>OZ038381.1:61876241-66684033 GCA_964036045.1 Eutreptiella sp. 'Long Island Sound 2002' | reverse complement strand
ATCTTGCGTGTACATAAAAACATATCCACATTGAACCATGTGAAGTGAAGGGCTAGGGAGAGATGGTTACGGGGTTGGGGTTCGGGGATATGAACCTAGCCATTTGCGAGGGTGTTCCTTGTTGCCTCATGAAAATGGCACCCACCCACCCCATACACACACACACCATGACGCACAAGTAGGACACAAAGGACATTGCTCGCTTTTGTGAGGTTCATCATACAACCATGTTGACCTGCACCATGACATATTGACCCCCCTCCCTCCTTAACCCCTCCCGTCCCCTTTCGCTATGTTGTGTTCCCCCGCTTTCCTCGTGCGTAGCCCTTCTGTTTTCTTGCCTGTCGCGTCCCCTTGTCCTGCCTTTCCTATTTTTTGGCCGTGGCATCACATGCATGATGGTGGCGGTAAGGACGATGACCTTTGCAGGTATGTTGTGTTATTATGTGTGTGGGTGTGTGTGTGCGTGCTTGCATGCGTGTGTAGTTGTGCCCATGCGCATGTGCGCAACTGTAGATGGTTTGTTCGTTCTTGGTTTCTCTCATTTAGTGTGTTTGTATGTCTGCTTGTGTGTGTGTGCGGGGGGGGGGGGGGGTTGCATGGATCAATGCGTGGGTGAAGGTGTCTTTGTGCGTGAGTGTTTGTGAGTGTGTGACTGCATTCTTTGATTTCTGGTTGCCTAGGTTTGTGTGTATATGTGGATTGCTGAATGTGTGTACGCGCAGGTGTGTGTGTGTGTGTGTTGCAGCTGTTGTTTTGGATGCTGTTGTTGGTTTTGGCGTTGTGTGGCATAGGCTTTGATTGTGTGCGCATGACCTTGTGTTTCTGGCTGCAGACGCACGTATGGTTGTGTTTGTGGTTGTGGCTATGGTTCTGGGCTTGCGTACCCCCACTGCTGCCCAGGGGCGCGTGACCTCACCGTGGTGTGGGGGTGAAACCGGGGGGGGGGTCCCCCGGGCTAACACGCAATCTGGGGGGTGACCAGGTCCAGCCGCGGCGGCCTGGTCACGGGATCCCGCGCCCCACCCCTTGCCGGCCGCCGTGGGACAGCCACGATGGCACAGGGCGGGCTCCACCGGGGGGTGGCGGTATGCAAGAGAGCCCCGGGTCTCCCTGTGGCCCAGCTTCTCCAGGGCTCATGTGTTTCCCCCTCTCGCCCCCACCCACGGCGCCGTGTGTCTTTGCACAGGTACATCATGGGTGGGGACCGAGTACAGGAACGCCATACCGGGCCTGGGGTTAAACTCCATGCCTCGGACGGCTGCTACGAGGAATTTTGCGCACCGAGACCGGGGGAGGGTCCCGCGCCTACCGCTACGGTGCTCACTGCGCCGGGGCTAGGGTACCTTCCTATGGTTTCGGCTGCGACATGGAAGAAGGGGTGGCCCCCCGGTTTTGAATCGCGGAGGGGCGCCATCCCCTCCCAGTGGCCTGAGCGAAGGGGAGGCCCCCCGAGGCCCTGTTTCGCTTTGGAGGAAGTGTGAAATAAGGGGTGGCCCCCCTATTCCAGGAACCGCGTCCGTGGGGAGCGCCGCCGTAGACGCAGCCACATTGGAGGAAGTTTGAAAGAAGGGGAGGCCCCCTGAGACCGTCCCGTGGGTAACGCCAACGAAGGCGTTACCACTTTACCCGTCTTTGGAAGCAGGGGGGGCGCCATCCCCCCCAGGAGCTGTTATGACTTCGATGTGTATGTATCAAGTAATGTAAGTACGTCAATGAAAGAACCTCAGTATTGTATAATGTACGCCTCCGGCCCACAGCAGAGAGGGCCGGAGGTCCGGGTAAAAGCCCTGGACCCCCCAAAGGCAGCCCCAAAGGTGAGCGCACCACTGGACGGGGCATGTGTGCGGGGTAAGAACATGCGCTGCGTAAACAAATAACTTAATAAATAGTGCTTATTGCTATAAGTAATGCTTAAACGGGTAAATGCCCCCCCCCCCCCCGGGGCCAGTTTAGTGCGCACCCCCCAGAGCCGGACTCGACCGGCCGTGCCGAGGCGAGCCCAGCAATGGGTATGACAGGCCAGACTTTAAGTGCTGGTAGCCACGCCTCAGCACACTCCGTGGGCTTATAAGGCCCACGGGGGCCCCGAATATCGTTTCGTTCGGGAGTTAAGCCCCGGCGGAATTTGGGGCTGTTCGTGGTTAAGAGGACTCACGTTGAGTCCCAGCTACTGCTACCCCGGAGTTATGATCTCCGGTACTGCCTGCTTGCTTGCCTGCTGCTGCTAAGAGGTAGAAACCGGGTAGGACTACCCCCCCCCCCCAACCCCCAAGCCTGCACGGCACCGGGGGACCCCTACAGCGGCCGCAAGGGCTACGCGTGGGCGGCTCCTGGTTTCTGTCGCAGTGCAGAAAAGGTAATTACCACGACCCCCCGAAAGCCCGCGGGGTCTGTGGCACCCCGTTCCCCCGGGCCCCACAAGGGACGCGCGGAGACGGGGTTGGCCCGTAGGGGTCGGGGGGAACCCTCCCCCACACAGCGGCGGGTACACCCGAGCCCCTCCGGTCCTGCCCGGGCCGCGGAGGGATAGGGACGCCCCGTGGGGGTTTTGAGTACGCACGAAGGGCTCCCTCCCCCACACAGCGGCGGTTACACCCGAGTCCCTCCGGTCCTGCCTGGGCCGCGGAGGGATAGGGACGTCCCGTGGGGGATTGGGGGCGCACGGAGAGGTCCCTCCCCCACACAGCGGCGGTTACACCCGAGTCCCTCCGGTCCTGCTTGGGCCGCGGAGGGATAGGGACGCCCCGTGGGGGTTTTGAGGACACACGAAGGACTCCTTCCCCCACACAGCGGCGGTTACACCCGAGTCCCTCCGGTCCTGCCTGGGCCGCGGAGGGATAGGGACGTCCCATGGGGGATTGGGGGCGCATGGAGAGGTCCCTCCCCCACACAGCGGCGGTTACACCCGAGTCCCTCCGGTCCTGCCTGGGCCGCGGAGGGATAGGGACGCCCCGTGGGGGTTTTGGGGGCGCACGGAGAGGTCCCTCCCCCACACAGCGGCGGTTACACCCGACTCCCTCCGGTCTTGCCTGGGCCGCGGAGGGATAGGGACGCCCCGTGGGGGTTTTGAGGACACACGAAGGACTCCTTCCCCCACACAGCGGCGGTTACACCCGAGTCCCTCCGGTCCTGCCTGGGCCGCGGAGGGATGGGGACGCCCCGTGGGGGCTTTGGGGGCGCACGGAGAGGTCCCTCCCCCACACAGCGGCGGTTACACCCGAGTCCCTCCGGTCCTGCCTGGGGCGCGGAGGGATAGGGACGGCCCGTGGGGGTTTGAGGGCACACGAAAGGTTCCCTCCCCCACACAGCGGCGGTTACACCCGAGTCCCTCCGGTCCTGCCTGGGCCGCGGGGGGATAGGGACGCCCCGTGGGGGTTTGAGGGCACACGAAAGGTTCCCTCCCCCACACAACGGCGGTTACACCCGAGTCCCTCCGGTCCTGCCTGGGCCGCGGAGGGATAGGGACGCCCCGTGGGGGTTTTGGGGGCGCACGGAGAGGTCCCTCCCCCACACAGCGGCGGTTACACCCGACTCCCTCCGGTCTTGCCTGGGCCGCGGAGGGATAGGGACGCCCCATGGGGGTTTTGAGGACACACGAAGGACTCCTTCCCCCACACAGCGGCGGTTACACCCGAGTCCCTCCGGTCCTGCCTGGGCCGCGGAGGGATGGGCACGCCCCGTGGGGGCTTTGGGGGCGCACGGAGAGGTCCCTCCCCCACACAGCGGCGGTTACACCCGAGTCCCTCCGGTCCTGCCTGGGGCGCGGAGGGATAGGGACGGCCTGTGGGGGTTTGAGGGCACACGAAAGGTTCCCTCCCCCACACAGCGGCGGTTACACCCGAGTCTCTCCGGTCCTGCTTGGGCCGCGGAGGGATAGGGACGCCCCGTGGGGGTTTTGGGGGCGCACGGAGAGGTCCCTCCCCCACACAGCGGCGGTTAAACCCGAGTCCCTCCGGTCCTGCCTCCGCCGCGGAGGGATAGGGACGCCCCGTGGGGGCTTTGGGGGCGCACGGAGAGGTCCCTCCCCCACACAGTGGCGGTTACACCCGAGTCCCTCCGGTCCTGCCTGGGCTACGGAGGGATAGGGACGCCCCGTGGGGGTTTGGGGGCTCACGGAGAGGTCCCCGCCCCACACAGCGGCGGTTACACCCGAGTCCCTCAGGTCCTGCCTGGGCCGCGGACGGATAGGGACGCCCCGTGGGGGTTTTGGGGCGCACGGAGAGGTCCCTCCCCCACACAGCGGCGGTTACACCCGACTCCCTCCGGTCCTATCCGGGCCGCGGAGGGATAGGGACGCCCCGTGGGGGTTTGGGGGCGCACGGAGTGGTTCCTCCCCCACACACCGGCGGTGACACCCGAGTCCCTCCGGTCCTGCCTGGGCCGTGGGGGGATAGGGACGCCCCGTGGGGGTTTGAGGGCACACGAAAGGTTCCCTCCCCCACACAGCGGCGGTTACACCCGAGTCCCTCCGGTCCTGCCTGGGCCGCGGAGGGATAGGGACGCCCCGTGGGGGTTTGGGGACGCACGGAGTGGTTCCCCCCCCACACAACGGCGGTTACACCCGGGTCCCTCCGGTCTTGCCTGGGCCGCGGAGGAATAGGGACGCCCGCGGGGGTATCAAGGCGCGCGTATGAGTTCTTCCCCCACACAGCGGCGGTTACACCCTAGCCTCTCCGGTCCCCCTGGGCCGCGGAGGGATAGGGACGCCCCGTGGGGGTTCGGGGGCGCACGGAGTGGTTCCTCCCCCACACAGCGGCGGTGACACCCGAGTCCCTCCGGTCCTGCCCGGGCCGCGGGGGGGTAGGGACGCCCCGTGGGGGTTCAGGGACACGCGGAGAGGTCCCCCCCTCGCACAGCGGCGGTTCCACCCGAGTCCCTCCGGTCCGGACGGGGCCGCGGAGGGGTAGGGAAGCCCCGTGGGGGTCGTGGGGGCACGCGTATGAGTCCCCCCCCCCACACAGCGGCGGCTACACCCGAGTCCCCGGTCCTGCCTGGACCAGGGAGGGATAGGGACGCCCCGTGGGGGGTTTTGGGTGTCACACGGGGAGGTCCCTCCCCCACACAGCGGCGGTCGCACCCGAGTCCCTCTGGTCCTGCGTGGGCCGAGCGGGGATAGGGACGCCCGATGGGGGTTGTGAGGGCACACGGAGGGGTCCATCCCCCACACAACGGCGGTCATGCCCGGTCCCTCTGGTCTTGCCCGGACCACGAAGGGATAGGGACACCCCAAGGGCTGAGGACAGCACGCGAGGAGTCTCTTCCACACAACGGCGGTTGCACCCGAGTCCCTCCGGTCCTGCCGGAGCCGCGGAGGGATATGGACACCCTGTGGGAGTTTGGGCACGCGGAGAGGTCCAGCACCCACACAGCGGCGGGCACACTCGGGTCCCTCCGGTCCCGCCGGGCCGCGGAGGGGTAGGGACCCCCCTCGGGGGTTTGGGGACTCTCGGAGAGGGCTTGCCCCCACACAGCGGCGATCGCACCCGGGCCCCCCCCGCCCTGCTTGAGCCGGGGAGTGATAGGGGCTCCCCGTGGGGGGTCTGAAGGGCACTGCCAATTTGCGTTCTGTCCTGCCGCCCTCCATCGCGGAGGGAGGGGAGCGCAGTGCTGAGGTACCCCCGTCTTTGCAGGACACAGAGAACGCCAAATGAGTGGCCCTATCGACCTGGCTTTTCCCGGCGAACCCGACCACCGGGACTCCCCATTGCTGGTTGCCATCCGGCAGGGGTCTTCGGCGGCGCACGGCCGCCTGAGGGATAGCTGGTCAGTGGCCAGTGACAAGGCGCTACTACAGGCCGCCGCAGATTCCCTCCCGGAGGTCGCCCGGGGGCGCCCGGAGGAGGTGCCGGACGCCCTACACTGGGCCCGGCGCGTGGGGGTGATCACCGCCATTACGTCCATGGGGGTTATTTTGACACCACGGGGGTTGTGCCTCACGGCCACGGTTACTGGGTCATACGACGCCCAGACTTTCGTCTCCCAGGACGTCCCCCTTATGGTGGCGGCTGGGGGACCTCTGGTCGAGTACTTGGGGAATACGATGCATCCCCGTCATCTGGATTTAGCCCGTCGGGTCATCTCGGGGTGCGCCCCTTTCGACACCCTACGGCTACGGAAGCGCTTGGCGCGGATCCTGAAGGTGGATGACGCCCTAGCCGAATCCGCCAGCGCACCGCAGGTGCACCATAGCACAGCCAACGCGGCTTTACGTCCAATCGCTCCCTTTCTCTCCCCCGGTTGTCAAGCTGATTGGGGTCGTTTGGGGGCCAAGGACCAAGTGCGAATCCTTTGGGCTCTGCCCAAGCGGCCCACTGAGGTCTTACCTCACATCTCCGGCACGGGGAACGAGCTTTGGGCGGGATTAATGGTGTGGGCCTCCCGTCCAGTGGGGGGCGCCAGCGCGGTGGTACCGGTGACCCCGCTACCGAGGGGGTTACCTGAAATCCGGGATTGGCCCCTGGACGTTCTCCGGGGTGCCTTTGAGGCTGCCACCCTACCGATTACCACGGTGGAAGCACTGGGGGAGCTCCTAGGCGATATTACGCCATCTTGGGCCTCAGCCCCCGTTTTGGCGTTGCTTGCCTCTCGGGGTGCCGAAGCCCCTCTCAGCGCGGCGTCCTGGACGCGGGTATCCTCCCGCACCGGGGGTGGCACAGCCGCCGTGGACCTTCCCGTCCCGGCGGGCGCTGGGGCCTCGCCGGTTGTGGACGCAGACGCAGCCGGGGATGACGATCCCACGCAACCGTACGTGAACGTTAACGGTGTAGATCCGACGGTCTCCGACCCTTGGCGGTTACTTGAGCCCTGTGCGGGGGCTACAACCGGCGCGACCCCTGCCGCGGGGTGCGACGCGGTCCCTCGAGGGGCACGTGACCCCGTGGGGGAATCCCCCTCCGACCCGACGGGGGTCAACCGCGAAACAAAGTTTGGGGGCACCTCCATTTATGAGTTTGACGCGGAATCCCCAATAGGGGAGCGTGTGGAAGACTCTCCCACCCCACTGGCGATCCCTTGCCCTGCTGGCTCGGATCTCGGGGGCGGCTCCGGGCCGGCAGATCGCCGCACCTCCCACGCGGTCGACAATCGGCTTGCGCCGTCCGACGGGGGCTGCGCTTTGGTGGCTGCCCATCGCGCGGCCCAATCGGGGTTTCCCCCGCCCATCTCTAATGCCCCTTGGGTCCTTGCCGGGGGCTTTGCCGGGGGCTCACACGCGGGGCCGGCACCTGCGACTCCGCAAGCGCCCGCGCCCGTGAGGGGCGGGGTGCATGTATCTCTTGGTGACGGGACTGGCCTCTCGTACCCACCGGGCACCACGGCGGGCGAGCCCCGCCGGGGCGGCGTGCCCGACGTGAGCCCGGGTGAACGTTGGTGCCCGGAGTCCCCGGGGGCAGGGAGCCGCCCCCCCATGGATGCGGGGCGCCGTCCCCCTCAGTGGGAGTCCCGTCTCCAGGACCTGGAGCGTGACCTGGAAGACGCCCAGGCCACGTGCTAGGCCCTGTCCTCCGAGCAGGATCGCCGCCTGCAGGAGCTGCAGAGGGTCCGCGCGGACCTGCACCGCTCCGAGGGAGAGTTGGCGTCCATGCGGCGTGACCACGCCACGGTCAGCGGGGAACTGGTGCGGCAGCGCTCCCGCACGAGGTCCCTCGAGGAGGAGGGTAGCGGCCTCCGCCGACAGCTCGCTGACGCCCAGCGGGCGGCACGCGATGTCGCGGGGGCGGTGGACGAGCGCCTCAGCCGGCACCTCCCCGCCATCCTCGAGGCTGTGCAGATTGTTCGGGACGAACACATCTCACAGCCCGCGGTGGAGCGGGCGCTGCGGGGCTGGGTGCCCGCGGGGTACGGGCCGCCCTCCACGGCGAACCCGAATTTCCGGGAGATCTGCGCGACTCTGGTCTGCGCAGCGGTCCTTCGGGTGGATACCCCCCCGTCCCTGGAGCAGCTCTCTTGTCGCTTGCGGGTCCCGGTCCAGCCCGTCCTGCACTTCCCGACGGAGGCCGTAAGACAGGGACCGCTATTGGGGATGTCCGCGGATACCCGCCCGATGGGCAGGGCCCCGGCACCGCACGAAGGGCCAGAGACCTCCCCGGTGGTCCGCTCAGCCGGCAAGCCCGGCGTCGAGGTCACCCCCGGGAACCGCTCCGGGGGGGACATCACTCCCACGACCACGGGTGCGGCCGGTGCGGCAGCCCCCACTCCGGGGCGGGACGAACTCCGCGCCCTCCTGGTGTACCTCAATGAGGTACCACCGGACTCGCAGACGGGGGAGGCCCAGAAGCTGCATCTGCACCTGGCTACCAGGCTGGACCTCCCCCCGGAGTTCCCCCAAAGCAACCTGCGGGCCCAGTACACAGCCCTGGGCAGGCTCCTGCCCACGCGGCCCGAGTTGGGCCACCTGGTTGGAGAGTTCGTCCGGGACCGCCGGGCGGAGCCCTCCGGGTCTCAGACCCCGGTCCCTGACTCCCAGGGGGCGGCCAAGGTAGCGGCAGCGTCCCGGGCCAACCAGGCCGGAGGGAGCGGCAAGTCCCCTGGCAGGGGCAAAGGCGGGTCGGACCACGACACGTACTCCGTGGCCGTCATGGTCCGGTGGCGCGTCAACCCGCGCGACACCCCGGAGGCCATCTACCCCCTGTCCCCGGGGCGGTTGGGCATGGTCTTGAAGAAGGCCTTCGGGGACTTCCGTGTGTCCTACATCAAGGACGAAGGGCAGCTATGCCACACGGAGGATGGAGGTTGGGCACTCGTGGGCGTGCGGCCCGAGGCTGCCTCCGCCTTGGAGGGGGCCGGGGGTGACGCCGACAAACAGTTCACCTACGAGTAGGCCAAGGCCAACAAACAACCGTATTCCGGCGGGCTGCTGCGGGCCCACCACGTGGAAAAGAGCAATGCTGTGCTCCAGCGGATGCGTAGTGGGGACCTTATGGCAGGACCCAAAGGCTTGATCCGGGCTCGTGATCGGGACGGGGCCGGGGACGAGGGCCGCAAGCGGCGCCGGTCCCCCACTTGGTCCCCCCCGCGGTCCTCCCATCGGTCGGAGGGAGACTACACCCCGCGACGGGGGAGCAGGTACCCCTCGCCGGAGGACGACTACCGTCGAGGAGGCTCGCGGCATACCCCCCAGTCGGTGGGAGGCCCGTGGGATGGGCGCTACGACTACCGTGCGCCGTCGCGGAGCGAGCAACCTCGCCAGCCACCACAATAGCTCCCCCGGGACGACGGCTGGGGACAGGACTATCGGTCTTACGACCCCCCCACGAGTTACGGGGAACGCTCCCCCTACCCTCGGCCGGAGATGCACCCCATGGCTCCGCCTCATCAGGCGGCGGCGGCCAGCCCTCCGACCGCCGCCGCTTGGGGAGCGCCGCCCGTGGATCCCCGCTACCCGGGGGACGGCCGTGCGCCCCACTACGGGGCGGCCATGCCCCCGCAGGGGTTGGGCGTCCCGCAGGCGCCGTATCAGCACCAGCCATACGGACCACCGGCCCCGACCGCGGACGCGTCAGCGCCCCCCTCGGGGTACGCGGGGCCCTGGTACGGGGAAACAGTCCCAGCTCCCGCTGCCAAAGCCCCGCCCGGCCCGGTTCACCCGGTGGCGCCCCCCACTTGGGGACCGAGCCCGTAAGGGGCGTTCCAGACGAACTCCCCCTCCCCGCGCCGGTCACGATGTGGTGGGACGCCGGGGACGTGTTCTCTCCGGGGGCCGTGGCCCACGACCAGCTCAAGCTCCTGGCCCGGGACTCTGTGTGTCCGGGGCGCCCCTCTGCCCAGTGGGGAATTGTTCTCGGCATTTCTGGCGCCGTGTGCGGCGTGCGGGACGTGGCCACGGCGCTGGAGTGCTTACCGGGCCTCCACCCCGCGCTGGGGCACGTGTCCCTTTTCCAGGGAGACTGGCGCCTTCCCGCCATCCTTCAGCAGTGGGCGGCCCACATGGCCGTGTACCAAGTCTCGGGCGGCCACTCGGTGCAGGTGTGCAGCGGTGGGGGGGGTGTCACCCACCCGCCCGGGGCTGAGGGATCCGTGACGTGGGTGCCCAGGTCCACGTACAGTCGCGGCCGGGTGGTGTTCAAAGCTGCGTCCAGCAGCTCCACCGCCTACGTGGCGGCCAACGTCGACGCGCGGGCACTGGGGCGGTGTTTGCGGCGATCCACAGCGCTAGAGCAGCCCACCAAGGTCCGGCAGGCCGTCCTCCGCCGCTTGGAACACACGACCGGTCCCACTGGCCGGGGGGCGCTCGACGCCCTCTCTGGGGGCACCTCCAGCGGCCACCGCGGACTCGGGGACTTTCGGGCTTTCACCCTGAATCTACGGAGAGGCCTAATGGGCAAGATGCCAGCCCTGGGGTCTTGTCTGCGCGGGTGGGGTTATCCGGATCTGGTGGGGCTGCAGGAAGTGGGCAAGATGCCCGCCAACATTGTGGCCCACGCCATGTACTGGGCCATATTCACCCCCGCGGCGCATCCGGCGGCCGGGGTGGGGCTGCTGGTGCGGTGGCATCCCACCTTTCGGGAGGTCTGGCGGGACATACACTCCAGCGGGCGCGGCGTTGCCCTGGAATACCACTGTCGGGGGGGACACATCCTGGCGGTGGTGGTGTATTTCCCGGCCGACCAGGACTTGGACGTGGTGTGGAGCATCTTGTCGTGGGCCCTGGGCGTCATGGCCCCCCGTCGTGGGGTTTATACCCTGATGATGGGGGATCTCAACGCCAACCCGGGATGGGCGACAGGCTTCCGGCAGGCGCCGGCTGCCCTCACCGTCCTTTGGGAGGAGTTTGTCCAGGACACTGGCCTGGTCCGCTGTTGCCCCACCTCCGAGGCGCCCACGTGGACCGACGGGCGGGGGTGCGTGGGGGTGATTGACCACGTGCTACAAGGCCCTGCCCCAAAGGAGGGACGTTTGTGGGTGGACGAGGCCTCCCCCTTCCCCTCTGACCACCGCCCGGTGGTGTGGGACGCCCGGGATTGCCAGGACCCTGAAGACAGGTCCCCGGTGCGGCTGCGCGCCAGGCACTTTCAGATACGTGACCCAGGCATCACGGGCAGCTACCATGCGGCCTTGTCAGCGGCCCGCCGGGAGGAGGGTTTGCGACCCGATAGTCTGGCGGCCCTGTACGAGTATTTCCTTTCCTCCACCATACGAGCGGTGGAGAGGGCCCATGGCCCCCCTCGTGAATTCGGGGAGCTCCCGGGGCGTGTGGACCAGGTCCACCGTCAGCTCCAGGCACACGCTAAGCGGTGCCCGCGGTGGTGGGAGTCACTGGACACGCTCAAAGAGCGTTTGGATCTCCTCCAGGACCTGGCGGAAGCCTGGGAGGTGGGGAATCTGCAGCGGTATCTCTCCCATCTCCCGGAGGTGGCCCCCTTCTCCAGACCATCCCGCGGGGCTTTCCGCCACCTGTATGGGCCCGCTCGCACGCCGCCGGTCCAACCGCGGTTCTGCGCTCAAGTGGACGTGGCGCCGCGTGCCAGGGCCAAGGTGGCCCTGGACCATGTGCGTCACCGACACCAGAAGACGCTGAGGGAGCTAACGCCGGGGGACGTCCGGGCCCTCACGGGTTGGATCACGCCCACACAGCCGCTGGGGTTGCCCACGGCTACGGTCCCCCACCTCCGCCGCATACTTCAGCGCACCGGCAACACGGCCCCGGCTCGCGACCAGTTGCAGTACTGGATGTTGCGGGAGATGGACGACGACGGTCTCGCCATTGTGTGCGAGATCGTCAACCGCTACATGCGGGGGGAGCGCCTGGAGGCCCTCTCGCACGGGGACCTCCACCTCCTCCCTAAGAAAGCTCCCCACGGCGTTGGGGCCAACGACCGCCCACTCACCAACCTAGTCCTCCTGCGCAAGGTGGTGGGTCTGGTGGTGAAGGAAGAGGAGCAGCCCTGGCTTCGGGAGCACGGGTTCCTCCCCCCCAGCCAATTCGCCCTCTGGCCGGGAACGTCCATATGGGACTTCCTCAGGGTACTGCACGATTATTTCTGGTACCGCTGGGGCTCCGGGGGCGAAGCCTGGCCCGTCCTCGACGACGTCCGTCACGCTTTCGGTTCCCCAGACCACGTGTCCCGGGACTCTGTACACCGGGTGCTGGGTTACGGCCCAGAGCTGTGCCACCTGCACCGCTCCCTGGTGGAGGACATGCGCCTGGACATGGGCGGCACGGATGATGTCGACCATGCCGAGGGGTGGTTCGATGCAGGGTCCGGACAGGGCTGCCCTTTGTCCCCGCTAGATTACGCGCCCACGGGGGAGGTGAGGGCGAAGATGGTGTCCCGTGAATACCCCGGGGTGCTCACCCCAGCAGGCCTTTTACACAGTCTGGCCTGGGCCGACGATACGGTCTGGCTCGGGGGCTCCCCGGAGGATGTGTCCGCCATCGCCGGGGCCCTCCCCGCCGCAGAAGACGCGGTGGCTCTGGGATCCGACGTGTCGAAAATGCACGTCCTACGGACCTGGATGGACGGGCAGCGCGTACGGTACGGGGTTCCCTCGGTTCTGATGAACGGGGTTCGGCTGCCAGTGCCGTCGGAGAAGGATTACATCCGCTCCCTGGGGCGGCACGCCCTCCCACACAAGTATCACAAGGAGGATTTCCGGAAGTTCATGATGGCGGCGCGGCGTGCTTCCGCGGTTATCCCCATCAAGTCCTTGCGGGCGCAATACCCCCCGGCCATGTACAACCCGAAGGCGGGCGGCATGGCGCGTTTCCAGGCCGGGGTTCGGCCCCCCCCGGTCCGGGTATGGCACCTCGCGGACTACCCCGCCATCTCCGCCCTCCGGGCGATTGTGGGGGAAAACCTGCCAGCGCACCGTCTGCTCGGGCCTGTGCAAGCGGGGCTCTCCGGCATTCGCCCTCTGGGTCCGGACGTGTTGACCACGTTTGTGCTCAACTACGCCCGTCAGCTGAATCACCCCAATCCCCTGACCCGGGCTTCCGCCCGGTGGGGGCACATGTGCGCCCTTTGGCGGTTCCACCCGGACATGCCCTGCATACACCAGGGCCTGGCGGACTGTGATTGCCACCCCATGGACCATGACCGTTTCCTGCGCTATACGTGGCTCATGGAAATCCGGGTCTGGCCCGCTCCGGGGAGCCACGCCGTGGAGGTGAGCAAACACCCACTGGGCGCGGCGACGACCATCGACGAGGCGAATGACGGCCACGCGGCTTTGGCGGCCGGTTGTCGGGACTGGTCCAGCACCCGCAGGGCGGGTTGGCCATCACGGTTTCGTGGGCCGGATACCCTCCCCCCGTGGCCCCGCTGCGTGCGATGGGCCCAGGAGGTACACTCCGAGGGGGTCACCCTGCAGAGCGTGCCTGCGGAGGCGGTTTTCGTGAAGGATGCCTCCTGGTATCCCAACCACACGGCCGGGGGCGGGCTGGTGGTGGCGGACCCCACGACAGGCTGGCACCGGATCTACCGGATCCCCATCCCTGTCCACGTAGACGGGTCCTACCAGGCGGAACTCTACGTGGCCTGGGAGGTTTTGCGGGCACGGGGCGCCCACCGGGTGGTGTGGGGCACCCGAGGCCGGCAATGGTCCTTCCACGATAGCAAGGGCTATATAGAACCATCCGTCGTCCAGTCCCGCAACCCCGGATCCTCCCCGCTGTCGGACGACTTGCTGCGGGCGTGCCGGGGTTTGCTGTCCGAGGGGTTCAGTGCGCCTCAGCACCTGTACTCCCACAGAGTCGGCACCTTCCTGGACACCCTGCTGGACATAGCCGACGGGGAAGCCAAGAAGCAGGCTTCCGGGGCCCGCCCCGAGGTGGGGTGGATCCGGGGGCTTCAAACACCCCAGGTCTGTTTCACCCACAACGACGTCCAGGTGCACAACCTGGACCGTCTGGTCGAGACGTCGTCGCGCCGTCTGTGGGATCTTCATATGGAGGCCCCCGAGCGCGGGGAGCGCCAATCCCTGGGGGTTTACTCCGCCGTTACTGAGCGGGGTTTAATCCGGTGGGGGGCACACCTCCGCACGATGGCACGCCGGGACGGGCTGGGGTTCGCCGGGGACGAACGCCCCTGCCCCGCTTGTGGCCAGACAGTGGGAGCGCGTCATTGGGTTTCCACTTGCCCGTGGCGCCACCTCTTTCGGTTGGCGATCCACACGCAACTGCACATACGCCTGGACACGCTGTGTGCACGTTGGCAGCGCCGCGCAGTGTCCCCATGGGGGATTGTGGTCCTGTACGGGCCCGATGCCTTCGCCCTCAGCGTGGGCTCACCGGGGGACGACGGCCCCCATCCCGGGGCGGGGGTACGCACGTTGTATATCGATCCCTACGGGGAATGGGAACCTGGGGACGTACGGTACCTGTATGACAGGGGATTAGTGGTGGGCACAGCCCAGCGGGTGCTGGCCACGGTCGTCAACTTTTGGGACGCCCTGGACCGAAAGCGGGAGATGCCCATCGTCCCGGCAGCCAGGGAGGTCTATTACCGGGACGAGGACGGTCAAACGTGGGACCTGGCGACCCGGGTACCAGCACGCTTCGACCCGACCTCCCACGAGTGGGGAAGCCGGCCGGCGATGGCCGGGCTGTGGCCGGGGGCGAGTCTGCTGTGGCCCGTGTGCGAGCGCGGACAGCTGTCTGCCGTTCTGCCCCCCGGGCAGGACTGGCCCCCACGCTGGGGCGGGACCCAGAGGGTCCTCTGGTATTCGGACCGGCCTCTGCCCAAAAGCTTGGGGCGTTGGCCCCGGGAGGTCCGCGATGCGGATTTGGTCATCATTGATGGGCCGGGCGGCCTGCCGCCGCGGCGGTTAGCCTGGCTCCTTTCGTACGGGCCACCCTCCCGTTATATGGGCTTGTACGAGGCGCGGGGGGCACATGACCGTCGCCAAGTGCGCCGGTTGCGCGATATGCTGATGGCCACCTTGCGCATGGCAGGTTATCAGCCCAGGGTCTCTTACCAGTTGCTGGGGTTGGCTTTGCGGCAACCCGGGTGATCCCCTCGCTACGCCTGGACCCAGGTGTGTTCCAGGGGTGCGAACCGGGGGGACGGGGTCAGGGACAGGGTCGGCAAGTTGGTGGAGGGCCCCGCGCACGGGCGCCTTCGGCAGAAGTGCAGTGCGCGGGGGAGGGTGGGGGGATTGGGCCACGGACCAAGCCCCCGTGTTCCGCCGGCTAAACGCCGCCCAGTCGGTAGTACCTGGCGGCTAAGGGCCCACACCCGTGAGACTGCGTCCCCCTTCCCTTGGGGGGGTGGTGGAACGTGCCGGAAGTGGAGCCGGCGCTCCGCCTCGCCCCCTGTTCCGTGCCCCTGGGTGGTGATCCGGCTACGTGTAGGGCAGGGGTGCATGCGCGTGGTGCGGACCGGGGGACAAGAGGAGGAGACGAAGAGGAGAGCCGCCGCCATGATGCTTAGCCGGACGGGTTGGGATGTAACCCCCCTCCCGGTCGCGCGCCAGACCGTGGAGGGCTGGCGGGCACCATGGGGATGTGCCGCGGGGGCGCCCTACCGGGGGACCGCATCTCCTCCTCCCCTTGCGTGCGGTTGTTGCCATGGCCGTTGTGGTAGCTCTCGTTGTGGGTGTTGTTATGGTAGTGGCTGTGGTTGCGGCTGTGGGCTTCGTTGTGGGTGTGGGTGTGGGTGTGGGTGTGGGTGTGGGTGTGGGTGTGGGTGTGTTTCTGCAAGCTGTGTTGTGTGCGGATTTGGTTGTGGTTGTGTCAGTGTGTGTGGCCCTGGCTGTGGCGAAGGCTGCAGTTGCAGCTTTCACTGTGGCTGCAGCTGTTCTTTGGCTTCTGGCTGTAGCTGTGGGGGGGGGGTGCGGGTTAAAGGACTGCAAAGAGGGGGGCTCAAATTGCCATCCACCCCTTCCAAAAAAAAACAGAGTACAGTGTACAATGTAAAGTGTACAGTGTACAGTGACAATGCACAGTGACAGTGTATAGTGACAGTGTGCAGTGGCAGTGTGCAGGGTGCAGTGACAACGTACAGTGCCAGAATACAGTGTACCATGAACAGTGACAGTAGACAGTGACAGCATTGACAGTGTACATGGACAGTGTACAGTGACAGTGTACATGGACAGTGTACAGTGACAGTGAAGCATGAGTGAGCCCTCACTGAGCGCTCACTGAGCCATTTGGCGCGCTCACTGAGCGCTCACTAAGCCATTTGGCGCGAAACGGCGCAGTGAGTCCTCAGTGAGGACACCAAATGGCTCAGTGAGCGCTCAGTGAGGGCTCACTCATGGTTCACTGTCCCTGTACATTGTCACGGCACAATGTGTATTGCACACTGCCCACTGCACACTGTGTATTGCACACTGCACACTGCATATTGTGTATTGCACACTCCACACTCCACACTGTGTGTTACAAATTGCACACGGCACACTGTAATGCACACTGCACACTGTAATGCACACTGCACACTGTGTATTGCACACTGCACACTGAGCGCCCTAACGCTTGCACTGTACGGTGTGCAGTGTGCATGACACAGTGTGCAGTGTGCATTACACAGTGTGTAGTGTGCAGTGTATACTGCGCACTGCACACTGTGTACTGCACACTGCACACTGCACACTGTGTATTGCACACTGCACATTGTGTATTGCACACTGCACACTGTAGTGCACACTGCACACTGTGTACTGCACACTGCACACTGCACACTGTGCATTACAAATTGCACACTGCACACTGTAATGCACACTGCACACTGTGTATTGCACACTGCACACTGTGCATTACAAATTGCACACTGCACACTGTAATGCACACTGCACGCTGTGTATTGCACACTACACACCGCACCCTGTGTAATGCACATTGGGTATTGCACACTGCACACGGTGCACTGTGCAATACCCAATGTGCAATACACAGGGTGCAGCGTGTAGTGTGCATGACACCGTGTGCAGTGTGCATTACACAGTGTGCAGTGTGGATTACATCACACACGGCATACTACACCCTGTGTAGTGCAATACACAATGTGCAGTGTGCAGTGTGCAATACACAGTGTGCAGAGTGTATTACACAGTGTGCAGTGTGCATTACAGTGTGCAGTGTGCAATTTGTAACACACAGTGTGCAGTGTGTAGTGTGCAATACACAATATGCAGTGTGCAGTGTGCAATACACAGTGTGCAGTGTGCAATACACCGTGTGCAGTGTGCATCACCGTGTGCAGTGTGCAATTTGTGACATACCGTGTGCAGTGTGCAGTGTGCAATACTCAGTGTGCAATGTGCATTACAGCGTGCAGTGTGCAATTTGTAATGCACAGTGTGAAGTGTGCATGACACAGTGTTCAGTGTGCACTACAGTGTGCAGTGTGCAATACACAGTGTGCAGTGTGCAATACACAGTGTGCAGTATGCAGTACACAATGTGCAGTGCGCAGTGTACACTGCACACTACACGCTGTGTAATGCACACTGCACACTGCGTATTGCACACTGCCCACTGCACACTGGGTATTGCACACTGCACACGGTGCACTGTGCAGTGTGCAGTGTGCCACTGCACACTGGGTATTGCACACTGCACATGGTGCACTGTGCAAGGTGTGCAGTGTGCATTACGGTGTGCAGTGTGCATTACAGTGTGCAGTGTGCAATTTGTAACACTCAGTGTGCAGTGTGCAGTGTGCAGTGTGCAATACACGGTGTGCAGTGGGCAGTGTGCAATACACATTGTGCAGTGACAATGTACAGGGACAGTGAACCATGAGTGAGCCCTCACTGAGCGCTCACTGAGCCACTTCGCGCGCTCACTGAGCGCGCCAAATGGCTTAGTGAGCGCTCAGTGGGCACGCCAAATGGCTCAGTGAGGGCTCACTCATGCTTCACTGTCACTCTACAATGTCCATGCACACTGTCACTGTACACTATCCATGTACACTGTCAATGCTGTCACTGTCTACTGTCACTGTACATGGTACACTGTATTCTGGCACTGTACGTTGTCACTGCACCCTGCACACTGCCACTGCACACTGTCACTATACATTGTCACTGTGCATTGTCACTATACACTGTGCACTGTACACTGTACTCTGTACACTGTACTCCCCAAGGTCTCATAGAACGTATCCCCCCACACAGTACGTCCGCGACAACGCCCAAGACTCTATACTAGCACTCTACACGGTCACTCTACACTGACTAGATGCTCTCACTGTACACTGTCATTGTACACCGTCACTGTACACCGTCACTGTAAACTTGGTGCGGTTTTTTTTAGAGGGGGTGGATGGTAATTTGAGCCCCCCTCTTTGCAGTCCTTTAACCTGCCCCCCTCCCCTCGCCCCCACAGCTGCAGCCAGAACCCAAAGAACAGCTGCAGCCACAGTGAAAGCTGCAATTGCAGCCTTCACCACAGCCAGGACCACACACAATGACACAACCACAACCAAATCCACACACGACACAGCTTGCAGAAACACACCCACACCCACACCCACACCCACACCCACACCCACAACCAAAGCCGCAACCACAGCCACTACCATAACCACACCCACAACGAGAGCTACCACAACAACCATGGCAACAACCGCACGCAAGCCTAGAACCATAGCCACAACCACAAACACAACCATACGTGCGTCTGGAGCCACAAACACAATGTCATGTGCACACAATCAAACCCTATGCCACACAACACCAAAACCAACAACAACATCCAAAACAACAGATGCAAAAGCTGCACCACAGACACATACACACACACACACACACACACACACACATTGGCACACACACACACACACACACACCTGCGCTTACACACATTCACGAATCCACATACGCACACAAACCTAGGCAACCAGAAACCAAATAATGCAGTCACACACTCAGAGTGACGCACAAGGACACCATCACCCACGCATCGATCCAAGCAAGCCCCCCCCCCCCGACTCACACACAAACATACATACAAACACACTAAATGAGAGAAACCAAGAACGAACAAACCATCCACACTTGCGCATACGCGCATGGGCACAAGCACACACCCACGAACACACACAATAGCACAACATACCGGCAAAGGTCATCGTCATTGCCGCCACCATCATGCACTCGATGCCATGGCCAACAAATAGGAAAGGCATGGCAAGGGCAGGGCAAGGGGACGCGGCAGGCAAGATGAGAAGGGGTTCACATAGGGTAAGCGGGGGGATGAGGCATGGCAAAAGGGGACGGGAGGGGATTGAGTGTGTCATGGTGTAGGTCAAGATGGTTGTATGATGAACCTCACAAAAGCGAGCAATATCCTTTGTGCCCTACTTGTGCTTCTTGGCGCGCTCGCCTGTGTGTGTGTGTGGGGGGGGGGGTGCCATTGTCATGAGGCAACAAGGAACACCCTCGCAAATGGTTAGGTTCATATCCCCGAACCCCAACCCCGTAACCATCTCTCCCTAGCCCTTCACTTCACATGGTTCAATAGCCATGTGTTTATGTACACGCAAGATAATTGCACACAAGAATGGATGTGCTTGTCAATTTGTGCATGTGCATGTGTGTGTGGACATGTGTATGGTGTATGTGTGTGTATGTGTTTGGATATTTGTGTCCCTCACGAAGTGTGTGTGTTTGGATGTTTGTGTGTTTGTCACCTCGGGTACATGTATGCAAGTATGTATGTGTGCATGCACGCTCAAGTTCTTGGAGAAAAGACATGGTGAGAACTGCGGACCGATGTTAGTGTGAAAAGGGTGAAGTGTGGGCCAGCAAGGGTGGGAAGAGAGGGCGGAAAGGGAGAGAAACTCCTGAGTGAGCCCTGAGTGGGCCCCTAATTAGCTGTCAGTGAGCGCTCAGTGAGCGCTTAGTGAGCCATTTGGTGCGCTCAGTGAGAGCTAAGTGAGAGCTAAGTGAGAGCTAAGTGAGCCGGCTTAGTGACGGCTCAGTCATGGTGCTCAGTCAACTGAGCCCTCATAAAAAAAAACCCAGTCGAATCCTCTGGACATTCCAAAACCCCAACCCACCCCCGAAAGCCACAAGTTTTCACATGAAACCCCTTGAAAAACACCACTTAGCCCCAAATGAGCCGCTTTAGCCCCAACGGAGCCCCAACTTCACATTTCCAAGTGAGCCGCAGGTATACACACACACCCCTTCTTTTATGCCCTCCCCTTGACGCATTTTTCACCCCATGGTGTATTTCCAACCCCATGATGCATTCCGAATCCCGGGGCCGACCTTGATGCGTTTCAACCGCCATGCTGCAATTCTAACCCCATGGTGTACTTCGAACCCCATGACCGCCTCGGAGACCCACAGCCCCGAGGTTTCTGGTACCCACGGCCGGAAATACCCAAGTTGATGAAACCCTACCATAGACGTTGGTAGGGGCGGTGCGAATTGTCGGATCACACCTGGGCCGCATATCCAACTGTTTGGAGGTGCCTGACACTATGTATTTCATGGGGGGGGGGCGGAGTGCCCTTCCCGCGGGCAATACCCCTGCGCAGCAAAAACCCCTTAAACCCCCCCCCCCCTGACCCCCCCTCTTTTTTTAAATTTGGCTTTGGGGGGGTTTTAAGCATGATATCCGATTTCCGAGAAACCCCCCCCCCCCTGTTACGGACTATGCCCCCCAACTGACTGTGTGTGGGTGGCTTAGGTGTGCTTTGTCCCCGCTGCTCCCATGTTATGGATCCCCCCCCCCCCCCCCCGTGTGTGCATTGCAACTTGCCTTATTGGTTTGTTGGCGGCTGATTCTCCTGTTGGTGCATTGGTTGTTAGTATGTTGGTTCGTGGGCTGTTGAGTTTGGCTGGCTGGCTGGCGGGTTGGTTAGTTGGTGTGTGGGTAGGGTTTGTTGTTTGTTTGGGTGTGTGCACAGTTCCTTTAGTGTTCGGTGTGTTGGCTAGGCACAATGCTGCATGCTGTGTGGTGTTGTTGCACGGTGTGTGTTTCTGTGAGCATGTATGTGCAGCCACTGGAAGGGTCCTAGAGGGTGCTAAAAACATTTCCTATTGCCGTCCAAGCGAGGCTTTCTAGCGGCATTCTAGCGTCCCTAGCGTTGCTCGCTAGCGTCGCTAGAACGCCGCTAGAACGCCTCGCTAGAAGGCCGCTAGAACGGCGAAAACGAAATGTTTCTAGCACCCCCCAGGACCCTTCTTGTGGCTCATAGACAGACACACCATGCAACAACACCACACAGCATGCAGCACGTTGCCGGGCCAACACACAACATGCTGAAGCACATGTGCACACACCCAACTAACCAACAAACCCTACCCACACAGCAACTAGCCACCAACCAACCAATCAGCTTGCCAGCCAGCCAAACTCAACAGCCCACGAACCAACCAACAACCCACTAAGCAACCCTGAAAAACCCACAGCCAAGTTCCACTGCACACGGTGGGGATTTCCATAACCTGGGAGGGGGGGGGGAAAGCACACCACAGCCTCACCCCCCACATCCCAACACAACATAGCTCTGGATGGGGGGGGGGGATGCATTCGAGGGGGTGGGGATGGTGGGAAGCGGGGAGATGTACAACACCAAAGTCACACACAGCAGGGAGGAGGGAAGGAGTAACACATCTACCTGCCAATGTGTGTCCACGGCGCAGCCACTTTGAAAATGCATTTTTTGAAAAAATGCCACACCTGCAAAAATGAAACAGATACCCTCCTTGGGGTGGCTATACAACAAACACCACGTGCACACATAGCAAGGAGGAGGGAAGGAGTAACACACCTACCTATCAAGCGCAGCCACTTTGAAAATACATTTTGGAAGCAAATGCCGCACCTGCAAAAAGGAAAGAGATACCCTCCCTAACCTTGAGCCCAACAAGCAGGTTAGCCCTAGCACCCACACCGCCACATGGAAGGGAAGGGGGGCGGGGGGGGGGGGGGTGACAACCCAACACTCAGGGGGTGGGGGTACCCCCAAACCCCCGTTTTGGGTCCCTCCTGGACCCTTTCGGGCTACATGGCGTTTGAGCCCTCAAGGGAGGGGGGGGGGGTTCTACAAAAGGTGTACCCTTCGTGAACCGGCCGTTTGAATCCGAGATTCACGGTACCGTGAATTTCACCCAATTTTGCTGTGTTTTGCTCGTAACTTGGTGCTATCGTGTGCTTTTGTCGTGCTATCTTCGCCCAAAGTAAGATCCAACAAATGTGTGCAATTTACAGTTTTGAAGTAGCCGCATGGTTCAACACATTTGGTGAGACTGGCGTGAATGTGAAATTCACGCACCCAAATTCACACATAAATTCACGCTAGATTCACAGATTCACGAGAATGTGAAATTCGCACGAATTTCGTACGAATTCGTACGAATTTCGTGCGAATTTCGTACGAATCGGCCCCAATTTTGTCTTGTCACTGCTATTTGTTGCACACATTGCATATTGAACAATTTGTTTTGTAGATCAAATCAAAACATTACACATTACATTTCTTAATCTTTGTTGCGTTGCTCACAAATTTGTTGGGAAGGGCATAGGTTATAGGTGATAGTGGATGCAGTGGTGGGGGGTCCATTGGGGTCGAACCATTGTTGCCTTGCTCACACAGTTGTTGGGAAGGGCAAAGGTGATAGTTGCTAGTAGATGCATGAGGGTGGGGTGGGGGGGTCCATTGGGTCAAACCATAGGAGCGTAATCAACCACGTCTAGGGTTGGGAGGGGGGGGGGGGGCAAGGAGACCCCCCACTTACAGCCCCTGAGTGTCTGGGTGTGGGGTTATGAGGGTGTCTTGCTTGTTGCAGTGCGGTTAAGGTTAGGGAGGGTATCCTCTTTCTCTTCACAGGTTTTGTGTATTGAGTCGCTTCCCAATGGTGTTGCCTGGCTTCTCACCACAGTCAGCCGCATCGCGTCGCGGCACGGCCTGGCTCTGCAGGATCCAGCACGAGCATTCTGTAGAAGGGGTGATTGGGAGCACAGATTGTGGGGTATTGAGAGGCCTTTTCTTGTGCACTTTCCAATGTTGAACAGAGACGGCATTGCTATTTCAGGATTGCGTAAAGATGGGGTGTAGCCTGTGCTGATATGAAAGCAAACAGGTATGTTTGTGTTTGTGTTTGGGTTTGTGTGTTTGTGTAGGGGTTTGTATGGGTGTGTGTGTGTGTGTGTGTGTGTGTGTGTGTGTGTGTGTGTGTGTGTGTGTGTGTGTGTGTGTGTGTGTGTGTGTGTGTGTGTGTGTGCCGGGGGGGCAGGTATCGGGAAATGTGTGTGCTTGGTTCTTTGGTCACCTCACGCCGTGTGTGTGTGTGTGTGTGTGTGTGTGTGTGTGTGTCTGTGCGGTGTGTGTGTGTGTGTACATTGCTGCACTGTATGTGTGTGTGGGTGCGGGGGGGGCAGGTATAGGGAAATGTGTGTGGGTGTGGGGACTCCGGTACATGCATAGGTGGTGTTGGTGTGGCTCTTCTGCCAGTGTCCTGCAAAAATGGTGCGAGATTCGTACGAAGTTCGCACGAAATTTCGTACGAAATTCGTGCGAATTTCGTACGAATTTCATACGAAATTCGTGCGAATTTCGTACGAATTTCGTCCCTCAATACGTACCGTGAATGTGGTTGTTACGAATTTCGTACGAATTTCGTACGAAGTTCAAACAATTTGCATGAATGTGTGTCATTTTTGTGTGTGTGTGGGTGTGACTGGTCGGAGGGGTTGTTGTTTGTGTGGGCGTGGGTGCATGGTGTGTGCGTGCCTGGGTGATATGTGCATGCATTGGTGGTTCTCCGGTTCTTGGGTGGTTTTGTTGAATCATGTGGGACAATACTTTTGTGTTGTTTGTAGTTTGTGACTGTCTGTCGTTTGTGTTTGTTGCTGCTGAATGTCATTATGTGTGTTTAATGCCTGCTTTTCGACTGCGTTGGTATCGCTGTTTTGCTTGCTGCTGGTTGTGCTTCGTCTGTCTGCTGCTCCTCACTGGTGACTGTTGCTGATGACTTGACTGTGTTGTTCTTCTGTGTTGGTGTTGTGTTGCTGTGCTGTGTGCTATGAGTGGGTGTGGATGGTTGGATGGGTGGCTGCCTGTTGTTGAATCATGTGGGACAATACTTTTGTGCTGTTTGTAGTTTGTGACTGTCTGTCGTTTGTGTTTGTTGCTGCTGATTGTCATGATGTGTGTGTAATGCCTGCCTTTCGGCTGTGTTGGTACCGTTGTTTTGCTTGCTGCTTGTTGTGCTTCGTCTGTCTGCTGCTCCTCATTGGTGACTGTTGCTGATGACCTGACTGTGTTGTTCTTCTGTGTTGTTGTTGTGTTGCTGTGCTGTGTGATATGGGGTGACTGTGTTGTTCTTCTGTGTTGTTGTTGTGTTGCTATGCTGTGTGCTATGGGCTAAGTGTGTTTGTTCTGCATAAAAATGATACAAATTCATGCAAATTGGTCGAAATTCCCACGAAATTCATGCGAAATTCGTGCGAATTTCGTACGAAATTCGTAACAACCACATTCACGGTACACTTTGGGGACGAATTTCGTACGAAATTCGCACGAAATTCGTACCAAATTCGCACGAATTCCGTACCAAATTCGTGCGAAATTCGTGCGAATTTCGTACCATTTTTGCAGGACACTGGCAGAAGAGCCACACCAACACCACCTATGCAATAACGAAGTCCCCACACCCACACACATTTCCCTGTACCTGCCCCGCCCCCCCCCCCCCGGCACACACACACACACACACACACAAACACACACACACACACAGACACACACACACCCATGCACAAACACACACATACCCTCAATGAAAGCAAACAGCCCCCCATGCACTCGACCCACACCCACACACTGCCCGCCCACACACCCTCATACGTACCTAGACAGTGGATGTGTCACCGTTAGATGTTTAGGGGGGGGGGGGTTCTGTGTGTGTGTGTGTGTGTATGTGTGTCTGCCTGTGTGTGTGGATGGGTTTCTGCGGATGTGTGTGTGTGTGTGTGTGGGTGGGTCGTTGTGTCCATGTGTAGTTGGCTGTCCGGTTGTGTGTGTTTGTGTGTATGCGCGTGTTGGTGTGAGGTGCGGGAAGGGTGGCTCTGTATGTGTGTGTGTGTGTGTGTGTGTGTGTGTGTGTGTGTGTATGGCTTGTGCGTATATCTGGTTTGGTGCTCCTCACATCCTCACCCGCCCCACACACACAGGCGCACGCCCACACCCATAACCAAAAAGACAGTCATACCCCCCCCCCCCCACACAGAGACACACACACACCCATGCACAAACACACACATACCCTCAATGAAAGCAAACAGCCCCCCACTCGACCCATACCCACACACTGCCCGCCCACACACCCTCATACGTACCTGGACAGTGGATGTGTCACGGTTAAATGTTTAGGGGGGTGATTCTGTGTGTGTGTGTATGCGTATGGTTTGTGCGGATGCGTGTATGTGGGTCGGTGTGTCCATGTGTAGTTGGGTGTGTGGTTGTGTGTGGTTGTGTGTGCGCGCGTGTTGGTGTGAGGTGCGGGAAGGGTGTGCGTGTGTGTGTGTGTGTGTAAGCCTTGTGCGTATATGTGCATGGTTTGGTGCTCCTCACATCCTCACACATAGTCGTACATGTACCCCCCCCCCCCCACACACACCCACATGCCATTAGTGGAATCAAACCGCCCTGCCACCCCACCCACACCCACACACTCCCCGGCCACACATACGCACACACACCTGCATAGTGGATGTGTCGTGGTTAGGTGTGTGGGGCGGGATCATTGTGGGTGTGTCTATGTGTGTGTGTGTGTGTGTGTGGATTGGTTTGTGCGCGTGGGTGCGTGTTTGTGTGTGGGTGTGTATCCATGGGTCCGTGGTTGTGTGTGTGGGTGTGTGGGTGTTGGTGTGAGGTTTGGGACGGGTTTGTGTGCGTATGTGGTCGGGTGGCCCCCACATCCTCACACACACCAACACACAGACGCACGCCCGCACGTAGAAACAAACAGGAAGTCACGCATCCACCCACATGCAAACCCAACCATACAACCATACACAAACCCACACAAACCCACACAAACCCACACAAAGGCACACCCACACACATGTGCACATGTTGCCTGTAGCCAGGGTGCCCGCATGGGTGTTTGGGGGGGAGGTACCCCGGGTGTTAGGACAAATGAGGGGGTGCACAAGGGTGAAATTGGTATGAATTCACGTGAATTCACGTGAAATTCGTACGAAATTCGTATGAAATTCGTGCGAATTCGTGCGAATTTCGTACGAATTCACGTGAATTCACGGCCGTGAATCGGCTACAGGCTTGTTGGGTTTCGGCACCTCTCGTTTTGGGCACGGTTCGGACATGATGGATGCTTTTGGGGCGGGACCTTCATTGGATGATGCGTAACGAAGCTAGGGGAGGAATTTTGGCCCCTCAAATCTCTCGGAATGAACCAATAATATGGCATTTTCCCCAAAAAACCTCAAAATTTGGGTAAATACACGTGAAATTCACGCAATTATTCAAACGGCCACTTAACGGCCGTTCACGAAGGGTACAGGGGCTCAAACGGCCCCTCCCCTGCGCAAACCTTTCTTCCTCAACCCTTGCTAAAACGGGCCGCCCTGCTATGCACTTTGAACACAGCATTTAGCAGAGACCTAGCCACATTTCTAACGGGTGTGCTAGGGTAGGCTGGCAAGGTCGGCCACCACATGGTACCCACGAAGGTGTGTGTGACCATTTGATTGGGGTTGTGTTGCGCGGCGGGTTCTAGGGGTGCATGGTGGCCAAGGCGCTTAGTATGCAAGGCCCATGCTAGCTCCCCATCTATTGTTGACCTTCTTTGCCTTTTGATGCAGTATATCCTACCCCATCTTCCCCTTGAACCAACAAATGCTCGTTGCAGTGCCATGTGGTTTACCACCCAAGGCACTTTTCAACGAAGGCGCAGAGGACGCGTCCGCCACTGGGTCAGAGCAGCTCCCCTCTGCGGCGCCAGCCGCAAGGTGTGTTTGTGTGTGGGGGGGGGGGGGGGGGCACGCGGAGCATGTCCGCTATTGACCTTGTGGCCTTCGGCGGAGGCCGCCTCCAATCCCTAGGCGGGGATCGACGCCTCTGAGGCCTTTGCCAATGTTTCTCAGCCTGCACTGCAGTCAACTGTGCAAGCCCCTGCCCAGTGTCTGCCAGCACATGCTCCTTAGCCTGCAAGGCTGTCAACTGTGTTGGCTGCAACGGACAAGTATGCTCATTTTGGTATTATTGTTGCCGGGTTGCCACACAACCCGCACCTACATTGCCTGGCTTGTAACAAAGGTGGTATGAATTCAGACAGTGTGGTGGATCACGCTGTCTCCAATGCACATGAACATACTGTAGCGTCCACAGACTGGAGATATAAGTTGCATTCGGCTGGGGGTCTCAGTTGCAGGCAGGAGGTGCGAGCTGCAATGCAGGACCGTAAGCAACAGAAGAGGGACGAGAAAAAGGCTGCTGGGGGGGGGGGGTGGGGGAGAAGAGAGGGCGCCAGGAAATGGACGTGCTCTTGTATCCCATACCCCCGCATTTCCCCCCATTTCCCCCCCGCTTCCCCCCGTTTTCCCCCATTTCCCCCCGTTTTCCCCCATTTCCCCGCATTTTCCCCCATTTTCCCCATTTTTCCGTGGCCCAAAAAAGACTTGGAGACTCCGGGCCGGGAGACTTCCAAGGCCTGCTCAGCACGTTCAGGGCCCCCAAAGACCCTAAGCTAACCCTCTACCCCAGGGGGCACGTGGGACCACCCGGCATTGGCTGCTTATGCAAGGCGCCCCTTTTGGCGGCATCTGTCCGCCACTCCCCCTTGCGCTCCCCATTTTTCCTAATTAGGCACCGGAGAAGTCGGCAGATGACCAAGCGCAGGATGTAGTGACCCTTGCTAGGGTCATAAAAAATTGGTTGGTCTAGCCCACAGCCCTGTGCAAGGACTTGGGCAGACCACGGGGCAGCGGCTGCCTTGCAGCAGACCGCTGAGTCTTTTCCGAGGGCCTTTTGCAGCCACTTGGGAAGGGGTAAAATAGAGGGTAGGGGGTTTTGGTTTTGGTTTTGTATGCCCGGGCGTAGGGGCAGCCGATCGGGGGCGTTGGTCACTCTCCCCCTTCCTCGTGTGAGCCTCGCTCCGTGACATTGCACAATAGCACGGGCACGGTAACACTTGCAACACTGCCGATCAACCACTACCAGCCAGCGGCGCCGTGGAATAGTGTGCATCTGATAGCACCATCCAGTCCGCTCCTGCTTGCACTACGTTCCATTGTTCCGGCACTGGACCCAGACAAGTGCAGACAACGACTAAACGCTGCATCTGTGGCCTCTCTCGGCAGTGACATCTAAACTTCGTACGCACAGTTACCTGATAAACCAGTGGTCCATGATACTGCCTGTGCAAAGGAAGGAGGACATGCACTGGCTCTGCGGAAGTGTACTGCAATCTCGGATCCCACCGCAGAAGCCACGCCAAAACCTGCTGCGCCAGCACCGAAACTGTCTGACTAGTGGCCGGACACTGATGATAGGGGCTGAGATGCCCGTCCGGCACAGACATAGGCCAGCGAACTGCCGGCGCATTGTCCAGACTACGTTCCATGCCCTCCAGCACCTGACCCACCAGGCCTCGTATCACTGCCACTGAAATATGCTTGGGGCCTGTGCGCTACTTGTATTTCACCCAAGCAGCCCCGACCAAGTTAGTATCAAAACCTGTGCATCGCTATCGCGCATGCTGATACCCTAGAAGTATTGCAGCCGCGCATCTGGCACCAACAAGCTACAGTACTTGCCAGCCCCCACCCCCACAGTGACCTGTAGATCCCAGTTGGCGCATTGCACACCACGCACACCATCACAGAAAGCCTCCGCCACTCGGTGAAACGTCGCGCACACACGCACGTATAGCTGTGAATAGTCGCCTGTATGGGACCCTTCGTTACCAGAGTCCAGCTGGCAGAAACGACATGGCGGAACCGTAAAATACATGCGCAGCATATACGTGATGCTTCGTAAATATGCCGCCTGCCTGTGCTGCTGCAACGTAATATTTGGTGACTCGCACACTGCCACCTAGATGTCAGTGTCCACCCCGAGACGCTTGATCTTTTCTGCTACTGGTGAGGCGCGTGCTACCGTACTCGCCGGAGGGTAGGGGGGGGTGGGGGGCTGCACCTCGACCTCATCCCCATCCTCATCCTCATCCCCATCCCCATCCTCGTCCCCACCCTCTGGCACCACCACCTCGCCCTGCTCTGCCTTAACCTTGACCCCCCCCCCCCTTGCCCCTGGCGAGCCCTCCTCTCCTCCTTTGCCCTCCTCTCCTCCTTCTCCCTGCGCCACTTGTCTTTTTCACGCCGCCACTCCTCCTTCATGCGGCACCAATCTTCAAAGGAGGCGGCGACGGACGGCGCCCCCCCCCCCCCTCCCCCTCCAGGGGTGGGGGACCGCCGGCTGCTGCAACTTGTGGAGCTGGAGGTGTTGCTGGAGGAGCTCGAACCACTTCCCCAGGGGTTGCTCCACCCTACTGCAGGCGGTGCTCCACGCGTTCCATCTAAAAGCAAAAACAGAAGCAAAAATTAACTCTTGTAAAAAAAATTTCATTTAATTGCTAAGATTTCATTTTTAGCTTAATTTTTAAATGTGATACGATCACCGGTGTTAAAATTAAAACAAGAAAAGCGACGCCCCCGTTAAAATTGAAACAAAAACCACTGACAACAAATACAATTCATAGGCAAGCAAACACACACGCACGCAAGCACGTACCACTTTGTCGGTCATCTTTTCCATCATTTTCTCCATCAACGCCTCCATTGCGGCGGGGTCGATGGATAGGGCTTACAAGAGCTGGAAAACGGACATCGGTGGGGGGGCTATGGTTAGACATGAGCGTGGCCATTGTACATGGTGCCACATGGGGGGTTCCTAGGGTCCTAAGGGGTAGATCAAATTTCAGAAACCACCATTCCCATACTTGCAAAACAACCTCCGCCTCCTTTTCTAGGGATGTGGCCCCCGGCACCCCCCCCCCCCCCCCTCGGGTCGTGTGATCGTTGTAGGCCTGTTTTAAAATGGCATTTGGGCTTTCTACCACATCCGCACACACTCCCCCAACCCCACCCCGAAACGTGCCGCATTAGCAACCGCCGTGGTCACATCCTCCTCCAGGTAGAGGAGGTAGTTGGACTGCCAGGTCATTGAGAGGGGGCGTATCGCTGCACAAGTCCCGAAGTAGATCCCTCATGGCAACAACGGCTTGCCATTCGGGGTACTCCGGTGTGTAGGCCAATGGTGGGCCCATCTCCTCCCATGCAAGGAAGAGGGCCCTGGCCTCCTCCCCATCGGGTGCGGCGGTGGCACCCAGCTTCACCCTCCTGCGTGCCCGGTACAACAACCGTTGCACAGGAAAACCCAACACCGGTCAACCACGATGTGAGGTTCCGCTATGCACCCCCCATTATCCAAGATCCGACCCGTCACCTGATATTGGTGACGGGCGGCCGCCTCGTTGTACAAAGCCCGGCACACGTCCACCCGCAAGCACGTCGCCACCGCCTTGTCCCACACCCCCATATTGTAAATAGACCCCACTTGGGGCGATGTGGACACCCTATTGAGGCGGCGAATAAACGGTTGGTCACCCGCAACGACCAGCGCAGCAGGCACCCAACGGGATGCGCAAGAGGACCTTTTGCAGTCCTGAATCGACTGCAACACCTACAAAAGAGTGTGTGCATTGATGTCTGGGCATCACTCTTCGTTTAAAATTTAGCTTCAAATTTTGTTCGGTTTAAATTTTAAGCAATTTTTCGCTTTTAAACGAGGAACGTTGAAACGAAGCGAGCCCGAATTCAATGCGACGCAAAAGCGCCGAGTACCTGAAGGTTCTCGGCTCAAATACTGGCCGAAGCGGCCATGTCTTTGTCGCTGCACACGGCCCTCCCAATGACCCACAAGTAGGTGGGTGTGCGGCCCCGTTTGCCGTGGTTGAGGAGCCCAGTGGAAAATTTGGTCCAACTCCCACCCGCACATGGGTAGGCATCCCCGCGCACAATACACGTGAGGGGCCGGTCCCAATCAATGGTTTCCACTAGTGGTGGACGCGATTGAATGTAGCAGGCCCATGAGTGCACGGCCCAACCGCCGCCTTTAGCGGGTGGGTCGTCCACGTTCACGGGGGGGCGCAGCTCTAGCGGCTTAGCCATTTCCTTCCACGTGTCCAACAAGGCTTGCCGCGTTGGGATGGGTTGCGGCCCGTAGCTGCCGTATAGTCAATTCCTTGCCGGGTCATGAACTCGGAGAGGTGGCGGAACCCCGTCTTTGTCTTAGGCCACGCTAACTACCCGCCCCTTACGGCCCAAACATTTGCACTTTGTCGCCTTTTCTGTGTCTTGTTTTTGTGCCTATGTTTTCCATGTGTCACCTGTGGTGACGAATAATAGGAAGAATAATTCTACATTTATTGCGTGTCCTATGCATACACACTTTGAAACTCAAATTCACTGTCTCTATTTGCCAATTTGCCCAGACCTGGACGAAATTCCCCCCAGCCCCCCCGGATAGCAAAAAAGGTATACATATTTTGATGTCTTGATGACCCTGGGCGAAATTTCCCCCAGCTCCGCCTCTTTTGCAAAATGTATAGGTCAAAAACACCAATCAGTGATCCTGGGCGAAATTTAACATTTAACATTTAACACTGGAAAGGTTTGTCGTATTCCAGAAACCTTCTTTCTTCCTCAGCTTTTCCAGTATGCATGCATGCTTATTGTGTCTGGACAACTGGGGTGTGGTTACATGAGAATGGCATTTTAGGTAAATAGAGATATTCATTTTTTCCTACCAGGTGCAAGGGGTCCCCTAGGTGCAAAATTCATACCCTGTTTTTTTTGGGGGGGGGTACAGTATGGCCCCGCGGAGCCCAGCCTGTGGGTAGGGGGGTGGGCAGTTAGCCTGGCCTAAGTTTGTGACATTGAGATCCATAAGGAGCCCAACAAACTCGGGTGCGGGAAAAAGGGAGGAGGCGTATTGCTTCACCGCCTCCACTTGCTTAGTACGAACAAGGGAGGGGTAGCCAACGTCCGTGGCCTCCACCCAACGGGCTTTGGCCGAGGGAGACGAAGCCACCCACTCACCAAGGAGTTGGGAGACCAAAGGGTCCCGCAAACTCTTGGCTCCACTCAAACGCACAAGCGTCATGCTAAGCTCGAGAATAGTGTCACGAGGGAAAGGCATAACAAGCTCTACACAACAGAAAAGGGGGTATGGAGTGGGGTTGGCGGTGGACCCAAAGAAGAGGACTAAGGGTTGGACCCCCAACCCTTAGGCAATCAAACATCTCTACAAACCCATTGTGCAACATTCTACCACAAAAAACCCCCTCAAGACCCTAGCATACGCGTGCAATTGACGGCGCAAATAGTTTAAAATCTAGAAAATTCTAGGTATTCTGGTTTAACATGTTAAAATTTAACGGTGTAATATTTAACACCTTTCAAAAATTAAAATTGAAAATTTAACATAACGTGGGTCTCTTGGTACGAGACAAAAGACACAGCCGCAGCAGGAGCGACAGCGGAGACCGCCGGTCCGCGACAGAGGATAGCGAGGCGTGGAGGGGGTACGAGCCCCAGAGGATCCCCCCTGCACATGCCCAGCAATGACAAGGGCTTCCGCCGCCGCCCCAAGACTGCCAGCGGCTAACCGGAAGAGCGGCGTGGAGGCTCCAGCCGCAGCCGATGCATCCAGGAGGCCCGCCGCCTCTGTGGAGCCTGATGCAGCAGGGGCGCCAGTTGCAGTCGCTGGGGCCGCCGCGGCCACCGACGCCGACATCCTGGAGCCCGAGGAGGGTGGCGCCGCGGTATGAAGACGTGGTGTGACACCACCCCCGGGCGCACCTAACGAGCCCCGGGTTGAGGGTAATGAGCAGGGAAGCAAGGGGTCGCAGGGTGGCGACCCCCGAAGCCGACCAAGCCTGGCGACACCCCTAAGGGTCCGGCAAGCGTGGGCGCGGTATGCCTTGAGTCAGGAGTCAGGAGTCAAACCTGTGGCGGGCCTCAGGTGAATAATATACTGCGCAGCGCCGTTGGTCCCGTTGAGAGTGGGCACGCCCAGGGCAGGGTCATGGGGACGTGCCAAAGGGGCACCGCCTCGGCTCCCATCAATGGTGTGTCCCGCCATTGGCATGGACCGAGTGACTCGGATAGCAAACGCACAGAGCCAGCAGTTGCAGATGCCGATGGAGTAGTGTGTGCCATGGAAGTGCAGAAGCCAAATGTATGGCCCAACCACGAGCGAGGGCGACGCGGAACACGGCGGAGCGCGGCCCACAAGCGACGGACAGTCGGCAACCCAGCAGACAGCCGGAAGCAATGGTGGCCTCCCTAGGGGGGACCCCGAGGCCGCCGCCAGAGCGTGCGCGAGTGGCGGCAAGGGCGCTTGCGGAACACCTGTGCGGCGCGGACGCGGGAGCACGCGCCAAGGCGCACGGTCGGGGGCGCCGCGGAAGGGAGCTGGGGAGACAGAAGGCCGCGGGAGTAGGCCGGGGCACAGAGGCTTCCGCTTCAGTGTAGTGGCGACAGAGTGAGGAGCGCAACCCGAGCGCACCGGAGCAAACCCCCGCCAGCAAGACAGCGGAAACAAGCAGAGTGACACAAAGCACGGGTAGCGTCCATATGGTTGAGAGGCGGAGAGGCGGAGGTTGATGAGAAAAAGGCATGATGCAGCAAGGATTGCAGGGCAAAACATGAGGGGTAGAGACGAGGGCAAACAACGATGGCGGGAACGGGGGCACAAGGAGGTACCTTACTGTGCAGAAGCCAGCAGAGGGGGGAGCCGGTGCAGGCCGCAAACAACCCCGTGTGATCGGGGGCGGTGGCCCGTAGGGACCACGATGAGGGATGAGAGAAATAGTGGGTGCCGCGACAGCGGCGCTCAAGCAATGAGGGACATGAAGCAGCAACAGAGGACCCGAGGGCGCGCGAATAGACCCCAGGCAAGGAGTCAGACACGAGACCAGCTAGACAGGGAGCGCGAGCATGCAGCTCCATGGGGAGAAAGCGGTGTGCTGGCAGAGTGAGAGCTGGACGGAGAGCGTAGAGAGAGCAGGTCGGAGCACGAGGGCTAGGCGGCGGCCCAGTGGCGCGAGAATAGGCCCACAAGCAAGAGATGCACGGGTGCCAAAATGACGCGAGAGCGGAGCAGGCGACGAGCGGCGTGCGGAGAGCTAAGCACAACGGACCAGAGGGCCGCTACGCGAGGCGGCGCAATGCGAAGGCGGCGGAGCCGCCACGGCCCTCGTGCCGTGTGTAGCCGATGGCGTCGGCGTTCCCTCGATGCGCCGATCAGTAGAACGGAGTCCGAGACCCTGGTGCCTGGACACGTGACCGGCACTGTGACGCGAGGGTAGACTCCATGACGAGGGACGCAGCCACGGAGGGGAGCGCCTCAAGAGACAGCCTGGCGGGGAATCCATCCTCCTGTCCCAACTACACATGGCGCTGCAGTGGGAACACAATGTGCCGGCACGCTTGGGCGACTTCCTCCCCCGGTGGCACACAGTGTGGACGCCAACGTCCTGGCACACAGGGGGCCTCCGGACATGCAACCCGACGACCACGCAGTCCCCTACGATGTGGAGCAGGCACTAGTGCACTGGATCGACTTGCAGCCCTCGGAGCTCCGACACGGCTCCAGGCGGCAGGTCCGGCCTGGCGGAGTCCCACAGCCTTGGCAGTGCGCCCTAAAGAGACTCATGGGCAGCCCGGCAGCAGCGCCGGTGGTGGTCTGTGAGCTATGGCATGCTAGAGGAGAACTGTTCGCTGATGACCTAGAGGGCCTGGTAAGCGTGCTCCCGGTCGGTATTGAAGTACACCTCCCGAGAGTAACAACAGTGACCTTCGCAAGCCACGTGCCGACCGTGAGGGTGGCGGCGGCGGCGGCATTCAAGTCGAGGCGGTAGATGGAGACGCGAGTGAGGACCCTTCTCGTCATGACGGCAGGGGAAGGGCACAGTTGGGGAGACACAGCCGACTATGCCGAGGTGCCAGTCCAAGCAGATGGGGACAGCTCGGACGAGGGCCTGGCAGCTGCCGACCACGGCGAGTGGGATGGCAGCGCCGCTGATGCCTCCTCAGACAGAGGCTGGAGCAGTGACAGTGACCAAGGGCGTGAAGCCACGGATGAGGACCCGACCACATTGGTATCACGGGTGGCGACCTTGAACGTACGCGGCTACTAGCGGAAGAAGACGGAAGTACTAGCAACCGCCCTCAGACACAAAGTGGATGTGCTGGCACTCACGGAAACCCGATCTCGGACCCAGAGGGCAGAGTGGAGGGGGAGGACTACGACCTATGGGAATCTGGGGTGAACAGAGCAAAGGGGATAGCCCTTCTCGTCCACACGGGAAGCCAGATCTCGGCGGAGCTTGAGGCCGTGACGGAACAGTTGTTTGTCCTGACGGTGAGATACCGCGAGAAGGACCTCATCCGGGTCGGCGTGGTGTACGCCACTGCTAACAAGCCAGGAAGAGAGGTCCTGGACGTGCTCTGTGACGTAGTACAGCGGTACCCCGGACCCCTAGTGCTGCTAGGCGACTTCAACAAAGAGGCACTGCGGCGCCCGACGTACCAAGACAGGCTGAGAACGTGGGGATACACGGCATACCCCAACGGGTGGATGTGGACGTGGAGGGGAGCAGGAGCGCACGCCCACGACAGATCCATGATTGGCTTCATCCTGGCCCCGAGCGACATGCACGTTGCCCAAGTGCAGGTCCTCGGGCGCATCCCGGTGCAGACGGACAACCGCATGGTATTGGCGGAAGTACAGTCAAAGGCACATACCGGATGGCCCCGATGGGGGCCTAGCCGCGGCCGGCCCAGACGCGACACCAGCACGTCACAGCGGAGCAATGGCAACAGTTTCGCGAAGAGCGCGACCGGTGGGCACATCGGTACGAGCCAGACCCGGTGCTACCGGTCCAGGCATAGTCGCAGGCGACCATGGAGATACTAGTGAGAGCGGTAGGGTCCCCAGCCTGCCGCACAGGCGCACAAGTAGAAGCGCAGGAGTGGGGCAAGCCGATGGCGTGCAACCGGAGGTGCTATATGCGGGCAGGGTTCCAGGAGCAACAACACGTCTTCCTGGACAGGGGGCCACAGGACCTCCCTTCCGCCCATGGGATGGTACGGCGGCGACACGGCAACGTCTTCGCCCCCATCGCGACAGTCAACGACGCGACAAGAGCCCCGGTGAAGGGGGCGGCCATGATGCAAGAATTCGCCCGACAGATGGAGAGGAAGCAAGGACAACCACCAAGCGTGTTCCCCGACCAAGGGGCAGGGCACACCGACCTGGACTTTCCGATGGAGGCGTGGCTCAGGGCAGTCCAGTCGCGAGAGCCACGAGCCCCAGGCAAGTCAGGCATGTGACGGCGGCAATTAAAAAGCTCACGGCGCTGTCCATGTGGACCCTGAGAGAGGCAGTGAGCAGGACGGGGGCTCTAGGGAATATCGAGCCCTACTCAGGTTTGTACTACATGTGCCCATCCGCAAACGCCCAGTGGTACGGACAGAAGAAGACACGCGGCCCATAGCAATGGAGGAAGAAATAGCGAAGCTGGTGGCGATCATGATCATAGCCCAAACGGAGCAGTACGTCAACGACAGGCAGTGGGCATACTAGAGAGGGAGGTCGGCGGGGGATGTGACCCACATGTTGACAATGTTGCTCGACCAGAGTAGCCGCTTGGTTCTGTACAAGCGGGACCGCCACAACGCGTATGGCACGGTGGACTTGGCAGGAGTAGCGCACCTCCTGCAGGAGGCGGGGGTGCACCCACCCAAAGCGCGCTGGTATCAGTGTTACGTCCAGTGGGCCCAGATAGTGGTGACAGCAGTAGGCACCACCAGAGCCTGGCGGTTCGGAGTGGGAGTCTTCCGGGGGTCGCCCCTGGGGCCCAGAGTATACCGGTACCAAGAAATACGGTACATGGAGGCAGTGGGCCCGGGACAAACCGGCATCCCGAGTGTGTGGAACGACGGAGTGGAGCTAGCATTCGACACAGAGCGGTACTCGGATGACGCAGTAGTGCCGGCGGCGACAGAAGAAACACGAGTGGCGATGCTTAGCCAGCAAGACGCGGTGGCACCGAAGTTCAGAGTGCGACATGTCCCGTCTAAGGAGGAGTACTTGTACATTACGTAGAGCGGCCAGGCGGGGGCCACGAAAGCCATCCGGCACGCAGAATACGGCAAAGCCTAGAGGAGGGACAAACGCCGCGGCATCTGGGTGCTGGGCAGCCAGGTCCTCAGCGAGGCAGCCGGGACAGGGTTGAGACGCCGGGTCCGGGGAGCAGAGGCAGAGTGGGCGACAGCGACCATCCACCTAGCGGCAGTCCGGGACGTCGCGAGGGTGTTCACAGAACAGGTTCTGCCACAGGTGGTAGCCACGACGCTGGGGGCACTGCCGTTAGAAAAGGACGTGTATCGACTAGCCGCCCCCATGGGGAGGGTGTGGAGGAGGGAGATCCGGGTACATTTCAAGTTGGACTCCAGCACGCTCTGGCAGATCCTGTGGCTCGCATTCCAAGTACGCCATCCACGGACAGCGATGTACAGGGCTGCAGTGCAGCAGCTGCTACGGGTCATGAACACGACGCGGCGAGCACCGTCAGCGTGGTCCACAGCCCGGTGGTACCAACACGGAGCCGCAGCGACAGAAAATGTGCTGCAGAGAGCGCTCAGAGAGATTGGCTGGGAGATAGTAGACATGACAGCGGAACTCCGCCAGCGAGAAGGAAGACCGACGCTACAGCTCCCGTGGGAGACGTGGGTCAACACAGTCCCGGGGGCAGACGTGGCTGTGTACACGGACGCGGGTGCCCGCTAGGACTCGGATGAGGAGAGAGGGTGCGGCGTGGGTTTGGTGATCCGGGTCAGCGACAAGTGGTGGGGGGCAGCAGTGCCCCTGGAGACGTGGGTGGATAACACCACGGCTGAGCTACTGGGTGTGGTGCTAGGGCGGTGTTTGGTAGAGCGCCTCCGAGACCTAGGGGCACGGACGATAGAGCAAACGTATGACGCACAAGCGGCAGCGGCGTTAGCAGAGAAACCACCGGAGCAGCAGAAGCATCCCCTACGGAGGGCGCTACCGTGGTCGGTCGGTGAGGCTGCGGCAACGCACTGGTGGGTGAAATCCCACCAAGAGGTATCAGCACTAACAAGCCACAACCACGTCCGGAAGATGGGCAACATCCTGGCGGACGCGCAAGCCAGAGAGGCAGTCGACAAGAGTGCCAAAGGACAGCGACTGGCGGTGCCTCTGCCACTGTCGGCGACGTACGGGGGTCGCCCCACGGCGCAGGGCTCGGTAGACATGGAGTGGCGCATTCACGCACCGAGCAAATGGAGACCACCGCGGGCCCTCCACCCCTGGATGGAACAGCTCCTCCGTGAGTCCCCAGAGATGGGCATAGTGCTCGTGCCGCTGCACCTGGGGATGTGGCACCCGCGTCTAAAGGCATGCCTCCGATGCGAAAGGCACGAAGAGGTCACGACACGGTACCGATGCCCGTGCCACAGGGCCAAATGGAGAAGAGCGCTGCAGGTGGTGAGTCCGCCATGGAGACTGCATGGGGGGCTGACCCTGTGCATCAGCACCGGAGGCCCCTTTGTCACGCACGTGTATAGCCGAGGAAGGAGAAGGCACGCACAACTGGGCCGCAGTCCCAGTAGACCATGTGCACGTGCCAGCGGCATTGCAGGTGGTGCAGTTCCGCCAGTGGGCCTCCATAGTACGGTTCTTCGCCCATGATAGGTGAGCAGGTCCGTGACCCAGCGAGAACGCCGGAGCAGGCGGTGCGGAGGACCGGTGTTCCGGGTACGCGGCACGCGGCGCGGGCAGACACAAAGATGATGCGCGGGGATGTGCGCGACAAGCACTGACGGTACACTCGGCATTCCCATACCTTAGGTCGGGCGTGCACAAACAGTCTAGCGCCAGAGACCACGGGCCGGGTGCCAACCAAGACCAAAACCAAAACCCAGACCCCCCTCCCCCCAAGCCCCTCCTAGACCCCCCCATCCACCCCTCCCCGAACCCCCGCCCCCCCCTTCCAATCCCTTGGAGGGGCCAGTCCGGTGGTGTGCCCTACGGGCCCCTAGGACTAACGGGGCTGCAGCGCCGCACCCGGGAACCTTCCCGGGCAGGTCCCAGGGCAGGGAAGCGCTCAGCGCGCCCAGGGACCCCTCCACCTGCCACCAGCGCCCCAGGCCGTGGGAGTGCGGGACCCAGCTAGTACAGCAGCGCCACCTGTGCCAACAGGCAGTCAAGGAGCGCGGGTCCCCCCCAGTCGTGCCCGGCGCACACCCGTCCCCGTGCGTTCGCAGTCGTGGGACGGGCGGGCAGCGTGTCTCTGTGACCAGGAGGATGCGATGCCCTGGCCCACTACTCCCCGGTGGGCTCAGCGTCGGGCTCCCATGGCCTGCCCCACCGGGCCTGGAGCACCAGGCTACACTTGCCCCCCACACGCAAGGCCCAGCCCCCGCCCACACCCCTGCCCGCGCGCGCGCCTACACACAGGACGATGGCATCTTCCGCCCACCTGCGCTTCGGTGGGGTCTGGTGGCTGTCGATAGTCCGCTCGGCCTTGGAACCGGACAGTCAGGTTGTTCAGCCTCGTGGTGGGGCAGGGAAGGAAGCCCACACCCGAGGGCCTGCTCCTGCATGAGGCCGCCAGCCCAACCCAACCCAACCCCCCCTTCCAATCCCCCCCCCCCCAAGGGGGCCTCCGGCCAACAGTCGGTTGGGGGGTTAGTCGTCATCCAGACTCGAGGAGTTGCCCCCCTTCCCCATGTTTGACGCACGACCATTGGGGGGTCATTGCATCATATAGCATCTTGGCATGTGAGGATGCACCCGTATTTTTTTGCTTCAAAACCTTCCGTGTCAACCGTTCCATGGCGGGGGGGGTATTTAGGATCCGGGATTTCATGCAGAATGGAACGGCGTACCTAACACCCAATGTCAATCCTCCCCACGATGTCCCCTCATCAATGAAGGAGAGCTTGAGCTAGGAGGCTATCATGAGTGGTGGGCCCCAGTTGAAAGAGGGGTTGCATGGACTTGATTAGGTTTCACAGAGATCAACTTTATTACAACGGTTCCATGGGCTGGTTCGCCCAAAGGTCGAGTGGGGGATGTTGTCCACAACACCCCTAGACGTACCCGACACCGCGTAGCGGACTTCATGAAAACCTCCAGTATTGTGGCTGGAGCTGTAGCAGAAGCCCTTAACCCCATACTATGGAGCACAAGCGCTGAGGGTGACCATGCTGACCCCTTTGTCCTGCTTTCCACATTTAGCGATAAGTTTATGTAGCAGTCCCTGGTGTGCCTGCAGACATCCTGCCACATCTCAAACACGTGATTTCAGTTTTTCTCCGCATGATCTACACCATTCCCCTAAAGTGGGAACCCCACGGAAGGGAGGTGGTTTGGGGGGAAACTGTCGCCCCCGACTCAGCAAATGCCAAGTTGCCCTGGTGCTCCCTCCTGCCCTCCCTTGTCACAAAGTCATTATGGTATGCCAGCGGCGCTGCAAATGTGATAGTCAATTTCAGATCACTGATCTAGGGGTTGGTGATTCGCGGCTACCCCCCATGATGGTGGTCGCCAATCTTCTGGCACCTTAATGATTGACACATTCTGTCTAGATTTTTTCCAAGACATGAAGTCATGCACTGGTATTGTCAAGTGCACATCTATTTATCTTGAAGGAGTATAGAATAAAAATGTAGCCCCGGCCACTCCTCACTTGACACAGTGTGGCTTTCCCCTCCCCCCATTGGGTGACTCTCAGGCTGATCTGATGCGCTTGTGCCGGTGACTTCATTGTTTACACGGCTGTTATGGTGGCGTGAGACAAAAGGGGGCACCATCAGTGTGCAGTGTGCAGCCTGTGGAGTGTATTTATCATGCATGGGTCATGGCATCTAAATTTAGTTAGGCATGCTCGTATTGCTGCCGGGTCGTTTGTTTGGATATTGACCTCAACCCAACGATCATTATTCCTGTGAGCCCTACTGCACACACCATCACTGTTTTGGTTTAGCCTCAAATGCATTTGTGAGCAGTCTTGTGCCTGTACACCCTACCAGCTCCATAGTCAGGTGCCCTAACGTCCGTCCTTAGCCCATGCCTTGTACAGCTTGTACAAGGCGAGTGTTTCTATGTATGGTGGTTGGAATAGTGCAGTGCACTTGGAACGATGGCTTGCAAATAGGGGAATGGAACCAATGGATCATGTCCACCCATGGGTGATAATGGAACATCAGCACACACACATTGTGTCATTCATGCACAGTCTCTTGATTCAACAGATGATGCTGCTCTTGGTGCCTGCTGTGCACACCTGATTCGCTACGCTACTGTCTTACACTGCTCACCCCGTGCCTTTGCTGGTTCAGTTGTGCATGTGTGCGGGAATGCCGTACTATTTTTCATTAGTGGTGAATGGTAAAACGAGATTTTACCCCGTTTGTGTTTATTGAACATCCTCACAACGAAATGGGGAATCCAAAAATGCCTCCGAAACCTGACAATTTTTTGACTCCGCCCCCCCACCCCTCTGGACCCCTCTCCCCACACCACGGGGGTTTGGGTCCCAAACCGAACTAAACCGTTCCCATGGCAGCCATAGTTTGTTTATGCTCTATCAATATTTAGGTCTTCTGTGCCTTGTGGAGGTCTCTAGTCACATTTGAATTATATTTCTGCTTCAAAGTGTATGTGAAGGCACTGGCTACTGTTGATCCGCCATTTTTAGTGTGTTTTGACTTTCTTCCTCCACGGTGATGATTTGTCCATGAGGTAGCTGCATCCACAGGCCCTGTAGTGCGTGAAAGTCGGGGCTTGTGATCACCTTTGTGTTGTTTCTCGATGGAGGAGCCAATGACTCAAGCGAACCAAGAGAACAGTAATGCGCAGGCAACTCTGTGCCGCCCGCTTGCGGAATTGTTTCCCGTCGCCGAACGCGATACCGAATGGATTGTGTACCGACACTTTTTTAATGCATTTGCCAATAACGAGACCACCATTCTCGAGGAAAAAGACTCTGCTGGCGTAGAGGAACTGGACTTTCACCGATTCTACACTAACTGCATGCTTGCAATGTTCAATGACGTTCCCTTACAAAGGGCGCAAATCCTGGCAACGACAGCGTGGCCATTCTATGTGCAGGACACCGGGCACCTAGAGTTCAAGGATTTGAAGCGTGCCCTGCATGACTTGTACTTCAAATATTACTGCAACAGCGTGGCTGCGGAGCACCGCATCGACTTGGAGGATTACCTAGAAGACCTTCTGCAGCACGTCTGCAGCGTTGTCATCCTAGGGGATAATGGGGCCACGATGGTGCACCTTCCCAGCCACCGTGGCTTTGTCACACCCCTGCCTGCCAAAAACAAGGATGCTTTATGCAAAGCGGGGGAGCCCGTCCCGAAAACAAGTGACGTTCCTGTAGGTCCCGGCGAAATGGCCAGGGGTTATGCGTACTGCGCCGCTGGCGACGTGGTGGTCATGGACGGATGCGCCGCTTTCCCTGAGGACCGTAACATTGACGATGGCTACATTTCTGACGAAGAAGATCTCAAGTTCTTTCGGCAAAGCCCGCCCAACCGATTTCTGCTTCTGTGCCCTCCCGGCACTAATATCGGATCCGAACTGAGTGAGCCCCTTAGTGCATATTACAATTGTGTTGATTTGGATGTTGGTCGACGGGCAGTGAAGGAGCTGAAGGCTGAAGGGGAGCTCGGGCAGACTCTCCGCAGCAGTGTCAAGGTGCAGGAGGAGATTGGCGAGGATACACAGGCGGCGCTGATCCGCAAATACCTAACCTCGGAGAAGGACACGTCCTATAAGGGCTACGTCATGCACAACATCCCCTGTTACAAAGCTGCATTCGCAACGGAGTATTTAGAACAGGCGGGCGTGCCCCACAACCGGCCTCAGTGGGTCATCGATCTGACGCCGTGCAACGAAAAGGAGTGGGCGTACATGAAGGATGAGGAAGAGAACCGGCTCCACCAGTTGCAGTTGGTGGAGCAGAGGCTGCGCGAGGCTGAGACGGTGGAAAATCGAGCCAAACAGGAGAAGGAGGCCATCAAAGAGGAGAAGCGGCGCAAAAAAGAGGAGCGCATGAGGCGGCAAGAGGAGCGTGAGGCGAAGGCTGCGGCTGCTGCAGAAGCTGCTGAGGGCGAGGGCGATGTGGAAGACGCTCCTGCAGAGGCTGAGCCCGAGCCCGAGCCAGAGCCTGAGCCTGAAGAGGAAGAGCCCCAGGAGGCCCCAGTGTTGGATGAGGAGGGGAATCCTATTGATCCGGCAGAGCTGAAAGCGAAGGAAGAGGCGCTCCAGAAGGAGCGAGAGGAGCGTCGCATGCTGTTTGATTTGGCCGATTGCTTGCGCAAAGGGGTCCGTGAGTTGCCGCAGGACTGGGAGAAGCCTGAAGGCGTCCCGTTGTTGAAGGAGCTCATGCAGAGGGCCAAGCATTGCGGGACATACCTGAGGCTGAATCCGCAGCAAAGCCCTGAGGCGTTGCTGACGTGCATCACCAAAGCCGCCAACCTCCTGTACCCCTCTGCCCAAACTGTTGCACCGTTTTGGGAGATGCTGGCCCAGCCCCGCGCAGAATCTGTGTCGGACGAGCAGGCCCGGATGGATGAGATGGAGGAGAAGATGAACGAGAAGCTCAAAGAGCTGCAGGTACAGGGGAACGCCTTCACTTCCGTCTGGCAGAGGTGCTGCCCTGTGGCGTATTATGAGCACAGTGTTATCGTCGAGGGGTCTGTGTGGTATACGTGTGTGTACCGTAGCCGCATTTATCTGACGTCCAGTGTGCATGCACTGGAGGAGCTTTGTCACAACCCTCACAAGTACTTGGATCAGCCATTGGACAAGATTATACCCAATTGCCCAATACTTTTGTTGAAGCAGACCGACAGCGTCCTCAATGACAACGGAATCCAAGAGCAGGCGTTCACGTCCCAATTGTGCTCGCGAATGCAGTACCGGCACGTGCGTTTCCAGGAGTACTGGCAGACGTTGGTTGAGGAGAAGGAGGAGGAGAAGCGGCGGATCGAGGAAGAGGAGAGGAACCGGAAGGCGGCGGAGGAAGAGCGCAAGAGAATTGATAAGGAGAGGGCTGCGGCCGAAGCCAAAGCCAAGAAGGACAAGAAGGCGCCAGTGAAGGTACAAGGCAAGAAAGGCAAGGCTGTGCAGCAGCAGGAGGAGGAAGAAGAGCCCCCGAAGACCGAGGATGCTGCCCCCGAAGGGGAAGAGGGAGGGGAGGCTGAGGATGCTGAAGCGGCAGAGGCGCCGCCCGAAGCGCCCCCTGATACTCCAGAAATGAAGATTGCTAAGATCATTCAGGAGAAGATCAGTGCAAAGATTCACAAGCCTAACATTTTGGTTGATGCCCTTACGTTTGATGAGGAGGGATTTGCCTTTTTGTACGAGAATCGCTTGTTGCCTGAGACTGTGATCATAATGAACAGTGCCAAGCAGAACGCAGAGGGGGCAGAGGTGGAAGAAGAGGCAGAGCCCGAGGAGGCAGAGGAGGGTGACGCAGCAGCTGCAGCTGCAGCGGAGGGCAAGCCCTTTGACCGCACGAACGCAAAGCTCTATTCAAAGTACATTGCTGATCTGGTGGCCAAATTCTTGCTGGACCCCAATGAAGAGGATGCGGCTCCGGAGGAGGAGGCTGCTCCAGAGGAAGGCGGGGAGGAGGAAGGGGAAGCGTCACCTGAAGGAGAAGCGGAAAACAAGCCAGTCAAGAAAGCCCTGCCGAGGCAGAAGTTCACACTGAAGCAGTTGCCTGTGCTTGGGCTGGACACGTTGCGGGCTGTGGACCGTGTTGTGCAGAGCATCAATCCGTTCCGGGAGCCAGTTAACCTGGGAGAAGGCGAAGGGGAGACTGAGGAGGCGGAGGAGACGGACGAGATTGGCGAGGGCTGGGGGATCAAGCCCACCCCCAAGTCCAAGCTGGGCTGGACTCGCGATTACTGCCCCGTGAGCGTGGCCTCGGGTGTGTTGCGAAAGGGAACGAAGGACCTGAGCGCCGTCTTCAAAGGCCAGACTTACTTCTTCAAAGCCGAAGCGGAGCTCAACAGCTTTAAGGAGGCTCCGTATGACTTCCGGCCGGCGGTGCCTCCACACATCCCTCCGCCACGGCTGTGGGTTTTGGGCGTGAAGGGCAGTGGCAAGACATCCTTGGCAACCGAATTGTCCACACAGTACCACATCCCAATATTTCATTTTGAACGGGCCTTCTTTGATAAATGTGTGTGGCCGGAGGGCAAAGCTGAGACGGACGGGGCACCAGAGCTGTTTGTGACGGCCAAAAGGATTTTGCAAGAGGTTGACGATTTCGATGCCTTGCAGCAGCGCAAGAAAGATGAGGAGCTGGAGAAGGAGCGGAGGGCCAAGGAGAAGGAGGCGCGTTTGGCAGCAGGGGAGGAGGACGAGGACGAGGACGAGGAAGATGAGGCGGAGGATGAGCCTTGGGAGCCAGAGGAGGAGGAGGCGAAGAAGGAGCGACTGCTGAAGGCATACACCAGCGTGGCTGCAGACATCCTGCAGCATGAGCCTTTTCAGTCCCAGGGCTATATTATGGACGGATACCCCACCACCGATGAGGAGGAGCAGATGCTGCTCGCCAGCAACCTGTACCCGGAACGGGTGCTGGTTGTGAAGATCTCCAGTGAACATTTTGTGCGGCGCATTGTGGACCAGGAGTTCAAGCAGCGGAGGCTGGACCGTTTGAGGAAAATCCGAGACCTCAAGTTCCTGCGGTTGAAGAAGGCCCGGAAAGAAAAGCGGAAGGAGCTGAAGCAGTGGCGCCGGCGGAACCTTGCTGAGGATGATGAAGGCGGGGACGACGAAGGCGAGGATGACGAGATCGAGGACGACCCCGAGCCTATTCAGAAGGCCGACGTCATTTCGGACCTGGAGGGGCAATTCGATACTGAGAACGGCGTGCTCGAGGCGGTGGTCGCGGCCCTTGAGGAGCAGTCCCTGGACGTCATATCGATTCCGGGGGACAAGAGCAAACGGACCGTCATGGCCAAAATGCTGGAGCTGGTGGCCCCAACGCTGCACCACCGCCAGTCGCTCCTAGAGACTCCGTACGTCGTGCGATATGACAGCGCCCTGAGGCTGTTGCGCGATGGGAAAGCGAGCCTGTCGTCCTTTGGATACAAGGACAGCGTAAAGTGGGCCAAGCAGCGCGAGGGCGACACAGACTGCCTTGCGGTGCGCTTGCTGCGGAAGAACCCCCCGCCCGAGCCCCCGGAGCCAGAAGAGGCAGAGGAGGTTGACACCCCACGCACTGCGGAGCGGAAGCGGAAGTTCCGCATCGCACGCAAAAAGTTCAGGAGGTTGGAAGAGCTCAAAGAGAAGCACATTGCAGAAGTGAAGGCTGAAAAGGCTGCGGCTGTGGAGGAGCGAAGGCAGGCCAAAGAGGCGCGGGCGAAGGCCAAAGCAGACAAGGAGGCCAAGGCGGCAGCTGCTGCAGAGGCAGGGGAGGAGGAGGAGGTAGAAGAGGAGGTAGAGGAGGAGGATCCTGTGGGCGATGATGATGAGGAGGAGGAGGCTGACGCCGGTGTGGAGGCTGAAGTGGTCATGGAAGAGGAACAGATCGACACCTGGCAGACTCAGATCGAAGAAGAGGCCGAGGGCTGGGGCGCCGACCATGAGCCTGGACTGGAGTTCGAGGGCGACGAGGCGAACGACCAGGGATGGCCCTTCGATGGCCTCAGAGAAGAACTGGAGGCACTGGCAAAGGAGGAAGAGGAGCAGGAGGAGCCGGAGGAGGAACCCAGTCCCGAGGAGCTGGAGGAGTTGGCCCGGAAGGAGGAGTTGGAGGCGCGGAAGGTCAGGTACCGGGAGTGGCCCAAGGTCTGCGTGTTTCGCAACCGCGTGTATTTCTTCACCAGTGAGGGGAACCAGCTGCAATTCCTGAACAACCCCTGGAGGTACCTGATCCAGCCCGCACCCCTGGAAGCGCAGGTCCCTAAGATCGTAGTGCTGCCCTATGCCCGCGCCCCAGTGCTGGAGAAGGACAAGTATACGACCTGGATCCCACGGTCCCTGGCGGAGCAGGTGGCCCACAACCTGCAGGCGGTGTACGTGAGTGAGGCCCAGCTCCTGGAGGACCTCCGAGCCCACGACGTGCCCTCCAATGTGGCTGCCCAACTGGCAGAGCATTTTGGGTGGGAGGATGAATTTGAAGAAGGAGCAGAGGAGCCCCAGACGCCTGTGACGCCTCTGCCAGCACCCAAGGAGACGGCTCCATTGAGCATGGAACTGCTCAGGGATGCCCTGACCTTCAGGTTGATGATGTGTGACGCCGTGTCCAAGGGGTATGTCTTGGACGGGATCCCTCAGTCGCAGGCAGAGGCGCATGCACTGGCGATGGCGGGGATGTCGCCGCTGAAGGTTGTGGCCGAGCATGATGAGGCAGAGTGGAATGAGTGGGACCGGACGGACGCCCGCGAGCCCGTGGCGCGGCACTACGACTTCACCTACAAAAATATGTACAACCTGAGTGCCAGAGGCAAGAGTGAGTGGGAGTGTGTGTACGCCACTCTCGGGGTCATCGATCGGTCGCTGAGGAGGCATGAGAGGCGCAGGTGTGACCTGCACACTGTTCTATGGCATGTTGGTGTCTCGGCAATTGATGCATAATTCAAATGCCTTCCCCCTCTTTTTTTGTCATCTTCAGCCACTACCAGCTCTTGCCACCTATTCTTTGCACACAGTGGGATCACATTGCCACTTGTCAGCCATGATGCTTCTTGTACCAAGGGCTGCTGGTGCTTGGCGCTTGCTGTGCAGCACCTTACCCTTTGTGGAGAGGAACAATCGCAACCACCAGACATTTGGCGGTTTGGTTTGTTGGCAAGGTGATGTGGGTTTGTACTTTGAGATATTGGATATGGATTGCTTTTCCCAAACGAGAGTAGACAGATCACCTCGAAGACAGGTTGTTAGATCAAGCGTAGGCACAGGCGTCATATGCAGGCTTTTGCTTAGTGTGTCGGACACCCTACCCTGGTGGGGGAGGGGGGTCGAAGGTGGGTGCTTGGGTCAAAGGCCCTTTTCAGTGGTTTTTGGGAGCCATGGACCCCCCCCAGCCGGGGGGGGGGTGGGGGTGGGGGTGGGGTTTTCTTGGGTGCTGGGTGTGCGAGCCTTGGGACCCAGGGGGCGCTGAAAATTTTGATATAGTGTCCACACCATGAGGCACCTGTTGCAAGGTATTTGTTGGCTAAGGAAGGCGGTTGAATGGTTACCAACATGGTGTTCAGATTCAAAGGTTCTGGGTTCAACTCCCAGTTCATCCAACTTCAGGGGAACTACTTTTTGTGGCCCCTACTTTCAGATTGCTTCCTTTTTGGGGGGTTGTTGTTCGTTGGACCTTCCTCCGAACTACAGACAGTGTGGGCCAAAGGGGGGAAGTGGGTGGGTGGGCTGAAGGGTGGGTTGGTGGGTGGGTCAGTTCCGGCCCTTGAAGCCCCCAAACCCCCCTCCCGCCCCCCCCGGGGTCCCTAAGCAAAAGCGTGGCCCATATGCCCACCTTTTTGGGTGTTATTCGCGTAGTATACCAATGGGTGATATGGGATGCCCAACCCCTTGTTATAATTAAAAGTTTTGGGGACAAAATTATCCCCCAATGAGTTTTGACCCCTCAACCCCCCTGTACCTGGATGCCACTTTTCTTTTGGAGGGTTGGGGGGTTCAGAAATTTTTGCGTATAGTGGACACTGCACGTGTGTTGATTTAGACCCAGGTCCTGAACAACCACCTTGCAGAGGTTGTTACATCAAACCCACACAGGCCCACCTGTATGGGAAAATGCCACATGTCCCCATTTTTTGGGCCGGTTAAACCGGTTAAAGTGTTGGTTTGACCTTTTGTAAAATCATTTTCCGTCCAATAAACGCATCCCCCAACGAGTTTTTGGTTGGGACTCCCCTAGAACGCCCCCCCCCCCCCAACACACACTTGAAACCTACTTTTTTGGGGGGGTGGGGTATGGGGGCAGATCAAGAATGCCCCCCCCCCTTTTCTAAGTCAAAATCACCAATCTTTTGGGTTCTTTTGATTTTGAGCCGAAAAAGTGTTTCCCGGTCCATGGGGTTCAGACTCCATGGGGTTTGTGTGGCAGTACTGGGACGAGCCCTTATGCCGTCATGCAGTTTTCAGCCATTTTTGCTCTGTCAACCTTTCAGTAACTCTGTGGTACCCTCTCTCCCTACTCTGTGGTACCCTAGTAACTCTGTCGTACCCTCTCTGGGATGTGCGAGTGGGGATGTTGTGACAGTATGCACATACTTGAATACACAAGGATGTTTTTTTGCAGCCTCTAGCCTTGCTTTGGGTCAGTCATGGCCCGTGTGAAAGATGCGAAATGACCGTTTCCACCAAAAATGGCCTAAATGTGTTGGCTGGAAAATGCATTGTTTCTGGCGACGCTTGACGGTCTTCATTTGGGCTATTTGGGCTGTTGTTAGATGATCATTTGGTGACAATGGGACCGCATGTAAACCCACATAGCACCAACTAGGCCCTCTTTGTGGGGCCGCTTTGGGCTGCACCACATAGTAATCAAAAGTTGCTTGGCCTTTAGCGGCCACTGTGTGTCAATTCAGACCCAAGTCCCATTCCACTTGTTTCTTCTATGTGGACCCCGTTATCAATGACGCGGTCCCAGGTGCTATCTTCATTTTTTCAAGATCCATCCCCCTATGGGGCTGCATCCAGAAGCACTTCCCGGTTTTTGCGCCGCCATGGGTTGGCTGAAAATTTGAGATTGTGAGTGACCTCTGTTCACCCATACGGGCCTTGTAGCTGTTATTGGGCGATCATTCGGTGACAATGGGGCTGCACACAAACCCACGGGGAGCCATGTAACACCATCTACGTCTGCTTATTGGTTCTTGTTGGCCTTTACGTAATTTTATGTTGTTTTTGATTGGCAGTTGCTCAGGATCATAGGTGGTACCAAAATTGGATCGGCTAAATCCCAAGCATTGAACCAACTACACTATTATGTCTATATGCGGAATACACCTCATCTGATGTTGGTTTGGTGTGAAAATGAGTTTTGCTTTGGGAATCCAAAATCGTGACGGTGATTGGGAGTGGCATGATGGATATTGAGGAAGGATGAACCCCAAATCGGAGATGCTGACTCCCCAGTTGGAAACACCACTTACACTAAAAGCTCTACAACGGGAAGAATTGGAGGGACTTTTGCGTTGGTTTGGTGTGAAAGTGAGTGTTGCCTTGAGAATGGAAAGTTGTGACCATGCTTGGGGTGGGATGATGAATCATGATGACGGAGCATCCCAAAATTGGAGATGCGGAATGTGAAGCAATTCCAATGAACGCTAGTACCAATAGTGAGTACTACCTTGACAATCGGAAACCGTGGGGTTCGATGATGAATGATGATGAGGGAGGATCCCAATTGCAGATTCAGAATCTGAAGCAATCCCAACAACCAGCTCTGCTCCATCCTCCCCAGCGTGGTATACTCTAGAGTGGCGAGATGTGTCTTGGTGAGTCCAGAATCATTGGTATACTCAAGGGTGGCCGGGTCTCTCACACCAAGCCTATGCTCTTCAGTGTACTCTAGAGTGGCACAATCGCTAACTCCCAATCCCGTGTCATCAATTTACTCCATGGTGGCTAGGTCAATAGCACCTAGTCCCTTCTCGTTGGTTTACTCCAGGGTGGCTAAGCGCTAGCGCCGCCTTCTCCACGGTCACATTTGTCAGTGGTGAGGAGCCGTGGGTGTAAGAGAGCGAGGCCATTCGACTAATTTACAACGCAGTATGGTTTATTCATTGCGGCGTTTCCGCAGTAACCGGTTCTTCTATAGTTGGCTGCGGGGGGCGGAAGAGGAGAGCTAGGGCCTGCTTGCATGCTGCTCCTGACAACGCACCTGTACCCGGACACTGTGAATCAGTGTGCTAGTGGAAGGCCTGCCAGTGAGGCTAGCAAAACATTGGACACATGGTTTTGATGATGATCAGTAGGATGTTGGACTGTTGAACCTTGCTGTTTGTGCTTTGATTGAAATTATCGGGCGTCACACACGCACGCACGCACACACGCACGCACGCACGCCCGCCCGCACGCACGCACGCACGCACGCACGCACGGCAGGCACGGCCCGCACGGCCTGCACGGCAGGCACGGCCCGCACGGCAGGCACGGCCCGCACGGCAGGCACGGCCCACACGGCAAGCATGGCCCGCACAGCCCGCACGGCAAGCACAGCCCGCACGGCTCGCACGGCCCGCACCGCACGCACCGCACCGCACGGCCCGCACGCACGCGCACACACACACACATACACACACACACACACACACACACACACACACACACACACACACACACACACACACACACACACACACACACACACACACACACACACACACACACACACACACACACACACACACACACACACTTCATGCTTCATGCTTAGGGCGCGGCTGCTTACAAGCCTACAGGACTTATGTCCCCCGCACCGTAGGTCATTGGTTTGTGGAGAACTCCTTGGAGTCAACACTGTTGACCCGTCTCCTGCCCCCGGGAAGCACAGGACTCCAGCCAGCTGCTACTAAGAGCCCACCCTTTGTGGAAAAGACTGGCTGTCGCTTGGCCCTCACTGCTCCCCATCCGCCACGGGCTCCACCTCATTACCCATCTCCCCGGGCGCAATGCCCTGCTTTGCGGGCGCAATGCCCTTCACCTCAGGCGCAATGCCCTGCTCCACGGGCGCAATGCCCAGCTTCATGGGCGCAATGCCCTGCTCATGGGGCGCAATGCCCAGCTCCTGTGATCCACTGGTCTGGCACACTGATCTGCACCAAATCCACTGTTCCGCTCACCACAGCCCACTACACCAGCCAGCCCCACGCTCACAGAGCATTATGCACAAGCCCACAGGACTGTGCACTGGGATCCTGCCGAGTGCTGAGTGCTCACAGAGCGACTCAGCCATCCCAATACACCAGCCAGCCCCACGCTCACATAGCATTACGCACAAGCCCACAGGACTGTGCACTGGGATCCTGCCGAGTGCTGAGCGCTCACAGAGCGACTCAGCACAGCCCAAAAACACCAGCTAGCCCCACACATGTACCACCGGTGCCCAGCACAGAACATTGAAAGAGAGACCAATATTGTCCGGTTACCGGTGGCAATTTTAGGAAATCTGTACCGACGTGCATGCGATATGCTTCGGTCCGTCGCTTGGAAGTTTTCGAAAACCCTTGGAAAGATGCTTGGAAGTTTTGGCAGCCAGATCGGCCCCCCAAAACGCAACCGATATCGGTAGGAATGTTCCATGGGCTTCCCAGCCGACCGTGCCGGGGGAGCTCGGAAGAAATTTTTCAGCCCGAACCCAGTGGAATTTTGGTTGGATGCTTGGTGGAAAGATGCTCGGAAGTTTTGGCAGCCAGATCGGGTCCCAAAACGTAACCAATATTGGTAGGAATGTTCCATGGGCGTGCACCCAGAAGCTGAGGGACAGGGGGGTTTCGGTGAGGATGCACACCGCCCCTGACTCCTGCAACCGCCACAACTGCATGTATGTGGCGGTTAAAATAATTTTGTGGCACATGAGCCACCCTGTGGGTGTTTGGGACACCCCCCCCCGCCCTGAGCCATTTTGCCATGTGGGGGCGCCAGTGCCGGGAGTTGCTGGACAAAACCCTGGCATGGGCTCAGGTGAAAGGGAGCTGGAAGTGCCGCCGCACTGGCTGGGGCCCTGCGGCCCTGAAGGAGATGAAAGAAGTCTCCGGGCAGCTGGCCCCAGTTGGGGGGGGCAAAGGGCCTGTCCCCTTTGCCCCCCTCTCCGGCAACATGGTACCCATTGTGGTACTTTTTTGCATCGCGAACCCTGACTCTGGCCCTGCTATCCCTGGTGTGGGTAAGGGGAAAGGGAAGGGGAAGGGGAAGGGGAAGGGGGGGGGTGATTCAGACTCTTCAGACTCTGCCCCAGAGATTGCAGTGGGTAAGGGGAAGGGGAAGGAGAAGGGTAAGGGTAAGGGGAGGGGGAAGGGGAAAGGGAAGGAGGAGGTGGTGGTTTCAGACTCTGAGTCATCTGACTCAGACGTGCCTATTTCCTCGACAGGGGTGAGGAGAGGGCAGGTGGCCCCTGAGTCATCTGACTCAGATTCCAAGGTGCCTGTTTCCTCCACAGGCGTGAAGAGAGGGCGGGCGGCACCTGACTCTGGGGCCCCTTCAGGTAAGAGGAGGAAGAAGATCAGCCGCAGCCCATATGTAGGCTGGAGTGGAGCGGGACCAGGGGACCAGGGGTCACTGCCCCTTCGCATAGTCACACAGGTCAGGACTGTCATTGACTATGTGAAGGGGTCTGCCCACCGACCTCGCAATTGGATGAGGTCCTTCCCCCTCATCCATGGGGGTGATTCCGGGCCAGGGGAGTTGATTCTCCTCATTGTGCCCCCTGAGACCAAGGCCGAGGCCTCTCACAAGGCACAGCCTCAGCCTGAGCCTGATTCTGAGGGGGAGGACTGAGAGGGAGGTATATATTCCCATTCGAGGCACTGAAATGAACTGCAGCTGCACCTGAACTGCCTGTTGGCACCCATTCATGCTTCCAGCCCAGCTTGTGCTTGTTGTGCCTGTGGCAGGGGGCGGATAGTCGAGCACACTTTGGACCCTTGGATCTCGAAACTGGTTGGAGCAATCCTGGCAAATGAAGGTTCTGGTGAAAGGTACTGGTTGGGGCTTTCCATACATGGTTTCCTTGAAACCAACCAAAACAGTGGGGCAGAGTGAGGGGGCGGATAGTCGAGCACACTTTGGACCCTTGGATCTCGAAACTGGTTGGAGCAATCCTGGCAAATGAAGGTTCTGGTGAAAGGTACTGGTTGGGGCTTTCCATACATGGTTTCCTTGACACCTACCAAAACAATGGCGCAGAGGGAGGGGGCGGATAGTCGAGCACACTTTGGACCCTTGGATCTCGAAACTGGTTGGTGCAATCCTGGCAAAAGAAGGTTCTGGTGAAAGGTACTGGTTGGGGCTTTCCATACATGGTTTCCTTGAAACCTACCAAAACAGTGGCGCAGAGGGAGGGGGCGGATAGTCGAGCACACTTTGGACCCTTGGATCTCGAAACTGGTTGGAGCAATCCTGGCAAATGAAGGTTCTGGTGAAAGGTACTGGTTGGGGCTTTCCATACATGGTTTCCTTGAAACCTACCAAAACAGTGGCGCAGAGGGAGGGGGCGGATAGTCGAGCACACTTTGGACCCTTGGATCTCGAAACTGGTTGGAGCAATCCTGGCAAATGAAGGTTGTGGTGAAAGGTACTGGTTGGGGCTTTCCATACATGGTTTCCTTGAAACCTACCAAAACAGTGGCGCAGAGGGAGGGGGCGGATAGTCGAGCACACTTTGGACCCTTGGATCTCGAAACTGGTTGGAGCAATCCTGGCAAATGAAGGTTGTGGTGAAAGGTACTGGTTGGGGCTTTCCATACATGGTTTCCTTGAAACCCACCAAAACAATGGCGCAGAGGGAGGGGGCGGATAGTCGAGCACACTTTGGACCCTTGGATCTCGAAACTGGTTGGAGCAATCCTGGCGAAAGAATGTTCTGCTGAAAGGTACTGGTTGGGGCTTTCCATACATGGTTTCCTTGAAACCTACCAAAACAGTGGCGCAAAGGGAGGGGGCGGATAGTCGAGCACACTTTGGACCCTTGGATCTCGAAACTGGTTTGAGCAATCCTGGCAAAAAAAGGTTCTGGTGAAAGGTACCGGGTGGGGCTTTCCATACATGGTTTCCTTGAAACCAACCAAAACAGTGGCGCAGAGGGAGGGGGCGGATAGTCGAGCACACTTTGAACCCTTGGATCTCGAAACTGGTTGGAGCAATCCTGGCAAAAGAAGGTTCTGGTGAAAGGTACTGGTTGGGGCTTTCCATACATGGTTTCCTTGAAACCAACCAAAACAGTGGCGCAAAGGGAGGGGGCGGATAGTCGAGCACACTTTGGACCCTTGGATCTCGAAACTGGTTGGAGCAATCCTGGCAAATGAAGGTTCTGGTGAAAGGTACTGGTTGGGGCTTTCCATACATGGTTTCCTTGAAACCAACCAAAACAGTGGCGCAGAGGGAGGGGGCGGATAGTCGAGCACACTTTGGACCCTTGGATCTCGAAACTGGTTGGAGCAATCCTGGCAAAAGAAGGTTCTGGTGAAAGGTACTGGTTGGGGCTTTCCATACATGGTTTCCTTGAAACCAACTAAAACAGTGGCGCAGAGGGAGGGGGCGGATAGTCGAGCACACTTTGGACCCTTGGATCTCGAAACTGGTTGGAGCAATCCTGGCAAATGAAGGTTCTGGTGAAAGGTACTGGTTGGGGCTTTCCATACATGGTTTCCTTGAAACCAACCAAAACAGTGGCGCAGAGTGAGGGGGCGGATAGTCGAGCACACTTTGGACCCTTGGATCTCGAAACTGGTTGGAGCAATCCTGGCAAAAGAAGGTTCTGGTGACAGGTATTGGTTGGGGCTTTCCATACATGGTTCCTTTGAAACCAACCAAAACAGTGGCCTACTGCAATCTTCTGTTTCCCAGGCACCATGTTTCACCATGAATTTGTTGTGAACAACCATGCTATATGGGTGAAGGGGGAGATCTCCAAGCTGGAGGCATTTGCCAGCATATGCCCTATTCCAGCTGATCAATTCATGGTGTCAGCCTTTGCCATGAACTTCCCCACGGCCACCCCCTTGCAGGCCAAGGACCTAGACCAGCTACAGCGCCCCCCAAGTGGCACCTTCACAGTTGTGCGTAGGTCCCTTGGCCCTTTGCCTACCACACAGGCCACATCAGTCACCCAAGCACCAGAGTGCCAGGCTGCTGCACTTCGCCTTCGCCATGAGCATGTGGTGCCAGCCGCTGTCTTGCGCACCTTAGACCATCACCAACCAGGGGTTGGCTGGTCAATGGTTGCTTTAAGGCAACAGGAGGACCTGCATCTTCCTGCAGTGGACGACTCCCTGGACAACAGAAAGTTGTTACCACAGCTGTGCCACCTACTTCTACAGAAGTGTGGCTCATTGGCTGCCCAAGGCCGGCAGAAACCCCCACCACCCCATGCCACCCTGACCTTAGGCCTCTACGCCGACGGTTACCAGCCCCGGGGCCGTCCAAATATTAACACAAAAATCAGTATGATTGATTTCCAGGGACACTGGTTCCCAATGTCTGGCAATGTGCCTAGGTGCACAGACATGTTGACCTGGCAAGAGCTTCCCAAGGTCAGTGATTGCCAGTGGCTACCCAAACGTGCAGAGGCCTTACAAGCCCTGCCTTCTTGTAAATTTAAGCAACGTATGAAGTATGCTGGTGCAGTGTACAACACCACCCTGCAGATAAGGCTCGGGGCAATCACTGCCGATCACCACCATTTGTGGTCTGAGTGCCGGCAAAAGGGCTGTGTGGCGTGTCCCTGGGTGAATAAGGATGGGGCGGGAGAACTCTTTTTGCACAAAGGGGGATGTCTCAATGGTGTGCGTGGGTCCCATAAGTTGCAGGGGGTTTCTAACCTGGAAGAGGTATATATTGTGCAACCTGTATTGCACAACACCAAAGGAGCAGCCTCCAGGATCCTGGGTGTCATAGGTCGAACACTACCAGCGCCCTACAACCATGAGCTACTCCAGGTCATAGCACATGTGGCAAGGAGGTATGATCCTGGATCTTTGCCACCTGATAGCAGGCAGCACATGCGTCACGTACGAGGTAGATTTCAGGCAGGCATTAGCCTCACAGGTCGCGAGGCCCGCACAGTCATGGGCAGACTAGCAGGGGGTATGGTGCTCCCCCTGCCTTTCCATTCCTTGGTGGTGGCATTTTGCCACATGGTGCATCTATGCTATGGTTGTAATAACCTGGCAACTGTCACATGGCAAGCTATGGGGATGTTGTACACATATATTGTGCACATCATCCCCGAGTTTGCTGAAGAAGGTTGCACTGCAACCTTATATATGCATGGGTGGTCCCACACATGGTTTAATCCACGGACACCCATGCTGTATTCCGATGAGGCCGGCGAGCGGGATCTGAGGGTGGCCAAGAGATATGCCCCCGTCACTAGTACCAGGCAAGATGCCAGTATTAGTGAACGTTTGAAGCATGAGCTGTATCAGAAGTTCGTGCAGAAAAAAAAGAAGATCCCCTGTGCCAAAATTTGGGCGCCCGTGCAACGAAACGTTGTTCTGGAGGCGTGCATGGTTGCTGCCAATGCCGTGTGGCATGTGGTCTTCCAACGCCTCTTAGAGCATTTGCTGCATTTCCAGGATGGAGGTGGTTGCTCCCTATATATGCACCCAGACACCCGTTCGGTGAAATGCGCCTTTCCAGGTGCAAATCCCGAGAGTGATGTGGTATGTGTGTGTGGGACCTGTGGCTCAAAGCGTGGTGTCCGTCAATGGGTACCACTGGACAGGGAAGCTGTCTGCAAGTGGCCCAAACTGGGTTTGAAGAGCCGTGCCACATTTAAGTCCTGTGCTGCACGCCGTAAGGCGCTGAAGGACAAGGGAAAGGGTAAGGGACGTGTGGGGCCCATCCCTCAAAGCCGAGTTTCTAACCCTGCGACAGTTGATATTGTACCCCCTTCGGAGGGCGAGGACAGTGCTGCTTCATTTCAAGGTCCTACGGGTTTGAACGAGCAGCAGCGTGTTCAACCCATGAGACGTACGAAGTTGGCGCGTGTACCCATTGTTGATAGCGACATTGAGCAGCAACTTGTGTGCCCTCGTGGCAGTGGCAGTAGCAGCAGTAACAGTAGCAACAGCAGCAGCAGCAGCAGCAGCAGCAGTGATAGTGGGAGCAGTAGCAGTCCCGAGGATAATGATTCGGATGATGATGCTGTGCACCTATCTGGTGCCTCCACAGTAAGTGCCTCAGATTCTTCCTCATCATCCAGTGACAACCCTGAACCCCAACCTCAACCCAAGAAGTATCGCCGTGTGGTGGTGGATGTGGATGCCATGTCAAGCGATGGCTGTCCTGTGCAGATGCTCAGCGAAGGAGATTACAGCATTCACAGTTCAAGCTGAAATGAACAGGCAAGGCACTGAGCATTCACATTTCAAGCGTAAGTGAACGGTCATGCTTGTCTTTTTGTGTGTTTCTTTGCTGAGGTGTGGGATTTGGGAACCAAGAACGGTGTAGGTCATTGTACAAAAAACCGATGGAAAAACGCCTGGAAGTTTTTGAAACACCTCGGAAAGATGCTCGGAAGTTTTGGCAGCCAGATCGGGTCCCAAAACGCAACCGATATCGGTAGGAATGTTCCATGGGCTTCCCAGCCGACTGTGCCGGGGGAGCTCGGAAGAAATTTTGGCTGGGACTTCCGAGATCAACCCTGCAATATGAGTCCCATTTGCTGAGCATGAATGCTGAGCATCCCCAAATATCCTGAGCAATATGCTCAGCATTTTCCTACCATTTTTTACCTTCTATGCTGTGCGTCCCAGCACCATGTGACGCTCACAGAGCATTATGCACAAGCCCACAGGACTGTGCACTGGGATCCTGCCGAGTGCTGAGCGCTCACAGAGCGACTCAGCACACCTCAAAACACCTGCCAAAACACCGGTCCTTCCTGGTCACATCCCTGACCACGGAGTCCACAGTCCACGTCTCCTCCAGAACACCCTCCACCCCATTGTTCACCCGGCACCCCACATCCAGCATACCTGTGTTTCCGCTGTCCGTCGTCCTCTTGAAGATCCGTCACTGATCCTCCTGAAGCCGTCGCAGACACTGCTTATTGTGCCTAAAGGCAATGCACAATGAGCAACTCTGCACACCTCTGCGCACGTGCAACACCCTGCTGGGGGGGGCACCTACTCTTTCCCAGTCCACTCCCCGGGGAACCAACAAACCATCAACTGAACAGAGAAAAAATGGACCACCACCGTAGCTCACCTGCAGTTTCGGGTGCCGCAGGCACCAGACACACACCCCCAGAACTCGGCAGCCCACCAACTTGGTGCTACCAGGGGCTGCCCCACCACCTCCCGGAGCTACTCGGGGGTGGGCTGACGGTAAACCACTGCGTAACAACGCCCCCCAGTTCAACCACCCATAACAAGGGCAGGACAGCTGGGGACGCCCGCAGTGGTACCAGTCACACACACACACACAGACACACACACACACACACACACACGCACACGCACACGCGCACGCACACACACACGCACACGCACACACACACACACACACACACGCAAACACACACACACACGCACACACACACGCACACACACACGCACACGCACACGCACACGCACACGCACACACACACACATACACACACACACACAGACACACACACACACACACACACACACACACACACACACACACACACACACACACACACACACACATTGTGTTTATGTGTTGTTGGTGTATGTCGTGTGTTGTGTGCTTTGGCACACACACATGCACATAGAGGCACAACCAAACTAGCACGCAAGCACACACACACACACACACACACACACACACACACACACACACACACACACACACACACACACACACACACACACACACACACGAGCGCGCGCGCACATGCACATGTTCCATTGTCTCCACGCATATCACGTGTAGCGCGGAAACTTTGTGCGTTATTCCGATCTTGTTTTTTTTGTTCTCGGGGGGTTTCAAGGGTGCCGGGCACAATGGAACCATCCGTTTCATCCAATTTCACTGGTTTCAATGAGAAGCACAATTGCCTCGTGGCTCCATCCAATTTTTCGTTCCGCAGGTGTTTTGTGTGCAGCGTGTGTTGTGTGTGCTGGTTTGTTGCTTGTCGTGTTGCGTGCATAACACTTGGTGGCTCAGGCCCGGAGTACTTGCACATCGGCTTGTGGTGCCGGTGTAGTGAGTTTTTGTAGGATGAGCCTCAACAATGTCATTGGGTATCAGTCATTGTCACTGTTATTACTTGTTGTCGGTTGATTTGGATATGGTCGGGTGGATATGATTGGGTGCCTAACGATGTTGGCGTTGGAATGGTGCTTTGACATTTGCAATTTGTGAGCTTGGCGGCTCTCTTTGCAGTTCAACCGGAGGGCGAGGAAGTGCAACGTTTAGCCCATACCACACATCTTGACTCGACGTTTTGAGAGGTGTACCCAGAAGTGCTGTTGCGTATCTGGTCTTTCACAGGGGCCGCAAGCAATGAGGGTTAGATTCCCCATGTGACTTGGGATGCTTAGGCACATGCCTGGCCCAAGCAACACATGTTGACAGCGGTGTCTAGGGATCGGGCAAAATGAAACATGGTGCAGCAACCGGAGGTATGGTCCGCCTTTTGGTGGCTCAATATTCCTAGGTGGGACAGGGCCTTTGTGTGAAGGGCCTTGTGGCGTACGTTGGCCGTGTCAGCGCAACTGCAACCTATGACAAAAGTGGTGTGTGTTCTTTGAGCTTGTAAGGGAGGACCATGCTCATTTTTTTTCTCAAAGTGTGTGTACACTGAGTTTGTGCAGGGGCAAGGTGGGTGGGTGGGTGGGGGTGCCAAACAAAGAAGTAATCTTGTGCTGTTTGATAACAATGCCAACCAATACACACAGCGTATCTTGACTTGGTCCTGGCAGTGTGTGGTCGTTGTGATGCACCATGGAAGTGCCAAAATTGTGTCAACATGCACTGCCAAGCTGGAGGTATGGGCAACACACCCTAGTCCGATAGTGCCAAGGGTGGATGTAGCCACTGACCTCTGATTTAAAAGAATGGCTAGTCTCGCACTGGCTCCGAGGACTGTGGCACAACTCTAAGGGTGCACAGCCAATCTTGTAGCTAGCAGCCGCCTGAGGGGCAGAAATGAAGAAGACTAGGTGTGCCGAGCACATTGAACACACCTTGGGTGAAGTGGAGACACTAGAGAATGGGGGTTGGTGCATTGTCTTCATGAACAGGTTTGCCAAATGAATTTGTGGGTGTGATCAGGCAGGATATGGGGGCTTTATGGAGGAGGGGGTGGGTGATGCTTGCAATTTTGCGGAGCCCTCACCAGCACAGCATACCAACAACAGTGCAGAGCTCTGGGCAGTCCACCATGTATGGCGGGCAAAAGAACATGGTCGGCGGGTGGCAGTGGTCATGGACTCTGAATATGTGTACAAAGGTCTAACGGAACACGCTCTGGGCTTGGGAGAGGGGGGCTGGTGGCATGCGGATTTGTGACAGCTGGTGTTGGGATTGATGTGAGTACACCAGCTGACTGTACAGTTCCATTGGGTCCCGCCATGTTGGTATAGCCGGCAACGAGGGTCCCGACAAGTAGGCGGATGAGGGCCGCCTGACAATGACCATCATGCACAACCCCATGTGAAGCGAGCTGGCTGCCCCAACAGGGGCATCCTAGTAGGAGGAGGGGCAGCAGTTGGAGTGGGCGTGGGCAGCGACACCGCTGCCGGCATAAAGATCTTGGTTGCTATTGCAGTCAGATGATGGAATGGCTGGCTGACAGGTGTGGTGTGCTTCAAGTGACATATATACAGTGTGTGTGGTGCCCAACACACAGTGTAACGGTACGCTGTCCGAGACAGGGGACAAGAACCAGCTCATCAGTTGGTGAGTCCAGACTCGGATTCAGAGGGGAGCACGGGACACAAGAGCAAAAGGAGACAGAATTCATGATGGGATAATACATGTGCAACAGGGGGGTTTGCACATTTGTATGCAGAAAGGCATGTACTCAGCCAGAGTACAGCACAGCCTGGACACCAAGGCAGGCGCAGGAGCGCTTGCACAGCATACAGCTTGAAATTGCTGGGTCCGTCAGGGTTCCCAGGCAGTGGTGCCTTTGCCCTGCACAGCACTGCACCCTTGCCTGAGGGGAGCCCCATTGGGCTGCAGGCAGATGACAGCTAGTCACACGTGTGCACATTAAGATTGGCAGCAATCTACATTGGTCCGTCCATCCAATCATTTGGTAACTGTTCATTTTCCCTTTGTGCAGGTACCTCCAGCCGTCTGGTGCGGCCCTGAGCCTATTTGACACGTGCTGCACACCGCAGGAACTGAAGGAGCAGAAGTCAACATATGATTGCTACTGCCCATTCAATTGGATTGACAGCCACAGACTTCTGGATGTCAGAAATCAAGACCCAGAGCTGAGGTACAGCGGAATGTACTGTAACCAGATCTACCGCTTTGCCTCCAAGGAAGGTATTGAGGGATTTTTGAGCAATCCCGTACCGTATTTGGAAGAAACAGATGAGCACACACTTCCTAGAGATCTTCCCCGGCAGCTCACTGCAGCGGATGCAGAGCAGATGCAGGATTCGGATTTTGAGTACGAGACTTTCTGTCCTGTTGTACTGTACAACACCCGAGAGAAAATTGGGCTCCAGGGCAAACATGACCCTGTCTGCATTTGGGGCAACCCCAAGTGCAGCGTGGCATACGCTGCAAAGTTTTACCGCATGGCCAATGAGGACAATTTGCAGGAGTTTATGCAGCAGCCCTGGGTCTACCTGCAAGCCAGGCTGCCAGAAAAGGTGCCTTTGAAGAAGGATCTGCTGAAGGGCATCCACATGGACACCTACATGGAGCACACCATCTATGAAGCCACGGTGCGGGCCATGTTGGCTGTTGAAGAAATGAAGCCCCTGTTCCCATTGCTGAGTGCGAAGGAGTCTGCCATCAAATATATGGCGGTGTTTATGAAGGCTCACAACCACAACAACAACTCAATCCGGGCACTGAAGTACCGGCACAATTATGAACGCTTCCAGGAATGCTGCCAATTGCTTGACTTCTTTGTGTCCCATCAGAAGGCAGAATTGGAGGTCTTGCTGGACAAAACCAGTGAGTACAGCAGGAAGGCTGCCCTCTGGGATCGCATCCAGAGCAAGAATTTAGATCTACAAACCTTCGTCTCACTCAACAACCCTCCAAATGACAGCCCCACAAATTAGCACAGCTGGAAAATTGACCCATGAGTTGGCCTAGTCCATGGCCTCAGTTGGTGTGGTGAGAGATAAGGTGCAGTTCAGACTGCTGAGCCGTGACCCATTCATTTTGCTCACAACCCAGAGCAATGGCTTGCAGGTTGTGGGACTGTGCATAGCCTCACTTTCCTTATGTCCCTACCCTCTGGCCCCTCTTCTGCCTGTCTTCTTTCCGTCCATGTTTGTGACATTTCTGCTCGTGGCTCTCTCAGTCAAACTGAGCAAAAGTTGGAGTTGTCTTCATAAATTTTCTCTCCGTCATTGCTTAGCTGTCCACTTTTCTCCTTCTCAGTTTGAAAACTGATTCTCAAATATTGAACTTTCATTTTCTCAGGTTCATACTCCATTTTTGCTCAGCTACTCACATTTTTTTTTGGCTCAGTCCACCGGGGGGGGGGGGGGGGTCTCCTCAGTTCGGGTACGCGATCCCCCCCCCTCCCCCCTGCCCTCCGGGCCCACTTAGTTACCAAGGGTCAATGGCTACGGGCCATATGTAGGGTGGCGCCAAAGGCGCCTGAAAATTTTGTTCCCTTTGCTGGGGACCCCCGAGAATGCAGGGTTTAGGTAGCATTTCTGCCCACTTGCGGCCCCCAAGAAGGCGGGGGTGAGGTAGCCAATTTTGATTTTGTCCCCTTTGCTGGAGACCCCCGAGAATGCAGGGGTTAGGTAGCATTTCGGCCCACTTGCGGGCCCCCGAGAAGGTAGGGGTGAGGTAGCCACTATTGATTTTGAGGTAGCCATTTTTGATCAGTGCTTTTGAGCGCCAAACTAGCAAGATGAGGCGCTATACAAATGTCGTTTGTTGCGAAGTGCTCTTTAGCGGAAGATTAGCAAGACCGGCCGCTTTCCAAATGTCGTTTGTTGTGAAGTGAAGATCCTGCATTCGGCCCAAGTGCAATGCCAAATTCTTTCGGGGGCGAACCTTGTTCTATTTATGTGCTCTCACTTGCCGTGGGAAGAAGATGCCAAACGTGGCCACTGCTGAAATCGAGCACTCATTGGTCATGATGTGTCATGGCCGGTTGATGTGTAGAAGAATTTCCTGTTCCCAAGTTGCATGTGTGGAATGGCATGCTGGTCCAGAAGGTATTGAAGTTTAGAGGTGAAAATGGCCGTTTTGTTAAGTTGAGGGCAAAGGAGGACCACATGTGGTTTGAGTCTTCTGCACGATTGGGTGCGCTCACCTCCAAACTTCTTTTGAATCCTCGTGAGTATGCTCCTTCAATTGGTGTCCCTCCGTACCCCAATTTACCGAGCTATGCCATCAATGATGTATCTTGTACCGTGAAGGTTGGATCAACCGCACCAACCTCGGGTACATGCGTAGTGTGTAACCATGTTGTCCCATTGCACAGCATGCGGACACATGTGGGGAGGCACATCTTGAGGGACGAATGTGTCGTAGATGCCTGCCACTTTTGTGGAGGTAATGTGTGTACCACAGAATTGCTCCGCAATGGCAAGGGTAAGCTTGTTTCCGTCATATTGACAAGCTGTGCCCTTGAGCCCACCAACGTTCGTTGGGGGGCGATGGCCAAGGCTTCTGCACGCAATCCATGCGCAAACTGGCCGATGCATTGCACCTCGTGTAAGGCCACCGTGTGGTTGTACGGCATGAAGATGCGCTTTGATGCAAAGCATCCCGATGTCGCTACCCCCGCCACCCTTTGTGCCCCACCCTCAAAGCGGGACATTGTCCTCGCTTGGACTGCGCATGATGAGATGAAAGAGAAGAAAAAAACAGCAGATGATGCGCAGCCGAACGAGGAGGTGGATGTGGCAATCGGCCCGCCTTTGGCGAACCCCCCCGCCAATGTTGCCGACACCTCTACGTCTACATCCTCCGCCTCCGCCTCCTCCTCCTCCTCCTCCTCCTCCTCCTCCTCCTCCTCCTCCTCCTCCTCCTCCTCCTCCTCCTCCTCCTCCTCCTCCTCCTCCTCCTCTTCCTCCTCCTCCTCCTCCTCCTCCCCGTCCTCCTTTACTGAGACGTCATCATCATCATATGTGGAACGCACACGCCCTTTGGAGAGTGTAGGGCAGCGCAGGAAAATGGACTTGTCATGGACACGGCCCCGAAAGCGGCGGAATACAAATATCTCTGATTCCGACTAGTCGTCGGGGGGAGAAAGTTTTGAGTGAGCCGTGGGGTAGTGAAAAAAAAGGGACGGAACGAGCTGTATTTGTGTGTAGGGCGAAGGAAAAAAAAACTATTACTATAGAGCGGTACTTGTGTGTACGGCGAAGGAAAAAAAAACCTATTCCCATAGAGCAATAGTTGTGTGTCCCCCCCCCCCCCTTGTGCATGCACAGCCTTGTCTAAGCAGGGCGTGGGCGTTGAACCGCCGTTTTGTGGAAATTTTAGGACCGCTGTTTTTGTGGTTTAGAATGGAGGATTGGGTGTTTGTAGAGTTTTTGTCAAGGAAAAGATCTTTGCGTATTTGGGATGTCTTTGATGGCAACCAATATGTTGCCACAATCTAAGATGCATGTGGCCTCAACACAATGAGCCGTGCATAGCTACAAAACATGCTCATTGCGAGTGTCTTCTTGATGCTGTTACCCCGCCCCCCTTTTCCGAGAACAACACCCTGGTTAGAACAAGCGTAAGAGTTGTTTTCACAACCTTTAGAGTCACGTCGTGCTTTGCCCTTGATCAATACCCAACCCCCGTTGTCAAACAACACTAGGTGTCATTTTTGTCAAATTTTGGGATTTTAGTGTTGTTCTCACAAGAGCAGGGGAGGGTACTCCCACGATGGGCTCAGATGGTGCCTACAAACCCTCTACTATCAAGGGCAAACACGAAAACAAGCATATGGATTGTGGCTTCACGTCCTAGAATCGTCGCAACCTGGTTGAATACCTATCTTGGTCGAGGTCCCATAATGAATGTTGTATATCCCATACCATTTCGGATCTTATCGGGCTGTCATCAGAATTGGGGTGCATTGTATGGCAGGGGGCATATAGCTACAATTCACGCCGATTTTGAAGGCATCATTTAATCAACATGGAGCAAGTACCCACAATCAATGCACAATGATTGGGTGTGGCCTACACAGCAAGGGGTATGTGCCCACACTCTGCATGCACTTATTATCCTCGCGATCAATTGTTCCTAGAGACCCCAAATACCAATGAAACCATTCAATGCCTCAAACAGCTTGTTTTTCTCAGCCGCCATTGCGTTCGTTGGGGTATCCAATGTGCGACACATGGTTGGATTTGATTTAGATATCACATGCATGCAATTATGAACACACGTGTCTCTCATGAGCACCATGAGACACAATGTATTGAAACTGTGCAGTAGCTCCTCCATTGCGCCCAGAAGAACGCTCAACACAAACTGCTAGTAGTTATCCTAAGATAATTGCAAGGAATCGAATACTCGTGGATGTAGCTGACAATATTTGGCGCACATTCCAAGCCGTAAGTGAAAGATGAGGATTGCACAGTAGACCAAAAAATTGGGAGACATGGACCATGGATTGTTCAACAATGAAGGTACCACAAGCATCCCACTCATTCCAAAAGCGCATGAGACAATCAAGGGTGGCACTATTGCACGTGTTAGATATTTGACATTCGGGATTGTTTGGTATGGCGTACAGATGAAATTTGCTGTGCACATGTTTGCACACGCATTCGCGTGTCACATGATGCAATGTGGAGTTTGGGCAAAAGCATGTTCCTCAACACAATTGTGGTGAAAGGACAACTTTTTTCCAAAGTACTAAACAATACATCCAGTTGTCACCCTACAAAAAAAAGTGCACGATCGTGCCACATAGCCATGGAGCATAGTTAAATGCCAAGACAAACTTTTAGCACAATGACCGAGTCCATGTTCGCATGGAAATGAATGTGCTCAATAGCTCTATTGTGTTAGATGGTTGACATGAAGTACCCAAAGCCCAAAAAGACACCATCGCAGCCAGTATGATTGGTGTACCCAATTGGTGCATTTATGCGTCTCAAAATTTGGAACAGTTGTGTGACATCAATGCATTGTGGCTAGATATACCATGCCATCTTGGAGGCCATCCCCATAGATAGTTAGTTTGGATTGTGGCATCTTTTGCTATCTCGAGGCCACACCCAAAATGGCATTCATTATGCCAATTTTCCTTTGTTGCCTCAAGGCCTTGCAAAGGATGAACGTGAGCTGGGGCTACAATGAAGCATATCACCATGCATGCTTCATCAATTTTTCTCGGCATATGCAAAAAGCATTGCCAGCCTCTCACAGTTATAGTCAGGAGAAAAGTGTCACGTTCTCAAAATTCGGGAAATTTTCAGAATGCAAGTTTTCTTTCAAATTGCATCGTAGTTGGCAAGATTTTGCTGCCTTTCCAATCTTATTGCACCGAAAATGTGGTGGACCACCAAAAGGCAAGCCTCCTCATGTGGGTTTTGTCTCCTGCTTGCATGAAATTACGCCCCCCCTTGTCATTTAAAACCTAGAATAGCTCATTATTGAGGTCCCAACAGATATAGTGCCCCATGAGTTTGGCAAATCACGAGCAAATGGTTGAATGTGGGGCAGCACTAGCCCAAGTAGAGGGTCAAACATGGGATGAAATTTGTGTAGAGTCAACACATCCTGATTTGACACATGGAAGAGATGGGTGTATCTGATTTTTTGATTTGTGTGTTAGGCACCAGTCATTGTTCTTAGGTAGTGAGGTGTTCAGGGCAGTTTCTCAAATCACTCAAGCAGCTGTTTGTCAAGGGTGGCTTGTTTCATGGTCTCATAAATCTTTTTCCAGATACTAGGTCTAGAATGCCTATTTGTTGTTGTTGCGCTCAAACAGGTTACATTTTTGTTGATGTGAAATGTGGGGCATGTATGTGTTTATTTGCTACATGTGACTTTTGCGATAGAAAATCTTCTTGTGTGGTGCCAAATGATTTCGCTGTACTCATGTGTTTCACTATGATTGGATTTAAGTTTTTTAGCTATGAAGGGAGACTGTGTATCCACAAATTTTGTCATTAAGATTTGCAATATGGTGCCAAGCACCTTCTCATCTAGGATGGAGCTTTTGGTGATGAATTTGGTACAACTGTTGAAAGCTATTGATTTACACAACAGACCTTTTGCGTACGTTGAACCTATGTTCAATATTGAAGCACATCGAAACATGTTGTGTTCCACTTTGTCCTACATTACATAGTGCACAATGTGACAAGCAATACAATATTGAAAATATTCTTTTTTCTTTTCTGTTCCCACTTTATGCCTTTTCTGTTCCTCTGCCATGTCAGATGTTTGAACGCTTTGTTGGCCATGTCTGGCCAGCCTGAAGGCTACCCAACCCCTGCCCTCTAATAGTACTAGCAAAATCTACTCAGGTTTATTGATTTTTACTTAGTTTTGCTGCACTGGATTGCTTTGTCGATTTTTCTGAATACCCGCCTTGATGCTATGAGGCACAGACAGCTTTGTCTTCTACCTTGACGACATACTGGGAACATGCACTACTGCAGCCTGGTGGTAGTCATCCATGTTACATCTCCATGTGAAAGGAGCCAACTGATGACTCAGGCATCTTGGCCTGGGCATTTGTAGGCAGCAGTCTGATCCGTGCATTCCATTTTGTGTGTTCCAATTGCATGGACCACCACTATGTGTGGGTCTTTTTTCTTTCTCCAGATACTTTTCAAACAAGAAAATTGCTGCCTCATGTGTGTTAGTGGTTTTGATGCTGAAATTACAAAGTGCAATTGCATTGAGGAATATTTTGGGGATGTGATGGTTTTATTCTGTCACATAGGGCCATTGATGCCACTGAACTATTTTTCACCTAAGTTTCAGAAGGTTGCAAATGTACTACTGATTGACCTCCCTCAACAGAATTTACCCTTTCTCTCAAATGCTCTGTATGTGCAAGCCAAATCATATCTCACCTCAACCCTCTAACCAGACAAACAGTCATACCATGGGCGGTAGTGTTCTCAAAGCCAGCGTCTACTACGCTGTGGCTAACAGTTGAGCGAAGAGAAAGCACTTGTTCAACTTGTTCTACTTGCATTCACAAAAATGGGTATGCTTGCATGCGAACAGACACCCCATTTCCTGGTTGCGATTCGCTGTGCCGCTTATAGGGAATGCCATGCACGCAGTGCGAAGTTTTGGATGTCGACAAATACTCGAACCCTAGTTTTGGCCCCTTTTCACAAGTTTTTGGTTCGGTACCAGGGTTTGTTTTAGCTTCCTAAGCATTTAGGATGTGGCATATTTGAATTGTCAAGGTGCACCACGCAAGACAAGAGATGGAAAGCATTGAAGGAAATCATGTTTGAAAGCTTTGAGGATGCTCGCCAAGATCAGCTCCCAAAACACAAATGGCAAGGTACAATTACACATTGATGAACCTATGCATGTGTAGATGCGTAGGTCTGCATGTGGATGTTTGGCGCCCTTGAAGGCCCTTGAAGGCATTTTCATTGTTCTCATGTGGGCTTTGCTGCTTCGCCGTGCTACTAGACAGGTGACAGGTATTCTTGGGTGAGTATCCCAGCCTCTGCGTCCGCAGTATGCACGCAGTGCGCACGCAGTGCAAGAACTTGGCCATAGATGGCTTCATTGTTGAAATCTTGCCAGCCATTGTCACAATCCTCACACTGCCTGTAAAAATCGTAGTACTGAAGCACTGTGCCTCAGTATTCTGTGTGCTTGCACGTCCATTGCTGGTGCTTGGTGCATGGTGCACCATGTCCTAGAACCTCCCTCACCGGTCTCTGGTTAAGTGAGGTGTCGTTTGTGGGGGCATATTAGGGTGCAAGACACAAGCAGACTGCCCCTGCCAGGTTCCACAGAACCCCAAGAACACATGAATCAGGGCCATTGCAAGCATCCCAGTTGGGATTACCCATGCTGCTATCGGGTTGTGAAAAGCTTACCTTCTGTTTCTTGCAAATGTATATCTGCATGTGCACTTTGGCCGAGCTGCATGCTAGTCAGGATATTGGTAATGGAATGCCGAGAAGCAGCCCGCTGAACAGGTTTTGAGGATATCATTTAGATCTTGACCATGGTGTGCTATTGCCTCGCCAACTCACATCGCTAGCAATGTTTTTTGATCAACCTGGGTATGAAAACGCACCTTGGGCATCCTGGGGGCATATTGATTTGGATATGCCACTGCTTTTTCGGGGTAAAGGGGTATGGCACCCCCCCCCCCCCCCGCAGGTCGAGGGATGAGCACCAGCTCGCCAAATGCTCAGCAGAAGCGCTGCACATTGGCACCACGGACAGAAGGCGATGACAGTCGCGGGGCAGGCGCGGCCACCGCCTAATGTGGACACTGCAACCTGACCATATTGAGGCCCCCAACCCCTTGATTGGCACGATCCAAACAGGTGGCTTCGAACTAAGGGCCACAACTACAAGCTGTGTAGATTATGGCTGTGCATTTTCCTGCTGTCTCGGGGCCACACCAAAGCCTGTGTGGGTTGTGGCTACGTATCTCCTGGCGTCTTGGGGGCACACCTGGAGATAAAATCCCCCCTTGGGTTGAAAAGAAATCCCAGAGAGTGATAAAATAACCCCAGCTTGCACAAAAAAACAGACTAAAGTGGCAAAATAAGGCACTGGGGTACCAAAATGGCCAAAGCAGGCTGGGGGGACCCCTCTTGGCCTAGGGGTATCACCACGTCTGCCCCTGACCCCCATCCCCCTCTTTTAGCTGTATGTGAGAACTCAGGCTTACCTGCAGATTTTTCACCAAAAAGAGATGTCAGGTGACGCATAGCCACAATCCACACATTTTTTAGTTATGGCCCCAATACGGCTGGGGACACAGCACCACATTCCACGCAGTTTTTTGGGTTGGCCCTGACACAGCAGGGTGTACACAGCCATGGTCCACATTTTTTTTCGGCGTGGCCCCAAGACTATGCAGGATGTGTAGGTACAATCAGCACAGTTTTGTGGTGTGGCTCAAAAACGCGCAGGGTATACACAGCCCCCATTCAAGGTTTTGGGTGTTGCGAAACAGCTGGGGCTATCCGGCCCCAATCACCACAGCTTATAGGTGTGGTCCTGAGATGTCAGGTGATGCGTAGCCACAATGCACCTAGCTTTAGGATGTTGCTCTCAGATGGCAGGGTATACACAGCCATGATGCACACAGTTTGTGGGTGCTGCCCTGAGATATCACGGGATACATAGCCATAATCTAAGCATTTTTTGGCTGCCGGCCCAAGAAGAAGACAGGGGTCTACACGGCTACAATTCACATTTTCTTGGAGTGTGGTCCGCGAGACCGCAAGGGACGCGGTTCCACAATCCACACATTGTTTGGGTGCAGCCCTGGGATGGCAAGATGTACACACCCCTGTGAATGCTGTGAGTACAATAAGGGGGGTTTTTCAGTACAAAACGGGGGGTTTTTTAGTACAAAACGGGGGGTTTTTAGTACGAAGCGGGGGGTCTTTCTCGTAAAACACGGGTTTTTTTTTGCATATTCACCACTGTGACGGCTGGGGACACGTACCCGGAATTCAGTCTTTTTTGCGGTGTGGCTTTGAGACACCAAGGGATTCGCAGCCAGAATTCACTCGTTTTGGCGATTTGGCTTAAAGGAGCCTTTGCACAACCCATTGTAGAACCCACACATTTTTGTGTTGTGACCAAGAGATGGCTAGGGATACACAGTCTTAACGGTTGCACCAAAAAACCCCTAGTTTTTGCACACAAAAAATGTGAATTTGTTGAAAATGTTACCCAACTCCCCAGTGCCCAGTTTTTTTACCAAAAACCCCTAAAGCTGCACCAATGCTCACCAAAGCCCCACAGCCCTCCCACTTTTCTGTTTCTGCCAAAAGATCCCCCATTTCTTAGGCGCCTCAAGTTGCATGGTCAAAATGTGCCCAAAACTGCCTCTCCGCCGCACTCCGAAAAAATAGTTTTTTTGGGGGACCCAAAAACACAAGAACCGAAAATCCAGCAAAAAGCAATTAATTGGTCCATCTTTATTTATTTTCAAGAAAACCGACTGCCCGGGAAAATAATTTATCTCTCTAAAAATGCACTACTTTTTTCGGAAAACCACGACTTTTTGTTTCCTCTACCACTTATGCTTTCCTATGAAAATACCCATGAGCTTTCAATCTTTTCGAAAACCAGTTTTCGAAAACCATGTTGAGCACAGCACCACAAGAAGCATTTTTTGACACCCCTTCTTTGCGCGAGGTCTCGCGCAAACACCAGCACAACAGCGCAATAAAATGCATCACAGAAAAAAATGTGCCGCACAAGGTGACAGCAAAAAGGTCGTCGAAGAGGAATGCATAGTGCGAGCCCTCGCGCATAATATATCAGAACAAACGAAGAAATTCCTTTTTCTTCGGAACAACTTGCATCTTAGAAGCCATAGCCTTAACAACGGACGTCTTACCCTTTGGCGGTGGCTTTGCGGGCTGGTCTCTTGGTTGGGACTGACGAGCTGGCTGCTTGAATGGAGCCCTGGCCCCGGTTTCCTCGGGCCTCGGTTTTGCTGCCGCTTTCTTCGCTGCCTTGCCTTGGGAGACCTGCGGTTCCTCCTCCTCTTCTTCCTCGCTCTCCTCCTCCTCATCTCCATCGCTCTCGTCGGATTCTTCACCAGTAACCGACTTTGCTGCCTGAGGCTTGGAAGCAGTCCTCTTCTTCTTCGGGTCTGGTTCCCCACCAGTAGACTTCCGCTTGGCAGGGGCCTTTGCTTCTGCAGCTTGACCCTTCTGAACAGTCTCTTCCTCCTTCAGCGACAACGCCTGAGAACCCAACTTCTCATCGCGAACCCAAAGGGGAATACCACGGTTTGCCCAGTTGGCTTGCTGGTCCCAATCACCAGACTCGTCCAGTTTCGACCCTTGTGTCAAGACGTGGTTCAACTGAGTCTGCACTCTGTTGACCCTATCGGAAAGACTGTCGGTGGAGACACCAAGAAGGTACATGCGAGAATCCGGCTCGATGGACGCAATCTTGCACACCAGGTCTGGCTGATGATCAATGAACACAAACGAAGGCTTGAAGCTCTTATCGTTCCTCAGGTAATGGAGGTGAGTGTCGAAATACCACATGACCGTCGTTATCGGAAGGGGACCGCCAAATTCAGTGTCATCCATCTCCTCTACTTGAGTAGGTCCAAACGTCAGATAATTCGGAATCTGAAAATGACAAGGTTATGCGCGAGGCCTCGCGCAACGAACAACATGGAAACAACGTTTAATGAACATACGAATTGACCAGGCTGCTTCAGTTCAGCGGTTGAAACCAGGGCACTCATCTGCACAGCATCCACAATGGCGATCTTGAGATTGCTGTGCGTGTCAGGTAGGCCTCGCCGGCGCTCATCTTCAACACATGGAATGAGGTTATCTGTTGCCTCATACAGCGATATTGGCTCAACCTCTTGTGCGCTTCCTTGTGCTTGTCCCGCCAGCTTTGCACGGAAGGCCCACGGTGTCTCAGGCTTCAGAATATCGGCGATGCATGTAGTATGCCACTGCGGCAGATCCAGACACGCTGTGCGCCGCTTCTCCCGAATCTTTCCAATCGCTTCCACGCTATGCTGTCCAGATACACACCAATAATCGCCTCTGCATATATGAGACACGTCCATGCGCGCGGGCTCGCGCAACGAGAAGAGCGAACAGTCCGTTGGTAACATACTATTATCTTCCCAGAGAACGACGTGTATTGGGCATGTTGGCGGTGCTGCTTCCAGTGACTCAATACGCTTCTGCAGGAACTTCGTATCTTTCCGTCTGATCTGTCCCTTTGTCTTCTCCTGGTCGATTCTCACGTTGTCCAGCTCAACCTCCACCTGCCTCCCATCGGGCTTCAGGTGGTCCTCGATGTCAGTACCCATTGTCAGGCCACGATCTGGTGTTTCCTTCTTCTTCCGCCCCTTCATTAGTGTACCAGCCTCCGATCCCAAGGTCCCAGGGTCATAGTCGATATCTTCCCGTTCCTGGGCTGTTTTTTTGGCGGGGCTTGCCATTCTGCGATAAGAAGAAAGCCTGTTTTGCAGGAAACGAAACATACAAAAGGGTTAAAATCGTCGACAATAATGCACATGTGACGCGTTTTTAGCGAAAACGGGTACGGTATGGTTGAGAATGCAAAACTCGAGGGCCACGCAACTGTTTTTGACTAACAACCTTGCGCGAGGCCTCGCGCAAGAGAGGGGGTGTAATAACCTGTTGTTTCCTGCTATTTGCGCAAGGCTTCGCGCATCACTACATGCTCTCCAATCTTCTTCGAACGTTTCGCATCGTGTTAGCCTCTCCTCCAACACACTGCGTTCGGGGATCAGCTCGGACAATTTGCGCTTAAAACCAGCCTTAAACGGCCCCTGCTGCGTCAGCACCAACAACACAGACACAAGGACTTGTTTGTAGTGGTTAGAACCCTTTGCAATTAGAAGGGACGGTGGAAAGTTAGGTACACCCCTGCGCGGCCAATGTGCCTGGATTGTACAAGTAGGCTCCGCACACCACCTAACCCAAGGTATATATACCCGCTTTGCGTTCAAGTAAGCAGTTAACCGCTGACGCACGGAATTGACAAAGGAATTGGGGATTTTGCAAGCGTTCACCCTGTGACCTTCTTTCTGGATAGTGATGAGATGGTACAGAGCGTCAACATCTTCAATGGTCACTGCACCTCTGTCTTGGCCTTTCTTTGTCACAAGGCCGGAGAGCAAACTTTCACAAAACTCCTCGGCAAAAGCTTGTCCAGGCATGGCTGTGTGCCATGCAGTGTGGCACAATAACGCAGTTGCAACAGTGCGTTCGTACTTTAAAAGTGTGTCCCCCATGTTCAAACGGTCTAAAAGACACATAACGATTTGCAATCCCTCAGAAGCAAAAACACCCGTGTTGGCCGTCTCCCCAGCCCAATTGCACTGCCTAACGAGGTGTCCTAGGTATAGTAACATAGGACAGTATTGTGTTAACAGAACCTGCATGGCCTTACACACAGCGTACCGGAGGCGACTTCGCCGATCTGCTGGACGTGCCAGCCCAAGGGAATGACATTTTCTGTTAAGGCGCCGTATGTGGGGGCCCATACCCAACTGCAGTGCACCAATAGTTATCTCCATTGTGATTAGCTTGGGAAAACAGGGGACTCTGTCACCGCTGCGCAGCAAACCTTTACGGAAGAAAGTCACAATCGGCCAAAATGAGCGAAATGTTTGTGTAACGCAAAATTTTTACGCGTGCCAGAAACCATATCATATTGGGTGTGAAGGCAAATAAAACCGGACATTCCAACCCGTTGTTTTTTCGCCATACATCATCTTACAGATGCGGTAATGGATGTTCGCATCACACAAAACAGGGACAACTGGTTGAGTGTACTGCGCCCAGTCCCTAGTGAATCGCAGTAGGTTAAGAAGCGATAGGTTGCCACTTACCTTTTCTTTGCTTAGACAAAGGGGTCGCCAATGTGGTCTCTTGGCAGGCACAGGGCGAATAATGTCAAGCGGTGCCCTAATGTTTCGCACAACAGGCCGCGTGCTTGCAAATCCTAGATCGCGCAAGATACGTGCAAACGTTCCCTCGGTGTTCCCCAGCATGCGTGCAACAACAAGAACATGTCGTTCAAGCTCTTCCAGGCTAGCATAACCATGCCAGTAGCGCGGTGCAGCCTGTAGTAGCAAAACAGCCAACGCTGTTGCCTTAAGGCTTTTGTCGTTCTTGTCAGGGTTTGTGGTAAACTGTTTGTTGTACCAGTTGTCCATCCATAACACAACCAACTGCTGGTGTATTTTGTTCCATGTAGTCTGTAACCTGACTGCGGCCTTTTCCTTCACTGAAGGTGGGCTGTATCGCGCCAGACCTGACCTTGCTAAAATGCGACGCTGCGCCCTACTTCCCTCTATCGCAACAACTGACTTTGGTTTTCCCTGGTATGGAACTGCGCGGCCGCGCATCAGCAAACAAAGGCGCCAGGCCTCCTCTATCAAAACACCAACCCATCTCTTGCCCTCTGCCGTAATCGCCTTTTCAACGCTGCAACGCGTCCCTTCATTTTTGCGCAGACGCAGAATAAAAACAAATAACAATCGCGCGCCCTCGTCCCCCTGTTTTAGCCCTTCCCACAGTTCTTCTGCCGTGTGATATGGTGGTTCCTCTGAGCAGACATCGCGGAAAACTCCAGATGCTGCGGCCACTGTCTTCTCAAGGTCCACCTCTTTTCGCCGGGGCATTGTTGCTGTGAAAAAAAATTGCGTAACTGTATCTGCGTAAAAATCGCTGTTTGAAAAACTTTGTTGCTTTGAAACCTCAACCTGTCACATAGTTTTCGCGCGACCAATTATTCAATGATTCGCTTGTCGCATGCACCATTTTCGGTTTACTGTAACTGTCTGGTGGTCCCACATTTGACTAGTTAATCCTAATTCCGGTACCCAGTTGCGGCGCGCTACCATTGCTGTTGGGCAGTGAAGCCAGCGGTGAGCACAGTATGAAAACTGGAGATGCCGGCGGGACCTGTATGGGCGCCCATGCAGCAGCGCCGCATCAAGGGAATGCACATGCTGTGTAGTTGGTGGATCTGTTCCAGTTTTGGTTTCTATGAGCGCTTATGACATCCATTGCGCGAGGCCCCGCGCAATGATCACCAAAAAGTTAATGTTTCTCATGCGGCGTTCCATGCGCGAGGCCTGGCGCTTGAAACTACACTTTGTTTCGGAACATTAATACTTTTCAAGTTTCTTGGGTACACCACTGTTTAACTTTATTGGTTAATACATCCATCTCTATCACGCAATCCTGATAATGGTACTAAGTTACGTGTATAAATACGACAGGATTCTATTTTCGGACAACCTGCCTAATGCGTTGTTCTGTAGTACATTAATCTGACACAAATGAACGTCTTTGCGCGAGGCCTCGCGCAAAGAATGATCACAAAAAAATAATTTCCCCTGTCTCGCCCATGGGACATGTCATTCTTATAAAAACATTTATTTCGCCATACTGGTTCGCGACGGTCCAGAAATATCCATCAAAACAACTAGTATTTGCTGCCTTTGGAAACCTGTCATTTTCCTACCTTTTCCGTCGTTTTTGACCATGCAACTTGAGCCGCCTAAGCAGTTGCACCATTTTGGCCCAGGAAATTGTCCGCCCCATTGTTCTTGCCAACCCCCCCCCCACCCGAGGCACCAATTCTCACCAACGCTAGCCCCTCCGCCCCTTTTTATGGCAAATCCCCCCCATTTGGTAGCATCTTTTCTACTAAACGACACTACATTTGCAACATTTTCTTTTTGCTGCAGAGTTTTTAGCAAGTTTTGGGGTGTTTTTGCTAAAGTGTGGGTTATTTTGGGTAGAAAGCTTTTTTTCTTTTGCAAAGATTTTTGGGATTTTTGATGGCATAGTTTTGCGTTTTTTGTCTTGGGGTTGGGTTTTTTTCGTCAGAAGAAATGCGGCGGTTTTTTTTTAAAAGAAATGGGTTTTTTTAATAATGCCTGGGAAGTTTTGTTGGTGTTTTTTTTCGGGTGGGGGTGATTTTGATTGACAATCGCTTGTTTTTCTTTGTAACGTTTTGGGGGCCTTGTTGCAACGTTTTGGTCGTTTTTGCTAATGTTTCTGGTTTGTTTTGTTGGTATGCATTAGGTGATTTTGTGTTAGGGTTGGGGTTTTTCTTGGTAAATGCATTTGAAACAAGCAATTTGGGCGACAAATTTTGTTTTGTGGCCCCTTGACTTTTGGAGAGGGACTCATGAATCTACAAAGTTGTGTGGCCCTTCGAGCTGGGGATATGGAGTTCTACGCTTCGGTGTGGCCCTTCTGGTTGGAGATATGGACTCTCTTCTTTTTGCGTGGCTCCTCGAGTTGTGGAAATGGATGCCCATGTGGTGCAGTGGCTTTGCAAGTTGGGGGTATGGTCTCCAACATTTCAGTGCGGCCCTTGAAGGTTTGAATATGGCCTCTCACACTTTGTTGTGTACCACCGAGTTGGGGACATGGACTCCTATGCTGCCCTGTGGCACCTGGAGTTGGAGATACGGAGTCTCTTGGTCCGCTGTGGCCCCTGGATTTGGGTTTATGGATGCCCATGATTTGGTTTGGCCCTTTGACTGGGGGATGTGATGCCCTTCGCTTCCAAGTGGCTTTCGAGTTGGAGATATGTACTCCCATGCGGCAGTGTGCCTTCGTAGTTGGCGACATGAACTGCCGTGGTTGGGTGTGGCCCCTTGCATTCGTGTTATGGTCTCGAATATGTTGCTGTGGCCCCTCAAGCTAGCAGCATGGACTCCTACGTGTTCGTTTGGCTCTTCGAATTGGTGAATTGGTGTCCCATGGTTCTGTGTGGCCTGTGGAATTCGGGATATCGAATACTTGTTTCTTTGTGCCCTTCAAGTTTGGGATGTGGACTCTCCTCTTTTGGTGTGGTCCCTCAAGTTGAGGCCATGGATACGTATGCTTCTGTGTAGCCCATTGGGCGAGAGATGCGTGCCCCCATGCCTTCTAGAAAAGTTTATAGTGGTTTCAACACTGTGTTTTTGTCTCTCCTGCTGCTTGCTGCTGGTGTAGGGTTTCCTGCTGCTTCTTTTTGGAGATGAAAAGCTTTTGTCTGCTGAAATACAGTAAATCCAGGATAGCCCAAGCCAGAGGTGTGCAAGGAGAAGAGAATCAGGATCAAAGCATGAAGGGCTGCAGTGTAAACAGTGAAAGATGAAAGGATATTCACAGAAACTGCAACTCAGGTCAAATCGGAATGCATATTCACAAAGATAGCTGAAATGTTTTGGAAAAGAGTTGGAAAACTGCCCCATGGTCACTCTATCTCCATAGTGGCATCTCAGGAGATATGCACTCTTTATTTTGGGTCCCATATGTGCTGAGGTGGCAGCGCATGTGGCGATGAGGTCACTGCCATGTCACATGGGATCTTCCTACTTAGCTAGGCTGACCGGGAATTGAACCCAGGACCTCTCAAAAAGAGGTGCCCAGCCCCCTAGGGTGCATACCACTAGGACAGCTAAGAATTCATGGAAAAACATAGATAAATTCATAGGCTCTGCCCTGGATATGTCAGTACTCAGTCAACTCAGGAAAAGATGATTTGCTTCACATTGAAAGGGGATTAAGGGGACCACTGCATATCCTGATTGGGTGTTTGGTTCCATAGGTCAAAATGTGTTATCACCACTTTTAGTGGGGCCAATACTAAGATAGAAATGCCTGGATGCTCAGTGCATCCCTAATACAACTAGAGTATGCCCCAAAGCATTGGAAAAGCACTTTTTCTTACTCCCCCCTTGTGCTGTGGTGGCCACCACTGTCGCATTTTAGGAAAAAGGGATTTTTTCTTGGCCTTTCCTTGGTTTCCACATCTACTTTAAAATACCTATAGTTTCCCTCACACAGAAAAATGGGCGCTCACCATGGCTGGCGCTCTTTTGCTGCTCTGTTTGTAACATTTCCTACAGAAGACTCAGCGCTCATGGCGCTGCCGGGGCTCCTGTGGCTTGGTTGGGTTAGTTTGGATGCATGCCAAAACATGTGCATGTGCAGCCCTCCCTCCAAGACGCAGCGCGACACAAACCCAACGCAAGACACAATATACACACTCGCATGGGTTCTCGTAAACCTGCTGGCGACCTGTGACCTGTCTTAGGGCGAAGGGAGTGGTAAGAAAATTAAATTGCCCCTTGGTGGGATCTTGGGTTCTGCTCAGTCTCTCCAGGCTGCTGCGTTTCGGCCCGAACACGGCCTACTCTGGGAGGCTGCGTGTGGGTATCTGCAGAGACAGGAATGGGAGAATTATGGACGAATCCACGCAAAAGCGAAGCGACGACACCAAAATCCGTCAAATGACGGCCTAGAATTTTTCTAAGACAACACACCTGAGCAGAATCCAATTGTGCATCAGAAGCACATTTTTATAAAAATTATAGTCATCTCTAGATTTTTTAAATCAAGAAATTCCTACGCATAAAAAGGCGGCGCGCAGGAGCGGATCCTAGCGAAGCGCCGGAAAATGCAGAAATAATGGCATTATAAACGTATGTCTCATGTAGTCTTGAAAATGACGAGACACACATTAATAAATAAACATACAGATTCCACCTACACTAATAGAAGTATCAAAAATTCAAGAATTTGAAAATCAACGAAAAAGACTTCAATGAATCAGGTATAAACTACAGGTATGCTCGTCTCGTATGCCGCATACACATTGCTCGTCTCGTGTCTCCGTGAACGAGTCTTGTAGCAGCGCTAACAACGATAGGACGCGATAGAGGGCTAGATTAGAAAGATTGCAGATGATTAGAGGTCAGATCAGGGTGATTAGACATACACACAAGTGCATAGCAATGTTCTTCGCGTGCGCCCCGTTTTTCTCCTCACCTTGCTTCACTCTCCAGCGGTAGGTAAGGTAGGTACGCCCAGGTGGGGCCACCCCCTGGTGGAGTTCGAGATTGCGGTTAAGATGGGCAGGTTTGCCCAACACCGTCGTGCATGCTCGTGCATTCACACACGCATTAAAGGGTACGCCACGCGAAGTGCGCACCGTAAACCTTGTTTAGGCTACCCAGGGGCTCCTTGGTACGTTCTTTAAGAGAACCTGAGGAGTCGCTTAACGCTTGCTTGCTTGACTGGGGAGCTGATCTTCAGCGCGTTTGCGGACAGTGTATTATAGGTCACACTGAGAAGGGTATAATACCTGGAGTGTGGCTTGGTTCCTCCGCCGCAAACACCCCTTCATTTGCCTTTGCTTTACAGGTGGGCAGGTAGGGTGATTGGTGCAGCAGCATACCATTTTTTTCATGCCCTGCTAAACAAGGGCGCAGATCACACAAACAAGTAACTCCGCCCTGCCTGTGGCAGAGCAGGGAGTCCGACTTCATCGACATCTGCGCCGTGCACGCAAAAAGAGCACCTCTTCCCTCCAAGCCCTAGCAGGGGAAACGCCTTGTGGCGTCCCCTGTTAGGCCACAGTTGCTTAGCAGCGCTGTGTTCTCTTGCCTTCTTCACAGGAGGGTCGTTAGGACCCACGACATGTTCTTCAACAACACCCAGTAGAGTGTGCGTGTAGGAGTGGTAGTCCTGAGTGGGGGCTTGAGCCAGTTGCAGCAGTGCTCGCCCACCAGGATGGTGCCACTGTAGGGTGTGTAGGACCTGTAGTGCGTGTGTCACTGTCCGACCCATTTCCTGCAATTGGTGGGCTGTGGCAGTGGTTAGGTCAGTGTTTTGGCCATTTAGCAAAACGGCGTTTTCATGCCTTCATAGCTTCTGGCCACCCCTCCCTGTAGTAGACAGATAGGTAGGGAAAACAATACCTGGATGGGTACGCTGGGTATTCCCCAAAGGTTTTGCGCCAGCACAGAAATTGGGCGCTTAGGGGAGGAGAGACCCGGGGCGTACCCCGTGGCATCAATAAGCCAACCCTCCAGGTTTAGCAAGCGTGCAGACTTGGGTATAATTAGGACACCACTTCTGCGGCTTGCTCTCAGGACCTTAGGAATAGCACACTCACACATACGCTTTGGCAGGTAAGGGTAAGGTTCAGTCCCTAGCTTTAGTCTTGGAGGCAAGCGTCTCAGCGAGCCTCAGCAAATCCCCAAGGTTGTTCTGGGACAAGTAGTCCACCAGAACTGAGTTTAGGCGTCCCTCAGGTAGTACAAACGAAGAGAAGGGCTCCCAGGTGGCCTCTTCGACTCCAAACCCTTCCCAGAGGGTGAGGAAGCGCCAACCCTGGCGATAGCGGTGGCGTAGGACAGACTTCACCAGGTAGAAACCCTCCTTAGCCATCTCCTCGGCGTTCATGTCGGGGAGTTCACCCTCAACTTCCATAGGGCTGGAAGCCCCTTGTAGGTCCAGAGCGGCGATTTCCTCGTCGTTCAGCTCCCACTCCTCCCCACAGAGGTCTTCAGGATCATAGTAGCGCTTCAGGTGTTGAGCAGCGCATACCAGGGCCCCCCCTAGACGGGGAGAACACCGCACGGTGATACGGTGTCCATCCACTGATAGAATCTTATACGGCCCGAAGTATGGGTCATCGCTGGTAAAGCGTGGCCAGGCGGGTAGTCGACTGTGGTGCACCAGCAGCCAGTCCCCCTCTTGGTAGGTGGCCGGTACTCGGTGCTTGTTCTTCTTGTTCCACTGACGCTCCCTCACTCACTGGAGCATAGCCTTGGCCTTGTCCACCTTCGCTTGTTGCTCTTGGACCCATTCACCCACAGAAGAATGGGTGTCCTCTGGATACGGGGCATGTAGGAACCATGCCGGGCGCCCTAGGAATAGCTCATGGGGCGAGTAGCCAGTAGCTGAACTCTCTTGGGAGTTCATCATCAAGGATATGATGGGGAGTAGTCTCACCAAGTCTCTGGTGCGTTCAGTTTTGCACCATATCCGTACGTTCTCCTTCAGGACGGGGATCTGTCGCTCACATAGGGGGTTGCTCGTGTGCGAGTAGGGAATCCCCGTAGACACCTTGACATTGAGGGATCTGAGGACCCTCTTGTACCAACCGGTATCTGAGCGTACTCGTACGTCCTCATCGGAGTTGATCTCCTTGGGCGCCCCATAGACACAAAACCACTCCTCCAGGAGTATCTTGATAGTCTCTTCCCCGGTAATGTGCTTGGTACATGGGAACACCCTGGTAAACCTGGTCAACCCACAGGTTACCACGAGGGCGAAGTCATAGCCCCCGAACTTCGGCATCTCCGTGTAGTCCACGTATAGAACACTGTTAGCACAGTGAGGGATGGGCAGGGCCGAGTAGAGACCTCTGTCCCTGATATCCCCTGGTTTACAGGACCTGCACGGGCACTTGTCCACGATAGGCTGGAGGGTTTTCCGCAGTTGGTCGTCAGTCCACGTAGTGTGGAACCACTGCTTGAACAGCCTCAGGGTACGGTCAGCACCCACATGACCGCTGGACTCATGGGTCCACTTCAGCAGCGCTGGGACTCTGTCACTAGGCACCACAATGCGGTCCTCGTGCCAGAGGTAGCTCTTGTCCCTCTTCCACTGGTCTTGGTTGACCAGGAGGGGTTCAAGGCGTTTCTCCAGGCGCTTGTAGATATCCCCAAACTCCTTCAGGTACTCCGATTGTTCTAGTCCATCCAGGGGGCGTATCATCGTCATGTTGAGGTCCAAGTGGACGTCCATACGGCTGAACGCCTCCTTAGCCAGCGCTTCAGACCGGGCACCAATCAGGGCGTCGAAGTTGTTGCGGCTGATGTAGTCGGCACACTCGTTCTTCACTCCCTGGATATGATGTACCGTCAGCCGTAGTTGACTGAGGTAGGTCCACCAGCGCCGTAGCTTGGCCTTCTCAGGTGGGGGACCCTTCTGGAAACTGCGGACCAGTTCTTGGTCGCACAGCCAGACCACAGGGTTACTCCCCAACAGTCGTGCTTGTGAGGATAGCACCAGCATACCCGCGAGCCATTCCTGCTCATAGGTGGAGTAGTTCCCCCTGGCCTGGTGTAACTGCGGTCGCCCACCAAAGCCAGACACCCGATCCTACAACAAGTTCTGATCTTATATACACCTACAATTCATTCCACGCATATTTTTTGCCTTCACCCCAAGGCAGTACGAGGACTTAATTGAAGCGCGACGCCTTTGACAGACGCGCACACGTGCTATTCCTACGCATGTACAGTATCATGAAATGATGAGAATGCTCGGCAGGATAGCCAGGACAGCACACCAAGGGTGCTACGCAATGTTTCTGCTTGTGGGGATTTTATTGCAAAGTTTGTATCTGACAGAGATGTACATACTTTCCTGTTTGTGTTGCTCAGGGGTGTTGTATGCCCATGTATTGTCTCTGGCGTTGTGAACCTACGTGACAACCGGAATAACAAATCAGTACAAGTACTGCAGCTTTGGTCTTTGCCGTCGCTTCCCTTGTTCCTCACAGCTATTTTCTCAAACTGTGATTTTGTCTCAGCCGGAGACCCAGCAGGAGAATCATGATATGGTCTTCAAACAATAAGTGGGGCAGCAAACTACGGCAGAAGCAAGCACCTCAAAATAGGTCCACTCCACGCCTGTTGCCACCTACATGGGCAAGCGCCGCAGAGTCGCCGGGCCCCAAGCACAAGGGCCAGGAATCACCCCAAGGTTCCCCTTCACTGCCGCTCGGACTACCCAAGGGTCCAGAACACGGAGCTACCGCCAGACAATGGCCATGTGAACCGAGCGCACCACAAAGGGTGAACTTACAAGACAATACATGCTCTATGTCTGCTGCGCTTGTTGATGGTGCTACAGAGCAGAAGCAGAGCTGCGGCGAATGCAGACGCTGCTTGATTGGTTGGTCGTGCGTCAATGCAAGGCTACACAGCCCGCGCACAACAGAATCATGTTCCTGGGATGACATCGTTGCCAGTCTTGTGAAAGAACGTGCTCAGTTTGAAAAGGAGGCAGCCGAAGTCCGAGCTCGCGGGCTCGCCACGAGTGTCACATGTGACTGTTGCTTCTTTGGTTGCCCTTTCTGTATAGTGTGGGATGAGATCGACGAAGAGAGGAACACTTATGCCGAAGAGCCAAACCACGATGGAGAAGAGACTGTCAGGGACGCGCGAAGTGTTTCATATTGCAGGGCTGAGATCGCCAGACGCCGTCCACGTGGTTTTGCAGGATTTCTGGGAAAGTCTACTGGATGTCGCCTGGAAATCTGGATCCGAGGTTGTGGAGAATCTCTGGGAAGTAACAGCGCAACAGCTGCAAGATATGTTCGGACACGTAGACTCACTGTCTGCTGCGAGGCTACTACCGAGCCCAGTCAGGTGCTGGGCTAGGATTTGTTGCAAGGTTCTTTGCGGCGAGTGCGAGCCGTGGCATGATTCTCAGGCGCTGTACGATTTTGTTTATCTTGTTCTGTATAATGTGTGGATGCAAAGTGAAGGAAACACTATGGTCTTGGGTCGTTTGGACAACGAGTTTCAGACCGCCTACCACTATGAAGAAGACGACGGAGAAGAGGCTTCTGACGGTAGCGAGCCCATTGAACTGGACGCTGACGACTACTGGGACTCCTTCATCATTGGTGAGAAGGAACAGTTAGAGTGGTGGTACCTAAAGAACAGTGGCCCTCAGTTGCAGCTGTACTACACAAATGAGGACTACTACCAAGACCAAGTCGAAGACGAAGAGGCAGAATCAGACGTCGATGCCCAAGAGGAAGAGGCAGAAGCAGATGTCGAGGCTGATCAGGATGAGGCACAACCCAATGAATACTACTATCAAGACCACGTCGAAGAGGAAGAGGCAGAAGCAGAAGAAGATTTTTCTGAAGAAATTGACGACAACTCGGAGAACAAGGAGAGCTCAGAACACGAGCCTGAAGAGTCTTTTTCTGGAGGAGCTGACGACCCTGCAGAGAGCAAGGAAAATCGGTCCTATGGGTCTGAACTGTCCTCTCCTTTGCAGGATGTAGGACCTCTAGAGAGCCCTGATGCGTTTTCGTTTACAGCACCAGTCCCTGTGACAGCTCATTCTCTGTCTGTCACCGCTCACTCTCAAAGTCGGTGGTGCAGGTACGGCACACGGTGCTGGCGTCACAAGAAAGGACAGTGTCATTTCCGCCACAAGTAGAGTTTGTTGACTTCTGTACAGTGCATTATTGCTTCGACGACCCTTTGTACCCCTTCGCCACGACAGCTGCTCACTTCCTCCGCTCGCCTTTGGACCCCTGTGCGAGCGAGGGGCAGTGCTTGCTAGTGCTGGGCCAAGCGTTCGAAGGCCGTCCAACTCTTACTAAAACTCACGGAGTGGGAAGTATTGCTGTTGACGGATGATTCCCCCTTCCTTTTTGTTTTTCCTCTTCAAATAGTGGTGCTGGGCTTGCCACGGCGCTGTCCAGGTACCAGCTCAATGGCCTGGGGGTGGCGACCAGATAGCCTTGGTTGAGTTGAACTTGAGTCCACAATTTTTTAGGGTTAATTCTTGAGAGCAGGTTGTGGTAACCTGATGTCTGTTTGCTTGTCTGAAGTTTTGATAACCTGCAGTGAACGCTTGAGGTCCTGAAGTTTCAAGGCTGGAAATTTCAGAGCATTCCTAAGTGTCATCATTGAACAACGCTGGGTGTCAGGGCTGAACATTTCGTTTCTCTCCACTCATCCTTTCCTCAAGCCATGCCATGTCGGTTCAAAATGCCTTCGTCCTGGAAAGAGGTGGTGCTGCAGTGCGTCGACAGCAATACAGGTGTACGACCTTGTATCCAGCTCCCTTGTACAAACCAGCCCTGAAGTGCCTGAAGTGCTGTTCCTCCCTTTCCTTACATGTTTGATTTGTCCAGGTCTTGGTCTGTTTGTTGGTTTGTTTTATTGTTCCTACAAGGTCAACTGTCCATCGTCGTTCTGTTTGCCCTTCCAGTGGAGACATCGTATTCAAATGAACGAAGTCCTGGTTTGTTACCTTTTGTTGGAATTTGGGGAGTACAGTACAGGTCCACAAGGTGTTTGTTTCTCTCATTTTGGTGTTCTTGAAGCAATTTTGAAGTTTGAAGTTGGATTTTGATATTTTGTTGCGAATCAGAGTCCCTGTTCCCTGGCGACGCGCTCGGACAGGGTTACGGCGCTCACAACGTGACGCTCTACGCTGCGCTGACAGCGTTTGACTGTCCTGCGCCACCTGTAGCAGCTAATTCTGTTTCAATTCTTCAATTTTGCAAATTTTCAAATTTTGCTCTCTTTTTCTGTCGGCGACGCTTGTCGTCGCTTTTCGACGCGCGAGTGCGTTCGTGGCACTCGTCGACACTGGTATTGTGTGTCGACGGCTCTCTTCCAGCGTCTTGCCCAGTTTCAGGGCTTCATCCTGGCCCATTTTGGGTTTTTAGACCTTTTTGGCCTGTTTCTGGCCAAATGTGCCATTTTTGGCAGGATCGGTCGCAAGCGACAGCTGCGACGCGTGGCGACGCCCTCCGTCGTTCGCCACGGCGCTGCTGGGGCACTCCGAGTGCGCCTGGGTGTTTTCGAGGTGAGTTTTGGGTCAATTTTGGTCATTTTTCACTCTTTGAGAGGATTTCATCTTTGTGATCATCCATCAACATTTCAAGTCAATCAGCCTATTTTGGCTGCTCATGTGCAGTCAACTCCTTCGCCAGAGCGAACCTGAGTAAGTGAGTTACGAATGGTCAGAACTTGGTAACAACCTTTCACATCTTTCACCATCCACGCTCAGTGCATCAAGAATGACAGTTCACATGACACATGACACATGACTTGAAGAAGTGACCATGATGGTAGTTGAGCAGAGGATTAACCCACTCAATTGCTGTATATCGGCGACCCATACAATTCAGTTTTCTTCCGACAAGTCTACTTCTGTTTGGCGACTCAGATCACAGACACTGATAGGTTGTACCACAGTGTCCACTTTGTTCTTGTCTGGGGACTCATAGGTATTACCAGGGTCTCGCGCTGATAGGTACTACCACAGCGGACACCACTCCACGCCACTTTATGGTAGTTGAGCAGAGGATTAACCCACTCAATTGCTGTATATCGGCGACCCATACAATCCAGTTTTCTTCCGACAAGTCTACTTCTGTTTGGCGACTCAGATCACAGACACTGATAGGTTGTACCACAGTGTCCACTTTGTTCTTGTCTGGGGACTCATAGGTATTACCAGGGTCTCGCGCTGATAGGTACTACCACAGCGGACACCACTCCACGCCACTTTAGCTCTGCACACTACCTGCGTCTGAATTAGCCATTGCATTATGGACACAAGCCGGTTGACGTGCGGCAACACGCAACTAGTTACTCTTGCCGGAGTAGGGCTGACTTGTACTCGTTCGGAGAGACAAGAGATCCACGTGTTTGTTTGGTGGGTCTTATGTAAGTACTGCCGTGGCAGCACTGCAGCAAAGACCCCACAGACCCCACAACCACAGCAGGCAAAGAGGGAAAAGACCCTACAGACCCCACAACCACAGCAGAGCCGCAGAATGTTCACTTGATCCCTTTTCTCACCCGCATATACCGACATTTTTTCGCACATTCTTTCTGTCCTCCAGCCATGTATCTGTGTGCCAGCTTCAGGCGCCACTGTCGCTTGTACATACCTCAGTTTGGGTACGCCAGAGAAAATGGAGCATTCAGGAGGTTTGGAATTTCAGTTCCAATTTCAATCAGCAGTTCATCTCAGCAATCATGTCAGTGTCATTGATGTCATCAGTTTCATCCATCATTCATCATTCATCATTCAGCACTTTATCAATTCATCAGGAGTTTATCAGCAGTCTACCGATTCATCATCATTCATCATCTCATCATTCATCATCATTCATCATCCATTCTGTTGTTGTCAGCATGTAACATTGCATTACACATGACTTCAGTGTCAGTGCATCATCATTCATCATCATCCGCAGCATCACTCCATAAATTATTATCAATATTTACAGCTCTTTTGACTGTCATGCAGCGACAATTCCAGTGTATGCATGGCATGCTGCGATGTGTCAGGTTCATAGGTCAAACCACAACCAGGTTGATAGATCAAACCACAGCCGCAAAAAAAGTCACTGTTTTGTGGGACACATGTGTAGACCCGGAAGTTGATAGGTAACACCACAGCTGTCGAGGGTATACATGGACCAGCAGTGAGCTGCGAACCAGTCGTTAGTGAGATAGGTAATTGAGTTGCTTGACCAGCACACAGGGTACACAGTCGGCTGGGGTGTGGCAACACACAGGTAGCTGCGCTTGCCGTTGCAGGGCTGTTGTAGGGATGCTTCAGACTGCCCTACTTTGTGACTGTGACAGTTTCTAGATTCAGGCATGTGCCAGGTGTGGCCGACCGCATTACTCTGTGCGCATCGGCCTCACCCCCGTAGGTGCGTCCTGGTAGGGGGGTGTAACTGCGGTCGCCCACCAAAGCCAGACACCCGATCCTACAACAAGTTCTGATCTTATATACACCTACAATTCATTCCACGCATATTTTTTGCCTTCACCCCAAGGCAGTACGAGGACTTAATTGAAGCGCGACGCCTTTGACAGACGCGCACACGTGCTATTTCTACGCATGTACAGTATCATGAAATGATGAGAATGCTCGGCAGGATAGCCAGGACAGCACACCAAGAGTGCTACGCAATGTTTCTGCTTGTGGGGATTTTATTGCAAAGTTTGTATCTGACAGAGATGTACATACTTTCCTGTTTGTGTTGCTCAGGGGTGTTGTATGCCCATGTATTGTCTCTGGCGTTGTGGACCTACGTGACAACCGGAATAACAAATCAGTACAAGTACTGCAGCTTTGGTCTTTGCCGTCGCTTCCCTTGTTCCTCACAACTATTTTCTCAAACTGTGATTTTGTCTCAGCCGGAGACCCAGCAGGAGAATCATGATATGGTCTTCAAAGAATAAGTGGGGCAGCAAACTACGGCAGAAGCAAGCACCTCAAAATAGGTCCACTCCACGCCTGTTGCCACCTACATGGGCAAGCGCCGCAGAGTCGCCGGGCCCCAAGCACCAGGGCCAGGAATCACCCCAAGGTTCCCCTTCACTGCCGCTCGGACTACCCAAGGGTCCAGAACACAGAGCTACCGCCAGACAATGGCCATGTGAACCGAGCGCACCACAAAGGGTGAACTTACACCTGGTTCCACTTCCAGTTCCAGTGGCCCAGAGGTACTAGGACCCACTTGTCGTCAGGGTAGCTGTGCTTGAGGGTTCCATCCCGGTTGGGACCTTCCGTCCCCCATTGGGAAATTGCCGAGTCGAACTCCTCCTTCTCTAGTGCATCCCATTGGAACAACGTTCCACCACCGCCCACATTGCTGGCGTCGGTCACCAGGATAATCTCCCCTTGTGCCCTAGGCACGCCCAAGCACTTAGCGTTGGCTACCTTGTCTTTGAGCTCGTCAAACGCTTGTTGCTCTTGTGGGCCCCAGCGCCAAGTAGTACTCTTCTTGATCAAGTCCGTCAGAACGGCGCTGGTGTAGGTGAAGTTCTTTATGTGGCCGCGATAGAAGTTGCACGCCCCAATGAAACTGCGTACATCATGAAGTCCTTTCTTGGGGTCTTCGTGTCGTACCTTGGCATCCATCAGGGGTTTGGCCTTAGAGGCCGCTGGGGTCCACCACCCATAGCAAACGTCAAACCCCAGGTACTGCATGGTCTCCTGCATGAACTCACACTTCTCCAGCTTGAGTCGTGTGTGGTTCTCCTGGCAGACCGCAAAGAACTCACCCAAGAGGATTAGGTGATCCTCCTGGGTATTGGTCCCGAGGCATACATCGTCGATGTGAGCCTCCATCTGGGCCCCACGGGATATAAGCTCCTGCACCTTAGGTCTCCTTCGTAGGATGGACAAGATCTTGTTCATCAGCTATTGGAATAGAGCGGGTGCGTTAGCCACACCAAACGGCATGACCTTCCACTTGAACACCCTCCCCTGAGGAATGATGAAGGCCAGTAGTTCCTGTGCGTTGGGCGTCAGGTCCACTTGCCAGAATCCGCTCCTCTTGTCCATCTTGGTCTTGTAGCGGCAGGAGGCTATCTTCTCCAGGGTAGACTCCATATTGGAAATGGACCCTGAGTGGTTCAGCGTCTTCTTGTTCAGCTCTCCGTAGTCCACTACCAGCCGTTTGGCTGTAGACCCAGGTTTAGCCACCAGGAAACAGGGGCTGCAGTGTAGGGGGTAGTCCCCGTCCTTGTACTCCAGGACTAGGCCAGCGTCGATACATTCTTGTATCTGTCGCTCAATCTCGTCGGCCTGCTCTTTAGGAGCTGGATAGGGTCTCCTCCGGATCTTGTGACCCACGAACTCGGGTTTCAGCTTGAGGTGCATCTGTACAAGCTTGTCACATGAGGCTGGAGGGGGTAGTTCTCCGAACACCTCCAGATAGGTCCTTATAAGCTTCTGTACCCGCGGGTCCAATACCTTGATCCTGTCCTCCATGTCCTCGTCAGAGTGTAAGTTGCTTGCCCCCTGAGTAATAGATGTCGGGAGGTGGCCCTCCACCGACTCTTCGCCCGTGGTAGTGTCCTTCAGCCCTTGGTAGGCATATAGAAGGTCTTGTTCAACCATCTCCGGTGGACGATGGCAACATAGGCACGCTCGAGGGGGTTCACATACACATTCCTCCGAGAGGTCGTCCTCCTCAGGGGTCCTCACATGGGCGCCCCACACGCTCTTCATGAGCTTAAGATCTACCTCCCTTTGCCAGGTGGTGATCTTCTGTTCGAGGTCCTCCTTCAATTGGGATAGGTCTCCCATACGTCCTTGCTTCAGTGGCCATGAGCTGCGGGTAGGCTTCGCGTAGTATAGCTTTTTCGCCACAAACTTCCTCTTGGAATCCACATACTCCCTGAGCCTGGATCGAGGGTCCAGCTCCTCATCCACGGGGTCTTCCACCCTCATGGAAAGTAGGGGTTTCAGTGGGGCGACGTACTCGGCGTTCTCCACTTCCTGCACACAGGTCTGCACGAAGAAGGCGTCGTGCTCAGTTTCGTCATCTGAGTGGATAGAGCTAGGTAGCTCAGATAGTCCACACTCAGAGACTCCATCAGGAACAGGTACATGACAGGGAGAGTTGGGGGCGTTGGTGTCAGTCACGACGTACTCATCTCCTCCGGGTGTAGTCTCAACAGCATCTTGAGGTCGTAGGCGATCCTTCAAGTCACCCAAGGCGAGTCCATCGCTTTCTCGTTGTATAGCCTGGACCAGAGTCGGGTCCAGATCCTCCCAGGGAATGGAGGTAAGACCTCCGTCCACCACGCTGAGCATACTCCCCCATCCGGGCTTCCCAATAGGCGTCTTGCGTCCCAGAGGCACGTAGATGGCCTCATCAGGCAAACGAACAGAGCTGATAGTCAGCCTGTCCAGGAGGCTTCGCCAGTATTCGTTGCCCCCATGGGCTCCCCAATCGGGGGAACACAGGACCATACGGGAATGTTCCAAGGCCACCTTGGTCAGCACCTTCCCCAGTTCACTGAACCTGGGGTTCCCGTAGGCCATCCCGAAAGAGGGCCAGTAAAATTTGTAGCTGCAGTTCTTCCCCTTGCTGCAGTAAAGGTCCAGTACCTGCTGCTTGTCGCTGGCGAACAACTCCACACTCAGGTCTTCTCGAGAGTAACCCAACTCCTTCAGACCTTGGTCTAGGACTTCCCCCAATAGTTGATAGTCCTCAGTTTTGGAGGCCGCCATCATGTTCGAGGGCTCCTCCTTCGATAGCCTCAGGTAACTCGAGGTATGTTCCGACTGCTCCAGTGGCACAGACTCTCTGCCACTGCCGTGGTCCACGTAGAGAAGGTAGGGCGCTTGCAGCGTCAGGGATTGTATCTGGGAGTGCTGTACGAAGAAGTCAGTCCCCAGTACAAAGTCGAAGGCCTCAGTGTCCATCACATAGAACCGATGGGCGATCATCCGGGAGCCCATAGGTACCTCCACTTCACAGTCCCCGCAGCTGTGCACCACATGTCCATCCCCCATGCGTATAGCAGCGGTGGTCATGGTGTTCTTCAGGCTCCCACAAGGTAAAATTTTCTTGGCCACTATAGATATGGTGGCGCCAGTGTCCAATACCCCCAGGTATTCGCGTCCCCCTAGTCGGATACGTACCCAAAACACCAGGTCTTGGGTGCCACCAGAGCGTCCCCGTCAGAACTCCGCGGGACAGGTCACCTCGAACCCCTTGTTCCGCAATTTGCGGGCCATCCTCATGAAACGGCTCCTCTTCTTAGCGTTGCCGTCATCACCACCTTTATGCTCACGCTTGGCTCCTTGTTCTTGCTGGACCTGCGTTTGTGAGCGTGTGGTAGATAAGACTGCCCTCCAGAGGGCTCGGAGTTCCCCCCTGGATGAGGGTTGGGGTTGCCTCCGTTCTTGTCCTTGTTCTTGTTGTCGGGCTGGCGGTTAGCGCCTTCTCCTCGTCCACCTTGACCCTTGTCTTGCCCTTGACCACGTCCTTTCGACTTGCCCTTGCCGGAGTCGTTACCTTTGCCTTTGCCTCCACCTTTGCCTGAGCCTTTGCCAGGATCTTCACCCTTAAGCTTCGCCGATAGGCGTTGCTTATGGTAGCACTCATCCTCGTAGTGCTTCCGCTTCCCGCAGAACGCACACGTGATGGTGCACCTGTAATGATCCGGCAGCTTCGCTTTGACGCCAGTGTTCTTCTCCTGCTGCTTCCCCTGGACTACGAAGCAGTCTCGCTGCTCGCAGTCAGGGGCGTGCTGCAGGTGGCCCTGCTCGTCTCTGGCATCACACCCGAATAGCCCCTTCACGTTCTCCATGATACGGGCGTGGGCGTGTTTCGGGTTAGTCCCCTGCCCAGGTCGGGACCCTTGGTACCCTTTGCCATGACCTCCAGAACCTCCTCCTCCAGGACGGTAATTGTTCAAGTGCTGGTCGCTCTCCTTCTCCAGCGCCAGCTCCAGGAGTAGCACGCATAGATCCTCGTAGCGGAGGGATCTAGCCTTGCGCTCCGCCGTCGAACGGCACTCGTCCCATAGCTCTCGAGGGAGCTTGGCCACCAACCAGAACAGCAGGTCGTCGCTGCTGTAGAAGCCGGGCGTCAGTCGTCCAGCCCAGTGATCCAGGTCAGCCAACAGCTCAGAGACCCTGCCAGGTTTGGGGTTGTTGGGCAGCACGGGCAGGTTCTGGATCTCGGCCCTGATGGAGAGGTCGGATTCGTAGGTTGGGTACTGCCTCTCCAGGGCAACCAACACATCGGCAAAGGTGGCGGAGTTAGTCACGATCTGCTTGACCTGCTTCTCCAGGTACTTGGTCTTGCAGCACTGCAGGAGCAGATCGCACTTGACTCGCCCACTAGCGTTGGTTTGGCCGGTCAATCGGAGAAACCGGCCAAAATTCTCAGCGAACTCGCTGAGGTCCTTGCCTGTGAACTCAGGCAGGTACACCACGATCTTGGAGGTGGCAATAGCCTTCGCCTCCTGAGACCTGCGTCCCTCAGGGCGTCGGGTCTTCTTCTTCTTCTTCTTCTTCTTCTTCCCCTTTGGGTCCTCGGGGTCCTCCGGGTCATCGTCCTCCGAGGGCGAAGTAGAGGTCATCGACGGCGGCTCATCATGGGAGGGGTCTCCACCTAGATCACTAGAGCCATAAGGCTCCACGTCCACCATGGCCCTTAAGGCTGTCAGCCCCAGCCGGTCCAGCTCGGCCCTCGTAGAGTTCGTCACGTGGCTGTAGGGCGGCTGGGCCGTTCTCGGTACGAAGGCACTTCTCGGTATAGCTGCAGGAGTCGGCATCGGTCGGCTCCTCAGGCTCCCCAGGGTGTTTGTCAACCCTGCCGCCAGGTGGTTGGCCTGTACTCGGTGGGGTGACATTCCCATTGTGGTAGGTGACGCTTGGGGCGGTATCATCAGGGGCTCCAGTTTCTCTCGGATCTCTTGAGTGAGGTCGCCAACGATTTTTGAAGTGGCTCCTCGGAGCACCTCGTTGATCTCCGACCGCGTCAGGGACCTGTTGGAGGATCTGCCCGATCCTCTACTCCTGCCTCCAAGAGATTCAGGTCCTCTCCTCAACCCACTCAAGGTTGCATACCCAGGTGCATACCCAGGAACATCCACATAGGTTCCAGTAGCGGGTAGTGGATGGGGATATTCAGCCGCATACCATCGCGGCGCAGAGCTGGAAGCCACCGGCTCACTGGCAGTAGTTGCCTCAGGGAGCGCAGTGGTAGGAGAGCATGATGCGTGGAGGCCAGAAGCGCTTGGTGCGCCTTCGAAGGTAGGGTCATTCGTCAGGTCTTGCCCTCGTTCCTCTCCTTCGTCTGCTTCGTCTCCAGCATCCTTCTCGCTCTCTCTCTTCCTCTTCACAGGCTGCGAGACCACCTCTTCGACTGACAGGGCCCCGAAGGCCGTCTGGAGTCCATCCAGCGAGTCCTCAGCCGCTTCCACTGGCCCATGTAAGGGCTCTGAAGGTACAGCGCCAGGTGCTGGCCTTGCCGGTGCTTCAGGCGCCGTCTTCATGTCGGCGTCCTCCTTCCTTGTATCCATCTTCGTTCGCCCTTCTGCTTATATCTGACTGCTCGGCGCACTGGATGTACGGCGCGGGGTTGCTGCCGGTGCGCAGAGACAGTCTGCCTCTTGCTACCAGAAAAGTTTATAGTGGTTTCAACACTGTGTTTTTGTCTCTCCTGCTGCTTGCTGCTGGTGTAGGGTTTCCTGCTGCTTGTTTTTGGAGATGAAAAGCTTTTGTTTGCTGAAATACAGTGAATCCAGAATAGCCCAAGCCAGAGGTGTGCAAGGAGAAGAGAATCAGGATCAAGGCATGAAGGGCTGCAGTGTAAACAGTGAAAGATGAAAGGATATTCACAGAAACTGCAACTCAGGTCAAATAGGAATGCATATTCACAAAGATAGCTGAAATGTTTTGGAAAAGAGCTGGAAAACTGTTCCATGGTCACTCTATCTCCATAGTGCCATCTCAGGAGATGTGCACTCTTTGTTTTGGGTCCCATATGTGCTGAGGTGGCAGCGCATGTGGCGATGAGGTCACTGCCATGTCACATGGGATCTTCCTACTTAGCTAGGCTGACCGGGAATTGAACCCAGGACCTCTCAAAAAGAAGTGCCCAGCCCCCTAGGGTGCATACCACTAGGACAGCTAAGAATTCATGGAAAAACATAGATAAATTCATAGGCTCTGCCCTGGATATGTCAGTACTCAGTCAACTCAGGAAAAGATGATTTGCCTCACATTGAAAAGGGGATTAAGGGGTCCACTCCATATCCTGATTGGGTGTTTGGTTCCATGGGTCAAAATGTGTTATCACCACTTTTGGTGGTGCCAATACTAAGATAGAAATGTCTGGATGCTCAGTGCATCCCTAATACAACTAGAGTATGCCTCAAAGCATTGGAAAAGCACTTTTTCTTACTCTTCTTGTGGCCTCGGCAGCCAGAAATACGGTGTATGAGGCTCGTGTGTAGCCCCTAGAGCTCAGGGTGTTGACGCCAAGTTTTAGTGTGGCCCCTTACAGCAGAGACATTGACTCCTCTCCTTCTGGGTGGCGGTTGGAGTTGGGCATATGGACTTGAATCCGCTGCGGTGGCTACTCCACTTTGGAACTTCCACGGCAGTGTTCGGGTTTGGTTCGTCGGGTTGGATATATAGACACCCATACTTCGCTGTGCCGTTCGTATTTGGTGATACATTTTCCGGTTCCTCGGTGTGGCATGGGGAATTGGTGAGAAGCGTTCCACGCTCTGATGCGGCCTTCAAGTATTTCATCTGGATTTCCGTTCTTCTGGTTGCCCCCTTGAGGTGCGGATATCACCTTTTGCGCGTCAATGTGGTCCTTTGAGTTGGTTTGTGCACGCCGATGCTTCTTTCCAAGTCTTTAAGTGTAGACTACGGCCTTTTCTACCGTGGTATCGCCCGTCCAGTTGGAGATATCGAACGGAATGCTTTTTCTGTGCTTCTTCAGCTTTGGATACAGACTCTGCTGCTTTGGTTTGGCCTTTTGCGGTTGCGAAATGCACGCCCATGCGTCTGTGTGCGCTCTGGACACCAATCCCTTAGTACGGCCCCTTAAGTGAAAGACATGATCTCTATCCCTTTAGTGTGGCCCCTCGTATTGGGGACGAGCACTCTTACGCTTCGCTATAGATCTTTGAGATCGAGTTAGGTACTCCCATGTGGCAGTGTCGCCTTTGTAGCAGAGGATATAGATGCTCACTGTTTGTAGACTCCCATTATTTGGTGTAGGTACTCATTCTGCGGGTTTGCTCTTACATGCTTGATGTTTGCCATGATGTCAGGCGATTGAATCCCACGCTTCGCTGTGCCTTCTAAAACAGAAGTATGGCCACACATCCTTCCCTTTGGCCGTTCATGTTGGACACGTCGACACCAACCCTTTGGCCCCGCCTTCTACTCCAGTAGCTGAGCTTTTATGCTTTGGGTGGACCCCTAGACTTGGGGATATTGTTGTTGGTATCCATATTTGTTGAAAACCCTCGTTCTTTCATGAACTCGACGACCTCTTGCATGATGTTGAGGCAGGGCCCCAAGCTTGAAGCCAATTGTATAGTCCGAACAAAAACCGTGTTCAGCAAACATCGAAGTATCTTACACAATTCCATGGGGTATTCCATTTACAATATGGATGTTTCATATTATCCTTTATTGACCCGCGTCTGCTAGGTGCAACATCGGGCGCCTGCTGCCGTGTTGCTGAAAACATAACCCTACTCCACCCTGCCTTGACACATTCAAGAAGTGCCAGCAACTACGGTGGGCGGGTGGGCAGACTTGTCAAAACAAAAAACATCTCGCAAACTCTCGTGGGTCGGCATATGAAACATACTTGTGATTGGTCACAGTCGACACAACAGACTTGACTCATAATATTGTGTAATCAGCTACCCTCTAGTACGGACCTTAAAGTGAACATTAAGCGCAAAAACAATCAGCTACCCTTCTTGTTCTATTCTTGAACCTGCCAGCGCATTTTGGTACAAGCTATTGGATGGCCAGCCTCGCGTGACCGAGGGACAATACACTCTATCGGCATGCATCATTATTGCTGAGTGCCGAAAACGGATAGGCAACTTGTTGAACTGTACATTCTTCCGACTGCACTAGACCCCAAATACCAAGATCGATCAACAGGATACACCGAACCTTGATGGATTGGGGTAGCAGTCACAGTCTCATGCGCAGTGAGATACACTAGAAACAAGAAGCATAAAGATCTTGTGATCTTAATCCCCTACCTTGCGGTCCTTCGATAGACATCCCGAGCAAAGTGATGGCAATAAACAGCCTCTCCATTTAAAATTGACGTTTTTGAAGCGCTGTAAACTCGCTTAGGGTTCATGCATGCTTGGTAAAGCAGACTATGGGCATAAGGCGGGCGGATCTGGCCTCATGTAGGACGGCTGTTGCTCATGATGGCTGTTTGTAGCTCTTAGTGACTCATTTGCCTTCATATGGCTACATTGGCATTATTGTGGGTGTGCATGTCCGAACACAGTTATATGGTTGCTTTCCATACAACTGCCCAAAGCTCAGTCCCAGGTAAGTGCGTACTAGAGGTCTACCACCCTACAACACCAAGGGTACTGTTCGTTGTCGTATTTCTGGTGAATAAGAAAAGGTTTCTGCGCTGTGTACTTTTAAGGCGAAAAACAAACTCTGCTGTTGGCAAACAGTAAGTTTCCACAAAGAATACCCACTGCAAATGTACAATGTAGACATTGAGTGATAAGAAACTGATGGTTTGATCGGCACCGCTACTTGTAGCAATAGAGGCAGGGATTGAGCTATGGTCATGCATTCTTTGTTGGCCGTGCTGACTGGTGTGTTCGTGTGTGATTAGTGTGATACATCCGCTCTGTATCACAAGCGTTGGATGTTGCAAGCGAAGAGACATAAGTAATACCAAAACACATGGAGTGCTTGGAGTGCTACTCACAGATATAGTGATGACCTGCGGGCTGTTTGTAAACGACAGTGCGAGAGCACGGAAGAAAAGAATACAGGCAAGCCAACGTATACCCCCATCCAGTTATCATAATAGGATATGAAAACAAGGACTGTCATTTTGCGGTGAACACATGCTTTCGGTCCTGCAAAGTGGTGTTTCTGATGGTATTTTTGTAGTGGAACCCGAATCCCTGGACACGCTGCTCTCCATCCGCAGCGGCTACCAGGGCCTTGGTAGGGCGATGTATTGCCTCGCCAAGTGGACCCAACGGACCTGGGGGATCCCCACGGACCGATGGGTGGGGGTGGTCACGCTGCGCCCCCAGCAGATGGAAGCCCCCCCAAACCGCGGGGGACCCACCCCCCCACGCCCCACCACCCCACAACTATGCCCGTACATGGTGGCAGCCCGCCTCATGGCGCTGCTATGGCCGGGCCCCCACACCCCCACCCAAAACTACCCCCACCTCACAGAGGAGGACATGCCCGGCATCCAGCGATGCTTCTTCCGCACCCTCGACTACCTCCAGCAAACACACCCCCGCGTCCTGGAGCAGATATGGCCACCCCCCGGGTAACCCACGTGCCCGCACAGCCGAGACAACGCCGCCACGCCAGCACCAGCACGCACGGATCACCAGGGAAAACGCGCGCACACGCCTGATGCCCGAACCTGCACCCTCGTTCTCGCTACTTACAGGACCCAGCATCATACGCCCGCCCCCGAGGCCCGGGACCCTCCGCCGTCTCCCGCGGCCCTCTCCTCCGCCTCCGACTCCACAACCTCCACCACCACAACCACCTCATCCACCACCACCACCACGTCCTCATCCAGCACTCCACCCCCCAGGCCGCGGGGGACACCTCCCAAACGGGCCTCCAAACCCGCCCCCACCGCGAGCAGCCCCGCCGCCGCCAAAGCCCACGCCCCGGCGAAGCCCACGCCCACGACCCAGCCGAAGCCCAAGGCCGCCGCCAAACGGCGGCCCGCAGCCAAGCCCAAACCCAAGCCCAAACCCGGCGCCACGACGGCAGCTCGAGCCCGGCCCCCCGAGGATGTCCTCTACGACATCCGGCCCCAGCCGTCCCAGGCCCGAAGGCAGCAGCGCCCAGCGCGGCGCCCCCCCACCGTCACCGACGCCACCGCCACCACCTTCATGGCGGAGCGCGCCGCGGCCGAAGCGGGACGCGCCTCGTCCCACCACCTCCCAAAGCCCGCACCCCAGGCCCACGGACCGCTCCAGGGTCCACCAGCAGCGCCCCAGCCCCCCTACCGGCCCCCGATGACAGCCCACATGCAACGCATGCCCCACTACCGCCGCCGCCGCGAATCCCCGCCCAACCCCGAGGCGGAGACCGTACGCGCACACCCGCGGGTCCACATCCGCGTGCACCCCCACTCCCCACGCACCCCCACGGAACAGGACTACGAGGAATCCCCCAGGCCCGCCACCGCCGCCGGTCCCCACGACCCCGTCACACCCATCCAAGCCCACTCCTCCGCCCAAGACCGCAGGCCCGCCCAGGAACAGTGGTGGCAGCGCTGGACCCACACGCAGCTCTGGGAGCTGCGGAAGTGGGCCCGGGGAGAGTCCTCCCTCGAGGGCCTGGTCCATCGGCCCCGCAAGGGGTCGGTGGAGAACTGCCGCCTCCGGCCGGCGGGGGGGGGGATGCCGCAGGCCGCATGGGAAGCCATGCTGGCCGATGCGCTCCACCCCCTGGGAGTCCACCCCCGCAACCTCCCCGCGCCCCAGCACCACCCGTACGTCCTCAGGCGCCTGCGGGAGACCCTCCAGGAAGCGCGGCGAGACGGCATCCGCCTGTGGGACATCAACCAAAGCCCAGCCCCGCACGCACACACCCCCTCACCACCCCACAAGCGTCAGCGCACCGACACCGGCGACACCCACAACACCCCAGGAGCCCTGCGCGCCACACAACACGACGCGCCTGACCCCCCGGCCAGCGGCGCCGCCATCTAACCCCGTTACCCAGCACACCACCACCACGGGGCGCCACGCCAGGCCCCGCCCAGAAGTCACCAAACGAACCGGACGCCGAAGGAAGCCAACGCACACGACAACGAGCACCACTACGCCCAAAGGCGCCGAACCCGGGCCCGATACCGTGGGCTCCGCTCCACCCTCAGCACGACACACACGTCACTGACGTCACTCCTCCGCCGTGCCCCCTCCCACGCCACAGCCACGCCCCCCCCCCCCCTCCCGCCGCACGTCCCCACGCCGCCCAGCACGCAGCCCCACACACTGCGCCACAGCATCGCCCTAGTCCGGCTCCTCCACCATCGCGCCACTTGGCACCTCACAGTAGACCGCCGTCCTGTGGTCCCGCCCCCCCCAGCACCGCTCCCGGGGCCGCACCCGACCCACGCCGTGTTCGCCCCCACGTCGCGGGCCGCGGACATCCTCCCGCTCCTCGCCACCACCCCTCCCGGGCATCGCATACTGCTTGCCGCCAACCCCTCGGTCCTCAGTGAGGTCCCCATCGGGCACGCCGACGCCCTGCACGTGCGCCCGCTGCTGCCCAACCTGCACGCTGCGTACGCCCCCGGCACGCCCGTCGACCCCTCCGTGTGGGACTCCCAGTGAGGCCACCGGCCAACGGCCGGCCCGCACGCACCACCCCGCACTCGCCTCGGGCGCACGACCCCGTGGACGCCGCTACCCACACGCCCAGCCCCGTGCAACCGCCTAACCGAGCCAGAACTCAAGCACAAATCAAACCCGAGCCACACCCCAAAACCGCTAACCCTTGACTCCTAACCAAACCCGCCGAGGGAACAACGTAACCACAGCCCACACCCACAGCCCACACAGCCGCCTAACCAGCCAGCTCCAGAAGCAAAGAGACACCTCACCAAACCCACCCTGACCCAAGCCTAACCGAGCCGAAGCCCCAACACAAATCAAACCCGAGCCACATCCCGAAACCGTCAACCCTTGACTCCAAACCAGGCCCGCTGAGGGAAATGCGTAGACACAGCCCACAGCCACAGCCCACACAGCCGCCTAACCAGCCAGCACCAGAAGCAAAGAGACACCTAACCAAACCCACCCTGACCCATACCCATGTACATCAGGACACGCGAGCCGCACCCCTGGGGCGCGACCGCCGCCACAGCACTGACGACACACGCCAGAGGACACAACGCTATAGCACCGCCGCACCAGCTGCCCATGCCTGTGCCTGCAGTGTACGCGCGCCTCTGTTTTCCTCTTTTTTGTTTTTTCTTTTTCTTTTTTCCCAAAAAAAAAAAAAAACAGGAAAAAAAACCAAAACAAAAACAAAAAACAAGAAAAAAAAACGAACATTAGGGGGGGAGGAAGAGGGACACAACCACCCATGGCACACGCGCACCGCACACAGCACGCACACCGGTGAACAGGAGCCCAGGGGCCCAGGACACCGCACATGCAACACAACACACCGAGCGAGCACACCGGTGAACAGGAGCCAGCTGGCCGAGGACACCGCAGACGCACCACAGCAAACCGCGCGGGCACACCGGTGAACAGGAGCCCAACGGCCCAGTACACTGCACACACGTAGGGCGGCCGAGGGACAGGAAAGAACCAATACCCCATGGGTCGGACGCACTGGGGCGACCCAGCCGACCCACCGGGCCAGTGGCAGGAGCGGTACTCCAAAGCCACTGGTCCGAGCCCGGCCAGGCTGCATCGGGGACCATGGCAAACGTCACCCGGAGCCATGGAAGCAACCGGTGACAGGCGAGCCGGTACACAGTCCAGGAGGGGGTCACCTGCCAAGCAGAGTGGCCCCGCAACTCAAGCCACAAGGGTGAGGCGGTCGTACCGTAGACAAGCGGGAGCAATACCCCTTGTGGTGAGAGATACTCCACACGGCTGGGCAGCCCCCCAGAGCTGCCGCCCAAAGGAGGGGGCATGTGGCCCTACCCATGGACACATGTGGGGACACCCTCCCACCTGGGACACATGGACCGGGTGGCCGCGACAATGCCTTCCCAAGCACATGCGGGAGCGGCTCAAGAGGCACCTGACATAGGGCAGTGGGAGGGACAGGACGTCCCCTTGGTAAGATCATCTTCCTGCAATGTCAAAGAAGGCATCCCGAGCTCCCGAAGATACCTACCTACCTACCTTGAAGCCAATTGTATAGTCCGAACAAAAACCGTGTTCAGCAAACATCGAAGTATCTTACACAATTCCATGGGGTATTCCATTTACAATATGGATGTTTCATATTATCCTTTATTGACCCGCGTCTGCTAGGTGCAACATCGGGCGCCTGCTGCCGTGTTGCTGAAAACATAACCCTACTCCACCCTGCCTTGACACATTCAAGAGGTGCCAGCAACTACGGTGGGCGGGTGGGCAGACTTGTCAAAACAAAAAACATCTCGCAAACTCTCGTGGGTCGGCATATGAAACATACTTGTGATTGGTCACAGTCGACACAACAGACTTGACTCATAATATTGTGTAATCAGCTACCCTCTAGTACGGACCTTAAAGTGAACATTAAGCGCAAAAACAATCAGCTACCCTTCTGGTTCTATTCTTGAACCTGCCAGCGCATTTTGGTACAAGCTATTGGATGGCCAGCCTCGCGTGACCGAGGGACAATACACTCTATCGGCATGCATCATTATTGCTGAGTGCCGAAAACGGATAGGCAACTTGTTGAACTGTACATTCTTCCGACTGCACTAGACCCCAAATACCAAGATCGATCAACAGTATACACCGAACCTTGATGGATTGGGGTAGCAGTCACAGTCTCATGCGCAGTGAGATACACTAGAAACAAGAAGCATAACGATCTTGTGATCTTAATCCCTTACCATTGCGGTCCTTCGATAGACATCCCGAGCAAAGTGATGGCAATAAACAGCCTCTCTATTGAAAATTGACGTTTTTGAAGCGCTGTAAACTCGCTTAGGGTTCATGCATGCTTGGTAAAGCCAACTATGGGCATAAGGCGGGCGAATCTGGCCTCATGTAGGACGGCCGTTGCTCATGATGGCTGTTTGCAGCTCTTAGTGACTCATTTGCCTTCATATGGCTACATTGGCATTATTGTGGGTGTGCATGTCCGAACACAGTTATATGGTTGCTTTCCATACAACTGCCCAAAGCTCAGTCCCAGGTAAGTGCGTACTAGAGGTCTACCACCCTACAACACCAAGGGTACTGTTCGTTGTCGTATTTCTGGTGAATAAGAAAAGGTTTCTGCGCTGTGTACTTTTAAGGCGAAAAACAAACTCTGCTGTTGGCAAACAGTAAGTTACCACAAAGAATACCCACTGCAAATGTACAATGTAGACATTGAGTGATAAGAAACTGATGGTTTGATCGGCACCGCTACTTGTAGCAATAGAGGCGGGGATTGAGCTATGGTCATGCATTCTTTGTTGGCCGTGCTGACTGGTGTGTTCGTGTGTGATCAGTGTGATACATCCGCTCTGTATCACAAGCGTTGGATGTTGCAAGCGAAGAGACATAAGTAATACCAAAACACATGGAGTGCTTGGAGTGCTACTCACAGATATAGTGATGACCTGCGGGCTGTTTGTAAAGGACAGTGCGAGAGCACGGAAGAAAAGAATACAGGCAAGCCAACGTATACCCCCATCCAGTTATCATAATAGGATATGAAAACAAGGACTGTCATTTTGCGGTGAACACATGCTTTCGGTCCTGCAAAGTGGTGTTTCTGATGGTATTTTTGTAGTGGGTATGTATCCACTAGTGACTGTGATTTTCTGAGTGCGTGTGTGTCTGTTTGTGTGTGTGTGTGTATGCGTGAGTGTGGCTGTGTGTGGAACACGTCATGTGATGTTTGCGGTTGCCAGATTGAAGGGTGTCGACCTTAGACCCTGCGGGCAGTGAAACTGGCTAGCAATGAGGTTGTGACACATGGTCCTGCTCTTGCGACAAGCAGGCAAGCACGTAGTTTCTGCATTTAAGCACAAAAATTTGGAGGATAAACGGCCGCTTGCCAAACAGCTGCAGAAATCTCAAAAGTAGCAAATCCATCGCATGCAGGTGGGACATTCAAAAGCCAGGTGACCAAAGAAGGCACGTCAGATGTGCCCTTTGTTAACGGAATGTGCAGCATCCAAGACAAGTTGCGGCCACGCGACTGAAGTCATGAACGTCCCCAAAGCGTTTCAGACAAGCCAACACCACACATATAAGCCGTACATACACAAATGAGCAATTGGATCATTCATGTTGGCTGGGTGATGAGCTGTACTACACAACAGTCTCGGACTGAAGTGGTATAGAAAAAAAGGGTTTCATACCTGTGGCGTGTTTCGGAAGTAGCCAAGGGGACACTCCCAAGGTTGCGGAGTTTTACGCTGTGCTGAGGCGTGAGCTGTTACTTGATTGTGTACGTTGGTACACGTACAACTGATCTCCTATCAAGCAATTTTGTCCTACCAGTCTATGTCTTTCTACCCAATCGTCTGTGTTTTCTTTTACAGGAAGTCATAGCGGCTTGTGGGGCTCAGAATTCGTGTTGATTTGGCATCTCTGCGGTCAAAGCAGCAGAGCCTTCCAGGAAGCTCTTGCGGGTGTCTACGGGACTAGTTTGCGTCTGATCAAAGGTCTGGGAACGCAACGTCTGTACTTGACCAATCAGACCTAGGGTCAACGTTCTCGGGCGCGGAGGCCGGCTCTGTAGGATGTGACTTTGCAGATTTGTACAACTGGGTCACTCGTAACACTAAACGTGACGTAGAGGAAGAGTCCGGAAATTACGTGTACAGAGGACTGTCTTTTGACTGCATTGCTTTTTGCAGTCGGTCTGTGTGCTTTTGAATCAAACTGAAATAGGTGACGGAAGTGGGACTGGACCTAATTGGCGGACAGCAGCACCTTGTGAAGGTTGGGAACGGCAAAATAGGGTGCCTTTCTTTGTGGGCTCTTGTGTACGTTTTCCGCTGGTTCTCCACGTTCGTTAGTTGGTTGAATTTGCGGTTTTGCTCTCTCTTTGAAATAGGGACGGTGCTTGCGCGTTCGGTTGTTGTGGTCTTAGGCGGCTCGAGTTGCATGGTCAAAATCACACCCAATACACCCCATCTGGACCATGCAAAAAAATAGCTTTTCACAGGCTCTGCTTTTTGAAAGCAGAATATTACTCCAAAGAAAGTATCTTTCTTAACATTTCTGCCATTCTGTGCCTTTTTTCGGACAGCCGAAAACAGAAAAAACTTATCATTTCAGTGGAACATGATGTCCTTTTTGGGGAAATTAACCAATAAATGCATTTCGCGTTCTCCTTGTTTGTGGGACGAACATGGTCTGCAGAAAAAATGATTGCAACTTCAATTTGTGTTCTTCATGTTCATTGCATAGATGGAAAAAGGGATTATTGATCAAATTCTATGCGCGAGGCCTCGTGCAACCAAGACCATAGAACATTAAAACAGAAGCATGGAGGATTCAATATCAGCCCAACGCATATGCAACATGTGGTTCAAGGGTTGCCCGATGCGCGAGGCCTCGTGCAAAACTTAATAAACAACAAACCTCAACCAATTCATTTTCCTTTGGAAAGACGGCTTCAGGGTCGAGTGGTCTTGCCACCCACCCCACGGTTTGATTTTTGATTTGCACTGCCCAAAAAACGAGTTACAGGTTGTGACTTTCAAGTTCTGGGACTGCATTGCACCCCTCATGCGCGAGGCCTCGTGCAAAAAAAAGCGCAGAAAATATACTTTTGGTACCTTTCTGATGGGTTCTCATCTCATAGCGCTCGTGCACAAACTTCACTGAAGCAACCAGTACCTAAACTGTCATTGAGTCATTGAAATTTCCCAGAAGCCGGCACCCCCGGAGGCGGAAAAACTCTTCTTGGGCTTGGTCAGCCCCTGCGCCTGGCGGACTGCTTCCCCCAGGGCACCTTCTCTCTCCAGGTATCAGACATCATCTTGATTGCTGGTGTGGTTTGCAGCACATTGCATTTTACTCTCCACAAAATCAATTTTTTTGGCGCAAAAACATGCTCAAAAAAGTACCAAGCATGGCGAATTTGTATTTTCTTTGCACAATATACTTTGGTTCATTGTCAACAACGGGAGGATATATTTTTCTTCAGCCAAAAGCTACAAGGGTGGTCCCTCTCCAGCTCAGCCTCATCAAAAGTGCATGGGTAGGTACTAAGGGCTTGGCTGCGTGCCCGAACAAAGCCACCACAAAGGTAGCAAAGCAGAGATAGGACCAAGAGAGCCCAAAAACATAAGTTGGAGCGAAAGAAGCGAGAAGGACATAGGAGGTGGCAAAGTGCATACGTAGAAAAGAGGATCTTAAGTGCGCGCCCCGAAACGGCGCAAAGTGCATGCGAAGAGGGAAAGGACGAGGGAACAAGAGAGCATGAACATGCAGAAAAGAACAAGGAACAAACCGCACAAAGAAGAAAACCGGTAAGCGTGCTTGTGCATGTGTGCCTACCCCAAAACAAAGCAAAATGCGTGCGTAGAGACTAGGAGCTTGCGTGCGTGCCCCAGCAAAGCCACCGCAAAAGGAGGAAAAGAAAGCCAAAGGAAGGGAAGTGAAGGGTCCGAGGGAGCAGGGGACAGGGCGGGGTAGGGGAAAGTGACAACTCGAGGAAGGAGAGGAGAGCAGAGAAAGAGGGAACACAGAGCAGAGCGGAGAGGAGCGGACCGGAGCGGGGGAAGAGGAGCAGCGAAGGGCGCGCGAAAAAAAAGGGAGCACACCCACCAACACCGCCGGCCAAAGACGGCAAGGACAGATAATATGGCGCCCTAGACTGGAGCATCCAGGGCAGACTGACGCACAACCCCCAGAGTGGATCGTCCGGGGGAGTGGGCCCGGTACCACGGACTGGAACATCCGGGGCGGGCCAGGAAGAAGCAACAAAGCAGCAGGGCCACCTGGACTGGAGCATCCGGGGGGTCGAAGAGCCAGGAAGGCACGCGCAAGGAGCCCGGATTAAAGCATCCGGGCAAGAACACGGCGGCAAGCAACTGGGCCCCCCGGACTTGAACATCCGGGGGGCAGCAGACTGAAACCCTGGCCTGTACCATCCGCGGATGAAGCGAGTAACCCCGGATCAGACCGTCCGGGGCTGCACAAGGTGGAGGAGGAGGCGGCGGCGGCAAGAACAAGCATCCAGGGAACCAAAGATCAACATCAGAGAACCAACAAGGAAAATATCAGCCAGGGCAAACAAGATCAACAGCAAGGAACGGGACCACGTCGGTGGGAGAGGAGATGAAGGCCAAGACAAGTGAGGTGAGAGGAGAAGGGGACGAAGGAGCGGCCCGGACGGAGACACCCGGCAAAGCACGAACGAGAGGGAGCAACAACTTAAGGAGCAGCCGGGGGGGACAGCCAGAACGCCCGCCAAGAACTGGGGCATCCAGGACGTAAAAGCAAGCAACTCCGGACTGGACCATCTGGGGCAAGAAGCAGCGTCAAGGCAACAGGGTTCCCTGGTCTGGATCATCCGGGGGGAGGCGGACCGACACCCTGGACTGGAACATCCGGGGATGAAGCGGGAAGCCCCGGATTCAAACGTCCGGGACAGCACAAGGGGGAGGCGGAGATGACGGCAGCAAGAACAAGAAGGGAAAGGAGGTGATGGCCAAGACGTGAGAGGTGAGAAGAGAAGGGGACGAACGACCGGCCCGGACGAAGACAGCCGGCTAAGCACGAAGGTTTGAGGTTTGTGGTTTGATTTTGCGGGTACTAGACGCCTTTCGGCCCCGGGGGGCCACGTGGTCGGGCCAGGTGATATCCTCCCCACCGGGTCCTAGTGTGGGGCCCTCCAACACGCACCTCCTGCCCAGTGGCGGAGTCCCCCGGGTTCACAGAGCTCGGAGCCCCGTCCCTCCCCGGCTTCCCCATTTCGCCACTCCCCGGTCAGTGCATCAATTCGCAGCCGTGGCTGCGGGCGCCTACCCATCGCGTCCCCCCCCTAATGCGTGGTCGCCCGGGGCGCCGGCGCTGCCGGGCCCGTGCTACTGGCTTGTCCCCAGTGGGACCCCCTTGGGCTGGCGCGGAGGCTGCCTAGCCTAGGGGCAGGGGCGTGGCGCAGTGCGTCACTACTGCCTTGGCGGGTCCAGTGCCCCGTCCGTGTGTGCGCGGCGCTCGCGGCCGGTTCGGCGGGCTCGGGCCGGTACCTGGTGTTTTGTTTCTGCTGTTTCCCCCTTCCCGGCCCGCCTGTCCCGCGCTGCTTGTGGCGGGCCGTCCCGTCCGGGTGTCCCTTACCCTCGCTCGCTGGTACGCCATTCCACGCGGTCTGTGCGTTCCGAGAGCTCGGTCCGGTTGCCCTTCTGGTAGTCCCCGCGTGCCCTTTGCGTGTGTGTGCGCTCGCGCTCCCGCGGCGTCCGCTCACCCTCTCCCTGGGTGGTGTGGCGTGCGCACCTCGCGCGTTCCCGGCACTGGGGGCTGGTAGGGCCGTTCCAAGTGGTCCGTGCCCCTCCGCGTGTCCTGCCCCGGTCCCTTGCTCCGTCTGGCTAAGCACGAAGGCCAAGGACAGGGCCATCCGCGACGGAAAGGCAAGCAACCCTGGGCAGGACCAACCGCAGCAAGAAGCAGCATGAAGGCAAAGAGACTGGCGGACCGAAACCCTGGACTGGAACATCCGGGGATGAAGCTAGTGGCCCCGGTGTGGAGCGTCCCGGACTGCACAAGGTGGAGGAGGAGGAGGCGGCGGGAGCAAGAACAAAACACCAGGGAAAGAAGAATCCTCAGGGGAGAACCAACAAGCATGAGATCCAACAGGGCAAACAAGATCAAGATCAAAGACCGGGACAGCGTCAGTGGGAAAGAAGCAGAAGGCCAGGATATGAGAGGTGAGAGGAGATGGGGACAAGAGAGAGGCCCGGACGGAGACACCAGGCAAAGCAAGAGGGAGCAGAAGCAACAACTGAAGGAGCAGCCGGGGGAGAGAGCCAGAACGCCCGCCAAGGAATGGGGCATCCAGGGCTACATGCGACTTTTGCGATAGAAAATCTTCTTGTGTGGTTGCAAATGATTTCGCTGTACTCATGTGTTTCACTATGATTGAATTTAAGTTTTCCAGCTATGAAGGGAGACTGTGTATCCAAAAATTTTGTCATTAAGATTTGCAATATGGTTCCAAGCACCTTGTCATCTAGGATGGAGCTTTTGGTGATGAATTTGGTACAACTGTTGAAAGCTATTGATTTACACAAAAGACCTTTTGCGTATGTTGAACCTATGTTCAATATTGAAGCACATCGAAACATGTTGTGTTCCACTTTGTCCTACGTTTTTTTTTTTTTGATGCATGGGGGTTGCCTGCCGGCGAGCATAACACATAAGCGGCCTGACCAGAGTGAAGTGAGCGTTCCCGGCGAGCTGAAGTTCATCGAAGGACAGCAGCCATATGTACAATAACTCAGGGGGTGTGACCCTGCTCCAAAATGCACCAAAGGCCTGGTTACTGTGGGCTGTCGCTTCGCCATTGGCCCTATGGTCGGTGTTATGGCGCGATACGAATCGAAGATGGAACTGTGCAACTGTGTCCCTCAATCTATATATATATATATATATATATGTAGAAGGCAACCGACGTCAGAAAAAAAAGCAAAAAAGTCGCAATTAACACCAGATGTCTGGGGAAACATCAGGTAGCCTCCATTGATCTCCATACATACAAAGGAACGTCGTCACCATAAAGGACTTTTAGTCAAGTGATAAACATGGAATCCACTGATTTCGCTCCACTAGACTCCAGTCAACTGAGGAAAGATGATGAAGGATAGATGGAAACCACTGATCTCCATTCGCAAGACCCCAGTGACCTCAAATTGTCTGTGGAAAAATCGGATATAAAACTGAACCTCAAGGGATAACCTTGGACATCACTGATCTCCATACATCTGGAGAAAGTCCACATTAGACTTCAATGACCTCCAGTCGTCCGGGGAAAGATTAGATAGGTTTCTGAGAATCAAGGATGATATCCATGGAAGCCACTGGCAAAAAAAAAACTCCAAGGAAATGACTGTTGAACCGCAGAGTAATAAAATAGGAGTCCACCGATCTCTAAAATCCTGAGGAATGTACGCAGAGAGTAATCAGGGGCAAAAAGATCAGGAAGGAAGAATCAAACGACGAAAAGATAAATCGATGCCATGAAAACGAGGTCCCATCTCAAGCGATCTGTCAGATGGCATCAAGAGACTAGGGGGGGGGGTGCAGATCGCAGGAGCCGAAGATGAGAAGGACAGTGAAAAAAGAGAAAAAAGTAAGGGGAGGAGAAACTCGTTACCCGGAGACCAAAGCGGGGCAGAAACCCCCAGTCGCTTGCGGGGCTTAGTTTCTTTTCGCGATGGCTTTTTAGGGTAGCGTGTTTCTATGTGGGTAGTTACAGTAGATTAAGTAGTTGGGATCGAGTTTTTTTGTTGTTGTTGTGTATGTGTCTGTGTTTGTGGGGGTGTTTATTGGCGACTGTTGTATTTGTCCGTTTTGGGTAAGTCAATAAGGTGGGGTTGTGAGATGAAGTGCTGTAAGTGGAGTATTGGTTGAGAAAGACGTCCTTGATTAGTGCCCTATAGATTTTGATGAAATCCTGCAGGTTTTTGATGGTGAAATCCCGAAACCAAAGCAGCAAGTAGACCAAGAACAGGATGTGGATGGAATCAATGAAGAGTTTGAAATCCAGTGTAACACAGAAGGGCTGCAGATAGACAAAGCAGGTATAAACACAAAGATTCAATCACAAATGGATAATACAAAAGGTTTTATATGAAAACTGGGCTGACTCTAGCCTCAAAGATAGCATCAAGCACTACATGTGCACTCTTTTGGGAGAAATGGTGCTGGTTAGGAATGTGGGGCATAGGTGTCAGGCCAGACACAGAAAATGACTTGGCCAAGCAACTGAATTCAGAAACAGTTAAACAGTAGAACCACAATAAGTGGTAGAAACAATCGAGTATAGGCGTCTCGGGGTGGGAGACCACTAGGCTTAACCTCCAAGGCCTAAAGCATGAAATGCCTATTTTCTTTCGGTATATCCTCCATGAAGGAAGATACCTCCGCTCAGTTGAGTGGTAGGGGTGAACTTCATGGGGGAGTAGGGTTACAACCCTAGTTATTTTGAGAAAGTGTACTTTAGGCTTCAAAAGAGAGATAAAAATACTTAAGTTAGTCTTAGCATCAACAAAAGGGTTTTAAGGGAGCTTGGCCTGGATCAAGCCCTCCAAGAAAGACAAGGCAGTGACTTTTTCTTACTCCCCCCTGGAGTACTAGTTAGCTAAGCTAGTAGGACCAAGGAAAAAGGCTGACAAATTCCCAAAATTACTCCAGAAAATGCATTAAACTTACCAAAAACATTCTCATCAGTTGAGAGAAGCCTATCACACTGTAGGTACCCTTGAAAAACAGTGTAATGTACCGTGAATGATGTCCCTTTGATGGGGCATTCCTCAAAAGTCGCCAGCGTGCGACGAAAGCTTTTGGTAAAAATTTCGGGGTAGTGGGGTTTGAACCCAGGACTCCCTCCCTAGAGCACATATGCTTGCCCACTAGGGTACTGTCGAACGCTCTAATGCGGACGGCTATCGCCGCATGAACAGCGTTCTAGTAAACGTCCTGACCAAGGGCCAGGGCAGAGCAATACTCCCAATGGAGGACACAAATCTCCAGGAGCAGAAAAAAATAGAAAATGTAACCAACAGGGAGTGATTCCTGCGGTTTAGCGAAAAGGGGTAGCAATTTAACAAGTCAAATCGCGAAACATTGACGAAATCACGCGGGAAATTGTCTTTTTTACACCAGAATTCAAAGTTGAAGACAAGCGCAACGGGAGCGGACTTCAAAAACAAGGTTGCGCAAGCGTAAACGGCTTTTGAAAAAGGAGGTATGAGCCGTAGTTTTTAAAGTTCTAAAGGAAATTTTTGCACAGTTGCATCAAAAGTTTTATAAACTTTAGGGAAAAGTATTCAAACTCAGCCCACACCACAGAGCACGTGGACAACCCACCTCTCAGGTATGCCAGTGTCATTTCACACGCATGCATTGCGTTCGTGTTGGTTGCTTCATCAAAACGTTAGGGTTGTCAACGCTGTGTTCGTTGGGGGTTCGGGTTCTCCTCTCTCTTGCTCTGCACAGGTCAAAACAGGAATGAAAGGTATGCGATGCAAATGGAGCGCGCAGCGCGCACGTAGGGTTAGAATATGCGCTGTGCTCGCGATGCATTTGCCTAATTGAGGCATTCACACGCTGTGGGGCTTTCCCTGTACCCCAATTCACCCTTGTTCTCTCTTCACAGGTAAGAAGAGAAAGTGCTTGCTCGTGTTTGTGTAGCCGTAGCACTAAAGTAGGGTTGCCTCAAACGCTTAGGCTTGTTTTGCGCTGTGCAGTGCGCCACTTTCTCTCCTCTTTCTGCAGGAAACAACACAACGGAAGCGCGCATGACACACAGTGCATTAATCGCTTAGGGTGGTTTATATTTCGCCGTAGGTTTGTTTAAGCGCGTAGGGTTGTTTTGCGCTCGTGTTTTCCTCGGCATTCACATGATGCGTGGCGAGTAAGGTAGGTAAGCCCAGGAGGAGCTCACCTCCTGGTTGAGTCAGGCTTGTGATTGGTTATGGTGGGTTAAATTAGGTAAAAACAACAGGAAATGGCAAGATTGTGCATACCTGTGCATGCATATGACGCATCAAAGGGTAGGCCACGCGAAGTGCGCATGGTAAACCTTGTTTAGGTTACCCAGGGGCTCCACCCTACGTTCTTTAAGAGAACGGGTGGAGTTCCTTAAGCTTGCTTGCTTGAACTGAGGTTCAGGAACAGCGTATTATAGGGCAGCCTGAGAAGTGTATAACACGTGGAGGCTGTCTTGGTTCCTCAGTCTTGAACCTCAGTCATTGGCCTTTGCTTTACAGGTGGGAAGGTAAGGGCGATTGGTGCAGTCCCTCTTGGCAGCGCTGAAATATGCTGCGCGGATCACAAAAACAAATAACTGCAGCTAGAACCAGGAGTGGTGAGTGCAGTCCAACTTCACCGCCATCCACGCTGTGCACGCACGCTGAGCACTCCCTCCCTCGGCGCCCTGACAGGGAAACGCGTAGTGGCGTCCCTGTTAGGCCACAGCCGCTTAGTAGCGCTGTGTTCTCTTGCTTTCTCACAGGTGGGTCAATAGGACCCGAGACCTCATTGACAGCAACACCAAGTAGCGTGTGTAGGTGTTAGGGTCAGCAGGCCTGGCAGGAGTTGAGTGCAGGTGATGAGTGCTGACCCTGCCTTCGAAGGCCGGTGCTGGCGTTAGTGAGTGTAGTGTAGTGGTGTCCCCTGTCCCGCGTGCTTTTCCACGTGGGCAGGGGAGTGCGTTAGCTTTTGGCCTTCAGCAAAAATGGGCGTTTTGTATGCCCTTAGCACACTTGGACACCCCTCCCCTCTAGTAGGTAGGGCTTTTGCCGTCTTCCCCCAAGGATAGGCGCCAGCACAGAAATTGGGCCCCATAGGAGTGGTACTGAACTGACTAGGACCTTCGGTCCGACGTCAGCGAGGCCCATTGAGTTGGGAGCCACGCCGGGGAGAGAAGTGAGACACACACAGACATACGTAGCACACTTAGGGGTACGATAAACCCTGTAAGGAAGGGTAGATCCCCACGGATCTGGACCAGACAGGGGTCCTAACTGTGGGCTCGCTTGTCCCCCAGGAGGGAAGGCACACCTTGCCTCATAACACCTTGCTTGTCATTCCCCCCTGGTGTAGTAAGCCACCGTTCTTCTTTGGCTCCCCAAGGTCATTACATCAGGGCAGTCCCCATGCAACACATGGTCAACAAGGCATACACTCGCTGGGTGGCTGCAAACCTGATAAGCGGCCACCTGGTCCACACTGGAAACCATAGGCATGGGTCTGCAGGGCACAGACAGGGTCAGCGCAGTGCTCAGCAAGCAGTAGTCTGTGACAACAGCTCTTACACCCATACACAGGCACGTCTGCACAAGAGTGCTCACTGCACCTGTGAGGTTAGAACACAGTCAGTAGACTGACACAGGGAAATTAGTTTCGCTTTTTACGCTGGGACAGAGTCTCAGCACGGGTTAGTAGCTGCCCCTCGTTGTTCTCAACGAGGTAGGAGCAGAAGATGGGGTCGATACTCCCATCTGGTTGTATGAAGGCTGACATAGGTTCCCAGGTCGCCTCAGATAACCCATAGCTATCCCACACGGTTAGGAATTTCCAGCCCTGTTTATACTCGTGGCGAGCAATACCTGCAACCACGTAGTAACCATCGACTGCCATCTCATCGGCAGTCATCTCTTCGAGTTCGTCTGCCTCGTCTGGACTGGCAGCCTTCTCTAGGTCTATACGCTCAACCTCACTGTCGCTGAGGCGCCACTCATCCCAAGACAAATTGTCAGGGGAGTGATAGTGCCTCAACTGTTTATGTGAACACAGCAGTTCACCACCTAGACGTGGACTGCACCTGACATGGATCCTGGATCCATCTATCCTGATGATACGATAGGGTCCAAAATAAGGGTCCTGTAGGCAGTTACGTGGCCAGGAGGGTGGGCGTGAATTGTGAACCAAAACGAGGTCACCAACGTTGAAGCTGGCAGGTCGCTGTAGGCGGTTCCGTCGGCTCAGTTCACGGTCACGAATGTGTCTCAGGTTAGTCCCAGCCTGGTTAGCCAGGGACTGCTTGTGTTCCAGCCAATCTCCCACAGGGCTCTTGAAGTCCTCAGGAAAGGGGGCTTTGAAGAACAATGCAGGTCGTCCTCCATGGAACAGTTCGTGGGGGGTGAAACCCGTGGAGGAGCTCCGCTGTGAGTTCATGGTCAGCACTGCCCAGGGCACTAGGCGTACCCAGTCCTTCGTACGCTCCTGTTTAATCAGGATTCTTAGGTTTTGCCCCACCACACGGTTCTGTCTCTCACAGAGAGGGTTAGACGTGTGGGTATAGGGCACATTTGTGGTTACCTCGACGTTGAGGGCATTTAGCACTCGTTTGTATTACCCAGTGTAACTGCGGATGCGTACATCCTCATCAGAGTGCACCTGCTTAGGTGCTCCATAGGGTTCGAACCATTGTTGGACCAACATTTTCACAGTCTGCTCACCTGTGATTTTCTTATTGCAAGGGAACACACGGGTGAAGCGAGATAGGCCACAGGTGACCACTAGGCAACTATCATAGCCGCCGAAGCATGGTAGGCCGTGGATGAAATCCACGTAGAGAAGTAAGTTGGCACAATAGGGTATGGGTAAGCTGGAAATCAGGCCCCTATCCCTACTGTCGCTCTGCTTGCTGACATGACAGCCACAAGCATCCACAGTGGTCTGCATACGCGACCTCAGTTCAGTCAGGGTTAGACTAGAGTAGAAACACTCACGGAAGAAGTCCACTGAGCGATTAGCACCAGTGTGACCGGAACTGAGATGGGACCACTGTAGGCACCCATCCAGTCGTGCCTCAGACACCACCATTTGGTCCTCGTAGAAGAGGTACTGATTGTTTTTGTACCACTGGTGCCCGTCAATGACACGGCGTTCGAGACCAGTGCTGAGGGTTTGGAGAATTTCTTTATACTCAGACTGATAGTCGGTTAGACTCCAACCCACCAGGATTCCAGCAGTGGGCATGGACAGGTCAAGCTGGACATCCATATGCTGGAAAGCCTCTCTGGCGAGCACCTCAGAGCTCTCACCTATAAGCGCATCGAAGTTGTTGCGCGATATATAGTCAGACAGTTCATTCTTTATTCCGGGGATATGATGAACTGTCAGCCTGAACTGGCTCATGTAAGTCCACCACCGCTTTAGCTTTGCTTTCTCTGGTGGTGGGCCCTTCTGAAAAGACTTCAAAAATTCCTGGTCACACAGCCAGACAATAGGGTTAGATCCCAGAAGTCGGGATTGTGACGAAAGCACCAACATACCGGCCAGGAGTTCCTGGTCATACGTGCTGTAATTCGAACGCGCTTGGTTCCATTTCCAATTCCAGTGTCCCAGTGGCACCAGCCGCCACTCACTGGTAGGATAGTCATGTTTCAACGAACCATCACGGTTCAGTACGATAATGGCAGTGGGTTAGTTCAGCGGGGTTAAGCTCCTGCCATTGGTAGATCACACCACCCCCCCCTACATCACTGGCATCAGTGATCAGGACTATCTCGCCCTTAGGGCGGGGTACCCCCAGGCAGTTGGAGGAGGCAATTTTCTTCTTCAACTCCTGGAAACACTCTTCCTCTCTGGCGGTCCACCTCCAGGGAGTAGTTTTCTTGATTAGGTCAGTGAGGGGGGCAGAGGAGTAAGTAAAATTGTGGATGTGACGCCGATAGAAATTACAGGTGTCCACAAAACTCCTCACGCGAGCCCTCGATGCGGCGGCCCCGGGCCGCACGCTGGCGCCACACACGGTGCGGCTGGCCAACCTGCCCTTCGAACCAGCGGCGGAGGGCGCCATTCGGAAGTCGGTGCAGCTCCCCCCGGCGCGAGGGGCCACGGAGCCGACGAAATGCCCCCTGTGTGCGGACAAGTACTACACCAGCGGGGCGATGCTGGAACACCTGGCGTGGCACGCGGTGCACGCTGCGGCCCCGGCGGACGACAAGGAGGCGGCCGCCAACATCCTGCAGGGGAGAGCACGGAGGTCCCCGTGGCACGCCCCGTACACCCGGCGCCCCCCGCCCCAGGCAGCCGACCACGCAGATGGAGGTGAGGAGGCACCCGGAGCGGCCCCGGGGGCCGGCGGTGCGGCCCCACCAGGGTCCATGTCCATCCCCGCGGGGCTGGCCCCCCTGGCCCCTCTGACTCCCCCGGTCCCCCGGGCCCCCTTGTGGGCCCCGCTGGGAACGGGCTCAGCGGATGCGGCGCACCCAGATGCCCTGGCGGCACCAGCGAACCCGGCGGCGATGCCGACGCGGGATAGCTGACTCCAGGAGGACACGACGGGCGACGCCCTGTGGCTCCTCTCGTGGAACCTGCGCAACGGCCTCGTGCCGCCAGACCGGTCCGTCCGGGACACACTCCGGCGGCGCAGGGGGCCGGCGGCCTGCACCGACAAGGAGCACCTCATCACCGGCATGCTGCCCCAGGAGGGGGGCTTTGCCATCATGCTCCAGGAAACGGGGATCGCCACCAGGGCGCAGGAGATGCACGTGGCCGCGGCGCTCCGGGACAAGGGGTACACCGCCTACTTCAGCAGCCGGCTGGCGGAGACGGGGGCCACCTCCACCTCGAGAGGGGGGGGCCTCCTCACCGCGGTCAGCAGCAAGTACGTGGCGGAGCACGAGGTGCTCAGCTTCACGGAAATTGTCCCCGGGAAAGCCGCGGCCCTGGAGATCCGCACGGACTGGGGAGGCCTCACCCTCATCAACGTCCACGGGCCGCAAGCAGGTTGCTCCCCGTGGGCGGGACGGGCGGCGTTCTGGGCCGACATACAAATGTATGCCACGGCACGCAGCCTCGGCGGGAGGCACCCGGTGGTCATCGCCGGTGACACCAACATCTACATGGATGTCCCCGCCAACCCGGCCACGGAGCATTTCCGAGCGGGCTGGGAAGCCTGTGGCTTCCGAAGAGCCGCGGCGGGCGGAGAGGAGGACATGACCCCCACGCTCCACCCGTCCCAGCACAGGGTGGACACTTTCCTGGTCAACGAGCCCCTCCTGCCGTGGTCCCTGCGGGAGAGCGTCTGGGCTCGCGGCATGGCACACCCCCAGGTGGTCGGCTCGGACCACCTCCCGGTCCGCTTGGCCCTGCCGGGCCTCCTCAGCGCAGCGGGGCGCGCGGCGATACCCACTCCCTACAGCCACACGGAAGGCCGCCTCCTCCCGTACGACGCCGAGGCCGCGCCCGTCCAACACTGCCTGTGGGCGGCGGTCACCGCTGCGCAGGATGAACCCTCCCTTGCGCCCTGGCTGGGTCCCGCAGAGCAGCACGACTACGGGTCCATGCCCGCGGCTGCGGTGGACAAGGTGTTCGAACACCTCCACGCGACGCATGACGCCCTGGCGCGCGTGGTGGGACGCCGGCAGCCGTCTCCGGCGGGAACGGACCCGGCGGAGGGGGACCCCCCGGAGAGCGGAAAGCAGCTCCAGGCAGCGGTCCTCCGCTATGACACCCTGGCAGCGCGCGCCCCGGCAGCGTACCAGGCGGACGCGGCCAGGCATGGCATCCGGTCCGAGGCGGCGCTCCGGCTCACGGAGGAACTGCAGAGTGTGTCGCCCGGGTTCCGCCCGACCACGCAGGGCCAGCTGCAGGAGGAGCTGGAGAGGCAAGCAGCCGCCCTCGAGGAGGACATTCGCCAGCTCCGCGCCCTCCTGGCGGCAGACCGCAAGCGCGCCATCAAGGAATTCTGGCGCCGCCACGCCCCCGACATCGCCCAGCGATGGAAAGCCGTGCGGGGAGCCATGGAGGTAGAGGCCCCAGGCCCGTCGGGCCTCTGGAACGTGCGGGTTCCCAACACCCAAACGCTCCTCACGGAGGCCCACGACGTGATGTTCGCAGTTCGCGCCTTCTGGCGAGAACTGTATGACAAACGCCCGGTGGACCTCCCGGGTTTCCAGGCGGTCCTCGGCCGCCACGTCCCACGGGTCCCTGAGGGAGCCTGGACACAGGTCCAGCAGTACTCCATGCAGGACCTGAAGTCCGCCCTGGACAAGGCCGATGGCAAGGCCCCGGGTCCTAACCACGTGGAGGCCCGCTTCATCAAGGCCCTCCCGGCACCCGTCCAGTGGCTCCTGGTCCACTCCTACCGGGCCATCCTCCGCGGCGCCCCGCCACCGATGCACTGGAGGGACGCGCACATCTGGCTCAGCCCCAAGGTACCGGGCTCTGCCAGACTGGATGACTACAGGCCCATAGCCCTGGGCCAGCTGGACATGAAGCTGCTCACGGGCCCCCTCACCCAGCGCATCAAGGAGGTGCTCACACGGCACGGGGTGGTCAGCGACTGGCAGCAAGGGGCCCTCCCTGGCTCCAACACAGGCCCCCCACTGTTCATGGCGCAGCGGCAGCTCCAGCGGGGACGGCCCAACTACGTCTTCTCCTTCGACGCCCGCAAGGCCTTCGACACCGCCCCGCACGGCGCCCTCCACCTCATCCTGCCCCACCTCTCCGTGCCGCCGGACGTCATTGACCTCCTGCTCTTCCTCCACACGTGCGCCAGGCTGCGCATCGTCACAGCACACGGGCTAACGCAGCCCGTCTACATGCTACGCGGCGTCCGGCAGGGCAACCCCGAGAGCCCCCTGCTGTACGCGCTCCTCCTGGAGCCTCTGCTCAGGGCACAGGGGCACCGCCTGCGCCCGCCGGGAGGAGCCGAGCACGGCCTCATCCAGGCCTACATCGACGACCTGCTGGTGGTGGCCCACACGCTGCAGCACTTCGTCGAGGGCGTGGAGGCGGTGGCCGCGTACCTGGGGATGATGGGCATGGAGCTCAACCCCCGCAAGTGCGCCATGGCCACCACGGAGGGGGTCCCGGGCCTGCAGCTACGCCTCTGCCCCCACCTGGAAAACCCGTGGTACTGGGTACCAGCGGCGGACTCCGTCCCCTACCTGGGACTCCAGCTGCAGCCGGACGGGGAGTTCTCCCTGCAGCGCAAGCACCGGCTACGCCTGGCGGCAGTGCACCACTGGTGCCTTAACACCCTCGCGCCACCGAAAGTGGTGCAGGACGTCATCCTGGCGATCCTCGGAGGGGTGACGCAGTACGTCGCCCCTTTCATCGCCGACGACTCCGACACTGCACGCCACCTGGACCACATCACGGTCCAGGTCGCGAAGGACAGGGCACGATACGCCTTCGACGCCTCGCGGGACAGCCTGCAGGATGACCGGACCCTGGGGCTCACACGGGTGCCCACGCGGTGCCAGCAGGCAGCGGTGGCCCTCGTGGGTACACTCGTCCACCACCGCGCAACCTCCGTGCGCGCGGAGGTCACCAAGATGTTCTGGGAGATAGCCGGCGCGCACGGAATATGACCTGAGGTGCACTACCCCGTCCCGGAGTTCGCAACTCTGGCGGGAGGCGACTGGGTCCAGCGCATACCCCGGGCCCTGGCCGCCCTGGGAGTGGGGATGTACAACCCCATCGCGTGCCCCAGCGCGGCTCACGTCCAACTACAGTCCCCGCCGGGCAAAATCGTCACGCTGCGCACCGCCAAGCTGCGACACCGCGACACGTGCCGCCTGACGGTGCCACACGCAACGCCGTGGCATGGGCACCACGGGCCACGCCACCCCTTCCCCGACAACGACGATCCGTGGCCGACGGCGGTGCGGGAGTGCCTCGACCAATGCGCCGATGAACACCTCCACTATTGCCGCCATGAGCAAGGGCCCACCAACCACCCCGGGTGGCGCGATGCCCTGGCCCACCTCTTCCACACCACCGGCACGCGGGACCCCCGCCTGAGACTCGTCCACCCCACGAGGGCTAAGCAGGACACCCACACCGGCCCGCGGGTGACCCCCGACGGCCTGCACCTCCACGTCGGGGGCTACCGCCGCCGGAACGGCCTGTCCCCCCCCACGCGGGGGGCGGCGTACCACCCGCCAGCGGCCCTCATGTACATCCTCCGCGACGTACTCGCGGAAAGCGAGCACCAAGAGCCCAACGCGGACGTGGCGTGGCCAGAGCCCTTACGCCCCCGGCCCCACGCGCCGATGCCGTTGTGGCTGGTGACCACAGACGACCAATGCACCCAAGCGGCGGGACAAGCGCAGCTCCGGGCCGAGTGGGTGATAGTGCAAGTGGGGGCAGGCCAGCCCGAACCCCGTGGACTCCCCCGCGGCACCGCCCTACTGGTGGCTACGGGGGTGCCGCACGACCCACACATGGCGGTACACGCGCTGGAGGACCAGCCGGAGGACACGGGACACTTGGTGGTACACCAGCGCGGGGGCCCGGCGTGGCTCAAGGAACATGTGACGGCGCTACGGTCCTGGGCAAGCACGGTCGCCGGAGCGGAGATCCGGCTGCACGACCACCCGGCGATCAGCCCAGGCGACACCAGGGCGCTGAGCATGGACCAACTGACCCACAGCCACCCCGACGTCCGGTGGCACTCCACCGACCTCAACGCGGGGTGGCTCAGCCCCACCGGATACTACTGGATCCCGGAGGCCTGGGGACACACCTCCTCTGACGCGTCCGGGGGCGGACCCTGCAAACACGCCACCAGCGTCGCTCTCGCCGCCGACCTCACCCGCACGTGGGCGGTGGCCATCTCGGGCACGGTGCCTGACGGAGAGGGGGTGGCCGCCTCCCTCCCCCTACATTACGGTGCACACAGACCATGGGTCCACACCGTGGACGCCGAAGTCATCCTCCACCTCCTGCGGCACGCAGATCGCGAGCGAACCACGGGGGTCCCCGCGGGGGCAACACGCCGGGCACCCGTTCTGGTACGTCCGAGCCACCTCGCACCACAGTGACGCCCTACTGCACAAGGCGGACTGGGCGGCGTCCCAGGACACCGTCTTGCAGAACACGCCCCCGGACCCTGGCCACGCCCAACTCATCGTCGCCGGCCGTGACGGCCATCTCGATCTACGGCCCCCCAGGATGCGGGTGCTCGGCGAGGTCGCACAACGGGCGCAGACGGACCATGCGCTGACGCACCGGGGGCACACACCCCTAGGCGCGGCCCACGCCACGGCCTACGTCCACGCCCGGGACCTCACCGCGGCGGCCGACAACCGCCGGGCGCTGCGGGCCCGAGACGGCCACACGCCGGTGCAGCGCAGGCTCCGCGTCCGGAAGGAGCGGCTCTCCGGCGTCGCCATCGTCCCGCAGCCGTGCCTTTTCTGCGGCGGCCCGGAAGAGACCCCGGTGCACATGCACGTGGGCTGCACCCACTCGCGGCTCCTCTGGCCCCACTACCGCCAGGCGGTGCACGAGGCGGCCCGCCACCTCCCACCTGGGGACAAGGCCCTGTGGGTGGCCTCGTGGCGCTCCGCAGGCGCCACGTGGACGGAGGTGTTCTGCTCCGGACTGGTGCCCGAGGACGCGGAGGCGCAGCTCCGCGCCATTACCCGATACGACCCGCCGGGAGGGACCTCGGTGGACGACTTCCTCCACCACATGCTCCGGCTAGGGGACTTCGCGTGGGAGCTTCGCAACCACCGGCTGGAGCAACTCCTCCACGACCCCCTAAGCGCGGCGGCCCGGGCGCACCGGTGGCTCACTGCGGCGGAGGGCGACCACCCTCCCCCTCCCCCGCGCCCTGACAAGGACTTCGTAGCCTCCCTCCGTGTTGTGAATGGCACTCTGGAGTGCCCGCTCCAAGAGGGCCCCCACCCGTATCAGGACCTGCCGGGGGGGTTCTCGAGGCACCTGCAAGACGCCCTTTTCCCACCGTGGATCATCGGGCGCGGCTCCATGACCGCATGGGAGGCGCGCATCGTGGGGGAGGAGTGGGCGCGGGAGTGGGGCCGGTGGTGCGCCGCCGCGCGCGCCCCGGAGACCCCTGCGCAACGATACGCCGCCATCCCGCTCCGGGGGTGGGGGCCGGACACCCGGCCGAGACCCACCATGGTCCGCGGGGCGGGACCTGACCACCCGTGGGACGCGGCGACGGGGGAATGGCTGCAGGCGGCCCCGGGGCCGCAAACGGGATGGACTGGGGACGTATCCTCACTCGTCAGGACGCCCGTCCCGCCCCGCATCGTCCTTCACACCGCCAACGTGCTCCGGGCCACGGAGATACGCACGTGGGGACACGCTGCGGCCACCGTCCGGTGGCAACCCCCAGAGGACGGGGCCACCCAACTCACCGTGGCGCACTTCAAAGCGGGGGGGCCGGTATACGACGACGCCCGGTCCCGGCTGGGCGACACCCAGGGGCCCTTACTCCTCATGCTCCCCACCGGTGTCGCAGCCGCGCTGCACCAGGAGCTGGACGGCTGCGAAGGGCTGCGAGTGGGGTGGGAGGCGGTCGCAGACGGCACCCTACTGGCCCTCCTCCACAGGGACACCGCAAACGGGTGCCAATGGGACGCGCTGACGCCCCACCTCACCGGGCGCCACGTGTACATGGCGAGCCCCTCCCAGGGGCACCCCCGCCCGGCGTGGGACGACCTCATCGCCGCCTTCCACGACCACGGGATCCTCCCCGGCGACACGTGGCAGGAGGTCCAGCGGAAGACACTTGGCAAGGACTACCGGCGCCGCGTCCGCGCCCGCTTGCTGGAGATCCGGGACCCCCTCCGACAGAGGTGGGACGACCTCTGGCTCCGCCATCTCGACCCTTGGTCGCCGCCCTCCCACCTCCCGCACACCTGCCGACTCTGCGGAGAGTGTGACACGGTGTCCTCCGCAGCAGCGACAGGCGCCAACAAGTGCGAGCGGTGCACCCAGGTAGCCGCGTGCCCCTGGCCCGAACCTCCCGCAGGTCCGCGCAGGCGCACAGAGGAGGAGGCCTTGCGCCGGCGCATCGAGGGGGCACACACCCCCTCACACGAACAGGCGGGCCCCGCGGGCGCTGCCCTTCTGTGGATCCACGTGCACCTGCGGGACCCCACATCCATTGCGCACCTGTCGCACGTGTTCGCCCCCTAACCCCCACCCGCCGCCGCCCTTTCCAGAGCCCGCAGCACCATGCCACGCCGACGGGGGGATGGGCCGGGGCACACCAGGGCCCGCCGCAGAGCGCAGGAGGCGGCCGTCCGGGGTCTGGTGGCGGACGCGGTGGCGGAGGCAAAAGGAGCGCACGCTGCCGCACGGTGCGACCTGGAGGGCAGTGCGAGGGCCTTCCTCAACGAGACCGCCCTCCCGGCCGTCCGCGCCCTCAACGGAGCGGGGGCCCCTACGTTGCTCCCGGCAATGCACCGGATCGTGAACGCCGTCCGGCCAGGGCTCATCAGCCCAGAGGCGGCCCTCTACGGGCACTGGATGGAGTCGCGCGAGTCCAATCGGTCGGGCCGGCCCCTGTCCATGGGGGACGCCCTCCGGATGACGGGAGCGGGGTCTGCCATGTCCCTCCACAGTAGCGCCCCAGCCCTGCTGCACGCCCTCAGGACGCGCTACCCCGGGGACGCGGCCCCGTACCTGAACCAGGCGCGGGCCACGTACCCGGGGGGAGTGTCCGAGCTGGATGCGGCGCTCCACCTTCTACACCCGCCGGACGAGGACCTGGAGGTGGGGGAGGTCACGGTGTTCGTGGAAGGCGCGGACGAGGCGTCCGCCCGCCCCCGGCCGACCAACCCGGTGTATGACGGCACCGGGCCTACCCCCCCGTACGTTGTCGTCTACGAGGCGTTCCCCAGGGAGCCCACTTGGTGCCCCGCCCTCCCACCGGCGACGCACGCGCCCCGCGGCTGGGCTAACCCAGACCTGTCCCCCCCCCTCTCCAGGACCAGGGGTGCCCACCACAGGGGGCAGGTCCTCTGGCAAGAGTGCCCTGGCACCCCCCTGCTCCTCCTCGTCGTCGCGACCCGCGGGGACCCGGGGCGGATCCTGGGGATCACCCCCACCCACCTCTATGGGGCCACACCCGTACCCCGCCCCCCCCTCCCGGCGCCCGCGGCGCGGGACGGAGTACACACCTTCCTGCGCACACAGGAGGTCACCGCCGTTACGGGGGTCCATCTGGTGCGGCTGCCCCCGGCACCGCTCGACGACCCCCGGGGGCCCAGGGCCCTGAGCCCCGCCCCAGACTGGGAGCTGTGGCGCGACGCGTGGGCCGCGTGGCTCCCCCGCCTCCCCTCCCAATGCCGGTGGATGGCCGCGGACCCCCGGCCGTGCGGGACTGACGCCACAGCCGGCCCCCCACCCCCTCCCCCTCCCCCCCCCGCAGAGCACCACACGGCACTGCCCACGGCACGGCACTGATGCACCAGGAGGTAGTGGGAAGGGCGCGCCTGCCACCACGCATGCCTACCAGAGTAACAGTAATGGCAGACTCCGATGGGTCCCTCGGGCGGGACGACCGCCACCACCGCCGGTCCCGCTCCCGCTCCCCCGTCTCCTCCCCAGAGTGGACGGGGGAGACCCTCGCGGAGCGCAAGGAGCGGAGGCTGGCGGAGGCGGCGGTGGTCGGACCGCCGCCGCCGGCCCGGGAACCTGGGCCAGCCGAGACGGCCGCCCCCGCCGCCCAAGCGGCCAGCCCCGCCGCCCCGCCCCGCCCTGACGCGCAGGAGGCGGAGACCGCGGCGAGCCACGCCGCGGCCCCGGCCGCGGCCCCCGGCACGCCGCCGGCAAGGGGGGCAGCCCCGGCGCAGGAGCCGGACGCGTCGCCGAGGGCTGCCGCAGCCGCGCAGGGGAGCAAGCAGGGCGCAAGAGGGGTTGCGACGGACCCCGCACGGGCCGTGGGCGCCTCGCAGGCGGCCGCCGCGGCAGCAGAGAAGGCCGAGGAGGATGTGCGAGAGTCTGCGACCGCGGCCACGGGCGCCTCGTCGGCGGCCGCCACGGCAGCGAAGGAGAGTGCGGAGGGCGCGAGAGGGGCTGCGGCCCCTGGCACGCCGCGCAAGCGGGGGAAGAACCCCGCACGGGCCGCGGACGCCTCGCCGGCGGCCGCCGCAGCAGCAGCAGTGGGCAGGGAGAGCGCGAAGTACCGCGCCCACGCCAACCCCGCCCACACCCACACCAGCCCCCCCAAGCCGTACCCCCCCAAGCCCTTCCCCCCGGGGCGGGAGCGGCACGTCCGCCCCCCGACGCGCGAGCGCTCGCCGCCGGGCGTCACGCTGCCGCAACTGCAAAAGCAGCGGGACGCCCGGCGAGTGGTCCAGGAAGGGCGCAGCGGCGAGGGGGAGGGGAGCGGCGGACGGCGTGACAGGCAGGGGGCAGGGGAGGGGTCGGGGCACGGGAAGGGCACGCGGGAGCGCGGGCAGGAGGCCCAGGTGCAGGGGACGGAGCGAGGGGTGGTGGGAGAGCGAGCGGGCCGGGGCGTGGTGGACGAGAGGCGGGACCCGCGACTCGGGCAGGGGGTCGGGGAGGGGCCAGGGCACGGGAAGGGTGGTCAGGGGCGCGGGAAGGGCACCCAGGCGCAGGGGGCTGGACAAGGGGGGATGGGAGAGCGAGCGGGCCGGGGTGTGGGGGACGAGAGGCGGGACCCGCGACACGGGCACGGGACCGGAAAGGGGCCCAAGGGCAAGGGCAAGGGCAAGGGCAAGGGCCCCAAGGGACAGGAGGGACGGGGCACGGGAGCCCAGGGGGGAGGGCGGGGCGAGGGGAGGGGGGCAGAGGGCGGAGCACCCCCGCAGCCGGAAGTGCAGCCGGTGAGGTGCATCCCCCCCGGTATCCAACAGATGCCGGCGCACCACACCTACCACCACCACCACCACCACCACCACCACCTCTACAACATCGACCCTGACGCCGGCGAGCTCATCCCCCCCCAACCCCCACGACACCAGCACCAGCAAGCCCCCCCCGCGCCGAGGGCGGAGCCGGCGCGGATGGCCTCGGCGGAGGGGGGACGGGGCGTGGCATCGGCGCCGCAGGTGCAGGAGCAGCGAGGGGGGCCGGCACAGGGGGCGGAGGAGAGCCGGCTGTGGAACGTGGACTGGGGCGCAGTCCCGGACCCGCTGGGGGGGGAGACCCTCCCCCTGGTGGGGGAAGTGTACGGGTGGTTGTGCTGGGCCAACCAGGGGACCTCCAGGAGGTCGCGGAACCGGCCCTTTGATGCCGTGCTCCTCCGGAGGGACGGAGGAAACCGAGAGGCACCCCCGGGGGGGTGGGCGGCACCAGAGGACCACGAGAGGGTCCTCAGGTCAGTGATCCGGGCGGCGTGGCCCGACAGGGAGCCGACGTGGCCGGCCTTCCTGGAGGGGGGAGCGGTGCTCCGCATCACGGATGCGGACGCCAACAACTGGCTCCCCCGGGCTTTGCGTAGCGCCCTCGCCCACTGGCGCTACCGCCGGCACAACCCGCCGCCGCCGCAGCCCCAGCCCCCACACAAGCGGCGGCGCAAGTGAAGGCCCAGACGGCGGGCGCGGGAGGGGGGGATGGGCCCCCTGACCCACGCCCCCCCCACGGTATGGCACGACGTGCGGGGACGCGCCGCCACCCACGGAAGGGGGTGCGGGGGCGCCAAGCGCGGGGAGGAACCGGCTGCCCCGCAACCTGCTAACCACTGACCGCTAACCATCAACCACCCCCGGCCGGCCGGCGCCGCGCGGCAACGGCCGGGGAGGTGAGGGCCCCGGCGAGGGCCTGCGCGGGCATCCAGCTCTCGATAGGGGGGGCGGGTGACGGGCGCGACCCCCTGGCCGATGGCTGGCCCCCGGGACCAGGGCCGCCATGCCGCCCCCGCCCCCCCCCCCACGGCCGACGAGAGGCATCACCAGGGGGCCAAAGGGCCCCCCCCAACCCACCCCCCCCCCCCGCACAGACCCGGGGGCGGGCGGGGGGCGGCCCCCCCCCCCCCCCGCACCCACCGCAGCAGGGGCGCCACAGGCGCGGCCCTCCGCCCCCCCAGGGCCGGGGGGGCGCCCCCCCCTCAGGGGGAACGGCGGCTGGGCCTGCTCCCGCGAACCCACACCGGCGTGCCGGGGCAACGCGCACGACGGAGCAGGAAGGAGGCCGCACCCCACATGACCCTCCCGTAACCACAGCCCGCCCCGAGGTGACGGAGGGAGGGTGTCAAGTCAGATGGGGCCCCCAGGGGGGCGGTCCACGGGCCGCCCCTCACCCCCCCCACCACGGGGCGGCACTTCAGCCCCGACCGCAAGCGCGCGCCGGAAGGGAGCGCACCGGCGACGCGGAGAGAGCCAGGAAGGAGTACCACAGGCCGCCGCCTGGAACGAGAGCAGGGAGGCCGCGGCGCGACACCCCCCCCCCCCCCCGCCCCCCCACCGGCCTGCCGGCCGCAGGGGCCCCGGCCCCCACCCCCCGAGGCTGAAGGGACGGACCCCCCCGCCCGGGAGGGGAGCCGGGGAGTGACCCGCCCCGACGCCCCAGCCGCCGACTCCAATGGGGGCCGCGAAGAGCATGTGGGCCCACGCCTGCGCACCGGGACGCCGCGCAGATCGTGCCCAGAGAAGCCGGGTGGGCGCGAACCGGAATGGTATGGGTGGCCACGCCCCCCATGGACAGCACGACGCCAAGGGACGCCCGCTTTGTTGCCTACCCGGGGAAAGCGGCCCCGCAACCCGCTAACCACTGACCGCTGACCCTCACGACCACCCCCGGCCGGCCAGCGCCGCGCGGCAACGGCCGGGAGATGAGGGGCCCCAGGGAGGGACTGCGTGGGGATCCGGCACTCGGTAGAGGGGGGCGGGGGAAGGGCGCGACCCCCCTGGCCGATGGCTGGCCCCCGGGGCTGGGACCGCCAAGCCGCCCTCCCCCCCCCCCTTTCTGGCCGACAGGGGGCATCGCCAGGGAGCCGAAGGACCCCCCCCACTCCCCCCCCCCCCCCCCCCCTCCCACACAGGCCCGAGAGCGAGCGGGGTGGCCCCCCCCCCCCCCCCCGCACCCACCCCAGCTGGGGAGCCACAGGCGCGGCCCTCCGCCCCCCCAGGGCCGGGGGGGCGCCCCCACCCACAGGAGGAACGGCAACACGGTAAGGGCAGCGGCGGCTGGACTTGCCCCCACGAACCCACACCGGCGTGCCGGAGCAACGCGCACAACGGAACACGAAGGAGGCCGCGCCCCACATGACCCTCCCGTGACCACAGCCCACTCCGAGGGGACAGAGGGGGGGTTTGCAAGTCAGCCGGGGCCCCCAGGGGAGCGGTCCACGGGCCGCCCCTCACCCCCCCCCGCCCCGGGGCGGCACTTCAGCCCCGACCGCACGCGCGCGCCGGAGGGGAGGGCCAGAAAGGGGTACCGCAGGCCGCCGCCCGGAACGAGAGCGGGGAGGCCGCAGCGCGACACCCCCCCCGAGGCAAGGGGAATGGACCCCCCCCACCCGAGAGGGGGGCCGGAGTGCGACCCGCCCCCCCGCTCCGGCCGACGGCCCACACGGGGGCCGCGAGGAACAAGCGGGCCCACGCCTGCGCACCGGGACGCCGCACAGATCGTACCCGGGGAGGCTGGGTGAACACGAACCGGAGTGGTATGGGGGGCCACGCCCCCCATGGACAGCGCAACGCCAGTGACGCCCGCTTTGTTGCCTGCCCAGGGAAGGCAGAGGGACGGAAAGAGGCAGAGCGACCCCCCGCCCTACAGTCAGTCGGCGACCCGTGGTGCTACTGCCCGCCTCTTACCCCTGTGCACGTCAGTCGGCGATCCAACGCACCCCACCCAGCCCCCTCCCCTGTCCCGACCCCGTGCGCGTGGACTGAGGCCTCCCGGCACGCGCAACACGCTTCACGGCGCACAGCCCCACCCACAGGACAGGATTCATGGCCGACGACACCCCTCAGTGGCGTAAGAGACTCCCACGGCCCAGTAGTGAGAGCGTCGGTCTTCAATCGTCCAGTGCGGGGGTTCGATCCCGGGCGTTGGTGCTCCTGGGATCCCTGCACGTAGAGCTCTCTAGTTGGCGACGTGGGAACCACCCCCCCCTCCAGCAACTCGCGCCACCACCGATACCGGTGGATCGGGTGGAGGTCTCGTTCGTTTTACCCCCCACCCAAGAAAAACAAAAGACATGGGAACCACCCACCCCTGCAGCAGTGCGCACCGTCACCTGTACTCAAACAGGTCGATGGGAGGCCTCGCCCGGTATTCGAAGGGATCGGTGGGAGACCACCGATCCCGGGGTTCGAACCAGCTCCTTCACGGCGTGCGCCTGGTGCGCTACCTCCGGGGTGGCTGCCTTCTGAGATACACCGGCACCCGGGTCACAGAACAAACGCGCCCGCAACCCCCTCCCCCTGTACTAAGAGTAAGCCCGCGGTAGGGCTGCCCAGCTGGGCCATGAACCGGGACATTGGAGCACCACTCCAGCCACGGTCACCCCAACCCCCCCACGCATCCCGCAGGGCGAAGCTCCGTGCGCATCAGGCACGTCATGAGAATCCGGCGGGCCGGCGCCTGGACACCAAGACGACACCTCTCACCCCCCCCGCGAGAACGGAGCGGGGCCCCCACAACCGCACGCCCGCAACGCAGACCCCGACAGCCCACCTAGTGGACGGGCAGAGGAGGGAAGAGGGACGCCCCACGCCCCACGCAATGGACGAAGGCACCCCCCCGGGGACGCCCAGCCGCCGCCCCCGCAACCCCAAGCCAAGTAGGGGGGAACCGGGACCGGACCGCCCCCCCCCCAAGCACGCCAGACGGAGCACGGGACCGGGGCAGGACACGCGGAGGGGCACGGACCACATGGAACGGCCCTACCAGCGCCCAGTGCCGGGACCACGCGAGATGCGCGCGCCACACCACCCAGCGGGGAGCGGACACCGCGAGAGCGCGAGCGCACACACACGAAAAGGACACGCGGGGACCACCAGAAGGGCAACCGGACCGAGCGCGCGGAACGCACAGACCACATGGAATGGCGTACCAGCGAGCGAGGATAAGGGACACCCGGACGGGACGGCCCGCCACACGCAACGCGGGATACGCGGGGCGGGAAGGGGGAAGAAGGGGACACACAACACCAGGTACCGGCCCGAACCCCCCCGAACCGGCCGCGAGCGCCGCGCACACACAGACGGGACACTGCACCCGCCAAGGCAGTAGTGGCGCACAGCGCCACGCCCCAACCCCTAGGCTAGGCAGCCACCGCGCCAGCCCAAGGGGGTCCCACTGGCGACAAGCCAGTAGCACGGGCCCGGCGGCGCCGGTGCCCCGGGCGACCACGCATTAGGGGGGCGACGCAGTGGGTAAGCGCCCGCGGCCACGGCTGCGAATTGATGCACTGCCCGGGGAGTGGCGAAACGGGGACGCCGGGGAAGGACGGGGCTCCGAGCTCTGTGAACCCGGGGGACTCCGCCACCAGGCAGGAGGTGCGTTTTGGAGGGCCCCCCACTAGGACCCGGTGGGGAGGATATCACCTGGCCCGACCAGGTGGCCCCCCGGGGCCGAAAGGCGTCTAGTACCCGCAAAATCAAACCTCAAACCTCAAACCTCCTCACGTCGTGTAGACCCTTCTTAGGGTCATCGCGAATCTGCATGTCCTGTGGGGGCTGCATCTTAGACGCGGCTGGTTTCCACCAACCATACCCCACGTCGAAACCCAAATATTCCATCTCCTCTTTCATAAACTCACATTTTTCGAGTTTGATTCAGAGATTGTTTTCTTGACAAACAATGAAAAATTCACGGAGGAGAAGGACATGGTCCTCTTGCGTATTAGTACCCAAACTCACGTCGTCGATGTGGGCCTCCATTTCTGCACCCCGAGAAATCAACTCCTGTACTAGAGGCCTGCGCCTCAGTATGTACAAGATTTTGTTTATTAGCTCTTGGAAGAGCGCTGGGGCATTAGCCACCTCGAAAGGCATAACCTTCCACTTAAAGACACGGCCCTTAGGTGTTATAAAAGCCAGCAGCTCCTGAGCTGCGGCGGTTAGGTCCACCTGCCAGAAACCAGAGCGTTTGTCCATTTTGGTCTTGTACCTGCATTTGGCAATACGCTCCAGGGTATTTTCCATGTTAGGAATACTCCCTGAGTGATTATGGGCTTTCTTGTTGACCTCACCATAGTCAACAACCAGTCGTAGGGCAGTCGACCCTGGTTTGACAACCAGAAAACAGAGACTGCAGTGATTGGGGTAGTCCCCCTTCTTATATTCCTCAACGAGGCCAGCATCAACACTTTCCTGGATCTGGCGCTCGATTTCTTCAACCTGTTCCTGTGGAGCGGGATAGGGAGGACGCCTCACTTGCGTCTTTTCAAATTCAGGTTTCAATTTCAGGTCCATCTGGACCAGGTTTTCCAAGAGAGGGGGGGCGGCAAGGCGCCGAATACCTCCTCATAGGTTATCAGCAGTTTCTTCAGTCGGGGGTCAAGGTTAAGACTCTCAAGCTTCTGCAGGAAATCCTCCTCAGCATGGAGGTTGCTCTTTCCATGTTCTTTCTTCTTCCGCCGATCCGCAGTTTCGGCAGGCACAGAACCATCGTCCGATTCAGGGGAACATTGCTGCCCATAGTGCAGAGAATACACTAGCGGTATCTCAGGATCAGGCAGCGTACAGAAATCATCGTCCTCCTCAGACCAGATGGAGGATTTGCAGGTCTGTCTGAGGTATTGCAGCCGCTCTTGGCGCTCAATACCTTCGGCCTTCAGGTACAACAGCCGCCGGAGTTCCTGAGTGTCATGCTCAGACAATGGCATGTTATTAGAAGCAGGCCGCGCCAGAGCATCAGCAATCCGGGCCACGGGTTCACCTGTGTGCATAGGCTGCATGTGTAGCACTGGCTTCCCAACAGGGGAAGCGGGCTCAGAGCTTGACTCTAGATCTACCTCCTCCAGCAACAGCTGGGCTAGGAAGGCACTGTGTTTTAGTTCAACACAGCTGGGATCAACAGGAGGAATAGTGCTGGCGATCTCAGGCAGTTGGTCGTCAGCATCCTCCTTTACAGCTGCAGGTTCCAGATAGCCATCGGGAGACTCACACCCTGTAAGTGTGGCAGATAGGTGCTCAGGCGATCGATTTTTGAGATCAGAAAGGGTCAGGCCACGATTTTCGTCCATGACCTCTTTCAGTATCACCTGGTCTAGGTTACACAGGGGTACAGGATTGAGAGATCCATCAACGATGGACAGGAACCTGGCCCACTCAGGGGCCTGCATAGCTGTGTCTGGATCCTCAGGCACATAGATGAGGCCGTCGGGGAGTTGCACTTTTCCCACGGTCATTCGATCTAACATACGGCGCCAGTAAGCATGTTCACCAGAGCAGCCCGAGTCAGGGGTGCACATGACAACCCTTCCTCCCTCATAAGGGATTTTGGTTAGAACCTTCGCGAGCAGGGAGAAGGGAGGGTTAGCATACGCTAGGCCCATTGCTTTCCAGAAGAAACGGAAAGCATTGTTCAATTGTGTCGAGCAGTACAACTGCATGATGTGCTGTTGTTGGCTCGCAAACAATTCCACCTGGATCTCATCCAGGTTTACCTGAAGGGCCGCCAGTCCATTTTCAAGAACGTGACGGGCCAATTGGTAGTTTTCAGTACGATAGTTAGTCTTGGATGCGTAGCGCAGCCCAGACTCTTTTTGTCCTGACAGCTCCAAAGGTACGGAGAACAGCCCACTGCCAAAGTCGCAGTGCAAAGAATGGGGGCGCTGGAGAGACAGCATTTTTACCTGGGGGTTTCTCCGTAGGAAGTCTGTACCAATGACGATGTCAAAGGCGTCGGTGTCCAGCACTCTGCAGTGTTGGGTCACAGTTTTGTCGCGCAGGCATATAGTCACATCGACCCCCCCCAAAGGAATGGATGGTACGCCCATCCCCTACTCTTATGGCCACGGTCTTAGTTTTCTTGAAAGTCTTTAGCAGGCGCCGGGCCACTATGGAAAGTGTTGCACCGGTGTCAAGCACCGCTCGAAAAACTTGATCCCCGATTTTCACGAGGATCCAGAAAACCAAGTCCTCCTCTTCGGAGCCGCCCCCCTACTCGTCATCAGGGAATTTGACATCCACCCCTGCAGCTATGAGGAACCTGGCCATCCAGGCCAAGCGCCTCTCCTTGGAGTTATTCCCCTCAGGGGTAGCGTTATCCCCCTGTGGGCGCTTCTTGGGATCACCTGCTGCAGGAGGGAAAGTAGCAGCAGGAGGGGGTGTAGCAATTGGTGCTGATGAGCGCCTCTGAGGGTTAGGGGGTCCACCTTTGCCATCCCCCTTGCCACCTCCTTTACCACCTTTATCCCCATTCTGAGGGTTTTTGGTGGGTGTTTGGGTCTTCTGGCGTTCAGCCTCCTGCCGCTTGAGTTTATCACTCTCGCGTTTCTTTATGTGACATTCGTCTTCGTAGTGACGATGTTTGCCACAATAGCCACAGGTGATGGTACACCTGAAATGATCCTGATGGGTCACAGATTCCCATCCTTGGTATGCTGCTGTCCTTTCATCTGCAGCATACAGCTACTGCGGTGATTGCAGTCAGGGGCATGACAAGGCCCCCCCTTGTCATTGACAGGTTTGCAGTAGAACAGAGGGGGTGTACCTGCATCAGGTTTGACCTCATTCATGGCACGTAGGTGACCCCTTCCTTTACCACCTCTCTGGTTGGCGTTAGTGGGATTTTTAGGCCCTTTCCCTTTGCCACGTTCGGGGGTAGGGTTACCCCCCTGACCCAAGTGCTTCTTGAGAAATTTCTCCATGTGGGAATCATTCTCGGTCTCAAGAGCTAGCTCAATCAGAAGGTCCACCAGTTCATCGTACGAGTGGGTCCGACTCTTCCTCTCAGAGGTAGAGCGGCAATCATCCAACGTGCGTTGGGGGATATTACTCATGAGCCACAGGTGGGGCTCAGTGGCTCCGTGGGAGCCCACGTTCATTCGTGAAAACAGATACTCCAGGTCGCACACGTATTCAGAAACTCGCGCAGCGGAAGGAAACTCAGGGAGCATAGGTAGCTCCTCTATCTGTGTGCGTACACTGAGGTCAGTCTCATAGACTGGGGACGTTTTCTCCAGTCTTTGGAGTACCACTGCCCAGCCGGAACAGGTTTTCACAATCTGTTTCACCTGTTTTTGCAAAAATTTCCTTTTGCATGAGCGTCTCAGCAGTGAGCATTTGGTGGCCACATCCACATGGGATTGGCCAGTCAGCAAAAGAAACTCAGCAAATTCCTCTGCCCATTCGGGCAGACTTTTGGGGTCGAACTCCGGCAGTTCCAGCTGGATGTTCGCCTGGGCAATAGGTCTGCCCGTCCTCCCACCCCCCGGAGTTAGGCCAGAAGGTGATACGCCGGCAAGAGGTGCCAGGGCTGACAGCCCTCTCTTCTCAGTCTCCGTCACCGGCACTTCCTGTAGTTCAGCAATAGGGACTGTCCTGGCGCGAGGATGAAAAGGGCTGGGGCAAGTGACCTTAGGTAGCAACCTGGACACCCTTGATCGTTTGAGATCGTCAGCCAATGTGCTCAATCCGGGTGAAGGTGAGAGTGGGGCTGGCTTGGGAAAGGGTTCAGTGATACCCAATTTAGCCTTGACAGCCTCCGACAGAGCTGTCACATCTGGGTCTTCCGATCCGGATAGAAGTTTGGCCAATAGTTCGGCCGTACGATCCAGAGCCCCATGGGTGGGCTCTGGGCGAGGTGGATCCATTATCGGCAGGTCTGGATGCCTTGCTCTCGGGTGTTCGTGTACTCTCGGTCGTCTCGGTATTGATACTCTGTCCGCTATGTCTGTAGATGGCCCAGAATAGAGGAGGGAGCCCATCTCAGTTTGGGGCGGCGACCCGAGGGCATCAAGAGGTAGTTCTCCATCTACTCCTACGGTGGACAGGTGGTACTCTTCGTGGAGCATGAACTCGTCCATCCTCCTTCGTAGGTCCTCTTGTTCTTCAGGACCAACTCCAAGTTCGGAAGAAGACGAAGCTGGACAAGCCGACCGGGCGATGGAAGCTTCGACACGCCTGCGGAGCCTTTGCAGGCTGTCTTCATCATGGGCCGCTAAGGTTTCCATGGTTAATGGGATTGTTCTGGGCGTATTTAATTCCGCCCTTCTGTGCTCTGGATCTTCCTGAGACCCAGATGCTGCTCTGAGTGGCGGTTCACTCACTGGGTGAGATAGTTGGACTTGTACACTTCTGATCGGCCAGGTTTGGTAGGACATGTTCAGTGCGATTTTCTTGTGCTTCTGCTCAGAGTCGGTTCGAAAGGTTCTCAGGGTTTGCTTCTGCTACCAGAAAGATGTCCTTGATTAGTGCCTCATAGATTTTGATGAAATCCTGCAGGCTTTTGATGGTGAAATCCCAAAACCAAAGGAGCTAGTAGAGCAAGAACAGGATGTGGATCGAATCAATGAATAGTTTGAAATCCAGTGTAACACAGAAGGGCTGCAGATAGACAAAGAAGGTATAAACACAAAGATTCAATCACAAATGGATAATACAAAAGATTTTATATGAAAACTGGGCTGACTCTAGCCTCAAAGATAGCATCAAGCACTACATGTGCACTCTTTTGGGAGAAATGGTGCTGGTTAGGAATGTGGGGCATAGGTGTCAGGCCAGACACAGAATATGACTTGGCCAAGCAACTGAATTCAGAAACAGTTAAAAGGTAGAACCACAATAAGAGGTAGAAACAATTGAGTATAGGGGTCTTGGGGTGGGAGACCACTAGGCTTAACCTCCAAGGCCTAAAGCATGAAATGCCCATTTCATTTCGGTATATCCTCCATGAAGGAAGATACCTCCGCTCAGTTGAGTGGTAGGGGTGAACTTCATGGGGGACTAGGGTTACAACCCTAGTTATTTTGAGAAAGTGTACTTTAGGCTTCAAAAGAGAGATGAAAATACTTAAGTTAGTCTTAGCATCAACAAAAGGGTTTTAAGGGAGCTTGGCCTGGATCAAGCCCTCCAGGAAAGACAAGGCAGTGACTGTTTCTTACTGGTTGTTCCATGGGTTGTCTGCGGAATCTGGTTGGAGTAAGTGCAGATCGTTAATTGGGCTTTGTCTGATCCATGTTTGTGCCTCTTGTAGTGCTGTTTTGAGTCTTTTTCTCCTGTATTTAAAGGCTGTTTTTAGGTTTTGTTGGTGTCGGAAGTAGGGAGTGTTGGGTGGGATATCTCTTAGTGCATTGCTGAGTGAGTTGGGAATGAGTGTGCAGATGTAGTTTCGTCGTTCTCCTTTTGTTGCATGTTGCCACCAGTTTGTGACTGTTTGTTTGAAAGGTTGTTGCCGGACCTCAAAAAAGAGGTCACGAATGGGTTTCGCTGTTTCGCATTCGGTCACCGTAGTTATGGGGTCGAGGGGGTGACGAGTGTGGCATTTGGGACAGTGATATGTGTTGAGTTTGTAATGGGGAAGAAAACAAGTGCTACAGTACAGTCCGTTTGTCCATTTGAAAGGTAGTCTGGAGAACAATGATGTGTGAGGGTAGAAGTCGGTGCTAGAAGGTAGGTGTATGTTGTTGTGTTTATGGCTTGGGAGTAGGTGTTTGACAGTTTTGCGTGTAATGCGTCCTGGTACTGGTGTATGATTGTGGTATATGAAGTGAGAAGAGTCAGGGTTGTGATTTTCTGGGTGCTGAGGGAGGTTGAGTGAGACCCATTTTGAAATTTTGTCAGAATGTTCATTGCCATTGAAGTCAGCATGTCCTTTGATCCAGGTGAAAATCATGTGAAGGTGGGTGTTGTGAAGAAAATTCAAAATATGGTTGTACCAAAGAGCGAAGGAATTAGTGTTTGAAGCGAAGGGTTTAACATTTGATTGTTGTATTTGGTGGAGTGTAGAGCAAACCGACAGGTTGTCAATGGCAAAAGTTTTCGGTTGAGAGAGGGTGTTTGTGTGTGGGAGGTAGGTAAACAAGATAATGGCATAAACTTCTGCCGGGTGAGATCCTTTTATGGGCGATATGTTGCAGATGGCTGTTGGCCGTGTAAAGGTAAAGCTGATGGCGGCACCTGATGGCGTGTCCACCGTCGGGTCATCCGACCCGTCGGTGTAAGCGACCGTAGCGTTGGGGTAGGCTTCGAGTGCGGCTAAAAGATCGTAGCATCCCCAATAATGTAGGTGTTGAAATTTTGGGGAAGGGAGATTATTTGTTAGGGTACATTGAATGAAATGTTGAGTGGTTTTGGTGCCAGTGAAGGAAAAAGGGAAGTTGGTCGTGTCAGGTAGTGAGGGAGGCTTGGTAGACGTGGAATTATCCTGGGATGTGGGGAGAGTAAGGAAGCGAAACTGATGGTTGGGGGTGAGGATTGTGGACATTTCAGGGAAAGTAACTGTGGTTTTCTGAGGCAGGGGGTGGTGGACTGTGCCTTGGAACCATAGGGTTATTTTTGTGGTGTGAGTGGTGTTTTTCGTAATGGAATATGTTGGTGGATTGCTGTTGGACTGGTAGTAAATAAAGGCGACTTCGATTGTTGTGTGCGTAGGGATTTGAAAAGGGAGACATCGATTGACTGTGGGTATGTTTTGAGTGTGGAAGCCTAAAAAAAAGGCCTAATTGAGCGGTCATGAGTTGTATGGTGTTGGGATTAGTGGACTTGTGGCGAAGGGTGTACGTGACTCTTTCATTGGCGTGGGGAGGTCCGTCGTTATGTGTGTAGCGAAGTATATGGTTGATGGCTTGGATGTGGACGACGATAGAAGTTTATGTGATGTTTAGACCTAGTGTGTGTGGGGGAGAGTATTTGGTTTTATTGGGGGTGCAAAAAGATAGTTTACCTAATTTGGAGATATGGCTCCAAAGTGTGATGTCCAGCTTGTCAAGGTCAGGTTGCGGAAGTGAGTTGTAGATTAACCGGTAAGCGAGGGTAGGTATTAGTTGTATGTTGGATAGTTTTATGATTTCATTGTGCGTGAGAGGGAGGGTGGATATGTTGGCAAAAAAAGCGTGGATGGTGTTGAGTAGAAGTTGGAGCATGCTGGGGTTTTGTTGTTTGTTGAAAAAGTAGGTGCCCAGGTATTTATAAAAAACTCTGGGGTTACCGTCGTCGGTAGAAGTGCTGAATTGTTGGATAGGACTAATACGAATGGTGATGTGGGTAGCGTTGTTGAGGGCGTGGAGTTCGGATTTTGTAGTGTTAAAGGAGAGGCCGTAGCGGGGCCCTTGGATAAAGAGGAAGTGAAGTACGTTGTGTAGTGTGGTATGGGAGGTTGTTTGGAGGGCGATGTCGTCGATGAAGGAGAAGAGGTCGTTGAATTCGTGTTTAGGTAGGAGAGAGTGTATGTGGTTAATGATGGGGTCGACAAAAAGGTTAAAGAGTATGGGGGACATGGGGCATCCTTGTCTAAGTCCTCTTATGCAGTTGGCTGCAAAGAGGGCAAAGCCATTGACGATGGGGAAATCATGGGGGCAGGCGTACAGGTTTTGGATGAGGTTGCTGATGGAGTGAGGTATGTTGTAGTTGGAGAGTATTTGCCATAAGGCTTGGTGGGGAACGGAGTTCAAGGCTTTGTTTAAGTCGAGGTATAAGTGATACATTTCAGGGTGCAGAGATAGGTTGGCAATCATTGTGTATATGTGGTCCGTGGTCCTGTGGTTAGGGAGTCCGCCGTATTGTGTGTTGTTCGTGAGTTGGTAAGTTGTGGCGTAGTAGGTGAGGGTGTGTGCACTGTAAGAAGCTAGTATTTTGTACAGTGTGTTAAGGAGTGCTATGGGTCTGTAGTTTATAGGATTATGAGGGTCAGCGCTTTTGTAAAGTAGAAAAATGTTTGCCTTTAGCCAGTGAAAGGGAATGTGGTTGGTGATAAGGAGGGAACACAAGTTGTAAATGTAGGTTTGGATGTCGGGGGGGCAGATGGAGAAAAGGTGGAGAGAGGTTTCGTCAAAACCAGGTGCGATGTGGGGTTAAGCCTGCGACAAAAGAGGTTTGAGGTTTGAGGTTTGTTTTTGCGGGTACTAGACGCCTTTCGGCCCCGGGGGGCCACCTGGTCGGGCCAGGTGATATCCTCCCCACCGGGTCCTAGTGGGGGGCCCTCCAAGACGCACCTCCTGCCTGGTGGCGGAGTCCCCCGGGTTCACAGAGCTCGGAGCCCCGTCCTTCCCCGGCGTCCCCGTTTCGCCACTCCTCGGTCAGTGCTTCAATTCGCAGCCGTGGCTGCGGGCGCTTACCCACCGCGTCGCCCCCCTAATGCGTGGTCGCCCGGGGCGCCGGCGCCGCCGGGCCCGTGCTACTGGCTTGTCGCCAGTGGGACCCCCTTGGGCTGGCGCGGAGGCTGCCTAGCCTAGGGGTTGGGGCGTGGCGCTGTGCGCCACTACTGCCTTGGCGGGTGCAGTGTCCCGTCTGTGTGTGCGCGGCGCTCGCGGCCGGTTCGGGGGGGGTTCGGGCCGGTACCTGGTGTTGTGTCTCTCCTGTTTCCCCCTTCCCGCCCCGCGTGTTCCGCGCTGCGTGTGGCGGGCCGTCCCCTCCGGGTGTCCCTTACCCTCGCTCGCTGGTACGCCATTCCATGCGGTCTGTGCGTTCCGCGCGCTCGGTCCGGTTGCCCTTCCGGTAGTCCCCGCGTGTCCTTTTCGTGTGTGTGCGCTCGCGCTCTCGCGGTGTCCGCTCCCCCCCCCGCTGGGTGGTGTGGCGCGCGCATCTCGCGTGGTCCCGGCACTGGGCGCTGGTAGGGCCGTTCCACTTGGTCCGTGCCCCTCCGCGTGTCCTGCCCCGGTCCCGTGCTCCGTCTGGCGTGCTGGGGGGGGGCGGTCCGGTCCCGGTTCCCCCCTACTTGGCTTGGGGTTGCGGGGGCGGCGGCCCCTGGCCGCCCGTCCTCTGGAGCGGGCAGCCAGGGTTCCGCGTCCCGCGTGTCCTGGGTGCGGTCGGTGCGGGCGTGGGATCTCCGCACCGGCCCCACAGCGTGAGCCCTTGCGGGTCGGTGTTGCTCGCTGTGGGGGTGGCGGAAGGGCGTCCCCGGGGGGGGTGCTTTCCACCTTTGTGAGGGGCGCCTGGTGTCAGGCGCTGCCCCTCCCCCGGCTGCCCGTCGTCTGGAGCGGGCTGCCAGGGTTCCGCGACCCGTGTGTCCTGGGTGCGGTCGATACGGGCGTGTGTACCCAGCACCGGCCCCCCAGCGTGCGCCCTTGCGGGCCGGCGTTGCTCGCTGTGGGGGTGGTGGAAGGGCGTCCCCGGGGGGGGTGCCTTCCACCGTTGTGAGGGGCGCCTGGTGTCAGGCGCTGTCCCTCCCCCGGCCGCCCGTCCTCTGGAGCGGGCGGCCAGGGTTCCGCGACCCGTGTGTCCCGGGTGCGGTCGATGCGGGCGTGTGGACCCAGCACCGGCCCCACAGCGTGCGCCCTTGCGGGCCGGCGTTGCTCGCTGTGGGGGTGGCGGAAGGGCGTCCCCGGGTGGGGTGCCTTCCACCGTGTTGTGAGGGGCGCCTGGTGTCAGGCGCTATCCCTCCCCCGACCGCCCGTCCTCTGGAGCGGGCGGTCGGGGTTCCGCGACCCGTGTGTCCCGGGTGCGGTCGATGCGGGCGTGTGAACCCAGCACCGGCCCCCCTGCGTGCGCCCTCGCGGGCCGGCGTTGCTCGCTGTGGGGGTGGCGGAAGGGCGTCCCCGGGGGGGGTGCCTTCCACCGTTGTGTGGGGCACCTGGTGTCAGGCGCTGTCCTTCCCCCGACCGCCCGTCCTCTGGAGCGGGCTGCCAGGGTTCCGCCACCCGTGTGTCCCGGGTGCGGTCGATGCGGGCGTGTGGACCCAGCACCGGCCCCACTGCGTGCGCCCCTGCGGGCCGGCGTTGCTCGCTGTGGGGGTGGCGGAAGGGCGTCCCCGGGGGGGGTGCCTTCCACCGTTGTGAGGGGCGCCTGGTGTCAGGCGCTGTCCCTCCCCCGGCCGCCCGTCCTCTGGAGCAGGCAGCCAGGGTTCCGCGACCCGTGTGTCCCGGGTGCGGTCGATGCGGGCGTGTGGACCCAGCACCGGCCCCACAGCGTGCGCCCTTGCGGGCCGGCGTTGCTCGCTGTGGGGGTGGCGGAAGGGCGTCCCCGGGGGGGGTGCCTTCCACCGTTGTGCGGTGCGCCTGGTGTCAGGCGCTGTCCCTCCCCCGGCCGCCCGTCCTCTGGAGCGGGCAGCCAGGGTTCCGCCACCCGTGTGTCCCGGGTGCGGTCGATGCGGGCGTGTGGACCCTGCACCGGCCCCACAGCGTGCGCCCTTGCGGGCCGGCGTTGCTCGCTGTGGGGGTGGCGGAAGGGCGTCCCCGGGGGGGGGTCTCTTCCGCCGTTGTGAGGGGCGCCTGGTGTCAGGCGCTGTCCCTCCCCCGGCCGCCCGTCCTCTGGAGCGGGCAGCCAGGGTTCCGCCACCCGTGTGTCCCGGGTGCGGTCGATGCGGGCGTGTGGACCCTGCACCGGCCCCACAACGTGCGCCCTTGCGGGCTGGCGTTGCTCGCTGTGGGGGTGGCGGAAGGGCGTCCCCGGGGGGGGTGCCTTCCACCGTTGTGAGGGGCGCCTGGTGTCAGGCGCTGTCCCTCCCCCGGCCGCCCGTCCTCTGGAGCCTGCGACAAAAGAAGGTTAAAGAAGTCTCTGGTACAGTGTGGTTGTGGAGCGTCGTTGGGTAGTTTTGGGGAGTTAGTCATTAGTGTGTCGATGAGGGCCGGGTCTATGTTGAAGTCTGGGGGGCCTCCCAAGGAAGAGAGGCCGTTTCCCATAGATTTGCACATTTCGTAAGGGTCGGTGGTGAGTTGACCGGTTTGGTCGTAGAGAGAGATGGGGGTGGTGTTTCTGGGGTTGAGAATGTTGTTGATTGTTTTTTTTATGCGTTTGTGAGAAATGAGGGAGTGGTGAAGTTTCTTGTGCGCTTGTGCTTGTTTCTTTGAGGTCCAGTCATTGAGTAATGTTTGAAGTGTTTTACTTTTGTGTGCATTGGAGGCAGAAGAAGGTAAGTTTTTTATAATGTCAAGGAACTCTTTCTCCACGCTGGTTGGTTTGTGATCGTGAGCTTGATGATTCACTTTTTTGTAAGTAGTGACTAGTTGAGTGAAACGAAAGTCTGTCCGAGGGAGAAGTTGTTCAATGGGTTGTTGGCTGAGAGTGTCGTGGTATTTGGAGAGCCAGTTGTTGAGGGGTTTACTGAGGGATGTAAAGTGTGACTTTTCCTCTTTGTTTAGGGGGCGGTAGTGAATGGAATTGTGTGGGATGTTGTATATGTTAATTGCGTTAGTGGGGATGGCTATGGAGGTGGATACGGGTCGGTGGTCGGAGATGTCGTTGTGAGTGTCAATGAAGGTGTGGAAAGGTTTGAAAATGGTGTTAGAAGAAGGGGAAGAGAGTATCAGGTCGATGCGTGTGTGAGATGGGAGCCTTGTGTTTGCAGTGCGTGTCCACTGTTTTGTCTCTGGGTGGTCTTTACGATACAGGTCAATGAGGGTTGGTGTGGTGGTGGGATTGGTGGGGTGTACCTGGTTGTGGAGCCATGGCCAGTATTTATTGTGTTTAACATTAGCCGTGTCTAAAGAAGGTTGGAGATATGTGTTGAAGTTGCCGAGCATGATGTGGCACGGCTGGTCTTGTTGGAGGGCAGTGATTGCTTCCTCTAGTCTGTGTCGGAGATGAGCGTGGTGTGATTTGTACACGTTAATGATACGAAGCGTGTGGTAGCCTGGTATGGTAAGGTCGATGGCAATAAGGCATCGGTTGACCTTGTGGTGTTTGAGTTGTGTGACGAAGGGAGATAGAGAAGAGTGGATAATGATCGCTGTGCCGTTGGATTTGTCAGAAGAAATGTTTGTGAAAGTGCGTAGGTTTAGGAGTGAATGTAAGGAGGGGTTGGTAGGTATTTCCTGCAAAGAAAGTATGTCGGTTCCTTGTTGTTGGTTACGTAGTATTATGGCGTCTAGGTTGTCAATGTTTTTTGCAGTGTTATGAGTAGTGAGTGTTAGATGTGTTGTAGAGTGGATTAAGTTGTCTGTTGGTGTGGTAGGTTGAGGCGTGTTGTGAATGTTATTAGCGTATCTTGGTGGTTGGGGTCCTCCCGGTGGGAGGGGGATATCAATTGACGGTGTCATGATGATGAGAGAGATGGGACCGCGTTTCAAAATCAGACCACTTCCAAATCATTCCTCGATCTTGACACGTCCCCGAAATTTACGTGAAGCCGTACCCTACGTGCTCATTTGGATCAGGTACCCTTGAATTACCCAAGTGAAACCGCGGTTCCACCGAGTTCAACCGCGCACTTTCATTACGGCTTCCCCACGGTTGAACCCTTATCGTGGTACAGCAACAAATTGCTAAGTAGCAACCCGAAGACCGCTATTTTTCAGCCCTGCAAAAGATGCCACACCCCCTAAAAAGAATGTTTTTGAAAGCCTTCTTACCTCATTGGTGCAAAACACTGGAGACCTATTTCTCTTGGATCATATTTCACGGCGGTGGTGGTGTAGGTGCCAGTGGCGGCAGCTGTATTGGTGAAACCGCACGGCTTCACCATCAACGTTTCGTTAGGCGTGGTGACATACACCCCTGCGCCTTGTTTGGATTCCCTTTAGAACTTTGGACCCTTTTTAGTGAACAACAATTACATGCAAGCCTACACTTGATTGTCAGAAGCTTGTTTCATCATGGATTGCACTAAAATGTAACCGGCTTTCGACGTGGTTCAACCGCTGGACAGGCGCGCGGTTGCACCGGCTTCACCGGTTCAACCGCTGTTGCACGAAGCGCTACACAAAAAACATATCTTCACCTTGGGAAGCCAAACGTGACCAGTTCATTCTGCATCGCCACAGGCAGACGTCCCCAGGCAATGCCTGTGTACGGTACGAGCACAATGCGCTGTCCAGACCATGCCAGAGGCATGTGGGGCCTAAGAGCGTTAAACATGACCCCATATCGAGGATCCACAATGTGTCCCCATAATAAATCACGCCCCCAACGTATCCATGCGGGACGAGAAGGCCCATTTGCACAAAGTAAGCTCACTAGTATAGTGGCGGTCGTGGCCCGAAAGGAAACGGTCACTTAAGGGGTCAAGAAGGAACCATTTGCAAACAATTGCAGGACTCGGACACTTCCATAGAGTAGGTTTGGAGCCACAAGGACGGTCTTGGCTGAGGGGAATAAGCCACATGGGGAGGACCAGGAGCGCAAAACCCTTCATGCGATCATGACATGCCATGTGGTTGCCAATTAAAGGGCAGAGTGACACGGGGCGTGTAACTAAGTAATCGGTCGTGGCTTGGATGAAGCAAAATCTTGACACACAGGAAATGAGTGAAAGAAATCCACATGAGAAGGCAAACGGAAAATATCACGGCATGCGGGAAGCTTCGTGATGTGAGTGTACGTTCCAGTGTGTTCGCACCTTTTCGGATGCGCGGCACAATACCTTATGAGATGATGCTTTGTGCGGAGCGGATTTGATCAACTTGAAAAGGAAAATAGGTTCTCCAATGCATCGCAATTGTGGAGTCCTTTATGAGAAGGGTGTGGGTACGATTAGATGAAATCGCTTCGAAGGCTAGTAGCCTGATAAACAAGTCATACCGTTGGTATTGAATGGAGTGAGGTCAAAAGGAACCCAATTCTCTGAGTAGCGACATTGTGAAGACATTGAGAACTGGATGAGAGAACGAGTGTGGGTGGCTGGGGAGTCATTGGGGCTTAGCCACAATCAATCGCTCATTCATGGAGCGTAGTTGTTTCTCAAAGCCAAATTCTTTGACGGCCAAGAGAGTGGCTTCCCATTTTGAAGTGGCATGTTCTTTTGCAATTGAATCAATGATATTTTGTTTTTTTCAAAGGTTGGGTGAGCCGGATGTAAAGGTGATGCCTTGAAATGTTTCTTGGTGTGCTAGGATACTGGATCCCAGGTTTTGAAAGAGTGCTTCAAAATATTGGTGTGATTTGGCACTTGGGTTGGATTCCAGCGGTCGGATGGAGGTGAAGATACCAAAGAGTGAAGTTGCTTTGTTGATGTCTCTAAAACGTATGGAGCGTGAAGCACAGATGACAACCGATTTGGCGTCGGTTGGTGTGTAGGAGGGTTTAGCCCGATAGCTTAGTGGAGCGTCGGACAAAACTGCATATGTGTTATCTTGATTAAAAAAAGTCAGGCCGGCATTCTTGCACTGCTCGTTCATCCATTTGAGCTTTGAAACTCGTGTTTCGTTGTTACTTGGAATGGAGTGGACATCAAGATGCACCAATACAGAGTATTTGGTGCGTAGGATTGCGTGTTGCAGGATGGAATCCATTTTTTCAAGAGAGGGCACTCGATTTAAAAGCTCCGTGGGTTCAAGTTTGGCTCCGTTGTTAGCGGCCCTTTTTGTGGACGAGATCATGAAAGTATTTTCATGGGCGGAGAGGTTGTAAAGGAAAGCCATAATGAGTGGATTTCTGTCAGATGGGTAATGGGATGGAACGGTTTTGGCAATTTGGGAGGAGAGGGCTGAGTTGGTTTCAATGTCAAAACGAGCATGGGTGCTTCCAATGGGCGAGCCAGGTTTTTTTATCTCATCGCGGTAATGTGCACAATTGGTGGAGGTGATGGATGAGGCATCCTGGAGGTCGGGTTTGATTGATTTGTTAAAAAATTGGAAAGCATCTTCCCCGGTGAGGACTTCAAGATCTCGCGAAATGTCAATTCTGACATAATCGGTGATTGGTGGTGAGTGATGGGCTTCTTGTTGCGGGGTGATAAAAGCCTTGGCTTGCGCAAGGTCATGGCCTAGAGAAATAGGAGAGAATTTGGGTGGTGTGTATTGGAATTCGCAAATGTTATCCAAGGTAATCATTATATATCCCTCCGCGTGTAGGGCGGGGCAAATGTCAAAACGTTTTGGATCATTCTTGAGAATCATATTCAAGAGCACAAAGTTTTGGGAGATTTTTTCGTCGACCATAAACCTCCTTGCTTTGGCATAGGCTTCAGAGTAATCCCAAATCCCGTTAGTGGCTCCACACACCCTCGGATCTGACACCAAAAGAATTAGCGTTCCCCTTACATGTATTGTAGCATGCGCAAGAGATGCCATGGCATTCAGCAACATATTCACATGAGCGGTTGTGTTGTGCGAGGCGTCCTTGTTGAAGTCGTAGTTTGTGGTGGAGGTGAAGATGAAGGTTCTTGTTTGGGACTCGTAGAGGTTGGCCATGATTTTGAGGGTTGTGATATTTTGGGGTGTGACCAGTTTTGCATTTTTGATGGCTCGTTCATGGTCTTCCGTTGGATATGGGGCGGAATACTCGTACTTCTCATTCAAATAGTGTTGGTAGTTGGTGCCCCCAAAATGGATTTCGTGAGGTTGTTTGTGAAATTGGGCGTTGATGTCCTCGGTTGGTAACATGGTGATGTAGTCGGAGTATACACGTTTGTCTTGTGATTGGAAATGATAGACTTCCAGAACTTTTTGGTCTTGAGGGTCTTGGTGAAGTTGGGATGGAGAGTTGTCGGCCGGGTCGTTCACAACAACGTTGATGGGTTGGTGGGATGAAAGCGAAGGTCTTTTTACGCTTATTCTCAAAGTTTGGCATAATTCACCATTGGCTTTTCATTGTGATGAAGTTGGGTGTTGATGAAGATCTCGTCGTTGACTGCCTCCTTCGTTTCACGGTTTGGTTGCCGGGTGGTTTTTTGAGACCATTTTGTCTTGTGGCGCTTGGATTTGCCGTTTGAGCTTGAGCTTGCATTATGGCTTGGAATGGCGTCTGGAGTGTTTGTTTTGGAGATTGCTTTCTGATTTGACTTTGGAGGTTGGGGTTGTTGATCACTCTCCTTTCCTTTTTCATTTGTTCTGCTTTCCTGAAGAGCCGCGTTGCGTCTGTGATCTCTCAGTTGTTGGTCGCTTTTCTCGAATTGCGCCACGCGATTGGCGACAGACTTGTTGGAATCTGCGGTCTTTGGCGCGTTTCGATCCTTGCCCATGATGGATTTCTTGAGCAGCTGTTTTATGAAATTATGATCAGCGTGTGCGCCAGGAAATTGCGGATCGAGTGATACGTAATACGCAGGCAGAAATCAGTGAAAATCGAAAAAATTCAGGAAAATATGTTGTTGTAGTCTGTCAACTTGAAATTAGGAGTTTCCCACGGAGGACCCTGGCACTTTGTCCTACGTTACACAGTGCACAATGTGACAAGCAATACAATATTGAAAATATTCTTTTTTCTTTTCTGTTGACACTTTATGCCTTTTCTGTTCCTCTGGCATGTCAGATGTTTGAACGCTTTGTGGGCGATGTCTGGCCAGCCTGAAGGCTACCCAACCTCTGCCCTCTAATAGTACTAGCAGAAACTATTCAGGTTTATTGATTTTTACTTAGTTTTGCTGCACTGCATTGCTTTGTCGATTTTTCTGAATACCCGCCTTGATGCTATGAGGCACAGACAGCTTTGTCTTCTACCCTGACGACATACTGGGAACATGCACTACTGCAGCCTGGTGGTAGTCATCCATGTTACATCTCCATGTGAAAGGAGCCAACTGATGACTCAGGCATCTTAGCCTGGGCATTTGTATGCAGCAGTCTGATCCGTGCATTCCATTTTGTGTGTTCCAATTGCATGGACCACCACTATGTGTCTGTTTTTTTTCTTTCTCCAGATACTTGTCAAACAAGAATTGCTGCCTCATGTGTGTTATTGGTTTTGATGCTGAAATTACAAAGTGCAATTGCATTGAGGAATATTTTGGGGATGTGATGGTTTCATTCTGTCACATAGGGCCATTGATACCACTGAACTATTTTTCACCGAAGTTTCAGAAGGTTGCAAATGTACTACTGATTGACCTCCCTCAACAGAATTTACCCTTTCTCTCAAATGCTCTGTATGTGCAAGCCAAATCATATCTCACCTCAACCCTCTAACCAGACAAACAGTCATACTATGGGCGGTAGTGTTGTCAAAGCCAGCGTCTACTACGCTGTGCCTAACAGTTGAGCGAAGAGAAAGCACCTGTTGAACTTGTTCTCCTTGCATTCACAAAAATGGGTATGCTTGCATGCGAACAGACACCCCATTTCCTAGTTGCGATTCGCTATGCCGCTTATAGGAAACGCCATGCACGCAGTGCGAAGTTCTGGATGTCGAGAAATACTGGAACCCTAGTTTTGGCCCCTTTTCACAAGTTTTTGGTTCAGTACCAGGGTTTGTTTTAGCTTCCTAAGCATTTAGGATGTCACATATTTGAATTGTCAAGGTGCACCACGCAAGACAAGAGATGCAAAGCAATGAAGGAAATCATGTTTGAAAGCTTTGAGGATGCTCGCCAAGATCAGCTCCCAAAACACAAATGGCAAGGTACAATTACAGATTGATGAACCTATGCATGTGTAGATGCGTAGGTCTGCATGTGGATGTTTGGCGCCCTTGAGGCCCTTGAAGGCACTTTCATTGTTCTCATGTGGGCTTTGCTGCTTCGCCGTGCTACTAGACAGGTCACAGGTATTCTTGGGTGAGTATCCCAGCCTCTGCGTCCGCAGTATGCACGCAGTGCGCACGCAGTGCAAGAACTTGGCCATAGATGGCTTCATTGTTGAAATCTTGCCAGCCATTGTCACAATCCTGACACTGCCTGTAAAAATCGTAGTACTGAAGCACTGTGCCTCAGTATTCTGTGTGCTTGCACGTCCATTGCTGGTGCTTGGTGCATGGTGCACCATGTCCTAGAACCTCCCTCACTGGTCTCTGGTTAAGTGAGGTGTCGTTTGTGGGGGCATATTAGGGTGGAAGACACAAGCAGACTGCCCCTGCCTGGTCTGCAGGGGCCCCCGGGGGAGCAGCCCACGGACCTCCCGTTACCCCCCCAGCCACCCCGGGGCGGCACTGCGACCCCAACCGCACACGCACGCCGGAAAGGAGTGCGCCGACGACACGAGGGGGGCCAGGATTGAGTACCGCAGGCCGCCACCCAGAAGGGGAGCAGGGAGGCCGCGGCGCGACCCCCCCCCCCCACCCCCCCACTGGCCCGCAAGCCGCGGGGGCCCCGGCCTCCACCCCCCGAGGCAGGGGGGATGGTCCCCCCCCCGCCCGAGAGAGGAGCCGGAGCGCGACCCGCCCCCCCGCCCCAGCCGCCGGCTCCCACGGGGGCCGCGGAGAACAAGCGAGTTCGCGCCACCGCGCCAGGACGCCGCACAGTTCGCGCCCAGAGAAGGCGGGTGAGCACGAACCGGAGTAGTATGGGGTGCCACGCCCCCCATGGACAGCACGACGCCAGTCACACCCGCTTTGTTGCCTGCCCAGGGAAGACAGAGGGACGGAACGAGGCAGAGCGACCCCCCGCCCTACAGGCCCCCCCCGGCCGCACAAACGGGGGGTACGGCGCACGCCCCCCCTCCCCCCCCCAAGCCCGCCCCCCGGCACACGAACGCCACGGACCCGCCCCGCGGCGCGCAGCCCCCACAGGGCGTGCAGGCCGAGGGGACAGAGAAGGGCCCCCACACCCGCACGCCCGCGCCCACAACACGTGGATCGCGGACCCCAACAGCCCGCCCAGTGGGCGGGCAGTCGGGGGAGGGGGAGCGCCTGACCCCAGACGCCCCTCGCAACAGTAGAAGGCACCCCCCCCGGGGACGCCCTACTGCCACCCCCACAACCCAAAACCAAGTAGGGGGGAACCGGGACCGGACCGCCCCCCCCCCCCAAGCACGCCAAACGGAGCAAGGGACCGGGGCAGGACACGCGGAGGGGCACGGACCACGTGGAACGGCCCTACCAGCGCCCAGTGCCGGGACCACGCGAGGTGCGCACGCCACACCACCCAGGGGGGGGGGAAGCGGACGCCGCGGGAGCGCGAGCGCACACACACGTAAAGGGCACGCGGGGACTACCAGAAGGGCAACCGGACCGAGCGCGCGGAACGCACAGACCGCGTGGAATGGCGTACCAGCGAGCGAGGGTAAGGGACACCCGGACGGGAGGGCCCGCCACACGCAGCGCGGAACACGCGGGGCGGGAAGGGGGAAACGGGAGAGACACAACACCAGGTACCGGCCCGAACCCCCCAAACCGGCCACGAGCGCCGCGCAAACACAGACGGGGCACTGCACCTGCCAAGGCAGTAGTGGCGCACAGCGCCACGCCCCAACCCCTAGGCTAGGCAGCCTCCGCGCCAGCCCAAGGGGGTCCCACTGGCGACAAGCCAGTAGCACGGGCCCGGCGGCGCCGGCGCGCCGGGCGACCACGCATTAGGGGGGCGACGCAGTGGGTAAGCGCCCGCAGCCACGGCTGCGAATTGATGCACTGACCGGGGAGTGGCGAAACGGGGAAGCCGGGGAAGGACGGGGCTCTGAGCCCTGTGTACCCGGGGGACTCCGCCACCAGGCAGGTGGTGCGTCTTGGAGGGCCCTCCACTAGGACCCGGTGGGGAGGATATCACCTGGCCCGACCAGGTGGCCCCCCGGGGCCGAAAGGCGTCTAGTACCCGCAAAATCAAACCTCAAACCTCAAACCTCACAAGCAGACTGCCCCTGCCAGGTTCCACAGAACCCCAAGAACACATGAATCAGGGCCATTGCAAGCATCCCAGTTGGGACTACCCATGCTGCTATCGGGTTGTGAAAAGCTTACCTTCTGTTTCTTGCAAATGTATATCTGCATGTGCACTTTGACCGAGCTGCATGCTAGTCAGGATATTGGTAATGGAATGCCGAGAAGCAGCCCGCTGAACAGGTTTTGAGGATATCATTTAGATCTTGACCGTGGTGTGCTTTTGCCTCGCCAACTCACATTGCTAGCAATGTTTTTTGATCAACCTGGGTATGAAAACGCACCTTGGGCGTCCTGGGGGCATATTGATTTGGACATGCCACTGCTTTTTCGTTGTAAAGGGGTATGGCACCCCCCCCCCCCGCAGGTCGAGGGACGAGCACCAGCTCGCCAAATGCTCAGCAGAAGCACTGCACATGGGCACCACGGAGAGAAGGCGATGACAGTCGCGGGGCAGGCGCGGCCACCGCCTAATGTGGACACTGCAACCTGACCATATTGAGGCCCCCAACCCCTTGATTGGCACGATCCAAACAGGTGGCTTTGAACTAAGGGCCACAACTACAAGCTGTGTAGATTATGGCTGTGCATTTTCCTGCTGTCTTGGGGCCACACCAAAGCCTGTGTGGGTTGTGGCTACGTATGTCCTGGCATCTTGGGGCCACACCTGGAGATAAAAAACCCCCTTGGGTTGAAAAGAAATCCCAGAGAGTGATAAAATAACTCCAGCTTGCACACAAAAACAGACTGAAGTGGCAAAATAAGGCACTGGGGTACCAAAGTGGTTAAAGCAGGCTGGGGGGACCCCTCTTGGCCTAGGGGTATCACCACGTCTGCCCCTGACCCCCATCCCCCTCTCTTAGCTGTATGTGAGAACTCAGGCTTACCTACAGATTTTTCACCAAAGAGAGATGTCAGGTGATGCATAGCCACAATCCACAGGTTTTTTAGTTATGGCCCCAATACGTCCGGGGACACAGCACCACATTCCACGCAGTTTTTTGGGTTGGCCCTGACACAGCAGGGTGTACAGAGCCATGATCCACATTTTCTTTCAGCGTGGCCACAAGACTATGCAGGATGTGTAGGTACAATCAGCACAGTTTTGTGGTGTGGCTCAAAAACGCGCAGGGTATACACAGCTCCCATCCAAGGTTTTGGGTGTTGCGAAACAGCTGGGGCTATCCGGCCCCAATCACCACAGCTTATAGGTGTGGTCCTGAGATGTCAGGTGATGCGTAGCCACAATGCACCTAGCTTTAGGATGTTGCTCTCAGATGGCAGGGTATATACAGCCATGATGCACACAGTTTGTGGGTGCTGCCCTGAGATATCACGGGATACATAGCCATAATCTAAGCATTTTTTGGCTCCCGGCCCAAGAAGAAGACAGGGGTCTACACGTCTACAATTCACATTTTCTTGGAATGTGGTCCGCGAGACCGCAAGGGACGCGGTTCCACAATCCACACATTTTTTGGGTGCAGCCCTGGGATGGCAAGATGTACACACCCCTGTGAATGCTGTGAGTACAATAAGGGGGGTTTTTCAGTACAAAACGGGGGGATTTTTAGTACAAAACGGGGGGTTTTTAGTACGAACCGGGGGGTCTTTCTAGTAAAAAACGGTTTTTTTTGCTTCTTCACCACTGTGACGGCTGGGGACACGAACCCAGAACTGAGTCTTTTTTGGGGTGTGGCTTTGAGACACCAAGGGATTTGCAGCCCAAATTCGCTCGTTTTGGCTATTTGGCTTAAAGGAGCCTTTGCAGAACCCATTGTAGAACCCATACATTTTTGTGTTGTGACCAAGAGATGGCTAGGGATACACAATCTTAACGGTCGCACCAAAAAACTCCTGGTTTTTGCACACAAAAAATGTGAATTTGTTGAAAATGTTACCAAACACCCCAGTGCCGAGTTTTTTACCAAAAACCCCTAAAGCTGCACCAATGCTCACCAAAGCCCCACAGCCCTCCCACCCTTGTGTTTCTGCCAAAAGATCCCCCATTTGCACCATTTTGTCCAAGGAAATTGTCTGCCCCATTATTTTTGCCAACCCCCGCCACCACTGGCACCAATTCTCACCAACGCTAGCCCCTCCGCCCCTTTTTATGGCAAATCCCCTCTTTTAGGTAGCGTCTTTTCTACTAAACGACCCTACATTTGCAACATTTTCCTTTTGCTGCAGAGTTTTGAGCAAGGTTTGGGGTGTTTTTGCTAAAGTGTGGGTTATTTTGGGTAGAAAGGCTTTTTCTTTTGCAAAGATTTTTGGGGTTTTTGATGGCATAGTTTTGCGTTTTTTGTGTCGGGGTTGGGGTCTTTTGGTCAGAAGAAATGCGGCGGTTTTTTTTAAAAGAAATGGGTCTTTTTCGTGATGCCTGGGAAGTTTTGTTGGTCCTTTTTTTCGGCTTGGGGTGATTTTGATTAACAATCGCTTGCTTTTTTTGAAAAAATGTTTCGGGGGCCTTGTTACAAAGGTTTGGTCCTTTTTGCTAATGTTTCTGGTCCGTTTTGTTGGTATGCATTAGGCGATTTTGTGTTAGGGTTGGGGTTTCTCTTGGTAAATGCATTTGAAACAAGCGATTTGGGCGACAAATTTTGTTTTGTGGCCCCTGGACGTTTGAAGAGGGACTCATGAATCTACAAAGCTGTGTGGCCCTTCGAGCTGGGGATATGGAGTTCTACGCTTCGGTGTCGCCCTTCTGGTTGGAGGAATGGACTTTCTTCTTTTTGCTTGGCTCCTCGAGTTTTGAAAATGGATGTCCATGTGGTGCAGTGGCTTTGCAAGTTGGGCATATGGACTCCAACATTTGACTGCGGCCCTTGAAGGTTGGAGTATGGCCTCTCACACTTTGTTGTGTACCACCGAGTTGGGGACATGGACTCCTATGCTTCCCTGTGGCACCTGGAGTTGGAGATACGGAGTCTGTTGCTCCGCTGTGGCCCCTGGATTTGGGTTTATGGATGCCCATGATTTGGTTTGGCCCTTTCAATGGGGGATGTGATGCCCTTCGCTTCCAAGTGGCTTTCGAGTTGGAAATATGTAATCCCATGCGGCAGTGTGCCTTCGTAGTTGGTGACATGAACTGCCATGGTTGGGAGTAGTGCCTGGCATTCGTGTTATGGTCTCAAATATTTTGCTGTGGCCCCTCAAGCTAGCAACACGGACTCCTACGTGTTCGTTTGGCTCTTCAAATTGGTGACATGGTGTCCCATGGTTCTGTGTGGCCTGTGGAATTCGGGATATAGAATAGTTGTTTCTTTGTGCCCTTCAAGCTTGGGATGTGGACTCTCCTGTTTTGTTGTGGTCCCTCAAGTTGAGGCCATGGATACGTATGCTTCTGTGTAAGCCATTGGGCGAGAGATGCCTGCCCCCATGCCTTCTTGTGGCCTCTGCAGCCAGGAATACGGTGTATGAGGCTCGTGTGTAGCCTCTAGAGCTCAGGGTGTGGACGCCAAGTTTTAGTGTGGCCCCTTCCAGCAGAGATATTGACTCCTCTCCTTCGGTGTGGCGGTTGGAGTTGGGCATATGGACTTGAATCTGTTGCGGTGGCTACTCAACTTTGGAACTTCCACGGCAGTGTTCGGGTTGGGTTCGTCCGGTTGGATATATAGACACCCATACTTCGCTGTGCCGTTCGTATTTGGTGATACATTTTCCGGTTCCTCGGTGTGGCACGGGGAATTGGTGAGAAGTGTTGCACGCTCTGATGCGGCCTTGAAGTATTTCATCTGGATTTTCTTTTCTTCAGGTTGCCCCCTTGAGGTGCGGATATCACCTTTTGCGCGTCAATGTGGTCCTTTGAGTTGGTTTGTGCACGCCCATGCTTCTTTGCAAGTCTTTAAGTGTAGACTACGGCCTTTTCTACAGTGGTATCGCCCGTCCAGTTGCAGATATGGAACAGAATGCTTTTTCTGTGCTTCTTCGACTTTGGATACAGACTCTCCTGCTTTGGTTTGGCCTTTTGCGGTTGCGAAATGCACGCCCATGCGTCTGTGTGCGCTCTGGACACCAATCCTTTAGTACGGCCCCTTAAGTGAAAGACATGATCTCTATCCCTCTAGTGTGGCCCCACGTATTGGGGATGAGGACTCGTACCCTTCGCTATAGATCTTTGAGATCGAGTTAGGTACTCCCATGAGGCAGTGTCCCCTTGTAGCAGAGGATATAGATGCTCATTGTTTGTAGACTCCCATTATTTGGTGTAGGTACTCACTCTGGGGGTTTGCACTTACATGCTTGGCGTTTGCCATGATGTCAGGCAATTGAATCCCACGCTTTGCTGTGCCTTCTAAAACAGAAGTATGGCCACACATGCTTCCCTTTTGCCGTTCATGTTGGACACGTGGACACCACCCCTTTGGCCCCGCCTTCTACTGCAGTACCTGAGCTTTTATGCTTTGGGCGGACCCCTAGAGTTGGGGATATTGTTGTTGTTATACATATTTGTTGAAAACCCTCATTCTTTCATGAACTCCACGACCTCTTGCATGATGTTTAGGCGGGGCCCCAAGCTTGGAGCCAATTGTATAGTCCGAACAAAACCCGTGTTCAGCAAACATCGAAGTATCTTACACAATCCATGGGGTATTCCATTTACAATATGGATGTTTCATATTATCCTTTATTGACCCGCGTCTGCTAGGTGCAACATCGGGCGCCTGCTGCCGTGTCGCTGAAAAACATAACCCTACTCCACCCTGCCTTGACACCTTCAAGAGGTGCCAGCAATTACGTTGGGCGGGTGGGCAGACTTGTCAAAACAAAAAACATCTCCCAAACTCTCGTGGGTCGGCATATGAAACATACTTGTGATCGGTCATAGTCGACACAACAAACTTGACTCATAATAGTGTGTAATCAGCTACCCTCTAGTACGGTCCTTAAAGTGAACATTAAGCGCAAAAACAATCAGCTACCCTTCGGGTTCTATTCCTGAACCTGCCAGCGCATTTTGGTACAAGCTATTGGATGGCCAGCCTCGCGTGACCAAGTGACAATACACTCTATCGGCATGCATCATTTTTTCTGAGTGCCGAACACGGATAGGCAACTTGTTGAACTGTACATTCTTCCGACTGAACTACACCCCAAAAACCAAGATCGTTGAACGGGATACAGCGAACCTTGATAGATTGGGCCAGCAGTCACAGTCTGGTGCGCAGTGAGATACACTAGAAACAAGAAGCATAACAATCTTGTGATCTTAATCCCTTACCATTGCGTTCCTTCGATAGACATCTTGAGCAAAGTGATGGCAATAAACAGCCTCTCTCTTGAAATTTGACGTTTTTGAAGCGCTGTCAACTCGCTTAGAGTTCATGCATGCTTTGTAAAGCCAACTATGGGCATGAGGCGGGCGGATCTGGCCTCATGTAGGACGGCTGTTGCTCATGATGGCTGTTTGCAGCTCTTAGTGACTCATTTGCCTTCATATGGCTACATTGACATTATTGTGGGTGTGCATGTCCCAACCCAGTTATATGGTTCCTTTCCATACAACTGCCCAAAGCTCAGTCCCAGGTAAGTGCATACTAGAGGTCTACCACCCTAACACACCAAGGGTACTGTTGGTTGTCGTATTTCCGGTGAACAAAGGAAATTCTGCGCTGTGTACGTTTCAGGCGAAAACCAAACTCTGCTGTTGGCAAACAGTAAGTTTCTACAAAGAAAACCCACTGCAAATTTACAATGTAGACATTGAGTGATAAGAAACTGATGGTTTGATCGGCACCGCTACTTGTAGCAATAGAGGCGGGGATTGAGCTATGGTCATGCATTCTTTGTTGGCCGTGCTGACTGGTGTGTTCGTGTGTGATCAGTGTGATACATCCGCTCTGTATCACAAGCGTTGGATGTTGCAAGCAAAGAGACATAAGTAATACCAAAACACATGCAGTGCTTGGAGTGCTACTCACAGATATAGTGATGACCTGCGGGCTGTTTTTAAAAGACAGTGCGAAAGCACGGAAGAAAAGAATACAGGCAAGCCAACATATATCCCCATCCAGTTATCATAGGAGGATATGAAAAAAAGGACTGTCATTTTGCGGTGAACACATGCTTTCGGTCCTGCAAAGTGGTGTTTCTGATGGTATTTCTGTAGTCGGTATGTATCCACTAGTGACTGTGATTTTCTGAGTGCGTGTGTGTCTGTTTGTGTGTGTGTGTGTGTGCGTGAGTGTGGCTGTGTGTGGAACATGCATGTGATGTTTGCGGTTGCCAGATTGAAGGGTGCCGACCTTAGACCCTGCGGGCAGTGAAACTACCTAGCAATGAGGTTGTGACACATAGTCCTGCTCTTGCGACAAGCAGGCAAGCACGTAGTTTCTATATTTAAGTACAAAAATTTGGAGGATAAACGGCCGCTTGCCAAACAGCTGCAGAAATCTCAAAAGTAGCAAATCTATTGCATGCAGGTGGGACATTCAAGGCCAGGTGACCAAAGAAGGCGCGTCAGATGTGCCCTTTGTTAATGAAATGTGCAGCATCCAAGACAAGTTGCCGCCACGCGACTGAAGTCATGAACGTCCTCAAAGCGTTTCAGACAAGCCAACACCAGATATATAAGTTGTACATACACAAATGAGCGATTGGATCATTCATGTTGGCTTGGTGATGAGCTGTATTTTACAACAGTCTCGGACTGAATTGGTAGAGAAAAAAAGGTTTTCATACCTGTGGCGTGTTTCGGAAGTAGCCAAGGGGACACTCCCAAGGTTGTGCAGTTTTACGCTGTGCTGAGGCCTGGGCTGTTACTTGATTGTGTACGTTGGTACACGTACAATTGATCTTCTATCAAGCAATTTTGGCCTACCCGTCTATGTCTTTGTACAGAATTGTCTGTGTTTTATTTCGCAGGAAGTCATAGCGGCTTGTGGGGCCCAGAATTCGTGTTGATTCGGCATCGCTGCTGTCAAAGCAGCAAAGCCTTCCAGGAAGCTCTTGCGGGTGTCTACGGAACTAGTTTGCGTCTGATCGAAGGTCCGGTAACGCAACGTCTGTGCTTGACCAATCAGACCTAGCGTTAACGTTTTCGGGCGCGGAGGCTGGCTCTGTAGGATGTGACTTTGCAGGTTTGTACAACTGGGTCACTCGTAACACTAAACGTGACGTACAGGAAGAGTCCGGAAATTAGGTGTACAGAGGACTGCCTTTTGACGGCATTGTATTTTGCAGTCGGTCCGTGTGCTTTGAAATCGAACTGAAATAGGTGACGGAAGTGGGACTGGAACTAATTGGTGGACAGCAGCACCTTGTGAAGCTTGGGAACGGCAAAATAGGGTGCCTTTCTTTGTGAACTCTTGTGTACTTTTTCTGCTGGTTCTCCACGTTCATTAGTTGGTTGAATTTGCGGTTTTGCTCTCTCTTTGAAATAGGGACGGTGCTTGCGCGTTCGGTTGCTGTGGTCTTAGGCGGCTCAAGTTGCATGGTCAAAATCACACCCAATGCACCCCATCTGCACCATGCAAAAAAAGAATTTTTCACAGGCTCTGCTTTTTGAAAGCAGAATATTACTCCAAAGAAAGTATATTTCTTACAATTTGTACCATTCTGTGCCTTTTTTCGGACAGCCGAAAACAGAAATAACTCATTATTTCAGTGGAAAATGATGTCCTTTTTGGGGAAATTAACCAATAAATGCACTTCACGTTCCCCTTGTTTGTGGGACAAACATGGTCTGCAGAACAAATGATTGCAACATCGATTGTGTTCTTCATGTTTGTTGCATAGATGGAAAAAAGCATTATTGATCGAATTCTATGCGCAAGGCCTCGCGCAATCAAGACCATAGAACATTAAAACCGAAGCATGGAGGATTGAATATCAGTGCAATGCATATGCGACATGCGGTTCAAGGGCTGCGCCATGCGCGAGGCTTCGTGCATAACTTAAAAAACAACAAACCTCAACCAATTCATTTTCCTTTGGAAAGACGGCTTCAGGGTCGAGTGGTCTTGCCACCCACCCCACGGTTTAATTTTTGATTTGCACTGCCCAAAAAAAGAGTTACAGGTTGTGACTTTCAAGTTCTGGGATTGCATTGCACCCCTCATGCGCGAGGCCTCGTGCAAAAAAAAGCACAGAAAATATATTTTTGGTACCTTTCTGATGGGTTCTCATCTTGTAGCGCTCGTGCACAAACCTCACTGAAGCAACCAGTACCTAAACTGTCATTGAGTCATTGAAATTTACCGGAAGCCGGCACCCCCGGAGGCGGAAAAATTCTTCTTGGGCTTGGTCAGCCCCTGCGCCTGGCGGACTGCTTCCTTCAGGGCACCTTCTCTCTCCAGGGATTGGACATCATCTTGATTACTGGTGTGGCTTGCAGCACATTGCATTTTACTCTCCACGAAATCAATTTTTTTGGCTGCAAAAACACGTTCAAAAAAGTACCAAGCATGGCAAATTTGTATTTCCTTTGCACAATTTACGTTGGTTGATTGCCAACAACGGGAGGATCAATTTTTCTTCAGCCAAAAGCTACAAGGGCGGTCGCTGTCCACTGCAGCCTCATCAGAAGTGCGTGGGTAGGTACTAAGAGCTTGGCAGCGTGCCCGAACAAGGCAACCACAAAGGTAGCAAAGCAGAGATAGGAGCAAGAGAGCTCAAAAACTTAAACTGGAGCGAAACAAGCGAGAAGGACATAGGAGGTGGCAAAGTGCATACGCAGAAAAGAGGAGCTTAAGTGGGCGCCCCAAAACACCGCAAAGTGCATGCGAAGAGGGAAAGGACGGGGGAACAAGGGAACTTGAACATGCAGAAAAGAACAGGGAACAAACCGCACAAAGGAGAAAACTGGTAAGCGTGCTAGTGCATGTGTACCTACCCCAAAACAAAGCAAAATGCGTGCGTAGAGACTAGGAGCTTGCGTGCGTGCCCCAGCAAAGCCACCGAAAAGGGAGAAAAAGAAAGCCAAGGAAAGGGAAGTGAGGGGACCGAGGGAGCAAGGGACAGGGCGGGGTGGAGGAAAGTGAGAACGCGAGGAAGGAGAGGAGAGCAGAGAAAGAGGGAACACAGAGCAGAGTGGAGAGGAGCGGACCGGAGCGGGGGAAGAGGAGCAGCGAAGGGCGCGCGAAAAAAAAGGGAGCACACCCACCAACACCGCCGGCCAAAGACGGCAAGGACAGATAATATGGCGCCCCAGACTGGAGCATCCGGGGCAGACTGACGCACAACCTCCATACTGGATCGTCAGGGGGAGTGGGCCCGGTACCACGGACTGCAACATCCGGGGCGGGCCAGGAAGAAGCAACAGAGCAGCAGGGCCACCTGGACTGGAGCATCCGGGGAATCGAAGAGCCAGGAAGGCACGCGCAAGGAGCCCGGACTGGAGCATCCGGGCAAGAACACGGCGGCAAGCAACTGGGCCCCCCGGACTTGAACATCCGGGGGGCAGCAGACTGAAACCCTGGCCTCTACCATCCGGGGATGAGGCGAGTAACCCCGGATTGGAGCGTCCGAGGCTGCACAAGGTGGAGGAGGAGGCCGCGGCGGCAGGAACAAGCATCCAGGGAACCAAAGATCAACAGGAGAGAACCAACAAGGAAAAGATCAGCCAGGGCAAACAAGATCAACAGCAAGGAACGGGACCACGTCCGTGGGAGAGGAGATGAAGGCCAAGACAAGTGAGGTGAGAGGAGAAGGGGACGAAGGAGCGGCTCGGACGGAGACACCCGGCAAAGCACGAACAAGAAGGAGCAACAACTGAAGGAGCAGCCGGGGGGGACAGCCAGAACGCCCGCCAAGAACTGGGGCATCCAGGACGGAAAGGCAAGCAATCCCGGACTGGACCATCTGGGGCAAGAAGCAGCGTCAAGGCAACAGGGCCCCCCGGACTGGATCATCCGGGGGGAGGCGGACTGACACCCTGGACTGGAACATCCGGAGATGAAGCGGGAAGCCCCGGATTGGAACGTCCGGGACTGCACAAGGGGGAGGCGGAGACAATGGCAGCAAGAACAAGAAGGGAAAGGAGGTGAAGGCCAAGACGTGAGAGGTGAGAAGAGAAGGGGACAAGCGACCGGCCCGGACGGAGACACCCGGCTAAGCACGAAGGCCAAGGACAGGGGCATCTACGACGGACAGGCAAGCAACCCTGGCCAGGACCAACCGGGGCAAGAAGCAGCATCAAGGCAAAAGGACCGGCGGACCGAAACCCTGGACTCGAACATCCTGGGGTGAAGCTAGTGGCCACGGAGTGGAGCGTCCGGGACTGCACAAGGTGGAGGAGGAGGCGGCGGGAGCAAGAACAAAACACCAGGGAAAGAAGAATCCTCAGGAGAGAACCAACAAGCATGAGATCCAACAGGGCAAACAAGATCAAGATCAAAGACCGGGACAGCCTCAGTGGGAAAGAAGAAGAAGGCCAGGATATGAGAGGTGAGAGGAGATGGGGACGAAAGAGAGGCCCGGACGGAGACACCAGGCAAAGCAAGAGGGAGCAGAAGCAACAACTGAAGAAGCAGCCGGGGGAGAGAGCCAGAACGCCCGCCAAGGACTGGGTCATCCAGGGCTGAAAGGCATGCAGCCCCAGGCTGGACCATCCGGGGCAAGAAGCAGCGTCGAGGCAACAGGGCCCCCCTGGACTGGATCATCCGGGGGGAGGCGGACCGGCTCCCCAGACTGGAACATCCGGGGATGAAGTGTGTGGCCCCGGATTGGAGCGTCCAGGACAGCACAAGGGGGAGGACGATGCGTTGGCAGCAAGAACAAGACTCCAGGGAAAAAGGAACAACAGGAGAGAACCAGCAAGCGCGAGGCCCACCAGGGCAAGTAAGGACAAGATCAAGGACCGGGACACCGTCCGTCGGTGGGGAAGCAGATGAAGGCCAGGACATGAGAGGTGAGAAGAGATGGGGAAGAAGAAACGGCCCGGACGGAGACATGCGGCAAAGCATGAAGGAGAAGGTGCAACAACTGCAGGAGCAGCTGGCAGAAAGAGTCAGGAAGCCCGCCAAGGACTGGGGCATCCAGGGCGGAAAGGCGAGAAACCACGGACTGGACAATCGGGGGCAAGAAACAGCATCACGGCGGCGGGGCCCCTGGACTGGAACATCCGGGGGACAGCGGGCAGAAACCCTGGACTGGAATATCCGGGGATTACGCGAGTGGCCCCAGATAGGAACATCCGGGGCTGCACAAGGTGGAGAAGAAGTCGGCTGCAGCAAGAACAAGAACTCCGGGGTAAGAAAGAACAAGAGAAGAAAACCAACAAGCGCGAGATCCAACAGGGCAAACAAGATCAAGATCAAAGACCAGGACAACGTCGGTGGGAAAGGAGATGAAGGCCAAGACGAGAGAGGTGAGAAGAGAGGGAAAGCGCAGGACAAAGGAGCGGCCCGGACGGCCCGGCTAAGCACGAAGGAGACGGAGCAACAACAGAAGGAGGAGCTCGGGGAGAGAGCCAGACCGCCCGCCAAGGACTGGGGCATCCAGGGCGGGAAGGCAACAACCCCGGACTGGACCGTCCGGGCCAGAAAGAAGCAACAAGGGAACAGGCCTGCCGGGACAGGAACATCCGGGGGGCCGAGTAGCCAGCAAGGCAAACGCCAGGACCCCAGACTGGAGCATCCGGGGATGACCACAGCGGCAAGCAACCTGGCCCCACGGACTGGAACATCCGGGGGGCAGCTGAATGAAACCCTGGACTGGAACATCCGGGGAAGATGCCAGTAGCCCCGGGCTGGGGCGTCCGGGGCTGCACAAGGCGGAGGAGAAGGCGGCGGCGGCAACAACAAGCATCCAGGGAAAGAAAAAATCAACAGGAGAGAACCAACGAGCGGGGGACAGCGGACCGAAACCCTGGAGCAGCCGGGGATCGAGCGAGAGGTGCCGGATTGGATTGTCCGGGGCTGCACAGGGAGGAGGAGAAGGCAAAGGCAGCAAGATCCCAGGGAGTGCCAGAAGATCAGCACAAATCAACACGCACGAGATTAACCGGGGCAAGCAAGATCAAGATCAAGGTCCAGGACAACGACGATGGAAAGGAGATGAACGCCAAGACAAGAGAGGGGAGGAGATATGGGGAGGAAAAAGAGGCCGGCCCGGACAGAGACAACCGGGCAAAGCAAGAAGAAGAAGGAGCAACAACGAACGGCAAGCGGTGAGAGGGAGCCAGAACCCGCGCCACAGACAGGAGCATCCAGGGCGAAATGGCAATCAACCCGGGAATGGATCAACTGGGGAAGTGGGCCAAGAAGAAGCCCCCTGGACTGGAGCATCCGGGGAGCCGAGAAGCCAAGAAGACACGCAGCCGGACCCCGGGCTTGAGCGTCCGGGGAAGACCAAGACGGCAACCAACCGAACCCCCACGGACTGGAGCATCCGGGGGGCTCCAGACCAAAACCCGGGACAGGAGCATCCGGGGATGGGGCGGCCACGGGTTGGAGCGTCCAGGGCAACACAAGCAGGAGGAGAAGGCAGCGGCAGCAAGAACAGGACCAGGAAAAAACAGATCATCAGGGGAGAGCGGACAAGCGCGAGGTTGTCCAGGGTAATCAAGGGCAAGAGCAAGGGCGGGGACAGTGTAAGTGAAGAAGGAGATGAAGTCCAAGAAAAGGCAGGTGAGAAGGGGACGGGCAGAGCAGGAAGGAGACGGCGCAACAAATGAGGGACCAGCCGGAGGGGGGAGCCAGGGCGGAGTGGTAAGCGGCCCCGGACTGGATCATCTCGGGAAGGGGCCCAGTGCCACGGACTGGATCATCCGGGGCGAGCAGGGAAGGAGCAACAAGGCCCACTGGACAGGAACATCCCGGGAGCCGAGGAGCCATGAAGACACGGAACAGGACCCCAAGGTGAAGCATCGGGAGAAGAACGCGTCGGCGAGCAGCCGGCCCCCCAGGATTTGAATAACAGGGAGGCAGCGGACCAATGTCCTGGACTGGGACATCATGGGAAGGGACACGGGCCGCGGAAGCAGCAGCTGGGAAGGACATACGGGCGAAGCCCAGAGAGGTGGGATGGGGACGCAGGAGCGGCGGAACAGCCGGAGGAGAGGGCAGGAAAGCCCCAAAGGGACGGGCACGTCCAGGGCGGAGCATCAAGCAACAAAAGAGGAATGGACCACGTGCCACGGACAGAAGCATCCGAGGCGGACCGGGGAGAAACAACAAGGCCCCCTGGACTGGAACATCCAGGGAGCAGAGGAGCAGCCGAGAAGATGAACAGGAACATCCTAGAAAGACCACGGGAACATGCAGCCGGACCCCCGGGGCAGGAACATCCGGTGAACAGCAGGCCGCAGCAGCCCTGAACTGGAACAGCCGGGGATGGAAGATGAGGAGAACGACCTCCATTGAGAGTCCGGGGCTGCACAAGAAGAAGGAGGGGGAGCCAGCTGGCAAGAGAGAAAATGGAGATGCAATCAAGGACGGCGCACCGCCACCAGAGAGGATGGAGATGCAGGCCCGGACAGGAGAGGAGAGTGGGGGACGACGACGGCGCGGACAGAACAGCCGAAAGGGGCAGAGAGGAGGGCGAGTCGAATGATGGGGCAGCCGGAGAAGAGAGCCAAAGCACCCGCCCCGGACTGGAACAACCGTGGCGGAACGGCGCACAACTCAGGATGGGAGCAACCGGAGCAGAGCCAGGACACAGGCAGGCGGCCCCCCTGGACTGGAAAATCGGGGGGCAGCGGAGCCAAGGAGAGGAAAAACACCGGACTGGATCAGTTGAAGAGGAACAAAATCAGCAGCGGCAAGTGGGATCGCGATAGAGGACCGGACGACACCAACCGTGAAGAAGGCCAAGAAGAGAGAGGAAAGGGCGGAGGCGGGCAACCACAGACTGGAACAGCCGGTCAGGGTTGAGGCAGAAGGAACAGCCAGAGAAGGGAGAGTGGAGGTGAGGCACACAGTCAGTGAAGTAATCGCGAGAGAGACCTAGAAGGCGGAGGCAGAGAGGAGCATGAGCCAAAGCAGTGGGGGATGGAATCAGCTGAGAAGTACCCCAGCGGCTAGACGCCTCGCTGCATGAGCTGTAGTCGTGGGTTCGATTTTCACTAGGAGCATTCGTGGGGCACACTTGAAGACAAGCCTTGTCCGAGGGTCATGGCGACGGTACACTTGCTACAGGTCTTCGAGGGGCCACATAGGTACACAAGCACCCCCAGACGCCGGGGATGTTTTTGTCCGGATCCGGCAGCGTGGGAAACAGGTGTGGAGGGCGACTGGAGGCGGATGGGGAAGGGAACCGACTGGGGGGGGGCAGTGGGGGCGGGACCTGCTCATGTGTACACAGGAGACACACAATGAGCATGAACGAAGATGAGGTCAGCGTGCGGAGCAGGGAATCTGATGGCAGCCAAAGGACGATGACTGACACGGTGCGCACCAAAAGTGAAGGGCAGAGCAGAAGAACAGCGTGCGCGTGCGCGCAAGGAGAGCGGGCGTTGGCAGGGGAGCGAGACAGGATCCAAACAGGTGTCGTGGCACAGAGTATGGAGGGCGACGGAATGGACTCCATCTGGAGAGTGATGAATGTGATCGAAGGAGGCCAAGGTACCCGCGAGGAGGCAAAGGAGGTGAGAGATAGGGTGGTTTCCAACGTTGAAGAGAGGTAGAAAGCCGGGGAGCTGAAAGAGCCCCTGCTGCCGGGGGAAACCGGGTGGCAGTTGTACATACAGAAGATGGTACAAGAAAGAAGTATGGGGGGGCCGCCAGAGGTGGATGCTTGGGCGATGGGAGGTGGATACAGGGTGACGGTGTACAGGGGAACGAAGGATGGAGCGAGCTACAGGATAATACAGGAGTATGGAGAGGAGAACGGCATAAGGGCGGGAATCCTGTGGAAGAGGACGAGGGTGTACGAGTTGGTGTCGGAGCAGGAAGGAGAAGTGAGAGGAAGTGCAGCAGGAGAAGGAGGCGACCAAGACAAACGCAGGTGTTCACCAGCTCGGGTAAGCGTGGGGAAAGAAAGAAGGCACAGTGTGACGTCCGGCGACAGCAGGCCGTTGACGGGTGGCGCGGGGAGAGTGGGGAGTACGGAAAGGAACGAAGTGGAACAACAGCGCAAGACAGCGTCGGCATGGAAGAGACGAGAGGATGCTTTGGAGGGAGCGCGAGAAAGAATGGGGGACGGGGTGCTCGTGGAGCAGACGGACGGGAAGGATGGCGACTCCCTGTGGGCCGTGTTGTGTACACTGGAGGGCAGGCCGAGTAGTGAGGAAGAGTTGAAAGAGGTAAGGCAACGAGTGGCAACCAAGGTGGAGATTAGACACAATTTTGACACGATGGAGGAACGCCTGCCACAGGAGGAAGTGTCATGGCAGAGGTACATTCAGAGAACGAGGCAGGGGAGAAGGATTGGAGGGCCAGCGGAGGTGGAAGCACGGGCGACGGAGGGGGGATGCAAAGTGGCGGTGTACAGGGAAACGAAAAGCAGAGAGTGGTACAGGAAACTGGTCGAATACGGGAACAGAAGCCCACTGGAGGCAGGAATCCTATGGACCAGCGAACGAGTTTACGCGGTTCTGTGGGGGTCAGGGGTCCCAGGAGTGACGCGGATGAGGTGGCGGCGGCGGTGCAACCGGTACTGCACAGTGCATAAGACGGGCACAAAATGCCGGAAGAAATGCCGGACGGGGCGACGCTACAGGTCCTACCCACCGTCTTCCTTAGGCTGACCCTTCGTCACAAAACTGATTACACTTCTTTTTCAGAATTTTTTCACTGATGTCACTTCCTTCTAACTTGCCACCTTGGACATAAATTATTATTGTATAAGTGGTCCAGACAGCCAAATTGCGCATTAGCACAGCCGGGACACCACCTCTTGGCACCCCATCTTTTTTCACTGCTTGTACTGATTCCACTTCTTTTTCAGAACCTTTTTCACTGATTTCACTTCCTTCTAAATTGCCACCTTGGACATAAATCATTATGATATGAGTGTTTTCCACAGCCAAAATACGCATTAGCACAGCCAGGACGGCGCTTCTGGGCACCCCATTCTTTTTAACTGCTTGCACTGATTCCACTTCTTTTTCAGAACCTTTTCACTGATTTCACTGAATGCCTTTATCCTTCTAACGTGCAATCATTATTTACCCATACCATTCTCAATGCGTTTTTTGACCTTTCGGGGAGCACCCTAGTACCCAAACCTCTAGACGGAAGCTGATTTCACTTACCAAAACCAAGCATAAGTGATTTTTGCGCAAAAATCCACGTAGTTTGGTTGAATGCACGACACCAAGGCACATCTAAGCAAGGAAACGAAGTTGAATTGCAATCATTATTTACCCATACCATTCTCAATGCCTTTTTGATCTTTCGGGGAGCACCCTAGTACCCAAACCTCTAGACGGAAGCTGATTTCACTTGCAAAAACCAAGCATAACTGATTCATGCGCAAAAATCCACGTAGTTTCGTTGAATGCACGACACGAAGGCACATCTAAGCAAGGAAACGAAGTTGAATTGCAATCATTATTTACCCATACCATTCTCAATGCGTCTTTGACCTTTCGGGGGGTACCCCAGTACCCAAACCTCTAGACGGAAGCTGATTTCACTTACCAAAACCAAGCATAAGTGATTTTTGCGTAACAATCCACGTAGTTTGGTTGAATGCACGACACCAAGGCACATCTAAGCAAGGAAACGAAGGTTAATTGTTTACCCATAGCATTCTCAATGCGGTTTTGCCCTAGTACCCAAACCTCTAGACGGAAGCTGATTTCACTGCTGACTGCACCTTTTTTTTTTTGCATTTGGACGGCTTTAGTAATTAGTGATCTAACAGTATTAGCCCTACGTGCTCATTTGGACCAGGTACTTCACACAGTGGTTTTACCCGGTTTAACCCGGTTGAACTCGGAAGGGGCGCGGTTGAACCGCTGAACCGCGGTTGAACCGCGGTTGAACCACCGCCAGCGCTGGCGGCGGCGGCTGCGCCAGCGGCGCGCGCTTTTCTGAACAAAATATTTGCATAACCACCTGAAACTGACGCTTGACAAACCTTTTTTAAAAAATGTCCCACCACTGGCTGCAAGTGGTGAACGACCACTACAGCGGGCGGGGGGACCAACAGCTGGTGGACGACTTGTTCACCTTTTTTTGCACAAACGGCACGACGAAACGCCTATGGAGACAACTTGCTGACCGAATTGGTAACACACAGAGGGCTTCCAAACAGACAAAAAGGGCTCAAAAAAAGCTTTCACAGGATCCGACGCTGTGCGCCTCATTTGGGACCTTGGGATGATGAGTTACTTATTCTAATAGCTAGCTATTAAACTAAGTAACTTTTTAAACTTATTCAAAAGCTGACGTAAAATCTGCGGAAGCTGCGGAAGCTGCGGGCAGAAGCAGCAGAAGCTGCGGAAGCGGCAGCGCAATCGGTAAAATCAGTTTTGTGACGAAGGGTCAGCTTAAGGACAACGCTGCCAGGAGATGGCAAAATGCCTATATTGGGCACTCAGCGCGGTGGCAGGGAAGGGTGGACAAACAGCGGCGGACGAGGTGCGTAAAGTGCTCACAGAAGGAGATATGGCGCGGCCCCCAGAGTTGGGGTGGGCAGGGTGGGTCATGCGGAAAGCAGGGATGCGGACATGGGAGCAGTACCTGGACAAAGTGCGCAAGGGTGAGATATGGGGAGGAGCGTGTGACTTTGGTAGGTGGGCGCAACCGAGAGGATGCAAAATAGCCTTATACCGGGATTCGTGATGCAAGGAAGCGCATCGGAAGATGGCGGAGGTGGGTGAAGGAGGGCGGGCGGCAGCAGCGCTACTGTGGAGCAGGAGGAGAGGGGGACACTATGAGCTGCTGTGGCCGCCAGACGAGGAAAAGGTGGCCGGGGCAGGTGAAGGGGATAGGAGCAAGATGGCGGATGTAGAGGAGGTGGAGCTGGAGGTGGAATTGGAACCGGAGGTAGGCAACGGGGACAGACCGGGGAGCGGGTGTGGCGGGATGTGCACCAAGTACAGATCCAGGAGGGAGGCGCGGGCTGGCGGTACCAGGGGCGAGAGGGTCCCATGCGGGAGAGAAGGGAGATGGGGGAGGGAACCGCACGTGACAGGAAGCTAAGAGCTGGGTGGGAAGAAGTGCTAGGGGTGCAGGTGCGGGCAATGGAGTATGAGAAGATACCGGAGGGTACATGATTGGGTGAATGGAACAGGAGGCAGGAGGGAGGGGTGGACATGTGGGTAATTGGCGGGGGAGAGGCGGTGTTACACCTGCAGCACAGGGATGACCTGGGAGCTGGATGGGGCCAGAAAGAGCGGTTCAAATGCGGACAGACCCAGGGGTGTGGTTGGAGCCAGGGTGGAGGGCCAGGTACAGGGTGGCGGCGGGAGGACAGCGGTGGTGGAGGTGGCATATGACATGGTGGGCGGACCGGGGAGAGGGAGTCCCAGTCAGGAAGGAGTGGGTTGGGTTGGGTTGGGTTGGGTCAAGGCCTCGCCTGGTCGCCTACCCACGGTCCGCGCCGCCTTCCCTGCGGGACCCGACTGGGCGGCCGTACCCGGGTGTCCGGTCACAAGGCCTACCGGACTGTTGACCGCCCCCAGACCCCGCGGTGGCGCTCGCGGGCGGGAGATGCCGCCGTGCCTGTGTGTATGTGCCCTTGTGTGTCTGAGGGGGGGGGGGGAGGGCTGTGGCACACCTGCTTGCTCCATTGTTGTTCGGCGTTGGCGCACATGGCGCGGGGAAGTGTGTGCCTGGTGCTCCAGGCCCCGGCAGGGAGGCTGGAGAGCCTGACGCTGAGCCCGCCGGGGGAGATGTGGGCCTGGGCTCGCAACCTCCACGTCACAAGGACATGCTACCCAACCACTCCACAACTGCCTATTGGCACGGGAAGGCGTGGGGAGGGGAGCTGCCAGGAGGAGGAGGGGACACAAGCGGGGTGTGCGCACACTTCACAAGGGCAGCGTTCGTTCCAGCACCCACTACGCAGGGGCACAGGGAGCAGGAGGTGGTGTATACGTTGGGGGGGGATGACGCTGAAGGCGGCCGAGGCCATCAAAATGGCCCTGGATGAAGGAGCCGCACGCATGGCGAACCGCACATACCATGTGCACCCGTACGCAGGGGAAACGTGGCATTACGCGTTCCCGGGGGAGGAAGGCATGGAGAGTATAGCCCCACTGCCGGAGTGTGACAGACAGGGCAAGAAGGTATCGTTCCTCGCCAGGGTGGCAGAAGAATGGGTGCGGGAGACGGGAGGAGCAGAGCAGGTGACGTTGACGATGGGGGTCATCCGGCGCGCAAGGTACCGCAGGGGAGAATGGATGACACGGGAGGACACAAAGGTGGTAATCCCGTGGCAACAAAGGGGCCGGCGGCAGCACAGTGGAGGGGGCAAGCAGTCCACATCCTCCTCCCGGATGACAGAGTGGGAGACAGGGAGACGGTGGAGGTCGAGGTACGCCACGGGCAAGGGGCAAGGTACCAGTACAATATACAGGTGCCCAACGTTGTGGTCACCACGGCAGAGGCGGAAGGCATGGAAGCCCGCATTGGGCTCAGCCGGGAAGGGCAAGCAGTACAGGTATACACCATGGAGCACTGGGAGGGACAGCCGGTGATCCAGTGGAAATCGGAGCCCACATGGGGGGAGCTGCTACATGCCGAGGTCCTCAAAAGGCGGGGTGTAACGGCATCAGTGTGACAGCACTCAATTTATACATCAATGTGATCAGAATTTCAATGATTCTCAGATGTACATTAGTGCAGTAAATTTTCCGCTTGTTTTCATGTTTTCCGTTCGCCGCCAGATGTCGCCTTTGAGCGTGCGTCAAGTCGCATGTGTCTTTCGTGATTTCCCAATCGGAATTTTTTAAATTACTTCGAATGATTTCGCAATGAATCATTATGTTCCATGAATGCAGAATGAAATTAAATGTCTGCTCCATTTTTGTAGACCAGGTTTTCTGACTATTCATTTTCCACCATGGAGGTCAATGACCTTACAAGTGCTTCGCATATGTCGCGACTAGAGGCTGGATATGGGTCTGGAGATGGTCAGTAGGGTTCAGAGATATCAGGGGCAGTGTCGGGCGTTACGACCCCTGGGGCATCAAGGCTACGGGCTTCGCAGTTACACGAAAGATCTGCCACTTCACAGCGGTTACATGGTAGCAGAGGAAATCATGACTCTGCTTCTGGAATCTCCACGGACACCCTTAGATCATCGGGCTTTAGCGGGGCTATCACTCGTTCCGAGTCACTTTGTGTTCCCCCCGAGGTTACATTCGTGGCATCCTCCCAGCGGACCGAAGATCACCCTTCAGAGTGTCCCTATTGTGGTCATAGACATTGGCCTGGAGTTCATACTTGTGCTGATTGTTGTATGAACACCCCACCTAACCTTAAACCCGGTCGAGAATCTTCCTCCTCAAGTGAATCTGGTTCAAACCCCCACTCTTTGCCTGATCTTGAAGACGGCAGCAGCGAAGGAGAGCCGTTGAATACACGAATTAGTGAGATTTCTGGTGAATATTGGGAAAATGATTTGCAGGAAATCTGGGATCAGGAGTTCCTTAACCGCCAGAACTGTCTACTGGCGGACGCGGGCTAACGAGGCCGCCTGAGGGACTGGTTCAGGGCGTCGTGGCAGTACATCAGGGAGAGCGGCCGACTGAGATTTGACGCCACATTGCAGGAACAAGAGGACTGAGAGGAGCTTATGGACCAGTTCGACCCCCAGGCTGCCGTGATGGTTCAAATGGCAATCATTACCAATGAAAGACGCCAGAATCTGCATCAGCAAGCTGGCCCGTCTAGCGCCTGGGGTCCGAACGACGAAGAGGTCGAGGAAATGAGGTCTGATTCGACACATCCTCACCTCTCCAGAGAGCAATTGTCCAAACTTCCCAACCCTAACTCCAGTGTTGACACTTGGGTCGATGAGGTAAGAAGTAAAGAAAAAGGTACTAGATGCCCATCATGTGGTGAGTGTGCCAAGGACTGCTCCTGTCGGCGCCAAATTTCGTCGCTGGAAGACAGTGTGAAGGAGCTGAAGAAGGCCGCCAAGGAAAAAAAGCGGGATGATGACAGCAAGTGGAAGGAGATGGAGCAGAAGCTGAAAAAGCTCACCAATCTGGTACAAAATCTGAGCAGTACTGGGCTCACTGGACCAGCGCCTACAATGGCAAGCCACCCCGCACCTACGTCCTCAGCTGCACCTGCATCCACGCCCTACGGCGTTCCACACACTCCGGCACCCCAGCTTTTACTGGTTCACTCCCAGCTTTTACTGGAAATCCTGGTATCCCCCCTACTGGAAATACAAGTCCTTTTGGGTTTAATTTGGGTACTGAAGGAGGAGAATCTTCGTCAGAGAGGTCTGTACTGTGTCTGGGTACCGTTGGCGATATTGATGGAGAAGCAAGAACCACCGTGAAGGAGAGATCAATAGCCTTGAAAAAGAAAGGCAAAGAAAAGAAGGAAAACGAAGCAAAAATGAAGGAAAAACAGAAAAAATTGAAGGAAATGAGGTATCATCAAGTGCACTCACCACCGTTTGTGCGGCCTACTGTGGATCAGGCATTGTTGGCGGCTGCAATTGCTCAAGCACAGGCAATGGGGAGCGCCGCTGTCAACCCAGTTTTCGTCAATCCTGTTGGCACATCCGCAGGTTTGAACCTGAATCACCTGCTCAATCCGTTGCACATGAGGCTTAGAGGTTCAGTAGTGAAGCAGCCCAAGTTCTCAGGACACCCAAATTTTTGGGCTTCCTTCGAAAGACAATTCATGGTTTGGCTGCAGACGGAGAAACTCCACAAGGAACTCTGGATTCTCGGTTTGATGGACTGTTTGACTGGCAAACTCATGGAAAGTACATATAATCTCTATGTGGAAAGGCAGAATCAAGGAGATCCCCTGACTTATGAAGAGCTGTGGCGAACTCTCAAAAAGAAAGGCTCTCCAGTCCGTGAGGATCATCACAGGAACCGCCTCGAGAGCTTCAGGGCAATCAAGAAACTGTTTCTTGAAAAGATCCAAATAGCAAGGCAGCATTGGGAGTTTTTGGTGCAGGAAGCGGAGAGCGCTGGAGCCGGCCTTTCTGAAGGCGAAATGAAGAATATTCTGTCGAGCAAGCTGACTGCGGAGACCAACGAGAAGATCAGGGACTCCCAAGCGGACGAAAAAGTCCTGGGCAACTGGGTTGAAGTCCGAGGATTGCCGGAGACTATGGGAAAAATGGCAGTTCGTGAGCTGCTAAACTCCATCAGTGCTATTGGTTTGAAACACATCACCCTTCGTGAGGGCAGATGGAGAGTCGAGTTCCATGATTCTGAACAGTCGGAGTTTCATTGTAACATGGTGGATGAAAAAGTGGAGTTTAAGGGAACAGTTCCCCCGGATCTTCTCATATGGGGTCGAGCAGATCTGGGACCAACTTGAAAAGTATGCAAACTTAGAACGCCAGAAGTCCCAGGATGCGCAAGGATTCGGAGGCAAGATCAGTGCCGTTGGTGAGAAGGGGTGCGCCGTGTGCCTTTCCCTTGGAAAAGAAGGTCGGGCGGCCACTCACTCGACCGCAGACCACAGATGGGCGCCCTCAAATCTCAAAACAATTCAGTCCACAATGGACGGAAAGGGAAATCCCCCCAAAAATTCCAAGCAGGATGGAGCACGAGATGCCGACCAACATGGACGGGGAAAGAGTAAACGGCAGCCCAAAGGAAAGAACAGGGATTGGACACCGAAAGATTACTCTCAGCACGGCGGAGATCCAAGTGGCTCAGGATGGGCCGAAGCTGGTGGAAAATCTGGTGGAAAATCTGGTGAAAAGGGTGGAAAAGGACAAGGTAAGTCCGGGAATCAAGATGATTCCAAGGTGAATGGCAACCCCCTGTACACACAGACGCCAGCAAACACGACCTTTGGCAGCAACAAGGATCCTGGAGGTCATGGCAAGGGCAGATCCAACGAATTCAACCCCAATTCCAACACCTCCACCAACAAAGGCCAAGGAGGTAAGAAAGGTGGTGGTCGAAAGTCATTTGATGATTGTGGACGTGGAAAAGGAGTTAATGCCGTTGAGACAGGAGAAGAATGGGTTGTCGAAGGACAGGTACAAGACGTGCAGCCGAACGTCGAGGAAGAATGGCAGTAGGGAGGCCAACTTCACCCAACCCCCAAGATTGGTGTTGGATGGCAGGAGACAAAGCCCATCAGGGTAGTTTGGGCGGTGGATGGACGCTGCTGGGATCGTCTGGCGCGTTCCTCCGGCCCCCTCTACCCTGCCTGGGTCCTCAGCGCTGTCCGTCGAGGCAAACAGCGACAGTTTGTGTGCTGGATCCAGGTCAGGACGGCAGATGGTAAGGTTAAACTTGTCAAAGGCCTGATTGACAATGGTTCAGAGATCAATCTGGTGGGGAAAGGCTTTCTGCAGGAGGATGAGGCGAAGGTATCCTCGACACCTGTCCAGCTGGAGGGATTAAGCGGACATCGCCTTGACGGTGGCGACAGGGAGGCAGATTTGGTGGTCAGACTGGTGAAACTGTCTGTTTGGAGTGTGGAGACGGTGACGGAGGAGTTGTTCTCCGGAAAATTCTATGAAGCCACCATAAAGTATGCTTTTTACTGGGTCAACCTTGGCTTCACGCTCATCGTGTGTCGCCCATGGGACATAGGACATGCTTCCTCCAGGATCCGTCAGCCAGCGACCCGTCTGAGCTGTATTATCTGCACCCATACACCAAGAGTGTTCAACACTTCAAGGAGCGAAATAAGCTACAAATTCAGCAAGATGGGCAGGAATGGACAAGGAATAAAGAGAAATTCGTCGAAGGAAAGGTGGAATCATTGAACTGCAAGAAGTGGAAGTCAGTTTGCTATCGTGTTGTCGACAAATGGCGGGACATTCTGGTGGAATATTTCGAAAGGAACCATACTTTTCTTCCCCAAGTTGATGCCTTTGGAAACAAAAAGAATCAAAGATTTCCGAAGTTCTACGACGATGCCTGGAGTGAGCACTGGTCTGAACCTTTATGGATCAATCCGCCCTTCGACGTTTTTCCTCGTGTGGTGCAGAAGCTGAAGCAATCCGGCGCAAAGGCGATTTTAATTGTCCCCAATTGGCCAAAACAAACTTGGTTCAAGGACATTATGGACATTTCGATCGACATTGCCGAAATACCTCACAAAGGAGTGAAGCTGTATTGCGAAGACAATGGCAAACCTTTGCCACAGCGTTCGTGAAGCACGTTGGCGTGCTTAGTTGACGGGAATCTGGGAGATTATTAACAAGATGACAGTGAGATGGGCACAGAAGAGGTCATATCAAATTCCTCAAGAACCGACGAAATTGAGGTGGATCGAGACGATCGAGAGTGGAATACCGACACATCGTCGCGGAAGGAGGGAGAGACAATCAGCGTCTCTCAAGAGAACGCCTCCATCCATTTCAATTCGTCCCCATCAGACAAGAATCAAGTCAAAAATGTGATGTTTTCAAGCAAAAATGACGACAAATCTCCAAGTATCTCGCCTGAATTGACAGGAATGTAGCTGAATTCGTCCAACCATCCCTTCAAGACATTCTAGGACCCCCTTCATTGGTGGGATCCCACTGAGGAGCGAGCTCAGGTGAGCTTCTTTCGCCAACAATGCGACGAAGAAGTTTGGAATGAGGTGGCCAAGCAAATGAGACCACGACCAACAATTCGCAAATTGGTGGACATAATGTCGGTGATTAAGTGTGGGAATCAGGTCGATTGAGAAAAAAATATCTGCAAGAAGGGACGCAATGTTCGAAGATTAGAAAGATGATGTGCTGAGTGGGAAGTTGTGGAAAAACCCCCCGATTCGATGTGAAAATGGGGAAGCCAAGATTGAGATAATCCAAGGCTCGAATGTTCAAAAGCAACGTCCATTCCATCTTCACGGCACCAAAGCAGATGCCCTGTGAAAGATTTTTGAGCGCAATCTCCAGGAGTTCCTTTGGTTGGAGGGCTGCATGAGTTCTGAGTGGTGTTCAGCACCATTTACTGTGCGGAAACCCCCACCTGCTGACCAGTCCAGCATAGATGCTTGCCGTCTAGTAGTGGATTACAGAGCCCTGAATGCCGCCACAGTACCTGACGCGCATCCCCTGCCCTTATTCCAGGGGGAGATCGCCAAGAGGGCAAAGGGCAAGCTCTTCACTGCGCTGGATTTGCGCCATGGCTTTCATCAGATGCCCCTTTGGAAGGAGGATAGGCATTTGACGGCAATGTGCACGCCCTGTGGCACTGTCCAGTGGACTGTAATGCCGATGGGTCTGAACAATGCGCCGTCGATGTTCCAAAAGATGATGGAGACTATTTTATTTCAGAAGCACAAGGCTCTGGGTCTACAAGAATTCTGCAGCATCTACATTGACGACCTTCTGATTGCCACGCCGTTGGGAAAAGACTTTGATGAGTGCCTGAAGTTGCACGAAGAACAAGTCCGCAAAGTTCTCAAAGTTCTTCGACAGAAGAAGCTCGTGTGTGGACCCAAGAAGGGCAAAATGTTCCTCCAGAGTGTGGACTTCTGCGGCTCCATCTTGGAAGATGGGACAAGAAGACCTGCCCCAGGAAAAATGGCTGCCCTGCAGCTCTGGGAAAGGCCTAAAACCATCACGCAGCTTCGTGCCTTCTTAGGCTGCTGCAATTACTACCACGAGTTCCTTCCCCTCGACGCCAAGTACTCTGGTCCCTTGACAGAGTTACTCAAGGTTGGCAAAGTAGAAGGAAAAGAGGGATCTCAAGTCAAGCTCAAGTGGAGGCCAGAATGTGAAGAGGCTTTTACTGGTCTCAAGGAAGCACTTGCAAATGTGGTTACATTAAAGACTCCGCGGTTGGATGGAAGACGTTTTTATATTCGTACAGATGCCAGTCGTTACGCCATTGGTGCTACGATCAAACAAGTCGACGATGGAGGACACCATCACCCCCTGGCTCTCTGGTCTCCCAAGCTTACAACAAGACAGCGAAATTGGAGTCCAAGGGAACAAGAAGCCTACGCAAATCTCTGTGCCCTACGGCGCTATGAGGTTTGGATTCTGGGTCATCGCGTTTAGGTACTGACTGACCACAAGTCACAAGCCGGAGGACAGAACATGTGGATACCCCTGGTGGACCGGCTGGGAGAACAGGCCGTTGGCATGAATTGACTTACATCCTGGGTCGCTACAAAACAGTGGCGGACACCCTGAGTCGCTGGGCCTACCCAGCCTCAGAGGCTTACTCTGAGGTGAGCTTTCATGGGACATCAAAGGATAAAGCCGAAGTGATCGAGTTCGACAAGGAGGAACAAGCAATGATCAAGAAACATTGTCTCCAATGTTCGATTACAAATCGGATGAAGGTGGAATTGGTCAGATGCAAGGAGATTACCAAGGCAGATCAGACTGACAGGGTTCATTCCGACTCTGAGTCGTCGCTGCCGCTCCTGAATGTGTTTCCTCTGACGAGATCCAAGGCCAAATCCTAGCTCCCTCGAGAGGAAAGAGACAAGGAAACTTCTTTCCTCTATGTAGATGGGACAAGGAGTTACAAGAATGACAGGTTCTTCGGGTCTGTATACCACAAATTGAAAGGGGACAAGCCTTACAACTCTGAGGAGACGGCTGATTTGAAGATCCAAGGCAACAAGCTATTTTTGCAAGGACGGATTTGTATCCCTGACTGTCTAATCGACAAATATGTCAAACACTGGCACCGAAATGAGACATCCCACGGACATTCTCGTGTTCTGGAGCAGGAGTTTCGAGACAGGGTGTACACTCGGGACCTCAAGGGAGCCTGTAAACGAGTTGTTAAAGGATGCAAGCAATGTCAGGCGAAAATCCCCAAGAATCAAAAGGCAGAAGGACTACTGAAAGAATTACCAATTGCTGAGAGCTTGTTCGACAAGGTGACGGCGGATGTCTTCGAGTTGGGACAGATCCAAGAGGAATGTCTCTACACGAGAAAGCCAATCGATTGGGTATTGTTAATTCAAGACCGCCACAGTGGTTACATCCAGGTCCTCCCTTGCAACACAAAGCATCTTACCTCTGAAATGGCTGCCAAGTGGATTGCAAGCCAGTGAATGAGTAACTGCGATGTCCCCAGTGAAATTCTGACGGACAGTGGGAAGGAATTCATTGGGACTTAGTGGGAGAACATGTGTGCCCTATTGAGAGTTCATCACCTCCGTGCCCCAGTCTACGACCATCGAGCTCTCCCTGCTGAACGAGCTGGAAGAATTCTGATCAATATTCTGAGAAAATTCCTGGCAACTGAAAAGGACTACAATTGGTTGGAGACAATTTACTGTGTCTTGAGGAGATACCATCGTACCAAGAATTACACTGGATTAAGCCCGAATGAGCTTGTTTTCGGTCGTGTGAAGATGGGTCCTGGACTAGTGATGTACCTTCCAAGGCAGTGCTACGACGCATCACAATGGTTTGTGAAGATCAAGGAGCTGGATTCGAGGTGGATCGAAGCCAAAGTGGACAGTCGAGCAGATTGGCTGAAATTCACAAATCACGCAAGAACGCAAGGAAAACCCTTCGAGAAAGGCCAGCAAGTTTGGCTTCGTAAGTGAGACGAGACCCTGAAGGACAACAACAAATTGCTACCTTTGTGGGAAGGCCCATTCCAAGTCAGAACTCAACTAACTGAGACTACATTCAACATTGAAATTGAGCCATGCAGGCATGAAGAAGTACATCGTGACCGTTTGAAGGCCAAAGTACCCTGCCCCAAGGGCAATTACAAGCCCCTCTGTTGGACTTCGAAGTACCTGAGCGACAGGAAGATGGTCACAAGCAGTTTTGAGTTGGAGGGGATCCTTGATTATAAGAAGAATGCTCGAAACAAGTCGTACTTTCTGTGCAGATTGAAAGGATTCGGGCCAGAAGAAGACAAATGGGAGCCAGCTTCAAGCTTCATCCATGGATACACGGACAGTTTCATCAAGTTCCTGAAGAAACACCCTGAGATTGACCGTGAGCTCTCGTAGATCAAAGATTGTCTCACCAAGGAAGACTTACAAGCTCAAGAAGAAGCTCCAATTGTGGCAGAATCCATTTGAGACAAGATCTGATCGGAATTCAAATAGCCGAAAATTCCCAAAACGTTTACGGCCTACATGTACCCTTGGCTTTGAGACAAGACGGTCCGGGCGCAGTGTCTATGTGGTTCGACGAACAGATGATGGGACATTCTGAGGTCATCTTGGTCATCATGTCCATCATTCCTATCATGGCCATCATGGGAATCATGACGTTCATTGTAGATGATTCTCGTCCGCAACTCCGAGAAGCCTTTAGCTTCCACCACGACGACACCCTCGTGTTTTGCTGCTGGCTGAACCCCTCCACTCACCTTGGGAAGGACCCGTCGGAGTTCGTGCCCATTTCAGAGATTCTGGCACATGACCAGGTCTGATGCAGTTCATGTGTTTGACGGATCTGCTGAGAATGTTTTTTCAATCAGCTCTTACATTGAGACTGTTGGTTTGTTTTCCAATCGACCACTGTCAAAGGGCTTATAAGGACCAAGTGACGACGATGGTCTTCCTACCTGTGTTGACTCGCTGCTCATTTGTGGATTGTGTTGGAATCCCCCTCAGAATCAGCTCAAATTTGGCAAATTCCTTGTACCAAGCACTGGATGCTTACACATTCTGGGACTACAATGAGTCAGTTACCCCTGATGACTCGTACTGGATTCAACATGAAGCCCTGGAGAGGATACTGGCAGTGTGGTGTACACTCACTGGGTTTTCTTGGCTATCATTACTTTTACATGATTGGATTTCCATCATGGGGCTCATCATCATCAAGAGGATTTGACCTGGATTGGGTATGAATGAGAACTGGATTTCCGTTCAACACAACACACAGTATCTATTGACACTGAGTTGGACCTATATTGGCTTGCTGCAGACTTCGCCGCCTTCAATCTGTGTGCAATTCACTGATTCTGGTCTCAATTCAGTCACATTTTGTACCATAATCTGGCATCTCGTCTCATGACAGCAGATGACACCGACCAGTTTCATATATCTTGGACTCCATGGAGGGATATCCTATTTTTTGGACACTCAACGACATGGCGACACTCGTTTTCTGTTTTATGACAGTAGGTTGTCAGATCCTGATTTCATCATGAATCATGGATCTTGATCATGTATATACATTCTTCACTCAGACTTTCAATTTTCGGCTTTTGAGCTGGAACGACGCTGTTTGTATGTGCTTTAAGGTGCCTATGCGTTTCATTCAAGTCGATGCCCATCGCGATTCACAGATCTCAGCACAATTCTGCTCAATTCAGCTCAACTTCTCACATTTTGACATAGATTAGTCAGTTTCTGACCACTTTTGCCGTTCCTTTCACTTCACGTGACCCGGCCTGACATACTGACGTATGTTTTCAGAGGGGGAGTGTAACGGCATCAGTGTGACAGCACTCATTTTATACATCAATGTGATCGGAATTTCAATGATTCTCAGATGTACATTAGTGCAGTAAATTTTCTGCTTGTTTTCATGTTTTCCGTTCGCCGCCAGATGTCGCCTGTGAGCGCGCGTCGAGTCGCATTTGTCTTTCGTGATTTCCCAATCGGAATTATATAAATTATTTCGAATGATTTCGCAATGGTTCATTATGTTCGATGAATGCACAATGAAATTCTATGTCTGCTCCATTTTCGTGGACCGGGTTTTCTGGCTATTCATATTCCAGCATGGAGTTCAATGACCTTGCAAGTGCTTCGCATATGTCGCTCCTAGAGGCTGGATATGGGTCTGGACATGGTCAGTCGGGTTCGGAGATATCAGGGGCAGTGTCGGGCGTTACGACCCCTGTGGCATCAAGGCTACGGGCTTCGCAGTTACAACAAAGATCCGCCACTACACAGGGGTTACACTGGGGAGGACGTAGGGGGAGGACGCTGTGGGCAGGGCGGAACAAGAATAAGGGAAGCTTCAGAGAGAGGCAGCGGCGGAGGGGCTGGACATGCTGGGGGACGGAAGGGACAGAAAGGACATGCTTCTGAGATGGGCACAGAGGCTGAGGTGGAAAGGAGTCACCACAGCAGAATGTCTTCATAGAAAATGGAGAGGCACAGCCGGGACTGGAGGAGCGCATTAAGGGGTGTAGTGCTGAAGATGTGCAGCAGGCAGTGAGCAGGGCAAGGTACCACATAAAGGCCAAGCATGATGCAGTGGAGGAGAAGTGCACCGGAATGCACACTGGCCAGGTGTCTGTGCAGGCTGGACGGACTGCAAGAACTGAAGGGTGGATATCATGGGATCAGGGTGTGGCAGCCCAGGAAATGAGGGCCAATGTGGCCACAGATGCGAGACGACAAAGGAGCACCACCGGCGTGCTTCCACCAGGTCAAACACATGTGGGTGGGAGATGCGGATGGCTGGAGCGGGAAGACGGAGGAGGGGGCAGAGGTGGACGAGAGGCAGGCGAAGGCGCAGGTGCTTACAGCGCGGAAAGTGGAGCCTAAGCAGGCGGTGCTGTGAATGCAGCTGCAATGGCATGCACAAGTCGCGGCGTGTGCGGTGGAGGTGTGGGGGCCGACAAGGAAGGTGTTGGCGCTGGCGCTGTATGTTGGGGAAACGGAACCAGAGGAATTGCCCGAGACGGGGACCGGGACACAGAAATGCACCGAGTCCCGAAGGTTATGGCCATTGTGGACTACGGCGGGGCGATGGGGAGGACCAAGGGACACGCTGTACAAGTGGTGCCCCTGCAAGTAACTGCCACAGGGGCTGCAGACCAGGGGGTCACCCACTTGGTATAGGATGGGCTCACATGGTGGGTCGTGGAACCCAGGGGGGACAGACGCACGGCGGTCGTGTATACTGCGGCCCCGTTGAACAGGGTGGAACACCCACTCATGCGGTTGGTGGGGGAGGCGGAGGAGGTACGGGTGAAAGATCGGAGGAGATACGTACGAGGGCCATCCTAAGAGCGTCGGAGTCGCAGATGGGCAGGTGCGCAAAAGCCGAGGAAGCAGAGAACATCAAGGAACAGATTGGATTGGCGCTCGAGTAGATGGAGAGCAGTAGGGAAGGGAACCAGCCGAGGTGGATAGTACCTCCGGGTGCGGAAGAGGGGACCAGGAGGGAGGCGCTGGCGAGGGCGAGAAGGCTCCTGGAGTAGGTGCGGAAGCAGTGCTCGGAGGTAGAGGAAGACCCTGAGGGAGGGAGGCAAAGTAAGTGGAGGAGATAGCGGAGTGGGGAGGGAGGACAAATGAGGTTCATCGGTGGGGACGGTGATGAGGGGCAACAGGGAGGCGGAGAGGAAGGACTGGCACATGAGGAGGAAGGTCGAGAGCTGGGCCAGGAGGCGGACGTGCAGGTGGAAGAAGAGGAGGAAAGAGAGGGGGTAGAGGAGGGGGAAGGAGCGGCGGTGGGCGGAGGGCGGGAGAACGTTGCGAGGGAAGGTGAGGAAGGACGGGACAGCGGAGGAGAGGCAGACGACGACAGGGGGACGGATGCAAGCGGAGACGAGAGGAGGAAGACCAGGAGTGTTTGGTTTCTGATATGCCCTGCTTCCCCCGGTCCCCCCTGTGCGGCCTGATCCCCTGTTATGGGGACACATACTCCTCCTTAGGCTGACCCCCGTCATCTATTTGTGTAGGCTATAATAGGCCCACACTATAGAGGTGCCACATTTTTCAAAAACCCCCTAACGTCACAACGTCCAGCCGTTTGAAGTATCTGGATACCTCAGGCATCGTTGCCGGCACCTTACGGTGCCTTTTTCTGCTACCCCCCATTGTTAGATTAGGCATGGCAGGTACATCTTATGCATTTCCTGTGCTCACTTCTGCCTAACCGTAAATTGGGATTTTCCATTCATTCGTCTTGATGAAAGATGCAATGGAGTGCCATGGCTCTCCCCTTCAATGGTATGTTATTTGTTTATGTGAGTTGCAAGCCAGTTCTGAGATGTGCCTCAATTTTTAGGATGGCATTGAGTTTTGGTTGTGGTGAAGAGACCATGGTGAATCTCAAGCTCAAGATGATTTCCACCTGGTTATAACTCACTTTGGACCTACCACACCATTGCAATCTCTAAAACAGTTTGGAGATTTCAAATTTTGTGTGTCCACTTCATTCACTTGGTTCGCTTGGGTCTTTGGGCCAAATATCCTTTTCCCCTGACCCTAGACCTCCCCAATGGTTCTACTTTGAGTATTTGAACTTGTTTTGGTATGTTCTATTACTTACCTAATCCATTGGAACCAGGTCTGCCAAGTGTATAGGATAGTGGCTTTACATGGTCCGAGAGATGTACATTATCTATCTGATAACCACCCTGTCATGTAGTCACTTGGCGGGTAAACAGTAAAGAACCCATGAGGAGCTGGACCTTGGGCCAATATTTCATGCATGGCCTCTCATCAGTGTGTATTCCTTATATGTGAGGAGTTTGGGTTATGGCCTACCCTTCTTGAATTGGACCCAACCCATATGTCACCTTAATTGTGATTTCAAATCTGACTCAGGAACGTATGCATAAGCCCTTTTGGAGGTCCCAAAGAATTACCACAAAAAGTGGGTATTGAAGTTTGTTGCCTTGCTCCAACGTGAGGGGGAGATAGGGCCAACACTCTTAGCACAATCAACACCTCCCGGATCCCTTTGTGCATGCACCTCCCTGCACCTTAGGCTAACCCTATGTCAGAGTTATTTGCATTCTTTTCTCCCTTGTTTTCTCACTTACGCCAACTTCACCAAAGTGGGTACCTTACCAGACTTGTTGCAGTGTCATGGTATCAGGGAGACAGACTGCGATATCCCGTGGGCATAATGTTTGACTGATGTCCTTGGGATGTGCCCACTTCGAATCTTTCGAATTTTCTTCGCCTCGGCTGGAGAGTGTGTTGAAGTGAGTAACCTCTGATTTTTGGTTTTGCCTGTTTTTGAGCCCTGCATCCCATGATAGGTCTCAGAGCCCGTGTGGAGTTGGGTCCGACCCCTCTACGTGTCTCTGGGTGAAGGTCTTGGCTACCTGCAACCACCCTTGTTTCTCTTTCGGATGTGGGAACCTGGGGTGGTATGGGTGATATACCACTTTACCCCGTTTTGCACAGAACTTCTGGGGCCTAAGTCTTATAGGCACCCAGGACCACCCCCCCCCCCACGGTGGTGTGGTGGAGCTATCTCCTGCCCCAAGGGGACTTGAGTTGGAAACGTTGCAGAGGATGGTGGGTGAGTGTTTGGGCACTAGACCCCTGCTTTCGGGGTCCTGTAGTGCCGGGATTGGAGGGTGACAACCCCCCCACTAGGACAGGCCTTGACTGCCAATGGGCCTTACCCATGTCTTGTTGCTTTTGCATGTTTTGTTCCTCCTGCTTGGGGATCCTGAATCAGGCTACCCAGGATGTGCTGAGGGGCGAGTGGGCTCCCTTTGTCCCCCCCTCTCCTGCCTCGATGCCTCTTCGTTTGTGACTTATGTTGATCACTGCACCTTACCCTAACGGTGACATGATTTGGAGGATTTACATGTTCCTATGACCATTTGTACATGCTTTTTTTGCTTTGTTGTTTAGACCTCAAAGGGATTGCTCCGATTTTGCAATCCCGATGGATGGTCACTGAGTATGAGTGGATGTGAGTGGTCTTCCTGTTGTGCTACGCTTACGGGAAAGTGAGGGGGCCGCATGGGTTTGGAGAGGGTCGACCCGGAGACGGTAGTCCGGAACAGCAAATCGAAGCATCGACCAGCCCCACATCCCGAGTGCCATCGGTAAGGCGCAAATCAAGCGCCTTATCCTCGGAAAGTGTCAATCCCTCGGAGATGGACTTCCAAGGGACCATGGATTCCCTCACCAAGGCCCTCATGGAGTTGGGGGAGTCCGGGAGAGAGAGCTTCACCATCCAATGCGGCACGGCGCGCCTCCCTATTTTGGAGAAAGTTGTCATTGACTTGGGTCCTGCCCTGCGGGTATGCAGGCCAGCCCTGGCCATTGAGGAGCGCTTGGAGTTCATGCAGAAGAGGATCTCAGCGATGGAGGAGGCCGTCAGCGCCCCCCTACCGACCTCCTCGTGTCCACCGAACCCGGCAGCCCCAGCTCAGGACCACTGCCTGAGCCAGGCGCCTCAATCCCCCCAAGGGGGGGCCCCTATCTCAGTGGCGGCCCCCTCGCAGCCCTGGAGGCGCCCATCAGTTGAAGGGCAGCCCCAATGGTTGCTGCCAACTCAACAATGCCGCCGCCTTCGAGTTCATCAAAGAGATCATGGGAACCCCGTGCACCCATAACGATGACGAGCAGCCCACGTCGCCGCGGCCAGAGAGGACGTCGAGCGGGCTGACAAGTGAAGAGTTGAAGACAACATGAAAGGCCCGAAGCAGCCCCAAGGGCACCGTCGCCGACCCCTGATGACTCCACAGTCCTGAGCAACGCCCTTGAGGTCCTGAATGACCCCCCGTGTACCGCTGGGGCTGAGATGGGGCCGAATCAACCCCATTCAACTCACCCAGAGGAGCCCAGGGAGTTGACCACCGCAGCCGAACAGCAAAGCCCCGAGGAGGACCCCTTGGACCTCAGGGATGTCCGCTCAGAGGTCAAGGAGACCGAGAAGGATGCTCACTCCGCCCCCTCAGGGGCTGAGCAGACCGAGCAGGCAACCACGAATGAGCAGGGTACTGTGGCAACCTGCCCCTGCCCTGCGGAGGCCCTGAAGACCGTGCAGCACATGCTGGCGATCAACCCCAGCCCTGTGGAGGCTCCACAGCCCACGTCACAACGCCCGCTCCATCGCCTCCAACAATTATGGGGCTCCATCACCCCCGAGTGCTACGAACTGATCTGAAGCCCTTGGGATACGTCATGCGGGGGATGTGCCTGCGTTTGTACTCAGGTGCAACCGGATGACCTACAGGGAGTGGCACTACCCTGCCAAGACGAGCATTAAGTTATACGCAGGTCCGGTTTTTGGTTTTCAGCCCAGTCTGGATGTATATAGGGGTCCCTCTGGGTAACAGGAATCCACCAGACGGGTGCAGAAACCAGCACATCTGCAGGGTGTCACTTTTTGTGTTCGTCAGCAGGTTTGATGCAGGTTGGGCTTGAGCCGTGGCAACCGGTCTATGCCACTGTCGTACATAGGAATCAGTGCAATGGCAGATTCGGAGTGTCTATAGGGGTATGTCAGCCTATGATGGCCAGAGCACCAGAAAATCTGCAGGTGTGCTGATGTGGGGCCTGAGCCGCTGCAATCGGCCTGTGTCCAGTTTCTTTCACTTCTTTCCTCAGTCTGTGGGTTGATAGAAATGCCCCTTAGGGGTGGACCGCGACCAGGAGACCGTCTTCGCTGTGGGTAGCCAGTTTCAGCATCAGAACCTGCCCCCCCATTGAGGGTTAAGTGCCGCAGGCGAGCACCGAGGTTGGTATGGGACCTGTACCTCATTTTTCAATGCCTCATTGGTGCCATGGACTGAGTGCCAGGGACCTGCAGTAGTGAGGGGTACATCAGGACGCCCTACCCCTGTGGGGACTCCCCCCTCCAGCGCATGTGCCAGCTATGGTGCCATGGGAGTGCCAGGTCACAGAGTGGAAAGGAGGCCCACGTCCTATCACCACGGGGACATTACTGTCACACTGAGCTGGGTGCTGTGTGGGTATCCACATGGCACCTCCCAGCCCCGTGGCTGCGCAGGATGTGGCCGATGATGGGAGTAGTGGGCTAAGGGCGACCGGAGCACATATCTGCGCAAGTGGGGCAACCAGAAACGAAGGGACCAGGTAAACGGTGAGCACCACGGCTAGGCATAGTGCCAAGGAGGGGTTGGAGCGGCGCGAAGCGCTAGATACCGTTGGGGATGGGAGTGACCACAAATGGAGGGGGAAGGCCTTGACCAGGGCAGCTCCACCAATATCCTGAAGGACAGTGAGTGACTGACCGTGAGGAAGGTAGAGCATGGCGCGCCCAGCGAGGGGACCAGTTTTTCAGGTGTTTTTTATGCCAACTTTGGACCCCCTCGCAAGGACAGTACCCAAGCAGCAACCCCCGAGTTGCGCCGGAGGAATACAGGTGGGTACGGCGGGATATACCCCGCATGAAGGCGGCGCCAGGGGGTTGGACCCTTTAGGGTGCCAGCCCCCCATAAGGGAGGCCGCGTTGGGACACCGGAGGGACGTTACCCTGAGGTATGGCTGGATCTGGGGTCTGGGATCATGGACCCTATGCTTTAGCCCTGCTCATTGCGTACAATATGCCCAGGGTGCCATGGACTGAGTGCCATGGACCTACTGATTGGGCATGAGATGGCATGGATGAGAAGGTAGAGGGTGCTCTGGCGAGACCCCTAGCTTTCAGGATGTCATGACATGCCAACCCATTCGAGACCTATTCTTTCCGCTCCTTATTGGGTCTGAGTCGGGGGTGTCCAGCGACGAGCTGGTGGCTTTTCCGACGGTTGGACTTCAATCCCACACACACACACCTGTGAACACACAATCAGCAGGCAAGGACAGAATGGAGAGACCCCTACACTTTTCGCAACCACCGGCTGGGACCCACTGTGAAAGTGGTCCTGATGCCACGCCCATTTGTCCAGAAATGCTGAGTAGTTTGCTGCATTGACTCCAGCAGGATTCACATCTGAACAGGGCTTGAGCGAAGGACTGAATGAGGTGCAAAGACTGACCCGGACTACCCCTGAGAGCAGTAAACCAGAGTCCCCATCAGATGAATGGGGCTATGCTAACACCATATCAGTCCTGCTCGCCCCGTCCGGGAGTAGAGCCACCCAGGCTGGGATTTGACAGAGTTCCAGAGGGTGGATTGAATAAAATACCCCCCCTGCTTCTTTTCCAGCAAAGGGCGACCCACACCTTGTGGACGCTCTATGCATTATGACGTTCTCTTTGCTGGATTGTGCTGTCAGGTGAAGGCACCCCAGTCTGCACAGGCAGAAAAGCCTGAAGTGCCAACAGCCAGTGAGCCCTTTTGCTGCAGCGTACGGGTCCTGGCAGCTGTGACGGACTGTGACCGGACCAAGGAGGCGATGGTCGACGACATCTCCTCCTTCTTTTTTCCATTCCCCAATGGGAATGAGCATGGTGCTATGAACGTCAGTGTCATGGACCTTAGGGACCCTCAGGACGATGTACTGCCGCCCAGCTGAGCCCTAACCGGGTCCTCTTAGGAGACCATGGCGAAACGCCCCATCAGTCCGCTGGACCACCGCAGAATGTCTGAGTTGGTGAGTGGAGTGCGTGTGAGGCGTGTGCTTGGCAGCAGGGGGTAAACAATATCCTCCAGTTGGGGCCCACCAGATCCAGCAAGGTCTATTCCTCCCGGGTAGACAGACAATCTACCTTATGGATGCACTCACTCGTCTTCAAAGAGTGCCACCACAGCCTTGTGGTTACCCTGCGAGTGTCTGGAGGACCTGCAACCAGTGGAAACCCCATTTCAACCTGAGGGGAATCCCCGGTCTGGGGTACTCTTCCTACAGCGCCCCCAAGTGTAGGCCGTATGTGGACGGCTGATGCCTACCTGCCTGCCTGAGCCAAGTGTGTCCTGCTTTCTGGTGTAGTAGCGATGTGTTCACTCTGATCTGAAGTGTCCTGCCATCTCACTTTGCGCGCTGCCTACCCACAGTCCCCAACCAGACCGCCCAGATGCAAGTCTCCGGGGATCTGGGAACCAGACCGCCCAGTTGCAGGTCTCTGGGGAACTGGGAACCAGACCACCCAGTTGAAGGTCTCTGGGGCTCTGGGGAACGTGTAGGTGTTTTCATCTTTCCTCTGTGTGCATATGTATGTCACAATCTTCTGTACCCCCTGTTCTGCAGGCAGAGGTTGGGACACCCATAGTAAATACATTCATCAGGATGTATTTCAGGATCCAAGGGGAGCCGTTAAGCCAAAGTAGTCCATCAGACCATCAGGGTCCGACTTGAGGCGGTACGACCTCCATATCCTGGGTCCATACGCCTACACTAATCTCTTTTCCTCTACCACAGGACATGGGCACTCAACCCATCTCCAACTGATACATACATAGTCATAATTGCTGTCCGTATGGAGCTGACACGCCCAGGCCACCAACCTGAGGCGATTAGGCCCCAGACTTGCAGCATCACAGGGTAGTGTCCAGCCTATGTGTGCCTGAAATTGGCTCCCAAACTGCAGCAGTCCCCTTGTCCGGGGTCGCCAACACCAAAACACAACTAAAAGGGCCATTCAAAGAAGAAACAGGTTGTTGAACTGCAAACAGCGGTACCCGCCGGGTGGTGCAGTCAAGTGCGGGCCCCCATTTGCGGAGCACCCACCATATACGTGTACTTAGGCAGCACATTTAGTGTCGGAATGGAGTCCAGACCCCAGTACGTACAGTGCGTAGGTTGCAGCCAATGGGGCTGTGGACACCCCCAACACATGGCCTGTTAAGAGGACACTTCTGGCCTTCTGGTTCAGCACCAACACCCAGAGGCCCTGAAGAGTCTGTTCTGCACTGCAGCAGTGTAATGTCTTTGAGTCAGACCGGTCCAGAAGATCTACTGATGACCAAGTCGGGTCCGTTTATGTAGAATCCCATGGCTTCGTTACCAGGGATAGGGTCACGAGGGGAAATGGCCATGTGAACCCAGGTATCGGCCAGAAACCTGGCAGCTGCAGGGGGTTGACACTAGACCAGTCTGAGGTGCATAAAAAGTTGCAGCAACGCCCTGAGATAGTTCACAGAGCCGCCATGGCTAAGGGGGCACCTCATAGCGTCCCCCTAATGTAAGCTTTTGTGGAGGCTGTGGCTGTAAACAGCACTGCTTGTGGTATGAGTACATGAAATTTTGTTGTCCCTGTGTGAAACTGAAGTAAGATATGCTGAGTATTCTGACTGAAATATGTATGCTGCAAGTAGTCTGACTGAATCCAGGCACTGCAGGCGCTGGCATAGCCACTGCAGTACCTCTATCCTGAATCCTGACTGGTCCTGGCTGATCAGTAGCAATCTGTACTTTGTTCTTTTCTGCATTGCTGGGGTTGATGAGATCTGACGCCCACTGAAGGTATGGGTCCCAGCCCACTAAATGGACTTTCATCTGTTTCCATTTTTGCACCCACTGTTGGCACCTGGGCCCTTCCTTCATGGAAGTGGGCAGCCATTGTCTTGATGGAACATTCAGTCTTCAATCTGGATAGGTGCTGGACAGAGGATAATGATGGCATGCTTGAACCATTTCTTCCTGTCACAGCATACCTTGAGGTTTAACTGATTGACTTTCTGTGTTGCTTGTTTTTGATTTGAATGTGTAGAACCGCATTAGGTTGTTGCGCTAACCTGATGGTTCAGACCAACAGAAGCACTGATCGGCAGAGGGAGGCCACACGGCTAAAATAGTTTTTCCGTGTCAGGTTTCGCCAGCACGATTGCTGGGCTGGGGAGGGGAGTGTAAAACGATTCGAGCCGTAGGTGAAGCTTTACACCCACCCATCCCATCCCTGTGTTTTCCTGGTTCTAGGTCATGACGTCACGACCAATGTTTTTTCTGCTTCAACGGTGTCGTTGAGCTAGGGAGGGGAGTGTTTGGTTTCCCTCATGCCCTGCAACCCCCGGTCCCCTCTGTTGGCCCTGATCCCCGGTTATGGGGGCACATACTACTCCTTAGGCTGACCCACGTCATCCCTTTGTGTAGGCTATAATAGGCCCACACTATAGGACTTGATAGAGGATATCATTAGCCTTCATCCCCTCTTAACCTTTCCCTTCATGGTACTGTCGACTTGAGCCTGCAGTAGAGATATGAGGGAACTCGGCGTGTTTTTTCGCCGCTTTTGTATCAGTCATTAGGGAATCCATTGCCCTGTTGATAGCTATGCCAATTTGCCTTAAATTCGCATAGGTACAGAAGTTAAATATTGGCAGCGGCCTGGTGGTGAACAGGCATCGCGCCAATTCGCAGGCGAACTGCCAGTTTGGATCTGGCGACCCAGATCGCGAGACCATAAACTGGCCTTTACGGCAACTCCATCCTGTTCAGTTAACTTTTTTTTTCACTGCATGGTTGTAATAGTCAATGCTTAGTTTATAATAGGGAATTAAAAGTTCAGGCTCCGGTGCCACAATTTTCAAAAACCCCCTAACGTCATGATGCCCAGCCATTTAAAGTATAGGGATACCTCAGGCATCGTTGCCGGCACCTTATAGCGCCTTTTTCTTTTACCCCCCATTGTTAGATTAGGCATGGCATGCACATCTTATGTATTTGATGTGCTCACTTCTGCCTAATCGTAAATTGAGATTTCGCAACCATTTCTCTTGATGAAAGATGCAATAGAATCCCATGACTCTCCCCTTCAATGATATGTTATTTGTTTGTGTGAGTTGCAAGCCAGTTTGGAGATATGCCCTACTTATGAGGATTGAAATGAGTGTCGTTTGTGGTGAAGAGACCATGCTGAATCTCAAGCTCAAGTTGATTTCCACTTGGTTATAACTCACCTTGGACTTACCAAACCATTGCAATCTCTAAAACGTTTTTGGAGATTTCAAATTTTGTGTGTCCACTTCATTCACTTGGTTTTTTTGGGTCTTTGGGCCAGGTCTCCTTGCTTCTTGACCCTAGACCTCCCCAATGTTTCTACCTTGGGTATTGGAACTTATTTTGGTAAGTTCTATTACTTACCCAATCCCTTGGAACCAAGTCTGCCAAGTGTATAGGGTACTGGCTTTACATCGTCCCAGAGATGTACATTATGGACCCTGAAAACCACCCTGTCATGTAGTCACTTGGTGGGTAAACAGTAAGGAACCCATGAGGAGTTGAATCTTGGGGTCCTTTCATATGTTTCAATGGTGCTCTCTACTTTGTATTGAGCATTTGTTGGAAGGTTACTGGTACATTGGTTCACTGGTTTGAATTTTCTCTGTATTTTTGTTGAAAAGTCCAAATTTCATGAGGCCACTTGTGGGCCATCGGAAAGTTGGGCCATCTTCTGGATTTGGGCCAATATTTCACGCATGGCCTCTCATCAGTGTTTATTTGCGAAATTTGAGGAATTCAGGTTATGGCCAACTCTTTTGAGATCGAACCGAACCAATATGTCACCTCAATTGTGCCTTCAAATCTGACTCAGGAATGTATGCATAAGCCCTTTTTGAGGTCCCCAAAAATGACCTCAAAAAGTGGGTATTGGAGTTTGTTGCCTCGCTCCAACCTGAGGGGGAGGTAGGGTGAACACTTTTAGCACAATCAACACCTCCCCAGTATCTTTTGTGCACCCACTTTCTTGCACTTTAGGCCTACCCTATGTCAAAGTTATTTGCATTCTTTTCTCCCTTGTTTCTTCACTTGTGGCAACTTCACCAAAGTGCGCAGCTTACCAGACTTGTTGCAGTGTCATGGTATCAGGGAGACAGACTGAGATATCCGGTGGCCATAATGTTTGACTGATGCCCTTTGGATGTGCCGACATGAAATTCTTCGAATTCCCTTTGCCTTGGCAGGAGAGTGTGTTGAAGTGGGTAACCTCTCATTTTTGGTTTTGCCTGTTTGTGTGCCCTGCTTCCCATGATAGGTGTCAGAGCCCGTGTGGAGTTTGGTCCGACCCCTCTACGTGTGTCAGGATGAAGGTCGTGGCTACCCCCAACCACCCTTGTTTCTCTTTGGGTTGTGGGATCCTGGTGTGTTTTGGGTGATATACCACTTTACCCCGTTTTGCACAGAGCTTCTGGGGCCTAAGTTTTATAGGCACCCAGGACCACCCCCCCCCCCACGGTGGTGTGGTGGGGCTATCTCCTGCCCCAAGGGGACTTGAGTTGAGATATTTGCAGAAGATGGTGAGTGAGTGTTTGGGCACTAGACCCTGACTCCTGGGGTCCTGTAGTGCCGGGTGTGGAGAGGGGGAACACCTCCACTAGGGTAGGCCTTGACTGCCAATGGGCCTTACCCATGTCTTGTTGTTTTTGCATGTTTTGTTTCTCCTCCTTGGGGATCCTGAATCAGGCTACCCAGGATGTGCTGCGTGTGAGTGTGGACAGTAAGAAAAAGTCACTACCATGTCTTTCCTGGGGTACTTGATCCAGGCTACAGCCCCCTTTCTTTGCCTAAGGAAGTACTGGGACTAACACTTAAACATTTTTGTTTCCCTTATGAAGCTTTAAGTACGCTTTCTTAGCAACTAGGGTTATAACCATAGCCCCCCCATGAAGTTCACCGTTCCACTCAAGGGAGCGGAGGCATCATCCCCGATGGAGGTTACACCGAAAAAAAATAGGCACTTCATGCCTTGGGCCTTGTGGGTTAAGCCTAGTGGTCTCCCACCTCAGGACCCCTATACTCAAAGGTTTCTACTACTCATTGTGGTTCTACTTTGTAACTGTTTCTGAATTCAGTTACTTGGCCAAGCCATGTCCTGTGTCTGGCCTAACTCCTAAGCCCCAGATTCCTAACCAACTCCATTTCATCCAAAAGAGTGCACATGAAGTGCTTGGTGCTATCTTGGAGGCCTGAGTCATGCCCGCTTTCACATAAAATCATTTGTTTTGTTTATAAAACCATTTGAGTTGCATATTTGATTCGTCACTTGTCTATATGCAGCCCCTCTTTGCTTACAATGCTTTGATTTGGAAGAGTACTATCACAATTCTGACTTTGATCCTGTTTGTGGTGTTCCTTGTTCGTGGACTTTACCTTTTTGCAGTTTTGGGGAAACATCTTTTGAAAAACAATCAAGGTTTTCAATATCAACAACAAGCAAGGGATATCAGAAACTCTTTCTGGTAGCAGAGGCTTACACCCTCGCGGAGCTAAAGCACAAGAAATCCACAGAGTATTGAGCAATGTCACGTCCATCAGTTACACGGAGCGCCAAGACCCTGCCAATCAGGTCCCAGCCAACGGCGGGGCCTGTAACAGGACCTTCCAGGGCTATGTCCCTGAGCAGAAGAGATGATACAGTTGTTGTGGACACTCCTGGCTGGCGCGGAGAGCACCAACCAAGAGGGGCGGAAGAAAAATATATGAGAGAAGCTCCTGAGGCGACTGTGTTAACCCAGGAGCGCCTCAGAAGCCTCGAAGGGAGGGATGCGATGGCGGCTGCCCTCCTGTCTGTCGTATCTTCCTTACCTCCTTCTGAGGATGCCCCTGATCCTGATTCCTTGGCCGCTAAGGAAACCCAGGCCGCGATGGAGAAGGTCACCACCGCCAAAATGAAAGCCTGGAGAAAAGCGGGAAGAAAAGAGAAGGAAAAAGAACCGATGAAGGCGTATCCCATGTTCAGCACCACGTGGGGTGAGGGGTTTGAAGCACCTTATGGGGAAATATCCGCGACTACGTCCAATGACTCCTCGGAATGGGAGGAGGACTGGATATCTAGAGAGCCTTCCCCGTCGTTACCTTCAAGGCCAAGACCACCTTCGCCTCGTGGGGTGTGCCCGGAGCCCGTGCGCGTGGAAATAGGTTTACCTTCACGTATGGCTGCCCCTAAACTCGGTCTGGATGAGACCATGGAACTCCTTTCCCGGGTTCTGGGGGCTGGGGATTGAGATCCTGATTTGAGTGCACTGTCTGCAGCACTCAAGGCTAACCTGGGGCTGTCTGAACTGAAGAAGCCCCCCTCAACCATGTCCCCGGGTGTTGCACTCCTGACCCGGGGTGTGAAAAGCTGTAGAGGGATCCGTAGCACCCCCTTGGACACTTGTCCAAGCCCTTTCCATCCTCGTGTGAGGACTGTTCCTGTATGGACTATTGGGGATTCTACTGAGGCTGGGATGGAGGGCTATGGGCTGGCTGGACTGGCGCCACTTGCCACTGTCTACCCCTCAACCCCCTCAGGTGGAAAAGATGACACTGGTGTACCAGGTTGGGGAACGGAGGGGGTCGCCACAGCGAACCTTCAGATCGAGCTCCCTCAGTTCGATCCTAAAAACTTGCCCGAATGGGCCGAAGAGTTTTCAGAGTTTCTACTCCCCACCGGACAGCAACACGCTGATGTCCGGACCAAGTGCACGCTCATCAAGAAGTCGTGCAAAAAAAAGGTCCTGCAGCGGCAGGTGAAAACTGCCATCAGGAAGAGCTCCAGTTGGGGAGACTTCCTTAAAAGACTGGAACAAATGTACCCAGTCTACCAACCGGACCTGAGTGTCCGTACGGAGATAGAGGAACTACCCCCACTTCCTTAGTTCCCCACAGCTGCCCGTATTTCTGAGTTCGTGGCGCAGCTGGAGGAGCTAATGGGGAGGATGAACCCCTCCTCATACGGGCCTGCAGAGCCTCATCTGTCGTTTGTGGGTAAAATTCCTCCCAGGACTTGGGAGAGTTGTAAGGAGACGTCCGAGAGGAAATCCCGGACTCATTCCTACAATGAGTTGGTCAATCTTCTGATCCAACTTGCCATGGAGAGAGAAAACGACTCTCACATGGAGAAATACCTGCGCAAACATCTGCGGAGGGAGGCCCCTGCTGAAGAGCCTCAAAGAGGGAGGTCCCCCCAACCCCACTCTAACCCTGGGAAGGGTAAGGGAGGGCAACTGAAGCATATGAAGGAGACCCCCCCCGCTAAAGGCAAGGGAGCCCCCAATCTTTTTTATTGCCAGCCTACGGATGACAAGGGGGGACCATGTCACGCCCCTCACTGCGATGGAAGCAGCTCCTGTATGCTCCAGTTGCAGCGGAAGCAGGAGACCAAGGATGGTCAGGAGGTCAAACACCAGGACCACTTCCGCTGCACTATCACCTGTGGCTACTGCGGCAAGAGGAGGCACTACGAGGATGAGTGCCACATAAAAAGCCGCGAGTCCGAGAAGCTAAAGAAGGTTGAGGAAGAACGGCGTAAGAACGCCGGTAAGGGGGGGGGAGGTCGTACCCCTGGAGGAACTCCCGGTAGGGGTAACCCTGGAGGAGGGCGAAGGAACTCCGCACCCCCCACAGGTGGAAAACCAGGCCCCACCCCCAAGGGTGAGCAGCTTGGGGAGAAGCGAACCGTACCCTCTACCCCCAGCGCCAGTGGCGCTGACAAGGGAAACAAGAACGCCAAGAATCGCCGCCTCAACTGGCACTCTAAGTGCCTGCAGGCGGCGGGCTTTGAAGTGAAATTTCCTGAAGGGGAATAGGGGGGCGGCTCCGAGAAAGAAGATTTGGTTTTCTGGATCACCGTCAAAATAGGTGATCAGGTTTACAAAGCGGTCTTGGACACGGGCGCCACGCTCTCAATCGTGGCCCGCAGTTTGCTAAAACAAGCCAAGATCCGGAAAATCAAAACAGTGGCCATAAGGGTAGGGGATGGTCGGACCGTCCATTCCCTGGGGAGGGTTGATGTGACTGTATGTCTAGGCGGTGAGGAGCCGACGCAGCACTGCAAAGTGCTTGACACCGACGCCATTGACATTGTCATTGGCACTGATTTTCTGCGCTTCAACCCCCAGGTGAAGTTGCTGTCCTTGAAACGTTCCTACGCCCTTCACTGCGATTTTGGCAGCCGCCTATACTCTGTCCCTCTGGAGCTGTCAGGTCTAAAAGAATCCGGTCTACGTTACGTGAACCGGTCTTACAAAAATGCGAACTATCAGTTGGTGCGGCGAGTATTGGAAAATAGACTGGCCGCCCTGCAGCTGGACCTGTATGAAATTCAGGTAGAACTGTTCGCGAGTAAAGAGCAGCATCTGATGCAACTCTACTGTTCGCGGAACCTAAATAATGCGTACCGCTTTTACTGGAAATCAATGGGGTTGTGCTACGCAAACACCTCTTTCTCCCAGCTCGCCAAGGTGATTACTAAAATCGCCCTCGAAGGAGCGAGAGTGGTCCTGTGCACCCCCGACTGGGGAACCACAGGTGAACACGCCTATTGGAGGCGCCTCTTGGATCGTATGACCGTGGGAAGGACTGAACTGCCAAACGGTCCCATCTACGTCCCTGAGGACTCTCAGGAAACCATGCCCGCCCCTGAATGAGCAGTTTACTATCCATCGTAGATGGTGCTCTAAACCCCGTGCCCGTGAGTGACCTTGATCAGGTTGTACTCAAGGAGTTGATGGCCGAAAACAAGGGCCTTACCCTCCATGATCTCAAGAGGAGATCTGAGTACTCCTCGGTTACCACTACGAGTGGTGAGTGCCCCGGTGAGCCTGAGACACCAGCAGTCTCTACCCCGATGGCTGATGCTGACGACCGCCTGAGCGAAATCGCCAGTGTAATACCCCCGGTCGACCCGGAGGTTGTGAGACTGAAGGTAGGTAGGTAGGTACCTTCGGGAGCTCAGGATGCCTCCTTTGACAATGCAGGAAGAAGGTCTTACCAAGGGGAAGTCCTGTCCCTCCCACTGCCCTATGTTAGGTGCCTCTTGAGCCGCTCCCGCATGTGCTTGGGAAGGCATTGTCGCGGCCACCCGGTCCATGTGTCCCAGGTGGGAGGGTGTTCCCACATCTGTCCATGAGTAGGGCCACATGCCCCCTCCTTTGGGCGGCAGCTCTGGGGGCTGCCCAGCCGTGTGGAGTATCTCTCACCACAAGGGGTATTGCTCCCGCTTGTCTACGGTACGACCGCCTCACCCTTGAGGCTTGAGTTGCGGGGCCGCTCCGCGTGGCAGGCGACCCCCTCCTGGACTGTGTACCGGCTCGCCTGTCACCGGTTGCTTCCATGGCTCCGGGTGACGTTTGCCCTGGTCCCCGATGCAGCCTGGCCGGGCTCGGACCAGTGGCCGTGGAGTACCGCTCCTGCCACTGGCCCGGTGGGTCGGCTGGGTCGCCCCAGTGTGTCCGACCCATGGGGTGTTGGTTCTTTCCTGTCCCTCGGCCGCCCTACGTGTGTGCAGTGTCCTGGGCCACTTGGCTCCTGTTCACCGGTGTGCCCGCTCGGTGTGTTGTTTTGCGTGTGCGGTGTCCTGGGCCTCCTGGCTCCTGTTCACCGGTGTGCCCACTCGGTGTGTTGTGTTGCGTGTGCGGTGTCCTGGGCCACTTGTCTCCTGTTCACCAGTGTGCCCGCGCGGTGTGTTGTGTTGCGTGTGCGGTGTCCTGGGCCTCCTGGCTGCTGTTCACCGGTGTGCCCGCTCGGTGTGTTGTTTCGCGTGTGCAGTGTCCTGGGCCACCTGGCTTCTGTTCACCGGTGTGCCCGCTCGGTGTGTCCTGTTGAGTGTACGGTGTCCTGGGCCTCCTGCCTCCTGTTCACCGGTGTGCCCGCTCGGTGGGTTGTGTTGGGTGTGCGGTGTCCTGGGCCTCCTGGCTCCCGTTCACCGGTGTGCCCGCTCGGTGTGTTGTTTTGCGTGTGCCGTGTCCTGGGCCTCCTCGCTCCTGTTCACCTTTGGGCCCGCTCGGTGTGTTGTGTTGCGTGTGCGGTGTCCTGGGCCACTTGGCTCCTGTTCACCGGTGTGCCCGCGCTGTGTGTTGTGTTGCGTGTGCGGTGACCTGGGCCTCCTGGCTCCTGTTCACCGGTGTGCCCGCTCGGTGTGTTCTGTTGTGTGTACGGTGTCCTGGGACTCCTGGCTCCTGTTCACCGGTGTGCCCACTCGGTGTGTTGTGTTGCGTGTGCGGTGTCCTGGGCCACTTGGCTCCTGTTCACCGGTGTGCCCGCGCGGTGTGTTGTGTTGCGTGTGCGGTGTCCTGGGCCTCCTGGCTCCTGTTCACCGGTGTGCCCGCTCGGTGTGTTGTTTCGCGTGTGCGGTGTCCTGGGCCACCTGGCTCCTGTTCACCGGTGTGCCCGCTCGGTGTGTTCTGTTGCGTGTACGGTGTCCTGGGCCTCCTGGCTCCTGTTCACCGGTGTGCCCGCTCGGTGTGTTGTGTTGCGTGTGCGGTGTCCTGGGCCTCCTGGCTCCCGTTCACCGGTGTGCCCGCTCGGTGTGTTGTTTTGCGTGTGCCGTGTCCTGGGCCTCCTGGCTCCTGTTCACCTGTGTGCCCGCTCGGTGTGTTGTGTTGCGTGTGCGGTGTCCTGGGCGACTTTGCTCCTGTTCACTGGTTTGCCCGCGCTGTGTGTTGTGTTGCGTGTGCGGTGTCATGGGCCACCTGGCTCCTGTTCACTGGTGTGCCCGCTCGGTGTGTTCTGTTGTGTGTACGGTGTCCTGGGCCTCCTGGCTCCTGTTCACCGGTGTGCCCGCTCGGTGTGTTGTGTTGCGTGTGCGGTGTCCTGGGCCACTCCGCTCCTGTTCACCGGTGTGCCCGCTCGGTGTGTTGTTTTGCGTGTGCGGTCTCCTGGGCCTCCTGGCTCCTGCTCACCGGTGTGCCCGCTCGGTGTGTTCTGTTGTGTGTACGGTGTCCTGGGCCTCCTGGCTCCTGTTTGCCGGTGTGCCCGCTCGGTGTGTTGCCTAGGTGTGCGGTGTCCTCGGCCACTTGGCTCCTGTTCACCGGTGTGCCCGCTCGCTGTGTTCTGTTGCGTGTACGGTGTCCTGGGCCTCCTGGCTCTAGTTCACCGGTGTGCCCGCTCGGTGTGTTGTTTTGCTTGTGCGGTGTCCTGGGCCTCCTGGGTCCTGTTCACCGGTGTGCCCGCTCGGTGTGTTGTGTTGCGTGTGCGGTGTCCTGGGCCACTTGGCTCCTGTTCACCGGTGTGCCCGCTCGGTGTGTTGCCTGGGTGTGCAGTGTCCTCGGCGACTTGGCTCCTGTTCACCGTTGTGCCCGCTCGGTGTGTTCTGTTGCGTGTACGGTGTCCTGGGCCTCCTGGCTCCTGTTCACCGGTGTGCCCGCTCGGTGTGTTGTTTTGCGTGTGCGGTGTCCTGGGCCTCCTGGCTCCTGTTCACCGGTGTGCCCGCTCGGTGTGTTGTGTTGCGTGTACGGTGTCCTGGGCCTCCTTGCTCCTGTTCGGCGGTGTGCCCGCTCGGTGTGTTCTGTTGCGTGTGCGATGTCCGGGGCCACTTGGCTCCTGTTCACCGGTGTGCCCGCTCGGTGTGTTGTTTTGCGTGTGCGGTGTCCTTGGCCACCTGGCTCCTGTTCACCGGTGTGCCCGCTCGGTGTGTTGTGTTGGGTGTGCGGTGTCCTGCGCCTCCTGGCTCCTGTCCACCGGTGTGCCCGCTCGGTGTGTTGTTTCGCGTGTGCGGTGTCCTGCGCCACCTGGCTCCTGTTCACCGGTGTGCCCGCTCGGTGTGTTGTTTTGCGTGTGCCGTGTCCTGGGCCTCCTGGCTCCTGTTCACCTGTGTGCCCGCTCGGTGTGTTTTGTTGCGTGTGCGGTGTCCTGGGCCACTTGGCTCCTGTTCACCGGTGTGCCCGCGCTGTGTGTTGTGTTGCGTGTGCGGTGTCCTGGGCCTCCTGGCTCCTGTTCACCGGTGTGCCCGCTCGGTGTGTTGTGTTGCGTGTGCGGTGTCCTGGGCCTCCTGGCTCCTGTTCACCGGTGTGCCCGCTCGGTGTGTTGTTTTGCGTGTGCCGTGTCCTGGGCCTACTGGCTCCTGTTCACCTGTGTGCCCGCTCGGTGTGTTGTGTTGCGTGTGCGGTGTCCTGGGCCACTTGGCTCCTGTTCACCGGTGTGTCGCGCGGTGTGTTGTGTTGCGTGTGCGGTGTCCTGGGCCTCCTGGCTCCTGTTCACCGGTGTGCCCGCTCGCCGTGTTGTTTCGCGTGTGCGGTGTCCTGGGCCACCTGGCTCCTGTTCACCGGTGTGCCCGCTCAGTGTGTTCTGTTGCGTGTACGGTGTCCTGGGCCTCCTGGCTCCTGTTCAGCGGTGTGCCCGCTCGGTGTGTTGTGTTGCGTGTGCGGTGTCCTGGGCCTCCTGGCTCCCGTTCACCGGTGTGCCCGCTCGGTGTGTTGTTTTGCGTGTGCGGTGTCCTGGGCCACCTGGCTCCTGTTCACCTTTGGGCCCGCTCGGTGTGTTGTGTTGCGTGTGCGGTGTCCTGGGCGACTTGGCTCCTGTTCACCGGTGTGCCCGCGCTGTGTGTTGTGTTGCGTGTGCGGTGTCCTGGGCCACCTGGCTCCTGTTCACTGGTGTGCCCGCTCGGTGTGTTCTGTTGTGTGTACGGTGTCCTGGGCCTCCTGGCTCCTGTTCACCGGTGTGTCCGCTCGGTGTGTTGTGTTGCGTGTGCGGTGTCCTGGGCCACTTGGCTCCTGTTCACCGGTGTGCCCGCTCGGTGTGTTGTTTTGTGTGTGCGGTGTCCTGGGCCTCCTGGCTCCTGTTCACCGGTGTGCCCGCTCGGTGTGTTCTGTTGTGTGTACGGTGTCCTGGGCCTCCTGGCTCCTGTTCGCCGGTGTGCCCGCTCGGTGTGTTGTGTTGCGTGTGCGGTGTCCTGGGCCACTTGGCTCCTGTTCACCGGTGTGCCCGCTCGGTGTGTTGTTTTGCGTGTGCGTGCTGTCCTGGGCCACCTGGCTCCTGTTCACCGGTGTGCCCGCTCGGCCTGTTGTTTTGCGTGTGCCGTGTCCTGGGCCTCCCGGCTCCTGTTCACCTGTGTGCCCGCTCGGTGTGTTGTGTTGCGTGTGCGGTGTCCTGGGCCACTTGGCTCCTGTTCACCGGTGTGCCCGCGCTGTGTGTTGTGTTGGGTGTGCGGTGTCCTGGGCCTCCTGGCTCCTGTTCACCGTTGTGCCCGCTCGGTGTGTTCTGTTGTGTGTACGGTGTCCTGGGCCTCCTGGCTCCTGTTCACCGGTGTGCCCACTCGGTGTGTTGTGTTGCGTGTGCGGTGTCCTGGGCCACTTGGCTCCTGTTCACCAGTGTGCCCGCGCGGTGTGTTGTGTTGCGTGTGCGGTGTCCTGGGCCTCCTGGCTCCTGTTCACCGGTGTGCCCGCTCGGTGTGTTGTTTCGCGTGTGCGGTGTCCTGGGCCACCTGGCTCCTGTTCACCGGTGTGCCCGTTCGGTGTGTTCTGTTGCGTGTACGGTGTCCTGGGCCTCCTGGCTCCTGTTCACCGGTGTGCCCGCTCGGAGGGTTTTTTTTGGTGTGCGGTGTCCTGGGCCTCCTGGCTCCCGTTCACCGGTGTGCCTGCTCGGTGTGCTGTTTTGTGTGTGCCGTGTCCTGGGCCTCCCGGCTCCTGTTCACCTGTGTGCCCGCTCGGTGTGTTGTGTTGCGTGTGCGGTGTCCTGGGCGACTTGGCTCCTGTTCACCGGTGTGCCCGCTCGGTGTGTTCTGTTGTGTGTACGGTGTCCTGGGCCTCCTGGCTCCTGTTCACCGGTGTGCCCGCTCGGTGTGTTGTGTTGCGTGTGTGGTGTCCTGGGCCACTTGGCTCCTGTTCACCGGTGTGTCCGCTCGGTGTGTTGTTTTGCGTGTGCGGTGTCCTGGGCCTCCTGGCTCCTGTTCACCGGTGTGCCCGCTCGGTGTGTTCTGTTGTGTGCACGGTGTCCTGGGCCTCCTGGCTCCTGTTCGCCGGTGTGCCCGCTCGGTGTGTTGTGTTGCGTGTGCGGTGTCCTGGGCCACTTGGCTCCTGTTCACCGGTGTGCCCGCTCGGTGTGTTGCCTGGGTGTGCGGTGTCCTCGGCCACTTGGCTCCTGTGCACCGGTGTGCCCGCTCGCTGTGTTCTGTTGCGTGTACGGTGTCCTGGGCCTCCTGGCTCCTGTTCACCGGTGTGCCCGCTCGGTGTGTTGTTTTGCGTGTGCGGTGTCCTGGGCCTCCTGGTTCCTGTTCACCGGTGTGCCCGCTCGGTGGGTTGCCTGGGTGTGCAGTGTCCTCGGCCACTTGGCTCCTGTTCACCGGTGTGCCCGCTCGGTGTGTTCTGTTGCGTGTACGGTGTCCTGGGCCTCCTGGCTCCTGTTCACCGGTGTGCCTGCTCGGTGTGTTGTTTTGCGTGTACGGTGTCCTGGGCCTCCTGGCTCCTGTTCACCGGTGTGCCCGCTCGGTGTGTTCTGTTGCGTGTGCGATGTCCCGGGCCACTTGGCTCCTGTTCACCGGTGTGCCCGCTCGGTGTGTTGTTTTGCGTGTGCGGTGTCCTGGGCCTCCTGGTTCCTGTTCACCGGTGTGCCCGCTCGGTGTGTTGTGTTGGGTGTGCGGTGTCCTGCGCCTCCTGGCTGCTGTTCACCGGTGTGCCCGCTCGGTGTGTTGTTTCGCGTGTGCGGTGTCCTGGGCCACCTGGCTCCTGTTCACCGGTGTGCCCGCTCGGTGTGTTGTTTTGCGTGTGCGGTGTCCTGGGCCTCCTGGCTCCTGTTCACCGGTGTGCCCGCTCTGTCTGTTGTGTTGCGTGTGCGGTGTCCTGGGCCACTTGGCTCCTGTTCACAGGTGTGCCCGCGCGGTGTGTTGTGTTGCGTGTGCGGTGTCCTTGCCCTCCTGGCTCCTGTTCACCGTTGTGCCCGCTCGGTGTGTTGTTTCGCGTGTGCGGTGTCCTGGGTCTCCTGGCTCGTGTTCTCCGGTGTGCCCGCTCGCTGTGTTGTTTTGCGTGTGCGGTGTCCTGGGCCACCTGGCTCCTGTTCACTGGTGTGCCCGCTCGATGTGTTGTGTTGGGTGTGCGGTGTCCTCGGCCTCTTGGCTCCTGTTCACCGGTGTGCCCGCTCGGTGTGTTGTTTCGCGTGTGCGGTGTCCTGGGCCACCTGGCCCCTGTTCACCGGTGTGCCCGCTCGGTGTGTTGTTGTGCGTGTGCGGTGTCCTCGGCCTCCTGGCTCCTGTTCACCGGTGTGCCCGCTCGGTGTGTTGTTTCGCGTGTGCGGTGTCCTGGGCCACCTGGCCCCTGTTCACCGGTGTGCCTGCTCGGTGTGTTGTTTTGCGTGTGCGGTGTCCTGGGCCTCCTGACTCCTGTTCACCGGTGTGCCCTCTCGGTGTGTTGTGTTTGGTGTGCCGTGTCCTGGGCCTCCTGGCTCCTGTTCACCGGTGTGCCCGCTCGGTGTGTTGTTTTGCGTGTGCGGTGTCCTGGGCCACTTGGCTCCTGTTCACCGGTGTGCCCGCTTGGTGTGTTGTGTTGCGTGTGCGGTGTCCTGGGCCTCCTGGCTCCTGTTCACCGGTGTGCCCGCTCGGTGTGTTGTGTTGCGTGTAGGGTGTCCTGGGCCTCCTGGCTCCTGTTCACCGGTGTGCCCGCTCGGTTTGTTGTTTCGCGTGTGCGGTGTCCTGGGCCACTCGGCTCCTGTTCACCGGTGCGCCCGCTCGGTGTGTTGTGTTGCGTGTGCGGTGTCCTGGGCCACTTGGCTCGTGTGCACGGTGTGCCTGCTCGGTGTGTTGTGTCGCGCCTGCGGTGTCCTGGGCCTCCTGGCTCCTGTTCACCGGTGTGTTCGCTCTGTGTGCTGTGCTTTGGGTCGCTGCGGGATGCTCACTCGTCCATCCGGATGGCGGCTGTTCGTAGCTGGCAGGGGCTGGGTACCCTCCGGGCGCGCACTCGTCCATCCGGACGGCGGCTGTTCGTAGCCGGCAGGGGCTGGGTACCCTCCGGGCGCGCACTCGTCCATCCGGACGGCGGCTGTTCCGTAGCCGGTAGGGGCTGGGTACCCTCCGGGCGCGCACTTGTCCATCCGGACGGCGGCTGGTGTGCGTGTGCGTGCTTTGCTTGGCCAGGTCGGGCGGGCCGGCCTCCCGGGCGCGTTCTGGTGCGCCTCACTTTTCTTCTTTGGCCGCTTTGTCTTTCTGTATTGCTTGGCCCCCTCCGGGCTGGGGTTGCCCCTCTCTCTCTCTCGCTGCTGTTGCCGTTCCTCGTTGCCTTGGCGCTGTGTTTTGGTTCTTTTTCTCGGCCTCTCGCTGCCTGGCTCTCCGTGCGCTCGCGCCTCGTTTGTGTCTCCCGCTTGGCAGTTGGCTGCTCTTTGGTGGTTGCTCCCCCCCCCCCCTCCTCTTTTGTGTCTCGCGCTTTTCGTCGCTCCTGCTTGGTGCCTTGGTGTTTTTTTTTCCTTTTTTTTTTCTTCTTCTTCTTCCTTTGTGCGCCCCCGTTGTCTTTGGCTTTCTCTGGTTTCCGGCCCCGGGTGCCCTGGGCCTCGGCGCTGTGCGGTGTTTGCCTTGTTGGCCTTCCGCTTCTCGGCTCTCCGTGCGCTTGACCGTCTTTCGTGCTTTCCGCCTGGCTGTTGGCTGCTCCCTGGTGGTTGCTGCCCCCCCCCCCCCCTTGTGTCTCGCGGTTTTCGTCGCTGCCGCTCGGTGCTCTGTGCTGTGTGCTGTTTTATGCTCGTGTCCCTGGGTGCGGTGCTGCGCCGCGCTGCTGCGCGTTGTGTCGCCCGGTGTTGTGTTGTCGCGTGCTGTGTTGCGCTCGTTTGGTGCCTCTGCTTGTTGCGCCGTGCCCTCTGGCGCTGCCCGTCGCCTTGGGGCCCTGTGCTCTGCGGCGCTGTGTTTTGCGGTGTTCCCCCGCGCTGTGTGCTCTGTGCTCTGTGTGTTTTGTCGTTGCGCGGTTGTGCGTGCTGTTGTTCGCCGCTCTGCTTTGTGCTGTGTGTGTCCCGGGGTGCTGTGCTGTGCGTTCCCTGTCCTCTCCGCTCTTTGCCGTGCTGTGCTTCGCTGTGCTGGTGCGCTCGCGTTGTCCTGTTCGTGTGGTGCGTGCTGTTGCTGGCGCCTGGTGCTGTGGTGCGCTGCTGTGTGTTGTGCTGTTTCCTGTGGTGTGCCGTGGTGCGGTGCTGGGTCTGGTGGCCCGTGGTTGTCTGCTGGTGGCGTGTTCCGGTGTCGGTGTCCTTGTCTGGCCGCGTGGTCTGCTTCCCTGTGGTTGGTGTGGTTTGCTGTGGTGCCCTGCTTTCCTGTGTCGTGTTCTGTGGTGCTGTGCTGTCGCGTGGTGCTGTGCTGTTGTGCTCTGCTGTCGTGTTGCGGTGCTGTTGGGGCTTGCTTTGCCCTCCTGTGGGCTGTCGTGCTGTGCTGTGTTGTGCTGTTGGTTGGCTGTGCTGTTTTTTGCCCGGTGGTGGTGTCTGCGTGCTGTGGTGCTCTTTTCCTCGTGCTGTGCGTTCCCTGTCTTCTCCGCTCTGTGCGCTGCGGTGCCTTGTTGTGCTGGCTGTGGTGCCCTGCTTCCCTGTGTCGTGTGCTGTGGCGCTGTGCTGTCGTGTGGTGCTGTGCTGTCGTGCTCTGCTGTCGTTTTGCGGTGCTGTTTGTGTTTGCTTTGCCCTCCTGCGGCCTGTCGTGCGGCGCCAGTGTGGTCTGCGCTGTTGTTGGTGCCTCGTGCTGTGGCGTGTCCCTGAGCGTTGTGGTGTCTCCCTGGGCGTTCTGCGGTGTGGTGGTGCTGCTCTGGTGTGTCGTGGTGTCTTGCTGTGCTGTGCGTTGTCCTGTGGTGTCCTGCGCCCTGTGCTGTGTCCTGCGGTGCCGTGCTGCCCTGCGGTGCTGTGCTGGTTGGCTGTGCTGTGCAGTTGTCTGCGCTGCTGGTGTGTGTTTTTCCTTTTGTCCTCTTGTCCTTTGCGAAAAACCCCTGCCGTTTTTCCGTGCCTTTGAAAACTTTCTGAAAACCAAAGAATTAAAATGTTTCTCTTTAGAAAATCAAACTCTACGCAACTCACGCAAGCAGGCAAGCAGCAATACCAAGGTGAAATTTCTGACTTTCGTGTTGCCACGCGACCGCGAAGATGGTGGTCGTGCTTGCTAGGGGTTGACCGCTTTTCCCCCAGGGCCGGTCGCCTACACCGACGAAAAGGGGTGAGGGGGGGGCAGGAGGGAGGGGAGGTAGGTGCATGGAGAAGGAAAGAAAAGGAAGGGAAGCAGGGCGAAGGGACGCGGCGGCTTAGAAAAACTTTTTCAGTTTTACGCGCTGCTCGCGACGCGTTTTTCTTTGCGCCTACGGCTAGTTAGACGACGAGAGGGACGGCGTTAGGGTCCTACGAGCGTTACCTTTGTTACGGCGCTAACTATTCACCTATTTCACGTCGAAAAATTTCTCGTCGCGTTTTTACCAGCCTACGGATGACAAGGGGGGACCATGTCACGCCCCTGACTGCGATGGAAGCGGCTCTTGTATGCTCCAGTTGCAGCGGAAGCAGGAGACCAAGGATGGTCAGGAGGTCAAACACCAGGACTACTTCGGCTGCACTATCACCTGTGGCTACTGCGGCAGGAGGAGGCACTATGAGGATGAGTGCCACATAAAACGCCGCGAGTCCGAGAAGCTAAAAAAGGTTGAGGAAGAACGGCGTAAGAACGCCGGTAAGGGGGGGGGAGGTCGTACCCCTGGAGGAACTCCCGGTGGGGGTAACCCTGGAGGAGGGCGAAGGAACTCCGCATCCCCCACAGGTGGAAAACCAGGCCCCACCCCCAAGAGTGAGCAGCCTGGGGAGAAGCGAACCGTACCCTCTACCCCCAGCGCCGATGGCGCTGACAAGGGAAACAAGAACGCCAAGAAGCGCCGCCTCAACTGGCACTCTAAGTGCCTGCAGGCTGCGGGCTTTGAAGTGAAATTTCCTGAAGGGGAATAGGGGGGCGGCTCCGAGAAAGAAGATTTGGTTTTCTGGATCACCGTCAAAATAGTTGATCAGGTTTACAAAGCGGTCTTGGACACGGGCGCCACGCTCTCAATCGTGGCCCGCAGTTTGTTAAAACAAGCCAAGATCCGGAAAACCAAAACAGTGGCCATAAGGGTAGGGGATGGTCGGACCGTCCATTCCCTGGGGAGGGTTGATGTGACTGTATGTCTAGGCGGTGAGGAGGTGACGCAGCACTGCAAAGTGCTTGACACCGACGCCATTGACATTGTCATTGGCACTGATTTTCTGCGCTTCAACCCCCTGGTGAAGTTGCTGTCCTTGCAAAGTCCCTACGCCCTTCACTGCGATTTTGGCAGCCGCCTATACTCTGTCCCTCTGGAGCTGTCAGGTCTAAAAGAATCCGGTCTACGTTACGTGAACCGGTCTTACAAAAATGCGAACTATCAGTTGGTGCGGCCAGTATTGGAAAATAGACTGGCCGCCCTGCAGCTGGACCTGTATGAAATTCAGGTAGAACTGTTCGCGAGTAAAGAGCAGCATCTGATGCAGCTCTACTGTTCGCGGAACCTAAACAATGCGTACCGCTTTTACTGGAAATCAATGGGGTTGTGCTACGCAAACCCCCCTTTCTCCCAGCTCGCCAAGGTGATTACCGAAATCGCCCTCGAAGGAGCGAGAGTGGTCCTGTGCACCCCCGACTGGGGAACCACAGGTGAACACGCCTATTGGAGGCGCCTCTTGGACCGTATGACCGTGGGAAGGACTGAACTACCAAACGGTCCCATCTACGTCCCTGAGGACTCCCAGGAGACCATGCTCGCCCCTGAATGAGCAGTTTCCTATCCATCGCAGATGGTGCTCTAAACCCCGTGCCTGTGAGTGACCTTGATCAGGTTGTACTCAAGGAGTTGATGGCCGAAAACAAGGGCCTTACCCTCCCTGATCTCACGAAGAGATCTGAGTACTCCTCGGTTAACACTACGAGTGGTGAGTGCCCCGATGAGCCGGAGACACCAGCAGTCTCCACTCCGCTGGCTGATGCTGACGACCGCCTGAGCGAAATCGCCAGCGTAATACCCCCGGTCGACCCGGAGGTTGTGACACTGAAGCATAGCGCTTTCCTAGCGCAGTTGCTCATGTAAGAGGTGGATCTCGGCGAGTTCGCCCCTGTTGGGTCTAATGATCACACCGTGTTCTCTATGAGGGCCACTGATGGCCCCTCAGGTCAGGTACCTGGCGCTAAACCCTCACCCAATAACATGCCCGTCTCTTGGTATGACTTGCGGGAACTACAGCAGGTCCTGTTGGCTAAGGCTGAGGGTATCGAGCGACAGACCCGCCTGGACCCCCTCAAGAGGACCTTGAAAACCTCTATTTGCTCTGAGGAGGATGATGAAGAGATCACTCTCCCCGATCCTGAGACCCGTCTGGTATACTCCCTCCACTATGCCCAGGAACACCAGGACTGGGAGGATGAGTTGCCCCCCGAAACGGTGGGGCGTATAAAAAAGCAGGATAAAGGGAAGAGTAACCTCCGCGCTGAGGAGGAACGTTCTGAGAAAGTGAGGAGAATGAATCTCGACACCCGTCTCACTAAGCTCATCCACAAGTATCAGGAGGTTTTTGGAGCATTGCCCCCACCCGAGGCTTCTAAGAAACTGGTCCAGATTGACCTCAAACTCAAACCACAGTTTGAAGGGTCGGTAGTGAGCCGGCGTCCATACCCCGCCCCACAAGACCAAATCGACAAAATCGAACGCCAGATCCAAGAGTGTATAGATGCTGGCCTCGTCGAGGAGTATAAGCACGGGGACTACCCGAGCCATTGTAGCCCTTGTTTTCTGGTTGCTGAACCTGGGTCCACTGCTATGCGCTTGGTCGTTGACCATGGAGAGGTCAAAAAAAGACCCAGAACCACTCAGGGAGTATCCCCAACATGGAGAACACCCTGGAGAGAATCGCTAAGTGTTGATTCAAAACCAAGATGGACAAGCGCAGTGGCTCCTGGCAAGTAGACCTAACCCGAGCATCCCAGGAACTGCTCGCCTTTGTAACCCCTAAGGGCCGTGTCTTCCGCTGGAAGGTCATGCCCTTTGGTGTCGCCAATGCCCCTGCTCTCTTTCAGGAGGTGATGAACAAAATCCTATATATCTTGCGACGCAGACCCCTTGTGCAGGGACTGGTTTCCCGCGGGGCTGAGATGGAGCCCCACATCGACAACGTGAGCCTGGGTACTAATACCAAAGAGGATCATATCCTCCTCCTGCAAGAGTTTTTCATCGTGTGTCAGGAAAACCATCTCCGCTTCAAACTCGAGAAGTGTGAGTTTATGCGAGAGGAGATGGAGTACCTAGGGTTTGACGTGGGGTATGGCTGGTGGAAACCAGCCGCGTGTAAGATGCAGCCCCTACAGGACATGCAGATACGTGACGACCCTAAGAAGGGTCTACACGATGTGCGGAGTTTTTTTGGCGCCTGCAATATTATCGACGCCATATCCACAATTTTACGTATTCATCAGCCCCGCTGACTGACCTTATAAAGAAGATCAATCCTTGGCGGTGGACCGACAAGGAGGAGGCCTGTTTCCCGGAGTTGAAGAGGAAAATGTCTTCCACCAACTGCCTGGGGGTGCCCCTACCTAAGGGCGAGAAAATACTCGTCACGGATGCGTGTGACGTAGGGGGGGGTGGTACCCTATACCAGTGGCAGGAGCTTAACCCCAATGAGTTGTCGCACTGCCACTTTCACACCTCAGGTCTGAACCGCAATGAAACCCTGAAGCATGACTATAACGCCAATGAATGGCGTCTGGTGCCTCTGGGGCACTGGAACTGGAAGTGGAATCAAGCACGATCGGACTACAGTACCTACCACCAGGAGCTCCTGGCTGGGATGCTTGTGCTCTCTTCCCAATCCCGTCGTCTAGGTACTAACCCTGTTGTATGGCTCTGTGACCAAGAGCCCGTGAAGACATTTCAGAAGGGCCCGCCTCCTGAAAAAGCGAAACTAAAACAATGGTGGACATACCTGAGTCAGTTCAGGTTGACCGTCCATCATATACCAGGTATAAAGAACGAGATGGCTGACTATATCTCGTAATAACTTCGACGCCCTCTTAGGTGAGAGCTCTGAAGCGTTGGCCAAACCGGTCTGCTGCTTTCTTCAGTGAACGTTTCTACTGCCGACTAACCAAGTCTGAACTACGTGCCCGTATGCAGTCCATAGTGGACCTCTGTGACTGTCACGCCAGCAAACAGAGCGACTCACGTGACAGAGGACTGGTCTCCAGTCTCCCCATACCCTACTGTGCTAACTCCCTGTTGTACGCGGATTTCATCCACGGTCTGCTCAAGTTTGGTTGGTATGATAGTTGTTTGGTGGTCACCTGTGGTCTAACCCGCTTCACACGTGCTTTCCGCTGCAACAAGAAGATCACAGGAGAGCAGACTGTGAAGATCCTGGTGGAGGAGTGGTTTGAGCCCTATGGGGCGCCTAAGGTTGGTACAAGCGAGTGCTGGACGCCCTGAACGTCCAGGTAACCACAGGTGTACCTTACACGCACACGTCTAACCCTCTTTGTGAGAGACAGAATCGTGTGGTGGAGCAGAATCTGTGGATTCTGATGAAACAGAGCCCACCAAAGATTGGGTACGCCTGTTGCCCTGGGCCGTTCTGGCCATGAACTCTCAAGGGAGTTCTTCAACGGGCTATACCCCCCACGAACTGTTCAATGGGGGGCGTCCTGCGTGGTTTTTTAAAACCCCTTTCCCCGAGGACTATAAGAGCCCAGGTGGGGGCTGGCTGGAGCACTGGCAGGACCTGGCTAACAGGGCCAGAGCTAACCCGAAACGCGTTCAAGAACGTGAACTAACCCGGCATAACCGCACGAGACGTCCTGCCAGTTTCAAGGTAGGAGACCTGGTGCTTGTAAACCACTCACGATTGCCCACATGGCCCCGCAACTGTTTGCAGGACCCCTACTTTGGGCCCTATCGTATTATCAGGATAGATGGATCCAGGATCCATGTGAGGTGCAGCCCCCGTCTAGCTGGGGAGCTGCAGTGTGCTCCTAAGCAGCTCAGATACTACCACTCCCCTGATGAACTATCGTGGGATGAGTGGCGCTTGCCTGACTGTGAGTTCGAGCGTATCGACCTAGAGAAAGCTGCCACCCCTGAGGAGGCAGACGAACTCGAGGAGATGACTGCCAAGATAATGGCAGTCAATGGCTACTACGTCGTTGCAGGTATTGCACGCCTTGAGTATAAACAGGGCTGGAAGGTTTTGACCCTGTGGGATGGCTCTGGGCTATCAGAGGCTACCTGGGAGCCCATGTCAGCCTTCATACAGCCAGATGGGAGTATCAACCCCATCTTTCGTTCCTACCTCGTTGAGAACAACGAGGGACAGTTGCTAACCCGTGCTGAGACCCTGTCCCAGCGTAAGAAGAGGAACTAACCTCCCAGTGTCGGTGAGCACTCTGGTGCAGACGGATCTGTATTTGTGTAATAGCAGTTGTCACAGTTGCCCTGCATTGCATCGCAGGACAGGACCGGTAGCCCCCCGTGGCAACCACCCCCTGGCCGAAGGCCATTGGTTTTGCCCAGACCGCTGCTCTCTGAGCACTGCACCAACTGTGGCTGTGCCCTGCAGTCCCATGCCTATGGTTACCAGCGTGAGCCAGATGGCCGCTTATCAGGTTTGCAGCCAACGAGCGAGTGATTGCCTGGTTAATCATGTGTGCCATGGGACCTGCCCTGATGTTATGACCTTGGGGAGCCAACGATGAACGCTGGCTAACTATGCTAATGACCAGGGGGGAATGACAAGCAAGGTGTGTACAACCTCCCTCGGGACAAGCGTGCCCAAAGTTAGGACCCCTAACTGGTCCACACCCATGGGGTTCTACCCTTCCTAACCTGGTCGCTATACATGTCTGCCTAGGTATGTGTGAGTGTGCTATGCCTGACGTCCTAAGAGCAAGTTACTGAAGTGGTGTCCTAATCATACCCAAGTCTGCACGCTTGCTAAACCTGGAGGGTTGTCTTATTGATGCCACAGGGTATGCCCCGGGTCTCCCCTCCCCTAAGCGCCCAAATTCTGTGCTGGCGCCAAACCTTGGGGGCATACCCAGCGTACGAATCCAGGTATGGTTTTTCCTACCTACCTGACTACTAAAGGGAGGGGTGGCCCAAAGCTATGAAGGCATGAAAACGCCATTTTGCTAAGTGGCCAAAACGCTGACCTAACCACTGCCACAGCCCACCAACCCTGCTAAAATTGCAGAAGACGGGCAGGACAGTGACACACGCACTACAGGTCGTACACACCCTACAGTGGCACCATCCTGGTGGGCGAGCGCTACTGCAACTAGCTCAAGCCCCCACGCAGGACTACCACTCCTACACCCACACTCTACTGGGCGTTGCGACCGCAAAGGTCACATGAGCCCTAATGGCCCCCCTGTGAAATGACAAGCGAACACAGTGCCAATAAGGGACTGTGGCCTGGCAGAGACGCCCTCGCGCGTTTCTCTGCCAGGGCTCAGAGGGAAGGAGTGCCGTGTGCAAGGCGTGTAGTAAGTGTTGATCTCGGCCATTACGTTCCATATTCCCATTTGTCTGTTTGTGATCCGCGCCCCTGTTTAGCTGGGGCAGAAAAATTGAATAGCCGTCGAAGACAGCTGCTGCGTGCATCAATCACCCTGTACCTCTTCCACCCGTACAACAGAGGCCAATGGACTGGGTTGAAGACGGAGGAACCAGGACACACTCCACGTATTATACGCTTCTTAGTGTGCCCTATAATACACTGTTCCTGAACCGAGTTTCAAGCAAGCAAGCTTAAGGACCTCGCCTGTTCCCTTATGGAACATAGGGCGAAGCCCTGGGTAACCTGGCAAGGGTTCATACCGCGTGCACGGCGCGTGGCCTACTGTCAAAACCCTTTAATGCATCGTGTGCACGCATGCAGGGAACGGAGGCGAAGCCTTAACCACTATAATCACACTGACTCAACCAGGAGGTGAGCTCCTCCTGGGCTTACCTACCTTACTCACCATGCATCGTGTGAATGCCGAAGGGAAGCGAAAGCAAAACAAACCTACGCGTTTCAACAACCCTATTGCGAGTTATGAACGACCCTAAGCGTTTAGTTGCATCGTGTGGCATGCACGATTCCTCCTGTTTTGCCTGTTTTGTCATCTGCGGAAAGGAGAACAGGGGATGGCGAATGAGAGACGACGGCACAACGCAAAACAAGCCTAAGCGTCTTAAACAACCCTACCTTAACGCACAAACGACGCAAACACGAGCACACACTTCTCCTCTGAAGCTGTGAAGAGAAGGAGAGGTGGGTGCATGCACAAGGAAGCGTGGCAACGTGTGTATGTTTGAATCTGGCACATGCATCGCGAGCACTTCCTCTTCTCCAACCCTACGTGCGCACTACGTGCACCATTTGTCGAGCATACCTTTTAACCTTGTTTTTACCTGTGCAGGGGGAATGCAGGAGACGCCCAACCCTCCAGGAACACGACGGGGACAACCCTAACGTTTTAACGAAACAACCATGAGGAAAACAATGCATACGTGTGTCATGACACTGGCATAACTGAGAGACGAATTTTTCGTCTGCTCCTCTTTTTGTTTGATTTTTTGAGGTTTGTCCCTATGTTTTATAAAAGTTTTGACGCAACCATGCACGAATTTTTGGTTTCTCACTATCAAGGCATGGCTCACACCTCTCTACTCGAGTGCCTTGTGGTGCCGTTAACCCCTTTTCTGGGGGCGGCTCTGTTGCGCCTGTCTGCGACTTCGAGTTTGGGCCTGTAAACGACGATTTCTAACGTCTTATTGTCACTTTTTAGCTATTTGACTTGTTAGGTCGCTCAACCTCTCGCTAAGCCACAGGATTCACTCCCTGTTGGCCCTTATTTCTATTTTTTCCAGCTCCTTGGGTTTTGTGTGCTCCATCAGGAGTATTGCTCCGCCCTGGCCGTTGGTCAGGACAATTACTGAAATACGCTGTTTATACGGCGATGACCGTCCGCATTAGAGCGTTCGATCATACCCTAGTGGGTAGCAATGCAGACTCTAGGGGGGAGGTCATGGGTTCAAACCCCACTGCCCCCAAAACTGTGTTTCCAAAGGTTTACGCTCACGCCAGCTACTTTTGAGGAATGCCCCTTCGAAGGGACATCATTCACGGCACATCACGCTGTTCCTAAAGGGTATCAGCAGTCTGAACAGCTTCTATGGACTGATGAGGAGGTTTTTTGAAGGTTTACACCATTTTCTGAGGTAATTACAGGGTAATTTGAGCCTTTTTCCTTGGTCCTACTAGCTTAGCTAACTAGTACTCCAGGGTAGAGTAAGGAAAAGTCACTACCATGTCTTTCTTCGGGTACGTGATCCAGGCTACAGCCCCCTTTTTTGCCTAAGGAAGTACTGGGACTAACACTTAAAGATTTTTGTTTCTCTTATGAAGCTTCAAGTACACTTTCTCAGCAACTAGGGTTACAACCCTAGCCCACCCATGAAGTTCACCCCTACCACTCAAGGGAGCGGAGGTATCATCCCTCATGGAGGTTATACCGAAACAAAATAGGCACTTCATGCCTTGGTCCTTGTAGGTTAAGCCTAGTGGTCTCCCACCTCAGGACCCCTATACTCAAAGGTTTCTACTACTCATTGTGGTTCTACTTTGTAACTGTTTCTGAATTCAGTTACTTGGCCAAGCCATATCCTGTGTCTGGCCTAACTCCTATGCCCCAGATTCCTAACCAACTCCATTTTATCCAAAGGAGTGCACATGAAGTGCCTGGTGCTATCTTGGAGGCCTGAGCCATGCCAGTGTTCACATAAAAACATTTGTTTTGTTTATAAAACCATTTGAGCTGCATATTTGATTCCTCACTTGTCTATATGCAGCCCCTCTTTGCTTACAATGCTTTGATTTGGAGAAATACTATCACAATTCTGACTTTGATCCTTTTTGTGGTGTTCCTTGTTCGTGGACTTTACCTTTTTGCAGTTTTGGGGAAACATCTTTTGAAGAGCAATCAAGGTTTTCAATATCAACAACAAGCAAGGGATATCAGAACCTCTTTCTTGGACTCCCTTTGTTGCCCCTGCTCCTGCCTTGATGCCTCTTCGTTTGTGACTTATGTTGATCACTGCACCTTACCCTAACCGGGACATTGTTTGGAGGATTTACATGTTCCTATGACCATTTGTACATGCTTCCTTTCCTTTGTTTCTTAGACCTCAAAGGGATTGCTCCGATTGTGCAATCCCGATGGATGCTCACTGAGTATGAGTGGATGTGAGTGGTCCTCTTCTTGTAGTACGCTTATGTGCAAGGGAGGAGGCCCCATGGGTTTGGAGAGGGTCAACCCGGAGATTGTAGCCCCGGATCAGCAGGATTTGAGCCGTAGGTAAAGTTTTACAAGGAGCCACCAGAGAGGCTACAGCAAGGGGACGGCGATGGGAGGCCAAGGAGGAAGAGAGCGAGGGGCGTCAGATACGGAGAGGAAGGGAGCAAGGAGCCAGGAACAGTGGGGGAAGGGGTGACACTCTATGGTCCGCACAAAGTGCGTGGGAAGTGGACGATGTATGTGGGGAGGGTGGAGGAGATGATCGCACAGCAGAAAGGCACGGGCATTAGACAAAGGCGGCCATCGTGCAGTGGGAGCAGGGGGAGGAGGACGAGGAGAGACTGCCGTACCCGGTGGAGAGATTACGGGTGTGCCCACTACGACGAGGGATGGAGATACAGGGGCAGCTGGTTCCGGAGCAGGAGGCACGGGAGCTGGAAGGTGAGGAGCTGTCGCCTCGGAGGAAGAACAAGAAGAGGAAGTGACAATTAACAAAGCGGATGGCGGCGGCGGTGACGAAGATTCGCCCCGGGCGACGGCGCGGCAGAGAGGGCCGTGGCAAAAGGGCGACGCCCGATGGAACACGAAGGGGTGCGGAAAGATGGGGAGGGAAGGTGGCAACGCATGAAGTTGTACACCCATAACGACCCGGCGGCACTGTATTGGGCGGTCATAGCGGCGTGGCATCAGATGAGGCTACACAAAGCCGGCCCGGACGTGGTGGCGTACCAGGAGATAAGGCTGCAGGGGCAGGACAACGTCGTGTGCACGCAGATGTACGACAAAGAGGGGCGAGAGTACCAGCAGGAGTGGGCACAAGGGGTGCCGCTGTTGGTGCACAGAGGCCTCAGCATCGTACAAGACAAGAAGGTGGGTGCGAGAGGGAGAATGACGGTGTATGATGTGGCGACTGAGCATGGGCAGGTGGTCGTCATCAAGTGCCACGTCCTAACTTGGGAGGAGGGTCAAGGAGTATGTGGCGCAGCTGAGGATTGAGTATGTTAGGGCGCTGGAGAGGGGACCGGTCATCATGGTCGGGGACTTCAACTACGATCCCCGGAGGAGAGGCGCGGAGACAGAGGTGGACCGGGAAGTGCGGCTGTTTGTGGAGGAAATGCGGCTACAGGATGTGTCATACAACGGAGCGCCAGGCCCCTGACACTACCCTGCGCCGGAAGGCAGCACGCCGTCAAGGATGGACACGGTGTATGCGGACCCAAGGTGGGTCTGGGGGGGGACGGCGGGGTATAGGGTGGGGCCAGACAAAATGCAGGACAGGAAAGGGCATTGCCCTATGATGGTGATGGTGGACGTGAAGGTGCGGGAACCAGGAGACGAAGAAGAGGAAGAGCAGGGGTCAGACGAGGAGGGGGTCAATCTGCCGCCGCCGGTGAGGTGGCGGGACAAGGGGGACGACAGGTGGCAGCAGTGGGTGCAGCAAGTGCATGTCCAAAAGAGGCCGAGAGCCATGTGCATCAAGCCATGAGGAGAGCGGCAAACGTGTGTGCGTTTAGCAAACAGGTGGGAGAGTCGCAGGCACAGCCCAAGCTGCAACGAGTAGTGGCCACACTGAGGAAGCGGCAGCAAGAGAAAGTCGAGGCGAGGGCGCAGACAGAGGGTGCAGTGTGGCAGGAAGAGGTGGCATGGGCGAAGATGAGGGTGCAGGGGGCAAGGAGGGCAGTGGAGAATGAGCATGAGAGCGTTTACCAGAAGGTGGTGGCAGAACATGAATGGTGTTTGGAGAGAGCAGTACCGTACAAAACGCTGCGGTACATCCAGGAGCTCGCGGAGGCTGGACGGCCGCAGGAGATCAGGGCGGTGAGGCTGCGGGATGGCAGAGCACCGGGCAATAGACAGGAGGTGCTGGAGGAGGAGGCGAAGAGCTTCTGGGAACAGCACAGCCAGGGGCAGCAGGGGCTCAGCGAAACCACGCGGAGGATGTTCCGAGCGTTGCTGAGGGTGTTCACAGAGCAGCAAAGCGAGGCCATACACCGCAGCAGGGTGACACTGGGGGAGATAACGGGGGTGGTACGAGCTGTTAAGAGGAAAAAGAGCCCGGAGGTGGAGGAGCTGGTGGCGGAGGCGTACCAGAAGCTCGATGCGCCTGAACTGGATGGTCTGACAGGGAGGATCACGGAGGTGTTGGGCATAGGCAGGCCCCCAGTGGAGTGAGGGGGCCAGGTGCGGGCCCTGTACAAGGAAGGGGATCCCCTCAGGCCGGAGAACTGGAGGCCCATATGCTGTGCCGTCACAGAGGCCAAGCAGGTGTCGATGGTGGTCTTCGGGAGTATACAGCAGAGGCTGTATGCAGCAGAGATAATACCGCACAACATGTGGCGTACCGTGCCGGGCAGGTCCACACGGGAAGCAAGTTTCCTGTATGACAGGTACCCGGATGATCCGGACCTCGAGGCATTCATGGCGTCCGAGGACGTGAAGGGGGCGTTCCCCCGCAAGCCGCACAGGCTCATAGAGGAGGTATGGCGGCAATCAGAGCTCCCGCACGGCGACTTCGTTGGGAAGTACCTACGCACAAGAAGGTACACAGTTGCCACGGGGGAGGTTTGTACGGAGTGGGTGACCCCAGGTAGCCACAGGGCGGGCTGGAGGGCCCACTCCTGTACATGCTAGCCATGCTTCCCACTGATGAGTTGAAAAGCACGGGATTATCCACAGCTGGCGAGGGCGACACACACATCACCGGCGCAGGCGTACGTGGATGATGTAGTACCCATGGCCCGAGACAAAAACGCACAGCGGGTGGTGCAGGACCTGATGCAGAGGTACGGGAGGGATAACCACCTGGTCGGGATGGCGGAGAAGTCGGCATTCCTGAGGAGGGGTGGAGAGGGTGGTATGGCGCTGGATGTAGGAGACGGGGTGACGTGGCTGGAGAGGGCGGAGGAAGCGGTGGTGCTGCGACATGTGCAGGCCATGGAGGTGGAAGGCATCAGGCTACTAGAAAAACTGCTGAGGGGGTTCAGGGCGATGATGGTAGTCCTCCGAAATCACCCCCCGTCGGTGCAGATAACCCTGTACTACCTCCGAGCAGTATTCAATGCGGCGATAGGGTACCAGGGGATGCACCTCCTGTACTGGGTTGGGCAGCTGGAGGAGGTGGAGGGGGAAGTGCGGAGGCTCATCAGGGGGTATGAGGGGATACAAACGGAGGTACAATGGTATGTGTTGCGATCGCCGACAGCGTATTATGGGGAGGGGATGCCCCCAGCGGCAGAGGCGTACAGGGCACGTACGGCAAGAACGCTGAACAAGATGTGCCACAATCACGAGGAGGTGGTGCACCGAGTGTGCTACCATGCGGTCGCAGAGGTGCGGAAGGAAGAGAACATGGGCCCTTGCTTTGTGTGGCACAGACGATGCCCGTTGGCGGCCGGGAAGAGGGAGCGCATGTGGCGCGTCCTACAAGCGGTGTTGCCCGGGGAGGAGCACATGTTGGCGACCAACAGGACGTGCGACAGGCGTGGATCGGTCCTGGTTCTGAACACGGACTTCGGAGGAGCGGCACAAGGAACCGTACGGTGGGTAAAGAAGAAAGGAGTGAGTTTGGAGGTGATGCACGTGCGCAGGAAGGATATGAAGGAGTAATGGAAAGCACAGCTGCATCACACGGAGTTCTATAGAGACCAAGGGGTCCTGGAGTGGGGTGTATACAAATGGATGATGAGGCAAGCAAGAAGACAAGAAACCCGCGCCAGGTGGGAAAGGCGAATGCAGAAGCTGTGGAAAGAATTGGTGGCACAATGGGGGATCAGGAGAAAGAAACCAAGACACGGGGGAGCGGCAGGGGCAGTGCAGGAGAAGGTGCTGGACAGGGGAGAAGGAGACAAGGCCAGTCCGGGCATACTGTTGTTTGCGACGCTGGGACTCAAGGGGCCGAGGGGGAAGGTACAAAGTACGAGCGGCAGTGGTACAATGTCCATGCGGATATGTTCCGGAGAGACAACATCCTGGTGGGGGCAGGGCATAGGGACCAGTGCTGGAGATGCACAAAAACGGGGGGCAGGTACCATGGCTGGTCCCGACAATGACGGCATGGGCGTTCCAGACTGCGACCATGCGCACAGCGGACGTCAGGGGAGAGTACTGGGGACCGGTGCTGAGGCTGCCCATGGAGGTGCAGGGGGCCGAGGAGGCCCAGGGGGTCATGGAGGCTTGGTGGGGGGAGGAGCAGGAGGGAAAAAAGACAGGGGTCCAGATGGGCTGGGACTGTAATAATACCCAACTTGGTCCTGACCGAGGTCTATTCCTTCACCCTTGTTCCCATGGACACTGAAGCACAGGCACTGATCCAAATACTCCAAAGCATTTTAGATCACTAGACGTGATCTACAAACATGCCTGTGCAAAACACAGCAAACAGTCCTAAACATGCCAAAAAATGTACAAAACACTCAGAATATTCTCAGACCTAGAACAACTATAAAATCTGTTGATTTTATCTAAGTTTTCTTCAAAGCCCAAATCTTAATCCTACGCACAAGAATCGCGATGCGCGGCTGCCATCTGGCATTTTCCGTCCGCGAATTTCGCGGGCCATTCAGCAGCCCATAGTATAATAAAAATGCATAATCCACAATAAAAATGAAAACAAAATAGGGAAGAGTATCTTGTACATTTGTGGACCCATTACACTCCCCCACCAAGCTCAAACTCAGGGGCCAGAGCTGAGTGTGTTGCTGAAAAATACCAATAATGGGGGCAAATGGGTAAGATACACCCAAAGCCTATCTGAGCGTTTTCAGCATAAACCTACACTCTACCTGTGACATGGTTTTTACGACAACTGTTATGTACAAATAAAACACTTCTGCCACACCCCAGTGCCCTGAAATGGAAACCAACCAGGTGTCCGGGGCTTTTTGTTTTAATGTACAAAAAAGATCCCTGCTCAGGGGTTGTGGAAAAGCCTGAAGCAAAAGGCTATACCAACCCCATTCCCTTTCTGGGTGGTGTGGTAACACACTCCCACCAAAACCTGTATATAATAAAAAAAAATCCTGCACATCGTTCTGAGCTTTCCTGTAACTTGCAGTCATTTCTCATTATATAAAAACCAGCTCCAACAGCCCCAGTCAGTGCAAAAACCCAGCCAGAGTTTCGAAATGATTTTCAAAACCCAACTGCAATTTCTGCCTAGGGAGCCTGGCCCAGGGTATGCTGCCTAGGGAAGACCCCAAAAGGACAGAGACACGCAGGCACAGAGCACAGAGCCTGGGCACAAAAAAATCATACAAACAGATTTTGTTGTACCCACCGGGTTCACACCATCCTGGTGCCGTGCACAGTACTTTACAAAGTGCAGGTGCAGCGCACAAAGTGCAGTGAACAGTACTTGTGCAGCATTGAACAAACGAACAACAGAAACAAAAGGAAATGTCATAGCCAAAAAAATGTTCAATGCTTCATGACTCCTGCACCCCTCATCCAGTATGAACCCTCTGACATGCAACGTCATCTCTTCGCTATACCATGCACGCTCACACATACCTCGCAGTCACCAAGCAAAGTCCTCACACCCAGACACCAGAACTGAGGAACACCCTGCAAATACAAATGCCCAACCCTTTCCCAAAAAAAAAATGTAAAGTACAACTCTGCCAGCAGAGCAGAGGTTCCCACTGACCCACCTGCTCTCTGCGCTACCACTGGGCTTGACGTCTCACGCACTGGTGTACCCGCTGACCTGGAGGGGGGAGAGGGCGTAGTTGGCGTCCCATACCCCAACCCCACTTATAAAAGTATAATGAAGGCTTGCCATGCCCCCCACTACATGTCCTCGGACCACCCAAAAATCTGCAGCAGGTAAAGAGTATAAAAAGAAACATCCCCAGGGGTTGTAGAAGTCTTTCAAGAAAAGGCTTTTTGGCTCCGGATCTTCCAATGGGGCTGCTGCACTGAAGGGGGGGGTACCTCAAAGGCGAATTGGTCTCCCCTCAACCCATCTCCATCCCCCAATCCATCTCGTGCAGCCCCTTTCAGCAAAACAAAAAAGCAGAAAAAATCTGGGGAAAAATTACCTGGAAAGCCCTGTGAGTAACAGAGAGGCACGCGCAAACCCGTACCACAAACAGAATAAATACAGGCGCCCACACGGGGCCTGAACAAGGCCAACAGGCCCACAGCCTATAACGAAGAGCTCGCAAAGCAAAAACAGGGCATATCCAAGCCCACAGACAAAACAAAAACAAACCAGAACCTCCATACACTACCACAAACAACTGCGCATACTTTTTCATTATCCTACGACGCGCGTTGTCATACCCAAATTTCACATTCCACTCATTTAGCCCACATTCAGCCATCTCCGCCAAAATATCACAACAGCCACGAAAATCCAGCAAACCAACCATGAAGTTAGCAGGCTAACCACGAGAACGCCTGCCTTACTAACAGGCAAACAAACGCCGCATCGCCAAGAAAGCGAACATGCCCCATAACGCCGCACTGTCAAACCTACAAAGATTTGTTTGCCCTCAGTCAAGCGCACAGTTGCGAAATCCACATTCCACGTGCCCCTTCGCCTGCCTGCGCGCAACCGCAGCAGCAGACCGCTTACTGCGTTTGCCTTTCGTGCGCTTGACGACTCGGGCACCGGCGGCCACCCTCAAGGCCCCGAAGGCCTCGTCCTCCTTACACAAAAGGACAACTCATGCGTCTTCTTCGGCCACATCCACAAACTCCCTCAATGGCTCATACGGATATCCTCTCGCTGACAGCCATTTCCAGTCTTCACGTGCGATCCCCGCGTCCACGTGTTGGTCACTGAACGCCAGCGAGCGGCTCCAACCAAGTCGATCTTTGCCAGCAAGCACCTGCACCCGTGCTTCATTCTTCAGCACCACAAAAGAATCTGCCAAGTCCATCTCCGGCAGAAGATAACGAGTCAAGTAACCCAAAGCCCGGAGCACTTCCCATGTCAGAAATTCAATATCACGGCGAAAACCCAACTTGTCGTATTGACGCTTCAAGCAGACGAACATCTCTGTAAGCAAACCCTCGAACAAGCGCTGTTCAAGCACATAGAGACCCTTCCGGTGTTCACATTCAACAGCTTTGGTCGTCCCAAGCGTCGTGCAACCACTCTCTTCATACACCCAACACCCATAGCAGACATTGTAGACACGCGGCAACGCGCTCAGACACACACTTGGACGGACCTTCAGTGAACTCAACAAGTCCTTGAACTCCGGCATCCAGCCCACTCCTCGAGCGCGATCCGCCAGGCCCAACTGCAGCAGCTTTGCCTGCAGCCGGGAAACCTCGGATGATTGTTGGTTGTCCCCGCATTCTTGTAGAGAGCACACCGCAGATGTCAGGTCACCACCGCGCAACGTGCAAAGGAACGTGTCCTCCTTCATGCTCAGGCGGAGTGTCCCGTTTGCTGACACTAGGATTGCTCTGCGCCGGCTTTCAGAGAGGGCTAAGTCCACGCAGCCCTGTAGCGCCGCTGAAGTGTGTCGTCACGGTTCGGCTATGCCGTGATGCACGTCAGTGCCATCACTGTCCTTGGGCAGGTCGTTGCGACGCAGGTTTGTGGATTGTAGTAATAATACCCAACTTGGTCCCGACTGAGGTCTATTCCTTGACCCTTGTTCCCGTGGACACTGAAGCGCAGGCACTGATCCAAATACTCCGAAGCATTTTAGATCACTAGACATGATCTACAAACATGCTTGTGCAAAACACAGCAAACAGTCCCAAACATGCCGAAACAACTACAAAACACTCAGAATATTATAAAACCTAGAAAAACCATAAAATCTGTTGATTTTATCTAAGTTTTCTTCAAAGAAAAAATTTCAATCCTACGCACAATAACCACGATGTGCGGCTGCCATCTGGCATTTTCCATACGCAAATTTCGCGGGCCATTCAGCAGCCCATATTATAAAAAAAAGGCATAATCTACAATGAAATTGAAAACAAAATAGGGAAGAGTATCTTGTACAATTCTGGACCCATTACAGGGACACGGTGAGGGCGCTGCGGGAAGAGGATGATGGGGTGGCAGTGAGCTTCCGGATGACGGACACAGGACGGCCCGAGGAGGAGGCGCCTATAGTGCCCGTCGGCCACAAGTGTGGGGAAGGTGCGAGGAGGATCAGGCTGACGCTGCACGGGTTGCCGGCGGACAGGGTATGGTACCTGGTACTGGTACAGGCGTACCAGGAACAGGGCAGGGCGAATGGGGACAGGGCATGGTGTCACGGGGCAATGGCGACGAAGGGCCGGAAGGCAAGGACAGACAGTAAGTAGGCAGTGTACCAGGGTGTGAAAGAACTGAGTGTCGAGGCGGGAGTGCGGGAGTATGACATCGGCCGGTACACTACGGGAGGGAGGTGGTGCGCATACCGCAGCCCACAGAGGGTAGGTTGGTGGTATTTCTGGACGGGTCCGGGGTGGAAGGGCAGCCGCCCTAGGCGGGGGCAGCGGCTATACAGGTCAAGGGGGTAGGACAGGAGACGGAAAGCATGGTTGACAAGGTGGTGTACGGGGTGGTGTCCCATGGAGAGCTGCAAACGGTGGCGGATTCGGATGGAAAGCTAGGGGAGGACGTGAAAGAGGTGTGGATGGAGGTGGACGCGGAGACGGACATGGCGTCGCTCAGGAGCCTAGCCAACAGGCTGCTACATGAAGCCCTGGGCACGGGGCTGGCGTCGCAGGTAATCACGATATGGCACAGGCTGGAGATGAGGAAAGTTCCCCTGGTCATACACCTGGTGAAGCAAGAGTCGCATCGAGCGGGAGTAGGGAATCATGAGGCAGATGGAGCGGCACAAGCGGTGGACAAGGAGCAGGAACCGGACTGGAGGGTGCCAGAGAGAAGAGATTACCTCCACTTGATACATACACCACCAAGGGTGGGGGACGAGGAGAGAGCCAGATGGGTGGTGGAGGAGGACACGGACAGACGGGAGCTACGAGTGTGCCCACAGCCAGCGCACATGCTGGCCTAGGTGAGAGGGGGGCCGGAAGTGGTAGAGATGAGCAGGTACTTGGAGGGCAAGGTGGGACAGCAGGTCCACGTCCCCAACGTGCTGAGGCCGGAAACGCTGCCAAAAGACTGCAAACCAGGCGGCTGCAGGCAGTCACGGGTCAGGTGCCAGGACGAGAGACGATCATGAGGTGGTACAGGCATGGGGGTATGGATCTTCCGGAGGTGTACATGCGATGCCAATGCGGCCGCGAGCTGGAAACATACGAGCACTTCATGCGATGTGAGCAGTATAGGGGGATGGAAGGGCCGTTGGTAAGAGATCAGGACATCCCGCTGCTCAAGAAGCGTTAGAAAGGAAGAAGAGAGATGGAAAGGGAGCTCGGGAAAAAAGGGCATAGCAAGGGGTTGTGGCACATGGTGATCGTGAAATCGCTCTGAAGCGGGCTCAGGGAGCATACGGTGGCGCCAGAAGTCGTGGCCCACAGACTGTTGAGGCGTACGGTGGAACATCTACAGGAGCGCATGGCGTGCAGGGAAGCGCAATTGGAGGCACGGGCGGACGAAATGCCAGACCCGGTCACCAAACGAGTAGACATGGCATTGATCAGGTACAACATGATGGAAGTACGTAGACAGCCAGAATGGCGGCTACGGCAGTCGGAGGGAGCGCGAGACCAGGAGGAACAAGAGGGTGAGGAGCAGAGGGAGCGCCTGATGGCACGCAGGCGGAAGAGAGTGCGGCAAGTATCAGAACAGGGGGGAACCAGAAGCAAAGAGGAGGTAAGGTGGGGCCCAGTGGGGAGGCAGCTGGTGGCGGGTCTCCTAGGGCCGGGGGGAGCAAGGCCGAAGGGTCACCCAACGCTCGGACCGGAATATCCGGGACGGGGGGTGGTCCGAGCCACCGGGCGAGAGCGGCTGGGGCGGAAGGCAGACACACAGAGGTGGCCCACTGGACTGGAACATCCAGGGGAAATGCTCTGCCCCCCCCGGACTGAAACATTCGGGGCAGGCAGCGACGATGGGCACCTTGGCTCGTGGGACCAAAGCACTTGGCGAAGGCAGGCACCGGCCTGGTCCCCCTCGAGATTGGGTATGTGCAAAAGAGGCCGCACGTGAAGGCTGAATGCATCGGCAGAAGCGGGCGCGAGCACTGTGGGAAGAATTGAGGCGAGAGTGATGGCGAGTGACTAGAAATGTTGGGGACGGAGCAGGGGGCGCGCAGGCGACCATCAGTCAAGGGACCGTCCAGAAGACCAGGGACGCGGTGGTGTGTCCGGCACAGGAAGAAGGCCGGGGACAGCAGGAGGTGGAACAGGTGGCACACGCCTCGGGCGTCGCAAGGCAGGGCGGGAGGGGAAAGGGGCCCCAGGACAGAGGGCAAGCAGTTACAGACCCCGGGCAAGCGGAGAGGGGCGGAGCGGCATGTTGGTGGCCTGGCGGACGCAGTGGCAGCGGGCTCAAGAGCCGGGGTCGGCTGCCGCAGGGCAAGACGAAGGAGCAGCCAAGAGGGCCCGGGGGGCGCAAGCCAGTAAGTTGGTTAGGGTTAGGGTTAGGGTTGTTAGGGTAAGTTGGAGCATACAACGGGGAGCAAAGACAAGAGGCAGGACGAGACCGTCAAGTACGTGCCTAGCGGGCGGGTGGCACACTGGGACGGGGCAGCAGTAGGCTGAAATGTGGACAAAGGCGGGGACCAAAACGCAGGTGAGCCGCAGGCCAAGAGCACAGCACACGTAGGGCGCACGAACCATGACGCAGCGAGTACCACCACGTGCGGGGCGCGAGTACAGAAGGGAGATGACGGCACGGCTAGGCACGCGATGCCATGTGCTGTAGAAAGGTGTTCCACACGCCAGAGCCGAAGTCCAGCCTGTGGTCGGCGGTGGCCGCCACGCCACGAACGCAGAAGGTGAGAGGGTTGGGGGGGCCGGCGATGGTGGGGGTGCGAGTTGACGTGGCTAAAATGCAGGCGGCCCCTCCTCCGCTGCCCCCCTCACCAACGCACTCGGCGTCATCCGCTGTGGTGTCGTCGCCCCCGTTTCCGGAGAGTCAGGAGACAGTGCAGCAGGAGGGACGGCGATCCGAAGGGCAGGGGCGGAAGGGCGAGGCCACGGCAAGGACAGAGGAGGGAGGGGACAAGGGAGGACAAGCGGCGGCAGGTGGCGAGGGGGCGGAGCTGGCAGCGGCGGGAGCTGGCAAGAAGGCCGAGGAGCGGGGGGAGACCGCGGCAGCGAAGCTGCCGGCGGACCCGTTCAACCTGGCGGAGAGCGACAGGCTGGGCGGGGCGGTGGTCGCCGACATCCTCGTGGTATCGGATAATGAGGGAAAGGGGGCGAGAAGGATGGAGGCGGAGGGGGGCCAGAGGCAGTTGACGGCAGTCAATATGCCGGCGGCTGCCATGAAGTCAATCTCTGCCGAGGTGCGGATGAAGGAGGAGGGCAAAGGCAGGCGAGGGCCGACAGGGACGGGAGCCGCAGAAGGCGGGGACAGCGGGGTGCGCACAGGAGGAGAGGGGCAGACGTACAAGGGAGGGAAGGTACAAGTGGGGGCGTCAGTGGCCAAACAGGCGGCAGGGAATCAGGAAGGGAAAGGGGAAAAGGAGGAGGACAGGGGCAACAATCGCCGCAGCCGCAGCACTCGTTCCGTCGTTGCGTTGTAGCTGCCGCCGCGATTACCCCAACAGGTCAGTGCTGCAGTGCGGGCAGAGGAGGTGAGGGACGTGCGCCGCCAGCAAACAGCGTTGTATGAGGCGCTGGCGCAAATGCAGCACCAGCGGCGTCGCCGCCAGGCCCCAAAGCCGGGGCCGGCAACCATCAACCGGCTGGAGATGGCGTCAGAGAGGGGAAGGTTGGAGCGCCAGGGTGAGCAGGAGGGGACAGGAGGAGGGCAGAGCAGCCAACCCAGTGGCGGACCGCAGGGAGGGGAAGGACACGCTGGGTGGAGCGGCGATGCAGCGGCGGGGCAACACGGCCAGCGGGAGGGAGGGTAGGAGAATGGGATGCAGCGAAGCGGGCAGGCAGGAGCGAGGGGTACAGGGCGCGGGGAGGGGAGCGGCAAGAACAGGCACAGTGAACAAGGTGCGCGAGGGATAGCAGAAGGGCGCGGAGGGCTGCAGGGACAGGGTCATGGGAAGGCAGGACAGCAGGGAGCCGGCAGGGCAACGTGGGGGCACAGGGAGGAAAGGGGGAGGAGCACAGGGGGGCATGGGAGAGGATAGGGGAGGAGGAGAGGAGGCTGCGGGAGAGGGAAGCACGGACGATGGGGGAAGCGGCCAGTGTGGCAGAGGGACGGGCGACGGGGCAGGGCACGCCAGGGGGGGGGGAGGCACGGGCAGGGAAGGAGCTGCAGAGAGCGTGGGCGGATCTTCAGAGAAAGCTGGACAGCGTGGAGAGGGCAGAGCGGGAGTGCGAGCGGCCCAGGGAACAGGCACAGGGGAGCAGGGGGTTCGGAGGGTCGCCCCCGGCTGCAGCCATTCAGACAACCGGCTATCCCACCGGAAGTCGGAGGGGAGAAGCAGGAGAGGGCCTGGACGAGGATCAGGGGTGAGGCAGCGAGGTTGGCAGAGAGAGACAGGGAGGTGGTGGAACGGGAACGCAGGGTGAGGGAAAAGGAGGAGGCGTTGGCCCGCGGGGCAACCCGGGTCATCCCGGAGCCTTGGGAGGACACCCCCCCCACGGATGTCGAGGGACGGCTGCCGTCCATGAATAGGGCAAGAGGGGAGGGAGGAGAGGCTGGGCAAGCGCGGGGAAAGCAACGCCGGGTGGAGGAGCGGGGAGCAGGGGAAGTAGCAGCAGGGCCAAAGCCGACCAGGCCCAGTACGGAACCGACGCCGACAGACTGGGGTTCGTGAGTCACCACTGCCGTGGCGGTATGTGCGGCATCCGGCGCGGAGGGAGCCGGGGACAGTCCAGGGCCGGAGAGCGGGGGACGTGGCAGAGTTGCTCCGCTATGCGAAGTGGGCAGGGAGCACGAGATGGTGATAGGAGAGGCGATCAACCCGCCCGCTCTGCAACCTGGTCAGCAGGGCGGAGAGGCCGCGAAAACAGGCGCCGGAGATGGAGGAGGGCAGGTGGAGGAGGATGCCTGGAGAGGCGCTCCCGGGGGTGGACCTGGAGTGTCCCAGGAAACGGGGGAGAAAGCCCAGAGTGCGGATGCTGAGGGAGCTGTTGTAGAGGGACGGGTGGTACTGAGGGAAACATGGGCGGGATGATGGCGAGGCGTAGGGCGGGGCAGGAGAGGGTCCACATGGGCGACAGGGTGCAGCCAGGCCCATGGAGGGTGCAAGCAGGACAGGAGGGCGTGGGCTGTGGGCTGCAGGCGGAGTGGGCTGGAGATGTCGACCAAGGAAGGAGGTGGTCGTGGACGGGTGCAGGGGAGGGATGGGGCAGGGGACGAGCATGGGGACACGGTGGGTCAAGAGGTGGCGGGATGCCAGAAGTGGAGGATGGCCAGCATGGTAGAGGGAGACGAGGGGATGAACATCGGGAGCATGGATCCCCAGCGGCAGCAGAGGCTGTGACGGTTCTGTACGGGGACGCCGGCAGATGCGGGCGTAGCGGCCGGGCAGCAAGGCAAAGGCCAGTGGTGCAAGCCAGTATGTGTGCCAGACACCAGGGGATACGCGAGGCGAGTGGACTGACGGTGGAAAAGTCAGGGTCCGCTTCGGGGACCGGAGCGAGATAGGCTTAGAATGACACAAGACAGGAAAGGCGGCTGGTACGGCGCCGGAAAGAGCGCCAGGGGAGCCATCTCAGCCCTGGCCACAGCGGCCCCATGGAGGGCGGGCACACAGCGGGGATCCGTCGGATGCGAAGCTGGCGGCCGGGAGGAACAACGGGCGATGTGTGCGGTCTTCCCCGGGAATTGCGCTACGAGAAGTAGAGGCGCTGCACCCGTTGGCTGGAGATTGGGGCCAGCAGCCCGCTCTGCAGGGGTGGCGAACAGCCGGACGCGCCAGTGTTTCGACACACTGGCACCAGGATCCGGGCTGGCTACACAGCGCGCAGCAGTTTCAGCCGGCGTGATCACGATCGCTGCCGAGAGATTGCATAATCGCGCCAATGTAGGCTGACCTCCCTGGGAGGCTAATTGCCCACTACCGGGAGACCCGAGTGATGGTGCTGCGGAGGTCCTGTTGGGCGTACGGGTGGCCAGCAGGCCTGGGAAGTGCTACGCCGGAGGCTCGGTGGGCCACACGGCGAAGTTGTGCCACACGACGCCCACCCACATTGCTTGGCCAGGGCGAGAGGCCTTCGGGTACGAAAAGACTCCAGGGGGAAGGGTAGGGACATCGGCGTAGGGCATAGGTGGTACCCGCGAGTGGACTACCCGGGAGGATGTACAGCAAGGGCAATGATAGCAGACGGTAATGTTCTGACGGAGTGGGCAAGCGTCGCCCCTCCGTGTGACAAAGGGTTGGGACCCGGTGAGGTGGTGCGTAGAGGAGCGAAGACGTGGCAGGGAGAGAGGGTTAAGGGCGGCAGGGCAAGGGTAGAGGAGAGGGGAGCAGGGGACACACGCAGGGCGCGCGTGAGCGGCAACGAGCGCGACGCGAGAGGCAAAAAGGGGAAGATGCAGGCGCGGACGAGGGACACGACCGCGCGCCGAGACAGGACCGCAGGGGGGGAACAGCGGCAATCAGGTGCACCACATTGCATACAGAGCGACGCCATGCCAATGACCTGCATTGACCCGTACCGGCCGCCCCGCCCCACCATCAGGGAACTGATGGAGGGGAGGCCGGCCGGGGAGGACGACGGGGGAATCCCCCGAAGGGGTACGTGCTGAAACTGCCCAAGTCGGCCTACAGGACGGAGGACCGGGCGCAGGCGAAGAGACACATGAGGGGACGTGAGATACAGCCCTGGCGGAGAGAGGAGCAGCGGAGCGCCCACTTGTCAGGAGAGCAGCAGTAAGGGGAGGGGCGAGACAGAGGCGACGGAGGAAGGGCGGGGAGGGGAGCGAACAGAGGATGGGGTAGAGGGTGACAGGAGGGAGGGGCGCCCACCTGGCCTGGCCGGGGACCGCCAAGGGGAACGCCCTGCGGGGGCGAGAGGAACAGAGACGAGAACAGAGGGGAGCCGTAACCCGATGACCAGTGCAGTGGTGCCGTGCGTGCATGCAGGGAGGAGGGTAAAAAAAACACGGAAGCAACAGGAAACCACAGGACAGGGCACGGACACACAGAGGGAAGGGGGTGGGGTGAGGCCGCCCACGGGGTGCACAAAAACAAACAACCAGAAAAAAACATAACAGCACCGCCAGAGGACACAGAGCACTGAACAAACAGGCAGCGGGAGAGCGGACAGGAGCAATTGGCGCATGAGGCAAGAATTTGAGCCGCGGGCAAGCGCCACAGGGTAGCATGCGGCTGGGAGGGGTAGACACACGGGAGGCAGGCAGCCGGGTGGGGTATAGGCGCGGGTAGCGGGATGGGATACAGGGATGGGGCGAGGAAGAAGGGTGACAAGAATCACACCAAGTTCCCAAAGTGTCCAACAGGAGACAAACAACCCAAACACAAGGGGGCGGGATAGGAGCGACCCCTGCAAGATGTAGGAGACAGCCCCCGGATGCATGAGGATCCAGTGGGCCCGCGCCGTGGGGTTGCTGGCCGCCCGGTGGGGTATAAGGACGGGATGAGGGGAGAGGTATGGGGACAGGGCCAGTAGCGGGATGTGGCAAAGGGGAAACGGACAACGCGGGGTGGCGAACACAGCACGACAGGGCAAGATGGCTGAAAGCACCAAGCAACAGACCCGTGGGATGGGGAAACCAGTCGCCATGGAGTGGGAACCCGTGGGCCAACCACGGGGAACCTGGCCACGGGAAGTCAGGAAAATGCCCCGAGCCCCGCTACGGCCGTGAGGTGTCCGCAGGGGTGAGGGCTGACCATGAGGACCCCGGGTCAAGGGCTGGAGTACGCGTAGGTTCACAGTTGAGCGGGACCTGGGGCAAGGTGGAAACGGTCACCCCCTGGCCTCCGGCCGCGGATGGACGACAACCAAGTACATCCAGGAGCTGAGTGGGTACTCCAGCCCGTGAGGGATGGGGAGTGGTGCAATGTGGCTGAGAGCAGTGCTGCGCTGTTGGCGACGGCTATCCACAGGAAACCCACCCGCAGGCGCCCTGGTGGCTGCGCTGGGGGGGGAACACCAGAGGATTATTCAAAGGGGGACCGGAAGGCGCGCCCTTGAGGGCAGCGGCTGAAGGGAACCTACCACTGGTCATGCCCCAAGGGAACCTGGTACAAGTTCTCGGCTGTGAGGTGAGACGCCAGGGGAACTGATGGTGGAGTGCTCCCCTTCCCGCCAGAGGTGGCCACCTTAAAAAAAAATAAGGGGATTTCTGATGAGGTTGCGGTCGCGGTCGCCCTCACTTACTTACTTACTCAGCGTCATCTGTTGAGTGGACATGCTTCATGTTCCACCAGTGATATTCTTGTTTTTCCTTGACACTCCCCATAGTTTTTGGCAGGTGTCCATCATCAGCAATGTTGAAGGATGCACTCTGTGCAAAACCTCCAACGGATGTGCTCGTTTTGTTAGAAACATTAGAAATGATTTCCTGAATCATCAATTAGATTTGCAAGCCTTGTTTAGAGCGCTGAATGTCCGCCCGCATAAACATATGGTACAGTGTGATCCAGTCAAGGGTGCCTGTAATGTCACTTCAGTGTAGCTGCCTGCTCAATTCATAAATTCTACCATCGTTACCTCGCTTTGGAGGGGCAATGGACTGCTCTGTGCGGGAGGCCTCTCGCAAGTAACAGTCCATTGCCCCAAAAAATGCATTTTTTTCGACCCATGGAAACCAAAAAAAGGGCCAAAAATGCCTTACATAAGGGGTTTTTTGGTGTTTCAGAAACGGCTTCATTTTTTTGCAAGCCACAGAATCGTTTTTTTGGTGATTTTTTGAGGCCCTGTATTTCGGGCACTTTCTGTCTTTTGATACCATGCAACTTGAGCCGCCTAAGGTGGCGTTTGGTGCCTGGACCTCTTCTGAAGCTGAGTGATTCGGTTCCCCTAGATTGCAGTATTTGGAATCGTGAGCAGTGGCATGGACAGTGCTGTTTGTTTCTGTTTGTCACTTTAAAGAATTTTGAGTCATCTTCAGTGGCTATTTCAGTATGCTTAGTGGCTCAGAAGTTCAGCTTGCTAGCAGCAGGCGCTGAAACTGGTGTATCTTCAAAGAGCGGAAAAAGCGGCTTACCATAGCGCTGATACCTTTGAAGGATTGGCGGCGCTTTGCGTGGTCAGCTAGTGCTTCTACTTACCTGCAACGACGGACTAGTCCTTCGACTTGCAGGGGGCGGTACACTGAAGGAGGTAGTGGCGAGCAAATTCCCATCACAATTTTGGATTTCGATGGTGGGCCTCCATTGATGATGTGGACTTTCTGCATAGCTTTGGCAGAGACATTATTGGAAAGGAAGCGGGTTTGACAAGCTCCGCTACTTTGAACAACAAGGTTTTTGTACCTGGAGTTCTTGGAAAAAGTGGTATTTTGCGGTATGAATTATTATTTTTCGGCTCCTCACAAAGAGTTGACGTTAACACCAAGCTCGTCCATAAATACGCTGTAGTAGGCTTTTGTAGCATGTGAAACATTGGCCAGGACTGCTGTGGGACCTTCTGACGGCTGTCAACTGGGCTGAACATTTCATTGATGGGTCATACCCAGGACCCCCACACAATGAATCACCTTTGACACAAGCTAAAAAACATAGGCACTATGGAAGTGATTGAGCACTTAGCCATGAACCAGGACACCAACCCGATGAGCAGCCAATTCCAGTTCAGATGTACAACAAAGGCAATCGACGGGTGCAGCGTACTCAGAGGCCAACAAATGCTCTCGTGCGGGGGGTCGATACTGCCCGCTGCCATCTTGCCTTGTTTGTCATAAGACTCCCACAAAATTGCTTGGTGCCAGGCATCTTTGTCAAAGTTTTCCACTTGGTTGGACTCTTCGAATGCATCTTGTTTCTGATTCTCGTCAGCAGTCCATCTATAGCAAAGATGGCCATAGATCTCAGCGGTATTTTGGAAATTGAAGTTCCTACTGGTTTCTGCAATTCAAAGACGGCAGAGGGTGAGATGGACGGTCATCTCTTCGTTCATGAGGGACATGGTCCCATCGGTCAACAATTTCCACTTACGTGGGTCTAAAATGTGTTCTGCAGTCGACCAGGATGTAGGTGTGCAAACTCTCCCTGAGAGAGTGCTCTTTGCAGGGCAAATTGAAGTGTTCCTGCAGCAAAAAGGCTGGCAGCTGGATTTACAACAACAGTGCTGTGCTGAGGGCCACTTTGCTGGGCCACATTGACGCGGTGCGCGGTGTCATAGCCCCGTCTTATAGGACTGAGGTAGATGAAGGTTCAGGCATTGTAATGCCTTTTGTACAAATTTGAGCCCAACGGCTGCTGTTGAAATTCTGAGGGATCGGCGTCCAACGGATTCTTCGGCGGGGCGTGGCTTTTGCCGATTTTTCCGTTGGCATACATGTCACAACAATCTTGCCCTTGCTTGACGATTCAGACTGGGAAAACCATCGCATCAATGAATGTGCCATCCGTCTTGTGTTCCTTGGGACGAGCCCGAGTTGCATGCGTGAAGTGTTCCTTGGTGTAGTGCATGTGGCGCGAGGTGATACACACGAAAGTACTTGGAATTGTTTTTGTTGAGCTAGATTACAGATGGTGATTGGAGGACGACAAGGGCTGTGGCTTTTGCAGTGGATGGGGCTTGCATTTTGGGGGGGGGGGGGGCGCATTGCTCATTGGTGACCCCATTCTCCGGATGTTGATGAACAGCTACCGCGTAATCAACAAGGGTAGCGCCAGCAGTGGCCAATGCATGACCAATCTTGTGCCGCAACAATCCGAGGGCGCGCCCATGGTAGTCATCAGTACCAACCGTGTCCCAATTAGGGCACACACATTGTCTCAATGGTGGAGACATCAACAGCCTGTGCATGCACTGCCAGCCGCGCTCAATGGTTGCACCTGGTCGGAGCAACCAGCGACCCCAATTCTGATGATGTGTTGGGAGGGGGAGGGAGGCTCTTGCCCCCCTCTCTACCGAGGAGGTGGAGAGAGTGGCAGGTCATCTCAACAAGTGCCCCATGCCGAAGGTGTCCCATGGGGCTGCACTGCCCTAACCCAGCGTGCAGGAGGATGTGTAGAATGAGGTTCTGGCAGAGACTATTTTTGTGCTCATGAGGGCAATGCATGTAGGAGTGGCCAGGGTGCTTCCAGAGGTCCTGCGCCTGGCACAGGTGCTGGAATGGAGGAAGGTGGCCCAGGGTAGGTAGGTAGGTAGGTGCACTCGGTCGTGGAGAGGCGCCCCATGGTTCCCCCTGGTGTCGCCCCTGTGACGAACAGGAAGAGGCTCCGCGCGTGAAGAGGGGAGGCGGCTTACATCCCGCTAGACCTGACTGTTGGCCCCCACCAAAGCGGCCCCGGGCAACACCGGGAGGGCTGATCGCCGCCAGCGTGACATGCTTGTCTTGCCGGGAGGGTGTGCCCCCGTGCTTGCGCACGTCCCCTCCTTTGGGCGGAACCCTAGAGGTTCAGCGCACTTCCTGGCGTATCCTGTTCCCAAGGCATGCATGCACATTCTTGGTACTAGCGTTCCGAGGCGCTTGGGTGTCGCACGCTCCGCCTCGAGTCCCAAAGCAGCGCAGGCCTTAGGATGCAGCCTTACTCCCGGTCTCCGGATCTCGTTCGGCCGGGTCACCTGCATGGCACGGGCTGCTTCAGTGCCCGGGCTGTGGGCACTGGGTTTCCTACTGTTGTGCGGCGTTTGTGTTTCGGTCCGGTTGGCGGTTGGGTGTGGGTTTTGTTAACCCCGCCAGTCCTGGCTGGGGTCTTGGGTGGGTGTGTTTGGGCACGGTTTGTGGTGTTGTCCCTCTAGTGTCGGCTGTTTGTGGTGTTCGTGGCTGGGGTTCGGTTTCGGCCTGCTTATGGGACGTGTGTGGTTTCGTGGGCGCCCAGCTTGCCCCCTGCCGTTTCTGGTTCCGGCGTGCGGTGTGGGCGTGTCTGCTGGGCCAGGGTCTCCGCTGTGCCCGGTCCTTCTTGGCTGGGTTGTCGGGGTGTGTTTTTTGCGCTTTTTTTTGTGTTCCTGTCCTGGGCCTTGTGGTACCTGTCCCTCCATCCCCTTTCTTTCCGGCTGGGCTGGTGGCTCTCTTTTTCTTTTTCTTTCTGCTTGTTCCGGTGTTCTTTTTCCCGGTGGGCCGCTGTTCCTGGCTTGGTGTTGCCGGTTTTGGGTGGGTGGTCCCCCTGTGCCTCTTTCGGGGTCCTGTCTTCGGTGCCTTCTGGGTTTGGGGTTTGGCCGCCTCTGGTGGTGTTGGCGGGCGGTTTGGCGGCTGTGGGCTGTTTTCGCGCCTTTTCCCCTTCCCCCCTCCTTTTTTTTTGGGGGGGGGGGGGGGGGCTTGCCTGTTCCTCCCTCTTCCTTTCCTTGGGCTGGTGCACGCACTGGCCTGCATTCAGTGTTGTCTTCCAGGCTGCTGTTTTCAGTTGCGTTCTGTTTGGCCGCGTTCCGGCCCCATGGGTCGGGTGGGCTATGTACACGGTGGGCTCGGCGCCCCTTCTTGCCGGGTTAGGTCGTGGCTCTGCCGGCTGGGCGGCTGCGCCAGGCGGCTGCTTGTGGTTTTGGATTAGGGGGCTGGGGTTGTTCGTGTCCTTTCCCCTCTGCGGTGCCGGTTTTAATCTTCTGGGTGGTCCGCCACCGTTGTCGCCAGGCGCGCTGTGGCCCCGTGTGTGGCCTGCGGTGCTGGTGTGTGGCGTGCTTGCGCGGCGCCTTCCAGGGTGTGCGGTGGCTGGCTTCGGTTAGTCCCTCAGGTTGGGGTCAGTTGTGTCGTGTTGTGCCGCTCTGTGCCGCGTCGCGTCGCATCGTGCTGTGGCGCGTTGCACTGTGGCGCGCTGTGGTGCGGTGTGCCGTGGTCTCGCGTTGTGCCGCGGTGGGTCAGTGGAGGTCAGCCTGGCCTGTGTCGTGGTGCAGAGTGCGGGCCGGAGTGTGGCTGGCTGGTGACTGGGGGGTGCGGTTAGGTGTCGGTGTCTCGCTGGGACCGTGCTGTGGGGGCTTTGGTGTACCGCTCGGGCTGGTGGGTCGGGTAGGTCGATCGCGTGACGGTCCATGGGGTTGCCCTCCCTGGGGGCCTGTGCCTTGGTCCCGTGTCCTCTGGGGGTTTCGGTCCCTAGTCCTGGGTGTCGCGGCCGTGCCTTCGTCCTCTTCCGGTGCTTGTGAGGTGGCCCTTGTGGTGGCCGGGGTCGTCGCCTGGCGGTGAGGGCGTGGTGGTGCGTCGTGCGGTGGCGTTCCCTGCGGCTTCCTCTGTGGGTGTGGCCCGTTCTCCCCGTGTAGATGTGCCCTCCATTCTCCGTGTGGTTTCCGGTGGCCGGTGGGTGTGCGCTGGTGTGATCCGCACGGCGTCCGATGCTTGCTTCGGTGGTGTGTGTTGGGGGGTGCGCCCCCGGGTGTCGTGGGGTGTTTCGTGGGGGTGGGGCAGCGCTGGTCCCCCCGTCGTGGTATGCTCTTCCTGGGTGTGGGTTGTGGCGCCTGCCGTGGTGCCCTTTTCCTCCGTGCCTTGGTCCCCGCTCCCGCCCCTTCCTGGGTCTTGGGTGGATTCCTGCCCCCATGTGGTGTCTCTTCCGGCGTCCTGTCCCTGCGAGTGCCTGCCCTCACTTGGGGCCCCTCTGTGCCCTCTTGCCTGAGTGCTCCTTGGTGCCCCTTGCCCTTCCCTTGCCCTTGTCCTGCCCCTTCCTGGTGTGGTGGTGGCGGGAGGGGCGGGGTCGGGAGGGGGCGCCGGCGGCCCAGGCCTGGGGGTGGGTGGCCTGGAGCCACTGGCGGAGGGCTTGGGGGGTGTAGGGGGGGCGGAGGCCCTGGACCGCATCGCGGGGGAGGGCCTCCCATGCCGCTTGCGGCATGATGGCCTCCGGGGCGGCCTTGTTGGGGTTTGCGGGAGTGCGAGTGCGCACCTCCTCGGAGGTATGCACCATGTGCACCCCTTCGTGCCTTCCCGCTCCCCCGACCCACTGCACCCAGCGGCGGAGCTCCTGCAGAGCGGGGGGAGACCACCAGGCGAGGCTGGCGGGGCCCCGGGGGGGGGAAGGGGTCCGTGCCCGGGGTCCTGGAGCGGCGGGGGGGGGATGTGGACCTGCGGTGGTGGCGGGGGTGGCGGTGCCTCGGGGAGCGGGAGCGGCCGTGGCGGGGGCTGGGGGTGGAGGACGGGTACGGGCGGAGGGGGGAACGGGGGGGGGAGGTGGACATGGGGCGGCGGTGGCGCGCTCGGTGGCGTCCGGGGGAGCGGGAGTGGTGCTGGCGGGGGCTGGGGGTGGTGGATGGGTATGGGCGGCGGGGGGAATAGGGAGCCCGGCGGGGCGTGTGGAGGGAGGGGGAGGTGGACGTTGGGCGGCGGTGGCGTGCCTGGCTGCGTCGGGGGGAGCGGGAGCGGTGGTGGCGGGGGCTGGGGGTGGGGGTCTTGTATGGACGGTGGGGGGAGGAGGGGGCAGACATGCGGCGGCGGTGGCGCTCGTGGTGGTGCCCGGGGGAGCGGGAGCGACGGGAGCTGGGTCCCGGGGGGTCCTGGTGGCACCTGGGGGAGCAGGAGCGGCGCGAGTGGGTGGTTGAGGCGCGGTGGGAGTGTGGGCGCCGTGGGCGAGTGTGCCGTGCGGGGGGGGAGCGGGAGCGCCGCCGTTTGCGGGACCGGGCCTCATCGCTCGAGTCGGGCCAGTCCGGAGGCGTCGGCGGCCCCTGGGGGGCCTCGCGCGGTGCCGCCTGGTACTGGGGGGGGGGGGGTCCCCTGTCGTCCATGGATCCGCCACGTAGGGGTGTGGTGGCGGCAGCGGCTGGTGGTGTGGGTCGAGTGGCTGTCCTTGGTGGGGTTGGGCCCGGGGGGCCCCTTCGGCGTGGACGTGGTGGCCGGGGGGGTACAAATACGGTTCCTGGTACGGGGGGGTGGCTGGTACGGGGGGGGTGGCCCCTGGCGGTAGGTGGGGTATGCGGGTGGAGCGCTCAGTGGCTGCCATCCCATCCGGTGGTGCTGTTCGTGCACGGGGGGTTGTGGCCCGGTGGGGTAGGGCGGTGGGCAGTGGTAGTGGTTGGGGTGGTGTTGGTAGTGGTGGTGGTGGGGCCGCTGTTGGTGGTGGTGTGGGTAGTGGTGGGTTTGGTGTTGCGGGTATGGCCCATGGACCCCTTGTGGGTTTTCCGGTCCCCCTTGTGGGGGTGGGGGGTTGGGCATCGTGGGCAGTCCCCGGGGCTGCACTATGTGGTGGGCAGGGGGGGCGGGTCGGGGGCCGGGCTTGACGGTGACGGTGGTCGAGGGGTCCAACGTCCCTAGGTCGGTTTGGCCGGCGGTAATGGTGGTTTGTGGGGGATGGATGACGGGGCGCTTGGTGACCGGGATGCGGACGAGGGCTTGGACGGGGTCGTGCTGGGTGGCCGCCTCTGCGGTGGTGGTGGGTGCCGGCGGGAGGGGGGCGCGGGTTGCGGTGGGTGGGTGGTCCTGGCTTGGGTGAGGGTCCGGGCGGGGGTGGTGTCGGGTGGGTTTGTATCGTTGCGTTTGTGGTGTTGTGTGTGCTCGCGTGGGCTCCGGCTTGGGTTTGGGGTCGGGTTTGGGGTTGGGGTCCGGTTTCAGGTTGAGGAGTACCTCTGTCCGGAGGTGTGAGGGCGTCGATGCCGGGTCGGGGGTCGTCCCGGTGCGTTGCCAGGGTGCCCGGGTCGCCTGTGTGGGGGTTGGGAGGTCGGTTTGTGCGGCCCCGCCTTGGCTTTTGCCGTGGCTTTGAGGATGAGGGCGGCGGGGAAGGGGGGGTCGGAGGATGAGGTGGAGGAGGTGGACGAGGCTGAGGATGAGGAGAAGGTGGTGGACGCGGGTTGGGCTGTGATGCGGGCGGGCTTGTGGGCGGCGGCTTCTGCTGCGGCCACGGCGGGGAGGATGGAGGGCATGTCCTCGGGGTGTAGGTTGGGGGCGGGCGGCTGGGGGGGCCCGGTCGTGACCTGGCTGCCTGGCGGGCCGATCTGGTCAGCAGCGGCGGGGGAGGGAGGCGCGGGGCTGTGGCCTTCTCCTTCTGGGCTTGGCTGGGCCCGGGTCTTGCAATGTGCGAGATCGTGTTGGTTGGCGTCCGCGGGGGGGAACAGTTCGCGTGGGCTGCATTCAGGGGCCGGGGGGGGTGGGCCTGGGTCCTCTGGGGTGTGTGCGGGGGGCGTGGGCGGGCTACTGGGTGGGGTGGGCGTGCCGCGGGGCGCGGGGCTCCTCTCAGCGGGTGTGTGTGGGTTGTCGAGTGTGGGGGGCGGTGAAGGGTGTCTTGCGGGTGGGTGTGTGGCGGGCGTGTGCTGGTGTTCGGGCGGGTGGGGGAGGCCCGTGTCGCGGGGGCCGGGGGTGCGCGCGATGGTGGGCGTGTGTGGGTCTCCGGTTGAGCAGCGAGAGGGGAGGGGCATGGGCGGGGAACGTGCGGTGGGGTGTGCTGTGTTGGTGTATGTGTCCGCTTGCCGCGGCGCGCTTGCGTGGGCAGTTGTAGGCCGGGCGGTTTGGAGGAGAAGCTTGCGGTCTTCTGCTGCCGCGGCAAGGATTTGGCAGACGAGCCTGCGTATCTGGTGGACCTCTTGGTCAGTGGTGGGAAGGGGGTATGCTAGCTTTGGGCTAAGACCCGCGAGGTTGAGGACCCTGTGGCTGGCGTGGTACCCGCAGGTGAGGGACTGCTGCAGTCTGGGGGGGGTGTTTGGTCGTGTGTCCGGGCCCGCCTCGACTTGTTTGTGGGCGCCGGGGATGGCCCAAACCCAGGGCACGGTCCCCGTGGGTGGCCAGCGGCGCTGGATCCAGTGGGTTAGGCAGAGCATGGCCAATCCCAGGTGGTAGCCCGCCTTCCCTGAGGTGATTTCGGCCAGGGCGCGGGCTGGGGGCTTGTCCGCTGGCTGGACGACGCCCCTGAGAACCCTGTGCTGGGTGGTGGGGTCCCCCACTGCCCCTGGTGGGGCGGTCTCTGGGGCGAACATGGTGTCTGTCCCTTGGATGAGCCATTGCAGGCCGGGGGACGTAGCCGTAGCGGCTATCACGTAGTAGTGGCCGCGCTCGAGGACTGTAACCCAGACCTCCGGCGGGGGGTGGTCACTGTCTGTAGGTGGGGGGGGGGGGGGGTCGTCGTCTGGGGTGCGGACGCCGGCGGTGCGGAGGGCGGTGTCGTGGTTTGGTGCAGTGGCCTGTTCTCACTGCTCCGGGCCGTTCGGGTCCGCTGGGTGGTCCGTCTCCGCTGGGGCCCGTCGTATGCGTACGGTCCCTTGACGCGTGACGTTGATGCCGGTGTCGTGCGTCAGGGCCTGGCCCCACTCGATGGGGGGGATCCAGACGTGCTGGCCCTGGGTGTGTTTGCGGGCTCGCCAGAGTACGAGGTCTACGATGGTCTCGTGGAGGCCGCTGCCTGGGGTGGTCAGGTCCCGGAGGGCTTTGACGGTGGGCTTGGCCCAGTCCTCTTGTAGGCGGTACCAGCCCAGGGGGGCGGTCGGGGCCCTGTCTTGGAGGGTTGCTCGGAGGAGGTCGGGGTCGCGGATAGTGGCCGGTTTGAGGGGGGGCTGCCCCGGGTCCGGGGGGGGTTGGGCTGGATGGGCTGCCGGGGTCTTGCGTGTCTACGTCGATGCATGGTTGGCCTTTGTTGGGCTCGGCCGGACTGGGCGGTGCCGGGTGGCTTCTTGGGTGTGAGACGGGTCTCGGGGCGCTGTGGTGGTGTCTTGGAGACCTGTGGATGGAGATGGGGGGCGCGTGCGGGGCGCGGAGTGGGTTAGTGGACGTCAGGGTCATGCACGGCATGGTAATGGATGAGATGCTGCATGTGTTCCCTGGCGGTGGGGTCGGTGAGTTGCTAACAGGAGGTGTTTGCGGTGTACCATTTGGGCCGCTGCCCTGCGGACTGCCTCTAGCTGGAGGTGTGCTGCTGCCTCCATGGGGCTTTCTGTGTGTTTGGTGAGGTGTCGGTGCAGGGCCTGTGTCACCGCCCCTCTCATGGTGGCTTCTTTGATCAGGGGGTCCCGGAAGAGCTGTTCGGTGGCCTGGTGTGCGTGGCTGTGGGTTGGCCATCCTTCGTGTTGTCGCAGGGTTTCCGCCGGGGACCAGCCCACTAGCGTGTCGCTGCCTGTATGGAGGGGGCATTTCTTGAAGTGTTCCCAGTCCTCCGGGGTGGTGTGGTGGCACGGGCAACAGGTGTGTTCGTCGGGGAGGTGGATGTGCTTGCGAGCGAGCCATCTGGCGACCCTGGTGAGGAATGGCAGTTGCTCCCTGAGGAGCTGGATGCGTCGTTTTTAGAGGTGGGCTGGGACGTTTGCTGGGCGCAGCGCTGAGTGGTAGAGGGGGATTTGCAGTCTGGCCTGGAGCTCCTGGACGTGCGCCCCGCTGTCTGCGTCGCTGAGCACGCGGGCGAGATGTTGGATGGGGTTGGGGTAGTGGTATGCTCTGTCGTGGGAGGAATGGAGGGCATCCTCTGGTACCCAGTGCGGGGTGTGATGGGGCTCGGGTACAGGGGGCACGTGTTGGAGGTGTGTGTGGTTGCGGCCGAGGTCAGGGATCTGGAGGGCTGGTAGGTGTGTTGTGCGCTGGTGTACTGCCTGGTTGTCGACCTTACCATTTCCGTATTGGTGTCCGCGGGACTCTTGTTTCACGATTTCGAGTTGGACGTAGGGGGGAAGGCTGCGAAGGGCTTTCCAGAGCAGCAGTGCCTGGGTGCCGAGGCTCGTCGCGGTGGCTTTGTGAAGTGGTTGCCTTGCTATGCGGAGGAGCAGGTGCGTGTCGACAGTGGCGTCTACCACGAACCAGACCCGGACGATGTGCGGGGAGTGGGCAGGTAGGTGGGCCGCGATCTCGGTGATGGCGTCAGCCATGGCCCCTAGCTCCCCGTGGGAGGAGGCCCCATAGGTGCTGTGGCCCGTGTGGTGGTCCATGTGGTAGTGTCGCCCGATGTGGGTTAGCTGCAGGGTGCCCCCCCCGGTGATGGGTGTGAGGGCGGATTCGCCTGAGGCGTCGGTGAAGAAGAGCCGGTCCGCCGGTGATGGTTGTGGGAGGCGGCATGGGTTCATGGGCAGGTAGGCGTATATGGCAAGGCCCGTGGCGAGGTGGGCTACTGGGGTTGTGGGCTGCAGGATGGGGGTGGCGTACACCCCTTTTCCTTTGGAGATGATGTGTTTCGCTTGGGGGGACAGGGCTATGAGTCCCTGCTCCGGCTGTCCTTGTGTGAGGTAGGAGTAGATGTAGTGGAGGATGTAGGCTGTGTCGGGGTTTAGGTCGTGGCATGTGAGGGTTTGTGTTCGGTGCTCCGGTGTGTGGCAGCAGTGGTGGGACGGATAGTAGGGGTGCTCATGCTTGCCCGTTCTGCCTGGCTCGTACATGCTGTAACGGATGGCGACGCCTGCCGGGTCGGGGCGGGGCCATGTGGGTGTAGTGGTGAAGAGCCATTTGGGCGCGTGGTCGGGGTTCCATGGTACCGTGGGGTTAGTGTCGGTGCGTTGGAACCATGGGGCTATCAATGCGTAGGCCTGTGGTGGTAGGTGGGTTGTGGGGTGGGTGTGGTGGCGTGCTATGAGGTGTAGTACGGGCCATGGTGTGGTTGGTGCCTCGGGGTCACAGGCCCAACATGTGCGTGGCATGCTCTGGGAATCATGGGGGACCCTTGGTAGGTCTCGGGCGGTCATGTGGTGTTTCGGTATGCGCCATTTTGCCCCGTGGTGGATGACGGTTGTCTGCGTGGGTTTGGCTTCATTCCGCGCCAGTAGTAGGGACAGTGGTGGGACTGGGCCCGTCACCGGGGGGACGGGTTCGTGTTTCGATCCGGTGGTGGCGTAGGGCGGTGTCGCTGGGATGGGTCGGGGGTGTTGCTTTGTGAATTCTCGGTAGGCTGTGTGCATGTCTTTGCTTCCCGGTAGAGTGTGTCCCGCTGCTCGTGCCGTCTGCGTGAGGTACTGGTGGAAGAGGCGGTATTGTGGCCATTCAGGAAGCTGTAGAAAGGGGCTGTGGTGTGCCCCGCTGTGGTGCAGGACCCGCATTTGGGGGAGGGTGACTTATACTACGGTGATGGAGGCCCCGACAAGGTCTATGGTGTGGATGGTGCCCTTGGGGTGATGGTGGAGGTCTCCGCAGAGGACCGCTAGTGGCCCTTCCTCTGGGCACGTGTGGTTGGTGAGTATGGCGTGGTGTGGGGATGCGAGGAGAAGCTGCAGGTGGTTCCACAGGCGCGTGTTCATGTTGGTGGCCATGCCCGTCTGGTGGAGTACCCAGCGCGGGCATGTGTTGCGGGACCGTTGTGCGGCTTGGAGGCGGATTGCGGTGACCTCGCGGACCTCCGGTGAGTGGTTGTGGGTCATGCGGTGAAGGAGGAGGGCGGTGTGTCTGGTGTAGGCCGCTTTCACCTCGTCCCCATATGGCGTCCCTATAGTGGGGCCATGCCGCTCGGATGGCGCGAGTGGGTATGGAGGTGGGCCAGCCCCCGTGTGCTGCCCATGCCTTGGTCACCGCGCGTGTAGAGGCTGGAGGGCGCTGGTGGGGTGTGTCAGGTGGAGTGCTTGGAAGCCTATGGAGGCGTTCAAGACCCCGGTGAGGTAGTACGCCAGACTCTGGTGGGACAGGGAGAGGGCCTTGGTGGTCGGGGACGCATATCTGGGGAGATGGGCGAGGTGTGATTGCAACTTGGGAGGGAGGGTGGCGTCCTCAGGGTCCGCCGCCTGGATTACCCCCAGGTGGGTGGTGGTTGTCACGACTTGCATGGGGGGCCCTTGTGGCCCTAGGGTGGGAGGTGTGGCAGACCCCTTGATCATGGCCACTGACTTTGTGGGGTGGACGATGAGGCTGTTGTGGGAGAGGTAGGAGACGGTCACGTCCAGTAAGTCATTGGCCTGTTGGGTGACCGTTGGCCCGGCGTCCGGGGCATGGGGTTCGTGTGGGGTGTGCGCGACCGTGAGGTTGGTGTCGTCCGCGAAGCCCACCAGGGGGGAGAGGAGGGGGTAGGGTGCGTAGGCCGGGTAATCCTGCTCGATTGCGAGGGCCAGGGGGAGCGTCACTAGAAGGTACAGGAAGGGGCCCTCTGCTCCCCCTTGGGGGACCCCGCTGCCTGGCTCCAGGAAGGGGGTGAGGCCTGCTCCAGTGCGGACCGTGTATTTGCGGGCGCGGATGTAGCCGGAGGTGAAGTTGTAGAAGGGGAGGCCTAGGCGTTTCCACACCGCTTCTAGAAGGAGCCAGGAAGTGTTCGGGAAGGCTCCTTTGACGTCAAGGGAGGCGATGATGAGGTCCATCGGGTCCATGTCTGCAATGGTGTCCTGGAGGAAGATGGCCTCTTGTGGGGACCGGCCTGGGATGGCCCCCCAGAGGCTTGCTGGTATGTGGGGGTCCAGGTGGGGGCGGATGCGGCGCAGGAGGATGGTCCAGACGATTTTGACCTCCGTGACCGCAAAGACTATGGGGCGCCAGTTGTCCGGGTTTGCCCAGTCCCCTTTTTTGTAGAGGGGGCGGACAACGTTTGCCCAGTCTGGTGGCAGGGGGGTCCGCCCCGTGACGATGTCCCAGAGGCGGTGGGCGAGGATGCGGAGGAGGTGGGCGGGGAGGTGGTAGTATGCCTCTGCAGGGAGGCCGTCGTAGCCTGGGGTTTTGTGTTGCCGGAGACTGTGGATGGCCTCCCGGACTTCGTGGATGGTGAAGGGGCGTTTTTCCAGTTGCCTCCTCTGGGCGTGGTTGAAGACCCGAGGGAGGCGGTCGATTTTCGCCTGGGTGTCTGGGTCCAGTGTGTCTTGGGTGGGGGTGTGTTGCCGGAGGAAGCTGTCTTGGGTGGCTTGAGCACTGTGGCTGGGTTGTTGGTGAGGGAGCCGTCCTTCTGCCGGACCCTGGTGATGGTGCGGTGGCCGGTGTCGGTCATGGCGTCGTTGAGGTGGGGGATGGCCTTGTAGGGGAGTTCATGTTGCGCATACCGTTCCTGCTCCTGGGCGATGCGCTGTTGCCTGTGAATGTGCCACCGCTGCAGGTCTGCCCTGATGTGGGCTATCCGTGTCCTGCAGTGGTGTATCTGGCGGCGGGTTTGGGGGGTGTCGGTGTGGAGGAGGGTCGCCAGTTGTTGCTTCGCATGCCAGAGGTCATGGAGCATGTCCCCCAGGGCCGTGGGTGGTTGGTCGTCGTCTGTGTGGGGGTGTTGCTGGAAGCCGCAGGCGACGGCGGCCGTGCGCATGGCTGTGAGTAGGTCGGTGGGGTCTGGTTGGATGCGCCGGGCGCGGTCTATGGCCCTGTGATATTGGGACCAATCTTGCTTGTCATGCAGCGGGGGCATCTTCAGGGGGGTCCGGCAGGCCTTGGTCCGCATCCTCTGGGGGGCTGGGGGGAAGGTTGGGGATGGTGAGGCGGATGTGCAGGGGGCTATGGCCTGTGCGTCCCAGCGGGAGGGGTCCATATCGGGCCTCCGCTCAGATGATGGTGGTGGGGTCGCCATAGCATACGTCGATGCGGGATGGGGCGGCATCTGTTTGGTGGGGGAAGTGGGATGGTTGGCCCTCGAGGTTGGCTGTCAGGTCCACGAGCCCCAGCATTTCGATGGTGTCGCGGACTGCTTGGTCCTGGGGTGTGGCCTGTCCCCCTCGGTTCGCTGGGGTGGGGGCGGCGTTCATGTCGCCGATGATGACTGTGGGGGCGAGCATGGCCATCTGGCGGTACGCCTCGGCCAGGGCTTGGAGGAAGGGTTCCGTGGCTTCGCCCAAGGGGACGTGGGTGTTGATGACGTTGAGTTGCCATCCGTCCCCGACGACCTCATAGACACCTAGCCTCCCTGGGACGCTGAGGTGGTGGACGAGGTGGACGTGGATGCCGGTTTGGGCGTATAGGGGGGTCCCCTTGTGCCAGTAGCATTTGTACGCTTTCTGGTCCGGGGTATATATGGGGGTGGTTTCTGGGGGGTCGTCGCGTTGTAGGCCTTGTTCCTGGAAGGTGAGGAGGTCGAGAACCCACCCCGGCCCCTGTGCCATCGGGAGCTCTTGGAGGGCGGTTGTGGCGTCCTTGGAGTATATATGGAAGGTGGCCCAGTATGCGGCTGTGACGGATTTTCTGTGGCTACGGAGAATGAACCTCCTGCCGGATCACCCGAGAAAGAGGTCAAAAGTATGTAGCCATGTCATGCAAAGGGTGAATTGTGACTACTTCAAGCCGGGGTCTGACTAGTGATGACGGTAGTTCTCACGCTCCGACTGGGTGCTCCAAATAGTTATCGTGCTAGGGTATCACGTTCCAACTAGTTATTGCGGGGATGGTTGCAGCCAGTTATTGCGCTGTAACTGAGTTATCTGGAAGGTTATCACGGGAGTTATTGCTGGAGTCATTGCAAGTCTTCTTTCGGGTATTTGCGCATTCCTTCTCGATCCACAGACGATGCTTGGCTTGTTCTCCAAGGACATGGACAAGACAGCCGCAGCAGCCGCAGCGGGAGCAGCGGGAGCACTGGCTGCCAAGTTGAGGGCAGCCAATGCAGACCTGGACATGGAGGACATGAAGAACCTGCATGCTGGAGGGGGTGCCCTGGAGGTGGGGTGAACCTGCGGATGATGTCTGCCGGTGGGGGTGGGGGCAGGTTGGTACCACCAGGTACCCACTGTTGAGAAGGAGGGGGCGGTGGGTAATGACACCGACCTCATCCTCCAGTCGTAGATGTCGGAGGGTGAGGGAAATTCTTTCGCCACATGGCCAAGAGTGCCCGAGTGGGAGACTTCCACCGACTTCTTTTGTTTCTGTGGGATGTCTAACCCCCCCCCCCCCGCGCACAAGAGCTATTTCCTCCGCCAACTTTACTTTGTGTCAGACAGTGGGGAGTACACATGGCTCGAGGGATGGCACAAACCGCAACGAGCGTGGCACAATCACCAGGTGGGTCGCGTACTTGAGGTTCTTTCCTCATACCTCTCGTGTCAAGACCGCGCGGTTCTCGGTGTTTTCTATCTGCTTTACAACATTTACAAATTCTGCTCCTTTGTGAATGCACGGTGGAGGGCAAGGCCGGTGCCGGAGTTATACACATGGGGGACCATACCGACTTTGGTGATTTTAGGTGTGGCTGGCACGATTATTCTTAAACTAGATTGATCATCTGATTGAATGTCGTCTCCACTCCGGGATTCCATGGATTGGGTTGAATGTCGCAGCTCTTATAGCAACGGGAACAATGTGCAAGAGTATGTGGTCTCTTCTTATCATTTTTACTAAATATACACAAACGTTCAGTGCTCTCATGCTCACAATGCATATTTGTTCTTTGTGCGGTAGTTCCAATGCACCCCTAACTTGGCCACAGATTTGACGTCATGGTGCGACCGTCCTGCTTTGGTTTCTCATTAGTCAGTTGGGGAAGGAAGTGTGGGATTAGCCTTGCATTCATTTCCCTTTCCTAACCATCGAATGTGAGGATTCATTGACAGTCGGAGAGATGTTCCCCGATGTCACCGACAAACATTGGATTTTTGAGTATCCGGTCGGATGTGTTCGTCAAGGGTAAGGGTTGGGCCACGGGGACCAATGTTGCACCTACGTGTGGCACACTGGTGCTTAGGTACTATGAGAGAACAATCCTCTCCCTTTACCCTTCATTGAAACCCATGAGGTTCATCGATGATGCCGGTACCTTTTATCCCACATTTTCGACTCTTTCATTTAAACCTTTTTTGAGAACTATGTACCCGCCTAATTTGTCTTTTGACATTTTACCAAAGGGAGTGACATTCAGATATTTCTCTTTTGGATGTGCTTATCGTCACTGTCCACCCCTTGAGGTATAGTGTTTTGGGAAAACCCAACAGCTCGGCTCTTTACCTCCCTTGACATTCCAACAACCTGATAAATGTGAAGGAAGCGTGGGTGGTGGGGTAGTGCTTTGTATTTCTTTGTCTTTCCTCCCACAAGGAATACTACATGCTTTCTTGGGAAAGGTTGAGGGGGGCCCGGAATTTCTTGGGATACCCCCCCTCCATAACCACTAAACCAATCATTGTCTGGGCGGATAAAGGGAGATACATTAAGCCAATACCTAATGCCATTAAACAGAACGGGAATCACGCCTTCAGGGTGCCCCAGCATGGTGCCGTACCTCTCTCTTTTTCCAGGGTGGTGAGGGCCTTTGTGAACAATGTAACTTTCCTTTCAAATGCTGAATGGCTTGCTACGTTACAGCCCTTACCTAACCTCGGGTGGCCAGTCCATCGGTGGTGCACCCGTGCTCTCCTGAAAAGCACTTGATCGCAATTTATAGTTTTTATTTATTATGATTTGTCAATGTAAGTTAGATCTTCCTGGCGCGTATGCTGCATTTTTTATCCTATTGGGTTGACTCTCTGTGAATCCTGTCTCTGTTTTGTCAGACAGTTGAGGAGGGGCAACTACACTGAAACATGTTCAAAAAAAGAGCAGAACTTGAATTGTTGGATTGCGCTGTGTGCCCTTTCTGTATGCTGGTAGAGATGTTGAAGGTTTCCCAAGTACAAAAGTCAAGAGCTGAAACGATCCCCGGTCACAAACATTAGAAGAAGTTGAAGTCCCTATGCAAATATTACACTCATGGCGCAATGGTTTCGTGCAAATTTGCTTTTGGTCCACCAAAGTTTGAAGAAAGTCACAGTCAACCAGGTAAATGATTTTCAAGTATACCATTCAAAACCTAATTGGAAGAAGAAATTGCGTTGGCTATTGGCGAATGGATTTCAAACAGAGACGTCAACATTCAAGTATAGGAGAGAAAAGGTCTCAATCCTGTTGGAAGAATGCAAACAAAAGGAGATCCATGTAGCATCCTTCACAAAAAAGATTGAATACATTAACAAACATAGTGAAAATGCAAAGAGAAAGTCCAATGGTACTCTTGACAAGCTCCAGAAGGGGTATGACGAATAGGTTGTAGGTATTGCACAACACATCATCACCCTTCCCGCGGATGAAGTAATCAACATCGATGGGCATAAGTGTTTCAATGAAGCCATGGATGCTAGTCTATCAAGTGGAAAGAACAAGGCGCTCGTAAGCATTGCCGTCAGCAAGGATAGTACGATTAGAATTTTCGATCGCCAGTATGTTGATTGCGAAGCATGGCGAGCACGTAAATCGGTAGAGCAGAACACTCCGATTGCAAATTACTTGGTGAGAAATCAAGTAGCGCAAGCACTGAACGGAGACTCCAAGCAAACGAAGGACACGCAAAACCAAGCGTTCAAAATCAACAATCGATGAATGAAACAGTTGAAATCCTTATGACTGTGATGAATTTCTTGCTTCCCAATCACGAGACAAAAAACGGGACATTGAAAGAAGATACCATGAGACATACCGCTGCTGCCGAAAAAGGGAAAGGAAAATGGAGGAGAAGTGGAAGTGTCTCCAGGGCTGCAACTACGAACCCCAGCAAAAGCACAAAGTGAAAAAACGGAGAACGCCGGAAGGAAAGGGCCAAAGAAGAAATGGGAGACTAGGCAAAGACAAAGAAAAGGAAGGCAAAATGGCAAACACATAAAGGGCCGCAAGAAGAAATGAGAGTGACTTCCACAATCCTCTTTTGGGAGGCACTGAAATTGAAGAAATCCCCGAGCATTTCAACAAGGTATTCAGTTCAAAAATTGTCCCCTGTCCTGATATCTCGCAGGCTTTGATTCCCAGAATCTGCAATGTGTAGACGTATTTGAATAGAGTGGGCATTTGGGATATTCATTGCATGCTAAACCTAGCGGAACAGAACTTAGTTGACATATTTCCTTATTATCATTTCTTCAATTTGAGAGGTGTAATGCCGCCTAACAATGTCATCAAAAATCATGGGTCCGAAGCACATGTGATTCAAAAGATGGTAAATGACTCCGAAGATTGTGTGTTTAGTTGTCTATAACATCACAACACTAAGGGCTTTGCGGATCTTGGTGTTACATTGAAGTGTTATTTGTTTGTAGTTTTGTTGAAGTCCCATGTTCTTGTGCCGTCTGGTAAGTCAAGTCTAGCGGTTCTCATGCCTAAGGAAGTTTACTTGAGTGAGGCAAGAGCCCAAATGAATTTGAAGAGTGGAGATTCGAACATTAATTAATGTTTGGGTAAAGATGATGCCACAAAAAAGCATTGGAGTAACTCAGCAAACATGTTGCAAACACGCCTACACGCCATCGTTTTGTCAATGATGGCGGGTCGCCTACTTGAGATTCTTTCCTCTTACCTCTCGTGTCAAGTCCGCCTTGTTTTGGCCGTATTCTACCTGCTTTGTAACACTCCTGTATCCTGCTCCTTTGTGACTGGCCGGTCCAAAGCAAGGCCAATAGTGTGTTGACACACATGGGCCACCACAAGGACTTTGGTGATTTTAGGTGTGGCCGGCACGACGTTTCTTAAACTAGATCGATCATTCGATGAAATGTCAACCCTACTCCGGGATTGGATGGACTTGTGTCAACGTGTCAACTCTTTCAGCAGCTGGAACAATCGGCAGGAGTCTGTGCTCTTGTCTTGTGATTTTCACTCAATGTAAACGAACATTAACTGCTGTCATGTTCACAATGCATATTTGTCCTTTAAGCGGTGTTTTGAATCGATCCCCGACTTGATCACAGGTTTGAGTCATGGTGGGACCACTTTGCTTCAGTTGCTCCTTAGTTAGTTGGGGAAAGAAGTGTCAGATGAGTGTTGCATTCATTTTTCTTTCTTAACTATAGAATATGACGATTCATTGACGGTCCCACAGTTTTCCCCCAATGTCACCTACACCCATTGCATTTTTGAACGTCAAGGGATGGAATGCTTTTGCCAATGCTTGGGCTGGGGCCATGGGGACCAATGCTCCACCTATGTGAAGCACATTGCCAATTTGGTACTATATAAGAATGACCCTTCCTCTTCACCCCTCATTGAAACTCATGAGGTTCATTGATAATGGTCTACTTTTTTATCCTAATTTCGTAATCCAATCTATAGATCTCATTTGGACAACTATGTACCCCCCTAATTTGTCTTGTGCCATTTTGCAAAGTCGAGTGACTCCACACATTTCTTTTCTGGATGTGTTCATGGTGACTGTCCACCCCTTGAGGTATACTGTATTTCGGAAGCCCATCCACTCGGTCCTTTACGTGCCTTGGCATCCCAACAGCGCAAGAAATGTGAAGGAAGGGTGGGTGGCGGGGGAGTGCATTGGATTTGTTTGTCTTTCCTCCCACAAGAACTAATACATGCTTTCTTGGGAAGTTCTGAGGGGGGCTCTCATTCACTATGGATAGCCCCCCTCCATAACCGCTAAACCCAAAGTTTTCAGGGAGGATAAAAGTAAATACATTACGCAAAAGTAAAACCCGATCAAGCGTAAAAACCTTCACCACTGTTGGGTGCCCACCATGGTACTGTGCCCATCTCTTGTTCTTGGTGGTGACCCACTTTTTGAACGATTTAAACTTTCTTCCGGATGCTAAATTGTTTGCTACTCTTACAGCCCTTTCCTATCTTGGCGAGGGTATTCCATGGATGGCGCACCCGTGCTCTCCTAAACGTACTTGATCGCGAATTACTGTTTCCATTTTTTTGCTCCGCCGATGTAAGTTAGACTTTCCTGCCGATTGTGTCGCATTTCTTATCCTATTTGATTGAATGTCTTTGAATCCTCTTTCTCATTTGTCACATAGCTCAGCCGGGGCTACTAGCTCGAAACATGTTCCTATAGGGATCAGACCCCGAATTCTTGGATTGAGCCGTGTGCCCTGCCTATATGCGGGTAGAGATACTGAAAGTCTTCCAAGTACAAAAAACAGGAGGGGCAGCTATCCGCGGTAACAGACCTTTTAAGAACGAGCATTGCCCTCTCCTTGTGCCCTACCCACTCCCACACCCATTGAAGCCCCTCCCCCTTCCCCCCCTGTGCAGCCTGCAGTGCCTGCTATCCTCGCAAGACGGGCTTGGGGTCGGGTACCTGTGGCCACTGCTCTCGGACGCCTCGGTATGGAGGAGGAGGGTACATGGGCAGTGCTGCCTGTGTTCCTAGGTATGGCGGAGAAGGAAACAGGGAGATGTGTCCTCACAGTCCTTTCCCTTCCTTGTTGCCTCACTTCCCTGTCTACACTGGCATCCCAATACAACTCTTTGCTCTCCCACTCTCTCCGCGCCTCTTGCCGCCTACCCTCTGCGCCTCTGCCTTTCCTTTCCCCTTCTGTCAACTCTGTGGTGCTCGCTGGACCCCCCCTCTTTCCCCAACTCCTTCCCTCTCCTCTCCTCCTCTTTCCGCAGCTCGTATATGGTCTGCTGCCTAGGAGGGAAGGGAGGGTGTTGTTGGCGGCGGTGGCGCTCCATGCGTGGCCGCACGTCGTCGTTCCCTGTCTGCTGCTCCTTCTCCTCCGGCTCCTCATGTGCACTCACTGCCGCCTTGCCCGCTGGGGGGGAGTGTGGGTGGTCCTGCGCATACAAATTTTGTACCTGCCTCCACTGCAGCTCGTGCCTCCCGGCTTATACTTCTCTTTTTGTCTGTGTCCTCCAGTCCCCCCTGCACACTGACCTCCCTGCTGCCTCCTTCCCCCTGTTCTCGGGATTTCCCTCTCTCCCTTGCCCTTTCTCTTGTCGCGTACCTCTGAGAGGACGGACTTCCTGGTGGCCGGCGGCACATTAGGCTCTGCCGGCTGCATTGGCTTCTCTGCCACAATCCTCTCTGTGGCAACCTTCTCCGCTCCCGCTTCCGACATCACGAGGATGTCGTCTACGATGCTGGCCACAACCGCTGCTGCCGCCTGCTGAGCATGCACCCCGGCCTGCTGCCCCGGTCCTTCCCTGCCCCCGCCAGCTCCTCTGCCATAACTGCTTCCACCTTTCCTTGGCCCCCCTTTCCACCTACCCCGGTGACATCAGGCTGTCCGGCGATGGAGGGGACGGTGGCGCAGCAGATGTTGCCATTGAGCCTGAGAGAGGAGCGGGGGCTGCATGCGGGCCACCTGTACCCAAAATCTCATCAATCCAGCCCCGGGCCAGCTGCCTGCACCATCTGCTTTAGTGGCGGGGCGGACGACACAAAGGATGAACTTAACACGGGCATCCGAGACCTGTGTGTGTGGGCTGGAAGAGCTTTGGGGACTGCTCAGCCCCTTCAGCCCAAACTCACCCCCCCTGATCGCCTCGGAGCTGAGATTGGTGTGCGTGAGAAGGGTCAGCAGTTGCGTGAGTGGGATCAGGCAAATGGAGGAATGAGCCTGAAAAAGCGAAACTGGACCGGACCCCCACCGTAAGACCAAGAAGGCACCAACAGGGTACATTTGCCCTTGAGGAGGGGGCTATCATACCTTATGTCTGTTCCTGCCTGTTCACGAGCTGGCAGACACGATGCAAACGTCCTCCAGGACGGGAGTGAGGGGGTTATGGTGGTACCAGTAAAAAAATGAGAGGAGTGGTTTTTGAGTGTACGGGGGATTGCAGGGGTTAGGGGGGACATACCAATAGGAAAGAGTAATTTTTGGGATGGGCAGGGTAAAATTCTCTTACAGGATGGTCACCTACAGTACGAGGCTGTAGCTTTCGATGCACTTGGTATTGAGCAAGAGGGACTAAACCAGACCAGCTGGGAACAGCCCTTGGCTGGTTCTGACCTGAAACCTGTCCTCCATCAGGGAGCCTGGCGTCTATAGGTTCCCACTGCAGCTCTGGGCCTCGGCAAAAGAGCCCTTGGCGTGAAGCGCCGGAACTAGAATTTCCTGGCACTGAAGTGGGCCAAGGAAGGGTATGGAGTGCAGGACCCGCCCGACATTGATTTTGGTTCTCCTGCATTCCACAGCCCAGCTCACAGGACGACAGAAATGACTCCAATCGGCGATCTCAAGTGGTGGGCATTGTCCTGCAACAGCCGTGCTGCCCTCAAACTCACCCTGAACCACCTTGAAAACGTAGAGGCCTCCATCCCAAGCCAGAAGGGTGTGGACTGGATGATTGAGCCCGTTGACACTGAGACTGCCAATTAGGTCGATCACAGTATCCCCCTCCCCCTCCAGCAGCTCTGCCACTCAAGAACCGGTCGGTGTGTTCCGTCCTAGAAGCGCAAGCCCATGAGTTCTCAGACCCTCATCTTCAGACATTGGTGGAGTCATAGGGCACAAAGCTCCTTGATGAATTGAAGGACGCAGTGTTCAATTCAGAGCCGAATAATGGGGAGAAAATGAATGCTAATGCCAACCAGAGAGAACCAGATCGATATCGGTAGGTCAAGCTGGAGCTGAAGCACTAGATCTGTGAAAAGAGGCACTGAAGGAATAGTTGCAAGGCTTTCAAAAAAGAGGGTGGATTGCGGGATCTAAAAGCCCTTGGGTGGCAAGTAGGTTGATAGTGCCGAGACCTGGGGTGAACAAGTGGAGGTTGGTCATTGATTATCGGTACTTCAAGTCATGTCTTGAGGGAGATGCATTGCCCCTACCGGTTATTGAGGATGTCGTCCAGCGACAGCATCGGAACCATCTCTGCAGCATCCTCCATTTTGAGATCGGGTTCGACCAGATGCCGGTCACGGAAGAAGGTCTTCTGCCGATGGCTTTCTGTACCCCGCGGGTGGTTTATCAGTGATTGCTCCTGCCCATGGGGGGAAGGTGGGGCAACAAGTCTACCAGAGAATGGTTACCCACTGCATCAGGCACCTGCTCCCCTCGGTAAGGGTCTGTATGCATGATCTTCCTGTGGGTACGCCCCCCCCAAGGCTTCTAGGGGTAACAGTAAGCTCTTGGACAGTTGTGCTCTCGATGAAGAGGCCATAGCCGGGTATTATGACTTGGTCAGGAAGTATTTTCCATGCCTGGACGACTACAATCTCCAAATGCAGGGGAAAATATTCCACCTTTTCAGTCAAAGGGCCCAATATTGTGGTCACATCCTTCACCAGGGACGGAGATCCCCCGCCCATGAGAAAGTGGCCGCAGTTCGTGACTTGACTCGGGACATGATTTGTATCGCCAAGCTGATGAAGAGATGACTGGAAGTATGCAATTGGTTATCCATTTGCATACCCAAATATGCTCTCCTGGGTGCTCCTCTGATGAAGAGCCTGAGAGAGAAGTATGAGAGATAGCCTGAGGGAGGCAAATGCAAGGTCTCCAAGGACGCCACCTTCATTGAATCGCTGACATCTGGGTAGTTGCGGCCGTTGGCATGAGTTGCTCTCTGGTACACCATTGTTGTCGTATGCAAGCCGGCTATGGACAATGATGCCCTGGACGCGATGAGCCGGTGGTCCTAACTTGCGGGTATGGAGGATGACACCATCCTCCATAGTTCAGACGCGAGCTTCAAGGGGTATGAGAACTGGGAGGCCCAGGAAAAGGCCCGAAATGACGCCCTCATTGACCGGCTGTTCACATGTTGTGAAGGGAGTGAGTCTGGACCCCCATGCAGCCATACAACCAAGTGCCATGGTCACTGCAGAGAGGGCAGGGATCTGCGCGCCGCTAGCCACTATCCGTGCTTTCATTGTGAGCGTGCCAGCCTGGAAACAGCCACTCTGGACACGCTCGAAGCCCGGAGGAGAGCTGATGCTCCGCTCCACTCGGAATACAGGGCCCAGGTGAATCCAGACCCCGCTCCAGCTGATCAGCTACTCACAGCAGGCCCGGCTAGGTGTCCTGATTGTCTGCAAACCCATAACATTAACCGGTGTGGTGTCCTGAAATTCCTGCACAATGATCCCGATGATGCTGCCTATGCTTCGAAGGGTGATGAGTCCATGGGTCCTGAGTTCTCTCAGCATCCATACCTCCATGGTATTGTCCAAGTGATGAGGCAGCCTTGTCATGTTCATCACGCCCTGATCGCTTCTGTCACATCGGTCAATGTGCCCCGACCGTGTAGTATCCCGTATGATGATTGGCAACCATACTATACTGAAGACCTCGACCCGAGCGCCCTGCCGGACTGGGGTATCAAGGGCAAAATTGGCGCCGGAACCTACCGGTGGAATGAACCACACTGGAGACACCCCCATATTAGGGTGGACGGTGGGGCAGGGGTTCCTGTGACCATGCTGAGCAAGGTAATAGAAGCAGTCCACTACGTTACTGGCCGCTAACCAGACTGGCCGCTAACCAGGTCTCATCTGCCTTTGCTTTACAGGTGGGAGAGGGCAGGGTGATTGGTGCAGCTGCAGCTGGCTTCGGCAACTTTGGGTTTTTCTGCCCACGCTAAAAAGGGCGCTGATCACACAATCAAAAAACTGCACCTGCGCCGTGAGTGGCGAGGACAGTCCGACCTCTTCAAGAAACACGCTGTGCACGCAAAAAGAGCACTCCTTCCCTCCAAGCCCTGACAGGGAAACGTGTTGTGACGTCCCTGTTAGGCCACAGTCGCTTAGTAGCGCCGCGTTCTCTTGCAATTTCACAGGGGGGCCGGTAGTGAAGCGGTAGCGGCAGGGTCTCCCTACCGCTACCCGCTGTGGCTCGCACGTGCGCTGATGGGATTACGAAAGGCGACAGAGCAATAGCTAGAATTGCCGATTTTTATATTAAAATAGCAGTTTTTATAATAAATTTATGCTGTTGTGCCCCATTTTGTAAATATACGTGAGATTTCACTGTTTTTCCGTGTTTTCACAGGCATCATGTAGATTCGAAAGGCCTGTGGCTAACGCCTTAGAACAAATTAAGCAACTTAAACCGACTCACGAAATGTTCAATTCTTGCAGAAATTGCGGTGCTTTGCGGGAGGGTCTCGAAAACGCTTCAAAACTGTTCTAACAACCCTGAACAGGGACAGCCGCAAGCCGCAGCGCATCGCAGCACCGAGGAGCGGCGCTAACACGCGCTGGAACCAGAAGGCGCTGGGCGCAGCGCCAAGCAGCACCGCAACGTGGCCGTCAGCCGCAGCACGCCGCCAGAAGTGAGGCAGCAAGTGCCTCCGCAGCGCAACGTGGCCGTCAGCCGCAGCACGCCGCCAGAGGAGAGGCAGCAAGTGCCTCTGCAGCGTCCCAGATGAGCAGCAGCGACAGCAGCGGCGTCAGGACGTGGGGACCGCAACATGGCGGCTACAACCTGGACAGCATGAGCGACGCGTCAGACTGGAGTCCCAGTCCAAGGCCAAGTTCGAGCCGCAGTCCCGCGTTCGAGGAACCGAGGTATGGCCCTTCCAGCCGTCAACCGTATGGCCGTGGGAACCAGCACGGCAGCAGCGTCGGCCGTCCCAAGAGCGGCGGTACCAGCCGCGATCCGGAATACCGTGACGGCCAGCCAGCCGTCGAAAAAGAGCTCTTTCGCAAGCCGGACCAGCGTCGAGCAGCGTGGGATCGCCAACCAGCGTCCTGGAGAACGCCGGAGCGCCAATCAGCGCACCACCGAAGACAAGGTCCAAGCCGTGGTCACGCAGACCGTGGTCAAGCGTCAAGGGAGCGCCAGACAGCGCCCCAGAAGGCACCGGAGTACCGACCAGTACCCCAACGTGGAGGAGCGTTCGCCGGTCACCCACGCAACCCCAGTCCCAGCCGGTTAAGCTCAGAGATCGCCATCCTACCAACCGAGATGGTGGAGTTGAAGGCCTGGGCCGTGGAGATGGCAGCGTGGGCGAGGAGTGCAGCAGCGGAGATCCGGACCCTGAAGTCGGAGCAGGAGAGTCTGCAAGAGCGAGTCCGTCGCCTGGAGAAGACGAAGTCCGACACGGGCGAAGCGAAGAAGAAGGCGGAAGTCGCCTTCGAGACGCCGAAAAAGACCGCCACGACCAGCGGAGCGACCGGCCAAGACAGCGGGACGCAGACGCCTGGCAGTGGCAGCCGTCGTTGGAGACGGTGATAATTTAATTTTCCGTTTGTTGGAGCACCTGTGTGCAAGTCCAGTCTTGTCGGACTTGCCGTGGTGAGAGCCCAGTCTTGTCAGGCTCCACCAATCAGGTATATATGTGGGTCTTAAAACCCATGTATATATGGGGCAGACCAGCCCCTGGCACACGCACCCGCACTTGTACAGTACAGTGCACGGTGCCTGGGTAAGGCACGAACTGACACAGCAACGTTTGTTTGATGCTGAGTTGTAGTGCTGTGTGCATGCCTGTCCTGTTGTTTGGTTTTTGAAAGCATGGAGGTTTTCGGGAAACTGAAAACTTTTTCAGGTTTTCGAAACAAACGGGGCAGGCCACCCAAGGCCTTTTTCTTTTTATTTTCCTAGAGTGGCAAAGCAGGTTTTTGCCTGAGGGTAGTATTGGTGCTCCCCACCGGACACCTAGGAAACGGCTACCTCTGGGGTTTGTTTTTCCTCCTGGAGGATAGACAAACCTTTAAGAAGGGGGGTGAAGCGGTAGCGGCAGGGTCTCCCTACCGCTAGCCGCTGTGGCTCGCACGTGCGCTGAACAGCGCATTTTATGACGCAAAATGGGATTACGAAGGCGACAGAGCAATAGCTAGAATTGCCGATTTTTATATTAAAATAGCAGTTTTTATAATAAATTTATGCTGTTGTGCCCCATTTTGTAAATATACGTGAGATTTCACTGTTTTTCCGTGTTTTCACAGGCATCATGTAGATTCGAAAGGCCTGTGGCTAACGCCTTAGAACAGTTTAAGCAACTTAAACCGACTCACGAAATGTTCGATTCTTGCAGAAATTGCGGTGCTTTGCAGGAGGGTCTCGAAAACGCTTCAGTAGGGGCCGTGAATCCTCTGTCATGAACACCCAGTACCCTGTGTAGGGGTTAGGGTCAGCAAGCCTGGTAGGGACTGAGTGCGGTTGTGCTCACCCTGTCTTCGAAGGCTGCTGCTGGCATTAGTGAGTGTAATGTAGTGGTGTCTCATGTCCAGCGTGCTTTTCCTTGTGGGCAGTAGAGTCTGTTAGTTAGTGGCCCTTAGAAAAACGGGCGTTTTGTATGCCCTCAGCACACTTGGCCACCCCTCCCCTCTAGTAGGTAGGGTTTTTGCCGTCTTCCCCAAGGATAGGCGCCAGCACAGAAATTGGGCGCCATAGGAGTGGTGATAGTACCTGATTAGGACCTTCGGTCCGACGTCAGCGAAGCCTGGTCTCCGGGAGCCACGCCGGAGAGTAACGTGAGACACATACAGACATACGTCGCACACTTAGGGGTATGGTATTCCAATAAGGAAGGGTAGAACCCCATGGGTCTGGACCAGTCAGGGGTCCTAACTGTGGGCACGCTCTTCCCCAAGGAGGGCGGACACACCTTGCCTCATAACACCTTGCTTGTCATTCGACCCCTGGAGTAGAAAGCCACCGCTCTTCCTTGGTTCCCACAGGTCATTACACCAGGGCAGTTCCCATGTAACACATGGTCAACAAGGCACACACTAGCTGGGTGGTTGCAAACCTGATAAGCGGCCACCTGGCTAACGCTGGTAACCATAAGCATGGGACTGCAGGGCACAACCGGGCCTGGTGCAGCGCTCAAAAAGCAGTTGTCTGGGCAAAACAGATGGCCTTCGGCCAGGGATCGGGGGGGCTACCGGTCCTGTCCTGAGATGCAATGCGTGGCAACTGTGACAACTGCTCTCACAAACCTACGCAGACATATCTGCACAAGAGCGCTCACCGCTCCTGGGAGGTTAGAAGACAGACAATAGTAAGGCACAAGGAGATTATTTTTTCTTCTTCCACTGGGACAGAGTCTCAGCACGGGTTAGTAGCTGTCCCTCGTTGTTCTCAACGAGGTAGGAGCAAAAGATGGGGTTGATACTCCCATCTGGCTGTAGAAAGGCGGACATAGGCTCCCAGGTCGCCTCAGATAGCCCATAGCCATCTTCCAGAGTAAGAAATTTCCATCCCTGTTTATACTCGTGGCGAGCAATACCTGCAACCACATAGTAGCCATCGACTGCCATCTCATCGGCAGTCATCTCTTCGAGCTCGTCTGCCTCCTCAGGGTTGGCAGCATTCTCTAGGTCGATGCGCTCAACCTCTGTATGAAACAGACGCCACTGGTTCCAGGACAGTTCGTCAGGCGAGTGGTAGTGTCTCATCTGCTTAGGTGCACACAGCAACTCCCCACCTAGACGGGGGCTGCACCTCACATGGATCCTGGATCCATCTATTTTTATAATACGATAAGGCCCAAAGAGGGGGTCCTGCAGACGGATGCGGGGCCATGTGGGCATTTGCGAATGGTGTACCAGCACAAGGTCCCCTAACTTGAAGGTGGCAGCAAGTCTCGTGCGGTTATGCCTAGTCAACTCACGTTCTCGAACGTGTTTCGGGTTAGCTCTAGCCAGGTTAGCCAGGTCCTGCCTATGCTCCAGCCAGTCACCTACGAGGCTCTGGTAGTCCTTAGGAAAAGGGGATTTAAAGAACCACGCAGGACGCCCCGCATGGTACAGTTCGTGGGGGGTATAGCCAGTCGAGGAACTCTCCTGAGAGTTCATGGTTAGGACAGCCCAGGGTAACAGACGTAACCAATCTTTGGTACGTTCCTGTCTCATCAGAATCCTCAGGTTCTGCTCCAGTACACGGTTCTGTCTCTGGCACAGAGGGTTAGAAATGCCAGTGTAGGGCACACCCGTGGACACATGGACGTTCAGGGCGTCCAATACTTGCTAGTACCATCCTGTACATCCTCGTCTGAGTACACCTCCTTAGGTGCCCCATAGTGTTGGAACCATTGTTCAACCAAAACTGTCACATTCTGTTCCCCTGTGATCTTTTTGCTGCAGGGGAATGCACGGGTGAAACGGGTTAGGCCACAGGCGACAACCAAACATCTGTCATAGCAATCAAACGTAGGCAGAGATTGGATGAAATCCACGTACAACAGATAATTAGCACAGTAGGGGATAGGGTGACTGTAGACCAGTCCCCGGTCACGTGAGTCGCTCTGCTTGCTGGCGTGACAACCGCAGGAGTCCACCATGGACTGCATACGAGCACGTAGATCAGCACAGGTTAGTGGGGAGTAGAAACGCTCCCTGAAAAAGTCAACAGACCTGTTGCTCCCTGTGTCCCCTGAGCTGCGATGGGCCCACTGTAGGAAACCATCAAGTCGTGCGTCAGGCACAACTATACGATCATCATAGTAGATATATTGGTTATCTTTTGTCACGGGTTGATGCCCAGTTGGGGCTGCCCGCAGCCAGAAAGAGCGCGCGTGCAATCACGGTATTAAATACATAGTTGTACAGGACAGAAAGACAACGAGAAATGCAGGAGATTTTTGTGCATCGCATTGTTTGATACAGGGTATTTTTATGGAGTACAAGGATCTTAGACATTCTGGGTAATTATCAGATTGATTTGGACTTGGTGTCGTACTCCAGTGCATTTTGAGGGATTAGGATTCGAGTATAAGGGGACAGAAGTCAATTTCGATAACAAGAATGTCTATTCCTTTGTGTACCGCATCAGCAGTCCAGTCCCCAAGCAAAGTTTTCATGTCTTTGAGGAACTTGAACTTGAGGTACCAGATTTGATGACGTGGCCGTGAGTTCAGTGTTGAGTTCACTGGTGGTGAGTCTGCGATAACGGCGGCGTTTGTTTCTGTCTGCTGGCTGTAAAGGGCGTTGCATTCGAGTTCGAAATCCGTTATGCCCTTCGTCGGGAGCTTGGGTAGTCCGTGCAACAAATTCACGTTCGCGGTATGAGGGCATGAGAGCGCTGTGGGACAGTCCTGTTCCAGCGAGGTGACTTTTGCCCAGCACTCTGATTGTCAACGCGCGAGAAGGAGTTCGCCGAAGCACGGCCAAGAGAAGTGTGTTCGCCGCAGCGCCGGCGAAGACATCCAGCGCCGCAGGGCCGTGATTCGACAAAAACAGCGCTCACCAGGGCGCTGACAAGTGAGGGATGGTTCTAATGGTTCCCGGTGTGTGTTGCGTGCGTTCGTGAGCGCTTGCGCGGTCGAGAGCCACAGTGGTGGCAGTTTGCCACTGCAAAAACTGTCTTCAATCTCAGCTCATTTTTGCTTCCTGTCAGATTCTTTAATACAGTCACTTGTGGGACTATCGTAGCGCTTGTTCGTGTGTTGGTCCACTGAACAACCAGGTTTCGAACTCAGCTAATTCTCACTTTGTGCCAGATCCTCTGCCGCAGTCAGTGTGGCATCATCGCAGCGCTGAGCAGCTCTGAGAGGCAGCGCTGAGCAGCTCTGAGAGGCAGCGCTGAGCAGCTCTGAGGGAGGCGCGCCTACCCTGAGCCTTGTGCTTGTGCAGTAAGGACATTCTTGTTATCGAAATTGACTTCTGTCCCCTTATACTCAAATCTGAATCCCTTAAAATGCACTGGAGTACGACACCAAGTCCAAATGAATCTGATAATTACCCAGAATGTCTAAGATCCTTGTACACCATAAAGATACCCTGTATCAAACGATGCGATGCACAAAATCCCCTGCGTTTCTCTTTGTCCTTCCGTCCTGTACAACTATGTATTTAATACCGTGATCGCACGCGCGCTCTTTCTGGCTGCGGGCAGCCCCAGCTGGGCATCAACCCGTCTCACCCCCCGCCAAGCCCTTGCCGCAGCCACTAGGCCACATGCAAGGGCTGACACACACCAAGGGGGCATGCACAGCCATCAATGTACATGTAATGTAAAATAGTAATGTAAAAAGGTTAGCACTCACAACAGAAATGCCAAACTGTGCTGAAAAACAGAACCAGACTGAGATGCACTGATATTGACACAGACAATTGTATACTGTACATTGTCCCACCCCGAAGACCGGAAGGCCTGACCTAAGGTCCCTCTACTTTTTCCCGGGTATCCCTACACACTGTGCTGAGTGGGGGGGTTTCACTGCCACCTAAAAGACCCAGCTGACTATGGGAAAAAACTTCTGAGAAAGCTCTAAAAGTTTTCAAACAGAAAATCACCTAAGCAAAATTCTGCTCAAAACTCCTGGCCTAAAACTGAGGGGGGTAGCTTTCCAGAAACCGAAATCCAAAAGAGGTTCACTCATTCTGTTTTACTTTTTGCCCGTGCCACTGGTCAAGAAAATTCCTGCACCAAAAAATCCCCTGCTCAGAAGTTTCCGAAAAAAAATCAGCAAACACACAGGAGGCACAAAGAGGGCAAGCAGCACACAAAGACTCTGTGAGTCCGTTCTGAACTGACCCACCGTGCTGAAAACCCTTAAACTAATGTACAGATTGCTGCTGTATTTGCTTCATTGACTTAAATTACTTCTGAGCTTCATGATGGTTCGTCAGTACTCCGGCTCTCCGATCCTGAAAGATAGCAGAGCACAACCGCAGGAGTCTTGACACGTGGGGGGGGGGGGTGGTGCAGAACCGACGATAACAAACCTGAATTGGCTGGGCTCATCCAAAAGTATATTTGATATGTCGACATCTGACTGAAAATTGATCCCCATCGTATCTCACTGACCTGGAAACAAGGAAGCAAGGGAGAAGGGGTAAGAAAATCAGAAGGGCAGGGCAAACATGGTTGAATGCAAATATGATGCAGAGGCATGTGCACAAGCGTGTACACATGCATACATGCAAAACATCGCTGAGCGTCCAAAGAAAAAAATATGCAAACAAGCAGTACATGGGTCTGCAGCAGTTAAAGTGCTGAGACCACTCCCCCCCCCCACTGTGGGTGGCTACCCTCAGGCAAAAAGTGCACCCAAAATTTTCTTGTAAATAAATAACAAAGGAGAACTTTCCTATACACTCTGGCCTAGAGTGTATGTGCCCACTGAGGCACGCATGCCCTCAGTGGGGGGGGGCTGGAGTCACTGCAGGAGCAGTGGCTCTGCAATGCGACTCTGCAGTGGCAGAGTACAATAGTCCCAAACTGGGACAATGGGTGGGGACGGTACAAAAAATATAAAGTTTACCCATAGATTAAATGTGGGAGTGGAGCACCGGCAGATGCACAGACGTGCCCCACCTCCCAAACAGGAGCAAAGAGTTAAAAAACAGAAGAGCCACACTGTGACTCTGAAAAAAATTCGGAAGTCTTAAAAAAGATTCCTCTTGTCAGCAAAACATACCTACAACGGGTTGACATCTCCTGAGCAAAATGCTCAAAATCAGGCCAGCGTAAAACTGGGCCTGAAACCTCAGATTCAAAAAGCTGAAGCAAGGCTGCACATCAGTGTGGGCCACTGTGCACAAAAAAAGCGCTTTTTGGGCGCCTAAGGGGCTTGGTGTCAAACCCGTCTTTCCCATCCAGCTTATTTGACCTGGATTCAGCCACAAAAAAACCTGAAACACTGAAAAGATACCAAAAGACAAGGCAAACACACATAGTTGTACAGGACAGAAAGACAAAGAGAAATGCAGGAGATCTTGTGCGTCGCATTATTTGATACAGGGTATTTCTATGGAGTTCAAGGATCTTAGACATTCCGGGTAATTATCAGATTGATTTGCTCTTGGTGTCGTACTCCAGTGCTTTTTGAGGGATTCGGAGTTGAGTATAAGGGGACAGAAGTCAATTTCGATAGCATCTCTATACCAATGGTTGCCGTCTATCAGGCGTGCCTCTAGGCCATCACTGAGGGAGTTGAGTACGCATTTGTACACAGCATGGTGGTCTCTCAGACACCAGCCCCCCTGTACACCTGCAGTGGGCATGGATAAGTCCAGCTGGACGTCCATGCCCTGAAATGCCTCTCTGCCCAACGCCTCCGAGCTCTCACCTAGGAGGACGTTGAAGTTGTTACGAGATATATAGTCGCCCATCTCGTTGTTGATACCCTGGATATGGTGGACAGTTTGCCTGAACTGACTGAGGTAGGTCCACCATCGTTTTAGTTTCGCTTTTTCAGGAGGAGGACCCTTCTGAAACGTTTCCACTGGCTCTTGGTCACGAAGCCAGACAATAGGGTTAGTACCAAGTAGGCGGGACTGGGAAGAAAGCTCGAGCATCCCAGCCAGGAGTTCCTGGTCGTAGGTACTGTGGTTGGATCGTGCTTGATTCCACTTCCATTTTGAGTGACGGAGAGGTAGGAGATGCCATTCATTGGCAGGGTAGTCATGCTTCAGGGTTCCATCGCGTTTCAGACCTACAGTTTCAAACTGGCAGTGAGAAAACTCAGCGTGGTTAAGCTACTGCGACTTGTATAGTATACCACCCTCACCTACATCACAGGCATCTGTGACGAGTATTATCTGGCCCTTAGGGTGGGGTACCCCCAGGCAGTTGGTAGAGGAAATTTTCTTCTTGACCTCCTGGAAACAGGCCTCTTCCTTGTCGGTCCATCGCTAAGGATTGGTCTTTCTTATAAGATCAGTCAGGGGGGCTGATGAATACGCAAAATTGTGGATATGGCGCCGGTAAAAATTGCAGGCGCCAATGAAACTCCGCACGTCGTGTAGACCCTTCTTAGGGTCATCACATATCTGCATATCCTGCAGGGGTTACATCTTAGAGGCGGCTGGTTTCCACCAGCCATAGCCAACATCAAAACCTAAATATTCCATCTCCTCACGCATGAACTCACATTTCTCGATTTTGATGCGGAGATGGTTTTCCTGACAGACAGTGAAAAACTCTTGTAGGAGGAGGATATGGTCCTCCTTGGTATTAGTACCCAGGCTCACGTTGTCGATGTGCGCCTCCATCTCAGCCCCGCGGGAAACCAGTTCCTGTACAAGGAGTCTGCGTGTCAGGATATATAGGATTGTATTCATCAGCTCCTGAAAGAGAGCAGGGGCATTCACGACACCGAAGGGCATGACCTTCCAGCGGAAGACACGGCCCTTACGGGTTACAACAGCGAGCAGTTGCTGGGCTGCTCGGGTTAGGTCTACCTGCCAGAAGGCACTGCGCTTGTCCATCTTAGTTTTGAATCGACACTTAGCGATTCTCTCCTGGGTGTTCGCCATGTTGGGGATACTCCTTGAATGGTTCTGGGTCTTCCTGTTGACCTCACCTGAGTCAACGACCAAGCGCATGGCAGTGGAGCCAGGTTTAGCCACTAGAAAACAAGGGCTACAATGGCGGGGGTAGTCCCCGTGTTTATATTCCTCGACCTTGCCAGCATCTATACATTCCTGGATCTGGCGTTGGATCTCGTCGATCTGGTCTTGCGGGGCGGGGTATGGACGCCGTCTTACCAGGGACCGTTCAAACTCTGGTTTGAGTTTGAGGTCCATCTGGACCAGTTTTTTGCAAGACAGGGGTGGCAGCAACGCTCCAAAAACCTCCTGATATCTCTGGATGAGCTTACTGAGACAGGGGTCTAGGTTCATGCTCTCCATTTTCTCAACAAAATCCTCCCCAGCATGGAGGTTGCTCTTCCCTTTCTCCTGTTTCTTCATACGCCCCATGGTTTCAGGGGGTTGTTCATCCTCCCAGTCCTGGCGACCCTGCTGGGCATAGTGAAGGGAGTATACCAGAGGTACCTCAGGATTGGAAAGAGTCATCTCTTCATCATCCTCCTCGGACCATATAGACGTTTTCCAGGTCCCCTTGAAGGGGCCCAGGCGGGTCCGTCGCTCGATACCCTCAGCCCTAGCCCATAGAACCTGTTGGAGGTCCTGTACATCGTACCAGGAGACGGGAATATTGTTGGGCGAGGGCTTAGCCCCTGGTACCTGACCTGTAGGGACAACTGTGGCCCGCATGGAGAATACAGCGTGGTCATGGGTCCCGCCATGAGTAGACTCACCAAAGTCCACCTCATCCATAAGCAGCTGCGGTAGGAAAGCGCTGTGCTTCAGTGCCACCACCTCCGGGTCAACCGGGGGTATTGCACTGGCGATATCGCTTAGGTGGTCGTCACCATCAGTGAAGAGAGCGGAGACAGCGGGCGTCTCTTGCTCATCCAAGCACTCACCCAGTCCCCGCTCGTGGTAGTGACCGAAGACTACTTGGATCTTTTTTTGCGTTCCGGGAGGGTAAGGCCTCTGTTTTGCAGCTCTTCCAGATAGCAGTTTCAACCCGCCGCTGAAGGAATTTCTTTTTGCACGACTTTTTGATGCGCGTGCATTTAGTACGGACATCAGCATGTTGCTGATCCCTGAGAAGCAAAAGCTCAGAAAACTCCTCAGCCAGTTCAGGCAGATTTTTGGGATCAAACTCAGGGAGTTCGATTTGAAGTTTCACTGTTGCGATGGCCTTCATTCCCCTTCCTAGGACGCCTGTGTCACTTGTACCACCTGAGAGGGGTGAGGGGTGCACTGTGGTCAATGGGGCCAGGGCAGATAGACCATAGCCTTTCATCGCAGCCTCTGGGGAGTCACCTACACTGCAGACAGGCACAGTCTTCACACGAGAGTGGAGAGGACTAGGACAGGTGTCCATTGGGGAGCTGCGGATGCCCCTTCAGCTCCTCACATCCCTGGTCTAGCAGTTCAACACCTCGAGACATGGTAGGTGCGGGCTTCTTCGGATCCGAGAGCCCCAACTTCGTCTTGAGTGCTGCTGACAATGCACTCCAATCTCGATCTTCATCGCCTGCACCAAAGACCCGGGATAGTAACTCCAGGCTCTCATCGGGGCCGAGCTTAGGGGCCGCCATTTGCGGGGGGAAACTAGGGATGCAGGTTCGAATTCGCACAAATTGGCTCGAATTCGAATTCACCCCGAATTCGCACGAATTTGTGGACCACTCCGAACTCGAATTTGCAACTTCAAGATCGAATCCTCCGTGATTCGCCTGATTGAATCCATAGGCACCTACAATTTACCTACTAGGTTGCAATTCCCCTGTTTACATATGGGTATGCCACTACCCAGTACCATATCGCATAAAAGATTTCCCAAGAGCTTCCGTAACCTGGCAATTTTTGTTGTTTGTTGTTGCTTGCATTTACCATGCTGGAACGATTTGACAATTTGACAAAAATAAAGCAAATCAAAACCAAGAATTCCAAAGTTCCTAGCTTCTTTCAAATGCCTTTTGGAAAAGAAGCAGCAACGAAGCATGCAAACCTCAATCCACACGCGTAGGTTCGGGTGCCACTGCCCTGGGACTGGGGCCAGGTTTCAAGCACTCATGCTCCTTCGGTCTCTCTGGAGGCGTAGGTTCTCCAGACACGCAGTCGGCTTCCCACTCAGATGATTGGGCCGACGACGACCAGTCCGTTTCGCCGTGAGGTATCTCGAACGGCTCCTCGGCTCACGTAGCTCCGAACATCGTTCCCAAAAAATCCCTCCCCTTTCCTTTTCTTGCCGCTTGTCTCCAGGCCTTGACCTTGGCATTTGCCACTTCGATCCCTGGGGTAGGGGAAGCTTCGGACGGGGGCATTGAGGACACGACGGAAGCTAAGATTGCTGCCACAGTGTCCTTGCCCTCGAGACGCCTGAGGTTCGCCCGCGTTAAGCCGGGCGCCTCAGCGCTTGCACTCGGGCGGGCTCCTTCTGTATATATCTCCTTGACTTCCTCCGCCCCTCTTGTTACTGCAAGTTCTCCTAGAGGACCAGTATCAACGGTCACAGCACTTTTAGATGAAGGCCGTACTCTCAAATCATCACTCTTGGATCTGGTGCTTGTGATTGGCACTTTTTTGGCACTGAGAGTGACAGACATCTTCACAGGTCGGGATAGAAGTTTTTTTGTTGGTGTCTCTCGCGTTCGACTTTAGTCTTCTAGGGCCTTCCTCTGCTACCAGAAAAGGTTTCTGGTTTGCTCTCACTTGCATTTGTTCCTTGTATATGCTTTTGAAAACCTTGCTGATTTTCGACAACTCAAAAGAAGTCCAAACAGAGGTAATGTAGAGCAAGTCCAGGCACCGGATCAATCCAAACCGGATAAGTCCTTCTAAAATCAAAACATGTGTGGCAAAAAGGGGCTGCAGCTAGACAAATGTAGATCTAAATACAAAGCTTCAATGGTCTATAAACAAAATAGATGATTTCATGTGAAATCTGGCATGACTCAGGCCTCCAAGATAGCACCAAGCACTTCATGTGCACTCTTTTGGATGAAATGCAGTTGGTTAGGAATCTGAGGCATAGGAGTTAGGCCAGACACAGGATATGGCTTGGCCAAGTAACTGAATTCAGAAACAGTTACAAAGTAGAACCACAAAATGTGGTAGAATCAATTGAGTATAGGGGTCTTGAGGTGGGGGACCACTACGCTTAACCTCCAAGGCCTTAGGCATGAAATGCCTACTTTTTTTCGGTATAACCTCCATGAAGGAAGATACTTCCGCTCATTTGAGCGGTAGGGGTGAACTTCATGGGGGACTAGCGTTATAACCCTAGTTACTTTGAGAAAGTCCACTTCAAGCTTCAAAAGAAAGAAAAAATGATTAAGTTAGTCTCAACATCAACAAAAAGCTTTTAAGGGGGCGCTCAGCCTGGATCAAGTCCCCCAAGAAAGACATGGCAGTGACCGTTTCTTACTGGGTGTACCGGAAGATGGCGGAGGTGGGTGAAGGAAGGCATACGGCAGCGGCATTGCTGTGGACCAGGAGGGGAGGGGGACACTATGAGCTGCTGTGGCCGCCAGAAGAAGAGGAAGTGCCAGAGGCAGGGGAAGGAGATGGGAGCGAGTCGATGGGTGTGGAGGAAGTTGGGCTGGAGGTGGAGTTGGAAGCGGGGGGCCAGGGGTAGGGAGGTAGGCAAGGGGGACAGGCCGGGGAGCAAGTGTGGCAGGACGTGCATCAAATACAGATCCAGGAGAGAGGCGCGGACCGGCGGTACCAGGGGCCAGAGGGTCCCATGAGAAAGAGAAGGGAGGTAGAGGAGGGCACCGCACGTGACACGAAGCTAAGAGCTGGGTGGGAGGAAGTGCTAGGAGTGCAGGTACAGGCGATGGAGTATGAGGAGGTACCGGAAGGTACGGGAAAGGGTGAACCGAAAAGGAGGCAGGAGGGAGGGTTGGACGTGTGGGTAACCAGAGGGGGAGAGGCGTTGTTACAGCTGCAGCACGGGGATGACATGCGAGCCAGATGGGGGGCAGAATGGGGGTTAAAATGCGGACAGACCGAGTGATGTGGCCCGAGCCAGGTTGGAGGGGTAGGTACAGGGTGGCGGCAGGGGGACAGCGGTGGTGGGGGTGGCATATGACACGGCGGGCAGAGCAGGGGGAGGGAGTCCCGGTCAAGAAGGAGTGGGGAGGGGAACTGCCGGGAGGAGGAAAGGATGCTAGTGTGGTGCGCGCACATTTCACAAGGGCAGCGTTGGCCCCAGCACCCACTACGCAGGGGCACAGGGGGCAGGAGGTGGTGTATGCGTTCCGGGAGGAGATGACGCTGAAGGTGGCAGAGGCCATCAAAATGGCGCTGGATGAAGGGGCGGCACACATGGCCAACCGCACATACCATGTGCACCCGCACACAGGGGATACGTGGCATTACGCGTTCCCGGGGAAGGACAGCATGGAGAGTATAGCGCCACTGCAGGAGTGTGACAGGCACAGGAATGAGGTATCCGCCCTCGCCAGGGTGGCAGAAGAATGGGTGCGGGAGACAGGAGGATCAGAGCAGGGGACGTGGACGGTGGGCATTCGGCGCGCGAGGTACCGCAGGGGAGAATGGATGACACAGGAAGACACAAATGGGATATTCCCCGTGGCAACGAAGGGGCCGGCGGCAGCACAGTGGAGGGGGCAGGCGGTCCACATCCTCTTTCGGATGACAGAGTGGGAGACAGGGGGACGGTGGAGGTCAAGGCCGGTACTGGTACGCCACGGGCAAGGGGTAGGGTACCAGTACAATGTACTGGTGCCTAATGTCGTGGTCACCGCAGCGGCGGGGGAAGGCATGGAGGTCCGCATTGGGCTCAGCCGGGAAGGGCAGGCGGTACAGGTGTACACCATGGGGCACTGGGAGGGACGGCCCGTGATCCAGTGGAAGGCAGAGCCCACTTGGGGGGAGCCGCTACATGCCGAGATCGACAAGGGTCCGGGAAGGACGGAGGGGGAGGACGCTGCGGAACTAGTCAGGGCGGAGCAAGAGAAAGAGAAGCGCCAGAAAGAGGCAGCAGCTGGAGGGCTGGACATGCCTGGGGGGCGGCAGTGACAGAAAGGGAATGCTTCAGAGATGGCTGGGGGGGAAGGTATCACCATGGCAAAACATCTTGATAGAAAAAGGACAGGCGCAGCCGGGACTGGAGGAGCGCAATATGGGTTGTAGGGGTGAAGAAGTGCCGCAGGCAGTGAGCAAGGCAAGGTACCACATGAAAGCCCGGCAAGAGGCTGCGGAAGACAAGTGCAGGCCGGAATGCACACTGGCCAGGTGTCTGTGCAGGCTGGATGGACCGCAAGAACCCAAGGGTGGATACCATGGGATCAGGGTACGGCAGGCCAGGCAACAAGGGCCAATGTGGCTACAGATGGCAGAAGATGAAGGAGCACCCCTGGTGTACTTCCACCAAGTCAAACAGGTGTGGGTTGGATATGCGGATAGTCGGCGCGGGACGGCGGTGGAGGGGGTGGAGGCAGACGAGAGGCAGGCGAACCCCCATGGGTTCCACAGCCCAGCATATGTGTCCATCCTGTACCGGGTCGGTGACCTGCTGGTCCGCAGCTCCTGTGGACCTCGCTTGCGGGGACACCACTTGTACAGTGTGTCCCTTGGTCCTCCCCATCGCCCCGTCGTAGTCCACCATGGCATTAACTATCCGGACCCGGTGCATTTCTGTGTCCGGGTCCCACTCTCCGGCCATTCCTCTGCTTTGGCGCACTGTCTTCCCAATATACAGCGCCATCGCCAAGACCTGCCTTATGGGGTCCCACAGCCCCACCGTTCTGCTTGTGCTGTTCACACACAGCGCGACTTGCGCATCTCGCTGCATCTGCATCGACAGCACCGCCTGCTTCGGCTCCACTTTCCGTGCCGTAAGCACCTGCGCCTCGCGTTGAAAAGAGTGGAACAGCCACTCATGCGGTTGGTCGGAGAGGCGGAGGAGGTACGGGTTGAAAGAGCGGAGGAGATACAGGAGAGGGCCATCCCAAGGGCATCAGAGTCGCAGATGGGCAGGTGCGCAGAGGCCGAGGAAGCCGGCGACATCAAGGAAAAGATCCGGTTGGCGCTTGAGTAGGTGAACCCGCAGCAGGAAAAGGGACCAGCCGAGGTAGATAGTACCTCCGGCTGCGGAGGAGGGGACCAGGAGAGAGGCACTGGCAAGGGCGAGGAGGCTCGTGGAGGGGGTGCGGAAGCAATGCACGGAGGTGGAGGAAGACCCTGAAAGGGGGAGGGCAAGTAAGTGGAGGAGATTGCGGAGGGGAAGGGGAGGACAAAAGAGGTTCATCGAGGGGGACGGGGAAGTAGGGGAACAGGAAAGCAGAGAGGAAGGACCAGCACAGGAGGAGAAAGGTCGGGAGCCGGGGCAGGAGGCGGATGGGCGGTTGGAACAAGAGGGGGACAGAGAGGCGGTAGAAGAGGCAGAGGGAACGGCGGAGGGCAGAGGACGGGAGAGTGCTGCGACGGAAGGAGAGGAAGGACGGGACAGCAGAGGGGGGGCAGGGGAGGACAGGGAAGGGGGCGGAAGCAGGCAGAGACGAGAGGAGGACGAGCAGGAGCCACCAGAGAGGCTGCAGCGAGGGGAGGACGAGGATCGGAGACCAAAGAGGAAGCTAGCAAGACGGGTCAGATGCGGAGAGGAGCCATAGGCCATGGAGAGGAGCCGGGAACAGTGGATGAAGGGCCGACAGTGCATGGCCCGCATAAAGTGGAGGATGCATGTGTGGACGGTGGAGGAGAGGATCGAACAGAAGGATCGTGCGGGTCATGTGACGAAGGCGACCATCGTGCAGTTGGAGGATCAGGGGGAGGAGGACGAGGAGAGACTGCCGTACCCGGTGGAGAGATTACGGGTGTGCCCACAAGGTAGGAAGCCAGAGATACAAGGGCAGCTGGTTCCGGAGCAGGAGGCGCGGGAGCTGGAAGGTGAGGAGGTGTCGGCAGGGAGGAAAAACGAGAAGAGGAAGTGACAAATAACGAAGCGGAGGGCGGCGGCGGTGACGAATATACGCCCCAGGCGACGGCGAGGTGGCAAGGGCGGTGGGGAAGGGCGACGCCCGAAGGAACGCGAAGGGGTGCGGACAGACGGGGAGGGAAGGTGGCGACGCATGAAGGTGTACACCCATAACGACCGGGCGGCACTGTATCGGGCCGACAAGGCGGCGTGGCAGCAGATGAGCCTACACGAGGCAGACCCGGACGTGGTGGCGTACCAGGAGATACGGCTGCAGGGGAAGGACAACGTCGTGTGCGCGCAGATGTACGATGGGGAGGGGCGAGAGTACTAGTGGGAGTGGGCACAAGGGGTGCCGCTGTTGGTGCGCAGAGGCCTCAGCGTCGTACAGGACAAGAAGGTGGGGGCGAGAGGACGAAGGACGGTGTATGATGTGGCGACGGAGCATGGGCAGGTGGCTGTCATCAAGTCCCACGTGCCACATGAAAGAAGGGTCAAGGAGTATGTGGCGCAGCGGGGGATAGAGTATGTCAGGGCGCTGGAGAGGGGACCGGTCATCTTGGTTCCACCCATTGTCCAGCCTTCATACCCTGTATACATGTGAGATTGAGTCAGCACCTGCAAGATAGGGTCCGAGGCGCTTGAGCTGACTACGCGAGCCCAGAAAACAATTTTTTCCGGCCGAAATTGGCATTTTTAGGCCATTTTTGGGCAAAAAAATGGGCATTTTGTTGGTGGGGCAGCCCTGAATCACCCGTTTCCCGGCTACCCTACCCTGCAACACATGTCCTTCGAAGTCTAACACCTGCAAAATTGGGCAGGGGGGCTTTGAAGTGACCACCGAAACCGGAAGAAACACTGTTTTGGGCCACAAATTGGCATTTCAAGCCCATTTTGGGCAAAAAGACCATTTTTTGGGGTCAGCGGCGCTGAAACACCCGTTTCTCCGGCTCCCATACCCTGCAACGCATTTTTCACTGAGTCAAACGACTGCACAATAGGGTGGGGGAGTCTTGACCTGACCACCTGGGCCGAAAAAACACTGTTTTGGGCCAGAAATCTGCATTTTTCGGCCATTTTGGGCAAGAAATGGCCATTTTTTTGGAGGGGGTTGCCTTGAAACACCTATTTTCCGGGTCCCATACGGTGCAGCGTATCTGTTTGTCCGGCAAGCACCTGCAAAATAGGGTGAGGGGTCTAGAACTGACAACCCGAGCCCAAAAAACACTGTTTTTGGCCAGAAGGTGGCATTTTCAGGCCATTCTTGGGCAAAAATGGCCATTTTTTTTGCGGGGGGGGGGGGGGGGGCTGATTCACCCTTTTTTGGGCTCCCATATGCTGGGACACAAGTTTTTGTTCTAGTCAAGCACCAGCAAAATAGGTTGGGGGGCCTTGAACTGGCCACCCAAGCCCAAAAAAAATTGCATTGGCATTTTTAGGCCTTATGTTTGGCAAAAAAATGGCAAAGTTTTTTCGGGGGGCGGCGGCCCTGAATCACCCATTTTCCGGCTGTGGTACCCTGCAACAGATGTGTCTCCCAGTTGGGCACCTGCAGATCAGGGCGGGGGGCCTTGAACTGGCCGGCGAAGCCCAAAAAACCCTTGTTTTGGCCCAAACCTGGCATTTTTAGGCCGTTTTGGACAAAAAATGGCCATTCGGGGGGGGGGCTGAAACACCCATTTTCCGGCTCCCATACCCTGCAACATATGTTCTCTCGAGTTGACCACCTGCGAAGGAGGGTACAGAGGCCTTAAACTGACCACCCGAGCCCAACAATCACTGATTTTGGCTAAAGATTGGTTTTCTTTGCCATTTTAGGGCAAAAAATGGTGTTTTTTTTGTGCTGGTGGCCCTGAAACAATTGTGAAATGGCTTCAATGGTATCCAACACATCTTCCCTTGAATCCAGCACCTCCAAAAATACGATACTGGGGGCACCAACTGCCCACGCAGACCCAGAACACACTGATTTGGGCTCAAAATTGGTGTTTTCTGGCACGAAAAAATCGATTCATGGCAAAGATTGGGTCCTTTTGAGAGACCTTTGATGAAAAGTGGCAGATTTTGGTGCATGTGGATGCTGTAAACTGTGTCATTTTGATGTGTGTGTCGACACAGCTTGCTATTTCACATCCCGCACCCTCAAGCTGCTCGCCTCAGGCCCAAAACTCGATTTTTGGCTAGAAAGCTCAATGAATCTTGGCCTATTTTTTATAAGAAACCCCCCCCCCTTGCAACCTCCCACAAGGGTTCCTCCCTCCCTCAAGGAGCAGAGCATTCCTGCACCCAAGCCCAATACTCACACTGCATTGGACTGTATGCACTGGCCAGCAGAGGTTTGCCCAACGGCTTGCCAGACATGATGATGTGAAACACCAGAGTTAAATTAAAGACAACAGTCTCCATGGTCCCAAATAGGAGTGGAACTTGTTTTCAGATCCAGGAGGCCTCCATGGAGTAGGCCAGAACAGATTCCCGATAGAGGATGTTCCCAGGTATGGCCAATAAAACTAAGTAAATACAGAGGTCCTGCCAAAAGACAGTGCAGTGTGCATATTGCCTGCGTAGGGTGTGCAGAGTGTCCATGTTCACAGTGCGTGCGTGCAGTTTGCATATCGCGTGCTTGCAGAGTGCACAGTGCGTGCGTGCAGTGTGCACAATGCGTGCGTGCAGCGTGCACAGTGCGTGTGTGCGTGCAGTTTGCACAATGCTCGCGTGCAGTGTGCACACTGCGTGTGTGCAGTGTGCACAATGCGTGTGTGCAGCGTGCACAGTGCGTGTGTGCGTACCGTGTGCACAATGTGTGTGTGCAGTGTGCACAGTGCATGCGTGCAGCGTGCACGATGCGTTTGTGCAGCGTGCACAGTGAATGCGTGCGTACTGTTTGCACAATGTGTGCGTGCCGTGTGCAGAATGCGTGCCTGCGTGCAGCATGCACAATGCGTGTGCGCATTGTGCACAGTGCGTGCGTGCAGTTTGCACAATGCGTGCGTGCAGCGTGCACAATGTGTGCGTGCAGCGTGCACAGTGTGTGCGTGCGTGCAGCGTGCACAGTGCGTGCGTTCAGCGTGTTCAATGCGTGCATGCAGTGTGCACAGTGTGTGTGTGCAGTGTGCACAATTCCTGCGCGCAGCGTGCACAGTGCGTATGTGCAACGTGTACAATGCTTGCGTGCAGTTTGCACAATGCCTGTGTGCAGCCTGCACAGTGCGTGCGTGCAGTGTGCACAGTGCGTGCGTGCAGTGTGCACAATGCGTGCGTGCAGCGTGCACAATGCGTGCGTGCAGCGTGCACAATGCGTTCGTGCAGTGTGCACAATGGGTGCGTGCAGCGTGCACAGTCCTCCACCACTGCGTTGACCTTAAGCAATCCCACACATTTCACCCAAAATAACATCAATATGCAAACGCCACTGTGTGTGCATGCATTGAGTTGTCTTGTAGGGTTCCACAAATCAACCAGGTTGGTAATCACGACAAAATCACAACAAAATGTCTCTATTCCACATTTGTGTCTTCAAAAGTGGAAATATGGCTATTTAGGGGCACTTTTTGCACCCTCAGAGGATTATCCTGAGTAGACGGCATGTAGGGTCACAATTTGTTGCTTGGCAAGCCTAACCAGGCTCTAGGGAAGGTTTTCATGAATGCCAAATCACACGAAAGCACAACGACATCAATGAAACGAACCAATGTGGGTTCAAAAGTGCAAATACATACAGCTGTTTGGGAGATTGTTGGCAGCCTCCGGATGATTGTCTTGAGTAAAGGTCATGTAGGGTCAAGGTTTGCTGCTTGTAAAGCCTCACCTAGCTCAAGGGACAAAGTTGATCAACTTGAAATCAAACGAACGCGTGAAAGTATCAGTTTAATCAACATTCATGTGTTCAAAGGTGCAAATACAGCCGTTTTGGGCCTTTCTTCGGACCTTCCAGGTTGTAATCTGGGGTAAAGGGAATGCACGGTCACAAACTGTTGCTTGCCAAGCCTCACCTAGCACTGAGGACACACTTCAACAATTCCAAAGCACAGAAAAGCGCAACCGTATCACTTTAATGAACATTTATGTGTTCAAAACTGCAAACATAGTTGTTTTGTGCCTTTTTTGGACGAAAAATAGTGTTTTTCTGTCCTGGCGCCCCTGAATCACTTGTTCAATGGCTTCAATGGCATGCAATACATCTTTGTTGGTGTCCGGCACCCTCACAGTATGCAGGGGGGGGGGAGAGTCTCACCATGCAGCCCTGCAATTCCCTGTTTTAATACTTTGTGAGCACATTTAAGGTGGTCGATCGTGTGTTTCGGCCTTTGAGGTGCTAAGAATGGACTTAGAGGGCTGCCACCATGAAGTAAGAGGTTGGTTTCCTTTGCAAGTGTGCAATGGCGCCTCCATGCAACATATGACGCTGATTTCAAGGGTTCAAGAGGCAATGCGCATGAGTTATTCCCGGTTTTAGCCCTTTGTAGGCACAATTCAGGTCAACCATGATGTCGTTCGGCCTTTGAGGTGCTGAAAATCGACGTACGGGGCTGCCACAATAGAGTAAGAGTTTGGTCACTTTTCGAAGTGTCCAATGGTGCCTCCATGCAACATGTGGCGCTGATTTCACGGGTTCAAGAAGCCATACACATGACGTTTTCTCGGTTTTAGCACTTTGTAAGCACTTTTCAGGTCATCCATGGTGTAGTTCGGCCTTTGAGGTGCTAAAAAACGACGTACAGGGCTGCCACCATGAAGTAAGAGGTTGGACTCCTTTGCAAGTGTGCAATGGTGCCTCCGTGCAACATATGACGCTGATGTCAAGGGTTCAAGAGGCAATGCTCATTACTTATTCCTGGTTTTAGCACTTTGTGACCACGTTTCAGGTCAGCCATGTTGTAGTTCGGCCTTTGAGGTGCTAAAAATCGAGGTACAGGGCTGCCACAATAGAGTAAGATTTTGGTTACTTTTCCAAGCGTCCAATGGTGCCTCCATGCAACATGTGGCGTTGATTTCATGGGCTCAAGAGGCAACCCCGATGCGTTATTCTCGGTTTTAGCACTTTGTAAGCACTTTCAAGGTCATCCATGGTGTATTTCGCTCACAAAGTGCTCCCTGGGACCTTGTGATAACCAGAGCTGTGTTAAATTCAATGCAACTCGGACCTCGTCCACATTGTAGCCCTTGAATTTCGAAATGTCATAGCCAAAAACCACTTCCCAGTTTGGTGGAGAGCTGCCTTCCATGCGCATCGGCACGTAGTATTTCACCAAATCTTTCAACTCCACTTCACGTCGCTCCTTGGCTGGGCTAAATCGAAACTATAAATTCAGTTGGATTGAATTTAACACAGCTCTACTTATGACAGGGTCCTAGGGTAAAGTCGGGAATAACTCATGCGGATTGCCTCTTGAACCCTTGAAATCAACGTCATATGTTGCATGGAGACACCATTGGACACTTGCAAAAGAAAACCAACCTCTTAGCTCATATTGGCAGCCCTGCTAGCCCTTAAAAGACACTAATATCCCAGGGATACCTCAACGCATCTCAGGAAGTGCTGAAAAGTGAAATAACACGTTTCCACTGCCCATTGAACCCTGGAACCCACTTTCAAATATTGCATGGAGGCACCTATGGACATTTGCATAAGAAACCAACTTCTTACTTCATGGTGGACGGCCTCTAAGTCCTCTGGGTTTAGTATCCAACTACCAGGAGTGATCAGGAGAGCGCCAGCCCTCGCTCCACCTCACAGTAGTTACTAATGCAAATTGGCACCTTGGGATACACATTATTTTCTACCAGAATCCCCTTCGTGTTAGGATTGTTAATTTGGAATCAAAGAGTGTCACCAGATAGGGTTACCACTAGTAACACCAGCATCATACTTTGCCCTTCTCCCTGAACAAGGCTACAAAATGGCCATTCCCTGCCCCCCCCCTTGCAGGGTCCCGCAAGAGTCCCCCCCTCCGTCAAGGAGCAGAGCATTCCTGCACCCAACCCCATTACTCGCACTGCATTGGGCTGTATGCACTGGCCAGCAGAGGTTTGCTCGACGGCTTGCCAGACAAGATGATCTGAAACACCAGAATTGAATTAAAGACCACGCCCTCCATGCTCCCGAATAGGATCGGGACCTGTTTTCAGATCCAGGAGGCCTCCATGGAGTAGGCCAGAACAAATGCCCCATAGAGAATGTTCCCAGGTATGGCCAAAGAAAATAAGTAAATACAGAGGTCCTGCCAAAAGACAGTGCAGTGTGCACAGTGCATGCGTACGGTGTGCACAGTGTGCATGTCCACAGTGCGTGTGTGCAGCGTGCACAATGCGTGCATGCAGTGTGCACGCTGCATGCGTGCAGCGTGCACAATGCGTGTGTGCGGGCCGTTTGCACAGTGCGTGCGTGCCGCATGCACAATGCGTGCGTGCGGCGTGAACAATGCTTGCCTGCAGTGTGCACAGTGCATGCGTGCAGTTTGCATAATGCGTGCATGCAGCGTGCAGAGTACGTGCGTGCAGTTTGCACAATGCGTGCGTGCAGCGTGCACACTGCGTGTGTGTAGTGTGCACCATGCGTGCGTGCGGCGTGCACAGTGCCTGCGTGCGTGCCGTTTGCACAATGTGTGTGTGAAGTGAGCACAGTGCATGACTGCAGCGTGCACAATGCGTTCGTGCATGTACTTTGCACAATGTGTGTGTGCAGCGTGCACACTGCGTGCCTGCAATGTGCACCATGCGTGCGTGCAGCGTGCACAGTGCGTGCGTACAATGTCCACAGTGTGTGCGTGCAGTGTGCACAATGCGCGCGTGCAGCCTGAATAGTGCGTGCGTGCAGTATGCACGACACGCCAGTGCAGGGTGCACAGTGTGTGCGTGTGTGCAGTGTGCACAATGTGTACGTTCAGCGTGCACAGTGTGTGCGTGCACTGTGCACAGTGCGTGTGTGCAGCGTGCACAGTGTGTGCGTGCAGTGTGTATAATGCGTGCGTGCAGCGTGCACAATGCGTGCGTGCGTGTAGCGTGCACAATGCGTGTGTGCAGTGTGAACAGTGCATGCCAGCAGTTTGCATAATGCTTGCATGCAGCGTGCACAGTGCGTGCCTGCAGTTTGCACAAATCGTGCGCGCAGCCTGCACACTGCGTGTGTGTAGTGTGCACCATGCGTGCGTGCAGCGTGCACAGTGCGTGCGTGCGTGCTGTTTGCACAATGCGTGCATGCAGTGAGCACAGCCCATGAGTGCAGCGTGCACAATGCGTTCGTGCATGTACGTTGCACAATGCGTGTGTGCAGCGTGCACAGTGCGTGCGTGCAGTGTGCACCATGCGTGGAGCAGCGTGCACAGTGCGTGCGTACAATGTCCACAGTGCGTGCGTGCAGCCTGTATAGTGCGTGCGTGCAGTATGCACGACATGCGGGTGCAGCGTGCACAGTGCGTGCGTGTGTGCAGTGTGCACAGTTTGTGAGTGCACTGTGCACAGTGCGTGCGTGCAGCGTGCACAGTGTGTGCGTACAATGTCCACAGTGCGCGCGTGCAGCCCGTATAGTGCGTGCGTGCAGTATGCACGACATGCGGGTGCAGCGTGCACAGTGCGTGCGTGTGTGCAGTGTGCACAGTTTGTGAGTGCACTGTGCACAGTGCGTGCGTGCAGCGTGCACAGTGTGTGCGTGCAGTGTGCACAAGGCGTGCGTCCAGCGTGCACAATGCGTGCGTGCGTGTAGCGTGCACAATGCGTGTGTGCAGTGTGCACAGTGCATGCCAGCAGTTTGCATAATGCCTGCATGCAGCGTGCACAGTGCGTGCGTGCAGTTTGCGCAATGCGTGCGTGCAGCGGGCACACTGCGTGTGTGTAGTGTGCACCATTCCTGCGTGCACCGTGCACAGTGCGTGCGTTTGTGCTGTTTGCACAATGTGTGCGTGCAGTGAGCACAGTGCTTTCGTGCAGTGTGCACAACTTCTGCCTGCAGTGTGCACAGTGCGTGTGTGCAGTTTGCACAATGCATATGTGCAACGTGCACAATGTGTGCGTGCAGTTTGCACAATGCCTGTGTGCAGCCTGCACGGTGCATCCGTGCAGTGTGCACAGTGCGTGCGCGCAATGTGCACAATGCGTGCCTGTAGCGTGCACAATGAGTGCGTGCAGCGTGCACACTGCGTGCGTTCAGTGTGCACAATGGGTGCGGGCAGCGCGCACAGTCCTCCACCACAGCGTTGACATTAAGTATTCCCATACAATTCACCAAAAATAAAATGGATATGCAAAGGCGAATGTGTGTGTATGCATGCAGTTGTCTTGGTCGGTTCCAGAAATCACTCAGGTTGGTGATCACGACGAAATCACAACAAAACTACTGTAATCCACATTTGTGACTTCAAAAGTGGAAATATGGCTTTTTAGGGGCACCCTTTGCACCCTCCGGAATATTATCTTAAGTAAACGGCATGTGGGGTCACAATTTGTTGCTTAGCAAGCCTAACAAGGATCTAGGGAAAGTTTTCATTAATGCCAAATCACGCAAAGGCACTACGACATCAATGAAACCAACCAATGTGGGTTAAAAAGTGCAAATACACCTTTTTGGGGGATTGCTGGCAGCCTCCGGATAATTATCTTGAGTAAAGGTCATGTGGGTCATAGTTTGCTGCTTAGCAAGCCTCACCTAGCTCAAGGGAAAAAGTTGATCAATTTGAGATCACACGAACGCGTGACGGTATCACTTTAATCAAAATCTCACCATTCAGCCCTGAAATTTACTGTCTTAACACTTTTTGAGCACATTTAAGGTGATCCATGGTGTGTTTCGGCCTTCGAGGTGCTAAGAACAGACTTAGAGGGCTGCCACCATGAAGTAAGAGGTTGTCTTTCTTTGCAACTGTGCAATGGTGCCACAATGCAACATATGCCGGTGATTTCACGGGTACAAGAGGCAATCCACATGAGTTATTCCCGGTTTTAGCACTTTGTAAGCACTTTCAAGGTCATCCATGGTGTATTTCGGCCTTTAATGTGCTACCCATCAACGTACAGGGCTGCCACAATGGAGTAAGAGTTTGGTTTCTTCTCCAAGTGTCCAATGGTGCCTATATGCAACATGTGACGTTGATTTCACGGGTTCGAGAGGCAATCCACAAGAGTTGTTCCCGGTTTTAGCACTTTGTAAGCACTTTTAAGGTCATCCATGGTGTATTTTGCTCACCAAGTGCTAAAGCCGGGGATAACTCATGCGGATTGCTTCTTGAACCCTTGAAATCAACGTCATATGTTGCATGGACTCACCATTGGACACGTGCAAGAGAAACCAACCTCTTAGCTCATGCTGGCAGCCCTGTTGGTCCGTTGATAGCACCTCAAAGACACTAATATCCAAGGGATCCCTCAACGCATCTCATAAAATGCTGAGAAGTGAAATAACACGTTCCCACTACCTATTGAACCCTGGAAATAACTTTCAAATATTGACTGGAGGCACCATTGGACATTTCCATAATAAACCAACCTCTTACTTCATTGTGGACGCCCTCTAAGTCCTCTGGGTTTAGTATCCAACTACCGGGCATCATCACAAGAGCGTCAGCCCTAGCTCCACCTCACAGTAGTTACAAATACAAATGGACACCTTGGGATACACATTATTTCCACCGGAATCCCCTTCGTGTTAGAATTGTTAAATTGGAATCAAAGAGTGTCACCGGATAGGGTTAACACTAGTAACACCAGCATCATACCTCGCCTTCTCCCAGAATAAGGCTACAAAAATGGCCTATTCGTGCCGAATCCAGAGTCTCCACGGGGTGTGGTTCCGACAATTATATAGCCAAGAAGCGCTACAAAGTCATCTTACTTAATCTCTCCTGCATAAGGACTACATGGCTGCATCCTCCGAGGTGCTGAGTTGTGTGCCGTGGGCACTTCGTGCAAAAGAGAAGGCAAAACAGGCTCAAAAGGGGGGTATTTTGGTCAAACGTCCACTGAGAGGATGGGTCTGATGAAATTTGAATATTCAGATCACGAAATGCGCCACCGTCAATACTATTTAGCAATTCACTGCTACTCTCCCAGTTGCAGATTTTGCAAAGATGGCATTTGTTTGACTTTCATATTGCGGCGATCGGTGCTGCGGCAGTTGCATGCGGGTACAGTCCAGCTATGGCAGATGGAACGCAAACCACAGTGATTTAGGAAGCAAGAAACTCACGATTTTTTTGCCCAATTTTTCTCGGCAGACATTTTAGGACTGATGATGCAAATTTGAAAAAAGTGTATTTCTGAATTTACGGACAAAATGGAATTTAGAAACCCATGTGAGTGCACCTGTAGTGGTCGGGCACTTTGGCTTTGCCGCCGGTGTTGGTGTCGTGCTTCTTCCACCTGGACCACGAAACAATTCCGCTGGTCCCAATCAGGGGCATGAATCAGGCAACCCTGCTCATCTCTGGCATCACACCAGAAGTGCTCCAGCATATTGCTCATAATGCGAGCATTTGTTTGGGTAGTCCCCTGTCCAAGTTGGAGTCCCTGGTACCCCCGGTCATGACTCCCGGAGCCGCCTCCTCCAGGGCGGTAGGCGTTCAGGTGCTGGTCGCTTTCCTTCTCCAGCGCCAGCTCCAGAAGCAGCACAGACAAGTCCTCATATGTGAGGGTCCTTGCTTTGCGCTCAGCCGTTGCCCGACATTCATCCCACACAACCCGTGGGATTTTTGCCACCAACCAGACTCGCAGCTTGTTGCTGCCATAAGAACCGGGCGTCAGTCGCCCTACCTAATGGTCCAATCCACCAGCAACTGGGCAATCGGGGCCGCCTTGGGGTTGTTGGGCAACACAGCCAGGTTGTGAATCTCCGTCCGGATGGAGAGGTCGGTCTCATAGGAAGGCTACTGCCTCTCTAAGGCAACCAACACGTCGGCGAAGGTAGGGGATGTCGTCACAATCTGATTGACCTGCTTGTCCAGGTACTTGTTCTTGCAACACTGCAAGAGCAGATCGCACTTCACCTGACCGCTAGCATGAGTCTGGCCGGTCATTCTTAAGAAACGACCGAAATTCTCCGCGAACTCGCTGAGGTCCTCCCCAGTAAATTCAGGCAACTGCACCACAACGTTTGAGGTGGTGATGGCCTTAGCCTCCTTGAATCGGTGTCTCTCATGTCGCCGATTCTTCCTCTTTTGCTTCTTTTTTTTGTCCCCGGAGTGGTTGGGGTCCTCAGGGTCATCACTCCAGAGGGTGAAGCACACAATAGGGATGGCGGTTCGTCATCAGAGGGGTCAGCTCCCAAGTCACTAGAGCCGTAGGGCTCAACATCAACCATAGCCCTTAGGGCTGTCAGTCCCAACTAGTCCAGCTCGGCTCAGGTGGGATTCTCCACATGGCTGTAATGCGGCTGGGCCGTTCTTGGTACAAAAGGACTCCTTGGTATTACAGCAGGGGTCGGCATAGGTCGGCTCCTCACGCCATCCAGGGTGTGAGTGAAGTAAGAAAATTTGCCTTTCCTGAGGGATGCCTTCTGTTCTGTTGAATGCATCAGTGTCTGGTGTCTGGTGTCTTGCTGCAGTGTCTGGTGTTGCTGCTGTGTGTGTTAATTCCGCAACCTGGGTCGCGGCGACATTTGATGTCGTCAATGATATTTTCTCTCCATGAAGAACTGATCAGAAATCGACTGTGGACTTCATAGAAATTTACTATGTGTGATTCGAGAATTTACAGTGGATTTGAAAATTGTGTTAGAGAAAAAACACTGTTAATTCGCTCCGCAATCTGTACTGATGTCCATTCTCGATTGAATTGCTCATTGAGTTGTTATCTTCACTATGCATTGCATGCCATTATTGAATCTCTGAGACTTGTCATACATACGCCATGCTTATTTTTTAGCCATGGTGTGACATGTATGGATCAGGACATGGGGAAATCTTGGGATGTACAGGTGGAACGATTTTCGTGGGGTATCTTGCAAGACGATGTTGGATTTGTACGAAGAGTGTGCATACCAATGGTTGGAAAACAAGGAGTTGACGGACGTTGCGGTCCTATGGTGATCATGGCCATCTTATCTTGTTGTTTTTGTCTTGCTTCGCTTTGTTGTTGTTGTTGTTGATTTAATGTGGGAACATACTCTTTGGGAAAACATGTTCATCAATTCTTTTCACCTTTTTGAGTTAATATCCAATCATTCTTTATGATGTGGAGTTATCAAATATTTTGTTAACACTTCTTTTGGGAAATGCGTCGTCGAATAGATAGCCTTTCACTTTTGTCGCAATCGAATCTTCTATAATCAAGGAGCCGTGAGGGTGCTTTTTCTTTGTGGTAGCAGAGGTTTACGTGAGTGGAGACCCACACCCATCACCTCATATGGTTCGATTTTTGTGAGTTTTCCTCACCTCATGATCGTGTAGAGGCTCCATCAAGGGGTAGCGCCAAGGACCAAAAATATGCCTTTTTTGGACACCCAAAGATGTTCCTACGATATAAACTTTCCCTTGTTGATTACCTTGTTCCTTGAATTGTTTCGATATCTTGTGGTTGATTGCCATCTTCGTTGGGATATTCTATGAAGATTTGATTTACGAACAAGGATTACTGTACAACGTCCCCATGCACTGAATCCAATGGGTGCCCCCTTTTCTCCTCAACTGAAGCCGGGTCGGACCCCCGTGGCCATCTTTGGGTCACTTGGGGTGTGTATCTATGTGCCGGCAAGCCGCCATTGGCTGATATCATACTCCCCCATCCAGCTGACCTAACTCCATGTGATAGTGTGATAGGTTTGGCCATTCCGGCTATGAGCGGCCATATTCAGTACCGAGGCGCCGCCAGCTGAGATTTATATATCAGAATATCAGGAATCAACAGGGTTTTTTTATCATAATGTTTCTGTAATTTTTCCGCCTTCCGTTCTGATTGTCAATGTATCGGCGACTGTCAGTTGGCTCACGATTTTGCGGCAAGCGATTGGTTAACTGTTTTTTACAGATATTTTGGCGGAAACCCCGATGAAGGGTCAGATTTCATCAGTAAAGGGTTCGTTGCTTCCGCAATTTTCATATTATACACTCGCAAAAATAATCTGATTTTTTCAGACTTTCAGAATCTGATTTTCGACTTCGACATCGCCGCACTTGATATGATGAATCTCGAGTGGTCATACATTTTTCCATGATCACGAATCAACCTTCCTTATGTCGTGCCCTTCATTTTGATTGGAGATATAGTCGAAACAAAAGTGATTCGTGAGGCCACTTTGAAGAATCATATCTCCGGCTCACGGCAGGGAATGTCAATTGGGAGAATCGGGTTGAAAACGCCTCGGTCTCAACTTAATTTGGGGAAGCATCAAACGTCTTTGATGTGTACACATGCTCGGTATAGCAAGGGAGAATGGTCAAGATAGTAGAAAGTGATATGTAACTCTTGGACCATGCAACGGAATATTTTATTGCGACTTTCGAGTGTACCGCATGAGTGTTGGAGTTGCATAGATACTTTTTTTGGGTTCCTACGTATTTTTAACGTGAAGTTATGTCCATGGAGGGGCATGACATACCATGGTGGGAGCCACTTCTTGAGAGTATGTGTAATATGCATGGTATGTGCTTCGATATGCTCCCGCCCATGTTATATATCTCCGTTTGTAGGAAGATATATGGAGTCATACGTGGCAAGGGCTTCGCTCATGTCCCAATCATGAGCTCCATAGCGCTAGACTATATCTACCGCTCATATAGTGCATGTGGGAGGGCTTACGGAGCGACCCACAAGCGCCAATATTTTGCTCATTTTTGTATTTTATGTGATCAACTGGTCGGCTAACAGTAAAGTGCCTAGAGATTCGTGAACTATGGTATGTTGCTTATATGTTGACATATGCTTCGGTGTTGTACCTCACCATGTGCCGGATCACGTGGTCACTTTGGCTTGGCACGCGAGGCCTCACAAAATTAGGTCTCAAACCCATGGGCTGACATGTGAAGCATGTCATGTACATAACTGGAAGGGTTTCGGAGCCCATGATGGAATATTCTTGGGCATAGACCTCTGGTCTATATCACCCTTGTATCTTACTTTCCGGTTGGACACATGCATGGAGCATTTGAACATTTGCCGTATGCATTTTTGAGTATATAATTGATTCTTCGGCATAATGGTGTGATTTGCCTGATTTTGCCATGTTGTGAGGTCATCTTCATGGGGCAGTTCTCCAAGCCCGTTCAACTCCAAGTCCAACCAAGGTTATGTCAGGGTAGGGCATGGTCCTGAGTGCCACTCTAGGCCATGACACGCACCTCCCCTTTTGGGCTAGGATTTAGAGGCTTGGGGGAGAACACATTTTTGGGGTTTGTGTAGTGACTTTTGACAGATGGCATTTAGCCATCTTATTTGACTGGGTTCAGGGCATCATGTTGGCGAGTCACGGGAAGGTCCTGAGTCCAGGGAATGAGGGGTCTATGGCTGTGATTGCATATGTTTCCATCATTCCCCAACTTTGCTGCATTTGTGTTCATATGCCAATTTCAGGGCTCTCCTCTTTGGTGCAATTCTTGTACATGCCCGCCACTGTGAGACAACTGGTGTGCTGAACGGAAGCCCGCAGTGTGGATTGGGTTATTGCTGTATTTGTGGGATCTGGTTGCTGTCCAGGGTTGACGGAGGATTGTATTTTCTATATTTTTGAATTTTCGACCCTGGATTTTGAGAAATGCAAACGCTGGACAGGAGCAAGTCAGCAGGGGTGATAGGCGGAAGGGGCACAGCAGGGGCCGGTCCTGGTAGGGACCTTCTTTATGGTAGCAGAGGTGTACCTGCTGCCCCTACCTAACGCCGACCCGGGGACTTGGGCCCCTATGAGCCCTGCCCAAGTACGCCCCGGGTGCGTATTGTGGACTCGGTGGAGACCACGCCGGAGATTGGAGCCAGAGAGAAGCGGAGACGCTCAGGAGCATGGCAAACTCCGGAAGTTGAAGCCCGAAGAGAAGTACGACGTTCGGGAAGAGGAGGACTTGAAATGGAGGACCTGGTCTCCATGTGTGAGCGTCGCTGCCGAAGGGCATGCAACCTCCGCTCGGCCGCGGAGAACTCTGAGGAGACCTGCCATTCAGGCAGCAGTGGGGGACAGGCCCGGCGCTACCGGAAGCGCGGGTCACCCAAGCCCGCGGCAGGGGACGCCGGGGCTATGGATACGGATCCCAGCTCGATCAGGCTGTGGTCAGCCGCAGATTCCGAGGGGCACTCCGAGGGCTATCGGACAGCCTACCCTTGGAAGTCGGAGGAGATGGCCAGACGGCCCACAAGGGCGAACACGGCCCCAGAACCCAGCCTGGAGCATGACGCCGAGGCGTTGGAGAGGCCTGCCAGAGCCAGAACGGCGCCTGTGGCCCGGCACACGGAGCTAACGCGGGATAGCATGGGCGACACACCCATGGCGGCGGAGTCCGAGGCGCCGGGAACCGTGGGATGCGCCGGATCTGGTCGGAAGCATGCGGAGTGCCACTGCGAGCACGTATCCTTCCTCATCGGCAAGTATCCAAAGATGGGGATGGACGCCATCGTGCAGCACCTCGACCGCCTGGACAACGCGAAGGACGGCCTAGAGGAGGACGTTGGGGGAATCATGGATGACCAGTCGGTAGCGGAGAGAGACATGGCGGAGCTGCGAGCGGATCAGGACCGGTATCGGGAGAATCTGGAGCTGGCCCTGCAGAAGCAGCAGCGAGTGGTGGACAGCCTCCTCCACCTGGTGGAGGACATTTCGGGACGCCTGAAAAGGCCAGAGGAGTGACAACCCCTCGCCCCAGGTCCAGAGCTCTCGGCAAAGCCAGCAGCGGCAGAGCTGGTGGAGCGGGTTAAGACCCTCAGGAGCGCCCTGGATAAACCCATGGGCGGCTCTGCAGAGGCACCTTACGCGCCTCCGCGTGTTGACCCGGGTGCGCTGCCGTTTGTTCCCATGTTCAGCGAATCCACAATGCTCGGGGAACACAAGGCACCGGCTGGGTCCATGCGGGAAGGGCACGTAACCACGGACCCGAGGAGCCTGACGGTACAGATGTCCCATGCCGCCCAGGATCTACCGACCACTACGACTGCCCATGCAGTTTATGCGGAAGAGGAGATCCAGAGCCAGACCATGCAGGGGCGAACCAAGGGAAGCGCCGACTGACATGGTCGAGGACATCCAGGCGGTAACCTGCGGGTGAAGGACCCCAATACTGGGATATGGACAGCTGGTGGAGCAAGTCCTTCCCGCATTCCAAACCCCATGGGTTCAGGCCGAACTGGACCGCACACCATGGAGGAGAGGGATGTACGGGGAGTGTACTCACACTCCCCGGCCACAGGTGGTATCTGTCTCGGTGGAGTGGTGGCTGCGGACGTCGGAGACGCAATCAGGATTGACGACCTCAGGGCAATCAAAATCCCCTACTACGATGGCAACCCCTCCAACCTGGATGACTTCATCCTGGATTGGGAGGGCTTCGCCGAGGAGGTCCTCGGCTGGATCAGGGGAGCGCCAAGGGACAAGTGGGTATGTCGGACATTCCCACACAGGCTGGCGCAGGACCTGAAGGAGGAGCTCAGGGATCAGATCCGTGAGGGAGTGATCCAGACAGAGCAGGCATGCCTCCAGTGGCTGGAGGACAAAGAGCGGGTGGACGCCCCCAACCAGAAGTTGGAGGATCTGTGGTCCATTCCGCTGCCGCTGGGGCGCGGGGAATTGAGGGTCCGAGAATGGAATCCGAAAGTACCGGAGAAGCCTCAAGCTGGTGGAGGACTGGAATGAGGCCAGCGAGATCCGACACCTGCTGAAGGACGTCCTCCCTGGGCACTGGAAGAGAAGAGTGGAGGATGAAGAGAAGAAGAGAGCAAAGAAGCGGGTGGCCGTACGGATCATGGCATCGGAGGACACCCACGCCGGAATAATGGAATTCTCCCGGCGAAACCTCGGCGAGCCCAGCCGAATATTGGGGTTGAAGAACGCCGTCTACGGGGAGGTATTCGGCGACACCATGGGGCAAAGGCTGATGCGCCTCAACAACGTGGAGTGGAGGCGTGGAGAGCCGCTGAGGATGCAGGTCATCCTCGCCTGCATGAGCCTGGAAGAGATCGTGAAGTACATCACGGTGGAGCTGAAGGTCAACACCAAGAACGAGGCCCAGGTGCAGGATCGACAAGGTCATGGACAACGAGGCCACCGAGAAGACTGCCATCATTGGGAGATCCAGGAGGACACGGCCAACTCCGCGGAGGATGGTAGTGGAAGAGGCCAAGACCACTGGACCGGGTCCCGGGAGGATCACGAGGAAGCCCATTTCTTCGCGTTTGTGGCGCACAACGTGAGGGACCATGGGCAGGATCGGTCCAGATGGAACCGGGTGGGACCCAAGAAGGGCAAGGAGCCAAGGAGGACCGGGAACCCACCGCTCTCGTTCCGGGAGTACAGGTCTCAGCACGACGGGTGCCTGGTCTGTTATGGCAAGGGAAACAACCATGCACAGGACCACCGTCAGTGCAATGTGTATGAGGCGGACAAGAAGGCCCCCTTCGCCGCCCACCCTCAGATGAAGCCCAAGGAGCAGCGGATTGCTGATTGGAAGGCGAAGGGCGGAGACGGGGGAAAAGGCCAAGGCAAAGGCCAAGGGAAAGGCTGAGGAAGAGGTTCTGGTGGTGGACCTGGTCAGGATAGACGAGTGAGGTCAATCGAGGAGGTTGCTGAGGACATGTTGAGGACGTTGGAGGAACTCAAAGCCCAGCAACGTGGTGGACAAAGTCTGAGCTGATCGCAGCAGGGGGGAGCTGCGGCAGGCCATGCCTAGAGGAGCCCTCACGGGACTGGGAGCTCGGAGGTCTCTCCTCCGAAAATCCGTGGAAACTCAGAGAACGCCAAGGCACATCGGGTGCCGAAGAAGGCTCCTGAAGAGCCGAAACCACTGAGTTTCGCCACTCCGAACCCCTGGAGCGCCCTGCCAAGGGAAGTTTAAGTGGGCAAGGGACGTGGCAAGAAGGAAGGAGCCACCACGGAGAGCCCTGTGGATGGGCAGGACCAGCCCAGGATCTACACCATCCGTGACCATACCCTCGAAGTCCTGATGCACCCGGATGTGCTAGAGTTGCATGCCGTGAGAGTCGTCCATACACCGCATGGTGACGAGCGGCAGTTGCACTTGAAGGTGCGTGTACGGTGCGGACAAGACGAGTTGGTGGTGGATGTTTTGGTGGATACGAGTGCCCAGGTGAGCCTGGTCCGGAGGGGGTTGTTCAAGGAGGAGTCCCTGCAGCCCAGCCGTAGACCGGTACGCCTTGAAGTGGCCAATGGAGAGATTATGGGTGGTGGCACCCATGAGGCCACTATCAGTATGGAATTCTGGCAGCATGAGCGCTTGAACCGCCCTGATTTGGCAAAGAGAAGCACTCTATCCGGGAACTTCTATGTGGCCGATATTACAGATTGGGATATGATCATGGGGTATGACTTCGTGATGGCAAATGCCATTGGAGCCTTCCCCCATCGCGCAACGCTGGTCCGGGAGGATGATGAATGCCTCACATGGCTGTCCACGGATTATGCATGCGGATCGTCCCAATGGAGTGCTGAGGAAGAGGATCGGATCGTCCGAGCGGTGCAAGCTGTGGGTGCCAAGTCCAGAGGAGACCGCGGAGTTCAGCTCACGGAGTATGGAATGGCGCCGCAGGTGTATGACAGGATGATCCAGACGCTGGAAGCCGAAGCGCCCGAGACGGACGTCTTCGCTTCCCGTGATGCCCCACTTTTGCGGAATTCCAGGAGGCATTGGCATCGAGGAGACTCAGCCTGGCACAGGCATTGGGGTTTGAAGGAGTGGGGGGCCATGTATTGGCATGGCTCCCTGGACAATACCAGACGTACGGTGGAGAAGATCGTCGCGGATAGGGCGAAGGGGACTCTGGTCATAACCGGCATAGGATCCACCCCATGTCCGCTGGAAGGTCTCCAGTCGACGCTGGACTCCATCACCCTGAACGAGATGTCATTCGGGCCAGACGAGGAGCTGTTCATAGACGCCAAGGGTGTATCAATGCCCTCCCTGGGTCAAGCGTGGGGTACCAAGGCTTTCCTGGTGGATGGGGCGCAATCCCAGCCAACAGGTGATGAAGCATTCATCCGTAGGGTGGAGGCGGTGCCCATGAACGTCATGTTTGAGCCCAAGGAGGGGACAGATCAGCCATTGGATGGCATTGACGTCCTGTCCCACGCCGAGATCGACGACGTTGTCAACTACATGCAGATGGGGATGCACGACCGTGTGGCAGCCAAGAAGAGGCGAGCCATGGTCACATCTACGCATTGGTGGGATGACAAGATGTTGGTCACCGGCATGTACGAGAAGGATGAGTTCCTGGCGAGGGTCATGGATCACATCGCGGACCAATATGATGGTCCGGTTGGGTCGGACCCGCTGACATGGCATTTTCCAAGAATGGGGGCCGATAGCGACAAGAACCAGCCCGATGCCGCAAATTTCCGAAGATTATTCGTGGGAAGTGCACCCCACGACGATGAAGACGGCATATCGGACGAGGAGAAGTCCGATTCGGACCCAGAAGAGGGCTATACTGCAGTGCGGTCGGTCGTATCGATACCGAAGCAAGCAGCTGAAGAGGCTCAGGAGAACCCGTAGGTCGCCGAGCTGAAGGAGAGGCTGATAAATGCCTATCCGCGACTATTCAGTGGCGTCGCCAACAAGAAGCCTCCAGATCGTTGGAGGTTTGGCACAGCGAGGATCAAGCTGAAGCCGAACCCCAAGATCTATTGTCATCGGGAGTACCAACTTCAGGGCGATCGGGCCGAAGCCATGAAGAAGTTGTTGGCCGAGTTCATTGAGCGGGGATGGATCGAACCCTCCGACAGTGAATGGGCCAGCCCAGCCTTTATCGTGCTCAGGAAGGAGAAGGGCGAGTCGAGGTTGGTGGTGGAATACAGGGGTTTGAACGAGCAAACCGAGCACGACTCGTACCCGCTTCCCCTGATCGACACCATCCTCCAAAAGCAACAGAAAAAGCGGATCTTTACGGTGTTAGACCTGAAACACGGCTATCACGCGATGCCGCTACACCCGGACTCCAGGCCCTGCACAGCGATGTCGACGCCGCTGGGGCCCATGCAGTGGAAACTGGTGCCTATGGGCGCCAAGAATGGCAACGCCGCTTTCCAGCGCATGATGGAGGACCTACTCGGTCCTGTCCGGGACTGTGCCGACCCCTTTGTGGATAACATCATCATCGCGTCCGGCACGGAGAACATGACTGAGGACGGGCTCATCGAAGCGCATGAGAAGGATCTGCGCCGAGTGCTCAGCGAGCTGGACAAGCACAACATCGTGTGCAAGCCCACCAAAGCCTCACTTTTTGTGAAGGAAGTTGAATTCGCGGGTCACGTGGTTGGTCACGGGCAACGCCGTCCCATGCCTGGGAAGCTGGCGTCCCTGCACCACTGGGAGAAGCCCCAGACCATCAGCGAACTCCGGTCCTTCATAGGGTTTTGCAATTACTATTCGGGCTATGTCCGGATGTATGCAGAACTCTCGGGGCCGCTGCACAAGATGTTGCAGGTGGGCAAGTTCGATGGCCGGAAGGGGAGCAAGAAGAAGCTTGCCTGGACCCCTGAGGCCGAAGATGCGTTCAGCCGCCTGGAGGAGCGACTCCTCGGGCAGCTGGGGCTATTCTTGGTGGACCCGGACAAGCGATTTGTGCTACGGACGGACGCCTCAGACTATGCTGTAGGGGCAGTCCTCGGGCAGATCCGGGACGACGGGTCGCACGTACCCGTGGCGTTTTGGAGTCGGATCCTGGCCGAGGGCCAACGCCGCACCTGGACTGCGAGGGAGAAGGAGACGTACGCCATTGTTTGTGCGCCCAGGAAGTGGTCTGGCCACATCGGATTGCAACCGGTAGTGGTTTGTACGGACCATCAGTCCTTGCAGAGCTGGCACAAGGAGCACGTGGACACCCCCTCGGGACCGGCGGCAAGGAGGGCCCGATGGCATGATACGTTCGCCAAGTTCGACCTCAGCGTCGTGTATGTCCCGGGGAAGGACAACACTGTGGCAGATTGCCTCAGTCGATGGGCCTACCCCGCGGGCAAGGCTTGGATGGATATATCCAGCCATGGGGACGCCGAGGAGACCGAGGAGGCCAAGCGCATCATCGAGATGGAGAAGGCCATGGAGCAAGAGGGGGTCAGGTGCTTTGTGGTGATGGCAAACCGTACGGACCTGGCCAAGTTCCGGGGCGCCCGAGTCCGAGCTATTCGAGAGGAGACCCTCGAGCAGTGGATGGTGGCCCCTGTAGAGCTAGTCAGGTCGGTGCTCACAGAGGACTGGTCGGATGACTATGCGGCATCCGAGCACTGGAGCAAGTACTGGAATGCCGTGAGCGCCCCATCGGACGACGAATGGCCTGAGGGCTTGACCGAGGATGGGGACAAAATGTTCCTCAAGGACAAGCTATTGGTCCCTGAGAACGGAATGGAGGAGCTCATTGACCACTGGCATAACGCCCAGCTCATGCATCCTGGTCGGGACAAGATGCAGCAGGACCTGGAGTGGCGCTTCAAGTTCCCAGGGGGGTACTACGCCCTCATGGACAAGTACTGCAGCGACTGTGCCGTGTGTCGGGCCACGAAGAGCCCCAACCACTCCACGGCTGGCAACCCAGTGTACACATCTATACCGGAAGCCCCTATGCGGTCCGTGGCCAGGGATGTGTTTGCCATGCCTGAGGTCACCGTGGACGGAGAGACCTACGACTGTGTCATCCTGGCGGTGGACAGGCACAGCGGGTATATCGTGGCGGTCCCGGGCAAGAAGTCCAAGAAAAAGGACAAGAAGGACAAGCATGGAGTGGGGCTGCAGGCCAAGATCGTCGCTAATGCCATGATCAGGCATTGGCTGACGATTTTTGATGTCCCAGCTGTCATCTGCAGCGATCCCGGCAGTCAATTTGTGGGGACTTGGTTCAAGACGATGTGCAAGCACATGGGGATTCGGCACGCCAAGACCGTGGCGTACCACAGCCGGTTGAATGGCTGGGCTGAGGTGGCCGGGCAGCAAATGTTCGAAAGGTTCTGCCAGCTGCACATTGATGAACCAGGCCGGAACTGGTACAATTCGCTGTGGAGAGTACTCCAGGCGTACCGCGACCTTCCGGGGCCGGCTGGACTGTCGCCCCATCGTATCCTGTCCTTAAGGGATCGAGTGTCACGCACTCTCCCGTGGTTGAACCATGGCAAAGTGGCCCGGGATGCGGACGCTATGATGGCTGAGGCGGACGACACGGCGGCCAAGGTGTGCAAAGCACTTCAGGAAGAGCATGAGAAGAGGCTGGCCAAGTACTTCAAGCAAGGAAAGGTCCAGAAGTATGCTCTCCAAGACACCGTGTGGGTGGAGCGGCACCACAAGGATGTCCTGTCCAGGCATCGGCAGGCATCTTGGTATGTGCCGGGGGTAATCGTGCGGAAGGTCAGGCAGGATGTGTATGCGGTTCGTGTGGGGGATAACAAGATCCTGGACCGCGACCATACCCAGCTTCGTCCCCGAGCACCAGACCCCAGCGGACGTCCCGTCGCCTTTGAGTTCACGGCCGGCGATGTGGACTCGGACGACGAGAGTGAGGACGACGACTTCATCGCCGAGAAGATCCTGGCGGACAAGCCGGACACGGGGACGCCTGGGGGGAGGCTTTATAAAGTCCGCTGGAAGAGATTCGCCGCCTCCAGGGATTCGTCGGAGCCTCCCAGCAGCTTTTTGCCGAGGTATACCACAGTCTGGATGGAGTATCTGAAGAAAAAGAACATTTCTTTGGATGTCAAGGAAGTGTTGGTCCATTTGGAGGCTGCTGTAGCACCGGAATGGATTCCCCTTGGCATTTTTGTTTGTTTTTGTGCTTGGGAGACGGGTGAGGGCGTTCATCAGGGGATTTCTGGGCCTTGATTGGCCATATACCCCCTTCACTCGATCTCCACATATATATTTCATTGTGGTATACTTATTTAGGTCGACCGACGATGTTTCTCTATCTTTGATCCCCTTGGTCCATGTTGTAGATCAAGAGGAGACCAGATATGGCGTAGGGCACCGATTATGAGTGTCCTCACCCCTACTTTGGGGCATGGGGGACGCCTACGACGTGTGTGGGGCCTCCATGTGTCCTTGAGACATCAGGGGGGGGGGATGTGGAGCCCATTGGTGTCCTCCCGTCCTCTCTCCAATGACTTCCGAGCGGATACAACGCTCTGAGAAGGGGGGTGAAGCCGGTTCGGACCCCCGTGGCCATCCTTGGGTCACTTGGGGTGTGTATCTATGTGCTGGCATGCCGCCATTGGCTGATATCATACTCTCCCATCCACCTGACCTAACCATGACCATTCCAGCTCTGAGCGGCCATATTGAGTACCGAGGCGCCGCCAGCTGAGATTTATATATCAGAATATCAGAAATCAACAGGGTTTTTTTATCATAATGTTTCCGTAATTTTTCCGCCTTCCGTTCTGATTGTCAATGTATCGGCGACTGTCAGTTGGCTCGCGATTTTGCGGTAACCGATTGGTTAACTGTTATTTACAGATATTTTGGCGGACACCCCGATGAAGGGTCAGATTTCATCAGTAAGGAATTCGTTGCTTCCGCAATTTTCATATTATACACTCGCAAAATTAATCCGATTTTTCAGACTTTCAGAATCTGATTTTCGACTTCGACATCGCCGCACTTGATATGATGAATCTCGAGTGGTCATACATTTTTCCACGATCACGAATCAACCTTTCATTTTGTCGTGCCCTTCATTTTGATTGGAGATATAGTCGAAACAAAAGTGATTTGTGAGGCCACTTAGAAGAATCATATCTCTGGCTCACGGCGGAGAATGTCAATTGTCAGAATCAGGTTGGAACTGCCTTGGTCTCAACTGTATTTAGGTAGCATCAAACGCCTTTGATGTGTACACATGCCCGGTATAGCAAGGGATAATGGTCAAGAAGGTAGAAAGTGATATTTAGGTCTCGGACCATGCGACGGAATATTTTTTTGCGCCTTTAGAGTGCATCGCTTGAGTGTTGGGGTTGCAAAGATACTTTCCTTGGGTTCATACGTATTTTTAACGTGAAGTTATGTCCATGGAGGGGCATGGCATATCATGGCCGGAGCCACTTTTTGAGGGTATGTGTAATATGCATGGTATGTGCTTCGCTATGCTCACGCCCATGTTATATATCTCCGTTTGTAGGAAGATATATGGAGTCATATGTGGCAAGGGCCTCGTCCATGTCCCAATGGTGAGCTCCATAGCGCTAGACTAAGTCTACCGCTCATATAGTGCATGTAGGAGGGCTTACAGAGCGACCCACAAGCGCCAATATCAATTTTCCCATTTTCATGGTGCGTGTTGGGAGGAGGTTCGAAGGTGTCCTAATGCGTCCATGTGGGGATCCAAGTGGGGGGATTGTTTGCAAATGGTCCAAAGCAATTGTGTTTTGAATCATACATTGAGAACATGGGTGAGCGAAGTTATATACTATTGTAATTATCTTGAAATTGGCATTAGTTGCATGTTTTTGACCTCATTTTATGCTCATTTTTGTATTTTATGTGATCAACTGGTCGGCTAACAGTAAACTGCCTAGAAATCTGGGAACTATGGTATGTTGCTTATATGTTGACATATGCTCCGCTGTTGTACCTCACCATATGCCGGATCACGTGGTCACTTTGGCTTGGCACGCGAGGCCTCACAAAATTAAGTCTCAAACTCATGGGCTGACTTGTGAAGCATGTCATGTAAAAAACCGGAGCCAATGATGGGATATTCTTGGCCATGGCATTTTGATCTATATAACCCTAGTATATTACTTCCCGGTTGGACACATGCTTGGAGCATTTGAACATTTGCCGTATGCATTTTTGAGTGTATAATTGATTTTTGGGCATAATGGTGTGATTTGCCTGATTTTGCCATGTTGTTAGGTCATCTTCATGGGGCAGTTCTCCAAGCCCGTTCAACTCCAAGTCCAACCAAGGTTATATCAGGGTAGGGCATGGTCCTGAGCGCCACTCTAGGCCATGACACGCCACATCCCCTATTGGGCTAGGACTTGGAGGCTTGGGAGAGAACACATTTTTGGGGTTTGTGTAGGTACTTTTGACACATGGCATTTAGCCATCTTATTTGACTGGGTTCAGGGCATCATGTTGGCGAGTCAAGGAAAGGTCCTGAGACCAGGGAGTGAGGGGTCTATGGCTGTGATTGCGTATGTTTCCATCTTTCGCCAACTTTGCTTTATTTGTGTTCATATGCCAATTTCAGGGCTTTCCTCTTTGGTGCAATTCTTGTACATGCCCGCCACCGTGAGACAACCGGTGTGCTGAACGGAAGCCCGCAGTGTGGATTGGGTTATTGCTGTATTTGTGGGATCTGGTTGCTGTTCAGGGTAGAAGGAGGATTGTATTTTCTATATTTTCGAATTTTGGACCCTGGATTTTGAGAAATGCAATCGCTGATCAGGAGCAAGTCAGCAGGGGTGACAGGCGGAAGGGGCACAGCAGGGGCCGGTCCTGGTAGGGACCTTCTTTACAACTCAATATGGGATCAAACTATCTAAAGTCCTTCAAGACCGATACGACAATGATGAGGCGGCGCCACGGACAAATGCGTAGACACACCTATCATTGGTCCTTTGAGCGGTTAAGGGAACGCATAACATTAAGGAAGCCTTGGGGCTGCTGCACTTTTGATTTCCGAGTTGTTCATTTGGTGCTCGATACCATGTCCTCTTTCCTCGTTTCCCTCAAGGGATTTGGCTTCATCAAATTGGGAGAAGAATTATTTGCGGGGCTCCGTGGAGGACCATGGTTGTTCGACACTACATGGGAATTGACTTCGGTGGTCGCATGCACGATGATACCAATAACAAGTTTGTGCTCGAGCATCCTTGCAAAAATGGAGATTGTGAATTTCGAAGACATGTACGAAGGATGTTAAATTTAGTGGTATTTATCACGAATCTTGGATCCCTGAAGAGTTCTAAGACTTTGCAACAAGAAGTGCTCGTCGGTCGGCGGTGGGGTGTACACGAAAACGGCGTTGATTCGTTGGTCAAACTGTTTGAATTGGTCCCAACCACCGATGAGAGTAGGAATACTGGTAACCGATGGTGGCACTCGCAAACATGGATACTACCTATGACGGGCCTTTGTTGCTTTGTATGGACGATCATCGTTTGAAGCAGGTGACGGCTTCTTGCTTTCGTTTTGTTGGGATATCCTGAAGCGCGTATGAAGTGCGGATTTCAAAGTACTGCATATTTTTGGGAAAGGGAGTTCGTTAGATTCATACGACGAATCATTTTGCAATTGACGAATTTGAAGGATCAAGATTGTGAACTTGTTATGTCATTATTTGTGCTCGTCCCTACCTTCGAGGCATGGCATTACCGTACCTACTTATGACAGGGTGGTCGTGTAGGCAAGAATTCGTGTGCCGTCGCTGGGTCTCATCTCTTGACACAAGCATCGCCCTTGCAGGGGCTTGGGGCCGTGACATTCCTCTTTCCCAATATATCCACACTCGAAGTGCTGGATCTGGTTGCAATCACGAAGCAAGGACTGTGGTTACCCTAGAGATTTTTGCCTTGCCTAACATTCGTGTCGTACGGACAGAGTTCGTTGCATTTGTCACGTTGAATTGAAACGCTGTCCCGTTGTCCACGTACCGCATACCATTGATTACAACGCTGGCAGGAATGACGGCGCTTCTGGTGTGGTGCATTGAGATGGTATTCGTTCTAAGAGTGACCCACACCCCCTACATGTGCCACCAATGTTAATACGGCACTTGGTATGGCGGGCAGTGCCTAGCACCTTTTGGATGCTGTACTGGTCCCTTGGTATTACCTGGCAGCGTCTTTAAACACACTGTTCCCACTGCGCAGAGCAGAGCAGACTAATGACTATTTGGACCCAGGGGCAGGGCCCGAGCAATCTCTTCCTACACCATGCAATGGTGGTTTCGAGATGTGGCTCTTTTCCTTTGCCCTGCCGACTCCATTTGCCTAAGCTTTCGTTCATCTGTGCGAGGGCGTCCGTCACTTACAGGGGGTACAATTTATGCCTTTGGGCGGAGTGCTACGCACGATGGGTACTGCTGGAAAGGATCCATGAACAGCAAACTTTCGTTCCTCTCGAGTGATCAGTGGTCCAGTGAGCTCTGCAAACTGACTGCATGCTCTTTCCGTTGACAGGAATTTCTGTCCCTACCTCAATGCCAGTAGAGGTGGCAATGGAGAAGAGTTGGCTACATTTGCTATGTCGATGGCGCCGCATTCAATGGCGCTGTGGACGAACTTCGATTCTGAGGTGTCCCGTATCATGGAGGAGACTCAGAGGGAGGCTTTCACAAGGTATCTGTGCGAGGTCATATTTCATGCTGACACTCCAACTGCGACCTGCCGCAATTGTGCCATTGGTCCTGTCTGGAGATTTTCGCTCTGTGGTGTCCAAACAAAAACCTCTTAGCAGCATCTGAGTCTGAGATTTCAGCAATGTTTGTCAAGAATCCTCTCTAACCGAGGCGTCCGAAATGGAGTACTTGTACAGCAAGTGACCAATATTGCTTGCATTATGCCTTCGACACGGTGGTATCCAGTTGGGTATGAGACCACATTCATTGATTTTCACAAAGTCCTGACATGGAACTGGGTACACGTATGAGGTCAACTGTGACTGCTTATCTTTCCTTTGGTCACAACTACATGCTGCACTACGCCACCATCAGCGAGACCACCCCAGAGTTCTTGCAGAATTTGTGCTGCTGGCTTCTACTGAGCCCCTTCTGTGGTTTGATTGCCAGTTTCCAGTTAAGCCCACGACTTGGCTGGAGGATGGGAGAATTTCGGGTGGTGGTGTCATTCGGACTATCCGGTCTGGTTTCTTCAAAATTTCAAAGTTACAAGTGGACCAGTTCAACTTGCAGAAGGCAAATGCCGGTCCCCACGTGGTCTGTTCTAATTCGGTGTGATTAATCGGTACATCCGACCCATTGGTGGGTGGATGTCTGACCAGGCTGTAGCTCGATATTACCTCCTTGGACGCTTGCGAGTAGGCATGTTTTGTGGGACCCGTAGCGGTGACAATCTGATCCACTGCAGCTGCGTTTGAGTGCTGTGGTTGGCCAACTATTCTCCTGCTACGTGGAGGCCTCTGAGGATGCTACATACGGTATTGCTCCCTTTGTTGACTCAATGCATCGGTATCATGTCTGATTGGGTTACCACTGGATCGCCAAGACCTCTGTATTCCAGGAGAACTCAGATTAAAGGTTCTATAACGTTCAGCAAGTTGGGCTTATTACAATGACCAACGCTCCACCTCTCGGGCCAGCGACTTGGCTGGTTTTTGACTTGCCACCTCGACTGAAATTCCAGCTTGACTATTGCGCCAACCACCTGTTTACTGTCTGGAACAGTCACCTGCGAGGGGACAGGACTGGTGTTGCTCGTACTCACGTTTGCGCTTCCAGTGATGTACTATCCCTTGAGCAAGCTGCTGCAAATGTGAGGTCCCACTTATTTCTTGGCTGTATATCCGTCAGGATGATTTTGAAGGAGATTTGCCTGTGTCCAGCTATCGTTTTCTGACATCCTGGAACTGAGCAACTATCCTTTGGGTCCGTTTCAGAAACCTGTACCACAGTACTAGTGTACAGTCAATGGCCTATCCCCTGACTGAACCACCGTGGGGAGCATGTCTGAGCAACTGTTGAAAATGCTGACGCCAGACCACGGGCTGGATAATACGTGTGTGTGATAACTGGACCGGCATCCGAAAACCCGATTCCTTGCGTCCCTGTGGAGGAAACGCTCCGAGACGCCCAAAGGGTCCGTATCCATGGAATACACACCCCGTCAGTGACTTCAGACAGGGAAGCCCTGGGGCGGAGGAAGGCCGGCAGCAAGTGCCCTGGCCCCTGCCCCACGCGGTACACTGCTCGGGAGATCACCGTGACGGGTCAGTACCAATCGACCCTAAGGAGGGGAAGCAATTTGAGAGGTCGTCATTTCACTGGTCAGCGCAACTTCGTTAGCAGGAATTATGTCTGCGGTACTATTCTTCTGGAGCACTTTGAAGGAGAAGAGATGCTTGAGAAGGAGCGCTGCAGTTGTGAGGCTATTCGTATATTTGTGCGTTATGGCAGCCTTAGGCTCTCCTTCATGGCGCTTCTTTGTACGGTGGACTCCAAGACACGGCCAGTGAGCCATACTGAGGTCCATGACAAAACACCAGAGATGGTCGTAAACCTCACCTGGAGTGATACGCAGGAGGAGGCTTTGAAGGATGGTTTCTGAGATGAGTGGACCCCGAAAAGTTACACAAGTTCAGGGGTTGTCTACATGAGAGCCTAGTTTATGTCCAACTGGCTTCAAGCGGTACTGCTTTGTCTCCGGCCTTTCCCAAGGTTTATCATGATGCATCCCACGCAATGGACAACCTGGCTGCTTGCTATGGAGTGTGGAATGTGAATGCCATGCCTAAGGAAGAGACTGAAGCCTTTATTTTAATTCTGACGATTGGAGGCTATGCAGGCTGTATTTGACCAGGATGTCATATGATTAAATCCAGAGACAAGAATAATTGACTGTGCTACGCCCTTGCAGAGCGTTGGACACGGGACTGAATCTTCAGTACCCTTGGGAGGCGAACATGGTTGTCTGCTCCACAATCACCTGGCCTCGACCTAATGTTGTCCGGGCGCGACAAGTATTCCAGCAGGTCTGCCGCATACAGGCTATCTTCCGTGTGTCTATGTCACCTTAATGGAAATACAGCTGGACCCGTTGGACTGGCGTTTCGGCGCCTAGGACCCTGAGGTTAAACTTCACCTCGAAGCTGGGACCTGCTCCTTGAGACTGCCCAGCGAACCAGTGGTTCGGCATGAACTTGGAGCTGGAAACTAGTCTACTGTGGGTGCCTTTGGAGAGAGCGCCTTCAACAGCAACTCCATGGTCAGTACGCCACCAACAGAGACCAAGCCAGCGCCTGCAACGGGACTATGAGGTTCTGGAGATCGTACAGACGCTCATAATTGTTCTAGGAGCTGGAACTTGACTTCGGCAACAATGCCAGCCAAATTGGGTGCAGATTCTTCCTCCCCAGGATGCAATCTCTTGCTTGCTCAGGAGCTTGCTTGTTTGCTTGTTGGTTTCCTTGCAAAAACCCTGTTGGTGCTACAACAATCTTTCGTGTAGTCTCCACTGATTTGAACCAGTCTGAACTTTCGTTCATTGAAGCCTACTTTTTATGTGTAGGTGTGTGTATGTGTCAGTGTCACCCAGTGTCCCACAGGAATACTGAGATTGTCTCTCTGGCGTTCGTGGCTGGTGATCGGGCAGGATAGGTATGGGCACTGACACGGCACCAACAAAAGACAGCCTACTTAGGGGGAGGATGTGCGCGTCCTCTAATCCCCTTCACCCAGTGTGTGAGTGTGTGTGCGAAGTTTGAATGCTTACTTCCCCTATAAATCAGGGTGCCAGTCCCCTATGTTTGCTGCTGCTGAGGTCTGCCAAGGGCAGGCTCAGGTGTTTAACTGGACAGCCCCTGGCGGTTGATGATCTCAGGTCTGGTGTACAAGCGACATACGAGGTATTTTTGTCTGGATCCTTTTTCAGACGTGTGCTCATGCGAATATTCCTCACGCTTCATGTGTCCAGAGCACACGGGGACGCTGTTACCCCCAACATTTGTTGTTGTCACAGTCTAAGGTTTGATGCAGCGTGAAGTACCAGGATACAAAACAGGGTTCCCACCTTTATCTTTGCTGGGATTTTAGAAAGGAAGGTAACTCAGGAGAAAGCGCGCGGCTTGGGAAACGATGCAAAGTACGCAAGCCGAGACTACTCTGGGTGACCCCCCTCTCACAAAAGGGGGCGGGCGTCCACATGAAGACACAGTCCCTGCTCTGCCCTGGGCCTCTCATGCTGTGCTTTCCGCTGGCTGTCTTTGACCCTGCGGTGTTGCGACACTGGGAAGCTTACGGGCATGGCCGTTTCGCAATCTGGTATTTGACTCAGCTTATCCGCACCACGTGTCAGACCGGCTACCACAGTCATTCTTGGGATCATGGTAGAACTGGACAGCTCTTTACGTGGATCTGGATAGTCATTCACGACCTTCAGTTGGCACCTGTTGCTGTAAGGTATGATGGCCCCCGCTTCCTGTGTACACAAGGGTGTCCAGCATGCATGACACGCCTGAGGCCAGTGAACAGCAACATGTGTTTACACCATGTGCAGGCCAGCGTCAAACTGTTCCGCTTCTGTGTAGATAGCCAAGAAGGAACCTGCAGTTAATGTTGTGTTTAGATACTGAGTTTAGCCTGACGTTTTGCTCCCCACCTCCTTTCTTCCTTTGTTTGCCCAAAAGTGACACCCAGGGCTGTGACCATCCGGCCCTTGCTACTGAGGGTAGAAGCAACGACAAGCACTCTCCCGGTTGTAGGTACTACTGATCGGACCCCTTGTCTCTTCTCAAGCGCTAGCTGGAGCACTATCGAACAAATCTAGTGTGTCCTGACTTGACCCCCTGTTCCTACTCTGGCGCTAGCTGGGGCGCTATCCAGAAAAACCAGCGTGCAATTCACTGCTATGCAAACCTGTACCTGGGATGCGCTGAGAATACACCAAGTGGTAAAGCAATGCCGCTACATGGGACGGAAAGAATGCAGTCGATCAGTACAACAAACCCACTGTAAGTGAAGGGCCGCATGATTACGATGCTCCTCTCGAGCTGTGCTATCCCTCTGTCAGTTTCAGTCTCTTTTGTTCGCTTGCTCTTGAGTGGATGTTCGTTTACCAGCGCGCCTGAAAGTGGATTGGGGTTTGTATATTCGTACCTGTAGGTAATGGTATGCTACCCCCCTATTTTCTAACTGGTGGAGGTCGCCTGGGGCGTATTGCTTTATTTTGCAGGAATGTTTGGTGGGGTATTCTTCTTTGTGCGTGCGGTGTTCAACCAGCCCTCCAGACTACAACCAGTGCTAGGCAGAAAAGCCAGAAGAGTACTCAGGCTTCAATTTTATACAGGCGAGTGCAGACGTTTCCCATGATGCAGATCTGCATGGCATGCAGCTTAAATCATAAATGAGTTTTGATTCTGACCTGACATACTATGCACCACCCAGAGCAGTCATGTCCAATGGTAGGATGCGCAGCCCGTTTTCATGTGCGATGTACGGTTGCTGTGTGTGGTGTGGAAGTTTGCGTGTGAACCTGAAAGTGAAAGATGTAACACGGACTGACTCAGATTTCATTTAGGAAGTCTACTCGCAACCAATCATCTCGCGCTCGTGGTCCCTGGAGGACCATTGGAAGCGCACCGGAAGGCCGTGAGCCAGTGCGTTGTAAAGAGTACGGTGTACAGTACTTGCTCTCTACCGCCGTTATTTGTGCATGACAATGTCATGAAAGCCATCAATGACTGAGATGGTGCGTGACGCGCTCTGTCAATGTATTATAGGGTTCCATGTTACAGCGAAGGCGTGCACCACTGAGTTCCCCGACGTCATCTGTACTCCTTCAGTGGGCCTATAAGTACCCTCACCGAAGGCGACGCCGGGCTCGCTGTTCAGGAATAACAATGATACCCCTTATCCCTTCGGGTTAAACAGTTACCTAGTCACAGGCCTTCGGCACTGTAAGATACCTCAGACACTGTTGGCTTGTAGACTCATACCTTCATCCTGCAGGCAAGGGTACACTGAGCACACCCTAAGTTCAAGCACACACCTCTGGGGTGGTACCCGGAATCTACGGCAGGATGTGATATGGAGTGATGTGGGAGATAAATGCTGTGTGACACAGAAGCACTCCTTGCAGGGAGTAACCTCTGCAGGCTGGTACAGGTACCAAACCCTTTCTGCCGGTAACAGTTTAGCCCTGGCACCAGACTGGGGAGTCCCTGGGACTGTTCGAAGTTTCCGTGCCGAGACATGTGTTTCACTGCGTCGATCAAACTGTCAAAAGGTTGTGAACGCCTGAGCCCCAGCCGCAACTTCGCGTCACACAGTACCCCCAACATCACAGTCCACCTGAAGGATATGCGAGCCGTGTATGCCCGTAATATTGATCTCAGAAGTTACCTTTTTTTGGGTGTACCTGAGACGCACTGTTAGGACATTCTGCCTTAGGAATCCACAGTGGATTCCCCACAGCGTGAAGAAAAGCAAGGAGGAATTAGGATAATGTAAGCAAATGAAGCAAGCCCACTGATATCCACTAGGAGAAAAATATTCCTTTACCCGCAATGTGAAGAGCTCCACAAGGGGAAGAAGCCTGTGCTTGTATCCATGCGGCGGTGGGGTGGGCAGCACATTTCTCCTGGTTAACTTGTTTTGATGATTGACAGTTTGATTTGCCTGCAGTCAGTCCAGTTGAATTCTGTGCTTATTCTGTGGGGGCTTTACACTGTACAGAACGCCGTGCAGTGGACATGATCCTCATTTCATTATGGTGACACTACTTTCAGTATGAAAAAAGTGGTCGCGCTTTTCTGACAATTTATTGCAGAAACCTGGGATTGGTTAGACCAGACTGTCAGTGGTCTGGACAGTCAGTGGTCTGGACAGTCAGTGGTCTGGGCAGCCAGTGGTTTAAATATGTCAGTGTCAGTGTCAGAAACTCAGCTCTCTGTTGTTACACCCAATCTCTGTTTTTGTCCGGAACATACCCGGCCGACCTCAGTGTACCTTTGAAGGAAGGGTTGTCACAGGTTCCGCAGGATACAACTTCAGTTCTTTCTCTATACCAATTTAAATTGCCCTCAATGGGGGGGAGTCCCCTAACATGAACCGCCCCTGAAGGGGAAAATGACACTTTGTTTATTTTGTGGTGCTGGCGAAGCTACGCCTGAAATTCGATTATTTCTTTTTTTTGAGCCCATTTAGCTGTCACTGTGCTGAGAGATCACCAGATTTCTCTGGCTAATCAAATTTTGCAGATGCTAAGTTTAGCTTCTGTTTTGTTGTGCTTATCAAGGGTTGAAAAGACACAGTCTTCTGGTAGGTATTTGAATGTTTTGTTGTGTTGTGGCAAAAGGAATCACCTTCTTCTGATGTACCAACCCAAATGTGTATGTGGGATGGTAGTACACGTGCATTGCTTTTGGACTGAGACCTGGTCTTCGGATTGAGAAATAGTAGGTGTGATGATTACAGAAGTCACCCCCTGAAGACATGCCAGGTGAGTCATGTCTGGGGGGGAGTAAGAAAATTTGCCTTTCCTGAGGGATGCCTTCTGTTCTGTCGAATGTACATAATACTGCATTGCTGCAGTGTCTGGTGTTGCTGCTGTGCGTGTTAATTCCGCAACCTGAGTCGCGGCGACATTTCATGTCGTCAATGATATTTTCTCTTCATGAAGAACTGATCAGAAATCGACTGTGGACTTCATAGAAATTTACTATGTGTGATTCGAGAATTTTCAGTGGATTTGAAAATGGTGTTAGAGAACAAACACTGCTAACTCGCTCCGCAATCTGTACTGATGTCCATTCCCGATGGCATCGCTCATTGAGTTGGTATGTTCACTATGCATTGCATGCCATTATTGAATGTCTGAGACTTGTCATACATACGCCGTGCTTATTCTTTAGCCATGGTGTGACATGTACGGATCAGGACATGGGGATATCTTGGGATGTACAAGTGGAACGTTTTTGGTGGGGTATCTTGCAAGACGATGTTGGATTTGTACGAAGAGTGTGCATACCAATGGTTGGAAAACAAGGAGTTGATCGACATTGCGGTCTTATGGTGATCATGGCCATCTTATCTTGTTGTCTTTGTCTTGCTTCGCTTTGTTGTTGTTGTTGTTGATTTAATGTGGGAACATACTCTTTGGGAAAACATGTTCATCAATTCTTTTCACCTTTTCTAGTTAATATCGAAGCATTCTTTATGATGTGGAGTTATCAAATATTTTGTTAACAATTCCTTTGGGAAATGCATCCTCGAATAGATAGCCTTTCACCTTTGTGGCAATCGAATCTTTTATAATCAAGGAACCGTGAGGTTGCTTTTTCTTTGTAATCAGCCCACCAACCAAATCGTTGGCTTGTAGGCGATGTGGTGACGCTCCCATGGCCGTGGGTGACCCTTGGGGAGGAATCAGGGGCTCGAATTTGGCCCGTATTTCTTGAGTTAGAGCACCCATATGGGCTGCAGTGGCTCCTCAAAGAGCTTCTCGTATCTCCGACCGCGTCAGGGACTTGTTTGAGGATCTTCCTGATCCCCGACTCACATGACTCAGGGCCCCGTAAGCCACCCAGAGAGGTTGCGCCAGGTGGTGGTATGGTATAGCCAGTCTGGAGCGCTGCATAGCCGTGCATACGGTCATGTCCACACCTGTAGCGGCTCTGTGATGGTCGTCAGGAATAGCGAAGCGGCCTAGACTCACGGATACCGGTGTAACTGGAGCTGGATGCCACTGGTTCGCTGACTGCAGTTGCCATAGGTGGCGCAGCCGCGAATGAGTCCACACTATAGGTGGGGTAAGGCACACCAGTAAAGCCCAGACCCTCAGCCATAGGTGCAGTGGTTTTGGGTGAGGATGTTGCTGGATGTGAGGCTGGGAGTGTAGTGGTAGTTGCAGAAGGTGCTGCAGGTTGTTCAGACTCGCTTGGTGCGCTCTCAGAACGTTTGTCCTCGAAGGGTACGTCGTCGGTTCGATCATTTCCAGGGTGTACTCCTTCGGCTCCCATATCTGCTGCTTCCTTCTCCTTCTCCTTCTCTTTGCCTTTAGATGGTCAGACAGATAGCCCGCTGGAGGCAGCTCCCAGTCCATCAAGGGAATCATCCGCACGCCCACTTAAGGGCACTGAAGGTACAGGCTCCTCAGGTCCAGGTTCACCAGCAGGTTTGGGCACTGGCGCTGGCTTGGCTGGTGCCACAGAGGGCGCTGTTATCTCAGCAGTGTCCTTCGTGTCCATGTTGTATTTCTTCGCCCTTCAGTAGTGTTGTGAGTCCCGACGTACTTGTTGTACTGCACGGGGCTGCAGGTACGCCAAGACTGAAAATATCTGCTACCAGAAGGTTAAAACAGGCTTCCACTGTTGATTGGTTTGATGATATTGTTTTGTTTCTCCCTCTGCTTGCTCCTGCTACTTCTTGATGTAGCTCAGGTGTTCGAAATATAGATGTTTTGTTGAAATAAACCCAAAAGCTCCAAAGTACCCACAGTGCAAGAGAGGAAACACAGGATGAAATCCACAACATGAAGGGCTGCAATCATAGGAGATAGTGTATCAACAAAGGAACTCACAATAACTACAGATTTAGGAAACGATAGTTAGAAAATATCCTACAATCATGTGAAAACTGCCCACATGGGCACTCTCCCTCTTATAGTGCGAAATCGAGATGTGCACTCTCTGTTTTGGGTCCCATAGGTGCTGAGGTGGCATGGTATGTGGCGATGAGGTCACTGCCATGTCACATGGGATCCTCCTAGTTAGCCAGGCTGACTGGGAATTGAACCCAGGACCTCTCAGTAAGAGGTGCCCCCACCCCCTAGGGTGCAGACGACTAGGATAGCTAAGCATTCATGACAAGATATAGAAAAACCTATAAGCTCCGGATCAATGTCAGCGCCTCAGTCAGTCCAGGAAATCCTGATCAAGTCCACATGATTATGGGGTAAAGGGGTCCACACAACATCCTACGTTAGTGCTTGGTCTTATAGGTCAAAATGCTTTATCACCCATATTTGGTTAGGCCAATACTAAGATAAAAATGTGCCATACCTCTAGGTATCTCTAACACAACTAAAGCGTACCTCTAGGCAGGGAATTACACTTTTTTCTACCAGCAGATGCGATCAAGTACTTCGGCAGGGCTCGAGACGAATGCAAGCTCATCGAAACAAGGTCCATTGACCTCGGTGCCCGGGAGTACCAGACCTTCCTCAACAAACACCCGTCTCTGGAGTTGAAGCAGGAGGAGCACATATGTATTTGAACCAGGACCGACGAACGTGGCCTACATTGCAAGCTTTAGAGGATATGGCAGGGCCCTGCAGAGATCCTCGGTAAGGTTTGCACAAATACATACTTCTAAACCTGAACGATAGGGGGGTGATTCTGTCGGTGGGAAGGCCAAAGCCCTACATACCCTGACGGGATGGTGTCAACCTCCCCTCCATCATTACTCCCCGTATCAGGACCTCCACGACGATGCCATCTGTTGTCGAGGATCTCCTGCACGGTTAGTTCAGGGGGAACGTTTGAGGGAAAGCAAAGAGGTCAAGACAGCACTTCGAGGGCGGCAAACCCTGGTGGAGACTCAAATATTGGGGTTTTGACCATCCTGAATGGCATGATGCCACTGCCATCCCGCATGACATCAATAAGGACTTGCTCGACTACAATCAGCCGAAGCACATCACGGTGTCCGCTCATTCCCTCAGGGAACTCAAGCTGTTGCCTGACCAACTGTACTGCTGTCCTGATGCCCAGCCTGAGGGTGTCTATAAAGTGTCCTGCCTGGCTTCTAGTGTAGGTCTGAATCAGGCAGATCCTACACCCCCTGAGATCTGCCCTGATGTCGCTGCCCTCCCTGGGCCCGTCTCTGGCCTACAGTGGGCAGTGAGTCAGGTGGCAGCTCTGGTGTTTTCCTCTATCGTTTCTTCCCTCGGACGTATCTCTGGACCTGCAGGTCTGAAGTACCTCTCTTTCCTTCTCCTTCTGGGATATCTCTGGACTGGATGCCGTGGGGTATCTCAAATGCGTTGCGAGTGGGCGATGCGGGGCACCAGTTGGCGTCATGTACCTCGATTGGCTTGGAGGTGCTTCAACCTAGAGTGCCAGCCAATGCAGTGAACCCCCAGCACTTGCCTGGTCATGGAAATGGATGTCAAGAGCCCAGTCCAAACAAACATACAGCCCGGAAGAAGCAGCGTGTTGAATTTGATGTAATTGAAGGCCAGGCAGTTGCAGGGTATAATGTAGAATACAACTGGTGGGCAGGCACTGTCAAAGAGGACTGGCCTATGGGGAACCGCAAACGCCAGCCTGCTACGCTGGAGTGCTTCGGCGTCCAGGTCCCTGGGGTATGGAAGTACCACCTTCCTGCTGGTACCCTCAGACGGCCAGCGCAATTAGGTCCACACCGGCGTTTGTTCTACAGCTCAGGACCATGACAGGACGAGGGCCTGATCTGTTTCTGTCTCTAGTGCTGGAGTTCAGGCAGTATATAGAATTTTATCTCATGCTATTCCATCTCTCTCCTGTCCTGCCCGCCATTGCTGAGGATGGCTACCTCTTTCCTTTCTTTTTTCACCTGCTGATGGCAAGCGGGCCCTTTCACTCTTGTAGATATGTGGAAGTGGGAAGCCGTATTGCGGGTAGTTACCTCAGCTCTTGTGGGCATAGTTTGTGCACTTGCCAGTTGGCCGAAGCTTTTCCTTTGAGAGTGGTCGCTAAATTGGTCCCAAGCGCTTAGCGGGGGAGGGGAGTGGAAAGCTGATGCGTCCACCTGTTTTAGATTGAGATCACGCTGCAACTCAGATCCTGTGTGGTTCTGGAGAGGGGAGTCTGGAAAAGCCTGTGGCCCTTTAGGACAATTTTACACCAACCCGCTCAATCCCTTTGTATGTTTTGTGTCGGCCACCACCTGGTGGCTTCTTCCGCCCAGTGGGTCCACTGAGCTGGCGAGGAGACTATGACCTCTCAAAGCCCGCACCCCAGGCCCACGGACCGCCCCCAACCAGGCCAGAACAACGCCAGGGTCCGCCAGCAGCGTCCCCACTCCCCTACCAACCCCCAATGACAGCCCACGTACAGCGTATGCCCCGCTACTGCCGCCGCCGCGAGTCCCCGCCCAACCCCGAGGCGGAGACCGTGCGCGCACACCCGCGAGTCCACATCCGCGCGCGCCTCGAATCCCCGCGCACCCCCACGGAACAGGACTACGAGAAATCCCCCAGGCCCGCCACCGCCACCGGTCCCCACGACCCCGTCACACCCACCCGGGCTCACTCCTCCGCCCAAGACCGCAGGCCCGCCCAGGGACAATGGTGGCAGCGCTGGACCCACACGCAGCTCTGGGAGCTGCGAAAGTGGGCCTGGGGAGAGCCCTCCCTCGAGGGCCTGGTCCATCGGCCCCGCAAGGGGTCGGTGGAGAACTGCCGCCTCCGGCCGGCGGGGGGGTGGATGCCGCAGGCCGCATGGGAAGCCATGCTGGCCGATGCGCTCCAACCCCTGGGAGTCCACCTCCGCAACCTCCCCGCGCCCCAGGACCACCCGTATGTCCTTAGGCGCCTGCGAGAGACCCTCCAGGAGACACAGCGAGACGGCATCCGCCTGTGGGACATCACCCAAAGCCCAGCCCCGCACAAACACACCCCCTCACCACCCCACAAGCGTCGGCGCACCGACACCGGCGGCACCCACAGCACCCCAGGAGCCCTGCGCACCACACCACCCGACGCGCCTGACCCCCCGGCCAGCGGCGCCGCCACCTAACCCCGTTGCTCAGCAAACCACCACCACGGGGCGCCACGCCAGGCCCCGCCCAGAAGTCACCAAACAAACCGGACGCCGAAGGACGCCAACGCACACGACAACGAGCACCACTACGCCCAAAGGCACCGAACCCAGGCCCGCTACCGTCGCAACCGCCTAACGGAGTGAAAACCCCAACACAAATCAAACCCGAGCCACAGCCCGAAACCGCTAACCCTTGACTCCTAACCAGGCCCGCCGAGGGAACAACGTAACCACAGCCGGCACACACAGCCCACACAGCCGCCTAACCAGCCAGCTCCAGAAGCAAAGAGACACCTCACCAAACCCACCCTGACCCAAGCCCGTGTACATCAGGACGCGCGAGCCGCACCCCTGGGGCGCGACTGCCGCCACAGCACCGACGACACACGCCAGAGGACACAACACTGTTGCACCGCCGCACCAGCTGCCCATGCCTGTGCCTGCAGTGTACGCGCGCCCCTGGCTTTCCTTTTCTTTAAAAAAAAAACGAAAATTAAGGGGGGAGGAACAGGGACACAACCACCCATGGCACACGCGCACCGCACACAGCGCGCACACCGGTGAACAGGAGCCAAGTGGCCCAGGACACAACACACGCAACACAACACACCGAGCGAGCACACCGGTGAACAGGAGCCAAGTTGCCCAGGACACCGCAGACGCAACACAGCAAACCGCGCGGGCACACCGGTGAACAGGAGCCAAGCAGCCCAGGACACTGCACACACGTAGGGCGGCCGAGGGACAGGAAAGAACTAATACCCCATGGGTCGGACGCACTGGGACGACCCAGCCAGACCACCGGGCCAGTGGCAGGAGCGGTACTCCACGGCCACTGGTCCGAGCCCGGCCAGGCTGCATCGGGGACCATGGCAAACGTCACCCGGAGCCATGGAAGCAACCGGTGACAGGCGAGCCGGTACACAGTCCAGGAGGGGGTCACCTGCCAAGCAGAGTGGCCCCGCAACTCAAACCACAAGGGTGAGGCGGTCGTACCGTAGACTAGCGGGAGCAATACCCCTTGTGGTGAGAGATACTCCACACGGCTGGGCAGCCCCCAGAGCTGCCGCCCAAAGGAGGGGGCATGTGGCCCTACCCATGAACACATGTGGGGACACCCTCCCACCTGGGACACATGGACCGGGTGGCCGCGACAATGCCTTCCCAAGCACATGCGGGAGCGGCTCAAGAGGCACCTGACATAGGGCGGTGGGAGGGACAGGACGTCCCCTTGGTAAGACCTTCTTCCTGCAATGTCAATGGAGGCATCCCGAGCTCCCGAAGATACCTACCTACCTACCTCAGACTATCACCCAGAGCCCCTGGCTATGCCCCCCATCCCTCCTCATTTCCCCTCCCCTAGCTATATAGTAGCTAATCGAAATAAAACGGCGGTGGGGCTTGGCGGCGGTCCTCGGCCGAAAAACTCGGCGGCGATTCGGCTGGATGAGTCGGCCGGCCGAACCGCTTGGCGGCGGTCCGGCCAGCCGAAATCGGCCGGCCGAGACCGCCGCTGGGAATTACGGCCGAAAATTTTGCCGACACCGCCGGCCGGGTAGGTTCTGCCGGTTCGGCCGGCCCGCCAGCCGGCCGAACCGCCTGGCGGTTGTCCGACCGGCCAAAATCGGCCGGCCGAACCGCCGGCCGCCTTTTGTGCGCACCGCCTTCTGTGTGTACCGCCTTGCCTGTGGCCCCTTAAATAACAAGACTCCTGTGGTGGCCAAAGGCCGCCTTTTGTGTGCACCGCCTGGTGTTGGCACCGCCTTCTGTGTGTACCACCTTGCTTGTGGCCCCTTAAATAACATGACTCCTGTGGTGGCCACAGGCGGCCTTTTGTGTGCACCGCCTTGTGTGGGCACCGCCTTCTGTGTGTACCGCCCTGCCGGTGGCCCCTTAAATAACATGACTCCTGCGGTGGCCACAGGCCGCCTTTTGTGTGCACCGCCTTGTGTAGGCACCGCCTTCTGTGTGTACCGCCTTGCCTATGGCCCCTTAAATAACATGACTCCTGCGGTGGCCACAGGCCGCCTTTTGTGTGCACCGCCTTGTGTAGGCACCGCGTTCTGTGTGCACCGCCTTGCCTGTGGCCCCTTAATTAACATGGCTGCTGCGGTGGCGACAGGCCGCCTTTTGTGCGCCCCGCCTTGTGTAGGCAACGCCTTGTGTAGGCACCGCCCTCTGTGTGTACCGCGTTGCCTGTGGCCCCTGAAATAACATGACTCCTGCGATGGCCACAGGCCGCCTTTTGTGTGCACTGCCTTGTGTAGGCACGGCCTTCTGTGTGTACCGCCTTGCCTGTGGCCCCTCAAATAACATGACTCCTGCGGTGGCCACAGGCCGCCCTTTTGTGTGCACCGCCTTGTGTAGGCACCGCCTTGTGCAGGCACCGCCTTCTGTGTGTACCGCCTTGCCTGTCGCCCCTTAAATAACATGACTCCTGCGGTGGCCACAGGCCGCCTTTTGTGTGCCCCGCCTTGTGTGGGCACCGCGCTCTGTGTGCACCGCCTTGCCTGTGGCCCCTTAAATAACATGACTCCTGTGGTGGCCACAGGCTGCCTTTTGCGTGCATCGCCTTGTGTAGGCACCGCCTTCTGTGTGTACTGCCTTGCCTGTGGCCCCTTAAATAACATGACTCCTGCGCTGGCCACAGGCCGCCCTTTGTGTGCACCGCCTTGTGCAGGCCACCCCCTTCTGTTTGTACCGCCTTGCCTGTGGCCCCTTAAATAACATGACTCCTTCGGTGGCCACAGGCCGCCTTTCTTGTGCACTGCCTTGTCTGGGCACCGCCTTCTGTGTGTACCACCTTGCTTGTGGCCCCTTAAATAACATGACTCCTGTGGTGGCCACAGGCCGCCTTTTGTGTGCACCGCCTTGTGTAGGCACTGCCTACTGTGTGTACCGCCTTGCCTCTGGCCCCTTAAATAACATGACTCCTGCGGTGGCCACAGGCCACCTTTTGTGTGTACCGCCTTGTGTAGGCACCGCCTTCTGTGTGTACCGCCTTGCCTGTGACCCCTTAAATAACATGGCTCCTGCAGTGGCTATAGACCACCTTTTGTGTGCACCGCCTCCAAGGACCCTTGCATTCTCGGTCCCCAATTTGTGAAGGTGGGTGAAAAAAACGGGTGCCTAACCCGGGGATCCTTGAAGGGTGGTTGGGGGGGTGCGTCGGAACGGCCCGGCGGTTCGGCTGGCCGAGTCGGCCGGATGGACCGCCGGGCGGCACTTCGGCCGGCCGGCCGGCCGGCCGGACCACCGGCCAGATAGATTCCGGCGGTCCGGCCGGCCGACTCGGCCAGCTGAACTGCTGCCCGGCGGTCCGGCCGGCCGATTCCCCCTCCCCTCGTCAGGTCCCAATCAGTACTTTGTTTCCTACAATAAGTCGTCACTGACTGTTCACCGAAACTTGAAATCTTGAGGAAACTTCAGGGAAATAGGCGCATTTTTTGAGGTTTTTTCGCCGATCGATAGAGAATTGAAATCCCTTCTTATTTGCTGGCGAATTTTCTGTGAAATTTGCAAATGTACAGGACCTGGGTTTCGGCTTCGACGCCCCCGTGAATCTGCGTCGCGCCAGATCGCGCAAATACGGGCAGTTGCAGCCTGCGCGACCAAAATCACGGAACATATATGGGCCACTTTCGAAATTCAATAAAGGCCAGCGATGATGAGTTGAATCCACTGTTTCTTTATTCAATGTTATTTTTTTATTATGGAATCAAAAAACTGCGAAGCGGTGAGGTAAAAATGGAACACTGGGCATCCACATGATGCCCAGGCAAAATAAGATGCTAGGAAGGTCAAGGGGCCTTGCCGGCACCTTACGGTGCTTTTCTTTCCGATTCCCCCTCCTTTGACTAGCCTGACTGCCATTTTTATGCATTTCATAGGGTCATCCAAGGTGGGCCTATCTGTAAGCCACTGCTGCTGTAACCTGTGAAGTACAATGCATAGGAAAGCCATAAGTGTGTATTGTAATTTTATACTAATATAACCTGTAAGTTGCAAGTAGATTTGAAGTGATGAGTGATTTATTGAGGTTGAATCATAAAACTAGGATTCCAAGAAGACCATTAGTTGCCCCATGAACACAGACCGAGAACATCTTAGGTTGATTAATTGTGACGTTTGGAATTGAGTAGATACCGTGGTGCGTCAAGCCATCCATGGTGAGGCTGCCATACATGGCGCAAAGAAGCCTCTTCTGACCATGTTATGGGCCCCATTCCAGAGGTTTGTTTGCAACACAGACGGCTTGAACTACCTGACCTAAGGCCCATATTATTAGTGCATGTCTCAAGTGCAGGTATCACTTTCTTACATTGAGGTTTGAGACAATGGCTAAGCGGTAAGTTGACTTGAGTGACTTGCACTTGAGGACACTTTGTTTCATGTGGTCAAGGTTTGACACGATATCTCTGAGGTATAATGGAGACGGAAGTCAAGTGAAAGTTTGTTCCGTACGTACGCAATGAGTAGTCAGGGAATATAGAAGAGTTTGAGCCGGGTTGAGGCCCAAACATCTTGGTTTTGTAAAATGTTTTGAATCCTTATAAACGTTTGTCACTGTGTTATTTTAATGTCAATCTTCACTCATTTTTACCCAATCACTGGCTGACTTTCCGGGCTTGTTTTCTGAAGACTTTGGACATTTTGAACCCATTTTACCTTTGTGCATGTTCAGGTAAGTCTCTGGGTTGCAATGCGCCGTGGTTTGTCTTCTTTGCGCTCATGTACCAAGTTGGGGTATCAGAAGGATCAACGTCATTTTCGACGTATGAATTTTATGACCCCACTTGTGGTAACCATTAGGATGAGATATCATTGAGCTTCCCTCCGAACTGTGGATTCATTGTGGCCTACCCTTTTTTATTTGAATATATGGTTCAGTTTGGAAGGCCTCAACACTCGCCCGCTCGGTGTTGTGGAATTGAGTTAATTTCCCCCTGTGCATGTGCTCACCTGTTGGGTCCATAACCCTACAGCTCAAACGCTAAAACGCTAAAACTTTATTTTCCTGAATACCGGGGCTCTTCAACATTGTATCTGGTTTGTCTGTCAAATTTGAAGCCCCCAGCATCTCAGACAAACCTGATCTCAAAAACTTCTTTGAGATCTGAAATTTCATGTGGCGACCTCAGGGGGTTGGTTTGTTGGGTTCATTGTGTCAGGCTCCCTTGTCTCCTGAATCTCATTCACTGCAAGGTGCCTACTTCTGGTATTTAGATGTGTTTCGGTATGCCTCGTAGCATACATAAGTCATTCGAACCCATTTGGCCAAGCCGATGGCATAGTGCCTTCAAATGGATCCAACCATGTCTATAAAGAGAATTGAAACCCACCTTGTCATGTGGTCACTTTACAGGCGAACAGTAAAAGGTCAATGAGGATTTAGACGTTGGGATCTTTATCTATGCTTCAATGGTGCCAACTACCTTACATTGAGCATTTACGTGAGTCTTACTGGTACATAGGCTCACCATTTTGAATCGTTGCAGGAGTTTTGTCAAGCAATCCTAAATTCATGATGTCCCTTCAGGTCCATTGCAAACCTAGGCCTCAGGTCAGCTTTATGCCAGCTTTTGGCCCATGACCTACTGATGGTGTCTATGTGTCATATTCCGGTCATTTGGCTCTTGGCCTATCCTTGAAGGTTCGGACCAAGTCAACATGTCAGTCCAGTTTCGACTTGAATCCTGTGTGTAAAACATGCTCATAGAAGCCGTTTGAGGTTCCTAAAAACGACCTCAAAAAGTGTTTATTGGAGACTGCTGCTTTGCTCAGAACCCAGGGGGACAGAGGGTCAGCCCTTTGGGGACAATCAACCCCCCCCCAAACCCGTTGTGCATGCAGCTTACTTGGGCTATGACTATGTTGGAATCACTTGCATGTTTTTCACTGTTCGCCAAACATGGCAGCCCTTCAGACTAGATACAGTGTCCTGGTATCGTTGAGATAGACCGGGATATTCGGGGTGCATGTTGGTAGATCTCTGCCCTTTGGATTCTTTCACACTGATGATTCACAAATTCCCCTTCCGTGGCTACGGAGCACTTGAATGTAAGCGACCACTGACTTCCGGTTTTTCCTGTCTGTGTGCTCTGATGGCTGCAGTATCTCTCAGGGCCCACGTTGAATTGTATCCTGCCCCCCTATGTTTGTCAGGGTGAAGGTCTTTGGTTCCCATAACTCCCCTTGTTTCTGTATGGGACCCTGTGCAATTGTTCTGATTCACCTTGCTCCAAGTTGCCTTGTGTACTTACTGTTTTTGTTGTTGAATGATGTATATCGTTTCGACCTTTTAGGTACGAAAGGGTAACCTTTGTGATCGCTGCGCTCACACCGAGTCCCAGCAAGGTTGCAGACTTCTTGTGTAGTACTGTGCCTTGGCTTCTGTCTCACTCGGCGAAGGGAAACACGCCTGTACCGGCCCCGCTCACAGATGAGTGGGTAAAAAAGCACCCGGAGTACTCACACTTACGGCAGCAACGAGCTGCTTTTCCGGCTTGTGGCCAAGAACCTTCGAGAAGTCGGGGAACCCTATCGGGCAAATGTGCAACGCAAGTCAAGGACCCTGACCTACAAGGACTGTCAGTACTCCTACCGGAGCGGGCATTGGAGAAGGATATTGACCAGCACCTCCTGGTGGTAGCAAATCCGGCAGCCATGGACGGGGCTATCAAAGCCCCTGTTCTTCTGGACAACTGCGGACTGAAAAAAATGCACTGTACATGAGCAACACCCAAGACTTAATCTGGTTTTATTCCAGAGACCAGAAAGAATGCATAGTCGATGCCCCACACTGCGATGGGCACCAAAGGTGTGTGGTAAAAGAGAAGAAACAGGAAACAAACAAAGGGTGCAAGGCCAAGATGCCCAAATACTTTCCGTGTGACATTACCTATGCCTTCTGCGGGCGCCTCAAGCACTACGAAGATGATTTCTATCATAAGTAATGCCTCTGCAGCAAGCCGAAGTCTGTGGCGCCCGCTAATGGGGGTCGAATCAAAAAGGGTAACGGCAGCAAGGGCAAGGGCAAGTCCACAAGCCAGGGCAAGCGCCAAGACCAAGGCAAAGGAGGTTGTGGTAGTAGTAACAAGATCAAGGAGAAGAACCAGGAGAAAACTGGGGCAAAACCCAGCCCTCCTTGAGGAGGGACTAGCCGAGAACATTCTGAAACGGCCCGTTGTCGAGCTCAACCTCAGGGACAGCAAACACAAGGAGCTGAAGATCCTAGAAAAAGACAATGGGTACCCTGCAGACGACACCGCACTTCTCCAGAGCTGTATTGATGAGGTCATGGAGTCCGGGGGGATGCACCTCCCATACTGGAGGACACAGCTGGCCGAGGTGGAGAGTTAATTGCAGAGACTGATCACCTGATAGCGGCGGATACCCACAGATATGCCGCCAATCGGCGTTGCGGTAACCCAAACACTTGTACAGAGAAGAGATGCCCAAGGCAGGGGCGCCATAAAGAACGCGAACAGCTAGGGCACTGAGTAGGATGTGTCACATTGTGCTACCACTCCCGTTTGAGGTTTGAGGTTTCCGGAAGCTACCTCATAGGACCAGGTAATATGCTACTCACCAGCGTCTAGTTCGGGACACTTCGAAACACGCCTCCTGCCTGGTGCCCGGTTCCACCGAGTTCACGGGGCTCGAAGCCCTGTCCCTCCCCGGCTTCCTGATTTCGCCACTCCCCGCTTGGGCCGACCTAAAAGCAGGTGGGTTACAGGCGCCTACTCAGGATGTTGCCCCCCTAATGCATGGTCGCACTGGGTGCCCGCGCTGCTTGGCCCGTGCTACTGACCGCTGGCCAATGGGACCCCCGGGGCGGTCCCAGAGGCTGCCTACCCGCAGGGTTTGTGCATGGCGCAGTGCAGAACTACTGCCTTGGCAGGTGCAGTGCCCCGCTTGTGTTCGCGTCGCTTGCGGCTGGCTGGGGGAGCACAGCCGGTGCCGCTACTCGTCTCCCCTCCCCCCCCTTGTTTTGCCTCTAGCCCATTCCTCGCAGTGACTGTGGCGGGTTGTCCCCTCCGGCCGTCTCCTACCCTCGCTTGGTGGTATGCCTTTCCATGTGGTCTGCGTGGTCCGCGAGATCAGTCTGGTTGCCCTTCTGGTGCACGCCGCATGCCCGCTGTGTGTTTGCTGTAATGGATTGCAACAAGTGTTTTTTCCCCTCGGAGTTCAAGTAGTTTCCAAATTTGAGATCAATACACGCAACCCTGGTGTTGTTGAGCACTTAGACTATTTCAATCTTCCTGCAAGACTGCAGAGATTTTGAAACGTTTTTCGTCACGTCCAAAATCAAAATGGTGAGCCTAACAAGAAACAAAGCAAGTACCCAGCGCAAACACTCCGGCACTCAATAAGGAATTCAAACAACGTCCGAACCACAAATGCAAGCTCTGCGGCCCTAGCAAGCCCCTCCTCAGCGCATCACGTCTAAAAGAACATCTATCTACCAACACAGAAAAAATTATGCAGTCAACATTCAGGATATTGTTCCATAATTGAAGCGCCACTGCACAGAATAATACATTTACAAATTGTTGCCTGTGGCTTGACTGAGCGCGCTTGACCTAAACTTATTGAATATTTTTTTGAGATTTGGCGACGGCTTCAATGTAGAGAAATATCTGGTCCCACACACATGAAATGCGTGAAACAATTTTAGACCAAGACGGTGCAATGCAACTGTGATCCGATGACGGCAGTACAAAAGCTCTGGGGGGAAAAAGGCACAAGCAAACCCGACCAATGCCTTCATTTCCCTCATCGCTGATTGGATGTCTTCTGATATCCATCATTGAGGACTTGTGTCTCCACGTGACCGGGGATGCAGGGAGCCACAGGCGTCTGGAGTAGCTCCAGGAAGCCAGGGCTGCTCGCAGTGTACGCCATGCAAGCACATAGAATGATTTTTCACTGCAGATCCTCAAATACCTGACACATTCACCAGATATTCACCCAGTTTTGGTAGCCACCGGGAGGATAGCGGACCATGGGATATATGTGCAACTGTGCAACTGTGCAACTCTTCTTGTTGTTCGTAAAGTCCTTTGCGAGAAACTCCAACTTTTTCTCCAGCGTTGCGTTGTTGATTTTTTTTTCGGCTTCGACTTCAATCGTTGCTTGGATTATTTTGCGCCCATTTCTGAAAGTCGTTTTGAAACCCATTCACAAGTGACTACGAAAGCTTCTTGTCTGCCAGTTGATTCGCGCATAATGCTGTATACGCTATCAAATGTGATGAGCAGGGCTTTTTCAAGATGAGTGGTACGGACAAAGGTTCCACTTTGAATTCTTCATAGGAACTAACTCACTGGCGGTAAGCTCACAATGTTGAAATGGATTGCCACAAGTGGTTTGCTCCCTCGGTGTTCAAGTAGTTTCCGAAATTGAAATCAATACAAGCAACCCTGGTGTTCTTGAGCACTTAGACTATTTTAATCTGCTTGGGAGAATGCAGAGGGTTTGGGTAGTGTTTCGTGGTGTCCAAATTCAAAATGGTAAGACCAACAAGAGAAGAAGCAAGTACCGAACGCAAACACTTGGACACTCAATCGAGACTTCAAACAGCATCCATTTGTCGTGCGCGCGTGTGTCTGTGACTGGCGCTTCTTAGCCTGAGGCTTCAACGCAGATCTATTTTCTTTAGAGACGCCTGTTGACTGCTGTTTTTACCCCTTTTTGCCTTTGTTCAAGAATTCTGTGTATTTTTCGGTATAATATGGTGAACGATTAAAACAATGCGTTGTCCTTATGAGCCATGCCACCGCCTCCGGCTCCCGTGGCTAAAGCGCACTCCATGTTCGCTAAAAAAACGAGCTCCCGCACCATCTCGCTCAAAGCTCTCTCCAGCGGAGCAGGGCCGCTAAAAAAATCTCAAGCTGCATCTATAGTGTCAAACAAGGCTACCATCATTGCACGCCTTCAAGGTGACCCGGCCCTGCCTCCATCCTTGCACTCACCTCTCCGAAAGACTGCCATGCCTACCGTGCAGACGGATGAGGAGAGCACGGCGTCTCACTCCGTTGCGCAAGGCGCCTCTTGTGCAAGAAAAAAAGGGATGATGAAAAAAATACCTCTCCAAGCCCTCGTCACGATGGTCCACGGGATGACATTGCGCCGAAGAGAAAAAAAGGCAGTGAATCCTTGCAGCCTCCGTGCAACACGCCCACACTTGTGGAGCAAGATTCCTTCAATGCACATGAGCAAAGTCGTGCTCCTATGGACACGGGATCCCTTGGCGCTTCCGGCGAAGATTCCATTGATGTTGATGGGGAAAAAAAAAGACTCTCCCGCCGCACCATGCACAACTAACCCGGTACAAGATTCCTCATCAAAGGACCCGTTCAACCGTGTTGATCGCTTAGGGTCGTCCCTTGCGATGCATAGAATCTTCAAGCCAATCCCATCGCCAAGCGCCCCTCGCTCGCTTGACGGCCATCTTGCTTCCTTAGAGCGCCATGACGCCGCCTCGGTTGAATCCAAAGACTCCACGGCAAGCAGGGCAAAAACCGATGACATGACACCGCATAATGTCTTGCCAAGTGCCTTTGCCCCGCCCTCCCCCTTGAGCGTTTCCCCTTCCGCGTCTTCTCAATGTGGCAACGGCAAAAGTTCTCCGGTTGCAAGCATGAGCTTTACCCCGCTGCCTTCCAACCCTATAAAAAGAGCCATGTTGTTCTTGCCGCATGGGGCGCTCCCCAATGGGTTCCCAGAAGCAAATAGACCTCACGGCCGAAGTTAACGCCAACAAATTGGCCGTGCGTGGGCAATCTAGGTTCTCAAGATATGACCTAGTGTCAAGCAACCCCCCGTTATACCTAGACAGCAAACCGCTACCACCTGCCGACTTGTTAAGGTCCTTGACTCGCCCACCCCAAATATTGCTAAGTGGTGACGGACTGCCATACCCAGGTTTTATGCGCACTCTATCGATCGCGGACATCCACGACCTCGATTGGTCGAAGCTAATCGGGTTAGTATCCTTTTTACTACTACCAGCCTTTACACGGTTTCAAGATGAAGGTCCATTTTTGGCCCACAAAACATATGTCAAAAATGTCGTCAACATGCTTCGTGACGCCAAGAAGCAGAACAAGGCCAGCACTGTTTGGTTGGCCTACACGTCTCAATCGAATGTGGCCGATGCTGAACTCGTCACTCTCCTCGATAGACGCATCGACCTCATTCCATCACTGCCTTTTCTATATTTGTCAATTGTGTGCCCAGTGATACACCTCCAATACCGTCACACCGAATCCCGCGGCATCATGGACTCTCCGTCGCCGCATGATATGCCCCACATCATTTTTCAGCTCACCTCAGCCCAAGTCCCGAAAGGTCACGTACCAAACGTCTTGGAATTTTACCCACGCACACATAGTGACGACACCCGCCCCAAAACACCTCTCCTCACACCCAGACAGTCCCTCTTCCAAACCCGCCTCGACGTCCCAACCGAAATCATCCGCACCATAGATGGGCAAGAAACCAAGTGGAACATTAGTGGGTCACTCCCACTAATGCTGCTCATTAACGATCTGTCCCCGGATGACCCGTCCACCATCCTCCACAACCTCTCCGCCCCCCGCATCACCAACGCCCACTGGCCCGTCACGGTTTCATCCCCCCCCGAGGGCTTTAAAGTGTATGATTCTCAGGTGCCGATGGATGGCCTCGCCAAATTTTATGAGGAGCAGTCGGCACTCGCCGACATGGACATCTGGTTTGGCCTCTTACACTCGTCCATCAAAGAGGCCTCGGTGATAGTCACTCACCAACCCCCCTTCAGAAAGGGTGCGCTGCAGCGTAGCAAAATGCCTGCAAACGAAATCCGCACGGCGATAGAAATGAACCCCCATCTCTCCAAAAGACTGGAGTTCGCCGTCTTCCTGAAAAACATATGACCTGCTGGTCATGGTGAAGGAAGAAATCCTACTGCATTCCACCATACAGGAAATTGAGGAACTGGGCGATATGCTAGTCATATCGGCAGTCACCCAGCAGCGGATTCACGCGAGAGACGTTGTGGCCTCCGTTGAACCACCTCACGCCCTTGTGCGTTTCTCCCCGGCCTTCTCCCTGGTGGAAGTTCTGAAGTCTGTCGCGACCCTCGGCCCAGTGCACTCACATCAACTCTTCCAACAAGGCGGCCTCTTACTCGTTAGATATCAATCAAGCGAGTCAGCATACTTGGCTTACGGGGCCACTTTGGCCGGACCCATCTTCGTGACATCAGGGACCTATGATCTTGACTTGACTGATAGCATTTCACAACGTCTTGAATGGCTAAGTCTCCCGTCCCTCCCACCGCCGTCGCTCAAGGAGTCCAACTTAGCAGCGCTTGCCCCAATGGCCCCGTTCCACCTACCGGAAATCGTAGGACCCTCGCGCACTGATGATGCGCCGAAGTCGCATGTCCCATCAATGTCTGGGGTGGATCAGGATGATGAGCGCATGACCTCACAAGTCAAGCGTTCTCGAGACGGTTCGTTTCTCTCCTCCCACCGCTGGTTGTTCTTCCTCCACTGCCCTGATGCCGCCCCACCCCCTTACAGCTTTACGTCGATGCCCCGTGCCGTATGAAACACTCCTCTGTCATCCGCACAGAGTGGTGAGCACCTACAATGAGCTGAAGTTGGCCATCCACGGTCTATCCTCTCCCTGTCCCTTCTGTGCGCGCCTGATATGGAACCTCGTTGTTGCGGTCCATGTGTCCACGTTCTGCACCTACCGCCATTACCACTATGTCATCGCTGGCATATCCCTGCTGTAAGCAACACTGATACAATGGGCTGAAGCTCTGCTGCCTGGCCGACCCATCAGCATCGATGCACGCAGGACCCCACTACCTGACATACTCTGCCCGTCCCTGCCCCCCTGCCCCCGAGCTGACCGCAGTGCAGATGCGCCCTTGCGACCTGACCAACCCGGCACCCCGCCTGCACCTGCACAGACAGCCACCCCCCCCACAGCCACTCGAAACTGGCCACGTAGTCTCTAGGACCGGCTCAGCCCTCATGCACGCCTCCTTGAACGTTAATCGACCAGACATCACCCCGAACAGGTTCTGCCATCTACTCTCTGGTTTCCAGCCACTCCCCCATACCATATGCATCCAGGAGTTCAAACCCTCGGCCTCTGCACACATCTGTGACTTCGAGCGCGTTGCCCTCTACTGGGGCTTCCATTTGCTCCACAGCTCCCCTTCCTCCAAAAGAGGAGTTGCGATACTCGTACACACATCTATCTCCCCCAAACCCGCCCCCCCTCCATATCCACATCCCGGGAATACTCGTCTCTGTTGAACTACATCTGCACCCCAACCCACTGGTGCCGCCCATGCGCCTTGCCTCATTTTATGGCCTCCATACCCTGAAAGAGAAACGTGTGTGCGAGCCCCACCTTGACACCTTGCTCCGTGACTCCTATCTCATCATGGGAGATTACAACGGCACCACACACACGTCCCACACCACGACCCTGCGCGCAAATGTCTGGCCCTGGCTTGCTGCTAAGGAGAAAGCGGGTTCCTTGGTTGTAGACAGTATCACGTACACCAGAGTGCGGCGCTTCGCCGGCGGGGAAAGCTACATTGACCGTGCATACGGCACACGGCTGTACCACAATACATTTGAGGTGTCGTCTGCGCGGGTAATTGACTTCTCTGCCGTCCATGGTGCCTCTGACCAAGACCCTATCACTGTCTCTACTATCCCGTGGACTACACCACACCTCCCTGAGACACGCTGTGCGCAATGGAACAGACGAGATGTCCAGCTGTACCGGGCGCTCGTGTCCTGTGCATTGCAGGATGTCGAGGCCCGTGACCCGTCGCAAGATGTCGAGGACTGCTACAGCAGTATTTATCGGGTGTATGCTGGCTGCAATGCTCCAGGTCAATGCCTCCCGCCCCCAGACCACACGCCCCACACCAGACGTCTCTGACTGGTACCAACTGGTCAAACAGCTGGCGCGCCAAGCAAAGCGGTGCTCGAAAACTTTTTTTCGACGTGTCAAACACACACTCCTCACCCCCCCCCGTCCCCATCCACCCTCCCTGTACCGACACGGAAAATACAGAGGATCCTCCAAAGAAACTCCCCCTGGTGCGGGTCGGCTGCTGAATACATCCCGTGGTCACCCACACTCTCCGATGTGCCCCCCTCGACCGTCCCAGAACTGCGCTCCCTTGCACGCATTGCGCGCAAAAAGTCCCCAGGTCCAGACAGGGTACCACCGTACCTCCTGTCAATCCTCCCCGACCCCTGCTTCTCCCTTGTGCACCGATGCCTCTCTCTCTGCTACGAGACGGGACACATTCCTCATGCCTGGCTAGCCTCAGAGACGCTGTGCGTCTACAAAGGGAAAGGCCCCTGGCGCAACCCCGACAGGTGGCGCCCCATTGCCATGAGCAACAGCGTCTACCGCCTGCTCATGCGCTGGACGCACATGCGCATGTACCCCCTCCTCTCCCCCCTTATAACTACCTGTCAGTTCAGAGGTCGGCGTGGTGTGTCCACAGCAAGCGCTACCCAGGCCTTCCTGAACGACCCTTCGACATGTACCACGCCTTTGACAGTCCGCCAAAAATCTTATTTAGTGAGGTCTTGGAACGGATGGGGACACCACTCAAGCCACTGCGCCTAATTCAAACGGTGCTTGACCATGGATCCACTTTCATCCGAGGCAGCCCTGAGGAGGTTTTTCGAACGACACATGGCGTGAAACAAGGGTGCCCCCTCTCCTGCTTCCTTTTTGTCCTGATTTTTGAAATCCCCTCAGGTACCTCCGAGCCCAGGGACTCACCGTATCTGCCTATGTCGACGATGCGTCCACACCCATCGCGCTCGGCAACTGGGATCTCGCTGTGTCTCAAGTACAGCGGGGACTGAACCTAATTGGCTGTCAACTCAATGTAGCCAAGAGCAAATGTCTGCCCCTCTTGCGCCCCCTCCCCATGCCGCCCTCGCTGCCCAAGTACGATCAACCCTCTGATCCTGTGCAGGCCGGCCCCGTCTTCTGGACCGTCGAGCCCTGTGTGTCCCTGCCCGAGTGGGCGGACACTACCGAGCACCCCATGCTTCGGGTATCCCACCTCATGCACCTCGGCCACCAACTGCCAGCCTACATGGCCCAGACAGCGGGCTATAAGAATATTGTTGACGAGCTCCTCAATCAGCTGGCTGACCTCAATGCACACCCAATACAGATGCTTGACAGAGTGCTCCTTGTCAACACGGTGGTCCTGCCCAACCTCCTGTACCGTTGCGAATGCTACCTCCTCACCAACACGCAGCTACAGGAACTCTCCTCGGCCATGGAGCGCTTTGTCCTTGCGGTGTCGGGTTTACTGTCGCTCGTCGCCAAGAAGACTCTGTATACCCATCGCTCCCGGGGACTTGGCCTTGGATGCCTGCAGATCTTGTACCCCACTCGTGTCCTTGACTCCCTACACAGGAACCCCTTGCTTGACACGTTACGGGTGAGCTCCCCCTCGCACATATCTCCGCGCGCTCTTTTTGGCCGAGCCCTCTCCCTGTTGAGACCCCCGCGCACATTGAGCATGCTCCCCCTCACCGTCTCCTGGAGATCCAGGAAGGCCCTACGAGGCGCCACTGAAATAGCCTGAGTGGCAGGACTAGTAGCATATGTAGTGCCTAACTCTGGCCCCCCGCCTGACTATACTTATACCGACGGCAGCAGTATCGGGTTTCCCCGGGCGTCTGGAGCGTCTGCTGTCCTTCGAGACGGGCGCATTGTTCTCTGCCGCGTGCCGGGCAACCCAAATTCATTCAAAGCTGAGGTTGTCGGGATATTGCTGGGCTCCCACTTCTCTCCCCCTTACGCGACACTGCGAGTTGATTGCAAGGGTGCCATTGCCGTCACCACGGGTAATAGGCGGCCCGTCTGCCAGTCCAGTTCGGTCATTCAAGCCAGACATTCCCTCTTCTCAAAAAACCAATCACTGGAGTGGATTGAAGGGCATACAGGTCACGTGCATCAGGAAACGTCCGACGAGTTCCCCAAGTATGGCTCCACACTCCTCCCCCCCCCTGACTCAGCACAAACACCCTGGGATGTCATCTATAGGAGCGAACTCATGTGGCCTCCCCACAAGGTCTGGACTCATGACCTCATCGCACAGCACTCCCACGACCACTTCCGTCCCTCCACCTGGTACCCCCTGAACTTTCGTCGACTCGCTTGGCACAAATGGCTCTTCGGCCTACAGTCACGGAGAAACTACTCCCACTACGCGACTTTCTGGAAAGACGAGTGTCCCCCACGCCCATGCCCCCACTGCCACCTGCGACACAACCTCAGCGTGCACGCTGTACTTGCTCACTGCTCCCCCTCTCAACCCCTCGTCCACGCCTGGCTTTCCTCCTGGCCACAGCCTGCATTGGTTGCCAGATGGCGCAGCACGGCGCTCCACCGAGATCTCCGCATCGCTGGACGCCTCGCTGTACCATGCTCCCTCTATCAGCACCTACTGCAGTCCCTGGGTGGGTCACGGGCTGCGAGGAGGTTCATTAGTCAATACCAGCAACATGCAGTGGACGCCAACACACTCGCTCTTTTTTTTTTTTTTTTTTTGGTAACACAAGTCCAAAGTCCATGGCCACACGTCGGTGGCTAGGGGTTAGCCCAATATACAAAGAGCACACCCTCATCCCACTCATATATGGTCAGGGTATGGACATTTGCAGAGTTCAACTGAGAATTTACAAAGGCGGCATCAGGGAGGTGATCGCCCCATACTCCACGCCCGGGGGCAGTGGTAGATCACGTGGGGGCACCGTCCATGCGGGCATCTGCCGGAAAGGCTGCAAGAAAGCAATGGAGCCCGTCATACAAACTGTATATAGAGGTGATGGTGGGGGGGGGGGGGGGGCTGGACGCTCGCCAGCGGCAGCCGTACTGCAGTGCAGGAGGTCCAGGTAGGCCAGGAAAATAAAAGGCAGCCATTCCCAGACCCTGCGTGCGCAGCTATGCATAAACTGTCACCACAGGTGAACCGTTGGCGGCAGTTTGTGTGTGGTGTGGGGTAAAGGAGGGGAGTGGGGAGCAGGAATAGCGCGATACGCCACATTTTGGTACACATTCAAATGGGGGTCATGCGCGGAAAAGCGTCGCGCGTATGTGGGCCCAGGGGTGCCCAGGACAGGCCCCAGGTGACTGGGTTGCTTGACGGTGAGCGTGGCAAGTGCCAGGTAGAGCAAGTGGGCGACGAGGTAGGTGGGGCACCGACAGGATCGATGGCAGTGGCCTGGGCGACACCAACATGAACGACGCACGACTAACTGGACAAACAACGAGAACTGAGACATGGGAAGGGACCACAGGACCACTGATCGGGAAGGGTGTGCAGCGTAGCGGCCTCCAAGTAGAGAGGGTGACTGGCGCGCCCCCTAGGGGCAGCGAAGGCCAGGCGCCCACGGTACAAGTAGTGCTTGTCTTCAAATCTCCTGTAGCCAAACTACCACACCGCACTCGAGCTACTCAGCACCAAATTGTAAGGGATGGAAGGTCATAGCTTGGCACTTACACGAACTGTCACCACCCCTGTACAGTAATTCGATGCTCCCAAGCCAATCCAGGAGCCCAGTCGCAAAGCTGAAAAACGCCGAAGCATACAGACGTTACAACCACCCAAATGACTATAAAGGCGTCGCGCTCAATGCAGTAGTTCTTGTCGACCCAGCAGTCCACCCCGAAAAGGGGATCCTGCCCAGAGATCATATCCCACCACCTCCGTACGAAAGAAGACTAACAGTTGGATCATGACCGACCAGTGGGGTACAGCAAGCAGTCACAGCCAGCACAGCGGGAGCAGCGTTTTCTAAGAAGTGCAATAGGTCGTACCCGTCGGCGATCACCAGAGAATGTTTCTCGACATACCCAAGGTACAGCACCTGCCAGGGCGATAGGGGAAGATCTCAAGCAGCATAAGGACAGCATTTGGAATTGTCATGCATCCCCAGTTGTAGCCCAACGTCGTCAGCCATATCCGCGGGCACAGTCAAATAGCAGCACCAGCAACCCAATCCCGTCCAAAACGTGGCCAGCGAGAAGCTTGCGCCCGGCATCAGCTCCCACCCTTTCCCCATTTCTCCGGGAACTCTGGGTACTCGGGACAGCACTGCTCAGGAGCAGGGGGCCAGAATGCCTCCGGGCGTCATGGGATAGTAGTCGGGCATGGGATAGTACGGGTACGTTGCAGCCAGGCAAATGCGAAGCCACTCCGGATAGGGGGCCAGAATGACTCAACTGGGTCGTGCACCAGCCAAGAGTAGACAGGCATCCAGCCTGAGGCAACAAGCCAAAGGGTAGCCAGGTCCAGGGGTTCCTGTCGGTTGACACGCCGATGCCAAGGTACAGCACTCGCCAGGGCGATAGGGGAAGATCTCAAGCAGCATAAGGACAGCATTTGGAATTGCCATGCATCACCAGCTGTAGCCCAAAGTCGTCAGCCATATCCGCGGGCACAGTCAAATAGCAGCACCAGCAAACCAATCCCGTCGAAGACGTGGCCAGCGAAAAGCTGGCGCCCGGCATCAGCTCCCACCCTTTCCCCAGTTCTCCGGGAACTCCGGGTACTCGGGACAGCACTGCTCAGGAGCAGGGGGCCAGAATGCCTCCGGGCGTCATGGGATAGTAGCCGGGCATGGGATAGTACGGGTACGTTGCAGCCAGGCAAATGCGAAGCCATTCCAGATAGGGGGCCAGAATGACTCAACTGGGTCGTGCACCAGCAAGAGTAGACAGGCATCCAGCCTGAGGCAACAAGCCAAGGGGTAGCCAGGTCCAGGGGTTCCTGTCGGTTGACACGCCGATGCCAAGGTACAGCACTCGCCAGGGCGATAGGGGAGGATCTCAAGCAGCATAAGGACAGCATTTGGAATTGCCATGCATCACCAGTTGTAGCCCAAAGTCTTCAGCCATATCCGCGGGCACAGTCAAATAGCAGCACCAGCAAACCAATCCCGTCGAAGACGTGGCCAGCGAAAAGCTGGCACCCGGCATCAGCTCCCACCCTTTCCCCAGTTCTCCGGGAACTCTGGGTACTCGGGACAGCACTGCTCAGGAGCAGGGGGCCAGAATGCCTCCGGGCGTCATGGGATAGTAGCCGGGCATGGGATAGTACGGGTACGTTGCAGCCAGGCGAAACACGAAGCCATTCCAAATAGGGGGCTAGAATGACTCCACTAGGTCGCGCACAGCCAAGAATAGACAGGCATCCAGCCTGAGGCAGCAAGCCAAAGGGCAGCCAGGTCCAGGGGTTCCTGTCGGTGGGCACACCGGTGCCTAGATTGTCGGCCGAGCAATCCACCAGCCATTGGGGTCCTGTGGATACAAGGGCTGGCGCAGCAAGGACAGGGCACATCGCGGCTTGTGCGAGCTGATGAGGGCGAAGAATTGGACCATCGTGTCAGGGCCATCGAAGTGATTGGCGCAAAGCCGGGGCAGGACATAGTCCATTAAGGGGCTGCTGTACATCACCAACGCTTCAGACCAGGGGAGGACCTCTTGTTCACGGTGTGGACCATACCAGCAGACCCAAGTATTTCCGGCAAGTTCACGGATCCCAAAAAGGCCGAAGGGCGGGACGAAACTAGGCGGGTGAGGCCGGTACACAACCTCATCAATCATGAGGCCGAGCATGGGCAGGTCGCTCGCAGTCAGGGAAGTCGGGCAGATAACTGATGACGTACCATAGAGCCATTCTGCCTGTAGACTGGTGTAACGCTTGTCCCGGACGTGCTCAGTAGGAAAGGCGAAGCCCCACAGCTGTCCATAGCAATCAAGGATTATCATGTCGTCTAAGTGCTCGAAAAGAAGATGGATATCAGCCATGGGTGCGCAGAAGGGGAGCTCCTCGTCGGGTTCCAGCACATCAAGCAGGAGGACAGAGCCATCAAGGACTGCGAAAATACCCGCATATACGGGCCGTATGGATTCTAGGCATTCGGAGGCAAGTACAATAGCAATTGGTCCAGGTATAACGGCCAGCTCGTGGAGGCGCAGGTGACACTGGTGCCGTACCTCTGTGTATGCGCTCTGTGTCTCCACAACAACGGTAGACATCCCTGCCATCCAGCCATGGGTATGTGCCCAAAAGTCGTAGAACACTGAGAGAATATCACGATATCCCTGTGCATAGGAGTTGGCGGCCGTGGCGTTTCGTAGTGCAGTGCATTTGGCAAGTGCAATCGCCACATTGGAGCACCATGACGCCGCTAGCGTGAGGGTTCGCGAGTGGAGATCCAAAAGGGGAGCGCTCACGCGGTAGTGAAGAGCGTAGGTGGCCTGCGACATGAGAGTAACGAGGTCAGAGGAAGAGGCATCCAGCATAGCGCGGTGAGCGGTGACGGCTGAAAGAGCATAGCAGCTAGAAAATCCATAATGCCATTCCACGAAGATATAGGCCCGTCGGTAGCGTTCGAGCAAAGCTAAGTGTACACGCCGCAAGTGACGTGAACAGAGGGCAGCAGTCGTGCAATGGAAGCCGGAAGGGGCGAGTCCGCATGGAACACCCACAGAGAGGGGTAAGATGTCGCGCATTTGGCGAAAGCGCAGCCGGGTGGAGCAAATCAGCTCAATGCAAGCCACATCTTGCCGCCTTTGAGACTCAGCCAGCGTGAGGATGGTCAGGAAGGCAAGGAACTGCTCTTGGAACAAGGCGGAACGCTGGGAGCCCTCGAGGTGGAATAGTATCCGGTGGGAGATAATGAAACGCTCAACCCAGGAGCTGCGCTGTATATTGTACAATCCTTCGTGATAGTGATAATGCAAGGCATGCGCAGTTTCTTGTGACATGATGTTGGATGGATGATGGGCGGACACGGCATGGAGGTGCTCAGCAAGTAACTCGTCAGTAGTCAAGGTTCGGGTTTGGAACTCTTGCAGACATAGTACGGCTAGCACAAGGGAGCAAAGCAAGGAATGACGGTGTAGCTCTTCCTGACACTCCACGGAAGCCAACAAAATTTGTCCATATCGTGCACGTTGGAGGGATCCCACAGCTCCACGCAGCAAGCGCTCTTGAGCATTCAAAAGGGGCGTAAGAGACAGGGAATACTCACGTTGGGTGGAGCACCGCATTAGATCCTCGCCGGTGCTGAGGCAAGCCACTGAATAGTTAAATAGCAGTTGGCCACATTGAGAGCCATGGTCGCGGACACGTTGTTGCAGAAGTACCCGACATGAGTCGTGCGCAAGCGAATCGTAAGACACCTTGGCTTCGGTCATAATGGACCGTCGTAGATCATTCTCAATAGCGGGGAGCACCTCGAGATGTCCCGTGAAATAGTGATTGAGCAATACGCGTCTTCGCAAGTCTTCATTTATTTGGAGCCCAAGAAGTAGAAACTCGTTGAGGTCTTGGGTGATCACCGAACGGCTCCATTCTTCATTTTGAAGAAGCTTGAAGGACAAGCTCACGAGATTGGGAAAATTAGTAGGTGGTGTCGTCGGCGTGGGGTTGAGCTCGTCGTATTCATTCAAAGTGGGTGTATATGCGCCACCACGAACTCCGGACACGGAGTCTAGTTGTGCCAAGGAGAGATGGTTCACAACATTTTCACTGGGACAATGGGGGGGATAATTAGGGGCTGGGTGGTTGGCGAAAGGTGACATTGGAGCATGAGCGACCGAGGAAAGAGGAGTTATGGGTGAGGCGTGAGTGGGAGAGGTGTTGTGGTGCATGAAGTAATCTATGAGCAGTTGGGGAAATTTCCTTTTTGCCACCGTATAGTCAAAACTCCGGGTCACGTCGCCGAAATCCACTTGCACTTCGTCCCCGGTGACGCCCGTGATAGTGGGGCTACCAACGAATTTAGATTTTGGGACTTTTTGGCGCCAGATGTGGGCACGCATCATGCGTTTGACTTGGCGTGAAGAACGGGATGACACGGCCTTTGAAGGTGAAAGGGATTGGCGGGGTGCAGCAAGTGGTTCATGAGTGGTAAGTGGCGAAACGGGCGAAGATGGAGATACATACGGTGGACGTGTATTGGACAATGGCGTTGTGGAAGGTTGATGATGAGGTCCGTGAGTGGTGCACGAAGGGGCCATGGTATTAATGAGTCGGTCTTGTTCGTTCAAAATGGATAACGTGTGTTGCAAATATTGGTGTTGTCGTAGAGAAAATTCCTTTTGGTCGGGATGGGAGATTGGGAAGTGAGAGGATTGAAGGTGGTGAGTGTTGGTGAGTTGATTGGAGCTGATCGGCACATGGACAACGCCGAATAACTCATCTCGTTCTTGATGTTGTTGATTATTGACGGTGGTGGCTAATGATGACGATCCATGCTCCCCATAGGTCAAGGTCTCATCGGCACCAATTACCTCTTGTGTCGTGCAAGAAGCACTTGGAGAGGGCAAATAGTTAGATGAAAAATGGTGCGGGCTTATGGATGGTGAGGGAGATTCCACTTGGTTGAGATAAGAGATTGGGAAGTGGGAGGATTGTGAGTGGTGAGCGTTGTTCGTCGGTACGTTGAGGCCATTCTCGTGGAAGGGGCAGCACGCGACGTTTGGCGCATTGAGGAAGGAGGGCACTGTATGCGAGTGATGAAGTGCAAGGGAGCCGATCAACTCATCTTGTTCTAGTAGTTGAAGTTGTTGATTAATGACGGTGGTAGTTAATGATGATATTACGGTAATAGAGAGTAGTGCATCATTGGCGATCCCAAGACAGCTTTCGAGACTTCTCATGAGCGGCGTTCGACCCGATAATGGCACAAGGCAACAGCGTTGTAGAATAAGACCCAGATAATAGGAGCGACGACGCGGAAAGGGCGACCAAGGGAGCGTGGATGCCCAGAAAAATAAACCAATTCCCCAGAAGGCGCAAAATACGTCAAACGACGTGGAATTACACCAGAAGGCCAAAACCAGTAGGCAACGGTAGTTGAAATCGCAGGTATGCGAGTTACGACCAAATATTCCAAAAGTTCAGGACAGCGCGGAAACACGTCGCGCCGACACACGTCTGCCAACACACTCGCTCTTGCTGATGGCGTCCCCACCACCTCCTCTAAACCAAACCCCGTTCACTCGCGCGACTGGCTCCACTCGTCCCGCCCTGTGTAAATGCGTTGCTGTCCTTGCCGATGTGCCGCGCCCTCCCCTTTCAGGTCTGAAGTCAGCGCTGCGCCCGATCTCTGCCCTAAAGTAAGTGGGAGACCGCCATCAGGGCCCTCTACATACCTCAGGCATTGACACGGCGCTCGCTGCAGCCCATATTTTCACCTGCTTGTTCACCCTTGTCCTGTGTGTACCTGTCATCTGTATTGCTTCTGCCTTTTTCTGTTTTTTAACCGACTAGCGCCGAGTCGGCCCGTCCCCGGCACTCCGACACCAACATTAACGCCCTGGATGTGGACATCTCTGTTTCCTCCCCCCTCTGCGTATGTTTGCATGACTGGAGCCTAGCACTGGTAGCTCCCAGCCCCCTGGGCACCCCCATGGTTGCCCACCAACCCCGGGGATGGCAACGGGGCGACTGCACATGGGGATACCACCTCTGTTTTTATCATTGCACTTTGCACTGTCGTTCACTCTTTGGCGGAAGGCCGGTTTGCCTTCCCACCCACCGACCTGCTAACCCATGACTTGGGATGTGGGTCACCGATCTGTATAATGGGCTGGCCTTCCTACTCAGCGGCCCGTTGGACTGTGAACTGTGTATTTCCAAAAAAAAAAGAGTTCAAACAGCATCCGAACCACAAATGCAAGCTTAGAGGCCCTAGCAGGCCACTCCTCAGCACATCACCTCTAACAGAACAGTGGGTGCAACAGAATTTATGTACCAGAACCGAACGAAATATGCATTCAACGATCAGGATGCACAGAATAATACATTCACAAGTTGTTGCCTGTGGCTTGAGTGAGCGCGCATGACCTAAACTTATTGAATATTTTTTTCAGAATCAGCGATGATTTCAATGTAGCAAAAAACCTGGTCCCAGGGAAGTAAGGAACACAGGATGAAATGCGTGAAACAATTTTGAACCAAGACAGTGAAATGAAACTGTGATGCGCTGCACGCAGACCGAAACCTCTGGGAGAAAAGCCCTGCTTATAATTTCTGCTTAGACTGGTCAGAGAACCTGCCTGTAGCTATACCGGTTCATCTGACTCAAGAAGAGAGGGAACTCATGGATCTTTTCAACAGTAGATTGGATGTACACACATATCTGGGTTTTCAGGACAGTTCCTCTTTTTGTGACTTTGATTACGACAGGGAACTAACTGTAGGGCACTTCCCCCTCAATGCGATTCATAGACATTCAGCTTTTCTGAATGAAGGGATTAGCATCTACCTACAGGGCCTTGGCCGAGCGATGGCTACCAATGCAGCCCCGACCTGGGTCTACCCTTGCACTAAGTACGCATGAAACAACCACGCCCCTTTTCTTGCACCTCTCTCTTTCTCCCACCCTGATCTTCCGCCTTTTTGATGATATATTCCTTTGACTATGGGTGTGGGTACGTGTGTGTTTTTACCCGCAAAAATGATTCTTGTGGGTGTTCATGAGTTGATAAGTGAAATCGTGGATGATGATGCCGCTGAACACGATGCGGACATTCGTTTTTCTTCATTATGCCTTTTTTGCAAGGTTTCTAGAAGTCGGGTGTTTTTGTGTTTTTTTACCCACACCCGCGCGGGTACATTTGTGGGTAAGAAGGCACATGCTTTTACCCGCACAATAATCAGACATGTACCCACATCTACCAACATGTCTTACCGACTAAAATCGTTTGCACAGGGAACGAGGTGCCTGTAACGTTGCAGGGTGGCATGTCGCAAGCGAGGGTAAAGGGCCCGGCAACACTGAGGGGCCTTGGCCTCCTTGAGACCTGAGGGTTAATTGGTGGTACCTGCAGGGACCGGTTGCCCCTGGCAGGTATGATTTTCTTCCCTTGGCTTTCATTGTTCAGTCCCTCACAGTTGTGCCTTGTGCAGTCTTTTTTCACCACACATTGATGAGAAGGTTGTGTGCTGCGTCGACCGCTTGTTCGTACGCAGAATGGAACTCAGAAAGGCCAGCACAACGCACGGTATGTATATGTGTGCCACATTTGTCTGTGCACGTTTCTCAGTTCGACTTTGGTCCCCCCTTTCTAATGCAATGGATTCATGTTTTTTTTTTTTGCCTCCCTGCTGTTTGTGTCGCTGCCCAGGGTATGTATCTGTGTGCCACATTTGTGCATGCACGCTTCTCGGTTTGTCTTTGCTGCCCTTCTTCTGATGCAGTGATTCCGCTTTTTTTTTGCTCCCCTGCTATTTGCGTTGTTGCCCTACGTGCAAGCCGAATGAAGACGTGAACAACAGAACAAAAGAAAACATTCGACAGAACCCAAAGCATCAAGGTGCCTATGTACTTTTGTTCCACATTTGTGCATGCACATTTCTCGGTTTGTCTTTGGTGTCCCTTTTTGCCTGTTACCACGTTTCCTTTTTTTTTCCTCCTTCTGTTTATCTCCGTTTGTGATGTTGTAGGCCTTACCCAACAGCTAGACGACAGAAGACCAAAGCACATCCGGGGCCCAAGAAAACCCCGATCCCCGAGGGAAGCAACTCCCCAGCCGCGGAGGACGGGCGAGGAGGAGACGAACCCGCCCATGCCCCCACCCGAATGGTGAAAACGGAGGCCAAGGGAAATTCCCAGAGTGTGGCAAATAGGAAGGAACCGATCGCCCTGCTGAAAAAGCCCGGGAGATCAGGCGATCACTGGTGGGAAGAGGTGAAGGTAGCCGACACAGCAGGGTTCACTCTCAGTCAGCCCTACCACTATGGGCCTGCCACGCCTGAAAGCACGGTGAGCAAGGAGGGGGTATTGCAGTGGCGGAGGTTGTGGTGCGTGTGGGTGTTAAATCTGGAGGAGGACAGGTTACAGGAAGGGGTGGACAGTGTGAGTCTGTCGGATGACGAAAAAGCAATGTCGGAGAAAGCGCAAAAGGCCTAGGCAGGAAAAAATGTGCGCAAGCGGCCCTTCTTCGTGGAAATAACAAAGAAGGCACGCTGGTCAAGAAACCGGCCACAAGACGTGCTGATAGGGCCGCCAGCACTGCAGCGCTCAGGGACCGCCCCGCAGATGGTGATGCACGTCTGCAGAAATACAACCTCGGTGTCATCCGCTGCAGAAAGCACCATATGGAATGCCTGAGGTCAAGCAACCGAGGGGCCGAGGGCCAGGCGTGTTCGCTTTTGGCATCCGCCATCGTTGTTGTGACGTATGCCAGCCGGGACGTCATGGAGCTGGCCAGGGGTTAGCCCGGGCGGCTCTGCCACGCCGGGAAGGCAAGCCAGAAGGTACTGAAGGCAGACCGTGGGTGCATCACCGGTCAGGAGCCTGAGTTTGCACGTGCTTTGCTAGTAGAGGCGGGCGAATGCTCCAACTGTAACGACGACGAGGGCAAGGGAAACACAATCAGTTACAGCCCGCCCCAAAGTGTTGCACACGGCAAGGATGATGAATTCACTCCAGAGCACGCCACTGGGGACACCGTCTTGTCCCCAAGAGTTTTTGTACTGCTTGCACGGCATCACAGTTGCAATACACTGTCTTGGTCTAGAATTCTTTCATGCATTTCATCCCGTGTTCCTTACTTCCCTGGGACCAGGTTTTTTGCTACATTGAAGCCGTCGCCGGATCTGAATTAATATTCAATAAGTTTAGGTCATGCGCGCTCACTCAAGCCGCAGGCAACAACTTGTCAATGTATTATTCTGTGGAGTGACGCTTTATTTATGAAACAACATCCTGATCGTTGACTGCATATTTGTTCCCCTTTTGGTACATAGCTTCTGTTGGATCCACTGTTATTTTAGACATGATGTGGTGAAGAGGGCCCTGCTAGGGCAGCAAAACTTGCATTTGTGGTTCAGACGCGGTTTGACTTCTTCATTGAGTGCCGGAGTGCTTGCAGTGGGTACTTGCTTTTTCTTTTTTTGTATTACCTTTCTGCATTCGGACCTGGCAAAAAAGCTTTCAAACTTTTTGCATTCTTGCAGGAAGATTGAAATAGTCTAAGTGCTTAAGAACACTGGGGTTGCTTGTATTGATTTTCAATTTCGAAACTACTTGAACTCCAAGGGCAAAAACCACACCCGGCAATCCATTACAACATCGTGACATTGACGTCATTGAGTTAGTTCCTATGAAGAATCCAAAGTGGAACCTTTCCTCCGTACCACTCATCTTGCAAAAGCTGTGCTTATCACATTTGATGGCGTATAGAGCATTATGCGTGAAGGAACTGGCACACAAGAAGCTATCGGGGTCACTTGTCAATGTGTTTAGGAAGTCCACAACGTCTGTCAGAGATGGGCACCAAACAATCCAAGCAACGATTGAAGTGGAAGCCCACGGTAAAATCCACAACGCGACGTTCGACAAAAAATTGCAGTTCCTCGCAAAGGACATTACCAACGCCAAGAAGTGATTGGATATGATTGATCAGTACTTTAATGGGATGAATTCATTGTGGATGAAATTGCTCGAGAGAGCCATGATCAAATTGATGAAACCCCGGGTCAAAGAATCCGACAACAAAATCCACCGGACGGGGCCGTTTCATCCAGATGCTCTCGATCTCCGGTTCTTGCCGTCAGATTGGAATGTTTAGCAACAGCAATTTGACGTGCCGATGTTCAAGTTCCTCTCGCCGATTAGGATTGACTTCCAAGCTGCTCATCAACAGAATGTACACTGGCAAGAATGTGTCTTGGACGCTGTCATTATCAACACGGCGGCGAGCCTTGTGAGTGCAGAGTGCTTCGGCTGACGGGCAGTACGTGCATCAACGTCTCGGTCGACTTCAGTCAAGAGTCCTTCTATCTGCTTGCACGGCGTAGACTACGAGCAGCGCTGGCTTTCTGGGGTTACTCCAGACGCCTGTGGCTTCCTGCACCCCGAGTCAACTTGAGACATAAGTCCTCAGTGATGAATACCAGGAGACATCAAATCAGCGATGAGGGAAATGAAGGCATGGGTCAGATTGGGTTGGCCCTTTTTGCCCGAGAGCTTTTGTACTGCGTTCACCAAATCAAAGTTGCTTTGCACTGTCTTGGCCTAAAATTGTTTCACGCATTTCATCCTGTGTTCCTGACTTGTCTGGGACAAGACTTTCTGCTACATTGCAGCCGTCGCCGAAATCTGAAAAAAATATTCAATAAATTTAGGTCACGGACGCTGACTGAAGCCGCAGGCAAAAACTTATGAATGTATTAATCGGTGCAGTGGCGCTTTAATTATGAAACAATATCCTGATCGTGGACTGCATAATTCTTCCGGTGTTGGTACATAGCTTCTGTTGGATCACTGTTGTCTTAGACATGATGTGCTGAGGAGGGCCCTGCTAGGGCAGCAGAGCTTACATTTGTGGTTCGGTCGCCCTGTGATTTCCTCATTGAGTGCCGGAACGTTTGCGCTGGGTACTTGCTTTTTCTCTTGTTGGTCTTACCATTCTGCATTTGGACGTGGCGAAAAATTACTCAAACTTTCTGCATTCTCGCAAAAAAGATTAAAAAAGTCTAAGTGCTCCGGGGTTGCTTGTATTGATTTCGAATTTGGAAACTACTTGAGCTCTGAGGAACAAACTTCTTCTGGCAATGAATCACAACAGCTCCCGCGCTGTCGGCGTCCCTTCCCCCCCGTGCTGTCGCATGCGCACTTCGCGAGGTTCTCTTGCAGGGCGCTGGTAGGGCCGCCCCATGTGGTCGACACCCCTCCGCGTTTCTACTCGAGTGCCTTGCTCAGTTTCTCCTGTGCCGGGGGGGTGGGTGGGTCCTTGCACCTCCCTTCCTGTCTCCCTTTAAGTGTCCACCACGGCCGCTCTTCCAACAGGCAGGCGACCGGAGCCCGCTGCACTTGTACTTTTGTCATTGGGGACGAGGGTTTTCGAGGCCCGTCATGGGTCCCATAGCACATGCTCCTGCCACCTGGTGTTGCGCGCTGTTGAGGTAGCAGAAAGGGGGGAGGGGGTGTCTGGGGCCTCTGTGAGGGGATTCTGAGTTCAGGCACTCACCTTCTCCGGGCTACTGGTATTTGGGGTGGACAATCGGGGTCTTTTGACCACTAGTTTTCGGGTGCGGCGTGCGGTAGTGGGGACCCGGTACTGGCCTGATTGCTCGCATGCCCTTTTGGATACGGCCCCGCGGGGATGGCAGGAGGTTGCTCGGGCAGGGGGTCTTCTTACCAAGATAAGGGGTGTCTGCTCTAAGGTACTGGCCCTCCCTCGACCGCCCGTCCTTCGGGTGTGCAGCCGGGGCGCATTGGCTTCGTTCCTCTGGCGTCGGGCATGTCGGTTTGGGGGGCTGTCAGCAACCTCACTGCAGACGCTCTTCGGAGCTGGCGTTGCCCGCTTTAGAGGTTAGAGGAAGGCTTTCAGAGGGGGGGGGGGGGCACCTTGTGCCTCTGTAAGGGGTCTGTGAGCTCAGTCACCCACCGCTCCCCGGCCTCTCAGCCTTTGGGCGGGCAATAGGGGTCTGCTGTCCATAGGCTGGACACGGGGCAGGGGCCTGGCACTTGCCCCGTGGCTCGCATGCTCTTTCAGATATAGCGCGAAGCAGGGGCAATAGGAGGCTGTCCAGGGGTAGGTTTCTTCTTGTCCAGATGCGGGGTGTCTCTGTTCAGGCACTCAACCTCCCCTGGCCGCTCCGCCGCTTGTCACTCGGGTGTGCAGCTGGGGCCAGATGCCCCTGTTCGTTAAGTGCAGGGGAAGCGAGGTTGGGGGCCTGTTACTGACGGTCTTGAAGGCTAAGCGTTGCAGGCTGTTGGGATGACAGGATCGCGTCCAAGGAGGGGGTGTTCCCACATTTGTGAGGGGTGTCTGGGTTTGGGCACTCACCTTCCCCCGGCTGCTCGCCCTTTTGGCGGGCAATGGAGGTCCGCTGACCGCTGGCTGTGGCCTCGTTGTGCCGAAGTCCGGGGTCGATTAGCCCCGTTGCTCGCATGGCTCTTTCGATGGAGCAAGCCGCCTGTGTGACAGGTAGTTCCCCGGGGGAGGGGGGCTCTTAGTACTGAGGTGAGGGGTTTTCAGGGTCAGGTACTCGCCCTTCGCTGGCCGCCCGTCCCGCGGGTGTGTAGCCGGGGGGCGCCGCCCCTTTTTCTTTGGGGTGGGTGCATGTGTCGGGGAACATTAGCGACCCGAGTAAGAAATAGTCACTACCATGTCTTCCTTGGGGGGCTTGATCCAGGCCAAGCCCCCGCTAAAAGCCCTTCTGTTGGTCTTGAGACTAACTTAATCATTTCTATCACTCCTTGGAAGTTTAAAGTACACTTTCTCAAAGTACTAGGGTTATAACCCTTGCCCCCTATGAAGTTCACCCCTACCACTCAACTGAGCGGAGGTATCTTCCTTCATGGAGGTAATACCGAAATAACGTAGGCACCTCTTGCCCAAGGCCTTGTAGGTTAAGCCTAGTGGTACCGCACCTCAAGACCGCTATACTCAACTGATTGTACCACGTATTGTGGTTCTACGTTTTAACACATTCTGAATTGAATTGCTTTGCCAAGCTGGCCAAGCCATATCCTGTGTCTGGCCCGACTCCTTTGCCCCAGATTTCTAGCCAACTCCATTTTATCCAAAAGAGTGCACATGAAGTGCTTTGTGCCATCATGGAGGCCTGAGGCATGCCAGGTTTCACACAAAATCATATAATTTCGAGCTTTGTATTCAGATCTACCTTTGTCGATCTGCAGCCCCTCTTTGTTACACATGTTTTGACTGTGGAAGGACTTATCCTGATTTGATTCATCGGGTGCCTGGACTTGTTCCACATTACGTTTGTGTGGAATTCGATTTGAGTTGTGGAAACTCAGCAAGTGTTTTCTGAAACAAATACAGGGAACAAGCACAAGTGTGAGCAAACCAGAAGCCTTTTCTGGTAGCAGGGAGAGGCCCTGGAAGACTAAAGCAGAACACATCGAAAACCAAGAAAAACTTGTTTCCTGAACTGTGAAGATGTCTGTCACGCTCAGTGACAAAACAGTGGCGTTCACAAGCACCAGGTCCGAGACTGATGATGTGAGAGCACGACCTACATGAACAAGTGGTGTACCTGTTGATACTGGTCCTCCAGGGGAATTTGCAGTAACACACAGGGATATATACAGAAGGAGTCCGCCTGAGCGCAAGCGCTGAGGCGCACGGCTTAACGCGGGCACACCTCAGGCGCCTCAAAGGCAAGGACCCTGTGGCAGCCGCCTTAGCTTCCGTGGTTTCCTCGATGCCTCAGTCCAACACTACGCCTACCCCCGGGAATCGAAATGCCTAATGCAAAGGTCAAGGCCTGGGGGAGAGCGGCAAGCAAAGGAAAGGGGAGGAATTCGCCTTTCGGAACGATGTTGGGAGCTACTTGGGGCGTGGAGACGTTCGAGATACCTCACGGCAAAATGGACTGGTCGTCGTCAGTCCAATCATCAGAGTGGGAACCTGACTGGGTGTCCAGATAATCTACGCCTCCCGAGGAACCAGAGGAGCATGAATGCCTGAAGCCTGGCCCCAGTCCCAGGGCAGTGGCACCAGAGCCTACGTGTGTGGATCGAGTGCCCTCACACATGGCAGGCCCTAAGCTCGGTCTCGATGAGACCATGGAGTAGCTTTCCCGGGTTCTGGGCGCAGGCGATGAAGATCCAGATCTGAGTGCATTGTGAGCAGCACTTAAGACGAAATTTGGGCTCTCTGATTTGAAGACGCCCCCACCTACTATGTCCCCAGGTGTTGGACTGCAAACAAGGGACGTGAAGAGCTTCAGAGGCATCCGCAGCTCCCCAATCAACATCTGACCTAGCCCTTTCCTCCCTCGTGTGAGGACTGTGCCTGTCTGCAGTGTAGGTGACACCACAAAGGCTGAGTTGGAAGGCTATGGTCTGGCAGCACTGGCCCCACAGTGTACCCCTCACCCCCCTTCAGGTTGTACAGGTGACACAGGCGTCCCAGGTAGGGGAATGAAGGCCATCGCTATGGCGAACCGTCAGATCCAACCCTTCGAGTTTGATCCAAAAAACCGGCCTGAATGGGCTGAGGAGCTTTCTGAGTTTTTGCTCCTCACAGGTCAGCAACACTCTTTTTTTTTTTTTTTTTGGTAACACAAGTCCAAAGTCCATGGCCACACGTCGGTGGCTAGGGGTTAGCCCAATATACAAAGAGCACACCCTCATCCCACTCATATATGGTCAGGGTATGGACATTTGCAGAGTTCAACTGAGAATTTACAAAGGCGGCATCAGGGAGGTGATCGCCCCATACTGCACGCCCGGGGGCAGTGGCAGATCACGTGGGGGCACCGTCCATGCGGGCATCTGCCGGAAAGGCTGCAAGAAAGCAATGGAGCCCGTCATACAAACTGTATATAGAGGTGGTGGTGGGGGGGGGGGGGGCTGGACGCTCGCCAGCGGCAGCAGTACTGCAGTGCAGGAGGTCCAGGTAGGCCAGGAAAATAAAAGGCAGCCATTCCCAGACCCTGCGTGCGCAGCTATGCATAAACTGTCACCACAGGTGAACCGTTGGCGGCAGTTTGTGTGTGGTGTGGGGTAAAGGAGGGGAGTGGGGAGCAGGAATAGCGCGATACGCCACATTTCGGTACACATTCAAATGGGGGTCATGCGCGGAAAAGCGTCGCGCGTATGTGGGCCCAGGGGTGCCCAGGACAGGCCCCAGGTGACTGGGTTGCTTGACGGTGAGCGTGGCAAGTGCCAGGTAGAGCAAGTGGGCGACGAGGTAGGTGGGGCACCGATAGGATCGATGGCAGTGGCCTGGGCGACACCAACATGAACGACGCACGACTAACTGGACAAACAACGAGAACTGAGACATGGGAAGGGACCACAGGACCACTGATCGGGAAGGGTGTGCAGCGTAGCGGCCCCCAAGTAGAGAAGGTGACTGGCGCGCCCCCTAGGGGCAGCGAAGGCCAGGCGCCCACGGTACAAGTAGTGCTTGTCTTCAAATCTCCTGTAGCCAAACTACCACACCGCACTCGAGCTACTCAGCACCAAATTGTAAGGGATGGAAGGTCATAGCTTGGCACTTACACGAACTGTCACCACCCCTGTACAGTAATTCGATGCTCCCAAGCCAATCCAGGAGCCCAGTCGCAAAGCTGAAAAACGCCGAAGCATACAAACGTTACAACCACCCAAATGACTATAAAGGCGTCGCGCTCAATGCAGTAGTTCTTGTCGACCCAGCAGTCCACCCCGAAAAGGGGATCCTGCCCAGAGATCATATCCCACCACCTCCGTACGAAAGAAGACTAACAGTTGGATCATGACCGACCAGTGGGGTACAGCAAGCAGTCACAGCCAGCACAGCGGGAGCAGCGTTTTCTAAGAAGTGCAATAGGTCGTACCCGTCGGCGATCACCAGAGAATGTTTCTCGACATACCCAAGGTACAGCACCTGCCAGGGCGATAGGGGAAGATCTCAAGCAGCATAAGGACAGCATTTGGAATTGTCATGCATCCCCAGTTGTAGCCCAACGTCGTCAGCCATATCCGCGGGCACAGTCAAATAGCAGCACCAGCAACCCAATCCCGTCCAAAACGTGGCCAGCGAGAAGCTTGCGCCCGGCATCAGCTCCCACCCTTTCCCCAGTTCCCCGGGAACTCTGGGTACTCGGGACAGCACTGCTCAGGAGCAGGGGGCCAGAATGCCTCCGGGCGTCATGGGATAGTAGTCGGGCATGGGATAGTACGGGTACGTTGCAGCCAGGCAAATGCGAAGCCACTCCAGATAGGGGGCCAGAATGACTCAACTGGGTCGTGCACCAGCCAAGAGTAGACAGGCATCCAGCCTGAGGCAACAAGCCAAAGGGTAGCCAGGTCCAGGGGTTCCTGTCGGTTGACACGCCGATGCCAAGGTACAGCACTCGCCAGGGCGATAGGGGAAGATCTCAAGCAGCATAAGGACAGCATTTGGAATTGCCATGCATCACCAGCTGTAGCCCAAAGTCGTCAGCCATATCCGCGGGCACAGTCAAATAGCAGCACCAGCAAACCAATCCCGTCGAAGACGTGGCCAGCGAAAAGCTGGCGCCCGGCATCAGCTCCCACCCTTTCCCCAGTTCTCCGGGAACTCCGGGTACTCGGGACAGCACTGCTCAGGAGCAGGGGGCCAGAATGCCTCCGGGCGTCATGGGATAGTAGCCGGGCATGGGATAGTACGGGTATGTTGCAGCCAGGCAAATGCGAAGCCATTCCAGATAGGGGGCCAGAATGACTCAACTGGGTCGTGCACCAGCAAGAGTAGACAGGCATCCAGCCTGAGGCAACAAGCCAAAGGGTAGCCAGGTCCAGGGGTTCCTGTCGGTTGACACGCCGATGCCAAGGTACAGCACTCGCCAGGGCGATAGGGGAGGATCTCAAGCAGCATAAGGACAGCATTTGGAATTGCCATGCATCACCAGTTGTAGCCCAAAGTCTTCAGCCATATCCGCGGGCACAGTCAAATAGCAGCACCAGCAAACCAATCCCGTCGAAGACGTGGCCAGCGAAAAGCTGGCGCCCGGCATCAGCTCCCACCCTTTCCCCAGTTCTCCGGGAACTCTGGGTACTCGGGACAGCACTGCTCAGGAGCAGGGGGCCAGAATGCCTCCGGGCGTCATGGGATAGTAGCCGGGCATGGGATAGTACGGGTACGTTGCAGCCAGGCGAAACACGAAGCCATTCCAAATAGGGGGCTAGAATGACTCCACTAGGTCGCGCACAGCCAAGTATAGACAGGCATCCAGCCTGAGGCAGCAAGCCAAAGGGCAGCCAGGTCCAGGGGTTCCTGTCGGTGGGCACACCGGTGCCTAGATTGTTGGCTGAGCAATCCACCAGCCATTGGGGTCCTGTGGATACAAGGGCTGGCGCAGTAAGGACAGGGCACATCGCGGCTTGTGCGAGCTGATGAGGGCGAAGAATTGGACCATCGTGTCAGGGCCATCGAAGTGATTGGCGCAAAGCCGGGGCAGGACATAGTCCATTAAGGGGCTGCTGTACATCACCAACGCTTCAGACCAGGGGAGGACCTCTTGTTCACGGTGTGGACCATACCAGCAGACCCAAGTATTTCCGGCAAGTTCACGGATCCCAAAAAGGCCGAAGGGCGGGACGAAACTAGGCGGGTGAGGCCGGTACACAACCTCATCAATCATGAGGCCGAGCATGGGCAGGTCGCTCGCAGTCAGGGAAGTCGGGCAGATAACTGATGACGTACCATAGAGCCATTCTGCCAGTAGACTGGTGTAACGCTTGTCCCGGACGTGCTCAGTAGGAAAGGCGAAGCCCCACAGCTGTCCATAGCAATCAAGGATTATCATGTCGTCTAAGTGCTCGAAAAGAAGATGGATATCAGCCATGGGTGCGCAGAAGGGGAGCTCCTCGTCGGGTTCCAGCACATCAAGCAGGAGGACAGAGCCATCAAGGACTGCGAAAATACCCGCATATACGGGCCGTATGGATTCTAGGCATTCAGAGGCAAGTACAATAGCAATTGGTCCAGGTATAACGGCCAGCTCATGGAGGCGCAGGTGACACTGGTGCCGTACCTCCGTGTATGCGCTCTGTGTCTCCACAACAACGGTAGACATCCCTGCCATCCAGCCATGGGTATGTGCCCAAAAGTCGTAGAACACTGAGAGAATATCACGATATCCCTGTGCATAGGAGTTGGCGGCCGTGGCGTTTCGTAGTGCAGTGCATTTGGCAAGTGCAATCGCTACACTGGAGCACCATGACGCCGCTAGCGTGAGGGTTCGCGAGTGGAGATCCAAAAGGGGAGCGCTCACGCGGTAGTGAAGAGCGTAGGTGGCCTGCGTCATGAGAGTAACGAGGTCAGAGGAAGAGGCATCCAGCATAGCGCGGTGAGCGGTGACGGCTGAAAGAGCATAGCAGCTAGAAAATCCATAATGCCATTCCACGAAGATATAGGCCCGTCGGTAGCGTTCGAGCAAAGCTAAGTGTACACGCCGCAAGTGACGTGAACAGAGGGCAGCAGTCGTGCAATGGAAGCCGGAAGGGGCGAGTCCGCATGGAACACCCACAGAGAGGGGTAAGATGTCGCGCATTTGGCGAAAGCGCAGCCGGGTGGAGCAAATCAGCTCAATGCAAGCCACATCTTGCCGCCTTTGAGACTCAGCCAGCGTGAGGATGGTCAGGAAGGCAAGGAACTGCTCTTGGAACAAGGCGGAACGCTGGGAGCCCTCGAGGTGGAATAGTATCCGGTGGGAGATAATGAAACGCTCAACCCAGGAGCTGCGCTGTATATTGTACAATCCTTCGTGATAGTGATAATGCAAGGCATGCGCAGTTTCTTGTGACAAGATGTTGGATGGATGATGGGCGGACACGGCATGGAGGTGCTCAGCAAGTAACTCGTCAGTAGTCAAGGTTCGGGTTTGGAACTCTTGCAGACATAGTACGGCTAGCACAAGGGAGCGAAGCAAGGAATGACGGTGTAGCTCTTCCTGACACTCCACGGAAGCCAACAAAATTTGTCCATATCGTGCACGTTGGAGGGACCCCACAGCTCCACGCAGCAAGCGCTCTTGAGCATTCAAAAGGGGCGTAAGAGATAGGGAATACTCACGTTGGGTGGAGCACCGCATTAAATCCTCGCCGGTGCTGAGGCAAGCCACTGAATAGTTAAATAGCAGTTGGCCACATTGAGAGCCATGGTCGCGGACACGTTGTTGCAGAAGTACCCGACATGAGTCGTGCGCAAGCGAATCGTAAGACACCTTGGCTTCGATCATAATGGACCGTCGTAGATCATTCTCAATAGCGGGGAGCACCTCGAGATGTCCCGTGAAATAGTGATTGAGCAGTACGCGTCTTCGCAAGTCTTCATTTATTTGGAGCCCAAGAAGTAGAAACTCGTTGAGGTCTTGGGTGATCACCGAACGGCTCCATTCTTCATTTTGAAGAAGCTTGAAGGACAAGCTCACGAGATTGGGAAAATTAGTAGGTGGTGTCGTCGGCGTGGGGTTGAGCTCGTCGTATTCATTCAAAGTGGGTGTATATGCGCCACCACGAACTCCGGACACGGAGTCTAGTTGTGCCAAGGAGAGATGGTTCACAACATTTTCACTGGGACAATGGGGGGGATAATTAGGGGCTGGGTGGTTGGCGAAAGATGACATTGGAGCATGAGCGACCGAGGAAAGAGGAGTTATGGGTGAGGCGTGAGTGGGAGAGGTGTTGTGGTGCATGAAGTAATCTATGAGCAGTTGGGGAAATTTCCTTTTTGCCACCGTATAGTCAAAACTCCGGGTCACGTCGCCGAAATCCACTTGCACTTCGTCCCCGGTGACGCCCGTGATAGTGGGGCTACCAACGAATTTAGATTTTGGGACTTTTTGGCGCCAGATGTGGGCACGCATCATGCGTTTGACTTGGCGTGAAGAACGGGATGACACGGCAACATCGACGTGCGCGCGTGCGACAACAGGCGCAAGACTTACTGAGGCACAGACGAGTGAATCTGGTCTCTAGACTCTCTCCATTTGACGTAAAACTACCTGAAACATCGCTTTCAGAACTTTGCGGTATCTTCTGTGTATTACTCGTCATCTACGACAACACTTTATTTTTTTTTGCCTACTACCGCGAAATCAATGCCTTCCAAGGAACCAAAATCTCGCACTCCGTCCTCCGCCACCTCACGGTCAAGCAGTGGTATCAAAAAAAATGCCGTTGGCAGTCACGGCAAATTCCCAAGTGCCCGTAACACCATTTTCTCCCTACTCGATCCTGAGCGTGTGTCTGCCACCACGGCCGTTGACTCTCTATCCGTCGGTTCCCTTGCCTCCAACTCCTCCTCCATTCCGCTTCCGTTCCCACCCATGGAACCCATTTCCCATGTTGGTTATCAAAAAAATGACGACAACCAAAAAAAAGATGAAGTGCCTAAAGAAAATGATGGCTTACAAAAAAATACGACGTCCTCAAAAAAAAATGATGACTCAATCTTCGCAACCCCCGCTCCGCGCCCGCCTATTGATGCTCAAAAAAAAGCCCGGGAAAAAAATGAAATAAATGAAGGTGACTCACTTAACCAAAGTCCGGCTAGTGACACCGCGTCGTCCCGTCCAACCGACATGCTATCCTTACATGATTCTTTAGTCCACGATGGCCCGGGCGTTTCACCCGTTGAAGCCGGCCTCGAAGACTCTACTTCGAATGCGAGTGCAAGGGACCTTGATGATCCAAGGCATGCCTTCACGTCTCCTTCCCCGAACCACACTCCTCCCAAGCCTTCAAACATGAATAGTGACAAAGGCCCCAATGAAGCATTGAGTGACGTAGTTATGTCTCCCAATCCCGAGTCCACCGTGCCTCAAGCAAAACACCTCGAACACAATCCCATCAAAGCCCTAGCGCAACGCTCCTTCCGCCCCCAAGGTGCCTTGCCAACGGGTTTCCCGGAACCCCGGGACCTTACAAAGGATGTTCAAGGTGGGAAAATTCCCGTCAAAGGTCAAAACCGTTTTTCAAAAATTGACATCCTCTCCTCGACTCCTACCGTCTATCACGACACCTCACCCCTCCCTCCCCCGGATCTCCTCGCCGCATTGGTCCCCACCCCGCAAATACTCCTTTTCGGTGATGGCCTCCCATACCGCGGATTTCTTCGGAGTTTTTCGATAGCCGACATGGCTAATTTTGAATGGCAAAAACTCATTGGTCTTGTTTCTTTTGCCATCCTCCCCACCTTCTCCCCTTTTCAAGACGAACCGCCATTTTTTTCCCACCGCACCATCGTTAAGCAAATTGTTTCAATGCTTCGAGCCGCAAAAAAACAGGACAAGCCAACCACTTTTTGGCTCGCCTACCAAGCCCGCACGAACGTTGCGGATGTTGAACTCGCTGCCGTCCTAGATAGGAGGATAGACCTTGTACCCTCCCTGAGTTTTCTTTGGCTTTCAGTCGTTTGCCAAGTGGTACACATGGGCGTGCGGTCCCCCGACACTTACAATGTCTCCACCGCACCAAGCCCCTTGGACCAACCACTTGTCATATTACAACTCACTTCATTCCCTCTACCCAAAAACCACATTCCGCAAACCATCGGATATTTTCCTCGAAATGTGGACTCCGCCGAACCGGTCCCCTCCCACGTGCACACTCCTCAGTCCACTCTTTTCCAAATTCGTGTCGATGTCCCAATAGACATCACACGTGAGGTTGACGGTGTCGAGGTCAAGTGGCACATTTCTGGGTCGTTGCCACTAATGTTGATGCTAAATGGCCTCAACCCCGATGACACCTCCACTGTTTTGAAAGAACTCACGATCCCCCGCATCACCAAAACGTTTTGGCCGGTAATTGTGAACTCCGCCCCCGAAGGATATAAAATTTTCGACTTTTTTGTCCCCTTCGATGTTTTGGGGAACTTTTATGATGAACAACCGGCGTTGATGGACATGGGGGTGTCCATCGGGCTCCTTGACAAGTCAGTCAAGGAGTCCTCCCTTGTCATCACCAATCAACCCCGCTTTCAAAAGGGAGGACCTCGCCGCCGCAAGCTCCCCGCCGACGAAGTGCGCACGGCAATTGAAATGAACCCGGCCCTCTACCGCAAATTTGCGTTTCTTGTGCTGCTGAATCGCTATGACGTGTTGGGCATGGTCCATGACCCAATGCTGATTCAGCCGGCAGTACAAGAAATTGAAAACCTCGGCGAGATGATCTGTGTCTCGGCCCACACAAACAACCGAGTGTTTGCGAAAGATTTTTCCCGCGAAGTCAATCCACCCTACTCCATCGTGAGGTTCCCCCCCACCATCGACATACGAGATGTCGTAAAATCCGCCGCCACCTTTGGACCAGTTGACGGCCACCAAATTTTTCAGCAGTCAGGCCTGGTAATGATCAAATACCAAGCCCACCAGTCGGCCCTCACGTCCTACGGAGCCACCCTCCCAGGCCCGGTGTACTTCACTTCCGGCAGCTCCGAAAAGGATGTACAAATGTCCATCACCGACAGGTTAGAGCAAGTGCGCCTAGCCTCGCTCCCCAGCCCCAGACTCAATGAAGCAAACCTGGCGGCCGCCTCAGACCCGTTTGGTGCACTCTCCATCCCTGACATTCACTCCACCACCCTTCCGTCCCCTCACCCCTCTGCCCCCCCTTCTGAGTCCACCACCTCTTCATTTCTCCCTCAGACATGAATGGGACACGCTCACTACGTGCCTCTGGAGCTACGGCCCGACGGGTGATGCAAATACCCAGCAGACGCCAACGCCAACAGACGTACACGTGGGCAATACCTCAGGTTTACGCCATGACACACCCTGCAAAATTTTGCGGAGCGACCTCGTGTGTTTCCTCAGGCTCCGGGATACACCACCCACCCCCATGGCATTCACCGCCCCCACACTACGCAATCTCCTCTCCTCCCACTCCTACTCAATGCATGCATTTCACAATTGGTCTGCGATTTGCATTGGTACCCATCGTTTAGTCAATGCCCTGCGAGCCGCAGCATGCTACGCAACGCTCCAACTCGTGCTCCGCCTCCTTTACATCCCGCACGTTCTCAGAACTGCACCCATAAGCCATGACGCCAGGGTATCCCCATTGTGCGGCTCACCACGTAGTGCGCCACGACATCCACTTGCCCTACCCCACAGCACGTCCGCAATTCGCACAACCCTGCCACAACCAACCCCCCTGCTGCAGCCACCCTCCATTGTACCAGGGCCGCCCTTCGAGACGTGCACCTCACTGCCTTCGCCCACCAACGCAACCCCATCCCAGACAGGCCCTGTGATTGATACTACCGATAACACCTCCAATGTCACACAAACAGTGCATTCTGCTGCCCCCCCCCAATCCATTCCTGCACCCCGGCCACCAGATAAGACTGCCTCCACGCCTTCGTCCCCGCCCCCTCCGTGCTCAACTCCACCAAATACACACAATGAACCGCCCCCACCCCTGTTCAGAGCACCACCCACTGGGGATGCCCTTTCCCACGCGTCCCTGAACGTTGGCGGGCCGGAGATTACCCCCAATAGGTTGTGCCATCTTCTGAATGGATTCACCACTGCCCCCCACACAATTAGCATACAAGAATTCAAACCAACAGCTACACACCATGTGAAGGAGTACGAAAGGGTCGCAATGTTTTGGAAATATCACCTACTGTACAGCGCCCCCACTTCAAAAAACGGTGTCGCACTTTTCGTACACACCTCAATCTCTCCAATACCCCCAGCGCTCACCATACACATACCTGGCATACTCATCTCCACACAGCTGCATCTCCACCCTGACCCCTTGATCCCTCCACTGAGGATTGCCTCATATTACGGCCCCCATACCATATCAGAAAAACGTCGATGCGAACCGGTCCTCAACTCCCTCCTCCGGGAGGCATGTATCATTCTCGGCGACTACAACTGCACCACCCATCACTCACACGCCACCACTCTCACTTCTAATCTCTGGCCCTGGCTCATAGCCAAGGAGCGATCGGGTGCCCTGAGTGATCTACTCCTACCCTTCACCACCTCCACCCCATATACGCGGGTTAGGCGATATGCTGGTACAAAAAGCTACATTGACCGTGCTTATGGTACCCGTTTGTACCAAGCCTGCTACAGCCCCTCATCTGCCGAAGTGGTAGATTTTTCTAAAGTGCATGGGTCTTCAGATCATGACCCAATTATCATCCGCTCCATTCCCTGGACCACCCCCCAGATACCTGAACCCAGATGTGCACAGTGGAACCGCCGTGACCTGCACAAATTCCGTTCCCTCATGGAACACTCTGTACATGATCTACAGACCCCCACCAGCTTTCACGATGTGGAGTCCACGTACCACACCCTAGTACAACATATGCTCCACGCAATGCGCACGGTGAATTCTGCCAAGCCAGCCCCCCAGACCAATATCACAGATATTTCTGACTGGCATCAGGTGGTCAAGCAGCTGACCCGGCAGGCCAAGCGTCGGTCCAAAGTGTTCTACCGACGTATCAAACACACCCTGCTTACTCCGCCTGCTCCCTCCACCCTCCCCGTGCCCTCCCGCAAGATACAGCGCATTCTCCGGCGTAACTCCCCCTGGAGTGCACATGCATCCGAGCTCATCACCCCCCAGCCCTTACTGCCTGACCCCCCCCCCCCCTCTGTGGAGGAACTCCGCATTCTGGCGAAGTCCTCCCGGAAGAAATCCCCTGGACCCGATGGCGTGCCCCCCTATTTAATTGCTGTCCTCCCTGATGCTGCATTCTCCATAGTACATCAGTGCCTCGCACTGTGTTATGATGTTGGAGACATCCCCCACAGCTGGCTTGTATCAGAGACCCTGTGCATATTTAAAGGTAAAGGTTCCTGGAGGGATCCTGATAGGTGGCGACCCATTGCCATGAACAATTCGGTGTACCGGCTGCTCATGCGATGGATCTATAAAAAGCTGTATCCCCTCCTCTCTCCACAACTACACTCGCGCCAATTTGGTGGGCGACGAGGCGTCTCCACTGCCCATGCCACACAAACCTTTTTTGACGACATTGACAATGGCACCAGTTGGGAATCCATCTTTACCTTTGACATGTATCATGCCTTCGACAGTCCACCAAAAATACTCATCAGGGATGTACTCCAACGCATGGGGACCCCCACCAAGTTACTGCTTTTAATCTCCACGGTACTTGAGCACGGGTCCACATACATCAGGGGCACACCGGATGAAATTTTCGGTACTACCCACGGCGTGAAACAGGGGTGCCCCATTTCCTGCTTCCTTTTTGTCATTGTTTTCGAAATACCTCTACGCTATATACACTCCCACAATATACTTTTCTCCGCCTATGTCGACGACATTTCCACCCCCGTTGCACATATGGATGGTCCCAGAGTCGCCTCCATTGTCCAAACTGGCCTCAACCTGATCGGGTGCCAACTGAACGTTATAAAAAGTGAGTCCCTCCCTGTTTCTCCACACTGTACTCCCCCCCCCATGCTCCCCAAGTATTCACATCCGCCCTCTCCCCTGCAGGTATCCGCTGATTTCTGGGTCCCAGAGAGCTGTTCAACGTGGCCGGACTGGGCAGACTCCACCGAGTACCCCATGGCCAAGGTATCTCACCTCATGCACTTGGGACATCCCATCCCAAAAAATTTCGATGTCAGCCATGCTGTCCAACTGATCTTTAGAGAACTACAGGCCCAACTCGCGGAGCTTAACGCCCTCCCCTCACAGTCACTTGACAGAATACTGGTAGCCAACACATTGATCCTTCCCCGCCTGCTTTATCGATGTGAATGCCTCCCCCTATCTGCCGACCAGCTGAATCCAATGATCCAAGCCATTGAAAGATATGTGCTTGGAGTCGCGGGGTTACCCTCCCTTCTTGCTAAGAAAACACTGTATACCCACCACACTCATGGCTTGGGATTACGCTACCTTGCTGTTCTACAGCCCACCCGCATACTTGACTCCCTGCACACCAACCCACACCTCTTCCACCTCAGCACCCAATCAAAATTTCCCTTATCCCCCTGGCGTCTCTTCGCCACTGCCATCGCCCTGCTTGGCCCCCCCCGCGCCTCCCCCATGATCCCCCTCCCCGTCTCATGGGGGGCGAAACGCGCCTTGCGGAGTGCCACCACAGTGATCACCGAATCTGGGATCACAGCATACATCCTGCCTGGACCCAACCCCCCCCCAGACTGCACCTACACTGATGGCAGTCGACTTGGTACCCCCCCTGCCTCAGGCGCATGTGCACTCCTCCCCGATGGGCGCATAGTCGTCTGCCGCGTCCCTGGACCCCCCAACTCGTACAAGGCAGAGGTTATTGGCATCCTCCTTGGTTCAGAATTTTCCCCCCCCTCATCCAAAATCAAGGTTGACTGCAAGGGCGCTATCTCCTCCACCACAGGGGACAAGCGCCCTCTACGTTATGCTCATTATGTCCAGCTGGCCAGGAAATCCATCCAAAGCAAATGCCATGCAGTAGAATGGATTGAAGGTCACACGGGCCACCTTTTCCAGGAACGATCCGATGAGTTCGCCAAGTACGGCTCCACTCTCCCCCTCCCCCCCCCTGCCAAACCCTCCACCCCGTGGGACGTCGTCCGCCACGGCGAACTCATGTCCCCCCCACACAAGGTCTGGACACACGACCTCTTTCCATCACACACACACGAAAATTTCCACTCTTCCTCCTGGCGGCCACTTAAATTTCGTCGCTTGGCGTGGCATAAGTGGCTCTTTGGCCTCCAGACCCGACTGGGGTACAGCCACTATGCAACCTTCTGGAAAGATGATGTGCCCCCCACCCCCTGCCCCCACTGTTCCCTCAGACACAACATGAGCGTCCACGGGTACATAGCACACTGCTCGCCCGCACACCCACTCGTCCATGCGTGGACAACTGCTTGGCCCGTCTCCTCCACTCCCATCAGGTGGCGAGCCACTGCCCACAAACGTGACCTCAGGATCACTGGGCGCCTTGCAATACCTATTTCGCTTTTTCGTGCCCTGAGCGCCGCCCACGGTGGCCCCAGGGCAGCCAGGAAAATAGTGTATAAGTGGCAGGAGAGCGTGATGGATAACGTGACTGATGCCCTGTCTGACTGCATCCCAACCCCATCGTCCAAGCCCAATCCATTTACCCCATCCGATTGGAATGTCACCTCCCGTCCAGTTTGATTCCCCTGCTGTACCCCCCCCCCCCCTGCTCAGAACCCCCCCTGCCTCTGACTACCTCCCCTGATATACACCACCTTGTCTCTCTGCAGGGTTCAACACAGAGCCGTGAACGAAGAGAAGGCAATCTCCACAGCATGCCCCTTTCTTAAACTAACATATGGCATGCGTGCGTTGCCATCAGGGCACCACAGGAACGTCAGCACAGGCACTGTCATCGTCAACGTCAGTGTGCTTACTGTACTCAGTCTCTTGCTTTGCCCACCACTGCGTGATGCCCTCATCATCCTGTACTGCTTTTTGGGGAAAAAAAAAAAAAAAAAAAAAAAAAAAAAAAAAATACCCCTTACTCCCCCTTTTGCCCCATGCACCGACCCCCCCTCCCTCTACAGGTCCCTGCAACAGCCCCATGGATCAAGAGTGAACAACCACTGCAGCTCACCCCGAGGTGATACGGGGCAGAGCAATATAAGGGTCGCAGACCAAAGGGAGAGCACTCCCCCCCCCCCTACGCCCACACCACTGCATGGATCCACTGTATGTCCACACCCTGCCCGGACTCCCTCCCTCCTCCACCATTACCCTCCTCATTCTCTGGGACTCACAGCACTGGCCTCTGCCCGAATGCATGGTACCCCCACTGGCTGTCTTGGCCTCAGGGCCCACAGCACGGGGCGATCACCCGCATTATGCCACCATGTTTAATTTCATCTCTCTCAGCATGTACCTCCTCCGCAAGGCCCCCCCATACACTGACCCCTGACCCTCGGGGATGTGGGTGAATGGCTGTATGATGGGCTGGCCCATTCCTGATTGGAACTTTGCACAAAGGACTCAAGGCATGTGTTTTCAAAAAAAAAAAAAAAAGAACGGGATGACACGGCCTTTGAAGGTGAAAGGGATTGGCGGGGTGCAGCAAGTGGTTCATGAGTGGTAAGTGGCGAGACGGGCGAAGATGGAGATACATACGGTGGACGTGTATTGGACAATGGCGTTGTGGAAGGTTGATGATGAGGTCCATGAGTGGTGCACGAAGGGGCCATGGTATTAATGAGTCGGTCTTGTTCGTTCAAAATGGATAACGTGTGTTGCAAATATTGGTGTTGTCGTAGAGAAAATTCCTTTTGGTCGGGATGGGAGATTGGGAAGTGAGAGGATTGAAGGTGGTGAGTGTTGGTGAGTTGATTGGAGCTGATCGGCACATGGACAACGCCGAATAACTCATCTCGTTCTTGATGTTGTTGATTATTGACGGTGGTGGCTAATGATGACGATCCATGCTCCCCATAGGTCAAGGTCTCATCGGCACCAATTACCTCTTGTGTCGTGCAAGAAGCACTTGGAGAGGGCAAATAGTTAGATGAAAAATGGTGTGGGCTTATGGATGGTGAGGGAGATTCCACTTGGTTGAGATAAGAGATTGGGAAGTGGGAGGATTGTGAGTGGTGAGCGTTGTTCGTCGGTACGTTGAGGCCATTCTCGTGGAAGGGGCAGCACGCGACGTTGGGCGCATTGAGGAAGGAGGGCACTGTATGCGAGTGATGAAGTGCAAGGGAGCCGATCAACTCATCTTGTTCTAGTAGTTGAAGTTGTTGATTAATGACGGTGGTAGTTAATGATGATATTATGGTAATAGAGAGTAGTGCATCATTGGCGATCCCAAGACAGCTTTCGAGACTTCTCATGAGCGGCGTTCGACCCGATAATGGCACAAGGCAACAGCGTTGTAGAATAAGACCCAGATAATAGGAGCGACGACGCGGAAAGGGCGACCAAGGGAGCGTGGATGCCCAGAAAAATAAACCAATTCCCCAGAAGGCGCAAAATACGTCAAACGACGTGGAATTACACCAGAAGGCCAAAACCAGTAGGCAACGGTAGTTGAAATCGCAGGTATGCGAGTTACGACCAAATATTCCAAAAGTTCAGGACAGCGCGGAAACACGTCGCGCCGACACACGTCTCGATGTCAGTCAGCAACACTCTTATGTACGGACCGAATGCACGCTCATTAGAAAATCGTTCAAAAAGAAATTTCTTCAGCGGCACGTTAAGACCGCTATCGGGAAGTGCTCCAAGTGGGGCGACTTGTTGAAAGGACTGGAGCAAATGTATCCGGTCTACAAAACCGACGTGAGTGTCCGAACAGAGATTGAGGAGCTGCCTCCTCAGCCCAAAGTCCCCACAGCTGCACGCATCTCCGAGTTCGTGGCGCAGTTGGCAGAGCTCATGGGGAGCATGATCCCCTCGTTCTATGGGCCGACTGAGCCACATCTGTGGCTTGTTGGGAAGTTCCTACCAGGACATGGGAGAACTGCAGAAAGACGTCCGAGAGACAATCTCGGACGCACACTTACGATGACCTGGTCCATTTGTTGATCGAATTGGCCATGGAGAGGGAGAATGACTCCCACATGGACAAGTATCTGCGCAAACATCTGCGAAGGGAGACCCCTGCTGAGAAGTCTCCTGGAGGGAGGTCGCCACAACTCCACTCTAACCCTGGGAAGGGCCGTGGTTGGCAGCTGAAGCACATGACTGAGACCCCTCCCTCCAAAGGGAATGGGGCCCCCCATCTTTTCGACTGTCGTCCTACGGATGATAAGGGTGGACCCTGCCACGCGCCCGACTGTGATGGGCCGAGTGCGTGCATGCTCCAACTGAAGCGCACCCAGAAGACCAAAGCTGGTCCGGAGGTAAAGCACCAAGACCATTTCCGCTGCACGATAACGTGCGGATATTGCCGCAGGAGGGGGCATTATGAAGATGAATGCCACAAAAAACGCCGTGAATCGAAAAAACTAAAGAAAGCGGAACAGGACCGGCGTAAGAACGCCGGTAAGGGTGGAAGACCTGAGGGGGGGGGGGGCGAACCCTGGAGGGTTTAAGGGTAAGGGAAACCCTGGTGGAGGCCGAAGGTCCTCATCCCCCCCCACTAGCGGAAGAGGAGCACACAGCCCCACACCTAAGGATGAGCCGTCGGGTGAAAAACGGCCAGACCCCTGCACCCCCAGCGCTGGTCGCGCCGACAAGAGAAGCGAGAACGCCAAGAAGCGCCGCCTAAATTGGCACTCTAAGTTCCTGCAGGCCGCTGGGGTTGAAGTCAAGTTCCCTGAAGAGGGATAGGGGGGCGGCTCCGAGGATGAGGATTTGGCTTTCTGGATCACTGTGAAAATTGGTGATCAGGTCTACAAGGCTGTCTTAGACATGGGTGCTACGCTTTCAATCGTGGCCCGCGGACTGCTGAAACAGGCCAAAATCCGGAAAGCCAAAACCGTGACCATAAGAGTTGGGGATGGTTCGGACCATCCATTCCCTTGGGGAGGTCGATGTGACTGTGTGTCTCGGCGATGAGCAGGTGACTCAGCACTGCAAAGTGCTCAACGGCGACGCCTTTGACATTGTCATCGGCACAGATTTTCTGCACCGTAACCCCCAGGTAAAACTGTTGTCTTTGTTCCCTATTCCATTCACTGCGACTTTGACCGTGGCCTTTTCTCTATCCCTCTGGAGCTGTCAGGATGAAAGGAATGCGGTCTGCGCTACGTGAACCGGTCTTATCAAACTGAAAACTATCAGTTTGTGCAGCCCGTCTTGGAAAATGGACTGGCCGCCCTGCAAGTAAACCTGAATGAGGTTCAGGTGGAATTGTTCGCGAGTAAAGAGCAGCATATGATGCAGCTCTGTTGCTTACGGTATCTCAATAACGCCTAGCTCTTCTACTGGGGATTGATGGGGCTGTGCTTTGCTAGTCCCGCATTCTCTCAAACTTGCTAAGGTGCTTACAAAAATTGCTCTTGAAGGTGGGAGAGTGGTCCTGTGTACCCCTGACTGGGGTACCACAGGAGAACACGCCGATTGAAGACGACTGTTGGACCGTATGACAGTGGGAAGAACTGAACTCCCTGATGGGGCAATCTACATCCCTGAGGCCTCTCAGGAGACCATGCCCGCCCCTGATTGAAGCAGTCTCCTGTCCATCATAGGTTGCTCTCTAAACCCCGTACCAGCGAGTGACCTCGACCAGGTGGTACTCAAGGAGTTGATGGCCGAAAAAGGAGGCCCTACCCTCCTCGATTTCAAGAAAAGATCCGAGTACTCTTCGGTCACTACTACGAGTGGTGAGTGCTCCGATGAGCAGGGGACTCCAGCAGTTTCCGCACCTTCGGCTGATGCTGACAACCGCCTAAGCGATATCGCCAGTGCTATACCCCCGGCTGACCCGGGGACGGTGACACTGAAGCACAGCGCTCCCCTGGCGCAGCTGCTTATGGATGAGGTGGACCTTGGTGAGTCCCCTCATGGCGAGTCCCATGACGACGCTGTTTTCTCCATGCAGGCAACAGATGGCCCTACAGGTCAGGTACCTGGCGCTAAACCCTCAACCAACAAAATGCCTGTCTCTTGGTACAATGTACAGGATCTCCGACAGGTTCTATGGGCTAAGGCTGAGGGTATCGAGTGACGGACCCGCCTGGACCTCCTCAAGAGTACCTGCAAAATGTCTATATGGTCCCAGGAGGATGATGAAGAGATGACTCTACGCGATCCTGAGGTACCTCCGGTATACTCCCTTCACTATGCCCAGCATGGTCGCCAGGACTGAGAGGATGAACTACCCCCTGAAACAATTGGGCGTATGAGGAAACAGGAAAAAGGGAAGAGCAACCTCCATGCTGAGGAGGATTTCATTTAGAAACTGGAGAGCATGAACCTAGACCCCCGTCTCAGTAAGCTCATCGAGAAATACCAGGAGGTTTTTGGAGCGTTGTCCCACCCCTGTCTTGCAAAAAGCTGGTCCAGATGGACCTCAAACTGAACCCAGAGTTTGGAGCGTCTGTGGTAAGACGGCTTTCATACCCCAATTCAGAAGACCAGATCGTCGAAATCAAAAGCCGCACCCAGGAATGCATAGAGGCTGGCCTCGTCGAGGAATATAAACACGGGGACTATCCCCGCCATTGTAGCCCTTGTTTTCTAGTCGGTAAACATGGCTCCACTGCCATGCGCTTGGTCGCTGACTACGGTGAGGGCAACAAAAAGACCCAGTACCACTCAGGGAGTATTCCCAACATGGAGAACACCCTGGAGGAAATCGCTAAGTGCCGGTTAAAAACTGAGATGGACCAGCACAGTGGCTTCTGGCACGTACACCTAACCCGGGCGGCCGGGGAACTGCTCGCCTTTGTAACCCCTAAGGGCCGTGTCCTCTGCTGGAAGGTCATGCCCTTCGGTGTCGCGAATGCCTCCGCTCTCTTTCAGGAGCCTATACATCCTGAGACGCAGACCCCTTGTACAGGAACTGGTTTTCAGTGGGACTGGAATGGAGGCAAACATGGATGACGTGAGCCTGGGTACTAATACCTAGCAGGATCATATCCTCCTCCTACAAGAATGTTTCACTGTCTGTCCGGGAAACCATCTCCGCATCAAACTCGAGAAATGTGAGCGTGATGAGATGGAGTATCTAGGCTTTGATGTTGGGTATGGCTGGTGGAAGCCAGGCGCATCTAAGATGCAACCCCTGCAGGACATGCAGATATGTGAGGACCCTGAGAAGGGTCTGCACGACGTTCGCAGTTTCATTGGCGCCTGCAATTTCTACCGGCGCCATATCCACATTCTTATGTATTCATCAGCCCCCCCGACTGAACTTATAAAAATGACCAATACTTGGCGATGGACCGACAAGGAAGGAGTTGAAGAAGAAAATTTCCTCTACTAACTGCCTGGGGGTACCCCGCCCCAAAGGCGAGATAGTACTCGTCACAGATGCCTGTGATGTAGGGGTGTGTGGTACCCTATACCAGTGACAGGTGCTTAACCCCGGTGAGTTGTCTCACTGCCAGTTTCAAACTTGAGGTCTGAACCGTGATGGAACCCTGACACATGACTACCCTGCCGATGAATGACGTCTGGTACCTCTTGGTCACTGAAAGTGGAAGTCGAATCAAGCACGATCCAACTACAGTACTTACGACCAGGAACTCCTGGCTAGGATGCTTGTGTTTGCCTCCGAGTCCCGTCTACTTGGCACTAACCCTATTGTCAGGCTCTGGGACGAAGAGCCAGTGAAAATGTTTCAGAAGGGTCAACCTCTTGAAAAGGGGAAAATAAAGCGATGGTGGGCCTACCTCAGTCAGTTCAGGCTGACTGTCCACCATATCCAGGGTATACACAACGAGACGGCTGACCATATATCTCATAACAGCTTCGAAGCCTTCCTAGGTGAGAGCTCGGAGGCGTTGGTCAAAGAGGCGTTCCAGCGCATGGCCATCCAGCTGGACCTATCCATGCACACACAGGTGTAGTTGAGGGCTGCAGTCTGAGAGACTACCATGCTGAGTACAAATGCGTACTCAACTCCCTCAGTGATGGCCTAGAGACACGCCTGTTAGACGGCGACCGTTGGTATAAAGATGACCAATCTCTGTATTATGAGGACCGTTTAGTCGTGCCTGAGGCACGACTTAATGGTTGCCTACAATGGGCCCATGTAAGCTCCCGGCACACAAGGTGCAACCGGTCCGTCAACTTTTTCAGGGAGCGCTTCTACTCGCAAGTAACCTGTGCTGAGCTACGTGCTCGTATGCAGTCTATAGTAGACTCCTGTGGCTGTCAAACTAGCAAACAGAGCGACTCGGGTGACCGGGGACTGGTCTGCAGTCTGCCCCTCTCCTACTGCGCTAATTGTCTGTTGTACGTGGATTTCATCCACAGGCTGTTGGTGGTTATGACAGTTGTTTGGTTGTCCCCTTTGCCCTGACCGGTTTTACCTGTGCGTTCCGCTGCAACAAAAAGATCACAGGGGAACAGACTGTGAAGATTTTGGTTGAACAAGGGTTCGGACACTATGGGGCACCTAAGGAGCTGCACTCAGATGAGGACGTACGTATCCGGAGGTATACCACATGGTACAAGCGAGTATTGGACGCCCTGAACGTCCATGTGACCACAGGTGTGCCCTACACTCACACTTCTAACCCTCTGTGCGAGGGACAGAACCGTGTGTTGGAGCAGAACCTGTGGATTCTGATGAAACAGGAGCGTACCAAAGATTGGTACGTATGTTACCCTGGGCTGTCCTAACTCTCTCTCAGGAGAGTTCCTCAACTGGCTATACCCCCCATGAACTGTTCCATAAGAGGGCGTTCTGCGAGGTTCTTGAAAACCCCTTTTCCAGAGGACTACAAGAGCACCGTAGGGGATTGGCCGGAGCATAGCCAGGACCTGGCTAACCTGGCTAGAGCTAACCCGAAACACGTTCCAGAACGTGAGTTTACTAGGCGTAACCGCACGAGACGTCCTCCCACCGTCAGGGTAGGGGACCCCGTGCTGATACACCATTCGCAATTGCTCACGTGGCCGTGCAACCGTTTGCAGGACCCCTACTTTGGGCCTTACCGTATTATAAAGATAGATGGATCCAGGATCCATTTGATGTGCAGTCCTCGCCTAGGTGGAGAGTTGCTGTGTGCACCTAAGCAGCTGAGACATTACCACTCGCCTGACAAACTGTCCTGTGACGAGTGGCGTCAGTCTGACAGAGAGGTCGAGCGCATCGACCTAGAGAACGCTGCCAGCCCTGAGGAGGCAGATGAACTCGAGGAGATGACTGCCGATGAGATGGCAGTCGATTGCTACTACGTGGTGGCAGGTGATGCCCGCCCCGAGTATAAACAGGGCTCGAGATTCTGTAACCTGTGGGATGGATATGGGCTATCTGTGGCAGCCTGGGAACCCATGTCCGCCTTTATACAGCCAGAGGGGAGTATCAACCCCATCTTTCGCTCCTACCTCGTTGAGAACAACGAGGGAAAGCTACTAACCCGTGCTGAGACTGCGTCCCAGCGGAAGAAGAAAACGTAATCTCTTTGTGCCTATCTATGTACTGTGCCTAACGGAATTGAGGTTGTTGGGAGCTTCAGGAGGCGGTGGTACACCCCTGACATCCCCTCCTCCCGTTGGCAGTCTCCTTCGGGCCACACCTGCAGGAGTATTTTCTCCCCCCGGAGGTACACTTCCCCCGCACCAAGGGAGAAGCAACACTGAGGATCGTCGGAACACCACCAGGCCGCTTATCTTGTTTGCTGCCCAATGGTCGGTGCGTCCTATTGCCCCAGCCTGCCACCTCACTTTCTCCGCGCAGCGTAGTACCGAGAATGCGCCCACACGCTGGACTAGGTACCCGTTGGGTGGGTTCAGTCCAGGCTGCCCACCTCCATACAACCACCTCCACTCCGGATCACCTGAACACTCTCGCCTACGTGAACAGATATCCCTCAGATTGAGACTCAAAGGTGAGGCCCTTTACTCGCAACCCCCTCTGTTTTCTAACGTCCCAGGGGCGATGAGCACTCTTGTGCTGATAGCTAGGCCTACTCAGTGGGTGCCAGGACAGGTTTGGGACATCTGTAGAGCTCTAGGTACGGTGAATGTACTAACTCCCACCCTCCATCGGGTTTGGTGCTCCAGACACCTACACATCCGCTGCTTGCGGAGCACTGCTCCTGCCGGGGCCGTTGCCTGCAGTCCCATGATGGCCGCTTATCGGGTTTACAGCCACCCAGCAAGTGTGTATGATGTTGACCATGTTTTGCATGGCATGTGCCCTGATGTTATGACCTTCGGGACCCAACGAAGAGCGGTGGCTTTCTAGTCCAGGGGGCAATGACAAGCAACGTGCTGTGAAGCAAGGTGTGTCCACCCTCCTTGGGACCAGACATGCCCACAGTTGGGACCCCTAACTGGTCCAGACCCATGAGGTTCTACCCTTCCTGACGGGGTTACCATACCCCTAAGTGTGCTACGTATATCTGTATGTGTCTCATTTCACTCCCAAGCAGGCTCCCGCGGACGGGCTTCGCTGAATTCGGACGGAAGGTCCTAATCAGGTACTATAACCACACCTATGGCGCCCAATTTCTCTGCCGGCGCTGAAGCCGGTTCAGACCCCCGTGGCCATCTTTGGGTCACTTGGGGTGTGTATCTATGTGCCGGCAAGCCGCCATCTGCTGATATCATACTCTCCCATCCACCTGACCTAACCTGATGTGATAGTGTGATCGGCTTGGCTATTCCAGCTATGAGCAGCCATATGCAATACCGAGGCGCCGCCAGCTGAGATTTATACATCAGAATATCAGGAATCAACAGGGTTTTTTAATCATAATGTTTCCGTAATTTTTCGGCTATCCTTTCTGATTGTCAATGTATCGGCGACTGTCAGTTGGCTCGCGATTTTGCGGTAACCGATTGGTTAACTGTTATTTCCAGATATTTTGGCGGAAATCTCGACCAAGGGTCAGATTTCATCAGTAAAGGGTCCATTGCTTCCGCAATTTTCATGTTATACACTCGCAAAACCAATCCGATTTTTTCAGATATTCATTATCGGATTTTCTACTCCAAGGTCGCCGCACTTGATATGATGAATTTCGAGTGGTCCTACATTTTTCCTCGATCACGAATCAACCTTCCTTTTGTTGTCTCCTTCATTCTTCTTGGAGATATAGGCGAAACAAAATTGATTCGTGAGGCCACTTTGAAAGGTCATATCTCCTGCTCACGGCGAGGAGTTACAATTTTGAGATATGGGCTGGAATCCCTTGGTCTCAACTGAATTTAGGAAGCGTCAGACGCCTTTGATGTGTACACATGCCTGGTGTAGCAAAGGATAATGGTAAAGAGGGTAGAAAGTGATATATAACTCTTGGACCATGCCACCCAATATTTTAATGCGTCTCCCGAGTGTACCGCATGAGTGTTGGTGTTGCATGGAAACTTTTCTTTGGGTTCCTACGTACTTTTAACGTGAAGTTATGTCCATGGAGGGGCATGGCATACCATGGTGGGAGCCACGTTTAAGGGTATGTGTTATATGCATGGTATGTGCTTCGCTATGCTCACGCCCATTTTATATATCTCCTTTTGTAGGAAGATATATGGAGTCATATGTGGCCAGGGCTTCGCCCATGTCTGAATAGTGAGCTCCATAGCGCTAGACTATGTCTACTGCACATATAGTGCATGTGGGACGGTTTACGGAGCGACCCACAAGGGCCACTATCAATTTCCCCATTTTCATGGTGCGTGTTAGGAGGAGGTTCGAAGGTGTCCCCATGCGTCCATTCTGAAATCCAAGTGATGGGGTTGTTTGCAAATGGTCCGAAGCAATGGTGTTTTGAACCATATATTGATACCATGGGTGAGCGAAGTTGTACACTATTGTGACTATCTTGAATTTGGCAATATTTGCATGTTTCTGACCTCATTTTATGCTCATTTTTGTGTTTTATGTGCTCAACTGGTCGGTTAACAGTAAAGTGCCTAGAGATTCTCGAACTATGGTATGTGACTCAAATGTCGGCATATGCTTCGGTGTTGCACCTCACCATATGCCGAATCACGTGGTCACTTTGGCGTGGCACACGAGGCCTCGCAAAATTAGATCTCAAATTCATGAGTTGACTTGTGAAGCATGGCGAGTGTATATCCGGAGGGGTTCGGGGGCCAATGTTGGGATATTCTTGGGCATGAATCTTTGGTCTGTATCACCCTTGTATCTTATGTTCCGGTTTGACACATGCACCTACTCTAGGCCATGACACGCCACCTCCCCTACTGGGCTAGGATTTAGAGGCTTGGGAGGGAACACAGTTTTGGGGTTTGTGTAGTGACTTTTGACACATGGCATCTAGCCAACTTATTTGACTTGGCTCAGGCCATGATGTTGGCGAGTCAGAGGAAGGTCCTGAGTCCAGGGAATGAGGGGTCTAGGGCTGTGATTGTGTATGTTTCCATCTTTCCCCAACTTTGCTTGATATGTGTTCATATGCCAATTTCAGTGCTTCTCTTTTGGTGCAATTCTTTGCACATGCCCACCGCCCGTGTCTCTGTGTGCACCGTGAGACGATCGGCGTGTTGAGAGGAGTTGTTGAGTGTCAACGCGGGACCTCAAACACCCTTGGAAGCCCTCAGTGTGGACTGATTGGATTTGGATTGTACTTGGGAGTTGGTTATTGCAAGGGATCAGGATTTGTGTGAAGGAGCCGTATTTTACGTTTTTTTGTGGGAACCTGTGCAGGATAGGGCAAGATCATGCAGACCCTGTTGAGAAGCAAGACCATAGGAGTGACAGGAAATGATGGAAGGGGTACAGCAGGGGCCGACCCTGGTAGGGACCTTCTTTATGGTAGCAGAGGAGTACCTGCCCCGTACCGCCGCACCGGGGACTTGGGCCCTCATGAGCCTTGCCCAAGGACGCCCCGGGTGCAAATCGTGGAGTCCGTCGAGTCGACGCCGGACTGGGAAGCCCGAGAAGAGCGAGGATGCTCAGAACGGAGAGCCCTTGCAGGACATGGACTAGACATGGAGGACCTGGCCTCCATGTGTGAAAGGCAATGCCGCAAGGCTTGCAATCTCCGCTCCGCTGCGGAGCAGCTGGAGGAGACTGGCAGCAACCGCAGAGCTCGGCGTTACCGGAAGCGCGGGTCCCGAAAACCCGCGGCGGAAGCCAGGGCGATGGAGACGGATCCCAGCCCGGTCAGGCTGTGGTCAGCTGCAGATTCGGAGAAGCACTCCGAGGGCTATCGGACCGCTTACCCTTCGGAGTCGGAGGAGATGGCCAGACAGCCCACAAGTGCGCACACAGCCCCCGAACCCAGCCTGGAGCATGATCCAAAGGCGTTAGAGAGGCCTGCCAGAGCCAGAACGGCGCCTGTGGCCCGGCACACGGAGCCAACGCGGGATAGCATTGGCGACACACCCATGGCGGAGGAGTCCGAGGCGCCGGGAACCGTGGTATGCGCCGGATCAGGTGGAAAACACGTTGAGTGCCACTGCGAGCACGTATCCTTCCTCATCAGCAAGTACCGAAAGATGGGGATGGACGCCATCGTGCAGCACCTCGACCGCCTGGACAAGCGAAGGCTGGCTTAGAGGAGGATGTCGCGGGGATCCTGGATGACCAGTCGGCCGCGGAGAGAGACATGGCGGAGCTGCGAGCGGAGCAGGACCGGTACCGGGAGAAGCTGGAGATGGCCCTGCAGAAGCAGCAGCGAGTGGTGGACAGCCTCCTCCACCTGGTGGAGGACATGTCGGGACGCCTGAAAAGGTTAGAGGAGTCACAACCCCTCGCCTCGGGTCCAGAGCTCCCGGCAAAGCCGGCAGCGGCAGAGCTGGTGGAGCGGGTTAAGACCCTCAGGAGCGCCATGGAGAAACCCGTGGGCGGCCCTGCAGAGGTACCTTATGCGCCTCCGCGTGTTGACCCGGGTGCGCTGCCGTTTGTTCCCCTGTTCAGCGAATCCATAATGCTCGTGGAGCATACGGCACTGGCCAGGTCCATGCGGGAAGAGCACGCAACCACTGACCTGAGGAGCCTGACGGTACAGATGTCCCATGCCGCCCAGGATCCACCGACCACTACGACTGCCCATGCAGTTTATGTGGAAGAGGGGATCAAACACCAGACCATGCAGGGGCGAACCATGGGAAGGGCCGACGGACATGGTCGAGGCCATCCAGGCAGAAACCTGTGGGTAACGGACCCCAATACGGGGATATGGACAGCCTGTGGAGCAAGTCCTTCCCGCATCCCAAACCCCATGGGTTCAGCCCCAACTGGACCGCACTCCATGGAGGAGAGGTATGTACGAGGAGTGTACTCACACCCCCCGGCCACAGGTGGTATCCGTCTCGGTGGAGTGGTGGCTGCGGACGTTGGAGACGCCATCAGGATTGACGACCTCAGGGGAATCAAAATCCCCTACTACGATGGCAACCCCTCCAACCTGGATGATTTCATCCTGGACTGGGAGGACTTCGCCGAGGAGGTCGTCGGCGAGATGAAGGGAGCGCCAAGGGACAAGTGGGTATGTCGGACATTCTCACACAGGCTGGCGCAGGACCTGAAGGAGGAGCTCAGGGATCAGATCCGCGAGGGAGTGATCCAGACGGAGCAGGCCTGCCTCCAGTGGCTGGAGGACGAGGAGCGAGTGGACGCCCCCAACCAGATGTTGGAGGATTTGTGGTCCATTCCGCTGCCGCTGGAGCGCGGAGAATTGAGGGTCCGGGAATGGAATCGGTACATCCGCAAGTACCGAAGAAGCCTCAAGCTGGTGGAGGACTGGAATGAGGCCAGCGAGATCAGACACCTTCTGAAGGATGTCCTCCCCGGCCACTGGAAGAGGCGAGTGGACGACGAGGAGAAGAAGAGAGCAAAGAAGCGCGTGGCCGTACAGATCATGGCATCGGAGGACACCCACACCAGCATAATCGAGTTTTTCTGGCGAAACCTCGGCGAGCCCAGCCGAATATTGGGGTTGAAGAACGCCGTCTACATGGAGGTATTCGGCGACACCCTGGGGCAAAGGTTGATGCGCCTCAACAACGTGGAGTGGAGGCGCCGAGAGCCGCTGAGGATGCAGGTCATCTTCGCCCGCATGAGCCTGGACGAGATCGTGAAGTACATCACGGTGGAGCTGAAGCTCACTGCCAAGAACGAGGCCCATATGCAGGATCGACAAGGCCAAGGACATCGAGGTCATCGAGAAGATCGCCACCACCGGGAGGTCAAGGGGGACACGGTCGGCACCGCGGAGGAAGGGAGTGGAAGCAGCCAAAATCTCTGGACCGCGGCCACCCCAGAGGATCATGAAGAAGCCCACTTCTTCGCCTTCGTAGCACACAATATGAAGGAGAATGGGCAGGACAGGTCCAGGTGGAACCGTCTGGACCCCAGGACCAAGAATCGCAGAGAACCGCGGAGGATTAGGAACCCGCCGCTCTCGTTCCGCGAGTACAGATCACAGCACACCGGTTGCTGCGTCTGCTACGGCAAGGGGAACAACCCTGCACATGACCACCAGCATTGCAAGGTATATGAGGAGGACAAGAAGACCTACTTCGCCGCCCATCCCGACAAGAAGCGCAAGGAGCAACGAATTGCTGATTCGAAGGCAAAGGGCGGAGACGGTTGAAAAAGCCAAGGAAAGGGCCAAGGAAAAGGCGGAGGAAAAGACTATGGTGGAGGACCCGGCCCGGACCGACACGTGAGGTCGATCCAGGAGGTTGCTGAGGACATGTTGAGGACATTGGAGGAACTCAAAGCCCAGCAACGTGGTGGACAAAGTCTGAGCGGATCGCAGCAGGAGGGAGCTGCGGCAGGCCACGTCTAGAGGAGCCCCCACGGGAGTGGGACCCTGGAGGTCTCTCCTCCGAAAATCAGTGGAATCAGAGAGAAAGCGAAGGCACATCAGGTGCCAAACAAGGCTCCAGAAGAGCCAGAACCACTGAGTTTTGTCACTCCCAACCCCTGGAGCGCCCTGCCAAGGGACGTGGCAAGAAGGAAGGAGCGACCACGGAGAGCCTCGTGGACGGGCAGGACCAGCCCAAGATCTACACCATCCGTGACCATATCCTCGAAATCCTGATGCACCCGGATGTGCTAGAGTTGCATGCCGTGAGAGTCGTCCATACACCGCATGGTGACGACCGGCAGTTGCACTTGAAGGTGCCCGTACGGTGCAGACAAGAAGAGTTGGTGGTGGATGCCTTGGTGGATACGGGTGCCCAGGTGAGCCTGGTCCGGAGAGGGTTGTTCAAGGAGGAATCCCTGCAGCCCAGCCGTAGACTGGTACGCCCGAAGGTGGCCAATGGAGAGATTATGGGTGGTGGCACCCATGAGGCCACTATCAGTATGGAATTCTGGGAGCATGAGCGCTTGAACCGCCCTGATTTGGCGAAGAGAAGCACTCTATCCGGGAACTTCTATGTGGCCGACATTACAGATTGGGATATGATCATGGGTATGACTTTGCCATTGGAGCCCTTCCCCATCGTGCAACGCTGGTCCGGGAGTATGATGAATGCCTTACATGGCTGTCCACGGACTATGCATGCGGATCATCCCAATGGAATGCCCTGGAAGAGGATCGGATCGTCCAAGCGGTGCAAGCTGTGGGTGCCAAGTCCAGAGGAGACCGCCGAGTTCAGGTCACGGAGTATGGAATGGGAGCCGAAGCGCCCGAGACGGATGTCTTCACTTCCCGGGATGCCCCACTTTTGCGGAATTGTAGGAGGCATTGGCATCGAGGAGACTCAGCCTGGCACAGGCATTGGGGTTTGAAGGAGTGGGGGCCCATGTATTGGCATGGATCCCTGGACAATACCAGACGTACGGTGGAGAAGATCATCGCGGATAGGGCGAAAGGGGTTCCTGGTCATAACCGGCATACGATCCACCCCATGTCCGGTGGAAGGTCTCAAGTTGACGCTCGACTCCATCACCCTGAACGAGATGTCATTCGGGCCAGAGGAGGAGTTGTTCATCGACGCCAAGAGCTTATCAATGCCCTCCCCGGGTCGAGCGTGGGCTACCAAGGCTTTCTTGGTGGATGAGGCGCAATCCCAGCCCAAGGGTGATGAGACAAGGTTGAGGCGGTGCCCATGCGGGTCATGTTTGAGACCAAGGAGGGGACGGATCAGCCAATTGATGGCATTGACGTCCTGTCCCACGCCGAGATCGACCACGTGGTCAACCACATGCAAATGGGGATGCACGACCGTGTGGCAGCCAAAAAAAGGGCGGGCCATGGTCACATCTCCGCATTGGTGGGATGACAAGATGTTGGTCGCCGGCAAGTACGAGAAGGATGGGTTCGTGGCGAGTGTCATGGATCACATCGCGGACCAATATGATGGTCCGGTTGGGTCGGACCCGCTGACATGGGATTTTCCAAGAATGGGAGCCGGTAGCGACAAGAACTCGGCTGATGCCGCAAATTTCCGAAGGTTATCGGTGGGAAGTGCACCCGACGACAATGAACACGGCATATCGGACGTGGAGGAGTCGGACTCGGACCCGGAAGAGGCCTATACCGCCGTGCGGTCGGTTGTATCGATACCGAAGCAAGCGGCTGAAGAGGCCCAGGAGAACCCGAAGGTTGCCGAGATGAAGGAGAGGCTGATAAATGCCTATCCGCGGCTATTCAGTGGCGTCGCCAACAAGAACCCTCCAGATCGTGGGAGGTTTGGCACAGCGAGGATCAAGCTGAAGCCGAACCCCAAGATCTATCTTCATTGGGAATACCAACTTCAAGGGGATCGGGCAGAGGCCATGAAGACGGTGTTGGCCGAGTTCATTGAGGGGGGCTGGATTGAACCCTCTGACAGTGAGTGGGCCAGCCCAGCCCTTATCGTGCTCAAGAAGGAGAAGGGCAAGTGGAGGTTGGTGGTGGATTACAGGGGCTTGAACGAGCAAACCGAGCATGACTCGTACTCGCTCCTTCTGATCGACACCATCCTCCAAAAGCAACAAAAAAAGTGGATCTTCACGGTGTTAGACCTGAAACACGGCTATCACCAGATGCCGCTACACCCGGACTCCAGGCGCTGCACAGCGATGTCGACGCTGCTGGGGCCCATGCAGTGGAAAGTGGTGCCTATGGGTGCCAAGAATGGCTACGCCGCTTTCCAGCGCATGATGGAGGACCTACTCGGTCCAGTCCGGGATTGTGCCGACCCCTTTGTGGATGACATCATCATCGGGTCCGGCACGGAGGACATGACTGAGGACGAGCTCATCGAAGCGCATGAGAAGGATCTGTGCCAAGTACTCAGCGAGCTGGACAAGCACAACATGGTGTGCAAGCCCACCAAAGCCTCACACTTCGTGAAGGAAGTGGAGTTCGCTGGTCACCTGGTTGGTCACGGGCAACGCCGTCCCATGCCTGGGAAGCTGGCGTCCCTGCACCACTGGGAGAAGCCCCAGACCATCAGCGAACTCCGATCCTTCATGGGGTTCTGCAATTACTATTCGGGCTATGTCTGGATGTATGCAGAACTATCGGCGCCGCTGCACAAGATGCTGCAGGTGGGGAAGTTTGATGGCCGGAAGGGGAGCAAGAAGAAGCTTGCCTGGACCCTTGAGGCCGAAGATGCGTTCAGCTGCCTGAAGGAGTGACTCCTGGGGCAGCTGGGGCTATTCCTGGTGGACCCGGACAAGGGATTCGTGCTAGCGACGGACGCCTCGGACTATGCTGTAGGTGCAGTCCTCGAGCAGGTCTGGGACGACGGGTCGCACGTACCCGTGGCGTTTTGGAGCCGGATCCTGGCCGAGGGCCAACGCCAAACCTGGACCGCGAGGGAGAAGGAGACGTACGCCATTGTTTGTGCGCTCAGGAAGTGGTCTGGCCACATCGAATTACAACCGGTGGTGGTTTGTACGGACCATCAGTCCTTACAGAGCTGGCACAAGGAGCACGTCGACAGCCCCTCCGGACCGGCGGCAAGGAGGGCTCGATGGCATGAGACGTTCGCCAAGTTCGACCTCAGCGTCGTGTATGTCCCGGGGAAGGACAACACTGTGGCAGATTGCCTCAGTCGATGGGCCTACCCCGCGGGCAAGGCATGGATGGACATATCAAGCCATGGGGACGCCGAGGAGATTGAGGAGGCCAAGGGCATCATCAAGATGGAGAAGGCAATGGAGCAAGAGGGGGTCAAGTGCTTTGTGGTGATGGCAAACCGTACAGACCTGGCCAAGTTCCGGGGCGCCCGAGTCGAAGCTATTCGTGAGGAGACCCTCGAGCAATGGATGGTGGCCCCCGTAGAGCTAGTCAGGTCGGTGCTCAGAGAAGACATGTCGGATGACTATGCGGCATCCGACCACTGGAGCTGGTACTGGAATGCCGTGAGCGCCCCGTCGGACGACCAATGGCCTGAGGGCTTGACCGAGGATGGGGATAAATTATTCCTCAAGGACAAGCTATTGGTCCCTGAGAACGGAATGGAGGAGCTTATTGACCACTGGCATAACACGCAGCTCATGCATCCTGGTCGGAACAAGATGCAGCAGGACCTGGAGTGGCATTTCAAGTTCCCACCGGGGTACTACGCCTTCCTGGACAAGTACTGCAGCGACTGCGCCGTGTGTCGGGCCACGAAGAGCCCCAACCACTCCACGGCTGGCAACCCGGTGTATACGGCTATACCAGAGGCCCCTATGCGGTCCGTGGCCATGGATGTATTCGCTATGCCTGAGGTCACCGTGGAAGGAGAGACCTAGGACTGTGTCATCCTGGCGGTGGATAGGCACAGCGGGTATATCGTGGCAGTCCCTGGCAAGAAGTCCAACAAGAAGGACAAGGAGGACAAGCATGGAGAGGGGGTGCAGGCCAAAACCATCCCTAATGCCATGATCAGGCATTGGCTGACGGTTTTTGATGTCCCAGCTGTCATCTGCAGTGATCGGGGCAGTCAATTTGTGGGGACGTTGTTCAAGACGATGTGCAAGCACATGGGGATTCGGCACGCCAAGACCGTGGCGTACAACAGCTGGTCGAGTGGCTGGGCTGAGGTGGCCGGGCAGCAGATGTTCGAAAGTTTCCGCCAGCTGCACATTGACGAGCTGGGCCGGAATTGGTACAATTCGCTGTGGAGAGTACTCCAGGCGTACCACGACCTTCCCGGGCCCACTGGACTGTCGCCCCATTGTATCCTGTTTCTACGGGATCGAGTGTCACGCACTCTCCCGTGGTTGAACCATGGCAAAGTGGCCCGGGATGGTAGTGCCATGATGGCTGAGGTGGACGACACGGCGGCCAAGGTGTGCAAGGCACTTCAGGACGAGCATGAGAAGAGGGCCAAGTCCTTAAAGCAGGGAAAGGTCCAGAAATATGCTCTCCAAGAAACCGTATGGGTGGAGCGGCACCACAAGGATGTCCTGTCCAGGCATCGGCAGGCGTCTTGGTATGTGCCGGGGGTAATCGTGCGGATGGTCGGGTAGGATGTGTATGCGGTTCGTGTGGGGGATAACAAGATCCTGGACCGCGACCATACCCAGCTTCGTCCCCGAGCACCAGACCCCAGCGGACGTCCCGTCACCTTCGAGTTCACAGCCGGAGATCTGGACTCGAATGACGAGGGTGAGGACGACGACTTCATCGCCGAGAGGATCCTGACGGACAAGCCGGACCCGGGGACGCCTGGGGGGAGGCTATACAAGGTCCGTTGGAAGGGATTTGCTGCATCCAGGGATTCGTGGGAGCCTCCGGACAGTTTCGTGCCAAGGTATACCACGGTCTGGATGGAGTATCTAAGGAGGAAGAACATTTCCTTGGATGTCAAGTACGTGTTGGTCCATTTGGTGGCTGCAGCAGCACGGTAATGGATCCCCCTTGGCATTTTTGTTTGTTTTTCTGCTTGGGGGACGGGTGAGGGCGTTCATTCGGGGATTTTTGGGCTTTGATTGGCCATATACCTCCTTCACTCGGTCTCCACACATATATATTTCATTGTGGTACACGTATTTAGATCGATCGACGACGTTTCTCTATCTTTGATCCCCTTGGTCCATGTTGTAGATCAAGAGGAGACCGGATATGGCGGAGGGCACCGATTATGATTGTCTTCACCCCTCATTTGGGGCATGGGGGACACCTACGCCGTATGTGGGGCCTCCATGTGTCCTTGGGACATGGGGGGGGGGTTGGAGCCCATTGGGGTCCTCCGGTCCTCTCTTCAATGACTTCCGAGCGGATACAACGCTCTGAGAAGGGGGGTGAAGCCGGTCCGGACCCCTGTGGCCATTCCTAGGTCACTTGGGGTGTGTATCTATGTGGCGGCAAGCTGCCGGTGGCTGATATCATACTCTCCCATCGACCTGACCTAACCTGATGTGATAGTGTGATAGGCTTGGCTCTTCCAGCTATGAGCGGCCATATGCAATACCGAGGCGCCGCCAACTGAGATTTATATATCAGAATATCAGGAATCAACAGGGTTTTTTAATCATAATGTTTTCGTATTTTTTCGGCTATCCTTTCTGATTGTCAATGTATCGGCGACTGTCAGTTGGCTCGCGATTTTGCGGTAACCGATTGGTTAACTGTTATTTCCAGATATTTTGGCGGAAATCTCGATGAAGGGTCAGATTTCATCAGTAAAGGGTTCGTTGCTTCTGCAATTTTCATGTTATACACTCGCAAATTTAATCCAATTTTTCAGACATTCACAATCGGATTTTCGACTTCGAGGTTGCCGCACTTGATATGATGAATTTCGAGTTGTCCTACATTTTTCCACGATCACAAATCAACCTTCCTCTTGTTGTCTCCTTCATTTTTCTTCGAGATATAAGCGAAACAAAATTGATTCGGGAGGCCACTTTGGAAGGCCATATCTCCGGCTCACAGCGGGCAGTCACAATTTTGAGATATTGGCTAGAATCCCTTGGTCTCGACCTAATTTAGGAAGCGTCAAACGCCTTTGATGTGTACACATGGCTGGTGTAGCAAGGGATAATGGTCAAGAGGGTAGAAAGTGATATATAACCCTTGGACCATGCCACCGAATATTTTAATGCGATTTTGGAGTGTACCGCATGAGTGTTGCTGTTGCATGGAAACTTTTCTTTGGGTTCCTACGTATTTTTAACGTGAAATTATGTCCATGGAGGGGCATGGCATACCATGGTGGGAGCCAATTTTAAGGATATGTGTTATATGCATGGTATGTGCTTCGCTATGCTCACTCCGGTGTTATATATCTCCGTTTGTAGGAAGATATATGGAGTCAAAGGTGGCAAAGGCTTCGCCCATGTCCCAATTGTGAGCTCCATAGCCCTGGACCATGTCTACCGCACATATAGTGCATGTGGGAAGGTTTACGGAGCAACCCACAAGGGCCACTATCAATTTTCCCATTTTCATGGTGCGGGTTGGGATGAAGTTCAAAGGTGTCCCCATGCGTCCATTTGGGGATCCAAGTGGGGAGAATCATTGCAATTGTCCCAAGCAATCGTGTTTTGAACCATATGTGGAGACCATGGGTGAGCGAAGTTTTATACTATTGTGACTATCTTGAATTTGACAACATTTGCATGTTTTTGACCTCATTTTATGCTCATTTTTGTGTTTTATGTGCTCAACTGGTCGGTTAACAGTAAAGTGCCTAGAGATCTGTGAACTATGGTTTGTTACTCATATGTTGGCACATACTTCGGTGTTGCAGCTCACCATATGCCGGATTACGTGGTCACTTTGGCGTGGCACACGAGGCCTCACAAAATTAGGTCTCAAATTCATGAGTTGACTTGTGAAGCATGGCATGTGTATCTCCGGAAGGGTTTGGGGGCCAATATTGGAATATTCTTGGGCATGGACCTTTTGTCTATATCACCCTTGTATCTTACGTTCCGTTTCGACACATGCATGGAGCATTTGAATATTTGCCGTATGCATTTTTGAGCATATAATTGAATTTTGGGCACTATGGTGTGATTTGCCTAATTTTGCTATGTTGTGAGGTCATCTTCATGGGGCAATTCTCCAAGCCCAATCGACTCCAAGTCCAACCAAAGGTATGTCAGGGTAGAGCATGGTCCTGAGTGCTACTCTAGGCCATGCCACGCCACCTCCCCCATTGGGCTAGGATTCAGGAGCTTGAAGAGGAACACGGTTTTGGGGTTTGTGTAGTGACTTTTGACTTTTGACTACCTACGAGAGGGGAGGGGTGGCCAAGTGTGTTAAGGGCAGTAAAAACGCCCATATTTCTAAGGGCCAAAAACTAACTCACTCCCCTGCCCGCGAGGAAAAGCGGAACAGGAGACACCACTACACTACACTCACTAATGCCAGCACCAGCCTTCAACGGCAGGATGAGCACAACCGCACTCAGTCCCTACTAGGCTTGCTGATCCTAACCCCTACACACGCTACTGGGTGGCCAGGACAAAGAAGTCTCGAGCCCAATTGGCTCCCGTGTGAGATTACAAGAGAACACAGCGCCGCTGGGAAACTGTGGCCTGCCAGGGTAGCCCAGACGCGTTTCTCTGACAGGGCTTGGAGGGAAGGAGTGCCGTGTCCACAGCGTGTAATAAGGGTTGTCCATGAAGAAGCCGTTCTCTGACCCCACGTGTTTGTGTGATCTGCGCCCTTTTTACCTTGGGCAGAAAAATGAAAAGTCGCCAATAGCAACCGCTGCTGCACCAATCACCCTGACCTTGCCCACCTGGTACAAAGGCGGATGAAGGACGGTTAGCGGCTGAGGAACCTGACTACCCTCGCTGTGTTATACAGGTCTTTGGGTAGAAAATAATACTCCGTCCACTAACTGTCCTGCAAGCAAGCAAGCTGAGGACTCCGCCCGTTCTCCTATAGAACGTAGGGCGGAGCCCTGGGTAGCCTAAACAAGGGTTATACCGTGTGCACAGCGGGTGGCCTACATTCGTTTAATGCATCCTGCGTATGCAGGGAAGGGAGGTAGGTAGGTGGGTAGGTGCACTCGGTCGTGGAGAGGCGCCCCATGGTTCCCCCTGGCGTCGCCCCTGTGACTAATAGGATGAGGCTCCGCGCGTGAAGAGGGGAGGCGGCTTACATCCCGCTAGACCTGACTGTTGGCCCCCAACAAAGCGGCCCCGGGCAACATCGGGAGGGCTGATCGCCGCCAGCGTGACGTGCTCGTGTCGCCGGGAGGGTGTGCCCCCGTACTTGCGCACGTCCCTTCCTTTGGGCGGAACCCTAGAGGTTCACCGGAATTCCTGGCGTATCCCGTCCCAAAGCCATGCATACACGTTCTTGGTACTAGGATTCCGAGGCGCTTGGATGTCGCACGCTCCGCCTCGAGTCCCAAAGCAGCGCAGGCCTTAGGATCCAGCCTTACCCCCGGTCTCCGGATCTCGTTTGGCCGGGTCACCTGCATGGCACGGGCTGCCTCAGTGCCCGGGCCGTGGGCACTGGGTTTCCTACTGTTGTGCGGCGTTTGTGTTTGGGTCCGGTTTGCGGTTGGGTGTGGGTTTTGTTAACCCCGCCAGTCCTGGCTGGGGTCTTGGGTGGGTGTGTTTGGGCACGGTTTGTGGTGTTGTCCCTCTAGTGTCGGCTGTTTGCCGTGTTCGTGGTTGGGGTTCGGTTTCGGCCTGCTTAAGGGACGTGTGTAGTGTCGTGCGCGCCCCGCTTGCCCCCCGCCGTTTCTGGTTCCGGCGTGCGGTGTGGGCTGCGTGCCCGCCCCGGGTGTCGGCTGTGCCCAGCCCTTCGTGGCTGGGTTGTCGGGGTGTGTTTTTTGCGTTTCTTTTTTCTTTTTTTTGCTGGGTGTGCCTGTCCCGGGCCTTGTGGTCCCTGTCCCCCCATCCCCTTGCTTTCGGGCTCGGCTGCTGGGTCTTTTTTTTTTCTTTGTGGTGTGTGTCTGCATGTTTCGGTGTCCCTTTTCCCGGTGGGCCGCTGTTCCTGGCTTGGTGTTGCCGGTTTTGCCTTGGTGGTCCCCCTGTGCCTCTTCGGGGGTCCTGTCTTCGGTGCCTTCTGGGGGGGGGGGTTTGGCCGCCTCTGGTGGTGTTGGCGGGCGGTTTGGTGGCTGTGGGCTGTTTTCGCAATCCCCCCCCCCTCCCCCCTCTGGTTTTTTTTTTGGGGGGGGGCAGGCTGCTTGTTCCTCCCTCTGCCTTCCCTGGTTGGCGCACGCCATGGCCCGCATTCAGTGTTGTCTTCCGGGCTGCTGTTGGCGGTTGCGTTCTGTTTGGCCGTGTTCCGGCCCCACGGTGGGCTCGGCGCCCCTTCTTGCCGGCTTAGGTCCTGGCTCTGCCGGCTGGGCGGCTGCGACAGGCGGCTGCTTGTGGCTCTGGGTTAGGGGGCTGGGGTTGTTCCTGTCCTTTCCCCTCTGCGGTGCCGGTTTTAACCTTCTGGGTGGTCCGCCACCGTTGTTGCCGGGCGCGCTGTGGCCCCGTGTGTGGCCTGCGGTGCTGGTGTGTGGCATGCTGGTGCGGCGCCTTCCGGGGTGTGCGGTGGCTTCCTTCGGTTAGTCCTTCAGGTTAGGGTAAGTTGTGTCGTGTTGTTCCGCTCTGTGCCGCGTCGCGTCGCGTCTTGCTGTGGCGCGTTGCACTGTGGCGCGTTGTGGTGCGGTGTGCCGTGGTCTCGCGTTGTGCCGCGGTGGGTCAGTGGAGGTCAGCCTGGCCTCCGTCATGGTGCGGAGTGCGGGCCGAAGTGTGGCTGGCTGGTGGCCCGGGGGTGCGGTTAGGTGTGGGTATCTCGCTGGGTCCGTGCTGTGGGGGCTTGGGCGTGCCGCTCGGGCTGGTGGGTCGGGTAGGTCGATCGCGTGACGTTCCGTGGGGTTGCCCTCCCTGGGGGCCTGCGCCTTGGTCCCGTGTCCTCGGGGGGTTTCGGTCCCTGGTCCTGGTCCCTGTGGCCGTGCCATTGTCCTCTTCAGCTGCTTGTGAGGTGGCCGTTGTGGCGGCCGGGGTCGTCGTCTGGCGGTTCGGGCGTGGTGGTGCGCCGTGCGGCGGCGTTCCCTGCGGCTTCCTCTGTGGGTGTGGCCCGTTCTCCCCGTGTTGGTGTGCCCTCCATTCCCCGTGTGGTTTCCGGTGGCTCCTGGGTGTGCGCTGGCGTGATCCGTACGGGGTCCGATGCTTGCTTCGGCGGTGTGTGTTGGGGGGTGCGCCCCCGGGAGTCGCGGGGCGTTCGTCGGGGCTGGGGCGGCGCTGGTCCCCCCGTCGTGGTATGCCCTTCCTGGGTTTGGGCCCTGGCGTTTGCCGTGGTGCCCTTTTTCTCCGTGCCTTGGTCCCCGCTCCCGCCCCTTCCTGGTTCTTCGGTGGTTTCCTGCCCCCATGTGGTGTCTCTTCTGGCGTCCTGTCCCTGTGAGTGCCTGCCCTCACTTGGGGCCCCCCCGTGCCCTCTTGCCTGAGTGCCCCTTGGTGTCCCTTGCCCTCCCCTTGCCCTTGTCCTTCCCCTTCCTGGTGTGGTGGTGGCGGGAGGGGCGGGGTGGGGAGGGGGCGCCGACGGCCCAGGCCTGGGGGTGGGTGGCCTGGAGCCACTGGCGGAGGGCTTGGGGGGTGTAGGGGGCGCGGAGGCCCTGGACCGCATCGCGGAGGAGGGCCTCCCATGCCGCTTGTGGCATGATGGCCTCAAGGGGCGGCCTCGTTGGGGTCGGCGAGGGTGCGGGTGCGCACCTCCTCGAAGGTATGCACCATGTGCACCCCATCGTGCCTTCCCGCTCCCCCGGCCCACTTCACCCAGCAGCGGAGCTCCTGCAAAGCGGGGGCGGACCAGGAGGCGAGGTGGGCGGGGGCCTGGGGGGGGGAGGGGTCCGTGCCCGGGGTCCTGGAGCGGCGGGGGGAGGACGTGGACCTGCGGTGGTGGCGGGGTTGCGGTGCCTGAAGGAGCGGGAGCGGCGGTGGCGGGGGCTGGGGGTGGAGGACGGGTACGGGTGGAGGGGGGAACGGGAGGGGGAGGTCGTCATGGGGCGGCGTTGCCGCGCTTGGTGGCGTCCTGGGGAGCGGGAGTGGTGGTGGCGGGGGCTGGGGGTGGTGGATGGGTATGGGCGGCGGGGGGAACGGGGAGCCCGACGGGGCCTGTGGGGGGAGGGGGAGGTGGACGTGGGGCGGCAGTGGCGTGCCTGGCGGCGTCGCGGGGAGCGGGAACGGTGGTTGCGGGGGCTGGGGGCTGGGGTCTTGTATGGCCGGAGGGGGGAGGGGGAGGTGGACATGGGGCGGTGGTGGCGCTCGTGGTGGGGCCCGGGGGAGCGGGAGCGGCGGGAGCGGGGTCTCGGGGGGTCGTGGTGGCACCCGGGGCAGCGGGAGCGGCGCGAGTGGGTGGTTGAGGCGCGGTGGCGGTGTGGGGACTGTGGGCGCTGTGGGCGAGTGTGCCATGCGGGGGGGGAGCGGGAGCGCCGCCGTTTGCGGGACTGAGACTCATCGCTCGAGTCGGGCCGGTCAGGAGGCGTCGGCGGGTCATGGGGGGCTTCGCGTGGTGCGGCCTCGTACTGGGGGGGGGGGTCCCCCGTCGTCCATGGATCCGCCACGTAGGGGTGTGGTGGCGGCAGCGGCTGGGTGTATGGGTCGAGTGACTGTCCTTGGCCGGGTTGTGCCCGGGGGGCCCCTTCGGCGTGGACGTGGTGTCCAGGGGGATACGGATACGGCTCCTGGTACGGGGGGGGTGGCTGGTACGGCGGGAGTGGCCCCTGCCGGTAGGTGGGGTATGCAGGTGGAGCGCTCGGTGGCTGCCATCCCATTCGCTGGTGCTGTTCGTGCACGGGGGGTCGTGGCCCGGTGGGGTAGGGTGGTGGGCAGTGGTAGTGGTGGGGGTGGTGTTGGTAGTGGTGGTGGTGGGGCCCCTGGTGGTGGTGGTGTTGGTAGTGGTGGGGTTGGTGTTCCGGGTACGGCCCATGGACCCCTTGTGGGTTTTCTGGTCCCCCTTGTGGGGGTGGGGGGTTGGGCATCGTGGGCAGCCCCTGGGGCTGCACTATGTGGTGGACAGGGGGGGCGGGTTGGGGGCCGGGCTTGACGGTGACGGTGGTTGAGGGGTCCCACGTCCCTGGGTTGGTTTGGTCGGCGGTGGTGGTGGTTTGCGGGGGATGGATGACGGGGCGCTTGATGACGGGGATGCGGACGAGGGCTTGGACAGGGTCGTGTTGGGTGGCTGCCTCTGCGGTGGTCATGTTTGCCGGTGGGAGGGGGGTGTGGGTTGTCGTCGGTGGGGGGTCCTGGCTTGGGTGAGGGTCCGGGTTGGGGTGGTTTCGGTTCCGTTTGTGTCGTTGCGTTTGTGGTGTTGTGTGTGCTCGCGTGGGCGCCGGCTTGGGTTTGGGGTCGGGTTTGGGGTTGGGGTCCGTTTCCAGGTTGAGGAGGACCTCTGTCCGGAGGTGTGAGGGCGCCGATGTCGGGTCGGGCTTCTTCCTGGTGCGTTGCCGGGGTGCCTGAGTCGCCTGTGTGGGGGTCGGGAGGTCAGTGCGTGGGGCCGCGGCTTTGGCATTTGCCGTGGCCTTGAGGATGAGGGCGGCGGGCAGGGGGGGGTCGGAAGATGATTACGAGGAGGTGGACGAGGCTGAGGATGGGGAGGAGGTGGTGGACGCGGGTACCCAGTCCGGGGTCTGATGGGGCTCGGGTACGGGGGGTATGTGTTGGAGGTGTGTGTGGTTTCGGCCGAGGTCAGGGATCTGGAGGGCTGGTAGCTGCGTTGTGCGCTGGTGTACTGCCTGGTTGTCGACCTTACATTTCCGTATTGGTGTCTGTGGGACTCTTGTTTCATGATGTGGAGTTGGACGTAGGGGGGAAGGCTGCGAAGGGCTTTCCAGAGCAGCAGTGCCTGGGTGCCGAGGCTTGTCGCGCTGGCTTTGTGACGTGGTTGCCTTGCTATGCGGAGGAGCAGGTGTGTGTCGACAGTGGCGTCTACCACGAACCAGACCCGGACGATGTGCGGGGAGTGGGCGGGTAGGTGGGCCGTGATCTCGGTGATGGCGTCAGCCATGGCCCCTAGCTCCCCGTGGGAGGAGGCCCCATAGGTGGTGTGGCCCGTGTGGTGGTCCATGTGGTAGTGTCCCCCGGTGTGGGTTAGCTGCAGGGTGGCCCCCCTGGTGATGGGCTTGAGGGCGGATTCGCCTGAGGCGTCGGTGGAGAAGAGCCGGTCCGCCGGTGATGGTTGTGGGAGGCGGCATGGGTTCATGGGCAGATAGGCGAATATGGCGAGGCCCGTGGTGAGGTGGGCTACTGGGGTTGTGAGCTGCAGGATGGGGGTGGCGTATACCCCTATTCCTTTGGAGATGATGTGTTTCGCTTAGGGGGACAGGGCTATGACTCCCTGCTCCGGCTGTCCTTGTGTGACGTAGGAGTAGATGTAGTGGAGGATGTAGGCTGTGTCTGGGTTTGGGTCGTGGAATGTGAGGGTTTGTGTTCGGTGCTCCGGTGTGTGGCAGGAGTGGTGGAGCGGATAGTAGGGGTGCTCGTGCTTACCCATTCTGCCTGGCTCGTACATGCTGTAACGGATGGCGACCCCTGCCGGGTCGGGGCGGGGCCATGTGGGTGTAGTGGTGAAGAGCCATTTGGACGCGTGGCCGGGGTTCCATGCTACCGTGGGGTTAGTGTCGGTGCGGTGGAACCATGGGGCTACCCATGCGTAGGCCTGTGGTGGTAGGTGGGTTGTGGGGTGGGTGTGGTGGCGTGCTATGAGTCGTAGTACGGGCCATGGTGTGGTTGGTGCCTCGGGGTCACAGGCCCAACATGTGCGTGGCATGCTCTCGGAGTCATGGGGGACCCGTGGTAGGTCTCGGGCGGTCATGTGGTGTTTGGGTATGCGCCATTTTGCCCCGTGGTGGATGACGGTGGTCTGCGTGGGTTTGGCTTCATTCAGGGCCAGTAGTAGGGTTAGTGGTGGGACTGGACCCGTCACCGGGGGCCGGGTTCGTGTTTCGAGCCGGTGGGTGCGTAGCGCGGTGTCGCTGGGATGGGTCGGGGGTGTTGGTTTGTGAATTTTCGGTAGGCTGTTTGCATGTCTTTGCTTCCCGGCAGAGTGTGTCCCGCTGCTCGTGCCGTCTTTGTGAGGTACTGGTGGAAGAGGCGGTATTGAGGCCATTCGGGAAGCTGTAGAAAGGGGGTGTGGTGTGCCCCGCTGTGGTGCAGGACCCGCATTTGGGGGAGGGTGACGTATACTACGGTGATGGAGGCCCCGACAAGGTCTATGGTGTGGATGGTGCCCTTTGGGTGATGGTGGAGGTCCCCGCAGAGGACCGCTAGAGGCCCTTCCTCTGGGCACGTGTGGTTGGTGAGTATGGCGTGGTGTGGGGATGGGAGGAGAAGCTGCAGGTGGTTCCACGGGGGGGTGTCCATGTTGGTGGGCATGCCCGTCTGGTGGACTACCGGGCGCGGGCATGCGTTGCGGGCCCGTTGTGCGGCTTGGAGGCGGATTGTGGTGACCTCGCGGACCTCCGGTGAGTGGTTGAGGGTCATGCGGTGAAGGAGGAGGGCGGTGTGTCTGGTGTAGGCCGCTTTCACCTCGTTCTCTATGGCGTCCCCATAGTGGGGCCATGCCGCTCGGATGGCGCGGGTGGGTATGGAGGTCGGCCAGCCCCTGTGTGCTGCCCATGCCTTGGTCACGGCTCGTGTGGCCTGCTGGAGGGCGGTGGTGGGGTGTGTCAGGTGGAGTGTATGGAAGCCTATGGAGGCGTTTCAAGACCCCGGTGAGGTAGTACGCCAGGCACTGGTGGGACAGGGAGAGGGCCTTGGTGGTCGGGGACGCATATCTGGGGAGATGGGCGAGGTGTGATTGCAACTTGGGAGGGAGGGTGGCGTCCTCAGGGTTGGCGGCCTGGATTACCCCCAGGTGGGTGGTGGTTGTCACGGCCTGCATGGGGGGCACTTGTGGCCCTAGGATGGGGGGTGTGGCAGACCCCTTGATAATGGTTACTGACTTTGTGGGGTGGACGATGAAGTTGTTGTGGGAGAGGTAGGAGACGGTCACGTCCAGTAAGTCATTGGCCTGTTGGGTGACCGTTGGCCCGGGGTCCGGGGCATGGGGTTCGTGTGGGGTGTGTGCGACCGTGAGGTTGGTGTCGTCCGCGAAGCCCACCAGGGGGGAGAGGAGGGGGTAGGGTGCGTAGGCCGGGTAGACCTGCTCGATTGCGAGGGCCAGGGGGAGCGTCACTAGAAGGTACAGGAAGGGGCCCTCTGCTCCCCCTTGGGGGACCCCGCTGCCTGGCTCCAGGAAGGGGGTGAGGCCTGCTCCAGTGAGAACCGTGTATTTGCGGGTGCGGATGTAGCCGGAGGCGAAGTTGTAGAAGGGGAGGCCCAGGCGTTTCCACACCGCTTCCAGAAGGAGCCAGGGGGTGTTTGGGAAGGCTCCTCTGACGTCGAGGGAGGCGATGATGAGGTCCACCGGGTCCATGTCTGCGATGGTGTCCTGCAGGAAGATGGCCTCGTGTGGGGACCGGCCTGGGATGGCCCCCCAGAGGCTGGCTGGTATGCCGGGGTCCAGGTGGGGGCGGATGCGGCGTAGGAGGATGGTCCAGATGATTTTGACCTCCGTGACCGCAGAGACTATGGGGCGCCAGTTGTCCGGGTTTGCCCAGTCCCCTTTTTTGTAGAGGGGGCGGACAACGTTTGCCCAGTCTGGTGGCAGGGGGGTCTGCTCCGTGACGATGTCCCAGAGGCGGTGGGCGAGGATGCAGAGAAGGTGGGCGGGGAGGTGGTAGTATGCCGCCGAAGGGAGGCCGTCGTAGCCTGGGGTCTTGTGTTGCCGGAGACTGTGGATGGCCTTCTGGACTTCCTGGATGGTGAAGGGGCATTTTTCCAGTTGCCGCCTCTGGGCGTGGTTGAAGACCCGAGGGAGGCGGTCGATTTTGGCCTGGGTGTCTGGGTCCAGTGTGTCTTGGGTGGGGGTGTGTTGCCGGAGGAAACTGTCTTGGGTGGCTTGGAGCACTGTGGCTGGGTTGTTGGTGAGGGAGCCGTCCTTCTGCCAGACCGTGGTGATGGTGCGGTGGCCGGTTTCGGTCATGGCTTCGTTGAGGTGGGAGATGGCCTTGTAGGGGAGTTCATGTTGCGCATACCGTTCGTGTTCCTGGGCGATGCGCTGTTGCCTGTGGATGCGCGACCGCTGCAGGTCTGCCCTGATGTGGGCTATCTGTGTCCTGCACTGGTGTATCTGGCGGCGGGTTTCGGGGGTGTCGGTGTGGAGGAGGGTCGCCAGTTGTTGCTTCGCATGCCAGAGGTCATGGAGCATGTCCCCTAGGGCCGTGGGTCGTTGGTCGTCGTCCGTGTGGGGGTGTTGCTGGAAGCCGCAGGCAACGGCGGCCGTGCGCATGGCTGTGAGTAGGTCGGTGGGGTCTGGTTGTATTCGCCGGGCGCGGTCTATGGCCCTGTGATATTGGGACCAGGCATGCTTGTCATGCAGTGGGGGTATCTTCAGGGGGGGTGGTAGGCCTTGGTCCGCATCCTCTTGGGGGCTGGGGGGAAGGTTGGGGATGGCGAGGCGGATGTGCAGGGGGCTATGGCCTGTGGGTCCCAGCGGGAGGGGTCCATATCGGGCCTCCGCTCGGATGATGCTGGTGGGGTCGCCATAGCGAACATCGATGCGGGATGGGGCGGCATCTGTTTGGTGGGGGAAGTGGGATGGTTGGCCTTCGAGGTTGGCTGTCAGGTCCACGAGCCCCAGCATTTCGATGGTGTCGCGGACTGCTTGGTCCTGGGGTGTGGCCTGTCCCCCTTGGTCCGCCGGGGTGGGGGCGGCGTTCATGTCGCCGATGATGACTGTGGGGGCGAGCATGGCCATCTGGCGGTATGACTCGGCCAGGGCTTGGAGGAAGGGTTCCGTGGCGTCGCCGAAGGGGACGTTGGCGTTGATGACGTTGAGTTGCCATCCGTCCCCGGCGACCTCATAGACACCTAGCCTCCCTGGGACGCTGAGGTGGTGGACGAGGTGGACGTGGATGCCGGTTTGGGCGTACAGGGGGGTCCCCTTGTGCCAGTAGCATTTGTACGCTTTCTGGTCCGGGGTATATATGGGGGTGGTTTCTGAGGGGTCGTCGCGTTGTAGGCCTTGTTCCTTGAAGGTGAGGAGGTGGGGAACCCACCTCGGCCCCTGTGCCATCGGGAGCTCCTGGAGGGCGGTTGTCGCGTCCTTGGAGTATGTGACGGCCGGGTGGTTGAGGTCGAGGAGGTTGACGGTGGCCTCGGTAGGGGCGGGCCGGGGCTGTGGAGGCTTGTGCCCTCAGCCCTTGCCCCGTCAGGGAGGGGGACTGGGGCTCGGGGACTTTTTGCCGGTTGGTGGGCGCTTGGGTAGGCGCGGCGGGGGGAGGCCTTGGCTCCACTCCGGGGGGAGCTCCCCAGTGTATTTGGTGCCTCTGTGGGCCTTGTTCTCTTCGGTGCGGAGTCGGATGGGGTGGGCGCTGGTGAGCTCCAGGTCGTAGCCTTTTGGCTTGTCCGGGGCGCTGCTGCCTTGGTCTAGCTCCTTTTGGCGGTTCGAGAGCACCCGGATCTGTGGCCCCCCGTTGTCCCCCCGGTCGCGGAGGCGGTACTGGATTGTGCCCTCACGGCAGATCCAGTCGCCTGTGTGGTCGTTGCGGAAGGGCTGCTGGACCTTCGCGCCCTTTTCGAATCCTGGGTATGCCTCGGGCGGGGGCGGTGCTGGTGGCGGGAGGGAGGATGATGAGGATGCCTGGTCCGGGTGGGGCGGTTGTAGTGATGGGAAGGAGGATGACGAGGATGTTTGGTCCGGGTGGGGCGGTGGTAATGGCGGGAGGGAGGATGACGAGGATGCTTGGTCTGGGTTCGCCGGGTGGCTCGGGTGGGATGCGGGGGGTCGGGAGGTCGCTGCTCTTCCGGCTTGGTTGGGGGCGGGTGCGCCCCTTTTCCGTCTCGCTCGCTTTGGTGGGACTGGAGGTAGCGGGGCTGGGGGGGCGTGGGGTTTGAAGAAGGGGTGCGTTGCTTGCTGGCCCGGATCCCTCAGTGGGGGTTCTGCCGGTGTTTGCATTTTCGCTTTTGCGTGGCTGCGCATGATGTCGGCGAGCTTGTGCATGGTCTCCGGGGGATCTGTTGGCCATGGCAGTGCGGCCGGGCTGCCGTCGAAGGGGTGGTGAAGGTGGTAGTTCCTCATGGCCTTGGCCTGCATGACCCAGGCCTCCGTGGGTTCCGGTGTGTCTGGGCTGTTGGGGGAGCGTTGATCCCTGTAGAGTGCTGTGTGGAGGGCTTCCCAGGGGGCGCCTCCGCGGCCTGTGAGGGTGGTGGCCTGGAGGAGTCCGTGCCGGCCCCGTGGGGGGTCTTCTGGGTCTATTTCCGGGGTATAGGCCTGGGCCGCCATGGGGACTCTGTGTGCCCAGTGGAGGACCCACCATTGGGCGTCCGCTTTGAGGATGTGGATGGCGGGTTGTGGGGGAGGGGTGTCCAGGGTGTATCACGATGCGATGGCTAGTTCCATCCTGGAGGGGTGGATGTATGGGGTGGCCCTGCGGCTTAGGAGTTGATCGATGTGGAAGGGGGTGACGGGATCTTTGGGGCCCTGCGGTGGTTGGGGCATCGCTGGGATGGTTGTGGGGTCCTAGTGGCGTTCGTGGGCGGGGAGGGTGTACAGGGCGGCGGTGATGATGTGGTGGGCTTGCCCCTCCGGGACGATGTGGCGCTCCGTGCCGAAGTCCTTTGGTACGTGGGCTGCGGGCTGGACGGTGATGTGGGCTAGGGCGCGTTGGTGGGCCTTTTTTTCCCCGTCTGGCGCGTGTGTCCGTTTGTCCCCCGGAATGTGCTGGTGTTGGTGTTTTGGTGGGGGCGGTCCCAGGGCGAGGGATTCTACACCGTGGAGGGGGATGGCGTGTTCCCTGGACCTGTTGCGCAGGGAATGGAGGAGATTGACAACAATCCTTTTTTTTCTATCATTAACCCACTTCATCCGATCATCACAAGACGCAACCACGAAGCAGGCTCCTCCTTGGCTTATCTATCTTACTCACCAAGCACCATGTGAAGGGAACACAAACGCAAAAATGACCCTAAGTGTTTAAGCAACCCTACAGCGAGTTATAAACAACCCTAAACGATTAATGCATCGTGTGTCATGCATGCCCTTCTCATTCTTTTTCCTACAGAAGAAGGAGGGAGAGTGGCGGGAAACTGCACAGCACAAAGCAACCCTAATTTAGCGCTACGGTGACACGACCACGAGCAAGCACTTTCCTTTCTGACCTGTGAAGAGAAAAGAAGGGTGGATGGATGCACAGGGAAATCGCCCGTACCTGTGAATGCCTAGATTAGGCACATGCATCACGAGCACAGCGCATAGACTAAGTCTACGTGCGGGCTGCGCGCTCCATTCGTCTAACGTACCTTTCATTCTTGTTTTGACTTGTGCAGAGCAAGGGAAGTGAAACCCCAAACCCCCGACGAAAGCAGCGGTGACAACCGTAGCGTTTTAGCAAAACTACCACCAGGAACGCAATGCATGCGTGTGACATGACAGTAACATACCTGAGAGGTGGGTTGTCCACCTGCTCTGTTGTGTGTTTTTCCGTTCAATACGCTTTGCCAAAGTTTGTAAAATGTTTGATGCAGCTGTGCAAAACATTGTTTTAAAAGCTTTAAAAACCACGGCTCATACCTTCTTTTCCAGGAGCCGTTGACGCTTGCGCAACTCTTTTCGGGAGCGTGCTCCTGTTGCGCTTGTCTGCGACTTTAGGTTTTGGCCTAAAAATGACGCTTTCCAACGCCATTTTGTCAATTTTTAGCGATTTGACTTCTGAAATCACTACCCCTTTCGCAAAACGACAGTATTCACTCCCTGTTGGTTCAATGTTCTTTTTTCTTCAGGTCCTGTACTTTTGTGCCCTCCATTGGGAGTATTGCTCCGCCCTGACCCTTGGTCAGGACGTTTACTAAAACGCTGTTTAGACAGGGATCGGCCTCCGCATTAGAGCGTTCGACTGTACCCTAGTGGGCAAGCATGTGTGCTCTAGGGAGAGATTACTGGGTTCAAACCCCACTAACCCCAAATTTTACCAAAGGCTTTCTCCTCAAGCTGGTGACGTTTGAGGAATGCCCCATCAAAGGGACATCATTCACGGTACATTACACTGCTTTTCAAGGGTACCTACAATGTGATAGGCTTCCCTGAACTAATGGGAGTGTAGTCTGCTGGTTTAATGCATTTTCTCGGGTATATTTGGGGACATTTGAGCCTTGTTCCGTGGTCCTACTAGCTTGATCAACTCGTACTGCAGGGGGGGGTAAGAAGAAGTGGCTACCATATCTTCCTTGGGGGACTTGATCGAGGCCAAGCCCCCCCTAAAAGCCTGATGTTGATGTTGAGACTAACATAATCATTTTTATCACTCTTTTGAGGTTTGAAGTACACCTTTACAAAGTAACTAGGGTTACAACCCTAGCCCCCCATGAAGCTCACCCCCATCACTCAACTGAGCGGAGGTATTTTCCTTCATGGAGGTAATACCGAAGTTAAGTAGGCAATTCTTGCCTAAGGCCTTGTAGGTTAAGCCTAGTGGTCCCCCACCTCTAGACCACTATACTCCACTGATTGTACCACGTATTGTGGTTCTACCTTTTAACTGATTCTGAATTCAGTTACTTGGCCATGCTGGCCACCCCATATCCTGTGTCTGACCCGACTCCTTTGTCCCAGATTCCTAACCCACTCCATTCTATCCAAAGGAGTGCACATGAAGTGCTTGGTGCTCTCTCATGGAGCCCTGAGGCATGCGAGCTTTCACATAAATTCATCTATTTTGGAGCTTTGTATTCAGATCTACTGTGGTCGATCTGCAGCCTCTCTTTGTTACACATGTTTTGATTGTGGAAGGCCTTATCCTGATTTGATTAATTCGGTGCCTGGACTTGCTCTACATTACCTTTGTGTGGACTTCATCTCGAGTTGTTGAAAATCAGCAAGGGTTTTCTAAAACAGATACAAGGATCAAGCACAAGTGTGAGCAAACCAGAAAGCCTTTCTACCCCACTGCTCACACTCTTCTGAGCTGGCGTGGCACGCTGTGGAGATGGCAGGGAAGCGGCCAGGGGGGTCCCCTCGTGCCCTCATGAGGGCTGTTCGGGTTCAATTACTCAGCCTCACCTTGCTGCTCGTCTTTCAGGCGCGCGGTCGGGGTTCGCCGGCCCACTCGCTGGTCATGCGACGTGCGCTCCTGGGGGCCTGGTACTGGCCCCTTAGCGCGCATGCCCTTTTTGAAATAGCGTGCCGGGGAGGTTGCAGGAGGTTGTCCTGAGCGGTGCTCTTCTTGCCCAGATGACGAGCCTCTGTGGTCAGGCACTCGTTCAGTCCCAGCTGCCGGTCCTCAAGCCTGCAGCTGGGGCACACTGCCCTTGTTTCTCCGGCACAGGGGGTGCGGGTCTGAGGACCTATCACGGACCCCACAGGTCAAGCTCTTGTGACCCGGTGTTGCGCGCTTTGGATGTGGGGGAAGTTCGTCCGGGGGGGTGGGCGCCTCCTACCCTCCTGAGGGGTCTCTGAGCTCAGGGACCCACCCCCCCCTTGGCGGCCAGTCCTCCGGGCTGGCGTTGGGGGTCTGTGGCCCGCTGGCTGTGGGTGCGACCTGCGGTCGTTGGAGCGGGGCACTGGCCCCTTGCCTCACATGCACCTTCACACATAGCGCGCGAGGTGACGGGTCGTTTGTCGTCAGGCATTCGCCGTACCTCGACCGCCCCTCATTGGGCGTGCAGCCGGGGCCCACCGCCCTTGTTCCTCTTGCGCGCTGTTTTGGGTGTGGGGGCCGGTCACCGACCCCACAGCGCACGCTCTTGCGAGCTTGCGTTGCTCCCTGTCGGCGTGGCAGGGGGGCGGGTTTGAGGGAGCTCGTCGTGGTTTCTGGACATCGCCTCCCCCTGCTGCTCTGGGCGTGCGGCCAGGGCCCGCTGTCGACTGACTGTAGGCGCGGTCTGCCTGGGTTCAGGCCCGCACTCCCACTGGGCGCAGGGACGTGCGCTTGGGTAGGTGTGGCCTGGCAACCCCCCCCGTGCTGTGATTGTGCGTCTTGTGCCCGCTTCCTCGGTTTGCGGCAGCCGGTGGCCGTTGTTGCTTGAAGGCGGTCCGGCAGGCTCCGCCTTGCCCCTCCTGTCTTGGGCGCGTCTGTTGCCTGCTGCCATTCTGTTTTTGTATGTTATTTTTCTATTTTGTTCATGCAGACGACCGGTGCAAATTACAACATCCGTTATATTTTCAGATGTCGCCTTTTTGTCAGAACTGGCGACTTGCGCAGTACCGCAGGCACAGGATTTGTTATGTGATCTGTCATTGAAGGGGAAGATGATGAGTTGTGTTTGCAACAGTAGATCACGGGAACAGGACAATTTGTACGAGAATGTCGCATTTTTTATATGAAAATTGTTTTATATTAAAATCCCATTTAATGATTTTATATATGCGGCGTCGTTTTCTGTGGCACTTACTGTTTATTGTTAGCCTCTGATGCCTGCAGGACCTCAGAATGTGTCCAGGATCCTGTTCGGAGACCGAGAAGGATCGTATACAATTTCGTTGATTAACTTGGAGACAGAGGACGACGCTGATGAGCATTTTGGTGCACTATGTCATGTCTTCTGTGTGTTGTGCCAGCGATCGCGTTGCTCCATCGCAGATTTTTCAAAACTAGCGCAGACAAACTTGGTTGTTCTGCCCGTGGTGAAGCAGGTCAAGGTTTTTCACAAAGTGGGTATGTGGAATACCAACCAGACGTGGTTGCTGTCTGGTTCACTGCCCTGTGCTCGGTCTGTGTGGTACTGTCCCTTGCTTGCGTGCATACCATTTTCTTCGGTGTTGTACTTTGTTGTGTCTCAGTGTGCCGTGTTGTTGTTGCGTGCGGCACTGTGCCGTGTTGCCGTATGTTGCTCTCTTTGTGCGCTGGGGCTGTGCCCCCGATCCCTAACGGCTGATTGCTCTTGATTTTGTGCAGCGTTCTCTGTCTTGCGGTGCTCTGCTATGGTCTGTTGTGTTGGCCTTTTTGGATCGTGTGTGGTGCTGTGGTGTGCTGTGCTGGCATGCCCGTGCCTGGCTGTGTGGTGCTGTGTTGCGCTGTGTTGTTTGTTCTGTCCGTGGCTGTCTCTGTTGTTGCTGTGCCGCGTCCTGCTGCGCTGTGTTTGTGGTCTTGTGCTGTCATGTGTTGTTGTGTAGAGCACTCTTTTTGACGGCGGTGTATGGTGCAGTGGTGTGCTGTGCTGATTGGTGTGGCACCCTGTCTTGGCGCGTTGCGCTGCCCGCATCCTCGAGCTTGCTTGGCTGCTTCTGGATGTGACGTATGGCTTTGCGTTGGTCTGTGCCGTGCGGTGCGGTGCTGTGGGGCGCTACGCGTACCTGTGGCAGTTTGCTTTATATTGTTCTGGCTTGTGATGCTGTGTGGGGTTCCGTGCTGTATTGCACCCTGTCCTGTCGGTCGCTGTGCTGTGCCTCTCTCATGTGTTCCTTTTTTTCTGTGTGTTGCGCCTGCTTTGTGTTGCGTTGTTCTGCACGCTGCTTCTTGTGGCTGCTCTGTGCTGTTTACGTTGCGCAGTCTTGTTTTCGCTTGCTGCTGAGCGTGGTTCCCCCTGTCTGGGTGCCTTGTGGTGCTTTGGTTGCTCTTCCGTGGTGGCTGCTGCTGTGTCTGGCCCCGGATGTTCCTATGTGGCTGCTCTAAGGTTGTTGTCCCTGTGTATTGCGGTGTGGTGTTTTGTGGGTTCCTGTTGTGTGGTGCTAGGGTCTGCGGGTGCCGCTGGATCTCTGTGTGGCGTCATGCTGTCTGCTGTCCGGTGCTGCGGGCGCCTCTCTGCTTCCCCTCTGTGCTGTGCTGTGCCGTGCTGTGCTGTGTGAGCTTTGCCGTGCGGTGTTTCACGTGGTCGGGCTGTGCTGTTCTCTGTTGTCGTGGCACGCTGTGTGCTGCGCGCTGTGCAGTGTTGCGGGTGTTTTTTGTTGGCCGGTGTGCCCTGCAGTGTTTCCCTGCCCTTCCTGTTCTGGGTTGTGCCCATGTGCCCCTGCTTTTTCCGCCTGATGGTTTTGTTTTTGCTTCCTAAAAACATCTTTCAAAAAAAAAAAGAAAAACACAGACTGTCGCTTCCCTATCGCTTCCCTGTTGCTGTTCGCCCTGTTCCCCTACGTCTTCTTCCTTTCGCCTTCCTGTTGCTCATCCTGTCGCTATGTCTCGTTTTCAGTTGCTTCCCTGTCGTATCCCTGTCGCCACTCTGTCGCTGTCCTGCTGCCTTTCTGTCGCCGCTCTCCTGTTGCCTTCCTGCCGCCTGCCTGTTTCTTTCTGTCAATTCTAGGCCGCTTTCCTGCTGTTTTGCCTGTCGTCTTCCTGTGATGTTCCTGTCGCCACTCTGTCATCTTCCTGTCGCTTCGTGCTGCCCGAATCTAGTGGAGGTGCCGTGAGGGGAAGAACCGGTGTCAGATAGCGCAGGGGTCCAGATGGGCTGCAACTTGGTACGGTGATTACATAAGGAGGATGAAGGGGTCGCCATCAGCTTCCGGGTGTAGGATACGTGCCCGTCGGCAGAAGAGGCACCACTGTTACCGGTAGGGCACAAGTGTCAGAAGTGCGAGACAGATTCCCATGCAGTACACAGACTGCACGCCACTAAGTGCCGGCTGCAGGCAGCTGGTACAGGCGTACCTGGAGCAAGGCAGCTCAAAGGGGGAAAGACTCTTGAGCACGTACTTAGAGGACAGGGTGGGTAAACCTCCCCAACTACCTGCGCCCGGAGACACTACCCAAGAAGCTACAGTATGTCATACTCCAGGCCCTCATGGGACACGTATCGGTAGGGGAGGTGATACTGCGATGCTACAGGCATAGGGACTTGCAGGTGCCGGAGGAATACATGAGGTGCCAATGTGGCAAGGAATTTGAGCCGTACAACCGCTTCATGCAGTGTGGGGCAATTTCGGGGGATGCAACGACCAATCGTCAGTGACCAGGACATCCCAATAGAGAACAAGCGCCATAGAAGGGACATGCAGCAGGACCTCGGAAGCGATAGACATCGCAACGGGGTTGCGGCACATGGGGTTTGAGGTTTGAGGTTCGATTTTGCGGGTACTAGACGCCTTTCGGCCCCGGGGGGCCACCTGGTCAGGCCAGGTGATATCCTCCCCACCGGGTCCTAGTGGGGGGGCCTCCAAGACGCACCTCCTGCCTGGTGGCGGAGTCACCCGGGTTCACAGGGCTCGGAGCCCCGTCCTTCCCCGGCTTCCCCGTTTCGCCACTCCCCGGTCAGTGCATCAATTCGCAGCCGTGGCTGCGGGCGCTTACCCACTGTGTTGCCCCCCTAATGCGTGGTCGCCCGGCGCGCCGGCGCCGCCGGGCCCGTGCTACTGGCTTGTCGCCAGTGGGACCCCCTTGGGCTGGCGCAGAGGCTGCCTAGCCTAGGGGTTTGGGCGTGGCGCTGTGCGCCACTACTGCCTTGGCGGGTGCAGTGCCCTGTCTGTGTGTGCGCGGCGCTCGCGGCCGGCACGGGGGTTCGGGCCGGTACCTGGTGTTGTGTCTCTCTCGTTTCTCCCTTCCCGCCCCGCGTGTTCCGCGCTGCGTGTGGCGGGACGTCCTGTCCGGGTGTCCCTTACCCTCGCTCGCTGGTACGCCATTCCACGCGGTCTGTGCGTTCCGCGCGCTCGGTCCGGTTGCCCTTCTGGTTGTCCCCGCGTGCCCTTTACGTGTGTGTGCGCTCGCGCTCCCGCGGCGTCCGCTCCTCCGCCTCCTGGGTGGTGTGGCGTGCGCACCTCGCGCGGTCCCGGCACTGGGCGCTGGTAGAGCCGTTGCACGTGGTCGGTGCCCCTCCGCGTGTCCTGCCCCGGTCCCTTGCTCCGTCTGGCGTGCTTGGGGGGGGGTTGTCCGGTCCCGGTTCCCCCTTACTTGGCTTGGGGTTGTGGGGGTGGCGGTAGGGCGTCCCCGGGGGGGGTGCCTTCTACTGTTGCGAGGGGCGTCTGGGGTCAGGCGCTCCCCCTCCCCTGACTGCCCGCCTACTGGGCGGGCTGTTGGGGTCCGCTATCCAAGTTTTGTGGGCGCGGGCGTGCGGGTCTGGGGGTCCTTCTGTGTCCCCTCGGCCTGCACGCCCTGTGGGGGCTGCGCGCCGCGGGGCGGGTCCGTGACGTTCGTGTGCCGGGGGGCGGGCAGGGGTGGGGGCTGCGCCGTACCCCCCGTTTTTGCGGCCGGGGGGGGCCTGTAGGGCGGGGGGTCGCTCGGCCTCGTTCCGTCCCTCTGCCTTCCCTGGGCAGGCAACAAAGCGGGTGTCACTGGCGTTGTGCTGTCCATGGGGGGCGTGGCCCCCCATACCACTCCGGTTCGTGCTCGCCCGCCTTCTCCGGGCGCAATCTGTGCGGCGTCCTGGCGCGTTGGCGCGGGCTCGCTTGTTCTCCGCGGCCCCTGTGGGAGCCGGCGGCTGGGGGGGGGGAGCGGGTCGCGCTCCGGCTCCTCTCTCGGGCAGGGGGGGGGACCATCCCCCCTGCCTCGGGGGGTGGGGTCCGGGGCCTTCGCGGCTTCCCGGCCGGTGGCAGGGGTGGGGGGGGGGGGTCGCGCTGCGGCCTCCCTGCTCCCCTTCTGGGTGGCAGCCTGCGGTACTCCATCCTGGCCCCCCTCGTGTCGTCAGCGCTCTCCCCCCCGGCGTGCGCGTGCGGTCGGGGTCGTGGTGCCGCCCAGGGGTGGGGGGGGGTGAGGGGCGGCCCGTGGACCGCTCCCCCGGGGGCCCCTGCAGACCTGAACCCCCCCTCTGCCCTCCCTGAGAGGTCTGTTGTCACGGGAGGGTCATGTGGGGCGCGGCCTCCATACTGTTCTGGTGCGCCGCCGTGCGCCGCCCCCAAAGCTTGGTGCGCGCGTTGCTCCGGCACGCTGGTGTGGGCTCGCCCTGCGGCCTGGAACCCCGCGGGATCAGGCGGCTGGGGGCACCGGGGCGCGCGGTGTGCAGGTCCAGCCGCATCCCCGCCCCCCCCGCGTCGCGGTCCCTTCTGGGGGGGGGGGGGGCGTCCCCTCGGCTCCGGGGGGGCGGATGGCCGCTCCTGTGGCTCCCAAGCTGGGGGGGCGGGGCGGGGGGGGGGGGGGGTGGGGGGGCCGCCCCGTCGCCCCCCCGCCCCGTCGGGCGTCGGCCTGCCATCCGTTATCTCTGGCGTGCCCCCCCGGGGTATACTCGTGCCGTGGGGGTTGCCGGGCGGCCGCGGGCGTCGGGCGCGGTCCGGTCGGCTGCCGACGGGTCAGTGCAGCGGGGGGGGGGGGTAGGGGGGGGGAAACCCCCCACCCTGGTTTGCGCCCCCATCTTCCCCGGGCCGGCCTCTGATAGGGCCGCTCCGTTTGCGCCGTCCTGGGCGCCGCCAGTCCGCCGTCGGCCGGCAGCGGGCAGGGCGTGCGGGCGCCTGCCTCGGCCGTGGTGCCCCCGCACCCCGGGTGCAGCGGCCTCTTCTGGGGGGGTGCGGAGCCGCCGTTTCTTCGGTCTGCCTCCGTCCGCTCTTGGGCCTGAGTGGGAGGGGGGGGGGGGGGGAGTGGGGGGGGCCCTCTGGTCCCGTGGCGCGGCCTCCTGACGGCCGGGGGGGGGGCGGCATGGCGGTCCCGGCCCCGGGGCCGAGCCATCGGCTGGGGGGTCGCACCCTTCCCCCGCCCCGCTCTACCTAGAGCCGGACCCTCTTGCAGGCCCTCGCTGGGGCCTCTCATCCCCCCTGCCGTCATCGTGCGGCACTGGCCGGCCGGGGGCGGCCGTGAGGGTTAGCGGTCAGCGGTTAGTGGGCTGCGGGGCAGCAGGTTTCCCCCCGCGCTCGTTGCCTCCGCCCTCCCTCCCGGGAGCTGGCGCGCGCTCCTTCGTCACGCCGTACCGTGGGGGGGGCGTGGGTCGGGGGGGGCAGCCCCCCCCGCCCACATTCTCGCGTCCGCCGTCTGGGCCGTCACCTGCGCCGCTGCTGGTGTGGGGGCTGGGGCTGTGGCGGCGGCGGGTTGCGCCGGCGGTAGCGCCAGTGGGCGAGGGCGCTGCGCAAGGCCCGGATCACTGGCCTGAGGACCCTCTCATGGTCCTCTGGGGCTGCCCAGGCCCCCGGGGGTACCTCTCCGTTTCCTCCGTCCCTCCGGAGGAGCACGGCATCAAAGGGCCGGTTCCTCAACCCCCTGGTGGTCCCCTGGTTGGCCCAGCACAACCACCCGTACACCTCCCCCACCAGGGGGAGGGCCTCCTCACCCAGAGGGTCCGGGACCGTGCCCCAGTCCCGGTCCCAGGGCCGGGCCCCCCCTCTGTCCCCCGCGCCGGCTCCCCCCGCTGCCCCTGTGCTTGCGGCGCCGATGCCGCGCCCCGCCCCCCCCCCCCGCCGAGGCCATCCGGGCCGGCTCCGCTCTCGGCGCGGGGGGGGCTGGCTGGTGCTGGGGTCGTGGGGGTTGGGGGGGGACGAGCTCGCCGGCTTATGGTGCGGCACATGGTCATAGTGCAGTCTCTGTGGTAGAAGCTGAAGGAGCATACAGTGCCGCAAGGGGTAATGGTGTCCCACAGCAGTCGAACACCTGCAGGAGCACATCATGTGCAGAGAGGCCCCATTGGAGGCACGAGCAGAGGAAATGAGGGACCCGGTCACCAGGAAGGTGGAGATGGCGTTGATCAAGGACAGCCGACATGTCACCGCAATGGAACTGCCACCGCATCAGGACTGGCGGCTGACACAGGCCGAGGGAACAGCGGAGGCAACAGAAACACATGTCAACGAGCAGAGAGAACGGCTGAGAGCGCGCAGGGGGAAGAGAATACAGCAGTTGTGAACGAGCATTGAGGGAGCAACAGACGGTCTGCAGCAACAGATCATCCACGCGGGGGGGGGCAATGCACGCCCGGGACTGGAGAATCTGCGCGGGAGCGCCCCATGAACGGCGCCCGGCATCCAGAAGAGAAGCGAGTTGAAGGTGGACAACGTTCGGCATGGCTTGGATTGACCGAGAAGGAGCAGAAGAAGCCCAGTCAGAGAAGCCAGGGACCGAGTGCCCCCAGGGGGGATACTGACACGTTCCCGTGGGGGGCCTGGCCACGGGACGCTGCGGTGACACGCACAAGCATGCAGGCAGGCAAAGCACTGCGCTCACAGGGGCATCAATACGCTCGTGTCATGTGACAAAGCGTTTCAGGATCCTTGCCACTCTGCAACGAAGAAACAAAAGTATGTACAGCAACACATTAAGGTATGTACACATGGGGTTCAGACTGGACTGGGATAAGGGCATCACGGGATAATAGACACTCAGTCCCAACTCATATCCCAATCCCAGGTCCGACCCTCTCAGTGGCTGGTGGGGGCTGGGGCTCAAACACAACCCATGCCCTGCTCAGTCCGGACCCTGAAACCCTGCCAATAGGGGGGGGTGTCCCGCCTAGCCACAGGCGAGTTCCTGCGAGCCAAGAGGCTCCAAGGCCAACCGACGGTGGCTCCCCTCGCTCCCTCACCGACAGGTCTCAACTCCCCTCTGGCCAGAGATATGGCCCCACCTTTATCCCCTAGGAGTTGGTAGCTGAAAATGGGCTGTTTCAGCCCAAACTGATATTAACTCAAAAATCTCGGAAATTGACCCCTCGTCCGGACCCGCCAGAGGTGGGGACGAGGCAACTGACCCTATGCCCTTCGCTTACAAACTCCCTGGAGCCCTCACCCAACCTGGTTCCCTCTGAGGCTCCGGCATCAGGGCACCAGGGGTTCGTCAAGTGGGGTCATGATGCCAAAATCACCAAAATTGGCATCATTCTCACGCGTGGCTTGCCCGGCCAGGGCGAGGCCAATAGCTCAGAAGGACTAGAGGCAGGACCTAGGACCTATATCTGAGTGCACAACTTGAAATTGGGTCCGGGCTCCTCATGGGCATAGGTATAAGGGGGCGCCAATTGACCACACGGGGGGGTGACATTGGGGTCCCAAAAGGGGGTCATTTTGGCTGGTCGAAATGAGCCAAAATTCGGGGGTGCCCCCAAATAGTATATCTCCACGCCGGCTTGGAGATCGGATCTGCCATTCCATACGCGATCCACCAGGAGTCCAACAGAGACTTCCATGCCCTTGGCCCTCAAAGATCTCCACGCCATTTGGCGTGGTGACAATCCCAATTGGGTCCGTAAATGCCAAAATGGCAAAATTGTCCACACTCACTTTGGCCCAGCACCTTAACGAAGGTTGCTCTGCTTCGGCCACGTGGTATGCGAACCATGGGGACCAATCACCATAACACCCATGTCATATATGGTCCATTGGTCCATGTTTCCGGCGTGCACGAGGGGGCTGAACATGGTGCACGGCAGGCAGAAAATGTGGAAAATTGCTCCAAATGGCCGACAATGCGCACACTCATGGTTGGGGCAAATGAGGCACATGCCCGACTTGGACTGGAGTGTGCCATAGGATTGGTATCAAGTCATATGCGTCCAACATATCTTTTGGGCGTCGCCCAACCTCTCCGGTTTTGGGAATCTCAGGGTCGCCAAGTGAGCCCATGATTTGGGATAGTCCCAAATCGCCAACATGGCGGCCACGGTATGCCAAGCCCAAGAAGAGTTATTCGCCGGGTCCAAGATATGTTTGGCACCGAACCCCCATAACATACTTGGGTCATGATGTCAATTGGGCGCAACGTTGAGATACACGGTCGCCACTTGACATCATGACGGGCAAAAAACAGCAATATTGGCGAAAAAACACCCAAAAGTGCCTTGAAAGGCGCACAAATATATCATAATATCTTCGGCTTGGATTGAGTAATCGACCAATCCTTTTAAACACAATGACCTGACACTAATGACCTCCGAGTCCACATATGTGCTCCACTTGGGGCGCTTTGGAAGGTCGCGCGCGCTGCCTCCCAAGTGGGCACATGCAAAAATGGAATATTGCAAGAAACACACCTTGCTCGCAACACGTCGCTTCGGGAGCGCTCCACAAGCGTCCCTTCACGAAGGTTAGGATCGCGAGTGTTGGTTGGGAGTACAATGAAGGGCCTCGTGCGATGTGGGGTCCATTGGCGGGTTAGTCTCGGAATGGTGCACCCGCCAAATGGGCACGCGATATGACACCAAATATGGCATACAACCCTACCCACGCCTTCTACACCCAACCTAGTGGCCTAGAATCAAAATATGCCTATATTCTAATGTAACTTTGGTCCCTTAACACGCATGCAAGTGCTTTGGTCGAAAATCGACCTCTTTTCGGAAAGCCGAATTTTAGCATGCATGCAAAATATGTTGCCCATATATATATGGAGATCATATATGTACTATCCGGGGAAGACAAGTGATATGCCCCGGATGTAGAGGCAAGCAAAGAGGGAGAAAGCGCCAACTCAACATACTTCTACACGTACTTGGACGTCAAGTACGTGAAAAAGCGCACTTCTTGGAGAACACTCAAAATAGATAACCCTTTGGGCCTATTGAGTTGGGATCCTTTGGCCTCATCCTATGACTATGGGGGGCAAAACCTCATACACAGTGCCTATGAGGAACGTTAGTTCGTCCCTGGGCGCTTGAGCGCTCGTAACCCTTGTTATATCACTTGGGGGTTCGAAGCGCCTTCGGCTGCCCAGATTTTCTGGGAAAAATCTGGGACGCGATCCATTATATCAAGGAAAAAATTGCGGATCACTCCAAGACTGTTTCAGTCTTAAGTTGAAGAAGAATCGCTTTACAGAATTATCTAATGCAGTCCACGGAACAGGCGACGACAGGCGGCGCGACTGCGGCGATTTCACGACAATTCTAAATCGCGGTAGAAATCGGGTATTTCACCGATTTCCGACCGAGAATCGCCTAAGACAATAAAGTTATGGTAATCCTACATTGATTTAATGGTTAGAAATCTGGTTCCAGATCTCGCGGGTTAGAGAACAGGGATGTCCCGCTGACAGCCGGTGTCAACGGCTTCCGCACGGGTGTGACGGCTCACAGGCCTCCGGGCCATGGGCCATAGGTTCTGGGTACCGCTTCAGCCCTGTCCTTAGAGCAAACCCTGGGGGGGGCTCGATAACACTCAAGCATGGCAGCGGGTACCCAGGACCCTTCCCTGAAGGGGGGGGTCGTCACATCCTCACTTCAGGCTGATTCGCAGGTTAGGCTGCCCAAATCCCACAGTAAGACAGGTACGGTGCTGTAGCTGTTAGTAACTGCAAGTATAGTAACCAGTATCAAGTCCCGGGTCCTGGCGGCGATTGTTCGGCATCCAAAGGACCCGTTAACCCATACCAGGCGCACCGGGTGCCGGCTGCGACGGTCACTACCACAGTGGCAGTGGCATACACGGCCAACATAGGCGTCACACGACGACCGAGATGGTCCCACAGGTCGCAAGCGACCACAAAGATCCATTAGGCTACCTCAGGCTTCCCAAGGCCGCAGGCTGTGAGAGAGTCCCCACGGGTCCTTCCTCGGGCGCACCATGTCCATATCCACAACGCGAGTCCAGAGTGGTACAGCCGAACGAGCTCCTCCTTAAGAGATCGGCCATCAAGGCCGTCTTTTCCCTCGCCCTATTACCACGAAGGCCATGCATGAGGGAGTCCCCATGCAGTGTGGGCGGAGGCGTCGACTCCTCAAACCACCAGTTTCCCAGGCAGACTGACCGAGGCCAGGACACCGGAGGTCGCCACCCGACTGCAAGTGCGTCTGCGAGTCGGTAGGCTCACACTGGGACTGACAGTGGCGGACCGCTGGGAGTGTAGTCAGGCAACTGGGCTTCCCGCCTGGCGCCATCAGGATCTCGGCACATCACAGCCACTAGGGCACACGGTATCACGGGCACTCAAACAGAAGAATCCGTACTTAGGTACTGGTCCAGGCTGGACCTTATGTGAGAGCATGTAAACGGCGACTCAGGGTGCTCTCGTATTACGATTCGCATCCCTTCGGGGGAAAAAACAGTCCACATCTCGGTGATGGGCTGAAAACACTTAACATACAGATGCACATATCCTGGGGAACATAAAAACAAGCAATAAGCGGGGTAATAGGCGCGTAAACACACTCTGAACAGAGCGCCAAACCACGCCCTGGTTAGGATAAGGCATATGCAGGAGGGTGGACAGGAAAACGCCTGAGTTCAGGCCATATATAGTCTGCAGACACACGTCGACTGGTCTGGATTCCGCAAGTGCCATGGAACCAGACCACACACCAAAAAATCGCAATGCCGATGACAGCGGCATCCGTTGCGCAATGTCGTATGGGCTTCAAGGCCCCAAGAGCTCAGGAAATGTGAAAGTCAGTCGCCCTACCTGGTTTTTCAAGGATTAAGCAGGGGGGGGAGTGACGAATAGAAGTTGAAGAGAGGGGCCATCCTCCTCTGGATTCAGCAGGGGGGGGTATATGGCCACTCTGATGGCAGGCCACCGGAAGATGGAAGAGAGCAAGCAAATTAGGGACGATCCGTCGACCAAACAAGCGCACAAAATGCATCAAGGGGAGAGCTCAGGGCGCTGATCAGGCACCCCTGGCTGCAATCGCCCGGGTGAGTGCTGCCAAGTCCGAGACGTGGATCTTGGTCTTGTGCTTGCGGATGTAGTCCATGAAGGGGGTATTAATCCGCGGCACGAACGAGGAGACGGGTTCCGGGGTATCGTGGGACAGCCCATAGCCTCGCCAACGAACCTTGAACTCCAGGCCTCCGGGTGCTGAGGCGTTCGGAAGCTGGGCCAGGATTTTCTCGACGGTATAGTCGTCCTGCTCAGCATAGTCGACGTCCGTATCAGCCTCATTTGCGGCATAGCTCAGGGACACATGTTGGCCACGGAGGTCGGGTTCCCGCACACGGAGGTGACTCTCGTGGCGCTCCCGGAACTGTCCGTGACCCACCTTGATGCGGTAGGTGTCCTCACCAATCCTGCGGACCACCTCTCCGGGTGTGAACCAGGTTTTGGTGCGGTGGGTACCCATAGGGCGGGGTCTGATCATCAACACCGGGTCTCCCACCCTGGACTTCTGCGCTGTCGAGCTCGGGGCGGACTTCTGACGCTCAGCATGCTCCTTCTCGAGCTGCTGGCGGATGTCACGCGCCGTTCCCTCTTGCCGCGCGAAGAATTCCTTGGCGTCCATAGCCATTCGATCACCAGACAAGGGAGGTCCCCGACCAAGGGGGTCCCTACCGAACAGAATCTGGTGAGCAGACAAACCACCCAGAATGGGGGTGTCATGATGGGCCTTCAGAGCGGGCCACATCTCCTCAAACCAGTTCCGACGTGGATTGTTGATGTGAATCTTGCGCACCTTCTCGAACAGCTGCCGTCCAGCTACTTCAGCACGGCCGTTAGACAAGCTGAGATAGGCGACGCTCTTGGCATGACGTATACCCCTGAGGGAACACATAGCCTTGAACCAGCCACCAGTAAACTCGGGCCCCTGCAAATGGTGCGGGGGATGTCAAAGACGGTCAGCTAATGACGAATCATCATGACTGCCACTTCCTTGGCAAGCAACCCCTCTTTGCGTGCCGGAACGGCTACTACGTAAGCAAATGTGGCGATCCACACAAAGAACCACACAGTCAAAGGTCTCCTTGCCAATGTGAGCTTCAGGCGTGGAGAAGACGTCCATGGCCACGCTCTCCATGGGCTGGTCAGGCACCGGCGTCCATTGGGCTTCCCCCTTGACGTTCCTGTTATCGGGATTGCAGGCCTCACAGACCGAGCAACCCTTCCTGACCTTCTTGATGGCGGTGTAGAGACCGATCTGGTCGATCTCAAACCGGCGCTGCATGTCAAGACCTTGCTTCTTGACCCCTGGGTGCAGCATGTGGTGGTGCCAAGCTTCACAAAGCTCGAGCACTCGGGACTCTGGGACCAGCAGCTTACCATGCCGGTAGAGCTTGCCGTCTTCCTCAGTCAGCCCCTTTGGCCACTTCTGCCCATCATCAGAGTCGGTCACAGCCCTATACTCGGCCGCAAAGGCCTCAGACTTGGCGTAGTTGTCGGTCCAGTCGTCCTCGAGGCAAGACTCAGGGAAGAGGTATTTGTCGGACTCAGCTCCATCAGGGGCGAGTACTCTGACCGCTCTGCCCATCCTCGTCCCGAGGGGGGCATCCGCAGCCATGACGACGAAGCATTTAACACCCTCCTCCTCCATCAGGCGCTCCATTTCAATGATCCTCTTGGCCTCAGCGGTCTCAGCCTCATCGCCATGGGCAGACACATCTGTCATGCCCTTGCTGGCGGGATAGGCCCACCTACTGAGACAGTCTGCCACGGTGTTGTCCTTACCAGGACCATACACAACCGTGAGGTCGAACTTGGCCAAAGTCTCATGCCATCTTGCCCGTCGGGAGGCGGGACCTGAGGGGGTGTCCACGTGCTTTTTGTGCCACGACTGCAGACTCTGATGGTCGGTGCAGACGGTGACGGGATGAAGGGCTATGTACCCAGCCCATTTCCTGAGAGCCATGACGATGGCATACGCCTCCTTTTCTCGGGGCGTCCACGTCCGTCTCTGGCCTTCCGCCAGGACTCGGCTCCAGAAGGCCACGGGCACGTGCCTCCCATCGTCAAGCACTTGTTCCAACACAGCGCCAACAGCGTAATCGGAAGCGTCGGTGCAGAGGACGAACTCTCGATCAGGATCCACGAGGTGCAGACCCACTGCGGATAGCAGCGCCTGCTTCATCCCTTCAAAGGCACGGTCCGACTCTTCATTCCAGACCAGAGCCTTCTTGGACCCCTTCTTTGTCTCCTCTCGGTTGCCCTTGAGCATGGTCGTCATGGGGGCTGCATACTCGCCATACAGCCTGATATACCCCGAGTAGTGCTTGCAGAACCCCAAGTACGCCCGTAGCTCAGAGACCATTTTGGCCTTTTCCCAGTGCTCGATCGCAGCCACCCTGCCAGGTATGGGCTTTCGCTGCCCGTTCCGGACTACGTGGCCAGCGAAGACCACCTCGCTTACCGCAATGGTGGCCTTGTCACTGCTGCTCGTGAGTTTGTGTCGAACCAGAAGGTCCAGCACTCGAGTGACGTCCCTCTCACGTGCCTCCAGGAGCTCCTCGTAGCTCATACTGGGGTCCCCGGACGCGATGATGACGTCGTCCACGAAGGGGTCCGCAAAGTCACGCACCGGCTCAAGCAGGTTCTCCAGCATCCGCTGAAAAGCCGCATTGCCGTTGGTAACGCCCATGTGCATCACCTTCCACTGGAGAGGTCCAGGTGGGGTGCTCATGGCTGTGCAGGCACGGGACTCCTCTGCGAGAGGCATCTGATGATAACCATGTTTCAGGTCAATCACCGTGAAGATCCTCCGCCGGTGTTGTTTTTGCAGCATGTCCTCAATGAGGGGCAGCGTATAGCTGTCGCGCTGCGTTTGGGCGTTCAGGCCGCAGTAGTCGACCACGAGCCGCCACTCACCGGCCACCTTTTTGGGGACGACGAAGCACGCAGAGGCCCATTCGGAGTGGCACGGCTCGAGCCAGCCTCTCTCGATGAAGTCACGGAGGATCTTCTCCATGGACTCTTTCCCCTCCCCCCTCAGGGCAAACTTCCGGTGCAGATACACACGGGGGTCCTGCTTCAGTCGTATCTTGGCCTCGCCATACGGTCCACGCACCGGTGGGGGAAACACAGGCTTTCCGCTGAAGAAGGTATCGCCATACTTCTGCTTCAGCCTGGCCCTCAATGCCTGGATCTTGGGGCAATCATCGCACTCCGCCTTGGCTTTTCCGGGCACCTGGACCACCGAACTTACTTGAGGGGTAGCGACCCCGCTCGGTTTCGGCTCAGGTGGTCTTCCCAGGTGGCCCAAAGGGCCATCTCTGGTCTTGCCTTGGAACAGATCGCCGCAGGTGGGTGGGTTACCGCCAGGCGGCTCGTCCTGGCTGGACATGTGATCCAGCACCCTCTGTACGAAGGTATTCCCATCATAGGAACCGGAGACGATCGAGTCAACTTCCCACCAGGCTTTGTCCTGGCCCTTGCCCTCACGCTGGCTTCCCCAGTCGTGAAAGGGCTTATCCATATACCCCTGAACCAGATCCAATTCCTCTTCCGTGAGGGGGTCTTCCGATTCTCCGATGTCAACAGGGGAAACCGCAAAGCATTGCCGCCATGGCTCCGCTATGATGAGGTTGACACACACGAAGTCTGTGGTGTCGGCCTGATCAAGGCCCCCATCCACATAGTGGAATTCCGTTGGCCATCTCTGGGGTGGCATGGGCTGTCCCTGAGCGTCCTGATAGACACTCTCTCCAGCCGGTAGGACGACCTTGTTTAAGGTCATGTTTGTCAGTGAGACCACCCAATGTCGGGTACTTTCCTCCTCGGTGCATCCCATAGGAACAACCAGCACTGCCTTGGAGCGGTCCTTGCGAATCTTCGCTACCGCCCTTAGAATGTCCCATCGGGGGCAATGGATCCGCATGAAGCCCTGATGCGGACCCCAGTGCTTTTTCCATGCGGAGTCCTGGGCGCTCCAGTACTTCTCACAAACCCTAAGATGGGCGGAGGTTCCTGAAGAGAACGCATCCAGGGCCAGATCCGAAGCTCCCTGGTCCGCAACCACTCGGTTCGCCACTTCGCGCATTAGACCGTACTCCTGGTTTGATGGCCCAGTTGGCTCAGTGCCCAGCGCGGCTACTTCGAGCTGATTGCGGTCGGGGCCGGATCCATTGGCATTCCACATGGTGCTCAGGTGACGAAAGCCACAAGAGCTGGTCGTCCTGGTACCGGGTCATCGAGGCCTGGGCCAGGAGGACGCCGGAGTCCGTCTCCATCATGAAGTCGTACCCAACGATCATGTCCCAGTCCATCTCGGCCTCGTAGAAGCGACCTTGCAGGAGGATTTCCTTGCCGAGGTCCGGGCAGCTCAGCTCACGGTGGTTCACGAACTGCAGCCCAATGACCGCTTCTATCGTGCCTCCCACCATGTACTGGCTGTTCGCCACCTTCAGCCTGACAGGTTTCCGACTGTCGGTCAAACACTCTGGCGGAAGTAGGCCAGCCTTGACCAAGCTGACCTGAGCTCCCGGGTCGACCAACACGTCGAAGACCTTTTCCACTTCCCCACATAAGGCACAGACCTTAAGGTGCAACTGCCGCTGACGCCCAACTCGGCGCACAGCGTGCAAGCTCAGGATCTCCAGCCGTTCAAGAAGCTCAACAAGCGACTGGTGCAGGTCGTGGACAATGGGCTCAGGCTGCCCATCTGCAGCATCCAGCTGCGGTCCGGGTGATCCTCCGATACTCTCGGATAGATCTTGAAGTACATCAAACACATTCTTGGTCGCGAAGGATGGACGGGTGCAAGGGTTCGTGCCTTCACTTGCCCTCACCCCGCCACCGCGACTGGGTGCCGGAACAGGCCTTCCGCCCGCGGCAATCCCTTTGTGCCTATCGACTCCCGACTGGGATGGTGTGGCGCTTCCCACGACACCATCCTGCGACCGCCCTAGCTGGGGCCCTTGGCTGCAGGGGCTCCGCTAGGGGGCGTCGGTTGTGGAAGTAGGGGTATTCTCCTCCGCATCAACCTCGTTGACACCCTTCTTCTTTCCCCTATTCCTAGGCTTCTTGTCCTTGTCCTTGTTCTGGTCGTTCTCTTTGTTCTCCTTGTTCTTGTTGTCCGACCTGGGGACCCTGTTCCTCTTGATCTCCTGGATCTCCTTGGCTAACTCGGTCCCCGGGGACATCAGCTTGGAGAGCTCGTCCTTGTCGACTTCCACTTTGGCTTCCCGGATACCCGCGGGTGCACGCTTCTTCGACCCGTGCGCCTTATTGTAGGCCTCCGTGTCGGCCTGGTGGAAGGGGCATGTTCGGTGGTCATGGTTGAAGCCTTTCTTCCTCCCATAACACACGAAACAGCCCTGAGGGTGAGCTCGTATGAACTCCCCAAAGGACAGCGGAGGGTCGCCAATGCGGCGGGGGTCCCTCTTCTCCTTCCTCTTCCAACCCAGCTGCAGGGGCTTCCAGCTTCCCCGGTTGCTCCCCGCGCCGTTGTGGGCCATGAAGGCACAAACAGCAATCTCGGCGGGCTCATTGTCGTCGTCATCGTCGACGAGAGCTTCATCGCCACCGGCTCCCGCTGGGTCCATGGCAGCTTCCCCGCCAGGCCCCTCACCAACGTAGTTGACGTTACGGTCGCCGGGCCTCAACCCGCGGGTGTGGTGGAGGTTCCGGTACTCCTTGAGTACTTCCTCTCCAACCCACTCCAGGATCTCGTTGCAGCTCATCCGCGCCGGAATGGCCTGCAGACGGATGGTCTGGCCGCTCACGTCACACTCGTCAAGGCGCCACATCGCGGTCTTCTCGCGATCGCCCGAGACGGTGATGAGAAGAGCGTTCCGCAGGGAGTGCCGTTTGACATCCCGGGCCACGTTCTTCCTCGTCCAAGCCACAACGTTCGTATGATACTCTTTGGGGAGCATCATCTTGACCGTGTGGTTGGACTTGGCCGTCTTGGCTTCCCCCTTTGTGACCCTCTTGATCCATGCTTCCGGCAGCATGGAGAGCAGGCGAGCCTGCTCGTCACCCTCATTCCAGTCCTCCACGTTGCGGCGGAAGAGGGTGTATTGCCCTCGGAAGTCTCGCCAGTCCCGTAGGCGGATCTCCCGTCCATCATGCTGAAGCTTGATGGACTTCCACCGCTTGGCAGCCACCTGCTGAGCGTCCACCCGGTCCTGCTCGTTCAGCCACTTCTTGGCTTCCTTGAGGGTCTTGATTTTCCCCTCCTTGGTCGCCACGAAGTATAGCTCTTGGAGCACTTCCGGCAGGCGGTACCTGAACCGTCTGAAGACATATTTTTCCGCATCTGCGGGATCCATGACCTCAGTGACGGTCACCCCCCAAAATCGTCCAGCTTCTCCAAGAAGCGGTCGAGGTTGAGGGGGTTGCCATCGCACATGGGGGGCTTGATGTCCTTCAAGTCTTCCCACACGGCGGCATCCGCGGCCTTAGAGACCATGAACGCCGGCCGCGAGGTCGACCGAGGTTCCCATCGGCCTCCTGCACGGACTCCCACGGCTGCCACTTCCATCTCCTCCCGGGTATCCGCGTGGCTACGCCGTGGTTCCTCCATGTACGCTGAACCCAGCTGTTCACGCCGTACTCCTTCCATGTATGCCTCCTCATCACGGCGCCGGCGGCTGCGTTCAGCGGCCTCCCGTGGTACACCACGCGGCGGGCAAATGTCAAACTCCTCCAGGTCCAGGTCCAGGTCCTCACCTCCGCCGACGTCCCACTCCACGTCTCCTCTGGGGACCTCATCCCTGAGTCCACCATAACGTCCACCAGCCATTGGGATTGGCTCTGGGGCTGGTGCGGGGCGTCAGGGGCGTACCGGTGTCCGCGCTGGAGCACGGCGGTTGTGATACTCCGCGCTGAGCCACTGATCACGCAAATTGTCACTGCCACTGCCGGGCGGCACGCGCTCGTTGCGGCGGCCCGCGCTGTGGTGAGAGGGCGCGCTGAGAGAGGGGGCACTGGCGCTGGTGCGACTCCTGGGGGCTCCGCCGGGGGCGTGGGGTCTGCCTGGACCTGGTCTGGGTCCCCAGCCGTCATCCGACGAGCCAGACTCCAGGGTCGGGTGGCCGCTGCCGACGCTCCCACGGCCTTCCAGCGCGTCCAGCCTCTGCTGCAGGCCGCTGGTGACCTTGTTCAGCGACCTGGTCCCGCCCCTGGCGATGTCCAGCAGCTTCTGGGTGGCAGTGGCGACCTTGGCGCTCTTGACCATCTCGATCTTGGCAATGTCCAGCTCCCTCTGTGCGCGCGCGGCGACCCTGGCAATGCGAGTCATCTCGCCCTTGCCCGTGTCTACCTCGCGCTCGAGGGACTGCACCCTCCTGCGGAGGTAGACAATCCACCGCCGGGTGGCATCCGGGTCGCCGTCCCCTGGTGGGTCCTCGGGGTCCCCAGGGGGTCCTCCAGGAGGGCCTCCCCCGGGTCCGCCCGGTCCAGGGGGTCCTCCCCCACCCGGTGGTCCGCCTCCAGGGGGTCCACTTGGTGGGCGTCCTCCAGGGGGTCCTGATGGTCCTCCGCCAGGGGGTCCCGGTGGGTCTGCGCCGGGTCGCCTCGGTGGGTCCGAGGATGGGGGCTTCTTCGTGTAGTCGAAGTCCATGTCATCATCCTCGTCCATGTCGCCCCACCTAGCCGTCTCGGTCTCGGAAGACTCCGAGCTCCGGTAAGGAGGAGGGAGATCCTCATCCTCACCTTCCGGCTCCATGGGGACGTCCCCGCCTCCTCCGCCAGCCACTCCTCGGCGATGTCGGCGGCCTCGTTCATCCCCGTCGCTGGCGGTGAAGAAGGGGTCGGAGGCGTGAGGATGTCCGCCCGCTGGCCTCAGCGGCCTCTGGGGGGTCTTCCCCTTACCCTTCCTCCGTCGGTAGGCGGTGGGGCCACTCCTCCCACTGCTGCCTGTGCGACCTCGTCCGGCGTCATCTTGGAGGAGGCGTCCCCTTCAAAAAGCTTTCGAAGGGTCTCCACTCGGGATCCTCCCGGGGGAGTCTCGCGACGGAGCTTGGCATCCGCCTCCTCCATCGCGGCGGCTGTGGCTGCGGCAGCTCGCCCATTCGGCTTCCTCCCGGGCACGAGCTGCCTCGGCTTCCCGGGCCTGCTGCAGCCGAGCCTTCTCCGCTTCCAACGCCGCCAGCTCCGCCTCTGTCTTGGCCCTCTCCTCAGCGACCTTCCGTCGCGCGGCCTCGATGGCGTCCTTCCTGGCGGCGTCCGCCTGGGCCTTGGCCGTTGCTGCCGTTGCCCTCTCTTGGGCAAGCGCCTCTTCCAGCGCCTTGACCTCGGCCTCCTTGCAGGCAAAGGCCTCCTGCGTCAGGCGGGCTTCCTCGGCGGCTGCCGCCACCTCACCCTTGACCTCGGCAGTCGCTGCCTCATGGGCGGCTCCGGCCGTGAGTCCGGCCGCAATGGCCGCCACGGTCGAGGCGTGGAACGCCATGCCGTGCTGCCACTCCGCAGCCTCCTGCTGGGCGAATGACGGCGCCCTCCATGGCAGCGTTCTGCTGCGTGGCCCGTTGCCGGGCAACCCGAAGGTTGCAGGGCACCCCACAGGCGCGCTCACAGGCGTGCACCACGTCCCTTTGGTCGGGAGCGACGCTGCCGCTGGAGCTGGCCTGGTCAGCCGGCATCCTCCTGCGGTGGGCCGACTCCACGTCGCTGCTGGGGCCTGACTTCCTCAGGTGCAGTTGACGGGGCTTGGCCTTGGCATGCTTGGCGACTTGAAGGAAGTCGCCAAGGGTGGTGTGGCCGGGGTGGTGACCGCCACCGGCCCGTTGGGTGCTGGGGGCTGGGGTTCCGCCCCTGGCGCCTTGGGCGGCTCCGGCGGCCAGAAATTCCTGGTACTCCCGCCACTTCTGGTTCCGCTTTCTGTCCCCGGCGGACTGCTTCTCCTTCCCCGGAGACGCGCTGCTGCTGCTGCCCTGCAGCCTGCGCTCGCTCCCCGGTTCCGGGAATTTCTTCTCGATCATGTCCCACATGAAGACGTTGATCGTGGCGCCCGACAGGTACTCGTTGGAGTTCCCGTCCTCCTCAATCCCGTCGGGGCGCAGCCCTTCGCCGGGCCTGTCTGGCCGGGTCCAGACCCTCCAGCGCCTCTGGCGGAAGCGGAAGGCAAACCCTTCCACCCGCAGCCAGTCTTCGACTGCCTGCAGGCGGTCGGGGCCCATGTCCTCGCGAAGCTCGAAGCTCCCGGGCATGCCGCCTTCGCACTGGGGGTGGCTGTGGCGATAGTGCTGGTCCCACACCAACCCACGCAGTAGGGGCACGGCATGGGGGTGGGGCCACGGCGAAGTCTTGCCCGCTTCTTGCCAGTTTACCATGGCAGCGGGGGGCGTACTTGGCCTTGAGGTCCTTGGTGGGCACTCGTTCCGCTCAACGAACTGGTCCTGGTGGTTTTTGTTGAGGCGGGTGATGCAGCACTGGACTGGGAGTGCGGCCGGTGCTGGTCGGCCGGTGGTTGTGGAGGTGGTTGCTGAAGCTGGGAGTGCGGCCTTGCTGGTCGGCCGAGGGAACTCTTTGATGACGGAGTTCCGGTCCCTGCACTTCCTTCACGCACTCAGCGCTGTCGCTGGGCGGCGCCGCGAGCCGCTGCGCTGCGCTGCGAGCTGCGAGCTGCGAGCTGCTGCGCCGCGCTGCTCGGGGTTGGTGGCCCCGAGTGGCACACGAGGGATGGGTAACCCTGTGGCGGTGAAACGCTTTTGACGTGTTCCCGTGGGGGGCCTGGCCACGGGACGCTGCGGTGACACGCACAAGCAGGCAGGCAGGCAAAGCACTGCGCTCACAGGGGCATCAATACGCTCGTGTCATGTGACAAAGCGTTTCAGGATCCTTGCGACTCTGCATCGAAGGAACAAAAGTATGTACAGCAACACATCAGGATATGTACACATGGGGTTAAGACTGGACTGGGGTAAGGGCATCACAGGACAATAGACACTCAGTCCGAACTCACATCCCAATCCCCGGTCCGACCCCCTCAGTGGCTGTTGGGGGCGGGGGCTCAACACAACCCATTCCCTGCTCAGTCCGGACCCTGAAACCCTGGCAATAGGGGGGGGTGGTCCCGCCTAGCCACAGGCGAGTTCCTGGGAACCAAGGGATTCCAAGGCCAACTGACAGTGGCTCCCTATGCTCCCTCACCGACAGGTCTCAACTCCCCTCTGAGCCACAGATATGGCCCCGCCATTTTCCCCTAGGAGTTGGTAGCTGAAAATGGGCTGTTTCAGCCCAAACTGATATTAACTCAAAAATCTCCAAAATTGACCCCTCGTCAGGACCCGCCAGAGGTAGGGACGAGGCAACTGACCCTATGCGTTTCGTCTACAAACTCCCTGGATCCCTCACCCAACCTGGTTCCCTCTGAGGCTCCGGCATCAGGGCACCACGGGTTCGTCAAGTGGGGTCATGATGCCAAAATCACCAAAATTGGCATCATTCTCACGCGTGGCTCGCCCGGCCAGGGCAAGGCCAATGACTCACAGGATAGGAGGCGGGACCTACGACCTATATCTGAGTGCACAACTTGAAATTAGTTCCGGGCTCCTCATGGGCATAGATATATGGGGCCGCCAATTGACCACACGGGGGGGGTGAAATTGGGGTCCCAAAAGAGGGTCATTTTGACTGCTCGAAATGAGCCAAAATTCGGGGGTGCTCCAAATAGTATATCTCCACGCCGGCTTGGAGATCGGATCTGCCATTCCATACGCAATCCACCAGGAGTCCAACGGAATGGCGGGTGCCAGGAGGGACAGGCGGCTGTACATCAGGCTCAGGGCATCCAGGAAGTCCTTGGTTTCCTCCCTGAATGGGACGTGCGTGAGTAGCACGTTTAGCCGCCATCCGGGCCCCACGCACTCGTACCCCCCGAGGCAACCGTCCACTCCGAGGTCGGGGTGGGCATGCACCGTGACCGACGAGTTGTGGTAGAGGGGCACCCCCCCTTGTCGGTGGGCGTGATATTTGTTCCCCTCCGGGTCCAGGATTGGTGCCGTTTCGGGAGGGTTCGCTCTGCGGAAGCGCTTGCTCCAGGAACCCCAGGAGGTCTGCGCCTTGAAGGTGTGGCCCGGGCATGGCTTGCAGTGTTGCAGTCTTGGTGGGGCTGTAGGTGACCGCGGCCTCGTTGAGGATGTTGATGCGGGCGTGAACTTCCGTAGGCGCTGGTTGCTGGGGACCGGTAGATGTGGGGGCTGGCCGTGTCCGGCGCGGGCCCCGACAGGCGTCCAGGAGGTCGATGACGCCCTGACCTGCGGGTGCCTTGCGGTTCCGCTTCTGGGGCTGTGGTAGGGGCCATCCCCTGTGGACTTCGCCCGTGTACTCGGTGCTGATGAGGTGCTCCGTGTCGGGGGTGCATAGCTGCATGGGGACCATCTCACGACCGTTACCATCTCGCCGGAGTTCGATGGTGTGCCCCACCTTCTTGTCGTTGGGGGTTGCTGGTCCCGCTTGACGTGGATCTTGATCCCCTCGTGGTCCCTGGTGACGCGGTACCGGTGCTTGACCTCACCTGCGGCCCCGCACCCGCGACACGAGCCCTCGATGCGGCGACCCCGGGCCGCACACTGGCGCGACACACGGTGCCACTGGCCAACCTGCCCTTCGAACAAACGGCAGGGGGCGCCATTCGGAAGTCGGTGCCGCTCTCCGCGGCGCGAGGGGCCACGGTACCGACGAAATGCCCCCTGTGTGCAGACAAGTACTACATAAGCGGGGCAATGCTGGAAAACCTGGCGTGGCACGCGGTGCACGCTGCAGCCCCGGCGGACGACAAGGAGGCGGCCACCAACATCCTGCAGGGGAGAGCACGGAGGTCCCCATGGCACGCCCCGTACACCCGGCGCCCCCCGCCCCAGGCAGCCGACCACGCGGACGGAGATGAGGAGGCACCCGGAGCGGCCCCGGGGACCGGCGGTGCGGCCCCACCAGGGTCCATGTCCATCCCCGCGGGGCTGGCCCTTCTGGCCCCCCTGGCTCCCCCGGTCCCCCGGGCCCCCCTGTGGGTCCCTGCTGGGAACGGGCTCAGCGGATGCGGCGCACCCGGATGCCCTGGCTGCGCCTGCGAACCCAGCGGCGATGCCGATGCGGGATAGCTGACTCCAGGAGGACATGGCGGGCGACGCCCTGTGGCTCCTCTCGTGGAACCTGCGCAACGGCCTCCTGCCGCCAGACCGGTCCCTCCGGGACACTCTCCGGCGGCCCTGGGGGCCGGCTACCTGTACCGACAAGGAGCACCTCATCACTGGCATGCTACCCCAGGAGGGGGGCTTTGCCATCATGCTCCAGGAAACAGAGATCGCCACCCGGGCGCAGGAGATGCACGTGGCCGCGGCGCTCCGGGACAAGGGGTACACCGCCTTCTTCAGCAGTCGGCTGGCAGAGACGGGAGCCACCTCCACCTCGACAGGGGGGGGCCTCCTCACCGCGGTCAGCAGCAAGTACGTGGCGGAGCAAGAGGTGCTCAGTTTCACAGAAATTGTCCCCGGGAAGGCCGCAGCCCTGGGGATCCGCACGGACGGGGGAGGCCTCACCCTCATCAACGTCCACGGGCCGCAAGCAGGCTGCTCCCTGTGGGCGGGACGGGCGGCGTTCTGGGCCGACATACAAATGTATGCCACGGCACGCAGCCTCGGTGGGAGGCACCCGGTGGTCATCGCCGGCGACACCAACATCTACATGGATGTCCCCACCAACCCGGCCGGGGAGCACTTCTGAGCGGGCTGGGAGGCCTGCGGTTTCCGAAAGGGCCGCGGCAGGCGGCGAGGAGGACATGACCCCCACGCTCCACCCGTCCCGGCACAGGGTGGACACCTTCCTGGTCAACGAGCCCCCTCTTGCCGTGGTCCCTGCGGGAAAGCGTCTGGGCTCGCGGCATGGCACACCCCTAGGTGGTCGGCTCGGACCACCTCCTGGTCTGCCTGGCCTTGCCGGGTCTCCTCAGCGCAGCGGGGCGCGCGGCAAAGCCCACCCCCTACAGCCACACGGAGGGCGACCTCCTCCTGTAGGACGCCGAGGCCGCACCCGTCCAACACTGCCTGTGGGCGGCGGTCACCGCCGCGCAGGATGAACCCTCACTGGCGCCCTGGCTGGGTCCCGCAGAGCAGCACGACTACGGGTCCATGCTCGCGGCCGCGGTGGACAAGGTGTTCGAGCACCTGCACGCGACGCATGACGCCCTGGCGCGTGTGGTGGGACGCCGGCAGCTGTCCCCGGCGGGGACGGACCTGGCGGAGGGGGACCTCCCGGAGAGCGGAAAGCGGCTCCAGGCAGCGGTCCTCCGCTATGACACCCTGGCAGCGCGCGCGCCGGCAGCGTACCAGGCGGACGCGGCCCGGCATGGCATCTGGTCCGAGGCGGCGCTCTGGCTCATGGAGGAGCTGCAGGGTGTGTCGCCTGGGTTCCGCCCGACCACACAGGACCAGCTACAGGAGGAGCTGGAGAGGCAAGCAGCCGCCCTCGAGGAGGACATTCGCCAGCTCCGCGCACTCCTGGCGGCAGACCGCAAGCGCGCCATCAAGGACTTCTGGCGCCGCCACGCACCCGACATCGCCCAGCGATGGAAAGCCGTGCGGGGAGCCATAGAGGTAGTGGCCCGGGGCCCGTCAGGCCTCTGGAACGTGCGGGTCTCCAACACCCAAACGCTCCTCACGGAGGCCCACGACGTGATGTTCGCAGTTCGCGCCTTCTGGCGAGAACTGTATGACAAACGCCTGGTGGACCTCCCAGGCCCCGGGTCCCTGGAGGGGCCTGGACACAGGTCCAGCAGTACTCCATGCAGGACCTGAAGTCCGCCCAGGACAAGGCCGATGGCAAGGCCCCAGGTCCGAACCACGTGGAGGCTCGTTTCATCAAGGCCCTCCCGGCACCCGTCCAGTGGCTCCTGGTCCACTCCTACCGGGCCATTCTCTGCGGCGCCCCGCCGCCGATGCACTGGACGGACGCACACATCTGGCTCAGCCCCAAGGTACCGGGCTCTGCCGGACTGGACGACTACAGGCCCATAGCCCTGGGCCAGCTGGACATGAAGCTGCTCACGGGCCCCCTCACCCATCGCATCACGGAAGTGCTCACAGGGCACGGAGTGGTCAGCGACCGGCAGCAAGGGGCCTCCCTCGGCTCCAACACAGGCCCCCCGCTGTTCATGGCGCAGCGGCAGCTCCAGCGGGGAAGGCCCAACTACGTCTTCTCCTTCGACGCCCGCAAGGCCTTCGACACCGCCCCGCACGGCGCCCTCCACCTCATCCTGCGCGACCTTTCCGTGCCGCTGGACGTCATTGACCTCCTGCTCTTCCGCCACACGTGCGCCAGGCTGCGCAGCGTCACAGCACACGGGCTAACGCAGGTCGTCCCCATGCTGCGCGGCGTCCGGCAGGGCAACCCCGAGAGCCCCCTACTGTACGCGCTCCTCCTGGAGCCCCTGCTCAGGGCGCAGGGGCACCGCCTGCGCCCGCCGGGAGGGGCCGAGCACGGCCTCATCCAGGCCTACATCGACGACCTGCTGGTGGTGGCCCACACGCTGCAGCACTTCGTCGGTGGCCGCGTACCTGGGGATGATGGGCATGGAGCTCAACCCCCGCAAGTGCGCCATGGCCACCACGGAGGGGATCCCGGGCCTGCAGCTGCGCCTCTGTCCCCATCTGGAAAACCCGTGGCACTGGGTACCAGCGGCGGACTCCGTCCCCTACCTGGGACTCCAGCTGCAGCCGGACGGGGAGTTCTCCCTGCAGCGCAAGCACCAGCTACGCCTGGCGGCGGTGCACGACCGGTGCCTTAACACCCTCGCGCCACCGAAAGTGGTGCAGGACGTCATCCTGGCGATCCTCGGGGGGGTGACGCAGTACGTCGCCCCTTTCATCGCCGACGACTGCGACACTGCACGCCACCTGGACCACATCACGGTCCAGGTCGCGAAGGACAGGGCGCGGTACGCCCTCGACGCCTCGCGGGACATCCTGCAGGATGACAGGCCCCTGGGGCTCACACGGGTGCCAACGCGGTGCCAGCAGGCAGCGATGGCCCCCGTGGGTACACTCGTCCACCACCGCTCAACCTCTGTGCGCGCCGAGGTCACCAAGATGTTCTGGGAAATAGCTGGCGCGCACAGAATATGTCCCGAGGTGCACTACCCCGTCCCGGAGTTCGCAACTCTGGCGGGGGGCGACTGGGTCCACCGCGTACCCCGGGCCCTGGCCGCCCGGGGAGTGGGGCAGTACAACCCCATCGCGTGCCCCAGGGCGGCCCATGTCCAACTACAGTCCCCGCCGGGCAACATCGTCACGCTGCACACCGCCAAACTGCGACACCGCGACACGTGCTGCCTGACGGTGCCACACACAACGCCGTGGCATGGGCACCACGGGCAACGCCATCCCTTCCCCGACAACGACGACCCGTGGCCGACGGCGGTGCGGGAATGCCTCAACCAATGCGCCGATGAACACCTCCACTATTGCCGCCGTGAGCAGGAGCCCACCAACCACCCCGGGTGGCGCGACGCCTTGGTCCACCTCTCCCACACCACCGGCACGCGGGACCCCCGCCTGAGGCTCGTCCACCCCACGAGGGCTAAGCAGGACGCCTACACCGGCCCACGGGTGACCCCGGACGGCCTGCATCTCCACGTCGGGGGCTACCGCCGCCGGGACGGGCTATCCCCCCCCACGCCGGGGGCGGCGTACCACCCGCCGGCAGCCGTCATGTACATCCTCCGCGACGTACTCGCGGAAAGCGAGCACCAAGAGCCTAACGCGGACGTGGCATGGCCCGAGCCCCTGCGCCCCCGGCGCCACGCGCCGACGCCGTTGTGGTTGGTGACCACGGACGACCAATGCACCCAAGCGACGGGGCAAGCGCAGCTCCGGGCCGAGTGGGTAATAGTGCAGGCGGGGGCGGGCCAGCCTGAACCCCGTGGGCTCCCCCGTGGCACCGCCCTGCTGGTAGCTACGGGGGTGCCGCACGACCCACACATGGCGGTGCACGCGTTGGAGGGCCAGCCGGAGGACACGGGGCACCTGGTGGTGCACCAGCGCGGGGGCCAGGCGTGGCTCAAGGAACATGTGACGGCACTTCGGTCCTGGGCGAGCACGTTCACCGGAGCAGAGATCCGGCTGCACGACCACCCGGCGATCAGCCCCGGCGACACCAGGGCGCTGAGCGTGGACCAACTTACCCCACAGCCACCCCGACGTCCGGTGGCACTCTGCCGACATCAACGCGGGGTGGCTCAGCCCCACCAGATACTACTGGATCCCGGAGGCCTGGGGCCACACCTCTTCCGATGCGTCCGAGGGCGGACCCTGCAAACACGCCACCAGCGTCGCTCTCGCCGCCGACCTCACCCGCACGTGGGCGGTGGCCATCTCGGGCACGGTGCCCGACAGGGAGGGGGTGGCCGCCTCCCTCCCCCTACAATACGGTGCCCACCGACCATGGGCCCACACGGTGGACGCCGAAGTCATCCTCCACCTCCTGCGGCACGCAGATCGCGAGCGGACCACGGGGGTCCCCACGGGCGCAGCGAAGGTGGTCAGCCAGATGCCCCTGCGGTGGCTCCGGGACAGCCTGTGCGCGCGAGGGCAACACGCCAGGCACCCGTTCTGGTACGTCCGAGCCACCTCGCACCACGATGACCCCGTACTGCACAAGGCGGACTGGGCGGCGTCCCAGGACACCGTCCTGCAGAACACGCCCCCGGACCCTCGCCACGCCCAACTCATTGTCGCCGGCCGTGACGGCCGTCTCGATCTACGGCCCCCCACGATGCGGGTGCTCGGCGAGGTTGCGCAGCGGGCGCAGACTGACCATGCGCTGACGCACCGGGGACACACACCTTTGGGCGCGGCCCACGCCACGGCCTATGTCCACGCCCGGGACCTCATGGCGACGGCCATCAACCGCCAAGCGCTGCGGGCCCGAGACGGCCACACGCCGGTGCAGCGCAGGCTCCGCGTCCGTAAGGAGCAGCTCTCCGGCGTCGCCATCGTCCCACAACCGTGCCTCCTATGCGGCGGCCCGGAGGAGACCCCGGTGCACATGCACGTGGGGTGCGCCCACTCACAGCTCCTCTGGCCCCACTACCGCCAGGCGGTACACAAGGCAGCCCGCCACCTCCCACCCGGGGACAAAGCCCTGTGGGTGGCCTCGTGGCGCTCCGCAGGCGCCACATGGACGGAAGTCTTCTGCTCTCGACTGGTGCCCGAGGACGCGGAGGCGCAGCTCCGCGCCATAGCCCGCTACGACCCGCCGGGAGGGACCTCTGTGGACGATTTCATTCACCACATGCTCCGGCTGGGGGACTTCGCATGGGAGCTTCACAACCACCGGCTGGAGCAACTCCTCCGCGAGCCCCAAAGCGCGGCGGCCCGGGCACACCGGTGGCTCACTGCAGCGGAGGGCGACCACCCTCCCCCTCCCCCGCGCCCTGGCAAGGACTTCGTAGCCTCCCTCCGTGTCGTGAATGGCACTCTGGAGTGCCCGCCCCAAGAGGGCCCCCAACCGTACCAGGACCTGCCGGGGGGGTTCTCGAGGCACCTACAAGACACCCTCTTCCCACCGTGGATCATCGGGCGCGGCTCCACGACCGCTTGGGAGGCGCGCATCGTGGGTGAGGAATGGGCGCGCCAGTGGGGCCGGTGGTGCGCCGCCACGCGCGCCGCGGAGACCCCTGCGCAACGATACGCCGCCATCCCGCTCAAGGGATGGGGGCCGGACACCCGGCCGAGACCCACCGTGATCCACGGGGCGGGATCTGACCACCCGTGGGACGCGGCGACGGGGGAATGGCTGCAGGTGGCACCGGGGCCGCAAACGGGATGGACTGGGGACGTGTCCTCACTCGTCACGACACCCGTCTCGCCCCGCATTGTCCTTCACGCCGCCAATGTACTCCGGGCTACGGAGATACGCACGTGGGGACACGCCGCGGCCACCGTCCGGTGGCACCCCCCAGAGGGCGGGGCCGCCCAGCTCGCCGTGGCGCACTTCAAAGCTGGGGGGCCGGTATACGACGACGCCCTGTCCCGGCTGGGCGACACCCAGGGGCCCTTGCTCCTCATGCTCCCCACCGACATTGCAGCCGCGCTGCGCCAGGAGCTGGACAGCTGCGAAGGGCTGCGAGTGGGGTGGGAGGCAGTCGCGGACGACACCCTGCTGGCCCTCCTCCACCGAGACACCGCAAACGGGTGCCGATGGGATGCGCTGACGCCCCACCTCACCGGGCGCCACGTGTACATGGCAACCCCCCCCCAGGGGCACACCCGCCCGGCGTGGGACGACCTCATCGCCGCCTTCCACGGCCACGGGATCCTCCCCAACGACACGTGGCAGGAGGTCCAGCGGAAAACGCTTGGCAAGGACTACCGGCGCCGCGTCCGCGCCCGCCTGCTGGAGATCCCGGACCCCCTCCGACAGAGGTGGGACGACCTCTGGCTCCGCCATCTCGACCCTTGGTCGCCGCCCTCCCACCTCCCACACACCTGCCGACTCTGCAGGGAATGTGACACGGTGTCCTCCGCAGCGTCGACAGGCGCCAACAGGTGCGCGCGGTGCGCCCAGGTGGCCGCGTGCCCCTGGCCCGAACCTCCCGCAGGCCCGCGCAGGCGCACAGAGGAGGAGGCCCTGCACCAACGCATGGAGGGGGCACAAACCCCCTCACACGAACGAGCGGGCCCCGCGGGCGCTGCCCTTCTGTGGATCCACGTGCACCTGCGGGACCCCACATCCGTTGCGCACCTGTCGCACGTGTTCGCGCCCTACTCCCACCCGCCGCCGCCCTTTCCAGAGCCCGCAGCACCATGCCACGCCGACTTGGGGATGGGCCGGGACACACCAGGGCCCGCCGCAAAGCGCAAGAGGCGGCCGTCCGGGGCCTGGTGGCGGACGCGGTGGCGGAGGCACACGAGGCGCACGCTGCCGCACGGTGTGACCTGAAGGGCAGTGCGAGGGCTTTTCTCAACGAGACCGCCCTCCCGGCCGTCCGCGCCCTGAACGGAGCGGGGGCCCCTACGCTGCTCCCGGCAATGCACCGGATGGTGAACGCCGTCCAGCCGGGGCTCATCAGCCCAGAGGCGGCCCTCTACGGGCACTGGATGGAGTGGCACGAGTCCAACCGGTCGGGCCGGCCCCTGTCCATGGGGGACACCCTGCGGCTGACGGGAGCAGGGTCTGCCATGTCCCTCCGCAGCAGCGCCCCAGCCCTGCTGCACGCCCTCAGGACGCGCTACCCCGGGGACGCGGCCCCGTACCTGAACCAGGCGCGGGCCACGTACCCGGGGGGAATGTCCGAGCTGGATGCGGCCCTCCACCTTCTACACCGACCGGACGAGGACCTGGAGGTGGGCGAGATCACGGTGTTCGTGGAAGGCGCGGACGAGGCGTCCGCCCGCCCCCGGCCGACCAACCCGGTGTACGACGGCACCAGGCCTACCCTCCCGTACGCCATTGTATGCGAGGCGTTCCCCAGGGAGCCCACTTGGTGCCCCGCCCTCCCGCCGGCGACGCACGCGCCCCGTGGCTGGGCTAACCCAGACCTGCCCCCCCCCCTCTCCAGAACCAGGGGTGCCCACCACAGGAGGCAGGTCCTCTGGCAAGAGTGCCCTGGCACCCCCCTGCTCCTCCTCGTCATCGCGACCCGCGGGGACCCGAGGCGGGTCCTGGGGATCACCCCGACCGACCTCTATGGGGCAGCACCCGTACCCCGCCCCCCCATCCCGGCGCCCGCGGCGCGGGACGGAGTACACACCTTCCTGCGAACACAGGAGGTCACCGCCGTTACGGGGGTCCACCTGGTGCGGCTCCCCCCGACACCACTCGACGACCCCCGGGGGCCAAGAGCCCTGGGCCCCGCCCAAGACTGGGAGATATGGCGCGACGCGTGGGCCGCGTGGCTCCCCCGCCTCCCCTCCCAATGCCGGTGGATGGCCGCCGGCCCCCGGCCGTGCGGGGCTGACGCCACAGCCGGCCCCCCACCCCCTCCCCCCCTCCCCCCCGCAGAGCACCACACGGCACTGCCCACGGCACGGCACTGATGCACCAGGAGGTAGTGGGAAGGGCGCGCCTGCCACCACGCATGCCTACCAGGATAACAGTGATGGCAGACTCTGATGGCTCCCCCCAGCGGGACGACCGCCACCACCGCCGGTCCCGCTCCCGCTCCCCCGTCTCCCCGGAGTGGACGGGGGAGACCCTCGCGGAGCGCGAGGAGCGGAGGCTGGCGGAGGCGGCGGTGCTGGTCGGGCCGCTGCCGCCGGCCCGGGAGCGTGAGCCAGCCGAGGTGACCGCCCCCGCCGCCCAAGCAGCAAGCCCCGCCGCCCCGCCCCGGGAGAGGGGGGGCAGACGCGCAGGAAGCGGAGGCCGCAGCCCCAGCCAGCCACGCCGCGGCCCCGACCGCGGCCCCCGGCACGCCGCCGACACGGGGGGTAGCCCCGGCGCAGGAACCGGGCGCAACGCTGAGGGCTGCCGCAGCCGCGGAGGAGAGCGAGAAGGGCGCGCGAGGGGTTGCAACCGCGGCCCCGGCGGGCCGCGCCACCGCCTCGGCCGACCACGCCGCGACCCCCAGCACGCCGCGGAAGCGGGGGACAGACCCCGCACGGGCCACGGGCGCCTCACCGGCGGCCGCCACAGCAGCGAAGGAGAGCGAGGAGGGCGCGCGTAGCGTTGCGGCCGCGACCCCAGCGGGCGGCGCCACCGCCTCGGCCGGCCACTTCGCGGCCCCCAGCACGCCGCGAAAGCGGGGGACAGACCCGGCACGGGCCACGGGCGCCTCGCCGGCGGCAGCCACAGCAGCAGAGGAGAGCGACGAGGCCGCGCGAGGAGTTGCGACCGCAGCCCCGGCGGGCCGCGCCAGCGCCTCGGCCGGCCACGCCACGACCCCCAGCACGCCGCGCAAGCGAGGGAAGAACCTCGCATGGGCCACGGGCGCCTCGCCAGCGGCCGCCGCAGCAGCAGCAGTGGGCAGGGAGAGCGCGAAGTACCGCGCCCACGCCAACCGCACCCACACCCACACCAGCCCCCCAAGACAGTTCCCCCCCAACCCCTCCCCCCGGGGCGGACACAGCACGTCCGCCCCCCGGCGCCCGAGCGCTCGCCGCTGGGCGTCACGCTGCTGCAGCTGCAAAGACAGCGGGACGCCCGGCGCGTGATCCAGGAGAGAGGGGAGGGCGCGCAGGCAGAGCTGCGTGCCAGCCACCCGAGCGCGGAGCGGGGGGCAGGAGGCAACAGGGGAAGTGCCCAGGAGGGTGCGCAAGGGGCAGGCCAGGGCACGCGCGGCAGGGGGCAAGGGCGCAGCAGCGGGGGGGAGCAGAGCGCAGGCAGCGGACAGCGTGACTCAGGGCAGGGGGCCGGGAAGGGACCAGGGCACGGGAAGGGCGCGCAGGGGCACGGGCAGGGAGCCAATGTGCAGGGGGCAGGGCGAGGAGCGGTGGGTGAGCGGGCGGGCCAGGGCGTGGGGGACGGGGGGCGGGACCCGCGCCACGGGCAGGGGGCTGGAAAGGGGCCCAGGGGCAAGGGCAAGGGCGCCGCGGGCCCCAAGGCACAGGCGGGACGGGGCATGCAAGCCCAGGGGGGAGGATGAAGGGAGGGGGGCGGGGAGCGGGGCGCCCCCGCAGCCGGACGTGCAGCCGGTGAGGTGCATCCCCCCCGGCATCCAACAGATGCCGGCGCACCACACCCACCACCACCACCACCACCACCACACCCACCTCTACAACATCGACCCTGACGCCGGCGAGCTCGTCCCCCCCCAACCCCCACGACCCCGGCACCAGCCAGCCCCCCCCGCGCCGAGGGCGGAGCCGGCGCGGATGGCCTCGGCGGAGTGGGGGCGGGGCGCGGCATCGGCGCCGCAGTCACAGGGGCAGCGGGGGGAGCTGGCGCGGGGGACAGAGGTTGGCCAGCCATGGGGCCGGGACTGGGGCGCGGTCCCGGACCCTCTTAGGGAAGAGGCCCTCCCCCTGGTGGGGGAGGTGTACGGGTGGTTGTGCTGGGCCAACCAGGGGACCACCAGGGGGTTGAGGAACCGGCCCTTCGATGCCGTGCTCTTCCGGAGAGACGGAGGAAACCGAGAGGTACCCCCGAGGGGGGTGGGCAGCCCCAGAGGACCATGAGAGGCTCCTCAGGTCAGTGATCTGGGCGGCGTGGCCCGACAGGGAGCTGACGTGGCCGGCCTTCCTGGAAGGGGGAGCGGTGCTCCGCATCACGGATGCGGACGCCAACAACTGGCTCCCCCGGGTTTTGCGCAGCGCCCTCGCCCACTGGCGCTACCGCCGGCGCAACCCGCCGCCGCCACAGCCCCAGCCCCCACACAAGCGGCGGCGCAGGTGATGGCCCAGACGGCAGATGCGAGAGAGTGGGGGGGGGAGCTGGCCCCCCAGACCCACGCCCCCCCCGCGGTACGGCACGACGCATGAGAGCGTGCCACCTCCCGCGGGAGGGAGGGCGGAGACAACGAGCGCGGGGGGGAACCTGCTGCCCCGCAGCCCGCTAACCGCTGACCGCTAACCCTCACGGCCGCCCCCTGCCGGCCAGCGCCGCGCGACGACGGCCGGGGGGATGAGGGGCCCCAGCGAGGGCCTGCACGAGGGTCCGGCTCTAGGTGGAGGGGGGCGGGGGAAGGGCGCGACCCCCCAGCCGATGGCTGGCCCCCGGGGCCGGGACTGCCATGCCGCCCCCCCCCCCCCGGCCGTCAGGAGGCGTCGCCAGGGGCCCAGATGGCCCCCCCCACTCCCCCCCCCCCCCACCCACTCAGGCCCGAGAGCGGGCGGGGGAGCGGCCCCCCCACCCCCCCCCCGCACCCCCCCGGCTGGAGAGCCACAGGCGCGGCCCTCTGCCCCCCCGGAGCCGAGGGGACGCCCCCCCCCCCCAGAAGGGACGGCGACGCGGTGGGGGGAGTAACAGCTGGACCTGCTCCCGCGAGCCCACACAAGCGCGCCGGACCAACGCGCACAACAGAACAATACGGAGGCCGCGCCCCACATGACCCTCCTGTGACCACAGCCCACTCAGGGAGGGCAGAGGGGGGGTTCAGGTCTGCAAGGGCCCCCAGGGGAGCGGTCCACGGGCCGCCTCTCGCCCCCCCCCACCCCGGGGCAGCACTTCGACCCCGACCGCACGCGCACGCCGGAAGGGGGCCAGGATTGAGCACCGCAGTCCGCCGCCCAGAAGGGGAGCAGGAAGGCCGTGGCGCAACACCCCCCCCCCCCCCCACCTGCCCGCAAGCCGCGGGGGCCCGGCCCCCACCCCCCGAGGCAGGGGGGATGGTCCCCCCCCCCGCCCGAGAGAGGAGCCGGAGCGCAACCCGCCCCCCCGCCCCAGCCGCCGGCTGCCACGGGGGCCGCGAAGAACAAGCGAGCCCGCGCCAACGCGCCAGGACGCCGCACAGATCGCACCCAGAGAAGCCTGGTGAGCACGAACGGGAGTGATATGGGGGGCCACCCCCCCATGGACAGCACAACGCCAGTGACACCCGCTTTGTTGCCTGCCCAGGGAAGGCAGAGGGACGGAATGAGGCAGAGCAACCCCCCGCCCTACAGGCCCCCCCCCGGCCGCACAAACGGGGGTACGGCGCACGCCCCCCCCCCCCCCCCCCCAGCCCGCCCCCCGGCACACGAGCGCCACCGACCTGCCCCGCGGCGCGCAGCCCCCACAGGGCCTGCCGGCAGAGGGGACAGAGAAGGGCCCCCATACCCGCACGCCCGCGCCGACAACACGTGGATCGCGGACCCCGACAGCCCGCCCCGTGGGCGGGCAGTCGGGGGAGGGGGAGCGCCTGACCCCAGACGCCCCTCGCAACAGTAGAAGGCGCCCCCCCCGGGGACGCCCTACCGCCACCCCCACAACCCCAAGCCAAGTAGGGGGGAACCGGGACCGGACCGCCCCCCCCGAAGCACGTCAGACGGAGCAAGGGAACGGGGCAGGACACGCGGAGGGGCACGGACCACGTGGAACGGCCCTACCAGTGCGCAGTGCCGGGACCACGCGAGGTGCGCACGCCACACCACCCAGGGTGGGGGGGAGCGGACGCCGCGGGAGCGCGAGCGCACACACACGAAAGGGACACGCGGGGACTACCAGAAGGGCAACCGGACCGAGCGCGCGGAACGCACAGACCGCGTGGAATGGCGTACCAGCGCGCGAGGGTAAGGGACACCCGGACGGGACGGCCTGCCACACGCAGCGCGGAAGACGCGGGGCGGGGAGGGGGAAATGAGAGATACACAACACCAGGTACCGGCCCGAACCCCCCGAACCGACCGCGAGCGCCGAGCACACACAGACAGGGCACTGCACCCGGCAAGGCAGTAGTGGCGCACAGCGCCACGCCCCAACCCCTAGGCTAGGCAGCCTCCGCGCCAGCCCAAGGGGGTCCCACTGGCGACAAGCCAGTAGCACGGGCCCGGCGGCGCCGGCGGCCCAGGCGACCACACATTAGGAGGGCGACCCAGTGGGTAAGCGCCCGCAGCCACGGCTGCGAATTGATGCACTGACCGGGGAGTGGCGAAACGGGGAAGCCGGGGGAGGACGGGGCTCCGAGCTCTGTGAACCCAGGGGACTCCGCCACCAGGCAGGAGGTGCGTCTTGGAGGGCCCCCCAAAAGGACCCGGTGGGGAGGATATCACCTACCCCGACCAGGTGACCCCCCGGGGCCGAAAGGCGTCTAGTACCCGCAAAATCAAACCTCAAACCTCAAACCTCACCTGCGGCCCATATCCACTTGGAGGGGCCCGCGGCCGTGGCGTACTCGAAGGGCAGCTGGACCCCGGTACCGATGGCGTAAGCGGTCCCCTCCGCATGGTGGGGGCGGGACTTCGTCGTCAGGGGCGTGTGCTTCTGCCCGTCTGACCTTGCCGTGGTCGTCCCATTCCACTGTCCACCAGATGTCCCTGTGTTTGAGGATGTGGACCTCCGTGGTGGCCGAGGGGGCGTCCATGGCGTCCCAGCTGACGAGCTGGATGGGGCAGACAACGGGGTTCGTCTTTGGGGGTGCTCGCATGCTGAGGATTCGGTGGATGTCTTTGGCGGTAGGGCCCGTGTCGGGGGCGTACTGCGCTGCCTGGGCTAGAGTTGGGGAGGGGCGGTCCTCCCAGAGGCGGGGTCGGACGCGGTGGCGTACATGGCGGGTGCTTTCGGCCTCGAGGTCTTGGGGGATGGTGGCTTCAGCCTTCAGGGTGAGGAGTGCGATGGCGCGTTTGGGTCCAGACGTGGCATGCGTCGGCTCATCTGGCAGGCGTCCCTCGGATGGCTTGTGGGGGGGGGCGCTTCTCGAAGGGGGATGGTCCCACCGCCAGGTGCTCAACAAGGTGTAGCGGTATGGCGTGGTGGCGGTCTGCCCCGGGCAGGAGGTAGGGGTGTGGGTCTCCAGGTGTAGTGCCGAGGTATATGGCCCCCGCTGTAGGTAGGGGTGGTCAGGGGTTGCTGCTTGGTGATGAAGGGAAAGACTTCGTCAGTGTAGTGCACAAAATTGCCTATCCACACTCTCGTATCATGTGTCAGCAAATGGTATGGAAATCTGTCTAGTGGAAGGACCGAGGCAGGGAACACTTCATCCTCTGTGACTGCTAGATCGATAGGTAGATAGATAGGTATGGGCTGCCAGAAACGTAGCCTCGCCACACTTCCCCTTGTTTGTTTTACATGGCGGCCGCCCATGGCAGGAAGGAGACCTCTCCACTATTGGTTCCCCTGGCTTCACGCCTCACAGCCGAGAAATTCAACCATTTTTCCCACGGACCTGAGTGGCGGTAGGTTTCCTTCAAGCGCCGCCCTCACGGGATCCCTTTCCGGTCCCCTTTCGAAGGTCCTCCGTCCTACCTTTCCCCCACTCAGCCTTCTGCATGTCTACAGGTGTTTTTCTCTGGGTAGCTGTTGCCGACGCCGCAGCATTTCTATCAACTACATTCTACCTCTCCCGACCTCTCACGGGCTGGAATACCCACTCAGCTCCCGGTTTCACATGGTTGTCGTCCATCCGCCGCTGGGTGCCACGGGGCGACAGTTTCCACGTTCCTGGGGCTCTGCTGACGGTCGAATCACCGCGTACCTTGGCGTTGACGCGGGGACCTCAGGGTCAACCCTCACCCCTGTGGACACCTGATCCTAATCGCGGACTCCAGGGCATTTTCCTGACTTCCGGTGGCTAGGACTCCATTTTCGGCCCATGGTTCACCTCTCCATGGGAGTCGGTTTCCCAGTCTCAAAGGGGTGTTGCCTTGTGCTTTGTGTCCCTAGCATCTTACATTCCCAGGGTTCCTGCACGTGTGCCTTCTGTCCTACTTCGTCTTCCATCCTTTCAATTGGTGTGTTACCACCCCAACGGCCGCCAGCAACAATGTGGTGCGGGCCCTAGCAGCCGTTTCCTGACCTTTCCTCTTTCCGTACCGTCCGCTGCCGTGCACCCTGCACCACCGTGCTGCCCCGTCACCTTAAGGAACTATGTCCCCTCTCGGGTCCTCTGTTTGGGCGCAGTTGAGCCTCTTCACCTTGCCACGGCTAGATCTGTCATGCTCCTACTTGCCCTCGTGCTGCCACCCGATCATCCTCGTGGTAGGCCGACTTTCACAGTCGCCCTGGGCACGCCTACTGCGGGGATCTCCTCCTTCCTGGCCCTCGCAGCTGTTCCCTGCATCAGCTCTATGATGGTGGGACAGTCCGCTGGCGGCTTGTAAGGCAAAATTCTGTCGGCGCCTCTGTCCTGCAGCAGAAGTTGCATTCGAGTGTGCCGCATTCCATTCTGGTTTCCTTGTTCCTCACGCCCCTTGCGCCCCCGCACCGGCCCTTTCGTCATACTGCCGTGCCCTGTCCTTTGTCTTCTCCCTTTCTGTTGCTCTCCGGATGTTCTAACCAGGCACGGGTGTGTTACCAGGAGTTAATGAGGCCAACCAACAGTCGCTCCCTATGCTTCTTTGATGGCACGCCAAACTCCCCTCCGAGCCGGACATATGACCGCGCCTTTAAAGCCAACCTGTGGCGCTGGTCAAAGCAATGAATTACAAATTCATCGCAAACTACCATAAGCGCTACAATGGGAAAATCTGAAGAATTTCACTCATTTCATAAAAATCCGCAATGCTCGATTTCCTGGAATCAGAAGAAAAGCTTCAGAAGAAAGAACCGCCACAATTCACCGAGAGCGACGAACAACCCCCGATTTACTGGAACCTGCTTAAAATCTACACCGCGTTTCACTTCAAGGCTCAGCAAACTATTTGCAAACACGCAACCGACTGTAAATTCGGTCGTAGCTGTTGGTTTAAACACCCCGACCGCTCCTTTCTACCTGTTACAGACGACAGCGTCAAAACCGAAGTTCATCAACCGGACTGCTCCGATGCACATATCCATCAGCACAAGTGTGAACCAGGGTGGTCTGTGCAAGCACAAGCAACAGCTCACACCACTCCTCACCGTCAAGTTCAAGAAAAGAGGAGCGACACTTCCACTCTCTCAGAAGCTCCTTCTAATCAATCTCAAGTGAGCGTTCAAACCGAACCAGATCCGCGGCAATCCGGAGGTCAAAATCAACAAGGACGCTGGGACAGCTCCGATGGAGATTCAAAAACAGTCACAAAGACGCCACGGACTTGCAAGTTCCAAGATCCAAAACCGCAGCAAGAAGGGAATCGATGCAAGAACTGCCAAGCGTCGTTCGAGCTATCACCAGAAAAAAAAGACTTGTTTCTCAAACGAGGTTTGAACCTCCCCCTACGCTGCGATTCATGCATTCAACAGAGAAGAGAGAACGCAACCACTCAGCCCACATCAACTCCTCAGATTAATCACCAAGCCAAGCATATCAACATTCACAGCGCCAACCCATGGACCACCACTGCACCGACAACAACATGTCTTCAGCAAGATGAGTTCCCTGCACTTCTGAAACAAAAAGCAAGCCCTCGAACAAGACCTCAGGCAACCAATGACACCAAGCTGAAGCAAGCAACCCAAAAATCGACTCCGGCAAGCGAAAGAGATGATTCAAACACACAGGACGCGGAAAAAATTGCCGGAGCAGCCTCAGACTACGACAATGACAATGACGCGAGCGACGACACCGACGATGCAGTTCTAATCAAGCAGGACGCAGAATCACCTGTCAAAGAAGCCCTAGACTACCAAAATGAGGACGAGGAAAGCGACGAGGACGATGACAAATGTTCCGAAGCATCCAACGAAGCAAGTGAAACATCTACAACAGGTCACCACTGTAAATCTTACTCTGAACAATTAATGGACGATTTTGGAATACGAGTACAGCGGATTCTTCAGAAGACCAATCCTCTCAATCAGGACCTACATGTTACTGGTCAAAGGGCAACCATCAATATGACTCACCAGCAGATCAAGAAAAAACCTTCACAGCACCCTCAGAAACCAACTCAGTTTGTATGCCAGAGGTCCAATCTTCGAGTTCCAGCAATGCAGAAGAAGCTGAACACAGACCTCCAAATCCACAACAATTCTTCATGAACGATCTCAAACTCAGAATGAGGATCACACAACTACTACTCGAAAGGCCTTCCTATAATCGCATAATGCAACGTGCCTGGTCCAACACGGTTTCTCAATGTTGAGTATCTCCAAAGGGCAGGAACCAAATACCAAGCATATGTGGCTAAAAGCCTTGTTTCTCAGTATGATCTACTTCGCCGTTCAAATCCCGAACTCTTGTCAGACCCTGACAACAAAAGCTGATTTGGCCACCACTAAATCAGACACTGAGCTGTTGCACGTGCCTGCCAGACTTGCCTGCCGTGTCACATGCATATGATCCTTTTCTTTTTATATCCTTTTCAAATAACAAACAGGAACATCAGCCCAAAACTGGAGAGTACTAGTCAGCTGAACAAATCACTATTTTCCTTTCTCCTAACAAGTTTTTACCGCTGTCCGACCACTCAACGTTTCACTGCAACCATTTCAGTGAGTATCCACACACCCTGCGATGACCACAGCTGGTGCAAATCCCTTTTTGCGTCTCCTTTTGTGTACCCATGGGTACAATAAAGTCCTGAGCGTTTGGTCTCTTTGAGTTAGTGCTCAGCACCTCAGGGCTTTATAGAAAACATTGGGAAATGTACATAGCGGCCGTCCTTCGAGGATCCTCGCAGTATGAGCAGTGATTGCGTTTTTTCGGCGGGGGACCACCATGCCTCAAAAACAAAAATGACCCCGCCATTATCCCCTATGAGTTGGGGGCTGAAAATGGGCTGTTTCAGCCAAACCTGACTTTGGCTCAGAAAAGTCCAAACCAGACCCCTCGGCCAGGCCGTACAAGGGCAGGGCCAAGGGAACCAACGCGATGCCCTTCAAGTACAAAGCCCCCAAAGCCCCTACGCAACTTCCTTCCCTCAGAATCCCTGGCATGCCGGCGGCAGACGGCCGCTATGTGGGCTCACGATGCCAAAAACGGCGAAATTGGCCGTTTTGGGGAACTGACCAGGGTAGGCTTTCGGGGCACCCCTGCCGAGGCAAGCCTGAATGTACTTCCCTTGGCACTCCCTCTAATCTCGTCCATTGGGCTTGACTTGCTGTCTCGCTGGCTGCTTACTGTGCTCCGAGGGGATGGTCACACGACTGGGCACAAGACAGCGAAAATGGCAGATTTGGGGACATGGGGAACACAGTATGTTGCATACCTACAGATGAGCCGGAGGAGCAAATATTAAAACCTTGGGCGATTGACCCTTAGTCAGATGCTACAAGAATTGCTGTTTTATTCAGGCTGGGTCCCTTGCCCCATGGAGATATTGTGTTCCGAACCTCGCCAAAATGGCAAAAACAGCAACATTTGGCCAAAGCGGCCCACACTCACGATTCCATATCTCCATGGCCATGGCGTGTAATAATCTAGCCAAAATTGCGATGGATACATGGGACCTAGGTGCCGATAAATGCCCGATACCCGCCATCCTGGTTGCCTCTAGCCATTTTTCCCCTCAGCAGAAAGGTGGTACGCGAAAAATGGCAAGCAACACCATACGCCATCTTGGGTCACCCATAGATCTCCCATCCCAAGGCGAGAATACATGGTGACATAGCCTATTCGAGGCGGGTCCTTGTACACTTTCGAAATCGCCCTTAACCTTGGATACCGGGCGCACACAACCCCGGGGCTGGATTCAGGGGGAGAGTGAATTGGCGACCATTGTGATCCAAAAGAGGGTCGGTGGTCCAAAAAGTGATCACTCCAAAAATTGTATGTCCGGTTCCCAAGGGGTATTAATTTTCGGCTTTTGCATGGAAGCAACCCGCAGCCGTAGGAAACAAAAGACAGGCACGTGCAATGACGCAAACGAACAGCAGAGCACAGCAGCACAACACGACAGCACAGCACCACAGAACACAGCACAGGGGAGCGGAGCACCTAGATACACCACAACAAACCACAGAGCGACGAGCCACGCGGCCAGACAGGGACAGCACCACCGGAACACAACACCGGGAACCACCATGAGACAACGGAGGACAGCCAGGCCCAACAGCAAACACCCAGACACAACAAGCAACCACACACAGAGGGGGGAGAGAGCACCGGACAGAGAGCAACGACGCGGGCACACCAACACAGCACCACACAAGAGGCGCCACGAAAAGAGAGGCGCCCAGAAACACGGCAGAAGGAACGACAGCACCCGGAACACAGGCAGCATAGGACGACGACACAGCACCGCGCCCAAGGACATACAGAGCACAACAATCCGCCACAGCAGCGGACAAGGCAAGACGCTACCCGAGCACCGCAACAAAACAAACAACACAGCACAGGGCCAAGAGAGGCACCAAGGCACAGCAGAGCACCAAACAGCACAGCGCAGCGCAAACCAGCACAGGAATGCAACACGGCAGAGCACCAAACTGACAGAGACAGCCCGGGGCAGCACGGAAAGGCAAGGAACAACACACAAAAAAACAAGCAGGGAAGAAAGCAGCACACAACAGCAGAACACAACAGAAACAGCACAACAAGACCCAGCACAACATCGCTCCGGACAGTAAGGCACAAGAACCCGGCCTAACACAAGCACACCATACAGCACCAGGCAAAAAGCACAACACACCACACACCGCAGCACCACAAGACACAAAGCACGACAACGCACAACACAGGGCACCAAAACCAGCCGGGGGGCAGCAGAACCAGCACACCCCCCCAAGGAAAAAAACAGCGCACAGCGCGCGGGGGGGCGGGGGGGGTGGACAACACCACACGGCACCCCACAACGGGGCAAACACAACACCAAAGAGACCAACACAAGACAAACCAACGCAAGGCGAAACAGCACAACAAGACCTGGCGCAACAGGGCAACCCCACCACAGAACCGGAGGGAAACGACAGGCCGCAAGCGCCGCGGAACAAGACAAGAGGACAAAGCATCCAAACAGGGCACCAGAGGCGGCACAGGGAAGAGAAACGGCGCCAGCACGGCGCCACGGGACACGCGAAACACGACAGGAGACAACACACAGAGAACAGGCACAACGAGGGAGCACCGAACGACACAGCGCAAGAACAAACCGGCCCCTGCCGGGGTAGAACGGCCACAGCAACACTGCGCAACACAGCGCACAGCCCAGGACATACGAACCAGCACCGCACCGCACAGACAGCACACAACGGAAGAAATAAAAAAGGAAGTGGAAAAAAAACGCAACCAACAAAAAACAAAGGTAAAACAGGAACAAAATAGGGGAGAGGGGAGGGGAGAAAAGAAAAGAGGGGGGCCGGGACAACAAGACGCCAAGGCCCAATGCAACCAAAACACGGAGAGAAAAGGGAAAAAAGGAAAAAACACAGCAACAACCACAAACAAGGGGAGCCCAGCGCAGAGGGGGCCGAGCAAACAAAGAGCACACCCAGACCGCCCACAGGAAAAGGTGAGCCGCACTAAAACGCGGCCGGGAGGCCAGCCCAATCGACGCGGCCAAGAGAGGCACACACACACACACACACGCGCGCGAGACCCGGACGTGGCGTCCTCCGACTCGAAGGGGGCGGTGTCGGCGTCCACACGAAACAGCCCCCGTGTACCAGGAGGGTCCCCCGTCGAAAGACGGGCGGTAGGGGAAACCGGACGCGTCAGTGACCGGGTTAACACACGCAAACAACCGCAGCACAAGCAGCCCAAGACCGACGCCGGAGGCACCCGCCAGGGACATCCCCATCGTGGGGCCCCAAACGGGTACGACGCGAAGCGAGCCCAGTGCTGCTGCCACAGCAGCGGCCAGCAGCAGGCACAAAGAGCCCGGTTCTTGCCCGGCCTCCACGTGCCCCGCGCAGCTGCCAAGTAAATCCGGAGGCGCAAGCCTGGTTGCGGAAAGGCACCACGGCGTCAGGGAAGCCAACCGGAGCACTGAGAACGACCGGACCGGACGAGGCGCAGCCTAACAACGCGGGGCCACGCGGGACTCCAGAGAGGAACGCTGCCTGGTACAAACAAGGCACACAGACAGGTGCCAAGCAACAACGGCAAGCGGGTGCCGCAAACCTGGGCAGTGGCGCGCAACCCTCAACGAACCACATCACAAGAACAGGTGCCAGGCAACACCCAACCCACACACCACAACTTCCAGCCAGGAATGGCGGGGTACAAGCAGAGGGTGCACACCAACACACACAGCCCAACACCCCAGCCAGGAGTGGCGGGGCGCAGCCGAAGCCCGAGCCCAGGCAAACATAGCCACGCCGCACACCCCAGCCAGGAGTGGCGGGGTACGAGCGGAGCGCGCACACAAACACACACATCCCCCAACACCCCAGCCAGGAGTGGCGGGGCGCAGCCAAACCCGAGCCAAAGCACACACAAGCACACCGCACACCCCAGCCAGGTGTGGCGGGATACAAACAGAGCGCGCACAGAAACACACACACACCCCAACACCGCACCCAGGAGTGGCGGGGCGCAGCCGAAAACCGAGCCCAAGCACACACACACACACCGCGCACCCTAGCCAGAATTGGCGGGGTACAAGCGGAGCGCGCACACAAACAGACACACACTCTAACACCCCAGCCGGGAGTGGCGGGCCGCAGCCGAAACCCCAGCCCAAGCACGAGCACACACAGCCACACCGCAAACCCAAGCCAGGAGCGGCGGGGTACAACCGGAGCGCGCACACAAACACACACACACCCTAACACCCCAGCCAGGAGTGGCGTGGCGCAGCCGAAACCCGAGCCGAAGCACACATACCCACACCACACTGCCCAGCCAGGAGTGGCAGGGTAAAAGGGGAGCGTGCACAAAAACACACACACACCCCAATAACCCAGCCAGGAGTGGCGGGGCGCAGCTGAAACCGGAGCCGAAGCTCACACACCCACACTGCACACCCCAGCCCGGAGTGGTGGGGTACAAGCAAAGCGCACACACAGACACACACAGACCCCAACAAGCCAGCCAGGAGTGGCGGGCCGCAGCCGGAACCCGAGCCCAAACACACACACCCACACTGCAAGCCCCAGCCAGGAGTGGCAGGGTACAAGCGGAGCGCACACAAAAACACACCCGCACCCCAGCACCCCAGCGGGGTGTAACGGGGCGCAGCCGAAACCCGAGCCAAAGGACAAGCACACACACCGACACCGCATACCCTAGGCAGAAGTGGCGGAGTACAAACAGAGCGCGCACAGAAACAAACACACACCCCAACACCCCCGCAAAGAATGGCGGGGCGCAGCCAAAGCCCGAGCCCAAGCACACACACTCACACCGCGCATCCTAGCTGGGATTTGCGGGGTACAAACAGAGCGCTCACACAAACACACACACACCCTAACACCCCAGCCAGGAGTGGCGGAGCGCAGCCGAGACCCAAGCCAAGCACAGGGAAATACACCCACACCGCACACCCCAGCCAGAAGTGGCGGGGTACAACCGGAGCGCGCACACAAACACACACACACCGTAACACCCGAGCCAAGACTAGCAGGGCGCAGCCGACACCCGAGCCCAGGCACAAACACCCACACTGCACACCCCAGCGAGGAGTGGCGGGCTACAAGGGGAGCGCGTACACAAACACACACACACCCCAAAACCTCAGCCAGGAGTGGTGGGGCGCAGCTGAAACCCGAGCCCAAGCACAAACACCCACACCGCACACCCCAGCCAGGAGTGGCGGGGCGCAGCTGGAACCCGAGCTCAAACACACACACCCACACCGCACACCCTAGCAGGGAGTGGTGGGGCGCAGCCGAAACCCGAGCCCAAGCACAATCACACACACCCACACCGCACACCCCAGCCAGGAGTAGCAGGGTACAAGCGGAGCGCGCACACAAACACACACGCACCCAAACACCCAAGCCAGGATGGCGGGGCGCAGCCGAAATCCGAGCCCAGGCATACACACCCACACAGCACACCCCGGCCAGCAGTGGCGGGTACAAGCGAGGCGCGCACACAAAAACACACAGACCCCAACACCCCAGCCAGAAATGTCAGGGCGCAGCCAAGACTTGAGCCCAGGCACACAAACGCACACCGCACACCCGAGCCAGGAAGGGCGGGGTACAGGCAGACGAAGCACACAACCACACACGCCCCAAAACCCCAGACAAGAATGGCGGGTTGCAAGTCAAAACCCGAGCGAGCGGCACACACCACAAACCCCAGCGAGGAAGGGTGGAGCGAAACCAAACCCCGTACCAAAGCAAACACACCCTAGACCCCAGCCAGGAGTGGTGGGGTTACCACGATACCCAAACCCAAACAAAAGCACCACACAACAGTAGCGAACCCAATGTCCATCGCGCGGGGACTGAGGCAGCCCGCGCGATGGAGGTGACCTGGCCAGACGTGACCCTGAGCCCGGGGGTAGGGCTGCATCCCAACGCCTGTGCTGCTTTGGAACTCGAGGCGGAGCGTGCGACACCAAGGCACCTCGGAACCGGAGTACCAAGAACATGCCAGGAAGTCCGGTGAACCCCTAGGGTTCTGCCCAAAGGAGGGGACCTGCGCAAGCACGGGGGCACACCCTTCCAGCGTGACAAGCACGTCTGGCTGGCGGCGATCAGCCCTCCCGGTGCTGCCCGAAGCCGCTTTGATGGAGGCCACCGGTCAGGTCTAGGATGTAAGCCGCCTCCCCTCTTCATACGCGGAGCCTCTTCCTGTCAGTCACGGGGGCGATACCAGGGGGAAGCATGGGGCGCCTTTCCACGACCGAATGCACCTACGTACCTACCTACGCAACATTTGCCTCCTGTTCACCGTTGTGCCCGCTCGGAGGGTTGTGTTGTGTGTGCAGTGTCCTAAGCCATTTGGCTCCTGTTCACCGATTTTGCCCGCTCAGTGCGTTGTGTTGCGTGTGTGATGTCCTGGGCCGCTTGGCTCCTGTTCACCGGTGTGCTCGCTCGGTGCGTTGTGTTTCATGTGCGGTGTCGTGGGCCTTTTGGCTCCTGTTCACCGTCTCGATGCTATCCTGACGAATCATGACATGTTCCTGACACGATTGGACCATTCTGACGTTTCCTGACGCCATCCTGACACAACCCTGACGCTCTCCTGACATTTTCCTGAGGTCACCCTGATGTCATCCCACGCCATCTTGACGCCACCCTGAGGCTTCCTGACGCATATGTGAACCATTCCTGACGCCATACTAACACCATTCTGACGCCATCCTGACGCCGTCCTGACGTCATTCTGACGCATCCGGACGACATCCTCATGCATCCCGGCCCTCATCTAGCTCGGAGCCCAAACCTAACACTTGGGTGTAACCCTAACCCTAACACTAGTCAAATTGTTGCAAAAATCATGGATTTTGGACAAAAAAACATCTCTTTGCCAACCAAGGCACCTATTGCACTTCTGAAAAATATCAGCCATGTTGCTCCTTTCAGCCCATGCTTCTTCCAATGCAAAAAAGGTTTCAATTTCCATACGTCGTCATTTTTTCATTTTATTACGGCGCCCCAGATTTTACCAATGCAAAAAACAGTTTGAACATACAATCTCTGCTCCTGCCAAATCATACGTTCCATACCAATTCTGCTGTCAAACACTATCAAACATGTCGTTTATGCAGCCCGTGCTTTTGCCAGTGCAAAATGGGTTTCAACTTGCATTCCACGCCAAGTCTATCGATGTTTGTATTTGCCACTCCGCAATTTACCACAGGAAAATTTTTCAAACACCCATGCTACCCCTGCTCTTGCGAATGTGAAAATCTTTCAATCAAACGTTCATGGCCAATTCTATTTTTGAACCATTTCAAACAAGTTTTGTTTTACAGTTTTGGACTTTTGGACCACTCTCATTTTGCACAAGACATAAAAAACCACACAGATGAAGTCAAAACCCCATTTGATACGGTCGAACACTTGTAGGTGGGCTTTAAAAGGCTCGCATTCCCTCATTGTTGTGGTGAACACCTCTTTCGAACCGCTCCTAGCAGAGATGTGGTACGCAGAAAATGACAAGCAGTAAAATACGCCATATTGGGTCGCCCAGGGATCTCCCACCCCAAGGCGAGGATACATGGGGACATTGCCTATTTGACGCGGGTTCTTGTACCCTTTCCAAATCGCCCTTAACTTTGGATACCGGGCACACACAGCCCCGCGGCTGAAATGAGGGAGATGGTGAGATGGGGACCACTGTGGTCCAAAAGAGGGTTGGTCGTCCAAAATGTGACCACTCAAAAAATTGTATCTCCAATTCCCAAGGGGGATGGGGCTCGGGACTTTGCATGGAAGATACCCAAAGTCTTAAGTCCCCTTATCAACACACCTATGATTTTAGCAGCTGTTTTTTCCCAAAATTCAAAAAGTCGACAAAAAATCCTATGCCCCAAACATGTGTGTGGACGGTGATAGGTGATCAAAACCCTACCTATGAACCATATGGATATGGAGCGCAAAAGGTGCAAAGACGGGCCAAAAACACCTCAAATCTACATCGTTCATCCCATTCTTATGCCCGTAGTATCATAGTTTATGTAGTTCTTATCATTCAAATGCATACAATACCAACCCAAGCCCCAAACATGTGTGTGGACGGTGATAGGTGATCAAAACCCTACCTATGAACCATATGGATATTGGACCACAAACGGTGCAAAACAGGGCCAAAAACACCTCAAATTCTCATCGTTCATCCCATTCTTATGCACATACTATCATATTATATGTAGCACCTATCATACGAATGCTTACAATAACAACCTAAGCCCCAAACATGTGTGTGGACGGTGATAGGCACGCAAAAACCCACCTATGAACCATATGGAAATGGACTACAAAACGGTGCAAAATGGGGCCAAAAACACCTCAAATGTTCATTGTTCATCCCATTCTTATGCCCGTGTATCATATTTTATGTAGTTGTTATCATTGAAATGCATACAATACCAACCCAAGCCCCAAACATCTGTGTGGACGGTGATAGGTGATCAAAACCCTACCTATGAACCATATGGATGTTGGACCACAAATGGTGCAAAATAGGGCCAAAAACACCTCAAATCTTCATCGTTCATCCCATTATTATGCACATACTATCATATTATATGTAGCACCTATCATACGAATGCTTACAATAACAACCTAAGCCCCAAACATGTGTGTGTACGGTGATAGGCACGCAAAAGCCTACCTATGAACCATATGGAAATGGACCACAAACGGTGCAAAATAGGGCCAAAAACACCTCAAATGTTCATTGTTCATCCCATTCTTATGCACATAGTATCATATTTTATGTAGTTCTTATCATTCAAATGCATACAATACCAACCCAAGCCCCAAACATGTGTGTGGACAGTGATAGGTGATCAAAACCCTACCTATGAACCATATGGATATTGGGCCGCATGGTGCATGAGAAAGGGATGAATAGCCTAGAATAAAGGCAAAACATCGCTTGTCATGTAGGCTTCTACCAATGGTGATGACAATTTGTTCATATATCACCTCTATACCACCTCTTCCAGCCCTGTAAGGCCCTCTACATGGCCTCCATAGACCCTAAAACCATGAAAAAGAGTGGTTTTTGGCTAGAAAAGTGTGAATTTCTCAAAAGCTGTGCGTGCCAATCTGGATTTTCTTAGGTCAGCAACAAGGTATTGATCTCGGGGACACGCTCATGCCTTTACTTTGCTTCCAACTGCGAAAAAAAGTGGACTTTTTGGCGATTTTCTATTGCGCACGGCGGTCGGGAATCTGAAACTCGCGTACGCGGCAGTTGCTGACAGTTGATCTGCGGCTCCAGCTCCAGCGACAGCATAATTTGGTTAAAATTTTGAGAAAACCCAAAAACAACAGTACTACTGTGTACAGTTTGATATCGCCGTTCTGAAAATGCATGACTTTGAATTTTGGGAAAAAACAGCTGCTAAAATCATAGGTGAATGGTTCGGGTGCGAAGCACAAGAAAACCATTGTAATCACCCGGACCTTTTGAGCACAGAAAAATGCCAATATGGGAAATATATATCCATGGGGCACCAAAGCCCCATAGAATTTGGCATATGGCTACATTAGAGGACCCATAGTAGGTGTTTCTAAACATGCTTACTATGGGTCAAGTTGTCCTTTGGATCCCAAGTCAATCGTGCATGCATATGAGCACGTGTGCAAAGTGGAGGGATAGCGTGCTCACAAGGACATATTATATAAAATAATAGACAAGCTTGAAAAAATCAAATAAGCTATACAGATTGTTCCTCTCGGTCTTTATGTGCCATATTGCTCTGGCTCGAGGCCGAAGTTGCCGTTGGCTTCGAGAATTTTTGGAGAAGTTTTTCGAGGAAAAGTAGTCTTTTGAAACGACCATGTTTTGGTACAGATTGAATTGCGTGGAGCCAGAGTTGAGTTAGCTCCAAAAACGAAAATGGCCCCTCGCTTTGGGTCCTTGGAGCATTGTGTTACCTTCATCCTCACAAGTACACAAAGTCGGTGTTTGCGTACGATAAGAACTTGGGTTTTTTGCACCCATAAGTGCCCAAAAACACCCTTGTAAGCCGCTTCCCCAAAGGAAAAGATATACCCATCTGAAATGGGGTCTGAAAGGACGGCAAAGGGGCGAGATGTAAGGTTCCAACCAAACTCATGGTCTCACATAAGATTTTATGACGTCCAAAAATCCCAAAACCTGCAGCATGAAAAAAAAACCCTTTTAAGTAGTTAGCATGCTATAAATTGTGTTTGGGCGATCTGTGTCTGGATACAACATGCTTTCCTGGATCCAGCATCATGGAAAAAGGTGGGGAGGGGTCTTCAACTGCTTGTCAGAGGCCACAAAACTTCACTTTGGACCGAAAAACAGCCATTTCTGGCCGTTTTGTCTCGAAAAATGGCAGATTTTGGTGCATACGCGTGCCCCAAAATGTGTATCTCTGATCTGTATGCCCCTACAACCGGCTTGTTCGCATTCAGCACCCTCGAAACGGGGGGGGGTCCTTCAACTGCTTGTCTGAAGCTAAGGAAAATCAATTTTTGACCAAAAAACGGTAAACATGAACTCGGTCCGTTGACGGAAAAGCTTCCGCTTCATCTTTTCCCAGACGTGACGGCGCAAAGTTTTCGTGAGCACAGCAGATGAAACTACATTAAAAACCCTCCAGAACTAGCCCTTATCTTCCTTTCTACCGCCAAAGTTACGGGAGGCAAATTCAAAACAAAACTCGCCACGGCACATTTGCGCCGAACTCCAAGGCGCCGACGTGCAGCAATTTCAAGGCGGCAAGAAATCGGGTCAGAGCAATCCATTTTAATCGATTTCCGCAAGATTCCATCATCAAATTGAAATTAAAAAAATTGCAGACCAATTTAATCCCTTGCGCTCTTTTTTTTGCACTGTGTGTCCCCGCGTTACCCCCGGGGCTTATGGGTTCTCTTTCGCTCTCCCCACCTTTTTCCCCAGCTTTGCCCCCCCTCTCCCCATCCATCCCCAGCTCGTAGATGGTCTGCTGCGTTCCGGGGGAGGGGGGGTAGTGCTACCGGCGATGGCGATCCCGGCGGGCCAGAGCCTCCTCGCCTGCCGTATGCTGCCAGTAGGCTGCCCGCTCCTCCTCCGCCCGCATCGCCGCTTGGAACCCCGGGGGGGGGGGCGGTGCGGGGTTCTGCACAAATGTCCTTTGTGCCTGCGTCGATCACAGCTACTGCCTCCCTTCTTACCTCTTCCCTACCCTGCGTGCCCGACGGCTCGCCATTCCCTACCGCTTTCTGGCTTTCCTGCACTCGTTTGCGCTGATTCTTCTGCTGTACCTCATTAATGACTGACTCCATGCTGGCCGCCCTCATATTTGGCGGAGCCGGCTAACTCTCCCTCCCTGCCACTGTCATCTCCCGCTCCCCGATGTATCCTCTGCTTCCGTGTCCAACATCTCGAGGATGCGCTCCACCACAGACGGGTCAAAAGTGCACAAGTGGAACGGGTCCTCCAACGTCCATCCGCTCGCCCCCTCATCTTCCTCTCCAACTCTCGCCCCAACTGCTACCGCACTTGCCCTGCACCTACCCCTACCCGTTCTCCCCTGTCCCCTCCCTTGCCTGCCACCACCTTCACCCCATCCGCTCTCCCCTGTCTCTTGGCTCCCTTGCTTTCTCGGACAACGAGACTGATGAGCGTGACTCAAGCAACTGAGACTTGGACATGTCGCTGGACCAATCAAGTTTCAAGAGCGCCCCTATTGCCACCCTTGTGCCTGCTGCCTAGAGTCATTGGGTGTATCCTGCATGTCACACCATTTTGGGGGTGCTCCGCAAATCCTTCGCTCCTAAGCTCTGTCGCCCGCCGTGCTGCCGATGCACTTTTTTCAGGCTCCCGTGCCGTCCTTCTTGCCGCCACATGAACTCCCTTCCCGTGTGTCTTTGGTCCCCTCTTGCAGGCTCCAGCCCAGTTCCTTGCTCCTGTGCTTGTCCGGTCCAGAGGCATCGCCCGGATAGTCAAATCAAAGGCGTTCCACTTTCCGCTCCTGCATCCCCTTGACACCATGGTGGTCCACCCCCGCCATTCCAGAGCCTCCGTAATGTGGGTGCACGATGGTCCAGTCCAGGGCCCTTCGTGCCGCCCCCCGAAAACGTAGTATTCCGGGGTGCTCCAAGGCTTCTCTCCACGGCAAATCTCCGGCTTGGCCTGGCCCCCAGCCCCGCCGCCTGCCCGCACCTTCTTCTTGGTACCGGCAGTATGCTCTGGCTCCGGGCGCCGTTCTGCTCCCCCGCATGGTCTTATCCTCGGGGCTGTGGTTCATGGGTTGCTTGCATGCATCATCCAGCTCGCCCCTGGATGTTTTTTTCCAGGGCCATCATCATCCTCCTGCTGCTCCCTCTCATTGTTGGTGCCCGGCTGCTCATATTCCAGGTGCTGCTCTTCTCCTCTGGTGCCTTCTTCTTCCTAACCCCAGGATGCGCGCAGTTGTATTGAACCGGTACCCAGAACCTATGGCCCATGGCCCGGAGGCCTGTGAGCCGTCACACCCGTGCGGAAGCCGTTGACACCGGCTGTCAGCGGGACATCCCTGTTCGCTAACCCGCGAGATCTGGAACTCGATTTCTAACCATTAAATCAATGTAGAATTACCATAACTTTGACGTCTTAGGCGATTCTCGGTCGGAAATCGGTGAAATACCCGATTTCTACCGCGATTTCCAATTGTCGTGAAATCGCCGCAGTCGCGCCGCCTGTCGTCGCCTGTTCCGTGGACTGCATTAGAGAATTCTGTAAAGCGATTCTTCTTGAAGTTAAGACTGAAACAGTCTTGGAGTGATCCGCAATTTTTTCCTTGATATAATGGATCGCGTCCCAGATTTTTCCCAGAAAATCTTGGCAGCCGAAGGCGCTTCGAACCCCGAAGTGATATAACAAGGGTTACGAGCGTTCAAGCGCCCAAGGACGGACTAACGTGCCTCATAGGCACTGTGTATGAGGTTTTGCCCCCCATAGTCATAGGATGAGGCCAAAGGATCCCAACTCAATGGGCCCAAAGGGTTATCTATTTTGAGTGTTCTCCAAGAAGTGCGCTTTTTCACGTACTTGGCATCCAAGTACGTGTAGAAGTATGTTGAGTTGGCGCTTTCTCCCTCTTTGCTTGCCTCTACATCCGGGGCATATCAATTGTCTTCCCCGGATAGTACATATATGATCTGCATATATATATGGGCAACATATTTTGCATGCATGCTAAAATTCGGCTCTCCGAAAGGAGGTTGATTTTCGACCAAAGCACTTGCATGCGTGTTAAGGGACCAAAGTTACATTAGAATATAGGCATACGTTGATTCCAGGCCACTAGGTTGGATGTAGAAGGCGTGGGTAGGGTTGTATGCCATATTTGGTGTCATATCGCGTGCCCATTTGGCGGGTGCACCATTCCGAGACTAACCTGCCAATGGACCCCACATCGCACGAGGCCCTTCATTGTACTCCCAACCAACACTCGCAATCCTAACCTTCGTGAAGGGACGCTTGTGGAGCGCTCCCGAAGCGACGTGTTGCGAGCAAGGTGTGTTTCTTGCAATATTCCATTTTTGCATGTGCCCACTTGGGAGGCAGCACGCGCGACCTTCCAAAGCGCCCCAAGTGGAGCACATATGTGCAATCAAAGGTCATTGGTGTCAAGTCATTGTGTTTAAAAGGATTGGTCGGTTACTCAATCCAAGCCGAAGATATTATAATATATTTGTGCGCCTTTCAAGGCACTTTTGGGTGTTTTTTCGCCAATATTGCTGAGTTTTGCCCGTCATGATGTCAAGTGGCGACCGTGTATCTCAACGTTGCGCCCGATTGACATCATGACCCAAGTATGTTACGGGGGTTCGGTGCCCAACATATCTTGGACCCGGCGAATAACTCCTCTTGGGCTTGGCATACCGTGGCCGCCATGTTGGCGATTTGGGACTATTCCAAATCATGGGCTCACTTGGCGACCCTGCCATTCCCAAAACCGGAGGGGTTGGGCGACGCCCAAAAGATATGTTGGACGCGTATGACTTGATGCCAATCCTATGTCACACTCCGGTCCAAGTCGGGCATGTGCCTCATTTGCCCGAACCATGAGTGTGCGCATTTTCGGCCATTTGGAGCAATTTTCCACATTTTCTGCCTGCCGTGCACCATGTTCAGCCCCCTCGTGCACGCCAGAAACATGGACCAATGGACCATATATGACATGGGTGCTATGGACATTAGTCCCCATCGTTCGCATACCACGTGGACGAAGCGGAGCAACCTTCGTTAAGGTGCTAGCCGAAAGTGAGTGTGGACAATTTTGCCATTTTGGCATTTGTGGACCCAATTGGGATCATCATAGGCGACCTAAACGCCGACCCTACAATCAACGACCGCAGCTGCACACCCACAGCCACCGACATAGCTGTCCGGGACGCCATGCATGAACTGGGCCTCACCGACCTCACGGCAGGGCTCACCGGCACACCCTCCCATTACCCCCACCAAGCCGTCGCCAACCCCTCCCGCATCGACACGTGCTACGGGTACCCAACCACGGTGCGTGTCCATGAGGCAACCTACAGGGACCTCCCGCCCGCGGGCACAGGCCAGCGACCCCTCTACATCGACATCACCATCTGCAACCTACCCCCACCCCCCGCAACCCTGCCCGACAACACCCTCCCACCCACACCCCGGTTCTCGGCCAAGGACGACCACGGCGCCTGGCACAGGTATGATAGGGCCCTACACACCAACCTGCACTGCCCAGATGCGCCAACACTCACCACCACCATGCGCCGGGCGGCACAAGCATGGGGCATGGAGCGCGACACCAGCCACACGGGAGCACCTACGCACCTCACCCTCCAACAGCTCGTCCATGACATCTGGACCAAGAAAGAGGAACTCGCCACCCTGCTGCGCCCCAGCACACCTGAGACAAGAGACCGAGATGCCCACCTCTGTGCGCCCCTCACCACCCGCCGGCACCAGCTCCAGGTATGGCACGCCCACCGCATAGCGGCCGCGTCCCAGGAACGCGAAAGAGAAGGCAGAAACCACACGCTGTACAAGTCCCTGCGGTACGTCAGCCGCATCCTGGAGGACATGGGGCGCCGTACCATCCACGCGGTGCGCACTCCCGAGGGGGGCCTCACCAACGACCCTGACGCCGTCCTCCAGGCAGTCCTGGACAGCTTCGAGGCACAACAAAGGGAACGCCCTCCCCGAGCTCGACCCCCATACCAGAAGCACCATCCGCGAGCTGGTGCCCAGGGTCTGCAACCGGGAACAGCGGCGCGCCATTGAACACGGCCTCTTCAGCATCTCAGAACTGCAACGTGTCCTGGACCGCCTGAAAAATGGGGTCGTGCCCGGCGTCGACAGTTTACCGGCTGAAGCGTAACAATGCATCACCCTGCACGTCAAGCGCCACCGGGCAGCCCGCCTGTGGGACGTCGTCACGGGCACCGCGCCCATCCCCCCTGAGTGGGCCAACCTGGTCCACCCCCTCTACAAGAAGGGGGACTGGGCGCACCCAAGTCAAGCTGGTGTGGACGCTCATCAGGGGCCGCATCGCCCCGGCGGTCTTCACCCACGTGCCCGCCAGCAACTGGGGTGCCATGGCCGGCATGTCCCCCCACGAGGCCATCCTCCCCGAGGACACCGCGCTGGACATGAACCCCTGCGAGAACTTTGTCGCCTCCCTCAATGTCCAAGGCGCGTTCCCCCAAGCCCTAAACCGATGCCTCACGGGAGAAATCTGATGCCATGGGCCTCCCATTCCTATCCTTCATGACCGGGTACATCCAGTTCTACGCCGTCATCACAGCCGCAGGCCTCAGCCCCTGGACCGGCACAAACAGCGGGGTCCCCAAGGGTGGTGCCGAGGGCCCCTTCCTCTACCTCCTCGTCAGCCTACCGCTGGCATTAGAGCTAACACGGGTATACACAGGGTACGCCCCATACCCGCTACGGTCCCCCCTCATCAACTTTGCGGACGACAACCTCTTAACTACGGCCACCCGCCACCGCGACCCTGAGAACGCAGGGCTACCAACGACCGCCGAGCAAGCATCAGCCGTTGTCCAACTCACCACAGCCTACTCGGACGCCCACCCACTCCTGGTGCACCCCGGAAAACGGTCAGGCTAGCCGACACTGGGACCCCCACCCACCATATCCGGAAAGGCGAACCCCTACACGTGCAGGACACCACAGTCCACCTGGGAGTCACACAGGCCACGAGGCACCACCACACCACACTCCCAAGCAAGCTGGAAGGGCGCCTCGCCCGGCTACCCCAGCTTGCCAGGGGGGACCTCCTGTCTACGCAGGGGCTGGCATACTTCATGGAAGCGGTGCTTAATGCAGCCATCGGGTACCGAGCCCTGCACCTCCCGCACCCCCAGGACGCCCTCCGCCACGCTGAACAGCCAGTGATGAAGGCTTGGGTGCAACACGGAGGCTGGCCCACGTCTTTCCCCAAGGAGGCCGTGATGGCCCACTGGCGCTACTACGAGGACAATACAGGCGCCCTAGTTGACATGGCCTATGCCAAACACGCAGCGCACCTCCTACACAGGATGACACACAACCGCCAACCCGAGGTTCGCGAAGCGGCAGCCATATGCATAAAAGAAGCGCAAATGGCCCGCAACACCTGCCCCTGGTGGATACTGGCAGAACACGGTGTCCCCATCTCCGTGGGCACCGGCATCTGGGCCCAGCTGCAACTCCTCCTACCGCACCACACGCACGCCATCCTGACAAACCACCACTGCGATCAACAGGGGCCACTCGTGGCCACACACACCGACATCTACCGACAGCCGGCAGGCGAGGTGGACACCCTGCGCCTCGTGGGAGCCACGATCACCATAGTATACATCACCCCAACAAGGATGAAGATCATGGCCCAGTGCGACGCCCACCACGCCCCGTTCCTTTCCAACCCGCAATGGCAAGCACGCCGCATCTCCCAAGCGTACCTCCGCGCATGGGCTACGAAGGCAGGGCGCGAAATGCCGGGGCCCAAGGACATCGACACGGCGTACAACGTCTTCCAGAGCCAGCACCTCCGGCCCCGCCTGAGCGAGCACGAAACCCCCAACGACGGCAACACGACGCAGGAGGATCCCACCATGTCAGCCGAAGGCTCGACACCAACAACCATCCTGCTACTAGCACCAAACGGCCACAAACACGCTACCCGCACTGTCCAGCAACACCAAGCCGCCTGGTCCATCCCCAAACACCACGCACGTGCACTCCGTGGCCCCTGCTGCACCTCATCTCCACCCACTACCACACCCCCACTGCCGCTGCCACCGCCGACCAGCAGGCATGGCTCTCCCCCTGGTTTCACACGGTACCCCGACACTACCCAGCACACGTAGACTGGACTCGAATACCCACGGCAACATTGACATTCACCAACGAGCAGGCAGGCCCAGAAAGCGTGGCCATAGAGTACGACTGCTGCGACCCACACCGCGCAGGACCTTGGGAGGCATGCATGCGCCTCCTACAGCACAAATGCCCCACCCTCTGCAGCGGCAAAGACGACAAGGAACGGCGACAGACCATCATGTGCCAGAAGTTCCACCGCAATACCGGATACCTCTCCCACCTGATGTACGTGTATATCACCCAGGGGCGCCCAGAAAGAGGCCTCCTCCGCCTCAGCCCACGAGCCAAAGGCATTACGTCACCCAGGGGATAGGCGTCTATGCGGCGCCGCTACTGCAACCCACCCAAATCACCACCAGAACCGCCCAAGGGAACCCCGTCTACGTCTATCCCCCCACAGCAACTGCCCGCCTACCCATACCCAGCGACACCAACATCATTTACTACACTGATGCATCCGGCACCCAGCAACGCACCCCCACGGTCGGTTGTTCCTCCTTGCGCATCACCCGGCGCGCGGACGGCCTCCACGTGGAACACCACACCGGGGCCACCATCTTTGGGGCGTTTTGCCACAGCGAACTACGCACCCTGGCGGACGCCGTCACCGCGGCACCACCACCAGCAACGATCCGGCCCCGCAACATCTGGTTAGTCATAGACGCCACGGTCGACATCCACCTAAGCAGGCACCTCAGGGACCTGCCTTCCCACAGGGCTTTTGAAACCAGCCTCACCACACAAGCGTTGGGGCTATGGCTGGCCGTCAGGGGCATGCACCCCCAGGATGCCCTACACATCGTCAAACAGGAGTCACACCGCTACACATACTGCAATGGACGCGCAGACACGCATGCCAAACACCAGAGCACCAGCCACACCCCAGGGCTCGAACATGTACGACTGTACACCCCACACCACAGCCACCTGCAGCACCTACCCCCGATACTCTCGGCCACACAGCCCCCCCAATGGATACCCGAGGACACGCCGTACACAGATCGAGACAAGCAGTACCACTACCCCACGCCCATCCAGCAGCTGGCCACCACACTTGGACACCCAGCGAACACCGAACTCCTCCGACGCCTCGAAGACTCCGTCCACACCCCCCTCTACTACTCCGCCCTACGCCCGGATAGCTTCCCAGCACACGTACAAAAACCCCGACTCCAACTCGCCCTCGAACAGCTTCCCCTCCTCACCCGATACCACCGATGGTACGCACGCTGCTCGATCCACGATCCACGAAACACCAAATGCGTCTGTGGCCACGCGGAAGAGAAAAACCTGGTACCATTTCAAGATGTGCCCCCTGTACCGAGGACTGGACACCCTTACAGACTGGACCCCAACCCACACCACGCACAGCACGCCGGATGGCTGACGCGGTCCACAGCAACCCAGCAACTCACCACCATCCTGAAGCAGACGGAGGTACCCAAGGCGGTCCGCAGGGGGCTCGTCCCCACTACCCTTTACACCTTGCTACGCACCCACGCGGAGGACCCCAGGCCACAGCGGCGCACATGCAATGGACGGCCATTGCCAAGCCAGCGGAGCAGCTCACATACCGCACCCACAAATACCTGCAGCATGCAGCCGGCCTGCCCGAAACGGACCATGCCCACCACCTCAAACTCCTGTTCTACCAACCATGAGAACCTACCCCACGACATACCACCCAACACGTGACCCCCACCACGCCTTCACACCATCCACCGGGCACAACACCAGCACGGCACACACGAGCACCACAGGCACCGCACACACGCCCACCAGCATGCGCACGCCGCCAGCCCTGCTTTTCGCACGCCACCGTCCCTCCACAGGTACCGCCAACCGCCAGCCACCGCATGCCCCCTCTGCGTACGCCCGCGGCTACCACAGACTGCCCGGCCCTGCAACCCAGATAACTGGGTCTGCCTCGGGGCCGCGCAGCGCCTTACCCACTGCCCCCACTGCGGGGACCTCAACCCCCACCACCGCGCGCGGCCCGCGGCCCCAGCCGCACCCCCCCTTGCCAGGCACAACAGCTTCTTCGGGCCACTCACCGACGCCCTCCGGGACCACCTGGGAGGGTACTACGTGACAGACACGGCAGACGACGCGTGGACCATAGCCATGGCCACGGGCAGCACACCCCTGCCCCCCCACAGCGCACCCCTACGCCACAGCGAGGGCGGCTTGAACGTGGCGGCCCGCCACATCCTCCTCGCCCTATACCTCCACCATCGTGACCTACACCTCCCAGACCCACAGCTCCCGGCCCCCCAAGCAGAAGCCCCGACGCCAGAAGCGTGGGCGGACCCGGCACCAGAGGAGATAGCAGCCTACCTCCCAATCACTTGCCGCCGGTCCAACACCGCCCTCGGGCGACAGAAAGGAACACCTTACCTACTCAGCGCACTCCTCTACCCAGCACACCCCCCCCACCCCACGCAGCTGACGCCCCCAGAGGGCTGGACGTCTTTTCAGAACGCCCACCTCGCGGCCTCCGACGAAGCCACCGCCACACGGATGGACCCCGCGGACCAGCGCGCCTACGTCAGAGGCCTCGAGGCACGCCTCAGAGAGGCGCATCGCTGGCACGCCCGCTCTCAGTCGCCCCCACAGGGACAGGGGGGTTCACCCTCTCCGACACGCACCAGGCCAAGAAGACCAAGACAGACCAGGGGGCCCACCAGCGCGCCCGCCAGCAGGGCATGTCGCCCCGACCAGGGCCCGGGTCAAGCCACGGCGCGCCACCCCACGCCCAGAGCCCCGGAGCACACCAACAGCATCCCCTTCACCAGCGCCCACCACCACCACCGTACCACAGCACCCTAACCCAGCAGTTCAGCAAGCAACCACCTCCCACACACGTTCACGCCATGCAAGGACCACCATACACGCAGAGCCCAGGGGACGTGGCACCACCAACACCACCACAACGCCCCAGTCCCTCCCAACCGCTACCCCCCGATGCCCTGATACTACAGCGACCCCGACCAGCTACATCCCCACCACGCCCCAGCACAACCGGGCCCCACGAACCAGCCAACCCACACGGCACACCTCAGCGCAACACACCATCAAGTATATCACCACCACCAGCCCCTACCACCGCACCCGCCGACGGCGGGGTACCACACACAACCATCACATGCTCAACACCACCACCACGCGATCCAGCACCACCGACCACCCCCACTCGGATTTACCCGAATAGGTGAGGAGGAAAGAAGAGATGGCGAAGCAATAGCACTACACAAGACACATATATGGGCCAACTCCTTAAAACCGGTTTGTTTTCTCTGTTTTCTGCTCATTTGGTGCCCTTTGCTACCTTTCATTGAAACGGGCACCCTCAAAATATACACAAAAATGGTATTATACATGAAAAATGAACTTTTGACCTCAATACCCCCCATGGGGTTTGAACCCACACTCTACCAACCTTAGAGTTGTGTTTTTCCTCTAAGCTACGACCTGTCGTCGACGATCTCAGAGAAAACCGTAGTCTAATAAAAATTTGGAAAATCAGTACTCCTTACATGCTCCAACCACTATTAACCTCCCATGCTCTTAAAACCGGTCACGCGCTCACTGAGTTGTTCAACTAGTGATTTGCTGTACCCAGAGCTTTGATTTCTGATGCAATCCAAAATGTTTTAAGGATATAAATTTTAACAAAATGACAGAAGAAAATGAGACACTGGATTTTCACGAGTTCGTGCTGAAATTGCCGGATTCGGCGTGGAACCTGAGTTCTGAGTCGTTGGAACATGCAGCACAGTTGGCAAAGGAAGGCGCAATGAGTGGTCTCAGTCCTTGGCAGGCAGCGTCACTGTATTCCAAACTTACAGGAAAGAAAACACTGGCCACTGTCAAAGACACGATGGCCTTGGTTCGTGATGCCTTACTCACCTTAAAGGGCGACGACATTGGCAGAACAGGAACGTCGTCGCATCGCGAAGACGTCTTCTTGGCATGCGAAACTTTGAGCGGTCCCAAGGACCACGCTGGCCCCGCGTCGGACAAGGAGTCCACGTTCGTGTGGCGCGATGAGGTTCTGTCGCTTCCTTCACGCTTGTCTGCACTCCTGGAAGAGCGAAAGGTTTTGCAAGACGAGTTTCGCAGAAAAAAGATGTTGAAGCACTTGCCAGTGTTCGACGAGTTCCATAGGGCAGCTGTTAATAACGCGCCAACGCACAAACATCCAGCGGACGCAGAGAAGCGTCGTTGGGAACAACAGGTAAAAGACGCCATGCGAGTCCTGGGAGTAGTCTTAACACGCGAAGATGACACAACGGTAGCTCCGGAAGCACCTGTTTCATTGGTACTATGTGAACATTTGTTTGCAATGTTGGGTGCGTTGGACTACAGCATCCAAAGCTCCCGGCGAGTGGCAGTAGATAAACGGTTTGAACAACCTGCGATTGCACCAGAGTTACTCTCGAAGGATGACATGTCACTACTTCAGTCGCGCAACAAATTACAAAAAGACCTGAGAGGCACGCGTTTCTCCCCTTACTCGCATCGTAGTTCTTTCCGTTCGTTTTCAACACGAGGTCGTTTTGATCCACGGAGATCTGGCAAAGGAGGCAAAGGCAAAGGTAAGGGTTTCACCCAAAGATTTGTGCCACGTAACGACAAGTTAGATGAACGACCACAGCAGTAGCTTGACTGTAGAGGATTTATTGGCACCAGCCGTGTGCGTGCCACCGCCGATCCATCCCCACCTGCCACTCTATTTGCGCTGTCGTGCACAATTGCATGAATGGGAAACGTTGAAGGACACATACGCGGCGTCAGTGATTCGCAATGGGCTGCAGCTTGATTGGGTTGACGGTTTTGATCCGGATCGACCAACCGACGACTTCCGTCCTCGTTCTTCCCACGCAGAGGTAACCGACCCTGAATTGGTAAAACACGTTTTGGATGCAGTGCAACAGGGTTGCATGGAATGCGTCGAGCGCAAAGACATTAAGTGTTGTGCAAGTATGTTCGCAGTGGACAAAGCGTCAGACGAGGCACATCCTGAGGGAGGCCGTCGACCTATCACCAATTTGAAGAACGTGAACCAGTTTGTACAGACCACCTATTTTCGTTTGGTCACTCTGTGGGGCATTTTACCGTTCTTGAGACCCGGTCAGTATGCTTGCAAAATTGACCTGAAAAGTGCTTATTTTCACATGGGTATCCATCCGCGGGATCGACCTTATTTGGGGGTCTACGTCGACGGTGAATTTTACAGGTGGTGCGTTTTGCCGTTTGGATTAAACGTTGCACCACGGGAATGGCAACGCCTCATGCAACCAATTTTAAATACCGTGCGTGAACGCGGAGCACTCGTTTGGGTCTACTTGGACGATTGGCTCATCATTGGCAATACTTACCGTGAATGTCTGGAACACACACGTTTTTTGGTACAACTTTTGCATCGGTTGGGTATATTGGTCAATGTCCCAAAATCATGTTTGGAGCCGTCGCAAGAAATTATAATGCTTGGTTTTATGCTGAACTTCAGGGAAGGATTCGTCGCGGTACCTCCAAAGCGCCTACAAGCAATTTTTCGGGACGTGAACAGACTGGCACACAGTCACACACCATCAGTGAGGCGATGCGCCTCCGTTCTTGGAAGAATCCGTTCCTTGTTGTTCGCCATGCCCCATATCCGACTCCTCAGCGACGCCCTGGCGGTGCACGTGGCGGTGGCAGTCCAGGCTGGCTGGGAGGCAGACGTGGCGCTCCCGGAGCGCGTGTCACGTCAGTTGATGGATCTGGCGGACGAGTTACACCAGTGGAAGGGACGCACCTTCGTAGTTTCCATGGGTCACGTCAGGGACATGTACTCGGACGCGTCGGATCTGGCGTGGGGCGGAGTCCTTCAAGGGAATGCCCAAGCAGCGTTCGGTTGGTTCCTGAATCGAGAGGAACACATAAACGTCAAAGAGTTCAGGGGAGCCCTACTGACGATTCAAGCGTATGCGCTGAGGGACACCACGCTGCGATTTTTCACCGACTCAATGGTCCTTTACTGGTATCTCCGCAAGTGGGGAGGTCGCAAGCCGCGGTTCAACGCATTGATTCTCCAACTGTGGAATTTTACACAAGCCAATCGCATCGAGATTCAACCGTTTTACGTGCACACCTCGGTAAATCCGGCGGACATTTGGTCTCGGCTTCGTTGGACACCGTCGGAGGCTACCTTCCCGTCGGACGTGTTGACTTGGATCCTGGAGGAGTTCAAAAGTTGGATTCAGCCGGAAATCGATTGGATGTCAAGGAGTTCCAATGCGGTGTGCAGCAAGTTCGTCAGTCCGTGTCCTCAGCCGGGGGCTTACGCCATCGATGTCTTCTCCCAGAATCTAACTTTACTTTCACCGGGGTGGGTCTTCCCGCCGTTCAAGCACATACCTCAGTTGGTCAACCAAGTGTTGGAGTCACCAGGGGTGGAGGTTCTCATGGCTCTGCCGTACAGGCCGCGCGAAGTTTGGTGGAACCTATTGATGAAACACGTGAAGTTCGCAGTGAACACGTCGGAGTTCCGGTTGCAAATGCCAGACGGCACAGAGACACAACCACGTTTCGTGTTGACCTTGGCGTATGTTTGCGTGAATACTATCAATTGCGAGGAGCTACCAACGAAGAGGCGACGCTCATCATCAATGAAATCGGGAAGGACACCTTGAAACGTTACAATTCTGCGTGGCACATGTTTGGTACGTTCTTGTTACAAGACGCGGCGCTTGCTCCACTGTTAAAGGTGGAGCGCTTTGGTCAAATCCCACTGATGACGGTGGCGGTGCAACTTTTAAAGTTTTCACGCACGCATTCTTTAAGTGCTGGGCGTATGGCGTATTCAGCAGTGTGTTTATTCCCGTGCTTTTCGCAACTACGTTTCGAGGGTATGCTACGCAACTTGAAACGTGACTGGTTCGTCAGTGTTCCTCATTATCATCGTTTCTATGATGTACGGCGTCTTATACAAGTCATGCATCAGCAACCTGTGGAGACGGAAGCTCAGCTGCGCTTGCAAGCCATTTTGTCCTTGAGATTCTTTGCCTTGTTCCGAGGCGTTGATCTGGCGCGATCACGTAGGGATATCCAACGCGCTGCTCAGCCTTGGTTCATTTCTGCTAAGCGCAAAGGGAGGAGATACTATGCACGTTATCCTATTCACAATGTTACGCCACCGTCAATTGATCCGCAGCGCTGCTTAGCGCGTTATTTGGAAGCTACTGGTGATTACGAGGGTTCTGAGATTTTTGTGTCCCTACGAAAGCCACGGAAGCCTTTATCGTCTGATACCATTAACGGTCTCACTACTCGCTGGTTAAGGAAACACCTACTGGAATTGGGGGAACTGGAGACGGATTCGTTTTCCGCGCATTCTACACGAGGAGCAGCAGCAACTGCACTAATCTATCTTGGCGTGGATCCGCATGTGGTAGCGGCATTGGGTGATTGGTCCTGTTACGATACATTCAGGAAGTTTTACGACAGGACCAGAGCTCTGTTGCGCATCACGCAAGTTCTGGTCCCTCCTGATCTGGCGACTGGGGAAGCGGCGCGCGCTTCGCGCCTGGCGATTAATTAATTCTTATATAAGGGTTCAGTTCACGGGAGCTCAGTTCTTCCGTTCTGTTGCCCATATATGGGGATTGTGTAGTGCTAGCTGAGCCAGCTCGGATTTACCCGAATAGGTGAGGAGGAAAGAAGAGATGGCGAAGCAATAGCACTACACAAGACACATATATGCCCACCCTGTCCCTCCCTTAAGTTCTTCGCTCACCGTGAAAAGCAGTTGACACTTGGGTCGTCGGTTGCCACGGTTTTAAGAGCATGGGAGGTTAATAGTGGTTGGAGCATGTAAGGAGTACTGATTTTCCAAATTTTTATTAGACTACGGTTTTCTCTGAGATCGTCGACGACAGGTCGTAGCTTAGAGGAAAAACACAACTCTAAGGTTGGTAGAGTGTGGGTTCAAACCCCATGGGGGGTATTGAGGTCAAAAGTTCATTTTTCATGTATAATACCATTTTTGTGTATATTTTGAGGGTGCCCGTTTCAATGAAAGGTAGCAAAGGGCACCAAATGAGCAGAAAACAGAGAAAACAAACCGGTTTTAAGGAGTTGGCCCATATATGTGTCTTGTGTAGTGCTATTGCTTCGCCATCTCTTCTTTCCTCCTCACCTATTCGGGTAAATCCGAGTGGGGGTGGTCGGTGGTGCTGGATCGCGTGGTGGTGGTGTTGAGCATGTGATGGTTGTGTGTGGTACCCCGCCGTCGGCGGGTGCGGTGGTAGGGGCTGGTGGTGGTGATATACTTGATGGTGTGTTGCGCTGAGGTGTGCCGTGTGGGTTGGCTGGTTCGTGGGGCCCGGTTGTGCTGGGGCGTGGTGGGGATGTAGCTGGTCGGGGTCGCTGTAGTATCAGGGCATCGGGGGGTAGCGGTTGGGAGGGACTGGGGCGTTGTGGTGGTGTTGGTGGTGCCACGTCCCCTGGGCTCTGCGTGTATGGTGGTCCTTGCATGGCGTGAACGTGTGTGGGAGGTGGTTGCTTGCTGAACTGCTGGGTTAGGGTGCTGTGGTACGGTGGTGGTGGTGGGCGCTGGTGAAGGGGATGCTGTTGGTGTGCTCCGGGGCTCTGGGCGTGGGGTGGCGCGCCGTGGCTTGACCCGGGCCCTGGTCGGGGCGACATGCCCTGCTGGCGGGCGCGCTGGTGGGCCCCCTGGTCTGTCTTGGTCTTCTTGGCCTGGTGCGTGTCGGAGAGGGTGAACCCCCCTGTCCCTGTGGGGGCGACTGAGAGCGGGCGTGCCAGCGATGCGCCTCTCTGAGGCGTGCCTCGAGGCCTCTGACGTAGGCGCGCTGGTCCGCGGGGTCCATCCGTGTGGCGGTGGCTTCGTCGGAGGCCGCGAGGTGGGCGTTCTGAAAAGACGTCCAGCCCTCTGGGGGCGTCAGCTGCGTGGGGTGGGGGGGGTGTGCTGGGTAGAGGAGTGCGCTGAGTAGGTAAGGTGTTCCTTTCTGTCGCCCGAGGGCGGTGTTGGACCGGCGGCAAGTGATTGGGAGGTAGGCTGCTATCTCCTCTGGTGCCGGGTCCGCCCACGCTTCTGGCGTCGGGGCTTCTGCTTGGGGGGCCGGGAGCTGTGGGTCTGGGAGGTGTAGGTCACGATGGTGGAGGTATAGGGCGAGGAGGATGTGGCGGGCCGCCACGTTCAAGCCGCCCTCGCTGTGGCGTAGGGGTGCGCTGTGGGGGGGCAGGGGTGTGCTGCCCGTGGCCATGGCTATGGTCCACGCGTCGTCTGCCGTGTCTGTCACGTAGTACCCTCCCAGGTGGTCCCGGAGGGCGTCGGTGAGTGGCCCGAAGAAGCTGTTGTGCCTGGCAAGGGGGGGTGCGGCTGGGGCCGCGGGCCGCGCGCGGTGGTGGGGGTTGAGGTCCCCGCAGTGGGGGCAGTGGGTAAGGCGCTGCGCGGCCCCGAGGCAGACCCAGTTATCTGGGTTGCAGGGCCGGGCAGTCTGTGGTAGCCGCGGGCGTACGCAGAGGGGGCATGCGGTGGCTGGCGGTTGGCGGTACCTGTGGAGGGACGGTGGCGTGCGAAAAGCAGGGCTGGCGGCGTGCGCATGCTGGTGGGCGTGTGTGCGGTGCCTGTGGTGCTCGTGTGTGCCGTGCTGGTGTTGTGCCCGGTGGATGGTGTGAAGGCGTGGTGGGGGTCACGTGTTGGGTGGTATGTCGTGGGGTAGGTTCTCATGGTTGGTAGAACAGGAGTTTGAGGTGGTGGGCATGGTCCGTTTCGGGCAGGCCGGCTGCATGCTGCAGGTATTTGTGGGTGCGGTATGTGAGCTGCTCCGCTGGCTTGGCAATGGCCGTCCATTGCATGTGCGCCGCTGTGGCCTGGGGTCCTCCGCGTGGGTGCGTAGCAAGGTGTAAAGGGTAGTGGGGACGAGCCCCCTGCGGACCGCCTTGGGTACCTCCGTCTGCTTCAGGATGGTGGTGAGTTGCTGGGTTGCTGTGGACCGCGTCAGCCATCCGGCGTGCTGTGCGTGGTGTGGGTTGGGGTCCAGTCTGTAAGGGTGTCCAGTCCTCGGTACAGGGGGCACATCTTGAAATGGTACCAGGTTTTTCTCTTCCGCGTGGCCACAGACGCATTTGGTGTTTCGTGGATCGTGGATCGAGCAGCGTGCGTACCATCGGTGGTATCGGGTGAGGAGGGGAAGCTGTTCGAGGGCGAGTTGGAGTCGGGGTTTTTGTACGTGTGCTGGGAAGCTATCCGGGCGTAGGGCGGAGTAGTAGAGGGGGGTGTGGACGGAGTCTTCGAGGCGTCGGAGGAGTTCGGTGTTCGCTGGGTGTCCAAGTGTGGTGGCCAGCTGCTGGATGGGCGTGGGGTAGTGGTACTGCTTGTCTCGATCTGTGTACGGCGTGTCCTCGGGTATCCATTGGGGGGGCTGTGTGGCCGAGAGTATCGGGGGTAGGTGCTGCAGGTGGCTGTGGTGTGGGGTGTACAGTCGTACATGTTCGAGCCCTGGGGTGTGGCTGGTGCTCTGGTGTTTGGCATGCGTGTCTGCGCGTCCATTGCAGTATGTGTAGCGGTGTGACTCCTGTTTGACGATGTGTAGGGCATCCTGGGGGTGCATGCCCCTGACGGCCAGCCATAGCCCCAACGCTTGTGTGGTGAGGCTGGTTTCAAAAGCCCTGTGGGAAGGCAGGTCCCTGAGGTGCCTGCTTAGGTGGATGTCGACCGTGGCGTCTATGACTAACCAGATGTTGCGGGGCCGGATCGTTGCTGGTGGTGGTGCCGCGGTGACGGCGTCCGCCAGGGTGCGTAGTTCGCTGTGGCAAAACGCCCCAAAGATGGTGGCCCCGGTGTGGTGTTCCACGTGGAGGCCGTCCGCGCGCCGGGTGATGCGCAAGGAGGAACAACCGACCGTGGGGGTGCGTTGCTGGGTGCCGGATGCATCAGTGTAGTAAATGATGTTGGTGTCGCTGGGTATGGGTAGGCGGGCTGTTGCTGTGGGGGGATAGACGTAGACGGGGTTCCCTTGGGCGGTTCTGGTGGTGATTTGGGTGGGTTGCAGTAGCGGCGCCGCATAGACGCCTATCCCCTGGGTGACGTAATGCCTTTGGCTCGTGGGCTGAGGCGGAGGAGGCCTCTTTCTGGGCGCCCCTGGGTGATATACACGTACATCAGGTGGGAGAGGTATCCGGTATTGCGGTGGAACTTCTGGCACATGATGGTCTGTCGCCGTTCCTTGTCGTCTTTGCCGCTGCAGAGGGTGGGGCATTTGTGCTGTAGGAGGCGCATGCATGCCTCCCAAGGTCCTGCGCGGTGTGGGTCGCAGCAGTCGTACTCTATGGCCACGCTTTCTGGGCCTGCCTGCTCGTTGGTGAATGTCAATGTTGCCGTGGGTATTCGAGTCCAGTCTACGTGTGCTGGGTAGTGTCGGGGTACCGTGTGAAACCAGGGGGAGAGCCATGCCTGCTGGTCGGCGGTGGCAGCGGCAGTGGGGGTGTGGTAGTGGGTGGAGATGAGGTGCAGCAGGGGCCACGGAGTGCACGTGCGTGGTGTTTGGGGATGGACCAGGCGGCTTGGTGTTGCTGGACAGTGCGGGTAGCGTGTTTGTGGCCGTTTGGTGCTAGTAGCAGGATGGTTGTTGGTGTCGAGCCTTCGGCTGACATGGTGGGATCCTCCTGCGTCGTGTTGCCGTCGTTGGGGGTTTCGTGCTCGCTCAGGCGGGGCCGGAGGTGCTGGCTCTGGAAGACGTTGTACGCCGTGTCGATGTCCTTGGGCCCCGGCATTTCGCGCCCTGCCTTCGTAGCCCATGCGCGGAGGTACGCTTGGGAGATGCGGCGTGCTTGCCATTGCGGGTTGGAAAGGAACGGGGCGTGGTGGGCGTCGCACTGGGCCATGATCTTCATCCTTGTTGGGGTGATGTATACTATGGTGATCGTGGCTCCCACGAGGCGCAGGGTGTCCACCTCGCCTGCCGGCTGTCGGTAGATGTCGGTGTGTGTGGCCACGAGTGGCCCCTGTTGATCGCAGTGGTGGTTTGTCAGGATGGCGTGCGTGTGGTGCGGTAGGAGGAGTTGCAGCTGGGCCCAGATGCCGGTGCCCACGGAGATGGGGACACCGTGTTCTGCCAGTATCCACCAGGGGCAGGTGTTGCGGGCCATTTGCGCTTCTTTTATGCATATGGCTGCCGCTTCGCGAACCTCGGGTTGGCGGTTGTGTGTCATCCTGTGTAGGAGGTGCGCTGCGTGTTTGGCATAGGCCATGTCAACTAGGGCGCCTGTATTGTCCTCGTAGTAGCGCCAGTGGGCCATCACGGCCTCCTTGGGGAAAGACGTGGGCCAGCCTCCGTGTTGCACCCAAGCCTTCATCACTGGCTGTTCAGCGTGGCGGAGGGCGTCCTGGGGGTGCGGGAGGTGCAGGGCTCGGTACCCGATGGCTGCATTAAGCACCGCTTCCATGAAGTATGCCAGCCCCTGCGTAGACAGGAGGTCCCCCCTGGCAAGTTGGGGTAGCCGGGCGAGGCGCCCTTCCAGCTTGCTTGGGAGTGTGGTGTGGTGGTGCCTCGTGGCCTGTGTGACTCCCAGGTGGACTGTGGTGTCCTGCACGTGTAGGGGTTCGCCTTTCCGGATATGGTGGGTGGGGGTCCCAGTGTCGGCTAGCCTGACCGTTTTCCGGGGTGCACCAGGAGTGGGTGGGCGTCCGAGTAGGCTGTGGTGAGTTGGACAACGGCTGATGCTTGCTCGGCGGTCGTTGGTAGCCCTGCGTTCTCAGGGTCGCGGTGGCGGGTGGCCGTAGTTAAGAGGTTGTCGTCCGCAAAGTTGATGAGGGGGGACCGTAGCGGGTATGGGGCGTACCCTGTGTATACCCGTGTTAGCTCTAATGCCAGCGGTAGGCTGACGAGGAGGTAGAGGAAGGGGCCCTCGGCACCACCCTTGGGGACCCCGCTGTTTGTGCCGGTCCAGGGGCTGAGGCCTGCGGCTGTGATGACGGCGTAGAACTGGATGTACCCGGTCATGAAGGATAGGAATGGGAGGCCCATGGCATCAGATTTCTCCCGTGAGGCATCGGTTTAGGGCTTGGGGGAACGCGCCTTGGACATTGAGGGAGGCGACAAAGTTCTCGCAGGGGTTCATGTCCAGCGCGGTGTCCTCGGGGAGGATGGCCTCGTGGGGGGACATGCCGGCCATGGCACCCCAGTTGCTGGCGGGCACGTGGGTGAAGACCGCCGGGGCGATGCGGCCCCTGATGAGCGTCCACACCAGCTTGACTTGGGTGCGCCCAGTCCCCCTTCTTGTAGAGGGGGTGGACCAGGTTGGCCCACTCAGGGGGGATGGGCGCGGTGCCCGTGACGACGTCCCACAGGCGGGCTGCCCGGTGGCGCTTGACGTGCAGGGTGATGCATTGTTACGCTTCAGCCGGTAAACTGTCGACGCCGGGCACGACCCCATTTTTCAGGCGGTCCAGGACACGTTGCAGTTCTGAGATGCTGAAGAGGCCGTGTTCAATGGCGCGCCGCTGTTCCCGGTTGCAGACCCTGGGCACCAGCTCGCGGATGGTGCTTCTGGTATGGGGGTCGAGCTCGGGGAGGGCGTTCCCTTTGTTGTGCCTCGAAGCTGTCCAGGACTGCCTGGAGGACGGCGTCAGGGTCGTTGGTGAGGCCCCCCTCGGGAGTGCGCACCGCGTGGATGGTACGGCGCCCCATGTCCTCCAGGATGCGGCTGACGTACCGCAGGGACTTGTACAGCGTGTGGTTTCTGCCTTCTCTTTCGCGTTCCTGGGACGCGGCCGCTATGCGGTGGGCGTGCCATACCTGGAGCTGGTGCCGGCGGGTGGTGAGGGGCGCACAGAGGTGGGCATCTCGGTCTCTTGTCTCAGGTGTGCTGGGGCGCAGCAGGGTGGCGAGTTCCTCTTTCTTGGTCCAGATGTCATGGACGAGCTGTTGGAGGGTGAGGTGCGTAGGTGCTCCCGTGTGGCTGGTGTCGCGCTCCATGCCCCATGCTTGTGCCGCCCGGCGCATGGTGGTGGTGAGTGTTGGCGCATCTGGGCAGTGCAGGTTGGTGTGTAGGGCCCTATCATACCTGTGCCAGGCGCCGTGGTCGTCCTTGGCCGAGAACCGGGGTGTGGGTGGGAGGGTGTTGTCGGGCAGGGTTGCGGGGGGTGGGGGTAGGTTGCAGATGGTGATGTCGATGTAGAGGGGTCGCTGGCCTGTGCCCGCGGGCGGGAGGTCCCTGTAGGTTGCCTCATGGACACGCACCGTGGTTGGGTACCCGTAGCACGTGTCGATGCGGGAGGGGTTGGCGACGGCTTGGTGGGGGTAATGGGAGGGTGTGCCGGTGAGCCCTGCCGTGAGGTCGGTGAGGCCCAGTTCATGCATGGCGTCCCGGACAGCTATGTCGGTGGCTGTGGGTGTGCAGCTGCGGTCGTTGATTGTAGGGTCGGCGTTTAGGTCGCCTATGATGATCCCAATTGGGTCCACAAATGCCAAAATGGCAAAATTGTCCACACTCACTTTCGGCTAGCACCTTAACGAAGGTTGCTCCGCTTCGTCCACGTGGTATGCGAACGATGGGGACTAATGTCCATAGCACCCATGTCATATATGGTCCATTGGTCCATGTTTCTGGCGTGCACGAGGGGGCTGAACATGGTGCACGGCAGGCAGAAAATGTGGAAAATTGCTCCAAATGGCCGAAAATGCGCACACTCATGGTTCGGGCAAATGAGGCACATGCCCGACTTGGACCGGAGTGTGACATAGGATTGGCATCAAGTCATACGCGTCCAACATATCTTTTGGGCGTCGCCCAACCCCTCCGGTTTTGGGAATGGCAGGGTCGCCAAGTGAGCCCATGATTTGGAATAGTCCCAAATCGCCAACATGGCGGCCACGGTATGCCAAGCCCAAGAGGAGTTATTCGCCGGGTCCAAGATATGTTGGGCACCGAACCCCCGTAACATACTTGGGTCATGATGTCAATCGGGCGCAACGTTGAGATACACGGTCGCCACTTGACATCATGACGGGCAAAACTCAGCAATATTGGCGAAAAAACACCCAAAAGTGCCTTGAAAGGCGCACAAATATATTATAATATCTTCGGCTTGGATTGAGTAACCGACCAATCCTTTTAAACACAATGACTTGACACCAATGACCTTTGATTGCACATATGTGCTCCACTTGGGGCGCTTTGGAAGGTCGCGCGTGCTGCCTCCCAAGTGGGCACATGCAAAAATGGAATATTGCAAGAAACACACCTTGCTCGCAACACGTCGCTTCGGGAGCGCTCCACAAGCGTCCCTTCACGAAGGTTAGGATTGCGAGTGTTGGTTGGGAGTACAATGAAGGGCCTCGTGCGATGTGGGGTCCATTGGCAGGTTAGTCTCGGAATGGTGCACCCGCCAAATGGGCACGCGATATGACACCAAATATGGCATACAACCCTACCCACGCCTTCTACATCCAACCTAGTGGCCTGGAATCAACGTATGCCTATATTCTAATGTAACTTTGGTCCCTTAACACGCATGCAAGTGCTTTGGTCGAAAATCAACCTCCTTTCGGAGAGCCGAATTTTAGCATGCATGCAAAATATGTTGCCCATATATATATGCAGATCATATATGTACTATCCGGGGAAGACAATTGATATGCCCCGGATGTAGAGGCAAGCAAAGAGGGAGAAAGCGCCAACTCAACATACTTCTACACGTACTTGGATGCCAAGTACGTGAAAAAGCGCACTTCTTGGAGAACACTCAAAATAGATAACCCTTTGGGCCCATTGAGTTGGGATCCTTTGGCCTCATCCTATGACTATGGGGGGCAAAACCTCATACACAGTGCCTATGAGGCACGTTAGTCCGTCCTTGGGCGCTTGAACGCTCGTAACCCTTGTTATATCACTTCGGGGTTCGAAGCGCCTTCGGCTGCCAAGATTTTCTGGGAAAAATCTGGGACGCGATCCATTATATCAAGGAAAAAATTGCGGATCACTCCAAGACTGTTTCAGTCTTAACTTCAAGAAGAATCGCTTTACAGAATTATCTAATGCAGTCCACGGAACAGGCGACGACAGGCGGCGCGACTGCGGCGATTTCACGACAATTGGAAATCGCGGTAGAAATCGGGTATTTCACCGATTTCCGACCGAGAATCGCCTAAGACGTCAAAGTTATGGTAATTCTACATTGATTTAATGGTTAGAAATCGGGTTCCAGATCTCGCGGGTTAGCGAACAGGGATGTCCCGCTGACAGCCGGTGTCAACGGCTTCCGCACGGGTGTGACGGCTCACAGGCCTCCGGGCCATGGGCCATAGGTTCTGGGTACCGGTTCAATACAACTGCGCGCATCCTGGGGTTAGGAAGAAGAAGGCACCAGAGGAGAAGAGCAGCACCTGGAATATGAGCAGCCGGGCACCAACAATGAGAGGGAGCAGCAGGAGGATGATGATGGCCCTGGAAAAAAACATCCAGGGGCGAGCTGGATGATGCATGCAAGCAACCCATGAACCACAGCCCCGAGGATAAGACCATGCGGGGGAGCAGAACGGCGCCCGGAGCCAGAGCATACTGCCGGTACCAAGAAGAAGGTGCGGGCAGGCGGCGGGGCTGGGGGCCAGGCCAAGCCGGAGATTTGCCGTGGAGAGAAGCCTTGGAGCACCCCGGAATACTACGTTTTCGGGGGGCGGCACGAAGGGCCCTGGACTGGACCATCGTGCACCCACATTACGGAGGCTCTGGAATGGCGGGGGTGGACCACCATGGTGTCAAGGGGATGCAGGAGCGGAAAGTGGAACGCCTTTGATTTGACTATCCGGGCGATGCCTCTGGACCGGACAAGCACAGGAGCAAGGAACTGGGCTGGAGCCTGCAAGAGGGGACCAAAGACACACGGGAAGGGAGTTCATGTGGCGGCAAGAAGGACGGCACGGGAGCCTGAAAAAAGTGCATCGGCAGCACGGCGGGCGACAGAGCTTAGGAGCGAAGGATTTGCGGAGCACCCCCAAAATGGTGTGACATGCAGGATACACCCAATGACTCTAGGCAGCAGGCACAAGGGTGGCAATAGGGGCGCTCTTGAAACTTGATTGGTCCAGCGACATGTCCAAGTCTCAGTTGCTTGAGTCACGCTCATCAGTCTCGTTGTCCGAGAAAGCAAGGGAGCCAAGAGACAGGGGAGAGCGGATGGGGTGAAGGTGGTGGCAGGCAAGGGAGGGGACAGGGGAGAACGGGTAGGGGTAGGTGCAGGGCAAGTGCGGTAGCAGTTGGGGCGAGAGTTGGAGAGGAAGATGAGGGGGGCGAGCGGATGGACGTTGGAGGACCCGTTCCACTTGTGCACTTTTGACCCGTCTGTGGTGGAGCGCATCCTCGAGATGTTGGACACGGAAGCAGAGGATACATCGGGGAGCGGGAGATGACAGTGGCAGGGAGGGAGAGTTAGCCGGCTCCGCCAAATATGAGGGCGGCCAGCATGGAGTCAGTCATTAATGAGGTACAGCAGAAGAATCAGCGCAAACGAGTGCAGGAAAGCCAGAAAGCGGTAGGGAATGGCGAGCCGTCGGGCACGCAGGGTAGGGAAGAGGTAAGAAGGGAGGCAGTAGCTGTGATCGACGCAGGCACAAAGGACATTTGTGCAGAACCCCGCACCGCCCCCCCCCCCGGGGTTCCAAGCGGCGATGCGGGCGGAGGAGGAGCGGGCAGCCTACTGGCAGCATACGGCAGGCGAGGAGGCTCTGGCCCGCCGGGATCGCCATCGCCGGTAGCACTACCCCCCCTCCCCCGGAACGCAGCAGACCATCTACGAGCTGGGGATGGATGGGGAGAGGGGGGGCAAAGCTGGGGAAAAAGGTGGGGAGAGCGAAAGAGAACCCATAAGCCCCGGGGGTAAATTGGTCTGCAATTTTTTTAATTTCAATTTGATGATGGAATCTTGCGGAAATCGATTAAAATGGATTGCTCTGACCCGATTTCTTGCCGCCTTGAAATTGCTGCACGTCGGCGCCTTGGAGTTCGGCGCAAATGTGCCGTGGCGAGTTTTGTTTTGAATTTGCCTCCCGTAACTTTGGCGGTAGAAAGGAAGATAAGGGCTAGTTCTGGAGGGTTTTTAATGTAGTTTCATCTGCTGTGCTCACGAAAACTTTGCGCCGTCACGTCTGGGAAAAGATGAAGCGGAAGCTTTTCCGTCAACGGACCGAGTTCATGTTTACCGTTTTTTGGTCAAAAATTGATTTTCCTTAGCTTCAGACAAGCAGTTGAAGGACCCCCCCCCGTTTCGAGGGTGCTGAATGCGAACAAGCCGGTTGTAGGGGCATACAGATCAGAGATACACATTTTGGGGCACGCGTATGCACCAAAATCTGCCATTTTTCGAGACAAAACGGCCAGAAATGGCTGTTTTTCGGTCCAAAGTGAAGTTTTGTGGCCTCTGACAAGCAGTTGAAGACCCCTCCCCACCTTTTTCCATGATGCTGGATCCAGGAAAGCATGTTGTATCCAGACACAGATCGCCCAAACACAATTTATAGCATGCTAACTACTTAAAAGGGTTTTTTTTTCATGCTGCAGGTTTTGGGATTTTTGGACGTCATAAAATCTTATGTGAGACCATGAGTTTGGTTGGAACCTTACATCTCGCCCCTTTGCCGTCCTTTCAGACCCCATTTCAGATGGGTATATCTTTTCCTTTGGGGAAGCGGCTTACAAGGGTGTTTTTGGGCACTTATGGGTGCAAAAAACCCAAGTTCTTATCGTACGCAAACACCGACTTTGTGTACTTGTGAGGATGAAGGTAACACAATGCTCCAAGGACCCAAAGCGAGGGGCCATTTTCGTTTTTGGAGCTAACTCAACTCTGGCTCCACGCAATTCAATCTGTACCAAAACATGGTCGTTTCAAAAGACTACTTTTCCTCGAAAAACTTATCCAAAATCGACGTGGCGCCAAGTCTTGTTCTCGAAGCCAACGGCAACTTCGGCCTCGAGCCAGAGCAATATGGCACATAAAGACCGAGAGGAACAATCTGTATAGCTTATTTGATTTTTTCAAGCTTGTCTATTATTTTATATAATATGTCCTTGTGAGCACGCTATCCCTCCACTTTGCACACGTGCTCATATGCATGCACGATTGACTTGGGATCCAAAGGACAACTTGACCCATAGTAAGCATGTTTAGAAACACCTACTATGGGTCCTCTAATGTAGCCATATGCCAAATTCTATGGGGCTTTGGTGCCCCATGGATATATATTTCCCATATTGGCATTTTTCTGTGCTCAAAAGGTCCGGGTGATTACAATGGTTTTCTTGTGCTTCGCACCCGAACCATTCACCTATGATTTTAGCAGCTGTTTTTTCCCAAAATTCAAAGTCATGCATTTTCAGAACGGCGATATCAAACTGTACACAGTAGTACTGTTGTTTTTGGGTTTTCTCAAAATTTTAACCAAATTATGCTGTCGCTGGAGCTGGAGCCGCAGATCAACTGTCAGCAACTGCCGCGTACGCGAGTTTCAGATTCCCGACCGCCGTGCGCAATAGAAAATCGCCAAAAAGTCCACTTTTTTTCGCAGTTGGAAGCAAAGTAAAGGCATGAGCGTGTCCCCGAGATCAATACCTTGTTGCTGACCTAAGAAAATCCAGATTGGCAGGCACAGCTTTTGAGAAATTCACACTTTTCTAGCCAAAAACCACTCTTTTTCATGGTTTTAGGGTCTATGGAGGCCATGTAGAGGGCCTTACAGGGCTGGAAGAGGTGGTATAGAGGTGATATATGAACAAATTGTCATCACCATTGGTAGAAGCCTACATGACAAGCGATGTTTTGCCTTTATTCTAGGCTATTCATCCCTTTCTCATGCACCATGCGGCCCAATATCCATATGGTTCATAGGTAGGGTTTTGATCACCTATCACTGTCCACACACATGTTTGGGGCTTGGGTTGGTATTGTATGCATTTGAATGATAAGAACTACATAAAATATGATACTATGTGCATAAGAATGGGATGAACAATGAACATTTGAGGTGTTTTTGGCCCTATTTTGCACCGTTTGTGGTCCATTTCCATATGGTTCATAGGTAGGCTTTTGCGTGCCTATCACCGTACACACACATGTTTGGGGCTTAGGTTGTTATTGTAAGCATTCGTATGATAGGTGCTACATATAATATGATAGTATGTGCATAATAATGGGATGAACGATGAAGATTTGAGGTGTTTTTGGCCCTATTTTGCACCATTTGTGGTCCAACATCCATATGGTTCATAGGTAGGGTTTTGATCACCTATCACCGTCCACACAGATGTTTGGGGCTTGGGTTGGTATTGTATGCATTTCAATGATAACAACTACATAAAATATGATACACGGGCATAAGAATGGGATGAACAATGAACATTTGAGGTGTTTTTGGCCCCATTTTGCACCGTTTTGTAGTCCATTTCCATATGGTTCATAGGTGGGTTTTTGCGTGCCTATCACCGTCCACACACATGTTTGGGGCTTAGGTTGTTATTGTAAGCATTCGTATGATAGGTGCTACATATAATATGATAGTATGTGCATAAGAATGGGATGAACGATGAGAATTTGAGGTGTTTTTGGCCCTGTTTTGCACCGTTTGTGGTCCAATATCCATATGGTTCATAGGTAGGGTTTTGATCACCTATCACCGTCCACACACATGTTTGGGGCTTGGGTTGGTATTGTATGCATTTGAATGATAAGAACTACATAAACTATGATACTACGGGCATAAGAATGGGATGAACGATGTAGATTTGAGGTGTTTTTGGCCCGTCTTTGCACCTTTTGCGCTCCATATCCATATGGTTCATAGGTAGGGTTTTGATCACCTATCACCGTCCACACACATGTTTGGGGCATAGGATTTTTTGTCGACTTTTTGAATTTTGGGAAAAAACAGCTGCTAAAATCATAGGTGTGTTGATAAGGGGACTTAAGACTTTGGGTATCTTCCATGCAAAGTCCCGAGCCCCATCCCCCTTGGGAATTGGAGATACAATTTTTTGAGTGGTCACATTTTGGACGACCAACCCTCTTTTGGACCACAGTGGTCCCCATCTCACCATCTCCCTCATTTCAGCCGCGGGGCTGTGTGTGCCCGGTATCCAAAGTTAAGGGCGATTTGGAAAGGGTACAAGAACCCGCGTCAAATAGGCAATGTCCCCATGTATCCTCGCCTTGGGGTGGGAGATCCCTGGGCGACCCAATATGGCGTATTTTACTGCTTGTCATTTTCTGCGTACCACATCTCTGCTAGGAGCGGTTCGAAAGAGGTGTTCACCACAACAATGAGGGAATGCGAGCCTTTTAAAGCCCACCTACAAGTGTTCGACCGTATCAAATGGGGTTTTGACTTCATCTGTGTGGTTTTTTATGTCTTGTGCAAAATGAGAGTGGTCCAAAAGTCCAAAACTGTAAAACAAAACTTGTTTGAAATGGTTCAAAAATAGAATTGGCCATGAACGTTTGATTGAAAGATTTTCACATTCGCAAGAGCAGGGGTAGCATGGGTGTTTGAAAAATTTTCCTGTGGTAAATTGCGGAGTGGCAAATACAAACATCGATAGACTTGGCGTGGAATGCAAGTTGAAACCCATTTTGCACTGGCAAAAGCACGGGCTGCATAAACAACATGTTTGATAGTGTTTGACAGCAGAATTGGTATGGAACGTATGATTTGGCAGGAGCAGAGATTGTATGTTCAAACTGTTTTTTGCATTGGTAAAATCTGGGGCGCCGTAATAAAATGAAAAAATGACGACGTATGGAAATTGAAACCTTTTTTGCATTGGAAGAAGCATGGGCTGAAAGGAGCAACATGGCTGATATTTTTCAGAAGTGCAATAGGTGCCTTGGTTGGCAAAGAGATGTTTTTTTGTCCAAAATCCATGATTTTTGCAACAATTTGACTAGTGTTAGGGTTAGGGTTACACCCAAGTGTTAGGTTTGGGCTCCGAGCTAGATGAGGGCCGGGATGCATGAGGATGTCGTCCGGATGCGTCAGAATGACGTCAGGACGGCGTCAGGATGGCGTCAGAATGGTGTTAGTATGGCGTCAGGAATGGTTCACATATGCGTCAGGAAGCCTCAGGGTGGCGTCAAGATGGCGTGGGATGACATCAGGGTGACCTCAGGAAAATGTCAGGAGAGCGTCAGGGTTGTGTCAGGATGGCGTCAGGAAACGTCAGAATGGTCCAATCGTGTCAGGAACATGTCATGATTCGTCAGGATAGCATCGAGACGGTGAACAGGAGCCAAAAGGCCCACGACACCGCACATGAAACACAACGCACCGAGCGAGCACACCGGTGAACAGGAGCCAAGCGGCCCAGGACATCACACACGCAACACAACGCACTGAGCGGGCAAAATCGGTGAACAGGAGCCAAATGGCTTAGGACACTGCACACACAACACAACCCTCCGAGCGGGCACAACGGTGAACAGGAGGCAAATGTTGCGTAGGTAGGTACGTAGGTGCATTCGGTCGTGGAAAGGCGCCCCATGCTTCCCCCTGGTATCGCCCCCGTGACTGACAGGAAGAGGCTCCGCGTATGAAGAGGGGAGGCGGCTTACATCCTAGACCTGACCGGTGGCCTCCATCAAAGCGGCTTCGGGCAGCACCGGGAGGGCTGATCGCCGCCAGCCAGACGTGCTTGTCACGCTGGAAGGGTGTGCCCCCGTGCTTGCGCAGGTCCCCTCCTTTGGGCAGAACCCTAGGGGTTCACCGGACTTCCTGGCATGTTCTTGGTACTCCGGTTCCGAGGTGCCTTGGTGTCGCACGCTCCGCCTCGAGTTCCAAAGCAGCACAGGCGTTGGGATGCAGCCCTACCCCCGGGCTCAGGGTCACGTCTGGCCAGGTCACCTCCATCGCGCGGGCTGCCTCAGTCCCCGCGCGATGGACATTGGGTTCGCTACTGTTGTGTGGTGCTTTTGTTTGGGTTTGGGTATCGTGGTAACCCCACCACTCCTGGCTGGGGTCTAGGGTGTGTTTGCTTTGGTACGGGGTTTGGTTTCGCTCCACCCTTCCTCGCTGGGGTTTGTGGTGTGTGCCGCTCGCTCGGGTTTTGACTTGCAACCCGCCATTCTTGTCTGGGGTTTTGGGGCGTGTGTGGTTGTGTGCTTCGTCTGCCTGTACCCCGCCCTTCCTGGCTCGGGTGTGCGGTGTGCGTTTGTGTGCCTGGGCTCAAGTCTTGGCTGCGCCCTGACATTTCTGGCTGGGGTGTTGGGGTCTGTGTGTTTTTGTGTGCGCGCCTCGCTTGTACCCGCCACTGCTGGCCGGGGTGTGCTGTGTGGGTGTGTATGCCTGGGCTCGGATTTCGGCTGCGCCCCGCCATCCTGGCTTGGGTGTTTGGGTGCGTGTGTGTTTGTGTGCGCGCTCCGCTTGTACCCTGCTACTCCTGGCTGGGGTGTGCGGTGTGGGTGTGTGTGATTGTGCTTGGGCTCGGGTTTCGGCTGCGCCCCACCACTCCCTGCTAGGGTGTGCGGTGTGGGTGTGTGTGTTTGAGCTCGGGTTCCAGCTGCGCCCCGCCACTCCTGGCTGGGGTGTGCGGTGTGGGTGTTTGTGCTTGGGCTCGGGTTTCAGCTGCGCCCCACCACTCCTGGCTGAGGTTTTGGGGTGTGTGTGTGTTTGTGTACGCGCTCCCCTTGTAGCCCGCCACTCCTCGCTGGGGTGTGCAGTGTGGGTGTTTGTGCCTGGGCTCGGGTGTCGGCTGCGCCCTGCTAGTCTTGGCTCGGGTGTTACGGTGTGTGTGTGTTTGTGTGCGCGCTCCGGTTGTACCCCGCCACTTCTGGCTGGGGTGTGCGGTGTGGGTGTATTTCCCTGTGCTTGGCCTGGGTCTCGGCTGCGCTCCGCCACTCCTGGCTGGGGTGTTAGGGTGTGTGTGTGTTTGTGTGAGCGCTCTGTTTGTACCCCGCAAATCCCAGCTAGGATGCGCGGTGTGAGTGTGTGTGCTTGGGCTCGGGCTTTGGCTGCGCCCCGCCATTCTTTGCGGGGGTGTTGGGGTGTGTGTTTGTTTCTGTGCGCGCTCTGTTTGTACTCCGCCACTTCTGCCTAGGGTATGCGGTGTCGGTGTGTGTGCTTGTCCTTTGGCTCGGGTTTCGGCTGCGCCCCGTTACACCCCGCTGGGGTGCTGGGGTGCGGGTGTGTTTTTGTGTGCGCTCCGCTTGTACCCTGCCACTCCTGGCTGGGGCTTGCAGTGTGGGTGTGTGTGTTTGGGCTCGGGTTCCGGCTGCGGCCCGCCACTCCTGGCTGGCTTGTTGGGGTCTGTGTGTGTCTGTGTGTGCGCTTTGCTTGTACCCCACCACTCCGGGCTGGGGTGTGCAGTGTGGGTGTGTGAGCTTCGGCTCCGGTCTCAGCTGCGCCCCGCCACTCCTGGCTGGGTTATTGGGGTGTGTGTGTGTTTTTGTGCACGCTCCCCTTTTACCCTGCCACTCCTGGCTGGGCAGTGTGGTGTGGGTATGTGTGCTTCGGCTCGGGTTTCGGCTGCGCCACGCCACTCCTGGCTGGGGTGTTAGGGTGTGTGTGTGTTTGTGTGCGCGCTCCGGTTGTACCCCGCCGCTCCTGGCTTGGGTTTGCGGTGTGGCTGTGTGTGCTCGTGCTTGGGCTGGGGTTTCGGCTGCGGCCCGCCACTCCCGGCTGGGGTGTTAGAGTGTGTGTCTGTTTGTGTGCGCGCTCCGCTTGTACCCCGCCAATTCTGGCTAGGGTGCGCGGTGTGTGTGTGTGTGCTTGGGCTCGGTTTTCGGCTGCGCCCCGCCACTCCTGGGTGCGGTGTTGGGGTGTGTGTGTGTTTCTGTGCGCGCTCTGTTTGTATCCCGCCACACCTGGCTGGGGTGTGCGGTGTGCTTGTGTGTGCTTTGGCTCGGGTTTGGCTGCGCCCCGCCACTCCTGGCTGGGGTGTTGGGGGATGTGTGTGTTTGTGTGCGCGCTCCGCTCGTACCCCGCCACTCCTGGCTGGGGTGTGCGGCGTGGCTATGTTTGCCTGGGCTCGGGCTTCGGCTGCGCCCCGCCACTCCTGGCTGGGGTGTTGGGCTGTGTGTGTTGGTGTGCACCCTCTGCTTGTACCCCGCCATTCCTGGCTGGAAGTTGTGGTGTGTGGGTTGGGTGTTGCCTGGCACCTGTTCTTGTGATGTGGTTCGTTGAGGGTTGCGCGCCACTGCCCAGGTTTGCGGCACCCGCTTGCCGTTGTTGCTTGGCACCTGTCTGTGTGCCTTGTTTGTACCAGGCAGCGTTCCTCTCTGGAGTCCCGCGTGGCCCCGCGTTGTTAGGCTGCGCCTCGTCCGGTCCGGTCGTTCTCAGTGCTCCGGTTGGCTTCCCTGACGCCGTGGTGCCTTTCCGCAACCAGGCTTGCGCCTCCGGATTTACTTGGCAGCTGCGCGGGGCACGTGGAGGCCGGGCAAGAACCGGGCTCTTTGTGCCTGCTGCTGGCCGCTGCTGTGGCAGCAGCACTGGGCTCGCTTCGCGTCGTACCCGTTTGGGGCCCCACGATGGGGATGTCCCTGGCGGGTGCCTCCGGCGTCGGTCTTGGGCTGCTTGTGCTGCGGTTGTTTGCGTGTGTTAACCCGGTCACTGACGCGTCCGGTTTCCCCTACCGCCCGTCTTTCGACGGGGGACCCTCCTGGTACACGGGGGCTGTTTCGTGTGGACGCCGACACCGCCCCCTTCGAGTCGGAGGACGCCACGTCCGGGTCTCGCGCGCGTGTGTGTGTGTGTGTGTGCCTCTCTTGGCCGCGTCGATTGGGCTGGCCTCCCGGCCGCGTTTTAGTGCGGCTCACCTTTTCCTGTGGGCGGTCTGGGTGTGCTCTTTGTTTGCTCGGCCCCCTCTGCGCTGGGCTCCCCTTGTTTGTGGTTGTTGCTGTGTTTTTTCCTTTTTTCCCTTTTCTCTCCGTGTTTTGGTTGCATTGGGCCTTGGCGTCTTGTTGTCCCGGCCCCCCTCTTTTCTTTTCTCCCCTCCCCTCTCCCCTATTTTGTTCCTGTTTTACCTTTGTTTTTTGTTGGTTGCGTTTTTTTTCCACTTCCTTTTTTATTTCTTCCGTTGTGTGCTGTCTGTGCGGTGCGGTGCTGGTTCGTATGTCCTGGGCTGTGCGCTGTGTTGCGCAGTGTTGCTGTGGCCGTTCTACCCCGGCAGGGGCCGGTTTGTTCTTGCGCTGTGTCGTTCGGTGCTCCCTCGTTGTGCCTGTTCTCTGTGTGTTGTCTCCTGTCGTGTTTCGCGTGTCCCGTGGCGCCGTGCTGGCGCCGTTTCTCTTCCCTGTGCCGCCTCTGGTGCCCTGTTTGGATGCTTTGTCCTCTTGTCTTGTTCCGCGGCGCTTGCGGCCTGTCGTTTCCCTCCGGTTCTGTGGTGGGGTTGCCCTGTTGCGCCAGGTCTTGTTGTGCTGTTTCGCCTTGCGTTGGTTTGTCTTGTGTTGGTCTCTTTGGTGTGGTGTTTTGCCCCGTTGTGGGGTGCCGTGTGGTGTTGTCCACCCCCCCCGCCCCCCCGCGCGCTGTGCGCTGTTTTTTTCCTTGGGGGGGTGTGCTGGTTCTGCTGCCCCCCGGCTGGTTTTGGTGCCCTGTGTTGTGCGTTGTCGTGCTTTGTGTCTTGTGGTGCTGCGGTGTGTGGTGTGTTGTGCTTTTTGCCTGGTGCTGTATGGTGTGCTTGTGTTAGGCCGGGTTCTTGTGCCTTACTGTCCGGAGCGATGTTGTGCTGGGTCTTGTTGTGCTGTTTCTGTTGTGTTCTGCTGTTGTGTGCTGCTTTCTTCCCTGCTTGTTTTTTTGTGTGTTGTTCCTTGCCTTTCCGTGCTGCCCCGGGCTGTCTCTGTCAGTTTGGTGCTCTGCCGTGTTGCATTCCTGTGCTGGTTTGCGCTGCGCTGTGCTGTTTGGTGCTCTGCTGTGCCTTGGTGCCTCTCTTGGCCCTGTGCTGTGTTGTTTGTTTTGTTGCGGTGCTCGGGTAGCGTCTTGCCTTGTCCGCTGCTGTGGCGGATTGTTGTGCTCTGTATGTCCTTGGGCGCGGTGCTGTGTCGTCGTCCTATGCTGCCTGTGTTCCGGGTGCTGTCGTTCCTTCTGCCGTGTTTCTGGGCGCCTCTCTTTTCGTGGCGCCTCTTGTGTGGTGCTGTGTTGGTGTGCCCGCGTCGTTGCTCTCTGTCCGGTGCTCTCTCCCCCCTCTGTGTGTGGTTGCTTGTTGTGTCTGGGTGTTTGCTGTTGGGCCTGGCTGTCCTCCGTTGTCTCATGGTGGTTCCCGGTGTTGTGTTCCGGTGGTGCTGTCCCTGTCTGGCCGCGTGGCTCGTCGCTCTGTGGTTTGTTGTGGTGTATCTAGGTGCTCCGCTCCCCTGTGCTGTGTTCTGTGGTGCTGTGCTGTCGTGTTGTGCTGCTGTGCTCTGCTGTTCGTTTGCGTCATTGCACGTGCCTGTCTTTTGTTTCCTACGGCTGCGGGTTGCTTCCATGCAAAAGCCGAAAATTAATACCCCTTGGGAACCGGACATACAATTTTTGGAGTGATCACTTTTTGGACCACCGACCCTCTTTTGGATCACAATGGTCGCCAATTCACTCTCCCCCTGAATCCAGCCCCGGGGTTGTGTGCGCCCGGTATCCAAGGTTAAGGGCGATTTCGAAAGTGTACAAGGACCCGCCTCGAATAGGCTATGTCACCATGTATTCTCGCCTTGGGATGGGAGATCTATGGGTGACCCAAGATGGCGTATGGTGTTGCTTGCCATTTTTCGCGTACCACCTTTCTGCTGAGGGGAAAAATGGCTAGAGGCAACCAGGATGGCGGGTATCGGGCATTTATCGGCACCTAGGTCCCATGTATCCATCGCAATTTTGGCTAGATTATTACACGCCATGGCCATGGAGATATGGAATCGTGAGTGTGGGCCGCTTTGGCCAAATGTTGCTGTTTTTGCCATTTTGGCGAGGTTCGGAACACAATATCTCCATGGGGCAAGGGACCCAGCCTGAATAAAACAGCAATTCTTGTAGCATCTGACTAAGGGTCAATCGCCCAAGGTTTTAATATTTGCTCCTCCGGCTCATCTGTAGGTATGCAACATACTGTGTTCCCCATGTCCCCAAATCTGCCATTTTCGCTGTCTTGTGCCCAGTCGTGTGACCATCCCCTCGGAGCACAGTAAGCAGCCAGCGAGACAGCAAGTCAAGCCCAATGGACGAGATTAGAGGGAGTGCCAAGGGAAGTACATTCAGGCTTGCCTCGGCAGGGGTGCCCCGAAAGCCTACCCTGGTCAGTTCCCCAAAACGGCCAATTTCGCCGTTTTTGGCATCGTGAGCCCACATAGCGGCCGTCTGCCGCCGGCATGCCAGGGATTCTGAGGGAAGGAAGTTGCGTAGGGGCTTTGGGGGCTTTGTACTTGAAGGGCATCGCGTTGGTTCCCTTGGCCCTGCCCTTGTACGGCCTGGCCGAGGGGTCTGGTTTGGACTTTTCTGAGCCAAAGTCAGGTTTGGCTGAAACAGCCCATTTTCAGCCCCCAACTCATAGGGGATAATGGCGGGGTCATTTTTGTTTTTGAGGCATGGTGGTCCCCCGCCGAAAAAACGCAATCACTGCTCATACTGCGAGGATCCTCGAAGGACGGCCGCTATGTACATTTCCCAATGTTTTCTATAAAGCCCTGAGGTGCTGAGCACTAACTCAAAGAGACCAAACGCTCAGGACTTTATTGTACCCATGGGTACACAAAAGGAGACGCAAAAAGGGATTTGCACCAGCTGTGGTCATCGCAGGGTGTGTGGATACTCACTGAAATGGTTGCAGTGAAACGTTGAGTGGTCGGACAGCGGTAAAAACTTGTTAGGAGAAAGGAAAATAGTGATTTGTTCAGCTGACTAGTACTCTCCAGTTTTGGGCTGATGTTCCTGTTTGTTATTTGAAAAGGATATAAAAAGAAAAGGATCATATGCATGTGACACGGCAGGCAAGTCTGGCAGGCACGTGCAACAGCTCAGTGTCTGATTTAGTGGTGGCCAAATCAGCTTTTGTTGTCAGGGTCTGACAAGAGTTCGGGATTTGAACGGCGAAGTAGATCATACTGAGAAACAAGGCTTTTAGCCACATATGCTTGGTATTTGGTTCCTGCCCTTTGGAGATACTCAACATTGAGAAACCGTGTTGGACCAGGCACGTTGCATTATGCGATTATAGGAAGGCCTTTCGAGTAGTAGTTGTGTGATCCTCATTCTGAGTTTGAGATCGTTCATGAAGAATTGTTGTGGATTTGGAGGTCTGTGTTCAGCTTCTTCTGCATTGCTGGAACTCGAAGATTGGACCTCTGGCATACAAACTGAGTTGGTTTCTGAGGGTGCTGTGAAGGTTTTTTCTTGATCTGCTGGTGAGTCATATTGATGGTTGCCCTTTGACCAGTAACATGTAGGTCCTGATTGAGAGGATTGGTCTTCTGAAGAATCCGCTGTACTCGTATTCCAAAATCGTCCATTAATTGTTCAGAGTAAGATTTACAGTGGTGACCTGTTGTAGATGTTTCACTTGCTTCGTTGGATGCTTCGGAACATTTGTCATCGTCCTCGTCGCTTTCCTCGTCCTCATTTTGGTAGTCTAGGGCTTCTTTGACAGGTGATTCTGCGTCCTGCTTGATTAGAACTGCATCGTCGGTGTCGTCGCTCGCGTCATTGTCATTGTCGTAGTCTGAGGCTGCTCCGGCAATTTTTTCCGCGTCCTGTGTGTTTGAATCATCTCTTTCGCTTGCCGGAGTCGATTTTTGGGTTGCTTGCTTCAGCTTGGTGTCATTGGTTGCCTGAGGTCTTGTTCGAGGGCTTGCTTTTTGTTTCAGAAGTGCAGGGAACTCATCTTGCTGAAGACATGTTGTTGTCGGTGCAGTGGTGGTCCATGGGTTGGCGCTGTGAATGTTGATATGCTTGGCTTGGTGATTAATCTGAGGAGTTGATGTGGGCTGAGTGGTTGCGTTCTCTCTTCTCTGTTGAATGCATGAATCGCAGCGTAGGGGGAGGTTCAAACCTCGTTTGAGAAACAAGTCTTTTTTTTCTGGTGATAGCTCGAACGACGCTTGGCAGTTCTTGCATCGATTCCCTTCTTGCTGCGGTTTTGGATCTTGGAACTTGCAAGTCCGTGGCGTCTTTGTGACTGTTTTTGAATCTCCATCGGAGCTGTCCCAGCGTCCTTGTTGATTTTGACCTCCGGATTGCCGCGGATCTGGTTCGGTTTGAACGCTCACTTGAGATTGATTAGAAGGAGCTTCTGAGAGAGTGGAAGTGTCGCTCCTCTTTTCTTGAACTTGACGGTGAGGAGTGGTGTGAGCTGTTGCTTGTGCTTGCACAGACCACCCTGGTTCACACTTGTGCTGATGGATATGTGCATCGGAGCAGTCCGGTTGATGAACTTCGGTTTTGACGCTGTCGTCTGTAACAGGTAGAAAGGAGCGGTCGGGGGTAATCGTGCGGAAGGTCGGGCAGGATGTGTATGCGGTTCGTGTGGGGGATAACAAGATCCTGGACCGCGACCATACCCAGCTTCGTCCCCGAGCACCAGACCCCAGCGGACGTCCGGTCACCTTCGAGTTCACGGCTGGCGATGTGGACTCGGACGACGAGGGTGAGGACGACGACTTCACTGCCGAGAGGATCCTGGCGGACAAGCCGGACCCGGGGACGCCTGGGGGGAGTCTTTATAAAGTCTGTTGGAAGGGATTCGCCGCGTCCAGGGATTCGTGGGAGCCTCTCAGCAGCTTTGTGCCGAGGTATACCACGGTCTGGATGGAGTATCTAAAGAAAAAGAACATTTCTTTGGATGTCAAGGACGTGTTGGTCCATTTGATTGCTGCAGTAGCACGGTAATGGATCCCCCTTGGCATATTTGTTTGTTTTTGTGCTTGGGAGACGAGTGAGGGCGTTCATCCGGGGATTTTCGGGCCTTGATTGGCCATATACCCCCTTCACTCGATCTCCACATATATATTTCATTGTGGTTTACTTTTTTAGGTCGACCGACGACATTTCTCTATCTTTGATCCCCTTGGTCCATGTTGTAGATCAAGAGGAGACCGGATATGGCGTAGGGCACCGATTATGAGTGTCCTCACCCCTCCCTTGGGGCATGGGGGACGCCTACGACGTGTGTGGGGCCTCCATGTGTCATTGAAACATGGAGAGGGGGGGTGTGGAGCCCATTGGGGTCCTCCCGTACTGTCTTCAATGACTTCCGAGCGGATACAACGCTCTGAGAAGGGGGGTGAAGCCGGTTCGGACCCCTGTGGCCATCTTTGGGTCACTTCGGGTGTGTATCTATGGGCCGGCAAGCCGCCATTGGCTGATATCATACTCTCCCATCCACCTGACCTAACCTGATGTGATAGTGTGATAGGTTTGGCCATCCCAGATATGAGCGGCCATATTCAATACCGAGGCGCCGCCGGCTGAGATTTATATATCAGAATATCAGGAATCAACGGGGTTTTTTTATCATAATGTTTCCGTAATTTCTCAGCCTTCCGTTCTGATTGTCAATGTATCGGCGACTGTCAGTTGGCTCGCAATTTTGCGGTAACCGATTGGTTAACTGTTATTTGCAGATATTTTAGCGGAAATCCGAATGAAGGGTCGGATTTCATTAGTAAAGGGTTCGTTGCTTCCGCAATTTTCATATTATACACTCGCAAAATTAATCCGATTTTTTCAGACTTTCAGAATCGGATTTTCGACTTCAACATCGCCGCACTTGATATGATGAATCTCGAGTGGTCCGACATTTTTCCCCGATCACGAATCAACCCTCCTTTTGTTATCCCCTTCGTTTTTCTTTGGAGATATAGGCGAAACAAAATTGATTCGTGAGGCCACTTTGAAAGGTCATATCTCTGGCTCATGGCGAGGAGAACCAATTCCGAGAATTTGGTGAGAATCGCCTTCGTCTTAACTTAATTTGGAAAGCATCAAACGCCTTTAATGTGTACAGATGCCTGTCGTAGCAAGGGATTATGGTCAAGGGGGTAGAAAGTGATATATAACTCTTTTGGACCGTGCAACCGAATATTTGAATGCGACTTTCGAGTGTACCGCATGAGTGTTGGTGTTGCATTGGAACTTTTATTGGGTTCCTACGTACTTTTAACGTGAAGTTATGTCCACGGAGGGGCATGGCATATCATGGTGGGAGCCACCTTTTGAGGGTATGTGTTATATGCATGGTATGTGCTTCGCTATGCTCACGCCCATGTTATATATCTCCGTTTGTAGGAAGATATATGGAGTCATACGTGGCAAGGGCTTTGCCCATGTCCCAATGGTGAGCTCCATAGCGCTAGACTAAGTCTACCGCTCATATAGTGCATGTGAGAGGGCTTACAGAGCGACCCACAAGCGCCACTATCAATTTTCCCATTTTCACGGTGCGTGTTGGGAGGAGGTTCGAAGGTGTCCCTATGCGTCCATGTTGGGATCCAAGTGGGGGGCTTGTTTGCAAATAGTCCCAAGCAATTGTGTTTTGAATCATATGTTGATACCATGGGTGAGCGAAGTTATATACTATTGTAATTATCTTGAATTTGGCATTATTTGCATGTTTTTGACCTCATTTTATGCTCATTTTTGTATTTTATGTGCTCAACTGGTCGGCTAACAGTAAAATGCCTAGAGATCCGTGAACTATGGTATGTTGGCATATGCTTCGGTGTTGCACCTCACCACATGCCGGATCACGTGGTCACTTTGGCGTGGCACACGAGGCCTCACAAAATTAGGTCTCAAATTCATGAGTTGACTTGTGAAGCATGTCATGTACATAACCGGAGGGGTTTGGGGGCCAATGATGGGATATTCTTTGGCATGGGCCTTTGGTCTATATAACCCTCAGTTCCTACATCCTGCACTTCAGTGTTAATTTACTCTGTAAATTAGGGAAATGGCGGATTAGCATGGGAGACTCCTATGTCACTGCCACCCACCTAGCACTGAACTCAGCTTGTTGCTACACTTTGGGCGGGAAACCGCCATGCCTAAAAAAAAAAACCCTTGTATCTTACTATCCGTTTTGACACATGCATGGAGCATATGAACATTTGCCGTATGCATTTTTGAGTATATAATTAAATTTTGGGCACTATGGTGTGATTTGCCTGATTTTGCTATGTTATGAGGTCATCCGCATGGGGCAGTTCTCCAAGCCCAATGGACTTCAAGTCCAACCAAGGTTATGTCAGGATAGGGCGTGGTCCTGAGTGCTACTCTGGGCCATGACACGCCACCTCCCCCATTGGGCTAGGATTGAGGGGCTTGGGAGTGAACACATTTTTGGGGTTTATGTAGTTACTTTTGACACATGGCATTTAGCCATCTCTTTTGACTGGGTTCAGGGCATCATGTTGGCGAGACAAGGGAAGATCTTGAGTCCAGGGAATGAGGGGTCTATGGCTGTGATTCTGTACGTTTCCATCTTTCCCCAACTTTATCTGATATGTGTTCATATGCCAATCTCAGGGCTTTCCTCTTTGGTGCATTTCTTGTACATGCCCACCGCCGGGTCTCCGTCTGCACCGTGAGACACCCGGCGCACTGAAAGGAAAGCCCTCAGTGTGGATTGGATTGGATTGTACTTGCGAGTTGGGTATTGCAAGGGATCAGGGTTTGTGTGAAGGAGCGTTTTTCTATTTTTTGTGGAAATGCAGACCCTGGTGAGGAGCAAGACCCTAGGAGTGACGGGTTATGGTGGAAGGGGTACAGCAGGGGCCGGTCCTGGTAGAGACCTTCTTTACAGGTCCGTAGGGTCCACTTGGCAAGGCAATACATCGCCCTACCAGGGCCCTGGTTGCCGCTGCGGATGGAGAGCAGCGTGTCCAGGGACTTGCGTTCCCACGTGCCCCAGATGTGGGGGTCGTCCGGCTAAACCTCCCTAGTGTACGTGTCGGGGCCTGGGTTGTGTGTGGGGGGGGGCGTAGTCGGGGGGGAGGAGGGAGTCGGTGCTGTGCACGGGCCAGTGGCCAGTTGGTGCGTGGTAGTGGGTGGTGGAGAGGGTGTAGTGAGGATTGTACATGAGGGTCATGTACGTGGGGGGGGCTGGCTGCTGGTTGTCGGGGGTGGGGACGTCCCCCGGGACGTGGTGCCTGAAGTTGCTCAGGGAGGCCATCCGGGCGACGCATGTTTCAGTCTCCCACTTCTTGGTGTTGCTGGGGGTGGCACTGGGTGGGGGTTGGGCCATGTCGGGCTCGTGGTAGCAGGTGCGGCCCTTGGTGTCGACCCGCCCCGGCACGGGGTGTCCGACTAGGTGTCGCCCCCAGTCGATGAGGGGCAGCCAGATTCGGTCCCCCGTTGGGGGGGGGCTCTCGCAGTCTGGGGTGGCGAGTAGGGGGAGTTCTCGGACGCCTTCCCCCAGGGTGGCTGCCTGGACCAGGGTGGTCGCCCGGATGCGCTGGGTGGTGCCAGAGGTGCGGAGGCGTAGCACCTCCTGGTCGCCGAGTCCTCGGAGGTGCTGCCGTACCGCTGCAGGGTTGTGTGGGGCGTAGGGTTCGGCCGGTGCGGCGGCTGGTGGTGCGGGTTGTGATGGGGGGGGGGGTGTGGACTTGGGGGGGTGGTCGTCGTTGTCGCGTGTGGGGTCTGGTGATGGGGTTTATCTTCGTGGCCGCGGGAGAGGGGACTCGCGGTGGTGTGGGTCGGCTGCAGCATCGCAATCAATCGGCTGGTGGGGGCCGCTGCGTGCTGCGTCTGTGGCCTGGTCTCGGGGGGGGCCGGGGGGGGTGGCGTCGGGGTGGCACTGCTGGTGGTGGGGGGGGCGGGGGTTGGTGTTGCGCTGGCTGGGGGTCTGGGCGTCTCGCCATGTCGTGTGGGTGTTGCGTGTGCGCGCCTTGTGGTCCTTGCGGTCCCTGGCTGGTTGCGGTGCAGAGGTGCGGGTGGGAGGCGGCGGCATGGGCATCCAGGCGGGGCTGTGGTCCGTAGGGAATGCGTGGCTGTCGGTGGATGGTGCTTGCTGGTATGGGGTGTGGGGGGGGGGGGGGCTGCTGTTGGTGGTGGGGTGCTCCTAATAGGCCCTGGTGCTGCTGGTGCACAGGCGCGGCTTCCTGCGGGTCCATGGGGGTGTACGGTTGTCCGTGTGTCATGAGCCCGTGTAGCTGGCTCAGCTAGCACTACACAATCCCCCCGGCCCCCCCCGAGACCAGGCCACAGACGCAGCACGCAGCGGCCCCCACCAGCCGATTGATTGCGATGCTGCAGCCGACCCACACCACCGCGAGTCCCCTCTCCCGCGGCCACGAAGATAAACCCCATCACCAGACCCCACACGCGACAACGACGACCACCCCCCCAAGTCCACACCCCCCCCCCCATCACAACCCGCACCACCAGCCGCCGCACCGGCCGAACCCTACGCCCCACACAACCCTGCAGCGGTACGGCAGCACCTCCGAGGACTCGGCGACCAGGAGGTGCTACGCCTCCGCACCTCTGGCACCACCCAGCGCATCCGGGCGACCACCCTGGTCCAGGCAGCCACCCTGGGGGAAGGCGTCCGAGAACTCCCCCTACTCGCCACCCCAGACTGCGAGAGCCCCCCCCCAACGGGGGACCGAATCTGGCTGCCCCTCATCGACTGGGGGCGACACCTAGTCGGACACCCCGTGCCGGGGCGGGTCGACACCAAGGGCCGCACCTGCTACCACGAGCCCGACATGGCCCAACCCCCACCCAGTGCCACCCCCAGCAACACCAAGAAGTGGGAGACTGAAACATGCGTCGCCCGGATGGCCTCCCTGAGCAACTTCAGGCACCACGTCCCGGGGGACGTCCCCACCCCCGACAACCAGCAGCCAGCCCCCCCCACGTACATGACCCTCATGTACAATCCTCACTACACCCTCTCCACCACCCACTACCACGCACCAACTGGCCACTGGCCCGTGCACAGCACCGACTCCCTCCTCCCCCCCGACTACGCCCCCCCCACACACAACCCAGGCCCCGACACGTACACTAGGGAGGTTTAGCCGGACGACCCCCACATCTGGGGCACGTGGGAACGCAAGTCCCTGGACACGCTGCTCTCCATCCGCAGCGGCAACCAGGGCCCTGGTAGGGCGATGTATTGCCTTGCCAAGTGGACCCTACGGACCTGTAAAGAAGGTCTCTACCAGGACCGGCCCCTGCTGTACCCCTTCCACCATAACCCGTCACTCCTAGGGTCTTGCTCCTCACCAGGGTCTGCATTTCCACAAAAAATAGAAAAACGCTCCTTCACACAAACCCTGATCCCTTGCAATACCCAACTCGCAAGTACAATCCAATCCAATCCACACTGAGGGCTTTCCTTTCAGTGCGCCGGGTGTCTCACGGTGCAGACGGAGACCCGGCGGTGGGCATGTACAAGAAATGCACCAAAGAGGAAAGCCCTGAGATTGGCATATGAACACATATCAGATAAAGTTGGGGAAAGATGGAAACGTACAGAATCACAGCCATAGACCCCTCATTCCCTGGACTCAAGATCTTCCCTTGTCTCGCCAACATGATGCCCTGAACCCAGTCAAAAGAGATGGCTAAATGCCATGTGTCAAAAGTAACTACATAAACCCCAAAAATGTGTTCACTCCCAAGCCCCTCAATCCTAGCCCAATGGGGGAGGTGGCGTGTCATGGCCTAGAGTAGCACTCAGGACCACGCTCTATCCTGACATAACCTTGGTTGGACTTGAAGTCCATTGGGCTTGGAGAACTGCCCCATGCGGATGACCTCATAACATAGCAAAATCAGGCAAATCACACCATAGTGCCCAAAATTTAATTATATACTCAAAAATGCATACGGCAAATGTTCATATGCTCCATGCATGTGTCAAAACGGATAGTAAGATACAAGGGTTTTTTTTTTTAGGCATGGCGGTTTCCCGCCCAAAGTGTAGCAACAAGCTGAGTTCAGTGCTAGGTGGGTGGCAGTGACATAGGAGTCTCCCATGCTAATCCGCCATTTCCCTAATTTACAGAGTAAATTAACACTGAAGTGCAGGATGTAGGAACTGAGGGTTATATAGACCAAAGGCCCATGCCAAAGAATATCCCATCATTGGCCCCCAAACCCCTCCGGTTATGTACATGACATGCTTCACAAGTCAACTCATGAATTTGAGACCTAATTTTGTGAGGCCTCGTGTGCCACGCCAAAGTGACCACGTGATCCGGCATGTGGTGAGGTGCAACACCGAAGCATATGCCAACATACCATAGTTCACGGATCTCTAGGCATTTTACTGTTAGCCGACCAGTTGAGCACATAAAATACAAAAATGAGCATAAAATGAGGTCAAAAACATGCAAATAATGCCAAATTCAAGATAATTACAATAGTATATAACTTCGCTCACCCATGGTATCAACATATGATTCAAAACACAATTGCTTGGGACTATTTGCAAACAAGCCCCCCACTTGGATCCCAACATGGACGCATAGGGACACCTTCGAACCTCCTCCCAACACGCACCGTGAAAATGGGAAAATTGATAGTGGCGCTTGTGGGTCGCTCTGTAAGCCCTCTCACATGCACTATATGAGCGGTAGACTTAGTCTAGCGCTATGGAGCTCACCATTGGGACATGGGCAAAGCCCTTGCCACGTATGACTCCATATATCTTCCTACAAACGGAGATATATAACATGGGCGTGAGCATAGCGAAGCACATACCATGCATATAACACATACCCTCAAAAGGTGGCTCCCACCATGATATGCCATGCCCCTCCGTGGACATAACTTCACGTTAAAAGTACGTAGGAACCCAATAAAAGTTCCAATGCAACACCAACACTCATGCGGTACACTCGAAAGTCGCATTCAAATATTCGGTTGCACGGTCCAAAAGAGTTATATATCACTTTCTACCCCCTTGACCATAATCCCTTGCTACGACAGGCATCTGTACACATTAAAGGCGTTTGATGCTTTCCAAATTAAGTTAAGACGAAGGCGATTCTCACCAAATTCTCGGAATTGGTTCTCCTCGCCATGAGCCAGAGATATGACCTTTCAAAGTGGCCTCACGAATCAATTTTGTTTCGCCTATATCTCCAAAGAAAAACGAAGGGGATAACAAAAGGAGGGTTGATTCGTGATCGGGGAAAAATGTCGGACCACTCGAGATTCATCATATCAAGTGCGGCGATGTTGAAGTCGAAAATCCGATTCTGAAAGTCTGAAAAAATCGGATTAATTTTGCGAGTGTATAATATGAAAATTGCGGAAGCAACGAACCCTTTACTAATGAAATCCGACCCTTCATTCGGATTTCCGCTAAAATATCTGCAAATAACAGTTAACCAATCGGTTACCGCAAAATTGCGAGCCAACTGACAGTCGCCGATACATTGACAATCAGAACGGAAGGCTGAGAAATTACGGAAACATTATGATAAAAAAACCCCGTTGATTCCTGATATTCTGATATATAAATCTCAGCCGGCGGCGCCTCGGTATTGAATATGGCCGCTCATATCTGGGATGGCCAAACCTATCACACTATCACATTAGGTTAGGTCAGGTGGATGGGAGAGTATGATATCAGCCAATGGCGGCTTGCCGGCCCATAGATACACACCCGAAGTGACCCAAAGATGGCCACAGGGGTCCGAACCGGCTTCACCCCCCTTCTCAGAGCGTTGTATCCGCTCGGAAGTCATTGAAGACAGTACGGGAGGACCCCAATGGGCTCCACACCCCCCCTCTCCATGTTTCAATGACACATGGAGGCCCCACACACGTCGTAGGCGTCCCCCATGCCCCAAGGGAGGGGTGAGGACACTCATAGTCGGTGCCCTACGCCATATCCGGTCTCCTCTTGATCTACAACATGGACCAAGGGGATCAAAGATAGAGAAATGTCGTCGGTCGACCTAAAAAAGTAAACCACAATGAAATATATATGTGGAGATCGAGTGAAGGGGGTATATGGCCAATCAAGGCCCGAAAATCCCCGGATGAACGCCCTCACTCGTCTCCCAAGCACAAAAACAAACAAATATGCCAAGGGGGATCCATTACCGTGCTACTGCAGCAATCAAATGGACCAACACGTCCTTGACATCCAAAGAAATGTTCTTTTTCTTTAGATACTCCATCCAGACCGTGGTATACCTCGGCACAAAGCTGCTGAGAGGCTCCCACGAATCCCTGGACGCGGCAAATCCCTTCCAACAGACTTTATAAAGACTCCCCCCAGGCGTCCCCGGGTCCGGCTTGTCCGCCAGGATCCTCTCGGCAGTGAAGTCGTCGTCCTCACCCTCGTCGTCCGAGTCCACATCGCCAGCCGTGAACTCGAAGGTGACCGGACGTCCGCTGGGGTCTGGTGCTCGGGGACGAAGCTGGGTATGGTCGCGGTCCAGGATCTTGTTATCCCCCACACGAACCGCATACACATCCTGCCCGACCTTCCGCACGATTACCCCCGGCACATACCAAGACGCCTGCCGATGCCTGGACAGGATATCCTTGTGGTGCCGCTCCACCCATACGGTGTCTTGGAGAGCATACTTCTGGACTTTTCCCTGCTTGAAGTACTTCGCCCTCTTCTCATGCTCGTCCTGAAGTGCTTTGCACACCTTGGCCGCCGTGTCGTCAGCCTCAGCCATCATTGCGTTCGCATCCCGGGCCACTCCGCCATGGTTCAACCACGGGAGAGTGCGTGACACTCGATCCCGTAGGAACAGGATACGATGGGGCGACAGTCCAGTGGGCCCCGGAACGTCATGGTAGCCTGGAGTACTCTCCACAGCGAATTATACAAGTTCCGGCCCGGTTCGTCAATGTGCAGCTGGCAGAAATTCTCGAACATCTGCCGCGCGGCCACCTCAGCCCAGCCATTCGACCGGCTGTGGTACACCACGGTCTTGGCGTGCCGAATCCCCATGTGCTTGCACATTATCTTGAACCACGTCCCCACGAATTGACTGCCCTGATCGCTGCAGATGACAGCTGGGATATCATAAATCGTCAGCCAATGCCTGATCATGGCGTTGGCGACGGTCTTGGCCTGCAGAGCCACTCCATGCTTGTCCTTCTTGTCCTTCTTCTTGGACTTCTTGCCCGGGACCGCCACAATATACCCGCTGTGCCTATCCACCGCCAGGATGACACAGTCGTAGGTCTCTCCTTCCACGGTGACCTCAGGCATGGCGACTACATCCATGGCCACGGACCGCATAGGGGCCTCCTGTATAGCCGTATACACCGGGTTGCCAGCTGTGGAGTGGTTGGGGCTCTTCGTGGCCCGACACACGGCGCAGTCGCTGCAGTACTTGTCCAGGATGGTGTAGTACCCTTGTGGGAACTTGAAGCGCCACTCCAGGTCCTGCTGCATCTTGTCTCAACCAGGATGCATGAGCTGCGCGTTATGCCAGTGGTCAATGAGCTCCTCCATTCGGTTCTCAGGGACCAATAGCTTGTCCTTGAGGAAAAGTTTATCTTCATCCTCGGTCAAGCCCTCGGGCCATTTGTCGTCCGACGGGGCGCTCACGGCATTCCAGTACTTGCTCCAGTGCTCGGATGCCGCATAGTCATCCGACCACTCCTCTGTGAGCACCGACCTGACTAGCTCTACAGGGGCCACCATCCATTGCTCGAGGGTTTCCTCTCGAATACCTTGGACTCGGGCGCCCCGGAACTTGGCGATCACCACAGAGCACTTGACCCCCTCTTGCACCATGGCTTTCTCCATCTCGATGATGCGCTTGGCCTCCTCGGTCTCCTCGGCGTCCCCATGGCTGGATATGTCCATCCAAGCCTTGCCCACGGGGTAGGCCCATCGAATGAGGCAATCTGCCACAGTGTTGTCCTTCCCCGGGACGTATACGAAGCTGAGGTCGAACTTGGCGAACGTCTCATGTAATTGGGCACTCCTTGCCGCCGGTCCCGAGGGGGTGTCGACGTGCTCCTTGTGCCAGCTCTGCAAGGACTGATGGTCCGTACAAACCACCACCGGTTGCAATCTGATGTGGCCAGACCACTTCCTGAGCGCGTAAACAATGGCGTACGTCTCCTTCTCCCTCGCGGTCCAGGTTCGCCGTTGGCCCTCGGCCAGGATCCGAATCCAAAACGCCACGGGTACGTACGACTCGTCGTCCCGGATCTGCTCGAGGACTGCACCTACAGCATAGTCTGAGGCGTCCGTTCGTAGCACAAATCCCTTGTCCGGGTCAACCAGGAATAGCCCCAGCTGTCCCAGGAGTTGCTCCTTCAGGCGGCTGAAAGCATCTTCGGCCTCAGGGGTCCAGGCAAGCTTCTTCTTGCTCCCCTTCCGGCCATCGAACTTCCCCACCTGCAGCGGCCCCGAGAGTTCTGCATACATGCGGACATAGCCCAAATAGTAATTGCAGAACCCCATGAAGGACCGGAGTTCGCTGATGGTCTGGGGCTTTTCCCAGTGGTGCAGGGATGCCAACTTCCCAGGCATGGGACGGCGTTGCCCGTGACCAACCACGTGACCCGCGAACTCCACTTCCTTCACGAAGAGTGAGGCTTTGGTCGGCTTGCACACCATGTTGTGCTTGTCCAGCTCGCTGAGCACTCGGCGCAGATCCTTCTCATGCGCTTCGATGACCTCGTCCTCAGTCATGTCCTCCGTGCCGGACCCGATGATGATGCCATCCACAAAGGGGTCGGCACAGTCCCGGACAGGACCGAGTAGGTCCTCCATCATGCGCTGGAAAGCGGCGTTGCCATTCTTGGCGCCCATAGGCACCACTTTCTACTGCATGGGCCCCAGCAGAGTTGACATCGCTGTGCAGGGCCTGGAGTCCGGGTGTAGCGGCATCTGGTGATAGCCGTGTTTCAGGTCTAACATCGTAAACATCCGCTTTTTCTGTTGCTTTTGGAGGATGGTGTCAATCACACGAAGCGAGTACGAGTCGTGGTCGGTTTGCTCGTTCAAACCCCTGTAATCCACCACCAACCTCCACTCGCCCTTCTCCTTCTTGAGCACAATAAAGGCTGGGCTGGCCCACTCACTGTCGGAGGGTTCGATCCAGCCACGCTCAATGAACTCGGCCAACAACTTCTTCATGGCCTCGGCCCGATCGCCCTGAAGTTGGTACTCCCGATGACGATAGATCTTGGGGTTCGGCTTCAGCTTGATCCTCGCTGTGCCAAACCTCCCACGATCTGGAGGGTTCTTGTTGGCGACGCCACTGAATAGTCGCGGATAGGCATTGATCAGCCCCTCCTTCAGCTCGGCGACCTTCAGGTTCTCCTGAGCCTCCTCAGCCGCTTGCTTCGGTATCGATACAACCGACCGCACTGCGGTATAGGCCTCTTCTGGGTCCGAGTCCAACTTCCCCTTGTCCGATATGCCGTCTTCATCGTCGTGGGGAGCTCTTCCCACCAATAATCTTCGGAAATTTGCGGCATCAGCCGAGTTCTCGTTCCCGCCGGCCCCCATTCTTGGAGAAACCCACGTCGGCGGGTCCAACCCAACCAGACCATCATATTGGTCCGTGATGTGATCCATGATCCTCGCCACGAACTCATCCTTCTCGTACTTGCCGGTGACCAACATCTTGTCATCCCATCAATGCGGAGATGTGACCATGTCCCGCCTCTTCTTGGCTGCCACACGGTCCTGCATCCCCATCCGCATGTAGTTGACGACGTGGTCGATCTCGGAGTGGGACAGGATGTCAATGCCATCAATCGGCTGATCCGTCCCCTCCTTGGGCTCAAACATGACCCACATGGGCACCGCCTCCCCCCTGCGGATGAATGCTTCATCACCCGTGGGCTGGGCTTGCGCCCCATCCACCAGGAAATCTTGGTACCCCACGCTTGACCCAGGCCCGAATGACATCTCGTTCAGGGTGATGGAGTCCAGCGTCGACTTGAGACTCTCGGGCGGATATGGGGTGGATCCTATGCCGGTTATGACCAGGATCCCCTTCGCCCTATCCGCGACGATCTTCTCCACCGTACGTCTCGTATTGTCCAGGGAGCCATGCCAGTACATGGGCCCCCACTCCTTCAAACCCCAATGCCTGTGCCAGGCTGATTCTCCTCGATGCCAATGCCTCCTACACTTCCGCAAAAGTGGGGCATCCCGGGAAGCGAAGACGTCTGTCTTGGGCGCTTCAGCCCCCAGCGTCTGGATCATCCTGGCATACACCTGCGGCGCCATACGATACTCTGTGAGCTGATCTCCGCGGTCTCCTCTGGACTTGGCACCCACAGCTTGCACCGCTTGGATGATCCGATCCTCTTTCTCAGCATTCCATTGGGATGATCCGCATGCATAGTCCATGGACAGCCATGTGAGGCATTCATCACCCTCCCGGACCAGCGTTGCGCAATGGGGAAGGGCTCCAATGGCGTTCGCCACCGTGAAGTCATACCCCATGATCATTTCCCAATCTGTAATGTCGGCCACATAGAAGTTCCCGGATAGAGTGCTTCTTCTCGCGAAATCAGGGCGGTCCAAGCGCTCATGCTCCCAGAATTCCATACTGATAGTGGCCTCATGGATGCCACCACCCATAATCTCTCCATTGGCCACCTTCAGGCGTACCGGTCTCCGGCTGGGCTGCAGGGATTCCTCCTTGAACAACCCTCTCCGGACCAGGCTCACCTGGGCACCCGTATCCACCAAAATATTCACCACCAGCTCCTCCTGTCCGCACCGTACACGCACCCTCAAGTGCAACTGCCGCTCGTCACCAAGCGGTGTATGGACGACTCTCACGGCATGCAACTCTAGCACATCCGGGTGCATCAGGACTTCGACGGTATGGTCACAGATGGTGTAGATCCTGGGCTGGTCCTGCCCGTCCACGGGGCTCTCCGTGGTCGCTTCTTCCTTCTTGCCACGTCCCTTGCCCACATAAACTTCCCTTGGCAGGGCGCTCCAGGGGTTGAGAGTGGCGAAACTCAGTGGTTTTGGCTCTTCTGGAGCCTTCTCTGTAACCCGATGTTCCTTCGCTTTCTCTGGGATTCCACTGATTTTCGGAGGAGAGACCTCCGAGGTCCCATTTTCCTGGGGGCTCCTCTAGACATGGCCTGCCGCAGGTCTCCCCTGCTGCGATCCGCTCAGACTTTGTCCACCACGTTGCTGGGCTTTGAGTTCCTCCAACGTCCTCAACATGACCTCAGCAACCTCCTCGATCGACCTCACGCGTCGGTCCGGACCGGGTCCTCCACCATAGCCTTTTCCCCTGCCTTTTCCTTGGCCCTTTCCTTGGCCTTTTCCACCGTCTCCGCCCTTTGCCTTCCAATCGGCAATTCGTTGCTCCTTGGGCTTCTTGTCGGGATGGGCGGCGAAGTAGGTCTTCTTGTCCTCCTCATATACCTTGCAATGCCGGTGGTCATGTGCATGGTTGTTCCCCTTGCTGTAGCAGACCCAGCAACCGGTGTGGTGCGATCTGTACTTGCGGAACGAAGGCGGCGGGTTCTTGATCCTCCGCGGTTCGCTGCGGTTCTTGGTCCTGGGGTCCAGGCGGTTCCACCTGGACCTGTCTAGCCCATTCTCCTTCATGTTGTGCGCTACGAACGCGAAGAAGTGGGCTTCTTCATGATCCTCTGGGGTGGTCACGGTCCAGAGAATATGGCCGCTTCCACTCCCTTCCTCCGCGGTGCCGACCGTGTCCCCCTTGACCTCTCGCTGGTGGCAATCTTCTCGATGACCTCGATGTCCTTGGCCTTGTCGATCCTGCACGTGCGCCCCGTTCTTGGCGTTGAGTTTCAGCTCCACCGTGATGTACTTCACAATCTCGTCCAGGCTCGTGCGGGCGGAGATGACCTGCATCCTCAGCTGTTCTCCGCGCCTCCACTCCACGTTGTTGAGGCGCATCAGCCTTTGCCCCATGGTGTCGCCGAATACCTCCACGTAGATGGCGTTCTTCAACCCCAACACTGGGCTGGGCTCGCTGAGATTTCGCCGGAAAAACTCCATTTTTCCGGCGTGGGTATCCTCTGATGCCATGATCTGTACGGCCACGCGCCCCTTTGCTCTCTTCTTCTCCTCGTCCTCGTCCTCGTCGACTAACTCGACATAGGCGCAAAGAAAAACGCGTCGCGAGCAGCGCGTAAAACTCGAGAATCTTTCATAACCCGCCACGACCCCTCACGTCGCCCCCTGCCGCCTTTTTCTTCTTCTTCCCCATGCACCCTTCTCCCCACCCTCGTGCCCATCACTCCCCTTGCCCTGCAGCTCAGGAGGCGGCCCTTGGGGAACGCGGTCAACCCTTAGCAATGGACACCAACACGCTCCACAACGCCACGCACAAGTACAAGGCCAGGAACATCGAGAACGACGGGTAGCACGTAAGGTACTGCAGCGTACATGGTCTTGCTGCACGCGAGTGTGTTGGGTCGTGTATAATTTTATTTTATTTTCAAAAGCCACAAAAAAAGAGGAAAAAAAATATTTTACGACATTTTGCAGCGGTTTTTCAAGTAGGTACAACCACACCCACGCAGGAAACAAACCCAACAAGGCGGCGGGACAGGAAACCACGGCACCACGCGGCAGCACAGCACCACGGGGCACAGCACAGGGGAGCAGGGCAGCGAGGGAGAGCGGGCCACACAGCAACACCGCACAGGGCAGAGATGACAGGAAACGCACAACACGACGCCCCAGGGCGCACACGGCACAAAGTACAACGGCGAACAACACCACGCGGCGACACACCACAGCAAAACACACACAGCGTGGGGGGACAAGACAAAACACGGCGCCAGAAGGCACAGGACCCCAAGACGACGGACAGCGCCCCAGGACACAACACAGCGCGCGGCAGCCCCAAATCGAGCAAAACGAAACAACACAGCGCACAACAACGCAACGCCAGGCGGCAAAACTGGCAGCAACACGGCGCAGCACAGCACCCAGGGACACACCACAGCACGCCACCGAGACACGACACCAGGAGCCACCAGGACCCACCAGAAGACAACAGAGGACAGCCAGGCCCAACAGCAAACACACAAACACAACAGGCAACAACACAAAACACCAGCCAGCCCCGCGAGGGCAAGAGAGCACCGAACAGAGAGCAACGACGCAGGCACACCAGCACAGCACTGCACAGGCAGAGCACAGAAACAGAAACGACCCGAAACCGGCCCGGAGCCCAGAACCAACGGGGAACAACAGGAAACCAGCGCACAAGCAGAGAGAGAAACAGGAAAAAAAAACGGGGCACCACAGCACAGCACCACACAGAGGCAGAACACCACAGGACACACAAACCAAGGAAAAAAAAACGGGGGGGGGGAGGGGGGGCGCAGAGGCCCAAGGCAACCGGAAAGCAGGAAACGCCGGAGACAACAGGGAGGGGGGGGGGGGCAAAGAAAAAAAAAGAAAAAAAAAGGGGGGGGGGGCGGTGCAACAAGACGCCAAGGCCCAGGGCACCCGGGGCCGGAAAACACGCAAAGCAACAGACAACGGGGGCGCAACAAGGGAGGCAAGGGGAAAGGAAACAAAAAAAAACAAAAAAACCCAACAACAACAACAAGCGGGGCAACCCCAGCCCGGAAGGGGGGCGAACAAGCAAAGAGCGAACCAAGAACGGCCAAAAGAAAAGGTGAGGCGCACCAAAACGCGCCAGGGAGGCCGGCCGGCCCGACCCGGGCAAGCAGGGCACGCACAAGCACACACGCGTGGGACCCGGGCGTGGCATCCTCCGACCCGAAAGGGGCGGTGTCGGCGTCACACAAAACAGCCCCGGTGCACCGGCCGAGTCCCCCGTCGCAAGACGAACGGTACGGGAAACGGGACGCGTCAGTGACCGGGTCCACACACGCCAAACCACCGCAGCGCACGCAGCCCAAGACCGAAGCCAAAGGGACCCGCCAGAAACAACCCCATCGCGGGGCCCGGAACGGGTACGACGCGGAGCGCGCCCAGCACCCTTGCCTCGGCAGGGGCCAGCGGCAGGCACAATGAGCCCGGTTCTCGGCCGGCCTCCACGTGCCCCGCGCAGCCACCCAGTATAGCCAGGGGCGACAGCCCCTGGGGTGGGGGAAGGCACCACGGCGACGGGAAAGCCGACCGGAGTACCGAGAGCGACCGGACCGGACGAGGAGCGGCGCACCAACGCGGGGCCACGAGGCACGCCAGAGAGGCACGCCGCCCGCCACAACCACGGCGCAAGGACAGGTGCCAAGCCACAACGGCCAACTGGTGCCGCGAACCCGGGAAACGCACAACACACCACGAACCGCGGCACGGGACAAGGTGCCAAGGACAGCAGGGCCCCCACGCTGGCACCCCCCCGCACCCACAGCAAGTGGGTAGTGGGCCCTGGCAGCCCACCCAGAGGGCGGGCAGTTTGGGGTGGGAGAGCGCCCGACCCCGGACGCCCCACACCCAGGCAGGAGGCGCCCCCCCCGGGCACCCTCAAGCCGCCCCAACAGCACGCAAGAGCGCGCGCTGTGGGGTTGGTGACGGGTCCCCATGCCAGCACCCCCCCGCACCCACAGCCAGTGGGTAGTGGGCTCCGGCAGCCCGCCCAGAGGGCGGGCAGTCGGGGGTGGGAGAGCGCCCGACCCCGGACGCCACACACCCAGGCAGGAGGCGGCCCCCCCGGGCGCCCTCCTGCCGCCCCCACAGCGCGCAAAGCCAGCTCGCAAGAGCGCGAGCTGTGGGGTTGGTGACGGGTCCCCACGCCCGCAACCCCCCGCACCTACAGCCAGTGGGTAGTGGGCCCCGGCAGCCCGCTCAGAGGGCGGGCAGTCGGGGGTGGGAGAGCGCCGGACCCCGGACGCCCCACACGCAGGCAAGAGGCGCCCTCGCCGGGCATCTTCATGCCACCCCCACAGCGCGCAAAGCCAGCTCGCAAGAGCGCGCGCTGTGGGGTTGGGGACGGGTCCCGACGCCCGCACCCCCCCGCACCCGCAGCCAGTGGGTAGTGGGCCCCGGCAGCCCGCCCAGAGGGCGGGCAGTCGGGGGTGGGAGAGCGCCCGACCCCGGACGCCCCGCACCCAGGCAGGAGGCGCCCCCCCCGGGCGCCCTCCTGTCGCCCTCAGAGCGCGCAAAGCCAGCTCGCAAGAGCGCGCGCTGTGGAGTTGGTGATGGGTCCCCACGCCCGCACCTTCCCGCACCCGCAGCCAGTGGGTAGTAAGCCCCGGCAGCCCGCCCAGAGGGCGGGCAGTCGGGGGTGGGAGAGCGCCTGACCCCAGACGCCCCACACCCAGGCAAGAGGCGCCCCCCCCGGGCACCCTCAAGCCGCCCCCACAGCACGCAAGAGCACGCGCTGTGGGGTTGGTGACGGGTCCCCACGCCCGCACCCCCCCGCAACCACAGCCAGTGGGTAGTGGGCCCCGGCAGCCCGCCAAGAGGGCGGGCAGTCGGGGGTGGGAGAGCGCCCGACCCCGGACGCCCCACACCCAGGCAAGAGGCGCCCCCCCCGGGCGCCCTCGTGCCGCCTCCACAGCGCGCAAAGCCAGCTTGCAGGAGCGCGCGCTGTGGGGTTGGTGACGGGTCCCCACGCCCGCACCCCCCCGCACCCACAGCCAGTGGGTAGTGGGCCCCGGCACCCCGCCTAGAGGGCGGGCAGTCGGGGGTGGGAGAGCTCCCGACCCCGGAAGCCCCACACCCAAGCAAGAGGCGCCCCCCCCGGGCACCCTCAAGCCGCCCCCACAGCACGCAAGAGCGCGCGCTGTGGTGTTGGTGACGGGTCCCCATGCCCGCACCCCCCCGCACCCACAGCAAGTGGGTAGTGGGCCCCGGCAGCCCGCCCAGAGGGCGGGCAGTCGGGGCTGGTAGAGCGCCCGACCCCGGACACCCCACACCCAGGCAGGAGGCGCCCCCCCCGGGCACCCTCGTGCCGCCCCCACAGCGCGCAAAGCCAGCTCGCAAGAGCGCGCGCTGTGGGAATGGTAACGGGTCCCCACGCCCGCACCCCCCCCGCAACCACAGCCAGTGGGTAGTGGGCCCCGGCAGCGCGCCCAGAGGGCGGGCAGTTGGGGGTCGGAGAGCGCCCGACCCCGGACGCCCCACACCCAGGCAAGAGGCGCCCCCCCCGGGCGACCTCAAGCTGCCCCCACAGCACGCAAGAGCGCGCGCTGTGGGGTTGGTGACGGGTCCCCACACAGCACCCCCCCGCACCCACAGCGAGTGGGTAGCGGACCCCAACAGCCCGCCCAGTGGGCAGGCAGTTGGGGGAGGGGGAGCGCCTGACCTCAGACGCCCCTCGCAACAACAGCCCCAAGCCAGGTAGGGGGGAACCGGGACCGGACCGCTCCCCCCCCAAGGCACGCCAGACGGAGCAAGGGACCGGGGCAGGACACGCGGAGGTGCACGGACCACGTGGAACGGCCCTACCAGCGCCCAGTGCCGGGACCGCGCGAGGTGCGCACGCCACACCACGCAGGGGGGGGGGGAGCGGACGCCGCGGGAGCGCGAGCGCATACACAGGCAAAGGTCACGCGGGGTCTACCAGAAGGGCAACCAGACCGAGCTCGCGGAACGCACAGACCGCGTGGAATGGCGTACCAGCGAGCGAGGGTAAGGGACACCCGGACGGGATGGCCCGCCACACGCAGTGCGGGACACGCGGCGCGGGATGGGGGAAATGGGAGAGACACAACACCAGGTACCGGCCCGAGCCCCCCGAACCAGCCGCGAGCGCGGCGCACACACGGACGGGCCACTGCGCCCGCCGAGGCAGTAGTGGCACACTGCGCCACGCCCCAACCCTCCAGGCTAGGCAGCCTCCGCGCCAGCCCAAGGGGGTCCCACTGGCGACAAGCCAGTAGCACGGGCCCGGCGGCACCAGCGCCCCGGGCGACCACGCATTAGGGGGGCGACGCGGTGGGTAAGCGCCTGCAGCAACAGCTGCGAATTGATGCACTGACCGGGGAGTGGCGAAACGGGGAAGCCAGAGAGGGACGGGGCTCCGAGCCCTGTGAACCCGGGGGACTCTGCCACCAGGCAGGAGGTGCGTCTTGGAGGGCCCGCCACTAGGACCCGGTGGGGAGGATATCACCTGGCCCGACCAGGTGGCCCCCCGGGGCCGAGAGGCGTCTAGTACCCGTAAAATAAACCTCAAACCTAAAACCTCTTCTCCTCGTCCTCCACTCGCCTCTTCCAGTGGCCGGCGAGGACGTCCTTCAGCAGGTGGCGGATCTCGCTGGCCTCATTCCAGTCCTCCACCAGCTTGAGGCTTCTTCGGTACTTGCGGATGTACCGATTCCATTCTCGGACCCTCAGTTCCCCGCGCTCCAGCGGCAGCAGAATGGACCACGGATCCTCCAACTTCTGGTTTGGGGCGTCCACTCGCTCCTCGTCCTCGAGCCACTGGAGGCAGGCCTGCACCGTCTGGATCACTCCCTCGCGGATCTGATCCCTGAGCTCCTCCTTCAGGTCCTGCGTCAGCCTGTGTGGGAATGTCCGACATACCCACTGGTCCCTTGGCGCTTTCCTCATCCCGCCGACGACCTCCTCGGCGAAGTCCTCCCAGTCCAGGATGAAGTCATCCAGGTCGGATGGATTGCCATCGTAATAGGGGATTTTGATTCCCCTGAGGTCGTCAATCCTGATGGCGTCTCCGACGTCCGCAGCCACCACTCCACCGAGACGGATACCACCTGTTGCCGGGCGGTGAGAGTACATTCCCCGTACATCCCTCTCCTCCATGGTGTGCCGTCCAGTTGGGCCTGAACCCATGGGGTTTGGAATGCGGGAAGGACTTGCTCCACCGGCTGTCCATATCCCCGTATTGGGGTCCTTCACCCACAGGTTTCCGCCTGGGTGGCCTCGCCCATGTCTGTCGGCGCTTCCCATGGTTCGCCCCTGCATGGTCTGGCTCTGGATCTCCTCTTCCGCATAAACTGCATGGGCAGTCGTAGTGGTCGGTCGGTCCTTGGCGGCATGGGACATCTGTACCCTCAGGCTCCTCTGGTCCGTGGTTGCGTGCCCTTCCCGCATGGACCCAGCTGGTGCCGTGTGTTCCCCGAGCATTGTGGATTCACTGAGCATGGGAACAAACAGCAGCGCACCCGGGTCAACACGCGGAGGCGCGTAAGGTGCCTCTGCAGGGCCGGCCATGGGTTTATCCATGGCGCTCCTGAGGGTCTTAACCCGCTCCACCAGCTCTGCCGCTGCCGGCTTTGCCGGGAGCTCCGCACCCGAGGCGAGGGGTTGTAACTCCTCTAGCCTTTTCAGGCGTCCCGACATGTCCCCCACCAGGTGGAGCAGGCTGTCCACCACTCGCTGCTGCTTCTGCAGGGCCAGCTTCGAATTCTCACGGTACCGGTCCTGTTCCGCTCGCAGCTCCGCCATGTCTCTCTCCGCTGCCGACTGGTCATCCAGGATCCCCGCGACGTCCTCCTGTAGACCGTCCTTCGCATTGTCCAGGTGGTCGAGGTGCTGCACGATGGCGTCCATCCCCATTCTTGGGTACTTGCCGATGAGGAAGGATACGTGCTTGCAGTGGCACTCAACGTGCTTTCCACCTGATCCGGCGCATCCCACGGTTCCCGGCGCCTCGGACTCCTCCGCCATGGGTGTGTTGCCCATGCTATCCCGCCTCGGCTCCGTGTGCCGGGCCACAGGCGCCGTTCTGGCTCTGGTAGGCCTCTCCAACGCCTCGGCGTCATGCTCCAGGCAGGGTTCTGGGGCTGTGTCTCGCCCTTGTAATCGGTCTGGCCATCTCCTCCGACTTCGAAGGGTAGGCTGTCCGATAGCCCTCGGAGTGCCCCTCGGAGTCTGCAGCTGACCACAGCCTGATCGAGCTGGGATCCGTCTCCATCGCCCTGGCTTCCGCTGCGGGTTTTGGGGACCCACGCTTCCGGTAACGCTGGGCTCTGCCGTTGCTGCCAGTCTCCTCCAACTCCTCCGCGGCGGAGCGGAGATTGCAAGCCTTGCGGCATTGCCTTTCACACATGGAGGCCAGGTCCTCCATGTCTAGCCCATGTCCTGCAAGGGCTCTCCGTTCTGAGCATCTTCGCTCTTCTCGGGCTTCCCAGTCCGGCGTGGACTCCACAAACTCAATGATCTGCACCCGGGGCGTCCTTGGGCAGGGCTCATGAAGGCCCAAGTCCCCGGTGCGGGGTTAGGGGGCAGGTACTCCTCTGCTACCATAAAGAAGGTCCCTACCAGAACCGGCCTCTGCTGTACGCCTTCCACCATAACCCGTCACTCCTAGGGTCTTGCTCCTCACCAGGGTCTGCATTTCCACAAAAAATTGAAAAAGGCTCCTTCATACAAACCCTGATCCCTTGCAATACCCAACTCCCAAGTGCAATCCAATCCAATCCACACTGAGGGCTTTCCTTTCAGTACGCCGGGTGTCTCACGGTGCACACGGAGACCCAGCGGTGGGCATGTACAAGAAATGCACCAAAGAGGAAAGCCCTGAGACTGGCATATGAACACATATCAGATAAAGTTGGGGAAAGATGGAAACGTACACAATCACAGCCATAGACCCTCCATTCCCTGGACTCAAGACCTTCCCTTGTCTCGCCAACATGATGCCCTGAAACGACTCAAAAGAGATAGCTAAATGCCATGTGTCAAAAGTCACTACATAAACCCCAAAAATGTGTTCACTCCCAAGCCTCTAAATCCTAGCCCAATAGATTCGGGCCACGCGAGGCAGGCGACGGTGAAATGCGGCAGGGAGCGACAGGAAGGCGACAGGGTGGCGACAGGAAGACGACAGAGTGGCGACAGGAAGACGACAGGAAAGCGGCAGGAAAGCGGCAGGAAAGCGACAGGAAGCGACAGGCAGGCGACAGGAAGGCGACAGGAGAGCTGCGACAGGAAGGTGACAGGAGGGTGACAGGGCGGCGACAGGGTGGCGACAGGGAGACGACAGGGAAGCGACAGGAAACAAGACATAGCAACAGGATAAGCGACAGGAAAGCGAAAGGAGGACGACAGGAGGGCAACAGGGCTGGGGGCGACAGGGAAGCGACAGGGAAGCGACAGGAGAAAGCGACAGGAGAGCGACAGGAGAGCGACAGGAGAGCGACAGGAGAGCGGTAGGGCTTTTTTGTGCGACAGGAAGGCGACAGGAAGGCGACAGGAAGGCGACAGGGGTGCGACAGGAGAGCGACAGGCTTGTGAAAGACAACAAGTGAGACAAAATAGTACATGGATTTTTACATAGGTGGATGTATGTGACGACAATGAGAACCAATGTTTAACATTTATTTGGATTCTTGTTAAGATGTCATTTCATTGTTTCAGGGACAGAATTTTATCGTTTGGTGAATTTTAATCTTTTTTGGAATCAGTACACTTCATTATTTTTCAACAGAAAAATATCTTTGCTTTGTGACATGATGGTTTAAGTGAATAGCTAGCAGCGAGCAACCTGTCTGGTAATCCCTAACCCCACCAGCAATCCCGATATGCAGAAAATGGCGTACAGGTATGCAATTTACAACTGTTCAATTTCGTTTTGTGTCTGTTCTGTTTGACTAAGATTAGTGGTTGAATTTTTCTGTCTGTTCTGTGTGTGCAGGGCGACACAGGAAGCAAGTGAAGAAGAAGGAGAAGAAGAACAGGAGGGAAGAATATGCATTACCCTGCATGCACTACCCTGACATAACCTTGGTTGGACTTGGAGTCGATTGGGCTTGGAGAACTGCCCCATGCAGATGACCTCATAACATAGCAAAATCAGGCAAATCACACCATAGTGCCCAAAATTCAATTATATACTCAAAAATGCATACGGCAAATGTTCATATGCTCCCTGCATGTGTCAAACCGGAAAGTAATTTACAAGGGTTATATAGACCAAAAGTTCCATGCCCAAGAATATCCCATCATTGGCTCCGAAACCCCTCCGGTTATGTACATGACATGCTTCACAAGTCAACTCATGAATTTGAGACCTAAATTTGTGAGGCCTCGTGTGCCACGCCAAAGTGACCACGTGATCTGGCATATGGTGAGGTGCAACACCAAAGCATATGCCAACAGATGGGTAACATACCATAGTTCACAGATCTCTAGGCACTTTACTGTTAGCCGACCAGTTGAGCACATAAAATACAAAAATGAGCATAAAATGAAGTCAAAAACATGCAAATAATGCCAAATTCAACATAGTTACAATAGTATATAACTTCGCTCACCCATGGTATCAACATATGATTCAAAACACAATTGCTTGGGACCATTTGCAAACAATCCCCCCACTTGGATCCCCACATGGACGCATGGGGAAACCTTCAAACCTCCTCCCAACACGCGGCATGAAAATGGGAAAATTGATAGTGGCGCTTGTGGATCGCTTCGTAAGCCCTCCCACATGCACTATATGAGCGGTAGACTTAGTCTAGCGCTATGGAGCTCACTATTAGGACATGGGCGAAGCGCCTGCCACGTATGACTCCATATATCTTCCTACAAACGGAGATATATAACATGGGCGTGAGCATAGCGAAGCACATACCATGCATATAACACATACCCTCAAAAGGTGGCTCCCACCATGATATGCCATGCCCCTCAATGGACATAACTTCACAATAAAAGTACGTAGGAACCCAAAGAAAAGTTTCAATGGAACACCAACACTCATGTGGTACACTCGAAAGTCGCATTCAAATATTCGGTTGCACGGTCCAAGAATTATATATCACTTTCTACCCCCTTGACCATTATCCCTTGCTACACCGGGCATGTGTACACATCAAAGGCGTTTGATGCTCCTCAAGTTAAGTTGAGACCAAAGCGATTCTAACCAAATTCTCAAAATTGGTATTCCTCGCCCTGGGCCGGAGATATGACTTTTCAAAGTGGCCTCACGAATCAATTTTGTTTTGCCTAAATCTCCAAGAAAAACGAAGGGGATAACAAAAGGAGGGTTGATTTGTGATTGGAGAGAAGTGTCGGACCACTTGAGATTCATCATATCAAGTGCGGCGATGTCGAAGTCGAAAATCCGATTCTGAAAGTCTGAAAAAATCGGATCAATTTTGCGAGTGTATAATATGAAAATTGCGGATGCAACGAACCCTTTACTGATGAAATCCGACCCTTCATCGGGATTTCCGCCAAAATATCTGCAAATGACAGTCAACCAATCGGTTACCGCAAAATCGCGAGCCAACTGACAGTCTCCGATACATTGACGATCAGAACGGAAGGCGGAAAAATTACGGAAACATTATGATAAAAAAACCCTGTTGATTCCTGATATTCTGATATATAAATCTCAGCCGGCGGCGCCTCGGTATTGCATATGGCTGCTCATAGCTGGAATTGCCAAACCTATCACACTATCACATCAGGTTAGGTCAGGTGGATGAGTCAGTATGATACCAGCCAATGGCAGCTTGCCGGCCCATAGATACACACCCCAAGCGACCCAAAGAGGGCCACGGGGGTCCAAACCGGCTTCACCTGGAGGATCCCCACAGAACGGTGGGTGTGGAAGGTCACGCTGCGCTCTCAGCAAAGGGAGGCCCCCCCGAACCGCAGGGGACCCACCCCCTCACGCCCCACCACCCTACAGCTTTACCAGTACAAGCTGGCAGCCCGCCTCATGGAGCTGCTGTGGCCGGGCCCAGACACCCCCACCCAAAGCTACCCCCACCTCACGGAGGAGGACATGCCCGGCATCCAGCGATGCTTCTTCCGCACCCTCGACTACCTCCAGCAAACGCACCCACACGTCGTGTAGCAGATATGGACAACCGCTGGGTAGTCCACGTGCCCGCATAGCCGAGACAACGCCACCCCAGCGCCACATGCACCTACACCGGCACCAGCACGCACAGGTCACCAGGGAAAGCGCGTGCACGAAGCCGCACCCTCGTCCTCATTAGTTGCAGGACCCAGCATCCTACGCCCGCCCCCGCAGCCGAGGGCCCTCCGCCGTCTCCCACAGCCCGGAACTCAGACTTCACAACCTCCTCCACCATGACCACCTCATCCGCCACCACCGGCACGTCCTCGTGCAGCACTCCACCCCCCAAGCCGTGAGGGAAACGTTCAAAACAGGCCCCGAAACCCGTCTTCATCTCGAGCAACCCCGCCGCCGCCAAGGCTCACGCCCCGACGAAGCCCGCACCCGCAGCCCGGCCGAAAACCAAGACTACCGCCAAGCAGCCAACCAGACCCGTCAGCGCGCCGCGACCGCAACCCGCAGCCAAACTCAAGCCCAAGCCGGACCCCCCGAGGACGTCCTCGACGACATTTGGCCCCAGCAATCCCAGGCCCGGAGGCAGCAGCCCCCAGCACGGCGCCCCCCCACCGTCACCAAGGCGGCCACCACCACCTTCATGGCAGAGCGCGCCACCGCCGAATCGCGACGCACTTCGTCCTGCCACGTCTCAAAGCCCGCACCCAAGGCCCACGGACCACCCCTGACCGGACCAGAACGGCGCTAGGGTCCACCAGCAGCGTCATGCCCCCCTACCAACCCTCTATGTCAGCCCACATACAGCAAATGCCCAGCTACCGCCGCCACCGCGAGGCCGTACCCAACGCTTGAGGCGGAGACGGTGCACGCATACCCGCGAGTCCACATCCGCCCGCGTCCCCATTCCCCGAGCACCCCGTCGGCACAGGAGTACGAGGAAACCCCCAGGATCGCCACCGCCGCCAGACCCCACGACCACATCACACCCACCCACGCCCACTCCTCTGCCAAAGGCCACGGCCCCGCCCAGGGACAGTGGTGGTGGTGCCGGACCCAGACGCAGCTCTGGGAGCTGCGAAAGTGGGCCCGGGCAGGGCCCTCCCTCGAGGGCCTGGTCCACCGGCCCCGCAAGGGGTTGGCGGAGAACCGCGGCCTCCAGTCGGCTGGGGGGTGGATGCCGCGGGCTGCATGGGGAGCCATGCTGGCCGATGCGCTGCACCCCCTGGGAGTCCACCCCCGCAGCCTCCCCACACCCCGGGACCACCCGTATGTCCTCAAGCGCCTGCGGGATACCCTCCAGGAGACGCAACGGGACAGCATACGCCTGTGGGACATCACCCAAAGCCCAACCCCGCACACACACACCCCCTCGCCACCCCACAAGCGTCAGCGCACCGACACTGGCGGCACCCACAGCACCCCAGGAGCCCTGCGCGCCACACAGCACGACGCACTTGACCCCCAAGCCAGCGGCTCCTCCACATAACCCCGTTAGCCAGCCAGCCACCGCCGCGGGGCGCCACGCCAGGCCCCGCCCGGAAGAAACCAAGCATACCGGAAGCCGGAAGACGCCAACGAGCACGCAAACGGGCACTGCTACGCCAAACGGCACCGAACCCAAGCCTGCAGCAGTCGAAACCGCCTAACCCAGCCAAAGCCCCAACACAGATCAAGCCCGAGCCCCACCCCATAACCGCTAACCCTTGTCTCCTAGCAACGTAGCCACAGCCCACACCCACAGCCCACACAGCCGCCTAACAAGCGAAAACAACAAAAGCAATGAGGCAACTAACCAAACCTGCCCTGATCCGTACCCGTGTACATCAGGACGCGCGAGCCGCACCCCTGGGGCGCGGCTGCCTCCAAAGCACCGACTACACACGCCAGGGAACACAACACTATTGCACCGCTGCGCCAGTTGCCCATGCCTGTGCCTGCAGTGTACGCACGCCCCCTTCTTTCCAAAAAGAAAACCAAAAGAGGAGGCACTACAACGAAGAAAAACAAAAACTGAAAAGAAAATTAGGGGGGGAGGAAGAGGGACACAACCACCAACGGCACACGCGCACCGCACACAGCGCGCACACCGGTGAACAGGAGCCCAGTGGGCCAGGACACCGCACACACACATGCACCGAGGGCAACACAGGGACGGGACACCAAGGCCTGGCAAACTGGTGGACAGGAGCCAAGTGGCCCAGGACACCGCACACACAAAGCAGGACACCGAGCAGGCACACCGGTGAACAGGAGCCAAGTGGCGCACAACACCGCACAAGCAAAACAAGAGACGGAGCGGGCACACCGGTGAACAGGAGCCCAGTGGCCCAGGACACTGCACGAGCAAAGCAACGAACGGAGCGGGCACACCAGTGAACAGGAGCGAAGTGGCCCAGGACACCGCACACGCAACACAACACACCGAGCGGGCACACTGGTGAACAGGAGCCAAGTGACCCAGGACACCACCCACGCAACACAACACAGCGAGCAGGCGCACCGGTGAACAGGAGCCAAGTTGCCCAGGACACCGCAGACGCAACACAACAAACCACGCGGGCACACCAGTGAACAGGAGCCAAGTGGCCCAGAACACCGCACAAGCAAAACAGAGGACGGAGCGGGCACACCGGTGAAGAGGAGCTGAATGACCCAGGACACCACACACGCAGCACAACAAACCGAGCGGGCACACACGTGAACAGGAGCCAACTGGCCCAGGACAACGCACACACAAAGCAGCACACCGAGCAGGCACACCGGTGAACAGGAGCCAAGTGGCCCACAACACCGCACAAGCAAAACAAAAGACTGAGCGGGCACACCGGTGAACAGGAGCCCAGTGGCCCAGGACACTGCACAAGCAAAGCAACGGACGGAGCGGGCACACCGGTAAACAGGAGCCAAGTGGTCCGGGACACCGCACACGCAACACAACACACTGAGCAGGCGCACCAGTGAACAGGAGCCAAGTTGCCCAGGACACCGCACACACAACACAACAAACCACGCGGGCACACCGGTGAACAGGAGCCAAGTGGCCCACAACACCGCACAAGCAAAACAGAAGACGAAGCGGGCACACCGCTGAACAGGAGCCAAGTGGCCCGGGACACCGCACACGCAACACAACAGACCAACCGGGCACACCGGTGAACAGGGGCCTAGTGGCCCAGGACACTGCCGACGCAACACAACACACCGAGCAGGCGCACCGGTTAACAGAAGCCAAGTGGCCCAGGACACCGCAGACGCAACACAACAAACCACGCGGGCACACTGGTGAAGAGGAGCCGAGTGACCCAAGACACCACACACGCAACACAACACAACGAGCAGGCACACTGGTGAGGAGGAGCCAAGTGGCCCACAACACCGCACAAGGAAAACAAAAGACGGAGCGGGCACACCGGTGAACAGGAGCCCAGTGGCCCATGACACTGCACAAGCAAAGCAACGGACGGAGCGGGCACACCAGTGAACAGGAGCCAAGTGCCCCACAACACCGCACGAGCAAAACAAAAGACGGAGCAGGCACACCGGTGAACAAGAGCCCAGTGGCCCAGGACACTGCACGAGCAAAGCAACGGACGGAGCGGGGACACCGGTGAACAGGAGCCAAGTGGCCCGGGACACCGCACACGCAACACAACACACCGAGCGGGCACACCGGTGAACAGGAGCCTAGTGGCCCAGGACACTGCCGACGCAACACAACACACCGAGCAGGCGCACGGGTGAACGGGAGCCAAGTTGCCCAGGACACCGCAGACGCAACACAACAAACCACGCGCACACACCGGTGAAGAGGAGCTGAGTGACCCAAGACACCACACACGCAACACAACACACCGAGGAGGCACACCGCTGAACAGGAGCCAAGTGGCCCACAACACCGCACAAGGAGAACAAGAGACGGAGCGGGCACACCGGTGAACAGGAGCCCAGTGGCCCATGACACTGCACAAGCAAAGCAACAGACGGAGCGGGCACACCGGTGAACAGGAGCCAAGTGACCAAGGACACCGCACACGCAACACAACACACCGAGCGGGCACATCAGTGAACAGGAGCCAAGTTGCCGGGGACACGGCAGACACAACACAACAAACCACGCGGGCACACCGGTGAACAGGAGGCAAGTGGCCCACAACACCGCACAAGCAAAACAAAAGACAGAGCAGGCACACCGGTGAACAGGAGCCCAGTGGCCCAGGACACTGCACGAGCAAAGCAACGAACGGAGCGGGCACACCGGTGAACAGGAGCCAAGTGGTCCAGGACACCGCACAAGCAACACAACACACTGAGCGGGCACACCGATGAACAGGAGCCTAGTGGCCAGGGACACCGCCCACGCAACACAACACACCGAGCAGGCGCACCGCTGAACAGGAGCGAAGTTGCCCAGGACACCGCAGACGCAACAGAACAAACAACGCGGGCACACCAGTGAGGAGGAGCCCAGTGACCCAAGACACCACACATGCAACACAACACACCGAGCGGGCACACAGGTGAACAGGAGCCAAATGGCCAAGGACACCCCACACACAAAGCAGCACACCGAGCAGGCACACCGGTGAACAGGAGCCAAGTGGCCCACTACACGGCACAAGCAAAACAAGAGACGGAGCCGGCACACTGGTGAACAGGAGCCCAGTGGCCAAGGACATCGCACAAGCAAAGCAACGGACGGAGCAGGCACACCGGTGAACAGGAGCCAAGTGGCCCGGGACACCGCACACGCAACACAACACTACGAGCGGGCACACCGGTGAACAGGAGCCAAGTGGCCCAGGACACCGCACACGCAACACAACACACCGAGCAGGCGCACTGGTGAACAGGAGCCAAGTTGCCCAGGACACGGCAGACACAACACAACAAACCACGCGGGCACACCGGTGAACAGGAGCTAAGTGACCCAGGACACCACACACGCAACACAACACACCGAGCGGGCACAGAGGTGAACAGGGGCCAATTGGCCCAAGACACCGCACACACAGAGCAACACACCGAGCGGGCACACTGGAGAACAGGAGCCCCGTGCCCCGGAACACCGCACATACAACACAACAGATCCAGCGGGCACACTGGTGAATTGGAGCCAAGTAGCCCAGGACACCCAGCACGCAACACAATACACCGAGCGGGCCCACCAGTGAACAGAGCCAAGTGGCCCAGGACACCGCAGAAGCAACACAACAAACCACGCAGGCGCACCGGTGAACAGGAGCCAAGTTGCCCAGGACACGGCAGACACAACACAACAAACCACACGGGCACACCGGTGAACAGGAGCTAAGTGACCCAGGACACCACACACGCAACACAACACACCGAGCGGGCACAGAGGTGAACAGGGGCCAAGTGGCCAAAGACACAGCACACACAAAGCAACACACCGAGCGGGCACACCGGAGAACAGGAGCCCCGTGCCCCGGAACACCGCACATACAACACAACACATCCAGCGGGCACACTCGTGAGTTGGAGCCAAGTAGCCCAGGACACCCAGCACGCAAAACAATACACCGAGCGGGCGCACCGGTGAACAGAGCCAAGTGGCCGAGGACACCGCAGAAGCAACACAACGGACCACGCGGGCACACCGTTGAACAGAAGCCAAGTGGCCCAGGACACCGCACGAGCAAAGCAACGCACCGAGCGGGCGCACCGGTGAACAGGAGCCAAGTGGCCCAGGACGCCGCAGACGCAACGCAACGCACCGAGCGGGCGAACTGGTGAACAGGAGCCAAGTGGCCCAGGACACCGCACACACGTAGGACGGCCGAGGGACAGGAAAGAACCAACACCACATGGGTCGGACACACTGCGGCGACCCAGCCGACCCACAGGGCCAGTGGCAGGAGCGGTACTCCAAGGCCACTGGTCCGAGCCCGGCCAGGCTGCTTCGGGGACCATGGCAAAAGTCACCCGGAGCCATGGAAGCAACCAGTGACAGGCGAGCCGGTGCACAGTCCAGGAGGGGGTCGCCTGCCAAGCAGAGTGGCCCCGCAACTCAAGCCACAAGGGTGAGGCGGTCGTACCGTAGACAAGCCGGAGCAATACCCCTTGTGGTGAGAGATACTCCACAAGGCTGGGCAGTCCCCAGTGCTGCCGCCCAAAGGAGGGGGCATGACGCCCTAACTATGGATACATGTGGGGACATCCTCCCATCGGAGACACCTGGACCGGGTGGCCGCGACATTGCCTTTCAAGCACCTGCGGGGTGGCTCAAGAGGCGCCTGACCTAGGGCAGTGGGAGGGACAGGATGTCCCCTTGGTAAAACCTTCTTCCTGCATTGTCAAAAGAGACCTCCCGAGCTCCAAAAGATACCTAACTGCCTACCTGTTTCACATTAACTTCCTCCTTGATCCTCACCCCAACCATCTACCTTTGCGGGGTGAGGTGGTTCAACCGCACTGGCCTGTTGTGCCCGTGGACTTTGGGGACACTGAACTGAAGATGACAGATGGTGATCACGTTTGGTTACACAACCAGGGCCAGTGCTTCGACCCGCTATTTCACTCTGCCTATCCCTTTCAGCGTGCCTGCTTGGTAGTTGGGGGTTTGCCGTCACTTCCTGATCCCGTTGCCTTTTTCCATTCTGGTTAATCGGGCCTGTATTACCACTTCAATGTGCCCCCCTCTGTTTTACAGCCAAAGGACGTGTGTGAATGGGGTTGTCATGATGCTTCACTGGCCATGTCTGCTTACTCTGACGCTCTACACATTTTTTTCGATGATTCCAAGCTGGGTTGCATTTAGGCTCTGCAGCCGTTTTTTCTTCAGACCCGCCCCGCGCGCTTGCTACACCATGCCGCTTTTTGCTGTCCCTTTACGTCGAGCTACGGGCCTTACTGTCATGCATCAAGTTTCTTGTCCAACAAGAACGCGTGGGTGTTGTTTTGCATTCCGCTGACAATGCTGGGGTTGCACGGCTGTTTCGCCTTGTCAAGTCTGGGAGGGTACTACTGCTGCACACAATCACTGTAGAGACCTACGTGCTGGGGGGAAAGCGAGGCAACACACAGTGCAAAAGGAAAAAATCACTACATGGCACTTCGTGCTGGCAGTATCATCTGTTCTGAGGCGGGCAGCATTCAAGACATCAGTGGTGTGTCTTAAAATATATGTTAGATTTGAGGGCAATTAGGGAGCGGATCGTCTGGTGAGCTGGGTTGCCGTTGCTGCTCAGTGGCCAGCAGCCTTGCTCCCATCCCCGCTCACGGAATCACTCATGTTGCGTTCTACGGTAGTTACGAGAAACACGCCTCGGCATCACCTTTGCGCCCAAGTACAACCTCCCAAACTACAACCCCTACTCACGGACACCACCCGGCAGCGACCGCAGGGCATGTGGATTGTTGAAGCGATGCAGTCTTCCTATAGTTTTTGCAAATAAGAATCACTTTGTCATGAGAATGTGTTCTTCGCTGACAAGCCCACAGCGCTGACTACGAAAAGTAACTTGTACTGTCAGAGGTGAATCCGCCTGAAAATTTACGCAACAAAATTGTTCGCTCAAATGATGAAAATGAAACTGAAAATGCAGTCCTGTTCGCTGCCTCTTTTTTTCCTTTTTTGCGCTCTGTTCGCCGCTGGGTGCGGCTTCTTCTGGGCGGGTCTTGGTGTGGTGCTTGGTGGCGGCGCTGGCGGGAAGCATGCGTGGGTTACTGTGTAGGGCAGTGCCGGATGCCGGTTCGGCCGACGGTGCCCGTCTTTTGGCCGCGTCAGGGCTCGAGCGGTTTTGTGGGCTCCTGGTATTGCTGCTGTCTGGCTGGGTGCTCATGGTGTGCCTTGGCTCAGCATAGGCGGGTGCAGGTAGGTAGGTAGGTCATCTCCGGACTCTGGTTGCCCCCGAAGGGGGTCTAACCATGGGGCTTTGGCTCACCCAACCACGGCCCTAAACCACGTGCCCCCACAAAGGGGCTCTTCCATGTGGGGGAAGGGCTTGGTCGCCGCGGGCAGTTCCCTCCATTGGGTTCTGCCCAGAGAACCGTGTTCGACCGAGGTCTCGCATTCCTCTTTTCTGGGCGGATGATACGTCGAGGAGGTTCCACAACACCTCCCCATAAACCTCCGGATTCTGGGGCCCAGGGGCCAGAGGCCGGGCCAGAGGCCTTGTCCTTCAGGCAATTCCACCTGGGTCGGTTTGTAGTAGGCGTGAGTCAACTTGAAGAAGCACGTGCTACGGGACTCGCATGCCGTGACGCTTACTCACGCCTCCTTACTCGGTCAAGCTTGAGCTCTTCCGGGGGGCCGGGGGTTCGTAGTAGGTCGTTGCTGTCGGTTGGTCGGTTGTATAATGGTAGAGCTGCGGTGTTTTATTACGTTCGCGGATGTGTTCGTCGGCGGGCATGGCGCATCATAGTGTCACCAACCCTCGGGATGCTGGTCCCGTTTTGACCCTTGGATGCCCGGCTGGTTTGGTGTTGGCCGGTATGCGTCTGGTCTGTTTGTGGTCAGGTTGCTGTTTCTGTAGCAGTTTAGTTGGTGCCTAGTGGTGCCGGTTGCTGTATGGTCAGCTTGTTCGCCGTTTGGTCTGTCGTGCTGCCGCCAGCGTCCGCGCGTCTGTTTTGGTGAGTTTTTGGTGTTGTTAGTTATTTCCTATGCTTTTCCCATAGCGATCTGGTTTGTGTATGGTTGAGGCAGCCACCTGGCGGTCCGTGTGCTCGTTGATTGGCCCGCCACGTTGCAGCCGGTGGTTGTTCACGCGGCTGCGTCCGCTGGCCCCCCTGTGGTGGTGGTTTTCCCGTCGTCTGTCGCGGTCCGTGTACGGTGAGCAGGGAGCCTCTTGTTGCGACCAGACCCTGCCAAGAGAATACCGATCTGCCTGCCCTTGCCCTCATGTCATCACTGCATGCATAACTCCTTATCTCGCTGCACTTGGTCTCTGTTGGCGTCGCCGCTGCCTTGTCCTTATGCGTTAGCAGCGTATGTACGACACCGTTGGTGGCAGTGTCTGCCCGGTTGGTGTCCCCCCATGCTCTCCAGGGTGGTCCCCGGGCACCTGGTACGCGTGGTGCTTTGCCCCCTGGCCTCTTGCTCCTGTCCCCCAGAGTCCTGGGTTCTTTGTTCCCCCATACCAACTTGTGCCCCCCTGGTGCCTGTGCGTGTGTGCCGTGCAGCCCTGGCTGGGTCGTGCTTCTTAAGGCCTTAGGGCCTTAGGTTACGTTGGGCCGGTAATGCTCTGGTCAGCGGCCCTGTGGAGGCTGTGGCCCCAATGTTCCTGGCCCTCTTCATGTTCGTTACTGCATCCCAGTGGATAGCGTTCCTGAAGGTTACGTGTGCGGACGGTCGTCCAATGTAGCTTTCCTTAGCGTCGACGGCGGGGTAGGTTGTTTAGTGGGTGTGTAGCTCGCCTGGTTCCGGGCGTCCCTCTTTATGGGCTCCGCGTCCAACCTCGTCCAGACAAGGGGGGGGGGCAGGCGGCTGGGTTGCAGGGGTTTGCACGCCTCGCGGCGCAATGCACTGGCCTGCCTCGGCCCCGGGCGCAATCGCGCGGTGGGCCCAACGTCCCAGCGTCCGGAAGCGTATCGGTGTGTCGGGCTTTGCCTCGCTGTGGCGTTAACATCCGGGCCATTTAAGGGAGTGCCCTTTCCGAAGGGCACTCTGGAGGGAAACTGAGCCGTGGTTAACGGGTCCCTTGCACTGTTTGGTTCTCGGTCACGCTGCGGCGGGTTCGCGGGTCCCGGGCACACGGTGTGGCGTGTGCAGTCTTGTATAGCGTTTTTGGCGCCCCTGGGCGGAAGTCTGCTTGACCAGCATGGGTCACGGGTGCGCTTGATGCGTCAGGGGCCCCCTCGGGACCTCCTGGTACCAATTATGGAGGTTGTCAAAGTTGTTGCGGCTGATGTAGTCCGCACACTCGTTCTTGACGCCCTTGATATGGTGAACTGAGAGCCTTAGCTGGCTCAGGTAGGTCCACCAGCTTCTGAGCTTAGCCTTCTCAGGTAGCGGTCCCATCCAGAAGATGCGGACCGGTGGACCGGTTCCTGGTCACACAGCCAAACTACTGGGATGCTCCCCAACAATCGGGACTAGGAGGATAGCACCAGCATACCCGCGAGCAGTTCCTGCTCATAGATGGAGTAGTGACCCCGGGCCTGGTTTCATTTCCAGTTCCACTCGGGCTTCAGCTTGAGGTCCATCTGTACTAGCTTGTCATTGGAAGCTGAAGGGGGTATTTCTCCGAACACCTGTCCTGATCAGCTTCTGTACTCTAGGGTCCAAGAGCTTGATCTTGTCCTCCAGGTCCTCGTTAGAGTTCAGGTTGCTTGCCCCCTGGTGTATAGAAACAGGGAGGTGATCCTCAACCGGCTCAGCTTCCTTGGTAGTATCCATCATCCCTTGATAGGCGTATAGAAGGTCCCGTTCCACAATCTCAGGTGGCCGGTGGCAGCAGAGGCACACTCGAGAGGGTTCGCATACACATTCGTCTGAGAGTTTATCTTCCTCTGGGGTCCTCACATGGGCACCCCATACGCTCTTCATGAGCTTGAGATCCACCTCCCTTTGCCAGGTAGTTGTCTTCTGTTCTAGATCCACTTTCATTTGGGAGATATCTCCCATGGAAAATTGCCATGAACGACTGACAGGCTTAGCCTAGCATAGGTTTTTCGCCACCAATCTCCTCTTGGAGTCCACGTACTCCCTCAGCCCGGATCAGGGGTACAACTCCTCGTCCCAGGGCTCCTCTCCCCTCATGGAGAGTAGGGTTTCTGTGGGGTAGCCTACTCGGCGTTCTCCACTTCCTCCACGCATGTCTGCATAGAAGGTGTCATGCTCGGTCTCGTCATCAGAGTGTATTGAGCTGGGCAGCTCGGATAGCCCGCATTCTGAGACTACATCAGGATTAGGTACATGGCAGGGGGAGCTGGGAGCAGTGGTGTCAGAGGCGACGTATTCATCTCCCCCTCGAGTAGTCTCCACAGCATCTTGAGGCCGGAGTCGGTCTTTTTTTTTTGTAATACAAGTCCATAGCCACAGCTGCAATGTTCTCTGGAGGCCAGCCCAATATACTCTGAGTCACCAACATCCCCAAGTCAAGGGTCAGCAGGTTGGCAGGCTGCGGTCACGGCGGCGGCAGGACGATGCAAGGTAGTAAAATGTTCTACAAAGTGGACATCACAGAAGTGGTGGCCCCATACTGCATGCCCGGAGCAATGGTAGATAATCTGGGGGTACTGTCTGGGCGGGTCCCTTTCCTGAACGGGTATCCCATCATGCGTGGATAACAGGGGCACACAGGGAGGGAGACATGGGGGACTGGAGGGGGGGGGGGCTCGCAGTGGGCGCTCAGGGTGTGGTGGGTCGCACACAGGGCTGCGGCAGGCCGAGGGGTCAAACACGGGGGGGGTCACAGCCCTTGAGCACCCGCAGGTGTTCAACGTCTCCCACTGTCTGTTCACTGACGCCCCCTGGCACACGTTTATGAAACAGGAATAAAGGGGAAAGAAGAAAATGGCATTCCACTCGCATGGTGTAGGGGTGGGTGCTGGTGAACCATGGGAGGGCCAACGTGCCAACGGTTGGCGAAGAAATAGTGACACAGAGGGGGGGCAGGGGTGTGCACAGGTGTGTTCACGGGTGAGGGGGGCGCCATTGTACGCAACTGGCTGCACGAAACGTTGTGTTGTGTTGGACGTGAGAGATGGACCATTCGGTGGTTCAAGAGATGGCGGGGCGTGGGCACCACCGGAACAACTGATGAGGTCAAACTGGCGATTTAGCATACTATCTCACCCACCTACCCAGCATTCCCACACCATGTGGATGACTGTCCCAACAGAATTCCATCGCTCATCGATGTGGCCATCTCATCCAAAGCAGCCCTGCTTCATCCAGGTTATTGTGTTGGAGGCAGCAAAACCAGCAGCATGCTGCTGCCAATTCACCCAATGCACCCTTGATTAGCAGATCGCAATGGTAAATAATCAGCAACACGATTGAACCCTCCAACATCAATTGTGGGTCTCCATTCACCAGTGGAACATTGGCAGAAAACAAATGGGCACCCGAGGCAAACTCCAATTGTTATGCAAAGCCACACACTGTCTGGGTTTCTGCCATTCGACGCGGGGAGGAAAACTTGTCGGAGGGCTGCCATGCATGTTGTGTTGGTTGGCGCGCCAGCTAACACCCAAGCAGCGCAGGGGGAGGTCAGGAAGCGTCGCACACTGTACTTGTTCCAGCTAGCGAATGCAGGACATGGAGCTGAACCAGGCACCGTTAGCAGACCGCCTGTTATATGCAAACTGGGCGCGACAGAATTAGTGGTCGGGGAAGAGACCCGGTGGCACTCGCGTTGCAGACTAGAGTACCCACGGCCGTCGAGGGAAGGCGCTGCAGGGGTATGCGGCACCGCTCTGAGGCACCATCAAATGCAGTGCTGGCACCCGCAAGCGTGTAGCTCCACAGACGGTGATTGTCCAATTGTGCGGCCAAGAGGCACGTGCGCTTGGTAACCAGTGAGGGCTTACACAGTGGAGGCCGTAGTCGGTCATTCAGGACACTCAGGGTGTAGCGATCGCTCTCACGGTAAATTTCTGGGTCCAGATCTTCCCAGGGCACAGGGGCCAGACGCTTGTCAACCTCACTGAGCATACTCCCCCATCCAAGTTTTCCAATGGGCGTCTTACGGCCCAGAGGCACGTAGATGGCATCATCAGGCAACTGGATGGTGGTGAGTGTCAGCTTATACAAGAGAGTACGCCAGTACTCATATCCCCCATGGGCTCCCCGATCAGGGGAACACAGGACCATACGGGAACCTTCCAGGGCCACCTTGCTCAAGACCCTCCCCAGTTCACTGAACCTGGAGTTCCCGTAGGCCATCCCGAAACAGGGCCAGTAAAATTTGTAGCAGCAATTTTTCCCCTTGCTGCAGTAGAGGTCCAAGACATGTTGCTTGAGCTGGCGAATAGCTCCACGTTCAGGTCTTCCCGGGAGTATCCTAACTCCTTCAGACCTTGGTCTAAGGCATCCCGAAGGAGCTGATAGTCCCCAGTTTTGCAGGCGATCATCATGATAGAGGGCTCCTTCTTGCATACCCTCAGGTAGCTTGACGTGTGTTCCCACTGCTCCAGTGGTACAGATTCCCCTTCGTCACCCTGGTGAACTTGGAGGACGTAGGGTGCGTGCAGCGTGAGGGATAAATTCTGGGGGTGCTCGACGAAGAAGTCGGTCCCCAGTACAAAGTCGAAGGCTTCGGTGTCCATCACGTAGAACCGATGGGCAATGCTCCTTGATTCCATGTCCACCTCGCAGTCCCTTCAACTGTGCACCTCATGACCATCCCCCATGCGAATGGCTGCGGCAGGCATGATGTTCTTCAGGTCCCCGCAAGGTAAAGTTTTCTTGGCCACAATAGATATGGTGGCCCGAGTATGCAGTACCCCAAGGTGTTCTCGCCCCCCCAAGACGAATATGTACCCAGAACACCAGGTCTCTAGATCCCCCAGAGCATCTCTGTCAGAAGTCCGCGGGGCAGGTCACTTTGAACCCCTTCTTCTGCAGTTTTCGTGCCATACACATGAAGCGGGAACGTTTGCGGGCCTCAGACTGGTCTCCATCTTCGTTGGCACGCTCAGTCCCTTGTTCTTGTTGTGCTTGCGTCTGGGAACGGGTTGTAGGCCCGGGACTCGTCTGCAACCCAGAGGGCTCAGAGTTCCTTCCTGGTGCCGGATTGGGGTTCCCTCTGAACTTGTCAGCGTTCTTGTCCTTGTCAGGCTTGCGGTGGGATCCACCTCGTCCCTCTTTGCCCTTCACTTGGCCTTTGCCACGGCCCTTGGACTTGCCCTTGCCACTGTCCTGGTTGGTGTTGCCCTTGCCACTGCTCTTGCCACTGCCGTTCACCGAGAGGAGTTGCTTGTGGTAGCACTCTTCTTCGTAGTGGAGCAAGTCACAACCCTACCCTACCATTTCACCCTTGGGGGATCATTATATTGCCCTATATATGGAATATATATGGGTTATTGTATATTATATTCCATTTCCTTGTTAGGGACATAGGATGTGGGATAGATTAGGCAATCTTGGATCTTTGGGAGTTATATGATTTAGTGGATGATAGGGTGGATTTCTCTTATGTGCATATCATATATTTCATTGGCTATGTGTATCATATCTGTTTGCGGGATACTATTCAGTCAACACAATCGTTATGTCTTCTGTGCCAAGCAATGTTGCTGCCCACGCCACTGCGACCTCTGCTCCTGACCACCCGGTCTGGTTTCATGGCAGCAGAGGCGAAAATGTTTCGCCTCTGTTGGGCGTTTGGCATCGCGGAAAGCGATCGGTCCGCAATATGGTGGACCAAATCCAAGTCAAAATCTCTTCCCCGGGAGGGATAGCTGAGGGTGTCCAGGTCCCCACTCTCAGGACCCCCTTAGCCCTGACCCCATCAGCAGGGCAGGGGCCGCAAAAACGGGCCAAGCCCCAAGTGGCTACAAATTCTAACTGTCCGAATTCCCGAATGTTCCCATCGGGGCCCCCCATCATCTAGATCCAGCTGGTGTACCTGGGATGGTTGGGGGGGAAATGGACCGCCACCCTTAGCGAGAGCTAAGACAACCACAATTGCCTATTACAGGCTCGGGAACCATTATTTAGCGCCGAGAATCGGGCAATAACCGAATCATCTACTAGGGTAATTGAGCGTACGAACGCTGCATCCTCCCGCACTGCCGACTAGGGTACGATGGCTTCGCCAATGAGCCCCATCGTGGTCGACTCTGGCAGTCCTAGGAGAGTTGTCAGAGCCTCAGGTCAGATAGGACCTGTTTGCGGCAGGGCCCATCAGCCCTATTGTTGACCAACTTGACGCCGAAAACGGTTGAGTCAACTTGCTCACACCTGATCCCAATGGCCATTTCCGTCCGGCTCGTGAGGCCGTGGCCCTGCTCCAGCAGGCCCTGTCGGGGACTAGGCAGAACCCCACTATGGTGGAATCGTCGCCCACTGCAATGAGTGGATCGCGGCGGTTTCCCTCCCTGGTGGAGGATTCTCCTCCCTTGGGAGCGTATCCCAATCCCCCAAGCGGATCCAGGCTAGATCCTACGATCATCGAGGAATCCCCCCCGCAAATCGAGGAGGATGAGTGTGACCAGTGGTTCCCCCTTGCGTTGTGACAGGGGAACAACGATGAGGAGGAGGACAATGGAGTGCCGGAACCTCATGAACTCCATTGTTTCCCTATTTCTGTTGCCTCGTCGCCTGCACCCCCCGAACCTATGTCAGGGACCAGGGATCACCCCATGCTTGTGGAAGAATCCCCGGCTTCTCAGTGCATTGTTGTGGAGGAATCCCCGGTGCCTATGAGCAGCGTCGAAAACCGCCCGTGTCTTGTCGTGGAATCTCCGGGGCCTACGGAGGACCGTGCCGGTACTACATCTCCAGTGCCTATGAGGGGGCGAAAGATCGTCCATCCCTAGTGGATGATTATCCGGCGGTGCAGAAGGTTAACAATCTGTGCTCGGGGGAAGGGAATCCGGTGGAGGGAGGTTAGGCAACCCTACCAACAAATTTGGTCTCTTTCCCCTCAACTACATCTCCTATGGAGGACCCCTAACCGCGGGTACTACCCAATCGGGGGGGGGGATCCAGACGCTACAATGGGCTCGGAACCTGTTTGTGCTTCCCATCTGCGAACCCATTCACCTATGGTGGTTCATGAGTCACCAAAATATATTGTGGTGGACAAATCGCCGCCGCCACCCCCGCAGCTGAATAGTGGTGGTTCTGTTTCCCCTCCGCCGTCACCCCGCCCCCGCCAGGCGGCTTACATTGAGCACGTGACCCGAATCCCGTACCTGATTCGCCCATCTCGCGGTCCGCTCAAACACGGGGGGAGGACGAACTAAAGCACACCCGTGGCTGTCCCCGGTGTCTTGTGCACTATTGAACGTGCATCCAATCTCTGATGGCTCAGGTGCAGGACTTGCGAGCTCAAAATCGAGAGTTACAGCGATCCCAGCAGGAGCTTTCTCAGGCAATGGCCTCTACTGCTGGCATCAGTCAGTCCCACGGGGACCGGATGACCGGAATCCTGTCTACGTTGGCTAAGTTTGACGCAGTGGTTCAGGGCTACCAACAGGATTCTAAGGAGGTGGAGGCTGGTGTGTCGGATCATCTTAAAATGTCCAACAGCAACACGGCTAAATGCTTTAGCGCCGTGGGGACGCTCGCTACGTGTTGCGCAGCCGTTGCATCTAGGATCGATGCGTGAGACCACTGGTACTCCATGCCTGCAGAACCCGATACGGTGATCCCGCCCCCGCTATCGGCGCCTCCAACTGTTCCGGATCCTGGGCCGGCAGTGCCTACCGCGCCAATGGGCGCGCAATCCGGTCAATCCGGGGGTGGTTGTGTCCCCCCTTTCTCCGTCCACCCATCCCGCGATTGCATCTAGAGGCTCCAGGTCCTCCGGCTCGACGGCGGGTTTAATGTCGAATTGGAGTCAACGTCAGGTTCCTTCCCCACGGAGCGTCCCCTTCAAAGCAAAATGTACAGGTGGTCGTACGGCTGGGGCCACACTTTGTCGTGTGAGAACGAGTCCTCGAGCACATGCAGGAACTTATCGACAGGTTCTCCTTTCGGTGAAGCCCAATTCTCGAGCAAGGGTGTTACAAAGGCCCGTGTACGTGTAGCATTTTTGATGTCCATCAATTGTCGTGAGGTCAGGCGGGAACAGGCGTCCGCTGCTGGATTCTCGAGGCCCGGTACATACCACAACGTGAGGTTGTATCCTTCGAGGAACTGGGACCAACGTGCTTGTCGTGGTGTCAGCGGTCGATGGCATATCTTGAGATATCAAAGGCTTTCGTGGTCAGTGTGCACGTCCACCTGCTGTGGTCCCCGATGTAGATGGAACCACTGCTTCAAGGCTAACACGATGGCCAACAGCTCCTGAGCTCGAATCGGGTACCGAGTTCCGGCTGGTTGCATTTTCGCGACATGAAGGCAATAGGTCGAAGATGTCTCTTGTACTTCCCGTGCGCACATCGCTGCGCTAGCGTGGCACCCACGCAGTCTTTGGAAGCATCCGTGTACAAGTGATACGGCTGTCGGGGGTCGATAGCACTGGGATGTGTCGCATTGATCATTGCTTGCTTCAGCTTGTCGAAGGAAGCCTGATATACGGCTGTCCACTCCCACTCGAAGTCTGCCTGATATATTGCGGTAAGAGGGGCTGCAACAGCTTGCAACCCTTCAACAAACTGCTGGTAAAATCCACACAACCCGATTAATTGTCGAACTTCATGAACCGTAGTCGGCGGAAGCCAACCTCGAATGACCTTCATCTTTTCGGGGTCCATGTGTACTCCATTGCTGTCGATGATGTATCCGCAGAAGGGTACCCGATACTGGAAGAATGTGGATTGATCGATGCAGGGAAACAGCTGGTGTTGACGGAGCAGTTCATGTAGCAAATCAAGATGTCGTTGGTGCTCATCGGCATCCTTCGAGAAGACGAGGATGTCGTCGATGTACACCCATACAAAGATTTCCAAGTGGTCCTGGAGGACATCATTCACGACGCGTTGGAACGTTGATGGCGCATTACAGAGCCCCAAGGGCATAACAACCCACTCGAGGGCGCCAAATTGTGTGTTGAAGGCAGTTTTCTCGACATCTCCGGCGTGGATTCGGATCTGGTGAAACCCACTAACAAGATCGATCTTCGAAAATATGGCGGAACCCTCCAGTGTAGTCAAGATGGATTGGATCGATGGTAAAGGATACCGATGTCGAAGAGTTCACGTATTGAACGCTCGGTAATCGACGCACATACGCCGTTTACCATTCGCTTTCTTCACCAGTAGGCAACCCGCTCCATATGGACTCGATGTGGGTCTGATTTGACCAGAGAATGCAACTTGTCCAATTGTCTGCGAAGTTCATCCAGTTGACTCGGGTCCATTTTGTAAGGGTGCACCCAAGGTGGATTGTCTTCGGAATCGAGGCTGATTCGATGATCTCCACCAGGTCGATGCGGAGGTAGGCCTCCATACTCTGCCGTCTCCCGGTCGTAGAGGTCCGCCCACTTGTGTGGTCGAATCGGCAGGTTGCGTCGAACGGGGTCAAGCCCGGCATTGTCATCACTTGCTTGCATCTTATACATTTGATCCACCGGCACTGCGGGTCGAGGCATGCAGCACAGGAACACGTGATTCCCCGTGAGATCAGCTCGACGGATCTCTCTGCTGAGTTTCGGCAACGAAATGTACTCAATCTCAATATGGCTGCACTCCTGATCGGTGATACCATCTTCCGTTTCGGACTCATCGCACATGTCAGCAGTGTGCGGGAAGTGTGTTGACGAGTGTAGGTCGGGACGTTCCTTGCCATGTGGGGTAGGATTTCCAACCAGACTCGCTTCCGAGGCACTTGAGGAGGGTATCGAAAGAAGGTCGAACTTCGAAGCGGCTTGAGACTGCAGCTGGGTAGATTGTCTTGATTCATCAGAAGACAACCGGCACGAACTTGAGCCACGTTGGATGTCTGCGTACCCTTCCTTCCTGTTGACAGTCGGATTACAGCTTCGAAGCCATGGTAGTCCAAGCACCACATCCGGCAGAATTTCCAAGACCTTGAAGTGATGTCGAAATACAAGTTCTCCAACTCGAACATAGGCTCTCGTGTAGTACCGTAGTTCGACTTGGACACCTCCGGCTCTTCAGATGTGTCCAGGGTTTCTCAGTTTATAGAGGGGAAGTTCGGCCCTCTTTGCAGTCTGCATTGACATGCAGTCACTGGTCGCTCCACAGTCGACTAATCATTCCAGGCTGGAGTCAAAGGAATCATCACGACATGCGCAAATGCGCCCTCAAACCGTGAACAGAGACGCATGCTCAGGTTCGGTTCCTTCGACGTTGACACCCCCAAGTGTCGTATTTCTTTCGGGTTTATTGGTACTGATGGTGGTGTTCAGCTCTTCTCCAGGACGTCCACCACCAGGTCTTCGCAGATGTCCCCTAGGCCGTTGTGGGCCTTTCTTTGCTTTTGGAGCAGGATCAAAACCGCCCCTTGCTGTCTCGACTCTGATCTCTTCGCGGTGTGTTCGATCTTGATTCTCGAAGTTCTCGTCCTCGGGATGGCGGTCGATGCTTTGGACAGTCGCGGGCCAAATGGCCTTGTTCGCCACAATTGTAGCAGCACCTACTTTCTCGACCATCTTGGCGACCATCTTGGCGTCCAACCCGTTCATTACGACGTTCACCAATGTAGGCATGTAGTTCTTCTCAGAGCTTGGCAATTGCATCGAGGTTCATCGGCTCTGGCACAGTTGAAGCCTTGGGGGCTGCAGCTTGAGCGGCATGGGGTTGACGTGCGGTGTTGGCATAGGGTTGGAAGGAAACGTTGACGTCTAAGTTGGGGGAATCATCATAGGCAGGGGTCTTGATGCCACAGGACCCATGGTATCACATGTCGTTCTCAATGCGTTCTGTACCTCCTCGAGCTGGTATCTGGCCGCCATGTAGGCTTCTGCGATTGTCTCTACCAAGGTATCAAAGCCAAATGGTCTACCAGAACGCCATCCCGAACAGACTTCGACGATGTACTGCCGACGAACAGCGTCATTCGACAAACCTTCAACAAATCGAGAGTTGACGAGGTAACCCATATGGAGGTCACTGATGTTAACCTTCGATTGGATAACACAAGTGCGGAACTCCTTGACGTAGTCCGCATGTCGAGGAAACTCACTTTCTTTCAAAGTCAACATTCTCGCCAGGTACACTGGTTCATGGGATATGCAATCGAAACGTTGGCCCAACACACGCATGAGCTCAAACCAGTCTTCCTGTACAGATTTCGTCAAACCATGGTAATACTCGACAGCATCACCTTCAAGGAGGAACGGTATGGTGGTCACCTGATCGACGGGTGAAGTGATATCTGACAAGGCGAAAGCTCGTAACAAGTCCCCCTTCCATGTGCAAAACTCTCCAGATCCAGGTCTCCCAGAGAATCTTCGAACCGGCCTTTTCAAGCGTTCAACACGACGTCCTAGACTCTCGAGTGTTGGAGCACGTGGAATTGCGACATTCACTGGATCGACTTTGTGCGTTGCCCCAGGGTCGAAGACAGGTGGTTATGGAGTTGGTTGTTGCGGGGGGTGAGGTGAATCGCTCGGCGGTGAGTACGGCGGATAGCTTGAAGAAGACGGCTGTGGATGTGGTTGTGGTTGTAACTGTGGTTTTTGTTGTGGAAACTGGAAGCGATCCGAAGGTTGTTGACTCGAAACTCGTGTAAATTTGTTGAGAAGGACATAACATTGCGACAATTCATGCGCTAGGCGTCGAAGTTTGCTTACAGCAGCTTGAGTTGCATTTTCCGTCGAGGACTGCAAGGTGTCGGCTCGGTCATCAGTTGCCGCAGTAGAAGTTGCTGCTGTTGTCTGCAATGCATCGATGCGTTGTTTCAATTCGATGACCTTGGCTTGAGTATCTGCAAGCTTCTGCGACAAGCTGTGAAGATCACGGGAAATGCATGGAAATCACTCACTTCGTCGACTTGGGTTGCGCTCTGCAATGAACCTTTCTAACAAAATCGAAAACTCGTGATGCAACGGTGAGTCGGTTCGAAACAGACTGTCTCTGATAAACTGCAGCATAGCTGCGTCAGTGAGAGGTCGCTCCATTGGAAATTGAAATCCAAATCATGTTGACGGACTCGAAGATTGATCTCGAATATTGATCTCCCCGCCACCTAGCTGGCTACCACCTGTTGTGGTTTGTTGCTTGGGAACTCTCTTGTACTCCTGTTTCTTTTGTTTCTCGAAAATCCCAAATCCCAAATCGACAAACCCGCAATATCTTTAGACGGGGCACCAATACATAGACACTTCACAATTTCGGAGACAAAAACCCTGTCCAGAGATCGAAGTATCATACAGCACTTCATTCGCACAACTGGCATTTGATGCCTCTTAAGTATTCACAGGCTGCAGTGCGATTGCAACTGCGACTCGCGCGTTTGCTGCGCTGCTGCTGTTCGAAGCCTCGATATCTTCGTCGTGGATTCGGATCTGGTGAAACCCACTAACAAGGTCAATCTTCGAAAAATTTGGCGGAACCCCCCAGTGTAATCAAGATGGATGGGATCGATGGTAAAGGATACCGACGTCGAAGAGTTCGCGTATTGAACGCTGGGTAATCGACGCACATACGCCATTTACCATTCGCTTTCTTCACCAGTAGGCAACCCGCTCCATATGGACTCAAGGATGGTCTGATTCAACCAGATCGATGCAACTTGTCCAATTGTCGTCGAAGTTCATCCAGTTGACTCGGGTCCATTTTGTAAGGGTGCACCCAAGGTGGATTGTCTTCCGAATTGAGGCGCATTCGATGATCTCTACCACGTCGATGCGGAGGTAGGTCTCCAAACTCCGCCGTCTTCCGGTCGTAGAGGTCCGCCCGCTTGTGTAGTCGGATCGGGAGGTTGCATCGAACGGGGTCAAGCCCGTCATTGTCATCACTTGCTTGCATCTTATACATTTGATCGACCGGCACTGCAGGTCGAGGCATGCAGCACAGGAACACGTGATTCCCCGTGAGATCAGCTCGACGGATCTCTCTTTTGAGGTCCGGCAACGAGATGTACTCGATCCCCATATCGCTGCACTCCTCATCGGTGATACCATCTTCCGTTTCGGACTCATCGCACATGTCAGCAGTGTGCGGGAAGTGTGTCGCCGAGTGTATGTCGGGACGTTCCTTGGCATGTGGGGTAGGATTTCCAACCGGACTCGCTTCCGGGGCACTGGATGAAAGTATCGAAAGAAGGTCGAATTTGGAAGCGGCTTGAGACTGCAGCTGGGTGGAATGTCTTGATTCATCAAAAGACAACCAGTACGAACTTGAGCCATGTTGGATGTCTGCTTACCCTTCTTTCCTGTTGACAGTCGGATTACAGCTTCGAAGCCATGGTAGTCCAAGCACCACCTCCGGCAGAATTTTCAAGACCTTGAAGTGATGTCGAAATACAAGTTCTCCAACTCGAACATAGGCTCTCGTGTAGTACCGTACTTCGACTTGGACACCTCAGGCTGTGAAGACGTGTCCAGGGTTTCTCAGTTTATACAGGGGAAGTCGCGCCCTCTTTGCAGTCTGCATTGACATGCAGTCACTGGTCGCTCCACAGTCGACTAATCATTCTAGGCTGGAGTCAAAGGAATCATCACGACATGCGCAAATGCGTCCTCAAACCGTGAACAGAGACACATGCTCAGGTTTGGTTCCTTCGACGTTGACACCCCCAAGTGTCGAATTCTTTTCGGGTTCATTGGTACTGATGGTGGTGTCCAGCTCTTGTCGAGGACGTCCACCACCAGGTCTTCGCAGATGTCTCCTAGGCCGTTGTGGGCCTTTCTTTGCTTTTGGAGCAGGATCGAAACCGTCCCTTACTGTCTCTACTCTGATCTCTTCGCGGCGTGCTCAACCTTGATTCTCGACGTTCTCGTCCTCGGGATGGCGGTCGATGCTTTGGACAGTCGCGGGCCAAGTGGCCTTGTTCGCCACAATTGTAGCAGCGCATACTTTCTCGACCATCTTGGCGAACATCTTGGCGTCCAAACCGTTCCTTACGACGTTCACCAATGTAGGCATGTAGTCTTCTCGGAGCTTGGCAATTGCATCGAGGTTCATCGGCTCTGGCACAGTCGAAGCCATGGGGGCTGCAGCTTGAGTGGCATGGGGTTGACGTGCGGTGTTGGCATAGGGTTTCAAGGAAACGTTGAAGTCAAAGTTGGGGGAATCATCATAGGCAGGGGTCTTGAGACCACAAAACCCATGGTATCACATGTCGTTCTCGATGAGTTCTGTACCTCCTCGAGCTGGTATCCGGCCGCCATGTAGGCTTCTGCGATTGTCTCTACCAAGGTATCGGAGCCAAATGGTCTACCAGAACGCCATCTCGAACAGACCTCAACGATGTACTGCCGACAAACAGCGTCATTCGACAAACCTTCAACAAATCGAGAGTTGACGGGGTAACCCATATGGAGGTCACTGGTGTTAACCCTCGACTTGATAACACAAGTGCGGAACTCGTTGACGTAGTCCGCATGTCGAGGAAACTCACTTTCTTTCAAAGTCAACATTCTCGACAGGTACACTGGTTCATGGGATATGCAATCGAAACGTTGGCCCAACACACGCATGAGCTCGAACCAGTCATCCTGTACAGATTTCGTCAAACCATGGTAATACTCGACAGCATCACCTTCAAGGAGGAACGGTATGGTGGTCACCTGATCGACGGGTGGAGTGATATCCGACAAGGTGAAACCTCGTGACAAAACATTCTTCCATGTGCGAAACTCTCCAGATCCAGGTCTCCCAGAGAATCTTTGAACCAGCTTATTGAAGCGTTCAACACGACGTCCTAGAATCTCGAGTGTTGGAGCACGTGGAATTGCGACATTCACTGGATTGACTTGGTGCGTTGCCCCAGGGTCGAAGACAGGTGGTTGTGGAGGTGGTTGTTGCGGAGTGTGAGGTGAACTGCTCGGCGGTGAGTACGGCTAAAAGCTCGAAAGAGACGGCTGTGGATGTGGTTGTGGTTGTAACTGTGGTCGTTGTTGTTGAAACTGGAAGTGATTCGAAGGTTGTTGACTCGAAACTCGTGTAAATTCGTTGAGAAGGACATAACATTGCGACAAATCATGCTCTAGGCGTCAAAGTTTGCTTACAGCAGCTTGAGTCGCATTCTCCGTCGAGGACTGCAAGGTGTCGGCTCGGTGATCAGTTGCCGCAGTAGCACTTGCTGCTGTTGTCTGCAATGCATCGATGCGTTGTTCAAATTCGATGACCTTGGCTTGAGTATCTGCAAGCTTCTGCGACAAGCTGTGAATATCACGGGAAATGCATGGAAACCACTCACTTTGTCGACCTGCGATGCACTCTGCGATGAACTTTTCCAACGAAATCGAAAACTCGTGATGCAACGGTGAGTCGGTTCGAAACAGACTGTCTCTGATAAACTGCAGCATAGCTGCGTCGTTGAAAGTTCGCTCCATTGGAAATTGAAATCCAAATCAAGTTGACGGAGTCGAAGATTGATCTCGAATATTGATCTCCCCGCCACCTAACTGGCTACCACTTGTTGTGGTTTGTTGCTTGGGAACTCTCTTGTACTCCTGTTCCTTTTGTTTCTCGAAAATCCCAAAGCCCAAATCAACAAACCCGCAGGATCTTTAGACGGGGCACCAATACATAGACGCTTCACAAACTCCAAGACAAAAACCCTTTCCAGAGATCGACGTATCATACAGCACTTCATTCACACAACTGGCATTCGATGCTTCTTAAGTATTCACAGGCTGCAGCGCAGTTGCGACTGCGACTCGCGCGTTCGCTGCGCTGCTGCTGTTCGAAGCCATAACACACGTGTAACGGCGACTTTGTCGAACTCTTCGCGTCCAAAGGGAACGCCGACACAGAGTACTTTTGTACTCCCAAAGACAACAACAGGTGGTGGTATGATTTGGGAACGTTGGGAGCTTGGACGATAATGTACGTCAAATCCTCTTTCTCAAAAAATACCCCACACAGTGGTGAAAGTCTATATGGACCAACCTACGGTTGCTTTCGTTATTCCCGAAGGGAAGAAGTGGGAAGAAAAAGAAAAGCAATGGGGGCCTCTACTCGAAAAGTTGACGGTGGCAAAGTTGCTCTTACCTGACGTTTCTCTTTACCAACTTAGCCCAAAAGAAGATGTTTTGCCGAAACCCCGTTGGCAAACCGCTATGTACCTAGTCTCGGGGGAAAATGTGTCCTTTAATCCCATGAAAAACGTGTCCGAGGAGATAAACAAGTTCGTGCTGGGTACGGAAAGGAAGAGATGATGAAAAAGGTTTCGGACTTGTAAGGAAGCAAAGAAGGAAACAAGTCTGAGACGCCTAAGTTCCAAGTCGAAGAAGTGGTTCAAGAAAATCCCAAAGAGGCCAGAGAGACTCAAGAAGAGAGCGAAGAAACGTCTGCCGAAAGCAGCAGTATATCCGAAGCTCCTTCCGAGTCGACTATACCCTTTTGGAACGACACCTACACCACTATGGACTACGACAACTTGGTCGCCAACCTGTTCTTGGAAGAAGTAGAACCTCTTGAGGCTCCTTTGACCCCTTCCAAAACTCCTAACACCGAATAACTCCTTTCATATGTTTCCGTACCACTTGATTCGATGACGAGCGAAGGAGAGGAACGAGAACTCCATCTGCTACACGCACGCCCGAGTAAAAATTGGTTACCTTCTGCAAAAGAAGATTCGGAAGAAACTCGTCTCCTTCTACTGAATCAAATTGACAGACCCCAAAAACTGGAGTTAAAAGAAAAAGAGGAAAGGCATGGTCTACCTAGACGAGCACGACGGAGAAGATGGGACGTATTTTGATGTCGGCAAAGAATGAGTCATGCTTCACGAACTACACGAAGCATTGGTACAAGAAGAACAAGAAGTTGAAGGAGAAGAGAGAAGAAAGAAAAGATCAATTACGCCGGAAACACATCAAGAGGCTAAGAAGGAAAGCCAAAGAAAAGAAGAAAATTGACCGCCAAGAGAATCAGATGATTTTGGAAACCGAACAGGTTCTAGCCCTCAAGAAATTGAGGGAGCAAGATGAAAAATCTAAGAAACAGTAATTAGGTGCGTCCAATCTACACGAATCGTCAGACCTCAAGATTTTGCTCGACAAAATGAGAGGATCAAGAAAATCATCCTGCATTTCTCTGACATTTTTAGTCCGTTACCTCCACCTGTATCGGTGAAGAAACTCGTGACCATGGACCTGGAACTAAGAGAAGAATTTCTGAAAGATCGAGTTTGATGTCGACCGTACCCAGCATCCAAAGATGACATGGCTGAGATTACTTGCCAAATTGAAAAGATTGCCTGGAGGCCGGTTTGGTCTACGAGTACAAAAGGACGGACTATCCGAAGCATTGCAGTCCATGCTTACTGATAGCTAAACCAGGCAGCACTGCAAAAAGATGGGTGGTCGACTGCAAAAAGGTCAACCAGAAATAGAAACTGCACAGCGGTTCGCTGCCCCTGATGGAGAATACCCCGGACACTGCTGCTGGATGCAGATACAAAAATAAAATGGACAAGCTGTCTGGCTTCTGGAAAATTGACCTAACGGAGCGTACCCAAGATCTAACGGCATTCATTGCTCCGGATGGACAGGTCTAGAAATGGCGGTTCATGCCATTTGATATTGCTAACACCCGGCTTTGTTCCAGGAGCTGATGAATCAAGTCATCGCCCTGTGTAAACGACGACCGGCCGTCCAAGAGCTCCCACAGCATGGTGCTGTCTCGGAGGCTCACATTGACGATGTCATCTTGGGGACGAACACCATCGATGACCATCTCCTACTACTCCGAGAATTCTACACAGTCTGTCAAGAAAGTCACCTCAGCATCAAGCTGGAGAAATGCAAATTTCTCAAGACGGAAACAGACTACGTCGGATTTCACATCGGAGATGGATAGTGGAAACTGCAAGATCAGGAGATGAAGCCCCTGATGGACTCCGACCTAACGGAGTCTATATCCAAAGCTGAAGGAGTTCAGAAAATCCGACAATTCATCGGGTCCTGTAATTTTTCCAGGCGACATCTCCAGATTTTCGCGGAAGCTAGTGCACCACTAACAGACCTCATCAAGAAGGAGAGTCCTTCACGCTGGGGACCTATTGAAAGGCAAGCAATCGAAGATGTCAAGAAGAAAATCCCAGAATGCCTAGTACTTGGAGTACCCCAACGCTACGGCAAGATGATTCTAATCACGGATGCCAGTAACGTTTGAGGAGGAGGGACATTACTACAGTTGCAAAAGCTGACTACGGATCAATGTAAGGACACTGATTATCGCCTAAGAGTCCAAGGTGTCATCAGAGAAGGATTCATGAAATCTGACTATGACACCCAAGAATGGTGCCTCGTACCACCTGGCCACTGGAATTGGAAGTGGATTGCAGCTCGCTCACCTTATCACACCTATGAGCAGGAGCTGTTAGCTGGAGTTCTAGTGTTGGCTAGTCAACACAGAATCCTGGGTATCAATCCCATCATGTGGCTATGTGATCAGGATTCCGTGAAGTACTTTATGGAAAGACCTCCGCCCGATGGAAAACGGCTACGTCGATGGTGGGTCTACCTACGCCAAATACGACTCGTTACATTCCACATCCGGGGAATGAAAAACGAACTCGGTGATTATGTATCACGGAATGGTTTTGATTCCTTGGTGGAGCAGACACTGAGATGATGGCCCAAGACCCTTTTGCCAAGATGGACCATCATCTCGATCTCTATACGAGGAAAGAAAAACTCATCTCCCGGAGTATGAAAGACCTGACGGCCGATTACTCGGACATCTTGGACCAGTTAACGGTTGGGAGCTCAAAGATGCTGGATGGAGTACAATGGTCCCGCACGTCACCTCACCTATACAAGGGAGGCCTCATTCGTGTCCCCAAAGACTACGAAGAAAGTATGTTGGAATGGGCAGACAAAATGGATGGTCACCCTGGGGCGGAGAGAACTCTTTGGTTCTTGGAGAAGTATTTCTTTGCTACGAGTAGCGATGCTTCTCTCAAGAAGATTCTATCTAAGATCATCGCTGAGTGTCCCTGCATTAAAGGCTAAAGCTAACACTGCAGCAGATTGTGGTGAGGTGAGGAATGTCCCGATTCCGAACCAAACTCCACCCTCTACGTGGATTTTATGGAGTTACCTAGATTCGCTGGCCACGACTTTGCCCTCCTAGTGACGGATGGATTCAGTCGCTACAGCCGAGTGTTTCCGTTACGAAGAAAGTGGATCGGGAAGGAGTACTGAAGGAGATTTTCAAAGGTTAGGTTCAGATCTACGGATTACCTAAAATTACCCACAGGGATCCGGACATCCTGCCCTACTGGTTGGTACCGAAGCGTCATGAGAGCCATGGGTACAGAAGTCCAAATCGGAAATCCTTACCTAAGAACAAAGAATCCTCTGTGCGAACGCCAAATTGGCTGTTTCAAAACAGTCATGAGGATTCTGATGCTGAGCGAGAAGAGCAGAAACTGGCTAGAACTAGTCCCGTATGCTATCTACCTGATGACTAATCAGGTAAGTAGCAGGACTGGTTTCACCCCTACGGAACTGTTCCTAGGGAGGCCACGTTTCAACTTCGAATTCCCCTGCGCTAGCGAAGGAAATCCTAAAGTTGACGAATAGCTCACCGAACAGGAAAGGATTGCAGACCTATGCCAATCACTCCTGGAAACGAGGAGAAGTAAGGAGAATCGTACCAAGAACCGCAAAAGGAAAGAAGCTATCTATCAAATTGGTTACTTGGTTGTGGTACATCACTCAAGATTCAAGCCCTGGCCGCGTAATACGCTCGACAGCCCTACTTCGGACCATTTCTGGTCACTGATGAGGCTGAAGGATCCGTGAGGATCAAAACTCATCCTAAGTACGGAGGTCTGGCTGACGTGGGCGACCAACAGCTTAAGCACTACAAAGCGCTAGACAACCTCTGTGACTGGGAAGGAGATCTACAACAAATTCTGGAAGCTGCAGCCGAAGATCTGGCCCCGGATCCTATGGATGAAGATGAAGAGCTACCTCCTATGGAGGAAGACAGTTCGCAACGGATACCGGAAAAGGACATCTCTCCCTCTAGACCTACTGTGCCTACACCCACGGCCATAGAGGCCAGACCTAATAGAATAAGCACTAGTGAACCCGTGACATTTACTGAATCAGAGATGAAAGAGCAAGGCTACTACTTCGTTGAGAGAATCCTCCGCCACACCTACAAACGTGGATGGATATTCTGTACAAAGTGGTCTGGCTCTTCTATCTCTGACTGTACCTGGGAGCCGGTATCGGCTTTCATACTCGATGACGGTAATGTCAACGACGTTTTTGCTGAGTACTGCAAATCTCGGGATTTGCGTGACATTCTGCAGTCAGGCCAAAATCAGGCACACAAGCGTGCTGGGAGGTGAGACTACTCCCTCCTGTTTTCTAGCACCTGTGAAAACGGTGCCCCCATTGTCCTAAGACCCTGTTTCACTGCTCATGTGAGTGGACACTTACTTGCCTGGGAGCTGTCGTGGATTTCCAAGGGAACTCCGAGGCCGGGGGACAGGCTTCACCAATCTAGGGAGGGAGAGAGATGAGAGGTGTGTAATTTGCGCGCGTGTGAGTGACAACAGCCCAAGTGAAGTGTGTTTCCTAGGAGGGAAAGTGAACCACTATGACTAAGCAAGCTGATTCTTACGGGTGGTGAACACCTGGTTTCATTTTGGAATGGTCAAGCATGCACCAGCGGAGGGGCAGGGTTTGTGTTCCCCAGGGATCGGACCTCCCCCAGGAACTTGGTGGGCTGCTTGACTGGCAGAGTTTGCATGGGCTGCCCAACCACGACCAGGGCTAACCTCTTGGCTGCAAAGCTTCCCGCCTATGAAACCACCGTCAAAGTGCTAACACCTGATCCTACACCGCAATACACACTGATCCTACAACTTCCCACGCACACGCCGACGCCAAGGCAAGGCAAGTTGTACCTAACTCTCAAGCATCTCTGAACAACAGTGCAACGCTTTGGGTGCATATCGCCTCCGGTCCGATGACACCCGTGCAAGTGTGGACACCGAACTGAAGCTCAACGTGATCTGTGCAAAGTCAGTGGTGGCAACGCAAACGTGTGTTGTGAGTATGTGTGTGCAGTGCTGTGCGTGGATGTGCGGTGCAGGGCGAGCATGTGTGTGAATCTACCTTAGGGCCTCTACCTTGGGGCAAACCAAAAAGAGAAGAGAGGGTCACACACAGGGAGACCAGGGAAAAACCGCCAGGCACCAAGATGGCGTGGGAACAAGGGCCAGCGTACTCTGACCAACGCGAACGCCCTTGCCAATGACAGTCCATTTTTATCCCCAGTCTCACACTCGCTGATCCTAACGCTCTGCAAAAGAGTAGCCTTCTGCCGGGGCGCCCCTGTGCTAAACACCTCCAACCCCCACCCAACGCCCGTCTCCACACTCTTGCCACACTCGTGCAACTGAAACTGAACAACTTGCAAGTCGGGAATCTCACCCCAGAGTTTCATTGGACTTTTTTAGTTGCAACCGTCCTACACTCTCTAACACAACGCTGCATGTGAGACATGCGAACCACGTATGTGTATTACACGTGTTGGCGCGTGAGGCATGTGTATGCACTTCCCAATCCAACGAAGCCACAGCGAAGAGAGAGCAGACGCATATAGCGGCGTCTCCCCTATGCATGGACGCATATAGCGACGCCTCTGCTGTGCGTCCTTGAGAGAGAGCAAGCAAGGTTCTCCCTACCTCCCAAACCTTGAATGTTTCCCTTATGTCTGTGTTATCCTCTATCCTACTTGGATTAGTGGTGGATTCAGAGTCATTACGTGCGTACAGCGCTGCGTGTTCGCGTAGCGAAACCAGTTTCCCTCATGAATCTTGCCCGAATCCTGCCTGAATGCAGCCCATACCAAACCTTGCGAAGTACCAAGAGCGTGCAAATCATGGGCAAAGTAAGACAAAAACACGCTACCCGTGTTGTGCAAGTTCTAACGAACACGTATGTTCCTTGAGTGTTTCTTGTTGTTGTGTGCTGATGATGAATCTCGCATACCCGGGGGTAGCCGGAGTCACGGTGTGCAGAGTCACCACGCCGATTTTGAACTCGGTTTGTGTGTATTTGAGTCACCGCTGGTGCACAAACCCGGATGCGTATCCCAAGGTGCACTTAAGCAGATTCAGGAGTCACACTCATCACCAAACCCATCCCAAGGTGCACTTAAGCAGACTCAGGAGTCACACCCATCTCCAAAATGGACATTTGTCCTAGAACACCCCTGCCACCTGCTGGCGGTGACACTATGTCCTCCAATTTACACCTACCCCCTCTATCATTCAGGTTTTTAGGCTGCTATCATCTAGCTACTTCTAATTGAACCCCTGCAAACTAAAAATTGTTTCCCATTCATGCCTCAACTTGTTTATTTCTAAGCAGAGAAAAACAATAGATAATACCATCGCCAATGCCTGCACAATTCAACTCCTCCAAACTGAAATTGGTTTTCTATTCATTGCTCAATTTCGTTTCTTGTTGAGTACTACCCAGTTATGCCTGAACTTGTTTATCTCTGACACAAAAAACAATCACATTTACCATCACAATCTGCAAAATCAAACTCCTGCGATTTGAAATTTGTTGGCCATTCAGTGCTTCATTTTGTTTACTGTTTACGTCCCACGTATGCATGAACTTGTTTATTTGTGAGGTCAAAAAACCAAAAAAAAGAATGATTAAAGTCTTGTCCCTGCAGAATCCCTGCAACATGACGGTGTATACAGAGAAACCTGGGACCACGGGCGGCTGGGGAGAATGGAAGGAATAAATGGCAGCGCACACACACAGGCTTGGTCGTCTTATGGAGAAGTCCACTAAACTGTGGGCACTATGTGTCAGGAAACTAAAGAGAAGTCAGGCATGAGACAAAAACTAAGCACAGTCTGCACTGGTGGCCTGCACCTCAGCAGACATGGGTTCGTCCTCCGGTTCAGATTCAGATCCTGACTCCTCCTGTTCCCGCTGTCTCTTCTGGGCTCGTGCATTGCGCGCCTCAGCTGCCTCTTCACGCCGTTTCTTACGGAGCAGTGCGACAACGGCAGCAGTTTTATGACGTGGCGCACGAGCAGGCTTAGGCTTTGGCTTAGGACGGTGTGCGGGTGCATGGACACGTGCAGCGGGTGGGTCTAACACAAGTGCAGGTGCCAACGGATCCTCCTCTTCAGCGCTGGAAGCCACTGCTGCATCAGAGTCCAGTGAAGGATTGGATGCGGCATCCGCAGCATTCAAAGCATCATCACCGACTGTGGCAGATGCAACAGGCTGCAGTGGAGGGGGGAGGTAGATTACTCCTGCCGGAACGGCAATGTTGTCCACAGAATCCGTTTGCGGCATCTGCTCGAGGACAACCCTGAGACTGGATTGAACGAGCATCTCCGTGTGCGAGTCCTGGCACCACTGAGGGATCCACTGCAGAAGGAGAGCGTGATTTTTTACAGAGCGGGGGGGGGTGCTGCACTGCACGGCTCTGTGGCGGCAGGATTTAGGGTGCCCAATGCTTGCTGTAACCCCTCCAGTTAGTGCGCACTAACCCCTGCTCTAACTAGTTATCGCGATAGTTTTCGCGCTCTAACTGGGTGCTCTAACTAGTTATCGCGGGGGGTTATCGCGTTCTAACTAGTTATCCCGGGGGGTTATTGCGGGGGTTATCGCGCGATAACTCAGTTATCGCGGGGGTTATCGCATGGGTTATCGCTCGTGTTTTTTGGGCCCTTGCTTCAAAACCCTCCCTGTTTTCCTGCCCAGGCCCTCTTATTATTCATGGATTATGCTGTCAATGAGGCCCTGAGGGCTCTCAACACAGTTAACATCTGGCGGTACACCGATCTGCAGGTCCCCAAGGCCCGGCGGCGGCGTTTGAAGGCGGTTCAGTGGCTGGTGCGAGTTCTTTTGGGGGATCCGAAAAATGTGTGTGGCACCAACACCAAAGGAGAAGTTTGTTTAAGTGGTGCAGCGTGCACTGCCCTGTCTGGCCCACTTGGTGGCCATCTTGCATTCACAGCTCAGGATCATGAGGCCCTCAGCATGCTACGCATGGCATGCAGCATGCATCTCTCCCAACGGGCCCTTTTGCAAATGCCCCGCCGTTGCACACAATCGGACCTTTGGACCGTTCCGCAACGGATCATGCCCTACTTTCCCCAAACAAGCATTGTAAAGTCTACCACAGGCCGCAATAGGGCAGCTGCCCATGTGCCTTTGCAATCTATTGTGCAAAATGCAATATCTATGGCCGGAGTTATTGGGAAACCCCCCCTAGTGGCATTGCCATTGTTGTTATTTCAGTTGATACGACTTCCTTGTTGAAGGCATCCTGCACCCGTGCGGATGTATGGGCTAATGTATGGGGGGGGCAAAGTATGCTTCAAAGGTGAAGCTATGGGCCTCATGACTTTGCATGGATGGCGGAGAGGAACAGGCTTTTTTGAGAAGCCTGGACACCTGTGCCAACCTCAACCAAGAGATGAGGGATGTGGAGGAGGACGTTGCCCTCTTTCAAACTCAATTTTTGACTTGCACTGTCATTTTGACAGGGCATGGGAAGGGGATGCAAGCAATGGGGGGGGCTGCGCCTAAGTGTTGCTTGTGCAAAGACCCCAATGGTATTATTGAGCAAAGGGGGGTGAAGTCCACCTCAAGATCGGGGGCATTCTTGAGAAGTGTGACCCCTGATAGGCGGCCGGGGGACTACCAACATGCAGCATGCCGCATCCTAAACGCCATTGCAAAGCGCATTGAGACCACCCTTCAGGCCCTCCCCCCTGGTACCCCTGGTAAGACCCAAGCTCTTGCAGCTTTGCAGGCCTTCAAACAAGCCCTCAAGGATGAGACCTCAGGCATCCCTCTGAGGGAACGTCTCCCCTCGGCCTCGAGGGCCACAGAAAAAGATTTTGATCTTACAAGCACCAAATGTTTCCTAACCTCCCCCCCCTTCCAAAGGCAATTTGTGGATTGCCTCGAAGAGCATGTTCCCACAGTGAGGACCCCTGGTGGACCTCCGTTATGGGTTGTTGTGCATGTCATGGTGAGATGCATTGAGGGTTTGTATGAGCTTGGAGGGTGAGGAAGATGTCCACTCTAACCCAAGTGGAACGCAACTGTGCGTTGACCACAAAATTTTCAAAAGCGTGGGGAGACTCAGGTTGGTCCGCCACCACGTGGATCCATTGGTACTCGGCACATTCCACCTTTTGTGCCGAGAAATGGAGGAACATTTTTCAGTTTTCCTCCATCCCAACGGAGTATCGGCACGGGCTTTACAAGAGGAGGCTAAAAAATTGTTTTAAGGGTTGGTCCTCGGTGAGGCCAAGCATGTCACTCCGCCACATGCACCATTGCATGTCTATGAACGCCCTGAAGCAAGGGCCTTTGGGACTGGAGGCAGCCAAGGCCTCAGACATTGATGACTTTGAATGAAAAAAGACCATACAGGCTTTGTGCCAAGTGTTTTGTGTTGTTTGGGTTGTTGTTTGGGTGCGTGATAATTACACGCGATAACTAGCGCGATAACTAGTTAGAGCAAGGTGCTCTAACTGTGTTCGAACTCTGTTCCAGCTATGCTCTAAATCTTTGACCCCCCCCCAAAAGAACCACCCCTACAATGAGGGTTATTTGGGGAAAGAAAGGGGATGGGGGTTTTTTGAGGGTGCTGAATCCATTTTTTCAGCTGGTTTGCCCCAAAATTAATGCTACGTTGGTGTTCCAGAAATTGCGTTCTAACTAGCGGTTCCGCACCACGCCCTAGAACGCTGCATCCCATGGGGCCCAGGTAAGCTTGGTGCGGAATGGACTGTCTCCGGACACATGTCTGAAGAGCAGTGAGCAACCAGTGCGCCTCAAGGTCGCAAACATCGGGATCATGGGTGGAGGAGCCCGTGAAGCCGAACTTGGCCTGGAACTTTGGGAGCTTGACCGATTGGATCGACCGAACCAAGCAAAACGCTTGATGCTCCATTGAAAATTCTACGAGGCCGATCTCTTCGATTGGGATAACCTAATGGGCCATGATTCCATGGTCAGCAATTCAGCGGCAGCATTGCCACATCGTGCCACACTCTTTCGTGAGGCAAACGAGAGGCTTTCATGGCTATCGACTCATTATGCTCCTGGTGGATCCCAATGGACTGGAGATGAGGAGGAGAAAATTGTTCGTGCGGTGAAAGCAGCGAAAATCAAGTCCAAAGGTGGCGATGGAGAGCACTTTCAGGAGTATGGTCTATCTCGGGATGCTCATTGTCGCATGATGGAAGGTTTAGGTATGGGGACACCGCTGACGGATGTCTTCGCATCAAAAAAAGCTCCCAAGTTGCAAAAGTCCGCGAGGTACTGGCACAAGGGTGACTCGGCGTGGAACAATTACTGGGGCGCAGAAAGGTGGGGCCATCTGTATGTACACAGAGCCCAACTGGATTCGGAACGGATAGTGAACAAAATTATCGCCGATAGAGCCAAAGGAGTCTTGGTGCTGACTGGACTCGGCTGAGGGGACGCCCGTGGCGAAATTTTAAGATCCAAGATGGATTCCAGCGCCTTGAACGAATTTTTTTTTGCACCGGATGAGGAGATATTTTTGGACGCTACGGGAACCTCTTTGCCGTCATCGGGACAGGCATGGTCAAACCACGCGTATTATGTCGACGGTGCACAATGCCATCCCACAGGCAATGAGGCTTTGATCCGGAGGATACAAGCCATGCCCATGAGGGTCATTATCCAGGAGAGCAACGACCCCAAAGTGGAAGTCAAGACCTTGTCCTTTGACGCAGTTGATCGTGTTGTCCACTACATGAATGATGGGATGTGTGACCGTGTGGCAGCCAAGTAGGCAAGAGGCCCAGTCAAATCTCCTGATTGGTGGGATGATCAAAATATGATTACGGGGAAATTCACCAAGAACGAGTTTGTGGCGAGGGTAATGGACCACATGGCCGATCAAGATGAGCCTGTGGGTTCCAACCGACACCCCACTCAATATCCAACAATTCAGAAAATCAGCAGCGGGGCTGCAGACCCACGATATTGAAGAGGGTATGGCGGATGAGGAAATGTGGGAGAGTGATCCGGAGGAAAGCTATACGGCCATTCGGTCAGTGGTGACCGTACCGACAGCCGCGGCCAAAGAAGCAAGGGAAAATCCAAGAGTGGATGAGCTGCGGGAAAGATTGGTGAAGGATTATCCACGGTTGTGCAGCGGTTTGGCCAACAGAAATCCACCGGATCTAGGTCGATTTGGCACCGCCCAGATTAAGTTGAAGCCCAACCCGGAAGTATATCGGCATCAAGAATATCAGCTTCAAGGTGAGCGGGCGGAGGCCATGAAAAAGCTGTTGAAGAAATTCATCGAGGGTGGCAGGATAGAACCTTCGGACAGTGAGTGGGCAAGCCCAGCAATTACCGTGCCGAAAAAAGAGAAGGGCGGATGGCGGTTAGTTGTTGATTATCGAGGGTTGAATGAGCAAACGGAGCATGAGTCGTACTTCCTTCCCTTAATCGACACTATCCTGCAAAAACAGGCCGGAAAGCGGATATTCCTGGTGTTAGACCTCAAACATGGTTATCACCAGATGCTGCTGCAAGAGGACTCCATGGCGTGTACAGCGATGAGTACGCCACTCAGCCCCATGCAATGGAAAGTGGTGCCAATGGGAGCCAAGAATGGCAACGCGGTATTCCAACGCATGATGGAGGATCTGCTGGGACCTGTGCAGGATTGCGCCGACCCATTCGTGGATGACATCATTATCAGGTCTGGCACGGAGGGTATGTGGGAAGATGAGTTGATCAAGGACCACGAGAAAGACTTGAGACGAGTGCTTGACGTCCTTGATCGCCACCAAATGGTATGCAAGCCGACAAAGGCATCCTTATTTGTGAAGGAGGTTGAGTTTGCGGGACACGCTGTTGGTCATGGGCAAACGCAGGCCGATGCCGGGCAAGTTGGCCGCCTCGAACCATTCGGAGCGACCCACCACCATCAGCGAGTTGCATTCCTTCATGGGATTCTGCAATTAACTCTTCCGGTTACGTACGAATGTATGCCGAACTCTCGGGACCATTGCACAAAATGCTGCAGGTTGGAAAGTTTGATGGGCGCAAGGGGGGCAAGAAAACGCTGGCCTGGACAACGGAGGCGGAAGAAGCGTTCGAGACGCTCAAGAGAACTCTCCTGGGAAAGTTGGGATTATTCCTTATGAATCCAGACAAAGGATTTGTGCTCTGCACCGATGCATCGGATTATGCCGTGGGAGCTGTCCTGGAGCAAGTCCGAGAGGATGGTTCCCATGTCCCAGTGGCCTTTTCGAGTAGACCTTTGGCGGAGGGGCAACGCCGCACTGGGCTGCAAGGGAAGAGGAGACATATGCCATTATCTGTCCCTTGCGCAAGCGGTCAGGGCATGTTGGTTTGCAACCCATTGTGGTGTGCACCGACCATCAAAGTTTGCAGAGTTGGCACAAGGAGCACGTTGACACCCCCTTGGGTCCGGCAGCCCGACGCGCCCGGTAGCACGGGACGCTAGCCAGGTTTGACTTGAGCGTAGTGTATGTGCCCGGAAAGGACAACACTGTACCCGATCGCCTCTGTCGTTGTGCCTACCGAGCCGGGAAAGCATGGATGGACATCTTCATGCATGCGACGCGGGGGAAACTGCAGAGGCCATTCGTATCATCGAGGCGGAGCGTCTCCTGGAAGAAGGCAAGGACAACTGCTTTTGTGCTGATGGGATCCCGCGCGGAGCTGGCCCAAGTCCGAGATGCCTAGGTCTGTAGTAGGTGCAAGCGCTGGAGGCACAAATGAAGGAAGAGGACATGGTACAAGCCATTGACGGAGTGCAATCGGTCTTGATGGAGCATTCATCCGAGGATTATGCAAATTCGGACCATTGGCTCAAGTATTGGAATGCGGTGAGTGCGCCATCCGACGATGATTGGCTGGAGGGATTGACGGAAGACGGGGACAAGTTCCTTCTCAAGGACAAGCTCATGGTTCCCAAAAACCGGGTGGGGGACTTGATTGACCATTGGCACAACGCTCAATTGATGCATCCGGGACCAGATAAATTGCAGAAGGATTTGGAGTCGACGTTTTTGTTCCCTCCGGGTTATTACGCAGTTTTGAACCGGTATTGCAAGGCGTGTGCGGTCTGCAGGGCCACCAAACATCCCGACCGGTCAACTGCTAGAAACCCCGTGTACACGGCCATTCCTGAGAGTCCCATGAGGTCGATTTCAATTGATGTCTTTGCGATGCCGCAACTTACGGTGGACGGCGAGGTCTTTGATTGTGTTATTTTGGCAGTCGATCGCCACAGCGGATACATCGTGGCGGTTCCGGGGACAAAATCCAAGAAGAAAGACAAGAGGGACAAGCACGGAGTGGGGCTGCAAGCCAAGACTGTGGCGCAAGCAAGGATCCGACATCGGTTGACGGTATTTGATGTGCCAGCCCTGATATGCAGCGACAGGGGGACACAGTTCGTTGGCGCATGGTTTCGCACAATGTGCAAGTACATGGGCGTGAGGCATGCCAAGACGTCGGCATATCACCGCCGTTCGAACGGAAAAGCGGAGGTGGCGGGCAGACAATTGTTCGAAAAATTCTGGCAATTGCATATTGATGAGGCTGGCAGAAGTTGGTATCATTCCATTTCGAGGAATCAGCAGGCATACAACGATTTACCCAGACCGTCTGGTTTTTCCCCCCATCGTATCCTATTCCTGCGGGATCGAGTTTCACGTACTCTCCCGTGGATGAACCACGGTAATGTGGCAAGGGAGGCTAATGCCATGATGTCCGAAGCTGACGACACGGCCAAGAAAGTGTGTGATGCCATGGTGGCGGGACATGCCAAGAGGGCCGAGTATTTCCAGTCCGGCGAAGTTCACAAATATCCGCTCAAGGACACCAGCAGCAGTCATGGTGCATACCGGGTGTCATATTGCGGAACCCCTTGCAAGATGTGTATGTGTTCCAAGTGGGGAACAGCAAAAACGGTGGAGCGGGATCACACTCAGTTGCTCCCGCGGGAACCGGATCCCCATGGCTGTGCCGTCACCTTTGAGTTCACCGCGGACGCCTTCGACTCTGACAACGACGGGGAGGAGGACCAGTACACCGCCTGGGGCTTCCTCTCGGACAAGCCCGATCCCAGCACACCGGGGGGACGGCTATACAAGGTCCGATGGAAGGGTTTTGCTGCATCGAGGGACTCGTGGGAACCTCCAAGCAGCTTTTTGCCGCGGTACACGTCCGTGTGGTTGGACTACCTCAAGGCCAAGAAAATCATGTTGGACGTCAAAAGTGTGCTGGTTCACTTGGTCACGGGCATCCGCGATTGAGGCCATCAATCCCTGCGCATATTTCTGTGCATCCACATGTTTTCCACATTTCATTCATAATCCACATTTCATTTTCCACATTTTTTTCCACATTTCATTTCTTTGCCGTAGTGATGCATGTGCCAAGGCTCGGAACTTTCCAAGTACCCCCCACCCCATTTTCTTTGACATGAGACGGGCATTTGGAACCAAGATCAGTCTTGGGTTGTCGTCATATTTTTCAGTGTGCACAATCGGTCACCGCTTGTTCAGGTGATCACCACGGAACCATGGTTGTCAAGAACCCCTCATAATTTCCTATTTTTTTGAGTGGAGCCCTTGGTAAGTGCATCGGCGGGGGCGACACCCCCGCTATATGGGATCGTTCGTCGACTTCTACGTTCGAATTCAAGAGTCTACGGGGGATATGAAATTGATATCCATTTAGTTTCATCTCCCGACCCTCTTTGCTTTGTTGCTTTGTTTTCTTTATTTTTTTGGAGCGATGGCACGTATTTGGAGGTTGCCGGACGCAATGAGGACCACCGGTTGAGCTAAATCCTCCACAACTACTGACGCGTTCCCGTGGGGGGCCGGCCACGGGACGCTGCCGGACACGCGCAGGTGAGCAGGCAGGCAAAGCACTACGCTCACAGGGGCATCAATGCGCTCATGTCATGTGACAAAGCGTTTCAGAATCCTTGCCACTCTGCAAAGAGGGAACAAGAGTATGTACAACAACACATCAGGATATGTACACATGGGGTTAGGACTGGACTGGGGTAAGGACATCACAGGACAATAGACACTCAGTCCTAACTCATATCCCAATCCCAGGTCCGACCCTCTCAGTGGCTGGTGGGGGCGGGGGCTCAAACACAACCCATGCCCTGCTCAGTCCGGACCCTGAAACCCTGCCATTGGGAGAGGTGTCCCGCCCAGCCACAGGCCAGTTCCTCGGAACCCAGGGCGGGTTCTTCGGAACCCAGCGGCTTCAAGGCCAACCGACAGTGGCTCCCCATGCTCCTATAACGGCAGGTCCCAACTCCTCTCTGAGCCAGAGATATGGCCCCGCCATTATCACCCAGGAGTAGGTAGCTGAAAATGGGCTGTTTCAGCCCAAACTGAAATTAACTCAAAAATCCCCAAAATTGACCCCTCGTCCGGACACGCCAGAGGTAGGGACGAGGCAACTGCCCCTATGCCCTTTGTGTACGAACTCCCCGGAGCCCTCACCCAACCTGGTTCCCTCTGAGGTTCCGGCATCAGGGCAACACGGATGAGTCAAGTGGGGTCATGATGCCAAAATCACCAAAATTGGCGTCATTCCCACGCGTGGCTCGCCCGGCCAAGGTAAGGCAAATAACCCACAGGGTAGGAGGCGGAACCTACGACCTATATATGAGTGTACAACCTGAAATTAGGTCCAGGCACCTTATGGGCTTAGAGGAATGGGGCCGCCAATTGACCACACGGAAGGGGGAAATTGGGGTCCCAAAATGGGGTCATTTTGGCTGCTTGAAATGAGCCAAAATTCGGTGTGCCCCCAATAGTATATCTCCACGCCGGCTTGGAGATCAGATCTGCCATCCCATACGCGATCCACCGGGAGTCCAATGGAGACTCCCATGCACTTGGCTCTCAAAGATCTCTATGCCACCGGGCTCGGTGATGATCCCAATTGGGTCCACAAATCTCAAAATTGCAAAATTGCCCACACCCACTTTGGGCTAGCGCCTTAACGAAGGTGGATCCGCTTCGCCCACGCGGTGTGTGGACCATGGGGACCATTACCTATAACACCCATGTCATATATGGTCCATCAGTCCATGCGTCCGGCGTGCACGAGCGTTAGAACATAGTGCACGGCGGGCAACAAAAGTGGAAAATTGCTCAAAGTGGCCAAAAATGCGCACACTCATGGTTAAGGCAAATGAGGCACATGCCCGACTTGGACCGGAGTGTGCCATAGGATTGGTATCAAGTCATGTGTGTCCAACATATCTTTTGGGCGTCGCCCAACTCCTCCGGTTTTGGGAATGGCAGGGTCGCCAAGTGAGCCCATGATTTGGGATAGTCCCAAATCGCCAACATGGCGGCCACGGTATGCCAAGCCTAAGAGGAGTGATTCGTCGGGTCCAAGATATGTTGGGCACCGAAGTATGTACCCTCATATCATACTTGGGTCATGATGTCAATTGAGCGCAACGTTGAGATACACGGTCGCCACTTGACATCATGACGGGCCAAAAATGGCAAAATTGGCACAAGCACACACAAAAGTGCCTTGAAAGGTGCATAATTATATTATAATATCTTCGGCTTGGATCGTGCAATCACTTAATCCTTCTAAACACAATGACTTGACACCAATGACCTTCGATCCCACATATGTGCTCCACTTGGGGCGCCTTGAAAGGTTACGAGCGCTACTTCCCAAGTGGGCACATGAAAATATGGAAAATTGCAAAATATACACCTTGCTCCCAACGCATCGCTTCGGGTTCACCACACAAGCTTCCTTTCACCAAGGTTAGGCTTGCAATTGATTGTGAGGAGTATGGAGAAGGGGCTTACCCAATATGAGGTCCATTGGCTGGTTCGGCTTGGAGCAATGGATCCGCCAAATGGGCACGCAACACAACACATGGCACATACCACATATTGCCCCAAAAGGTAGCTCCCCCCACGATATGTCATGCCCCTCCAAGGGCATAACTTTGTGTCAATCGCTCATAGGAACTCAGGGAGAGTTCCTATGCAACACCAACACTTGCGCGCTACACTCGAAAGTTATCTTAACGCACGCAATGTCATGGCCAAAGAGTTATAACGCAAACTCTACCCTATTGACCATGATCCATTACACTAGCGCGCACGTGTGGAAACGCAAGGCATATAATGCTTCCTAAATTACGTCCGGAGTATTGTGAATACATCCCACGTTTCCTTATTGTCATTCCTCGCAAGCGGCGCGAGATATGACCTTCACAAGTGGCCTCACGAATCAACTTTGTTTTGCCCATATCTTTAAGACAAATGGAGGGCAAGAGAAAAGGAAAGTTGATTCGTGCATAGGGAAGCACGTAGGTCCACTCGAAAGAGGTCAAATCAAGTGCGGGGATGTCGAAGTCGAAAAACCGATTTCGACATCCTGAAAAATTCGGATTAAGGTTGCGAGTGTAAGATGTGAAAATTGCGGAAGCATCCATGCAGTTCCTGACGACTTTGGAGCCTTCGTGACGGATAGCGTTAAAATTTCCATTAATTACAGTTAAACTGGCGGTTACGGTAAAGTCGCGATCCAACCGCCAGCAGTCAAAACAGTGAATAACAGAACGGAAGCGTAAAAATTGACGGAAACAATATGAAAGTAAAACCCTGTTGATTCCTGATATTCTGATACACAAATCTCCGCTGGCGGTGCATCGGTTGCCGATGCGGGGCTTTACGGCACGGAACGGAGCGTCAACGGGCGTCTTCCCTTCCGTGCATGGGGTTAGTGGACCGGAGACCGTAACGTAGCCATGGGGTTCTGGGTACCGCTTCACCCCCCTCCTTAGAGCAAACCCTGGGGGGGGCTCGATAACACCCAAGCATGGCAGCGGGTACCCAGGACCATCCCCTGAAGGGGGGGTGTCACATCCTCACTTCAGGCTGATTCTGGGTTAGGCTGCCCATTCCAACGCATAGTAAAACAGGTATGATGCTGTAGATGTTAGTAATAAGCGGTACAGTATCAAGTATCAAGTCCCGGGTCCTGGCGGCGATTGTTCGGCATCCAAAGGACCCGTTAACCCATACCAGGCGCACCGGGTGCCGGCTGCTACGGTCACCACCACAGTGGCAGTGGCATACACGGCCAACATAGGCGACACACGACGACCGAGGTGGTCCCACAGGTCGAGAGCGACCACAAAGATCCATCAGGCTACCCCAAGCTTCCCAAGGCCCGCCGACTGGGGAGAGTCCCCACGGGTCGTTCCTCGGGCGCACCATGTCCATATCCATACGACGCGAGTCCAGAGTGCCATAGTCGAACTCCTTAAGAACCCCAGATCTTAAGGGAACTCCTCCATAAGAGATCGGGCATCAAGGCCGTCTTTTCCCTCGCCCTATTACCACGAAGGCCATACATGAGGGAGTCCTCATGCAGTGTGGGCGGAGGCGTCGACTCCTCAAACCACCAGTTTCCCAGGCAGACTGACCGAGGTCAGGAGCACCGGAGGCCGCCATCCGAATGCAAGTGCGTCTGCGAATCGGTAGGCTCACACTGGGACTGACAGTGGCGGACCGCTGGGAGTGTAGTCAGGCAACTGGGCTTCCCGCCTGGCGCCATCAGGATCTCCACATCACAGCGAATAGGGCAACACGGTATCACGGGCACTCATACAGTAGAATCTGTAGTCAAGTACTGGTCCAGGCTGGACCAGGCTGTAAGAACATGTACACGGCGACTCAAGGCGCCTCTGTATCCCGATTCGTGGTGAAAAACAGTCCATCCCTCAGCGATGGGCTGATGACACTTGACATACAGATGCACATATCCTGGAGGGCAGAAAAACAAGCAATAATCTGGGTAAATAGGCGTGTAAACACGCTCTGGACAGAGCGCCAAACCAAGCCACGGTCAGGATAAGGCAATGCAGGAGGGTGGACGGGAAAACGCCTGAGTTCAGGCCATATATAGTCTGCAGACACACGTCGACTGGTCTGGATCCCGCAAATGCCATGGGACCAGACCACACACCAAAAATCGTAATGCCGATGACAGCGGCATCCGTTGCGCAACGTCGTATGGGCTTCAAGGCCCCAAGAGCTCAGAAATATGAAGGTCAGTCGCCCTACCTGGTTTCCCAAGGATTCAGCAGGGGGGGGAGTGACAAATAAGAGTTAAAAGAGAGGGGCCATCCTCCTCTGGATACAGCAGGGGGGGTATATGGCCACTCTGTCACCGAAAGATGGAAGAGAGCAAGCAAGTAAGGGACGATTCAGGGGAGAGCTCAGGGCGCTGATCAGGCACCCCTGGCTGCAATCGCTCGGGTGAGTGCTGCCAAGTCCGAGACATGGATCTTGGTCTTGTGCTTGCGGATGTACTCCATGAAGGGAGTATTGACCCGCGGCACGAACGAGGAGACGGGTTCCCAGGTATCGTGGGACGGCCCATAGCCTCGCCAACGAACCTTGAACTCCAGACCTCCGGGTGCCGAGGCTTTCGGACGCTGAGCCAGGATCTTCTCGACAGTATAGTCGTCCTGCTCAGCATAGTCATCATCCGAATCAGCCTCATGTGCGGCATAGCTCAGGGGCACATGTTGGCCACGGAGGTCGGGTTCCCGCACACGGAGTTGACTCTCGTGGCGCTCCCGGAACTGTCCGTGACCCACCTTGATGCGGTAGGTGCCCTCACCAATCCTGCGGACCACCTCGCCAGGTGTGAACCAGGTCTTGGTGCGATGGGTGCCCATGGGGCGGGGTCTGATCACCCACACCGGGTCTCCCACCCTGAACTTCTGCGCTGTTGAGCTCGGGGCGGACTTCTGACGCTCAGCATGCTCCTTCTCGAGCTGCTGGCGGATGTCCCGCGCCGTTTGCTCTTGCCGCGCGAAGAACTCCTTGGCATCCATGGCCATGCCATCACCAGACAAGGGAAGTCCCCTACGCAGGGGGTCCCTGCCGAACAGAATCTGGTGAGGGGACAAACCGCCCGGAGTGGGGGTGTCATGATGGGCCTTCAGAGCAGGCCACATTTCCTCAAACCAGTTCCGCCGTGGATTGGTGATGTGGATCTTGAGCAGCTTCTCGAACAGCTGCTGTCCAGCCACTTCAGGACGGCCGTTAGACCGGCTGAGATAGGCGACGCTCTTGGCATGACGTATCCCCATGAGGGAACACATAGCCTTGAACCAGCCACCAGTAAACTGGGGCCCTCGGTCACTGCAAATGGTGCGGGGGATGTCAAAGACGGTCAGCCAATGACGAATCATCATGACTGCCACTTCCTTGGCAAGCAACCCCTTTTTTGCGTGCCGGAACGGCTACAACGTAGCCGCTGTGGCGGTCCACACACAGAACCACACAGTCAAAGGTCTCCTTGCCAATGTGCACTTCGGGCATGGAGAAGACGTCCATGGCCACGCTCTCCATGGGCTGGTCAGGAACCGGGGTCCACTGGGGTTCCCCCTTGACGTTCCGGTTGTCGGGATTGCAGGCCTGGCAGACCGAACAACCCTTCCTGACCTTCTTGATGGCAGTGTAGAGAACGATATGGTCGATCTCGAACCGGCGCTGCATGTCAAGGGCTTGCTTCTTGACCCCTGGGTGCAGCATGTGGTGGTGCCAAGCCTCGCAAAGCTCGAGCACCCGGGACTCCGGTACTAGCAGCTTACCATTCCGGTAGAGCTTGCCATCTTCCTCGGTAAGCCCCTTTGGCCACTTCTGCCCGTCGTCAGGGTCGGTCACAGCCCTATACTCGGCCGCAAAGGCCTCAGACTTGGCATAGTCGTCGGTCCAGTCGTCCTGGAGGCAAGACTCCGGGAAGAGGTGCTTGTCGGACTCAGCTCCATCAGGGGCGAGTACTCTGACCGCTCTGCTCACCCTCGTTGCGAGGGGGGCATCCGCGGCCATGACGACGAAGCATTTTGCACCCTCCTCCTCCATCAGGCGCTCGTTTTCAATGATCCTCTTGGCTTCAGCGGTACCAGCCTCATCGCCATGGGCAGAGATATCCTGCATGCCCTTGCTGGCGGGATAGGCCCACCTACTGAGACAGTCCGCCACGGTGTTATCCTTTCCAGGAATATACACCACCGTGAGGTCGAACTTGGCCAAGGTCTCATGCCATCTTACCCGTCGGGAGGCAGGACCTGAGGGGGTGTCCACGTGCTCCTTGTGCCACGACTGCAGACTCTGATGGTCGGTGCAGACGGTGACGGGATGGAGGGCTATGTACCCAGCCCATTTCCTGAGAGCCATGACGCTGGCATACGCCTCCTTTTCACGGGGCGTCCACGTCCGTCTCTGGCCTTCCGCCAGGACTCGGCTCCAGAAGGCCACGGGCACGTGCCTCCCGTCGTCAAGCACTTGCTCCAACACAGCGCCAATGGCGTAGTCGGAAGCGTCGGTGCGTAGGACGAACCCTCGGTCGGGATCCACGAGGTGCAGACCCACTGCGGATAGCAGCGCCTGCTTCATCCCCTCAAAGGCACGGTCGGACTCAGCTGTCCAGACCAGAGCCTTCTTGGACCCCTTCTTGGTCTCCTCTCGGTTGCCCTTGAGCATGGTCGTCATGGGGGCTGCATACTCGGCATACATCTTGATATACCCCGAGTAGTAATTGCAGAACCCCAGATACGCCCGTAGCTCAGAGACCGTCTTGGGCTTTTCCCAGTGCTCAATCGCAGCCACCTTGCCAGGTATGGGCTTTCGCTTGCCGTTCCCGACTACGTGGCCAGCGAAGACCACCTCGCTTACCGCAATGGTGGCCTTGTCACTGCTGCCCGTCAGTTTGTGCCGAACCAGAGGGTCCAGCACTCGAGTGACGTCCCTCTTGTGTGCCTCCAGGAGCTCCTCGTAGCTCATGCTGGGGTCCCCGGACGCGATGATCACGTCGTCCACGAAGGGGTCCGCACAGTCGCGCACCGGCTCAAGCAGGTTCTCCAGCATCCGCTGAAAAGCCGCATTGCCATTGGTAACGCCCATGGGCATCACTTTCCACTGGAGAGGTCCAAGTGGGGTGCTCATGGCTGTGCTGGCACCGGACTCCTCGGCGAGAGGCATCTGATAATAACCATGTTTCAGGTCAATCACGGTGAAGATCCTCCGCCGGTGTTGCTTTTGCAGCATGTCCTCAATGAGGGGAAGCGTATAGCTATCATGCTGCGTTTGGGCGTTCAGGCCGCGGTAGTCGACCACGAGCCGCCACTCACCGGCAACCTTCTTGGGGACGACGAAGACGGAGAGGCCCATTCGGAGTGGCACGGCTCGAGCCAGCCTCTCTGGATGAAATCACGGAGGATCTTCTCCATGGCCTCTTTCCTCTCGCCCCTCAGGGCAAACTCCCGGTGCCGATACACACGGGGGTCCTGCTTCAGTCGTATCTTGGCCTCGCCATACGGTCCACGCACCGGTGGGGGAAACACAGCCTTACCGCTGAAGAAGGTATCACCATACTTCTGCTTCAGCCTGGCCCTCAATGCCTGGATCTCCGGGCAGTCATCGGACTCCGCCTTGGCTTCTCCGGGCACTTGAACCACGGAGCTTACTTGAGGGGTAGCGACCCCGCTCGGTTTCGGCTCAGGTGGTCTTCCCAGGTGGCCCAAAGGGCCATCTCTGGTCTTGCCTCGGAACAGATCGCCGTAGGTGGGTGGGCTACCGCCAGGCGGCTCGTCCTGGCTGGACATGTGGTCCAGTGCCCTCCTTACGAAGGTATCTCCATCGTAGGAACCAGAGACGATTGAGTCCACTTCCCACCAGGCTTTGTCCTGGCCTTTGCCCTCACGCTGGTTTCCCCAGTCGTGAAAGGGCTGATCCATATACCCCTGAACCAGATCCCACTCCTCTTCAGTGAGGGGCTCTTCCGATTCTGATTCTTCGATGTCAACAGGGGGAACCGCAAAGCATTGCCTCCAAGGCTCCGCTATGATGCGGTTGACACACACGAAGTCCGTGGTGTCGGCCTGATCAAGGCCCCCATCCACATAGTGGAATTCCGTCGGCCATCTCTGGGGTGGCATGGGCTGTCCCTTAGCGTCCTGATAGACACTCTCTCCAGCCGGTAGGACGACCTTGTTCAAGGTCATGTTGGTCAATAAGGCTACCCAATGTCGGGTACTTTCCTCCTCGGTGCATCCCATAGGAACAACCAGCACTGCCTTGGAGCGGTCCTTGCGAATCTTCGCTATCGCTCTTGGAATGTCCCAACGGGGGCAATGGATCCACATCAAACCCTGATGCGGACCCCAGTGCTTCTTCCACGCGGAGTCGTGTGCGCTCCAGTACTTCTCACACACCCGCAGATGGGCGGAGGTTCCTGAAGAGAACGCATCCAGGGCCAGATCCGACGCTCCCAGGTCCGCGACCACTCGGTTCGCCACTTCCGGCCTTACGCCGTACTCCTGGTTTGCTGGCCCAGTGGGCTCAGTGTCCAGCGCGGCGACTTCGAGCTGATTGCGTTCGGGGTGGATCGATTGGCATTCCACATGGTGCTCAGGTGACGAAAGCCACGAGAGCTGGTCGTCCTGGTACAGGGTCATCGAGGCCTGGGCCGGGAGGACGCCGGAGTCCGTCTCCATCATGAAGTCGTACCCGACGATCATGTCCCAGTCCATCTCGGCCTCGTAGAAGCGACCGTGCAGGAGGATTTCTTTGCCGAGGTCTGGGCGGCTCAGCTCACGATGGTTCACGAACTGCAGCCCAATGGCCGCTTTCTTCGTGCCTCCCACCATGTACTGGCCGTTCGCCACCTTCAGCTTAACAGGTTTCCGACTGTCGGTCAGACACTCTGGTGGAAGTAGGCCAGCCTTGACCAAGCTGACTTGAGCTCCCGTGTCGACCAACACGTCGAAAACCTTTTCCACTTCCCCGCATAAGGCACGGACCTTAAGATGCAACTGCCGCTCGCGACCGACACGGCGCACGGCGTGCAAACTCAGGATCTCGGGCCGTTCCAGAAGCTCAACAAGCGACTGGTGCAGGTCGTGGACAATGGGCTCAGGCTGCCCATCTGCAGCATCCAGCTGCGGTCCGGGTGATCCTCCGATACTCTCGGATAGATCCTGTAGTACATCAAACACATTCTTGGTCGCGAAGGACGGACGGGTGCAAGGGTTCGTGCCTTCACTTGCCCTCACCCCGCCTCCGCGACTGGGCGCCGGACCGGGCTATCTGCCCGCGGCAGTCCTCTTGTGCTTATCAGCTCATGACTGGGATGGTTCGGCGCTTCCCACGTCACCATCCTGCGACCGCCCTAGCTGGGGCCCTTTGCTGCAGGGGCTCCGCTAGGGGGCGTCGGTTGTGGAAGAGGGGGTGTTCTCCTCGGCCTCAACGTCGTTGACGCCCTTCTTCCTCCTCTCACTACGAGTAGGCTTCTTGTCATTGTCCTTGTTCTGGTTGTTCTGGTTGTTCTCCTTGTTCTTGTTGTCCGACCTGGGGACCCAGTTCCGCTTGATCTCCTGGATCTCCTTGGCCAACTCGGTCCCCACCGACGACATCAGCTTGGCCAGCTCGTCCTTGTCGACCTCCATTTTGGCTTCCCGGATACCCGCGGGCGCACGCTTCTTCAACCTGTGCGCCTTCTTGTAAGCCTCCGTGTCGGCCTTGTGGACGGGGCATGTTCGGTGGTCATGGTTGAAGCCTCGCTTCCTCCCATAACACACGAAACAGCCCTGAGGGTGAGCTCGTATGAACTCCCCAAAGGACAGCGGAGGGTCGCCAATGCGGCGAGGGTCCCTCTTCTCCTGCTTCCTCCAACCCTGCTGCAGGGGCTTCCAGTTTCCCGGTTTGCTACCCGCGCTCAGGTTCCTGGCCACGAAGGCACAAACGGCCACTTCGGCGGGCTCATCGTCGTCGTCATCGTCGACGAGAGTCTCATCGCCGCCGGCTCCCGCTGGGTCCATGGCATCTTCCCCGCCAGGTCCCTCGCCAACGTAGTTGACGTCGCGGTCGCCCGGCCTCAACCCGCGGGTGTGGTGGAGGTTTCGGTACTCCTTGAGTACTTCCTCGCCAACCCACTCCAGGATCTCGTCGCAGCTCATCCGCGCCGGGATGGGCTGCAGACAGACGGTCTGGCCGCTCAACTCACAATCGTCAAGGCGCCACATCGCGGTCTTCTCGCGATCGCCCGAGACGGTGATGAGAAGAGCGTTCCGCAGGGAGTGCCGTTTGACATCCCGGGCCACGTTCTTTTTCGCCCAAGCCACCACGTTCGTGTGATACTCCTTGGGGAGCATCATCTTGACCGTGTGGTTGGACTTGGCCAGCTTGGATTCCTCCTTGGTGACCCTCTTGATCCATGCTTCCGGCAGCATGGAGAGCAGGCGAGCCAGCTCGTCACCCTCGTTCCAATCCTCCACGTTGCGGCGGAAGAGGGTGTATTTCCCTCGGAAGTCTCGCCACTCTCGTAGGCGGATCTCCCGTCCATCGTGCTCAAGCTTGATGGACTTCCAGCGCTTGGCCGCCACCTGCTGAGCGTCCACCCGCTCCTGCTCGTTGAGCCACTTCTTGGCTTCCTTGAGGGTCTTGATTTTCCCCTCCTTGGTCGCCATGAAGTATAGCTCTCCGAGCACTTCCGGCAGGCGGTACCTGAACCGTTTGAAGACATACTTCTCCGCATCAGCGGGAGGCAGGTCTTCAGTGACGGTCAGCCCCCAATCGTCCAGCTTCTCCAAGAAGCGGTCGAGGTTGAGGGGGTTGCCGTCGTACATGGGGGGCTTGATGTCCTTCAAGTCTTCCCACACGGCGGCGTCCGCGGCCTTAGAGACCATGAACGCCGGCCGTGAGGTCGACCGAGGTTCCCATCGGCCTCGCCCACGGACTCCCACGGCCGCCACGTCCATCTCCTCCATGGAACCCCTGTGGCTACGCCGCGGTTCCTCCACGTACGCTGAACCAAAATGATCACGCCGTACTGCATCCATGTACGCATCCTCATCACGGCGCCGGCGGCTGCGTTCAGCGGCCTCCTGTCGTACACCACGCGGCGGGCTGATGTCGAACTCCTCCAGGTCCAGGTCCAGGTCCTCACCTTCGCCGACATCCCAATCCACGTCTCCTCTGGGGACCTCGTCCCTGAGTCCACCACAACGTCCTCCAGCCATTGGGATTGGCACCGGGGCTGGTGCCGGGCGTCGGGGGCGTACAGGCGTCCGCGGTGGAGCACGGCGGTTGCGGTACTCCGCGCTGAGCCACTCATCACGCCATTCCTCACTGCCATTGCCGGGCGGCACGCGCTCGTTGCGGCGGACCGCGCTGTGGTGAGAGGGGGCGGTGAGAGAGGGGGCACTGGCGCTGGGGAGACTCCTGGGGGCTCCTCCGGGGGCGTGGGGTCTGCCTGGACCTGGTCAGGGTCCCCAGCCGTCGTCCGACGAGCCAGACTCCAGGGGTGGGTGGTCGCTGCCGACGCTCCCACGGGCTTGCAGCGCGTCCAGCCTCTCCTGCAGGCCGCTGACGACGTTGGTCAGCGACTTGGTCTCGGCCCTGGCGATGTCCAGCTCCTTCCGCGCGCGCGCGGCGACCCTGGAGATGCGAGCCATCTCGCCCTTGCCCGTGTCTACCTCCAGCTCGAGCAACTGGACTCTCCTGCGGAGGTAGACAATCCACCGCCAGGTGGTATCCGGGTCGCCGTCCCCTGGTGGGTCGTCGGGGTCCCCAGGGGGTCCTGATGGTCCTCCGCCAGGGGGTCCCGGTGGGTCTCCGCCGTGTCGCCTCGGTGGGTCCGAGGATGGGCGCTTCCCCGTGATGCCGAGGTCCATGTCGTCATCCTCGTCCATGTCGCCCCACCTGGGCGTCTCGGTCACGGAAGCCTCCGAGCTCCGGTAGGGAGGAGGGAGATCCTCATCCTCACCTTCCGGTTCCATGGGGACGTCTCCGCCTCCTCCGCCCGTCCAAGCCACCACTTGGCGATGCCGGCGGCCTCGTTCATCCCCTTCACTGGCGGTGAAGAAGGGGTCACTGTCGTGGGGGTGTCCACCCGCTGGCCTGCGCGGCCCCTCGGGGGTCTTCCCCTTGCCCTTCCTCCGTCGATGGGCGGTGGTGCCACTGCTCCCACTGCTGCCCGTGTCCGCCTCATCCAGCGTCATCCTGGAGGAGGCGTCCCCTTCGAAAAGCTTTCGAAGGGTCTCCACTCGTGATCCTCCCGGGGGAGTCTCGCGGCGGAGTTTGGCCTCTGCCTCCTCCATGGCGGCGGCGGTGGCTGCGGTAGCCCGCACTTCGGCTTCTTCCCGAGCACGCGCCGCCCCGGCTTCCCGGGCTTGCTGCAGCCGCGCCTTCTGCGCTTCCAACGCCGCCAGCTCCGCCTCCGTCTTGGCCTTCTCCTCAGCGACCTTCCGTCGCGCGGCCTCGATGGCTTCCTTCTTGGTGGCGTCCTCCTGGGCCTTAGCCGTTGCTTCGGCGTGGGCCCTTTCCTCCGCCTCCTTCTTTGCCCTCTCTTGGCCAAGCGCCTCTTCCAGCGCCTTCACCTCGGCCTCCTTGCAGGCAATGGCCTCCTGCGTCCGGCGGGCTTCCTCGTCGGTTGCCCTGATCCGGGCAGCCACTGCCTCATGGGCGGCCGCAGCCGTGAGACCGGCCGCGATGGCTGCCACTTTCGAGGCGTGGTAGTCCATGCCTCTGCCCCACTCGGTGGCCTCCTCATGGGCGATGCCGACGGCGCCCTCCACGGCGGCGTTCTGCTGCGTGGCCCGTTGCCGGGCAACCCGAAGGTTGCAGGGCGCCCCACAGACGCGCTCACAGGCGCGCGCCACGTCCCTTTGGGCGGGAGCGGCGCTGCTGCTGGAGCTGGCCTGGTCGGCTGGCATCCTCCCGCGGTGGGCCCACTCCACGTCGCTGCTGGGGCCTGCTGGGGCCTGCTGGGGCCTGCTGGGGCCTCAGGAGCAGCCGACGGGGCTTGGCCTTGGTCTGCTTGGCGACTTTCATGAAGTCACCAAGGGTGGCGTGGCCGGGGTGATGACCACCATTGGCCCGTTGGGGACTGGGGGCTGGGGCCGCGCCCTTGGCGCCTTGGGCGGCTTCGGCGGCCAGGGATTCATGGTACTCCCGCCACCTCCGGTCCCGCTTCCTGTCCTCGGCGGACCTCTTCTCCTTCCCCGGAGAAGCGCTGCTGCTGCCCTGCAGCCTGCGCTCGCTCCCCGGTTCCGGGAAGTTCTTTTCGATCATGTCCCACAGGGAGACATTGATGGACGCGCCCGACGGGTACGCGTTGGGGGTCTCGTCCTCCTCGATCCCGTCGGGGCGCAGCCCTTCGCCGGGCCTGTCCGGCCGGGTCCAGGTCCGCCAGCGCCTCGTAGCCTTCCGCCCGCAGCCACTCCTCCACTGCCCGCAGGCGGTCCTCCCCCATGTCCTCGCGGAGCTCGAAGCTCCCGGGCATGCCGCCTTCACACTGGGGGTGGCTGTGGCGGTAGTGCTGGTCCCAGACCAACCCACGCAGCAGGCGTGCCGCATGGGGGTGGGGCCGCGGCCACGTCCTGCCCGCTTCTTGCCAGTTTACCATGGCAGCGGGGGGCGTACTTGGTCTTGAGGTCCTTGGTGTGCACTCGTTCTACTCAACGAACTGGTGGTGGTTGTTGGGGCGGGTGCTGCAGCACTGGATTGGAAGTGCGGCTGGTGCTGGTCAGCCGGTGGTTGTGGAGGTGGTTGACGCGGCCTTGCTGGTCGGCCGATGGGACTCCGGGTCGGCCGATGGGGCTGATGCAGGAGTCCTGGTCTGTGCACCTCTTCCACGGTCGCTGCGCGGTCAGGGCGATGCTCTGGTCGGCGCTGCGGGCTCCGTGACGAACTCAGCGCTGTCGCTGGGCGGCGCTGCGAGCCGCTGCGCTGCGCTGCGAGCTGCTGCGCTGCGCTGCGAGCTGCGAGCTGCGAGCTGCTGCGACGCGCTGCTCGGGGTTGGTGGCCCCGAGTGGCACGCGAGGGTTGGGTAACCCCGCGGCGGTGAAACGCTTTTGACGCGTTCCCGTGGGGGGCCGGCCACGGGACGCTGCGGGACACGCGCAAGTGAGCAGGCAGGCAAAGCACTACGCTCACAGGGGCATCAATGCGCTCATGTCATGTGACAAAGCGTTTCAGAATCCTTGCCACTCTGCAAAGAGGGAACAAGATTATGTACAACAACACATCAGGATATGTACACATGGGGTTAAGACTGGACTGGGGTAAGGGCATCACAGGACAAGAGACACTCAGTCCTAACTCATATTCCAATCCCAGGTCCGACCCTCTCAGTGGCTGGTGGGGGCGGGGGCTCAAACACAACCCATGCCCTGCTCAGTCCGGACCCTGAAACCCTGCCATTGGGAGAGGTGTCCCGCCCAGCCACAGGCGAGTTCCTCGAGACCCAGCAGCTCCAAGGCCAACCAACAGTGGCTCCCCATGCTCCTATAACAGCAGGTCCCAACTCCTCTCTGAGCCAGAGATATGGCCCCGCCATTATCACCCAGGAGTAGGTAGCTGAAAATGGGCTGTTTCAGCCCAAACTGAAATTAACTCAAAAATCCCCAAAATTGACCCCTCGTCCGGACCCGCCAGAGGTAGGGACGAGGCAACTGACCCTATGCCATTTGTGTACGAACTCCCTGGAGCCCTCACCCAACCTGGTTCCCTCTGAGGTTCCGGCATCAGGGCAACACGGATGAGTCAAGTGGGGTCATGATGCCAAAATCACCAAAATTGGCGTCATTCCCACGCGTGGCTTGCCCGGCCAAGGTAGGGCAAATGGCCCTCAGGGTAGCAGGCAGGACCTAGGACTGAGTGTACGACTTGAAATTGGGTCCGGGCTCACTATGGGCTTAGAGGAATGGGGCCGCCAATTGACCACACGGAAGGGGGAAATTGGGGTCCCAAAATGGTCATTTTGGCTGCTTGAAATGAGCCAAAATTCGGTGTGCTCCCAATAGTATATCTCCACGCCGGCTTGGAGATCGGATTCGCCATCTCATACGCGATCTACCCGGAGTCCAATGGAGACTCCCATGCACTTGGCTCTCAAAGATCTCTATGCCACCGGGCGTGGTGACGATCCCAATTGGGTCCACAAATGTCAAAATTGCAACATTGCCCACACTCACTTTGGGCTAGCGCCTTAACGAAGGTGGCTCCGCTTCGCCCACGTGGTGTGTGGACCATGGGGACCATTACCTATAATACCCATGTCATATATGGTCCATCGGTCGATGCGTCCGGCGTGCACGAGGGTTAGAACATAGTGCACGGCGGGCAGCAAAAGTGGAAAATTGCTCAAAGTGGCCAAAAATGCGCACACTCATGGTTGAGGCAAATGAGGCACATGCCCGACTTGGACCGGAGTGTGCCATAGGATTGGTATCAAGTCATGTGTGTCCAACATATCTTTTGGGCGTCGCCCAACTCCTCCGGTTTTGGGAATGGCAGGGTCGCCAAGTGACCTAATGATTTGGGATAGTCCCAAATCGCCAACATGGCGGCCACGGTATGCCAAGCCTAAGAGGAGTTATCCGCTGGGTCCAAGATATGTTGGGCACTGAAGTATGTACCCCCATATCATACTTGGGTCATGATGTCAATTGAGCGCAACGTTGAGATACACGGTCGCCACTTGACATCATGACGGGCCAAAAATGGCAAAATTGGCACAAGCACACACAAAAGTGCCTTGAAAGGTGCAAAATTATATTATAATATCTTCGGCTTGGATCGTGCAATCACTTAATCCTTCTAAACACAATGACTTGACACCAATGACCTCCGATCCCACATATGTGCTCCACTTGGGGCGCCTTGAAGGGTTACGAGCGCTACTTCCGAAGTGGGCACATGAAAATATGGAAAATTGCAAAATACACACCTTGCTCCCAACGCATCGCTTCGGGTTCACCACACAAGCTTCCCTTCACGAAGGTTAGGCTTGCAATTGATCGTGGGGAATATGGAGAAGGGGCTTACGCAATATGAGGTCCATTGGCGGGTTCGGCTTGGAGCAATGGATCCGCCAAATGGGCACGCAACACAACAGGGAGAGTTCCTATGCAACACCAACACTTGCGCGCTACACTCGAAAGTTATCTTAACGCACGCAATGTCATGGCCAAAGAGTTATAACGCAAACTCTACCCTATTGACCATGATCCATTACACTAGCGCGCACGTGTGGAAACGCAAGGCATATAATGCTTCCTAAATTACGTTGGGAGTATTGTGAATACATCCCACGTTTCCTTATTGTCATTCCTCGCAAGCGGCACGAGATATGACCTTCACAAGTGGCCTCAGGAATCAACTTTGTTTTGCCCATATCTTTAAGACAAATGGAGGGCAAGAGAAAAGGAAAGTTGATTCGTGCTTAGGGAAGCACGTAGGTTCACTCGAAAGAGGTCAAATCAAGTGCGGGGATGTCGAAGTCGAAAATCCGATTTCGACATCCTGAAAAATTCAGATTAAGGTTGCGAGTGTAAGATATGAAAATTGCGGAAGCATCCATGCAGTTCCTGACGACTTTGGAGCCTTCGTGACGGATAGCGTTAAAATTTCCATTCATTACAGTTAAACTGGCGGTTACGGTAAAGTCGCGATCCAACCGCCAGCAGTCAAAACAGTGAATAACAGAACGGAAGCGTAAAAATTGACGGAAACAATATGAAAGTAAAACCCTGTTGATTCCTGATATTCTGATACACAAATCTCCGCTGGCGGTGCATCGGTTGCCGATGCGGGCCTTACGGCACGGAACGGAGCGTCAACGGGCGTCTTCCCTTCCGTGCATGGGGTTAGTGGACCGGAGACCGTAACCTAGCCATGGGGTTCTGGGTACCGCTTCACTACTACTTCTATTTTTAGCTCACCACCTTCTATTTCTAGAAGACTTGCGCTATTTTTAGCAGTGAAATTTCTTTCTTTAGGACTCCACCATACCGGCCTCGTCTTGCGCAGCATCGGAAAAACTGTCGCTGTCGCATTGGTGAGGTCCGTTTACCTCCAAAGTCCCTTGATTCGGAGATTTCAATTTTTCCCGTGAGCTATTTTTAGTAACAAGTGTTACAATTTTTAGTAAAAGATTTTTTGCTTATTTCTCACCCTTTCTGGGCACCTAGGGACCATCCGACCGCATCGATGACCACTTTTTGGCATTCTGGTCGCAACCTTGGGGACTGTTTGCATTACATTTGAAGCAGGGGCCCCCGGTAGACCCTCCTAAAAAAGTTTTTAGGGTAGGGTTGGCTGCGGTCAAAACCGTGTTTTTGCCATATCTTTGACATATCGTTGAGTTGGAGGATTTCGTGAGTATCTACGCACTTCGAAAACTCATTCCCGATGCAACCGTGCAATTCGTTTGCTTCCCGCTTCCACCCGGGTCCCAAATGATATATTTTTGGGGGCAAAGAAAAATCTCCTACTGCATTGTTTATGTGTACGCTGTGTACGCTTGTCATGCAATGTCATCTCTACCCTCAGGTGCCACTGTCTCCTCTGAGTGATTCAATGCTCTCATGTCTCTTATTGGGAGTGCGGGTCATTCAACGGATTCATGATTTGCATGGCAAGCAGCATATACCTGTTTGTGGTCTTTTATGTACACTAGTCGATGACGTTGCTCTGTGTCTATCTTTGATCTGCCGAGCCTATGCCTTTAGGTTTAGTGGTGATCGGAGGGACTTCATTCTTTTGAGTTCCTATCCTACCTCCCCCAAATGACTTGGGCGAGTCGCCACCGTGTATGTGGTGCACTCCCACAATGAGGGGAGTGCCAAGGGAGCAACCAGGATCCTCCAGTCCTCTTTATGTTTCTCCTAACAGGTGACAATGCTCTGGGAAGGGGGGTGAAGCCTGTTCGCATCTTTTTTGGCTGCACTCTATCCAACACATCAGGGATTTCAACGATTTCAGCAGGTTTCGGGTTCAGGTAGGTAGGTAGGTAGGTATCTTCGGGATCTCAGGATGCCTCCTTTGACGATGCAGGAGGAAGGTCTTACCAAGGGGACGTCCTGTCCCTCCCACTGCCCTATGTTAGGTGCCTCTTGAGCGGCTCCCGCATGTGCTTGGGAAGGCATTGTCGCGGCCACCCGGTCCATGTGTCCCAGGTGGGAGGCTGTCCCCACATGTGTCCACGAGTAGGGCCACATACCCCCTCCTTTGGGCGGCAGCTCTGGGGGCTGCCCAGCCGTGTGGAGTATCCCTCACCACAAGGGGTATTGCTCCCGCTTGTCTACGGTACGACCGCCTCACCCTTGTGGCTTGAGTTGCGGGGCCGCTCCGCTTGGCAGGCAACCCCCTCCTGGACTGTGTACCGGCTCGCCTGTCACCGGTTGCTTCCATGGCTCCGGGTGACGTTTGCCATGGTCCCCGATGCAGCCTGGCCGGGCTCGGACCAGCAGCCTTGGAGTACCGCTCCTGCCACTGGCCCGGTGGGTCGGCTGGGTCGCCCCAGTGTGTCCGACCCATGGGGTGTTGGTTCTTTCCTGTCCCCCGGCCGCCCTACGTGTGTGCCGTGTCCTGGGCCACCTGGCTCCTGTTCACCGGTGTGCCCGCTCGGTGTGTTGTTTTGCGTGTGCGGTGTCCTGGGCCTCCTGGCTCCTGTTCACCGGTGCGCCCGCTCGGTGTGTTGTGTTGCGTGTGCGGTGTCCTGGGCCTCCTGGCGCCTGTTCACCGGTGTGCTCGCTCGGTGTGTTGTGTTGGGTGTGCGGTGTCCTGCGCCTCCTGGCTCCTGTTCACAGGTGTGCCCGCTCGGTGTGTTGTGTTGCGTGTGCGGTGTCCTGGGCCTCCTGGCTCCTGTTCACCGGTGCCCCCGCTCGGTGTGTTGTGTTGCGTGTGCGGTGTCCTGTTCACTGGTTCGGGTTCAAATTCAGGCAAATTCCGAATTGATATTATTTATCTGTCTGAGGATGGTGAATATCACATTTCTAGTTCTGACCAGGCCTGCTGTCTGTGCGCGCGCCCTTCTCGTGATCCTGTTGGCGTGCGCGTGCTCTATGTTCTTTAATGCAGGCCGATCGTTTGAAATTTCTTCCCAACGGGAGCTAATAGTGTTAGTTCCATCCTTTTACGGAAATGAAAACCAATCGGAAGCTAGGGCAACTCCAGTGAATGATAGAAGGCCCGGAGTTAAGGATCCGGCTAAACCCTGGTGTTGTGCCTCCGCCCACGAAGGCCTTCGACCTTGGGTGCATCACTGCCCTTGGGAGGAGACCGGTGTACGTTAATGGGCGCATCTGCTTCGGCAATGCCGCGCCTACGTGCATGGGGGACCACGAGCTGGAGGAGCCCTAGTGGAAGTGAAGTGGAAGTGGACGTGGTTGAGGTAGGCGCACCGGAAGGGAAGAAAGTAACTCGGTCGTTGCTCCGCGAGGCAAAGCAATTCCTCATTCCCTGGTTCTTCATTTGTTTGCTTTGCATGTGTCATGACAACTTGATCTCCCATGGAATCAAAGAGGGTCAATCTTTGGTGATTGTGTGTGTTGAACGTGATGTGTGCACTCGCAATGGCTGAACATGCTAAAGGTGGAGAATTGCCCTTATGCCCTGGGTGTTAACCACTCATTTGCCGTCTTACCTCGGTGACATTCGGTGAATTCATATCATTGGTCAAACATGGTTGGTGATCCACTATCCTTCTCTTGGCAGCAAGCAATAGGGCATGAGTTCACTTAAAATGGCTATTGGAATTAGGGACAATCGCCGGTCAAGGTTGGGGATGCTCATTCCAAGTGCATGAATGCTCTTCTGAGTCATGGATCGGCCAGACTGTCCCTCCATATGCATGCTAATGGGATTGATTTCTTCTGAGGTTCTCTCCTGGGCCATGGATCGGTTAGGCTCTCCCTCCTGGGCCATGGCCTGGTTAGGTTCTCCCTCCTGGGCCATGAATTGGTTAGGTTCTCTCTCTGGGCATGGATTGGGGTGGGACCATCTCTCTCAAGGCTTGGGTTGGGGCCGGACCATCTCTCTTCGAGGCAGGGCTACTTCTATTTGGGATGGGACAATCTCACATGGATGTGCTCTCATCAGACCCGGGATACCTCTCCTTCTGAACTAACTCTGCGGGCCGGGTCTAGGTCTCTGCATGTGACCCGGGGCATGTGCTTATCCAGTTTTCTTACCCAATCTCTCTGCAAGTAGCATGCATTGAATTTGTTCGGTGTCACACGAACATGCAAATAGGCAATATTGATTTCACTTGTTCATGTGTGGACAGTTTCTAATGCACATGACGGTTGTGGTTGCCTATGCCATCGGGTCTGAAGCGATTAGGCACAAGGTGATGGGACCAAGTTCCATGTCTAAGGATGTGAGGGGATGAGACATATGTTTTGTGTTGGCTTCTCTAATCATGTCTTTGGTTTGCGACACTCTAACCGTGGGGTGCCGAACAATTGGTATGTAGCATATACTAAACATGTGAGATTTGGTTGGCTGGCCCTTCTAGATGTCTTCTTTGCAAGCAGCAAGTAAACCCGTCAAGCGCATTCATGTGCTGGCCATGGTGTATGACATTGCTGAGTGACGGGCACCCGGCGTCCGGTGTGGAGTACCGAAGCATTGCCATCATGACAATATATATGTCACACATGCCGGTTCACAAGTAGTGTTTGCCATTGCCGTGCGGTCACTCTCCCAACTCATATATAGTGATCCTGATTGCAAGTTCTTAATATGTACACATTGGTGACTCACGAGGGTGGGCAAGTCATGTATGTAGCCATACCGTACTTTGTGGTCATGGAGGCCATGGTGTCATGGTTGATCATTGGTGAGAACATTCATTATGTTTGGAACCCATGTTGTTTCCTCCATTTTACCATCATGTGGGCAAGGGTAAGGATGGGCCATGTGTGCCCAAGCTTTGCGAGGAATCCAATGATGCCATTGTGTCTTATATGCTTTTCCTTGTGTGTTGCCATACACTTAATGGACCGTACCAATGTCATTGTCTCATGCATGATCATTCGTGAACCAATGAGTCTTCTCAAGCCGTTGCATCCGGATTGTGTGCGCATGCTGTCATACGTCCATAACAGAACGCATGGTTCGAGTGTCTATGGTCTATAAATGGATTCTTGGAGTAAGGATGCAACCTCGTCTTCAATAATCGCATATATTGTTCCAGGGCTTCATCTCCATTTCTACCTCTCAACTCCTTTGCCAGACATTGTCATTGTTTGTTCCCTTCTCCATGACTTTCATGTATTGATGGATCCAAGTGCTTCCGTCCTCAACACTTCCCTTAAATTGAATTGGTGGATCACGTGATTGGATTTCCATTGCCAAGGGTCGCCAAGGGGTGTGTTTGTGGGACATTTTCGGAATTCGAAAATTGGTGATTGGTAAGCATGGAAGCATTGGTGAGATCAAGGACAGTGGGTGTCACGGGGAAGAAGGAGGAAAGCTCGGAAATTGGCGGTAGAGCCCGCACAATGGCGGGGGCCGGTCCTATGGACCTTCATTGTTTCACATTGCATTTTGAAAAATCGACTTGTACATTTACTACGTAAGGCTTCCCTAAGGATTCCTCTGTTCTGTCCATGGTTTCTATAACACATTGAGCACAGTCTTACTGGAATTTCTGATATTTGCATTTTTAGCTCAAAACTAACCACCTATGGTGCTGTGGTAAGAGGTAGGTAGGTAGGTATCTTCGGGACCTCCGGATGCCTTCTTCGACAATGCAGGAAGAAGGTCGTACCAAGGGGACGTGCTGTCGCTCCCACGGCCAGGTGCCCCTTAAGCCGCTCCCGCAATTGCTTGGGGAGACAGTGTCGCGGCCACCCGGTCCAGGTATCCCAGGTGGGAGGGTGTCCCCACATGTGTCCATGGGTAGGGCCACATGTCCCCTCCTTTGGGCGGCAGCTCTGGGGGCTGCCCAGCCTTGTGGAGTATCTCTCACAACAACGGGTATTGCTCTCGCTAGTCTGCGGTACAACCACCTCATCCTTGTTGCTTGACTTGCGGGGCCTCTCTGCTTGGCAGGCGACCCCCTCCTGGACTGTGTACCAGCTCGCCTGTCACCGGTTGCTTCCATGGCTCCGGGTGACGTTCTCAATGGTCCCCGATGCAGCCTGGCCGGGCTCGTACCAGCGGCCTTGGGGCACCGCCCCTGCTGCTGGCCCTGTGGGTTGGCTTGGTCGCCCCGACGCGTCACACACATGGGGTGTTGGCTCTTTCCTGTCCCTCGGCCGCCCTTCGTGTGCACGTGTGTGCGGTGTCCTGGGCCACCTGGCTCCTGTCCACCGGTGTGCCCGCTCGGTGCCTTGCTTTGCGTGTACGTTGTCCTTGGCCACTTTGCTCCTGTTCACCGGTGTGGCCGCTCGGTGTGTTGCGTTGCGTGTGCGGTGTCCTCGGCCACTTGGCCCCTGTTCACCGGTGTGCCCGCTCGGTGTGTTGCTTTGCTGGTGCGGTGTCCTAGGCAACTTCGCTCCTGTTCACCGGTGTGCCTGCTCGGTGCCTTGCTTTGCGTTTGCGTTGTCCTGGGCCACTTGGCTCCTGTTCACCGGTGTGGCCGCTCGGTGTGTTGTGTTGTCTGTGCCGTGTCCTGGGCCACTTGGCTCCTGTTCACCCGTGTGCCCGCTCGGTGTGGTGCTTTGCTGGTTCGGTGTCCTGGGCCACTTGGCTCCTGTTCACCGGTGTGCCCGTTCCGTGTGTTGCTTTGCTGGTGCGGTGTCCTGGGCCACTTGGCTCCTGTTCACTGTTGTGCCCGCTCGGTGTGTTGTGTTGCGTGTGCGGTGTCCTGGGCGACTTGGCTCCTGTTCAGCGGTGTGCCCGCTCGGTGCGTTGCTTTGCGTGTGCGGTGTCCTGGGCCACTTGGCTCCTGTTCGCCGTTGTGCCTGCTCTGTGTGTTGTGTGGCGTTTGCGGTGTCCCGGGCCACTTGGCTTCTGTTCATCGGTGTGCCCGCTCGGTGTGTTTTGTTGCGTGTTCGGTGTCCCGGGCCACTTGGCTCCTGTTCACCGGTGTGCCCGTTCAGTGTGTCGTGTTGCGTTGCGTTGTCCTCGGCCACTTGGCTCCTGTTCACCGGTGTGCCCGCTCGGTGTGTTGCTTTGCTGGTGCGGTGTCCCGGACCACTTGGCTCCTGTTCACCGGTGTGCCCGCTCGGTGCGTTGCTTTGTGTGGGCGGTGTCCCGGGCCACTTGGCTCCTGTTCACTGTTGTGCCTGCTCGGCGTGTTGTGTTGCGTGTGCGGTGTCTTGGGCCACTTCGCTTCTGTTCATCGGTGTGCCCGCTCGGTGCGTTGCTTGGCGTGTGCCGTGTCCTGAGCCACTTGGCTCCTGTTCGCCGGTGTTCCCGCTCTGTGTGTTGTGTGGCGTGTGCGGTGTCCTGGGCGACTTGACACCTGTTCACTGGTGTGCCCGCTCGTTGTGTTGTGTTGCCTGTGCGGTGTCGTGGGCCACTTGGCTCCTGCTCACCCGTGTGCCCACTCGGTTTGTTGTGTTGTGTGTGCGGTGTCCTGGGCCAATTGGCTCCTGTTCACCGGTGTGCCCGCTCGGTGTGTTGTGTTGCGTGTGCGGTGTCCTGGGCCACTGGGCTCCTGTTCACCAGTGAGCCCTCTCGGTGTGTTGCTTTGCTGGTGCCGTGTCCCGGACCACTTGGCTCCTGTTCACTGGTGTGCCCGCTCGGTGCGTTGCTTTGTGTGGGCGGTGTCCCGGGCCACTTGGCTCCTGTTCACCGTTGTGCCCGCTCGGCGTGTTGTGTTGCGTGTGCGGTGTCCTGGGCCACTTGGCTTCTGTCCACCGGTGTGCCCGCTCGGTGCGTTGCTTGGCGTATGCCGTGTCCTGAGCCACTTGGCTCCTGTTCGCCGGTGTTCCCGCTCTGTGTGTTGTGTGGCGTGTGCGGTGTCCTGGGCGATTTGACACCTGTTCACTGGTGTGCCCGCTCGTTGTGTTGTGTTGCGTGTGCGGTGTCGTGGGCCACTTGGCTCCTGTTCACCGGTGTGCCTGCTCGGTTTGTTGTGTTGCGTGTGCGGTGTCCTGGGCCACATGGCTCTTGTTCACCGGTGTGCCCACTCGGTGTGTTGTGTTGCGTGTGCTGTGTCCTGGGCCACTTGGCTCCTGTTCACCGGTGTGCCCGCTATGTGTGATGTGTTGCGTGTGCGGTTTCGTGGGCCACTTGGCTCCTGTTCACCGGTGTGCACGCTTGGTCCTTTGCTTTGCTTGTGCGGTGTCCTGGGTCACTTGGCTCCTGTTCACCGCTGTACCGGCTCGGTGTGTTGTGTTGCGTGGGCGGTGTCCTGGGCCACTTGGCTCTTGTTCACCGGTGTGCGCGCTCCGTCCGTTGCTTTGCTTGTGCGGTGTCCTGGGCCACTTGCCTCCTGTTTACCGGTGTGCTCGCTCGGTGTGTTGTGCTGCTGGGTGCGTGTGCGGTGTTGCGTGTGCAGGGCGTCGTGGCGGGGTGTACACTCAGTCCATCCCGACGGCGGCTGTTTGTAGCCAGCAGGGGCTGGGTACCCTCCGGGCGCGCACTCGTCCATCTGGACGGCAGCTGTTCGTAACCAGCAGGGGCCGGGTACCCTCCGGGCGCGCACTCGTCAATCTGGACGGCAGCTGTTCGTTGCCGGCAGGGGCTAGGTACCCTCTGGGCGCGCGCTCGTACATCCGGACGGCGGCTGTTCCGTAGCCGGCAGGGGCTGGGTACGCTCCTGGGCGCGCACTCGTCTGTCCGGACGGCGGCTGTTCATAGCCGCAGGGGCTGGGTACCCTCCGGGCGCGCACTCGTCCAACCGGACAGCGGCTGGTGTTGCTTGGCACCTTTTCTCGTGCCGTCGTTCGTGCGTGTTGTGCGCGCTCTCCAGGTCTGCGGCACCCGGCGGCCGTCTTTTCTTAGCACCTGTCCGTGTGCCTCGGTTGTGGCCGGCGGCGTGCCTCTCTGGCGTGCCTCGTGGCCCCGCGTGGTGCGCCGCGCCTCGCCCGGTCCGATCCCTCTCCGTGCTCCGGTCGGCTTTCCCAACGCCCCGGTGCCTTTCCCCACCCCGGGGGCTTGGAACCCCGGCTTTACTGGATGGCTGCGCGGGGTGCGCGGAGGCTGGCCTAGAACTGGGCTCATTGTGCCTGCCGCTGACCCCCGCTGAGGCGGGGGCGCTGGGCTCGCTCCGTGTAGTACCTGTTCGGGGCCCCGCGATGGGGTTGTCCCTGGCGGATCCCTCCAGGGTCGGTCTTGGGCTGCTTGCGCTGTGGGGGTTGGCGTGTGCAGACCCGGTCACTGACGCGTCCGGTTTCATGTGCCGGCCATCGTTCGACAGGGGACTCGGCCGGTACACCGGGGCTGTTTCGTGTGGACGCCAACACCTCCCCTTGCGGGTCGGAGGATGCCACGCCCAGGTCCCGTGCGTGTGTGTGTGTGCTCGTCCTTCCTGGCCGGGTCGGGCAGGCCGGCCTCCTGGGCGCGTTCTGGTGCGCCTCACCTTTTTCTTTGGCCGCTTTGTCTTTCTGCTTTGCTCGTCTCCTCCGGGCTGGGGTTGCCCCTTTCCTGTTCCTTTGTTTGCCTCTTTTTTTTCTTCTGTTGTTCCCTTTGTGCGCCTCTGTTGTCTCTTGCTTTCCCTGGTTTCCGGCCCTGGGTGCCCTGGGCCTTGGTGCTTCATTCTTCTTGCCGCCCTCCCCCCGTCTTGTGTTTAGATCTTTTTCTTTCTTTTTTCTTTTGTCATTGTCTGTTGTGCGCCCCCGTTGTCTCTGGCTTTCTCTGGTTTCCGGCCCCGGGTGCCCTGAGCCTTGGTGCTGTGTGTTGTTTGTTTTGTTGGTCCGCCCCTTCTCGGCTCAGCGTGCGCTCTCGCTGCTTTTGTGTTTCCTGCCTGGCTGTTTGCTGCTCCCTGGTGGTTGCAGCCCCCCCACAACCCCCCCCCTCCCCTTTTGTGTCTCGCGGTTTTCGTCGCTGCCGCTCGTTGCCTTCCTCGTTTTTTTTGCCTTCTCTGCTCCTGCCTGCTGGCTCGGCGCTCGTCGGCGGTTCTCTTCGTCTGCCCCCCCCCACCAGCTTCTCTTATTTGTTCCGCTGGTCTTCTGCTGCTCGGCTCTCCGTTTGCTCTTGCTGCTTTTGTGTTTCCCGCCCGGCCGTTGGCTCCTCCCTGGTGATTGCTGCCACCCCCCCCCCCTTCTGTCTCTTGCGGTTCGGGTCGCTGCCGCGCGGTGCTCCGTTCTTTTTCTTTTCCTTTGCTGCTTTGCTCTTGCCTGCTTGATTGGCGCTCGTCGGCAGTCCTCACCGTCTGCTGCCCCCCCCACCTCCACCCCGGTGCGTATGTGGTGCCTTTTGCTGTCTGGTCTTGCCGCGCTGCGGGTGTTTTGCGGTGCCGTGTTGCCGTGTTCTGCTTGTTCACGGTGAGTAAGAAAAAGTCACTGCCATGTCTTTCTTGGAGGGCTTGATCCAGGCTAAGCCCCCCTTAAAACCCTTTGTTGATGCTGAGACAAACTTAAGTGTTTTTATCTCTCTTTTGTGGCCTAAAGTACACTTTCTCAAGGTAACTAGGGTTGTGACCCTAGCCCCCCCCATGAAGTTCACCCCTACCACTCAACTGAGCGGAGGTACCTTCCTTCATGGAGGTCATACCAAAATAAATCAGGCATTCCATGCTTGTGGGCCTTGGAGGTTAAGCCTAAGTGGTCTCCCACCCCAAGACCCCTATACTCAATTGATTCTACCACTTATTGTGGTCCTACTTTGTAACTGTTTCTGAATTCAGTTGCTTGGCCAAGTCATTTTCTGTGTGGTCCTGACATCAATGCCCCTCAGTCCTAACCAGCACCATTTCACCCAAAAGAGTGCACATTAAGTGCCTATTACAACCTCTGAGGCTAGAGTCTGACCAATTTTCATATAAAACCTTTTGCATTATTCATTTGTGATTGAATCTATGTACATATACCTGCTTTGTCTATCTGCAGCCCTTCTGTGTTACACTGGATTCCAAAACCAATCATTGATTTCATTGATTCGATCCATATTCAGTCCTTGCTCTACTTGCTGCTTTGGTTTGGGGTTTTCAACTATAAAACCAACTTGCAGGAATACATCAAAAGACGTAGGGCATAATTCAAGGACATCTTTCCGGTAGCAGAGACAGTCCCTTGAGACCTTTTGAACCGACCCTGAGAAGTGCAGAACAAAAGCTCAACAACAAGTCCATAATGTCCACACCAAGTGTAAGGACCTGGCCTATCCGAACTGTCCAAGTACAAATGGCCAGTGTGGTCCACCCAATGAGTGAACCACCACACCGAGCACCACATCACCTCAGTGGCGCATCTGGGTCCCAAGGAGATCCAGAACGCAGAAGGGCGGAGAAGAATAAAGGCCTTACCACCGAGGCCTTAGCAGCACACGGTGGAGACAGCTTCAGTCACCTCCACAGACGTGTGGCTGCTTCAGTATCACGATCCAATTGCCCAGCTTCTTCCTCAACTGCCATTGAAGGACCTGAGGAATATGAGAAGCTGAAGATGAAGATGGATGAGTACATCATGCACGATGAGTACTACAAATCCATCCGTGGGGAAGATGGAGAGGAACCACTAGATGTACATGGGTCCAGACCACGTACGGATCTAGGGTCCTACTCACACTCAGGCCCTCCGTCTACTGCATCCTTGCCAAGACGACTACGACCTGAGTACCCAACCCCAAGGGCTCCCGAAGTGGGCCCAACACGAGTCGAAGAACATCATCCAAGGCCAACCTACGGTGCCCTGGATCAAACGGCCGAGCTGCTGGCCAAATTCCTGTCTGGATCAGAAGATCCAGATGTGACGGCCTTATCAGAGGCCATTAAGGCTAAACTGGGTATCGCAGAACCCTTACCCAAGCCTGAGTTCCTCTCTCTCTCTCCAGGGCTGAGTACCCTGGCCGAAGATCTCAACAGATCGAGGGTCTCAGGGCTGTTGCCTAAGGTTACCTGCCCCAGCCCCTTTCGGGCCCGTGCCAGGACTGTGCCTATGGCGGACCTACAGGACGTGCCTGTCACAGAGAGTGAGAGAAGAGGGCTGTCAGCCCTGGCCCCACTTGCCGGCGTGTCGCCTTCAGGCCTAACTCTGGGGGGTGGGAAGATGGGCAGACCAATTGCCCAAGCGAACATCCAGCTGGAACTGCCGGAGTTCGACCCTAAAAACCTGCCTGAATGGGCAGAAGAATTTGCGGAGTTCCTTTTGTTGACTGGCCAATCCCATGTGGATGTGGCCACCAAATGTTCACTGCTAAAACGCTCATGCAAAAAGAAATTTTTGCAAAAACAGGTCAAACAGATTGTGAAAACCTGTTCTACTTGGGCGGAGGTACTCCTGAGGTTAGAGAAAACATTCCCAGTCTATGAGACTGACCTCAGCGTACGCACACAAATCGAGGAGCTACCTATGCTCCCGGAGTTTCCATCCGCTGCGCGAATTTCTGAGTATGTGTGCGACATGGAGTACTTATTTTCGAGGATGAATGTGGGCTCCTACGGAGCCACTGAGCCCCACCTGTGGCTCATGAGTAAGATTCCCCAGCGTACGTGGGATGATTGCCGCTCAACCTCTGAGAGGAAGAGCAGGACCCACTCGTATGATACACTGGTGGATCTCTTGATTGAGCTAGCTCTTGAGAGAGAGAACGACTCCCACATGGAGAAGTTCCTCAAGAAGCATTTGGGACGAGGTGGTACCCCAACCCCTGAACGTGGCGAAGGGAAGGGGCATAAAAATCCCACTAACACCAACCAGGGAGGCGGTAAAGGGAGGGGCAACCTACGTGCCATGAACGAGGTTCCAACTGATGCAGGCACCCCCCCCCTGTTTTACTGCCGACCTGTCAATGACAAGGGGGGACCTTGTCATGCCTCTGACTGCGATCTCCGCAGTGGCTGTATGCTGCAGATGAAACGTCAGCAGCATACTAAAGATGGGAAAACTGTGACCCATCAGGACCACTTCAGGTGTACCATCACCTGTGGTTACTGTGGCAAGCGTCGTCACTATGAGGACGAATGCCACATCAAGAAACGCGAGAGTGACAAACTCAAGCGTCAGGAGGCGGAGCGCCAGAAGAACCCGACGCCCGCCAGAAACCCCCCGAATGGGGATAAAGGTAAAGGAGTTGGCAAGGGGGGTGGTAAGACTGGACCCCCTAACCCCCAGAGGCGCTCATCAGCGCCCGTTGCTACGCCTACTCCTGCTGCTACACCCGCTCCTGCCGCAGGTGTCCCCCAGAAGCGCCCCCAAGGGGATAACGCTACCCCTGAGGGGAATAATTCTAAGAAGAGGCGCTTGGCCTGGATGGCCAAGGCCCTCATGGCTGCAGGAGTGGATGTGAAATTCCCTGATGAGGAATAGGGGGGCGGCTCCGAAGAGGAGGACTTGGTTTTCTGGATCCTCGTGAAAATCGGGGATCAGGTTCTTCGAGCAGTGCTTGATACCGGAGCAACACTTTCCATAGTGGCCCGGCGCCTGCTTAAAACTTTCAGGAAGACCAAGACTGTGGCCATAAGAGTAGGGGATGGGCGTACCATCGATTCCTTGGGGGGGGTCGATGTGACCATATGTCTGGGCGACGAAACCGTGACCCAACACTGCAGAGTGTTGGACACTGACGCCTTTGACATTGTCATTGGCACTGGCTTTCTAAGAAGAAACCCCCAGGTTAAAATGCTGTCCCTACAGCGTCCTTACTCTTTGCACTGCGACTTTGGCAGTGGGCTATTCTCCATTCCTTTGGAGCTGTCAGGACGAAAAGAGTCTGGGCTGCGCTACGCAACCAAGACGAACTATCGTACTGAAAACTACCAACTGGCCCGTCATGTTCTCGAAAATGGACTGGCGGCCCTTCAGGTAAACCTGGATGAGATCCAGGTGGAATTGTTTGCGAGCCAACAACAGCACATCATGCAGTTGTACTGCTCGAAACAAATGAACAATGCTTTCCGATTCTTCTGGAAAGCAATGGGCCTAGCGTATGCTAACCCTCCCTTCTCCCTGCTCGCGAAGGTTCTAACCAAGATATATGAGGGAGGAAGGGTTGTTATGTGCACCCCTGACTGGGGTTGCTCTGGTGAACATGCTTACTGGCGCCGTATACTTGACCGAATGACCGTGGGAAGAGTGCTACTCCCCGACGGCCCCATCTATGTGCCTGAGGACTCAGACACAGCTATGCAGGCCCCTGAGTGGGCCAGTTTCCTGTCCATCATCGATGGATCTCTCAATCCTGTACCCCTGTGTGACCTGGACCAGGTGCTACTAAAAGAGGTCATGGCCGAAAATCGTGGCCTGACCCTTTATGATCTCAAAAATCGATCTCCTGAGCACCTATCTGCCACACTTACAGGGTGTGAGTCTCCTGATGACTATCTGGAACCTGCAGCTATAAAGGAGGATGCTGACGACCAACTGTCTGAGATCGCCAGCACTATTCCCTCTGTTGATCCCAGCTGTGTTGACCTAAAACATAGTGCTTTCCTGGCCCAGCTGTTGCTAGAGGAGGTAGATCTAGAGTCAACCTCTGAACCCGCTTCCTCTGTTGGGAAACCAGTGCTACACATGCAGCCTGTGCACACAGGTGAACCCGTGGCCCGGAGTACTGATGCTCTGGCACGGCCTGCTGCTAATAACATGCCCTTGTCTGAGCATGACACGCAAGAACTCCGACGGCTGCTGTACCTGAAGGCCGAAGGTATTGAGCGCCAAGAGCGGCTGCAATACCTCAGACAGACTTGGAAATACTCCATCTGGTCTGAGGAGGACGATGAGTCCTACACGCTGCCTGATCCTGAGATACCTCTAGTGTACTCTCTACACTATGGGCAGCAATGTCCCCCTGAGTCGGACGATGGTACTGTACCTGCCGAAACTGCTGATCGGCATAAAAAGAAAGAACATGGAAAAAGCAACCTCCATGCTGAGGAGGATTTCCTTCAGAAAGTCGAGAGTCTTAACCTTGACCCCCGCCTGAAGAAACTGCTTATAACCTATGAGGAGGTGTTCGGCGCCTTGCCGCCTCCCCTATCTTGCAAAAAACTGGTCCAGATGGACCTGAAATTGAAACCAGAATTTGAAAAGACGCGAGTGAGGCGTCGTCCCTATCCCGCTCCACAGGAACAGGTTGAAGAAATCGAGCGCCAGATCCAAGAATGCATTGATGCTGGCCTCGTTGAAGAGTACAAACATGGGGACTATCCCCATCACTGCAGCCCCTGTTTCCTTGTTGCTAAACCAGGGTCGACTGCTCTACGTCTTGTTGTAGACTATGGTGAGGTCAACAAGAAAACCCAGAATCACTCAGGGAGTATTCCTAACATGGAAAACACCCTGGAGCGTATTGCCAAATGCAGGTATAAGACCAAAATGGACAAACGCTCTGGTTTCTGGCAGGTTGACCTAACTGCCGCAGCTCAGGAGCTGCTTGCCTTTATAACCCCTAAGGGTCGTGTCTTCAAGTGGAAGGTTATGCCTTTCGGGGTGGCTAACGCCCCAGCGCTCTTCCAGGAGCTTATGAACAAAATTTTGTACATACTGAGGCGCAGGCCTCTAGTACAAGAGTTGATTTCTCGAGGTGCAGAAATGGAGGCTCACATCGACGACGTGAGTTTGGGTACTAATACCAAAGAGGACCATGTCCTTCTCCTCCGTGAATTTTTCACTTTCTGTCAAGAAAACCATCTCCGAATCAAACTCGAAAAATGCGAGTTTATGAAAGAGGAGATGGAGTATTTGGGTTTCGACGTGGGGTATGGCTGGTGGAAACCAGCCGCGTTTAAGATGCAGCCCCTACAGGACATGCAGATTCGCGATGACCCTAAGAAGGGTCTACACGATGTGAGGAGTTTTGTGGGCGCCTGTAATTTCTATCGGCGTCACATCCACAATTTTACTTACTCCTCTGCACCCCTCACTGACCTAATCAAGAAAACTACTCCCTGGAGGTGGACCTCCAGAGAGGAAGAGTGTTTCCAGGAGTTGAAGAAGAAGATTGCCTCCTCCAACTGCCTCGGAGTTCCCCGCCCTGAGGGCGAGATAGTCCTGATCACTGATGCCAGTGATGTAGGGGGGGGAGGTACGATCTACCAATGGCAGGAGCTTAACCCCGCTGAGCTAACCCACTGCCATTATCGTACTACTGGACTGAACCGTGATGGTTCGTTGAAACATGACTATCCTACCAGTGAGTGGCGACTGGTGCCACTGGGACACTGGAATTGGAAGTGGAACCAAGCGCGTTCCAACTACAGCACCTATGACCAGGAACTCCTGGCCGGTATGTTGGTGCTATCTTCACAATCCCGACTCCTGGGGTCTAACCCTATTGTCTGGCTGTGTGACCAGGAGCCTGTGAAGTCTTTTCAGAAGGGCCCACCACCAGAAAAAGCGAAGCTAAAACAGTGGTGGACTTACCTGAGCCAGTTCAGGCTGACAGTGCATCATATCCCCGGGATTAAGAATGAACTGTCTGACTATATATCGCGCAACAACTTCGATGCGCTTATTGGTGAGAGCTCTGAGGCACTCGCCAATGAGGCTTTCCAGCGTATGGATGTCCAGCTTGACCTGTCCATGTGCACTGCTGGAATCCTGGAGGGTTGGAGTCTAACCGACTATCAGTCAGAGTATGAAGAAATTCTCCAAACCCTCAACACTGGTCTCGAACCCCGTATCATTGACGGGCACCAGTGGTATAAAAACAATCAGTACCTCTTCTACGAGGACCGAATTGTGGTGCCTGAGGCACGACTGGATGGGTGCCTACAGTGGTCCCATCTCAGTTCTGGTCACACTGGCGCTAATCGCTCAGTGGACTTATTCCGTGAGTGTTTCTACTCTAGTCTAACCCTGACTGAACTGAGGTCGCGTATGCAGACCATTGTGGATGCTTGTGGCTGTCATGCCAGCAAGCAAAATGACAGTAGGGATAGGGGTCTGATCTCCAGCTTACCCATACCCTATTGTGCTAACTCTCTTCTCTACGTGGATTACATCCACGGCTTACCACGCTTTGGCGGCTATGATAGTTGCTTCGTGGTCACCTGTGGTCTATCTCGCTTCACCCGTGTGTTCCCTTGCAATAAGAAAATCACAGGTGAGCAGACTGTAAAAATGTTGGTCGAACAATGGTTCGAACCCTATGGAGCACCTAAACAGGTGCACTCTGATGAAGATGTACGCATCCGCAGTGACACTGGTTGGTACAAACGAGTGCTAAATGCCCTCAACGTGGAGGTAACCACAGGTGTGCCCTACACTCACACGTCTAACCCTCTCTGTGAGAGACAGAACCGTGTGGTGGAGCAAAACTTAAGAATCCTGATGAAACAGGAGCGCACCAAGGACTGGGTACGCCTAGTGCCCTGGGCAGTTCTGTCCATGAACTCACAGCGGAGCTCTTCTACGGGTTTCACCCCCCACGAACTGTTCCATGGAGGACGACCTGCTTGGTTCTTCAAAACCCCCTTTCCTGAGGACTTCAAGAGCCCTGTGGGAGATTGGCTAGAACACAAGCAGTCTCTGGCTAACCAGGCTGGTACTAACCTGAGGCACATTCTTGACCGTGAACAGAGCCGACGGAACCGCCTACGGCGACCTGCCAGCTTCAAGGTTGGTGACCTTGTTTTGGTACACCATTCACGCCTACCCTCCTGGCCACGTAACTGCCTACAGGACCCTTACTTTGGACCCTATCGTACCATCAGGATAGATGGATCCAGGATCAATGTCAGATGCAGTCCACGTCTAGGTGGTGAACTGCTATGTGCTCCTAAGCAGCTGAGGCACTATCACTCCCCTGACGACTTGTCTTGGGATGAGTGGCGCCTCAGCGACAGTGAGATTGAACGTATAGACCTAGAGAACGCTGCCAGTCCAGAGGAGGCAGACGAACTCCAAGAGATGACTGCCGATGAGATGGCAGTCGATGGTTACTACGTGGTTGCAGGTATTGCTCGCCACGAGTATAAACAGGGCTGGAAATTCCTTACCCTGTGGGATGGCTATGGGTTGTCCGAGGCGACCTGGGAACCTATGTCAGCCTTCATACAACCAGATGGGAGTATCAACCCCATCTTCCGCACTTATCTCGTTGAGAACAACGAGGGGCAGCTCCTAACCCGCGCTGAGACTATGTCCCAGCGTAAGAAGCGAAACTAACTACCCTGTGTCAGTCTACTGACCCTGTCTGTGCCCTGCAGACCCATGCCTATGGTTTCCAGCGTGAGCCAGGTGACCGCTTATCAAGATGGCAGTCACCCAGCGAGTGTTTGCCTTGTTGACCATGTGTTGCATGGGTACTGCCCTAATGTAATGACCTTGGTGAGCCAACGAAGAACGGTGGCTTTCTACACCAGGGGGGAATGACAAGCAAGGTGTTATGAGACAAGGTGTGTCTTCCCTCCTTGGGGACAAGCGAGCCCACAGTTAGGACCCCTGACTGGTCCAGACCCATGGGGTTCTACCCTTCCTTACAGGGTTTACCTTACCCTTACCTGCCATAACGTATGTGTGAGTGTGCTAGTCCTAAGGTCCTGAGAGCAAGCCGCAGAAGTGGTGTCCTAATTATACCCAAGTCTGCGCCCTTGCTAAACCCGGAGGGTTGGCTTATTGATGCCACGGGGTACGCCTCGGGTCTCCCCTCCCCTATGCGCCCAATTTCTGTGCTGGCGCAAAACCTTGGGGGAATACCCAGAGTGTTAGTCCAGGTATTGTTTTCCCTACCTACCTGTCTACTACAGGGAGGGGTGGCCAAAAGCTATGAAGGCATGCAAAACGCCTGTTTGCTATGTGGCCAAAAACACTAACCTAACCACTGTCACAGCCCACCAGCCCAGCTAAAATTGCAGGAAAAGGGTGGGACAGTGACACGCCCCCTACAGGTCCTACACACCCTACAGTGGCACCATCCTGGTGGGCGAGCACTGGGCAACTGGCTCTAGCCCCCACTCAGGACTACCACTCCTACACGCACACTCTACTTGGCGTTGCGGAGGTGAAGTTCTCATGGGTCCTAACGACCCTCCTGTGAAAAGGACAAGAGAACACAGCGCTCCTAAGCAGCTGTGGCCTAACAGGGGACGCCACAGCGCGTTTCCCCTGCTAGGGCTTGGAGGGAAGGGGTGCTCTCGTTGCGTGCACAGCGCAGATGTCGTTGAAGTCGGACTGTCCTCGCCACTCCTGGCTGAGGCACAGTGATTTGATTTGTGATCAGCGCCCCTGTTTTGCTGGGGCAGAAAAATGGTAGCCGCCGAAGGCAGCTGCTGCGTGGACCAATCACCCTAACCTCTCCCACCTGTACAAAAGAGGCAGATGAAGGGGCGTTTGCGACTGTGGAACCAAGCCACACTCCAGGTATTATACCCTTCTCAGTGTGACCTATAATACGCTGTTCGCAAACACGCTGCAGGTGCAGCTACCCCTGTCAAGCAAGCAAGCTTTAAGAAACTCCTCGGGTTCTCTTAAAGAACGTACCGAGGAGCCTCTGAGTAACCTAAACAAGGTTTACCGTGCGCAATTCGCGTGGCCCACCCTTAAATGCATCATGTGCACGCAGGGAAGGGAGGCGTAACCACAGACTCAACCAGGAGGTGAGCTCCTCCTGGGCTAACCTACCTTACTCACCATGCATCGTGCGAATGCCGCATTGAAACGAACACAAAACAAACCTAAGCGTTTTAAGCAACTCAACTTGAACGCTACGGCCGCACACATACAAACGCTTACCTGTGAAGAAGGAAACAAGGGTGGATTAGGGATACAGGTGAAGCGATACAGCGTGTGGATGCCTAGATTAGGCACATGCATCGCGAGCACAGCGCATATTCTAACCCTACGTGCGCGCTGCGCGCTCCATCCGCATCACATACCTTTCATTCCTGCTTTCGCCTGTGCAGAGCACGAGAGATGAACACCCGACCCCCCAACGAGCACAGCGTTGACAACCCTAACGTTTTGACGGAACAACCAACACGAACGCAATGCGTGAGTGTGAAGTGACACAGACATACCTGAGAGACGGGTTGTTGAATTGCTCTGTGGTGCAGGCTGATTTTGAATACTTTACTCTGAAGTTTATAAAAATTTTGATGCAACTGTGCAAAAATTTTCTTTAAAACTTTAAAAACTACGGCTCATACCTTCTTTTCCAAAAGCCGTTTTCGCTTGCGCAACCCTTTTCTTGGCGTCCGCTTCGTTTGCGCTTGTCTGCGACTTTAAGTTATGTGTAAAAATGACGATTTCCCGCGTGGTTTCGTCGATTTTCAACGATTTCACTTGCTAAATCGCAGCCCCTTCTGCAAAACCGCAGGAATCACTCCCTGCTGGTTCCATTTTCTATTTTTTTCAGCTCCTGGGGGTTTGTGTCCTCCATTGGGAGTATTGCTCCGCCCTGGCCCTTGGTCAGGACGTTTACTAAAACGCTGTTTATACGGCGATAACCGTCCGCATTAGAGCGTTCGACTGTACCCTAGTGGACACACACATGTGCTCTGGACAGGGAGTCCTGGGTTCAATTCCCACTGCCCCCACACTCTTTCCAAAAGTTTTCGCCTCACGCCGACGACTTTTGAGGAATGCCCCTTCAAAGGGACATCATTCACGGTACAATACACTGTTTTTCAAGGGTCCATACAGTGTGATAGGCTTCTATGAAGTGATGAGAATGTTTTTGGTAAGTTTAATGAATTTTTTTTCGGGTAATTTTGGGAATATTTGACCCTTTTTCCTTGGTCCTACTAGCTTGATCAACTGGTACTCCAGGGGGGAGTAAGAAAAAGTCACTGCCATGTCTTTCTTGGAGGGCTTGATCCAGGCTAAGCCCCCCTTAAAACCCTTTGTTGATGCTGAGACAAACTTAAGTGTTTTTATCTCTCTTTTGTGGCCTAAAGTACACTTTCTCAAGGTAACTAGGGTTGTGACCCTAGCCCCCCCCATGAAGTTCACCCCTACCACTCAACTGAGCGGAGGTACCTTCCTTCATGGAGGTCATACCAAAATAAATCAGGCATTCCATGCTTGTGGGCCTTGGAGGTTAAGCCTAAGTGGTCTCCCACCCCAAGACCCCTATACTCAATTGATTCTACCACTTATTGTGGTCCTACTTTGTAACTGTTTCTGAATTCAGTTGCTTGGCCAAGTCATTTTCTGTGTGGTCCTGACATCAATGCCCCTCAGTCCTAACCAGCACCATTTCACCCAAAAGAGTGCACATTAAGTGCCTATTACAACCTCTGAGGCTAGAGTCTGACCAATTTTCATATAAAACCTTTTGCATTATTCATTTGTGATTGAATCTATGTACATATACCTGCTTTGTCTATCTGCAGCCCTTCTGTGTTACACTGGATTCCAAAACCAATCATTGATTTCATTGATTCGATCCATATTCAGTCCTTGCTCTACTTGCTGCTTTGGTTTGGGGTTTTCAACTATAAAACCAACTTGCAGGAATACATCAAAAGACCTAGGGCATAATTCAAGGACATCTTTCTCGGTGTGGTTTGCTGTCTTGTTTTCGTCTGCGTTGTCGTGTGCTGTGCTGTGCTGTGTGTCCTTGGGTGCGGCGCTGCGCCGCGCTGCTGCGCGTTGTGCCGCCCGGTTGTGTGCTGTTGTCCGCTGTGTTGTTTTGTTGCGCTCGTTGGGTGCCGTTGCTTGTTGTGCCGTGCCCTCTGGCGCTGTGTTCATGGAGGCCATGGTGTCATGGTTGATCAACGGTGAGAACATTCCTTATGTTTGGAACCCACGTTGTCTACTCCATTTTACCGTCTTGTAGGCAAGGGTAAGGATGGGCCATGTGTGCCCAAGCTTCGCGAGGAATCCGATGATGCCATTGTGTTTTATATGGTTTTCTTTGTGTGTTGCCATACACTTAATTGACCGTACCGATGTCATTGTCTCATGCATGATCATGAACCAATGAGTCTTCTCAAGTCGTTGTATCAGGATTGCGTCGGCATGGTGTCAGACATCCATATCGGAACGCATGGTTCGAGTGTGTATGGTCTATAAATCGATTCTTGGAGTAGGGATGCAACATCGTTGTTGATAATCGCATATCTTATTCCAGGGCTTCATCTCCATTTCTACCTCTCAACTCCTCTGCCCAACATTATCATTGTTTGTTCCTTTCTCCATGACCTTCATGTATTGATGGATCCAAGTGCCTCCGTCCTGAACACTTCCCTCAATTTGAATTGGTGGATCACGTATTTGGATTTCCATTGCCGAGGGTTGCCAGCGGGTGTGTTTGTGGGACATTTTACGAATTTGGAAATTCGTGATTGGTAAGCATGGAAGCATTGGTGAGATCTGGGACAAGGGGTGTCAAGGGGAAGAGGCTGGAAAGATCGGGAATAGGCGGTACAGCCCGCACAGTGGCAGGGGCCGGTCCTACGGACCTTCATTATTTCACTTTGCATTTTCAAAACTCGACTTGTGCATTTACTACGTAAGGCTTCCCTCAGGATTCCTCTGTTCTGTCCATGGTTTATATAACACATTGAGCACAGTCTTACTGGAATTTCTGGTGTTTGCATTTTTAGCTCAAAACTAACCACCTATGGTGCCGTGGTAAGAGTGGTATAGTAAGAAAGGTAACCTATACGTATGCTTGCTGAAGTCATTCCACTCATTCTTTACTGTGGTTCTTCTGGTACAGTGATCATACGTGGTATTGAAGGTAGTCCATTACTGGACTGAATAGTAAATGCTGAGAGATATGACAAGGTTGAACTGATCATTGCCAATATATCAATTTGCAGCCCATTTTTCTGAGTGGTAGCTCCTGAGTTCCTGGGCTTCAGTCGGGGGGGGAGTGAAATTAAGCCCAAGGGCATACGTTCTAGTTCCTTTTAAATTTTTCTGAGCCTGCCTTCAGCGACTCAGATTGGGTGCTGAACCTTCGCTTGATTGCTGGCGTCCTTGTTGAGCCACTCCGCCACTTGAATCGCCGCCTTCAACTTCATGGATGCCTGTCTTCAGCGCCTTATATAATGTGCCATCCCATATCCGCTCAACTCCGGGTTCACCAGTTGGTCGTGCAGTGCAAAGGCAACATGTACAGAGCAGATTCAGATCATCATCCATCATTCAATCATTCATCATGCATCATGTGTCATGTGTCATGTGTCATGCATCATGCATCATGACATGCTGGTGCCCTAGCATGTACTTTTCACATTCCAACCCAAAACCTCACTTTCACTCAAACGTAATTCAACCACAACCCGACTCTAATGGGTTCTTAAGAAAGTTATACTATTCATTTTTCACAACTCTTCGAATGTGGATGATCACATCTTTTGGGCTGCATAATTTTCATGCATGTCATGCATGATCGACCCAATGTTTTGAGTGATACCACACAACCCACCTTCGAAGGTGTCTATGACCCTTAAGGGACCTGTATTCAAACTAGAACCCTTTCTCAAGGTTGTCCCCACTTTTAATCCCTATTTGGTGGGTCTCAAGCATGTTTCATGTGCAATGGGATCCTAAGAATATACCTAGGCCTCAGGGGAGCCCCAAACAGGAGAAGAGAGAAGGGAGATGGATAGAGGAGAGGCACCTGGCGGCGACACCAGGGAGCACGTGGTGCTTCCTAGGTGCGTCTTAAAATGGTGTCTTTTTGCCTACTCAAAGACCAGTTGTAGAGTGAGAGTGCAGGAGAGATAAACAGTGAACATGAGTGCCAATATGATTGTGTTTCATAGTCCCTTTTTGCAATGGACTGAGCTGGAAGACTACAATTTTATGAGCCCGTTACTTCGCTGTTGTTGACGAAGGTGCACAATCTGACTTGATCTGGCTGACAAAAATTAACATGAGCAGGGAAGGCCGTCAGACTTGCATGACAAAGACACTCAAAAGGTGCCGCAGCAATCAGTACCACACTGCCCTGCCAAGGCATAATGCCGAAGCCTCAAGCCCACAGCCAGGGCCCACAGGCCGAGGCTATACCCCGCTGTACGGTGCATCAGGAAGGATAAGAAATAGCAAAAGAACTTCTGTATCTCAGGGAAGTAAAAAGAACATTTCGCGGAAAGGAAACCGGGGAAACTCGCCCACTGCAAGCCAATCTCAATCCTGATCCCACAACTATCCGGCTTTTCCGTCAGAAAATATTTCAAAATCAAATGTACATGATCACCCGTCCGCGCACACATTGTCCCATGGTCACTTGCAGCACCCAACACCGCTGAACCACACACAACCCCTGCCGGCTACGGAAGGCCCGCCGTCAGGATCGACGAGTGCGCGTTTGGGGGGTACCCAACCCCTGCCGGCTACGATCCAGCCGCCGTCCAGATGGACGAGTGCGTGCCCGGAGGGTACCCAGCCCCTGCCGGCTACAAACAACCGCCGTTCGGATGGACGAGTGTGCGCCCCGCAGCGCTTCCCCGCAAACGCAACCCACGGCACAACACACCGAGCGAGCACACCGGTGAACAGGAGCCAAGGGGCCAGGACACCGTACACGCAACACAAAACACCGGGCGGGCACACCAGTGAACAGAAGCCAAGTTGCCCAGGACACCGCACATGCAACACAGCACAACGAGCAGGCACACCAGCAACCAGAAGCCAAGTGGCCCAGGACACCGCACACCCAACACAGCACACCGAGCGAGGACACCGGTGAACAGGAGCCAAGGGGGGAGGACACCGCAGACGCAACACGACAAACCGAGCGGGCACACCGGTGAACAGGAGCCAAGTGGCCCAGGACACCGCACCAGCAAAGCAACCCACCAAGCGGGTGCACCGATGAACAGGAGCCAAGTGGCCCAGGACACCGCACACGTAAAGCAACGCACCGAGCGGGCACACCGCTGAACAGGAGCCAAGTCGCCCAGGACAGCGCACACGCAACACAACACACCGAGCGGGCACACCGGTGAACAGGAGCCAAGTGGCCAAGGACACGGCACACGCAACACAACACAGGTAGCGGGCACACCGGTGAACAGGAGCCAAGGGGCCCAGCACACCGCACAACCATCACAGCACACCGAGCGGGCACACCGGTGAACAGGAGCCAAGTGGCCCAGGACACCGTACACGCAACCCGACACACCGAGCGGGCGCACCGGTGAACAGGAGCCAAGTGGCCCACGACACCGCACCAGCAAAGCAAAGCGCCAAGCGGGTGCACCGGTGAACAGGGGCCAAGTGGCCCAGGACACCGCACACGCAACACAACACACCGAGCAGGCACAGCCAAACAGGAGCCATGTGGCCCAGGAGACCGCACACACAACACGGCACACCGAGCGAGGACACCGGTGAACGGGAGCGAAGGGGCCCAGGACACCGCACACGCGGCACAACAAACAGAGCGGGCGCACCGGTGAACAGGAGCCAAGGGGTCCAGGACACCGCGCACCCAACACAGCACACCGAGCGGGCACGGCGGTAAACAGGAGCCAAGGGGCCCAGAACACCGTGCACGCAACACGACACACCGAGCGGGGGGACCGGTGAACAGGAACCAAGTGGCCCAGGCCACCGCACACGCAACACAACACACCGAGCGGGCACGGCGGTGAACAGCAGCCAAGTAACCCGGGACACCGCACACGCACAGCAACGCACCAAGCGGGCACACTGGTGAACAGGAGCCAAGTGACCGAGGACACCGCACACGCAACACAGCACACCGAGCGAGGACACCGGTGAACAGGAGTCAAGGGGCCCAGGACACGGCACACCCAACACAACACACGGAGCAGGCACACTGGTGAACAGGAGCCAAGTGGTCCAGGACACTGCACACGCAACACAACACACCGAGCGGGCGCACCGGTGAACAGGAGCCAAGGCGCCCAGGACACCGCACACGCAACACAACAAACGGAGCGGGCACACCGGTGAACAGGAGCCAAGTGGCCCCATACATCGCACACACACAGCAATGCACAAAGCGGGCACACTGGTGAACAGGAGCCCAGTGTCCCAGGACACCGCACACGCAACACAACAAGCCGAGCGGGCACACTCGTGAACAGGAGCCAAGTGGCCCAGGACACCGCACACGCAAAGCAACGCACCGAGCAGGCACACAGGTGAACAGGAGCCAAGTGGCCCAGGACACCGCACACGCAACACAACACACCGAGCGGGCCCACCGGTGAACAGGAGCCAAGTAGCCCAGGACACGGCACACGCAACATAACACGCCCAGCAGGCACACCGGTGAACAGGAGCCAAGTGGCCCAGGACACGGCACACGCAACAAGACGCACGGAGCGGGAACACCCGTGAACAGGAGCCAAGTGGCCCAGGACACCGCACACGCAACACAACACACCGAGCGGCCACACCGGTGAACAGGAGCCAAGCGGCCCAGGACACTCCACACGCAAAGCAACCCATCGAGGGGGCACGCCGCTGAACAGGAGCCAAGTGGCCCAGGACACCGCACACCAATCACAACGAACCGAGCGGGCACACCGGTGAACAGGAGCCAAGTTGCCCAGGACATCGCACACACGTGCACACCTGGGATGGCGGAGGGATAGGAAAGAAACAACACCCCATTGGTCAGACACACTGGGGCAACCCAGCCGACCCACCAGGCCAGCAGCAGGGGCCGTACCCCAAGGCCGCTGGTCCGAGGCCGGCCAGGCTGCATCGGGGACAATGGCAAACGTCACCCGGAGCCATGGAAGCAACCGGTGACAGGCGAGCCGGTACACAGTCCTGGAGGGGGTCGCCTGCCAAGCAGAGAGGCCCCGCAACTCAGGCGGTCGTACCGTAGACTCGCAGGAGCAATACCCCTTGTGGTGAGAGATACTCCACAGGGCTGGGCAGCCCCCAGAGCTGCCGCCCAAAGGAGGGGGCATGTGGCCCTACCCATGGACACATGTGGGGACACCCTCCCACCCGCGACAATGCCTTCCTAAGCACATGAGGGGGCGGCTTAAGAGGCGCCTGACATAAGGCAGTGGGAGGGACAGGACGTTCCCTTGGTAAGACCTTCTTCCCGCATTGTTGGCGGAGGCCTCCTGAGCTCCCGAACATACCTACCTACCTCAACTCCGGGTTCACCAGTTGGTCCTGCAGTGCAATAGCAACATGTACAGAGCAAATTCAGATCATCATTCATCATTCAATCATTCATGATGCATCATGTGTCATGTTTCATGTGTCATTTATCATGCATCATGACATGCTGGCGCCCTAGCATGTGTTTTTCACATTCCGACCCAAAACCTCACTTTCACTCCAACGTAACTCAACCACAACCCCACTCTAATGGGTTCCTAAGAAGGTTATACTATTCATTTTTCACAAATCCTTTGACTTGGATGATCTCATTTTTGGGATGCATAGTTTTCATGCATGTCATGCATGATCGACCCTATGTGTGAGTGATACCAGACAACCTACCTTTGAAGGTGTCTATGACCCGCAAGGGACTTTTATTTACACTAGAACCCTTTCTCAAGGTTGTCCCCACTTCTTCATGTATTTTAATCCCTATTTGGTGGGTCTCAAGCATGGTTCATGTACATTGGGATCCTAAGAATATACTTAGGCCTCAGGCAAGCCCCAAACACGAGAGGAGAGAAGGAAGATAGATAGAGGAGAGGCGCCTGGCGGCAACACCAGGGAGCACCTGCTGCTTTCTAGGTGATTCCTAACATGGTTTATTTTGACTACTCAAGGGCCAGTTGTAGAGTGAGAGTGGAAGAGAGATAAGGAGTGAACATGAGTGCAAATATGAGTGTGTTTCATAGTCCCCTCTTGATATGGCCTGAGCTGGAAGACTACAATTTTATGAGCCCATTACTTTGCTGTTGTTGAGGGCGGTGCACAATCTGACTTGATTGGGCTGACAAAAATTAATATGAGCACGGAAGGCCATCAGACCTGCATGAGTCACTCAAAAAGTGCCGCTGCAATCAGTACCACACTGCCCTGCCAGGGCATAATGCCGAAGCCTCAGGACCACAGCCAGGGGCAACAGGCCGAGGCTAGAACCCGCCGTATGGTGCATCAGGAAGGAATAGAAATAGCAAAAGAATTTCTGTATCTCAGGGAAGTAAACAAAACATTTCGCGAAAAAAACACCAGGGAAACTCGGCAAATTCAAGCCAATATCATTCCTGATCCCACAACTATCCGGCGTTTACCTCAGAAAATATTTAGAAAACAAATGTACATGATCACCCGTCCGCGCACACATTGTCCCACGGTCACTTGCAGCACCCAACACCGCTGAACGACAGACAGACACACCAGTTGCCATTAGCTGAGAAGAATCAACTTACTGCGCACTCCAGTCAGCGACTACTCACCACTAATGCAATGTTTGTGCTTACACATGCACCACTGTTGGGGATAGGGAGGGAAGCATCAGTATGCACGCTGTGAAGTCATACCCTGTACCCGTACATACCACTCACATGCGGGGGATACAAATCAAACGTTTTGCCACCTCTCTGACCAGGACATCTGAAGAAACAATCATGCTGCGGAATGAAAGTTGTGGCGTCAGAAGCCATCAACGCCGCTGCCCAGGGCTTGGCAACGCGCCAAATTGGCAAGGAAAAATGACATAAAAACAGATAATGCACGGAGCACTACTTCAGCCAAATAAATGCTTATTGCCCACAACGGGAGGGCATTCATCAGGTGCATAGCGCTAACATACAAAGGGCACGCGCCAAAACAGCGCACACACCACTAGTGCAATGGAGATGAATGGATGAACTGATGGATGAATCGATGGATGAATGAGGAATGGATGGATGGATGAATGTATTTCAGATTTAATAATATAATCAGCGCAAAATTCTAAAAAGACAAAGTTTAAAACGAACCCAGCACGGGCCTACTGCAGTTCAAACAGCGCTTCAGCCTCTGTATGTGTGAGCTTGCTGCCGACCTCGCCTCATTGACTTGGGCGTCGCTGATCGCAGACGCCTCACACTGGAAGTTCACAGTGTCTATTCTTCATGAAGACTAGGAGCTCCAGCAACAAAAGTCGAATTCTGGGCGCTCGCTGGCCCATTTTCTGAGAAGGGGCATCCTTCTAAAGCCTTCTGACCAGCGCTAGCGCTTGACTGCTGCTCAACAGCAGCGTTGGCAGCCTCCACAGCGGTGCAGCTGGCTGCTGCTGTCACAGCAACCATGGCGTCCCTCACCTTCAGCAATGCACACGCGGTCGCCGCAGGCACTAGTGATCGCTGCCTGTCAATGGCAGCGGACCTCTGGCGCGCTTGCTGAACCGCGCTGCATCGGCCTTTTGGCGCCAACTTCGCGTAGCGCAGCTGGCGATCAACGCGCTTGTAGCGCTGTTCAAGTGGCAGATTGCGACCTTTGTACTCCTGGATGTCGTTCCGCAAGTCTTCCACTTCGTCCAGGTAGGTGGGTAGGTCATCTCAGGACTGGGGTTGCCCCCCAGGGGGGTCTTACCAAGGGGCTATTGCTCACCCACCCACAGCCCTCCTTCACGTGCCCCCACAAAGCGGCTCCCCCACATGAGGGAAAGGCGCGGTCGCCGGGAGCAGTAACCTACTGCGGGTTCTGCCCAGAGAGGTAACCCATGTTGGAGCGAAGTCTCACATTCCTCTCCTTCGGGCGGAGGACACGTGGGGGAGGGTCCCATCGCACATCATCATCAACCTCCAGACTCTGGGGCCCAGGGGCCCGGAGCCAGGCCAAAGGCCCTGTCCTGCAGGCACCCCAACCTGGGTTGGTTTTCGGTAGGCGTGAGACGACTTGAAGAAGCACGTGCTACAGGACTCGCATGCCGTGACGCGTATTCACGCCTCCTTACTCGGTCGAGCTTGCGCTCTCCCGGTGGGCTGGGGTTTCGAAGTATTTCATTGCGGTTGGTTGGTCGGTTGTATAATGGTAGAGTTGCGGCGTTGTGTTTTGTCCCTGGGTGTGGTCGTCAGCGGGCGTGGCGCACCATGGTGTCGCCAACCTTTTGGACCCCGTTCCCGTTTGTACCCTTGCATGCCCAGCTGTTCTGGTATTGGCCGGCTTGTCTGTGGTCTGTTTGGTGTCGGGTTGTTTTCTCTGCAGCAGTTTGGTTGGTACATGGTTGTGTTAGCCGCCTTACGGTCGGCTTGTTTGTCGCGGGGTTTATCGCGCTGCAGCCCGCACCGGCGCAGCCGGATGTTGTCCTTGATGTCCTCTCGGTTAGTTCTGAGGTTTGTCGCGGCCAGCCTGTCCGATGTGGCGGTCTGTTTGTTGCGACCGGGACATGCTAGGCGCGCTGTGTTTGTTCGCCTTCGTCCTAGCTGCCAGTGGACGGCTTGACTGGGGTTGTGCGCCGGCCCGTACGGGCCTGGCCGGCCGCGTTTGGTCGCTGTAGGCCGTCCCCTACGCTGTTGGTTTCGCGTCTGGTGTGTTTTGTCGTGGCTCATCCGCTTTTGCCGTGTCAGCGTGTGAGGTTGTTGCGTTGCTGGCAGCACTACGCTTGGCTAGTTTTGTTGGTTGGCCGTCGCCTTCGCCACCTAATGGTCGGCTTGTCCTGCTGCTCGATGTGTTGGGCCGTGGTGGCCGTTTATGGTCGGTTGCGGTTGTTCTGGTTGCGTTGCGCTTGCAGGAGTTTGACACGCCGGCCGCATAGGTTGTTACGTACTGCCTGGCTGCTGATCTTGACCCCTCCGTGACCCCTTCTGAGAAAAGTTTTGAAAATTTGTACGACATACCCTGTCCCGCCCTGGAGCCAGCGTTACATGCACAACCGGTCATCTTGTACATTGCGGTGCCCTCCGGCTTTCCTCTCAGTCTCGCCTGTGCCGATCGTATGTACACCCCCGTCAGTGGCAAACCCCCTTCGGTTTACTATCCTCTTCAGTGCATCCCCGTGTTCCCCATGGGAGCCGCGGGGTGCTGTGCCTGCGTGGTCGTGCGGTGTTCGTGCTCCCGCCCGCTGGCCAGTTGCCTTGGCTCGGCTCGCGGGGTGCCGGGCTCGCTGTGTTCCGTGCCGTGCCCTGCTTCGCGGCTCCGGTGGTGTGTGCGTCGGTGTCTCAGGGCGGTTGCCGGAGGTCAGGGTGGTTTGGCTTGGTGGCACGCCGGCCTTGAGTGTGGCCCGGAGGTTCTCTGGCCGCCCCGCCGTCGTCGCCGCCACAAGTGTTCTTTGATCCGGTGCCCTGGTGTTTAACTTCCTCGGAGGTCACGTGCATTGGTGCCGGTGTCACATTCGTCCCTCAACCCCCTGCCCTTGCATATAACATGCCCGCAGATTGTGTGCCCTGACGTCGTGACCCCATGTGCGCTGCCATGGGCGCCCCGTGATCTGGTGACCTGGTGTACGATTTTCTCGGAGGTCATGCGTGCCGGCAGTACATATGTCCCTGGGCCCCCGCCCTGGGAGTTAACATTCTGTAGGCTAATGTGCTCCGGTGTCGGGGAGCTCCGTATGGCGCGGCGGGCTGGGCTCAGCGTAACACTCCCGTGTTAACCAGCGGGAGCTGGCGGGCTCGGGGGTCCCCTGTGTTGCACCCCTGGCCGACCTCTTGTCTGGGTTGTGGGAAAGGGAGGGAAGGGGAAAGGGTCACCAGGAAGAATAGGTCAGTGTCGGGGCACCCCTCTCGCTCCTTGACGCTGATAGTATTCGGTGCTGCGGAGAACGTGCCCATTGCAACATTCTCGCAGGTTACGTGCGCTGAAGTTGCCCCAGTGGTGCCGCTGTGGGCGCCCTGTGACCTGGTGCCTTGGTGTATAACTTCCTCGGAGGTCATGCGTGTCGGGTCTGGTGGCACATTCTTCCCTTGATCTCCTGCCCTTGGAAGTAACATTCCCGAGGATTATGTGCTCTGACGTTGGGGGATCCTGCATGGCGCGGCGGGCTGGGCTCGGCGAAATATTCCCGTGTTCGCCCGAGGGGCCGTGGGTCTCGTGTGTTGGGCTGCACCTCTTGCTCCACCTCGCGTCCGGCTTGTGGGAAAGGGAGGTCAGGCGATAAGACAGGTCTGTGTCGGGGTCCCCTCCCCGTTCCTTGACGCTGATGGATTGCGGGGGCGTGGGGAGCGTGGCACCTGTCCAGGATTCGCGGGAGGAATGGGTTCGGTGGGGCCATCGGGTTAGTGTCCGTGCTCTATAGCACCGGTTGTAGGGCTGCAAAGGCTGGCCCGTTTTTGCCGGCGTCCGCTGTAGAAGATGGGTATCCCCGTGCAGCTCTCGCTGGTGCGCCCGATCGACAGGCGTCGGCGGGGTGCCTTGCGCGGTTCGTGCGTCGTCGGGTTTTGCGGGGGGCCCTTTCGGGCAAGGTTGGCCTGCCCGAGGTCGTCGCAGCTTATGGCTGGTCCCTCAGTTGCTGGTTTGACGCCCATCGTCAGGGTCTCTGGTGGAATGAGGTGGTGCCAAGGGTGCCGCGTTGTCTCCCCATCAGCTGGTGGCCGCCGTGGGGCCCGTGCCACGTGTGCGCGGCGGTGTCCCGTCTCATATCGGCCGCAGTTGCCCCTCGGTTCTTGGAGGGTCCTCTGGCCAGTCGCCACAACTTAGGGGGTGCGGATAGCCGCCGGTGTGGTGCCCTTCCACTGCCACTGACCGGTCGCAGAGGACAGGGCATGCGTGTGCCGTGTTGGGTGGGGTGCGACGGTCCCGATGGTGCCGCCTCGCGCGTTCGTGGGGGCGTGTTCCCGCTTTTGCCTCGCGGTTGGTCAGAGCCCTGGTTCCCCAGACGTCGCACAAGGGCGCTGCGGAGGGCACTGATAATCTGGTGCACAAGGGCTGCGTGCGCTGCTTGGGCTTTCGTCTGAGTGCGGATGGTGGGCAGCAGCTGTCGGCCCAGCGCGTGCTCGGGGTTGTCACGGCTTATGGCTGGTCCCTCAGTCGCTGGTTGGACGCCCATCGTCAGGGCCTCTGGTGGGATGAGGCGGTCCCAAGGGTGCCGCGTTGTCTCCCCATCAGCGGGTCACCGCCGTGGGGCCCGTGCCACGTGTGCGCGGCGGTGTGTCGTCTCATGTCGGCCACAGTGCCCCCCCGGTTCTTGGAGGGTCCTCCGGCCGGTCGCCGCCACTTAGGGGGTGCAGATAGCTGCCGATGTGGTGCCCTTACACAGCTGCTAACCGGTCGCAGCAGGCAGGGCATGCGTGTGCCGTGTCTTGTGGGGCGCAGCGTTCCAGATGGTGCCGCCTCGCGTGTTTGTTGGCGCCTGTTCCCGGTTTTGGCTCGCGGTGGGTCAGGGCCTGGGGGCTTCCCCAGACGTCGCACGAGGGCGCTGCGGAGGGCACTGAAGATCTTGTCCACAAGAGCTCCGTGCGCTGCTTGGGCTTCCGTCTCAGTGCGGATGGTGGGCAGCAGTTGTCCGCCCAGCGCCAGCGCCCGGATCTGGTGGATCGCAAAAACGGGGCACAGGTTTCCCGTAGCGGGGGTCTCCGTCGTTCGCTCGTGTTGGGAGATGGCCTCTAGTTGCTGTCAGCCGTCCACGTGGAACCTCAACGTCGCCGTCCAGTCCTTGGTGTGCGGCCAGTGGCACTGAGCCCACAGCCAGAGGCAGTGGAGGGCCTGCCCCGGGTGCCAGCTGCCGGCTGCACCCGACACGACGGCCGTCAGGGGGTCTGGGGCTGGTTTTGGGGCAGGGGGCTGGGGCCGTCCGGCAGGGCTGCGCTCGCCGGGAGCATGGCGTCGACGGCACCCAGGTTCCAGTGGCACTCCTGCGGGTGCGGCCTGATCCGCACCTGGTAGTAGTGGCCACTTTCCAACACGATCATGGAGATGTTGCTGGGGTCATCTTCCCGTCGTGGGGTTCCTGCGCGTGCCGCCTCCACCCCTGGTGGGTATCGCTCCTCCATGTTCCTGAGGTTGCGTCCCCTGTCGGCGGCTGTCTTGCTTTCCCAGTCCGCCAGGCCATTGTACGGTGTTAGCCCTCGGCTGTGGGGCGGCCCGTTCCCGGCCCCCGGTGCTTGGTGCGGGCCTGGGCTCCGTCAGCGGCGCAATGAGTGTGTGCGCGCAGCCCAGGTGCGGGACCCAGGCGCCTCCCTGGTCCGGCTGGTTGAAGTTGAACCACCAGATCCACGCGTCGACGAGGTCGTTCGCAGTCTGCATCTTGGGGGTGACGAGTGCCTGGAGCTGCCGCACGGAGATGTAGGTGGACGCAGCGTGCGGCAGGGGGACCACGCGAAGAGCCTGTTTGGGTTGACGTCCTGGAGGTGTCTCCGGGCGGCTGCCACCAGCCCGCACGGGGGTGTGTTGGCGTGGATGTCGTAGATTGCCCTCAGTTCCTCTCCGTCAAAGGGGTCCGTGTGCCTCCGTTGTGCTGGTCTCGGGGGTGGGGGGGGCATGGTCTCCCGGTCCTGGTCCGGTGTGGTGCCAGTCGGGAAGGTGTGCCCTGGGGCGGTGTTGGGGTGTATCTCAGGTACGGTCTCCGTGGAGGGCTCCTGTTGCGGGGACATCGGATGGGACGCAGTGGTGGGCGGGGGGCCACCGGACTTCTGAGGGCCGGAGGCCTCTGTCATTTCTTTGTCCGCTCTCGGGTTGCCTGCGTGGTGCCCCCGCTGTTGTGGTGCGTCCTCCGCGTCCGGTTGGTTTGGCTGCGTCACAGCCAGGGTGGGGAGCTCCGTGGCGCATTGGCCCGGTTGGTCGGGTGGCCCATGCCCATGTCCGGGGCTGGTGCTGTCACGCCCGGCGTGCAGTGGGGGGCTTTGAGGAATTCGTGTCCCCACCCCCTGTTCAGGTTGCTGGTCTGCTGCGGGTCCCCTTGGCCGCGCTTCTGCGGCGTTCCTTCCCCCCGGCAGCGGACTGGCCGGTGAATCCGGGAGTGAGGCATTGGACGACCTGGATGCACCGTCTGTTGCCTGGTGGGGGCCCATGTGGAGCGCTGCCTGTGGCGCTCGCTCGGCTGGCGTGGGAATGGTGGGGATGTGGGCCCGCTCGGTGCAAGGCTTCTGGGACCGGCGCCCGGGATTGGCGGCAGACAATGCCAGTCGGGCCGGGGGCTCGCTGGGGCCCCCACGGTCTCTGTCTGCACCCTCGTGGAAGACGACTCACCGTGCTGCGGGGGGTGGCGTGTGGCTGCGGCGCCGGGATCGGTCAGGGTTTCTCGCTTCCTGGTGCTGGTCTGGCGTCCCGCCTTTCATCCGCGCGGCATGAGGGCTGCCTCGGTCCCACCGCAGCGTGAATGGTCGGAGGGGGCATCCGTGTGTGGCGGAGGGGGAACACACACCGGGTGGTGGCCCCTGGTGGCGTCTCGGGGAGTCATGGCCTGCCGTTTGCCTTGAAGGCTCCAGGACCTCTTGGCACCGCGGTCGCCAGTGTCCTGAGGCGTGTCCCTGGGAGCCCGGGGAGGCAGGAATGGCCCAGATGTTGTGCCTTTGCATGGTTGCACGGATGCGGCGGGCCGCGCGTTTGTGCCACAACCAGTGTAGCCCGTTCATTTCATACGCGCTATAGGTCCCCATATGCCCAATGAGCCAGGTGGCCACGTAGTGCCACTGGCTGAGGTGGTTCATGGTGGTGGAGGGTGCGTGCAGTGCTGCCTGATGGCCGAAGGCGACGTCCGCCCTTGTGGGAATTCCATCCTCGAGGTGGCGTGAATGCGAAGTAAGCAGCCATCGGATGCTGACTCCCAGGGCAAGCCGCTCCCCTGTGGTGATCTTGGTGATCCACAGGTCCAGGTCTTGGGCCGCCGCCTGTTTCGCGTGGGTGTTGGGGCGGCGGGCGTCGCTTCTGAGCGCGCGTAGTCCAGATGCCCCCGCCCACGGGCTGGAGTGGCCCACGGTGGCTGTTCCGCAGGCTCGCTAAGGGTGTTGGTGCCCGTCACCACACGGGCTCCGCTCCCTTGGGCGCTGTGCCGGGGCGGTTCGCCCAGGGTCTGGTCTGCTGCCCCGCTTGCGGTAGCATGCCAGTCATCCGTGGGGGCGGTGTTTTCAGTTCTCGCCCCCAAGGCGGCGTAATCGCGCTGGAGCTGTGCTTGGTGGGACAGCGTCAGGGGTTTCCTCGGGGGCTGCCGTGCAGGCTCTGTATGGTAACGTGCGCTGAAGTCGCCCCAGTGGTGTCGCTTTGGGCGCCCTGTGACCTGCTGCTTTGGTGTACAACTTTCTCCGAGGTCATGCGTGTCGGGTCTGGTGGCACATTCTTCCCTTGATCTCCTGCCCTTGGAAGTAACATTCTCGAGGATTATGTGCTCTGACGTTGGGGGATCCCGCATGGCGCGGCAGGCTCGGCTCGGCGAAATATTCCTGTGTTCGCCGGCGGGCCCGTGGGTCTCGTGTGTTGGGCTGCACCCCTTCCTCCACCTCGCGTCCGGCTTGTGGGAAAGGGAGGTGAGGGGGAAAGATAGGTCTGTGTCGGGGTTCCCCCCCCGTTACTTGACGCTGATGGATTGTGGGGGCGTGGGGAGCGTGGCACCTGTCCGGGATTCGCGGGAGGAATGGGTTGGGTGGGGCCATCGGGTTAGTGTCTGGGCTCTATAGCACGGGTTGTAGGGCTGCCATGGCTGGCCCGTGTTCATGGGCGTCCGCTGTAGAGGATGGGTATCCCAGTGCAACTCTCGCCGGTGCGCCCGATCGATAGGCGTCCGTGGGGTGCGCTGCGCGGTTGTGCGTCGCGTTTGCGGGGGGCCCTCCGGGCAAGGTTGGCCTGCCCGAGGTCGTCGCGGCTTAAGGCTGGTCCCACAGTCGCTGGTTTGACGTCCATCGTTGAGGCCTCTGGTCGGGTGAGGTGGTCCTGGGAGTGCCGCGTTCTCTCCCCATCAGCAGGTGGCCGCCGTGGGGCCCGTGCCACGTGTGCGCGGCGGTGTGTCGTCTCATATCGGCCGCAGTGCCCCCTCGGTTCTAGGCTGGTCCTCGGGCCAGTCGCCAAAGCTTAGGGGGTGCGGATAGCCGCCAGTGTGGTGCCCTTTCACTGCCGGTGACCGGTCGCAGCCGGCAGGGCATGCGTGTGCCGTGATGGGCGGGGTGCGGCGGTCGCGATGGTGCCGCCTCGCGTGTTCGTGGGGGCGTGTTCCCGGTTTTGCCTGGCGGTGGGTCAGAGCCCTGCCGGGGTTCCCCAGACGTGGAACAAGGGCGCTGCGGAGGGCACTGAAGATCTGGTGCACAAGGGCTGCGTGCGCTGCTTGGGCTTCCGTCTGAGTGCGGATGGTGGGCAGCAGTTGTCCGCCCAGCACGTGCCCGGGGTTGTCACGGCTTATGGGTGGTCCCTCAGTCGCTGGTTGGACGCCCATCGTCGGGGCCTCTGGTGAAGTGAGGCGGTCCCATGGGTGCCGCTTAGTCTCCCCATCAGCGGGTCGCCGCCTTGGGGCCCGTGCCACGTGTGCGCGGCGGTGTGTCGTCTCATATCGGCCGCAGCGCCCCCCCGGTTCTTGGAGGGTCCTCCGGCCGGTCGCCGCCACCTAGGAGGTGCAGAAAGCCGCCGGCATGGTGCCCTTACACTGCCGTTAACCGGTCGCAGCGGGCAGGGCATGCGTGTGCTGTGTCTGGTGGGGCGCAGCGGTCCCGATGGTGCCACTTCGCGCATTTGTGGGGGCCTGTTCCCGGTTTCGGCTCGCGGTGGGTCAAGGCCCTGGGGGCTTCCCCAGACGTCGCACGAGGGCGCTGCGGAGGGCATCGAAGTTCTCTTGCACAAGGGCTCCGTGCGCTGCTTGGGCTTCCGTCTCAGTGCGGATGGTGGGCAGCAGTTGTCCGCCCAGCGCCAGCGCCCGGATCTGGTGGATGGCAAAAACGGGGCACAGGTTTCCCGTATTGGGGGTCTCCGTTGTTCGCTCGTGTTGGGAGATGGCCTCCAGTTGCTGTCGGCCGTCCACGTGGAACCTCAACGTCGCCGTCCAGTCCTTGGTGTGCGGCCAGCGGCGCTGAGCCTACCGCCAGAGGCAGTGGAGGGCCTGCCCCGGGTGCCAGCTGCCGGCTTCAACCGACACGACGGCCGTCAGGGGGTCTGGGGCTCGTTCTGGGGCAGAGCATTGGGGCCGTCCGGCAGGGCTGCCCTCGCCGGGAGCATGGAGTTGACCGCCTCCAGGTTCCAGTGGCAGTCCTGCGGGTGCGGCATGATCCGCACGTGGTAGTAGTGGCCACTTTCCAACATGATCACCGAGATGTTGCTGGGGTCATCTTCCCGTCGTGGGGTTCCTGCGTGTGCCGCGTCCGCCCCTGTTGGGTATCGCTCCTCCATGTTCCTGAGGTTGCGTCCCCTGTCGGCAGCTGTCTTGCTTTCCCAGTCTGCCAGGCCATTGTACGGTTGGATGTTGGGGGCGTTAGCCCTCGGCTGGGGGGCGGCCCGTACTCGGCCCCCGGTGCTTTGCGCGGGCCTGGGCTCTGTCAGCGGCGCAATGAGTGTGTGCGCCCAGCCCAGGTACGGGACCCACGCGCCTCCCTGGTCCGGCTGGTTGAAGTTGAACCACCAGATCCACGTGTCGACGGAGTCGTTCGCAGTCTGCATCTTGGGGCTGACGAGTGCCTGGAGCTGCCGCACGGAGATGTAGGTGGACGCGGCGTGCGGCAGGGGGACCACACGAAGAGCCTGTTTTGGTTGACGTCCTGGAGGTGTCTCCGGGGGGCTGCCAGAAGCCCGCACGGGGGTGTGTTGGCGTGGATGTCGTAGATTGCCCTCAGTTCCTCTCCGTCAAAGGGGACCGTGTTCCTCCATTATGGTGGTCTCGGGGGTGGGGGGGGCATGGTCTCCTGGTCCTGGTCCGGTGTGGTGCCAGTCGGGGAGGTGTGCCCTGGGGCGGTGTCGGGGTGTCCCTCAGGTACAGTCTCCGCGGAGGGCTCCTGTTGCAGGGTCATCGGATGGGACGCACTGGTGGGCGGGGGGCCACCGGATTCCTGAGGGCCGGAGGCCTCTGTCATTTCTTTGTCCGCTCCCGGGTCGCCTGCGGTGTTTTCAGTCCTCGCCCCCAAGGCGGCGTAATCGCGGTGGCGGTGTGCCTGGTGGGACAGCGCGAGGGGTTCCCTCGGGGGCCCCCGTGCAGGCTCTGTATGGTCGCCTCGTGGCTCTTGGTGGCTGCGCGGCACAGTCGCCGCTGGGTCCGTCAGGGAGGCGCTCCTGCAGGAATTCATGAAGGCGTCGAAAGAGTCTTCGTTGCGGGTGTGTCCGCCGGGCGACAGCCCCCGGTCCGTTGCGGGCTGCGGTGTGTCGGGGGTTGTTGCCCTGGCGTCAGGCTCCGCCTGGGCTTGAGGTGGACCCTGCGTCTGTGCCTCCCCGGACGTTGCATCCCCCGGTGTTTCCGTGTCGCTGCGGTGTGCTCGGGCCGTGGATGGAGCGGTGTCTGCGGGACCCGCGGTCTGTGCCTCGTGGGCGGGCGAGGGGGGGGGGTCGGCGGCATGCCCGGTGCCCGGTGACGGTCCCCCAGGTCGCGTACTGGGTGGGCCAGTGTCCGGTGCCTTGCTGTCTCCGCGTGCCGCCATGTCCGGCAGGCTATGCTGGCGTGCTAGCGTGCTGGTTGCCCGGTAGGCCCGTCACCCCGCCAGGTATCTCCGCTCTGGTTGGTCCCCGGGCGTTTAGGTCCGCCGTTGGCATCGGTGTTTCTTTCCGCTGAGGGCGTCCCTCCGCATCCTCCGTGACCTCAGCACCCTCGTACATTGTGGGCTCTTTGCATTGTGGCTGGGCGGGCGGTGCGGGTGGCGCGGCTGCGTCGTATTTTAGTGGTGTCGCCGCACAGGTTCCCATGTGGCCTGCCAGTGCTCGCGTGCTGCCAGACCCCTCCACTGCGGCGGGCTGTGCTGCCGTTGACCCGCCCTCGGGATGCGGGACCCCCGTTGGGAGCCGGTGGCCTGGCGCGTTCGCCCGCGGGGCGTCGGTCGGGACGGTGGCGTGCGCCGAGTCCGGGTCCGGGCCCGGGCAGGGGGCCGGGGGGCTGCCAGATGGCGCTTCAGTGGGCCGTACTGCCTGTCCAGCTGGTGCGCCTTGGCGTTCACGGGGTGCCAATTCGGCCTGTGCCGGGGCTCGTGAATGGTACCCTGGCGTCAACGTGCAGGGTGCCGCTGGAGCCTTGAGACTGGGGCTCCCGGTGGGGATGTGCACGTGGGGGCGCATGGTGCCGAGGGGTCGCTCGGGCGGGGCGCTGGTGGCGTCGGTCGGGGTACGTGTCGTTGTGGGAGGGCCCTCGGACGGTGTGTGTGTGTGGGGCTTGCCGTCTGTTGGACTGGGGAGTTGTGGTGCGGGTGGGGCTCCGTGTCGGCCTGCGTCAGGGGCCGCTGGCCGGTGGCCCCGTGTGGACGCGTCGGGTGGCGTTTTGGGTGGTGGATATGGGTCGCTGGCGGGGCCCGCGCCTGGGTGCATTTGTGGGCGCATTATCCCGAGCGGTTGCTCAGGCCGGGTGCCTGTGGTTGCCTTATTCGTGTGGGTTGGCATGTTTCTCCTTCCGGCAGGTGGAGCCTGGCGTTTCCGGAATGCTGTGGCCGCGTGGTGCTGCGGCGGGTGTCGCTGTGCTGCCAGTTGGGCTGCACGTTCTTGCCGGGGGCTTTGTGGCGTGCCGGCCCCCGATGGTGCCGGAGCGCCCGTAGTCCTTGTGGCTTCGGTGGTCTGTGGTCGGTGTGGTGAGTGGGTGGTCGTGTGGGGGATTGAGGTCGATAGGCTGGAGGACGTGGAGGTCGTTGGGCTTCTCGGCCCGCTGGTGCTGGAGCATGTACGCTTGTAGCCCTGGTTGCGGCGGTGGTGCGCGGCTGGGGCTGGGTGGTGATGGTCGCGACTCTCCGGGTGGAGGTGGAGGAGCTGTGGTGTCGAGCGGCCCCGACCGTCATCCGGGCCACTGCAGCATTGCCGTACGTGCCCGGCTGTGGCGGTGGGAGGAGTGGTTGGCAGGCGCCACACGCCACTGGCACGAGTCTGCGGGGCAGGGTATCCCCCTACACGTTAGATAGGCTGCCATCAGCCTCTCGGGCGCCCCCTCGGTCATGTCCCTGCTGCGGCAGAAAAAACCCCCCCACTCGTGGCCATGGGCGCCGCAAGCGATCCCCATGGCCCACTCCGCGTCCCCCACCAGCCAGCCGAAGGTGAACAAGAGGCGGGTGGTAAGGGTGAGGACAGTGGTGCATGGGGCCAATGGGGCCCCAAGTGTCCGGCAGTTTGCTGACTGGGGGTAGGCTGCCCCGTGGCACGCCGCCATAAGGTTCGTGGTCTGGAACCCAGATTGTGGGGTCTTCCTCCCCGTCTGGCAGGGTCCACTTTGGTGCGCGCCAGCTGGGTGGCGGTGCCGCTGGGTCCTCCTCGCCAAGGACATCCAGCCACGTAACGTGGGGCTGTCCCCTCAGTCGGCGTCGGGGGGTGCACAGATGCTCTGGGCGTTCAGGCCAGCCAGCGTGTGGACCATGAGGGTGTTGGTTTCGCGTGGCGGCGGGGCTCAGCAGAGGGGGTGCGCCCGTCTGCAAAGTCGGCAGGCATGCAGGTGGGCGATGCACGGGCTGCAGAACCAGTGCAGTGTTTCGTCGCTGCCGCAGCCGAGGTCATGCCCAAGGAGCGGGGTGTTGTCGTGCCTGACTATTTTCCAGCAGACGTTGCACGGGTTTCCAGGTCCCCCTGGATGTGGGGCTTCAGCGGCGGGCATCCTGAGGAGAGGTACGGGTCGTGGGACAACCGGGTTACCTTATGGGAGTGCGCGCATCTTCGTGCAGTGCGGTGTGGTGGGTGGAGCTGTTGCATCTCCCGGGGGCTGTGGTTTGGTGAGGTTGTCTGGCTATTTGCTGGGTTTCGCTGGCTGGTAATGGATGAGGAGGTTGTAATACATACGGTTGGCGTGGGAGGTCTGTTGCGCTTCCGGTGTGTACAGCTGGATGCGGTGTTGCAGCTGTGCATCTGCCCTCCTGACAGCGGTGAGTTGCATGTGACGTACTGCGGTTTTGGGTTCCGGGGCGTGGTCGGCGATGACCCTGTAGAGCTGGAGTGGTACCACTCCCCTGAGCACCGCCGCCTTGATTTTTGGCTGCCGCATCAGGCGCCTGACTTCATTTGCCGGCGGCGCGGTCGGGCCCCATCCGGCGTGTTTTGCAATGGTGTCCTTCGGTTTCCAAGTGGCCTGGTGGTTGTCTCCCTGAGCCAGCGGGCACTGTATGAAGTGTTCCCATGTCTCTGGCTGTTCGAGGTGGCAGGGGCATATGGTGTATTCCGGGGGTATGTCTATACCTCGCGGATCATACCGGCGTGCCACCCTGTCCAGGAATGGAAGTTGCTCAACTAGGAGTTGGGCACGTCGTGTTTGTAGGTGTACCGGCAGCAGGGACGGGTCAAGAGCTGAGAAGTATACCGCGGTCTGCAGGTCATGTTGGAGGCGATTCATAAGGGTGTTGTCGGCTTGGCTGCCTCGGATGTGCGCCATGGTGCGGATGGGTTGTGGGTAGTGGTACGCCTGTCCCGTGTCGTTGTAGATCTGGTCGTCGGGTACCCAGGGTGGTGGTTCCCCGGGGTGCGCGATCGGTGGTAGGTGTTGGAGGTGTGTGTGCATGTGGTCTTGTAGCGGCGGGTGTTCGCCGTCCGGCATATGCTCTGCTGGTTGTGGGCGTGTAAGTCTATGTGTCCGTTGCCCAGGCTGTAACGATGGGACTCTTGCTTGACGAGGTGTAAGACGACGTGCTTGGGGATGCGCTGTGAAGCCACCCAGAGGAGTAGGGCTTGGGTGCCCAGGCTGGAGTCGGTTGCCTTGTGTAGGGGCTGTCAGGCCAGTTTGCGGACGATCTGGAAGTCAACTGCTGCGTCTACTACGACTCACACATGGTGCGTGTGGTCTCGCGGTTGTTGGTGGGTGTCGTTGATGGTGTCCATGATGATCGCCAGCTTTTCTAGTTCTCTGTGAGAGGAGGGGCCGAAGATGATGGCCCCGGTGAGGTGGTGTTGGTGTAGTCGGCCCGCCCTGTCCGTCCGTAGCTCCAAGGCTGCCGCCCCGGCCGCTGGGGTGACGTTCCTGGTGCTGGAGGCATCCGCAAAGATGACAGTGTTGCGGTCGTCTGGGCATGGCAGACGGCACGGTGTTGTCAGCTGGTAGGCGTGGACTTGCGCCCCCTGCTCTGAGGTGGCATATGGCCTGGTGGTGGCCGGTTGGAGCCTTCGGGTAGCCTAGACGCCTATTCCATGGTGGATGATCTCGGTCGCTGCTGGGTTCATGGGTACATAGTCGTTGTTCCCTTCGCGGCCTTGCGTGAGATAGCCGTACACATATTGGAGCAGTTACACCTTCTGTGGGTGGAATGTGGTCCATTCGATTGTCTGCGAGTCCTGGACTTGGGAGCAGTGGTGTTCAACCTGTTAGGCCGGGGCCTCCGCTGTGGTACTGCGGTGTTTGTCCAGCACCGGGAAGGTAATGGCTGGGTGTTTGCTGTCCCACGCTCCCCGATGGAATCTCCATTCCGCTGTGGTGTTCCGTCCCCACGTAACTGTGGCCGTGTCCTCCGCCGAAGCCTGCTCGAAGTGTGTACGTAGCCACCGTTGTTGTTCCAGGGTAGCGTGCCCAAGAGACCCACCGCTGGGGGTATTTTCTTCGAACGAAACCTTCGAACGAAGATTATTTCTTCAAACGAAGAAAATTCTGGCACTGTTCGAACGCCTTTGGGGTGGCTGTTTGGCTGCAAACATTGTGATTAGATGCTCAACACAGGTATTATTGAGGTTTTGGTTCTTTGGATTCAGCCTGCAACCGCCCAAATGCCCTGAAACTGTGTTTTCGAAATGAGGTGGACTTTTCTTCGAACGAACCTTCGAATGTTCGAACGAAGATATTTTTCGAAGAAAACGAAGCGGCGTTTACAAATGCACATACAGGCAACAACAGAACCGCACAACCACCAGTGTCCCTGTCCAATGCTACTTTCTCAGTCCTGGCTCACGACTCACTGCCTGACACTTGTACTGCAACCTCATCTTTCTTTTCTGTATCCTCTTTGTCTCCCTCTCCGGCATCTTCTTCTTCCGGCTTGCCACCACTCTTCGTTGGCGTCTTCCTCTTCTTCTTTGGCCTCTTCTCCTTCACTTTCTTCTTCCTGGCACTTGGAGCCCGCACGCCACCAGTTGCCGACGCCACTGCCGCCGTGCTTTTGCACTCCTCCTCCGTTGTGTAGCTTCGGGCCGCAACACAATACTCTCCCACGGAATGCCACACGGCAGACTTGTAGTCTGCAGGGACCCAATAGATTGTACCGGCACGGCCCAGTCTGGTCTTCTGCTGCAGGATGTCTCTGGGTATCTCCGTTCGCCAGGGGCGCCACTTCGAAATGGGCACTCCTCTCCACGCTCCCCACTGGTCCTCTTGTTGGAGGGGAAGCCATGCCCACGGCAGTGCCCCTCGGTCTGGAATCTGTGTCTTCTGAGTTTTGTCTTCATCGTCATCATCTCCGAAAGGTGGCTCCTCCTCCTCATCTCCGGAAGGCGGCTCCTCCTCCTCATCTTCTTCAGTCTCTTCGAACTCCTCAGTCTCCGAACTCTCACCCGGCAGCAGCTTTGCCTTTTTCGTTGGAGGTTGCTTAGCCGCTGGCTTCGCTCGCGGTCTCTTCTTCGGCTTTCTTGTCTTCTTGTAAGACGAGAGAATCTCGGCAAGGTTCTTTGCCCGTCGTCCGGACACAACAGGTTGTGGATCTTTCCCCCGCACACCAGCGCTGGTTGTCGACGCTTTTTGTTCGGTTGCCTCAGGGGAATGCAACGTGGAACCACCCTGGCTCAGGTTGACCCACGTTGGCATCGACTTCACCTTTCTGCGACCTTCTTCATGGTTTTGGAGTGCTCTGAGTACCGTCAGTGCTCTCGCAGGCTTCGTTAGGAGGTCGTTCAGCAGGCTGCCCGCAATCACGGTCGTCTCGAATCCACGACCTGGTAGCTGAGACTTCCGCCTGACGCCAACAGCGCTAGTTTGCGTTGCTGCAACCTGTGGGCAGTGGAGCGGTAAAAGACTTCGAATACAATCTTCGTTCGAAGATTCGAATGTTCGAACGAACTTTTTTTCTTCAAACGAAGAATGGTTTTCGAAGAATAACGTACAGGACGCATGCATGGTCAAAAGCGCTCAGCTACAAGGTAAATGCGGTACCTCCCATTCAGGAATGTCCCCTCCCATGTAGCCATGCTGCACTCCTGCTGCAACTGCTGCCTGGAGCACCGTCCGCCACTTCGACGGTGTTGTGCTTTGCACTTGTTGTACTCCCCCGGCTTCCTGCGCTCCTTCGGCCGACTGGGCTGCCTCACCACCACCCCGAGCCTGAGCGGTGACCTTGACGCCTTTCAAGCGGCCCGTTGATGTACATTTGCCCCACTCTGGGGGCTCTGAGGATGAGAATCTGAGCATCACGGTACAGTCTTCACGCCAGCTCTCCACTACGCCGTAGGCGTGCCAAACAAGCGCAAGCAGACGTATAATCGGGGTTGGGGTGCCTTTTTTAATCGGGACTGCGAAATGGAAAGGCGCGGGCAACCAGTGCACAAAGCAAGTCCCTCTCCACAGCCATATCTTTGCAATCGGCTGATAAACACTTTCGGAAACAGCGCTCATAGGTTGACAGTGGCGTAAGCCAAGCGTATTTCGGGTCCCCGAAAATGGGCGTATGCGGATTGGGTACCGATTTCACTAGAATGAGGTCAACGTAGGGGCGGGTGACTCCAGATTCTACGATGACCTGGCGGCAAGTGTGGAACTCGGCGCTGACATCAAACACTTCGTTCACCACAACGTAATCCGGATGATATTCTTCTGAATCCTGGGATCCAAAATCTAGCGGGTCATCCAAACGGCGAGAAGGGGATGGTGACGGCTCCAACTCCGGTGAACGCTGTGGCGCTGGGTGCTGAGCCACTTGTGTACTACTCTGAGAAGGTGTTCCTGGTGATGATCGTGACGCTGGGGCAGAAGTTGGGTGCGCCTGAAGCAACTCCTGAGCACAGCACAAAAGATTCGAAAAATATCTTCGAACGAAGATTCGAATATTCAAACGAAGAAAAGTCTTCGAACGAGAGTTCGTTCGAGGATTCGAAGATTCGAACGAAGACTAAACTCGAAGGACTACAATGCATGCCTGCAGGGCCTGGAGGATAACACATACCGCCACGAGTCTTGCGACATCGGCCTTGTCTTCCCTTGTCAGCACCATTGAGCGGCATCGTCTATTAAAGATTCGAACAATGTAGCGTTTGGGCAAGAGATTGGGCGCGTTGTACCGTGAGCTACAATATGGGAGGCGTGTACATGAAGGCATGCTCCATGGTTTGTAGTAGAGCAGAGAGCTGGTAGTCATCTGTGGTGCTGCCCCCTCTGTTTGTGAACCGCAAGTAGAAATCCTTTAGCTTGGCATTCGTGGTTTCAGCCAAGTCCTGGCAGCACATCCCAAGCCCGTAAGGTGCTATCACCTCTAGGATTCTGGGGACATCGAACTCCAAGATTATCAGATAATGAGAACGGGTATTGGGCAAACAGTGTGCGTGAAATTCCCAGGCTGCCTGCCGACAGTCCGCTGGGAGGTCAATGTCGATGCGCTGATAGGTGCGATAAAGCCGTTGCATCACGTCCCGCAACCTCATTACAGCCTAGTTACCCAAGTGCCCGTCGGCCAACCCCAAAACATGAGCAATACCATCCCATATAAAAAAAAACGCTTCATTTCTGGTCCATCAGGTCTACAAGGTCCACCTGGCTGCCAACCACACAGAGCAATCTTCAGCATGTTATTGATAGCGTTGCGTGCTTCCCTGCTGGCGGACAAGCATAGCCTTTCCAAGTATTCCCCAAGCAAAGCACCAATTCCCATAAGCATACGAAGAACACAAATAATGGCATGGTGTCGTGGTACTTGAAGCAAAGGTTTTGAAGCGCAGCGACAAGCTCCCTTGCAGACAGGGGTCTTGCCAAGTCGGGACGCATCACCGGTGCGCGTTCTGCGCCGGTGACAGCCCAGGTACCGCCTCTTGAGAGGGTTCCAAAGGCCCGAGTTGTGAACTGACGGTATATACCAATGCTCAGTAAGTCCCAAAAACTTCTTCAAAAACGGTAAATCTCCGTCCAGAATAACACTTGCGGCACAGCGTGCGGCCTTCACGACGACGGATCGCGTAGTTATGATCCGCTGCAGGACCTACTAGCGTGCAAAGAAGAATCAAAATTTTGTTCGAAAAACACGTTCGTTCGAAGGAAAAGCTTCGTTCGAACGGTCGAAGGTTAGAAGGAAGGCAATATTCGAAGACAAAACACACCCTCAGATTCTTTTTCCAGACCCGGCGCAAATCCTTCAGATTGGAGTCAGCACAGTATGCCAGCTCCAAAACCAAAATGTGTGCTGCATTGCGGGCTGGATGCTCAAGATTTTGGATGCGAATGGTAAGCTGAGTCCAGCTTACACCTGCTACAGGATAACCATCGCCACTCACAATGAAAACCAACCCATCTTTGCGGGGCTGTAGAGTTTCATAGAGGCAAGGCTGCGTGAAAACGTAGTTGGTCCAGTGATCAAACGGCCAGAAGACATTTGGGATGCCATTTTTCTTGTCGATGTGGCCAACAAGGTGCAGGGGCTCCTTCATCCCTTTCCAAGCCAGGTTGACTCCCCAGCTGCCTGGCATTGATTTCCCAAACCTTAGGCCAGTCTGTTTTTACCATACGTCCGCACGCTTGGAAATAAAGCGCGATAGAACCCAAAGGCGGCGTCTAGGGATTCCCAAATCGAGAAGCAAAGCGACTGCTTCTTCAGGTGAGCATTGAGCATTGCTGTGCAAACGCAGAAGTTGATTCAATCTCTGCTTGTCAGCGCCTGGGTTGACTCGTGTGTACATTGAATGTGAAAGCTGGCGTCCCAGGCCGGAGGAGGAAAAAAAATCGCACCCTTAAAACACCCTTAAAAAACACAACAAATCAATTGAAACAACCAAAGACCCTTCTTTGTGGCACAAATCTGCGCCTTTCTGGCACAAATCTGTGTCCTTCTGGCACAGATCTGCGTCAATCGCCTGTCAATCTGGTGCGCGCGCTGCTGTTGCTGCGCTTTTGCGGCAATTCTCCCCAGCAGCTTGGATTCGATTGGATTTACTTGAATTGCGATTAAAGCAAATACAATCTTCGAATTCGAATCTTCGTTCGAAGATTCGAATCTTCGTTCGAAGACTGAAGTTCGTTCGAAGAAAATACCCCCCCCAGTGGGTCTCATGGGTGGGCCGTTGGTGGGTGGTGATAGCATGCCAGCAGTTGGAGGAGGGGCCATTGGGTGGCCAGCGCTTGGGGCCCATATCTCCAGCAAGTTGTGGGGGTGCCCGTCTTTTTTTGAAATCCAAAGGCAGTTTTGCTCTCCAAGATCCCAATTGCGGCACACACGGGGCTACGGTCACAAAGCCCTCAAAGTGTCAATAATGGGAGAGAGTACCAGGTTTCGGCAAAATATTTTGCCCTCATCAGATCTGAAGAAACTTAACTACAACAAGTCTGCATTGGTGGAAAAATGACAATTCAAATGCAATCATGGAATCAGAATGCTGTGCACGCGCGCGCTGAAACAGCGGCGATGGTGGTGCTCGCTGTACATTCAATAGCAAGCTTGCTAGTGTAGTGGTAGGGTAGGTAGGTATTGTCCGGAGCTTGGGATGCCTCATTTGACAATGCAGGAAGAAGGTCTTACCAAGGGGACGTCCTGTCGCTCCCACTGCCCTATGTCCGGGGCCTCTTAAGCGGCTCCCGCATGTGCTTGGGAAGGCAGTCTCGCGGCCAACCGGTCCAGGTATCCCAGGTGGGAGGGTGTCCCCACATGTGTCCATGGCAAGGCCCACATCCCCCTCATTTGGGCGGCAGCTCTGGGTGCAGCCCAGCCGCGTGGAGTATCTCTCACCACAAGGGGTATTGCTCCCGCTAGTCTACGGTACGACCGCCCCACCCTTGTGGCTTGAGTTGCGGGGCCTCTCTGCTTGGCAGGCGACCCCCTCCTGGACTGTGTACCAGCTTGCCTGTCACCGGTTGATATCATGGCTCCGGGTGACGTTTGCCATAGTCCCCGATTCGGCCTGCCCGGGCTGGGACCAGCGGCCTTGGGGTACCGCCCCTGCTGCTGGCCCGTTAGGTCCGCTGGGTCACCCCAGTGCGTCCGACCCATGGGGTGTTGGTTCTTTCCTGTCCCTCGGCCGCCCTTTGTGTGCACGTGTGTGCGGTGTCCTGGGCCACTTGGCTGCTCATCACCGGTGTGCCTGCTCCGTGCGCTGTGTTGCGTGTGTGGTGTCCTGGGCCACTTGGCTCCTGTTCACCGGTGTGCCCGCTCGGTATGTTGTGTTGTGTGTGCGGTTGGGCTGGGCCACTTGGGTCCTTTTCGGCGCCGGGCCCCCTCGGTGCGTTGCTTTGCGTGTGCGGTGACCTGGGCCACTTGGCTCCTGTTCACTGGTGTGCCGGCGTGGTTTGTTGTGTGCCTGTACACCGTCTTTGGCCACTTGGCTCCTGTTCACCGGTGCGCCAACTCGGTGCGTTGCTTTGCTGGTGCGGTGTCCTGGGCCACTTGGCTCCTGTTCACCGGTGTGCCCGCTCAGTGCGTTGATTCGCGTGTGTGGTGTCCTGGGCCACTTGGCTCCCGTTCACCAGTGTGCCCGCTCGGTGTGTTGTGTTGCGTCTGCGGTGTCCTGGGCCACCTGACTCCTGTTCCCCGGTGCGCCTGCTCGGTAGGTTGCTTTGCTGGTGCGGTGTCCTTGGCCACTAGGCTCCTGTCCACCACCGTGCCCGCTCTAGGTGTTGTGTTGCGTGTGCGGTGTCCTGGGCCACTTGGCTCCTGTTCACGGTGTGCCCGCTCAGTGCGTTGATTCTCGTGTGTGGTGTCCTCGGTCACTCGGCTCCTGTTCACCGGTGTGCCCGCTTGGTGTGTTGTGTTGCGTCTGCGGTGTCCTGGGCCACTTGACTCCTGTTCCCCGGTGCGCGCGCTCAGTAGATTGCTTTGCTGGTGCGGTGTCCTTGGCCACTTGGCTCCTGTTCACCGCCGTGCCCGCTCGGTATGTTGTGTTGCGTGTGCGGTGTCCTGGGGCACTTCGCCGCTGTTCACCGGTGTTTCCGCTCGGTCTTTTGTGTTGTGTCTGCGCTGACCTGGGCCAGTTGGCTCCTGTTGACCGGTGTTCCGGCTCTGTGGGTTGTGCTACCTGTGGGGTGTCCTGCGCCACTTTGCCTCCGTTCACTGGTGTGCCTGTTCGGTGCGTTGCTTTGCGTGTGTGGTGTCCAGGGCCACTTTACTCCTGTTCACCGGTGTGCCCGCGTGGTTTGTTGTGTTGCGTGTACAGTGTCCTGGGCCGCTTGGCCCCTGTTCACCGGTGCGCCCGCTCGGTGTGTTGTGTTGTGTGTACAGTATCCTGGGCCACTTGGCTCCTGGTCACCGGTGTCCGGGTTCCTTCTTTTGCTTTGCTTGTGCAGTGTTGCTAGTGTAGAACCTGGTTCCTCATTCGGACACACTTCATCATTCTTACCACTCAAGGTAGACCACAAATGGGAGGCCCATTTTGCCCTTAGGGGGGCAGCAGCTTTATGAGTGACAAACATCTGCAGATTGGGGACAAGACACTTCAGTGAGTGCTCCAGGCGCGTGATCACAGAAGTCCAGGAGGCATTGATGACAGAACTGTATGGGGCGCGCAGGACATGCGTCATAGAACCCTCTTGCCTAGGCCGTTTTCCTACATAGCGATGTCGTGGGTCCTAAGTGATTGCGACCCTCTCCCACAGGTGTTTAGGGTACCTCAGGCGCACAAGAGACAGTTGCAGACGGCAAAGCACTGCCTGGTAGTACAGCTGGTGTGAACATCTCCTGAGATGGAGGATGCACTCTCCGGTGATCCATCTGGTTTTCGTGCTTCGGGGGACATTACTGTTCCAGGGCACATAGGCACAGCTGTGGGTTTCTTTGAAATATGTGCCATGATGCAGCGGGGAAAGTGATATAACATACAGGTCGAGGAAACTGAACCGGCCAGTAGAATTCGTACACATCAGATCCCAAGGCAAATGGGGGGGGTATGTGCCCGTAATCCATGCATGCACCCAACCACAAGGACAGGCAGTAGCAAATACAGCCATCATCCAAGAAACGGTACACTGCCGCCGTGGGCGGCAGAGGTGTTGCTCTTTTGTAGGCGCGGGCAATTAGGTTGCTGCATGCGGGGGCGGCATTTGTTCCCATTGAGAACTTCACAAGCTGGCAGAAGACGCCTCCGCGGCGACCCCCTGGGGCAAGAAAGACGTTGTGGCTGAGAATGACTGCCAAGAAAACCGAAACTAGGTATAGCTCACTGGTATATGGCACTTCAAGCCAGGGAAAGTACGAACTCCAGGCAACAAACTGTCCCCTGGTGAGGGGGGTGAAAAGCCACAGAGTGAATTCTTTCTCTAGGGGGGAGAGGCACGTATCGGTCGCGGGTGATAAATGGATTACCGCCGCCCAGTGTTCTGTTGCATGGGCCACATCTTCCCGGTACATTAGTGTAATACGCCGAGAAATCCCACAAAGTTGCACAAAGTGGTTCATTGGACAATGCAGACCACATCCCTGATATGTGCTGTAGGCGCTCTGTAAAATCACTAGTGGCAATTAGCGGGGATGAGAGGAAAGGGTGTGTGTTAGCGGCTCGGTCGATCCGTAAACACATCTTACCCACCACCGCTGCAAGAATGAAAATTGGTGTAATTGCCTAGTTCACCAACGCAGTAATCGGGCGGCTTGGCCAACGTCCATTAACGATACTCATACGTTTAAGGCTCTTGACCAACAGTCTAAACTTCGGCAACGTGGGACAGGGGGCAGAGTCAACGAAGGCCTGAATGGCTTAGACAGCACGGTAGGGCATGTTTGCATGACGATGCCATTGGCGTCCTTCTTTCACCCAAAAATCAATAGAGGTTTTTGAAGTGTCACCGAGCTTGTGGTAGATCTTATCTGCTTTCCGTGACTTGTCAAGAAGGTGGGCTTCTTGCTCCGAGAGGTAGGCATCCACCGTCATGGGGACATATGATTTGTCTTTGTCGGACGGCACCACCACACGTGTTTCATGCCGTTCATCAAGGAAAAAGCGATGCCACTGAACCCCACGCGTGGTGTAGTCTTCCGGTTGAAACACACCCAGGGCTTGAAAACAATCATGCTTCGCACGCTGGATAGCCTGCTCTATGGTCAGATAGAGAATTTTGTTGTACACGTCGGAAAATGGAAGGTTGTAGCGCTTCGGGTGCAAGGCTCTGTAAGGCAACTCACGGTAATAATCGGGTTCATTGTCCGGTGGATGCAAAGTGAAATAGGTGGACCACGTGAGGACACGATCCAATTCGTTGAATTCATGGCCAAAGTGTTGCACGCATTGTTTGATATCATGCTTAGGATGGACAAAGGGCGTGAATTTTCCACCAAGTTGCAGCAACATGTTGAGGTATGGACTCGGGGACTGCACACAATCCCCTTGCAAACCTTGAATGGGCGCGCGAAAATTTGATGCAAATTGCATTTCCCTTTGGCTTTTTTTAGCGTCTGCCATTGGCCAGTCCTCTCCTCTTTGCGTGTGCCCGCTTTGCTTTCGACGCTTTGCGTTGCGCCTTGTTCTCCATGTTGTAAATTTTCACCGACTTGCGTGATCCGGTTCGAGCTTGTTCCCTTGGTTTTGCGCTCTTGAAGCTTGAGGTGCCGGAACTCCGTGTAGCGCTTGTACGCATGGATGTCCGTGATCTTGAGCTACTTGAGGAATCTCCGCCTTTTGTACCAAAACTCCAATGAGAGCTCTGATTGGAAGTCCCGCTCGGTATGCCGTTTTTGACTTGGAATTGGCGAGGTTCAGTGGTATGTACAAGCGCAACGCGGCCAATTGTTCGCGTGGGTCTTGTAGTGCTTGCACCTCCTGGTTGAGCGCTTCCTCAAAAACCTTTTTGATTTGCGATCTTGGTAGCGTGCAAAGCCACTTTCTTGGCACGATGAGCGGTTCATTTCCCAAGGTCTTGTTTGCACTTGCACACAATAGTTGATGTAGCTTCAACAATTTGCCGAATTGCGGCACCTTTCACCTCCGAGCATGGACTCCTTTTTTGACCATCCGCAATCATGTTTGCATAACATTCAACGCTTTGGTTGTCCATGGTTAGGACCGTGGCATCGAGCTCCTTCTTTGCATCAAGAATTTTCTGTAGCACTTGAGGGCCCAATTTGGCAATTTGCTTCTTCACCGATTCTTGCTTGTGGGCATTCGTAGAATTGAACAAATCTTTTTGTGCTTGTTCATTCATGACCTTGCGAACTTTTGAAGCACCGTTGTGAAATGTAGTTCCCTTTGCACCGAATTCATTGGCGGAAGACCACTCTAAATTTTGAAGCGCCACTTTTTCCTTTTCATGCTTGTCATACGCTTGTAAATATTCCATCACGGGGCGACAATTGGCGGTCGGCACTTTGTCAAGTTGCCAATGATGGCGGCCGGTAGGCCCTTGTTGCTTCGATTTAGGCATGACCACATACAGAACTTTCGACCTTTGTGTTTTTTGATTGTACATTCTTGAAACAAGACGGCACCGGCCCTCGCTTTTTGAAATCCAAAGGCAGTTTTGCTCTCCAAGGTCCCGATTGCGGAACACAGGGAGCTACGGTCACGAAACCCTCAAAGTGTCAATCATGGAAGAGAGTACCAGGTTTCGGCAAAACATTTCACCCTCATCAGCTCTGAAGAAACATAATTACAGCAATTTTGCATTAGTATAAAAATGACAATTCAAATGCAAAAATCGACAGCAAACAATGGAAATTACTTACTCATGAAATCAGAATGCTGTGCACGCGCGCGCTGAAGGAGCGGCAATGGTGCTGCTCCCTGTACATTCAATAGCAAGCTTGCTAGTGTAGTGTAATTTAATTCGGTTGTTTGCTGTGGATTTTGGCATTTGAATTGTAATTTTTATAGTAATGCAAACTTGCTGTAATTATGTTTCTTCAGAGCTGATGAGGGCAAAATGTTTTGCCGAAACCTGGTACTCTCTTCCATGATTGACACTTCAAGGGTTTTGTGATCGTAGCTCCGTGTGTGCCACAATTGGGATCTTCGAGAGCAAAACTGCTTTTGAATTTCAAAAGGCGAGGGCTGGTGCCGTCTTGTTTCAAGAAAGTACAATCAAAAAACACAGAGGAGGGGCACTGGGGTGGCCAGCGCTTGGGGCCAACATCTCCAGCAAGTGAGGGGGGTGCCCGTCAGCGCATCCCTTGGCAGTGGTGGCGGACAGAATTTGCATGCCGTGGGCGGTGGAAGCATCCACAAGTTGCCGTGCGCCCTGCCAGGTCGCAATGTGGTTTTGCGTCCGTTGGGTGCCAGGAGGAGTACCGCTGGGACCCTGGTGCCCAGTACATACTCCACCTGTTTCGGCGGTCGGTGGTGGGCCTGGTTCACGCGTGGTGGGGACCGCGGTAGTGGCTGTTTGTGCGTGCTCCAAAACAGACCGTATGCCTCACGTACTTCCCCATCGGTCGGCTGTGGGTGTCTGGTTTGTGTGGCCGTGTTTCGCATGTGATTTTCCAGGACTGATTTGTTGGGCCACTGCGGGTGTTGCAGAACGGGGACATGGTGTGTGCCTACTCGTTGGAGGGCCCGTATCTGGTTCGGTGTGACTCGTACAAGGTGTAGGGTGGTGCCCACCAGGTCCAGAGTGGTGGTGCTCCCCGTTGGTCCGCCACCCACATCGGTGTGTAGGATCGCCACAGGACCGGTCTCCCTGCACGGATGGTTTGTTTGGATGACATGTTGGCGGTTGCGTAGCAGGAGTTCTAGGTGGTTCCATATGCGGGTTTCTACCTTGGTTGGGAGGACTTGTTGATGAAGTATGTACTGGGGACAGGTGTTGCGATGGTATTGGGCCTCTCGCAGTGTCAGTGTGAATACCTCCCTCACCTCCGGTTCATAGTTGTGCATGGGGTGGTGCAGGGGGGTCGCGGTGTGAGCCGTGTACTCGTTGCGGGCGAAGTGATCGGTATAGTATGGTGGTGAGGCCGCGCGCACAACGGCGGGTAGTGACATATATATATATATATATGGGTCAGTGGCGGTGGATGGCCCACGCCCGCCGTACTGTGGCAGCAGCCTCCTGCAGCATTTGTTGGGGGTGCGTAAGGTGCAGGGCTTGGAACCCTATGGCTGCGTTGAGTACGGCTTTGAGGAAGTATGCACGGGCCTGGGTGGAGGGCGCCACGATGCGTGCTATGACCAGTGTCCGTGTCAACTGACGTATCAGGTTGGGTGGTAGGGTGCCCTTGTTCGTGGTGGCCCCTTGTTGGACTCCCAGGTAGTTGGCTGTGCTTACTGGGTTCATGGGTGGGTCTCCGGGGCAGAGCGGCGGCGTTGGTGCGTTGTGCACCATTCTGGCAGATTTGACGTTGTGCACCAGTAGCTGGTTGCCCTCCAGATAGTTAGTTACATCATGGAGTAATTTGGTGGCCCTGTCGGTGTCCGGGGTGGTTGGCAGGGGCTGGCGGGCGGTAGCTGTTACCACCGCCATGTCCTCCGCGAAGGCTAGGAGGGTGGTCCGTAGGGGGTATGGTGCCACGTCCAGGTAGGTGCGTCGGATGTAAAAGGCCAGCGGAAGGGTGAAGAGCATTGCTTTGCATGTTATAAGATTCACACAATTAACAATTGGCTTGCTTGTAGTGCAGCTTGTACATTGCTGATTGTTGTGGCAATTTTTGCCATGTGATGTTGGTGCGCAAGCAAGAAGCGGAGGCCGAGTGGCAAGAATTAGCTACACTGCGCCTCAACTCTGCAGCAAGTGCAGATCGAACACATCGCAAAGAAATCCAAATGCAATATCAATTCCTCCGTGTACGCGGATAACTCCTCGTCCTCGGTGTTGTGTTGGCGTTGGAAGCTGTTGTGGACTTCGTCTGGGACCAACTTGGGCCCGTTGGTCACTGTGCGGCTTTGCAGGCGCACCGGCTTGATGCCCCGGTGGCCAGTTTCCCACAGGGACTTCGTCCATGTGCTTTAAGGACTTGTAGGGCTTGGGCTTCTGAAAGTAGCGTTGCTGTTCTTGTGCCAGCTCCTTCGCTCGGCGGACGTGCAACTCTCTGAGCTGCCAGCGTGTGGTGTCCAGTCGTGCGGCAATGTTCTGGGAGTTGTGCTGGGCCTGTGGGTCATGGGAGTGTATCGTTGTATGTAGTGCCCGTTTGGGGCGCCATTTGGCGGTGACCATGGATCGCAGGTCGTAATGCGGGGTGGCATTGTCCTGTGTGTACCGGTGTCCCCTGTGGAGTTCGCATGCCGTGGCCGCTTATCGCATGGCAAGGTTTAGGTCCGTCGCGTCTTGTTGGCCCAGGATGCGCTCCACCGTGCAGTAGTACGCCGTCCACCTGTGTGTCTTGTGTTCCTCCCGTGGCCTGATAGGTGGATGTTTGTCATGGTCCATGTCTTCGTTGGAGGCCGGGGGCACTTGAAGCACCCTGATTTGTGCCTCCAGGGGACGATGTCCAGTAATCTTTGATGGCGGGTCGTGGTATTGCGCCCGCGTTACCGCGACGTGTGCCGGGTCTGCGTAGCTGAGGTCGGTGCGGGAATCTGTTGAGCCCGGTTGCGGTGGTCGGTGTGAGGGCTGGCCTCGTAGGGAGGCTGTGAGGTCCTGTAGGCCCATGTGTTGCATGGCCATTTGCACTGCTGTCTCCTCGGGAGTGTGTCGCCCCCCGCGATCATCCATTTTTGGGGCCGCGTCGAAGTCTCCTATGATGACAGTCGGCCCCATCATGGCGAGTTGCTGGTAGCCTCCATGAGGTGTTTGAGGAATGTCTCTGTGGCGTCTCCAAAGGGGGCATGAACGTTTATGACGTTCAAATGCCACGTCGGGCCGACCAGTTTGTATGCTTTCAGGCGGCCGTCTACGCCCTGGTGGTGGTGGACATGAACTTGGACCTCACCTTTGTGGGATATGGGCACCCCCCTGACCCTTGTGGTGTGGTATTGGTGTCCTGTCCTAGCGAGGATGGGGGTAAGGCTGGGGTGGGTCAATTGGGTTTTGAGGGCCTGTTCCTGCCACAACATGGCGTCTGGGTCACATCCCGCGGTTACAGGTACGTCTTGCAGGTACGGAGCTTTGGCTGCGTCGTACAGGGCGCCTGGTTCGTTGAGGGACATGAGGGTGATGAGCGCATTGATGACTTCGTGGGTGTGCGCCCTGGCGGTCCCTGGGGCGCCCCTTGCACGGCGGGGTAATAGTCATTGTCCCTGGCGTAGTTTGAGGTTGATCGCTGTCGTCACCTGTTGCTCCCCGGGGATATTTGGCTCCTCCACCCATGCCTGTGGCACGTCACCTGTCCAGACTGTACCCGGTGGTACCTTTTGGTGGGCGTGCAGAGCTGTACCGGGCACTCCGGGAACGGCCTGTCATCCCAGAGTTCGGGGTTCTGGGTTTCTGCTTTCTCGCCCAACTCCGGAAGCGCTTGCCATGCGATCTTCAGCTGCAGCTTGGCATGTTGGCCTGGCGTGGCGAGTCTGCCCCTTATCTTGCCCCGGAACCATACAAACTGTTTTGGTCGTCCTTTGAGCGTGGCTCCGAATACCCCTTGTACTTCTGCACTGTCTGGCCATTCGGGGTGCATGGCGTTACGTTCCGCGACCGTGAAGATTGGGCATGCCCCGGGCTTTGGCTTTGGCTGTGGTTCGGGCGGCGGCGGCACTGGGGCCGCTTTCGGCGCTGGCTTTGGTCCTTTGTCCAGGCAGGCTGGGATGCCCGCCCCAACAGGACGAGGCCGTGGCTCGGGCCGGGCTTGCTTTGGCGCCGGCTTGGGGGCTTGCTTCGGCGCATTGCGGTTGTGGGAGTTGTGGAAGATGCTGTATGCCGGTCCTTGGCACTCACGGGGTCGATGCATACCTAGAAGTTTGTTCCCATGGTCTTGCAAGTTGGTGGTGCGATGTTTGAGAGTTTGTTCTGTGTCCGTGGGCCAGGACATCCAGCGTTCTGCCTGTGATTTCCGGTGTTTGCGTATGTAGGCTGCCAGGTTGCAAGTCAGATTGAGCCATGTCCTGGGTAGTGTGGTGTCTGTGGTTGGCGCATCTACCGTCCAGTGCATAGCCGTCTTGAGGGCCAGCCAGTGTGCCAGGGGGTGGTCGGTGTGGTGGATGGAGTGGCTAAAACGGTCGCCCACTGCCAGTGGGGTTGCTGTCCTCGCTTCTGGTGTGAATGTGTGGACTCTGTACGTTTTGCCTGTGGCATTCCATTGTCCGACCCACCAGGTGTGTTGGTGGCAGGTTAGTGTCACTGTCGGGGCGTTTGGGGACCTGTCGAAGATCGTCCAGTCACTGACCTTCAGAACTTCGGTCTTGCGGTTGTGTTGCTCTGGTGGGCCTGTTAGCTGCACCAGGTGGTCCACAAGGTCCGGCGTCAGGATGTCTTCCCTTTCCTGCACCGTGTCCTCATGTGCCGTGGGGTGTCCCACGGCGTCGTCCCAAGCGTCCGTGGCGGACATCAGGGTGTTGGCCGCTAGGGTGATGACATCGTCCATTAGGCCTTCCACAATGAAGTGCTTTTCTCCCGCCAGGGTGGCCGGAAGTTGGGGCGTGTGTTTCATGCTGAGGTGTAGCAGCGCTCTGTTGGGGCCCGGGGCGTTCGGCTCCGCGGGCCTGGGGTCGCGTGCGCCTCGCCAACGGGTGACGTGGTTTGTCGGTGTTGGACAGTCGTGGTCCCATGGCCATGTGGTGCACCTGACCGAGGGGGATGACTTGGCCCGCGGTGTCTCCTGCCGTGAGGTACAGGCCCTTGGCTCCCGCGTTGAGGTATATAACTGGGAGTGGGGCGGCCTATGGGGGTAATGGTTGGAACAGGGTGCGGGGCAGGGGTGCCCGCAATGGGGGGTCCCCGGGCCGGAGCCCTGGGCAGTGGTCATCCATGCCGTCGGGTACAGGGTATAGTATGTAGGGTCCCGCCACCATGCGCAGTTCTCGGGGGTTGAGGTTGCTCAACCATGCACCCGCCCTGATGGTGACGGAGCCCTTGTCGAGCCAGGTGGCTTGGTGTCGGTCGATGTCGTGGTGCAGGGCGCTTCTGATGGTACCACACGTCCTGCGGTGGGTTGTGTCATCCAGGGTGGGGCACCCCGTATAGATGAGGGGTATCTTGGCGTTTGTGAGGGCGGAGTTAATGATGTTGGGGTGCGGAATGCCGTTGACACCGGTAGCATTGCTGTCCATGGGCTTTGTGCCTTGACGGGGCACACGCCTCCCATTGAGGGGTTGGTGCCAGGATGGGTCAGAGTGCCAAATGGGGGCTGGAAGGTCCCCGTATCGTGCCCAGGTGTATACCGTGTATGCTGCGCCTTCGGTGTCGGCCAGCAATCTGTATGTGGACGTCTGTGCTTCACCGTAGGTGACGATTATGTTTGAGGTGGGGACGGTGTAGCGGAGGTGTGTGTGCGCCGGGGCGTGTGTGATTTGTACCTCCGTGCCTTTCCGAATGTCCCCGTGGTCCTCTAGGACGAAGTGTACCATCCACGGGCTGTGGGGCTGAAGGTTGTCGCCTTTGTCTCGTATTGGTGGGTGTATCTGGCGCCCTGTCTGCTGTGCTTTGTTGGCGTTGTGGTGGGCGCGTTCCTCGACAGGGACATTCGGCGTCCAGTCCTGTGGGGCACCCTCCCTGTGCGCCATGGCTTGGGCTGCCTTGGCGAGCGCCGTGACGGTGGGCGACAGTGTGGGTTCGGCGACCTAGGGCACCATGCCGGTGTCTGTTGGACACTGTTGGATACTAGAAAAGGAGACGTGGAAAGAATAAATTAGAACGAACAAAAAGACGCACCAAAAGAAAAATAAAGGCAGAAATCGTTTCTACTGACCTCAAATCCCCCGCAGGAATCTTCACGCCGCTGTTTGGCGAGGTCAGCGGCAAAATCCACACATCCAGACCTCAGCGAGAACAGGGAGGAAAACCAGACAAGACAGTGTATCCCGTGGATGCCCGAAAAACAACTAGCAAAATGCATGTTGTACGACTAGGCCAACAAAGCGTGAGCAAAAGGAACATCGATGAAGAAAACAAAACTATGTTGGGACGCGGGGAGGTATGTTGCCGCCAAGAGACGACCACGCCCCAACGAGCACGACGCCAAAGGAGCACGAGACCAACACGGGCGAAGACAAATGGAGGAGTCAGGAGTGCACTACGGACAAGGCAACTAAATACAAGACAAACAAACACCAAACAACCACACGTAAAAGTGCCTACTCTCGGGCACCGCCAGAACCAACGAGTGGGGGCATAAAGCTAGAACGTCCCACGCTAAATACCGACAAAACCTTGTCCCCATGCCCTTGTTTTCTTGTACCACATGATACCTTGCTCGGGGAGCAAACCAAGGTGAACGGCACCACCAGGCGAAGCGGAAACCGGCGAAGACATAGCGACGCGCCATGCCAACATGCCAACTGTACAACACACCGCTAGGGAACACACGACAGCGAGACATGACACAAAAAAGCCCCACGAACACGAAACAACAGGACACAACGAACAACCATACAACGCCACACAACAACGCAAAATACTACACCACGCAACTAACCGCCACACAACAACACGCAACACCGCGTGACATGATACGACACCACATGAGACAATGCGGCACAACCCAACGCCACGCAACAACACACAAAGCAACGCCACACGACGCAACACAACACCACAACACACGCAATGCCACAACACAACGGAAGAGCCATACAACACCACACAACAAACCACAATACTACGCAACACCACACAACGCCACACGACAAAACACAACACCACACCACATCACACGACACCACACGACACAACAACGACGCACATCCAAGATGCCATCTACACAACACACCGCAAGGCAACAAAAGACAACGAGACACGACACAAAACAACCCCACTAACACGAAACACCAAAACACAACAAACAACCATACAACGCCACACAACAACGCAAAATACTACAACACGCAACCAACCGCAACACAACAACACGCAACACCGCGTGACATGACACGACACCACATGACACAACACAGCACAACCCAACGCCATAGAACAACACACAAAGCAACGCAACACGACGCAACACAACACCAAAACACACGCAACGCCGCAACACAACGGAAGAGCCATACAACACCACACAACCTACCACAATACTACGCAACACCACACGACAAAACACAACACCACACGACATAACACAACACCACACGACACAACAATGACGCACAAACAACGTGCTAACTACACAACACGCCGCTAGGCAACACACGACAACGAGACATGACACAAAACAACGCGTCAGAACAAGAAACACCGAAACCCAACGAGCAACCATACAACACTGGACAACGAACTACAAAGCAACACACCAGAATGAACCGCCACACGACACATCACCATACCACACGACACGACACGACACCACACGACACAACATGGCACAGCCCAACGCCGCGCGACAAAACACAATACCACGCATCACAACACAACACAACACCACAAAACGCGCAATGTTACAAAACCACAAAGAGAAAAAACCTTACAACACCACGCAACATGATGCCACACAACACAACACCACACACCAAAGCACCGCACCACACGACATGACATAATGTCACGCAACACAACAACGTAACACTTGATGTAACCCGTGGAGCCCGCCAGGCACCAAAACACAACGCGACACACCAGTACACAATACATGGCCACACCACAACACGCAACTTGAACACCACCACGTACCACAACCCAACGCCCGACGCAACCACATACCACGACCACAACACAACCGGACACGACACAACACGCCATAACACACAGCAGAACATAACAACTACAGAACACGCCGCAAGGCGACACAAGACAACAACATACGATGCAAGAGAACGTTACAAAACAAAGAACAGCACAACCCAACGAACAACCATACAACACCACACAACAATACAAAATAATACACTACACAACGAACCGCCAGGTGACAACACACAACGCGTAAGAACACGACACCACCCGACACAACACGGCACCACCCAACGCCACACAGCAAAACACGAAACACGCCACAACACAACACAACGACACAACCATACGACACCACACGACCAAACACAATACTACGCAACACGACACAACGACACGCGACAAAACACGGCGCCACACGACCAACCGCAACGTTCTCCAGCACAACGTGGCACAACCCGCAACGACATGACAGGAAGCAGCGCTCTATCTACGTCTACCCTGTGTGCCGCGGCTCTCCCGCATGGCAGACCGACCCGAATGCCTGGAATAAGGGGCTCAGCGCAAATGAAGAACAGCGCCTAGACCAAAAAGCTCCACTACAGGGGAAGGGCAATACCCAAGCGACACGGAAGCCAAGGCTGAGGCCAAGGGCAAGAAGTATGCACCCTGCCTGCCCCGTATGTGGTACACACGCACATGTAACAACAAGCAGCATGAGGTACACGCACATGCAGCACCTCAGCGCCAAAGTACATGGCGCAGAAGAAAGACCACGCAAGCAACACAAACATAGGACATGATGGAGCGGGAGTGCAAGGACGACGCCCAGAGGGAACCCACACCGCGTACGCCGAGCACGCCAACAACGACTACGACCCGAGAGGGGGGACAACACCTGGCCAACCCCAACGACCTCGGCAGCCCCAGCGACAGGAGCCGCGGCCAAGCACCAGCCGTACACAACCCAAGCCCCACCCACACGGTGTACAGCGCACACCAGGGAGCAACGACCCAATGACACACGGGCCATTACCCAACCGACACAACTAGACTTCAAGGGGGGAGGGCGACAGGGGTGCGAACAGCACAACGACACCTGGTGGACCCGGAACCAGACCACGACCCATCACAACGTACCGACTACAGCGCCCGCGCCACAGACCGAACTGCAAGCACCACATCACCCCAACATACCCCGAGGCTGGACGGCACGGAGTATAGCACGCAAAACACGGACTACAATCACATACCGCGGCGCGACACCAACTTCCTCGACAGCCCGAGCGATAGGAGCCGAGGACGAGCACCAGGTGCACACACCCCAAGCCCCACCCACACGATGTACAAGGCACAACAGAAAGAACCCCGACCAACCCATGCAACGACCCAATGGCACACCGACGACTGCCCCAAGGACGGCCGACACAACGGGGCCCCACGGGGGGAGGGCAACCGGAGGGCGAAAAGCACAGCGACGACTGGTGGACCCAGAACCGGACCACACCCCATCACAACGCACCGACTACAGCGGCCGAGCCACAAACCGAACCACAAGCACCACACTGCGCCGGCGTATCCCGATCCTGGACCGCACGGAGTATAGCGCCCAAAACACGGACTACAGCCACACACCTCAACGCAAGACACAACACCACAACGACGGAGACAATGTCCCGGGGCTGGAACCACAAATGGCGCCGTTGACCATGGAGACAACGCAGCCAGGCACACCAGAGGACCACACACACGAAGCATCACTATCCGTGTCCCGCGGAACATCCCGCACCGCGGTGGAGACCCACTCCCAAGTATCCATCCCTGCCAATGCCACTAACCCGCCCCCAGAATCACTACCCAGTGGCCTTGACATCCTCGTGACCCACGAACCCATGGGCCTTGACAACGATCCACTGCAGGACAGCATCCAAGGCGTACTGCAGCTGGCGACTGCCGCGCACCAACAACCCACAGGGACCTTGTACCGAGCACTGAACGAAACGGACCAACGGATGACGGGAACAGAAGGGAACCGGGACTCAGGAGCATACATCCGGAAACTGCGAAGGGGTATACAAAACGCCCGTCAACAGTCAACGGAAGGAGTGGTAGTGCAGGGACGGGTATCCAAAACTGGAGCCTGGACGAACCTCGCTGCATCCCCACACGCGCAGGAAGCCCTGATCTTCATCCAAGAAACCGACGCCCCACCGCCAGCAACCCACAAAGATACAGCGGCGGCTCTCCTCCTAACCCTGCACAGCTGGACTTGGGGCCACACCATTGTCCTACATGACAAGACAGGGGCCCCCATATGCACGCACCGCAACATGCCGACCCACCAACGCGTCAGCGGGTGAATCCCACCTGGAATGGACACCCGAACGAGAAGAACGAATACATCCTGGTGCACGCCACCCGCAACGGTAACAGGGTGGCTGATAGAAAAGAACCCACACTGGAACCGACCACCAGCCCCCCAAAAAGACCAGGTCCCCAACACTGGACCCCATACAAACAACTAGCCCATGCCCGCACCTTAGCGAAGCACAGTATCCAACCGTACACAGACGCTGCGTACGAGGAACGCATGCTACAAGACTGGACCAAGTACGAAACGGAGATCCCAGAGGGACACACGGGGCCACCGCATACCACGCCCCGTACAACATGGGACAGGGTAGTGCCAGAGAGAGACATCGGGGCGCTGGCTACGACCGTTCGAACCCCGTTCAAAGACAGTTCGATGCACGATCACCCTTTCTTGGACGACTACGACCCCGCCATCACAAACGCCATGCAAACGCCCACCACAGCTGGTCCACCAAGCAGAGCATCCACCTCCACACCCCGCACAACGACCCTGTTCGGCAGTGGCACCCTGTTGGGCCACGAAAGCTTGAGGTCTACCTGCTCGAAAGCGCAACCACCAGGGCACACAGCATCACCAGCCATTGGCCGACGGCACCGCAACCGATACCGGAACCACACATACCCCCCAGCCCAACAAAACCCCACACGCCCCCGCAGAACAACTCCCCACAAACAGGACAGAGCCCACTGGCCCACAAAGGAACTGAACCTCCGGGCGCCTACCCGACCATCCAACATCTCGCCAAGCCCCTCACCACACGCCACATCCCCGGTAAAAATCAACTGCCCCGAGAGGAGATTCATACCCGGAGCACGACAACAACATGGCGATTGCCGAGAGGCAACATCGACTGGAAGAAAATCCTCCCGGGAGTAACAACGATGGAAGTCATGCACCTCCTCACGCCGGACCGGGTACAACTACCACAGGACGTGCACCTTTTCATAAACACCCAGGGCACGGCCACCATTGAGGGCACAACCCTGGGAGACGACGATTAAACAGCCCGGGCACGACCCCCACAAGCTGTCTGGGTAAACGCGACAGCGAACACCGACATTGCCGTTGACCCCGACCCTCAGTGGACAGCTGCCCACTATACCCTGGACCGCTTCGAAAACGACCCCACGCTGACAGACTGGCAGAGACCGTGGACCGCATAAGTTGACCGCCTCGACGACATCACCCTCGACGACACCCTCACGCCGCAGACATAGGAGCCCGCGGGCAGCGAAGCCTGTACACACCGGGCCGCCACCAAGCAGACCCTCCGGCACTACCCTACCACCATATAACGAGAGGCAGTGACCCAAATCAAGGACGCACTTCCCCTAACCCTCCGAGACACACAAAACGCCCAGCAACCAGGGATCTTCACAACATACTGGAGACGTGTCTTCGTCCAGCCTCCGTTTTGGTCTCGTCTGTACCTCTCACAACGCTCACGGAGTCGGTCGGACACGATGACCACTCCCAATCACTGTTTTGTAAGATTTTTGTAATCTTTTTTTCAACTTTCTGAGTTCTGGTCCTCTTGTCTGAAATATGTTTTGCAAACTCATTTGTCACTTTCACTGAATTTCAAGCTCCTTTGCTTGACTGTGACTCGTCACACCTTGACACCAAAAGACTCAAACCTCTTCCATATTCCACCGCTCCTCTCATTTGAAATTTCTTCTTAGCAAAATCCTTCCGAATTCACTGCAGTTCTCCATACTCCTGCGGCACCCTCACGACGCTGCAAGAGTCAAATCATCAACAACATGTTGAAAACAGTGATTCCTGTTCAGCTGAAGAACGACAATTCAATGATGAAGTATACAAAAAAATCATTCGCAAAATACACGAGAAACATCTCCTTAGTTCTGCAGTATGCGCTCACATGTAATATGCGCAGGCCATCCTTATGTGCGACACACGCTCTCAGTGTCACTGTATATTACAGGACAAGGTAGAAATCAGTCCCGATTTACAATAAGCCTGATGGCAGTACTGTCCGAGTGCAGAACTGTTAGAACACTTGAATTGTAATAATTGTTCGAGGTGGCAAGGCTGGAGCTTTGGAGCCAGTTGGACATGCAAGGGTATTGAACCTACAACCTTGAGCCCTAGCGACGAGTACCATGACGCCCTTGACCAGATGACTATTAGTGGTTTTAGGGCGCAGGCGCCTCAGGTCTCCACATTCTTCCATTTTTTTGGCCAAGCACAAACGCATGTGACCCCTGATCCGTCTTGGCGGGCACGCGTAGGACTTGGACGGTGTAAATTGGCGGCAGAACTCAAAGCTCGTTCCTCCTTGGGCTCCTGCGTTCGCCTTACTTCAGGAGAGGCGAGTGGCTGATCAACCCGGGAGTGTGGCAGATGAGGGCCATAATGGGCTCGATCTCGATTCACCCCAGGTCTTCTTCCGTCATTCTCCCTGTTGCCTCTCTGATTTGGACAGAAAATCCGTCAGGAGTACGCCACTTCCGGGGTGCTGCTTGAGGAAGTCAATGAACCTCTTCGTGTATCCGTGAAAGAAAGAATGGGCTGGTTCTGAGTTCTTGTGACTGCCACCAAAGCCCCTCCACCCACATAAAAACTCCCATTCCTCTTTTTCGTCGCGTCTTGCCTCGAGACCCTTCTTGACTTCATTATTCCTGCCTTCAATGACCCGATCCGACAAAATTTTCGAACTGCAATAAAGGGGTTCAACTCTTCCCTTGGGGGAAGGAATTTCTCTCTTGAGGCGGTCGCCGGAAATTTCAACTTACCTGTTGACATTCGCACAAATCTTCCACTTTTTTGCCCCTAGACGGGCTTCGAATGCAAATGGCCCATCCCACCAGGAAAAAGGCTTATCATCTCCGTCCAGAGTGATTTTGGATTTTCGAAGCCAAACTCGATGGTCCCCTTCAAAACTATTTGGTCTCTTTCCGCCCTGATTGTGGACCCCGAGGCACTCAGCCTGATGTTTATCAATCCATTAAGAGACAGTTTTTTGTGCCCTTTCAATTTCATAGATGATAAGTGAAGCATCTTTCCAGGGGTGAGAACTATTCAGCGGCATGTTCCACCAACACTTCTTTCCCCCATAGACAATTTCATTTGAGGAAAGGCCATTATATAAAGGCGTGTTGTGGTAACGGCGAAGCAGAGCAAATAGGATCTCAAGCCAACAGAAATCCACGGCACTGTCCAGTGCCTTAAGGAGCATATTTATTAATGAGTGGATAGCTCTTTCGCCTGGCAACGCTCGATGGTAGTGGATTCCACATTTGAGGTGATGGAATGGAAACCAGGTACATGGTTTTCTCCACCGTTCCGAGGTGTACTCCTTGCCTGAGTCCGTAATCGCCTCGGATGGGACGCCCGAACCTCCAATTCATGTCTGCGCGCACCATTTGGCGGCAGCTTTGCCAGTCATCAACACGATGGTACAAGAGAACACCTTAATGTAGCTGGAATGACTGCACTGAATAAGGAGCACTCCATTGACCTTTCTGTAGGTCCAATGTCAACCTTTGTTGTCGAGTTCATTTAGATGGAAGAAATCATTGGTGACTCTGTTAAAGAGGCACTCTGATATAGGATGAAGCTTCGGATGGCCGTGCTTCTCTCTGCTGGGGGGCGTTGAGACAGCACCTTGGGCACATCCGGCAGCTACTTTCATGCAATGAGTGTAGAGCCTTGAGGCAAATAACCTATACTTAATCATCGACCATAATCTACAGCCATGTGCGTGGGGGCACTGCCAATTGTGCCACCAGTTTAACACTCAGGGCACCAGGGCGTCTGGTACGCACAATTTACCCACCATCAGCAGCTGCCCACCACCTAACATATATTCTCCAAAAATTCCATGGTTATGAGAACTCTTGGATTTTATGTTTCCGAAAACTTCTTTCAACATGGAATTCCTCATATACTTGTTCGTCCAGTGACAAATCTTGAGGGAATCCTTTGGCAGGGGTGAAGATTTGGCCAGATCTCGGCATTTCATGCCCTGAAGCAACTGAAATTGACTTACACCTAGAGTATACTGATTCGATTTCACAATTCCAGAGGGTGGATCGGTGATTTTTTCCGAACATTTCAGTGATTTGGTGATAATGTGATGTGCATGCTCCGGATCGGAGAAGGCTGTGATGTCATGACGCCGCATTGCATGCAGTTCAACTGAACACTGCATACACTCACGCCGGACCAGCTTTTTTTTATCTTCCTCCCATTCGATCACAACATGGCGGGGATGCCCTGTACAATGGATGTTGCTATTCTCCAGCCCCTTTGAAGCAGGGTAAGCCCAGCAGCACTGAGCACCTTCTACCATGTCGTGTTTGCCAGGTAAATTCGACACATGAAGGTTGAACTAATCGAGAAACTTGTGCCGTCTGCCTCGTTGACAAGCTGGGCCCGGTACCGTATCAATGTGTTCGGTGGCCGAATACTCAAGAGATTGGTGATCCGTCAGCACCTTGACCCAGTTGGTGCCAACCAACGATGGATATTTTTTCAGGGCGCATATTATGGCATAGTTTTCTTGCTCTAGCGGCAGCCATTGCATCTGGCGCGGGGCTAGCTTCCTAAGCCAAAATGCAAGAGGGTAATTATCGGCGGTGTCTTCAGCGACCTGTTCAAGGACGGCTCCGATCGCGTAGCTGGATGCCTCAGCTCTGATATAGAAGGGGTGGTCTCAGTTCGGAACATGCGAGGTGGTAACTTCGCAGAGGGCACCCTTGAAGTGATCGAAGGCTTCTTTGTATTCACCCTCCCACCTAACACACACCTTTGAACCTGCCTTGCCGGCAAAGCTCGCTACCTTCAGTGATTCGGTGAGGGGGGGCGGCAAAGTTGGCATAATTCGGCACAAATGTGTGGTAAAAATTACAACAACCCAGGAAACCTCTCAATTCCCTAATAGTCTCAGGGCAATTGCACTTCCGAATAGGGCTGAGCTTCCCCAGAGCGGGTCGGTAAGTGCAACTCTCAAAGCAGAACCAGGATATTGGACAGGTTTCAATTTTGCCTTCTTCTTCGCACGAATCAGCTGATTGGCGTCGAGAATGTGCATTACCTGGTGCAGCTGTTTTTCATGTAGTGCCAGCAGCTCCTCGTCAGTCAGTCCCTGCCCTTCCATCGCGATGATTATAAGTAAGTAGGTAATTAAGGGCGGCCACGAACACAGACTTGTCTAACATCTCCTTGTTTTTTTTACATTGTGGCCGTCTTTTCGTTGGAAGGGGAGCTCTCCACCATCAGTTCTCCTGGCGTCTCACCTCACGGCCGAGAGCTTCAACCAGTTCCCTTGGGGATGTACCGGCGGTAGGTTTCCTTCAGGCCCTTCCCTCACAGTTGACCCTTCCAGTTCCCTTTCTAAGGTTCCTCCGGCCTACCCCCCCCCCAAGCGCAGCCTTTTGGGTGCACTGCAGACGGGTCTCCTCCCGAAAGCCGTCGCCGACAACGCAGCATTTCCTTCAGGTAGGTAGGTAGGTGCACTCGGTCGTGGAGAGGCGCCCCATGGTTCCCCCTGGCGTCGCCCCTGTGACGAACAGGAAGAGGCTTCACGCGTGAAGAGGGGAGGCGGCTTACTTCCCGCTAGACCTGACTGTTGGCCCCCAACAAAGCGGCCCCGGGCTACGCCGGGAGGGCTGATGGCCGCCAGCGTGACATGCTTGTCTCGCCGGGAGGGTGTGCCCCCGTGCTTGCGCACGTCCCCTCCTTTGGGCGGAACCCTAGGGGTTCACCGGACTTCCTGGCGTATCCCGTTCCCAAGGCGTGCATGCACGTTCCTGGTACTAGGGTTCCGAGGCGCTTGGGTGTCGCACGATCCGCCTCGAGTCCCAAAGCAGCGCAGGCCTTAGGATGCAGCCTGACCCCCGGGCTCCGGATCTCGTTTGGCCGGGTCACCTGCATGGCACGGGCTGCCTCAGTGCCCGGGCTGTGGGCACTGGGTTTCCTACTGTTGTGTGGTGTATGTGTTTGGGTCCGGTTGGCGGTTGGGTGCGGGTTTTGTTAACCCCGTCAGTCCTGGCTGGGGTTTAGGGTGGGTGTTTTTGGGCTCGATTTGTGGTGTTGTCCCTCTAGTGTCGGCTATTTGTGGTGTTCGTGGTTGGGCTTCGGTTTCGGCCTGCTTTTGGGACGTGTGTGGTTTCGTGGGCGCCCCGCTTGCCCCCCGCCGTTTCCGGTTCCGGCGCGCGGTGTGGGCGTGTGTGCTGGGCCCGGGTCTCGCCTGTGCCCAGTCCGTCTTGGTTGGGTTGTCGGGGTGTGTTTTTTTTTTTTTTTGCGCTTTGGTTTTTTCTTTTCTTTTTTTTTTTTTTTCTGGGCTTTGTGGTCCCTGTCCCTCCATCCCCTTTCTTGCGGGCTGGGCTGGTGGCTCTCTTTTTTTTTTTTTTTTTTTTTTTCCGTGTCCCTTTTCCCCGTGGTCCGCTGTTACTGGCTTGGTGTTGCCGGTTTTGGGTGGGTGGTTCCCCTGTGCCTCTGCGGGAGTCCCCCCTTTTTTTTTTTTTTTTTTTTTTTTTTTTTTTTCTTCTGGGGGGGGGGCCTGGCCGCCTGTGGTGGTGTTGGCGGGTGGTTGGGCGGCTGTGGGCTGTTTTCGTGCCTTTTCCCCTTCCCCCCTCCTTTTTTTTTTTTTTTGGGGGGGGGGGCTTGCCTGTTCCTCCCTCTGCCTTCCCTGGGCTGGCGCACGCACTGGCCTGTATTCAGTGTTGTCTTCCGGGTTGCTGTCTTCAGTTGCGTTCTGTGTGGCCATGTTCCGGCCCCATGGGTCGGGTGGGCTCTGTACACGGTGGGCTCGGCGCCCCTTCTTGCTGGGTTAGGTCCTGGCTCTGCCGGCTGGGCGGCTGCGCCAGGCGGCTGCTTGTGGTTTTGGGTTAGGGGGCTGGGGTTGCTCGTGTCCTTACCCCTCTGCGGTGCCGGCTGTAATCTTCTGGGTGGTCCGTCACCGTTGTCGCCTGGCGCGCTGTGGTCCCGTGTGTGGCCTGTGGTGCTGGTGTGTGGCGTGGTGGCGCGGCGCCTTCCCGGGTGTGCGGTGGCTGGCTTCGGTTAGTCCCTCAGGTTAGGGTCAGTTGTGTCGTGTTGTGCCGCTCTGTGCCGCGTCGCGTCGCGTCGTGCTGTGGTGCGTTGCTCTGTTGCGCGCTGTGGTGCGGTGTGCCGTGGTCTCGCGTGGTGCCGCGGTGGGTCAGTGGAGGTCAGCCTGGCCTGTGTGGGTCGGTTAGGTCTTCGGCAAATTCTGCTGAATGATCACGGTGTCCTTGGGGCGTGCACACTGACTCTCACCCATGGACTCAACCTTCACCGGGCCTCGCAGACAGGCAGGTGTACTCGGGGTGTAGGAAAGGCGTTCCTTCTCCAAGGCAGACAAACAGACATCAGGAGTCGGACGGTGGAGGTGGCTTCCGAACGCTGTTTGAGTGGCGAATGGCTGTCACTGCAGCTCGGCTGCGCTGGCAGGGTCCGGGTCGGTGCCGCCGGCAGGGATGAGCTCACACTGTAGGGTCAGGGGGATGTCCATATCTCCGGTGCTGGACTGCTGGGGTCCGGGGCATCGGTAGTATTCTTGGCACTTCCAGTCTTCACGGCGCTCGGAGATGGCCTTGAAGGGGGGCACCGTCCAGCAGCACCAAAGCCTTCGCGATCGATCACAGCGTTTCGCTTCCCCTTGCGGTGCTCGATATTCATCATGGACGGGATCGGTGTGCCGCCGCAGTGCCATTCCTCCACTGGACGCAACAGGTTGGTGACGGACGCCCTCACGGACGTGAGACCAGCCGAGATCAAGCCCCCGTAGCAATACTCTGCGTCAAACCGCGACGGTAGCGCAGCCCGGCCCTTATAGCCCATGGTGTGGTCGCGTGACGGTCCGTGGGGTTGCCCTCCCTGGGGGCCTGTGCCTTGGTCCCGTGTCCTCTGGGGGTGTCGGTCCGTAGTCGTGGGTGCCGCGGCCGTGCTTTCGTCCTCTTCCGGTGCCTGTGAGTTGGCCTTCGTGGTGGTCGGGGTCGTCGGCTGGCGGTGAGGGCATGGTGGTGTGCCGTGCGGCGGTGTTCCCTGCGGCCTCCTCTGTGGGTGTGGCCCGTTCTCCCCGTGTAGGTGTGCCCTCCGTTCTCCGTGTGGTTTCCGGTGGCCGGTGGGCGTGCGCTGGTGTGATCCGCATGGCGTCCGATGTTTGCTTCGTTGGTGTGTGTTGGGGTGTTTGGTGGGGGTGGGGCGGCGCTGGTCTCCCCGTCGGTGTGGGTCGTGGCACCTGTCGTGGTGCCCTTTTCCTCCGTGTCTTGGTCCCCGTTCCCGCTCCTTCCTGGTTCTTGGGTGGTGTCCTGACCCCATGTGGTGTCGCTTCCGGCGCCCTGTCCCTGCGTGTGCCTGCCCTCACTTGGGGCGCTTCCGTGCTCTCTTGCCTGTGTGGTCCTTGGTGCCCCTTGCCCTTCCCTTGCCCTTGTCCTGCCCCTTCCTGGTGTGGTGGTGGTGGGAGGGGCGGGGTGGGGAGGGGGCGCCGGTGGTCCAGGCTTGGGGGTGGGTGGCCTGGAGCCACCGGCGGAGGGCTTGGGGGGTGTAGGGGGGGCGGAGGCCCTGGACCGCATCGCGGAGGAGGGCCTCCCATGCCGCTTGCGGCATGATGGCCTCCGGGGCGGTCTCGTTGGGGTTTGCGGGGGTGCGGGTGCGCACCTCCTCGAAGGTATGCACCATGTGCACCCCTTCGTGCCTTCCCGCTCCTCCGGCCCATTTCACCCAGCGGCGGAGCTCCTGCAGAGCGGAGGGAGACCACCAGGCGAGGTAGGCGGGGGCCCGGGGGGGGGAGGGGTCCGTGCCTGGGGTCCTGGAGCGGCGGGGGGAAGACGTGGACCTGCGGTGGTGGCGGGGGTGGCGGTGCCTGGGGGAGCGGGAGCGGCGGCGGCGGGGGCTGGGGGTGGAGGACGGGTACGGGCGGAGGGGGGAGCGGGAGGGGGAGGTGGACATGGGGCGGCGGTGGCGCGCTCGGTGGGGTCCGGGGGAGCGGGAGTGGTGGTGGCGGGGGCTGGGGGTGGTGGATGGGTACGGGTGGCGGGGGGAACGGGGAGCCCGGCGGGGCGTGTGGGGGGAGGGGGAGGTGGACGTGGGGCGGCAGTGGCGTGCCTGGCTGCGTCGGGGGGAGCGGGAGTGGTGGTGGCGGGGGCTGGGTGGCCGGTGGGGGGAGGGGGAGGGGGACATGGGGCGGCGGTGGCGCTCGTGGTGGTGCCCGGGGTAGCGGGAGCGACGGGAGCGGGGTCCCTGGGGGTCGTGGTGGTACCTGGGGGAGCGGGAGCGGCGCGAGTGGGTGGTTGAGGCGCGTTGGGAGTGTGGGCGCCGTGGGCGAGTGTGCCGTGCGGGGGGGGAGCGGGAGCGCCGCCGCTTGCGGGACCGGCCCTCGTCGCTCGAGTCGGGCCAGTCCGGAAGCGTCGGCGGCCTCTGGGGGGGCTCGCGCGGCGCCGCTTGGGAAGGGAGGTCCCCCGTCGTCCTTGGGGCCCCTTCGGCCATCGGATGGTGGCCGGGGGGGTACGGGGCGTCACGCGGTGCTGGTTGGGGGGGGAGGTCCCCCATTTCTTTCAACCACATTCCACCACTCCCCATCCCGCACAGGTTGTAGTATCCACTTGGCTCCCGGATGCACTTGGTTGTTGTCCATCCCCGGCTGGATACCAGTGGGCGGCCGGTTCCACCTTCCTTGGGCTCCGTTCACACGTGAACCAATGTGTACTCAGGCCATTGACACGGGGGCCCGGGGGTCAACCCTCACCCCTCTGGACGCCTCAGGGCCGTCTCGGAGTCCAGGATATTTTCCGGACTCCCTGTGGTCAGGCTCCCCATGCTTCGCCCATGGTTCACCTGTCCATGGGAACAGCTTTCCCAATCCCAACAGGCTGTTGCTTGGTGCTTTCTGTCGCCCATGTTACCCTGCACTGTTCAGTTCGCAACCCCGCGATGCAATGTTCCCCTTTGCCACACCCAGTCCCTGGTCCAATCCCCTCATCGCGTTCTTCGACCTACTTAGCCTGTTTATACCCCACTGGGCCGCCAGGAACCCTTTGGCGCGGGCCTGAAGGACCGTTTTGTGCCCATTGCACTGGTTGCCCTGATTCTACCCTTTTGCTTTTGGCACGTACTCTCTTGGTTGGCGTTTGGTCTTTTGACTGTGTTCCTAACCCACTGGGCTGCCAGCAACCCTGTGGCGCGGGCCCGAAGGACCGCTGCATGCTGACGCACGAGTAGCTTCTATTGCCCTCTGTGTGTCCTTGGTCCTTCCCCCGCCCTTCGGGTTCTTTTCATTCGTCTCCCCTACCTGTCCATGCGAATTCCTGCACCCTGTTTTCAATCCCTCTCTGTGTGTGTGTACCGTACAGGCAACCTGCAACCCTCGGGCACGGGCTCTGACCTTCCTGGTGCTGCACAGTTTCCGCCCGCGCACTGTCCGCACAATGCTCCTTGCTTGTTCGCTTTCCTGCTTTGCCCCACGTTTGCGTTCGGCGTGTTTCTGCGTCCGCGCCTGTCACGGGCTTGTTCGTTGGTGGTTGTCCATGGTGTGCCGTATTGGCTCTTTGGAAAAAATGAAAAAACTTGAAAGTCGCCCACCGTTGTTGCCGCCCTGCCTTCTTTGTTGTTTGCTATTTTTTTGCGCACACCTTGCCCAATTCTCCTTCCTTGTGTCTAGTATCAACTCATCTTTCTGGCCTGAAATGCTTTCTTGCGTCTCTCCATAGCCTCCTTTCTGTGTCCCCGCCCTCTGCGACTTGTCCCCGTCCACTGCTGTGCTGTGCCTGACCTTTGGGTATGTGTCGCGGGATATCTCTCTCCGCCTTTTTCTTGGAATCCGGTTTTTTTGCCATGCCAGGATCTCCTCTGTACTTCCCCCCCTGCTCTGCCCTGCATGCGGGCACTGGTGCTACAGGCGGCGGGCTACCAGGCCATCCTGCACGGCCACGCCGGGGGCTACCGGTCGCACATCCTGGCCGGGGGCCGTTGGATCGTCTGGCACGGCACCGCCAGGCAAGGGGCCTTCCCGCCCCATGTCAACTGGCGGCGGGAGCCCACCCAGGCCCACTATGTGACGGCGGACCCCTGGCCGCTAGCCGTCCTGCTACACACCATCAGCGCCCCCAACAAACGGCAGGAGCCCGCGGGGGCCAACCTGCCCACACTGGTCTGGAGCCCCGACCAGGAGGAGCATCTACGGGCCGCATGGCAAGATGACGCCATCAGGACCACGGATGTCCCTGACCTCCATGCGGGGCCCATCACGCACGCCCGCCTGGCAGCCACCCTCGCGGTGGCGCAACGAGGACAGTAGAACCCACAGTGGGTGGTCTGCATGTTCAGCCGGGCGGACGCACATATCGCTGTCTGCGACCCCGAGCGCCTGCCGGGGCCCGAGTCCGTCATCCGCGTGGCGGACTGCGCCCGTGTGATGGTCAAGGCGCTTCGGGAGGGCGAATATCACACTCTCCTGCTCCAAGTCCGCCTTAAGGACAACGCCAAGGCGGCGAAGCCGGGGGTGTGGCCGGCGGCGACCTGGTGCTCCAGCTGGTCGTCCCGACCACGGTATACCAGTGGCTCCAGGCCTTCCAGGACCTGTGATGGAGAGGCAAGCCTGACCGCCAAATCGGCGCCACACACTGGCAAGAGTGGCTGCAGGCGGACGCGCAGCGCGACGCCGTCCGGGGTCTTGGACCCGCGCCCGCAACACGAGCCCTTGATGCGTCGGCCCCGGGCCGCGCGCTAGCGCCGCACACGGTTCCGCTGGCCAACCTACCCTTCGACCCGGTGCCGGAGGGTGCCATCCGTAAGTCGGTGCCGCTGCCTCCGGCAAGGGGGGGCACGGAACCAACGAAATGCCCCCTATGTGCGGAGGAATACTACACAAGCGGGGCGATGCTTGAATACCTGGCATGGCCCGCGGTGCGCGCTGACACCCCAGTGGAAGACAAGGAGGCGGCCTCCAACATCCTCCAGGGGCGGGCACGGAGATCCCCGTGGCACGCCCCTGTACGCGGCGGCCCCAGGGGAGGAAGAGGAGGCATCCGAAGCAGCACCGGGAGCCGGCAGTGCAGCCCATTAGGGGTCCATCCCGGCGAGACTGGCCCCCCCGGCCCCCCTGTAGGCCCCCCTGGGAGCAGGCTCCCCAAACCCCATGGCCCCGGCACACCCCGGGGACCTTGCTGCCCCAGCGGACCCCGCGGCGATGCGGGCACAGGACAGCTGACTCCAGGAGGACCCGGCGGGTGACGCCCTCTGGCTCCTCTCCTGGAACCTGCGCAACGGCCTCGGCCCACCGGACCGGTCCCTCCGGGACACACTCGGACGACGCCGGGGGCCGGCGTCCTGTACCGATAAGGAGCACCTCATCACCGGCATGCTGCCCCGGGAGGGGGGCTTCGTCATCATGCCACAGGAGACAGGGATCGCCACCCGCTGCAGGAGATGCACGTGGCCACGGCGCTTCGGGACAAGGGGAACATCCCCTTCTTCAGCAGCTCGAGAGGGGGAGGCCTCCTCACCACCGTCAGCAGCAAGTCCGTGGCCGAGCACGAGGTGCTCAGTTTCACGGAAATCATTTCCGGGAAGGTTGCGGCCCTTGAGATCCGCACCGACAGGGGTGGCCTCACCCTCATCAGCGTCCACGGACTGCGGGCAGGCTACTCCCCATGGGCGGGGCGGGCGGCTTTCTGGGCCGACATACAAATGTATGCCACGGCGCGCAGCCTCGGTGGGAGGCAGCCGGTGGTCATCGCCGGCGACACCAACGTCTACATGGATGCCACCACCAATCCGGCGACGCAGCACTTCCGCGCGGCCTGGGAGGCCTGCGGTTTCCAGAGGGCCCCGGCAGGCGGTGTGGAGGACATGACCCCCACGCTCAACCCGTCGCAGCACAGGGTGGATACCTTTGTGGTCAACGAGCCCCTCCTGCCGTGGTCCCTGCGGGAGAGCTTCTGGGCCCGCGGCATGGCGCACCCCCAGGGGATCAGGTCGGACAACCTCCCGGTCCACTCGGCCCTGCCAGGCCTCCTCAACGCGGCAGGGCACGGGGCGATGCCCACCCCCTATAGCCACACGGAGGGCCGCCTCCTCTCATACGACGCCGAGGCCGCGCCCGTCCAACGCTGCCTGTTGGCGGCGGTCACCGCCGCGCAGGACGAGCCCTCCCTGGCGCCCTGGCTGGACCCCGCTGAGCAGCACGCCTACGGGTCCGTGCCCACAGCCGCTGTGGACAAGGTGTTCGAACACCTCCACGCGGCGCATGACGCCCTGGTGCGCACGCTTGGGCCCCAGCAACCGTCCCTGATGGGGTTGGACCGGGCCGGAGGAGACCTCCCTGAGAGCAAGAAACGGCTACAGGCGGCGATCATTCGCTACAACGCCCTGGCAGCGTGCGCGCCAGCGGCGTAGCACCCGAACGCGGCCCGGCAAGGCATCCACTCCGAGGCAGCCCTTCGACTCACGGGAGAGCTGCGGGGTGCATCGCCCAGATTCGGCCCAGCCACACAGAGCCAGCTGCAGGAGGAGCTGGAAAGGCTAGCAGCCGACCTCGAGGAGGACATTGGCCACTTGCGCGCACTCCTGGCGGCCGACCGCAAGCGCGCTATCAAAGACTTCTGGCGCCGCCACGCCAAGGACATCACCCAGCGGTCGAAGGCCCTGCGAGAGGCCATAGAGTTTGAGACCCCGGGCTTGTCGGGCCTCTGGAACATGCGGGTCCCCAACACCCAAAGGCTCCTCACAGAGGCCCACAACGTGATGTTCGCGGTTCGCGTCTTCTGGCGTGAACTGTACGACAAGCGCATGGTGGACCTTCCCGGCTTCCAGGCGGTTCTCTGCCGCCACGTGCCCCGGGTCCCTGAGGGGGCTTGGGCCCGGGTCCAGCAGTACTCCATGCAGGACCTGCGGTCCGCGCTGGACAAGGCCAATGGCAAGGCCCCGGGCCCCAACCACGTGGAAGCCTGCTTCCTCAAGGCCCTACCGGCGCCCGTCCAGTGGCTCCTTGCCCACTCCTACCGGGCCATCCTCCGCGGCGCCCCGCCGCCGATGCACTGGAGGGATGCGCACATCTGGCTCAGCCGCAAGGTGCCGGGCTCCGCCAGACTGGACGACTACCGGCCCATAGCCCTCGACCAACTGGACATGAAGCTGCTCAGGGGCCCCGTCACCCAGCGCATCACGGAGTTGCTCACGCGACACGGCGTGGTCAGCGACTGGCAGCAAGGGGCCCTCCCCAGCTCCAATACCGCCCCCCCCCTGTTCATGGCGCAGCGGCAGCTGCAGCGGGGAAGGCCCAAATACGTCTTCTCGGTCGACGCCCATAAGGCCGTTGACACGGCCCCGCACGGCGCACTCCACCTCATGCTGCGCCACCTCTCTGTGCCGCCGGAGGTCATTGACCTCCTGCTCTTTCTCCACTCATGCACCAGGCTGCGCATCGTCACCGCGCAAGGGCTGACACAGCCCGTCCACATGCTGCGTCGCGTCCCGCAGGGCAACCCCGAAATCCCCCTGCTGTACGCGCTCCTCCTGGAGCCCCTACTCCGGGCCCAGGGGCACCGCCTGCGCCCGCCCGGAGATGCCGAACGGGGCCTCATCCAGGCACATATAGACGACCTGCTGGTAGTGGCCCACAGGCTGCAGCACCTCGTCGAGGGGGTGGAGGCAGTGGCCGCGTACCTCGGGATGATTGGCATGGAGCTCAACCCCCGCAAGTGCGCCATGGCCACTACAGAGGGGGTCCCGGGCCTACAGCTACGCCTCTGCCCCCACCTGGAAACCCCATGGCACTCGGTACCGGCAGTGGACTCCGTCCCCTACCTGGGACTCCAGCTGCAGCCGGATGGAGAGTTCTTTCTGCAGCGCAAACACCGACTGCGCCTGGCGGCCGTGGACCACTGGTGCCCCAACACACTCGCGCCACCAAAAGTGGTGCAGGACATCATCCTAGCGATCCTAGGGGGAGTGACACGATACGTTGCCCCCTTAATAGCCGACGACTCCGACACCGCGCGCCACCTGGACCACATCACGGTCCAGGTCGCGAAGGACAGGGCGCGGTACGCTTTTGACGCCTCGCGGGACAGCCCGCAGGACGACCGGACCCTGGGGCTTGCACGCGTGCCAACGCGATGCCAGCAGGCGGCGGTGGCCCTCGTGGGCACACTTGTCCACCACTGCTTGGCCTCTGTGCGCGCCGAGGTCACCAGGATGTTCTCGAAAAAGGGCGAGGGCCGAGAGGTACACTACCCCGTCCTGGAGTTCGCAACCTGGCGGGGGGCGACTGGGTCCACCGCGTACCGCGGGCCATGGCCGCTCTGGGTGTCGCGCTGTACAACCCCATCGCGTGCCCCAGGGGAGCCCACGTCCAGCTACAGTCCCCCCCAGGCAACGTCGTCACGCTGCGCACTGCCAAGCTGCGGCACCGCAACACGTGCCGCCTGACAGTGCCACACACGACGCCATGGCACGGGCACCACGGGCCGCACCACCCCTTCCCCCACAACGACGACCCGTGGCCAGCAGCGGTGCGGGAGTGCCTCAACCAGTGCGCCGATGAGCACCTCCACTACTGCCGCCGGGGCCCACGGATGAACCCGGGTGGCGCGAAGCCCTGGTCCACCTTTTCCACACCACCGGCACGCAGCGGCCCCGCCAGAAGCTCGTCTGGCCGGCGAGGGCTAAGCAGGACGCCCACACTGGCCCGCAGGTGAGCTCGGACCCTGCAACTCCACGTCGGGGGCTACCGCCGTCAGGGCAGCCCGTCACCCCCCACTCAGGGGGCGGCATACCACCCGCCAGCGGCCCTCCTGTACATCCTCCGCGACCTTTTCGCGGACAGTGAGCACCATAAACGTAACGCGGATGTGGCTTGGCCCCAGCCTCTACGCCCAGGGCCTAACGCGCCGATGTCAGTGTGGTTGGTGATCACGGACGACCAATGTGCCCGAGCGACAGAACAAGCGCAGCTCCGGGCCGAGTGGGTGATAGTGCAGGTGGGGGCAGGCCAGCCCAAGCCCCGTGGACTCCCCGGCGGCACCACCCCGCTGGTAGCTACGGAGGTGCCACACGACCCAGACATGGTGGTGCACACGCTGGAGGACCAGCCGGAAGACACGGGACACCTGGTGGTGCACCAGCGCAGAGGCCTGGCGTGGCTCCGGGAGCACCTAACGGCGCTCCGGTCCTGGGCGAGCACGATCGCCGGGGCTGAGGTCCGACTCCACGACCACCCGGCAATGCGCCCTGACGACACCAGGGCACTGAAGGTGGACCAGCTGGCCCCCGGCCACCCCGACGTCCGATGGCACTCCGCCGACCTCAACGCGGGGTGCCTCAGCCCCACCGGGTACTACTGGATCCTGGAGGCCTGGGGCCACACCTCCTCCGACGCGTCGTGGGGCGGACCCTGCAGGCACGCAACCAGTGTCGCCCTCGCCGCCGACCTCACCCGCACGTGGGCAGTGGCCATCTCGGGCACGGTGCCCGACAGGGAGGGGGTGGCCACCTCCCTCCCCCTGCAGTACGGCATCCAGAGGCAGTGGATCCATACAGTGGATGCCGAGGTCATCCTCCAGCTTCTGCGACACGCGGATCGGGAGCGGGCCACAGGAGTCCCGCGGGCGCGGCGAAGGTGGTCAACCAGATGCCCCTGCGATGGCTTCAGGACAGTCTGCGCGTGCCCGGACAACACATCGAGCACCCTTTTTGGTTTGCCCGAGCCACCTTCTGCCACAGCGACACTTTGCTGCACAAGGCGGACTGGGCGGCGTCCCAGGAGACCGTCTTGCAGAACGCGCCCCCGGGTCCCAGCCACACCCAACTCACAACCGCCGGTCGAGACAGGCACCTCGACCTGTGGCCCCCCACAATGCAGCCGCTCAGCACGGTTGCGCAGCAGGCACAGCTGGACCATGCGCTGGTGCACCGAGGGCACACACCCCTGGGCGCAGCCCACGCCGCGGCCTACGTTGAAGCCTGGGACCTCAGCGCGGCGGCCACCAACCACCGGCGCTGCGGGCCAGAGACGGCAACACGCCGGTGCAGCGCAGTCTCCGCATCCGGAAGGAGCGGCTCTTTCACGTCGCCGTCCTCCCGCAGTCATGCCTCCTCTGCGGTGGCCCGGAAGAGACCCCGGTACACATGCACGTAGGTTGCGCCCACTCACGGCTCCTCTGGCCCCACTACCGCCAGGCGGTGCAGGAGGCGGCCCGCCACCTCCCGCTCGAGGACAAGGCTCTATGGGTGGCTTCATGGCGCTCCGCGGACGCCGAATGGACAAAAGTCTTCTGCTCTGGGCTGGTGCCTGAGGCGGCAGAAGCGCAGCTCCACGCAATCGCCTGCTACGACCCGTCGGGAGGGACCTCCGTGGAAAATTTCCTCCAACACATGCTCCGGCTGGGAGACTTCGTGGGGGAGCTCCGCAATCACCGACTGGAGCAACTCCTCGGCGAGCCCCTAAGCGCAGCGGCCTGGGTGCACCGATGACTCACCGTGGCGGAGGGCAACTGCCCCCCCCCCCCGCGCCCTGTCGAGGGCTTCGTGGCCTCCCTCCGCATCGTGAACGGCACCTCCGAATGTCCACCGCAAGAGGACCCCCACCCATACTGGGACCTGCCGGGGGGTTTCTCGAAGCACCTGCAGGACGCCATCTTCCCGCCCTGGATCATCGGGTGCGGCTCCATGACCGCGCGGGAGGCCCGCATAGTGGACGCAGAGTGGGCGCGCAAATGGGGCCGGTGGTGCGCCGCCACGCGCGCACCAGGGACCCCCGCGCAGCAGTACACCGCCGTCCCGCTCGAGGGGTGGGGGCCGCACACCCGGCCACGGCCCACCATGATTCGTGGGGCGGGCCCTGACTACCCGTGGTACGCGGCGGCCGAGGGATGGCTGCGAACGGCCCCGGCGCTGAACGTGGGGTGGAGTGGGAATGGGTCCTCGCTCATCGGGGCGCCCCTCCCCCCCTGCCTCGTACTCCACGCCGCCAACGTGCTCCAAGCCACAGAGATACACACATGGGGGTGCGACGCAGCCACCATGCGGTGGCTCCCCCCTGAAAGGACAAAGACAGGGGACCTACGTACAACGACGTTCTGTCCTGGTTGGGCGACATTCCGGGGACCCTGCTCCTCATGCTCCCCACCGACCTTGCAGCCGGGCTACGCCGGGAGCTGGGCAGCTGCGACGGGCGGAGGGTAGGGTGGGAGGCGATCGCGGACGGCACCCTATGGCCCTCCTCCACCCGGACGTCGCGGACAGGTGCCAGTGGGGCGCTCTTGTGCCCGACCTCACCGGGCGCCACACGTATATGACGACCTCCCCCCGGGGGCACCCCTGCCCGGGGTGGGATGAACTCATCGCGGCCTTCCACGACCACGGGATCCTCCCTGCCGACACGTGGCAGGAGGTCGGCAGAAAACGCTTGGCACGGACTACCGACGGAGTGTTCGCGCCCGCCTGCTAGAGCTCCGGAACCGCCTTTGCCAACGGTGGGACGACCTCTGGCTCTACCGTCTCGGCCCCTGGTCGCCAGCCTTTCACCTCCCACACACCTGCCACCTCTGCGGGGAATGTGACGCGATGTCCTCTGCTGCGCCGATGGGCGCCAACAGGTGCGCACAGTGCTCCCAGGTGGCCGCGTGCCCCTGGCCCGAACAACCCGCGGGCCTGCGCAGGCGCACGGAAGAGGAGGCGTTGCACCGGCGCATCGGGGACGCGCAAATCTCCTCGCATGGCCACCCGGGCCCCGCGGGTCCCGCCCTCCTGTGGATCCGTGTGCACCTGCGGGACCCGACGTCCGTCGCGCACCTGTCGCACGTGTTTGTGCCCTGACCCCTGCCCAACGCCGCGCCTTGCGAAGCGCACAGCACCATGCCTCGCTGAAGGGGGAACGGGCCGGAGCACGCCAGAGTCCGCCGCTGAGCGCAGGAGGCGACCGTCTGGAGCCTGGTGGCGGAGGCGGTGACCGAGGCGCACGAGGCGCACCTTGCCGCCCAGCACAACCCGGCGGGCAGCGGGAGAACTTTCCTCGGCAAGGCCGCCCTCCCGGCCGTCCGCGCCATGAACGGGGCAGGGGTCCCTACGGTACTCTCGGCGATGCACCGGATGGTGAACACCGTCTGGCCGGGGCTTATAGGCCCTGTGGCAGCCCTCTACGGGTACTGGATGGAGTCGCGAACGTCCAACCGGTCGGGCTGGCCCCTGTCCATTGGGGACACCCTGCGGCTGACGGGCGCAGGGTCGGCCACGTTCCTCCACAGCAGCGCCCCAGCCCTGCTGCAGGCCCTTGGGACGCGCTGCCCCAGGGGCGCGGCCCCGTACCTGACCCAGGCGCGGGCCACATACCCGGGAGGAGTGTCCGAACTGAATGCGGCACTCCACCTTCTACATCCACCAGACGAGGACGTGAAAGTGGGCGAAGTCACGATATTCGTGGAAGGCGCGGACGAGACGCCCACCCGCCCCCGCCAAACCAACCCGGTGTCAACGGCACCAGGCCGCCCCCCCCCCCACGCCGTCGTGTGCGAGGTGTTCCCCACAGATCCCACCTGGTGTCCCACCCTCCGGCCGACCACACAAGCGCCCCGCGGCTGGGCCAGCCGGCGCCTGTCCTCCCCCCTCTCCAGAACCACCCGTGCCCACCACAGAGGGCAGGTCCTCTGGCAAGAGGGCCCGGGCACCCCCCTGCTCCTCCTCGTCGTCACGAACCGCGGGGACCCGGAGCGGGTCCTGGGGGTCACCCCCACCCGCCTCTACGGGGCAGCGCCCGTGCCCCGCCCCCCCATTCCTGGCGCCCGAGGCGCGGGACGGGATGCACGCCTCCCTGCAAACACAGGAGGTCACCGCCGTTACGGGGGTCCACCTTCTGCGGCTCCCCCTGGAATCGCCGGACGACCCCCGGGGGCCCAGGGCCCTGAGCCCCACCCCAGACTGGGAGCTGTTGTGCGACGTGTGGGCCGCGTGGCTCGCCCGCCTCCCGCCCCAGTGCCGGTGGATGACCATCGACCCCTGCCCAGACGGAACCAACACTACCGCCAGGCCCCCCGCCCCATCCCCCCCTCCCCCCCGCGCAGCACTACACGGCACCGCCCACGGCACGCCACTGATGCACTAGGAGGTAGTAGAACGGACACGCCTGCGACCACGCATGCCTACCAGGAAAACAGTGATGTCAGAATCCTATGGCTCCCCCCCGCGGGACGACTGCCACCACCGCCAGTCCCGCTCCCGCTCCGCCGTCTCCCCGGGATACACAGGGGCGCGAGGAGCGGGGGCTGGAGGAGGCTGCTGTGCCGGTTGGTCCGCCGGCCGGGCAGCCCCGGGCGGCCCCCGCCGACTTCGGGCGGCCCCCGCCTACCCCGGGCCGCCAGCCCAGGAGCCCGTGCTGGCCGAGGAGGCCGCCCCCGCCGCTCAGGCAACAGCCCCTGCCGCCCCGCCCCAGGAGGAGGCCCCGGGTGCACAAGGAGCTGAGACTGGGGCCCCGACGAGCCGTGCCGCGGCCCCGGCCGGCCACACCGCGGCCCCCGGCACGCCGCCGGCGCGGGGGACGGGCCCCGCGCCGGCCCCGAGCGGCCCGCCGGGAGCCACCGAGCCGCAGCGGAGGGCAGGGAGGGCGCCAAGTACCGCGCCCAGACCAAGCCCAGCAACACCCGCCCCAGCCCCCCGGAAAGCCGTACCCGCCCAAGGCCACCTTCCCCAAGGGGAGGCGCGGCCCGTCCGCGCCCCGGCGCCCACGCGTACGACGCCGGGCGTCACGCTGCTGCAGCTGCAGCGGCAGTGGGACGCCCGGCGCGTGATCCAGGAGGGGGGGGACAGCGCACGGGCGGGGCAGGGTACGGACCAAGGGAGCGCAGAGCGAGGGGCGGGAGGCGACAGGGGGAGCGCCCAGGGACGGAGGCAGGGGACAGGCCAGGGCGCACACTGCAAGGAGAGAGGGCAAGGGCACGGACAAGGCACCAAGGCCAGCGGCAGCGGAGGAGGACAGGCACACGAGGCAGGCCAGAGCGCGAGCACAGGAGGACGGGGCGCAGAACACAGCGCGGTAAAAGGGCAAGGGCACGGAAAGGACGCGGGCCCGAACAGCAGCGCCAGGGGACGGGCGCAAGGACATGAGCAGGGCGTCAAGGCCGGCGGCGTCAGGGCGCACGGGGTGGACCAGGGCGCGGTCAGCGGACAAGGACACAGCCAAGGACATGGGCAAGGACGCCGGAAAGACGCGGGCGTCAGTGGAACCAGCAAGGGCGCGGGTGACAGATGTCGGGACCCGCGGCACGGGTCAGAGGGCAAAGGGGAGGGAGTGCGCGCGCCCCAGGCAGGTGCTAGGGGCCGGGAGGGGACCCAGGGGCAAGGGGGGGAGGGGCGACGTAGGCCCCCAGGGACAGGCAGGGCGGGGCGTTGGGGCAAAGGGGGACGGGCAGGGCGTAGGGCGAGGAACGGGGAGCGGGGCGCCCCCGCAGCCCACTGTCCTGCCGTTGCGGTGCATCCCCCCCGGCATCCAGCAGGTGCCGGCGCACCACGCCCACATCCACCACCAGCACCACGCCCACCTCTACAACATTAACCCCTGACGCAGGGGACCTACTCACCCCCTGACCCCCCCGACCCCCCTACCAGCCGGCCCCCCACCCCCACAGCGGCGCCCCGCGCGGTCCTGCTCCCGCGGCATGAGAGCCGAGGTAGGTAAATGCAGGTAGGTAGGTACACTCGGTCGTGGGGAGGCGCCCCATGGTTCCTGCTGGCGTAGCCTCTGTGATGAACAGGAGGACGCTCCGCGTTTGAAGAGGGGAGGCAACTTACATCCCGCTAGACCTGACTGGTGGGCCCCAACAAAGCGGCCCCGGGCAACACCGGGAGGGCTGATCGCCGCCAGCGTGACTGCTTGTCATGCCGGGAGGGTGGGCCCCCGTGCTTGCGCACTTCCCCGCCTTTGGGCGGAACCCTAGGGGTTCACCAGACTTCCTGGCGTATCCCGTTCCCAAGGCATGCATGCATGGTCTTGGTACTGGGGTTCTGAGGTGCTTGGGTGTCGCACGCTCTGCCTCGAGTTTCAAAGCAGCGCAGGCCTTAGGATGCAGCCTTACCACCGAGCTCCGGATCTTGTTTGGCCGGGTCACCTCCATGGCACGGGCTGCCTCAGTGCCTGGGCTATGGACACTGGGTTTCCTACTGTTGCGTGGCGCTTGTGTTTGGGTCTGGGTTGTGGTTGGGTTCGAGTTTCCGCTGCGCCCCACCACTCCTGGCTGGGGTGTTGGGGTGTATGTGCGCTTGTGTGTGCGCTCCGCTTGTACCCTGCCACTCCTGGCTGGGGTGTGCAGTGTGGGTGTGTGTGCTTGGCTTCTGGTTTCGGCTGCGCCCCGCCACTTTATGCTGGGGTTTTTGGGTGTGTGTGTGCTTGTCTGCGTGCTCCGCACGTAGCCCGCCACTCCTGGCTGGGGTGTGTGGGGTGGGCGTGGGTGCCTTGGCTCGGGCTGCGGCTGCGCCCCGCCACTCCTGGCTCAGGCGTGCTGCGTGGGTCTTTGTGCTTGGGCTCGGGTTTAGGCTGCGCCCCGCCACTCCTGGCCCGGGTGTTGGGGTGTGTGTGTGTTTTTTGGGCGCGCTCCGCTTGTACCCCGCCAGTCCTGGCTAGGGTGTGTGGTGTGGGCTTGGGTGCCTTGGCTCGGGTTGCGGCTGCGCCCCGCCACTCCTGGCTGGGGTTTTGGGGTGCGTGTGTGTTTGTGTGCGCGCTCCACTTGTACCCCGCCACTCCTGGCTGGGGTGTGCGGTGCGGTTGTGTGTGCTCGGGCTCCGGTTTTGGCTGCGCCCCGCCTCTCTTGGCTTGCATGTTGGGTGTGTTTGTCTTTGTCGGCGCGCTCCGCGTGTATCCCGCCACTCCTGGCCCGGGTCTGCGGCGTGGGTGTGTGTGCCTGGGCTCGGGTTTCGGCGGCGCCCCGCCACTCCTGGCTGGGGCGTTGGGGTGTGTGTGTGTTTGTGTGCGCGCTCCGCTTGTACCCCGCCACTCCTGGCTGGGGTGTGGCGGGTGGTCGTGTCTGTTTGGGCTCGGGTTTCAGCTGCGCCCCGCCACTCCCGGCTGGGGCGTTGGGGTGTGTGTGTGTTTGTGTGCGTGCTCTGCTTGTACCCCGCCACTCCTGGCTGGGGTGTGTGGTGTGGGTGTGTGTGCCTTGGCTTGCGTTTCGGCTGCGCCCCGCCAATCCCGGCTGGGCTGTCGGGGTGTGTGTGTGTTTGTGGGCGCGCCCCGCTTGTACCCTGCCACTCCTGGCTGGGATGTGCGGTGTGGGTGTTTGTGCCTGGGCTCGGGTTGCGGCTGCGCCCCGCCACTCCTGGCTGGGGTGTTGGGGTGTGTGTGTGTTTGTGGGCGCGCCTCGCTTTTACCCCGCCACTCCTGGCTGGGGTGTGCTCTGTGGGTGTGTGTGCCTGGGCTCGGGTTTTGGCTGCGCTCCGCCACTGCTAGCTGCGGTGTTGGGGTTTGTGTGTGTTTGTGGGTGCGCCCCGCCTGTATCCCGCCACTCCTGGCTGGGGTGTGCGGTGTGGGTGTTTGTGCCTGGGCTCGGGTTGCGGCTGCGCCCCGCCAGTCCTGGCTTCGGTGTTGGGGTGTGTGTGTGTTTGTGGGCATGCCCCGCTTGTACCTCGCCACTCCTGGCTCGGGTGTGCGCCGTGGGTGTGTGTGCTCGGGCTCGGGTTTCGGCTGCGCCCCGCCACTCCTGGCTGGGGTGTTTGGCTGTCTGTGTGTTTGTGGGCGCGCTCCGCTTGTACCCCGCCACTCCTGGTTGGGGTGTGCAGTGTGGGTGTCTGTGCTTGGGCTTGGGTTGCGCCTGCGCCCCGCCTCTCCTGGCTCAGGTGTCGGGGTGTGTGTGTGCTTGTGTGCGCGCTCCACTTGTACCCCGCCACTCCTGGCTCGGGTGTGCTCTGTGGGTGTGTGTGCCTGGGCTCGAGTTTCCGCGGCACCCCGCCACTCCTGGCTGGGGTGTTTGGGGTGTGTGTGTGTTTGTGGGCGCGCCCAGCTTGTTACCTGCCACTCCTGCCTGGGGTGTGCAGTGTGGGTGTGTGTGCCTGGGCTCGGGTTTCGGCTGCGCTCCGCCAATCCCGGCTGGGGCGTTGGGCTGTGTGTGTGTCTGTGGGCGAGCTTCGTGTGTACCCCGCCTCTCCGCCGCCCTGCTTGTACCCCGCCATTCCTGGCTTGGGTGTTCGGTGTGGGTGTGTGTGCCTGGGCTCGGGTTGCGGCTGCGCCCCGCCACTCCTGGCTGGGGTGTTAAGGTGTGTGTGTGTTTGTGGGCCCGCCTCGCCTGTACCCCGCCACTCCTGGCTGGGGTGTGCGGTGTGGTTGTGGGTGCTCGGGCTCGGATTTCGGCTGCGCCCCGCCAAGCCTGGCTGTGGTGTTGGGCTGTGTGTGTGTCTGTGGGCGAGCTTCGTGTGTACCCCGCCTCTCCTCGCTGCGGTGTGCGATGTGGGTGTGTGTGCTTGGGCTTGGGCTGGGGCTGCGCCCCGCCACTCCTGGCTTGGGTGTTGGGGTGTGCGTGTGTTTGTGTGCGCGCTCCGCTTGTACCCCGCCACTCCTGGCTGGGGTGTGCTCTGTGGGGGTTTGTGCTTGGTCTTGGGTTTCGGCTGCGCCCCGCCACGCCTGGCTGGGGTGTTGGGGTGTGTGTGTTGGTCTGCTCCGTCTGCTTGTACCCCACGTCTCCTGGCTTTGTGTTTTGTGGGTTGGGTGTTGCCTGGCACCTGTTCCTGTGCCCTAGGGGTTGTCCCTGGCAGGTCCCTCCGGCGTCGGTCTTGGGCTGCGTGCGCTGCGGTGGTTTACGTGTGTGAACCTGGTCACTGACGTGTCCGGTTTCCCGTACCGCCCGTCTTTCGACGGGGGACTCGGCCGGTGCACCGAGGCTGTTTTGTGTGGACGCCGACACCGCCCTTTTCGGGTCGGAGGACGCCACGCCCGGGTCCCGCGCGTGTGTGCGTGTGCGTGCCCCTCTTGGCCGGGTCGGGCGAGCCGGCCTCCCGGGCACGTTCTGGTGCGCCTCACCTTTCCTCTGGCCGGTCTTGGTGCGCTCTTTGCTTATTCGGCCCCCTACGGGCTGGGGTTGCCCTGTTTGTGATTGTTGTTGGATTTTTTTTTCCATCCCTGTTGCGCCCCCATTGTCTCCTGCTTTTCGTGTTTTGGGGCCCGGGGTGTGTGTGCCTGGGCTCGGGTTTCGGCGGCGCCCCGCCACTCCTGGCTGGGGCGTTGGGGTGTGTGTGTGTTTGTGTGCGCGCTCCGCTTGTACCCCGCCACTCCTGGCTGGGGTGTGGCGGGTGGTCGTGTCTGTTTGGGCTCGGGTTTCAGCTGCGCCCCGCCACTCCCGGCTGGGGCGTTGGGGTGTGTGTGTGTTTGTGTGCGTGCTCTGCTTGTACCCCGCCACTCCTGGCTGGGGTGTGCGGTGTGGGTGTGTGTGCCTGGGCTTGCGTTTCGGCTGCGCCCCGCCAATCCCGGCTGGGCTGTTGGGGTGTGTGTGTGTTTGTGGGCGCGCCCCGCCTGTACCCTGCCACTCCTGGCTGGGATGTGCGGTGTGGGTGTGTGTGCCTGGGCTCGGGTTGCGGCTGCGCCCCGCCACTCCTGGCTGGGGTGTTGGGGTGTGTGTGTGTTTGTGGGCGCGCCTCGCTTTTACCCCGCCACTCCTGGCTGGGGTGTGCTCTGTGGGTGTGTGTGCCTGGGCTCGGGTTTTGGCTGCGCTCCGCCACTGCTAGCTGCGGTGTTGGGGTTTGTGTGTGTTTGTGGGTGCGCCCCGCCTGTATCCCGCCACTCCTGGCTGGGGTGTGCGGTGTGGGTGTTTGTGCCTGGGCTCGGGTTGCGGCTGCGCCCCGCCAGTCCTGGCTTCGGTGTTGGGGTGTGTGTGTGTTGGTGGGCATGCCCCGCTTGTACCTCGCCACTCCTGGCTGGGGTGTGCGCCGTGGGTGTGTGTGCTCGGGCTCGGGTTTCGGCTGCGCCCCGCCACTCCTGGCTGGGGTGTTTGGCTGTCTGTGTGTTTGTGGGCGCGCTCCGCTTGTACCCCGCCACTCCTGGTTGGGGTGTGCAGTGTGGATGTGTGTGCTTGGGCTTGGGTTGCGCCTGCGCCCCGCCTCTCCTGGCTCAGGTGTCGGGGTGTGTGTGTGCTTGTGTGCGCGCTCCACTTGTACCCCGCCACTCCTGGCTCGGGTGTGCTCTGTGGGTGTGTGTGCCTGGGCTCGAGTTTCCGCGGCACCCCGCCACTCCTGGCTGGGGTGTTTGGGGTGTGTGTGTGTTTGTGGGCGCGCCCAGCTTGTTACCTGCCACTCCTGCCTCGGGTGTGCAGTGTGGGTGTGTGTGCCTGGGCTCGGGTTTCGGCTGCGCTCCGCCAAACCCGGTGCGCCTCACCTTTCCTCTGGCCGGTCTTGGTGCGCTCTTTGCTTATTCGGCCCCCTACGGGCTGGGGTTGCCCTGTTTGTGATTGTTGTTGGATTTTTTTTTCCATCCCTGTTGCGCCCCCATTGTCTCCTGCTTTGCGTGTTTTGGGGCCCGGGGTGCCTCGGGCCTTGGCGTCTTGTTGCCCCCCTCCCCTCCCCCCGCCCGCCCCCCCCTTTTTTTTTCTTTGCCTTTTTTTGAGGCATGGCGGTCCCCCGCCCAAAGCATTGCACCAAAGCGGCCTAACCATGGGCAAAATGAGCGTTCATGGTGAGCCGAAGTTCTCCAAAGGACAGCCACGGGTATTTACAAACCTAGTCAGGGTGAAAACATTGCATGAACTGCACCATGGCCCTGAAAAGATTAGAATACTTGTAGAGGCCATTTCGGTGAAAGATGCAAAGGGATATATAGCCTATACCAAGGCAAAATGAGGAATAACAAACAGATGATATAATGAAGAAGGGACGAGTGGATTGAGCGAAGAGAAGTGAGCAAGTGCAGGGGCAAAAAGAAAAACAGACCGGAATAATCTGGCTTGCCTGAAGTCAGTCCCGGGCCCTGTAGCTGATCTGAGAATTACTAAAGTACATAGCCCTTTCATTCTGCTCAAGTCTTGCGCTCTTGCCTTAATGGTCCTGAAAAAATAGAAAAGAAAAATTCCAATTGATGGCTCAAACAAAAAAGACTCAATGGATCGGTAAGGTTTCCTGGTGCGCAGAGCTGTGCATGCAGTGGTGCAGTGTGGTGCAGTGTGGTGACGGTGTTGTGTCCTACAGTGTAGGTGGGTGACGGGTGAAGGCTGATGTGTCAGATGGTTGCTGGTTGCTGGCTGCGTGCTGGTGGATGTTAGCGGCTGCTGTTTGCTGGCTGTTTGCTCTTGGCTCCTGGGTGCTGGATGTTGACTGTTGCTGCTGCTTGTCGCTGGCTGTTGATTGCTGGCTGCTGGTTGCTGGCTGCTGGTTGCGGGATGTTTGCTGCTGGCTGGTTGCTGGGTGCTACTTGCTCGCTGATGCAAGGTGGGATGCAGGGTGCTGTCGAGACAGGTCGAAGGAGTGTCTGAAGAAGGGAGCAGCAAATCGGGTGGAGGGATAATGTTTAGGGTTTTGGGGTGTGTGGTGGGGGGGGGGGGTTTGCTGGCTGTTGTCGCTGGAAGTGTCCTACTGTGGAAGGGAGGCGGTGGGTGGTTGATGTGCTGGCTGTTGGCTGTTGGCCGCTGGCTACTGGTTGTTGATCGCTGGCTGCTGGCTGCTGACTGCTGCTGCTGCTTGTTGTTTGCTGTTGTTTGCTGGCTGCTGGCTGCTGGCTGTTGGTTGCTGATTGTTTGCTGCTGGCTGACAAGACGAGAGTGCCGCTGGTGAAGCGAGTGTATGCGCTGGAGGTGAGAGATGGGACCTGAGGTTAAGTGTCATTTGGAGAAGGTATGCGGTTGATGATTTGAGGATGTAGTGGTTGACGCGGAAAAAGTTGAAGTTGTATGGCTGAAGTTTTGGTGGGGGGTTTCGGTTTTGTGGTAGGGCGTTTAGAGTGGGGTTGTTTGTTGGTTGGTTCCTTGTTGATAGGGGATGGAAAGTGCAGTGGGTGGGGAGCAGTGGATGATGTACTGTAAATGGAAAAAGATTCGTTCCAGGGGTTGGAGGTGGCCGTAGGAGATAACTGATGAAGGTTAGAGATAGGGTTGTCGATGAGCCATTGTTTGGTTTCGTTGAGGAGGGTGGTGAGAGGCTGTTGTCGATGTTTTAGGGCTTGACGAAGAGATTTGATGTTGGAGTAGTAGGTTGTGTTTGGTGGGGGTGTGCGTAATTGATTGCTGAGTGTGTTGGGTATGAGGGTGTGAATGAAGTTGCGGCGGTCGCCTTTGGAAGCGGTGGCCCACCAAGAGATGATGGTGTTGTCGAAGTGCCCACTCCAAGTGTTGAAGAACTTTTTCCGTATTGCGTTAGTGGTGTGGCATACGGTGATGAAGGTACTGGGGTCTAAGGGGTGGTGATGGTTACAAAGAGGGCAAGCGTAGGTGTTGAGGATGAAGTGGGGTTGGTAGCCCTTGCAAGAGAAGAGGCCATTCACCCACTTGAAGGTGAAAGTGGAGAACCACGAGGATTTGAGAAAGAAGTGATTACTGAGGGAGAGGTGAATGTTGTTGTGTTGATGGGTTGGAAGTTGATGTTTCGTGAGTTTAGAGGTTATTTTGCCGGGGAGTGGAGTTTGGTTAATGGCCAATTGCGTGGAAGTTGTGGGGGAGAGAAGGTAATCGAAATGGATGGTGCTCCATTTGGAGACACTGTCCGCCGCGTCATTGCCGGGGAAATCGGCATGTCCTTTGATCCAAGTGAATAGGATGGTGACGTGTTTTAGATGTTGGAGAAGATTCCATATGAGGTTGTACCAAAGAGCAAAGGAGTTGTTGCTAGTGGTGAAGGGGGGAGAGTGAAAGTGAAGGAGGGTGTTTAGGGTGAGGCATGTGCTCAAGTTGTCGATGGCGAAGATGATCGGTTGGGGGCGGGTGGTGAGTTGAGGGTAGAGGGGGGAGATGATGATGGCATAGATTTCTGCTGGGTATGATCCTTTGAGGGGAGAGGGGGAGGTAATGATAGTGTGGTTGTTGGGTTGGCGGGAGATAATTGCGGCTGATCCGGAGGGGCTGGAAGAGTTGGGGTCGTCCGATTTTCTTTGCCTCTGTCCTTTGTCCTTTGTTTTTTTTTGCGCTCCCGTTTTCTCTGGCGTTTTGAGGTTTCCGGCCCGGGGTGCCTTGGGCCTCTGCGCCTTGTTGTCCACCCCCCCCCTTTTTCTTCTTCTCCTCCCCCCTTCCTGTTTTTCTTTTTGCCTTTTCTTTGCTTCTTGGTTTTTTTTGTTTTTTTTGGCAGTTTTGCGGTGCAGGGCGGGTTTGTGTGTCTTGGGCTGTCCGGTGTGCCCGTGTGTGCTTCGGTGGTGCTGTCACTGTCGTTGCTCTTTGTGCGGTGCTCTTCGGCCCCTCTGGCGCTGGCTGGTGTTGTGTGGTGTTGCCTGTTGTGTTGGGGTGCTTGCTGTTGGGCCTGGCAGTGGTCTGTTGTCTCCTGGTGGGTCTTGGTGTCGTGTTTCGGTGGTGTTGTCCTTGTCTGGCCGCGTGGCTCGCCGCCCTGTGGTTCGGCGTGGTGTGTCTTGGTGTTCCGCTTCCCTGTGTTGTGTTCCGTTGCGCTGTGCTGTCGTGTGGTGGTGTGCTGTCGTGCTCTGCTGTTTGTTTGCGTCGTTGCCTGTGCGTTTTGTTTGTTTCGTGCCGCTTCGTGTCTGCTGTGTGTGTTCTAGGGTGTCGTGCTGTGTGTTCCCTGTCCTCTCCGCCCTGTGCGGTGCTGTGCTGCGCTGTACTGGTGCCCTTGCGTTGTGCTGTCCGCGTCGTCTGTGCTGTTTCTGGTGCCTGGTGCTGTTGCTCCCTTGTGTCGCTGCCTGTTGTTGGGGGTCTGCTGGTGGCTCTGGTTGCCCGGGGTTGTCGTTTGGTGGTGTGTGTCGGCTTTGGTGCCCGTGTCTGGTCTGGCCATCGCTCGGCGTTTTCCCTGTGGTATCCTGCTCGCCTGTGTTGTGTCCTGTGGCGCTGTGCTGCCGTGTGGTGCTGTGCTGTGGTGCCCTGTCTTCTTTTCTTGTTTTTTCCTTGCTGGTGTCGCTGGTTTGTGTTTTCCCTCTTAAAATTTCCTGCAAAAGCCGTGAAGATGGTTTTCCGTTTTTGAAAATAAATTGAAATTATACTCTACGCAACCCACGCGCGAGCAGCAAGACCACTTTTCACTCACTTACTTACGTGTTACCCGTTGGCCTCCATGGCGTCGTTGTTGAAAGTACTCCAAACTCTGTTCCCCATACTTGAACTTGTCGTTGAAATTGGTGGTTGTGGTCTTGACGTCGCTTAATTCCCGAGGGCAGGGCCGGCGCAGATGGCCGCTGCCCCGGCGGCGCGGGGGTCTGGCATGGCGCCGGCGCCACAGGCGCAGAAACCGCAGGTGGAGCCGGCACAGGGGGCAGAGGGGGCCCGGGCCGATTGGGTCCAGGACTAGGACGCGAACTCCGCCCTCTGGCGGGCAAAGCCCTCCCCCTGGTTGTGGAGGTGTATGGGTGGCTGAGCTGGGCCACCTCGGGGACCACCAGGGGGTTGAGGAACCAGCCCTTCGATGCCATGGTCCTCAGAAGGGACGGGGGGAACCAGGTGGTGCCTCCGGGGGGTCGGGCCACCAGGGAGGACCACGAAACCGTCCTCCGGGCCGTGATTTGGGCGGGGTGGCCAAACAGGGAGCCGACGTGGCCAGCTTTCTTGGAGGGGGGGGCAGTGCTCCGCGTCACGGACCCGGAGGCCCACAACTGGCTCCCCTGGGCCCTGCGCATCGCCCTCACCCACTGTCGCTACGGCCAGAGGAACCCGCCGCCGCCGCAGCCGTAGCCCCCACACAAGCGGCGGCGAAGATGACGGCTGCAGAGGGCCGCAATGGTCCTGGGCGGCGGGCACAGGGGGGTGGGAGAGGACCAGCGGCGCGGGACAACCCCCCGGCAGGCCCGGGCCCCCCAACCCAGAGCGCCCCCCCCCCCACCCCCCCGCCGTTCGCACGGCGGGAGGACGTGCGCCGCCCCCTGTAGGGGAGAGGACGCGAGCCTTGAGCACGCGGACGCGCGCAACGCGGGGACCCCACTGACCCGCAGACCGCTAACCACTAACCGCTGACCCCAACCGCCACCCCCAGCGCCCGCTAGCCCTCCCCCCCCCCCCCCCCCGCTGGTGCCCCGCGGCGAGGCAACAGCAGCGAGAGGAGCGGGGGGCCCGAGGGTGAGGGCCCAATCGACAGCCTAGCACCCTTATGGGTGGAAGGGAAGCAAGAGGGGAGTGCGCCCCCCCCCCCCGTCAACAGCTGGCCCCCCGGAGCCGAGACCATCAGGCCGCCCCCCCGCAGCCACCTGAGAGCAGCACCGGGGGACCGGAGGGGGACAGCGGGGAGCCCCCCCCCCTCCCCCCCTCCCCCCTCTCCCCCCCCCCAGCCCACTGACAGCCAGAGGCCGGTCAGGGGGATGGGAGCCCCAAACACCCCCCGCCGGGCCAGAGGGAGACCCCCCCCCCCCCGGGAGGGCCACGGCACCCAGGGAGGGGCGTCACTGCCACTGTACGCGCAGCTGTACGCCGCATGCCCCCAGTCAGACGCCCACCCACTCCCATGGTAACCGCGGCAGGCCAGTAACCCTGCGCCGATGCGCAAGGGCACCCCGCAGACTGCATCCGGGCGGCGGCACGCGGACGCTAGCCAGTGCAGTGGTGGGGAGCAGGGCAACGACGGAGCGGCCCGCCTTGATGCCCGCCCGGCGGGGGGAGAGAGACAGAACGAGGCAGAGTAACCCCCCGCCCCCCGCCCCCCCTGGGCCCACCCCGGCCGAGCCCTCGACGAGGAGCGGCGCAACGACCTTCCCCCCCCCCCCCGCGCCAGACGGATCCCCCAGCGGCCGGCCAGACCGCGCCCGGCACCCGGGGCTGCCAAACAGCCCTGGCCGAGCACGCGGTAGGGAGGGATGCGTGGCGCCACGCCGCCGGCCACGAGGGGGGGCCAGGGCTTGGGACTACAGGCCAACCCCCCGTAGCCGCCGGGGGTCCGGTGATGGGGAACCGGAGGAGGGTGGCGAGGAACCGCGGCGCGACCCCCCCCCCCTTCTCTTCCCCACTCCCCCCCCTGCGGCCCGCGGGATGCTGGAGATGGGCCACGGGGGCGCCGACCTTCTTTCCCCCCCCAAGGGCAGGGGAGGTCCCCCCCCTCCCCCTCCAAAGAGAGCAGCGGCGCCAGGGGAAGAAAGCCGCTAAGCGCATACGCCACACGCCCCCAAGCCGCCATCCGCTTGCTCTCACAGTGACCACGACAGGCAGGCGGAACGGTGCCAGCACACAAGGCCGCCCCGCGGACCACACCCAGGGTCAACACGCAAACTCGAACCGGAGCAGTATGGAGGCCACGCCCTCCATGAACAGGGCGACGCTGATGACACCCGCTTTGGTGTCCGCCCAGGGAAGGCAGGGGAACGGACCGAGGTAGAGCGACCCCCCGCTCCTCGTGGCCCCCCGGCCACGCCCCTGGGTGCCGGGGGGGGCAGCACACAGGCCGCCTGCCCCGCCCCCTACGGCGCCGGACCGCCCCGGATGCACAGGCTCGCCCGCAAGGGGGCAGGCGACCCCAAGCCAGGCACAGTGGGAACGGTACCAGGCCGCACCCCCCCCAAAGACAACAGATGGGGCACGGGACCGAGGCAGGAAACGCGGAGGGGCACGGACCGCATGGAAGGGCCCTACCAGCGCCTTGCACCGGAACCAAGCGCGGTGCGCACGCCACAGCGACCCACGGAGGGGGAAAGGGCGCGGACGCCGCGAGAGCGCCAGCGCACACACACGCAAGGGGCATGCGGCCATTACGAGAAGGGCAACCGGACGGAGCCCGCGGAACGCACAGACCGCATGAAATGGCGTACCAGCGGGCGAGGGTAAGGGACACCTGGACAGGACGACCCGCCACACGCACCGCGGGGAACGCGGGGCGGGAGGGGGGGACCGGGGAAGACACAAAAACCGGCACCGGCCCAAACCCCCGAGACCTGCCGCCAGCGCCGCGCACACACAAACAGGGCACTGCACCCGCCAAGGCAGTAGTGGCGCACCGAGCCACGCACCAGCCCTGCGGCTAGGCAGCCTCCGCGCCAGCCCAAGGAGGTCCCACTGGCGACAAGCCAGTAGCACGGGCCCGGCACCCCGGGCGACCACGCAATAGGGGGGTGACGCAGTGGGTAAGCGCCTGGAGCTACGGCTGCTAAGTGACGCACTATCCGGGGACTGGCGAAGAGGGGAAGCCAGGGAGGGACAGGGCTCCGTGCCCCGTGTACCCGGGGGACTCCGCCACCAGGCAGGAGATGTGTCACGAAGGGCCCCCCACTAGGTCCCGTCGGTGGGATATCACCTGGACCGACCAGGTGGCCCCCCGGAGCCGAAAGGCGTCTAGTACCCGAAAACTCAAACCTCAAACCTCAAACCCTCTGGACGCCTCAGGGCCGTCTCAGAGTCCAGGATATTTTCCGGACTCCCTGTGGTCAGGCTCCCCATGCTTCGCTCATGGTTCACCTCTCCATGGAAACAGGTTTCCCAATGCCAACGGGCTTTTGCTTGGTGCTTTCTGTCGCCCATGTTACCCTGCACTGTTCAGTTCGCAACCCCACGATGCAATGTTCCCCTTTGCCACACCCAGTCCCTGATCCAATCCCCTCATCGCGTTCTTCGACCTACTTAGCCTGTTTATACCCCACTGGGCCGCCAGGAACCCTTTGGCGCGGGCCCGAAGGACTGTCTTGTGCCCATTGCACTGGTTGCCCCTGTTTGTACCCTTTTGCGTTCGGCACGTACTCTCTGGTTTCGCGTTTGGGCCATTGATTGTGTTTATAACCGACTGGGCTGCCAGCAACCCTGTGGCGCGGGCCCGAAAGACCGCTGCATGCTGACGCACGAGTGGCTTCTATTGCCCTCTGTGTGCCCTTGGTGCTTCCCCCTCCCTTTGGGTTCTTTTGATTCTTCTCTCCTACTTGTCCATGTGAATCCCTGCCCTCTGTTTTCAAGCCCTCTTTGCGTGTGTGTACCGTACGGGCAACCTGCAACCCTCAGGCACGGGCTCTGGCCTTCCTGGTGCTGCACAGTTTCCGCCCGCGCACTGCCCGCACAATGCTCGTTGCTTGTTTGCTTTCCTGCTTTGCCCCACGTTTGCGTTCGGCGTGTTTTTTTTTTCCACCGTCCGCGCCTGTCTCAGGCTTGTTTGTTGGTGATTGTCCATGGTCTGCCCTTTTGGTTTTTGGGAAAAAATCAAAAACCTAAAAGTCGCCCGCCGTTGTTGCCCCCCTGCCTTCTTTGTTGTTTCCTATTTTTTGGCGCGCACGTTGCCCCATTCTCCTTCCTTGTGTCTAGTATCAACTCATCTACCCGGCCTCAAACGCTTTCTTGCGTCTCTCCATAGCCGCCTCTCTGTGTTCCTGCCCCCTGGGACTTGTCCCCGTCCACTGCTGTCCTGTCCCTGACCTTTGTGTACCTGTGGCGGGATATTCCTCTCCGCGTTTTTCTTGGAATCCGTTTTTTCTGCCATTCCACGATCTCCTCTGTACTTCTCCCCCTGCTTTGCCCTGCATGCAGGCACAGCACCACTGCGTCACTCATGCTGATTTGTGCCTCTAGTTTTCAGGCTCTCGGGCCCCTGTGCCCCACGGGGTCGGTCACACGCCGTCCAGAAGCCACGTCATGGGGCAGCCATTCTCCCTCTTGTTTCTGTCCCTCCTCTGTCCCCGCCCTGCCCCGTCCGCTGCGGCACGCCCTGCGCCTTGAGGCTACTCTGTTTCCTTACAGCTGTGGCTCCTGCTTAGTCCCCTGCTCGCCGCGCGGATGTCGCCCCTCTCCTCACAAGCAGTCGATCCTTCTCGCCCACACGCGCCTTCTCGCCTGAACCTGGTCCTCCTCCTGGTGGGCCAACTCCAGTGGCCGCCACTGGAGACCCACTTGACGGATCACGCCCTGATCTGCCCCTGGAACCGATTCAGCTCCTTGACCGTGGGGCGGTCCGTGGGCTGCTGGTAGGGCACAATGCGCTGCATATTTCTGTCTTGTGCAGGATGCAGCATCCCTGTGTGTTGTTCTATTCCTCCTTGCAATCCCCGTTGCGTCCCTTACGCCGCCGCTCACGTGCGGCTGATGCTCTGCCTGCCCTGTTTCCCGTCCCCTGTCCCTAGCGGCTGCTGACGGGCCTCACACTGGTACTTTGTACCCCAGATCCCTCACGCAGCCTCACTGTCACAGCCCCTCACTCTCGTCCCCTGTCACGTAGAAATTTATGACGTACCGGAATTCTGTAACTGAACCGTCCAGAAACTGCCGCGGTCGCAATTTCCAGGCCGTCGCAACCCAATTTTACCGAGGTTTAGGCTATTTGTGCCAAATCTGTGCGCATTTGACGTGATTGAAACAGCGCAATCGGTAAAATACGACCCTGAGGGCCGTCTGGTGCTGCCGCGGGCGGTACTTGCGGAGAGGGGTTTCCGGGGCCTTGCCTTGGTGAGCTGCGTGGAGGAGCTTGGGGTCGATGATACTGTCGGGTGTGAGGGGGGGGGGGGCTCGGGGCCGGTAAAGGACTGGTGTGGTGGGCTAGGGTGGTTCATTGCGTCGACGTCGATGTGTTTTGTGTCAAGTAAGGCCTGCCAGGCAGGAGCTGGATGGTCTCAAGGGCGTTGGGCGCCTGGCTTTTGAGTGCCAGGGCTGTACGTGGCCTTTGGGTCACGCCTTGGCCGTTCTTGTGAGCCGCCGTGGTCGTGTCTTGGAGGTCTTCAGATGAAAACGGGGGGTGTGCACCGGCTGGGTTGGGGGCAGTGCACAACTAAGTCATGTACAACATGGTAATGGATGAGAAGAAGCATGTGTTCCCGGGTGGTGGGGCTGGTGAGCCGCTGTGTATGTGTCAAAAGGAGATGTTTGTGGTTGGCCGTTTCCCTTGTGTACCGCCTCTAGCGGAAAGTGTACCCCTGCGTCCTTGGGGTCTTCGGTGTGTTGGGTTTGGTGCCGGTGTAGGACCCGTGTCACTGCTCCCTTCACTGTCGCTTCCATGGTTACAGGATCTGTGAATAGGTGCTTGGTCGCTTGGTGTTCCTGAGTGTTTGGCGGCCATCCCTCATGCTGCTGCAAGGTGTGTGTTGGGGACCAGCCCACCAGTGTGTCCCGTTCTGTACAGCGTGGGCATGTTTTGAAGTGTTGCGAGTCTTGTGGGGTGGTGTGGTCGCATAGCCAGTGAGCTTGTTCCTACGGGACTTGGATGTGTTTGGGGGCCAGCCACCAGGCGACTCTAGTGAAGAGGGGCAGCTGTTCCCGGAGAAGCTGTATGCCTAGCTTTTCTGCGTGAGCGGGGATGCATGCCGGGCGGAGCGCTGAGTGGTATAGGATATACCCGAGAGCCTCTTTCAGCTCTTGGATGTGGGCTCCGCTTTCCGCGTCGCCGAGCATCTGTGCGAGATGTTGTCCGGGGTTGGGGTAGTGGTAGGCTCAATCGTGTGAGGTGTACAGAGACTCCTCTGGTGTCCAGTCCGAGATTTGGTGTGGTATCGGTTTGGGAGAAGCTGCTGGAGATTTGTGTGGTTGTGGTCTAGGTCTGTTGTCTGGAGTGTTGATAGGTGTGTTGTGAGTTCATGCATTGCCTGGATGTCGACTCTGCTTTCTCTATACTGGTTTCTGTTGGATTTTTGTTTCACGATGTGGAACGGCACGTTGAGAGGGGCATGGTGAACGCCTTTCCATTGCATCAGTGCTTAGGTACCGAGGCTTGTTGCGTAGGCCTTGTGGAGCGGTGGTCCTGCTATGCGGAGCAATAGATGCGTGTCGAAGGTGGCATCCACGACGAACCACACTCTGGCGGCATGGGAGAGGTCGTCGCGTAGCGTCGTTGCAAGTTGCTACTAGTTCACGGTGGGAAGAGGCCCCGTAGGTGGTATAGCCTGTGTAGTGGTCCATGTCTTTCTGATCCGTGGTGTAGGTCACTCGTAGGGTGGCTCCTACTGTGATAGGGGTGAGGGCTCATTGGCATGAGGCATGTGTCGGAAAGACCCGGGAGGCGCATCAACAGAAATGGACGGCATGAGAAGCTTTGCCAATCCCCCCTTTGTTTCTGCTGGCGGGGTCGTTGTGCCAAATGAGGTGTTGACACAAAGGAACCGCCTCCTTTGTTAATTGAGACCCATTTTATTTCACTTTGACAATGGTGACCTGCGGCTAGGAACGTTTCCGCACAACTAGTGAATTGTAGTGGTGGCACGGAAGTAGTCACCTGTTGCTTCCATGCTAGAAACTGCAATATTGTACTCCCTAGGACCACTGATTGGTTGACAAGCATTTCCCGTCCGGTTTTCTGGAACTGGGTAACTGAAGCGGACGTTGTTGAAATTTCCCCCAACTTTCTTGAAGGCACATTATTCTAGCAAGCCATCCTCCTTGTGACCCCCCCCTCCCGTTCTGGCTGCAAAAGGTGCTCAGCAGCCTATGGGCGCAATTCTATTCAGAGATGGGGGTGGCCATATCAAAATGCCGGCTTGCACCACGAAGAAGGCTCCTTTTGCAACAATTGAACAGAGGCATTTTGTGAGGTCATCAAGTGGTGTTCATCACATTCAGCTGACGCTGATCCGATAACAGAGGTCTACCTTTGGGGCAGAGGAACCTATGCAGGACGTTCATGGAACAAAATCACACATAGTATCTGACTTTTGTAAAGTAGGGTACTCAACCACCTTGACAACAGCGCATATGCACAATTTCATATGCTGAGAGAATAGAGGTCTTGCTCCGCTAAGGGACCTATGCACAGAGTTCATCGCAGACCATGAAACATAATATCTAAATGTTGTACAGTAGGCTTCTGAGCCACCTTGGTCACAGCGCATGCGCACAACTTCATCTGCAGAGGAAACACGGACGTTATTTCGCTGCGGAACCTATGCAAAGAGTTCATGGCGGAGGTTCATGCGTACTGTTTGAATGTTGCAAAGTAGGGTACTCCGCCAGCTTGGCCAAGGACCATGTGCACAGTTTTATCTATTGAAGGAACAAAGGCCTTCTGTCGTTCACAAACCTATGCAGAGAGTCTATGGCGGAGAATCAAAATGTTAAATTTTTTAAAGTAGGGTGCTCAGTCATGTTGGCCAGAGCCCACCTGCAGTGTTCTGTCGGCTCAAGAAATACTGGTGTTCTTTTGCTTGGGAACGTGTGCAAGGATTTCATTTGCTGGGGAACCAATGCAAGGATTTCATTTGAATATACGATACAGAATGCCTGAATTTTGTGAAGTAGGGTACTCAGCCGCCTTGGCGAGAGCCAACGGAAAAACTCTTAGGAGGTATTTTCATTCGAGTTCGGTGCTCGCAAGTGAGGGCTCTGGTTGCACGATTTGGTAGCGGACAAATAAGAAGTCTAATTCCTATCCTATAGTGAATTTGTCTCTTACTGCGTTTTGTACGATGCCAAGTGCCGATACCAAATCAAAGCCCGCTTGTATCCGGAGTCTAACGACGAAGCTACTAACACAAAAACGTCCGTACGCTGGGTTCGTAACGAGAATACACAGACGCACAATGAGGTTTCAGGTTTCAGGTTTGATTTTGCGGGTACTAGACGCCTTTTGGCCCCGGGGGGCCACCTGCTCGGGCCAGGTGATATCCTCCCCACCAGGTCGTAGTGGGGGGCCCTCCAAGACGCACCTCCTGCCTGGTGGCAGAGTCCCCCGGGTTCACAGGGCTCGGAGCCCCGTCCCTGCCCGGCTTCCCCGTTTCGCCACTCCCCGGTCAGTGCATCAATTCGCAGCCGTGGCTGCGGGCGCTTACCCACCGCGTCGCCCCCCTAATGCGTGGTCGCCCGGGCCGCCGGCGCCGCCGGGCCCGTGCTACTGGCTTGTCGCCAGTGGGTCCCCCTTGGGCTGGCGCGGAGGCTGCCTAGCCTAGGGGTTGGGGCGTGGCGTAGTGCGCGAGTACTGCCTTGGCGGGTGCAGTGCCCCGTCCGTGTGTGCCCGGCGCGCACGGCCGGTTCGGCGGGTTCGGGCCGGTACCTGGTGTTGTGTCTCCCCTGTTTCCCCCTTTCCGCCCCGCGTGTCCCGCGCTGCGTGTGGCAGGCCGTCCAGTCCGGGTGTCCCTTACCCTCGTTTGCTGGTACGCCATTCCACGCGGTCTGTGCGTTCCGGGAGCTCGGTCCGGTTGCCCTTCTGGTAGTCTCCGCATGCTCTTTGCGTGTGTGTGCGCTCGCGCTCCCGCGGCGTCCGCTCCCCCCCCCCTGGGAGGTGTGGCGTGTGCACCTCGTGCGGTCCCGGCACTGGGCGCTGGTAGGGCCGTTCCACGTGGTAGGTGCCCCTCTACGTGTCCTGCCCCGGTCCCTTGCTCTGTCTGGCGTGCTTTGGGGGGCGGGCGGTCCGGTCCAGGTTCCCCCCTACTTGGCTTGGGTTTTTGGGGGTGACGGAAGGGCGTCCCCGGGGGGGGTGCCTTCCACTGTTGCGAGGGGCGTCTGGGGTCAGGCGATCCCCCTCCCCCGACTGCCCGCCCACTGGGCGGGCTGTTCGGGTCCGCTACCCACGTGCTGTGGGCGCGGGCGTGTGGGTGTGGGGGCCCTACACTGGCCCCGTGGCCTGCAGGCCCTGTGGTGGCTGCGTGCCGCGGGGCGGGTCCGTGGCGTTCGTGTGCCGGGGGGCGGGCTGGGGGGGGGGGGGGCGTGCGCCGTGCCCCCCGTTTGTGCGGCCGGGGGGGGGCCTGTAGGGCGGGGGGTCGCTCTGCCTTGTCCTGTCCCTCTGCCTTCCCTGGGCAGGCAACAAAGCGGGTGTCACTGGCGTCGTTCTGTCCATGGGGGGCGTGGCCCCCCATACCACTCCGGTTCGTGCTCGCCCGCCTTCACTGGGCGCGATCTGTGTGGCGTCCTGGCGCGTTGGCGCGGGCCCGCTTGTTCCCCGCGGTTCCTGTGGGAGCCGGCGGCTGGGACGGGGGGGCGGGCGGCGCTCTGGCTCCTCCCTCGGGCGGGGGGAGGAGGGACCATCCCCCCTGCCTCGGGGGGTGGGGGCCGGGGCCCCCGCGGCTTGCGGGCCGGTGGGGGGGGTGGGGGGGGGGGGTCGCGCCGCGGCCTCCCTGCTCCCCCCCTGGGTGGCGGCCCGCGGTTCCCCATCCTGGCCCCCCTCGTGTAGTCGGCGCACTCCCCTCCGGCGTGCGCGTGCGGTCGGGGTCGTGGGGCCGCCCCGGGGCGGGGGGGGATGAGGGGCGGCCCGTGAACCGCTCCCCTGCAGACCTGAACCCCCCCCCTGCCCTCCCTGAGTGGGCTGTGGTCATGGGAGGGTCATGGGGGGCGCGGCCTCCATACTGTTCTGGTGCGCCGCCGTGCGCCGCCCCCAGGCTTGGTCCGCGCGTTGCTCCGGCGCGCTGGTGTGGGCTCGCCTGTCGGCCGCGACCCCTGCGGGAGCAGGCGGCTGGGAGCGCTGGGGCGCGCGGTGTGCAGGTCCAGCCGCATCCCCCCCCTTCCGCGTCGCGGCCCCTTCTGGGGGAGGGGGGGCGTCCCCTCGGCTCTGGGGGGGCGGAGAGTCGCTCCTGTGGCCCCCAAGCTGGGGGGGGGGAAGCAGGGGGGGGGGTGGGGGGGCCGCACCCCCGCCCTCCCGCCCCGTCGGGCGTCGGCCCGCCATCTGTTGTCTCCGGCGTGCCCCCCTGGGGTATACTCGTGCCGTGGTGGTTGCCAGGCGGCCGCGGGCGTCGGGCGCGGTCCGGTCGGCCGCCAACGGGTCAGTGGGGCGGGGGGGGGGGGGAAGGGGGCGTACCCCCCCACTGTGGTTTGCACCCCCGTCTTCCCCGGGCCAGCCTCTGAAGGGGCCGCTCCGTTTGCGCCGTCCTGGGCACCGCCGGTCCGCCGTCGGCCGGCAGCGGGCAGGGCGAACGGGCGCCTGCCTCGGCCGTGGTGCCCCCTCACCCCGGGTGCAGCGGCCTCGTCAGGGTAGTGCGGGGCCGCTGTTTCTTCGGTCTGCCTCCACCCACTCTTGGGCCTGAGGGGGAGGGGGGGGGGGGGAGTGGGGGGGGGCCTCTGGTCCCCTGGTGCCGCCCCCTGACAGCCGAGGGGGGGCGGCATGGCGGTCCCGGCCCCGGGGGCCAGCCGTCGGCTGGGGGGTCGCACTCTTCCCCCGCCCCCCTCTACCTAGAGCCGTCGTTGCGCGGCGCTGGCCGGCCAGGGGCGGCCGTGAGGGTTAGCGGTCAGCGGTTAGCAGGGCTGCGGGGCAGTAGGTTCCCCCCCGCGCTCGTTGTCTCCGCCCCCCCTCCCGCGGGAGGTGGCGCGCGCTCCTTCGTCATGCCGTACCGTGCGGGGGGCGTGGGTCGGGGGGCCCAGCTCCCCCCCCCACTTTCTCGCGTCCGCCGTCTGGGCCGTCACCGGCGCCGCGGCTTGTGTGGGGGCTGGGGATGTGGCGGCAGCGGGTGGCGCCGGCGGTAGCGCCAGTGGCCGAGGGCGCTGCGCAAGGCCCGGGGGAGCCAGTTGTTGGCGTCCGCATCCGTGATGCGGAGTACCGCTCCCCCTTCCAGGAAGGCCGGCCACGTCAGCCCCCTGTCGGGCCACGCCGCCAGGATCACTGACCTGAGGACCCTCTCGTGGTTCTCTGGGGCTGCTCATCCCCCTGGGGGTACCTCTCGGTTTCCTCCGTCCCTCCGGAGGAGCACGGCATCGAAGGGCCGGTTCCTCAACCCCCTGGTGGTCCCCTTGTTGGCACAGCCAAACAACCCGTACACCTCCCCCACCAGGGGGAGGGCCTCATCCCCCAGAGGGTCCGGGACCGTGCCCCAGTCCCGGTCCCAGGGCCGGGCCCCCTCTGCCCCTCGCGCCGGCTCCCCCTGCTGCCCCTGTGCCTGCGGCGCCGGCGCCGCGCCCCGCCCCCCCCGCCGCCGAGGCCTTCCGCGCCGGCTCCGCTCTCGGCGCAGGGGGGGCTGGCTGGTGCCGGGGTCGTGGGGGTTGGGGGAGGATGAGCTCGCCGGCGTCGGGGTCGATGTTGTAGAGGTGGTGGTGGTGGTGGTGGTGGTGGTGGGTGTGGTGCGCCGGCATTTGTTGGATGCCGGGGGGGATGCACCTCACCGGCTGCACGTCCGGCTGCGGGGGCGCCCCGCCCCCCGCCCCCCTCCCTTCGACCCGCCCTCCCCCCTGGGCTCCCATGCCCTGTCCTGCCTGTCCCTTGGGGCCCGTGGCGCCTTTGCCCTTGCCCTTGGGCCCCCTTCTGGCCCCCTGCCTGTGCCGTGGATCCCGCCCCCTGTCACCCACGCCCTGGCCTGCCCGCTCGCCCACCGTCCCTCGCCCCGCTCCCTGCACCTGGGCACCCTGCCCGCGCCCCTGCGCGCCCTTCCCGTGTCCTGGCCCCTTCCCGGCCCCCTGCCCTAAGTCACGCCGTCCGCTGCCCGCGCTCTCTCCCCCTCCGCTGCTGTGCCCTTGCTCCCTGCCGCACGTGCCCTGGCCCGCTCCTTGCGGGTGCTCCTGGGCACTTCCTCTTTTGCCTCCTGTCCCCCGCTCGGCGCGCCCCTGGCTGGCACGCAGCTGTGCCTGCACGCCGTCCCCTCCTTCCTGGATCACGCGCCGGGCGTCCCGCTGCCTCTGCAGCTGCGGCAGCGTGAGGCCCGGCGGCGAGCGCTCGGGGGCCGGGTGGCGGACGTGCCGTGTCCGCCCCGGGGGGAAGGGATTGGGGGGGAACGGCTTGGGGGGGCTGGTGTAGGTGTGGGTAGGGTTGGCGTGGGCGCGGTACTTCGCGCTCTCCCTGCCCACTGCTGCTGCTGCGGCGGCCGCCGGCAAGGCGCCCGTGGCCCGTGCGGGGTCCTTTCCCCGCTTTCGCTGCGTGCTGGGGGCCGCGGCGTGGCCGGCCGAGGCGGTGGTGCGGCTCGCCGGGGCGGCGGTCGCAACCCCTGGCGCGCCCTCCCCGCTCCCCTCTGCGGCTGCGGCAGCCCTCGGCGATGCGCCCGGTTTCTGCGCTGGGGCTACCCCTCGTGTTGGCGGCGTGCCGAGGGCCCCGGTCGGGGCCGCCGAGTGGCTCGCTGGGGCTGCGGTCTCCGTTTCCCGTGCGTCTGGGGCCCCCTCCCGGGGCGGGGCGGCAGGGCTTGCTGCTTGGGCGGCGGGGGCAGTCACCTCTGCTGGCTCAGGCTCCTGGGTCGACAGCCCGGTGTTGGCAGAGGCCGCCCGGGGCTGCCCAGCCGGCGGCCCGACCGGCACCGCCGCCAGCGCCAGCCTCCACTCCTCGCGTTCAGCGGGGGTCTCCCCCGTCCACTCCGGGGAGACGGGGGAGCGGGAGCGGGACCGGCGGTGGTGGCGGTCGTCTCGCTGGGGGGAGCCATCGGAGTCTGCCATCACTGTTCTCCTAGTGGGCATGCGTGGTGGCAGGTGCGCCCTTCTCACTACCTCCCGGTGCATCAGTGTCGTGCCGTGGGCAGTGCCGTGCGATGCTCTGCGGGGGGGAGGGTGGGAGGCGGTGGGGGGCCGGCTGTGGTGTCAGCCCCGTACGGGCGGGGGCCGGCGGCCATCCATCGGCATTGGGAGGGGAGGCAGGGGAGCCAGCCGGCCCACGCGTCGCGCCACAGCTCCCAGTCTGGGGCGGGGCTCAGGGCCCTGGGCCCCCGGGGGTTGTCGGGTGGTGCCGGGGGGAGCCGCACTAGGTGGACCTCCGTAACGGCGGTGACCTCCTGTGTTCGCAGGAAGGTGTGTACCCAGTCCCGCGCCGCGGGCGCCGGGAGGGGGGGGCGGGGTACGAGTGCTGCTCTAAAGAGGTGGGTGAGGTTGATCCCCAGGACCCGTTCCGGGTCCCCGCGGTTCGTGACGACGAGGAGGAGCAGGGGAGTGCCAGGGCACTCTTGCCAGAGGACCTGCCCCCTGTGGTGGGCACCCCTGGTTCTGGAGAGGGGGGGGGACAGGTCTGGGTTGGCCAAGCCGCGGGGCGCGTGCGTCGCCGGCGAGAGGGCGGGGCACCAGATGGGCACCCTGGGGATTGCCTCGCATACGATGGCGTACGGGAAGGTCGGCCTGGAGCCGTCGTACACCGGGTTGGTCGGCCGGGGGCGGGCGGGCGCCTCGTCCGCGCCTTCCACGAACACAGTGATTTTGCCCACTCCCAGGTCCTCGTCCGGTGGGTGTAGAAGGTGGAGCGCCGCATCCAGCTCGGACAGTCCCCCCGGGTATGTGGCCCGCGCCTGGTTCAAGAACGGGGCCGTGTCCCCGGGGTAGCGCGTCCTTAGGGCGTGCAGCAGGGCTGGGGCGCTGCTGCGGAGGGACATGGCGGACCCCGCTCCCGTCAGCCGCAGGGTGTCCCCCATGGCCAGGGGCCGGCCGGACCTGTTGGACTTGTGCCACTCCGCCCAGTGCCCGTAGAGGGCCGCCTCCGGGCTGATGAGCTGGCTGGATGGTGTTCACGATCCGGTGCATCGCCGTGAGCAGCGTAGGGGCCCCTGCTCTGTTCAAGGCGCGGACGGCCGGGAGGGCGGTCTCGTTGAGGAAAGCCCTTGCACTGCCCGTCAGGTCACGCCGTGCGGCAGCGTGCGCCTCGTGCGCCTCCGCCACTGCGTCAGCCACTAGGCCCCGGACGGTCGCCTCCTGCGCTTTGCGGCGGGCCCTGGCGTGTCCCGGCCCATCCCCCCGTCGGCGTGGTATGGCACTGCGGGCTCTGCAAAGGGCGCTGCGGCTGGGGGTCAGGGCGTGAACACGTGCGACAGGTGCGCAACGGATGTGGGGTCCCGCAGGTGCACGTGGATCAACAGAAGGGCAGCGCCCGCGAGGCCCGCGTGTTCGTGTGAGGGGGCGTGTGCCCCCCCGATGCGCCAGTGCAGGGCCTCCTCCTATGTGCGCCTGCGCGGGCCTGCGGGAGGTTCGGGCCAGGGGCACGCGGCCACCTGGGCGCACCGCGCGCACCTGTTGGCGCCCGTCAACGCTGCGGAGGACACCGTGTCACATTTCCTGCAGAGCCGGCAGGTGTGCGGGAGGTTGGAGGGCGGCGACCGAGGGTCTAGATGGCGGAGCCAGAGGTCAACCCACCTCCGTCAGAGGGGGTCCCGGATCTCCAGCAGGCGGGCGCGGACGCGGCGCCGGTAGTCCATGCCGGGCGTCTTCCGCTGGACCTCCCGCCACGTGTCGTCGGGGAGAATCCTGTGGTCGTGGAAGGCGGCAATGAGGTCGTCCCACGCCGGGCGGGGGTGCCCCAGGGGGGGGGTTGCCATGTACACGTGGCGCTCGGTGAGGTGGGGCGCCAGCGCATCCCATTGGCACCCGTTTGCGGCGTTCCGGTGGAGGAGGGCCAGTAGAGTGCCGTCCGCGACTGCCTCCCATCCCACTCGCAGCCCTTCGCAGCCGTCCAGCTCCTGGCGCAGCTCGGCTGCAATGTCGGTGGGGAGCATGAGGAGCAAGGGCCCCTGGGTGTCGCCCAGCCAGGACAGGGCATCGTCGTACACCGGCCCCCCAGCTTTGAACTGCGCCACGGCGAGCTGGGAGGCCCCGTCCTCTGGGGGGTGCCATCAGACGGTGGCCGCGGCGTGTCCCCATTTGCGTATCTCCGCAGCCCGGAGTATGTTGGAGGCGTGAAGGACGATGCGGGGGGGGACGGGCGTCCTGACGAGTGAGGACACGTCCCCAGTCCATACTGTTTGCGGCCCCGGGGCCGCTTGCAGCCATTCCCCCGTCGCCGCGTCCCACGGGTGGTCAGGTCCCGCCCCGCGGATCACGGTGGGTCTCGGCCGTGTATCCGAGCCCCATCCCTCGAGCGGTATGGCGGCGTATCGTTGCGCAGGCGTCTCCGGGGCGCGCGTGGCGGCGCACCACCGGCTCCACTCGCGCGCCCACTCCTCACCCACTATGCGTGCCTCCAACGCGGTCATGGAGCCGCGCCCGATGATCCAGGGTGGGAAGATGGCGTCTTGTAGGTGCTTCAAGAACCCCCCCTGGCAGGTCCTGGTACGGGTGGGGGCCCTCTTGTGGCGGGCACTCAAGAGTGCCATTCACGACACGGAGGGAGGCTACGAAGCCCTTGTCTGGGCACGGGGGAGGAAGGGGGTGGTCGCCCTCCGCCGTGGTGAGCCATCGGTGCGCCCGGGCCGCCGCGCTTAGAGGCTCGCGGAGGAGTTGCTCCAGCTGGTGGTTGCGAAGCTCCCATGCGAAGTCCCCCAGCCGGAGCATGTGGTGGAGGAAATCGTTCACAGAGGTCCCTCCTGGCGGGCCGTAGCGGGCTATGGCGCGGAGCTGCGCCTCCGCGTCCTCGGGCACCAGTCTGGAGCAGAAGACCTCCGTCCATGTGGCGCCTGCGGAGCGCCACGAGGCCACCCACAGGGCTTTGTCCCCGGCTGGGAGGTGGTGGGCCGCCTCGTGTACCGCCTGGCGGTAGTGGGGCAAGAGGAGCCGTGAGTGGGCGCACCCCACGTGCATGTGCACCCGGGTCCCCTCCGGGCCGCGCATAGGAGGCACGGTTGTGGGAGGACGGCGACGCCAGAGAGCTGCTCCTTACGGACGCGGAGCCTGCGCTGCACCGGCGTCTGGCCGTCTCTGGCCCGCAGCGCCCGGCGGTTGGTGGCTGTCGTGGTGAGGTCCCGGGTGTGGACATAGGCTGTGGCGTGGGCCGCGCCCAAAGGTGTGTGTCCTCGGTGCATCAGCGCATCGTCTGTCTGCGCCCGTTGCGCGACCTCGCGGAGCGCCCGCATCGTCAGGGGCCGTAGATCGAGGTTGCCGTCACGGCTGGCGACAATGAGTTGGGCGTGCCCAGGGTCCGGGCGCGTGTTCTGCAGGACGGTGTCCTGGGACACCGCCCAGTCCGCCTTCTGCAGTAGGGCGTCACTGTGGTGCGAGGTGGCTCGGACCTACCAGAACGGGTGCCCGGTGTGCCGCCCTCGCGCGCACAGGCCGTCCCGGAGGCACCGTAGGGGCATCTGGTTGACCACCTTTGCCGCGCCCGCGGGGACCCCCGTGGTCCGCTCGCGATCTGCGTGTCGCAGGAGGTGGAGGATGACTTCGGCGTCCACCGTGTGGACCCTTGGTCGCTGGGCACCGTATTGTAGGGGGAGGGAGGCGGCCACCCCCTCCCCGTCGGGCACCGTGCCCGAGATGGTCACCGCCCACCTGCGGGTGAGGTCGGCGGCGAGAGCGACGCTGGTGGCGTGTTTGCAGGGTCTGCCCCCTGACGCGTCGGAAGAGGTGTGGCCCCAGGCCTCCGGGATCCAGTAGTACCCGTTGGGGCTGAGCCACCCCGCGTTGAGGTCGGCGGAGTGCCACTGGACGTCGGGGTGCCTGGGGGTCAGCTGGTCCACGCTCAGCGCCCCGGCGATCGTGCTTTCCCAGGACCGAAGTGCCGTCACATGTTCCTTGAGCCACGCCAGGCCTCCGCGCTGGTGCACCACCAGGTGTGCCGTGTCCTCTGGCTGGTCCTCCAGCGCGTGCACTGCCATGTGTGGGTCGTGCGGCACCCCCATAGCTACCAGCAGGGCGGTGCCACGGGGGAGTCCACGGGGTTTGGGCTGGCCTGCCCCCACCTGCACTATTACCCAATCGGCCTGGAGCTGCGCTTGCCCCGCCGCTCGGGTGCATTGGTCGTCCGTGGTCACCAACCACAGCGGCGTTGGCGCATGGGCCGGGGGCGCAGGGGCTCAGGCCACGCCACATCCGCGTTAGGCTCTCGGTGCTCGCTTTCCGCGAGTACGTCGTGGAGGATGTACATGAAGGCTGCCAGCGGGTGGTACGCCGCCCCCCGCGTGGGGGGCAATAGGCCGCCCCGGCGGCGATAGCCCCCGAAGTGGAGGTGCAGGCCGTCCAGGGGTCACCCGTGGGCCGGTGTGGGCGTCCTGCTTAGCCCTCTTGGGGTGGACAAGTCTCAGGCGGGGGTCCCGTGTACCGGTGGTGTGGAAGAGGTGGACCAAGGCGTCGCGCCACCCGGGGTGGTTGGTGGGCTCCTGCTCGCGGCGGCAATAGTGGAGGTGTTCATCGGCGCATTGGTTGAGGCATTCCCGCACCGCCGTCGGCCAAGGGTCGTGGTTGTCTGGGAAGGGGTGGCGTGGCCTGTGGTGCCCATGCCACGGCGTTGTGTGCGGCACCGTCAGGCGGCACGTGTCGCGGTGTCGCAGCTTGGTGGTGCGCAGCGTGACGATGTTGCCCAGTGGGGACTGTAGTTGGACGTGGGCCGCCCTGGGACACGCGATGGGGTTGTACAGCCCCACTCCCAGGGCGGCCACGGCCCGAGGTATGCGCTGGACCCAGTCACCCCCCGCTAGAGTTGCGAACTCCGGGACGGGGTAGTGCACCTCGGGACATATTTCGTGCGCGCCAGCTATTTCCAAGAACATCTTGGTGACCTCGGCGCGCACGGAGGTTGAGCGGTGGTGGACGAGTGTACCCACAAGGGCCACCGCTGCCTGCTGGCACCGCATTGGCACCCGTGTGAGCCCCAGGGTCCGGTTAGGACAGACGCACAATGATTGAGCCAAGGTTTTTGTGCCCATGTTTTTTGTATTACAAGGTGCCAGCCTCTGCCGCAATGTCTCACAGCAATGGCATAAGACCCATAAGAACAGTGCATCCAAACACATGTGTTCCTTCAGGAAATGGTCATCTTCTGCAGCTCTCGCAGTCGGCCAAGTTAGTCCGCAGTTCTAGATTCCTTGCTCCGAGTTCCTTCAGAGGCATTATTCGGTGCACAAAGACGAGTGGTTTTGCTTTTGATCGGTGGCTCTCAAGCACAATTCATTGAGTGCATGGTGTTGCCGATAATTTCAATTCAAGTTATTAGTCTTTGTAAATGTCTTCAAATGGTGCGTCAACATAGGCCGACGCGGCTCCAGACACAGAGGGATGCTCTTTATCTATAGTAAGAAAACGTCACTGCCATGTCTTTCTTGGAGGGCTTGATCCAAACCAAGCCCCCCTTATAACCCGTTTGTTGATGCATAGACTAACTTAAGTATTTTTATCACTCTTTTGAACCTTTAAGTACACTTTCTCAAGGTAACTAGGGTTATAACCCTAGCCCCCCATGAAGTTCACCCCTACCACTCAACTGAGCGGAGGTATCCTCCTTCATGGAGGTTTTACCGAAGTAAAATAGGCATTTCATGCCTTAGGCCTTGGAGGTTAAGCCTAGTGGTCTCCCACCCCAAGACCCCTATACTCAATTGTTTCTACCACTTATTGTGGTTCTACTTTGTAACTGTTTCTGAATTCAGTTGCTTGGCCAAGTCATAATCTGTGTCTGGCCCAACTCCTATGCCTCATATTCCTACCCAACTCCATTTCATCCAAAAGAGTGCACATGAAGTGCTTGAGGCTAATTGTAAGGCAAGAGTCATGCAAGTTTTCATATAAAAATCATTTGTTTTATTCCTTCGTGATTGAATCCTTGTATTTATACCTGCATTGTCTATCTGCAGCCCTTCTGTGTTACACTGGATTTTAAACTTTTCATTGATTCGATCCACATCCTGTTCTTGCTCTACTTGCTCCTTTGGTTTTGGGATTTCAACATCAAAAACCTGCAGGATTTCATCAAGTTCTATAGGGCACTGATCAAGGACATCTTTCCGGTAGCAGAGGCAAACCCTGAGTACCTTTCGAAGCGACTCTGAGCAGAAGCACAAGAAAAGCACACTGGAAAGCACATCGAACATGTCCACTCAACTGTCCTCCCAAACCTGGCTGATCAGAAGTGTACAAGTCCAACCTGGCAGTGTAGCCCACCCAAGAAGTGAACCGCCACTCAGAGCAGCATCTGGGTCTCAGGAAGATCCAGAGCACAGAAGGGCGAATCTGAATACGCCCAGAAGAACCCCATTAGCCATGGAGACCTTAGCGGCCAATGGTGAGGACAGCCTGCGAAGGCTCCGCAGGAGAGTCGAAGCCTCCATCGCCCGGTCGGCCTGTCCGGCCTCTTCTTCTACTGTTCTTGGAGGTGGTCGTGAAGAACAAGAGGACCTACGAAGGAGGATGGACAAGTTTTTGCTCCACGAGGAGTACCACAAGTCCACCGTAGGGGAAGATGGAGAAATATGTCTTGATGCCCTCGGGTCTCCGCCTCAAATTGAGAAGGGTTCCTTCCTTTCTTCGGGGCCATCTACAGACATGGCGGACACAGTATCACTACCGAGACAGCCAAGAGTACACGAGCACCCGAGAGCATGGCATCCAGACCTGCCGACAACTTCAAGGTCTCCTGAAAAGAGTCTGGATCCTCTTCACCCAGAGCCCATCTTTGGGGCTCTGGATCGCACAGCCGAACCTTTGGCCAAGCTTCTATCCGGATCTGAAGACGCGGATGTGACAGCTCTGTCAGAGGCTGTCAAGGCAAAACTGGGTATCACCGAACCCTTACCGAAGCCAGCACTACTCTCACCTTCACCCAGATTGAGCACATTGGCTGATGATCTCAAAGGATCAAGGGTGTACAGGTTGCTACCCAAGGTCACTTGCCCCAGCCCTTTTCATCCTCGCGCTAGGACAGTCCCAATTGCTAGATTACAGGACGTGCCTGTGACTGAGACTGAGGAAAGAGGGCTGTCAGCCCTTGCACCCCTTGCCGGCGTATCTCCCCCCCCTTCAGGCCTAACCCAGGGGGGTTGGGAAGATGGGCAGACCGATTGCCCAGGCGAACATCCAGCTAGAATTGCCGGACTTCGACCCGGAAAATCTGCCCGAATGGGCAGAAGGATTTGCTGAGTTTCTTTTGCTAACTGGCCAATCCCATGTGGATGTGGCCATGAAATGCTCCCTGCTGAAACCCTCATGCAAAAAGAACTTTTTGCAAAAACAGGTGAAACAGATTGTGAAAACCTGTTCAACATGGGCTGAGGTACTCCAAAGACTGGAGAAAACATTCCCAGTCTATGAGACCGACCTCAGTGTGCGCACACAGATAGAGGAGCTACCTATGCTCCCTGAGTTTCCTTCTGCTGCGCGAGTCTCTGAATATGTGTGTGACCTAGAGTATCTGTTTTGACGGATGAACGTGGGCTCCTATGGAGCCAATGAGCCCCACCTGTGGCTCATGAGTAAGATCCCCAAACGTACGTGGGATGACTGCTGCGCTACCTCTGAGAGGGAATGCCGGACCCACTCGTACGATGAACCGGTGGACCTGCTGATCGAGTTAGCTCTTGAGAGGGAGAATGACTCCCACATGGAGAAATTCCTCAAGAAGCACTTGGGTCGAGGTGGTACCCCTACCCCCGAACGTGGCGAAGGGAAATGGCCTCAAATTCCCACTAACGCCAACCAGGGAGGTGGTAAAGGAAGGGGTAACCTACGTGACATGAATGCGGTTAAACCTGATTCAGGTACACCCCCTCTGTTCCACTGTAAGCCTGTCAATGACAAGGGGGAACGTTGTCATGCCCCTGACTGCGACCACCGCAGTGGCTGTAGTCACAGCACTGTAGTAACAGCACATCATGCAGTTGTACTGCTCAAAACATTTGAACAACGCTTTCTGTTTCTTCTGGAAAGCCATGGGCCTAGCGTATGCCAACCCCTCCTTCTCCCTGCTCGCGAAAGTTCTAACCAAAATCGCTTATGAGGGAGGAAGGGTTGTCATCTGCACCCCTGACTGGGGCGGCTCTGGTGAACACGCTTACTGGCGCCGTATGCTAGATCCAATGACCGTGGCAAGAGTGCAACTCCCAGACCGTCCCATCTATGTGCCTGAGGACTCAGACACAGCTATGCAGGCCCCTGACTGGGCCAGTTTCTTCTCCATCGTCGATGGATCTCTCAATCCTGTACCCCTGTGTGACCTAGACCACGTGCTACTGAAAGAGGTCATGGCCGAAAATCGTGGCCTGACTCTATCTGATCTCAAAAATCGATCTTCTGAGCACCTATCTGCCACACTAACAGTGTGTGAATCTCCTGATGGCTATCTGGAACCTGCAGCTGTTAAGGGGGATGCTGACGACCAACTGTCTGAGATCGCCAGCACTATCCCTCCTGTTGATCCCAGCTGTGTTGATCTAAAACACAGTGCCTTCCTGGCCCAGCTGTTGCTGGAGGAGGTAGATCTAGAGTCAACCTCAGAACCCACTTCCCCTGTTTGAAAACCGGTGCTACACATGGAGCCTATGCACACAGGTGAACCCGTGGCCCAGAATCCTGATGCTCTAGCGCGGCCTGCTTCTAATGACATGCCACTGTCTAAGCATGACACTGAGGAACTCCGACAGCTGTTGTACCTGAAGGCCGAAAGTATTGAGCGCCAAGAGCGGCTGCAATACCTCAGACAGACCGGGAAAATCCTCCATCTGTTCTGAGGAGGACGATGATTCCTATACGCTGCCTGATCCTGAGATACCCCTAGTGTATTCTTTGCACTATGGGCAGCAATGTCCCCCTGAGTGGGACGATGGTTCTGTACCTGCCGAAACTGCTGATCGGCAGAACAAGAAAGAACATGGAAAGAGCAACCTCCATGCTGAGGAGGATTTCCTTCAGAAAATCGAGAGTCTTAACCTTGGCCCCCGACTGAAGAAACTGCTGCTAACCTATGAGGAGGTGTTCGGCGCCTTGCTGCTCCCCCTCACTTGTAAAAAACTGGTCTGGATGGACCTCAAACTGAGACCTGAATTTGAAAAGACGCGATTCAGGCGTCCTCCCTATCCCGCTCCACAGCAACAGGTTGAATAAATCGAGCGCCAGATCCAAGAATGTATTGATGCTGGCCTCGTAGAGGAATATAAGAAGGGTGACTACCCCCATCACTGCAGTCCCTGTTTCCTGGTTGCTAAACCAGGGTCCACTGCCCTAAGACTGGTTGTTGACTACGGTGAGGTCCACGAGAAAGCGCAGAAGCCCTCAGGGAGTATTCCTAACATGGAAAATACCCTGGAGCGTATTGTCAAATGCAGGTACAAGACCAAAATGGACAAACGCAGTGGTTTCTGGCAGGTAGTCCTAACCCCCGCAGTCCAAGAGCTGCTGGCTTTTATAACCATTAAGGGTCGTGTGTTTAAGTGGAAGGTCATGCCTTTCGGGGTGGCTAATGCCCCAGCGCTCTTCCAGGAGCTGATGAACAAAATTTTGTACATACTGAGGCGCAGACCTCTAGTACAGGAGTTGATTTCTAGGGGTGCAGAAATGGAGGCCCACATCGACGGCGTGAGTTTGAGTACTAATACCCAAGAGGACCATGTCCTTCTCCTCCGTGAATTTTTCATTGTTTGTCAAGAAACCCATCTCCGAATCAAACTCGAAAAATGTGAGTTTATGAAAGACGAGATGGTATATTTGGGTTTCGACGTGGGGTATGGCTGGTGGAAACCAGCTGCGTCTAAGACCCACCCCTTACAGGACATGCAGATTCGCGATGACCTTAACAAGGGTCTACACGATGTGAGGATTTTTGTGGGCGCCGGTAACTTCTATCGGCGTCACATCCACAATTTTACCTACTCCTCTGCCCCCCTCACTGACCTAATCAAGAAAGCCACTCCCTGGAGGTGGACCGCCAGAGAGCAGGAGTGTTTCCAGGAGTTGAAGAAGAAAACTGCCTCCTCCAACTGCCTGGGAGTACCCCGCCCTAAGGGCGAGATAGTCCTGATCACTGATGCCAGTGATGTAGGGGGGGGTGGAACGATCTACCAATGGCAGGAGCTTAACCCAGCTGAACTAACCCACTGCCATTATCCAACTAGTGGACTGAACCGTGATGGCTTCTTGAAACATGACTATCCTACCAGTGAGTGGCGGCTGGTGCCACGAGGACACTGGAATTGGAAATGGAACCAAGCGCTTTCCAATTACAGCACCTATGACCAGGAACTCCTGGCCGGTATGTTGGTGCTTTCGTCACAATCGCAACTCCTGGGATCTAACCCTATTGTCTGGCTCTGTGACCAGGAACCTGTGAAGTCTTTTTAGAAGGGCCCAAGGCAGAGAAAGAAAAACTAAAGCGGTGGTGGACTTACCTGAGCCAGTTCAGGCTGACAGTTCATCATATCCCCGGTATAAAAAATGAACTATCTGAGTATATATCGCGCAATAACTTCAATGCGCTTATAGGTGAGAGCTCTGAGGCGCTCGCCAAAGAGGCTTTCCAGCGTATGGATGACCAGCTTGACCTGTCCATGCGCATTGCTGGAATCCTGGAGGGTTGGAGCCTAACCAACTATCAGTCAGAGTATAAAGAAATTCTCCAGACCCTCAGCACTGGTCTCGAACCCCGTGTAATTGACGGGCACCAGTGGTATGAAAACAACCAGTACCTCTTCTACGAGGACCGTATTGTTGTACCTGAGGCCCGACTTGATGGGTGCCTACAGTGGTCCCATCTCAGCTCTGGTCACACTGGCGCTAATCGCTCAGTGGACTTCTTCCGCGAGTGTTTCTATTCTAGTCTAACCCTGACTGAACTGAGGTCTCGTATGCAGACCATTGTGGAGGCTTGTGGCTGTCATGCCAGCAAGCAGAGCGATAGTAGGGATAGGGGACTGATTCCCAGCTTACCCGTACCCTATTGTGTCAACTCTCTTCTCTATGTGGATTTCATCCACAGCCTACCTCGCTTCGGCGGCTATGATAGATGCCTAGTGGTCTCCTGTGGCCTATCTCGCTTCACCCGTGTGTTCCCTTGCAATAAGAAAATCACAGGTGAGCAGACTGTGAAAATGTTGGTCGAACAATGGTTCGAACCCTATGGGGCACCTAAGCAGATGCACTCTGATGAAGATGTACGCATCCGCAGTGACACTAGGTGGTACAAACGAGTGCTAAATGCCCTCAACGTGGACGTAACCACAGGTGTGCCCTATACCCACACGTCTAACCCTCTTTGTGAGAGACAGAACCGTGTGGTGGAGCAAAACCTCAGAATCCTGATGAAACAGGAGCGTACCAAAGACTGGCTACGCCTAGTGCCCTGGGCAGTGCTGACCATGAAGTCACAGAGGAGCTCTTCTACGGGATTCACCCCCCACGAACTGTTCCATGGAGGACGACCTGCTTGGTTCTTCAAACCCCCTTTCCTGAGGACTTCAAGAGCCCTGTGGGAGATTGGCTGGAACACAAGCAGTGTATGGCTAACCAGGCTGGGACTAACCTGAGAGACATTCCAGACCGTGAACTGAGCCGGCGGAACCGCCTACGGCGACCTGCCAGCTTCAAGGTTGGTGACCTTGTTTTGGTTCACCATTAACGCTTACCCTCCTGGCAACGTAACTGCCTGCAGGACCCTCAGTTTGAACCCTATCGTATCATCAGGATAGATGGATCCAGGATCCATGTCAGGTGCAGTCCACGTCTGGGTGGTGAACTGCTGTGTGCACCTAAACAGTTGAGGCACTATCACTCCCCTGACAATTTGTCCTGGGATGAGTGGCGCCTCAGCGACAGTGAGGTCGAGCGTATTGACCTAGAGAACGCTGCCAGCCCAGAGGACGCAGACGAACTCGAAGAGATGACTGCCGATGAGATGGCAGTCGATGGTTACTACGTGGCTGCAGGTATTGCTTGCCACGAGTACAGACAGGGCTGGAAATCCCTAACCCTGTGGGATGGCTATGGGTTCTCTGAGGCAACATGGGAACCCATGTCAGCCTTCATACAACCAGATGGGAGTATCAAGCCCATCTTCCGCTCGTACCTCGTTGAGAACGACGAGAGGCAGCTACTAACCCGTGCTGAGACTCTGTGCCAGCGTAAAAGGAAAAACTAATTTCCCTGTGTCAGTCTACTGACTGTGTTCTAATGTTACAGGTGCAGTGAGCACTCCTGTGCAGACATGCCTGTGTATGGGTGTAAGAGCAGCTGTCACAGTTGCCCCGCATTGCATCGCAGGACAGGACCGCTACCCCCCCGTGACAACCACTCCTTGGCTGAAGGCCATTGGTTTTCCACAGACCACTGCTTACTGAGCACTGCACTGACCCTGTCTGTGCCCTGCAGTCCCATGCCTATGGTTTCCAGCGTGGACCAGGTGGCCGCTTATCAGGTTTGCAGCCACCCAGCGACTGTATGCCTTGTTGACCATGTGTTGCATGGGGATTGCCCTGATGTAATGACCTTGGGGAGCCAACGAAGAACGGTGGCTTACTACACCAGGGGGGAATGACAAGCAAGGTGTTATGAGGCAAGGTGTGTCTTCCCTCCTTGGGGACAAGCGAGTCCACAGTTAGGACCCCGACTGGTCCAGATCCACGGGGTTCTACCCTTCCTTACAGGGTTTACCATACCCCTAAGTGTGCTACGTATGTCTGTATGTGTCTCACTTCTCTCCCCGGCGTGGCTCCCGGAGACCGGGCTTCGCTGACCTTGGACCGAAGGTCCTAATCAGGTACTATTACCACTCCTTTGGCGCCCCATCTCTGTGCTGGCGCCTATGCTTGGGTGAAGACGACAAAAGCCCTACCTACTAGAGGGGAGGGGTAGCGTAGTGTGCTAAGGGCATACAAAACGCCCATTTTTGCTAAGGCCAAAAGCTAACGCACTCCCCTGCCGACGAGGAAAAGGACGCGGGACAGGAGACTCCACTAGACTACACCCACTAACGCCAGCACCAGCCTTCGAAGGCAGGGTGAGCACTCATCACTTGCACTCAACTCCTGACAGGCCTGCTGACCCTAACACCTACACACGCTACTTGCAGGTGCTGTCAAAGATGTCACGGGTCCTACTGACCCTCCTGTGAGAAAGCAAGAGAACACAGCGCTACTAAGCAACTGTGGCCTAACAGGGACGCCACTACGTGTTTCCCTGTCAGGGCTTGGAGGGAAGGAGTGCTCAGTGTGCGTGCAAAGCGTCGATGGCGGTGAAGTTTGACTGCACTCACAGTTATTTGTTTGTGTGATATGCGCAGCATATTTTAGCGCTGCTCAAAGAGACTGCACCAATGGCCCTCACCTTCCCACTTGTAAAGCAAAGGCTGAAGGCCTGGGTTTGTGGCTGAGGAACCAAGACTACCTCCACGTATTATACGCTTCTCAGGTAGCCCTATAATACGCTGTCCTCAAACCCAGGTGCAAGCAAGCAAGCTTAAGGAACTCCACCTGTTCTCTTATAGAACGTGGGGTGGTGAATAGCCTAAACAAGAGTTGTACCATGCGCATTTCGCGTGGCCTACCCTTTAATGCGTCATATGCATGCAGAAGTATGCACTGGTTTTTCAAATCCCCACTTCTACTCCTAATTTAACTCAACATAACCAATCAGAGCGTGACTCTACAAGGAGGTGAGCTCCTCCTGGGCTCACCTACCTTACTCACCACGCATCATGTGAATGCCCAGGACAACACGAGCGCAAAACAACCCTACGCGCTTAAACAAACCTACGGCGAACTATACACCACCCTAAGCGATTGATGCACTGTGTGTCATGCATGCTTTCCTTGTCTTGTTTCCTGCAGAAAGAGGAGAGAGAGTGGTGCACTGCACAGCTCAAAACAAGCCTAAGCGTTTGAAGCAACCCTTTTTTAGCGCTACGGCAACACGAACACGAGCAAGCACTTTCTCTTCTTACCTGTGAAGAAAGAACAAGGGTGAATTGGGGCACAGGGAAAGCAACACAGTGTGTGAATGCCTCAATTAGGCACATGCATCGCGAGCACGACGCATATTCTAACCCTACGTGAGCGCTGCGCGCTCCATTCGCATCGCATACCTTTCATTTCTGTTTTGACCGTTGCAGAGCAAAGGAGAGGAGCACCCAAACCCCCAACGAACACAGCGGTGACAACCCTAACGTTTTAACGAAGCAACCAACACGATCGCAATGCATAAATACCCGCGGCTGTCCTTCGGAGAACTTCGGCTCACCATGAACGCTCATTTTGCCCATGGTTAGGCCGCTTTGGTGCAATGCATTGGGCGGGGGACCGCCATGCCTCAAAAAACACGAACGCAATGCATGCGTGTGAAATGACACTGACATACCTGAGAGGTGGGTTGTCCACGTGCTCTGTGGTGTGGCTTCAGTTTCGATACTTTTTCCTAAAGTTTATAAAAATTTTGATGCAACTGTGGAAAAATTTCTTTTAGAACTTCAAAAACTCCGGCTCATACCTTCTTTTTCTTGAGCCTTTTACGCTTGCGCAACCCTGTGTCTGGAGTCCGCTTCAGTTGCGCTTGTCTGCGACTCTAAGTTTCAGTGTAAAAATGACGATTTCTCGCGTTATTTCGTCAATTTTTAGCGATTTGACTTCTTAAAACGCTACACCTTCCGCTAAACCACAGGATTCACTCCCTGTTGGTTTCATTTTCTTTTTTTTTCAGCTCTTGGAGTTTTGTGTCCTCCATTGGGAGTAATGCTCCGCCCTGGCCCTTGGTCAGGACGTTTACTAAATTGCTGTTTATGCAGCGATGGCCGTCCGCATTAGAGCGCTCGACTGTACCCTAGAGGGCAAGCATGTGTGCTCTAGGGAGGGAGTCCTGGGTTCAAACTCCACTACCCCCAAAATTTTCACCAAACGTTTTCGTTGCACGCTGGCGACTTTTGAGGAATGCCCCACCTATGGGACATCATTCACGGTACATTACACTGTTCTTCAAGGGTACCCGAAGTGTGATAGGCTTTTATGAACTGATGAGGATCTTTTTGGTAGGTTTCATGCATTTTATGAGGTAATTTTGGGAACATTTGAGCCTTCTTTCTTGGTCCTACTAGCTTGATCAACTAGTACTCCAGGGGGGAGTAAGAGAAAGTCACTGCCATGTCTTTCTTGGAGGGCTTCATCCAGGCCAAGCCCCCCTTAAAACCCGTTTGTTGATGCATAGACTAACTTAAGTGGTTTTATCACTCTTTTGAAGCTTTAAGTACACTTTCTCAAAGTAACTAGGGTTATAACCCTAGCCCCAGATGAGGTTCACCCCTACCACTCAACTGAGGGGAGGTATCCTGCTTCATGGAGGTTATGCCGAACAAAAATGGGCATTTCATGCCTTAGGGCTTGGAGGTTGAGCCTAGTGGTCTCCCACCCCAAGACCCCTATACTCAATTGTTTCTACCACTTATTGTGGTTCTACTTTGTAACTGTTTCTGAATTCAGTTGCTTGGCCAAGTCATAATCTGTGTCTGGCCTAACTCCTATGCCCCATATTCCTAACCAACTCCATTTCATCCGAAAGAGTGCACATGAAGTGCTTGAGGCTAATTGTGAGGCAAGAGTCATGCCAGTTTTCATAAAAAAATCATTTGTTTTATTCTTTTGTGATTCAATCTTTGTATTTATACCTGCATTGTCTATCTGCAGCCCTACTGTGTTACACTGGATTTTAAACTATTCATTGATTCGATCCACATTCTGTTCTTGCTCTACTTGCTTCTTTGGTTTATGGATTTCAACATCAAAAACCTGCAGGATTTCATCAACATCTATAGGGCACTAATCAAGGACATATTTGTTCCTATGGTTATGCTGATGACCAAAAATGCACGGCAGTCCAGTGCTTGTCCACGAAGAAGGCGTATTGTTCATCAGTTGCAAAGTGGAAGGGGGTTGCACAATGAAGGGGGTTGCATTATCCATCATCGTTACGTAATGTAAAGTGTAATGCAACAGTCCGTTCGGAAGTTTCTCAGCCATCTTGTGTATGGCATCAGGCAGTCTCATTTGCACCAATGTCATTGACCCTTGATGCAACGCACAATGTGATTCTGTGGTTTCTATTGCATGTTGTCTGTAGGGGTAGTGCAACGCGTTGCGTGTAGCGTTATCGGTTATTGTATTCTTTTAAAGGTTGTATTTTTTCTGGGAGCCTTAAGGTATTGCGTGAAACGTTGTTTTCTTGCTTTTGACTTGCAGCAGATTCTTTTTGAGAGAGCGGTTGACAGTTCTAGTTACTTTTGACATTTTTTGGATGTTCTGCTTCCATTTTAAGTGTTTGATTTTTTAGGGAGACTTTTGTTTGTTTCTAAAGCATCCAAAAAAATGTATTTGCAGCTGAAAAAGATAATTTCCATCCTCTTTAATGTGGGTAAAGGAGGCCATTCGGTTAGCTTTGATGACTTTTCCGAGGGTTGCGCACGCAGTGCACATTTGTAGATGTGTACAAATACATTGACCCTACGTTTCGTCATTTTTGACAACTTTTTGGCTCCAGGTATGATTTTACGATTTTGCCTGATCCCAAGACTCAGTTGCCGCACTGTTACAGAAACCGCAAGTGTTATCGACAGAAATGCGAATTCTCTGGATAAGCCCTTATCCGGAGAATTGCGGCAGAATGGCTGCTAGAAGCCGAGAAATGACGATCTACAGCTGTGAACACGGGATTCGAACCGCCGCTGTGACAGGAGATCAACACTACACTGGCATTGGCTGCATTGCATGAGGGTCGCAAACAAAATGGCAGACAAAAGTCTTGTTAATTGTCCTGTGAGGTTTTGCAGATTTTGGAATGCATTTTCCACTTGCGATTTCCTTTTATTTTTGATAATTGACAGAATTATTGATTCTGCTGCTTTGGCGGTGTCCTGGTGCTCCATCGTTAACATGGCTCGCCCAAGTTTTTCCTTCCGCAGTTCGAATCCCGCTCGGCAAATTGGGGCGCCAACTTGCTTTATGCACAAGGAGCCTTTGGCTCCCAATGCCGAGCCATCCAGCAAGCAATGAGTGCGGGGGGTTACGAGGACGCGGGAGGCACGTACATGTTCGACCTTCCGCAACAACATACACCATTTCATGACGGGGCAAAAGAATTGAAGAGAATGATCGAAGGATTGGCAACGCTGCGTTCACTGTGGCGCCGCTATACCGAGCACTCTTGCATATTCGTGTGGCAAGAGGTCACGGATGAGTGTAGGAACCACTTCCTACAACATTGCCGACTATGGGCACAGCGTATACAGAGTATGAAAGGTACAGGTACATGGTGCCTATCATATGCATGGCTTGGATGGGTAGAAGATGTGCTGGGCCATGTGGACATGTGGGTCGGAGGGGTACGAATGACGGATGAGCAGGTACTCATAGCGACCAGAGAGGAATCCTGCTCGTCATTCACGACACCCGTGACGGCGATGCGTTCCGATACTGAGGATGAGATCACGCTGGTGTGGAAATTGCAGCTGGACGACAACCGGAAGACGTGGAACAATATGCAAGCAGCCGAGAAGGCTAGAACAGGCTTTCCTTGTTGATTGCTTTGATGATATTGTTTTGTTTGTGCCCCTGCTTGCTCCTGCTGCTTCTTGATGTAGTTCAGGCTTTCCAAATAAATGTGCTTTGATGAAATCAACCAGAAATAAGTACCCACAGTGCAAGCAAAGGACAACATGTTCAAATCCAGAACATGAAGGGCTGCAGTCCAAGGAGATAGTGTAGCAACAAAGGAAGCTCACAATAACTACAGATTTATGAAAAGATAGTTAGACAATATCCTACAATCAAGGAAAAACTGCCAACATGGGCATCCTCTCTTTTATAGTGCCATCTGGAGATGTGCACTCATTGTTTTGGGTCCCATAGGTGCTGAGGTGGCATGGCTTGTGGAGCTGAGGTCACTGCCATGTCACATGCGATCTTCCTACTTAGCTAGGCTGACTGGGAATTGAACCCAGGATCTCTCAAAAAGAGGTGCCACAGCCCCCTAGCGTGCAGATCACTAGGATAGCTAAGCATTCATGAGGAACATAGGAAACTGTATAGGCTCTAGATCAATGTCAGCGCCTCAGTCAGTCCAGGAAATGGTGCTTAAGTCCAATCAGTTTGGGGGTCAGGGGTCGACACAACATCCATAGTTCAATGCTTGGTTTTATAGGTCAAAATGTCTTATCACCCCTTTTTGGTTAGGCCAATACTAAGATAAAAATGTGTTATGCCTTTAGGCCTCTCTATAACAAATAGAGCTAACCTTTTGGCAGGGAAATACACTTTTTCTTACTCCCCCCCTGTGCTGTGGGGGCCACCACTGTCGCATTTTAAAGGAAACAGTGAAATTTCTTTGGGCCTCCCCATGGCTTCAACATTCTTTTCAAATTTCCTATAACATCCCTATCATTGGAAGGAAGGCGCTGCGTCAGGGCAGTCGCCAGGTTTTGCTGCGTCACATCAGACACTTACAGCTCCCACTGCGCTCATTGGCGTCGTTGGGGCAGCTGTGGCTTTGTAGGGGGTTAGAATGGGCATGCCAATTCATGTGTGCATACACCTCTCCCTCCAAATAGCAAAACGCAGTGCAATACGCAAACCCCAACGCAGGATACGATCAGGGCACGCTGTCAGGGGTCTCGTTGAACCTGCTGTCTGACCTGATCTGTCGTTAATGGCGTTGAAAATTATCTTACCCTCATGGGGGTATGGGTTTCTGGACAGTGGTCCAGGAGTCAGGTTTTCGGCCGGAACAGGGCCTACTCCACTGTTTGCGCTCCAGGATATCTGCAGAGAAGGGACGAAGGGTTTATGGACTGACAAACACGCAACGATCGACGCAAACACCAAATTCCGTCAAATGAGGACCCAGAAATTTTCTGAAGGCACACACCTGTCCAAAATCTCCATCCACATTCAATACACATTTTTACGCATTTTTATTTCATCACAGGAATTTTTAAATTCCTGGATCTGCACGCAGAGGAGAGCGGCGCGCCGGAGCGCATCCTAATTGGGCGCCAGAAAAGACAGAAAAAGTAAAATTATAACAGTATGTCACGTAATAAGAAGGAAATGACGACACACAGAATAATTAACAAACGTAGAGATTCCACGCATGCTTCTAGGAAAGATCAAGAAGAAAAAATTCAACAATTCAATATCAATTCAAAGAAAGAGATATAAACATACAGGTTGTGTTTGCTTCGCATGCAGCATGCACATCGCTTGTCTCGTGTTTCCGAGGTTTTGCCATGTTGCAACGCAAACGTAATGTAGACAGACAGATTAGAAGATTGCACGATGATTAGAGGTAAGATTCACTGATTAGAACATACACATGAGTGCATAAACGCTTGCTTCGCATGTGTTCTGTTTTTTCTCTTTTTTCTCCTCCACCTGCTTCGCTCTCCAGCAGTAGGTAAGGTGAGTAAACCCAGGAGGGGCCACCCCCTGGTTGAGTTCGTGATTGAGTGGTATGGATTGTTGTAAAAGGAAAGATTGAAATGGTTGATTGACTGTCTCGTGCATAACCGTGCATGCATATGGCGCATTCAAGGGTAGGCCAAGTGTGTTGCGCACGGTACAACCCTTGTTTAGGTTACCCAGGGGCTCCACCCTACGTTCTTCAAGAGAACGGCTGGAGTTCCTTAAGCTTGCTTGCTTGCAACTGGGTTCCGCAACAGCGTATTATAGGTCAGCCTAACAAGCGTATAACACGTGGAGGCTGCCTTGATTCCTCCGTCTTCATTTGCCTTTGCTTTACAGGTGGGCAGGTCAGGGTGAATTGGTGCAGCAGCAGTTGCCTTCGGCGACTTTGGATTTTTCTGCCCACGCTAAAACGGGCGCTGATCACACAATCAACAAACTGCACCTCAGCCAGGAATGGCGAGGGCAGTCCGACATCTTCGACATACACGCTGTGCACGCAGACAGAGCACTCCTTCCCTCCAAGCCCTGACAGGGAAACGCGTAGTGGCGTCCCTGTTAGGCCACGGTCGCTTAGTAGCGTTGTGTTCTCTTGTCCTCTCACAGGTGGGCCACTAGGGCCTGAGACATGTCCTTCTACAACACCAAGTAGCGTGTGTGTGTAGGAGTGGTAAGCCAGGGTGAGGGCTTGAGCCCGGTGCTCGCTCATCCTTCGATGGCTGGTGCCACTGTAGTGAGTGTAGGACCTGTAGTGTCTGTGTCACTGTCCCGCCTGTTTCCTGAAATTTTATCGGGGTTTGGGTGGGCAGTGGCAGTGGTAGGCTAGGTTTTGGCCGCGTAGCAAACAGGCGTTTTCATGCGTCATAGCTTTTGGCCACCCCTCCCCTGTAGTAGGCAAAACCAATACCTTGGCGTTATCGCTGTGCATTTCCCCAAGGAAGTCTGGTGCCAGCACAGAAACTGGGCACCTCGAGGAGGAGAGACCCGGGGCGTACCCCGTGGCACCATGTAAAGACATACTCCGGGTTCAGCAAGGGTGCAGACTTGGGTATAAATAGGACACCATTTCTGCAGCTTGCTCATAGGTCCTCAGGATCAGCACACTCACGCACACATAGGCAGGTCTAGGAAGGGTTCAGTCCCTAGGTTTCTTCTGAGAGGCAAGCGTTTCAAGGAGCCTCAACAACTCTCCTAGGTTGTTCTGGGACAAGTAGTCTACCAGAACAGAATTCAGGCGTCCCTCAGGAAGCACAAAGGCAGAGAAGGGTTCCCAGGTAGCTTCTTCAACTCCGAACCCTTCCCTGAGGGTGAGGAAACGCCACCCTTGGCGATAGCAGTGCCAGATAACCAACTTCACCAGGTAGAAGCCTTCCTTAGCCATCCCCTCGGCATTCATGTCAGGGAGTTCTCCCTCACCTTCCATTGGGCTGACAGCGCCATATAGGTCCAGAGCAGCGATCTCCTCGTCGTTTAGTTTCCATTCTTCACCACAGAGGTCCTCTGGGGCGTGGTACAGCTTGAGCTGTTGAGCAGCGCACACCAGGGTCCCCCCTAGTCTGGAAGAACACCGCACAGTGATGCGGTGACCATCCACAGACAGGATCTTGTAGGGTCCAAAGTAGGGGTCATTGCTGGTGGAATGTGGCCAGGCGTCTAGCCGACTGTGGTGCACCAGCACCCAGTCTGCCTCTTGGTCGGAGGCGGGCACCCAGTGCTCGTTCTTCTTGTTCCACTGGCGCTCCCTCACTCTCTGAGGCATAGCCTTGGCCGTGTCCACCTTGTCTTGTTGCTCCTTCACCCACTTCCACACAGTGGAGTAGGAATCCACAGATAGGGAGCGTGTAGGAACCACGGGGGGCCTCCCGTGAACAGCTCATGGGCAAATAGCCAGTTGCGGAACGCTCTTGGGAGTTCACCATCAGGGGGGTTGACGGGGAGTAGTCTCCCCCAGTCTTTGGTGCGCTCAGTCTTGCACCATATCCTCACGTTCTCTTCGAGAACACGAATCTGTTGCTCACATAGGGGGTTATTCGTATGAGTATAGGGAATCTTTGTTGACACCTGGACATTGAGGGACCTCAGGACTGTCTTGTACCAGCCAGTGTCGCAGCGTACTCGGACATCCTCGTCTGACTTAATCTCTTTGGGTGCCCCATAGACATAGAACCACTCTTCCAGGAGTATCTTGATGGTCTCCTCGCCGGTGATGTGTTTAGTGCATGGCAACACCCTGGTAAACCTGGTCAGCCAACAGGTTACCACTAGGGCAAAGTCGTAGCCCCTAAACTTAGGCATCTCCGTGTAGTCCACGTAGGGAACACTGTTGGCACAGTGGGGAAAAGGGAGTGTCAAATAGAGACCTCTGTCCCTGATATACCCAGGTTTACAGGACCGACACGGGCACTTGACCACGATAGGCTGGAGGGTCTTCCGCAGCTGATCGCCAGTCCACGTAGAGATGAACCACTGCTTGAACAGCCTCAGGGTACGGTTCGCTCCCACATGACCACTGGACTCATTGGTCCACTTGAGGAGTGCCGGGATACGGTCGCTAGGCACGACTATCCGGTGCTCATGCCAGAGGTAGGTATTGTCACGCTTCCACTGGTCCTGGTTGACCAGAGCCGGTTCCAGACGCTTCTCCAGGGGTTTGTAGATGTCCCCAAACTCTTTTCGGGACTCCGGTTGTTGGAGTCCATCTACAGGTCTGATCATGGTCATGTTGAGTTCCAGGTGTACATCCATACGGCTGAACGCCTCCTTGGCTAGCTCCTCAGACCTGGCACCAATCATGTCGTCAAAGTTGTTGCAGCTGATGTAGTCCGCACACTCGTTCTTGACGCCCTGGATATGATGTACTGAAAGCCGTAGCTGGCTCAGGTAGGTCCACCAGTGTTTGAGCTTTGCCTTCTCAGGTGGGAGTCCCTTCTGGAAGGTGCGGACCGGTTCTTGATCACACAGCCAAACCACTGGGTTACTCCCCAACAGTCAGGACTGAGAGGATAGCACTAGCATACCCGCGAGCAGTTCCTGCTCATAGGTAGAGTAGTTACCCCGGGCCTGGTTCCATTTCCAGTTCCAATGACCCAGGGGAACCAGGACCCGTTTGTCGTCAGGGTAGCTGTGCTTGAGCGTACTGTCCCAGTTTAGTCCATCAGTACCCCATTGCAACCCCAGGAAATGGCCCAGTCTGACTCCTCATTCTCTGGTGCCTGCCACTGGAACAGCATTCCACCTCCGCCCACATTGCTGAGTCAGTCACCAGGATAATTTCCCCTTGTGCTCTAGGCAGGCCCAGGCACTTAGCGCTGGCCACTTTGTCCTTGAGCTCGTCAAACGCTTGTTGTTCTTGAGGGCCCCAGCGGCAGGTAGTACTCTTCTTGATGAGATCCGTCAGGATGGCGCTGGTGTAGGGGAAATTTTTGATGTGGCAACGGTAGAAGTTGCAAGCCCCAATGAACCTGCGTACATCATGGAGTCCTTTCTTGGGGTCTTCATGTCGTACCTTAGCATCCATCAGGGGTTTGGCCTTAGAGGCCGCCCGGGTCCACCACCCATAGCCAATGTTGAACCCCAGGTACTGCATAGTCTCCTGCATGAACTCACACTTCTCCAGCTTGATTCTGGTGTGGTTCTCCTGGCAGACTGCAAAGAACTCGCCCATGAGGATTAGATGGTCCTCTTGGATGTTCGTTCAGAGGCATACATCGTTGATGTGTGCTTCCATCTGGGCGCCCCGGCCATATCAGTTCTTTCACCACAGGTCTTCGACGTAGGATGGATAGGATCTTGTTCATCAGCTCTTGAAAAAGAGCGGGTGCGTTGACCACGCCAGAGGGTATGACCTTCCACTTGAACACCCTCCTCTGAGGAGTGATGAAGGCTAGGAATTTTTGGGCATTGGGGGTCAGGTCCACTTGCCAGAATCCACTCATCTTGTCCATCTTTGTCTTGTAGCGGCAGGAGGCTATGTTCTCAAGGGTTGACTCCATGTTAGGAATAGACCCTGAGTGGTTCAACGTCTTCTTGTTCGGCTCTCCGTAGTCCACTACCAGCCGTATGCCTGTAGACCCAGGCTTAGCCACCAGGAAACAGGGGCTGCAGTGTTGGGGGTAGTCCCCATTCTTATACTCCAGGACCAGGCCAGCGTCGATACATTCTTGTATCTGTCACTCTATCTCATCGGCCTGCTCTTTAGGAGCCGGAAAGGGTCTCCTACGTATCTTGTGACCCACGAACTTGGGCTTCAGCTTGAGGTCCATCTGTACCAGCTTGTCACAGAAGGCTGGAGAGGTAGTTCTCTGAATACCTCCAGGTAGGTCCTGATCAGCTTCTGTACTCTAGCGTCCAAGTGTTTGATCTTGTCCTCGATGTCCTCGTCAGAGTGTAGATTGCTTGCCCCTCGGTGTATAGAAGCAGGGAGATGATCCAGCACCAGCTCAGCATCCTTGGTCGTATCCCTCAGCCCTTCGTAGGCGTAGAGGAGGTCATGTTCCACAGTCTCAGGTGGTCGGTGACAACGTAGGCACACTCGAGGGGGTTCGCATACGCATTCCTCTGAGAGTTCATCCTCCTCTGGGGTCCTCACATGGGCACCCCACACTTTCTTCATGAGCTTCAGGTCCACCTCTCGTTGCCAGGTGGTAATTTTCTGTTCGAGGTCCTCGTTCAGTTGCGAGATATCTCCCATAGACCCTTGCTTGAACGGCCAGGAGCGGCGGAAAGGCTTAGCATAGCATAGCTTTTTCGCCACCAATCTCCTCTTGGAGTCCACGTACTCCCTCAGCCTGAATCGGGGATCCAACACCTCGTCCAGGGGCTCCTGTCCCCTCGTGGAGAGTAGGGGTTTCAGTGGGGCAGCATAATCGGGGTTCTCCACTTCCTCCACGCACGTCTGCACGAAGAAGGTGTCATGCTCAGTCTCGTCATCAGAGTGTATAGAGCTGGGTAGCTCGGATAGCCCACACTCTGAGACTACATCAAGATTAGATACACGGCAGGGGGAGTTGGGGGCAACAGTGTCAGACACAATGTATTCGTCTCCCCCGGGAGTAGTCTGTACGGGGTCTCGAGGTCGTAGCTGATTTTTCAGGACATCGAGCGTGTAGCCGCTACTCTCACGTTGAATTGCCTTGCTTCCCAGGGCACTGGGGCTAGGGCGAGGGCTCTGGGGCTCCCGTCCACCACGCTTAGGATGCTCTTCCATCCAGGTTTCCCGATGGGCGTCTTGCGGCCCAGAGGCACGTAGATGGCGTCGTCCGGCAGCTGGATGGAGGTGAGCGCCAGATTGTCCAATAGAGTACGCCAGTACTCATTTCCCCCATGGGCACCCCAATCGGGAGAGCATAGGACCATACGGGAACGTTCCAGGGCCACCTTGGTCAGGACCTTCCCCAATTTACTGAATCTTGGGTTCCCGTAGGCCATCCCGAAAGAGGGCGAGTAAAATTTATAGCAGCAATTTTTCTCTTTACTGCAGGAGCTAGACGTGTGCTAGACGTGTGCTCAGACTGCTCCAGAGGTACAGATTCCCATCCCTCACCATGGTCCACTTGGAGGACGTAGGGTGCTTGCAGGTGAAGCCGGTTCGGATCCCGTTTGGCCGCACTCTATCCTACACTTCACCAACTCCAGTGATTTCAGCAGTTTTCGGGTATAAATTCAGGGGAATTCCGAATTTATATTACTTATAAGTCACAGGATGGCAAATTTCACATTTCTAGTTCAGACCAAGCCTGCTGTGTGTGCCCGCGCCCTTCTCCTGTACCTGTCGGCTTGCGCGTGCTCTGTGTTCTTTAATGCGGACCAATCGTTTGAAAATTCTTCCCAACGGGTGCTAATAGTGTTAGTTCTATCCTGTTACGGAAATGGAAACGAAGCGGAAGCTAGGGCGACTCCAGTGGAAGATAGGAGGCCCGAATTCAACTCTGGCTAAACCCTGGTGTGGTTTGATCCGCCCACATCGGCTGTCGGTCACCGACTGGTACACGTTAATAGGCGCATCTGCTTCGGCAGTGCCACGCCTACGTGTATGGGGGATCACGAGTCCCTGGGAGCTGGAGGAGTCCTAGTGGAAGTGAAGTGGAAGTGGATGTGGCTGAGGTAGGGGCACCGGAAGGGAAGAAAGTAACTCCATCGTTGCTCCGCAAGGCAAAGCGATTCCTCAGTCCTTGGCTTATCATTTGTTTGCTTTGCATGTGTCATGACAACTTGATGTTCCATGGAATCAAAGAGGGTGAGTCTTAGGTGATTGTGTGTGTTGACCATGTTGTGTGCACGTGCAATGGGTGAACTTGCTAAAGGAGGAGATATGCACTTATGCCCTGGTTGTTAACCTCTCTTTCGCCGTCTTACTCCGGTGACCTTCGTTGAATTCATATCATTGGTCAAACATGGTTGGTGATCCACTATCCTTCTCTTGGCAGCAAGCATTGGGCATGAGTTCACTTAATTTGGCAATTGGATATGGGGACAATCGTCGGTCAAGGTTGGGGATTCACACTCCAAGTGCATTAATGTTCTCCTGAGTCATGGCTAGGCGAGACTCTCCCTCCATATGCATGCTCCTGGGATTGGGTTTGGTGAGGTTCTCCCCTGGGCCATGGATTGGTTAGGCTCTCCCTCTTGGGCCATGGATTGGTTAGGTTCTCCCTCGTGGGCCATGAATTGGTTAGGTTCTCTCCTCGGGCATGGATTGGGGTGGGACCATCTCTCTCAAGGCTTGGATTGGGACGGGACCATCTCTCTTCGAGGCACGGCTACTTCTCTTTGGGATGGGACAATCTCACATGGATGTGCTCTCATTCGACCCGGGATACTCCTCTTTGTGCACTCACTCTGCGGGCCGGCTCTAGGTCTCTACATGTGACCCGGGGCATGTGCTTTTTCAATTTTCTTACCCAATCTCTCTCCAAGTAGCATGCATTGAATTGGTTCGGTGTCACACGAAAATGCAAATAGGCAATATTGATTTCACTTCTTCATGTGTGGATGGTTTCCAATGCACATGACGATTGTCGTTGCTTCTGCCATCCAGTCCCAAGCAATTAGGCACCAAGTGATGGGACCGAGTGGCATGTCCAAGGATGTGAGGGCATGAGACACATGTTGTCTGTTGGCTTTTCTACTCATGTCTTTGGTTTGGGCCACTCTAATCGTGGGGAGCCCAGCAATTGGTATGTAGCACACACTAAACATATGAGGTTTGGCGGGCTTGCCCTTTTTGATATCTTCTTTGAAAGCAGCAAGTAAACCCGTCAAGCCCATTCACGTGCTGGCCATGGTGTATGACATTGCTGAGTGACGGGCACCCTGCGTCCGGTGTGGAGTACCGAAGCATTGCCATCATGACAATATATATGTCACAGATGCCGGGTGACAAATAGTGTCTGCCATTGCAGTGATGTCACTCTCCCGACTCATATTTAGTGATCCTCATTGCAAGTTCTTCATATGTACACATTGGTGGCTCACAAGGGTGGGCAAGTCATGTATGTGGCCATTCCGTACTTTGTGTTCATGGAGGCCATGGTGTCATGGTTGATCAGCGGTGAGAACATTCCTTATGTTTGGAACCCACGTTGTTTACTCCATTTTACCGTCTTGTGGGCAAGGGTAAGGATGGGCCATGCGTGCCCAAGCTTCGCGAGGAATCCAATGATGCCATTGTGTTTTATATGCTTTTCTTTCTGTGTTGCCATACACCTAATGGACCGTATCGATGTCATTGTGTCATGCATGATCATTTGTGAACCAATGAGTCTTTTCAAGCCGTTGTATCTGGATTTTGTGGGCATGGCGTCATACGTCCATAACAGAACGCATAGATCGAGTGTGCATGGTCTATAAATCGATTCTTTGAGTAGGGATGCAACATCGTTATTGATAATCGCATATCTTATTCCAGGCCTCCTTTGCCCAACATTGTCATTGTTTCTTCCCATCTCCATGACCTTCATGTAATGATGGACCCAAGTGCCTCCGTCCTCAACACTTCCCTCGATTTGAATTGGTGGATCACGTATTTTGATTTCCATTGCCAAGGGTTGCCAAGGGGTGTGTTTGTGGGACATTTTTGGGATTTGGAAATTGGTGATTGGTAAGCATGGAAGCATTGATGAGATCTAGGACAAGGGGTGTCACGGGGAAGAAGATGGAAAAATCGGGAATATGCGGTAGAGCCCGCACAATGGCAGGGGCCGGTCCTACGTACCTTCATTATGGTAGCAGACTTTTACCTGCCGCCTACCGCCACCCGGGGAGCTTGAGCCCTCATGAGCCCTGCCCAAGTGGACCCCGGGTAACCAGCAATGACACCATCCGGGGGTCGGTGGTTGAAGCCCGAGAAGAAAGAAGGCATTCGGGGAGAAGAGTGGGTACCGTCGAAGACATGGAGGACATCGTCTCTTTTTGTGAAGGCGTATGCCGAAAACGATGCCATCTCCGAGTACCCGCGGAAGAATCGGATGAGGAGGTCACGAGCTGCAGCAGTGACTCAAAGGCCGGGCGCTACCGCAAACGTGGTTTGCCGAAACCGTCCAAGAAGGATGGGGAATCGGCAACGGAAATGACGCCGAGCCCTGTCCGCCGGATGTTCAGTGCTTAGTCGGCCTCCGAGGGATATCATACTTGTTACCCTTCGGATGGTGCCGGCGCAGAGCCAGATCTCCGGGCGGGGCGATCACACACCGCCCCAAATCCTGAACTTCATCATGATGCAGAACGGGAAACGTTGCCGCGAAGGTTGGCAACAGCAAGAGTCCCAAGGCATACCAAGTTCGGTATGATTGGAGCGGAGGCAGGAAGGATGGACGGTGACGCGACAGGCGACACCGTGATGGGCGGGGGAGAGGGGCGGGGAGCTCCGGAGGGTCCGCCGCGGGATGGCCGAGACCGAGAAAAAGATGGTTGGCATCCGCACGAGGACGCCAAGGAAGTGGCGTGCGGGGATGGGGCGCCTGAAGATCACTGCCATTGCCGACATGTGGACTTCCTCATCAGGAGTGATCCCCGGGTGGGAGACGATGCCATTATTCAAAGGATCGACAAGTTGGACGACACCACGGGTGGAATTCTTGAGGACCAGGCCATCTCCGACAACACTCTAAAGAGTATCTGATCACATCAAGAGGACTACAAGGCCAAGCTGGAGATAATGCTGGTACAGCACCAAGGAATGGTGGACAAAATGATCAAGTACCTGGAGAACATCGAGGATAGGATAGAGGAGTTGGAGAGGCGCGCAGGAGTCCTGGCACCAGGTCCCGATCTACCACAGGATCCTGCCCCGGAGTCTTTAATGAGGCGGCTGACGACATTGAGGACAGCCGGTGAAGGAGTGGCGCCCATGGAGGGTCCCATGGAGTCGGCGCCATACGGTCCGCCACGCGTTAACCCCTCATGGTTGAGGCACATCCCATTTTTCCCAGCCAGTGTCATGTTGGGAGAGAAGACGCTGGAATAAAGGCTCGGGGATTGGTACACCCAAGCGTGATACCCGTGAGGGGACGGTTGAAATTGACATGAGCAGCCTGCCAGCCGCTGGGACGTTCGATGCCCGTGCAGCTTATGAGCGCCGGGTCGCTGAAATGGATTCGGAAATACGTGAAGGATCAAGTGGGGAATCATGGGTGCAAGATCCGCGGTCGGGCATATGGACCATGGTCGGTCCGAGCATGGAAGAAACCAAATCTGGACCGCCGGAAGACATGGAGATCCGAGGAGTTTACTCCCATTCCCCGGGCAAAGGTAATGATTGAAGTATCCGGCTTGGGGGCGTAATTGCTTCGGATGTTGGGGACGCTGTACGCATCGAAGACCTCTGTGGTGTGAAAACACCCCATTACGACGCCAACCCCGCAAACTTGGACGATTTCATCCTAGATTGGGAAGACTTTGCCGAGCAAGTTGTTGGTGAGATGCGGTTCGGATCGGATGCTGGAGAGAAGTGGGCATGTGGTACTTTCCCACACCGTTTGGCCCCGGAGTTGAAGGCGGATTTGCGTGACGCCATTCAGGAGAAGAGGATCGGTACGAAGGAGCAGTGTTTGGACTGGTTGGAGCAGGAAGAAGGGGTGGACACCCCCAACCAAAAGCTCGATGACTTATGGGCAACACCTCTCAATTTGGAACGTGGGGAGTAGCGGTTGAGGGACTGGAGGAGATATCCTCGAAAGTACCGCCAACTTCTAAAGCAAGTTGAGGTTTGGTCGGAATCAGGTGGGGTTTGCCACCTCTTGCGGGATGTCCTTCCAGCCTATTGGAAGAAACGGGTGGAAGATGAGGAGAAGAAGCGGGCCAAGAAACGTATGGCAGTACGCATCATGTCGCCGGAGGAGCAGCACCGGGGCATTATGGAATATTTCCGACGGAAACTTGGAGCGCCGGAGCGGATGATCTAGTTGAAGAATTCCGTGTACGTGGAGGTGTTCGGCGAGACGGCGGGAGGACGTCTCATTCCACTGAACAATTTTCGATGAAGACGCGGGGAAAAGCTGAAGTTGCAGATGATACCCGCGCGAATGAGCCTGGACTCAATCATCCAGTACGTGAGCGTCAAATTGAAGGTCAACTCCAAAAACGAAGCGCATATTAAAGACCGTCACAATCATGGGAACCATGAACGCCGCGAAGATCGACATCATCAAGAGGTCCAAGATGATCGCGGCTGGAGTTCCGAAGATGCCGGGGGCGAGAGTATGACACGGGAAGATCATGAGGAAGCGCACTTCGTTGCGTTTGTGGCACACAACACGGAGGAGCATGGGCAAGACAAGTGGGATTGGATCAGAGCACCACCCAGTGGAGGAATGGGGAAACCGCCGCGGAGGATCGGCAATCCGCCGCTCTCCTTCAAGGAATACCGACGGGAACATGACAGATGCTGGATCTGTTATGGGAAGAATCTCCCACACAAACATGATCATAAGACGTGCAAGATCTACGCGGAGGACCAGAAGGCCTATTTCCAAGCCCACCCCGAGAAGGTGCCCAAAGAGTAGTGTATAGAGGCTTGAAAGCGTGGGCAAAGTGCTGGTGGACGCTCGGGAGGACAAGGGCATGGAGTTGACCGCCAAATTCGACAAATCGAGGAACTGGCCGATTCGTTAATGTGGGGCATGGAAGCGCTCAAGGCCTTGCAATCCGAGAGAAGTGCCTCATGGCCGGGTGATTCGCAGCAAGACGGGGCTGCGGTCGACCAAACTTTGAGAGGCCCCCACGGGAGTGGGACACCGGAGGACTCTCCTCCAAAAATCAGTGGAATCCAATCCAAGAAGGCATCTACGGTGCCAAAGAAGGTTCCGGAAGAGCCAAAGCCACTGAGTTCAACCAGTGCTAATCCATGGGACGCCCTGCCAAAGGCGGTACAAGTGGATATTGGCAGCCGGGACAAGAAGGTTGGAGAGACCGCGGAGAGTCCCGTGGATGGGCAGGACCAACCCAAAGTCTATGAGATACGTGATCACACGTTGGAAGTCCTTATGCACCCGTCCCTGCTAGAGTTGTATGCTGTGAGAGTCGTCCGTACATCACATGGCAATGAGCGGCAATTGCACTTGAAGGTGCGCCGAACGTGTGGCGAGAAAGAAGTGATCGCGGATGTTTTGGTGGATACTGGGGCCCAGGTAAGCTTGGTGCGGAATGGACTGTTTCCGGACACGACAATTTTCAATTGGAAGTGGACACGCGTCCAGTGCCCGTGCCAGCCGCAGCAGAGCAGCTGGAGAGGCAGGCCCAGGAGCAGCGGCAGGCGCAGGAGGAGGGGTTGGACGTGGATGTGGACGTTGAGGTTGATTGGGAAGTTCCGGAGGTCCCAAAACTGGCAGACTTCGGGGACGACTTGCACAGCCCCGATAAGTTTCTGAAGGTGACGTCCGCCGAGGGGACGGCGGTGGACGTCATTGATTGGGGGGGGACGAGGATCAGCCGCCTGTTCCAGGCGCAGGTGATTCGGCGAGGGTCCGGACCGAATAGGGTGGTGGAGTGCCCGTTCTGGGCAGTGGTGCAGGGGAAGGCGGGGGTGCAACCATGGGCTGTCTCAGTTGTGCCATTTGTGCAGGTGCGCCCCCCCTCCACGCACAACTGGCTGCTCCTCTGCAGCATTGACCCTCTGGGACAGCTGCAGAGGTGGAAGCAGTGCGAGTGGAGCGACGTGCGGGCCATTGCCCCTGCCCCCTACTTGAAGGAGGCAGCGCAGGCGTTTCTCCTCTGCTTCCAGAAGCAGCTCGTGGGGAGAGGTCCGAAGGGGGAGAAGAGGGGCAGGGCTGGATGCCACGCGTCTGGGGACTCCTCCCTGCAGGGCAAGGGCCGCACAGAGCAGCAGGCCAGGGGTACCAGGCGCCCTCGCCCCACGACCACCCCCCAGGGGGGCAGCACGGGCAGCGCAGGCAGCGGGAGACGGGGGGGGGGGAATGGGAAAAGGCGGAGATTCTCCGCCTGGAGGCGGAGAACAAGCTGCTGCGCGAGCAGCTGAAGGCAGCGGAGTCCGCCCGCAAGACGGCGCAGGAGACGCTCACCGGCGAGCGCGCCGCGTTGGAGCGGCGGGAGAAGGGGTGAGAAAAGCAGAGGATGGAGTTGCAGCAGCAGCTGACCGCCACGGAGCAGGTGCGTGCAGTTGGGGGGGGGGGGGGGGCAGAGGGTGGCGCCGACCCCGACCATGTGCTGTACCTGCAGGCCGCGGCGCTTGAGTTGCACTCTGCACTCAGCGCCCAACGCCATGTGGCCATCAACATTGGGGTCAAAGAGGCCACCGTCACGGAGCTGAAGGGCCTGGTGGACTAGCACCCGGTTGCGCACTTGCTTGACCACAAGCGCAGGCGGGCGGAAGAGGGCAAGGGGAGTCAGAGTCAGGGCAGCAAGCGGTCGAGGAAATGAGCAGGCAATGCGCGTCGATATGGATTTGGCGCGCGCCAAGTGGTAAGTTGGCGCGCCAACTCCTGATGTGGCGTGCGCCAACAGGGGAGTTGGCGCGCGCCAAATGAGAGGTTGGCGCGCCAACTCACGACTTGGGAGCGCGCCAACTCAGGACCTGGCGCGCGCCAACTGACGAGTTGTCGCGCGCCAAGTCCTGAGTTGGCGCGCGCCAACTGCGTGCCAACTGTGTGCCAACTTTGTGCCAACGTGCGTCAACCGCCTGCCACGTCCTCACGTGCCGCAGGTCTTTGTTTGTGCACCATGCAGCAGAACTTTGAGCAGCTGGCGCCCTCCAACTACCGCAACAGGCGCGCGCAGCTGGCGCACCTCGCGAAGTCGTGGGTGAGATTTTGGGGCCACATTGGCAAGTACACGTCAAACCCGGCCGCGGCCGCATCCACCTCGTCTGCGGGGAGGGCAAACCCACCAACCCTAATTTGGAGCTGTTGGCCGCGGCCATTCTGCGGGAGAGCTGCAAAAATGGCGACAGCTTCCGCAAACTGCAGTACAGCCGGGCCCACAGCCAATGGAAGTGCCCATGGGGAACCCTGATGCAGGTGCGAAAGGCATTGTCCGCCCCCCGTGTCACGGAGGTCCATTTTCAGACGGACGAGGACAATGACATTTTTGGGGCCGCATGCAATCCGTGGCAGAAACTGCAGGCATTTTCACCCTGCACCAAAGTGTTTCCCGGCGACCGTTCACGGTGACCCGTTACACACGGCCTGCTTTCTGGCACAGGTGATGTGGCACCGTGACGGGCCCAAGTTCCAGACAGACAACGTGTGGGTGGGCATCTCCTTCCACAAGAAGAAGCTTTGGCAGGCCTCCTTCGTGCATTTTGCCGTTGGAGACCTGGGGAGTCATATGCCCTTGGGCTCTTGGATCTTGCTGCGCGGATCCGAGAAGAAGGCCATCATTACCCAATTGGCCGAGGTCTATGACCTGAACGCGGACCTCATCGAGGTGGCGAAGCAGCAAATCCCCAATAAAGGGGGCTACTTGCGTAAGGTGATGTCTTTTTTTACAGCAGACACCAGGGCGCGAGTCACTTTGGGGGGTTGCTCCTCAATCACAGCCAAAAACCTCGCAACCACTGTACGTTGGCTGTGTGAGAAAAATCGGGCAACCATTCTGCACAAATTTGGTTGCTGGATGGGGGTGATTGTCGAGGAGTGGCTCTGGGCAGGGACGATATGCCCGACCGTGCGCCCCCCCCAGCGGCCCCCCGATTATGGGCTGCATGGCGTGCACCGGCAAGTGCACACTGGGCTTTCAGCCCTCGTGAACACCCTCCACACGTTGCATCGGTGGAAGAGGGGAAAGGCCGTGAGGTGGGTGCAATGGTTCTTTGATCCCATTCGGATCAAGACACGGCCTGCCATCGGTGTGGCGTTGGACGAGGAGAGGAAGGATAAGAAGAAAGTGCCCCTGAAAATCGAGCGGACGGCGGCTGCAGAGTGGGTGAAGAGTGAGGGATGGGACAGCATGTGTGACCATCTGGAGGAGGAGGGCCTCCTGCAGCATGTCGTTGACATGGGGGGGGTCCAGGTGTCCTGGACGGACGCCTCCCGGCAATGGGGAAAATCCCTGTTAGCAACAAGGAATGTCGTCTGGAAATCCGGACCGTTGCAGTTGCCCGACATGAAAATTCTGCGAACAGAATTGAAAAAAATGGGGGAGACCCATAAGGCCTTTGGAATGAACGTCACCCTGTGGGCCCATCTGTGGAGTGACCACCTGTTGGGATGGGCCCGCAGGTGGGGGCACATTTCCATTTTTGCCGCCTTCAAAGGAGAGGGGCGGCACAAAGCCCTGAAATGTGAAATTTCCAAGCGCAGCTTTCGAGGTGGAAGTGAAGGCGGCCGGGTGTCCAGACTGCGGGGGGCCAGAGTGCGGGTGAAGGGGGGCAAGGGGGATCGCACGCGGAAGGGTTGGGGGGAAGTGATCTGCTCAGATAATCTGGACTGGGGGTTGTATAATAAAAAATTTTCTGTTTGGGAGTCCTCGTGGACGAAGCAAAGGGGGTACATAGAGAATAAGGGGGTCTTCGTCCAGGCTGAACAGGGGTCTGAAGGCATCTGAACGCTATATATGATTGATATGCCTCCATGGCCCCCAGTTTTGAGCTACGGCTCCACAATGTATACTACATCGGGAAGCACATCTCTTGCACGTTGTTTTACACATTCTTTGGCACATTCCTCAAAAGAGATGGAACAATGCTTTCTTTGTGCGAAGTGTGCAAGGGCAGGTGAGGGACAGAATTTCCAGTGACAACAATAGTGTGCAAGTCGATGGTTCAATCGGTAGGGGGACATTTGGCGGGCGCCAAGTCCGGAATTGGCGCGCGCCAACTTGACAGTTTACGCGCGCCAAGTCCGGACTTGGCGCGCCAACTTGCGACTTTGCGGGCCAACTTGTGAAATTGCGCAAGCCCAGGCCCGGGAAGCCAACTTTGGGACTTCTTTAGCGTGTAGGGGTGGTTTCAGCACATAAGGGGCATATAACCCGGGGTGTTTCAGGGTGAAAAGTTTCCGTTTACACCAAAAAGGAGGAAAAAATCCCTAGGTAGCCAGTGTAACAGCATGATAGACACCCGCCATGATTTGGCTGCATTGCGAAGCAAGTTGGCGAAAGTCTCTTGGCTTCGTAGTTACATCTGAAGAGCAGTGACCGACCAGTGCGCCTCAAGGTCGCAAATGGCGGAATCATGGGTGGAGGAGACCGTGAGGCCAAACTTGGCCTGAAATTTCGGGAGCATGACCGATTCGATCAACCGGACCAAGCTAAAAGCTTGATGTTCCATGGAAAACTCTACGAGCCTGATCTCTCCGATAGGGATATCATAATGGGCTATGATTTCATTGTCAGCAATTCAGCCGGAGCATTGCCACATCGTGCGACACTCATTCGTGAGGCAAACGAGAGGCTTTCATGGCTATCGACCCACTATGCTCCTGGTGGATCCCAATGGACTGGAGATGAGGAGGAGAAAGTTGTTCCTGTGGTGAAAGCAGCGGGAATCAAGTCCAAAGGTGGCAATGGAGAGCACCTTCAGGAGTATGGTCTATCCCGGGACGCTTATTGTCGCATGATGGAAGGTTTCCGTACGGAGACACCGTGGACGTATGTCTTCGCATCAAAAAAATCTCCCAAGTTGCAAAAGTGCGCGAGGTACTCGCACAAGGGTGACTCGGCGTGGAACAAACACTGGGGCGCAGAAAGATGGGGCCATCTGTATGTACACGGAGCCCAACGTGATTCGGAACGGATCGTGAACAAAATTATCACCGATAGAGCCAAAGGAGTCCTGGTGCTCACTGGACTCGGCTCAGGGGACGCCCATGGCAAAGTTCTAAGATCCAAGATCAATTGCATCGCCTTGAACGAGTTTGTGTTTGCGCCGGATGAGGAGATATTTATGGGCGCTACGGGAACCTCTTTGTCGTCACGGGGACAGGCATGGTCAACCCACGCGTATTATGTGGACGGTGCACAATGCCATCCCGGGGGCGATGAGGCTTCAATCCGGAGGATACAAACCGTGCCCATGAGGGTCAGGTTCGAGGAGAGCAACGACCCCAAAGTGGAAGTCAGGACTTTGTCGTTTGACAAGATTGATCGTGGTGTCCACTACATGAAGGATGGGATGCATGACCGTGTGGCAGCCAAGCAGGCAAGAAGCCAGGTCAAATCTCCTCATTGGTGGGACAATCAAAATTTGATTACGGGGAAATTCACCAAGAACGAGTTCGTGGCGAGGGTGATGAACACATGGCCGATCAAGATGAGCCTGTGGGTTCCAACCAACCCACGTGGAATTTCCCACGCTCGGGTATCGGCTCAAAGCCCGACACCCCATTCAATATCCAAGAATTCAGAAAATTATCGGCGGGGCTGCAGACCCACGATGTTGGAGAGGGTATGACGGATGAGGAAATGTCGGAGGGCGATCCGGAGGAAAGCTATACGGCAATTCGGTCAGCAGTGACCGTGCCAACAGCTGCGGCCCAAGAAGCAAGGGAAAATCCAAGAGTGGATGAGCTGCGGGAAAGGTTGGTGAAGGATTATCCACGGTTGTTCAGCGGTGTGGCCAACAAAAATCCACCGGATCGAGGTCGATTTGGCACCGCACGAATTAAAATGAAGCCCGACCCCAAGAATATCGGCATCGAGAATATCAGCTTCAGGGTGAGCGGGCGGAGGCCATGAAAAAGCTGTTGAAGGAATTCATCGAGCGCGGATGGATAGAACCTTTGGACAGTGAGTGGCCAAACCCAGCATTTATCGTGCCGAAGAAGGAGAAGGGTGAATGGCGGTTAGTCGTTGATTATCGAGGGTTGAATGAGCAAACGAAGCATGATTCATACTCTCTTCCCTTAATCGACAGTATCCTACAAAAACAGGCTCAAAAGCGCATCTTCACGGTGTTAGTGAAAGTGCTGCCCTGGGTCGTTGATGGTGCCGGAGGGCTCGGGGCCGGCAAGACCAGTGGGGCAGGCACGCGAGGAGTCGACCTGAACGCTGCTATTGGGGGTAGAACCGGAGACTCGGACACCAACAGAGGCGAGAGCAGCAACAACAGAAGCAAGATCCATGCTGACTGTTATCCGGCAGAAAATCCCAGTCTATGAAGAAAATTGATGCGGATTATTCTAAATACATCTGAGTGTCCAAAACTGTCTGAAAAGATTTAAATAAATCCGATTGTGAAAAATATTTGGCCGATCTGGCCCGCGAGCGCGTGTCAGCGGCAAATGGCAATTCCAGGCAAATGATCGGAACGCGGCGGATTTACGGAGAATGGACCGCGGAATCAGATCCGGCATATCAGAAATATATAGGTCTGATCCTGAGACTGAGCTGCGAGGCGGCGATTCCGCCGAAGCAAAGAAAATGACCAAAATGTAGCCAATCTGGGTTAGATCAGTGAAAATCTGAGCAGATGGGGGTTAGCCGCACTTACACTCCCCCTCCAAAAACACACTGGGGTGTGTCGCTACGTCAACGAAGAACGTAGTGCGGGTAAGTCCCAGAAAAAAATAGAAATGTAGCCTCGATGGGGCGAAATCTGCTTGATCTGACCTGATTTGGGCTGGATTGGCACTGAATCAGGATGGATGAACCTGAAATGAGACAGAATGAGAAGTGACGAACAGTCCTCCGTGCAGTAAAACATTAGGTTAAGGGCTAAAAAGCATGTAAACGTATCGAGAATTGATACCAAACCATGCACTGGTTGAGAATGAGGTAGATTATTGGTGGATTGAGTGGGGGAATCAAGAAATGGAGTGACATCTCAGCGCTCTGGCACAGTTTTGCTGTCGCGGGCACGCTACGGTGTCCTCGCCGAACTCTACATCGTGTTACTCCCGCTTTTCTCGTTCTGAAAAGTGCAGCATGTGCTTCAGATTTGGCGCATCTGGTGGATGATCACAGGATTCAGCAAGATTGAGAATCGATTTGGGCAGAGATGAAGGAGATTAAACAATCACAGAGAGGGAAAACAAATACAAATGTAGTCTACAGACCCTAAGTGCACAGAAAATCATAAGCGTCAACGAAGTTAGGCAAAGCCGTCGACAGATCTTTGAGGAATGAGAGGAGATGACAAGGAAATCAACCTAAAATGTCCTAAAATGAGTAAATTCCCTGAGATGAAGGTGAAATGAAGCGGAATGTCTAGAACTGAAACTACTAACACTTTCGTTTAGACTAAAGTTAATATATATTGTCGTTTATTCAGCTCAATTGTGCTTTCCGGCACGTTGGTTCGCGAGCATCCAACAGATTCCATCAAAATGTGGATCATGTGATGATGCATCATGATGGGACATGATAGCCCTGGATCCTTGGCATGTAACGCGCCGAAGGTTCGCTGAAGGCGCTTTACTGACAGTATATAACTGAGAGACACCGCATGGTCCTTTATTTACAGTGGCGGCGGTGTCAATCGACTTGGACAAGGCCAATCTTTCGATTGAGTCCCACAAGACACTTGGATTCACCATTTTCGACAGTTTCAGGTCGGATTGAGCTCACATTGGCGTGTGCCAAAAATACAACGAAGCTTACGGACTTCAGAGGTTGCTGTTAGAAGTCCCTAGAGCTCCTATCTCAAGGTTGTCTGAACAATTGACGTCTGGGTTTCGTGCAACAGTGGCAGAATGATGGACAAACCTGAGGAATTCAAGGCAAATTTGAGGATCCTGGATCTGAATCTGGACTTTGGCGTCAGCATCACGGCAAATGAAGGTAAGATCTGAGTTCCTGGCGTCGCATCTGGTGCAGCCAGTACTACAGGGGATGCCTGTAGGGGTGAATGTCGCTGGCCAGCGTTTTTACTATGTACATTTGCTTCCATCTGCACGAGTAGCCAAATTCCAAAGATGCACAGACCAACAGAGACAAGATTACCCCGAATCTGCCTGAATTAAGCCTGAGTTTGGCTTTTTCTGAACACGGCAGCACACTCCGTGGCTTTCGGTAGCGTATCTACGCCTTGTCTGCCGAACGGAGACCAAAGAAAAGTTGAATGACGTCAATTTATCAAACATTCGCAGTTCTCCACATCATGATGTAATCAGAAAAAATGAACAGTGGATTGAGCAGAATGTGGTGGAATGGCTTCCTCAATTCGGCCAAGCACGAATACATGTGACCACCAACCTGTCTGGCCTGGCCCTCGTACGGCTTGGGCGCTGCAAATCAGCGGCCGAACTCGAAGCTTGGTCTTCATTTGGCTCCTGGGCTGGCCTGACCGCAGGAGGGGGGATCGACGGATCAGCCCTGGAATGTGGCTGCTGAGGGCCGTAAAAGGCTGGATCTCGATTCACCACAGGTCTTTTTCCGTCGCTCTCCACTTGTCTGTCTGGTTTCGACAAACAGTCTGTCAGGAGTACGCCAATTTCGGGGTGCTTCTTGAGGAAGTCGATGAACCCCTTGGTGTACCCATGGACAAAAGAATGGGCTGGTTCCCAGTTGTTGTGACTGGAATCAAAGCCCCTCCACTCACATAGAAATTCCCATTCGCCCTTTTGGTCACGTCTTGCTTCAACAATCCTCTTGAGTTCGTACTTCCCCCCTTCGATGACCCGATCCGACAAAATTTTCGAAGTCCAAAAAAGGGGTTTAACCCGATCCTTGGGGGAGGGGATCTCTCTCTTGAGGCGATCGCCCAAAGCGTCAATTTCCCTGCTGACATCCACACGAATCCTCCACCTGTTCTCACCTAGACGCGCTGTAACAGCGAATGGCCCCTCCCACAAGGGAAGAAGCTTATCATCTCCGTCTAGGGTGGTTTCAGATTTTCGAAGCCAAACTCGATCATCGACTTCAAAATTGTGGGGGTTTTTTCGGCCTTGATTCTGGACCCAAAGCCAGTCAGCTTGATGCTTATCGATTAATTTCGAGACAGTTTTATCTGCTCGTTGGACGTCGTCCAAAAACAACGAAGCATCTTTACAAGGGCGAGGATTATTCAACGGCATGTTCCACCAACACTTCTTTCGTCCAAAGACAATTTCATTTGGAGAAAGGCCATGATACAAAGGCGTGTTGTGGTAACGGCGAAGCAATGCGAAGAGAACTTCCATCCAATGGAAATCTTTTTCACTCGCGAGCTCCTTACGAAGCATATCTATAATTGAGCGGCCGGCTCATTCGCCAGGCAGCGCTCGATGCGAGTGGATTTCACACCTGAGGTGGTGGATTCCAAGGCGAGCACATAATTCCCTCCACCATTCGGAGGTGTACTCTTTCCCTGAGTCCGTAACCACCTCGGATGGGACGTCCCAACCTCCCATCCAGGTCTGCGCGCACCATTTGGCGGCAGCCTTGCCAGTCATCGACTCAATGTTGCAAGGCAACACTTGAATGTAGCCGGAATGACGGCACTGAATAAGGAGCACACCATTGACCTTTTTATTGGTCCAATGGCACTCTTCGTCATCGAGTTCACCGAGATAGAAAAAATCACTGGTGACTCTGTTAAAGAGGCGCTCCGGAATAGGATGTGGCCTCAGATGGCCGTGCTTCTTCGCGCTGGGGGGCGTCGAGACAGCACATTGGGCGCATCCGGCGGCTACTTTCATGCAATGAGTATATAGCCGTGAGCCGAACAACCTATGTTTAATCATCGACCATAATCGACGGCCATGTGCGTAGGGGGACTCCCATTTGTGCCACCAGTTTAACACTCGGGGGGCCAGGGCGTCTGGTACGCACAATTTACCCTCCATCCACAGCTTCCCCCCATCCAACGAATATTCAGAAAAAATCCCATCCTTGTGAGCATCTTTGGATTTGAGATTCTCAAAGACCTCTTTAAACATGGGATCATGCAGATAATCGGACGTCCAGTCACGGATGATAAGGGAATCTTTTGGCAGGGGTGGAGTTTTGGCCGGATCTCGACGCTTAATGCCCTGGATCGACCGAAATCGACTTACTCGTCGGGTATAGTCAAACCGTTTCACACTCCCTGAGGAGGGATCGGTGACTTTCTCCACGACTTTCAGTGTTTTGGTGCAGATCTCATGAGCATGCGCCGGATCTGAGAAGGCCGTGATGTCATGGCACGGTAATGCGTGCTGTTTAACAGCGCATTGCATGCATGCACGTCGAATGAGCTTTTTTTCTTCCTGATCCCATTCGATTATGACATGGCGGTCCTGCTCCGTACCATGGATGTTGGTACTTTGCAGCCCCTCTGAAGCGGGGTAAGCCCATCGGCTCAGAGCATCCGCTACCGTGTTGTGTTTTCCAGGCAAATACGACACATGGAGGTCAAACAGACTGAGAAATTCGTGCCATCTGGCCCGTCGACCAGCTGGTCTCGCGACAGTATCAATGTGTTCGGTGGCCCAATACTCCAGAGATCGATGATCCGTCAGGACCTCGACTCGATTGGTGCCAACCCACGATTGGTACTTTTTTAAAGCACAGATTATGGCGTAGGTTTCTTGCTCACGCGGCGACCATTGCATTTGGCGTGGGGCTAGCTTCCGAGACCAAAATGCAAGAGGGTAATGATCGCCGGTGGCTTCATCAACCTGTTCAAGGACAGCTCCGATCGCGTACCTAGAAGCGTCGGTTCTTATGTAGAAGGGTCGGTCAAATTGCGGCACATGCAACGTGGCGACTTCGCATAGGGCCGCCTTCAAGTGATGGAAGGCCTCCTCGCACTCGTCAGTCCACTTGACACGAACCTTTGAACCTGCCTTGCCCGCATCTCTCCCTACCTTCAATAATTCAGTGAGGGGGGCAGCAAATTTGGCATAATTCGGCACAAAAGTGTGGTAAAAATTGCAACAACCCAGGAATCCCCTCAATTCCGTGATCGTCTCAGGGCGCTTCCACTTCTGAATAGCGACGAGCTTCCCTGGACTGGGTCGTCGGGTGCCATTCTCAAGGAGAGAACCACAAAATTCGACTGATTTTAAAAATAATTTTCCCTTCTTTGGCCCACAAATCAGCTGATTGGCATCAAGAATGTCCAAAACCTGGTTCAGCTGCTTTTCATGTAGGGCCACCAGCTCGGCTTCGGTCAGTCCCTCCCCCTCTGTCGCGATGATTATGTCATCTATGTACACACTCACGAAGGCACGAAGCTCAGGATGAGCTGTAAAAAGCACATCCTCCATCATTCTTTGAAAAAACGAAGGGGCGTTCTTCAGGCCCATTGGCATGACCGTCCACTGGACTGGGCCACATGGCGTGCACATACAGGTGAGAGGTCGACTGTCCTTCCTCAACGGAATTTGGTGAAAGCCGTGACGGAGATCCAGCACAGAAAACAAACGACCTCTTGCCCTCTTGGCGATTTCCTCCTCAATGAGGGGCAGGGGGTGCGAATCCGCCTTGGTTTCGGCGTTGAGATTGCGAAAATCAACAACCATCCGCCAACCATCAATAGTGTTCTGGTCTGCAGGCGGCGGCTTCGGGACTGTGAAGGGGGCACAGCACCATTCGCTGGTCATACAACCCTCAAGCCAACCAAATTCCCTGAGATTTCTCTCGATTATTTTTCTGAGGATCTCATGTTTATGTCCATGGTTCTCATAAGGACGCTGTTTCTTCGCCCTGTACCCTTCACGAAGCTCGATGAAGGCTTCACCGAACTGCCCACGGACAGGAGGGTCTTTGATCAACTTCCCCGAAAGGGTTGTGTCCTTCCGTTCCTCAAGAATCTTTTCTCTTGACTTGGAACACAATTCAGTGTCCACCTGATCGCCAGGAACTACTGTCGAAAAAACTTTGGCGACTTCTTCGGCCTTGGCAGGAAGAATCTTCTTACGGATGTCCCTAAAAAGGTCCGTATCAACTGCCTCTTGAAGATAGGTGGGTCGAGTGTCGACATTCCAGAGATTCTCTTCGTGATCCAGCTCCTCGAAAGGATCTATGAAAGCTTCCACACGGGGTTTTTCATAAAAAACTCTGAATTTGCGGCGCGATTTAAAATTTTTCTTCGCCCGTGCACTGAAGATTCTTTTCGATGTCGATCGTATTGGGGAAGAGGGAGACGAGGCGGATCCATTGGACGTTGGATCACCTTGGGTATCTGACGGACAAAAATCAGAAAAAAAAGATTCATCATCAGTACCACGCTCAACCTCAGATTCAGACCCAACACAGGAATCAGTACCAGAATCAGCAGAATTAGAGTCAGAAAGCTTTCCATCCACCAGGAATGCAAGCGAACTCCAGGACCGCTGTGGCAGGGGACCTGTGTCGTCCCTGGCATACAGCTTAATCTTCCTGGGAAGTTCGATGTAATCTACACAAATGTCTTGTAATTCCTGAAACCAAGGCTTGTCCTCCCACAAGGGCACAACTAAAATCGCCTGGGTTTTATCTTGCTTGATTTTGTGGATGACCTGCTGGATTAAGTGAAACGGAGGATTAATCCATAACTTCTTGTCCCATTTATGGGTCCAAGCGTCGCGAAAATGCTTATCAAAGCGCTTGTTCTCGCGGTTAGCAAAGGCATCATACTGTGGCCAAAAGGAATGGTGTTCATGAAAATATTCACAAATTGTATCGCGCCGGTTGTCGACAACTCTGTAGGATGAAGAGTGCCAGCGCGAAGGGCGTCGTGGCTGGGAGTCCCTACGAAGACATTCTAACTCTCGGGAGTAATCGGCACTCCCGTTCACCTCTGCAATGGTGACATCTTCACCAAATTTTGGTGTAACCTTTTGCTTCAAAAATTCTTCTGCACTTTTAAACCCTGCGTGCAAAAAACGAAATTCAGGACGCTCCAAGGGACCTGACTCCAGCAAAAAACAACGCCGATGACCTACGGGCGCTACCCTGTTCTTGCGAAGCCAAGGATGGCCCAAGTAAAGGTCATACTTTATGTCGGCACGATAGAAGTAGTCATCCTTAAGGACAACTTCCTCCACATTACCTTCTTCCCAAAGGTCTTGAGCGACCAAATGAGTTGATATATAACAACCGCGTTGCCCACCTGCGAGAGAATGTCCAGAAACTCCCTCGAGGGTAACAGGATGAGGCGACTCAAACACGCAGTCGTCGGGTAAGAAAGAATTGGATTGGAGATTTACCTCTGATCCATTGTCACACAAACAAGTGGCGAGGTGGAAATTGCCCTTGCAATCAGAGACCCACAGCTTTGTGACAAACTGACGGGCCCTGTGCTTGGACTGTACACCAACCTCGTCCACTACAACAGAAGGATCCGCTGCCGGATCCAGGGGAGAGGAGACAAGCGACCCTACATCAAGTAATGGTCGATCAGGAATCTGGGGATCATGCCTGAAATCGCCTGGGGAGGGGCGATTTTCGTGGCTCCCCTAGGCGTTCTGACCTCCAGTGACTGCGTTAACATTGTGAACACACCCTGATTCGTCGACCCACTCATCTTGGAACGAATCATCTGCTGGATTCAAGGCATTTTCAACGTAATCTCGATCCGCATCGGACACCTGATCTGCACCTGAGACCTGATCCACACGATGGTTGCCCTTTCCACGTCCACGGCCACGGCCCCTGGATGATGGACCTCCACCGTCGCCACGCCCTCTGCCCTTACCAGAGAAAGGGGTCCCAGAAGGATTTCCCTTACCTTTACCCTGGAATCCTGGAGCATTTCCCTTGTTTGTACCGGATTGAGGGGTTTGGCCTGGATTTCGATTTTCGCCTCCGGCATTGCTATTGGGATTTGTCTGGCCGTTCGGCTGCCCACCGGAGCCGGATGGAGTCCGATTTCCTTTGCCTTGGGACCCGCCAGGGCCTCCAGTATTTTTGTTTCCACCGGAGGGGGTCGGATTCCCTTTTCCAGCCTTCCCACCATGCACCTGTCTGTCATTCCTGTCTGAATTCTGCGGATTACTGATATTTTCACCAATCACCTTGTGATCGTAAGGAGACCATCGGTGATTACCAGTAGAATGCGTCTTAGCTCGGTTCGTAGAACCTAAAAGAAGGCAGATGCTACAGTGATCCTGAACATTCCGGGTGTCATTCACCTTTTTGTTGCCCTTTTGGGCCCCATTTTGGGTGTTTTGCTGGGTATTCTTGTTTCCCCCCAGACCCTCATGGAAATTCTGATTGGCGGCGTCGGCGAGCCGCTCAACCTCTTCCCAGAGTTCTTTCGGGGTGAACGAAGACACCCAGTTCTTGGCCTTCAGGCGATGGCCATGGTAGCTTACTCCCCTGTTGAGAACTTGGACAAACAAGTCCCGATCCTCGTGTTCATTAAACTTGATTTTCCACGTGTTTTCAGTGAATTTCACCTTGGAAAACGACGTGGGGGAGCACTTTTGAAGTGCCTCCCTGACGGAAAACCTGTTGGCCGAGGCATCGAAGCCTTCGACCTCCGCCCACCAGGTCTTGACCTTTTCTTCGGATTGTTTGTTCCGAAGGGTGGCGGCAGTTTCGGAGGGGATCTTGTCAAAAATCAGATTTTTCAGCTCGGCACCGGAAAATCTTTCGCCTGAATGTTCAGATTCTTCCACTAATTTCCAGAAGCGCTGTCTTTTGTCTTGCACTTCGTGCAAGATTAATCGCGAGAATGAAGGAAAATTCTTCAACATTTGGTGGTAATGGTCCTCTGGCAGTCGGGATCCACGTACCTCCAACTGTTCCCACACCTCATCAAAGGTAAGGGGGGAACTTGTATCCTCACGATCACTCCAGGTCCTGAGCCAAGTGTTGGCCGGCGCTCCCTCAAGGCAGTCCAAGAGGGCCATCAGGAACTGATCATCTTGGAGTTTTTGAGTCTTAACCCACAGTTTAAATTCCCGTTGGAACTGAGGCCAACGTCGGGGGTTCCCATTATACTTCGGTTGCTTGGCAACCTGACGAAGTCGCAATGAAGTAGGATTAAGAAGCGAATCCAGCCCAACACCGGCTGTAATGGCAGACACCTTGGCGGCATCATTCGCCACACCAGCTCCGGCGAGGGTCTGGGCGAGCAACAGCTGGGCTAAGGCATTGGAATCAGCAGCAGGAGGGGCAGTACGGGAGGCAGTTCGCTTGGCATTCTGAGCCTCAGTCCTAGCCTTCGCCGTCCTACTCTGAGATCGAGAGATTGTAACCCTTTCCTTTAGCTTGGTCCTGCTGATCCTTGCATCGGTGGTCTTGGAGTCCACCGAAGGAGCAATTGAAAAAATTTCTGTCGCCTCCTCCGACGGTTCTGTTGCTTGTTCCACCGATGATGCGCCCTCAGACCGCATGTGCGTCTTGCAAAGATCTTTAATTCCCAGTGTTTGAATGATGAGTTGCATTTGATCTTTGAGCAATTGGAGCTCAGTATCTCGCTGGAATCTGCAGGAGCAGTCAGCAGGACAGTACATACCGTGTCCTGAAGGGCCTGAGCAGGCTGTTGGACCGCTAATCTCAGTGGTCCGCAGCCAGGAGTCCACTTGGGGAGCTCCTTCAGCCCTGATTTCCAGGCTTGCCTGCCTGGATGCCTCTAAAATTCCTTCCTCAACCGCGGCGGCTAGATCGTCGCGGATGGAAACAGGGGGATGAGGGGCGGAGGGCCCGGCAACAGGTGCCTTGGTCTTCTCCTTCGGGAAGGGGCTTGCCTCCCAGATCTGCAAAAAAATGGCAAAAGAGTCATCTTCTTGAGAACGCCACCACATCCTGGTATTAATTTCTTCTTGAAGGAGGAAAAAATATTCCATTAAAAAATCAGAGGCGATTCTTTCTTGTCCGATCAGCTTAGACGTGGCCAAGAGACAAAGGGCCTCAAGCGCCTCAAGGTTGCGGGTCACTTCTGGAGACAAATGGTCGTCCCATTGTGCCCAAGAGGCTGGTCGATTATAGCTAGGTACCTCACCTGGACCACCCATCTCAATGTCGTTCAGATCGGCGTCGATGGTCTCAAAATGTGGACATTGGTAAGGAGTATTGGTACCTGCCAGGTCCGTAAGCTCCACCGGAGCGTTGCCATCGGCGTAGGCTGGCAGATTCCAGCTGCTTGATGGCCAGTTTCGACTGGGATTGGGATGGTTATTTGGGTCTCCACAGCTGCTGATTTGCGCCCTTCTTGGGCAGCTTGGGCTTGCGCAAGGCATTCCTCTCAAGGCCTCGTTCGCACAGCACCAGGGCAACGTAATCGTTACTTCTCCAGAAGCGGCGGGGTCTACGGGGCCGTACTGGGGAGCTAGCTGTGGTTGGGACACCAAAGGAACAACATTCAGGTAGCCTCTGCTACCATGAAAGTGCTGCTCTGGGTCGTTGATGGTGCCGGAGGGCTCGGAGCCGGCAAGACCAGTGGGGCAGGCACGCGAGGAGTCGACCTGAACGCTGCTATTGGGGGTAGAACCGGAGACTCGGACACCAACAGAGGCGAGAGCAGCAGCAACAGAAGCAAGATCCATGCTGACTGTTATCCGGCAGAAAATCCCAGTCTATGAAGAAAATTGATGCGGATTATTCTAAATACATCTGAGTGTCCAAAACTGTCTGAAAAGATTTAAATAAATCCGATTGTGAAAAATATTTGGCCGATCTGGCCCGCGAGCGCGCGTCAGCGGCAAATGGCGATTCCTGGCAAATGATCGGAACGCGGCGGATTTACGGAGAATGGACCGCGGAATCAGATCCGGCATATCAGAAATATATAGGTCTGATCCTGAGACTGAGCTGCGAGGCGGCGATTCCGCCGAAGCAAAGAAAATGACCAAAATGTAGCCAATCTGGGTTAGATCAGTGAAAATCTGAGCAGATGGGGGTTAGCCGCACTTACAGTTAGGCCTCAAACATGGTTATCACCAGATGCCGCTGCATGAGGACTCCAGGGCGTGTACGGCGATGAGTACGCCACTCGGCTCCATGCAATGGAAAGTGGTGCCAATGGGAGCCAAGAATGGCAACGCGGTATTCCAACCCATGATGGAGGAGGTGCTGGGACCTGTGCGGGATTGCGCCGACCCGATTGTGGATGACATCATTATCGGGTCTGGCACGGAGGACATGTCGGAGGATGAATCGATCAAGGCCCACGAGAAAGACTTGAGACGAGTGGTCGACGTCCTTGATCGCCACCAAAGAGTATGCAAGCCGACAAAGGCATCCTTATTTGTAAAGAACGTTGAGTTTGCGGGACACGTGGTTGGTCAGGGGCAACGCAGGCCGATGCCGGGCAAGTTGGCCGCCTTGAACCAGGTACGTGGGTAGGTAGGTGCACTCGGTTGTGGAGAGACGCCCCATGGTTTCCCCTGGCGTCGCCCCTGTGACTGACAGGATAAGGTTCCGCGCATGAAGAGGGGAGGCGGCTTACATCCCGCTAGACCTGACTGGTGGCCCCCAACGAAGCGACCCTGGGCAAAACAGGGAGGGTCCTCCGTGGGAAATTCCTAATTTCAGGTTGACAGACTACAATAAAATCTTTTCCTGAATTTTTCCAATATCACTGATTTCTGCCCACATATTAGGTATCACTCGATCCGCAATTTCCTGGCGCACACGCTGATCATAATTCCAACAATAGCTGCTCAAAAAATCCATCATGGGCATAGATCGCACCGTGCCAAAAGCCGCAGATCCGAGCAAGTCTGTCGCAAATCGCGTGGCGCAATTCGAGAAAAGCGATCAACAGCTGAGGGATCACAGACGCAACGCGGCTCTTTGGGAAAGCAGAACAGATGAAAAAGGAAAAGAGAATGATCAACAACCCCAAACTCCCAAGTCAAATCAGAAAACAAACGCCGAGAAAAACACTTCAGACGCAATTGCAAGCCAGAATGCGAGTTCAAGCCCAACCGGCAAATCCAAGCGCCACAAGACAAAATGGATTCAAAAAAAAACCCCGCAACCAAACCGTGAAACGAAAGAGGCTGTCAACGATGACATCGTCATCAACACCCAACTTCATTACAATGAAAAGCCAACGGTGGATTATGCCAAACTTTCAGAAAAGCGCAACAAGAGTTTCACTTTCGTCCCTATGGAAGACTTCGAAACCCACCAAACCACCAACGTTGTTGTGAACGACCCCAATGGCAACTCTCCATCCCAACTTCACCAAGACCTTCAAGATCAAAAAGTTCCGGAAGTCTATCAATTCCAATCTCAAGACAACCGTGTATATTCCGACTACATTACCATGTTACCAACCGAGGACATCATCGCCCAATTTCACAAACAACCTCATGAAATACATTTTGGGGGCACCGACTACCAACACTATTTCAATGAGAAGTACGAGTATTCCGCCCCGTATCCAACGGAAGACCATGCACGAGCCATCAAAAACGCAAAATTGGTCACTCCCCAAGATATAACGACCCTCAACATCATGGCCAACCTCTACGAGTCCCAAACAAGAACTTTCATCTTCACTCCCACCACAAATTACGACTTCAACAAGGACGCCTCGCACAACACATCCGCACACGTGTCCATATTGCTCAATGCTTTAGCGTCGCTTGCGCGTGCTAAAATACATGTAAGGGGTACGCTAAATCTTTTGGTGTCGGACCCGAGAGTGTGTGAAGCCACGACCGGGATTTGGGATTACTCTCAAGCCTATGCCAAAGCAAGGAGGTTTATGGTTGACCAAAAAATCTCCCAAAACTTTGTTCCATTGAATATGGTCCTCAAGAATGATCAAAAGCTTTTTGACATTTGCTCCGCCCCACACCCGGAGGGATATATTATGATTACTTTGGATAACCGTTCCGAGTTCCAATACACACCGCCCAAATTCTCTCCTATTTTGCCGGGCCATGACCTTGCACAAGCCGAGGCTTTTATCTCTCCGCAACAAGAAGCCCGTCACACACCACCAATCACCGATTATGTCAGAATTGACATTTCGCGAGACCTCGAAGTCCTCACCGAGGAAGATGCTTTCCAATTTTTCAACAAATTAATCAAACCCGACCTCCAAGATGCCTCATCAATTACTTCCACCAATTGCGCACACTACCGCGGTGAGATAAAAAAAAGGGGCTCGCCCATTCGAAGCACCCATCCTCGTTTCGACATCGAAGACAAATAAGCCCTCTCCTCCCAAATTGCCAAAACCGTTCAATCTCATTACCCACTAGACAGGAATCCACTCATTATGGCTTTCCCCTACAACCTCTCCGCCCATGAAAATACTTTCATGATCTCCGCCTCAAAAAGCTCCGCGAAAAACGGAGCCAAGCTCGAACCCACGGAGCTTCTTAATCGAGTGGCCTCTCTTGAAAAAATGAATTCTATCCTGCAATTCGCAATTCTACGCACCAAATACTCGGTATTGGTGCATCTGGATGTCCACTCCATTCCAAGTAACACCGAAACACGAGTTCCGAAACTCAAATGGATGAACGAACAATGCAAGAAAGCCGGCCTCACTTTTTTCAATCACAATAACACATATGCAGTTTTGTCCGACGCTCCACTAAGCTACCGGGCTAAACCCCCCTACACACCAACCGACGCCAAATCGGTGGTCATCTGTGCTCCACGCTCCATACGTTTTAGAGACATCAACAAAGCAACTTCACTTTTTGCTACCTGCACCTCCATCCAACCTCTGGAATCCAACCCAAGTGCCAAATCACACCAGTATTTTGGAGCGCTCTTCCAAAACCTGGGATCCAGTATCCTAGCACACCAAGGAAAAGTTCAAGGCATCACTTTTACATCCGGCTCGCCCAACCTCTTGAAAAAACAAAACATCATTGATTCAATTGTGAAAGACCATGCCACTTCTAAATGGGAAGCCACACTCTTGGCCGCCAAAGAATTTGGCTCCAAGAAACAACTGCGCTCCATCAATGAGCGATTGATCGTGGCCAAGCCCCAATGACTCCCGACCCACCCACACTCTTTCTTTCATCCAGTTCTCAATGTCTTCACAATGTCACTACTCAGAGATGCGATTACATCTAACCACTCGCGAAGCATCACCTCGCAAGGTATTGTGCCACGCATCGAAAACAATGCGAACACACCGGAACGTACACTCTCCTCACAATGCTTCCCGCATGCCGTGTGGATTTCGTTCACTCACCTTCGGTGTGTCAAGATTTTGATTCATCCAAGCCACGAACGGGTACTCAGCTGCACGCCCAGTGTCACTCTGCCCTCTAAGTCGCAATTACGTGGCCTGACTGATCTCTGTCATGACCGGATGAAAGGTTTATCTTTTTGCAAGTGCTTCCTTCTTGACCCCTTCGGTGGCCTCACGTTAGACTCGAGGACTCGTCAAGATCAAGGAATGTCTCGGAAGTGGTCAGTGTTAGACACGTGGTCCCATCTCTCTCATCATCATGACGCCGTCAATTGATATCCCCCTCCCACCGGGAGTCCCCCAACCACCAAGTTACGATACTAACATTCGCAAAGCACCTAAACCTACCACACCAACGGACAACTTGATCCACTCTAAAACACGTTTAACACTCACTACTCATAACACTGCAAAAAAAATTGACAACCTAGACGCCATTATACTACGACACCAACAACAAGGAACCGACATTCTTTGTTTACAGGAAATACCTACCGCCCCCTCCTTACATTCACTTCTAAACCTACTCACTTTCACAAACATATCTTCTGACAAATCCAACGGCACAGCGATCATCATTCCCTCTTCCCTATCTCCCTTCGTCACGCAAATCAAACACGACAAGGTCAATGGACGCCTTATTGCCATCGACCTTACTATATGAGGCTACCACACACTCTGTATCATTAACGTGTACAAATCACATCACGCACATCTCCGACACAGGCTAGAGAAAACAATCTCCGCCCTCCAACAAGACCAGCCGTGCCACATCATGCTCGGCGACTTCAACACATATCTCCAACCTTCTCTAGACACGGCTAATATCAAACACAATAAATACTGGCCTTGACTCCACAACCAGGTACACCCCACCAATCCCACCACCACACCAACCCTCATTGACCTGTATCGTAAGGACCACCCAGAGACAAAACAGTGAACATGACCTGCAAACAAAAGGCTCCCGTCTCACACACGCATCGACTTGATTCTCTCCTCTCTTTCTTCCAACACCATTTTCAAACCTTTCAACACCTTCATTGACATTCACAACGCCATCTCCGACCACCGACCCGTATCCACTTCCATAGCCATCCCCACCAACCCGATTAACATATACAACATCCCACACAATTCCATTCACTACCGCCCCCTAAGCAAAGAGGAAAAGTCACACTTTACGTCCCTCAGTAAACCTCTTAACGACTGGCTCTCGAAGCACCACGACACTCTCTTCCAACAGCCCATTGAACAACTTATTCCCCTGACTGACTTCCTTTTCACCCAACTAGTCACCACTTACAAAACAGTCACTCATCAAGCACACGAACACAAACCAACCAGCGTGGAGAAACGGTTCCTTGACGCTGTAAATAACTTACCTTCTACTGCCTCCAGTGCACACAAAACTAAAACACTCCAAACACTACTCAATGACTGGACCTCAAAGAAACAAGCACAAGCGCACAAGAAACTCCACCACTCCCTCATTTCTCACAAACGCATAAAAAAGACAATCAACAACATTCTCAACCCCAGAAACACCACCCCCATCTCTCTCTATGACCAAACTGGTCAGCTCACCACCGACCCTTACGAAATCTGCCAATCCATGGGACACGCCCTCTCTTCCCTGGGAGGCCCCCCAGATTTCGACACAGACCCAGCCTTCATCGACACACTCATGGCTAACTCCCCAAAAATACCCAACGACGCTCCACAACCGCACTTTACCAGAGACTTCTTCAACCTTCTTTTGTCGAACGCTAAACCACACACCGCACCTGGTTTCGATGACACCTCTCTTTACCTTTTCTCCATCTGCCCCCCCGATATCCAAACATACATTTACAGCCTGTGTTCCCTCCTTATCGCCGACCACATTCCTTTTCACTGGCTTAAAGCAAAAAATTTTCTACTTTACAAAAAAGGCGACCCCCATAATCCTACAAATTACAGACCAATAGCACTCCTTAACACACTTTACAAAATCATAGCTTCTTACGGTGCACACACCCTCACATACTACGCCACAACGTACCACCTCACCAAGGTAGGTAGGTAGGTGCACTCGGTCGTGGAGAGGCGCCCCATGGTTCCCCCTGGCGTCGCCCCTGTGACGAACAGGAAGAGGCTCCGCGCGTGAAGAGGGGAGGCGGCTTACATCCCGCTAGACCTGACTGTTGGCCCCCAACAAAGCGGCCCCGGGCTATACCGGGAGGGCTGATCGCCGCCAGCGTGACATGCTTGTCTCGCCGGGAGGGTGGGCCCCCGTGCTTGCGCACGTCCCCTCCTTTGGGCGGAACCCTAGGGGTTCACCGGACTTCCTGGCGTATCCCGTTCCCAAGGCATGCATGCATGTTCTTGGTACTAGGGTTCCGAGGCGCTTGGGTGTCGCACGCTCCGCCTCGAGTCCCAAAGCAGCGCAGGCCTTAGGATGCAGCCTTACCCCCGGGCTCCGGATCTCGTTTGGCCGGGTCACCTGCATGGCACGGGCTGCCTCAGTGCCCGGGCTGTGGGCACTGGGTTTCCTACTGTTGGCTTGCGTTTGTGGTTGGGTCCGGGTTGCGGTTGGTCGTGGGTTTTGTTTACCCCTGCCCGTTGTGGCTGGGGTCTTGGGTGGGTGTGTTTGGGCTCGGTTTGTGGTGTTGTCCCTCTTTTGCCGGCTGTTTGTGGTGTTCGTGGTTGGGCTTTGGTGTGGGCCTGCTTTCGGGACCTGTGTGGTTTCCTGCGCGTTTCCCTTGCCCCCCGCCGTTTCCGGTTCCGGTGTGCGGTGTGGGCGGGCGGGTCTCGGCTGTGCCCCGCCCTTCTTGGCCGGGGTGTCGGGTTGTGTTTTTTGCGCTTTTTTTTTTTTTTTTTTTTTTTTCCCCGGTTGCTGGGTGTCCCTGTCCCGGGCCTTGTGGTCTCTCCCCCGTCTCCTTTCTTTCGGGGGCTGCTGGCTTTTTTTTTTTTTGTTTTTTCGGTGTCCCTTTTTTCCGCTGGGCCGCTGTCGTTGCCTTGGTGTTGCCGGTCTTGGCTGGGTGGTCCCCCTGTGCCTGTTTGGGGGTCCTGTCTTCGGTGCCCTCTGGGTGGGGGGTTTGGCCCCCTTCTGTGTTGTTGGTGGGCGGTTTGGTGGCTGTGGGCTGTTTTCGCGCGCCCGCCCCCCCCCCCCCCCCCTTTTTTTTTTTTTTTTTTTTTTTTTTCGGGGGGGGGGCCTGCCGGGCTGTTCCTCCCGTTCCCTTCCCTCGGCTGGCGGTTGCTCTGTGGCTGGTGTGTGGTGTGGTTGGTCCCTCGCCACTCCTGGCAGAGGTTCCTGTGTGCTACTCCCCGCCACTCCTGGCTGGGTTTCGCTGCCGGTGGTTGTGGGCGGTCCCCGCCACTCCTGGCTGGGGTTTGCCGGCGGCGGTGGTGTCTGGTGTGTGGCGGTGGTGTGTTGGTGGGGTTGTGGCTGGTGTGTGCCGTGGTTGGTCCCTCGCCACTCCTGGCGGAGGTTCCTGTGTGCTACTCCCCGCCACTCCTGGCTGGGTTTCGCTTCCGGTGGTGTTGGGCGGACCCCGCCATTCCTGGCTGGGGTCCGTTGGCGGCGTTGCTGTGTGGTGTGTGGTGTGTGGCGGTGGTGTGTTGGTGGGGTTGTGGCTGGTGTGTGGTGTGGTTGGTCCCTCGCCACTCCTGGCGGAGGTTCCTGTGTGCTACTCCCCGCCACTCCTGGCTGGGTTTCGCTTCCGGTGGTGGTGGGCGGTCCCCGCCACTCCTGGCTGGGGTCCGTTGGCGGCGTTGCTGTGTGGTGTGTGGTGTGTGGCGCTGGTGTGTTGGTGGGGTTGTGGCTGGCGTGTGGTGTGGTTGGTCCCTCGCCACTCCTGGCGGAGGTTCCTGTGTGCTACTCCCCGCCACTCCTGGCTGGGTTTCGCTTCCGGTGGTGGTGGGCGGTCCCCGCCACTCCTGGCTGGGGTCCGTTGGCGGCGTTGCTGTGTGGTGTGTGGTGTGTGGCGGTGGTGTGTTGGTGGGGTTGTGGCTGGCGTGTGGTGTGGTTGGTCCCTCGCCACTCCTGGCGGAGGTTCCTGTGTGCTACTCCCCGCCACTCCTGGCTGGGTTTTGCTTCCGGTGGTGGTGGGCGGTCCCCGCCACTCCTGGCTGGGGTCCGTTGGCGGCGTTGCTGTGTGGTGTGTGGTGTGTGGCGCTGGTGTGTTGGTGGGGTTGTGGCTGGCGTGTGGTGTGGTTGGTCCCTCGCCACTCCTGGCGGAGGTTCCTGTGTGCTACTCCCCGCCACTCTTGGCTGGGTTTCGCTGCCGGTGGTGGTGGGCGGTCCCCGCCACTCCTGGCTGGGGTCCGCTTGCGGCGGTGGTGTGTGTTGTGTGGTGTGTGGTGTGTGGCGGTGGTGTGTTGGTGGGGTTGTGGCTGGTGTGTGGTCTGGTTGGTCCCTCGCCACTCCTGGCGGAGGTTCCTGTGTGCTACTCCCCGCCACTCCTGGCTGGGTTTCGCTTCCGGTGGTGGTGGGCGGTCCCCGCCACTCCTGGCTGGGGTCCGTTGGCGGCGTTGCTGTGTGGCGTGTGGTGTGTGGCGCTGGTGTGTTGGTGGGGTTGTGGCTGGCGTGTGGTGTGGTTGGTCCCTCGCCACTCCTGGCGGAGGTTCCTGTGTGCTACTCCCCGCCACTCCTGACTGGGTTTCGCTTCCGGTGGTGGTGGGCGGTCCCCGCCACTCCTGGCTGGGGTCCGTTGGCGGCGTTGCTGTGTGGTGTGTGGTGTGCGGCGGTGGTGTGTTGGTGGGGTTGTGGCTGGCGTGTGGTGTGGTTGGTTCCTCGCCACTCCTGGCGGAGGTTCCTGTGTGCTACTCCCCGCCACTCCTGGCTGGGTTTCGCTTCCGGTGGTGGTGGGCGGTCCCCGCCACTCCTGGCTGGGGTCCGTTGGCGGCGTTGCTGTGTGGTGTGTGGTGTGTGGCGCTGGTGTGTGGGTGGGGTTGTGGCTGGCGTGTGGTGTGGTTGGTCCCTCGCCACTCCTGGCGGAGGTTCCTGTGTGCTACTCCCCGCCACTCCTGGCTGGGTTTCGCTGCCGGTGGTGGTGGGCGGTCCCCGCCACTCCTGGCTGGGGTCCGCTTGCGGCGGTGGTGTGTGGTGTGTGGTGTGTGGTGTGTGGCGGTGGTGTGTTGGTGGGGTTGTGGCTGGTGTGTGGTGTGGTTGGTCCCTCGCCACTCCTGGCGGAGGTTCCTGTGTGCTACTCCCCGCCACTCCTGGCTGGGTTTCGCTTCTAGTGGTGGTGGGCGGTCCCCGCCACTCCTGGCTGGGGTCCGTTGGCGGCGTTGCTGTGTGGTGTGTGGTGTGTGGCGCTGGTGTGTTGGTGGGGTTGTGGCTGGCGTGTGGTGTGGTTGGTCCCTCGCCACTCCTGGCGGAGGTTCCTGTGTGCTACTCCCCGCCACTCCTGGCTGGGTTTCGCTGCCGGTGGTGGTGGGCGGTCCCCGCCACTCCTGGCTGGGGTCCGTTGGCGGCGTTGCTGTGTGGTGTGTGGTGTGTGGCGGTGGTGTGTTGGTGGGGTTGTGGCTGGTGTGTGGTGTGGTTGGTCCCTCGCCACTCCTGGCGGAGGTTCCTGTGTGCTACTCCCCGCCACTCCTGGCTGGGTTTCGCTGCCGCTGGTGGTGGGCGGTCCCCGCCACTCCTGGCTGGGGTGCTTTGGCGGCGGTGGTGTGCGTGTTTTGCTTGGCCGGGTCGGGCGGGCCGGCCTCCCGGGCGCGTTGTGGTGCGCCTCACCTTTTCCTTTGGCCGCTTTGTCTTTCTGCTTTGCTTGGCCCCCTCCGGGCTGGGGTTGCCCCCCTCTCCTTCGCTGCTGTTGCCGTTTCTCGTTGGCTGGGGTTTGTGGTGTGTGGGTTGGCTGTTGCTTGGCACCTGTTCGTGTGCCGTGGTTCTTTGCGTGTTGTGCGCGCTCTCCGGGTTTGTGGCACCCGGCGGCCGTCGCTGCTTGGCACCTGTTCGTGTGCCTTGGTTGTGGCCGGCGGCGTGCCTCTCTGGCGTGCCTCGTGGCCCCGCGTGGTGCGCCGCGCCTCGTCCGGTCCGGTCGCTCTCGGTGCTCCGGTCGGCTTTCCCGACGCCGTGGTGCCTTTCCCCACCCCGGGAGCTTGCGCCCCCGGCTTTACTGGGCGGCTGCGCGGGGCACGCGGAGGCCGGCCGAGAACCGGGCTCATTGTGCCTGCCGCTGGCCCCCGCCGAGGCAGGGGCGCTGGGCTCTCCGCGTCGTACCCGTTCGGGGCCCCGCGATGGGGTTGTCCCTGGCGGGTCCCTCCGGCGTCGGTCTTGGGCTGCGTGCGCTGCGGTGGTTGGCGTGTGTGGACCCGGTCACTGACGCGTCCGGTTTCCCGTACCGTCCGTCTTTCGACGGGGGACTCGGCCGGTGCACCGGGGCTGTTTCGTGTGGACGCCGACACCTCCCCTTGCGGGTCGGAGGACGCCACGCCCGGGTCCCGTGCGTGTTTGCGTGTGCGTGCTTTCCTGGCCGGGTCGGGCGGGCCGGCCTCCCGGGCGCGTTCTGGTGCGCCTCACCTTTTCCTTTGGCCGCTTTGTCTTTCTGCTTTGCTTGGCCCCCTCCGGGCTGGGGTTGCCCCTCTCTTTTTCGCTGCTGTTGCCTTTCCCCGTTGGTTGTTTTTCTCGGCCTCCCGCTGCTTGGCTCGCGCCTCGTTTGTGTCCTCCGCTTGGCCGTTGGCTGCTCTTTGGTGGTTGCTCCCCCGCCCCGCCCCCCTTTGTGTCTCGGGTGTTCGTCGCTCCTGCTTGTGGCCTTGGTGTTTTTTTTTTTTTTTTTTTTTTTTTTTTCCTTTCTCCTTGCGCCCCCGTTGTCTCCGGCTTTCTCTGGTTTCCGGCCCCGGGTGCCCTGGGCCTCGGCGCTTGCGTTGTTTGTTTTGTCGGCCTTCCGCTTCTCGGCTCTCCGTGCGCCTGTCCCTCTTTCGTGCTTTCCCCTTGGCCGTTGGCTGCTCCCGCGTGGTTGCTGCCCCCCCCCCCCCCCCCCCGTTGTGTCCCGCGGTTTTCGTTCCTGCCGCTCGGTGCTGTGTGCCGTGTTGTGCTGTGGGCCCCTGGTGCGGTGCGGTGCTGCGCCGCGCTGCTGCGCGTCGTGTCGCCCGGTGTTGTGCTGGCGTGTGCTGTGTTGCGCTCGTTTGGTGCCGCTGCTTGTTGCGCCGTGCCCTCTGGCGCTGCCCGTCGCTCTGGGGCCCTGTGCTCTGCGGCGCTGTGTTTTGCGGTGTTCCCCCGCGCTGTGTGCTCTGTGTGTTTTGTCGTGGCGCGGTGGTGCGTGCTGTGCGTTCCCTGTGCTCTCCGTTCTGTGCGGTGCTGTGCTTCGCTGTGCTGGTGCGCTCGCGTTGTGCTGTTCGTGTGGTGCGTGCTGCTGCTGGCGCTTGGTGTTGTGGTGCGCTGCTGTGTGTTGTGCTGTTTCCTGTGGTGTGCCGTGGTGCGGTGCTGGGTCTGGTGGCCCGTGGTTGTCTGCTGGTGGCGTGTTTCGGTGTCGGTGTCCTTGTCTGGCCGCGTGGTCTGCTTCCCTGTGCTTGGTGTGGTTTGCTGTGGTGCCCTGCTTTCCTGTGTCGTGTTCTGTGGTGCTGTGCTGTCGCGTGGTGCTGTGCTGTTGTGCTCTGCTTTGGTGTTGCGGTGCTGTCGGGGCTTGCTTTGCCCTCCTGTGGGCTGTCGTGCTGTGCTGTGTTGTGCTGTTGGTTGGCTGTGCTGTTTTTGGCCCGGTGGTGGTGTCTGCGTGCTGTGGTGCTCTTTTCCTCGCGCTGTGTGTTCCCTGTCTCCTCCGCTCTGTGCGCTGCGGTGCCTTGTTGTGCTGGCTGTGGTGCCCTGCTTCCCTGTGTCGTGTGCTGTGCCGCTGTGCTGTCGTGTGGTGCTGTGCTGTCGTGCCCTGCTGTCGTTTTGCGGTGCTGTTTGTGTTTGCTTTGCCCTCCTGCGGCCTGTCGTGCGGCGCCTGTGTCGTCTGCGCTGTTGTTGGTGCCTCGTGCTGTGGCGTGTCCCTGTGCGTTGTGGTGTCTCCCTGGGCGTTCTGCGGTGTGGTGGTGCTGCTCTGGTGTGTCGTGGTGTCTTGCTGTGCTGTGCGTTGTCCTGTGGTGTCCTGCGCTCTGTGCCGTGTCCTGCGGTGCCGTGCTGTCCTGCAGTGCTGTGCTGGTTGGCTGTGCTGTGCGGTTGTCTGCGCTGCTGGTGTTTGTTTTGTCCTCTTTTCTTTTGCTAAAAACCCATGCCGTTTTTCCGTGCCTTTGAAAACTGTTTTCTTTTTTTTTTTTTTTTTGAAAATAAAATAAAATTATACACGACCCAACACACTCGCGTGCAGCAAGACCATGTTCGCGGCTGTGCCTTACGTGTTACCCGTCGTTCTTGATGTTCTCGGCCTCGTTCTTGTGCGTGGCGTCGTGGAGCGTGTTGATGTCCATTGCGAAGGGTTAACCGCGTTCCCCCAGGGCCGCCGCCTGAGCTGCAGGGCAAGGGGAGTGATGGGCACGAGGGTGGGGAGGGAGGTGCATGAAGAATAAGAAGAAAAAGGCGGCAGGGTGCAACGTGAGGGGTCGTGGCGAGTTATGAAAAATCTTCGAGTTTTACGCGCTGCTCGCGACGTGTTTTTCTTTGCGCCTATAGCGAGTTAGACGACGGTAAGGACGGCGTTGGGGTCCCACGAGCGTTACGGTGCTTACGGCGTTAACTATTCACCTATTTCACGTCGAAAAAATTTTTGTCGCGTTTTTACGCGTTTCGCAGCGCGCTTTTTGGCCTAAGCGTTTTTTATGCTAATTAGCTTTATTTTCAGCTATTCAGAAAAATTTTTCGTCGTGTTTTACTTATCTTTTTAATTTCCACCTCACCAACAACACACAATACGGCGGACTTCCTAACCACAGAACCACAGACCACATATACACTATGATTGCCAACCTATCACTGCACCCTGACATGTATCACTTGTATCTTGACTTAAATAAAGCATTTAACTCCGTTCCTCACCGAGCCTTATGGCAAATACTCTCCAACTACAACATACCTCACTCCATCATCAACCTCATCCAAAACCTGTACGCCTGCCCCCACGACTTCCCCGTCGTCAACGGCTTTGCCCTCTTTGCAGCCCACTGCATAAGGGGACTTAGACAAGGATGCCCCATGTCCCCCATACTCTTTAACCTCTTTGTCGACCCCATCATTAACCACATACAATCTCTCCTGACTAAACAGGAAATTCAACGACCTTCTCTCCTTCATCGACGACATCGCCCTCCAAACAACCTCCCATGCCACTCTACACAAAGTGCTTCACTTCCTCTTTGTCCAAGGGCCTCGATACGGCCTTTCTTTTAACACTACAAAGTCCGAACTCCACGCCCTCAACAACGCCACCCACATCACCATTCGTATTAGTCCTACCCAACATTTCAGTACTTTTACCGACGACGGCAACCCCAGGGTTTTTTTTAAATACCTGGGCACCTACTTTTTCAACAAACAACAAAACCCGAGCATGCTCCAACTTCTACTCAACACCATTCACGCCTTTTTCGCCAACATCTCCACCCTCCCTCTCACACACAACGAAATCATAAAACTATCCAACATACAACTGATACCTACCCTCACCTACCGATTAATCTACAACTCACTCCCGCAACAGGACCTGGACAAACTGGACACCACAATTTGGAGTCATATCTCCAAATTAGGCAAACTATCCTTTCGCACCCCCAATAAAACCAAATACTCCCCCCCACACACACTAGGTCTAAACATCACAAAAATTTCTATTGTAACCCACATCCAAGCCATCAACCATATACTGCGCTACACACACGAAGACGGACCTTCCCACACCAACGAAAGAGTCAAGTACACCTTGCGCTACAAGTCCACTAACCCCAACACCATGCAACTCATGACTGCTCACTCTGCTAGTTTTTTAGGTTGCCACACTCACAACATACCGACAGTCAACCCATGTCTCCCTTCTCAAATCCCTACACACACAACAATCGAAGTCGCCTTTATTTACTACCAATCCAACAGCGACCCACCAACATATTCCACCACGAAAAACACCACCCACACCACAAAAACGACCCTATGGTTCCAAGGTACAGTCGACCACCCCATGCCTCAGAAAACCACAGTTACTTTCCCTGACATGTCTACAATCCTCACCCCCAACCACGAGTTTCGCTTCCTTACTCTCCCCACATCCCAAGATATTTCCAAGTCTACCAAGCCTCTCTCACTACCCAACACGACCAACTTCCCTTTTTCTTTCACGGGCACCACCACCACTCAAAATTTCATTCAATTTACCCTGAAAAACAATCTCTCTCCCCCAAACCCTCAACACCTGCACTACTGGGGATGCCACCATCTTTTAGACGCACTGGACGCCTACCCTAACGCTACGATTGCCTACACCGACGGGTCGGATGACCCCACAGTGGACACGCCATCCGGCGCCGCCATCACCTTCAACACTACACCGCCAACAACCATCTGCAACACATCACCGATAAAAGGATCTTACCCCGCAGAAATATATGCCATTATACTGTTTACCTACCTCCAACACATCGACACTCTCTCCCAACCAATCATTTTTGCCATTGACAACTTGTCGCTTTGCTCCACACTCCACCAAATGCAACAATTAAAAAATAAACCCTTCGCTTCTAACGCTAATTGCTTCGCTCTTTGGTACAACTATATTTGGGAATTTCTTCACAACACCCACCTTCACATAATTTTCACCTGGATCAAAGGACACGCTGACTTCGATGGCAATGAGCACTCTGACGAAATTTCTAAATGGGTATCACTCAACCTCCACCAACACCCAGAACACCACAACCCTGACACTTCTCACTACATATACCACAAACATACACCACTGCCAGGACGCATTACACGCAAAACTGTCAAACACCTACTTCCAAACCATAAACACAACAACATACACCTACCTTCTAGCACCGACTTCTACGCCCCCACATCGAGGTTTTCCAGACTACCTTTTAAATGGACAAACGGACTGTACTGTTGCACTGGTTTTCTTCCCCATTACAAACTTAACACATATCATTGCCCCAAATGCCACACTCATCACACCCTCGACCCCATAACAGCGGTGACCGAATGCGGCACAGCGAAACCTGTTCGTGACCTCTTTTTTGAGGTCCGGCAACAACCCTTCAAACAAACAGTCATCGACTGGTGGCTACATGCAACAAAAGGAGAAAAAAGAAATTACATCCGCACGCTCATTCCCAACTCACTCAGTAATGCACTAAGAGAGATCCCACCCGACACTCCCTACTTCCAACACCTGGGAAACCTAAAAACAGCCTTTAAATACAGAAGAAAACGAGTCAAAACAGCACTACAAGAGACACAAACCTGGCTCAGACAAAACCCAATTAACGATCTGCACTTACTCCAACCAGATTCCGCAGACAGCCCATGGAACAACCATTACTCCATCTACAGCACTTCGTCTCACAACCCCACCTTGTTGACCTACCCAAAAAGGACAAACACAACAGTCGCCAATAAACATCCCCACAAACACAGACACGTTCACAGCAAAAACAAAAAAACCAAATCCCAACTACTTAATTTACCGTAACTACCCACATAGAAACACGTTACCCTAAAAAGGCCATCGCGAAAAGAAACTAAGCTCCGCAAGCGACTGGGGGGTTTCTGCCCCGCTTTGGTCTCCTGGTGACGAGTTTCTCCCCCCCTCTTTTTCTTCTTTTCTATTTTTCTTCACCGTCCTCCTCATCTTCACCACCTGCGATCTGCACCCCCCCCCCCCTAACTTCTTGATACCTTTTGACAGATCGACGAGATGGGACCACATTCGTGTCAGCGCATTTTTGATGCACTCTTCCAGCTCCTTTTCATACACCATTCAGGACTTTGGAGTACGGAATCCTATATAGTGGGTGACTCCATGATGACTTTGGAAGTGTGAGGACGTTTGCGTGAATTTCAGATTCTTTCCGGACTTTCCCCAGACGTATGGAGAAGTCAGTGGTTTCCACTTAACTGGAGGTCCTTTATGGTACCCCAGAAGATCTTTGGCCGGAGTTACTTGTTTGTTTCTGATTTCTATATATATATATATATATATATATATATAGAGTCCCTTTTATTTTCGATTCGTCTCGCGTCATAACACCAACCACAGGGCCAATGGCGAAGCCACAGCCCACAGTAACCAGGCCATTGGTGCATTTTGGAGCAGGGTCACACCCCCTGAGTTACTGTGCATATGGCTGCTGTCCTTCAATGAACTTCGGCTCGCCATGAACGCTCACTTGCCCGTGGTTAGGCCCCTTTTGTGTTATGCTCGCCGGGGGGCAACCCCCATGCACAAAAAAACCGTAAGGGCTGATCGCCGCCAGCATGACGTGCTTGTCTCGCCGGGAGGGTGTGCCCCCGTGCTTGCGCACGCCCCCTCTTTTGGGCGGAAGCACTAGAGGTTCACCGGACTTCCTGGCGTATCCTGTTCCCAAGGCATGCATGCATGTTCTTGGTATTGGGGTTCCAAGACGCTTGGGTGTCGCACGCTCCGCCTCGAGTCCCAAAGCAGGGCAGGCCTTAGGATGCAGCCTTACCCCCGGGCTCCTGATCTCGTTTGGCCGGGTCATCTGCATGACACGGGCTGCCTCAGTGCCCGGGCTATGGACACTGGGTTTCCTATTTTTGTGTGGCGTTTGTGTTTGGGTCCGGGTTGTGCTTGGGTTCGGGTTTCGGTAACCTCGCCAGCCCTGGCTGGGGTCTTGGTTGCGGGTGTTTGGGTACGGGTTGTGGTTGCGCCCCTCTTTTCCCGGCTGGGGTTTGCGGTGTTTGCGGTTGGGCTTGGATTTTGGCCTGCACCGCACCATTCTTGGTTGGGGTTTTCGGGCATGTGTGGCTGTGTGCGGGCTCCGCCTGTACTCCGCCGTTCCTGGTTCGGATGTGCGGTGTCGGCGTGTGTGCTTGGGGTCGGTTTCCTGCTGCGCCCCGCCACTTACAGGGGAGGTGTTTGGGTGTGTGTGTGTTTGTGTGCTTGTCCCGCATGGACCCCTGCACCTCCTGGCTGGGGGTGCAGTGCGGGGTCTGTGTGCTTGGGCCTGGGTTGCTGCCGCGCCCCGCCACTGCTGGCTGGGGTGTTGGGGCGTGTGTGTGTTTGTGTGGGGCCCCCGCTTGTACCCCGCCATTACTGGCTGGGGTTTGCGGTCTGGGCTTGCGTGCTGGGCTCGGGCTTCGGCTGTGTTCCGCCCCTCTTGTCTGGGTTGTTCGCGTGTGTGTGTGTTCGTGCGTGTGCCCCGCTTGCACCCCGTCCTTCCTGGGAGGCCGCCTGTGGCGTGGGGGTGTGGGGGTGTTGTCGTGGGTGGGGTTTGCCCCCCCCCCTCCCCTTTGGTTTTTTTGTTTGTTTTTTGTTGGTGGGGGGGCGCCGTGGCGTGTCGTGTCGTGGCTCTGTGGTGTCAGTCGCTGGCTGTCCCGGTCTTGGGTCCCGTGGTCTCCGTCCCCCCTTACCCTCTCGTTCGGGCTGCGCCTTCGTGTGTTTTTTGTTTTGTCTTTTTTTCGTCTCCGCCCCAGCGTGGTGTGTGTCCGCGTGCCCGGGGTGTTCCATCTTCCGGTGGGCCGCTGCTCCCGGTTTGGTGTTGCCGGTTTTGGCTGGGTTGTCCACCGGTGCCCCTCTGGGGGGTCCCTTCCTCGGTGCCGTCTGGCTGGGGGGTTCGGCCGCCTCTTGTGGCGTAGGTGGGCGGTTTCGTGGCTGTGGGGCTTTCTCGTGCCCCCCCCCCTGCTTTTTTTTGGGGGGGGGTCTGCCTGTTCCTCCCTCTGCCTTCCCTGGGCTGGTGCACGCACTCGCTGGCATTTGGTGTGGTCTTCCGGGTTGCTGTTGGTGCTTGCGTTTTTCCAGGCCTTGCCCCGGCCCCATGGGTCGGGTGGGTTATGTACACGTTGGGCTCGGCGGACCTTCCTGCTGGGTTAGGTTCTGGCTCTGCCGGCTGGGCGGTTGCGCCAGGCGGCTTCGTGCGGCCCTGGGTTAGGGGGGCTGGGGTTTTGCGTGTGCCTTCACCTCCACGGTGCCGGTATTAGCTTTCCGGCGGCGGTTTGTGTGGGCGGACTGCCACCGTTGTTGCCAGGCACGCGGTGGCCCCTTGCCGGTGTGTAGCGGGCTGGTGCGGCGCCTTCCGGGGGTGTGCGGTGGCTTGTTTTGGTTAGACCCTCGGTTAGAGTCCCTTGCTTTGGTGTTATGGTGTGCTGTGGTGCACCGTGCTGCGTCGTGCCGTGTTTCGCTGTGCTGTGTCGTGCTGGTCCGTGCTGTGTTGCGGTGCGCCCTGCTGGGTCGCGTCGTGTTGCTCTGTGTCGTGCCCTGGTGTGCCGCTCTGCGCCGCGTCGCGTCGCGTCGTGCTGTGGCGTGTTGTGCCTTGGGGTGCCTTGTCGTGGTGTGTTGGACATTGGCGCGCTGCGGTGCGGTGTGCTGTGCTGCCTCCTGTTGTGCCGTGGTGGGTCGCTGGAGGTCAGTCCGGCCCATGTCGTGGTGCGGAGTGCGGGTCGGAGTGTGGCTGGCTGGTGGCGGGGGGGTGCGGTTAGGTGTGGGGTGGCTCGTTGGGTCTGTGCTGTTGGGGTCTGGGCGTGCCGCTCGGTCTGGTGGGTCGGGTAGGTGTCCGCGGGGTTGCCTTCCCCGGGGGCCTGTGCTTTGGTCCCTTGTCCTCTGGGGGTCCTGGCCTGTAGCCCTGGGTTCTATGGCCGCGCCTTCTTCCTCTTCCAGTGCCTGTGAGGTGGCCCTTGCTCTGGCCGGGGTCGCCGCCTGGCGGTGAGGGCGTGGGGGTGGGCTGCGCGGCGGTGTTGTCAACGATTTTCTCTGTGGGTGTGGCCCTTTCTCCCCGTTTAGGTGTGCCGTCCTTCCCCTGTGTGGTTTCTGATGGCTGGTGGGCAAGAGCCGGTGTGGTCCGTACGGCGTCCGATTCGTGCTTCCGCGGCGTGTGTTGCAGGCGTGCGCCTCCGGGGGTCGTGCGGTGTCCGCTGGGGGTGGGGCGTTGCTGGTCCCTCTGTTGTGGCATGCCCTTCATGTGTGTGGGCCCTGGTGCCCGCCGTTGTGTCCTCTTTCTCTGCGCCTCGGTCCCTGTTCCTTCCCCTTCCTGGCCCATGGGTGGTTTCCTGCTCCCATGTTGTGTCGCTCCCAGTGCCCTGTCCCTGTGGGCGCCTGCCTGTCACTTTGGGCCCTTCCTTGCCCCCTTGCCGGAGTGTCCCTTTCTGTCCCTTGCCCTCCTCTTGGCCGTGGCCTTTCCCTCCCGGTGTGGTGGTGGTGGGGTGGGGGGGGGGGCCTTTGGGGCGCCGATGGCCCAGGCCTGGGGGTGGCTGGCCTGGAGCCACTGGCGGAGGGTTTGGGGGGTGTAGCGGGGGCGGAGGCCCTGGACTGTGTCCCGGAGGAGGGCCTTCCGTTCCGCCTGCGGCATGGTGGCGTCCGGGGCGGCCTCGTTTGGGTTGGCGGGGGTGCGGGTGCGGATCTCCTCGAAGGTGTGCCCCATGTGCACCCCTTCAGGCCTTCCTGCTGCCCCGGCCCACTTCACCCAGCAGCGGAGCTCCCGCAAGGCGGGGGCAGACGACCAGGCGAGTTAGGCGGGGGCCTTGGGGGGGGGAGGAGTCCGAGCTCGAGGTCCTGCAGTGGCGAGAGGAGGATCTGGACATACGGCGGTGGCGGGCGTGGCTGCGCCTCGGGGAGCGGGAGCGGCGGTGGCGGGGGCTGGGGAGTGGAGGACGGGTAGAGGTGGCGGGGGGAACAGGAAGCCCGGTGGGGCTCGTGGGGGGAGGGGGAGGTGGACATGGGGCGGCGGTGGCGTGCTTGGCGGCGCCTGGAGGAGCGGGAGCGGCGGTGGCGGGGGGTCGGGGTGGAGGACGCGTACGGGCGGCGGGGTGAATGGGAAGCCCGGTGGGGCTCGTGGGGGGAGAAGGAGGTCAACATGGGGCGGCGGTGGCGCGCGTGGTGGCGCCCAGGGGAGCGGGAGCGGCGAGAGCGGGGCCCTGGAGGGTCGTGGTGGCACCTTGGGGAGCGGGAGCGGCGCGGGTGAGCAGCTGAGGCGCGGTGGTGGTGTGGGGAGCGTGAGCGCTGGGGGTGGGTGCGCCGTGCGGGGGGGGAGCGGGAGCGCCGCCGTTTGCGGGACCGGGCCTCGTCAGAAGGCGAGTTGGGCCAGTCAGGAGATGTCGGCGGGTCTTGGGGGGCTTCGCGTGGTGCCACTTGGTACTGGGGGGGGCGGGGGGGAAGTCCCCCGGCCTCCATGGATCCGCCGCGTAGGGGTGCGGCGGCGGCAGCGGCTGGTGGTACGGGTCGAGTAACTGTCCCCGGTGGGGTTGGGCCCGGGGGGCCCCTTTGGCGTGGACGTGGTTGCCGGGGGGATACGGTCCCTGGTACGGGGGGGTGGCCCCTGGTGGTAGGTGGGGTATGGGGCTGGAGCGCCCGGTTGCTGCCATCCAATATGCTGTTGCTGCTCGTGCACGGGGGGTGGTGGCCCGGTGGGGTAGGGTGGCGGGCAGTGGTAGTGGTGGGGATGGTGTCGGTGGTGGTGGTGGTGGGGCCGTTGGTGGTGGTGGCGCTGGTAGTGGTGGGGATGGTGCTGCGGGAATGGCCCTAGGACCCCTTGGGGATATTCCGGTCCCCCTGGTGGGGGTGGGGGGTTTGGCATCGTGAGCAGTCCCTGGGGCCGTACTGTTTGGTGGGTAGCGGGGGCGGGTCAGGGGCCGGGCTTAACGGTGACTGAGGTCGAGGGGTCCCACGTCCCTGGGTCAGTCTGGCCGGCAGCGATGGTGGTTTGTGGGGGGTGGATGACGGTGCGCTTGGAGATGGGGATGTTGACGAGGGTTTGGACAGGGTTGTGTTGGGTAGCCGCCTCTGTGGTGGCGGCGGCCGCTGGGGGGAGGGGTCTTGGGTTGTGGTGGCTGGGGGGTCCTGGTTTGGGTTAGGGTTTGGGTTAGGGCGGTGTCGCTTGGGTTGCCGTCTCGCGTTTGTGGTGTTGGGGGCTGCCTGGGGTAATGTTGGTGGTGGTGGTGCTGCTGGTGGTGTGATCGTTTGGGCGCCGGCTTGGGTTTGGGGTCGGGTTTTGGGTTGGGGTCCGGTGCGAGGTTGAGGAGGACCCCGCTCCGGAGGTGTGAGGACGCCGGTGCCGGGTGGGGGGGGTTCCCGGTGTACTGTCGGGGTGCCTGGGCCGCCTGTGTCGGGGTCGGAGGGCCCCCAGTTGCCTGGCGTGTGGCCGCAGCTTTGGCCTTGGCCATGGTCTTGTGGATGAGGTCGGCGGGGAGGGGGCGGTTGGAGGATGAGGTGGAGGACGTTGATGAGGATGAGGAGGAGGAGGGATTGTTGGTTTTTCGGGGACGATGGTTGCGCTGTGATGCGGGCGGTTGCAGGTTTGTGGGCAGCGGCTTCTGCTGCGGCCACGGCGGGGAGATTGGAGGGCATGTCCTCGGGCTGCAGGTTCGGTGTGGGTGGCTGGGGAGGCCCGGCCGTGACCTGGCGGCCCGGCGGGCCAATCTGGTCGGCAGCGGTAGGGGAGGGAGGTGCGGGGCTTGGGTCTTCGCCTTCTGAGCTTGGCTGGGCCGGGGTCCTGCAATGTGTGAGGTTGTGTGGGTTGGCGTCAGCGGGAGAGAACAGTTCGCATGGGCCTCATTCGGGGGCCGGGGGGGTTGGGCCTGGGTTTCTGGGGGTGGGCGTGCCGTGGGGCGTGGCGCTCCCCGTGGTGGGTGTGTGCGGGTTGTCGGGTGTTGGGGGTGGTGAGGGGTGTCCGGCGGGTGTGTGCTGTTGTTTGGGCGGGTGGGGGAGGCCCGTGTCACGGGGCCCGGGGGTGCGCGCGATGGTGGGCGTGTGTGGGCCGCCGGGTGGGAAGCGGGGGGGGAGGGGCATGGGCGAATTTTTGCACAGGGGAGGCTGTTGTGTCGGTGTATGTGTCCACCTGCAGCGGCGCGCCTGTGTGGTCAGTTGTGGGCCGGGCAGTTTGGAGGAGAAGCTTGCCGTCTTCCGCGGCCACGGCAAGGATTTCGCAGACGAGCATGCGTATTTGGTGCACATCTTGGTCAGTGATGGGGAGAGGGTATGCTAGCTCTGCACTAAGGCCCACGCAGCGGAGGATCCTGTGGATGGCGTGGTACTCGCAGGTGAGGGAGTGCTGTGGACTGGGGGGGGGTTCCTTCCGTGTGTCTGGGCCTGCCTCGATTTGTTTGTGGGCGGTTGGGATGGCCCATATCCAGGGCACGGTCCTCATGGATGGCCAGCGGCGCTGGATCCATGTGGCCAGGCAGAGCATGGCCAGTCCCACGGACTGTAACCCAGACCTCCGGAGGGGGTTGGTCGCTGTCTGTAGGTGGGGGAGGGAGGTCGTCGTCTGGGGTGCGGAGGCCGGCGGCGCGGAGGGCGGTGTCGCGGGTTGGTGCGGTGGGCTGTTCCCATTGTTTTGGGTTGTTCGGGTCTGCTGGGTGGTCCTTCTCCGCTGGGGCTCGCCGTAGGCGTATGGTCCCTCGACGTGTGACGTTGGCGTCGATGTCGTGTGTCAGGGCCTGGCCCCACTCAATGGGGGGGATCCAGGTGTGCTGGGCTTGGGCGTGTTGGCGGGCTCGCCAGAGTAGGAGGTCTACGATGGTCTCGTGGAGGCCGGGGCCTGGGGTGGTCAGGTCCCGGAGGGCTTTGACAGTCAGCTTGGTCCAGCTCTCTTGTAGGCGGTACCAGCCCAGGGGAGTGCTCAGGGCCCTGCCTTGGAGGGTTGCTCGGAGGAGGTCGGGGTCGCGGATGGTGGTCGGTGTGAGGGGGGGGTGCTCCGGGTCCGGGGGGGGGCGGGCTGGGTGGGTTGCCGGGGTCCTGTGCGTCCACGTCGAAGTATGGGTGGCCCTGGTTGCGGTTTGCTGGACTGGGCGGTGCCGGGTGGCCTCGTGGGTGAGAGGTGGGCTCTGGGGCGCTCTAGTGGTGTCTTGGAGGCCTGTGGATGGAGACTGGGGGGGGGGGCGTGTGTGGGGCGCGGAGTGGGTTAGTGGACTTCTGGGTCATGCACGGCATGGTAATGGATGAGACACTGCATGTGTTCCCTGGCGCTGGGGTCGGTGAGTTGTTCCGTGTGTGTCAACAGGAGGTGTTTGCGGTGTACCATTTGAGCCACTGCTCTGCGGACTTCTTCTAGCTGGAGGTGTGCTGCTGCCTCCATCGGGCTTTCCGTGTGTTTGGTGAGGTGTCGCTGTAGGGCCCATGTTACCGCCTCCCTCATGGTGGCTTCCTTGACCAGGAAATCTCTGAAGAGGTGTTTGGTGGCCTGGTGTGCGTGGCTGTGGGTTGGCCAGCCTTCGTGTTGCCGTAGGGTTTCTGCCGGGGACCAGCCCACTAGTGTGTCCCTGCCCGTATGGAGGGGGCATTTCTTGAAGTGTTCCCAGTCCTCTGGGGTGGTGTGGTTGCACGGGCAGCGGGTGTGTTCCTCCGGGATGTGGATGTGCTTGCCGGCGAGCCATCTTGCAACCCTGGTGAGGAATGGTAGTTGCTCCCTGAGGAGCTGGATGCTTCGTTTCAGGAGGTGGGCTGGAACGTTTGCTGGGCGCAGTGCCGAGTGGTAGAGGGGGACTTGCAGTTTCTCCTGGAGCTCTTGGATGTGTGCCCGGCTGTCTGTGTTGCCGAGCACGCGGATGAGATGTTGGATGGGGTTGAGGTAATGGTATGCTCTGTCGTGGGAGGTATAGGGGGCGTTCTCTGGTACCCAGTCCGGGGTCCGATGGGGCTCCGGTTCGGGGGGTATGTGTTGGAGGTGTTTGTGGCTTCGGCCGAGGTCGGGGACCCGGATGGTCGGCAAGTGCGTTGTGCGCTGGTGTACTGCCAGGTTGTCAACCTTACCATTTCCGTATTGGTGCCTGTGGGATTCTTGTTTCACGATGTGAAGTTGGACGTAGGGGGGAAGGCTGCGAAGGGCTTTCCAGAGTAGCAGTGCTTGGGTGCCGAGGCTCGTCGCGGTGGCTTTGTGGAGTGGTTGTCTTGCTATGCGGAGCAGTAGGTGTGTGTGGACAGTGGCGTCCACCACGAACCAGACCTGGACGATGTGCGGGAGGTGGGCGGGAAAGTTTCATAGTGATTTCAACACTGTGTGTTTGTTGTGCCTCTCCTGCTGCTTGCTGCTGGTGTAGGGTTCCTGCTGCTTGTTTTTGATGAGGAAAATGTTTTATTGTTGAAATACAATCAATCCAGGATAACCCAAGCCAGAGATAAGCAAGTAGAAGATAATCAGGATCAAAGCATGAAGGGCTGCAGTCACAAAGAGTTAGATAAAGACAACTATCAACACACAAGACCACAGCAATTAGCATACATTGCAACTCAGGATGAAATATTTTACATGTTGGAGAAAAGCTGATTGGAAAACTGCCCCAAGGGCTCACTCTCATCCCTTGTGCCATCTTGAGATGTGCACTCTTTGTTTTTGGGTCCCATAGGTGCTGAGGTGGCATGGCTTGTGGCGCTGAGGTCACTGCCATGTCACATGGGATAATCCTACTTAGCTAGGCTGACTGGGTATTGAACCCAGGACCTCTCAAAAGGAGGTGCCCCAGCCCCCTAGGGTGCATACCACTAGGATAGCTAAGAATTCATGAGAAAACATGGATCAATTCATAGGCTCTGCCTTCAGTATATCAGTGCCTCAGTAACCCAGGAGAAGATGTTTTAGTGCCTATAGCTTGGGGATAAAGGGGTCCACACAACATCCTGTTTTAGTGTTTGGTTCCATAGGTCAAAATATGTTATCACCCTTTTTGGTAGGGCCAATACTAAGATAAAAATGCATGAGTGCTTAGAGCACCTCTAATCCAACTAACGTATACCCTAAAGCGTTGGAAAGGCACTTTTTCTTACTCCCCCCTTGTGCTGTGGTGGCCACCACACTCTTTGTTTTTGGGTCCCATAGGTGCTGACGTGGCATGGCTTGTGGCGCTGAGGTCACTGCCATGTCACATGGGAGAATCCTATTTAGCTAGGCTGACTGGGTATTGAACCCAGGACCTCTCAAAAGGAGGTGCCCCAGCCCCCTAGGGTGCATACCACTAGGATAGCTAAGAATTCATGAGAAAACATGGATCAATTCATAGGCTCTGCCTTCAGTATATCAGTGCCTCAGTAACCCAGGAGAAGATGTTTTAGTGCCTATAGCTTGGGGATAAAGGGGTCCACACAACATCCTGTTTTAGTGTTTGGTTCCATAGGTCAAAATATGTTATCACCCTTTTTGGCAGGGCCAATACTAAGATAAAAATGCATGAGTGCTTAGAGCACCTCTAATGCAACTAACGTATACCCTAAAGCGTAGGAAAATCACTTTTTCTTACTCCCCCCTTGTGCTGTGGTGGCCACCACTGTCGCATTTTCAGGAAAAAGGTATTTTTTCTCGGCCTTTTCTTGGTTTCCACATCTACTTTAACATACCTATAGCTTCCCTAACACTGGAAAAGAGCGCTTTACCATGGCCAGCGACTCTTGCTGCATTGTTAATGACAATTTCCAACAGAAAAATCGGCGCTCTTGGCGCTGCCGGGGTTCCTGTGGCTTGGTCGGGTTAGAATAGGGCATGCCAAGGCCATTTGCATTTGCATCCCTCCCTCCAAGAGGCAGCGTAACACAACCCAACGCCAGACTCTCATAGGACGCTCGACCCAAGTCTCATCGAACCTGATGGGGACACCTGTCCTGTTACTGGGGCGAGGGTGTGCTGATTTAATTAGAATTGCCCCTTTGGGGGGTCTTGGTTCTGGTTCACTCTCCTGCAGCTGCTTTTCGGCCCGAACAGCGGCCTACTCAGCGAGGATTTGCAAGGATGTCAGTAGAACAGAGGAATGGGAGGATGAGGGACGGATCCACGCAAACGCGAAGCGACAACACCTAAATCAATCAAATGACGGCCTAGAATTTTTCTGCAGGCACGCACCTGGACAGAATGCAATTGTGCATCAGATGCACATTTTGATAAAGTTTGTGGTCATGTCGTGATTTTTTAAATCAAAAAATTCTTACGCAGAAAGAGGGGGCGCGCAGGAGCGGCTCCTAGCGAAGCGCCAGAAAAAAAAGAATTAATAAGATTATAAACGTATGTTACGCAGAATGACGAAAATGACGAAACCCACATAAATAGACAAACATAAAGATTACACCCACAGTGACAGTAAGAATTCACGATTCAAGATTTCAAAAATCAACAGAAGGACTTCAATGAATCAGGTATAAACCACAGGTGTGCTCGTCTCGATGCAGCATGCACGTTGCTTGTCTCGTGTCTCCGTGAACGTGCCTTGTAGCAGCGCTAACAAACGATAGAGGGATAGATTAGAAAGATTGCAGATGATTAGAGGTAAGTCCAGGGTGATTAGACATACACACATATGCATAGCGTCGTTTCTCGCTTGTGTCTCGCTTTTCCTTCACCTTGCTTCACTCTCCAGCGGTGAGTAAGGTAGGTAAGCCCAGGTGGGGCCACCCCCTGGTGCAGTTCGTGATTGTTGGTAAGATTAGGAAGAAAAACAGTGGTTGACCCAGTTTGACGGTAAACTCGTGCATGCTCGTGCATTCACAAACGCATTAAAGGGTAGGCCACGCAAAATGCGCACGGTAAACCTTGTTTAGGTTACCCAGGGGCTCCATCCCACGTTCTTTAAGAGAACGGGTGGAGCTTCTTAAGCTTGCTTGCTTGATAGGGGCGTTTGTGGTCAGCGTATTATAGGGCCATCTGAGAAGCGTATAATACGTGGAGATGGTCTTGGTTCCTCCGCTGCAAACGCTCCTGCATCCGCCTTTGTTCTCCAGGTGGGACAGTCAGGGTGAACTGGTGCAGTACCAAGCCGTGCTAAAATATGCGGTGCTGATCACACACAAACAACAAGCTGCGGCTCAGCCAGGAGTGGCAAGCGCAGCCCAACACCTTCAACATCCACGCTGTGCACGCAACAAGAGCACCCCTTTCCTCCAAGCCCTAGCAGGGAAACGCGTTGTGGCGTCCCTGTTAGGCCACAGACGCTTAGTAGCTCTGTGTTTTCTTTGTAATTTCACAGGTGAGCGACTAGGGCTCTTGGGTTCATCTTCAACGCCACCGAGTAGAGCGTGCGTGTAGGAGTGGTAGTCCTGAGTGGGGGCTTGTGCCAGTTGCAGTAGTGCTCGCCCACCAGGATGGTGCCACTGTAGGGTGTGTAGGACCTGTAGTGTGTGTGTCACTGTCCCAACCCTTTCCTGCAATTTTAGCGGGGTTGGTGGGCAGTGGCAGTGGTTAGGCTAGATTTTGGCCACTTAGCAAATAGGCGTTTTCAAGCCTTCATAGCTTTTGGCCACCCCTCCCTGTAGTAGACAAATAGGTAGGGAAAACAATACCTGGATTAGTACGCTGGGTATTCCCCCAAGGTTTTGCGCCAGCACAGAAATTGGGCGCTTAGGGGAGGGGAGACCCGGGGCGTACCCCGTGGCATCGGTAAGACAACCCTCCAGGTTTAGCAAGCGTGCAGACTTGGGTATGATTAGGACACCACTTCTGCAGCTTGCTCTCAGGACCTTAGGAATAGCACACTCACACATACACTTAGGCAGGTAAGGGTAAGGTTCAGTCCCTAGCTTTCGTCTTGGAGGCAAGCGGCTCAGCGAGCCTCAGCAACTCACCAAGGTTGTTCTGCGACAAGTAGTCTATCAGAACTGAGTTTAGGCGTCCCTCAGGTAGAACAAACGCAGAGAAGGGCTCCGAGGTGGCCTCTCCGACTCCAAACCCTTCCCAGAGGGTGAAGAAGCGCGAACCCTGGCGATAGCAGTGGCGTAGGACAGACTTCACCAGGTAGAGGCCCTCCTTAGCCATCTCCTCGGCGTTCATGTCGGGGAGTTCCCGTTCAACGTCCATAGGGCTGGCAGCCCCTTGTAAGTCTAGGGCGGCGATTTCCTCGTCGTTCAGCTCCCACTCCTCCCCACAGAGGTCTTCAGGATCATGGTAGCGCTTCAGATGTTGAGCAGCGCACACCAGGGTCCCCCCTGGATGGGGAGAACACTGCACGGTTATACGGTGTCCATCTACAGATAGAATCTTGTAGGGCCCAAAGTATGGGTCATCGCTGGTAGAGCGTGGCCAGGCGGGTAGTGGGCTGTGGTGCACCAGCACCCAGTCCCCTTCTTGGTAGGTGGCAGGTACCCGGTGCTTGTTCTTCTTGTTCCACTGACGCTCCCTCACTCTCTGGAGCATAGCCTTGGCCTTTTCCACCTTCGCTTGTTGCTCTTGGACCAACTCCCCCACGGAAGAATGGGTGTCCTCTGGATAGGGGGCATGTAGGAACCACGCCGGGCGCCCTAGGAATAGCTCATGGGGCGAATAGCCGGTCGCCGAACTCTCTTGGGAGTTCATCATCAAGGATATGACGGGGAGTAGTCTCATCCATTCTCTGGTGCGTTCAGTTTTGCACCATATCCTTACATTCTCCTTGAGCACACGAATCTGTCGCTCACATAGGGGGTTGCTCGTGTGAGAGTAGGGAATCCCCGTAGACACCTGGACATTGAGGGATCTCAGGACCCTCTTGTACCAGCTGGTATATGAGCGTACTCATACGTCCTCATCGAGTTAATCTCTTTAGGCGCCTCATAGACACAAAACCACTCCTCCAGGAGTATCTTGATACTCTCCTCTCCGGTAATGTGCTTGGTACATGGGAACACCCTGGTAGACCTGGTCAACCCACAGGTTACCACGAGGGCGAGGTCATAGCCCCCGAACTTCGGCATCTCTGTGTAGTCCACGTATAGAACACTGTTAGCACAGTAAGGGATGGGCAGGGTCGAGTAGAGACCCCTGTCCCTGATATCCCCCGGTTTGCAGGACCTACACGAGCACTTGTCCACGATGGGCTGGAGGGTTTTTCGCAGTTGGTCGTCAGTCCACGTAGTGTGGAACCACTGCTTGAATAGCCTCAGGGTACGGTCAGCACCCACATGACCGCTGGACTCGTGGGTCCACTTAAGCAGCGCTGGGACTCTGTCACTGGGTACCACGATGCCGTCCTCGTGCCAGAGGTACCTCTTGTCCCTCTTCCACTGATCTTGGTTGACCATGAGGGGTTCAAGGCGTTTCTCCAGGTGCTTGTAGATATCCTCAAACTCCTTCAGGTACTCCGATTGTTGGAGTCCATCCAGGGGGCGTATCATAGTCATGTTGAGGTCCAAGTGTACGTCCATACGGCTGAACGCCTCCTTAGCCAGCGCTTCAGACTGGGCACCAATCAGGGCATTGAAGTTGTTGCGGCTGATGTAGTCTGCACACTCGTTCTTCACTCCCTGTATATGGTGTACCGTCAGCCGTAGTTGGCTGAGGTAGGTCCACCAGCGCCGTAGCTTGGCCTTCTCAGGTGAGGGGCCCTTCCGGAAAGTGCGGACCGGTTCTTGGTCGCACAGCCAGACCACAGGGTTACTTCCCGACAGTCGAGCTTGTGAGGATAGCACCAGCATACCCGAAGCAATTCCTGCTCATAGGTGGAGTAGTTCCCCCTGGCCTGGTTCCATTTCCAGTTCCAGTGGCCCAGAGGTAGTAGGACCCACTTGTCGTCAGGGTAGCTGTGCTTGAGAGTTCCATCTCGGTTGAGACCTTCAGTCCCCCATTGGGAAATAGCCGAGTCGAACTCCTCCTTCTCTAGTGCTTGCCATTGGAACAACATTCGACCACCGCCCACATTGCTGGCGTCTGTCACCGGGATAATCTCCCCTTGTGCCCTAGACACACCCAAGCACTTAGTGTTGGCCACCTTGTCTTTGAGCTCATCAAACGCTTGTTGCTCTTCTGGGCCCCAGCGCCAAGTAGTACTCTTCTTGATCAAGGCCGTCAGAATGGCGCTGGTGTAGGTGAAGTTCTTGATACGGCGGCGGTAGAAGTTGCACGCCCCAATGAAACTGCGTACATCATGAAGTCCTTTCTTGGGGTCTTCGTGTCGTACCTTAGCGTCCATCAGGGGTTTGACCTTAGAGGCCGCTGGGGTCCGGCACCCAAAGCCAACGTCCAACCCCAGGTACTGCATGGTCTCTTGCATGAACTCACACTTCTCCAGCTTGAGTCGTGTATGGTTCTCTTGGCAGACTGCAAAGAACTCACCCAAGAGGATTAGGTGATCCTCCTGGGTATTGGTCCCGAGGCATACATCGTCGATGTGTGCTTCCATCTGGGCCCCACAGGAGATGATTTCCTGCACCTTAGGTCTTCTTCGTAGGATGGACAAGATCTTGTTCATCAGCTCTCGGAATAGAGCGGGTGCGTTGGCCACGCCAAACGGCATGACCTTCCACTTGAACACCCTCCCCTGAGGGGTGATGAAGGCTAGTAGCCCCTGAGCGTTGGGCGTCAGGTCCACCTGCCAGAATCAGCTCCTCTTATCCATCTTGGTCTTGTAGCGACGGGAGGCTATCTCCTCAAGGGTTGACTCCATGTTAGGAATGGACCCTGAGTGGCTCAGCGTTTTCTTGTTCAGCTCTCCGTAGTCTACTACCAGCCGTTTGGCTGTAGACCCAGGTTTAGCCACGAAGAAACAGGGGCTGCAGTGTTGGGGGTAGTCCCCTTCCTTGTACTCCAGGACTAGGCCAGCATCGATACATTCTTGTATCTGTCGCTCAATCTCGTCGGCCTGCTCTTTAGGAGCCGGATGGGGTCCCCTCCGGATCTTGTGACCCACAAACTCGGGTTCCAGCTTGAGGTCCATCTGTACCAGCTTGTCACATGATGCTGGGGGTGGTAGTTCACCGAACACCTCCAGATAGGTCCTTATAAGCTTCTGCACCCGCGGGTCCAATATCTTGATCTTGTCCTCCATGTCCTCGTCAGAGTGTAAGTTGCTTGCCCATTGAGTAATAGACGTCGGGAGGTGATCCTCCACCGACTCTTCGGCCTTGGTAGTACCCTTCAACCCTTGGTAGGCATAAAGTAGGTCTCGTTCAAGCATCTCCGGTGGACGATGGCAACATAGGCACACTCGTGGGCGTTCACATACACATTCCTCCGAGAGGTCGTCCTTCTCTGGGGTCCTCACATGGGCACCCCACACGCTCTTCATGAGCTTAAGATCTACCTCCCTTTGCCAGGTGGTGATCTTCTGTTTGAGGTCCTCCTTCAATTGGGATAGATCCCCCATTCTTCCTTGCTTCAGTGGCCATGAGCTGCGGGTAGGCTTAGCGTAGCATAATGTTTTCGCCACCAACATTCTCCTGGTGTCCACGTACTCCCTTAGCCTGGATCGGGGATCCAGCTCTTCGTCCACGGGGTCTTCCACCCTCATGGAGAGTAGGGGTTTCATTGGGGCGACTTACTCGGCGTTCTCCACTTCCTCCACGCATGTCTGCACGAAGAACGCGTCATGCTCAGTTTCGTCATCTGAGTGGATAGAGCTGGGGAGCTCGGATAGTCCACACTCAGAGACTCCATCAGGAACAGGTAGATGGCAGGGAGAGTTGAGGGCGTTGGTGTTAATCACGACGTATTCATCTCCTCCTGGTATAGTCTCAATAGCATCTTGAGGTCGTAGGCGATCCTTCAAGTCACCCAAGGCGAGTCCATCGCTTTCTCGTTGTATAGCCTTGACCAGACTCGAGTGCAGGTCCTCCCAGGCGATGGAGGTAAGACCTCCGTCCACCACGCTGAACATACTCCCCCATCCGGGTTTCCCGATGGGCGTCTTACGCCCCGGAGGCAGGTAGATGGCCTCATCAGGTAACCGAACAGAGCTGATAGTCAGCCTGTCCAGGAGGGTTCGCCAGTACTCGTTGCCCCCATGGGCTCCCCAATCGGGGGAACACAGGACCATACGGGAACGTTCCAAGGCCACCTTACCCAGTTCACTGAACCTGGGGTTCCTGTAGGCCATCCTGAAAGAGGGCCCGTAAATTTTGTAGCTGCAGTTTTTCCCCTTGCTGCAGTAAAGGTCCAGTACATGCCGCTTGTCGCTGGCGAACAACTCCACACTCAGGTCTTCTCTAGAGTAACCCAAGTCCTTCAGACCTTGGTCTAGGACTTCTCCCAATAGTTGATAGTCCTCAGTTTTGGAGGCCGCCATCATGTTGGAGGGCTCCTTCTTCGATACCCTCAGGTAGCTCGAGGTGTGCTCCGACTGCTCCAGTGGCACGGACTCTCTGCCATTGCCGTGGTCCACGTAGAGGAGGTAGGGCGCTTGCAGCGTCAGGAATTGTATCTGGGAGTGCTGCACGAAGAAGTCAGTCCCCAATACAAAGTTGAAGGCCTCAGCGTCCATCACATAGAACCGATGGGGGATAGTTCGGGAGCCCATAGGTACCTCCACTTCACAGTCCCTGCAGCTGTGCACCACATGTCCATCCCCCATTCGTATAGCCGCGGTGGTCATGGTGTTCTTCAGCTTCCCACAAGGTAAGGTTTTCTTGGCCACTATAGATATGGTGGCTCCAGTATCCAATACCCCCAGGTATTCACGTCCCCCTAGTCGGATACGTACCCAAAACACCAGGTCCAGGGCCCCACCGGAGCGTCCCCGTCAGAGCTCCGCGGGACAGGTGACCTCAAACCCCTTGTTCCGCAATTTGCGGGCCATCCTCATGAAACGGCTTCTCTTCTTAGCGTTGCCATCATCACCACCTTCATGCTCACGCTTGGCCCCTTGTTCTCGCTGGGCCTGAGTCTGCGAGCGTGTGGTGGGACCAGACTGCCCTCCAGAGGGCTCGGAGTTCCCCCCTGGATTAGGGTTGGGGTTGCCACCGTTCTTGTCCGGGTTCTTGTTGTCCTTGTCTGGCTGGCGGTTAGCGCCTCCTCCTCGTCCACCTTGGTTGTTGTCTTGCCCTTTTCCACGTCCTTTGTACTTGGAGTTGCCGGAGTCGTTGCCGTTGCCTTTGCCTCCACCTTTGCCAGAGCCTTTGCCATGATCCTCACCCTTCAGCTTCGCCGACAGGCGTTGCTTGTGGTAGCACTCATCCTCGTAGTGCTTCCTCTTCCCACAGAAGGCACAGGTGATAGTACACCTGTAGTGATCCGGCATCTTCGCTTTGGCGCCGGTGTTGGTCTCCTGCTTCTTCCCTTGGACTACGAAGCAGTCTCGCTGCTCGCAGTCAGGGGCGTGCTGCAGGTGACCCTGCTCATCTCTGGCATCACACCAGAAGAGCTCCTTGACATTCTCCATGATACGGGCGTGTTTGGGGGTAGTCCCCTGTCCAGGTCTGGGTCCTTGGTGCCCTTTGCCATGGCTTCCAGAGCCTCCCCCTCCAGGTCCGTAGTTGTTCAGGTGCTGGTCGCTTTCTTTCTCCGGCGCCAGCTCCAGGAGTAGCACACATGAATCCTCGTAGCGGAGGGCTCTAGCCTTGCGCTCTGCCGTTAAACGGCACTCGTCCCACAGCTCCCGAGGGAGCTTAGCCACGAAGCAGAAAAGCAGGTCGTCGCTGCTGTAGGAACCAGGTGTCAATCGTCCAGCCCAGTGATCCAGGTCGGCCAATAGCTCAGAGACCCTGCCAGGTCTGGGGTTGTTGGGCAGCACGGCCAGGTTCTGGATCTCGGCCCTGATGGAGAGGTCGGTTTCATAGGTTGGGTACTGCCTCTCCAAGGCAACCAACGCGTCGGCAAAGGTTGCCGACTTAGTCACGATCTGCTTGACCTGCTTCTCCAGGTACTTGGTCTTGCAGCACTGCAGGAGCAGATCACACTTGACTCGTCCACCAGCATGGGTTTGGCCGGTCATTCGGAGGAACCGGCCAAAATTCTCAGCGAACTCGCTGAGATCCTTGCCTGTGAACTCAGGCAAATTCAGCACGATCTTGGAGGTGGCAATAGCCTTAGCCTCCTGAGACCTGCGTCCTTCAGGGCGCCGGGTCTTCCTCTTCTTCTTTTTCTTACGCCCACTTGGGTTCTCGGGGTCCTCAGGGTCGTCGTCCTCCGAGGGCGAAGCAGAAGTCATGGACGGCGGCTCATCATCAGAGGGGTCTCCGCCTAGGTCACTAGAGCCATACGGCTCCACATCAATCATTGCCCTCAGGGCTGTCAGCCCCAGCCGGTCCAGCTCGGCTCTCGTGGAATTCCCCACATGGCTTTAGGGTGGCTGCGCCGTTCTCGGTACGGAAAGGCTTCTCAGTATCACTGCAGGGGTCGGCATCGGTCGGCTCCTCAGGCTCCCCAGGGTGTTTGTCATCCCTGCCACCAGGTGGTTAGCCTGTACTCGATGGGGTGAAATTCCCACCATGGTAGGTGACGCTTGGGGCGGAATCAGGGGCTCTAGTTTAGCCCGAATCTCTTGAGTGAGATCGCCCACAAGTTCAGAGGTGGCTCATCGGAGAGCCTCTTTTATCTCCGACCGCGTCAGGGACCTGTTGGAGGATCTCCCCGATCCTCTACTTCTGCTCTCGCATGACTCAGGTCCTCTCCTCAGCCCCCTCAGGGTTGCATACCCAGGAACATCCACATAGGCTCCCGTAGCGGGTAGAGGATGGTGATAGTCAGCCATATACCATCGCGGCGCAGAACTGGAGGCCACCGGCTCACTGGTAGTAGTTGCCTCTGGAAACGCAGTGGTAGGTGGGTTCACACCATAGGTTGGGTAGGTAGGCATATCAGTAAAGCCTGTGCCCTCAGCCATAGGCGGGGTCGTTTTGGGTGTGGATGTTGTAGCCGCTGGGTCTGGAGTTGGGAGTGTGCCGGTTGTAAAAGAGGGTGATGCATGGAGGCCAGAGGCGCTTGGTGCGCCCTCGAAGGTCGACTCACTCGTCGGGTCGTGCCCATGGTCTACTCCTTCGTCTGCCATGCTTTCTCCTACATCCCTCTCTCTCTACCTCTTTCTTTTCACAGGGTTGGTGTCCACCTCCTCGACTGAGAGGGCCCAGAAGGCCGACTGAAGTACCTCCAGCGAGTCATCACCCACATCAACTGGCCCATGTCAGGGCACCGAAGGTACAGCGCTAGGTCCAGGTCCAGGTTCACCAGGTGCTGGCATTGCTGGTGCCTCTGGCGCCGTCCTCACGTCGGTGTCCTCCTTCTTTGTGTCTATCTTCGCCCATCTTGCTTATATATGACAGATCTCGGCGCACTGGATGTTCGGCACGGGGTTGCTGCCTGTATGCAGAGACTGTCTGCCTCTTGCTACCAGAAGGTTTTATACTGATTTCAACACTGTGTGTTTGTCCTGCCTCTCCTGCTGCTTGCTGCTGGTGTAGGGTTCCTGCTGCTTGTGTTTGATGAGGAAAATGTTTTATTGTTGAAATACAATCAATCCAGGATAACCCAAGCCAGAGATAAGCGAGTAGAAGATAATCAGGATAAAGGCATGAAGGGCTGCAGTCACAAAAAGTTTGATAAAGACAACTATCAACAATAGACCACAGCAATTAGCATACATTGCAACTCAGGATGAAATATTTTACATATTTGAGAAACGCTGATTGGGGAACTGCCCCAGGGGCTCACTCTCATCCATGCTGCCATCTGCAGATGTGCCCTCTTTGTTTCTGGGTCCCATAGGTGCTGAGGTGGCATGGCTTGTGGCGCTGAGGTCACTGCCATGTCACATGGGATAATCCTACTTAGCTAGGCTGACTCGGTATTGAACCCAGGACCTCTCAAAAAGAGGTGCCCCAGCCCCCTAGGCAGCATACCACTAGGATAGCTAAGAATTCATGAGAAAACGTGGATAAATTCATAGGCTCTGCCTTCAGTATATCAGTGCCTCAGTATCCCAGGAAACGCCATTTTAGTGCCTATAGCTTGGGGATAAAGGGGTCCACACAACATCCCGTTTTAGTGTTTGGTTCCATAGGTCAAAATATGTTATCACCCTTTTTGGTAGGGCCAATACTAAGTTAAAAATGCATGACTGCTTAGAGCACCTCTAATACCACTAAAGTATACCCTAAAGTATTGGAAAATCATTTTTTCTTACTGGGCGCATAGCCGGGCTGCCATTTCGGCCATGAGGTCGGCCATGGCTCCAAGTTCCCCGTGGGAGGCGGCCCCGTAGGTGGTGTGGCCCGTGTGGTGGTCCATGTGGTAGTGTCCCTCAGTGTGGGTTAGCCGCAGGGTGGCCCCCCCGGTGATGGGCGTGAGGGCGGATTCGCCTGAGCCGTCGGTGAAGAAGAGTAGGTCCGCCGGTGAGGGTTGTGGGAGGCGGCATGGGTTCATGGGCAGGTAGGAGTATATAGCGAGGCTCATGGTGAGGTGGGCCAGCGGGGTTGTTGGCTGCAGGATGGGGGTGGCGTACACCCCTACTCCTCTGGAGACGATGTGTTTCCCTTGGGGGGACAGGGCTAAGAGTCCCTGTTCTGGCTGTCCTTGTGTGAGGTAGAAGTAGATGTAGTGGAGGATGTAGGCTGTGTCCGGGTTAAGGTCGCGGCATGTGAGGGTTTGTGTTCGGTGCTCCGGTGTGTGGCAGGAGTGGTGGAGCGGATAGTAGGGGTGCTCGTGTTTGCCAGTTCTGCCTGGTTCGTACATGCTGTAACAGAGGGCAACCACTGCCGGGTCGGGGCGGGTCCAGGTGGGCGTTGTGGTGAACAGTCATTGGGGTGTGTGGTCAGGGTTTCACGCCACCGTGGGGTTGGTGTCGGTGCGGTGGAACCATGGGGCTACCCATGCGTAGGCCTGTGGTGGCAGGTGGGTTATGGGGTGGGTGTGGTGGGGTGCTATAAGGTACAATATGGGCCACAGCTTGGTGGGTGCCTCAGGGTCACAGGCCCAACATGTGTGTGGCATGCTCTGGGAGTCGTGGGGGACCTTCGGTAGGTCTCGGGTGGTCATGTGGTGCTTCCGTATGCGCCATTTTGCCCTGTGGTGGATGACAGTGGTCTGCGTGGGTTTGGCTTCATTTGGGGCCAGTAGTAGGGTTAGCGGTGGGACTGGGCCCGCCACTGTGGGGACGGGTTCGTGTTCCGAGCCGGTGGGTGCGTAGGGCGGTGCCGCTGGGATGGGTCGGGGGTGCTGCTTTTTGAAGTCCCGGTAGGGTGCTTGCATGTCTTTGCTTCCTGGCAGAGTTTCTCCCGCTGCTCCTGCCGTCTGCGTGAGGTACTGGTGGAAGAGGCGGTATTGAGGCCATTTGGGAAGTTGTAGGAAGGGGGTGTGGTGTGCCCCGCTGTGGTGAAGGACCCGCATTTGGGGGAGGGTGACGTATACTACGGTGACGGAGGCCCCGACGAGGTCTATGGTGTTGATGGTGCCTTTGGGGTGATGGTGGAGGTCCCCGCAGAGGACCGCCAGGGGCCCTGACTCCGGGCACGTGTTCTTGGTGAATATGGCGTGGTGCGGGGAAGGGAGGAAAAGCTGCAGGTGGTTCCACAGGCGCGTGTTCATGTTTGTGGGCATGCCCGTCTGGTGGAGTATCCAGCGTGGGCATGTGTTGCGGGCCCGTTGTGCGGCTTGGAGGCAGATTGTGGCAACTTCGCGGACCTCCAGCGAGTGGTTGTGGGTCATGCGGTGAAGGAGGAGGGCGGTGTGTCTGGTGTAGGCCGCTTTCACCTCGTTTCCTATTGCGTCACCATAGTGGGGCCATGCCGCCCGGATGGCGCGACTGGGTATGGAGGTGGGCCAGCCCCCGTGTGCTGCCCATGCCTTTGTGACGGCGTGTGTGGCCGCCTCGAGGGCGGTGGTGGGGTGCATCAGCTGGAGTGCCTGGAGGCTTATGGAGGCGTTCAACACCCCGCTGAGGTAGTACGCCAGGCTCTGGTGGGAGGGGGAGAGGGCCCTGGTGATCGGGGACGCATATCTGGCTAGGTGTGACTGCAACTTGGGAGGGAGGTTGGTGTCCTCAGGGTGGGCGGCCTGGATCTCCCCCAGGCGGATGGTGGTTGTCACGATTTGCATGGGGGGTCCTTGTGGCCCTAGGGTGGGGGTTGCGGCAGACCCCTTGATCATGGCCACCGACTTTGTGGGGTGGACGATGAGGTTGTTGCGGGAGAGGTAGGAGATGGTCACGTCAGTAAGTCGTTGGCTTGCTTGGTGAACGTTGGTCCGGCGTCTGGGGTGTGTGGTTCGTGTGGGGTGTGTGCGACCGTGAGGCTGGTGTCGTCCGTGAAGCCCACCAGGGGGGGGGAGGAGGGGGTAGGATGCGTAGGCCGGGTAATCTTGTTCGATTGTGAGGGCCAGGGGGAGTGTCACGAGGAGGTACAGGAGGGGGCCTTCCGCTCCTCCTTGGGGGACCCCGCTGCCTGGCTCCAGCAAGGGGGTGAGGCCTGCTCCGGTGCAGACTGTGTACTTGCGGGTGCGGATGTAGCCGGAGGCGAAGTTGTAGAAGGGGAGGCCCATGCATTTCCACACCGCCTCCAGAAGGAGCCAGGGGGTGTTTGGGAAGGCTCTCTTGACGTCGAGGGAGGCGATGATGAGGTCTACCGGGTCCATGTCGGCGATGGTGTCTAGGAGGAAGATGGCCTCGTGTGGGGACCGGCCCGGGATGGCCCCCGAGAGGCTGGCGGGTAGGTGGGGGTCCAGGTGGGGGCGGATGTGGCGCAGGAGGATGGTCCAGACGATTTTGACCTCCGTGACTGCACAGACTATGGGGCGCCAGTTGTCAGGGTTGGCCCAGTCCCCCTTTTTGTAGAGGGGGCGGACAACGTTTGCCCAGTCTGGTGGCAGGGGGGTTTGCCCCGTGACGATGTCCCAGAGGCGGTGGGCGAGGATGCGGAGGAGGTGGGCGAGGAGGTGGTAGTATGCCTCCGCAGGGAGGCCGTCGTAGCCTTGGGTTTTGGGTTGCCGGAGACTGTGGATGGCACTCTGGACTTCGTGGATGGTGAAGGGGCGTTTTTCCAGTTGCCTCCCCTGGGCGTGGTTGAAGACCTGAGGGAGGCAGTCGACTTTGGCCTGGGTGTCCGTGTCCAATGTGTCTTGGGTGGGCGTGTGTTGTTGGAGGAAGCTGTCTTGGGTGGCTTGGAGCACCGTGGCAGGGTTGTTGGTGAGGGAGCCGTCCTCCTGCCTGACCCCGGTGATGGTGCGGTGGCCGGTGTCGGTCATGGCGTCGTTGAGGTGGCGGATGGCCTTGTAGGGGAGTTCGTGTTGCGCATACCGTTCGTGCTCTTGGGCAATGCGCTGTTGCCTGATGATGTGCCACTGCTGCAGGTCTGCCCTCATGTGGGCTATCTGCGTCCTGCAGTGGTGGACGTGGCGGCGAGTTTGGGGGGTGTCGGTGTGGAGGAGGGTCGCCAGTTGATGCTTCGCATCCCAGAGGTCATGGAGCATGTCCCCCAGGGCCTCGGGCGGTCGGTCGTCCTCAGTGTGGGGATGCTGCTGGAAACCGCAGGCGACGGCGGCTGTGCGCATGGCTGTGAGTAGGTCGATGGGGACCGGTTGCATGCGCCAGGCACGGTCTATGGCCCTGTGATATTGGGACTAGGCCTTTTTGTGGTGTAGTAGGGGCATCCTCAGGGGGGGTGGCAGGCCTTGGTCCGCATCCTCCTCGGGGGCTGGGGGGAAGGTTGGGGATGGTGAGGCGGAAATGCAGGGGGCTATGGCCTGTGGGTCCCAGCGGGAGGGGCCCGTATTGGGGCCTTCGCCGGGATGATGGTGGTGGGGTCGCCATAGCATACGTCGATGCGGGAGGGGGCGGCCTCTGTTTGGTGGGGGAAGTGGGATGGTTGGCCTTCGAGGTTGGCTGTCAGGTCCACGAGCCCCAGCATTTCGATGGTGTCGCGGACTGCTTGGTCCTGGGGTGTGGCCTGTCCCCCTCGGTCCGCTGGGGTGGAGGCGGCGTTCATGTCGCCGATGATGATTGTGGGGGCGAGCATGGCCATCTGGCAGTATGCTTCAGCCGCTTGGAGGAAGGGTTCCGTGGCGTCCCCGAAGGGGACGTGGGCGTTGATGACGTTGAGTTGCCATCCGTCCCCAACGACCTCGTAGACGCCTAGTGTCCCTGGGATGCTGAGGTGGTGGACGAGGTGGACGTGGATGCCGGCTCGGGGGTATAGGGGGGTCCCCCTGTGCCAGTAGCATTTGTACGCTTTCTGGTCCGGGGCGCATATGGGGGTTGTTTCTGGAGGGTCGTCGCGTTCTAGGCCTTGCTCCTGCAAGGTGAGGGAGGTGGGGAACCCACTCCGCCCCCTGTGCCATCAGAAGCTCCTGGAGGGCGGCTGTGGCGTCCTTGGAGTATGTGATGGCCGGGTGGTTGAGGTCGAGGAGGTTGACGATGGCCTTAGTGGGGGCGGGTCGGGGCTGTGGAGGCTTGCGCCCTGGGCCCTTGCCCCGTCAGGAAGGGGGATTGGGGCCCGGGGACGTTTTGCCTGGTGGTGGGCGCTTGGGTAGGTGCGGTGGGGGGAGGCCCTGGCTCCACTCAGAGGGGAGTTCCCCGGTGTATTTGGTGCCTCTGTGGGCCTTGTTCTCGGCGGTGAGGAGCCGGATGGGGTGGGCGCTGTTGAACTCCAAGGTGTGGCCTTCGGGCTTGTCCGGGGCGCTGTTGCCTTGGTCTAGCTCCTTTTGGCGGTGCCAGATCACCCGGATTTGCACCCCATCGTTCGGGCCCAGGTCGCGGAGGTGGTACTGGATTGTGCCCTCACACCAGATCCAGTCGCCCGTGTGGTCGTTGCGGAAAGGCTGCTGGACCTTCACGCCCTTTTTGAATTCTGGGTACTCTTCTGGTTGCGCGGGTGCTGGTGGCGGGAGGAAGGATGATGAGGATGCTTGGTCCGTTTGGGGTGGTGGTAGTGGTGGGAGGGAGGATGGTGAGGATGCTTGGTCCGGGTTTGGGGGGAGGGTCGGGGGGGGGTTGCGGGGGGTTGGGAGGTTGTTGCCCTGCCGTCTTTTCTGCCTTGGTTTGGGGGCAGGTGCGCCCCTTTTCCGTCACGCTCGCTTGGGTGGGACTGGAGGTGGTGGGGCTGGGGGGGCGTGGGGTTAGAAGAAGGGGTGCGTACCCTGCTGGCCCAGATCCCTTAGCAGGGGTTCTGCCGGCGTTTGCATGGTCGCTTTCGCGTGACTGCGGGTGAGGTCGGCGAGCTTGCGTACGGTCTCCGGGGGGTTGGTTGGCCATGGCAGTGCGGCCCGGCTGTTGTCGAAAGGGTGGTGGAGGTGGTAGTTCCTCATGGCCTTGGCCTGCTTGACCCAGGCCTCCGTGGGTTCCGGTGTGTCTGGGCCGTTGGGGGATCCTTGAGCCCAGCGGAGTGGTGTGTGGAGGGCTTCCCACGGGGCGCCTTTGCGGCCTGTGAGGGTGGTGGCCTGGAGGAGTCGCTGCCGGCCTCGTGGGGGGTATTCCGGGTCTATTTCTGGGGTGTAGGCCTGGGCCGTCATGAGGACTCCGTGTGCCCAGTGGGGGACCCACCATTGGGGGTCCGCTTTGAGGATGTGGATGGCGGGTTCTTGGGGGGGCGTGTCCAGGGTGTCCCACGACGCGATGGCTAGTTCTATCCTTGAGGGGTGGAGGTGTGGGGTGGCCCTGCGGCTTAGGAGTTGATCGATGTGGAAGGGGGTGACGGGGTCTTTGGGGCCTTGCAGTGGTGGTGGCATCGCTGGGATGGCTGTGGGGTCCCAGTGGTGTTCGTGGGCGGCGAGGGTGTATAGGGCGGCGGTGATGATGTGGTGAGCTTGCCCCTCCAGGACCATGTGGCGCTCCGCGCCGAAGTCCTTTGGTAGGTGGGCTGTGGGGTGGACGGTGATGTTGGCCAGAGCGCTTTGGTGGGTCTTTTTGCCCCCGTCTGGCGCCTGCGTCAGTTTGTCCCCCAGGATGTGTTGGTGTTGGTGTTTTGGTGGGGACGGTCCAAGGGCAAGGGACTCTACTCCGTGCAGGGGGATTGCGTGTTCCCTGGACCTGTTGGGCAGGATGTATATGCCCGGGTCCCCTGGTACGGTGCCCAGGTACATGTTGCCCGTGATGGTGGGGGCCGGGAGCGGTTGGCGCAGGGGCGAGGTGCATGGGATGGAGCAGGGCGGGTCATGGTGCTCACACCGGGGGTGGTTGATGCCGTATGGGGTGATGTGTACAGCGAAGGGGCCGACGGCGCGCTGGAGTTTGTGGGGTTCGATGTTGTTGAGGCGCGCCACCGCCCGTGTGTGGGAGCGCCCTTCGCCGATTCACACGGCGTCTGCCCGTGACGCCGCTGGGTTCAGGCAGTCCGTGATGATGCCTGTGATCGTGCGGTTGTCGGTGGCATCGGACACTCTGGCGGGGGGGGCGCTGATGCGGGAGATGGTGTGGTCGTTGTGGAGGGTGCGGGCCTTGCGCCTTGCATCGTGTCGGTGCTGGGCCTTCTGGGCGCGGGTGTGTACGCCTGTGTGTTTCTCCTTCTTGTTGGGGCGGTCTGCCGTGTGGAAGGGGGTGGGCCAGGAGGGGGCGTGATGGAGGGTGGGGTGTGGGAGGTCGCCCCGTGTTGTCCACGTGTACAGGGTGGTCGCGGCGGTCCCCTCCGCCTGTATGGTGTATCGCTCGTGGTGTCATCGATGGGTGACGAGGACGTTGGGGGCCGTCACCTCATACACCTGTGTGGTGTGGGGGAGGTGGCGTGTGACGGTAATCTTGGCGGCCTCGTTCTTGCGGGTGGTGGTGTGGGGGATGATGTAGTGGGTCGCCCATTCGTCTTGGGGGGTGTGCTCGACCGTGTCTAGCTTGAGTGGGGGGAGGAGTGGCTTCGGCGATGAGGGTTTTTCTTTGGCTTTCGCGTGGGGCGCCACTTTGGTTTCGACCAGGTATTGCGGGCTCAACGTTTCCGGGGCCCCTACGTGGGTGGCTACCGCTGCTGCGGCCCGGAGGAGGGCAGTGGTGTTGGTGTCTAGGGGGGGGGGGCTGGTTGCGGGGTGAGGGTGTCGTGATCTTGATATGCCCACCAAATGGTGTAGCCTCGTTGGGTGTTGCGGTGCGGGGTTTTGGTCTGGGCTAGCTGGATGGATAGTGCGGTCTTGACGTCCTCCGCTGCTTGTGGGTTTATGGGTGTGGCGTACGCCCATAACACCGGGGTGTGTATGCCGTGTGGTGCTTGGCCTACTCCTCGTACCGGGTGGACGGTGTGGTGGGTGCGTGTGAGCCCTAGGTGTTCCTGGAAGAGGTCCCCACCGATGTCCCCCCACCGTTGCTGCCAGGTGTGTGTGTGGTCGTTCGGGGTGGGGTAGGTGATGACGATGGCTTGCCATGGGGTGGGGCCCGGGTGTACCGTCATAGGTGCCGACGATGCTTGTGGGGGTATGTGGACGGCGTGGATGGGGGCTGCTGTTATGGGGTCTCCCTCCGTTGGTGTGATGGTGGCATCCCCTTCGAAAGCGAGGAGGAGGTGGTGGCGGTCCGTGGGTAGCGTGCAGGTGGTGGTGGGTTCGGTGATTGAGTGGAGGCGGATGGCCTGGAGCCCCGGTGTGATTTCGTCCCACCGGACCGTGCCGTTGTGGACCGCCCATTCTCGCGGTAGATCCCGAAACCCGTTGCGGTCCGGGGTGGTGCGGTGTTGTGGGGGGGGCTCCATTGTGGTGACGGGGTGGGTGAGGGGCTCTTTGCGGGGGCTTTCTTGTGCGGTTCGTGGGGACGGTGCCTGGGGCATCTCGTCATCCGGTTGTTGTGGGGCTATTGGTTCTTGCAGTTCTGCGCTGATGGTGGCGAAGACGTCTTGGAGGGTGGGGGAGGCGGGGGGGTGGGGTGCCGGATCATTCGGGGTGATGTGGTACTCCTCTGGGTTCCCAGGGTCTTGCTGTATGGTGATTGCGGCGGTGGCGTCGTCTTCAGGCGTCCATTGTTGCGGATTGTGGTCGAGGGGGTGGAGGGTGACGGTCTGGCGGTGTTTCCAGCTATGGAATGCAAGGAGGGCGTGGAGGCCGCGCCGGGTGTTCCCGGGCGGGCGGGGGTAGGTCACGGCTGCCGCTTCCAGGAAGGTGTCCATGGTGCCTTTCCAGGTGTCTTCCCAGAGAAGGTCGTCCTCCGTGCCCCAGCCGTTGTCGTTCTCTTTCTCCTGCTTCCACCCCTGGAGGGTCGCGTGGTCCGCTTGGAGCTCCCGTTAGACGGATTGGTAGTACTGGTCGGCGTCCATCGGGTGGGCTAGGGTGCCCGCTAGTGTAACGTAGATGTCCTTTGGGCTGGGGGGGGCGGGAGCGTGGTGGCGCGGTCGGGTTCCTGTGGCTGGTGTTCCGCGTTCTGGTCCGCGGTGGCCAGGGGGGATATGGAGCGGGGTCGTATGGGGTGGTCGGGTTCCTGCGGTTCCGTGGCTTGCTGGTGGGCTTGTGGGCGCGGGGCCGTGGCTGCCAGTAGGTGTTGGATGGCCGGGAGGACGTCGTAGTCGTTGTCCCACAGGCAGTGGGCTGCAGCGCACATCCTGTCGGGAGAAGCGTGGGACGGTGTGGCTGCAGTGTTGCGGGGTGGTGTACGATAGGGTGGGCGACGCGTGCGCGTGGTGGCGTGCTCGCTCTGCTGTTCCGTTCCCTGTGAGTTCTGACCCTTGGGGTGGCATGGTGTGTTGCGCCTGTTGGCTCGTGTTCCGTGGGGGGCGGGGTCCCGGCCGCGGGGCGGTCCGGTGAGGTTCAGTGGGTGTTCGGGGGTTTCCTCTGTGTGGGTTGCTGGTAGGTCGCGTGGTCGGCGCAGGTGACGTGGTGGGGGGTGGTGGTGACGCTGGTGGTGAGGGTGGTGTGGGTGTTGGAGTGGGTGATTGTGCCGCTGGCGGTGCCGTTGGACAGCGCGGTATAGGCGATAGTGCAGGTGAGGCCGGTGCAGGCATCGTGTTAGTTGATGGTGAGGTTGGTGGGTCAGCCTGTTGTCGCTGTTGCTGTCACCGTTGGTGCTGGTGCCGTGGTGGTGTCGGTGATGCTGATGGTGAGGGTGGTGGTTCGGTTGGTGATGGCGAGGGTGCTGCTGGTGACGTAACGGGCGGTGGTGTTGCCGGTGGCGTCGATCGTGAGGGCATAGATAACGTACTAGGGCCGGATGTAGCGGTGGTGGTGAGGGTGCTGTAGATGACAGGTCGGGGGGTGGGGCCCATATCATCGGCGGCGGGGGTGCGGTAGGTGCTGTGGTGGTGAGGATGGCGTAGGGGACGCCCCGAGTGACGGTGAGGGTGGTGTCGGCGACGGTGGGGCCGTTGTGGGTAGTGTACTCGTTGATGGTGGTGGGGCAAAGCTGTTCTTGGACTGTGGGTAGACCCCGTCCGGTGATGGTGGTGCTGGTGGTGTCAACGTTGAGGCTGTTGGTGATGCCAGGCTCCCGGTGTTGCGTGGGGTGGTGGTGCTGCTGGCAAGGTCGCTGGTGAGCGCAGGTGGTGCCATGGGCGGCGGTGCCGGTGGCGGCCGCCTCGAACCATTGGGAGCGACCCTCCACCATCAGCCAGTTGCGTTCTTTCATGGGATTCTGCAATTATTTTTCGGGTTGCGTACGAATGTATGCCGAACTCTCAGGACCATTGCACAAAATGCTGCAGGTTGAGAAGTTTGATGGGCGCAAGGGGAGCAAGAAAAAGCTGGCTTGGACAACGGAGGCGGAAGAAGTGTTCGAGACGCTCAAGAGAACTCTCCTGGGAAAGTTGGGATTATTCCTTATGAACCCGGACAAAGGATTTGTGCTCCGCACCGATGCATCGGATTATGCCGTGGGAGCTGTCCTGGAGCAAGTCCGAGAGGATGGTTCCCATGTCCCAGTGGCTATTTGGAGTAGAGGTTTGGCGGAGGGGCAACGCCGCACTTGGACTGCAAGAGAAAAGGGGACGTATGCCATTATCTGCGCCTCGCGCAAGTGGTCCGGGCATATTGGTTTGCAACCCATTGTCGTGTGCACGGACCATCAAAGTTTGCAGAGTTGGCACAAGGAGCACGTCGACACCCCCTCAGGTCCGGCGGCCCGACGCGCCCGGTGGCACTAGACGCTGGCCAGGTTTTACTTGAGCGTAGTGTATGTGCCTGGGAAGGACAACACTGTGGCCGATTGCCTCAGTCGTTGGGCCTACCCAGCCAGGAAAGCATGGATGGACATCTCCTTGCATGGTGACGCCAAGGAGACTGCAGAGGCCAAGCGTATTATCAAGGCGGAGCCTCTCCTGGAGGAGGGCGAGGCCAAATGCTTTGCGGTGATGGGATCCCGCGCGGAGCTGGCCCAAGTCCGAGATGCCAAGGTGCAAGCGGAGGAGGCGCAAATGAAGGAGGAGGACATGGTACGAGCCATTGAAGGGGTACAATCGGTTGTGATGGAGGATTGGTCCGATGATTATGTAAACTCGAATCATTGGCTCAAGTACTGGAATGCAGTGAGTGGCCGGAGGGATTAACGGAAGACGGGGACAAGCTCTTCCTCAAGGACAAGCTCTTGGTTCCCGAAAACCAGGTGGAGGACTTGATTGACCATTGGCACAACGCTCAGTTGATGCATCCGGGATGAGATAAATTGCAGAAGGACTTGGAATCGAGGTTTTTGTTTCCTCCGGGATATTACGCAGTTTTGAACCGGTATTGCAAGGCGTGTGCGGTCTGCAGGGCCACCAACCATCCCAAGCGGTCAACTGCTGGAAACCCCGTGTACACGGCCATCCTGGAGATTCCGATGAGGTCTATTTCAATGGATGTCTTTGCGATTCCAGAAGTCACCGTGGAAGGCGAGGTCTTTAATTGTGTTTTTTTGGCAGTCGATCGCCACGGCGGATACATCGTGGCGGTTCCGGGCAAAAAATCCAAGAAGAAAGACAAGAGGGACAAGCACGGAGTGGGGCTGCAAGCCAAAACCGTGGCGCAAGCAATGATCTGACATTGGTTGACGGTATTTGATGTGCCAGCCGTGATATACAGCGACAGGGGTACGCAGTTCGATGGCGCACGGTTTCGCACAATGTGCAAGTACATGGGCGTGAGGCATGCCAAGACGGTGGCATATCACAGCCGTTCGAACAGAAGGGCGGAGGTGGCGGGTAGACAATTGTTCAAAACATTCCGGCAAATGCATATTGAGGTGCCTGGCAGAAATTGGTATCATTCCCTTCCGAGGGTTCTGCAGGCGTACCACGATTTTACCCGGACCGTCAGGTTTGTCCCCCCTTCGCATGTTATTGCTGCGGGATCAAGTTTCACGTACTCTCCCGTGGATGAACCATGGTAATGTGGCAAAGGAAGCCAATGCCATGATGTCCAAAGCCAACGACACGGCCAAGAAAGTGTGTGATGCCATGGTGGCGGAACATGCGAAGAGGGCGGAGTATTTCCAATCAAATTCACAAATATCGGCTCAAGGACACCGTGTGGGTGGAGCGGCACCACAAGGACATCTTGTCCCGGCAACGGCAGCAGTCATGGTACATACCGGGTGTCATATTGCGGAATTGCCGAAAACCAGGCAAGATGTGTATCTGATCCAAGTGGGGAACAACAAAACGGTGGAGCGGGATCACACTCAGTTGCTCCTGCGGGAACCGGATCCCCATGGCTGTGCCTTAACCTTTGAGTTCACCGCGGACGCCTTCAACTCCGACAACGACGGGGAGGAGGACGAGTACACCGCCGAGCGCATTCTCTCAGACAAGCGCGATCCCAGCACACCGGGGGGACAGCTATACAAGGTCAGATGGAAGGGTTTTGCTGCATCGAGGGACTCTTGGGAATCTCCAAGCAGCTTTGTGCCGCGGTACACGTCCGTGTGGTTGGACTACCTCAAAGCCAAGAAAATCAAGTTGGATGTCAAAGATGTGCTGGTTCACTTGGTCATGGGCGACCGAGATTGAGGCCATCACTCCTTACGCATTTTTTTGTGCATCCACATGTTTGCATTTCATTTCTTTGCCGTAGTGATGCTCGTGCCAAGGCTCGGAACCTCCCAAGTGCCCCCCACCCCAATTTCATTGACATGAGACGGGCATTTGGACCCAAGATCAGTCTTGGGATGTGTTCATATTTTTCAGTGTGCATAATCGGTCACCGCTTGCTCAGGGGACTGCAACGGAACCATGGTTGTCAAGAACCCCTCATAATTTCCTATTTTTTTAGGTGGAGCCTGTGGTAAGTGCATCGGCGGGAGCAACACCCCCGCTAAATGGGATCGTTCGTGGACTTCTAGGTTGGAATTCCAGAGTCTACGGGGGATATGAAGTTGATAGTTATTTGTTTTGATCTCCTCACCCACCTTGCTTTGTTGCTTTGTTTTCGCTATTTTTTGGAGCGATGGCACCTATTTTGAGGTTGCCGGACGCCATGGGGACCACCGGTTGTGCTAAATCCCTCCCCAACTACTGCTTCTATTTTTAGCACACCACGTTCTATTTTTAGAACACTTGCGCTATTTTTAGCAGCAAAATTTCCTTTTTTAGAACTCCACCACACTGGCCCCATTTCGCGTTTCGTCTGAATACGCAGCGTCTGAATAGCTGTCGCAGTTGCATTGGTAAGGTCCGTTTCCCTCCAGGGTCCCTCAATTTTGAGATTTTAATTTTTCGCGTGTGCTATTCTTACTAACAAATGTTACTATTTTTAGTACAGACTTTTTTTCTCATATCTCTGCATTTTGGGCACCTTGAGACATTCCGACCGGATCCAGGACCATTTTTTGGCATGCCTGTTGCAACTGTGGGGTCCGTTTGCATTAGGTTTGCAGCAGGAGCCCCCGGTAGACCCTCCTAAGAAAGGTTTTTAGGGTAGGGTTGGCTACGGTCAAAACCGTGTTTTTACCATATTTTTGACGTAGCGTTGAGTTGGAGGATTTCGTGAGTAGCTACCCACTTTGAAAACTCATTCTGGATGCAACCATGGCATCTGTTTGCTTTCTGCTTCCACCCGGGTCCCAAATGATATATTTTTGGGGGCAAAAAAAATTTCTCATTCTGCATTGTTTGTGTGTACCTGCAATGTCATCTCCCCCCCCCAGGGTGCCACTATCTCATTTCAGTGATCCAATGCTCTCATGTCTCTTGGTGGGACTGCGAGTCATGCAAGGGGTTACTGCTGTGCATGCCGAGCATCATATACCTCTTTGTGGTCTTTTATGTAGACTAGTCGACGATGTTGCTTTGTGTCTATCTCTGATCCGCCGAGCCTATGCCTTTACGTTTAGTGGTGATCGGAGGGACTTCATTCTTTTGAGTTCCTATCCTACCTCCCCCGAATCACTTGGGCGGGTGGCCACGGAGTATGTGGTACCCTCCCACAATCCTCCTGTCCTCTTTATGTTTTTCAGAGCAGGTGACAATGCTCTGGGAGGTGGGGTGAAGCCGGTTTGGATCCCATTTGCCTGCACTCTATCCTACACTTCACCAATTTCAGCGATTTCAGCAGTTTTCGGTTATAAATTCAGGGGAATTCCGAATTTATATTACTTATAAGTCACAGGATGGCAAATTTCACATTTCTAGTTTAGACCAGGCCTGCTGTGTGTGCACGCGCCCTTCTTGTGTTCCTGTTGGCGTGCGCGTGCTCTGTGTTCTTTAATGCGAGCCGATCGCTTGTAAATTCTTCCCAACGGGTGCTAATAGTGTTAGTTCTATCCTGTTACGGAAATGGAAACGAATTGGAAGCTAGGGCGACTCCAGTGGAAGATAGGAGGCCCGAATTCAAGTCTGGCTAAACTCTGGTGTGGTTCGATCCGCCCACACCGGCTATCGGTCACCGACTGGTACACGTTAATGGGCGCATCTGCTTCGGCAGTGCCACGCCTACGTGTATGGGGGATCATGAGTCCTTGTAAGCTGGAGGAGTCCTAGTCGAAGTGAAGTGGAAGTGGATGTGGCTGAGGTAGGCGCACCGGAAGGGAAGAAAGTAACTCGGTCGTTGCTCCGCAAGGCAAAGCAATTCCTCATTCCTTGGCTTATCATTTGTTTGCTTCGCATATGTCATGACAACTTCATCTCCCATGGAATCAAAGAGGGTGAATCTTTGGTGATTGTGTGTGTTGGACATGTTGTGTGCACGTGCAATGGGTGAACATGCTAAAGGTGGAGAATTGCACTTATGCCCTGGTTGTTAACCTCTCTTTTGCCGTCTTACTCTGGTGACCTTCGTTGAATTCATATCATTTGTCAAACATTCTTGGTGATCCACTATCCTTCTCTTAGCAGCAAGCAATAGGGCATGAGTTCACTTAATTTGGCAATTGGATATAGGGACAACTGTCGGTCAGGGTTGGGGATTCTCACTCCAAGTGCTTGATTGTTCTCCTGACTCATGGCTAGGCGAGACTCTCTCTCCATATGCATGCTCTTGGGATTGGGTTTTGGGGAGGTTCTCTCCTCGGCCATGGATTGGTTAGGCTCTACCTCCTGGGCCATGGATTCGTTGGGTTCTCCCTCCTGGGCCATGAATTGGTTAGGTTCTCTCTCCGGGCATGGATTCGGGTGGGACCATCTCTCTCAAGGCTTGGATTGGGACGGGACCATCTCTCTTCGAGGCAGGGCTACTTCTCTTTGGGATGGGACAATCTCACATGGATGTGCTTTCATTGGACCAGGGATACCTCTCTTTGTGCACTCACTCTGCGGGCCGGGTCTAGGTCTCTACATGTGACCCCGGGCATGTGCTTATCCAATTTTCTTACCCAATCTCTCTCCAAGTAGCATGCATTGAATTGGTTCGGTGCCACACGAACATGCAAAAAGGCAATACTGATTTCACTTGTTCATGTGTGGATGGTTTCTAATGCACATGACGATTGTGGTTGCTTATGCCATCGGGTCCCAAGCAATTAGGCAACAAGTGATGGGACCGAGTGGCATGTCCAAGGATGTGGGGGCATGAGACATATGTTGTGTGTTGGCTTTTCTACGCATGTCTTTGGTTCGCGACACTCTAACCGTGGGGAGCCCAGCAATTGGTATGTAGCACACACTAAACATGTGAGGTTTGGTGGGCTGGCGCTTCTTGATGTCTTCTTTGCAAGCAGCAAGTAAACCCGTCAAGCCTATTCACGTGCTGGCCATGGTGTATGACATTGCTGAGTGACGGGCACCCGGCGTCCGGTGTGGAGTACCGAAGCACTGCCATCATGACAATATATATGTCACAGATGCCGGCTGACAAATAGTGTTTGCCATTGCAGTGAGGTCACTCTCCCGACTCATATTTAGTGATCCTCTTTGAAAGTTCTTCATATGTACACATTGGTGACTCACGAGGGTGGGCAAGTCATGTATGTGGCCTTTCCGTACTTTGTGTTCATGGAGGCCATGGTGTCATGGTTGATCAACGGTGAGAACATTCCTTATGTTTGGAACCCATGTTGTTTACTCCATTTTACGGTCTTGTGGGCAAGGGTAGGGATGGGCCATTCCTGTTCAAGCTTCGCGAGGAATCCAATGATGCCATTGCGGTTTATGTGCTTTCCTTTCTGTGTTGCCATACACCTATTGGACCATATCGATGTCATTGTGTCATGCATGATCATTTGTGAACCAATGAGTCTTCTCAAGCCGTTGTATCGGGATTGTGTGGGCATGGCGTCATACGTCCATAACGGGACGCATAGTTCGAGTGTGCATGGTCTATAAATCGATTCTTGGAGTAGGGATGCAACATCGTCTTCGATAATCGCATATCTTATTCCAGGGCTGCACCTCCATTTGTACCTCTCAACTCCTTTGCCCGACATTGTCATTGTTTGTTCCCTTCACCATGACTTTCATGTATTGATGGACCCAAGTGCCTCTGTCCCCAACACCTTCCTCAATTTGAATTGGTGGATCACGTATTTGGATTTTCATTGCCAAGGGTTGCCAAGGGGTGTGTTTGTGGGACATTTTTGGGATTGGGAAATTGGTGATTGGTAAGCATGGAAGCATTGGTGAGATCTAGGACGTTGGGTGTCACGGGGAAGATGATGGAAAGATCGGGAATAGGCGGTAGGGCCCGCACAATGGCAGGGGCCGGTGCTACGGACCTTCATTACAGGGTGAGCAATAGGATCTGGTAGTGCTCGACGAAGAAGCCGGTCCCCAGTACAAAGTCCAAGGCTTCGGTGTCCATCACGTAGAACCGATGGGCAATGCTTCTAGATCCCATAGGCACTTCGACCTCACAGTCTCCACAACGGTGCACCACATGCCCATCTCCAATGCAGATGGCTGCGGTAGGCATGATGTTCTTCAGGTCCCCACTAGGTAAACTTTTCTGGGCCACAATAGATATAGTGGCCCCAGTATCCAGTACCCCCAGGTATTCACGTCCCCCAAGACGGATACGTACCCAGAACACCAGATCTGTAGGTCCCGCTGAGCGTCCCTGTCAGAACTCCACGGGGCAGGCCTCTTCAAAACCCTTCTTCTGAAGTTTCCGTGCCATGCGCATGAATCGGGATCGTTTGCTGGCGTTGGACTGGTCCCCATCTTCGTTGGGACGCTTAGGCCCTTGTTCTTGTTGGGCTTGTGTCTGGGAACGGCTCGTAGGTCCCGTGTTTGGTTGCCCACCAGAGAGCTCAGAGTTCCCCCATGGCGTAGTATTGGGGTTCTCTCCGGACGGGTTCGCGTTCTTGTCCTTGTCCGGCTTGCGGTCAGAGACTCGTCGTCCACCTTTGCCTTTACCACCTTGGCCTTTGCCATTGCCCTTGGACCTGCCTTGGCCACTGTCCTTGTTGGCGTTGCCCTTGCCACTGCCCTTGCCACTGGCGTTCTCGGTGTTAAGCTTCGCCGAGAGGCGTTGCTTGTGGTAGAACCTGTCCTCGTAGTGCCTCCTCTTACCACAGAATGCGCAGGTGATTGTGCACCTGTAGTGGTCCGGCAGCTTGGCCTTGCCGCCGGTGTTGGTCTCCTGCTTTTTCCTCTGGACCTCGAAGCAGTCCCGCTGGTCGCAGTCAGGGGCGTGAAGCAGGGAGCCTTGCTCATCTCTGGCAACACGCCACAAGAGGTCCTGGACATTGCTCATGATACGAGCATTTTTGGAGGTGGTCCCCTGTCCAGGTCGGTGTCCTTGGTACCCACGGCCTTGGCTCCCCGAGCCGCCTCCTCCAGGACGGTAGACGTTCAGGTGCCCGTCGCTTTCTTTCTCCAGAGCCAGCTCCAAACGTAGCACAGACAGGTCCTCGTAGTTGAGGGCTCTCGCCTTGCGCTCTGCCCTTGCCCGGCATTCATCCCACAGTTCTGGTGGGAGCTTGGCCACTAACGGGAATAGCAGCTCGTCGCTGCCGTAGGAACCGGGCGTCAGTCGCCCTACCCAGTCGTCCAAGTCGGCAAGCAGCTCGGAAATCCTGTCAGGCTTGGGGTTGTTAGGCAGCACAGCCACGTTCTGGATCTCGGCCCTGATGGAGAGGTCGGTCTCATAGGTAGGATACTGCCTCTCCAGGGCAACCAACACGTCGGCGAAGGTGGCAGACTTCGTCACGATCTGCTTGACCTGCTTCTCCAGGTACTTCGTCTTGCAGCACTGCAGGAGCAGATCGCACTTCACCCGCCAACTATTACAGGTTCGGCCGGTCATCCTCAGGAACCGGCCAAAGTTCTGAGCGAGCTTGCTGAGGTTCTTCCCCATGATCTCCGGCAAGTTCACCACGATCTTGGAGGTGGCTATAGCCTTAGCCTCCTGGGACCTGCATCCCTCATGGCGCTTGGTCTTCCTCTTTTTCTTCTTCTCCTTGCCGCTCCGGTTCACGGGGTCCTCATGGTGATCGTCCTCAGAGGGTGAAGCGGACGTCATAGATGGCTGCTCATCATCAGAAGGATCTCCACCCAGGTCACTGGAGCCGTATGGCTCAACTTCGACCATAGCCCTTAGGGCTGTCCACCCCAACCGGTCCAGCTCGGCTCGCGTGGAGTTCTCCACATGGCTGTAGGGAGGCTGGGCCGTTCTTGGTATGAAAGGGCTCCTTGGTATCACAGCAGGGGTCGGCATAGGTCGGCTCCTCAAGCTTCCCAGGGTGTTCGTCAGTCCCGCCACCAAATGATTGGCTTGTAGACGATGAGGTGAAACTCCCACGGTGGTAGGTGAGGCTTGGGGAGGCATCAGGGGCTCCAATTCGGCCCGAATTTCTTGAGTTAGATCACCAACTATTTCAGAAGTGGCTCCTCGAAGAGCCTCTGGTATCTCCGACTGCATCAGGGATCTGTTTGAGGATCTTCCAGATCCTCTACTCCTTCCGACACAAGACTCAGGGCCACGTAGGCCACTCAGAGAAGTGACACCAGGTGCTGGGATAGTATAGCCAGGCTCGGGTGCCGCATAGCCAGGTATCCCAGTCATGTACACGGCTGCCACGGGTCGGTGATAGCCATCCTCATAGCGGCGCGCCATAAGCTCAGGGACACCGGTGTAGGTGGAGCTGGATGCCATTGGTTCGCTGACTGCAGTTGCCATCGGTGGCACAGTCGCGGCTGGAGTCACACCATAGGTGGGTTAGGGCATACCAGTAAAGCCTAGACCCTCAGCCATAGGTGGAGTGGTTGTGGGTGAGGATGTAGTTGGATGTGTGGCTGGTAGTGTAGTGGTTGTTGGAGAGGGTACTGCAGGGTAATCTGAGGCGCTCGGCGCACTCTCAACAGGTTTGTCCTCGAAGGGCACCTCGTCGGCTGGTTCGTGTCCATCTCCAGGATCTACGTCTTCGGCTCCCATGTCGTCTGCTTGCTTCCCCTTCTCCTTCTCTTTGCCTTCAGGTCGTCCAACGGATAGTCCACTGAAGGCAGCTCTCAAGCCCTCCAAGGAATCATCCCCCAGCCCACTTAAGGGCACTGAAGGTACAGGCTCCTCAGGTTCAAATGCACCAGCAGGTCTGGGCGCTGGCGCTGGCTTGGCTGGTGCCACTGAGGGCGCTGTCGTCTCGTTTGTGTCCTTGGTGTCCATATTATATTTCTTCGCCCTTCAGTGGAGTCAGTCTCGACGTACTGGTTGTACTGCACGGGGTTGCAGGTACGCAAAGACTGAAAATGTCTGCTACCAGAAGGTTAGAACAGGCTTTCACTGTTGATTGCTTTGATGATAATGTTTTGTTTGTGCTCCTGCTTGCTCCTGCTGCTTCTTGATGTAGTTCAGGCTTTCCAAATAAATGTGTTTTGACTGGTTAAACCGGGTAAAACCACTGTGTGAAGTACCTGATCCAAATGAGCACGTCGGGGCGGTTTGGTCTTACTGAACTCCACCAACAGATCATGTTTCACCAACACTTGCGCACAGACAAAGAAGACTCCAAAAAACCTGGCGCCCACATTCCTACCCAGGACGACCTCATTTACACCTCTCTCAGCCATCCAACCACGGAACTCTGCTGCGGCACCTTTATCCATTCGAACCATCAAGGAAGGCCTTTACCATTTCGCTCAACTTACCTTATTCGTATTCCCAGTTTTCTGTCCCTCCAACACATGGTCCGTGACTTGTGCAATGCATGCAACACAGCTTGGTGGGTAGACTGGAACTTGTTGAAGCGCTGGCGGCAATGCTTTAGGGTCAGTGCGAGTTCCTTTTCGAGTGGCTTTGTGGGCAACCGGCATTGTGAGATTCGCTGCAACACCTTCAATTTCGTTTGACGCACAGCACGACACCTCTTGCGCGTCCGCTGGGCAATTGCTCCCTCAATGCCAATAAGCGAAACCTTTGCATGTGCTTTGGAGGGACATAGGACTCGCAGTGTGGTACATCCGATTCTGCCACAAGCTCCATGGCGGCACCAGAATGGCCTAGTCTTCGGCGGCGTGGGGAAGAGGCACAGAACACCCCGACAGTTCCTGAATGTGTCTAGCATCTTATAACGGCCACAGTGGCAGCAGTACCTTTTCATGTTGCCTCATCCGATGCATCCCACACAATGATGGCCGGCGAATCCATACGGCGGCCGCACGTCCCAAAACAGCAACATGCTGAAAATGATCACCGAAAGCCGCTGATTCCAAATGTGGTTGTCTTTAGTTGGGAGGTAAGGCCGCTCACATACAAAACGCACATGGACATGCGAAATTCAAGGAACGGAATCGGTAAGGTACGATTGGAATGTGTATTTGGCGATTATAGCATACCAAATGGTGGATCGACTACCCATATCTTTTGAAAAGCAAAATTTTATGGCTACTTTAGCCTTCCAAAGTGGGCACTCCTATTCGCGATGGCTCGGGTCCTGCTAGTCCCCCGACACAGGACCGGGGACGAGAGGAAGGCGAGAACAAAGGAAGGAAGGAAGGAACTAAAGGCGAGCAACTTACAATGAAGCTGGTCCAACTCTCCACAATCTTGGATCAAAGTTGAAATCATTGAAATTGTCGAAGTCCTTTCATAGTTCCAAATACCCTGATGTAGAAACAGAAATTTGAATATAAAACAGCACTTTTCATCAGCGTAAAATCCTTTACTTCTGCACCCGCGCGACGCATCCTAAGCTACAGGATCGCGATCTGGCTGCGGGCAGCCCCGTGCTGCGCATAACCCGTCACACCCCCCCTCCACGTGTCAGGACTCCTGCTTTTGTGCTCTGCTATCTTTCAGCATTGCAGAGCCGGAGTACTGATGAACCATCATGAAGCTGAGAAGTAATTTAAGTCAATGAAGCAAATGCAGCAGCAATTGTAATAGGACACAGAGTAAAGATCGCTAGTGCGATCGCGTGTGTCGCGCATGCGTAGCATAGGCCAGATCAGAATAAAGTAGGCATATCAGAAAGCATAATTTAGGTATGTATTTTACATTCAAAATGTTTGTACAGATTGACGGGATGATATTAAGTTTTGGTTATTGTTTTGAGTGCTTCGCAGACGTTAGAAGGAGATAGATCAAAATGAAGGATTTCGACAAGGATGATCAAAATCAAACCAAGGACAAGACCATTACAATCCCGTCAATCGAAAAAGAGGTCTTGCTTATGCTGTGCGTGCTTGCTGCGACGTTGGACGAGTACGGCGCCAAGGATCCACATCGGCGCCAAGGGCAATTGCATAGCGCCTACAGTGCTGTGAGCGTCTGCGCTGTACAAGCCGCCATGAGCAGAACCAGGACGGCGCTGATGGGAGCGCTGCCAGAAGGCAGTGAGGTGCTGACAGCGCCTTCATCAACGACTGCGCCGTGCAGACCGCCACGAGCAGAAGTAGGGCGCTGATAGGAGCGCCGCCAGAAGGAGTTGACGGCTCCTTCATCAATAACGGCACTTTGTTGGGCGCCAGGAGGGCGAAACAGCGCGATGGTCACCGCCGTCAGCAGGAATGGGGCGCCTACAGCGCGTTGGTCACCGCCGTCAGCAGGAATGGGGCGCCTACAGTGCCTTGGTTAGCGCCAGGTCTGGTGAGACAGCCCCTCGACAGCCCCTTCACAGCGCCGTCGTAAGCAGTGGGGCGCCCAGGTTGCTTTGGACCGCGGTGGCGCCGGTGGCACTTTCTGAGAAGGCGCCTGTGGACGTTGACAAGGGACGGCAGAGAGTGACAGTGGGTAAATTTTGGTGTTGGCTGCTTTCCAGCCTTTTAATTTGCGTCGTGTTGCATTTTGTGTCGTTTGCTTCGTTCGCTTCAGCGACTGTTGTCACTGTATTATTAAATTTTGACACTGCTTTGCGTTTTGTGTGCCACTCCTGCTTTGCAGGTGCAGAGCATCGCAAGCGTGTCACGGGAGCGGCAGCACGAGAGCAGTGGGATGCGGGTATGGTGAGCAACAACGCACACGTTTCAGGTGTGGCGACTGTTGCATGCCTGCTTTGTCTTCACCGTGTTTCGCTTCTTCGTCACGGGTTTATTTTTTCGTACTGCTCTGTGATTCTGTGTGTGTGTGTTTGTGCAGAGGTGGACCAAGAGCAACACAAGGCAACACGAATGGTGAGCACACGCGGACAAGTCCTGTTTACACGTGTGTTGTGTGTTGCATGCCTGCTGTGTGTTCGCTTCGTTTGTTCGTGTCTCTGTCGCCCTGGCTTTTGTGCTCCTGCCTTTGCAGATTGAACAGCCAAGAATCCGGATTCAAATGAGTTGATGTACATTTTGGGTATGTGCTCCGTGTGCAGTGAGTGAGTTTTTCACCCTTCAGTGTGTTTGTATATGCATACGTGTAGACAGGCCTGCCTTCCTTCTTCTGTTTTGGCAGTTTTTGCCAATCTTTCTCATCTCAGTGTTTTTCTGTCTTTCTGGGCATCTTCGAGTTGTTTGTTGGGTTGCAGTTGTGTCCCTTTGCCCTTGGCGAACACGCACGACCCAGTTTCGGTGCTTCTGCTTGCTCTTTGTTTTTTTCATTTTCTGTTTGTGTTGTTGGTGGTCGCTACTTCTACTTTTTCTCTTTTTAGCCGGTGAGTGGCAGTTTGTTGTTTGGTTGGTCCTGTGCTTAGCGAGCACTCGTTTAGGTAAGACAGTAACCCCCACTGCAGGCAGGGATTGTCCTGCCGTCAAGGCGCCTTTAAAGCCTTTAGGTCTTGGGTGCCTTCTAAAGCCCTTCACTTTTCCTGACAGTCCTGGCCTTGGGTTGGTAAGGCAGGACACCCCACCCTGAGTTGAAGGGCGATTCTTTTTCTGGGGATGGCGCCTACTCGGGTCGGGCGGGTGATTCGCCACGGCCTCTGTTTGCCCGCGGGGGCGTAGGTGGACAGGAGTGTTACCGCTGCCTCGGGCAGCTTCACAGTTTGTTTTTTTCTGTGTAGGCTCCCTGAATATTTTTTTCACATGACCCGTTATTGGAGTGTATCTCTTTTAATTCCTCTTGTTCAGTTTTTGTGTGTTGCCCAGTCTTTTTTCTTCCAGTCTGTTTCTCAGTTTGGATTTTTTTCTGTGATGTATTTTTGTGTTGTGTTTGAAGTGTTTTTTCATTCTTTTCAGGTATGGTTGGTGTGAGCATTTGTGCGTGCGTGCGGGGTGTCAATGCGCTCACGCGATTTGCTTGAATTCAGCCTGTTTAGTTTATATTATCGATTACAGAAGTACGGTTACGCGTTACAGAACAGGATATAATGATAAAAAATTTTCAGTTTGAATGTCAGTGGTTTCGTTTGCGTTTTTATACATCGTGCGCATTGGCATAGTTGTCGTTTGGGTGTGTGTATTTTCTCACCTCTGTGCGTTCATGCAGGTCGGGTCAACAGAAGTGGGTATCAGCAGTGTTGGATAAAGATTGTTTTCAGGTATGACTGAAGATTGACACGTCGTCGTTCTTTTTATATGATATGTATGTTCAGTTCCTCTTTGTCTTTGCAGCACCAGCAAGTGGATATCAATGAAGGGTCCTGAATTCGGGGCAGGACCGAAGCCTAATCAGGTGCAGGTTAATGGGTTTTGTAGAGTATTTCAGGTTTTTCTTTTTGCACTGCACGACTGAGATCAACAACAGAACCACCAGTCCACTTGCTGTGTATGCTGCAGGGCAGGCAGGGATTTTGTACATTAGCTAACCTTTTTACAGGCAGGCAGAAAATTGTTAAAGATTTTCTGACAGCCCCCTCTTTTGTTTTTTCTTCCAAGGGGCTTTTGATGCTGCATTGCCTGCTTAGCCATTGCTGCAGGCAGTTTCTGTTTGTAGGCAGGTTAGTATTGTAGATTGCAGTGTGGTCCAGGCCCCCAGTTCCACCCCCACCTCCACTCTAACTAGTACGTAGGGCTGCAGTGTACTTCAGTCCTGCAGCACGCCACAGTAAAAAATTTTTTGGGGTGTGTGTTTGACTTTTTTGTTTGACACCCTGCGTTGGGCTGTCTACAGCAGCTCAGCCCCCCCCCCCCCCCCCCCCCCCCCACACTAGTGTAAAGATCTGAGTGTCTATTTTCCTTAGTCAGCCATTTGCTGAGGTAGACCCCAGCAAATAGCTTGGGAAGGGAGTGTATTAGGACACAGAGTAAAGATCGCTAGTGCGATCGCGTGTGTCGCGCATGCGTAGCATAGGCAAGATCAGAATAAAGTAGGCATATCAGAAAGCAGAATTTAGGTATGTATTTTACATTCAAAATGTTTGTACAGATTGACGGGATGATATTAAGTTTTGGTTATTGTTCTTGAGTGCTTCGCAGACGTTAGAAGGAGATAGATCAAAATGAAGGATTTCGACAAGGATGATCAAAATCAAACCAAGGACAAGACCATTACACAATCTGTACATTAGCTTAAGGGTTGTCAGCACAGTGGGTCGGTTCAAAACAGACTCACAGATTTTTTTGTGTTCTGCTTGCCCTGTTTGTGCTGCCTGTGTGCTTGCTGATTGTTTTTCAAACTTCTGAGCAGGGTTTTTTTTTTGGTGCAGAAAATTTTATTAGACCAGGTGGCATGGGCACCAGCAGCCCGTTACCCGTGATAGCCATGGTGGTCCACTACACCGCCAACCAGAGCTGATAGGTAGGAGACTCACACTGTGGAGCATTTATGGTAGAACCATCTTTGCCATCACAGAAAACGGGCTGCTGGTGCCCATGCCATCTGGTCTAATAAAGCTTTCTGCACCAAAAAAAAACCCTGCTCAGTTCACGGATCTCTAGGCACTCTACTGTTAGCCGACCAGTTGAGGACATAAAATACAAAAATGAGCATAAAATGAGGTCAAAAACATGCACATGTGGCCAAATTCAAGATAATCACAATAGTATATAACTTCGCTCACCCATGGTATCAACCTATGGTTCAAAACACAATTGCTTGGGACCATTTGCAAACAATCCCCCCACTTGGATCCCCACATGGACGCATAGGGACACCTTCGAACCTCCTCCCGACACGCACCATGAAAATGGGAAAATTGATAGTGGCGCTTGTGGGTCGCTCCGTAAGCCCTCCCACATGCACTATATGTGCGGTAGACTTAGCCTAGCGCTATGGAGCTCACCATTCGGACATGGGCGAAGCCCTTGCCACATATGACTCCACATATCTTCCTACAAACGGAGATATATAACATGGGTGTGAGCATAGCGAAGCACATACCATGCATATAACACATACCCTCAAAACGTGGCTCCCACCATGGTGTGCCATGCCCCTCCATCGACGTAACTTCACTTTAAAAATACATAGGAACCCAAGAAAAGTTTCTATGCAACACCAACACTCATGCGGTACACTCGAAAGTCGCATTAAAATATTCGGTTGCATGGTCCAAGAGTTATATATCCCTTTCTACCCTGTTGACCATTATCCCTTGCTACACCGGGCATCTGTACACATCCAAGGCGTTTGATGCTTCTTTAATTAAGTTGAGACCAAGGCAGTTCCAACCCAAGCCTCAAAATTGGAATACCTCGCCGTCAGCCGGAGATATAACCTTTCAAAGTGGCCTCACGAATCAATTTTGTTTCGCCTATATCTCCAAGAAAAAGGAAGGAGACAACAAAAGGAAGGTTGATTCGTGATCGGGGAAAAATGTAGGACCACTCGAAATGCATCATATCTAGTGCGGCGACCTCGAAGTCGACAATCGATTCTGAACGTCTGAAAAAATTGGATGAAATTTGCGAGTGTATAACATGAAAATTGCGGAAGTAATGAACTCTTTACTGATGAAAATTGACCCTTCATCGGCATTTCCGCTAAATCATCTAGAAATAACAGTTAACCAATCGGTTACCGCAAAATCGCGAGGCAACTGACAGTCGCCGATACATTGACAAACAAAATAAAAGGCTGAAAAGTTACGGACACATTAGGATAAAAAAACCCTGTTGATTCCTGATATTCTGATATGTAAATTTCAGCCGGCGGTGCCTCGGTATTGAATATGGCCGCTCATAGCTGGAATGGCCAAACCTATCACACTATCACATCAGGTTAGGTCAGGTGGATAGGAGAGTATGATATCAGCCAATGGCGGCTTGCCGGCACATAGATACACACCCCAAGTGACCCAAAGATGGCCACGGGGGTCCGAACCGGCTTCACCCCCCTTCTCAGAGCGTTGTATCCGCTCGGAAGTCATTGAAGAGAGGACGGGAGGACCCCAATGGGCTTTAACCCCCCCCCCCATGTCTCAAGGACACAGGGAGGCCCCACATACGGCGTAGGCGTCCCCCATGCCCCAAGGGAGGGGTGAGGACACTCATAATCGGTGCCCTCCGCCATATCCGGTCTCCTCTTGATCTACAACATGGACCAAGGGGATCAAAGATAGAGAAACGTCGTCGACCGGTCTAAATACGTATACCACAGTGAAATGTATATGTGGAGACCGAGTGAAGGGGGTATATGGCCAATCAACGCCCTCACCCGTCTCCCAAGCCCAAAAACAAGCAAAAACGCCAAGGGGGATCCATTGCGGTGCTACTGCAGCCACCATATGGACCAACACGTCCTTGGCATCCAAAGACATGTTCTTCCTCCTTAGATACTCCATCCAGACCGTGGTATACCTCGGCACAAAACTGCTCGGAGGCTCCCACAAATCCCTGGATGCGGCGAATCCCTTCCAACGGAGTTTATAAAGCCTCCCCCCAGGCGTCCCCGGGTTCGGCTTGTCCGCCAGGATCCTCTCGGCGGTGAAGTCGTCGTCCTCACCCTCGTCATCCGAGTCCACATCGCCGGCCGTGAACTCGAAGGTGACGGGACGTCCGCTGGGGTCTGGTGCTCGGGGACGAAGCTGGGTGTGGTCGCGGTCCAGGATCTTGTTATCCCCCACACGAACCGCATACACATCCTGCCCGACCTTCAGCACGATTACCCCCGGCACATACCAAGACGCCTGCCGATGCCTGGACAGGACATCCTTGTGGTGCCGCTCCACCCACACGGTGCCTTGGAGAGCATATTTCTTGGACTTTTCCCTGCTTGAAGTACTTGGCCCTCTTCTCATGCTCGTCCTGAAGTGCTTTGCACACCCTGGCCGCCGTGTCGTCCGCCTCAGCCATCATAGCGTTCGCATCCCGCGCCACTTTGCCATGGTTCAACCACGGGAGAGTGCGCGACACTCGATCCCGTAAGAACAGGATACGATGGGGCGACAGTCCAGTGGGCCCCGGAAGGTCGTGGTACGCCTGGAGTACTCTCCACAGCGAATGATACCGATTCCGGCCCGGTTCGTCGATGTGCAGCTGGCGGAACTTTTCGAACATCTGCCGCCCGGCCACCTCAGCCTGGCCATTCGACCGGCTGTGGTACGCCACGGTCTTGGCGTGCCGAATCCCCATGTGCTTGCACATCATCTTGAACCACGTCCCCACAAATTGACTGCGCCGATCGCTGCAGATGACAGCTGGGACATCAAAAATCGTCAGCCAATGCCTGATCATGGCATTAGCGACGGTCTTGGCCTGCAGACCCACTCCATGCTTGTCCTTCTTGTCCTTCGTCTTGGACTTCTTGCCAGGGACCGCCACGATATACCCGCTGTGCCTATCCACCGCCAGGATGACACAGTCATAGGTCTCTCCTTCCACAGTGACCTCAGGCATGGCGAATACATCCATGGCCACGGACCGCATAGCGGCCTCCGGTATAGCCGTATACACCGGGTTGCCCGCCGTGGAGTGGTTGGGGCTCTTCGTGGCCCGACACATGGCGCAGTCGCTGCAGTACTTGTCCAGGATGGCGTAGTACCCCCGTGGGAACTTGAAGCGCCACTCCAGGTCCTGCTGCATCTTGTCCCGACCAGGATGCATGAGCTGGGCGTTATGCCAGTGGTCAATGAGCTCCTCCATTCGGTTCTCAGGGACCAAGAGCTTGTCCTTGAGGAACAATTTGTCCCCATCCTCGGTCAAGCCCTCAGGCCATTCGTCGTCCCACGGGGCGCTCACGGCATTCCAGTACCTGCTCCAGCGCTCGGATGCCGCATAGTCATCCGACCAGGCTTCTGTGAGCACCGACCTGACTAGCTCTACAGGGGCCACCATCCATTGCCCGAGGGTTTCCTCTCGAATAGCTTGCACTCGGGCGCCCCGGAACTTGGTCAGGTCTGTACGGTTTGCCATCACCACAAAGCACTTGACCCCCTCTTGCTCCATGGCCTTCTCCATCTCGATGATGTGCTTGGCCTCCTCGGTCTCCTTGGCGTCCCCATGGCTGGATATGTCCATCCAAGCCTTGCCCGCGGGGTAGGCCCATCGACTGAGGCAATGTGCCACAGTGTTGTCCTTCCCCGGGACGTATACGACGCTGAGGTCGAACTTGGCGAACGTCTCATGCCATCGGGCCCTCCTCGCCGCCGGTCCCGAGGGGGTGTCAACGTGCTCCTTGTGCCAGCTCTGTAAGGATTGATGGTCCGTGCAAACCACCACCGGTTGCAATCCAATGTGCCCAGACCACTTCCTGAGCGCACAAACAATGGCGTACCTCTCCTTCTCCCTCGCGGTCCAGGTCCGACGTTGGCCCTCGGCCAGGATCCGGCTCCAGAACGCCACGGGTACGTGCAACCCGTCGTCCCGGACCTGCTCGAGGACTGCCCCTACAGCATAGTCCGAGGCGTCCGTCCGTAGCACGAATCCCTTGTCCGGGTCCACCAGGAATAGCCCCAGCTGCCCCAGGAGTCGCTCCTTCAGGCGGCTGAACGCATCTTCGGCCTCTGGGGTCCAGGCAAGCTTCTTCTTGCTCCCCTTCCAACCATCGAACTTGCCCACCTGCAGCATCTTGTGCAGCGACCCCGACAGTTCTGCATACATCCGGACATAGCCCGAATAGTAAATGCAGAACCCCATGAAGGATCGGAGTTCGCTGATGGTCTGGGGCTTCTCCCAGTGGTGCAGGGACGCCAGCTTATCAGGCATGGGACGGCGTTGCCCGTGACCAACCACGTGACCCGCAAACTCCACTTCCTTCACAAAGAACGAGGCTTTGGTGGGCTTGCACACCATGTTGTGCTTGTCCAGCTCGCTGAGCACTCGGCGCAGATCCTTCTCATGCGCTTCGATGAGCTCGTCCTCGGTCATATCCTCCGTGCCGGACCCGATGATGATGTCATCCACAAAGGGATCGGCACAGTCCCGGACAGGACCGAGTAGGTCCTCCATCATGCGCTAGAAAGCAGCGTTGCCATTCTTGGCGCCCATAGGCACCACTATCCACTGCATGGGCCCCAGCGGCGCCGACATCGCTGTGCAGGGCCTGCAGTCCGGGTGTAGCGGCATCTGGTGATAGCCGTGTTTCAGGTCTAACGCCGTGAAGATCCGCTTTTTCTGTTATTTTTGGAGGATGGTGTCGATCAGGGGAAGCGAGTACGCGTCATGCTCCGTTTGCTCGTTCAAACCTCTGTAATCAACCACCAACCTCCACTCGCCCTTCTCCTTCTTGGGCAGGATGAAGGCTTGGCTGGCCCACTCACTGTCGGAGGGTTCGATCCAGCCCCGCTCAATACACCTCGGCCAACAATTTCTTCATTGCCTCGGCCCGATCGCCCTGAAGTTGGTACTCCCGATGACGATAGATCTTGGGGTTCGGCTTCAGCTTGATCCTCGCTGTGCCAAACCTCCCACGATCTGGAGGGTTCTTGTTGGCGACGCCACTGAATAGCCGCGGATAGGCATTGCTCAGCCTCTCCTTCAGCTCGGCGACATTCGGGTTCTCCTGAGCCTCTTCAGCCGCTTGCTTCGGTATCGATACAACCGACCGCACTGCGGTATAGGCCTCTTCCAGGTCCGAGTCCGACTTCTCCTCGTCCGATATGCCGTCTTCATCGTCGTGGGTCGCGATTCCCACCGATAATCTTCAGAAATTTGCGGCATCGGGCTGGTTCTTGTCGCTACCGGCCCCTATTCTTGGAAAATCCCACGTCGGCGGGTCCGACCCAACCGGACCATCACATTGGTCCGCGATGTGATCCATGACCCTCGCCACGAACTCATCCTTCTCGTACTTGCCGGTGACCAACGTCTTGTCATCCCACCAATGCGGAGATGTGACCATGGCCCGCCTCTTCTTGGCTGCCACACGGTCGTGCATCCCCATCCGCATGTAGTTGACGACGTGGTCGATCTCGGCGTGGGACAGGACATCAATGCCATCAATTGGCTGATCCGCTCCTCCTTGGGCTCAAACATGACCCGCATGGGCACTGCCTCAACCCTACGGATGAATGCTTCATCACCCGTGGGCTGGGCTTGCGCCCCATCCACCAGGAAAGCCTTGGTACCCCACGCTTGACCCGGGGAGGGCATTGATAAGCCCTTGGCGTCGATGAACATTTCCTCCTCTGGCCCGAATGACATCTCGTTCAGGGTGATGGAATCCAGCGTCGACTTGAGACCTTCCAGCGGACATGGGGTGCATCCTATGCCGGTTATGACCAGGATCCCCTTCGCCCTATCCGCGACGATCTTCTCCTCCGTACGTCTGGTATTTTCCAGGGAGCCATGCCAATACATGGTCCCCCACTCCTTCAAACCCCAATGCCTGTGCCAGGCTGAGTCTCCTCGCTGCCAATGCCTCCTACACTTCCTCAAAAGTGGGGCATCCCGGGAAGCGAAGACGTCCGTCTCGGGCGCTTCGGCTCCCAGCGTCTGGATCATCCTGGCATACACCTGCGGCGCCATTCCATACTCCGTGAGCTGAACTCCGCGGTCTCCTCTCGACTTGGCACCCACAGCTTGCACCGCTTGGACGACCCGATCCTCTTCCTCAGCACTCCATTGGGATGATCCGCATGCATAGTCCGTGGACAGCCATGTGAGGCGTTGAAACCAGACCGGGTGGTCAGGAGCAGAGGTCGCAGTGGCATGGGCAGCAACATTGCTTGGCATAGAAGACATAACGATAGTGTTGACTGAATAGTATCCTGCAAACAGATATGGTACACATAGCCAATGAAATACCTGATATGCACATATGAGAAATCCACCCTATCATCCAGTAATTGATATAACTACTAAACATCCATGATTGCCTTATCTATCCCACATCCTATGTTCCTAACAAGGAAATGGAATATGATATACCCTATCCCAGATATATCCCATATATAGGGCCAAATAATGCTCCCTTAGGGGTAAAATGCCAGGGTAGGGTTGTGACCTGCTTCACCCCCCCACTTAAAACGACTGCCACGGGCAGGAAGTACATGCCCAAGAGGAACGTAGCAGTCACAAACAGCAGCAAATCACAGGTTTGCAGATATCCTCCCATAGGGAATCGAGCCTACGCAAGCAGTCTCGGAGCCGGCCGCACAGCCGCTGAAGTAGCCCCGATCGGTGGGAATCGAACCACTGCCAATATACAGAAATTGACAAACGGGATCCCGCAGGTCCCGCAATAAGTAGTAGGCGAAATCGCGAGCTGTTGCGCGTAGAGTCTGGTCCCTGCGTGTCGCATGAGGCATGTGGGGTCCAGCAGGTAAGGGCAGGTAGTTTTTCAAAGAATTAAAACTAAAGGCAAAGTGAAATCACACTTTTAAACAAAACTGAAGGTAATGGTACATGCAAAGCGGTGCGACGCGAAAGTGCAAAAATTTCACTTTTTGAAAAAACTGCCAGGAGACTTGACGGGAGTGTCAAACAGCAACGTAGGACTGTGCCTGCACAAGGGAGCACGAGGGATAAAAGAGATAGAGGCCAGGGAAACATTCACAAGGGACACAACAAAATCTGATGGCCCTCGGCCAAGGGACTGTTACCACGGGGGGCTAACGGTCCTGTCCTGCAGTGCAACGCGGGGCAACCGTGGTAACAGTCCTTACAGCCACCACAGCCCTTTTTTCACAACCTGGAACAGTGAACACTGTGATTGTGTCTTATTGTTGCCTGGCGATGCATTACTGTCTTGCGCCTGCCTCTGTCTTGTGCATGCTTAGGCCCACTAATAAACACGGCCACGATGGCCCCACAGTGCGCGCGGTAGCTCACTAAGTAGAGGAAAGAGGTCACGATGGCCTCAGGTAAAACGATCGACGATCATTTAGGCACAAACCAAAACACGGGTACGATGCCCACACCTTGCACCCACGTGCTTTAGATCGTTTATGAGGGCTTGATGTGCTTGATGTTCTTGATGTGCTTGCCCGTAACGCTTGTAGTAACGAGTGAGCTCTTGCTTGTAAGATGTAAACTTGCTTGATTACTTGCTTGTAAAAGACCGAGACAAGGCCTAGCCAAAGGCCCACTTGTCAAACAGACCAGACACCAAAGAAAAATGATCGAGTGGATGAATGAACCAGTCACGGTTGTGACTGTACGCTACGGGCACGGCTCAGCCAAGGGTCGTGTCCGTGTGGATGCCTAACTTAGTATGTGTGTCACACGTGATGCACCACATAGAGGGTAAAGGAGGAGGTACGGAGATGGGATGAGGGTGTGAGTAGACACACTTAAATAGACAAACCTCAGAACCATGTAATAATAACCTGACCTCACTGCTAACCCCCCACCTAGGAGCCATACTACGTATATATATCATATATACACATAATAGAGCGATGCACACCGACAAACACAAGACGCACTTGTGCGCGCACACCCATTGGCAGGGCCCGGGGGCACACACTCGCCCGGAGGGCATCACAGAGTGTGGGTCTCGCGGTGGCGGCCTTGGGGCACGTGATGGGGGCACTCCACACATACGGCACGTGCAAGAGCTTCCACAAACTACTCACGTACACACAACAAACAGTAAGCATATCCACAATAGAACACGTGTATAGATACGCCACCTTGTTGCTTGGTGTGCGTGTGTGTCTTGGGGTTGTGCGTATAAACACTTAGGTTAGCTTGCGTGTTACCTTTGTCGGTGGGTGTGCCACCGGCGGGCCGTAGCGCAGGGGGTCACCTCCAGGTTGCAAATTGGGGAGGTCGCCCGTACGGTCCCGCTGGTGTATCAGCCCACCCTGCTCCCCGGGGGCACGATGACACGCCCCGAAGGAGTTTTACTCCCCCAACCCCTCTACACCGTGTATGACGGATTCATGTTGACACCTCCGTGTGTAAACTTGGGCCGGTGTACACGGCTACAAAACCCCAAAGGTAGGTGTCAACCTAGGTCTTGCTTGTTCGGGGGGCGGGTGATAACCAACGTAATAGGCAACCATATAATCCCGTAACTAAATTAATGGCATGCGCACACACACGCTACTATTGGCCACGGGCACACCCGGTTTTGGTGTGTCTCGGACAGAGAGACTCGTGTGTGTTGTGGAAATCCAAGTCCACGCACGGGTCTCTATAAAGAAAAATGCCACGCCCATATCCCAACCCGTTTGGTTGGGTGTTGGGATAGAGGACCCCTCGGGTGTTGTGGAAATCCAAGTCCACTCGTGGGGAACTCTAGAGAAAACATTAATATACATATTCTCTCATAAACATATGCATGTGCACACTCGTCCTTTTCATCATATTGTTTGTTCCCTCTCGTTGCAGGCAGGAATTCCCCCGCGAAATTCATCAAGGACATGAAGAGCACACCCAGCCAGCATGCGGCCCCATGCAATGGCAATGGAGGGTACCCACCCCCAACCCGGGCACGCATAGCGACCGGGGACAAATACCCAGGCGGCGGAGACGGCCCAAATCTGCAACGCCACTCTTTGCCTTTGAAGACCCCACCCACTCATAGAGTGACGGGGCAAAGGCACCCATTGCAATTCATATTAGAATACTTGTATTGTAGAGGACGACCCCTCCCTCTAGGCTTAAGTCCTCGCCGTATGTAGTGGCAATTTTGCACGCCACGAAATTTTTTCCACGTAATGTGAGCCACACGAGTACTTCGTACCTTGTATACCTACCCTCGTGTGGACAAGGGCAAATCGGTGGAAAACCATCACGCCCAACACAAAAAGGGAAAATGGGTTGTACCCGCCAACCCAACGAAGTCTTCAAGCCTTCGCCATTTTGAGCAAATGATTTAGCTCGTTGGCTTGGGTCACGGGTCAGGGACGGTCCTGGGGTCGTGGTTTCGGTACGGGGCGGCACTCCGAAACCTTGCAAACACCACCATGCGCACAACCCGGCAGAGTCTTCGGGAAGTGCTTGCCACGTTGCTAGCACCCTTGACAGGGGGCGTCATCGTGGGCAGGACTGACGGCAGTAGTCCTGGTGGTGGTAGGAGTGCTCCAGTAAGACCCAAGGATAGGGGTTTGAATGGCATTAAGACCCCCGAAAGAACACGTCCCACTTCCGCCCCAGGCTATATGCCACGCCACCCCACCCCAAGGACTCTCAAGCCTTTAGCGGTGAGAGAGGTAGATGGTGGGGTAAACCTGCGGTACCCACCGCCCTGCTCCGGTGGGGATTTTTGTAACCGAGGAGCGCGCCGTGCATGCACATCTTCTTTCCTGTCTCCCACCGCTTCTCGCTCTCTCCTCCCTTCCCCAAACAAAAATATATCCATATTGGTTAGGGTTTTCTTTTCGTGGCACGCTCATGAGAGCGGTCCACCAAGGTGGGCAAGGATGTCAACGGTTTGGGTGAGATTCTGTTTCTGCAAGTAATCTCTCCAAACTTTGTTGTAGGACGGTAAGAAGGTTTCAACGGGTTCCTCGGTGTCCCAATCTTTGGTATAACCCTCTCAGCGCACCTTGAAGAGAAGTCTCTTGCGGTAAGTACGGTGACTTAATATTTTCTTGACATTATAGGTGTCCTCCTCAAACTGGGAGGGCACCCTAGCAACCTCCTCCGTGTAATTTAGAGGCACGGGGGAGCGAGGGGAGTTGACCGTTTTCATTAAACAATCAACGTGGACGTCAACTAACCTCCGTTGGTCCACTTGAATAACATAGAGGTCGTGCGCCTTCTTGGCCACAACCTCATAGGGCCCATCCCAATAGGGACAAGTCTTATCGCCAAGATTTTTGCGTTGGCGACGGACCCATACGCGGTCCCCTTTTGAGAAATTGGGGGACATCCTCCTACTCTTATTATACTTACGAGCCATTGTCTCTTGCACTTGAATCATAGCCCTCCGTGCAAGAGCAATAAGCTCCTCACGCCGTTGGAAGTAGTGAGCGGCGTCTTGGGCCACCCCCTTAGGCTCAGCAAGAGGAGGCCCCTTAGTACGGTTGTGTTTACCAAACACAATCTCGTTAGGTGTATAACCTGAAGGACCTGTAGTCTCATGCCACGCTCGTACAACGGCGGGCAAAACCTCTACCCAATTAGTTTTCTTTTTCTTCAAGGTAATGGCTTTAGCAACGGCACGCCTTAGCTGCTTGCCAGTATTTTCGGCTTTGCCATTACCTTGGTGCCTACCCGCGAGACACATAGTCGAGCGGGCACCAATCTTAGAACAAAGGGTTTGGAAATATTGGCTCACAAATTGTGGCCCACGGTCGGAGCATATTTCACGAGGGGCTCCGAACCTATCCACCCAGCGCTCCATTACCAAATGGGCCGCTCTTCTCCCCGTTAGCCCTTCATCCTTGTCTTCATGACGGGGTTTAGGAATAGGGATCGCGATGAGGTAGCCGGAAAGCCGGCATACACATAGGAGCATTCGGTCATACACCTCTCCATCGTGGGAGGTGGAAGGGTAGTGAAACACATCAAGCGCTATGGAGTCCATGGGCTCCATAGGTATAGGCATAGGGGTCATGTACCCTTGCTTGCGCTTGGTGTCATGCGTGTGAATGGCACATGAGGGACACGTTTGACATTGCAGTTCCACTGCTTTGTACAACCCCTCACCTTCCACGCCATGGTTAATTTCCTTCCAGTGTTTTTCCACACTGGAGGTAGTTAAGTGAAATGCATCATGGTATTCGGCTACCAAACGATGCACTAGCGGCGTAGGAACACACCACCGTCCATTACGGACGAGCTTGTTATCCACCAACCTCACTCCATCTTGGAAGCTCCCATTCAAGGCATCTTGCCACATTTGTTTGTAGCGTTGACAATTTGGGTAGTGTTTAGCCCAATTTATCTCAAAAACATTGGGAGCATCCTCCCCATGTATAGGAGTTGCTTTCTTGTGGGACTTCCAAGATTTTTTTATCTTGACAATTCGCTCCAGTCTCCGAAGCTTTCTCTTTTGCTTCGTCCCCCCCCCCCACTGGAGGCGAAGCCAGAGGGGGTGGATCACACGCGGGTGCCCCTTGAGCCCGAGGCGCCGCTTTAGACCTAGTAACAACGGGCGCCACAACCGCCCTAAATACAAGGGGGCGGGCGAGAAGTTCCTCCTTCTCGGCCGCCATCATGTCCCGCACATCCCCAGCCGCTTGGGCCGTCCCATGTATGGACGCATCACCCAACGCCGGGTTAGCAGGGTAAGCCCAACGGGACAAGAAATCACCCACGGGGTTCACTGGCCCCGGAGTGTAAACCACATGGAGGTCGAATTTAGAGAACAATTCATGCCAACGTGCTTGGCGCGGAGAGGGACCCCCCACGGTTTTGAGGTCCTCCGTAGCCCAATTTTCAAGGCTACGGTGGTCCGTACGGACCTCCACGCGCTTGTTCCCCACCCAACCATGCCATTTTACAAGCGCCGCCACTATGGCGTAGCATTCTTTCTCCCGAGGGCTCCAATTCAATTGGCTGCCTGACAATTTGCGGGAGAAAAAGGCAAGGGGGCGTAGGGCACCATCGGGACCTTCCTGTTGTAGGGCCGCCCCCACCGCCCAACTACTAGCGTCCGGGGTGAGGACAAAGTCCTTATCCCAATCGGCTAGTTGGAGGGGAACAATATCCGTAATAGCACGCTTGAGCTTCAAAAAGGCCTCGTTAGCCGAAGCATTCCACGTTAGGCCTATCTTTTTGCCATTCTTATGCTTAGGCAAATCCTTCAACATATTAATCAAAGGGGTAGCTATGGCGGCGTAGTTTTGGACATAGCCCGAATAATAGTTGGCGAGCCCCAAGAACCCCCGGAGCTCCCGAACATTATCCGGTTTGTCCCAACGCTCAAGCGCCAACATTTTCCCTGGCGCCGGCCGACGTTTGCCATTTTCCAACACATGGCCACAAAACTCAACCGAACGAACAAAGAAATCGGTTTTGCTAACCGAAGCAACCAACTCCTCTTTTCGTAGCCTATCCAACACGGCACGCACGTCGCGGTCGTGGTTAGCCAATAGCTCCTCCTCCGTCGCACCGGAGGAACCAATAATAATATCATCAATATATACGTCCGCACAATCCAAACCCCGCAAAACATGGTCCATGACCCGTTGAAAAATAGCGGGCCCATTCTTGATACCCATAGGCATAACACGCCATTGGTATCGCTTACCCGCCAACCTCATGGCGGTCTTAGCCCGGGATTCAGGGTGAAGGGGAATTTGATGAAACCCTTTACTCAAGTCCACAATAGTGAAAATCTTGTGTTTGGATTGATTTTCCAACATGTTTTCTATGAGGGGGAGGGGGTGTGCGTCGGGCAAGGTAGCCTCATTAAGTTGGCGGTAGTCCACCACAAGGCGCCATTTTCCTTTCTCTTTCTTGGGCACAACGAAACCGTTGGACGCCCATTCGGAGGCAGGGCACGGCTCAATCCAGCCACGAGCCAAAAAGTCCTCCACTATTTCTTGCTCCGCCGCGGCACGCTCCCCCACCAACCGTATAGGTTTCACGGACTTGGGTTTGGCGTTCGGGTATAGGTCAAGTTTAGCAAACCCCAATCGCTCCGTACCACGGACCTTAGGGTGTTCCTGGTCCGGGCGGAGACGAACCTCCCCGCTAAAAACATCCCGCTCATAGTCCGCGAGGATGCGCCTCCTCATGAGCTCCACCTCCGGAGACACAATAGGCTCTTGGGTGGTGACCACGCCACCCACACGAGAAGCTGCCAACAATCGTGTGGCGCCTTTACATTTTCGGTAACGCTTAACGGTAGTGGCCCTCCCACCCAATAACTCTCGTTCAATTTTCGCAATGCGTGAACGCACGCATTCTTGTGCCTCCAAATCTTCGGGGGTAGGATCAAGAGTAACGGGTGCGAGGAGTTTTTTATGGGTCGCCTGATACGTGAGGGTGCGCACCGAAGCCAAATGGTTAGGCACCCTTTCATCCTCCGACTCCTCCTCCGAGGTCATGCCCGGCTCGCCATCCGTGTTGGGGTTAGAGACGGCCGGTGCCAAAACGGAGGCCACATGACATTTAGTGGCCGCCAAATTTTCCTCCGCAATACCACCGTCCACGTATAGCGCCACCGTGGACCAACCGCGTTGAGGAAGGGGCGTGAGGTGGTCATTCTGATAGAGACAGGCTTTAGTCTCTGGCCCTGGAAGGTGGTACCGTTGCAAAGTAATTTCCATAAGGGGTTTCCACCTGTCCCTATGTGTCCACTTCGGCCCTACAATGATGGCTCGTAGTTTTTCTTGCCGAATTTTCCGAACACAATCGGAAAACCGATGATAGGGAGGGCACATCCAATATAATTTGGAGGGGTCCGCGGGAGTGGAAAAGAAATCTTCAAGCGGCGAAACCCAACGGGTAGCCTGAGCCATACCCGGGACCCTATTGAAGGCGTCCACGTCGGGGTTTTTGCCAAATTGTTTTTTGACACGTGCGGCCCAATATGGCGTGAGGCCATAGTCAGACTGGGTCCACATGGACCCATCACGCCGCGTAGGTAGAACATCACGGGCAAGGGCTTCGGGAGCAAATTCAACGAGCTCCAAAGCACAAGCCCGGTCCTGTACGGGGGCCACGGAGGAAGCGGTCAAGGCATAGGATATGTGTTTCTCGGCCTCAACACGGTTAGGCGGTTCGCCACCAGGGGGCGTAACCACAATGGCCGGGGCAGGGTGCGTAGGAGCGACCGCCCCAATGACTGGAACGGTTAGGCCCCACACGGACTGACGTGACACCTTACCATGAATGGGTTTCACCAAAAATGGTTTGCCGGTTCGTGGAGCCTCACGGAAGTCCTCAATCCAAAAACGGGGGTGCACTGGATGGTGAGAGTACAAACAATTGAAACGGGCAAAATGGCTCACACAATGTTCGTAACCCCATGGGTGCCCCAAAACCATATCCCAAGGTAAATTCGGGACAAGGTACGGGGACACGCCATACTGGGCAACACGAGGAAGTGAAACACTACCATCCACAACCCCCGTAAATTGAATTTTGACGTCTATTTGCTCGTCCCCCCCTGGCAAAGGCGTCTCATTATCTGCTTGGAGTAGGCGCCTCCGTTGAGGGGATTCATATTTTTCGGAGAGTTGGTCTCCAAAAACATTGGGGTTGGCCAAAGCGACCGCTTGGCACCAAAAATCCACCAAAACACGGAGGGCCTTGCGTTCTCCATTGGGCAAAACAACCTGAACGGAAAGTTCGGTTTGAATCTCACTAGTCACTATATGCCCCTTCATGACTCTCGATGGAACGAGAGCCACGGTAGTGTCACAGGGGTGCCCGAGGCTTTCTTCTTTCGAAGGGGGCGCCTCTGGGCACTCCTACCAACGTCCGCGCCCGTTCGGCGCTCCCTTGCCTCCTTTATCGGCCTTGCCGCCGCCACCCTTATAACCACCACCACCCTTATCACCACCGCCACCCTTATCGCCACCCTTAGGCTTACCACCTTTAGACTTACCCGCAATGTTCCAATGAGTGTCATTGCACGGAGAATTAGGCTTACACGTCCAAAGGGTGGTATTGGTGGCACCCCAATCAATCCAAGACATGTCCATCTCCGTTTGTTTGCGTGTTTTCCAATGTTTGGAACACGGAACCCAAAAGGTAGGTGGCGGTTTAGCCCCGGGGTCGACGGGTTTCTTCGCCGGAGGTTTAGAGTGACCCACGGCGTTGACGGAGGTGTCAGCGGGTTCGGAGGTGTCAGGGTCCACCGTAGCCTCCGCATTAACCGCATTCACCGCGGTTTTATTGTGAGAAGGGCGATGAGTGTACGTCACCGTCGTCTTGTCTCCTTTATTGAGGCGTTCGAGAGCTTCCCTCTCCGATACGCTTTTATGGGCAAGGGCGTAGATTTCCGCAGGCTTCAAACGAGGCCTACGTTGCTCCACTTTCATAGTGTAGCCGCGTGTGTGAGGTGTGTTGTTGAGTTTCAAGATCCACTCCTGGAGAGCCGGGTCTTTGCAGTCAACTATCACCCCCGGCCCCGAATAGGAAACAATCTCAGGAACCGTAGTGCAAGCTTGAGCGCTATATTTCCTGAGTTCTTTTTCGAATGGGGCGCGACCCGGCGAAGGGTCAAGGCCACTAAAATCCACCACATAGCTGTCTGGGCTATTCTTAGCCTCTTGCTTGACGACCTTCTCCTTGATCCACGGGAGCTTGCTTAGGAGCTGCTCCCGGATCACGTGGGGTTGAGTCTCATTGCTCAGAGGCAACAAACGTTGCCAACGAGCATAGAAATCTTCAAGGTCGATGAGGGTCACTTGCCCTTTAACCACCCTGGGGGTGAGGGCTCGCCACCTTTCATCAGCCCTTGAGGGGTCATACTCGTGGAAACGTTGTTCCAAAAAGTCCCACAACTCTTTGAGGGTGGGGGCCGTGCGTGTGTGGTGGGTGGCCTCGGCGACCCGGGCGTTGATGATCGCCTTTAGCCATGGGGGCAAGGTACTCAAAATCATTTTTGCCTCGTTGGCCTTTCGGTACATGGGATCACACCCCCCCAACCATTGTTGAAGCTTCTCCACCCACTCGTCGTAGCACTCTAGCTGCCCATTAAATTGCGGTTTAGGCATATCACTATCCTCCACCGCTTTGGTGTAACTATTTTGCACCATAGGCATTTGGTACGGGTGGTAAGCAGGGGGAGCCATGGTTGGGGGTGCACCTCCACTTGCACTTGGTGCAACCTTCACTGGAGAGACTGTACACGTATCCGTAGGATGAGAGGGCGTGTACGAAGGTTTCCCAGGGGAAGTGAAAACATTTTTCGTGAGGGGATTAATGTTCCCCAACGAAGAGGTGTTCTCCTCTTCATTGGCCCACGGGGCCGTAGCCTCCGTGGGGTGTTCTTCGCCCTTAGGCGTCGCCCTCCACTCGGGAACAGCACGTTCCTTCTGCTTTTCGGCGATTCCCCTACACGATGTAGGTTCTTGGGGGTGGGGGTGTTCGTGGTGTTCTTCCCCCCCCCTCGGCCACCCCGAATCCGGACAAGCGTTCGGATGGTAGATGCAATCGTGGGATGGGTGGACGGAGAAAGGAAGGACACACCCACCACCGGATGAACCGGATGGCGCGCCCATGGGCGCCGTAGGCGCCGCCGGTGTAGGATCAGGAACGGGCGGAGGCGCCGATGGCGGGGGTAGGACCACCGTAACGGGTTCCGCAGGCGTGGAGTACCAGTGGTCCCACGCATCGATCCTAGATGCAACGGCGGCGTAACGTGTAGCGAGCGACTCCACTGCGCTAAAGCACTTAGCCGTGTTGCCGTTGGACATCTTAAGATGATCTGCCACGCTAGCCTCCACCACCTTAGAATCCCGGCGGTAGCCCTGAACCGCCGCGTCAAATTTAGCCAATGTAGACAAGATTTGGGTCATCCGGTCCCCGTAGGACTGACTGATGCCCATGGTAGAGGCTACTGCCTGAGAAAGTTCCTGATGGGATCGCTGCAACTCCAGATTCTGATTTCGCAGGTCCCTCACCTGTGCCATCAGAGATTGGATGCACGTTTCGTAGTGCACCACACACCGGCAACAGGCACAGGTGTGCTGTAGGTCTTCCTGCCCCCGTGTAGGAGTGGGGCCCCCAGAATGTCGAAAAGATGGACCCCCCCCTCCACGAGGAGGGAATGACCCACCACCGCCCCCCCCAGCAGCCCCCCCTGCCACGGAGGGACCAGAGGGCCCCCCCGCAGGGCGAGACGGGGGTGTGGGGCGCGCAGCAACAGGCGCTGGCGCCCCCCCAATAGAGGGATGTCCCCCCCCCGAACCCCCACCGCTGGATGGCCGAACCAGGTGCGGGATTCCTTGCACGTGCTCGATGTAAGCCACCTGGCGGTGGCGGGGTGACGGCGGAGGGCGAACATGACCAACAGTATTCGGTCGCGGCGGTGGGGGTGGGGAATCGTCCACCACAATATACTGTGGTGACTCATGAACCACCATAGGTGATCGAGTTCTCGGATGGGAAGCAAAAACAGGCTCCGATCCCGTTGCAACCTCTGGATCCCCCCCCCAATTGGGCAGTTGGGGGTCCTCCGTAGGAGATGTATTTGTGGGGGGAGAGACCAAATTTATTGGGAGGGTTGCTGAACCTCCCTCCACCTGATTCCCTCCCCCCCAGCACAGATTGTTGACCTTCGGCATTGCCGGAGAATCATCCACTAGGGATGGACGATCTTTCGTGCCACTCATAGGCACTGGAGATGTAGTACCGGCCCGGTCCTCCGTAGGCTCCGGAGATTCCACGACAAGACACGGGCGGTTTTTGACGCCGCTCATAGGCACCGGAGACTCTTCCACTGCAATGAACTGAGGGGCCGGAGAGTCCTCCACCGTGATGTAGTGGGGGGCCGGGGATTCCTCCACCAGCATGGGGCGATCCCTGGTCCCTGACATAGGTTCAGGAGGTGCAGGCGACGAGGCAACGGAAATAGGGGAATGATGGAGTTCATGACGTTCCAACACTCCAATCTCCTCCTCCTCATCGTCGTTCCACCGCTCCACCGCCAGGGGCAACCACTGGTCACACTCATCCTCCTCGATTTGCGTGGGGGATTCCTCGATGATCGTAGGATTTAGCCTGGATCCGCTCGGGGGATTGGGATACGCTCCCAAGGCAGGAGATTCCTCCACCAGGGAGGGAAACCGCCGCGATCCACTCATTGGAGTGGGCGACGATTCCACCACAGTGGGGTTCTGCCTAGTCCCCGACAGGGCTTGCTGGATCAGGGCCACGGCCTCTCGAGCCGGACCCAGATGGCCATGGGGATCAGGCGTGAGCGCGAGGACTCGACGGTTTTCAGCGTCGAGTTGGTCAACAATGGGGCTGATGGGCCCTGCCGCAAACAGGTTTTTTCTGACCTGAGGCTCTGGCAACCTCCCTAGCGACGGAGGAGTGCCAGAGTCGACCACGATAGGCCCCATTGGCGAAGCCATCGTACCCCAGTCGGCAGCGCGTGAGGGCGCAGCGTTCGTACGCTCGATCACCCCAGTAGATTGGTCGACTACTGCCCGATTCTCGGCGCTAGTAACGGTTCCCGAGCCCATAATAGGCGATTGTGGTCCTCTTATCGCTCCCTGAGGGTGGCCGTCTATTTCCCCCCCAACCATCCCAGGTACACCAGCTGGATTTCGAGGATGGGGGGCCCCGATGGGAACATTCGGGGATTTCGGAAACTTAGGACTTGTAGCCACTTGGGGCTTGGCCCGTTTTTGCGGCCCCTGCCCGGTCGATGGGGTCAGGGCCGAGGAGGTCCTGAGAGTGGGGACCTGGACACCCTCAGCTATCCCTCCCGGGAAAGAGATTTTAACTTGGATTTGGTCCATGATGTCTTGGACCGATCGCTTTCCGCGATGCCAAACGCCCAACAGAGACGAAACATTTTCGCCTCTGCTACCATGAAACCAGACCGGGTGGTCAGGAGCAGAGGTCGCAGTGGCATGGGCAGCAACATTGCTTGGCATAGAAGACATAACGATAGTGTTGACTGAATAGTATCCTGCAAACAGATATGGTACACATAGCCAATGAAATACCTGATATGCACATATGAGAAATCCACCCTATCATCCAGTAATTGATATAACTACTAAACATCCATGATTGCCTTATCTATCCCACATCCTATGTTCCTAACAAGGAAATGGAATATGATATACCCTATCCCAGATATATCCCATATATAGGGCCAAATAATGCTCCCTTAGGGGTAAAATGCCAGGGTAGGGTTGTGACCTGCTTCAGCGTTCATCATCCTCCCGGACCAGCGTTGCACAATGGGGAAGGGCTCCAATGGCGTTTGCGACCATGAAGTCATACCCCATGATCATATCCCAATCTGTAATGTCGGCCACATAGAAGTTCCCTGATAGAGTGCTTCTCTTCGCCAAATCAGGGCGGTTCAAGCGCTCATGCTCCCAGAATTCCATACTGATAGTGGCCTCATGGGTGCCACCACCCATAATCTCTCCATTGGCCACCTTCAGGCGTACCGGTCTATGGCTGGGCTGCAGGGATTCCTCCTTGAACAACCCTCTCCGGACCAGGCTCACCTGGGCACCCGTATCCACCAAAACATCCAACACCAACTCCTCTTGTCCGCACCGTACACGCACCTTCAAGTGCAACTGCGGCTCGTCACCATGCGGTGTATGGACGACTCTCACGGCATGCAACTCTAGCACATCCGGGTGCATCAGGACTTCGAGGGTATGGTCACGAATGGTGTAGATCTTCGGCTGGTCCTGCCCGTGCATGGGGCTCTCCGTGGTCGCTCCTTCCTTCTTGCCACGTCCCTTGCCCACATACACTTCCCTTGGCAGAGCGCTCCAGGGGTTGGGAGTGGCGAAACTCAGTGGATTTGGCTCTTCTGGAGCCTTCTTCGGCACCCGATGTGCCTTCGCTTTCTCACGGATTCCACTGATTTTCGGAGGAGAGACCTCCGAGGTCCCACTCCCGTGGGGGCTCCTCTAGACGTGGTCTGCCGCAGCTCCCTCCCGCTGCGATGCGCTCAGACTTTGTCCACCACGTTGCTGGGCTTTGAGTTCCTCCAACGTCCTCAACATGTCCTCAGCAACCTCCTCGATCCACCTCACGCGTCGGTCTGGGCCGGGTCCTCCACCATAGCCTTTTCCTCCGCCTTTCCCTTGGCCCTTTCCTTGGCCTTTTCCACCGTCTCCGCCCTTTGCCTTCCAATCGGCAATTCGTTGTTCTTTTGGCTTCTTGTCGGGATGGGCGGCGAAGTAGGTCTTCTTGTCCTCACATATACCTTGCAATGCCGGTGGTCATGTGCATGGTTGTTCCCCTTGCCGTAGCAGACCCAGCAACCGGTGTGCTGTGATCTGTACTCGCGGAACGAGAGCGGCGGGTTCCCGATCCTCCGCGGTTCTCTGCGGTTCTGCGTCCTTGGGTCCAGGCGGTTCCACCTGGACCTGTCCTGGCCATTCTCCTTCATATTGTGCGCTACGAACGCGAAGAAGTGGGCTTCTTCATGATCCTCTGGGGTGGTCGCGGTCCAGAGATCTTGCCCGCTTCCACTCCCTTCCTCCGCAGTGCCGACCGTGTCCCCCTTGACCTCTCGGTGGTGGCGATCTTCTCGATGACCTCGATGTCCTTGGCCTTGTCGATCCTGCACGTGGGCCTCGTTCTTGGCGTTGAGCTTCAGCTCCACCGTGATGTACTTCACGATCTCGTCCAGGCTCATGCGGGCGAAGATGACCTGCATCCTCAGCGGCTCTCCGCGCCTCCACTCCACGTTGTTGAGGCGCATCAGCCTTTGCCCCATGGTGTCGCCGAATACCTCCACGTAGACGGCGTTCTTCAACCCCAACATTCGGCTGGGCTCGCCGAGGATTCGCCAGAAAAACTTCATTATTCCGGCGTGGGTGTACTCTGATGCCATGATCCGTACGGCCACGCGCTTCTTTGCTCTCTTCTTCTCCTCATCCTCCACTCTTCTCTTCCAGTGCCCGGGGAGGACGTCCTTCAGCAAGTGTCTGATCTCGCTGGCCTCATTCCCGTCCTCCACCAGCTTGAGGCTTCTTCGGTACTTGCGGATGTACCGATTCCATTCCCGGACCCTCAGTTCCCCGCGCTCCAGCGGCAGCGGAATGGACCACAAGTCCTCCAACTTCTGGTTGGGGGCGTCCACTCGCTCCTCGTCCTCCAGCCACTGGAGGCAGGCGTGCTCCGTCTGGATCACTCCCTCACGGATCTGATCCCTGAGCTCCTCCTTCAGGTCCTGCGCCAGCCTGTGTGGGAATGTCCGACATACCCACTTGTCCCTTGGCGCTCCCCTCATCTCGCCGACGACCTCCTCGGCGAAGTCCTCCCAATCCAGGATGAAGTCATCCATGTTGGAGGGGTTGCCATCATAGTAGGGGATTTGGATTCCCCTGGGGTCGTCAATCCTGATGGCGTCTCCGACATCCGCAGCCACCACTTCACCGAGACGGATACCACCTGTGGCCGGGGGGTGTGAGTACACTCCCCGTACATCCCTCTCCTCCATGGAGTGCGGTCCAGATGGGCCTGAACCCATGGGGTTTGGGATGCGGGAAGGACTTGCTCCACCGGCTGTCCTTATCCCCGTAGTGGGGTCCTTCACCCAGGGGTTTCCGCCTGGATGGCCTCGACCATGTCCGTCGGCACTTCCCGTGGTTCGCCCCTGCATGGTCTGGTTTTGGATCTCCTCTTCCGCATAAACTGCATGGGCAGTCGTAGTGGTCGGTGGATCCTGGGCGGCATGGGACATCTGTACCGTCAGGCTCCTCGGGTCCGTGGTTGCGTGCCCCCCCCGCATGGACCCAGCCGGTGCCGTGTGTTCTCCGAGCATTATGGATTCGCTGAACATGGGAACAAACGGCAGCGCACCCGGGTCAACACGCGGAGGCGCGTAAGGTGCCTCTGCAGGGCCGCCCATGGGTTTCTGCATGGCGCTCCTGAGGGTCTTAACTCGCTCCACCAGCTCTGCCGCTGCCGGCTTTGCCGGGAGCTCCGGACCCGAGGCGAGGGGTTGTAACTCCTCTAGCCTTTTCAGGCGTCCCGACATGTCCTCCACCAGGTAGAGGAGGCTGTCCACCACTCGCTGCTGCTTCTGCAGGGCCATCTCCAGCTTTCCCGGTACCGGTCCTGCTCCGCTCGTAGCTCCGCCATGTCTCTCTCCGCTGCCGACTGGTCATCCAGGATCCCCGCGACGTCCTCCTCTAGGCCGTCCTTCGCGTTGTCCAGGCGGTGGAGGTGCTGCACGATGGCGCCCATCCCCATCTTTGGGTACTTGCCAATGAGGAAGGATACGTGCTCGCAGTGGCACTCAACGTGCTTTCCACTTGATCCGGCGCATCCCACGGTTCGCGGCGCCTCGGACTCCTCCGCCATGGGTGTGTCGCCCATGCTATCACGCGTTGGCTCCGTGTGCTGGGCCACAGGCGCCGTTCTGGCTCTGGCAGGCCTCTCCAACGCCTCGGCGTCATGCTCCAGGCTGGGTTCGGGGGCCGTGTGCGCCCTTGTGGTCGGTCTGGCCATCTCCTCCAACTCCGAAGGGTAAGCGGTCCGATAGCCCTCGGAGTGCCCCTCGGAATCTGCAGCTGACCACAGCCTGACCGGGCTGGGATCCATCTCCATCGCCCTGGCTTCCGCCGCGGGTTTCGGGGACCTGCTCTTCCGGTAACACCGGGCCCTGCCGTTGCTGCCAGTCTCCTCCAACTCCTCCGCAGCGGAGCGGAGATTGCAAGCCTTGCGGCATTGCCTTTCACACATGGAGGCCAGGTCCTCCATGTCTAGCCCATGTCCTGCAAGGGCTCTCCGGTCTGAGCATCTTCGCTCTTCTCCGGCTTCCCAGTCCGGCGTCGACTCCACGGACTCGACGATCTGCACCCGGGGCGTCCTTGGGCAGGGCTCATGAGGGCCCAAGTCCCCGGTGCGGCGGTAGGGGGCAGGTACTCCTCTGCTACCATAAAGAAGGTCCCTACTCGGACCGGCCCCTGCTGTACCCCTTCCACCATTTCCCGTCACTCCTATGGTCTTGCTTCTCACCAGGTTCTGCATGATCTTGCCCTATCCTGCACAATTTCCCACAAGAAATAGTAAAATAGGCTCCTTCACACAAATCCCTTGCAATAACCAACTCCCAAGTACAATCCAAATCCAATCAATCCACACTGAGAGCTTCCAAGGGTGTCTGAGGTCCCGCGTTGACACTCAACACTCCTTTCAACACGCCGGTCGTCTCGCGGTGCACACGGAGACACGGGCGGTGGGCATGTACAAAGAATTGCACCAAAAGAGAAGCCCTGAAATTAGCATATGAACACATATCAAGCAAAGTTGGAGAAAGATGGAAACGTACACAGTCACAGCCATAGACCCCTCATTCCCTGGACTCGAGACCTTCCCTTGACTCGCCAACATGATGCCCTGAACCAAGTCAAATAAGATGGCTAAATGCCATGTGTCAAAAGTCAATACACAAACCCCAAAAATGTGTTCCCTCCCAAGCCTCTAAATCCTAGTCCAATAGGGGAGGTGGCGTGACATGGCCTAGAGTGGCACTCAGGACAATGCCCTACCCTGACATAACTTTGGTTGGACTTGGAGTCGATTGGGCTTGGAGAACTGCCCCATGAGGATGACCTCACAACATAGCAAAATTAGGCAAATCACACCATGTTGCCCAAAATTCAATTATATACTCAAAAATGCATACGGCAAATATTCAAATGCTCCATGCATGTGTCAAACCGGAAAGTAATATACAAGGGTGACATATACCAAAGGTCCATGCCCAAGAATATCCCCACATTGGCTCCCAAACCCCTCCGGTTATACACATGCCATGCTTCACAAGTCAACTCACGAATTTGAGACCTAATTTTGTGAGGCCTCTTGTGCCACGCCAAAGTGACCACGTGATCCGGCATATGGTGAGGTGCATTAGCGAAGCATATGCCATCATATAGGCAGCATACCATAGTTCACAGATCTCTAGGCACTTTACTGTTAGCCGACCAGTTGAGCACATAAAACACAAAAATGAGCATAAAATGAGGTCAAAAACATGCACATATGGCCAAATTCAAGATAATCACAATAGTATATAACTTCGCTCACCCATGGTATCAACCTATGGTTCAAAACACAATTGCTTGGGACCATTTGCGAACAATCCCCCCACTTGGATCCCCACATGGACGCAAAGGAACACCTTCGAACCTCCCCCCGACACGCACCATGAAAATGGGAAAATTGATAGTGGCGCTTGTGGGTCGCTCCGTAAGCCCTCCCACATGCACTATATGTGCGGTAGACTTAGCCTAGCGCTATGAAGCTCACCATTGGGACATTAGCGAAGCCCTTGCCACGTATGACTCCACATATCTTCCTACAAACGGAGATATATAACATGGGCGTGAGCATAGCGAAGCACATACCATGCATATAACACATACCCTCAAAACGTGGCTCCCACCATGGTGTGCCATGCCCCTCCATGGACATAACTTCACGTTAATAATACGTAGGAACCCAAGGAAAGTTTCTATGCAACACCAACACTCATGCGGTACACTCGAAAGTCGCATTAAAATATTCGGTTGCATGGTCCAGAAGTTATAAATCATTTTCTACCCTGTTGACCATTATCCCTTGCTACACCGGGCATGTGTACACATCCAAGGCGTTTGATGCTTCCTAAATCAAGTTGAGACCAAGGCGGTTCCAACCCAATGCTCAAAACTGGAATACCTCGCCTTGAGCTGGAGATGTGACCTTTCAAAGTGGCCTCACGAATCAATTTTGTTTCGCCTATATCTCCAAGAAAAAAGAAGGAGACAAAAAAAGAAAGGTTGATTCGTGATCGGGGGAAAATGTAGGACCACTCGAAATGCATCATATCCAGTGCGGCTACCTCGAAGTCGAAAATCCGATTCTGAACGTCTGAAAAAATCGGATTAATTTTGCGAGTGTATAACATGAAAGTTGCGGAAGCAACCAACTTTTTACTGATGAAACTTGACCCTGTAAGTGCGGCTAACCCCCATCTGCTCAGATTTTCACAGATCTGCCCCAGATTGACTACATTTTGGTCATTTTCTCTGCTTCGGCGGAATCGCCGCCTCACAGCTCAGTCTCAGGATCAGACCTATATATTTCTGATATGCCGGATCTGATTCCGCGGTCCATTCATCGTAAATCCGTCGCGTTCCGATCATTTACCTGGAATCGCCAATTGCCGCTGATGCGCGCCCGAAGCCAAATCAGCCAAATATTTTTTCACAATCGGATTTATATAAATCTTTTCAGACAGATATGGACACTCAGATGTACTTAGAATAATCCGCATCAATTTTCTTCATAGACTGGGATTTTCTGCCGGATAACAATCAGCATGGATCTTGCTTCCGTTGTTGCTGCTCTCGCCTCCGTTGGTGTCCGCGTATCCGGTTCTACCCCCAACAGCAGCGTTCAGGTCGACTCTTCGCGTGCCTGCCCCACTGGTCTTGCCGGCCCCGAGCCCTCCGGCACCATCAATGACCCAGGGCAGCACTTTCATGGTAGCAGAGGCTACCTGAATGTTGCTTCACAGCCCTTCAGTCCACAACCCGCTCCCCAGTACGGCCCCGTAGACCCTGCCGCTCCTGGAGAAGTAACGATTACACTGCCTTGGTGCTGCGCGAACGAGGCCTTGAGAGGAATGCCTTGCGCAAGCCCAAGCTGCCCAAGAAGGGCGCACATCAGCAGCTGTGGAGGCCCAGATTACCATTATGATCCCAGTCGAAATTGGCCATCGAGCAGCTGGAATTCGCCGGCCTACGACGATGGCAACGCTCCGGTGGAGCTTACGGACCTGGCAGGTACCAACCTTCCTTACGGAGGTCCAACATTTGAGACCATTGACGCCGATGTGAACGACATTGAGATGGGTGGTCCAGGTGAGGTACCTAGCTATAATCGACCAGCCTCTTGGGCACAATGGGGCGACCATTTGTCCCCAGAAGTGACCCGTAACCTTGAGGCCCTTGAGGCCCTTTGTCTCTTAGCCACGTCTAAGCTGATCGGACAAGAAAGAATCGCCTCTGATTTTTTAATGGAATATTTTTTCCTCCTTCAGGACGAAATTAATACCAGGATGTGGTGGCGTTCTCAAGAAGATGACTCTTTTGCCATTTTTTTGCAGATCTGGAAGGCAAGCCCCTTCCCGAAGGAGAAGGGCACGGCACCTGTTCCCGGGCCCTCCGCCCCTCATCCCCCTGTTTCCATCCGCGACGATCTAGCCGCCGCGGTTGAGGAGGGAATTTTAGAGGCGGCCAGGCAGGCAAGCCTGGAAATCAGGGCTGAAGGAGCTCCCCAAGTGGACTCCTGGCTGCGGACCACCGAGATCAGCGGTCCGACAGCCTGCTCAGGCCCTTCAGGACACGGTATGTACTGTCCTGCCGACTGCTCCTGCAGATTCCAGCGAGATTCTGAGCTCCAATTGCTCAACGATCAAATGCACCTCATCATTCAAACGCTGGGAATAAAAAATCTTTTCAAGACGCACATGCGGTCTGAGGGCGCCTCATTGGTGGAACAAGCAACAGAGCCGTCGGAGGAGGCGACAGAAATTTTTTCAATTGCTCCTTCGGTGGACTCCAGGACCACCGATGCAAGGATCAGCAGGACCAAGCTAAAGGAAAGGGTTAAAATCTCTCGTTCTGAGAGTAGGACGGCGAAGGCTAGGACTGAGGCTCAGAATGCCAAGCGAACTGCCTCCCGTACTGCCCCTCCTGCTGCTGATTCCAATACCTTAGCCCAGCTGTTGCTCGCCCAGACCCTCGCCGGAGCTGGTGTGGCGAATGATGCCGCCAAGGTGTCTGCCATTACGGCCGGTGTTGGGCTGGATTCGCTTCTTAATCCTACTTCATTGCGACTTCGTCAGGTTGCCAAGCAACCGAAGTATAATGGGAACCCCCGACGTTGGCCTCAGTTCCAACGGGAATTTGAACTGTGGGTTAAGACTCAAAAACTCCAAGATGATCAGTTCCTGATGGCCCTCTTGGATTGCCTTGAGGGAGCGCCGGCCAACACTTGGCTCAGGACTTGGAGTGATCGCGAGGATACAAGTTCCCCCCTTACCTTTGATGAGGTTTGGGAACAGTTGGAGGTACGTGGATCCCGGCTGCCAGAGGACCACTACCACCACATGTTGGAGAATTTTCCTTCATTCTCGCGATTAATCTTGCACGAAGTGCAAGACAAAAAACAGCGCTTCTGGAATTTAGTGGAAGAATCTGAACATTCAGGCGAAAAATTTTCTAGTGCCGAGCTGAAAAATCTGATTTTTGACAAGATCCCCTCAGAAACTGCCGCCACCCTTCGGAATAAACAGTCCGAAGAAAAGGTCAAGACCTGGTGGGCGGAGGTGGAAGGCTTCGATGCCTCTGCCAACAGGTTTACCGTCAGGGAGGCACTTCAAAAGTGCTCCCCCACGTCCTTCTCCAAGGTGAAATTCACTGAGGAGACGTGGAAAATCAAGTTTAATGAACACGAGGATCGGGACTTGTTTGTCCAAGTCCTCAATAGGGGAGTAAGGTTCCATGGCCATCGCCTGAAGGCCAAGAACTGGGTGTTTTCGTTCACCCCGAAGGAACTCTGGGAAGAGGTTGAGCGGCTCGCCGACGCCGCCAATCAGAATTTCCATGAGGGTCTTGGGGGAAACAAGAATACCCAGCAAAACACCCAAAATGGGGCCCAAAAGGGCAACAAAAAGGTGAATGACACCCGGAATGTTCAGCAGCCCTGTAGCATCTGCCTTCTTTTGGGTTCTACGAACCGAGCTAAGACGCATTCTACTGATAATCACCGATGGTCTCCTTACGATCACAAGGTGATTGGTGAAAATATCAGTAATCCGCAGAATTCAGACAGGAATGACAGACAGGTGCATGGTGGAAAGGCTGGAAAAGGGAATCCGACCCCCTCCGGTGGAAACAAAAATCCTGGAGGCCCTGGCGGGTCCCAAGGCACAGGAAATCGGACTCCATCCGGCTCCGGTGGGCAGCCGAACGCCCAGAAAAATCCCAATAGCAACGCCGGAGGCGGAAATCGAAATCCAGACCAAACCCCTCAATCCGGTACAAACAAGGGAAATGCTCCAGGATTCCAGGGTAAAGGTAAGGGAAATCCTTCGGGAACCCCTTTCTCTGGTAAGGGCAGAGGGCGTGGCGACGGTGGAGGTCCATCATCCGGCGGCCGTGGCCGTGGACGTGGAAAGGGCAACCATCGTGTGGATCAGGTCTCAGGTGCAGATCAGGTGTCCGATGCGGATCGAGATTACGTTGAAAATGCCTTGAATCCAGCAGATGATCCGCTCCAAGATGAGTGGGTCGACGAATCAGGCTGTGTCCACAATGTTAACGCAGCCACTGGAGGTCAGAACGCCTAGGGGAGCCACGAAAATCGCCCCTCCCCAGGCGATTTCAGGCATGATCCCCAGATTCCATCTCGACCACTACTTGATGTAGGGTCGCTTGTCTCCTCTCCCCTGGATCCGGCAGCGGATCCTTCTGTGGTAGTGGACGAGGTTGGTGTACAGTCCAAGCACAGGGCCCGTCAGTTTGTCACAAAGATGTGGGTCTCTGATCGCAAGGGCAATTTCCACCTTGCCACTTGTTTGTGTGACAATGGATCAGAGGTAAATCTCCAATCCAATTCCTTTTTGCCTGACGACTGCGTGTTTGATTCGCCTCTTCCTGTTACCCTCGAAAGAGTTTCTGGACATTCTCTCGCAGGTGGGCAACGCGGTTGTTATATATCAACTCATTTGGTCGCTCAAGACCTTTGGGAAGAAGGTAATGTGGAGGAAGTTGTCCTTAAGGATGACTACTTCTATCGTGCCGACATAAAGTATGACCTTTACTTGGGCCATCCTTGGCTTAGCAAGAACAGGGTGGCGCCCGTAGGTCATCGGCGTTGTTTTTTGCTGGAGTCAGGTCCCTTGGAGCGTCCTGAATTTCGTTTTTTGCACGCAGGGTTCAAAAGTGCAGAAGAATTTTTGAAGCGAAAGGTTACACCAAAGTTTGGCGAAGATGTCACCATTGCAGAGGTGAATGGGAGTGCCGATTACTCCCGAGAGTTAGAATGTTCTCGTAGGGACTCCCAGCCACGACGCCCTTCGCGCTGGCACTCTTCATCCTACAGAGTTGTCGACAAATGGCGCGATACAATTTGTGAATATTTTTATGAACACCATTCCTTTTGGCCACAGTATGATGCCTTTGCTAACCGCGAGAACAAGCGCTTTGACAAGCACTTTCGCGACGCTTGGACCCATAAATGGGACAAGAAGTTATGGATTAATCCTCCGTTTCACTTAATCCAGCAGGTCATCCACAAAATCAAGCAAGATAAAACCCAGGCGATTTTAGTTGTGCCCTTGTGGGACGACAAGCCTTGGTTTCAGGAATTGCAAGACATTTGTGTAGATTACATCGAACTTCCCAGGAAGATTAAGCTGTATGCCAGGGATGACACAGGTCCCCTGCCACAGCGGCCCTGGAGTTCGCTTGCATTCCTGGTGGATGGAAAGCTTTCTGAGTCTGATTCTGCTGATTCTGGTACTGATTCCTGTGTTGGGTCTGAATCTGAGGTTGAGCGTGGTACTGATGATGAATCTATTTTTTCTGATTTTTGTCCGTCAGATGCCCAAGGTGATCCAACGTCAGATGGATCCGCCTCGTCTCCCTCTTCCCCAATACGATCTACATCCAAAAGAATCTTCAGTGCACGGGCGAAGAAAAATTTTAAATCGCGCCGCAAATTCAGAGTTTTTTATGAAAAACCCCGTGTGGAAGCTTTCATAGATCCTTTCGAGGAGCTGGATCACGAAGAGAATCTCTGGAATGTCGACACTCGACCCACCTATCTTCAAGAGGCAGTTGATACGGACCTTTTTAGGGACATCCGTAAGAAGATTCTTCCTGCCAAGGCCGAAGAAGTCGCCAAAGTTTTTTCGACAGTAATTCCTGGCGATCAGGTGGACACTGAGTTGTGAACCAAGAAAAGAGACAAGATTTTTGAGGAACGGAAGGACACAACCCTTTCGGGGAAGTTGATCAAAGACCCCCCTGTCCGTGGGCAGTTCGGTGAAGCCTTCATCGAGCTTGGTGAAGGGTACAAGGCGAAGAAACAGCGTCCTTATGAGAACCATGGACATAAACATGAGATCCTCAGAAAAATAATCGAGAGAAATCTCAGGGAATTTGGTTGGCTTGAGGGTTGTATGACCAGCGAGTGGTGCTGTGCACCCTTCACAGTCCCGAAGCCGCCGCCTGCAGACCAGAACACTATTGATCGTTGGCGAATGGTTGTTGATTTTCGCAACCTCAACGCCGAAACCAAGGCGGATTCGCACCCCCTGCCCCTCATTGAGGAGGAAATCGCCAAGAGGGCAAGAGGTCGTTTGTTTTCTGTGCTGGATCTCCGTCACGGCTTTCACCAAATGCCGTTGAGGAAGGACAGCCGACCTCTCACCTGTATGTGCACGCCATGTGGCCCAGTCCAGTGGACGGTCATGCCCATGGGCCTGAAGAACGCCCCTTCGTTTTTTCAAAGAATGATGGAGGATGTGCTTTTTACAGCTCATCCTGAGCTTCGTGCCTTCGTGAGTGTGTACATAGATGACATAATCATCGCGACAGAGGGGGAGGGACTGACCGAAGCCGAGCTGGTGGCCCTACATGAAAAGCAGCTGAACCAGGTTTTGGACATTCTTGATGCCAATCAGCTGATTTGTGGGCCAAAGAAGGGAAAATTATTTTCAAAATCAGTCGAATTCTGTGGTTCTCTCCTTGAGAATGGCACCCGACGACCCAGTCCAGGGAAGCTCGTCGCTATTCAGAAGTGGAAGCGCCCTGAGACGATCACGGAATTGAGAGGATTCCTGGGTTGTTGCAATTTTTACCACACTTTTGTGCCGAATTATGCCAAATTTGCTGCCCCCCTCACTGAATTATTGAAGGTAGGGAGAGATGCGGGCAAGGCAGGTTCAAAGGTTCGTGTCAAGTGGACTGACGAGTGCGAGGAGGCCTTCCATCACTTGAAGGCGGCCCTTTGCGAAGTCGCCACGTTGCATGTGCCGAAATTCGACCGACCCTTCTACATAAGAACCGACGCTTCTAGGTACGCGATCGGAGCTGTCCTTGAACAGGTTGATGAAGCCACAGGTGATCATTACCCTCTTGCATTTTGGTCTCGGAAGCTAGCCCCACGCCAAATGCAATGGTCGCCGCGTGAGCAAGAAACCTACGCCATAATCTGTGCTTTGAAAAAGTACCAATCGTGGGTTGGCACCAATCGAGTCGAGGTCCTGACGGATCATCGATCTCTGGAGTATTGGGCCACCGAACACATTGATACTGTCGCGAGCCCAGCTGGTCGACGGGCCAGATGGCACGAATTTCTCAGTCTGTTTGACCTCCATGTGTCGTATTTGCCTGGAAAACACAACACGGTAGCGGATGCTCTGAGCCGATGGGCTTACCCCGCTTCAGAGGGGCTGCAAAGTACCAACATCCATGGTACGGAGCAGGACCGCCACGTCGTGATCGAGTGGGATCAAGAAGAAAAAAAGCTCATCCGACGTGAATGCATGCAATGTTCTGTTAAACAGCACGCATGCCCGTGTCACGACATCACGGCCTTCTCAGATCCGGCGCATGCCCATGAGATCGTCACCAAATCACTGAAAGTCGTGGAGAAAGTCACCGATCCCTCCTCAGGGAGTGTGAAACGGTTTGACTACACCCGACGTGTAAGTGGATTTCGGTTGATTCAGGGCATTAAGCGTCGAGATCCGGCCAAAACTCCACCCCTGCCGAAAGATTCCCTTATCATCCGTGACTGGACGAATGATTACCTGCATGATTCCATGTTTAAAGAGGTCTTTGAGAATCTCAAATCCAAAGATGCTCACAAAGATGGAATTTTTGCTGAATATTCGTTGGATGGGGGGAAGCTGTGGATGGAGGGTAAATTGTGCGTACCAGACGCCCTGGCCCCCCGAGTGTTAAACTGGTGGCACAAATGGGAGTCCTCCCACGCACATGGCCGTAGATTGTGGTCGATGATTAAACATAGGTTGTTTGGCTCAAGGCTATATACTCATTGCATGAAAGTAGCCGCCGGATGTGCCCAATGTGCTGTCGCGACGCCACCCAGCGCGAAGAAGCACGGCCATCTGAGGCCACATCCTATTCCGGAGCGCCTCTTTAACAGAGTCACCAGTGATTTTTTCTATCTTGGTGAACTCGACGACGAAGAGTGCCATTGGACCAACAAAAAAGTCAATGGTGTGCTCCTTATTCAGTGCCGTCATTCCGGCTACATTCAGATGTTGCCTTGCAACATCGAGTCGATGACTGGCAAGGCTGCCGCCAAATGGTGCGCGCAGACCTGGATGGGAGGTTGGGACGTCCCATCCGAGGTGGTTACGGACTCAGGCAAAGAGTACACCTCCGAATGGTGGAGGGAATTATGTGCTCGCCTTGGAATCCACCACCTGCGATGTGAAATCCACTCGCATCGAGCGCTGCCTGGCGAAAGAGCCGGCCGCTCTATTATAAATATGCTTCGTAAGGAGCTCGCGAGTGAGAAAGATTTCCATTGGCTTGAAGTTCTCTTCGCATTGCTTCGCCGTTACCACAACACGCCTTTGTACCATGGCCTTTCTCCAAATGAAATTGTCTTTGGACGAAAGAAGTGTTGGTGGAACATGCCGTTGAATAATCCTCGCCCTGGTAAAGATGCTTCGTTGTTTCTGGACGACATCCAACGAGCAGAAAAAACTGTCTCGAAATTAATCGATAAGCATCAAGCTGACTGGCTTTGGGTCCAGAATCAAGGCCGAAAAAACCCCCACAATTTTGAAGTCGATGATCGAGTTTGGCTTCGAAAATCCGAAACCACCCTGGACGGAGATGATAAGCTTCTTCCCTTGTGGGAGGGGCCATTCGCTGTTACAGCGCGTCTAGGTGAGAACAGGTGGAGGATTCGTGTGGATGTCAGCAGGGAAATTGACGTTTCGGGCAATCGCCTCAAGAGAGAGATCCCCTCCCCCAAGGATCGGGTTAAACCCCTTTTTTGGACTTCGAAATTTTTGTCCGATCGGGTCATCGAAGTGGGAAGTACGAACTGAAGAGGATTTTAGAAGCAAGACGTGACGGAAAGGGCGAATGGGAATTTCTATGTGAGTGGAGGGGCTTTGATTCCAGTCACAACAACTGGGAACCAGCCCATTCTTTTGTCCATGGGTACACCAAGGGGTTCATCGACTTCCTCAAGAAGCACCCCGAAATTGGCGTACTCCTGACAGACTGTCTGTCGAAACCAGACAGACAGGTGGAGAGCGACGGAAAAAGACCTGTGGTGAATCGAGATCCAGCCTTTTACGGCCCTCATTCGTCACATTCCAGGGCTGATCCGTCGATCCCCCCTCCTACGGTCAGGCCAGCCCAGGAGCCAAATGAGGACCAAGCTTCGAGTTCGGCCGCTGATCTACAGCGCCCAAGCCGTACGAGGGCCCCACCAGACAGGTTGGTGGTCACATGTATTCGTGCTTGGCCGAATTGAGGGAGATCCGTCGTGACTTGAGTCGCCGATGCCATAATCTGGGTAACAGTCGTCTAGTCCAGGGCGTCATGGCACTCGTCGCTAGGGCTCAAGGGTGTAGGTTCGAAACCCTTGCATGTCCAACTCCTACAAAAGGTCCAGCCTCGCCCCGTTGACCACTTATTCCAATGTGAGTGTTCTAACGACTTGAAAAAACCACATTCTGCTCAATCCACTGTTCATTCTTCCTGATTACATCATGATGTGGAGAACTGCGAATGTTTGATAATTTGACGTCAATCAACTTTTCTTTGGTCTCCGTTCGGCAGACAAGGCGTAGATACGCTGCCGAAAGCCACGGAGTGTGCTGCCGTGTTCAGAAAAAAACCAAACTCAGGCTTAATTCAGGCAGATTCGGGGTAATCTTGTCTCTGTTGGTCTGTGCATTTTTGGAATTTGGCTACTCGTGCAGATGGAAGCAAATGTACATAGTAAAAACGCCGGCCGGCGACATTTCACCCCTACAGGCACCCCCTGTAGTTCTGGCCGCACTAGATGCGACGCCAGGAACTCAGATCTTACCTTCATTTGCCGTGATGCTGACGCCAAAGTCCAGATTCAGATCCAGATTCCTTGAATTTCCCTTGAATTCCTCAGGTTTGTCCATCATTCTGCCACTGTTGCACGAAACCCAGACGTCAATTGTTCAGACAACCTTCAGATAGGAGCTCTAGGGACTTCTAACAGCAACCTCTGAAGTCCGTAAGCTTCGTTGTATTTTTGGCACACGCCAATGTGAGCTCAATCCGACCTGAAACTGTCGAAAAGGGTGAATCCAAGTGTCTTGTGGGACTCAATCGAAAGATTGGCCTTGCCCAAGTCGATTGACACCGCCGCCACTGTAAATAAACGACTCTTCGGTGTCTCTCAGTTATATACTGTCAGTAAAGCGCCTTCAGCGTACCTTCGGCGCGTTACATGCCAAGGATCCAGGGCCAGCATGTCCCATCATGATGCATCATCACATGATCCAAATTTTCATGGAATCTGTTGGATGCTCGCGAACCAACGTGCCGGAAAGCATAACTCAGCTGAATAAACGACAATATATATTAACTCTAGTCTAAACGAAAGTGTTAGTAGTTTCAGTTCTAGACATTCCGCTTCATTTCACCTTCATCTTAGGGAATTTCCTCATTTTAGGACATTTTAGGTTGATTTCCTTGTCATCTCCTCACATTCCTCGAAGATCTTTGCCTAACTAAGTGAACAGCAAAACATCCCTAACTTCTGTGGTTCACTTAGGGCCTGCAGACTACATTTGTATTTGTTTTCCCTCTCTGTGATTGTTTCATCTCCTTCATCTCTGCTCAAATTGAACCTCAATCTTGCTGAATCCTGTGATCATCCACCAGATGCGCCAAATCTGAAGCACATGCTGCACTTTTCAGAACGAGAAAAGCGGGAATAACACGATGTAGAGTACGTGGAGGACACCGTAGCCTGCCCGCGACAGCTAAACTGTGCCAGAGCGCCGAGATGTCACTCCATTTCTTGATTCCCCCACTCAATCCACCAATAATCTACCTCATTCTCAACCAGTGCATGGTTTGGTATCGATTCTCGATACGTTTACATGCTTTTTAGCCCATAACCTAATGTTTTACTGCACGGAGGACTGTTCGTCACTCCTCATTCTGTCTCATTTCAGGTTCATCCATCCTGATTCACTGCCAATTCAGCCCAAATCAGGTCAGATCAAGCAGATTTCGCCCCATCGAGGCTACATCTCTATTTTTTTCTGGTACTTACCCGCACTACGTTCTTCGTTGACGTAGCGACACACCCCAGTGTGTTTTTGGAGGGGGAGTGTAAGTGCGGCTAACCCCCATCTGCTCAGATTTTCACAGATCTGCCCCAGATTGACTACATTTTGGTCATTTTCTCTGCTTCGGCGGAATCGCCGCCTCACAGCTCAGTCTCAGGATCAGACCTATATATTTCTGATATGCCGGATCCGATTCCGCGGTCCATTCATCGTAAATCCGTCGCGTTCCGATCATTTACCTGGAATCGCCAATTGCCGCTGATGCGCGCCCGAAGCCAAATCAGCCAAATATTTTTTCACAATCGGATTTATATAAATCTTTTCAGACAGATATGGACACTCAGATGTACTTAGAATAATCCGCATCAATTTTCTTCATAGACTGGGATTTTCTGCCGGATAACAATCAGCATGGATCTTGCTTCCGTTGTTGCTGCTCTCGCCTCCGTTGGTGTCCGCGTATCCGGTTCTACCCCCAACAGCAGCGTTCAGGTCGACTCCTCGCGTGCCTGCCCCACTGGTCTTGCCGGCCCCGAGCCCTCCGGCACCATCAACGACCCAGGGCAGCACTTTCAGACCCTTCATCGGGATTTCCGCTAAAATATCTGGAAATAACAGTTAACCAATCGGTTACCGCAAAATCGCGAGCCAACTGACAGTCGCCGATACATTGACAAACAGAACGAAAGGCTGAAAAGTTACGGAAACATTATGATAAAAAAACCCTGTTGATTCCTGATATTCTGATATATAAATTTCAGCCGGCGGCGCCTCGGTATTGAATATGGCCGCTCATAGCTGGAATGGCCAAACCCATCACACTATCACATCAGGTTGGGTCAGGTGGATGGGAGAGTATGATATCAGCCAATGGGGGCCTGCCGGCACATAGATACACACCCCAAGTGACCCAAAGATGGCCACGGGGGTCCGAACCGGCTTCAGGACGCCAGTGAGACAGCTTCAATGTTGCCGGCAATGTTCACACCAAAAAACAATTCTCGTTATGCTCTGACGTGAACGGCAGTTGGCGGTTGAAAAGCTATTCCACAAAAGAGGACAAAGCCCCCTGAGTAAAACTTGTACGTCTCCTGCCGTAGCGACTCTCACTCACCCGCAAAAAATGCTCCTCTTGCGGGCGCTTGCCCAAAACAGATGGCCCTCACGAGGCTCCACGTGAGGAGGGCGCGGACCAGCTAGACCGCGTCCTTGTGGACACCCCACTCCATACATATACGGGCGCCGGCGCCACGCCTGCTTTGGACGCCACGGGTGGTGTGGGCGCGTCAGTGGCGTCCTGTGCTTCGTCCTCGCCTTCCTCTCGTCCCCTGTCCTGTGTCGGGGGACTAGCAGAAGACTCAGACGAAGGCGAGGACCCCAGTGAGGCACTGTGCACATTGGTGTGGTGCTGGCGCATGCGTGATAACATGTGTAGTATAGAGGATTGGGCGTGTGGAAGCGCCTTCAAACGCAAATAAAACTTCGAAAAAGCTTGTAATGAGGCCCACTGGCCAATCTCTGCAATCATCTCCGGCTTCAAGCCGAGGGACGCCCACAAATTGAGACCCGCACCTCGCGTCGAATGAGCGCCATACTCGGCGGGGACGCCCAACTACGTGAGCGCCCCTTTAGTTATAGAATTGACACGATCCGCAGACAAAGGCGAAAAAGGTGGCTTGAGCGCCCGAAGCAAAGGGGTACCCGGCCGCGCGTGCGTCGCCGTCAGGCTCACATATAAATTCAACAAATGCCACGGTGACACCGACTCATCCGTGAGCGACAACACCTTCTCGAACTTTACATTCTTCCGACCCTTGCGCCTAACCGCTACCATGCCTTGACCATTGACCACCGAGACAACCCGATAGACACGACTTAGGTCGACACCACGATACAAACCAAGAAAACGCCAAACAAGAATCAAACGGAAGCGTACACTCTCCACATTAGTGCGGTCCAACAGTTGTGATGCAAATTTGCAAAAAAGAGATGTGGGGTCATAGAAACTGGCGTAGCGCGGCTCACTTTTATACCACGACCTTTTCACAGTCTTGAGCAGAATGGAGAACTTGAGTCCTTGTAATTGGGGAAAAAGCAAACACGCGGAATATGCATTGCGCACGGTGAAAGGTGATGTAACTCCAAAAGTAGTCCAGCGACGTCGGAGATAGATGTCTTCACCACATCGAAGCCCCGTAACTTGGCCAGCGCCCACAATAAACGAAATTGAACTCTCCAAGGGTACAAAGTAATCCGCAATTGCCTTGGCTTGGACGCCCTGTTGTGCCAGTGCTGCCCCGAGACAACCACGCAAGTCAGAGGCCACCTTGGCGCACTCATAGGTGTCCCTCGGCAGCCGTTGAACAAGGCCTTCACGGAATTCAGGATTAGCATCGGCGACGGCTTAACTTGCATGCGCATTAAGGGGTGCCACCACGGAGAGCAATCCCACATGGGTACCACCATTAGGCACACCACGGTCGGATTGTCCCTGAGTCTTTGAATCCACGCCGGAGTCATCGCCCAAGGCGGGCATGCATAGCACATTTTGATCGCTTGCAAAAAGCAATACCTCGCATCACTGCGGTTGCCTGCGCGTGCGGCCCACGCGTCACAAACAGCCTCTCCTTCGCCGTTTGAGAACTCGCCCACATGTCGTGTGCTGGTTGGCACCAGCGCCATAGTATTCGCTTGATAGAGAGATAGATTCCATCGTTGAGTTCCAGCTCCGACGAGTCGAAGTCCCAACGAGATAGACGGTCGGCGGGCATATCCTGCGACGGTCCCCACTCCACTTGTAATGTCACTTGATTCTCCATGGCCCACAAGAGAAACAGTCTCATGAGTCGGTTGATCTCCAACTTCTTGCCGCCTTGCTTGGTGAGGTAGGACAAGGCGACGGTGTTGTCCACCAAAATCTTGACGAGGTCGCCTTTGCGTGCCATAGCCCGAATGGTGACCATAGCCGCGAACACCTCTTTGCGGTTGATGTGCCACCGTGTGAGGTGGCGCCAATACCCGTGTACGAGGTGATGCTCCCGTAGGTCCAACCCGCCGTACGCGTGAGCGGGGGCGTCGGACGCGAACATCCTCGTTGGCGCCCTTCCCAACATGTAGCGCCCCGGCCACTGGAGGAGGATATCCTTGCATAAGCGTAGCTCCTCGCGAACTTCCGTAGGCACCGGAAGCATCGTGTCCCATCCGTGGACCGACGCTTGGTGGACGAAGGCCTGTAAAAGGCAAAGGAATGAGCGAAGAGCGGGGATCACAATGAGCAACGACTTCACTTGCCCCAAGATAGCTGCCGCCCGTCGGCAAGTAACCATATTGTGAGTAACCAATTTTCCCAACTCCTTCCGATAGGACTTCAATTTCCGCTCCGGGATAGACACGCATCCCTTTATAAAATCCAATTCCACACCAACATGTATTAAATTCTGAACGGGCTCTAAATGAGACTTGGGTATATTGACCAAAAGCCCAGCTTGTTGAAACCACTCCAGCAAATGCGCTACGATGCGCCTCACTTCCATTGGGGAAGGTCCAAGCACTAGGATATCGTCGAAATAAAAGAAGACTAAATACCCTTGGCGGCGTGCCAAATTTTCGAAGGTCTTGATGACCCGATTTCAAACGTACGGCAAGTGTGCAAGCCCAAAAGGCGCCGCCACAAAGCGATAGTAATCGCCCCCCACCCGCAATGTGCAAAACTTTGACAAGGAGGGCGATAAACCAAGATGCAAATATGCATGCTTTAAATCGATACAGGCTGCCCACATCCCTTTGCGTAGGTGGGGATAAATCTTCGAAATACTCTCCAAAGTGAACTTGGGTGCATGAAGGAAGGCATTTACCTTTTTCAAATTGGGGATCAAACGGACCTTTTGACCTCCCAATCCGTCGTCTTTGACGATGAGGAACCATGGAACGGTGTAGCCCGTGTGATTTGTCAACTTGATAACGGCCCCGACCGGCATGTACTCGTCGTTCATGAGAGCCCGAGTCATCTCCAACTCTTGGGGAGTGTGTACATGGCGATCCGGATTGCGTAGTGTCGGAGCCCTCAACCAATTTGGTTCCACTCCTCTTTCGATGATGCGTACCACGGACGGCTGTGCATGGCGCCGCCACCACGGAAGGCACGCTCGCACATGAGCAACTAGAGAGTCATAACGGCGTGGAGGAGGGAGAGGATCCTTGGGTCCGACCACCGTGTCCTTTGGAGTTTCCTCCTTGACAGGAATTTTTTCCGTAACCACGTCCGTAGCCCTTTCCATAACCATAGCCTCCATAGGTAGATTTTCCTTTGCGGCGAAAATCACCCCCACTAGTTCACCTCCCCCCCCATGGGGGGCTTTTAATTGGGGGGCCGGGGAATGGGGCCCCGCGCCCCTCTAAAAGCAGTCCTTATGCCATTATATACAGTCCGCGCGCCAAAACGAAACATACCTCAAAGGTCTACGATGCAGCCCCTCTAAATGACCGCCTCGGAGAGCTGATTCGCGCCGTCATATTGCTTTTGATTCATCATGGGTGTTTTGCAAGGTTAGGACCTTTACAAGGCTTTGACTTCTCTACCGGCATCCACTAATTCCATATAAGCTAGGGATGCGATTTAAAGGTGCACCAGCAAAGTTGAGGTTACGAAAAAAAATATGTATAAGCCACAGGCCCCAACTTCCAAGAAATCTATTTGCCATATTATTTATTTGCTGTGCACGCGTGCATTTTGCAGTCGCCGGCATTTGCGATCTTTCATTTTGACTGTTCAAAGTGAAATGGGGCTACAGTGCACGAAATTTCGATCTAAGACCAGATTGATGAATGGTTGTAAAAGCTTCGCCTTGCTGTACCATTGAAAATCCGCCCTCATTTTGTTTTAGCACCGCTTTTCGGTTTGACGGTTTTCAGCGCATACGGCCGCCTTTTCAAACTCTAAAATGAAAAGAATACCCCCAAATTGACCAAAATTGCCCTGAAATTCGTCAAAATCCCATACAATAGGCCCAAATTATGAATATCCCAATTTTATGCTATTTGCACCCTGTGTCGCTAATCTTGCCCAATGGACCCCCCCTGTCCTTGCGCTGCTAGCTTAAACACAAGGCAAAGGAGTGTTCTTGTTCTTGTTTGTCACCGCCCGGCTCCACTTCTGACATAGAAAGGTGACCCGAAAATGGATAAAGATGTAATACGGCTTTTCTTTTGATGGTGCTTCGCACCAGCAAAGGAAAAGCCAGACCAAGCACGAAAAACAAAGGATTCATTTAACCTTACTTTTCCACACCCTTCACATGTATCATTGCTTCATTGAAATTTCCTAAACATGCTCATCGTTCTTTGTTATAAATACGTGATCCTGCACGTGCATATTGTGCAATTTGACTTCCACGTCCGACAGATACCTTTCAGAGGCGATCGCAGCCCGCACACTGCCCTTCCCCATCTCATGGAGCCCCCTTCCGCTTGTTCCCCGAGGTTTTGCCCCATAACCGAGCCTATTTACGGACTGGGCGAACTTCGCATGTTGAATATCCTCCTTCGAAAATAGCAAATTGTCTTTTGCCACCGAACCAGGGATGGATTTGTTCTTACGATGGTCATGCACCCTTTGGGACGAATCGGCAAGTACATAAAAAGCATGATGAACCAATTCTTCGGCGTCAAACTCTGCATCCGCACCTTGCCTCAAAGTAGAATCCAACACACCAAGAATGCGCAATGCATTATAAAGTTGGGTTTCCCATTGCTTGTGTATGCGGTCCATAGCTTGTGCGCTCTCCTTTTTGCAAGTGTTGTCCGGGCCATACTCGGGAATGGACTTAAACACAGGTATATCATCAATGAGCACTTTGCGCACTTCATAATTAATGGGTGTTTTGGCCCGCTTCCATAATTCTTCCAAATGCACATCCATGTCCCATACTTCCTTGTCCCAAGGCATAGTGATAGGGGCGGCTTCTACCTCGGGTACCTCGGGATTAACGTCGGGTAAACTCCCTTGGCTCTTGGGCAATAACTCGGAGAGTTTGAAAGCCGCATTGGACTGGTCGGAAGCCACATCAAAATTCGGTGCCTCTACTCCCCAAGCCATGGCCAACCCAAATCACCAAGCCTCTTGATATTTGGGGAATGAAGAACTAACAATACAAACATCCAACGTTTCTTCGAAAATTCGACACCAAGACATGGTATTTAAAGTTAAACAATTTGTCCAAAGTTGATAACCCGCATCCACAGTACGTGCCCTATTCTCCGAAGACACCTTGTGAGGCAAAATAGGATGCCTAACTAGCGTAGTCCAAGCGGTATCCAGTTCCCGCGGGTCTGATGACACCAGATGATCCGGATCAAATTCCACCTTCTGATAACAGTAAAATGCCAGCCAGATAGTGAAATAATCCAAATAAACCACGTGCCTGCTTTTTGAGAACTACCTCCCCCATCTTCGGCGCCGCGCCGTACCGCGCCGTACGGCGTTCCATGCGGCGCCGTACGGCGCCGTAAGGCGCCCGGCGCCGGGATTTCAGGCCCCGCAGCTGGGATTTCACGCAATTTCACGGTGCGCTAAATAAAATCAGAGAAATTCACCTGGTCTACAAGAAATTCTACATAGAGGTAATCAATGGTACCAGCTTTTATCCCCCTGTGAGGTTTCTTGCGCAAATTCGGAACCTATCCTTTCTGGATGACAGCAGATTCAAGGATGCTGGCAACTAGTGCCAGTGTTTGAGAATCTGCAGCATCCACATTTCTATTCTCCGTTCTTAACTGAACTTGGTGGCCTGAGCTCCAAGGCAAGGTGAGGGGTGTGTGGGCCCACACATGTGCATGTAACTGCTAAGATGTGGCCTTTTTTGTTCACATGGACACGTACGCGTTGAAATCTCAACTCGTGCGCACTGATTTTCCACACCGTACGCACTGGGTACCAAACGCGCACGCGCTGCGTACGATTTTGCGCCAAACGCGTACGCTGTGCGTACGGTTTGGTAAATCAGTGCGTACAAGTTGGGATTTCAACACGTACGTGTCGGGCTTTGAACATGTACGTGTCCATGTGAACAGATCTTAGCAGTTACACAGCCTCCGCTGCACACCCTCTTCTAGCCACATCCGGACACGCGTTTCGGTGTCGGGATGTAAACCCGTGCCCGCCCGCAGTGTCAATCCAGCACTAGGCGGGATTGGCACCGCGGGCGGGCACGGGATTACATCTTGGTGGTGCTTGCGATCCCGAACTGTCCAATGGCAAGGTGTCTTGTGGTGTAGGTTTGGCCATCTTTGTACATATTGCGTGCCTTTGGTACTTTTTGCTCATGTTGTGCTCCGTTCAAACCTACAACCTTGTGTAACTTTCAATTTTAGGCACTTTGAACTACAATGCGAATGCAACGCTTATGGCAACATTTGCTTTTCTTGTTAATCTATGGGGCCATTCTCCCATGGTCTAGTGAGGCCGTTGGGGAAGGGAACCCGAGGGTCAACAAGGCCGGGCTTCAACTTACGGATGCTGCGTTGGAATGCGTCCGCAAGGCCAGATCGGCTCTAGCCACGGCTGGTACCGAGCCATTCCCTACGCGTAGTTGGGGACCCAACATAGCCCTGTGTGCGCGCTACAGGGTATTGCCGCGCGATGGCTCAGTGCGCACTACAAAACTATAGCGCGCAGCATAGCGCGCGCTATGGCTCGGGGTCTTGGGTTTGTAACCCCATGTCCTAATAAGCAGGGCAAAAACGCCTATTTTTCTAAAGTTTCAGATTCTTCCGGCACCGCATCTGACGCTGTTAATGTCACGGAAGATTGCAAACATTTTGGGCCCCCACTATGGGTGGTCCCTGTGGAAGAACGAGGACCTTTTGGCGGACCTAGTTGAGTTTTTTTGCTCAGGGTCTGCCGTCCAACGGTCTTTGTGGGCCAGGTTGGAAAAAAGGGTCCCCGTGTCTGAAGCAGAGAAGAAGCGTCGCAGGACCGAGGCTGCCAACGCCGTCACAGCCCTGTCGGTGGTGGACTTGGTCCTGCTCCTGAAGATTCCAAGAAGAAGGTATTATTGGGCGCGCTTTGCATGTGACATTGCGCGCACTTCCGCTCATAGCACGCGCTTCGTTGACTTCTGCGCGCGCTACGTCCCCATGTTGCGCGCGCTATTTTCCTCAGGTACAAAGATTTGATTACTTGGACGAGAAGAAAGGTCCCCACACACCTTTTTTCTCTCCCCTCCTATGCTAGTTTCGCCACAGAATGGAACCAGCTTGCAAATAGGCAGCATTTAGAGGTTGCCGTGCACACAGATGGGGTCAGAGTCTTTTCGCAGTGGCCCCTGCAGCACTTTTTTGACTATATATTTTCCTTTGATTCCATTGTTTCTAACCTCCAATACCCCAGGGAGTGCCAAGGAGAGCTGTGGATCATTTTGAGGGGGGATGGGTTGCCTTGTGGGGGGGAATCGTGGTGCCAGATGTCCATTTCCTTTGCCAACCATGGTCACTTGGCAAGGACGTTGTCCTACCACTGGACTGTTAACGTCGCCCTTTGTGGTGAGAAGTCCACCTCTGTGTTGTCCCAGGTCTGGGCTCACAATCTTGCTTTTCTGCAGGGTGCCCTTGACACTAGTGTGCTTCCCATCCGGGGTGCATCCAGACGCTGTAGGATTTTCTGCGGTGGGGATAGCCCTTGGCTGCGTCGGTTGTAGGGTGTCACTACACATCAGATGGCAGGTAGTCTCTTCACTTACATGACGTGGTGCAAGTCCAGTGCAACGTGGTTGCAACAGGATGTGGATAGAACCACCGAGCGAGATGAGCAGTTGCTAGGGCTTATTGCACCTGGGGCCAAGTGCAGGCCCATGGATATATTTGGTGTTGTCCAGAGCAGGTTGTTGAAGGTGCCTCTGAGGCGGCGTCACCTTATACCATGTGTTCTGCACCTTCTGATTTTTGTAGGGAGGCAGGTCACTCACTGCCTTGGTACGCAGATTGGCCAAGTCTGTGCGTCCCAGTACTAGGGTCTCTGTTCAGGCTATTCTTCACAGGTCTGGTTGTCACATAGCACTACTGGGGACGGCAGAGCCAGATGGGGAAGAGACTTGGTTCCTTCTAAAGGTTTGGGAGGACCTTGCCCCCCTCCTTGGGGGTGACATGAGAATGCACACAGCAGTGGTTGCCATGTACATGCTACTGGGGGACATGTATGGCACAATGTTTGAAGAGGGTGCATTGCAGGCTCCAGAGGTTGCCCAGGCTTTCCAGGGGTGGGTTTGTCCAGCAATAAGATCACCTTATATAAACTGAATGTTGCACGATGCAACAGTTACTATTCAGGCCATAAGGCCCTATGGCCTAGGAATGTTTTCGGGTGATCTTAATTTTGGAAGGGAGCAACAGGGTGCTGAAGGACATTTGGTCCTCCTTTTGTGATAGAGGTGGGGGGGCAGGAAGCCTATTGTCGCGCCGCATTAAGATGCTGAGGCAGGTTAGTGAGCGTCTGTTCCTGTACTTTGAAATACCAAGGTGGAATGGCAACTCCAGAAGCAACCTGTGCAATGCACAAAAATTGGCTGACGAGGTTCGGGCATATTTTGCGGATGAGCAACTGTGGTAGCGCGCGCTATTTGTTTTTAGCGCGCGCTACATGTTATCTAGTGCGCGCAATGATCACTATCGCGCGCGCTATGCTGTTTTCAAGCGCCGGAACACTTGAAATCGCGATATATAGTCGGAAGTAGCGTGCTATGACTACGCACTTAAAGCGTTTGGAATGCATTGATTGGAATTTGGAATGCATTGATTTGTTCCTTTTCGTCCGTTTGTTTTGGTGCTTTCGATTTTTTTGTTACTGCATTTTCCTTTTTGTATTACTGCTGGAACAGGGGTACTTTAATGTAACCCTCTTGCCCATGCAGCCCGTGGGCTGGGGGTATCCGCCTCCTGCAGCACCGCCAACAACTGCTGCAGGGGCCGCAGGAGCAGGTGCGACACCGCAACCACCGCCACATGCAGCTGTACAACCAGGACTGCAGCAGCCGTCGACGACGCCGTGGAGCATGCAGCCACAGGTACTTGCTGTGCGCACTACTGTTTCCGTTGCGCGCACTACTGTTTCCGTTGCGCGTGCTACGCTCTTATTGTGCGTGCTAGCTGTCCCGTTGTGCGCACTACGCACGTCCTGGTTGCGCGTGCTTTGTCCTGTTTTCCGCAGACGCTGTCCCAGCAGCTGACCCGGTTCTCCCCAACTCAGCCTCTGTGGCCCGCGCCGCAGTCCCCGTTACGAGGTGCCTCAAAGCAGCTGTCTCCCATGCTGTTCCCCGGTGGGTCGCCCACCTTGGGCTCCCCAGTGCGCGGCAGTCTTCCAGTGGGCCAAGTGCAACAAGTGCTCTTCCCACTGCCAGTGCAGCAGCAGCAGCAAATGCAGCAGCAGCAAGTGCAGGCTGCGGCCCAGCAAGTCGGCAGCCCACAACAGCAGCAGCAGCAGCAGCAGCAGCAGCTCCAACCAAGACAGCAGCAACCCCAAGTGCAAGCACAGTTTCAGTCTCCCCCACCCGGGCCACGTCAGGGCTTCGCCTTCAGCAGCGACTTCAAGAACCGAATCTGGCCCAACCAAAACAGCAGCATCTGCGCCCAAGTGCCCAGCTGGGCATGGCTGAAGGACGTGACACCGGCCTACCTCTTCGAGGTGGCCTTCTACAAGTTCTGGCGCCAAAGGGCCGCGGCAATTGCCAAGATCCCAGACAAAGCCGTGAAAACCTGCTGGTATGACGAGAGCATTACTGGCACCTGGTGCAGTCTCCACAACCTGTTGAAGCCCTCCGTGCCAACCCAAGAAGGACAAGCTGCCTGTAGACACTGCAAGGTGGAGGAGTACGAGCTGCTGTTCTCGTGCCGGGCAAGTTATGGGTGGGGTAACGTTCGGACCCACACGCCTCCGGGTGCCACCGCAAAGACCGTCCACCACTTCTACTTCAACAAGGACCCACCGAGCTTCAACAACGCGACCGACGCGGGGGCAATGGCCTTCAAGAACGAGTGCGCCTCGGTGAGAAGTGCGGGTGCCAGTTTGATGCGGGGGTCAGCCAAAAGAGGAGCCACTGCCGCAAGGGCAATTGCAACCGGCGCCAAAGTCAAAACCACGGCGGTCAAGGACGAGGAGCAGCCGCAGCAGCAGCAAGTGCAGCAGCAGCAGCTCCAACAGCAGGCAGCCATGCAGCAGGCAACACTGCAGCTGCTCCAGCAGCAGCAGCGGGTGCAGATGGCCCAGCAACAGCAGCAACAACAACAACAACGGGCACAGCCACAGGTACGCGCTATGTTTGCCATTGCGCGCGCTTTCGACATTGTTGCGCGCGCTTCATTTGTTGTAGCACGCGCGATTTGATTGTTTGCGCGCGCTACGGCCCTACCTTCTGTCCCATTGTCACGTAGGTGGGCAGCTTCGAGCAGCTTCTGTGCCTGGGATCCCGCAGAGGGCCGTTGATGATCAGCGTGCCCGCGGACATTGCCGGGCAGTCCAAGCATGCGGCCGACTGGCTTGACGGACGGAAGGAGCAAGGCCCCTCCCCGCTGCTGGCCCGGGCTAAGCGGCAGCTGGAGGAGCTGGAGGTGAACTGGGCCGACGCCTTTGCCGTGCCGGAGACGGAATCCGTGACAGCCCCAAGGCCCAAGAAGAAGCGTACCGAGGAGCCAGTAGCCAGCAGCCACCTACCACCAGCCATCTCCGCCTCCCACACCGCTAAGCCCCCCAACCGGCCTGGAAAGGTCCTTGCCCAGAAGACTGCCGACCAGCAACTGATGGCACAGGCGGCACACCGAGTCCAACGTCAGGCAGAACAGGCCAAGAAGAAAGAGGACGAAGCAAAGAAGAAGAAGAAGGAAGAGGTTGATAAGAGGAAGAAGAAGGAGAAGGATGAGGAGGTAAAGAGGAAGAAGAAGGAGAGGGAGAAGAAGGAGAAGGGAGAGGAGGAGAAGAGACGGAAGAAAGCAGAGGAGGAGAAAGCAGAAAAGGTAATGCAGCGCGCGCTATTGTCGTCATTGCACGTGCTATGCATCTCGTCGCGCGTGCTATGTTCCGTATTGCGCGTGCTATGCCTGTGCTATGCCTCCGCGCTACTCTTTCCAGGCAAGCAAGACGGCACCGCAGCAGGCACCGCAGCCGCAGCTCGCATCAAAGCCAGCACCGAAGCAGCCTGTCCCAGTCCCAGATCACCCACAAGAACAAGGAGGTCCGTGCGGTTCCACCCCACCCAGTACGGCTCCCAAGGCCAAGCAGCAGAGCAGTGCCGACGCGGACAAGGAGGCAAGAGATGAGCTCATGCAGCGCCGAGATTGGTGCTACAAAGACGGCTACAAGCCTCGGTGGATCATCTATTGCACCACTGCGATCGCGCCGATGGTTGTGGAGGGAGCCGAAATCAAGCCAGCAGGCGCCAGGAGGGCCCCTCAGGACCGTGGCCGTCATCATCCCCAACGATCAGTGGAGCCCCAGCCAACAAGGGGAGGAGGAGGAGGAAGAGGACGACTGGTCGGAGTTCATGCCCAGCTAGCTGCCAGGTGTTCTCCGCCAAAAGCAAAGCGTATGAGGAGTTGGGCAAGTGGCAGTCGTGGTGGGAGACGTACGAGGCCGATGACATTGAGGACCTCTGCCCCGACCCAAAGACAATGAGGATGTCCCCGTCCAAGCCACCAACCCCAAAGACCCACCAGCCCAGCCACCAGCCCCCCCACAAGGAGACAAGGGACTTGCCGAAGCTGCAGCAGCAGCAGAAGCACCAGAAGCAGCTGCACAAGAAGAAGAGGCACCAGCCCCAGCAGCAGCAGCAGCACAAGAAGACGACGCACCAGCCCCACCACAAGAAGAAGAGGCACCAGCGGCCACGCCACAAGAAGGAGAAGGAGCAGCCCCGAAAGAAGAAGAGGCACCAGAAGGAGCAACCCCAGAAGGCGACCCAAGCCCACAAGAAGAAGGGGATGCAGCCCCAGCTGCCACTGGGGCAGAAGACCACAAAGAAGGGGATGCAGCCCCAGCTGCCACTGGGGCAGAAGACCACAGACCCGAATGGGAGAAGGAGTGGGAGGCCGAAGTGGTGGTCCAAACCATTAAGGATATCACTGAATGACAGCGCGCTATACCTGGTATGGCGCGCGCCATGAGGCTGCTAGCGCGCGCTGTAAATATGTTGCGCGCGCTACACTGTTTTCGTCCGTGAGGACCTGTACTGTTGCACACTTTTCAGACCTTTCAGACCGTGTTTTTGCATGTGTCTTGGGTTGAATGAGCAACAAGGAATGTTTTTGAAAAGCAAGGGGTTTTTGAGAAACGCAGGACATGGGAAAAAGCATGGTTTTGAAACATTTTCCGGCTTTGAAAAATTTGAAAAACGGGACAATATAGCGCGGTAGAGCGCGCGCAATGGGCGCGCTATAAAGGTCGTATTTTTGAAAATTTGCGGGCACTATGGAAAAAATGCAACATTGCGTGCACGCAGGGAGAGAGTTACTTGTTGCCCTCCATCATCTGCTACGATCCGATCGGTCAACTTGGGACTTCTTGTTGGTGCACGCAGTTGGAGCGTAGGCCAAAAGAGTCTGGTTGGGTCTCTACACCCTTACGGTTGTTTGGATCAACCGGACCGTACGCCTTATTTTCATACAATTACCGCTGCCCAAACAAGGAGTGTAAGGTGAAGTGGACGATTGCCCACCGGTGCAAATTGAGCCGGTTAGCACGGGCCTTCCTCCCCTTTGTCTTGAATGACCGGTTCGGTGTGGCAACCGAGGTTATTAGCAGCGTGCGTGAGGCTGTGATATCGGGTACCTCTTTTGAGCAATGTACCCGGCATCTGGCGAAAACGTACGATGATGCGGTTGAGGCGGCTCTCCACAAGTATGACTTGTGGGTGGCGAGGAACCCGCTTTTTCGCGGGGCTCGTGACAGCCCGCTGATCGAGTCCATTCGGCGCGTCCCATCCGATGATACATTACGTCGAATGTTCTTCGACACGTACTGGTCGGATGAGGAGTTTTACCGCGCCCAAATGGCGATGCTGCCTGCAACCCGTCTCAGTGGTGACCACACTTACACACTTACACACTTCATCACATGGATGCAATTAAATTGACCTACTTTGCCGGTTTTGCAATTGCCTTTGTTTGTCATTTTGTATGTCTTCCTTCCCATGCGCCGAAGGCGGGAAAGAAAATTTTTTATGAGAGGCTTAAGGTTAAGGTTGGTTAAGGCTATATAATATGCTCCCTCCTTAGGGTTTGACTCACTAAGACCTTCCCCCAAAAAGCCGAAGGTGGGCTTTGCTGACCTTCCCCAGAAAAACCGAAGGTGGGCTTTTGCCGAAAAGGGCCGAAGATGGTGGAGGCCATGCCTGTGAACATTGCCAGCAACATTGAAGCTGTCTCACTGGGGTCCTCGCCTTCGTCCGAGTCTTCGGTTGCCGGTAGCTGGGTACGGCCTGGGCGCACCCCTCACAATAACATGTCTCCAGCCGACGCAGACTTTCGCACATGACAAAGTTTCCTGCTTCTATCATCGAGAGGCATAAATATCACAACCAGGCTCGTTTGTCGCCACATGGACAGAGATCGACCCTGCTGTAGCCTATTATAATATATGTCAGTTGCATTGAGCCAACTGGCGTTAGGGGGGCTCAAGACTTGAGCCCCCCTAACGCCAGTGGCGTCGTCATATCGAATGAGATGTACACTTCTATCCTTTGATTCATACCTTATGCTAAACGGCTTTTTCTTCGAGTACTTCAATAGTTTGTTACATTCGCGTGCATGTTTGCTCAATGGACTAGGTCTTCTAGGCCAATGTGCATATTTGAGATCATGGTTATTATGATTGTATTATTCACTTTCCAAGGAGTCAATTTGTCCCAATAAGGGTGCCGTCTCAATGAAGTCGAACTAATCCAAGGTACGAGGTCATAAGCAGAAGCGCAGCATAGCTCATAAGAATGACAATGTTCTGAACGTTGCATATTGGCCACACATTGACAACATGCTTGTGTAGCACAAATGGTAATGCAATTAAGATTGATCATGTCAGATAGTCTTCATTGGACTCAAAGCGTGTCTACGTGCAAAAATGATTGATCATATCAGCAATTCTGATCATGAATGCAATGCACGATCTCGAATGCACTCATGTGCATGTGATGTATGCTCTGCAATACTGCACTGGCGCTACGTCCACCACACGGGACACTGGGTGGAGCACTGACAAAAGAATCAATGGGCTACATGGCCCAGCAAGTTGGGGGGACAAAGCTTTGTGTAGGCCCTCGTATCATGGCTGTAGAATGGCTGTAGAAGCACCTGCCGATCCACAAAACAAAAACACCATTGTACAATCACTCCTGTGTCCCCCCAGGACAACCCAATCGCCCAGGGCCAATCCCGGCAGGACACAAGCTCACAAGCACCAAGCCCACAAGCACCACACACAATGGGGCGGTAACACCCCTGCATACAACCTGGCGTGCAACACCTGGCACGAACATGGAATAGACAACGGACACACGCAGGGCGCACCAAAAAGAGACACAAGGATGGGTGCTTTCAACCAACAAGTGCATTGGGGAAGAGCCCACATATTTTTGCTGCAAAATCCTCATTTGTAAGACGGCCAGACTGAAGCAACCTTTCAAAAACACAACCAAATCAGTAGGGTAGGGGATTCCCTAGTGATCTATTACAATATTACGACAATCGCCACAGTGACAAGTTGCAAAGTTAGCACTTGGCAATGTATGGTGCGCATAACCTGGCATACCAGGAATACCTGGGAGTATGGGTGTAAAAAAGGTGGTTTTGGGAGAAAGGGGGGGAGCCCACTGCCTGCGACCGCCTGCGACCTGTGAGAAAATTTTCGTACACGTGTAGCGCTAGCATAACCCATACACTCCCTCCCTCACTCCCTTCGGCCCGCCTTCCCTCCCTCTTCCCTTGCTCCCTCCTTCCCCACAAGGTTGCAACACATGAACCCATTGATGGAAAGACGTATCACAAATGTGTCTTGCACTAAACAATAGCATTGGCAATGCAATTGGCAGTGCAACAACATGTGGGCGACCACTATAGGCACCATCCATGAAACAAAAAAAAAGAAACAAATGGAGAAAAAAGAAATAAATGCAGAAAAAACATGACATTTGGATCTTCTTCCACACCCCAAGAAATCAAAGGGAATTAATCATCACCTTTTTCATAGTCATGATGTCATCTGCCTATGAAACAGTTGCTTTTAGGTAAGAAGACGGTTTTTTCGGTTAAAAATGAAATGGTGCCAAAAGTACTTTCATGTGAAAGAGCATGAGAAAATATGTATGTAGAGAGGTCACAACCCGCGTACTGAGTCTGACTTTCTGACCCGCCTACTGAGCGGACCGTGTAGAGCCCTCAAAAGGGGTTTTTTGGTAAAATAAAAAAAAAGGGCATCTCAAGCGCCTGCGACAGCCTGCGACCGCTTGCCACGGCCTGCGACCCCTAGCTCTCCCAGGGGTGTGTGGCATGTACAACTGCCTACTAATGTACAATGCACAATGCATTGTAACTGCCAAGATCTGTTCACATGGACGCGTACGTGTTGAAATCTTAACTCGTACGCGTTGGTTTTCTCTTTGTTGGAAATTTATCATTTTTCATGGAAAATTCATGTGTGGGGTGTCACCTTACCCAACCCAACCCCTTTTTGCACTTCCCCTGTACCACTGGGTGCCACTGCAGACATTGCCGACCGTAGGTCGCCTTCTCCCTCCAAAGAGTGTCCAGAAAACCATACTAAATTTCCCAAAACCTTGCTTTCAGACTGTCCTCTGACACGTGCGTGTTGGCAGTGCAACGTGTACGCGTTGGGTGCGCGGCGCGTACGTGTTGGTGTTTCGACGCGTACGCATTGCTAATCCAATGTGTACGCGTTAGTAACTTAACACGTACGCGTCAGCTCACCAACGCGTACGTGTTAGATTACCCACGCGTACGTGTTGATCTGCCGGTGCGTACGCAGTTCGTACGCACCGCCTACGTGTTACGTGGTATGGCAGCTGGTTGGTCTAGAGGTATGTGCATGTTCCCTACGTTTCTAAACCGTGGGTTCAAACCCTTGCATAGACACTGTGTTTGCATCGCAGGAAGGAACTGCAAGACCAGGGGCCCACAAAGGACGACACTCGTGCGATGCGGCGCCGAGCGGAGGAGGACTTACCCCATGGGGCGCAACCAACAATTATAGGCGCTGCAGATAGGCAAACAAATGCGATCACCCGCTGCCCTTGGTTTTTTTAGCAATAAGGCCTACCCCTACGCGAGGGCTGGTCTGTTGTTGCTGTAACCTGAACCATGAAACGTAAAGAACTCCTCTCCAAAAAACGGATCACCAAAGCAGATTGGCGAACTCTGGATGCCAATTAGCAAAAAACAAATAGCATGCTATCTGACTGCCCTGTCCCACGCTTCGCACGTGCTGCACGATTAGCAAAAATTAACGTGTCCAGAAGTCTCCTCTCACCCTCGTGCGCTGCATATGCATTGGTAGGAAAGTTTCCCACATACGTAGGATAGGTAGGCGCGCGTGCAAAAATACGCAAGCGACCTTTTATGACCAGACTCGTCGGATATTTTCAGAAGGCCAAAGTACTGAAAGCAGCATACCACCACAACAAAGTGCGCAAACGCAGAGCAAAACCATTTTTCGGTACGACCCCGTCACTGCCCCGATTTTTGGCCATGCATGGTACCCACCAGGTGACCATGAGGCCAATGGAAGATGCGCCCCCACATAAGCTGGATTCAGTTGAACACAGAATTGAAAAGATGTTGTCACCATGCTGTCATGCAGTAACGCGGTATGCAGGAACACAGAGAGTGGACTGGCTTTTGGCATGTGCCTTTAATATCGAAACGGTTGGTAACCTGAAGCAACTTGCTTCAGAAATACTAACCTGCAAGAGATTGCATCACAAATACTCTGTACCCCAACTTCTGACAATTCTGGTAGAATGTAAACGTCCTCTGAAGCCTGTCATGTTCCGTGCTTTGTTCCTGAAGATCCACAAGCATTTATTGGACAAGTACAACATCTACCTCCCTGAGAGGATACTCGTACGTGTCCCAATCCCAGACAAGCATTCCTTGCTTGCTCTGAGATCCGAGTTTGCACGCATGCTGGCACAGAGTAGACTGCCCGCTCCCCCGACTGCATGGCTGATCGCAAGTTTATCTTAATTGTATGCCACAAAGGACACCAAAACTCCACCAAGCCATACGCGGTGCACGCCCACACATTGCCACGGAAGCTGTAGCGGCACAACTACAGCATGAAGCCGACACAACGGTCTCACTGAACGGCTTGACACTTGGCACCCTAATCCATAAGACACCACACGGGAGATACGACGCATTCAGTTGCCCCTGGACGCCATATGCCACTGCACACCTCTGTCGCAAACCCATCACATACCCAGAGGGCAGAACCAATCGCACATTGTGCTCAGGTGAACTGAGCAATGGGCTAATTTCCACGATGAGCCGTCAATCTTTACGCAAAATGCACGAAACAGCACCCTCCCTTCTGAATTACACCTCCCAAAGTCGCTGTGTGTGTTTGAAAATTCCATCAGACCAATACTCCAGACCAGACACCCAGAATCCAAATGCCAATCGGCACATGCCGGCGATCAGTGTGCTGCCATTTCCACAGAGATGACACAGAGAGCACGTGCGTTCGTTGCGTCGCACCGTATCCCTGCGTGCGCGCTACAGGGTATTGCCCCGCGATGGCTCAGTGCGCACTACAAAGACATAGCGCGCGTCATAGCGCGCGCTATATGTATATATATATATATATATATATATATATATATATATATATATATATATATATATATATATATATATATATATATATATATATATATATATATATATATATATATATATATATATATATATATATATATATATATATATATATATATATATATATATATATATATATATATATATATATATATATATATATATATATATATATATATATATATATATATATATATATATATATATATATATATATATATATATATATATATATATATATATATATATATATATATATATATATATATATATATATATATATATATATATATATATATATACATATATCTATATTACTACACCTCTCTCCCCTTAGATTTAGCTAACAAGCAACAAGCAACAACAACAACAACAACAACAACAACAACAACAAGCACATCACCATTCCGTTTTGGCCATTGCACCTTCCCAACGCCTCGGGCTTGACTCTACTTTAGCCATCCTAGAGCCTAGGTGGTGGGTGGCCTTGGCAAATCCAAGTTTTCAGCCAGAAACTCACCGGTGGCGGCCCGGGGCGGGTGCGCCAAGTCGGGAGGTGCCCTCCCAAATCTGTGCAACTTTGGGGCAAAAACAGCCATTTTTCGCCCAAAACAGCCCTAGTAAGGGTTCAAAACAGCCAAACGAAGGCAAACGGCCGCTACACTGCACGTGCGGCTTGACTTTCTCGTGACCAAGGGATCTTCGGCGCCCTCTAACTCCACGATATGTCCGAGAAATGGCCCAAAAAGGCGCCAAAAAGCCCCAAAAACTGCGCAATGTGCACCAACACCCCGAAACCAAGAACGGGCCGTATCTTGGGCTACGTGGCTCAAAAATGAATTCCGAGGGCACCTAGTCCACCCGTAGCCCCCCACTTTTTATGGTTCCCAAGCCTCAGAATCGCCCAACGAGACACGTAGACCCCCGTACCAGCGGTCACTTGGTGCAGCCGGAGGGCCGGCCAGCCCACGCACAGTGGGGGCCAGCGGTGGGTCCACCAGGGTCCCCGGGGCGAAAAAAATGATTTTTTCCAAAGTTGTTCCTAGACGGCTTGGGATGCTCAAACAAGTGTTTTTAGGCCGTTTTGAGCCCGTGGTGGCGCGTTTTGGGCCATGGAAAATCCCAAAATGCCTTGAAAATGGGCCGTTTGGGGACCAACAATGGGTCAAAAATGGGTCAAAAACGCATTTTTCCAAAAATGATCCTGGACCATTTATGATGCTCAAACAAGTGCAAGTGGTTTTAGCCCATTTTGAGCCCGTGTTTTGGCTCATGGAAAATCCATGAAAAAGGCATTTTGGGACCAAAAAGGGGTCAAAAATGGGTCAAAAACGCGTTTTTCCGAAAGTGATCCCGGACCATTTGAGATGCTCAAACAAGTGTTTTTAGCCCGTTTTGAGCCCGTTTTGACGCAGTTTAGCCCCTTCCACCACATGTATGCACCACTTTGTGCCCTTCGCACGTACCTTAGAGCCGTGTGGTGGAGCCACCTAGAGTTGGGAGAGGGGTGTAGATTGGAGGATATATATATATATATATATATATATATATATATATATATATGTATATATATATATATATATATATATATATATATATATATATATATATATATATTCCTTTGGCTACCAGACCGGACGGAGGACCGGTCAGGTCTTGTGGGTAAAATTGCCACTTGTTGGGCAAAGATAGGGTCAAGGGTTTGGAAAGGTGGCCGAAATGATGGTTTAGATGGTTTTCTTAGATTCAACAATATTTTAAAGAAAAACAGTAAGACCGGTTTCAGAGACCGGTGCGACCGGTCTTTGTTTTCTATACCGCTGGGTGACACTTTGGAGAACTTTGGAGCACTTGGTGACACTTCCCTCCCATACTTGCCTTTGCGCGCCCATTGCGGCATGCAAGTCATCAAACACCGTACACACACGGTACACACAAACACCTAATGTGCTTCCCATGTCCCTTTGACGACTTTAGCCTTGTGTGTAACATGAAAAGCACGCAACATAGATAAAATAAGGTGGTCTGACACTTTCCAAAGACCTTCAGAACACTTACAGTAGGACCAGTTAGACCGGTCTATGCAAAGTGATCTAAACCGCATTGGACCGCTTCACTTGAGACCACTTTAGAACACTTTACAATAGGACCGGTCAGACCGGTCTTTGCAAAGTGATCTAAACCGCATTGGACCGCATCGCTTTAGACCACTTTTGACCACTTTAGGTGCTAAAGTGTGCTAAAGTGGTCCGGTCCGTTCGGTTTGCAGAGACCGGTGAGACCGGTCTTTGCAAAATCATCTAAACCGCATCGGACCGCTTCACTTTAGACCACTTTAGAACACTTTACAATAGGACCGGTAAGACCGGTCTTTGCAAAGTGATGTAAACCGCATCAGACCGCTTCACTTTAGACCGCTTTACACCACTTTAGGTGCTAAAGTGTGCTAAAGTGTCAATGGTCCGGTCCGTTCGGTTTGCAGAGACCGGTCAGACCGGTCTTTGCAAAATCATCTAAAACGCATCGGCTGTTGGTGGTGGACTTGGTCCTGCTCCTGAAGATTCCAAGAAGAAGGTATTATTGCGCGCGCTTTACATGTGACATTGCGCACACTTCCGCTCATAGCATGCGCTTCGGTGACTTCTGCGCGCGCTACGTTCTCATGTTGCGCGCGCTATTTTCCTCAGGTACAAAGATTTGATTACTTGGACGAGAAGTAAGGTCCCCACACACCTTTTTTCTCTACCGTCCTATGCTAGTTTCGCCACAGAATGGAACCAGCTTGCAAGTAGGCAGCATTTACAGGTTGCCGTGCACACAGACGGGGTCACGGTCTTTTCGCAGTGGCCCCTGCAGCACTTTTTCGACTATATATTTTCCTTTGATTCCATTGTTTCGGGCTCCAATACCCCAGGGAGTGCTAAGGAGAGCTGTGGATCATTGTGAGGGGGGATGGGTTGCCTTGTGGGGAGGAATCGTGGTGCCAGATGTCCATTTCCTTTGCCAACCATGGTCACTTGGCAAGGACGTTGTCCTACCACTGGACTGTTAACGTCGCCCTTTGTGGTGAGAAGTCCACCTCTGTGTTGTCCGAGGTCTGGGCTGGCAATCTTGCTTTTCTCCAGAGTGCCATCGACAGTGGTGTGGTTCCCATCCGGGGTGCATCCAGACGCTGCAGGATTTTCTGCGGTGGGGATAGCCCTTGGCTGCGTCGGTTGTCGGGTGTCACTTAGGATGCAGCGTTCTAGGGCGTGGTGCGGAACCCCTAGTTAGAACGCAATTTCTGGAACACCCACCTAGCCACAATTTTGGGGCAAACTACCTAAAAAAATGGATTCAGCACCCTCAAAAACCCCCCATCCCCTTTCTTTCACCACATAACCCTCATTGTAGGGGTGGTTGTTTAGGGGGGGGGGTCAAAGAGTTACAGCACAGTTAGAACAGAGTTAGAACGCAGTTAGAGCACCTTGCTCTAACTAGTTATTGCGCTAGTTATCGCGCGATAACTCAGTTATCGCGTAGTTATCGCGTGTAGTTATCGCGCACCCCTCCTCCCTCCCTCACTAGGACAAACAACACAAAACACTTGGCACAAAGCATGTGTGGTCGTTTTTCATACAAAGTCATCAATGTCTGAGGCCTTGGCTGCCTCCAGTCCCAAAAGCCCTTGCTCCAGGGCGTTCATGGACATGCAATGGTGCATGTGGCGGAGGGACACACTTGGCCTCACCAAGGACCAACCCTTAAAACAATTTTTGAGCCTCCTCTTGTAAGGCCCATGCCGATACTCCGTTGGGATGGAGGAAAACTGAAAAATGTTCCTCCATTTCTCGGCAAAAAAGGTGGAATGTGCCAAGCACCAATGATCCACCTGGTGGGGGACCAACCTGAGTCTCCCCACGCTTTTGAAAATTTTGTGGTCAACGCACGGTGGCGTTCCACTTGGGTTAGAGTGTACAACTCCCTCACCCTCCAAAGCTCATACAAACCCTCAATGCATTTCACCATGACATGCACAACAACCCATAACATAGGTCCACCAAGGGGTCCTCACTGTGGGGACATGCTCTTTGAGGCAATCCACAAATTGCCTTTGGAAGGGGGGGGAGGTTAGGAAAACTTTGGTGCTTGTTAGATCGAAATCTTTTTCTGTGGCCCTCGAGGCCGAAGGGAGGCGTTCCCTCAGAGGGATGCCTGAGGTCTCATCCTTGAGGGCTTGTTTGAAGGCCTGCAAAGCTGCAAGAGCTTGGGCCTTACCAGGGGTACCAGGGGGGAGGGCCTGAAGGGTGGTCTCAATGCGCTTTGCAATGCCGTTTAGGATGCGGCATGCTGCATGTTGGTAGTCCCCCGGCCGCCTATCAGGGGTCACACTTCTCAAGAATGCCCCCCATCTTGAGGTGGACTCCACCCCCCTTTGCTCAATACCATTGGGGTCTTTGCACAAGCAACACTTAGACCCAGCCCCCCCCCATTGCTTGCATCCCCTTCCCATCCCCTGTCAAAATGACAGTGCAAGTCAAAAATTGATTTTGAAAGAGGGCAACGTCCTCCTCCACATCCCTCACCTCTTGGTTGAGGTTGGCGGAGATGTCCAGGCTTCTCAAAAAAGCCTGTTCATCCCCGCCATCCATGCAAAACCATGAGGCCCATAGCTTCACCTTCGAAGCATATTTTGCCCCCCCCCATACATTAACCCATACCTCCGCACGGGTGGAGGATGCCTTCCACAACGAAGTCGCATCAACTGAAATAACAACAATGGCAACGCCACTAGGGGGGGGGGGGGTTCCCAATAACTCGGGCCATAGATATTGCATTTTGCACAATTGATTGCAAAGGCACATGGGCAGCTGCCCTATTGCGGCCTGTGGTAGACTTTACAATGGTTGTTTGGGGAAAGTAGGGCATGATCCGTTGCCGAACGGTCCTTAGGTCCCGTTGTGTGCAACGGCGGGGCATTCGCAAAAGGGGCCGTTGGGAGAGATGCATGCTGCATGCCATGCGTAGCATGCTCAGGGCCTCATGCTCCTGAGCTGTTAATGCAAGATGGCCGCCAAGTGGGCCAGACAGGGCAGTGCACGCCCCACCACTTAAACAAACTTCGCCTTTGGTGTTGGTGCCACACACAACGTTTGGGTCACCCAATAGAACTCGCACCAGCCGCTGAACCGCCTTCAAACGCCGCCGCCGGGCATTGGGGCACTGCAGATCGGTGTACCGCCGGAGGTTAGCTGTGTTGAGAGCCCGCAGGGCCTCATTGACAGCACTATCCATGAAGAATAAGAGCACCTGGGCACGAAATGAGGGAGGGTTTTGAAGCAAGGGCCCAAAAAACACGCGATAACCCACGCGATAACCCCCGCGATAACTAGGTTATCGCGCGATAACCCCCGCGATAACCCCCCGCGATAACTAGTTAGAGCGCGATAACCCCCCGCGATAACTAGTTAGAGCACCCAGTTATCGCGCGATGACCCCCGCGATAACTAGTTAGAGCAGGGGTTAGTGCGCACTAACTGGAGGGGTTAGAGCAAGCGTTGGGCAGCCTAAAACCTTCACAAACGTTGATTTTGCACCCAGGAAACCTTGGAGATGTCAACAATGTGCAGGCACGGGGCACAATCACAAATTCAAATCAGTCAAATGAACATGTTTCGGGCTAGTTGCCCCTCCTCAGCTGAAAGAGTACACCATGGTGGGCATCCCACCAAAGCACAAAAAATAGAAACAATGAACAACAATCGAATCACAAATTACACTAGCTGGAGGGGTTAGAGCAAGCATTGGGCACCCTAAAACCCATGGACACCAGCTGCTGCCGCCACAGAGGCGTGCAGTGCAGAACCCCCCCCGCACTATAAAAAATCACGCTCCATCGCTCGCCCTCCCATGGCAATGGAGCGTGTAGTGCCTTGGTGTTGAACAACACCGGGGCTTGGGGGGTGGCGGTGCATGCCCAACCCTCCACCGCCCTACCCTTGCACACACGGCTGTGCCGCTTTTTTTCCCTCATGGAGGGATTCAGCAGGCCACCACTCTCCACCCAAAACTCACCCCCCGTGAAAGACCCCACACACACATTAAGCGCCATGGGCGCCCCATCCCGCAAATGGGAGTGGAGGCCCATGGTTTCCGTCCCTTGGGGGCGAACAACTTGGATGCTACACCATGTGAACCATGGTGGAGCATTGGAGGTGCAATACCCATTGAGGTCTGCAACCAAGGGGGTGAGGGCAGGCCTGAGGGTAGCAGCGGCCATGTGGGTTGTCCTAAAATTAGAGGGGTTGGGGTTTCCACTTCCCACGAGGCCGAAGTGGCACATGTCCACTTGGGCCCCATATCGCTCCTCCCCACGAAAAATGCCCTTGGGCAACCCCCTTAGCAAACCCACGAGTCATTGGCTCCCACGCCTACTCCCGCTACCCTGACTCTGCAACCCTTGCGGCGCCAGCCCTTGCTGGTCGGTGAAGGAGGCATGAGGGTGGAGGTGAGGCTGCGCACCTGCGCCTCAGCCACCCCCAAGCGCTGCTTGAGGTCATCCCCCCTCCTCCGCTGCCCCTCCACCTCCACGCTCAGCTGGGCCGCCTCCACCTCCGCCTTCCGCCTCGCCTCCTGGGCCTCCCTCAGGGCCTCCCTCATCGCCTCCACCTCCTCCCCCCTGTTGGCGGCCAGGTTGAGGGCCTGGTCCAGGGCACGCTGGGTGTTGCCCTGGGCCTTTTCGTCCTTCGCCAAGGCCAACTTGTGGTCGGCCGACCGACCCTTGGCCAGTGCGCGCTCGACCCCTGTGGCGGCCGCCTGCTCCACCAAAACCTGGCAAGCGTCCGTCACGTGGGTGGCCACACTGGCCCCCAAGGCCTCCACGTCCAGGGCCTCATGGGGGGGCTGGGCCGCCGCCACCTTTGCCACCTTCGATGGCTTGGGGGAGGGCTTGGGGGCGGGGGTTTGGCCCTTACCCCTAAGGGGGGGGGGGGGGGCATCCGGCCCAACCACCACCACGTCTGGTCCCCGCTTTGTCTGCTTTCCCGGCCTTCCCCCCTTGGGTGCATACTGCCGAACCCAATCGGCAGTGGCGTCCACCACAGAAGGGGGGGGGGTCATACCCACCAACCTGGTGGATGCCCCCCCCCCTTGTGCAGCTTCTGCCACACTTCCCTCCCCGTATACTCCCCCTCCCACAAAAAACACACCCTCAAAAGGAAATAAGATTTCCTTTGGGGGGGGTCGCTCATCCCAAACAAACACAAAAAAGCCGCAACCGTTTCCCCCTCTGCGGCATTCGGCCACTTGGCCCTTTCCCCCCCCCAACCCACACATAGGAGGGGAGGGTGAGGTTGGTCTTCCTCTCCATCCCCCCCTCCTTCTCGGTGATGGTGACCTGCCGGTACCATCCCGTCCCCCCCATCCTGCAGGCCTCATTCCCAGGCTCCCCCCACCGCCACGACGCCCCCTCCCGCAGCCTCTTCTCCCCCTCCAGCTCCACCCGGGCCGCCACCGGCTTGGCGGGCCGTGCCCCTGCTGCTTCTGCTGCTCCTCCTGCTGCCTCGGCTGCCTAGGCGTCGTCCTTGACGAAGATACGGGGCAGCTGCAAGATGGTAGCCTGAAAAAAACAAAAGAAACAAAAAAAAACACGCGATAACCCGCGCGATAACCCCCGCGATAACTAGGTTATCGCGCGATAACCCCCGCGATAACCCCCCGCGATGACCCCGCGATAACTAGTTAGAACGCGATAACCTAGCGCGATAACTAGTTAGAGCACCTAGTTGGAACGCGATAACCTAGGGCGGCATATAAATTTGGGGAACTCCCAAAAAACTATTGTGTTTTAAAAGTGGGGATGTGAAAGTCATGATGTCGGGTTTGTGTGGGAAACTTTTGAATTGCAATCTCAAGTATGACCGATTCCAAGCCCATTTGTTTGCAATTGCAGATTTTCCAGTGCTTCCTCGCATTGGGTCCCTTATGTCTTGCATCCCTCCCGTCCGCAATGTTGGAGATGTGGCACATTGTTGTGCTAGGGTGGGAATAGGCATTGGGAAACGTCTCAAGGACAGTGCCCGCACATGGGGCTCACTAGGAGCCCTAAGGGCCGTGTCCCGTTTCATTTCTGACCTCCGCCAAGAGGCGAAGCACATCCCTGTGGCTGAGAGAGTGATGCGTGCTGCCTTGAAAGAGAAGGAACACACTCTCGACATTAACGCCTCCCGCCTTTTTTTTGAAACACCCGAGTTGCACGCCGAGTTGGTGCTCCTTGTTGCAATGTATTGTACGCATGTTGTGAGGTGGGAGGGCAACAGGTGGCTCAAAACGAGTGCCGTCCTGCACCTCATGTTGTAGGCCTGTTACTATATGCAAAAGATTTGGCACCATGTGGGTCCTGTTCACATGGATCAACGTTGGGATGCGCTGTTCTAGGGCGTGGTGCGGAACCCCCCCAATTTTGGGTGTTGTTAATATGGTAGGAACCCGGAATTTCACATGTTACATGGGTGCACTATGATGCAACAATGTGCCTTGCATGTCTCGTTTGCTCGGTATTGCCCGTTTTGCATGTTTTGCGATTTGGTCTTTGTGTGCTCTAACTAGTTAGAACGGGGTTAGAACGGGGTTAGAGCACTAGTTATCGCGTGGGTTATCGCGCGATAACCTAGTTATCGCGGGGGTTATCGCGCTAGTTATCGCGCAAGAAGTAGGTTATCGCACGAGTTATCGCGTAGGTTATCGCGCTTCATTCTCTCTTGTTTTATGTTTTCCTTCTTTGCTTTAGCTCTCAAAGCATCGTATTCTTTGTAATGGCCCTTGCTGCTGCCCACGCTTGGTGCGAGCACCATCCAAAGCTCCTTGGTGTCCGTCGCCTTGGCGGTCCCGAGGGATTTACCATGGGCGACGTCAACGTGAGGCGCCCTGTGGCGACTCGCTTTGAACATGGTGTGGACTTTGGACTCATTGTCCATACCGCCTCCCCCTCCTCCCCCTCATGGCATGGCACACAAAGGCCATCTTTGTGGGCGGCGCACAAAACCGCCCGGTCGCAGCCGTAGCACTTGGCTACGACCTTCCCCCTACACCTAACCGCCCCCTCACAATGGACTGTCTTGACCACCCGGCCACCAGGTGCACCCAGCTGGGGCCGTTTGATGGACTGGGTCACGTGCAATTTGGTAAATCGAAGATTCCCCCCTTGGGTTAGCTCAATGGCAAAAAATGCCATGAGGCGGGGGTGGGTCACCCCTGTGTGGGAGGCCTTTGGAATGCCCGACCCCCGGTGGACATCAAGGGCATTAAAAAAAAAGGTAGTGCCCCTCTTGAATGGCACAGCCGTCTCCACCCAAGGGTCAGGGAACCCCGAACTACTAGAGGGCACAAAAAGAAAATGCAACCCATCCTCCTCCTCATGATTATGGGTTAGCATTGTAAGGCAATTGACAATCAATGTGCCGTCAGGAATGGTGTAGGGAGGGGCGTCGCGATGTAGGTGCTGGGGGGTGTGGTCATAGCTCGAAATTTTGGCCATGTCAAGGATGGTGCAGCTCCATCCGACCCCCCCCACCACAGTCTTCTTCGCGGTCTCAAGCACACGATCTGCCACCCTTTTGAGGACTGGCAGATCATGGAGCTTGTGGGGGTTGTGCTTGTGGTGGTCGGCACACCCATAGTTGCCATACAATGTGCGGCGGGTCCCAGATTCTTGGGGCCTGCCGACAATGGGGGGGTTCTCATTGAAAATGGGTGCCTTCTCTGAGACAGGCACCCCATCCAAATCTTCCAAAAGACTTTGCAGCTGAATGTCACTCAAAAAATCGTGCTCCAGGAGGTGGTTGACCACCAGCTTTCCCCCCACCGTGAGCACAAGGTCATTGGGGTCCCTATTAAAGGCCCCCAAGGGCTCGGCGGCAACCACCTCCTCCGCCTCCCCAATAAGGGGGGGTGTTGCCCCAAGTGGGAAAAGAATAACCCCCTGCCCTAAAATAATGTTGGGAGTGGTGACCCCATACCACTCACGCTCCCACTCCCTTGTGGGGCAAAGGGAGTGCATGGGGAGCTTGTTTTCGGGGTCGTCAGTGCATACCCGGCGGGTGTTGTGGGTGAGGGGTTGTGGGAACCAACCATCCGACTTCCCCTTCCCCTTTCCAGGTCGGATCCTTACCTTCTGGACACTAATCATAAGGGGGTTGTGGGGCTTCTCCTTCCTCCCCCCAGCCCCCACCCCCCCCCACATCCGCCTCCACCTCCTCCACTTCCTCCTCCTCCTCCTCCTGACCCACATAGAGGGTCGTCTTCGTCCCCGCACCCTTCTCGGCATGGGAGGTGACGGACTCCACCACAGCGTCCACGTCCTCGGGATGAAGCTGGATCAAAAAACCAGCAACCCCTGGATTTACCTCTAGCAACTTGAAGATGTAGTTGCTGAGAACCAGGGGGTCTCTCTTGTCCGCCATGAAGGGGGACTTATGGACAAGGAGTCCAAAGTCCACACCATGTTCAAAGCGGGTCGCCACGGGGCGCCTCACATTGGCATCACCCATCGTAAACCCCTCAGGACCGCCAAGGCGATGGACCCCAAGGAGCTTTTGATGGTGCTCGCACCAAGCGTGGGCAGCAGCAAGGGCCATTATCAAAGAATACGAAGGCTTTGAGAGCTACAGCGAAAAGGGGAACCATAAAATGAAGCGCGATAACCCACGCGATAACCCACGCGATAACTAGTTATCGCGCGATAACCCCCGCGATAACCCCCGCGATAACTAGGTTATCGCGCGATAACCCCCGCGATAACTAGTGCTCTAACCCCGTTCTAACCCCGTTCTAACTAGTTAGAGCACACAAAGATCAAATCGCAAAAAGTGCAAAACGGGCAACATCGAGCAAAGTAAACATGGAAGGCACATTGTTGCATCATAGTGCACCCATGTAACATGTGAAATTCCGGGTTCCAACCATATTAACAACACCCAAAATTGGGGGGGTTCCGCACCACGCCCTAGAACGCTGCATCCCACTACACATTGGATGGCAGGTAGTCTGTTCACTTACATGACGTGGTGCAAGTCCATTGCAACATGGTTGCAACAGGGTGTGGATAGAACCACCAGGCCAGATGAGCAGTTGCTAAGGCTCATTGCACCTGGGGCCAAGTGCAGGCCCATGGATATATTTGGTGTTGTCCAGAGCAGGTTGTTGAAGGTGCCTTTGAGGAGGCGTCACCTCATACCATGTGTTCTGCACCTTCTGATTTTTGTAGGGAGGGAGGTCAGTGCCTTGGTACGCAGATTGGCCAAGTCTGTGCGTCCTAGTACTAGGGTCTTTGTTCAGGCTATTCGTCACAGGTCGGGTTGTCACATATAGCATATAGCACTACAGGGGACGGCAGAGCCAGATGGGGAAGAGACTTGGTGCCTTCTTAAGGTTTGGGGGGAACTGGCCCCCCTCCTTGGGGGTGACATGAGGATGCACACAGCAGTGGTTGCCATGTACATACTACTGGGGGACATGTATGGCACAATGTTTGAAGAGGGAGCATTGCAGGCTCCAGAGGTTGCCCAGGCTTTCCAGACGTGGGTTTGCCCCGAAAAAAGATCACCTTATATTAACTGGCTGTTGCACGATGCTACAGTCACTATTCAGGCCATACGGCCCTATGGCCTAGGAACGTTTTCGGGGGATCTTTTGGAAGGGAGCAACAGGGTGCTGAAGGACATTTGGTCCTCCTTTTGTGATAGAGGTGGGGGGGCAGGAAGCCTATTGTCGCGCCGCATTAAGATGCTGAGGCAGGTTAATGAGCGTCTGTTCCTGTACTTTGAAGTACCAAGGTGGAACGGGACCTCCAGAAGCAACCTGTGCAATGCACAAAAATTGGCTGACGACGTTAGGGCATATTTTGCGGATGAAGAACTGTGGTAGCATGCGCTATTTGTTTTATAGCGCGCGCTACATGCTATCTAGTGCGCGCAATGTCCACTATCGCGCGCGCTATGCTGCTTTCAAGTGCCGGAACCCTTGAAATCGCGATATACAATCAGCAGTAGCGTGCTATGACTACGCACTTCAAAGGTGCCTCCAATTGCAAATGCATTGATAGACACAGAGATTTGTTGCTTTTCTGTCCGTTTTTTTTGGCGTTTTCTATTTTTTTGTTACTGCGTTTTCCTTTTTGTATTACTGCTGGAACAGGGGTACTTTAATGCAACCCTCTTGCCCATGCAACCCGTGGGCTGGGGGTATCCGCCTCCTGCAGCACCGCCAACAACTGCTGCAGCGGCCACAGCAGCTGGTGCGGCACCGCCACCACCGCCACATGCAGCTGTACAACCGGGACTGCAGCAGCTGTCGGCGACGCCATGGAGCATGCAGCCACAGGTTCTTGCCGTGCGCACTAATGTTTCCGTTGCGCGTGCTACGCTCTTGTTGTGCGTGCTACCCGTCTCGTTGTGCGCACTACGCAAGTCCTCGTTGCGTGTCCTTTGTCTTGTTTTCCGCAGACGCTGTCCCAGCGGCTGACCCAGTTCTCCCCAACGCAGCCTTTGTGGCCCGCGCCGCAGTCCCCGTTACGAGCTGCCTCACAGCAGTTGTCTCCCATGTTGTTCCCCGCTGGATCGCCGACCTTGGGCTCCCCAGTGCGCGGCAGTCTTCCAGTGGGCCAAGTGCGGCAAGTGCTCTTCGGCCCACTGCCAGTGCAGCAGCAGCAAATGCAGCAGCAGCAAGTGCAGGCTACGGCCCAGCAAGTCGGCAGCCCACAACAGCAGCAACAGCAGCAAGTCCAACCGAGACAGCAGCAACAGCAAGTGCAAGCACAGTTTCAGTCTCCCCCACCCGGGCCACGTACCGGGTTCGCCTTCAGCAGCGACTGCAAGAACCGAATCTGGCCCAACCAAAACAGCACCATCTGCGCCCAAGGCCCCGACTGGGCATGGCTGAAGGACGTGACACCGGCCTACCTCTTCGAGCTGGCCTTCTACAAGTTCTGCCGCCAAAGGGCTACGGCGATTGCCAAGATCCCCGACGGAGCTGTGAAGCCCTGCTGGCATGACAAGAGCATTACTGGCCACTGGTGCAGTCTGGCGAACCTGTTGAACCCCTCCGTGCCAACCCAAGAAGGACAAGCTGCGTGGACACTGCAAGGTGGAGGAGTACGAGCTGTTGTTTTCGTGCTGGGCAAGTTACGGGTGGGGTCACGTTCGGACTCACACGCCTCCGGGTGCCACCGCAAAGACCGTCCACCACTTCTACTTCAACAAGGACCCACCGAGCTTTATCAATGCGACGGACGCGGGGGCAATGGCCTTCAAGAACTAGTGTGCCTCAGTGAGAAGTGCGGGGGCCAGTTTGCTGCGGGGGTCAGCCAGTGCAGCAAGGGCACTTGCAACCGGCGCCAAAGTCAAAACCACGGCGGTCAAGGACGAGGAGCAGCCGGAGCAGCAGCAAGTGCGGCAACAGCAGCAGCTCCAACAGCAGGCAGCAGTCCAGCAGGCAACACCGCAGCTGCTCCAGCAGCAGCAGCGGGTGCAGATGGCCCAGCAACATCAACAACAACAACAACAACAACAACAACAACAACAACAATAGGTACGCGCTATGTTTGCCATTGCGCGCGCTGCCGACATTGTTGCGCGCGCTCCATTTGCTGTAGCACGCGCAATTTGACCGTTCGCGCGCGCTACGGCCCCACCGTCTGTCCTGTTGTCACGTAGGTGGGCAGCTTCGAGCAGCTCCTGTGCCTGGGATCCCGCAAAGGGCCGTTGATGATCAGCGTGCCCGCGGACATTGCCGGGCAGTCCAAGCATGCGGCCGACTGGCCTGACGGACGGAAGGAGCAAGGCCCCTCCCCGGTGCTGGCCCGTGCTAAGCGGCAGATGGAGGAGCTGGAGGTAGACTGAACCGACGCCTTTGCCATGCCGGAGACGGAACCGGTGACAGTCCCAAGGCAGAAGAGGAAGCGTCGCGAGGAGCCAACAGCCACCAGCCACCTACCACTAGCCATCTCCGCCTCCCACACCGCTAAGCCCCCACACCCGCCCGGCAAGGTCCTTGCCCAGAAGAACGCCGACCAGCAGCTGATGGCAGCAGCGGCACAGAGAGTCCAACGTCAAGCGGAACAGAACAAGAAGAAAGAGGACGAAGCAAAGAAGAAGAAGAAGAAGGAAGAGGAGGAAAAGAGGAAGAAGAAGGAGAAGGAAGAGGAAGAGAAGAGGAAGAAGAAGGAGAGGGAAGGGGAGGAGAAGAGACGGAAGAAAGCAGAGGAGGAGAAAGCAGAAAAGGTAATACTGCAGCGCGCGCTATCGGTGTCATTGCTCGTGCTATGCATTTTGTCGCGCGTGCTATGCCCTGTATCGCGCGTGCTATGCCTCTGCGCTTCTCTTTCCAGGCAAGCAAGACCGGCCCCATCGTGAAGAAGGCACCACAGCAGGCACCGCAGCCGCAGGTAGCATCAGAGCCAGCACCGAAGCAGCCGCTCCCAGTCCCAGACCAGCCACAAGAACAAGGAGGTACGTGCGGTTCCACCCCACCCAGTACGGCTCCCAAGGCCAAGCAGCAGAGCAAAGCCGACGCGGACAAGGTGGCAAGAGATGAGCTCATGCAGCGCCGAGATTGGTCCTACAAAGACGGCTACAAGCCTCGGTGGATCATCTATTGCACCACTGCGATCGCGCCGATGATTGTGGCGAGAGCCGAAATCAAGCCAGCAGGGGCCAGGAGCGCCCCTCAGGACCACGTGGCCGTCATCATCCCCAACGATCAGTGGAGCCCCAGCCAACAAGGGGAGGAGGAGGAGGAAGAGGACGACTAGTCGGAGTTCATGCCCAGCTGCCAGGTGTTCTCCGCCAAAAGCAAAGCGTATGAGGAGTTGGACAAGTGGCAGTCGTGGTGGGAGACGTACGAGCCCGATGAAATTGTGGACCTCAACCCCGACCCAAAGACCATGAGGATGTCCCCGTCAAAGCCACCAACCCCAAAGAAGAAGCAGCCCCAAGGAGACCCACCAGCCCAGCAACCAGCCCCCCCACAAGAAGGAGAGGGACCTGCCGAAGCTGCAGCACAAGCAGAAGCACCGGCTGCAGCTGCACAAGAAGAAGAGGCACCAGCCCCAGCAGCAGCTGCACAAGAAGAAGACGCACCAGCCCCACCACAAGAAGAAGAGGCACCAGCGGCCGCGCCACAAGAAGGGGAGACAACAGAAGGAGAAGGAGCAGCCCCGAAAGAAGAAGAGGCACCAGAGGGAGCAACCCCAGAAGGCGACCCGAGTGCACAAGAAGAAGGGGACACAGCCCCAGCTGCAGCTGGGGCAGAAGACCAAAGACCAGCATGGGAGAAGGAGTGGGAGGCCGAAGTGGTGGTCGAAAGCATTAAGGAGATCACTGGATGATAGTGCGCGCTATACTTGGTATAGCGCGCGCCGTAAGATCCATAGCGCGCGCTGTAAGTATTTTGCGCGCGCTACATTGTTGTTGCCCATGAGGACCTGTAGTGTTGCACACTTTTCAGACCTTTCAGAAAGTGCTTTTGCATGTGTCTTGGGTTGGGTGAGCAACAGGGAATGTTTTTGAAAAGCAAGGGGTTTTTGAGAAACAAAGGACACTAGAAAAAGCATGGTTTTGAAACATTTTCAGGTTTTGAAAAACTTGAAAAACGGGACAATATAGCGCGGTGGAGCGCGCGCAATAGGCGCGCTACAAAGGTCATATTTTTCAAAATTTGCGCGCACTATCTATGGAAATCTATGCGCGCACTATCTATAGACCATGGAAAAAATGCACCATTGCGCGCACACAGGGATGCAGTACCCCTTTACGGCTGCAGAAAATTTGCACATGGCTCATACGAAACTGAAAGCATGGAATCTCGTGGCCACCCCATGGGATAAAAAACTGCACAAACTGGGGGGTTTCTGTACAGTGCTGTGCGAGACACATGTACGGGACGGAATTCTGTCTGCCAAGGAGTTTGATAGTGTGGGTGTTAGCCCATCAGACTGGCAATGCCAGGCCATGGCATTGTCCCTGATTTTGCAATTTGCACACAGGCACAGAATTTTGAATTTGGGTGAGGACCTGTATGTACTGCACAGTGCATTACAGGACCCGCAGCACAAGACAATGTATATTAGCAAGCACTGCATTCCAGAGACTTTGTGGGACGTTCTACCTTTCCCTGCGCCGCTGTGCCCCGCCAACCATCTTTTCATTACCAAAATGGAAGTTACAGGAGATGATCAACTTCTTTCTCTGGAGAAACATCATTTCTTTTGCAAACCATAAAGCCGTTAGCTACGAAGGTTGGGCGGTGTTTAACTCTGAAAATTCGGGAAGTCAACAGCCTCTACCCATACATGTCCCTGCCGTCACTTGTCGGTGTCTGCGACATGTTTCTCTCACTCCTTACCTTGAGCAAAGGGCAGCAGTGCACAGTGGTCAGTCTAAGGGAACGGGATATGGATAATTGTTACTGGTAAATTTTCAAAAACAAAGCGCTCCAGGCAGTGGTGTACATAAAATCCCTCATTACTGAACAGGGTACAGCAAGAGGAGAGCCGTGGTTCTCAGGGGCACGTGGAAATGATAGACACAGGGACAGACGGGGGAAGTCTGCTGACGATTTTTTTCAGGTAATTTCCTTTGCACAAGTGTATGAATATGTGGTATAGGAGTTATTGCACAACACCTGGTTCTGCATAGACAACATTGTGATGAGGCAAGGTGCAAAGGGAGTACCCATTGGGGGCTTCCTTTCAGCACATATTATGATCCTCTATGCCATTGCGGTTGAAATCCCCCTGATGAACCCAGAAGGTATGCAAAAGCACATGCGGACAGTCCAGCAGGTATGCATGAAACGCCGACTCCCTCCCTTCAGTTTCACCCCAGGCCCCAGCCTTACCTTCCAAAACCCTCCGGTAGTGCCAAAAAATCTTCATTTCTTCGAGGAGTATGGAATGCAAGTTTGGTTTGATCAGGAAAACAAAAAACTCGGTAATGTGACATCACAGGATGTTACTTTTGAAATGCAGATGCTCCAACTGTGGGATTCACACCCGCAAGGCCGCTTCGGGTACATTGTGAATGCTGCCCCCAAGCGTGCCGGGCCACTGTTGAATACCCACTTCGCTCAGCTCAGCAACAAATCAGTGATGCTTGCTGAGACTCAGTACCTACAAGGTTGTTTGCCTGATATGTCCCCCACAGGTACCCAAGTGCCAAGACCGACAGCTTTGTTGTCCAGATTCATGGATAATGCCTACATAGGGTTAGTGGCTATCCCTGCGCACATGTGTGATGCGGTAGTACAGTTTGTTGAGGTGTTCCTTGACAGTTTATATAAATCCCAATGAAGTGGGAACCACACGGGCCTGTAAATGACTGATGTGAGTGCAGGGTAGTGAAAGATCCTGAATTGGCCCTGCTTATGAAAGGTATTGTTTTCCAGCTGCTGGAAGACCCCAGCCCATCACCCGATGATACCATTTCGGACAAATGGGTAGATGCCGCATCCCCCAACTGCCCGTCCGTCATCCAATCAATGATGCCTGCATTAACTGACAAAGTATTGGTATACGCCTTCCAAAACACCCACAGACAAATAAACTTGGCGTCCATTGTGAGGGGATGTGGATATAAAGGCTATTGCAAAAGTTGGTGGTGGCCCACTTTCAGGGCACGTGTCCATGCTGCAGGTCTGAGTAAACTAATTCCAGCAAGGCTGATCAAGAAATGGGTTGGGGAGGGTCGGGGTTTCTGGAGGTCTCTCGGGCCGGCTCGTGTTGCGCACTTCGCACCGGCCCTCCAGACCTCCTGATTGTCTGTTTCTCTCCATTGTTTCTCTGGTGGTACATGTAGTGCCTGTGCTTGCCCTCAGGACTGATTTTCAGTGATATGTATAGTGTCTGCACCTCACAATGTACAGTCGGGTATTCAGCCAGCGGCCAGAGCCCGCACTGCCACGTGCCCTTACATGCACGGGAGTAACCCTGACACAAGTAGCCTACAGTACTGCGTGAAAGCCAAAGGCTGTCCACCCCCGCTGCGTTTGGACAGGTTTTGTGAGGCATATTCCCCTGTGTGCGGGCTCTGCCGTTTCTACACTGACGATCCAGTGCTTGCCTGCTTGTCTGTGTTGAAGGATTGACTAGTCCCTTGCAAAGAGCATCACTGCACCAGAACAGCATGTTGGATGCAAAGTGCATTGAAGACGAAGTATACTTGTACGATGAAGTATACATTTTTTCCGACCTGACCTATATTGTCTGTGACTTGTCTGACGGTGTACCACAGGTGCCAGCATGTTCCCAGGTGATACCTACAGTGCACAGCGTACATGATTGTTTGTGGTATAAATGTTTAGAAGCGTGGTGGACACGAAAGGTGAGGCTCGAGAGGGAGAGTGGGGTGCAGGGGCAACCAAAAATCTGAATGAGAGTCATGGGCTTCTGGACATTGGCCTGCACCTTTTCCCGTCTCAGCCTATGGTCCGGTGAGCAGTGTTTGCCTTCGTCTCGCTTTTTGCTTGCTCATACGCCGAACTGGTCGTGTACGAAAAACGACCAGGACTACGCCCCAGATCACTCAAGGAAGTTACCATCCGAAGTGTAACGTACAACCTTCAAGATATCTAGTTGATACCCAGCTCATTGAAGGGATGAAGCAACTGTTTGAAAATTGGTCCCAGGCAAAGACTTCGGGGAGCACCGCGAATACGAAGAAACCGAAGAAGAACACGAAGAACCGCGGCAACAAAAACGAGAACTCGGTGATTATTGCCCCGCAGCCTGGAGAAGCGTCAATGGCTGTACTACAGACGGTTCCGTCGGGAGAGGACGCTTCGCTGACGAGGTGGCGCTTGAACAACCCATGTTATTGGTGCCTCCGTCTCGGCTGCCTGGTGAGGATGCACAAATTCATGGGTAAGTGGGCACCCCACCTCGCCGAGAGATATGATCGAAACCAGTCGCCGTGGACAGCAATACGTGGTCTGGCCAATGCCGGCAAGCCGCTGGTTGCCATAGCCAACTCCCTTGAAGTCGACGTGTCCGGCTGGGAGGCGATGTAGAGGGAGCAGTTCTCGATCAAAGTGCTGGCGGCGGCTTCAGGACTGACTCCATGGAGTGACACAATGCTGACGACTCCACCAATGTTCCAGCCTGTGGCGATTGAAGACAAGAAGGAGAAGGGCGTTGCCCCACTTAGCGTTGCTCCACTGAGTATAACCCAGAAAATGCCAGCAAAGAAAGGTGGTAAGAAGAAAGTCCCGCGGCTGGCGATGGCGGCTGAAAAAGCAGGGTCACGGACCTAGATGGATGACGCCGACGTGAACATGGCTACTGACAGCAAGACGGATGAAGCCAGCAGCCGCGGCAAACCTGAACTGGCTGAGAAGACAGCAACAAAGAAACCTCCTGGGTTCAATTTCAATCCTGCTGAAGGCGCGGATAAGGAGACGTTGACCCCTCCTCGAAAAAACAACAAGTGGAGAGCTCTGAAAGTGACGGAGCTCCACCCAATGAGTATCGATAAGCGGGTGCGTGCTCTTGAGGGTGACGTGAAAGGAATACGGCAGGACATCCATCAGATCAATGAAACGAAAAATTCCACACAGTCACTGCTCATGCTGGTGCTGGAGGGTCAAGGCTGGTCCAAAGATCGGCAAAATCGACAAAATAGAAGAGCATGTCATGGGATGCAGCGTTCTAGGGCGTGGTGCGGAACCCCCCCAATTTTGGGTGTTGTTAATATGGTTGGAACCCGGAATTTCACATGTTACATGGGTGCACTATGATGCAACAATGTGCCTTCCATGTTTCGTTTGCTCGATATTGCCCGTTTTGCACTTTTTGCGATTTGATCTTTTTGTGCTCTAACTAGTTAGAACGGGGTTAGAACGGGGTTAGAGCACTAGTTATCGCGGGGGTTATCGCGCGATAACCTAGTTATCGCGGGGGTTATCGCGGGGGTTATCGCGCGACAACTAGTTATCGTGTGGGTTATCGCGTGGGTTATCGCGCTTCATTTTATGTTTCCCCTTTTCGCTGTAGCTCTCAAAGCCTTCGTATTCTTTGATAATGGCCCTTGCTGCTGCCCACGCTTGGTGCGAGCACCATCAAAAGCTCCTTGGGGTCCATCGCCTTGGCGGTCCTAAGGGGTTTACGATGGGTGACGCAAACGTGAGGCGCCCTGTGGCGACTCGCTTTGAACATGGTGTGGACTTTGGACTCATTGTCCATAAGTCCCCCTTCATGGCCGACAAGAGAGACCCCCTGGTTCTCAGCAACTACATCTTCGAGTTGCTAGAGGTAAATCCAGGGGTTGCTGGATTCCTCATCCAGCTGCATCCCGAGGACGTGGACGCAGTGTTGGAGTCCGGCACCGCCCATGCCGAGAAGGGTGCGGGGACGAAGACGACCCTTTATGTGGGTCAGAAGAACAGGGGGAAGAGGAGGAGGAAGTGGAGGAGGTGGAGGAGGTGGGGGCTAGGAGGGGGAAGGAGAAGCCCCACAACCCCCTCATGCGGATGTATGGGTTAATGTATGGGGGGGGGCAAAGTATGCTTCGAAGGTGAAGCTATGGGCCTCACGGTTTTGCATGGATGGCGGGGATGAACAGGCTTTTTTGAGAAGCCTGGACATCTCCGCCAACCTCAACCAAGAGGTGAGGGATGTGGAGGAGGACGTTGTCCTCTTTCAAAATCAATTTTTGACTTGCACTGTCATTTTGACAGGGGATGGGAAGGGGATGCAAGCAATGGGGGGGGTTGGGTCTAAGTGTTGCTTGTGCAAAGACCCCAATGGTATTGTTGAGCAAAGGGGGGTGGAGTCCACCTCAAGATCGGGGGCATTCTTGAGAAGTGTGACCCCTGATAGGCGGCCGGGGGACTACCAACATGCAGCATGCCGCATCCTAAACGGCATTGCAAAGCGCATTGAGACCACCCTTCAAGCCCTCCCCCCTGGTACCCCTGGTGAGGCCCAAGCTCTTGCAGCTTTGCAGGCCTTCAAACAAGCCCTCAAGGATGAGACCTCAGGCATCCCTCTGAGGGAACGTCTCCCCTCGGCCTCAAGGGCCACATAAAAAGATTTCGATTTTACAAGCACCAAAGTTTTCCTAACCTCCCCCCCCTTCCAAAGGCAATTTGTGGATTGCCTCAAAGAGCATGTTCCCACAGTGAGGACCCTTGGTGGACCTCCGTTATGGGTTGTTGTGCATGTCATGGTGAGATGCATTGAGGGTTTGTATGAGCTTTGGAGGGTGAGGGAGATGTACACTCTAACCCAAGTGGAACACCGCCGTGCGTTGACCACAAAATTTTCAAAAGCTTGGGGAGACTCAGGTTGGTCCCCCACCAGGTGGATCGTTGGTGCTTGGCACATTCCACTTTTTTTGCCGAGAAATGGAGGAACATTTTTCAGTTTTCCTCCATCCCAACGGAGTATCGGCATGGGCCTTACAAGAGGAGGCTCAAAAATTGTTTTAAGGGTTGGTCCTTGGTGAGGCCAAGTATGTCCCTCCGCCACATGCACCATTGCATGTTCACGAACGCCCTGGAGCAAGGGCTTTTGGGACTGGAGGCAGCCAAGGCCTCAGACATTGATGACTTTGTATGAAAAAAGACCATACATGCTTTGTGCCAAGTGTTTTGTGTTGTTTGTCCTAGGGAGGGATGGAGGAGGGGTGCGCGATAACTACACGCGATAACTACGCGATAACTGAGTTATCGCGCGATAACTAGCGCGATTACTAGTTAGAGCAAGGTGCTGTAGCTGTGTTCTAACTCTGTTCTAACTGTGCTCTAACTCTTTGACCCCCCCCCAAAAACCACCCCTACAATGAGGGTTATGTGGGGGAAGAAAGGGGATGGGGGGTTTTTGAGGGTGCTGAATCCATTTTTTTAGGTGGTTTGCCCCAAAATTGTGGCTAGGTGGGTGTTCCAGAAATTGCGTTCTAACTAGGGGTTCCGCACCACGCCCTAGAACGCTGCATCCCACAGAAGCTATCTGCCACCTTCACAACAAAAGGAAAAGGATATCCTACTTGCTGCTGGTGGAGACGACGCTATGATGGACGATTCGACTGGAGTGGGCACAGGGTTGCCGGGAACACCTGGCACGAAACCAGCGGTGACAGGGGGCACAACCCCTGATAGTACCCCGTCCGTTCCCCCTAGAGCTGACACCAAGGGATCACGCAGGAGGAGACTGAGCGACACGTCTGAAAGCCGGACAAGAGGAGACGAGGACGCAAATGCGATGTCTGGCCCACTGGGGGCGCTGAACAGGCTGCAGCTCGTCAAGGTAGCCGATCAGTTGGGGCAGGGGGTGACAGACGATATGGAGAAGGCGTCCATCATTGCGGCCACATGCCTTTGGCCAGCACGCGTAGAACACATAGCACGAAATTTTCATGCTTGTTTGCTTTTATCATTGTTTTGTGCTTCCGGGGGGTTTTCGAGGGTGCCCGACGCAATGGAACTATCCGTTTAGCTCAATTCAACCATTTTTGAGGAGAGCAGCACAATTGCCTCCTGCCTCTGCCTCTGTCCTGTCCATGGTGCTACGCGTGCTGCGTGTGTTGCGCGTCCTGCGTGTTTCGATCCGGTGCCTCTGAGTCTGCCTCTGGAAGTGTTCCTACGCGTTCTACGCGATCTGTAGGGGCTAATTGCTTCACACCTATCATACCACACCCGATTTTTTTTTTTTTGCCATGCTTGCACCCGTGTACTCTGCCACACACCCGCACTGGTTCCCAATGGAACTCAAACGTGCGTGTTCGAACGACAATTGCCTTCTGCCTATGCCTTTGCCTTCGTGCTACATTGCCCACGTGTGTTGGGTGTTTTGTGTGTTGTCATTCTTCGCTTGTGACGTTGCCTCTGGAGCCGTTGTACGCGTGCTATGTGCTCTGCAGCATGTTTTTGCCTCAACATTCCTAGGCCGCTCTGCTTTTATGGTGCAGGAGCCATGCCTGCACCCCTATACCCCGCCACACATTCTCAATGGTTGCAGAAGGGTGGGAACCTAGGAGAGTGGAAGCATCCGGAGAAACTGAAGCACGACGCCTTCGTTGTCTTTCAAATTAAACAAGCCACGATTATGTGTGTGTGTCTCCGTTTTGGTCTCGCTTCTCGCCTTGCACCGCTGTCCTCCTCACCCCCTTGTGTCGCAGCGGGGTGGCATGCCGGATGGGTCAATCGGAAGAATAAAGGGGCCAAGGACAAGCAGGACAAAGAATTTTGGTTGACGAACCTCACAACGTATCAGGTGTACCACGTTCACGGGTTTGCGGTTCATGTGAGCACTATTTTGCGCTGCCCGTTGTCCCCTACCGCCTCTTGCACCCTTTTACAGGTGAAGGCCCCGAAGGGCAAGCCACATGCGCCACATGTGGTGCAAGACGTCCGCAACAAGAAGGATGGCTTCTTGAAATACAAAAAGGTGTTCTGTGCGTTCTGCGCGTTTTATCCGTTCCCTTTTTCGTTGCCCCTGGAGCTGCCTCTCATTGTGTGCTATGCGTTTTGCGCGTTCTCGGCGCTCTGCGCGCTTCCTCTGGTGTTGCCTCTGGGGTTGCCTCCATGTGTCTTGCATGTTCTGCATGTTCTACAGATTCCGCGCGACCGGCTGTGGACGTGGATCCAAGATGAGGGAACCACGGAGAGTTCGGATGAGGAGGAGTCGGAAGAGGAGTCGGAAGAGGAGGCAAAGGAGGCAAAGGAGGAGGACGAGGAGGAGGAGGAGGGCAGTGATGCTGCCAGTGTGAAGGACGAGGACGAGCCCTCCCTCGCCCAACGCGCCCCCCGCAGCACCCACCTGGAGGTTGCCCGCGTGGCCGCACAACCAAAGGGGACCCCTGTCAAGGCGAAGCCAGAGGCAAAGCCGGAGCCGGAGGAGCTGTCCAAGAAGAAGAAGGAAAAGACGAAGAGTCCACCCAAGAAGAAGAGCAAGGGCAAGCAGAAAGTGGAGAAGGAGCCCAAGCATGTGCGTTACGCAGTGGAAGGCGAACCGCACAGGACGATGCCCACAGGTGCAACCCGAGGGGAGAAGTACCAAGCCGGGGCCGCCTACGACAACGATGTGCAGGCCATGCAGCGCACCCTGGAGTCGGAGTACGAAGTGTCACTTGGACTAGTATGCCAACACTACAAAGTGTGTTTGGCCGAGGAAACACAAGCGCGCCGCGAATTGGGCCTGGCGCTGCTTCTGGTGACGGACGTGCGAGCGTACAGTGTGCAGATGGTCCTCCGCCGTGGCACGAAGGATGCACAAAGCACAGCCGCTGCCAGAGAACTGTTTGAGGAGCGATACCGCAGCAGCTCACCCCGCCAAGTCGCAATCGGTTTGATCAAGGGGGTGTCGGTGTGCACGAACTGTGTCGGAGCCCTGGACTGGCCTACGGACTTTGGTAACCCCGCAGCTGCAGGCCTGCAGTTGGCGAGATTGAAGGGGGAGCCCCTGTCGTCAGGATACCGCCCACGGCGCAGCATGGACCAACTGAGTGCGTTTGGTGCGGAGGACATTGTCGACATGCCCACTGACGCTTTGCAGGTGTACTGCATGTGTTGCGTGCTCCCTCTCTGACGCCTCCGGTCCAGCGTGTAGCGCGTTTTCGGCGTTCTGCGCGTGCTACGTGTTCCCGATGTTGCGCCTCTTCGTTGCCTCTGGGGGTGCTTTCCGGTGTTACACGCGCTTTGCGTGGTCTGTACAGGAGAAATTGTCGCGCACGGTCCGCATGGCTGGCCTCATGGCCTACACCCTAACGGAGGACAGAGGTGTCGACCTACCCGACACAGGGGCATGGACACTCGTGAGAACAAAGGATGCAAAGAGGCAGCGGGTGTGCATTCCTGTGCTGGGCGTCGTGGCACGGGTCTTTTCACTTGCCTTTGGAGTTGCCTTCTTTCTGCTTTGCACGTCCTACGCGTTCTACGCGGTCTGCACGTTCGATTCTGTGACTGCCTCTGGATTTGCCTTCCCATGTTTTACCTGGTTTGCGCGCTCTACATGTTCTGGAGACAAGCTGGGAGGAGTGGCCGCAGCAGCATGGGTATCCGTATGAGGCGCGATACGAGTATGAGCCGCGGTACGAGTACCAGCCGATGAAGACGGATCCGGAAATGCCTTCGAGCTCCCGGAGCCTCCCGTATGGGTCCGACCCGTACAAGTACCAGCCCCCCGCGTATCCGCCGCCACCCACGTATCCTCCACCGCAAGCAATGCTGCCGCCACCGCCACCGCCGGGGATCCCACCAGCGCCACTACTCCCACCACCGCCACTGCCGCGGGGACCTCAGCCACCACCACCGCCACCGTCCGGGGAGCAGCAAGGCAGGCCGGAGATGGGGCCGGAGACGGGACCCCCGCACACGGAAGGTGCACAGGTGCGCGTTGCACATTAGTACTATGCGTTCCATGGGATTTGCACGTAGCCTCCGGGTGTGCCTCTGGATGTGGGCCACGTGTTCTCCGCGTTCTACGCGTTCCACACGTGTTCGTTTTGGTGCCTCTCGGCTTGCCTCTGGAGGTGGGTTGCATGTTTCACGCGTTTTTCGTGTTCTGCGGCACCCAATCAAAACGGAGCCGGAGGAGGAGTCAACCGCGCCAGTGGATCCACCGCAGGAGCCGGAGGCAGCCGAGGAAGAGAGCGCCGGGGCGGCGAAGAGCGATGCGGAGATGGGAGAGCAGCCCCCGGAGGAAGCCGCAGCGGCGGGAGAGGAGATGGAGAAGGACGAGATAGTGCAGATTTAGTAAATCGGTCTGACCTAAGTTGGAGCAGCCCAGGCAGCATATTTTCACACACACAGTTTTCGGATGGGGATGAGTGGCCCGACCCCGATGAGGTCCGCGGCAGACAAACCTCACAACCCCTTTTCTTTTCAAGGCCATTGCCGTTGGCCTAGCAAGCACACTCACAGCCAACCCCACAGTGGTGGCATCGGTAGGCGGCGCTTCCATTGGGGCACCGACGCCGGTATTTATTGCGTTGTGAATGCTTTTTCGACGTTCGGATGAATGGTGGCGGCTACGGCCGCTGCTTTGCGTGGACCATGCAGGGTGCACGGACACCGTTTCAAGAAAGCAACAATTGAATTGTTCGTGCTACCGCCCCCATTGCCCCATCCCCATGGCCCTTTGCCCATGTCCCCGCAGCCCGTGTCCTGTGTGTGTTTTGCGTGATACGCGCTCTACGTGTCTGCTTCTGTGTCTGCCTCTGGTGGGGCCTGCGGCGATGAGTCCGTGGTGCCCCACAAGGGGATGCTAGCGGGCCCCGTGAAAAAGTTCATTGCCCGGAAACCGCACCCAACCGGGATAAAGTTGTATTGCCTGGCGGACGCAACATGGGGGTACGTGGTGGACATGTATTTGTACACCGGTGTACGGGGCAAGCTACGCCGCTACGGCACTGCGGCGGGAAACTTCGATGCCAAAAACATCATGAAGTTGTGGGCATCATTGCTACCCGAGGGGACGGTGCTACTCCTTTTTCGGGTCCCACGGCCTCGCAAAGGAATTGGCCGCCAACAAGCGGGCATTCCTCATGATGACGAAGAGGTCCACGTACGGCGTGACATGGGCCGGGGAGCAGGTGCAGGAGGGGCAGACGGCGGTGTGCACTGTTACGGATTTCAAGTACAGTTTGTGCGTGTACAAGAATCCGAAGGTCGGGCACAAACCCCCCCGCGTTGTGCCGATGTTGACGAATGTGTGTTTTGCCCGAAGGGGACCACCTCAGCGGCGAAGCGGGCGCGAAGTGCACCCCGTGGTGGCGGCGTACCGCACACGGTCGCGCGGTGCCGATGGTGTGAACCACATGGCCCTGCAGATGAGGCAGGTTGGCCGCCAGATGACATGGGCCCAAGCAGTGTGTGCGTTCGTGCTCCGGTACGCGGTTGCGAATGTGTTCGCAACTTGCCGGCAATTGGGACTTTGCAAGGAGACCGCTAGTATGTGGGAGTGGCAATGGCAAGTGTTGCGGCGGCGGTACTTTGCCCACCCCCTCCGACAAGAGGTACACGTGCCGGTGGCGACGCAACGGCGGCGTGTGTGCCACTTTCGCAAGAGGGGAAGAACCGGTTATGAATGTACCGGTTGTGGAAAGGCGTTCCACGTGTTGTGCTTTGCACCGGGACATGGCTATGGAGGTGTGCAAGGCGCACGGGACATGGAGGTAGACGAGGAGGACGAGGAGGTGTGGGAGGAGGACGAGGAGGACGAGGATGATGAGGAGGACGAGGAGGACGAGGAGGATGTGGAGGATGAGGAGGACGAGGAGGATGAGGAGGATGAGGAGGACAGGGAGGATGAGGCGTAGTGTGGTGGAATGGGGGGCTTGAACGAGACGATCATGGAGGCGGAGCCTCTGCTATCCCTACCCATGGGACCAGTGCGAACCCTGGGGGACAACCGTGTAGGCTGGATACCCAACTATGAGGACGCGGCCCCTCCTCGATGTGCGCCCGTGTGCAAAGCGACGTGCTGCACGTTCTGCGCGTTCTGCGCGTTCCGGTATTTCAATTCTGCACGTGCCTCTGGAGGCACGTGTTCGGTGTGCTACGCGTTCTGTGCGTGTTACTTGGTCCGTACGTGTTGTACGCGTTGTGCGCGCTCTACGCGTTTTCAAAACCTTACGTGCAACACCGTGGGCCACAAAAGCGCGCCTCCGGCCAGAAACTTACAGATGGTAGACAAAGGAATATCCCATGCGCCTTCCAGTGACTGCGGGTGCTCTATCGTTGTCAACCGAGTAGAGTTCCCAGACACCACGTCCCAGTTCTGTGCAGTGGACGCAAGGGTCTCCAAAATTCCACTCAAAGTAACGTCCGGTCTGTATGGGGTCCTGACGTGGTCCATCAGCATGCCGAAATGGACAGGTCCGGCACTAAAGCGCGGGGAAGCAGTTCCTGACACTGCCATGGGACATGACGTGTATGATGTGCCACTCTCTCACTGTTCTTTGACAAGGGAAGCGGCAGAGTTCAAGGCAGCAGAGCTTACTCCTCCTGCAAAGCGTAATAACCCCCAGGATGCCAATGGGGCGGGGGCACATACGCTAACAGGCAATGCACCTGGGTCAAGTGGAGCCCCGCTGCTGATTGGGCCGGCATTTGACCTCGCTGTGGCTAACAAGGCTGCGAAGGAGGCCGTAGCGTGGAGCAGGGCACCAGCCCAGACGGCCGCAGACCCGATGGATGACAAGGAGCAGGAGAGTGCCCGGACGAAGTCGAGTGGCTCGCTGAAGGGCCACGGGACGGCGGAGACCGAGACGGAGAGAGAGATGGTGGGAGCCCTGGACCGCGATCACAGCGATGACAATGACAGCTCCCAACTTTGCTGACGTTATTTGGCTGGCCTGTTCACGACGGAGTGGGCTAGCCTCCCCCATTGCGAGTTCCGGCTCTCTTTTTACAGAGGCCTCTCTTTGCGCCGTTTTTCTACAGATTTTCTTCTTCCGCATCAATGGCGGGGAGATCACAACAGGACAATGATTTAGAGTCTCTCCCGGATAATGTGAGAGCGTTGGTATTAAACCTCACTCAATCCATACGAGACCAAGACAGGACGGTAGCACGGCTCCTAAACACGCTCAGCCACATAGAGCAGGAGTGTGACCGGTTACGAGATAAGCCGCCTGTGTTCGACGTTGACAGCAATAGACAGATGAGAAGTGACGTCCCCGATTCGTGGGAAGAGATCGATTTAGACTTAGAGTTAGAGAAGCCGAACAGTAGCGATATGCCACCCCTTTGTGATGGTGAGGATTCAGGTGATGAGGAAGGCGAGTCCCCACAACATAGAGTTTGTGATAAACAGTGGTGCCATGCTGAAAGGCGTTGCGTGTGTTATGCTTGGAATGTTGAGTCCCAGTACCTCACGGCCGAATGGTCGCTGGCCCGCCATCGAGGCTTCAAGAGGTTATGGGAAAACAATGTTTCTGTTTCAGGTTGTTCCAGATGGGCAAAAATCCCACACGGGCGCCGGAGAGAGTTTGCACGCCAGTATGCCCCGGATGTGCAGACGATGCTACAACGGCCTAATTTTAAAACGCTAGCCACCAAATTGGATGGTGGGTGGGAGAAATTCCTGATTGATACCCTAGGGGTACAGTGTGCCTTACACACCACCGCTTTTGCCAACCCCACGTCGTTGTTTCAGTCTTCCCCGCACTGTCCCAGGCAACTTGGGGTACTAGGTGATGATCTGAATCAGGTAGTTCTCAGGACACTGGAAACAGGGTCCCGATGGGCTACGTTTTTTGTGAGAACCGGCGTATGGGAAACCCTAGTGACCCCATCCTTGAATGTCCTGAACGAGTGGATTCGCTCTGACTCCCGATGCCGATTTGTGTTCCTCCTGAACAGACCGGTCTCTCCTCTGTGGAGTGCATGGCTGGAGGGCTGGGTACAGGGAGGGCGCGCGAGGCTGTTGTGTGAGATCCCAAAACTAAAGATGAGATCGTTCTGTGACGAAAAGGAACAGTGGGGGTGGAACCATGGGCTGTGGGAGTTGTATGTTGTGGAGTCAGGATTGCATAGCGTAGGAGCCGATTTAGCAGAGTATGAGGTACAGCGAGTGCTGCACCGTCTGTGCAAGCAGGTTAAAGGAAAAGTGTATCTGCCCAATCACGGAAGCCAGGACGAGGAAGAGAGACTGGCAAGTGCGGACCCACGGGTACCCCCCCCTGGGGAGGGAGATGACAACCAGGAGTGTGAGCCCTCAGTTCTGTCCCATAAGCGGTTTTGGGAGCAGTGGAACGAACTGTCGAGGGAGCGGGAAGATTTGTTTCGCCAACGGGGGACGAAATGGGAAAAGATAGCGCGCAGCTTGGAGAAAACCAATCGCCTCCTCAGACTATCGCCGGACTCTAAGCTGGCAAGGATTGCTCGACTATCCCTTGTGGAAGACGGGTTCGACCTGACCACCCCAGCGTGTGTGGTGTATGCAGTGTGTGGCCCTTTCCCCACTTATGTTGGACAGTGCGGGGCGATTGAGGGTGTCAGGCCGTTAATCGAGAGGTTCCGAGAACACTGTGAGAAAGCCCGCGCGCTGCGTAACCACTACGTGGGGTGCCATGGGAAGCGTCGGAGTGGAGCAATTAAGCAGGGAAAATTACCATCACTGGCCAGAGTTCTGGCCCGGCACGGATGTCACAAGGTGACAATCTTCCCTCTGGAGCAAGTAACGGATGAAAATGCGAGCGAACGAGAACGGTTTTTGGAACGGGTCCTCTCCCCCACCCTAAACCAGAAGGACCCATATGGCGGTGTTGATAGACTGACATGGGAGTTTCTCACGTCGGATAGAATTGAGTCGCCAGAGAATAAAACCCTTAAGAGTCGCACAGAGTTTATCATTCGCAGAGATCTGGGGCCCAATGACCTCTCATCAGCCTTGGAGTTTCTTTGCCAGGTAAATAAACATGTGGATCCGAAGTTGTTTGAGAGATTATTTCGAAAACTGAAGGGTGATGTCAGGAAGCAATGGGGGGCTGATCTGCCCCGCCGCATTGTGATCAAAGTCCCCTCCTATGCACAAGAAGTCCTGGATGTTGTTCAGAAGACTATCAGGGGGGAGATCAATAAGTTACCCCTTCCCCCTGGGTTGGGCCATTGGTTGAGCCGGGTAGTTAATGCTATTTCAGCCCCTACGCCGAAAATTGAGAGTTTTGCAAAAGTTTCCAGGTTAGTCGTAGCGAACAGGGTGGCAGAAGAAATGGAGGCCTCGAACTCCCAACTGTCATTTGCTGAGTGGGACGCGTGTGGAGAGTCTGATGGGCTGTGGAAGGTTCAGGTTGGTTCATCCAGGGTCTTCCGGAAGGTGCAGACACAGGTTCAGAGCCAGTGCAATGCCAGGATGGTGAAACATCCCTGCCTGGAGAACGCGACAGGGCATGTGATCTTACGAGGTTGTGAGCAGTGGCGAGCACTGCTGGGTGATGGGCTAGGTACCACGCTGTCCGCAAATGCACGCAATAGGGTTTACCCTTCACTGGAGTCCATGATGGCCTCCATGCAGTCGTTTGCCTGTGGCCTGCAGACCCTAACCTTCCCTGTCTTTTCTGTGCAAGACGGTCGTTTTGTGGAGCCGTCGAGATTGTTTGACGACTCCAGGGTGCAAATTCTGCTCAATGATATTGTCGAAGTAGCCTGGGGCAATGTTGTAGAGTCTGTGGATAAGTGCCCCTGGCTAAGCGAAACACAGGCAGAGCACGGTAAAGACGCGTTGTGGGGTCTCAGGATGTGTGGAGGTATTTGGGACAAACAGCCCAATAGGAATTTCGCTGTGTGCAGAATCCTGGACGACCTTCGCACCTGCGATGGGGTGTTGTTCGGTACGAGATTCAAGTTGTACGGATGGGCCCCTACCCCCAGGGAAGCGCGCATTTCTGTTGTATATAAGTTGCTTGCGCGGGCTCGTGACCGCGGTGTATTGCAAGATGCGCTGCAGGCGAAGAGAGCCCCTCCAGGTCTGAAGCTTGGCAATCTTTTGGATTGGGCCGGGGACCTTTTCCCTTTGACAAGTCAAGACGACAACGGGTCCGAGGACGGGACGGGGGGCAGAGGTGCCTGAACCGCATGGTTTTTGGGTGGAGATAAAAGGCAAAAAGTTTCGGCTAGGTGATGTGACCCCCCCCCCGCCCCCAAGCGTGCTGCGTTCGGCCCCCCGTCCGTTTTCGCACTTTTAAAGTGGAAATCAGAGGAACTGAAAAATCCTGACCTGAAATGGCGAGATGTGGTATCATTCGCCGCACACCCCCTGAGAAGCTGGAGCAAATTGGTAGGACGCTGCCTGCAGCTGGTGATAAAAGAACTAACGATGCTCCAGGGTAGTCTAGGTTTTGCAAAACTAGCTGGTATCAGGGATCTAGTGTGGGCAGCACAGAGAATGGGAACATCCCCGCAGGACCTGCGGCTGAGGGAACAAGGCATGTCCGACATGTTTTGGGAAATCCCCAGCTCTGAGGCGAAGCAAGCGGTACCGTGGGCGGTGGGGGAATGTAAAAAACGGCGGCGCGGGACGCGTTTGTGGTTCTCCCTGTCGCGAGAGGCCAAGAGCCTCGACCGGATTGGGAAATCCAGTCACAAGCAGTTCAGGATCTTGTCGGATGAAGAGTTCACCCGTTTTGTAGATTATGACCTCTTCGACAACGTCCTGTTTGTTTTACGGCTGCTCGTGCTCCAGCAGGGCGGGGCAGGAGTCCCGATCGGGGGGTTCATTTTCGCCCAACTGGGGGAGTTATGGGCCCTGTGGCGGGAAAATGTCAAACTGCGGGGGGAAGACGGTGTGCGGCAGGGCTTTGAGAATGACTGGAACCGGGCCCTGCACAGTGATCCTCCACTGTTTGACAGTGTTAAACCTCCTGGCGTGCATCCGAGGCCCAGCATGTAGGGTAGTGTGTCACGGAAGACTGATTTTTCCATGTCCCCTGACACCACCGACACAATGCAGGTATGCGGGAATATGATGCGACCCTCCGCCCCGGCCCTGGTGTCTTGGCCGGCCCTGTCTGAGGCTAGATTTCAGGGGTGGTGGTCACCTATGGAGTCCCTGGTGGCTGTGCTGCAGGTAGGTGATCGCCCTGTGATGTTTCTACGTTCAACGCCCTGGGACGGGGCACCTGAAGGGCGTTTGAGCGTGGTTCTGCAGAACACGCCGACCAGAGACAAACACAAGGTGGGGGTGCATCTGAACGGGTATAATGTATTCTATAGCGTCCTGGGGCAGGTGCATCAGCCCCCTGCATGGAAGCAGGCCCCAGATGCAGACCCCCTGGCTTTCGTCCTGTTTGGCAGGTATAGGGATAATGTATATGTATTGTTTTCTGGCATCCCTGCAGTGCACAGGGGTTGGGTGGAATACGGCGTGGCACTTTTTTTGCGCAGGATGTATGGAATCCCACTGAAGTGGGAGATACACCCTGATGACGGGGTCAACTGGGGCGAGGTGTGGGTGAGTGTGCAGCCCCACAGGGTGTCCATTTTACGCAAAGGGGTCTGTCGCTCGATGGCTGAGCTGTGTGACCCCCACTGTCTGTTGAATGGACCAGATGGGTCCACCCATCCTCCCCTAACTCTAGGCTTATATGGCAGTCCTTCCTGCTGGTGGCCGTGGCGAAGTGTGTGTGGTTCGCCTGGGATAGGGAGGATGTTCGGGTTAATTTCCGCTCTTTAGTTTGGGGCCTAACAGTGTGCCAGATCCCAGGGGTGTGGTGGAAGGCGGCGCAGGAGGTTCTGGGATTTCTGGTCGCTGGGCCGTTTCTTCAGTATTGATGAGGTGTTCGCTTTGCAGGCTCAGGCGAGGCACGCCAGAGGCGAACCAGAAAGTGGCTCCGAGGAGGCTCCGTGAACGGTTGTCGTGGTCGACTAAGATGTGCGATGGGGTGGGTGGGGCAGGGGACATTTTTTCCGACTTGACCTATATTGTCTGTGACTTGTCTGACGGTGTACCACAGGTGCCAGCATGTTCCCAGGTGATACCTACAGTGCACAGCGTACATGATTGTTTGTGGTATAAATGTTTAGAAGCGTGGTGGACACGAAAGGTGAGGGTCGAGAGGGAGAGTGGGGTGCAGGGGCAACCAGAAATCTGAATGAGAGTCATGGGCTTCTGGACATTGGCCTGCACCTTTTCCTGTCTCAGCCTATGGTCCAGTGAGCAGTGTTTGCCTTTGTCTCGCTTTTTGCTTGCTCAAAGCAATTCAATGGAATCCCAAATCAAATATCATACACAACAGCTGAAACACCACACAGACTGCTAATGAGCATTGGCCTTCCAATACGTTTTGTGTTCCTTCACGTGTGGTTGTTGTGTCCATGCACGCACCCATACATCCCACCCCCTCTTTAACAAACCCCAATCCAGATTATCATTTTTTACAACTTCCCTCCACCTTTTCACGAAAACTCGCCTCACTAGTCTACCTCTCCGTCCCCGTACCCCCCCTTTTACTTTCCTTGCCCCCCCCTTGAAGCTCCTAAACCGAATCTCTGTTTTCAGAGTCTTGTGCCTTTCTTCTGCCTTGAAGGCAGCAAAGGCACCAAGGGCATGCCACTGCTTAGCAAACCCAAGCATGTGGTCAACCCAAAGGTGCACCCACAGGGTCTGCACCAATTGGCACCTTTTGTGATGCACTGCCATTTGCGGTAGCACATTTTTTAGGGTGTCAATTTCTTGGGCTCCTAAGAGACCCTCCTTTTTGGCAATGGTTGCACTTTTGTGCAAACAGTCCCACCACCAATCAAAATTTTGCGCCCATGTGTGCCCCCCTTCCACGACATGTTGCAAGAGACCTTCATTGTTCAGGGCTACAATGAGGGGAGCCCAGGCCTTTGTTGAAACAAATAGAATTGCTGCGCTCTGTTCACAACGGAGTGATGGTTTTTCACCCTCCTGCCCCGCGATGTCTTGAGGTGCAACACTGTGTGAGGCAACCCTGCAAGGATTTACATGGGTCTGCACCCATTTAATAGCGCACCTCTTCGTGAAGCCATGGTGTTGTACAAGAGCCCTCCAACACCCATCAAGGCCACTGTGAGTAACACGTGTCAGCCCATGCAATGCATAGTCAGGAGGCCTGTACTTGGGCAAAATGCTACGTAGCACCTGCCCGTACCAAGTCCAGTGTGACAGAATGGGTGAAAGTCCCTTCCCAAAGTCGCGATCGCAACGTGCCCTGCATTTTCCACGTACCCAACACACTGGGTCTGCGGTGGTGCAGTTCCATCTTTTGATGCCTGCCATTGCCTGTTGTGCCACGACATCTGCAACCAGAAAGATATTGGGTTTTTCCATGTAATCCCCTTGTACTGCATACTTTGTGTTTAGGGCCTCTTGCACCTGCTCATCCATTTTGCTAACCCTTGTGAGTGATCGTAGCACAGCACGTTTTTCAGAGCCGTGTAAAATGCACCAGCTACCAAGCCGGTTACCCGATCCAAGCACTCCAAGCATAAAATACTCGAAGTGCCGCTTGTGTAGTTGTGTACCATCCACACAAAGGCGTACCCAAAGGTCCGGGTACAAATTTCCCTTACGGGCGGCCATCATGAGTCCCAGCTTCTCCCTCAAATTTGTACCGGCCCCCGGCAATTTGTGGTCCCCGTCCATTGCAGTGTAGTCAACTACTGGAGGTTCACTAAGTTCGTCCTTCACTCTTCTGACTTCATCCAGGGGCATTTAATCCGGGATGTGGGGATGGAGTACTGTAGGGCCCGCCAGCTTTTGCCCTTTTTGCGGCAATCCCACAGGAGGGCCTCTGCATGCCACATCTGGTTTTTGGGCATGGGTCCATCCGTCGTTTTCAAAATGAGGGTGCTCACGTTTTCGCCAGCGTGTACTTGCCAGGTCAGACCAAGAATTTCCGTGACTGCCGTTTGCAGTTCGGCCATCCGTTCCCATCTCTTAGTCCCTCCCAGCTGTTGGTACTCCTTGAATGGGGGCATGTTCCTCGAGTGGGGGAAAAAAAAACACCTTAGGGAAAGACAACAAGGGGGGGGGTGCATGGACACAACAAGGTTCGCACGTATAGGCACAAGTGCAACACTCAACACGTACGTGTGCGCGTACGAGTCAGCACAGCAACGCGTACGCGTTTCATTTTTGATGCGTACGTTCCACAACAGCGAATCGTACGTTTCATGAACCCAACGCGTACGCGCCAGAACAGCGAATCGTACATGTCATGAACCCAGCGCGTACGCGCCAGCACAGCAACGAGTACGATGCAACACCGTAACGTGTACGCACCCCGTAGTGCAACACGTATGCGCCCCTTCCACAACGCGTGCGTGTTGACGCACACTGCACCCATTGCACATGCTACCCAGCGCACAGCTTGAACCCAAGGCTCCGCAGCAGCTGCAGGTCCTCCCACGACACCTTGCCGAGGCCGACCTGGGTAAAAAACACCAGGGCGTAGCGTTCACCACGCCACGGGGCTGGCATGTGCAAAGCACCACAACAAAAAACGACCCCATTCCGGGCATCCCATGCCACCCCATCCTCATCCACCCTGTCATGGCCCTCTGGCCCTGCAACACATGCCATTGTGTAGGGGCGGGTTCCCCTTGTGGGGAACAGGAGCCCCGCCTCTTCCACACAGAACTCCCCACCTGAAAAATCACCAACAATCAAAATGGCACTCAAGGGCGAGTGGTCCTGGTTCTTATGCCCTAGCATTGTGGTTGAAGGGGAAACAGCATGGTTCACTTGGACTGTTGGATGGCAGTCCAAGTGAACCACGATGGCAACCTTGCGCGCCCGTAGGCATTTATGGCTGCGCACACCTTTGGGAAGTTGCGTGTTGCAGCAGCCACACGGACATTGCCACGCTGCACCACCCCAAACAACGGGGAACGCAATTGTGCTCCCCACCTGTCCTTGGACTGCCATGCCCCTTCCAACCCCTCCAACAAAAAACATATGTGAGGTGAGGGGAGAGCAGCAGCCCCTGGGAGTCAACCGCCATTACCACCATCACGGCCTCTGCCACCGCCACTACCACTGCCACTGGGCTGCTCCACCGCCTTGCCTAACGGTAGACTCTGCACAGTGTACTTGTCCCTCAATGATGTAAGGGCACGCAGAGTCTTCTCCCCTTGATTCGACTCCTTGCCTTTTGCATCGCTGAGTGAATCCCTCAGGTCCTCAATGGATGTGGTGGCCTGAACAAGGCCATCCCCGATTTCCATTGCCGCTAGTTGCAAAAAATTCTTCTGGTCTTCCACATCTTTCCCCCCCTCCCCAGGGCCAGGGCTGGCTCCGCCTTTCCTGCTTGCCCTCACAGAGGCATCCTGCAGCTTCTCTCTTAAGTCCCTAATCTCATTGTCCTTTTCTTTTCGCTCATCCTGCCACTTTGCACGCTCCTCCCTCAGCATGTCCTCTGCAGCTTTCTGTGCCTCGTCACTCTGCTTACACACCTTCTCAAGTTCCTCAATTCGCGCCCTTAGCTGCTGCTGTGTGTCTTTGAGGTGCTCACGCAGTGGTGCTGAGGGGGAGGCGGTCGGCCCAGTGGGCTTTGTACCCGTGGGCCCTCCCTTGGCACCCAGCTTTGGTTTCTTGGCACGGGACACACGAGCACCGTGCCGCGACTGGTCAGTGTCATAGCCCTCCTCTGCCTCCGTCTCCGTCTCCCTCTTCCCCCCAACCTTCCCCGCAAGGAGAAGCTTCCATCTCTCCATTGCCCCATCCACCTCTGTAACAACAGCAACGTCAGTGATTGGGAGGTAACCCGCCACCCCTGACCATTGAACACTCTTGGCCTGCTTGAGCTGCCCTCCGTGCACACGCCATGTTTGCACGTAGCTGTGGCTGTCCCCTTTAATCTGGTACAAAGTCCCCCCATAAAAGACTGCTGCTGGGTCCCTCCCAACGGCATGCCCCTTCATCCACATGGGAAACTGGACCATCACGGGCTCGGCCCATGTGACCGCACCATTGTCTTCCTTTGTTCGTGCTTGCAATGTAACCTGATCATAAAAACTATGCTTGGCAACATCCCCAACATGGACATTGTCAACAACCTCCTTACTCACCTGCACGAGTTGCCCTGGAATTGTCCCTATCGACTCAGGGGCCAAGGCCACCAGTGGAGCGCCTCCCGGGGGGCTCTGAAGAAGGCGCTTCGGCTTCAACACCTTCCGGCTCACATCCGGAGGCGTTGGGCGCACTTGTGCTTCAGAGGGCCAAGGGCGCCGCTCCTTGTACTTAAAAGTGTTAACTAGGGGCGAGATTTCAGGACGATAATCGTTAACTCCGTCTCGCGGGGGAGTTAACAATTATCGTCCTGAAATCTGGAGGGATCGAGCGAGAGTTAACAATTATCGTCGTGAAATCTGGGCCAAGTGCCAATTCACCTGGGGTTGTGACCAATCAATAAAACCGGCTTTTCGAGCCGGTTCCAATGAGCCCATTGGAAAAATGTTTCATTTTTTAACCGAAAACACCGTTATCGTAACCGGAAATAACCACGGTTGGAAATAACCACGGTCAGAATAAATCACAAAATAACTTAAGGAAGGACACCGTTGTCTCTGAGGACATTTTGCCTGAGGCACAGGAATCCCCAAGTAAGGGCAGCAACGTTTCCGAAGACATTCTAGCTGAGGGTAGTGTTGCTTCTGAGGCTTTGTCTGTGGCTGCGTATGTGAATGTCCTTGCTAATGACCCTGTGGTTGTTTCCTCGGACTCGGAGTGGGATTTTGAGGAGCGCCCATTGACACAGCTTTCTCTCAAAAGGTCCCTTAAGGAGGCTAGGGAAAGCTATTGTGCAGCCACTTGGGCACCAGCAGATTCCCCTGTGAATCAGGACTTGTCCAATGCTCCTCAGCCGTTCGGAAAGATGAGGCGACCGCGCTTTCCTCCTCGGAACGTTCCTCGCGAGAATATCTGCCAACAAGTGTTCTAGGGAGATTTTTGTTTTGCGGCCATTGCGTGGTGGTAAGCAAATTTCTTGCCATGCTTGCAATGCCCCTTTTCATGAAAAATGCTTCTACAGCTCTGTTGTGAAGCCAGAGGATGGGGTGGGCCCTTGTTGTCTCGAGGCACAGTAGTGTGCCCATCAATCTTTCTATCTATCTATAAAAATTGACATGTGTATTGTTGCATGTTATTGTTGTATAGTTGTTGTATAGTGGGACTTTTTTTTCCGGTACCGGTTTTTTTTTCACGCCCAATGTGGTTTTCAAGCGTTCACTCACTTTGCTTTGCCTTGCACGTGCTTCAGGAGGGATGGGGCATGTGGCGCTGATATGGAGTTAACGATTATCGTCCTGAAATCTCGCCCCTTGAGTTAACACTTTCCGGTTATTGTTCAGTGTTAACGATTATCGTCCTCAAATCACGGCCCTGTAGGAGCGAAGCGAACGTTAACACTAAACGATTATGTAATAGAAGGGGGTCACGTGCAAGTTCAAGAGAGGAAGGGTAATGGTGACAGCGTGTGCGTACCTCAGTGAAATGGCACGCGTGGTCAGCACACGCAACGCGTACCAGTTGGTACATTAGCGTGTACGATCTACTGGGGCAACACGTACTTGTTGGTACGGCAGCACGTACGATCCACTCGGGCAACACGTACGATCCGCTCGGGCAACCCGTACGTGTTGCTACCCCAACACGTAGGATTTGCCTAGCCGACGCGTACTCGTCGGCAAGGCAACACGTACGCACGAAAAACGTGACGCGTACGAGGCACGTACAGCGTACGTACGCGGTGCGTACGTGTCACATGCGCACGAAGTACATACCTCCCCATAATTCCCATCAAAGTCCATGCACCCACATGAGTACTCCACTCCGCCGCGCCATCGTCCGCTCCACCACCCACTTTTGCTCCACCGCCTCCGCACCCCTAGCGGGCGCGACATGCAGGGCATGCCCCATGCTTGCCCACTCCATCCATGCCGGCCCATCCTAATCCCGCCTCAACGTCCAACCACACGTGGCAAACGTGAACACCAACGAACCTTTCTCAACCGTAAAACGTGCCCCGCCGGCAAAACTCGCCTTGGGGAGGTACCAACGGTGATACCGGGCCAAAGAACATTGTGGCTCCTCGGGGCCCTGGGGGGAGTTGAAAAAGAAAGTTGCACCTTGCACACCATGGCCCAAAATCACAACATCACCACAATAAGGGACAGCTTGCCGTCGCCGAACAAGCAACGGAGCCGAACAATGGGTAAAAGATTCCCAAGGAATAGGAGCACCTTCGGCATCTTTCAGAAATTGAACCATAGGAGGAAGAGCATACAATTGGCGAGCCAAGTGCACCTTTGACATGGTGGCAGCATGCTCCAAAGGGACAAACGGGATGAACAAAGTGTAGCGCCCTTTTTCCCCACCGCCCGCCTCGCGATGAAAGGTGCAACCTTTTAAAAGAAGGATGTCACCCAATTCTATGGAACACACATCCCAACAATTGGACTCATGTTGCCCAACCTGATGTGAACCCACACCGACTTGCAAAGCACACTCGGGACGAACATCGTCCAAGGGAATAAACACTTGGATGCAATCCTTCATCCAAGGCGGACCCATAAGGTTGTGATCCGCATGGACCAACTGATACCCATCCCATGGGTCGCATGGGGTACAATGCAGCAATTTCACATCCACTGCTTTCAACGCACTCCACTCAACACGAGCAATGCGCGTCACCACACCCAACACTTGCGCGCGCAAATCTTCGGGCAACCATTTCGACGACCGTTTTGCTTGCTTACGAACCACGTTGGCACTTGCATAAGTGTCATCTTCCAACGTAATAACCTCCCAATCCCGGGGGGCAATGTCAATTTTTAAAATTGCTTGGCCAATATGGGCATCAAAAAAATTCCGTTCAATGAAGTAACCGGCACATGCAAACCCATGCACATTTTCAACGGTTGGGGCGGCAAGCAACTGATTTGAGGGCAACGGCATATCACAAAGAAATGGTGTCGGTGCACCGTAACCCATTGCAAAAAATTTAGCTGCGTTCGCATACACATATGGCGTTGAGCAATCGGGGTGGTATTGCACGGAAAGGGGTGGGGGCACGCATTCAATGGGGCCATGCTCATTCCATTCATCCGATGTACAATCCATGTACCGCACAAAGGAGTCCGTGCGACAAATGCTCTGCACGGTACTCTTAACGGGATCGGGGAAAAGGGTACCATCGTTGAGCACGGCATATTTTGGTGTAAGGGTCTTCGCAACCTTACCCTTACGCAAGCACCCATTCATAGTTGTGAAAAGTGCGTCACGCTCACCAACACTCAAACTAATGGAAACCATGAGCAAACGCTCACCCACAAACTCAAACAAAGCAGCAGGGAGAATGGTGTGGGGCATTGCATCGGCAGTGGGCCGTGCAAGAACGGAACGACTATCAAGAACAGCAATAACACCTTGTGCTTGCGCATTCACATCCAAAAGCAAAACATCTTGCCATGAACTTGGCAATTCTGGAAGACCCTTAAGGTCTTCTACACCCAACTTTAAACGAACAACAACAACACCATGAACACCGTGTGCAAGATCTCCTGCCTCACGAGTGTCCGTAAACCAACGGTCCACCGTTTCAGCCGCGTCCAACTCCCCGACCTCCAAGGCCCGCTTCACAATCTCGGCGGGCCTATTACCTTCGGCCACCACCTCAACATCCTCCTCCTCCTCCTCCTCCTCCTCCTCCTCTTTCGCAGGCACCACCACCGCTCGACCGTCGCTTGTCCTCGGCGCCTTCTTTGCGTTGGCCCCGGCTTCGGCGGCAGGCACGGCGCCTTTCCTTGCCACCTTCTTCTTTGCCGGTTTTTTCTTTCCACCCATATGGTGCAAAAAAGCACTAAGAAAAGGAAGACACGCATGAATCAAAGAAAAAGATTTTCTTTGCCACGTCGAAAGGAAAACAATTCAACCGCCAGTACTGCAGACAACGTACGGGTACCATAGGTAGCGCGTACGCGTTGCAATCTGAGTGCGTACACGCTAAAATAGCAACGCGTACGCGCCGAAATACCAGCGCGCAATCAATCAGATCACAACGCGTACGCACTCAAATCGCAACGTGTACGCGATAGTTCGCTGGTTCGTGCGCGTTACAAAATCAGTGCGTACAATAACGTGTACGCATACATGTGAACGAAATGGGGCAGATCTTTGCAGTTGCAATGCATAGGTGGGTTGTGGAATACCTCTAGTTTGCCAATTGTGATGATCAATGTTGTGTTTGAAAATACCCCATTTTGGGCTCTTGGGGTATACGGCCGTATACTCAAGGCACCATGCAGCACGCTGGCCACATCTTTGTGGGATCGGTCCCCCGACCGCTGGTACCCGAGCTGCCCCACTGTGCTGGGCTCTATGATCCCGGCACTCACGTGGAAGAGTATGACCCTGGCAGGGGACAGGCATGCCATTAGTTGCAATGTGCGCACCGTTGTGCAGGGATGTGGATACAAGCACCACCAATGGAAATGGTGGTGGCAGCACATCCGTGTGCGTTTCAAACACAGGGGCCTTGTACATTTGATTCCACTGTCCAAAGTCAAGGAATGGTACACACAGGGGCGCATGTGGGCAGGATAGAGGAGGGATGCACACCACAGTGTAGAAACCAACGAATGTGCATTTCAAAACCTTGAGCCTGAGGCGAAAATTAAGTGAACATATCCCATGCTGTGATTTCACATAGCCTGCTTTGTCACACAGATTTTGATGTCCTATTGACACTGCTCTTTTGCTTTGCATTGTGTACACAATGCCTCAGTATACGGCCGTATACTCTGGAGTATACGGCCGTATACTTAGAGTATACGGCCGTATACTGGGGGTATTTGTTTGCACCAGGTGGTTGTTTGAAGTTGAAAAATTCCATTGTTGTGCCTTTTGTGCCAATCTTGTTGCATGCTTTGCCTTTGCCAAACAATTGCACACCACTTGAAACCAATCTAGGCTCATACTTCACTCATGATTGCAATGTATGTCTCCATATTCCTTTGTCTATGGCTCTCGGGAGCCGAATTTGTTGTGCATGTCTCCGTTGAGGTTTGGTTGGCTCTAGGGGTTTTTGAGGACGAGTAACGCACTGGAATTGTCCGTTTTTTGTAATTTCATCATTTTTGGGTGTAGAGCCACTTTGCTGACCGTGGCTCCACTGTCATACGTGTCCTACATGTCGTGCATGACCCCATACAAGTAGGTAACAACGTCGCGCGTGTCCCGCGCCTGCCGCGCGCTTCTCACGTGTGTCTCCACAACTGTCCCTGGCGCCAATTACTTTGTGAAGTATGTTTTACGTGTTTTGCAGCACTTGTGCACGCCTTGCAATGCATGTGTGACGGAGAACTGCGCGTACATGTCCAAGACGCGTCAGTTACGCCCTGAGCGTGACACCGCCGTGGCCCACAGGGGGCCTTCAGAGAACTGTGTGTACATGTCCAAGTCGTGTCAGTTACGCCCTGAGAGGGCTTGCCTTGCGGGTGGTGTGTGGTGGCCCTGCTCTTGTCCCCAGGGCCCAATTGCCTGTTCAGCACGTTCTCAGTGTTCCCCAGCACCTGTGCAGGATTTTTGTTTCGTTGCTCAGCACTATGTGCCATGCTGCCTTTGTACCCCAGTCAGTACCGGCTACCCCACACCCACCTCAACGAGTGCAACCCCATGTCGTGCTGCGACGTCACGAAGGACCAAAATGCGGCGGTGTTTTTTCAAGTGAAGCAGCAAACATGTATGCGTGCAATGTTCGAGTTGCTCGAGTATCACGTGTTGCCTCTTCGTGTGCCGCTGGTGACTTCACCCCTTCTTTGCAGCCGGGTGCCATGCCGGGTCGGTCACCGGCATGGAACAAGTGTATGATAAAAAGATGAAGAGCAATCATTGGGTTCTGACGCTGACGTAGTCCTGCACGTACATGGTCCGTACAACAAAGGAGAAGGGCCGCAAGATCGAGGGCACCAGAGCACAGGTATATTTTGGTCATTTACCGGCTCGGAGTGTTTCATTACGATGAGCTACTCCACCTCCTCCTTGCCCCCCGTGCCTCTTTACAGGGCACAGTGTCCATCAGCGTCGACAAGATCCGTGCTTGATCATTCTGGGGTTTTGTCCCCGATGAACACGAAAAGGTACATGTTCTGCATGTTCCGGACGTCCGTGGTGTTGTCTTGGCAGGAGAAGTTCACCGGATTAGCGCACCATGTTCGATCCATCGAGATCCTGAAGAGCTTCTTCAACAACGAGTATGGCTACTCGCTGGGGACTTTCGTCCACCATTACAAGAACTGTTGCGGACGGCTGAAGGCGGCAACTGCGGCTGAAGGTATGTGTGTGCAATACGTTCAGAGTGCTGTGCATGGAGGCTCTCCTTGCGTCCCCGGGGACCGTCGCTCGTGTTGCGCGCGTCTAATTCGTTGCGCACGTCTTCTCCGCATGTTTCCCTGGAGACATTCGTGTCGTTGAGCGCGTGTTTCGTGTCCTGCAGTGCGTCAAGATCTGGGTCTCGCCGCGACCATGCTGAGCCGCGCTGAGCCGCGGACGATCGAAGCTGTGACGTCCTGTGGAACGAAGAACTGCAGTTCGGTCACGAAGGCGATGGAGCATTTCCAGACGCTGTATCCAACTGCCGGGGCAGAGGGCGCCGCAAAGTGTATTCTCCGTCGTGTTGGCGATTGCGTTAGTGGTTGCGCGGAGGCCGGGGAATTCGAGGCGGAGGACCCAAAGTCGAAACCCGCGGGTATCCCGCGTGCAAGCCTTTCTGGACGAGAAGCTCGGGGAGTCCTCGGCACTGGAGGCTGGCCTCGAGGGCCGCGGTCGGAGATGTCCGACGTCTCAGGCTTCCACGTCAAGGGTATGATGGACATGGATCTGGACGAGTTGATCCAGAAGTACAACCAAACCGTGCGGGCAGCTGGACTGTTGAGGTACATGCTCGAGGCGGACCACGGGCTAACAAAGGAGCCGGAGCAGAAGACGTGGACTCTGGTGCGGCAGTCGGAGTACCAAGAATTTCAAACATGGAAGCGCCACAAGATGTGGTGCTGTTTGCGCGATGCACGTGATACACGTTGTCTCTTGGACGGTCCCTGGCGGCCTCCTTGTTTGCTTTGCGCGCTCCAGACGTTCCGCGTTGTCTGCGGATTTGGCTCTGCTGACAATAACCGTGTTCGCCGCGCTTAATATGCGTTCCATGTCACAGGCCATGCCCCTGCCGCTGCCGCCGCCGCAATATCCTCCGCGGTACCCGGTGCCGTACCAACCGCCGCAGTACGGGCAACGGTACGGGCAGTATGGGCAGCGGTACGGCCAGCTCTACGGGCAGCAGCCGCAGTACCAGCAAGAGGAGTGGGAAGATTCGGGTATGAAGGAGGAGTGGGAGCCGGATCGCATCCCGCCACCACCGCCGCATGGGGTGCGCCGCTGGAAGCGCTCCGCTGGAACCCCCCCCTTCTAGCAGAAATTTTGATCACATCTTGGTTTCCTACACAAAACCTGTTGACTTGACCTAATGCACCCCCGAATGTCTTACACTATGACCCCCTTGCTAGTACAAATCTTGGCCGTTCCCGGTCACCCTGCCCTTGTGGAGCACTTGGGGGCACAAAAAACGCTGGAACCCCTGCTAGAACCCCCTTCTAGCGGGCTTCCAGCGACTTTTTAGGCCCCCTTCCAGCGCTGGAACCCCCCCTTCCGGCACATACCCCAACTTCACAACAACACGGATTCGGGGCACAAACACATTCAATGTGGATTGAGTTGTTCAGCACAACATCCTTGCCGATCAACGGCGTTGTCGTTTCAAAAATGCATGACCCTTGCGTGCAACATAGTGACGCAAGCCAATTTGCATGGTCTCCATGTTGAGGACATGGCGCAAGCCCCGTTTTGACAGACGGGGCTTTTGTAGCGACCATCCACGCATGGAGTTTTTCACCCGTACCTTGAAACGGCGGTGCCGGTGTTCGGCCGGCACACTTGAAAACAAATATAACGTGCGATATTTGGCAAGGAAGTAGTGGGAATGGGCCACAGTCCAATGCACCCATGGTGTGGGCTTCCAACCCAACGCTTGCCAACATGTGCCAATGCTTTGGCACAAAGTTTTGGCAGACGCCACCTCAACATCTGTTAGGGGTTCCTTCTTACGCCATAGCTTTTGAAGTGCACCAAAATCGCGCAAAAAAACAGCAACTAGAACATACATACATAAACCGTTGCAAACAATAGTTGGAAAGTGGGTTTGGAGGGCTGAGATAAGCCGTTGTTGAAATGTGGGTCGGTCCCAAAAAAGTTGAGCAGTGCTGGTGTCAAACGTTCCCTCTTTTGCCTTTCGAGGGAGAAGCTCCTTGCGCTCCGCGGCAGGAATAGAGCGGGGCTCATGCAACAAATCAGCCCAAATTTCATGAAATTCGCGAGCCATGGCACGTTGGCCAACTACACCAACCAACCACCGTGCAATATCATCAGAAAACCGTTTTTTGAAAGCGTTGGTCACTCGGCAAGCACCATGGACCACATCTCCTGCCCGACGATCCGTCTTGATAGTGCGCAAGAATGAGCCCCAGCGAACATTCGCAAGGACATGATCCGATGGAACTAGAATAGTCACATCGTCACAACACCAACATTTCCCCCCTCCGTTGGTTACTGCCATTAACTTCCCATCCCCAGACAAGAACACCACAAACCGCCAAGACTCACCATCAATGAACACAGTGGTGTCCCGTTGCAAAGCAACCACTTGTTCATTGAGTTTGCCAATGTCATCGATAGCCAACAGACACTCGGCATCGTCCGGCCAATCCATGCACCACCACATTGCCCAACGGGCAATGTGGCCAGCGGCTTTCACCCCCTCCCCCCAAACATGGACAAACACGTCCGCTTTGGAAACACTAGTTTTCCACAAAGGAGTTGCATCGGGCACCACAACCACCCAGATGCACTTTTAGTCCCATTATATGTAAAATTCCCCTCCGCTATGGCAAGTTGAACTTGGTTTACCACCACGTCCTTCAACTGCGTCACGGCTGCGCTCCTCTGGTGCATGGAGCCTCCACTGACGGTCAATGTTTCCGCCGTGTAGCGGGTCAGCCGTGTCCTCGTGTCGGCAAGGTCACGTTGCGTGCATTGCCGCGGCAACCGTAGGGTTTGCCGGATTGAGAGGTTGGAGTCCAAGGGGTATTTCCACACCCGAATGGCGGCCCGGTACGCGTGGCTATCCTTCCCCTCAGCGTCAGCCTTGCTGCGCACGAACAACCCATCTACGGTTTCTTGGACTAGCGGGCTGTCCTCCACAAGAAGGGCAGCTAGAACTTTGGCGATGTGCCCACGCCACTCATGTCGGGCACGGTCCTTCGGTTGGGAATAGGCCGTCAGCGGCTGCAATGAATGCAGAAACGCTGCTACAGCCTTGTCCATGGGGTCCACCTAAAGACCAGGAATGGGTGCTAGAACCCCCGCTGGAACCCCCTTCCACCGCTGGAACCCCTGCTGGAACCCCTGCTGGAACCCCCTTCCAGCGCTGGAACCCCCCCCTTCCAGCGCTGGAACCCCCCCTTCCGGCACATACCCCAACTTCACAACAACACGGATTCGGGGCACAAACACATTCAATGTGGATTGAGTTGTTCAGCACAACATCCTTGCCGATCAACGGCGTTGTCGTTTCAAAAATGCATGACCCTTGCGTGCAACATAGTGACGCAAGCCAATTTGCATGGTCTCCATGTTGAGGACATGGCGCAAGCCCCGTTTTGACAGACGGGGCTTTTGTAGCGACCATCCACGCATGCAGTTTTTCACCCGTACCTTGAAACGGCGGTGCCGGTGTTCGGCCGGCACACTTGAAAACAAATATAACGTGCGATATTTGGCAAGGAAGTAGTGGGAATGGGCCACAGTCCAATGCACCCATGGTGTGGGCTTCCAACCCAACGCTTGCCAACATGTGCCAATGCTTTGGCACAAAGTTTTGGCAGACGCGACCTCAACATTTGTTAGGGGTTCCTTCTTACGCCATAGCTTTTGAAGTGCACAAAAATCGCGCAAAAAAACAGCAACTAGAACATACATACATAAACCGTTGCAAACAATAGTTGGAAAGTGGGTTTGGAGGGCTGAGATAAGCCGTTGTTGAAATGTGGGTCGGTCCCAAAAAAGTTGAGCAGTGCTGATGTCAAACGTTCCCTCTTTTGCCTTTCGAGGGAGAAGCTCCTTGCGCTCCGCGGCAGGAATAGAGCGGGGCTCATGCAACAAATCAGCCCAAATTTCATGAAATTCGCGAGCCATGGCACGTTGGCCAACTACACCAACCAACCACCGTGCAATATCATCAGAAAACCGTTTTTTGAAAGCGTTGGTCACTCGGCAAGCACCATGGACCACATCTCCTGCCCGACGATCCGTCTTGATAGTGCGCAAGAATGAGCCCCAGCGAACATTCGCAAGGACATGATCCGATGGAACTAGAATAGTCACATCGTCACAACACCAACATTTCCCCCCTCCGTTGGTTACTGCCATTAACTTCCCATCCCCAGACAAGAACACCACAAACCGCCAGGACTCACCATCAATGAACACAGTGGTGTCCCGTTGCAAAGCAACCACTTGTTCATTGAGTTTGCCAATGTCATCGATAGCCAACAGACACTCGGCATCGTCCGGCCAATCCATGCACCACCACATTGCCCAACGGGCAATGTGGCCAGCGGCTTTCACCCCCTCCCCCCAAACATGGACAAACACGTCCGCTTTGGAAACACTAGTTTTCCACAAAGGAGTTGCATCGGGCACCACAACCACCCAGATGCACTTTTAGTCCCATTATATTTAAAATTCCCCTCCGCTATGGCAAGTTGAACTTGGTTTACCACCACGTCCTTCAACTGCGTCACGGCTGCGCTCCTCTGGTGCATGGAGCCTCCACTGACGGTCAATGTTTCCGCCGTGTAGCGGGTCAGCCGTGTCCTCGTGTCGGCAAGGTCACGTTGCGTGCATTGCCGCGGCAACCGTAGGGTTTGCCGGATTGAGAGGTTGGAGTCCAAGGGGTATTTCCACACCCGAATGGCGGCCCGGTACGCGTGGCTATCCTCCCCCTCAGCGTCAGCCTTGCTGCGCACGAACAACCCATCTACGGTTTCTTGGACTAGCGGGCTGTCCTCCACAAGAAGGGCAGCTAGAACTTTGGCGATGTGCCCACGCCGCTCATGTCGGGCACGGTCCTTCGGTTGGGAATAGGCCGTCAGCGGCTGCAATGAATGCAGAAACACTGCTACAGCCTTGTCCATGGGGTCCACCTAAAGACCAGGAATGGGTGCTAGAACCCCCGCTGGAACCCCCTTCCACCGCTGGAACCCCTGCTGGAACCCCTGCTGGAACCCCCTTCCAGCGCTGGAACCCCCCCCTTCCAGCGCTGGAACCCCCCCTTCCGGCACATACCCCAACTTCACAACAACACGGATTCGGGGCACAAACACATTCAATGTGGATTGACTTGTTCAGCACAACATCCTTGCCGATCAACGGCGTTGTCGTTTCAAAAATGCATGACCCTTGCGTGCAACATAGTGACGCAAGCCAATTTGCATGGTCTCCATGTTGAGGACATGGCGCAAGCCCCGTTTTGACAGACGGGGCTTTTGTAGCGACCATCCACGCATGGAGTTTTTCACCCGTACCTTGAAACGGCGGTGCCGGTGTTCGGCCGGCACACTTGAAAACAAATATAACGTGCGATATTTGGCAAGGAAGTAGTGGGAATGGGCCACAGTCCAATGCACCCATGGTGTGGGCTTCCAACCCAACGCTTGCCAACATGTGCCAATGCTTTGGCACAAAGTTTTGGCAGACGCCACCTCAACATTTGTTAGGGGTTCCTTCTTACGCCATAGCTTTTGAAGTGCACAAAAATCGCGCAAAAAAACAGCAACTAGAACATACATACATGAAACCGTTGCAAACAATAGTTGGAAAGTGGGTTTGGAGGGCTGAGATAAGCCGTTGTTGAAATGTGGGTCGGTCCCAAAAAAGTTGAGCAGTGCTGATGTCAAACGTTCCCTCTTTTGCCTTTCGAGGGAGAAGCTCCTTGCGCTCCGCGGCAGGAATAGAGCGGGGCTCCTGCAACAAATCAGCCCAAATTTCATGAAATTCGCGAGCCATGGCACGTTGGCCAACTACACCAACCAACCACCGTGCAATATCATCAGAAAACCGTTTTTTGAAAGCGTTGGTCACTCGGCAAGCACCATGGACCACATCTCCTGCCCGACGATCCGTCTTGATAGTGCGCAAGAATGAGCCCCAGCGAACATTCGCAAGGACATGATCCGATGGAACTAGAATAGTCATATCGTCACAACACCAACATTTCCCCCCTCCGTTGGTTACTGCCATTAACTTCCCATCCCCAGACAAGAACACCACAAACCGCCAGGACTCACCATCAATGAACACAGTGGTGTCCCGTTGCAAAGCAACCACTTGTTCATTGAGTTTGCCAATGTCATCGATAGCCAACAGACACTCGGCATCGTCCGGCCAATCCATGCACCACCACATTGCCCAACGGGCAATGTGGCCAGCGGCTTTCACCCCCTCCCCCCAAACATGGACAAACACGTCCGCTTTGGAAACACTAGTTTTCCACAAAGGAATTGCATCGGGCACCACAACCACCCAGATGCACTTTTAGTCCCATTATATTTAAAATTCCCCTCCGCTATGGCAAGTTGAACTTGGTTTACCACCACGTCCTTCAACTGCGTCACGGCTGCGCTCCTCTGGTGCATGGAGCCTCCACTGACGGTCAATGTTTCCGCCGTGTAGCGGGTCAGCCGTGTCCTCGTGTCGGCAAGGTCACGTTGCGTGCATTGCCGCGGCAACCGTAGGGTTTGCCGGTTTGAGAGGTTGGAGTCCAAGGGGTATTTCCACACCCGAATGGCGGCCCGGTACGCGTGGCTATCCTCCCCCTCAGCGTCAGCCTTGCTGCGCACGAACAACCCATCTACGGTTTCTTGGACTAGCGGGCTGTCCTCCACAAGAAGGGCAGCTAGAACTTTGGCGATGTGCCCACGCCGCTCATGTCGGGCACGGTCCTTCGGTTGGGAATAGGCCGTCAGCGGCTGCAATGAATGCAGAAACGCTGCTACAGCCTTGTCCATGGGGTCCACCTAAAGACCAGGAATGGGTGCTAGAACCCCCGCTGGAACCCCCTTCCACCGCTGGAACCCCTGCTGGAACCCCTGCTGGAACCCCCTTCCAGCGCTGGAACCCCCCCCTTCCAGCGCTGGAACCCCCCCTTCCGGCACATACCCCAACTTCACAACAACACGGATTCGGGGCACAAACACATTCAATGTGGATTGACTTGTTCAGCACAACATCCTTGCCGATCAACGGCGTTGTCGTTTCAAAAATGCATGACCCTTGCGTGCAACATAGTGACGCAAGCCAATTTGCATGGTCTCCATGTTGAGGACATGGCGCAAGCCCCGTTTTGACAGACGGGGCTTTTCTAGCGACCATCCACGCATGGAGTTTTTCACCCGTACCTTGAAACGGCGGTGCCGGTGTTCGGCCGGCACACTTGAAAACAAATATAACGTGCGATATTTGGCAAGGAAGTAGTGGGAATGGGCCACAGTCCAATGCACCCATGGTGTGGGCTTCCAACCCAACGCTTGCCAACATGTGCCAATGCTTTGGCACAAAGTTTTGGCAGACGCCACCTCAACATTTGTTAGGGGTTCCTTCTTACGCCATAGCTTTTGAAGTGCACCAAAATCGCGCAAAAAAACAGCAACTAGAACATACATACATGAAACCGTTGCAAACAATAGTTGGAAAGTGGGTTTGGAGGGCTGAGATAAGCCGTTGTTGAAATGTGGGTTGGTTCCAAAAAAGTTGAGCAGTGCTGATGTCAAACGTTCCCTCTTTTACCTTTCGAGGGAGAAGCTCCTTGCGCTCCGCGGCAGGAATAGAGCGGGGCTCCTGCAACAAATCAGCCCAAATTTCATGAAATTCGCGAGCCATGGCACGTTGGCCAACTACACCAACCAACCACCGTGCAATATCATCAGAAAACCGTTTTTTGAAAGCGTTGGTCACTCGGCAAGCACCATGGACCACATCTCCTGCCCGACGATCCGTCTTGATAGTGCGCAAGAATGAGCCCCAGCGAACATTCGCAAGGACATGATCCGATGGAACTAGAATAGTCACATGGTCACAACACCAACATTTCCCCCCTCCGTTGGTTACTGCCATTAACTTCCCATCCCCAGACAAGAACACCACAAACCGCCAGGACTCACCATCAATGAACACAGTGGTGTCCCGTTGCAAAGCAACCATTTGTTCATTGAGTTTGCCAATGTCATCGATAGCCAACAGACACTCGGCATCGTCCGGCCAATCCATGCACCACCACATTGCCCAACGGGCAATGTGGCCAGCGGCTTTCACCCCCTCCCCCCAAACATGGACAAACACGTCCGCTTTGGAAACACTAGTTTTCCACAAAGGAATTGCATCGGGCACCACAACCACCCACATGCACTTTTAGTCCCATTATATTTAAAATTCCTCTCCGCTATGGCAAGTTGAACTTGGTTTACCACCACGTTCTTCAACTGCGTCACGGCTGCGCTCCTCTGGTGCATGGAGCCTCCACTGACGGTCAATGTTTCCGCTGTGTAGCGGGTCAGCCGTGTCCTCGTGTCGGCAAGGTCACGTTGCGTGCATTGCCGCGGCAACCGTAGGGTTTGCCGGATTGAGAGGTTGGAGTCCAAGGGGTATTTCCACACCCGAATGGCGGCCCGGTACGCGTGGCTATCCTCCCCCTCAGCGTCAGCCTTGCTGCGCACGAACAACCCATCTACGGTTTCTTGGACTAGCGGGCTGTCCTCCACAAGAAGGGCAGCTAGAACTTTGGCGATGTGCCCACGCCGCTCATGTCGGGCACGGTCCTTCGGTTGGGAATAGGCCGTCAGCGGCTGCAATGAATGCAGAAACGCTGCTACAGCCTTGTCCATGGGGTCCACCTAAAGACCAGGAATGGGTGCTAGAACCCCCGCTGGAACCCCCTTCCACCGCTGGAACCCCTGCTGGAACCCCTGCTGGAACCCCCTTCCAGCGCTGGAACCCCCCCCTTCCAGCGCTGGAACCCCCGCTGGAACCCCCTTCCAGCGCCCCTTTCCAGCGCCGGAAGGGGGTTCCGGCGGGGGTTCCAGCGGGGGTTCCAGCGCCGGAACCCCCCCTTCCGGCACATACCCCAACTTCACAACAACACGGATTCGGGGCACAAACACATTCAATGTGGATTGACTTGTTCAGCACAACATCCTTGCCGATCAACGGCGTTGTCGTTTCAAAAATGCATGACCCTTGCGTGCAACATAGTGACGCAAGCCAATTTGCATGGTCTCCATGTTGAGGACATGGCGCAAGCCCCGTTTTGACAGACGGGGCTTTTGTAGCGACCATCCAGGCATGGAGTTTTTCACCTGTACCTTAAAACGGCGGTGCCAGTGTTCGGCCGGCACACTTGAAAACAAATATAACGTGCGATATTTGGCAAGGAAGTAGTGGGAATGGGCCACAGTCCAATGCACCCATGGTGTGGGCTTCCAACCCAACGCTTGCCAACATGTGCCAATGCTTTGGCACAAAGTTTTGGCAGACGCCACCTCAACATTTGTTAGGGGTTCCTTCTTACGCCATAGCTTTTGAAGTGCACAAAAATCGCGCAAAAAAACAGCAACTAGAACATACATACATGAAACCGTTGCAAACAATAGTTGGAAAGTGGGTTTGGAGGGCTGAGATAAGCCGTTGTTGAAATGTGGGTCGGTCCCAAAAAAGTTGAGCAGTGCTGATGTCAAACGTTCCCTCTTTTGCCTTTCGAGGGAGAAGCTCCTTGCGCTCCGCGGCAGGAATAGAGCGGGGCTCATGCAACAAATCAGCCCAAATTTCATGAAATTCGCGAGCCATGGCACGTTGGCCAACTACACCAACCAACCACCGTGCAATATCATCAGAAAACCGTTTTTTGAAAGCGTTGGTCACTCGGCAAGCACCATGGACCACATCTCCTGCCCGACGATCCGTCTTGATAGTGCGCAAGAATGAGCCCCAGCGAACATTCGCAAGGACATGATCCGATGGAACTAGAATAGTCACATCGTCACAACACCAACATTTCCCCCCTCCGTTGGTTACTGCCATTAACTTCCCGTCCCCAGACAAGAACACCACAAACCGCCAGGACTCACCATCAATGAACACAGTGGTGTCCCGTTGCAAAGCAACCACTTGTTCATTGAGTTTGCCAATGTCATCGATAGCCAGCAGACACTCGGCATCGTCCGGCCAATCCATGCACCACCACATTGCCCAACGGGCAATGTGGCCAGCGGCTTTCACCCCCTCCCCCCAAACATGGACAAACACGTCCGCTTTGGAAACACTAGTTTTCCACAAAGGAGTTGCATCGGGCACCACAACCTCCCAGATGCACTTTTAGTCCCATTATATTTAAAATTCCCCTCCGCTATGGCAAGTTGAACTTGGTTTACCACCACGTGCTTCAACTGCGTCACGGCTGCGCTCCTCTGGTGCATGGAGCCTCCACTGACGGTCAATGTTTCCGCCGTGTAGCGGGTCAGCCGTGTCCTCGTGTCGGCAAGGTCACGTTGCGTGCATTGCCGCGGCAACCGTAGGGTTTGCCGGTTTGAGAGGTTGGAGTCCAAGGGGTATTTCCACACCCGAATGACGGCCCGGTACGCGTGGCTATCCTCCCCCTCAGCGTCAGCCTTGCTGCGCACGAACAACCCATCTACGGTTTCTTGGACTAGCGGGCTGTCCTCCACAAGAAGGGCAGCTAGAACTTTGGCGATGTGCCCACGCCGCTCATGTCGGGCACGGTCCTTCGGTTGGGAATAGGCCGTCAGCGGCTGCAATGAATGCAGAAACGCTGCTACAGCCTTGTCCATGGGGTCCACCTAAAGACCAGGAATGGGTGCTAGAACCCCCGCTGGAACCCCCTTCCACCGCTGGAACCCCTGCTGGAACCCCCTTCCAGCGCTGGAACCCCCCCCTTCCAGCGCTGGAACCCCCCCTTCCAGCGCTGGAACCCCCCCCCCCTTTCCAGCGCTGGAACCCCCTTCCAGCACCCCTTCTAGCAGTGACCCCCCCAACCCCTCTTGCACCTATTGCCAACCATTGCGTCCCCTGGCACGCTTTGCACAAAGAAAGGCTTAGGACAATATTTTGGGCAATCTTGCAATTCGTAGTTCATAGTTCGTAATTCGCTATTCGTAATTTGCAATTCGTTTCATGAAACAACGCCAATACCCCAGACAGCCAGTCATGGGACGTTAGGAGCACGGACCTCCGCCCGCACCGCAGCGCCGGCACACATCGCGAAAGGCGAGTAGAAGGTCCGGTCCTTCTTCACCAACATACCTCATGACCACCAACGTTCCAAATAGGAAAATAAGTGCTTTGTAATTTGCCAAAAAAGTCTTTGCCAAAGTCCAAAAATAATGCAACAAGCGATTAGTCACATGGGCCCGTCAGGGCCGTCAAGCACAAAGAATGCAAACTGTGGCCTCGGCGTTAAATCAGTGCATCAAAACACAATAAAGGCAACACTGGCAGCGGCAATTTGGAAGCGCGCATGCTGTACCAAGCACATTTGCCCCCAGTGGCCTTTGGTGACAGGACAAACAGACTGACAAACACCGGTACCACCAAACAAAATAGCCTCCCTACTTCTGCTTCTCCAAAATGGTGAGGTACTTGGAGGACCGCTCCTTCTCCTCCTCCCACTTCTCTTGCATGTGCTTGAGCTCACCCTGTACCTCTATCTTCTGCCTCTTGCTATCCTGAAGTGCGTCTCGGAGGTCCTGTGCTCGCTTCTTTGCGGCCTTTGCCTGACTCTTGGCTACGGCGAGTTCATTTTGAAGCTTCTGCATTTCACGGGTCGCCCGGGGCGAGGACTCTGTCTTCATGGCCTCACGAACTACCGCGGGCAGAATATCCCGCAATGTGGACTGCACATTTCCCTCCAACGTACGCATCACCCCATCCGAAATGCCACGAACTGTCTCCTCCATGGGGAAGGGAATTGGGTCGGGGGCACTTCTCCGGGAGGCATGGTGTTGCTTCTACGTCAACGGGCTGTTGCGAGGTGATGGGCTCCGGACGCTGTGGTAGGTGTTGTGTCAAGAGAACAGTGTTTCCGAGCAGCATGAGGCAAGTGGCGGGAAGCTGCACACAGAACCGTCTCCAACAGATGCTGCAGAGCCTGCAGAGCCTTGTGATAGTCCACAAAGGGGTGAATCCGGAGGAGGTGCTTGAAAGAGTTCGGGCGTGGGGGCAGTAAGTGTGGCGTTCAGACTGAACAAGTACCGCTTGCATGGTTGGGGCACAGTGGGACCTGCTGACACATGAAGCATACGGACGGGGGCTCTGCGACCTTCTTGCGGCAACCGGAATGCCCACATTTCACCGATTCTTGCACCTCCGATTCGGCATAGGCACACGGTGGGGGGGAAATGGGGACGGTGTTGTTGTACAGCACATTGTAATTTGCTAGCGCAACAAAGGCAATTATGCGAGGAGTAACCGCAGGCAGCCCAACGGGAACAGCTCCTCCAACGTGGATCAAACCCGACGTGAAGACGGTCATATCCCCAACCTCCATATCCATCGGGCACTCGAACCAGGGCTTAGGCACCCCCTCATGGGACAACGGCACGTATCTACCACAAGAGGCGTCGGCCGGGATGTCCACATTGCACGGCCCAAATATTGAAAGGGCTCGGCCCTTAATTTTGTGTGTCAAGGGGCGATCGCGGTGCCAATGTTGCCGCTTGTTGTTTGTTGCCCGAACATAGCCGGCCCGAACAACCACAACATCCTCGAAGTCCTTCACCTTTTGAATCTCCCTCTGCACCTCCTTGGCAAGGGCCTCCAAAGCAGGCAGGTCGTTCCCCTTTCCATCTGGTAGTGGCAATCCCAAACGACTGTAGCAGGCACTTCTACCGGGGCTGTCTTGTGCACGGCCTGGAGCCGGCGCATTGTCGTTGAAAATTGATCCCCACTTCTGGCCCGGAATGGTGAGGCACTCGTCCTTGGCGGCACTGTGGACCGGGGAGTCGGCAAAAATACCACGGTAGCGGCAAAGCCCAAAGTCCGAGATGGCATTGGGGTTCTCGTTCGTGGCGGTACCAATTGCAGGGCCAGGAACAACCTTCTCGTTACTGCCAATCAATGGAAGGGGGTGACATATAGGAAAGGGTAGGAGGGGCTCCGCGTCGGTAGTGGACATCATGGTGGGAGTGGTAAGGCCAAAGCGGTCGTCGGGTTCCATTGCAATTACTTGGACGTGGGCAAAGAGTAGATTGGGATCTGCCTGTGTGCGTCTTTGAGGGAGAGGAAGCGGAGCGTGTGGGTGGTCGCTTGGGGGAGTAAATAATTGTCCTTGCCCAGCTTCTTGCTCGTGGGGCGCCTCCTAGCAAAGAGGACGTCACCGGACTGGTCGCCCCCCACATAGAGCTTCACAGTGCCGTTGGAGTCGGTGGGGAGCCTGCAGGTGATGCTAAGGTCCAAATCCTCTTAAGCCTTGGGGGAAAGGGTGAACTGGAAGATGGGGACGTGGGGGTTCTTGCCCATGACCTCGGCGATGTAATCGCTCACCACGCGCGGCTGCCGGTCATGCATGATGGACCCCTTGACTTGAACACGACCAACGGTGGTGGTGGGCTTAAAAATAACGGAGGCACCTGTGGTTGCGGCTGTGAGGGATTCTAGTTCACAACCAACAGGGGCTGCATATCCACGCGTCCCCACGAAGCCCTTGGCCCTGTCAAGCCATGATGCAAGGACCGGAAAGTCCGACCACTTCATGATGAAGCTATGCTAACACAACAATGTGAGAAATGTGGTGCACGCATGAGGGCAGTGGATGTACTGTGCCTAGGGGATGTAGTGTGCCTAGAATCCGTGCTGGAACCCCCGCTGGAACCCCCGCTGGAACCCCTTCCAGCGCTGGACCCCCCCCCTTCCAGCGCTGGAACCCCCCCTTCCAGCGCTGGAACCCCCCCCTTCTAGCGCTGGAATCCCCCTTCCAGCGGAGTGCTGGAAGGGGTTCCAGCGGGGGTTCCAGTGGTTTTGAACCTACCTTAAATTAAGCACCCGGGCAACGGTACACCTTGTTTCCACCACAAACGAACACCATACACAACATATTTGCACCCCGAGTGAATGTCTAATGGTAACCTCCACCCACCATGTGTGCCAAAATGGGGGGGGGTTCCAGCGGAGCGCTTCCAGCGGCGAACCCAACAATACTACCAGCAGCAGCAACCACCACCACCGCCGCCCCAACAGCAGCCGCTGCACCCACCACCACTGCCGCCCCAAGAACAGCACCAGCAACCGCCAGTCCCCTCGTCGCCGCAAGATGAAGCCCCCATGGTGCCCCAGGAAGCCGCCGCGATGGACGACCTGCCGATCAAGCACGAGGAGGTGGAAGAACCAAAGATGGACACTGGCGCACCAGGTCATAGGTGCGTGCAGAACGTGTGCCGCGTGTCGTATTTGTTCCGCACGTTGTCTCTCGTTGTGTCCCCGGCGCCACCGCTTCGTGTGCCAAACGTTTTGCACGCTCTGCGCGCTGTCCCCCTGCATGTCCCCGGTGACCGCTTGCATGTCCTACGTGTTCTGCACAGCTGCTGAGAACGACACCGACGCGTGGGATGCCAGCCCCGTGGACATGTTCACCCAGTTCTCGGAGGCACAGGGGGAAGCGGAAGGGGGGGGAGGGGTGGGGGGGAGGGGAGGGGTGGGGGGATGGGTCGGGGTGGCCAGACCCTGATGAGGCTCGTGGAGGGCAGACGTCCCAGCCTTTGTTTTTTCACACACCGCCACCGCACACCCACACCGCACCAGCAGCAGCGTCGCAGCAGACGCCACAGTGGTGGCGGGGCTGACGCTGCGTGATATATTGTTATTGTACAATGGTTTCTGCCACCCCATGAGCGCAGGGACAGGTGGATCCGCCGTGGGGACGAATGATGGTGGTGAGGTTTGACCACTGGTCCGTTTTTGTACATTACTGTGGCTTTGGCTTTGGGCTTTTGGGTGGTGGACGGAAGGATCCCGAGAGTCCCTCTGGCTTTTGCGGCTGTGGAGGGGTACCCAGGTTCTGACCGTGAGACAATATATATGTATATATACATATATACATATATATATATATATATATATATACATATATATATATATATATATATATATATATATATATATATATATATATATATATATATATATATATATATATATATATATATATATATATATATATATATATATATATATATATATATATATATATATATATATATATATATATATATATATATATATATATATATATATATATATATATATATATATATATATATATATATATATATATATATATATATACATATATATATATATATATATATATGTATATATATATATATATATGGCTGGCCATGCTGGCTGGCGTTATGCCGGGGGGCCAGGCGGGACTTTCGCGTCCGCCCAGGCGGGGTCCAGAGCGCTCACGCTGCCCACGGGTGCCCGCCCTGCGGCGGAGCGCGGGGCATCGCCGTCGGCAGCACGATCTGGAGCGATTGGGTCTGCAGCACGGCGTGGGGCAGTGACTTCTACGGGGAGTACGGCGGCAAGTACATCCGGCGGACAGGCAGAGGGGGAGCCCGTCGCATCTGCCGGGTCTCAGCAGGCGACGACCGCCTCGGGCGGAGGCCCACGGGGACAGGGGCCACCTCGCCGGCCGCCCGCGCCGGGTGCGGGTGGTCCCCCTGAACCTGCTGGTGGCCCCCCTCCGTCCAGTGATCCGGATCCGGCGGGGGGCCCCGATCCACACGTGCAGCCATGAAGGGGCCCCGCCTCCGACACCCGAGCGGCGCTGTCCTGGAACGTCCAGGGCTCGATGCGGGGGGACGGCGTACCAGTGGCCCCAGGTATGCTCGACGGTGAAGCGGTGGCGGCGGGCATCATGAAGGCCGAGGGTGCCATCCTGGGCCTATTCCAGGAGACCGGCCTGCAGGACCCTCAAGGTGTGGTGCACTCGGAGAACCAGTGGCGTCACCACGGGTATCATGCGTACCCAGGGGTGGATGCCCAGGCGGCGTCGGCGGCAGCGGTGCGCGGCGGGCTCTTGATTGCCCTTCGGGCGGACGTGTTCGCCGCGGAGGAAGTTCGAGATATCGTGGACATCGTGCCGGGCAAGGCCATGGCCCTCGATGTGGTGACCGCAGGTGGCACCCTCACGGTCATCAACGTCCACGGCCCGGGTAGCGGCGGCGACTCCTGGGCGTCTAAGGCGTCCTTCTGGGCTGACGTGGCCATGTACGCGGCGGCCAAGAGCGCGGGTGGCACCAGGGCCGTGCTCCTCGGAGGGGACTTCAACGTGTGGCTGGAGTCCCCGTGGCACCCCACCACGAGGAGGTTCCAAGCCCTGTGGGAACAGTGTGGTTTCCACAGGGCAGGCCCAGAACGGGAGGAGGACAGGAGGCCCACGAGGGCAGGGCACCGACTGGACTCCTTCCTTCTAAACTCGCCTCTGGTCCCATGGGCGGCGCGTGAGCGCCCACACTTGGCGCCGGGGCGGTCTCCTGCGTCACTGGGGTCGGATCATGGCCCTGTGGTCCTGGACATCCCGCTAGCGGTGGCCGGCAAAGAGAGGGTCACCAGGATGGCCTACTCGCACGCCCAAGGCAGGCTGCATGCCATACGCCCGGACTCCCCGGGGGGTCGTGAGGCGGCAGCGGCAGTACTGCAGAAGGCCTGCGGGGATCGGCGGCTACAGGCGTGGCTCTCGTCGGACCAGGACACTGCCACCATGGGCACGTTGGAGGTGCAAGCGGTCTTTGACCTGCTCTACGCCTTCCGTGATGACGTGTCCAGGGTCACGGGAGTGCGCATGCCTTCAGGCGTGGACCCGCAGTACCCGTACGGGCAGGCGGAAACGGAGGCGTCGTTGGACCAGGTCCTCTCGGATCAGCAGGCCCTGGCCTGGCGCGCCCATCAGCTGTGGCAACGGGACGCGGCGGCGGCCGCACTCCACTCCCAGGAAGCGACTGCCTTGCTACAGCACCTCCGGCGAGTGGAACCCGACCTGTCCCCCGCCTCGGTAGAGGACCTACGTGCCGCGTTGGACCAACAGCTCCACCAGCTGGAGACACGCGTGGAGGAGCTGCGGGATGTCCTCAGGAGCAACAGGCGCCGGTCCATCAAGGACTACTGGCGGGGCAGGGTACCGGATCTGCAGCTCCGACGGACGGCGATACGGGGGGCCATCAACGTGGTGAACTATGCCCCGTCAGGCCTATGGTCCGTACGCGTCCGCGAGTCGGAGAAGGTGCTCTTGGAGGCCTCGGACGTCATTGGCGAGGTCCAGAGGTATTGGGAGGCGCTGTACGCCAAGCGGCCAGTGAACCTGCCGGCCTTCGAGCGGCTGGTCCGGGCCCACATTCCCAAAGGGGTGCCGGAGGAATGGAGGTCGGTACAGGAGTACACCATGCAGGACCTTAAAGACGCCGTGAGGCAGGCTGTGGCGGACGACAAAGCTCCGGGGTCCAACCGGGTCACGGCTGCCCTCATAGCAGAGCTGCCTGAACCGGTGCAGGGGCTCCTGGTGCATGCGTACAGGGCAATCCTACGGGGTGCGGACGTCCCGGAGTCCTGGCACGAGGCCATTATCTAGCTGATGCCCAAGGGCACAGCCACGGGCAACCTGGACGAGTACAGGCCGATAGCGCTGGGGCAGTAAGACATGCGAATGCTCATGACTCCCCTCATGCGGAGGTTCACAGCTGTTCTGGCACGCAAGGGACTGGCCGCGGACTGGCAGTTCGGAGCCATGCCGGGCTCCACGGCGGCTGCCCCGGTGTTCCTGGCCCAGCGCAGGCTGCAGCGTGGGCTGGAGGAAAACCACGTCCTGGCCTTCGATGTGTCAAAAGCTTTTGACACAGCGCCGCACGGAGCGGTGGCGCTCCTCCTGCGCCACATGGGTGTCCCGGAGGAGCTCATCAGGCTCTTCCACACCCTTAGCTGCGGGTCTCTGGTGCGCATCGTCACTGCGCACGGCCCGACGCCGAGCATACGGCTCCACAGGGGCCTGCGGCAGGGCAGTGCGGAGAGCGCTGTGCTCTACCTCCTCCTTTTGGAGCCTCTCCTGCGGAGCCTCGCTTGCAAGGCGCGGGGAGATGCTCGCCATGCGGTGCCACCCCTGGTACAGGCGTACTGTGATGACCTCCTGTTGATAGCGCACTCCCTGCCGCAATTCCTGGAGTATGCGGCGGCGATAGCGCGGTATCTCACTGACATGGGCATGTCCCTCAACGTGGGCAAATGCGCCTATGCCAATACTGCTCGCATCCATTCGATTATGGTATACCTGAACCCAGGGAACACGGCGGCCCCATGGGTATGCTTACGTGCCAAGGGCACGGTACCATACTTGGGCCTGCGCCTTGATCCCAGGGGGATGGCGACCATGAAGGAGAAACATGTACTCCGGTGTGAAGCTCTGCTGGGCTGGTGCAAGAACACGTTAGGGCCGGCGTCGGTGCCTCATGAGGTGATGGCGGCTGTGGTTGGAGGCATCGTGCCGTACGCGGCGCCTTACCTGTCCGACACGGCGGAGGCGGTGATCAAACTGAATACTGCCATCAAGGCTGCGGCCCTGCAATTCGAGAAGCTGCCCAAGGACCTGTCCAACGTGGCAATGCGGTCGGGTCATGGGTTACGGTTGGCGGATGTCCAGGTTATATGCCGCGACTCCGTCGTGGCGACCATGGCTCAGCTCACCCACCACAGGTCGACGACAGTCCGGGATGAGCTGCGGGCCATGGTGCGAGACATGCACGTGCAGTACGGAGTGTGCGGGCAGTTCATGGTGCCCTCTGCGTCATTCGCCACACACGCTAGCAATACGTGGGTGGACAGGGTACTCAGGGCGATGGGGACGTTGCGCGTAGGACTTCTCATGCCATCGTCGGTGTACTCGTGTGTACACGCCCATCTGCCGCAAGTGCAGTGGGCGGGGCGGAAGTGGGTGTCCCAATCCTATACCTTCAAGGGTAGGGACATCTGCATTCTCTCGGGGCCCCGCACAGATGCGACAGTACAGTCCCTGACTGATCCCGCAAATGACCTCCTGCATGCGCGGCTCCCCTGCCCTGCGCCTGGGCACTGGGCTGTCCAGCTTCAGGAGTGCCATGAGGACCACCTGCACCTTCCGCACGCGGGAGTAGGGCCCCACCAGCTGGACCACGTGTGGCTCACGGGGCTCCGCGACGTCTTCCGGCCGCAGCTGCCCGGTCCGTTGACTCACCGGCTAATACACCCGGTGCGCCGAAAGAAGGCCAGCAAACGCAATAGACAGTCCGCTGCGGGGGACGTGTATGTGGTGGGCGGATACAGGGAGGAAGGATGGGACCCAGCCAACCCGGGGCTGTCCATGCCGTTCGTCCCGCTAGCCGCCCTCTTGTTTCTATTGGGGGACGTCTTTGAGGGCTACCAACAGCAAGACGATCCGGCGTCCGTCCCCCTGCTCACTCCACACGCCGGGGGCGGCATAAGCCCGCCACCACTGTGGGTTGTGCACGGGCGGCCAGCGTTTTCCAGGGCGTGCGCGGCGGTGCACAGGTGTTGCGAGTGGGCAATTGTCCTTCTGCTGCCAGCAGGCCCAATCCCGGATCCGGATGACTACTCGGTCCCGGAAGTGGTCCGGATGTCCAACGTGCCACACGATCCGCACGTCGCCGTCACGTCGTTGCGTGATGGCGGCGCAGTGGAGCAGGGGTCTGTGGTGGTATACCAGCCTTCCTGCTCCACAACAGTTTGGGGAGCGGAGTATACCACCGCCCTGGACGCCATAAAGTCAGTCTGCGGATGTGACCTGGCCTGGAGACCACATGCGGTATATCGACCGAGGGTGGTCCTGTCCCCGGAGCTCACGGCCTCCAGTGGTGGTGCAGAGCCCCCAGTCCGACGTGGCGTGGCTGGAGCCCCACCGGTACTGCTGGGTGCCGGTGGCGACTAAAGTCACATCGTCTAACGCGTCGCCCCAGGGAGACGACGCCACAAACGTGGCGGTGGCCAGCCACGGAATCCCCACGTGGACGGGTGCCATCTACGGCACGGTCCCGGAGGCAGAGATCATTGGCGCGGCGGCGTACTTGTTGCACACGCCCCCGTCAGCGTGCACGGTACACGTGGTGGATGCGTCCGTCATAGGAGCGCATCTCCGCAGGGCGCAGGAGGCCCTGTACCGTGGCATCAAGGGGCCGACGTCACATCTGGTCAACCAGCACGCACTGAGCTGGATAGTGGAGGGGCTGCGGCGGCTGCCACGCCGAGTTGGGGGGCCGCACCACTGGGTGGTGAGGCAGAGCTCGCACTTGGCGGCGGTCCCGCTCGAGGCACCGGACTCTGCCGCGGCCCGTGCAATGGCCCCGCCTGTCCATCTCGTCCTGCCAAAGGAGCACGCCATCCTCTTAGTGCCAGGGGATAATGGAGAGCTCGAGCCGCGTGTGCCATCCATGCAAGCCCTTCAGCAAGTCCGGGAGATGGAGTGGCGCTCGCTAGCGGCTCGCACCAGGGCGCACACGCCACTGGCTGGCGCCTGCGAGGCGATGCCCCTGGGAGCTGTGCACCACGGCCCAACGCACAGGAATATGCTGCGGGCACGGGACGGTCGCTTGTCCACCATGCAGGTCATGCGACGGTGGAGACAAAAGCTCACGCGTATGGCAATACCGGCCCACCCTTGTATCTTCTGTGGGGGGCCGGAGGAGGACATTGGCCACATGCGCCTACTGTGTGCGCGGGACGAGGAGGTGGCTGGGCTCCTGTGCAGGCGTGTGGAGGAGTTCATGGCGGAGCTACCCCTGACAGACAGGGCGGTGGAGTTCGTGGCGTGGAGGGAGCACGGCTGCAGGTGGACTGAATCCCTGATGGCGGGTGTCGTCCCCGGGGACCTGAAGCGGCTGTTCGCTGCGGTGCGAACGGCGTCGTCCCGGGGCCCTGCCAAGGCTAGGCTCTTTGTGGAGGACATGGTCCAGATTGGGGAAGATGTGTATGCCCGCAGGAACCATCGGCTCACCCAGATCATGCAGTTGCCGATGCAAGATCGAAGGAGGGCGGTTTACGCGTTCCTGCGCGGTGACACACCCTTCTGCCCGCCGGCAGGGAGGATGCTGCAGCGTCCGCCGTGGAACCCGTTTGCCGGCCTCCCCGGCGACCTGCGGGCAACCTTTCAGAGGGCACCGCTGCACGCACTGCTGGTGTCACGGTCGTGCATCGAGCATGAAGAGGGCATGTCCTTGTTCCCTCACTGGATGGCGGCGGTGGCGCAGGCCTTCGACCTGTGGATCGGTTCCTGGGTGGCGCGGGACATCACGACATTCAGGGATTGGTCCCGCGTGGTGTCGGCGCAATCGTGGGCCCAGGTGCGTGGTACCAAGGTGAGGAGCCCTGACGGCCAGAGTGATCCCTGGCTTCAGGTGTACGCCAACCATCCAGCTGTGGGGAACGTCATGGGCTGGCCTCGCGAGGTGCTGCCGGTCCTTCAGCAACCTCTGTGCAGTCTCCCAATCCTGGCGGTGGCTGTCGTACTTGACGTGGGTACGTTGTGGCTGTATGACCGGCAGCTGCGACAAGCCATACCAGCGGTCACGGAGCAGCGGTCCATGGCAGTGTTAGTGGGCTCCAAGCAGCTGGCACGGGTACAGGGCGACGACGCGCAGGGCCACGTCACGGAGGCCATGTTCTCTCTGCCAGAGGGGGACGACCACGTGGCTGCCGATGCCCGTCACACCCTTGACACCCTGGGCCTCGAGGCGGTCATTGAGGCTCGGGCAGGAGGACAACGCTTGGTTCTGGCTTCCGCCAGGGGCCCGGAGCAGGACGGGGTTGATGTCATCGGAGAGGTCTTACGGGACTACGGTTGGGAGCTCCTGGCGCATGGCACACACAGCCCCAAAGTGGCGTGGTGGCACCGGCTGCTTGAGAGCCTGCCGGTGATGCCCGACGGGCGACCGATACTCCGCCCGGTGTCCACGTGGGAGGAAGCGAGGCGCAGCCTCCTCAGTTGTGCCACAGCACGCACGCTGGCGGGTGCCTTGCTCGGACTCCAGGACGCGTGCTGCGATGTATGGCAGGACCTGTGGTCGCAGTGTTGTGATGGTAGCCGCGTTCCGTCGCGGTCTGTGCTTCCGCAGCGATGCCACGGGTGCGGGGAAACGGTGTCAGTTTGGGTTCATCAGTGTGCCTCCGTCCCGCTGTGCGGGACATGTAAGGAGCGTGCCGATAGGGGTTGGCCTAAGGCGAGGTGGGCACTGCGGCACTCTGGACAGATGTCCTCAAGTGCCTGGAAGACTATCCAGGATGGCCTGAAGAGCGTCCGAGTGGAAGGGGTACGGTGCCTTGGAGCGCCGTCTGCGGCCGCTCCCGTGATGCTGTGGTGGGCGGCTCTGGAGGGCGACTCACGGATACTCTGGTTGTGGCATCACGGAGGAAATGGTGACAGCGTGGTGGGGGCCGGGGGTGCAGATTGATGGGGTTAGGAATTGTGGGTGCACCAGCTACCGTCCCTACGCTGGACGCAGCGGAGGGGGTAGCGCCTGAGAAGCAGTGCCTTCACGGCCTGATTGTGCGGTACTGGCAGGCGGCGTATGACGGCCAACGCGATTTGACAGGTCGTGCCGGCCTGATGGTGAGCCGTACTGCCCCCGTACATGAGGGTCGGACAGGGATGCTTCACCCGCCTGCCCCGGGTCGCCGCATACAACAGTGACGTACCCTTCGTGAACCGGCCGTTTGAATCCGAGATTCACGGTACCGTGAATTTCACCTATTTTTGCTGTTTTTTGCTCGTAACTTGGTGCCATTGTGTGCTTTTGTCGTGCTATCTTCGCCCAAAGTAAGATCCAACAAATGTGTGCAATTTAGAGGTTTGAAGTAGTCGCATGGTTCAACACATTTGGTGAGATTCGCGTGAATGTGAAATTCACGCACCCAAATTCACGCATAAATTCACGCTAGATTCACAGATCCACGAGAATGTGAAATTCGCACGAAATTCGCACGAAATTCGTACGAATTTCGTACGAATTTCGTGCGAATTTCGTGCGAATTCGTACGAATCGGCCCCAATTTTGTCTTGTCACTGCTATTTGTTGCACACATTGGATATTGAACAATTTGTTTTGTAGATCCCTAGATACACGCTAGCACGCACAATTTCGTTCTAGCCTAAAACGACATCGCGAGGGCATTCTACCCCACAACATCTAGCTAGAACGTAGACTAGAACAGGAATCATTCTAGCCTAGATGTATTCTACACTAGAACACAAATAACAAATCAAAACAATACACATTACATTTCTTAATCTTTGTTGCATTGCTCACAAATTTGTTGGGAAGGGCATAGGTTATAGGTGATAGTGGATGCAGTGGTGGGGGGGTCCGTTGGGGTCAAACCATTGTTGCATTGCTCACACAGTTGTTTGGAAGGGCAAAGGTTATAGTTGCTAGTAGATGCATGAGGGTGGGGTGGGGGGGTCCATTGGGTCATACCATAGGAGCGTAATCAACCACGTCTTGGGTTGGGAGGGGGGGGGGGGGGCAAGGAGACCCCCCACTTACAGCCCCTGAGTGTCTGGGTGTGGGGTTATGAGGGTGTCTTGCTTGTTGCAGTGCGGTTAAGGTTAGGGAGGGTATCCTTTTTCTCTTCACAGGTTTTGTGTATCCCCATGGCTCTCATGTGCTAGTTGCTCATGCTTTGGCAGCAAATAATCAAGTCAGCGCCGACTTTACAGTATGCTCCCGTGTCTACTCGGAACTGTGTACTACGCAGGGGAATCTGACTGTTTAATTGAAACACAGCTTTGCGATGGGACCTGCTGGCTGGTTCCGCGAGGTGACTTCTGCCCAGTGCTCTGATTGTCAATGCAAAGAGATTTAGCCAAGCGCGGGTAAACGGCGGGAGTAACTATGACTCTCTTAAGGTAGCCAAATGCCTCGTCGACTGATTGACGCGCATGAATGGATCAACGAGATTCCTGCTGTCCCTAGATGCTGGCTGGTGAACCAACCGCCAAGGGAACGGGCTTGGGTGTTCCAGCGGGGAAAGAAGACCCTGTTGAGTTTGACTCTAGTCTGACAGAGTGCAGCAGCATGGAGGGTGTAGCACAGGTGGGAAGTGCGCGCCAACTCATGGCATTGATCATGGCCTTCGCGGCCATCTCGACTGTCGGCTCTTCCTTCTGGATGAGGCTCCGCGCTGCTACGCGCAAGCTTGCAATGAAATACCACTTTACCTCTTTACCTGCTCACTTTCTAATGCACGGATCGACTTCTTCGTCAAGCACAAGGGGTATTTGGTTGCTGTGGGACGAAGGAACAAGCAATGGTGATACCTCAATGCTCATTGATCCACAGGAGCAACAAACTCACGTGCACTGCGAACCAAAGTTTCTCAACACTGTGTGTGTCTGCGTGTGTGTGTGTGTGTGTGTGTGTGTCTGTGCGGTGTGTGTGTGTGTGTATGTGTGTGTGTGTGCCGGGGGGGCAGGTATAGGGAAATGTGTGTGGGTGTGGGGACTTAGGTACATGCATAGGTGGTGTTGGTGTGGCTCTTCGTGCAGTGCCCTGCAAAAATGGTACGAAATTCGTACGAAATTCGTACGAAGTTCGTACGAAATTCGTGCGAAATTCGTACGAAATTCGTGCGAAATTCGTACGAATTTCGTACGAAAAGTGCCTCACAGATAGGTACTGTGAATGTGGTTGTTACGAAATTCGTACGAATTTCGTACGAAATTCAAACAATTTGCATGAACTTGTGTCATTTTTGTGTGTGTGTGGGTGTGCCTGGTCAGAGGGGTTGTTGTTTGTGTGGGCGTGGGTGCATGGTGTGTGCGTGCCTGGGTAATATGTGCATGCATTGGTGGTTCTTGGGTTCTTGGGTGGTTTTGTTGAATCATGTGGGACGATACTTTTGTGCTGTTTGTAGTTTGTGACTGTCTGTCGTTTGTGTTTGTTGCTGCTGATTGTCATGATGTGTGTGTAATGCCTGCTTTTCGGCTGTGTTGGTATCGCTGTTTTGCTTGCTGCTTGTTGTGCTTCGTGTGTCTGCTGCTTCTCACTGGTGACTGTTGCTGATGACCTGACTGTGTTGTTCTTCTGTGTTGTTGTTGTGTTGCTGTGCTGTGTGCTATGGGTGGGTGTGGATGGTTGGATGGGTGGCTGCCTGTTGTTGAATCATGTGGGACAATACTTTTGTGCTGTTTGTAGTTTGTGACTGTCTGTCGTTTGTGTTTGTTGCTGCTGATTGTCATGATGTGTGTGTAATGCCTGCTTTTCGGCTGTGTTGGTATCGCTGTTTTGCTTGCTGCTTGTTGTGCTTCGTGTGTCTGCTGCTTCTCACTGGTGACTGTTGCTGATGACCTGACTGTGTTGTTCTTCTGTGTTGTTGTTGTGTTGCTGTGCTGTGTGCTATGGGCCGACTGTGTTGTTCTTCTGTGTTGTTGTTGTGTTGCTGTGTTGTGTGCTATGGGTGGGTGTGGATGGTCGGATGGGTGGCTGCCTGTTGTTGAATCATGTGGGACAATACTTTTGTGCTGTTTGTGGTTTGTGACTGTCTGTCGTTTGTGTTTGTTGCTGCTGATTGTCATGATGTGTGTGTAATGCCTGCTTTTCGGCTGTGTTGGTATCGCTGTTTTGCTTGCTGCTTGTTGTGCTCTGTGTGTCTGCTGCTCCTCATTGGTGACTGTTGCTGATGACCTGACTGTGTTGTTCTTCTGTGTTGTTGTTGTGTTGCTGTGCTGTGTGCTATGGGCTGAATGTGTTGTTCTTCTGTGTTGTCGTGGTGTTGCTGTGCTGTGTGCTATGGGCTGAATGTGTTGTTCTTCTGTGTTGTTGTGGTGTTGCTGTGCTGTGTGCTATGGGCTGAGTGTGTTTGTTCTGGAGAAAAATGATACAAATTCATGCAAATTGTTCGAAATTCGTACGAAATTCGTACGAAGTTCGTACGAATTTCGTACGAATTTCGTACGAAGTTCGTAACAACCACATTCACGGTACGTATTCACGGTACTTTGGGGGCGAAATTCGTACGAAATTCGCACGAATTTCGTACGAATTTCGCACGAATTTTGTACGAATTTCGTACGAATTTCGTGCGAACTTCGTACGAATTTCGTACCATTTTTGCAGGACACTGCACGAAGAGCCACACCAACACCACCTATGCATGCAACAAAGTCCCCACACCCACACACATTTCCCTGTACCTGCCCCCCCGGCACACACACACCCACAAACACACGCACACACACACACACACACACACACACATACACACACACACACACACACACCCATGCACAAAACACACACATACCCTCGATGAAAGCAAACAGCCCCCCACTCGACCCACACCCACACACTGCCCGCCCACACACCCTCATACGTACCTGGACAGTGGATGTGTCACGGTTAGATGTTTAGGGGGGGGGGGGTTCTGTGTGTGTGTGTGTGTGTGTCTGCCTGTGTGTGTGGATGGGTTTCTGTGGATGGATATGTGTGTGTTTTTCTGTGGGTGGGTTGGTGTGTCCATGTGTAGTTGGGTGTGTGGTTGTGTGTGTTTGTGTGTACGCGCGTGTTGCTGTGAGGTGCGGGAAGGGTGTGTCTGTATGTGTGCGTGTGTGTGTGTGTGTGTGTATGGCTTGTGCGTATATGTGGTTTGGTGCTCCTCAGATCCTCACCCCCCTACACACACACAGGCGCGCGCCCACACGCAGAACCAAAAAGACAGTCATGCACCCCCCCCCCCCCACATACCATCAATGAAACGTACCTGGACAGTGGATGTGTCACGGTTAAATGTTTAGGGGAGGGGGGTTCTGTGTGTGTGTATGTGTGTCTGCCTGTGTGTGTGGAAGGGTTTGTGCGGATGCGTGTATGTGGGTCGGTGTGTCCATGTGTAGTTGGGTGTGTGGTTGTGTGTGTTTGTGTGTGCGCGTGTGTTGGTGTGAGGTGCAGGAAGGGTGTGTGTGTATGCGTGTGTATGGCTTGTGCGTATATGTGCATGGTTTGGTGTTCCTCACATCCTCACCCCCCCCCCCCCACACACAGGCGCACGCCCACACCCAGAAACAAACAGACAATCGTACATGTACCCCCCCCCCCCCCACACACACACCCACATGCGATTAGTGGAGTGAAGCCGCCCTGCCACCCCACCCACACCCACACCCACAAGCTGCCCAGCCACACATACGCACACACACCTGCATAGTGGATGTGTCGTGGTTAGGTATGTGGGGCGGGATCATTGTGGGTGTGTCTATGTGTGTGTGTGTGTGTGTGTGTGTGTGTGTGTGGATTGGTTTGTGTGCGTGGGTGCGTGTTTGTGTGTGGGTGTGTATCCATGGGTCCGTGGTTGTGTGTGTGGGTGTGTGGGTGTTGGTGTGAGGTTTGGGACGGGTTTGTGTGCGTATGTGGTCGGGTGGCCCCCACATCCCCACACACACCAACACACAGACGCATGCTCGCACGTAGACACAAACAGGAAGTCATGCATCCACCCACATGCAAACCCAACCATACACCCATACACAAACCCACACAAATCCACACACCCCACACAAAGGCACACCCACACACATGTGCACATGTTGCATGTAGCCAAGGTGCCTGCAGGGGTGCATTGGGGGGGGGGGGGTACCCCGGGTGTTAGGACAAATGAGGGGGTGCACAAGGGTGAAATTTGTATGAATTCACATGAATTCACGTGAAATTCGTACGAAATTCGTACGAAATTCGTACGAAATTCGTGCGAATTTCGTACGAATTCACGTGAATTCACGCCTGTGAATCGGCTACAGGCTTGCCGGGTTTCGGCACCTCTCGTTTTGGGCACGGTTCGGACATGATGGATGCTTTTGGGGCGGGACTTTCATTGGATGATGCGTAATGAAGCCGGGGGAAGAATTTTGGCCCCTCAAATCCCTCGGAAGGATCCAAAAATATGGCATTTTCCCCCAAAAACCTCAAAATTTGGGTAAATTCACGTGAAATTCACGCAATTATTCAAACGGCCACTTAACCCCCGTTCACGAAGGGTACAGAGGTGTCATGGGCACTCCCGGCCAGGGTAATAAGGCCCAAACCCCTGTAGGGTATTCCCATGGCACCGGGGTCTCTACTGGCGGCCTGGCTACGGCAGTATTGGGAGTGGTTGCTCGGGATACACCGGGGGTGCACGGAGTTGTCCGGGGGTTACGGCGTTATGGCGCCCCCTGGGAGTGTTACACGGGGTTGCGGGGACAGCCTGCAGGCCCCGGGAGCGGCGACGAGGCGAAGATGTGTGCGTAGAAGGATATGACAGTGGGGTCGTCAGGGGGACAGTATGGCGGGCGTCGTGGAGACGGCGTGGCAGCCTGGGAGGAGCGCTCACGGGGGGCACGTGGAGTTCCAGGTGACGGTGTACAAGCGTCTTGGGGGTATACGCGGCGGTACTGGGGTCCGTACGGTGGGGGTACGCGGCGGTACTGGGGAACCGTACAGTGGGGGAGCAGCGGAGAAGCATGGCGGTACTGGGGTGTCCCCCTGACCCCTCTAACAACTCAGGGGGGGCGCGGGGGCATCCCCTGGCCCCGTTAACAAACTAGAGGGACTTTGCCTGCGGGCATGTACATAGTCTAACCTCTGACCATGGCCTTGTGGTTGCGGTGGTGCGTGTCGTGGCGGCTCGCAGGTGGCGTCGGCGTGGCAACAGCGGTGCTGCGTAGCGTCGTAGCGAAGAGTATGCGGTCGCCTCACCACTGTAACGGCTTACCCCTGGGGGGCGCCAGTCCGGTCGGATAGAGGCGAGGAGGGAAGAGGAGCGGCATGCTGAGTGGTCCGGGGGGTGACGCGCGGGCCAATGCTATAAGTAGGCTCGCCACGTCGTCGGTGGGGGCCGAACCTGCGGCCTGGCCGCTGCTGTGGCGGAAGAGGCGCAACCACGGGAGCTGGCCAATCAGTGCAGGTAAGGGTCAAGGGTAGGCGCCAGGGCAATGTATGTGGGCCAGATGAGGTGCACCTGGTTACCACAGCCCGGAGCAAGCCTCTGGTGGGTTCCCCTACAGGGGGTCGATAACCAAGCTACGGCACCCACCAGCCCGAATCCCAGCCAGCGATATTCACGGGTTGCGCCACTCCCGTCGCGTAGCGGCCAGTGTCACCCCCTGTAGACCCTCAAGTTATATTATACGTGGGCAAGTGCATGCCTCGAAGCTGATTGGGTGCTGGCCCCTGACAAGGAGTGCCGGCATGATATATATCTGGGGTGTGGGAGCAGCTCAGGGCCACGGGGACGTGGAATTGATACCGTGTTTCTGTACTATACTAGGGGGATGGTGCGGTGGGTCGGCGGCGTACATTGTGGAGACACGGGGGCGATGAAAGCTGAGGGCCAGGCTAGGCTGGAGCCTCCCAGAAATCCTGGCTATGCACATACGGGCTATTGCGTGCTGGCAGAGGGATACGTGGAGTCAGGGGTGGTGGGCAATTTCGGGAACGCAGACGGCAATGGATTCCGTGGGGTCAAGGGTGATGGACGTCTCCACGGTGGCGGGGGTGCGCGAACGACGGAGGGTCAGCTCTCGCTTCGCCGCATGCGTGCTGCTTTGTTCCTTGGTTGCCGCTTTGCGACGGACAGAGAAGCCCTTGCTTTCTACTTGTTGCGATGCTGCTGCGTTGCTTTGCCTTGCCCCCTTACCCCCGGCGAACAAACGGGCCAGCGCCCGTCGCCGTTGCTAATGCTAACGCTATGCAGTTGCCACTGCCCCCAAAGCCTGGTTGACCGGTATCCCCGGTCCTCTGGGTCCTCCGTCATGCTGTGGGCCACCTCAGGCAGCCTTGGGACCCACGGGATCGAGCGAGGCAGGAACCACCTGTCGGCGCGAGATGCCCGGTAACACCAGTAGACGGCATGATAAGTGGTTATGACTATGACTATGACTATATATATATATATATATATATATATATATATATATATATATATATATTCTCTTATCTACACCCCTCTCCCCAACTCTAGGTGGTTCCACCATACGCCTCTAAGGTACGCACGAAGGGTACAAGTTGGTGCATACATGTGGCCGAAGGGGCTAAACTGGGTTAAATTGGGCTCAAAATGGGCTAAAAACATTTGTTTGAGCATCCCAAATGGTCCAGGATCACTTTTGAAAAACCGCGTTTTTGACGCGTTTTTGACCCATTTTTGGTCCCACAACGGCCCATTTTCAAGGCATTTTGGGATTTTGTAGGGGCCAAAACGCATAAACTCGGGCTCAAAATAGGCCAAAAACATTTGTTTGAGCATCCCAAATGGTCGAGGATCAATTTGGAAAAATGCCGTTTTCACCCATTTTTGACCCATTTTTGGTCTTGAAAAGGCCCATTTTCAAGGCATTTTGGGATTTTCCATGGCCCAAAACCCGCCACCACGGGCTCAAAATGGCCCCAAAAACGCTTGTTTGAGCATCCCAAGCGGTCTTGGAACAACTTTGGAAAAAATTATTTTTTTCGACCAGGGGATCACGGTGGACCCACCGTTGGCCACAACCGTGCGCGGGCTGTGGTGCCCTCCGGCTCCACCAAGTGACAGCTAGTACGGGGGTCTGGGCGTCTCTTTGGGCGATTCTGAGGCTTGGAAACCACAAAAAGTGGGGGGTTGCGGGTGGACTAGGTGCCCTCGGAATCGGATTTTGAGCCACGAAGCCCAAGATACGGCCGGTGCTTGGTTTCGGGGTGTTGGTGCACATTGCGCAGATTTTAGGGCTTTTTGGCGCCTTTTTGGGCCGTTTCTCGGACATATCGTGGAGTTGAAGGGCACCAGAGAGCTCTTTGACACGGTGAAGTCAAGCCGCACGTGTAGTGTAGCCACCGTTTCCCTTAGCTTGGGCGTTTTGCCCGAGTTTGGGGGCTATTTTGGACGAAAATTGGCTGTTTTTGGCCCAAAAGTGTGTAGATTTGGGAGGGTACCTCCTGACTTGACGCCACCGCCCCGGGCCGCCACGGGTGAGTTTTTGGCTCAAAACTCGGATTTGGCAACGCCACCACCTAGGCTGCAAGAGGGCTACATGGGCAGAAGATCCGAAGCGTCGGGAAGGGGCAATGGCCAAAACGGCATGGAGACGTGCTTGTTGCTTGTTGTGGTTGTTGTTGACCGCTAGATTTAAGGGGAGAGGGGTGTATATATATATATATATATATATATATATATATATATATATATATATATGTATATATATATATATATATATATATATATTACTACACCCCTCTCCCCTTAAATCTAGCTCACAAGCAAGCAAGCAACAACAAGCAAGCAACAACAAGCAAGCAACAACAAGCAAGCACTTCTCCTCACCGTTTTGGCCATTGCTCCACCTCATCGCTTCGGGCTCTACTCTACTCTAGCCATCTTGGAGCCTAGGTGGTGGCCTTGCCAAATCCAAGTTCTGAGCTAAAAACTCAGCGGTGGCGGCCCAGGGCGGGGGTGCCAAGTCGGGACGTGCCCTCCCAAATCTGCGCACTTTTGGGCCAAAAACAGCCATTTTTCGCCCAAAACAGCCCCAAAACCCGGGCGAAACGCCCAAACGAAGGGATACGGTGAGTACACCGCACGTGCGGCTTCACTTCACCGTGTCAAAGAGCTCTCTAGTGCCCTTTAATTCCACGATATATCGGACAAACGGCCCAAAAAGGCGCCAAAAAGCCCCAAAAACCTGCGCAATGCGCACCAACACCCCGAAACCAAGCACGGGGCGTATCTTGGGCTACGTGGCTCAAATCCGAATTCCGAAGGCACCTAGTCCACCCGCAACCCCCCACTTTTTGTGGTTTCCAAGCCTCAGAATCGCCCAACGAGCCACTCACACCCCCGTACCAGTGGTCACTTGGTGGAGCCGGAGGGCAGCCCGGCCCGCGCACGTTTGGGGGCCAACGGTGGGTCCACCAGGGTCCCTGGGGCGAAAAAAATCATTTTTTCCAAAGTTGTTCCTAGACCACATAGGATGTTCAAAGAAGTGTTTTTAGGCCGTTTTGAGCCCGTGGTGGTGCGATATGGGCCACGGAAAATCCCAAAATGCCTTGAAAATGGGCCGTTTTGGGACCAAAAATGGGTCAAAAATGGGTGAAAAACGCGTTTTTCCAAAAGTGATCCTGGACCATTCGGGATGCTCAAACAAGTGGTTTGGACCCATTTTGAGCCCGTGGTGCCGCGTTTTGGCCCACGGAAAATCCCAAAATGCCTTAAAAAGGGGCTGGTTCACCACCAAAAATGGGTCAAAACTGGGTGAAAAACGCAATTTTTTGAAAGTGATCACGCGCCATTTGGGAGGCTCAGAAAAGTGTTTTTAGCCTGTTTTGAGCCCAAGATCGGGCGTTGTGGCCCATGGAGCATCTCAAAATGCCTTGAAAATGGGCCACTATGGGACAAAAACAAGTGAAATTTTGTGTCCCTTTTGGTACCGAGTGATGAGTCATCCTTGCTGTGTTTTGCCGTTTGTGTGCTTCGTTCATTGTGCCCATTGCATTCCGCATTCATTCGTCTTCCTATGTGTATTCTTAACGGAATTATCAGTCCCAGGATGCTCAAATTAGGGCGTGAAGTCATCAACGCCTTCACTCCATTGCATTTCGCATTCATTCGTCTTCCTAGGTGTATTCTTAACGGAATTACCGTCACTACAAAATATGGACAATACTTCAACCTACGGCGAGCCAAGCAACTATCACCCACAATGTATGCCCTGCGTCAAGAACACACAAAATCGTCAAATGAAACGCAATATCAAGATTGGCATGGTCACGACGCCAACATCATTGCGAGATTTCCCGAAGGATCTCATGTTGCTAATCGCAGAGTACGCACAGCAAATAACCTCACTCAGCAAGTCGTGCAAAAGCATGTGGATAATGCTCCATGGTTCGCGCATCATGAACACCGACGCATGGAATTGGGTGACGAAGGATTTCAAACGTATGATTAATGTGCGTCACCTCATGGCTCACTTCAACGACAATACGTTCGCCTCACTCATTGCGGCAAAGGAATATATTGACAACCTCACCTCTGGTTTCTTCGTCGGTTTGTGCGATCTAATGTTGTGGAGCGATATATCCGGACCATATGCAAGCACTGCAATACGGGCAATTAACACAACATTGCGCTCCTCATCACGTACACTGCACACCCTAAATTTATCTTGCTACATGCCGTCCTTGTGCGCCTCGGTCATGGCAGAGAACCTATTGAATTGCACATCTCTCACAACTTTGGCTCTGAGTTTGCGCATCGCAAAGAATGAAGACGGGTTGGTAGCTTTCATGGACGATAACACATCTAATCGCCTCTTCAAAGACGTTTTCTGTAAGGGCATGCATATGCTTAATTTACTCCACCTCGATCTCTCCTCTGGGTCCATCACTAATAGTGGTGCATGCGCGTTGGCAAATGAATTGTGCAACGCGCAAACACTTACCCACATGCATCTGGACCTAGGTTACAACAATATAGGTCCACTTGGGGTGGCCTCTTTATTTCGTTTGATGGGACAATATAAAAAGCTGCAAAGTTTCTATTTGAACGTCTGTGCAAATCAGAAGTGGGGGACCCAAAATGAATTGGCCAAACCCTTTTACATCCGAGAACTTGCAACCACTTTGTGTTACATTCAACTGGATTTCCAAGACATTGGTCTTGTTGACCATAGTGTGATTCACCTCGTCAACACCTTGGTTAACAAATGGAATCCGCAAGTGTTGCAACAAAGCAACACATCCGCACTGCTTTCGCTAAATCTTCTCTACAATTATAATATTGATATGGCGGGGGTTTGTGCATTGCAAGTGCTAGTAGACCACTTTGCCGTTGACGTGCATACAACAATTTCATGTGATGCATTCGATTCACCCCATTTGTACAGCGACGACGACTAGGTCCTTCGTCGGCAATTCTATGCAATTTAAAGCCAGTTCCCTTCAATTCCAAACATTTCTAGTAGCGAAGAGTTCCAAGCAGTTCAGGTTGCCATCCGTGGGAGTTCCCAATGTACAGGTGTACTGCTAACGGAATTACCATCACCTTCATGCCATGTCTACACCTTGGGAGCAAGGGTTACAACTGTTTCTGTACAGTGATTACCACGAGACTCGCAAGTAATTCCTTCACGTGTTTTGCCAACTGTGCTTCGTTCCTCCAACACTACCACGCGGTTACGGTAGATTGCGGTTTGATGGACATACGTACGGACCGGCTCTTTCTGAGCGGATATAAATTCCCATTAGCCTTCCCCTCCACCTTGTGCACAACTCCCACATAAAGAACCCGCGTGTCTTTTAGGAGAGGGGTGTAGATTAGAGGATATATAAATATATATATATATATATATATATATATATATATATATATATATATACATATATATTCGTCACCAATGACTGTCATGGACTATTGCTCGGAAAAAACGTTCTGACCTCGCGTTCTTCGTGCTCCACGTGTTCCGCATGCTGTCTCTCCTCGTGTCCCCGGCATCAGGTACGGTCGTTGTGCGCGTTCAGAGCGTCCCGGGCGTAGTCTCCTTGTAGGGCTCCGGGGACAGTTTTAGTGTTAGACGCGTTCTGCATGCTGTGCAGCTAATGTAGCCCACCTACGTGACACCCCCTTCCTGGTCTGCACAGCTCATCAACATGCCAGCATTGGACAAGCTCCAATCAGGACCCCTACCGCGTGCGGACTGTGCCGCAAATCCGGAGCATTGTGTCCGACCAGGAAGATCGAAACTATGGGCCTATTCCCTAGATGAGATCTGGGAGTATATGCTGCGACCCATATGTGGCCTGCAGCGTGCAATCCTGCTGGAAACCAACCACCGATCCGTGCTCTCATGGGTGAAAAAGTATGTGGTGCGCGATGTGCACGCCGTATCCGCAGAGTGAAATCGCTGTAGGACTCGCTAGGTTGGCCAGTGCCATTGAGATTGTTGTAGGACGCATTTGACACGCAAACCGTGTCTCTAGGCCCCAGGGGCAATGGTAGAGGCAGCACTGTACACGCGTACGACATGTGCAATGTGTCGTACGTGTGCTACAGCACTAGCACCTGCATCCCGCTGTGCAGGTACAGTGATTTCCTAATCTGCTTGGGAATGGTACGTCCCATGCAGGTAGACGGGATCTGGGACAAGCGCCACCTTGCGTACAACAAGTATATGGCGTCCCTACTCCCCCGGGAAATCTACTACCCTCTACAACGGTTATTACGGACCGATGTGACGGATTTGATTGAGGAGTGCAACGCAACATGGAGCGCTGCATGGGCAATTGGTGGGGCGGTTTGTGGGGACGAGGCTGTCGTTCTCCATAGTGGTGGCCGATGCCTGGGGCTACGGCAATACATTGCCCGTAAGCCCCATTCTACGGGCATCAAATTGTACCCCCTTGCGGACAATGGGGGCGGGGCTACGTCTTCGACGTCTACCTCTACACCGGGCGTCGCGGCAAGGTCCGCCGCTTTGGGTCATGTTGCGGCAAGTATGACGCTACGGGTATCATGCGTCTATGGGCGAGGATGATCCCTCAGTCCACCGTCCTTTGTGCGGACAGCTTCTTCGGAAGTCATGGGCTTGCCGAGGAATTCGCGGCCCAACGCCGGCCGTTTCTCATGCTTTCAAAGCGTGATAAGCGAGATGCCGGCCTTACAAGGGCAGCCGCCCTTACCCAGGAGGGCGACATGGTACGGGCAATTGTGGCCGACAAGAACTATGAACTTGCCCTGTACAAGAACCCGAAGGTGGGGCACAAACCCCCACGCTTGGTCCCCTTCCTTACCAATTGTTGGTATGGGGAGCAGGTGCCCAAAGACCGGAGAGGGAACCCTCTCCCTCCGGTGGTAGCGTGCTACCAGGAGTTCTCCCGTGCCGTAGATGGGGCCAACCAAATGGCGCCGCAAATGCGCCAACTCGGGAGGCAAATGACCTGGAGCCACGCTGTGCGTGCGTTCATGGTGCGGTACGCGGCCGGCAATGCCTTCGCCACCGCCAAGGCATTGGGATTGGTGGACGACAAGACCACCATGTGGGAATTCCAATGGGACATCCTCAAGCAGCGGTACTTTAGCGGCGCGGAGTTCAACAACACAACGCCAACCGCTGCGGTCCCTACGGTGCATGCACCGAAGCTCTTTGCGAGCCGCCTCTTGTGCACGCATTGCCGCAACGGGAGTACACGTCGGGCGTTTGGAGCGTGCGGGAAGCACATGCACATCAAGTGCTTCAGGGACGCCCATGACGTGCAGTCTGTCATGGGCGTGGTGGGGCGGAACGAGACGGTCAAGGCGGCGGAGGCCTCTGCCATCCCTAACCATGGGATCGGTGCGAACCCTGGTGGAATAACCGCGTAGGCTGGATACCCAACTGTGAGGACGCCCCCCCCCTCCCCAACAGTGGTACTCTGTTCCACAACACGTCGTGCGCGTCGTATGCGTTGCGCGCGTATTGCACGTGTGGCTCTCCATGTGTCCCCGGAGCCACACCAATTCGTTCCACGCGTTCCGGACGTTGTGCGTGTCGTAGAAACTTTTTTTAAATTCAACCAGAACGCCTAGAACATTTCATGTGTGTCTCGTCACAAACAATGTCTCCGTAGACAAAGGAATATGTGTCCATTTCAATCCATATTATGTTGCTTCTTGCTCTCCCAGGCCCTCTTTATTTGGCACAATGACTAATGTGGGCACTCATGCCTTGTTGAAAAGTGGGCCGATGCCGTAGCTCTCCGCACAACTGCACACAGGTGTTTACAGCCCCGACATCACACGCACCGTGTCTTGGGCTTTTCTTGAGAATTGTGCTTGGTCCACCTTGGACACCCCCTATGGCCATGGTGAAGGTAACGCAACCCGGCGTTGCCCAACCCCAGAGCCTCACTGACCCTTTGTCGTCGTTGTTTGACAACCACCCTAATCTGCAAGCTATTGTGCTGCAGCTCCATGATACGGATGCGCTGTCGTGGAGCACGTGAAAGCTGTGGGGGGACCAAATGGGGGGACGAGTTTCTATTTGAGTGAATGGGAGATGCCGAATGGCAATCCGGGGATTCAGGTCTCGGGGGACCTGGCCGCTGGCTGGCACAAATGGGAGTGCAAGGCCCAGCAAGTGCAGCGGGGGCATTGGGAGGACACCGCCCCCCTCTACTCCCTCCACTCCCAATCGCCATGGTCTTGGCATGCCGATTTGGATGGCCACACCCTCTCCACCTGGTACAAGGGTACTAGGATGCACCCCTCCCTTTTCTTCCCCCTCACCACCACCCCCCTTTTTGGTGTTGAACACGATCGTGTCTCCATCCCCGTTGAGGTCGTCGATCATCGTCATGTCGACGACCTGCACGATTTCAAGCAATGGGGCCATGCTTTCCAAACTGGCTTCATTTCTGTCGCTTGGATGGACAACCTTCAGGATGAGTATGGGGAACTTAGGGGGGATGCGGGGGTCAATATTTTTAATGAGGATTGGCCCGCCGAGACTCATGCAGGGGACAGCGACACCCGCCGCACATTCACTCCACCGGAGGGGGGTGCAATGTACAGTTTGGCAAGGGAGGTCCTGATATCCCACTTGGAGACTCATTTGGGTTGGAACTCTCTGGTCGTGAATGTTACCACCTTTAATGTGGTGAAGGCCGGTACAAAGGACGTGGAAAAAAAAAACAGTGTTGCCACCGTGACATTAACAGCAGCAATGTTACCGGTCCGGACCAACACCATGTTATTGGCTTGTCGCCGATGTTCTGCCCCACACCCGATGATGGTTCTGCTGGGGATTTTGTGGTTGCATCACACACGGGCCTCCTGGACCCTTGGGTGGAGGCCCCATTGGCCCCATTGGACACCGGGGATGTGTTGTTGGGCAATGCGCTTACTGTGCATCGCGGAGGTATTTGCCCTACCACTAACCCCCATCGGCCCCGTGTTTTTGGTTTCATTTCGGTTGGTACCTCAAGGTTCGACTACAACAACACTTGCTCTGTTGTTGTTCCCCCTTGGGCCAGCAAAGCGGCCGCATCCCCCGAAGGGTCTCAAGGCCCTCATGCCACTTGTGGTGCAGTTGGTTGTGACGTGTTGTTGGATCTGACTGATGCTACCACAGTATTTTGTGTTACATGTGGTAACGTGCCATTGTGTGCCACCCACGCCGTGGAGGGGCAGTGTGGTGCCTGTGAGGAGGGCGCTTGGAATCACGGTGAGACAATGACACGACACAGTGGTGTTGCATGGGGTTGTTGTCCGGCCCCACTGCAGTTCTACATGCCCGTTGATGGGGCTATTTTTTTTGCAATTCATGAAAATATGTCCCCCAGCCCCCTTCGAGTTGGGGTTGAGGGTCACCCTTCATACGAGGAGTGCCCATTGCGGCAAATGCATGATAACCCCTTGCCTTCTGTGGAGTCGGATGGCACTTTCCTTGCTTGTCCCCCCGGTTCATTGGTGGTTTCGCGTGGTTTGATTGGTGGTGTTCCTTTGGCTTCCACTGATGCCACAATTGGCGGGGTTTTGCATTGGTTTGCACTTGGGCACAAGCACCACCTCATGGATGCTGCACTGGCGGAGAGCTATGGTTGGGTGAAGTGGTGGCCATTCAAGACGGTCTCAAGAAAGAAGAAGTCGAACCCGAAGCCCAAGGCAAAGTCAAGGAAGGGCAAGGAGAAGGCCGAGGAAGAAGTTGAGGACGTGGAGGAGGAGGAAGAGGAGAGGCAAGAGCTGTGGTGCATCTGCAATCGGGTATTTGTGGGCTCCGGGCACGGGGTGAACTGTGTTGTTGCTATTCATTAAGTGTCATTAGTAGGCTCACTAGTGGGTTTTTTTTTGCCTGTGTTCAGCGCCTCTCTATATGGTTGCGGTTCTTCGGGTTGAATTTTTCTTTGATCATCAACTTCTTCAACTTCTTCCCGGGATTCTTCAATGGCCTACACAAGTTTTTGCATGTTTGAGGGCAGTGGGGTTTGAAGCAGGCGCATTCCGTTTGCAAGTGTAGCATGCATACCTCCCACCCACCCAGTGCCATGGTCTTGGAATACGGCCGCATACTTGGTGCACCAAAAAACCCGCACCTTCCCGGAGCTCTTGCTCCACACTGCAGCCCCCCAAATGCCCTCCACAACCCCCTCCTTCAAACTTGCAATGACCCTAATGGGCAGGCGAATATCATACAGTGCACCACTGGCACGGACATTCAATCGGGAATAGTACCCCGTGTCTTTGCCAGTGGTGGATGCCAGGTCGGAGGGCGCACTGGCAACATCCCCCCGACCCACTGGAATGGGGTCCACGTACTCCCGACCGGAGACCACTTGGCCCGCGGCAGCCTTCGGCGCCAACAACTCCACCTCGGGCTCGGCTACTTCGTAATCGGTGATGCTCCGCCGTGGCCAGGGATTATACTGGACCTGCATGGGAAGAAAGGGTGGAATTCTAACAAAGAACTAGTCAAAATGGATTGAAATTGGCAACAAATACTATGAGCATACGGCCGTATAACTCCGAGTATACGGCCGTATACTCCCGAGGATCTGGCCGTATACCTGGAATGCTTGGGCAGGTATACGGCCGTATACTCCGTATACTGGAAGTGTCGGTCATATGCCGTGGGTATACGGCCGTATACACGAAAAATCGAGTATTTTGGACTCCGTCATGGTGCTCCAAAGTTTTGGTGGGGAGCCTGTCCCCTTGGAGCACTCCCTGGGCCTCCAAGCCCAGCTGGCCGCGAGGGCGGGGAAACAAATTGGGGGGAGCGGGCTGCAGCGGGCTCATCATGAGCCGAGCGCCACCCCTGCACCCCCCCCCCCAACCTGGAAGGCCCCCAAGCCTTCCGGCTCTGCTGCTACTGCTGTTGCTGTGAGCTCGGGGGGGGGCTTGAGGGGCTTGGGGGGGATGGGGGGGATTGAAGCGGCTGCCCGCCATGGCGCATGCGAGGCCCTGGGGGACCTCGATATGCCCAGCACCGCTGACATTGTCAGTGGTGTTGTGGCGGGCTTGGGGAAGTCCCGTCTCAACATCTCCAAGGAGATTGGGGAGTTTAGCCGGTCTTCCCTAACCTCCTTGAGCGAGGCCAATGCCTCCCTCAAGGAGGAGCTGAAGGCTTCCCATGCTGAGGGTGAAGCCAAGGAGAAGAGGATTGTGGACCTGGAGGCCAAGTTGGCCGAGGCCACCACAAGTGCCCATGAGTGGCACCTCAAGGCCAAGGAGTTGGAGACACAACTCCAAGTGGCCAAGGCCAACGAGGAGCGGGCGAGGTCCATTGTGGCCCATAGTGTCGCACGGACTGCACCCCCACCCCAAGGGTCATGGAGTCAGGGCAGTGGGAGTCAAGGCAGTTAGTCCGCCTCCCCAGCACGTGGCGTGCCCCCAAAGCCGCAATGCCTTCCCCCATCCAACCTCGCCCTTGCAGCTTTATGCCGAGAGTTGGTGTACCGCAAGGTGCACATTTTGGGTGTACAAGTGCACAATGTGCAGTTTGGGGCTACAGGGACACGCAAGCAGGGGAAGGATTGGCGCTGTGCCCGCTTGTGCAGCGGGAATGGAAGGCAAAGGGAGCTAATTTGCCTTTCAAATGCACATGCGCATGCAAATTTTCCAAGGTGGTTCCATTGGAGCACCATTCAAGTGGTACAATGCGATATTACACAAAGAATGCCGGGCCATCGCCATATGAACGATCCTTCTCCGCTTTCCGCCATTTGCGTTGTCGGGGCGCATAGTGGTGGGGAAGTCTGTTTTGAAACAGGCGGAGTGCTCCATAGTCCCTCGCGAGGGACCCCGATGCGGTTGGATGTACATGGAGGTGGTGTTGTGCATGCGAAGGCCTCCAAGGGCTGGCCGGGTCTTGTTTTCAACGCCAAAGCCCACCATGGGCCTGCCCCATGGACGGGGGAGCGCTATGCCATTGTTTTCTACAATGGGTGCAACACAGATTACCTCCCTGATGACTTTGTCGATGAGTTATTGGCCTATGGCTTTCGTCCTTGGGGCCACTAGTGAGCACCGTATACTACTAGTATACGGCCGAATACCTCCGAGTATACGGCCGTATACGTGTGAGTATACGGCCGTATACTCGAAGTATACGGCGAACGATTTGTGCTGAATCTTGCATGTTGTGCGCCTGTTGCATGCGCCTGTGCGCACGCTTCCATTCGGCAACTGGCCCACATATGCCTGGCACATGTCTCTGCAGCAATTATTGTAAGCACTATGTTCGTGAATGCCCATCCAAAGGTGAAGGGGCTCTGTTCTGAGAGCATTCAAGATTTTTGTGAGGGAATCAAACGCCGGCAATTGACCCCTTATGCAGTATGTGATCTGCATCCACAAACGTCAACGCCACCACATTATTTTGTTTCACATCTTATCGCCCACCCTGTTTTTTTTGCATTAGGATTGCGGGGAAAGAGGGCAACGGCAAAGACCCTTGTGGATGCAATTGGTAGCATCAGCATTGCTTGGTGATGATGTACTTTTACGACCCCATGCCCAAGGCCTCATGATTATTTTAAAAGATGGTGAGGTGGATGCGGCCGACAAGGAGGCAATTACCCTACTCCGATGGATGCGGCGGCACCACCTTTCCATCTCAGCATTGAAGGGTTGCATGGGGGCCACATGCACATGGGACCATGTGATGGCAATGCGTAAGGCCATCACACCTTACCTGATAAGGGGAGGATTTTGGAGGTGGCCACTAAAGGGGGTATGCGGACATGTGGGGTGGTGGAATTGCATGATATTGTCACCACCATGGTTGCATGTGCCCATGCTGAGGACAGCATTCGGAAGTATGAGGAGAATACATATTTGGCTGTCGTAATTTGTTCTGATGCCACTGTTTTTCATAATGCCACTGCCACACGCTGTGACGTGTTTGGGGACCTATCGGGGGGCACACCATGATGGTGAGGCATGGGCCTCATGGTGGGTTTTCGATGGGGGGGATGATATGGCCCATTTGCAAAGGATGGATGCCCTGGGGAAATTGAACGACCAAGTCAAAAAACTTGAAGCCTAGGGCGGCATATAAATTTGGGGAACTCCCAAAAAACTATTGTGTTTTAAAAGTGGGGATGTGAAAGTCATGATGTCGGGTTTGTGTGGGAAACTTTTGAATTGCAATCTCAAGTATGACCGATTCCAAGCCCATTTGTTTGCAATTGCAGATTTTCCAGTGCTTCCTCGCATTGGGTCCCTTATGTCTTGCATCCCTCCCGTCCGCAATGTTGGAGATGTGGCACATTGTTGTGCTAGGGTGGGAATAGGCATTGGGAAACGTCTCAAGGACAGTGCCCGCACATGGGGCTCACTAGGAGCCCTAAGGGCCGTGTCCCGTTTCATTTCTGACCTCCGCCAAGAGGCGAAGCACATCCCTGTGGCTGAGAGAGTGATGCGTGCTGCCTTGAAAGAGAAGGAACACACTCTCGACATTAACGCCTCCCGCCTTTTTTTTGAAACACCCGAGTTGCACGCCGAGTTGGTGCTCCTTGTTGCAATGTATTGTACGCATGTTGTGAGGTGGGAGGGCAACAGGTGGCTCAAAACGAGTGCCGTCCTGCACCTCATGTTGTAGGCCTGTTACTATATGCAAAAGATTTGGCACCATGTGGGTCCTGTTCACATGGATCAACGTTGGGATGCGCTGTTCTAGGGCGTGGTGCGGAACCCCCCCAATTTTGGGTGTTGTTAATATGGTAGGAACCCGGAATTTCACATGTTACATGGGTGCACTATGATGCAACAATGTGCCTTGCATGTCTCGTTTGCTCGGTATTGCCCGTTTTGCATGTTTTGCGATTTGGTCTTTGTGTGCTCTAACTAGTTAGAACGGGGTTAGAACGGGGTTAGAGCACTAGTTATCGCGTGGGTTATCGCGCGATAACCTTGTTATCGCGGGGGTTATCGCGCTAGTTATCGCGCAAGAAGTAGGTTGTCGCACGAGTTATCGCGTAGGTTATCGCGCTTCATTCTCTCTTGTTTTATGTTTTCCTTCTTTGCTTTAGCTCTCAAAGCATCGTATTCTTTGTAATGGCCCTTGCTGCTGCCCACGCTTGGTGCGAGCACCATCCAAAGCTCCTTGGTGTCCGTCGCCTTGGCGGTCCCGAGGGATTTACCATGGGCGACGTCAACGTGAGGCGCCCTGTGGCGACTCGCTTTGAACATGGTGTGGACTTTGGACTCATTGTCCATACCGCCTCCCCCTCCTCCCCCTCATGGCATGGCACACAAAGGCCATCTTTGTGGGCGGCGCACAAAACCGCCCGGTCGCAGCCGTAGCACTTGGCTACGACCTTCCCCCTACACCTAACCGCCCCCTCACAATGGACTGTCTTGACCACCCGGCCACCAGGTGCACCCAGCTGGGGCCGTTTGATGGACTGGGTCACGTGCAATTTGGTAAATCGAAGATTCCCCCCTTGGGTTAGCTCAATGGCAAAAAATGCCATGAGGCGGGGGTGGGTCACCCCTGTGTGGGAGGCCTTTGGAATGCCCGACCCCCGGTGGACATCAAGGGCATTAAAAAAAAAGGTAGTGCCCCTCTTGAATGGCACAGCCGTCTCCACCCAAGGGTCAGGGAACCCCGAACTACTAGAGGGCACAAAAAGAAAATGCAACCCATCCTCCTCCTCATGATTATGGGTTAGCATTGTAAGGCAATTGACAATCAATGTGCCTTCAGCAATGGTGTAGGGGGGGCGTCGCGATGGAGGTGCTGGGGGGTGTGGTCATAGGCCGAAATGTCGGCCATATCAAGGATGGTGCAGCTCCATCCGACACCCCCCACCACAGTCTTCTTCGCTGTCTCCGGCACATGATCTGCAATCCTTTTGAGGACTGGCAGATCATGGAGCTTGTGGGGGTTGTGCTTGTGGTGGTTGGCACCCCCTTAGTTGCGGTACAATGTGTCGTGGGTCCCAAAATCTTGGGGCCTGCCCACAATGGGGGGGTTCTCATTGAAAATGGGTGCCTTCTCTGAGACAGGCACCCTGTCCAGATCATGCAAAAGACTTTGCAGCTGCACATCACTCAAAAAATCGTGCTTCAGGAGGTGGTTGACCACCAACCTTCCCCCCACAGTGAGCACAAAGTCATTGGGGTCCCTATTAAAGGCCCCCAAGGGCTCGGCGGCAACCACTTCCTCCGCCTCCCCAATAAGTGGGGGTGTTGCCCCAAAAGGAAAAAGAATCACCCCCTGCCCCGAAATAATGTTGGGAGTGGTGACCCCATACCACTCACGCTCCCACTCCCTTGTGGGGCAAAGGGAGTGCATGGGGAGCTTGTTTTCGGGGTCGTCAGTGCAGACCCGGCGGGTGTTGTGGGTGAGGGGTTGGGGGAACCATCCATCCGACTTCCCCTTCCCCTTACCCGGTCGGATCCTTACCTTCTGCACACTAATCATGAGGGGGTTGTGGGGCTTCTCCTTCCCCCTCTCAGCCCCCGCCTCCACCACCTCCTCCACTTCCCCCTCCTCTTCCTCCTCTTCCTCCTGACCCACATAAAGGGTCGTCTTCGTCCCCGCACCCTTCTCGGCATGGGCGGTGACGGACTCCAACACCGCGTCCACACCCCCGGGATGCAGCTGGATCAAAAATCCAGCAACCCCTGGATTTACCTCTAGCAACTCGAAGATGTAGTTGCTGAGAACTAGGGGGTCTTTCTCGTCGGCCATGAAGGGGGGAGGAGGAGGAGGTGGTGGAGGACCCCAATGGGGTCAGCATTGAGCCATCTGCTCAGTGCTTGCTCCCGGTGGGAACAACCACCGGGCATTCTTTGTTGTCGGGGTGGGGGAATGGGAGGGAGGTGATTGCCCCCCTCACTAATGAGGAGGTGGGGGGGTCGCAGGCCACCCCGATCAGTGCCCCTTGGCCAAGGTGTGCCATGGGGAGGCACTGCCGTGGCGCTCCCTGCAAGGGCACGTTGGGATTAGGGTGCCGCCGGGATGCTTTCTGGTGGTGAGGAAGGGATTGTATGGAGGAGTGGCAAGGCTGGCCCCTCAGGTCGAGGGGGTGGCGCAAGTGGTGGAGTGGAGGCAAGTGGGGGAGTATGCCGCCGTCAAGGACTTCGTGTGGCTGCGGAGGATGAATCTGGTGCTAGACGACACCAGGAAGGAGGGCAAAGGCATGTGCCCATGTCACCAGGTGTGAAAACTTCCCACTACACCTGCACCGACCCGTGCTCTAACTAGTTATCGCGCTAGGTTATCGCGTTCTAACTAGGTGCTCTAACTAGTTATCGCGCTACGTTATCGCGTTCTAACTAGTTATCGCGCGGGTTATCGCGGGGGTTATCACGTTCTAACTAGGCTATCGCGCGAGTTATCGCGGTAGTTATCGCGTGTTTTTTTTAGTTTCTTTTTTTCTTCTCAGGGCACCATCCTGCAGCTACCGCGTATCTTCGTCAAGGACGAAGCCCAGGCGCCAGCAGCAGCACCAAGAGCAGCAGAAGCAGCCGGGGCACGGGCTGCCAAGCCGTCGGCGGCCTGTGTGGATTTGGAGGGGGAGAAGAGGCCGGCGGAGGGGTCGGCCTGGCTGCGGGGTGAGCCTGGGGATGAGGCTTGCCGGATGGGGGGGACGGGATGGTACCGGCAGGTCACCATCACCGAGAAGGAGGGGGGGGGGTGGAGAGGAAGACCAACCTCACCCTCCCCTCCTTTGTGTGGGTTGGGGGGGAAACGGCCAAATGGCCAAATGCCGCTGAGGGGGAAACGGTTGCGGCTTTTTTGTGTTTGTTTGGGATGAGTGACCCCCTCTAAAGGAAATTTTTTTTGAGGGTTTGCTTCATTGATGAAGCATCGGGGGAGTACACCGGGAGGGAAGTGTGGCAGAAGCTGCACAAGGGGGGGGTCATCCACCCGGTTGGGGGGTATGACCCCCCCCAATCTGTGTTGGATGCCACTGCCGAATGGGTTCGGCAGTATGCGCCCAAGGGGGGAAGGCCGGGAAAGCATACGAAGTGGGGGCCTGAGGTGGTGGTCGTTGAGGCGGATGCCCCCCCCCCCCTATAGGGGTAAGGCCCCCACGCCCTCCCCCAAGCCGTCGAAGGTGGCCAAGGTGGCGGCCTAGCCCCCCCCTGAGGCCCTGGATGTGGAGGCCTTGGGGGCCAGTGTGGCCACCCACTTGACGGACGCTTGCCAGTTTTGGTTGAAGCTAGCGGCCGCCACGGGGGTCGAGGCCGCACTGGCCAACCGCCGGTCGAACGACCACAAGTCGGCCTTGGCGAAGGCCGAAAAGGTCCAGGGCAACACCTAGCGTGCCCTGGACCAGGCCCTCAACCTGGCCGCCAAGAGGGGGGAGGAGGTGGAGACGGTGAGGGGGGCCCTGAGGGAGGCCGAGGAGGCGAGGCGGAAGGCGGAGGTGGAGGCGGCCGCCCTGAGGGCGGAGGTGGAGGCGCCGCGGAAGTTGGGGGAAGACCTCCAGTAGCGCTTGGGGGTGGCTGAGGCACAAGTGTGCAACCTCACCACCACCCTCAGTGCCCCCACACCGCCCAGCAGGGGCTGGGGCCGCCAGGGGTGCAGAGTCAGGGTAGCGGGAGTAGGAGTGGGAGCCAATGACTCTTGGGTTGCTAAGGGGGTTGCCTAAGTGCATTTTTCGTGGGGAGGAGCGATATTCCATTGTCTATAGAGGGGACGTTTCTGTCCGGAAGCGCTCCGCGGGGCACAATACGTGCTGCGCCTGTTGCTTCATTACACGCAGCACGCGCAGCACGTGCAGAACGCAAACAACACGCACATAACGCGCAGAACGCGCAAAAGGCGCAGCACGGCGTTCTAGAGGCAAACTGAGAAGCAGACTTCCGGCACGCGCAAAACGCGTAGCACGCGGAGCACGTCACTATTGCACACGCGCGCACTTTTGGGGGGCCGCGTCCTCACAATTTGGGTATCCAGCGTACGCGGTTGTCCCCCAGGGTTCGCACTGGTCCCATGGGTAGGGTTGGCAGAGGCTTGGCGGCCATGAAGTCCACGATTCCACCACGCCCGCCCTCCACCACCTTCTCCTTCCCAATTTTCGTCATCCTCCATGTCCTCGTCTTCTTCCCCATCACTCTCCTCCTCCTCCTCACTCTCTTCCTCCTCATCCTCCTCCCCCTCCTCCTCACTCTCCTCCTCCGTGTCATCCTCACTCTCCTCCCTCTCGGTTCCATCCTCCTCGGCCTCTGCGCTCTCCTCCTCCACATTCGCCTCTACCACCCCGGTCACCCCATGTGCCACGGCAAAGCACCCCACATGGTACCACTTGCCGCACCTACAACAAACGTAGTGGGTCTTGCCCCGGTTGCAATGGGTGCACACCCGGCGGCCCGGCATCCACACCGGCACGTGGACGGGCTTGGCCACTGCCATTGTACAAAAGCGGCGCCGGATAAGGTTCCACTGCCAGTCAAACATGGTACCCGTTTGGGCCCCCCCGAGGGACTGGCAAGTCGCGTATGCGTTGACCACGGCGTGACGGAGCACGAACGCACGCACCGCATGCAACCACGTCATCTTACGTCCCATCTGGCGCATCTGGAGGGCCATCCGGTTGACGCCATCCACCCCACGCGATAACTGGCGGTAGCCGGCGACCACCGGGTTCACCTCGTTCCCGCTTGCAAGAGTTTGGCTTTCTGGGACGTGGACGTTCGTGAGCATCGGCACTACGCGGGGCGGCTTGTGACCTACCTTTGGGTTCTTGCAGACCACCATGGCGTACCTCTCGTCGTCCACAGTGCACGTGGCGGGTTGTCCTTCTCCTAGAGGTTCTCCTGCCTTGCCCACCCCGTACGTGGAGCGCTTCGTCATCATCAAGAAGGCGTGCCTCTCCGCAGCGAGGTCACGCGCTAGCTCGTGCGATCCAAAAAAGGATTCCGCACAGAGGATGGTCCTGGTAGGGAGGAGGCCTGCCCACATGGTCATGATCTGCTGGGCATTGAAGTTGCCCGCACTGTTGCCAAACCGCCGCAGGTGCCCGTGTCTACCCGTGTACAAGTACATGTGCACCATGTACCCACTAGTGGCATCGGCAAGGCGATAGAGCTTGATGCCGGTTGAGTGGGGCTTGTGGGCGATGAACATCCGTAGTGGCCGGGCACGTATGCCTTTGTGCGGCACCACGGACTCATCCCCACAAGCCGCGCTACCCAACCGCCAGGCACCAGCCCACTGCCCATTGCACTCCTCCAGTAGTTCAACAACGTCGGGCCGGATGTTACGGCGCAAGACGTAGTACTCCTTGCGGCTTAGCAATCGTGCCATGAAGGGGTTGTATAGTAACCCGTCTCGTTCCCAGATGCCATCTACTTGCATGGGCCGTTCCATGCCCAGTAGGAGGATGAAGGCGTTGTACCTACGGAAATGGAAGCCACCGCTAGAATCGATTGGGGCAAACAGTACAATCCATTGGGCCAACCGCTAGAATCAAATGGGACACACCTTGGTACTACGGGGATCAAGTTGGAGAGGTTCGCCTTTTGGAGGGATGCCCGCTGTAATTCCTAGATGGGAGCCAACATGTGGTCCTACAAAACATCCTCGGTGTACCCGACTAGTTCAGTTTGGCCTGGCCGGACTCCATGCATGATATTTGCTGCACAATCCTCCAGGGGGAGTGCACCCGCATAAAGATTCGTGGGAAATGGCATTTTCGAAGAGCGGTGTGTCTTCATAACACGGAACACGGACATTCAGACTCCAGAGGCAGTACCGGAGGCAACGCCCAGAATGCGCAACACGCGCAGAACGCGCCACACGCAGTCCAGAGGCACAGTCAGAGGCAACACGCAGCACATGTAGCACGGGGCAGTGTCAGTGTTTTTTTCTTGGGGGGGGGTTTGAGCCTCCATTCCCCCACCACACAGTAATCTGCAGCGGAGGGGGGGGGTTTCAACCTCGATTCCCCAACCACAGAACGATGGGCAACATGTGTGGTACAGGGTTTTTCATTGAAACGTGGTACGTTAAATCACGTTAAATCACGTTTTACCACGTTTTGAGCCGATTTGCCAAATCACGTTAAATCACGTTAAAACACGTTGAATCACGTTTCACGCCCCGACCAGGGGGGCGGCCGACCCCAGAACCTGTGTTGTGGGTTTGGGTTGCAATGGATCATGGACCTATCCTTCCCTGGCATGCCATGTGAATGCGCAACATAGAAGCAAGACACGGTGTCAACTGACACTGTGTTCTCTGTAGGTGATCAGGACCAGATCAAGTCTAGCGGATGACAACATGCGCCATTTCCGTGTCAGGCCCTTTTGTCTGTGCTCCTTTTCGTTATGCCCGATGACCCACAGACCAACAGTGCAACGGACAAAGAATGGGAGAGCTACAAACGTGTTCAGTGCATTGCCCCGTGTTACATGTTCCCAAGGACAGGGCTGATGAATGAGATTGGTGTACATGGGTTTACCATGTCCAGAATACACAGAGCAGCATGGAATCGCAACCCAAAAATCACGTTAAAAATCACGTTAAATCACGTTAAGTCACGTTAAATCACGTTAAATCACGTTTCATCCGGGGCAGCCCAATCACGTTTCTATGGAAAACCCTGGTGGTAATTTTTTTTTGCGGAACACCACCAGTTCGCTTGTGGTGGGCGTAGAACAGGCACTACATGTCCAATCGCCATAGTACTCCATTATTGTACAGCCAAGAAACCGGTATTTCTACCAAGTGTTGCGACGCCACCAGTCCGGCGCCTGTTGCGAAAAAGAGTCTGTCTGCGCTGAAACTTCCCAAGGGGGAACCCGCAAAGCGGGCTGTGATGTCTGACGCCCCCAGGACTCGTCGGGGTCCGGCCATTCGGGACTCGGTTTCCCAAGCGGGGAGAAAAAACCCTCTGACCCCTCACCCTCCCACCCGTACTCCCCCTCCCAGCCCTCCCACCCCTCTACAAATCTTGGATGTCGCCGTCCGTCATCTTGCCCTCAGCAGCCGTCTCCGTATATGGAGCCCCTTCCGGTTCGGCATGGTGTTCCGGGGAGTCGGGGGGCTCCTCCTTCACTCGCACAGGCGCTTGCAGAACACGGAAAACGGGGTGCTGTCCTCCAGAGGAGGGCAAGAATCGAGACACATGTAACGCGCAATACGCGCATAACGCGCAGCACACGCCGGGGCGGATTCCAGAGGCACAACAGAACCATACGGGCATGAAGCGCAAACGGCAGTGGCACCACAACGCGCACCTGCTCACCTGCCGGACCACCATCGCCCCCTGCTGAGACCTCCGCACCTGCGGCAGCGCCTTCTGCGGCGCCTTGTGCGGCCTCCTTGGGCCCTTGTTTGGACTCCTCATCTTTGGTCCCCGGGGGGAGCTTGTGCAGAACGCGAACAACGTGACGTCTCTCCTCCAGAGGCAACGCGGAGGCACGACATGTAGAACGCGCAGAACGTGCAACACGCGCAACACGGAGCGGAGCGGCCTCTGGAGGTGACAAAGAAGCACACGCGGAGAACACCCAGCACAACGACCTGCTGCTCCTCCATGGCACCGGCGCTAGATCCTTCTGCTCTGATGCTCGCGGGCTGATCGTCCCGTGTCTCGCCGGTCTCCTGCGGATCCTATGGAAACACAACGGGGGCCACCGAGTTGCAAAACATTGGGCAGACGAGACCGGGGCTCCACATACATGTGACTCACGGCTCCTTACAAACCACGCATTGAAAGCCGCAACGGAGGACGTACGATCGGGTGGGTTCCGCAGCCGCCCACACACCTTCTTGATCTGTGCCACATTGGTGAACGGGCCGAGCAGCGCCTTCGGTTGAAGCTCGGGCGGCTAGCCCGTTGCGAAGGGGGGCCCGCCATAGGGCAGGGAAGGCGGGGGGCCCCGCGGCGGCGCGCCATGCGGCGGTGGCGGGGGGGGGGGGGCTGCGGATAGGGGTGCCATTGCGGGTCTTGGTGGTAGGACTCTTGGGGTTGACGGTGGGCATGAGGCGGCGGGTACTGCGGTGGCGGGGGGGGAAGGTGCGGGTACCCGCTCATGTGAGGGGGCTCCCAATCCCAAGCGGCACTCTGCACAACGCGTAACACGGAAAGTCCTCCTCCAGAAGGGTGCGCGGAATCATACCTGCAACGCGCATCGCGCTACCATGGGCCTCCAGAGGCGCGGCGGAGGCAACAGCACGCACACCACCGAGACCACAAAGCACACGAATACCCGTGTTTTCTTCGCTGCCCGCTCTCGCTTGCGCACCCGCGACCATGCTCCACACGCCGGGAGTTCGAGGTTCCTTTACTCTTCCCATTCGTACGCCATCAGGCCGGCCATCCGGACAAACCGGACGAACTCCTCCTGCAGAATGCGGAAAACGGGAATGTTCCTTCAGAGGCAGGCTAGAAGCAAACGCAGAGAACGCCGGAAACGCGCATGACGTGCGGCACGACTATGTAGAAACACAACAGAGGACGCGCGCAACAACTGCAAAACATCCCTTTCCATGTCAACAATGGCTTCGATGCCGGTCGCGCTGACCCGATCGGCCCCGCCACCTCCACGACCACCTCGAAGGCCCTCCATCTTCAGCTTGGCCAGACTGATACCCTCCGATTGCGGGCTAAGGTCCACCGGCCATTGCGGTGCGGCGGCGCAACCCGTACAAACCCAAAGGCCCTTCAAAATCCCCTCCGCCACTTGCCGCAGGCTGCTCGAGGGATACTGCTTTTTGAAATACTCACGGGCTGCCGCAGCCCACTGGGCGTTCTTGGTCCCGCATCTCAGCACGCTTTGCACGCTCAGGGCCCGGACACTGGTGTGCAGCAGAACTCCCAAACCGATCTCTTGCCTGGACTTGGGTTCCTCCGACAAGCACCCCTTGTAGTGCATCACCAATCGGCCTAGGGTCGCATTGAAGTCCGTCTCCAAGATTCTCTGCATTGTGTCCAGATCACGGTCGTACCCGCCTTCATGCTGGAACTTCTCTGCTCTTGTCGGTGCGGCACTGATGCTCTTCTGCGGGCCCTTCCCGCCTATCGCAAAGGACACGTGCCCACGGGCCGGCTTGTCCTTGTCCTTCTTTTTCTTGGGCATCTCCGCCTCGGACTTCTTCGGTGGCACCTTGGCCGGGCTCCGCTCCTCCAACTTCCGCTTCTTCTTCTCTGCCATTGTCTGCGGCTCCTGCTTGACCTCCAGCATGGTGGACCGTGCTGCCTTCGCGGAAGAAGAAGAGTGTTTCTCCGGCACAACGGGGTCCTTTGGCTCGTCCTCGGAATGCTCCTTCTTCAGTGTGCCTCGGGCCTGCTTCTTGCCATGGGGTGGCTCGTCGTCGTCTTCCTCCTCGGTCTCCTCTTCCTCCTCTTCGTCTCCGTCGTCCGGTGATGCCTCCTCCTCCTCTTCCTCCTCACTCTCTTGTTCTTCACCCTCCAGCTAGGTCCACAACCGGTTCGCTTGGATCAGCAGAACGCGCAGCACGTGTAGCACAATGGCGGCGCCCCCAGAGGCGGAACGAGAGGCACATCACCGGAAGGCACATAACGCGCAACACGCGCAACACGCATATGACACGGGGCAGAATCACTTACAGATGCAACACGCAGCACACGCAGTACAACCTTTGTGTAGCCATCCATCCGGCTTGGCGCGGCAATCTTGGACTTTTGGGGGATCGCGGGGCTTTCCTTTCTCCGTCTTAATCTGCAGGCAGTTGGTGGGTTAAGCAGCTTATCGAAAATGGAGATTGGGGACTATCATGGTGCGACCATACAAAACAAAATGGCACGTGTCATGCATGCATACTTGATATGCGGTCACGTTGGTGAGGAACATCTCATCCTCTCGGCGATCCTTGCTGCCGACCTTCTTGCGATTCACCCAAGCTGCGTGCCACCCAGCTGTGAAGAAATGTGTGGCACGGCCCCAAAAGCAGAAACAAAAAGGCGAAAAGAACGGCATCGACGTGGGAGACATCAAAAGGCACAACACAGCGTACTCCCCCGCATTGAACAATCACATACATGTCTGCTGTTTGATCTAGAACACGATGAACGCGTTGTGCTTCAACATGGCCGCGATCCCCTAACTGCACAGGTGGCCCCCCTTGGCAAGCCACTGCTTGTGGTTGTCCGGGAAAACGGGTGCAGGCATAAAGAAAGGGCTGAGGTACAGGTGACACGTAGCCCGCGCAAAACGTGGGTTCCGGCCTCCAGAAGCATGGTGTTCGTTACGCGCGGCACGCGGAACACGCCTTGCACGGATATGCGACACGAGTTATTCGGCTTCCAGAGGCACACCTAGAATTGAACGCTTAGAACACGTAACACGCGTAACACGCGCGGCAGACGGAGCACGAAAGCCAAGGTAGAGGCAACGGCACGATACGCTTCTCACATGGAAAATGCAGGAAATGAACAAAACGGAATCTTCCACGACGTCCGGCACGTTCGAATACCCCCTGGAACAGAAAAACTTCATGGATTCATTTTTGACAAACAAAAAACGTTGATTCCGCTCTGCGCGTGGTAGACAAAGGAATATGGGGCCCAAGTGGACATGTGCCACTTCGGCCCAGTGGGAAGCGGAAACCCCAACCCCTATAATTTTAGGGCGACCCACATGGCTGCTGCTACCCTGAGGCCGTCCCATACCCCCTTGGTTGTAGACTTGAATGAGTATTGCACCTGGAATGCTCCACCATGGTTCACATGGTGTAGCATCCAAGTTGTTCGCCCTCAAGGGACGCACACCATGGGCCTTCACGCCCATTTGTGTGATGGGTCGTCCATGGCGCTTATTGTGTGTGTGGGGTCTTTCAGGGGGGGTGATTTTTGCGTGGAGAGTGGTGGCCTGCTGAATCCCTCCCTGAGGGAAAAAAAGCGGCACACCCGTGTGTGCAAGGGTAGGGCGGTGGAGGGTTGGGCATGCAAGGCCACCCCCCAAGCCCCGGGGCACTACATGCTCCATTGCCATCGGAGGGCGAGCGACGGAGCGTGGTTTTTTACAGAGCGGGGGGGGGGGGTGCTGCACTGCACGCCTCCGTGGCGGCAGCAGCTGGTGGCCATGGGTTTTAGGGTGCCCAATGCTTGCTCTAACCCCTCCAGTTAGTGCGCACTAACCTCTGCTCTAACTAGTTATCGCGGTAGTTATCGCGCTCTAACTGGTTGCTCTAACTAGTTATCGCGTTGGGTTATCGTGTTCTAACTAGTTATCGCGGGGTTTATCGCGGGGGTTATCGCACGATAACCTAGTTATCGCGGGGATTATCGCGTGGGTTATCGCGTGTGTTTTTTGGGCCCTTGCTTCAAAACCCTCCCTCATTTCCTGCCCAGGCCCTCTTATTCTTCATGGATGATGCTGTTAACGAGGCCCTGAGGGCTCTGAACTCAGCTAACCTCCGGCGGTACACCGATTTGCAGTGCCCCAAGGCCCGGCGGCGGCGGTTGAAGGCTGTTCAGCGGCTGGTGCGAGTTCTATTGGATGATCCCAACATTCTGTGTGGCACCAACACCAAAGGAGAAGTTTGTTTAAGTGGTGGGGCGTGCACTGCCCTGTCTGGCCCACTTGGTGGCCATCTTGCATTCACAGCTCAGGAGCATGAGGCCCTGAGCATGCTACGCATGGCATGCAGCATGCATCTTTCCCAGCGGCCCCTTTTGCGAATGCCCCGCCGTTGCACCCAACGGGACCTGAGGACCGTTCGGCAACGGGTCATGCCCTACTTTCCCCAAGCAACCATTGTAAAGTCTACCACAGGCCGCAATAGTGCAGCTGGCCATGTGCGTTTGCAGTCAATTTTGCAAAATGCAATATCCATGGCCCGAGTTATTGGGAACCCCCCCCCCCCCCTAGTGGCGTTGCCATTGTTGTCATTTCAGTTGATGCGACTTCCTTGTGGAAGGCATCCTCAAGCCGTGCGGATGTATGGGTTAATGTATGGGTGGGGGGGGCAAAGTATGCTTCGAAGGCGAAGCTATGGGCCTCATGGTTTTGCATGGATGGCGGGGATGAACAGGCTTTTTTGAGAAGCCTGGACATCTCCGCCAACCTCAACCAAGAGGTGAGGGATGTGGAGGAGGACGTTGTCCTCTTTCAAAACCAATTTTTGACTTGCGCTGTCATTTTGACAGGGGATGGGAAGGGGATGCAAGCAATGGGGGGGGGCTGGGTCTAAGTGTTGGTTGTGCGAAGACTCCAATGGTATTGTTGAAGAAATGGGGGTGGAGTCCACCTCAAGATGGGGGGCATTCTTGAGAAGTGTGACCCCTCATAGGCGGCCGGGGGACTACCAACATGCAGCATGCCGCATTCTAAACGGCATTGCAAAGCGCACTGAGACCACCCTTCAAGCCCTCCCCCCTTGTACCCCTGGTAAGGCCCAAGCTCTTGCAACTTTGCAAGCCTTCAAACGCTGTGAAGGATGAGACCTGAGGCATCCCTCTAAGGGAACATCTCCCCTCGGCCTCAAGGGCCACAGAAAAAGATTTCGATCTTACAAGCACCAAACTTTTCCTAACCCCCCCCCCCCCTTCCAAAGGCAATTTGTGGATTGCCTGAAAGAGCATGTCCCCACAGTGAGGACCCCTGGTGGACCTCCGTTATGGGTTGTTGTGCATGTCATGGTAAAATGCATTGAGGGTTTGTATGAGCTTTGGAGCGCGAGGGAGATGTACACTCTAACCCAAGTGGAACGCCACCGTGCGTTGACCGCAAAATTTTCAAAAGCTTGGGGACCCTCAGGTTGGTCCCCCACCAGGTGCTTGGCACATTCCACTTTTTTTGCCGAGAAATGCAGGAACATTTTTCAATCTTTCTCCATCCCAACAGAGTATCGGCATGGGCCTTACAAGAGGAGGCTCCAAAATTGTTTTAAGGGTTGGTCCTTGGCGAGGCCAAGTATGTCCCACCGCCACATGCACCATTCCATGTCCATGAATGCCCTGGAGCAAGGGCTTTTGGGACGGGAGGCAGCCAAGGCCTCAGACACTGATGACTTTGTATGAAAAAAGACCATACATGCTTTGTGCCAAGTGTTTTGTGTTGTTTGTCCTAGTGAGGGATGGAGGAGGGGTGCGCGATAGCTACCCGCGATAACTGCGCGATAATTGTGTTATCGGGCGATAACTAGTGCTCTAACTAGTTAGAGCAAGGTGCTCTAACTGCCTTCTAACTCTGTTCTCACTATGCACTAACTCTTTGACCCCCTCCCAAAAAAACCACCCCTACGATGTGGGTTGTGTGGGGAAAGAAAGGGGATGGGGGGATTTTGAGGGTGCTGAATCCATTTTTTTAGGTGGTTTGCCCCAAAATTGAGGCTAGGTGGTCGTTCCGGAAATTGTGTTCTAACTAGGGGTTCCGCACCAGGCCCTAGAACGCGGCATCCCATGGTGGACCTCCGTTATGGGTTGTTGTGCACGTCATGCTAAAATGCATTGAGGGTTTGTATGAGCTTTGGACGGTGAGGGAGATGTACACTCTAACCCAAGTGGAACGCCACCGTGCGTTGACCACAAACTTTTCAAAAGCTTGGGGAGACTCAGGTTGGTCCCCCACCAGGTGCTTGGCACATTCCATTTTTTTGCCGAGAAATGGAGGAACATTTTTCAGTTTTCCTCCATCCCAACAGAGTATCGGCATGGGCCTTACAAGCGTCGGCTCAAAAATTCTTTTAAGGGTTGGTCCTTGGTGAGGCCAAGTATGTCCCTCCGCCACATGCACCATTGCATGTCCATGAACGCCCTGGAGCAAGGGCTTTTGGGACTTGAGGCAGTCAAGGCCTTACACATTGATGGCTTTGTATGAAGAAAGACCATACATGGGGATTAGGTCATACCAAACCCATACCCAAAGTCGGCCCTGTCACTGACCCATGACCTGCTATGTGTACTCTCAATGGACACTTGGTGGAACTTCGGTCACGAGTTAAAAAAAAAAAAAAGAAAGAAAGACCATACATGCTTTGTGCTAAGTGTTTTGTGTTGTTTGTCCTAGTGAGGGATGGAGGAGGGTGCGCGCTAACTACCCGCGATAACTACGCGAGAACTGAGTTATCGCGCGATAACTAGTGCTCTAACTAGTTAGAGCAAGGTGCTCTAATGCTCAATGTGTTCTAACTCTGTTCTAACTGTGCTCTATCTCTTTGACCCCCCCCCAAAAAACCACCCCATACGATGAGGGTTGTGTGGGGAAAGAAAGGCGATGGGGGTTTTAGAGGGTGCTGAATCCATTGTTTTAGGTGGTTTGCCCCAAAATTGAGGCTAGGTGGGTGTTCCGGAAATTCCGTTCTAACTAGGGGTTCCGCACCAGGCCCTAGAACGCTGCATCCCAGCCAACGTTATGCATGCATGGTTACACAATCCACCAAGGCGTGGGGGGCATTGGGGTGGAGTGTTCCAGTTTGGGTGCATTGGGTGCTGTGCCACAGTGGTGCACACCTCCAAAGGTGGCGGAATTTTATTAAGTTTTCCTCCATTCCCACGGAATGGAGGAACAAAAGTTTTAAAATGGACATCCGCCATTGTTTTCAAGGGTGGAAGCTGAGCAAGCCTTATGTCATCCAATGGGCACCAAGGCATACTCTGCACCTAGAAACCCTTGATTGGGGCATCCGGTTGTGGTTTGGGGAAAAGGGTTTGGGTAGAGAGGGGATCAGGCTTGGCATGCAATGCATGCGGAAGAACCATCGTGCACCAAAGCACATGTAGGTATATGTCATGTGATATGATATGCTGTGCAATATGCTTAAGTGTGTATATTAGGTATATATAACATGCGGAAGTGGATCACATTTGACATTTCGGATGGGACATCAAACAAGGGTGCTTCTTCTGGTCCTGTGCTTTGCTCATATGGTGCTCCTTTGTGTGTACAATGTGTTTGGGGGTTGCAGGGTCATGAGTACTTGCAAGGGGGGGGGGGTAGTTGATGAGAATGGTGGCATGGGTGGAAGGCAGAAAGTCCCCGTATACTCCGAGTATACGACGTTTACTTCCGAGTACACGGCCGTAGACTCCGAAGTAGACGGCAAGAGTACGTCTCCAATACTTCGACTATACTTCCCAATACCTCAAAAAGTGTAGATTGCCACACACAGGTGTGGGTGTATGGAATTGGCTTTCTCGTTTTTTGACCCCCCCCCCTATTTTCATGGAGCACACTAAGGCCATGCTGAGGTACCTGATGCGCCAGGAACCCCCGGACCCCCGTCAAACACCAGAAAGCTGGCAGGCCTGGACCAAGCTATCGATACCACCCAAACACCACTCATTTATGCAGACCGCACTGTGGAAAAAACTCCCAGGGGGGACTAGACTCGCCAACTGGCTCCCCCAGCACACACACTGCCTGGTGGATGGCAAACCGGACGACATGCGACATGCACTTCTCGAATGCCGGTCTGCCCCCCCCCCCCGCGTATCACATCGCTGAACAATGCATGGGGCCAGCGATATTGGAGGAAAGCACGGAAACAGACCCAGAGGTCCTCCTGTGGGACATGCCAGTACTATCCTTCCAGAGCCCGCTGGGACTGATCATGTGCACCGCAGTTATGGCATCCTGGAACCTGCGCAATGCGGTCAAATTCCGTGACACCCCCCCAACGTGGGATATATTCCTCACACAGTGGCTGTGCATTCTTGCGCGATGGTACGAGCACCCAGCCCCAACCCTCCCCACGCCCGAAGTGCGGGACATGCACCGAGCGATCACGTCCCTCAAGGAAACAGGAAATTTGCAGCACCCCAGGCTGAACCAACCCGACCCATCCCCCCCCAAGCTCCGCAACCCGCGGCCCAGGAAGCGCAAAAAGGACATGTATGGTCCGGCGATGGCGGAGGCACATCAGAAAGTCATTGATGAGTATGTGGCGGAGGGATGGAAAGCCATCTACCCCGACGGCTCGTCGGAGGTCCACCCGGAGGCGGGAATGGTGGGAGGGTTTGGGGTATACTTCGGGGATCACCGGGACACAGCACAGTGCATCCCCATCTCCCAGAAACAAACAAATAACAGGGGAGAGCTCCTCGCGGCCATACATGCCATTTGCCATAGGACACCGCATAAGCGCACACTGATCTGCTCTGATTCAAAACTAGTGGTCATGGGGGCCACGGGCAAAGCCAGCAAATGGCGGCGCCACGACTGGCAAGGCTCACGGGGGCCGGTGGGCCACGTGGACCTGTGGGAGCAACCCCTCAAGGAAATTGAACAGGCAGGGGTAGCGGTACACTGGCTGCATGTCCCCTCACACGTTGGCATTGTAGGAAACACACACGCGGACACACTGGCTGACATGGGCCGCCGCAAATCCCCCCTTCTCTGAGGATATGTTACCTCAGCCCGGCGCCCTCAGCAGGAGAGGCAGGCACAGGGACAGGAAGACGAGTCCAACCTGGATGAGCCACCCATGTTTTCTCCAGAGAAGCGGACAGCCAACCCGCCTCCTCGTGGCACTCCCCCCCCCCCGACCCCCCGCAGACAGGGAGTTACTCCACTGCTGGAAGTCGAGGACTGCACCCCAGCCTCCAAGAGACCACACCACTCGCCGGACTGCAGTGACCCGGCCTCAGGATGGAGGTCGCGGGCGGTCTCCCGCTCACCAGGGGCAACACCAATGCGTGACGTCAGGCAGGAACTCTTCCCCTCGTCAGCCCCCCCCTCCTCCCTAGGCACTTGTGATGAGGCCTGGCTGGCACCCAGTTCACCGGCAACGGCCTCCACGATCACGTGCAGCAGGGAGGGCTCACGATGTGGGACACCGGACCCCAGCCGCCCTTTGTTTGGCACGCCGTAAAGCACGCGACCCCACACCCCCATAGGTTTAGACCCCATAGCCGACAGACACCCCAAACACGGCAAGAGACCGGCACGGCCCAGTAGTGAGAGCGGTAGTCTTCACTCGTCCAGTGCGGGGGTTCGATCCCGGGAGCTGGTGCTCTTGGAATCCCTGCACGTAGAGCTCTCTAGTCGGTGTCGTGGGAACCACCCCCCCCTACAGCCGCCCGCGCCACCACCAGTACCGGTGGATAGGGTGGAGGTCTCGTCCGTTTTGCCCCAGCCCCAAAAAGTGACACGCAGGATCCACACACACCTGCAGCAGTGCGCCGCCACCTGTACTGGAACAGGTCGACGGGAGGTCCCGCCCGGTATTCGAAGGGATCGGTGGGAGACCACCGATCCCGGGATTCGAACCACCTCCTTCACGGCAAGCGCCGGGTGCGCTGCCACTTGAGCGGCCGCCTTCTGAGAGGCACTGGAACTTGGCACAGGGAACGACCACACAGGCGAACACACCCACAACACATGCAGGCGCCTCAGCGCCGCCCAGCCTCCCCACCCTCTGTATGGCTGTATGTTGACCTCCGAAAAGCCAGTACCCCTTGGGGTTTCTAAATCCTAAGGACCTAAATAGCCCAGGGCCGGTGGCAGTGGCCCACAAGGGTGACCTCTGACCGCCCCACCCCCCATGACCAGGTGACCCTGAAACACAGGTGTGTGGCCGAGAGGGGCCAGCGCAAGCAAGCATGCCGGTGCGACGGCGGGAGCCAAAGTGGGACACAACATACGCTACGCCCCAAACTCAGTCCGAAGGCGACAATGCCCTGAACCCTGTAGAAGCAGCCCGACTCTTACCCGATCCAAGGAGGAGGGAAGGGACGAACTGCAAAGCACTCTCTGCGTGACACGGACAATCATGGAACTGAGAAGGCGATGAAGGTCGTGAGGCAGGCGCGGTTGGAGCTAAGTCGCGGGTCGACATCTGACCAATTGAGGCCTATTATCAGGGTGCTAAACTCATTTTTTCATAGCCCATGGGCACACGGAACGACTAGGTACATGTGACAAAATGGCTGTTTTGGGGGGGTGTTCTTGGTATGCTAGGTTATGCTCACCATAAAGCCAATGATGGCGCGCACTTAGGACCCAGGGTTTAGGCCTCCTCAACTCAGGACCCTAGTAGTTCAAAATTGGCTCAAACACAGCTTAAGCTTCACTGTGCCAACTCCCCGGTTGGTGCGATTGCTGCACTGACGGCAGACCTTAAGGCTCCGATGGCCGCCTGCTACCAGCTTTCATGACCGCGACGGCCGCCTTGATGACAGTGGCCACCCAGCACTAGCAGCTACTATAAGCGCCTGTCACAAAATTTCAGAGCGGGAAAGACAGAACTAAGGCATACACATTGTCCCGGGCTGTGTCCAGCGGAGAGCAAAGCGCAAGCAAAAAAAAACCGCATTGCACACTGCCAAGCGCTGGATTGACAAAGGAAGATGGCAGTGGCTGCACCAAAGATTGAATACCACAACAACCGAGTGCAGCATGATGTCAGCAGCCCATGGCAAAAGCGCGGCTAAAGAACTAGCACTAAGGTGACAATTTTGCACCCAGGAGTGGGACAAAAAACAGGCTATCAAACCTTTGAGGAGGCCACATACATCATTCAACCTGAAAACACGCACATTGGTGTGCTGAGGCCACACTACTAGCAGTACTTTGGACCGTAGTGATGGCGCAAACTCCAGACAAAACACTCTCCAGACCGGCTCAAAAATGAAACATGAAATCAAACAGGGAACCCTCACGAGTAATAGCGCTTCAGTGTCCTTGCAGGACGTCCTAGCACGAGCATTGCTGTCGGCCCCAACAGTGCAAAGGAGGATGCAAATGAACACCACGGGCGCCCCTTGGGGGAGCCCTTGTAGGTCTGTTTGCATTTAGGAGGCAAAGGCCCAACTGATGGTTCGAAACACAAGGCTGCACCTAGAGTAGGTAGTGTCGCTGCAGGCCTTGCTGTGGATGGCAACCTTGCTAATGGCACCGACGAAAGCACCACTGCTGTGGGCGCTTGCGAAGGCAGCGCTGACAGCTCCGAAGAAGGGACCGTTGATTATGGTGCTAACAAAGGCAGCCCTGATGATAGCACTAATAGAAGCAAGGCTATTAATACTGCTGACCAGGGCGACACTGCATTCATTCGACCGTGTAGGCACATGCACTAGGCGTGAGTATTGGACCATACCACACGCTTTTGTGGATAAATCTGTTAAATGGGACCTACACAAGAACGTCCTGTTTGTAGTCGGCTGCCTGATTCTGAGTCAAGGGCAGGGAGGTGTGCCAATTGGCGGCCGGCTATCTGCACAATTTGCTGACCTATGGTGTGTATGGCGAGAAATGGTGTGCCTTGGTAAGTAAGGCCTGCAAGATTTTTAGATATCAATGGTCCAGGGCTTACAAGCTGCAGGTGTACAACCCATGCCCACAATCACTATGCCACATGAACATCTGTTTCTGCCACTCGGTGCTGTACATAGCATGCCGCCTTCGTCACATATGCGGGCTGCACCGCGATCGCAGCACGTTGGTGCACCAGTCAGTGCTGTCCACTCGAATTGGCTTGAGAATTGGTGGCAGCCCTTGCAGTGGGTCGTGGCCTGGCTGTCGTTCCTTGGCGCTGAAATCCCCCTGCTCCGAATGCCCTTGTGGGATGGGGCGATAGGGGGACGGCTCCACACAATAGCCAGACATGTCGTGCGGTGTGACAGGCACTCCATTACCACATTTTTCGTGTCATTTGATGCGGTGTAGGCTCACCTGCCTGACATTGTGCAGCCCCGATCACCTGTTGTTGCGCCTTTCCCTTATGTGCTCATGGCCAGACTAAAAGACAATGTGTACATTTTGTGTGTTGACATCCTTGACAGGTATGTTCCATCAGTGCGGCGCCTCTTGGAGGTGTTTCTGGACTGCTTGCACCGTATACCCCTGAAAAGGGAGCCCGATGGCCCAGTGGTCGCATGGTGTTGGTCCCACATCCTGTGCGGCCCGCATAGAGGCATTGGCTTGCTTCAGAAAGGGGTAACATGGGACTTGATGGCAAAGGGGCCACAACAGGTTGAGTGGTTGAAGTGGCTGCCAAAAACAGCACTCAACGCACGCACGGTCATGTTTGCATACCTGCCTTCTCTGGTGCATCAATCTGTGTGGCATGCGACGACCCTGCCGGAGGTGTTGCAAAATTTTCGGTCGATGTTTATGGGTGTTGGAGTCCTAGACTACCCTGACGCCTCGTGGAAGCAAACACTAAAATCTGCAATTAGGACACTACACCTTGGGGACCACATCACGGTCTCCATGTGGACTTCCTTGGTCCAGCTAGGCCGGCACTGGACAGTGCTGTTGTCCAGCCACAGGGATGCATGTTACCCTGCCCTGCCCGCTGCACTGGACATGCAACGGACTGACAGAGGGACGGTGGGTGGGAGTCAGTCCTAGTGAAATTATGAGGTGAGATTGCCATTGGACGAAAGGTGCGGGTGCAGACAAAGCCCTATGCAGTGTGCTAGCAGTTTGGCGTTGTTGTAGCTTATTGCTTTGATTGTCACTGTTGTCTCAGACCGCAACATGCCCCACTGATTTGTTTGCGTTTTGCCTTCTTGTGATCAGTCCGTGTCTTCGTCCTCAACTCTTCCCGAAATGATGGCAGGGATAAAGTAAGGGAGTGTTTCACGGCATCTTAGGTTACTCGGGTAAAATAGGGGTGGGTGGGGGGTCCAACCATCCCTTGAGTAACAATGTGTTCCCCGATGCCACGTATTTTTGCACGGTTGCCCCCCATTTTTGAGTAACAAGGAGAGGGGGGGGTAGGGGGACAAGGTCTGGTGTTACCTGTGGGATGCGTTGTTCTAGGGTGTGGCGCAGAGTCCCCCCAATTTTTGGTGTTGTTACTATGGTTGGAACCCCGAATTTCACATGTTACATGGGTGCACTATGATGCAACAATGTGCCTTGCATGTCTCCTTTGGTCCGTATTGCCCGTTTTGCACTTTTTGCGATTTCGTCTTTGTGTGCTCTAACTAGCTAGAACAGGGTTAGAACGGCTTGAGAGCACTAGTTATCGCGTGGGTTGTCGCGCGATAACCTAGTTATCGCGGGGGTTATCGCGCTAGTTATCGCGCGATAACTAGGTTATCCCGCGAGTTATTGCCCAGGTTATCGCGCTTCATTCTCGCTTGTTTTATGTTTCCCCTCTCTGCTTTGGCTATCAAAGTTTTCGTATTCTTTGTAATGGCCCTTGCTGCTGCCCACGCTTGGTGCGAGCACCATCAAAAACTTCTTGGGGTCCGTCGCCTTGGCGGTCCCGAGGGGTTTACGATGGTTGACGTCAACGTGAGGCGCCCTGTGGCGACTCGCTTTGAACATGGTGTGGACTTTGGACTCATCGTCTATAAGTCCCCCTTCATGGCCGACGAGAAAGACCTCCCGGTTCTCAGCAACTACATCTTCGAGTTGCTAGAGGTAAATCTAGGGGTTCCTAAATTTTTGATCCAGCTGCATCCAGAGGATGTGGACGCGGTGGTGGAGTCTGTCACCGCCCATGCCGAGAAGGGTGCGGGGACGAAGACGACCCTTTATGTGGGTCAGGAGGAAGAGGAGGAAGAGGAGGGGGAAGTGGAGGAGGTGGTGGAGGTGGGGGCTGGGAGGGGGAAGGAGAAGCCGCACAACCCCCTCCTGATTAGTCTCCAGAAGGTAAGGATCCGACCGGGTAAGGGGAAGGGGAAGTCGGATGGATGGTTCCCACAACCCCTCATCAACAACGCCCGCCGGGTCTGCGCTGACGACCCCGAAAACAAGCTCCCCATGCACTCCCTTTGCCCCACAAGGGAGTGGGAGCATGAGTGGTATGGGGTCACCACTCTCTACATTATTTCGGGGCCGGGGTGATTCTTTTTCCTTTTGGGGCAACACCCCCACTTATTGGGGAGGCAGAGGAAGTGGTTGCCGCCGAGCCCTTGGGGGCCTTTAATAGGGACCCCAATAATCTTGTGCTCACTGTGGGGGGAAGGCTGGTTGTCAACCACCCCCTGGAGCACGATTTTTTGAGTGATGTGCAGCTACAAAGTCTTTTGGATGATCTGGACAGGGTGCCTCTCACAGAGAAGGCACCCATTTTCAATGAGAACCCCCTTGTGGGCAGGCCCCAAGATTCTGGGACCCGCCGCACATTGTATGGCAACTATGGGGGTGCCAACCACCACAAGCACAACCCCCACTAGCTCCACGATCTACCAGTCCTCAAAAGGGTCGCAGATCGTGTGCTGGAGACGGCGAAGAAGAGTGTGGCCGGGGTCGTCGGATGGAGCTGCACCATCCTTGAAATGGCGGAAATTTCAGCTTTTGACCACACCCCCCGGTACCTCCATCGCGACGCCCCCCCCTACACCAACCCTGAAAGCACATTGATTGTCAATTGCCTTATTATGTTCACCCATAATCATGAGGACGAGGATGGGTCGCATTTTCTATTTGTGCCCTCTAGTTGTTCGGGGTTCCCTGACCCTGGGGTGGAGAGGGCTGTGCCATTCAAGAGGGGCACTGCCTTTTTTTTTAATGCCCTTGATGTTCACCGGGGGTCGGGCATTCCAAAGGCCTCCCCCACAGGTGTGACCCATCCTCGCCTCATGGCATTCTTTGCAATTGAGCTAACCCAAGGCCCTAATGTTCGATTCCGCAACCTCCATGTGACCCAGTCCATCAAGCGGCCCCAGCTGGGGGCACCTGGTGGCCGCGTGGCCAAGACAGTCCAGTGTGAGGGGGCGGTTAGGTGTAGGGGGAAGGTCGTATCCAAGTGCTACGGCTGCAACCGGGCGGCTTTGTGCGCCGCCCACAGAGATGGCCTTTGTGTGCCATGCCAGGAGGGGAAGGAGCCGGAGGGGGGGGGGGAGGAGGTGGTGGTGGACGACCCCAATGGGGTCAGTGTTGAGCAATGTGCTCAGTGCTTGCTGCCGGTGGGAACAACCACCGGGCATTTTTTGTTGTAGGCGTGGGGGAATGGGAGGGAGGTGCTTGCCCCCCTCACTAATGAGGAGATGGGGGGGGTCGCACGCCACCTTGGTCAGTGACCCTTGGCCAAGCTGTGCCATGGGGAGGCACTGCCCTGGCCCTCCTTGCAAGGGCATGTTGGGATTAGGGTGCCGCCGGAGTGCCTTGTGGTGGTGAGGAAGGGATTGTATGGAGGAGTGGCAAGGCTGGCCCCTGAGGTCGAGGGGGTGGCCCAGGTGGTGCAGTGGACGCAAGTGGGGGAGTATGCAGCCGTCACGGACTTCGTGTGGCTGCGGAGGATGAACCTGGTGCTGGAGGACGCCAAGAAGGAGGGCAAAGGCATGTGCCCATATCATCAGGTGTGAAAACTTCCCACTACACCCTGCACTAACCCGTGCTCTAACTAGTTATCGCGCTAGGTTATCGCGTTCTAACTAGTTATCGCGCGGGTTATCGCGCGGGTTATCGCGTGGGTTATCGCGTTCTAACTAGGTTATCGCGTGGGTTTTCGCGGTACTTATCGCGTGTTTTTTTTTGTTTCTTTTGTTCTTACCAGGCCACAGTCCTTTAGCTGCCGCGTATCCTCGTCAAGGACGCAGCCCAGGCACCAGCAGCAGCACCAGGAGCAGCAGAAGCAGCTTGGGCACGGGCCGCCAAGCCGGTGGCGGCCCGTGTGGAGCTGGAGGGGGAGAAGAGGCTGGCGGAGGGGGCGGCCTGGCGGTGGGGTGAGCTTGGGGATGAGGCTTGCCGGATGGGGGGGACGGGATGGTACCGGCAGGTCACCATCACGGAGAAGGAGGGGGGGCTGGAGAGGAAGACCAACCTCACCCTCCCCTCCTTTGTGTGGGTTGGGGGAAAAACAGCCAAATGGCCGAATGCCGGTGAGGGGGAAACGGTTGCGGCTTTTTTGTGTTTGTTTGGGATGAGTGACCCCCCCCAAAGGAAAAATTTTTTTCTGTTGAGGGTGTGCTTCATTGATGAAGCATCGGGGGAGCACACTGGGAGGGAAGTGTGGCAAAAGCGGCACAGGGGGGGGTCATCCACCAAGTTGGGGGGTATGAGGCCCCCAAATCTGTGTGTGGTGCAACCGCCGCATGGGTCGAGTCGTATGCGTCCAAGGGGGGAAGGCCCACCAAGCATACGAAGCGGGGGCCTGAGGTGGATGTCGTTGAGGCGGATGCCCCCCCCCCCCCTAATGCGTAAGGCCCCCATCCCCTCCCCCAAGCCGTCGAAGGTGGCCAAGGTGGCGGCCCAGCCCCCCCCTGAGGCCCAGCCCCCCCCTGAGGCCCTGGATGTGGAGGCCTTGGGGGCCAGTGTGGCCACCCACGTGACGGACGCTTGCCAAGTTTTGGTGGAGCAAGCGGCCGCCACGGGGGTCGAGGCCGCACTTGCCAACGGTCGGTCGGCCGACCACACGTCGGTCGTGGCGAAGGCCGAAAAGTTCAAGGGCAACACCCAGCGTACCCTGGACCAGGCCCTCAACCTGGCCGCCAAGAGGGGGGAGGAGGTGGAGACGGTGAGGGGGGCCCTAAGGGAGGCCGAGGAGGGGAGGCGGAAGGCGGAGCAGGAGGCGGCCGCCCCGAGGGTGGAGGTGGAGGCGCTGCGGAAGTCGGGGGAAGCCCTCCAGTAGCGCCTGGGGGTGGCTGAGGCACAGGTGTGCAGCCTCACCTCCACCCTTAGTGCCTCCTTCACCGCCCAGCAGGGGCTGGGGCCGCCAGGGGTGCAGAGTCAGGGTAGCGGAAGCAGGAGTGGGAGTCAACGACTCCTGGCTTTGCTCAGGGGGTTGCCTAAGGGCATTTTTCGTGGGGAGGAGCGATATGGGGCCCAAGTGGACATGTGCCACTTCGGCCTAGTGGGAAGCGGAAACCCCAACCCCTCTAATTTTAGGGCAACCCACATGGCTGTTGCTACCCTGAGGCTTTCCCTCACCCCCTTGGTTGTAGAGCTGAATGAGTATTGCACCTGGAATGCTCCACCATGGTTCACATGGTGTAGCATCCAAGTTGTTCGCCCTCAAGGGACGCGCACCATGGGCCTTCACGCCCATTTGCGTGATGGGTCGTCCATGGCGCTGATTGTCTGTGTGGGGTCTTTCACGGGGGGTGATTTCTTGGTGGACAGTGGTGGCCTGCTGAATCCCTCCCTGACGGAAAAAAAGCGGCACACCCGTGTGTGCAAGGGTAGGGCGGTGGAGGGTTGGGCATGCAAGGCCACCCCCCAAGCCCCGGTGTTGTTCAACATCAGGGCACTACGCGCTCCATTGCCATGGGAGGGCGAGCAACGGAGCCTGATTTTCTACAGTGCAGGGGGGGTGCTGCACTGCATGCCTCCGTGGCGGCAGCAGCTGGTGGCCATGGGTTTTAGGGTGCCCAATGCTTGCTCTAACCCCTCCAGTGAATGCGCACTAACCTCTGCTCTAACTAGTTATCGCGGTAGTTATCGCGCTCTAACTGGGTGCTCTAACTAGTTATCGCGTTGGGTTATCGCACTCTAACTAGTTATCGCGGGGGGTTATCGCGGGGGTTATCGCGTGATAGCCTAGTTATCGCGGGGGTTATCGCGTGGGTTATCGCGTGTTTTTTTTGGGCCCTTGCTTCAAAACCCTCCCTCATTTCCTGCCCAGGCCCTCTTATTCTTCATGGATGATGCTGTTAACGAGGCCATGAGGGCTCTGAACTCAGCTAACCTCCGGTGGTACACCGATTTGCAGTGCCCCAAGGCCGGGCGGCGGCGGTTGAAGGCTGTTCAGCGGATGGTGCGAGTTCTATTGGGGGATCCCAACGTTGTGTGTGGCACCAACACCAAAGGAGAAGTTTGTTTAAGTGGTGGGGCGTGCACTGCCTTGTCTGGCCCACTCGGTGGCCATCTTGCATTCACAGCTCAGGAGCACGAGGCCCCGAGCATGCTACGCATGGCATGCAAGATGCATCTTTCCCAGCGGCCCCTTTTGCGAATGCCCCGCCGTTGCACCCAACGGGACCTAAGGACCGTTCGGCAACGGGTCATGCCCTACTTTCCCCAAGCAACCATTGTAAAGTCTACCACAGGCCGCACTAGGGCAGCTGGCCATGTGCGTTTGCAGTCAATTGTGCAGAATGCAATATCCATGGTCCGACTTATTGGGAGACCCCCCCCTAGTGGCGTTGCCATTGTTGTCATTTCAGTTGATGCGACTTCCTTGTGGAAGGCATCCTCTACCCATGCGGATGTATGGGTCAATGTATGTAGGGGGGGCAAAGTATATTTCGAAGGTGAAGCTATGGGCCTCATGGTTTTGCATGAATGGCGGGGATGAACAGGCTTTTTTGAGAAGCCTAAACATGTCCGCCAACCTCAACCAAGAGGTGAGGGAGTTGGAGGAGGACGTTGTCCTCTTTCAAAACCAATTTTTGACTTGCACTGTCATTTTGACAGGGGATGGGAAGGGGATGCAAGCAAGGGGGGGGGCTGGGTCTAAGTGTTGGTTGTGCAAAGACCCCAATGGTATTGTTGAGACAATGGGGGTGGAGTCCACCTCAAGATGGGGGGCATTCTTGAGAAGTGTGACCCCTGATAGGCGGCCGGGGGACTACCAACATGCAGCATGCCGCATTCTAAACGGCATTGCAAAGCGCACTGAGACCACCCTTCAGGCCCTCCCCCCTGGTACCCCTGGTAAGGCCCAAGCTCTTGCAACTTTGCAAGCCTTCAAACAAGCCCTGAAGGATGAGACCTCCGGCATCCTTCCAAGGGAACGTCTCCCCTCAGCCTCAAGCTTCACAGAAAAAGATTTCGATCTTACAAGCACCAAAGTTTTCCTAACCCCCCCCCCCTTCCAAAGGCAATTTGTGGATTGCCTCAAAGAGCATGTCCCCACAGTGAGGACCCCTGGTGGACCTCCGTTATGGGTTGTGGTGCATGTCATGGTAAAATGCATTGAGGGTTTGTATGAGCTTTGGAGCGTGAGGGAGATGTACAATCTAACCCAAGTGGAACGCCACCGTGCGTTGATCACAAACTTTTCAAAAGCTTGGGGAGACTCAGGTTGGTCCCCCACCAGGTGGATCATTGGTGCTTGGCACATTCCACTTTTTTTGCCGAGAAATGGAGGAACATTTTTCAGCTTTCCTCCATCCCAACGTAGTATCGGCATGGGCCTTACAACAGGAGGCTCCAAAATTGCTTTAAGGGTTGGTCCTTGGTGAGGCCAAGTATGTCCCTCCGCCACATGCACCATTCCATGTCCATGAACGCCCTAGAGCAAGGGCTTTTGGGACTGGAGGCAGCCAAGGCCTCAGACATCGATGACTTTGTATGAAAAAAGACCATACATGCTTTGTGCCAAGTGTTTTGTGTTCGTTGTCCTAGTGAGGGACGGAGGAGGGGTGCGCGATAGCTACCCGCGATAACTGCGCGATAACTGTGTTATCGCGCGATAACTAGTGCTCTAACTAGTTAGAGCAAGGTGCTCTGACTGCCTTCTAACTCTGTTCCAACTCTGCTCTAGCTCTTTGACCCCCCCCAAAAACCACCCCTACGATGCGGGTTATGTGGGGAAAGAAAGGGGATGGGGGGTTTTTGAGGGTGCTGAATCCATTTTTTTAGGTGGTTTGCCCCAAAATTGAGGCTAGGTGGGTGTTCCGGAGATTGTGTTCTAACTAGGGGTTCCGTACCAGGCCCTAGAACGCGGCATCCCATGGTGGACCTCCGTTATGGGTTGTTGTGCATGTCATGCTAAAATGCATTGAGGGTTTGTATGAGCTTTGGGCGGTGAGGGAGATGTACACTCTAACCCAAGTGGAACACCGCCGTGCGTTGACCACAAAATTTTCAAAAGCTCGGGGAGACGCAGGTTGGTCCCCCATCAGGTGGATCCATTGGTGCTTGGCACATTCCACTTTTTTTGCCGAGAAATGGAGGAACATTTTTCAGTTTTCCTCCATCCCGACGGCGTATCGGCATGGGCCTTACAAGAGGAGGCTCAAAAATTGTTTTAAGGGTTGGTCCTTGGCGAGGCCAAGTATGTCCCTCCGCCACATGCACCATTGCATGTCCATGAACGCCCTGGAGCAAGGGCTTTTGGTACTGGAGGCAGCCAAGGCCTCAGACATTGATGACTTTGTATGAGGAAAGACCATACATGCTTTGTGCCAAGTGTTTTGTGTTGTTTGTCCTAGTGAGGGATGGAGGAGGGGGGCGCGATAACTGCCCGCAACAACTACGCGATAGCTGAGTTATCGCGCGATAACTAGTGCTCTAACTAGTTAGAGCAAGGTGCTCTAACTCTGTTCTAACTCTGTTCTAACTCTGCTCTAACTCTTTGACCCCCCCCCCCAAAAAAAACCACCCCTACGATGTGGGTTGTGTGGGGAAAGAAAGGGGATGGGGGGATTTTGAGGGTGCTGAATCCATTTTTTTAGGTGGTTTGCCCCAAAATTGAGGCTAGGTGGGTGTTCCGGAAATTGTGTTCTAACTAGGGGCTCCGCACAACGCCCTAGAACGCTGCATCACATGAGTAACTTTGCGTGCTGTGAAACGTTCCCTAAGTGCACTGCCATGGAAGGCCCCTGGACGAGACAACAACGGTTTATGGCAACGAGGTGACCTCCTGCACGTCAGGCGCAATGTAATGTTCCATCATAGGCTGCGCCACTTTATGGCCCCGCTCGAGGGAAATAATTCTTGACGCATGATCATGCAGCACCACCGCAACCTTCCCTCTAGAGTCAAAGTTACCAAGATCCCTTCCAACTTGTATACATAGATGTAGCTTCCAAGTGAGGCCAGAAATACTGGTGAGTCAACCATATACAGCATGAGGGGAGGCAACTGCCAGATCTGTCTTGATAAGGGCTATCGTGAAAGCCGGCACAACCAGATCGTAGGCAGTGCATATATGGGACCCGGCGCGAAAGGCTCCGAATGCTCTGGTAGAAACGGTTTGTTCCAGGGTTCACTTTTAACCAGTTGACATACAGGAAGGGGTGTTTGTGGTGTAGAACACGTCAGACACGCCGAACACCTTGTTCATCGCCTACGCCTTGCTGCAAGCAATCCAATTTCTTCAGGGGCCGGCATCCCCCCAACATCGGATTCACAGCAATGGTTCTGTTATTGTCCAACTTGAAGAGACACTTTTCAAGGGGGCAATATGACCCGAAATCTCAGCAGTTTGAATGAAGTCCAACATACCTGTTCCGAATGTACCAATTTGCAAGCAGCACTTCAGCATAAATCATCAGCATCTTAATGTTTTGAAACTTTCTAGAATCACCAATGACTTTATGCAGTCACCGGATCCCAAAATCAGTATCGCACTGCTTGCTAAATGATCAACAGAAACTGCTGCCACGCCTGCATGTTCACTCGCCGAGAGCATTTTGTGCCTCAGAAATATGAAACCACGGGATTAGAAAGCACTTTCTTCGCGTACAATCAAAGATATCAACTACTCGCATCTTTTCAATGACCGATCGGTGCTTCGAAAGTGTCCCAAGTCACCTAAAACGTCATTTACCTCCGCGAAAGCCGCCTTTTTGCCTTTTGTTGGCACTTTTTCATTGTAAAGCACAATGTATCTTGTTCTGAGTCAACCAAAGGTGTGCCATGGAAACGCGTGACGTTTTGCAAAACATAGCAACATCCACCAAGCCATCAACTTCTCATAACATGCAAATGTAATGCCATTTTTGGCCAAAAATGCCGCGGTTGGCTTTTTTTGCCACTTTTTCATGATACAACACAATCTATTCCTCCCCGAGAGGATGCGGATCAGGTAGGTAGGTAGGTAGGTATCTTCGGCAGCTTGAGATGCCTCCTTTGACACTGGAGGATGAAGGTCTCACCGTTGCGACGTTCTGTCCCTCCCACTGCTCTATGTCGGGTGCCTCTGAAAGCCGCTCCCGCGGGTGCTTGGGAAGGCAGTGTGGAGGCCACCGGTCCAGGTGTCCCGGGGTGAGAAGGTGTCCGCATATGTGTCCATGGGTAGGGCCACATGTTGCCTCCCTTGGGCAGCAGCTCTGGGGGGCTGCCCATCACTTCCTTGTTTTGCACGATCCAGACCCGTTTGCGTAGTCTTCAGGCACGACAACGGAGGCACTAAAAGAATAATGCTAACATTCCCATGGGCTGTTCCCGAAACAAAGGGTCCAGGGACATGTGCAAATACGTCACACATGAATGGTATCTTGCAAAATCAGCATGCACTAAGCAACACAGGGCTGGATTGCCCAGAGTGTAGAGTGCTCTGGTACCTGTGCATATACACTGTGGTAAAACCCAAGACCCGGTCACATCAGTTTTTTCAGGCATCGTGTCTGCAAAGGCAAACCGTGTTATGTATGCAACACTCTAGTTCAGTTTCATTCCATGGGTGCGCCGTGTCATGGTGTGGCATTCATGCTTCTCCTACTCCGTGGTGTGGCGGGGTGGGCTGTGTGGTGGAACATTACCCCACTTTAGACTCAGGTTGGTCCCCCACCACGTGGATCCATTCGTGCTTGGCACATTCCACTTTTTTTGCCGAGAAATGGAGGAACATTTTTCAATTTTCTTCCATCCCAACGGAGTATCGGCATGGGCCTGACAAGAGGAGGCTCAAAAATTGTCCCAAGGGTTGGTCCTTGGTGAGGCCAAGTATGTCCCTCCGCCACATGCACCATTGCATGTCCATGAACGCCCTGGAGCAAGGGCTTTTGGGACTAGACGCAGCCAAGGCCTCAGACATTGACGAGTTTGTGTGAAGAAAGACCATAAATGTTTTGTGCCAAGTGTTTTGTGTTGTTTGTCCTAGTGAGGGATGGAGGAGGGGTGCGCGATAACTACCCGCAATACTTGCGCGATAACTGAGTCATCGCGCGATAACTAGTGCTCTAACTAGTTAGAGCAAGGTTCTCTAACTGTCTTCTAACCCTGTTCTAACTCTAACTCTTTGACCCCCCCCAAAAAAACCACCCCATACGATGAGGATTGTGTGGGGAAAGAAAGGGGATGGGGGGTTTTTGAGGGTGCCGAATCCATTTTTTTAGGTGGTTTGCCCCAAATTGAGGCTAGGTGGGTGTTCCGGAAATTGTGCTCTAACTAGGGGTTCCGCACAACGCCCCAGAACACTGCATCCCATTCGTGAGGCCGGGCCAAATTTGGGCGCCACCAGGACTTGGGGTACTGCTTTTCATGCGACTCGCCCTGCACCTGGATGGCATTTCTGTGGGCATCACTTGGGGACAGACGGACATATGCACTGTTTTTTGCCATCGCTAGCACCAAAGAGGCCAGCGTTTTGCGTGCTTTCGCTGCAAATTCGTCGGGGAAGGTCTTTAGTCGTTGGTGGCTCTGTGCGAATTTTGTTCGCTTGTCCCCCAGGCGCAGAGCCACCTGGGGGGCTGGTGGGTACTGTGACTGTGGGTGCTGTGGTAGTGGGTGCTGTGGTCCGAGTGGTGGGTGGGTCATGTATGCATGCGCCTGCGAGAAAATCCACTCCTCTCCCCCACCTTCTTGTTGCAACTGCAGCCCGTACATTCTTTCGAAAGATCGCTGCAAAGGAGTCAGCGTGGTGGACCTATACTTGACACCCATGATGTTATCCCTGAAACGTCCAGGCTGGGCTGGCAGGTCACAAGGGTGCAGGCTAAAAGGGCCCCCCGGAGCTAGTGGCAATACCTCAGCGTAGAATTTTCGCTCGTGATTGACACAGTACACCCAGGCATTGGGTGCAGAGCACGTGCTTCCTATCGCCAGTCCTTCTTTCAGACGGAAAATTGTATCAGCAATGACCAATAAATCGTTCTCATATATATCAAAATGCAAAACCGCCGAACTTCGTCGAAATTGACATTGTGGTACAGGTCGCTGTGCCCATGTCCCAGCCGATCTACTTTTCTGTCAAGTGTATTGATGGCAAATTTTAACATACGTCCCCGGCCTATGTGGCGTTGGCGGCGGGCGCCCATGATCGCAGTGTGCAGTTCCTGGACTGCGTTCCGCACACCATCACGTGACAGGGAGGGGAACATTGCCTTGACGTCGAGCTCAAAGAGCTCGACTTTTGGGTCCCGCAGTGTGCCTGTGGCCTGTCGCTCCCGTATCCGTTCGTTCCAATAACGGATGCATGGCAGGATGTCCTTGAAACGTAACATTGCAAAGCTATGTACAAGTCTCTGGGCTTCAACCATAAACAGCTGGAGGCATTTGCCAATAACTCTGCCGTGCGCGTGCAGTGGGTGTTTGTAGTGGGAAAACACAATGCGGACAGCTAGGGGTTCAGGCTGGGGTGGGCATAGTGTGTCTTTGGACGGGGGTCGTAGTGGGCAAGAATGGAATGACACGTGATGTAGACGCAAATATAACCAATACTGATTTTCAATTCTAACATATCCAAGCTAGTGTTCACCAAAATGGGGCAAGATGAGAGACTTAGATGTCACCAGTGCCCACAGTGCATGCGCGTCTTGTAGGCAATGGGGCAATATGTGATGGCCGTGTGGAATATCTCTCGCCAAAGGGGGTATTGCATGCTTCTGCTGTCTGCGGTACGACCGCCTGTGAGGCACCCCTGTGGCATGAGTTGCCGGATCCCGCTGCATGGCAGGCGACCCCCTCTTGGGCTGTGCACCGGCTCGCCCGTCACCGTTTGCTTCCATGGCTCTGTGCGGTGCGTCGCTAGAAGGTGTGCGCATAACCCCCCTCGCCCTTTTCGGTACCACTAGAACCACAATCTGCGTTTACACTGCCTAACAGTCACTGTACGAGTTTCCGTTGACATAAGTGTCCTAAGTCCAACGCAATCCTTGGTTGTGAAGGGCCACACGCTACGTTGAATTTCCAAAATTGACCAAAAGCGCACAAAGGTGGGTTCCAGCAGGGGTTTAGGCGCAGAAAGCGGGGTTCCATCAGCGGTTCCCACAGGGGTTCCAGCGCAGAAAGGGGGTTCCAGCAAGGTTCCAGCACGGGGTTCCACCGCAAAAAGGGGTTCCAGCAAGGGATTCCAGCAGGGGCTCCATTACCTATCTTTCCCTCTTGTTCCCTTGCATTTCAGCTAAGATGCCCTTGTTGGCCCCTTTGCTCGACTAGACCAAGGCTGCCCGGGCTGCCGTGGGCACTCCGGGCGATGCGGGCCCTGATAGGTTGGGCTACACCCACCTTGCTGCCCACCCCGACACCAAGGTGGTGATCCCCCCGGGCACCACCATTGCCCGCATCCGCCTCACCCGCCCCCTCCTCGCCACCGACAAGCAGACGCGCGCCCTCACCGACGGGCTGCACGGGGTCCTGGAGGACAACCCCGACGTGCCGATCCTGCAGGTCGGGCTGCACGCCGACGACGTGGATGATGTCATCCAAGCCTGCTCTGGGCGGGCGAACCCCACGGTCAACAAGACGCAACGGCGTCATGTGGGGATGAAGGGCACCAGCCATGGTACACGCTAGAACACCCAATCTCGTTCCAGCCTAGAACGCGCTAGAGCAACTAGAACGAAAAAGAGATCGGGGTACGCCGACCCATGGGCATAGGGGGGTGGGGGTATGAAGGGTGCAAATTGGACCCCTATCACCATACTAGGGGGTCCATAGGTTGTTTTTCAGAAAAACACATTTTTGACATGAAATTCAACAAGTACAAAAACCTGTTTTAGGAACCTTCTAGCGGCGCTCTAGCGCTGCCCCGCTAGAATGGCGCTAGAACGTCGCTAGAACGGTTCGCTAGAACGCCGCTAGAACAAAAAAAAACATACACACACATTTGGCAAGTAAAATACACCAATGCGGGAAGGGTGGGGGTTCCATGACACATAGACACATAAAAACCATCACATTTGGTACATGTGTAGTCATATGTGCGCGCGCACACACACACACGCACACACATGCACGCACACATTTTCACATAGGCACAGGCCTTACGGGGCTGCCCTCCCTTCAAGCCCTTGGTTGGGGGGGGGGGCGCTTTGCTTTTGTCAAACATTTTTCATGGGGGGGGGGCTTGAGAACTAGCCTGGGGGGGGGGGGGGGGTTGAACTCGGGGGTCAGGGAGGGTGTTCTTTTCTTTGTTTCAAGGGTGCATTTTTGTTCGATTTTTCTGATATTGGACTGACGAAATGCACTTTTGAAGTTGCAGGTATCCCATGCAACGCTGTGCAGTGTTGTTGTGTATTGTGGTCTCGTAAGGTGTAAAGTGGTGTCATGTAGTGTGGTGTGCTGTGGTGTGCTGCGGTCTGCTATAGTGTGTGATGTGCTGTATTGTGCGGGGGGGGGCGGGTAGTGTGTTGTGGTCACACGACGTGCCCTGTCGTGTGCTGTGTTGTCATGTGGTGCGGTGGTTGTCATGTGGTGTGGTCTGGTGTCATGTGGTGTGGTGTGGTGTGGTGGGGTATCGTGCGATAGGGTTGCCTGTCTGGTTGGTTGAAGGGTGTGTTGGTTGCTTGGCAGGTTGGGTTGTTTGGCAGCTTGGGTTGTGTGTTGGGTGTTTGGCTGGTTGGGGCACGATGTGTGGTGTGTGCACCCTGCGGTGTTAGGTGCCGTATGCTGTTGTGTGCTGTGTGATGTCGTGTCTGTTGGTACCATGTAACTGCTGCCATTCCAAGGGAGGGGGGGGGGGGCGCTGATAAGCAGTTACTATTTTTGTTCTAGCGGCGTTCCGGGGAGGCGTTCTAGTGGTGATCTAGCGGCGTTCTAGCGGGCGCTAGAACGCCGCTAGATCACAGCTAGATCAGCCCCCGCGAACGCCGCTAGAACAACAAAAGTAACTCTTTATCCGCTCCCCTTCCTCCCTTAGAATGGCAGCAGTTACATGGTATCAACAGACACGACATCACAAAGCACACAACGACATACGGCACCTAACACCACAGGGTGCACACACCACACAGCGTGCCCCAACCAGCCAAACACCCAACACACAACCCAAGCAGCCAAACAACCCCACCTGCCAAGCAACCCACACACCCTTCAACCAACCAGACAGGTAACCCTATCGCACGATACCCCCCCACACCACACCACACCACATGACACCAGACCACACCACATGACACTCGACCACACCACACAACACCAGACCACACCATATGACAATAGTGTGGTCTCGTAAGGTGTAAAGTTTGTTTGGTGTGCTGTGTTGCACGGCCATCAAGGGGAAGGCCCGAGCACAGCGGCGGCACCACATACAGAACATCTTGCGGCCACTTTTAGTGGATCCGGAGGCAGTTGTCGTCGAGTGTGGTGGGGGATTGCACATCCCTTTCGCCGGGCACGACGACGATGAGGACCCTCATGTAGTGCGCGCAATCGGACTGTGGGCCACCGGTAGGAGCTTGAAGTTATCAATACGGTAGATTCTTAGTTCTTAGTAATTGGCCCTCCCGTGGAAGTGCACGCGTCGCGATCGTGCCGAAGCGCGCTCAAGGTTAACACCGTACTCCACCACAACCTACGCTATCAATGGCCCCGCCATGATCAAGCGGCGGTGCACAGCGACAAAAACACACTAAAGACCTCGTTGTCACACAACTCAAAATAGCCGAGACCCTAGGGGAGCTTCAACTGGAAACTGAGAACATTTGGATTTTAATATGCCCCGATGCAACGGCAATGTGGCACACATCGGTCACTAAGATCGATGTTTTTGTAAACTGCTTGGCCTCAGGGTTTTCTGCTGCGGGGGACATCTATAAATGGGTGATGTGGGAGTGCATGGATGGGCCCGATGACGCCGCATGGCTGCAAGGTTTAGATGAGGATGCGGGTCTAAATGCCCAAATCATCCACGTACAGGAAAGTTGTACATTCCATGTGAGAAAAGAAACCAAAAAGTTTCAATGTAAACTGACCGGGGATGGGAAACTAATGATGGCGACGAACAGGGGGGGGGGGGGTGTTGGTGGGGCTGCCCTGATGCCACTGGGTTGTTGCCGATGGAGGGCATAGTGAACAAAATGCACTTGGGGGGCATTTCTTCGAAGTGTGTGTATTCGCATTGGAGACTATCCACACGCAAGTTGTAGAGTAACCAATGCTTTCAAGAAGCGCCTAACAGAAACTATTACCACCTTGACAGTGGGTGTTGTTGGAGTGCAACGAATCGCCAGTGAGTTTGCCGATATATGGTCTACCCTTTTAGCAAATGTAAGGCATGTGGCTCCTGCTGACAGGCTATTCCAAAGGTCCACTAAGGCAGGGCAATTTGATGTTAGCACCTCTATGTTGTTCTTCACGGACCCCAGGAACCATGTTCGAATGGTACATGGCCTCGTGAACCGTTTTCCTAACACCGTGTTTGGTGACGTCCTTTTGTGGACACTAATTGAAGTGTTGCTGCGCAATATGCGTAGCCTATATGCCTTGTGGAGGCAAAAGACCCCATTGACCAATGGTCAGGTGCAAGAGGCCAAGACTCACTGCCGTAAAATCGGTGAGGCATGGCTGCGATTGGGTTGGAAGTCAACCCCATGGGTCCACTGGACAGTGGCTCATTGTGGAGCGGTGCTCCACAAATATTGTAACCTTTATGTGTTCGGCAGTACACCCGCGGAACATAGGCATAAGCCTTTCCAACTTTTTGTCAAAAACAGCATGCGTGGGTGGTGCCTTGGCTGCCCACACGTTTCACGACGTGGTCTCACCCATGTATTGAACATGGAGACCCTTGACGTGGGGTTACAACAACGAGCGACCCGGCAAAGGCTTGCCCTTAGCGAGGCCACAAGGGACCGAAACAAAGGCACTACATCTACGCTTGAGAAACCAAGTTTGAACCCGCTGGATGCTTTTGGTGCCCTTCTTGCAAAAATCCTTGGCGCGGAAACCCCCCCGCAAAAAGGGTGGAGAACGGGGGTTCCAACGCACAAAGGGTGTGCCTAAAGGGTGCAAAAAGGGGGTTCTAGCGCAGAAAGAAGGGTGCACAAAAGGCGCAGAAACGGTGCACAAAGGATGCTAGAACCCGCCTTCCAGCAAGAGGGGGGGGTGTGAAGAATCCGAGAAAACGGACGTTTGGGGACAAAAGTAAAAATCACCCACCAGAAGGGGCATAAACATGTGGTGATTGGCCCCAAACCACTTTTCAACCACACAAGGTGGAGTGGCTTCGGGAAACATGCAAAAAGGGCGCTAGAAGGGGGGGTTTCTTGTGCACACCTTCTAGAGACGCACCTAATAGGTGACGTTTGCCATGGTTCCCGGTTCAGCTTGGCCGGGATTGAACCACAAGCTTTGGGGTAGCGCCCCTGCAGGGGGCCCGGCGGATCGGCTGGGTCGCCCGAGTGTGTCCCACCGGTGGGATGTGGTTCGTTGTCCCTTGTACCTTTGACAGAATGAGTCGCACCTGTGCACCCTGGAAAACAAGTTAGCTACCATGAGACTTCCCCTGGCCCCACATGACACCTCCATGGGTAGCAGAAACATTCAGCATTGAATGAACGACATCAGCGGCATCACAGCTCGTGAGGTGGCTTCGCTTGAACTCCGCTTCCACGACCTCCAAGGCCTGTCCATACAGCACATTGCATCCACTGTACATAAAACGGGGATTGCCTGTGGCGTTGTTCGATGAGCCGGGGTGACCCAGCCCCAACGAAGCAGGCTGAGCCAGAACACCTTTAGCATGGGCCCTGTTGCGGATCTCTTGCACCGCTAACACGTGTGCCGTAAATGGGTTTGATTCCCACCCCCACACCGTGCACTTGGAGCCAAAAATGACATCCTGGTAACAGTGCAGGGCAATGAGGTTCTTGTAGACACCAGTTATGGTGAAGAGTCCATACCTAGTGCATGAAGGCCCCTAGCAAAGCCTTTTTCGACAAGCTATTGCTGGATCCTGAATGCCGCCTGTCCTGGACATCTCAACTCTTCCGACGTTCCATTTTCACAATGTTAAAATGGAAATCCGTTGAAACTTGCACATCCCCCCTCTTGAAATGACGTGAAGTAATTGCTTTTTGCGCCATACCACTCAAGAGGTATGCAAAAATCAGCAGTCGGTTCCTGCAGGTCCTGGTCAAGAACCTGTACCACGTTGCACACACTTATGGCTTGCCCCTTTGAATCATGTTAGGCACTCGAGACTTTGCTCCAGCATGCACACAACTGAGCACCTCCCACGCACAAGTACATGTCTTGGAAAAAGACATGTATTGTACGATCCCAAAGCATGAAGTTACGACATCCTTCAAGTGGCCGTTACAGCGTGTTGGTAAACACATAGGGAACAATGTCACAGTGTTTGCCATACATAAGGGAGCTGACCGCATGTTGGACCGACTAGGTAAAGGTGCTAAAGACTCGTTTTGGAACATCCCAGCCTGCTTTGTTGACCAATATATCAACTGGGAGCTGTACCATAACACCCTATTTTTTTTAGCTTGTAGGATATTAGAGCACGGGAATGCCGGTGTCCCCATTGATGGATGCCTATCTGCGCCCCAGTCTGAAATTTGGGCCATTTGGGGCGAACACCAAGGCTTGCACGAACAAACGGCAGAGACACAGACTCAGTGGCAACACATCATAGACAGCCTGGACATCGACGCCAAGGTAGTCATCCCAGGGGTCTCCCGATTCCACCACCTACACCACGAACCCGTGCATGAACGGTTTCCAAACATTTGGGCCCACAGGCTGAGAGGCCAAGCACCAGATAGACAGGCACACAGACAGTTTGGCAACCACTCATGCCCCGCAACAGCCTTGCGGGGCCCAATGGAGTCATTGTTTGCCTCGATAACGCTGGATGGGATGGAATACCCCATTGTGCACACTACCCTTTGGGATGGTGCCCCTGAAGGGCGATCTCACGCCATAATCAACGCCTCCCCCAAACGTGAGCGCCACAAACTCAAAAAATTCTTAGCTCAGTTTGAGCTCTCCGATTTTCTGTTCACACACAGAAGGAACCGGATCGAAGAACATCGTCACATACATCCTGGTCCCCTACTGGCGAGCAATGATGCTTTGGCTGCGGCCAATACCGTCATTTCCAGAAGGATTGCCCCAGGAAGCCCAAGGAGACGACCAAGTCACCGGGCAAAGACCGAAAAAGATCGACAACACCCCAAAAGGGGAAGTTGGGCAAGAAGGAGGAACAGCAAGGCGCGCCAAATCGAGTTTGACGACGATGCCCTGGACCAGCCGGAGGGGGCCAGGAACTCCGACCCCACCAACCTCTAGGGAGGCAGGCGAGTCTAGCGGCAGCAAGACCACCAAGTCGGAAGGAGCCGCGACGCCCTAGAGTCAAGGCCTGCCAGCCGGATTCCAAGGAATGCCATTCGGCACGTCCACATCAACCGAGTCATCCCTCCAAGGGGGGCGGAACATCGCCGGGTATATATTCGGTTAGATGAGATCAGGGAGGAGATCAAGGGCCCTTGCATTCGAAGGGGCAAGTCAAAGCCGGAGGACGATCGTACGGAAATGGTCGTCGCAGCAAAGATAGAGGTTGTCGTCAACTGTTTGGTTTGCGTCATGCCCTGCGCCCCCCGATCCCCCCTCTGGGGCCGGATCCCCGGGTATGGGGACACATACTCCTCCTTGTGCTGACCCCGTCATCCCTTTGTGTAGGCTATTATAGGCCCACACTATAGGATTTGATAAGGAATAGCATTAGCCTTCATCCCCCCTGAACCTTTACGTTCATGATACTTGTGACTTGAACGCGCAGTAGCGATATCAGGGAAGTCGGCGCGTTTTTCTGCCTCTTTTGTATCAGTTGACAGGGAAGTCAATGACTCTTTGATACCTATGCGAATTTTCTTCAAATTTGTATCGGTTAAGAAGTTGGATATTGGCGGCAGCCTGGTGGTGAACCGGGGTTGCGGCAATTGGCGGGCGAACTGCCAGTTGGGATATGGCGAACCAGATCGCCAGACCATGAACTGGCCTTTACGGCCAGTCCATCCTGATGAGTTAATTTAATTCTGACTGCATGGTTGTAATGGTCAATATTTAGCTTATGATAGGGAATTAAAATTTCGGGCTCCGGTGCCACAATTTTGAATAACCCCTTAACATCTTGATGCCAAGCCATTTAAAGCACAGGGATAGCTCAGGCATCGTTGCCGGCACCTTACGGTGCCTTTTTCTTTTACGGCCCCTCTTTCTTAGATTAGGCATGGCATGCATATCTTATGCATTTCATGTGCTCACTTCTGCCTAACCGTAAATTGAGATAGTTCATCCATTTCTCTTGAGTCTTGAGAAGAGATGCGTTGGAATCACATAACTCTCCTCTGCAGTGGTATGTTGTTCGTGCATGTGAGTTGCAAGTCAGTTTAGAGATATGCCTTAATGATTAGGATTGAATTGAGCCTTGGTTGTGGTTGGGAGACCACGGTGAGTTCCAAGGTCAAGTCGATTTCATTGATTCCAGGGTGAACTCAACATTGGGAAACATTTGGTTTGCCTTCCCTTCCCTTTGCAATCACCAGTTATTGTCGTGGTGGGTCACCGCACTCCATGGTGGGACCCACTTTCATGCATGAATAGTGCATTTTTGTTGTGTTGACGATGCCACTTTGTCGACGTTGTGTGTCGCCTCATTGTCGAATTGTCTCGTAATTCAGTTTTGGGGTCGTAACAACAAGTCTCTAGTTTTCTCATCACTTTTTTCCAAATCCATTTGAGCGATTGGCAATTTTTGAATTCAGTTTTGGTGTCCAGATTTTGAGCACTTTTTTTTCATGTGCTTAAAGATATAGAGGCGACGCAAAATAAGAAAGATCTCATTTTGTTCGTACTTGGTGAGTACGAACAATGTATGTTCAAGTTTTGGTTGCTTCTTGACGCGCTCCACATCTTTTAGTTCAAAATTTCAAACTTTTTGGAGCTCATTTTGGCATGCTCATTTCACGCAAAAAAACGCTCATTTTTGGCCTTTCGTTGGCCTACGTTTCGTGCTTGGATCTCCAAGCTCGCGTCCAGTTTGATTCTAAGTGTTGTTTTTGCGTGTTGTGGCATGTGTCTACGTTTTCTTAATGCACTTTCATTGACGCCAAATCATTGTACATAGGGCCCCACATGAATTTTAGTGCTTGTGTCTTGAGTTATATATTTTTCATATGTTCACTTGCCACACGCCAAAAACAGTAGGAAACCCAGTGTCCATAGCGCTGGCACTGAGGCAGCCCACGCCATGCAAGTGACCCGGACAAAGGTGACCCGGAGCCCGGGGGTCAGGCCAACCCTTCTAGGACTACAACGTCCTTCCCGGATTCTTTGTGCATGCACTTCCCTGGACCGTAGGCTAACCTTATGTCAGAGTTATTTGCATTCTTTTCTCCCTTGTTTTTCAACAATGGGAATTTTACCATTCCGTGGAGTCCACCAGTCTTTTTGCAGTGTCGTGGAATCAGGGAGACAGACTCAGATATCAAGTGGGCCTAGGATCGGACTAATGCGCTATGGATGTGCTGAGATGGAATTCTTCAAATCCTCTTTGCCTCGGCGAAAGAGTGTGTTGAAGTGGGTAACCTCTGAACTTTGGCCTTGCCTGTGTTTGTGCCCTGCTTCCCATGCTAGGTCGGAGCCCGTGTGGAGTTGGGTCCTGCCCCTCTACGTGTGTCATGGTGAAGGTGTTGGCTAACCCCAATTACCCTCGTTTCGTTTTGGGATGTGGAGGCCTGAGGTGGTGTGAGTGATATACCACCTTACCCCCTTTTGCAACAAAATTTCTGGGGCCTAATTCTTATAGGCACCGGGGACCACCACCCGCCCTACGGTGGTTCGATGGGGCTCTCTTCTGCTCCAAGGGCAGTTGAGTTGGGATATTTGGGGAGGCTGGAGACTGAGTCTGTAGGCACTAGACCCTTGCTTTTGGGGTCCTGTAGTGCCGAGAGTGGAGCGTGACAATCCCTCCACAAGGGTAGGCTTTGACAGGCAATGGGCCTTATCCAGGTCTTGTTGGTTTTGCATGTTTTATTCTTCCTCCTTAGGGATCCTCAATCACGCTACCCAGGATGTGCTGACTGGGAGAGTGGGTTCCTTTTGCCCCCCCCTCTCCTTCTTTGATGCCTCTCTCCCCGTGACTTCTGATGACTATTGCACCTTACCCTAGCCGGGCCATGGTTTAGAGGTTTTACATGCTTCTATGACCATTTGTACATGCTTTCTTTCCTTTGTTGTTTGGACCTCAAAGGGATTGCTTCGATATCGCAATCCGGATGGATGCTCACTGAGTTGGAGGGACTCATTGTGGATGTGAGTGGTCTCCTACTTGTGCTACGCTTACGTGCAAAGGAGGAGGCTGCATGGGCTTGGAGAAGGTCGGCCCGGGGATTGTAGCCCAGGATCAGCAAATGGAAGCCCAGCCTAACATCTGCAGCGCCATCGGTAAGGCGCAAATCAAGCCCCTTGTCCTCCGAAAGTGTCATTTCCCGGAGGTGGACTTCGAAAAGACCATGGATGCCCTAACCAAGGCCCTCATGGAGGTGGAAGAGTCTGGGAGAGAGCGCCTCCCCGTCCAATGCCGCATGGCGCGCCTCCCTATCCTGGAGGACTTTGTCCTTGACTTGAGTCCTGCCCTGCGGGTATGCAAGACAGCCCTGGCCATCGAGGAGACCTTGGAGTCCATGGAGAAGAGGATTTCAGTGATGGAGGAGGCTGTCAGCGCCTTCCTACCGGCCTCTTCGCGTCTACTGAGCCCGGCAGCCCCAGCTCAAGACCAGCCCCTGAGCTAGGCGCCCCAATCCCCCCAAGGGGAGAACCATATCTCAGTGGCCGTCCCCTCGCAGCCCTGGAGTCCTGGTGTCCTGGAGTCCTGGAGTCCATCAGTTGAAGGCCAGCCCCAATGGTCAATGCGAACTCAACAACTGCTGGCGTCTTTGAGTTCATCAAAGAGATCATGGGAACCGCCTTCACCCACAACAGTGACGAGCACCCCACCTCCCTGCCGCCAGAAAGGTTGTCGAGCAGGTCGACAGGTGCAGAGCCGACGACAACGTGAGGGCTTGAACCAGCCCCAAGGGCCCCGTTGCCGGCCCACGATGAGTCCACAGTCCTGAGCGCCCCCCAAAAGGTCCTAAATGACCCCCTGTGCGCCGTCAGGGCTGAGATGGGGCCAAATCAACCCCGTTGAAGCCGGTTCGAATCCCATTTGGCTGCACCCTATCCTACACTTCACCGATTTCAGCGATTTCAGCAGTTTTGGGGTATAAATTCACGGGAATTCCGAATTCATATTGTTGATAATTCAGAGGATGGAGAATTTGAGATTTTTGGTTCAGACTAGGCCTGCTTTGTGTGCGCGCGCCCTTCTCGTGTTCCCGGTGGCGTGCGCGTGCTCTCTGTTCTTCAATGCGGGTCGATCGTCCGAAAATTTTCTTCAACGGGTGCTAATAGTGTTACATTCTATCCTGTTGCTGATATGGATGCGAATTGGAAGCTAGGGCAACTACAGTGGATGATAGGAGGCCCGGACTCAATATCTGGCTAAACCCTGGTATGGTGCCTCCGCCCACACCGGCAGGCCCCGTAAAAGGGGATTGGTACACGTTAATGGGCGCATTTGCTTCGGCTTTTGCCACGGCTACGTGTATGGGGGATCACGAGTCCATTGAAGCTGTAGAAGCCCTAGTGGAAGAGGAGCTGAATTGGAGGTGGCTGAGGTAGGAGCACCGGGCGGGAAGAAACTAAGTCGCTGGTTGCTCCGCAAGGCAAAGCAATTCCTTATTCCTTGGCTTGTCATTTGTTTGCTTTGCATGTGTCATGACACCTTGATCTGCCATGGAATCAAAGAGGGTCAATCTTTGGCGATTGCGTGTGTTGAACATGTTGTGTGCAAGTGTAATGGGCGAACATGCTAAAGGTGGCGAATTGCACTTAGGCCCTGGTTGCTAACCTCTCATTTGCCGTCTTACTCTGGTGACCTTCGGTGATTTCATATCATTGGTCAAACATGGTTGGTGATCCACTATCCTTCTCTTGGCAGCAAGCAGTAGGGCATAAGTTCATTCAATTTGGCAATTGGATATAGGGATAAGGTTGTTGGTCAAGGTTGGCGATTCTCACTTCAAGTGCATGAATGCTCTCCTAGGTCATGGCTAGACAAAACTCTCCCTCCATATGCATGCTCTCGGGATTGGGGTTCTGTGAGGTTCTCTCCCCTGGGCCATGGAGTGGTCAAATTCTGTCTCCTGCTCGATGGATTGGTTTGGGTCTCTCTCTAGGGGGCACACCACCAGCAGCACCCTCCCCAACTCCCACCACCACCGCCGTACCGCGGCACCCCGGCTTAGCGGCCCGGTCAAGGACCGCTGCCCGCACAAATCCACACCGCAACGGGGCCGCCACCCGGGCAGGGCCAGGGAACGTGGCACCACCATCTGCATTAGCACGCCCCCGCCACCCCCGACCCCTACCCCCTGACGCCCCAATACCACAGCGACCCCCACCCTCTCCATCACCAACACGACCCAGCACAGCCGGCCCCCGCGGGCCACCCGCCCCACGAGGCGCACTGGACCGCACCACACCATCACATGTATCACGGATACACCTACCACCACCGGCAGCCCTTGCCACCGTTCCCACCGGTGCCATGGTGCCACACGCGACCGGCAGACCCCAACCACCACCACCACACAATCCAGCACCACCTGCCGCCCCCACTGCACGGGCCCACGACATTCGGGCCACCATGCGCCCCATAGACCCACAGGGGGCCCTGCACGCACACCAACAGCACGAAGGCCAACACGGAGTACCCCACCACCACCGACCGCCCCCCCAACCGCAGCCCCTACCTGCGAGCACCGCCCACCAGCAGCCGCCCACCGCCTACGAACCGCAACCCCACCTGGAAACCCAAGCAACCACCTCCCACCCCGACACTACGGCGAGCCAGGGGCCGCGGGACCCGCCTGACGCGCACACACACCACGCACAAGACCCGGCGGGACACACGGACGCCCCACCAGCACAACGCCCGCCCCCACCCCCAGCATTGCCGCCCCCACACTCGTGCCCCCCCCCCGGGACCTGAACACCGACACACCACACGGAGACCCCCACCAACCCCCACCATCCCCACCTCCCGCCGGCGCACCCAACGGCAAACTCCCCCTCCCGCGACTGCCCAGGGAAACCCCATCGCCAGACCCCGCACCCAGCCATGACGACCCCCCCCCCCCGCCCACACCATCCCCCTCGCCACACGCCCCGCCACCAGCCGCTGCACCGGCCGAACCCTACTCCCTCCATAACCCAACAGCAGTACGCCACCACGTCCGGGGTCTCGGAGACCAGGAGGTGTTACGCCTCCACACCTCGGGCGCCACCCAACGCATCCGGGCGGCCAACCTGGTCCAGGCGGCCACCCTGGGGAGGGCCTCCGAGACTTCCTCTTCGACGCCTCCCTCCACGTCGCCAGACACGAGCGCCCCCCGCTCGCCACCCCTGACGGCGAGTGCCCGCCCCCCCTAGGGGACCGCGTGTGGGTGTGACCCATTGACTGGGGGCGACACCTTGTTGGACACCCCGGGCCGGAGTGGATGACCACCAAGGGCTGCACCCGCTACCGCGAGCCCAACATGGCCCACCCCCCACCGACCACCACCACAACTGACACCAAGGCGTGGGAAAGGAGGACGTCGGTCGACGGCATGGCCTCCCTGAGCAACTTCAGGGACCATGTCCCTGGCGACATCCCCACCCCCGACAACCAACAGCCGGCCCCCTCCACGTACATGACCCTCATGTACAACAAACACTACACCCTCTCCACCATCCACTACCACGCACCAACGGACATCCGGGTGATCCACGGCACCAACTCCCTCCTCCCTGCCGACTTCACCCCCCCCCCCCCCCGCACAGCCCAGGCCCCGACACGTACACCAGGGGGGACGAGCCAGACGATACTCACATCTGGGGCACGTGGGGGCGCAAGTCCCTGGACACGCTGCTCTCCATCCGCAGCAGCAACCAGGGTCTTGGCAGGGCGATGTACTGCCTTGCCAAATGGACCCAACGGTCCTGGCAGATCCCCGCAGAGTGGTGGACGTGAAAGGTCACCCTCCGTCCCCAGCAGAAGGAGGCCCCCTCTGACCGCACTGGACCCGGCCCCCCGCGCCCCATCACACAGCAGCTCTGCCCGTACATGGTGGCACGCTGCCTCATGACCCTGCTGCGGCCAGGCCGAGGCACCCCCACCCAACACTACCCCCACCTCACATAAGAGGACGTGCCCGGCATCCAGCGGTGCTTCTTCGGCACCCTCGACTGCCTCTAACAGGCACACCCACATGTCGTGGAGCTGAGGTGGACCCCCCCCGGATAACTCGCCACCCTGCGCATCCAAGACGACTCCACGACGCCGCCACGCACCACACCTGACAAAACCCACGGCACCAGCACCTGCACGCACGAAGGATGCTCGGGAGAGCGCGCGCACACGCCCCATCCTCGAACCCACGCCCTCACCCTCATTGCCCACAGGAGCCAGCAATCAGCGCCCGCCCCCGCCGTCCGGGACCCCCCGCCGTCCCCCACATCTGTCTCCTCCACCTCCGACTCCGCCCGGGACCCCCCGCCGTCCGCAACTTCCGTCTCCTCCACCGCCAACTCCACGACCTCCACCACCACAACCACCTCGTCCACCTCCACCACCACACCCTCATCCAGCACACCACCCCCCAAACCGTGTGCAACGCCATCTATGCGGGTCCCCGAACCCGTCCCCACCGCTGGCGCCCCCGCCACCGCCAAGGCCCTCGCAGCCCGGAAACCCGCTGCCGGCAAAGCGGGGCGGCAGCACACCCCAGCTAAGCCCGCGCCCGCAGCCCGGCCAAAACCCCACCCCCCCGCCGCGCCGAAACCCAAAACCCGGCCACCACCGAAGACCACCGCCAAGCAGCCACCCAAACCCGCCGCCACACCACGGCCCAAAACCGCTGCCAAGTCCAAGCCCAAGCCCAAGCCCGGCGCCGGGCCGACAGCGCAAACCCACCCCCCCGCGGACGTCCTCTACGACCTCCAGCCCCTGCCATCCCAGATCCGGCCGCAGCAGCGCCCAGCACGGCGCCCCCCCGCCATCACCAATGCCGCCGCCACCACCTTCGTGGCGGAACGCGCCACGGCTGAGGCGCAACGCACCTCATCCCACCACCACCCGAAACCCGCACCGCAGACCCACAGACCACCCCGACGGGACCGGAGCAACGCCAGGGGCAACCAGCAGCGTCCCCATCCCCCTACCAGACCCCGATGTCTGCCCACGTCCAGCAAGCAGATGCCCCGCTACCGCCGCCCATGCGGACCCCAACCCAACCCGGAAGCAGAGTCCGGGTCCGCGTATCCGCCCGTCCGCGCACGCCCGCGCCCCGCCGGCTCCTTGCGCACCTCCACGGCGCAGGACTACGAGGACTCCCCCAGGCCCACCGCCGCCACCAGTCCCCATGACTCCACCACACGCACCCATGCCCACGCCCACGCCCACGCCCAAGGCCACGGACCCGCCCGTGGAGCGTGGTGGCAGCGCTGGACGCACACGCAGCTGTGGGCGCTGCGGAAGTGGGTCCGGGCAGAGCCCTCCCTCGAAGGCCTGGTCCGCCGGCCCCGCGGCGAGTCGGCGGTGAACCGTCGACTCCAGCCGGCAGGGGGATGGATGCTGCAAGCCGCATGGGAAGCCATGCTGGCTGATGCGCTCCATCCTCAGGGAGTCCAAGCCCGCGAGCTCCCCGCACCCCAGGACCACCCGTATGTCCTCAGGCGCCTGCGGGAGACCCTCCAGGAGACGCGGAGAGAAAGAAGGCGCCTATGGGACATCACCCCAAGCCCAGCCCCACCCACAGACACCCCCTCACGACCACAGAAGCGCCGACGCACGGATGCTGGCAGCGCTGACACCGCCCCGACCCGCAGCACCCCGGGAACCCCGCGCGCCACACAACATGATGCGCCTGACCCCCCGTTCAGCGGCGCACCCATCTGACCCCAGGGGGGGTCACTCACTGCGCCGTGCCCGGGCCTAAGGCCGACGACGCTCCCTGCCACCACGGGCCACCACACCCAGCAGCCCCGACTGCAGGCCGCGAACCAATCCACCCCACTTGCCTCAGGGCACCGCGAGCCACCGCAGCCTGCACCCGCCCCAACCAAGCCCGGCCGCGCCAGAGGCACCCGACCGGCCAACGACAGCGCCCCCACCCGCCGGCCGAACCGCCCAGGAGCCGACCCAGCCCGACTAACCCACCCAGTGTCGTCCCCTGCAGTGACTTTGCATGTTGCTTATGCTTCTGCTTCCATCGTTCTCAACGTTGTACAAGTGCCGCCTGTCGGCCGCGTTTTCCGCCTTCCGCTCTGGTGCTTCCGCTTGTGCTTCTGCAGGTATGTTTGCTTCGTCTGCCGCGTTCCATTCGTCTTCCCCGTTCCCCCGGAGGCCCTCTTCTCACAAAATGACCACCCCATTGTACCCCAACAACTACAAGCAGTGGCTGAAGGCTGATGGGTCGTTGGAGAAATGGAAGCCGAAGGAGGCGGGCCAGATGAGCTTCGTTGTTTTGCAGCTGAAAGTACAGACATGTATGTGCCCGCAACATGCAATGCTCGTTGTCCTCGTTCCTTTTGTCCGTCACGTGCTTACGCGACGGTGCCTCTTGCTTCCGGTGCCCATGCTTCCCTACTGTTGATTGCATTCTTTCCTTCACAGCAGGGTACTGGTGCGGCTGGGTTGAGCAGAGGGCCAAGAAGCAGAAGAAGATGCCAGATGGTTGGGATGCGACCAAGAGCTTCTACTTGACCACCGTGCCGCTGTACCACGTCGAGGTGCCGAAGGCCGCGCATAAGGGGGCCCTCCCCCAGGTTTGCGACTGCCGCAGCAAGCCAGATTCGTGGTTCAAGTACAAGAGGGTATGTCAATGCGTTGCAAGTGTGCTTCTAGGGTCAGGGTGGCCTGTGCGGTATTTTCCTCGCTGCTGACGTGCTGTATCATTTTGCGATCGCGCTTCTGGGATCGTTTTGCGCGTTATCCACGTTCTGCGCGTTCCGGTTTTCTGCTTCCACTGCTGCTTCCGGATGCACGTCTTGCGTTATCCATGTTCCGCACGTTTTTTTCAGTTGCAGAAAGACCGGTTTTGGGCCTGGGCTGAGGACACGCCGCAAGGCAAAGAAGACGACGTCGAGGAGGAAGACGAGTCCTCCAGCAGTAGCAGCAGCAGCAGCAGCAGCAACAGCAGCAGCAAGGCCAGTGCCAGCACCATTGGCAGTGGTCGTACACCCACACCCCAGAAGAAGGCCCCAAGGAGTACCGTGTTGGAGAAAGACAAGGGCAAAGAGAAGGAGAAGCACAAGGAGAAGGAGAAGGACAAGGAGAAGGGGGGGGCGGCAGAAACAGAGGCGGTGGGGCAGCGGAAGACGGAACTTGCAGCGGCGGGCGAGGAAGTCGTCGTAGTGGAGGGCGCGAAGGGGAAGGAAGGGAAAGTCAAGGAGGGGAAGCAGAAGCGCAAAGAGAAGGGGTAAGAGAAGGCGGGTGGTCTGGGCCAGGTGGCTTTCAAGATCGAAGGGGCGGTGGGTCCCCAGAGGTCCGTGCCGGCGAAGATGACTCGCTTCCAGTACTACAAAGAGCGCACACAATTGATGAACGTCATGCAGGTGTTATTCACATACCTTATGTTGTGTTTTGCATGCATCCAACAATGCTTCCAGGGGCCTTCGCCGCGTTATGCGCGCGATCCGCGTTCCGGTTTCCAGCTTCTGGACATGCTTTCGGAGGACATTTGTACGTTTTTCGCGTTCTTGAGGTTCTGGAGTCCGCATTGGAGGAGTATGGGGTGACGCTGGGACGGGTGGAGAAGCACTACCAAGTGTGCTTGAGCTCGGACGCCAGTGGCCGGAAGGATACTGCCGTTGCCACCCTGCTGCAGAGCAATGTGCGCCCGACCGCGGTGCAGGGTCTGCTGGCCTGCTGTATTAAAACCGCGCGATCCGCCTCGGCCTCCCGGGAACACCTGGACCCGGTCTACCGACGTCGGGGCACGGATGGGATCCTGAAAGGGGATATCCGTTTCTACTGGCTATGTGGAGGGCCCGGAGAGGTTGCCCAGCGCGCTCGCGGCAACGGAGCCATAGGGCCCGGAGCTGCATGGGATCCCCTTGGCGGCGCTGAAGGGGCACCATCCCCTTGGGGAGCAGCCCAAAACCGGAGGCAAGCCCCCCCAAATTGGTGCCCATCCTGTCCAACGTTTGGTACGCTGTGCGGGTGCCCCTTCACCACACGCGCCGGGAGATCCACCCCCTCGTTGTTGCGTGCCGCCAAGTGGCACGAGGGGTGGACTCTGCCAACCAGATGGCGTTGCAAATGCGCCTCTTGGGAAGGCAGATGTCCTGATCGCAAGCCGTGGGAGGCTTCTTGCTGTGATACGCCGCGGGCAACGCGTTTGCAACCTACCGCGCCCTGGAAAGGTGCCGTGGCACAGATAGCATGTGGAAATGGCAGTGGGCCCTCCTTCGCCGCCGGTACTGTACCGATGCGTAGCCACGACGCACCATCCACATCCCCGTTGGCGGCGCCCAACGGCGCGCTTGTGCACATTGCGGCAAAGGCCACACACAATACGTGTGTAGAGGATGCCCGGACACCCCGTTGCATGTGCAATGCTTTGCACGCGCGCATGGGATCACTACGACGGGCACGGAGGACGCCGAGGAAAGCGAGCCGCCCCTTAGCGAGGAGACTCATGAGGGGGACGCCGGGTAGGATGACCCGGAAGCGGACTGCGAGGACGAGAAGGAGCCAGATAGCGATGAAGAGGAAGAAGACGAGGAAACGGAGGACGCTAGAGGGAGCGTAGAGGACGACACGTTGGAGAACTTCTCTTTTAGCGTGAAGTAGACGGGGTGGCGGAGGCGGCCGTGGTGTGATCGAGAAGGTCATGGGCGCCAAGCCTCTGCCATCCCCACCCATGGGGACCAGTGCGAACCCTCGGGGGGACCAACCGCGTAGGCCGGATACTCAACTTTGAGGACGTGCCCCCCCCAACATAGGTGTGTTGTGTTTTACGTGTTTTTCGCGTTGTGCGCGTTCCGGTTTAGTGCTTCCGCTTGTGCTTCTGGAGACGTTGTCCTCGTTTTCCGCGTTCTCCGCGTTCCGGAGTGTTATCCTCGTCCTGCGCGTTCTACTAGCTTACAAGGATAACGTACTAGCAGGTATAGTGAGCGGAGGCCCAAAAAAGGCGCTTCTGTAGACAAAGGAATATGGTTCCCCTGTTACCTGCTAGAAGACCCAATCCCGTTCCAGCCTAGACGCCGCTAGAATGCTAGAGTGGCTAGAACGAGAAAAAGAGGGGGTTGCCCCCTACTCATGGAGGCAGGGGGGGGGGGCGCTTTGGGGGTTACAACTTGGACCCCCCTATCCGCACTCGGGGGCCCATGCTTCGTTTTTCAAAATTTCAGTGTTTTCACCTGATTTCGGAGTGTAAAAAAATTTCGTTCTAGGGACGTTCTAGCGACGTTTTAGGGACGTTCGCGAGAACGTCGCTGGAACATTCTAGCCTAGAACACAACTAGAACAAAAACATTCATGCATGTGTCGCATCTAAGGGACACCAAAGTTGGGGTGGGGTGGAGGGGTAATACACATACACTAATAAAAACCAACACACTTCACGCATGCATAGTCATATGTGCCCCCCCCCCCCCACACACTTTGGCATAGGCATATGCACAACACAACACACAACACAAGATGTCATGGGGGGGTGGGCCAAGAAGTCGAACACAAGCACCGCAATAACACCCCCTGAGTGTCCAGTTATCAGCCCCCCCGCCTCTTTCCATGTCGTGGTCTGAGTTCTGGGGCCCCTGGTTGTTTTGCCTAAGGTTAGGGAGGGTATCCTTTTCCTCTTTGCAGGTTCTGCTGTTTTTTTTTTGTTGGAATGTGGATGTGAACAAATGGGTACACAGTGACACCCAGAGGTAGGTGTGTTACTCCTTCCCTCCTCCCTGCCATTTACACGTGTGTGACCGTGTATCTGTGGTATGGGGTTGCCTAGTGCACTGTTGTAGCGTCAGGAGCTGTGCTGTGCGGGTCAGTGGTATGCTTTGTCCCCCCTCCTCCCAGGTTATGCCACCCCCCCCCCCCCCCTGTGTGCACTTGTACCTAGCTTGTTGGTTGGTTGGCTGTTGGTTGTCGGGTTGCTTGGTTGGTTGTTGGGTTCGTTGGTTGGTTGTTTGTGGATGGGTTCTTGGACAGCTGAGTTTCGCTGGTTGGTTGGTTGGTTGGTCGGTTGCATGGTTCGTTGTTTGTGGGCTAGTTGCTGGGGTGTGTGCACAGCTGCTGTAGGCTTGTAGATGGTGTTGGGTGGGCTGTATGTGTGTGTGTTGCCTGCACACATGCTGTGTGGTGTTGTTGCACAGTGTGTCTGTGTGTAAGCATGTATGTGCAGTGAGTGCAAAGGTTCTAGGGGGCTGGTTGTGCACATTTCATTTTGGCGTTCTAGCGGCGTTCTAGCGAGGTGTTCTAGCGGCGCTCCAGCGCCGCTTCGCACCCTAGAACACCACTAGAACACCTCCCTAGAACGCCGCTAGAACGCCGAAATGAAATTTGCACAACCCCCCCAAAGGCCCTTGCAATCGCTGCACATACATGCTTGCACACAGACCCACTATGCAGCAACACCACACAGCATGTGTGCAGACAATACACCCACTTACACCCCAGCAACTAGCCAACAACCAACCAACCAACGAACCAACCACTCAACCAACCAACCAGCCAGCCAACCAGCCAAACTCAGCTGTGCCAGAACCAATCAACCAACAACCAACCAAGCAACGCAACAACCAACCAAGCATCCCGAAAAGCAACAGCCAACCAACCAACAAGCCAAGTATCAATGCACACGAGGGGGGAGGGTTGCATAACCTTGGAGGAGGGGGGGACAAAGCATACCACTAACCCGCACATCAGCACAGTGCATAACCCAGCTAGGGGGGGGGGGGGGGGGCAAGGGAGGAGCGATGGGGGAATGGGGGACCTGTGCACTAGGCAACCCCATGCCACAGACACACATGGCAGGGACGAGAGAAGGAATAACACACCTGCCTCTTGGTGTCCCTGTGTACCCAGTTCTTCACATCCACATTCCAATAAAAAACGCCAGCACACCTGCAAAGAGGAAATGGATACCCTCCCTAACCTTAAGCACAACAAGCAGGGGCCCCACAACCTAGACCACAACATGGAAAGCGGTGGGGGGCTGAGATTTTGACACTGAGGGGGTGTTTGTGTGGTGCTTGTGTTTGGCCTCTTACCCACCCTCCCCACCCTTGACATTGTATGTTGTGTGTTGTGTCGTGCACATGCTTTTGCAAAACTCTGTGTATGCTGGGGGGGCATATCTGTATGCATGTGTCAAGTGTGTTGGTTGCTATGAGTGTGTGTTTGTCATGCACCCCCCAACCCACTGTGATGATTTAGTGTTTTTTGTTCTACCTATTCTACCACTGCAGGCTAGAACCATTTGTGTTCTAGGCTACAACCATTCTAGGCTAGAACATCTAGGCTAGAGGGTTCCATGCTAGAACAAGATTTGGTCTTCTAGCGTGTACCAGGGGTGAGCATAAGTTGGCATACCACGAATAAAAGGGGGTATTGGGAGAAAGGGGTATGTGGCATGTACGGATGGCTACTAATGTACAATGCACAATGCATGCATAGGTGAGTTGGGGAATACCCCTAGTTTACCAATTATCATGATGAATGTTGTGTTTGAAACTACCCCATTTTGGGCTCTTGGGGTTTACGGACGCATACTCAAGGCTCCAATACCTCAATATACGGCCATATCGTCCGAAGTATACGGCCGTATACTTAGAAAATCCGGCCGTCTACTCCGGAGTATACGGCCGTATACTCCGGAGTATACGACCGTATACTCCGGAGTATACGGCCGCATACTGGGAGTACTTGTTTGCGCCATGTGGTTTAACAAATGGTTTCAACTTGAAAAATTCCATTGTTGTACCTTTTGTGCCCATGGTCTTGCATGCTTCACGTTTGCCAAACAATTGCACACCATTTGAAACCAACCTAGGCTAATACTTTATTCATGATTTCAATGCATGTCTCCATATGTGTCCATTTCCATCCCTATGTTGCCTCTTGCTCTTTTAGGCACCCTTTTTTTGGCACCATGACCGATGCGGGCACTCATGCCTTACTGAAGAAGTGGCCCGATGCCGTAGGTCTCCGCACAGTGCACAGAGGTGTGTACAGCCCGGACAGCACACACACGGTGCCTTGGGGTTCGCCTGAGAATTGTGGTTGGTCCATTTTGGACACCCCTGTTGCCTTGGTGAGGGTGACGCTAGCCGGTGTTGCCCAACCCCACAGCCTCACTGACCGTGTGTTGTCGCTGTTTGACAACAACCCTAACCTTGCTACAGCTCCACGACACGGATGCCCGCGCTGTTGTGGAGCACTTCTAAAAAAGCTGCCTGGGGCTGAATAGGGTGATGCGTTTCTATTTGAGGGACTGGCAGATGCCGGATGGCTCCCCAGGATTCGGGTCTCGGGGGCCCTGGCTGCTGGCTGGCGCTAGTGGGAGTGCAAGGCCAAGAAAGTGCAGCGGGGGAACTGGGTGGTCACCGCCCCTCTCTACTCCCTCCACTCCCAATCGGCATGGTCTTGGCATGCCGATATGGAGGGACACACCCTCCCCACTTGGTACAAGGGTACTGGGATGCACCCCTCCCTTTTTTTTTTGCCTCACCACCAGCACCCTTTTTGGTGTTGAACACCATCAGGTCCCCATCCCCCTTGAGGTCGTCGATCATTGTCATGACGACGACCTCAAGGATTTGCCCCAATGGGGGCATGCTTTCTAGCCATGCTTGATTTCTGAAGCCAGGATGGAGACACTTAAGGGGGCGTATGGGGAACTTAGGGGGGATGCCGTGGTCAATATTGGGAACTTTTGCAAGGGAGGTCCTTATCCCCAGTTGGAGACTCATTTGGGTTGGAGTTGTCCAGTTGTTAATGTTAGCACCTTCATTGTGGTGAACGTCGGTACAGTGGATGTGGAAAAAAACTGTGTTGGCACCGTGACCCTAACCTCAGCCGTGTTACGGGTCGGACCAACACCATGCGATTTGCTGGTTCGCAACGTTGCGCCCCAGATCCAATGAGGGTTTGCTGGTGATTTTGTAGTTGCATCGCACACAGGCCTCATCACCATCACGGAGGCCAAGCAGATCTATCATCTGATGGATCTGAATGAGTATCAATTTGTGGTGCAGTCATGCAATTACATGCACAACCGTTTGATCAAGGAACCATGATCTCGCTGCAAGGAATCACTGAAACGGACACTACTGAACAGCTACAGGCAATCATGTTTGGTGAATCGCTGAATGTTCCGATGGATATTCGAAAGCAGGACATCTTAGAAATGCAGAATTCTGTCAACAAAATACTAGCTGCACTGGGCAAATTGAATCACATAGCTCTGATCATCTTCAATGACACGTCTGAGGAGGTGGGAGTTGCGTCAGGCATCAAACCGAATGAATCAATGGCATTGAACATGCATTCTTTGGTGAGATTCGAGAGGAGGATCACTGATGTAATTGCGCATTCTGAATGTTGGACATGGTTCTGCGTGAGTGACCAGCGATCCAGGGAGTCCTCGCTGGCACCGGTTTTCAAAACACAACGAATGTTTCGGCTTGGTGCTGACCCAGAGAGCAGGATCTTCAAGGATGTCGCCATAACAGTCCATCGCTTTGCAGTCCAGGCACACACCTCGTGGAGTAAGGATGCTATTGGTGAGGCCAAAGACATTACCATCATGGCCGGCACAATCTACTATGAAAACACTCAAGTGTATCTACATTTCAGGGAAGCCTAGGTGATTGACTTCATCAAAACACACGGGTCCAAGCCTTTCTTTATTATGGAGTATTACAAATGGATCAGTAACAACCAATTGAAAAATCAAACCCACAAATATGAAGTGTATGTGCGGTCCACTCACAAGACCAAGACGAGCCTTTTTTTATCCTTTCTAGTGCTCTCTCTGTTTGGCGACCTGTCAAATGTGCTCACCAACATGGAGGACCTTATCATCAATGTCGTGTCTACGAAGAAGTTGCGTGCTGGCCTTAGTCACAGGGCAAATGCACTCTTACAGCAACATGTGGAAGCAATGTACAACAACAATGGTGTATCCTTCTACAGTGATGAATTACGTCGAGTTCTAAGGGAAATCGATGTCATGTCGATCGCTGCCAGCGATGTTGGATCCACAGGCTCAACAGCACCTGCAAGTGATGCCATGATCGTGGTTGATGTACCACCCTGGTGGGCTGCCCACGAACTTCGAACTGCTGTGTGCTCCATCACTGAAACATTTAAGGACTGTGGCCTACGGAGGCCGCCACTCTCTGTTGGTGCTGTACGCACGACATCTTGGAGAGCAATCAAAAAGGAGATCATCAAATTTGTAGGTACGGTGTTCAAGAGTGCAGACGGTCTGGACAAATTTAGGGCCATCTCTGCTGAGGAATACAATGCTTTGAGAAATGTAAAAAACAGACCAGCGGGACGAGAAGCCAATCAGGAGAACAGTTCATCCTCCTCTTCCAATGTCAGAGTCAACATGGATATTGATGAAAGCTTGCTGAACTTTGCGAAACTGTGTGGCAAAAGAAGCCTAGGGTGTGAAGAACCCAAGAAATGCGCATACTCCAGGACATTGCCCTCCACAGTGGAGGAGTGGACACGTGCCCATTCACACACAACTTCTTGGTGATGGCCAATGGGCTAAACACTGATGTGACTCGAGGGGACAGGGAGGACCAAAGACATATCTGTCTGGTGATTGGCTTGTATTTTACACAGATGGGTCCTCTGTGCGTAGGGATTTGGTGGGATGGGTGGGGGGCTTTGGTGTTTATTCCCGCAGCTTAGGATAAAGCATGCCATGTGGAACCCGGAAGGAGAGAGGCAGACAAACAGTGCGCCAGAATTGTTTGCTTTGTTTTCGGTCCCGAAGCACTTTACCACCGGTAAAATTGTGATTGCGTTGGAAAGCAAGATCGTAAATGACGCCATAAAGGGAGGGTCGCAAAAATGGAAAGGCAATGGCTGGAGGTGCTCGATTGGACCAGTGGGTAATGTACATTGTTGGTCTGCCTTGCTTTAATTTTTGAACATGCTAGGGAGAGAGCTCAGAACAATTCTACTCCCCTCACACTGTGACATCAGAGGAAATGAAGTGGTTAATGATTTGGCTGAATTGGGTAGGAGCCGCAATCCCCTTAATGTGACACATACACACAGAATGCAATGCAGAGCACAGATCCTCAATGAAACGGCTTTGCCTGGGAGGCAGCCACCCTGCTCCGTTTCAGATGGGACACCAGCTCAAACAGACTTTGATGCAGACTTTTACATTGATGTTGATCTGGGTGCGGAGTTGGGCATGTTGGGCACACCGTTGCTCTCAGACGATCAAGACTTCCTTTCTACAGCTGAGGACCCAGAGGGGGAATTGCCTGTAGCCAGAAGGTTGTTCCAGTAGCAACAGCCTCAACGGGCGGGTGCCTGGTGGATCTTTGCCACATGACGGCAGGCCGGTAGGCACCTTTTTACCCACAGAAGATACTGCATACATTTGATCTCTTGCCTGTCCACATTGGAGTTACAGCTACCAGTGGCCTTGAGGGAGAACCTGGGAGGTTCACTCTGCTTCCTGCACACACTACCATGGACTAGTCAAGTCCTGGATGTCAGATGTTAGAGCAGCTTCGCTGGTCGGTTGCCTGGTAGCTTTTCGCCCCATGGCGGGTCATCAGGCACCTTTTGCCCATAGAGGCTCCAATCATCGACCGAACTACTTTGACACCCTTCACTCGACTTAAAGCCTCCAATGGCCATGGGCCAGACACAAAGAGGTTGCACTCTGCTTCCTTGTTTTCCTTCCTCACGACATGTCAAGACCTGCATGTCTGATGGCAGTGCACAGCACGGCATGCTTCCACAGATTGCACTATATGTGTGACCTGCGGCACACACGGATGCGGATGCTAATGTAGGCGGGCACAACGGATGCCCTGTGAGTGCAGAGGCCATTTGCACATAGGTATCTCACTACGACTTTGAATTCCGCCCGACTGCCTGATGGTTTTGGACGGCAATACTGTCTTCGGAGCACAGTGCTGCGAGCATACTCATAGAACACGGAGAACTGAGGGGACCTGAGGCTAGTCGGTGCTCACTATTGGTGGGTGGTGATGTCGCCCTTCCCTTGTTGCATGTTAGCTACCTGCATTGTGCTCATAGCAATACACTGAACTAAATTGGTTTAATGATGTGAGAGGCCATGGGTCTCAAGGCCCTCATGCCATTTGTGGTGCAGTTGGTTGTGAGGTGTTGGTTGACGTGACTGATGAGACCATGGGTTTCGTGTTACATGTCGTAATGTGCCATTGTGTGCCGACCACGGCATGGTGGGGCAGTGTGGTGCATGTCAAGAGGGCGCTTGGCATCAGGGTGACGCGATGACGCAGCACTAGGGTGTTGCATGGGGGTGTTGTCCTGCCCCATTGCAAGTTTTATGCCATTGGATGGGGCTACCTTTTATGCAATTCATGAGAATTTGACCCTTGCCCCCTTGGTATTGGTGTGGAGGGTCATCCTTCATATGAGGAGTGCCCAATGCGGCAATTGCATGCAAACTCCTTGCCTTCTGTGGGCACTGATGGGACTTACCTTGCTTGTCGCCCCCCAATTCCTTGGTGGTTGCACGGGCTTTGATTGGTCGTGTTGCTTTGGCATCCAACGATTCCACCATTGGTGGGTTTTTGCACTGGTTTGCTCTAGGTCCCCACCACCACTTCAGGGATGTTGCACTGGCGAAGAGCTACGGATGGGTGAAGTGGTGGGCATTGAAGGCCCCCTCAAGGAAGAAGAAGGCCAAGCCAAAGCCCATGCCTAAGTCAAGGATGGGCAAGGAGACGGCCGTTGAAGAAGTGCAGGAAGTGGAGGACGAATAGGAAGAGAAGAATGAGCTGTGGTGCATCTGCAGCCAGGTATTTATTTATTGTTGGTTGAGGGCATTGGTGGAATTGTGTTGGTGTGCAATTCATTTAAAAAATGTGGGTCACCGGTGTGTTTTGTTTTGGTTGCCTGTCGTCAGTGCCTCTTTTTATTGTTGCGGTTCTTCAAGTTGCATTTTTCATTGATCTTCAACCTTTTCAGCTTCTTTGCAGGGTTCTCCAATGGCCTACACACATGGTTACATGTTTGAGGGCACTCGGGTTTAAACCAAGGCCGTTGCATGCGCGAGTGTTGCGTGCATACGTCTCACCCACACGGTGCAATGGCCTTGCAATATGGCCGTATACCTTGCATACACGGCCGTATATTTCAGCTATACGGCCGTATACGTGCCCACCCATTCCGGGTATACGGCCGTATGCTCATAATATTTGTTGCCAATTTCGACGCATTTCAACTACTTGTTTATTAGAATTTCACTGTTTCTTGTTGAGCCAGTCTGGTCCGATCCGTGGCCATTGCGAAGCATCGCTGAATATGAAGTGGCCGAGATAGGGGTGGATTTGGTGCCATCCAGAGCTGCTGCAGGGCAAGTGGTCTCCGGCCGGGAGTTCACCGAACCCATTGCCGTTGGGCGCGAGGATGTTGCCAGAGCCCCCTCTGACGTGGCATGCACCACTGGCAAAGACGTGGGGTACTATTCCCGACTGAATGCCCGTGCCAGTGGTGCAATGTGTGATATTTGACTTTCCATCAGGGTGGTTGCAAAACTCAAGGAGGGGTTAGTTGAAGCCTTTTGAGGGGCTGCACTATGGTCCAAGAGTTTTGGGACGGTGCGCCTTTTTTTTTTAGCACAACGGGGGAGAATATCGTGAGCATAACCTAGCATTTCCGGAATACCTGGGAGTATACGGGTAAAAAAGGGGATTTTGGGAGAAAGGGTACTAATGTACAATGCACAATGCATGCATACGTGAGTTGGGGAATGCATCCAGTTTGCCAATTATGATGATGAATGTTGTGTTTGAAACTACCCCATTTTGGGCTGTTGGGGTATACGGCCGTATAGCCAAGATTCCAATACCTCAACATACAACCGTATACTCCAAAGTATACGGCCGTAAACTTAGAGTAAAGGGCCCTATGCTAGGAGTATTTGCACCATGTGGTTGTTGCAACTTCAAAAATTCCATGGGATGCGCTACTCTAGGGCGTGGTGCGGAAACCCCAGATTTCTGGCGGTTGTCAATATGGCTGGAACCCGCACTTTCACATGGTACATGGGTGCACTATGATGCAACAACGTGCCTTCCATGTCTTGTTTGCTAGGTATTGCACGTCTTGCACTTTTTGCGATTCGGTCTTTTTGTGCTCTAACTAGTCAGAACGGGGTTAGAGCGCTAGTTATCGCAGGGGTTATCGTGCAATAACCTACTTACCGCGCTAGTTATTGCCCGACAACTAGTCATCGCGGGAGTTTTCGCGGAGGTTATCGCGCTTGGTTTGCTCTTGTTCCATGTTTCCCCTCTTCGTCCTAGCTCTCAAATTGTTTACCATGGCCCTTGCTTCTGCCCACGCTCGGTGCGAGCACCATCAAAAGCTCCTTGGGGTTCGTCGCCTTGGCGGACGTGAGGGATTTAGTTTGGGTGATACTCAAGTGCGGCCCCCTGTGGCGAGTCCTTTTGAGAAGGGTGTGGACTTTGGACTCATCATCCATCGTTCCCCCTTCATGGCGGACGACAAGGACCCCCTGGTTCTGCGCAACGACATCTTTGAGTTGCTAGAGGTAAATCCAGGGGTTGCTTGATTTTTGATCCAGCTTCATCCGGATGATGTGGAGGCGGTGGTGGAGTCCGTCACGGCCCATGCCAAGAAGGGTGCAGGGACGAAGACGACCCTGTATGTGGGTCCGGAGGAAGAGGAGGACATAGAGGGGGAAGCGGAGGAGGTGAAGGAAGTGGGGGGTGGGAGGGGGAAGAACAAGCCCCAACACCCCCTCATGGTTAGTGTTCCAAAGGTAAGGATCAGACATCGTAAGGGGAAGGGGAAGACGGATCAATGGTTGGATTCCCCAACCCCTTACCCCGAACACCCGCCGGGTCTGCACTGAGGACCCCGAAACCAAGCTCCCCATGCACTCTCTTTGCCCCACAAGGGAGTGGGAGCGCGAGTGGTATGGGGTCACCACTCCCAACATTGTTTCGGGCAAGGGGGTGTTTTTTTTCTTTTGGGGCAACACCCCCCCTTTTTGCGGAGGCCCAGGAAGTGGTTGAGGCAGAGCCCATTGGGGGCTTTAATAGGGATCCAATGGATCTGGTTGTCACCACCACGGACAGGTTGGTGGTGAACCACCTGCTTCGGGACGATTTTTTTGAGTTATGTGCAGCTCGAGAGTCTTTTGGAAGATCTTGACAGGGTGCTCCTCTTAGAGAAGGCACCCATTTTCAATGAGAACCCCCCCATCGTGGAATTTGCCATTCACGAGGGGCAGTGCCTGTTTTTTTTTGCCCTTGGTTTCCACCGGGGTTGGGGCATTCCAAAGTCCGCGCGCACCGTGTGTCCGATCCTCGCCTTATGGCATTTTTTGCAATCGAGCTTACCCATGGCTGTAACCTACGGTTCCCCAACCTCCATGTCACCCAGGCCATTAAGCGGCCGCAGCTGGGGGCGCCTGGTGCCCGGGCTGTCAAGATGGCGCCATGTGAGGGGGCAGTTAGGTATAGGGGGAAGGTGGTTGCCAAGTGCTATGGCTGCGAGCGGGCGAGTTTGTGCGCCACACGCAAAAATGGTCTCTGTGTGCCATGCCTTGAGGGGGAGGAGCCGGAGGGGGGGAGGAGGACCCAATGGGGTCAGCATTGAGCAATGTGCTCAATGCTTGCTCCCGCAGGGAACAACCACTGGGCATTTTTGTTTAGGGGGTGAGGGGGGAGGGAGGTGGTGCCCCTCTCACCACCGAGGAGGTGGGGGGGGAGGGGGGCGACAGGCCACCCCGACTAGTGCCCCTTGGCCAAGGTGTGCCATGGGGAGGCACTGCCGCGGCCTAGCTTGCAAGAGCACGTTCGGATTAAGGTGCCGGCGGGCACCATTTTGGTGGTGAGGAAGGGAATGTCTGCAGGAGTGGCGATGGTCCCCCCGGAGCTTGAGGGGGTGGCCTAGGTGGTGCAGTGGAGGCAAGTGGGGGAATATGCACCCCTCACGTACTTTGTGTGGTTGCGGAGGATGAACCTGGTGCTGGACGACCCCAAGAAGGAGGCGGGCAAAGGCATGTGCCCGAGTCACTAGGTGTGAAAAGTGCGCACTAAACCCTGCTCTGACCTATGGTCTAACTAGTTATCGCGGCAGTTATCGCGCTCTAGCTGGGTGATCTACCTAGTTATCCCGCTAGGCTATTGCGTTCTAACTAGTTATCGCGGGGGTTAATCGCGGGGGTTTTTGCACTCTAACTAAGTTATGGCGCGAGTTATTGCGTGTTTTGTTTTTGTTTTTTTCGTCCTTCCCAGGCCACAATCTTGCAGCTGCTACGTCTCTTAACCAAGGAGGTGGCTGAGGCAACCGCAGCAGGAGCAGCAGAAGCCGCACGAGCACGGGCCGCCAAGCGGGTGGCGGCCCGTGCGGAGCTGGAGGGGGAGGAGATCAAGAAGCTGGCTGAGGGGGCTTCGTGGCGGTGGGGGGAGCTGGCAGACGAGGTCTGCCGGCAAAGGGGGACCGGATGGTGCCGGCACGCAACTATCACGGAAAAGGAGGGGGGGGGGATGGAGAGGAAGACCAACCTCATCCTCCCCTCCTATGTGTGGTTTGGGGGGAAACAGCCCAATACCCCAATGTGCCTGAGGGGGAAACGGTTGCTGCGTTTTTGTGTTTGTTCAGGATGAGCGACCCCCCCCCCCCCCGGCGCAAAAACTTTTTCCTCCTAAGGCTGTGCTTCGTTGATGAAGGAACAGGGGAAGACACTGGGCGGGAGGTGTGGCACAACCTTGGCACGGGGTCGGACATCCACGCGGTGGGAGGGAGCCACCCTCCCCAAACTGTGGGCGATGCAACCGCTTTTTGGGCCCAGGACCATGCACCCAAGGGGGGAAGGCCCACAAAGCGGGGGCATGAAGTGGTGGTGGTGGAGGCGGAGGAGGGTCAGCCCCCCACCCCTAAGTGTAAAGCCCCCCCCCCCCCCAGCCATCAAAGGTGGCCAAGGTGGCGGCCCAGCCCCCCCCCCCTCCGATCTTCATGTGGGGGCGTTGGCCGCCACCTTGGCCACCCACCTCACGGACACTTGCAAGACTTTGGTGGAGCAAGCGGCCGTCATGCACGGGGGTGGAGGCCGCATTGGCCAGGGGGGGCCGACAGCAGGTCGGCCTTGTCCAGGGTAGAGAAGGTCCAAGGCAACACTCAGCGTGCCCTTGACCGTGCCCTCGAAGTGGCTAACAAGTGAGGGGAGGAGCTGGAGTTAGTGAGGGGGTGCCTGAAGGAGCCCAACGAGGGAAGACAGAACGTGGAGGTGGAGGTAGCACGGCTGACGGTGGAGGTGGAGCCGTTGCGGAGGAAGAGGGATGACCTCCAGCAGCGCCTGGGTGGCTGAGGCGCAGGTGCGCAGCCTCACCTCCACCCTCAGTGCCACTTTCACCGCCCATCATGTAGGGGTGCAGAGTCACGGTAGCGCACGAGTGGGAGTCAATGACTCCTGGGTTTGCTGAGGGGGTTGCCAAAGGGCATTTTTCGGGGGGAGGAGCGATATGGGGCCCAAGTGGACATGTGCCACTTTGGCCTCGTGGGAAGCGGAAAACCCGACCCCTCTAATTTTAGGTCGAGCAGGGTGGCGGCTGCTACCTTGAGGCCTCCCCTCCACCCCTTGGTTGCGGGGCTCAATGAGTATTGCACTCGGAATGTACCACCATGGTTCACCTCGTGTAGCATCCAAATTGTACGCCCCCAAGGGATTGAGACCATGGGCCTTCACGCCCATTTGCGTGATGGGGCGGCCGTGGCGCTGATTTTGTGTATGGGGTCTTTCAGGGGAGGAGTTTTGTGGTTGGGGAGTGGTGGCCTGCTGAATTCCTCCCTGAGGGGCAAAAAGCAGCACACCCGTGTGTGCAAAGGTAGTGAGACTGGGGGTTCGGCATGCAAGGGCACGCAAGAAGCCCCGGTGTTGTTCACCACCCGGTCACTACACGCTCCATTGCCATGGGAGGGTGAGTGATGGAGCGTGATTTTTTATAGTGTTGGGGGGTGGCTGCATTGCAGGCCTACATGGCAGCAGCAGCTTGTGGACCTTGGTTTTAGGCTGCCCAATGTGCTCTAACGACTCCAGTTGATGCGCACTAACCTTTGCTCTAACTACTTATCGCAGTAGTTATCGCGCTCTAACGAGGTGCTCTAACTAGTTATCGTGTGGGTTATCGGTGCTCTCGCTTAATTATTGCGCGAGTTATCGCGTGGGTTCTCGCGCATTTTTTTTGGAGCCCTGCGTTAAAACCATCCCTCATCTTAGGAGGCCTGAATTGCCCGCCCTGGTGACCCTCAAGACGTCGAATCTGTTACCCCGAACTGGGGTGTGTTTTTTAGGGGTCTCAAATGCAGGAGGGGGGGGCGAGTCACTATTTGAGGTTGTGTTTTAAAAGCCAGTTTTTCAACCATACCAATGTCCGCATTCCGAATAGTCAATTTCAACCCCCAAATCAGCCAAATTCTAAAATGAAGCGACATTTCGCCACTCCTTTGAAGTTGGCCGATATCATACCCCTTTTTCATGCATTTTTTCTCCAATGAGACGCGAAATTTCGTCACTCCTTTATATTTGATGAATTAATGCCCTTATTGTGTATTTGCATTTGTGTATGTTACTTTGATTCGATTTCCACCCCCAAATCAGCCAAATTCTAAAATTAAGCGAAATTTCGCCACTCCTTTGAAATTGGCCGATATCATACCCCCTTTTCATGCATTTTTTCTCCACTGAGACGCGAAATTTCGTCACTCCTTCATTATTCGATGAATTACTGCCCTTATTATGTATTTGCATTTATGTATGTTGATTTGATTTGATTTGTACTTAAATGTGCGCCTTTGATGAATTTTATGACCATGCTGACGGTCTTGGTATGCAGTGTTTTCACTATTCTGAGGCAATTATGTGATTCTTTGCTGTGAGGTGACCACAAGGCTTGGATCCGGCACTGCTAAGGGTCGTTGTGGCAAGAACTGAGTTTCAGAACGTTGATCACCTCACGACCGATGTTGCCAATGGGAGCTTTGCAAGGTTTTTGGCCGTCGGGGCCTTGGCAATGCGAACAAACCGACGTTAGGATGGATCTTACACGGTTGCTGTTTGCCTATGGATTACGGAACAAGCCCCATTGGTACATTGTTTTCTCAAATCAAGTGATATGCTTGTGGCGACTTTTGAGAAAGATGGCAGCCCCTCATGCACAATCCCAGGATGTACCAAAGCCTATTTCAATTATGAGGTGGACCCACTGCATCCTGACCACCCCATAAATTGCACGGCTGTGGCCGTCTTGCATCAGCCAGCGCTACCGCCATTTCCGGGTCACGTCTCACTAATTCATGCTGTCCAGTCAATTAGGGCATGTGTTGATGCTTTGCAACTACGTCATGCGGACTTGTTTCGGCGGGTTTATGCTCTTCATGACATGATTCAGTGTACCAACATCCAGGTGCGGATAATGCAAGCGATGACGAGGACGATGGCCCGGAGGTCGCCTTGTTTGCAGTCCACAGCGACAGTGATAACAGTAGTGTGTCGGATGATGACGATATAGTGGCAGTTCTTGATGACGAGGAGGTTTTTGGACAAGAGACTTCAACATGGGACTGACATACATGTTGTCCTTACAATGTTCCAGAAACTGTCCTCTGATTGTGGTGGTTTTGCATTGGATGGCGAAATTTCGCCACGTCGGGCATAATAGGTGTTTTCAGTATTGGATATCCCATTTTTGCATTGAGACACGAAATTTCGCATTGTTTTGATGTTTTGTATGTTTCAAGCCTGCCCGGTAAAGGGTATTGTTACGCTGCAGCCAGTCCTACAAACAAGTTGCTACTGTTTCTTTGTCTGTGATCCCGACTTTGCTAATGTGATGCACTATCTTTTTCTGACAATATCATGACGTGTGATACAGGGTACAATATGCAATTTTCCAGGATTCCCCTTTGCATAGGCTAAAAATTAGTGATAGTGGGTACCGAAGACAACAAACTACCGCCCTCATTGTCACAACCATCGCAGGGTGCCAGTCAACGGACGCCGCACACCCGTGCAAACAAGAAGGGGCCTTCAAAAACAGTCAATCTAGCAGATGCGGTCCAGAAGACAGCGGTGTTATCCTACAAGGTCCTGCAGGTGGACGTGAACCGGGAGCATGGGCAAATCAGGAAGGTTAGTGAGACCCGACCGAAGCTGTGGCTGGAGGATTTGGCAAGGGTACCTCCCATGGGGATCATCAAACTTAGGAGGCCTTGATTGCCCGCACTGCTGACCCTCAAGAAGTCGAATTTGTTACCCCGAAATGGGGTGTTTTTTTAGGGTCTGAAATGCAGGGGGGGGTGAGTCACGCCACCCAAAGGAAATACGCATCCACTGTTTGAGCCGAAAGGACAGTCACCGTCCTCAGAGGGATTGCAGAGTTTTGCAAATTTGGTCAGTGAGGGAGTGCACCAGCACCCCATCCACAACAGCAACATCAGAAAGGAACGTGCTTGGGGAACAAACGATGACGGTGATTTAGGTTTTGGTGACTGCAAAACCACCATCATCTGAGCACTTGACGTGAATTTTAATTTGTGTCCGACTTTATTTGATTTGTTATTCTCACTCACCCTCTGTGGGTGTTGGCACATGGAATTGCCTTTTGTAGGCAACATTTGGTAGTTTCTGTGATGTATGTTTGTGTATTGAGTGATTATAAAGAGTTCCTTATGGTTCTAATCGTATGTCTCAGATATTCTATATCAATCTTGTACTGTGGCAAGCAGGCAATGGACTGACAGTATTTCATACCTCATTATCCTGCATTTTGCCAAATGTGGCGAAATTTCGCGTCTCATTGAAATTCCCTTAAAGTGGGGGTCTATTTCACCATGCATCAGTGTATTGTTTCACAGAGTGTCACCCGTACACAACAGAAACCCTTCAGTGGACAATGCAATTTGTCCTTCAGTGCTATTTCTTTGAATTTGGATGCCTGTTTTGCATGGTTTACAAGTGTCCTCAATTGCAGGCAAAAAGGGCAAAGTGGACAATATGGGGCATGATTTCAGTCAAAGACTTCACTCGTTGTGCGTTGTGTGCAATTGGGGGTTAGTAATTCACCATTTTTTTCACCCCATGAATGGCCTCCATTTCGCAGACCCCGCCCCCCCACCCCCAGGGCAATTAAGGCCTCGTGAGCTCATTTCCCACCCGACACCTCCTATTGTTGATGGATGCTGCTGCTAATGAGGCCCCGAGGGCTCTGAATTCAGCTAACCTGCGGCGGTACACCGAGTTGCAATGTCCCAAGGCCCGACGACGGCGGTTGTCGGCTGTTCAGGGGCTGGTTCGAGTTCTCTTGGGGGATCCCAACATCGTGTGGAGGACCAACACCAAGGGACAAGTTTGTTTAACTGGTGGGTCTTGCACAGGCCTCTCTGCCCCACTTGGTGGCCATCTTGCATTCACAGCTCAAGAGCATGAGGCCCTCAGCATGCTACGCAACGCATGCAGCATGCATGTTTCCCAGCGGGCCCTTTTGCAAATGCCTCGCGGTTGTACCCAACGGGACCTAAGGACCGTTCGGCAACGGATCATGCCCTACTTTCCCCAAGCAACTATTATAAGGTCCACCACGGGCCGCAATAGGGTAGCTGCCCATGTGCCTTTGCAGTCAATTGTGCAGAATGCAATTTGTATGGCCCGAGTTATTGGGAAACCCCGCCCTAGCGGTATTGCGCATTGTTACCATTTCAGTGGATGCGACTTCCTTGTGAAAGGCATCCTCTACCCGTGCGGATGTATGCGTCAATGTATGGTGGGGGCCAAAGTATGCTTCGAAGGTGAAGCTATGGGCGCCATGGTTTTGCATGGATGGGGGGGAGGAACAGGTATTTTTAAGAAGCCTTGATGTCTCCGCCAACCTCAATCAAGAAGTGAAGGATGTGGAGGTGGACATTGTCCTGATTCAAAACCAATTTTTGACTTGCATTGTTATTTTGACGGGGGATGGGAAAGGGATGCAAGCAATGGGTGGGGCTGGCTCTGAGTGTTGGTTTTGCAAAGACCCCAATGGTATTGTTGCGCAAATGGGAGAGGAATCCACCTCAAGGTGGGGGGCAGTTTTGATATGTGTGACCCCTGACCGACAGCCTGGGGACTACCAAGATGCAGCATGCCGCATTCTGAATAGCATTACACTGAGACCACTGAGACCACCCTTCAGCCCCCCCCCCCCCTAGTACCCCTAGTAAAGCCCAAGCTCTTGCAGCCATGCAAGCTTTCAAACAAGCCCTCAAGGAGGAGACCTGGGGCATTCCTGTGAGGGAACGCCTCCCCTCGGCTTCAAGGGCTCAGGAAAAAGATTTTGATCTTTCGAGCACCAAAGTGTTCCTCACCCCGCCCCTTCCAAAGTCAATTTGCGGATTGTGTCAAAGAGCATATCCCCTCCGTAAGGACCTTTGGTGGACCTCCATTATGGGTTGTGTTGCATGTCATGGTGAAATGCATTGAGGGTTTGTATGAGCTTTGGAGGTTGAGGGAGATGTACGGTCTAACCCAAGATTGGGGAGACTGGGGTTGGATCCCCACCAGGTGGATCCTTGGTGCTTGGCACGATCCACTTTTTTTGCTGAGAAATGGAGGGATATTTTTCAGTTTTTCTCCATCCCCACAGAGTATAGGCATGGGCCCTACAAGAGGAGGCTCAAAAATTGTTTCAACGGTTGGTCCTTGGTGAGCCCAAGTATGTCCCTCCGCCACATGCACCATTGCATGTCCATGAACGCCCTGGAGCAAGGGCTTTTGGGACTGGAGGCAGCCAAGGCCTCATACATTCAAGAGTTTGTGTGAAGAAAGACCATGAATGCTTTGTGCCAAGTGTTTTGCCTGGTTTGTCCTATTGAGGGATGGAGGAGGGGTGCGCGATAACTACCCGCGATAACTGTGCGATAACTCAGTTATCGCGCGATAACTAGTGCTCTAACTAGTTAGAGCAGGGTGCTCTAAGTCTGCTCTAACTCCGCTCTAACTCAAAAGAGCATGTTGCCCCCCCCCCCCCCCCCAGCCGCCACCCCTACGATGAGGGTTGCTTGAGGAAAGAAATGGAATGGGGTTTTTTGAGGGGGCCGAATCCATTTTTTTAGGTAGTTTGCCTCAAAAGTGCGGCTACGTGGGTGTTCTAGAAATTGTGCTCTAGCTAGGTGTTCCACACCACGACCTAGAACACCACATCCCACATTGTTGTGCCTTTTGTGCCCATCTTCTTGCAAGCTTCACCTTTGCCAAACAATTGCACACCATTTGAAACCCACCTAGGCTAATACTTTATTCATGATTTCAATGCATGTCTACATATGTGTCCTTTTCAATCCCTATGTTGCCTCTTGCTCTCTTAGGCAGCTTTGTTTTTGCACCATGACTGATGCGGGCACTCATGCCTTGCTGGAGAAGTGGGCCGATGCCGTAGGTCTCCGCGCAGCGCACAGAGGTGTGTACAGCCCAGACAGCACACGCACGGTGCCATGGGGTTCACTTCAGACTTGTGCTTGGTCCACCTTGGACACCCCTGTTGCCTTGGTGAGGGTGACACAAGCCGGTGTTGCCCAACCCCACAGCCTCACTGACCGTGTGTTGTCGCTGTTTGACAACAACCCTAACCTTGCTACAGCTCCACGACACGGCTGCCCGCGCTGTTGCGGAGCACTTCTAAAGAAGCTGCGAGGGGCCGAATAGGGGGATGCGTTTGTATTTGAGGGAATGGGAGATGCCGGACCGCTCCCCGAAATTCGGGTCTCGGGGGACCTGGCTGCTGGCTGGCGCAAGTTGGAGTGCAAGGCCCAGCAAGTGCAGCGGGGGCATCGGGAGGACACCGCCCCCCTCTACTCCCTCCACTCCCAATCGGCATGGTCTTGGCATGCCGATATGGAGGGCCACACCCTCCCCACTGGGTACAAGGGTACTGGGATGCACCCCTCCCTTTTTTTCCCCTCACCACCATCCCCCTTTTTGGTGTTGAACACCATCGGGTCCCCATCCCCCTTGAGGTCGTCGATCATTGTCATGACGACGACCTCAAGGGTTTGCCCCAATGGGGGCATGCTTTGCAGCCAGGCTTCATTTCTGAAGCCTGGATGGAGACGCTTGAGGGGGAGTATGGGGAACTTAGGAGGGATGCGGGGGTCAATACTTTCAATGACGATTGGCCCACCGAGACCCGTGCGGGGCACAATGACACCCGCTGCACACTGACGCCACTAGCTGGGGGTGCATTCGAAAGTTATGCAAGGTAGGTCCTTATCCCCCACTTGGAGACTTATTTGGGTTGGAATTTTTGAGTTCTGAATGTAAGCACCTTCATTGTCGTGAAGGCCGGTAAAGTGGATGTGGAAAAAAAAACAGTGTTGGCACCCTGACCCTAACCTCAGGTATGTTACCGGTCCGGACCTACACCATGTGATTTACTTGTTCCCAACGTTCCGCCCCACACCCAATGCTTGGTGTGCCGGTGATTTTGTAGTTGCATCACACAAAGGCCTCCCGGACCCTTGGGTGGTGGCCAAATTGGCCCCATTGGCCGTCGGGGATTTGTGGTTGGGGAATGTACTTGTTGTGCATCGGGGAGGTATTTGCCCTTCCACTCACCCCAATGAGCCCCATGTTTTTGGTTTCATTTCGGTTTCTCGAGGTTTCCTCGAGGTTTGACCACAATATGCCCTTCGTGAACGTGGGATAAGCGGTCGTTTTAATGGAGGATTCGAATTCCCGCAAATTTACCCGAATTTTCAGATTTGGTGAGGAAAATGCCACACTTTTGGTTGCTTTTGAGGGAGTTGAGGGTGTACAATTCATGGCCCAGCTTCATTACCCATCATCCGGTGAAAGTCCCGCCCCAAAAGTATCCACCACATACAAAATTCACAACCTTGAATTTCGAGCGAATTTTGTGCGATTTGAGTGAATTCGCACCACGTTCGACCGAATTACACCGAATATGCGGAAACATGCGGCTAGATAAGTTTAAATTTGGACACATTTATTGTAATACCGTTTTGGCGAAGATAGCACAAGAAACGCACACGATGGCACCAAGTTACGCGCAAAACACAGCAAAAAGTTGCCAAATTCCGCCTCCGTGAATCCCCCATTCAAACGACCGCTTCACGAAGGGTACAAACAACACTTGCCCCGTTGTTGTTCCCTCTTGGGCACGCAAAGAACCCGCATCCCCCATGGGTCCAAGGCCCTCATGCCACTTGTGGTGCAATTGGTTGTGAGGTGTTGGTTGACGTGAGTGATGAAACCACGGTTTTTCGTGTTACATGTGGGAATGTGCCATTGTGTGCCGACCACAGCATCGAGGGGCGGTGTGGTGCATGTCAGGAGGGTGCTTGGAATCAGGGTAACACGATGATGCGGCACAATGGTGTTGCATGGGGGTGTTGTCCCGCCCCATTGCAGGTTTTATGCCATTGGATGGGGCTACCTTTTATGCAATTCATGAGAATTTGAGCCCCTGCCCCCTTCGTGTTGGTGTGGAGGGTCATCCTTCATATGAGGAGTGCTCATTGCGGCAATTGCATGCAAACCCCTTGCCTCATGTGGGCACTGATGGGACTTTCCTTGCTTGTCCCCCTAGTTCGTTGGTGGTTGCACGGGCTTTGATTGGTCGTGTTGCTTTGGCATCCAACGATTCCACAATTGGCGGGTTTTTGCACTGGTTTGCTCTTGGCCACAAGCACCACTTCCTGGATGTTGCACTGGCGGAGAGCTACGGATGGGTGAACTGGTGGGCATTCAAGCCCACTTCAAGGAAGAAGAAGGCCAAGCCAGTCTGGTCCGATCCGTGGCCATTGCGAAGCATCGCTGAATATGAAGGGGCCGAGACAGGGTGCCACCCAGGGCTGCTGCGGGGCAAGTGGTCTCCGGCCGGGAGTTCACTGAACCCATTGCCGTTGGGCGGGGGGATGTTGCCAGTGCCCCCTCTGACCTGGCATGCACCACTGGCCAGGACATTGGGTACTTTTCCCTACGGAATGTCCGTGCCAGTGGTGCAATGTATGATATTCGACTTCCCATTAGGGTGGTTGCAAATCTCAAGGAGGCGTTACTTGATGCCATTGGGGGGCCTGTAGTATGGTCTAAGAGTTCTGGGAAGGTGCGCCTTTCTTTGAGCACAACAAGGGAGAAACGGGGCATTTTTGACTCCATCATGGTGCTGCAAAGTTTTTGTGGGGAGCATGTCCCTCATGAACAATTTTTCGGCCCTTTTAGCCGAGTTGGCCGCAAGGGCGAGGAAACAGCTTGGAGAGAGGGGACTAAAGGGTGCTCATGATGAGCCTCCTAAGGTGAGTGCCACCCCTGCAATTGCCCCCACCACGAAGGCTGCCAAGCCTGCAGCTACTGCCTCTGGCTTTGCTGCATCTTTTTCTGCATCTGCTGTGGATGTCAGGGTATTGAGGCAGCTGCCCGCCGTGGTGCATGTGAGATTCTCAGTGCGGTGGTGGCGGGTGTGGCGAAGTCTAGGTTGAACATCTCTAAGGAGGTGATTGAATTCAGCCGGACTTCGGTGACCTCCTTGAGGGAGGCCAATAGCTCCCTCAAGGAGGAGTTGAAGGCTGCCCATGCTGAGGGTGAGGCCAAGGCCAAGAGGATTTTGGACCTAGAGGCCAAGTTGGCCGAGGCCACCACAACCACCCATGAGTGGCATGCGAAGGCCAAGGAGTTGGAGACGCTACTCCAACAGGCCAAGGCCAATGAGGAATGGGCAAGGTCCATTGTTGCCCACAGTGTGCGGTGTGCACCACAACCCCAAGGGTGTGGGAGTCAGGGCATTGGGAGTCGGGGCAGTCAATCCGCCTCCCTAGCACTTGGCCTACCCCACAAGCCATGATTACCCCCTTCCAACCCCGCCTTTGCAGCCTTGTGCCGGGGGCTGGTCATCCGCAAGGGGCACATGTTGGGTGTACAAGTGCACAATGTGCAGTTTGGGACTGTAGGCAATGTGCAGTCCGGGGATACAGGAACCCGCAAGCCAGATGGGAAGGATTTCCGCTATGCACGCTTGTGAAGTGGCAATGAAAGGGAATGGGAGCTAATTTGCCTTTCAAATGCACATGCTCATGCTCATTTTCCAAGGTGGTTCCATTGGTCCACTATTCAAGTGGTACATTGCATTACCTTGGAAAGAATGCCGGGGCATCGCGATAGGAGGGACCCTTCCCTCTTTCCGCCATTTGTGTTGTGGGGGCGCATAGTGGAGGGGGCATCTGTGTTGAATCAGGTGGTGTGCTCCATAGTCCCATCCAGAGGACCCCTATGCGGCTAGATGTATTTGGTGGAGGTGTTGTGGATGCCAAGGCCTACAAGGGTTGCCCGGGATTGGTTTTTAACTCGTCTGCCTACCATGGGCCTGCCCCATGGGGGGGGGGGGAGCGCTATGCCATTGTTTTCTACAATGGTTGCAACACAGCTTACCTCCCTGATGCGTCTATTGAATAGCTATTGGCCTATGGCTTTCGTCCTTGGGGCCACTAGGGGGCACCGTATACTACAAGAATACGGCATTCGCCGATTAGCGTCCGCTAGCCTATGTACAGAGGCAGAGGGGCGGGGAGATTGGCCGAGTCGAGTTCAGTACTGGTATACTGCCGTATACCTCCGAGTACACGGCCGTATACTGGAAGTATACGGCTCAATATTTGCAATGAATATTCCCTTGGCTACAGAACCTACTTTTTTGTTTCGGGAGCCACTTGCAGGACACGGTAGTGTTCTGGGCAAGTGGAACCAAACGTCCCGGGTGTCCTGGGTGTCCTGCACATTTGGCTCTGCTAGAGGTGGTTCTGGAGCCAATCCAGAACCACCTGTCCGGAACGCGTAGGACGCAAAGAGCACAGAAGACCTTGTTTGTATTTTTGTTTGTGTTTGTGTTTTTGTGGCGGGGGTGTGTGCTTGGGGGGGAAGGGGGGTGGTGGGGCCGCGTCCTCACAGTTTGGTATCCGGCCTACGCGGGGGTCTCACCAGGGTTCGCGCCGGTCCCATGGGTAGGGATGGCAGAGGCTTGGCCTCCATGATCCTCTCATCCAATCCATGTCTACCTTCTCCGTCTTGTCCCCGTCCTCCATGGCCTGCACCTCATGCGCCGGGCCAAAGCACTTGATGCGCAAGGGCACGTTGCACGCCTTGCACACGTATGCCGTCGTTGTCGTACGGCAGTGGCTACATAGCTGCTTTCCGGCGACCTTCACGGGAGCATGTACCACTTGTGGTGACATGGTCAATGCACACCGCTTTGGCCCGGTGAAATAGCGGCGCCGGATAATGTCCCATTGGAACTCCAACATGGTGGTTCCAGGTTCCACGAGACCAAGAGTGTTGCATGCCGCAAAGGCGTTGGCGGCCGCGTACCGCAACATGAAGACACGGACCGCGCAAGCCCACGTCATTTGTCGCGTCATGATTTGGAGTTGGGGGGCTATTTGGTTGGCACCATCTACCACCCGTGCGAACTCACGGTAGCATGCAACTACCGGGCTCAACGGTTGCCCGCCTCGGGATTGGACTTCGGACTCCCCAAACCAACAATTCGTTGGGAGGGGGACTAGGCGGGGGGGCTTGTGCCCAACTTTGGGTATTTTAAAAACCACCAATTCGTTGCCGTGGGCCTTGATCACACCACGTGCCACTTGCCCCTCGGCGAGCCGTTGCTTCGCGTCCGTCAAGGCCTCATCCTTCTTGTGGCGTTTTGACAACGTCAAGAACGGCCGGTTGATGGACGCGAAGAACTCCGCAAGGCCATCGCTGCCGAAGAACATGGCTGCCGAAGAACGAGTCCGCCACCAAGACGGTCTCAGGGGGAAGTTGGTGCGCCCACCACCGCATGATGTCATTTGGCATCAAGATTTCCGGCGCAAGTGCCGGTTCGGCGGATGCGGCCGCGGCGGCCGGTGTACAAATACACATCGAAGACATAGCCGTATGTGTTGTCGCACAACACATACACCTTAATGCCTGTGGAGTGTGGCTTGCGCGCAATGTATTGCCGCAGCTCGTGCCAATTGGACCCCGTGTGGGGTACAACGGCCTCATTTCCACATACGCCCCCCCCCCCCCCCCGATCTCCCACACGGACAACCACGTCGCATTGCACTCCTCTATGAGGCCCGTCACATCCGTGCGCAACAGGCGGTTTAGACGATAATACCGCGCACGCCCTAAAAGCCCGGCAAGGTAGCGGTTGTGCGCGAGATGATTGGGTTACCAAACGGCATCCAGCTGGACAGGTTGGCACCATGCCAAGGCAAATCAAGAGCGACTTGTACGTAGTGTACCAGATAGTAGCCGCAGAACACGCACAACGAGGCGGGCGCGCAACACTTACGATGTGCAAATCGTTGTTACGTGGTCCGTATTACCCAATCCTAGCGGTGCCGATGCCGAGTATGTGCACAACGTGCAAATTTGTCAGCGCTGTCCAGTAGGCGCATTTCGTGCTTCTCGACCAACAATGCGTTTTGGAGGCCAACTATGGGGGACATCGTGTAGTCCCACACCTCGTCAATCGTGAAGTTGAACAACTTGCACACACCCTCACGGGCACCAAATTTCAGATTCGGAGCGCATTTCTCTTTTGCAAGGGGGCCGGCTTCCCATCTCGCTGAGTTTAGGCATATTCTCTGCTTGCTCTCAGCAATAGGCATGGGGACATCAAGAGTACACTCCCGCACACCGGTTTGTTCCAACCATGAGACATGTAAGACACCCAAGGTATCGGATCAAATCTAGAGCCACTGTTGGAGCCAACGGCCGTGGCGTCCGCGACGTCCAAGACACGCGGATGGGATTCTAGAGCCATGACAGAACCAATTGTTCACAACATGCGGGACGTCCCCAACTGCCATTCCCTGCCACCTCCCTGGCACGCTTTGCATGAAGAATTCTTGGTTCGCATCTTTTTTTGCACCACAATGAACGTTCGCCCATTCATCTGCACACACGGGACATCAGCAGCCGGAGGGTCCAATATTCGTTGCATTGTCCGAGAAGGGCCATTCACCAAACTGATGACGAGGGCTGGGATCATAACCGGAAACGGGTTCAGTGGGGACATGCAAGACGCCGGCGACATCAATGTGAATCTAGAGCCACTGCTGGAGCCGACATCCGCGACGTCCGCGACATAAGGATGGGATTCCAGAGCCACCGGAGAGCCAGTTGTTCACAACATGCAGGACGCCCCAAACACACTGCCACGACACCGAGTTTCCCTGCCACCTCCCTTACTGGTTCTGTTCAAGTTCAGAAAAGAAAAATACTCTATTGGTTGTGAGACTTGTTGTCACAACTGTCCCGCGTTGCATTGCAGGGGAGGACTAGTAGCCCCCAATGACATCAGATCCCTCGTCGAAGGCCATGGTGGTTGGTGCATCCTTGTCATGCATGCATCCGTGACCTCTATCTTTAACCTCCCACGTGCGGTCCTATGCGACGTGCGCACTCCTTGGTTGCCATGTTTTTTTTGCACCCATTCGTTCAGTCTGCACACAGGGGGCATCAACAGCCAGAGGGCCAGACACTCCCATTCACCACACCGAATGTTCGCTCAGTCGTCCGAGAAGGGCCCTTCGCCAGAGTGTGAATCAGAGATGGGGTCAGAATCGGACATGGGGCCAGAGGGCGGCACAGGACTTGGGCACTGGGTCAGAAGCCGCTCACGTGGCAGGTTACGGGTCTAGTAGTTTGGCGTGGGTTGACTCGCACGGTGGGTGGCAGGTTGGGCCCAGATGCGGAAAGGGGAGGGGGAGGGTTGAGAAAGTTGCCTTCCCAAAACAGCATCGGCATCCCACTCATCGTCCCCACCCCCACCCCCATACCCGTCAGGATCCTCTTCCAAGCACCACCCCCCCCCCCATTCCCAACACCACCTCCCCACACTGCTGCCTTGGCTTGCGCTGTTGCCGGCGGGTCGGATCATCTTGAGGATGGCTTGCGAGCTCACCAACACCGTGGATAAAAAATGCGGAAACAGCCACCGTGGGTCTGCTGGACAACGCGCAGGACGGCGAAATCGATATTATGGATTCAGAGCCACCGCTGGAGACAACACACGGGACGTCCAGAACGCGCCAAACAATCCAGAGCCACATCCGGAGACAACATGCAGGACGGACTGGACGCCCAGGGGAAGAAGGCAACACACGAACCTCACATGCCACAACCTCGCTCAATCTCCTCCCCTCCGTCGGGGATTTCCGGAAGGATGGGGTTATGGTCATGCCCGTCACCGTCTGCCAAGGGCTCCACCGCAGGCACACCGTCAGGCACATCGGCAGCCGCCTCCACCGTGGGGCTGCCCTCACTCACATCCTCAGCCTGTTGCAAGCGGACCGGACACTTTGGACATGGCACCAAGAACATTCAAGACGAGCGGTGCTAAACAACCACAAAGGCCAAAGCACCGCCGACGTCAGGCAGCAACACTGCCGAGTGCAAGAACGCGGAGTGCAAACCTTCACATCGGGCGGAGAGTGTCATGGGATGGTGTGTGATCCATCGGCGGCGGCGGCGGTGGTGGCGGCGCTTGTGGTAACTTCGGGTACTCCAAGCCGCCGTCGGTCCCACTTGATTGATACCGGGCACCATATTGATCGAAGGGCATGCCGCCGTAATGGACAGAGTGGCTCCCATAGCTGTAGTATCCGGCAAAGTGTGGCGCGGGAGGTGGATAGTCCCACAACTCCGCCTCAAACTATAGAGACGACGTGCAAAACAGGCTGAAAATTCCAGAGCCACAACACGAGCCAACGCACGGAACGTCCGAGACGTGTGGACACCTCTAGAACGAAAACCGGAGACCACGTGTGAGACTTCCGGGAATGAAACGTTACAAAAGTAAGCCACGAGCACACACCCGTTGCATTTTGTTGGCCTCGGCATACTGTGGCAGCTGGTGTCGCTTCACCAAGACCCACGGCTTGTTGGCAACATCGTACGGCTCATCGTACTCCGACTTGAGCAGATACCGCATGAGACCGGCCGCCTTAATGGTGCACACATACCGATTCAAAAGATCTTCCTTGCTGAGTTCCATGAGATCTTGAGCACGAATGCCTGAATCATCCGAGAACTCATCGCCTCGCCGCTGCGGACCTCCACCTCCGCAACCACGCAATGCTGCCTGGGTGCGCATCCTCACCGCGGAGCTTGCTGAGGGGCACGGCCTCCTCCTTCTTTGCCCCCTGCGGCCTGTCCTCAAAAGGGGGTGCGTCCGCACACCCTGTGGGGCAAGATCCCAGACCCCACAATGCAACGTGCCGCGCGATCGGCTCCGGTTGTCGGGTACTGCTCGTTCAGGTACAAGGCTGCCTTGGTTGCTGACTGGGCATTCTTGACTCCGCACTCCAATACCGTTTGAATGCACCGCGGCTCTGCCTTGGAGAGGTACACCACGGATAAACCCAGGTCTTGACGGTCTATGCATCAAGACGCGCAGAACACGTAGGACGGGGAGACAGCTCCATAGCCAACAGCAGAGACATCGTGCAGTGCGTCCGCGACGTCCAGGACAACCCGGCACGGTTCTGGAGCCAACACGGAGGCAACATGCATGACGCCTAGGACACCTGCTACATTCTTTAGGCAATCCTTTTAGTGGTGGACAAGGCGACCAACATGACTTCCATCGCCATCCAACTGCGAAAAATCCTCCAATAGCTCCAAGCTGTCCCAGAACCGTTTGTCGTTGCGGAACTTCTCCATTCGGGTGGGCCCTGCAAGCAGACCCAGTGCACGGCCTTCCACCGCGAAGCGCGGCTTCTTGGCTTTTTCGGCGGCCTTCTCCTGCTTTACGCCAACCGCCGCCTCATCAGCCCGAAGCAAAGGGGAGTCCGTCCCAGTGGACCAACTGCCTGTGTCGCTGGACGATGATGATGATGATGAGTTGCCCGTTCCCCCGGGTGATGACGTGCTTTTGTCCTCACTTTGGTCCTCATCATCGGCATTGTCCTCCTTCTCCAGCACCGTGGACCGTGGAGCCTTGCGCATTGGCTTGATGTGAATGATCTCGTTGTCCTCCTCCTCCATCTTCGGCTTTTTCAATGCTGATTTTGTTGGCATTATCAACCTGGTACGTGCACGCCTTCGGCAGGATCATCTCGGTCACCTTCTTCCCCTTTTCATTCATTGTATGCAGGCGCTGCAGCCAGCCTGCATGGTACCCACTTGTGGCAGACGATTCACCGCTGAAGCAGAACGGCGAAGACACGCCTGACATGTATCGAGTTCCAGAGCCACACTTGGAGACAATGTGCGCGACGTGCACGACGTCCCTGACGAGTAGCAGTGGCTCAGAGACAGGGCAGAGACAGGCATCCAGAACGCGGAGGACATGCAACACCAAGAATCAGTACCGGGACAAACCCACAGCCCCATGGCACATACTCGTCTGTTGCAGGGTCTGGAAAACCACTGCAGCATTGCAATGTGGCGTCACTGTCTCCATACTGCTGGGGTCCAGCATTTCCAAATGTGTCCTTGCCAGTTGAAATTCTTTGGGATACAACGGAGTCGCCATCCTCACATTAGAAACAGCTGGGCAGCAAGACACGCAAAACACCATGCCCAAAATCCGCCGGTGCACGACAGCCACAAAGACCAGAGCGCCGGCAAATGTCAGGCATTAAACAGGTGGGCAATCTTGACAGTCAGGGCCATTGGACCCTGCACCCAGATGTAAGGAATTTGGCTCAAACGTCCAGCGTTGAAATTGGTGAACGACAACACTGCGCGATCCAATGCCAACTTTCACTTCCCAGACCCCATTGCACGTGTGTTTGCCAGCAACTTTCACATTTGAGCTGCCTTCATCTGAGATTCGTTGCCCAGCGATCCCTTTCAAACGACGCGCAATGTCCGTCGATGCACGAGCCAGAAGGGCTGCCCCATTTGCTTGTGACAAAGCCGTTTGGACGTACAAGCGCACCCCGTTCCGAAGAACGACACGGCGAACTGGCACCCTTCCCACAACAGCCCGCAGCTTGGCTTGCAACGTTGCGGCACGTGTTTGCCGCCTCCGGGCCACTGCTTCTGCTGTCCTCACGTGCTTTCGGCGCTTCCCGCTTCTACGCTTTCCTCTGGCCATGAGAGCAAAGAAACAATGCTACACAAAAGGACACACGTGCCGGTGGCAACCGGTCCCTGCAAGGCCTACCAGTAGCCCTCAGGTCTCAGGGGTGCCAACCCCCCTCAGTGTTGCCGGCCCCTGCCCTTCATTGCACACTGCAGAACACGCAAGACACGCAGAACACAAAATCTTACTCCAAAGCCACAAGCAGAGCCAACGGGCGAGACGTCCGGAACACGCGCGACATGCAGGGCACACACAAGGCAAAAACAGAACACCCGGGCCATGCAGGACACTGGAGCCACCCCCCAAAAGTGGTTCTACCCTGGAAAACTTCAAAATTGGAAAAAACAGACTAAACCATTGCGACGGGCACCCTCGAAAACCCCGAGTTCCACTTTTGCCTCTAGAGTGTCTCCGGCGTCCTATGCGCCCCCCGGAACCATAGGGAACATTGCATGATGTGCCCATTTTGCATGCGCTTGTGCGCATTCCATTATGGCCACCGGCCCACATATGCCCCTAACATGTTTCTGCTGCAACCTTTCTTACAACAATGTTTACGAATGCCCATCGAAAGGTGAAGGGGCTCTGTTCGGAGAGCATTCAAGAATTTTGTGAGGGAATCAAGCGCCGCCAATTGACCCCCTATGCTGTATGTGATTTGCATTCACAAACGTTAACGCCATCACATCTTTTTGTTTCACATCTGGTGGCCAACCTTGTTTTTTTTACATTAGGATTGCGGAGAAAGAGGGCAACGGCAAAGACCCTTGTGGATGCAATTGGTAGCATCAGCATTGCTTGGTGATGATGTACTTTTACGACCCCATGCCCAAGGCCTCATGATTATTTTAAAAGATGGTGAAGTAGATGCAGCCGACAAGGAGGCGATTAACCTCCTCCGATGGATGCGACGGCACCATCTTTCCATCCGGGCATTAAAAGGTTGCATGAGGACAACATGCACATGGGACCATGTGATGGCAATGCGTAAGACCATCACGCCATACTTGTCCAAGGGGAGGGTATTGGAGGTGGCCGCCCAAGGGGGCACACAAGCATGTGGTGTGGTGGATTTGCATGATATCATCACCACCATGGTTGCATGTGCCCATGCTAAGGACAGCATTCGGAAGTATGAGGAAAATACATATTTGGCTGTAGTAATCTGTTCTGATGCCACTATTTTTCATAATGCCAGTGCCACGCGTTGTGATGTGTTTGTGGACCTATGGGAGGATAGGGGGGCACACCATGATGGCCAGGCATGGGCCTCACGGTGGGTTTTTGATCGGGGGGACGATATGGCCCATCTGCCCAGGATGGATGCTGTGGGGAAATTGAATGACCAAGTCAAAAAACTTGACGCAGAGGGCGGCATATAAATTGGGGGAACTCCCAAAAAACTATTGTGTTTTAAAAGTGGGGATGGGAAAGTCATGATGTCGGGTTTGTGTGGGAAATGTTGGAATTGCAATCTCAAGTATGACCTGGTGCGTTCCATGAGCGCCAATCATGTGCTACATGGTGCCATGTTCACTCATCCTTTGGAGCTTGGATTCTACAGAAAGAGTTTCATTTTGACTTGCTTGAGTCGCTGAAAAGCACATACCCCAGCTAGGTAGCCAAGCATGCCGGCAAATGCGAACAATTGACTCAGCGTTTCCCACTATTGCGCAACTACACGGGCCATTTGATTCTCAGAAATGATGAGCAGTGGGCTTGCGTTTTCGACCCACTTGCTGCTCACTTTATGAGTGCCAATGCTCGAAACAGAACATTCCCCGACGAAGAATTTGTTCGCAGCAAAATTGCCAATTTTCCCACGTATTTGAGTGATTTGCAGGTGCTGTTATTTCACTGTGCGAGTGGAGCTTTCACTGCCCGACCCATATAATTTCACGATCAGATCTCTACCTTCACTGCCGAAGTTGAAGCGCTGACTTGGAGCGTAGTGCAGCAAGAAGCGGATGCCGCTGCATGACTAAGAATGGATGCCATTTCTGCTGCTAGAGACACGGTCTGGGGTTCAAGGCTCACAATAGGACAGTGGGACAAGCAGCTGCATAGAATTGTGGCATGTGCTCCCGTTTGGATGATGAAAAATGGATCAACAATATTATTTTTGGTTCACGTTTCTCGATCTAGGGCTGGGCCTACTCTCCTGTAGAGGCTAAAATTGTTGCTATGAAGCACATTCTCCAAAAAGCCTTTGAGAGTGGCGTGATGGAAGATGCGAAAAGCACCTGCACCTGCACACCGCACAAGATACGCAGAACTGGTTTTTGCACCTTTTGGGCAGCGATGATCTACCCGAAGTTCGGTCCCTGGGCTTAGATTTAGATTTGGGTCTTGACTCAGGTGACTCAGGTGACGCGACTGATGCTTTGTGCCAGCAAAGTCAGGATGAAAATGCCTCACAACATGTTCTCACTGTGCCCCCGATCTTTACCCCCTCCATCTTCAGTATCCTCAAATGGAAAACTAAGGAACTCAAAACTACAGCCCTGCGCTTCAGAGATATAGTGTCCTTTAAAGGACATCCGCTGCAACAGTGGAGTCGGGTTATGTCACGTTGCCTCCAGATGACAGTTAATGCGCTTATTGAGACTACAGAGGGGTTTGGCTTTGCGTGTATGCTGGGCGTGCGTGATCAACTTGTAGCAGCCTGTAGACTCGGAGCCATTCCAGCCGCACATGCTTCGTAGAAAGGGACATGGCTGACAGGTTCTCGGAAATTCCCCTAGAACAAGTTACCCAGTCCATTGATTGGGCTTTTTCTGTCCTTGCAAAGAAACAACGCTCTTCTTCGCTCTATTTCGGCATGTCCAAGGCAGATAAACACCTAGACCACTTGGGTTTCGCTTTGTCTAACGCGTTTTTGAATGTTCAGCAGGATATGGTGCGATGTTTTGTGCTTTTTGATACATGTGACAACCTGCTGTTTGTAGCTGGCCCACTGATCTTACGTCAAGGTTTGCGTGGCGTCCCCATTGGGGGATTTATTTCTACGCAACTCGCAGAAATTTGGTCCATCTGGAGAGAGGTCAGGGCCCTGCAAGGGGAACATTCCGCTGTCCAGCAGCCACCGAAAGAGTTTGTCGACTCCCGGAAACCTCAGGATTTGCCACCAGAAGTCGTTTGTTCGTTTTCACCTCACTCTGATTTTACAATGGCGCCACAGGTGGGGGCCACCATGGTACCCTCAGGGGGAATCATGGCAGCGCCCACCTGCCCTTTGATGACAATTGATGACTTGAAAGAAGTCGGTTTCTATAATTGGTGGGCCCCTGTTGATCGCTTGTTTGGTTCCATCCTGATCGGGAATCAAACAGTCTGGCTTGTGACAGCTACTCCCTGGGATGGGGCTGCTAATGGTAGGATTTCCACTGTGCTACGCCATGTTCACAAGAAGCAGCAGGGGAGGGTAGCGAGATTCCTAAAGGCCTTTCACCCCTGCTTGCAATCCGCGGAGAAATCCTGAACCCTATGGGTTGGCCTGAGTGCCTGGGTTTAACAGACACCACCTTCCCTTTTGTCCTGTTCAGCAGATATCAAGATAACATTTACCTGATATGTGCCAATATGTCCCCTGATTTGATGCGCCATACTAAATTTGCTCTGTCAGTCATGCTTAGGGTCATTTACGGCATCCCCCTCAAGTGGGAACCGCGTGGGGCCAGCGTGACCTCGGGGGAGGCAGTCATCACTTGTCTGCATCAGCCCCAGACCATTCTGCTACGGCGCAAGGGCGTCTGCACTGATTTACAGTCCACAGCAGATACCGAGTGGCACAGATAGATACACCCGAAGGCGCCAAATGCAACGCACAATAGTCGATCCTTTTGCCCATTGGTTTTTGTTCCAAGGTCCACGCCTGAACTTCTAAGTACTGTTTCGCACGCAGCTTCTCATGAGCAATATTGTTTGTTGACTGAGGAGTTGTGCTGGTGCTGAGCGCGCTCGTGTAAGTTGGCATGACTGAGCTTCGGAAGCACGCTGTCTTTGAGCAGGTATTTGTACCTTCCCCCCCCCCCCCCCCGGGGGGGGGAACCATCACCGGCTGGTTCCAAAAAAAACTGCAACAGTGTCATATTGCACAGGATTGCATAATTATGAGAGCTCGTTGTTAGAGCTCCTTTGTGCTAACCCATTGCACTCCTCAGACCTCTCAAAATGTTCCCTAAAGGTGTATTTTACCCGGGACATCCCGGAGGAAAAGTGGATCCCCACAAAGCTGGAGGCACCAACAGTTGCCAAACCTGCACCCAAACCTGCACCCAAACGCGGAAAGCAGCCTGCAGCGAAGCCTGCTGCAGCCAGTTCGTCCATCCCTGTGGCTGATGGGCAGCATGTGCAGCTGTTCAAGACTATGTGGGACCAGAAGAAGTCTTACACTGTCCCTGTTCAGCAGTAGGGGCATGCAGCAAACTGATGGACTGATGCATTGCATTGAGAATTTTGCTTGTTTGCATCATTTGCATGGCACCATTCGATCTCTGTATGTCAGTTTGTATTTCAGAGCCTTGGGCGACATGCAGCAAGCAACTGATCGGTCATAAATTCTGCGTAGTATGCGGCGGTAATTTGTTCGTTGGCGATGGTGTCTATCCCCCCCTGGGGGGGGGGGGCGTCACTTGGAAACGGTTCCCCCCGGGGTGGGGGGGAACCGTCGTCCTTGGGGGGGGGGGATGGACATGGGGGGCGGAAGGTACAACCTTTACCTTTGCCTTTGCCTTGCTTGATTCATAGAGCAAAGCTTAGGTTCATCGGCCTTGTTCAAGCCAAAAAGTGCACGTCCAACACTACATGGCTCTAACACACCAAGACTCCAACACAATAAGATTTTGAAAAGCCACAATGGCAGATGTGCAGTTGGACGCTTACCAATTTGCGTATGCCACGTTTGTGTGACAACACAATGCTTATGTTCTTTCACAATATGGTGCCCGCTTCAAAAAAAAAACAATTTGATGAGAATTGTTTGCACAGCTTGCTTTGTGCTCTTGCTTAAGTCTACTTAAGGGGAGACGGTCCGGCAATCGTGTTCCGGACCTCAATTCAACCACAATGTCCAATAGTTTGTCTCATAAATCAGCCTTGAGTTCCTTTTTACACAATCGTCGCGGTCCGACGTAGACAGTACAGTACAGTTGGGAAAGACGGCAGTGCGTTATGACAAGGGGTGCACTCATGTTCATGCCACTGGTCTCCATGGGTGCATGCCATGACACCGCGGGCACGTTAATAGTGCTGTGTGAAAGCCAAAGTTTTGCCATGTGCAGCATGTCATACTGAACTGTGACTGTGGCAGGTTTTCTGTTGGGCATCCCCTGTGTGCAGGCTCTGCCACTATCACTGAAGATCCAGTGCTTTGTGCCTGTGCTTGCATTGATAAACACAGACAAGGACGTTCGCCGAAACCATTCTCATATCATGGAAAGTGGGGCTCTAACCAATCCGTTGTGTCATGGTTCAAAAACCCCAATGCCTGAGGAGAAATGTTGACTACTGTGTTTCTCTTGTGTCTTAGGGTGTGAAGTGCTTCCATCTCGATGCGGAACACAGCTGGTGCATGTGCACGATCGCCTCGGTTGAGGGGGAGGGGCCAAAGGCGAAGTATTCTGTTGGTATGTTTTGTCAGTATTCCATGGCTTCCTATGTGTAGGCATTATATTGCAACAACGTAGTTGTGGGATATAAATTGTTCTTTGGTGTCACCTGAGAATCCGAGTTAATGCTGCAGTCCGTCTGCTACTTGATTTTGCTTGAACCTGCGGTCTCGTCTAGTGCCTGACGCCGCTTCCCGCGCATGCACTGGTGACTCTAGACCTGCCAGCAGGACCGGCGATTGTTGCAGAGGGCTGAAGAGACATGGAGGTAGTCAGAGGATGTTGGAGATGATGGGAGAGGGTTGGAGAGAGTTGGAGAAGGTCAGAGACCCAGAGAGGGTCGAAGAAGGGAACATTGTAGCGCGTTGGAGATGCCTTGGAGATAGGTGAGTGAGTGCTGCAGAGGGCGCAGAGGGGTCGAGGGCTGGAGGAGGTTGCAGGATGGTGACCAACAGTACCGCTCTGGACGATGTCTCTCATGTGACCCAAAAAGCCATCTAGCCCCAACTCGGCCGTCAGCGTTCTTGCGCTTCAACTTGTGATCATTTGGTTCGCTGCCCTGTGTTAACCTTCCTTGCATTGCCCGCTCCTGTGTCACAAGTGTCTTCTGCTGCTGCGGATAGCGAGGCTGACAGCATGGCGATTGTGGTCTCCGCAGACCAACTGGCTCCTTTCGAGGTTTTGTACTTCATTCTCATTCTTTGTATTGCGTGCAGCCTCCATGCAGATGTTGCTTGTGGGGCCCCGCCGCAGGGTCCCGAGACCTGTGCGTGCCTGTACAGCAGTCAGAGATGTATCCCCCCGCCTTTTGCAAGTACGGCCTTATCTGAGCGCCACAACCACGTGCAAATTTTGCGCATGTGTTTTTTCAGATTGTCCAAGGAAAGAGGGGCTGAGTGATGCCCATGGCAGTTGTTTCTGCTTGCAACACCATTCTGCTTGGCACTGAAAACTATTGCAGTTTGTTTTGGTGTGAGTTTCAGGAATGGCGGATGTTGCCATTTGTGGCATAGTCACCACTTGCTAACGTGGGCCTGGTTGGTATTTAGGGCCATGTTTACCTGACAGAGGATTTTGTTGCGGACAGTTTTGTGCAAAAGAATTAGGAGCAAACCCATTCCTAAACCTGCAGCACGGCGGCCTCAAAACCTGTCCCAAAAGGCAAGCATGTGCAGTTGTTTAAGATGAGGCGCAGAGATGGAAAGCATTTCTACTCCACAACTCTCGATGCCCCTGATGCCCATTGAGCACATACAGGTTTTTCGGTGCATGCCTTTTGTGGTTGTGCTATGGGCCACACGTGAGCATGTCTTCATCACAATGACGCCGTGCTCCCATTGTTTCCCGTGCCCGTGATTGCACAAGGGTGGGGAAGTGGGGGAGGCAGCCCAATACACAAAATGCGAGTGCCGTCAAGCCCAACGCACTGTGGCACCATCTGACCAGGCTCCGGGTCTGACTCAGGTACTCCTATCGGCGCTTGTAGCTGTGTACTTCCAATTGTGAAAGTTTCAAGAACCTTCATGACGCCAGCGACCAACACTGGGGACAGTGGGGTATACTGCACTGGAGGAGAGAGTGCACTAGGTTGTCCTTTGTATTGCTGCCGAGGGAAAGGAGTTTAATTTTGACAAACCTTCTGACAATGAGGAAGCTCGTTGCGGAAGGAAGAGCAGGTCTGAAGACACAAAATCATCAGTCAGAACTGATTGGGTAACAGATGAACATAGCTTTCCCTTCTGCTTGTTCAGCGTTCCCCTTCTTGTTCAGTAGACAGCGCCTCGGGCTGCAGTCCATATCACGCTGTTTGTCCAGGACGAGTGGCTGAAGGACGTTAATGACCTTCTGGAAATGACAACCCTGCATGATTCTCTTCTGTTGGAACAGATTCGTCGCAGGTCCTGTTGGCACTTGCACAGGTGGTGCTAAGAATGAGTTTTTTTATGCAGGAGGGTTCCTCTGCGTGGGCCCATCCCCCCCTCTTGGGGTCCAAAGCCCCCCTTCCTTCCCCCCCTTCCAATGCGAATTCAATCCTTAGTTGAAGGATGCGAAGATTTTTCAAAGGGACAATGTGCTGGTGCAAACGACAGCAGGTATTGCAGGCTCAGATTTGTCAGGAGTCCGAATTCCGAATGTCAAGTGCTGTGTGTCCTATTGCCCACTGTTCTCTACAGATACCCTGGGCTCTTTTCCTTTTCTTGACTGCAACCTTTTGTGGTGGCAAGGGATGGCTATGGCTAGCAGACACTTATTGTTGCTCTGTGGCGTAGAATGCGCCGTGTGAGGAGACTCAGGTCTGCAAGGAAGGACTAAGGGTTTTGGAGAGAAGTTTAACAGGGGTTCCAGCAGCTCAAATGAAGAATGTGCCCAGTTGACGCCCCGGTCCATTGCAGGGTGCAGGCAGGTGTACACCCACTGAAAGGACGGGGCAGGGGGTTGTCTGGTTCTCTCCTCCTGCCCCAGTAGGACCGCTTCTCCATCCCCCTCTTTACAACTGGATCGTCCTCTATGGTCACAGCAACCTACAGCCACAGAGGAGTCAAGGTTGTTTGATCAAGTGCAGGCGCCATACCCCCCCCCCCCGCCCTTTTTGTTGTTGGTGCCGGATACCCCAATGTATGATGTTCAATGTCTAACGCCTTGCAAAATCATTATTTTGGGAGACAAATTATCCCCCAATGACTCCCCTACCAGCGAGGGTTTTTTCATGGTCAAAAAAGCGCAATTTCTAGGTGACCTCCAACAACTTCCGGGGAGCCTTGGACTGTTGTTTGGTGGTCATTTGGTGTGAATGGGAGTATGTAAAAACCCACAGGGAGCCATTCAGCACCAATTGCGCCCTCCTAGTGGTGCTCATTAGCCCCCCAAAGGGCCGTTTTGGGCCTATTTGGACTACCGGTTCAAAAATGTATAGGAGCACGAAACACAAGAAAACTAGATGTGTAACATTTCAAGCATGGCCCTCTGCATCATCCATATCAATCCGGACTACAACATCGGCAGCATTCAGTGGTCCATGGGCACGAGGGACAACGTGCATACACAACGCTTACAGAACGTTGGTGGGAGGAGGCGGTTGAGGTCCCAATGGAAATGTGTGGGAAGCACGACCAAGGTGCAAACCCAGCCTTGATAGAGCTGCTCTCTCAGAGTCTCTCTCAGAGGACTGGAATCTTTATGTGGACCATTTTGCTCACGGAACTCAAGCATTAGGTGCTTTACTATAACACCCGTGCACATGAACCCCCGAAGTAGCAAACGGAGATTGTTCGCGTCCGTTAGTCCACTAAAGAACCCTTTCAGATGCTAGTGTGTGTAGTTGTCTTCATTTTTAGTAGCAAACGTCTTGTGGCAGCACCATTTAATCTTCTTCCACACATGGGCCCCAAACATATGAAACACTCTTGTTGACCCGTTGTAAACTTTGTTGAAAATTTCCCTAAAATTTTGTTGTTTTTGGTGCCACATCCTCACGGGGGGGGGGTTTGCATCCGCCAACACGTATATTTACGGATGCTTCTCGCACTGTTTCGCAAGACAGGAGAAGATAGCCTTGTTGTTTTCCTCAACGCGTGCTACAGCAAAGTAGTTTGGTGGGCTTGCCAAAGAAGGGCGACGCTAATGGTTCACACATAATCTACTCTATTGGCGGAAACCTTGGGCAAGGGCAGGAAGCATCAGTAGGCACTGATGGAGAATGACATGTGCGAGCTCACCCTTCCTTGTTGTCTACCCGCCCACGCGCCTCGCGAACAAAGTGGCCAAAGACAAATAACCCTGGGGCATACTCATCTAGCAGCACACGAACCGCTTCCAACTGACGAATCCCTGCTTATGCCGAATGGGGATGTGCCATGCGCACAAGTGCAAGTTTTTGTGCAATTCGTAGAGACAAGATATGTTGGGTTAGTAGCAGTTTCTCGAGGGTTGTCAGGCAAGGATGGCCCCGCTTCTCTATCCCGACTCCACTACATGGATTAAGTGTGTGCTTAAACATGGGGAGGAAATGGATGTATGCAATGTGCACAACATTCTTGTACACATGCCAAACACCGAAAATCAACGGAACACCTGCCAGCCAGCGATTTACACTGTCCAAAGGGACCCGCATCTAGTTGTGTTGCACGGGCTGCGCAACGATCCCCGCTATCGCGTCACAGAAGCTTGCACACTGGTGCTTGATTGCCTCCACACTCGAAGCAATGCTCTACACTACTTCATCCAAAGTGCGATGCTAGGGAATGGTGAGACCTCTATCATGTGCAGCAGTGCAGTCACAGTCACATTCATTGGCACGCTCGCAGTAGTGGGATGCACGGTGACCTGTGAATGGTACCGATGGTAGCAATTATCCATCCACATCAACATCGGCATGCTACTCCACACATGTGCAGCTACAACATCCCACTAGTTAGGCAATGAAGGTAGAGTGTGACAAACAAGACTAGTCGCCGACAACTCCGCGTATCACGCTTGCTAAGCGACAACGAGGTCCATTCTCGCAAACGTTTACGGGGCGTAGCAAGGTGTCGCAATTGCATGTACACGTGCCACAACTGCTCGTAGAACTACTGGTACTAACACGGTCGGGACGTTGGGCATGGGTTGGTTGTGCTCAATAGATTTAGTGATGCTTGTCTTCGTTGTGCATACTTGATCTAGTGAGACAAATAGGAGTGCATTGATGTTCTTATGTGACACCACTTGCTTTCCTTTTCTCCTTCACAGTATATCTCCACGGACCCTTGAAATTCACTATTTTGAAAAGCCCGGCGCATTTGCAAGATTTTCTGCTTTAGCCATTGTAAGGTACCATGTTTCAATGTATTTTGGTGCATCCGTTTTGGCAACATTTCCCTGCATATTATTCTTTCGTTTTCATTGTGTCATTTTGTTAAAAAAAAAAACAATCCATGCTTCTTCGCACGTCTTTTGTGGTTTCATCCAAAACTAGTAGTTCGGAATTTATGTTTTTGTGCCATTTCATGCTTGGGCCATACATATGTGTTCTTTTACTATTCAGGACCTCGTTTGAACCTCCAAACCATCCATGTTCCTTGCATAGGCATGCAAGCACATCATTCCTTGTTCAATTTTCTACCAATCCACACAATGCACACCCTTTTCGTTTGGAGTGCTTTTCCTTACTCCACACGTTTCTTTCCAAAGATCGCCTCATTTTTCGCCTATTTGCACCCCCTGGTTTGAACCAAGGGTGAAACGGTGCCTCTATTTGCAAAAATGGTTTGGGGGGCTTCAGTTTCGGTGGGTAATTTCCACCATCTATGTGGAGACAGAACCCGGGGCCCCATCATTGGTTCGGGGGTCCATGTAGAAAGGGAAAAAGGCCTAGGCATGGGTTTGGATCGACACATAGTGGTGGCTATGAGCAACGAAGTTTTGCCCACCGCTGGATAATTCGACCCATTTGCCCTCCGTTTGTTTCTTTGTGTGACGTTAAACAAAAATACAAACAATAGCCACACTAGGGGTGTACGCACAAAAAACAAGTTGAAGGAGACCTATGTAGGAACGAAATGATTACTTCTCATTGTACACAACCGACGTATTCAAGCACCGTACGGAAAGGGAAATGTCCATTATCATACCCTAGATCCGTGGAACGTGAAAATCTCGGCGCAAAAACGCTGAGAATTTTTGGAACGTTCAATTCTTGATTTTAAAATGGGCTTTGTGTACGATACTTTTTGCATTGCCTTTGCTCCTTCTTTGCAATTGTGCGCTCACATATCCGTGCAACTGTTGCTTGCCCTAGGTGCAAAGCTCTTCAATCCCCCGGTGATGATGCGGCCGTGTGTATATGCTGCTAGTCAAACGATCTTCTCCGGTTCATGAGGCGGAGTCGCGGATATTAGTATCACCGTGATGTGGCGTTGTCCGCTTCCATAGATTGTTTGCATGAATACAATTTTCCAAGACATTGTTGTATTGTTGTGCTCGGTCTCTACTAAGGGTGCATTCTAGTTTCAATGCCTCTATGTGCTTCATGCAAGAAAACAATGTAATTTCATGGTTTCTCATGGATTAGATTGCACTAGTGCCTTTCATGTGTGTCCTTTATATGCACCCTCCACCAACAATGAGTGCTCAATCAAAGTGGAGCGCGTTGCAATGCTGCCCATAGATGCACAGTACATTCCGTTGCACCCTCGGTTACCTCACTACACACACCATTTACAACCCTCTTGGAACAATGCAATGCATTGCTCTTTTGACTCATAGTGCTCCCCTCCCTTGATGTTTGAGAAAGAATCGTCGCGTGTGCCCGGACTCTGCAAACAGCGAAGGAAGAGGATGATCCCGCAAGAGATGCAAATAAAAAAGGGAAAGACTCGTCATCGGATGATGCTGACAAAGGCGGTGATGACAAGTATGAAGTTGAAGCAAAGTCTGAAGATAGACCCTGGAAGACAGGGCAAACAGGGCGTGCTCCAGAGCTGACTGGGTCCCGCGGGAAGAAGCCTCCGAAGAAAGCACCCCAGAAGCCTCGTTCAAAGATGCGCCCCAAGGATTCCGGCAAGCCCCCACCAAAGATGCTGACTACATAGTGGAAAGAAGGATCAACGTCCCGGCTAGCTCCATCAAGATTGATAGGCTTGCTCCATGGGTCACACACGGCACATCAATCCGGAACGGGTACACACAGTGAATACCGACCCCCTTGCCAATCCACCTAGGAGCTAAGTGGTGTTGCTCTGCTAGGTACCAAGGTCAATTTTCCGTGGGTGTTTGTTCTTTATGCACCGACCAATGGTATCCAGTGTGATGGGTACCTTGCAGCCAAGAAGGGTGACCGGCGACTGCACAAAGCAATCCCCGCACACAAACTAGGACGGCCAGTGGGCAAAATGCTTCCCGCATGTGAGAGCATGCATGCACGTCCGACAGATGCCATGCTTGCTGTCGAGGGCGGAGCGGTAATGTGGTGATAGGGAGCACGGTACAGTAATACAACGAAGCGGTTGTGCACCTCCATATTGCAAGCACACCGGCGAACTCGACTTGGCCCTGAAACCGCCGTGGATAATGGTGTCTCTAGGATTTCGCCCAGCACGTCGTGCAATTTTGCCCCTCCACGAAGAGAGTCTCAATGAGGCGGCAAACCCTTGTTGCCTCATTATTGACGCATCCGCTATGCTATGCACAGTTGTGCATCCCGGCCAGTTGACGTCGCAGTGCCACACTAGTGTTAAACTTCACCATGTTGATGTTGTAGTGGGTGCGCACATTGGGGGCGGTCTTCATCTCACCCGCATACCCGGCCGCAATTTCCGTGTTGGCCTCGTGCGCGTCTTGCTAGTTGATACACCATGTTTTGCTTGTTGCAAGAGACAAACCGACATGTCCACCTTCAAATGCTGCGCCATCTTGATCCCCGAAAACCTGCACAAGGTTGCCACCTACTGCACTGCCGCCAAGTGCACCTCGACTAGAACCACGAAGTACCGTCTGAATCCAGCAATTTGGTATTGGCAATGGTATGACCTAAAGCAAGACCGCATTCACTTGTCCAGAAGTATGTTGTGTGTGTGGCACATGTGTTGAAAAACCGGTTGTGCCGTCCCGTGGGGCGCCCCAAAAATGCCTTATCACGTTTTTGCAAAGGCAGATATGGAGATGTCCAGAGCACCCCGGTACTGCCGCCCTAAACGCTGCCACTACAACTCCACCCAAGACCTGGGAATGGACACCCGAGGAGCCGTCCCCTGTGATTTTGATGGTTCGTGGGGCGCAATTGTGAACCTCAGCTACACAGGATTACGCAGTAGGTATCACCAACTCTCTGCCTCTCACCCCAGGCTGATGGCAATGATAGTGTACACGTTGACTATGGAGTTCACATATTGCTGACGACATGCCGGTGGGGTACCATGACATGTTCGTCCTTCCGTGCAGGTGCGGCGCTACGTGGCGCATCCCATTATCTCAAGCACTGGCTTCCCCCTCGAAGTGCCCGGGTTGCCTTGTGACCCTCATGAATGGTGCGAAAGACAACGAAGAAGGAGGAAAAAAGATGATGCACTGGACGAACCGGGTGCCGGAGAAGTGCAATAGCCCGGTTGCCATCTTCTGCCGGATGCCATGTCTACTCGGTTGGTGCTGGGCATCGTCGGGGACGGCCATGAGAAAGTGAACATTGCGGAGGCGAGCACCACCATGCAAGCCCGGCTGAAGACAGAGGATATCCGACCCTCCTAGATGTGGCGGAACATCCTGCTCAACATCAGGGATGGGTTTTCCACGGATACCTCAAAGATGAGGATGACACAGAAGAAGCATAAATCCGCGACTCTAGCGGCAACGAGACCGAAGCCAACAAGACATCGTCCGCCACTGTGGCTCCCAAAGCACGCAGGCAGATAACGAAGAAGGAAGAAAACGAAGCCAAGAAGAAGAAGAAGGCCGAAGAAAAGGAAAAGGAAAAGGAGAAAAGGGAGGGGAAAGACAAATCCAACAATTAAGCGGAGAAGAAGGCAGCCAAAGCGAAGAAGGAGCACGAGCACAAAGCTAAGGAGGATGCCAAGAAAGGAGCCAAGGCCAAGATGGAGGCAACTGCCCAAGAAGCGGGCACTACCCTGAAGAAGCCGTCTACCCTTGAGGCTTTGAACTAGTCGGCCTTCAAAGGTACAACCTTGTCAAAGAAGAAGTAGTAGTACGCATAGGCCCTGGGTTCCTGAATGGACCACATCTCCACGATGGAGACAAACACCCTCAGCCAGAGGGCACATTTCTTTCATTGTTTTCTTGTTTTTTTTTTGCTTTAAGCTATACTACTATCCTACACACTAGTAACCATGAAGTGTATATTTTTACGTTATAATGATGCATGTCCATGTGGTCTAGTACAGCCATTTGTACCAGTCTAGCTATTTCACCATTATTTCTCTTTCTCCATTATGGAAGCTTTCATGTGCTCACATCAGTTTTCACCATATGGTCTGCACAAGTGGGATGTTGTACACACACAAATATCTGTCAAAGCAAGATGTAATATTGTGTACGTTTTTAGCAAGTTGGGTAAATTTGGTGCGCTTTCGCTGAGATTGACACAAATGGCTATTTTTGGGTGTTAAATTGGCTAAACGAAAAAATCTCCGCACAAATGCGCCGAGAATTTTCAATTTGCGTAGTTTGCCATACAATATTCACCTTGTCTGATGTGTAGTATCTGTACTTGAGACTACAAAGCAATATGTCTTGCACATTCCGCAATTTTATTTCACTGTGCTTTCATTTGCCTACCTCTGTGTGTCCTTTCCTTGTGCCACACGATTTTTGCATGCACCCTTGGGAGATAGACTCTAGGTACATCCGCGGATGTCGGATACCAATTTGTTTTCGGTACCTTAAATAAGTAGAATTTTCTTGCTGCCCCACAAATACCAAAAATAGATATCCATTTTCCAAGAATCAATTTGAGAATGCAACCTTCACCTGAGTGTATCTTCGGCAATTTTTCATTTATTTTCTTTTGATTTCTTTAAAGCTTTAAAGCATTCTATCATTTCACAACGGCTATGGTATCTCTTTTCCTCTGCACAATTCTTCTTCCTCGAGGGCACCTGTGTTGACTAGACTGGGTAGTTTCAGCTATCTAAGTCTCCAAGTTTCCAAGGCCAGCCTCTTTTGGTGCCTTACAGGTGAGGACTTAGCCGTGTTCAAGCATGGGTGGTTGAAAAATTGTGATTTCTGGTTGACACCCAACAACCCCCAACCCCTGTGGGTGATCCTTTGGTGACAATGAGAGTGAGCCAAAACCCACAGGGAGCCATGTAGCACCAACTATATCCTCCCAGTGGGAGCTTATTGACCCTTAAAAGCGCCGTTTTGGGTCTGTTTGCACTGCAATGGGCAAAATTTGGTCAGCCTATGGTGTATGATTTCCCTATAGCGGTTTCAGCTTCAACATCATTTGTCTCTCTTCGAGGTGCCCTGCTGTAGGCAACAGAATTTGAATCCTGCATCGGATTGCATGGCATTGGAATTTGAGGGCATGGAAATCAAACTCCGCAACCATGCCTCCCTGTACAATCCTTTTTCATTCCTGTACTTGGCACTAGGACAAAACAACCGCTTGTTTGAGGCACTTCAATCTTTCTCACAGGTCTTGGCGTTTAGCAAACGGGCGTGGGGTAGGCAATCAAGTTGGTTTACTTTGTAACTTGCGTAATTTTTTGGCTGTAAATGTGAGTAAAAGAAAGTCAGTTTGCAAGTCGTGAAATGCCCTGCTGTGGGGAGCTCTGCACCTGGCACCACCCTGGGTGGATGTGGGTACTCTCCTATTGTCAGATGGGGGTACTCAGTGTGTGTGTGGGTGTGTGTACGTGTGAGTGCCTGTGTGTGTGTGTGCATGTGCATGCACATGTGTATATCTGTTTGTGTTTGTATCCCCCTTGGACCCCAAGTGATCAGAGATGAGTTGGGCATGTACCCTTAAACGCAGCCTCTCCAGCAGTGTGGGATGGAGTGTTGGGTGCAGCTGTTACCCGAACGTTGCCACGTGTCCATGCAATTACGATGTTTCGGTGCAGGCCTGTGGTTCAGCCGTGCTGCCACAAGCTACAAAGAGTTGGGTGTCAGCGACTGACCTGGCAGGATGTTTGCTCATTTGCTCCCCGTTTCTTGTACTGCAGAAAGGTGCGTTGTGTGGCGTCCGACATGCCTTTTGTTTGACTCTGCACCTGATGAGGTTTCTGTGCACTCAGGCTGCGATTTGCTTCTGCCTGTTTGTCATGTACAACGTATGTGTGTGTGTCGGGGGGGGGGGGTTCCGTCTGTCTGTGTGTATGCATGGGCATGGCTTTGGTGTGGGCATGCTCAACCTTCCCTTTGTTGGAACACGTAGCATGGTGCCAGCCCCATTCTGTCCCCTGGTAACCCCCTTGTAGACTGCCCACCACCTCAGAGCAATGAAAGTGCAACCAGCAGTGCCCTTTCTGCCAAAACTGCCGTTTTTCATCACCTCTTCCGCAGGTATTGGGAGGATGTCGTATACACGAATATTGGCCCAATCCTCCTTGCCCTCAACCCGTTCAATTATAAACTCCCACTGTACACGGATGGCCGCATGCAGCTGTACATTGCAGAGCAGGCCAATGCCCTGTATGGCGGCAGTGCACTACCCCCCACACACTGGTCCGTGGCCCATGAGGCATACTGGATGATGCTGAAGGAGGGCATCCCCCAGAGTGTATTAGTGTCTGGGGAGAGCGGAGCTGGCAAGACCGAGGGTGCCAAGATTGTGCTGAAGTATTTGTCTAAAGTGTCCACATATTATGCACCACCAGAGCAGAAGGTGTGCGTTGCAGTGGCATAGGAGCCCCTTAAGGACCCATCACCACTGGAGCAACGAGGCGGCAATTACAAACTGGGCAAGGCCGTGTCGGTGGATATGGGCGCACAGGGCGGCGGGGCAGTGGCGGGATGGTCATCAGTGCCCACAGGCTGCACAGGAATACACCCGTTGTGCACCGAGTCCACCTTATCGGCAGACGTAATCATGTAAACGACTGTCAAGAGCATGTGGTGCTGAGAGACAGGACAACTGTGACACCGAATGCGGCGGGAGGTGTGGCACGGAGTGTAGCCCGGAAATAGTTGCCCCCATATTGTTAGCAGGCTAAAGGTATGCTTTGCACACCGTGCACGCGCATGTGCATTCCACAATCCTGTGACACCCCTTTGACCGCCCCCTGTTGTAACGACAGCACCCTGTCAGACCCCCCATCATACGACAACTCCCCTGTTGTGACTCTGTTGGTGACTCCTTGTAACAGAGCAAATGTACCTACAAGAAGCCTGAATTGTCCTTTGCTACCATGATTTGTGCCAGCCAGAACAACAGTCCTCTTTCTGCCATACATGATGTGCCACAACACCATAGCACCGTCCAAGGTGCCCAATTTAAGGCAATACCAAATCCCCTGATACATCCAAATACACCCAAATGTGTTCCTGGTGGGGTGCTTCCCCTGTGGTGCACCCTACGGCGTGCCCTCTAGTGAGCCGGAAGAGAAACCTACCTGTATTTGGAGGGTACATTCTTTTGGCAACTTAACTCTGAATTTTGTGTTGTGTGTGGATTACTATACGACGAGTAGCGGTCATTGTTGTTGTTGTTTGCTCTTGGGCTTTGCTTTTTTTAAGAACACTTGCAACATAGATCTTGTCATCGTGGGCCATAGGGGGGCCATATGGTTTGGTTGTGCTTTTGTGCCACCTGGAATGTGTGTAAGGCATTTCACACCGGACCTTGTTGTAGGGACCAGACATGACGTTTCGCTCTCCCCGCATCCTTTTCTACACCTACTGTGATTGGTCCCATGCAATGATTTCATATTTGTGTATTGCCACATTTTCCCCTGAGACCTACGCTAAAACCAATATGCTTAATTTTAATTTTCAATGTATGAAAGGGGGTAAAAATTAACCTGCCAAATATTAACACGTTAACCCAATTTTGGGTCATCTGCACCGCTTTGCTTATGCGCGAACAAAGCCCATTAAGGGTTGGTCAACGGGTGCACAACAGGGTGGTAGAGGGGTTCCATACTCTTTGAGGTGGTTACATAGGCCCACATCCTTCTCCCCGGTCCCCCTACACACACCGCTCCCAACTACCCTATTCTATTGTGTAGCTCTTGTTATGCCTCCTCCCATGTGCATCCCGGGTCCTCCTCCCATGTGCACCACAGCATGGGGCGGAGGGGCAGGATCCCCTCCCCTGTGCACCTTAGCATAGCACTGGATGGGCAGGTTCCCCACCCCTGTGCACCATAGCACAGGGCGGAGGGACTGGTTCTCCTCCCCTGTGCACCACAGCAGAGGGCAGTGGGACAGGTTCCTCTCCCTTGTGCACCGCAGCACTGGGCGGAGGGACAGGATCTCATCCCCTATGCCCCATAGCACAGGACGGAGGGACAGGCTCCTCTCCCCGGTGCACCACAGCACAGGGTAGGGGGACAGGTGCCCCTCCCGTGTGCACCACAGCACAGGGCAGAGGGACAAGTTCCCCTCCCCTGTGAACCTTCGCACAGGACGAAGCGACAGGTTCTTCTCCCCTGTGCATCGTAGCACAGGACGGAGCGACACGTTCTTCTCCACTGTGCATCGTAGCACAGGACGGATGGACAGGCTCTCGACCCCCGTGCACCACAGCACAGGGCACAGGGACTAGGTCCCCTCCCCTGTGCACCGCCTCACAGCGCGAAGGGACAGTTTCCTCTCCCTTGTGCACCACATCGCAGGGCGGAGGGACACCGTCCTGTGCACTGTGTCCTGTGCACTCTGCACCGTAGCGCAGGGCGGAGGGACAAATTCTCCACCCCTGTTCACCACAACACATGGAGGAGGGACAAGTTCCCCTCCCCCGTGCACCACAACACAGGGCGGAGGGACAGGGTCCCCACCCTTGGGCACCACAACACACAACAGAGGGACTGGTTCCCCTCCCCTGTGTACCATAGCACAAGGCGGAGGGACAGGGTCCCCAGCCCTATGCACCATAGCACTAGGCGGAGGGACAGGTTCCTCTCCCCTGTAGAGCACAGGACAGGGCGGAGGGGCAGGCTTCCCTCCCCTGTGCACCACAGCACAAGGCAGAGGGACAAGTTCACCTCCCCTCTGCACCGTAGCACAGGTTGGCGGGACAGGTTTCCCTCCCCTGTACACCACAACACAGGGCGGAAGGAGAGGTTCCCCTCCCCTGTGCACCTTAGCACAGGGCGGAGGGGTAGGTTCCCCTCCTCTGTGCACCACAGCGCCGGGCGGAGGGACAGGTTCCCCTCCCATGTGCACCACAACACAAGGGGGAGGGACAGGTTCCCCTCCCCCTATGCACCTTAGCACAGGTCAGCGGGACAAGTTCCCCTCCCCTGTGCACCATAGCACAGGGCGGAAGGACAGGTTTCCCTGCCCTGTGCATCTTAGCACAGGGCAGAGGGACTGGGTTCCCTCCTCTGAGCACCTTAGCACAGGGCAAATGGAAAGGTTCCTCTCCCTTGTGCACCTTAGCACAAGACGGAGAGGCACGTCCTCCTCTCCTGTGCACCTTAGGACAGGGCGGAGGGACAGGGCCCCCTCCCCTGTGCACCACAGCACAAGGCGGAGGGACAGGTTCCCCACCCCTGCCCTTGGTGCGCGTTTGAAACCCAATGTTGTTCCGGCCAAATTGTTCCAGTGTTCTAGGCTATCTGGCCGGAACAAAAAAAGTTCAAAATTTATTTGCCCCCCAACCAAGCCTACCCGTACATGGTGGCAAAATATGTTGTTTGCTAGCCTTGGGGGTCCCCGTTGGTATGCTCATATTTGTTGCCCGGCGCGTTGCCACGTGAAAAAAACTTGTTTTCAAAAACAGTTTTTGTTAGAACACCATTGGAACACCGCTGGAACAAGTTATTGGAACGTCGCCGGAACAAGCACTCTACAACAAGAGCAAAGCACAAGGAAGGGTAAAATGGTAACATACATTGTTGTGTAGGGTGCTCCCCGGGGCCCATCGGGTTAGTCTCTTGTTCTCACCTAAAAGTCCTGCGTGGTCGGGGGCCCGGCGGGCGCCCCCGAACTCTTGTCACCCGCCCCACTATCCCCCCCATCTCCCTCACCGACCACCACCCCTTCACCCACCACCCCTTCACCCTCCACCCCTTCACCCACCACCCCTTCACCCTCCACCCCTTCACCCTCCACCCCTTCCCCCACCACCCCTTCACCCTCCACCCCTTCGACCTCCATCCTTTCCCCCTCCACCCCTTCGACCTCTTCCCCGACGCCCCCATCCCCGTTACCCTTGGTAGCACCCAAACCTGCCCCCGGTCCATCCCCTTCATCTCCCCCGTCCCCGTCCCCGTCGTTGCTCTCGTTCCCCTCCTCGTCCGCGTCCGCGTCGTCCTCCTTGTCCTCCTCCTCAGCCGCCATCATCTTGGCGAGGAACTTCTTCGCCTGCGTCTTGGTTTTCCAAACCGACGCTCTCGGGATGGCGAAGAGTTTGGGGAAGGCGATCCACGTCTCCCCAACCCCGGGGGGGCCACCCGCGGCAAGGGCCTCTTTGCCCTGCTCGATCCCCCACTGCCCATTGTCCCGAAAAACTACATACACTTGCTCCCCCGCTTTGTATTTGCACCCCCCCCCCTTCTTGCCTTTGGCTTGGCCTAGGGTTGGGGTTGGGGGGGCTGGGCCTTGGGTTGGGGGGGCGCGGCTCTCTTGGGAGCCTTGCGAGGGGGTTTGGTGGGCTCCTTGGCCGGGGGGCGGGGCTGGGGCTCCTCGAACGCCGAGGAGTCGGTGGTGGACCCCGAGGAGGAGTCCGTTGAGGAGTCGCTGGACGACTCCTCGCTGGAGGACTCCCCTGGGAGCCTCTTCCTTTTTTGGGGGGGTGGTTTGGGGGCGCTCTTGGGTTCCCGCTTGGGGGGGTGTTGGGGTTTGGGTTTGGGTTTGGGTGCTGTTTGGGGGGCTGGGTGGGGGTTCGGGGGTTGGGGTTGCACGGGCGGTGCACACGCGGGCGGGGGGGGGGGCTCTGCGGCCACTTGTTGGCAGTGCGGCGGCGCTGGGGACATGTCGCCCATGCTGCCCCACCCCTCGATGCGCGTCGCGAGAACGCTGCCGCGGGCTGCCACGTAGTCCATCATGGCCGTGAGGAACTTGAGCACGGCGACGGGCTGCAAGTGCAACTGCCGAAGCAACGTACCCAAATAGATGGGCCGGGGATCGCTTCCTGGCCAACGAAGGATCACCCGAACGGCGCGCGGGTCCGAAGGGTTGACCTGGATGTCCTCCACCTACATGGAGGATAGCCAGAATGAGTGTTCCAGCGACGTTCCAATAAGCTGTTCCGGCGACGTTCAAAAGACTTTTCAACCGTTTTTTGGTGACAGATTGGAACGTCGCCAGAACAAAACGTTCGGAACGTCGCCGGAACAATGCACCGGCACGCCAACCATGTGCATTTTTGGGCCCTATTGGCCATGTGGACATGCTTGCGGGGGGGGCATACCCGCACGCACGTGTCCACGTTCTCCTTGATCGCCGCCAACGCTTGCGGCAATTGCGAGGTCGGCGTGCGCTCACGTTCCGCTAGCACTGCCCGAACGGCAGATTGTTGGTGCCGCTGCGCGTCGTCCTCGCACTTGACGCGTAGGGCGCAAGGCCGCGACAGCGTTTGGCCAACGACGAAGCCATGGTATTTGCCTTCGTCCTCGACCACATAGATGCCGTCGCGGAGGATTCGGGTCCAATTGGCCCGAAAGAGGACGGTGTCCTTGCGGGGCGTCGCCCTCACCTCGCCAAGGCCGTGGTCGGCCCAACGCTCAAAAATGAGGTGCCAATGGCAACTCCCCGCACTGACAGAGCCCGCGGTTAGAAATTTGCCCCCCTGCGCCTTGCTGGGGAGCCAGTCGTTGGGGAGGGGTGCCGTGCGCCCTGTCCCCGGCCCGGGACCCCCCCTGGCGCGGACCCCTCCTCCCGGCGCCAGCGGCAATCACGCTGCTCCTTGCAGTGCAGCTGCTTGTGCAGGAAGCGCTGCAGTAGCCAACGGAGCGTGTAAATGGTGGGGTGGGGGGCTCGTAGGACACAGGCGTCGAGGGGGGGGGGGCCTACCATCTCCCTTGTCCAGGGAAAATTGGCAGCTTTTGCTGCCAAGGATGAGCCAAGTCGGTTGCGCATCCAATCCGTAATGCGCAAGACGCCGCCGGCGTCATCCCCCTCCCGCTCCCCATCCCCATCCCCCTCCCCATCCCCATCCCCCTCCCCCCCCCCCTCTTCTTCCTCTCTCTTAACCCCCGGGTTAGCCCTCCGCTCTTCATCCTTCTCATCCACCACCACCTCACCCAGCTCCACAATGTCATCGTCGTTGACACCCCCTTCCTGTTTCACCTGCACCCCCCCACCCATGCCCTGCAACTCCCTTTCAAGCACCTCCACCGCCTTCTGTGCCTCCCTTACCCGCCGGTTCCCCTCGAGAACCCTCTCGCCCGCGTGCCCCCCCCCCGGTGAGGTCCCCACGCCGCCGGCACTCCGCCAATTTCCTTGCCCATTTTTTCACCCGGCGGCGGAGGCTTTCAACATTGCCCCTCGCCTCTTGCAGCTCCCCCAAAACCACGGCTTGCTCCCGAACCCCCCCCCCCGTTACTCATTGAGCTCCCAGTCGAGGGCTCGGGCAAATGGGGGCGATGCGCTTGGAGAGGCGCGACTGGCGCGGCCCCTTGTGGGGCAGGCCGTGGCGGCTCCACTGGCCGGTGAGCGGGGGTTGCCCACGGAGGATGTTTGGGAGCGCCCTGAGGTGGGGGAGGGGCTGGCGAAGCCAGCGCAGAGCGGCTGCGTGGCTCGGAGCGCGTGGCCCCCTGTGCCCGCAGTGGGGCTGGCGGGGGTGGTGCAGCCAGTGCTGCCCCCAGGGCCTCGGTCTCGGTCATCCCGTTTTGCAGACAAGGATGCCGGAGAGAGGCCAACCCTACCCAGACACCTTGTTCCGGCGACGTTCCAACAACCTGTTCCGGCGACGTTCTGGCGACGTTCCAGTGGCCGCTAGAACGTCGCCAGAACGTCGCCGGAACAGGTTGTTGGAACGTCGCCGGAACAGTGGAAAATAGGCACAGTTCCGCGCGCGCACAGGGCGCACTGCGTGCACTACGGCCCCGGGGGGGGGGGGGGGCGGGACATCCACTACAAAGAATCCTAGCCCCTTTATGGGCATGGGGCACGAACAATCCCTGGGGGTTCTTGGGTTTTCCCCTTCCCCTCAACAACAAAGATTCCTAGCCCCTTTATGGGCATGGGGCACGAATAATCACTAGGGGTTCTTGGGTTTTCCCCTTCCCCTCAACAACAAAGATTCCTAGCCCCTTTATGGGCATGGGGCACGAATAATCACTGGGGGTTCTTGGGTTTTCCCCTTCCCCTCAACAACAAAGATTCCTAGCCCCTTTATGGGCATGGGGCACGAATAATCACTGGGGGTTCTTGGGTTTTCCCCTTCCCCTCAACAACAAAGATTCCTAGCCCCTTTATGGGCATGGGGCACGAATAATCACTGGGGATTCTTGGGTTTTTCCCTTCCCCTCAACAACAAAGATTCCTAGCCCCTTTATGGGCATGGGGCACGAATAATCACTGGGGGTTCTTGGGTTTTCCCCTTCCCATCAACAACAAATCATCAAATTCCTAAAGAGCAAAGAGCAAAAGGGACACAGGGGGGAGCGGGGGGAGCAGGGCAGGCAGGGACACACAAACCCAACGCACTGATTTCCACTGCGCGCAAAGCGCGCCAAAGCATACACCCAAACCCAAACCCAAACCTAGGCCCAAACCAAGACCCGCACCCGAACCCACACCCAACCCCCAGCCCAAACCCAAGCCCAAACCCACACCCAGGCCCAAACCCACGCCCAGGCCCAAGCCCAAACCCAAGCCCAAACCCCCACCCAAGCCCAAACCCGCAAACCTGAATATTCTTGGTGGCCTTCAGAAGCGCCAACATCATTTGCATCATATCTGCGCTAACGGGCGCGGCCATGGATAGGAGCAGAAGAAAGAAGAGAGCTGAGGAACGGGGGTGGTGCACAGGGGGTGGTCTCTAGTGCAGCCCTGGGAACACAAGGCACATGTCGAACAGCATCATGTTGGTGGAGATGAATGTGAAAGTACAAGAAAACCCATTGCAACACTTGCCGCAGTGCGTCGGCGTCTGAATCAATGGATGCCTGCGAGCGACCGCAGCTGGCGGTCCTAGTAGCCGTTTGCCGGCCACCGCCCCGGGCACTGTGTTCGTTGAAAGCCTGCTTCAGGAAGCGGTTAAGGCTTTCGACAATGTCATTGGAGAACATTGCCAATCCGAACGACCAAATGTCGTCCAATACGCGATCCGCATCCCCCTCCAGGAACAGGAGGTAATGGGACGCGGACCTAGGAGCACAATGCTCCCGGAAGGCAGCTACCGCTGCCCGGCATTGGGGACGCGTACCCACCTGATAGGTGTGGTACAGGTCCTTCAAAAGCTTCGCCATCCCCATCACAGCCCTATAGAGGGGCTCCTCCGGCCCAACCGACAGCAACAATGCAACATCGGGCCACGGAACAACCTGCGGCCTTCAGCGATGGTGTTCCCAACAAGAAGGACGTCCGCTGTGCGTGGTCCGACTCGGTGGTCCGGACCACGTCTTTGCCCCGCCACACAGCGGCGTCGGAGTCCCAAATCCCCTCGTTGTATAGTGACCCCACTTGTGGGGCCGGTGTGATCCCGATAATGCGGCGCACCCACAGGGAATCACCACCGAGCCAGGCATCGGCCGCTTCCTTATGGGAATTGAAGACCACCTGGTGGGTGTCCACGACCTCCTGGATGGCCTAAGAAAAAAACATCAATTTTGTTGGAACCAGATTGTTCCAGTGGCGGTTCGAACGAAACACTTGAACGTCGCCGGAACGTCGCCGGAACAAGTTATCGGAACGTCGCCGGAACAACACGGTGTGTGCACGGCACACCTTAATATTGTCTTCCCAAAGGGTTGCTAGGGTCGCCATCGCTTTGTCCCCGCAGATTGCGAGGCCGATGACCCACACACAGGCGGGAATTCGTCCCCAAAGGCCCATGTTGGCGATGGACACAGACAATTGGGACCACTCCCCGCCTGCGCAGGGGTAGCCATCCCCCCTGACAATGAAAGTCAGGGGGAACGACCAATCGATCATGCGGCACAACGGGGGTTGGCTAGCAATGTAGCGCAGCCATGATGCCCACGGCCAACTGATGCCCGTGGCCTTGGGATCCGAAGTGCTCACCGCGAGGGCCAGCTCCAAGGGGGCCAGTAGATCTTGCCAGCGCTGCTGGAAAGCCCTCTCAGGGCAATTCGGACGGGCGAATGGAAGGCCCGTGGTCGCGGTGTACTTCAGCCCCCGGAGGGTGTACACTTCCGAGAGCGTGCGCCAAGCGGATTTGGGCGCACGCAGGTTGAGGATGAGCTCGCAACACTCATCCGGGGGGAGGACCTCGGAGGCGTACTTGGCGATTGCCCCCTGCTGTATCTCTCGTACACAGCTTGGTTGGGCCAAGCGCACGGCCACCGCAAATTGGCGGCGGGCGTGTGGAGAGGAGATGGCCCATTCCGCTATGAGCTCCCCAACAAGATCCCTGTCCCGGAGGCTAACAACACTAGCCAAATGGACGAGGTGGGTGGTTAGTTGCGCAACGCGGGTTTGCGATCTAGGCATGATGAAGCTACAACAATGAACTACGAAGCGAAATTTGGCAATGCATACCTCTAGGGGAAGATGCCCGTAGACCCACCGAGCATTCAGGCAAGGAACAAATACCAAAATGGGACCCTAGGCATGGCCACGATGCACAAATCAAACGGAAGAACGGGGACGCCAACGTTGAAAAGTCATACAACGCTGCGTCTTAACTACAAGAAACAGCAGGCTTGCAAATGGATACGAAAAGTTCGAAATGTGTACACCTAGTGGAAGGTGGCACCAACGGCTCACAATATGTCAACATGGCCCCGATGGGAAAGACAAGCCTTGGACGCGTTATACATGCAAGAAAGAGACAAAAAACATCATTTACGAACTTGGAAACTCATGGTGATGGATCTGGTTATCTGGCCTGCGACACTTGTTCCAGTGGTGTTCCCAACGAGATTGTTCCGGCGGGAATTGTTCCCATTGGGAATATTCTAGTCGGGAACAACATTGGGTTTCAAACGCGTACCAAGGGTGTGTACCACAGCAATGGGTGGAGGGACAGGTTGCCCACCCGTGTGCACCTTAGCACAGGGCGCATGGACAGGTTCTCCTCCCCTGTGCACCCTACTACAGGGCGGATGGGCAGGTTCCCCTCACCTGTGCACCACACCACTGGATGGAAGGACAACTTCAGCTCGCCTGTGCACCTTAGCACAGGGCGGAGGGACAGGTTTTCCTCCCATGTGCACCACACCATAGGGTGAAGGGACAGGTTCTCCCCTGTGCACCCCAACACAGGGCGGAGGGACAAGTTCCCCATCCTTGTGCACCTTAGCATAGGACGGAGAGACCCGTCCTCCCCCCATGTGCACCACAGCACAGGGCGGAGGGACAGGTTCCCCCACCCTGTGCACCACAGAGCAGGACGGACGGAGAGCTTCCCCACCCCTGTGCACCATAGCACAGGGCGGAGGGACTGGTTCTCCTCCCCTTTGCACCACAGCAGAGGGCGGTGGGACAGGTTCCTCTCCCCTGTGCACCGCAGCACTGGGCGCAGCAAGAGGTTCACATCCCCTGTGCCCCACAACACAGGACAGAGGGACAGGTTCCCCTCCCGTGTGCACCACAGCAGAGGGCGGAGGGACAGGTTCGCTTCCCCTGTTTACCTTCGCACAGGACGGAGCGACAGGTTCTTATCCCCCGTGCACCGCAACACACGCCAGAGGGACTAGCTCCCCTCCCCTTTGCACCGCCGTGCAGGGCGGAGGGACAGGTTCTCTACCCCTGTTTACCACAACACATGGAGGAGGGACAATTTCCCCTCCCCTGTGCACCACAGCACAGGGCGGAGGGACAGGGTCCCCACCCTTGGGCACCACAACACACAACAGAGGGACTGGTTCCCCTTCCCTGTGTACCACAGCACAGGGCGGAGGGATTGGATCCCCTCCCCTGTGCACCATAGCACAGGGCAGAGGGACAGGTTCCTCTCCCCTGTACAGCACAGCACAAGGCGCAGGGGCAGGTTTACCTCCCCCGTGCACCACAACACGGGGCGGAGGGACATGTTCCCCTCCCCTATGGTCCAAAGCACACCGTGCACGCACAGGTTCCCCTTCCCTGTGCGCCAAAGCACAAGGCGGAGGGACAGGTTTTCCTCCCCTGTGCACCAGCTCACAGGGCGGAGGAACACGGTGCCCTGCACTCTGCACCACAACGCAGGGCGGAGGGACAGGTTCTCCGCCCCTGTGCACCACAGCACTGGGCGGAGGGGAGGGACAGGGTCCCCACCTCTGTGCACCATAGCACAAGACAGAGGGACGCGTCCCCCTCCCTTGTGCACCGCAGCACAGGGCGGACGGACAAGTTCCCCTCCGGTGTGGGGAGGTGGTGTGGTAGACGAGGGGCGAGATGAGGTGTTGGAGGAGGGGGAGGGGGACATGGTGGAGGCCAACCCCTCCCCAAACTAACCCTCCCCAAGTGGCTCCTAAAAGCCCTCGGGCCCACTTCCGCGGCCTCCCGCAAGGCCGCACTGGTGCCGTGGTCTGCATAGGCCCCACTTGTTTGCGGGCGCGTGGCACGTGCATATGAACCTTGATTGGGTCTTTCGCCGCCTCCTGCGGTGCCAAATTTGACGGCACAGCGAAAACAAGGGCACCTGGCGGCGGGACAGCGAGCAAGGGGGCGCGTGGACCTGGCTCCCTCTCCCCAGCAAGCCCCTTAGCCTAGTGCCCGAGGGTATTAGCGTTGGGTCCTTGAGCTCCCTGAACTTGTGCGGCGACCCGCGAGGTGTGTGATTCGGGACCGCACATTTCCACGTGGCCCTCCCGCATTGGGTCACGCTGCGATGGTGCCGCTGGTGGCGGCAGGGAAAGGGGGTCCACTTTGCGGTCCAATGGACGGTTGTCCTGGCCCCCCCGTGCCCCGTATACTACCCCGCCGGAACCTGCCCCTCCGCCCTGTGCTAAGGTGCAAAGGGGAGGGGAACCTGTCCTTCCGCTCTGTGCTTTGGTGCACAAGGGAGGGAAACCTGTCTTGCCGACCTGTGCTAAGGCCCACCGGGGAGGGGAACCTGTCCCTCCGCCCTGTGTTGTGGTGCACAGGGGAGGGGAACCTGTCCCTCTGCCCTTTGCTCTGGTGCACAGGGGAGGTGAACCTACCCGTGCGCTCTGTGTTGTGCGGTATAGGGGAGAGGAACCTGTCCCTCCCTCGAGTGCCATGGTGCATAGGGGAGGGGACCCTGTCCTTCAGCATTGTGCTATGGTGCACAGGGGAGGGGAACCGGTCCCTCCGCCCTATGGTGTGGTACACAGTGGAGGGGAACCTGTCCCTGTGTTGTGTGCTGTGGTGCCCAAGGGTGGGGACGCTGTCCCTCCGCCTTGTGCTGTGGTGCACAGGGGAGGTGAACCTACCCGTGCGCCCTGTGGTGTGCGGTATAGTGGAGAGGAACCTCTCCCTCCCTCGAGTGCCATGATGCATAGGGGAGGGGACCCTGTCCGTCCGCCTTGTGCTATGGTGCGCAGGGGAGGGGAACCAGTCCCTGCGCCTTGTGATGTGGTACACAGGGGAGGGGAACCTGTCCCTGTGTTGTGTGCTGTGGTGCCGGAGGGTGGGGACACTGTCCCTCCGCCCTGTGTTGTGGTGCACAGGTTAGGGGAACTTGTCCCTCCTCCATGTGCCGTGGTGAACAGGGGTGGAGAACCTATCCCTTCGCCGTGTGAGGCGGCGCACAGGGCGGGGGACCTAGTCCCTCTGCCGTATGCGGTGGTGCACGCGGGTGGAGAGCCTTTCCATCCGTTCTCTGCTGCGGTGCACAGGGAAGAAGTAGCTGTGGCTCCGTCTTGTGCGAAGGTGCACAAGGGAGGGGAATCTGTCCTTCCGCCCTCTGATGTGGTGCTCTCGGGAGGGGAACCTGTCCCTCTGCCCTTTGCTGTGGTGCACCGGGGAGGGGCGCCTGACTCGCCGTCCTGTGTCTCGGGGCACAGGGGATGAGATTTTGTCCTTCCGCCCATTGCTGCGGTGCACAAGGGAGAGGAACCTGTCCTACCGCCCTCTGCTATGGTGCACACGGGAGGAGAACCAGTCCCTCCGCCGTGTCCTATGGTGCTCAAGGGTGGGGAACCTTTCCGTTCGTTGTGTGCTGTAGTGCACAGGGTAGCCTAACCTTTCTCTCCACCCCGTGCTGTGGTGCACATGGGAGGAGGAACCGTCTCTCCGTCCTCTGCTAAGGTGCACCAGGTTGGGGAACCTGTTCCTCCGCCGTGTGTTGGGGTGCACAGGGGAGGGAAACCTGTCCCTCCGCCCCGTGCTAAGGTGCACAGGGGAGAGGAACCTGTCCCTCCGTCGTCTGCTGTGGTGCACAGAGGAGGAGAACCAGTCCCTCCGCCCCATCCTATGGTGCTCAGGGGTGGGGAACCTTTCCGTTCGTCCAGCGTGTAGTGCACAGGGTAGGGGAACGTGTCCATCCGCCCTGTGCTGTGGTGCACATGGGAGGAGGACCCCCCTCACCGTCCTCTGCTAAGGTGCACAAGGGTGGGAAACCCGTCCCTCCGACCTGTGTTTGCCGTGCACAGGGGAGGGAAACTTGTCCCTCCGCCCTGTGCTAAGGTGCACAGGGGAGAGGAACCTGTCCCTCCGCCCTGTGCTAAGGTGCACACGGGAGGAGAACTAGTCCCTCCGCCCTGTGCTGTGCTGCAAAGGGGAGGGGAACCTGTCCATTCGCCCTATGCTAAGGTGCACAGGGGAGGGGAACTTTTCCCTCCGCCTTGTACTAAGGTGCACAAGGGAGGGGAATGTGTCCTCCCGCCATCTGCTGTGGTGCACAGGGGAGGGGAACGTGTCCCGCCGCCCTCTCCTATGGTGCATAGGGCAGGGGAACTTGTCCCTCCGCCCCGTGCTATGGCGCCCAAGGGTGGGGATCGTGTCCCTCCGCCCTGTGCTGTGGTGCACAGGGGAGGGGAATTTTCCCCTCCGCCCTGTGCTGCGATGCACAGGGGAGAGGAACCTGTCCCTCCGCCCTGTGCTACGACGCTCAGGGGTGGGGGGCCAGTCCCTCCGCCCAGTGCTGTGGTGCACAGGGGTCGGGAACCCATCTCTGAGCGCTGTGCCGTTGTGCACAAGGAGGGGAAAGTGCCCCTCCGCCCTCTGCTGTGGTGCGCAGGGGAGAGGACCGTGTCCCTCCGTCTTGTGCTAAGGTGCACATGGGAGGGGAATCTGTCCTTCCGCCCTATGCTAAGGTACATAGGGGAGGGGAACCTGTCCCTCCGCTCTGTGCTGTGGTGCACAGGGCAGAAGAAGCTCTCCCTCTGTCCCGAGCTGAGGTGCACAAGGGAGGGAAACTTGTCCTTCCGTCCGGTGCTAAGGTGCACGGGGGATGGGAACCTGTCCTGCCGCTCTGTGCTCTGGTGCAGAGGGGAGAGGAGCCTTTCCCTTTGTCCTGTGTTACGGTGCACAAGGGAGGGGACCCTCTCCCTGAGCCTCGTGTGTGGTGCACCAGGGAGGAGAACCAGTCCCTCTGCGCTGTGCTGTGGTGTCCAAAGGAGGAGAACGTGTCCCTCCGCTCTGTGCAACGGTGCACATAGGACTCGAATCTGTCCCCCCGCCTTGTGCTAGGGTGCACATGGGAGCACTTCGTGTCCCTCCGCCCGGTGCTGTGGCGCGTAGGGCAGGGGAACTCGTCCCCCCACCCTGTGCTGTGGTGCACAGGGCCGGTGAACCTATCCCTCCGCCATGTGCTATGGTGCAAAGGGCAGGGGAACCTGTCCCTCCGCCCTGTTCTAAGGTGCACACTGGTGGGGAGCCTGTCCCTCCGCCGTGTGCTGCGGTGCATAGGGGAGCAAAACCTGTCCCTCCGTCTTGTGCTGTGGTGCATATGGGAAGTGAACCTGTCCCTCCGCATTGTGCTGTGGTGCACAAGGGAGGTGAACCTGTCCCTTTGCCCTGTGGTGTGGTGCACAGGGGAGGTGAACCTGCCCCTGCGCCCTGTGCTATGGCGCATAGAGGACGACAACCGGTTTCTCTGCCCTGTGCCGTGGTGCAAAGGGGAGGTGAACCTATCCCTCCGCCCTGTGCTGTGGTGCAGAGGGGAGGGGTCTCGGTCCCTGCGCCCTGTGCTGTGGTGCACAAGGCAGGGGAACTTGTCTCTCCACCATGTGCTGTGGTGCACAAGGGCGGTGAACCTGTCCCTCTGCCTTGTGCTATGGGGCACGGGGGAGGGGAACCTGCTTCTCCGCCCTGTGGTGTTGTGCATAGCGGAGCAGAACCTGACCCTCCATCCTGTGCTGTGGTGCACATGGGAGGAGAAGTTGTCACTCCGCCGTGTGTTGTGGTGCACAAGAGAGGTGAACCTATATCTGCCCCGTGTTATGGTGCATAGGGGAGCAGAGTCTGTCCCTCCGCCCGGTGCGGTGATGCACAACGGAGGTGAACCTGTCCCTCTACCCTGTGCTGTGGTGCACAGGGGAGGTGAACCTGCCCCACCGCCATGTGCTATGACGCACAGAGGACAACAACTTGTCCCTTCGCCATGTGCTGTGGTGCACAGGGGATGAGAACCTTTCCCTCCGCCCTCCGCTGTGGTGCACAGGGGAGGGGACCCTGTCCCTCCGCCCTGTTGTAAGGTGCACAAGGGAGGGGAACCTGTCCCTCCGCCCTGTGCTAAGGTGCATAGGGAAGGAGAACCTGTCCCTCCGTTGTGTGCTGTGGTGCACAGGGGAGGTGAACCTGTCCCTCTGCCTTGTGTTGTGGTGCAGAGGGGAGGCGAACCTGCCCCTCCGCCCTGTGCTATGGCGCACAAAGGAGGAGAACCTCTCCCTCCGCCCCGTGCTGTGGTGCACAGGGGAGGGGACCCTGTCTATCCGCCCTGTGCTGTGGTGCACATGGGAGGGGAACTTGTCCCTCCGCCGTGTGTTGTGGTGCACAAGGGAGGTGAACCTGTCCATCTGCACTGTGATGTGTTGCACAGGGGAGGTGAACCCGCTCCTCCGCCCTGTGCTATGGCGCACAGAGGCGGACAAGCTGTCCCTCCGCCGTATGTTGTGGTGCATAGGGGAGGGGAGTGTGTCCCTCCGCCCTTGTGCTATGGTACACATGGGAGGGGCACCTGTCCCTCCGCCTTGTGCTGCAGTGCAAAGGGGAGGGGAACCTGTCCCCCCGCCCTGTGTTGTGGTGCACAGGGGAGCGGAACGTGTCCCTCCGCCCTATGTTGAGGTGCACAAGGGCGGTGAAACTGTCCCTCCGCCCGGTGCTGCGGTGCACAAGGGAGGGGAACCTATCCCTCCGCCCTGTGTTGTGGTGCACAAGGGCGGTGAACTTGTACCTCCGTGCTTGTGCTCTTGTACACATGGGAGGGGAACCTGTCCCTCCGCCCTTCGCTAAGGTGCATACGGGAGGGGAACCTGTCCCTCCGCCCTGTGCTGTGGGGCATAGGGGAGGAGAACCTGGCCCTGCATCTTGTGATGTGTTGCAAAGGAGAGGGGAACCTGTCGCTCTGCTGTGTGCTGTGGTGAACAAGGCAGGTGAACCCGTTTCCGTGCCTTGTGCTGCGGGGCATAGGGGAGGTGAACCTGTGCCTCCTCTTTGTGCTATGGCGCACAGAGGTGGACAACCTGTCCCTCTGCCCTTTGGTGTGGTGCAGAGGGGAGGTTACCTATCCCTCCACCCTGTGCTGTGGTGCACAAGGGAGGAGACCTTGTCCCTCTGCCCTGTGCCATGGTGCACAGGGGAGGGAACCCTGTCCCTCTGCCCTGTGCTGTGGTACACAGGGGTGTGAACCTTCCCTTCCGTCCTTAGCTATGTATGGTGCACAAGGGAGGGTGCCCTGTCCCTCTGCCCCGTGTGTGGTGTACAAAGGAGGAGAACGTGTCCCTCTGCCCTGTGCAACGGTGCACATAGGACGGGAAACTGTCCGCCTGCCCTGTGCTAGGGTGCGCAGGGGAGCAGTTCGTGTCCCTCCACCCGGTGCTGTGGCGCATAGGGCAGGGGAACGTGTCCCTCCACCCAGTGCTGTGGTGCACAAGGGCGGTCAACTTGTCCCTCCGGCTAGTGCTGTGGTGCACAAGGCCGGTGAACCTGTCCCTCCGCCCGGTGCTGCGGTGCACAGAGGAGGGGAACCTATTCCTCCGCCTTGTGTTGTGGTGCACAAGGGCGGTGAACCTGTCCCTCCGCGCTTGTGCTATGGTACACATGGGAGGGGAACCTGTCCCTTCGCCCCGTGCTGTGGTGCATAGGGGAGGAGGAGCTGCGGTTCTGTCATGTGGTGTGTTGCGCAGGAGAGGGGAACCTGTCGCTCTGCCGTGTGCTGTGGTGCACAGAGGAGGTGAACCTGTCTCTTTGCCTTGTGCTGCGGGGCAGAGGGGAGGTGACCCTGTGCCTCCTCCTTGTGCTGTGACGCACAGAGGAGGACAACTTGTCCCTCCGCCCTTTGGTGTGGTGCAGAGGGGAGGAGAACCTGTCCCTCCACCCTGTGCTGTGGTGCACAAGGGAGGGGACCCTGTCCCTCCGCCCTGTGCCGTGGTGTATAGGGGAGGGAGCCCTGTCCTTCTGCCTTGTGCTGTGGTGCACACGGGAGGTGAACCTGCCCCTGCATCCTTAGCTATGGTGCACAAGGGAGGGGACACTGTCCCTCAGCCCCGTGTGTGGTGCACAGGGGAGGAGAACCAGTCCCTCTGCCCTGCGCTTTGGTGTACAAAGGAGGAGACCGTGTCCCTCCGCCCTGTGCAACGGTGCACATAGGACGGGAACCTGTTTCCCCGCCCTGTGCTAGGGTGCACACCGGAGCAGTTCGTGTCCCTCCGCCCTGTGCTGTGGTGCACAAGGCCGGTGAACTTGACCCTCCGCCCGGTGCTGTGGTGCACAGGGGAGGGGAACGTGTCCCTCCGCTCTCTGTTGTGCTGCACAAGGGCGGTGGACCTGTCCCTCCGCGCGGTGCTGCGGTGCACAAGGGAGGGGAACCTATACCAACGCCCTGTGTTTTGGTGCACAAGGGCGGTGAACCTGTCCCTCCGCGCTTGTGCTATGATACACATGGGAGGTGAACGTGTCCCTCTGCCTTGTGCTGTGGTGCACAGGGGAGGTGAACCTGCCCCCGCGTCCTTAGCTATGGTACACGAGGGAGGGGACCCTGTCCCTCAGCCCCGTGTGTGGTGCACAGGGGAGGAGAACCAGTCCCTCTGCCCTGCGCTGTGGTGTACAAAGGAGGAGACCGTGTCCCTCCGCGCTGTGCAACGGTGCACATAGGACGGGAACCCGGTTCCCCGCCCTGTGCTACGGTGAACAGGGGAGCAGTTCGTGTCCCTCCGCCCTGTGCTGTGGTGCACAAGGGCGGTGACCTTGTCCCTCCGGCTTGTGCTGTGGTGCACAAGGCCGGTGAACCTGTCCCTCCGCCATGTGCTGAGGTGCATATGGCAGGGGAACCTGTGCCTCCGCCGTGTTCTAAGGTGCACACCGGTGGGGAACCTATCCCTCTGCCCTGTGCTGTGGTGCATAGGGGAGGAAAACCTGTCCCTCTGTCTTGTGCTGTGGTGCATATGGGAGGGGAACCTGTCCCTCCGCAGTGTGCGATGCGGCACAGGGGAGGTCAACCTGTCCCTGTGCCCTGTGCTGTGGTGCATAGGGGAGGTGCTCTTGCCCCTGCGCCTTGTGCTATGGCAACGTGTCCCTCGGCCCTATGCTGTGGTGCACAGGGGAGGTGAATCTATCCCTCCGCCCTGTGCTGTGGTGCATAGGGGAGGGGGTTCTGTCCCTCCGCCGTGTGCTGTGGTGCACAAGGGCGGTGAACCTGGTGAACCTGTCCCTCCGCCCTGTCCTATGGTGCACAGTGGACGAGAACCTGCTTCTGCGCCCTATGTTGTTGTGCATAGGGGAGCACAACCTGTCCCTCCGACCTGTGCTGTGGTGCACATCGGAGGGGAAGCTGTCACTCCGCCGTACGTTGTGGTGCACAAGGGAGGTGAAACCTGTGTCTGCCCTGTGTTATGGTGCATAGGGGAGGAGAACTTGTCCCTCCGCCCGGTGTGGTTATGCACAACGGAGGTGAACATGTCCCTGTGCCCTGTGTTGTGGTGCATAGGGGAGGAGAACTTCTCACTCCGCCGTGTGTTGTCTTGCACAAGGAAGGTGAACCTATCCCTCCGCGCTTGTGTTATGGTACACATGGGAGGGGAACCTGTCCCTCTGCCCTGTGATGTGGTGCACAGGGGAGATGATCCTGCCCCTCCGCCTTGGACTGTGGTGCACAGAGGACGACAAGCTGTCTCTCCGCCCTGTGCTGTGGTGCATAGGGGAGGGGAGCCTGTCCCTCCGCCCTTGTGCTATGGTACACATGGGAGGGGAACCTGTCCCTCCGCTTTGTGCTGCAGTGCAAAGGGGAGGGGAACCTGTCCCTCCGCCTTGTGCTGTGGTGCACGGGGGAGGGGAACGTGTCCCTCCGCCCTGTGTTGTGGTGCACAAGGGCGGTGAACCTATCCCTCCGCCCGGTGCTGCGGTGCACAAGGGAGGGGAACCTATCCCTCCGCCCTGTGTTGTGGTGCACAAGGGCGGTGAACCTGTCCCTCCGCGCTTGTGCTATGGTACACATTGGAGGTGAACCTGTCCCTCCGCCCTTTGCTAAGGTGCACACGGGAGGGGAACCTGTCCCTCCGCCCTGTGCTGTGGGGCATAGGGGAGGAGAACCTCGCCCTGCATCTTGTGGTGTGTTGCACATGAGAGGGGAACCTGTCGCTCTGCCATGTGCTGTGGTGCACAAGGCAGGTGAACCCGTTTCCGTGCCTTGTGCTGCGGGGCATAGGGGAGGTGAACCTGTGCCTCCTCTTTGTGCTATGGCGCACAAAGGAGGACAACCTGTCCCTCTGCCCTTTGGTGTGGTGCAGAGGGGAGGAGAACCTGTCCCTCCACCCTCTGCTGTGGTGCACAAGAGAGGGGACCCTGTCCCTCCGCCTAATGCCGTGGTGCACAGGGGAGGGAACCCTGTTCCTCTGCCCTGTGCTGTGGTACACAGGGGAGGTGAACCTGCCCTTCTGTCCTTAGCTATGGTGCACAAGGGAGGGGACACTGTCCCTCAGCCCCGTGTGTGGTGCACAGGGGAGGAGAACCATTCCCTCTGCCTTGTGTTGTGCTGTACAATGGAGGAGAAGGTGTCCCTCCCCTCTGTGCAACGGTGCACGTAGGACGGGAACCTGTCCGCCCGCCCTGTGCTAGGGTGCACAGGAGAGCAGTTCGTATTCCTCTACCTTGTGATGTGGCGCGTAGGGCAGGGGAACGTGTCCCTCCACCCTGTGCTGTGCTGCACAAGGGCGGTGAACCTGTCCCTTCGGCTTGTGCTATGGTGCACAGGGCATGGGAACGTGTCCCTCCGCCCTATTCTAAGGTGCACATTGGTGGGGAACCTGTCCCTCCGCCCTGTGTTGTGGTGCATAAGGGAGGAATACCTGTCCCTCCGTCTTGTGTTGTGGTGCATATGGGAGGGGAACGTGTCCCTCCGCCCTATGCTGTGGTGCTCAGGGGAGGTGATCTTGCCCCTGCACCTTGTGCTATGGCGCATAGAGGACGACAACGTGTCCCTCCGCCCTATGCGTTGGTGCACAAGGTAGGGGCCTCGGTCCCTCCGCCCTGTGATGTGGTGCACCGGGGAGGGGAACTTGTCCCTCCACCCTGTGCTATGGGGCACGGGGGAGGGGAACTTTCTTCTCCACCCTGTGCTTTTGTGCATAGGGGAGCAGCACCTGTCCCTCTGTCCTGTGCTGTGGTGCACATGGGAGGCGAAGCTGTCACTCCGCCGTGTGTTGTGGTGCACAAGGGAGGTGACCCTGTATCTGCCCTGTGTTATGGTGCATAGGGGAGGAGATCCTGTCCCTCCGCCCGGTGCTGTGATGCACAACGGAGGTGAACCTGTCCATCCGCCTTGTGCTGTGGTGCATAGGGGAGGTGAACCTGTCACTCCGCCGTGTTTTGTGGTGCACAAGGGAGGTGAATCTATCCCTCTGCCTTGTGCTGTGGTGCACAGGGGATGAGAGCCTGCCGCTCCGCCCTGTGCTATGGCGCACAAAGGAGGCCAATTTGTCCCCTAGCCCTGTGATGTGGTGCACAGGGGATGAGACCCTTTCCGTCCGCCCTCCGTTGTGGTGCACAGGGGAGGGGACCCTGTCCCTGCGCCCTGTTCTAAGGTGCACAGGGGAAGGGGACCTGTCCATGCGCTTTGTGCTAAGGTGCACAGCGGACGGGAATCTGTCCCTCCGCCCTGTGCTAAGGTGCATAGGGGACGAAAACCTGTCCCTCCGTTGTGTGCTGTGCACAGGGGAGGTGAACTTGTCCCTCTGCCTTGTGTTGTGGTGCACAGGGGAGGTGAAGCAGCCCCTCCGCCTTGTGCTATGGCGCACAGAGGAGGAGAACCTGTCCCTCCGCCCCGTGCTGTGGTGCACACGGGAGGGGACCCTGTTCCTCCGCCCTGTGTTGTGGTGCACATGGCATGAGACCCTGTCCTTCTGCCGTGTGTTGTGGTGCACAACGGAGGTGAACGTGTCCCTCAGCCATGTGGTGCGATGCATAGGGGAGGAGAACCTGTCCCTCCGCCCTGTGGTGTGGTGCACAACGGAGGTGACCCCGTCTCTCTGCCATGTAATGTGTTGCACAGGGGAGCTGAACTTGCCCCTCCGCCCTGTGCTGTGGTGCACAAGGGCGGTGAACCTGTCCCTCCGCCCTTGTGCTATGGTACAAATGGGAGGGGAACCTGTCCCTCCGCCCTGTGCTAAGGTGCACACGGCAGGGGGGGTCCTTCTACATAGGGGAGGAGAACCTGTCCCTCTGTCCTGTACCGTGGTGCACAGGTGAGGGGACGTTGTCCCTCGCCCTGTGCTGTGATGCACAAAGGAGGTGAACCTGTCCCTCTGCCTTGTGTTGTGGGGCACGGGAGAGGTGAACCTGCCCCTCCGCCTTTTGCTATGGCTTACAGAGGAGGACAACTTTTCCCCCCTACCCTTTGTTGTGGTACATAGGGTCTGGAAGCTGTCCCTCCGCCCTGTTCTGTGGTGCACAGGGGAGGGAACCCTCTCCCTCCGCCCTGTGCTGTGGTGCACAGGGGAGGGGAACCAGCCCCTCCGTCCTCGGCTACGGTGTACAGGGGAGGACAACCTTTGCTTCCGCCCTATGCTGTGGTCCACAGGGGAGCGGTACCTTTCCGCAGTACGTAGGCAGCTGATAGAGTGCGGCCGCTGCAACACTTGGCTACGGTGCGGATGCAGTGCCAGAACTGCTGCCGTGCTTGCGCCGTAGCTTGAGTGCGGCTGTAGCAGCACCCCTATAGCTCCTCAGTGAAAACGCGCCGGGGGTTGGTAGCAATGCAGCAACAGAGCCAAAGCTGCAACCATACACCGGGTGCATTAGTAGCGGTACGTCCACTTTGGCCCGGGTGCAGCTATTGCAGCACTCCCTTGGCCCCTCGATTGGTAACGGGCCGGGGGTTGGCTGCAGTGGCTCAACACCCAACGTACCGTCCACCCTGTGCTGACGTGCCCAAGGGTGGAGGCCCAATCCTTCCACCCTGTGCTGGCATGCACATGGATAGAGAGCGTCCCTCCGCCTTGTGCCGAATGCACAAGGGTGGAGGCCATCCCTCCACCCTCTGCTGACGTGCATGCCCCCCCCCCGCGGGTAGCCCCGAGCAGTGCCCCACGATGGGGCACGTGGGGGCTGCGCCCTCCCCCTCCCCTACAGGCGCACCCAGCCCCCCCCCTCCCTGCCTAGGGCACGGCGGTTGGTCTGCCCCCCCCCCCCCCTGGCTCGGGGTGTGCATCACATGCATGGCCGGCCGATATGTAGAGTCGTCGGGAAGGCATCATGCGCCCCCAAGGCGGCTTGTGAGCCTCAAGATCGGCCCTCAAATATAATCAAAGCAATCACCGCCTCCCGACTCTCTTCCATCTTGACCACCTCCCCCCCCCGCGCTGGCCTGGCTGTCACCCTGGCTCTCTCTCCTTCTCTTCTTCTCCCTCTTCTTTTCCTTCTTCCTGTCCTTGTGCTCCCGCCGCCGGTCGGAGGAGTCGTCGATTGACACCTCTCCCTCTTGACTGGGCGGGGGAGCTCTCGCTAGTGGTGGTGGTGGTGGTGGTGGTGGTGGTGGTGGTGCAGCACGAGCTGCTACAGCTTGCAGGCGTTGCTCCATGTGGGACATCCGAAGAGAAAAAACCCCAAAAAAATTCCTTTTTGGCATTCACGAATAATATTTGCGACGTTAATGATAAAGCACTTAATATCCAGTAATATAGTAAATGTTAACAGCCGGCGGCGTTAATATTAACCTGCAGATTTTAATCGAAACTGCCCAAAAATTAACGAACACAAAAAGCAAACAACAAGCAAACAAGCATACCAGGCCGTTTTCTTGGGCTTTCAACTTGTCGCCCAAGAGGGCCTTCAAAGTGTCTTGGTCCATGGGGCGGCGAAACAAGAGCTATGGGGCGGGACAAAAAGGACGAGGGCGGGGGACTTTGGGTGGCCATGAGTTTGGCCATAGTGCATGGGGCTGTATGTGGTGCCCCATGGTGTTGTAACGGAAGGTCAAATTTCAAAAACCATCACTCCCACGCTTGCAAAACCACCTCCGCCTCCCGTTCCAACGCCGTAGCCCCCGTCATTCCCCCCCCGCGGGCCGTGTGGTCGTTGTAGGCCAGCTTGAGGATAGCGTTGAGGCTCTCAACGACATCGGCGCACACCGCGCGCAACCGGATTCCAAGCCGTGCCGCATTAGCCACCGCCAATGTCCCATCCTCCTCCAAGTAGATGAGGTAGTTCAAGTGGCAGATGGCCATGCAACAATGCAGGCCGTACGCCTGCGCGACCTCCGCGGCCCGTAGGTCGGCGTGCGGTGGGGTATCCGAGTGCAAGTCCCGGAGGAGGTTGCGCATGGCAACCACCGCTTGCCACCCATCGTCCTCCGGGGCGTAGGCCAATAGTGGCCCGAGTTCCTCCCATGTCAGGAACAACGCCTGTGCCTCCTCTTCATCGGGCGAAGCCGAGGCCCCCAACTCGACGCCGGTGCTAGCCCCGTAGAACACGCGTTGCACGGCCACGGCGTTGTCCTTGGGAAGGTCCCCTAGGCGGGCCCCAATGAAGGCAATTTGGAGGCAACCCATGGCCATGCAAGAATGGAGCATGCATGGGAAGACCAAGCACCGCTCTGCCACAACGTGCGGGTCTCCTACGCACCCCCCATTCTCCGAGTTGAGGCCCGTCTCTTGATAGCGGTGACGGGCCACCGCCTCCCCCTCCAATGTGCGGCGGACCTCCGCCCTTACCCACGCCGCAGCAGCCTTATCCCGCACACCCATATTGTGGATTGAGCCCACCATGGGCGATATGGCGACACCAATGAGGCGTCTCACGAAGGGTTGGTCGGCCCCGATGACCAACTCAACTGGCACCCACTTGGTGCCCCAGTAGAACTTCTTGCAATCGTGGAACGACCGCAACACCTATGAACAAACGGGAATTAATTTTTGAAATACTTTTTGAAGGTTAATATTAGATTATTTTCTCAGTCGGCGTTAATTTTTGCCAAATTTTAAGTCCCCACCTTGAGAAATTACCGCAAAAACGAAAGCGGAACAAAACGACCGTATACCTGCAAGTTCTTGGACCATATTGTTGCTAGCGCGGCCATGTCTTTATCCCCGCGTACGGCCATACCAATCACCCATACGTAGGCGGGTGTTTGGCCCCGTGCACCGTGGTTGAGGAGCCCAATGTAAAGTTGGGTCCAACTTCCACTGGCGCACGGGTAGGCATCCCCACGGAGGAGGAAAGTGAGCGGCTGCTTCCAATCGATGGTGTCCACAAGGGGTGGACGCGATTGGATGTGGCGAGCCCACGATTGCAACGGCCAAGAGCGGCCCCTTGTGGGGGTATCCGCCACGGACACGGGTCGGTCTAGCGCAAGCGCCTTGACCAACTCCTTCCATGTATCCATGAAGCGGTCACGTGAAGGGATGGGGCGGGGGAATGGGAGGCCCGTTGCGGCGGTGTACGCGCCCCCCCCGGCGGCTCATGAACTGCGACACATGCCGGAAGCCGGACTTGGGGACATTCAAGTCCATAAGTAACCCGATCAATTCGGGTGCGGGGAAGAGGACGGAGGCATATTGCTTCACGACCTTTATTTGCCTGTTGCGGATGACGGGGAGTTGGGCAACCTCAATGGCCTCGTACCAAGGGGCCTTGGCCAAAGGGGATGAGGTCACCCACTCACCAAGGAGTGGGGAGACCAAAGAGTCCCGCAAACTGTTGGCCCCACTCAAAACACGTGAGCGTCATACTAAGCTCGAGAAGGGTGTCACGAGAGAAAGGCATAACAAGAGCTACACAAGTGAAAAAGGAGGTCGGCAGTAGGGTGGGGGGGGGGGGCGGAGAGGGATGTGTGGGGCTACATAACCACCTATAGGACTATGCAACCCCTGTAGCAATCCGTCGGGCGCCCTTTGACCACGTAAACACGTCCGATGGGCATGGTACGAGCACAAGCAAAGGCGGGCAAATGTGCCAAAATTGGGTTAACGTGTTAATATTTGACGGGTTATTTTTTACCCTTTTTCATACATCAAAAATTGAAATCAAGCATATTGGTTTTAAGGTAGGTCTCTAGGGCAGACATACGGGCACAACTTCAGCTGAAAATTACCCTGTTTGAGGGATGTGCCGACCAAGGAGGCCTAAACACACAGGATGGGTTGCGCACATTTCGGGGCCTAGAATGTCTCCTTAATTATTACGTCCCAGCCATCTCTGTAGTGGGACACTTAGTGCGTAGTTGCACTCGGGCTGGGCGCCGACGGGTCGAGTATAGTAGCCACGTGTGTACTTTAGCGCTTTCTGGGTCTACTCGTTGACCTTGCCGGTCCAACTGCAGTGCAAATGGACTATGTCCGCACCATATGCTGTGCACTTCTGTACAATACACAATGGCACGACAACACGCCTGGTGCCCCCCACGTGGAGGAAGGTTATGAGGCCGTGCTCGCAAAATTGCAGACACCGTGCAAGCATCACCCCGACAAGCACACGGCAGATGAGGTTGGTAACCTTTTCCGTACCATGCCTCCCCGTCCGCGTGCACGTGCAATGGAGTCCCTCTCCGAAACTGTGTGTGTAGAGGTGCAGGACAGGGTATGGGCACTGATGCGTTGTGCAGGACGGGAGGAGCATCCCAACTTGCGATGGTCCTCGGGTCCAGTCAGTGTGGTAGAGAGGAAAGAGACACGACATGTGCGGTCACCAAAAAGGGAACCAGGGGTACGCTAACTCGTGCGGTCATGAAATCTATTCTAAAGCGTTTTCTGCGCACCCTGGTAGGTGGCCAAGGACTCCGCGATGATGCCATGGATTGCATACGGCAACATATCCAACAGTTACAGGGCCATCCTAGAGGGCGTCAACATTCACAGCATCCCTTGCCTGGATCATAGGTACACCATCCTCAGGGGGGGCACGCACATGATCAATGAACATAGCATTTGGCACTAGGGGAACAATGTGCTCCTTTGCAATCGGTATGAACCCAACTGTTTCTACACCTGCCCGGCCTCGCGGCGGTTCCCAGGTGCCCTAAGTGGGATATGTACCCACATTTGGTCATTTTCCGTTTCTTTCTTAGGGGTGGGCTAGTCCCGGGCCATGCCATCACGATGCTTTCATGTCTTCACACATCTCGCTGCTTTGGTATGGTAGTGTGCACCTGCTGTGTCACCCTGTGTGACCCTGGAAGAGGTGTGCCTGGCACTGCTGCACTGATACGCCGTTACGATGTCTAATGGTAAGACGCCATGGGCTGGTTTCGCTCTGGTGTTGCACGCCATTTGGACAGGCCCAATTTTACTGTTACTCAGTACCTGTGTCAACGAGGGACGTTTTGGTGGGCCTACTTGATGTTGTGGCCATCAACGTGCACTGGACATTGTATTGGAGACGCCTCTGCAGTGATTAGCTGTTTTGAAGACAGTTTCACCTGTTTCAACCCCCGTGGGTGCCGAATTGAATGCTGTGTTCGGGCTAATTTGCCGTCCAAATCTGCCATTTGCCATCATTCATGCTTCAAACTTTGTTATTGCTGTGCTGTTTTTACAGACCTGATTTGTCCTGTAAAGTCCATGTGTTCTTGAGACATGTGTGACATACCAAACGACATTGCCATGGCTGGCAACTCTAGTGAGACACCAACGATGGACACACGGGAACCCGAGAAAGTGGGCGCACTACAGCCAGAGCCCTCCACGGGCGAAGCTGTACAGGGCAACATGTCGCTCGGGCCAACCAAGCCAGTCAAATATCCCTCTCAAATGGGGAACAAGTCTCGTGTCACACATAAATTGGGTGGTATCAAGGACTCGACAAATGTACTGGCGATTGGAAATTCCGTGCAGTTGCGCCGGACCAAGGTCAATCGCAAGGAATGGAAGATTGACAGGACCATGGAATCTAGGTAATCACGGCTCATCGATTGGGACCACGTGGCACAGGTAAAGGAGGACTAACTTGCAAACCCCTCTAATGGCCGACTGCAGCTTGTGGTCTGGGACGACAAAGGTACTATTGTGTTGTCCACCCAGCTTTCACCTAATCTCAACGGATGTATCAAACTTGATGATGCGCACATCCAAATTGTTCATCCACTCCTCGACCTCGCCGATCCTGGCTGTCACATCCTTGCTGATTTCATGACACGGCGCAACGCCGTGTTGGCCTCCGATCACTCACAGGGCTCCCACTGAATACAACAACATGGCACCCATTACGTTGATCGAATGGCGAAGCGGCTTTCCCTTAGGCGCAACACAGTCGACGTGAGAGCAGTGTGCCCCAATTGTTGAACAATTCCCTACAGCTGGCGGCTGAGGACACACAGTGTAGCAAGACGGTTGTCACCTTGATGTGTGAGGTAATCGTGGAGGCGGGGGTGAACGCGAAGTCGGCAACATGGAGACAATCGTCAAGCAAACGAGGCCAGCTGCCCATATGGCCCTGACGTGTGGTACCACCTTCACGGACGCACTCAACAATCTGGTGGAACGCAAGCAGGTGATTGCCCTTTACACAATGCGATGCTTCGCTTAAATGCAACTGGCCTTTTTCTCCTTCTCCTTCTCCTCCCTTTTATGTTGTCGCTCCTGCGCCTCCTCTTGCTTAGCCTTCTCCTGCTCCTGCTGCCGTTGTTTATTGGTTTTCCCCTTCGGTTTGGGAGTTTGCGGATCCATCACCTCCTCAACTTTCTCCTCACTATTGTCCGCCTCAGCTACCTGGTCAGGGGACTCATGCTGCTGGAACAGCAGTTGGCCCGTGCTTGCCCCCTTCATGACACCCCGCCACTCAATATCCTCCTCGGTGTCCCCTTTCCGGACGCTTGTCTTCAGTAGGTTCACGACATCAACTGCATTGTAGGGACCATCAGATAATACGCCCCATGCGCAATTCAACGGGACAGGCAAGTGGATGCAGCCCAGGCTGATTAAGTCGGGGCGGCGGCCGTAGTACAGTGCCCACAGGCAGCGCGATGCATCCATATCCATGTGCTAGTCGTCCGTGTCGTCGTTGGGGTCCTCCAGCAAAATCACCAACCACCACAGGATAGCCAAAGCCAGCCACAGACCTTCAGTGAACGATTTTTGCGTGAGGAAGTGCGGCATGGCAGGGCAAAGATCATGGGTCTTCACCAGCAACAAAGTTGACAGCTCGAACTAATACCGTTCTTCTCTGCGTGCCACATGACGGACATCTTGCAACTGCAAACGTAAGTGTTGTTCCACAGTGACCAAATCCCCGTGGTGTCCATGAAAGGTGCCAAGTACACCTTGAGACAACACACGCACGGTCTGCGCACCAGGAATCCACCCTCCTCGCCGGGGGACTTCGACGATGACAAGATTGTACTTCGGCATTTTGATCTCATTGGGCACTGCGGTCACGGATCCGTCGTACGCCCAAATTTCTCCAGATGCTGAGCCCTTGCCGACATTGACCTTTGCCACCTCGCCACCAGACACCTCAACAGCGGGATTCAACGGTGGTCTCACAAGCAGCCTGCGATGTGCTTCGACATCTTCTCGATCGGTGACCCACAGACTCGCCTTCAACAGCGCCTGGAGACGTGGCCACGGCGCGGACTCATTGTACTCCCGGCTCCCTTGCCATGCACCAAAAATCGCTAGACTGTGACTAAATTTCTTCGAGATGCGAGCCACTTCAATCTTAGTGCCTGTGTGCACAGGAGGCATAGAGGAGAGCACGTTGCAACAGGATCTAGCGATCCACCAAGTCACAGCGATTTGGCACAACGTGAATTTGCAACCCTTGGGATCCTAGGCTCTACAAAGCCCGGTAGTGTGAAATTCGTAATATGACAGCCGAAATCAGTCAATTGTGTTAATTAATGTGCTTGATCTGGGCTCTGTAGGGCCCAAAATGAACAAAATGGAGAATTAGGAGATATCCGGGGAGGGGGGGGGGTCCTCGGACATCATCGGGCAAGGTTGCACCAATCAACATGAATGTAGTTGCGGAAGTTCCAACAGGCACAACATCTCTGTAGATCCAGTCAATTTGCAACCCATGGGATCCTGGGCTCTACAGAGCCCAGCAAACTAAAATTGCTTGGCGTCACACTGAAATCGGTCATTACACTTCATCTAGGCTCCCTGTCGTAGCGGCGCTTTGCATCGGAGTTGCATTACAATGTCTCACAACGAAAGGCAACAAGCTTACAAGGCAATAGCATAGGTCTTGAAGGGTGGATGCGCTCAGCTGGCATGTCTGGATGACCAAAGTGATACCACCACAATTCCCCAACGCGGAGCTCCTTTGCCAGCTTCTGGAAGCCTGGTACTGTACTCTTGGGCGAGGCCATCTAGTTACGAACGAGCAAATCGCAAGAGGAAAGAAGAAGAGGATAAATTGGCAACGGCAGCCGATGGGGCATCCCATAACAGAAAAAAAGGGCAGCCGAGGGCCTGCAGGCTACCCTTCAACTTGATGTCAGGTTTGGCTTATCCAAGAGCAACGGCAAGAGCAATGCCAAGTGAGTTGAGGCCCTACGTACCGCTGGGTCATGGCTGTTGCTGGACCGACCACTGGCACAAACTTTTTGACTGTGTTGCAGTTGTGAAAGCCTGAGTGAGTGAGCCTGTCCTGTGCAGTCCCAAACAGCTATTCTATCCATGGGACAGTGAATGATGTGCCCTGCTTGTCTCTGTGCGTGTTTGTGACTCAATTTTAATCTCATTTTTTCATTTTGCATTGAGCTGGGCTCTACAGAGCCCAGCCTTCCAGATTTGATTGATTTGCCGCCAAATATGATTAATTTTGTACTGCCGGGCACACTGTCTTAGTCAAATTTGCATGGTGTCCAGGGGGTTACAGTGTTGCCCTCATCTCAATAGTGTAGTATTGTCCATGTGAGTTTGGTTGTAAGAACGCAACATTCTGCTGTCGCATTTCTTTTGGTACGTCTCTCGTTGGCACCGTATATGAACTGTCGAGTTTGATCATGATTTTGTTGAATTTATGGTGCCAGGTTTGTGTCTGTGAATCCCAGGTGCTCCGCTTATGTGCTATTCTTTCAACAGCCCATGCACTACACACACCAGATTCAATATGTACCCTTCATTGAGTCATGACATGGTTTGTTACCAGTTCTTGGGACCTGCAGAGCTTAGGCGAATGGGTTTGTTATTTTGAATTTACCAAGTATGGCCAGAGTCTGATCTCCGGTGTGTATGCTGGGCATAGCTTTGCCATTGTTCGCTGGGCCACGGTACATTTTGCGCTATCATGTATGACCCAATTTCATTGATCTGTCTGGCCCTTTTTTTTTATTTCTCCGGCGTTTGATAGTGCGTATGTTGGGCAATGCTTTGCCACTGCTCACTGTGCAGTGATACATTTTTTGGTGCCATTTGTGACCGGTTTTCATTGGTGTCCACCCGAGGTTCATCACACTTCCTCATTCGCTTGGGATTTGGAAGGGGGAACACGCATTGTGTGTTCAAGTGTTGGTAGGTGATTATGAACCACATTTGGGGACACATCAGTCTGTAGTCAGTACAACACCAATTCCAGAGTTCCGACGGATCTCCTACATTGCATGTAAACGTGTTTACAATTTGTGTGCTTTGTTTTCCGTGTGTTTGCGCTTCATACTCGTCGACTACTATGTATGGTGCTTCCATGCCTTGTCTATGATTGGTGCTATGGTGGTCTTTGGCATATGTAGCGACTGCAATTTCGGGGGGGGGGGGGGGGGGGGGGCAGGACCATACAGTGCGCCGCTTGTGGTACCCGGGACCACACTGGTGGTCCGGCGTTTTTATCATTATCGTAATTCATCGGCGCTGTCTGTTGTTTCTATTCCCCTGGGCTCTGCAGAGGCCAACCAATAGGAATTCCCCACTTTAGGCCCTATTGCTACCTGTTTTTGCACCCTCCTTTCACACAGGTGTTGTTATTTGTTGTTCTAGGGTACACCTTCTTCACAGGCGGTCGATGTATGGTCATCATTGCCATCAGAGTACGCCGATTGCTAAGACAGCCGCGCAACGTGCCCTTCACAAATACGTGCTCCATTTGTCATATCGGACCGCGAAACATAGTTTTACGGCACTGCTGGTCCATTTCCGGTATTTCATACCTCCAAAATGGGAAAAAACAGCGGCTGCGCTCATATGCGGTGGGGGCACAAAATGCTGCTTTTTTGCTGCTTCGCACCCCTAAATCGCCTGTCACCGCTCCTCCCCATACACCCTGGCTGGGAACAACCCCTCTATTACACTTGGCTATGCAGCACAGAGGCTAGGCTCTGTGCACAACATCAATTTTTTTTGAAAAAATGATAGCCGGCACTATGCGCCTCCTAAGATTTAGCCTCCAAAAAGAATGTGACTTTGATGGGTAGCTGCGCCATGCCACGATGGCAAGGAGGATTGTGTGCTCCTCTGTTTTTCTTGCGGGTGGACGCGTGGACAGCAAGGCACATGTGTTGCTTGCCGGGGGTGATGGCTTTGCAAACCGAAGTCTTCCACGGGTGCGATGGTATGCCATCGTTGTGGCAAGAGCCGTGAAACCGTCCTTCAGCGGATGGGCTGTGCGGAGGTCGCCAACGCCGGAATTGCGAGGTAAGTGCGTTTCACGGGAGTACTCTAGGACATCCCCGCAAACCGACGGACTCTGGACTACGGTGCCCATGGCGTACTGAGAGTGTGCAACTCCACCTTCTCGGGTACCACGGGTGTGCTAAGGGCGCAAGGGGGAAGGACCAAGGGCAATGCGGCCCCATTTGTGCAGCGGCTAGTGAAAGGGCACGCAAAGCTGCCCGAATGGTGCGGCCCGGAAGATGTGGGGCGGAGACTGCGAATGCAAAAGGGCATGTTCGCCTTGAGTTAGGCGCCGCCCTGCAGTTCGTGAAGGCAAGGCTATGGGTCCCAATGTTGTAGGAAGTGGGACAAAAAATCTGTGGGCACCAAGTGGGGGGTGGGGATTGAATGGATAGTTGTCTGCCATGATTGGTGGGAAGCCTTTGCTCCGATGTGCAAGGCGGCATGGCAGGAGGGGGTCTTGAGTGGTCACGAGCAATTGCGTGCGTCCCGCAATCATCAGACAATGGGGGCAAAGCACATTGCCTTGGGGTGGAGCAAGACCCTACGGACCCACATGTGGATTGACCACATGTATGCTTATGTGGCAAAGTGGGGGACATTGGTTAGGTTTAGTTGCTTTGGTCTAGAGGGGCTCAAGAGGATGTTGAGGAACAGTGGGGGGGGTAAGCTTGTTGCATGACAAGCTGGGGCTCCAATGTGTGGTAGACGACACATTGGACGACAATTTGCGTAGGGAGGGGTGGGAACCCATGAGTAAGGCGGTGGGGAAACAAGGGGGGTACAAGAGGCGTTGTAGGGATTGGACACGGGCTAGACGGGAAGGTAGGGGTAGGGCTGCAATGGTGGAAAGGATTGTACAAAGGGCACTGCGGCAGAGGGGGCGTCAGGGGTGAAAATGCTTGACCTGTAACCCAGTGCACAGTCACTTCGCTTTCAGTGAGCTTTTGATGAACCTTCCGTTCAGTGACCTTGCATTGACCTTGCAGTGACCTTGCAGTGAGCCTTCAGTGGGGACGAGAAGCGAAGGTGAAGTGGAGGTGAAGCCAAAGGCAAGGTGACCACTTCACCTTTTCCGAAAAAGTACACCCATTGTCAAGGTACCCCAGAGTAGTGATAGGCATCATGTTGGGGGCATCTAATAACCTATTCCAACCCTTGATGGTGACACTCTTGGTCCTAGAAAGATATAAAAATCACCGCCTCGTCTTTGCTTCACCTTTGTGTCCTTGACTGCAAACTTACTTCACAATTTCGGGCGAACCGTTGGTACATTTGGAACGTGCCGGGAGCAGTCATGCGGAAGAGGAGGATTAGACTCCAAGCGGCGTTGTCTAAGACGGACGGGGGGCTAGCGAAGTGGCTGGACAAGTTCAGAAACAAGTATGGTGCATCGGGATTGGATGATGACATGTTGGTGAAGATGGTGGCGTACATGGAGATCCAGGTGGTTGAGCTGGAGGTCACGACAGGTGTATTCTATGTACCTTAGGGGAAGGAGCAGCAAGAGAGCCTGCAAGAGGTGGTGAACAAGTTAAAAGAGCACAACGAAGCCATGATGGACATGCCGCACAAGAGGATTGAGGATTTAAGGGTGGGAGTAGTGGGACCCAAGAAGCTGGAGGGCCGAGCCTATCGAGAGTTGAACTAGTGAGGTTCATGCAACACAAAGGACATCCACAATGGGTTTATTCAATGGCGAAGTTGTTGGTCATGGTTCAAAAGGACCTAGTGGAGTGGGATTTCATGGTCATGAAGGAGTTTGACAAGCAGGCAGAGGAGAGAGCATGGGAGCGTGAGGAGAAGAACGACACGCATTGGGCCATCCAACCCCCCCATGGGGGTGATGCGGAGCTAGAGATGTTGGACGCGACACTGGTGCAGGCAGTGGGCACTGCGTGGACGATCATGTGGTCGTCGGCGAGGACGTACAACGCCACGTATGACGACCGGCGCATGCGTCCGGGGAGGTCGTCGAATGCGAGTATGGAGAAGAGTGCAGAGGAATCAATGTGGAACCGAGTTAGATATAAGAATGGAGTGAGGTTCTATGTAGCCAATAATGGGGATTGGCTAGACAGTTCAGAGCCGCCGGTGACACCATGCAAGAAATGCCTAGGGAAGGCTTTCCATTGGTTTTTCGAGTGCCCCCAACTTCAAAAAACGATGACTATAGGAAGACGCGCATGTGCCGAAAAACATTGGAGCACAGTGTTTCGGTGTCGAAGAAGACATGGATTGGCCCATTATCCACTACCGATGACCGAGGAGAGTGCGCGGATTCGTTGGCCCTGGCGAGTTGGGAACTGGGGATGGTGGCACTAAATGCCACGCACCCGCAGGCGCTACGGTTCGGGTGGGGGTACTACCATGGTTGGAGGGTCGGGGATGTGCTACATGAGTACCTCCTACAATTGTTCATTGTGGGTAGCAACGATGCGGGCCGTCATCAACGCGGTATGGGCTATGGAGACACTAAGATTGATGCCCAGGTCAGTGGAGGACAAATATTGGAAAATGGCAAGGGCGGCACAGGCAAAATTGGGGGACCACCAACCGTACGGGGGAGCACATGTGCTGGAGTGGATGGCCGAGCATGCGCATACGCACGAGGATTGGAAAGTGGTGGGATGTGCAATGTTGTCGTATGTTTTCCTGTGGAGGGTGGGGGAATCGGTGCTGTGGACGCCGAAACACACGGACATACGAGGCAGGACGTTTTGGAGCATCAAGAGGTCGAAGAGGTTGGTCTACAGGCCGCTTGGATTGGTGCCCAGCGCAGCTTGGATTGTTGCCCACGGTGGCCGATGAAAAAGACCGACACCAAGGGGATGGTTTTCCCGCAGGGAGCACCGCAAGTGCCGTCCATCATGGCAAAGTTGGTGTAGGTGTCCCCTTTCACCGACCAGGTCACTTGTGGCTCCGGGGGGCTGGGGGGTAGCGTATATGGTATGGATTGGGGTCCTGACGGATAGGCTCATATACTGGGGACAATGGCACAATAGAAAGGTGGCAGGCAATATCGCAACAGCGCCAGAGGACCATGTCATGGTGGATGTAGCGAGACTACCCCTACCACCACAGAATGCACAGCCTTGGCGTTGGATGCAAGCCGCTTTGGAAAGATTGTGGTCATTCATTGATGATGAGGGAGGAGGATGCACTCTTTGGCATGGCCGTCACACTAAGGAGGCCTGTACCTCGCAAACCTATTGTTGCAGCTTTGCAAATGGCGTCTGCTGCCTCTTCCCTGGCTTGGACTTGAGGTCAATATCATGCAAGCAGCCCATGGTATGGGGGTAGGGATGTATTAGGAGGGGGGGAGGGGGGTTTGGCTAGGAGCCCCCTCCTAGTAGGGTCTCCCTCTGGCCTCCCCTAGCAAGGGGTTGTTGCCGGCTACAACCACCATTGCATAGGCGAGGAGGTGGATGGACTCCATTGTTGTATGCCCACCCCTGAGGCTACCCCTGCTAATCCTCAGTCTCCTACTTGCTTCATGCCTAGGGGCACAGAGGGGGTTCAATTCGATTCTGAACACCAGTAGCATGAGCTAGGGGGTCCGAAGGGTGGTGTTGGGGGGGTCGATTGTGTTCGGAGTTTGGGGCTAATTTTGAGTTCTGAGCATTTTGAATATACAGGAGTTCGGAGCCACACCAAAATTGGGTGTGATTTGTGGCTGCATAATCCAGCCATCGCAGGCTAATCTGGAGGGGGGGCGAGGGGAGTGTTAGGGACCAGCTCTCGAGGTGACAACTCCCTGCCTGGAGGTCTATTGCAGGTTGCAGTCTCGTATCACCCAGAGATCTTTGGCTAGATGCAGCCTGCTCAGCTGACACCCGTGAGCGTGGCTTAATCCTGAGCATCCATCTGTCCTTTGCCCTTCTTTCCGGCCAGGTGTCCATCCCTCCCTGCCCTCCCTGTCTCCCTTCCTCCCTGTCGCCTTCCCCATCTGTGTGCATTCGTCCCTGTCTTGACGAATCATGATGGATGTACAAGTACACAAATGATTCTTGAAGAATTGATTCAAGAGAAATTCATTTGTTGGACAAGCATTGTATGGCTCACACTCCTCATTGGCCAACATGACGCCAATACTGCACCTTTCATTCCTCAGGCCCAGGCCAGCTTCATCACAGACAAAATTGAGCGGGCCTCCCCAATTCTGGAGGCTTTTGGGAATGCGCGCACGCTTCGCAACAACAACAGGTGCACGACTGCATGTGTGCCACATTGTGGATTTCCCTGCATCCGCCTAAGGGGAGGAAGAAAGGTAGATGGGCAATGTGCAAGGCAATGGGATGTGAGCGGGACTGATGGATATTGGTTACGCAGTAGCCTACAGTAAAGGTGGTCAATGGCACTTTTGTTTTTGAGGCATGGCGGTTCCCCGCCGGATGCATTGCACAAAAGCGGCCTGCACGGGCATACAACCGTTCATGGCAAGCCAAAGTTTACTGAAGGACAGCTGCAGACCATCAGGGTGCAAATCACTGCAGAAACTATACCATGTGCCTGGCTGTGGCCTGAGTTGACCTGTGCCTGTTGCTGTAGCGAAAATCAGGCATTAAGTGCAAAGGGATAGGAGAAAATTGAGAAAAATGAGGTGTGACATCATGGGGGTCTTTTAGTAGGGGCTTCTCTCTCTCTCTCTCTCTCTCTCTCTCTTTTTAGGATCCCCCAGCCCCTGTTTCTTGTGACCCACCAACCGGCGTTGGTTACTCGCCAACCGCCGGGGCTGCCTACTGATGTCGATTGGCTGTCAACCGCCGCCGGCTATGCGCCAACCGCCGTTGCTTAAGCAACAACTGCCGAGCGTTAATCGCCAACAGCCGTCGGTTAATCCCCACCCGCCGTCGGCCAACCCCTAACCGCCGTTGTTGAAACGCCAACCCACGTCAATCTGAAGCCAGCCCAGACGCTCAAATACCAGATCCCCCGCCCCCCCTTAAGGACTCACCTGTGTGGCCAGGGCTGATGGTAGTCTGATTCGAAAAAAGAATCTAGTGATCACGTTGGACTGCTTAATAAGGCAAACGTTGAGCAGAGATGGGTGGAGACACAAAGCAAATACTCAGATACTGATCAGATGATCAGACGACAATAAGGCCATATTTGAGTTGAGACCAACACCTGTGTTGGCATGGAATCCTGAATAAGTAGGTCTATCTCTCGGGGACATTCATTGTGTCCCAACTCGGTGGGTTTTGGCTTTTTCCCCGGAGTTTTTGAACTTTTCGTCTGATGCGCCAAAATATCGTTCCCCTTGGGGGGGGGTATGTGTACAGTTTTTGAAACCTTTGAGAAAAGGCCGTTTCAGAAATGTAGGGGGGGGGGTAGGTGACCATATTTTTGAGGAAACGGCTGGAAACTTGACGATACATGGGACGGAGCAATGCACAGGGGACTGCTGCTCCACGGTGTGGTACAAAATACGTTGTCTGATGACCCCTCTTTCTAGTGTCCTTGTGCCACTGTGCATGCTTGACATTTTTCTCCAAATCAATGTCAATGCACGTGACCAGAAACTCCTGCTGTGAAGCCTTTGTGGGCTGTACTTTACGATCCCAAAATTGGCTTGCAAAAGAAGTGGCCTCTGCGGTGGACAGAATCTGGTGTTCCTTGTAGGTGCATGCAGGTTGCAGCACGCCGGCTGTACGGGGCTTTTTTGCCTGGCTGCCAGGCCGGTGCCGAGTCACCTTCACCCACTCCGCACCCCCAGAGTGAGCCCTTCTACGCACCAAAGGCTTTTGTGGTGCATCCGGGGAAGCAGCAGCCCGTGGAGTGAATCTGTATGCGGACATAGTAGCTGCCTGTTGACAAAAAGAGGCAGCAAGCAACACAGGCATCGTCCACAACAGGCAAAAATCTCAAACATGTCATCAGTGCAGCATGCAGACCCAGGGTGTTCCAAATAGCCCTTTTCAAGGGCTTTCCGAATATACCCCACATCCCCCCACCTCCGGAACACTCAGTTGGCAGACATCAGGCAACACTGGCACCAACCCCTAAAAACCCACCGAGTTGGCGCAATGGGCGACGTCCCCAAGAGATATACAAAGCCCAATCGAAAATCTGCTCTCGGTGTTATCTTATTGACGGGTAAAGCAGTGTGTGTAGGCAGAGTGGCGCCCGAGCCACAATGCGCCCCGGCAGAAAAGCAGAGTGTGCGGGGGGCAACATGCTGCCTGAGGCACAGTGTGCTCAGGCTGAGCAGTGCCTGTGGCGCAGTGTGTGTGGGCAGAGTGGTGCCCGAGGCATAGTGTGCTCGGGCAAAGCAGTGCCTGAGCCTTTGTGTGTGGGGGCAACATGTTGCCCGAGAGTGTTCGGGCACTTGTGCTCGAGAAGAGAACTGCCGGAGGCACAGTATGCCTCGGTTGCTTCGTCTCGGTCGCCGCTGTGCCCGAGCACACTGCTGCCTCACTCACCACTCTGCCCCAGCACACTTCGCCTCTGGCACTGCTTTGCCTGGGCACACTACGCCTTGGTTGCTGAGCATACTGTGCCTCATGCAATGCCTTGCATGAGCAATGTGTACCTCAAGCATGACCTCGCCCACACACACCGCGCCTCTGCCATTCCGTTGCCTGAGCACATGCATGCAACCACAGGATGCAACTAGCTAACTAGACGTTAGACATCAGACATTTTGTGCAATACTGACATGCAATCCGTGTTCTTGGAGTTATGCAGGGGCATATCAAGTAATTCCAAGGCCACCATGTGCATCGATTCCCTGTCCTCTGCAGTTCCCGTTTTGGTAAGTTTATGAAATTGCAGTTCAATGAACAGGTGTGGATTCACCATTGTTTGTGTGAACGTGCGTGTGCGCTCGCATTCGTACACTGCACCATGCATCCAGCGGCGTGTGCATTCGTTCCACTGCATCATAGGCATCGGCGTACCTATGCATTTGTTGTATGTGTTTATGCGCATTTCCATGTATGCATTTATGCGCACCACTTGTCTCCACAAATCAGTGTGTGTGTGTGTGTGTGTGTGTGTGTGTGTGTGTGTACACCTCCAGTTTGCTGAGTACGGTATCAGTTGTATACAGCCAGCCCCCATTCCGCGCCGTAAAGCTATATGCAGCGCCCTGACTCTTCAGATGGCGTCTGCTTTGCAAGACAAAAACATGGGGTGCTGGGCTCAACTTCTTCAGCAGCGTGTTACGCTTCTCCCCTCTGACAGTCATAAGGGGTTACGTGAGGTATGACGCCTGAGTTTCACCCACAACTGGTACATGGCTGTAACCCCCCTAGGTATTTGTTGTATGTCATCTTCCACTTGTTTCCCGGGGTCCTGTGCGTTGGTCAGACCCATCTCGCCCCTGCACAGCTCCTCCGCAAACACCTCACTGACGCCGCTGCAGGGTGCGACAACTCCACACTCCATAAGTTAATGGCTACCACAGAACAGGCACACTGGGGCATTTGTGTGCTTGAATATGAAACCGACGGGTGGTGGACCGCAATCAGGGAATGCCAGTGGCGGTGGCAGCTGAGGAGGTGGGCAGTCAACGACGTGGCACCAGGGATTCCTGATCCTGGGTCTAGTGAGCCAAAAAATGCTCGGGGTTGGCTTAACCGGAAGGTCTCCGTGTTCTGCACGAGTTGCGTTGTGCTCAAGAATCCCAAGACTGCAGTAGAGTCAAGTTCTTGCAGGTAGCGTTGCAGAACATGGCTCAACAGTTGAATGTCCCCCTCTCCCATACATCGTCTATTGTGGTACCTACTGTCACGGGACCACGGAAGACAGCAATTTGCCGGGTCCTGCGACGTATTCTCCGCAGCACCGGGTTGAAAGCCTGGCAAAGACAGGCATACTTCCAGCTCATCCGTCTTGTGCGTAGTAGCCCACAGAAGTTACACACCGTTTTTGACCGCTCTGCGCGCAATGCCGATCTGCAGGCCAGTGAGTCCGTGTGCCATTGCCACGAGATGGAGCCGGTACTCCGTCGTTATGGAGCTGTATGTGACACTGAAGGGCACCTGCCCCTGGTGTCCATTCACGTGTGGACACCGAGTGGGAGGGACCTCCGACCCCGCAATCCGTTGCCCATTAATGGGCTCAAGGCCAGGGAGATTGCCATTAAAGCAATCCATGCATTTGCCAAGCAAGTCAACGGGACTGTCCTAGACCTCTCCTCCTCGCTACCCACGTGTTTGTTTCCGGAGACCGGGGCAGATTTAAAATATGTACAGAGTGTCGTGCGGGAAACGTCGGGGGTTATATACGTTAGGATCGTAGACAAAGGGCCGGGGGAGTTGTGGGGGTTCTGCCGGGCGTGGGTATGGGACATTGTCTGGCAGTTTTTGGAGACGGAAGGCTACCAAGGAAACTTCCCACACAGATGCACAGGTGACAGAACTCATGAAAGACATCGTCAGTGCGAAGGATTGGCCTGTAAACAGCAAGGCCCAGATATGCCGCCTCTATTTAATAGGCAAGGCGAAAAGCTTACGTAAAGGCCGGTGGCTATGGCGCCCAATTGCGGCAAACCCGCAGCCTGTAGTTTCCAAGCAGAAGCTGCGAATTACGGCACATGCATTCAGTGAATTTCTAAGGAACCTGATTGATGAAATTCCCCTTGCCTTTCAAGTAATGCGGGTACAGGATGTGGCGGACTGATACGCATGGATTGACGACCTGAATTTGACAGGTATGTGTGAACTTGACTGCAAGGAACAGTAGGTCTGTGCGAACTTGACTGCAAGGAACAGTTTAAGAAAGTCAAACCCATATCGGTTGTGCAGCACATGGAACAAGGATCCGAGTCGCTTTATAAAAAGAAGAAAAAGGCGTGCCTGCGACCTTGTGTGGAGTGTAAGTAAAGTCAACAAGAAATTGGATAGGGCAAGCAGAGCTACAAGCAGAGTGTTTGAGTTCATGCCCCACTCGCAGTTTGTTGACCTCGTGACTTTTGACCTGGAGGAAAGTAATCAATGCCGAGCAGCGGGGACCCTGTGGGTCCGCCGGGGATGTATCTTGATGGGGGGCCCTTGTAGTGCACAGGCGGCGGACCTCCACAGCCTGTGGAGAGCATACCAGAAGAGGCAATTATTCCGGAAACTGGGTTCTTTGATTGTGTCTAAAGCTGGTTTTCCTTACTGGGTGGGGAAACACACAGTTGCTATGGTACAGTTCAGGGACAACATTTTGCTTGCCACAGACGCCCCCCCCTCCGAATACGCAGAACTTGTCGAGCTTGTGAGAGGCATTCTTGAAGAAGCGTGGGGACTCCATGTGGTCTGCGATTGTGTAACTGACACGCAACTCACATGCACAAGGGCCTGTTGTAGTGCAGTTTTTAAAGCCATGGGGGTAGTCATGGTCTGGTCGGAGTGTGGGTTGGGCATGGCATTCATTGAGCCATCCAGCGTGACACCCCAGTGGCAATTAAAATGAGGTCTACCGCTGTTGAGCCCTCACTCCATGCTGGGTATCAGGGAGCCATCTTTACTGCGGTACTGAAAAAATGGTCTTCCGTTTTCTGTCACGTTCGCATCTCAAATCATGAGCGCAGCCGGGTGGCTCAACGTCGCAATGCTCTCCGGGTACGGGAGGGTGGAAGCCATGCGAGCAATGCATAAAGGCGTGCAATTCATAAAGGCGTGTACAGAGCATATGCCACCAGCCCACATGATGTGCAAGCCACAGTGAAGGCTGTGTACCACCTTAGTTACCACCTCCCCATGTCTAGAGCCCGCACAGCACAGGTATTGGCTGCCTGGCTCCGCGAGCACGCTTATTGGCGGGACACAGAGTATAGTAGCTGGTACCTTGCCCCTGACATCGCAGTGCAAGGGATCACGGGGTCTGGGATTGGGACTTCAGGTGCCTATGCCTTATTGCGGATACCACACCTAATTGAGCGGGAATGTGTGTGTGTGTGTGTCGCCCCGGCTACGGGACGGTCCTGCTGTTTTGCATGTTCTCCTTCCCCTGAACAGAGATTTGAAACCATCCAGCGTGGCACTGCTGTCAGCAAGGCAGTGCTACCCGTTCCGTCTCCACAGCTGATGCTGAGGCGGGCTGCAGCCGGACATGCTCCTCTTCTTGCACCTACAGAAAGGAGCCTATTGGCGTTGGACATGCTCTGTTTGTGTTGTCTGATGACCAACTGACCAGGAGCCAAAAACGCTTTGTGCTGTGCATTTGCAAATTGTGTGTGTGCTCATGCACACGTGCCATTGTAGATGTGCATGCTACTCCACATCATGGATCCATACCAACCGAAATCTTCCGGCGAAAGTACAACACAATTCCCCTGTCGTTATATGTTGCACCATAGGATGCATAGCTGATTGAAGTAATATGTGTATTGTGCTTTTTTTCGTGATGTTCATGGCTTTCAATTGCCCGATCATTGCTGCGCTGTGTCTTTTTCAGGGCTACTTGCATGGGGCACATACCATCAATTATCTGCTGGAACGTTCGAGAGTTGTAGGTATCCTCTGCACGCTCTTTCATTTTGCAAACCCCTGGCAGACCAAAAAATTGAAAATTTTGCACCCAATATCCCAGCAACTTGCTTGCTGCTTGCAGTTTGCTGCAAAAGCAGTTTTTACATGGGTAAAAAAGAGAAACAGTATGCCCTTCAAGGGGGAAATCCTTGTTTAGCAGGACGAAGTCCCTGATTTCTTGAAAGTCAAGGCCACTGTGGGAGGCACCACACACGCCCCCGTACATGTGCCTTTCGGCTGACATGAGGCCCCGTGGCTGGTGCAGCACCTCGGTGGTGCCGTGCTGGTTCAGTTTCCCGATACACAGGTGGTCGTTGTCCAATATTTGGGGGATATTCTTTTTGTTGAACGGGGCGGTTTTTAACCAAGTAAGCGGCCCGCAGCGCAGCGGGGCCTCCAGCCAGTATCGGGCCCGGCTTAAGTCGTTTTATGATGCCACGCAGTCATTGACGTGGATGGGTAAGGAGCTACGCTTGCACCGTGCGCGCGTTGCGCACAAATGTGAGGGTTTGGCGGATGTTTGGGGCGGCCATCAATGTGTCAGCTTGTTGTGTTACACGCGCAAGCCTCTGCAACAGTTGTTTGGGCGGATTGGTTGGTTGGCCCGCCCAAGTTTCTCTATGGGTTATTTCATTGCCGAGGAAAGGACGTGGCTTCACCGTGGGCCACCCTCCGCTTGTTGTTTGCCGTTTGTGGTTTGTAGGGGACTGCTGCAAGCGATTGCTGCGGGCAGCCATGGCTGGGATTCCCATGAGGTACAGGGGCCGGCAGTGCATATATACACAAATGCGGTGGAGAGCTCGAGTTGGGTGAGTGAGTTGTATGATGGTGTTTGGAGTTCACTTGGCCCGCCTATGCGCCGCTGCCTGTCCTCGGTGGACACATAGCACTGCGCTAAGCTGTTTGGCGTCCTATGTGCTTCGGACGTCGTCAGCCGGTGAAGTCACCACCACGTTGATCTGCTAATCGATAATGTTGGTGCTATAGCGTAAGTGCTTTGGCCATAGGCAGTGACCCTTTTGGTCGCCCAGCAAGGTATCTTACGACACATCACGCACCGCCTGCCCGGGCGGGGCGTTTAGTTAAGGCTTAGGTATATTGAGACTGCGCTAAACCGCGCCAACTGTGTGAGGAGGTGGGGTTCGGGGAGGGGCTAGGGACATGGTTGTCGAGGTGCGCACAAAGGCCATGGTGTACCGCCAACCATTGGGGAGGGTTTGGGCACTGTGGGGCATAGGGGTCGGCGCTTAGCTGCTTGGAATGGCATCATGATTGGTGTGTGAATAACGGTGTGCTTGCTCACACCGTTGGGGCTGGGCCTAGCACGCATGGGCCCGGGAGTGGGGCTCTTTTTTGGAACCACCGGTTTGCTTGCGCGCTGTCTGCGTACGTGGGCTCTTCCCCCTTTCCCAGAGAGCCGGAGGCACATTGACTTGGTTTGATGATGTTGCGAGATTGGGACAGTGTCGTGTGCAAAAGGGGGGGGGTTCAAGATGCTCTACCTTGCCCCACCATGTTACGTGTGGCCGTGCATGCACCCCTGCTTTGCTGGTGCGCAACCTTACTATGCAACGCCGGTCCGCTTACTGCCAAATGGCCATATGCTGTCTGCGCTGTAGGCGCAGGCGGCCTCCCTCCGTGCCGCGCAGTCGGTGGCGAATTAGGAGCTACCCGTGGAAGCGCCTCCGTCAGTGCCTATGGGGCAGCAGGCTGTGCGTTTTGGGGCTGCTGCTCATGCTGCTCCTGCCTTCGGACCTACTCCTCGTGCGTGCGCTGACACCAACTGTGTGCATGTCCTTACTCCCTTGCTGCCGCCTTGGAGAACGCGTGCGGAGCTGTTCGTGCCCGCCGCTAGCCTCGCTGGCCTAGCTCCTCTCGAGTGCACTGCGGAGGCTGTTGCCTGGGTCGGGGGGGGGATCACATGCTTGTGCCCTAGGTCCCCCGAGGCTAGGGCCACAACTCGATGGTCAACCGTAGGGCGCACGGATGGCGAGGCGGCAACCCCCGTGCTGTGGCACGGCAAGCGCTCCGCCACCTGGCAGTTGGCTAGAGGCTCCGTCCAATGGCCCACGCTATAGTACAGTCCAAACCAGCGCTCGCCCAAGGCCTGCCTTCGAGAGTCGGGAGGTCTTGCCCCGTGCGCACTAGAGGCATGAGAACTCGCCCCCCCCTCCACCGCTTCCTCCCCCCCTCCCCCTTCCCCGCTCCCCTTCAGCCCGCCTACCGATGGCTAGATGCAGCCCGTTGCGGTAGCCCCAACGCCCACGGCCCCCAACTACCGGCCGCCCTTCTTGCACTGGTACCCGGAGGCCACTTGCTCCGCCCCCTAGTACTCACCGCACCCGCAGCCGGCGCCTTTCTCGCTGCTCCGGTCCCCTATGAGGGCCACGCCATTGTCCATTGCACCACGCTGCGGGCAGCAGAAGCGGCGCGTCTATTGGCGCTAGCCCACCTCAACGCCGCCAAGGATGGTTTGTACCTCTGCATGGCCACTGTGTCGTCTGCCCTTAGTATCATGCCCGCCCTCCGCGCCACGCCATCGGGCAAGCAACTGGCGAACGTGCTCATATAGAACGCTGCGCGCTAGGGGACCCGGCGGTGGCGGCGTCGCTAGGCGACTAGGTTGCATGGCTGGAAGCCGGCGACTGCTTCACCCTAGTGGATGCGACTCGCATGCATTGAGCCAACCGGCTTTGGCGATTGGAAGCCACCCTCCCCGACATGAACCCCTTGGCCACTGTCACCAGCGCCATTGCGTGCACCGCCGATTGGTTCAGCGGACATCCGCGCTGCCCTATTGCAACCCGCAGACGGCGCCTCCTTCCCGACGGCTCTGGTGCAACTCGCCTGTGAGATTGGAGGATCTCGAGGCGCTTGAAGCCGCTGTCAAACACCAAGGGCGGGTGTCGGCGCTGCCTGCGTGGGCGCAAGTAGGACCCCCAACAAGTCCCGGGGGCCACCGCGCTGCTGCCAGCAGCCCCGCGTTGTTCACCCACGTTGTTCTCGATGCCTTGGACGATAGCCCCGGCCCCGTGTCCTTGGTCCCTAGTGGCCTCCTAGCCCTCGGCTCCGCAGCTGGCACCTTGGTCACGCCTGCCCCCAGCGGCCCCGGCCCCCTGGCTCGAGTCGCCCCTAGCTCCAACCCCTCACCAGTGGCCCGGGTTGGGTTGCCCGCATCTCGCCAAATGGTCATTGAGGTCTTAGACCTCAACCCCGAGACCATGACGCCAGCCGCGGTGTGGGACGGTCTACAGGTTCACCTTACGATGCACAGGAACCTCCCAACGAACGTCTTCCACCTTGGGTGTGACTGTGTCACCTGCTTTTAGGCAGTTTGCTGCTCGTTCCCCGGTGACCACATCCGCGCGGTGATGCCTTTTTTTACGGCGGCTAGATGTGTGCCCTCGACACTACGCTTCATCGAGCGGACGGGACCCTCTTTACCTCGCCCCCGGAGCCAAGCCAGCCCCCCCAAAGGGAAGTGAAAGTGCAGGCACCACCCTAGCAGCCTCCCGTGGTGCAACAACACCCCGCCCCGGTGGTTCCGGTGCGCCAACTACCGGCGTTCCTGCCGCCCCCGTCTTGTACGCCCCAGGGCCCGCCACAGGGCATGCCCTCGCCCCCAACGCAATAGGCAGGGTAGCACCGGTCCATGCCACCAGCGGCACCCACGGCGTGGCCACCACAAGGGGCCGCGACCCAAGCGCGCGCGGTGCCGGATCGCCGCGCGGGGGGGTATTGACCACCCCCCCACCTCCCGTAGGGGGTCCGATGCCTGAGCCACGTTTGTGCTTGGACGGCGGCCCTCGTGCCACTCTTAACCCCTTCCTAGGTGAGAGCACTATCTAGCGTCTTGGCCAACCTTTTCGGGACGCCCCCCCCCTTACACCCTTGGACCCCAACCAAGTCCGGGAGGGCCCAACACACGAGAGCCGCGCTTGTCTACACTATCCCGCATGGTATGGATGCCTGGTGGAAGGAGCCCTCCCGGGCTGCCTTGCCTGCGGCTCTAAGGAGGCCCGCCAGCTTCCCGCAGCGGGGACCCATCGGCGCGCACGGCACCAGGTGTTGGGCAGCCTCGCCCGGTCCCGGCTCCCTGTGATGCCGGCCTGTGGCCTCTTCCCCCGGCTCCTCTATACCGTGCTCGGCGTGCTCCGAGCGCAGGGGTTCGTGCTGAACCGCTCCGTTCATAGCCTCCGCGCCAACGTCTGATCCTTCCCCTTGGTGGCCACGTACTGTGTCCTATGCGCGTGACACCCCTCGGACAACGGACGCTTGCAGGACACCCCCATGAGTAGGGATTACAACACCGAAGACCATGGTCCACTGCGCCCAGGTACGGCTCCAGCAGCTGTGCCGGCAACATCATCAGCTCTAGGGATCCAGTGTTTCAGCTGTGGGAACCTTCGCACGGCTTGGGTGCGCTAGCCCCCCCCCCCCCCCCCGCCCGCCGGTACCCCAGAAAGGGGGGGGTTATGTAATGTCCTCGATACCACCACGACCGTAACCGTGGCGATGGCGCTGCGAACCATCGTAGGGATCGGAGGGATAGCCCAGCTAGGAGCAGTCCTAGTTGGGCGCTTGTAGGGCATGAGGTGCACGCCGCGATCCCCGAGCTCAAGCCCCCCGGGGAGTACGCCTCGTACACGGATCGTTTGCCGCATGACCCGTTGGAGCACCTACGACGCAGCCCCCCGGACGTCGGCCTCCCCTACAGCTTGCATGGGCCCTACAAGCTGCGCCATGGCGGGGCGAAGGGTGACAAGCAAGGGGCGGTGTTATTCTCAAAGGTTTGGGAGCAGTGCACGGAGCACCTCCGTCATGCCGTCCGAGAGGAGCTGTACCTGCAAGACTTGCAGGCGGGAGCCCCGGATCCAGCCACCTAAGTCCCGCGGCAGCGCGCCGCCCCTCATGGCTTGCTCGCCGACGTCGCCTTCAACGACGACCACCGCCATTACTCCTTGACTTTCCGGGGCCTAGCCTGGCTCATGGGCATTTTAGAGGTGGCATGTGCGGCCGCTTGTGGCTTGACGGAGGTGGACAAGCTTAAGGTGTACCACCTCGTGATGCGCAAGCCGGCTGCAGTACAAGGGCGGCACCCTGCCCACGCCCTTAGGCCTGCTGCTTCTATAGACCGAGGGGTTCATGCTCGTCGGGGTGCCTTGGGTGATGGGCGAGGAGCCGGGCCAGCAAATAGCCAAGGTGGAGGCCAATTTGGCAAACACAGGGGCCGCACTCTACTGCCCACGGCAGGCGTATGTTCTCGTCCTATGCATCTTCCTCGCCTACATGGTCTCGTGCCCGGACTTTAACTACGAAGCCATGCCGCCATGCCCCACGCCGCCGACGCACGCAACGGGCGCTTGACCGGGCTCTAGCCCGGGCCTCGCTTGTGCCGCGGAACATGCCCCGGGCTGTGCTGTGGATGCTAATTCGCGCATGGGAGGGGGGGGGGGTGGCTTTGGCTTCCCCCACCTATACGGCCAGATGTTGCTCCGGCATGTGCAGACGTACCCCCGGGCCATGGACTCTGGTATCGTTCTCGTTCACGAGAACGTCTCTGCCCTCCGCCACCCCCAATTGTTGTGTGTTTGGCGTTTAACATCGATAATAAGCATGACAAAAAAAGACTTTACCTTTTTCAAGCAATGCACAAAACAGCTCGACCATATCTATACCTATGTCATGTGTCCCACGGTACAACAACGGAAAACACTACGGTGCTCAATCCAACAATTCTAGCGACATGAAGCAGCCAACAAAACAGTCTTTTCAAATGAGTCGGATTGTCATTTGTGAGTAAATCATCGTTGTGTCGCAGTCATTGTGTACTGCAACCAATATAAGTAGCGGTATGCATGTGTTGTAAACCGGATTTTTCTTTCGGACCCATCTTTGCCACGGTATTTTTCAAAAATGGGATATAGACATAGGCGAAAGGGGGAATAAAGGAAAGAGACTTCATAAGACAAATGAGCGAAACAACGTCAAAGTTGGCAGAACGTCAAATAAAGAGTACGCCACTCACCGCCAAAGAAATGTAATGCAGTGTGGACACAGTAAAAAGCAACGATCACTTTGCGCCCTTAGAGGGAAACACACCAGTTGCTCTCTTGACGCGTCCAATAAGTATCTGGAGTGTTGATGGTTTCGCTGCTTTTGGATTCCTTGGAGACTCCACTGCCGCTGCAGCAATGGGAAGCACGTCCTCATCACTACTGTCATCCTCTTCCTCCCGAGACCGTTTGAACTTTCTTTTTTGTGCCGCTTTCTTCGCACACTTACAAACCTTAGGTTGTTCTGCAACATGCTTGGCCTTCGGCTGGAGTGCAGATTGCTTGTCTTCCTAGGCAGCATCACTCGCCTCATCCGATTCAGATTCACCACCTCTTCCAACAAATACAGGTGCACCTCAGTGAATATTTGGAAGCCACCTGTCCCAAAGACAGATATATAGACAGACAAACTAGGCCACCAGATTGCCCAAGTCCGGAGTGAAATTGTTCACCTGCGACTCGGGCCCCGAAACCCGCACACCAATAGTGACCAAGTGCTGAAGTGCTATCAACTGTGTTGCCACATTCGGGGACTTTGACAAAATATCTACCGGATCACGTCCAAGACAGGGGCTGACACAAAGTTCCCCAAGCAACTAGCTAGCAAGGGCAATTCTAGTGGTGGAAGGCGGATATCCCTAGTCTAATGTAATATAGTTTGGAAACTTACGACCCAGTGCTTAGGAAACACCAATGGCACCTGGATCCACTTCAAAATAATACATTGTTCAAGTAGACTCACCGTCATGAAGATTTTTGAATGTCGACTGCCTTCCATCACAAGCATCGTTGTCTCGACACTGAGACACCAAACTGTTCACCACTGTTGGCACTCCAGTGAGATAATCAGGAGCATTTTGTTTCAACCTCCGTACAAGCAACGGATGCAATTCCAAGCCTTTTTCATCAAGTTGAATAAACATCTCAGGCATGTTATTAGGAAATGGTGATCGCATTCGGTACCCGTCAAACGCAGGGCCACAAGTCCATTTTATTGTGCAGACCGATCTTTGGCGTGCTTTTTTGCTAAATCCCACTGTTTTTACCATGTGATTAAGAGCTTCTAGTAGTACAACACTGGCTACAAACCACTGTGTACGGCTGTTGGGCAAATTCCTTGAGAACCAAGTTTGAGGAAAACGGAGAAATCACGTAACTCGGTCCAGCAACATGTTCCACTTAAAAACCTTGATGCCCAGTTTACAGTAGCTATCACATTGCCTCATAATAATACTAATTGTGGCCATGTTGCACAGAGAGAGAAGCCCACGCATTGTCTTCTAACGTGGTCACAGTCGGTGTCGCAACCGGACATGACATGGCCTGGCGAAAAGTCTCCTAATTTGGGGATGTCCAAAGGGTACAACGCCGTACTATGTCCCATGGTCACAAGCTATCCTCTGAATCAGGGCTGCACCTTCCAAGATTCACGGTCACCACTTCACAAGCATTTGCACACGGACCAACTGTTCATCGGTCTTTGCCAGACTACATGGACAATGCAGGTTTCCCAAACATCACTACAATGCCAAGGTGGGAATAACATCTCGGCATACTTGTCGAGGAATGGACGAAGGTATTCTGCGGATGCATAAATCCATGCCTCCAAGCAGCTTCCTTCTTGATACCCTTGAAGACCCGTCCCAACCAATTGCTTCGTTCCGCTTCAAGTAGGCAACAACCTCGTCATGATGTGTTGAGAATAGGCCCATTCTCTGCTTCAGACTTGTTGTTGCCAACTGTGGGTAAAAGGACCATTAGTGGAGAATCCGGTACTCATGTATGTACATCTAGGCGCCGCATGGCCGTAGCAAACTTGTCCAAGTGTTTTTGTGATATTTCAACATAGCTTCGGAGCTCTCATTGTTGGTGCGTACTACCAATTATTGTATAGTGTTGCTTTCCCCACTCACAGTTTGACGCGTGTCAAGTCTCATTGACGTTTAATGATTGAGGCGACAACGAATGAGTACCATTTTTGCCAGGTTTTTGCAGCGAGGGGAATCTTTTTCAACGGCGGAATGCTCATTCAATCACGTATTGCAAAGCCAAAACCCACTTATGCCCGTTTGTGTAAGAGTAGTGTGTCTAAATGGGAATTTGGGCCGGAGCGATTCTTGGCGCGCTTTTTCGAGGAATGTGACTATACAGGCATGAGAAACGCAAGACATTGCAGACAGTACCTTCTTCAATCCACACTTGACACTCTAGAGGACCCGGAGGCCGATACAACCTAGTGAGTCTGCCGGGGATGTTCCAACGTTAGCCGAGCAAGGAACCCTTACACAAGCAATGCCTACGGGGCCGGTGTTGGATGGTGTTGGTGAAACGATCTGCGAGGAGTAAAGTGACTCCATCAGTGGACCAAGATCAATGGATTGAGGGAAAGAAGATGCAAATGTCAACCGGCTGTCTTGGGAGGAACATGCACGGTATGGGAAGACCCGAAGAATGGACGAGCAGGATGCGTCCGCAACATTTGCACGGCATGCAGCTAGGTCATCAGCCACAGCAGTACAAGAGGGGTTCTGTACACATCCGTTTCCAAAACAAGAGACGACGCACTTGTCCAAAGATTGATGGACACAATATCAAGAACCCGTTTTTAGGGTGGGACATTGCTTTCAGCGAGGTGCCATTATCCGGAAGGACATTTTCACTGCTATTGAGGAACATCATCTGACGAGGCTGCCAAACTAAAGTCATCCTCTTTTCGAAGTAGCGGGAGTGTGCCTGTTGATGTGTGAACTTAAATTGCACTATTTGAGTCATTGTGATCATTGCCTTGGTAGGTGCTTGCACTATCACTGCGAATAACTTCGAATGGGCATGTTCGCATTCTATCGCAAAATCGCAAGGGATGGGCTGGCAGTTGAGAGCAACAGGAGGCTTCCCATCCATACGCCAAGCTGGTTGTGTTCCACAAGCTTGCGGTTTGAGTTTGGATGGGATTTTTCGTGCGGGCTTTGGAGGTAGAGCTTGGGCAAAGGGTGGTTTCGGTTCCAGTGCACCGATACCAAGTCTACGAGCTTCGCACCGCAGCGCACCGGGTAGGATTGGCCTCTGTCCACGATACCTCTTTGGGTAGGAGTTGCGCCTACTTACGCGTGCAATTTGTTTTTCAGCTTCACTCTGCTGCACATTGGTGGCACGCGGTACATTTTTATCAAGGAGTGCAATAGTTATGTTATTAGCATCCACTGCTTTTGTTAGTGTGAGCAAAGCTGCGACAAAGGTCTGCCCAATGATTCCTCTCCATAGTAGTTGATAATGACACTGGAGAGCACCCTTGCCCACATGGTTTGAATAGCCACCGTCTTTGTCCTCTTCCACTGAATGGCAGGTACATTGTCATTCAGCAAGCCATGTACCAAGCGTGGTAGGTTCGTCGCAATGGTGGGATACAGCCCAATAGGGTTACACCTCTTCACCAGGTCTTTCGCATGTTGATTGGCAGGCTTGAGAAGCAAATACAGGTCGCATCTTGAATCCACATTGTTCATCTGGGGATGGCGACGCATGGATGAAATCGGCCGCAACAACATTGCCTCACACATTTCCTCTGAATGGCATGCCGCAAGTATACCCATCATCCAAGAGGACCACAATAAAATAGCAGTGATTACACTTCGAACGTACTCCACTAGGTGTTCACGGCCTTGTGTCAGGCGCATCACAATGTGCAGCGAGCAATGCAGTGCCTTCTTGACTAGGGTACTATCACCAGAACCGGAGTTGCGGTCACACACAGGTGTTCCCAACAAAAAAAGTGCCGGCACATACTCGAATAGCAAGGTGTTCAAACCATCCACATTGCACTTGATGCGACGTGCCCTTCCCGACATGTCACCTCCCCATTGTGCAAGAATGTTCACGAAAACATGCAATTGAGCTTTTACATCGGATGGTGCAACCAGCAAACAAGCCACCACACGTTCTAGGTATATCAACTTTGGAAATGCTTGTACTTCAACAGCAAGCTCTGGACTGCCATGAGTGATGCAACAAATAATGACCAGAAGGCGGTAAGTCGGTGTCGCCGAGTACTTATATGGGTGCCATATCGCAAACACAGGTGGACACTTGCTCAACATTGGCCTCAAATCCCAAGACACATACGTGGAGCTATAGTAGAATTTCATAACGCGATAATGGATCTTTTCATCAATGACCATGGGGAATGGGGTCTCCGTGTGTTTATTAATGTCTACCATTGTCTACCGTAGCAACACCGGATGATCCTGGTTTCGTATCTGAGCCTCGGTCACCTTGAAAGGATGCCATGGTTCAGTGGGCACAAGCATGCCGCGCACATCCAGTGGACATCTTACATAGCGCAGTCAAATAGGCTGTTTCATGAAACATGATGACGTACGACAGGCGTAACTTCCATCGCCCTGTCCACGGCGAGGACGACCCCGCCCGAGACGTATGGGCCGCACACCCGGATGGCGGAAGCCGCTGTGCGCCTCCTTGGCGGCGAGGCACTGCACACCTAGTTGGACTTCTGCCATGGTGTGGAAGAGCAGCTCCTGGTCTGGGTATGCAGGCCCTTCTAGTGGCCGAGTAGCAATTGTTAGTTTTACCATGTCGTTCGTTGCAACCGTTTTCCACAAATTTCAAGTATATGAGCATTTTTTTACAAGTTTTTCAAATTGCAATTTCCAGGTTACTACAACGGGGGGGGGGGGGTCCATACATTGCTTTGAAACCGTAGCCATAGCCATAGCACGCTTTTCGATTGGGGCTCTTAGTAAAAGAAGCTGTCTAAGTTGTTTTTCCAGAGTGAGACACATTGTGTTTTGTTTCGTTGTGGTAGTGTGTCTTAGGGCGGGTTACGGTACGGGGCCACCAATGCATGCAACACCTAGGTCAGCAATAACATAGGTTTTGCCACAAGGGGGAGGGTGAGCTAGTTCACGTAACGGACTTAGACAAACGCGGACAGACCGGGCACACCCACCTCCCCATTGTATTGTACAGTCCTCGCACCTTGCTGTTGACGTGTTTTTGAGGTACCAATTCCCTTTAGCGATTTTCTCCCACTTTTTCTTGTCCGCTAAGTAAGGGCCTTGGCGCTACAGCGGCTACTGCATCATGTTCCGAATTTGAGAACCCTCGCAACACACCCGGAGTGTGTTCTGTTGCCTTTTGGCAGTGCGTCTCAGGGCGCCACCAATGCATGCAAAACCTACAGAACTACCCACAATCCAGTGGGTCATTGCGGCCCCAGGGTTTTTGCAAACGTGGAGCAACAAAACTAGGAGAGAAGCTTAGGCATCACAAACTACCCACCCTCTAGGACCCCTTATAGGCACAATTTAAGACCATTTCACTTGTGTGTTTTGTGTATGCTATTTAACGTATCTTAACAACATTGTTACCAACGTTGTGTATCATTGGTTGAATCATCGTGTCATGTGGGAGCTCTAACTGTCAATATCATGTAGGGTACCATATTGCAGGTTTTTTTGAAGGCCGCCGAAATTTGTTTCAGCTTTTGTGCTCCCATTCAAATAGGCGTGGCTATGTGTTGGGTATGGCCGAATTTCGGCCAGCTTTCTTGGCTTTACGTCAAATAGGCTTACTTGTTTCAAATTCTTTCGGAGTTTGCCGAAATTTCTCCCGGCCTTTGTGTTTCATTACCTTTTAGGCATTCTTATTTTCCGTTTCTTTAGGTCTTGCTGAAAATTTGGCCTGCTTTTGCACTTTCCACAAATATTGCCAGTTTTTTTGGTGCATCCAACAAATTTGGCCGAAATTTCACCCATATTTGGTTTGTTCGTGTGTGTGAATGTTGTCATTTGCTGAACTTTCCTACAAAGCTCATTGCTTGTTCTGAACAGTTTTTAATGTCTTGACCTCTTGCTATAAAAGCTGTACAAGCTGCAATCGATGGTGCCTGTGCTCCTACAGCCAAAGGGCTGGCTTGAAATACTTTATGTGGTGGATATTTTGATAGGCTTTTGCAAGTTTGCCTTGTGTTGAGGAAGAAACACAAACCTTGAGGCATTTTTGCAATTCTGCATCGCGTTGAGGAAGAAATGCAGGTCCCGTCGTTGAATTGCTGATATGAAGGCGTCTTTATAGAAGAGGCCTCCACAACGGTGCCCAAACTTTTTGTAGGAGTTCCATGCCCTTTTTTGTTTTCTATGTCGTATGGCCCTCCCCTTGTCTAACCGTGGGTCAAGGTATAATTGGGGAATTATGTCTTGCCGGCAGCCATGCAAAGTAGGAGTCTTGGGGTAGTGCAACACCAAGCTGGATTGCATTCACCATTGTGCTACACTTGGAGCTCATACCTTGTGGGATCGGATGCTTCGTTGGCAAGTTTGTCTATGGTTTGATAATTTGAGGCTTTATGGGTCGGGTCTTGAGCCCCATACACCTCATTCACTTTTGAATTGTACTGCAGTTGCAGTGTTGCACACTGCTGCTTTACCCGCCTACTAGGTCTTCCACGGCTGGCTCAAATTGAGCCTAGGGTACCAAAGGTTGCAAATGACATCTTCCACTCACATGTTGCAGTATTTGATCGTATTGATGTCGCAAACCAAGGTGCTCCGAGAGTATGGGTTTGTGCCCCTTTGGATATTGCACAACGCAATGTACATTCCGTAAACCAGAGTTGCGGTGTGGCACACAAGGAGCTGTTGCAACGGCTTTTGGGTTTTTTTTTATATTTGGGATCGGCATAGTTACAAGTGTCGTCTTGAGCTTATTTACAAGGCCTGCCGGCCGCTCATTACGCTCTTGGAGCAGGGGAATAGCGTAAAGGTTGGTTCTATCTTGCCTTGCAAGGCTAACGTTATTCATATGGAAAAGACACACCTTTGTCTCTTGCTTTGCACTCCGTCCAATAGAGCCAAATTGGATGAGCGTGTGTCTGCTTTGTTGACGAACCATGAGGATTTAATTGCCCTTCATCATCAGGGTTTGCGCATGCTGCTAGCTCTAAAGGCGCTATTATCTCTCTTCACCATGGGGACTCTAGTGCCAAAGTGCAATTCGGAGGGCCAGGGGGCTAGTTCTAGGGATGTTGCTAAGCTGGCACTTGGCAAGTCACTCTTGGTTATGGTAAGCATCCTTAAGCCGCAAGAGTAATTAACCACGGAGTATGTGAAGACCACTGTTGTGGCCCTCCTGTTTTGGATTCACTGGCATCCCTCCTCCCTAGGCTACAACCACTCTCAGGAGCTAGGGGAGTCTTTGCTTAGTGGGTTCTCAGCCCAGTGTTGAAGCAACACTACTGTGCCAGCATCCAATAGTCATCTCATGTTTTTTTGACACCACGATAAGCCTCATCCAAAGGTTCCAATGAGGCAACACTATCAATATCACAATCAATCCCTGGGTCACTATCACAAGAGTCAACAGCAATGTACGATGCCGACACAGAAGGGGTACCCTACCTTTCCGGGGTGCTCTTGCACAGGGCTATGGGGGGGGAGGCTTTACACGAAGGGCATTCCCAACAAGGGCAGGGTGGTTGGAAGCAGAAATTAATGCACATGCGGTGTGCAAAACTCCGTTCTACACGGATGTTCGAGGAGAGACATTGGCCCCAAAAAAAATCTTCAACACCGTGTGGAACATTGGTGGATGAGACGAGATTTTTGAGCCGGTGCAACAAACACAACCACTTTCAACCAGTCGGTGGCAACTTTTGTCCTGCACCTTTACCAGGGAATGATACATCCTCCACATCATCCAATCTTTTCACCCCATTTCTATAGTCCGGAATGGGAATGCATATGGGCATAGATTGTGTTTGGGCTATGCGAATGAATTGGTTCACATTTGTGGTAAAAAGGCTTACAACACGCTCAGTGAGCACACAACGCAACACTTTCTCTCCATGTCCTCTTTGCTAGCCATCGAGATCTTCTCATATCTGTTGGGGCTGGTCTATCCTTGGAATTGCAGGGAACTGGTTTCTGCTTGGGGCTCTGTGTGTGCATTTTGCGACCATGTTGTCCAAGAAGTTTTCCTGTGACTGCAATGTTGTGTTGGCTGTTTTGGGAAAAGAGACTGTTGTGCTTGATGAGTTTGTCCAGCCCCTCAGAGCCTCTATCACCAACGCACACCTTTCCCCCCAAGGCCTAGAATGATGTGTATGATAACCGGAGCACTGGGTTTCCTGTTGATTGTACGGGTGGTAGGTATCTTGATGAGGATCTACAGGAGGATGAAGGCCATGGAAAACCACAAGCAGAGGCTAAAACCAACCCAGCAAAAACCAAAGTGTGCCCTTGCCAAGGTTGTCCAACCCACTGGCCCCACGCAGTGCACACGGGCCAGTAGTCAAGTTCTATCCCAAAAGGGTTTGAATACTTTCTTGAGCCATTTTTCACCATCACAAGCTGGCAACACACAGCCTTAGCGTGGTGCCACTACCAATTCGCAGCCCAAGCCGGTCCCGCACCTCCCAAGAAGGCCCGTGCCTGGGGTTTGCGGAAGCGCTGATATTATTACATTTGAGTTGTATTGTATGTCCTTAGAAAGGCCGGCCAAAAGTTCGGCTATCATTTGCATCTCCGGTGGTTTTTGCATATTGCTATTGTTCCTCTACACAGCCCTTGCGAGTTCGTGCATGAGTTGTTTAGGTGGCAACTTCATTAAAATAGGAAATATAGGTATACACTTTCGGGATGCTTTTCTTAATGATTTGATGCACTTTGTTCTCATGTCAATTACCGTTGTCGCAGAGGTGTGTTCACGTTGGAATCAAGGGGTAAAAGGAATAGTCAGACCCCCCCCCCCCCCCACGGTGAAATTTCCCGGTGTGTTTGCAAAAAAAACCCATATTATATTCATTTGGCATGTGTATTTGCCAAATTTGTGTGCAATTAGAGAACCAAATTATTTCATACTTCACATACACTACTTGATTTTGCATATGACCACGCAAGGGGGAGGGATAGCCCAAAAAATGATACTGCTTTTCCAACAGTTTTCCTATCAGTGCAACATGGATTTCCGTGGGCCATAGCACCGGGGGGGGGGGGGGCAGTTTGTGACGCCTAAGAAAACGCTAAACACCATGTCCTTTGGCTTGCTTTTCAGATGCAATTGTGCTTTCTTCCATCATTGGATTGCGCACCACGGTATGGGTGGGTTGGAAGGATTGTGAAGTAGGCTTGGAGCATGGCATCATCTACCTTCTCGCCGAGCCAAAGTGCACACCTGCTCGCCGTCACTCACTCCGGTGGAGGGGGGCTGTTGATGCCGCATCAAGACATACATTATTTAAGTGGTGGGGGTGCCAGCATAGCAGTGCGGTGGCCCTCTAGTACCCAACTCGCTGGAACAGCCCTGGTGTGGTGGGCACCTCGTCCAGCCTCAATATGTGGGGATGGCCTATTTGCTTGGGGAATGGCTGTGTGTGTTGGCCTCCTCACAATTTCAGGCAAGGCTATGTGCTGCGGGTCGAGGGGACCAAAGCCTTGGGTGCGGCAATTGGAGTGGCTAAGGTGCATATCCCCTTGGTTCGCTATTGCACATGGATGTTTGGGCCACCGCTGGTGGTGATTCCGCGTCGGATGCCAAAGACGAATTAGGATCTCATGCAGTCCCCACAAGAGATCTTACTGTTGGCTCCAAGCGACATCCTACACTTGCGGCCTCTGTTGTCACCGCTAAATTTTGGAGCTGCAAGCCGCGGCGTGCAATGTGGGCTTCAGCCCGTTGACCGGTCATGGGAAGTTGGTGGCAGTGTAAGCCCTTTGAGTTGTGGGTTGTATGTATCTCTTATGCGAGGACTCACATGGCTCTCTAGTAAACGTGGATTGTGAGGAGGCTATGCGAACCCTCCCCCCCCCTGGTGTCTTCTCCAAACACCCCCCAACAAGAATCGGTGCATAAAGGAAGGCCCCTCCGGTCGGGTGCAGAGTGCAAAGCCCCGCAAGAAAGGCATGGGCATCGCTTATGCCGGACACTAGCGTTGTTGAGCATAAGAGCCTTTGGCGCGAAATATCAAGGGGGCGCAGAGCGTTTGTTGAAGGAACCCGTCGTTCTTAGCGCATTGCTGGGCACCCCCCACCCTTTTCTTCCCCGGTGCCCTAGTTCACTCACCCACGGTACATTGCCATGGAAGTAGCCTATGGGGGTGACTCAGGCGGAGTTCAAGGTGCTCTGCCTCCTGACACCTCAAAGGCCACACATCAAACGCGGGAACACACACCCTCACGCAATACACGCCGCGCCCCGACAATAGCGTACCCTTGGCGGTGGCTGAGTGGTCTACCCCCTTGACGACGAAATGAATTCCCCAAGTTTGACTTGCAGTGGTGCATCCTCCTCCACCGCAGTGGTGGTTGGGCGATACTAGGGCGGTTGTAGCACATCTAGGCGACCCCATGTCGACCTTTTTGCGGCGATAGTGGGAGACCCCACGGCTGCTTTTTGTGTTGGCGCATACTTGCACAATTGATAGCTCGCTACTGTGCACTCACACGCACGCACACACACACGCACACACACACACACACACAACGGCTTCATTGGGCGGTTCCACGGCTGTAGCGGCAACACACACACACACACACACACACACACACACACACACCTTTGTTCTTGCGTGCTATGCAGTCTCTCACAAACCCCCCCCCTTCCATTCCCCAAATTGTGGGTCGTTTGCGTTGCAACGTGTGGCTACTTGCCAAGCATCCACACCTGTTCTTCAAATGGCTTTATGACATTTTTGAGTATTTTGGTAAGGGTGTGGCCGGAACTGAGTTGCACAAGGCATAGGACACACTGACGTAGGAATCCCTGGGCTTCCTTCCGGCACTCTTTCACCTTTCCCATCCCCAAGGGGGCCCTCAATATGGAGGTTGTGGGGAAGGGGTTGAGTCCAATGGGTATAACAGAGGACTCGTGGGACAAGACCTTCTATCCCTTTTACAATGACTTTTACAATGACCTTTTACAATGGTCGATTTTGACGAGCGGGAGTGGGAATTAGGGTCTAGACAAGAAACAGTGGCTCTAGTAGCATCTCCCTAGAGGTGGAGCGGCTGATTGGGGTCCTAGTGGGGGCTGGGGTTTATGAGGTGCCCGGCAAGATCCACCCCCCCCCTACCCCACATGCCACCCGTTTGTCACCCCCAAGTCTTCTGAGAAGGTGGACGCAATTCTTAGCTTTGTCAAGCATAAATAATCGAATGGATGACAAGAAGCCCCGACCCTTCATGGAAGACCTATCTTGGGCCCTGTCCCATTTTCACCTGTTGATCCCCCTAGACGGCATCCATGTTGATATAAAGAACCCCAATGGGTCGTTCTTCCCTCAAGGTGCAATAGTTTGTCCGGTTTTGGCCGGCTGCCAGGACGGGCGCAATCGAGCTGAGGAAGCTTCTCTTGGGTTGGAAGGATACTGCATACTTGTGCTGATAGTCCTTGCGGATGTCTTACATAGGGTTTTGCCGCCCGTAGTGCTCCATGTCCATGGTGAGTGTGGAGGTTCCATGGTGGAGGCCGAGAATAAAGCTTGGTGTGCCTCGTAGTGTCTGTTGTGTGCCTTCGACACTGCGACTGTCCACGGTGTGGTGTGTCTAAGGTCTTCTTCATTCCGTGGTCCCCGTCCCACATGGGGTAACACAGCACTCTCCCCTTGTGTTACGGGACGGTGCAGGTCTCGTGCCGTTGGTTGTGCCGGAGGGGAGATTTTCTAGCAAGCTGTTGTGGTGCCCTTGTTTCTGTTCCTATTCTGTACTTCAATTCACTTTGTTCCCAACCCACTTTGTTCAGGAAGGCTCGGGGGAGGGGGGTCCACGTTTAGGGTGTGTGGTTGGTTCTCGGTATGGGGACTGAATGTTGGGGCAAGGAATGAATACCCAAGTTCTAAAGCTTAGGCCCTCGGTGATGCAGGTAGTGGCAAGAGCAATTTGGACCAGTACGACATTTGACCTTTGTAGGCAAATTGCTCAACTTGGTGTCCCGTAGGGTGTCTAGCCACTTGTAAGTGCTTGTGTAACTATTCATGTTTTGGCTAGTGTCGGGTGAAGATGCGGGGAGATGGCTACTCAACTAGCATGTAAGGCCCCAGGTATTGGGTTGTCCTTTTGTGGTGGGGGCAAGGTGGGCCTTTAGAACCAAAAAAAAATTTTGTTAAAGGACCGCCCTTCAGAATCCCCAGCATGGGATTTTTTCCAAGAGCCCGGTGGGGGCCAATTTTTAACCCCTTTTCGCGGACCCCCAAGAACGTAGGGGCTACATAGCACTTCCGCCCACTTGTGGGCCACCTTGGACTTTGTCCCCTTGTTTGGGGACCCTCGAGAACATACGGGTGACGTAGCACTTCTGCCCTTTTGTGGGCCACTTTCGTTTTCGTCCCCTTCTGTAGGACCCCTGAGAACGCAAGGGTGACAAGGGTGAAAATCAGAAGCCGCTGCCTCACCCCTACCTTTTCGGGGCCCCAAAAGAGGGCCGAAATGCTACGTCAACCCTGCATTCTCGGGGATCCCCAACAAAGGGGACCAAAATTAGAAGTGGCTGCCGCAGCCTTGCCTTCTTGGGGTCCCAAAAGAGGGCGGAAATGCTATGTCATCTCTACGTTCTCGGGGATCTCCGACGAAGGGGAACAAAATTAGAAGTGGCTGCCGCAGCCTTGCCTTCTTGGGGTCCCAAAAGAGGGCGGAAATGCTATGTCATCCCTGCGTTCTCGGGCATCTCCGACGAAGTGGAACAAAATCAGAAGTCGTTGCCTCACCCCTGCCTTCTCGGGGGCCCAAAACAGGGCGGAAATACTACGTCACCCCTGCATTCTCAGGGGTCCCCATCAAAGGGGAACAACATCAGAAGTGGCTGCCTCACCCTTGCCTTCTTGGCATTTTGTTGGGGACCCCCCAGAATGCAGGGGTGATGTAGCATTTCCGCCCTCTTTTGGGCCCCCGAAAAGGCAGGGGTGAGGCAGCCACTTCTGATTTTTTCCCCATTTGTTGGGCATCCCCAATAATGCACGGGTGATGTAGCATTTCCGCACTTCATGTGGGCCCCCGAGAAGGCACGGGTGAGGTAGCCACTTTGGATTTTGTTCCCATTTGTTGGGGATCCCCGAGAATGCAGGGGTGAGGTAGCATTATCGCCCTCTTTTGGGCCCCCACGAAGGCAGGGGTGAGGCAGCCACTTGTGATTTTGTTCCCCTTTGTTGGGGACCTTTTCTGATTTTGCTCCAGGCTTTTGGCGTTGGGGATCCCCAAGAATGCAGGGGTGACATAGCATTTCCGCCCTCTTTTGGGCTCCGGAGGACTGGGGGCCTTTTGAGGTGTTAGATGAGCTCCGCAGGACCCCTTTTTGTCCACAAAAGCGGAAGGAAAGGCATGCCGTTGAGGTGGAGGATGGTACTTTGCTTGGATTTGCAGCTTTCAAAGATTTGCAAGTTTTGGCGGAAGAAGGTGCAGAGGCAGAAGTTCCTCTAGAGATTTCAGATTTGTGGGTTGTCCTCAAGAGGGCCACCGGTGACGCCGACATTGGGGATGTGTATGGTGTTGCCTTGGAGGATGAGGACGAGGCCAGTGACGAGTACGATTTGGATAGGGCAGGCGAAGTTGCGAGTAGCTCTTCTTGTGACCTTCCTAACCAGCCAGCCCTATCCTCTACCTCTGCTCCCTCCGCTAACCCTTCTGCACGGTTGGTTTTTAAGTATGATGTGGATGAGGCGGTGTGGAGGGCCATGGAGAGGGGTAGGTTGCATGAGTGCACCAACGTTGAGGTCCGCGCTATTTGCAAGAAGTATGGCTTGAGCGTGAGAGGGGCAAAGGGTGACCTTATGGGGCGGGTTACGGGGCATTTACAGCAGGTGTACTAGGTGTAGGGATTGTCAGCCGCGCCACTGGCGATGGAACATTCGGGTGGCCGATCGCTGTGGCACTTCATTTGATGCAAAAAAAGTGTGATCTTCTTCGTTCGGAATTGTGCAAGGTGTCAGGTCGGGTTTGGATGCCATCTTCTAACACATTTGGGGGCAAGAACAAATACTTCAAGAATTGCACCCATGAGGGGATGGGAACCAATGGTTCAGCAACTGGGAACCCATGGTTAAAGGCATGCAGGGCTAGGAACCAATGGGGAAATGGAGTGCCTATGGGTGTTTTTGGGAAACTTGTGTATAGGAACTTTTTTTTTGTATTAAGGACCGCCCTGGGTGGGGGCCTAGTGCCGGGGCCGTTTGGCGGATGGCGGTGCGCTAGCTAGGGCGCTTGCGTAGTATGGCTAGTGTGGTCACCTTCTCTGCAAAGCCTTGGCAAGAGACAATAGGGGTCCAGTGATTTCACTTGCCATGGTGGGGTGAATGAGCCGTTCAGTCTGTCCAGGCTTTCTCTACAGAGCCTTGGCAAGAGACAATCGGGGTCAAGTGATTTCACTTGCCAAGGTGGGGTGAATGAGCCGTTGAGTCTCCAGGCTTTGGGTGGGGGCCATGAACATTAGCGTTGATCGGGGAGGTGGAGGGGGCGGGTCGATCGCTTTTCTTGAGGCTGGGACATTCTCGCCGCACCCCAACGCTTTCAATCCAAACAAACGGCCAAGCACCATGCAATTGCGTAGGCTGGCCGGTAGGTGGTGCCGTTGAGTCGACGGCTGGTGACGATGCTTAGCAACAACATTCTCTTAAGCCTTTGCAACATGAGTTGGGCCTGCTCCACGTTCTCGTGTCTCCCAATTTTAGGCAGTTTTCTGTCTTGCCTGGCCACGCACCGCCTGGCACCCACCATACTGGAACCAATACCCATTGAGCCTCTCCTGCCATTCTTGTCAAACATGCCAATCAGTTCCTTCTTCATGGGAGATGGTTCTTGCTAGCCTAATGGGCAATGTTGTGCTTGTATCACAGTGGGCTCCACAGATACTAGTGGCATCATATATCGGCTGTGTCTCTTACATACCATCACTCCTATTTGGTAGAGTTTTTATTCTTGCATATACGAACAGTTGCATGTGTGTGTAGTGTTGCCAGGTTGGTGGTTATCACTGCTAGCACTTACCTTGGCCGTGTGCTAGTATGTTCCGAGTTGTGATGGATAATGGCCTCATATTGTGGGCCATCCTTTGGTGTCATTATCATTGTTGGGTATTATTGGTTGACACGATAATGGGTGTGAATGCAAATGGTCATTTTTGTGGAACCCAAGAGTGGAATTTGCCGTATGGGCATGAAAAACATCTTTGTTTCATTGCACCATGGTGGATGTCAAACAATGATGTGTCACTCAGGTCAAAGTTTCACATTAACTCTTTACGAAGATGTTTGAAGCCCTTTTCTTAAGACGGGTTTGCATCAGCAATCCTGCAATGCAAGACTGCAATGTTGAATGGTTCCAATGCTTGTTGTCCGCACTCAAAATGTGTTGTGGATGGTGAACACCTGTGGTGCATGACTACCTCAGGATGGGCTGTCAGGTGAGCAGGCTGCATGTATGGCACTCCTTGAAAACAGCAGGGACACCATCCCGAAGAAATAGATTGAAACATGCAAGAACCACGCCATCTGATAGATGGACACTGCAAGCACTGTGGCCTGAGACAGAACCCCACCTGCCAAAGCCGCAGTTCCTTGCAATCCACCACTTTGAAAATGCAGGTACACCATGAGGCGTGACGTTAACATGCAGCCAGGCAGTGGCACATGGAAATAAGGTTCCCTGAGTGAGGTTGTCGTGACCCCTCCAAACAACCCCATATTGTCACCTGCCAAAGTGTGTCGGTGAACTCATCTCATGTCAAATTTGATAGGGCTGTGTAGGGGATATGGGGTATGTTGGGTGGTTGTACAGGGGTAATGTTTGGATCCATGCGATTACTGTACAGGACATGCGGATGGCGAGCGCTGCTACCACACGTTCTATCAATTGCTGGCAGGGGCCTCCTCCGAGGAGCAGACAAAGTACTGCTTGACTGATCCAGATCGGTGTGTGTGTGTGTGTGTGTGTGTGTGTGTGTGTGTGTGTGTGTGTGTGTGTGTGTGTGTGTGTGCCCAGAGCACCACTCGCTAATTGAGTGCTGTGCCTCGTTGGTTTGCTGGCCGCCAGCAGTGATTGTATGTGTGTGTGTGTGTCTGTGTGTACATCCTGTATGTAACTAGGGGTGGTGGTGCGCCCCCTTGGGATAACCTTGAACGTGGGGAGCAGCCTGACTGTGGTACCCCCCCCCCCTTGGGCCACCGCAAAGGGGCGGTGGGGGGATGTAGCTCTGCCGCGATAGAGTGTGCCGCGCTCCACTTGGGGGCGGAAGCCCAGGAGAGCTGGACAACCTGCAGCCCAAGAATACCAGTACCCCCCCCCCCCAACCTAGCAGGGGGGGCCTTCAGGGGAGAAGGGGCAGGGAGGTCTGACCCACCCACTGTGACACATCCTTCCATTCTTCACACGTGCTGCAATGCCTCGACTACCGGGCGTGGGGTGTCGGCGGGGGATGATAGTATCTGCCACTTGGTGCACCTGATGCACACCATTGTGTGAGGAAAAGCATAATGAATATGGAATCACCTTCAAGAGAGGTTATAAGATCAAGCGCAACTGAGAAATGCCGTCTACCCCCGTTTTTTTAGGATTGTTGGCACAGCATGCCCTGGTTGATCCCTCGGAAAATCATCATTTTTGGAGGTAATATCATGCCCAGTGCCATCCCCTACTGGGGCTTTCCATGGCAAAATGACACCTGAAGAAAATAGACACGAAAAAATAGGCATGAAATAGAAAGTGGCAGGGGGAGGAGTGAGAGAAATCAAAAAAGTAATTGGTGATGGGTTGAGTGACAGTTTACAGCAGACACCCGTAATCCTCATGTTTGAGTACCTAGATCCTCTGGAGCGGAGGAGCTAGTTCTGCTTTGTAGACACTGTTGACAAAGGACCCGCACTACGTCACAGCACCCTTGGTCGACATGAAGCAGGCCACAAAGACTTGAACAATGATAATCACAAATCCCTGTCGGAAGCGATCACTGGGGTTTCAAGGGTCATTCCCAGACCAAACCAAGGGGTGATGGCTGATAAACAGCAGAGGCCACACAAACAAACAGTCCTACACGGAAAAGCACCAGATTGTTGCATCCACCAATGTTGTGCTCTTGGGATCAGAACCCACAGAGCTCGCCATCATAAGGGGGGCCCGTCCGAAGCTCTCTGCAATCTCTTGTGATTGAAAGTATTTTGCGCCCATGATATCTCGGTGCTGTACCTCTCCCTCCCCTTGATCATGGAGGATCCGCCAGCAGAAACAAGTGATCTAGTTGGCACCAAAAGGAGCGAGTTGTATTCTAGCATTGAGCTACTCTGATGTGTTACACTGATGGCCAGCAGAGGGTGCCAGTACTCAACACAATTGACCAGGGATGCAATCAGGGGGGGTTTCCATGCAGACACAGTAGACATGCGTGTCATTTGTCTCATTGCTGCCTCACCTTATGGCTGTCAACTTGGAAATGAGGATGGATTCCATATGGTGGGCATGCTTTCACCATGAAGTAGCCCAACATTTGGAACAACAGGAGCTCCTGTGGAAAAAGTCACACCTACTCTGCCAAGGGGACCACAAGATCCCCCGGCGGATTACATTGTAGCGATCACGCGGGTGGTGGGATTCCGAGGTTATTACTGCACATGAGGTGCCAATGGCAGCCCAAGCCAGGAGGCATTTCTAGCAAGGGAGGATGTGGGTTTTGATAGATGAACTACCAACCCCAATTTTACGTCATGCCATGAAAGATTTTGTGGTATGGGGCAACCACTTGAACATCTTGGGTTGTACAAAGGTAGATGAAGCGCAGTGCGAGGGCCAGTTTAATAACATCGCCCCTACACGCTTGGGCATTGGCATGCGTGAAGTTGCAACGTGGCTCTATCTGTCGGTAGCGGTGGGCGCATGAAATGGGGTGGAGAATTGACATGCACAGCAAACACCGCGATAGGCTAGGGATCGCAAAAGCTGCAAAGTTTCAACAGATCACTCATGAATAGCTTGTTGTAGTGGTAGCCAAAACCTGATAGAAGACAATTAGAGTCATGCCCCGGGGCAGATGTGGGGTTTCAAGAAAGCTGTGTGTGCCATGCATTAGTTAGGACAGCTTGGCCATGTTGGGGCAGTCCAAAGATAGCATCATGGTGGGCACTATGGGGCCCGCTGGGGTGCCGCATGCATTGCAACATTTGTGAGTGTCTTGTCAGGGATCTAAAGGCTATTTATTGTCTGTGAGTGCACATATATGGCGAGTACAAGGGCACCTGCACTTAAGATCCGAGGTTAATGTCATGCATTTTGCCGCACAACGATCCCAAGGAGTCTTTGTGCACTCCATAGCCAGCATGAAGTTGACCCCAACCCCCGCAACCCGTCCTTGCAACCTCCCCACACACATCCCCGTGCCCCATCCGCCATGTCCATGACCAGCCATTAATTAAGCGCTGGCCAGGCCATTGGCCGAAGTGCAAAATAAACACATTTATTCTTTTCTTTTTTGAAAACGCCTGTTTTTTGGGGGGCAATTGCCGCCGTTTATTGATGTATTGGCGTTTATTGGTGTTTATTGACATTTGTGCATTGCTTGGGGAAGGTTTGGGGCCTCTTTGTTGTGCAATTTGGTAGGTGGGTCCACTTAGAACACAACGATACAAGATTTCCTTGGGTTGTGGGTGAGGTGGTGGTTGACGTTGAAGTTGAGGTTGAGGTTGACCATGTGGTTTTGTGGTTGTGGTTTTGTGGCTGTGGTTTTGTGGTTGTGGTTGTGGTTGTGGTTGTGGTTTTGCGGATGCAGTTTTGTGCTTGTGGCTCTGGTTGCGGCTCTGGTTGTGGTCCACGATCTTGTTGTGGGTGCGGTTGCACTTCAGCCCCAGCACTCCGACACTTTGACTCTTCCATTTGTTTGCTCTCATATACTAGACACTTTTTTCTCTCCAGAGTCTCCGGTTGGGTGGGTGTTGGGTGAGGGTCTGGTGAGGGTTGGTGAGGGTTGGGTGAGGCATGGCACTTCCACTTTTTTGCTCTCACGTACTAGACACCCTTTTGTCTCCGGAGTCTCGGGATGGGTGGTGATGTATGGATGTGGCCACTTGGCGCAATCCGGGTGCGGATTGGATGCACTTCCCTAGCATTGCCGCTGCTTTGTGTCACTTGCATTCACCGGAGGGTGGAGCGTTGACAAAGCTCAAGCACACCCAAGTTGCGCGAGCGGCGAAGTCTAAGGCCATGCGGGACAGTAGGTGTTCACTCATGAGAAGCCCTCGGCATACCTGCATGACCATTGGGGGCCACCACTAGTGTTGTGGCAGCCGTGAGTTGTGCTTGCTGTGGCGCCAACATCTGTGGGTCAGGTACTTATGCAGCAGGTGCCATCGGGTTGTTGAGGAGGCGTGCATGTAGTTTTTGGAATCTGCGGTACAATGCTTCGCATTGACTTATGGTGCTTGCTCAAATGACTTGACATCCCACACTATTAAATGTCATGGGTGCCACTTCCATGTGCATGCCGCTTGCACCGCTGATGGTATTTGTACCTCGTGTGCCAAGAGGGAGCCTGCATCTCCGCCTTGGCTTGGGCCAAAGGCGCGCAAGTTCAACCCTGCTTGGCAGCTCACCGCCACAGTTAATATTTGATTGAAAACTAGATACTAATGTTGCAAGTTGTTTTTGTATTGCCATAGGGAATCTACCTCGAGTGGCTCCTCACTTCGGTGCCCCAAGCTTGGCCGTGTTCTTTATGTGAACCAGTCCATCTGCGGCCACTGAAGAGGAGCAAACGGCAGAAGTTGAGGATGAGGGGCAAGAGGGAGGGGGGACAGGGAGGAGATCACAACCGGGAATAAATAGCACACACCAGAGTTGTAAAAGAAAAATGAATAGTGATGTGCAGATCACAACTAGGAATAAGCAACACACATCCAGAGTTGCAAAACATAAACAAAGGTGTGCAGGTCACAACGGGGGATAAACAACATCCAACCAGGGTTGTACAAAAAATAAACAGCAATGGCCATGCATGCAGCACATGCATGAACTAACAAATGGTCCGGTATGAAACAATTGGGGAAGACCCCCCACACATCTCCGACTCCTCCAAGGTAATGGGGCGGGGGGGCAATTTCATGCCGTATCGGGAGCATGTGCCCGATTGTACCCATCAATCCTATTTATGTCTTGTACCACATTCCTATCGCTCATCTTTTGCTGGCAGGTGGTGGTATTGAGCGGGTGTGGTGTGGTGGTATAGGTGTTGCAGGCGGGGACAAGGCCTTTGCTTCGTAGCTAGTTGATACTATACCCCCCCCCCCCCCGGCCGGGGGGGGGTCAAAGGCCAAAATAAAGTTTGTGTTCCTAAAACCGACCGTCAAGTTCAGGCCCCTTTCATAAATTTCACTGTTTTCTTGAGGAAAAATTCTATTGCTGTTGGCAAGTCCAATCGCAGAGAATATGCCCCAAGCAATGCCCACCCAAGTGACCGGTCCATGAGCATCTTCTCCAATACCGAGAAAACACTTTTTCACGAAAGCGACATCAAAATAGATCCAGGCGGTGGTTGGAATTTCCTAATTCATCATGTGCCATTTAGCAGTCATTCATCCTCATTCAAATTCAACATCTCCAATTTGAGGATCCTCAATCATCATCCATCATGCCATCCCCAAATTGGGTCACGGCATTAGGTTCTCCTCCAAAATCTTAATGTCACAACGAAGCAAGGTCAAAATAGGGCGATTTGGACTATTGCGTACATATTGGTATTAGTAGTCTTTGAAATTGCTTCACATTGAGCATTTCCTATTAGAGCATCAACCATCATCACCGTGCATTGTCCCATCCCCGATGAGGGTCACAATTTTAGATTCTTGATCAAAAACTTTCACACCAAAGCAACGTTAGAATAGGTCCACCCTCGCCTACTAGAGATGTTTTGGTATGGGCTTCAGATTGGCTATGGCCAATTTGAGGATCCTCCATCATCACCATCAATCATCCCATCCCCAGTAAGGGTCATGGTTTTAGATTCTCGACCAAAACTTACTTTCACACCAAACCAGCGTCACAATAGGCCCACGCTGGACTATTGCGGATGTTGGTTCCATCAAATTTTGGAATTGCTCCAAATTTAGCATTGCCAATTTGAGGATCCTCCATCATCATCATCCATCATCCGAGCCCCAATGAGGGTCACGATTTTGGATTCTGGACCAAAAACTTACTTTCACAGCAAATCAACATCAGAATAGGCCCACGCTAGACTACTGCGGATGTATTGGTATAAGCGTTTTTGGAATTGCTTCAGATCTAGCATCGCCAATTTGAGGATCCTCCATCATCATCCTTCATCATCCCATCCCCAATTAGGGTCACAATTTTAGATTCTCGGCCAAAAACTTATTTTCACACCAAATCAACGTCAGAATAGGTCCACTCTAGACTACTAAGGACCCCGTCATTGGTGAAAGGGTCCAAGTAGAGGAAAAAAGTGGAACGGGACTAGGGTCTGAGCCGCGGCAACAAGCCAACCGTTTTTTGCTAAGCTAGTGCAAACAAGCCCAAAACGGCGCTTTTGAGCGCCAATGAACCCCACTAAGGGCCTAGTTGGTGCTGCATGTCTCCTCATGGCTTTATACGCTCTCCCAAGGTCACCAAATGATCACCTGACAACAGCCCACATGTCCCCGAGGAACATCAAGCGTTGCCGGAAAAATTTTTCAGCCAACACATGTGGGCCACTTTTAGTGGAAACAGTCATTTTGCCTCTTTCACACATGCCATGACCGTCCCTAGGCAAGGCTAGAGGCTCCAAACAACGTCTTTTTGTATCCTAGTGGGCATATATTGTCATTGCACCCCTCCGAATGGGTATCACGGGGCCACTAAGGTCGCCAAAAATGCCCACATAGCAAAAATGACTATAAACTGCATAACCTGCATCAGTGCTCGTCCCGCTCAACTCCGCACAAACCCTGTGGAGTTGAGACACGAAGTCACTTTTTTCGGCTCAAAATCAAGAAACACCAAGAGATTCATGATTTTTGACATTAAAAAGGGGGGGGGGGGGCATTTTTTCACATTTTTGCCCCCCACCTCCTCCACCCCCCCCAAAAGTGGGTTCCAACGGGGGTGGGGGGGGCTGGGGGGGTCCGGACCGAAAACTCATTGGGGGATGCGTTAACAATGCAACCCCTTGGTACGCAAATAGGCCCAAAAAGGGGGGTATGTGGCGTTTCCCCCTCTGTGCGGGCCTGCCTGGCTTTGATCTAACAACCGGTGCAAGGTGATTTTCTGATGTGGGTGGGTGCGTGGGTCAGCCAACATCCCAGGCGGGGGCCATTTACCCCCCCCCCCCCCCAGTATCACTAAGTAATGGCCTGGCGGGAACGCAAAGGGCATTTGCCTCCTGTCCTGGACATACAGTGTGCCAGGCAGTGGATCGGGTATGCCATGCCTCTCCAGCGCTTGTCCCTGGGTAAGATGGTGGCCCAATTGCAGTGCTCGTTGAGAGTCCGAGCCGCCAGGTATAAAGAGTGGGGCTTGGCGTCATGGCATGTACCTCACATTGGGCCACGCTCTCGAATGTGCGCAGACTGGGTGGGCTGCACACTGGAGCCACTGGACATCGTTTTCTTTCCATCGTTGCAGAAAGATGCAATGTTTCTTGTCTTGTCTTGATTTGAGCCTTTTGTACTGATGAGATTACCCCTGATGCTCAGATTACATCTTCATCGCTTTGCCTGTGGTGCTTCATGGCCCCAGGGTCATTCCTGTGTGTGTGTGTGTGTGTGTGTGTGTGTGTATGTGCTCAAGAGGGAGGGCCAGAATCAGGGGTAGGGTTAATCAAGTCATGCCATTCCTGGCGTATTTCCCTGTGGCAGGGTTCAAGGAGGCGGCAGTGGCGGCAGCAAAAAATGTAGATGTACAACAGAAAAAGGCATAAGGCTGCCCAAAGTGCTGGCAATTACAAATGTCAGAGGGTCAGTGGTTTGAATTGCATCACTGCAGTATCCATATCACTGCCTGCCAGGAGGGCGCCGGCGGCTGATGGCAGGTGTACGCTGCCTCAGTTGCGTCAAATTGCCACAAAAGCTGTCCGAAGTCGTGGTTTCATAAGTTTCCAATGAACAATTCATTGGCAGCGGTTGTGATCTGATGCAGAGGGGGTGGTGGGATGCTGGAGGGGCCAAATATCAAGGCAGGGTGCGATTGGATGGTTCTACACGCCCCATCCCCCCCCCCCCTCCCACTCCTGCCTGGCCTGTAGGTATTTTCGGTGAGAGTTGGAAGGGCAGGGCAGAGGGGATTTCGGAGCTAGAAGTAGAAGGAGCTAGAAGCCTCAACTGCACTGTTGTGGCATTCCCCTGAGTGCAACAGGTTGTGTTGTGCTTTCCCCTGTTTTGGGTGTGCTGCCCTCGGCTGCAGATCAGGGCAAGCCTACATATGGTTCACAATGTTCGTTAGGTCTTTGTCATTGCCTCCTCAATGCTGTCTTCTCTCAGGTTCAAATGGCTTTTCAAAGGTGTGCCGCGCAATGAGGCGGACACTGAAGCGGATAATGCAGATTATGTCGCTGTCAAGGTGTGGCTTTTGCAGCACTCGTATCCCCACCTTTCCTGAGCGGGAAACTGGTCCAAACTGGTGCAAACGGATTGCCTCCTCTGCGGTTGCATATCTCGCGGGGACCACCATAATCTGCCAACGCGGAGCAAATTGGCACTTTTTGGGTGTTTTTGCAAGTTTCGCTCCAATGAGGAAACGTGCCGTCCCATACGGGGGTATGTGTATAATTTTTGAAATGTGCAGGAAGGCCAGGTCAAGGAGTGATTGACAGCACCCCTGGGTGTTTGCAACTGCTAGAGATCGGACACCAAAGTGAGCAATGCACACAAACATGCATTGTCATTGTCACCAAGTCCAGGGACCCTGTTAGGGCAGGCATCACCACGTCTGTTTTGGAATGTATTTTTTTTCAGCTTTGGCCAATCCTGCACCCTGCAACTCTTCACTGGTGCCCATCCTGTGTTCAGAGGCCTTCAGTGGTGAGCTGAACCTTCTGTTGCTTAGTCAGCCTGACCTTGCGCCAAGGAATGGTCTCACTGTAGCCTGCTTTCATCCCCGCATATCCAGGATGAGGGATCAGGTTCAAACTGCTCCCGTCAGGGATGCTACCAAAATGCAACCACTACATCATTCTGCCCCCAAATCAGAACAGGCTAGTTCTGTTGGTCCAGATCGCCGGAGGATGAGGCATAGGCCCCTGCCAGCCAACGACTGACATCCTGATTAAACAGCATCGTCCGCATGGACAAAATTCTCCATCATGTTGTCAGTTCAGCATGCAGACTCGGGTCGTCCGACGCTCAATGAGCACAAGCGAGTCAACAATGTCAGCGACCCCAAAAAACACTCCGTGTTGGCGGGATTGCTGTCAGCACGGGGATATATGTATGTGTTTGTGTACGTGCACTTGGATGTGCGTGCGTGCGTGCATCGGAGTATGTCTGTGTGTGTGTTTGTGTGTGTGTGTGTGTGTGTCCATTTTTTCGACAGGTGCCTTGTCACACAATTTTGGTGTTCTTGGCCTAATGAGGCAAATGCACCTGGGACAACTGCCTTGTTGCTCTGTTTGTCCGCTTATACGGCGTATCTGTATGTGTATATGTGAGAATTGCTTAGTGTCTATTTTTCCCGTCGCCCAGTGGTGGCTGACCTGGTTTTTCTCTGATGTTCACCTTTTTCTTTGGTGTAAGTCGAGTGTGGAGAAAAAAATGTTGAAAAGTTATGACATGCAATTTACGCTATTTTGGTGATAAAATGATCACACAACTTACGAATTTTTAAAACAAGTCACGCAATTTCTGGCTTTTTTGTTACGCGACATACGACAAAAAAACACATTTTACGCTTTTTTTTAAAAAAAACATTAATTGCGTGTTTTTTGTTGTTTTTGTGTTACGCGACCTACGCCAAAAAACACGACATTTATGCTTTTAAAAAAAAACACGATTTCAGCCCAGCCCCAGCCCACAAAACACTGATATGCATCAAGTTGAGGCTTGCCCAAGGCCCCGGCTCACCAAGCACCACTGTTATGCAATAGGCCGGGGTTTACCCAAGGCCCTGGCCCCACAACGTCCACACTTGTTACGGGGGCCCAACCCCACAGTTTCCATCTATTACAACGGCAGAGGAGTGTGGGTCAAGGACCGCATACTAGTGGCCCACTCCCAGGTGCGGAAATATCATCTATCACCTAATTGCATTTTGTTGGCCAATGGGCATTCCCAAATCCCACAATTGAGGACGTTTGCTCTCTCTTGCCTTGTATTAATAGACGGATGCTACCCCAGCTACCTCGGCTACTTTTCTTTGCTCAATTTGCATATATGCACCTACGGTTTGCTGATGGATATCTGGACTTGTGAAGTAAGTTTGCAATGAACTTGCACTCTAGGCGAAGTCATGGATTGCGGTGTCTTTGTGCATGTCCGTGGTGCGTGTTGCATGCTAGATAATGTTGTTTTAGTGTATGAATGTGGTTGGCATTGATGTTTGGTCAAGGTTCTATCGCTAGGGTACCGCTTCAGAAAAGGGCGAATTGGTCACGTCACCTTCACTTCGCCTTCACTTCGCCTTCACCAACAAAGGTTCACTGAAAGTTCACTGCAAGCTAATTGATGTTCACTCAAAGCTAGCTGAGGTGCACAGAAAGCTCGCTGCAAGCTCACTAAAGGCGAATTGCATACATAACAGTCACAGGTTCACCCCTTTCCTCCTCCCAACCCTTCCTCCTCCCCCGATAATCACCCCGTCCTCCCATATTCACATCCTCCTTCTTCTCATTAGGCCCTCTTTGTCTATCATGTTGCCCGCGGGTGTCGTCAACCCGAACGTTTCAAAGGCGTTCGAGGTCCTCTTAAATGAGGCATGGTACACGGTTACGATTTCATCGGACCTCAGCCCGTTGAAACGTTGGGCAGAGGATCTGAACCCCCCTCCTGACGTTATGGGATATTGGTTGGGGTGGCCGTGGGTGGGTACGTGCTGAGTGTCTGGTGTGTTGGTGGGTGTGCAGGCGCTCCGCGCATGTATTGTGTCTGCGTTGGTTCACAGATTTCGGTGTGGATTGTGTCCCGGATCACAAATGTCTTTGTGGAGTTTGCTTTACATCCCTTCCTCGGAGTTTTGCCTCCCTCTAGTGTTGGTGTGTCTATTTGTGGCTAGGTTTGTGTGTGTGTGTGTGTGTGTATGTGCGTGTTATCCCACACCGTCTGCACTCACCGTCACTTCCACCGTCCCCAAATGAGGATGTGGTTTTGTTTCCACAAGGCCTTGCTGGCTCTTGAACAGGATGAGGTATAGGGTCGTGTCTTGAGTTTACCGCTTCATCCGGGCCTAGGGTTTAGCTCAGCCTTCCATTGCTTTGCCGCAGCCCTCTGGCTCACCAAGGCAGCCAGAGGCTCGAGCAACTTGGTGACGACGGTTCCAGGATGTTATGCGCCTGTACGCACATTGGACTCCACACCGGCGGAGAGAAGAAAGCTTAGCGGAAACAGGCGTAAGTCGCATTTTTGTTTTTTCTTTTTTTTTTGGAAAGTGACTCATTGGTTTATGGCTTAAATTGCATGAACTTTTTTTTCGCCCACATTGTGTATGCGAAAAAATTTGCCTCACATTCGGGGGCTATTTTGTGTGTGTGTGTGCGGGGGGGGGGGGGGGGGGCTAGAATTGGGGTTATTGTTGTCAGTGGTTTGGGGACACTGCACTCGAATTGCTCCATGCACAGCAGTATCGATTGGACGAGGTCTCACCACAAGTGGTGACGGCATTGCTGAAGCGCAACATGGATGCACACATGTGGCCCCACAAACCACGCACAGAGATGTGCTGCTTGTACATCATCGGAGCTAGTAAGAGCCTCAAGCTAGGCACCCAGATGTAGCGCACCATTGCAGCTTACCCACAACCCCACGTGGACAAGCAATACATGCGCACTACCGCACCATCATTTTCGATATTTTTTTAAAACACTAGTTGGCGAGATGCCAGCAGCATTCGAAGTTATCCGTGTGAATGGCGCAGGATTACGTTTTTATCTCAACATTTCTCACAACATGCAACACAGGAGCGTAACAAATCAACGCCCCCGAGCCAAAAGAATATAACCAATTTTTAAACCTTTCCGTACGCTCAAAAAGTTCTTTGATGGGTCTGGACAGCTGATGGCGTGGACGTAGCTGTATCTCAATTCCAGACGCGGTTCTATGGTACCGAGCGTTACATGTGAATGGCATCATATCTACCTATGATCTTGATTGTAACTGTTAGTTTAACAAGATCCAGCCAAGGTAGGTGAAACACCATATGACGGAGGCATCCGAATGGCTACGTGCACCAAATAAATGGCATGCGGCCAAATGGGTATGGAGCGTAAAGCATTCTCGCAAGCGCCTAGATGGCGCGGGGAAAGCTAATGCCAAAAGCTTCAGATAGATCACAAAGGATGAGCTCCGCGCTTGGTTTTGTTTGAATTTGAACAAAACAATAATGATGTCAAGCGTGCCGGCAAGTAAGGTGCTGTGACCCATGTATAACGATGGGTGCATCTTGTTCTGCCCAAACTGCACATTTACATGGTGTATGGAGTGCACACACACACACACACACACACACACGTGTTTCGGGCACTAGGATATCTACATTTGAATTCTAAAGGCTGTCCGTATTGGGGAGGCCGGTGCACCACAACATTATGTCATTGTCGTGAAATTTTTTTTGGATACTGACACACCTACAAAAAAGCAGGCAGGCCTTGTTAATCAGGTGACGGAAATTGTACGGTGTGCATGGAGCTTATGTGTGGTCTCTGATTGCATGAACGAATATCGCAAGTGTGCACTATTGTACCACCATTACTAAAGTCATGGGATGCTTTTTGGTTCGTTAACCTACAGGGACGTGCATCCCATTAGTGGAGCCCTTTGCTTGCCCTACCACGTGATGTATATTAGGGTTACCTTGGTTCAATTTCCACTTGAGTGCTAAAAAATCAGCCTTAGTAGGCATGCACCTCAGGCTCTGGAATAGTTTGATTTGCGGCATGGTTACAAGTGGCCCTCTTGTGTGGCTGCATGCGGGAATTTGCCATGAGAGCCATGCATGAAGGCAGAAACCTGTGCATATGTGCACTCCCCCCACAACAAGCGTGCCACCATCAAAGCCACAAACGCTTTAAGCTGCAACATGCCAGCCCCCCCTGTGTGCAGTTGCACGGCGCGTGCAACGGTGGCTTGTTGATCATGCATGTTGGGAGGGAGAATGTTATGCATTGTGGCGACACGCACGAGAGTGTGTGGTCCACAACGGTTTTGGGGATTGGTGTGACGACTATGGGTGCCTCGAGGTTATTGCAGAAATTTAGTTCATTAGACGGTGTATGTGTGTGGCCTCCGGGTGACGTGTTGCAGTAGCAAACTTATTCACGTCGATTGTGGTCGCCGGGCGTCAAAGTAGATCTCCTTGACGGGGATGCACTGCGAGCAGTGAACAACAGTAAGCGGCTATGGTTGGGTTGGGCTGGTCTAACTTGACTGGGCTGCTCTAGGGCGGGCTGGGCTGCGGTGGGCTGCGCGGAGGTGTGACCCTTCAACCTGTGCCAAAGACGTCAGCAACAGAGTACCGCACCCTCTGCTCGTCATAACACTCCTTGCGGCGAGCTACTGCTTGAAAATTTCCTCCTCTTGGACCAAACGGCGCCTAGCCACCGACGGTCATGCTCTTCTTTTGACCGTTGGGTAGGCCTGACGAGAATCTTTCCACTTGGCGCCTTTGTAGTGCCGATTTGTAATGTTCAGCGCGCATGTGTGTACCTCGAGGCTCATGACATCTCATTCACCCATCATTGCACGCGGTGCGATCTTTTGTTTTCGCACGCCTACATGGTATGGTGCACACAAGTTTTGGTCCGCAGTATGTTGCTACAATACATGTCCGTGACCCTTGGTGCATCCTCGAGCTTTGATTATGTGGGTACGGTTTGAAGCCAAACTAGTTATTTTTCATCAACCACAGCTCCTGTTAGTCGGGGCCTTGGGAATCATTGGCAATTCGGCTATGGGCTTGCGCCTCCCACATACAACTCTGTGTTGGAAACCATTTGGTTGAGGAGCATCCGCATGGACAGCGCATGTGGTGCATAGCTTCAACTGCTAGGGTACGCCGGGTTGATACACGTGTGATCTAGAAGGGACATGCCACCATGTCCTCATCGCCGCTAGTCCCCCATGCTTACCCTCATGGTGACCCATTTCGTGTGCAAGGGCGGCTGACGCATGTCTAAACCGCCCAATGTCATTAGATGGGCTGTGTGCATGCCTTGCTTTCGCCAAAAGGCACTTACGCATCAATATGCTGTTTCATTTTAACATTTGGTACCGACGACAGCACCATCAGCCAATCAGATCTGCATATCAACAACGTGTCTTCTTCTTCGCTTTGCGTGTGGGATCCGTGTCTTCATATCCTTGTATGTGTATGTGTATGTGTATACGTATGCGTGTGTATATGTATGTGTATGTGTATATGTAAGTATATGTGTGTTTGTGTACGTGCCTGTGTATGTGTACATGTATGTTCTTCTGTAATTTGCATGTAGAACAAGGGGGTCGCGCTGGAGCCACATGGGGCAACACGGGACATGAGCGTGGATGCTGGGAACGTGGCGGGCTAACCACACAAGCGGGGGCTAGAAGGGATCGAGGGCTAGCCATGAAGACCCACAAATAGGTACTCAGTTAAAAAAAAAGTCCTTTGGTGCAAAATGCAACGGGACCCACGTTTGGGTTTTCACTTTGTCTCAACGATGAGCAATACGGTAGGTTCCACAGGGGTTCTAAGGCCAACGGCGTAGACTGGCACCTACGCGATGACGGGACTCAGCACAGTTACAAGACTCATACAAAAGGTTGCTGTCTTTTACGAGGGGCTATGGGTAAGGCTCATTGGCCATCGTACTCGGCAAGACTCCCGTTGTGCTCCGTAAGGGCACCCCAAAACGATGCAAGAACCCAAAGTATCGTGTTCCTGCCGAGGCCGGGGGTATGGTGTACCTAGCTACAATGATAGGAGATGTGTATACATGGACTACTTGCACGACAAACTACATCCTTCAACCAGTATGCATGCATTAACCCCCACGGCCGTCCAGGCGCGCGTGACCTCACCGTGGTGTGGGGGTGAGAACAGGGGGGGGGTCTCCTAGGCTAACACACAATCTGGGGGGCGACTCAGTCTAGCCGGGGCGGCTAGGTCGCCGGATCGCGTGCCCCCCCCCTCGCACGCCACTGTGGGGGAGCCACGATGGTACAAGGCGGGCTGCACCAGGGGGTGGCAGTTTGCGTGGGTTCTCCAGGCCTCCGTTTGGCCCAGCCCGCTCCGAGGCTTGTATTCTGTCATCCACCCAACCCGCTGCACTCGCTCTATTCTTGCAGAGATGCCCCCATGGTTGGGGACCGAGTGCGGCGGTGTGGCGGCCCTCGCGGCCCCTCCGGCGCGGGGGCGAGGAGAGGGCACCAATGGGAGGCGTGCCAACTTTTGTGCGGCGGGGACGCTGAGTGCGAGCTCGTGAAATACGGAGAGGCCCCCAAGGCTTAGTAGGGCTATGGTTACGGCGTGAAACAAGGCGGCCCCCCGGTCATGCCTGCCTTGCAGTGGTGGGCGCCATCACCCCATTTTTGCCAAAGAAAGGGTTATCGGGGGAATCCGTGAAGTAAGCGGAGCTCCCCCAAGCCACGTGCCCATGCTAGGGCTTGGTTTGCTGTGGGGGGCACCATCCCCCCCACTACTGCTGCCGAAAGGGTTGTTGGATGACTTTGTGAAGTAAGGGGAGGCCTCCCAAGCCACGTGCCCGCGTCAACGGGGGGCGCCATCCCCCCACTGGAGACCATATGCTGCCCTGTGGGACATGTATGTATCAAGTAATGTAACTCGTATGAACAATGAACCTCAGTATTGTATAATGTACACCTCGAGTTGAGAGTCGCTAGATCACCGCTAGAACAGGTCCCTAGAACGCCGAGAGAACAAAAACATTAAATACTGACCAGCCCCCCCCCCCCCCTCCTCCCTTGGAATGGCACCAAATACATGTGTACTCACAGACATGACATCACACAACACACAACAGCATACAACACCACACACCACAGGGTGCAGACACCACACAGCATGCCGCAACTAGCTAAAGACCCAACAAATAACCGAAGCTGCCAAACAACCCAACCTGCCAAGCAACCGACACACCATTCAACCAACCCCACCAACCACACCACATGAAAGCACAGCACATCACAAGGCACGTCATGTGACCACAACACGCTACCCCCCCACACAGTACAACACACCACAGCCAATCACACACTATAGGAGACCGCTGAGCAGCACACCACACCACACCACGCCACACCACATGACACGAGGCCACAGCACATGACACCAGACCACACCACATGACACCGCAACACACCACATCGCACCTCATCAGACCAGAACACAACACACCACGCCGCTACACAGCACAGCACACCATAGTAGATCGCACACCACAACAGACTACAACGAGGTGCTTAGGGGTGTTCCTATGCACCGGCTATCGGGTCGCTGTTGAGGAAAATGAAGAAGTGTGGGTGGCGCTATGTTACTAATGTTGAGTGTTTTGGCTGTGCGTTACCCCAAGGAGAACCCCTTAGCCAATGGTGGCCGGTCTGGCAGGTCTACCCCAGGCCCTAGGTACACGCTAGAACACGCAGTCTCGTGCTAGGCTAGAACACTCTAGCGTAGATTAGATCAAAACTAGAACGATATAATAGCTTGGGTAGAACACACAAAACAAATTGTCACACACACACACACACATGCACGCACACATTTTGACGCAGGCACGGGCACTGTGGGGCTGCCCTCCCTTCAAGCCGTTGGTTGGGGGGGGGGGGGGGGCACTTTGCTTTTGTTCATCATTTTTCGAGGGGGGGGGTGGAGAACTACCTTGGGGGGGGGGTTGGACTCAGGGGTCTGGGAGGGTGTTCTTTTCTTTGTTTCGCAGGTTGATTTTTATTCTATTTTTCTGCTATTGGACTGACGCAATGAACTTTTGAAGTTGCAGGTATGCCATGCAATGCTGTGCAGTGTTGTGGTGTGTTGTGGTCTCGCAAGGTGTAAAGTGGTGCCGGTGACGGGGGCACCGGCACCCTGTCCGCCACGGGCAGGGTCAGAGGGACCCGCGGCACCAAGTGGCATCCACCCACACCGCCACAATCCTCCACCAGTTTTCCTCCGTAATCGGACTAAACGCCCACCTGGGCACACGGTTACGGTATGCGAGGGGTAGAGGTGGGATGGGGGAAAGGAGCAGAATGAATGCGTGGACGGGGATACAATAAAGGATACACCCGAGTCACTCCGGTCCTGCGTGCGCCGCTTAGGGGTAGGGACGCCCCGTGGGAGAACCAGGTATGTAGAGGATCCAGCCAGTACCACACAGTGGTGGATACAACCGAGTCCCTCCGGTCCTGCCTGGACCCCTTGGGGGATAGGGGCGCCCCGTGGGAGAACCAGGTACAAACATGATCCAGCCACTCCCACACAGCGTCGGATACACCAGAGTCCCTCGGTTCCATGCCCGGGCCGCTTGGGGGATAAGGATGCCCCGTGGGAGAGCTCGGAATGCACAGGATCCAGCCACTCCCACACAGCGACGGATACACCCGAGTCCCTCCGGTCCTGCCTTGACAGCCTCGGTGATAGCGACGCCCCGTGGGAAAACCGGGGATGCAGAGGATCCAACCACTTCCATACAGCGGCGGATGCCCCTGGGTCCCTCCGGTCGTGCCTGGACTGGCTAGGGGATATGGACGCCCCGTGGGAGAACTAGATATGCACGGGATCCAGCCACTCCCACACAGCGGCGGATACACACAAGTTCCTCCGGTCCTGCTTGGGCCGCTTGGGCCTCGGGGATAGGGACGCCCCGTGGGAGAACCGGGTCTGCACAAGATCCAGCCACTTCCCCACAGCGGCGGATACACCCGAGTCCGTGTGGTCATGCTTGGGCTGCTTGGCGCATAGGGACGCTCTGTGGGAAAACGGGGTATGCCCAAGATCCAGCCATCCCCACACAGGGGCGGATACACCCGAGTCTCTCCGGTCTTGTCTAGGCCGCTTGGGGGATAGGGACGACCCGTGGGACAACTAGGTATGTACATGATCCAGCCGCTCTCACACAGCGGCGGAGACACCGGAGACCCTCCGGTCTTGCCTGCACCGCTTGGGGGGTAGGGACGCCCCGGGGGAAAGCCGGATATGCCGAGCATCCAACCCCTCCCACACAGCGGCAGATACACCCGAGTCCCTATAGTTTTGCCCGGGCGGCTTGGGATAGGCGCCCCGTGGGAGACCCGGGTATGCACAAGATTCAGCCACTCCCACACAGCGGCGGATACACCCAAGTCCCTCCGGTCCTGCCTGTGCCGCATGGGGCATAGGGATGCCTCGTTGGAAAACTAAGCATGCAAAGGTTCCAGCCCCTAGCACACAGCAGCGAATACACTCGTGACGCTCCAATCCTGCCTTGGCCTCTTGGGGGAGAGGGACGCCCCATGTGAAAAGCCGCTATGCAGAGGATCCAGCCGCTCCCAAACAACGACGGAAACAACCGAGTCCCTCCAGTTGGGCCTGGGCCGCATGGGGGATAGGGAACCCCCGTGGGAAAACCACGTATGCACAGGATCCACGCCCTTGCACACAACGTCCGTTACACGCGAGTCCCTCCAAACCTCCCTGGGCGGGCTCGGGGATGAGGATGTCCCACGCAAAAACCAGGTATGCAAAGGATCCAGCCCCTCCCACACAGCGGCGGACACACCGGAGTCCCTCCGCACGTGCCTGCGCCGCTTCGGGGATAGGCACGCCCCGTGCGAAAACCGGGTATGCACAGGATCAAGCCAATCCCACACAAGGGCGGATGCACCCGAGTCCCTCCGGTGCTGCCTGGGCCGCTTGGGGGATAGGGACGCCGCATGGGAAAACTACGTATGCAAAGATCCTGCCCCTTGCACACAGCGGCGGATATACCCGAGTCCCTCTAAACCTGCCTGGGCCGCTTGGGGGATAGGGACGCCCCGCAGGAAAACTGCATATGCACAGGATCCAGCCCCTTGCACATAGCGGCGGACACACTCGAGTCGCTTCGATCCTGCCTAGGCCTCTTGGGGGATAGGGACGCCCCATGTGCAAAGCGGGTATGCATAGGATCCAGCCACTCCCACACAGCGGCGGATACACTGGAGTCCCTTCGGTCGTGCCTGGGCCGCATGGGGGATAGGGACACCCTGTAGGAAAACCAGTTATGCACAGGATACACCCCCTTGCACACAGCGGGAATACATTTGAGTGCCTCCAACCCCCCGGGCCGCTTGGGAGATAGGGACGCCCCGTGCGAAAACCTGTTTGTGCTGAAGGTCCATCCCCTCCCACACAGGGGCACATACATCCGAGTCCCTCCGGTCTTGCCCGTGCCGCGTGGGCGATAGGGACGCCTCGTGGGAAAACCCGGTACGTACACGAACCAGCCACCCCCACACAGCGGCGGCTACGCCGGAGTCCCTCCGGTCCTGCTTAGGCCACTTGGGGGATAGGGACGCCGCATGGAAGAACCAAGAATGCACAGGGTCCATCCACTCCCACGTAGCGGCGGATACCCCGGTCCCTGTGGTCTTGCCTCCACCGCTTGGGGGATAGGGAAGCCTCGTCTGAAAAGCGGATGTGCACAGGACCACGCCACTCCCACAAAGCGGCGGATGCACGCAAGTTCCTCCGGTCCTGCCTAGGCCGCTTGAGGGGCGCCCGTGGGAGAACCGGGTATGCAAAGGATCCAGCCACTCCCGCACAGCTGCAGATACACCTGAGTCCCTCCGGTTCCGCGGGGGGATAGGGATGCCGCGTCAGAAAAACCGGGTATGCAGAGGATCTAGCCACTCTCACGCAGCTGCGGATACACACGAGTCCCTCCGGTCCTGTTTGGGACGCTTGGGCTTGGGGGATAGGGACGCCCCGTGACAGAACCGGGTCTGCAGAAGATCCAGCCGCTTCCACAAAACGGCAAATACACCCAAGTCCCTATGGTCATGCCTGGGCTGCTTGGCGGATAGGAACGCTCCGTGCGAAAACCGGGTATGCCCAAGATCTAGCCACTCTCACACAGGGAGCAGACACCCGAGTCTCTCCGGTCTTGTCTAGGCCGCTTGGGGGATAGGGACGACCCGTGGCACAACTAGGTATGCACATGATCCAGCCACTCCCACACAGCGGCGGAGACACCGGTGACCCTCCGGTGTTGCCTGCACCGCTTGGGGGGTAGGGACGCCCCGTGGGAAAACCCGATATGCCGAGCATCCAACCCCTCCCACACAGCGGCAGATACACCCGAGTCCCTATAGTTTTGCCCGGGCGGCTTGGGATAGGCGCCCCGTGGGAGACCCGGGTATGCACAAGATCCAGCCCCTCCCACATAGCAGCGGACACACCTAAGTCCCTCCGCACCTGCCTGCGCCGCTTGGGGGATAGGGACGCCCCGTGCGAGAACCGGGTATGCATAGGCTCAAGCCGCTCCCACAGAGCGGCAGATGCACCCGACTCCCTCCGGTCCTGCGTCGGCCGCTTGGGGGATAGGTACGCCGTGTGGGAAAACTACGTATGCAAAGATCCTGCCCCTTGCACACAGCGGCGGATATACTCGAGTCCCTCTAAACCTGCCTGGGCCGCTTGGGGGATAGGGACGCCCCGCAGGAAAACTGCATATGCACAGGATCCAGCCCCTTGCGCATAGCGGCGGACACACTCAAGTCGCTTCGATCCTGCCTAGGCCTCTTGGGGGATAGGGGCCCCCCGTGTGCAAAGCGGGTATGCATAGGATCCAGCCACTCCCACACAGCGGCGGATACACTGGAGTCCCTTCGGTCTTGCCTGGGCCGCATGGGGGATAGGGACACCCTGTAGGAAAACCAGTTATGCACAGGATACACCCCCTTGCACACAGCGGTAATACATTCGAGTGCCTCCAACCCGCCGGGCCGCTTCGGAGATAGGGACGCCCCGTGCGAAAACTTGTTTGTGCTGAAGGTCCATCCCCTCCCACACAGCGGCACATACATCCTAGTCCCTCCGGTCTTGCCCGTGCCCCGTGGGCGATAGGGACACCTCGTGGGAAACCCCGGTACGTACACGAACCAGCCACCCCCACACAGCGGCGGATACGCCGGAGTCCCTCCGGTCCTGCTTAGGCCACTTGGGGGATAGGGACGCCGCATGGAAGAACCAAGAATGCACAGGGTCCATCCACTCCCACATAGCGGCGGATACCCCGGTCCCTGTGGTCCTGCCTGCACCGCTTGGGGGATAGGGAAGCCTCGTCTGAAAACCGGGTATGCACAGGATCACACCACTCCCACAAAGCGGCAAATACACGCAAGTCCCTCCGGTCCTGCCCGGGCCGCTTCAGGGGCGCCCGTGGGAGAACTTGGTATGCAAAGGATCCAGCCACCCCCACACAGTGGCAAACACACCTGAGTCCCTCCGATTCTGCTTGGACCGCTGGGGGGATAGGGACGCCCAGTCAGAAACCCGGGTATGCAGAGGATCCAGCCACTCCCATTCAGCTGCGGATACACCCGAGTCTCTCCGGTCTTGCCTTGGCCGCTTCGGGGATAGGGACGCCCAGTGGGAGAACGAGGAAAGCACAGGATCTAGCCACACCCACATAGTGGAGGATACACCCCAGTCCCTCTGGTCCTGCGTGCACTGCTTGGGGGATAGGGACGCCCCGTGGGGAAACAGGGTATGCAGAGGATTGAACCACTTGCACACAGCGGTGGATACACCCGAGTCCCTCCTGACTCGCCTGCACCGCTTGGGGCATACGTACGCCCCGTTGGAAAACCACGTATGCATAGGTTCCAGGCCCTTGCACACAGCGTCGGATACAGTCGAGTCCCTCCAAACCTGCCTGGGCCGCTTCAGGGATAGGGGCACCCCGTGCGAAAACTTCTTTGTGCTGAGGATGCAGCCCCTTCCACACAGCGGCAGATACATCCGGGTCCCTCCGGTCTTGCCCGTGCCGCTTGGGGGATAGGGAGGCCACGTGGGAAAACGAGGTATGGTATGTACAGGAACCAACCTCCCCCACACAGCAGCGGATACACCCGAGTCACTCCGGTCCTGCCTGGGCCGCTTGGGGGATAGGGACGCCCCATGGGAGAACCAAGAATGCACAAAATCTAGCCGCTGCCACATAGCGGCGTATACATCCTAGTCCCTCTGGTCCTGCCTACACCGCTTGCGGGATAGGGGAACCTCGTTTGAAAACCAGGTATGCAAAGGATCCGGCCACTCCCACAAAGCGGCGGATACATTCGAGTCCCTCCGGTCTTGCCCGGGCCGCTTGCGGGGTAGGAGCGCCCCGTGGGAAAACCGGGTATGCAGAGGATCCAGCCACTCCCACACAGCGGCGGATACACCCGAGTCCCTCCCAACTTGCCTGGGCCGCTTGGGGTATAGGCACGCCCTGTGCAAAAACCACGTATGCAGAGGATGCAGCCGCTCCCACACAGCGGCGGATGCACCCGAGTCCCTCCGGTCCCGCTTGGACCGCCTGGGGGATAGGGGCGCCCCGTTGGAAGACCCGGTATGAAGAGGATCCAGCCACTGCCACACAGTTGCGGATACACCCAAGTCTCTCCGGTCCTGCCTTGGCCGCTGGGGGGACGGGCACGCCCAGTGGGAGTACTAGGAATGCACAAGATCCAGCCACTCCCACATAGCAGCGGAGACACCCGAGTCCCTCTAGACCTGCCTGCACCGCTTGGGGGATAGGAACGCCCTGTGGGAAAACCAGATTTCTAGAGGATCCACCCACTCCACATAGCGGCGGATACACCCGAGTCCTTGCGGTCCTGCCTGGGCCGCTTGGGGGATAGGGACGCCGCTTGGGAAAACTAGGTAGGCACAGGATCCAGCCCACTGCACGCAGCGGCGGATACACTTGAGTCCCTCCAAACCTCTCTGTGCCGCCTCGGGGATAGGGACGCCCCGTGCGAAAATCTTGTTGTGCTAAGGATCCAGCCCCTCTCACACAGCGGCGGATACATCCCAGGCCCTCCAGTCCTGCGAGGGCCGCATGGGCGATAGGGACGCCCCGTGGGAAAACCAGGTATGCACATGATCATGCCCCCTGCACGCAGCGGCGGACACACTCGAGTCCCTCCCAACCTGTCTGGGGTGCTTGGGGGATAGGGCCGGTCCTTGTGCAAAGCAGGTATGCATAGGATCCAGGCACTCCCACACAGCGGCGGATACACCCGAGTCCCTCCGGTCCCGCATGTGCGCATGGGGGATAGGTACGCATCGTGGTAAAACCAGGTATGAACAGAATTCGGCCCCTTGCACACAGCGGCGGATACAATGGACTCCCTGCAAACTTGCCTGGGCCGCTTCGGGGATAGGGTCGCCCCGTGCGAAAAGCTGGTATGCAGCGGATCCAGCCCCTCCCACACAGCGGCGGGTACACCCGAGTCCCTCCAGTCTTGCCTGGGCCGCTTGGGGGACGCCCCTCGGGAAAACGGGGTATGCAGAAGATCTAGCCACTTCCACACAACGGCGGATACACCTGAGTCTCTCCCTGGCCGCCTCGTGGATAGGGACGCCTATTGGGAGAACCGGGAATGTACAGGATCTAGCCACTCCGACATAGCGGCGGATACACCCGAGTCCCTCTGGTCTTGTCTGGGCCGCTTCAGGGATAGGGACGCCCCGTGCGAAAACCTGGTATGCAGGAGCTCCAGCCCCTCCCACACAGCGGCCGATACGACCGAGTCCCTCCGGTCCTACCTGGGCCTCATGGGCTATAGGGACGCCCCCTGGGAAAACTAGGTGTGCACAAGATCTAGTCCCTTGCACGCAGCGGCGGATACACCCGAGTTCCTCCAAACCTGCCTCGGCCGCTTGGGGGATAGGGACGCCCCGTGCGAACACCGGGTATCCACAAGTTCCAGCACTTGCACAGAGCGGCGGATACACCCGAGTCCCTCCGGTCCTGCCTGGGCCGCATGGGCGATAGGGACGCCCCGTGGGAAAACCAAGTATGCACATGATCTTGCCCCTTGCACGCAACGGCGGACACACTCGAGTCCCTCCAAACCTGTGTGAGCTCCTTGGGGGATACGGACGGTCCTTGTGCAAAGCGGGTATGCATAGTATCCAGCCACTCCCACACAGCGGCAGATACACCCCAGTCCCTCCGGTCCCGCCTGGCCCGCATGGGGGATAGGTACGCCCCGTGGTAAAACCAGGTATGAACAGGATCCGGGCCCTTGCACCCAGCGCCGGATACAATGGAGTCCTTCCAAACCTGCCTGGGCCGCTTCGGGGATAGGGTCTCCCCGTGCGAAAAGCTGGTATGCAGCGGATCCAGCCCCTCCCACACAGCGGCGGATACCCCCGAGTCCCTCCGGTCGTGCCCGCACCGCTTAGGGGATAGGGATGCCTCGAGCGAAAATCGCTGTATGCAGAGGATCTAGCCATCCCCACAGAGCTGCGGATACACCCGAGTCACTTCAGTCCCCCTTGGACCGCCTTGGGGATAGGGAAGCCCCGTGGGACAACCGGGTATGCAGCGGATCCCTCCATTTCCACACAACGGCGGATACACCCGGGTCCCTCCAATCCTGCCTGTGCCGCCTCGGGAATAGGGATGCCCCGTTGGAGAACCACGTATGCACAGGATCCACCCACTCACAGCGGCGGATACACCCGACTCCCTCCGGCCCCGCTTGCACCGCCTCGAGGATAAGGACACCCCGTTGGAAAACAAGGTACGTACAAGAAACTGCCACCCCCACACAGCGGCAGATTCACCCGACTTCCTCCGGGCGTACGGTGGCCGCTTGGGTCATAGGGACACCCCTTGGGAGAACCCAGAATGCACAGGATCCAGCCACTCCCATGTCGGCGGCGGCATCCAAGTCCCTGCAGTCCTGCCTGCACCGCTTGGCGGATAGGGAAGGCTCGTCGGAAAACCGGGTATGCAGTAGTTCTGGCCACTCCCACAAAGCGGCAGATACACCCGAGTCCCTCCGGTCCTGCCTGCACTGCTTGCGGGATAGGGACGCCCCGTGGGACGACTGGGTATGCAGAGGATCCAGGCACACCCACACAGCGGCAAATACACCTGAGTCCCTCCAAACGTGCCTGGGCCGCTTGGGGGATAGGGACGCCCGGTGCGAAAATGAGGTATGCAGAGGATCTAGCCACTCCCACAGAGCGGCGAATACACCCAAGTCCCTCCGGTCCTTCCTTGGCCGCTTGGGGGATGGGGATGCTTCGTGGGGAAACTAGGTATGCACAGGATCCAGCCCCTTGCACACATCGGCGGATACACCCGAGTCTCTCCAAACGTGCGTGGGCTGCTTGGGGGATAATGACACCCCGTGCGATAACCGGGTATGCACATGCTGCAGCCCTTGCACACAGCGGCGGATACACCCGAGTCCCTTCGGTCGTGCCTGGGCCGCATGGGCGATAGGGACGCCCCATGGGAAAACCGGGTATGCACAGAATCCAGCCCCTTGCACACAGCAGCGGACACACTCGAGTCCCTCCAAAACTTTGTGGGCTGCTTGGGGGATAGGGACGGTCCGCGTACAAAGCGGGGATGCACAGGATCTAGCCAGTCCCACACAGCGGCGCATACACCCGAGTCCCTCCGGTCGTTCCTTGGCCGCATGGGGGATAGGTACGCCCTGTGGGGAAACCAGTTATGAACAGGATCCAGCTGCTTGCACACAGTGGCGGATGCACTCGAGTCCCTCCTAACCTGCGTACGCCGCTTCGGGGATAGGGACGCCTTGTGCGAAAGCCTGGTATGCAGAGGATCCAGCCCCTCCCACACTGCGGCGGTTATACCCGAGTCCCTCCGGTCCTGCCCTGGGCGCTTGGGAGATACGGACGTCCCGTGGGAAAACCGGGTATGCACAGAATCCGGCGACTCTCCGACAGCGGCACATACACCCTGGTCCCTCCGTTCCCGCTTGGACCGCCTGGGGGATAGGGATGCCTTGAGGGGAAATCGGGTATGCAGCGGATCCCTCCATTTCCACACAACGGCGGATACACCAGAGTCTCTCTGGTGTTGCCTTGGCCGCTTCGGGGATAGGGACGCCTATTGGGAGAACGGGGAATGCCCTTGGTACGTGTATGAAAGGTAGTTTCGTTCATCATAAATGGTTTTATGAAATATGAACATATTTTGCTCTTGCTAGGGTACCCATGGGCCATTTTCGTTCAAAATTGGGGGGTTTGGGTCCACACCTTTGGGGTGAGTATTTTTTTTGTCCACCGGGGGTTTTTTGGGCAAATTGCCATTCTTGCCAGTTTCTGAAAATTATGAAAACATCCTCCCCCGTTCATAATCCGGTTCATAACTGAGTTCATAATTCAGAACTCATTTTATGAAAGCGCCAAGCGTTTTATGAACGCGTTTTATGAACGCGTTTTATGAACAGATGCACAAGCACACAAAAATCGCTCAGGCTTCAATCTTTCTTGTACTTGCTTTGTCCTTGCTTGTCCTTGCTTGTTCATTCCGCCCTACACCTCAGTATGGGGCCTGTCGGGTCCTCCCAAAGGGGGGCCGTGGCCTGGGTTTCGCCCCCAACCGGGGCCTGGGCATGGGTTTGGGCAGGTGGTTGGGCTGCGGGTTAGGCCCAGGGGTGCGCTCGGGCATGCACCTCCATGGGGGCAGCCTGAGGGCAGTAACTCATTGGGAGCAGCAGAAGGCTGCAGCTGCAGATAAGAAGGCCGCCAAAAAGAAGCCTAAACCCAAATCGGACGCTGAACCGCCGGCTAAGCCGGCCCCCAAGCCAGCCAAGCCTAGGCCCAAGCCTGAGGCTGAGCAGGCCCCTCAGCCCGAGCCCAAAGTTGGCAGCATGAGATGCATACAAAAGATGCCTCTCAACCCGAAACATCTCCTTTTCCCCTGGGTGTTCCACCCACACTCTGCCCCCCTGCCCCGCCGCAACCGAGGTTACGACCCCCGGGTAGACACCACCGGTGTAGGGCACATACACCTGTTCTCCAAGCAAGGGGTCAGGTGAATCATCTCCCTCCAAAGAGAAGGGCTCCTCACGTCACTTTTGCTGCTGCGGCTGCTTCCCCTTCCCCTTCCCATGTCCACGGGGGAGTGCCTAGTCCGACGATGAGCTGCTGCCCGATTCGAAGGACTTGCGCTTCGGTGGGGGGGGCTTTTTGGGTTGCGTGGGTTTGGGGGGGGGGGGGCACGGCAGGGGTTTGGGTTTCTCGGCGGGGGGGAGTTTTGCTGGGGAGGTGCTGCGGAGGCTGCCCGGGGTGGGGCGGCTCAACCCACAACTTGACAACAGGATCTTCTCGTCAGCACACCCCTCCCATCTCAACTCCCCCACGCTTGCCCAGCAGGGCGTATTCGCCGCCGGCGTGTCCGTTAGGCGGCGAGGGCGCCCCATTCCCCCATCCCCGGACAGGATGGCGCACCCCCGTTGGGGGTTGAGCAGCAGTAGTTGGTACAGGGCGGACAGGGCGATGCGGAACTCCGCGGTGCCCAACTTGTACCGGATGCGGACCCCCGCGACGTCCGCCGGGTTCACTTCCACGTCCACGACCTGTGAAAGTGCCATTCATAAATGCTCTCATAAAACGTGTTCATAAATTGCGTTCATGGTTCATAAACGGGCAGTGCAGGGTCGCTTAATTATGAACGCCGAATTATGCACGAATTATGAACGGATTATGAACGCACATACCTCAAAATCCGGGGCCGGTCCGATGGTTCCCATGTTGTCCAGGGCGGTTCGCACGTTCGCCGCTGCGCTGCGAGGGGCGCCCTGGGGGGTGGCGGTGGGGCCAGTGGTGCTGCTGGTGGCCGGGGCTGCCTGGCCAAGGGGCTTGATGGGGCGGGTGATGGTGAGGCCCTCCACGGCCCCTTGGTACGAGGCCTCCTGCCCCGGGTCATACCCCCCCCAAAAAATGGATTCCCACCGGGGGATGCACTCCAACGTGCGCCCGGAGCGCTACAGCTTCACCCACCCCCTTTCCTCCCAGTGGAGGAACAACAGCCCCCAATGGGAGCCCCGCATCAACGCCCCCCGCGGCCCCGAAAAAACTTTGGACTGCATCAAATCCCCAGCCCCATTTGGTTCGGGGATGGGGGACAGGGGCTTTCCCTGGAGGCGCTTCCATGCCATGCCCCCCCCCCCCCCCGTGTAGCGCCAGGCCCCCCCCTCACCCTTGTCACGGATGCGGTGCCACAACAGGCGGCGAAATGCCTAGCACAGGGTGACGGAAGTCACCTCCGGGCTCGAAAATAGGGGGGCATCGGGGGAGTACCCATTGTCCAGCACTCCTTGCGCCCAGGCGAGGGTCAGCACGTTGCGGTGGCTGGCCTAGCTGAGGCCCCATGCATGGCTTGCCTCCCCCCTCAACCACGGGGTCACAACCAAACCCCACACCCCCCTGCGTCCCCCTCCACCGCCATGTCCTCGAGCTCGACCTTCACCTCCTCGATGTCGGTTGCGGCCTGCTCCTCCTTCATCCCCCTCCCCCCCGCCGCCTCCTTCTTCTTCCTCTTCTCCTTCTTCTTCTCCTTCTTCCTCTTCTTCTCCTCCTTCTTCTTCTCCTTCTTCCTGCTCTTCCTCTCCTGTTTCGAGGAGTGGGCGGCGGGTCGGGAGGCGGAGGCGGGGTGAGCGGCGTGGGGTTGGGGGTGGGCTTGAGGAGGCGGAGGAGCTTGAGGTGGAGGTGGAGGTGGAGGTGGAGCTTGACGAGGCGGAGGAGCTGGAGCTTGGGCTGCCAGTCGCTGCTCCTGTCGACATGGGGGACACTGTTCATAATTCGGCGGATTCGGCGGATACACCCGAGTTTCTGCGGTCCCGCTTGGACCGCCTCGGGGGATGGGGACGCCCCGTAGGACAACCAGGTATGCGGAGGATCTAGCCACTTCCACAGAGCCGCGGATACACCCCCGTCCCTCCGTTCCCCCCTGGGCCGCCTCGGGGATAGGGATGCCCTTTGGGAGAACCACGTATGCTCAACATCCAGCCACTTCCACGTACCGCTGGAGACACCCGAGTCCATCCGATGATGCCTGGGCCGCTTGGGGAATAGGGACGCCCCGTGGGAAATACGGGTATCCACATAATCGAGCCACTCCCACACAGTGGCGGATACACCCGAGTCCCTCCGACCCCGTTTGGGCCGCTTGGGGGATAGGGACGCCCCATGGGAAAACCGGGTATGGAAAGCATCCATCCAGTCCCACACTGCGGCAGATACAGCCGAGTCCCTCCGATCTTGCTTGGGCCGCTTGGGGGATAGGGATGTCGCGTGGGAAACCCGGGTACGTACAGGAACCGGCCACTCCCACACTGCGGCGGATATACCCGAGTTTCTCCGGTCCTGCCTTGGCCGCTTGGGAGATAGGGACACCCTGTGGGAGAACCACGTATGCATAAGGTCCAGCCACTCCCACACAGCGGCAGATGCACCCGGCTACCTCGAGTCCCGCTAGGACCGCCTGGGGGATAGGTACGCCCCGTTCGAAAACCGGGCATGCAAAGAGTCCGACCACTTGCACACGGCGGCGGGTACACCTCACTCCCTCGAGTCTCGCCTGGGCCGCTAGGGGGATCGGGATGCCCGGTCAGAGAACTTGGTATACACCAGATTCGGCCACTTCCACAGAGCGGCAGATACACCCGAGGGCCTCCGGTCCTTCTTGGACCGCCTGGGTGATAGGGACGCCCCGTGGGAAACCCGGGTATGGAGAGGATCTAGCCGCTACCACATAGCGGCGGATACACCCGAGTCTTTGCGGTCCTGCCTGGGCCGCTTGGGAAATAGGAACGGCCCGTGGGAAAACCGGGTATGTACAAGAACCAGCCACTCCCACACAGCGGCGGATTTTCCGGAGTCCCTCCGTTCTTGCCTTGGCCGCTTGGGGGATAGGGGCGCCCCGTGGGAAAAGCGGGTGTGAAGACGATCTAGCCACGTCCACACAGCGGCGGATACACCCGAGTCCCTCCGGTCCCGCCTCGCCCGCTTGGGGGTCAGGGATGCCCCGTGGGAGAATTAGGTATGCACAAGATCCAGCCACTCCCAAACACCGGCGGATACACCCGAGTCCCTGCGGTCCCGCTTGGACCGCATGGGGGATAGGGACGCCCCGTGGGAAAACTGGGTGTGCAGAGGATCCAGCCACTTCCACACAGTGGCGGAGACACCCCAGTCCCTCCGGACTACCTAGGCCGCCTGGTGGATAGGGACGCCCCGTGGGAAAACTAGGCATGCATAGGATCCAGCAACTCCCACACTGCGGCAGATACACCCCAGTCCCTCCGGTCCTGCTTTGACCGCCTGGGGGATAGGGACGCCCCATAGGACAACCAGGTATGCAGAGTACCAGCCACTCCCACACAGCGGCGGAGACACCCATGTCCTTCTGGTCCTGCCTGTGCCGGTCGACTGATAGAGTTGTGGGAAAAATAGCCATGCACAAGAACCAGCCACTCCCAAAAAGTGGCAGATACACCCGAGTCCCTCCGGTTCTGCTTTGCGCTTTTGGGGATAGGGACGCCCCGTCCCAAAAGCTGGCATGCAGAGGATCCAGCCACTTCCACACAGCGTCGGATACACCCGAGTCTCTCTGGTCGTGCCCGGGCCACCTGGGGGATAGGAACGACCTGTGGGAAAACCGGGTATCAACAGGATCCAGCCCTTCCCACACAGCGGCGGATACACCCCAGTCCGTCTGCTCCTGCCTGCCCCGCTTGGGGGATAGGGATGCCCCGTGGGAAAAGCGGGTATGCAGTGCATCCGGCCACTCCCACACAACGGCGGATACACCCGACTCCCTCCAATCCTGCCTGGCACGCCTAGAGGATATGGATGCCCTGTGGGAGAACTTGGTATGCAGAGGATCCAACCACTTCCACACATCGGCGGATACACCTGAGCTGCTCCGGTCCTACCTGGACCGCCTTGGGGATCGGAACGCCCCGTGGGACACCCATGTATGGAGAGGATGTAGCCACTACCACATACACACAAGTCCCTGTGGTCCTGCCTGGGCCGCCTGGGGAACGGGGACACCCCGTGGGAAAACCTGCTATCTACAAAAACGAGCCACTCCCGCACAGCGACGGATTTACCGGAGTCTCTCTGCTCGTGCCTGGGCCGCAACGGGAATAGGCACGCCCCGTGGGAAAACCGGGTATGCAGAGGATGCCGCCCCTTCCACACAGCGGTGGATGCACCCGAGTCCCTCCGGTCCTGCTTGGGCGGGTTGAGGGATAGGGACGCCCCGTGGGAAAACCGGGTATGCAGAGGATCATGCCACTCCCACACAACGGCGAATACACCCGAGTCCATCCAGTCCTGCCTAGACCGCTTGCGGAACAGGGACGCCCCATGGGAAAACCGGGCATGGAGAGGACCTAGCCTCTTCCACACAGCGGCGGATACAAACGAGTCCCTCCGGTCCTGCTTGGGCCACTTGGGGGATGGGGACGCCCCGTGGGAAAACCAGGTATGCAGAGGATCTAGCCACTTCCAAACAACGGCGGATACACCCGAGTCCCTCCAATCCTACCTGGACCGCCTTTTGGTATAGAGATGCCCTGTGGGCGCACCAGGTATGCCCAGATCCAGCCACTCCCACACAGCGTCAGATACACCCCTGTCCTTCCGGTCCTGCCTGGGCCGGTCGGCAGATAGGGACGCCCCGTGGGAACACCGGCCATGCACAAGAACCAGCCACTCCCACAAAGCGGCAGATACACCCCAGTCCCTCCGGTCCTGCTTTGCCCGCTTGGGAGATAGGGACGCCCCATTGGAAAAGCAGGTATGCACAGGATCTAGCCACTTCCACACAGCGACGGATACACCCGAGTCTCCCTGGCCCTGCGTGGGTTGCTTGGTGGACGGGGACGCCCCATGGGAGAACCAAGTATACATAGGACCCAGCCACTCCCACACTGCGGCAGATACACCCGAGTCCTTCCGGTCCTCCTTGGGCTGCTTGGGGGATAGGGACGCCGCGTGGGAGAGCGAGCTATGCATAGGACTCAGCCGCTCCCACACAGCGGCAGATACACCCGAGTCCCTCCGGTCCCGCTTGGACCGCCCGGGGGATAGCGACGCACCGTGGGAAAACCGGGTATGCAAAGGATCCAGCCACTTCCACACAGCGGCGGAGACAGCCGAGTCCCTGCAGTCCTGCCTGGGCTGCCTGGTGGATGGGGACGCCCCGTGGGCAAACTAGGCATGCATAGCATCCAACCACTCCCACACTGCGGCGGATACACCCGTGTCCCTCCGAACCTGTTTGGGCCGCTTGGGGGATAGGGACACTCCGTGAGAAAAGCGGCTATGCAGCGGATCCAGTCAGTCTCACACAGCGGCGGATACACTCGAGTCCCTCCGAGCCCTGCCCTGGCCGCTTAGGGGATAGGGACGCCCCGTGCAAAAACCTGGTATGTAGAGGATCCAGCCACTCCCACACAGCGGCGGATACACCCGAGTCGCTCCGGTCCTGCCTGGCCCGCCTAGGGGACAGGGACGCCCCGTCGGTAAACGGGGTATGTACACGAACCAGCCACTCCCATGCAGCAGCGGATACACCCGAGTCCCTCCGGTCCTGCCTGGACAGCCTGCGGGATAGCGACTCCCCATGGGAAAACCGGGGTGCCTATCCCCCACTTGGTCCAAGTAGGGCCGGAGGGACTCAGGTGTATTTGCCGCCGTGTAGGGGTGGCTGGATCCTTTGTATAGCTCGTTTTTCCCACACGGTTGCGGATACACCCGAGTTCCTCCGGTCCTGCGTGGACCGCTTGGAGGATAGGGACACCCCGAGCCAAAATGAGGTCTGCACAAGATCTAGCCACTGCCAAACAGCTGCGGATACACCCGAGTCCCTCCCGTTGTGCCTGGGCCGCCTGGGGGATAGGGACGCCCCGTGCGAAAACCAGGTCTGCACAGGATCCGGTCACTCCAACACAGTCCTGCCTGGGCCGCTTGAGGAATAGGGACCCTCCGTGGGAAAGCTGGGTATGCATAGGATCAGCCACTAGCACACAGCGGCGGATTCACCCGAGTCCCACCGGTCCTGCCGGCCGCTTGGGGATCAGGGACGCCCCGTGCGGAAAACCAGGTCTGCACAGGATCCAACCACTCCCACACAGCGGCGGATACACCCGAGTCCCTCCGGTCGTGCCTGCGCCGCTTGGGGGATAGGGACTCCCCGTGGGAAAACCAGGTATGCAGAGGATCCAGCCACTCCCGCACAGCGGCAAATCCGCCCAGGTCCCTCCAGTTGTGCTTGGGCTGCTTGGGGAACAGGGACGCCCCGTGGGAAAACCAGGTATGCACAAGGCCCAGCCACTTCCACACAGCGGCGAATACACCCGATTTCCTCCGGCCCTACCTGGGGGATAGGGACGCCCCGTTGGAAAACCGGGTATGCAGAGGATCCAGCTACTTCCGCACAGCGGCAGACACACCCGAGTCCCTCCGGTCGTGCCTCGGCCACTTGGGGAGTAGCGACGCCCCGTAGGAGAATAGGGTATGCCGAGGATCCAGCCACTACCACACAACAGCAAATACCCCTCACTCCCTCCGGCCCTGCTTGAGCCGCTTGGAAAATCGGGACGCCCCGTGGGAAAACTAGGTGTGCACAGGATCAAGCCACTCCCACATAGCGGCGGATACACCCGAGGCCCTCCGGTCCTGCCTGGGCCGCATGGGCGATAGGGGCGCCCCATGGGAGAACGAGTCATGCACATGATCCATCCACTCACACAAAGCGGCAGATACACTCAGGTCCCTCCGGTCCTGCGTGGGCCCCTTGAGCGATAGGGACACCCCGTGGGAGAACCGGGTATGCCCAGGATCTAGCCACTGCCACACAGCGGCGGATACACCCGAGTCCCACCAGTCCAGCCTGGGCCGCTTGGGGGATAGGGCCGCCCTGTGGGAAAACCAGGTGTGCACGGGATCCAACCACTCCCACACAGCGGCGGATACACGCGAGTCCCACCGGTCCCACCGAGATGGTGTGGGGGATAGGGATACCCCGTGGGAAAACCGGGTATTCACAGGATCGAGCCACTCCCACACAGCGGCGGATACACCCGAGTCCCTCCGGTCATGCATGGGCCGCTTGGCGGATAGGGATGCGCCTTGGGAGAAGCAGGTATGCACAGGATCAAGCCACTCCCACAGAGGCCCGGATACACCTGAGTCCCTCTGGTCCTGCGTGGGCCGCTTGGGGGTTAGGGGCGCTCCGTGGGAGACCCAGGTATGCCCAGGATCCAGCCAATGCCACACAACAGCGGATACACGCGAGTCCCACCAGTCCCGCCTGGGCCGCTTGGGGGATAGGGCCGCCCCATGGGAAAACCGGGTGTGCACAAGATCCAACCACTCCCACACAGCGGCGGATACACGCGAGTCCCACCGGTCCCACCGAGATGGTGTGGGGGATAGGGATACCCCGTGGGAAAACCGGGTATTCACAGGATCCAACCACTCCAACACAGCGGCGAATACACTTGAGTCCCTCCGGTCATGCATGGGCCGCTTGGCGGATAGGGATGCCCCATGGGAGAACCAGGTATGCACAGGATCCAGCCACTTCCCACATAGGCACGGATACGCCCAAGTCCCTCCCGTCCTGCGTGGGCTGCTTGGGGGATAGGGACGCCCCGTGGGAGAACCGGGGCCTCCTTCGCTTTGGGACAGCCAAGGCTCCCGCCACATTGGCGAGGGCACCTCCTCCATTTCGGGACCACGGAGGCCGCCGGCGCATGGGCGAGTGGGCCTCCTCCGTTTTGCGACCTCCGAGGTCCTTTCTGCATGGGTGAGGGGGCCTCCTCTGTTTTGGGACCACCAAGGCCCCCGCCGCATGGGCGAGGGGGCCTCCTCCGTTTTGGGACGACCGCGCCCCCCACCGCATGGTCGCGGGGGCCTCCTCTGCTTTGGGACCACCGTGGCCCCCGCTGCCTGGGCGCTGGGGCCTCCTCTGCTTTTTCGGACCACTGAGGCCCCCGCCGCATGGGCGCGGGGGCCTCCTCCGCTTTTTGGTCCATCAAGGCCCACGCCGCATGGGCACGGGGCCTCTTCCGTTTTGCGACCACTGAGGACCCCGCCACATGGGCAAGGGGGCCTCTCCCGTTTTGGGACCACTGAGGCCTGCGCCGCATGGGTGAGGGGCCCTCCTCCGTTTTGGGACCACGGAGGCCCCGGTTGCATGGGCGAGGGGGCCTCCTCCGTTTTGGGACCACCGAGGCCCCCGCCGCATGGGCGAGGGGGCCTCCTCCGTTTTGGGACCACCGAGGCCCCCGCCGCATGGGCGACGGGGCCTCCTCTGTTTTGGGACCACCGAGGCCCCTGCTGTATGGGCGAGAGGGCCTCCTCCGTTTTGGGACCATTGAGCCCTGTGCCACACGGGCACAAGGGCCTCCTCCGTTTTGGGACCACCGAGGCCCCCTGCCGCATAGGCGAGGGGGCCTCCTCTGTTTTTGGGCCGCGGAGGCCCCCGACGCATGGGCGCGGGGGCCTCCTTTGCTTTCGGACCACCGAGGCCCCGGCCACATGGGTGAGGGGGCCTCCTCCGCTTTGGGACCACGGAGGCCCCTGCTGCACAAGCGAGGGGGCCTCCTCCGTTTTGGGACCACCGTGGCCCCCTGCCACATGGGCGAGCCCCCCCCCCCCTTTCTTTTTGACCACCAAGGCCCCCGCCGCATGGGCGCGGGGACCTCCTCCGTTTTGGGACCACTGAGGACCCCGCCACATGGGCAAGGGGGCCTCCTCCGTTTTGGGACCCCCGAGGCCCCCTGCCGCATGGGCGAGTGGGCCTCCTCCGTTTTGGGACCATCGAGCCCCGTGCCGCATAGGCGAGGGGGCCTCCTCTGTTTTTGGACCACCAAGGCCCCCGACGCATGGGCGCGGGGGCCTCCTCTGCTTTGGGACCACCGAGGCCCCCGCCACATGGGTGAGGGGGCCTCCTCCGCTTTGGGACCACGGAGGCCCCCGCTACACAAGCGAGGGGGCCTCCTCCGTTTTGGGACCACCGAGACCTCCGCCGCATGGGCGCGGGGGCCTCCTCTGCTTTGGGACCACCGAGGACCCCGCCGCATGGGCGAGGGGGGCTCCTCGGTTTTGGGACCACGGAGGCCCCCGCCGCGTGGGCGGGGGGGCCTCCTCCGCTTTGGGACCGCCGAGGCCCCCGCCGCATGGGCGAGCTTGAATCCTCCGTTTTGGGACCACCGAGGCCCCCGCCACATGGGCGCAGGGGCCTCCTCCGCTTAGGGACCACGGAGGCCCCCGCCGCATGGGCCCGGGGGCCTCTTGCGCTTAGGTACCACCGAGGCGCCCGCCGCATGGGCGCGGGGGCCTCTTCCGTTTTGGGACCACCGAGGCCCCCGCCACATGGGCACGAGGGCCTCCTCCGCTTTGGGACCACCGAGGCCCCCGCCGCACAGGCGAGGGGGCCTCCTCCGCTTTGGGACCACCGAGGCTCCCGCCGCATGGGCGAGGGGGCCTCTGCTAACCCCCTCCCCTAGCCGCCCCCCCCCCCCCCAACTAGTAGCGACTAGCAAGTCCCTTAGAGAAGCCCTCCTCGGCGGCTAGCCCCCCCCCCCCCCAAAAGCCCCCCCCCCCCCCCCCCCCCCCCCCCCCTAGGGGGCCTTCGGCCCACTTCTACTGGGGGGGGGGGGGGGGGGGAGTCGCGTCTAAAAGCGAGGAGACGGCCCACCCGTGAACAAGGGATATACCCAAGTCCCTTCAGTCCTCCACTGACCTTTGGGGACAGGGAAACCCCACAAGGGGATGGTGCAGGTGGGTGTAGTCCCTTCCTCCAACGCAGCGGTGGATTTACCCAAGACCCCTCGGTCCTGGATGGAATGTGTGGGGATAGGGACACCCTGTGGTGGGACGGTTCAGGTGGGTGTACCCCCCCCCCCCCCTCCATAGCGCGGGGTATACCCAAGCGTGTCCCCTCGGTCTTGCGCGAACCGTGTTGGGATAGGGAGGCCCAGTGGGGGGATGGTGTAGGTGGGTGCAGTCCCTGACGCCCCACACAACAGCGGACACCTCCGAGTCCTCCCCGGCCACGTGTTGCCAATAGGGGTTAGGGACACCCACTGAGGGGATGGTACAGGTGTGTGCAGTCCTTCCCTCCCCCACAGCGGTGGATACACCTGACTCCTCGCCGGCCATGGCGTGCTGGTTCGGGGAAAGGCATGCCCGGTTGGGATATCGTGTAGGTGTGCGCAGCCCCCCCTCCCACATAGCGGCGACTATACCCGAGTGCACGCCAGCCATGGGGTGCCGGTTGGGAGGTATGGTACGTGTGCGGTGCAGCCCCCCACCCTCACCCGCAGAGGGTACACCCGAATCCCCCCCTGGTCTAGGGGCAGCCGTGTGGGGATCAGGACGAGACTCCAGTCCCGCAAGATTGTCGGGAGGCCCGCCGCACGATCATGACTGGGTCCAAGCCCGGGTCTCCTACCCACTAACGGGGCTGGCATGGCGACCCGCACGGTAAGCGTCCCGGGCAATCCCCAACTTGAGGTACGTTCTAGGCCGGAACATGCACCGAGGGAGGATTTGCCCTACTGCGCACCGGCACCTCAAGTAGTATCTGGAGGGCTAAGGATCCACACGCGTGTGCACGGGGGGGACGTCTCCTCAATTCGGGTACGCGACTCCCCCCCCCCTCCATGCCCTCCGGGCCCACTTAGTCACCAAGCGTCAATGGCTGCGGGCCATACATCGGGTGGCGCCAAAGGCGCCCGAAAATTTTGTCCCCTTTGCTGGAGCCCCCCGAGAATGCAGGAGTCAGGTATCATTTCCGCCCACTTGCAGACCCCCAAGAAGGCACGGGTGAGGTAGCCAATTTTGATTTTGTCCCCTTTGCTGGAGACCCCCGAGAATGCAAGGGTTAGGTAGCATTTCCGCCCACTTGCGGGCCCCGAAGAAGGCAGGGATGAGGGAGCCAATTTTGATTTTGTCCCCTTTGCTAGACACCCCCGAGAATGCCAGGGTTAGGTAGCATTTCCGCCAGTGCTTTTGAGCACCAGATTAGCAAGACGAGGCGCTAAACAAATGTCGTTTGTTGCGAAGTGCTTTCCAGCAGAAGATTAGCAAGACGGGCCGCTATACAAATGTGGTTTGTTGCGAAGTGAAGATCCTGCATTCGGAGCAAAACCCCGGCCCAAGTGCAAAGCCAAATTCTACGGACTCCCACGCTTTGGCGTGGCCCCTGGAGTTGGGGATATGGAGAAGCCCTCCTCGGCGGCTAGCCCCCCCCCCCCCAAAAGCCCCCCCCCCCCCCCCCCCCAAGGGGCCTTCGGCCCACTTCTACTGGGGGGGGAGTCTCGTACAGAAGCGAGGAGACGTCCCCCCCGTGCCCATGTGACTGTGTCCCGAGCCCCTGGGGGGGGTGGCAGCTGGACCAGAAGTGAAGCCAGACTCCCTGCCTCGCGCCCCCTCCAAGGCTCTTGAGTGGTACCCGCGACACATGGTCGTGGCGTTGCATGGGTTCGGAATCCATGGGAAGGAGACGCTGAGGAGAGCCGCCGCCATGATGCTGAACTGGACTGGGCCCGCGGTCAGGGTCCCCCTCATTGATCGCCGGTCCAGATCGGTGAGGGCCGGCAGGCACCATGGGGATGGTGCGCGGGTGCGCCCTACCGGGGGACCGCATCTCCTCCTCCTGCCCTGTGGGTATGTGGCTGTTGTTGTGTGTGGTGCAGAGCAGCAGCTGTAGCCAAAAAGATCTGTGGTTGTCAGATGCTCAGCCTGTGGTCCTATACTCACAGAGCGCGAGCTGCATGCGGACACCTGCTCATTTGCCTACCCATCCATGCTCCCAGTCTGATGGACGTGCCTGCCACGTCAATGGTTTCGGATCATTGTGTTGCCTCATCTGTGGGTCACAGACATTCTTGAACGTCTGTGGGTATGTCCAAGGTGCGTTCCAACCTTTAGATAGAGCCCTCCTCACTTGTTTTTAGGCGGCATTCGAAGTCGTTGGCTTTAACCCTGCAGAAGTGGACGCTATATACAGCGTCATTGCTGGCATTATGCACCTCCAAGCCCTAACCTTTATGCAGCAAAAGGACAAGGTGCAGCCTTTGGTGTCCGCTGATTCGTGCCTATGCCTGTCGCAAAAGACGAAGCCGCGGTGTTCCACTGTTCTGCTGTGGTCTCCCTGACTCCCTGCAATTCATTTTGTAGGCAGCTTTTCAGAGCTCTAGAGCTCTTGGTACTGAAGCATAACACAAGTCGCTCTCATTTTTTGGACCTAACCTTGTTGCTTTTTATCTTTCAGGCTGTACTGAGTGAAGAGGATTTCAATTGGCTGTCGTTTGTATGTGACCTCTGGGGCTGCAATGTTGACGTCATGTTTGCAGGTATCAATCAACCTTTGAGATGGAGGCCATACACATTGTTCATGCCTCCAACTGCATGTTGCGCCAACTAAGATCCACTGCTGTGGCAAATATAGTATCTTACAACCGTGCCACTGCTCATGTTGCACTACTACACCTCCCACCAGTCCTAAGGGTAGAAGTGCTGTCTATTTTGCTGTTGGTGGTGCCAATACCATTGTGCAATGAGTTAACACTGGTGTGAGAGTGGAGTATATTCCGAGGAACGTGGCTCCTTCCCCATGGTCTGTGCCCCTGCTGAGCATGTAGCGTTTGGGTGTTCGCCGATCATATTCCTGGGCCCGTACTCCCATTGATTTGTGTGCTTGCAGAGCTGACTACCACTACGCAGTCCATCAGAGGGGATGCTTTCACGGTGCAGCACACTGTTGCACAGGTATGCTTCACCTTTCACAATCCACCTTGGAACCCTTGATGTGGACGCTGACGTCAATTGCTTTTTGTTATGATTCATTTGCAGAGAGTTGTGCGCATATCTTGTGTTTATTTTTCTGTGTGTGCGTCCGATGATTTCCCCCAACCGGCGCTGTGGTGCCCAGGACCCACAGACGGTGTTGTGCAGACAAAGGCTGTCTAGTTTTTGAGCATTCATCAAAATGATGCACTGAAAACTGTGACTGCGAATTGGGATGGAGCAGATCTCCAAACCCCAACCAAAACTGGAGGCCTTCTGCATGTGTGCATTCACATGCTTTGAAGTACACATAACCCATGTACACGCGCATGCCAACGGCAACAGCAAATAAGCCTCAACACATGCACCTTCAATTTTCCTTAGTACTGTTACCCTTGGGAAGAGGGGGGGAGGAAGCATCGGGGTCCCTCCCAGGGTGGCATGGAGCCAAGAATTAATTGAACTGAAACCCAATACCAGCCCCAACTCAACTACCAAGGTTCCTCCCACATTGTAGCAGCTATGGTGCAGCTGTGTATTCAGACAGTTCAGCCGTTGTGCATCACCGGGGGGCATACATCCTTCGTTGGCCATACCCACATATAAAACCCACACCCACCCACGCACACCCACACGCGCACGTGCACACGCGCGCGTGCACACACACACACACACACACATACAAATACACGCAGGATGTGGTTGGCACAACACATTTGCCCCATTAGGTTCCCCATGCCCCAAGATAGGGGGTGCCTTCAACGCACAGTGCGCGTGCAGTGCAACTGTTTGGCCGTTAGGGCAGCCTAAGGACTTATTGTTTAAGTCAGTTGTGGGACAAAGTTCAAATGTCTTTGCCAACTACCACTCAAAGATGGTTGCCAATCTGGTATTGCATGTTTCAACCCTATGGGGGATGGTGTAGGGTGGCTGCCTTGCCCATTCCACTGTTATGAATTGCATGCAAATCGTTTCATGATGTCTTTCCTCCGACAGAGGGCACTTCGTGCGCAGTGTGCGTTATGCAAAAACTGGTGTGTTTCGATGTAAGTCTCCCACATTCCTCCCCACTTTCCCCGCGTCATATTGCCCATTTCTCATAGCTTTTTTTCACTTCATCATGGAAAGTGTCTTTAAAGATGGCAGGTGGGCCGAAGAATCTCTATGCAGAATTCCTTTCATGTTCTTGCATGTTGCAGCACAAGCCATGGATATTGGAATGCAAAGCTGTGAGAAATGTGGGTGTGAGAGCAGCACATGAAAAGAACCACGACAATTGGGTGCGTACACAGGTTTCTTCATGCTTGTGCCTGGGTGGGTTTGGAAATTACTGGAAGCTGGAGTTACCCGTGGAATATGGGCTTCTTTGGGAGCTACTTTTGTGGGCATTAGTAGGGGGATGCTTTTTTGAGAAACTATGTTCCAAAAGGAGCGCACACTGCACCCAGTGCATGCACAGTGCAAGGATTTTGGATTGATGGCCCCCATGGCTGCGTTCCATTGCTCTGTGCACCCTCCTTTACATAGGCCAGTGATATCCGTGATGCAGTCTCCAAAGCCCTTTATCAACGTATGTGTCCATGCATTTGCACAGATGCGCTTGCACTGTGCTGGGGTGGGGGGGGCTTTGCTACTCAATCATGGTGGGGTCACCTCCATCAGACCTCCCAGGCCCCGCCCTCCCCTGCCCAAGTACCAACCAAGTACACACTCTCTCAACAGTTATGGCACACCCCACCTTGTCTGAGGGAGAGCAGCAAAAAGAATGGGCACTAGGGCGACCAAGTCGCCCCTGAAAATTTTGTTGCATTAGCTCCCCCTGCGTACCGCCGCCAATGGGCTCAGCACTGTGACTCCTCCTACCTCCTTCCCGCCATTCGTGCCCCACCCTCAGCCCTGTGCGGGCGCACAGCAGACATTGAGTGGCGTTGGGCCCAGTGGCGCCGGCCCCGGTCGTCAACTTTGGGGAAGAGGGCCTCGGAGACAGTGAAAGTGGGGATTCCAAAACATGTACCTCCAAATTGATGCCCTGACGTACTGATCACTGTGTTGGTCGGGGCTGGGCCCCAAATAACCCCCTCCCCCCCGGGGTGACTAAGCAATGGCCTGGGCACAAGGCCCCCACAGCAGCCAATCTCAAGCACTGACAATGCACCCCAGACAATGGATTGTAAGGGGTGAGGGCCTTTGTTAGGACACCCTACCACACACCGCACTGCAATGCACCACCCCCTTTGCGAGAGGCTGAGTTCCAACCCAATTCAACCGCCCGTTTGTGCATCGAGACTGTCTGATCAAATACCAAGCACAGTGGCGATGGGGCTGGTCCCAGTGTAAGGCTGACCGACCCCCCTTGGGGAAATGGGCTGGGCAGACTGAAAAACAAAGGTACCTCAAACCGGGGCCGTGTTAGTAGCTCGGATTATGGGTGGTCAATCATCAGTGGGCGGAGGGCGGAGGGTGGGGAGGTGAGCAGTGACCATTTTGAGTCCCCCCCCCCCTTCCCTGCCCGCCATGGGTGGCATACACTCTAGAGGGCCATATGCTATGCAGGACGGTGCACTACACAAAGCGGCTGCCCAGCAGTATGCACTCCCAGAACACGCCCAAGGGTGCAACATGTAGTGTAGGCACACAACTAAGAATGCAGGTGGGCTGACAGGGTCACAGCCATACTGAAATGACGTGACGTACTCAAACGTCAGGCACATTCCACCAAGTATTATGGGATTTCGGTTGATAGGATTGGTTCAGTTGATAGCTACTGCACCGCTTTGGCTCGATTCACAGACAACATACTAATTGCCACATCTGCGTAAACTCGTTGTGTAACACCGTCCAGCCGGCCCACAGACAATTCTTAATGGCCTGGCCCAGACCCCTGTTTCAGCACACCCTTCCCCCTTTCAGCGAACCCCCCGTGCAAACATCTGAAGTTGGCCGATGTGCCTCGCACCCAGGGTAGAGGCAGTGGTGCGTCTCTGCTCTCAAGCATTCCATTATTTGCCCTTCTGTCACTGTGGTGGGCTCGCAGAGGCCACAGCATTGGTCCATGGGACCGAACCCAAACATGTGCAACACGTGTGGCGGCGCCATCCCCAACACCTGCACCACCCCCATAGGGGTAGGCACACCCCTTCCGGCTTGCAGAGGTCACGCTGGATAGCCCCCTGTCTCCTGCCCCCGCTGGACCTTGAACCAGGGGCTCCTGATCAGCAGCCCTGCTGCATGGTCACTGGCACGTGGCCGTGTGCCTCTGCATGCCCATGTGCATGCCACATACTTGGTTGTCTTTCTATTGATTAGGGGTTCCAAAAGCGCGTTCTTCGTTTTTGTTGCATGTCTTTGTGAATGGCGTTGCCTTTGGCTGCCGCACAGTCCACACAGGTGGTGTGTGGTCAGGAGCACGTTTGGGTCCCTGTCTGCAGGCACCTTCCAACACATTGTGGACCGTTTGAATCAGATGTTGGACCGAGAGCACGAGACAGCGCCACATGCCTGGATTGGTATGCACCAATCAGCCTCTCTAAAAGGCAAGGATCAGGATTTGGATGCGTTGCGAGGATCGATGTGCACATCGGAGCATGGGTTTGCACGTCCTGGAGCAGAGGCAGGAGACGTGGGCTTTGCGGGCTGCCATTCTCCGTAATTCCTGGCCCATACCATCTAACGGTCTGAGTTACTTCTGAGGCATTGCAAAAGGGGCGTGTGGGGATCCGAAACAGATTGATCAACCTTTGGAAACATACTTCTTGATTTGGTGAGAACCTTGCCATGTGCTTCTTGGGTCAGCTCCCCAGCACCACTTGGTCATGCATCCTCCAACTAAAAAGCTGCATCACCAGATGTGGTGAGATCAACGGTCGAGAGGCCCGCCGGATTTGACCGGACTTGGGTTCGGCGGACTTATCGGCTCGGCGGACCTTCGGCCAGCCGATCAGCCGGCCGAAATTCCGGTTTAACCCGTCACCCCCCCCCCCCCCTTTTGTCATACTGAAAATCCCCCCACCCCCCGTTCCCCTCAACTCCCCCCCCCGCCCCCAAAGCCTACAGGGCCACAGGCAAGGCGGTACACACACAATGCGGTGCACACACAAGGCGGAACACACAAAAGGCAGTCTGTGGCCACTCCAAGAGTCATGTTATTTAAGGGGCCACATGCAAGGCGGTACACGCATAAGGCGGTGCACACACAAGGCGGAACACACAAAAGGCGGTCTGTGGCCACCGCAGGAGTCATGTTATTGAAGGGGCTACAGGCAAGGCGGTACACACAGAAGGGCGTGCACACACAAGGCAGTGCACACACAAGGTGGAACACAGAAAAAGTGGTCTATGGCCACGGTAGTAATCATGTTTTTTAAGGGGCCACATGCAAGGCGATACACATAGAAGACGGTGCACACACAAGGCGGAACACACAAAAGGTGGTCTGTGGCCACCGCCGGAGTGATGTTATTGAAGGGGCCACAGGCAAGGCGGTACACACAGAAGGCGGTGCCCACACAAGGCGGAACACACAAAAGACAGTCTGTGGCCACTGCAGGAGTCATGTTATTTGAGGGGCCACAGGCAAGGCGGTACACAGAGAAGGTCGTGCATACACAAGGCGGAACACACAAAAGGTGGTCTGTGGCCACCACCGGAGTGATGTTATTGAAGGGGCCACAGGCAAGGCAGTACACACAGAAGGTCGTGCATACACAAGGCGGCCCACACAAAAGGTGGTCTGTGGCCACCGCAAGAGTCATGTTATTTGAGGGGCCACAGGCAAGGCGGTACACACAGAAGGTCGTGCATACACAAGGCGGAACACACAAAAGGTGGTCTGTGGCCACCGCAGGAGTGATGTTATTGAAGGGGCCACAGGCAAGGCGGTACACACACAAGGCGGTGCACACACAAGGCGGTGCACACACAAGGCGGAACACAGAAAAAGCGGTTTGTGGCCAGGGCAGGAATCATGTTATCTTAGGGGCCACAGGCAAGGCGGTACGCACACAAGGCGGTGCACACACAAGGCGGAACACGCAACAGGCAGTCTGTGGCCACTCCAAGAGTCATGTTATTGAAGGGGCCACATGCAAGGCGGTACACACAGATGGTGGTGCACACACAAGGCGGAACACACAAAAGGCGGTTTGTGGCCACCGCAGGAGTGATGTTCTTGAAGGGGCTACAGGCAAGGCGGTACACACACAAGGCGGTGCACACACAAGGCAGTGCACACACAAGGCATAACACAGAAAAAGTGGTCTATGGCCACGGCAGGAGTCATGTTTTTTAAGGGGCCACATGCAAGGCGATACACATAGAAGACGGTGCACACACAAGGCGGAACACACAAAAGGTGGTCTGTGGCCACCGCCGGAGTGATGTTATTGCAGGGGCCACAGGCAAGCCGGTACACACAGAAGGCCGTGCCCACACAAGGCGGAACACACAAAAGGCGGTCTGTGGCCACCGCACGAGTCATGTTATTTGAGGGGCCACAGGCAAGGCGGTACACACAGAAGGTCGTGCACACACAAGGCGGAACACACAAAAGGTGGTATGTGGCCACCGCAAGAGTAATGTTATTGAAGGGGCCACAGGCAAGGCGGTACACACAGAAGGCGGTGCCCACACAAGGCGGAACACACAAAAAGCGGTTTGTGGCCACGGCAGGAATCATGTTATTTTAGGGGCCACAGGCAAGGCGGTACACACAGAAGGCCGTGCACACACAAGGCGGAACACACAAAAAGCGGTTTGTGGCCACCGCAGGAGTCATGTTATTGAAGGGGCCACAGGCAAGGCGGTACACACAGAAGGCGGTGCACACACAAGGCGGCACACAGAAAAGGCCGTCTGTGGCCACCGCAGGAGTCATGTTATTTGAGGGGCCAGAGGCAAGGCGGTACACACAGAAGGTCGTGCATAAACAAGGCGGAACACACAAAAGGTGGTCTGTGGCCACGGCAGGAATCATGTTATTGAAGGGGCCACAGACAAGGCGGTACACACACAAGGCGGTGCACACACAAGGCGGTGCACACACAAGGCGGAACACACAAAAAGCGGTCTGTGGCCACGGCAGGAATCATGTTATTTCAAGGGCCACAGGCAAGGCGGTACACACACAAGGCCCTGCACACACAGGGCGGAGCACACAAAAGGCGGTCTGTGGCCACCGCAGGAGTGATGTTATTGAAGGAGCCACAGGCAAGGCGGTACACACAGAAGGCCGTGCACACACAAGGCGGAACACACAAAAGGTGGTCTGTGGCCACCGCAGGAGTGACGTTATTTGAGGGGCCACAGGCAAGGCGGTACACACAGAAGGTCGTGCATACACAAGGCGGAACACACAAAAGGTGGTCTGCGGCCACCGCAGGAGTGATGTTATTGAAGGGGCCACAGGCAAGGCGGTACACACAGAAGGCGGTGCACACACAAGGCGGATCACACAGAAGGCGGTCTGTGGCCACCGCCGGAGTGATGTTATTTGAGGGTACACACACAAGGCGGTGCACACACAAGGCGGTGCACACACAAGGCGGAACACACAAAAAGCGGTTTGTGGCCACGGCAAGAATCATGTTATTTCAGGGGCCACATGCAAGGCTGTACACATAGAAGGCCCTGCACACACAAGGCGGAACACACAAAAGGCAGTCTGTGGCCACTCCAAGAGTCATGATTTTTAAGGGGCCACATGCAAGGCGGTACACGCATAAGGCGGTGCACGCACAAGGCGGAACACACAAAAGGCGGTCTGTAGCCACCGCAGGAGTCATGTTATTGAAGGGGCCACAGGCAAGGCGGTACACACAGAAGGCGGTGCACACACAAGGCGGCACACACAAAAGGTGGTCTGTGGCCACCGCAGGAGTCATGTTTTTGATGGGGCCACAGGCAAGGCGGTGCACACAGAAGGTTGTGCATACACAAGGCGGAACACACAAAAGGTGGTCTATGGCCACCGCAGGAGTGATGTTATTGAAGGGGGCACACACAAGGCGGTACACACACAAGGCGGTGCACACACAAGGCGATGCACACACAAGGCGGAACACACAAAAAGCGGTCTGTGGCCACGGGAGTAATCATGTTATTTCAAGGGCCACAGGCAAGGCAGTACACACAGATGGCGGTGCACACACAAGGCAGAACACACAAAAGGCGGTCTGTGGCCACCGCACGAGTCATGTTATTGAAGGGGCCACAGGCAAGGCGGTACACACAGAAGGCAGTGCACGCACAAGGCGGCCCACACGAAAGGCGGTCTGTGGCCACCGTAGGAGTCATGTTATTTGAGGGGCTATAGGCAAGGCGGTACACACAGAAGGCCGTGCACACACAAGGCGGAACACACAAAAGGTGGTCTGTGGCCACCGCAGGAGTGATGTTATTGAACGGGCCACAGGCAAGGCGGTACACACACAAGGCGGTGCACACACAAGGCGGAACACACAAAAAGCGGTCTGTCGCCACGGCGGGAATCATGTTATTTGAGGGGCCACAGGCAAGGCTGTGCACACAAAAGGCCCTACACACACAAGGCGGAACACACAAAAGGCGGGCTGTGGCCACCGCACGAGTCATGTTATTGAAGGGGCCACAGGCAAGGCGGTACACATAGAAGGCAGTGCGCGCACAAGGCGGCCCACACAAAAGGCGGTCTGTGGCCACCGTAGGAGTCATGTTATTTGAGGGGCCATAGGCAAGGCGGTACACACAGAAGGCCGTGCACACACAAGGCGGAACACACAAAAGGTGGTCTGTGGCCACCGCAGGAGTGATGTTATTGAAGGAGCCACAGACAAGGCGGTACACACACAAGGCGGTGCACACACAAGGCGCTGCACACACAAGGCGGAACACACAAAAAGCGGTCTGTGGCCACGGCATGAATCATGTTATTTCAGGGGCCACAGGCAAGGCGGTACACACAGAAGGCCCTGCACACACAAGGCAGAACACACAAAAGGCGGTCTGTGGCCACCGCAGGAGTCATGTTATTTGAGGCGCCACAGGCAAGGCGGTACACACATAAGGCGGTACACACAGAAGGCGGAACACACACAAGGCGGAACACACAAAAAGCGGTCTGTGGCCACGGCAGGAATCATGTTATTTCAGGGGCCACATGCAAGGCGATACACACAAAAGGCTCTGCACACACAAGGCGGAACACACAAAAGGCGGTCTGTGGCCACCGCAGGAGTCATGTTATTGAAGGGGCCACAGGCAAGGCGGTACACACAGAAGGCCGTGCACACACAAGGCGGAACACACAAAAGGTGGTCTGTGGCCACCGCAGGAGTGATGTTATTTGAGGGGCCACAGGCAAGGCGGTACACACAGAAGGTCGTGCATACACAAGGCGGAACACACAAAAGGTGGTCTGTGCCCACCGCAGGAGTGATGTTACTGAAGGGGCCACAGGCAAGGTGGTACACACACAAGGCGGTGCACACACAAGGCGGTGCACACACAAGGCGGAACACACAAAAAGCGGTTTGTGGCCACGGCAAGAATCGTGTTATTGAAGGGGCCACAGGCAAGGCGGTACACACAGAAGGCAGTGCACACACAAGGCGGCCCACACAAAAGGCGGTTTGTGGCCACCGTAGGAGTCATGTTATTTGAGGGGCCATAGGCAAGGCGGTACACACAGAAGGCCGTGCACACACAAGGCGGAACACACAAACGGTGGTCTGTGGCCACCGCAAGAGTGATGTTATTGAAGGGGCCACAGGCAAGGCGGTACACACACAAGGCGGTGCACACACAAGGCGGTGCACACACAAGGCGGAACACACAAAAAGCGGCCTGTGGCCACGGCAGGAATCATGATATTTCAGGGGCCACATGCAAGGCGGTACACACGGAACGCCATGCACACACAAGGCGGAACACACAAAAGGCGGTCTGTGGCCACCGCAGGAGTCATGTTATTTGAGGCGCCAAGCAAGGCGGTACACACATAAGGCGGTACACACAGAAGGCGGTGCACCCAGAGGGCGGTGCGCACACAAGGCGGAACACACAACAGGCAAACTTTGGCCATTGCACGAGTGATGTTATTGAAGGGGCCACAGGCAAGGCTGTACACACAAAAGGCCGTGCACACACAAGGCGGTGCACACACAATGCGGAACACCTAAAAGGCGGTCTGTGGCCACCGCAGGAGTGATGTTATTGAAGGGGCCACATGCAAGGCGATACACATAGAAGACGGTGCACACACACGGCGGAACACAAAAGGCGGTCTGTGGCCACCGCAGGAGTGATGTCATTGAGGGGGCCACAGGCAAGGCGGTACACACAGAAGGCCGTGCACACACAAGGCGGTGCACCCACAAGGCGGGACACACAAAAAGCGGTTTGTGGCCACGGCAGGAATCATGTTATTTCAAGGGCCACAGGCAAGCCGGTACACACAGAAGGCCGTGCACACACAAGGCGGAACACACAAAAAGCCGTCTGTGCCTACGGCAGGAATCATGTTATTTTAGGGGCCACATGCAAGGCGGTACACACATAAGGCGGTACACATGGAAGGCGGTGCACACAGAGGGCGGTGCACACACAAGGCGGAACACACAAAAGGCGGTCTGTGGCCACCGCCGGAGTGATGTTATTGAAGGGGCCACAGGCAAGGCGGTACACACAGAAGGCCGTGCACACACAAGGCGGTGCACACACAAGGCGGAACACACAAAAAGCGGTCTTTGGCCACGGCAGGAATAATGTTATTTCAAGGGCCACATGCAGGGCGGTACACACAGAAGGCAGTGCACAGACAAGGCGGAACACACAAAAGGCAGTTTGTGGCCACTGCAGGAGTGATGTTATTGAAGGGGCCACAGGCAAGGCGGTACACACACAAGGCGGTGCACACACAAGGCGGTGCACACACAAGGCGGAACACACAAAAAGCGGTCTGTGGCCACGGCAGGAATCATGTTATTTCAGGGGCCACATGCAAGGCGGTACACACGGAACGCCATGCACACACAAGGCGGAACACACAAAAGGCGGTCTGTGGCCACCGCAGGAGTCATGTTATTTGAGGCGCCACAGGCAAGGCGGTACACACATAAGGCGGTACACACAGAAGGCGTTGCACCCAGAGGGCGGTGCGCACACAAGGCGGAACACACAACAGGCAGTCTTTGGCCACTGCACGAGTGATGTTATTGAAGGGGCCACAGGCAAGGCTGTACACACAAAAGGCCGTGCACACACAAGGCGGTGCACACACAATGCGGAACACCTAAAAGGCGGTTTGTGGCCACCGCAGGAGTGATGTTATTGAAGGGGCCACATGCAAGGCGATACACATAGAAGACGGTGCACACACACGGCGGAACACAAAAGGCGGTCTGTGGCCACCGCAGGAGTGATGTCATTGAGGGGGCCACAGGCAAGGCGTCACACACAGAAGGCCGTGCACACACAAGGCGGTGCACCCACAAGGCGGGACACACAAAAAGCGGTTTGTGGCCACGGCAGGAATCATGTTATTTCAAGGGCCACAGGCAAGCCGGTACACACAGAAGGCCGTGCACACACAAGGCGGAACACACAAAAAGCCGTCTGTGCCTAGGGAGGAATCATGTTATTTCAGGGGCCACATGCAAGGCGGTACACACATAAGGCGGTACACATGGAAGGCGGTGCACACAGAGGGCGGTGCACACACAAGGCGGAACACACAAAAGGCGGTCTGTGGCCACCGCCGGAGTGATGTTATTGAAGGGGCCACAGGCAAGGCGGTACACACAGAAGGCCGTGCACACACAAGGCGGTGCACACACAAGGCGGAACACACAAAAAGCGGTCTTTGGCCACGGCAGGAATAATATTTTTTCAAGGGCCACAGGCAAGGCGGTACACACAGAAGGCAGTGCACACACAAGGCGGAACACGCAAAAGGCGGTCTGTGGCCACCTCAGGAGTGATGTCATTGAAGGGGCCACATGCAAGGCGATACGCATAGAAGACGGTGCACACACAAGGCGGAACACACAAAAGGAGGTCTGTGGCCACCGCAGGAGTGATGTCATTGAGGGGGCCACAGGCAAGGCGGTACACACTGATGCGGTGCACACACAAGGCGGTGCACACACAAGGCGGAACACACAATAAGCGGTTTGTGGCCACGGCAGGAATCATGTTATTTCAAGGGCCATAGGCAAGGCGGTACACACAGAAGGCCGTGCACACACAAGGCGGAACACACAAAAAGCCGTCTGTGCCTACGGCAGGAATCATGTTATTTCAGGGGCCACATGCAAGGCGGTACGCACATAAGCCAGTACACACAGAAGGCGGTGCACACAGAAGGCCGTGCACACACAAGGCGGAACACACAAAAGGCGGTCTGTGGCCACCGCAGGAGTCATGTTATTGAAGGGGCCACAGGCAAGGCGGTACACACAGAAGGCCGTGCACACACAAGGCGGAACACACAAAAAGCAGTCTGTGACCACGGCAGGAATCATGATATTTCAGGGGCCACATGCAAGGCGGTACACACAGAAGGCGGTGCACCCAAGGGGCGGTGCACACACAAGGCGGAACACACAAAAGGCAGTTTGTGGCCACTGCAGGAGTGATGTTATTGAAGGGGCCACAGGCAAGGCTGTACACACAAAAGGCCGTGCACACACAAGGCGGTGCACACACAAGGCGGAACACACAAAAGGCGGTTTGTGGCCACCGCAGGAGTGATGTTATTGAAGGGGCCACATGCAAGGCGATACACATAGAAGACGGTGCACACACAAGGCGGAACACACAAAAGGCGATCTGTGGCCACCGCAAGAGTGATGTCATTGAAGGGGCCACAGACAAAAGTACACACATAAGGCGGTGCACACACAAGGCGGTGCACACACAAGGCGGAACACACAAAAAGCGGTCTGTGGCCACGGCAGGAATCATGTTATTTCAGGGGCCACAGGCAAGGCGGTTCACACAGAAGGCCGTGCACACACAAGGCGGAACATACAAAAAGCCGTCTTTCCCTACGGCAGGAATCATGTTATTTCACGGGCCACATGCAAGGCGGTACACACATAAGGCGGTACACACCGAAGGCGGTGCACACAGAGGGCGGTGCACACACAAGGCGGAGCACACAAAAGGCGGTCTGTGACCACGGCAGGAGTGATGTTATTGAGGGGGCCACAGGCAAGGCGGTACACACAGAAGGAGGTGCACACACAAGGCGGAACACACAAAAGGCGGTCTGTGGCCACCGCAGGAGTCATGTTATTTGAGGGGCCACACGCAAGGCTCTACACACACAAGGTCCTGCACACCCAAGGCGGAACACACAAAAGGCGGGGTGTGGCCACTGCAGGAGTGATTTTATTGAAGGGGCCACAGGCAAGGCGGTACACACAGAAGGCCGTGCACACACAAGGCGGTGCACACACAAGGCGGAACACACAAAAAGCGGTTTGTGGCCAGGGCAAGAATCATGTTATTTTAGGGGCCACAGGCAAGGCGGTACACACAGAAGGCCTTGCACACACAAGGCGGAATACACAAAAAGCGGTTTGTGGCCACGGCAGGAATCATGTTATGTCAGGGGCCACTGGCAAGGCGGTACACACAGAAGGCCGTGCACACACAAGGCGGAACACACAAAAGCCCGTTTGTGGCTACGGCAGGAATCATGTTATTTCAGGGGCCTCATGCCAGGCGGTACACGCATAAGGCGGTACACACAGAACACGGTGCACACAGAGGGCGGTGCACACACAAGGCGGAACACACAAAAGGCAGTCTGTGACCACCGCAGGAGTGATGTTCTTGAGGGGGCCACAGATAAGGCGGTACACACATAAGGCCGTGCACACACAACGCGCTGCACACACAAGGCGGAACACACAAAAGGCGGTTTGTGGGCACCGCAGCAGGCATGTTATTGAAGGGGCCACAGGCCAGGCGGTACACACATGACGCGGTGCACAGACAAGGCGGTGCACACAAGCTGAACACACAAAAGGCGGTCTATGTCCACCACAGGAGTCTTCTTATTAGTATACGGGGGGGTGTCATTAGTATATGGGAGTTTTAGTACAAGGGGGGGTGACGGCTTAAAACGCACTTTCTTTAAAACGCACACCGTTTATTCGGATGAAAAAAGAGGGGGATGACGCATTAAACCAGACTTTCGAAAGTCTGCCGAGCCGATGAGTCCGCCGGGCCGATAAGTCCGCCGAACCCCAAGTCCGGTTTAATCCGCTGAGCTTGGCCGAGAAACCACCAAGAGCATGTTGGGGACAATTTGGTTTTCAGGTGGCAATTTTTTCCTAGGATTCAAGCCCCGTATTTTGCTTCATTAGAGCTTTTGAAGTGCAGGTTTCCAAGTTTCGGGAAAACGCCACTGCTGGGCTGCCGTTTATGGCCTGAGGGGGGAGGGGGGAGCGGAGGAGGCGGGAAGAGGGGGGTAGGAAGAAACGAACCCACCCGCATCTTACATACAAAAACCCATGAACTGTGGCCAAGTTGGGTTTTTTTAAAACAACCTCACCACTTGGCCCCCATGTTGGGCCCAACAGGGGGCACTTGGAGATGGCATCTGGAATTTGTGCCGTTGGGTAGCGGGTGCATATCGACAAACAAAGTTGAATAGCCTCTGGGTCTGGTTCGGCGGCGTGGCAATGATAGGCTAACCAAGTCCTGGATTTGAAAAAAGTCCTTGGTTTAAAAAAGTTCTTGATTTAAAAAAAGTTGTTCATTTAAAACAGCCCTTGATTTAACCAAGGTCGTTGATTTCAAAAAACTCAGCTGTGTACGAGTTCTCAGTACCACGGCAAAGGATGGCCTCAACAACGTGATAGCATGGAAGCGCGGAAAGATTCCCCAAGTGGTGTTCTACTTTATATCAAGGACTTTTTTTAAATCAAGGACTTTTGAAACCAAGAACCTTTTTTTTTATGAGGGACTTTTTTGAAATCAAGGCCCAACTGGGGGCACCTAGAGATGGGACCTGGGAACTGCGATGTTGCATAGCGGGTGCATATGGCCAAACAAAGTTGAATAGCCTCTAGGTTTGGTTCGGCGGTCTGCCCATGATAGGCTGGCCAATTTTTGCCTAAGATGGTGCAGATTTCCCTGAAACATGTATGGCAGGAGGGGTGCCTAACTGGTGAAAACCGGCTACCCATGGGTTTGCATGTGCTCCCATTATAACCAAACAATGACCATATGCCACGACCAGATGTATTTCCTTGTGTCAAAGAGGGGGTTGCATGCATTGTGCAAATTTTTCATATGTCACTTTACATGGGCACTATTTTTTGCCACATTGCTGGCTCACAAGCGAGGTGTTGTTGCAAGGTGTGCTATGCTGGGGTACTTGCAACGGCATGTTTTTTCGACCACCTAAGTGTGCATGGCGTTGTGTCCCTAGTGGTGATGTTTGCTATCACTCAGCTCGGATGTCCTTTGTCTTTGTCCAAGTCACATTTAGCGCACATGTTTTCTACCGTTGCATGAGTATGGACGATCTAGTTCCAAATGATGCCTTGGGTTTTTCACCACATGCTAGGGACCATTGAGAAGGCACAAGAATTAATGACAACGGTCAAAAGGCGCCACGAATGAACATCAACCATCGAGAAGCTATCAAGAATGAACACCAACCATCCAAAAGCCACCGGGAATGAACAACACCCATCTAGAAGCTGGCAAGATTCAGCAGCCGCCAGCCCCGGCAAGTCACTACGAAGTAATAACAGCCACCTAGAAGCCACCAAGAAGTAGCAAAAACCATCCAAGAGGCAGGAGGAATCATCTGCAAGCCTCCAAGAACATCCGCTGCGGTAATTTTGAGAGGGCCTCTTCACGAGGTAAATCTCGGGAAGCATCAAGAGGTGCGTGCACCATGTGGTTGGTTTGGGCTCATTGCGTGACCCTCATAGGGCCTAGCTCACCCTCGTTCAGGGTCTGAACGTCCAAATGGGCGTTTCTAAGGGGCGGAAGCTCCATATAGTGGGGGTTGGTGGGTGGACTGGGTGCCTCTAGAATTGCTTTTTGAGCCATTTAACCCAAAATACGGCGCAATCTTGTTTCGCGACTTGTTTCAGCCAAACAATTCACACTTAGGGCCATTTTGGGTCATTTTTAGGACATTTCTAGGACATATTGCGGATTTGGAGGCCACCAAAGGGCTGCTCCCACAAGGAAACCAAGCTGTTTACAAATGTGTTGTCCATGTTTTCTTGGTTTGGTTGTTTAGAGCGATTTTCGGGCCTCTTTTGGACGAAAAAAAAGGATGTTTTTGGCCCGAAACTCAGCATATTTCAGACTTGGCACCTATGCACCGGGTACCACCGGTGAGTTGGGGCTTAAAATATGGATTTGGGAAGTGATGTGTCCGTGTGGAGGTGGCTAGAGCAAAGTACAGCCCAAAACATTGGGACTGAGATATTGGCAAAATGGAAAGGTGAAGTGCTTGCTTGCTTGCTTGCTTAAGTGTTGTGTGTTAGCTAGATTTAAGGGGAGAGAAGCATAGTCAAAAATTCTGTGATATGCACCCCTCTTTCAAACTGTATGTGGCTCCCTAGGCGGCTCTAAAAGGCAGGCGATAAGAGACCCATTGTCAAGTTTGAGGAGGTTGCCTTTGTTGGGGTGCGTTGGTGTACCGTAGCCCAAGGGGGTTGCATTGTGCGTTCAACCCCTTGTAAATTCCTATCTTGTTGAATAATAGTTTCCCTCCATGAGTTTTTTGGTTGGGACTCCCATAGACCCCCCCCCCCCATCCCCCATTGAAACCGCATTTTTAAGAGGTGGGTGGGGGTTGTCCAACCTACTGTAGCTTCACTACCAACTGATTTCAAACAAAACCATATTGATAACCTCTTTTCTACGAAACCAAACGCAAACCACACTTCGTTGTGTGAGAAGCCAACCCCACACCTCCATTACCACCCCATGCCTCGCAACCCTTGTGGCCGAGGAAAGGCCTGTGTACACCCACTACCATAGTTTTGCAAGTTTCGGAACATTATTTTGCACCGATGCTTTTGTTTTCCTCCGCTTGATTTCAATAAAGCAAAGAAGAGGGGCACAACCACGTCACCGTGTGGTGACATACTAAGATCATGAAAGAGGAACCGTGCTTGATGGCTGCGTGGCCCACTGTGTTGGACGGATGCAAGGATGAAAGATCAAGATCAAGTGCATGTCCCATGGGAGGCACACCGGTGATGCCAAAGACCTCCAGCAGTATGCTAATGAGAAGGCGTGGGTTTTTTACTAAGTAATTTATTGAGTAGAAAATTTGATTTATTTTTCTGCTGATAAATTTACTTAGTAGAAAAATCAATTATTTTTAACCTAATTATTTTAGTTGGTATAGAAAATTAATTTTTTTATTACGTGAAAAATGTGCCAAAAAAATAAGTTTTTCCGATTCTAACTACCACCGCTGATTCTGCCCCCCGCTTTCAAGCGGTGTGGACCGCCGAGGTGGCAAAGGTTATGTAGCCACCCGGCCCACTTGTCGGCCACTTCTGATTCTGCCTCTTGCTTTGAAGCGGTGGGAACCCCCCATGCGGCAGGGGTTATGTAGCCACCCGGCCCACTTGTGGGCCACCTCTAATCCGTGGCAGGGGTTATGTAGCAACCCGGCCCACTTGTGGGCCACCGCTGATCCACCCCCCCCCCTTTCCCTGAAGCGGTGGGACCCCCTAGGCGCAAGGGTTATGTAGCCACCCGGCCCACTTGTGGACCACGTGTGACCCCCCCCCCCCCCCCCTCTGAAGCGGTGGTAACTCTCTAAGGCAGGAGGGGTTGTGTAGCCACCCGGCCCACTTATGGGCCACTTCTGACCCCCCCCCCAACCCAGCCCCGCTCTAAAGCGGTGGGGACCCCCCAGGCGGCAGGGGTTATGTAGCCACCCGGCCCACTTGTGGGCCACCTATTATTCTCTCTCTCCTTTTTTGCGTTTGCCCTTTGTGTTTGGAACGGTGTCCTCCAAGCAAAGCTCTGCGGATGGCACTAAGGCATGCACGAATAAATCGGCCACAATGAGTCCCGTGGGCACAAATGATACCCTTGGAATACACATGCACTGTACCATTGCTTGGTTGTTTGTGAAAATTTACCCTTGAGCTAATGAAGGAGCTTACTCATCATTCATGGGTAAAGAGTCGCAGACACACCGCGAGGTGCAGTGCATGTGGTGGACCGACAATCAAATTGCATTGCATGGTTAGACAACTTATAAACATCAATTCACAGTCATGTTTGCAATGCTCATTGGAAATTTTGTGGGTCATAATAAACCTCCAGCTTGGTGTTATTCCCTCCATTGAATGTTGTATGTTGTGTTCTTCCTTTTTGAACGTGGAGGAACTTGTTCTTGCATGTGGTGCAAAGATTCTTTTGCCCGATGATCCCGCCAACCCTCAAAAGTGCACAATAGTGCAGGGCATTGTGTGGAACCTACCAAAGGCACCAAGGAACCACTTCCATCTGACCATGCCTGACCGTAAGGAGGCAAAGACGGAGGACCAGGGAGAGGGTGAGGACGAGAAGGGAGAGGATGAAGGGGAGGTAGTGGAAGATCGTAACAACGAAACTGAGAAGTTTCATACTAGTAAGGAGGCTATCTGCTCCTATGGCGATAAAGGTTTCAGGTTCAAGCATACGGACGATGAACTTTGCCATGCCATTTGTTTTACCGGATGCCCCCTCAAGTGTCCTTGCGGCCCATGCCCAGCCCTCTCAAAAGTGCATAGAAATGTTGCTTCTAATGGGCAGTGGTACGTTAATGTTGTCACACCGCATACAGATGATTGTTCCCATCGCACGGAGTTCAAGGTAAGTGGGTCCTGGTTGTGCGGGGTGTTTGGGAAATCATTGAAACAAAGTACTTTCAACACCGAAAAACCCCCATGGAAATCGCCGATTTACTACAGACGAAGAAGTAGTTGTGCATTGCTTACACCCGCCACCGCCTCACAGAGAAAATACGTCGGCATTTGCAAGGGGCTTGTCGAAAAAATGGGGGGGGGGCATGAACATGACAATGCAGGAGTTGGCTACATTGCTAGATGCGTGGCCAAGAAGTAGTGACTCTCCTGACGAGGTGATCCTCTTGGATTATTGCCTCACCCCCTTTATGGCAATTGTTTTTACCACAAACCGCTTCTTGGAGACCGCACGGATAATGTATGCTGACGAACAATAGAATGGGATTCCTCCTTGGTGCTGGCTTGATGGCGCGGGCAGGGTCATATGGCAGCGCACGCGTGTATTGCTCCTTGGTGGCCTTACGGCGAACCACACCTTGGCGCTCTATGCATTCAGCCTCACCGAGAGAGGAAAAAAAAAGAGTCATTGCAATTCATTCTACAAACGGCCAAGAATGCCATGGAAGCCCGCTTTCTGGGGTTTTCATTGGATATGGCCATGTTTATGAGTGACGGTGCAGACGAAATGATCAACGCTGCCCCTGCCGTGTGGCTCACTGTTCTATGGTTGCCGTGCTACTAGCATGTAGATTGTGGTGTGTTACTTATTGGTGGGTGCCCAAAGCGCTCTTAGTCCGGATTGGGACACAATGGGTGTGGTGTGGGTTGTCCGTGACTCATTGTGGAATGCCTCATGTGCTAGTCCACAACGCCGACAGGAGTTGGTTGGATCGTGGGCAGACCGCACTTTCGACACGTCATCCATTGATATGTCTTTTGTACCACCCCTGATTGTGGCGCAGGTTTATAATTTGGACAATTCGCATTGGGTGCTCCGCTTGTTGTTGATTGCCCCAGCGCGCGAATACCTCTGCCTTAAGTTTGACCCCCTATCTGACCAACCACACATTGTTGGGGCAAACCGGGAGGAGTTGGCTGTTGTGGATTTGATTGAGCGAGAAGGCATTCAACCACAGCAGCGGAAGAAGCGGGCAAACATTTTGGATGCTTTCGGTGCCCTTGCATTTGCAATTGCACCCCTGCATTCGACCTTCATTGGGCAGATTGATGGTGTCAATTCCCATCCAGCATGTCTCTTGACATTGCATTGCGCCTTGTCTCGACGCGTTGTGGAGGGCATGTTGCAAGTGCCACATGACAGATTGTGGTTGCTGTGTGAAATGGCCGAAGCTACTCTTGATTTCGGTCGTTCCAAGTCGACCTTCACCCCAAGGACGGCACGATTGGATTGGGAGGTGGCTCGGATGTACACCGAACCCCAATCCATGGACCCCGTTGACACATGCTTTTCTTGTGATGGCACACCTTACATATCTTGCCATGAATGTAAGGTTCTTCATTGTACCTTGCATGCGTCTATCTTGTGTCAATTGGAGATTGCGCCAATTCTAGGCGGCAAACCTTGCTGCTGCTGTTGTTGCTTCTGATGTTGTTGCTGCTTTTGCTGTTAACACCCGTCGCGGTGTGTGGATGTGTCGCAAGTGGTATGCGGTGCCTCCTCAATACCCCTAGAATGTTGATGGTCAATTGAGAAATGACCAAGCATGTTGCGTCGAGGTGCAAGGGGAGTTGAAATCGGCTCCGTTTGGGATGCGCACCAATAATCCCATAGTCCGAGGCAAACCGCGCCATGCAGATACCAAGGCCGACTTGATTTTCAAGCGTGTCTTCTATAACTACTTGTTAGTAGTTGGCACAGATGTTGGCTGTGGCCTTGTCAGGACTCTTTTCTTGAGCCTGATTTTGTTTCTAGTGCAATTATATTTTGTTATGTTGGTCGGGTGCCAACTAATTGGTGTGCATGATGGTTTGGCTTGGGTGGGCGCCACTAACACAAGTGGCCGGGAACCGACTCGGGGGCCTTGTGCCCTTAAACAAAAGTACCACCTACCATCAAAGTGTTGACTACCTTGTTTAAAACGGCAGCGGGGGGGGGGGGACTTCGTAGAAACGAGGTAAAACTTAGTAAACAAAAATTTTCAGAAAAAAATTTCATGACAATAAACTTATTTTTACTAAGTCTTACCTCGTTTCTACTGAGTTCTACCAAATTGTCCTCAGTTTTACCTCGTCTAGTACCAAGTTTTACCAAACACCCGTCGAAACCCGTGTGTACTCGCTTCAAAAATTTGCAGCCGTTTGGGTGGATGGAATTGTGCGTTCATCCAGAACATGCCTTGTGGCTACCGTGACACTCTTGACACAGGGCTTCTTGATATTTTTGGCTTTGAGAACTTCAAAGCCAACTACTTCGAGCAGTTGTGCATCAATTTCTGCAACGAGAGGCTGCAACAGGTCTTAGGCTTTGTGCATCTTGAGCTGGGGTGTGGTGCCGGCGTAGCAGAATAGACCAGGTGGTGTAGCTGCATTGAGTATTTTTTTCGGGGGCTGGGTGTTTTGGGGCTGTCGTACATGTGTAGCTGAGATGCTAGCGTAATGCCGGTGTGCTGTAGGTGTCGGTACAGCCACTGTGGATAAAAAGATCTTCGGGCGGAGTGGTGACAGCACTTTGGGGGTGCGGTGTCGGCATCGTGCATCGATGCCGCAAGAGTGCATTGGATGTAGTAGACATGCATTGACATGTTGTACAGGTGTCTGATGGCACATCCATTGTTCATGCGTCCCGGTCAAAAAGTGACGCGTGCCAATACTGTCATGAAAAACGAATCACCACGGCATGGCCCGTGCTATTAGGGTCTTGTCATTTGTCCCACCCTGTCGCAGACCCCCCCAAAAAAAAATAATGGAGCTATTCGAAATAATGCATTAGATGCACAGGGCCAATACCAGACCCAAGCTTTTCTGTGTTACTTGCGGATGCCCCACAGTTTTCACTGCCTCTGACAATCGTCGGTGCTTTGCCTTTAATCGGCATACGGCATGGCAGGGCAAATGAGTGGCGGCCCCCCTTTCTTGCACCTCAGCAATCCTATGAGCAATCAATGCCAAACCGTTGGCATTGATTACTCATTTTGTTGCCTTCCAAGTGCGTAGTTCCTACTTGGATCCCTGAAAGCAGTATTTTGCGTGTAGAAATGTGTCTTCGGTTGGAGATTGGTGGCAAACAGAATTCAGCTGCGTGCGTGCGGTTCACCGAGCGTTTGTGCTGGTCCAAGCAGGCGTTCACCGGGGCGCTTGAAGGCAGACCCCTGCTGGTTTCCACGAAAAGACATGCAGTGCCTATATCTTGCTTACAGATTGGTTTCACCTGTAAATCGCCCCCGTTTGCATGCCACAGCACTACAATCATTGGGTTTTCCAAAGAGATATAGCAGAGTATGCCGTGGAGGGTGTGGACGCTGTTGACATCGTAGCGCCCAACAACCAACACACCCTTGACTTGATTGGGGGCAACATGGGCATCTTTCGGTTGCTGGACGATCAAGCCCGGACGTATGTTACTTGCGTAGCATGTCTGTGCTATGCAAGCCATTGGGTCATTTTGGTTTGAGCTGTCAAAAAGCACGTGTTGTGGGATGGGTCAAAGACATGGGAATGGGTACAGTGTCTCCAAAAGGATTGTAATGATGAATGGTGTGTGCACAAAATGAGGGAGGCAAAAAGATGTTAATTGCAAAAAATGGATATATTCCTGCCATCCTCCATGATAGAATTGGAATGCAAATTGATCATGCTGAAGGTACAAGCCTAGGGCGCCTCATGGTCCACCGGCACCAAAATCGCCCGAAGGAAATTTTTGTTCCATGTGCACCCCAATACCCACCCCACTTTGCTCCAATCGTGATCCTAACATCAACTCCAAACCTAGTCCTAGTCCTAACGCTAATCAAGACTGAATATTGGGACCGAGCTGGTGGTGAAGTTGGGAAACGCGGCAAGCATGCAATAGTTGGAAGTCCACGAATGTTGCTGGATGAAAATACAATTGATACATACACCTGCACAGATGTGCTTTGCACAAGCACATACAGTTTGAAACTTGGTGGCTTAGAGCAGGATTGCGGTGAAGTGGAAAGCAACGCCGAATACTCAGGCTCAGAAGGATTTGGAGAATCACAAAAAATGGTGGTAATGAATGGGATTGCAGTGAAGTGAAAGCCAAGTACCAAAATATTGAACCACATAAAAATGAATGCACGGCATTTGACTAACATATTGTTTGCTGAATGCACTTGGAGGGGTATGAACAATGATGGTCTTTGGAACCCTGCATGCACAATGAAAGTCTGGTTTTTTGGCTGATTTGATGGTGCATTCATTCGACACCTCTTGGGGACATGCTTGTCCTTTTGAGGCATGCCATCATTGCTTTTCCATGATGTCAAGGAGATACTAAAGCGGGGCTAGTTTAAAAGGCTATGCTTTTTGGATACATCGAAAGCATAAATGAATGCCACAATGACGAAGGTAGATTGTGCAATTGCCCCATTGGAAGAAGATAGGGTCACTAAAGTGAAGAAGGAATGATCGTTGTGTCACAAAGCAGTTGTCATCATTTCTTTGTGGGGTCGCGTAGTAGCGGAAGATGAAAAAAAGACTTTGCGGAAAATTGCATTGGCGGGGCCCCATGTGACGGAAAAGAGTAGCTATGCCTCATTGGTGTGGCTGATTGGGCCATGCGGTAGGGAGCACACGGATACCTTCATTGCATTGCAACTTTGGAAACTTGCTATTGGCAAGCATGGCGGTGAATATGGAAGCCACCTAACAAGGCGCACCAAGGGGGGGTATATTGCATGATCAATCCCAAATTGCCCATTTCAAATTTTTTTGAGAACTTGCATGGATGATATGCATCCAAGATAGCTCAAAGCTGCCTTAAACGAGTTGTTTCAGCACCCCAAATGGTTTGGTGACAATTTTCGAAAAAGTTATTTTTGCCCATTTTTGGACGCACATGGGACCGCCGTAACCCTACGCTAGCACATGCGCCGAGCATGTTGGTGGTGCCAATAGAGCATTGAAGAGTGTTGATTGTGCAAGAATAGGTTGGAAGTGGTCCCCTTCATCATGATTTTTAACCACAAGGGTGCCCAATGCAATCCATGGCAATCTAACATAGCACAAGTAGTTTGTGTGGCTACAATGTCCGTGGAGGGGTGCATTTGCATTGGAACCAACCTAGTTGATGAACAAGCACCTTTGATCACTGTCTAGTGAGTTTCATACCCAAATAGTGGGCTCAACAACCTCTCTTTGGACCCAAAATACCGCAAAATCAGCGAATGAGAAGCGCCCTTTTGGCATACTTTTTCGGGCCGCACGCTACCCTCAAAGGGCCATTTTTTGGCCATTTTTGACTGCTTTTGAAGCCTAGGCCCGCTACTTACAACACCCGTTTCGGGCCGCCGGCGTTGTTTATCTTGCTCAAACTTTGTGTGGTTCTACTTCACACCCATAGGTATCATCCACCAAAATTTGGGCTGACGCTAAAGAACCACAACAAAGGTTCGATTTCAACCGATTTGGCCGATGCTTGTTGCTTGCTTGCTTGTTGCTTGCGTACTGCCAAACCTCGTAGGCCCACCCTAGACACTACAAAGGGTTACAAAACCAAGCCTAGTTACACTAGCTCGGTGACCCTAACCCTAATCAAGATGGAATATTGGAACCAAGATGGTGAAGGATGCAACAACACATACACTACTAAAAGCGGCAGAGTGGGGACACATGTTAAGCGAGTGAGAAGGGTTTGAGGAAGGGTTGTAAGTGGGGGTGGGGGGTGTCTCTCCTAGCCAGAGTGATCCGGGTCTCTCTCTCTCTCTCTCGCGCGCTAAGCCAGCGAGGAAGGGTTTACGGGGGGGTATAGTTAGGGCAATGTCTTTAATCATTCAGGGTGTCCGCCATCGCTTACTTGAGAGACAAGCCCTCACGGCATTCCCCCCAACCCCCCTGTACGCACCGTCAATAATAAAATTTCCCATTTCAAGGGTTTTTGGGAACTTGCGTGGGCTAATATGGATCAAATAAGCCTCAAAGTAGCCTTAAATCACTTGTTTCGGTGCCCCAAGTGATCTAGGAACATCTTTGGAAATTTTCATTTTTGACCCCTTTTGGCCCCACAGGTGACCCTAACCTAGCATGTGTGCCGTTCACATTGGTGGTGCCAATAGGGCATCGAAGGGTGTTGACAACATGAAAATACTATGCAAATAATCCCCTTAATCGCTAATCATCACCACTAGGGTGCCCAGCGCAATCCATGGTAGTCTAACTGAACACATGAAGGTGGAACTTGAAAAGTTATGCAAAAAAGTCCCTTAATCGTTACTCATCACCACAAGGGTGTCCAACGCAATCCGTGGCAGTCTAACTCGGCACATTAAGGTGGAATTGAAAATATCTGCAAAAAAGTCGCTTTTCAATCTTGATTTTGTGGTATTTTGATCCCAGAAAGAGGTCGTTGAGCCCACTAATTGGGTGCAAAATTTGCAAGACAATGGCGAGAGGCAGTTATTCATGATCTAGGTTGGTTCCAATGCAAATGGCCCCCTCCATGGACATCTTGGACAGCCAGTCTGCCCAAAAAGGGTTTTTTTCCCCGCGATTTTTGACATATTTTGAATTTGAAGCCGAGGTCCCCCACTTGCCACGCCTATTCTTGGCGGCCACCGTTGAATTTCTTCTTCAAACTTTGTGTGATGGTACTTCACCCCCATAGCTATTTCCCATTACAATTCCTGAAGAGTCCGAAGCACCACACGGGAGGTCTGATTTTTGTCTTTATCTTGCGTGCTTGGTTGTTGCTTGCTGCTTGCTGCCAAACCTAGTAGGTCCGTCCCATTCACTAAAGAGGGCGATAATATCTAGACGCTTCCACTCTCTCGGTGACCCTAATCAAGGCTCAATATTGGGACCGAGCTAGTGGGGAGGGAAAATGGGGCACACCAGCAAAATGGGCCATTCCATGGGCCAAGAGTGGGTCAAAGTACCCTTAAACCACTTATTTGAGCACCCCTAGTGGTGTAGGAACAGCTCCGGAAAAAGTCATTTTTGACCTCTTTTGGACCCAAAGGTGACCCCTGCAACCCTATCCTAGCACGTGCACCATGCGCGCTCCACTCCGTGGTGCCAGTAGGGTCTCAAAGGGTGTTGACGTTGTAATAATAGGTTGCAAGCCATCCCTTGATCATTTTTTATCACAACACCGGTGCCCAACGCACTGTCAAACATACCAAAGGGTGGAAGAACTTGAAAAAGTAGGCATAATGGGTGCTTTTTCAAGACACCCTCTTGGGTGCAAAACGCACTCAACAAACGTCAAATGTGGTTCTTCATCACTTGGGTTGGTTCCAATGCCAATAGCCTCTTGCATTATGCCCCTAGTCGGGCATGCTAGGCACCCAAAGTGCTCGAAATCCTGCATTCCCCGTGGAACCCCCTCCCCCCGCTCAAATGCGAGTCCCACTATTGCCCATTCAAGGCTTTTTAGGATTTTGTATGGGCCAATATGGGTCAAGAGTGGCCTCAACTTAAATCACTTATGTGAGCACCCCAAGTAGTCTCGAAGCAACTTGGGAAAAAGTCATTTTTGACCACTCCCAGACCCACAAATGACCCCGCTACCCTACCCCATCAACCATGTTGTGCACGATACACGCTACACGTTGGACTTGATCCCCCTCGACATTATTTGTCACCAAAAGGGTGTCCAACGCCATCCATGGCTGTCAAACACGGCACACGAGGGTTGATGAGAAAGTATGCAAAAGGCTTGCTTTTCAAGGCTAATTTTGCGGGTTTTTTTGCCCCCCCAAAAGACGTCGTTGAGCCCACTAATGGGGTGGAAACCCCACTATACAAGGATCAGAGGTGTTTTTGCGTCGCCGGGGTTGGTTCCAATGAAGTTGGCCCCTTCCAAGGACATACTAGGCACCTGATTTGTCCAAAAATGGGCCGATTTTGGCCATTTTTGTCACGTTTGGAACCCGGGTTGGCCACCTGCGACACCCATCCACTTGGGCGTGCTTGGCCACCACTGTTGTCCCTCACCAACTCCATTGTCTTCGGAGTCAATGGGTCATTGAGGGAGGCCTTTGGTGGGGTTGGCTGGTCCTTTGGGACAAACTTTGGTGGCCGCGGTGGGGATGGGGGTGCTGACCCCGTAAACATAATTGCCTCTTGCAAGGCGAGTGTAGCTGCAGCATGCGCTGCCGTTTCTCCGGTCAATGGGACAGGTAAGGGTACAGGTCCGACAACCTCATCTCCTTCGGTATCTTGGCCGGCACCCGGTGCATCCACCTCCGTACGTCTAACATGTGGAAAATCAGCTATGGCTGTTGTAAAAAGAAATGGCAAGTGGCATGTACTTAATATACGGGACATACAACCAGATGTAAATATAACAACACCACACGGTATGCACAAAAGTCAACTGCAATAGATTAGGGTATATTGCAAACAATGCGTCCTGAAACTCCAATAGAATCAGACACACCACAACAATACAAACATCACGTCACCAACCTGCGTGCACATAGTCTAAGGCTTGTCGTATAGTACTGTTTAACAGCAGCTAACTGTGATACTTACACAATACCACGGTGGCACCATTGTACATCAAGATACAAGAGCAACACAGCAGAAAGGCATAGAAAAATGTAACAGCAGACCACATGTTGAATTAGTTTCAAAGTGTCATAGTGCTAGTATGCCACACAACAGGGGGTCAAAATGGGACATTGTCAAGGTTTGGGCTCTGCAGACCCCAGCCATCAGAGAAACCCTAATATGAACCCCGTAAGTAGCAAGTAGATGAATGTTGGGCTTTGCAGAGCCCAGGTGGTTGGAATGCCCTAATATAGGCATGGTTTTGGCACTTCCATCTAGACAATGTGGTGTGGCACATGTCTTTGATCATTGCCCACGAGTCATGTATGCTCAAGTTGTATCCTTGATTCCTGTTCCTACTGCAGGAATCGGGGACAATGTTTAGGTTGACTATGTTAGAGCGCCGGGAAAGGTACACCACTTCACCCGGTGCCATGTCGCTTGGCCACTTGACCATTGTATACATGAGCCAATTGTTGTAACGGGGGATGGCACACAGGGAATAACTTGTAGCCTAGGCTCTGCAGAGCCCAGAGATCTAAAATGTGTAATAGTGGGGCCTAAAATGACTTACACAACTGGTCTGGGCTCTACAGAGCCCAACGTGATGCACAAATGCAAATTTGCACCCCTATTTTAGCACATGCAAAACACCACCTATCACCGCTTTTTTCGCTAAAACGATCGGGGGCACCATGGGCCTCTTAAGTTGAGGGCGCACCTTCGGACTTCACGTGGCGCAGCGCGGCCGCGGAAGTAGCAAATTCTTGCCACACCGCATGCCTTGCTTCCGCACCCATATTACATGACGAAGGTGGCAGAGGGAAGGGGAATTTACATAACTTACAAGCAACAATGGGCACAATTGTACCTCACAAATATCTGCAAGTTGAAGCAACCGCAAGCAAAGCATGTGAAATGCCTAATTTACACCAAATTTACGGAAAATTACGAGAATTTACACCACTGTTCCAGGAATTAAAAAAAAAATACGCAACTTATTGATAATTTGCCTCCGCCCCCCCCCAATTGTTACCGGCTTGTCACAATCTTTGAGCCACAAACTCACTGGTGGCTGCCAAAAATGGGTGCGATGGCTTGTGCAATACATCTAGGGGCTTCGGGCGCGGTTCCGTTTCGCATTGCGGGACCCAATGCGCAACCCCCTTGTCACATGGCAGCAAGGGGATCCGATATGCGGATCCCATTTTCTGTCACGCAACGAGGAGCGAGATGCATTGATCCCGGGTACACTTAATCCACAATCTCGTCCCCATGTTGGGTCGTCTTCCCATCCCCGTATCCCACCTCCTCGGCCACTTCCTCCCCCGGAGGCCGACCAAGCCACATATATACAGATTGATGGGCACAATTCCGATTGCCCTCACATACAGTCGCTTCGACCACTTGTGGAAGCAGACCACACGGGTAGGCAGTCAAAATACAGCCTGTTGCCACCGGTGCTTGTACCACATAGAAGCACCCCCGTTGCCTTGAGTTGCACTTGGGTCAACGCCACTGGTAGGCGTTCGGTTAGTCCCCCCGTGCCCCTGCCCGATAATGCGATACCCCCAAGGCATTCCCTCCTGCCTCCCCCCCGGCGCACTTCCCCATTGGCCACTGCCGTTGTTGCGGACAACCAACAAACCCCGAGGTACTCACTGTTGCCACATATGCATGTAGCATTGTCGCCGGGTGTCGCTCAATCTGCGTCCCCTATGTCTATTACACGGCCCGCCATTACCAATTTCCGCATGCTGGGCTCTGCAGAGCCCAGCCTTTGTGAAGAACCTACTTTCATGTCTTCTGTGCATGCTCTCCGCAATGCAAGCCCGTCATTCTTTTATCTCACATGTGAATTCAAGCCCCACTATGCACGGTGTGTGCTAGTCCACGCCTATTGCTAGTGTCCTGTTCTCGTTACCGCTTTTTCCTGTTGTGCCACCTAGACTATCTTCTCACTATGGCACCGGTTTCTATGGCGTTGCATCTCAACTACATGTGGTCTCTTTGTAAGAAAGAATGACGCACTGGTCGCCAAATGACATTGTGGGCTGTGACCCATGGTGTGGCGGAGAAATTCGTACAATTGTGTGTGTGTCTACGTGTTAACAAGCAGTCGCGTATTACGCTTGACCGCATTCGCAAGGCGTTGGCATGAAGCGTTGGCTAACTAATTTTTCCAAGGAGGCTTATTATGTATTGCTGAGTACGCGTCGCATGGCGTTGCCACAAGGTGCCGTCCCCGGTGGTGAGAGCATCATTGCTGTCATGCGGGTAGACAGCCGCAAGCTAGTGCATGCACGTATCACCAAGCCTTGCCGGATTGTCTATTGTAGACCAGCGGGCATTCCAGTTCCGCAAACTATGGCGTAGCATTGTCCGGCGTGATATTGTGGTGTGGGTGCACAACTGGTGGCATGCCCGATTTCGGGCCAATCCACTGAAACCCAATGTCTGTCTAGATGTCGCCGCAGTAGCGACAACCCCCTTTCCCCTTTTTCTTGGTCACCTGAGTCTGCAAGACCTAGTGGACAGGGTTGCCACAGTGGCCATAGGACTTGTTCAACAGCACAGGGAAATGTTGAAGGTGTGCATTGATATGGAGATAGGGAGCTACGCGCAAGTAACTGGGAAGGAGTAAAAGTAGCATTTGGCGCAGGCTGGGCTCTGCAGAGCCCAGGGCCTTGAAAAGTGATAACAATGAGGTGCGTAACACACATATGGGAATTCGGCCAAACACTTGATTGATGCAAAGGTCAAATAATTTTCCGGTATTTGGCCGGTGGCATATCAGGTAGCAATGACCACCATGACCGCTGCTGACCATCTCTCTTTACCGGGACAGTAGATGGTTGTGGATGTGCAATGCACCCATTTCTCGAAGAAGTTGCCGTGCCCCCCTCGATATTGCCCGGAATGCTGGTAGGCAACAACTCTTTGGCAGCCGTTTGGCATATATGAGCCCCGTACAGGTCAGAACCAAGAGCTCTTGGATCTACTTGATATGCTACGCAGTACCCAACGACATTGTCAGAACCCGATAGTATTGCTCGTTGATTGCAACATCCACTACCGGGTGCTCAAAATTTTGTACTCCAGAGCAACCATTCACTGGAACTTTCCGCATTGGTTGCGGGGTATCTCCTTAATTTACGGTGTGTGGCACCCCTACAAACATGTTTGCAATATCATTGAGCGTAAATTCTTTCCCCTGTTTTCGTACACCACCGCTCCCGTGTTTGGGGCCGGTGCGCGCATATATAATCACCGCAAACTCTTTGTCATGGAGAAAACTATGGCTGTGTTCTTTCTCGCAGCCCCAGACATACGTGCACACCTTCGGCAGAAAATTACCCTGTTTGAGGGACGTGCCGGCTAAGCAGCCCTAAACACACGGGATGGGTTGCGCATCCCTCGGGGCCTGGAATCTCTCCTTAATTATTACCTCCCAACCATCTTTGTAGTGCGACACTTAGTGCGTAGTTGCACTTGGGCTTGGCACGCCGACAGGTCGGGTATAGTAGCCACGTGTGTACTTCAGCGCAGTGTGAGTCTACTTGTTGACCTTGCCGGTCCAGCTGCAACGAAAATGGACTATGTCCGCACCATATGCTGCGCACTTCTGTACAATACACAATGGCACGACAACACGCCTGGTGCCGCCCGTGTGGACGAATGTTGTGAGGCACTGCTCGCAAAATTGCTGGCACGGTGCAAGCAACACCCGGACAAGCACACGGCGGATGAGGTAGGTGACCTTTTCCGCACCATCCCCCCCCGTCAGCCTGCACGTGCAATGGAGTCCCTCTCCGAAAGTGTGTGTGTAGAGGTGCGGGAAAGGGTATGGGCACTGATGTGTGGTGCAGGACGGGAGGAGCATCCCGCCGTGCGATGGTCCTCGGGTCCAGTCAGTGTGGTTGAGGGAAAAAGAGACACAACATATGTGTTCCCCAAAAAGGGAACCAGCGGTACGCCAACCGTTGCATTCATGAATTCGATTCTAAAGTGTTTTTGTTTCTGCGCACCCTGATAGGTGGACAAGGGCTCCGCGATGATGCCATGGATTGCATACGGCAACATATCCCACTTAAGCCACCTCTGAACCGCCGCGAGGCCCGGGCAGATGTAGAAACAGGTGTGTTCCTACCAAACGCAATGGAGCACATTGTTCCCCCAGTGCCAAATGCAATGTTCATTGATCACGTGCGCGCCCCCCCCTGATGATGGTGTACCTGTGATCCGGCATGGATGCTGTGGATGTGATGCCCTGTCTAATGGTCCTGTAGGAGTTGTGCACACTGAGGAGTTGCGAAAATTTGACTTGATAGATTCAGATTGAGCACGGGGGGGGGAGGTGGCAATGTAAACCCAACCCCCCAGATAACCCTAGACAGCAATTTGATGTGTACACCCCAGGGTATTATTGCATTCCCCCAAATGTCTCGGCTCTGCAGAGCCCAACTTTGTCCGAGACTAAATTTGAGGGGTTGTGTTACTGGTTCTTGTTGCTATGGTCCCAGAGCCCAGCCTGTCACGATCCCCCAACATGTACCCACATTTGGTCATTTTCTGTTTCTTTCTCAGGGGTGGGCCAGTCCTAGACCATGCCATCACCATGCTTGGATCTGTGCACACATTTCGTTGCTTTCGTATTGTAGTGTGCACCCCCTGCGGCAGCCTGTGTGACCCTCGAAGAGGTGTGCTGCACTAATACGCTATTACGATGGGCTGACGGTACAATGCCATAGGCCAGTTTGGCTCTGGTGTTGCAGGCCATTTAGACGGGCCCACTTTTATTATTACTTTGTACCTGTGTTAAGGAGGGACGTTTTGGTGGGCTTGTTTGATTTGTGACCATCAGTGTGCACTAGACATTGTATTGGAGACGCCTCTGCAGTGATTGGCTGTTTTGAAGACAGTTTTGCCTATTTCAACCCCTGTGGGTGCCAATTTGAATGGTTTGTTCCGGCTAATTTGCTGTCCAAATCTGCCATTTACCATCATCGATGCTTCGCACTGTGTGATTGTTGTGCTGTTTTTACTGACCTGATTTGTCCCGTAAAGTCCGTGTATTTTCTGAGACATGTGTGACATACCAAACAACATTGCCATCAATGGCAACGTTGGTGAGACACCAGCGATCGACACACTGGAAGCGGAGAAAGTGGACGCATTGCAGCCAGAGCCCTCCACGGGGGAAGCTGTACCGGGCAGCATTGTTGCTGGGGCCAACCAAGCCAGTCAATCCCCCTCTCAAATGGGGAAGAAGTGTGGTGTCACATGGAAAATGGGCAGTATCAAGGACTCGAAAAGTGTACTGGCCATTGCACATTACGTGGAGTTTCGCCGGACCACGGGACCAGGGTGAATCGCAAGGAATTGAAGATTGACAGGACCATGGAATATGGGCAATCACGGCTCATTGATTGGGACCACGTGGCAGAGGTAAAGGAGGACCTTCTTGCAAACCGCCCTGATGGCCGACTGCAGCTTCTGGTGTGGGACGACAAAGGAATCGGAATGCCGCTTCGCAATTTGATCAGTGTAACGGGCTATTTTGACTGCCCTGTGTGATGTGCCATGCTGTTGTATTCAGTGGGAGCCCTGTGGGTGGTCGGAGGCCAACACGGCGTTGCGGCGTGTGATGAATTTTGCAAATATGTGATAGCAAGGATGGGCGAGGTCGAGGATTGGATGACCAACTTTGACGTGCGCATCATCAAGTTTGATACATCTGTTGAGATCAGGCAAAAGCTGGCTGGACAACACAATAGGGCGCAACACAGTGGACGTGAGAGCAGTGTACCCCAACTGTTGAACAATTTCCTACAACTCGCGACCGAGGACATACAGTGTAACAAGATGGTGGTCACTCTGATGTGTGAGGCAATCCTAGAGGCGGGGCGGACCGTGAAGTCCGGAAACACGGAGACAATCGTCAAGAAAGTGAGGCCAGCTACCCATATGGCCCTAACGTGTGGTACCACCTTCACCGAGCACTTCACGGAGCAAGATGGTGGATTGCAAGTAGATAATTGCCCTTTATACAATGTGATGCTTGGTTGGAATGCAACCCGAAATTTGTGGCGTGTATGCAACTGCATCGCCTCGCCGAAGAGTACAATACCAGGCTTCTAGAAGCTTGCAAAGGAGCTCCGCGCTGGGGAATTGTGGTGGTATCACTTTGGTCATCCCGACATGCCGGTTGAGTGCGTCCACTCTTCAAGACGTATGCCATTGCCTTGTAAGCGTGTTGCCTTTCGTTGTGAGACATTGTAATGCAACTCCGATTCATCGGGGTGCTGCGAGAGGACGCCTAGATGAAGTGTAATGACCGATTTTAGTCTGAAACCCAGCAAGTTTAGTTTGCTGGGCTCTACAGATCCCAGGATCCCATCGGATGCAAATTCACTAGATCTACATAGATGCTGTGGCTGTTGGAACTTCCGCAACTTCACTGATGTTGACTGGTGCAACGTTGCCTGATGATGTCCAAGGACCCCGACCCCCGGCAACCCCCTAATTCTCCATTTTGTTCATGTTGGGCTTCGCAGAGCCCAAATCAAGCACATTGACCAATTTGAGCCGTCATAGTACCAATTTGAGAGCACTGGGCTCTGCAGAGCTCAGGATCCCATGGGATGCAAATTCACTAGATATACAGAGACGCCGTGCCTGGTGGAAGTTCCGCAACTTCACTGATGTTGACTGGTGCAACCTTGCCTAGTGATGTCCAAGGACCCCCCCCCCCCCGAGACACCCCCTAATTCTCCATTTTGTTCATGCTGGGCTTTGCAGAGCCCACATGAAACACATTGAGCAATTTGAGCCGTCATATTACCAATTGGAGAGTACTAGGCTCTGCAGAGCCCAGGATCCCATGGGTTGCAAATTCAATGGATCTGCTCAGACGGTGTGCCTGGTGTAACTTCCGCAATTTCAGTGATGTTGACGGGTGCAACCTGGCCCGATGATGTCCGAGGACACCCCCTCATTCTCCCTTTTGTTCATGCCGGGCTCTGCAAGGCCCAAATCAAGCACATTGACTGATTTCAGCTGTCATATTACCAATTTGAGAGTACTGGGCTCTGCAAAGCCCAGGATCCCAAGGTTTGCAAATTTACGTTGTGCCAGATCACTGTGACTTGGTGGATCGCTAGATCCTGTTGCAACGTGCCATTTTATGGCTCCTATGCACATAAGCACTAAGACGGAAGTGGCTCGCATCTCGAACAAGTTTAGTCACCGTGTGGCGAATTTTGGTGCATGACAAGGCAGCTGGGAGTACAGTGAGTCCACGCCGTGGCCACCGCTCAAGGCGCTGTTGAAGGAAGGTCTGTGGGTCAGCGATCAAGAAGATGTCGAAGCACATCGCAGACTACTTGTGAGACCAGTGTTGAGCCCGGCTGTCGAGGTGTTTGGTGGCGAGGTGGCAAAGGTCAACGTAGAAGGGCTCAGAATCTGGAGAAATTTGGGCGTACGATGGATCAGTGACCACAGTGCCCAATGAGATAAAAATGCGCAAGTACAATGTCGTCATCGTCGAAGTCCCCCGGCGAGGAGGGTGGGTTCCTGGTGCGCAGATCGTGCGTGTGCTGTCTCAAGGGGTACTTGGCACCTTTCATGGGCACCACGGAGATTTGGTCGTTGTGGACCAACGCTTACATTTGCAATTGGAAGATTTATACCCGACAGCTTTGCACACGGCTGTCTACCATCTGGGACGCAGCGGAGAGCCGTATTTGTTCGAGTAGTCAACTCTATTTGTTATGAAGACCCACGGCCTGGGCCCTGCCGTGCCGCACTTCCACACGCAAAAGTCGTTCACGGAAAGTCTTTGGCTGGCTTTGGCTATCATGTGGTGGTTGGTGAATTTGCTGGCGGACCCCAGCAACGACACGGCCGACACACACATGGATATGGATGCATCGCGCTGCCTATGGGCACTGTACTACGGTCGCCGCCCCGACTTGATTAGTCTGGGCTGTGTCCACTTGCCCTTCCAATTGAATTGCGCATGGGGTGTATTATTTGATGGTCCCTACAATGCAGCTGATGTTGTGAACCTACTGAAGACAAGCGTCCGGAAAGGGGACACGGAGGAGGATGTTGAGTGGCGGAGTGTCATGCACTGGGCAAGCATGGGCCAACTGGTGTTCCAGCAGTAGGAGTCTCCTGACCGGGCAAATGAGGCGGACAGTGTTGAGGAAGAAGTCCAAGAGGTGACCGATGCGCAAACCCCCAAACCGAAGGGGAAAACCAATAAACAACGGCAGAAGGAGCAGGAGAAGGCTCAGCGCGAGTTGCGGAAGCAAGAGGAGGCGCGGGAGCGATATGAGACCGCGAAACATAGTTTTATCGCGCTGCTGGTCCATTTTCCATATTTCATACGTCCAAAATGGGAAACAACGGTGGCTGCGCTCATATGCTGTGGGGGCACAAAATGCTGCTTTTTTTGTTGCTTCGCACCCCTAATTTGCATGTCACTACTCCTCCCCATACACCCTGGCTGGGAACAACCCCTCCATTACACTTGGTTATGCAGCAGACAGGCTAGGCTTGGTGCACAACATCAATTTTTTTTGACATAACCATAGGGGGCACGATGGGCCTTCTAAGCTCAACTCTGCAACAAGTACGGATTGAGCGTGCAACTAAGAAATCAAAGGCCTTCAACGAATAACAGTTCTCGTTGCAAGGCCCCACCCTTGGAACCTGTATGAAAAGCAGTATTGTTCATAATTCATATTTCACATATGAACGGTTGATATATGAACCATGAATTATGAACAGCTTTTATGAACGCTTCTTTGTCCACAAATTTTGTTATGTCTTACCCTCCCTCCGTCTTCACGGAGCTGAACATGATGCTTGTTCGGCTCAGTGGTGCCACCAGTTTTCGGGACAGCAAGTGTTCCGACCTGTTGGCCCAATGTATGTCATCGTCCCCCCTCATCCCGGCCTGTTTTACGGAGGCAATGGACCACGCTCCCCTCCCGGCGGTCCACAAAACCAAGGTGCAGGCCATCCGTACGTATGCGGAGGCCCGCACCCTATCTGATAGGGCTCCTTTTGGAGTTGGGTGCACCCCGCTCCGGCTTCCGGGTGTTGTCTGAGTACATCACCCGCCGGGGCGACGCCTACACAGCCCGCACGGGACTGCCCTTCCCACGGCCCATCCCCACACGGGACCAATTTGACGCAACGTGGAAGTCATTGACCGCTCCGCTTGTGTTGTCCCCCCCCCCGGTGGAATGTGCCGACCCCCCATCGTCGGGTCGCTGCTGGCCCCTGCGGTCGTGGGCACAATACATGCAATCCCGGCCGGCACTGTGCCAGTGTATTGACTGGACCCGCCGCCTCACTCTTGTGGTGCGGGGTGACGCGTCATAAAACGCCGTGCTGCCCATTTATGAATTATGAACGGGTTTTATGAACACGAATTATGAACACCTTTTATGAACACAGGTCCTGCAGTCCATCATTGACTGCAAAAAATTTTACTGGTGCGACCGCCGGGTGCCAGCAGAGGTCCTCCTTGGTGGGGACCAGCCATGGCTCCGGCGGCTGTTGGGCATTAGCGTGGCTCCCCAAGTGGGGAGCATTTTCAACGAGGCCGTGCGTGACAACACGGCCAAGCAGTGGAATGGCATGGCTGCTCGGAGGACAACGCGGTTAGATGCGAACAATCATCGTCGCTATCTAATGACCCGCAAAAGTTTGGATGCGGCAAGATGCACCGGCGAGCCGCTGCTGGTCATAGCCAGAAACCAGGTATTTTGTGCATTTTGCATTGTTGCATGGCCTTCGGGAGGCTCTTTGTGGCCTTCCTCGAGGCCCAGGTGGGAAATCATCCCCCTGAGGTTGCTGGGAAGGTGCAGAAAATTTTGTAGCGCAACCGGTGTGGCGTGCGTTTGGGGGCGCACAACGCACCGGACGGTGAGGAGGCCCACAACCTGTTCTGGGCCTGGGAGCAGATTGCGCCGCTGCTTGCATACGTCGAGGAGGACCCCACGTGGCAAGCGGTTGTGGGGCTGCGAACGTTGCTGCGCACTTTGTACTCGCCGATTCCGGCTGTGCCGCGCCCTTCGTGCCGACCTGCTGCTGCTGCGTTTCGGGAACATTGCTGCGGGGAGTCTGGGTCGCACTATTTGTTGTTCCTCGAAGAGGACTGTGATGCCATGCTCGAGAGTGCGGATGCATGTGGGGTGGAATTGGTTGTTGTGTCAGGGGACGTTGTGGAGAGCGTAACTTACATTTTGAAGAAGGGATACAATGGGCATAGTGCTAGGGGTGGGGGTGCAGGTAAGAGTGCAGTGCAACGGGAAGCAATGGTAGTCCACCAGGTTTGGGAATGGTGGTTTCTAACCTTTGACCTGCCGTTGCTGCACTACAACACCCCACACACCGCCCCGTGCAGCGCCGCTTCACTTCTAATCACTACCCCCTACGCACCCCCCACCCATGCGCCCTCTGTGACCTAGCTCTCTTATTCTTCGCCAATCCATGGACGCTCCGAGACGAGGAAGCTGCTGGAGGAGAGTCAGAGGGCGGCGTTGGCCCCGGTGGTATGTTGTCTCCCGCGTTCATATTGCGTTCATAATTCGGCGTTCATAAAACCGAAACTGCCGTCATAACTGAATTATGAACCGATTCATGAACTGATGAGATATGAACGGCTTTTATGATCGAATTATGAACAGTGTCCCCCATGTCCACAGGAGCAGCGACTCGCAGCCCATGTCTTAGGCGTCACAAGTTGCCCGCCCTCTAGGACCCCATATACGCACGATGTGAGAATATTCTACATTTCTAGTTTGAGTATGCTATTTGACATATGTGAGCAATGTTGGTACCAGCGTTGTGTGACATCCATTGAAATAGGTGGTGATGTGTTCGCCTTAGGTATCCGCTTCATCTGCATCTAGTGTATCATGTTTGAGGTTTTTTTGAAGCTGGCCGAAATTGAGGCCAGCTTTTGGGCTCCAGTGGAAACATCCATGTGTATATACACCTTTTAACGCTTCCGGCCCAAATTTCGGCCAGCTTTTTGGTTTAGTGTTGAATGACTATACTCATTTTCATTTTTTTAAGGGCTGGCCGAAATTTCTCCCAGTTCTGTGGTCTAATCACCATTCATACACTTATACTGGGCTTTTTTTGCCGGTGTGGCCGAAATTTCGGCCAGTATTTCCTCTTTCTGCGCATATCAGCAATTGTTTTCCCATCCAACACATTCTTCTTGGTTCTAGGGGTTCCACAAAACCGACCTATGCACCACAAGTGAAAGAACAGCAAAGATACGGTTCATTGAACAGCAAATAAAACTACCAGCAAAGGATATACGTGTATTTCCTATTTTTATGAACCTGGCCGAAATTTCGGCCAGCTTTTCCAAGAACATCAAAACACATGGTCTTATTCACCAGACAGGCCCAAGCTGGCCGAAATTTCGGGCAGGTCCTTCAAAACTTGAAATCTCGTCACAGAAATGGATGCCTTTGAGGTTTTTTGGAAGTTGGCCGAAATTGAGGCCAGCTTTTCCATTGGTTCCATTGGAAACATGCATGTGTATATCCACTTTTTAACGCTTCTGGCCGAAATTTCGGCCAGCTTTTTGGTTTAACGTTGAATGATTATACTCATTTTCATTGTTTTAAGGGCTGGCCGAAATTTCTCCCAGCTCTCTGGTCTAATCACCTTTCATACGCTCATATTCGGCTTTTTTGCCAGTGTGTGCCAAAAAAATCAAAACACATGGTAGTATTCACCAGACAGGCCCAAGCTGGCCGAAATTTCGGCCGGGTCCTTCAAAACTTGAGATAACGTCACAGAAATGGATACCTTTGAGGTTTTTTGGAAGTTGGCCGAAATTGAGGCCAGCTTTTCCATTGGTTCCATTGGAAACATGCATGTGTATATCCACTTTTTAACGCTTCTGGCCGAAATTTCGGTCAGCTTTTTGGTTTAGTGTTGAATGACTATACTCATTTTCATTTTTTTAAGGGCTGGCCGAAATTTCTCCCAGCTCTGTGGTCTAATCACCTTTCATACACTTGTATCCCGCTTTTTTGCCGGTGTGGCCGAAATTTCGGCCAGTGTGTCCCATTTTTGCGCATATTAGCAACTGTTTTCCCATCCAAAACATCTGGCCGAAATTTCTGCCAACTTGCAATTCTTGTGGTGCATAAATATTACACCGTACACTCCTATAAAGCTGCTTTCTTCTCATAGCGTTAATGTCCTCTCGTATTACTATAACTGTCATGCTGGTATGGGGTGTGCCACGCATTGCCACTGTTTTGTGTGTACATTCTTTGTTTTGCATTTTGCTGGCCGAAATTTCGGCCAAAGTTGCCTTATGTGGACCCCTGATTCCAAACGGCACACAAACAGGAAATGCTGGCCGAAATTTCGGCCACACCGGCAAAAAAAGCCGAATATGAGTGTATGAATGGTGATTAGAGCAGAGAGCTGGGAGAAATTTCGGCCAGCCCTTAAAAAAATGAAAATGAGTATAGTCATTCAACATTAAACCAAAAAGCTGGCCGAAATTTCGGCTAGAAGCGTTCAAAGGTGTATATACACATGCATGTTTCCAATGGAACCAATGGAAAAGCTGGCCTCAATTTCGGCCAGCTTGCAAAAAACCTCAAAGGTATCCATTTGTGTGACATTATTTCCAGTTTTGAAGGACCGGGCCGAAATTTCGGGCAGCTTGGGCCTGTCTGGTGAATAACACCATGTATTTTGATTGTTTTGGACCCGACTGGCAAAAAAGCCGAATATGAGCGTATGATAGGTGATTAGACCAGAGAGCTGGGAGAAATTTCGGCCAGCCCTTAAAAAAATGAAAATGAGTATAGTCATTCAACGTTAAACCAAAAAGCTGGCCGAAATTTCGGCCAGAAGCGTTAAAAGGTGTATATACACATGCATGTTTCCAATGGAACGAATGGAAAAGCTGGCCTCAATTTAGGCCAGTTTCCAAAAAAGCTCCAAGGTATCCATTTCCGTGACGTTATTTCAAGTTTTGAAGGACCTGGCCGAAATTTCGGCCAGCTTGGGCTTGTCTGGTTAATAACACCATGTGTTTTGATTGTTTTGGCACAAACTGGCCGAAATTTTGGCCACGTTCATAAAAAAAGGAAATACACGTATATGCTTTGGGGGTAGTTTTGTTTGTTTTTCAATGACCCATATTTTTGCTGTTCTTTTACTTGTGCTGCATACGTGCGTTTTGTGGTAACCCCCAACCAAGGGGTAAAAGTAATAATAGATAGACCCCCCCCCCCTACTAAAGGAATGCAATGGTCTAAATGTAAAATACCACCATATTTTTGTGATTTGGTATCTTTATTTCGAAAATTTGTGTGTAGCTAGAAATAGAAATAGCGGCATATATTTCACATACATACCTTCATTTTGCCTATTGCCACCGGGGGGGGATAGATACCCCCAAAATAACAGCCCTTTTCACATACTTTTCTCCTCGCTACAACATGGACTTCCGTGGGCCATAGCGCCAGGTGGGGGGCGGGCAACTTGTGACGCCTAAGCATGTTTAAACTCCTCCGCCTCCTCCGCATCCTCAAGCTCAACTTCCACCTCAACCTCCACTTGAAGCTCCTCCGCCTCCTCAAGCCCACCCCCAACCCCAGGGCGCTCACCCCGCCTCCGCCTCCCGACCCGCCGCCGACTCCTCGAGTGAGGAGTCGACGGACTCCTCGGAGCAAGAGAGGAAGAGGAGGAAGAAGGAGAAGAAGAAGGAGGAGAAGAAGAGGAAGAAGGAGAAGAAGAGGGCGGAGAAGAAGAAGAAGAAGAAGGAGGCAGCGGGGGGGGGGGTGAAGGAGGAGGAGGCCGCGGAGGACATCGAGGAGGTGAAGGCCGAGGTCGAGGGCGTGGCAGTGGAGGGGGAGGGGGCAGGGGGGGGGGGGGGGTTGGTTGCGACCTCCTGGTTGCGGGGGGACACAGGCCATGCTTGGGGCCTCACCCAGGCCAACCAGCGCCTGGTGCTGACCCTCCCCTGGGCGCAAGGGGCGCTAGACAGCGGGTACTCCCCCGATGCCCCGCTTTTTTTGAGCCCTGATGTGACTTACGTCACACTGCGCTGGGCATTCCGGCACATGTTGCGGCACCGCATCCGCAACCGGGGGGAGGGGGGGGGGCTGGCGGTACGGGGGGGGGGGGGGCATGGGCGTGGAAGCCCCTGGCGGGAAAGCCCCTCTCCCCCGTCCCGGAACTAATTGGGGCGGGGGATTTGACGTAGGCCAAAGTTTTTTCGGCGCCGGCGGGGCGCTTGTTGCGCAGCTCCCATTGGGAGCTGTTGTTCCTCCACTGGGAGGAACGGGGGTGGGTGAAGCTGCAGCGTACCGGGCGCAAGTTGGAGTGCATCCCCCAGTGGCAATCCATTTTGGGGGGGGTGTATGGCCCGGGGCAGGAGGCGTCGTACGAGGGGGCCGTGGAGGGCCTCACCATCACCCGACCCGCCAAGCCCCTTGCCCGGGCAGCCCCGGCCACAGAATCACCACCGGCGCCGCCCCAGGCGCCCCTCCCAGTGCAGCCGCGAACGTGCGGACCGCCCTGGGCGCCATGGGGCCCATCGGACCACAGCCAGATTTCGAGGTATTTGCGTTCATAATTCGTTCATAACTCGTTCATTATTCCGTGTTCATAACTCATTTTTCCTGCAATGCCCGTTTATGAACCATGAACGCGATTTATGAACGTGTTTTATGAACGCGTTTATGAATTGCAGTGTCACAGGTCGTGGACGTGGAAGTGAACCCGGCGGACGTCGCGGGGGTCAGCATCCGGTACTAGTTGGGCACCGCGAAGTTCAGCATCGCCCTGTCCGCCATGTACCAATAGCTGCTGCTCAACCCCCAGCGGGGGTGTGCCATCATGTCTGGGCCGCGGGAGTGGGAGCGCTCCCGCCGCCTGACGGACACGTGGGCGGCCAACACCCCCTGCTGGGCGGCCCTAGGGGAGTTGGGGTGGGAGGGGTGTTCGACGAGGACATCCTGATGTCCAGCTGTGGGATGAACCCCCCACCCCGGCTAGCCCCCGCAGCGCCTCCTCAGCAAAGCCCGCCCCCGCCGAGAAACCCAAACCCCCTGCCGCGCCCCCCCCCAAACCCCCGCAAAGCAAGAAGCGCCCACCGGCGCGCAAGTCCTTCGAATCGGGCAGCAGCTCGTCGTCGGACCAGGAACTTCACCGTCCCCATGGGAAGGGGAAGGGGAAGCGAGGAGCCCCCCTCCTTGGAGGGGGATGAGTCACCTGACCCCCTGCTTGGTGAGCACGTGTTTGTGCTTTACCTCGATGGTGTCTACCCGGGGGTTGTAACCTCGGTTGTGGCAGGGTGGGGGGGATAAGGTGTGGGTGGAGTACCCAAGGGAAAAGGAGATGTTTCGGGTTGAGAGGCATCTGTTGTATGCCACTCATGCTGCAGCAGTGACCCATCGGGAGCTGAAGAAGGCCGCCAAGGCCAAGGCCAAGACCAAAAAGAAGTGTAACCCCAAACCGGACGCTGACCCGCCTGCTGAGCCGGCCCCCAAGCCAGCCAAACCTGAACCCAAGCCTGAGGCTAAGGAGGCCCCTCAGCCCGAGCCCAAAGCTGCCCCTCAGGCCGCCCCCATGGAGGTGGATGCCCCAGCGCACCCCTCGGCTGAACCCGGAGCCAAACCACCACCCCAAACCCATGCCCAGGCCACGGCCCCCCTTTGGGAGGACCCAACAGGCCCGAGCCCTGAGGTGTAGGGCGGCATGAACCTGCAAGGACAAGGAAGCAAAAGAAAGTACAAGAAAGATTGAAGGCTGAGCGATTTTTGTCTGCCTGTGCTGCTGTTCATAAATGGGTTCATAAAACGCGTTCATAAAACGCTCTGCGCGTTCATAAAACGAGAACTGAATTATGAACTGAATTATGAACCAAATTGTGAACAAGGGAGGAGGTTTTCATAATTTTCAAAAACCGGCAAAAATGGCAATTTTTCCAAAAAACCCCCGACAGACAAAAAAAAACTCACCCCAAGGGTGGTGACCCAACCCCCCCAATTTTGAACGAACATGGCCCATGGGTACCCTAGCAAGAGCACAATCCGTTCATATTTCATAAAACGATTTATGATGAACAAAACTACCTTTCATACAGGCGCCAAGGGCAATGGAGCCCCAGCCGCAAAACCCCCGCCTAACCTTGCGCCAACCATATCCCACACCCCACTGGTCTTCTCCTACATTCAAATGCTGAGTTCATCATATCGTTCGAGCTGCGGTGGTTGGCCATGTGGGGTGACCACGACATGCTCACGGTGTAATTGAGGGGTGCATGTGCAATGCTTAGTTGTCCTGCACGGAAAGGCCGGATGAGTGGAGGAGGATGAGGAGGAACGGGCCGCGGATGGTGAGGAGGGGAAGTCAATAGATAACCGATGGTGTTTTACATGTGCATGTAGAGTGTGTGCAAAGCCTCTAGGTGACCCGAGCATTTGTGGTTGTAGCACTAGTGGTTTTAATGTAAATGCTACGTGCATGCCGCGTGCAGTCATGATGGAGCATGTCTCGCTTGTGCTCGCCCCGCCCATGAACCTACCCCCCTCGTGTTGACGTTCGTGCATTCCACACTTCATGGCAGTTTGGCGGCCATGGGCGAAAATTGAGTGATGCATTCTGAACAATGCCGCACTTACACCCAACTCGGAGCCTAGGTTGAGTCGATTCCAAGAATTAAGAACCGCCACTGGCGAGATTGCCAAACATTAGAAAGCTGGGTTCCATGCTGTCTCTTTGGCCCCTTGGGAATCTAGCGGTAAGGCGAGGAACGTAACTCACACTCTTCCGCATGAGATAATACAAGTCTTTAGGGTGCTCTTTTGCCTTGTATACCGCGCTATTTCAGGCTTCACGGCTTCGTATGCTTTCTGATGTGGCTGGGGATGTTGAAGTCGGTGAATTGAATGGTGCAAGCATCATCGAAATATATTGTTGCCATCCCTCCGTAATTGATATTTTGGAGCTGTTGATCTGCAGGCAGAGGAGGCAAGTGAGTGGCCCCCCATGCAAGCGCATGGGCATGAGGCTGGGCATGACATGAAATGCAACTTGATTCCCTATCTTCTTTTCATAACCCAACGTTTGTATGCTAGCCCTTCTCGATGTATCTTTAACCCACACACCCCAATTTTACACTTTTCAAGCAAACACACCCCAACCTCACTTTACTTGTATTGCACTAAAAGAGGGGTTTTGCCGAGGGGGGGGGGGGATACAAAGCCTCCACAAAAGATAATAAAACCGCCGAAGGTAAAAAGAAAACATGTCCAGACCCAGCGGGCAAATTTTTTTTCACGAATGTATAGCCCGAAAAAGAAAAAGAAGAAGCCCAAGAAGAGGGAGTTACAAAAAATGCAAAAGACTCCAAGGTCAACCAAGTGCCATGCATCCATCCACCTTTTGTGTCCCTAACCCAACAACCTTTAGCTCCTTCCCTTTTTTGGAATGCACCAATTGTTCAATTGTCCAATTATTAGTTCTTTTTCAAGGCCACACAACAGTTTGACCACAGCCGCGGTCAGGGGTGCATTCCCCAAACCCCATGACCCCCCCCCCCCCCTGCCAGGCAGTCCATGGGAACTTCCACCCAAAAAAAATACTGGTAGCCGGTATATACAAGTATGTACGCACATATTCCTTTCCAATCCAAACGCCAAACCAATCATTGAAGCAGTGGGAAACCACCACTTCAGGTTACAAGGCCGCAGCAACCAATCTTCAAGCAACCAATCAAAACACTAAATTCTTGTGTTTTGAGTTTTTGGGATTGGTTGAGCGGTTGAGTGACACCATCTTTTTTCCGAATTTACACCATTTCTGAGGAACGCCACTTTGTGGAAAATTTGACAGCCATTTACACAATCAGGGGGCTGGCGGCCGAAAAGCCTGTAAACCCCCGTAAATTACCGTCTTAGATTGTGTGATTCTCACGCATAGCTATCATCCACCAAAACTTTGGCTGCATCCGAAGCACCATCGTAGACTTATACTTTTTTCCCATTTGGCACATGCTTGTTGCTGCTTCTTGTTGCTCCTTGTTGCTCACCGCTACTTGCTGAACCTGGTAGGTCCACCCAAGACACCAAAGAAGATTCTAAAACCAAGATTGGTTCAACCCGCTCGGTGGTCCTCACTCCAGCCAAGATTGAATATTGGGACCGAGATGTCAGGGGAGGGAACATCGACTACATGGGCCGTTGTTAAGGGACACCAAGACATGTTCCCGTCATTGCCCCTAAACCCCACCCTCGAAACTCTTCCTTGCTTGCTTCACTCACTAGAGAGAGATGCCCCCCAACACTCCCCCCAGCACCCTACTTTTACCCCCCCCCCCCCATAATCACCCCTAAACCCATTGCTGGTTCGCTTCGCTCACTCCACAAACATGTCCCCAGCACTCCTCGGCACCCCTCCCCTTTCAACCCTCACCCCACATTTCCCTTGGACTCCCATTTGCTACACGATCGGTCCCAAAATGGCCCATGGGAACGTTCATTGGGGTCCAAAATAGCTCAAAAGAGCCTTAAACCTTTTGTTTCAGTATCCCAAGCAATCTAGGAACAATTTTGGAAAAAAAATCCTTGACCACCGTTTGAGCCCCGGTAATCGTACCCTAGTACGTGTTGTGTGCGCGCCGCACCATTGCAATAGGGCATTGAAGGGTGTTAACAACATCAACGTAACTTGCAAGTGATCCCCTTCATCATTACTTATCACGGCAAGGGTGCCTAACGCAATCCATGGCATTCAAACACAACACCCCCCTCCGACCCCCCCTATACACACTGCCGGTCGTGAAATCGCCCAATTCTAGGGATTTTGGGAATTTGCATGGGCCAATGTGGGTCAAATAAGGCTCAAAATAACCGCCGCCCACTTGTTTGAGCACCCCAGGTGATCTAGGAACAATTTTGGAAAAAACCACTTTTGATCACTTTTTGGCCCCACATGGGACCCCCGTAACCCAACCCTAGCATGTCCGTTGTGTCAGCTGGTGGTGCCAATGGGGTGTTGACTACGCAAAAATAGGCTGGAAGTGATCCCCTTCACCATTATCACCACAAGGGTGCCCAACGCAATCCATGGCAATCAAACACACTAGATGAACACAGTGAGCAAAGGTGTTTGTTCATCATCTAGGTTGGTTCCAATGCAAATAGCCCCTTGCATGGACATTCAAGGCCCAAGTTGGACAAAACAAAGGCACCATTTTTTTGCTGCTTTTGAAACCTAGGTCTACAACTTGTGAAACCCGTTTGCGGCCGCCACCGCTAAGCTTCATGTCTCTCGAGCGAGCGAAGCGAGCAAGAAAGGATTTCGACGGATGTTTAAGGGGAGGAAATGGCGGGAAGCTTGGTGTCCCTCAGAATGCATCCTTATTTAGCCCCGTTGCTGATGTTCCCTTCCCCACTAGCTCACTCCGAATATTCAGTCTTGATTAGGGTTGCGATTAGCGCAACCGAGACGGTGGTAACCGTCTAGGTTTTAGTTCTATTTCATGTCTGGATGGACCTACCACGTTTGGCAAGCAGCAACAACATGCAGCAAGCAACAACGAGCAGTAGCGGCAGGCACACGTGAAATGGGCAAAAATTATAACTCTGCTGTGGTGCTTCGGATTTGGCTGAAATTTGAGAGAAGGATAGCTGTGGGGTTGATGATTATATTATTATACAGAGTTTGAGCAAGAAACTCATTGGTGGCGGCGAGGAACAGCTCTCACAAGGAGCGGATCTTGGTCTCAAAATATGTCAAAAATAGCCAAAAAATGCCCCTTTTTGGCTAGTTTCGGGGTCGAGCTAATGCGTATGTGGAAGAAGCCATTTGCAAGTGAAGCAGCGCAGATGATGAACAACCTCTTTTGATCACCGTCTAGTGGGTTTTGCGCCCAAGTACTGGGCCCCATCAGATCAGCCTGAAAACACACCCTTTTTGCATGCTTTATCGAGTTCCACGTCCATGCATTGTGTATGAGTGCCATGGGTTGCTGTGGGCACCCTTGTGATAATTAATCATGAAAGGGATCACTCGCAAGATATTTCCATGTTGTCAACACCCTTCAATGCCCCATTCACGGGGGGGCCGTCTCCTCGCTTTTAGACACGACCCCCCCCCCCAGTATAAGTGGGCCGGAGGCCCCTAGGGGGGGGTGCTTTTTTTGGGGGGGGGGGCGCCGAGGCGGGCTTCTCTAAGGGGCTTGCTAGTCGCTGCTAGTTGCCGGGGTGGAGGGGGGCTTGGTGAGGGGGTTCGCAGAGAGCTGGTTCAGTTTGGCAGAGACGCGGTGGCGGGTTACTCTACAACAACGGAGGCCTCCACTCTACCTCCTCACCAGTGCAAAGGTGGTTGTAGGCGCCCACACCCCCTGCCTGGGGAGGGCCGTATATATGTGCTGTTCTCTCCGACACGGCCCGTCACACCGGAGAGCAGCTGGGTGCCTGGTAGGTTGCCCAGAAAACCTCTCCCTCCGACGATGAGTCGGAATCAGAGACATTTATATTCCGCCGCTTTCGGGGTCGTGTCCATAACAACTCCACTTTCTTGTGCTGTCCTACACTCTCCAAAGGGCGTGTGCGCTCCGCATTTGATGACGCATCTGTGGAGGAGGAGGAGGAGGAGGAGTAGGAGCAGGAGGAGGAGGAGGAGGAGGAGTAGGAGCAGGAGGAGGAGGAGGAGGAGGAGGAGGAGGAGGAGGAGGAGGTAGATGAAGAGGGGTTGGGAACATTGGCAGGGGGGATCGCCGAAGGGGGGCCCATTGCCACATCCACCTCCTCATTCTGCTGCGCATTGTCTCCCGTTTTTTTCTTCTTACATCCATCATGCGCGGTCCAAGCAAGGACATGGGCACAAAGGCTACCCGGGGGAGCGACATCGGGATGCTTTGCATCGAAGTGCATTTGCATGTTGTACAACCATACGGTGGACTTACACAAGGTGCAATGCATTGGCCGGTTTGTGCACGGATTGCGTGCAGAAGCCTTGGCCATCGCCCCCCACCAAGCGTTAGTGGGCTGCAAGGGACAATTAGTCAAGATGACGGGAACAAGCTTACCCTTGCCATTGCGGAGCAATTCTGTGGTGCATGCCTTGCTACCACAAAAGCCGCCGGCATCTGCAGCACACTCGTCCCTCAAGATGGGCCTCTCCACATGAGTCTGCATGCCGTGTAAGGGGACAACATGGTTACACACTGCGCATGTGCCTGAAGTTGGTGCGGCGGATCTCACCTTCACGGTACAAGATGCATAGTTGATGGCACAAATCGGCAGATTGGGGTATGCAGGGACACCAACCGTAGCAGCGAACTCATGTGGATTCAAAAGAAGTTCAGAGGTGAGCGCACTCAATCGTGCAGACTCAAACCACATGTGGTCCTCGTTTGCCCTCAACTTAACAAAGCGGCAATGTTCACCTCTAAACTTCAATACCTTGTGAACCAACATGCCATTCCACGAATGCAACTGGGGAACAGGATATTCTTCTACACTCATCAACTGGCCATGACACATAATGACGGATGAGTGCTCGATTTCAGCAGTGGCCACGTCTGCCATCTTCTTCCCACGGCAAGTGAGAGCAAGGAAATAGAACAGGGCCAGGCTAAGCTTCTTTTTTTCATAAAACAATCAAGTAGCAAATGTATCCCCGACGATGGGACCGTCCCCCCGCTCAAGTTAAGCGTAGGCTCCGCAGCAAGGCCTGGTCGTGCCTGCTGCAACGCACGCTGCAAACGATCCCTTGGTGATGCATTCCATGCACCGTTCGCCAGCACATTGAGAATGTGTTGCTTAGACTTAGGACCACCTTCAAAGTGCAGCAGAGGCTGCTAAGGACCAAACAACTCCTCTGCCTCATCAACACAGTTCCGCACTTCATCGTCCAAATCTTCCTCTTCCTCAACGTCGGGCAAATCAGCCACATCCTCTTCCGCGGCATCAAGGCTTATGACGGGTTTGAGTACAGTGCCCCTAGGTGCCAACAATGCAACCCCGGCACGCTGCAAATCGGAAAAATGGATGCCCAAATCTCTTTGAACACAGCACAAGCCTTCCTGCCACAACTCCAGCAAGTTGATGGGCAAGGAACAAGGACGTGCATCAGCAAGCGTCATGTAGTCTGCCTGTGAACTGTGTTTCTGCTTGACCTTGTACCCGGGTGCATGGGCAAAGATCTCTTGGATTTGGGTGGCAATGGCCAACCGGCGCCTCAGTTGCACAATGTCGAGCACCCCACCCTGGCTGTGCGTCGTCCGGACGACACCGTACTGCGACTCAAGGGGGTCGGTACCTCTAAGACAAATGAAGTACTCGGAAACAGGGAAGTCCCTTTTTTGCCGGCGCACATCATAATACACTCCGCCAACCTCTTGTGCCATGTCGCAATACCATTGCTCATCGAATGGCGCGCAGGCGTGTTGCAAGTCCACGAGGTGCCCCGATGCTGCAGCAGCATAAGCCATGCGAAGGGAAAGGGCGAGAGTGTTAGAGAAATAATAGTCTCGGGCATAAAAAAAGAACCCAATGCAAACTCCAAACTGCCCTAGCTTGGGCGTGGCGCGAAGGGTCAAGGTGGGTGTGGTCCGCCATAGCAATCTCCGTTATGCAATCAATGATTATGAGTGCATTGGGAACTGACATGAAGTCAACTTCCTTGACAACATTGGCTAGACGGCGCGCAACCCCCGTGGTTTTTGCCAACGTGCACAAGACATCAACTTCAATAGTAACGCCTTGCACAAGGAAAGCATTTTTGCTAAACAGGCGGCGGACGAATGGCTTTATAATGTGGCGCCTGTCCTTTGTAACACTGGCACCAGACTTTAGCACCCTAACCTGCAAGAAAAGAAAACCATCCAGTGAAATCACCTCGGCGGCAAGATTACGGAATGCAGCGGCACGCCGCTTATCCCCATCACTCGCATATTGGACGCACGGCCCAATGGTGGCAGCCACTTGGTCCCATTTCTCTTCAAATTCGAGGATGGATTCAACCTCATCATCCCCCGTAAACCGGTCGCATGAGGCTGTGCACGAAACCACTACAGGCATGTAGTTGGTCCGTGAGTGCCGCGCAACGGCGGTCACCTTGGCTTAGCTCGCTATGTGCCATTCGCCACTCTCCAGCTTCGCCAGAGGGATTTGCAAATCCGAAAGGGACGTGAAGGGGATGGGATGGGGTGCACAATCGCATACATTTTCTAATGTGTTCACACCAGCCACTGGCCGTTTCGTGATGGAGATCTCATCCTTGAGGCAAGCGATGGAAGCTCGTTGGAGGGGTCCAAATGCCCCAACTTCGGCCACACAACAAAGCGTGGATTGTGAGTTCCAAACCCCAACTCAAGGGTCACGCAACAGAGCGTGGATTGTGAGTTCCTAATCCCAGCTCAAGGGGCCACGCAACAGAGCTGGATTGTGAGTCTCTAACCCCAACTCGAGGGGCCACGCAACAGAGCGTGGATTGTGAGTCCCTAACCCCAACTCGAGGGGCCACACGGAAGCGTGGATTGTGAGTCCCTAACCCCGACTCGAGGGGCCACGTAACAAAGCGTGGGAAGGAGAAGGAAAGATTGAACGAATGTGTTCGTTCCACAAAGAAATTGGCGCTACACTCGGGCCGGGGTTTTGCTCCGAATGCAGGATCTTCAGCTAGCAACAAACGACATTTGTATAGCGGCCCGTCTTGCTCATCTCCCTTGAAAGCACCTCGCAACAAACGACATTTGTATAGCGCCTTGTCTTGCGATATCCGGCGCTCAAAAGCTCTGATCAAAAGTGGCTACCTCAAAATCAAAATTGGCTACCTCACCCCTGCCTTCTTGGGGGCCCGCAAGTGGGCGGAAATGCTACCTAACCCTTGCATTCTCGGGGGTCCCCAGCAAAGGGGACAAATTTTTTGGGCGCTTTCAGCGCCACCATATGTATCGCCAGTAGCCATTAACCCTTGGTAACTAAGTGGGCCCGGAGGGTAGGGAGGGGGGGGGAGTCGCGTACCCGAACTGAGGAGACCCCCCCCCCCCGTGGCCCCATTGCCTTTTTGGGAATTTACACGGGCTCATATGAGTCAAATGTGGCTCGAAATGCCCCCAAATCACTTGTTTGAGCACCCCAAGTGGTCGAGGAACAATTTTGGAACGAATCATATGTGACCACTTTTTGACTCCCCAAGTGACCCCGTAACCCTACCCTAGTAGCTGCCTCATGCGTGCTGCAACACTTCCGGAATGAGCAATTTTGGGACGAACATTGCAGCACAAGGGAGTTTCGAAAAATATTGAAGGGGAGCTTGTCTCTTGAGCGAGCGAAGCAAGCAAGGAAGGGTTTCGGAGAGGGTACAGGGTTGCCAAGGTTGCCAAAAATGCATGACAGCAATCACTGGAAAATACATCATTTGCCAAAGCCCCAATGGAGTCACTACCCGAAAACAGTTTTCCGGCCCAAAATCCAAACATCCAAAGAATCAAAGCATTCGTCATTTTCCACCCAAAAAAAACATACCCCTCAAAAAATGGGTTTCAAGGGGGTGTAGTGCCCAAAATCGTTCTTGGTGTCCATCAACACACACCCACATTCGGCCATATTCACTAAGCTACCTCCCATCACATCTCGGTCCCGATAATTCGTTTTGATTAGGATTAGGGTCATCGAACTAGTGAAATGAGTCTTGGTTTTGTGACCCTCCTTAGTGTCTAGGGTGGACCTACCGGGTTGGGCGAGTAGCAGCAACCCCACCAACAACAAGCAACAAAGGGCAAGCATTGGCAACAACAGCAAGAGCGCGCAAAATGGGTTGTGAGATCAAATTACCAGCGTGGTGCTTCGCATTCGGCCAAATTTTTGGTGGATGATGCCTATGGGTGTGAACGACAATGACACCAATATCCCTGTACCCCTGTTTGCTGCACTATTACTTCCAAAATTGCCCATTTCAAGGTGTTATTTGAGGTTGTATGCGCTCATATGTGTCCGAAATGGCTCCGCTTGCTCAAGAGACATACCCACCAACACTCTTCCCGCACCCCTCACCTATCACCCCTCCACGCGCATTCCCCGTTGACCCACCGTGCTGCTCTGTCTGTCCCAAAATTGCCCATTTGAGGGCTGTTTTGGAGCTTGCATGGGCTCATGTCGGTCCAAGATGGCTCAAAATAACCTTAAAACACACGTTTGAACACCCCAAGTGGCCTGGGCACAATTTTGGAAAAGTCATTGTTGACCACTTTTGGACCCGCAAGTGCCATTTGAACCCTACCCTAGCACGTGCACAACGGGCGTTGCACCACTCCAACGGGGTAGTGAAGAGTGTTGACTACACGGAATCATTAATTAATCATTATTCTTCGTTATTTATTTCCACTTGGTGCTCAACGCAATCCATGGGTTCTTCCAGCACCCTCCCCCTGGACCCCCGGTACGCATCGTCGGTGCTAAAATTGCCCATTTCTACGTTTCTTGTGAAGGTGCATGGGCTAATATGGGCCAAATATGGCTCAAAATAGCCTTAAACCACTTGTTTGGGTACCCCAAGTGATGTGGGAACATTTTTGAAAAAATCGCTTTTGACCACTTTTGGCCCCACATGTGACCCCCGGAGTAACCTTACCCTAGCATGTGTGCCGTGCACATTGGTCGTGCCAATAGGGCATTGAAGGGTGTTGACAACATGGAAATACCTTGCAAATGATCTGCTTCATCATTGTTTATCACCACAAGGGTGTCCAACACAATCCATGGCAGTCTAACTCAGCACATGAAGGTGGAACTTGAAGAAATGTGCAAAACCGGTGCTTTTCAATCCTAATTTTGTGGTATTTGGGCCCAAAAAGAGGTCGTTGAGCCTACTAGTCGTGTGCAAAACATACTAGACGGTGATCAAAGGCGTTTGTTCATCATCTAGGTTGGTTCCAATGCAAATACCCCCCTCCATGGAGGTCCAGATACCCAAGCTGCCCAGAAAGGGGCCTTTTTTTTTGCCATTGTTGACTACCTTTGAATCCTAGGTCCCCCACTTGCGACACCCGTTCCCGGCCACCACCGTGGAATTTCTGGCTCATACTTTGTATCCTGGTACTGCACACCAGGAGGTATCATCCACCAAAAATTGGGCTGCATCCCATTTCGCGCACGCTTGCCAATGCTGCTTGCCTGCTATTGTTGTTTGCCAAACCTAGTAGGTCCACCCTAGACACTAGGGGAGGGTTGTAAAACCAAGACTAGTTCCACTAGCTCGGTGACCCTAACCCAAAGGTAGAATTAGGGCTAGGGTCAGAGTGAGTGTTGGGGTCCAAAGTGGAGAGCCATGATGTGGTAAAAGGCAGCCATGAACAAAATTTTGAAGTTCTTCTTCAGCCTAATCAAGGGATTCGCCTATAGGCGAATCACAGGATTCACCCCATAATACCACTCATATGCACTATCACTATAGAATCTTTTAAAGATTTTTGGGTTCTCAGGCCCGTCAGGCCAAGTAAGGAGATCCATACAAAATGTCAGCCATCAGCATGGAGTCCCTCACCTTCAAAGACTTCGTCTCCAAGGGCCAGCTTGAGGTCTACAAGAGCACCCTCTCCGCAGACCACTTGGCGAGAGCGGCAGTGGAAATCATGCAGCGCATCAGAGACGCGGGGGTGGACCACGACAAATGGCTGCAGGACCTCAAGGTGGCCTCTGGCTGGGAAGAAGATCCACTCAAACTCCTCCACGCCATTGCTAGCTATGACAGCTCCTGTCGATGCACAATTGAGGTCCAAACAGGGGAGTTCAAGGCGAAAAAGGAGACGGAGCTGGCGGTCAGCGACAAGATCGGGGCTCGCATCAAGTCGTTTCTGGAGTCGCAGCGGGGCACTTTTGAGAACCTCTGCTCCAGTGCCGAAATCGCGAAGGCGGGAATGGAGGTGGCACAGCTAGCAGCCAAGCACCGCCTGGCCATCCGAGAGTTTGCTGAGGGCATCCCGGAGACCCGAAAGCCAGAAGACCCCGAATTCGTGCTCAAGGCAATGGGAGCGCTGGCCCTCTTCGACAACTTCAAGTGGATCATCATCCGGGAGGGCCACAAGCTGAACCTGGTATCGGCAGATGCATCAGATGTGGGGAAGCCAGACGCATCTGTAGACCCGGAGGAGCAGGAGATCTCAAAACAGATGGAGGCGCTCAAAGTGAGTCTGGAGCACAAGCGGAGAGCAAAAATCGTGAGACCCCTAACCCCTGCAGCACTGGACGAGTTTGCTGAGGCCCCGAGAAATGCCCAATGGATGCGTGAGACGACGGCTTCACTGAAGAAATTCCTGGAGTCCAACGAGGAGGACAAAGGGGAGACGCTGGCAAAGGAGCTGTGGGAGGTGATGCTGGTCTCCAAGGACAACTAGAAAGAGCAGTACCCAAGCGGGGGCCACAGTGTGACTTGTGGCTCACATAAAGGCACTTGGAAGCAGCCACAATCCCGGGTTACAGCGAGGCCTGCCAAGGAGTTGGAAAGATTGGGAGCCCGCACATGGATTGAAGCGACCCGAAAAGGGACATTCAGGTTCGCGGAGCTGGAGAACATCACCTACTACTGCACTGCGAGAGGCGACACCGCATATGACGTGGCGCAGGGCCCCCCGGGGCCTTGTGGAGAATGTGGATACAGCCACTGGATATGGGACAGCGAGAACTGACTTCCCCCGGAAGGGGGGGGAGGGGGGGGCATGGCGGAGCCCTTGGTACGCGTTTGAAACCCAATGTTGTTCCCGATTGGAATATTCCCAATGGGAACAATTCCCGCCGGAACAATCTCGTTGGGAACACCACTGGAACAAGTGTCGCAGGCCAGATAACCAAATCCATCACCATGAGTTTTCAAGTTCGTAAATGATGTTTTTTGTCTCTTTCTTGCATGTATAACGCGTCCAAGGCTTGTCTTTCCCATCGGGGCCATGTTGACATCTTGTGAGCCGTTGGTGCCACCTTCCACTAGGTGTACACATTTCGAACTTTTCGTATCCATTTGCAAGCCTGCTGTTTCTTGTAGTTCAGACGCAGCGTTGTATGACTTTTCAACGTTGGCGTCCCCATTCTCCCGTTTGATTTGTGCATTGTGGCCATGCCTAGGGTCCCATTTTGGTATTTGTTCCTTGCCTTAATGCTCGGTGGGTCTACGGGCATCTTCCCCTAGAGGTATGCAGTGCCAAATTTCGCTTCGTAGTTCATTGTTGTAGCTTCATCATGCCTAGATCGCATACCCGCGTTGCGCAACTAACCACCCACCTCGTCCATTTGGCTAGTGCTGTTAGCCTCCGGGACGGGGATCTTGTTGGGGAGCTCATAGCGGAATGGGCCATCTCCTCTCCACACGCCCGCCGCCAATTTGCGGTGGCCGTGCGCTTGGCCCAACCAAGCTGTGTACGAGAGATGGTGGGAGAAGGGGTGGAGGGTGAAGGGGTGAGGGTGAAGGGGTGGTGGGTGAAGGGGTGGAGGGTGAAGGGGTGGTGGGTGAAGGGGTGGTGGTCGGTGAGGGGGATGGGGGGGATAGTGGGGCGGGTGACAAGAGTTCGGGGGCGCCCGCCGGGCCCCCGACCACGCAGGACTTTTAGGTGAGAACAAGAGACCAACCCGATGGGCCCCCGGGGGCACCCTACACAACAATGTATGTTACCATTTTACCCTTCCTTGTGCTTTGCTCTTGTTGTAGAGTGCTTGTTCCGGCGACGTTCCAATAACTTGTTCTAGCGGTGTTCCAATGGTGTTCTAACAAAAACCGTTTTTGAAAACAAGTTTTTTTCACGTGGCAACGCGCCGGGCAACAAATATGAGCATACCAGCGGGGACCCCCAAGGCTAGCAAACAACATATTTTGCCACCATGTACGGGTAGGCTTGGTTGGGGGGTAAATAAATTTTGAACCTTTTTTGTTCCGGCCAGATAGCCTAGAACATTGGAACAATTTGGCCGGAACAACTCTGGGTTTCAAACGCGCACCAAGGGAGGAGAGCCCAAACAGGTTCCTTTGGCATGAAGGAGAAGTGGAGGGGGAGAGTGAAGACGACGAGATCCCCAGGGAATGGCCGGCATACCGACGGGCATATGCCGCATTGTGTCGAGCCCAGGCGGACAGCAAGGATGGGGTCCTGGGAAGCAACTGGCAAGTCCTCGCAAACTCCTGTAGCACGACATCGCTGGGCACGTACAAGACAGGAATGCGACGACTCCGACAGACGCACATGGCCCGGCCGGAGTGGGGACCATACAAGGTCGTGGAGCAAGTCGTGTGCGATGCCATTCGAGAGGGAAAAGGCAGCAGTTCGGTCAAAACAATCCTCAATGCGGCGGCCATGGCATACACCATGGGGGTGGTCAGCGAGCCGGTCCCAAAACGGCTGTGGAAGGCATTCAAGGCAGCACAACGACTGGAAGAAAAGTCAACGCGGGAGTGGGGCAGTTTTGAGGCTCTGCAGATCATGGCACACCAAGCGGATTCAGAGCTGGAGTGGTGTGTGGTGGGACTCGCGGTACTTTCAACGCTACTAGGCCTCAGAGTCGGCGAGGCGGCCAGCATCAGCTTCCACAGGCTGGGTGTTCTGGCAGGAACGGCGGAGTTCTATGACCGCAAAGTCCACAGGGCTTGGATTACCCGTACGGTTTCAGGAGTGGCGCTCAAATGGTTGCAGTTCTGCGCCTGGATTGCACAAAGATGCTGGAACCTCGACAAGTTCCAGTGACTGGTCTCTAAGGACAAACTGCAGAATGTCATGGCGACCCTTTTGCGTGGATCCAGGTGGAAGGACCTCAGGTGGCACGCGTGGCGACGCCTGGGCCCAGCGACCATGTACAAGGCTGGAGGCAAGATCCCCAGCATCAAGGCGTGGTTCAGGTGGAGGGGCACAAGAACGGCAATGCCCTACATCAACTGCCCGCACCCAGGACGCATCCGGCACCCATTCACAACGCCTACCCCCCCCAGCTACCTCAAGGGGAGGCCATGGATTGCGGGAACGGCAACCAGGCGGTGTACGGAGTTCTGGGCCCCTGAGGCCTACGATATCCCTAAGGGGAACGCCCCAGAGAGCGACTCTGGAGATTCCATGTGCTCAGGGTCATCCTCAGATAGCCCCTCACCTCGGAAGACCGATGGCAGGAGGGGAAAGAGGGGACGCAGCGCGTGAGGAGGCGGCTGGCCTGTGGGGCAGGGGGGGGGGGGGTGGGAAATCGAGACAGGCATCACCCGGCGACGAGGTGGGCAGGCAGCACAAGCCGCGAAGATTAAAATGTCTCATGGGAGTTGGAGGAGGAAGTACGGCAGGAGCGTGGGTCACATATAGGCGGGCGCGGGCATGTGCGTGGTCAGCTTCGAGACGGGTCGAGCGGGTCTCGGAGATCCCGCGGAATGAGCTTTTCGGGCCGCGCTTGCGGTGATCCTCCGGGCGCGAGAGCGCCTCAGAGATGTGGACGGTGGGCAGGCACACCTGGAAACGATCCTACGCCACATGGGGGATCTGCATGAGCTCAACTGGGACTTGCTAGGTCAGGACTACGACGGGTATGATGGGGATGGCCCGTCGGGAGGTATCTCAGAAAGAATGATTGCTGCGGGCCTTGGAGAGAAGGGCAGCCTGGACATCCCTTTAGATGTGTGGAACGTGAACATCCCAACGCGCCTCATCTGGGATATACGGAGTTGAAAGTCGGGGCCAGGTTGTGGGAGATTCGATGTATGGCAGCCACCAGGCATATGATTGGAGTGCTGGTGGACGATGGGTTCCTGTGCCAGGACCCCACGTGTTTGGGTGCCCTTGAGTGGGAGGACCTCACGGACAATGTGTCGGCTTTCGTTAAACCCAAAAATGATGTGAAGTGCTCCTTCATCATTGACATGCGAAATCTGAACGACTGCTCGAAGGTACCGCTGCGTAAGGTCAAGCTTCCGTCGATTCACACGGTCTTCCGGACCATCCAACGGGAGATACACCGTGGGGCACCGTTGTGGGGCATTACTCTGGACATATCCAACTTCTACTGGAGCCTGAAAATCCAAGCTGAACATAGGGGACTGTTTCGCATACAGGGGGCGCACTTCCACTGCCTCCCGTTTGGGTGGAAGTTTTCCCCGGTACTGGCACAGGACACATTGGCAGCGCTGTTGAAGGAGTTCTTTGACAACCACGGGGAGGGGCTCGATATCTACCGTTTCCATTATTTGGATGATGTCCCGATCTTGTCACGTGACAGGGAGTGCATGAACAGCCTGGGCCATCGGCTCGCGGGTTTCTTGACGGCAAAGGGCCTGCGCATCTCCACAAAATCCTGCCTGGAGCCACATCAGAATGTCTTGTGGCTGGGAAAGATGTTCGACCTGGCCAAAGGGGAGGTGCGGAACACCGACAAAATGCTCACAAAGTGCTTGGGGATTGCCATCAAAACGGCCTGCTCGCCTGTGTCTCCAAAGGTGGCGGAACGGGTCACGGGAAAAATGCAATGGGCATTTGGACCACGAAAAGGGATCACCCTGTTTCTGCAGGGGTGGCATAGGTTCCGTTGGGGACATCATCGATTTCAGCACCGCCCGAGCCCGGCCCTGATATCGGCACTGTTCGATGCGCTGGCGATATCGTATGTGCCAGCCACGGTTGACCCAATGCCTGGGCATTTTGGCTTTGCGCCGTTCCTGTCAGTGGATGCAGCAGAGACCGCTGATGGGTACCGCCTGGGTATCTATGGACGCAATGGAGTCATGCGAACGCGAAAGATCCCGGCGAAGAACCAGCAACAGGCAGAGCTCAGTGGTGTCCTACATGCCTGTAGGTTTGCGGTGACCCAGAAGTGGCACAGGGTCTCATTGTTTGTGGACAATACAGCAGCCTGCTACAGTGCAGCCAATATGAGGGCGTCGACGAGGGCGTGTACGCAAGTGAAGATACTCCGTGCTCTTTGGAACTTGTTGTGGCACACGGGCATGGTTTTGAATGTTGTGTGGGTTGATACTGCGCGCATGCCTGCTGACGTTGTATCCCGTTTGCCAGACCTGACGCCAGCAAGCATCACCAGGGCAAAGGTTGAGGCGGCACATAAGTGGGGTGCGTTGTGCGGGGAGCTGCACCTTGTGCAGAGTTTTGGTTCGGTCCGACTGTAGCAGGCGGGGGGGGGGGACAATCCTCGCATGAGCGATGGCATGAGTGCCCCCTCTTTCACTGTAGCAGGCCCCGACAACATGTCTGAGTGGGGCGACCATCATGAGGAGGAGTTCCATGACGAGGGAAAAGTGCGGTCGAAGCGTCCACGAGGATCACGGGGCCCGGAAGGCAAGCTGGCGCAGAAGGCGCGCACGCTGCGACGGAGAGCGGAGAGAGCGGAAGGACACCTCAATGCAGAACAGCCCAGATACCGCCTGGGGGCGATGACCGAACAATCCTTCGAGCTGGTGCTGTGCCGGCCAGTGCCAGAACGGGACCTCCACAACGCCTGGCAGACTTTCTGTGGCTGGATCACGCGCCGCACCAGAGCGCAGTATGCCATGGCACGGGTGGAGCCTGCTGAGAAGGGCAAGGACCAAACCCAACGCCACCTTTACCTCGTCCGCCACGAGCTGAGACTGGCACCAGGAGTCAGGCTGACGCTGTCCTTCACCCACCATGCCACAACAGTGCAAAGAGTCACCCTCAATGGCAAAGCGGACCTCATCAAAGATGTTTTCAAGCTTGTGAAGGACGATCTGGAACAGAAGGACTCAGACTGAGGAGAAACTGGCACGAGGATGACTGTCACTCCTGCACGGACCGTCCATGGCGCTCATGTTTCAGAGTAAGTAAGGAGTGGGCTGGCGAGAGGAGGGGAGGGAGGACACGTGGTACAGGCAGAGCAGGACCGTACCCAGGGTATATAAAAGGGAGCTCCCCTCGCACGTGCGATGGATGAGACAGCAGAGTGTGAGTCAGTGACAGGCACGCCCATATATGTGGAGCCACGAGAACCCACCATGAGTGGGGGACAGAGATCACCCACGGTGCCCTTCGGGCCTGGCGCGCCAGTGAAGGAGCAAGCAGCAGTGTTGGTTTTGTGTACTGTGTATGTGTGAGTGTACCTGTCAGGAGGTTAGGGGGGAATCAAGGGATTCGCCTATAGGCGAATCACAGGATTCACCCCATAATACCACTCATATGCACTATCACTATAGAATCTTTTAAAGATTTTTGGGCCCACCCACCCGCCCGGACACTTACGCACACTTCAGGAACACCATTGATACAATCATGGAGAAGTGTATCATAGATCCACGGCACACGAGTCTACCGCCAGTGAAGGAGCAAGCTGTTGGTTTTGTGTACTGTGTATGTGTGAGTGTACCTGTCAGGAGGTTAGGGGGGGATCAACATGGCTAAGTGTGGCCGAACCAAGTAGCTGCAAGGATTAGGTTTAGGGTGATGGTTTGGGTTAGGGTTGAGGTCACCGAGCTCGTGGAACCAGTCTTGGTTTTATAACCCTTTTTAGTGTCTAGGGTGGACCTACCAGGTTTAGCAGCAGCAGCAAGCAAGCAGCAAGCAAGCAGCAGCACACGCGAAATGGGGAAAAATCAGAACTCCGTCGTGGTGCTTCAGATTCGGGTGAAATTTTGGTGGATGATACCTATGGGTGTGAAGTACAATCACACAAAGTTTGAGCAAGAAACTCAACGGTGGCAGCCGGGAACGGGATTCGCAAGTGGCGGACCTCAGTTTCAAAAACTGCAGTTTAGGGCCAAAAACAGCCATTTTTGGGCCAAAAAAGCCCTGGAACACATTCAAAACGGCCAAACGAAGGGAAACGGTGGGTACACTCCACGTGCGGCTTGGCTTCCCCATGTCAACGAGCTCTTTGCGGCCCTCTAACTCCATGATATGTCCCGGAAACGGCCCAAAAAGGCCCCCAGAAGCTCCAAATGCCGGCAACCACAAACCAAGAATAGGCCATATCTTTGGCTACATGGATCAAAATGCGATTCCGAGGACACCTACTCCACCCGCAACCCCCCACTTTTTGTGGTTTCCACCCCTCAGAATTGCCCAAACGGACGCCTAGACCCCAATACCTAGGCCCACTAGGCTGCGGCAAGCAGCAAGCTCAAGCCCAAACAGGTGGGTGCCCAAATGGGTCAACAGGGTCCAGTAGGGGCAAAAAGATGACTTTTCTCAAAAATATCCTAGACCATGTGCGACGCTAAAACAAGTGTTTTTGGACCGTTTTGAGCTTGTGGTGGCCCATTTTGGCCCTCCGAAAATCCCTAACTGCCTTGAAAATGGGCTGTTTTGGGACCAAAAATGGGTCAAAAATGGGTAAAAACCGAATTTTTCCAAACCTCATCCTAGACCATTTGGGGTGCACAAACGGGTGGAATGAGCCGATTTTGAACCCATTTTGGGGCATTTTGGCCCCTCAGAAGTCCAAAAAGCCTTGAAAGTGGGCCTTGTGGTGATGGGGTTCACTTGCAAGCTGATTTCACTCTGTCAAGAGCCATCAATGTGTGAACCATTCTTGATGTCCCTCACCAGTCATAGCTGATGTTCCCTCCCCCACCAGCTCGGTCCCAATATTCAGTCTTGATTAGGGGAGCCTGTGAATAGCCAATGCGTGGCTTAGGGGGCATGTGCCCCCCCCCCCCACCCCATCGCCCGTCCTGGACCCCCTCGCCAATTTGCCCATCATGGGAACCCCCCCCACCCAAAAGGGGGCCTCCAGTTAGTTGGGTAGGAGGTCCGCGTCCAAAACCAAGGGTTGGGCCCCCCAATGGCGTTCACCAAGGGCAGGGGGCGGCCACAAGGGGGGTGGGGTGCCCACTGTCCCGGCCCATGGGCCTCACACATCGGTGCACAGACATTGAATGGCAAGTGCCTTCTTCGTGGTGTTTTTCACTGCCGTGCCAACCACGGGGAAGAATGCCAGCACTCTGAGGGGCTTGCTCATGGGGGGGGGGGGGGGGGCACTGGCACCAACCCCAGTACCATGAGGGTAAGACTGTGCTACCCCTGAGCACAAAAGGCAAGTGCATTCTTCATGTGTTTTTCACCACATTTGTGCTGGGGGCGTGGGGGGTGCTGGTGCACAAAGTGTGCAAGCAGTTTTCCGCCTGAATAGCGGGTTTGTTCTTCACATTATGACCGCCCCCCCTCATCAAAATGCACTTGTGCTGCATTTTTTACATCTTTTTCAGTTTTCGCCCCATCTAGGCCATTGGGTGCTGGAGAATGCAACGCCTTGGAGTCCCCAAATTGCACCGAAAATTCATATCACCCCCTCGCCCTCCCCTGCCCCACCACCATCTTTGCATGGTACAGGGGAGGGGAAAATTTCCAGGGGAAAATTTCGCTGATAAGAAAGGTTGCAAAATTTTCCCTGGCGAAATTTTGGTATCCGTAGATCAGACTGTCACACGCACTTCTGCTACCCGGTGGCATCCCCAATGGGATTTTGGCTCAGGTGTGTTTGTAGGCGCCCTTGGCCACAATTCTGTGGCCTTGTGTTGCAATTTTGCAGTCTGTTTCTTGTGCATCTTTTGCATTTTGATTGCAGTCATTCGGTTATACGTATGGCACTCTGAGCTTTGGGGGTTTCAAGGGTAGCGAAATTATCCCCGGCAAAATTGTCCCTTGGCGAAGTTATCCCCTTCGCTGTATTTGACATGGGCATTGTTTTTCGATATATTCTGCTGATATTAGTGACCAAATTGGTTGCCATTTCTGAAATTTCTGTGATTTGATTGCCTCGTGCTCATGGTGCAATTGCCCACGTTCATTGCGGAGTTGGCTTACAAGATGCCACGAAGAGTCTGTATGGCTCTTGGCATGAGATGAGTGGTTTCGGCCGGGCGGGGGGGATTCTAGGGCCTTCACTTGTGCTCATGACTGGGCCTGCATCATTTACAGTGGGAGCGACGACAAGTTTCTGAATGCTGCGTTTGACAAGCACTCCAAACACAAGTCGTTTGTTAAGCCGCGTATCTCCAATGGGACCTTTGGAGTCGTTCATTATGCCGGGGAGGTCTGGTACACCGCCAAAGGTATGGCTTCCCGGTCCTGGACCCTCCCCTGCCCCCCTCTCCCACGCCCCCCTCCCTGCTATCCCACACTCTCTGTTGGCACACTACAGCACCTGCTTTGCATAGGGTTTAACGCCACAGTATTGACTCTGGGCCTGACGAGTTGTTGCGACCAGTGCCTGCATGCTTGGCCTATCCACAGTGGGTTGGTTCGCTTGGTCTGCGAACGCAGTGTGTGTGTGTGCAGCACACAAGGGAATGACAGCGTTTGCTTGCATCGTGAGAGGCAGAGCTCCTGAGCTGAATCAGATTAACCCTGATCTGTATGCTGAAACTGGGGCGTTGCTGGCCTGAATAAAGTCCACGGCAAAGACACAGTGTCGCAGGATTTCGTTGTCAGGATAGTGGACAAGGGGGCTGGGCAGTTGTGGGATTTTTGCAGACAGTGGGCATGGGATGCCACGGGGCGATTCCTTGAGGAAGGGGGTTATGAAAGTGTGCAGCAGGAGGTTTCATCCTACATGGCTGAAGCAGTGTCCAATGCCAAAACACTGGGCTGCCCTGTAAACCCCAAAGCAAAAATCACGCACATGTATTTGATTGGTAAAGTAAAAAGTGTATGGGCAGGGAAGGGGTGGCTCTGGCGCCCCATTGCTGCAGCCCCGGAACCAGTCATTGCTAAATCCAAACTGAACAAACCCCCCCAAAGTTTTCGAACCCGTCTTTCTCCAATTTGAGATTTTGGGGGAAAGGGTTGGCGCCGAAAAAAAAAATTTTCCCTTCTTGAGGGGGTATATTTTTTTCACCCTATGTGTCTATACTCAAAATACTTAGAATTTTGTGGAGAATTCAAAAATGTTTGAAAAACACAGAAAAATTTTTGACCCCTGACCTGACCTCCGGGTCTGACCTTGGCTGATAGGAGCTTGAGCCAATGGGCAAATTTTTTCTGAAAAAAATTTTACCCCATTTTTGTATGTTCAAAATGATCAGCGCGTCATGGGGATCATTTTGAGCTTTGTATGTTGGGGTACCCACTGAACCCCCTCTAGGGACCCCGGCGGCTGACCGGCCGACCCACCTACCCCCCCCCTCCCCCCCCCCTCCAGAACCCAAAAGTTTTCGCAAACGGTTGGGGTCTAGAATTTAAGCAGGCCGCCCCCCTTGTGGGCATCCGAGGTAATTTGGAGCGTGCACCACGCGCATCCCCGTCTGGATAGGGCAGGCAGGGCCACGGGGCACGGTTTCAAATTCGTTTCTCATGAAGACCTCACTGCGATCATTCGTCAGGAATTGACCTCCAATAACGGATGTTACGGGGTAGGGAATGTGTGGAGACGTACAAATTGCATCCTGATGGGCGGGTCTTTCTCCGCCCAAGGGGCGGATCTGCATTCAGTGTGGGGTGCATACGAGAACAGAAAATGGTTCACCGCCTGGGTCGGTTGGAACGCGGTGCAGAGTGATGGCCGCTGTGGCACACGGATCTGGGACGTGTCAGCCTGATTTGGCAGTAGGAGGAATATGCCGGACATGGAATGAGGACATGGGATCTCTGGACCGATTGGTTGATAGTTGTAATACACAGGGCTGCAAATGTGCTGAATGACTGTTTTTCCCTTTTCTGGAGTACAATGTGTGTGGGGGGGGCGTCAATGATGGCGCTCTTGCATGAATTTGTATGTTGGATGAATTGCCGTTACCACAGTTACCTCACTGGGGCGAGGGAAGGGGAAGGGGTAGCAGGACAAAGCAAGCAACTGGGAGGGACCCTGACTGGTCGTATACGTTGCATGTGACACGCTGGAGATATGCTGGGGTGAACCAGGGCTGACGCCGTCGTAACCTCAGGTCGGTCCTGCCAAAGGGCAGCACCGTCCTTCTTCTTTCGTAGGCTGAGGACCCTGCTGCGCGCCTGTCCCCGCAGAAAGGCGCCTACTTGGCGTTGAACATGCTTTGTCTTGTTTGATGGCCAGCTGACGAGGAATTGACATTCGGACCTGGCGTTGTGCTGCTCGTCTGTTTGTTTGCAAATTGTGTGTATGTGTGTGTGTGTGTGTTCGTGCACGGCCAAATTCGTGCACGGCCAGACAGTCGGGGATCCACAGGGGCTGGGATGGAAGGGGAAGGTCTGTTGACACTCAGGGACAATCTCTGGACACGAACTGCTCCCTCCCTGCCTGATCTCCTGCACAGAAAGGCGCCGAGCCTGCATGGTTCACTCTCTGTTCTCCATGCCTTGTTTGGCCTGACGAGGATTCTATCGGCCAGTGCACGTGCCCTGCTTTGCCACCGCCAGGATTGTTGTGTTGGGTCATCACATCGTGTGTGTGTGTGTGTGTGTGTGTGTGTGTGTGTGTGTGCGTGCGTGCGTGCGTGCGTACGTGCGCACGCACACGCGTATGTGTGCAGTCCTGCATGCTGCAGGATGATTTTGGTGGTGGCGGCGTGTGTGTGAATTGGGGAAGGGCAGTTGCAAGGGTCCCTTTTCCTCCAGTAGCCAATCCCTTGGTCCCCTCGTTCGTTATACTTTCTCCACAGCCCCACCCTTTGCACAGGCATGAGGGACAAGAACCTCGACCCTTTGAAACCGCAACTTCGGATGTTGATTCACAGCTCCACAGTCCCATTCATGGCAGGGCTGTTGGAGCCTGACCCCAAGGACACCCACAAGAGCAGGGGGCAGCCGACCACGGTGTCCAAGACTTTTCACACCAGGTGTCTGCAAGTGGTTTGGATGATATGGTATCGCTGTGTGAAAGGTCTGAGCTCTACAAGCACCCCGGCTTGGGGCATGAGGGATCCGAAACCAGCCCCCCCAGCCCCCTTTTGGAGGGATGTTCGCTGGAGAGGAGGAGGGGCCTGTCAACAGCGCTTGGGGATGCGGCACGGAGGGCTGTGGGGGTGGACATTTGGGAGCTAGCAGAGAGGGTTAGGGTTGGGATGCAACCTGTTGCAGTGGTCACGGTTCACCCCCCAGGATGCTGCCCCAGGCCTCGCTCCACTGAGTCTGATCCATCAAATCCCATTTGCAGGCAAGAGGGACCAATGACATGACCTGCACATGAGGGAAATACCGCTGTGCTTGTAGTGTGTGTTTGGTGCTCCAGGCGCCGGTTGGGGGACAGGGGTCTCCTATGCTGAGGTCACCGGTGGGGTATGGGCTGGGTAGCCATCAGCCTCCAGGAAAGTCACAACTTCCCTGAAGGAGTGCACAGGGAGATGCGGCGGGCTATCCTATGCTCCTTGGCTAACCGCAGGGGGCTGGGGCACAGGTGGTGCAAAGGGGGCAAGCCGGGCAGGGCTGCGCCAGTGGGTCCTGCTAGTTGGGGGCACTGCGATGGTACCTGGGGGCTATCTGGGCTTGCAGAGCACTTCCCTGCACAAGGAATGTTTAGTGTGACCAAGTCACGCAGTGTGCTGGATGTGCTAGGAGTTGGACCTAAAACAGCGCCAATCCCGCTAGCCCCTCACGATATGTGTAAGTGACGCCCACACAGCCAAGCAACTGCCACCCTGCCACCTGCCACCATAGGTGGCAGGTGGCTCCCTATGCAATGTTTGGCCAAAGCGTCACTTTCCCTTCCTCACTGCTTCCCTACAAGTCCCTGGCGGCAGTTGGCGGCTTGGCTGCCTGTTTTTTTTTTGTTTTGTTTTGTTTTGTTTTGGTTTTTTTGCTGGATTACCACATTTTTGATGGTCAGCACTCTGCCGATGTCCCCATTTTGGTGCATGTTGGTGATGTTTTCCAGCACTGTTTTGCTCCACATAAACAAAGGGTGTGAGCTTTTTGCAAAGGGGATGATTTCTGATGGCCATCTCAAGCCCCCAAGCCACGGCAACCCACCGACTGCCGCCCCAAGAACCGGAGTCTCCAATAAGAACTCAGCACCAGTAGGTTCACGGGTTGAGGTGCAGGCTGCCAGATTCCCCCCCTCTGAAGTGGAGTTGTGCCCAGAACGCCGGAAGTCGGCTCAAGGCGGCCCAGGCCATGTCAAGCCACACTCAACCCCCCAGGCAGTCCTACGCTGCCAGTAGCCACCCCAAGGCACCCCAAGCTACCCCAAGCCACCCAAAGCATCTTGAATCCACCCTGAGCGACCCCAAGTCACTATAAGCCATGCCAAGGCCCCCCGGGCTACTTTTAGCCACTCGACACTCAGCCACCCCAAGCCAACCCCAGCTATCCCAAACCACTCCAACCCACCCCTAGCCGCGCCACACCACCCGTAGCCAAATCAAGCCAACTCAAGCGACCTCATGCCACTGTGTGCCAACTCAAGTCACCCCAGCCTGCCCCAAGTCACCCTGTCAATGCTAGTCCTCCTAACTTGCCCATTGTGCCAATTAGTTTTACTGGATGAGACCGACGTGCAATGTAGGGGTAAGCACCGTTTCGTTTGACTTTGGTCATTGCCTTGCACACTTCTGAGATAGGCCTAGTAGAGTAGTCCCAAGCTGATTGCACAGGCTACGTCCAAGTCAAGTTGTCCATGCCCTTTGTGTACTCCTACAATGCCCCTCCATTAGTAAAATAATTCCTCCACAACAATCCATCAACCTGCTGGTTCTGGTTCTGGTTCTGGATCTGGGTGTGCAGCCCAAATACAATGGCCCATTCTTGAACCAGAGGCGCACCTAGATGCCATACAGAAGGACAGAAGGTAAGTGGATGAGGAAGATGATGACCACGCGCCCAACACACAGTCTGTCTGAGCTATCAATTGAACCATCGCTTCTTTGTCTGCTGGATACAGTAGGAAAATGTTGACATGCAATTGGCAAATCAGGCAAAGATGCACGTGCCCCACCAACGCCCCCCCCCCCCCCACTACCCATTTGGGCAATAACTGTTTGGCCCATTTGGCTATCGCAAATAAACCGGGGGAGGGGGTTTACTCTTCCACCGCCCCCTCATTAGCTTTTGCACTGTCCCCATGCTGCAGTCTTCTACACCTGCTGGAGACCATCGACCGCACACAGCCCCATTGGATCCGCTGCGTCAAACCTCATCACAGTAATACGGCAAGGAGTTTTTCTGGCAAAGAGGTGCGATCCAGCCCTGCGTGCTTGATCCCCTTGAGACTCCCCCCCCTTTTTTTTTTGCAATCTTTAATGCCGAGCCTGTCTCCCGTTTGATTTTCTTTTGCAGTGTTTTGCCGTTTCTTCGTGTTTTCTGCTTGGCCTAGTCTGCTGTGTCTCATGCGGTCAGAGGGTGGGGTTTTAATACGAGAGGACCCTAGGGCTCAGGCGCTTCCAGCGGACCCGAATGGAGCACATGGCCAAGGACCATGGGCCAGCAAAGTGACGAGGAGACACCAGCCTGCTGCCAGCATGTTTTGTGCAAGTGGATCAGAGGTCCCAATGGTGAACTGTGTGGCCCCTGCACAGCAGTCGCGCCCGTGTGCGGGCGGTTATGCTGGATGCGACCCTCAAGCGACCGCCCGCCCTACAACTGCCTCCAGAAGACACAAGATGCTGCTGAAGAGCGGGGCGGATGTTTTTGTCGTTGGGACACTGGGGACTTCGGGGACACTGGGCGGGCTAGGGCGGGACTGGTTTCGTTGATTTCCTCTGGTTCTTTTCGCAATTGTCTTGTCCACAAAGAAGGGATACCGCCGGAAGGTTCCATTACAGGACACAGTTGTAAGTGTTTTTCACTGAGAGACATTCAGGACCCTGTTGTTGGCGGTGGACGATTAGGCGCCAAAGTGTTCCATGTACCGCGGGTTTCCGGCCGCTCGCATGGGCATAGAGAGGGAATGGATGGGCAGGTTTCTTTGTCCTACTGTCGTTTGATGCAGATAAGTTGTAGGGGGCCCTACAAGTCTCCCTCTGGAAAGTGACGTCACCTCCTCCACGCCCACCTCAGTCCTTTTTCAGTGTTACTGGATCAGTCGAGAGACAATTTTCGCCCTTCGGCGGTTTCAACTTCGAGCAACCATTGCGTGTGCATGGCAGGTGATGGACCAACTGCATTATGCTGGTGTACTGGAGACCGTCAAGATCCGGCAGGCGGGTTACGCAATGCGCCTGCTGCACGAGGACTACTGGAAGCGATTCCGTCTGCTGCTTTCCCCTTCCCAGGGGATGGATGCAGACCTCCGGGGTATGCACGCCCGCGGTCGGCCCATGTGCTGCAAGTTTACTGACATTGGGGCACAGCGTAGCCCACCCCTGTGCTCCAAGCACCCTCGTCCTCCGCCTGACGATCGCACTCCTGTGCCCCAGGGATGTATTAGAACGAACGTACACCGTAGGAGGAGGGGGGGTACCCCCCCTTGGACCCCCCTCCCCCCCCGGCCACCATGACACACCCCGGGTGAGGCCCAGAAAGGGTGGAGGCCCCCCCTCGACTTAAGAGGGAAGCCGGGAGCTGCGTGTTGTCGTCGGCGCAAGGAAGGTGGGGGACGGCAGCGCGCTGGTAGCACAGGATGGGTGGGCGGTAGGTAGGTGACTGATCCCGCGGAGGTGCAGGCGGGGGTGGGGCGGGCGCCACCGGTCCTGTGCTTCGGCCACCAAGACAAGCACCCCTTCACTCGGGCACTGGTCGCCGACTGACTTGACGGCCGGACGACCCGACAGGGTAGACAGCCGGCCACGGGGGCGCACATGGCCCTGTGTCTGCCACTGGGGCTGGAGCGGAGCCCCCCCCCCCTCCTTCAGGCGCTGACGCCCCTGCCGGCTCCACACGGATGCACATCACCCAGGGTGTGAGCGCGACCTGCCAGCGGCCGGAACACCCCGCAGCACAGCACCCACGCCCCCCCCCCCCTGCCCTGTGCTTTTCGCAACCCGCTGCCGTCTCGCGTGCAGGTGCCAAACGATGCGGATGTCCTCCCCCGGGGCAGGGGGAGGATCTGGCGCAGCGGCAGAGAGGCACGTAGCCGCTGGGGCTTGGCAGCGGATACCATACCTGTGAACGAAAGGGTGGCCCCCTCCCCAGTGTGGCTGGGGTGATGCAGACCGATGTCTGCACCCATTGCCCATGAAAGAACGGGTAGCCCCCTCCCTAGTGTGGCTGGGGTCTCGCAGACAGCAGTCTGTACCCACTGCCCATGATTGAAGGGGCGGTCTCCTTCACAGTGTGGCTGGGGTAACGACGACCGACGTGGCTGCGGACTGAACCCATCGCTCGCCGCTGGCGAGCGCCCGGCACATGCCAGTTCCACCCCCTTAGTGTATCATCAATGAAATTCAAGTACGTATAAGGCCATTAACACCGGCCACCACCCCCATGCCCGCAGCCGAGAAGGGCATTAGGGCCGGATAACAGCCCTTCCGGCCACCAGGGACGGGTCTCTTCATGGGGTAACACGCAGCCAACCACCACCCAACAACAATAATATAATCCAACCACCCTCCTCCTCATCTTCCTCCTAAGTGCGCATGACGTCAACACTTTGGACCTGGCCCAAGAACCTCTAGTGGTGGCCGTGTTGATGCCCTGGCCATCCGAGCTAGGGTTATAGCGCCGCTCCGGCCTGGGCCGGCTCCACTTCCCCAAGGCCGTCCTGCCTCCAATGCATCACCCTTCTCAGCAAGAGGACTTAAACACGCACCCTAGCCTAGGCTAGGCAGGGCCCGGTAAACCCGAGGGGGGGACCACCTGCAACAGCGGTGGCAAGGAGCTAGTCCGCTCGCAAGAGGCGACCTCCTAGCCTAGGGCTCTACGGGTGGACAGCCCCCTCCGGGGCACAGGTATGGTGCACAAAGGGGGCCAGACGAAACGGGTGCGGGGAAGCGGGAGGCGGGGGCACGGGAAGCGGGGGATGAGGAGTGAGAATGCCAGGGCTTGGGGGCGAGAACCCCCCACCCCACCCCCACCCCACCCCGTAGCCAGAATAGAGGGCAGTGGCGACCAAGGGAGGGGCCTCGGGGGTGGCATGAGGGCGCCAGCAGGTGGAGAGGGGAGGGGGCGGCAGGGTAGCAGTGGCACACAGCGGTACGCGGAAGGGTGGTGACAGGCTGCTATGAAGGCGCCGGCAGGGCTGAGGCATGCACCACCGGTCGTGTGCTTCGGCCACCAAGCCAAACCCCCCCTCACCCGAGCGCTGTTGTTCCACCGACTCGCCGAGTGGACAACGCAACCGGGTCGGTAGGCAGCCGCAGGGGCGTGCATGGCTCTGCGCATGCCGGTGGTGCGAGAGCATTGCCCCCCCCTCCGGCCGGTTCTAGGAGGGAGTTCCCAGCTAGGGATACGGTCGGGCGGGGCTAACGCCAAGGGCATCCCAGCCCCCCCCCCCCCGCCCCCAACAAGGTGTCCCAGGCGCCGGCAGAGGAGCGGGCGCATGGCCCACGGCCGGCCTATGTGTGCGGCAGTGTGGTGTGGCTAAGGGCACCCCCCCCTCCTAAGCAACAGGGCACCGAAGCAACGGGTGCCCACTATGGCTGTGGCAACTGTGATGAACGGCGCCGTAGCGGGTAGGGCCCCCACGAACTTCTAGAGGCGCTCGGCGCATCGCTCTCCAGGGGTCCGCCGGTGCGAGATAATCCCCGTGCTGCAGCCAGACCGCCTAGTGCATGACGGTGGCCGCCACCGCCGGCCCTTCGTCACCCCACGGGGCCGCGTTGCCGATGAGGACGTTGGCCACATGGTCCCCTGAATGGGTGGCGCTGAGGGCCGCCAGCATGCCCAACGCCAAGGGGAAGGCCGCGAGGCGCAGGAATAGCTTGTCCCGCGCGGCATCGAGCCTTCCCTAAGTCACCAAGCGCAGGGCCCCCGCCGCGCGCTGGGTGTTCTGGTGAACAACGGTGTGCCTCTCATACGGCGAACAATCTCGCGGGACTCGTGCGGGGTGAGGGTGGGGGGATGAAGTGCGGTTGGGTGGAACTGTGGCGCTGGGCGGGTGAGCCGAGCTGCGGGCAGCTCGCTGGAGCCTGGGCGTAGTGGGTTTAGGCTGGTGGGTAGTGGGCTCGGGCCTAGGGATAGGAGGCAGGCTGCTAGTAGTGCCTGGGGTACTAGGGGTGGGCTGCGTGCTGTGGGTGGGGTGCCGAGGCGAGGTGCGTCGCCCTTGGTCCTCATGCTTTGCCGGACCCCGCTGCAGCCCTCAGGCGGGGTACTCATCCGCTAGTACAACCTCCCGTGCTTGGGACGCCTGTGGCAGCTACCTCCGCCATGACCGAGGGGTCACGCACGGGTGCGATCAGCGCTGCCCTTGGCAGCGGGCCCTCTGGGGATGGTGCATGTTGGCCCCGCTGGGCCACCAGCAAGTGCCGAGGGATGTTGTTGCTGCGGCTGGCCTAGGGCCGCCCCGCCCGGCGTGCCCGCACTAGGTGCCGAGGGAGCTGTGTGTCGCGGCCCTTGGTGCCGGTCATCCGCCCCCCCCCCCCCCCGTGGGCCGCGCCCGTGATGCTGATTGCCGGCACGCCGGGGGCTGGAGGCTTGGGCATTTGCAGCTAGGCCTTCACAGCCTTGGGGCTGCCCGCGATGTGGCCGTGGGGTGCGGAGGCGTCACCGGTCTCTCGGCGGGGTAGCCATTGGCATCCCCCACGCCGGCCCACACCAGTGCTACTGCTCCGCGTGCACCTCACACCGCCAACCGGGCCACCTAGAACCACGGCCAGACGAGGTTGACATGCTCGCCACCGTCTGCTTAAGGAGGCAGCGGACATGGTACGGGGCACTCTTCTGCTAGTTGCAGCAGCGTTGGTGAGCAACGGGCCAACGGATGTGGCCCATGACGGCGCTGCAGAGGGCCAGCTTGATGTTCCCGCAGGGGATAATCTCCTTGCAATAGGCGGCGATGATGTCCCGGATGGACGGCCATAGTAGGGCCAGGTACCTGTTGGCCAGCAGCGCCCACTCGGCCCGCGTGATCCTCCCCGCCAAGACGGACCAGGGGGGCCCTAAGGTGCGCACCATCGGCTCGTAGAGCCGGACGCCTTCGACCTCTATCGCCGTCTGCCATTGCTGAACGGTCGCCACGACACCTGCACCAGGGTCACCCTCTCTAAGGGCCCCCCTTGTTGTGGGTGCGTCACAAGGTTGGCGCGCTGCTGAGCAAGAGAGAGGGCGCGAAAGTCTGCCATGGTGCCTGCGAGCACAACGCGTGTTCGGGGCCAAGGCCCAGCATGCTACGCCGCGCCCCTGGGCGGGGTCGCAGCTGCCGGTGAAGGGGGGGATGTCTTCGTGGTTGAGGAGGTGAATGAGGTTAAGGCCCCCCCCGATCGGTGAGGTGAGTATGGTCAGAGCCCTCGTGGCTGAGAAGGTGAATGTGGCGCGGGTGCACTTGGTCAAGGCGAACGCTGTGAGGGGGCGGGGAGGGCCTACAAGGCAGGGCGGGGGGGTGCTCGTAGGGGGAGGTGGGGGGGGGGTACTCGGGTAGCCGACCCTAGGGCGGGGGGGGGGGGGGGGCTAGGTCCTGGGTGGGGGGCGGGGGGGGGGGGGCTAGGAGGCTCTGCACGGGTGCCTACACCCAATGAGGTGGCGATGCGCTCCTATCGGGTGGCTGCTGTCGACCGACCTAAATGCCGTTCTTGGGCGGGTCCAACGGCCCGAGGCCGTTGCGCCACAGGGCAAGCCACGTCCTCATGAGGCCCCGCCAAGATTTACTTCAAAAACGTGGTCTACGTGAGCAACTGCCCTTGTCTTCGCAAGTATGCTGCTCTATCCACACGATTGTCATCCGTTTTTGCTTGCATTTTGACTTTGGATTTGATTTGGGGGGGGATGGGATTGCACAGGGTTGGAGTGTCGGGACCGCGTGTTGGAATTTGACAGGTGCAAATTTCAAACAAATTTTCTGCATGGTCTTGAATGGTGATGTTGGTAGTGACAAATTTGATGCGGGTTTGCTTCTCTCTCTTTCCCTTTTTGCATTGCCCCCCCACTGCATCTCGTTTGTGATGCATTTTATTTTCTTATTTTGTTTCTATGGTGAGAATAAAGGCTAAGAGCAAAACACATGTATCCTACGGGCACAGCATAGAATGCTGAGACTTGGGGCATGTTTGTCAGCGTTGCCTGGCACGTGCCCTCCGATCTTTACAGGTTAATTGTCAGCGCTGCTGGGAATATTCCTCCCAAAAACGCTTCCGATATTTTTCCATCCCTAGGGATTTCGGAAGCCAGGCTGCCAAAATTGGTCGGGGTGATCGTTTCCGACGTCGGAAGCAATGCTTCCGACGATCGGTCGGAGTTCACCCAAGCACATACTAGGAGCATTGCTTCCAAAATGCTCTGGCGCATTGCTTGGAATTGTTAGGAGCTTTGCATCCCCAATTGCTTGCTAAATCCCAAGGAAATTCCAAGGGTTTTTGTAAAAAAAAAGTCGCCATCCGACCAACTATATACATTGAACATTTCCACCATCAATCCATTTAACAAATTTTAAATCAATGTGTGTCATTGAATTGAGTCCAATGAATTGGATTTGAAGAATTTATCAAAGGTTATTACAAGGTCCTCCTTTCCCCAATGCTTTCCTTCCTCTTTGGTCACCACGGTTAGGTTCTCAAGTTACCTTGGGATGTGTGGGAGAGAGGCCCCAAGGGTGGCACCCACACATCCAGGGAATATTGTAATTGAACTCAAAGGGAGCCGGACAACCCGTTTGGTAACCGGCATGAGCGACTTCATCTTGGTCTACATGAGTTTATTGAGCAATTTTGAAGTTTTTTTTTAATTCTTGCAGCAAGTTTGAATTGAATGAGATTGGAATATGTGTCATATTTGTGCCATATTTGTGTCAGCTTGTGTCGAGTACGTGTGTGTACTCGCACGCGAGTGTGTCTGTGAGCGAGCGGGCCTGGGTGCTCGGGTGTGGCGCGCGTTCTCCGTACAGCGGTTGCCGTCCTGACTAGCAGGCCTACTGTAGTGTAGTGGTCAGAGGGTTAGACGTGCGTTTCATAGCGTGAGTGTTTTTTACTTTTGCGCGCACTCTGTGTGTGTTTTTTTGCGCGCCGAGTGTGTGTTTCGAGTGTGTAGGGTGTGTCAGTTGGGCGCACGGGTGTCAGGTGTGTGGCGGTGACAGCCGCCAGGAGTTATGAGGTAGTTGAGTGTGTGTACTCGTGAGTACACTCAACAGGTGCCGAGTGATTCAAATCATAGTATGTTGCTCGCACTGCGCCTTACCTGGACTGTGCAGCCCTGGGTTCAACACCAGGCCAGCCGGGTGGCCAGCTGCCATGCATGAGGTTCATTTCAACAGTTATTCTCAAATCTTCACAAGTCTCAAGTCATCCTCAAGAATTGATTTATTAGTCGTCCAGGGAATGGCTGTTGGGTGAGGGAGGCACGCGGATGCACATTTCCTCACTATATATGGGTGAAATTGCCCAAAAATGCCCAAATACGTGTGTGGGGGAGCAGGGTCGATTGTTTCTTCATCCTTGGCATTTTGGTCGGAAAAATGGCCACCGAAAACGCTTCCGATATTTTTTCATCCCTAGGGATTTCAGAAGGCTCCCTCCGGGCTTCGGCCGGGGTTTCGGTCGGGGTTTCGGTCGGGGTTTCGGTCGGGGTTTCGGTCGGAGAACGCTTCTGATATTTTCGCATCCCTAGGGACTCCAGGAGCGATTGCCTGGCATGTCGGCTGGAAAGTTTACAGGTCGATCGTCAGCAACGCTGGGAATCATGCCAAGATTTTCGGTCCCAAAATAAAAATTATACGCTTTGAGTTTGAGCGACATGTCAAGCAGAAGGGGAAGCAGACACAGATCGAGTTTGTCAGCGAAGTTGCAACTGAAGTAAGCGCCTCCAAGCTGCTGAGCGACAGAAACCCGCTGACCAAAAGGCACACAAATGAAAAGGCCCACATTTTATCATCAATTTTGACCCCCTGTTTTACTTGCCCACGTGTCTTTTTTGAAAAGGGGATCACATCTACTGCTGTATACAGATTTGTTGAAAATTTATTGTGTTCCCACCACCCGCCCCCACCCCCGCCTTTCGTACTGTGGTATGCAGGCGGACATGTCAGCGGCGGGAGCCGATGCAATCTGGCCGCGATTAGAGGTGCTCTTTTTCGATGATCTGTTGGGATTGGGTCGACTTGCATGCTGTGTCATATGTGTGTATGCCAGTGTGAGTTTCGGTTCCGAGTGGTGTTCCGAAGGCCCGGCGGGGTCGTTGGAGAGTGTCCACTAAGGCCTGTGGCACTATGAGCGCACATTTATCAACCATTGTTACTATTGTCAGCGCCGTGGGCGCCAACAACACTCTGCATTGTTGATCAGCCACAGGTGTATTGTTGAACTGATTTGGTGCTTTGTCTTGTGTGATCCGGGCCATTCTCCCGACTGTTCAGATAGTGACGAGGCGGAGCTGCAGGAAAATTTCATCACTTGGCAAATCCTTTCGGTCCTGGAGCAGCAAGGTCACCATTCGATGCTGCACAATGGAAGCAAGCAAGAGTACCATTTTGGCGTCAAATGCCTTGCATTATCCCAGCTTTAGTGGGACTTCTGTGCTTGATTTGTGTAGGGGTCACTGCTGTAAAAACTGCATGCAAATGGTCCCAGGGTACCGACTATCCCTCAAAAATGAAGGGACGGGCTGAGCAGCACTCTAAGAACGGCAAACACAATGAAGCGATGCAAGCTGCTTGTGCCATTCCCTCACTGTGCCATTTGTTGCCCATCGGCATTTTGTACTGTTGGGCCAAAATAAGTGCAACCGGTACCAAGTGTATGCTTTTTGAGGATGCACATCAACGGAAACATCGTCGCTTGAGGCTTGGGGAGGAACCCAATCCTTGGGTATTTTGTAGCGCCTAAAAGCACCGCTGCGATCTAGGTGCTCGTTAGGGCTCAAGTACGCAGCAAAGGGTAAGGTCTCAGCCTAAAGCAGCCCCCCAAGCCAGCCGGAAACATGTGCCACGTAAAGTTCCACCATCACTTGTGCGTGCAACGCTCAATACCTATGGCACCCTCGAGGCTAGCAAAGGGTGCATATTTTTTCGCGAGGTGGCATGTCTTGATCAAGTGAAACATGGTGATCGGGAATGCAAGCGTACCATAGCATTGCCACGTTCGAGCGGCTTCGTCGTTTGATCATCCGCCAAGGAAAGAAAAGAACCTGGGCTACAGGTTAGGGTTAGGGCTACAGTGTTACAATGCCATGCTCCGCCTCTCATTTTGGATGGTAGGACCGGCCGATCTGCAAACTTTTAACCGGTGGCAGTAGTGGTTCAAAATTTAGAAGGGGAGATCTTTGTTAGGGGCTCGGGTGTGAATTCTAAGGCTACATGTAGCTTAACGGATTGTAATTGGGCTCAACCAGCCGCTTATCTGCGTGATGTTCCGGACGTTTTCCAAAATTGGGAAATTGCATGGGACCTGATTGAGAAACGCCTTGTGGATGTGGTCTTTGATGTTGCCATAATCATGGGTGCATTTGTTGATGTGCTTCACTGGGCCACTGAAAATCGCACCAGCGGGATCCGCGATGCAGCCCGTTGCCTTATGCGTGGCATTGCCACCGCGGAAGGCACTTGCAAGCAATGGTTCAAGCTTAGGAGGCCCATAGTGCCACCCATCACTTTAGCGAAAAAAGGGGTGACATGTGGTCTGCTAATATATTTTTCTATGCCTTTCTGCCGCGTTGCTCTTGTATCGTGTTTTGCAATGGTGCCACCGTGGTATTGTGTATGTATGACAGTCGGTAGCCATTGAGGAGTACGATACAACAAGCCTTAGGCCGTTTGCACACAGGTGTAGTCCAAGCTCGGTGAAGTAATGTTTCTATTGTTGTGGTGTGTCTGATTCTATGGGAGTTTCAGGACACATTGTTTGCAACACACCCTAATCTATTGCAGTTGTGTTTTATGCATTCTGTGCAGTGCTCGTACATTTACTATCTGGTCATATGTCCCATATATTAAGTACATGTAACATGCTATCTTCTTTTTACAACAGCCATGGCTGATTTTCCACATGCTAGACATACGGAGGTGGATGTACCGGGTTCCGGCAGGGATACCGAAGGAGACAAGGTGGTAGGACCTGTACCCTTACCGGTCCCATGGACCGGTGAAACAGCAGCGCGTGCTGCACCTACGCTCGCCCGCCAGAGGCGATTATGTTTACGGGGTCAGCACCCCCATCCCCACCGCGGCCACCAAAGCTTGTCCCCAAGGACCAGCCCGCCCCTCAATGACCCATTGCCTCCAAAGACAATGGAGTTGGTGAGGGACAACAATGGTGACCACGCACGATGGTTGGTGCAGTACATCTGGGGGCCTCGTGCACGGTTCCGTTTTGCATGGCGCAACCCAATGCGCAACCCCCTCGTCACATGGCAACCAGGGGAGCGGATATGCCGATCCCATTTTTTGTCACGCAGCGAGGAGCGGGTTGCATGGATCCTGGATACACTGAATCCAGAATGACGTCCCCATGTTGAGTCGTCTTCCGATCCCCGTATCCCACCTCCTCGGCCACTTCCTCCCGCGGATGCCGACCAACCCACACTTACACAGATTGATCGGCACAACTCCGATCGCCAGCACGTAAGGTCCCTTCCATCACCTTTGGAAGCAGACCGCACCGGTGGGCAGTCAAAATACAGCCTGTTGCCACCAGTGCCTGTACCACAGAGAAGCACTCCCCCGGCCTTGAGTCACAGTTCAATCACCTCCAGTGGTAGGTGATCAGTTAGCGACCTGCTGCCCCTGCCTAACAATGCACTACCGCAAAGGAGTTCCCTCCTGCATCCCCCCCGTCGCACTTCTCCGTTGCCCACTGCCGCTGTTGCGGACAACCGACGTACCCCAAGGTACTCACTGTTGCCACATGTGCATGTAGAATTGTTGCCGGGTGTGGATCCATCTGCGTCCCCACAACCATCTACTTTCCCGGTAAAGAGGGATGGTCGGTATCGGTCACGATGGTCATTACTACCTGATCTGCCCCCAGCCAAATACCGGAAAACTCTTTGATCCATTAAGTATTTGGTCTAGTTCCCAAATGTGTGATATGCAGCCTATAATTATCACTTTTTGGGACCGTGGGCTCTGCAGAGCCTAGCTAGCGCCAAATGCTACTTTTACCTCCTCTCGATTACTTGCCCCTGGCCCGTCGCTCCCTGTGTCCCCTCTGTCTATTACACGGCCCTCCATTACTAATTTCGGGATGCTGGGCTTTGCAGAGCCCAGCTTTTTCCAACAACCTAATTTCATCTGTTGTGTGCATGCTACCCGCAATGCAACCCCGTACTTCTGTTACCTCACGTGTGAATTCAGCTCCCACTATGCACGGTATGTGCTAGTCTACGCCTCTAGTGCCACGTTCTGGTTACCACTTTTTCTTGTTGTGCCACCCAGACTTTCTTATCACTATAGCACCGCTTTCTATGGCGTTGCATGTCAGCTACATGCGGTCTTTTTGTACGAAAGAATGGCGCACTGGTCGCCAAATGATATTGTCAGCTGTGCGCCATGGTGTGGCGAAGGAATTCATGAAATTCTGTGCGGGTCTACGTGTCAACAAGCCCCCCCGCATTACGCTCGACCGCATTCGCAAGGTGTTGGCACGAAAACAATGGCCGCGTTGGCTAATTTTTCCAAGGAAGCCTCATTATGTATGGTTGGGTATGCGTCGCATGGCATTGCCACAAGCGGCCGTCCCCATTGGTGACAGCACCATTGCTGTCATGCGGGTAGCTAGCCGCAAGTTGGGGCACGCACGTCCCACCAAGCCATCCCGGTTGTCTATTGCAGACCAGGGGGCATTGCAGTTCCGGAAACTGTGGCGTAGCATTGTTCGCCGTGATATTGTGGTGTGGGTGGACAACTGGTGGCATGCCCAGTTTCAGGCCAATCCGGTCAAACCCAATGTCTGTCTAGATGTGACCGCCTAGCGGGTTTTGCACACAACCCCCCTTCCCCATTTTCTTGGCCACCCGAGTCTGCGTGACCTAGGGGACCCGGTGGACACAGTGGCCATGGCAGTTGTTCAACAGCACACAGAACTGTTGAAGGTGTGCACTAATATGTGCAATGCACCCCTTTCTCGGAGAACCATCCGTTCCCCCCTCAATATTGCCCGGGAGGCTGGTAGACAGCAACTCTTTTGGAAGCCATTTGGCATATAATAGTCCCGTACGGGTCAGAACCAAGAGCTCTGGGATCTCCTCGATATGCTACGCAGTACCCAACGACATTGTCTGAACCCGATGGTATTGCTCGTTGATTGCAACATCCACTACCGGGTGCTCAAACTACTGTACTCCAGAGCAACCATTGGCTGGAATTCTCCGGATTGGTTGCGGGGTATCTCGTTGATTTGCGGCGTGTGGCACCCCTACAAACATGTTTGCAATATCATTGAGCGTAAATTCTTTCCCCTGTTTTCGTATATCACCCCTCCCGCCTTTGGGGCCGGTGCGCGCATATATAACCACCCCAAACTCATTGTCATAGAGAAAGCTATCCCTGTGCTCCTTCTCGCAGCCCCAGACATACGGGCACAACTTCGGCAGAAAATTACCCTGTTTGAGGGACGCGCCGACTAAGCAGCCCTAAACACACAGGATGGGTTGCGCATCCTTCGGGGCCTGGAATCCCTCCTCAATTATTACCTCCCAGCCATCTTCGTTGTGGGACACTTAGTGCGTACTTGCACTTGGGCTGGGCGCGCCGACGGGACTGGTATAGTGGCCACGTGTGTACTTGAGCGCTGCATGGGTCTGCTTGTTGACCTTGCCGGTCCAGCTACATCAAAAATGGACTACGTCCGCACCATATGCTGCGCACTTCTGTACAATACACAATGGCACGACGACACGCCTGGTGCTGCCCATGTGGAGGAATGTTGTGAGGCCCTGCTGGCAAAGTTGCGGGCACGGTGCAAGCAACACACCGACAAGCACACGGCGGATGAGGCTGGTGACCAATTCCACACGTTGCCCCCCCCGTCAGCAAGCACGTGCAGGGGAGTCCCTCTCCGAAAGTGTGTGCGTAGAGGTGCGTGGTTGAGGCAAAAAGAGACACAACGTGCTTGTTCCCCGAAAAGGGAACCGGGGGTACCTTAACGGTTGTGTTTATGAAATCTATTCTAAAGCGCTTTCTGCGCACCCTGGTTGGTGGACAAGGGCTCCGCGATGATGCCGTGGATTACATACGTCAACATATCCCACTTAGCCCACCTGTGAACCGCCGCGAGGCCGGGGCAGATGTAGAAACGGTTGGGTTCATACCAATTGCAATGGAGCACACTGTTCCCCCAGTGCCAAATGCAATGTTCATTGATCATGTGCGTGCCCCCCCTGGGGATGGCGTACATGTGATCCCGGCCAGGGATGCTTTTGATGCTAATGCCCTGTCTGATGGCCCTGTACCTGTTGTGCTCATCGAGGAGTTGCGTGAATTTGACCCGATAGATTCGGACTGATCACGCGGGGGGGGAGGGGGGGGCTGGCACTGCAGACCCCCCCCCCCCCCCAGACAGGCCAATGTGCTGTGTACACCCCTGTTATTGCTGTACCCAAATGTCTCGGCTCTGCACAGACCGGCTTTGTCCGCCACTGGATTTTCAAGGGTTGTATTACTGGTTTTACACACTCAGGGCCCTGCAGAGCCCAACTTGTCACCACTGCCCGATATGTACCCCAATGTGGTCATTTTCTGTTGCTTTCTTGTTGCGTTGACCTATTAGATTCAGAATGATCATGGAGGGCGGTGGCAATGCAAACCCCCCCCCCCCCCGGACAGCCCAAGTTGATGTGTACACCCCTGTTATTGCTGTACCCCAAGTGTCTGCGCTCTGCAGAGCCCGGCTTTGCCTGACAGTGAGTTTTGAGGGGTTGTATTACTGTTTGTTGTTACTTTGGCCCCTTCAGAGCCCAGGCTTTCACCACTGCCCGATATGTACCCCCATCTGGTCATTTGGTGTTCCTTTGTTAGGGCCGGGCCAGTCCTGGACCGTGCCATCTTCGTGCTTTGATCTGTGCACACATCTCCATGCTTTCGTATTGTAGTGTGCACTTGCTGTATCAGCATATGTGACCCTCAAAGAGGTGTGCCTAGCACTGCTGTACTGATACACTGTTGCTATGACTGAAGGTAAATTGCCACAAGCAAGTTTGGCTTTGGTGTTGCAGGCCATTTGGATAGGCCCAATTTTACTATTGCTCCATACCTGTGTCAACGAGGGACGTCTTAGTGGGCCTGTTTGATGATGTGACCATCAACGTGCCCTGGACATTGTATTTGAGATGCCTCTGCAGTGATTAGCTATTTTGCAGACAGTTTTGCCTATTTTAACCCCTGTGGGTGCCGAATCGAATGCTTTGATCCGACCAATTTGCTCTCCAAACATGCCATTTGCCATCATTGATAATTTGAACTGTGTGATTCTTGTGCTGTTTTTGGTGACCTAATTTGTCCTATAAAGTCCGTGTGTTTCTGGAACATGTGTGACATACCAAACGACATTGCCATGGATGGCAACAGTGGTGAGACACCAGCGATGGACACGCTGGAACCCGTGAAAGTGGCTGCACTGCCATCAGAGCCCTCCGTAGAGGAAGCTGTGCAGGGCAGCAATGTTGCTGGGGCCAGCCACGATATTCAATCCCCCTCGCAAGTGGGGATCAAGGGTCGTGTCGCAAGAAAGATGGGCAGCATCAAGGACTCCACAAGCGTACTGGCCATTCAAAACTACGTGGAGGTGACAAGAGTTCATGGAATTGTGGCACAACAATGCCATACCTTTGTCGTCCCAGCCCAGAAGCTGCAGTCGGCCATCGGGGGGGTTTGCCAGTAGGTCCTGCTTCACCTCTGCCACGTGGTCCCAATCAATGAGCCTGGATTGGCTGTACTCCATGCACCTGTCAATCCCCAGTTCCTTGCGCGGCACCTTCGCCCTGTGTGATGTGCCACGCTGCTACATTCAGTGGGAGCCCTGTGGGTGATTGGTGGCCAACACGGCGTTGCGGTGTGTGATGAAATTTGCAAGGATGTGACAGCAAGGATGGGCGAGGTTGAGGACTCGATGACCTACTTTGACGTGCGCATCATCAAGTTTGATACATCCCTCGAGATTAGGCGAAAGCCGGCCGGACAACACAATAGGGCGCAACACATTGGACGTGAGAGCAATGTACCCCAATTGTTGAACAATTTCCTACAACTGGCGGCCGAGGACACACAATGTAATAAGACAGTTGTCACATTGATGTGTGAGGCAATCGTGGAGGCGGGCCTGACTGCGAAATCCGGCAACACGGAGACAATCGTCAAGCAAATGAGGCCAGCTGTCCATATGGCTATGACGTGTGGTGCCACCTTCACGGACGCACTCGGCAAGATGGTGGAACGCAAGGAGGCCATTGCCCTTCATACAATGCGATGCTTTGCTGGAATGCATCTCGAAAATTTGTGGCGCGTATGCAACTACATGGCCTCGCCAAAGAGCACAGTACCGGGCTTCCAAAAGCTGGCAAAGGAGCTCCGCGCTCGGGAATTGTGGTGGTATCACTTTGCTCATCCCGACATGCCGGTTGAGCGCATCCACCCTTCAAGACGTATGGTGTTGCCTTGCAAGCCCCTGCCTTTTGTTGGGCCGCTGCGATGTGGAGAGAGTTGATAGAAGCGGGGACGCCAGGGTCCCGGATTTCCCTCTGGCCTTCGCGGCCGTGAAGGCGTGACCGGGGTCCGAGCGTGCTCGCGGACGTCGGGAGAGAGATTTAGGAGGCCCATAGCGCTGTGCCCGTTGGACCTTCTGCAACTTCACTCCTGATGACTGGTGCAACTTTGCGTGATGATGTCCAAGGAACCCCCCCCCCCCCCGGGACACCCCCTAATTCACCATCTTGGTCATGCTGCGCTCTGCAGAGCCCAGGTGAAGCAAATTTAACGAATTCAGACGTCATATTACCATCGTGTGAGTTTTGGGCTCTGCAGAGCCCGGGATCCCCTGGGATGCCAATTGACTGGATCTACAGAGACACTATGCCTGTTGAAATGTTGGAACTTTCGCAACTTCACTCCTAATGATTGGTGCAACCTAGCCTGATGATGTCCAAGGACCCCCCTCCCCCCGGGAACACCCCCTAGTTCACCATTTTGGTCATGCCAGGCTCTGCGGAGCCCAGGTGAAGCACATTGACCAATTGCAAACGTCATATTGCCATCTTGTGAGTTCTGGGCTTTGCAGAGCCCAGCTTTTTCCAACAACCTAATTTCATCTGTTTTGTGCATGCTACCCGCAATGCAACCCCGTACTTCTGTTACCTCACGTGTGAATTCAGCTCCCACTATGCACGGTATGTGCTAGTCTACGCCTCTAGTGCCACGTTCTGGTTACCACTTTTTCTTGTTGTGCCACCCAGACTTTCTTATCACTATAGCACCGCTTTCTATGGCGTTGCATGTCAGCTACATGCGGTCTTTTTGTACGAAAGAATGGCGCACTGGTCGCCAAATGATATTGTCAGCTGTGCGCCATGGTGTGGCGAAGGAATTCATGAAATTCTGTGCGGGTCTACGTGTCAACAAGCCCCCCCGCATTACGCTCGACCGCATTCGCAAGGTGTTGGCACGAAAACAATGGCCGCGTTGGCTAATTTTTCCAAGGAAGCCTCATTATGTATGGTTGGGTATGCGTCGCATGGCATTGCCACAAGCGGCCGTCCCCATTGGTGACAGCACCATTGCTGTCATGCGGGTAGCTAGCCGCAAGTTGGGGCACGCACGTCCCACCAAGCCATCCCGGTTGTCTATTGCAGACCAGGGGGCATTGCAGTTCCGGAAACTGTGGCGTAGCATTGTTCGCCGTGATATTGTGGTGTGGGTGGACAACTGGTGGCATGCCCAGTTTCAGGCCAATCCGGTCAAACCCAATGTCTGTCTAGATGTGACCGCCTAGCGGGTTTTGCACACAACCCCCCTTCCCCATTTTCTTGGCCACCCGAGTCTGCGTGACCTAGGGGACCCGGTGGACACAGTGGCCATGGCAGTTGTTCAACAGCACACAGAACTGTTGAAGGTGTGCACTAATATGTGCAATGCACCCCTTTCTCGGAGAACCATCCGTTCCCCCCTCAATATTGCCCGGGAGGCTGGTAGACAGCAACTCTTTTGGAAGCCATTTGGCATATAATAGTCCCGTACGGGTCAGAACCAAGAGCTCTGGGATCTCCTCGATATGCTACGCAGTACCCAACGACATTGTCTGAACCCGATGGTATTGCTCGTTGATTGCAACATCCACTACCGGGTGCTCAAACTACTGTACTCCAGAGCAACCATTGACTGGAATTCTCCGGATTGGTTGCGGGGTATCTCGTTGATTTGCGGCGTGTGGCACCCCTACAAACATGTTTGCAATATCATTGAGCGTAAATTCTTTCCCCTGTTTTCGTATATCACCCCTCCCGCCTTTGGGGCCGGTGCGCGCATATATAACCACCCCAAACTCATTGTCATAGAGAAAGCTATCCCTGTGCTCCTTCTCGCAGCCCCAGACATACGGGCACAACTTCGGCAGAAAATTACCCTGTTTGAGGGACGCGCCGACTAAGCAGCCCTAAACACACAGGATGGGTTGCGCATCCTTCGGGGCCTGGAATCCCTCCTCAATTATTACCTCCCAGCCATCTTCGTTGTGGGACACTTAGTGCGTACTTGCACTTGGGCTGGGCGCGCCGACGGGACTGGTATAGTGGCCACGTGTGTACTTGAGCGCTGCATGGGTCTGCTTGTTGACCTTGCCGGTCCAGCTACATCAAAAATGGACTACGTCCGCACCATATGCTGCGCACTTCTGTACAATACACAATGGCACGACGACACGCCTGGTGCTGCCCATGTGGAGGAATGTTGTGAGGCCCTGCTGGCAAAGTTGCGGGCACGGTGCAAGCAACACACCGACAAGCACACGGCGGATGAGGCTGGTGACCAATTCCACACGTTGCCCCCCCCGTCAGCAAGCACGTGCAGGGGAGTCCCTCTCCGAAAGTGTGTGCGTAGAGGTGCGTGGTTGAGGCAAAAAGAGACACAACGTGCTTGTTCCCCGAAAAGGGAACCGGGGGTACCTTAACGGTTGTGTTTATGAAATCTATTCTAAAGCGCTTTCTGCGCACCCTGGTTGGTGGACAAGGGCTCCGCGATGATGCCGTGGATTACATACGTCAACATATCCCACTTAGCCCACCTGTGAACCGCCGCGAGGCCGGGGCAGATGTAGAAACGGTTGGGTTCATACCAATTGCAATGGAGCACACTGTTCCCCCAGTGCGAAATGCAATGTTCATTGATCATGTGCGTGCCCCCCCTGGGGATGGCGTACATGTGATCCCGGCCAGGGATGCTTTTGATGCTAATGCCCTGTCTGATGGCCCTGTACCTGTTGTGCTCATCGAGGAGTTGCGTGAATTTGACCCGATAGATTCGGACTGATCACGCGGGGGGGGAGGGGGGGGCTGGCACTGCAGACCCCCCCCCCCCAGACAGGCCAATGTGCTGTGTACACCCCTGTTATTGCTGTACCCAAATGTCTCGGCTCTGCAGAGACCGGCTTTGTCCGCCACTGGATTTTCAAGGGTTGTATTACTGGTTTTACACACTCAGGGCTCTGCAGAGCCCAACTTGTCACCACTGCCCGATATGTACCCCAATGTGGTCATTTTCTGTTGCTTTCTTGTTGCGTTGACCTATTAGATTCAGAATGATCATGGAGGGCGGTGGCAATGCAAACCCCCCCCCCCCCAGACAGCCCAAGTTGATGTGTACACCCCTGTTATTGCTGTACCCCAAGTGTCTGCGCTCTGCAGAGCCCGGCTTTGCCTGACAGTGAGTTTTGAGGGGTTGTATTACTGTTTGTTGTTACTTTGGCCCCTTCAGAGCCCAGGCTTTCACCACTGCCCGATATGTACCCCCATCTGGTCATTTGGTGTTCCTTTGTTAGGGCCGGGCCAGTCCTGGACCGTGCCATCTTCGTGCTTTGATCTGTGCACACATCTCCATGCTTTCGTATTGTAGTGTGCACTTGCTGTATCAGCATATGTGACCCTCAAAGAGGTGTGCCTAGCACTGCTGTACTGATACACTGTTGCTATGACTGAAGGTAAATTGCCACAAGCAAGTTTGGCTTTGGTGTTGCAGGCCATTTGGATAGGCCCAATTTTACTATTATTCCATACCTGTGTCAACGAGGGACGTCTTAGTGGGCCTGTTTGATGCTGTGACCATCAACGTGCCCTGGACATTGTATTTGAGATGCCTCTGCAGTGATTAGCTATTTTGCAGACAGTTTTGCCTATTTTAACCCCTGTGGGTGCCGAATCGAATGCTTTGATCCGACCAATTTGCTCTCCAAATATGCCATTTGCCATCATTGATAATTTGAACTGTGTGATTCTTGTGCTGTTTTTGGTGACCTAATTTGTCCTATAAAGTCCGTGTGTTTCTGGAACATGTGTGACATACCAAACGACATTGCCATGGATGGCAACAGTGGTGAGACACCAGCGATGGACACGCTGGAACCCGTGAAAGTGGCTGCACTGCCATCAGAGCCCTCCGTAGAGGAAGCTGTGCAGGGCAGCAATGTTGCTGGGGCCAGCCACGATATTCATTCCCCCTCGCAAGTGGGGATCAAGGGTCGTGTCGCAAGAAAGATGGGCAGCATCAAGGACTCCACAAGCGTACTGGCCATTCAAAACTACGTGGAGGTGACAAGAGTTCATGGAATTGTGGCACAACAATGCCATACCTTTGTCGTCCCAGCCCAGAAGCTGCAGTCGGCCATCGGGGGGGTTTGCCAGTAGGTCCTGCTTCACCTCTGCCACGTGGTCCCAATCAATGAGCCTGGATTGGCTGTACTCCATGCACCTGTCAATCCCCAGTTCCTTGCGCGGCACCTTCGCCCTGTGTGATGTGCCACGCTGCTACATTCAGTGGGAGCCCTGTGGGTGATTGGTGGCCAACACGGCGTTGCGGTGTGTGATGAAATTTGCAAGGATGTGACAGCAAGGATGGGCGAGGTTGAGGACTCGATGACCAACTTTGACGTGCGCATCATCAAGTTTGATACATCCCTCGAGATTAGGCGAAAGCTGGCCGGACAACACAATAGGGCGCAACACATTGGACGTGAGAGCAATGTACCCCAATTGTTGAACAATTTCCTACAACAGGCGGCTGAGGACACACAATGTAAGAAGACAGTTGTCACATTGATGTGTGAGGCAATCGTGGAGGCGGGCCTGACTGCGAAATCCGGCAACACGGAGACAATCGTCAAGCAAATGAGGCCAGCTGTCCATATGGCTATGACGTGTGGTGCCACCTTCACGGACGCACTCGGCAAGATGGTGGAACGCAAGGAGGCCATTGCCCTTCATACAATGCGATGCTTTGCTGGAATGCATCTCGAAAATTTGTGGCGCGTATGCAACTACATGGCCTCGCCAAAGAGCACAGTACCGGGCTTCCAAAAGCTGGCCAAGGAGCTCCGCGCTCGGGAATTGTGGTGGTATCACTTTGCTCATCCCGACATGCCGGTTGAGCGCATCCACCCTTCAAGACGTATGGTGTTGCCTTGCAAGCCCCTGCCTTTTGTTGGGCCGCTGCGATGTGGAGAGAGTTGACAGAAGCGGGGACGCCAGGGTCCCGGATTTCCCTCTGGCCTTCGCGGCCGTGAAGGCGTGACCGGGGTCCGAGCGTGCTGGCGGACGTCGGGAGAGAGATTTAGGAGGCCCATAGCGCTGTGCCCGTTGGACCTTCTGCAACTTCACTCCTGATGACTGGTGCAACTTTGCGTGATGATGTCCAAGGAACCCCCCCCCCCCGGGACACCCCCTAATTCACCATCTTGGTCATGCTGCGCTCTGCAGAGCCCAGGTGAAGCAAATTTAACGAATTCAGACGTCATATTACCATCGTGTGAGTTTTGGGCTCTGCAGAGCCCAGGATCCCCTGGGATGCCAATTGACTGGATCTACAGAGACACTATGCCTGTTGAAATGTTGGAACTTTCGCAACTTCACCCCTGATGATTGGTGCAACCTAGCCTGATGATGTCCAAGGACCCCCCTCCCCCCGGGAACACCCCCTAGTTCACCATTTTGGTCATGCCAGGCTCTGCGGAGCCCAGGTGAAGCACATTGACCAATTGCAAACGTCATATTGCCATCTTGTGAGTTCTGGGCTTTGCAGAGCCCAGAATCCCTTGGGATGCCAATTGACTACATGTACAAAGACGCTATGCCTGTTGGAACTTCCGCAACTTCAATCCTGATGACCGGTGCAGCCTTGCCTAACGATGTCCAAGGACCCCCCCCCCCCCCGGGACACCCCCTAATTAACAATTTTGGTCATGCTGGGCTCTGCGGAGCCCAGGATCCCCTGGGATGCCAATTGAATGGATCTATAGAGACGCTGCGCTTGTTGAAGCTTCCGCGACTTCACTGCTGTCGACCGGTGCGGCCTTGCGTAATGATGTCCCACGACCCCCCCCCCCCCACATCCCCTTCATTTGCCAATTTGGTCATGCTGGGCTTTGCAGAGCCCAGATGAAGCACAGTGACCAATTTTAGCCTTCATATTACCAATTTTTTTTTGACAGTAGTGGGCTCTGCAGAGCCCAAGATCCAACAGAATGCAAATTTACGCTGTGCCAGATCGCTGTGATTTGGTGGATCGCTCAATCCTGGTGCAACGTGCCCTCCTCTATGGTTCCTGTGCACACAGGCACTAAGACTGAAGTGGCTCGCATCTCGAAGAAGTTTAGTCACCGTCTGGCGAATTTTGGTGTATGGCAAGGGAGCTGGGAGTACAGCGAGAGCACGACGTCGCTGCCGCTCTAGGCGCTATTGAAGACAGGTCTGTGGGTCAGCGATGGAGAAGATGTCGAAGCTCATCGCAGACTGCTTGTGCGACCAGTGTTGAACCCCGCTATTGAGGCGTCTGGTGGCGAGGTGGCAAAGGTCAATGTCGGCAAGGGATCAGAATATGGAGACATTTAGGCGTGCGATAGATCGGTGACCGCAGTGCCAAATGAGATCAAAATGCTGAAGTACAATCTCGTCAATTGTTGAAGTCCCGCGACGAGGAGGGTGGATCCCTGGTGCGCAGATCGTGTGTGTGCTGTCTCAAGGGGTACTTGGCGCCTTTCATGGACATCATGGGGATTTGGTCGCTTTGGAACAACACTTACGTTCGCAATTGGAAGATTTGCACCCAATGGCTTTGCGCATGGCTGACTACCATCGGCGACGCCGAGAAGAGCCGTATTTGTTCGCGCATTCGACTCTGTTACTTGTGAAGACCCCTGGGCTGGGCCCTGCAGTGCCGCACTTCCTCGCACAAAAGTCGTTCACTGAAGGTCTTTGGCTGGGTCTGGCTATTCTGTCGTGGTTGGTGAATTTGTTGCACGACTGCAACGACGACTCGGACGACACGCATGGGGATGGTGATGCATTGCGCTGCCTGTGGGCTCTGTACTACGGTCGCCGCCCCGACCTAATCAGTCTCGGCTGTATTCATTTGCCCGTTCCTTTGAATTGCGCATGGGGGGTATTATACGATGGTCCTTACAATGCAGCTGATGTGGTGAACCTGCTGAAGACAAGCGTCCGGAAAGGGGACACGGAGAAGGATGTTGAGTGGCGGAGTGTCATGCACTGGGCAATCACCGGCCAGCCGCTGTCCGAGCAGGAGGAGTCCCCTGACTAGGCAGCTGATGCGGACACCGGAGAGTCAGAAGTTGAGGAGGTGGCGGATCCGCAAATTCCCAAAGAAAAAAGGAAAACCGATAAACAGCGGCAGAAGGAGCAGGAGAAGGCTGAGCGCGAGTTGCGGAAACAAGAGGAGGCACGGGAGTGGCATTGTAAAAAGGAGGAGGAGGAGAAGGAGAAAAAGCCAAAACACGAAGAGCGAGCCAATCGCAAGAGGGAAGAAGAGGAGGATGAATTGGCATTGGCAGCCGCTGCGTCGTCCCCATCGCAAGAAAAGCAGTTGAGTGCCTCCAGGCCACCCTGCAACGTGGTGTCCTTTATCAAGAGCAACAGCAAGAGCAACGGCAAGTGACTGGAGGCCGCACATACCGTTGGATCATGACTGTGTTACTGTGCTGGTGTTGTGAGCGCCTGATGTGACCGGGCCTTTCCTGTGCAGCCCCAATCAGCTGTGGGACAGTGAATGGTGTGTCCTGTTTGACGCTGTACGTGTTTGTGGCTGAATTCGGCTGTGATTTTTTTAAATTTGCACTGAGCAAGGCTCTGCAGAGCCGAGCGTGCCACTTTTGCTTGATTTACTCCCGAATATGAACAATTTTGTACTCGTGGGCAAACAACAGCCTAGCATGTTGTTTCAGGCCAATTTGCATGCCTCCTGGTGGTACCCAGTGTTGCTTTCATCTTAACAGTGCAGTAGTGTCGCCGTGTGAAGTTGGTTGTATGAGCACAACATTGTGCTATGGCAGTTCTTTTGGTCCGTCCCTCGTTGACACAGTGTACCAATTGTCGAGTTTGTTCTCAATTTTGGTGCATATACGGCCATACACCCTGGCTGGCAACACACCTCCATTCCGCTTGGCTATGCAGCAGAGAGGCTAGGGTCTGTGCACGACATGAATTTTTTTTGAAAAAACGATAGGGGGCACTATTGGCCTCCTAAGTCAAGGTGCTAGATAAAGCGGCCGCTTTTCTTGCAATTTTTTTTATGGCACTTCATCCAAAAGGATGTTGGTTTTGCAGCGGCACGGTTCTGTCCATTGTTTTGAACGTAGCACGGACGTTCGCTCCGTGGCTTCACTAGCCTCTGAATTGGACAAAGTGCTGTGCAATTTACTAGCCGTACAGTTGCATCTCCCGGAACACATTAGTGGAATCTGATGCGGAGCGCCGTCACATGGTTGAAGATCTCATTGAAGCAGTGACGGCACCCCTATTTTAGGTCACATGCGCATTTTTCTTTCACGGTTTTGAGATTTTGTGTTTGATCAGTAAGCTGGCACGACGAAAAATAGACGATAGGATCAATGTTGTACCTGACATATTGAATATTCTTTGTACCCAGATTGTTAGCATGCAAACAAACGTTGTTCGCTAAGCATGCGAGGCTCAGCTTGGCGTTAGCCTGCAGTTGGGTTGTGTGCATGGCTCCCGCTTGCCTTTTGTGCACACTGTTGTGGAAGCCCTTAAACATCGGTTTTTTAAGGGAGAGTGGGTGCATGCTGACAGTGTGGGGGATTGGGTGGCGGCATCTTCATGCCCTTGTGAGCGTGTCTTCAGTCACATCACGTCTTGTGACCGGGGACCAGGGGGGGGGGTGGAAAAAAATTGCGCGCATGGAAAAAAATTGCGTACCCCCCCCACCCTCCAGGGGTTGCTTGCGCAAAAAAAAGCTGTCCCGGCATAATTGTAGCATTTGGAAAAATTTTTACCGAGGGCCAACTCTTGGTGCAAAAATGGAATTCTTTGCACCAAATTTCCCCTTGCACATTGGCATGTACTGAATTGTTTGAACCCATTGATCATTTCAAATTTGTGCTTTTAGTAGAGGTTATTTGTGAGGGTGCTTTTTTTTTTTTTTGCTTCTAGGGACCAATATAGGTACAAGGATTGAATTCTTTGCATCAAATTAGTGAACGTGTCTGCATTTCCATTTGGCACATGGCATATAAAGAATTGTTTGAACCTATTGATACATCAATTTCGTTATGCTGCTTCGTCATTTGGATTAGAGGAGAGGTCCAGTGTAAGTGTGTTTTTGCTTTGCATTCTAGACATGTCATCTTCTTCTCTTTCTTCTCCGCTGAACATTGCATGGGCGAACCGCACTGTGGACGGCTGGAATTGTATTTGTGGGGAGCGGCTATCAGCTTTGAGAGAAGCTAGCGAAAAAGAAACCAGCCGCCGGCAAGGGCAAGAAGCAAGCCGCGGCCTCCCATGGTGGGAAGGCCAAGAAGCAGTAGGTAGCAACTTAGCAGCAAGCACGGCAACTCGAAACGCGAAACGACTCGAAACGCGAAACGTCGCAACATGCGAACCGAAACGACTACGTCACAAAAATGGGCACCTTGTGACGTAGCGGGTCAGGCAGGTTGTTGCCTGAACCACGGGGTATGGGGAAAGAAGTAGTATTGGGGCTCTACCACTTCTGACCGAGGGAGTAACGCCCCTCCTCCTTAACCAGAGTTGAAGGGTGAGACTTCCCTACCACGCTTTGCACGTTGAGCCGGGGCCGTAGTCTTCACATTGATGGAGCGATGGTGTCAACAGATCAACGTGCACTATTTTTGCTTTGAAGCGGCTTTGCTTGGTAAAATTTTTGGTCATATGTGTAAGGAAAAAATTTGCGTACCCCCCCCACCCTCCAGGGGTTGGCTGCGCAGAAAAAACCCTATGCCGTTTCCAGGAATTTTTTTTCCACCCCCCCCCCCTTGCCGGGGACGAACGGGAGAATGAATGTGTCAAACATTCTGGGTGCATTGTAACAATGTTGAGGTGGAGTACTAGTGCCCCATAGACGTTTTTGATGATATCCGCTTGATGCAATTTTGACCACGCATCCTCAAAAAACTCGTCCAAGTCACTGTTGCAGGCGAATGAGGCATCCCTATTGTTTTTTTAGGGCTATAAGGATCGTAACATTCGGTCCACTCTGGCCATGCGCCTTGATTTTGATCACGAACTCAACAATTCGTGGGCTCTTCCGCGTAGGCAGGCCAGCAAAAATCAACATCCGCAGGTATTGTGTGAGAATGGCAAGCCATATACGGTGTTGAAGGGGATGCTAACTGTAAGGTAGATGAAGATTCCCTTTGTCTAGTTCCGTTGCTGAACTTGTTCCCACCACAATCACCTGACCTGAGCCCGTGATGGTGCCAACCTATTTGATCTTCCAATTTGATGTTGACAATGCCGTCCACAATTGACTCGACAGCGCACATCCATGAATGGACAATCAAAGAATTGTAGTTCGTGTGCCGTGGTCATTCTGACCATCATGACATCCTGACGTGCGCGGGCCAAAGATTGACAGTTTGCACGGGGTCATTGCACCTTTCGGTGGGAATGACCACAATATATGATTCCTTTGAAGACTAGTTCCAACGCTTGTAGACTGATGGTCCGGACATATGAGTTGCATTAGACTAAAACGACAAATTTTTGGTGAATCGGCAGCCATCAAAAAAAGCAAAACGTGGGAGTTTTGTACATATGGGTGCATCCGACTAAACAAAAAGCCCGAGTCAAGCAACAATCATCAAAATCATCAAAACTAGGGATGTTTCGACGTACTGGTAGCATCACACTAAAAGGAAAAAATTCTTGCTGAAATAGCAGTCATGGAAATAAGCAAAACTCGGGTTGACTGGACATACGGGTTGCGTCGCACTAAAAAAGGAAAATTCTTGGTGAACCAGCAGCCATCAAAATAACAAAACCGGGGATGTTTGGACATACGGGTTGCATCAAACTCAAGGAAAAAACCAATCCTCGGGACACAGCTGGCGTCGAAAGCAACACTAGGGATGTCTTGACATATGACGTGTATCACATTCAGGACAAAGACGTGGTGCTGGAACCACAATGGTAAATATTCGCAGATTTCCCTAGAATCGGACACAACTATGTTTTTTTCGTTAAAAAAATGTCCAACTCCCCGCAACTGCGCGGACTTTGGGTCTTGTGATGCGGCCCTGGCCGGCGGCCCCATCGTTGCGCCGATTTGCCCCACATCGGGGACGGTGATGAAGTCCCCTCCGGTCCCTGCTGGCAAGGCCGCTAGGGCCTGCCACCGCTGCTTATGCAAGTCCTTTGCAACCTGCGTTGGGCTGCAAACAGAGCGTGTGGTGCTCCCGGCCACTCACTTCCAAGATGTAAGTGTGGCCTTCGCTCTAGCCCTCCAGTTGGATGACTTGTCGCCTCACCGTTCCCCCACAGGCGGGAGGCCTTCAATCCACCTGCGTGCCACCCGCGGCGGTCGCGGGCTGGCAAGGTGTCATGGCGCCGGACAACCTTGATAAGGTCACCTCGCACCGCTAGTGGTCGCGGCTGAAGCCGGGTGCCCAGACCAATGACTAGATAGCGTCTAGGTACCTCCAGTGGAGGGCTGCCTTCCACGTCCGAATGCGTAGGCCACGGGCTATCTAGTGCAAAGTCCACTAGAGGGCCTGGTGCTCGGGTGTCGGGGGGTCGCACGCCTAGGCGCGGACAGCCCCCAGGAGGTAGTTGGCTAGGGTCAAGAGCCTAGGGACGACTGGATGGAGGTCACCCAGCATGCAATGGTTCCACCTAGGCCTTGGCCTCTTGTGCACTCTCGGTCTGGTGTAGGCCATGGTGAGGATTGCGAACCAAGCGCACAACGTGTCACCGGGGTGCTCCATGGATCAACCTCGCTTTGTTGGACATCAGGACCCAGGGTGGTACTCCACCGTCAACCACTCCCTTGTCACCGGTGCGGGCGTGCCCCCCAAAATCCATGGCACCCTGCGGTAGCTCAAGGACCGCGGCACGTTTGGGCGCCATCGTCGCGGCGGTGGCCATCATGGCCCGCTTTGAGGACCTATAGGCGATCGAGGTGCCCATTAAGGAACAAAAAGGCATCTCCATCGTGCCAGCGGGGGCCGTGGCTGTGACCCGTCGCATTCCTAGTGTGCCCCCCTCGACCCCGGCCTGCAAGCCGCCCCGGTACTACCTCCAGCCCGCGTAGCCAGTGAGGCACGCGCCCCCGGCAGGGCACGCACCTTGTCCGGGGTCTTACCAGGCACCATGCCCTCCCAGGGGGGCGCAAGCCACGGTGGCGGCTAGGTCCCCTAGCCATGGCCTAGGCCCCTCAGCCACCCTCCCCCTGGGCAGCGCCTTTCCTTGCACCCGGTGTGAACTCTCAAGCAGGCTTGCCGGTAGCCCAACGCATAGTGCTGCAGTTGTCGGGCATTGACCCGGATACCTTGACGACAGTTGCTGTTGTTGACGCGCTAGCGGCTCCGCGTCACCAAAGACATCTCTCTCACCATGTTGCAACGGGGTTTCGACTACTTATGGTATTTTGCGGCGGTGTGGACCATGTTTGCACAGGGGGAAACCAGCGCCGTCGTCCTGGTGATGTGGGCCACCGGATACGTTCCGCTGGCCCGGCACACCCACCGCCAGAACGGCACGCTGTTCACCGTACCCTTGGAGACTGCTTCCAATGTGCGCCAACTTCTAAAGAAGCATGCCAAGCCAATGGGCGCGCCGGCCCAGACCCAGCAGGTGGCCCTGGCGGCGGGGTTGCCCCCCCACCCCCCCAGCTTTTCCTCCCCAGCAAGCTGTCGCCCCGTTGGCCCCCGGTGCTGGGTGAAATCCCTCGTGGGCGCCCGGGCCGTTCCAGTAGTGGCCGGCCCCGCAACCCTTGGTGCTGTAGGTTGCAGGACGCCTATATGGTCCCCCCCGGCTGCCACCGCCCTTGCGCCCATGGGGTGCCGGGGAGGGGGCAGGCCGGGTGGTTTGGAACCCCCTTGCATCTCCCACCAGCGGTCCGCAGTGTAGCGCAGCTGCATGCCTCGATGCAACGGCTCCTGTCATAGGCGCTGCTGAATGTGATCCAACGGTGCTGTAGCACCCTACCGAACGTTGTGCGTGATGCCCCCCCCATCTTGCCCAAACACTGGGCCAGGCGAGTACGTGCCCAACTCCACGGGGGGGCAGAGTCTGCCGCTGCTGTCTATCTAGTACAATGTGTTGCCTCCGTCGGCGTTGCCTGAGTGCCGAACGTGCATGGGCGTGGAGTCACTATGCCTACCCCGGCTGATCGAGGGGTGGGAGGCGTGGTAGGTGACGGTCGAGTGGCTGGTCTTGAGCAGGGCATCGGAGCTAGACGGCCTCCTCGTGCCGGCTAATGTGTGAGACTACATAATGCGCCGCCGCCCTCATTTGGCTGCAGCTTCTCCACTGCTCCTCGGGCCGCCTCTGCGCCGAGCGCGACCCTCCCTCCCGCTGGTAGTCGACCACGTGGTGCTCGAAGTGTGGTGAGGAGAGGATTCTGGCCCCTTGCTTGATTGATAGGAGGGCTGGGCCTACGGCAGCGGCGACCATGGCGAGGTGAGGGAGACACTAGCGGGCACCCCGCCGGGGCCGATGTTCGCTAGCGTCCCGCTAGGGCCGCTGCCGTACCACATGAGCCCACATTGCCTAGTCTGCGGCCCTCTGCCGCTGGCGAGAGTTTTGGCTCCAGCGCCCCCTCCCACGGAGCAACCTCAGCTATGCAACTGCCTCAATGCTACGACAATGATGACGGTTGCTCTGGCGTGCTAGTGCACAGTGGGACTCACGGAGCGCAGCCTGGCCGGGGCCTATTGGTGGGCGGAATGCCGGGCATGCACTACATGCCGCAGCCCCCCGGATGGAGCTCCCCTGGGACTTATGAGATGTGCATATACACTTGTAGGGGGACCCGTTGGACTTTCCGTGGCACGGGCCGCACGGCATGGAGTGCTTCCAGGTCACCACCGTCAATTTCGTATAAGGGTTGCGGCAATGACCGGAAGGGGGTCTGAAATGCGGGCACAGAATGTGCCGCTACAAGGTTCCCCTAGAGGGCTCGTAGCCGGCCCCCTACCCTTGGTACACAGTAGAAGACCCAATTTTGTTGTAGCCTAGAACACTCTAGCCTAGATGTTCTAGCCTAGATTAGATCAATACTAGAACGATATAATGTCTACCCAGATGTGCCAATTTCTTCATTGTTCCGCCGTGCATGCTTGCTATTGTCCGTAGTGCATTGTTCCATGGTTCCTTTTCTTGAGCTTAGATGTTACACATTTCTTTGCAATGAAGCGCCCCGCCACTTCCCCCCTTGCTCCCTCCTCAACCGGGAGGGATACTTCCCTCTTGTCTAAGGCACTACGGGACTTGAGTGGGGCTTCGAACATCCAGGATGAGCGGACGTGGCCATTACTTGGCCACGTGGGCGCTATCATGCCCCCTAGCAGGGCGGCAATTCAACAACGCCGTCCAATATGTGAACATCGCCACTTCTACCAAACCACGGGTGAGGCATGCAAGGCCGCCGTCGAGGCATATGCCGCCTCCCTACTCCCCTCCACCGCCACGTGTGACTTAGTGCTCAACATGAGGGCCCCCAAGTCCTCGTGGAGGACCCTCTCGGAGCTCTACACGCTCCGTAAGTTGGAGTAGCACCGCACCGTCCCCGGTGGCCCCTATTCCCGTCCAATTTGTACCGAGCGGGACTTCCAAGCCCGTTGGAAGGAGTTGGTCGCCCCCATGCAATTGGATCCTCCCGTTGCCACGGTGTTGCCCAAGGCCACCGGGATCTCATGGCCCCTCGCCTCATGGGTCACATACATCCCCTCATGGCCGGGCTTGGTGCGGTCCATCAAACGCTCCTTCCCATTGACGTTCATCGTCCGGGGGATGTCTACCCCGTGGCCGGGGGCAAGTGCACCCAACTCATTATCTCCTTGGCCAACTTCGACCGCTTGGCCCGCTCCCCCGCGGGCCTTTGGGTGTTGAACATGGCCAATTGCGATGACAAGGCCATGGACACCCTTGGGACGTTGTGGAAGAGCAATTGGGAGGTACTCCTCTCACCTAGTGGCTTTCACTCGTTCTAGTCCTGATGTAGTTAGCCTCGGACGCCGCTTGCTAGAAGCTAGGCTAGACTAGACTAGAACGAAACGAACCACCCCCCATGTCTCGTGTTTAGGTGATTCAAGACATCTTCGACACGGGGTGCGTCCAATGGGATGCCTCCAAGGAGGAGGCAAAAGTGATCCTCGGGGGATCAACCGTGGACACGAAGGGTGATCGGGGTGTCCACATGCCCCCAAGTGGGCTCCATGTTCAAAGAGGAGATATGGAATGCCCAAAAGAAGACTTGGGAGGGTAGTGCTATCCTGCGGACCATGGAGCGTGATGAGGCCCACTACACGGCCTTCCTCCTTGGGACGCCTTCTTTGCAAGCCGCTGGCTGCAGTACGCAGCGGATTTTGAAATTGCCATGTGCCTGGGTCGTCTTGTGCATTTTGCACTTGACAACGGCCATGGGCCGCTTGTTGGGGGAGTTTGTCGACGGGGAGGCTCGGTTGGTTACCCGTGCGCTCCATCAAGCCGTGCAAGTCCTCTCGTCCGTCGGAGAGGCGTGCACGTTGGAGCGTTTATGGGTCAGCTTCCCCGGACGGGGAAGAGACGGCCAGTTTTTTGGAGGCATGCCCCGATATTGCTAGGTGCCTCGGCATTAGGCCGAGCACGGCCAAGTACAAGGCCATCGCGAACTTTTGGGACCTGCTGCAGGCCCTCTATCGTACATATCAGGGCCCTAACGCATAGAAATGCGCCGTTGTGGCAAGGGATTTCCGGCGGCAGTGTACTGTCGATACAACATCATGGTATCTACTAAGCCTCGAGCATGATGTAGATACCATGTTGCGGAACATTAAGCCGTTTGGGTTGGCTATGTTGTCGGGTGACATGTCAGAAAGCATCAACGGCTCTCTAAAACATGGTCATAACGAGCACAGCAACCGGGGGGGGGGGGGGCGGGTTGTCGGTTGGAGGGGGTGGACGAGGTGTTGGGTCGTCAGTGGTCGGCCATCCACAGGGAGGCCAATGTGCACGCACAGTGCATCACATGGCTATTTGCATATTTTGCCGTGTCGTGGGTTGTGCACGGGGGGCCGCGGTGCAAGTGCCGTGCTCGGGCAGGGATGCCATGGAGGTGAGGAGGGGCCAGGGCCACATGCAGGCTTCCCTCGAATAGAATATTCACCATCAGCAACATGGCTTCCTAGGAATTGATCGAGCAGCTCATGCGACAGGTATTTTGTCGTGGGTTCTAGCGCTGATCTAGGGAAGCGTTGTAGTGTTGATCTAGGCAGCACGATCGGTCGCTAGAACGTCGCTAGAACGCCGCTAGAAAGATTGCCTAGAACGCCGCTAGAACGCTCCTTCTTTTTTTTGTAGCAACAGCAGATGGCGGATGTGCTGGCAGCGGTGAACGCCCAGCGGGAGCAGCAAGCGCAGCACGCCGAGCCCAAGGCCGAGGGCGGAGGCCAAGCCCAAGGCCGCGGCTGAGGCCAAGCCCATGCCACCCCCCCTCGCCAAGCCCAAGCCCAAGCCCTAACCCCAAGCCCCACCTCCTCCGTTGCCACCCCCTCACCCGTTGACCGCCAAGAAGTCGGCCAAGGCGGCCCCAGAGCGCGAGCAGCTGGAGGAGCTGCGGGGGAGCTGGGGATCTCTCGGGTTCCCTCACAGCTCAGAAGGGGGCAAAGGCCAAGCCGGAGACCAAGGTCGCCCAATGGGAGACCGAGCGGGTGGAGCTGCGCCGGATTGGGGATGAGGAGCGGATCGCCATGGGGGAGCACTCCATTGGCAAGGCAAAGGAGAAGGTGGAGGAAACGGAGGAGGAGATCCAGGCCCTGGATTGCACCGTGCGGAGGATGGAGAGGATTGTGGCGGCGGAGGTGGATAAGGTGAATGTGGAGGAGGTGGACGAGGTGGTGGAGGTGGAGGTGGAGGCGGAGGAGATGGTGGAGGAGACGGTGAAGGAGGAGGTGGAGGCGAAGGTGGTGGTGGAGACGGGGGTCGGGGGGGGGGGGGGTGTGGCTAGGGTTTTTTTTTGTGGTCGAGGGATGCGGGGGCCATCCAGGACCTGCCATGGGACCCGGCCGTCGTGGCTGGCCCCCAGCCCCAAAACATGGACCACCCCCTCCTCCTCCCCCCGGAGAGTCTGGTTTGGACTTTCTGTTTTTTGATGCAGCGGGTGCATCAAAGGCTTTTGGGGCCGGGGAGGTGGGTATGGGTGGACGAGGGGGTGGTGGTCCACTTCGACAAGCCAATGCGGCTGGGGGTGGTCCGAGGGTGGTGGGGGTGGCAACAGGAGTTGCCTTGGCGGAAATGGGGGCAGACGCCCCCCCCCCCCCCGGAAAAGGGGGTGACTATGTTTGAGTTGGCCCAACTTAACCTCTTTAGCCCCGAGAGGAAAAAGGGGGAGGCCACCTACTGGCGATTCATTGCCATGTGCTGGCAGGCGGTGGGACTTGGGGGGATGGAATTTGCGGCGAGGACGTGGAACTGAACGCCGACCTGGTCGGCGCTGATGGACATGCGCGGGTTCGACCCGGCGGCGGCAGGGGGGCGTATGCTGGATTGGTGCACGGCATCGCCTCCCGGCCCAAGTCCAAGCCCAAGCTCGCCGCAACCCGCGCAACTGGGGACCCCCCGCAGCCGCACCCCCCCAACCCCCGGGCCGCGTTCGCCAAGGCCCTGGGGGCCATCTCCCCCCCCCTGGACCGGCAAGGCACAATATGTTGACTGCGTTCTAGCGTTGATCTAGCGAAATGTTCTAGAGTTGATCTAGCCACCGCCGTGCCGCCGCCACTAGAACTCTGCTAGAACGCCGCTAGAACAGTTGCCTAGAACGCCGCTAGAACACACTTGCATCATCTTTCTGTTCTCAGGTTGTGAGCGTGTAGACGTGTGGAGCCGACTTGTGCGGGGTGCGCGTCGAGTGGCGCGATTGCGGAGGCCGGACGCGCCTCGTGGGTGTCACCCGGTTGGGCCGGATGGTCGGGGCTGACCCCAATTTGGCCCTCTCGGTGCAGCACGGTTTGGGTAGGTGGGAGGCGGGCAGGAGTGTGGGGGGCATGGACCCGGAGTGCAAGGGTTGGATGACGGTGCATGACCGGGCGGGGACCAGCAGCAGCAACACCACCACCACCACCACCTGCAAGGGAAAGGAACCACCCCCCCAAGGCCCCCAAGAAGAAACCCCGCTTCGAGAGTAGCGAGCAAGACGCCCCCCCCCCCCCGAAACCAAGACCAAGCCCAAGGCCAAGCCCAAGCCCAAGCCCAAGGGCAAGGGCAAGGGCAAGGCCAACCCCCCCCCCCAAAACCCCAACCCCCCCCCCTTGGAGGATAGGGGCCGGGACCCCTATGGGATTATGCCGGGTGTGGGGGACACCCGGTATGTCCCTTGGAAGGAGGGGGGTAATGAGGGGACCACTAGCCAATTGACGGTGTTTCAGGATTGGGATGAGGAGTTGGACCCGGGGGTGTTGGTGGGTGGCGTCGCAGGGGTCCAATAGGGAGGGGGGGGAGAAGGGGACGAAGAGGAAGCGGGAGAAAGGGCGGCACGTTCCGGGTGCCGGGGGAGCTCCTCTTCCGCACACGGGAGGAGGCGGCGGCCCACCTCCGGGAGGCCTTGCGGGAGGGGGACGACGGGGACGACGGGGATGACGGGGATGACGAGGGGGACGAGGGTGGCGACAAAGGGGAGGGGGGTGACAAGGGGGGTGAGGTGGGTGGTGACAAGGAGGGTGAGAAGGAAGGGGACACGGGGGGTGAGAAGGGGGGGGCCGAGAGCAAGGATGAGCCCCGGCAACCCCCCACCACGCAGGGGGGGTGACCTGCGTGTCATGACTCGCACAATGGGGGCCTCGGGGGCATGGGGGCTGATTGGGCTAACCGGGCTAATCGGGCTGACCCACCACCAAGTGACCCGGCGCCGGCCGCCAAGTGACCTTCCAAGTGACCTATGGGGTGTGGTGCGGGGCTAACCGCACGTACCACCGGTGCCCAGCATAGAACATGGAAAGAGAGACCAATATTGTCCGGTTACCGGTGGCAATTTTAGGAAATCTGTACCGACGTGCATGCGATATGCTTCGGTCCGTCGCTTGGAAGTTTTCGAAAACCCTTGGAAAGATGCTCGGAAGTTTGGGCAGCCAGATCGGGTCCCAAAACGCAACCAATATCGGTAAGATTGTTCCATGGTCTTCCCAGCCGACCGTGCCGGGGGAGCTCGGAAGAAATTTTGGCTGGGACTTCCGAGATCAACCCTGCAATATGAGTCCCATTTGCTGAGCATGAATGCTGAGCATCCCCAAATATCCTGAGCAATATGCTCAGCATTTTCCTACCATTTTTTACCTTCTATGCTGTGCGTCCCAGCACCATGTGGGGCTAACCGGGGGGTAGGGAGGTGGAACCCGGCGCTTGGTGAGTCGGGTCCAGCATTGGGACCCTGTGATTGGCCACGGCTGGCTTTGGTAGCCGGGGCAGCTTCTCTTTGAGGAATGGCGGACCATTCATGTCTATTGTTCTAGCGGCGTTCTAGCGAATTGTTCTAGCGGCGTTCTGGCGGCGCTCTACATGCGCTCGCTGGAGCGTCGCTAGAACGCCGCTAGAACGACAAATTTTTGGAGTCCAAAGTCAGGTAAAAGCAGGGTAATTGTGAAAAAAAATTATCGGCCCCCGAGTACGGATACGCGGGTCCACGTTAGACATCTCAACCCCCCCCCCCCTCCCCGGGGGGAAGTAACCCCATCTTTTTTTCGTTCTAGCTACTGTAGCGGCGTCCAGGCTAGAACGAGATTGGGTCTTCTAGCGTGTACCAATCGTAGGTGACAGTTGGCCGCACGGGCAGCGGGGCCCACGGGACCCCTGCCCAAGGGTGCCGCGGTGGGACGACTTTGGCTCCCTAAACCGCGGGAGAGAGCCGCGGGTGCCGGTGTGTTGCAGGCATTGGGCAACACAGGGTGGCATGGCACCTAAACCATTGTGTGGCGCCCACGGTTCCGTGCAAGGTATGAAGGTGCGCTGGCTGGCAGCCTTTTTGGGGTGTGCAAAGATGGACATACCCATTTGTAGGTGTTCGGCGTGACATTCACGTCGGCGTGGTTTCGGGGCTTGCTATACCCCATCAAGGTGGGGCCGGTGTTCACGGCCACCGGCTTAGCGGTTATGCTGTCCAGCGAGTGGCATCGGGGATCTAGGTCAAGGCCCACCCACGACAACGTTCCTTGTGTGTGAAGGTGGACCCCGTGCAGGGAGTGTCCATCGCCACCATCAATCTGCACCCACCGGCTGTGTTGGCGGCCGTCGGCGTCATGTGGTCGTGAGTGACGCGGCGGCGTTCCTTGGGACAACAGGACTACCTTGCGCCTGCTGGTGGGGGAACTCAACAAGTCTTTGAGTGCCCGGGGGCTGTTGGCGGGGTTCTACAGCCCATACCCACTGGGTTAGCCCAGGTCAGCCCCTGTGCTGTGGCACGCGGGCCACCAATCTAAGCGCAAGCTCGACTGGGTACTCCTTAGTAGGAGACCCCTCAATGCGGAGACCTTGTGCGTGGGGGCTACTTGCCGGCTCTTGCCCGTGTTGAGCACCCACCACATGGTAGAGTGCGCCTTGTGGTTAGGTTCGTGCATCTTCACGGCGGCCGATTTGTCATTTTGCCGGTTCAGGTGGTCGCAAAGCTGGCCGGAGGAGCAAGCACCGGCGGCGCCCGGAGGAGCAAGCACCGCCAACGGCCTTGGCTATTTGGTGCTCCGCGCACGCCAACCTCTCCTGGTACGCCACGGTGCTTAGCGTGTGATCGGAGGTCACCCTTGGTACACATTTGGCCATAGACCTTGTTTTGGTGAGAATATTGCGAGTGGGAACAAGTTTGGTGCGGAACATTTGCTGCGGGAACACCACCGGAGCAAGTTGTAGGGACCAGATGATCTAGTAGGTTGCCATAGTTCCAAAGCTTTCAAATGATTGTATTCGTCTTTTTTTTTTGTGTTGTGTGCCTTCAGGGCCTGCAATGGTCATTAGGGCCTTACTAGCATGTTGTGTAATATGGATACCAAGGAACGGCACCAAAAAGAAGCACTAGACACGGCAACAAGGCAGAAGCGTAACCAAAAAGGTCGTGCCTCACCGTTGGAAAGACATAGAATCGTTGTGGTGACCGGAAAATAAGAGTATTGTGACGACGGATGACAAAGATTCGAAACGTGTACAACCAGGGGAGTCTGATGTAGTCCAAAGATACCTTCAACTAGGGCTATACATTTTGAAATTTGGTCATCCGTGTTCATTTTTCATAGGGCACCATGGGTGCGAAAGAGACCCGGGTCAAGGAAGTGACTGCCCACCTTGTCCATTTGGGGGGTGCGGTAGGCCTTCAAGAAGGTCTTTGTACTAGGAATATTTTGGCGAATTGGGCCTTCTCCCCCCCCGCATGCTCGGCGCCCATTAGCTGTGGCCGTGCGTTTGTCCCAACCTAGCTGTGTTCAACAGGTAGAGCATGGGGCAATCACCAAGTACGCCTCCGAGGACATGCCCCCGGAGCAGTGTTGTGAGCTTATCTTGGACCTACACCGGTGCACTCCCTCAGCCCTGCTGGCACCCCCCAACGCGCTAGAAAGTGGTGCGAGTTGTGTCTTCAATTCAACGTCCGCGCGCAGCATGCAGTAGGGGTTGGCCCCCAAGGCCCCCGGCGGGGCCTAGGGTGGGCTCCAATGGTCCACCACAAACCACTGTCCTGCTTGTCACGAGGGCCAATCGAGCCAAAAAAGCTGTGTGGCATCGTCCCCAACAACTTGTTCCGGCAACGTTCCAGTACCTTGTCCCTAGGTACAGGCTAGAAGACCCAACGGTGTTCAAGCCTAGATGGCGCTAGGAGGCGAGAACGGAAAAAGGGGGGGGGTTGCCCCCCAATGTGGAGGTAACTGTTGGGTATCTTTAGGGTTTCAACCTGGACCCCCCTATCTGTACTCGGGGGGGCACACATTGTTTTTCAAAATTTCACTATTTTCAGCGCCGCTGGAACTTGCTAGAACGTCGCTAGAACGCTTCGCTAGAACCTAGCTAGAACAATATAAATTAATGCTCCGCTACTCCTCAAAGAGAAGCTGCCCCGGCTGCCATGGTCAGCCGTGGCCAACCACAGGGTCGCGATGCTCTACTTGACTCATGGAGCGCTGCCCCCCCCCCCCCCCTCTAACCCGCCAGTTAGCCCGGTGCGCCCCCTAGCCAATAGGTAACTTGGAAGGTTACTTGGCGGCTTGGCTCCCGGCACCCCCTTTCTCGCCCCCGGTGTCCCGTTCCTTCTCATCCCCATTTTCGCCTCTCCCCTCAACCCCCTCCTCGCCCCGCTTGTCGGCCCCCTTCACCCCCCTCCCCCTTGTCTCAACCCTGACCCCCTCGTCATCCCCGTCATCCCCATCAACCCCCTTTCCCAAGGCCTCCCAAAGGCCTCCTGCCGGGTGCGAAAGAGGAGCTTCCCCGGCACCCGCAAGGTACCCCCTCTTTTTCTCACTTCCTCTTTTTGCCCTTCATCTCCTTCTTCCCCTCCTCCCCATTGGACCCTTGCAACACGACCCACTAGTCTGCCTGGTGTAGCTCCTCATCCCAATCCCCCAATATTGTCACTTAGATGACGGTCCCACCGTTGCCCCCCCCCCCCCAAGGGACATGTCGGGTGTCCCCCGCACCCGGCACATTCCCATAAGGGTCACAGCCCCTATTTACCAGCGGGGGGGGCAGGGGGTTCGGGGGGCATGGCCTAGGCCTTGGGTTTGGCCTTGGCCTTGGCCTTGGGATGAGGTTCGGGGCAGGTCCTTTTTCCATGCTACTCTCCAGGTTGCGGGGCTCCTTTTTCGGGGCCTTGGGGGAGGGCTTGGGGGAGTTGGTTGAGGGGTTTTCCCACCGTTGGTGCCGATGCTGCTGCTCTGCCTCCTGCTGCTGCTGCCCTCCTCTTCCACCCCACCCTCAACACGCAAGGCACGGTATGCTACGTGCGTTCTGTCGCAAATCTAGGGAAGCGTTCTTGCGTTGATCTAGCCAACCCGGCGCCGCCGTCGCTAGAACGTCGCTAGAACGTTGGTGCAATAGTTGCCTAGAACGTCGCAGAACGCACCTGCCTCTTGTTTCTCTTCTCACAAGTCATCAACCTGCAGTCGTGCAGTGGGGACCCCCGAGGGGTGTGGGTGGACTGGCGCCATGGAGGGGACCGCACGCACCTCGCAGGGGTCACCGAGCTGGGCCGCATGTTGGCGAGTGACCTCACCCCCCTTGTCACCCACCTCCCCTTTGTCGTCCCTCCCGCCCCCCTCGTCATCCCTGTCGTCCCCATGGACCCCCTCCTCCAAGGCCTCCCGGAGGTGGGCCTACGCCTCCTAGGTCCGAAAGAGGAGCTCCCCCGGCACCCGGAAGGTGCCCCCATCTTTCTCCCTCTTCCTCTTCTTCCCCTTCTTGCCCTTCTTCCCCCCCACCGATGGACTCCTGAGACACCACCCACCATTCCCCCGGGTCCAGCCTCTCATCTCGATCCCCGCACATCCTCACTTGGATGACGGTCCCCCCGTTGCCCCCCTCCGCCTAAGGGACATACCGTGTGTCCGCCACACCCGGCACATTCCAATAGGGGTCCCAGTCCCTATTTTCTAGCGAGGGGGGGGCTATGGTTTGGGGGGGGTGGGGAATGGGCTTGGCCTTGGCTCTCGGCTTGGGGTGTGGTTCGGGGGGGGCTTCTTCCCCGCTACTCCCGATCTGACCGTGCTTCTTGGGCTTTTGGGGGGCTCTGGGGGGGGGGGGGTTTGAGGGCTTTTGGGGGGGGGGTCCCTCGCCCCCCTGTTGGTGCTGGTGTTGCTGCTGCTCATGTTGTTGTTGCTGCTGCTGCTCCCCCCTCCTCCCCCACCCTCATCCAACCCGTGGGCTGCGGGTCCATTCGCCACCGGCTCCTCTCCGCCTCCCACCTACCCAACTCGGACGGCACCGAGAGGGCCGTGGTGGCGTCATTCCCCAACATCCGGCCCAACTTGGTGACCCCCACTAGGTGCGGGTGACACCCCGCGTCGCGACACTCGACCGGCACCCCGCGGGGGACCCCACTGCAAACCTGCAGGCTGATGACGTGTGAGAACAAAAACCGCAGGCAGGTGTCTTCTAGCGACGTTCTCGTCTACTGTTGTCGCGATTTTCTAGCGACGTTCTAGCGACGGCTGCGGCGGCTTGGCTAGATCAACGCTAGACGGCTTTCATAGATCAACGCTAGAAGGCACATAGCCTACCGTACCTTGTGTGTCCAGGGTGGAGCGGATTGCCCCCAAGGCTTTGGTGAAGGCGTAATGGGGGTTGGGGAGTGCGGCTGCGGGGGTCACCTGGCTACGAGATTGCTGAAGGTATTGCGCTTGGGCTGGGGGCTAGACGCGATGCTGTGCACCATTCCGACATACGCCCTGCAGTTGGCCGCCGACGGGTCGAAGCTGCCAACCCGCATCATCTCGAACCATGTCGGAGACCATTCGCACGTCCTCCCAACGGACGGCATACCCCCAAGCCCCATGGCTTGCCAACACCCTGCCCCCCCCTTCTTGACATCGGGGGGGAAGACGTTGAATTGGACCAATTCAAACATCTTCATGCCCTTGTCAAAGGGGGCCACGTGGCCCTCTGCTCCCCCTTGCATTCGCGCAGTGCCATTTCCCTCAAACCTCACCGACCCGCAACGGTTTGTCCTTGTGCACCCCCCGCTCATCCACCCACACCCAACTCCCCTGCCTCAAAATCTTGTGATGCGCGCGGCGCAGGATTGTGTATAGCGACCTAGTCTGCTATCAGACATTAGGCATCACACTTTTATGGGCCACCATTACCCAACCATGAACCCCCTTTCCCCAAACCCCTTGATTTTGCACTACATCCGACCCCGCCCCCCCTCCCTGCCCTTTTCCACATCAAACTTCTTCACTGGAAACCCCCCCCCCCGTCTGATGGTGAAATCCCCCCCTTGGTGAGCCACCCATCCCTCCCCCCACTCTTGGGTGCTTTCAAGCAGCCCCCCGTCCCAAGGAACAAAGGTGTCATGGAAAACACGCAACCCCCCCGCCCCCCGGAAAACAATTGCAATTTCCTGCACCTCCCCTTTTTTGTTGACAGCAGTGTATGTGACAATTTCAATTTGATTGTGCAAAACACCCTTCACGTGTTTTGGTACTTTGGCGCCTACAACCATATACTCCTTCAGTGATGAACATGCGGACAACGGCTGAGAAGGGGTTCTGACATGTCCGCTTCTACGTGCAATTACAATTTGCTAGCAATTTAATTATGCTGAACAGCCTTGGGGTGTTTTCATTGTTTGTGGTCTAGGCCTTGGCGCCTACGACCATATACCCCTTCAGTGATGAGTATGGCGACAATAGCTGAGAAGGGGTTCTGACATGTTCGCTTCTGCATCCAATTACAATTTAATGACTGCGAGCCCCTTCAATGACGATGCATGACACTTGACAGATGTTGCCTAGGCCTCTCCGTAGCCCACACCAAGTTTCACGGGATGTGTATTGTGGGCTGTGGATTGTCCAGCACGACACAATGCTCTGTCACGCGTGGATCACTGTGCGGACCCCTGCAGGGACCTGTTTCTTTGGACCTGTTTTGTGCGGACCGAGCTATTGAAAATGGAAAAAACTTCGCAGCCGAGGAAAGGGACATCCCCCCATGTCCTCTGCGCCGTTGCCACCATCAGTTAGTTTGTCATGGCCGACCAAATGTGCACCATGTCCTCCATTGGCCAACAACCATTTTGAAAACCCTTGTTTGTCAATCCCATGTGCAACCCACATACATCTAAGAAGGAGCTTTTTAGTTGAATTCCAATTTGATTTGCCATTGTGTGATGTTTTTTTTCTGGACCCTCTTGCTTAGCCTTCAAGGACGATTGCAATTTGCTACATCTTGCACCCCTCATGCTTTGTTGTTCATTCATAGGAAGTATGGAAAAAGATTTGGTGAGGACCATCAAACACCCCCCTCGTGCTTTGCGTGCTTTGTCTTGCCCTGTTTTGCATGTTTCTATGCTTTCCTTTCCTTTGTGCTATTTCTCTAGGAAGTATGGAAAATCATTTAGAAAATACCACAGCGTAGGGAACCCCCCCCCCTCCCTCGTGCATGAGCATGTGGAAAAGCCTGTCCTCCCTCTTTGTATACAATGCGTCACATGGTCTGTTCAAAGAATGTATGTGTGAACATATGTCTCAGTTGTTTGATGTTCTTGTGCTTACCATGACCATTTAATTTGTGGATCCGAATTCAATTGATACAAATTGCAATGCTCATGATGATGTGCCTTGAGGCAGCAGGGCCTGCCTGCAAACTCAACTGTGACACTGTGACTGTAGGTGATGTGTAGCTGTCATGTACCCACCCATTTGCCATTGTTTGCATTTTGTCTCTTTGCAACTTCCTCAGTGATGATCTCATTCATTTGTGTACCCTCTGGGGCTGGTCTGCCGATTTTGCGTTTGGGCTGTGCCACAAACCCCTGCGGGGACCTTTTTCTTAGGCCCTGCTTCGTGTAAGCAGAGAGGTTGAAAACCGCACTGTTTTGTGCACTGAGAACCGCCCCTTGCTGATTCTTCAACACATGAAAGCGCTATACAGCATGGAGACGTTCATGCACTTTGCACGTTGAGAAGGCCCGGGCCACCACCAGCCTGTGTGCCATGCCATCGGCAAGCAGACAGTTCCACTCTCCACTGCGGCCTTTGAGTGCCCTAGAGTGGCAGCCCCAAAATTCCATGAGCACCACAGGGTGTTCCTAAGGGGTCCCCCACAGGGTATATCCGACCTTCATATCCAAAAACCACACATCTGAGAAGGGGCTCTGCTATGTGTTATATTTGCTTCACAGTTGAACGCACTTTGTCGCATGGCGCCTTCTGTGCTTTGCTTTCATTTTGCCGTCCATATCCGTCTTCACGCATTGGGAAACAAATTGGAAAACGCCCTCCTCCCCTTCCCCATTCTGCGACCACATCCAACAGCCGCCCCCCCCCCCCCTTTGACAATAGTGGCGCATTTATTTAGTGTTCATGTGGTCCAACATGCCCCCATGCCAATCTTCCATGCTTTTCTATACTTGTCAGCTGTTTTTTGCCCACTACAACCTGCGAGGTGTAGTTTTTGCTATGTGGCCTCAACCTTAGCGTTGTAGTCCACTAAGCCGCTCTCCAACCGGTGTCTTCAACTTATTGCGACCCCCCAAAACATGGGTCCAAAAGTCACCCACAAGACCAAGTGTGGTGGTCCAAAGCCAAAGCCAAAGCGCCCAACCACCACCCGAGGGTGTGGATTTCGTCATGGTCCCACCGCAACCCTCCGCACAACCACAACCACTGTGTGCCCTCGAGCCGCAGCCATCCCACCGTGTCCCAGCCTTGGCGCCCGTTGATTCGGGCGCGCCGCAGGGTGCTCAACCCTCTGCACAGCCACCGTGTGCCCTTGAGCCTCAGCAGTCCGCCCCTCTCCCGGTGGTGGCGCCGGTTGACTCGGGCGCGCCATGGGGTGCTGAACCTCTTGCGCCGGTGGACTCGGGTGCGCCACAGGGTGGTCAACCCTCATGACAACCACTGTGTGCCTCGGAGCCACAGCAGTCCACCCCCGTCCCGGCCTTGGTGCCGGTTGACTCGGGTGCGACACAGGGTGCCCAACGCTCTTCATAGCCATTGTGTGCCCCCGAGCCACAGCATTCCACCCGTGTCCCGGCCGTGGGGCCGGTGGACTCGGGTGCGCCACAGGGTGGTCAACCCTCATGACAACCACTGTGTGCCCGTGAGCCACAACAGTCCACCCCCGTCCTGGCCTTGGCGCCGGTGGACTCGGGTGCGCCACAAGATGGTCAACCCCAAGCACAACCACCATGTGCCCCTCCGCCACAGCCATCCTTCCCACTCCCATAGCACCCAGCACCCTTGCCCAGTACTGCCATATTGAACCATCTGGACTATGGGCCCGATGACAACCTTGTGGCACGGTTTACACAACGGTGTCTTGACCGTGACAAGTTTGTGGTCAAAGCATCAAAGGTGTACACTCTCCATGAGATGGAGGCTGCTGAGGTGTGGGCAGAGAAGAACGGCACGAATCGGAAGCTGGCCTTTGAGGAATGGTACGCTGAAGATGATGGTGATGGGAATGCGAATGTTCTCCAACAGCGACATTGGGCCTCCAAAATGCAGGTTTGGGGCAACTATGAGCTCAGCGATGGTGACATGGTGCATGGCTCGGTCACTGCCAACAACAACAGGGACGCCTCGAAAGACGACTTTGAGGCAAGGGTGCATGGTGATGGCATCTCGGGCGACCGTGTTTGGATCAGTAGTGCTAATACGCCACCAGCCAATCTGACTGTCACATATTGGTGTAAGGTTGTCTGTGACACAGCTGCCCTTCGCACCTTGCGTAAGGAGATCCAACAAGGGTTAGCATGGCCCAAAATGCTGCCAAACATCCGGGCCAAACCAAGGGACGCGCCTCCCTTGTCGAACTAAGACCAGGAGATCCTTAAACACCTTGTCCAACGCCACTGCTTGAACCCCTCACAGGCGTTGGCTCTGCGTCAGGTACTAGACGAGTCATGCATCAAGCATCGACTCTTGGTGCTGGGACGGGAAAGTCAGCGGCCTTGGTGGTATGCATCAAAGTCGTGCTATGGTAGCAAGGGCTCATTGTTCCCCGGAACCCAGATCCTGCTAACCTTGGCACCATCAATATGGGCGAGAGAGTGGGGGGTGTGGAGGGAGATACCCCACCCCGCGCATGTTTGCTGGCGACTGCACCCACCAATGCACAAGTCAACAACTGGTTGTCATGCGTGCATGACAAGTGTTATAATGACGTTGTGTTTCGCGACAGGGTGCTTGGCGACCATCCAGCACCCTTGTTGCGACTCCATGCCCAACGGACTACTGCCCCACTAGGGCTGGCGTCTTTTGACGAGCTGAAGGTGTAGGAGACCTTGGGGAACACCCCAGGTTGTAAGGATACCCTCACATGTGCCCTGAACTCTTGCTGTGTGGTGTTTTCCACAGCTGGAACGGTTGCCAACCGGCAAAAGCTGCTTCTTGGGGCTGCACACGGGAGGCCACAAACCAGGCTTGCCTTCAGCTTTGTGGATGAGGCGTCCAGGCACAGCATCTCAGTGGGCTTGGACTTGGCAGCCATGAGCAGCCAATGTCTGTTGTGTGGTGACCCTGGGCACTTGCGACCCGACATCCAGGTCCAGCTTTTGGCTAGCGCTTGTGAGGGTGAAGGAAAGGCCACAGTTTTGGCGTGGTCAACGGACCGGACGTTCTCATACAACAATGTCCACATACAATCTGCTAGCCCTCATGTGCATTCGCATGATTCACAACGGTTCTACACCACCATCACCTTGCGATTCTTTTTGTACCGCCCACGGTGCCGTGCTAGTATCTTGGTACAACAGTACCGGATGAATACGCCTGTGGCTACAATCATGCGTGCCTTGTTCAGACGGGGGGGCCCTTGGTCACTACCACTCATTGGTCCATCCCCTCCCTGACCCAATCCTGCACAACCCCATCCGCATTGTGAACCCAGATGGGAACAGCTTGTGGTGGGAACCGGAGGAAACTTTGGGCCCCGACGACATGCGGAAAGTGCATAGTCATGTGCACGAGGCATGGAACACCATGAAGATGGATCCTTTGTTGCTTAGACAAGGGAACATGAGCATGGAGGAGGGAGTGCTCGTGTGCCATTCCTTGGAGCTGGCTGTCAGCAAAGGCAATTACCCAAATAGGTCGGTGGCGGGAGTGACGACACACTATGTCCAAATGGTGTGGCTCCAATGGTGTCTGAGGTATGTTGGTAGCAAGTGGCGGGCCACGCAGGTCCCTATTTTGTTGACGGTTGCTACCCAGGATGGGTTCCAAGGGCAGCAAGCCCCAGTCATCTTCGGCTCCCTGGTGTCCGCCACACCACGGATCATGCATGACATCCGGAGGTCGAACACACTAACCAGCAGGGCACAGCCTGAGCTCCACCTCCTCGGAGGATTCACAGGTTGGGATGGCCACCCCACCCCTGGTGCATGGATAGCTGCATTGCACGATGTCTCGTGGGAAGCACGCTCAGCAACTGTGAGCACCACCCTTGAGCTGGCAAGGGTTTTGAGGGAGGGTGGAGTCGTTGAGAAGGTCATGGAGGGCACAATCTATCGGTTGGCGCCGGGTGGGGGGGTTGTGGCACTGGCTATGGAAGGCGTGGAAGAAGAACAAGAGGGCACGTGACCCGTGGGGGTATTCACCTGGCGGTGCTGAGCAGTTGCTTGACTTTGAGCGCATCATGGCCAACACTCGGAAGGATGATGTGGCAGTGCATGTGAGGGATTCGCTGGGGAACGTTGTTACACCCCACCTTTTGGGGGTCTTCTTCCTTGATTTCCCTGAGTGGGCGCTGCCCTATGTCTAGGTTGAGGACGATGGACAGGTTGCTTGGAGGTGGGGTGGTTTGGAAAGGGTGACCCACACAACCGATCTCAAAGCTTGGGAGGCCAGACTGGTGCAACACCTGGTGGGCAAGCCCCTGTTCAAAAAGCAGAAGTACGAATTTAAGGACACGGTAGGGTTATACCGCACGATCTACCTGCCTTTCTGGCAGGACGCGTGCAGCTGTCTGGATTCGCTGGGGTTCTTGAAGGGGGACTTCTACACACCTCTTGGGGTATGGGGTGGACCACTTCCTTGGGACCCTTGGGGTGTGTGCACCGCTGCCGGTGCATTTGGGGGAGGACGTCCAATTTGGGTGGCGCAAGCTGCCCCATGCGGTGAAGGATTACATTCTGGGGCGCCACTAAACTGACCCTTTGTGGCAGCATGGTTTCCATGAGGTCTTGGCCATGGCGCCAGGCCTTCATGTTGCCTCACCTTTTTTGTAGAAGAACATGCATTGACCTACGGCCTGTGACCATCCACATCACCTCACAACAATACCACTCACAACACTAGTTGGAAAGGGTACACACTTGGGACTGGAGACCTTTGACCACGACCATTTTTGCCTTTCTGTGCCTTTAGTACCCTTGTGTGGGATGGGATGTGATGGCTGGCAGTTACAAGTGTGTGACAAATGCGAAACCAGAGCAGTTCTCCAAGAAATGAGATGAATCTAAACAAGGTCTACACCCCTCTATGAATCGTCGCGTGCCCTCCCGATGATTCAAAACAGGGTTCAGACCCCTCCATGAATCATCGCGTGGGCACGCGACGGTTCTAGGAGGGGTGCACACCCTGTTTTGCATGATTGCGTGCCCACGCGATGATTCCTAGAGCCATCCCTCCTAGAACATGTTTTGAATCATCGCGTGGGCACGCGATGATTCAAAGCAGGGTCTAGACCCCTCCTAGAACATGTTTTGAATCATCGCGTGGGCACGCGATGATTCAATACAGGGTCTAGACCCCTCCTAGAACCATCGCTCGGGCACGCGATGATTCAAAACAGGCTCTAAGCCCCTCCTAGAACCATGCGTGGGCACGCGAGGATTCAAATAGGGTCTAGACCCCTCCTAGAACCATCGCGTGGGCACACGATGATTCAAAATACGGTCTACACCCCTCTAGGAATCATCGCGTGCCCACGCGATGATTCAACACAGGGTCGAGACCCATGCTAGAACAATCGCGTGGGCACCCGATGATTCAAAACATGGTCGACGACGTTCTAGGAATCATCGCGTGTCCACGCGATGATTCCAAATAGGGTCTACCCCCATCTAGGAAGCATCGCGCGGGCACGCGACAGCTATGTGTATAGCGACCTAGTCGGCTATCAGACATCAGACATCAGACTTTTATGGACCATCACCCCCAACCCCCCCCCCCCCCCCAACACCCTTTCTAACCCCCCCCCCCCCTGTGTCAGACTTCGCCCCCCCCCCCCCCCGTGTCTCCCCCCAATATCAGACTTGTCCCATTGTCACCACACCCTTGAGGTGTAGAAGTGGGTTGTGGTCTCGACCCTAGCGTCTCAAACCCAACCAGTGCTTGCAACCCCTTCAATGATGGTACGCCCCCCCCCCCCCCCCACCCCATCCCACCCCATCTCTCTGACTGCAACCGATCGGGGGGCTCATATGTGACTGAAGACAACTGGGAACAGAATCCTGATATCTGGCCCAAGCAACCTCACCTCAGCTAATCGGGTCAATTTTGCTGGAGGGGTGGGTGGGTGTGGGTTCATCGGGTTGGGCCGGAACTGTGGAGAGAGACGTCTCCGCACCTTCGCTCGAGCTCACTTCAGGCTGGTCCTGTGCTTCGCGATCGTGGGCCAATTCTCTAGCCATTCCAAAGTCTCCATCTACAACCTTCCGTTGTTTTGTCCTGCTTGTCTTGCTCTGACACCGACTGTTCCTTCGCTCGGTAAAACTTCATCTCGCGCAGCACTCTCCAACCGGGGGTCGGGGCATTGACAAACTTCTCGGCAATCGAGGCCGCCAGGAAGGAACAGTTGGGGGTTTGCGCCGTCTTGGGGGACCATTCCCGCTTCACCTCACTGGTCTGTGTACCCCGCCTCCCGCAGCTGCACGCACAGGGTCACACTAGGACTCAGGACTAGCGGAACCATCAAAGCGGTCTTCAGGTCTGCAGTGCGGGCAACCACGCGCGCGTGCCGCAAATAGGTGTCCTCCAAGGGGCCATTGTCCGTCGGCGACGTCTCCGCCCACCTTGTTGCTGGTGGAATGTGGCCAGGTTTCCCTGCTTGCAGCATCTTCAGCCTCTCGGACACCTTCTTGGCTTCACGCACTCCTTCCCTCTTGCCAAGGTATAAGTCGCACTCGTCGTTGGCTTTCTTTATCTGCTTGGTCCTATGTCCTCCTTTCGGTGTGTTCACTACCAACATCGCCTTCCGCTAGGCGGTCTCTTGCATCTCCAGCGCCTTGCACTCCGCTTCCCGGAAGCACCTGCCAAACTACTGTTCCGACTCGTTTTTTCTTTAGGGAGGGGCTCCTTCCCGAGCGCTGCCACGTGCTGCCCGGTGCTTCCGGGCGGGTTGAGGGTCGTCCGGGGCTCTTTGTGAACCCAAGGGCATGCCAACAGAAAGGCAAAAGATTGTCAGATGCAGGGGTGCCACGAGCATGGAGGGGTGTTGAGGGCAATTTGGGGTATTCCCGGCCGTACTGGCTTGATTTAGTGTCATTTTGAGCGTACTCTTTGGAGCGTTGATCTTGCTATCTGTATCCCTCCTTCTATGCTCGTGGTTTGGGCTGCGGGCGCGTTTTGCATTGTCTAGGGCTCTTTGTAAATCCCATAGGGCGCCAAAAAGAAGGCAAAAGGTCTCAACGGTAGGGCTGCCACGAACATGGAGGGGCGTTGAGAGCAAGTTGGGGGATTCCGGGACATACTAGGCCCAATTGGGGTCATTTTAAGGGGTCCGTAGTAGTGCACCTACACGCTACCAACACCTTCTACACACCTCCTTTGCACTACTCCAAGGTCCCATCACCTCGCCAAGCCCGATTAGTATAGCCTCGTCCCCAATGCTAGAATTCTGCTCCCTACCCCTCCCCTACTCAAACCCTCGTTCCATGGAATGAGATGGGGGGGACCTCCTAGAGCTCATGGAGTTTGGCGAACAACCCGCATGTCCATGGGACTCGAACACCGAGAAACATCTGATTGAACTAGCCTCGCCCCAGCCCCCAATGATGACCCCAACCCCCTCCCACCTAGCAAGCGGGCCAATTTGCACACCACACCTGAGTTTGGCACTGGCTCCCCAAGCCCACCAGCACCCCGAATTCCCTTGATGGTAGAAGAGGTCGCCTTGGTAGCCGTGCAAGAGGCACTCACTTCCACCGGCGTGTCCCAACCATCCGCACCTCGACCCCCCACATTTGTCCGCAAAGACAGCCCATCCCCCCAAAAACCCATAGTTCGCGGGCCCTACGGTGCCAAGACACTGCACCTGATCCGTGACAACCACGGGCAGCAGGTGGCATATTTCATGGACGGGGAATTTAATCGCCGAGCCATGTATTAGTTTGCGGTTCAATACCCCAAGAAAAAAAAACGGGAGAATGCGGATGAGCCGGTCACATTTCCTTAGCAAGGATGACGAGCACACACCCCTGGTCCTGAAAGCCATCCATGTTGGCGGCAGACCCCCCCCCCGGAACCGAAGCCGCATCCCCAAATCCGTCGGTGGTGACCCCTCCCTCCCCCCACAAAGGGGGGGTAGTGGGTTTCGAGCACGGCACAACACAGCACGGCACAGCACGGCACATCCCAGCACATCACATCACAGCACACCAAAGCACAACATACAGCATAGCACAGCATATTACAGCACAACACAGCACAACACAGCCCCTACGGCCGCCCAAGAGAGCCTCCCTCCCTCCCTCCCTCCCTCCCTCCCCTCCCTCCCTCCCCTCCCTCCCTCCCCTCCCTCCCTCCCTCCCACCCTGTCATTTCCCTGCTTGTCTGGTTGAGGTTAGGGAGGGTATGCCTGTTTTTCTTTTTCAGGTTTTCTTCTCCGGTAGAGTGTTTTCCCACCCGCTTACCAAGGTCCGAACCCAAAAAAAATTAAAATACCAGGTATGTTACTCCGTTCCTTAGTTAGTTCCGGTGGAGGGTGGATGGGGCACCGCTCCCCCAAGCGCCCCCTTGACACTTATTTACCCTCCCATCAATTTCATATGCCCCCCCTATCAATTTCATAGCCCCCCCCCCCCCCATCCATTTCATAGCCCCCCCCACATCCATTTCATAGCCCCCCCCATCAATTTCATAGCCCCCTCCCATTAATTTCATAGCCCCCCCCCCCACATCCATTTCATAGCCCCCCCTATCAATTTTGTAGCCCCCTCCCATCCATTTCATAGCCCCCCCCCATCAATTTCATAGCCCCACCCCCTCCATTTCATAGCCATTCCCGCATCAATTTCATAGCCTCCTCCCATCAATTTCATAGCCCCCCCCTATCAATTTTCATAGCCCCCCCCCATCAATTTCATATGCCCCCCCATCAATTTCATAGCCCCCCCCCTATCAATTTCATAGCCCCCCCCCTTATGAATTTCATAGCCCCCCCCATCAATTTCATAGCCCCCCCCCCATCAATTTCATAGCCCTACCCCCCATCAATTTCACAGCCCTACCCCCCATCAATTTCATAGCCCCACCCCCATCAATTTCATAGGTCCCCCCCATTCAATTTCATAGCCCCCCCCCATCGATTTCATAGCCCCCTGCCCTATCAATTTAATAACCCCCCTTTTATCAATTTCATAGCCCCTCCTCCATCATTTTCATAGCCCCGCCCCCATCCATCTCATAGCCCCCCCATCAATTTCATATGCCCCGCTTTCAATTTCATAGCCCCCCCCCCCCATCCAATACATAGCCCCCCCCCTATCAATTTCATAGCCCCCCCCATCAATTTCATAGCCCCACCCCAATGAATTTCATAGGTTCCCCCGATTCAATTTCATAGCCCCCCCCCCCATCTATTTCATACCCCCCCCTTGACTTCATAGCCCCCCCCCATTGATTCACAGAGGGGTGTAGACCCCTCTTAGGAATTGGCGCGTGGGCACGCTCCGATTCCTAGAGGGGTCTTATTTGGGGGGTCTACACCCCCCAAAAATATTTGACGGAAGGGGTTCCGTCAAATATTTGGGGGCTGTAGACCCCCCAAATATTTGACGGAACCCCTTCCGTCAAATATTTGGGGGCTGTACACCCACCAAATATTTGACGGAACCCCTTCCGTCAAATATTTGGGGGCTGTACACCCCCCAAATATTTGACGGAACCCCTTCGGTGAAATATTTTGGGGCTGTACACCCCCCAAATATTTGACGGAACCCCTTCCGTCAAATATTTGGGGGCTGTACACCCCCCAAATCTTTGACGGAACCCCTTCCGTGAAATATTCTGGGGCTGTACAGCCCCCAAATATTTGACGGAACGCCATCCGTCAAATATTTGGGGGCTGTACACCCACCAAATATTTGACGGAACCCCTTCCGTCAAATATTTGGGGGCTGTACACCCCCCAAATATTTGACGGAACCCCTTCCGTCAAATATTTGGGGGCTGTACACCCCCCAAATATTTGACGGAACCCCTTCCGTCAAATATTTGGGGGCTGTACACCCCCCAAATATTTGACGGAACCCCTTCGGTGAAATATTTTGGGGCTGTACAGCCCCCAAATATTTGACGGAACGCCATCCGTCAAATATTTGGGGGCTGTACACCCCCCAAGTATTTGACGGAACCCCTTCCGTCAAATATTTGGGGGCTGTACACCCCCCAAATATTTGACGGAACCCCTTCCGTGAAATATTTGGGGGCTGTACACCCACCAAATATTTGACGGAACCCCTTCCGTGAAATATTTTGGGGCTGTACACCCCCCAAATATTTGACGGAACCCCTTCCGTGAAATGTTTTGGGGCTGTACACCCCCCAAATATTTGACGGAACCCCTTCCGTGAAATATTTTGGGGCTGTACACCCCCCAAATATTTGACGGAACCCCTTCCGTGAAATATTTTGGGGCTGTACACCCCCCAAATATTTGACGGAACCCCTTCCGTGAAATGTTTTGGGGCTGTACACCCCCCAAATATTTGACGGAACCCCTTCCGTCAAATATTTGGGGGCTGTCCCCCCCCCAAATATTTGACGGAACCCCTTCCGTGAAATGTTTTGGGGCTGTACACCCCCCAAATATTTGACGGAACCCCTTCCGTGAAATATTTTGGGGCTGTACACCCCCCAAATATTTGACGGATGGCGTTCCGTCAAATATTTGGGGGGTGTAGAGCCCCCAAATATTTGACGGAAGGGGTCCGTCAAATATTTGGGGGGTGTACAGCCCCCAAATATTTGACGGAAGGGGTTCTGTCAAATATTTGGGGGGTGTACAGCCCCCAAATATTTGACGGATGGCGTTCCGTCAAATATTTGGGGGGTGTACAGCCCCCAAATATTTGACGGAAGGGGTTCCGTCAAATATTTGGGGGGTGTACAGCCCCCAAATATTTGACGGAAGGGGTTCCGTCAAATATTTGGTGGGTGTACAGCCCCCAAATATTTGACAGAAGGGGTTCCGTCAAATATTTGGTGGGTGTACAGCTCCCAAATATTTGACGGAAGGGGTTCCGTCAAATATTTGGTGGGTGTACAGCCCGCAAATATTTGACGGAGGGGTTCCGTCAAATATTTGGGGGGTGTACAGCCCCCAAATATTTGACGGATGGCGTTCCGTCAAACATTTGGGGGGTGTACAGCCCCAAAATATTTGACCGAAGGGGTTCCGTCAAATATTTGGTGGGTGTACAGCCCCCAAACATTTCACGGAAGGGGTTCCGTCAAATATTTGGGGGGTGTACAGCCCCCAAATATTTGACGGATGGCGTTCCGTCAAATATTTGGGGAGTGTACAGCCCCCCAATATTTGACGGAAGGGGTTCCGTCAAATATTTGGGGGGTGTACAGCCCCAAAATATTTCAGGGAAGGGGTTCCGTGAAATATTTGGGGGCTGTACACCCCCCAAATATTTGACGGAAGGGGTTCCGTCAAACATTTCGGGGGTGTACAGCCCCAAAATATTTCATGGAAGGGGTTCCATCAAATATTTGCGGGGTGTACAGCCCCAAAATATTTTAGGGAAGGGGTTCCGTCAAATATTTGGGGGGTGTACAGCCCCCAAATATTTGACGGATGGCGTTCCGTCAAACATTTGGGGGGTGTACAGCCCCAAAATATTTGACGGAAGGGGTTCCGTCAAATATTTGGTGGGTGTACAGCCCCCAAAAAATTCACGGAAGGGGTTCCGTCAAATATTTGGGGGGTGTACAGCCCCCAAATATTTGACGGACGGCGTTCCGTCAAATATTTGGGGGTGTACAGCCCCCCAATATTTGACGGAAGGGGTTCTGTCAAATATTTGGGGGGTGTACAGCCCCCAAATATTTGACGGAAGGGGTTCCGTCAAATATTTGGTGGGTGTACAGCCCGAAAATATGTAACGGAAGGGGTTCCGTCAAATATTTGGGGGTTGTGCAGCCCCCAAACATTTGACGGATGGCGTTCCGTCAAATATTTGGGGGCTGTGCACCCCCCAAATATTAGACGGAACCCCTTCCGTGAAATATTTTGGGGCTGTACACCCCCCAAATATTTGACGGAACCCCTTCCGTGAAATATTTTGGGGCTGTACACCCCCCAAATATTTGACGGAACCCCTTCCGTCAAATATTTGGGGGGTGTACAGCCCCCAAATATTTGACGGAACCCCTTCCCTAAAATATTTTGGGGCTGTACACCCCGCAAATATTTTACGGAACCCCTTCCGTCAAATATTGGGGGGCTGTACACCCCCCAAATATTTGACGGAACGCCATCCGTCAAATGTTTGGGGGCTGCACACCCCCCAAATATTTGACGGAACCCCTTCCGTTACATATTTTCGGGCTGTACACCCACCAAATATTTGACGGAACCCCTTCCGTCAAATATTTGGGGGTTGTACACCCCCCAAATATTTGACGGAACGCCATCCGTCAAATATTTGGGGGCTATACACCCCCCAAATATTTGACGGAACCCCTTCCGTGAATTTTTTGGGGGCTGTACACCCACCAAATATTTGACGGAACCCCTTCCGTCAAATATTTTGGGGCTGTACACCCCCCAAATGTTTGACGGAACGCCATCTGTCAAATATTTGGGGGCTGTACACCCCCCAAATATTTGACGGAACCCCTTCCGTCAAATATTTGGGGGCTGTACACCCCCCAAATATTTGACGGAAGGGGTTCCGTCAAAATACTGGGGCTGTAGACCCCCCAAATATTTGACGGAACGCCATCCGTCAAATATTTGGGGGCTGTACACCCCCCAAATATTTGACGGAACCCCTTCGGTCAAATATTTCGGGGCTGTACACCCCCCAAATATTTGACGGAACCTCTTCCGTGAAATATTTGGGGGCTGTACACCCCCCAAATATTTGACGGAACCCCTTCGGTGAAATATTTTGGGGCTGTACACCCCCCAAATATTTGACGGAACCCCTTCCATGAAATATTTTGGGGCTGTACACCCCCCAAATTTTTGACGGAACCCCTTCCGTGAAATATTTTGGGGCTGTACAGCCCCCAAATATTTGACGGAACCCCTTCCATGAAATATTTTGGGGCTGTACACCCCCCAAATGTTTGACGGAACCCCTTCCGTCAAATATTTGGGGGGTGTACAGCCCCCAAATATTTGACGGAACCCCTTCCGTGAAATATTTTGGGGCTGTACACCCCCCAAATATTTGACGGAACCCCTTCCGTCAAATATTTGCGGGCTGTACACCCCCCAAAATTTTGACGGAACCCCTTCCGTGAAATATTTTGGGGCTGTACACCCCCCAAATATTTGATGGAACCCCTTCCATGAAATATTTCGGGGCTGTACACCCCCCAAATGTTTGACGGAACCCCTTCCGTCAAATATTTGGGGGGTGTACAGCCCCCAAATGTTTCACGGAACCCCTTCCCTGAAATATTTTGGGGCTGTACACCCCCCAAATATTTGACGGAACCCCTTCCGTCAAATATTGGGGGGCTGCACACCCCCCAAATATTTGACGGAACGCCATCCGTCAAATATTTGGGGGCTGTACACCCCCCAAATATTTGACGGAACCCCTTCCGTGAAATGTTTGGGGGCTGTACACCCACCAAATATTTGACGGAACCCCTTCGGTCAAATATTTTGGGGCTGTACACCCCCCAAATGTTTGACGGAACGCCATCCGTCAAATATTTGGGGGCTGTACACCCCCCAAATATTTGACGGAACCCCTCCGTCAAATATTTGGGGGCTGTACACCCACCAAATATTTGACGGAACCCCTTCCGTCAAATATTTGGGAGCTGTACACCCACCAAATATTTGACGGAACCCCTTCTGTCAAATATTTGGGGGCTGTACACCCACCAAATATTTGACGGAACCCCTTCCGTCAAATATTTGGGGGCTGTACACCCCCCAAATATTTGACGGAACGCCATCCGTCAAATATTTGGGGGCTGTACACCCCCCAAATATTTGACGGAACGCCATCCGTCAAATATTTGGGGGCCCTACAGCCCCCAAATATTGGACGGAAGGGGTTCCGTCAAATATTTTGGGGCTGTAGACCCCCGAAATATTTGACGGAACCCCTTCCCCCCAAAATATTTGGGGGCTGTACACCCACCAAGTATTTGACGAAACCCCTTCCGTGAAATATTGGGGGGCTGTACATCCCCCAAATATTTGACGGAACCCCTTCCGTCAAATATTTGGGGGCTGTACACCCCCCAAATATTTGACGGAACCCCTTCCGTCAAATATTTGGGGGCTGTACACCCACCAAATATTTGACGGAACCCCTTTCGTGAAATATTTTGGGGCTGTACACCCCCCAAATATTTGACGGAACCCCTTCCGTCAAATATTTGGGGGCTGTACACCCCCCAAATATTTGACGGAACCCCTTCCCCCCAAAACATTTCACGGATGTGGTTCCGTGAAATATTTTGGGGGCTGTAGACCGCCCAAATATTTGACGGAACCCCATGCGTGAAATATTTTTGGGGTCTACAGCCCCCAAATATTTGATGGAACCCCATCCGTCAAATGTTTTGGGGGTGTAGACCCCCCAAATATTTGACGGAGCCCCATCCGTGAAATATTTTGGGCGTCTACACCCCCAAAATATTTGACGGATGTGGTTCCGTGAAATATTTGGGGGCTGTAGACCCCCCAAATATTTGACGGAACCCCATCCGTGAAATATTTGGTGGCTGTAGACCCCCCAAATATTTGACGGAACCCCATCCGTCAAATATTTTCGAGGTGTAGACCCCCCAAATATTTGACGGAACCCCATCCGTGAAATGTTTTGGGGCTGTAGACCCCCCAAACATTTGACCGAACCCCATCCGTGAAATATTTTGGGGGTGTACACCCCCAAAATATTTCGGGGGTCTACAGCCCCCGAATATTTGACGGAACCACATCCTCGAAATATTTTGGGGGTCTACACCCCCAAAATATTTCGCGGATGTGGTTCCGCGAAATATTTGGGGGCTGTAGACCCCCGAAATACTTGACGGAACCCCATCTGTGAATCATTTGGGGGCTGTAGACCCCCCAAATATTTGACGGAACCCCATCCGCAAATGTTTTGGGGGTGTAGACCCCCCAAATATTTGACGGAAACCCATCCGTCAAATGGGGACGTATGGGGACGTATGGGGACCTGTGGGGGCCTATTGGCACCTTGGGGACCTATGGTGGCCCATGGGGGCCTATGGGGGCCTATGGGGACCTATGGGGGCCAATGGGGACCTATGGGTGCCTATGGGGACCTTTCGGGGCCAAGCGGGGCCTATGGGGGCCTATGGGGACCTTCGGGGGCCTATGGGGACGTTTGGGGGCCTATGGGGACGTTTGGGGGCCTATGGGGGCCTATGGGGGCCTATTGGCACCTATGGGGACCTATGGGGGCCAAGGGGGCCCTATGGGGGCCTATGGGGGCCTTTGGGGACTTATAGGGGCCTATGGGGACCTTTGGGGGCCTATGGGGACCTTTGGGGGCCTATGGGGGCCTATGGGGACCTTTGGGGGCCTATGGGGGCCTATGGGGACCTTTGGGGGCCAATGGGGACCTATGGGTTCCTATGGGGACCTATGGGGGCCTATTGGCACCTATGGGGACCTATGGGGGCCAAGGGGGGCCTATGGGGGCCTATGGGGACTTATAGGGGCCTACGGGGACCTTTGGGGGCCTATGGGGACCTTTCGGGGCCTATGGGGGCCTATGGGGACCTTTGGGGGCGTATGGGGGCCTATGGGGACCTTTGGGGGCCTATGGGGACCTTTGGGGGCCTATGGGGGCCTATGGGGGCCTATGGGGCTCCATGGGGGCCTATGGGGACCTTTGGGGGCCTATGGGGGCCTATGGGGGCATGTGGGGACCTATGGGGACCTATCGGGACCTATGGGGGCCTATGGGGACCTATAGGGGCCTATGGGGGTCTATGGGGACCTATGGTGGCCTATGGGGTTCTATGGAGACCTATGGGGGCCTATTGGCACTTTTGGGTACCTATGGGGACCTATGGGGGCCAATGGGGGCCTATGGGGACCTATGGGGGCCTATGGGGACCTTTAGGGGCCTATGGGGACCTTTGGGGGCCTATGGGGACCTTTGGGGGCCTATAGGGGCCTATGGGGCTGTATGGGGGCCTATGGGGCTCTATGGGGGCCTATGGGGACCTTTGGGGGCCTATGGGGGCCTATGGGGGCACGTGGGGACCTATGGGGACCTATGGGGACCTGCGGGGGCCTATGGGGGCCTATGGGGGCCTATGGGGGTCTATGGGGGCCTATGGGGGCCTATGGGGGCCTATGGGGACCTTTGGGGGTCTATGGGGACCTATTGGGACCTATGGGGGCCTATGGGCACCTTTGGGGGTCTATGGGGGCCTATGGGGGCCTATCGGGGCCTATGGGGGCCTATGGGGACCCATGGGGACCTATGGGGGCTTGTGGAGGCCTATGGGGGCCTGTGGGGACCTATGCGGACCTATGGGCACCTTTGGGGACCTATGGGGACCTCTGGGGGCCGATGGGGACTCATTGGCATCTAGGGGGACCTTTGGGGACCTATGGGCACCTCTGGGGACCCATGGGCACCTTTGGGGGCCTATGGGGGCCTATGGGGGCCTATGGGGACCTATTGGCACCTTTGGGGACCTATGGGCACCTTTGGGGGCCCATGGGGGCCTATGGGGGCCTATGGGCACCTTTTTGTTTGCCACTTTCCTTGCTCACACATTTTCCCCATTTTCCCATTTTGGTGTTCAAAGTCTTTTTTACTTTTGTACTGCCTTGTTTTTGATTGTCCAAGGTGGTTCGCCAATGATTTTTCAATTGTGTCCTCCCTTTTTGTTTTTTTCATTTTGGGGGGCGGGTTGATTTAGATTTAGGCATAGTTTCTCCCAATTTCCTCTGGGCATTAGACCCCTAGTCCCACCTCCAATAGATAAGAATATCAGACATCTTCTTGGACAGACCGCACACACAACATCCCTTATCAAACATCAGACATCAGACTTTATACACATAGCTGGCACGCGATGGTTCAAAGCAGGATCTACACCCCTCTAGGCATCATCGCGTGCCCACGCGATGGTGCCTAGAGGGGTCTAGACCCCTCCTAGAACCATCGCGTGGGCACGCGATGATTCACAACAGGGTCTTCACCCCTTTAGGAATCATCGCGTGGGCACGCGATGATTCCTAGGGGGGTGTAAACCCCTCCTAGACCCATCGCGTGCCCAGGCGATGATTCCTAGAGGGGTCTAGAGCCCTCCTGGAACCATCGCGTGGGCACACGTTGGTTCCTAGAGGGGTGTAGACTCCTCCTAGTACCATCGCGTGGGCATGCCATGATTCAAAACAGTGTCTTCACCCCTTTAGGAATCATGGCGTGGGCACACGATGATTCAAAAGAGGATCTAAACCCCTCAAGGAATCATGGCGTCCCCACGTGAGGATTCACAAGAGGATCTAGGCCCTTCTAGGAATCATGGCGTGCCCACAGGATGATTCAAAACACGGTCTACACCCCTCTAAGAACCATGCGCACGCGATGATTCAAAACAGGGTCTACGCCCTTCCCGGAATGATCGCGCGCCCACGCGATGATGCAACACAGGGTCTAGACCCCTCCTAGACCCATGTCGTGCCCACGCGATGATTCCTAGAGGGGTCTAGACCCCTCCGAGATCCTGTATTTATTCATCGCTTGGCACGAAAAAATTTTAAACAGGGTCTAGACCCCTCCTAGAACCATCGCGTGGGCACGCGATGATTCCTAGAGGGGTGTAGACCCCTCCTAGAACCATCACGTGCCCACGCGATGATTCCTAGAGGGGTCTAGACCTCTTCTAGATCCTATTTTGAATCATCGCGTGGGCATGCGATGATTCAACACAGCGTCTAGACCCGTTCTAGAACCATCGCGTGGGCACACAATGATTCAAAACAGGGTCTATGCCCCTCTAGGAATCATTGCGTACCCATGCGATGACTCAAAACAGGGTCCAGACCCCTCCTAGAACCATCGCCTGGGCACGCGATGATTCAGAGCATGGTCTACGACCTCCTAGCGCGTGCCCACGCGATGATTCAAAACACGATCTACACCCCTGTAGGAACCATCGCGTGGGCACACGATGATTCAAAACAGGGTCTACACCCCTCCAGGAATCATTGTGTGCCCACGCGATGATTCACAACTGGGTCTAGACCCCTCTAGGAATCATCGCGTGGGCACGCGATGATTCACAACACGGTCTAGACCCCTCCTAGAACCATCACGTGGGCACGCGATGATTCCTAGAGGGGTGTAGACCCCTCCTAGAACCATCGTGTGGGCACGCGATGCTTCAAAAGGTTTGGACCCCTCCCAGAACCATTGTTTGCCCACATGATGTTTTCTAGAGGGGTCCAGACCCTTGTAGGAATCATCGCGTTCGCACGCGATGATTCAAAACAGGGTCTAGGAGGGGTCTAAACCCCTCTAGGAATCATCGCGTGGGCACGCTATGGTTCTGGGAGATGTGTAGACCCTGTTTTGAATCATCGCGTGCACACGCGATGATGCCTAGAGGGTTCTGGACCCCTGTAGGAATCATCGCGTGGGAACACGATGATTCAAAACAGGCTCTAAACCCCTCTTAGACCCATCGCGTGCCTTTGCGATGTTTCCTAGAGGGGTCTAGAACCCTCCTAGATGCTGTTTTGAATCATCGCGGGGGCACGCGATGATTCAAAGCAGGGTCTACACCCCTCGAGGAATCATCACGTGGGCACGCACTAATTGAAAACAGGGTCCAAACTCCTCCTGGAATCATCGCGTGCGCACGCGATGATTCAAAGCAGGGTGTAGACCCCTCCTAGAACATGTTTTGAATCATCACGTGGGCACGCGATGATGCCACACAGGGTCTAGACCTCTCCCAGAACCATGGCGTGCCCACGCGATGATTCCTAGAGGGGTCTAGACCCCTCCTAGATTCTGTTTTGAAACATCGGGTTGGCACGCAATGATTCAAAACACCGTCTACACCGCTCTCGGAATCATCGCGTGGCCACGCGATGATTCAAAACAGGGTCTACACCCATCCAAGAGACGTCGCGTGGGCACGCAATGATTCCTAGAGGGGTCTAGACCCCTCCTACGACCATCGCTTGGGCACGCGATGATTCAAAACAGGGTCTAGACCCCTCCCAAAGACATCGCATGGGCACACAAGGATTCCTAGAGGGGTCTAGACCCCTCCTACGACCATCACGTGGGCACCTGATGACTCGAAACAGGGTCTAGACCCCTCCTAGAACCATCACGTCTCCACGCGTTGATTCAAAACAGAGTCCAGACCCTTCTAGAAATCGTCGCGTGGGCACGCTACGATTCAAAACAGGGTCTACAACTTTCTGGGACTCATCGATTGGGCACGCGATGATTCAAAACAGGGTCTAGACCCCTCCTAGGACCATGGCGGGCCCACGGGATGATTCCTACATTCCTCCTACAACCTTGCAGATCGCCATTCGAAACATCGGATGACCACCCGGCAATGAATACTGCGCGCCGGACGAGTGTAAAACGTGATTGCCCATTCCGTGGTTTCATCTATGCCATTTCTTCTTGTAGTTTCTTTTGCCTCACTACGCCCTTTGAGGTGTAGGTTTGTGTTTTGTCGCTGCAACCTTGGCGTTGTAGGCCTCAGAAGTCAGTTCGCCTGACCGCAACTTCGTACAAAATAGGGCATGGGTTCACTTAATTTGGCAAATGGATTTAGGGACAATCGTCGGTTAAGGTTGGGGATGCTCACTCCAAGTGCATGAATGCTCTCCTCAGCCATGGCTAGGCGAGACTCTCCCTCCATATGCATGCTCTTGGGATTGGGTTTTGGTGAGGTTCTCTCCTGGGCCATGGATTGGTTAGGTTCTCACTCCTGGGCCATGCATTGGTTAGGTTCTCTCTCCGGGCATGGATTGGGGTGGGACCATCTCTCGTGTGCCTATGAGCACTCGGTTCTAGTCCAAGCCCTCGCGTTTCGCGACCAAACCTTGTCCCAACCACTGTGTGCCACTGAGCAGCAGCATTTTTTCTGTGGTCAGAGCCATAGCGATCTTGACACAAACTCACCCACAACGGCGTCTTGTGGACCAACTTGTGAGCCTGAGGAGAAGCCGGGGGGGCACTTTGAGTACTAGGGTCGTGCGCTTGATTGCCCACCTGAGCTGTGGGAGCCCCATAGTGGTCACAGTTGTGGACCCTGCAAGGCACGAAAGGCACCCACACCAGTAAAAGTGGTGGTGCACGAGCCCAGCAATTGACCAGCCTCCTGAGTGGCCGCCGGAGAAGTTATTGGAGCCCGCAAGAAGGAAGTATGGCCTGCTGTTGGCCACAGGACGATTGGGATGGGACTCCACCCGTGAGGTTGGAGGAGGCCTTTGGAGGCGGTTCACGGACCGCATGGCATCATGTGAACCGGATGTGGTGAATCACAATGGTGCCAGGGCGTTGTGCTGGTTCATGTACACCGAGCATGGGTTCGCCATACCCACCCTGCATGATGGGGGCATCCATAAGCACCATCGTGAGGTTGCTACACAACTATGGGAACGGCTCGCGAAACGGCAGACCGTTCGTAGTGGTCTCCGTCAGGCCGGTGCAATGTCAGGGTGGCCAACAGTTGTGAAGGCGACAAACCACAGGGCCATTTGGTGCAAATTGGTGCGTGCACTACCTCTGGGTGGAAGAGTGGCCGTTCTTGACAGGACGTGATCCATATACCACACCTTCTATGGCCCATTTCTATGAGCTTCTGGTTCGCACACTTGGGGTTCAGCCGGGCCCATTTGTGTGGCCTCAAGCAACAAGTGGGCCCAAACCACTTGTTAGTGACCTGTTACCAGGTCTCAAGGTGGCAGGTCAGTCTCGCAGCCATGCCCGTCGGCGCAACTCGTTGTTGCCTGAGACTGCGGCCCCACGCGTGTGTGTCTCTATCACCCTAACACGGCAACAGCGCTTTGACCAAGCGCTGATGCAAGCCGCCCATGGGGTTGCCTGTTGTCTGACGATTGCTTGCCAAGGGCTACAGGAGCAACGCAATGAACCATTGAGCGAGGAGAGCCTGGTGGCAGGATACACGCTGGGGCGCCACTTTGCAAATAATATGCGGGTGCCCATGCGAGACTCTAGTGAGCAGTTGATGCGTTGCAGCCTTTTCAGCCCGGAGGTACTAGACAACCACCCTGGACGTTTGCATGCGGCAGTACCGTTTGTGGACAACGCATGGAGGGATGATGCAGGTCTGAAGATGCTGAAGGAATGCTGAATTGGTGGCGAAAATGGAGGAGGCCGGTGTGCGTCCGGCATACACACAACACCTAAGTCCACAAGGGCACCCAGGAGGTGACCCCAAGGACTGCACATCCTCTGCCATAGCGCAAGGGCATGGAGCACCAGTCTTCATTGAAGGACGTGGTGGATTTATCATGTTGCTTGTCTTATGAGCAGTTCTGGCAACGGTGTGGGGAGTGTGAGGTGAAGGTTCTACGGGAGGGGGGGGAGACACGCATGACATCATAGGTACTACATGTGACGAACCAGGGGCAAAGTGTGCGACAACGTGTGAAGGAGGAAATGAAGAGGCGACGTGTTGGCCCAATACCCCCCCCCCCCTTGTGCCCGTGGGGGTGATCTGCGAGAGGCACCAATTTATGCATCCTTGATGTTCAATGAAGTTGTGGGGTTACATGTCCACCACCAACAAGAATACAAGTTGGTTGTGGACCATGAGTTTCTGGATATCTTCGGATGCCAATGGTCTTTGCTTGCCATGGTGGTACATATTGGGGCAACCAAGAATGAGTATGACTTTGTAGTGTATGTGGTTTTCAACACGTGGTGGCTGTCTGACGATACCACGGTGAAGGACATGAGCCCACCCCCCAGTCCGCGACAAGCCACCTTCCGGTTGTACAAGCGCAAACCAACCGAGCTCATGGTACTAGACATGTCGCAGTCTGCCTCCTAACGGACAGAAGCTTCAGCCCTTAGCAAGACACGGGATGCCTAGAGCATGCCCACTGACACCTCGGTGCCAGCCATGGCGCTGGCACCAGGTGCGCCCCCCCCCCCGCCCCAACTGCAAAATAGGGTGCATCAAGGGTTGGGCACAGGAACATGACTATGCACGCCCAGGGCATGCCTAGTGACACCTCTGTGCCAGCTATGGTGCTACCACCAGGTGCACCCCCCCCCTTCCCCAACTGCAACACAAGGTGCATCAAGGGTTGGGCACCGGAACATGAATACACATGCCCAGAGCATGCCCGTTGACATGTGTGTGGCTGCCGTGGCACCGCTACAGCATGTTTGTAGTGACTAGCAGGACATCATGTCCGTTGGTGCAAATCAGCCCTCCTCATATTTAGTTGAGGCAATGGCAAAGTTGTTGCAGAACCGCAAGGTGCAAGTGGCAAGGCATCTGCAAGTGCGTGTTGAGGCACACCAGATGCAACTTAGAGCACGGCATGCAAAAGAGTGGGATGAGCGGCACGCATAGCATGGTATGTCGCAAACGTGAGTGGCACAGTCAGTGGAGCAAGACAGGTTGCGGTCCATTGCATTGGCAACAGCAGGGAGCGATGCTTTGTGTATGCTCATGCACGTTGCTCCCATGCAACCGGATAGTGGTCCAAAGACACTACAAGTGTTCGTGTACGCTCATTGGCAAAATCACCTTGCACCAGGTCCACCAGTGGGCTTCCCTGGCAGCCCATAGCAGGAGGGAATCCACCGTTTTGGTGCCCTCAAGCGCACCCAGTCTCCAACTGGCGGTGTCCAGTCCAAACGCTTTGGAGAGCAGGACAGAGACGTGCGGGTAAAACTTGCGGTATCTAAGTGCATGAGAGACAGACTCTTTTGTTATGCGGCACAACGGACATTCGTCTGTTTGCGAGATTGGCTGTATTCGGTGCTGCACTTTGACTTTCCCCCAGAGTGCTGTATACACAAAGTCACTCAGGCTCGGCGGGTATTGGCAGTTGCAGAATTTCGACCAGATATCTTTGGTCTGGCGGTGTGTGACCTGGGGTGAGGGTGCAATGTGCTGCAAGGTCAGAGACTTTGCCCACCCATGCACCCATGCGGTGGGCCGAAACTGTCCAATAGGTGGGGGTGTTGAGTGTGTGTGTTGTGCATGGGCTAATGTGTGTGGCATTCCTGGGGTGGCGCTTCCCCCTCGGGCTAGTCAGGCCTTGTTATTGGGAACTTATGGTGAAGGGATGCGTATGGAGACGTCTAGCCCAAAAAAATGGCGGCGGGAAGTGTTGGAAAGCCACTTGGGGTTGTCACGTGGCACAACATCAGGGCGAAAGAATCTGCGTAGGCTAGGGCACCACCACCGACTGGCCGTGGATCGCCAACGAGCCTTGTACAATGGGGCACGGCAATGGAAGGAGTCGCAAAAGTGTATGCAAAACCATGTGCATCATGAACGTAGTGGCTTGCTACTCATCCCGACAAGCCATCGCATGACGGGGTCACGGGCCAATTCACGGCGCACCACTGCTTTTTTGGCCAATGTCCCATGGGTGGCATGGCACTTGGATTCGAAGGTGCAGCATTCTACCAAAGAGGTGGATGTGTGGGAGGAGTGCCATGATGCTAGTTTGCTTGCATGGGGGGTGGTTTATGGGAACATTCTGCATGGGATGCGGTGTTTTGACAATGTGGCACAACTGCGCGCGCCCACTGGTGCACATTTAGCCACTGCCACAGGTATGCTACAGGCACGTTTGCAGAACGTGGCGCAAGAGGAGGGTCCGGGCTGGTTGCTGTTCAAAGAGCAAGCTGTGGCAGGTGCATGGCATGGTGTGCAGTTGGTCCAGTTCGATTCAGGTGGGCAGAAGTGTGCAACAACCTCCTCTTTTCCAGGCGTTCAGACGTGTGCAGTAACTGATGTGTTGCTTGCAGTCATCAAGGAGGGGCAGGCAACAATTGGACCCGGGGGGGTGTTGAAGTGAGCAGTATTGTTGGACCATGGCCGTTTCCTTGCCCTCCCGGTCAATGAGTGTGCCGCATATGGCGTAAAGCAGTTGCGTCGATTCATGGCTTCAAACCAAGAAGAGTTGCGCGCAGCACATGTGAACTGTGACCGTGCCTTGGTGCCTTGGTTGAGTGGGAAGGCCTTAAGGAGCACATGGTGCAGCACTTTGCAAGCGTTCAAATGTCCAAGATGTGGGAGACTTTGGCAACTGAAAAGGCGCATGCACAGTGGGTGAATCTGTGGCGTGTTCTTGCATTATTGCGAACATATTGCCCTTCTGAAGCTGATGTAGACCGTGCCATCTCGTTGCGTGGGAGGTTCTGCCGTAGTATGCAAGACATTGTGGAGACACATGTCCTTAGCATGTGCATGCCATTGCATTCCAACTTGCCCCCTTTACAGCAATGGGCAAGGGGACAAGGCGTTGCAGTGGCACGCCACCTAGCTGTGTGTGCACACTTTGATCTACGCCCAAGACAGAGGGTTTCACGGAAGGTAAATGAAATAGAAGCTACGATGCTTCAATGTGTGCAAGGTAATGAAGCAGTGGCTGATGATGGTGACATCCTGCCCTTCTTTGGAGGGCCGGGTACGGCACTAACCTCAACGGCACCCTCAAGAAAGGCTACCAAACGGCACAGGGGTGATGTAGTCACCACTGTTGCACCTGATTGTACCCCTTACTCACATGCCGGCAACCATGACGTCATCACGTTTCGTAGAGGTACGCAGCGTGCCACATGCAAGCCGGTGGTTCGCATCTGGTGCAACACATGTTTGGTGTGCCATGCATGCTTTTGCGCAGGTCCACGTCCTTGTACAGAGGTGGTGGTGAATGTTGCAGATGATGTCTGTGACGATGGGGAGAACAATATTGCGGACGAATTGGCAACACCACGTAAGCGAGATAAGGGGCGTCGTGTGGTCAGGATGCAGGCAAAGTTAGTGATGGCAGCACAGAATGGCAAGCTGCGTGATTGGACAAGGGGGGGCGTTGTTGCACTGCCTCGATGTGCTTGGTGTGAAGGTGGCAAGTAGTAGCAATCGGCGGCAAATGAACGACCTTGCAATGCAGCATGCGTTGCCTTTGTTGGCACAATGGGATGCTTTTGTGCCAGACACATACCGCGTTACCCGTTCTGCAGCACCACCAAGCATCTCCCAACCTTGCTGCTGGCAACCGGTGGATGACATGGATCGACTCATCGATGAATGAAAGGATGGTGCTCACGTATTTGCATGTGCCTGTTTGTTGGTTTGTGCTCTGCTCTTTTCCAAGATTTTCCCCATTTTCCTTGCTGTCACATCTCCCCCACTTTTCCCTTTTGGTTTTCAATGTTGCATATGTCTGTTTTATGTGGTGGTTATTGAATTTTCCCACTTTCCCTGCTCCCACATTTTCTCCACTTTCCCCATTTGGTTTGCAATGTCTTTTTTTTTTTTTGCCGCTTTTCCTGCTCACACATTTTCCCCATTTTACCTTTTTGGTTTTCAAAGTCCTTTTTTTTGTGCTGCTATGTTTTTTGATTGTCCAGGGTGGTTCCCCAATGATCAACCATTTGTCAACTGTGTCAAGGCCTCATTTATCCCACTTTCCCTGCTCCCACATTTTCCCACTTTCCCCTTTTGGTTTTCAATGTCTTTTTTTTTGTTTGCCACTTTTCCTGCTCACACATTTTCCCCATTTTCCCCTTTTGGTTTTCAAAGTCTTTTTTTTTGTACTGCCATGTTTCTTATTGTCCAAGGTGGTTCCCCAATCATCAACGATTTTTCAGTTGTGTCAAGGCCTCCCTTTTTCCCTTTTGTTTTTTTAGTGGGGGGGGGGGGGGCATAGTTTCTCCCAACCCCCCCCTAGGACCCCAAATTCCAAGTTCCTCTAGGCATTAGACCCCCAAACCCACCTCCAATAGGCAAGAACATCAGATATCTTCTTGGATACACTGCGCACACAACATCCCATATCAGACATCCGACATCAGACTTCATACACAGTCGTGACACGGTGCATCACAAAACGGAGAGTCCAAACCGGACTCTCCGTGCAACAGAAGGGGGTGGTTGAGGCCCAGGGGGGTGGGAGCCAGCCAGGACGTCGGGGTCCCAGGGCGTGTCCATGATGGCGCCCGCCGCTCGGTTGCCCAAAAATGACTTGACCGAGGACCCCGTGACCTCTACCTTCTCTTCCTGAACTCCTGCTTCACCTTCCCCTCCTCCACCTCCACGTCTACGTCCACCACCTCCTCCTTCTCGTCCTCCGTTGCCTTCCTACCCCGAACAACCTAGTCCTCCAACTGTGCACCGACGTTCCCAACTGCTCCACGGTTGCCTTCTTTTGCGCCTTCTTCTGCGCCTTCTCCAAATTGCCCCTTGCCCAGTCCACACGCTCCTCTTGTCCCGCCCTACGGAAATCTGCCTCCTTTTCCTCCCACTGCCTAACCTTCCCCTCCGCCCTCGACCTTGTTGCCTGTTGTGCCCCCAACGAACTGGAGAGCCTAAGGAGCTCGGCTTGCAGGTCCTCCGCGTTGTCGGGGGACTCCCTTACCTTTCCCTCGCCCTAGCCCTCCTTCACCACCTCCTCCACCTCCTCCACGTGCTCCGGCTTCAACGCCGCGGCGGTTTTCTTGGCGGCGCGGGGTCAAGGGGTGGCAAGGGAGGAGTAGGAAGCTGGGCTTGGGGTAGGTGCTAGCTTGGGGTTGCTCGTGCAACTGCGCAGCCATGTCGCCGATTCGGCGTTGCTGAGGCAAAAGACGTGGCACCGTTCTAGCGACCTTCTAGCCAACTATTCTAGCGGCGTTCTAGTGACGTTATAGCGACCAATCTCGCTGCCTAGATCAACGCTAGAAACCTTCCCTAGTTCAACGCTAGAACGCACAGCAAAATACCTGCGCCATGATTTCTTCGAGGAGTTGGCCATTCGGATCTGCCATGATGATGAACAGTCTGTCCGAGGGAAGCCTGCATGTGGCCCTTGCCCCTCCTCTCCATGGCATCCCTGCCCGAGCTTGGAACTTGCGACCGTGGCCCCCCGTGCACAACCCATGACACCTCAAAATACGCAAAAAGCCAAGTCATACATTATGCTTGCACACTTGCCTCCCTGTGGATGGCCGCCCATTTTCGCCTTGACACCTCATCCACCCCCTCCTCCTCAAAGCCCCCCCCCCCCCCCCACTGATTGCCGTGCTCGTTATGCCCATATTTCAGGAAGCGGTTGATGCTTTCTGAAGTGTCACCACAAAACGTGGCCGGCCCAAATGGCCAAATGTTCTGCAACATGGCATCTGGATCGTGCTCACGGCTCGGTAGAAACCATGATGCAGTACCAACAGTGCAGTGACGGCGGAAATCCTGCACCACTGCGGCACACTTCAACGGGTTAGGACCCTGATATTTACAATAGAGGGCCTATAGCAGGTCCCACATGTTCGCGATGTCCTTCTACTTGGCCGACCCCGGCCTAATGCCAAGACACCAAGCAATATCCGGCCAAGCCTCAAAGAAATTGGCCGTTTCTTCCCCATTCTAGGAAGCTGCCCCGTAAATGCTCCAACCTGGCCGATGTGTACGGGGCAAGTCCTAGTGGCACAACATAGAGTGATGAGAAACCCTCATTTCGTGGTGAGCCCCACTATTGGGGCACCGGCCAAACATTAACGACTTCCTAATACGAAAACTGGGGTCAAGAAAAGGGCTAATTGTTCTAGTAGACAAGGAAACCAAACACCTCATCAGACCCGCATCACGCCCCTCCGATAGCAGGACTTGCAGGTCTTGATGAAGCGAAGGGGTGACACCCCTAGCGTCCCGGTCAACAAACTCGCCCAACAAGCGGCCCAGGGATCGTCAGGTGCAAAATGCACAAGACAACCCACACACGTGGCAATTTCAAAATTGGTTGCATACCGCAACCGGTGGCTTGCAAAGAAGGCGTCCCAAGGAGGAAAGCAGATGCGGGCCTCATCACCCCCCATGGTCTGCGGCATAGCACTACCCCCCAAGTCTTCGTTTGGGCGTTCCATACCCCCTCGTTGAACATGGAGCCCACTTGGGGGCATGTGGACAGCCCGATCACCCTCCATGTCATGGTTTATCCCCCCCGAGGATCACCTTTGCCTCCTCCTTTGAGGACTCCCACTGGACGAGGCCCGTGTCGATGATCGCTTGAATCACTGAAACACGAGACATCGGGGATGGCTTGTTTACTTCTAGTCTAACCTAGCCTAGCTTCTAGCGAGCGGTGTCCGGAGCCAACTAGAACCAAACTAGAACAAGTGAAAGGCACTAGGTGAGAGGCCTACCTCCCATTTGCTCTTCCACAACGTCCCAAGGGTGTCCATGGCCTTGTCATCGCAATTGGCCATGGTCAACACCCAAAGGTCCGCGCGGGAGCGGACCAAGCGGTCGCAATTGGCCAGTGAGGCGGGGTTTTGTGTCCAATTGCCCCAGTCCACGGGGTAGGCATCACCCCGGACGATGAACGCCAACGGGAAGGAGCGGTTGATTGACGGCACCAAACCTGGCCACGAGAGGATGTACTTGACCCATGAGGCGAAGGGCCATGAGATCCCGGTGTCCTTGGGCAACACCGTGGCAACGGGGTCATCCAATTCCACGGGGGCGACCAACTCCTTCCCACGGGCTTGGAAGTCCCGCTCGGTGCAAATCGGCCCGGAGTAGGGGCCACCGGCGAGGGTGCGCTGGTATTCTATCTTGCGGAGCATGTAGAGCTCCAACAGTGTCCTCCACAAGGACTTAGGGGCCCTTAAGTTGAGCACAATTTGAGACATGGCGGTGGGGGGGAGTAGAGGGGCGGTGTATACCTCAACGGCGGCCTTGCATGCCTCACCCATAGCATGGGCGGAAGTGGCGCTGTTCACATATTGGACGGCGTGGTTGAATTGCCGCTATGCTACGGACCATGATAGCGCGCACGTGGCCAAGTAATGGTCCACCGGCTCATCCTTGAGGCTAGTAGCCCTACTCAAGTCCCGTAGTGCCATAGACAATAGGGAGGTATCCTCACCAGTTGAGGAGGGAGCAACGGGCGAGTAATAAAAAACATCTATGTACCCCGTGTGAATGGAACTTTTGAATGAGTATACTCACTTTGTTCATTATTTGCCTGTTTTGCCCGTGGTACCTTTTCTCTGTGCCCGTTTGCTATGCTTACTTCGCCAAAAAATCATAAAAATTCAAAAGACGCGACCTGTAACTTGATTTTGGCCTAATTTAGGCTAAATTTGCAAAAAAAAATAGATTCGCATTCACATTCGCACATGCGCATTCGCGTGAATTTGGCAAATTCGCGCAAATTGCGCCAATTTTCGCGCAAATTCGCATTCTCATTCAAAAGTTCCAGTACGGGCCGTTCACAAAGGGTACATAAGTGTGTGAGAGAGGAACATGGGAGAATGCACTATGGGCAGTAGCAAGCATGCACGGCGGGACAATGAAGAAAATGGCACTTCTTGGTGGACATTATATCGTTCTAACATTGATCTAGCCTAGGCTAGAGTCTAGGCCAGAAGTTATAGGCTAAAACGAAATAGGGTCTTCTAGCGTGTACCAAGGGGTTCCGGCGGTGTTCCAATCTTGGGCACCTAAAAACGCTTGAACACCGCCGGAATGTCGTTGGAACAACTCACCCAATTGTTGCCGCAATGATTTGTTTGGCCCCTCCTTTGCAAGTTCACGGGGAGGTGGGGGCTTGGGGGTGGTGGGCAGGCCCTTAGCACGGGGGGGGGGGGGGTCAGGTGGGGTGGCAATTGGTATCATGCGGTGCGTGTCGTGCACCCTATCCACGGCTCTTAAGTAGATGACATTCACAATTTTATCATCTCAAACCAATGCAAACAGTTCCATAGAACCAAACAGCGCAATGTTGCATAAGCAGCTTGCCCGAGGGTGCTGAGGTTAGGGGGGCACAAAGGCGGCATACCGCACCGCCCTGTTTAAGGGTGTGCAAGGTACACTATGCCACCGCAACTAAGAGCTTGGTCCCCACCTTGGCTGGTGGCCGGTACGACACACCAATGGTTATACCCCCCCAAGGGAAGGAGTAACACACCCACAGACTTGGAGTGCTCTTGCCAAACCTCTAGCGACAACAACCTGAAAGAAGAGAAGAGGCGTACCTACCCTAGCCTTCACCGCAACCACAAATAAGCCGATGCACCATCACCCCCCCCCCCCCCTCCAAGTGAAAGAAAGTCAAATAACCTCACCTTTATAGAGGCTGTGCGATGAGGGGGTGCAAAGGGGCTTCTGTCCCCTCCTGTGGTTGCTTGTTTGTGCTCCTTGTTTCACACCCCAAAACCCGCCCCCCCACTCATATACTTTGTATTACTCGTAACTTAGCCCTTCCCATCACGACACGCAACAACAAGGCACAAACATGGAAGAAAGTGGACCCCCAACTTTTGAAAAGTTAGGGAAACGTTGATCTAAACTAGGAGTAACATACACTATTTATCATGGGTGACCAAAGTTAGGAATGCAAATAGCCAGTGGTTACATCTTGTCCCAAGCAACATGCGTATCTACACCCATTGGAGAAAACAAGCACCACACATGGCACAATCATGGGGGAAAGCATGTGCCTTGACCCGGGAAAAGTCACAGAAACGTTGATGTGAACTAGGAACGACAAACTGGCAATGGGTGCACCGGCAAAGTTCTCAGGTGCTGCTTAGGCGCCCAACCACCAAGGAGGTCTAAGCCACATTGCCCTCAGGGGGTGTAACCCGTGAGCCATTGCCCGCAACGTCACCTACACAGTTTGTACTATGGGGTACCCATACATGCTTGCATTTTTTGTGAAATGCTTGTTCCGGTAGTGTCCCGGTAACTTGTTCCGGCAAAAGTTGTTTTTGAAACCAACTTGTTTTCGGACGCCAACTCGGAAAATGACGAATATGAAACTACCAGTGGGGTGCCCCTCGGCTAGCAAACAAGACATCCTCCAAGCATGTATGGGGATCGTTTGTTGGGTCGGCATCGAACTTCGAACTTTTTCTGTTCCGGCCATTGTTGTTTCAACACTGGAGCCATTTGGCCGGAACAACCTTTCGGTTCAAAGGCATACCACGGGAGGGCTTGGTGCGACAACAATAGGACTCCTGGCGCCCCCATGACGGTGATGCGCTCAAGGCAGCTTGCGCCCTAGACCGTGCGATGGCCGCGGACGGGGAGGCCGCCGTGCAAACTTGGTGGCACACACAACAGGGCTATGCGAACGCGGCGCTCACCAGTCCAAGTTGTAGGGGTTGTGCCTCATAGCCCAAAAAGGACGCCCCCTCCGCTTGTAGCCCTCCAAGTACCGCCTCCTCACGGACGTTAACCTGGACGGCATCCGGTTCCCTGACACGCTAGAGGGCTTCCAGGCGGATCGTGCACCAAGCCACGGAGCTGTGCTGTGGCCATGCCGGCCTGCCCATGGACCCCTCGTGGCTGGTGGTCCTCGCCGACCCTGGCGGCCTGGCACACAACTCGGACTTCGTCTCCCGCATGCGGGGGGCGATGCCGTAGCCGCCGGAGCCGCAAGTGTCCGGTGCCCCGCCGTCCTTCCACGACCTTGTTCGTGTCGTGGGCAAAAGCTCACCACTGACATCCCTTGACAAGTTGCCACGGCCGCTAGTGGGCGCACTCCCGGGGTATGCTCCGCTGGTCGTGTCCCGGGTGCCGTGGGTGCCGTCGGATGGGTTGTCAAGCAGGCTCCTCACGTTGGTCCTCTACCTCTGCTTGGCCAAGAAGGAGCCGGCCTAGCTAGTCCGCAATAGCCAACCGGTCATGCTGCAGCTTTACCTCCACCGCCTAGAGACTAGTGTGGTCCAAGAAAGGTGCATGAGCCGCCGGGAGCGCTGGAGGGCTGTATTGCTTCAGCTATTCGCCTACCTTCGCCAACTATCGGGCCAAATGCTTGCGCTCGCGTGCTAGTGGCTCCTAGTGGGCTAGGTGCTGTAGTACGGCGAGGCCTGGTCCGATGACTAGGACGCTGCCAACACCTTCTGCAACCGTGATTGCGACCGGGGCGACGCCTAGGTCCACGAGGCGCCGGAGGAGTCCTTGTCGCCTTGGTTGCGACACTTCTACGATACCATGGAGGTTTGGGTCGCCTCACCCTGCAGCTTGGCAGGCCTCTATCATCTGGCGCACAGATGCGCCTAGGGCGGCAGCATGGGTGTGGGGTACTTCACCAAGGTCTCCGAGAAGTGGACCAAATACCCGCGCTACGTGGTTCACCACGCCATCCGCTCGGAGGACCAGCGCCCCGGCGGCCCGTAGGCCGGCTCCCACATCCCCCGGCAGCCAGCTCGGCCCCACGGGTCGCTGCTAGAGGAGGGCTGCAACGACGATCGCTGTCATTTTGCGCTCAGTGAATGGGGCCTCGCACCGCTCATGGGAGTGTGTGCTTTGGCGCAAGCGGCCGCTTGTGGCTCCATGCAGGTGGGCAAGCTCAAGGTGTAGTGCTTGCGGCTCGACGGGCGCCACATCCGGTACATGCTAGGCACACTGCCCACCTCGTTGAGGCCTCTTGATCAGCAGACCGAAGGGTTCATGTTGGCAAGAGTGCCGCTAGTCATGGGGGACCAATCAAAGGAGCAGCTCGCTGGGGCAAAGGCCAACCCGGGCAAAGTCCGTTGAGCGCTCGGGGCCTGCAGTGTAGGGGGGCCGCGCGGAGACCTACCCGTTCCCCGGGGCGCTGGACAACTCCGCCTAGCTGTTTGCCAGCGGTCGCATGGTCACATTGGTAACCTGGACTACGTGTACACGAACCAAGTGGCACTCGCTCTGCGTGCCTTCGGGATCCACCCAGTGACTCCGCGGCGTTGCGGGTGTGGGCCCATGCGGTGGGCAGCGGTGCGGTCACCGCAGAGGGCGTGCGATTCGCGGCGTGGGTCCGCGTGACAGCCACCATGCACACATCACATCGTGCGTGCGGGAGTTCCACTGCATGTGGCATTCCGCCCCTTGCTTCAAGTGGGGGGATCACATGCTGTGTGATTGTGTAGTCGTCATGGCGGCGGCGCTCATGGGCTTGCAGGCAGTAGCGCGTGTCCTCATGCGTGAGGGTTGCGGCGTGCACTCGACCGACACTATGGGCGCCTGCGTGTATGACCGCAAACCACGGCAAAATTGAGTTGTGGCATGTCATGCGGGACGAGCACGTCTCCATCCAAGCCACGTCCGCGGCGTGGGACGTAGCGTCACCTTGTCATGGCTCCTGTGGGCCCGTGACTCGTGGACACTCACTGTCAGCCGCCGCACGGGGCTAGCAACCGACTATGTGGGTGCAGTACGGGAGTGGACCTCCCTCCCTCCTGCTGCGCGGTGGGCACGGCTACTCCACTAGGGTGGCCCGCATTGGCCCACGGGCCTTGCGCGGCCGCTCGCCACTGCGGCAATCCTCCTACAGTACACCATGGGGGAGGGCGCCGTCAAAGTGGCTAGCCCGCGCCCCAATTTGGTCGGCGGGGTACTCCCGGTTTCCGTTCTCACGCCTCATGACTGGGGCGTGTCTCCCGCACGTGGGGGAACCGCCCTCGCGGCACATGGTAGCACTAGAGGTGGTCCTTGTCACGGGGGCCATTGAGCAAGCGCCACTCGAGAGGTACACCCTCGAGCCCGTGGGTGAAGGCCCGCTTCCGGCTTTCCCCGCGAGGCGGGCGCCGGAGGGCCTACTGAGGGCCCTCGAAGCCCTGCTTCCGCGGGCGATCGGGCGGTGGGCGAGCCGCAGGAGGATCCCGATGGCCTGCCGGACTATGACTTGGACTTGGACGTGGTCTTGGAGGCCAGGGCTGACGAGGTCGACCAGTACCTCCTTAATTGACCCCGTCCACACGCCTGGCCCTCCAGCAACCTTGCCTAGAACCCCTACCCCCCCCCCCCGTCTCCGAGGCTGGTAGCGCTCCCGGTTGGGCGCTGTCGCCCGCCCCGAGCAGGCATCGCTCGCACTTTAGTGCGGGCCCTAGTGTGACCTTGCCGCCGAGGGCATGGGGCCGTCCCACGGGACATGACCCCGCCCCCGTGGCCACGGCGTGCCACCGTGAGTGGCATCAAGGGCTCGCAAGCATGCTAGCTCACAGCACGGGAGACTCACACGAGACGAGTCGTAGTAGTGAGGCGTCCAGCGCTCAGTGCCCGTGCAAGGAGGGACAAGGGGTGCACGTGCGGCGCAAGGTGGGACTCCAAGTGTGGGGGGGGGGAGGGCAGGTGGCAGTGCGCAAGAGGGGAGGAGCGGGGGTATTGGCGAACACGGGACGGGCGACGCCGGATGGGGGCGTCGCCCGCGGTAACACGGGCAAGGGGGCAGCCCAAGGGGACGAGGGGACCACCAGCCGCGCGCCGCCACGTGGGCGGGGCGGCGTGACAGCCGCGGTGTGATGGGGGTGTCAGCCGCAGTGCGGTAGCGCGCCCCGGAGGGGAATGGCCGCCCCGGTGGGATGTTCGGGCAAGCCGCGGCGCAGCCATGGACCCGGACGTGCCTTCCACCAGGGCAAGGCACGGGGTGGTCTGGTGACGAGGGTAGGAGTGGCCCGGTGCGACACAGGGAAGCCCCGCGCGAGCCAGGGCTACCGCCGCCCGAGGGGACGGATGGAGAGGCCCGCCGAGGGCTTGGGAGTGCATCACATGGCATTGGCGGCCCATATGCAGAGTCGTTGGGGAAGCCATTGAGCTCCTCCCCAGGCGTCCTGTGAGCCTTAAGATCGGCCCCGAAATCCAAATCCAAATACCCCCCCCCCCCTCTTCTCACCTTCCAATGTTTGAGGCTGACAGCCAAAAATTTTCTTCGCCACCTTTGGATTTAGGATTTAAGGCTAAAAAATTTCGGCCCGCCCTCAGCAGGGACCATAGGGGGACCCAAGGAGGAGGTGTGCCCCCCCCCCCCCCCCTCCCTTCAGACCCCCCCTTATAATACATCCCTGCTGTGCCCCACGGCCGTCCTTCCATGCCTCCCGTCCTCTGCGGCCTTTTTTCTGCACACGCTGCACACCTCCAGAACCCACCCCATTCCCCCACAGCCCCAATCCTGTGCCCTGTTTCGCTTTACAGGGATTGCGGAGGCTCTGGGGTTTCAGAAGACTCACTGCCAAATTGGCAAGACGAAAGTCTTCCTCAAAAATGGGCCGTACAAGATTTTGGAAGAGGTCTCTGTGCCCCCCGGATGGCGCACATGCCACGTGAGGGAATGGACATACGACACACACACAACGGACTTGGGGGGGATGGGCTGGGGGTCGGGGAGACACATGATGCACTCGCCACAAGGAGGACTGAGCACGAGAAAGGGCAGGTTGGAGGTTGTTATGTGCCGCCATTGGGGAAGTGACCCCGCAAGTGGACACATCCCAGGGCCCAAAAGCCGCCGTTGGGGAGGGCTCCCCCCCGCCAGGAGTAGCCTGTAGGGGGAGCCTGGGGCTCAGGAGGAGGTTCAGGGTGCCCCCCCCCCCCATCTCCTCTCGTTCCAGGGGGTGCCAATGGCAATGTCCGTTGCCCTCCTCTGTGTGGACCCAACACAGAGCAGTGAAACAGGGGCAGTGCGGGGGCTCCCTTTGCATAACCTCCCAAGGGAAAGTTTGTGTAGGGAGGTGGGGATAGGCCAGACAGGGAGAGGGAGGGCACTCGGGGGTGAGGGACCGCTGGGCACCGCCGCACACGGAGGGAGAGGGTTCAAGGAAAGGACAAGGGTAAGTGGCGAGAGGCCAATAGCCGCCACCAGCTTTAGGCGGCCATCCATTTGGGAGCTCCCCCCCCCCCAGGCACGGCCACTGCAGCGGTAGTGGTTCATGAGAGACCCCATGTGCACTGCCCATTGTCATAACTGTCATTTGATGGATACGGTCGGGCAATGTCTTCTGTTGCCATGCGCTGGACGATGGGTCCCTTGTTGGTGCAGGCGACGGTGCTCTCCTCTGCACAGGCCCGCAACACAAAACTGGATCAAGTCGCCACGACGGCGCAGCAGTGTTTACGCTCAAAATGGGCCATGCAGCGCAGGTACGCGCAGCGGCTGCTGCTCGCGGCCATCCAGATCCAGACACACACAGCGGCGCTTTACTCCCAGCACGTGGCGCGCGCTGCGGAGTTGGCGTGGCGCACCAAATGCCTGTGGGCCAGCCTGCAGCTGCAATGCCACGGTCGGTGCAAATTGGCTGCAGACCTCCGGCGCCGCCGGTGGCTCAATACGCAGCTGCTGCGGGTGCAGGCGGACTGCCGTACGGTGCTCAGTGCACGACACATGCGTGTGAAGGAGAAGGAGTGGTACGATGCGATGCAGGCATCCTCTTCGCTGGTGCAGAGGTGTGCGCAAGGCCGTGTGCGGGTGTGGCACAGATCTGTGCCACTTGATGAGTTCGGGGTGTGCCCCCTGGCGTGTCGGCCCCTTGAGCCTTAGCGGGTCTTGCTGCAGCATGGTGTATGTTGTAATTCGTGTTTTTTTTTGCGTAAACGTGTGTAAAAAATATCACGCCGTGTAATTTCTTTTTTGCGGTAAACGCGTGTACGAAAAAAAATTACACGACCTTACCGCAAAGAATAAAACTACCAATTTTACTGAAAATGCATGCATGTAGGCGATGTGCCCACCTGTGGGCCACTTCTGATTTTCTCCCCGCGCTTGGCATTGGGGACCCCCGAGAATGCAGGGGTTACGTAGCAATTCCGCCCTCTTTTGGGCCCCCGAGAAGGCAGGGGTGAGGCAGCCACTTTTGATTTTCTCCCCGCACTTGGCGTTGGGGACCCCCGAGAATGCAGGGGTTATGTAGCAATTCTGCCCTCTTTTGCCCCCGAGAAGGCAAGGGTGAGGCAGCCACTTTGTGTCCGAGCTTTCTTGCCCTCTCAAGCAACCCTCCCCCCAAGCACCCAAGTTGAAGGTGCACTTTCGGCAACCGAGGAGAGTGTTCAGGCCACCCGCACCCCACTCGACAGCAAGGAGGCCTCCGCCGAGCAGAGTGTGGAAAGCCCGGAGGCCAGGCTGCAACCTTCCATGGCCACTCCCACAGAGGAGGACACCCGTCCCAAGGTCCTCATCTGTGGAGAGTGGCGCAAGGTGCCGGATGGCTACCCAGGAGATGCATCTAGCCATCTAGAGTGTGCCCTGCTTTTCATCAATGACCTAGCCAAGCAGCTGGTTGCGGAGTTGCGCGCAGTTGTTAGCTTAACCCCAATCCTAGTGCAAAGTCCAAGTCTAGCGATACAAAAATGGACTTGATCTACAAGCGTGCATGCTGCAACTACTTGCAGCGGGTGCATGTTTTGTGGGCTGTATTTTCCTGCGCCCGTTTGGTGTACCAATGGTGGAGCGTATAAGCATGCTATTATATTGGCCCCATACCAGTGCCTTGGTGGCCTATAATGGTGGCACTAGCGTTGGCCATGGCCCTGTTAGGACTCTTTTTCTTGAGCCTAATTTTGTTCCTAGTGCTGGCACACTAGATGTTGGCCATGGCCCTGTCAGGACTCTTTTCTTGGGCTTGATTTTGTGTCTAGTGCCCATGACACCATGTGAAACTATGCTATATTCGCCCCATACCAGTGCCTTGGTGGCCTATAATGGTGGCACTAGCGTTGGCCATGGCCCTGTTAGGACTCTTTTTCTTGAGCCTGATTTTGTTCCTAGTGCTGGCACACTGGATGTTGGCCATGGCCCTGGATGTTGGCCATGGCCCTGTCAGGACTCTTTTCTTGGACCTGATTTTGTGTCTAGTGCCAGTGACACCATGTGAAACTGTGTTATATTGGCCGAGTCCCAACTAATTGGTGACCACACGAAGTAGTATGTGCTTTGTGGACTTGGCGTCCCATCGTAAAGGTCGCTATGGGGTGCCGTCCTGAACCGGCAGCTGTACATATTGCTCATGTGTTGGAAAAGTTGTATTTCTTTCAATTTTTCAATTTTTTTTAAATTTTACACAATCTACCAAAAATAAATTACACGTGTTGACCACGAAAAAAAATTCAATTCTTTTGTAAATAATTTACATGACTTACCGCAAAAAAAAATTACACACATTTACCGCCAAAAAAAATTACACAACTCGACGATTTTTTTGTACACGAGATACATTTTTCACCGCAGCGCGGGCGACAGGGAGGTGCGACAGCAATGTGCACATGGCGGAGCAAAGGAGTGGGGTGGGGCACAGGCCCAGGATGCGTATCCCCTGCCTGACCAGCTCCGGCCGTCACCGCATTCCGGCTGCACATGGGCCAACTGTTAGGGGGCTGTTACTCAGTTGTCGGTGTCCAACCTACCGCTCACCCCTCCGTCCCTCTGTTTTGTGACAGCAAAAGGCCATTATGGTCTTTTATGGCCACGGACCAGGCTCATCTCTGCGTTCTGCTTTGCTAGTTGTGCTGTTGAGCTGACGTACCACAGAGTACCTCTGAGGTTGTGGGGCACTGTGCAGCATGGATCCGTTCTTTCGGGTGCGCAGTCATGGGGTGGGACGGATGCAGCACCGATGCAGACAATGCCGGTGTGGTTTGTGCATGGGGATTGAGTGAGGGGGTGGCCTACAGAAGCAAAAAGGGATGTAGTGTGCGCGAGCAGTGTGTGTGTGTGTGTGTGTGTACGTGCGTGCGTCCATGGCTGTGTGTTGTGCGCGTGTAGCTCAGTCTGGTTTGTTTGCAGGGGTACATTCCATATCAGCCCCTTTACCCCGTTTGGACCCTCGCCTGGGAGAATGGCAAACGGTATTCATTGGGGACTCCTCACAGCGCAGATGTAATATGACTTACCACAGATTCGGATCCAGAAAGGTCCGAAGGTTTTCGAATTTTACAAATGTGAACACATGCCATGGTACATGGCCTCAGATGTTATACCTATGCCCCCCCCCCCCAAACGGCTCTGCACCCAGGCACAATGTCCCGCTCATGTCGCGGTGTAGCCTGTGGAAATGGCTTCCCTATCACATCTTTGTGTCGGCCCCTACGGCTGCTCGACCTCTATTTTAGCCCCAATGCAAGGGCACATGACCAATGTACCACTTTCTGCAATGCGAAATCCAAATTATCTTTAGAATCCGTGTAATATTGCTGCACCTTGGAATGCCTCATGGCACATGGTACCTTTCCGGGGCAAATTCCACCAACGCCCAACTCCTGTGTGAATCGCAGAGGTTAGCAGCTCCAAGTATGGGGGTGAAACAGTTTTGTGTCGTGATTGTGTGGATGCTGTTGTTTGTTTCTGCGAATTATTTGTGAGCCCTTCCTGGTTCAGTTCGCGTCGTGGTGCGGGGGTTCTACCGAGCGTCAGCAGCCTCCAACCGTTTCTGCTTTGGGGTGCACAGTACCTGCACCGCACCGGATGGTGTTTGCTCCGTCCTCCCAATCTTTTTGCTAGGGGTGTCTCAGGGCGCTGGACTGTGCAGGTATGTCAAAGGCGCGCGGTCTGCAATGATCGCCAAAGACAAACAGCAAGAGCTTGTGGACTGGCTCAGTGCTGAGCTTGAGATTTTGGTGGAGATCCGCAATCAGCACCTGCGGGCTGAGGTCTACCCGTACCTCCGCTCCTGCCTTTGGCTGCCCTCCCCCCCCGCCCCCCACCCCCGCCCCCGCCCCCGCAACAGTATTTCTGCTGAAGCCCAGCTCCGTGTATTCAGTTGTGCACGCAGACCAGCGTCTCCGCCAGGGGCATATGGGATTTGAAGCGAACAACTGCATTCCCTTCGCCCTTGGGAGGGAGCACATCCGTTGCACGGCACTGGGTCGTCCAAGCCACTTTTCTGGACCCTCTCTCCAAAGGTGCTCTGTTTTGGGCCCTGTGAGAGAAGCATCAGGTTGTCTCCCCAAGGGGGACGGCCCCGACGTGGTCTGCAGATGCAGCCCCTCCCCCTCATTCTCCTCCCAGTCGCAGTCATGCAATGCCACCAAAGGCGTCAGAAGAATCTTTTTGATGATAATCCACAGTGCCCTTTTTGGGGGTTGCCCCAATGGGCTATGCAATACATAGCCTCCGTCCACACTTCTTTGAGGTTTGAGGTTTGATCTGGGTGTGGCATGGGATTTGTGGCCACCAGCACTTGTTTTCGAGGCCGATTCTTAAATTGGGGATTTTCATCCCCAGGGTACAAAATCCCCACTTAGAACTGGGGAAGGAGGTTCTCCTGACAGTCATCTGCAAATCCAGTTCCAGGGCGGGGGGGGGGGGGGTTCTGCGGAAAGTGACACCATGCAGGTTTATGCAACACCTCCCCCCATTTCTGCTGGCCAGGTTTCTCCCATATACCCCTTTTGATGAGCAATGAGAAAGCAACATTAGAATTTGTGGGTACATGCTATGGTGGTCGAAGTGCCGAAAAATAGCCAGTTTCCGCCAAGTTGCAACATGATCGTTTACGACAGAAATTGATGTGCCTAGGTGTTGCTTCTAGGTGGAGCCAATTCTTTCCCACATTAATTGGAACATCAAAGCCATGCAAACGGGCAACAAAACCGGGTCACGAGAAGGGAAGAGGGACACTTCAAGATTGCCAAACCATATCCCGCAACCCAACGTAATGGTAAATTGACACATCCTCATAGAGATTGCTAGATCAAATGCTTCCGTGCACACAGATGGGAAAACACTAAGTAACACCCCAGTCACGCATTGTATCGCAAGCGGTTGAAATTGTGGTTGACCCTTTGTAAGGTCATCATTTTGTCCCAAAAAAGTATCCCCGGATGAGTTTTCGATGGCAAGCCCCCAACACCCCAGTTGAAATCCACTTTTTTTTCTGGGTGGGGGTAGGGTGGGGGGTCATAGAGGAACGTGAGGTAAAAAAAGAAGCCCCCTTGTTGGATTGAAAATCACAAATCTGTTGACTTTTTTCGAATTTGAATGGGAAAAGTGTGTTTGGGTCCCCGCTCCGCGGGGCTTGGACAAGCGGAACCGGATAAGCGTGCGGGCTGTTTTTGTCGGTGGGTATTTGTGTGAGGACAATTGTGTAGCAGTTTTGCACAGGTCGCTGAAAACGCCGTGGGAAATTTCCCATACGAACTGCAGTGTCATGATATGCATGGCTTGGTGGGCCGAAAACTTCATGGTTGATTTTGCCAATTGGCAAAAAAGAGTTGAGTCCAGTGCCACTCACTATGCAGCGGAGATTCATTTGCCACGCTTTGCCAGCAAGTAGGGTCAATTTGCTCAACCCCTAACAATAGAATTCAGCTTACACGGCAGACGTAACCCCCCGCCCCCGGGTAGTGTGAGTCATTTTGGTGAGAACAATGTTTTTTCTAGACCTTGGTGACCCTATGGTACTCCCCTAGAGGGGTGGGATTGGGAATGCTCTGGCAGTATACCCATGCTAAGATGCAAACACATAAGTTTTGCAGCCTGTAGCCTTGCTTGGAGCCGGTTGTTGCCGGTTTGACACCCATGAAATTGGTAGTTTCCACTAACTTGGCCTACACAAGTGGAGTGAAAACCAACTTTTTCCGGCAAACCCCCGGGGACCCTTGGGCTGAGCTTGGCTCACCACTTGGTGGCAATGGGACAAGGTGTGATCCTATGAGCCGTGTAGCACCAATCAGGCTACCATTGGGTTTCCATGGCCCCATGAAATGGTCATTAGCAGGTGGTACAAACAAATTGGTATAGATGGATAGGCACAGCTCTGAAGCCACTTGGTGGTGCATTGCTAGGGGTGATTTTGTGTGAGGTGGATTTGCGGAAGGCATGAAACTCAGCTTGCAGAGGTGGTTGGATCACGGGGTCAAATTGGTTGTCTAATCCTTGTAAAATCCTTATTTTGTCGAGTACAAGCATCCCGCAATAATTTTTTTGTTGTCTTTCCCCCACCAGCACCTGAAATCCACTTTGGGGGGAGGGGGGTGGGGGGGAGGATAAAAAAACGTCAAAAAATGACCCCGCCCTTTTTGGGGCTGAAAATCAGCAACTTTTTTCATTTTATAGATTTAAGCCAAAAAAGTGCTTTCAGGTCCTGACTTTGCGGGGTTTGATGAGGCGGAGCAGGACAAGTGTTGATATAGTTTATGTAGTTTTCAGCCATTTCTGTTACGGTAGAGTGCTAGGTGGCCATAATGACCCTGTGGTAGCCCCGTTGACGATTGGGACGGGGGATGTTGTGACAGTGTACCCATGGTAGGATGCAAGTAAACATGTATTGTAGCCTCTAGACCCGCCTAGGACCGGCAAATACTACGCATGTTAGTGCTTGGAGTCCCTGTGTATTATGCATTTGGCAGAACAACGGGCAAGCAACCGAATACTACTGTGGGTGCAAGAGATTGGGGCCTACCAACTGGACCTCATTAACACCGATTCTCTGTGAGGTGGATTTGCCAAAGGCAAGAGAATTGAGAAATGGACAGGGGTTTGGTTAGGAAGAGACTTTGAGATGTAGATAGGGGGTTTTCCTCAGGAGACAAAACCCATCTGCTTCCCACTTCTGTTGGAAAAACCCTCTGTCCGGTTCTCACCTTGGAGATTATTGTCCCCGGCATCCTGGGATTGAACAAAGGGGGGAGGGGGGTTCTGCAAAGTGTGACACCATGCTGTCTGGCATGAAGGTGAGCCAATTGAAAAAAGCGGGGGGGGGGGGTCACTGCGTTCATGGTGTACCTGTACTTGCGAGTATCGGCTGCCCTAGGTTACCCTGAACACACTAGTTGTGATGATTGTCCAATTGGCACGCCAATGAAACAACAGGCCAGTTTGAGTCAATCATATCACTGTGACAATTTCCCACTTGCTCTAACCTTTTGACCAGACTAATCAGCGACTCAACCAAAGTGTGGCTACTCGGGGGGTTGCTAGACAAGTATGATTAGCTGATGCAAGGACTGGACCCAACAAAAAAAAATATGGTGATTTTCCTACCTCCCCATTTGTTTGGGGATCCTCGAGAATGCAGGAGTGACATTGCAATTGTGCCCTCTTTTGGGCCCCTAAGAAGGCAAGGGTGAGGCAACCACTTCTGATTTACTCCCGCTTTCTTTGGGGATGCCCGAGAATGCAGGGGCGACATAGCATTTTTGCCCGGGTATGCGGGGCGGGGGCACACGAAGGAGCGTGCCCTAGAGGTTGAAGAAGAGGGGAGTTCCCCCCCACCCAAGAGGGCCAAAAAGGATCCCTCCCAATCGGGCCCCACAAGGGACGTCCCCGTGACCCCCCCCCCCCACCGCTCTTAGTGCCGATGCCTTGGCACAACAGGTCACGGCCAAATGCCCAGAGAGCCTGACGGAAGCTGTGGGGCTTGCTGTGAGGGACACTATCCCCTCGGCTGTGCGGACTGCCGTGGACTTAGCTGTGAAGGGGAAGGCGGAGGCGCGGGTGGAGAGGCTGAAGATGGAGGTGGAGAGCCCGAAGACTCAGGTGGTGGAGAGGGATTAGGTGATCACGTGGCTGAAGGTGCGTGTGAAGGACCTCGAGGCGGAGAACCTTAGGTTGTGGGATCGGGCCATGGGGGCGGAAAAGGTGGAGGAAGAGGCAAAGAAGAGGGAAACGACGTTGAGCAACGTCGTCAACGAGGCCTACCGGGCCAAGGGTTCAAAGGATTGAACCCATGGGCCGGACGCCTGGTTGGATGCCCCTAGGAATGGGGAGGGATGGGGAGGCCAGGACCAAACGTTGGCTGGGTGTGCACACGCAAACATCCCTGCGCACGCGCTCAGCACCCATCTCGCCGCTTACCACACGGCATCATGGGAACGACTTTGGCGGTCATGCCCTCACTGTGGGCATGAACACGTGCATTGTGTGTGCGCGTTCACGAAGACTTCCATTTTTCGGGGGCCATATCGTGGTGGCCGGCCCGATGACAAGTACGAAGTGCCACAACACTTGCCGTGATTGCTTGTGAACAGCCACCCCTTCCGCCTAGGAAGTGTACCAAGTCCTTGGGCCGCCAGCAAGGCCCCTCGTTTCGTTCGTGCTGACAAGAACATTCTGCTTGCAGCTGCTATTTGGATGGGTTGTGAGGACCTCCGGAACATGCTGAAATTTCCGTATACGTTTTGTTCTGTTGCCATGTCGACCAGCATCATGTGGCGTCCTTCCATGTGAGTTTGCAAGTGGGTAGGAGGGCTGCCGGAACCACCGCTAGAACCGGTTCTGGCGGGGGTTCCAGCGTTGGAACCCCCCCGCGGGAACCGGTTTCAGCAGGGGGTTCGAGCGCTGAAAGGGGTTCGAACGGGGGGGTTCCGGCGGGGGTTCCAGCACTAGAACCAGTTCCAGTCGGGTTCTAGCGGGTTTCCAACAGGCCTTCATCCCCACCGTTTTGTCAACAGCCACCATGCCAGCTATCAATACACAAGTTGATCAATTGCTGGCATCATTACCACCCTGGCAGGCGTATGGGACACTCGGGGGCGACAGGCGCAAGACCGCCGGGCCCGTATCCAAAGGATATGTGCCGACCTACTCGTGGACGACACAATCAAGGTGATGGACACCCTTGGAGGGATCTTTCTAAGGGCGGCGAGCAGCTCGGGGGACCCCGCTCTGCGACGCGCCATTGGGTGCAAGTGGGTGAGGCGGCTACGGTTATCCATCCGCTAAATGTACAAGCTACCTAGGGACTGCACACGGGAAGACCTAGAACGTGCGCGGGCAGCTTTGACGCTGTATTCGGCAACAACATGGGTGCTCAGCGGTGGGGGCCTGCATCAACGGAGTGCGGCGACACATACACTTGAGGATGTGGTGTACACGCAGCTCCGTCTAGCCCGGGAAGCAGAAGATTTAAGGGTGACCACCCAAAAAATATTGGTAGTGATTTGCCCGGATTCCGCACCCCTGTGGTGGGCATCGGTCACGATTCGAAGCCCCCAAAAATGCACGGTTTATGTAGCCACCTTTATTTCTGCCCACTGTAGGAACCTGGAGAAGGCATTAGGGATTCCTGTGCCCTTCCCCACCTCATGCACTGCCGCATTTTCCCAGTCTCTGCAGCCTGCTCTAGCTCCTGTGCTGCCCCAACCTCTGCTGTGCCTGAGCCTACCATGTGTGGCTAAATGTGCAGGAGCATAAGCGCCAGGCGATCAGGGACAAGGTGCGGGCTTCGATGGGTCTGAATGCAGATGCAGACGAGGTGGATCTTGATGCAGCGGCGGACATGGGCCAGTTCATGACTGCAGGTGCGCCAGGGAAGCAACATCATGCAGGGGGATGACATCTTGGCTCTCACCCGCAACCTCCCGCCACCACCTGAGTCTGTACAGCTGGTAACATTTTATTGCCCCCTTTGCTATTTAGCCAGAGCCCCGTGTTAGCCAGCAGCAACATTGAGCAGCAGCAAGCAGTGGTAGAAAGCAGCAAGAGGTCAAGAATGTGATTTTTCAAAAGTGATCCCACTTTTTTGGGGATGATTGTAAAGGTGTATGTGGATGATTTACTACAGGGGTGGGGGGTAAACCCCCAAATCCACCAGCAGCTGGCGGGTCCATCTTTGGGAGTCACCAACCAACAACCCAGTAACTCTCTACTTTTATGACGGGGAATGCATTTTTCACGGTTTTAGAACCCATCTTGGTCACAATTCCTCTATTTTTTGGAAACAAGGGTCAGGAATGGCCCAAAACAGGGTTCTGGAATAATGCCCAGGTGTAAAGGGCGGGTTTTCACTTCGCCAGTCTTACTTCAGCATGTCGTCACTTCAGCCGAAACAGTAGATGGGCAGCAGCCCTAAATGAAACAACATATTGGATAAATATAAATGTCCAATAAGTGTTGTGGACTGCAAACCACCACCCAAAGCAACCCAGATGTCACCCATGGACAAACCTCCCCAAGGGGAGGTTAAGGCGCCACCCAGGCCCTGACCAGGTGAGTTCACATCCGTCTATTTTGTACATTCCTGTGTGGGGAGGCCACTCCCTAAATGCCACCCAACAGAAGCCCCTGTAGTAGGCTTTGCAACTACCATAAGGTCAAGATGTGGTCATTACACTGCAATTTGGCGTCCAAACCATGTGGCAACCGGAAAAATTGTTGGTAAGTTGAACCCGAACTCAAATTGTATTACAAACTCCTTTTCAAGCTGATTTCAGAAAGGAAGAACAAACCTCTGGCATGACGTTTTCCCGCCCTTGGTACCAAAAGTTGAAGACCCGGTTCGTGGAACGGGGTAGAGGCCCCACGAAACCACCCATCTATGCTGTTTTGTCCCTTTTCATTGCATTTGAAGGAACTTTGAGAGTTTGTAGCAGACACACCTGGGGCACTAATGGCCGTTCATGGCCTGAACACCATCTGTACTATCCTAGATACACTTGATCCAGGACACAATTGTGTGAATTGTGGCCTATGTTGGCTCCAAAACGCTGTCTTAACCATACTTCATGTTCCTAGTCAGTTTTAGAAAACTGAATTTTGACCCGTTTTCGACCCTGATAACCCCATGATCCCACCCTACCATGCCTACAACATGACACCAGCGTTTGACAAGGGTGGGTGTTGTGGGCCAAAGTATGACACTTTCGACCATCGTTTTGGACCATTGTGGGTCCCCAAAAGCGCCATTTTTAGGCGTTTTTGGGAATTTACAGGGGATGCAATCAGCTGTGATTTAATTTCATACTCCAAGGTTTGCACACCAAACTTGGAGCGGAACCAAGCTACCAGGGGCTGAGTTCTGATTTTTACATTTTGTGCCTGCTTGCTTATTCTCCTGCTCTCCTTCTTCTCCTGCTGAAAGATCATCATTCACCTTACGCTGTTTTCAATCTCCCCACAACCCTGTGCCAACTCTCAACACCCCCCAAGTGCCATGTGCTGGTGGAACAATCAATGCACGTGCTTGTCTTTCCCAGAGCAAGTGCAGCAGTTTGAGGATTTTAAGGCCTGCGCAGAATGTCTGAGGCAGGTATGAGTATTCTGTTTGTGGCCCATCCTGTTGTTTTCGACCTCGCTTGGGACTGTGGTCAAGACAACTCCCTGATGGCTCCTCCCGGTGGTTGCTGGGGGGGGGGGGTCAGGGCACATTGTTCAGGCAACCTCCCATTTGTGTCAGTCAGCCTGTGCCAGTGTTTATTTGGCGACTCGAGGCTTCCTGTGGGAGTGTTGCGCAGACAAAAGTGTGTGCATATTGGTACAATTTGCTGAGTGGCACCCTCAATTTGTCTCATGGATGACGGAGGGAAATGCCATCATTCCGCCAAAAGCCCCAGCCAAAGGATTGTGCCAGGACACTTACCATGCTTTCTGCTGCATTGTGACTGCGTGGGATGCTTTTGCAAACAGCCTGAAGTCCGCCCACCACAGAGTGGATCCATTAGCAGGTCCAAGGAGGGCTGTGTTCCTCTTGTGACCCCACCAGCTACTCGGGGCACGGACACTGGGCAGCCCTTGAGGTGCAAAAGGGAAGGGGAGGGTCCAGGGAAAAGGGGTGTGGGCAGGGCAGAGCTCGGCCATAAAACGGATTTCTGATTGCAATAAAGGACCCGGACTCAGTGCCGTGGAGGAACCTTGCTCAAGTGAGGGTTGGAACAGAGATGTGACAGGGGAGACGCCGTCGCAGGCTATGACGCGGTGACGTGGGCCATTGATTGTGACCAGGGCGCAGAGATGTTGGAGGGGAAAGGAAAAGCAGAGGAATGTCAGGGCCCTGCGTACTCAACCGCAACGCACGTTGTGGTTTCACAGGAGAATCAGGAGCTGCTGCAGCGTATGCACCAGCTGGAACAGGAACAGATGTCAGTCCAGCCCACTGCCCCAGCCCCAGTCGCAGCCTCAGCCCTGGCCCCTGTGGCTGTGGCGGCGGATACCATTGCACTGGCCAGCGCTGAAAAAGAGAAGTCCGTGTTGCAGGAGATGGTGTCGCGTGAGCGGGCCCGGGCCGACAAACATGAGAAGTATGCAGCCTCCAACGGACGGGGACAGGGCTATATTTGTGTGCTAGGGCTGTGCTAGGGCTGTGCTGCACGGCCTGTGTGGGCTTTGGCAGGGCACAAGAGGTCAGTAGGAACTTCATGCCAGTCTGTGCCTTCATTGATCACTCCTGGATGATATCTGCCTGCTTGATGATGGCTGAGATCTGGCTTTTGTGCCTGCGCAGATATCCCAGCTGGAACATGCTTGTTCCAATGCTGCCGAAAAAAAACGGGCCGCAGCTGCGTGCCATCGCTGCCTCCCATCCCCCCCCCCCCCCTTCACGCCGCAAACACAAGGCACACACGACCCCACATCTCCAATCAGTGCCACACACACCAACCAACAACCCAACCAAAGGTTGCGTCCTTTTCCTTGAACAGCAGACTGCTGCGCACACCTAGCCTCAAGCACAGAGAACAGCAGAAACAATGCGGTCTCCACACCATGGAACGCTACAAACCCGCCATGACTCTGTCACCCTGCAAACGAACCTACAAACTAACAGCCAAGGTAACAAAGGAAACTGCCCTATACGCAAAAAAGAGGACAATGGACGTCGGTGTGCGGTGCAATGCCCATGTAGAGAATGGGTGCACATGGCATGCATAAGCATGAGCCCCACTGAGGCACACATGGCAGCCCTATTGGCCCCATTACGTTGTATGTGCCCACGCCCTAGTTTTCCCCCAGGAGCCCAGGCGCATCAACAACAAGCACCATGAGCCCGTAGGAATGCCCAACTCACGACCCCTGGAGAATGTCCTTGCCTCATATCTTGCCTCGTGTCCATGCAATGCCCCAATGGACAAGAAATGGTGTGTTTTGGCAATTGTTTGCCCGAAACCAAGATGCGGCCGTATCTTGGGCTACGTGGCTTGCAGCCCAATGTGACTCCACGTCATGCCCCTAAAATGCTCCCAAGACGGCCTACGTTTGGCACATTTTGGCCACCACTAGCCCCAAACCAAGAGTTTGCCATATCTCGGGCTATCCAAATCTGCATTTGCTACCTCTCACAGTCTGTTGTATCATCTTTTCTCGTCTAGTCGCTGTGCAGGGCCTGGTATTGTACATGTGGGTTAAAGGTGCTTTTGTGTGCATGTGCCTACCTGCATGCATGCAGACAGCATGACATGATAGCAGCTTTTCTAAAAGGAAACTGCCAACTGCAGGGCGCTGTTATGTTGGGCTGAGCTTCAATGAAACCCTTGATATTTGTTTAAACTCACTCATTGCTGTCACAAGGCACTCACTATGGCCAAATGTCCACCGGTAGGGGGGGTCAAGGTGTCCGTTAGAGCAGTTCTGCACGGTTGAAACCACAAAAGGTGCGGGGTTGTGGGCGGACTACGTGGCCTTGGAATTGGATTTTGAGCCATGCAGCCTGAGATGTTGCCCAATCTTCGTTTGGGGTTGCCATGGTCCTTTTGGCCAAAACACAGCACCTGTGGGCAATTTTTGGGGCACTGTGTGGGCATATGGTGAGGTGAGGGTGAAGCAACCATCTGTGATACCAGGAACCCAAGCTTATTCCGTAGAGTTGGGATCGTTTCCGATGGTGTGGCGGTTTTGCCCTAGCTTTGGGCCAATTTCCCCCCAAAATGGCCAAAGCAGGGCCAAATTAGTAGGGTAGATACCCCATTGCGGCTAGTGCCCCGGGCTGCCACTGGTGTGTTTTTGCCTTATACTTGGGATTTGGCAGGGCGATGTGTGGGGTTCTAACCGTAGAGTTGCGGCAGGTGCAGTGCCGCCATGATGGAGTAATTTGCAAAGTGGTTTGCTGAAGTGTCATTGTTGGTATTGTTGGTATTGATTTTTGCTTGCTTGCTTGCAGCGGGGTTTATGGTCGGCAAGAGACCCATTGTCAAGCTTTGTGGTAATTGCGGAGCCTACAACACCTGATAATCTGCTAACTGGCTAAAAACCACTGTTGGTCGCAAATTGGCCCATTTGCAATTCTTTTCGGGCTTCGGGGGAGGGATACGAGTCACCGCAAGCTCAAAGCAAGCTACAAACACTTCTTTGAGCATTTTTGAGGGCGGGGCCCCTTTTAGCGACTCGGTACCACTACCCCCCCACCCCACCCCTTTAAAAGGATAGGCTAAATTACTTTCCGGGCTTTCAGGCAATCAAATGTTTCTCTGGCGCCTTGGGTGCCAAGTATATTAGAGCAAAAGCTTTCTTCGGCGCCTTGGCGGCCACAAAAACCCAACAATGGGAGCAGGGGGGGGGGGGGGGTTGGACCCACCTAGCCACCACATCTGGACCCCCCCGTGGAAAAAAAAGGATCCCCTAGGCACCGGGTGCACCCGCCTCGCGGAGTGTGGACGTGGATTGAGGCCCACGTCAGGAAACCCTCGATTTCATCCCGGGGCAGGAGAGGGTATAGATACAAGTCAATTGTGGGGTGTGGGTCACGGCGGACAGCGGTGAGCAAAGGGACACACAATACGCACCCATAGGATACACCCAGGCAACAACAACCCGGGATCCCACATGACAAAGCACAAATGATACACTGGGACAAACAAATAGACTCCATACATTTGAACTCCACTTGAATGCTGGTGCGTGCCACTTACACATACCGGCATGCCGTCGCGGATTACCTCACAATCGTGTCACATGCCGTTTGGACACCTTTACGTTTGCATGGACATATAGTCGGGTTTCCCCCCAAACTTCTCGTGTCATGATTTGCTCCAACAAAGGTTGTCAACGGGTACATTTCTACACTCCTCCTATATAGTCCGTTCAAGAGGTGCACTCTGACCTCTTGGGGCCCACATGCTTGCCATGCGGCGACCCTCCCTCGCTTGGGTGACCTTCATCTGTGAAGGGGAGCGCCCTGCTACTTGATAGCTCTCCCCATCAAAGCCGGCATGAGTTTCCAAGACATCCCATCTCCATTTCTTCTGTTCCACCAACTTTAGCCGGTAGCCATGGGACCATGATCAGGGGGGGGGGGGGGGGCGCAAAAAAAATTCGCGGTATCACCGTTTTTTCGTACCCCTCCCCCCTAGGGGGGGTACGGCCCGAAAAAAAATATCCCACCCCTATGTGTAAAAAAGTTTCGCAACCCCAATTTTTTTCTAAAGACCACCACTAGTTGCTTTTTCATATTATGTAAGCGTAGCCTACGTGATGCTTTGAGGACCCCAAACATTCCCTATTTTGCCGGCACAAATTTGGTATCCCTACATATCCCTGTTGGCCCAAATTTCAGCCACCACAAAGCGAGGTCGTTGGCCGTGGGGCCCCAAGAGTTTTGGCTTGGGGTAAAAGTGGTCAAAATGACCTTCCAATTTTTCTAGGAATAATAGCAATAGCACAGGTAGCAAACTAGGTGTGGATAGGTGAGGGTTCGGCCCTGCGCAGGGGAACGCATCGCCCCGCACAATGAACATGAGGGGATGTGACCAGTCAATGCAATTGCGCAGAGCGTTGCGCGATTGCACGTAATTGAACCAAGAAGCGATGGGCCACGAGCGGCCCGACGAAGGCGGGCTACCGGCGGCTCTGCGTATTCCCGTATGGCGGCGTCCTCCGCGGCACGCACCACTTTGTGGCCACCCTCCACGGTGGCTTGCTCCCACCGTGCCTTGCAATGAGGGGAGGATACCGACCATTGGGCCAATAGGTGGCCCACTCGCGCATCCCATAGGTTGGCCGCCCCGCTCAAGTGAACCAATGTCGCCGAGAGCTCCGCAATCACATCCCGCCCATAGAGCGGTGCCGTGCGCGCGCTCATACTGGTGGCCCCAAAGAAGAAACAACAAAGTGAAGGGCTATACAAACAGCGGTATGCCCGGGGCACAAATACCAAAGGGTCATCAAACAAACCTCCCCCATAGCAAATGAAGCACACTAGGGTGTACCGTCAGGGGTGCACAACATGCCGTATGTTGTACCATTAGCTCAGAAACAAACGTTCCAAAAAGAAAATTTTGTTCAAAAAACTGTTTGAAATTGAATGTACAAAAATGAAAGTTTCAAAATTGAATGTTTCTTTTTTTAACGTCATTATGTTTCAGACAGGTACCCGGGGATGTTGTTTGCTGGTTCGTGCCATTGTGCTGCGAAGCATGCCATGGAGAAGGGGCCATCGACGGCTTCATGTTGCAAATGGCATGTTGGACATGGGCTAGTACCCGAAATAGCCACACAGAGGACTGCCAACGAGTAGCAGAGGCATGTTATGTGGTGGGAACACCGTGATTATGTGTAGTAGTGCGACATGGGAAGAAAAAGTTTTTTCTGTAGGACCCACTTTTTTTCGTACCCCCTCCCCCTAGGGGGGGTCACCCCCGAAAAAAAATATCCCACGCAGTATCAAAAAAATTTTTCTTCCCCCCCCCCCTGACCATGATGCACCCTCCACCTCCACTGGCAAATGGAAGTGTTGCGGCGCCAGTTGGGCTACTCACAAAGCCACAGACGCCCGGTGGAGTGACACACATTGCGAGGGCAAAGCGGCCGTTAATAGCCCTTGGTACACCCTGGGAGTCTCCACGCAGGGACACTTTCAGGAGAATCCCCAGCCCCAAGTGCCGAAGAAATACGCGGCTGCCGCGTTCGAGAAGTTGTGGGGATGCGTGGTGTGAAAGCCCCGGCCTATGTGGCCCGCAGTCTCTGTTGAGAGAGAGAAGCCCAAGAAGCCGAACGAGAAGCCATGGAGTTGCGATGTGTTCCACATCCAACTAGGCGGTCACAAGCCGCCGGAGCCGTTCCCCAACCTCGCGTCCTCCAATTTCGAGACCACGACTCAGCATTTCATGTTGCAAGGAAAATTAGCCATCGCTGGTAGATTCCAGCACATTCTTTTCCTAAACGCCGGGGAACAATTGAGAAAAACTGCCTAGGTGCCCTCCGAATTTGGTTTTGAGCCAAGTAGCCCAACATATGGTGCACCCTTGGTTTTGGGCTTGTTTGAGACAAATAGCGGACATTCAGACCACTTTTAGCCATTTTTGGGGCCGTTTTTCGGACATATCGTGGAGTTAGAGGGCAACAAAGGGCTCTCTGTCACGGGGCAATCAAGGCGCACGTGGAGTGTAGCACCCATCTCCCGTCCTTTGGCCGTTTGGAGTGGGTTTCGGGGACATTTTGGGCCAAAAAAGGCTGTTTTTGGGGCACAAAATATGCAGTTTTGAGAGGGCACCTCTCAACTTGGCGCCCCCGCTCCGGGGCGCCAACGTTGAGTTTCTGGCTGAAAACTCGGATTTGGCAAGGCCACCCACCACCTAGGCACTAGGATAGGTAGAGTACAGTAGAGCCCGAAGCGGTGGAATGAAGTGATGGCCGAAACGGAAAGGAGAAGTGTTGCTTGCTTGCTTGCTTGTTAGCTAGATTTAAGGGGAGAGGGTGGGTGGTAATATATTCACAGTACACACAAGATGACGGCAGTGGAAAGGGTGAGCACTATTTAGTGGAATCCCATGATTTCCTCGGAGGAATGGGGTGCGGGCTTGGAAATGCTCACTGTCCAGGATTTGACAAGGCTTGGAGATGTTCAGGCACGTGCACTGGGAGACTCTGCAAAAAAAAAACCCTCAATTGGTGGCCACCTGCAACCCCCCACTTTCCGTGGTTTCCAACCCTTAGCTTCGCCGAACGAGACGCCTAGACCCCCATACCAGTGGTCACTTCGTGGAGCCAACGGGCTCGCCGGGCCGCGCACTGTGGGGGGCAACGGTGGGTCCACGAGGGTCCCCGGGGCGACAAAATGATTTTTCCAAAGTTGTTCCTAGGCTACTTCAGATGCTCAAATAAGCGTTTTTAGCCCGTTTTGAGCCCGTGGTGACGCGTTTTGGCCCATGCAAAATCCGAAAATGCCTTGAAAATGGGCCGCTTTTGTGACCAAAAATGGGTCAAAAATGGGTTAAAAACGCGGTTTTCCAAAGGCGATCGTGGACGATTGGGTATGCACAATCAAGTCTTTTTAGCCCGTATTTAGCCCGCGCCGACACGTTTTGGCCCATGGAAAATCTAATAATACCTTGGAAATGGGCCGCTCTCGGACCCAAAATGGGTCAAAATGGCCAAAGATGCGGTTTTGCAAAAGTTATCCTCAACCAATTGGGATACTCAAACTAGTGTTTTTCGCCCATTTTGAGCCCATGGCTTGAAAAGGGGCCGTTTTAAGAGCAAAAATGGGCAAAAAAAGGATCAAATTGCATTTTTCCAAGAGTGATCCTAGAATTTTCCACATGCAAAAACAAGTGAAATCCGCCCCTTGTGAGCCCGCTTTGACCGAGTTTAGCCCTTTCGGACATTGTATGCACCAAGTTGTACCTTTTGCATGTACAATGAAGGCGTATGGTGGAGCCACCTAACCCCCCCCCCCCCGGATTATAAGCAAGCAGAGAAATATAAGCAAGCATGCTTGATTATATTTGTGAGGTCTTGGATATAAGCAAGCATGGCAAAATGGCGAACTCAGTGGCAAGACGAAGACAGAAAAGAGAGGCGCAAGCATGTTTTGGTTGCCACAATTTCCCCAACCCATGGGACGATAAAGTTGAAACTACCTCCTGCACCTGAAATCGCTAATAGACATTTGCTTTGGGCCGGCCTTAGGCTTAGCCTTCGCGGCTGGAGCATTAAAGCCCTCTGCCGCATCGGGCAAAGCATCTACAAGGGGGTTGAGCTGATAAGGAACACACAATTTAGCTTCCACAGGGTTCAAATACCCAAGCGATTTGAACAGGGTAGGCACATTAATTTTTTCGGATGCAGCCTTAAGGTCCTTGTAAGACAACTCTACAAACAAATTGTGTGCCTCTGCAGCTGTGACTTTCCCCCTTCTTTCTATCACTTCCATATCAGGTTGGTGATGGCATGCGCGATACAGTGCAGCCAGCGCCACATCAATGGCCTGAATGAACGAAATCAGGCCACCAGGTATGATGGCATACTTGACACCCGCAACGCGAAACGTAGCAAGAACAACAGGGCTAATGTGGGCACTTGCGGAGTCCATGACACTTAGTGCATGCATCAGCGGTAAATTTTTTTAGTTGGTCCACAAGGTATGGGGCATGCTGGTCTCGCATGTACACTGCATTGATGACACCAGTTGCATTGGTGGTTACCAATAGCTGATGAGGGTTTGCAATTGTCTTCGGTTTGTGACACTTGATGATTATGGCTAGGTTTTTGGGCACGGAAACAAACTTGTGACCCTCCTCCCTGACACCCAAAGCAACCAGCAAAGTACCCATGCGCTTCAAATGCTTTTCTTCTGCACAAACAAGCACATTGGTGTTGCCTTTGATGTCCAAAGTGGTCAACTGGCCTAGTATACCTCCAAGTGCAGCAAGAATTTCATCATAATTGATGAACACTTTGTGTCCCTTAGGGATGACATACAAATACGTATGAAATTTATTGAACCGTTTAGTGCGCTCTTCGGGGGATAGTTGTGTGCAACGCTGCAATTTTCGCAGCACAATATGATGTCGTCGCCGAAGTCCTTGTAGTCAGTTGTCTGTCAACAAACATTTATGGGCTGCACCAATGGTTTCGGCTTGTCCCCGAAGAAGTGATTCGGAAACTGATAAATTTCGGCCGCGACAATAACTGAACCATGCCCACAGTGCAGAATTGCACTCTGCAAGTTTTGCTTTGCGGCCACAACGTCGTACTCTTCTGGTTTTTCTGGGTAGCACCATACCTTGCACCTTTTGGACAGCTGCACACCAATTGTTGAGTTGTCGCTGTTAGCAAATGAAGATCTTTTCTGCCGTCACATCCTAAAATTTCTGTCGCATGGTCTCCACGTCCATGCCACCTTGTACCATCTATGCGGCGCGACATTTCACATACATCGGGGGTGGGGTGTATCGGACTCCTTTTCCCACTGCAAAGAAATCTTCAACTCCCCGATTGAAATTGCGCTTCGTTTCGAGATACCTCTCAGCCGTAGCTTTGCTGGCTTCATCCTCTCGTGCTACCTGTGACATGGTTCATGCAACAACAACACCCCAGTGATCATCACGGACATGATCCTCAGCATGTTCATCATCGTCATCAAACCCCATGTCATCTCCCCCTGCATGTTTTTCAACACCTTCGTTTGATTCTGCACTAATGAATCCTGTGTACTCCACGTCTGTTGCAGCCTCATAAAAATCCTCAACGACGGCTTCATCCTCCTCTCGGGCTGCTGCGATGTCATCATAAAACAAATGGGGGTCAATTGGTGTCAAGCAAATCCATCTTTCTACGGGGGAAATAGGGGGTGTTCCAAATATAAGCAAGCAAAAATTATAGGCAAGCGAATAAATATAAGCAAGCCCTTGCTTATAATCGGGAGGGGGGTTAGAGTTGGGGAGAGGGTTGTAGATTAGAGGATATACATATATATATATATATATAAAAATGTATATATATCCCGTAATGTACACCCCTCCTCCAAGCCGCAAGTGGCTATTGGTCTGAGGTGCCTCTTAAGAAACGGAGGTATGTTGCTCACCATGTCCTGTTGTGTGTCGGATGTGGAAAAGCGGAGAGGTGTGCCCCCCTCCTTGGTGGACCCTAATCCACCACCTTTGTCGGGCACCTCCAAACGGCCCAGGTGTGATCCGATGATTTGCACCGCCCCTCACCCCAATATTGGGGAGGGTAGCATCGGCTTGGGTATTCGCAGCCGTACTGCGAACCTTAGGGGGGTAGGCTACTAAGGCGGGCAAAGGGTTAGCTTCACAATAGACACACATGAATAGGGGGGGTTGGAAGGCAAGTGTCCCTTTCTGTGCTTCTACATGAACGAGTTGTCATGTCGGGTTACGTCAAATGGGATGTTCATCTATGCATTGTGGCAACAAGACAAGGTCTGTATAAGCCCCGCAAGCTTGCCACGTGCTACATGTGCGGGCCCACGGTAACACCACGTTATTATACTCGGGATTGTCCGCTGGATTTCTTTCGAGTTGCCATGCACGCACAGCTTGCTTTGGCCGTTCCAGACTTTGTATTGTGTTGGTCTATAAATTGTGTGTCACCAGCATGTATTCTCATTTTCTATGGAAATTCTTTGTTTGGCATTGTGATTGGCCCTTCCGCCATCGCGGGTCCATTGGCGTACCCAAACGCCAATCTGGGTTTACCAGTGAGGTTGCACCTGCAGATGAGAGGTTGTTGCTCAGTAGAGGTATCACACGTCGTGCCGTACAACATATGTTAGGTTTTGTGCTACGTTCTGTGGTTGCCATTCATACCCAACATCGCTTGCCTGTTGTACCTTGTTTGCCGGACCGCCGTGCCCACAACTACCGGAATGAACATCTATTTCTATCTTTTCTTCACCCCGACCCAAGTGCCCACTTGCCATCATCCTGGTCCTACGCCACCCCCCGGGTCACACAGTAGCCACACCCTGCGATCCTACAGTGGATCGTTGCTGTTTTTGGATTGTCACTTTCCATGCCCCGCTTCATTACTAGGGGAGCGGTTGCCAACGATCCCTCGGCAACCTCTCTATACTGGTTCTCCACCGCTTTACTACAGGATGGCACCCCACCCCCTTGCTTCATGGGTATCCATGAATGCATCTTTGATCTTCCCCACCCCGCTTCGCCCCCCCTTCTCCCAGCACAGTCGGCTGGTCTGGTCTCTTGAGTATGGTTACCGGAGTCAATACCTAAGCCTGTGGCTAGCTTCCAATCGGCGCGTTAGTCAAAGGCAGACGGCGCTCCGTCTTGTAATGCAACGGGCTCTCGCTCTTGTGGGTATCCCGCCCCATCACAGTTATGCGGACATCATGGTGGCCCTCCTCGAAGTGGACTTGCACAAAAAGTCAGCGTGGGCTACGTTATCATTTTGAATGGCGTTTGCTTTGCCCTGTGCCATGTTTGCCTCGCGTCTCCTTGCATTCGTCACACCCAGGTTTTGTTAGGGTTTCTTCGCGGCTCTCACCCCCATGCCGAACGAGACTTCACGTTGCCCTCAACCTAGGCTCTCGTTATCCGTGACACTGCACCTTGCAACACCATGATAGTGGCCGGAAACACATATGATCGGCGTCTCACGACTGTCCCTGGAACCGGCCGGCTACCGGTGGATGCTTTGGGTGGTGTACGAAACTCTCAACGGCCAAGGGTACGGGATTACCCTAGTCCGCCAACCTGAGCGGCATAATCCTCCCTAATGACAGCGACGCACCGGGCAACGGCCGCATATGTGCTAGGCCACTCAACGCGGGGGCCCCATGTTACACCCGTGGATACCCGTTGGTCGTGAGTGGTCCGCACAGATCGTGAACCATTACAGGAGTGACCCCCCAACCCAAGGGGTACCTCTGGGGGTAGTAGGGCTCGTAACTGTGAAAGGGAGTCACAGAGGGTCCCACAGGTTTCCGTGCCCAACATACCGGCCACCGCGGGGTAAAAGCATCACCTGCCCCCCCCCCCCCCACGCTGTCCGTTGGTCTCTCTCTCTCTCTCTCTCTCTCTCTCTCTCTCTCCCTCGCTCCTTCTGCCACCCCACATTTCACAGGTACGTCCACGGTTTGCAGGCGCAGCTGCGGGAAGAACGTGAAACAATTGCGTCTCTGCAGAAGACCATTGTCAACGATCGCTTTACCAAGAAGCGATTAGAAAGTCAGCTGCAGCAGGTCATTGCTCAAGGATCCCACAAGCTAGGCATACATATATCTGTGGACTGTGTTGTGTAATTTGTACCTTGTTGCTTTCCTGTTGCTGTGGGGTGTGGGTGTGCATACTTCCCAAGCAGAGCTCGATTTGAGCCTAGATTCCCGATATTTGAAAGTTCCTGACCTGACACAAAGACTAGGTCGCCCCAAAAGATCAGTTTCCTGTGCAAGGCAAGTCCGGCTCGCCCTGGGTAAGGCGATCTCAAGCCATAAGTGCTCCTGGCGAGACACAGGTCGCATTGCGAGAGCTGAAGTCTTGATCGCCTCGCATGGGGTGGTCTGTGTGAACTCGTTGTCTGTGTGTAAATGACCTGAGGCAGGCCTCCATAGAGAATGCCCCAGAAGCTGCACTTTGAGGGCCAATACCCCACATAGCCCTCTTACGAAGTGACACTTTTTGACCCACTTACTGGGGGCCTGGGTAGGGTCATGAGCACCTGCAGGCTATCGACATAACCCCCAATTGAATGTGGCATGAGTGTCCCTTTCAGAGAGATGTTTTGCACAGGACTGGCGATGCTGTCCAGGCCACTCCGGTCAGACAGATGATTTCGCCTTCCTCACACGTGCGGGAAGGGCCAAGCTCTGCCATGGGTGTGCCTACATCATAGACATGCACACCCCAGGGCCCATTTCACAAAGGAGGTCCCTGTCAAGGTGACAGGAGGCGGGTAGGATGCTGCCTTCTCGAGCTAGCTCGGTCATGTATGTTGTAATTCGTGTGATTTTTTTTTGCGCTTAATGCGTGTAACAAAAAAATCATCTAGGCGTGTGATTTTTTTTTTTTTGTGCGGTAAGTCGTGTAAGCCCGTCACACGCATTGCCGCAAAAAAAAACTTCACGACGTGACGATTTTTTTGTTACACGCACTTACCGCAAAACGAAATTACACGACTTACCGCAAAAAAAAATTACACGGTGTGAATATTTTCTCCTACACGCGTTTAGCGACAAAACAAAAAAATTGCACGACCCTGCCGCAAAGAGACAATTTCCAATTTTACTGAAAATGCAAGCCTGTAGGCGATGCGCCCACCTATGGGCCACTTCTGATTTTTTCCCCGCGCTGGGAAAGCCGAGATTGCAGGGGTCACATAGCACTTCCACCCTGTTCTGGGCCCGGGAAGGCAGGATGAGGTAGCCACTTCTGATTTTGTCTCCCTTTGCAGGGCGGTCCTTAAGGAACCCGATTTTTTTTGGTAAGGTTAGGTTACGGACTCTCAATCCACGCTTTGTTGCTTGGTCCCTTGAGTTGGGGTTAGGGACTCTCCATCCACGCCTTGTTGCGTGGCCCCTTGAGTTGGGGTTAGAGACTCCCAATCCACACTTTGTTGTGTGGCCCCTTGAGTTGGGGCCAGGGACTCACAATCCACGCTTTGTTGCGTGGCCCCTTGAGTTGGGGTTAGGTGCTTGCAATCCACGCTTTGTTGCGTGGCCCCTTGAGTTGGGGTTAGGGACTCGCATTCCACGCTTTGTTACATGGCCCCTTGAGTTTGCGTTAGCGACTTGCAATCCACGCTTTGGTGTGTGGCCCCTGGAGTTGGGGTTAGGGACTCGCAATCCACGCTTTGTTGCGTGGCCCCTTGATATTGGGGTTAGGGACTCTCAATCCACGCTTTGTTGCTTGGCCCCTTGAGTTGCGGTTGGGGACTCACAATCCACGCTTTGTTGCGTGGCCCCTTGAGTTGGGGTTAGGTACTCGCAATCTACGCTTTGTTGCGTGGCCCCTTTAATTGGGGTTAGGGACTCGCAATCCACGCTTTGTTGCGTGGCCCCTTGAGTTGGGGTTAGGGACTCTCAATCCACGCTTTGTTGCATGGCCCCTTGAGTTGGGGTTATTGACTCACAATCCACGCTTTGTTGCGTGGCCCCTTGAGTTGGGGTTAGGTACTTGCAATCCACGCTCTGTTGTGTGGCCCCTTGAGTTGGCGTTAGCCACTTGCAATCCACGCTTTCTTGCGTGGCCCCTTGAGTTGGGGTTAGGGACTCTCAATCCACGCTTTGTTGTGTGGCCCTTTGAGTTGGGGTTAGGGAGTCTCAATCCACGCTTTGTTACATGGCCCTTTGAGTTGGCGTTAGCGACTTGCAATCCACGCTTTGATGTGTGGCCCCTTGAGTTGGGGTTAGGGACTCTCAATCCACACTTTGTTGTGTGGCCCCTTGAATTGGGGTTAGGGACTCGCAATCTACGCTTTGTTGTGTGGCCCTTGAGTTGGGGTTAGGGACTCGCAATCCAAACTTTGTTGTGTGGCCCCTTGAGTTGGCGTTAGGGACTCGCAATCCACACTTTGTTGTGTGGCCCCTTGAGTTGGCGTTAGGGACTCGCAATGCACGCGTTGTTGCGTGGCCCCTTGAGTTGGGGTTAGGGACTCACAATCCACGCTTTGTTGTGTGGCCCCTTGAGTTGGGGTTAGGGACTCGCAATCCACGCTTTGTTACATGGCCCCTTGAGTTGGCGTTAGCGACTTGTAATCCACGCTTTGGTGTGTGGCCCCTTGAGTTGGGGTTAGGGACTCGCAATCTGCGCTTTGTTTTGTGGCCCCTTGAGTTGGGGTTAGGGACTCGCAATCCACGCTTTGTTGCATGGCCCCTTGAGTTGGAGTTAGGGACTCTCAATCCACGCGTTGTTGCATTGCCCCTTGAGTTGGGGTTAGGGACTCCCAATCCATGCTTTGTTGCATGGCCCCTTGAGTTGGGGTTAGGGACTCGCAATCCACGCTTTGTTGTGTGGCCCCTTGAGTTGGGGTTAGGGACTCGCAATCCACACTTTGCTGGCTGGCCCCTTGAGGTGGGGTTAGGTACTTGCAATCCCAAGCTTTGTTGCGTGGCCCCTTGAGTTGGGGTTAGGGACTCCCAATCCACACTTTGTTGCGTGGCCCCTTGGGTCGGGTTTAGGGACTCGCAATCCACGCTTTGTTGCATGGCCCCTTCAGTTGAGGTTAGGGACTCTCAATTCACGCTTTGTTGTGTGGCCCCTTGAGTTGGGGTTAGGGACTCGCAATCCACGCTTTGATGCATTGCCCCTTGAGTCCGGGTTAGGGTTGCGCAATCCACGCTTTGTTGTCCGGCCCCTTGAGTTGGGGTTAGGGACTCGCAATCCACACTCTGTTGGCTGGCCCGTTGAGTTGGGGTTAGGGACTCTCCATCCATGCTTCGTTGTGTGGCCCCTTGTGTTGGGGTTGGGGACTCTCAATCCACGCTTTGTTGCGTGGCCCCTTGAGTTAGGGTTAGGAACTCCCAATCCACGCTTTGTTGCGTGGCCCCTTGAGTTGGGGTTAGGGACTCGCATTCCACGCTTTGCTTGTTGGCCACTTGAGTTGGGGTTAGGGACTGCCCCCTAGCCTGGCCCCTTGATTCCGGGTTAGGCACTCCTAATCCACACTTTGTTGCTTGGCCCCTTGAGTTGGCGTCAGGGACTCACGATCCGCGCTTTGTTGTGTGGCCCCTTGAGTTGGACTTAGGGACTCTCAATCCGCGCTTTGTTTCGTGGCCCCTTGAGTTGGGGTTAGGGACTCACAATCCACGCTTTGTTGCCTGGCCCCTTGATTCCGGGTTAGGGACTCGCAATCCACGCTTTGTTGCGTGGCCCCTTGAGTTGGGCTTAGGGACTCTCAATGCACGCGTTGTTGCATTGCTTCTTGAGTTCGGGCTAGGGACTCCCAATCCACACTTTGTTGTGTGGCCCCTTGAGTTGGGGTTAGGGACTCACAATCCACGCTTTGTTGCCTTGCCCCCTGATTCCGGGTTAGGGACTCGCAATCCACACTTTGTTGCGTGGCCCCTTGAGTTGGGGTTAGGGACTCTCAATCCGCGCTTTGTTTCGTGGCCCCTTGAGTTGGGGTTAGGGACTCTCAATGCACGCGTTGTTGCATTGCTTCTTGAGTTCGGGCTAGGGACTCTCAATCCACACTTTGTTGTGTGGCCCCTTGAGTTGGGGTTAGGGACTCACAATCCACGCTTTGTTGCCTGGCCCCTTGATTCCGGGTTAGGGACTCGCAATCCACATTTTGTTGTGTGGCCCCTTGAGTTGGGGTTAGGGACTCTCAATCCGCGCTTTGTTTCGTGGCCCCTTGAGTTGGGGTTGGGAACTCTCAATGCACACTTTGTTGTGTGGCCCCTTGAGTTGGGGTTAGGGACTCTCAATACATGAGTTGTTCCATTGCCCCTTGAGTTGGGGTTAGGGACTCGCAATCCACGCTTTGTTTGTTGGCCCCTTGAGTTGGGGTTAGGAACTCTCAATCCACGCCTCGTTGTGTGGCCCCTTGAGTCGCGGTTAGGGAAACGCAATCCCACGGCTTGTTGTGTGGCCCCTTCAGTTCGGGTTAGGGACTCTCCATCCGCGCTTTGTTGTGTGGCCCCTTGAGTTGGGGTTAGGGACTCCCATTCCACGCTTTGTTGCGTGGCCCCTTGAGTCGAGGTTAGGGACTCTCAATCCATGCTTTGTTGCGTGGCCTCTTGAGTTGGGGTTAGGGACTCTCAATCCACGCTTTGTTGCGTGGCCCCTTGAGTTGGGGTTAGGGACTCTCAATTCACGCTTTGTTGCGTGGCCCCTTGAGTTGGGGTTAGGGACTCTCAATCCACGCTTTGTTGCGTGGCTCCTTGAGTTCGGGATAGGGACTCACAATCCACGCTTTGTTGTGTGGCCCCTTGAGTTGGGGTTAGGGACTCTCAATCCACGCATTGTTGCGTGGCCCCTCGAGTTGTGGTTAGGGACTCTCAATCCTCGCTTTGTTGTGTGGCCCCTTGAGTTGGGGTTAGGGACTCTCAATCCACGCATTGTTGCATGGCCCCTTGAGTTGGGGTTAGGGACTCGCAATCCACTCTTTGTTGTTTGGCCCCTTGAGTTGGCGTTAGCGACTTGCAATCCACGCTTTGGTGTGTGGCCCCTTGAGTTGGGGTTAGGGACTCGCAATCTACGCTTTGTTGTGTGGCCCCCTGAGTTGGGGTTAGGGACTTGCAATCTACGCTTTGTTGCGTGGCCCCTTGAGTTGGGGTTAGGGACTCCCAATCCACACTTTGTTGCGTGGCCCCTTGGGTCGGGTTTAGGGACTCGCAATCCACGCTTTGTTGCATGGCCCCTTCAGTTGAGGTTAGGGACTCTCAATCCACGCTTCCTTGTCCGGCCCCTTGAGTTGGGGTTAGGGACTCGCAATCCACACTTTGTTGGCTGGCCCCTTGAGTCGGGGTTAGGGACTCTCCATCCATGCTTCGTTGTGTGGCCCCTTGTGTTGGGGTTAGGGACTCTCAATCCACGCTTTGCTGCGTGGCCCCTTGAGTTAGGGTTAGGAACTCCCAATCCACGCTTTGTTGCGTGGCCCCTTGAGTTGGGGTTAGGGACTCGCATTCCACGCTTTGCTTGTTGGCCACTTGAGTTGGGGTTAGGGACTGCCCCCTAGCCTGGCCCCTTGATTCCGGGTTAGGGACTCTCAATCCACACTTTGTTGCTTGGCCCCTTGAGTTGGCGTCAGGGACTCACGATCCGCGCTTTGTTGTGTGGCCCCTTGAGTTGGACTTAGGGACTCTCAATCCGCGCTTTGTTTCGTGGCCCCTTGAGTTGGGGTTAGGGACTCACAATCCACGCTTTGTTGCCTGGCCCCTTGATTCCGGGTTAGGGACTCGGAATCCACGGTTTCTTGTGTGGCCCCTTGAGTTGGGCTTAGGGACTCTCAATCCGCGCTTTGTTGCGTGGCCCCTTGAGTTGGGGTTAGGGACTCACAATCCACGCTTTGTTGCCTGGCCCCTTGATTCCGGGTTAGGGACTCGCAATCCACGCTTTGTTGCGTGGCCCCTTGAGTTGGGGTTAGGGACTCTCAATGCACGTGTTGTTGCATTGCTTCTTGAGTTCCGGCTAGGGACTCCCAATCCACACTTTGTTGTGTGGCCCCTTGAGTTGGGGTTAGGGAGGCACAATCCACGCTTTGTTGCCTGGCCCCTTGAGTTGGGGTTAGGGACTCTCAATGCACGCGTTGTTGCATTGCTTCTTGAGTTCGGGCTAGGGACTCCCAATCCACACTTTGTTGTGTGGCGCCTTGAGTTGGGGTTAGGGACTCACAATCCACGCTTTGTTGCGTGGCCCCTTGATTCCGGGTTAGGGACTCGCAATCCACATTTTGTTGTGTGGCCCCTTGAGTTGGGCTTAGGGACTCTCAATCCGCGCTTTGTTTCGTGGCCCCTTGAGTTGGGGTTAGGGACTCGCAATCCACGCTTTGTTTGTTGGCCCCTTGAGTTGGGGTTAGGAACTCTCAATCCACGCCTCGTTGTGTGGCCCCTTGAGTTGCGGTTAGGGAAACGCAATCCCACGGTTTGTTGCGTGGCCCCTTGAGTTGGGGTTAGGGACTCTCAATTCATGCTTTGTTGCGTGGCCCCTTGAGTTGGGGTTAGGGACTCTCAATCCACGCTTTGTTGCGTGGCCCCTTGAGTTCGGGATAGGGACTCTCAATCCTCGCTTTGTTGTGTGGCCCCTTGAGTTGGGGTTAGGGACTCTCAATCCACGCTTTGTTGCATGGCCCCTTCAGTTGGGGTTAGGGACTCGCAATCCACTCTTTGTTGTTTGGCCCCTTGAATTGGGGTTAGGGACTCTCAAACCACGCTTTGTTGTGTGGCCCCTTGAGTTGGGGTTAGGGACTTTCAATCCACGCTTTGTTGCATGGCCCCTTCAGTTGGGGTTAGGGACTCGCAATCCAGTCTTTGTTCTTTGGCCCCTTGAGTTGGGGTTAGGGACTCTCAAACCACGCTTTATTGTGTGGCCCTTTGAGTTGGGGTTAGGGACTCTCAATCCACGCTTTGTTGTGTGGCCCCTTGAGTTGGCGTTAGGGACTCTTAATCCACGCATTGTTGCGTGGCCCCTTGAGTTGGGGTTAGGGACTCGCAATCCACTCTTTGTTGTTTGGCCCCCTGAGTTGGGGTTAGGGACTCGCAATCCACGCTTTGTTGCGTGGCCCCTTGAGTTGGGTTTAGGGACTCCCAATCCACACTTTGTTGTGTGGCCCCTTGAGTCGGGGTTAGGGATTCTCAATCCACGATTTGTTGCGTGGCCCCTTGAGTTGGGGTTAGGGACTCGCAATCCACGCTTGGTTGTTTGGCCCCTTGAGTTGGGTTTAGGGACTCTCAATGCACGCGCTGTTGCGTTGCCCCTTGAGTTGGGGGTAGGGACTCGCAATCCACGCTTTGTTGTGTGGCCCCTTGGGTTGGGGTTAGGGACTCTCAATCCACGCTTTGTTGCATGCCCCCTTGAGTTCGCGTTAGGGACTCTCAATGCACGCGTTGTTGCATTGCCCCTTCAGTTGGTGTTGGCGACTCTTAATACACGCTTTGTTGCGTGGCCCCTTTAGTTGGGGTTAGGGACTCTCAATCCACGCTTTGTTGCGTGGCCCCTTGAGTCGGGGTTAGGGACTCTCAATCCACGGTTTATTGTGTGGCCCCTTGAGTTGGGGTTAGGGACTCGCAATCCACGCTTTATTGCCGTGCCCCTTGAGTTGCGGTTAGGGACTCTCAATCCACCCTTTGTTGCATGGCCCCTCGAGTTGGGGTTAGGGACTCTCAATACACGCTTTGTTGCATGGCCCCTTGAGTTGGGGTTAGGGCCTCGCAATCCACGCTTTGTTGCGTGGCCCCTTGAGTTGGGGTTAGGGACTCTCAATGCCCGCGTTGTTGCATTGCCCCTTTAGTTGGGGTTAGGGACTCGCAATCCACGCTTTGTTGCATTGCCCCTTGAGTTGGGCTTAGGGACTCTCAATGCACGCTTTGTTTCGTGGCCCCTTGAGGTGGGGTTAGGGAGTCTCAATGGACGCTTTGTTGCATGGCCCCTTGAGTTGGAGTTAGGGACTCGCAATCCACGCTTTGTTGCCGTGCCCCTTGAGTTGGGGTTAGGGACTCGCAATCCGCGCTTTGCTGCGTGGCCCCTTGAGTTGGGGTCAGGCACTCTCAATCCACGCTTTGTCGCGTGGCCCCTTGAGTTCGGGATAGGGACTCGCAATCCACGCTTTGGTGTGTGGCCCCTTGAGTTGGGGTTAGGGACTCTCAATTTACGCTTTGTTGCATGGCCCCTTGAGTTGGGGTTAGGGACTCGCAATCCACGCTTTGTTGCGTGGCCCCTTGCGTTGGGGTTAGGGACTCTCAATCCACGCTTTGTTGTGTAGCCCCTTGAGTTGGGGTTAGGGACTCTCAATCCACGCCTTGTTGCGTGGCCCCTTGCGTTGGGGTTAGGGACTCTCAATCCACGCTTTGTTGTGTGGCCCCTTGAGTTCGGCCTAGGGACTCGCAATCCACGCTTTGTTGTGTGGCCCCTTGAGTTGGGGTTAGGGACTCTCAATCCACGCTTTGTTGCGTGGCCCCTTGAGTTGGGGTTAAGGGCTCTCAATCCACGCCTTGTTGGTTGGCCCCTTGAGTTGGGGTTAGGGACTCGCAATCCACACTTTGTTGTGTGGCACCTTGACGTGGGGTTAGGGAGTCGCAACTCACGCTTTATTGTGTGGCCCGGGGTAGGGACTCTCAATCCACGCTTTGTTGCATTTCTCCTTGCGTTGGGGTTAGGGACTCTCAATGCACGCGTTGTTGCATTGCCCCTTGAGTTGGGGTTAGGGACTCCCAATCCACACTTTGTTGTGTGGCGCCTTGAGTTGAGGTTAGAAACTGTCAATCCACGCTTTGTTGCATGCCCCCTTGAGTACGGGTTAGGGACTCTCAATGCCCGCGTTGTTGCATTGCCCCTTTAGTTGGGGTTAGGGATTCGCAATCCACGCTTTGTTGCGTGGCCCCTTGAGTTGGGCTTAGGGACTCTCAATGCACGCTTTGTTTCGTGGCCCCTTGAGGTGGGGTTAGGGAGTCTCAATGGACGCTTTGTTGCATGGCCCCTTGAGTTGGAGTTAGGGACTCGCAATCCACGCTTTGTTGCCGTGCCCCTTGAGTTGCGGTTAGGGACTCCTAATCCACGCTTTCTTGCATGGCTGCTTGAGTTGGGGTTAGGGACTCGCAATCCGCGCTTTGCTGTGTGGCCCCTTCAGTTGGGGTTTGGGACTCTCAATCCACGCTTTGTTGCGTGGCCCCTTGAGTTCGGGATAGGGACTCGCAACCCACGCTTTGTTGTGTGGCCCCTTGAGTTGGGGTTAGGGACTCGCAATTCACGCTTTATTGTGTCGCCCGGGGGTAGGAACTCTCAATCCACGCTTTGTGGTGTGGCCCCTTGCGTTGGGGTTAGGGACTCTGAATGCACGTGTTGTTGCATTGCCCCTTGAGTTGGGGTTAGGGACTCCCAATCCACACTTTGTTGTGTGGCCCCTTGATTACGGGTTAGGGACTCTCAATGCCCGCGTTGTTGCATTGCCCCTTCAGTTGGGGTTAGGGACTCGCAATCCACGCTTTGTTGCATTGCCCCTTGAGTTGGGCTTAGGGACTCTGTGGCAGGGACTTCAAGGTGAATGTAGGCCCAAGCAATGTGGGCCACATCCTGGGCATTGCACGTGCAAAGAAACTCGGCGTCTACAATACGGTCGGTGAAGGCAGACATCAACGCCTCATTTCGGATGCCAAGCTGGGGGTACGCCCAGGCTATGTTGGCGATACCCTGGGCATCGAACGTGGCTAGAAAACCGGGTTCAATGCACGCTTTGTTTCGTGGCCCCTTGAGGTGGTGTTAGGGAGTCTCAATGGACGCTTTGTTGCATGGCCCCTTGAGTTGGATTTAGGGACTCGCAATCCACGCTTTGTTGCCGTGCCCCTTGAGTTGGGGTTAGGGACTCCTAATCCACGCTTTGTTGCATGGCTGCTTGAGTTGGGGTTAGGGACTCGCAAGCTGCGCTTTGTTGCGTGGCCCCTTGAGTTGGGGTTAGGGACTCTCAATCCACGCTTTGTTGCGTGGCCCCTTGAGTTGGGGTTAGGGACTCCTAATCCACGCTTTGTTGTGTGGCCCCTTGAGTTGGGGTTAAGGGCTCTCAATCCACGCCTTGTTGTGTGGCCCCTTGCGTTGGGGTTAGGGACTCTCAATCCACGCTTTGTTGCGTGGCCCCTTGAGTTGGGGTTAGGGACTCTCAATCCACGCCTTGTTGCGTGGCCCCTTGCGTTGGGGTTAGGGACTCTCAATCCACGCTTTGTCGTGTGGCCCCTTGAGTTCGGGTTAGGGACTCTCAATCCACGCTTTGTTGTGTGGCCCCTTGAGTTGGGGTTAGGGACTCTCAATCCACGCTTTGTTGCGTGGCCCCTTGAGTTGGGGTTAAGGGCTCTCAATCCACGCCTTGTTGTGTGGCCCCTTGCGTTGGGGTTAGGGACTCTCAATCCACGCTTTGTTGCGTGGCCCCTTAAGTGGGGGTTAGGGACTCTCAATCCACGCCTTGTTGCGTGGCCCCTTGCGTTGGGGTTAGGGACTCTCAATCCACGCTTTGTCGTGTGGCCCCTTGAGTTCGGGTTAGGGACTCTCAATCCACGCTTTGTCGTGTGGCCCCTTGAGTTCGGGTTAGGGACTCTCAATCCACGCTTTGTTGTGTGGCCCCTTGAGTTGGGGTTAGGGACTCTCAATCCACGCTTTGTTGCGTGGCCCCTTGAGTTGGGGTTAAGGGCTCTCAATCCACGCCTTGTTGCGTGGCCCCTTGAGTTGGGGTTAGGGACTCGCAATCCACACTTTGTTGTGTGGCACCTTGACTTGGGCAGTCCACGCTTTAGTGCGTGGCCCGGGGTAGGAACTCTCAATCGAGGCTTTGTTGCATGTCCCCTTGCGTTGGGGTTAGGGACTCTCAATGCACGCGTTGTTGCATTGCCCCTTGAGTTGGGGCTAGGGACTCCCAATCCACACTTTGTTGTGTGGCGCCTTGAGTTGGGGTTAGGGACTCTCAATGCCCGCGTTGTTGCATTGCCCCTTCAGTTGGGGTTAGGGATTCGCAATCCACACTTTGTTGCATTGCCCCTTGAGTTGGGCTTAGGGACTCTGAATGGACGCTTTGTTGCATGGCCCCTTGAGTTGGAGTTAGGGACTTGCAATCCACGCTTTGTTGCCGTGCCCCTTGAGTTGGGGTTAGGGACTCGCAATCCACTCTTTGTTGCATGGCCCCTTCAGTTGGGGTTAGGGACTCTCAATCCACGCTTTGTTGCGTGGCCCCTTGAGTTGGGGTTAAGGGCTCTCAATCCACGCCTTGTTGCGTGGCCCCTTGAGTTGGGGTTAGGGACTCTCAATCCCCGCTTTGTTGTGTGGCCCCTTGAGTTGGGGTTAGGGACTCTCAATCCACGCTTTGTTGCGTGGCCCCTTGAGTTGGGGTTAAGGGCTCTCAATCCACGCCTTGTTGCGTGGCCCCTTGAGTTGGGGTTAGGGACTCGCAATCCACACTTTGTTGTGTGGCACCTTGACTTGGGCAGTCCACGCTTTAGTGCGTGGCCCGGGGTAGGAACTCTCAATCGAGGCTTTGTTGCATGTCCCCTTGCGTTGGGGTTAGGGACTCTCAATGCACGCGTTGTTGCATTGCCCCTTGAGTTGGGGCTAGGGACTCCCAATCCACACTTTGTTGTGTGGCGCCTTGAGTTGGGGTTAGGGACTCTCAATGCCCGCGTTGTTGCATTGCCCCTTCAGTTGGGGTTAGGGATTCGCAATCCACACTTTGTTGCATTGCCCCTTGAGTTGGGCTTAGGGACTCTGAATGGACGCTTTGTTGCATGGCCCCTTGAGTTGGAGTTAGGGACTTGCAATCCACGCTTTGTTGCCGTGCCCCTTGAGTTGGGGTTAGGGACTCGCAATCCACTCTTTGTTGCATGGCCCCTTCAGTTGGGGTTAGGGACTCGCAATCCGCGCTTTGTTGCGTGGCCCCTTGAGTTGGGGTTAGGGACTCTCAATCCACGCTTTGTTGCGTGGCCCCTTGAGTTCGGGGTAGGGACTCGCAATCCACGCTTTGTTGTGTGGCCCCTTGAGTTGGGGTTAGGGACTCTCAATCCACGCCTTGTTGTGTGGCCCCTTGCGTTGGGGTTAGGGACTCTCAATCCACGCTTTGGTGTGTGGCCCCTTGAGTTGGGGTTAGGGACTCGCAATCCACGCCTTGTTGCGTGGCCCCTTGCGTTCGGGTTAGGGCATCTCAATCCACGCTTTGTTGTCTGGCCCCTTGAGTTCGGGTTAGGGACTTGCAATCCACGCTTTGTTGTGTGGCCCCTTGAGTTGGGGTTACGGACTCTCAATCCACGCCTTGTTGTGTGGCCCCTTGAGTTCGGGATAGGCACTCTCAATCCACGCTTTGTTGCGTGGCCCCTTGAGTTGGGGTTAGGGACTCGCAATCCACGCCTTGTTGTGTGGCCTCTTGTGTTAGTGTTAGAGACTCTCAATCCACGCTTTGTTGTGTGGCCCCTTGAGTTGGGGTTAGGGGCTCTCAATCCACGCCTTGTTGCGTGGCCCCTTGAGTTGGGGTTAGGGACTCTCAATCCCCGCTTTGTTGCATGGCCCCTTGAGTTGGAGTTAGGGACTCGCAATCCACGCTTTTTTGCGTGGCCCCTTGAGTGAGGGTTAGGGACTCGCAATCCACGCTTTGTTGCATGGCCCCTTGAGTTGGGGTTAGGGGCTCTCAATCCACGCCTTGTTGCGTGGCCCCTTGAGTTGGGGTTAGGGACTCTCAATCCCCGCTTTGTTGCATGGCCCCTTGAGTTGGAGTTAGGGACTCGCAATCCACGCTTTTTTGCGTGGCCCCTTGAGTGAGGGTTAGGGACTCTCAATGCACGCTTTGTTTCGTGTCCCTTTCAGTTGCGGTTAGGAACTCGCAATCCACGCTTTGTTGTGTGGCCCCTTGAGTTGGGGTTAGGGACTCTCAATCCCCGCTTTGTTGCATGGCCCCTTGAGTTGGGGTTAGGGCCTCGCAATCCACGCTTTGTTGCCGTGCCCCTTGCGTTGGGGTTAGGGACTCCTAATCCACGCTTTGTTGCGTGGCCCCTTGAGTTGGGGTTAGGGACTCCACCTCACGCTTTGTTGCGTGGCCCCCTGAGTTGGGGTTAGGGACTCACAATCCACGCTTTGTTGCGTGGCCCCTTGAGTTGGCGTTACGGACTCGCAATCCACACTTTGTTGCGTGGTTCCTTGAGTTGGGGTTAGGGACTCCCAATACACGCTTTGTTGCATGGCCCCTTGAGTTGGAGTTAGGGACTCGCAATCCACGCTTTGTTGCCGTGCCCCTTGCGTTGGGGTTAGGGACTCCTAATCCACGCTTTGTTGCGTGGCCCCTTGAGTTGGGGTTAGGGACTCCACCTCACGCTTTGTTGCGTGGCCCCCTGAGTTGGGGTTAGGGACTCACAATCCACGCTTTGTTGCGTGGCCCCTTGAGTTGGCGTTACGGACTCGCAATCCACACTTTGTTGCGTGGTTCCTTGAGTTGGGGTTAGGGACTCCCAATACACGCTTTGTTGCGTGGCCCCTTGAGTTGGGGTTAGGGACTCACAATCCACACTTTGTTGCGTGGCCCCTTGAGTTGCCGTTACGGACTCGCAATCCACACTTTAATGTGTGCTGCCTTGAGTTTGGGTTAGGGACTCGCAATCCATGCTTTGTGGCGTGGCCCCTTGAGTTGGGGTTAGGGACTCTCAATCCACGCTTTGTTGTGTGGCCCCTTGAGTTGGGGTTTGGGACTCTCAATTTACGCTTTGTTGTGTGGCCCCTTGAGTCGGGGTTAGGGACTCTCAATCCACACTTTGTTGCGTGGCCCCTTGAGTTGAGGTTAGGGACTCTCAATCCACACTTTGTTGCGTGGCCCCTTGAGTTGAGGTTAGGGACTCTGAATCCCCGCTTTGTTGCGTGGCCCCTTGAGTTCGGGTTAGGCACTCCCAATCCACGCTTTGTTGTGTGGCCCCTTGGATTGCGGTTAGGGACTCACAATCCACGCTTTGTTGTGTGGCCCCTTGAGTTGGGGTTAGGGACTCGCAATCCACGCTTTGTTGCGTGGCCCCTTGAGTTGGGGTTAGGGACTTGCAATCCACGCCTTGTTGTGTGGCCCCTTGCGTTGGGGTTAGGGACTCTCAATCCACGCTTTGTTGTGTGGCCCCTTGAGTTCGGGTTAGGGACTCGCAATCCACGCCTTGTTGCGTGGCCCCTTGAGTTGGGGTTAGGGACTCTCAATCCCCGCTTTGTTGCATGGCCCCTTGAGTTGGAGTTAGGGACTCGCAATCCACGCCTTTTTGCGTGGCCCCTTGAGTTAGGGTTAGGGACTCTCAATGCACGCTTCGTTTCGTGTCCCCTTCAGTTGTGGTTAGGAACTCGCAATCCACGCTTTGTTGTGTGGCCCCTTGCGTTGGTGTTAGGGACTCTCAATCCACGCTTTGTTGTGTGGCCCCTTGAGTTCGGGTTAGGGACTCGCAATCCACGCTTTGTTGCATGGCCCCTTGAGTTGGGGTTAGGGGCTCTCAATCCGCGCCTTGTTGCGTGGCCCCTTGAGTTGGGGTTAGGGACTCGCAATCCACACTTTGTTGTGTGCCCCCTTGAGTTGGGGTCAGGCACTCTCAATCCCCGCTTTGTTGCATGGCCCCTTGAGTTGGAGTTAGGGACTCGCAATCCACGCTTTTTTGCGTGGCCCCTTGAGTTAGGGTTAGGGACTCTCAATGCACGCTTTGTTTCGTGTCCCTTTCAGTTGCGGTTAGGAACTCGCAATCCACGCTTTGTTGTGTGGCCCCTTGAGTTGGGGTTAGGGACTCTCGATCCCCGCTTTGTTGCATGGCCCCTTGAGTTGGAGTTAGGGACTCGCAATCCACGCTTCGTTGCCGTGCCCCTTGCGTTGGGGTTAGGGACTCCTAATCCACGCTTTGTTGCGTGGCCCCTTGAGTTGGGGTTAGGGACTCCTACTCCACGCTTTGTTGCGTGGCCCCTTGAGTTGGGGTTAGGGACTCACAATCCACGCTTTGTTGCTTGGCCCCTTGAGTTGGCGTTACGGACTCGCAATCCACACTTTGTTGCGTGGCCCCTTGAGTTGGGGTTAAGGACTCCCAATACACGCTTTGTTGTGTGGCCCCTTGAGTTGGGGTTAGGGACTCACAATCCACACGTTGTTGCGTGGCCCCTTGAGTTGCCGTTACGGACTCGCAATCCACGCTTTAATGTGTGCTGCCTTGAGTTTGGGTTAGGGACTCGCAATCCATGCTTTGTGGCGTGGCCCCTTGAGCTGGGGTTAGGGACTCTCAATCCACGCTTTGTTGTGTGGCCCCTTGACTTGGGGTTTGGGACTCGCAATTTACACTTTGTTGTGTGGCCCCTTGAGTTGGGGTTAGGGACTCGCAATCCACACTTTGTTGCGTGGCCCCTTGAGTTGAGGTTAGGGACTCTGAATCCCCGCTTTGTTGCGTGGCCCCTTGAGTTCGGGTTAGGCACTCCTAATCCACGCTTTGTTGTGTGGCCCCTTGGATTGCGGTTAGGGACTCACAATCCACGCTTTGTTGTGTGGCCCCTTGAGTTGGGGTTAGGGACTCTCAATCCACGCTTTGTTGTGTGGCCCCTTCAGTTCGGGTTAGGGACTCGCAATCCACGCTTTGTTGCATGGCCCCTTGAGTTGGGGTTAGGGGCTCTCAATCCACGCCTTGTTGCGTGGCCCCTCGAGTTGGGGTTAAGAACTCGCAATCCACACTTTGTTGTGTGGCCCCTTGAGTTGGGGTCATGCACTCTCAATCCCCGCTTTGTTGCATGGCCCCTTGAGTTGGAGTTAGGGACTCGCAATCCACGCTTTTTTGCGTGGCCCCTTGAGTTAGGGTTAGGGACTCTCAATGCATGCTTTGTTTCGTGTCCCTTTCAGTTGCGGTTAGGAACTCGCAATCCACGCTTCGTTGTGTGGCTCCTTGAGTTGGGGTTAGGGACTCTCAATCCCCGCTTTGTTGCATGGCCCCTTGAGTTGGGGTTAGGGCCTCGCAATCCACGCTTTGTTGCGTGGCCCCTTGAATTGGGGTTAGGGACTCTCAATACACGCTTTGTTGCGTGGCCCCTTGAGTTGGGGTTAGGGACTCACAATCCACACTTTGTTGCGTGGCCCCTTGAGTTGCCGTTAGGGACTCGCAATCCACGCTTTAATGTGTGCTGCCTTGAGTTTGGGTTAAGGACTCGCAATCCATGCTTTGTGGCGTGGCCCCTTGAGTTGGGGTTAGGGACTCTCAATCCACGCTTTGTTGTGTGGCCCCTTGGATTGCGGTTAGGGAGTCGCAATCCACGCTTTGTTGCGTGGCCCCTTGAGTTGGGGTTCGGGAGTCGCAATCCACGCTTTGTTGCGTGGCCCCTTGAGTTGGGGTTAGGGACTCAATCCGCGCTTTGTTGCGTGGCCCCTTGAGTTGCGGTTAGGGACTCTCAATCCAAGCTTTGTTGCATGGCCCCTTAAGTTGGGGTTAGGGACTCGCAATCCACGCTTTGTTGTGTGGCCCCTTGAGTTAGGGTTAGGGACTCGCAATCCACGCTTTTTTGTGTGGCCCCTTGACTTGGGGTTAGGGACTCGCAATCCACGCTTTGTTGCGTGGCCCCTTGAGTTGGAGTTAGGAACTCGCAATCCACGCTTTGTTGCATTGCCCCTTGAGTTGGGGTTAGAGATTGTCAATCCACACTTTGTTGTGCGGCCCCTTGAGTTGGGGTTAGGGACTCTGAATCCACGCTTTGTTGCATGGCCCCTTGAGTTGGAGCTAGGGACTCGCAATCCACGCTTTTTTGCGTGGCCCCTTGAGTTAGGGTTAGGGACTCTCAATGCACGCTTTGTTTCGTGTCCCTTTTAGTTGGGGTTAGGGACTCGCAATCCACGCTTTGTTGCATGGCCCCTTGAGTTGGGGTTAGGGACTCTCAATCCCCGCTTTGTTGCATGACCCCTTGAGTTGGAGTTAGGGACTCGCAATCCACGCTTCGTTGCCCTGCCCCTTGAGTTGGGGTTAGGGACTCCTAATCCACGCTTTGTTGCGTGGCCCCTTGAGTTGGGGTTAGGGACTCCTACTCCACGCTTTGTTGCGTGGCCCCTTGAGTTTGGGTTAGGGACTCGCAATCCACGCTTTGTTGCGTGGCCCCTTGAGTTGGAGCTAGGGACTCACAATCCACACTTTGTTGTGTGGCCCCTTGAGTTGCCGTTAGGGACTCGCAATCCACGCTTTAATGTGTGCTGCCTTGATTTTGGGTTAGGGACTTGCAATCCATGCTTTGTGGCGTGGCCCCTTGAGTTGGGGTTAGGGACTCTCAATCCACGCTTTGTTGCGTGGCCCCTTGAGTTGGGGTTAGGGACTCACAATCCACGCTTTGTTGCGTGGCCCCTTGAATTGGGGTTAGGGACTCTCAATACACGCTTTGTTGCGTGGCCCCTTGAGTTGGGGTTAGGGACTCACAATCCAGACTTTGTTGCGCGGGCCCTTGAGTGTCCGTTAGAGACTCGCAATCCACGCTTTGATGTGTGCTGCCTTGAGTTTGGGTTAGGGACTTGCAATCCATGCTTTGTGGCGTGGCCCCTTGAGTAGGGGTTAGGGATTCTCAGTCCACGCTTTGTTGTGTGGCCCCTTGAGTTGGGATTAGGGACTCGCAATCCACACTTTGTTGTGTGGCCCCTTGAGTTGCGGTTAGGGACTCTCAATCCACACTTTGTTGCGTCGCCCCTTGAGTTGAGGTTAGGGACTCTGAATCCCAGCTTTGTTGCGTGGCCCCTTGAGTTCAGGTTAGGCACTCCTAATCCACGCTTTATTGTGTGGCCCCTTGAGTTGGGGTTAGAGATTGTCGATCCACGCTTTGTTGTGTGGCCCCTTGCGTTGGGGTTAGGGACTCTCAATCCACGCTTTGTTGCATGGCCCCTTGAGTTGGAGCTAGGGACTCGCAATCCACGCTTTTTTGCGTGGCCCCTTGAGTTAGGGTTAGGGACTCTCAATGCACGCTTTGTTTCGTGTCCCTTTCAGTTGCGGTTAGGGACTCGCAATCCACGCTTTGTTCTGTGGCCCCTTGAGTTGGGGTCACGGACTCTCAATCCCCGCTTTGTTGCATGGCCCCTTGAGTTGGAGTTAGGGACTCGCAATCCACGCTTTTTTGCGTGGCCCCTTGAGTTAGGGTTAGGGACTCTCAATGCACGCTTTGTTTCATGTCCCTTTCAGTTGCGGTTAGGGACTCACAATCCACGCTTTGTTGCATGGCCCCTTGAGTTGGGGTTAGGGACTCTCAATCCCCGCTTTGTTGCATGGCCCCTTGAGTTGGAGTTAGGGACTCGCAATCCACGCTTCGTTGCCGTGCCCTCTGAGTCGGGGTTAGGGACTCCTAATCCACGCTTTGTTGCGTGGCCCCTTGAGTTGGGGTTAGGGACTCGCAATCCACGCTTTGTTGCGTGGCCCCTTGAGTTGGAGTTAGGGACTCTCAATACACGCTTTGTTGCATGGCCCCTTGAGTTGGGGTTAGGGACTCACAATCCACACTTTGTTGCGTGGCCCCTTGAGTTGCCGTTAGGGACTCGCAATCCACGCTTTAATGTGTGCTGCCTTGAGTTTGGGTTAGGGACTCTCAATCCACGCTTTGTTGCGTGGCCCCTTGAGTTGGGGTTAGGGACTCACAATCCACGCTTTGTTGCGTGGCCCCTTGAGTTGGGGTTAGGGACTTTCAATACACGCTTTGTTGCGTGGCCCCTTGAGTTGGGGTTAGGGACTCGCAATCCACACTTTGTTGCGTGGCCCCTTGAGTTGCCGTTAGGGAGTCGCAATCCACGCTTTGATGTGTGGTGCCTTGAGTTTGTGTTAGGGACTCGCAATCCATGCTTTGTTGTGTGGCCCCTTGACTTGGGGTTAGGGACTCACAATCCACACTTTGTTGCGTGGCCCCTTGAGTTGCCGTTAGGGACTCGCAATCCACGCTTTCATGTGTGCTGCCTTGAGTTTGGGTTAGGGACTCGCAATCCACGCTTTATTGTGTGGCCCCTTGAATTGGGGTTAGGGACTCTCAATACACACTTTGTTGCGTGGCCCCTTGAGTTGGGGTTAGGGACTCACAATCCACACTTTGTTGCGTGGCCCCTTGAGTTGCCGTTAGGGACTCGCAATCCACGCTTTCATGTGTGCTGCCTTGAGTTTGGGTTAGGGACTCGCAACCCATACTTTGTGGCGTGGCCCCTTGAATTGGGGTTAGGGACTCTCAATACACGCTTTCTTGCGTGGCCCCTTGAGTTGGGGTTTGGGACTCACAATCCACACTTTGTTGCGTGGCCCCTTGAGTTGCTGTTAGGCACTCGCAATCCACGCTTTAATGTGCGCTGCCTTGAGTTTGGGTTAGGGACTCGCAATCCATGCTTTGTGGCGTGGCCCCTTGAGTTGGGGTTAGGGACTCTCAATCCACGCTTTGTTGCGTGGCCCCTTGAGTTGGGGTTAGGGACTCACAATCCACACTTTGTTGCGTGGCCCCTTGAGTTGCCGTTAGGGACTCGCAATCCACGCTTTGATGTGTGCTGCCTTGAGTTTGGGTTAGGGACTCGCAATCCATGCTTTGTGGCGTGGCCCCTTGAATTGGGGTTAGGGACTCTCAATACACGCTTTGATGTGTGCTGCCTTGAGTTTGGGTTAGGGACTCGCAATCCATGCTTTGTGGCGTGGCCCCTTGAGTTGGGGTTAGGGACTCCTACTCCACGCTTTGTTGCGTGGCCCCTTGAGTTGTGGTTAGGGACTCGCAATTCACGCTTTGTTGTGTGGCCCCTTGAGTTGGAGTTAGGGACTCTCAATACACGCTTTGTTGCGTGGCCCCTTGAGTTGGGGTTAGGGACTCACAATCCACACTTTGTTGCGTGGCCCCTTGAGTTGCCGTTAGGGACTCGCAATCCACGCTTTAAGGTGTGCTGCCTTGAGTTTGGGTTAGGGACTCGCAATCCATGCTTTGTTGTGTGGCCCCTTGAGTTGGGGTTAGGGACTCTCAATCCACGCTTTGTTGCGTGGCCCCTTGAGTTGAGGTTAGGGACTCACAATCCACACTTTGTTGCGTGGCCCCTTGAGTTGCCGTTAGGGACTCGCAATCCACGCTTGGATGTGTGCTGCCTTGAGTTTGGGTTAGGGACTCGCAATCCATGCTTTGTGGCGTGGCCCCTTGAATTGGGGTTAGGGACTCTCAATACACGCTTTGTTGCGTGGCCCCTTGAGTTGGGGTTAGGGACTCACAATCCACACTTTGTTGCGTGGCCCCTTGAGTTGGAGTTAGGGACTCGCAATCCACGCTTTGATGTGTGCTGCCTTGAGTTTGGGTTAGGGACTCGCAATCCATGCTTTGTGGCGTGGCCCCTTGAGTTGGGGTTAGGGACTCCTACTCCACGCTTTGTTGCGTGGCCCCTTGAGTTGGGGTTAGGGACTCGCAATCCACGCTTTGTTGCGTGGCCCCTTGAGTTGCCGTTAGGGACTCGCAATCCACGCTTTAATGTGTGCCGCCTTGAGTTTGGGTTAGGGACTCGCAATCCTTGCTTTGTGGCGTGGCCCCTTGAGTTGGGGTTAGGGACTCTCAATCCACGCTTTGTTGCGTGGCCCCTTGAGTTGGGGTTAGGGACTCACAATCCACGCTTTGTTGCGTGGCCCCTTGAATTGGGGTTAGGGACTCTCAATACACGCTTTGTTGCGTGGCCCCTTGAGTTGGGGTTAGGGACTCACAATCCACACTTTGTTGCGTGGCCCCTTGAGTTGCCGTTAGGGACTCGCAATCCACGCTTTGATGTGTGCTGCCTTGAGTTTGGGTTAGGGACTCGCAATCCATGCTTTGTGGCGTGGCCCCTTGAGTTGGGGTTAGGGACTCTCAATCCACGCTTTGTTGTGTGGCCCCTTGACTTGGGGTTTGGGACTCTCAATTTACGCTTTGTTGTGTGGCCCCTTGAGTTGGGGTTAGGGACTCGCAATCCACGCTTTGTTGCGTGGCATCTTGAGTTGCGGTTAGGGACTCTCAATTCCAAATTTTGTTGCGTGGCCGCTTGAGTTGGGGTTAGGGACTCCTACTCCACGCTTTGTTGCGTGGCCCCTTGAGTTCGGGTTAGGCACTCCTAATCCACGCTTTGTTGTGTGGCCCCTTGAGTTGCCGTTAGGGACTCGCAATCCACGCTTTGTTGCGTGGCCCCTTGAGTTGGAGTTAGGGAGTCGCAATCCATGCTTTGTTGCGTGGCCCCTTGAGTTGGAGTTAGGGACTCTCAATACACGCTTTGTTGCGTGGCCCCTTGAGTTGGGGTTAGGGACTCACAATCCACACTTTGTTGCGTGGCCCCTTGAGTTGCCGTTAGGGACTCGCAATCCACGCTTTAATGTGTGCTGCCTTAATTTTGGGTTAGGGACTCGCAATCCATGCTTTGTGGCGTGGCCCCTTGAGTTGGGGTTAGGGACTCTCAATCCACGCTTTGTTGCGTGGCCCCTTGAGTTGGGGTTAGGCACTCACAATCCACACTTTGTTGCGTGGCTCCTTGAGTTGCCGTTAGGGACTCGCAATCCACGCTTTGATGTGTGCTGCCTTGAGTTTGGGTTAGGGACTCGCAATCCATGCTTTGTGGCGTGGCCCCTTGAATTGGGATTAGGGACTCTCAATACACGCTTTGTTGCGTGGCCCCTTGAGTTCTGGTTAGGGACTCACAATCCACACTTTGCTGCATGGCCCCTTAAGTTGCCGTTAGGGACTCGCAATCCACGCTTTGATGTGTGCTGCCTTGATTTTGGGTCAGGGACTCGCAATCCATGCTTTGTGGCGTGGCCCCTTGAGTTGGGGTTAGGGACTCCTACTCCACGCTTTGTTGCGTGGCCCCTTGAGTTGGGGTTAGGGACTCGCAATCCACGCTTTGTTGCGTGGCCCCTTGAATTGGGGTTAGGGACTCTCAATACACGCTTTGTTGCGTGGCCCCCTAATCGGGGTTAGGGACTCACAATCCACACTTTGTTGCGTGGCCCCTTGATTTGCTGTTAGGGACTCGCAATCCACGCTTTAATGTGTGCTGCCTTGAGTTTGGGTTAGGGAGTCGCAATCCATGCTTTGTGGCGTGGCCCCTTGAGTTGGGGTTAGGGACTCTCAAGCCACGCTTTGTTGCGTGGCCCCTTGAGTTGGGGTTAGGGACTCTCAATACACGCTTTGTTGCGTGGCCCCTTGAGTTGGGGTTAGGGACTCACAATCCACACTTTGTTGCGTGGCCCCTTGAGTTGCCGTTAGGGACTCGCAATCCATGCTTTGTGGCGTGGCCCCTTGAGTTGGGGTTAGGGACTCTCAATCCACGCTTTGTTGTGTGGCCCCTTGACTTGGGGTTTGGGACTCTCATTTTACGCTTTGTTGTGTGGCCTCTTGAGTTGGAGTCGGGGACTCGCAATCCACACTTTGTTGCGTGGCCCCTTGAGTTGCGGTTAGGGACTCTCAATCCACACTTTGTTGCGTGGCCCCTTGAGTTGGGGTTAGGGACTCGCAATCCACGCTTTGTTGCGTGGCCCCTTGAGTTGGAGTTAGGGAGTCGCAATCCATGCTTTGTTGCGTGGCCCCTTGAGTTGGAGTTAGGGACTCTCAATACACGCTTTGTTGCGTGGCCCCTTGAGTTGGGGTTAGGGACTCACAATCCACACTTTGTTGCGTGGCCCCTTGAGTTGCCGTTAGGGACCCGCAATCCACGCTTTAATGTGTGCTGCCTTAATTTTGGGTTAGGGACTCGCAATCCATGCTTTGTGGCGTGGCCCCTTGAGTTGGGGTTAGGGACTCTCAATCCACGCTTTGTTGCGTGGCCCCTTGAGTTGGGGTTAGGCACTCACAATCCACGCTTTGTTGCGTGGCCCCTTGAATTGGGGTTAGGGACTCTCAATACACGCTTTGTTGCGTGGCCCCTTGAGTTGGGGTTAGGGACTCACAATCCACACTTTGTTGCGTGGCCCCTTGAGTTGCCGTTAGGGACTCGCAATCCACGCTTTGATGTGTGCTGCCTTGAGTTTGGGTTAGGGACTCGCAATCCATGCTTTGTGGCCTGGCCCCTTGAGTTGGGGTTAGGGACTCTCAATCCACGCTTTGTTGTGTGGCCCCTTGACTTGGGGTTTGGGACTCTCAATTTACGCTTTGTTGTGTGGCCCCTTGAGTTGGGGTTAGGGACTCGCAATCCACGCTTTGTTGCGTGGCATCTTGAGTTGCGGTTAGGGACTCTCAATTCCAAATTTTGTTGCGTGGCCGCTTGAGTTGAGGTTAGGGACTCTGAATCCCCGCTTTGTTGCGTGGCCCCTTGAGTTCGGGTTAGGCACTCCTAATCCACGCTTTGTTGTGTGGCCCCTTGAGTTGCCGTTAGGGACTCGCAATCCACGCTTTGTTGCGTGGCCCCTTGAGTTGGAGTTAGGGAGTCGCAATCCATGCTTTGTTGCGTGGCCCCTTGAGTTGGAGTTAGGGACTCTCAATACACGCTTTGTTGCGTGGCCCCTTGAGTTGGGGTTAGGGACTCACACTCCACACTTTGTTGCGTGGCCCCTTGAGTTGCCGTTAGGGACTCGCAATCCACGCTTTAATGTGTGCTGCCTTAATTTTGGGTTAGGGACTCGCAATCCATGCTTTGTGGCGTGGCCCCTTGAGTTGGGGTTAGGGACTCTCAATCCACGCTTTGTTGCGTGGCCCCTTGAGTTGGGGTTAGGCACTCACAATCCACACTTTGTTGCGTGGCTCCTTGAGTTGCCGTTAGGGACTCGCAATCCACGCTTTGATGTGTGCTGCCTTGAGTTTGGGTTAGGGACTCGCAATCCATGCTTTGTGGCGTGGCCCCTTGAATTGGGATTAGGGACTCTCAATACACGCTTTGTTGCGTGGCCCCTTGAGTTGGGGTTAGGGACTCACAATCCACACTTTGCTGCATGGCCCCTTAAGTTGCCGTTAGGGACTCGCAATCCACGCTTTGATGTGTGCTGCCTTGATTTTGGGTCAGGGACTCGCAATCCATGCTTTGTGGCGTGGCCCCTTGAGTTGGGGTTAGGGACTCCTACTCCACGCTTTGTTGCGTGGCCCCTTGAGTTGGGGTTAGGGACTCGCAATCCACGCTTTGTTGCGTGGCCCCTTGAATTGGGGTTAGGGACTCTCAATACACGCTTTGTTGCGTGGCCCCTTAATCGGGGTTAGGGACTCACAATCCACACTTTGTTGCGTGGCCCCTTGATTTGCTGTTAGGGACTCGCAATCCACGCTTTAATGTGTGCTGCCTTGAGTTTGGGTTAGGGAGTCGCAATCCATGCTTTGTGGCGTGGCCCCTTGAGTTGGGGTTAGGGACTCTCAAGCCACGCTTTGTTGCGTGGCCCCTTGAGTTGGGGTTAGGGACTCTCAATACACGCTTTGTTGCGTGGCCCCTTGAGTTGGGGTTAGGGACTCACAATCCACACTTTGTTGCGTGGCCCCTTGAGTTGCCGTTAGGGACTCGCAATCCATGCTTTGTGGCGTGGCCCCTTGAGTTGGGGTTAGGGACTCTCAATCCACGCTTTGTTGTGTGGCCCCTTGACTTGGGGTTTGGGACTCTCATTTTACGCTTTGTTGTGTGGCCTCTTGAGTTGGAGTCGGGGACTCGCAATCCACACTTTGTTGCGTGGCCCCTTGGATTGCGGTTAGGGACTCTCAATCCACACTTTGTTGCGTGGCCCCTTGAGTTGGGGTTAGGGACTCGCAATCCACGCTTTGTTGCGTGGCCCCTTGAGTTGGAGTTAGGGAGTCGCAATCCATGCTTTGTTGCGTGGCCCCTTGAGTTGGAGTTAGGGACTCTCAATACACGCTTTGTTGCGTGGCCCCTTGAGTTGGGGTTAGGGACTCACAATCCACACTTTGTTGCGTGGCCCCTTGAGTTGCCGTTAGGGACCCGCAATCCACGCTTTAATGTGTGCTGCCTTAATTTTGGGTTAGGGACTCGCAATCCATGCTTTGTGGCGTGGCCCCTTGAGTTGGGGTTAGGGACTCTCAATCCACGCTTTGTTGCGTGGCCCCTTGAGTTGGGGTTAGGCACTCACAATCCACACTTTGTTGCGTGGCTCCTTGAGTTGCCGTTAGGGACTCGCAATCCACGCTTTGATGTGTGCTGCCTTGAGTTTGGGTTAGGGACTCGCAATCCATGCTTTGTGGCATGGCCCCTTGAGTTGGGGTTAGGGACTCCTACTCCACGCTTTGTTGCGTGGCCCCTTGAGTTGGGGTTAGGGACTCGCAATCCACGCTTTGTTGCGTGGCCCCTTGAATTGGGGTTAGGGACTCTCAATACACGCTTTGTTGCGTGGCCCCTTAATCGGGGTTAGGGGCTCACAATCCACACTTTGTTGCGTGGCCCCTTGATTTGCTGTTAGGGACTCGCAATCCACGCTTTAATGTGTGCTGCCTTGAGTTTGGGTTAGGGAGTCGCAATCCATGCTTTGTGGCGTGGCCCCTTGAGTTGGGGTTAGGGACTCTCAAGCCACGCTTTGTTGCGTGGCCCCTCGAGTTGGGGTTAGGGACTCTCAATACACGCTTTGTTGCGTGGCCCCTTGAGTTGGGGTTAGGGACTCACAATCCACACTTTGTTGCGTGGCCCCTTGAGTTGCCGTTAGGGACTCGCAATCCACGCTTTGATGTGTGTGCTACCTTGAGTTTGGGTTAGGGACTCGCAATCCATGCTTTGTGGCGTGGCCCCTTGAGTTGGGGTTAGGGACTCTCAATCCACGCTTTGTTGTGTGGCCCCTTGACTTGGGGTTTGGGACTCTCATTTTACGCTTTGTTGTGTGGCCTCTTGAGTTGGAGTCGGGGACTCGCAATCCACACTTTGTTGCGTGGCCCCTTGGATTGCGGTTAGGGACTCACAATCCACGCTTTGTTGTGTGGCCCCTTGAGTTGCCGTTAGGGACTCGCAATCCACGCTTTGATGTGTGTGCTACCTTGAGTTTGGGTTAGGGACTCGCAATCCATGCTTTGTGGCATGGCCCCTTGAGTTGGGGTTAGGGCCTCTCAATCCACGCTTTGTTGTGTGGCCCCTTGACTTGGGGTTTGGGACTCTCAATTTACGCTTTGTTGTGTGGCCCCTTGAGTTCGGGTTAGGCACTCCTAATCCACGCTTTGTTGTGTGGCCCCTTGGATTGCGGTTAGGGACTCACAATCCACGCTTTGTTGTGTGGCCCCTTGAGTTGCCGTTAGGGACTCGCAATCCACGCTTTAATGTGTGCTGCCTTGAGTTTGGGTTAGGGACTCGCAATCCATGCTTTGTGGCGTGGCCCCTTGAGTTGGGGTTAGGGACTCTCAATCCACGCTTTGTTGCGTGGCCCCCTGAGTTGGGGTTAGGGACTCTCAATACACGCTTTGTTGCGTGGCCCCTTGAATTGGGGTTAGGGACTCTCAATATACGCTTTGTTGCGTGGTGCCTTGAGTTGGGGTTAGGGACTCACAATCCACACTTTGTTGCGTGGCCCCTTGAGTTGCCGTTAGGGACTCGCAATCCACGCTTTGATGTGTGCTGCCTTGAGTTTGGGTTAGGGACTCGCAATCCATGCTTTGTGGCGTGGCCCCTTGACTTGGGGTTTCGGACTCTCAATTTACGCTTTGTTGCGTGGCCCCTTGAGTTGGGGTTAGGGACTCGCAATCCACACTTTGTTGCGTGGCCCCTTGAGTTGCGGTTAGGGACTGTCAATCCACACTTTGTTGCGTGGCCCCTTGAGTTGAGGTTAGGGACTCTGAATCCCCGCTTTGTTGAGTGGCCCCTTGAGTTCGGGTTAGGCACTCCTAATCCACGCTTTGTTGTGTGGCCCCTTGGATTGCGGTTAGGGACTCACAATCCACGCTTTGTTGTGTGGCCCCTTGAGTTGGGGTTAGGCAGTCGCAATCCACGCTTTGTGGCGTGGCCCCTTGAGTTGGGGTTAGGGAGTCGCAATCCACGCTTTGTTGCGTGGCCCCTTGAGTTGGGGTTAGGGAGTCGCAATCCACGCCTTGTTGTGTGGCCCCTTGAGTTGGACTTCGGGGCTGTCAATCCACGCTTCGTTGCGTGGCCCCTTGAGTTGAGGTTAGGGACTCAATCCTCGCTTTGTTGCGTGGCCCCTTGAGTTGCGGTTAGGGACTCTCAATCCAAGCTTTGTTGCATGGCCCCTTAAGTTGGGGTTAGGGACTCGCAATCCACGCTTTGTTGTGTGGCCCCTTGACTTGGGCTTAGGGACTCGCAATCCACGCTTTGCTTCGTGGCCCCTTGAGTTGGGGTTAGGGACTCGCAATCCACGCTTTGTTGCGTGGCCCCTTGAGTTGGGGTTAGGGAGTCGCAATCCACGCTGTGTTGCGTGGCCCCTTGAGTTGGGGTTAGGGAGTCGCAATCCACGCCTTGTTGTGTGGCCCCTTGAGTTGGACTTCGGGACTGTCAATCCGCGCTTTGTTGCGTGGCCCCTTGAGTTGAGGTTAGGGACTCAATCCTCGCTTTGTTGCGTGGCCCCTTGAGTTGCGGTTAGGGACTCTCAATCCAAGCTTTGTTGCATGGCCCCTTAAGCTGGGGTTAGGGACTCGCAATCCACGCTTTGTTGTGTGGCCCCTTGACTTGGGCTTAGGGACTCGCAATCCACGCTTTGCTGCGTGGCCCCTTGAGTTGGGGTTAGGGACTCTCAATCCAAGCTTTGTTGCATGGCCCCTTAAGTTGGGGTTAGGGACTCGCAATCCACGCTTTGTTGTGTGGCCCCTTGAGTTGGGGTTAGGGCCCCGCAATCCACGCTTTATTGTGTGACCCCTTGAGTTGGGGTTAGGGACTCGCAATCCACGCTTTGTTGCCTGGCCCCTTGAGTTGGAGTTAGGGACTCGCAATCCACGCTTTGTTGCTGTGCCCCTTGGCTTGGGGTTAGGGACTCCTAATCCACGCTTTGTTGCATGACCCGTTGAGTTCGGGTCAGGGACTCACAATCCACGCTTTGCTGCGTGGCCCCTTGAGTTGGGGTTAGGGACTCACAATCCACGCTTTGTTGCGTGGCCCCCTGAATTGGGGTTAGTGACTCTCAATACACGCTTTGTTCCATGGCCCCTTGACTTGGGGTTAGGGACTCGCAATCCACGCTTTAATGTGTGGTGCCTTCAGTTTGGGTTAGGGACTAGCAATCTGTGCTTTGTGGCGTGGCCCCTTGAGTTGGGGTTAGAGACTCTCAATCCACGCAATGTTGTGTGGCCCCTTGACTTGGGGTTGGGGACTCTCAATTTACGCTTTGTTGCGTGGCCCCTTGAGTTCGGGTTAGGCACTCCTAATCCACGCGCTTGTTGCGTGGATCCTTGATTTGGGGTTAGGGAGTCGCAATCCACGCTTTGTTGCGTGGCTCTTTGAGTTGCGGTTAGGGAGTCGCAATCTACGCTTTGTTGCGTGGCCCCTAGAATTCCGGTCAGGGACTCGCAATCCACGCTTTGTTGCGTGGCCCCTTGAGTTGGGGTTAGGGACTCAATCCACGCTTTGTTGCGTGGCCCCTTGAGTTGCGGTTAGGGACTCTCAATCCACGCTTTGTTGCATGGCCCCTTAAGTTGGGGTTAGCGACTCGCAATCCACGCTTTGTTGTGTGGCCCCTTGACTTGGGCTTAGGGACTCTCACTACACGCTTTGTTGCGTGGCCCCTTGAGTTGGGGTTAGGGACTCGCAATCCACGCTTTAATGTGTGGCTTCTTGAGTTGGGGTTAGGGACTCGCAATCCACGCTCTGTTGCGTGGCCCCTTGAGTTGGAGTTAGGGACTCGCAATCCACGCTTTGTTGCATTGCCCCTTGATTTGGGGTTAGGGACTGTCAATCCACGCTTTGTTGTGTGGCCCCTTGAGTTGGGGTTAGGGAGTCTCAATCCACGCTTTGGTGCGTCGCCCCTTGAGTTGGGGTTCGGGACTCGCCATCCACGCTGTGTTGCGTGGCCCCTTGAGTTGGGGTTAGGGACTCGCAATCCACACTTTGTTGCGTGGCCCTTTGAGTTGGGGTTAAGGACTCACAATCCACGCTTTGTTCCATGGCCCCTTGAGTTGGGGTTAGGGACTCGCAATCCACGCTTTGTTGCGTGGCCCCTTGAGTTGCAGTTAGGGACTCTCAATCCACGCTTTGTTGCGTGGCCCCTTGAGTTGCGGTTAGGGACTCTCAATCCCCACTTTGTTGCGTGGCCCCTTGAGTTGAGGTTAGGGACTCTGAATCCCCGCTTTTTTGCGTGGCCCCTTGAGTTGGGGTTAGGGACTCGCAATTCACGCTTTGTTGCGTGGCCCCTTGGTTTTGGGTTAGGCAGTCGCAATCCACGCTTTGTTGCGTGGCCCCTTGAGTTGGGGTTATGGAGTCGCAATCCACGCTTTGTTGCGTGGCCCCTTGAGTTGGGGTTAGGGACTCGCAATCCACGCCTTGTTGCGTGGCCCCTTGAGTTGCGGTTGGGGACTCACAATCCACGCTTTGTTGCGTGGCCCCTTGAGTTGGACTTAGGGACTGTCAATCCACGCTTTGTTGCGTGGCGCCTTGAGTTGGGGTTAGGGACTCAATCCACGCTTTGTTGCGTGGCCCCTTGAGTTGCGGTTAGGGACTCTCAATCCATGCTTTGTTGCATGGCCCCTGAATTTGGGGTTAGGGACTCGCAATCCACGCTTTGTTGTGTGGCCCCTTGACTTGGGCTTAGGGACTTTGAATACACGCTTTGTTGCGTGGCTCCTTGATTTGGGGTTAGGGACTCGCAATCCACGCTTTATTGTGTGGCCCCTTGAGTTGGGGTCAGGGACTCGCAATCCACGCTTTGTTGCGTGGCCCCTTGAGTTGGAGTTAGGGACTCGCAATCCACGCTTTGTTGCATTGCCCCTTGAGTTGGGGTTAGGGACTCTCAATCCACACTTTGTTGCGTCGCCCCTTGAGTTGGGGTTAGGGCCTCGCAATCCACACTTTGTTGCGTCGCCCCTTGAGTTGGGGTTAGGGCCTCACAATCCATGCTTTGTTGGGTGGCCCCTTGAATTGCGGTTGGGCACGCTCAATCCACGTTTTGTTCCATGGCCCCTTGGATTGCGGTTAGGGACTCGCAGCACACGCTTTGTTGTGTGGCCCCTTGAGTTGCGGGTAGGGACTCTCAATCCACGCTTTGTTGCGTGGCCCCTCGAGTTGGGGTTGGGGAGTCGCAATCCACGCTGTGTGGCGTGGCCCCTTGAGTTGGGGTTAGGGACTCGCAATCCACGCTTTGTTGCGTGGCCCCTTGATTTGAGGTTAGGGACTCAATCCACGCTTTGTTGCGTGGCCCCTTGAGTTGCGGTTGGGGACGCTCAATCCACGCTTTGTTTCGTGGCCCCTTGAGTTGGACTTAGGGACTGTCTATCCACGCTTTGTTGCGTGGCGCCTTGAGTTGGGGTTAGGGACTCAATCCACGCTTTGTTGCATTGCCCCTTGAGTTGGGGTTAGGGACTCTCAATCCACGCTTTGCTGCGTGGCCCCTTGAGTTGGGGTTAGGGACTCGCAATCCACACTTTGTTGTGTCGCCCCTTGAGTTGCGGGTAGGGACTCTCAATCCACGCTTTATTGCGTGGCCCCTTGAGTTGGGGTTGGGGAGTCGCAATCCACGCTGTGTTGCGTGGCCCCTTGAGTTGGGGTTAGGGACTCGCATTCCACACTTTGTTGCGTGGCCCCTTGAGTTGCGGTTGGGGACGCTCAATCCACTCTTTGTTGCGTGGCCCCGTGAGTTGGAGTTAGGGACTCGCAATCCACGCTTTGTTGCATTGCCCCTTGAGTTGGGGTTAGGGACTGTCAATCCACGCTTTGTTGTGTGGCTCCTTGAGTTGGGGTTAGGGAGTCTCAATCCACGCTTTGATGCGTCGCCCCTTGAGTTGGGGTTAGGGACTCGCAATCCACGCTCTGTTGCGTGGCCCCTTGAGTTGGAGTTAGGGACTCGCAATCCACGCTTTGTTGCATTGCCCCTTGAGTTGGGGTTAGGGACTGTCAATCCACGCTTTGTTGTGTGGCCCCTTGAGTCGGGGTTAAGGACTCACAATCCACGCTTTGTTGGGTGGCCCCTTGAATTGCGGTTGGGGACGCTCAATCCACGCTTTGTTCCATGGCCCCTTGAGTTGGGGTTAGGGACTCGCAATCCACGCTTCGTTGCGTGGCCCCTTGAGTTGCGGTTAGGGACTCTCAATATACGCTTTGTTGCTTGGCCCCTTGAGTTGGGGTTACGGACTCGCAATCCACGCTTTGTTGTGTGGCCCCTTGACTTGGGGTTTGGGACTCTCAATTTACACTTTGTTGTGTGGCCCCTTGAGTTGCGGTTAGGGACTCTCAATCCACACTTTGTTGCGTGGCCCCTTGAGTTGAGGTTAGGGACTCTGAATCCCCGCTTTGTTGCGTGGCCCCTTGAGTTGGAGTTAGGGACTCGCAATCCACGCTTTGTTGCGTGGCCCCTTGATTTGGGGTTAGGGAGTCGCAATCCACGCTTTGTTGCGTGGCCCCTTGAGTTGGGGTTATGGAGTCGCAATCCACGCTTTGTTGCGTGGCCCCTTGAGTTGGGGTTAGAGACTCGCAATCCACGCTTTGTTGCGTGGCCCCTTGAGTTGCGGTTGGGGACGCTCAATCCATGCTTTGCTGCATGGCCCCTTGAGTTGGACTTAGGGACTGTCAATCCACGCTTTGTTGCGTCGCCCCTTGAGTTGGAGTTAGGGACTCAATCCACGCTTTGTTGCGTGGCTCCTTGAGTTGCGGGTTAGGGACTCTCAATCCATGCTTTGTTGCATGGCCCCTGAATTTGGGGTTAGGGACTCGCAATCCACGCTTTGTTGTGTGGCCCCTTGACTTGGGCTTAGGGACTTTGAATACACGCTTTGTTGCGTGGCTCCTTGATTTGGGGTTAGGGACTCGCAATCCACGCTTTATTGTGTGGCCCCTTGAGTTGGGGTCAGGGACTCGCAATCCACGCTTTGTTGCGTGGCCCCTTGAGTTGGAGTTAGGGACTCGCAATCCACGCTTTGTTGCATTGTTCTTTGAGTTGGGGTTAGGGACTCTCAATCCACGCTTTGCTGCGTGCCTACTTGAGTTGGGGTTAGGGACTCGCAATCCACACTTTGTTGCGTCGCCCCTTGAGTTGGGGTTAGGGACTCACAATCCACGCTTTGTTGGGTGGCCCCTTGAATTGCGGTTGGGGACGCTCAATCCACGTTTTGTTCCATGGCCCCTTGGATTGCAGTTAGGGACTCGCAGTACACGCTTTGTTGTGTGGCCCCTTGAGTTGCGGGTAGGGACTCTCAATCCACGCTTTGTTGCGTGGCCCCTTGAGTTGGGGTTGGGGAGTCGCAATCCACGCTGTGTTGCGTGGCCCCTTGAGTTGGGGTTAGGGACTCGCAATCCACGCTTTGTTGCGTGGCCCCTTGAGTTGGGGTTAGGGACTCAATCCACGCTTTGTTGCCTGGCCCCTTGAGTTGCGGTTAGGGACTCTCAATCCACGCTTTGTTGCATGGGCCCTTGAGTTCGGGTTAGGCACTCCTAATCCACGCTTTGTTGTGTGGCCCCTTGGATTGCGGTTAGGGAGTCGCATTCCACGCTTTGTTGCGTGGCCCCTTGATTTGGGGTTAGGGGGTCGCAATCCACGCTTTGTTGCGTGGCCCCTTGAGTTGGGGTTATGGAGTCGCAATCCACGCTTTGTTGCGTGGCCCCTTGAGTTGGGGTTAGGGACTCGCAATCCACGCTTTGTTGCGTGGCCCCTTGAGTTGCGGCTGGGGACGCTCAATCCACGCTTTGTTGCGTGGCCCCTTGAGTTGGACTTAGGGACTGTCTATCCACGCTTTGTTGCGTGGCGCCTTGAGTTGGGGTTAGGGACTCAATCCACGCTTTGTTGCATTGCCCTTTGAGTTGGGGTTAGGGACTCTCAATCCACGCTTTGCTGCGTGGCCCCTTGAGTTGGGGTTAGGGACTCGCAATCCACGCTTTGTTGCGTGGCCCCTTGAGTTGCGGTTAGGGACTCTCAATCCACGCTTTGTTGCGTGGCCCCTTGAGTTGGGGTTAGGGACTCGCAATCCACGCTTTGTTGTGTGGCCCCTTGACTTGGGGTTTGGGACTCTCAATTTACACTTTGTTGTGTGGCCCCTTGAGTTCGGTTAGGGACTCTCAATCCACACTTTGTTGCGTGGCCCCTTGAGTTGAGGTTAGGGACTCTGAATCCCCGCTTTGTTGCGTGGCCCCTTGAGTTGGGGTTAGGGACTCGCAATCCACGCTTTGTTGCGTGGCCCCTTGATTTGGGGTTAGGGAGTCGCAATCCACGCTTTGTTGCGTGGCCCCTTGAGTTGGGGTTATGGAGTCGCAATCCACGCTTTGTTGCGTGGCCCCTTGAGTTGGGGTTAGGGACTCGCAATCCACGCCTTGTTGCGTGGCCCCTTGAGTTGCGGTTGGGGACGCTCAATCCATGCTTTGTTGCGTGGCCCCTTGAGTTGGACTTAGGGACTGTCAATCCACGCTTTGTTGCGTCGCCCCTTGAGTTGGGGTTAGGGACTCAATCCACGCTTTGTTGCGTGGCCCCTTGAGTTGCGGCTGGGGACGCTCAATCCACGCTTTGTTGCGTGGCCCCTTGAGTTGGACTTAGGGACTGTCTATCCACGCTTTGTTGCGTGGCGCCTTGAGTTGGGGTTAGGGACTCAATCCACGCTTTGTTGCATTGCCCCTTGAGTTGGGGTTAGGGACTCTCAATCCACGCTTTGCTGCGTGGCCCCTTGAGTTGGGGTTAGGGACTCGCAATCCACGCTTTGTTGCGTGGCCCCTTGAGTTGCGGTTAGGGACTCTCAATCCACGCTTTGTTGCGTGGCCCCTTGAGTTGGGGTTAGGGACTCGCAATCCACGCTTTGTTGTGTGGCCCCTTGACTTGGGGTTTGGGACTCTCAATTTACACTTTGTTGTGTGGCCCCTTGAGTTCGGTTAGGGACTCTCAATCCACACTTTGTTGCGTGGCCCCTTGAGTTGAGGTTAGGGACTCTGAATCCCCGCTTTGTTGCGTGGCCCCTTGAGTTGGGGTTAGGGACTCGCAATCCACGCTTTGTTGCGTGGCCCCTTGATTTGGGGTTAGGGAGTCGCAATCCACGCTTTGTTGCGTGGCCCCTTGAGTTGGGGTTATGGAGTCGCAATCCACGCTTTGTTGCGTGGCCCCTTGAGTTGGGGTTAGGGACTCGCAATCCACGCCTTGTTGCGTGGCCCCTTGAGTTGCGGTTGGGGACGCTCAATCCATGCTTTGTTGCGTGGCCCCTTGAGTTGGACTTAGGGACTGTCAATCCACGCTTTGTTGCGTCGCCCCTTGAGTTGGGGTTAGGGACTCAATCCACGCTTTGTTGCGTGGCCCCTTGAGTTGCGGTTAGGGACTCTCAATCCATGCTTTGTTGCATGGCCCCTGAATTTGGGGTTAGGGACTCGCAATCCACGCTTTGTTGTGTGGCCCCTTGACTTGGGCTTAGGGACTTTGAATACAGGCTTCGTTGCATTGCTCCTTGATTTGGGGTTAGGGACTCGCAATCCACGCTTTATTGTGTGGCCCCTTGAGTTGGGGTCAGGGACTCGCAATCCACGCTTTGTTGCGTGGCCCCTTGAGTTGGAGTTAGGGACTCGCAATCCACGCTTTGTTGCATTGCCCCTTGAGTTGGGGTTAGGGACTCTCAATCCACGCTTTGCTGCGTGCCTACTTGAGTTGGGGTTAGGGACTCGCAATCCACACTTTGTTGCGTCGCCCCTTGAGTTGGGGTTAGGGACTCACAATCCACGCTTTGTTGGGTGGCCCCTTGAATTGCGGTTGGGGACGCTCAATCCACGTTTTGTTCCATGGCCCCTTGGATTGCGGTTAGGGACTCGCAATCCACGCTTTGTTGCGTGGCCCCTTGAGTTGGGGTTAGGGACTCACAATCCACGCTTTGTTGCGCGGCCCCTTGAGTTGCGGCTGGGGACGCTCAATCCACGCTTTGTTGCGTGGCCCCTTGAGTTGGACTTAGGGACTGTCTATCCACGCTTTGTTGCGTGGCGCCTTGAGTTGGGGTTAGGGACTCAATCCACGCTTTGTTGCACTGCCCCTTGAGTTGGGGTTAGGGACTCTCAATCCACGCTTTGCTGCGTGGCCCCTTGAGTTGGGGTTAGGGACTCGCAATCCACACTTTGTTGTGTCGCCCCTTGAGTTGCGGGTAGGGACTCTCAATCCACACTTTGTTGCGTGGCCCCTTGAGTTGGGGTTGGGGAGTCGCAATCCACGCTCTGTTGCGTGGCCCCTTGAGTTGGGGTTGGGGAGTCGCAATCCACGCTGTGTTGCGTGGCCCCTTGAGTTGGGGTTAGGGACTCTCAATCCACACTTTGTTGCGTGGCCCCTTGAGTTGCGGTTGGGGACGCTCAATCCACGCTTTGTTGCGTGGCCCCTTGAGTTGGAGTTAGGGACTGTCAATCCACGCTTTGTTGCGTGGCCCCTTGAGTTGGGGTCAGGGACTCAATCCACGCTTTGTTGCGTGGCCCCTTGAGTTGCGGTTAGGGACTCTCAATCCACGCTTTGTTGCATGGGCCCTTGAGTTCGGGTTAGGCACTCCTAATCCACGCTTTGTTGTGTGGCCCCTTGGATTGCGGTTAGGGAGTCGCAAGCCACGCTTTGTTGCGTGGGCCCTTGATTTGGGGTTAGGGAGTCGCAATCCACGCTTTCTTGCGTGGCCCCTTGAGTTGGGGTTATGGAGTCGCAATCCACGCTTTATTGTGTGGCCCCTTGAGTTGGGGTTAGGGACTCGCAATCCACGCTCTGTTGCGTGGCCCCTTGAGTTGGAGTTAGGGACTCGCAATCCACGCTTTGTTGCATTGCCCCTTGAGTTGGGGTTACGGACTGTCAATCCACGCTTTGTTGTGTGGCCCCTTGAGTTGGGGTTAGTGAGTCTCAATCCATGCTTTGCTGCGTGGCCCCTTGAGTTGGGGTTAGGGACTCGCCATCCACGCTGTGTTGCGTGGTCCCTTGAGTCGGGTTTAGGGACTCGCAATCCACACTTTGTTCCGTGGCCCTTTGATTTGGGGTTAGGGAGTCGCAATCCACGCTTTGTTGCGTGGCCCCTTGAGTTGGGGTTAGGGACTCGCAATCCACACTTTGTTGCGTCGCCCCTTGAGTTGGGGTTAGGGACTCACAATCCACGCTTTGTTGGGTGGCCCCTTGAATTGCGGTTGGGGACGCTCAATCCACGTTTTGTTCCATGGCCCCTTGGATTGCGGTTAGGGACTCGCAATACACGCTTTGTTGTGTGGCCCCTTGAGTTGCGGGTAGGGACTCTCAATCCACGCTTTGTTGCGTGGCCCCTTGAGTTGGGGTTGGGGAGTCGCAATCCACGCTGTGTTGCGTGGCCCCTTGAGTTGGGGTTACGGACTCAATCCACGCTTTGTTGCGTGGCCTCTTGAGTTCGGGTTAGGCACTCCTAATCCACGCTTTGTTGTGTGGCCCCTTGGATTGCGGTTAGGGAGTCGCAATCCACGCTTTGTTGCGTGGCCCCTCGAGTTGGGGTTATGGAGTCGCAATCCACGCTTTGTTGCACTGCCCCTTGAGTTGGGGTTAGGGACTCTCAATCCACGCTTTGTTGGGTGGCCCCTTGAATTGCGGTTGGGGACGCTCAATCCACGTTTTGTTCCATGGCCCCTTGGATTGCGGTTAGGGACTCGCAATACACGCTTTGTTGTGTGGCCCCTTGAGTTGCGGGTAGGGACTCTCAATCCACGCTTTGTTGCGTGGCCCCTTGAGTTGGGGTTGGGGAGTCGCAATCCACGCTGTGTTGCGTGGCCCCTTGAGTTGGGGTTAGGGACTCGCAATCCACGCTTTGTTGCGTGGCCCCTTGAGTTGGGGTTAGGGACTCAATCCACGCTTTGTTGCGTGGCCTCTTGAGTTGCGGTTAGGGACTCTCAATCCACGCTTTGTTGCATGGGCCCTTGAGTTCGGGTTAGGCACTCCTAATCCACGCTTTGTTGTGTGGCCCCTTGAGTTGGGGTTATGGAGTCGCAATCCACGCTTTGTTGCGTGGCCCCTTGAGTTGGGGTTCGGGACTCACAATCCACGCTTTGTTGCGTGGCCCCTTGAGTTGCGGCTGGGGACGCTCAATGCACGCTTTGTTGCGTGGCCCCTTGAGTTGGGGTTAGGGACTCGCAATCCACGCTTTGTTGCGTGGCGCCTTGAGTTGGGGTTAGGGACTCAATCCACGCTTTGTTGCACTGCCCCTTGAGTTGGGGTTAGGGAGTCTCAATCCACGCTTTGCTGCGTGGCCCCTTGAGTTGGGGTTAGGGACTCGCAATCCACACTTGTTCTGTCGCCCCTTGAGTTGCGGGTAGGGACTCTCAATCCACACTTTGTTGCGTGGCCCCTTGAGTTGGGGTTGGGGAGTCGCAATCCACGCTGTGTTGCGTGGCCCCTTGAGTTGGGGTTAGGGACTCTCAATCCACACTTTGTTGCGTGGCCCCTTGAGTTGCGGTTGGGGACGCTCAATCCCGCTTTGTTGCGTGGCCCCTTGAGTTGGAGTTAGGGACTGTCAATCCACGCTTTGTTGCGTGGCCCCTTGAGTTGGGGTTAGGGACTCTCAATCCACGCTTTGTTGCATGGGCCCTTGAGTTCGGGTTAGGCACTCCTAATCCACGCTTTGTTGTGTGGCCCCTTGGATTGCGGTTAGGGAGTCGCAATCCACGCTTTGTTGCGTGGCCCCTTGATTTGGGGTTAGGGAGTCGCAATCCACGCTTTGTTGCGTGGCCCCTTGAGTTGGGGTTATGGAGTCGCAATCCACGCTTTGTTGCGTGGCCCCTTGCTTTGGGGTTAGGGACTCGCAATCCACGCTTTGTTGCGTGGCCCCTTGAGTTGCGGTTTGGGACGCTCAATCCACGCTTTGTTGCGTGGCCCCTTGAGTTGGACTTAGGGACTCGCAATCCACGCTTTATTGTGTGGCCCCTTGAGTTGGGGTCAGGGACTCGCAATCCACGCTTCGTCGCATTGCCCCTTGAGTTGGGGTTAGGGACTCTCAATCCACGCTTTGCTGCGTGGCCCCTTGAGTTGGGGTTAGGGACTCGCAATCCACACTTTGTTGCGTCGCCCCTTGAGTTGGGGTTAGGGACTCACAATCCACGCTTTGTTGGGTGGCCCCTTGAATTGCGGTTGGGGACGCTCAATCCACGTTTTGTTCCATGGCCCCTTGGATTGCGGTTAGGGACTCGCAGTACACGCTTTGTTGTGTGGCCCCTTGAGTTGCGGGTAGGGACTCTCAATCCACGCTTTGTTGCATGGCCCCTTAAGTTGGGGTTAGCGACTCGCAATCCACGCTTTGTTGTCTGGCCCCTTGACTTGGGCTTAGGGACTCTCAGCACATGCTTTGTTGCGTGGCCCCTTGAGTTCGGGTTAGGGACTCGCAATCCACGCTTTATTGTGTGGCCCCTTGAGTTGGGGTTAGGGACTCTCAATCCACGCTTTGTTGGGTGGCCCCTTGAATTGCGGTTGGGGACGCTCAATCCACGTTTTGTTCCATGGCCCCTTGGATTGCGGTTAGGGACTCACAATACACGCTTTGTTGTGTGGCCCCTTGAGTTGCGGGTAGGGACTCTCAATCCACGCTTTGTTGCGTGGCCCCTTGAGTTGGGGTTGGGGAGTCGCAATCCACGCTGTGTTGCGTGGCCCCTTGAGTTGGGGTTAGGGACTCGCAATCCACGCTTTGTTGCGTGGCCCCTTGAGTTGGGGTTAGGGACTCAATCCACGCTTTGTTGCGTGGCCTCTTGAGTTGCGGTTAGGGACTCTCAATCCACGCTTTGTTGCATGGGCCCTTGAGTTCGGGTTAGGCACTCCTAATCCACGGTTTGTTGTGTGGCCCCTTGGATTGCGGTTAGGGAGTCGCAATCCACGCTTTGTTGCGTGGCCCCTTGAGTTGGGGTTATGGAGTCGCAATCCACGCTTTGTTGCGTGGCCCCTTGAGTTGGGGTTAGGGACTCACAATCCACGCTTTGTTGCGTGGCCCCTTGAGTTGCGGCTGGGGACGCTCAATGCACGCTTTGTTGCGTGGCCCCTTGAGTTGGACTTAGGGACTGTCTATCCACGCTTTGTTGCGTGGCGCCTTGAGTTGGGGTTAGGGACTCAATCCACGCTTTGTTGCACTGCCCCTTGAGTTGGGGTTAGGGACTCTCAATCCACGCTTTGCTGCGTGGCCCCTTGAGTTGGGGTTAGGGACTCGCAATCCACACTTGTTCTGTCGCCCCTTGAGTTGCGGGTAGGGACTCTCAATCCACACTTTGTTGCGTGGCCCCTTGAGTTGGGGTTGGGGAGTCGCAATCCACGCTGTGTTGCGTGGCCCCTTGAGTTGGGGTTAGGGACTCTCAATCCACACTTTGTTGCGTGGCCCCTTGAGTTGCGGTTGGGGACGCTCAATCCACGCTTTGTTGCGTGGCCCCTTGAGTTGGAGTTAGGGACTGTCAATCCACGCTTTGTTGCGTGGCCCCTTGAGTTGGGGTTAGGGACTCTCAATCCACGCTTTGTTGCATGGGCCCTTGAGTTCGGGTTAGGCACTCCTAATCCACGCTTTGTTGTGTGGCCCCTTGGATTGCGGTTAGGGAGTCGCAATCCACGCTTTGTTGCGTGGCCCCTTGATTTGGGGTTAGGGAGTCGCAATCCACGCTTTGTTGCGTGGCCCCTTGAGTTGGGGTTATGGAGTCGCAATCCACGGTTTGTTGCGTGGCCCCTTGATTTGGGGTTAGGGACTCGCAATCCACGCTTTGTTGCGTGGCCCCTTGAGTTGCGGTTTGGGACGCTCAATCCACGCTTTGTTGCGTGGCCCCTTGAGTTGGACTTAGGGACTCGCAATCCACGCTTTATTGTGTGGCCCCTTGAGTTGGGGGTATGGAGTCGCAATCCACGCTTTGTTGCGTGGCCCCTTGAGTTGGGGTTAGGGACTCACAATCCACGCTTTGTTGCGTGGCCCCTTGAGTTGCGGCTGGGGACGCTCAATGCACGCTTTGTTGCGTGGCCCCTTGAGTTGGACTTAGGGACTGTCTATCCACGCTTTGTTGCGTGGCGCCTTGAGTTGGGGTTAGGGACTCAATCCACGCTTTGTTGCACTGCCCCTTGAGTTGGGGTTAGGGACTCTCAATCCACGCTTTGCTGCGTGGCCCCTTGAGTTGGGGTTAGGGACTCGCAATCCACACTTGTTCTGTCGCCCCTTGAGTTGCGGGTAGGGACTCTCAATCAACACTTTGTTGCGTGGCCCCTTGAGTTGGGGTTGGGGAGTCGCAATCCACGCTGTGTTGCGTGGCCCCTTGAGTTGGGGTTAGGGACTCTCAATCCACACTTTGTTGCGTGGCCCCTTGAGTTGCGGTTGGGGACGCTCAATCCACGCTTTGTTGCGTGGCCCCTTGAGTTGGAGTTAGGGACTGTCAATCCACGCTTTGTTGCGTGGCCCCTTGAGTTGGGGTTAGGGACTCTCAATCCACGCTTTGTTGCATGGGCCCTTGAGTTCGGGTTAGGCACTCCTAATCCACGCTTTGTTGTGTGGCCCCTTGGATTGCGGTTAGGGAGTCGCAATCCACGCTTTGTTGCGTGGCCCCTTGATTTGGGGTTAGGGAGTCGCAATCCACGCTTTGTTGCGTGGCCCCTTGAGTTGGGGTTATGGAGTCGCAATCCACGCTTTGTTGCGTGGCCCCTTGATTTGGGGTTAGGGACTCGCAATCCACGCTTTGTTGCGTGGCCCCTTGAGTTGCGGTTTGGGACGCTCAATCCACGCTTTGTTGCGTGGCCCCTTGAGTTGGACTTAGGGACTCGCAATCCACGCTTTATTGTGTGGCCCCTTGAGTTGGGGTCAGGGACTCGCAATCCACGCTTCGTCGCATTGCCCCTCGAGTTGGGGTTAGGGACTCTCAATCCACGCTTTGCTGCGTGGCCCCTTGAGTTGGGGTTAGGGACTCGCAATCCACACTTTGTTGCGTCGCCCCTTGAGTTGGGGTTAGGGACTCACAATCCACGCTTTGTTGGGTGGCCCCTTGAATTGCGGTTGGGGACGCTCAATCCACGTTTTGTTCCATGGCCCCTTGGATTGCGGTTAGGGACTCGCAGTACACGCTTTGTTGTGTGGCCCCTTGAGTTGCGGGTAGGGACTCTCAATCCACGCTTTGTTGCATGGCCCCTTAAGTTGGGGTTAGCGACTCGCAATCCACGCTTTGTTGTCTGGCCCCTTGACTTGGGCTTAGGGACTCTCAGCACATGCTTTGTTGCGTGGCCCCTTGAGTTCGGGTTAGGGACTCGCAATCCACGCTTTATTGTGTGGCCCCTTGAGTTGGGGTTAGGGACTCGCAATCCACGCTCTGTTGCGTGGCCCCTTGAGTTGGAGGTAAGGGACTCGCAATCCACGCTTTGTTGCATTGCCCCTTGAGTTGGGGTTACGGACTGTCAATCCACGCTTTGTTGTGTGGCCCCTTGAGTTGGGGTTAGTGAGTCTCAATCCACGCTTTGCTGCGTGGCCCCTTGAGTTGGGGTTAGGGACTCGCCATCCACGCTGTGTTGCGTGGTCTCTTGAGTCGGGTTTAGGGACTCGCAATCCACACTTTGTTCCGTGGCCCTTTGAGTTGGGGTTAAGGACTCACAATCCACGCTTTGTTGGGTGGCCCCTTGAATTGCGGTTGGGGACGCTCAATCCACGCTTTGTTCCATGGCCCCTTGAGTTGGGGTTAGGGACTCGCAATCCACGCTTTGTTCCGTGGTCCCTTGAGTCGGGTTTAGGGACTCGCAATCCACACTTTGTTCCGTGGCCCTTTGAGTTGGGGTTAAGGACTCACAATCCACGCTTTGTTGGGTGGCCCCTTGAATTGCGGTTGGGGACGCTCAATCCACGCTTTGTTCCATGGCCTCTTGAGTTGGGGTTAGGGACTCGCAATCCACGCTTTGTTGCGTGGCCCCTTGAGTTGCGGTTAGGGACTCTCAATCCACGCTTTGTTGCGTGGCCCCTGGAGTTGGGGTTAGGGAGTCGCAATCCACGCTTTGTTGTGTGGCCCCTTGACTTGGGGTTTGGGACTCTCAATTTACACTTTGTTGTGTGGCCCCTTGAGTTGCGGTTGGGGACTCTCAATCCACACTTTGTTGCGTGGCCCCTTGAGTTGGGGTTAGGGACTCTGAATCCCCGCTTTGTTGCGTGGCCCCTTGAGTTGGGGTTAGGGACTCGCAATCCACGCTTTGTTGCGTGGCCCCTTGATTTTGGGTTAGGGAGTCGCAATCCACGCTTTGTTGCGTGGCCCCTTGAGTTGGGGTTATGGAGTCGCAATCCACGCCTTGTTGCGTGGCCCCTTGAGTTGCGGTTGGAGACGCTCAATCCATGCTTTGTTGCATGGCCCCTTAAGTCGGGGTTACGGACTCGCAATCCCCGCTTTGTTGTGTGGCCCCTTGACTTGGGCTTAGGGACTTTGAATACACGCTTTGGTGTGTGGCCCCTTGAGTTGGGGTTAGGGACTCTCAATTTACACTTTGTTGTGTGGCCCCTTGAGTTGCGGTTGGGGACTCTCAATCCACACTTTGTTGCGTGGCCCCTTGAGTTGGGGTTAGGGACTCTGAATCCCCGCTTTGTTGCGTGGCCCCTTGAGTTGGGGTTAGGGACTCGCAATCCACGCTTTGTTGCGTGGCCCCTTGATTTTGGGTTAGGGAGTCGCAATCCACGCTTTGTTGCGTGGCCCCTTGAGTTGGGGTTAGGGACTCGCAATCCACGCCTTGTTGCGTGGCCCCTTGAGTTGCGGTTGGGGACGCTCAATCCATGCTTTGTTGCATGGCCCCTTAAGTTGGGGTTACGGACTCGCAATCCCCGCTTTGTTGTGTGGCCCCTTGACTTGGGCTTAGGGACTTTGAATACACGCTTTGGTGTGTGGCCCCTTGAGTTGGGGTTAGGGACTCACAATCCACGCTTTGTTGGGTGGCCCCTTGAGTTGCGGTTTGGGACGCTCAATCCACGTCTTGTTCCATGGCCCCTTGGATTGCGGTTAGGGACTCGCAGTACACGCTTTGTTGTGTGGCCCCTTGAGTTGCGGGTAGGGACTTTCAATCCACGCTTTTTTGCCTCGCCCCTTGAGTTGGGGTTGGGGAGTCGCAATCCACGCTGTGTTGCGTGGCCCCTTGAGTTGGGGTTAGGGACTCGCAATCCACGCTTTGTTGCGTGGCCCCTTGAGTTGGGGTTAGGGACTCCATCCACGCTTTGTTGCGTGGCCCCTTGAGTTGCGGTTAGGGACTCTCAATGCACGCTTTGTTGCATGGGCCCTTGAGTTGGGGATAGGGACTCTCAATCCACGCTTTGTTGTGTGGCCCCTTGGATTGCGGTTAGGGAGTCGCAATCCACGCTTTGTTGCGTGGCCCCTTGATCTGGGGTTAGGGAGTCGCAATCCACGCTTTGTTGCGTGGCCCCTTGAGTTGGGGTTATGGAGTCGCAATCCACGCTTTGTTGCGTGGCCCCTTGAGTTGGGGTTAGGGACTCGCAATCCACGCTTTGTTGCGTGGCCCCTTGAGTTGCGGTTGGGGACGCTCAATCCACGCTTTGTTGCGTGGCCCCTTGAGTTGGACTTAGGGACTGTCTATCCACGCTTTGTTGCGTGGCGCCTTGAGTTGGGGTTAGGGACTCAATCCACGCTTTGTTGCGTGGCCCCTTGAGTTGCGGTTAGGGCCTCTCAATCCACGCTTTGTTGCATTGCCCCTTGAGTTGGGGTTAGGGACTCTCAATCCACGCTTTGCTGCGTGGCCCCTTGAGTTGCGGGTAGGGACTCGCAATCCGCGCTTTGTTGCGTGGCCCCTTGAGTTGCGGTTAGGGCCTCTTAATCCACGCTTTGTTGCATTGCTTCTTGAGTTGGGGTTATGGACTCGCAATCCACGCTTTGTTGCGTGGCCCCTTGAGTTGCGGTTGGGGACGCTCAATCCACGCTTTGTTGCGTGGCCCCTTGAGTTGGAGTTAGGGACTGTCAATCCACGCTTTGTTGCGTGGCCCCTTGAGTTGGGGTTAGGGACTCAATCCACGCTTTGTTGCGTGGCCCCTTGAGTTGCGGTTAGGGACTCTCAATCCACGCTTTGTTGCATGGGCCCTTGAGTTCGGGTTAGGCACTCCTAATCCACGCTTTGTTGTGTGGCCCCTTGGATTGCGGTTAGGCGGTCGCAATCCACGCTTTGTTGCGTGGCCCCTTGATTTGGGGTTAGGGAGTCGCAATCCACGCTTTGTTGCGTGGCCCCTTGAGTTGGGGTTATGGAGTCGCAATCCACGCCTTGTTGCGTGGCCCCTTGATTTGCGGTTAGGGACTCGCAATCCACGCTTTTTTGCGTGGCCCCTTGAGTTGCGGTTGGGGACGCTCAATCCACGCTTCGTTGCGTGGCCCCTTGAGTTGGACTTAGGGACTCGCAATCCACGCTTTATTGTGTGGCCCCTCGAGTTGGGGTCAGGGACTTCTACTCCACGCTTTGTTGCGTCCCCGTTGAGTTGGAGTTAGGGACTCGCAATCCACGCTTTGTTGCATTGCCCCTTGATTTGGGGTTAGGGAGTCGCAATCCACGCTTTGTTGCGTGGCCCCTTGAGTTGCGTTTAGGGACTCTCAATCCACGCTTTGTTGCATGGGCCCTCGAGTTCGGGTTAGGCACTCCTAATCCACGCTTTGTTGCGTGGCCCCTTGGATTGCGGTTAGGGAGTCGCAATCCACGCTTTGTTGCGTGGCCCCTTGATTTGGGGTTAGGGAGTCGCAATCCACGCTTTGTTGCGTGGCCCCTTGAGTTGGGGTTATGGAGTCGCAATCCACGCTTTGTTGCGTGGCCCCTTGATTTGCGGTTAGGGACTCGCAATCCACGCTTTGTTGCGTGGCCCCTTGAGTTGCGGTTGGGGACGCTCAATCCACGCTTTGTTGCGTGGCCCCTTGAGTTGAACTTAGGGACTCGCAATCCACGCTTTATTGTGTGGCCCCTTGAGTTGGGGTCAGGGACTCCTACTCCACGCTTTATTGCGTGGCCCCGTTGAGTTGGAGTTAGGGACTCGCAATCCACGCTTTGTTGCATTGCCCCTTGAGTTGGGGTTAGGGACTCTCAATCCACGGTTTGCTGCGTGGCCCCTTGAGTTGGGGTTAGGGACTCGCAATCCACACTTTGTTGTGTCGCCCCTTGAGTTGGGGTTAAGGACTCACAATCCACGCTTTGTTGGGTGGCCCCTTGAATTGCGGTTGGGGACGCTCAATCCACGTTATGTTTAATGGCCCCTTGGATTGCGGTTAGGGACTCGCAGTACACGCTTTGTTGCGTGGCCCCTTGAGTTGCGGGTAGGGACTCTCAATCCACGCTTCGTTGCGTGGCCCCTTGAGTTGGGGTTGGGGAGTCGCAATCCACGCTGTGTTGCGTGGCCCCTTGAGTTGGGGTTAGGGACTCGCAATCCACGCTTTGTTGCGTGGCCCCTTGAGTTGCGGTTGGGGACGCTCAATCCACGCTCTGTTGCATGGGCCCTTGAGTTCGGGTTAGGCACTCCTAATCCACGCTTTGTTGTGTGGCCCCTTTGATTGCGGTTAGGGACTTGCAATCCACGCTTTGTTGCGTGGCCCCTTGATTTGGGGTTAGGGAGTTGCAATCCACGCTTTGTTGCGTGGCCCCTTGAGTTGGGGTTAGGGACTCGCAATCCACGCTTTGTTGCGTGGCCCCTTGAGTTGCGGTTGGGGACGCTCAATCCACGCTTTGTTGCGTGGCCCCTTGAGTTGGACTTAGGGACTGTCTATCGACGCTTTGTTGCGTCGCCCCTTGAGTTGGGGTTAGGGACTCAATCCACGCTTTGTTGCGTGGCCCCTTGAGTTGCGGTTGGGGACGCTCAATCCACGCTTTGTTGCGTGGCCCCTTGAGTTGGAGTTAGGGACTGTCAATCCACGCTTTGTTGCGTGGCCCCTTGAGTTGGGGTTAGGGACTCAATCCACGCTTTGTTGCGTGGCCCCTTGAGTTGCGGTTAGGGACTCTCAATCCACGCTTTGTTGCATGGGCCCTTGAGTTGGGGTTAGGCACTCCTAATCCACGCTTTGTTGCGTGGCCCCTTGATTTGCGGTTAGGGACTCGCAATCCACGCTTTGTTGCGTGGCCCCTTGAGTTGCGGTTGGGGACGCTCAATCCACGCTTTGTTGCGTGGCCCCTTGAGTTGAACTTAGGGACTCGCAATCCACGCTTTATTGTGTGGCCCCTTGAGTTGGGGTCAGGGACTCCTACTCCACGCTTTATTGCGTGGCCCCGTTGAGTTGGAGTTAGGGACTCGCAATCCACGCTTTGTTGCATTGCCCCTTGAGTTGGGGTTAGGGACTCTCAATCCACGCTTTGCTGCGTGGCCCCTTGAGTTGGGGTTAGGGACTCGCAATCGACACTTTGTTGTGTCGCCCCTTGAGTTGGGGTTAAGGACTCACAATCCACGCTTTGTTGGGTGGCCCCTTGAATTGCGGTTGGGGACGCTCAATCCACGTTATGTTTAATGGCCCCTTGGATTGCGGTTAGGGACTCGCAGTACACGCTTTGTTGCGTGGCCCCTTGAGTTGCGGGTAGGGACTCTCAACCCACGCTTCGTTGCGTGGCCCCTTGAGTTGGGGTTGGGGAGTCGCAATCCACGCTGTGTTGCGTGGCCCCTTGAGTTGGGGTTAGGGACTCGCAATCCACGCTTTGTTGCGTGGCCCCTTGAGTTGCGGTTGGGGACGCTCAATCCACGCTCTGTTGCATGGGCCCTTGAGTTCGGGTTAGGCACTCCTAATCCACGCTTTGTTGTGTGGCCCCTTTGATTGCGGTTAGGGACTTGCAATCCACGCTTTGTTGCGTGGCCCCTTGATTTGGGGTTAGGGAGTTGCAATCCACGCTTTGTTGCGTGGCCCCTTGAGTTGGGGTTAGGGACTCGCAATCCACGCTTTGTTGCGTGGCCCCTTGAGTTGCGGTTGGGGACGCTCAATCCACGCTTTGTTGCGTGGCCCCTTGAGTTGGACTTAGGGACTGTCTATCGACGCTTTGTTGCGTCGCCCCTTGAGTTGGGGTTAGGGACTCAATCCACGCTTTGTTGCGTGGCCCCTTGAGTTGCGGTTGGGGACGCTCAATCCACGCTTTGTTGCGTGGCCCCTTGAGTTGGAGTTAGGGACTGTCAATCCACGCTTTGTTGCGTGGCCCCTTGAGTTGGGGTTAGGGACTCAATCCACGCTTTGTTGCGTGGCCCCTTGAGTTGCGGTTAGGGACTCTCAATCCACGCTTTGTTGCATGGGCCCTTGAGTTGGGGTTAGGCACTCCTAATCCACGCTTTGTTGTGTGGCCCCTTGGATTGCGGTTAGGGAGTCGCAATCCACGCTTTGTTGCGTGGCCCCTTGATTTGGGGTTGGGGAGTCGCAATCCACGCTTTGTTGCGTGGCCCCTTGAGTTGGGGTTATGGAGTCGCAATCCACGCTTTGTTGCGTGGCCCCTTGAGTTGCGGTTAGGGACTCGCAATCCACGCTTTGTTGCGTGGCCCCTTGAGTTGGGGTTAGGGACTCACAATCCACGCTTTGTTGCGTGGCCCCTTGAGTTGCGGTTGGGGACGCTCAATCCACGCTCTGTTGCATGGGCCCTTGAGTTCGGGTTAGGCACTCCTAATCCACGCTTTGTTGTGTGGCCCCTTTGATTGCGGTTAGGGACTTGCATTCCACGCTTTGTTGCGTGGCCCCTTGATTTGGGGTTAGGGAGTCGCAATCCACGCTTTGTTGCGTGGCCCCTTGAGTTCGGGTTAGGGACTCGCAATCCACGCTTTGTTGCGTGGCCCCTTGAGTTGCGGTTGGGGACGCTCAATCCACGCTTTGTTGCGTGGCCCCTTGAGTTGGACTTAGGGACTGTCTATCCACGCTTTGTTGCGTCGCCCCTTGAGTTGGGGTTAGGGACTCAATCCACGCTTTGTTGCGTGGCCCCTTGAGTTGCGGTTAGGGCCTCTCAATCCATGCTTTGTCGCATGGCCCCTTAAGTTGGGGTTAGGGACTCGCAATCCACGCTTTGTTGTGTGGCCCCTTGAGTTGGGGTTAGGGACTCTGAATCCACGCTTTGTTGCGTGGCCCCTTGAGTTGGGGTTAGGGACTCGCAATCCACGCTTTGTTGCGTGGCCCCTTGAGTTGCGGTTGGGGACGCTCAATCCACGCTTTGTTGCGTGGCCCCTTGAGTTGGACTTAGGGACTGTCTATCGACGCTTTGTTGCGTCGCCCCTTGAGTTGGGGTTAGGGACTCAATCCACGCTTTGTTGCGTGGCCCCTTGAGTTGCGGTTGGGGACGCTCAATCCCCGCTTTGTTGCGTGGCCCCTTGAGTTGGAGTTAGGGACTGTCAATCCACGCTTTGTTGCGTGGCCCCTTGAGTTGGGGTTAGGGACTCAATCCACGCTTTGTTGCGTGGCCCCTTGAGTTGCGGTTAGGGACTCTCAATCCACGCTTTGTTGCATGGGCCCTTGAGTTGGGGTTAGGCACTCCTAATCCACGCTTTGTTGTGTGGCCCCTTGGATTGCGGTTAGGGAGTCGCAATCCACGCTTTGTTGCGTGGCCCCTTGATTTGGGGTTGGGGAGTCGCAATCCACGCTTTGTTGCGTGGCCCCTTGAGTTGGGGTTATGGAGTCGCAATCCACGCTTTGTTGCGTGGCCCCTTGAGTTGCGGTTAGGGACTCGCAATCCACGCTTTGTTGCGTGGCCCCTTGAGTTGGGGTTAGGGACTCACAATCCACGCTTTGTTGCGTGGCCCCTTGAGTTGCGGTTGGGGACGCTCAATCCACGCTCTGTTGCATGGGCCCTTGAGTTCGGGTTAGGCACTCCTAATCCACGCTTTGTTGTGTGGCCCCTTTGATTGCGGTTAGGGACTTGCATTCCACGCTTTGTTGCGTGGCCCCTTGATTTGGGGTTAGGGAGTCGCAATCCACGCTTTGTTGCGTGGCCCCTTGAGTTCGGGTTAGGGACTCGCAATCCACGCTTTGTTGCGTGGCCCCTTGAGTTGCGGTTGGGGACGCTCAATCCACGCTTTGTTGCGTGGCCCCTTGAGTTGGACTTAGGGACTGTCTATCCACGCTTTGTTGCGTCGCCCCTTGAGTTGGGGTTAGGGACTCAATCCACGCTTTGTTGCGTGGCCCCTTGAGTTGCGGTTAGGGCCTCTCAATCCATGCTTTGTCGCATGGCCCCTTAAGTTGGGGTTAGGGACTCGCAATCCACGCTTTGTTGTGTGGCCCCTTGAGTTGGGGTTAGGGACTCTGAATCCACGCTTTGTTGCGTGGCCCCTTGAGTTGGGGTTAGGGACTCGCAATCCACGCTTTGTTGCGTGGCCCCTTGAGTTGCGGTTGGGGACGCTCAATCCACGCTTTGTTGCGTGGCCCCTTGAGTTGGACTTAGGGACTGTCTATCGACGCTTTGTTGCGTCGCCCCTTGAGTTGGGGTTAGGGACTCAATCCACGCTTTGTTGCGTGGCCCCTTGAGTTGCGGTTGGGGACGCTCAATCCACGCTTTGTTGCGTGGCCCCTTGAGTTGGAGTTAGGGACTGTCAATCCACGCTTTGTTGCGTGGCCCCTTGAGTTGGGGTTAGGGACTCAATCCACGCTTTGTTGCGTGGCCCCTTGAGTTGCGGTTAGGGACTCTCAATCCACGCTTTGTTGCATGGGCCCTTGAGTTGGGGTTAGGCACTCCTAATCCACGCTTTGTTGTGTGGCCCCTTGGATTGCGGTTAGGGAGTCGCAATCCACGCTTTGTTGCGTGGCCCCTTGATTTGGGGTTGGGGAGTCGCAATCCACGCTTTGTTGCGTGGCCCCTTGAGTTGGGGTTATGGAGTCGCAATCCACGCTTTGTTGCGTGGCCCCTTGAGTTGCGGTTAGGGACTCGCAATCCACGCTTTGTTGCGTGGCCCCTTGAGTTGGGGTTAGGGACTCACAATCCACGCTTTGTTGCGTGGCCCCTTGAGTTGCGGTTGGGGACGCTCAATCCACGCTCTGTTGCATGGGCCCTTGAGTTCGGGTTAGGCACTCCTAATCCACGCTTTGTTGTGTGGCCCCTTTGATTGCGGTTAGGGACTTGCATTCCACGCTTTGTTGCGTGGCCCCTTGATTTGGGGTTAGGGAGTCGCAATCCACGCTTTGTTGCGTGGCCCCTTGAGTTCGGGTTAGGGACTCGCAATCCACGCTTTGTTGCGTGGCCCCTTGAGTTGCGGTTGGGGACGCTCAATCCACGCTTTGTTGCGTGGCCCCTCGAGTTGGACTTAGGGACTGTCTATCCACGCTTTGTTGCGTCGCCCCTTGAGTTGGGGTTAGGGACTCAATCCACGCTTTGTTGCGTGGCCCCTTGAGTTGCGGTTAGGGCCTCTCAATCCATGCTTTGTCGCATGGCCCCTTAAGTTGGGGTTAGGGACTCGCAATCCACGCTTTGTTGTGTGGCCCCTTGACTTGGGCTTAGGGACTCTCAATAAACGCTGTGTTGCGTGGCCCCTTGAGTTGGGGTTAGGGACTCGCAATCCACGCTTTATTGTGTTGCCCCTTGAGTTGCGGTTAGGGACTCTCAATCCACGCTTTGTTGCATTGCCCCTTGAGTTGGGGTTAGGGACTCTCAATCCACGCTTTGTTGCGTGGCCCCTTGAGTTGGGGTTAGGGACTCAATCCACGCTTTGTTGCGTGGCCCCTTGAGTTGCGGTTAGGGACTCTCAATCCACGCTTTGTTGTGTGGCCCCTTGATTGGGGGTTAGGGAGTCGCAATCCACGCTTTGTTGCGTGGCCCCTTGAGTTGGGGTTATGGACTCGCAATCCACGCTTTGTTGCGTGGCCCCTTGAGTTGGGGTTAGGGACTCGCAATCCACACTTTGTTGCGTCGCCCCTTGAGTTGGGGTGAAGGACTCACAATCCACGCTTTGTTGGGTGGCCCCTTGAATTGCGGTTGGGGACGCTCAATCCACGTTTTGTTCCATGGCCCCTTGGATTGCGGTTAGGGACTCGCAGTTGTTGACTCGCAGTTGACTTGCTTTGTTGCGTGGCCCCTTGAGTTGCGGTTGGGGACGCTCAATCCACGCTTTGTTGCGTGGCCCCTTGAGTTGGGGTTAGGGACTCTCAATCCACGCTTTGTTGTGTGGCCCCTTGGATTGCGGTTAGGGACTCGCAATCCACGCTTTGTTGCGTGGCCCCTTGATGGGGGGTTAGGGAGTCGCAATCCACGCTTTGTTGCGTGGCCCCTTGAGTTGGGGTTAGGGACTCGCAATCCACCCTTTGTTGCGTGGCCCCTTGAGTTGCGGTTGGGGACGCTCAATCCACGCTTTGTTGCGTGGCCCCTTGAGTTGCGGTTAGGGACTCTCAATCCATGCCTTGGTGCATGGCCCCTTAAGTTGGGGTTGGGGACTCGCAATCCACGCTTTGATGTGTGGCCCCTTGACTTGGGGTTAGGGACTCGCAATCCACGCTTTGTTGCGTGGCCCCTTGAGTTGCGGTTAGGGACTCTCAATCCATGCCTTGGTGCATGGCCCCTGAAGTTGGGGTTAGGGACTCGCAATCCACGCTTTGTTGCGTGGCCCCTTGAGTTGGAGTTAGGGACTCGCAATCCACGCTTTGTTGCATTGCCCCTTGAGTTGGGGTTAGGGACTCGCAATCCACGCTTTGCTGCGTGGCCCCTTGAGTTGGGGTTAGGGACTCGCAATCCACACTTTGTTGTGTGGCCCCTTGAGTTGGGGTTAAGGACTCACAATCCACGCTTTGTTGGGTGGCCCCTTGAGTTGGGGTTAAGGACTCACAATCCACGCTTTGTTGTTTGGCCCCTTGAATTGCGGTTGGGGACGCTCAATCCACGTTTTGTTCCATGGCCCCTTGGATTGCGGTTAGGGACTCGCAGTTGTTGCCTTCAGTTGACTTGCTTTGTTGCGTGGCCCCTTGAGTTGCGGTTGGGGACGCTCAATCCACGCTTTGTTGCGTGGCCCCTTGAGTTGGGGTTAGGGACTCTCAATCCACGCTTTGTTGCATGGGCCCTTAAGTTGGGGTTAGGGACTCGCACTCCACGCTGTATTGTGTGGCCCCTTGAGTTGGGGTTAGGGACTCGCAATCCACGCTTGTGTGGCCCCTTGATTTGGGGTTAGGGAGTCGCAATCCACTCTTTGTTGCGTGGCCCCTTGAGTTGGGGTTAGGGACTGTCAATCCACGCTTTGTTGTTTGGCCCCTTGACTTGGGGTTAGGGGCTCGCAATCCACGCTTTGTTTTGTGGCCCCTTGATTTGGGGTTAGGGACTCTCAATCCACGCTTTGTTCCGTGGCCCCTGAGTTGGGGTTAGGGAGTCTCAATCCACGCTTTGTTGTGTGGCCCCTTGAGTTGCGGTTAGGGACTCTCAATCCACGCTTTGTTGCATGGCCCCTTGAGTTGGGGTTAGGGACTCTCAATCCACGCTTTGTTGCATGGCCCCTTGTGTTGGGGTTAGGGACTCGCAATCCACGCTTTGTTGCGTGGCCCCTTGAGTTGGGGTTAGGGACTCGCAATCCACGCTTTGTTGCGTGGCCCCTTGAGTTGGGGTTAGGGACTCGCAATCCACGCTTTGTTGCGTGGCCCCTTGAGTTGCGGTTGGGGACGCTCAATCCACGCTTTGTTGCATGGCCCCTTGAGTTGGGGTTAGGGACTGTCAATCCACGCTTTGTTGTTTGGCCCCTTGAGTTGGGGTTAGGGACTCTGAATCCACGCTTTGCTACGTGGCCCCTTGAGTTGGGGTTAGGGACTCGCAATCCACGCTTTGTTGCGTGGCCCCTTGAGTTGGAGTTAGCGACTCGCAATCCACGCTTTGTTGGGTGGCCCCTTGAGTTGTGGTTAGGGACTCTCAATCCACGCTTTGCTGCGTCGCCCCTTGAGTTGGGGTTAGGGACTCTCAATCCACGCTTTGTTGCATGGCCCCTTGGATTGCGGTTTGGGACTCGCAGTACACGCTTTGTTGCGTGGCCCCTGGAGTTGCGGTTAGGGACTCTCAATCCACGCTTTCTTCCGTGGCCCCTTGAGTTGGGGTTAGGGACTCGCAATCCACGCTTTGTTGCGTGGCCCTTTAAGTTGAGGTTAGGGAATCGCAATCCACGCTTTGTTGCGTGGCCCCTTGAGTTGTGGTCGGGGACGCTCAATCCACGGTTTGTTGCGTGGCCCTTTGAGTTGGAGGTAGGGACTGTCAATCCACGCATTGTTGCGTGGCCCCTTGAGTTGGGGTTAGGGACTCAATCCACGCTTTGTTGCGTGGCCTCTTCAGCTGCGGTTAGGGACTCGCAATCCACGCTTTGTTGCATGGACCCTTAAGTTGGGGTTAGGGACTCGCCATCCCCGCTCTATTGTCCGGCCCCTTGAGTTGGGGTTAGGGACTCAGAATCCACGCTTTGTTGCGTGGCCCCTTGAGTTGGGGTTAGGGACCCTCAATCTACGCTTTGTTGCGTGGCCCCTTGAGTTGGGGTTAGGGACTTCCAATCCATGCTTTCTTTTGTGGCCCCTTGGCTTGGAGTTAGGGACTCTCAATTCACGCTTCGTTGCACGGCCCCTTGAGTACGGGTTGGGGACTCTCAATGCACGCTTTGTTGCGTGGCCCCTTGACTTGGGCTTAGGGACTCTCAATAAACGCTGTGTTGCGTGGCCCCTTGATTCGGGGTTAGGGACTCGCAATCCACGCTTTATTGTGTTGCCCCTTGAGTTGCGGTTAGGGACTCTCAATCCACGCTTTGTTGCATTGCCCCTTGAGTTGGGGTTAGGGACTCTCAATTCACGCTTTGTTGCGTGGCCCCTTGAGTTGGGGTTAGGGACTCAATCCACGCTTTGTTGCGTGGCCCCTTGAGTTGCGGTTAGGGACTCTCAATCCACGCTTTGTTGTGTGGCCCCTTGATTGGGGGTTAGGGAGTCGCAATCCACGCTTTGTTGCGTGGCCCCTTGAGTTGGGGTTATGGACTCTCAATGCACGCTTTGTTGCGTGGCCCCTTGAGTTGGGGTTATGGAGTCGCAATCCACGCTTTGTTGCGTGGCCCCTTGAGTGGCGGTTAGGGACTCTCAATCCACGCTTTGTTGTGTGGCCCCTTGATTGGGGGTTAGGGAGTCGCAATCCCCGCTTTGTTGCACGGCCCCTTGAGTTCGGGTTGGGGACTCTCAATCCACGCTTTGTTGCGTGGCCCCTTGAGTTGGGGTTAGGGACTCCCAATCCACGCTTTGTTGTGTGGCCCCTTGAGTTGGGGTTAGGGACGCTCAATCCACACTTTGTTGTGTGGCCCCTTGAGTTGGGGTTAGGGACTCTCAATCCACGCTTTGTTGTGTGGCCCCTTGAGTTGGGGTTAGGGACTCTCGATACACGCTTTGTTGCGTGGCCCCTTGAGTTGGGGTTAGGGACTCTCAATACACGCTTCGTTGCGTGGCCCCTTGATTTGGGGTTAGGGACCCTCAATACATGCTTTGCTGCGTGGCCCCTTGAGTTGGGGATAGGGACTTGCAATCCACGCTTTGTCGTGTGGCCCCTTGGCTTGGGGTTACGGACTCTCAATCCACGCTTTGTTGCATTGCCCTTTCAGTTGGGTTTAGGGACTCTCAATCCACGCTTTGTTGCGTGGCCCCTTGAGTTGGGGTTAGGGACTCTCGATACACGCTTTGTTGCGTGGCCCCTTGAGTTGGGGTTAGGGACTCTCAATACACGCTTTGTTGCGTGACCCCTTGAGTTGGGGTTAAGGACTCTCAATACATGCTTTGTTGCGTGGCCCCTTGAGTTGGGGATAGCGACTCGCAATCCACGCTTTGTTGTGTGGCCCGTTGGCTTGGGGTTAGGGAGTGTCAATCCACGCTTTGTTGCGTGGCCCCGTGAGTTGGGGTTAGGGACTCGCAATCCAAGCTTTGTTGCGTGGCCCCTTGACTTGGGGTCAGGGACTGCTACTCCACGCTTTGTTGCGTGGCCCCTTGAGTTGGGGATAGGGACTCTCAATCCATGCTTTAGTGTGTGGCCCTTTGAGTTGGGTTCGGGACTCGCAATCCACGCTTTGTGGCGTGGCCCCTTGAGTTGGGGTTAGGGACTCGCAATCCACGCTTTGTTGCGTGGCCCCTTGAGTGGGGGATAGGGACTCTCAATCCACGGTTTCTTGCATTCCCCCATTCAGTTGGGGTTAGGGAGTGTCAATCCATGCTTTGTTGTGTGGCCCCTTGACTTGGGGTTAAGGACTCGCAATCCACGCTTTGTTGTGTGGCCCCTTGAGTTGGGGTTAGGGACTCTCAATCAACGCTTTATTGCGTGGCCCCTTGAGTTGGGGTTAGGGACTCGCAATACACGCTTTGTTGCGTGGCCCCTTGAGTTGGGGTTAGGGACTCTCAATCCACGCTTTGTTGCGCGGCCCCTTGAGTTGGGGTTAGGGATTGTCAATCCATGCTTTGTTGCGTGGCCCCTTGAGTTGGGGTTAGGGACTCGCAATCCACGCTTTGTTGCGTGGCCCCTTGAGTTGGGATTAGGCACTCTCAATCCACGCTTTGTTGCGCGGCCCCTTGACTTGGGATTAGGGACTCGCAATCCACGCTTTGTTGCGCGGCCCCTTGAGTTGGGGTTAGGGACTGTCAATCCACGCTTTGTTGCGTGGCCCCTTGAGTTGGGGTTAGGGACTCTAAATCCACGCTTTGTTGCGTGGCCCCTTGAGTTGGGGTTAGGGACTCGCAATCCACGCTGTGTTGCGTGGCCCCTTGAGTTGGGGATAGGGACTCTCAATCCACGGTTTGTTGCATTGACCCTTCAGTTGGGGTTAGGGAGTGTCGATCCATGCTTTGTTATGTGGCCCCTTGACTTGGGGTTAAGGACTCGCAATCCACGCTTTGTTGTGTGGCCCCTTGAGTTGGGGTTAGGGAGTCGCAATCCACGCTTTGTTGCGTGGCCCCTTGAGTTGGGGTTAGGGACTCTAAATCCACACTTTGTTGCATGGCCCCTTGAGCTGAGGTTAGGGACTCTGAATCCCCGCTTTGTTGCGTGGCCCATTGAGTTCGGGTTAGGCACTCCTAATCCACGCTTTGTTGCATGGCCCCTTGGATTGTGGTTAGGGACTCGCAATCCACGCTTTGATGCGTGGCCCTTTGAGTTGGGGTTAGGGAGTCGCAATCCACAATTGTTGCGTGGCCCCTTGAGTTGGGGTTAGGGAGTCGCAATCCACGCTTTGTTACGTGGCCCCTTGAGTTGGGGTTAGGGACTCGCAATCCACGCTTTGTTGCGTGGCCCCTTGAGTTGCGGTCGCGGACGCTCAATCCACGCTTTGTTGCGTGGCCCCTTGAGTTGGAGTTAGCGACTCGCAATCCACGCTTTGTTGCGTGGCCCCTTGAGTCCGAGTTAGGGACTCTCAATACTTGCTTTGTTGCGTGGCCCCTTGAGTTGGGGTTAGGGACTCACAATCCACGCTTTATTGTGTGGCTCCTTGAGTTGCGGTTAGGGACTCGCAATCCACGCTTTGTTGCGTGGCCCCTGAGTTGGGGTCACGGACTGTCAATCCATGCTTTGTTGCGTGGCTCCTTGAGTTGGGGTTAAGGACTCGCAATCCACGCTTTGTTGCGTGGCCCCTGAGTTGGGGTTAGGGACTCTCAATCCACGCTTTGTTGTGTGGCCCCTTGAGTTGGGGTTAGGGACTCTCAATCCACGCTTTGTTGCATGGCCCCTTGAGTTGGGGTTAGGGACTCTCAATCCACGCTTTGTTGTGTGGCCCCTTGAGTTGGGGTTAAGGACTCGCAATCCACGCTTCGTTTTGTGGCCCCTTGAGTTGGGGTTAGGGACTTCCAATCCATGCTTTATTGTGTGGCCCCTTGGCTTGGAGTTAGGGACTCTCAATCCACGCTTTGTTGCGTGGCCCCTTGAGTTGGGGTTAGGGACTCTCAATCCACGCTTTGTTGTGTGGCCCCTTGAGTTGGGGTTAGGGACTCTCAATCCACGCTTTGTTGCATTGCCCCTCAGTTGGGGTTAGGGACTCTCAATCCACGCTTTGTTGCGTGGCCCCTTGAGTTGGGGTTAGAGACTCTCGATACACGCTTTGTTGCGTGGCCCCTTGAGTTGGGGTTAGGGACTCTCAATACACGCTTTGTTGCGTGGCCCCTTGAGTTGGGGTTAGGGACTCTCAATACATGCTTTGTTGCGTGGCCCCTTGAGTTGGGGATAGGGACTCGCAATCCACGCTTTGTTGTGTGGCCCCTTGAGTTGGGGTTAGGGACTCGCAATCCACGCTTTGTTGCGTGGCCCCTTGAGTTGGGGTTAGAGACTCTCAATCCACGCTTTGTTGCGCGGCCCCTCGACTTGGGATTAGGGACTCGCAATCCACGCTTTGTTGCGCGGCCCCTTGAGTTGGGGTTAGGGACTGTCACACCACGCTTTGTTGCGTGCCCCCATGAGTTGGGGTTAGGGACTCTAAATCCACGCTTTGTTGCGTGGCCCCTTGAGTTGGGGTTAGGGACTCGCAATCCACGCTGTGTTGCGTGGCCCCTTGAGTTGGGGATAGGGACTCTCAATCCACGGTTTGTTGCATTGACCCTTCAGTTGGGGTTAGGGAGTGTCGATCCATGCTTTGTTGTGTGGCCCCTTGACTTGGGGTTAAGGACTCGCAATCCACGCTTTGTTGTGTGGCCCCTTGAGTTGGGGTTAGGGAGTCGCAATCCACGCTTTGTTGCGCGGCCCCTTGAGTTGGGGTCACGGACTGTCAATCCATGCTTTGTTGCGTGGCTCCTTGAGTTGGGGTTAAGGACTCGCAATCCACGCTTTGTTGCGTGGCCCCTGAGTTGGGGTTAGGGACTCTCAATCCACGCTTTGTTGTGTGGCCCCTTGAGTTGGGGTTAGGGACTCTCAATCCACGCTTTGTTGCATGGCCCCTTGAGTTGGGGTTAGGGACTCTCAATCCACGCTTTGTTGTGTGGCCCCTTGAGTTGGGGTTAAGGACTCGCAATCCACGCTTCGTTTTGTGGCCCCTTGAGTTGGGGTTAGGGACTTCCAATCCATGCTTTATTGTGTGGCCCCTTGGCTTGGAGTTAGGGACTCTCAATCCACGCTTTGTTGCGTGGCCCCTTGAGTTGGGGTTAGGGACTCTCAATCCACGCTTTGTTGTGTGGCCCCTTGAGTTGGGGTTAGGGACTCTCAATCCACGCTTTGTTGCATTGCCCCTCAGTTGGGGTTAGGGACTCTCAATCCACGCTTTGTTGCGTGGCCCCTTGAGTTGGGGTTAGAGACTCTCGATACACGCTTTGTTGCGTGGCCCCTTGAGTTGGGGTTAGGGACTCTCAATACACGCTTTGTTGCGTGGCCCCTTGAGTTGGGGTTAGGGACTCTCAATACATGCTTTGTTGCGTGGCCCCTTGAGTTGGGGATAGGGACTCGCAATCCACGCTTTGTTGTGTGGCCCCTTGAGTTGGGGTTAGGGACTCGCAATCCACGCTTTGTTGCGTGGCCCCTTGAGTTGGGGTTAGAGACTCTCAATCCACGCTTTGTTGCGCGGCCCCTCGACTTGGGATTAGGGACTCGCAATCCACGCTTTGTTGCGCGGCCCCTTGAGTTGGGGTTAGGGACTGTCACACCACGCTTTGTTGCGTGCCCCCATGAGTTGGGGTTAGGGACTCTAAATCCACGCTTTGTTGCGTGGCCCCTTGAGTTGGGGTTAGGGACTCGCAATCCACGCTGTGTTGCGTGGCCCCTTGAGTTGGGGATAGGGACTCTCAATCCACGGTTTGTTGCATTGACCCTTCAGTTGGGGTTAGGGAGTGTCGATCCATGCTTTGTTGTGTGGCCCCTTGACTTGGGGTTAAGGACTCGCAATCCACGCTTTGTTGTGTGGCCCCTTGAGTTGGGGTTAGGGAGTCGCAATCCACGCTTTGTTGCGTGGCCCCTTGAGTTGGGGTTAGGGACTCTCAATCCACACTTTGTTGCATGGCCCCTTGAGCTGAGGTTAGGGACTCTGAATCCCCGCTTTGTTGCGTGGCCCCTTGAGTTCGGGTTAGGCACTCCTAATCCACGCTTTGTTGCATGGCCCCTTGGATTGTGGTTAGGGACTCGCAATCCACACTTTGATGCGTGGCCCCTTGAGTTGGGGTTAGGGAGTCGCAATCCACACTTTGTTGCGTGGCCCACTGAGTTGGGGATAGGGACTCTCAATCCATGCTTTAGTGTGTGGCCCTTTGAGTTGGGTCAGGGACTCGCAATCCACGCTTTGTGGCGTGGCCCTTTGAGTTGGGGTTAGGGACTCGCAATCCACGCTTTGTTGCGTGGCCCCTTGAGTGGGGGATAGGGACTCTCCATCCACGGTTTCTTGCATTGCCCCTTCAGTTGGGGTTAGGGAGTGTCAATCCATGCTTTGTTGTGTGGCCCCTTGACTTGGGGTTAAGGACTCGCAATCCACGCTTTGATGTGTGGCCCCTTGAGTTGAGGTTAGGGACTCTCAATCAACGCTTTATTGCATGGCCCCTTGAGTTGGGGTTAGGGACTCGCAATCCACGCTTTGTTGCGTGGCCCCTTGAGTTGGGGTTAGGGACTCGCAACCCACGCTTTGTTGCGCGGCCCCTTGAGTTGGGGTTAGGGATTGTCAATCCACGCTTTGTTGCGTGGCCCCTTGAGTTGGGCCTAGGGACTCGCAATCCACGCTTTGTTGCGTGGCCCCTTGAGTTGGGGTTAGGGACTCTCAATCCACGCTTTGTTGCGCGGCCCCTTGAATTGGGAGTAGGGACTCGCAATCCACGTCTTGTTGCGCGGCCCCTTGAGTTGGGGTTAGGGACTGTCAATCCACGCTTTGTTGCGTGGCCCCTTGAGTTGGGGTTAGGGACTCCAAATCCACGCTTTGTTGCGTGGCCCCTTGAGTTGGGGTTAGGGACTCGCAATCCACGCTTTGTTGCGTGGCCCCTTGAGTTGGGGATAGGGACTCTCAATCCACGGTTTGTTGCATTGACCCTTCAGTTGGGGTTAGGGAGTGTCGATCCATGCTTTGTTGTGTGGCCCCTTGTCTTGGGGTTAAGGACTCGCAATCCACGCTTTGTTGTGTGGCCCCTTGAGTTGGGGTTAGGGAGTCGCAATCCACGCTTTGTTGCGTGGCCCCTTGAGTTGGGGTTAGGGACTCTCAATCCACACTTTGTTGCATGGCCCCTTGAGCTGAGGTTAGGGACTCACAATCCCCGCTTTGTTGCGTGGCCCCTTGAGTTCGGGTTAGGCACTCCTAATCCACGCTTTGTTGCATGGCCCCTTGGATTGTGGTTAGGGACTCGCAATCCACGCTTTGATGCGTGGCCCCTTGAGTTGGGGTTAGGGAGTCGCAATCCACACTTTGTTGCGTGGCCCACTGAGTAGGGGATAGGGACTCTCAATCCATGCTTTAGTGTGTGGCCCTTTGAGTTGGGTCAGGGACTCGCAATCCACGCTGTGTGGCGTGGCCCTTTGAGTTGGGGTTAGGGACTCGCAATCCACGCTTTGTTGCGTGGCCCCTTGAGTGGGGGATAGGGACTCTCAATCCACGGTTTCTTGCATTGCCCCTTCAGTTGGGGTTAGGGAGTGTCAATCCATGCTTTGTTGTGTGGCCCCTTGACTTGGGGTTAAGGACTCGCAATCCACGCTTTGTTGTGTGGCCCCTTGAGTTGGGGTTAGGGACTCTCAATCAACGCTTTATTGCATGGCCCCTTGAGTTGGGGTTAGGGACTCGCAATCCACGCTTTGTTGCGTGGCCCCTTGAGTTGGGGTTAGGGACTCGCAATCCACGCTTTGTTGCGCGGCCCCTTGAGTTGGGGTTAGGGACTGGCAATCCACGCTTTGTTGCGTGGCCCCTTGAGTTGGGCCTAGGGACTCGCAATCCACGCTTTGTTGCGTGGCCCCTTGAGTTGGGGTTAGGGACTCTCAATCCACGCTTTGTTGCGCGGCCCCTTGAATTGGGAGTAGGGACTCGCAATCCACGTCTTGTTGCGCGGCCCCTTGAGTTGGGGTTAGGGACTGTCAATCCACGCTTTGTTGCGTGGCCCCTTGAGTTGGGGTTAGGGACTCCAAATCCACGCTTTGTTGCGTGGCCCCTTGAGTTGGGGTTAGGGACTCGCAATCCACGCTTTGTTGCGTGGCCCCTTGAGTTGGGGATAGGGACTCTCAATCCACGGTTTGTTGCATTGACCCTTCAGTTGGGGTTAGGGAGTGTCGATCCATGCTTTGTTGTGTGGCCCCTTGTCTTGGGGTTAAGGACTCGCAATCCACGCTTTGTTGTGTGGCCCCTTGAGTTGGGGTTAGGGAGTCGCAATCCACGCTTTGTTGCGTGGCCCCTTGAGTTGGGGTTAGGGACTCTCAATCCACACTTTGTTGCATGGCCCCTTGAGCTGAGGTTAGGGACTCACAATCCCCGCTTTGTTGCGTGGCCCCTTGAGTTCGGGTTAGGCACTCCTAATCCACGCTTTGTTGCATGGCCCCTTGGATTGTGGTTAGGGACTCGCAATCCACGCTTTGATGCGTGGCCCTTTGAGTTGGGGTTAGGGTTTCGCAATCCACACTTTGTTGCGTGGCCCCTTGAGTTGGGGTTAGGGAGTCGCAATCCACGCTTTGTTACGTGGCCCCTTGAGTTGGGGTTAGGGACTCGCAATCCACGCTTTGTTGCGTGGCCCCTTGAGTTGCGGTTGCGGACGCTCAATCCACGCTTTGTTGCTTGGCCCCTTGAGTCCGAGTTAGGGACTCTCAATACTTGCTTTGTTGCGTGGCCCCTTGAGTTGGGGTTAGGGACTCACAATCCACGCTTTATTGTGTGGCTCCTTGAGTTGCGGTTAGGGACTCGCAATCCACGCTTTGTTGCGTGCCCCCTTGAGTTGGGGTCACGGACTGTCAATCCATGCTTTGTTGCGTGGCTCCTTGAGTTGGGGTTAAGGACTCGCAATCCACGCTTTGTTGCGTGGCCCCTCAGTTGGGGTTAGGGAGTCTCAATCCACGCTTTGTTGTGTGGCCCCTTGAGTTGGGGTTAGGGACTCTCAATCCACGCTTTGTTGCATGGCCCCTTGAGTTGGGGTCACGGACTGTCAATCCATGCTTTGTTGCGTGGCCCCTCAGTTGGGGTTAGGGAGTCTCAATCCACGCTTTGTTGTGTGGCCCCTTGAGTTGGGGTTAGGGACTCTCAATCCACGCTTTGTTGTGTGGCCCCTTGAGTTGGGGTTAAGGACTCGCAATCCACGCTTCGTTCTGTGGCCCCTTGAGTTGGGGTTAGGGACTTCCAATCCATGCTTTATTGTGTGGCCCCTTGGCTTGGAGTTAGGGACTCTCAATCCACGCTTTGTTGCGTGGCCCCTTGAGTTGGGGTTAGGGACTCTCAATCCACGCTTTGTTGTGTGGCCCCTTGAGTTGGGGTTAGGGACTCTCAATCCACGCTTTGTTGCATTGCCCCTCAGTTGGGGTTAGGGACTCTCAATCCACGCTTTGTTGCGTGGCCCCTTGAGTTGGGGTTAGAGACTCTCGATACACGCTTTGTTGCGTGGCCCCTTGAGTTGGGGTTAGGGACTCTCAATACACGCTTTGTTGCGTGTTCCCTTGAGTTGGGGTTAGGGACTCTCAATACATGCTTTGTTGCGTGGCCCCTTGAGTTGGGGATAGGGACTCGCAATCCACGCTTTGTTGTGTGGCCCCTTGGCTTGGGGTTAGGGACTCTCAATCCAAGGTTTGTTGCATTGCCCCTTCAGTTGGGGATAGGGACTCTCAATCCACGCTTTGTTGCGTGGCCCCTTGAGTTGGGGTTAGGGACTCTCGATACACGCTTTGTTGCGTGGCCCCTTGAGTTGCGGTTAGGGACTCTCAATCCATGGTTTGTTGCGTGGCCCCTTGAGTTGGGGATAGGGACTCGCAATCCACGCTTTGTTGTGTGGCCCCTTGAGTTGGGGTTAGGGACTCTCAATACACGCTTTGTTGCCTGGCGCCTTCAGTTGGGGTTAGGGACTCTCAATGCATGCTTTGTTGCGTGGCCCCTTGATTTTGGGTTAGGGACTCTCAATCCACGCTTTGTTGTGTGGCCCCTTGACTTGGGGTTAGGGACTCTCCATACACGCTTTGTTGCGTGGCCCCTTGAGTTGGGGTTAGGGACTCTCAATCCACGCTTTGTTGCGTGGCCCCTTGAGTTGGGGTTAGGAACTCTCAATACATGCTTTGTTGCGTGGCCCCTTGAGTGGGGGATAGGGACTCGCAATCCACGCTTTGTTGCATTGCCCCTTGAGTTGGGGTTAGGGACTCTCAAACCACGCTTTGTTGCGTGGACCCTTGAGTTGGGGATAGGGACTCTCAATCCACGCTTTGTTGCATTGCCCCTTCAATTGGGGTTAGGGACTCTCAATCCACGCTTTGTTGTGTGCCCGCTTGGCTTGGGGTTAGGGACTCTCAATCCACGCTTTGTTGCTTTGCCCCTTCAAGTGGGGTTAGGGACTGTCAATCCACGTCTTGTTGCGTGGCCCCTTGAGTTGGGGTTAGGGACTCTCGATACACGCTTTGTTGCGTGGCCCCTTGAGTTAGGGTTAGGGACCTCTCAATACACGCTTTGTTGCGTGGCCCCTTGACTTGAGGTTAGGGACTCTCAATACACGCTTTGTTGCGTGGCCCCTTAAGTTGGGGTTAGGGACTCGCAATCCACGCTTTATTGTTTGGCCCCTTGAGTTGGGGTTAGGGACTCACAATCCACGCTTTGTTGCGGGGCCCCTTGATTTGGGTTTAGGGACTGTCAATCCACGCTTTGTTTTGTGGCCCCTTGATTTGGGGTTAGGGACTCTCAATCCACGCTTTGTTGCGTGGCCCCTGAGTTGGGGTTAGGGACTCTCAATCCACGCTTTGTTGCGTGGCCCCTTGAGTTGGGGTTAGGGACTGTCAATCCACGCTTTGTTGTGTGGCCCCTTGAGTTGGGGTTAGGGACTCTCAATCCACGGTTTGTTGCATTGCCCCTTCAGTTGGGGTTAGGGACTATCAATCCACGCTTTGTTGCCTGGCCCCTTGAGTTGGGGTTAGGGACTCTCGATACACGCTTTGTTGCGTGGCCCCTTGAGTTAGGGTTAGGGACTCTCAATACACGCTTTGTTGCATTGCCCCTTCAGTTGGGGTTAGGGACTCTCGATACACGCTTTGTTCCGTGGCCCCTTGAGTTGGGCTTAGGGACTCTCAATCCACGCTTTGTTGTGTGGCCCCTTGAGTTGGGGTTACGGACTCGCAATCCACCCTTTATTGTGTGGCCCCTTGACTTGGGGTTGGGGACTCTCAATACACGCTTTATTGCGTGGCCCCTTAAGTTGGGGTTAGGGACTCACAATCCACGCTTTGTTGCGTGGCCCCTTGAGTTGGGGTTAGGGACTCAGAATCCACGCTTTGTTGCGTGGCCCCTTGAGTTGGGTTTAGGGACTGTCAATCCATGGTTTGTTGCGTGGCCCCTTGACTTGGGGTTAGGGACTCGCAATCCATGCTTTGTTTTGTGGCCCCTTGATTTGGGGTTAGGGACTCTCAATCCACGCTTTGTTGTGTGGCCCCTGAGTTGGGGTTAGGGACTCTCAATCCACGCTTTGTTGCATGGCCCCTTGAGTTGCGGTTAGGGACTCTCAATCCACGCTTTGTTGCATGGCCCCTTGAGTTGGGGTTAGGGACTCTCAATCCACGCTTTGTTGTGTGGCCCCTTGAGTTGGGGTTAAGGATTCGCAATCTACGCTTCGTTCTGTGGCCCCTTGAGTTGGGGTTAGGGACTTCCAATCCATGCTTTCTTGTGTGGCCCCTTGGCTTGGAGTTAGGGACTCTCAATCCACGCTTTGTTGTGTGGCCCCTTGAGTTGGGGTTAGGGACTCTCGATACACGCTTTGTTGCGTGGCCCCTTGAGTTGGGGTTAGGGACTCTCAATACACGCTTTGTTGCGTGGCCCCTTGAGTTGGGGTTAGGGACTCGCAATCCACGCTTTATTGTGTGGCCCCTTGAGTTGGGGTTAGGGACTCTCAATCCACGCTTTGTTGTGTGGCCCCTTGAGTTGGGGTTGGGGAGTCACTCCACACTGTGTTGCATGCCCCCTTGACTTGGGGTTAGGGACTCTCAATACACGCTTTGTTGCGTGACCCCTTGAGTGGCGGTTAGGGACTTGCAATCCACGCTTTGTTGCGTGGCCCCTGAGTTGGGGTCAGGGACTCCTAATCCACGCTTTGTTGCATGCTTCCTTGACTTGGGGTTAGGGACTGTGAATACACGCTTTGTTGCGTGGCCCCTTGAGTTGGGGTTAGGGACTCGCAATCCACGCTTTGTTGCGTGGCCCCTTGAGTTGGGGTCAGGGACTCCTAATCCACGCTTTGTTGCATGCTTCCTTGACTTGGGGTTAGGGACTCTCAATCCACGCTTTGTTGCGTGGCCCCTTCAGTCGCTGTTAGGGACTCGCAATCCACGCTTTGTTGCGTGGCCCCTTGAGTTGGGGTCAGGGACTCCTAATCCACGCTTTGTTGCATGCTTCCTTGACTTGGGGTTAGGGACTGTGAATACACGCTTTGTTGCGTGGCCCCTTGAGTTGGGGTTAGGGACTCTCAATCCACCCTTTGTTGCATGGCCCCTTGAGTTGGGGATAGGGACTCGCAATCCATGCTTTGTTGCATTGCCCCTTTAGTTGCGGTTAGGGACTCTCAATCCATGCTTTGTTGCATTGCCCCTTGAGTTGGGGTTAGGGACTCTCAATCCACGCTTTGTTGCGTGGCCCCTTGAGTTGGGGTGAGGGACTCTCAATCCACGCTTTGTTGCGTGGCCCCTTGAGTTGGGGTTAGGGACTCTCAATCCACGCTTTGTTGTGTGGCCCCTTGGGTTGGGGTTAGGGAATCGCGGTCCACGCCTTGTGTGTGGCCCCTGGAGTTGGGGTTAGGGACTCTCAATCCACGCTTTGTTGCGTGGCCCCTTGAGTTGGGGTTAGGGACTCTCATTCCACGCTTTGTTGCGTGGCCCCTTGAGTTGGGGTTAGGGACTGTCAATCCACGCTTTATTGTGTGGCCCCTCGAGTTGGGGTTAGGGACTATCAATCCACGCTTTGTTGCGTGGCCCCTTGAGTGGGGATTAGGGACTGTCAATCCACGCTTTGTTGGATGGCCCCTTGAGTTGGGGTTAGGGACTCGCAATCCACGCTTTATTGTGTGGCCCCTTGAGTTGGGGTTAGGGACTGTCAATACACGCTTTGTGGCGTGGCCCCTTGAGTTGGTGTTAGGGACTCTCAATCCACGCTTTGTTGCGTGGCCCCTTCAGTTGCTGTGAGGGACTCTCAATCCACGCTTTGTTGCGTGGCCTCTTGAGTTGGCGTTAGGGACTCCTAATCCACGCTTTGTTGTGTGGCCCCTTGATTTGGGGTTAGGGACTGACTCTCCACGCTTTGTTGCATGCTTCCTTGCCTGGGGGTTAGGGACTCTGAATACAGGCTTTGTTGTGTGGCCCCCTGAGTTGCAGTTAGGGACTCACAATCCACGCTTTGTTGCGTAGCCCCTTGAGTCGGGGTTAGGGACTCTCAATGCACGGTTTGTTGCGTGGCCCCTTGATTTCGGTTTAGGGACTCCTGATCCACGCTTTGTTGCATGGCCCCTTGAGTTGGGGTTAGGGACTCGCAATCCATGCTTTGTTGGATTGCCCCTTGAGTTGCGGTTATGGACACGCTTTGTTGCGTGGCCCTTTGAGTTGGGCTTAGGGACTGGCAATCCACGCTTTGTTGCGTGGCCCCTTGACTTGGGGTTAGGGACTGTCAATCCACGCTTTGTTGCGTGGCTCCTTGAGTTGGGGTTAGGGACTCTCAATCCACGCTTTGTTGCGTGGCTCCTTGAGTTGGGGTTACCGACTCGCAATCCACGCTTTGTTGTGTGGCCCCTTGACTTGGGGTTAGGGACTCTCAATTCACGCTTTGCTGTGTGGCTCCTTGAGTTGGGGTTAGGGACTCGCAATCCACGCTTCATTGTGTGGCCCCTTGAGTTGGGGTTAGGGACTCGCAATCCACGCTTTATTGTGTGGCCCCTTGAGTTGGGGTTAGGGACTCGCAATCCAAGCTTTGTTGCGTGGCCCTTCATGCGGGGGTTGGGGACTGTCAATCCACGCTTTGTTGCGTGGCCCCTTGAGTTGGGGTTAGGGACTCACAATCCACGCTTTATTGTGTGGCCCCTTGAGTTGGGGTTAGGGACTCGCAATCCACGCTTTATTGCGTGGCCCCTTGAGTGGGGGTTAGGGACTGTCAATGCACGCTTTTTTGCGTGGCCCCTTGAGTTGGGGTTAGGGACTCGCAATCCACGCTTTATTGCATGGCCCCTTGTGTTAGGGTTAGGGACTCGCAATCCATGCTTTGTTGCGTAGCCCCTTGAGTTGGGGTTAGGGACTGTCAATACACGCTTTGTGGCGTGGCCCCTTGACTTGGGGTTAGGGACTCCTAATCCACGATTTGTTGTGTGGCCCCTTGACTTGGGGTTAGGGACTCTCAATACACGCTTCGTTGCGTGGCCCCTTCAGTTGCGGTTAGGGACTCACAATCCACGCTTTGTTGCGTGGCCCCTCGAGTTGGGGTTAGGGACTCTCAATCCACGCTTTGTTGCATTGCCCCTTAAGTTGGGGTTAGGGACTCTCAATACACGCTTCGTTGCGTGGCCCCTTCAGTTGCGGTTAGGGACTCTCAATCCACGCTTTGTTGCGTGGCCCCTTGAGTTGGGGTTAGGGACTCTCAATCCACGCTTTGTCGCATGGCCCCTTAAGTTGGGGTTAGGGACTCTTAATCCACGCTTTGTTCCGTCGCCCCTTGAGTTGGGGTTAGGGACTCGCAATCCACGCTTTGTTGCGTGGCTTCTTGAGTTGCGGTTAAGGACCCTCAATCCACGCTTTGTTGCATGGCCCCTTGAGTTGGGGATAGGGACTCTCAATCCACGCTTTGTTGCGTGGCCCCTTGATTTGGGGTTAGGGACTGACCCTCCACGCTTTGTTGCATGCTTCCTTGACTTGGGGTTAGGGACTCTGAATACACGCTTTGTTGTGTGGCCCCTTGAGTTGCGGTTAGGGACTCACAATCCCCGCTTTGTTGTGTGGCCCCTTGGGTTGGGGTTAGGGACTCTCAATCCACGCTTTGTTGCATTGCCCCTTAAGTTGGGGTTAGGGACTCTCAATACACGCTTCGTTGCGTGGCCCCTTCAGTTGCGGTTAGGGACTCTCAATCCACGCTTTGTTGCGTGGCCCCTTGAGTTGGGGTTAGGGACTCCCAATCCACGCTTTGTCGCATGGCCCCTTAAGTTGGGGTTAGGGACTCTTAATCCACGCTTTGTTCCGTCGCCCCTTGAGTTGGGGTTAGGGACTCGCAATCCACGCTTTGTTGCGTGGCTTCTTGAGTTGCGGTTAGGGACTCTCAATCCACGCTTTGTTGCATGGCCCCTTGAGTTGGGGATAGGGACTCTCAATCCACGCTTTGTTGCGTGGCCTCTTGAGTTGGGGTTAGGGACTCCTAATCCACGCTTTGTTGTGTGGCCCCTTGATTTGGGGTTAGGGACTGACCCTCCACGCTTTGTTGCATGCTTCCTTGACTTGGGGTTAGGGACTCTGAATACACGCTTTGTTGTGTGGCCCCTTGAGTTGCGGTTAGGGACTCTCAATCCACGCTTTGTTGCGTGGCCCGTTGGGTTGGGGTTAGGGACTCTCAATCCACGCTTTGTTGCGTTGCCCCTTGAGTTGGGGTGAGGGACTCTGAATCCACGCTTTGTTGCGTGGCCCCTTGAGTTGGGGTTAGGGACTCTCAATCCACGCTTTGTTGCGTGGCCCCTGAGTTGGGGTTAGGGACTCTCAATCCACGCTTTGTCGCGTGGCCCCTTGAGTTGGGGTTAGGGATTGTCAATCCACGCTTTGTTGGGTGGCCCCTTGAGTTTGGGTGAGGGACTCTGAATCCACGCTTCATTGCGTGGCCCCTTGAGTTGGGGTTAGGGACTCTCAATACACGCTTTGTTGCGTGGCCCCTTGACTTGGGGTTAGGGACTCTCAATCCACGCTTTGTTGGGTGGCCCCTTGAGTTGGGGTTAGGGGCACTCAATCCACGCTTTGTGGTTTGGCCCCTTGAGTTCGGGTTAGGGACTCCTAATCCACGCTGTGTTGCATGGCCCCTTGAGTTGGGGTTAGGGACTCTCAATCCATGGTTTGTTGCGTGGCCCCTTGAGTTTGGGTTAGGAACTGTCAATCCACGCTTTGTTGGTTGGACCCATGAGTTGGGGTTAGGGACTGTCAATCCACGCTTTGTGGCGTGGCCCCTTGAGTTGGGGTTAGGGACTCGCAATCCACGCTTTGTTGCGTGGCCCCTTGAGTTGGGGTTAGGGACTCTCAATCCACGCATCGTTGGTTGGCCCCTTGAGTTGGGGTGAGGGACTCTGAAGGCACGCTTTATTGCGTGGCCCCTTGACTTGGGATTAGGGACCCTCAATCCCCGCTTTGTTGTGTGGCCCCTTGGGTTGGGGTTAGGGACTCTCAATCCATGGTTTGTTGCGTGGCCCCTTGAGTTGGCGTAGGGACTCGCAATCCACGCTTTGTTGTGTGGCCCCTTGAGTTGGGGTTAGGGACTCTCAATCCACGCTTTGTTTGATCGCCCCTTGAGTTGGGGTGAGGGACTCTGAAGCCACGCTTTATTGCGTGGCCCCTTGAGTTGGGGTTAGGGACTCTCCATCCTTGCTTTGTTGCGTGGCCCCTTGAGTTGGGGTTAGGGACTCTCAATCCACGCTTTGTTCTGTGGCCCCTTGAGTTGGTGTTAGCGACTACCAATCCACGCTTTCCTGTGCGTCCCCTTGAGTTGGGGATAGGGACTCTCAATCACCGCTTTATTGCGTGGCCCCTTGAGTTGGGGTTAGGAACTGTCAATCCACGCTGGTTTGGTTGGCCTCTTGAGTTGGGGTTAGGGACTCTCAATCCACGCTTTGTTGCCCGGCCCCTTGAGTTGGGGTTAGGGACTCTCAATCAACGCTTTGTTGGTTCGCCCCTTGAGTTGGGGTTAGGAACCCCCAATCCACGCTTTGTTGTGTGGCCCCTTGAGTTGGGGTTAGGGACTCTCAATCCACGCTTTGTTGCATGGCCCCCTGAGTTGGGGATAGGGACTCTCAATCCACGCCTTATTGCGTGGCCCCTTGAGTTTGGGTTAGGAACTCTCAATACACGCTTTGTTGGTTGGACCCATGAGTTGGGGTTAGGGACTGTCAATCCACGCTTTGTGGCGTGGCCCCTTGAGTTGGGGTTAGGGACTCTCAATCCACGCTTTGTTGGTTGGCCCCTTGAGTTGGGGTTAGGGACTCACAATCCACGCTTTGTTGCGTGGCCCCTTGAGTTGGGGTTAAGGACTCACAATCCACGCTTTGTGGCGTGGCCCCTTGAGTTGGGGTTAGGGACTCTCAATCCACGCTTTGTTGGTTGGCCCCTTGATTTGGGGTTAGGGACTCGCAATCCACGCTTTGTTGCGTGGCCCCTTGAGTTGGGGATAGGGACTCTCAATCCACGCTTTATTGCGTGGCCCCTTGAGTTCGGGTTAGGAACTGTCAGTCCACGCTTTGTTGATTGGAACCTTGAGTTGGGGTTAGGGACTTCCAATCCACGCTTTATTGCGTGGCCCCCTGGGTTGGGGTTAGGGACTCTCAATCCACGCTTTGTTGTGTGGCCCCTTGAGTTGGGGTTAGGGACTCTCAATCCACGCTTTGTTGCATGGCCCCTTGAGTTGGGGATAGGGACTCTCAATCCACGCCTTATTGCGTGGCCCCTTGAGTTTGGGTTAGGAATTGTGAATCCACGCTTTGTTGGTCCGACTCATGAGTTGGGGTTAGGGACTGTCAATTCACGCTTTGTGGCGTGGCCCCTTGAGTTGCGGTTAGGGACTCGCAATCCACGCATTGTTGCGTGGCCCCTTGTGTTGGGGTTAGGGACTCTCAATCCACGCTTTGTTGCATGGCCCCTTGAGTTGGGGATAGGGACTCTCAATCCACGCCTTATTGCGTGGCCCCTTGAGTTCGGGTTAGGAACTGTCAATCCACGCTTTGTTGGTTGGACCCATGAGTTGGGGTTAGGGACTGTCAATCCACGCTTTGTGGCGTGGCCCCTTGAGTTGGGGTTAGGGACTCTCAATCCACGCTTTGTCGGTTGGCCCCTTGAGGTCGGGTTAGGGACTCACAATCCACGCTTTCTTGCGTGGCCCCTTGAGTTGGGGTTAGGGACTCTCAATCCACGCTTTGTTGGTTGGCCCCTTGATTTGGGGTTAGGGACTCGCAATCCACGCTTTGTTGCGTGGCCCCTTGAGTTGGGGATAGGGACTCTCAATCCACGCTTTATTGCGCGGCCCCTTGAGTTCGGGTTAGGATGTGTCAGTCCACGCTTTGTTGATTGGAACCTTGAGTTGGGGTTAGGGACTTCCAATCCACGCTTTATTGCGTGGCCCCCTGGGTTGGGGTTAGGGACTCTCAATCCACGCTTTGTTGTGTGGCCCCTTGAGTTGGGGTTAGGGACTCTCAATGCACGCGTTGTTGCATGGCCCCTTGAGTTGGGGATAGGGACTCTCAATCCACGCCTTAATGCGTGGCCCCTTGAGTGGGGGTTAGGCACTCTCAATCCACGCTTTGTTGGTTGGCCCCTTGAGTTGGGGTTAGGGACTCGCAATCCACGCTTTGTTGCGTGGCCCCTTGAGTTGGGGTTAGGGACTCTCAATCCACGCTTTGTTGTGTGGCCCCTTGAGTTGGGGTTAGGGACTCGCAATCCACGCTTTGTTGCATGGCCCCTTGAGTTGGGGTTAGGGACTGTCAATCCACATTTTCTTGCATTGCCCCTTGAGTTGGGGTTAGGGACTGGCAATCCACGCTTTGTTGCGTGGCCCCTTGAGTTGGGGTCAGGGACTGTCGATCCACATTTTGTTGCATTGCCCCTTGAGTTGGGGTTAGGGACTCTCAATCCATGGTTTGTTGCGTGGCCCCTTGAGTTGGGGTTAGGGACTCGCAATCTACGCTTTGTTGCATTGCCCCTTCAGTTGGGGTTAGGGACTCTCAATCCACGCTTTGTTGCATGGCCCCTTGAGTTGGGGTTAGGGACTCTCAATCCACGCTTTGTTGTGAGGCCCCTTGAGTTGGGGTTAGGGACTCGCAATCCACGCTTTCCTGTGTTGCCCCTTGAGTTGGGGTTAGGGACTCTCATTCCACGCCCAGTATTTTCGCCCTCTTTTGGGTCTTTGAGAAGGCAGGGGTGAGGTGTCCACTTCTGTTTTTGTCTCCCTTTGTTTGGGGACCACCGAGAATGCAGGGGTGGCGTAGCACTTCACCCCTTTTTTGGGCTTCCGAGAAGGCTTTTTTCCCCCCCTTTGTGTATGCAACAATGTCCTTCAAGCAATGCTCTGCAAATGGCACCGAGCCATACACGAAGAAATCGGCCACAATCAGTTCGGTGGGCACGGATGATACCCTATGAATACACATGCAATGTACTTTTGCTTGGCTATTTGGGACTCTTTACCCTTGAACTGACGAAGGAGCTTATTCGGCATGGTAGCGGATGGTTGTACTTGTGCGAACTATTGCACTTTCGTGACGTGTGAGGCTGTGTTGCTATGGCTCGTAAAAGAACCGAATTTTAAGGTACCCTCTCAATACTATTGGGAGATTGTCGCCCAACGCCCTTTTAAGTTGGGCCGTATTGAGCGCAAGGTGACTCCACGTGCGGAGCCATTAAGAAAGGTTTGCACGCGCCAGTCACAATAACGTGCATCCCCCCCCAAAAAAAGACTCTTGCAAAAAGCTGCAGGAAGGTGGTGGCCGGTAGTGATAGCAATAGCGACGCTAATGTCTCCACGCTTGCTCTGAACCCACCCAATATTGATGAGTCTTCGTCTAATGCTGTTGCTGCACCCATGGAGGTGCATTGGAGAAACTGGTATTGCCTTAATCTCTTTCGGCCACCTTATGTGTGTGGCCAATGTTACAAGACCTGTGGTGCATGCCTTGTGAGGGGTGTGGTCATGGCCCTGTCAGGACTCTTCTTCTTGAGCCTGTTTTTCTTTCCAGTGCTGGCACATTGGATGTGGGCCATGGCCCTGTCAGGACTCTTTTCTTGAGCCTGATTTTGTGTCTAGTGCCAATGACACCATGTGAAACTATGTTATATTGGCCGCGTCCCAACCAATTGGTGGCCACGCAGAGTACTATGTGCTTTGTGGACTCGGTGTCCCATCGTAAAGGTCGCTATGGGGTGCCGCACGGAACCGGCAGCTGTACATATTGGTCATGTGTTGGAAAAGTTGTATTTCTTTCAACCTTTCAATTTTTTATATAATTTACAGGGCTTACCGCAAAAACAAATTGCACGCATTTACCGGAAAAATATTTCACGACTAGACGATTTTTTGTACACAACTTACCTTTCTCACAGCTTGGTCACCTTTTGCACATCTGGCCCATCCTGAATGATCACCTCCGTCATATGGTTGACCCCCTCAACCAGCCCCCCTTGCCACCACAAACACACACACGCCCGCAGCGGGTGTACCATTGTTTGGGGTTGTACTGCCGCATCATTTTCGGCGTACAATCACCCCCTTGGCCGCTGTTCCTGCATTTCCAGAAAGATGCGGGGGACAAGAGGGCGAGTCAGGCCCTGGAGCGCAATTCCCGCCTTGAGCACAAGATCCGAGACATGGAGCATAGCAAACAGCAGTATGAGGCTACTATACGGTCTTTGAAGCAGAGCAATACCGCATTGAGGGAGGAAAAGAACAAGGAGTCAAGCCGGGTTCAGGTGTGTGTGTGTGTGTGTGTGTGTGTGTGTGTGTGTGTGTGTGTGTGTGTGTGTGTGTGTGTGTGTGTGTGTGTGTGTGTGTGCACTGCAGAAAGGCACCTAGTGCCGTGTTTGAACGGCCTTTGTTTTGACACTGCACCTGACGAGATTTAGTACATTCAGGCCGCCTTTAACATCGCCCTGTTTGTCACGTTGACCGTGTGTGTTTGGGTGCCTGTGTGTACGTGAGCAGGCGCTCATGGGTATGCGCAAAAATTTTCAGTGGAACAAGAATGGGAGTTTGGAGGGTTGCTTCACGTTTGTGGGAATCCACCCTGCTGCTGCTGTGAGTACACTGGCTCATGTCTCCTGCCACAATGCAGATAGTCAGGACAATGGCAGTTTTCTGCTCTTTGATGTATAGTACATGGTGATGGTCAAAAGCAGGGCATCACATTCCACATCCCTCAGCCCAGCTCTCTGGGAGCAGCACCACTAACTCTATGCCCTCGGAAAACTTCTGATATCAACCTGCTTATGTGGGTCAGGAATCGACAAGCAACAGGCACGTGGCAGTAGAACCTTTTTACCAAAATGTTTTTACCTTTTTACCAAAAATTTACCAAAATTTTGGTAAATAGGGCAAAGGGAACCCCTGGGCCTTCTGCTGGCCACAAACAGGACGTGGTTGATCTAACTGCATCCTGTGCCCTGCTGCACAGTACAGTGTGCACACACTCTCCCAGGAGGGAACAGGTACATATGCAATAGCCTGAGGAATTTTCCCTGGTGTAATACCCAGTGCAAAAGGGAATGCAAAACGGTTGGCCCCAGAGTGTGCGCGCTTTATGTACTTGGGTATACAAAAAAACGACTTACTGAGGAAACACTTGCCTTCTTGGCTTTGAAACCAACCGAATTACTGGGGTTACAAGTTTTTTGATGCTTGAGTTTAGTGAAAAAGTTTTTCTACCTGGTTTACAGCACAAGAGAAATTAGTTGCTTTTTTTCCCCTCCAGTTCGCAGGTTCGCAGGTAGTAAGTAGTCCAGCATAGGTAACCACAAGGGGTGTGGCCCCTGATACGGCAGGGGTTATGTCGTCACAATCCACCTTCTTTCTTTGGGTGTGGTCCCGATCTTGCAAGGAATAGGTAGCTGCGACCCACAGTTTTTGGGGCCACCCTTGGATTGCTAAATTGCGACTAATGAGAAGTGCTCAGTTTGTGCCAATGGATTTGCGTTTTGCCAGCTCTATCTATCAAATGTGGATTTGGGAACCATTGGGTGGGATTCATTTGTCAATCCAATCTAAAGGCATTGCGAAAAAAGGGACCAACACCCATGTTCGGGCTTTGGGAGTCCAAAACAGATGGTGGCCTCTGTGGTTCTCAATCTTTGCACGTATGCAAGGAGGTGGTCAATCTTGTGGAAATCCGAGGGGGTGTTGCGCACCATCAATACGGATTGTTCTATCCGAGGCCTGGACAGTGACCTCTCAAATGGTTGGGGGGGGGACTGTGGAGCCTTTTGAGACAACTGCATCCTCAATGACCTCGAAACTCAAGAGCAACACTTCCTCTACCTAGGTCTAGAATGGGGATGCTCTTGTTGAAGCCAAGCAAACAACTGAGACCACTCCCAACCAGTCAATGCTGTCGCCCTTGACCCAAACCTATAGTGACCCAGGCCTCCAACTCCAGGGTTTAGACCCCCTCCACCCCTGGCCTAGGTCGAGGATGCCCATGCCAAGGGCGTGCAGGATGGCCGTTCACAGGGATACCAATATGTGGAAAGTGGTACAACGTCCCAAATGAATATCTCAAGGATGTAGTGAGTTAACTGAAAAATGGACCAAAGGAGCATTACAAAGAATGTTAATAGAACTCTTGCTCTGGTGCGCATCTACGGAAAGGGAATCCCAAATGGGTTTGACGTATTGTTGTGCCCCCAGGCTGGGATAGTGTGCTTTCGTCAAGGCTGCAGCAGACAGAGTGGGGTCTGAGACAAGGCGAGCGACAAGGACAAGGGATTGCCAAGGCTTGTGGGGTTTTTTTGGCCAGGTGGCTGCACGCCCTCGGTGTGCGGCTGTGGTTCATATCCAGGACGCGGCTGGGGCTGGGGCTAGGTCTGCAAGTGCGGTTGCCCTTCTTCAGGACCTTCAGAAGACCCTGGAGTCTCTGCGGAAAGAGTTGACTAATCAGCAAGTTATGAATACACAGCTGACCCAGCAGCAGCGCATGGCGGCCGGCAAAGGTCGTGGGCCCACAGAGCAAAGAAGTGTGCCTCTTGCCAGTTGCACTTCATCCCTATGTGCGCTCATTGCCGCTGTGCTGACTGGTGGTCTTCAATCACAGTGGCCACAGCATAATGCATTTATTCTCATTGACATTGACCATTACATGGTATGGGGTAAGTAAGGGCATTCATACTATCCCAGTGTCTTCATTCAAAATCCTCTGGCTCATAAAAATGTAATGGGGGTCTATGTATTGAGTAATGCATGCCAAACACAATGTATGGGTTCCGAGCATTCCCTTTGATACACCAAGCTGCCAGGTCCCTGGTGCACATTGGGGTGTAGCGGTTGCGGTCTGGCGCAAACATGGTCCTGAACTGACTGGGCCTGTGATTGCTATGTGTGCATCCCCTTTGGTCCCGATGCCCATCCAGGCCCAACGGTCCCGATGCCCATCCAGGCCCAACGGCCCACGGTACTTTATTTCAGGGGCTCAATGCACAGGTTTTGGCTCGCAAATTCAAAATAATTGCAAAGAATTATTTTACAGCTGTTTAGTGGTAAGCTGTTTACAGGCTGTTTAGTAGCAAAAACAAACAATTTGCTCAATATTATTTTTTTTATTTTCGCAAAATGTTCATGTTTAAAAATACTCGTGTTTCCACGGTATGCATTATGGAATGGGGAGGCTGACCCCTATCGGCTTTGTTGGTGCAGTAGTGTCTATTTCAGCACAACAATATACAACATTCTTGATGAGCGTTCTGCGTATTACTTCCCAAGCAAGCCTTACCTACATTGGGGGCGTGTGGCATGTTGTGGGACACATGTGTCCCACAACCTCTCCCACACCCCTGCCCCTATTGTAGGTTGTGGCGGTGCTCCCCATGTTGTCGTTTTGCAATGGATAGAATTGTCGTCCAAGCCTCTCTTTTTGAGGGCATTTTCCCAAATTTTGTACAGGATTCGCCACTTATTTGCACCAATACGAGCAAAAGATACATCTTGGCTAGAATTCAGTGGACGAAATCTCAGAAAAAAAATACTTTCCATGGGTGTTTCGCCGGGGGGGGGGGGGGTCAAACAGTTGCGAATAGCAGTTAGTCCACTTCGGGCCAACGGTCGGCCCTGGTACCTTGGTCCATTGGGTATGTTAGAACCCCCCCCCCCCCCATTTTGAGTGTGCCGAATTCAAAAACGAAGGTTTCGGACCGCAACTCAACGATATGTCACTGCCACGGGCCATTTACTGTTGACGGGTCAGGATTTCGGTCTGCCCAGATGTTGTGCTGCAGAGGTACCGGTGAACCATTTTGGGCCCATTTCTCCAACAGATCGTCGCAAAACCAACAAATGAAAAGGGCAAAAAGATGTGTTTTGTCATGCCAAATCCATTGGTTTTGATCTTGGGTCCTAACTCAACGATATGTCCAACATATTAGGGATTTATTGTCAATTTGGGTGCTTGAGAATCTGCTCAACCCAACTGGCCTCCACAAATCCGTGCCACCGTCTCACCATGCTCTAACTCTTGTTTTTTTTGGATTCAGCACGTCCGAAATAGGGGGGAACAATTTTTGCCGCGCGATAGTGGTGATATTTGAACAAAAATCCAAAAACGGTGAAAATTTGCCTCTATTCGCAACAAAATTGCTTCTTTGACCCCCCCCCCCCCCCGGCGAAACACCCATATATATTACCGCACCCCTCTCCCCTTACATTTTGCTAGGTGGCGCCCTTGCCAATCCAAGTTTTGAGCCCAAAACCCACCAGTGGCGCCCCTCGGCGAGGGCGGCAAGTCGGGAGGTGCCTACGCAATGCTACGCATTTTATGCCCCAAAAAGTTTTTTTTGGCCCAAAACGGCCCCGAAACTCGGTCAAAACAGCCAAATGGAGGGGAACGGTGGCTACATTGCACGTGTGCCTTGTTTGCCCCGTGGCAAAGAGCATCTTGTTGCCCCCTAACTCCACGATATGGCCAAGAAAAAGCCTAAAAATGGCCCAAAAAGTGCGCAACTTGTGTCAAACGGCCCCAAAACGAAAAACTAGCCATATCCCGGGGTACGTGGTCAAATCCCAATTGCAAGGGCACCTAGTCCACCTGCAACCCCCCACTTTTTGTGATTTCCAACCCTCAAAATTGCCCAACGAGACGCCTAGACCCCCGTACCAGTGGTCACTTGGTGGAGCTAGAGGGCAACGCAGGCCGCGTACGGTGGGGGCCAACAATGGGTCCACCAGGGTCCCCGGGGCGGAAAAAAATCATCTTTTGCAAAGTTGTTCTTAGACCACTTGAGATGCTCAAACAAGTGTCTTTATCCCGTTTTGAGCCCGTGGCGACGCGTTTTGGCCCATGGAAAATCCCAAAATGCTTTGAAAATGGGCCGTTTGGGGACCAAAAATGGACCAAAAAAGGGACAACAATTTTTTTCCAACAGCGATCCTGGACTCTTCGGGATGCGGAAACAAGTGTTTTCAGCGCATTTTGTGCCCCCGGTGATGCGTGTTGGGGCATGGAAAATGCCAAAATGACTTGAAAATGGGCTCTTTTTTGAGACCAAAAAAGAGTCCAAAATGGGTCAAGAAGTGTTTTTCCAAAAGTGACCCTAGACCAATTGGGGCACACAAACAAGTCACATGAGCGCATTTTGAGCCCAATTTGACTCCATGTAGCCCGTTTCACCACATGTATGCACCAAGTTTTACACTTCGCATGTACTTTAGAGCCGTATGGTGGAGCCACCTAGAGTCGGAGGGAAGGGTGTAGATTAGAGGATATGTTTATACACGCGCGCACACACACACATACATCCTCTAAGCTACACCCCTCTCCCGAACTCTAGTTGGCTCTAGAATACGGCTCAAAGGTACGTGCGAAGTGTACCACTTGGTGCACGTGTGTGGCCAAATGGGCTAAATTGTGTCAAAATCGGCTCAAAATGGGCACTATTGTCCCATTTGAGCACCCCCAAATGCTCCAACATTTTTTTTGGAAAACACATTTTTGACCCATCTTTGACGCGTTTTTGGTCACAAAATGGGCCATTTTCAAGGCTATTGGGACCTTAGAGGGGGGAAAAAAAGCTCAAATTGGGCTCAATTTGGGCTCATTTCACTTGTTTGTGCACTCCAAATGGTCCACAACCCTTTTTGGAAAAACACGTTTATGACCCATTTTTCACCCATTTTTGGTCCCAAACGGCCCATTTTCCAGGCATTTTGGGATTTCTCATCCATCATCCTTCACTTCTCTCAAGACGTAGCATGTTTATCCTATTTTTGATATGTGCCCTTGAATGCATGCATGTGTAGTATGCGACCAATGTCATTTTTTTTCGCAACTTGGACTCCCGACGGTAGGACATCATGGAAAGAATGAGAAGATAACACCGCAAGGCGTACACCTATATTTCAAAGTCCAACCATTCCGAGCACAATGCAAAAGAAAAGACCGGGAGGAAACTGGAAGGTAACGCCAAGATGTATATTTGCAAGTCCAACCATTGAGAGTAGAGTGTACAGTACGTGCCTATGGGAGGACGAGAAGAACGATATATAAAATTGGTGTAGATGTTCAGGTAATCCACCAAAAAATGTGGTAATGATTGTTTGGCCACGGTGTCTCTTTATTTGAAAACATCTTTTGCACGGCCTAGGACTTGGAATCGTTGCTTGGCCAACGCATCAGACTGGTTCTTATCCGGATGGAGTTGGAGAAAGAGAAGACGGTATTGTGCGGTTACTTCGGTGCCGTCTTTGGTCCCGAAAAATGCAAGGCATGGGCGTGGCGTTGGCGCCGCCTTGAACTCTCATTTGTTATGTGTGTCAACCACTCCTTGATTTCTTCCTCCAATAACATTGCATGATTCACTAGGCGTGTTGTCCTCGTTGCTTGGACCTAGGAGCCTCTTCGGATGTGGATTGATTTGACGATAATCGTTTGCGTCCATCATTGGATTGCTGTTGGTCCGTGAAGGGGCTGTTTTTGGACCTAGGCCCGGAAGTGGAGTTAGATGACCGGTTTCTTATATTCTTGTACTATGATGATGTACTTGGCTCTTGACTTCTCTTTCGTGGCACTTGGTGACCCGATTGACATAGCGGTGTATTAGGGGTCTGCTTGTGTGGCCGCATGCATGTTCGTGCTAACAAGGGAATCTTCTTGGTTGGCCTTACCGGTGGACTAGCGGATGGTGCGGATGATTTTCTTGGTTGGGATTTTGTTGTAGACTGCTTGTTGGTGGATGAATGCCCGGGTTTGGTGGTGCCTGATAACGAAGCCTTACCACATATGGTATTAAATGATGATGAAGAACTCCATTGGCGGTTGCGAATGGCTGCATGTATTCCGGCATCCGTCACGGTGGGGAGGGGCCCACACGCCGTCATTGCCCAATCGACGGGCTCATCGTTCTCTATCAAAGCATTTTCGTGCATGCAATTTTGAAACGTGCACACTGTGGAACGCAAGGTGCTTGAATCCTTTGCAAACATTTGGAGAACGCTTGCACAATACTCCAGGAACCAGCAAGGGACTTGTCCCGTTAGTTGCATAGAGGTACTCCATTGCATGGCGAGCATCACAACACGGGAACCACATGTATCGGAATCCGGTTGGGTTTCCTAATGATGCCAGGTAAAAGATCAGCCCATTTCATGATTGCCCGGAACGTTGTGCCATATGTGGACGAGTCATCTTTCAAGTCGTGAACAATGCTCTTTGATTTAATGGTAACATATGTGACCAAGACGTAGTGAACTCCAGCAGTTGAATCTCTTGATGTAAGAAGCCCGGGCAATCTTTTCTACTGAGTACAAATGAGTTGTAATGTGGTAGCATGCTGCACAATTGTAGCCAATGGCATGTTGATGACGACTGCCTTCACGGACTTCATTGCCTCATGGTAAGAAGAGCTCGAGGAGGCATTGAACACCGGAGGCTGACAACCATGCACACTCTGCCAAATTGCCGTTGTGATTGGACGTATCACTCCTCTCATCCAGCCAATAGGCGAAATCAAAGTGATAAATGCGTTCTTCCAAGTGCCGAAAGTCGGCAAATGATAAGGGCTTAGGGGCCTTGGATGCAGTGGGAGTAGGTGTCCGTATGTTTTGCTGCGTTTGTAGGATGTGCTTTTGAAAGAGTGCCTTTGTTCCACAAGATGACAAGCGGTGAGCAACACACATCACTCGCAATTGTACAACTGATATTTGAGCCAAGTCATGAGCACTAAAAACTCGGGGGTTGTTCTTGGCGTCCAGGAGTTCAAAACCGGCGGAAGGTTTTCGGGTAGCACCAATTGGCCGTCCTCGTCTGCGCACTTGTTCGGTTCCATCGTTGTTGAGATCTTCAATGTCCAGGGGCAATTTTTGTCTTGTTGCATTTGCCTTTCGATATAGGACCACCATGGAAATGCCACGTACACACCCTAGTGGCCAAAATTAAAGTCAATATGGTTAATTTTAATTTTTAATATATGAAGCGCTGAATACATTAATCTCGCATATATTAAGAGGTTAACGTTCAATTTTTTTGATTGGGTCATTTGTACTCACTTTTCCATCCCCACCGACGACCCATAAGGGGTGTTACGTGGTATATTGTTGCACAACGGTATAGTAGAGATGTTCGAATCGTGTGTTGGTGGTTGTCTTGGATGACCCCCCCTCCACTTGCCCGCATTCCCCCCCACTCCACACCACCATGTTCCCTTATATAGCTCTTGTTATGCCTTTCTCTCGGGACACCCTCACGGAGCTTAACATGACGCTCGTGCGTTTGAGTGGGGCCAAGAGTTTGCAGGACCCTTTGGTCTCCCAACTCCCTCGTGAGTGGGTGGCTTCATCTCCCTTGGCCCGGGCCCGATGGTCTGAGGCCACGGAGGTTGGCTACCCCTCCCTCATTCGCGACAAGCAAACGGAGGCGGTGAGGCAATATGCCTCCCACCTATTCCCGGCCCCCGATCTCATCAGCCTCCTCGTGGACTTGAACCACCCCAAGCTTGGCTTCCGGCACATGATGGAGTATATGAGCCGCCGGGGGTCGGCCTACATGGCCGCAACGGGCCTCCCGTTCGCCAAGCCCATCCCCGGTCGGAATGCGTTCACGGATGCATGGAAGGAGTTGGTCACGCCCCTTGACCTACGGCCGCCCGTGTCCATGCCTGATCCCCCGGCGAGTGGGCGCTCTTGGCCGCCACCCTCATGGGCCCGGTACGTCCAATCATGTCCATCGCTAGTGGACACCATCGATTGGACAAGGCCTCTCACCTTCATAGTGCGTGGGGATGTGTACCCGTGCGCCGGTGGTACTTGGACCCAACTCTCCATTGGGCTCCTCAACCACGGCGCATGGGGCCGCACACCCGCGTACTTGTGGGTGATAGGGATGGCCGTGTGCGGGGACAAGGCCATGGCGGCACTAGCAACCATATGGGCCACAAATTGTGGCCCATTCGTTGTTTGTTAATTTTTGCGTTAATTTCCTGAGATTAATATCTAGATTTCGGTTAGTATTAAAGCTGACTGAAAAATTAACTTAATATTAATCTCAAGAAAGTAATGCAACCATTAATCCATGTCCTTTTTGTAGGCACTGCACTCCATACAAGACTGCAAGAAGTTCTATTGGGGGAGACCAAACCTTCGTGCGGCGCCTCATCGGTGTGTCCACCACCACCGCGCCAACCCCCCCCCCCCCCAGCCAAGCCGCAACCCAACCCCCCCCAACTCCCCTAAAAAAAAACGTTCGAAAGAACGGTTCGCCTTCAACACCGGCTCGGAGAGCGACAACGCGGCGATCCCCCGTGGCAAAAAGCCCAACCCCCCCCACCCCCCCGCACGGCCTACGAAGGGCGTCGCCGCCCCCCAACCCACCAACCCCTCCAAGACCGCCACCGCCCCCCCCCCCCCCCGCGACCAAGACCGACACCCCCAAGGGTGCAACGGCCGAGAAGAAGGATGACCGTCCCGGCCATCCGATCGTCGGGACGGTCGCCCACGTCCCCTACCCCGCCGGGGTAGAGAAGGGCACCGTCCGTGGTATCCACCGGCGGAGGTATGGTGCCGTTTGGGTGGAATACCCGGGCGGCACCACCCTCTACAAGGTGTCCCGGCACCTCCTCTTCCCCACCCTCAAGGAGGCCAATTGGTACCGGGAAGAGGCCCGCTCGGGCAAGAAAAAGCCCAAACTCCCCGCCCCCACAGACGAAGAGACTAACCCCCCGACCCCGAACCCTACCCCCGAACCAACTAACCCCGCTAACCCCCCATCCGGACCCACGAAGACGTCGGACCCCATTACAGGGTCCCATGAGGTGTGAGGGCCCGCATAGGGACCCAGTGGGCCACAATGCCCATGCACAACATGCGTGAACACACACATGATGCATTACATGTCTCGTTGTGCCATTGTTAGGAGGGTTAATATTTGGGGAATAGAGTTAATATTTGTGAGATTAATATTAATGCTGGCGACTCATTAATTTTTAACTTCTCAAATATCAATGCAAAAATTAAAAACAAAAATTAAAGCCGAGAGCAATTTTAACATTTTGAAACAACCACATGGGTAGGACCCCCCCACCCACCCCCAGGGGAAAGTGACACCCAAGCCCGCAAGGCAACCCATGGGGGTCATAATTTTCACGGCAAACCCCCTAACCCCCCTTAGAAAAATTGAAACTTGAGATTAACGTGTTAATTTTCGGCCAGATAGTAACTATATTGGGTTTAATTTTGGCCACTAGGGCAATGATGACCAACACATTCACCTTTAACATTGGGGCATCCAACTATTGTGAGAAATGACTTGTAGCCCTCCAAGCACGAGATACGCACATACATCCAACAATGAGTGACTCAATAAAAGCCCTTTGTGGATATGGAGGAATTTGGGGTGGTGGAACAGGAGACAAGACGTTCACGGCCATGAACCATTTCCATAACTGCACGCAGTATGGATCCACAAGGAAAGCATCGTGGCGGTAGTTGAGGATGAATAGGATCTGAAGGGAACGTGCCCTTGATAGCGCAACGTAAGTGTGCGCGGCTGCAAAGAATGGTGCCATATCCACCCATATGCGGTCATACGAACATCCTTGGGTTCCATGCACAGTACATGAGTATCCTGCAAGCATTGGGAACTGAATTATCTTTACTTGCACGGATGGGCCATACACCGCAATGATTTGTTGGAATGGACAAATTGGGTTCTCTTTAGTGCACCCAATAGGGCTCACAACAATGACATCATTCGACCATCTTTTTATCACAAGGAGTGTTGAGTTCACCAAACGATTCTCAATAGAAACATTGTGAATGAGCCGGGCCCGCATCCCCGCCGCTATAGACACTTGCTAGGGTAGAACACAACGGTTGCGAAAATTGATGTAATCGCACATTGCTTGATTGGTGGGAGCACAACCCATATCAACATAGGTAGCATCAAACGTGACGATTCTTTACCCCAATCGAGCCATGAAACCTTCATTCCAGCAATGCATGGTATTTCTACGTCCTACCAACATGGTGGCATCTTTAAGGTCATGGACTGAGATGTCGGAGTTTGGAGGAATGCTTTGCTCAAGAGTAGCGTGGTCTTCTCCTTTTTCTTCTCCAATGCGCACGTGATTGAGCAACTCAATAAATTGTGGGTCATTTTTGCGCCTAACTTCGGTCAATTCAAATGGAACGAAATGGTTTCGAAAGATGGCACTATCAAAGATATAGAAATCGATGGCAGGCAAAGGGTCGCCCACAAGGAGCACAGTGATGCAGCCAAAAGGATTGCGCTTGTCGCGGCGCGCCTTGTATAGTACGTCATGCAATGTGTGAAGCAATCTCTTTAACAACAGTGACAACTCATAAACAATAATCATATCAGCATTTCGAATCATCCACCACAAGGTAGTGCCCTCCTTGATTTGCCACTCCAGATCCAAAGACAACGACAAGAGGTGGTGGTAGTTCGTCCTCCAACATTCCGTGCGGCGACCCCACTAGCAGCGCAAACTAGGGTTCCAAAACCTAGCGCTTGTCAATGCTTTTGAATATTGGGCAACGTTTAGTTTTTGAGGTGTTCGGTGCACATTTCCAACGGCAAAATCTTGATGAAGGCCCGGATCTCTCTCCCCATTACCGGCCATCAAATGGTGGTAGTGTTCCTCGATTGTGCTCAATTCCTACAGTGGTTGCGGGTACTAGCAAGTCGCACGTTGTTCGCTTATTGATTGCCAAGTTGCGAGCGCTTTTGCAGCTCGGGGGTTCGTGGCGTTCATGAAAGCCTCTACCTCGTGGGCTAGTTGAGGATCTAGCTCCGCCTCCTCGGCCATTGTTGGTTCATCTTCTCCTGCGCGATGTTTATCGAGCTCATGCGAATCGAAGAACTATGAAATGAAGAAAGTGGAGTCAATGATGTCTTCGGCTCGGAGTATTCCTGCTAGAAGACGCAACCGCTTCATCAAATACCCGCGTGCTTGAGCACTGTTCAATGTCACACTTGCTTCTCCTTCATATCCCCGTAACAAGACACGATGAATGCACTCCTCAACATTTGTCCAAGTTTCATTGTCTATGGATAAGAATTTTTGCTCATGGTCGGCCTTTGTAAGCAGCTGCGGCAATAATATCTTTTGCAAGAAGTACAGTTCCTCATATTCATGATAAGGGAGGCACAAATTCTAGCTCGTGATTGCAGTTCTTTTTCGCAAAGCCCACTTCTTCCCGCTGTGGTCTATGAACCCCTTCTCCAGCTTGTCGAGAGTTGACGGCCACCAATATGGTCCCTCACCCTGTTCGTGACGTACATCTGCCCGAAAACAACCCCCGCTTATAGCGTCATCCGACGGGCTCCAGCGACAATTGTTTCCGAAAGCTTCGGCTAGATTGGTTGCTAGCGTCTTTGCGGCATGGTGTTCACCGTGTTCTCGCCTGTAATAGAGATAGTAGTCGGGGTACTTGATGCAACGTGTAATAGCTGGTCGCTCCAAACACTCGTCGCATCTGTGGATGTACCAGATGTCGGTAGAGGTATCATCATCTGGGAGATGCTTCCGATGGCTTAGCCGACCCAACTTAGGCCACGGATCCGTGCGAATCGATACAACTTGTGGACTACCCCGGCATTGACGAATACCTAGTAGCATCATCGTGTTCTCCATGCATCCCAGGGATCGCACCTTTAGCAACCGCTCCACATCACTTGCATTGGGGGATATAGTGATCGGCACGGTCAATGTCTGTGCAGGCTTTGCCAGATACTTGGCAAGATATAACTCTCAGCCCATTGATCTAAGGTGTTGCACATTATTATGGGGCTCAAGCCGAGGGGGCGGCCGGGCCCGGTCCTTGTATGCGACACCCCCCAACCCCCCCCCCCCCCCCGAGTTTTGAAAGATAGCGGTGTGGGGGCCATGGCGCCAACAGCGCCAATTTTTTTTTGTCGCATGCTTAGTTCAGAGTGGTACCCTGCCCCTAGTCCTTAACACCCTTAAGACCCTCTTCCTGGCAACGACAAGATGTCGCTATTATCGCATACATACCTCTATACCGCCATGCCCCCAGACACACACACACACACCCTTGAGGTGTGCGTGTGATAGTAGTGGGTTGCTTGCAGATCCCCCCCCCCCCGGCCAAGCTGCCATACCCCCCACCCGGCCTCCCACCGACCCCCCCCCCCCCCGCCCCAACTGCCCCCCCGCAAGGTTTGACAGATAGCAAAGGGGGGTGTCGCATCAGGACAAAGTGTAGTTGCCCCCCTGTGCATTGAAGGCGAACTAGCGAACGCCGGTTATGCAGGACCACACACGCATCTACCGCTTCATATGTGCGATACAACAAACCGTGACCCATACTGTCCAACTCTTCTTTCTGTTGAGGCACCGTAAACAGCCAACCCAACTTACACTCGGTACATACACGCTAATGTCCAGAATTACAAGACTTGTCGGGGTAGCATTGGTGCACCATGTTGCATTCTTTGTACACATCTTGGAGGTATGCGGTAAATTTTGGGCCGAAGCCATCATTCTCTGGAGGCATCGTTGCACGAATGACATCGTCCGGGATGCTGTCAGGTTCGCACCATACAACGCCGTGCAAGTGCACGCGGCCTCCTTCTTGATATTCAAATCGGAACCAGTATTCCAGCACCTTTCCAAATGGTTCTTTTTTGCGGATAGCCACAAACCGCAGCTTGAAGATCTCTACCCGCTTGTGGAACGCAACACATGCCTCCATATCATAACCATCCTGGATTGGGTTGTTTGGCGCCGTGCCTTTGGGTTATTCACCAGGCCACACAACCCCCACATAGCATCCTTTTGGCACAACAGCTTGCCAATCTAACCAGTTGTCATTCATGGTCCCCATGATGATAACGTGCGCCTTGCCGAGTTCACGACTGATGGCTGTAAGATCTAAATGCCATGAAGCCCAATAGGAACGTGTCCCAACCAATTAGCAAGGTACATAGCTTCCGTAGCGATAATACGGGTTGAGCGGTTCGGTACCCTTGTCCGTTCCCTCGTGCTCCAAATTGTGGCACATGGATTGTACACCACTAAGGTAGGATGCATGCGACTTCTTGCCTTGACTAGCAGGCATACTTGACGACAATGCCGAGGATGCTGTTCGCTGGGAAGGTAATGGAAAATGTTGAGTGGGTTGTGTGGCGGATTGGGAAGATTGACCATCTTTGGTGCATTGACTTCTTTGCGAACCGGTGTTTGGCTGCTATGGTCTCGATCGATTTGCCGTTGCTTTTGGTCCCGTTGAAATCCTTGCACTTCTGAAACGTGCTGCAGTGGTATCCTTAGTGTGATTGGCACGTTGAGCGTTGAAACTTTGCTGGTTCCCAATGAATTGGTTCTTCGTTTCTTTGCACACTTTAAAGAAGGACCAGCACCGGCCACGACGCCATCGCTCAAGGGGGGCGGCCTATTCCAATTCCATATCCTCCCCCCCCGCTCTAGAACCCCCAGAAGTTTTCGAACCTGTATTTCCCCAATATGAGATTTCTGGGGAAAGGGGTGGGGCCAAAGGAGCCGAAATTTTTTTTCCCTTCTTCAGGGGGTATACTTTTTTCACCCTATATGCCTATAGTCAAAATACTAAAAATTTTCTGAAGAATTCAAAAATGTTTTGATAACACAGAATCTTTTTTAGCTCGTGACGTGACATCCGGGTCCGAACTTGGCTGATAAGAGCTTAAGCCTATCCTCAAAATTTTTTCTTAATGAAATTTTTACGCCATTTGTGTATGTGCAAAATGATCAGCGTGTCATGCGGATCATTTTGAGCTTTGTATGTTGGGGTACCCACTCACCCCCTCTAGGGACCCCGGCCGCTGACCGTCCGACCCACCGACCCCCCCCCCCCCTCCAGACCCCCAAAAGTTTTCGCATCGATCGGGGTCTAGAATATAAGCAGGCCGCCCCCCTTGCCACCGCCCATTAAATGCAAGATACCGGCTACTGTAATATACAGTACATCCATTTCCGCAACCTGCACTATAACCACCGACAGCACCCGGATACAAATCGGGCCATACACATGGTTCCAATTTAGGGTAATTGAAATGCAGATAGGTGTCGTCAGCCAGCGACTGAGCGGCTGTAGTAATGGAGCCAGCCCCTCCTTGAAATGGTATCCGATGGAGGACACCCACGTTGTCGCCGTGAGGAGCGAATTGTGGAATGGCGTGTAACTACATAACCTGCGCCGCCTTGGGCCCCCCCAACGCTGCAAAGCCGTGGACAAAATCACAGCTGGCCCACAAGTGGGCCGGGTAACTACATACCCCTTGCCGCCTTGGGGGCCCCCAAAGCTGCAAAGCGGGGGGCAAAATCAAGGGTTGCCCACAAGTGGGCCACGTGGCTCCGTAACCGTTGCCGCCTCGGGTGTCCCCAACTCTTCACCGCGACCCATAGATTAACAAGTGGCCCACAAGTTGGGCGGGTGGCGACATAACCCGTGCCTCCTTGGGTTTCCCAATGATTCAGAGCGGAGGGGGGGGGATCAAAAGTGGCCCACAAGTGCGCCGAGTAGCTACAGAACCCCTGCCACCTTGGGGTTCCCGGAAGCTTCAAAGCGGGGGACGAAATGAGCAGTGGCCCACAACTGGGCCGGGTGGCTAAATAACAACTTCCGCTTGGGCTGTCCTCGACGCTCAACAATGGGGGACAAAAGCAGAAGCTGCCGGCAAGTGGGGCAGTTAGCTACATAACCTCTGCCGCCTTCGGGGGTCCGTTACGCTCCAGAGCAGGCGAACAAATGAGAACTCGCCCACAAGTCACCGAACGGGCTACAAGCCCGTGCCGCCTGCGGCGCTCCCCAACGTTGCAAAGCGAGGTACAAAATTTGAAGGGGCCCACAAGTCGGCCAGGTGGCTACATAACCCCTCACCGTTCGGGGATCCCCAACTCTGTGGAGCATGGATAAGTTCTGAAGTGGCCAACGAGTGGGCCGGGTGGCTACATAACGCATGCCAACGGGGGACTACGCAACGCTCTAGAGAGGGGAAAAAAATCGGAGGTGGCTCATGTGCTTTGCTGCACACGTCGGCCGCATGGCTACATAATCTCTTCCGCCTCGGGGGTCCGGAACCGTGCAGGGCGGGGGACAAAAGTGGCCCACAAGTGCGCCGGCTTGGCACATAAAGCCTGCCGCCTTGGGGTGTCCCCAACGCTCCTCAACGGGGGACAAAAGCACAAGCGACCCACAAGTGGGCCGATTGGCCACATAATTCCTGCCACTTGGAGCGTCCCCAACGTTCCACAGCGGGAGGCAAAATCTCAAGTTGCCCACAAGTGGGCCGGGTAACTACATAACCGGTGCCGACCTAGGGGGTTCCCACACACTGCAAAGTGGGGAACAAAATCATAAGTTGCCCACAAGTGGGCCGGCTGGCTACATAACCCCTACTACCTAGGGGGTCCCCAACGCTTTAGAGCGAGGGACGAAATTACAAGTGGGTCACAAGTGGGCCGGGCGGCTACATAATCCGTGCCGCCTTGGAGGGTGCGCAACGTTGTGGAGCAGGCGACAAAATGAGAAGCCGCCCACGAGTCGGCCAGGTAACTAGATCACCCTTGCCGCATTCGGGGTTGCCCAACGCGTTGGAGCGGAACACAAGCAAGGGGCGAAATCACGAGTGGCCCACAAGTGGGCTTGGTAACTACACAATCCTTGCTGCCTCAGGGGTCCCCAACTCTTTAGTGGAAGGAACCAAATGATAATGGGCCCACAAGTGGGCTAGGTGGCGACATAATCCCCGCCGCTTTGGAGTTTCTAACGCTCCAAAGCGGGGAGGAAAATCGCAAGTGGCCGACAAGGGGGGCGAGGTAACTACGTAACCCCTGCTGCCTAATTGGGTCCCCAACTCGTTAGAGCCGGGGACAAATCACAAGTGGCCCACAAAGGGGACTAGTGGCTACATAACCCCTACCGCCTTGGGGGTCCCCCAACGATGCAAAGCAAGGGACAAAATCACAAGTTGCCCACAACTGGGCCAGCTGACTACGTAACCGTTGTCATTCTCGGGAGTCACCAACTCTTGAGCTCAAGGGAGGAAATAACAAGTTACCCTCAAGTTGGCCGGGTAACCACATAACCCGGGCAGCCTTGGGGGCCCCCAATGCTGCAAAGCGGTGGACAAAATGAAAGGTGCCCCAGAAGTTGGCCAGGTGGCTACCCAATCGTGGCCGCTTGGGGAGTCCCCAACTCTTCATCACAAGGGACAAATTTACAAGCGGCTCATGAGTGGACGACTTGGCGACACAACCGCTGCCGTCTTGGGCTCCCCAACGCTCCAAAGCGGGAGAGATAAGTGGAAATGGCCCACGAGTGGGCCGGATGGCTACATGATCCCTGCCCCCTTGGGGGGTACCCAAAGCCTAATGCCTCAGAGCGGGGAACAAAATTAAGACCGGCAGAGTAGTGGGCCGGCATAACCCTTGCATTGCGGGGGGGGGGGGGGGTGCCCCAACGCTCCAAACCGGGGGACAAATTCAGAAGTGGCCTGGAATGTACCTACGGCTCACCGGTGGCTAAGTGGAAACGTGAAGTTGGGGCTCATTTGGGGCGCAGCTATGCATTGTGATGTACTTGTGCTTGTTTGTTTTGCTTTTGGCATGCTAAGTAATGTCTTGTTTATGTTTTTAGAAGCTTTGGATACTCCCTTGATCAAGGTTCAAGGGGGGGTACTTTTTTTGGTGGTGGCTCAGTTGACTAAGTACCCCGGCTGAGCCAGCACTGAGCCGTCACCAAGCCGGCTCACTTAGCTCTCACTTAGCTCTCACTTAGCCCTCACTGAGCGCGCCAAATGGGTCACTGAGCGCTCACTGAGAGCTAATTAGGGGCTCACTCACGGCTCACTCAAGAGTTTTCTCCCCCTTTCCGCCCTCTCTTCCCACCCTTGCCGACCCACACTTCACCCTTTTCACACCAACAGCGGTCCACAGTTGTCACCATGTTGTTTCTCCGAGAACTTGAGCTTGCATGCACACATTCATACTTGCATATATGTACCCACCGCAACAAACACGCAAACATCCAAACACACACACTTCGTGAGGGACACAAATATCCAAACACATACACACACATACACCCATACACACGTCCACACACACATGCACATGCCCAAATTGACAACCACATTCATTCTTGTCTGCAATTATCTTGTGTGTACATAAACACATGGCCACATTGAACCATGCGAAGTGAAGGGGTAGGGGGAGATGGTTACGGGGTTGGGGTTCGGGGATATGAACCTAGCCATTTGCGAGGGTGTTTTTCTTGTTGCCTCATGAAAATGTCCGCCCCCCCCCCCACACACACACACCATGAAGCACAAGTAGGGCACAAAGGATATTGCTCGCTTTCGTGAGGTTTCATTATACAACCATCTTGACCTACACCCCGACACATTGATCCCCCTCCCTCCTTATCCCCTCCCCACCCCTTTTGCTATGCTGTGTTCCCCCGCTTCCCTCGTGCGTAGCCCTTTTCTTGACTTGCCTGTCCCGTCCCCTTGTCCTGCCTTGCCTCTCTTTTGCCCGTGGCATCACGTGCATGATGGTGGCCGCAAGGACAATGAACTTTGCAGGTATGTTGTGCTATTATGTGTGTGTGTGTGCGTGCGTGCGTGCTTGCGTGCGTGTGTAGTTGTGCCCATGCGCATGTGCGCAAGTGTAGACGGTTTGTTCGTTCTTGGTTTCTCTCATTTGGTGTGTTTGTATGTCTCTTTGTGTGTGTGTGGGGGGGGGGGGGGGGTTGCATGGATCGATGCGTGGGTGGGGCCGTGTTTGTGCGTGAGTGTTTGTGAGTCTGTGACTGCATTCTTTGGGTTGTGGTTGCCTTGGTTCGTGTGTGTATGTGGACTTGTGAGTGTGTGTACGCGCAGGTGTGTGTGTGTGTGTGTGTGTGTGTGTTGCAGCTGTTATTTAGGATGTTGTTGGTGGTTTTGGTGTTGTGTGGCATAGGCTTTGATTGTGCACGCATAACATTGTGTTTGTGGCTACCGATGCAGATATGGTTCTGGTTGTGGTTGTGGTTGTGGTTGTGGGCTTTTGTGCGGTTGTTGCCATGGCCGTTGTGGTAGCTGTGGTTGTGGGTGTGGTTTAGGTAGTGGCTTTGTTTGGGGCCCTTGTTGTGGCTGTGGGTGTGGGCGTGGGTGTGGGTGTGGGTGTGGGTGTGGGTGTGGGTGCGGGTGTGTTTCTGCAAGCTGTGTTGTGTTCGGATTTGGTTGTGGTTGTGTCAGTGTGTGTGGCCCTGGCTGTGGCGAATGCTGCAGTTGCAGTTTTCACTGTGGCTGCAGCTGTTCTTTGGGTTCTCGTTGTAGCTGTGGGGGGCGGCGGGTTAAAGGACTGCAAAAAGGGGGGCTCAAGTTACCATCCGGCCCCTCCAAAAAAATTGCACCAATTTTAAAGTGACAGTGTACAGTGACAGTGTACAATGCCAGGGTACAGTGAGAGCATACAGTGAGTGTAGAGTGAGTGTGCAAAGTGCTAGTGTAGAGTCTTGGCCGTTGCCGCGGACAACCTGTGTGTGGGGACACATTCTATGAGCCCTTGGGGAGTGCAATGTACAGAGTACAGTGTACAGTGCACAGTGTACAACGTACAGTCAGAATGTACACTGACAGTGGATAGTGACAGTGTGCAGTGGGTATTGCACATTGGGTATTGCACACTGCACACGGTGCACTGTGCAACACTCAATGTACAATGCACAGGGTGCAGCGTGTAGTGTGCATGACAAAGTGTTCAGTGTGCATTACATAGCGTGCAGTGTGCATTGCATCACACACTGCATACTACACCATGCGTATTGCACACTACACATAGTGTGCAGTGTGCAATGTGCAATACGCAGCGTGCAGTGTGCATTACACAGTGCGCAGTGTGCATTAAAGTGTGCACTGTGCATTACAATGTGCAGTGTGCAATTTGTAAGACACAGTGTGTAGTGTGCAATACATAGTGTGCACTGTGAAGTGAGTGCCCACTAAGCCGTTTTGCGCTCTCACTGAGCGCTCATTGAGCGCGCTAAATGGCTCAGTGAGCGAGCGAGAGGGCTCACTCATGGTTCACTGTCACTCTACATTGTCACTGTACACTGTCCATGTACACTGTCAAAGTTGTCACTGTCTAATGTCACTGTACGTTGTACACTGTATTTTGGCACTGTACGCTGTCACTGCACAGTGCACACTGCCACTGCACACTGTCACTATACACTATCCCTGTGCATTGTCACTGCACACTGTACACGGTACATTGTACACGGTACTCTGTACATTGTACTCCCCAAGGTCTCATAGAATGTGGCCCCCACACACAGTGCGTCCGCCACAACCACCAAGACTCTACACTAGCACTCTACACCGTCACTCTACACTCACTGTATGCTCCCACTGTACACTGTCATTGTACATTGTCACTGTACGCTGTTAGTGTAAAATTGGTGCGATTTTTCTGGAGGCGCCGGAAGGTAATTTGAGCCAGCTCTTTGCAGTCCTTTAACCCCGCCCCTGCCCCCCCCCACAGCTGCAGCCAGAACCCAAAGAGCAACTGGAGCCACAGTGAAAGCTGCAATTACAGCCTTCGCCACAGCCAAGGCCACACATATGACACAACCACAACCAAATCCACACAAAACACAGCTTGCAGGAACACACCCACACCCACACCCACCTACACCCACGCCCACAGCGACAGCCACGCCCACAGCCAAAGCCACAACCACAGCCACTACCGAAACTATAGAAACTACACCCACAACCGGAGCTCCCACAACGGCCATGTCAACAACCTCACGCAAGCCCGGAGACACAACCACAACCACAACCACAACCATACCTGCAATTGCAGCCACAAACACAATGTTATGTCCACACAATCAAAGCCTATGCCACGCAACACCAAAACCAACAACAATATCCAAAACAACAGCTGCAAAAGCTGCAACATACACACACACACACACACATTGGCACACACACACACACGCACACACACACACACACCTGTGTGTACACACATTCACAAATCCACATACACACACAAACCTGGGCAACCAGAAACCAAAGAATGCAATCACACACTCATAGTGACCCACAAAGACACCTTCACCCACGCATCGATCCAAGCAAGCCCCCCCCCCCCAACTCACACACAAACATACTTACAAACACACTAAATGAGAGAAACCAAGAGCGAACAAACCATCTACACTTGCGCACATGCGCATCGGCAGAAGCACACCCACACGAACACACACAATAGCACAACATACCTGCAAAGGTCATCGTCATTGCCGCCACAATCATGCACTTGATGCCATGGCCAAAAAATACGAAAGGGATGGCAAGGGAAGGGCAAGGGGATGGGACAGGCTAGATAGGAGATGGGGTTCGCATGGGGTAAGCGGGGGGGCCCGGCATGTTAAAAGGTGAGGGGAGGGGATAAGGAGGGAGGGGAATGAATGTGTCATGTTGTAGGTCAAGATGGTTGTATGATGAACTTCACAAAAGCGAGCAATATCCTATGTGCCCTATTAGTGCTTCATGGTGCGTTCGCCTGTGTGTGTGGGGGGGGGGGGGGCATTTTTATGAGGCAACAAGGAACACCCGCGCAAATGGCTAGGTTCATATCCCCGAACCCCCCCCCGTAACCATCTCTCCCTACCCCTTCACTTCGCATTGTTCAATGTGGCCATGTGTTTATGTACACACAAGATAATTGCAGACAAGAATGAATGTGGTTGTCAATTTGTGCATGTGCATGTGTGTGTGGCCGTGTGTATGGCTGTATGTGTGTGTATGTGTCTGGATATTTGTGTCCCTCACGAAGTGTGTGTGTTTGGATGTTTGTGTGTTTCTTGCGGCGGATACATGTATGCAAGTATGAATGTGTGCATGCACGCTCAAGTTCTCGGAGAAAAGACATGGTGACAACTGTGGACCGCTGTTGGTGTGAAAAGGGTGAAGTGTGGGTCGGCAAGGGTGGGAAGAGAGGGCGGAAAGGGGCAGAAAACTCCTAAGTGAGCCCTGAGTGAGCCCCTAATTAGCTCTTGGTGAGCGCTCAGTGAGCCATCTGGCACGCTCAGTGGGGGCTAAGTGAGAGCTAAGTGAGAGCCAAGTGAGCGGGCCCAATGACACCTTAGTAACAGCTCAGCCGGGGTGCTTAGTCAACTGAGCCACCACCAAAAAAAAAAACCCTTGGTGGAATCCCGTTGGACTAGGGATTGGGATCCCTTTGGGGACATCCCTAAACCCCACCCAAGCCCCGAAAGCCAAAATTTTTCACATGAAACCCCTTGAAAAACACCACGTAGCCCCAAATGAGCCGCTTTAGCCCCAATTGAGCCCCAACTTCACATTTCGAAGTGAGGCGCAGGTACAAAGTTGGCCGCGTAACTATATAGCCCATGCTGCCTTGGGGAGGGCCCAACACCGCAAGGCGGGGGGTGAAATGGCAAGTGGCCCACAAGTGGGCCGGGTGGCTACATAACCATTGCCGCCCGGAAGGTCCCCAGCGCTCGGGAGCGGTGGACAAAATTAGAAGGGGCTCACAAGGCCGGGTGGCTTCATAACCCTTGCCGCCTCGGGGGTCCCCAAGTTTTCGGAGCAAGGGACAAAGTCAGAAGTGGCCCACAAGTGGGGAGCTTGGCCGCATAGCCTTTGCCGCCTCGGGTCAGCAATTCACCCAGGCGGTCAACAAAATCAGAAGTGGCCCACAAGTGCGCCAGGTGGCTACCTAACCCTTGCTGTCTTGGGGGTGCCCAACACGCCAAAGCGGGACAAACAATTGTAGTTGCCCAGAAGTGGGCTAGGTAACTACATAACCCTTGCCCCCTTGGGGGCCACCAATGTTGCAAAGCGGGGGACAAAATCAAAGATGTCCCACGAGGGGGCTGCATGGCTGCATAACACCTTCCGCCTCAGGGATCCTCAAAGGTGCAGAGCGGGGAACAAAGGTAGAAGCGGCCCACAAGTGTGCCGGCTTGGTACATACCCCCTGCCGCCTTTGCGTGTCCCCGGCACTCCATAGTGGGGGACAAAAGCACAAGCTGCCCACAAGTGGGCCAAGTGGCTACATAACCCGTGCCGCTTTGCGGACCGCCAACACTGCAAAGTCGGGGACAAAATGAGAGGTTGCCCACAACTTCGCCAAGCGGCTGCGTACCCCTTGCCCGGCGGGCGCAAGGGAGGAAACAACCAGTGACCCAAAATCGGATGGCGACCTAACCCCCGCCGCCTTGGGTTCTTGTACTCCTCAGAGTGGGAGGGAGACGAAATCAGATTTGACCCACAAACGGGCCGGGTAACCTGATGACCCGGCCCCCCTTGGGGGCCCCCAACGCGGCAAAGTGGGAGACAAAATCAAAGATGGCCTCGAAGTTGGCTTGGTGGCAATGTAACCATTGCCGCTTCGGGATACCCCAACTCTTCCACGTAAGGGACAAATGAACAAGTGGCCCCCAAGTCAACCGGTTGGCGATATAACCCCAGTCACTTCCGCTCCCGAACACTCCAAAGCGGGGGAGAAAAGCAGAAATGGCCCACAAGTGTTCCGGGTGCCTACATAACCCCTGCCACCTTGGGAGGTCCCCAACCCTCCAGAGCGGGCCGCCAAATCACAAGTGGCCCACAAGTCACCCGGCTGGCTACAAACCTGTGCCGCCTTGGGGGGTCTCCAACATTGCAAAGCGGTGGACAATATCAGAGGTGGCCCATTGGTGGCCGGGTAGGTTCATAGCCCCTCTCGCCCGGGGGCCCCCACCTCTTCACAGCAAGGGACGAAATCAGAATTGGCCCACAAGTGGGTTGGGTCTTAAGAGGCCCCAATTGCCCACCTTCACAACACTCTAGATGTCGCATTTGTGTAGAATATGTAGACTTCAGGAGCCACTTGGCCCGACCGCGTAATTCCTTTGACATTGTTAGCCGTGAAGGGAATGTGGTCCACTTGAAGACAGTTTTTGGTGCTGATGTAGATGCTATTGGCGGTGAGCCCCCCTCTAAGCTTTTCCTGCTCAATTCCAGTATGATTTTAAATGCCAGTGTTGTTGGGTTGCCGTTCATACTTGCTGTCGTTGAGATTCCACAAGGCCGGTCCATGGGTCTTCCACCTCTTGCTGTGCGACATGTTTCAATGGGGAAATCATTGGTGATTGCTGGTGAATTGGCTGACGTGCGGATCATCATGAGTCAACTGCAGGCTAACGTGGCTGAGGAGGGAGTGCATCACGTGAGTGTCATGGTATACAACAATGCTGGCCGCAGTGCCAATTTTAGTATGATGCAATCAATGATGACAATCATGACGTGGACTCCGATTCCACGAAAGGTACATTGCCCCTTGTAAAGGATACCCCGAAAACAACGGAATCTCAAATTCGTGCGAAGTTTGGCCGCTCCCGTCATTTTGTCCAATTTGTACCACTTGTTTAGCTGCCGACGTACGTCACGTTCGGTGAAGGCCTGTTGCCCAGTATCCTGTGTCCTAAGGCTATTCAATCGGTGCTTGGGGTTTTAAAAGTCCCAAGGAATTTGACAAACAGGGTGTTGGTGGGGTCTCCATCCCTATATATGGCTGTTCAGTGGCACATTCGTCTGAAATGTGAAATTTCAGTTGTATTAAGTTTGCTCAAAGCGGCGGTTGATGAAGTACCAAAGAAAACTATTGAGCTCACAACCCGTACTTTGAGAGAAGCTGGCTCTTTCGCCCCAATCTACTGGGAATTGGTGTTGCCGCAGCTCTACAAGGGTGTGACTCTTGACACGAGTGGAATGGCCTATGTGCCCGATGACCCTGACGAACGGGACGGCATGGATAGTATGGTGGAACTGCATGCAAAGCCCAAGGCAAAACCAAAGCCTAAGGTGTCTAAGCCAAAGCCCAAGAAGGGGGCCGCTAGCAGTCCCCGTGGTGTCAATGCAGGTCGCACCAAACCCCAAGCAACACCTCCGAAAAGGGCTGAATCACCCTCTAATGAGGCTCCGGTGGCGCGTGGTGATGAGGAACAGGCACAACAGGAGCGTCAACAGTTGGTCACGCCACAAAAAGGAAATAGGAGTCCAACCTTGGAGCCGAAAGGAAAGTCACCGTCACAAGAGGGATTGGAGAACTTCGCAAACTTGGTTAGTGGTGGGACCTCACCAGCAGCCCAGCCACAATAGCAACCCTCGAAACGAATTTGTTTGGGGAACAAACAACGACGGTGATTTGGGAATAACTGCTATGATGAGACATTGGTGACAGCGGAACTGCCATCCTCTCAGCAGTTGACTTGAATTTTAAATTAATTGGACTTGGTTTGATTTGTTAGTCACACTCACCATTTCTCGGGGATGGCACCTTGAATTGCCTTTTGTGAGCAGCATTTGGTAGTGTTTGTGACGTGTGTTTGTGCATTGATTGATTATAAACCTCTTCTTATGGTGTGATTCGTATTTTTATGATGTTATGTATCAATCTCATATGGTGGCAAGGAGCGATATGGACTAACAGAATTTTGGACCTCATTATCTTGGATTTCGCCAAAAATGGCAAAATTTCGCGTGTCATTGCAATTCCCTGAAAAAGGGGGTCTATTTCAAACTGCATCAGTGCACTTTTTCACGGAGTGTCACCTGTACGCCACGGAAACCCTTCCGTGGACAATCGAATTTGTCCTTTCGTGTCATTTCCTTGTATTTGGATGCTTGCTTTGGATGGTTTACAAGTGTGCTCAATTGCAGGCAAAAAGGGCAAGGCGGACGAAGAGGGGCACGATTTCAGTCAACGACCTCCCTGGTTGTGTGCTGTGTGCAATTCGGGGGTTGTAATTCGCCTTTTTTTTTACCCCATGAATGGCCTGCATTTCGCAGACCCCCAGCCCCACCCTACGGGCAATTAAGGCCTCCTAGAAGGGTGGCTACATAACCCCTAGCGCCTTGGGGTCTCCAATGCTTCACCGTGGGCGACAAAATTAAGACCGGCAGACAAGGGGGCCAAGTGGTGACATAACCCTTGCATCATGATGGGGTCACCAAGGCTCCCAAGCGGGGGACAAAATGATAAGTGTTCTACAAGTGGGCCGGGTTACTACATAACCCCCGCTGCCTTTGAGGCACCCCACCGGCACAAGGCGGGGGACAAACTTTGAAGTGGCGCACAAGTGCGCCCGGTGGCTACACAACCCTTACCGCCTGTGTCCGCAACACTGTGCAGCGGTCAACAAAATTGGAAGTGGCCCAGAAGTAGGCCGGATGGCTACACAACACCTGCTGCTCAGGGGGGTCCCCAACGCTCCAGAGCGGTTGAGAAAACTAGAAGTGGCCCACGATTGGGACGGGTGGCTAGGTAACCCTTGCTGGCTTAGGGGTCCCCAACTTTTCCAGGCAAGGGACGGCATCAGAAGACCTCACCACCGTTCTTGGTGGCTACATAGCCTTTGCCACGTGGTGGGTCTCCAACTCTTCAGGGCAGGGGATATAATCAAAAGTGGCCCACAAGTGCGCCGGGTGGCCACGCAACCCTTGTCATCTTCGGGGGGGCCCAACGCGCCAGAGTAGGAGAGAAAATCGTAGTGGCCCACAAGTTTGCTGGGTAACTGCATAGCCCTTACCACTTTGGGGGCCCCCAACGCTACAAAGCGGGGGACAAATTTAGAGGTGGCCCACAAGTGGGCTGTGTGGCTACATAACCGTTGCCGCCTTGCAGGCCCCCAGCTCTTTACCTAAGGCGACGAAACCAGAAGTGGCCCACATGTTGGCCGGAGGGCTGCATAACCCGTGCCGTCTTCGGGGTGCGAAGTGCTCAAGAGCGGGCCACAAAATGACCACGGGTCGACAAGTTGGCCGGGTGATTGAATGACCTCTGCCGCTTGGGTTGTCCGCGACGCTCCACAGCGGGGGATAAAGCAGAGGCGGCCCACAAGTTGGCCGCGTGGCTACATAACCCTTGCCGCCTTGGGGGGTCCCCAATGCTCCAGAGTAAGCCACCAAATTACAAGTGTCCCACAAGTGACCCGGGTGCAAGGTGGGGAGGTCTCCTGGGTTCTAGTACACGACTCCCTGCCCTCCCCAGCCCCCCTCCGTGCTTTGCGGGCCCACTTAGTTGCCAAGGGACAACAGCCACGGCCATACATATGGTGCTGGCGGCCGAAAAATAGTTTCCTTCATTCCCCTTGCCCATTTTGTCCACTTTGCACCCCAACACTATCCTTGAACAGAACCTTGACTCTAACGCCCACCCCAGCCCTCGGCCTACTCCTAACCCTACCCCCAAACCTTAGCCTTGACCCTAACCCTAACCCTAACCGTGACCCTACCCCTAACCCTAACCCTAACCTTGACCCTAGCCGTAGCTCTCACCGTAGGCTCGGGTTAGAGTGAGTGTTGAGGTCCAAAATCGAGAGCAATGATGCGTCAAAAGCAGCCATGAACGAAATTTTCAGGATTGAATTCAGCACAATCAGCATGGCTGGCATGGCCAGAGAAAATGGCTGCAAAGGTTAGGGTTAGGTTTAGGGTAGTGGTATGTTTAGATTGAGGGGAAGGGGAGGTAAGGGGAGCCTGTGCCCCCCCCCACCCTCCAGCCCCCCCCCCGGATCCGCCCCAAATCGCCCCACCTGGACCCCCCCCCCCAACTTGGACCCCCCAACCAACTTGCCCCCCCCCCCCCCCCCCCAAATTTGGACCCCCCCCAACCGCCCCTCGCAACCACTCCCTGCCCCCGGAGCACTTTGCCTATCGCCGGCAGTTGTCGGGCCAGTCGTTGGCCCTAGCCTGCTGTTGGCTTTTGGCTGGCTGGGCCATCGAGCACGCGGAGGTCTGGTCGGACGCCTGGGATGAGGCGACTGCCTTCTGCAATCCCCATGGAGAGGCAGCCGGGGCGTGGGATCACTTGGCCCGAGAGGAGTCTCTGTTGCCCTGGCTTTAGCACTTCTACGATGGGCTCGGCGCGTGCGTGGCCTCCCCATACGGCCTGGCGTGCCCTAACAAGCTTCTGGCAAGGCGGGGCCTAGGGCGACAGCCAGGGCGTGGGGTTTTTCTCCAAGTTCTCGGATCAGCAGACAGAGTACGTCCGCCACGCGGTCTGTGAAGGCCTCTACCCGGAGGACCGGCGCCCTGGCGCGCCGGACCCATCGTCCTACGTTCCGCCGCAGCCCGCCGCACCCCACGGCTTCCTCCCCGAGGTCGCCTTCAGCGACGACCGCCGCCACTTCACCCTCACGGGGTGGGGTCTGGCCTGGCTGATCCGCATCTGCGCGGTCACGTGCGCGGCTGCCTGCGGCGCAGTGTAGGTCGAGAAGCCGAAGGTGTACCACCTCGTCTTGCACAACCCCCGAATCCACTACGCCCCGGGGACTCTGCCCATGAACTTGGCCCGCTCCTGCTGCAGTCAAGGGGCGTCATGCTCACTGGCATACCCCTGGTGATGGGCGAGCACCCGAACCGGCGCATTGCGAAAGTGGAGGAAAGCTTCGCGAAGATCAAGCGTGCGCACTACCGCCTGCGCCCGGCCTACGTGCTCATCCTCCGTATTGTCCTCGCGTACGTCATTTCGCCCCCGAAATATGTGTACGAGGCCACGCTGCCTTGCCCAACGCGTCTTCGCCGCACTCAGCGTGGCGGTGGACAAGGTCCTGACCAGAGCACTGCGGGTGCCGCGTAACGTGCCCAGGGCCCTCTTGTGGATGCCCGTTGCCGGCCGGGGCTTCGGCTTCCCCCACTTGTACAGCCACATGTGCCTCCATCGCGTCCTGGGGTACCTGAGGGCCATGGATTCGCGCAGCGTGCTCGTTCGCGAAAGCGTCCGCGCCCTCCACCGGAACCATTGGAAAGGCCTGGACTGCCCAGACCAGGAACCCCTGCTCCACACCACGGGCGAGGCCCACGTGGAGTTGCAGGTTCTCCTGGCTGCAACGGGACAGCCCGCGGCCGTGGACACCAAGCTGTACAGGCTGTACGATTCTGGACGGGTCCTCCTGGCCGCGGATGGAGCGATGGAGGTGACGCCAGACGGCGACACCTTGGAGTGGGGCGCGCTGGTAGCGGACTCCACGGGGGTCCTTGCGACCGTCGCGTCAGGGTTCCTGACGCGGGCCGCCAGCCCCTGGGCCGCTGAGTGGGCGGGCAATCTCGAAGCGTGGCGCCTCGCCGAGACGTTGGGAATTGCCCCTGCGCCCGTCCAGTACGTGGGGGCCGACTGGACCTCCGCCACCCTCGGCGGTGACGGGGGCGTCGCCTCCCGGTTCCCCTGGGTAGACAGAATACCGGTCGCCTTCGTCGAGGCCCTAGGGCGCGGCCGTCGTGACTTGTAGGTGCATGCGCAGCACCATACCCAGTGGTTCGGCCTCCTATCAAGCCTTGAGGCGCGCGTCCACGATCTGGCAGCTGTAAGCCTTTGCATGGCGCGCGAGGGCACGTACTCACTTCCGAGAGCGCTGGATGGGATGGCCCAGCTATTCTCGTCGTGCGGCCTCGTGACGGCACTCCCACAGCAAATGGACCGCCTCTATGCGCAGCTAGCGACCCCATCCGTCACTTTCGGCCGGGGCACGCCTCGGGACGACCAAGCTTTGCAGGCCTGGGCCTAGCTCCTGGCCGAAGGGGAAGTGCCCACGGAGGGCCCCCTGTTTGCGACCTGGGTGCACATGGCGCCTTTGACCCACACCTCGGTGCACGCACAGTTCCACTGCGTGTATTGCTCGCAGCCCTACAAAGGGTGGCGGGATGACATGGTCCGCTCTTGCATGGTGGTGCTCGCGGCAGCCTCGACCGGTTTCAGGGTCATTTGCGCCGTGCTGCAGTCCCGAGGTTATGCTGAATGCTGGCGCGATTCCCTGAGAGCCACGGTCTATGACAAGGCGCGCCGCACCTCGCATTGGAGGCTTATGCGGGACGAGGACTCGGTCCTACAATCCGAGAGCGCCGCCTGGGACGCGGCTGTCACGTGGTCTGGACTCCCGTGGGCCGGGGCCCCGCAGCCCTGGCCCGCCCGCGAGCGTGCCGCCTTGATGGCGGGATACGTACAGGCAGTGGCGGACTAGATGAACTTCCACCGCCCGCCCGGTGGTCGCGCATGATGCGGGCCGTGGGGAGCGGGTGGCCGGTGGGCCTGTCACGCCCCCCCAACACGCGGGCACCGTGCTGGGCTACTTCATGGGCGAGTCCGCATGTTCGGTGGGAGGGCCACGCCGTGAAGTGGTGGGCCGCGTAGTCCCCGTATCCGTGCTGGACCCAGCGGACTGCGGGGCGTGCTGAGACGTGGTCCTCAGTGTCGGCGCCCCACCGTCCCTACGGGGTACCATCCGCGAGGTGGTCCTCGCCCCGCCCGCGACCAGCCGGGCAGTATTACCGGACCTTACCCTCCAGGCGCTGGGAGATGGGTCCCCGCTGGTGTTCACGGCGGGCTCGGCGCCACCCGGCCTTCTGCGGCCCTGCGGGCCTTTTTCCCCGTGGAGGAGGCGCCCCTAGGGGACTTGCCGGGGGAGGGCGAGGGTCCCGAGCCCCAGGCTGGCGATCTCGACCTGGGCCTGGAGCTTGACGCGGACGAGGACGACGAGTACCTCCTCAGCTAGTCCCCCCCCCCACGGGGCCCCAACCTGGCACCAGGGTGGGGGACCGTCGGCTTAGCCCGCAGCGGGGCACCCCTCCCGCCCAGGGCTAGGATCTCCAAAGGTCCGGGACCTACTATCATAAGCCATTGTGACTCGCATTCCAGCTTACTGGGGCATCCACTCATGTGAGCGTGAGCTAGCATGGCTCGCATCCCTTCCAAAATGGGGCATCCACTCTAGTGGGCATGAGCTTCCGCAAGTCGCGTCCCATTTGACTCTGGCACTCACACTCGTGGGCATGAGCATGTTTTGCTTGCATCCTGCTTAGCGCACGGCATCCCTCACAATGGGTACTGTGGGCATGAATTCTCGGAATTCGCATCCCGTCAATAAGTGCTATGTGTGCTCTGGCACTTGCCCCTATTTTTGCTATCCTCATCTTCGTCCCCCCCTCCCTTCCCTAGGTACACGCTAGAACACATCCTCTCGTTCTAGGCTAGAACACTCTAGCCCCGATGTTCTAGCCTAGATTGGATCAAAACTAGAACAATACACTAGCCTGGGTAGAACACAAAAGACAAATTATCACACACACACACACACACACACACACACACATGCACCCACACGTTTTGACGCATGCACGGGCACTGTGGGGCTGCCCTCCCTTCGGGCCCTTGCTGGGGGGGGGGGGGGGGCACTTTGCTTTTGTCAAACATTTTTCAGGGGGGGGGGGGGGGCTAGAGAACTACCTTGGGGCGGGGTTGGACTCAGGGGTCTGGGAGGGTGTTCTTTTCTTTGTTTCACATGTGCATTTCTATTCGATTTTTCTGCTGTTGGACTGTCCAAGTGCACCTATGAAGTTGTAGGTATGCCATGCAATGTTGTGCAGTGTTGTGGTGTGTTGTGGTCTGGTAAGGTGTAAGGTGGTGTGGTGTGCTGTGTTGTAGTATCTTGTGGTGTGTGATCTGCTATGGTGTGTTGTGATGTGTAGCGGCGTGGTGTGTTGTGTTGTGGTCTGATGAGATGCAGTGTGGTTTTTTGCGGTGTCATGTGGTGTGGTCTTGTGTCATGTGCTTTGGCCTCGTGTCATGTGGTGTGGTGTGGTGTGGTGTGGTGTGTCTGCTAGTGTGTGATTGGCTATGGTGTGTTGTGCTGTGTGGGGGGGGTAGTGTGGTGTGGCCACATGATGTGCCCTGTGGTGTGCTTTGTTTTCATGTGGTGTGCTTGGTGGGGTTCGTTGAATGGTGTGTTGGTTGCTTGGCAGGTTGGATTGTTTGGCAGCTTCGGTTATTTGTTGGGTGTTTAGCCGGTTCCGGCATGTTGTGTGGTGTCTGCACTCTGTGGTGTGTGGTGTTGTATGCTGTTGTGTGCTCTGTGATGTCATGTTAGTGAGCACACATGTATTTGCTGCCATTCCAAGGGAGGGGGAGGGCTCGTAAGCGTTTAATATTTTCTTTCTAGCGGCGTTCTAGGGAACTGTTCGTTCTGGCGGTGATCTAGCGACGCTGCAGCGGCCCGCTAGAGCGCCGCTAGATCACCGCTAGAACAGTTCCCGCGAACGGCGCTAGAACAAAAATATTAATTGCTTACTAGCCCCCCCCCCCCCCCTGGAATGGCAGCAAATACATGTGTACTCGCAGACATGACATCACGGAGCATGCAACAGTATATAGCACCACACACCATAGGGTGTAGACACCACACAGCATGCCGCAAACGGCTAAACACCCAACAAATAACCGAAGCTGCCAAACAATCCAACCTGCCAAGCAACCAACACACCATTCAACCAACCCCACCAACCACACCACATGAAAACAAAGCAGACCACATGGCACGTCATGTGACCACAACCCCCCCCCCCCCCACAGTACACCACACCATAGCACATCACACACCACAACAGACTACAACACAGCACATCACACCACTTTACACCTTACGAGACCACGGCATTGTCATATGCTGTGGTCGGGTGTCATGTGGTGTGGTGTCGTCTTATGTGGTGAGGTGTGGTGTGGTGGGGTATCGTGCAATAGGCTTGCCTGTCTGGTTGGTAGAAGGGTGTGTTGGTTTCTTGGCAGGTTGGGTTGTTTGGCAGCTTGGGTTGTGTGTTGGGTGTTTGGCTAGTTGGGGCCCGCGATGTGGTGTGTGCACCCTGTGGTGTTAGGTGGGTGCCGTATGCTGCTGTGTGCTCTGTGATGTCGTGTCTGTGGGTACCATGTAGCTCCTGCCATTCTAAGGGAGGGGGGGGGCTGATAAGGAGTTACTATTTTTGTTCCAGCGGCGTTCGCGGGGACTGTTCTAGCGGTGATCTCGCGGCGTTCTAGCGGCCGCTAGAACGCCGCTAGATCACCGCTAGAACGCCTCCCTAGAACCCCGCTAGAACAAAAATAGTAAACGCTTATCAGCCCGCCCCCCTCCCTGGGAATGTCATAAGTTACATTGTACCCACAGACACGACATCACAGAGCACACAACAGCAAACGGCACCTAACACCACAGGGTGCACACACCACACAACGTGCCCCAACCAGCCAAGCACCCAACACACAACCCAAGCTGCCAAACAACCCAACCTGCCAAGCAACCAACGCACCCTTCAACCAACCAGACAGGCAAGCCTATCGCACGATACCCCACCACACCACACCACACCACATGACACCAGACCACACCACATGACAGCGAACCACACCACATGACAGCACAACACACCACAGGGCACGTCATGTGACAACAACACACTACCCCCCCCCCCCGCACAGTACATCACACCACAGCGGATCACACACGACAACAGATCGCAGCACACCACAACACACCGCACTACATGACACCACTTGACACCTTACGAGACCACAATACACCACAACGATGCACAATATTGCATGGCATACCTTCAACTTCAAAAGTGCATTTCGTCAGTGCAATAGCAGAACATTCGAATAAAAATGCACCTGTGAAACAAAGAAAGGAAGACCCTTCTTGACCCCTGAGTTCACCCCCCCCATGGTAGTTCTCAAGCCCCCCCCCCCTTGAAAAATGTTTGACAAAAGCAAAGCGCCCCCCCCCCCCCAACCAAGGGCCTGAAGGAAGGGTAGCCCCACAGTGCCTGTGCCTATGTCAAAATGTGTGTGTGCATGTGTGTGTGTGTGTGTGTGTGCACATATGACTAGACATGTACCAAATGTGATGGTTTCTATGTGTCTATGTGTAATGGAACCCCCCCCCCCTTCCCACATTAGTGTATTTTACTTGCGAAACGTGTGTGTATGTTTTTGTTTCAGCGGCATTCTAGCGAACCGTTCCAGCGACGTTCTAGCGCCGTTCCAGCGGGGCGCCGCTAGAGCGCCCGTAGAACGTTCCTAGGACGGTTTTTGGTACTTGTTGAATTTCATGTCAAAAATGTGTTTTTCTTAAAAACTACGTATGGACCCTCTAGTATGGTAATAGGGGTCCAATTTGCACCCTCCATACCCCCGCCCCCCTATGCCCATGGGTTGGCGTGCCCCCTCTTTTTTTTCGTTCCAGCCGCTCTAGCGCGTTCTAGGCTAGAACGAGATCGGGTGGCCTAGCGTGTACCAAGGGTTGTGCCTATGTGCTCGTTGTTGTTGTCCATCTTAGTTGCTGCACACATTCTCCGGCACAGTACTATGTGCTGAGCACTTGTGGCTCGCATCCTGCCACTCTATCCGGGCGTCCGCATTCACGGGCATGAGTCCGGTGGACTCGCATCCCACGGGTTTATGGGGCATCCACCTTGGTGGGCTTGAATGCTTTTGGCTCGCACCCTTCTTGCCTTCGGTACCTCACATACCGGAATCTCCCGACAACGGGGCTTGACGACTCGCTCCTGCATAGCCAGTACAGGAGTACAGGGCGCTAAGGGGCATTCTTAATTTCTTAGGCGTCACAAATTGCCCGCCCTCTAGGACCGCATATACGCACGATGTGAGAATATTCTACATTTCTAGTTTGAGTATGCTATTTGACATATGTGAGCAATGTTGGTACCAGCGTTGTGTGACATCCATTGAAATAGGTGGTGATGTGTTAGCCTTAGGTATCTGCTTCATCTAGTGTATCATGTTTGAGGTTTTTTTGAAGCTGGCCGAAATTGAGGCCAGCTTTTGGGCTCCATTGGGAACATCCCTGTGTATATACACCTTTTAACGCTTGTGACCGAAATTTCGGCCAGCTTTTTGGTTCAATGTTGAATGACTATACTCATTTTCATTTTTTAAAGGGCTTGCCGAAATTTCTCCCAGCTCTCTGGTCTAATCACCATTCATACACTTATACTGGGCTTTTTTTTGCCGGTGTGGCCGAAATTTCGGCCAGCATTTCCTCTTTCTGCGCATATCAGCAATTGTTTTCCCATCCAACACATTCTTCTTGGTTCCAGGGGTTCGACAAAACCGACCTATACACCACAAGTGAAAGAACAGCAAAGATACGGTTCATTGAACAACAAACAAAACTACCCCCAAAGGATATACGTGTATTTCCTATTTTTATTGACATGGCCGAAATTTCGGCCAGCTTTTCTAAGAACATCAAAACACATGGTCTTATTCACCAGACAAGCCCAAGCTGGCCGAAATTTCGGCCAGGTCCTTCAAAACTTGAAATAACGTCACAGAAATGGATACCTTTCAGGTTTTTTGGAAGTTGGCCGAAATTGAGGCTAGCTTTTCCATTGGTTCCATTGGAAACATGCATGTGTATATACACCTTTTAACGCTTCTGGCCGAAATTTCGGCCAGCTTTTTGGTTTACCGTTGAATGACTTTACTCATTTTCATTGTTTTAAGGGCCGGGCGAAATTTCTCCCAGCTCTCTGGTCTAATCAGCTTTCATACGCTCATATTCGCCTTTTTTGCCAGTGTGTGCCAAAAAAATCAAAACACACGGTGTTATTCACGAGACAGGCCCAAGCTGGCCGAAATTTCGGCCAGGTCTTTCAAAACTTGAAATAACGTCACGGAAATGGATACCTTTGAGCTTTTTTGGAAGTTGGCCGAGATTGAGGCCAGCTTTTCCATTGCTTCCATTGGAAACATGCATGTGTATATACACCTTTTAACGCTTCTGGCCAAAATTTCGGCCAGCTTTTTGGTTTAGTGTTGAATGACTATACTCATTTTCATTTTTTTAAGGGTTGGCCGAAATTTCTCCCAGCTCTCTGGTCTAATCACCTTTCATACACTCATATTCGGCTTTTTTTGCCGGTGTGGCCGAAATTTCGGCCAGTGTGTCCCATTTCTGCGCATATTAGCAATTTTTTTCCCATCCAAAACATCTGGCCAAAATTTCTGCCAACTTGCAATTCTTGTTGTGCATAAATATTACACCGTACACTCCTATAAAGCTGCTTTCTTCTCACAGCGTTAATGTCCTCTGGTATTACTATAACTGTCATGCTCGTATGGGGTGTGCCACGCATTGCCACTGTTTTGTGTGTACATTCTCTGTTTTGCATTTTGCTCGCCGAAATTTCGGCCAAAGTTGCCTTATGTGGACCCTTGATTCGAAATGACACACATTTCTGGCTGAAATTTCGGTCAGCTTCTCGGCAACCCGGTTTTGAACAGTGGTTTCACATCCAGTGCAGGGCTGGCCGAAATTTCTCCTATCGTATTCCATCATTCGTGTCAAGACGTCGATTTTGGGCCATTTTGGGTTGAATTGCGCTTGTTATTGCCACTTTCGTTATTTCTCTTTCCATGAAATCCCCTGGTGTAGCATCCTTTTTAATGACCGAGCCTGCAATGGATTCACAGGAGGTGCTTATTTACCCTCTAGCTGAAGCTGCGTCCGAAAATGGGCAATCCCAACCTGCCCATCAACCGGACGGGGATAGGGCAAGCACAGAGGGACTTCAAGGGAAGCCTAAGGCACCACCAATGAAAAATTCATCAACCACCATCACGTTATCCGACTGGGTCACGTCAACAACCAAAATAAAAGTTTTCTTTGACCAAATTGTAATAGACCACGACCGAAGCATTGGCCACGTCCGTAAATTATCCGAGGATCTTGTGCAGCGGCGCTATGACGATCTCAAGGCCGCACCGCCTGTGGATTACATCCAAGATCTTCTTTTTTATAAAGTCATTCGTATGTCTCCTGTTGCCTACTGCCATTCCCAACGGGTTATATTGTTTGCCGGTACGAAGGTTGGCTGAAATTTTCGCCAGATATGCGTTCCTAAGTGTTTTTGGTGTACTGCTATTGTTTTTTCCCATAGCCTGTGTGGATTTGTCAGTTGGCAAGTATTTGCTTGTCATTGAGTGTGGTACATTGTACACCATCTTCAAATGTCAGTGCACCTGTGCTCTTTGCGCATGTCTACCGTCATAGGTATCCATTTCGGTGACGTTATTTCAAGTCTTGAAGGACCTGGCCGAAATTTTGGCCAGCTTGGGCCTGTCCGGTGAACAAGACCATGTGTTTTGATGTTCTTGGAAAAGCTGGCCGAAATTTCGGCCAGGTTAATAAAAATAGGAAATACACGTATATGCTTTCAGGGTAGTTTTGTTTGCTGTTCAATGAACCGTATCTTTGTTGCTCTTTTACTTGTGGTGCATAGGTGGGTTTTGTGGAAACCCTGGAACCAAGAAGAATGTGTTGGATGAGAAAACAATTGCTGATATGCGCAGAAACAGGAAATGCTGGCCGAAATTTCGGCCACACCGGCAAAAAAAGCCCAGTATAAGTGTATGAATGGTGATTAGAGCAGAGAGCTGGGAGAAATTTCGGCCAGCCCTTAAAAAAATGAAAATGAGTATAGTCATTCAACACTAAACCAAAAAGCTGGCCAAAATTTGGGCCAGAAGCGTTAAAAGGTGTATATACACATGCATGTTTCAAATGGAACCAATGGAAAAGCTGGCCTCAATTTCGGCCAACTTCCAAAAAAGCTCAAAGGTATCCATTTCTGTGACGTTATTTCAAGTTTTGAAGGACCTGGCCGAAATTTCGGCCAGCTTGGGCCTGTGTGGTGAATAAGACCATGTGTTTTGATGTTTTTGCACCCGACTGGCAAAAAAGCCGAATATGAGCGTATGAAAGCTGATTAGAACAGAGAGCTGGGAGAAATTTCGGCCAGCCCTTAAAACAATGAAAATGAGTATAGTCATTCAACGTTAAACCAAAAAGCTGGCCGAAATTTTGGCCAGAAGCGTTAAAAGGTGTATATACACATGCATGTTTCCAATGGAACCAATGGAAAAGCTGGCCTCAATTTCGGCCAGCTTCCAAAAAAGCTCAAAGGTATCCATTTCTGTGACGTTATTTCAAGTTTTGAAGGACCTGGCCGAAATTTCGGCCAGCTTGGGCCCGTCTGGTGAATAACACCATGTGTTTTGATTGTTTTGGCACAAAGTGGCCGAAATTTCGGCCAGGTTCATAAAAAAAGGAAATACACGTATATGCTTTGGGGGTAGTTTTGTTTGTTTTTCAATGACCCATATTTTTGCTGTTCTTTTACTTGTGCCGCATACGTGGGTTTTGTGGCAACCCTTGAACCAAGGGGTAAAAGTAATAATAGATAGACCCCCCCCCCCCTACTAAAGGAATGCAATGGTCTAAATGTAAAATACCACCATATTTTTGTGATTTGGTATCTTTCTTTCGAAAATTTGTGTGTAGCTAGAAATAGAAATAACGGCATATATTTCACATACATACCTTCATTTTGACTATTGCCACCAGGGGGGGATAGATACCCCCAAAATAACACCCCTTTTCACATACTTTTCTCCTCACTACAACATGGACTTCCATGGGCCATAGCGCCAGGTGGGGGGCGGGCAACTTGTGACTCCTAAGAATTTCACGGCATCAGCGCCGCAAAGAAAGATTGTTGTCTCGCAGAAACAAAAGAGAGCCGCCATAGGGATTATTGACCCCTCGCGTTTCCATCGCGGCGCCAACCCTGGTTTGCTTCTTGCCTGAAAATTGCGGCGCTAAAAAAGCAGAAACAACAGAAAGCGAAGCCCTTACTACTACACCTACCTATCATTGCTAGTACTGCTATCTCACTATACCCCGTCTACGTTGTGTACCCCGTCTCCCAGGTCTCCTGGCTCTTTGTCTGTGCACCTGCTGAGCGTTCCTATGAGTTTTGTTGTCCTGTTCGGTCGTGGCCGCACAACACCGCGGCGCCCCGCTCAGCCAACCGCCACCAGACACGGAGTAAGGGTGGATCCCCTTCCGAATTGGCCTTAGGCCCTTGCCTGGGGACTAGGGAGTGTGCTTTCGCGACCACCTACAGGGAGAGCCCATGCTCAACCCCTGCAAATCCCGTGGCTTGACCATGATTGCGAAGCCACACGGGGACCACAAGGCCCACGGGGACTGTTGCCTCAGTGGGGGTAGAGCCGACCATTCTTGGTTTGCTGGGATGGGCTGTTTTCCCCTCCCAGCAGAAACTCTCGCCCGGCAAGTTTATGCTTTTTACCATACCGGCAACTCGTCAGCACCACGTGGCACCGGCGAGTTGCATCCATCCAGCACGTCAAACATGGCCCGCCTGATGAATTCCGTTTGTAACAGTGTCCCAGTTGTCTACTTAGATCCCAAAAGATAAAACAGAGCTCGCCTATTTAAGCCCGCCGGTAGCACATCGTCCTGTACACTTCCCGCCACCCAGTGGCTGGGCCCCAAGTCTATCACCTCCAAGGACCATTTTACACCCAATCACTGGTTTTGACCATCCCCTGCCACCCCGTGGCTAGGCCGGAAGTCGCTTGCCCGGGTTTTGGAAGGGATGCAATGTGTTACCACTTGAACCCTGTGTGACTTTGTCTTTACTGGCTTCGCTTTCGCTGCTTTAATCCACCTTCTTGTCGTTGATCACTTACGCCATTCTCTCGTACGGAGCTGTTCTCAGCCGACAATAGAAAAATAGGTATACCTTCCCTAACCTTCCCTATTTGGAACCACCGTCCCAGAAGAGGGCCCGGTTAAGGATTGGCCTTGGCCTTGGGCTTGGGGTGGGGTGCCGGGGGCGTGGGCCTCTTCCTCGCTACTCTCGAAGTGGTGAGGCTTCTTGGGTGTCTAGGGGGCCTTGGGGGGGTTTGGGGCCCTTGGGGGGCTTGTCCTCGCCCCGCTGCTGGTGCTGCTGCTGCAACTGCTATTGTTGTTGCTCTGCCTTTTACTGTTGCTGCTGCTCCTCTCCCCTCCCTCCTCCCCCACCCAAACCCAACCCCTACGATGCGGGCCCATGCCCCCCCTCCGCTCCTGCCAGCCTCCCACCTACCCAACCCGTACAACACTGAGAGGGCCGTGTTGGGTTATTCAACGCTAGAACGCTTCCCTAGATCAACACTAGAACGCACTTAGTATACCGTGCCTTGCATGTCGAGGGTGGGGGAGATTGCCCCCAGGGCCTTGGGTAAGGCGTCCCGGGGGTTGTGGGGATGCGGCCGCGGTATTCCCCGGTTGCGGGGGCTGCGGGGGTCTTGGGCTTGGACTTGGCGCGGGAGGCAATGCCGTGCACCAATCTGGCATACGGCCCCTGGTTGGCGGCCGACGGGTCCAAGGCCCTAATCCCCCATGATCTCCGACCAGGTCGGGGACCACTCCCACGTCCTCCCAAAAAACGCCATACCCCCCAGTCCCATCGCCTGCCAACACATGGCGATGAACCGCCAATGGCCCGCCCCCTCCTTTTTGACTTGGGGGTTTGAAGACGTTGAAATGGGCCAATTCAAACATCTTCACCCCCTTGTCGGAAGGGGGGGGCGCTTCACCCCTCTTCCTCCTGGGCAACTCCGGTTGCCACTACCAGGCCCCTGCAAGCCCCCCCACCCGCTGGGGTTTGTCCTGGTGGATCCTCCCCGCGTCCGCCCACACCCACCTCCGCTGCCCGGAAATTTTGTGATGCACACGGTGCACGAAAAATGCAGATTCCAAATCGGACTCTCCCGGGGAACCACAAGGGGGTGCTCTAGGTTTGGGGGCTGGGGACCAGCCAGGACGGCGGGGTCCCATGGCAGGTTCATGATGGCCCCCGCCGTTCGACCCCCCAAAAAACCCCTCAGCCAGTCCCCGCCCCTGTTACCTTCTCCTCCACCACCTTGTCCACCATCTCCTCCTTCACCTTCACCATCTCCTCCACATCCACCTCCCCCACCTCATCCTTCACCTCCTCCTTCCCCTTCGCCTCACGAGCCACCCATTCCTCGATCCGCCTGACGCTCCTCCCCAGCTGGCGGATGTCGTCCTCCTTCTCCCGCACCTTCTGCCGCGCCTTCTCGAGGTTGGCGGCGGCCCAACCCTCACGCTCCCCCTCCCCCTTGGCCCGCAACGCCTCCACCTTGGCCTCCTCTCCTCGCCCCCTGCTGCCGCACCCGCCCCAAAACCCTCCCTGCCCATGCCCCTCTCACAGGCTGGCGGCGCCCGTGCGGCGCGCCTCCAGGGCCCCGCATCGGCGGCCGGCCGCGTGAACAACAGGGCCCGGACGCGCCGCCGAGGAGGCTCCAGTGAGGGGTCTTCATGGCAAGCGTCCAGGTGTGCAGGTGGGAAGGGCCCCGGAGGGTGCATGTGGGGGCCCCCGCCCTAGCAGAGGCGCGGTGCCTGGAAGCTGGCCTCGCGGTCCCGGGGCCACAGGAGCAGAGGAGCAGGTCAAAGGCACTGCAGATGCAGTCACTTTCAGAAAGAGTCCACAATGTGCAAGCTGGACCTGCAGACTGGTTCGGCGAGGTGACTACTGCCCAGTGCACTGACTGTCAGTGCAGAGAGATTTGGCCAAGCGTGGGTAAACGGCAGGAGCGACTATGACACTCTTGAGGTAGCTGAATGCCTCGCCGACTGATTTTTAACGCACATGAATAGAAGCGGAGGATAGACGAAAATTGGATTGAGAATGCCCCCCAGGGCACCCGTCCGGCTGGACGCCCCGGTAAGGGTATCCAACATCCTTTGAGGTACGGTGTAAGGCCCCCCGGCCACCACCCCGGCACCAACACCAGGGAGGGCGTCCGGGAGGGGTAACAGAAGGATGATGGCTCCCCACGGGCCTTGCAGGACTCTCCGAACACCCCCTGGGCTGGACTCCCCGTCCCCCCAGGCCGGTGCGCCCGGTTCTCCGAAGCAGATGGCCCCCCATTGGCCTTGAAGGATGCCCCGACCACCCCCTGGGCTGGACTCCCCGTCCCCCCCAGGCCGGTGCGCCCGGTTTTTGAAGGATGATGCCTCCCCATGGGCCCTGCAGGATACTCCGACCACCCCCTTGGCTGGACTCCCTGTCCCCCCCAGGCCGGTGCGCCCGGTTATTGGAAGATGATGGCTCCCCATGGGCCTTGCAGGAGATTCCGACCACCCCCTGGGCTGGACTGCCCGTCCCCCCCAGGCCGGTGCGCCCGGTTATTAGAAGAGGATGGCTCCGCGTGGGCCTTGCAGGAGGCTCCGAACACCCCCTGGGCTGGACTCCCCGTCCCCCCCAGGCCGGTGCGCCCGGTTCTCCGAAGATGACGCCTCCCCATGGGCCCTGAATAATACTCCGGCCACCCCCTAGGCAGGACCCCCCGTCCCCCCAGGCCGGTGCGCCTGGTTCTTGGAAGATGCTGGCTCCCCATGGGCCTTGCAGGAGGCTCCGACGACCCCCTGGGCTGGACTCCCCGTCCCCCCCCAGGCAGGTGCGCCCGGTTCTCCGAAGATGATGGCCCCCCATAGGCCCTGAAGGATGCCCCGACCACCCCCTGGGGTGGACTCCCCATCCCTCCAGGCTGGTGCGCCGGGTAGTACATCCCCACAGGCCCTGCACGACACTCCGACCACCCATTGCAGGAGTTGCACTGCCCACTGCCCCCAAACAGTGAGGTAGTGCATTGCGGGAGTTGCACTGTCCACTGCTCCCAGGCAGTGAGGCAGTGTGTTGCAGGAGTTGCACTGCCCACTGCCCCCAGGCACTGAGGCAGTGCATTGCACGAGTTGCGCTGCCCACTGCCCCCAGGCAGTGGGGCATTGCATTGCAGGAGTTGCACTGTCCACTGCCCCCAAACAGTGAGGCAGTGCATGGCGGGAGTTGCACTGTCCACTGCTCCCAGGCAGTGAGGTAGTGTGTTGCAGGAGTTGCACTGCCCACTGCCCCCAGGCACTGAGGCAGTGCATTGCACGAGTTGCGCTGCCCACTGCCCCCAGGCAGTGGGGCATTGCATTGCAGGAGTTGCACTGTCCACTGCCCCCAGGCGGTGCGGCAGTGTATTGCAGGAGTTGCACTGCCCACTGCCCCCAGGCAGTGGGGCAGTGAATTGCAGGAGTTGCACTGCCCACTGCCCCCAGGCAGTGAGGCAGTGCATTGCACGAGTTGCACTGCCCACTGCTCCCAGGCACTGAGGCAGTGCGTTGCAGGAGTTGCGCTGCCCACGGCCCCCAGGCGGTGCGGCGGTGTATTGCAGGAGTTGCAGTGCCCACTGCCCCCAGGCAGTGGAGCAGTGCATTGCAGGAGTTGCACTGTCCACTGCCCCCAGGCAGTGGGGCAGTGCATTGCAGGAGTTGCACTGTCCACTGCCCTCAGACAGTACGGCAGCGTATTGCAGGAGTTGCACTGCCCACTGCCCCCAGGCAGTGGGGCAGTGCATTGCGGGAGTTCCACTGTCCACTGCCCCCAGGCAGTGAGGCAGTGCGCCGCAGGAGTTGCACTGGCCACTGCCCCCAGACAGTGCGGCACTGTATTGCAGGAGTTGCACTGGCCACTGCCCCCAGGCAGTGGGGCAGTGCATTGCAGGGGTTGCACTGTCCACTGGCCCCAGGCAGTGAGGCAGTGCATTGCAGGAGTTCTACTGCCTACTGCCCCCAGGCAGTGGGGCAGTGAATTGCAGGAGTTGCATTGCCCACTGCCCCCAGGCAGTGAGGCAGTGCATTGCAGGAGTTGCAGTGCCCACTGCCCCCAGGCAGTGCGGCAATGCATTGCAGGAATTGCGCTACCCACTGCCCCCAGACAGTGGGGCAGTGTATTGCAGGAGCTGCACCGCCCACTGCCCCCAGGCAGTGAGGCAGTGCATTGCAGGAGTTGCGCTGCCCACTGCCCCCGGGCAGTGGGGCAGTGCGTTGCAGAAGTTGCACTGTCCACTGGCCCCAAGCAGTGAGGCAGTGTATTGCACGAGGTCCACTGCCCACTGCCCCCAGGCAGTGTGGCAGTGCATTGCAGGAGTTGCACTGCCCACTGCCCCAGGGCAGTGAGGCAATGCATTGCAATAGGTCCACTGCCCACTGCCCCCGGGCAGTGAGGCAATGCATTGCAGGAGTTGCACTGCCCACTGCCCCCAGGCAGTGGGGCAGTGCATTACAGGAGTTCCGCTGCCCACTGCCCCCAGATAGTGCGGCAGTGTATTGCAGGAGTTGCACTGCCCACTGCCCCCAGGCAGTGAGGCAGTGCATTGCAGGAGTTGCACTGCCCACTGCCCCCAGGCAGTGGGGCAGTGCGTTGCAGAAGTTGCACTGTCCACTGGCCCCAGGTAGTGAGGCAATGCATTGCAGGAGGTCCACTGCCCAATGGCCCCAGGCAGTGAGGCAGTGCATTGCAGGAGTTGCACTGCCCACTGCCCCCAGACAGTGCGGCAGTGCATTGCAGGAATTGCACTGCCCACTGCCCCCAAGAAGTGAGGCAATGCATTGCAGGAGGTCCACTGTCCACTGGCCCCAGGCAGTGAGGCAGTGCATTGCAGGAGTTGCGCTGCCCACTGCCCCCAGGCAGTGAGGCAGTGCATTGCAGGAGTTGCACTGCCCACTGCCCCATGGCTGTGGGGCAGTGCGTTGCAGAAGTTGCACTGTCCACTGGCCCCAGGCAGTGAGGCAATGCATTGCAGGAGGTCCACTGTCCACTGGCCCCAGGCAGTGAGGCAGTGCATTGCAGGAGTTGCGCTGCCCACTGCCCCCAGGCAGTGAGGCAGTGCATTGCAGGAGTTGCACTGTCCACTGCCCCCAGGCAGTGAGGCAGTGCATTGCAGGAATTGCACTGCCCACTGCCCCCAGGGCAGTGAGGCAGTGCATTGCAGGGGTTCCACTGCCCACTGCCCCCAGGCAGTGGGGCAGTGCATTGCAGAAGTTCCACTGCCCACTGCCCCCAGGGCAGTGCGGCAGTGCATTGCAGGAGTTGCACTGCCCACTGCCCCCAGGCAGTGAGGCAGTGCATTGCAGGAGTTGCGCTGCCCACTGCCCCGAGGCAGTGGGGCAGTGCATTGCAGGAGTTCCGCTGCCCACTGCCCCCAGACAGTGCGGCAGTGTATTGCAGGAGTTGCACTGCCCACTGCCCCGAGGCAGTGAGGCAGTGCATTGCAGGAGTTGCACTGCCCACTGCCCCCAGACAGTGGGGCAGTGCGTTGCAGAAGTTGCACTGTCCACTGGCCCCAGGCAGTGAGGCAATGCATTGCAGGAGGTCCACTGCCCACTGCCCCCAGGCAGTGAGGCAGTGCATTGCAGGAGTTGCACTGCCCACTGCCCCCAGGCAGTGCGGCAGTGTATTGCTGGAGGTCCACTGCCCACTGCCCCCAGGCAGTGGGGCAGTGCATTGCAGGAGTTGCACTGCCCACTGCCCCCAGGGCAGTGAGGTAGTGCATTGCAGGGGTTCCACTGCCCACTGCCCCCAGGCAGTGGGGCAGTGCATTGCAGAAGTTCCACTGCCCACTGCCCCCAGGGCAGTGAGGCAGTGCATTGCAGGAGTTGCACTGTCCACTGCCCCCAGACAGTGGGGCAGTGCATTGCAGGAGTTGCACTGCCCACTGCCCCCAGGCAGTGAGGCAGTGCATTGCAGGAGTTGCGCTGCCCACTGCCCCCAGGCAGTGGGGCAGTGCATTGCACGAGTTGCACTGCCCACTGCCCCCAGGCAGTGAGGCAGTGCATTGCAGGAGTTGCACTGCCCACTGCCCCCAGGCAGTGGGGCAGTGCGTTGCAGAAGTTGCACTGTCCACTGGCCCCAGACAGTGAGGCAGTGCATTGCAGGCGTTCACTGCCCACTGCCCCCAGGCAGTGCGGCAGTGTATTGCCGGAGGTCCACTGCCCACTGCCCCCAGGCAGTGGGGCAGTGCATTGCAGGAGTTCCGCTGCCCACTGCCCCCAAACAGTGCGGCAGTGTATTGCAGGAGTTGCACTGCCCACTGCCCCCAGGCAGTGCGGCAGTGTATTGCCGGAGGTCCACTGCCCACTGCCCCCAGGCAGTGGGGCAGTGCATTGCAGGAGTTCCGCTGCCCACTGCCCCCAAACAGTGCGGCAGTGTATTGCAGGAGTTGCACTGCCCACTGCCCCTAGGCAGTGAGGCAGTGCATTGCAGGAGTTGCACTGCCCACTGCCCCCAGGCAGTGTGGCAGTGTATTGCCGGAGGTCCACTGCCCACTGCCCCCAGGCAGTGGGGCAGTGCATTGCAGGAGTTCCGCTGCCCACTGCCCCCAGGCAGTGGGGCAGTGCATTGCAGGAGTTCCGCTGCCCACTGCCCTCAGACAGTGCGGCAGTGCATTGCAGGAATTGCACTGCCCACTGCCCCCAGGGCAGTGAGGAAGTGCATTGCAGGGGTTCCACTGCCCACTGCCCCCCGGCAGTGGGGCAGTGCATTGCAGAAGTTGCACTGCCCACTGCCCCCAGGGCAGTGAGGCAGTGCAATGCAGAGGTTGCACTGTCCACTGCTCCCAGGCAATGGGGCAGTGCGTTGCAGGAGTTGCACTGCCCACTGCCCCCAGGCAGCGGGGCAGTGCACTGCAGGAGTTGCACTGCCCACTGCCACCAGGCAGTGGGGCACTGCATTGCAGGAGTTGCACTGTCCACTGCCCCCAGGCAGTGCGGCAGTGCATTGCAGGAGTTGCACTGCCCACTGCCCCCATGCAGTGCGGCAGTGTATTGCCGGAGGTCCACTGCCCACTGCCCCGAGGCAGTGGGGCAGTGCATTGCAGGAGTTCCGCTGCCCACTGCCCCCAGACAGTGCAGCAGTTTATTGCAGGAGTTGCACTGCCCAGTGCCCCCAGGCATTGAGGCACTGCATTGCAGGAGTTGCACTGCCCACTGCCCCCAGGCAGTGGGGCAGCGCGTTGCAGAAGTTGCACTGTCCACTGGCCCCAGGCAGTGAGGCAATGCATAGCAGGAGGTCCACTGCCCACTGCCCCCAGGCAGTGAGGCAGTGCATTGCAGGAGTTGCACTGCCCACTGCCCCCAGGCAGTGCGGCAGTGTATTGCCGGAGGTCCACTGCCCACTGCCCCCAGACAGTGGGGCAGTGCATTGCAGGAGTTGCACTGCCCACTGCCCCCATGCAGTGCGGCAGTGTATTGCCGGAGGTCCACTGCCCACTGCCCCCAGGCAGTGGGGCAGTGCATTGCAGGAGTTCCGCTGCCCACTGCCCCCAGACAGTGCGGCAGTTTATTGCAGGAGTTGCACTGCCCAGTGCCCCCAGGCAGTGAGGCACTGCATTGCAGGAGTTGCACTGCCCACTGCCCCCAGGCAGTGCGGCAGTGTATTGCCGGAGGTCCACTGCCCACTGCCCCCAGACAGTGGGGCAGTGCGTTGCAGGAGTTGCACTGCCCACTGCCCCCAGGCAGCGGGGCAGTGCACTGCAGGAGTTGCACTGCCCACTGCCCCCAAGCAGTGGGGCAGTGCATTGCAGGAGTTGCACTGTCCACTGCCCCCAGGCAGTGCGGCAGTGCATTGCAGGAGTTGCACTGCCCACTGCCCCCATGCAGTGCGGCAGTGTATTGCCGGAGGTCCACTGCCCACTGCCCCCAGGCAGTGGGGCAGTGCATTGCAGGAGTTCCGCTGCCCACTGCCCCCAGACAGTGCGGCAGTTTATTGCAGGAGTTGCACTGCCCAGTGCCCCCAGGCAGTGAGGCATTGCATTGCACGAGTTGCACTGCCCACTGCCCCCAGGCCGTGGGGCAGTGCGTTGCAGAAGTTGCACTGTCCACTGGCCCCAGGCAGTGAGGCAATGCATTGCAGGAGGTACAGTGCCCACTGCCCCCAGGCAGTGAGGCAGTGCATTGCAGGAGTTGCACTGCCCCAGTGCCCCCAGGCAGTGGGGCAGTGCATTGCAGGACCTAACCCTAACCCTAATCAAGACTGAATATTGGGACCGAGCTGGTGGGGGAGGGAACATTAGCTATGACTGGTGAAGGACATCAAGAATGATTCACACATTGATGGCTCTTCACAAAATGAAATCAGCTTGCAAGTGAACCCCATCACCACGAGGCCCACTTCCAAGGCTTTTGTTGGACTTCTGAGGGGCCAAAATGCCCCAAAATGGGCTCAAAATGGGCTCATTTCACCCTTTTGTGCACCCCAAATGGTCTAGCATGATTTTTGGAAAAACGCTTTTTTGACCCATTCTTGACCCATTTTTGGTCCCAAAACAGCCTTTTTTCAAGGCATTTTGGGATTTTCGGAGGACCAAAATGGGCCACCACAAGCTCAAAATGGTCCAAAAACACTTGTTTTAGCGTCGCACATGGTCTAGGATCATTTTTGAGAAAAGTCATCTTTTTGCCCCTACTGGACCCTAATGACCCATTTGGGCACCCACCTCTTTGGGCTTGAGCTTGCAGTTTGCCGCACCCTAGTGGGCCTAAGTACGAGGGCGTAGGCGTCCGTTTGGGCAATTCTAAGGGGTGGAAACCACAAAAAGTGGGGGGTTGCGGGTGGAGTAGGTGCCCTCGGAATCGCATTTTGAGCCATGTAGCCAAAGATATGGCCTATTCTTGGTTTGTGGCTGTCGGCATTTGAAGCTTCTAGGGGCCTTTTTGGGCCGTTTCCGGGACATGTCATGGAGTTAGAGCGCGGCAAAGAGCTCGTTGACACAAGGAAGTCAAGCCGCACGTGCAAAGTAGCCACCGTTTCCCTTCGTTTGGCCGTTTTGAATGTGTTCTAGGGCTTTTTAAGCCCAAAAATGGCTGTTTTTGGCCCTAAAGTGCAGTTTTTGAAAGCGAGGTCCGCCACTTGCAAATCCCGTTCCCGGCCGCCACCGTTGAGTTTCTTGCTCAAATTTTGTGTGATTGTACTTCACACCCATAGGTATCATCCACCAAAATTTCACCCAAATCTGAACCCCCACGACGGAGTTCTGATTTTTACCCATTTCGCGCGTGCTGCTGCTTGCTGCTTGCTGCTGCTTGCTGCTGCTTGCTGCTGCTACTGCTGAACCTGGTAGGTCCACCCTAGACACTAAAAAGGGTTATAAAACCAAGACTGGTTCCACCAGCTCGGTGACCCTAACCCTAACCCTAATCAAGACTGAATAATGGGACCGAGCTGGTGGGGGAGGGAACATCGGCTATGACCGGTGAGGGACATCAAGAATGATTCACACATTGATGGCTCTTGACAAAGTGAAATCAGCTTGCAAGTGAACCCCATCACCACAAGGGCCTTTCAAGGCTTTTGTTGGACTTCTGAGGGGCCAAAATGCCCCAAAATGGGCTCAAAATGGGCTCATTTCACCCGTTTGTGCACCCCAAATGGTCTAGGCTGAGGTTTGGAAAAATGCGGTTTTGACCCATTTTTGACCCATTTTTGGTCCCAAAACAGCCCATTTTCAAGGCATTTTCGGATTTTCGGAGGACCAAAATGGGCCACCACAAGCTCAAAACGGTCCAAAAGCACTTGTTTTAGCGTCGCACATGGTCTAGGATCCTTTTTGAGAAAAGTCATCTTTTTGCCCCTACTGGACCCTGTTGACCCATTTGGGCACCCACCTCTTTGGGCTTGAGCTTGCAGTTTGCCGCACCCTAGTGGGCCTAGGTATTGGGGTCTAGGCGTCCGTTTGGGCAATTCTGAGGGGTGGAAACCACAAAAAGTGGGGGGTTGCGGGTGGACTAGGTGCCCTCGGAATCGCATTTTGAGCCATGTAGCCAAAGATTTGGCCTATTCTTGGTTTGTGGCTGTCCGCATTTGCAGCTTCTGCTGGCTTTTTGGGCCGTTTCCGGGACATATCATGGAGTTAGAGGGCCGCAAAGAGCTCGTTGACACGGGGAAGTCAAGCCGCACGTGGAGTGTACCCACCGTTCCCCGTCATTTGGCCGTTTTGAATGTGTTCGAGGGCTTTTTTGGCCCCAAAATGGCTATTTTTGGCCCCAAACTGCAGTTTTTGAAACCGAGGTCCGCCACTTGCGAATCCCGTTCCCGGCCGCCACCGTTGAGTTCTTTGCTCAAACTTTGTGTGATTGTACTTCACACCCATAGGTATCATCCACCAAAATATCACCTGAAGCACCACGACGGAGTTCTGATTTTTAGCCATTTCGCGCGTGCTGCTTGCTGCTTGCTTGCTTGCTTGCTGCTAATCCTGGTAGGTCCACCCTAGACACTAAAAAGGGTCATTAAACCAAGACTGGTTCCACCAGCTCGGTGACCCTAACCCTAACCCTAACCCTAACCCTAACCTCCACGTTCACGCCATGTCTAATCATGGGAGCAAGAGTTGCAACAATAGTGTTTTTTTTTACGACGGCACATCTCTTCAAGGGCGTTTTCCGCAGGGGCATGCATATGCTCAATTTGCTTCATCTCGATCTCTCCTCGGGGTCCATCACTCACAATGGTGCATGCGCGTTGCCGATTGAATTGTCCAACACGCAAACACTTCCCCACGTGCATCTCAACCTAGGATACATCCATATCGGTCCATGTGGGGTTGCCTATTTATTTCGTTTAATGGGACAATATAAGAAGCTGCAAAGTTTCTACCTAAACGTTTGTGACAACGAGAAGTGCCGGACCCGGGAGAGAGAAACCGCCGAAGCCTTTGAGATCCGACAACCTGCAACAACTTTGTGTTCCATCTTGCTAGATTTCCGGTACATTGATCTTGTTGACCATAGTGTAATTGACCTCGTTAACACCTTGGTAAACAAATGGAATCCACAAATGTTGCATCAAAGCAACAATTGCGCACTCCTCTCCCTTGATCCTCTCTACAATTATAATATTGCTGCGGCGGGGGTTTGTGCATTACAGGTGCTGATCAACCACTTTGTTGTTGACGTGCATACAACAATTTCATATGATGCATTTGATTCACCCCATTTGTACAACGACGACGACTAGCTCCTTTGTCAGCAATACTTTGCAATTATAACCAAGTCCCCCTAATGGGGTTTGTCTCATTCCCGATATTTTCTAGTATCCAAGAGGTACAAAGTTTCGGGTAACTAGGTAAAAAGCAAGCAAGCAAGAAAGCAACAAGGCCTTCTACGTGTTTTGCCGTTTGTGCCGTGTGCTCTTAGCGATTGAACTTGGGGTACAAGTGTGCTCTGAACAGAGTTGCCTTGAAGTTCACGCCATGGCTAACCTTTTCGAGCAAGGGGAGCAGTATCTGTGCAGTGTTTGGTACAATTCCAACAAGAAATTCGTTCCCGTGTTCTGCCACTTCTGTGCCTTGTTCCTCTAAGACTCCCAAAGGTGAGGTTATGTTCGGGTTTGCATACTACTGGGTACGGAAGGGGCTCATTCTTTGGGGACGTTAACGCCCAGCAACCACCACGTTGTACCCTCTGCAACTACCCTCACTCCGCATAGTGGAACCACCTAGTGTTCGGGAGAGGGGTGTAGATTAGAGGATACATACATACATACATATATATATATATATATATATATATATATGTATATATATATATATATATATATATATATATATATATATATATATATATATATATGTATATATATATATATATATATATGTTAGCTAGATTTAACAGGAGAGGGGTGTAGTAATATATATGGCATAACTGGTCAACCCCCCCCCCCCCCACCCGGGCCCCACCCGCCGGTGTTTGGTTCGGACCAAGGAACTCCCCCCCTATTTTTGGGTCGAGAAGTTCAAAAAAATAGGAACTAGGGTGATTGGAGACGGTGGTGGGTTGCTATGACCCTTTAAAATTGCCAAAAATAGGTATTTCTTACCGAGTGACATCGTCCCCCAAAATAGCCTCAAATATGCAAGGTTGGCCCAAAAAATGCTATGATAGGGTAAAGGTGGCACTTCTTCTGCCCCTAGTGAGGCAAAAGGGTGATGAATGGATCCCATGGAAGGCATTAACGGCAATGGTTTGGGATGTTGGTGGTGTTTGTTACGCAGAGAGGGCTATTTGTAGGATTTTGGGCTATTCTGGGGGATGATGTCACTTGGTAAGAAACACCTGAAACACCTATTTTTAGCAAGTTTGAAGTATCATGGCGGCCCACCACCGTCTCCAATCACTCTAATTCCTAATTTTTTGAACTTCTCGACCCCAAAATAGGGGGGGGGGGTCCTTGGCCCCAACCCAACCCTTCCCGGTGGGGCCCGGGTGGGGGGGGGGCGTTGACCACTTGTGCCATATATATATATACATACATACATACATACATACATAAATACATACATACATATATATATCTGTGTGTATATGTATGTATATATATATATATATATATATAAGATATATGGCGGCCTTGCTCATCCCGTTCCCGGTGGTCCCGTGGAGGGACATGGTCACCGTCCAGGAGGCGAACCTGGAGTGGGTGTGCACGTGGCACACGTATCCTGCCGGCATGGACCCACACGAGTGGCAAGCTAAGGCGGTTGTGACAAACCTGTCCTTGTCGGTGCCGACGGCGCCTTGAACCTGGGCGCAATGGTGGGACAGGGCGCTAAGCTGGGCCACGGATGGTAGTGCTGTGGTTGCCTGCCCAGACCTCCCACGCGAGCCTGTCATAGCCCAGCCGTGGACTGTCTCCCTGCACCTTCCCACGGTAGGAGTCCGGTCTGCAGTCGTGGACCCGGAAGTACGTCTGCTCAAGGATGAGGATGGGCCGGGACTCCACCTGGGACAGGGGATGGAGGTTCGTTCCGCCCGCCTCCCCAGTCCCGTGGCGCAGGACATCCTTGAGGTGCTCCAGTTCACGCGTGGTGACGGGGCTGACGTGTCGACCGCCGTCCACCGCCAACTCCCTGACGCGTGGCACAGGACCTTCCCGCCCCCCGGCCACGAGCGTCTAGTGGGGGTGGAATGGCGCGTGTGGGCCGCCAATAGCCCGTGCCCGCTGGTGGTAGCCCAGCCCAGGAAGTCCGGCCCCCATCCCAGCTGGGAAACCGTGGCGGTCCTGAGGGGGTGGGTGAGCGCCCGGGGGACCGGGGGGCACGTCTTCACCGCCCCGCGGGGCACGGTGATCGAGACGGATGGAGGAGTGGCGGTGCAGCTCACGGCTGAGCCCCTGGCCACACACGTGGTGGTGGCTGTCCTCCAGTGGGTGGCCGAAAGGCCTCAGCTATGGCGGGACCCGGTCACTAGGGTCATCTGGCGTGACCTGCCGATCTTGCGGGCCACCATATGGTCAGGGGCAGCGGGACAGCATCTCCCAGGTGCACTCCCGTGGCTCCGAGACTGCGGAGACGCCTCTCCTCCGCCAGCCGAGATGCGGGGCGCCCTACAGGGCTTGTATGCTACCGGGGACAAGCCCGGGACGCGGCACCACTTCCTGGTGGCCGCGGACCCCACGCCGGAGCTCAGCAACGACGCGGGCGCGCTGGTCGCCGATGTGGCGCAGTGCCTGGCCCCCCACGCCATGATGCTCCCAAGGGAGGGCTTGGGGGGCCAGCGGCACAACCAGACTCCGGCCGCCCTCCTCATTGCGCCGTACATCGAGCTAGGGGGCTTGGAGGTGTTGTACCTCGACCGGTTGGAAACGCCGAGTATTCGACACTGGACCGCCCACAACCTCCCAGCCCCCAACATGCGGTTGACCGTCGACCCGCTGTGCCAGCCTACGGTGGCACGAAGCCCGCCCCAGTGACCCCACACCTGGGATATGGCGGTCATGACGGTGCGCATGGCAGCCAGGGGCCAGAGGGCGCTGTGGCCGGGTGCAGAGAATCTGCTTGCGACGGCCCGGGCGGCGCAGGTGAAGCAGCCGGACGAGAACAACAAGGACTGTGGCGTGTGCGCCCTCATGTCCACCATTGGTACCCTTCTCCGGGTGCCGAGGCAGAACAACCTCGTGTCCACGTTGGACAGGCGGTGGGTGGCGGCGGTGGCCCTCAACAGGGACATGGGGCCCATCGCGCGTCTGCCATCGTTGGGGCAGTCGCCCGCCGCGGTGCTGGATGGCCTTCTGGCGCCCCGCACGCCCTTGGAGGTGGCGGACATCCCACACCACGTGGGGCTGCCCGAGGCGCGAATGGGGCATGCCCTGCTGTGTATGGCTGCGGCGGAGGGGGGACGTCCATGGTGATGACGGTCTCCCTACAGCACGTGAAGGACGCGATGCAGCAGCAGCGGCTATATGTCCCCGAGCCGTGGGAGGAGAACGCCTGGCGGTGGCTCCACGTGGAGACTGTGCCTCCCACCCATACGGTCGGCGACCCGGACACGGGGAAGGTAGTGGTATTGGAAGGGGCGGAGTACTGGGTCTGAATTGGGGTGAGCAGGAGGCAGCAATCCAGGGGCCCGGCCTGCTACAGGGTGCTTAGGGAATGTCTCCGGTCCCTTGACCCAGTGTGCAGGGCGTATAGGTGCACGACGGCGGACGTCCCGCAGGCGCCGGCTTTGTTCGTGGAAGTGACACAGCCACCGCGTGTGCCGGGGGAGGACGTCTAGCCCGTGGCCCCGAGCAACATGTGGCAGGCTGAGCGTGCGGTTGCCATGTGCAGGGCGCTGCAATGTCAGGCGACGGCCCTCCCCAAGGCGCCGGCGGCGCAGTTGTTCAGCAACCGGCCTCCGGCCTCGCTGGCGCTGCTGCACGGTGGGTCGGGGGCGTGGTGCTGCGTCGTCGTGGCGCTGGAGCCCCACTCCTAGGCGGTGCGCGTGTACGATCGTGGGGAGAACACAACGCTCTCAATCCGCCCTGCCGACCTGGAGGCCCTGCACCTCGGTGTCCTTAGGGGCAACGGAGGCACGGCGCTGTACCTCCAGGGGACCGTGGTGGGCTCGGCCGCGGTCCGTTTCCGCAGGCAGAGCGGAGGAGATGCCCTCCGCTTGGTCATGGCCGAGAACATGGCGCCGTGGCTCCGCGCGTTCTCCATGTCCACGTGGAACGTTGAGGGCGAACGGGAGTAGTTCGCGGATGCATGGCGCCGCAGGGTGGAGGAACCGTTTCCCGTGGGGGTATGCTGCACCTGCCGCAACCGCCTAGTGTGCCGCCGGTTCGGCCTGCAGCCCCCCCGGCCGCCGTGGCAAAGCCGGTTTCCGAAGGCAGCGCCAAAGCCGCCTTCCAAGAAGGGCCTCCCCCACCAGTATGGCAACTACGCCAACATTCGGTACGTGCTGCGGCACTTCGGAGGCGCAGCGTGGGTCAAAGGAGCTCAACGTCTGCCCCTGGTCCACGCCGGAGGGGCCAAGCCACTGCTCGTGGCGGGCCGGAAAACACTTGCGGCCCGCCCGCCTTCACCCCAAGGACCTCTTGGACCATCTGGCGCGGGATCACGGGTCTGACCCGGCTCAACGAGACCAGGCGATGGCCATGATCAACTTCGTTATGCTTGGAGGGATGGCAAGGCCCTTCGCGTCGGCCCAAGCAAGGTCCAGGGCGCTCGCGTTGCCCGCGGGGGCCCTTCCTGCGGGGACGCAAATGGGGTCGCAGTCAGCGACGCCCAGTGGGGCGCGCGGGTCTGCAGCGGTGTCTTCGACGGGGAGTACGGGGGCGAGTGCGTCACGCAAGGGCGCTGCGCGGTCAGCTGCTGTGTTTAGTAGAACACGCCCGGCGACGACCCCCTCAACAGGTGGACGGCGGGGGTCGGTGTCTGGTCGTGTGCAAGGGTCTTCATACCCGCCGCCAGCAATGGGCGCGGGTGGTCACCCTCCATTTGGTGAACAGAATCCGGCGGGGGACCCCGATCCAGCGGCGCAGCCATGAAGGGACCCCACCTCCGAAACCCGGGCGGCAGGGTCCTGGAACGTCCAGGGCTCGATGCGAGGGGACGGCGTACCCGTGGCCCCGGGTATGCTCGACGGTGAGGCGGTAGCAGCGGGCGTTATGAAGGCTGAGGGCGCCATCCTGGGCCTCTTCCAGGAAACAGGCCTGCAGGACCCCCAGGGCATGGTACACTTAGAGAATCAATGGCGTCACCATGGGTACCATGCATTCCTGGGGTTGGATGCCCAGGCGGCGTAAGCGGCAGTGGTACGTGGCGGTCTCTTGATTGCCCTTGGAGCGGACGCGTTTGCTGCGCAGGAGGTTCGAGACGTGGTGGACATTGTGCCGGGCAAGGCCATTGCCCTTGATGTAGTGACCGCGGGTGGCACGCTTACGGTCATCAACGTCCACGGTCCGGGCAGTCGTGGCGACTCCTGGGCGCCTAAGGCGTCCTTCTGGGCCGACGTGGCCATGTACGCGGCGGCCAAAAGCGCGAGAGGCATGAATGCCGTGCTCCTCGGAGGGGACTTCAACGTGTGGTTGGAGTCCCCGGGGCACCCCACCACGAGGAGGTTGCAAGCTCTGTGGGGGCAATGCGGGTTCCACATGGCGGGGGCGGTGGCGCAGGAGGAAAGGCGGCGCACGAGAGCAGGGCATCGGCTGGACTCCTTCCTGCTCAACTCGCCACTGGTCCTGTGGGCGGTGCGTGAGCGCCCGCACCTGGCGCCAGTAAGGTCTCCTGCGTCACTGGGGTCTGACCATGGCCCCGTGGTCCTCGACATCCCACTGGCGGTAGCTGCCAAGGAGAGGATCACACGGCTGGCCTACTCACACGGCCAAGGCAGGCTGCATGCCATACGCCCGGACTCCCCGGGGGTTCGCGAGGCGGCGGCGGCAATGATGCGGACGGCCTGTGAGGATCGGACGCTACGAGGATGGCTCTCGTCGGGCCAGGACACTGCCACCATGGGCACACCGGAGATGCAGGCGGTCTTTGACCTGCTCTATGCCTTCCGCGATGAGGTGTCCAGGGTGACGGGAGTGCGCATGCCGTCCGGCATGTACCCGCAGTATCCGTATGGACAGGCGGAGACGGAGGCGTCTCTGGCTCAGGTCCTCTCGGATCAGCATGCCCTGGCATGGCGCACCCATGAGCTGTGGAAGCGGGACGCGGCAGCGGCCGGGCTCCACTCCCGGGAGGCGGCTGCCTTGCTCCAGCACCTCCTGTGGGTGGACCCTGACTTGTCCCCCGCCACCGTGGAGGACTTGCACGCTGCTTTGGACCAACAGCTCCAACAACTTCAGGCACGCGTGGAGGAGCTCAGAGGTGTCCTGAGGTGTAAGAGGCGCAGGTCCATAAAGGCCTATTGGCGGAGCAAGGTGCCGGATTTGCAGCTCTGATGGACGGCGATCCGGGGGGCCATCAACGTGGTTAAATACGCCCCCTGAGGCCTGTCGTCAGTGCGTGTCTGGGAGTCGGAGAAGGTGCTCATGGAGGCCTCAGAGGTCATCGCAGAGGTCCAAAGGTACTGGGTGGCACGGTACGCCAAGCGGCTGGTGAACTTGCTGGCCTTCGAACGGCTAGTCAGCGCCCACATCCCTCGGGGAGTGCCAGAGGAATGGAGGTCGGTGCAAGACTATACCCTGCAGGCCCTCAAGGATGCCGTGAAGCAAGCCGTGGCGGACGACAAGGCGCCGGGGTCCAATAGGGTCACGGCTGCTCTCATAGCGGAACTGCCTGAGCCAGTGCAAGGGCTCCTGGTGCACGCTTACAGGGCCATCCTGCGTGGTGCGGAGGTCCCGGAGTCCTGGCATGAGGCCATCATCCGGCTGATGCCCAAAGGCACGGCCACTGGAAACTTGGGCGCGTACAGACCTATAGCGTTGGGGCAGCAAGACATGCGGATGCTCACAACCCCCCTCTTGAGGAGGTTCACGGCAGTCCTGACAGGTAAGGCGTTGGCCGCGGACTGGTAGTTTGCAGCCATGCCGGGCTCCACGGCGGCGGCCCCGGTGTTCCTGGCCCAGCGCAGGCTGCAGAGAGGACAGGAGGAGAATCATGTCGTGGCCTTTGATATCTCCAAGGCTTTTGACACGGCTCCGCATGGAGCGCCGGCACTTCTCCTACGCCACATGGAGGTCCCATAGGAGCTCATCAAGCTCTTCCATACCCTCAATTGCGGCTCCACGGTGCGCATCGTCAGCGCACATGGCCCCACGCCGAGCATTCGTCTCCACCGGGGCCTGCGGCAGGGGAGTGCGGAAAGCGCCGTGCTCTACCTCCTCCCCTTGGAGCCCCTCTTGCAAAGCCTTGCCAGCAAGGCCCAAGGCGATGCCCGCCACGCTGTACCACCCCTGGTGCAAGCGTATTGTGACGACCTCCTGCTGATAGCGCACTCCTTGCCGCAATTCCTGCAGTATGCAGCGGCGCTCGCTCAGTACTTGGCGGACATAGACATGTCCCTCAACGTCGGCAAGTGTGTGAACGCCACCACCACTCGCATCCCCTGGATCATGGTGCCCCCGAACCCAAACAGTGCAGTAGCCCCCTGGGTCTGCTTGCAGGCCAAAGGCACAGTACCCTACTTGGGCCTGCGCCTTGATCCGAGGGGGATGGCATCCATGAAGGAGAAACATGTGCTCCGGTGTGAGGCACTCCTGGGCTGGTGCAAGAACACACTGGGGCCTGCGTCGGTGCCCCATGAGGTGATGGTGGTTGTGGTAGGCGGTATCGTGCGGTATGCGGCGCCGTACCTGTCAGATACGGCGGAGACGGTGGTGAAGCTGAACGCGACAATCAAAGCTGCGGCCCTGCAGTTCCAGAACCTGCCCAGGGACATGTCAGGGGGGGGGCGACATGCTAATTCTCGACAGAGGGTATAGTTTGGCCAAACTACCCTGTTTTTTCGAAGGGGCTGAAAAATTTGGTTAACACCCGTTTCGCACATTTGAGTTTTGTTGATTTCTCCCTGCTTGCGGTCCCCGGGTCTTCATTTCTGCACCCCGCAGCCCCTGCTGTCACACTAGTAATTTTTCGCTTTTTAGTCTGATGCTTGCCAGAGGTCTCAGAGTCCCAATTTCGTCAAGTAGTACTTCAGCAACCTCGTCCTCAAAGGTGTCCAGCACCGAGAAACTTCAAGCTCCGGGGCGCCGAGAAACTTCAAGCTCTGGGGCGCCGCAAAAAACTTACGAAGACCCGCACTACCGTACCAGTCCCGCGCAGTACCGCAACCGCAAGCAGCGCACCAGCTGCAAAGCGGAAAAACTCGTCAGCACCAAGTGTTGCGGCCAAGCAGCGCAAGACATAAGGCAGTGAAGGCGTACAGTCCCTACATGTTGAACGTTACATGTGGGGCAAAAGTATCGCCACCGGCAGCCCGCCTAAAAATTTACGCCCGTGTGCCGAAATTGGTGAGGCCGACCTACCGCAAAAACATCCGTCCACGAAGTACTTTGTTGCATGACTCAAGCCCTGTTGCTTGGCGGAAACACCCCAGCTCGGGTCAAAAGGCCGAGCGGTCTAGGCACGTGCCCAGATCAGCCGTGGAGTGACGCCACAAGAAAACTTTGCGAGCAACAACCACACATGAGACTGAAAATTAAGAATTCCTGGTACGACAGTAGGGGCTGCAGGGAGCAGAAATTGGGACTCTGAGACCTGTGGTAAGCATCGGGCTAAGAATTAAAAATTCCAGGTATGACAACATGGGCTGCAAGGTGCAGAAATCGTGGCCCGGTGACAGGTGCCAAGCATCAGTCTAGAAATTGTAAATCCCAGTGAGGGTAACGCGGTCCTTTTTTGCCTTGGGTTTTGTTCAATACAAAAACTGTCCCCTTTTTCAGCGGGCAGATTTGAAATGTGCAAAAACCCCCCAAACTACCCCTTTTTTCGAGGGGGCTGAAAAATTTGGTTAACACCCCCATGTGCAAAACTTGCATGTCGCCCCCCCCCCCCCCTGGGACGTGTCCAACGTGGCGGTGTGGTCTGGTCATGGACTTAAACTGGCGGATGTCCGGGTCATATCCCGTGACTCGGTCGTCGCGACCGTGGCTCAACTCACGCACCATCGGTTGGCTATGGTCCGGAGTGAGCGGCGGGTCATGCTCCGAGACGTGCACTTGCAGTACGGTGTATGTGGACAATTCCTGGTACCCTCCACATTGTTCGCAACGCATGCGGGCAACACGTCGGTAGGCAGGGTGCTCCGAGCGATGGGGACGTTGGGAGTGGGGCTCCTCATGCCGTCGTCGGTGTTGCAGATGTTCGGTGTACTCGTGCGTACACGCCCACCTGCCGCAGGTGCAATGGGCAGGGCGGAGGTGGGCGTCCAGATCCTACACCTTCAAGGGTAGGGACATCTGCGTACTGTTTGGGCCCCGCACGGATGCAGCGGTGCAATTCCTCACGGATCATGAGAATGACCTTCTGCACGCGCGGCTCCCGTGCCATGAGCCTGGGCACTGGGCCGTTCAGCTCCGGGAGTGTCACGAGGACCATCTGCACCTTCCTCACACGGTCCCAGCTGTCATCCCTATACCCGCCTACCACATATGCATCACTTGCAACGGACGGCCTGGTGCGCTTGCCGGCCTTTTTGCGGCGCACCGGGTGTATCAGACGATGAGTCAAGGGACCGTGTATCCGCGGCCAGAAGACCTCTTGGATCCCCGTGAACCATGCGTGGTCCACCATGCCGTTTGTCCCGCTGGCCGCCCTCATGTTCCTACTAGGAGACGTCTTCGACGGTCACCTACAACAGGCCGATCCGGCGTCGGTCCCCTGCTTACACCACATACCGGGGGCGGCATTGGACCCCCGACCCTGTGGGTCATGCACAAAGCGCCCGCGTTTCGCAGGGCGTGCGAGGCGGTGTGTGGGCGCGACGAGTGGGCAATCGTCCACCTGCTGCCAGCCGGCCCTGTCCCGGATGTTGATGAGTGTCCGGTCCGGGAGGTGGTCCGGGTGGTCAACGTACCGCACGATCCGCACGTCGCCATCGCATCGTTGCGCGACGCAGTGGCGGTGGAACAGGGTTCCGTGGTGGTGTACCAGCCTTCCTACTCCACGGTTGCGTGGGGGCAGAGTATACCACGGCCCTTGACGCCATGAGATCAGTTTGCGGGTGCGATGTGGCCTAGCGGCCGCATGCAGTGTATCGGCCAAAGCCTGCCCTGTCCCCATGCTGACTGCTTCCAGTGCGGCATCCCTGGGGAAGGTAGTGCACACCCCCCATTCTGACGTGGTGTGGCTCGAACCCCACCGGTATCGCTGGGTACTGCCGGCGACAACAATCAGGTCATCTGATGCGTTCCCCTAGGAAGACGGGGCCACCAACGTGGCAGTGGCGAGCCATGGAAGCCCCACATGGACGGGAGCCATATGTGGCACCGTCCCTGAGGCAGAGATCATCGGCGCAGCGGCGTACCTGCTGCACCCCCCCCCCCCCCCATGAGACAGCACTGTACACATAGTGGATGCCTCCATCATTGGGGCGCACCTACGCAGGGCACAAGAGGCCCTCTACCGAGGCATCAAGCGGCCGACCTCACATCTGGTCAACCAGCATGCGTTGAATTGGATAGTGGAGGGACTACGGCGGCTGCCACGCATAACCGGGGGGCCGCACCATTGGGTGGTGAGGCAGAGCTCGCACTTGGCGGCAGTCCCGCTTGAAGAGCCGGACTTCGCCGCGGCCCACGCGAAGGCCCCGCCTGTACATGTGCCGTTGCCCAAGGAGCATGCAGTCCTCTTGGTGCCTAGAGACGATGGAGAGCTCGAGCCGCATGTATCCACCATGCAGGCCCTCCAGCAGGTCAGGGAGATGGAGTAGCGCTCCTTGGCAGCGCGCAACAGGGCGCATACACCGTTAGCTGGTGCCTGTGAGGCGCTACCCCCGGGAGCGGTGCACCATGGTCCTACGCATAGGAACCTGCTGCGAGCGCGTGATGGCCGCTTATCCACCATGCAAATCATGCGGCGGTGGAGACAAAAACTCACCCGTACGGCGATCCCGGCCCACCCCTGTATCTTCTGTGGGGGGCCCGAGGACGACATTGGCCACATGCGCTTGCTGTGTGCGCGGGACGAAGCTGTGGCGCGGCTCCTGTGTGGGCGCATGGAGGAATTCACTGCGGAGCTTCCGCTGATGGACGGGGCGATGAAGTTCTTGGCCTGGAAAGAACACGGGTGCAGGTGGACGGAGTACCTGATGACGGGCGTCGTCCCCGGGGACCTGAAACGGCTCTTCGCGACGGTGCGGGCGGCGTCGCCCCGGGGCTCGGCGAAGGCCAAGCTGTTCACGGAGGACATGATCCAGATTTGGGAAGATGTGTACGCCCGGAGGAACCATCGGCTCACTCAGATCATACAGCTACCGATGCAAGATTGAAGAAGGGACACCCCCTTCTGTCCGCCGGCGGGGAGAGTCCAGCAGCAGCCACCGTGGAATCCGTTTGACGGCCTCCCCGGCAACCTGCAACCGACCTTTCAAAGGGCACCGCTGCATGGGCTGTTGGTATCCAGGTCGTACATCACGCACGCGGAGGCCATGTCCTCGTTCCCCCATGGGATGGCGGCGGTGGCATAGGCCTTCGGCCAATGGATCGAGTCCTGGATGATCCGGGACTATCCTGCTTTCCGGGAGCGGTCCTGCGTGGTGTCTGCACAGTCCTAGGCCACGGTACGTGGTACCATGGTACGAAGCCCTGACGGCAGGAAGTGAACCTTGGCTCCAGGTGTTCGCAGACCATCCGGCTGTTGGGAGCGTCATGGGCTAGCCCCGTGAAGTGCTGCCGGTCCTCCAGCAACCACTGTGCAACCTCCCAGTTTTGGCAGTGGCCACTATGCTGGATGTGGGGGTGATGTGGCTGTATGACCGGCAGCTGCGGAGAGCCATTCCAGCGACGACGGGGCAGCGGTCCATGGCCGTACTGGTGGGGTCCAAGCAACTTGCCCGGATCCAGCGGGCGATGCGCAGGGCCACATCACGGAGGCGTTGTTATCTCTATCGGAGGGAGATGACAACGTGGCTGCCGACGCCCGTCACACCATAGATGCCTTGGGCCTGAGGGCGGTCATCAAGGCTCTGTCGGGAGGACAACACGTGGTACTCGCGTCTGCCCGGGGCCCAGGGCTGGCCGGGGTTGATGTCATCGGGGCGATCGTACAGCACTACGGATGGGAGCTCGTGACAAACGGCGGGCGAAGCCTCAGGGTGGTGTGATGGCCCCGGCTACTGGAGAGCCTCCGGATGACGTCGAGCGGACGGCCAATTCTCACCCCGGCGTTCACATGGGACGAGGCGAGATAGGGCCTGCTTCATTGTACCAGTGCACGCGCGCTGGCAGGTGCTCTGCTTCACCACCAGGAGGCGTGAGGTGATGTGTGGTAGGACCTGTGGTCGCAGTCCTGTGGAGGCGGCTCTGTCCCATCACGGTCGGTGCTCCAGCTGCAGTGCTGCGGGTGCGGGGAGAGGGCGCCTGTTTGGGTGCATCAGTCTGCCTCCGCCCCGCTCTACGGGTCGGGAGCGCGCCAATAGAGGGTGGCCCAAAGCCAGGTGGGCACTGCGTCCCTCTGGGCAGCTGTCGTCAAGTGCCTGGAAAGCGATTCAGGGTGACCTGAGGAGCGTCCGGGTGGATGGGGTGCGGTGTCCCGATGCACAGACGGCGGCCCTACCCTTACTGTTGTGGTGGGCGGCTCTGGATGGTGACTCGCGGGTTCTTTGGTTGTGTCATCACAAGGGATCTGATGAGGAGGCTGTGGGAGTCAGGGGTGATGCTGCTTGACCGGGTGTGGGAGGAGTGGATGTGCTTGCCGCCGTCCCTTTACTAGGCACAGCGGCGGTAGCAGCTCTTGGGAAGCGGTATCCTCATAGCCTGGGTGTGCGGCAACGGTAGACGGAGTATGACGGCCAACGCGATGTGACAGGTCGTGCCGGCCTGACAGTGAGCCGTACCGCCCCTGTACACGAGGTTCGAACGGAGATGTGAAGCTTCACCCGCTTGCCCCGGGTTGCCGCATACTACAGTGAGGTGTCATGCGTCGTCCCGACCAGGGTAATAAGGCCCAAACCCCTGTAGGGTATTCCCATGGCACTGGGGTCTCTACTGGCGGCCCGGTTACGGCAGTCACGGGGCTGATTCGTTGGGTTACTCCGGGGGTTGCTGAGTCGGCGAGAAGGCGAGAAGGAGCTGCAACGCCTCCAGCGTTGCAGTGAGTTGGATGGGGAACGACCGGCGAACGGAGCCTGATACGGCCGAAGGGGCGTTGGGCCTGCCCATGGCCCCGAGAGGGGACCGGTACGGGTAAGAAGGCGCCCCCGGGCCCCAAGCTCAGCACGGGGGAATAGAAGGGCCGCTTGAGGGCCCCGAGAACCGCAATGTGGGGATGGTTGATGCGGTCAGCATGGCGGTACAGCGGACCGTATGGTGGGTGTACGAGGGGACACGTGGCGGTACGGGGGGTGATCTGGTGGGAGTCGTGGGGGGTGCATGGCGGCGCTGGGGACTGTGTACTGGGGATACAGGGGTACGCATGGCAGTACTAGGGTCAGTATGGTGGGAGTACTGGGGACGCGCGGCAGTATTGGGGAGCAGTATGGTGGGAGTATTGGGGACGCCTGACGGTACTGGGGTGTCCCCCTAACCCCTTAAACAACTCAGGGGGGGTACTGGGCCATCCCCTGGCCCCATAAACAAACTAGATGGACAGTGCCTGTGGGCATGGATATAGCCTAACCGTGTGACCTCGGCACACGGCTTGCAGTCACGGTAACGCGTGCGGTGGCGGTTCTCAGGTAAAGGCGGGGGCCAACAGTAGTGGGCCAACATGGCGGGGTGGCGGTGTGACCCGGCGGCGGTGCGGCACGGCGGAGTAACACCACGTTTGAGGCCACCGTCTATATATTTGTAGCCTACCCGGTGGCCTCAGTCGCAAGATGCTCCTGGGGGGTAGATGCCTGGGCGGCTCGTGAATTATTGTAGAGACTAAGGGAGAGGTCCAGGGGGTGACGCACGGGCCAATGCTATAAATAGGCTTGCCACGGTGTCTTTGGGTGCCGAACCTGCGGCCTGGACGCTCCTGTGGCGGAGATGGCGCAACCACGGGGGCTGGCCAATCAGTCCAAGTAAGGGTCAAGGGAAGGCGTCACGGCAATGTATGTGGGTCAGATGAGGTGCACTTGGTGACCACGGCCCGGGGCGAACCTCTGGTGGGTACCCCTACAGGGGGTCCATAATCAAGCTATGGTACCCACCAGCCCGAGTCCCAGCCAGCGATATTCACGGGTTGTGCCTCTCTTGCCGCAGGGCGGCCGACGTCCCCCCTTTGGACCCTCGTGGTATATTATATGTGGGCATGTACAAGTAACACGTTGCCGCTCGGGTCATGGTCTCGGACATGGGGTATCGGCACTGTATATATCTTGGGTGTGGGGGCGCTATGCGAAGGGTGCGACTATAAGCTACGGATGGCCAAGGATGACTAACGTATGCTTCAGTACAGTACTGGAGGGGGACTACACTGGGTTTGCGACGTGCACAATGAGGACCAGGGGGCGATGAATGCTGAGGGCCAAGCTAGGCTGGGAGCCCCCGAGAAACCCTGGCTGTGTATCAACGGACTTATGCGTGTGCGCTGCTGGCTCTGGAATACACGGCGTCTGAGGTGATGAGCGTCCCAACGGTGGCGGAAGTGGGCGTCCAACAAGGGGCCCGTTCTTGCTTCGCCGCATGCGTGCTCCTTTGTAAATTGGTTGCTGCATTGCACCCATAGGAGGCGCCCTTGCTTTTTGCTTGTTGCTATGCTGCTGCATTGCCGCCGGCGGTCCAAGGGGCCAGCGCCCGACCCCGTTGCTAATACTAAAGCTTTGAAGTTGCCACTGCCCCCAAAGCCTGGTTGGCCGGTATCCGTGGTCCTTTGGGTCCTCGGTCATGCTGTGGGCCACCTCAGGTAGCCGTGGGACCCACGGGATCGAGCAAGGCAGGAACCACCTGTCGGTGCGAGATCTGTAGGTGATAGATGCCCAGTAACTGCAGTAGACGGCATATATATATATATATATATATATATATATATCCTGTAATCTACACCCCTTCCCCCAACTCTATGTGCCTCCACAGTAAGGCTCTAAGGTACGTGCGAAGGGCAAACTTGGTGCATACATGTGGCGGAAGGGGCTAAACTTGTTCAAAACATTGGCTCAAAATGGGCTAAAGACACTTGTTTGAGCATCGCAAATGGTCCAGGATCACTTTTGGAAAAATGCGTTTTTGACCCATTTTTGACCCATTTTTGGTCCCACAACGGCCCATTTTCAAGTCATTTTGGGATTTTCCATGGCCCAAAACGCGGTACCACGAGCACAAAATGGGCTAAAAACACTTGTTTGAGCATCATAAATGGTCCAAGATCACTTTTGGAAAAATGCGTTTTTGACCCATTTTGGAGTCATTTTTGGTGCTGAAACACCCCATTTTCAAGTCATTTTGGGATTTTCCATGGCCCAAAACGCGTCACCACGAGCACAAAATGGGCTAAAAACACTTGTTTGAGCATCATAAATGGTCCAAGATCACTTTTGGAAAAATGCGTTTTTGACCCATTTTGGAGTCATTTTTGGTGCTGAAACACCCCATTTTCAAGGCATTTTGGGATTTTCCATGGCCCAAAACGCGCCACCACGGGCTCAAAACAGCCAAAAACACTTGTTTGAGCATCCCAAGTGGTCTAGCAATAACTTTGGAAAAAATGATTTTTTTCGCCCCGGGGACGCTGGTGGACCCATCGTTGGCCCCAACCCTGCTGCCCCCAACTGTGCTGCCCTCCGGCCGCACCAAGTGACCACTGGTGCGGGGCCCTAGGTGTCTCGTGGGGCAAATATGAGGCTTGGCAACCACAAAAAGTGGGCGCTTGCGGGTGGGTTATGCGCCCTCGGAATTCGGTTTTGAGCCATGTAGCCCAAGATACGGCCCGTTCTTGGTTTCGGGCCTGTTGGACACAAACAGCGCAGATTCAGGCCATTTTTGGCCATTTATGGGCCGTTTCTGGGACATATCGTGGAGCTAGAGGGCAACAAAAGGTTCTTTGTCAAGGGGCAATCGAGCCGCACTTGGAGTGTAACAATGGTTTGCCTTCGTTTGGCCGTTTGGAGTGGGTTTCGGGGCCGTTTTGGGCCAAAAAAGGCTGTTTTGGGGCAGAAATTGCGCAGTTTTGGGAGGGCACCTCCCGACTTGGTGCCCCCGCCCCGGGGCGCCACCGATGAGTCCTTGGCTCAAAACTTGGATTTGGCAAGGGCACCACCTAGGCTCTAGGATGGCTAGAGTAGAGTAGAGCCCTGAGCGATGAGGCCGAGCAATGGCCAAAACGGAAAGGAGAAGTGCTTGCTTGGTGCTTGTTGCGTGCTAGCTAGATTTAAGGGGAGAGGGGTGTAGTAATATATATATATATATATATATGTATATATATATATATATATATATATATATATCTATATATATATATATATATATGTATATATATATATATATCTATATATATATATATATATCTATATATATATATATATATATATATATATATATATATATATATATATATATATATATATATATATATTATATATATATATATATATATATATATATATATATATATATATATATATATATCTATATATATATATATATATATATAAATATATATATATACATATATATATAATATATATATATATATATATATATAATATATATATATATATATATATATATATATATATATATATATATATATATATATATATATGTATATATATATATATTTGAGCAATTCCAAGTGGTCTAGGAACAACTTTGAAAAAAATGCACGAAGTCGCCCCCCCTACCTCCCCCCCCTACCTAACCCCCCCCCTACCCCCCCCCCTACCCCCCCCCTACCTCCCCCCCCTACCTCCCCCCCCTACCTCCCCCCCCCCCCTACCTCCCCCCCCTACCTTCGGCTCGCTTCGCTCGACAGACGGCTCGCTTCGCTCGACGCGGGGGCCAGCCCCCGCACCCCCCTTAAGTAAAATGACTCCTGCGGTGGCCACAGACCGCCTTGTGTGTGCACCGCCTTTTGTGTGTACCGCCTTGCCTGTGGCCCCTTAAATAACAAGACTCCTGCGGTGGCCACAGGCCGCCTTTTGTGTGTTCCGCCTTGTGTGTGCACCGCCTTCTGTGTGTACCGCCTTTCCTGTGGCCCCTTAAATAACAAGACTCCTGCGGTGGCCACAGACCGCCTTTTGTGTGTTCCGCCTTGTGTGTGCACCGCCTTCTGTGTGCACCGCCTTGCCTGTGGCCCCTCAAATAACAAGACTCCTGCGGTGGCCACAGGCCGCCTTTTGTGTGTTCCGCCTTGTGTGTGCACCGCCTTCCCCCCCATACCCCCCCCTACCTTCTCGACCCCCCCCCTACCTCCCCCCCCTACCCCCCCTACCCCCCCCCCTACCCCCCTACCCCCCCCTACCCCCCCCCCCAACCGCCCCCCCTACCCCCCCCCCTACCTCCAAGGTAGGGGGGGGCGACTTCGTGCGATATATGCCCGGGGGACCCACCGTTGGCCCCAACTCTGCGCGGGCTGTGCTGCCCTCCGGCTACACGAAGTGACCACTGGTACGAGGGTGTAGGGGTCTCGTTGGGCGATTTTGAGGCTTGGAAACCACAAAAAGTGGGGGCTTGCGCGTGGAATAGGTGCCTTCGGAACTTGGTTTTGAGCCACGTACCCCAAGATACGGCCCGTTCTTGGTTCTGGCCGTGTTGGACACAAATAAGCATGTTTAGGCAATTTTTGGCCATTTCTGGGCCGTTTCGCGGACATATCGTGGAGCTAGAGGGCAAGAAAGGGCTCTTGGTCACGGGGCAATCGTGGCGCACGTGGAATGCACGAACCGTTTGCCTCCGTTTGGCCGTTTTGACTGGGTTTCGGGGGCGTTTTGGGCCAAAAAACGCTGTTTTGGGGCACAAAATGCGCAGTTTTGGAAGGGCACCTCCCGACTTGGCGCCTCCGCCCCGGGGCGCCACCGGTGAGTTTTTGGCTGAAAACTTGGATTTGGCGAGGGCACCACCTAGGCTCTAGGATGGCTAGAGTAGAGTATAGCCCGGAGCGATGCGGCGGAACGGTGGCCAAAACCGAAAGGAGAGGTGCTTGCTTGCTTGTTGCCTGTTGCTGGTTAGCTAGATTTAAGGGGAGAGGGGTGTAGTAATGTATATATATATATATCCTCCAATCTACAGCCCTCTCCCCAACTGTAGGTGGCCCCACCATACGGCTCTAGGGTACGTGCGAAAGGCACAACGTGGTGCATACACGTGGTGGAAGGGGCTAAACTCCATCAAAACGGGCTCGAAATCTGCTCAAAACACTTGTTTGAGCATCCCAAATGGTCTGAGATTACTTTTGGAAAAACGCGTTTTGACCCATTTTTGACCCATTTTTGGTCCCAAAACGGCCCACTTTCAAGGCATTTCCGAATTTTCCATGGTTCAAAACGCGCCACCACGAGCTCAAAATGGGCTAAAACCACTTGTTTGAGCATCCCGAATGGTCCAGGATGACTTTTGGAAAAACACATTTTTGACCCATTTTTGACCCATTTTTGGTCTTAAAACGACCCATTTTCAAGGCAGTTTGGGATTTTCCGTGGCCCAAAACACGCCACCACGGGCTCAAAATGTGCTAAAAACACTTGTTTGAGCATCCCAAGTGGTCTAGGAACAACTTTGGAAAAAATGATTTTTTTCGCCCCGGGGACCCCGGTGGACCCACCGTTGGCCCCCGCCGTGCGCGGGCCGGGCTGCCCTCCGGCTGCACCAAGTGACCACATATGCGGGGGTCTAGGCGTCTCGTTGGGCGATTCTGAGGCTTGGCAACCACAAAAAGTGGGGGGTTGCGGGTGAACTAGGTGCCCTCGGAACTCGGATTTGAGCCACGTAGTCCAAGACACGGCCCGCGCTTGGTTTCGGGGTGTTGGTGCACATTGCGCAGATTTTGGGGCTTTTTGGCGCCTTTTTGGGCCGTTTGTCGGACATATCGTGGAGTTGAAGGGCACTAGAGGGCTCCTTGACACGGCGAAGTCAAGCCGCACGTGGGGTGTAGCCACCGTTTCCCTTTGTTTGGGCGTTTCGTGCGGTTTTGGGGGCTGTTTTGGGCGAAAAATGGCTGTTTTTGGCCCGAAACTGCGCAGATTGGGGAGGGCACCTCCCGACTTGGCACCACCGCCCCGGGCCGCCGCCGGTGAGTTTCTGGCTCAAAACTTGGATTTGGCAAGGCCACCCTGTAGGCTCTAGGATGGCTAAAGTAGAATCAGGCCCGAGGCGTTGGGAAGGTGCAATGGCCAAAACGGCACAGAGACGTGCTTGTTGTTGCTTGTTGCTTGTTGCTTGTTGCTTGTTGCTTGTTGCTTCTTGTTAGCTCAACCTAAGGGGAGAGGGGTGTAGTAATATATATATATATATATATATATATATATATATATATATATATATATATATATATATATATATATATATATATATATATATATATATATATATATATATATATATATATATATATATATATATATATATATATATATATATATATATATATATATATATATATATATATATATATATATATATATATATATATATATATATATATATATATATATATATATATATATATATATATATATATATATATATATATATATATATATATATATATATATATATATATATATATATATATATATATATATATATATATATATCCTCCAATCTACACCCCTCTCCCAACTCTAGGTGGCTCCACCACACGGCTCTAAGGTACGTGCAAAGGGCACAACCTGGTGCATACATGTGGTGGAAGGGGCTAAAGCCGGTCAAAACGGGCTCAAAACGGGCTAAAAATGGTGGTTTGAGTATCCCAAATGGTTTTGGATCACTTGTGGAAAAACGCGTTTTTGACCCATTTTTCACCCCTTTTTGGTCCCAAAATGGCTCATTTTCAACGCATTTTGGGATTTTCCATGGGCCAAAACCCGTCGCCACAGGCTCAAAATGGGCCAAAACCACTTGCTTGAGCATCATAAATGGTCCCGGATCATTTTTGAAAAAACGCGTTTTTGACCCATTTTTGGTCCCAAAACGGCCCATTTTCAAGGCATTTTGGGATTTTCCATGGCCCCAAACGCGCCACCACGGGCTCAAAACGGCCTAAAAACGCTTGTTTGAGCATCCCAAGTGGTCTAGGAACAACTTTGGAAAAAATCATTTTTTTCGACCTGGGGACCCTGGTGGACCCACTGTTGGCCCCCACAGTGCGTGGGCTGGCCGGCCCTCCGGCTGCACCAAGTGACCACTGGTACGGGGGTCTACGTGGATCGTTGGGCGATTCTGACGCTTGGAAACCATAAAAAGTGGGGGGTTGCGGGTGGACTAGGTGCCCTCGGAATTCAGTTTGGAGCCACGTAGTCCAAGATACGGCCCGTTCTTGGTTTCGGGGTGCTGGTGCACATTGCGCAGTTTTTGGGGCTTTTTGGCGCCTTTTTGGGCCGTTTCTCGGACATATCGTGGAGTTAGAGGGCACGAAAGGTCCCTTGGTCACGAGAAAGTCAAGCCGCACGTGGAGTGTAGCAGCCGTTTGCCTTCGTTTGGCTGTTTTGAACCCTTACTAGGGCTGTTTTGGGCGAAAAATGGCTGTTTTTGGCCCAAAACTGCGCAGATTTGGGAGGGCACCTCCCGATTTGGCGCCACCGCCCCGGGCCGCCACTGGTGAGTTTTTGGCTCAAAACTTGGATTTGGCAAGGCCACCACCTAGGCTGTAGGATGGCCAAAATAGAGTCAGGCCCGAGGCGATGGGAAGGTGCAATGGCCAAAACGGCACGGAGACGTGTTGCTTGCTTGCTTGTTAGCTAAATTTAAGGGGAGAGGGGTGTAGTAATATATATATATATATTACTCCACGCCTCTCCCCTTAAATCTAGCTAGCAACAACAAGCAACCAGCAACCGCTTCTCCTTTCCGTTTTGGCCATTGCTCGGCCTCATTGCTCCGGGCTCTACTCTACTCTAGCCATCCTAGAGCCTAGGTGGTGCCCTTGCCAAATCCAAGTTTTGAGCCAAAAACTCACCGGTGGCGCCCCGGGGCGGGGGCGCCCAGTTGGGAGGTGCCCTCCCAAATCTGCGCAGTTTTCAGCCAAAAAAAGCCATTTTTCGCCCAAAATAGCCCCCAAACCCTGGCAAAACGCCCAAACGAAGGGACACGGGGCTAGAGGCCACATGCGGCTTGACTTCACTGTGTCAAAGAGTCCTCTAGTGCCCTTCACCTCCACGATATGTCCGAGAAACGGCTCAAAAAGGCGCCAAAAAGCCCCAAAATCTGCGCAATGTGCACCAACCCCCCGAAACCAAGCATGGGCCGTATCTTAGGTTACGTGCCTCGAAATCCGATTCCGAGGGCACCTAGTCCACCCGCAACCCCCCACTTTTTGTGGTTTCCAAGCCTTAGAATCGCCCAACGAGACGCCTAGACCCCCGTACCAGTGGTCTATTGGTGGAGCCGGAGGGCAGCCCGGCCCGCGCACGGCGGGGGCCAACGGTGGGTCCACCAGGGTCCCCGGGGTGAAAAAAATCATTTTTTCCAAAGTTGTTCCTAGACCACTTGGGATGCTGGAACACGTGTTTTTAGCCCGTTTCGAGCCCCTGGTGACGTGTTTTGGCCCATGGAAAATCCCAAAATGCCTTGAAAATGGGCCATTTTTGGACCAAAAATGGCTCGAAAATGGGTCAAAAACGCGTTTTTCCAAAAGTGCTCCAGGACCATTTGGGATGCTCGGCCAAGTGTTGTTAGCCCATTTTGAGCCCATTTGGACGGGTTTTGGCCCATTGGAATCCAATAATCCTTGAAGAGGGGCCGTTTTGGGAGCAAAAATGGGTCAAAAATTGGTCAAAAATGCGTTTTTCCAAAAGTGATCTTGGACCATTGGGGGTGCACAAACAAGTGTTTTGAGCTCATTCTCACGCTGTATTGATCGAGTTTAGTCCCTTCCGCTACGTGTATGCACCAAGTTGTACCCTTCGCGTGTACCTTAGAGTGGAGCCACGTAGAGTATGGGAGAGTATGGGATACATATACATACATATATATATATATATATATATATATATATATATATATATATATATATATCCTCTAATCTACACCCCCCTCCCGGACACTAGGGGGGTCATCATGTGGTTGCAGGGTAGTTGACTAGGTACAAGGTGGAGCCTAGTGGGCTTGGTAACTTGGCTGACGTGGATTGACGTGTGAATAGGCCGTGCATCCATTCGGTTAATCGAGTGTTTGTATAATTTGGAGTGTAATGGATGGTAACGGTGGCTAGGGTACCGTTTTGACGTGACGTGTAGGAAACTCCACTTGCATGTGAAATTGGCATATTGACTTGGATTTGGATGCATCATTGAGGGATATAGTGTTGATGGTGTGCAATGACATGGGAAGTAAGTGAAGGTAACTCCGTTAAGAGTACCCCTGCTCTCCAAACGAAACCTTCACCGTATGGTTTGGAAAATGGATCACCCTTTGGTTGAGCGTTGTTGAGCCTATAGTAACATGGTTTGTCCTGGATGGTTTTAAACGAACGAAAATAAGTGAAGGTAACTCCGTTTAGAGTACACCTGCTTTGCCAACGAATTATTTAATGTACGTTTTGGAAAATGGCTTACCCTTTGTTTGAGCGTTCATGAGGCTATACTAATGTGGTTGCCATGTATGGTTTCCGATGTTATCGCCAATATTTGAAGGTAACTAAGTTAAGAGTACACTTGCTTTGCTACCGAAATGTTCACCGTACGTTTTAGAAAATGGATCACCCTTTGTTTGAGGGTATGGTAACAAACTGTTTGCAACAATAGAAGGCGCGCGCACAACGTTGTCTAGGATGAGTGCTTTGTACTTTTGCCGCAAGTAAGTGAAGGTAACTCCGTTAAGAGTACACCTTGGTTTGTACTTTTGTTGCAAGTAAGTGAAGGTAACTCTGTTAAGAGTACACCTTGGTGCGTACTTTTGTTGCAAGTAAGTGAAGGTAACTCCCTTAAGAGTGCACCTGCATCGTACGTTGTGTACTAATAATTCAAGGTAACCCCGTTAAAAGTACAGCTGCATCCTACGTCGTGCACTAATTGTATGTAGGTTTGTTAAATTTGCAATTTACTGCATTTGATTGTAAGTCTGTTAATCGTACCCCTCGAATGCAAAGCACACAACGTCCGAAATTACAATTTCACAGCACACGCAATTACACGCAAGACACAAATACATGTGTAATAGATGCAACAGAAGCTGTTTCGTGTGGGTGGGTGCCATACAAGCAGCATTATCTAGGTTGGAAGAAACAATATAAAGACGTTTGTTCATGTATGGCAACAGCTTAGCTTACGGAACATGTCTCTTGCACAACCAAGAACCTGGAATCGTTGCTTTGCTAGTGCGTCTGACGGGTTTTTGTCGGGATGTAGTTGGAGACTCAAAGTGCGGTACTGTAATGTTACCAGGGTACCATCAGCGGCTCCCAAGAAGTGCAAAGCATGCTCGCGGCGTTGGCGTTGACTTAAATTGTCGTTCGTGATAAGGATTAACCACTTCTTGATTTCCTTCTCGGGTAGTGTAGCACGATTTACCGGAGCTTTTTGTTATTGTTGCTTTGCTGTTGGCGGCTCTTGGCTTGCTGATTCGGAAGGACGGCTTGAAGTTGATCTCTTGCGTCTAGTAGTAGACTCTTCGTGGTCCTTTGGTCGGCTCTTCTTGGACCTCGGCCCGGACTCGGAGTTGGATGACCGCTTCTTTGAGGAGTGGTTGTGATAAGTTTGGTCGCCCTCTTGTCCACTCTTGGGAGGTGGTTGACGGTGTGACCGGTAGGGTGGTGGTTCGTAAGTTCGGGTACGTGGAGGCATATTCGTCTTTCTCGACTTTGGAATTCTTCTTGTAGGCGTGGTTTGTGGCGGTGTGGTTTGTGGGGGAACCCCCGTAGTCCCTTTACTTGTTCCTCACTTCTTACGGGCTAACGGATGTGCAGGCTGCGGGTCATTGGACGTTGAAGACGGACCACTTGCCGAAGTTGACAATGATGATGCCATGTATTGGTGGCTGTGAATTGCACCTTCCATGTCGCTGTTGGTGACGGTAGGAAGCGGCCCAGCCTCCGTCATTGCCCGATCCACCGGTTCATTGTACTCTCTCAAAGCATCTTCATATGCCCAATCTTGAAACGTATTCACTGTAGAACGCAAGCTGCTCGTATCGTCGGCGAAAAGCTGGAGAACGCTTGCACAATACGTCAAGAACCACCGTGGGAGTTGCCCGGTGAGTCGATTTGTATGACACCATTGCATGGCGAGCATGACGACACGGAAGCCACATGTATCGGAATCTGGTTGAGTTCCATAATGATGCCATGTAAAGGACCATCCCATTTTACTCATAATTGCCCGGAACCATGCGCCACATGTAGACGCGTGATCTTTAGGATCGTGGATGACCAAGGTCTTGTTTGCAATGGAAATGTCTGTGACCAACACGTAGTGAACTCCAACAGTCGAGTGCTGCGAGGTGAGTAGTACGGGTAGGGCATCACCGAGAGTATACACAACCCGTGGCGTCGGAGCATGCTGCATTATAACCACCAATGTCACATCTTGGATGCCGGGCTTAACGGAGGAATTGCCCTGTGGCAACAAGACCTCTAGTAAGCATTGCATTGCTGCGCAAGACAACCATGCACACTCCAATAAGTGCACAATGTCCTCCATGGTATCGCTTCTTTCTTGTGGCCAAAAATCCTCTCCAAAGTAATTAACTCGTGGCTGCAAATGGGGGAAATCATCGATGGATGACGGTACAAGTTGTACACGTGCCTGTGAATGTGTAGGCGATGGTGCAGATGATGGAGGTTGAATGTGTTTTTGCTTCCGTAGGATGCGTTCTTGAAACTGGGCTTTGGTTCCAGAAGTTGATAGCTTATGTGCGGCACACAATGTCCGCAATTGCACAACGGACATTTGAGCCAAGTCTTGGGCCGCAAACACTCGTGGGTTATTACACCCGTCCAATAGTTCGAAGCCTTGTGCCGGTTGCCGCGAAGTACCAACGGGTCGTCCTTTTTTGCGGATTTGCTCCGTTCCATCCTCGTTTAGATCATCAATGTCCAAAAACAGCTTGTCTCCACGCAATTGTCTCTCAATATACGACCAATACGGAAATGATACATATTGAATAATGTGGAGCATGTTGACCTTCAATATCCGAGCATCCAACCGCTGTGGGAGTTGACTTACGACACTCCAAGCACGATGGACACACATAATTCCAATTATGAGTGATGTCGTAAATGTCCTTCGTGGATAAGGAGGAACTTGGCTTGGTGGTTTGGGAGACAAGACGTTTGTGGCCACAAACCAATTCCATGATTGCACGTAATATGGATCAACAAGGAAAGCGTCACGACGGTAATTGAGGATGAGTAGGCCTTGAAGTGAACGAGCGCGTGATAAAGCAACACATGCGTGTGCTGCGGCAAAGAATGCAGCCATGTCCACCCATACACGGTCGTAAGAACAGCCTTGCGTACCGTGCACAGTACATGAGTATCCGGCAAGCATAGGAAATTGGATTATCTTGACTTGCACGGACGGGCCGTACACCGGAATAATTTGCTGGAAACGGCCGATGGGGTACTCCCTTGCGCGCCCCATTGGGCTTACCACAATGACATCATTCGACCATCTTTTGATCACAACAAGTGTTGAGTTAACCAGTCGATTTTTCGATGGAGACATTGCGAATGAGCCGTGCCCTCATGCCCGCTGCGAAACACCCTTGCTGAGGGAGCACACGGCGATTGCGAGAATTGATGTAGTCGCACATTGCTTGATTGGTAGGGGCACCACCCATATCAAAGTAGCTAGCATCGAACGTTACAATGCTTGACCCCAATTGAGCCATGAAATGTTCATTCCATCGGTTCATAGCATTTCTACGCCCAACCAACATGGGGGCATCCTCCAAGTCTTGTAGTGACACATCGGAATTTGGCGCAATGCGTTGTTGCACAATTAAGTGGTCCTCGTCACTCTCCTCTCCAACCCGCACACGATTGAGCAAGTTAATGAAAGCTGCATCGTCTTGGCGCATTATGTCCGTCAGCACAAACGGAACAAAATGGTTTCGAAAGAGTGCATTGTCAAAGATATCCAAATCAACAGCGGGGAGTTGCAATGGATCACCTACGTGGAGCACTGTAATGCCACCAAAAGGTTTGCGCTTGTCGCGGCGTACCTTGTATAGCACATCGTGGAGCGTGTGAAGGAGCTTGTTGGATAAGAGGGAGAACTCATCGACAATGATCATATCGGCAGTTCGAATTATCCACCACAAGGTTGTGCCTTCCTTTATTTGCCACTCCAAGTCCAAAGATAATGAGAACAGGCTGTGGATTGTGCGTCCTCCAACATTTAGGGCGGCTACTCCACTAGCACCACAAACTAGGATGCCGAAACCAAGCGCTCGTAACTTGGCAATTAGCAAGCAAACGACATAAGACTTGCCGGTTCCCGCAACGCCCGTGAGAACAGCACACAATTGCGGATCACTAGTTCCACTTGATGTGCGGCAATGCTGGGAAATATTCGGACCATTCTCAAGAGTTTGCCGTTGAAAATGTGCAATAAAAATGTCAAATACCCGGCGTTGCCCTTGGTTCAAAGCATTCACAAGTGCCTCCGCTGCACGCGTGTCGTCGGCATCCATCAATGCCCTTAACTCCTCCGCCAATTGCGGATCCAATTCGGCTTCCTCGGCCATTGCTGGTTCATCTTCTCCAAAGCGGTGCTTTTCAAGCTCATCTAAATCGGACATGTTGGTATTGAGGAAGCTGGAGTCTATGATCTCTTCGGCCATAAGAACTTGTGCAAGAAGTCGCAAACCCTGAACGGAATACCCACGTGCTTGGGCTTTGTTTAAAGTTTCTCTTGCCTCTTCCTCATAACCGCGAAACAATCCTTGATGAATACACTCCTCCATGTATGTTTTAGTGACATTGTTGGATGAGAGGAATTTTCGCTCGTGGTGTGCTTTTGTCATGGGCTGTGACAATAAAATCTTTTGCAAGAAATACAATTCTGCATCTTCTCCATAGGGGAGGTAAAAGTTCCACCTCGCAGTTCGCCTTCGCAGAATCCACTTTTTTCCCACCTCGTCTGTGAATGTCTTCTTCACATTTTCTGGTGGTGATGGCCACCAATATGGTCGTTCGCCCTCATCTGGGCGTACATTGGCTTGAAAACGATCTCCGCTCAATGAATCATCACCTTCGCTAGAAGGAGAATCATATGCAAAGTCCTCTGCTGGATTGCTTGCTATAGCAGTGGAGCCTCCGGGTTCACGTTGTGTTCGACGATAATAGCGATAGTAGTCGGGGTACTTGACGGGGATGGCAGCAATGGGGCGTTCCAAATAGTGGTCCTAGCGATCCAAATACCAAACGTCTGTGGACGTATCTTCGTCTGGAAGATGCTTTCGACGCTTGGGCCGTCCTAGTTTTGGCCATGGATGCGTTGGAATCCATACCACCTCTCGGCTACCTCGACATTGATGAATTCCAAAGAGCACCATGCCGTTCTCCATGCGTCCCAATGAACGCAACTTGAGCAGACACTCCACATCGCTTGCATCAGGCGAGATGGTGATGGGCACTGTCAATGACTTTGCTGGCTTTGTGAGATATTGGGCGAGATATAATTCCCAACCCAGAGATGTTATTCGTTGCACATTATTGTGGCACTGGAGCCGGACCAGCAAACGGCGATTGTGCGGAACAACACATGCATCTTCGGCTTCATATCTGCGATAAAGAAAGCGGACTCCACTGCCATCCAATTCTTCTCTCTCCTGCGGCACACTAAAGGGATAACTCGACTTGCATTCGGTGCATACACGCCCACGACCAATATTGAAACACTTGTCGGGGTGGAATTGATGCACCATGTTGCACTCCTTGTACAGATCCCGTAGGTATGATGTGAACTTTGGATCAAAGCCGTCACTTTCACGAGGCATTGTTGCGCAAATCACATCGTCCGGGATGCTGTTGGCTTCACACCATACCACGCCATGCAAATGCACCCGGCCTCGCTCTTGATATTCAAATCCAAACCAATAATCCCGCACCTTTCCAACTGGACCATTTTTGCCAATAGCCAAGAACTCCCGATTGAATATCTCCACCCGCTTGTGAAACACCACACATGCCTCCATATCGTGGCCATCTTGGATTTGCTTGTTTGACCCTGTGTTTTTCGGGTATTCTCCAGGCCACACAGCTCCTGCACGGCACCCTTTTTGCATAGCAGCTTGCAAATCGGCCCAGTTGTCATTCATGGTCAACGTGATGAAAAGTTCCGCTTTGCCAAGTTCACGACTCATGGCTGTAACATCTAAATGTCGTGAGGCCCAATAAGAACGGGTTCCAACCAATTTTGAAGGTACATAAGTTAGATACCGATAATACGGGTTGAGCTCGGCGGTACCTTTATCGGTCCCTCAGCGCTCGATTGCGGGCTTCACCGAGTACCAGAAGCGACAAATTGCACTTGGGGCCCTCTACTCAAATACGTTGAAGCACACATCATTCCGGATTTTGCTCCTCACTTGGACAAAGTGGGCTTCTTCCATCGGACACCCTTCGGAGGAGCGGGTTGGAACGTTACCACGGCCGCTCAATCGTTGGCCAATGACACTTATTTGCATTTTAACGACCCCAAGTTGGAACCATGTGTATGGCCCGACTTGTATCCTGGCGGCGTTGGTGGATATATCGTAGGTTGCGGAATTGGATGTGCTGCCTACTACCGTAGTCGTTACCTTGCCTTTGATAGCCGATGGCGTCGTGACCGGTGGTGGTCCTTTTTCCAAGTGAGCAAAGAGATGAAGAACCAATTGATTTGGAATCAACAAAATTTCAAGGCTCAACGTGCGAATCGGGCAGAGGACATTGCTGCAGCACATTTGAGAAGTGTGAGGAGTTCTACAGGTCCAAAACCCGCGCCAAAAAAATCTGCCTCACAATCACCACACACGTCCTCACAGTGTCCGCAAGCAAGTCAATACACCCAGCCGAGTCAATCTTCACAATGCGCAACTCAAAGCACGCTCCATTTTGTTCGCAGTATGCAGCAACGTCAACATCGCCATCAACTCCGCCTACTAGTCAAGGCAAAAAGGCGCGTGCATGCTACCAAGACGGTGTAAATTCTATGAATCTTTGAGGGGATATTATGATCGATGTCCCCATCCAAAGTGTAGCCATAGTTGATGGGGTCATACTTCGCGGAATACTCGCTACACACGTGGCAAGCATACATACGTGTAGCTGAGTGCAAAACGGGAGTGTCATACACCACAAAGCGACTTGTGCTAGGTGTAGGAGATCGCGGCGGAACCGGAAATGGTGCGGTCTTATACTTCAAATAATTGGCAAACATCTCATTGCGGAACACAAATATCCCACTTGTAACCAAATCGGTGGGTGGCACGCCAAACAAAGTTTGTGTACGTATCTCGCCAGTATTGCGTGGAACCGTAAACTTGTGTCCCCCACCTATTGGGCCCCTAAGGAGTTGACCACACCGGTAACAAAGCGCATCAAAAAGTGGTGAGTACAAAGTGTCCAAACCATCAAGGCAATACTCTCGAACAAACTTCAAAAAAATGTTGGACGGCGATGATGCATTAACACGGAACAGCTCCCGAGACACTGTACCAACGACCCCAGAAGAACGACGCCCCGATGCCTTGATGTGGTGCTTTTCCGGCGTATTGCCGTGTCCACCAGCGATGCCCTTATTCCGTTGCACTTCTGGCGTGTTGTTTATGCCTCCACAAGAACCCTTGGCCGCTTGGGACTCCGCGGTGTTCTTTTTGCCCTTGTTGGCTTGGGACTCCGCGGTGTTCTTTTTGCCCTTGCTGGCTTGGGACTCTGCACTATTCTTCTTGCCTCCACAAGAACCCTTGGCCGCTTGGGACTCCCCAGTGTTCCTTTTGCCCTTGTTGGCTTGGGACTCCGCGGTGTTCTTTTTGCCCTTGCTGGCTTGGGACTGTGCACTATCCTTCTTGCCTCCACAAGAACCCTTGGCTGCTTGGGACTCCGCGGTGTTCCTTTTGCCCTTGCTGGCTTGGCACTCCGCGGTGTTTTTCTTGCCTCCAGACGAACCCTTAGCCGTTTGGGACTCCGTAGTGTTCTTCTTGCCTCCACAAGAACCGTTGGCGGCTTGCGACCCAGGAGTGTTCAAACTTGCCACTGTTGCCGCTTGGATCCCAAGTGCGGTGCGCTTCTGCAATCGTTTCATCAACGTGGCACGCAACTGCGCATGTCGCTGACGGATGGTAGGCGGGCGGACTTCGCTATGCAGCTTGATGAACTCGGCCACCGGGAAGTCAATGTCTGTGTCCAAGCTTTGGTGCAGCTCGTGCTCCCAACGATTTGACATGGTGCGAAATAGAAGGTAACTCCGTTAAGAGTACACCTTTACTCTAAGTCCAACTGCCGAGAGCAAGAAAACACAACATGTTTGAGACAACAAACCCTTTGGTACCCTTGGAACAAAAAAGCACACAAACGACAAAACACGGCAAAGAACTACTCGTCCCTCTTGTGCCAAACACTCCACATTATTGTTGCAACTCTTGCTCCCATGATTACACATGGCGTGAATTTGAAGGTAACTCCGTTAAGAGTACACCTGTACTCCAAGTCCGATCACTAAGAGCAAAGAGCACAGAAGAACAAAGCACACAAACGGCAAAACACGGCAAGGGACTACTCGTCCCATTTGTACCAAACACTCCACACTATTGTTGCAACTCTTGCTCTCATGATTAGACATGGCGTGAATGTGAAGGTAACTCCGTTAAGAGTACACCTGTACTCCAAGTCCGATCACTAAGAGCAAAGGGCACAGAAGAACAAAGCACACAAACGGCAAAACACGGCAGGGGACTACTCGTCCCAATTGTACCAAACACTCCACACCATTGTTGCAACTCTTGGCCCCATGATTAGACATGTTCATGCAACCCAAAGGGTCTGCAGTCACTTTTGCAAAAATGCGTTTTTGACTCATTATTGATCCATTTTTGGTCCGAAAACAGCCCATTTTCAAGGCATTTTGGCATTTTTCGTGGGCCAAAACAAGTCCCAATGGGCTCAAAATGGGGTAAAAACACTTGGTTGAGCATCCCGAGTGGCCCGGAATCACTTGTTGAAAAATGCGTTTTTGACCCACTTTTGACCCATTTCTGGCCCCAAAACGACCCATTTTCAAGGCATTTTAGGATTTTGCATGGGCCAAAACGCGTCACCACGGGCTCAAAATGGGCTAAAAACACTTGTTTGAGCATCATAAATGCTCCACGATCATTTTTGGAAATACGCGTTTTTGACCCATTTTTGACCCATTTTTGGTCCCAAAACAGCCCATTTTCAAGGCATTTTGGGATTTTCCATGGCCCATAACGCGCCACCACGGGCTCAAAACGGGCTAAAAACACTTGTTTGAGCATCCCAAGTGGTATGGGAACAACTTTGGAAAAACTGATTTTTTTTGCCCCGGGGACCTTGGTGGACCCACCGTTTGCCCCCACTGTGCGCGGGCTGGGCTGCCCTCCGGCTGCACAAAGTGACCACTGGTACGGGGGTCTACGTGTCTCGTTGGGCAATTCTGAGGCTTGGAAACCACCAAAAGTGGCGGGTTGCGGGTGGACTAGGTGCCCTCGGAATTGGATTTTGAGCCACGTAGCCCAAGATACGGGCCATTCTTGGTTTCGGGCGTATTTGACACACACACTGCACATTCAGGCCATTTTTGGCCGTTTTTGGGCCATTTCTCGAATATATTGTGGAGCTAGCGGCCAACAAATGGCTCTTGGTCACACGGCAATTGAGGCGGACGCGGAGTGTTTGAACTGTTTGCATTCGTTTGGCCGTTTTGACTGGGTATCGGGACCGTTTTGGGCCAAAAAAGGCTGTTTTGGGGCATAAAATGTGCAGTTTTGGGAGGGCACCTCCCGACTTGGTGCCCCTGCCCCGGGGCCACCGGTGCGTTTTGGGCTCAAAACTTGCATTTGGCAAGGGCAACACCTAGGCTCTAGGATGGCTAGAGTAGAGTAGAGCCCGGAGCGATGAGGCCGAGCACTGGCCAAAACGGAAAGGAGAAGTGCTTGCTTGTTGCTTGTTGTTGCTTGTTGTTGCTTGCGAGCTAGATTTAAGGGGAGAGGGTGTAGTAATATATTACTACACCCCTCTCCCCTTAAATTTAGCTAACAAGCACCAACAAGGCACAACAACACATCATTGTTCCGTGTTGGCCCTACTTTAGCCTTCCTACAGCCTAGGTGGTGCCCTTGCCAAATCCAAGTTTTGAGCCAGAAACTCACCGGTGGCGGCCCGGGGCGGTGGCGCCCAGTTGGGAGGTGCCCTCCCAAAATCTGCGCAGTTTTCGGCCAAAAAAACAGCCATTTTTTGCCCAAAATAGCCGCCAAACCCAGGAAAAACGCCCAAACGAAGGGACACGGGGGCTAGAGGCCACGTGCGGCTTGACTTCACCGTGTCAAAGAGCCCTCTAGTGCCCTTCAACTCCACGGTATGTCCGAGAAACGGCCCAAAAAGGCGCCAAAAAGCCCCAAAATGTGCGCAAAGTGCACCAAACACCCCGAAACCAAGCACGGGCCGTATCTTGGGCTACCTGGCTCCAATCGCAATTCCGAGGGCACCTAGTCCACCCGCAACCCCCCACTTTTTATGGTTTCCAACCCTCGCAATCGCCCAACGAGACGCCTAGACACCCGTACCAGTGGTCACTTGGTACAGCCGGAGGGCAGCCCGGCCCGCGCACGGCCGGGGCCAACGGTGGGTCCACCAGGGACCCTGGGGCGAAAAAAATGATTTTTTTCAAAGTTGTTCCCAGACCACTTGGGATGCTCCAACACGTGTTTTTAGCCCGTGTTGAGCCCGTGGTGGCGCGTTTTGGGCCATGAAAATTCCCAAAATGCCTTGAAAATGGGCCATTTCAAGACCAAAAATGGGTCGAAAATTGGTCAAAAACGCGTTTTTCCAAAAGTGATGCTCGACCATTTGGGATGCTCAAACAACTGTTTTTGGCCCATTTTGAGCCCGTGGTCACACGTTTTGGCCCATGGAAAATCCCAAAATGCTTTGAATATGGGTCGTTTTGGGACCACAAATGGGTCAAAAATGGGTCAAAAACGCGTTTTTGCAAAAGTGATCCCGGACCATTGGGGATGCTCATACAAGCGTTTTTAGCCCATTTTGAGCCCGTTTTGATCGAGTTTAGCCCCTTCCACCACATGTATGCACCACTTTGTGCCCTTCGCACGTACCTTAGAGCCGTATGGTGGAGCCACCTAGAGTTGGGGAGAGGGGTGTAGATTGGAGGATATATATATATATATATGTATATATATATATATATATATATACATATATATATATATATATATATATATATATATATATATATATATATATATATGTATATATATATATATATATATATACATATATATATATATATATATATATATATATATATATATATATATATATATATATATATATATATATATATATATATATATATATATATATGTATATATATATATATATATATATATATATATATATATATATATATACATATATATATATATATATATATATATATATATATGTATATATATATATATATATATATATATATATATATATGCCCCCTAACTCCACAATATGTCCGAGAAACGGCCCAAAAAGGCGCCAAAAAGCCCCAAAATCTGCGCAATGTGCACCAACACCCCGAAACCAAGAACGAGCCGTATCTTGGGCTACGTGGCTCAAATCCGAATTCCGAGGGCACCTAGTCCACCCGCAACCCCCCACTTTTTGTGGTTTCCAAGTCTCAAAATCGCCCAACAAGCCACCTAGACCCCCGTACCAGTGGTCACTTGGTGGAGCCGGAGGGCAGCCCGGCCCGCGCACGGCCGGGGCCAACGGTGGGTCCACCAGGGTCCCCAGGGCGAAAAAAACGAGTTTTTTCAAAGTTGTTCCCGGACCACTTGGGATGCTCAAACAAGTGTTTTTAGGCCGTTTTGAGCCCGTGGTGGCGCGTTTTGGGCCATGGAACATCCCAAAATGCCTTGAAAATGGGCCAAAAATGGGTCAAAAACGCGTTTTTCCAAAAGTGATCGCGGACCATTTGGGGTTTCTCAAATAAGTGTTTTGAGCCTGTTTTGAGCCCGTTTTGACCGAGTTTAGCCCCTTCCACCACATGTATGCACCACTTTGTGCCCTTCGCACGTACCTTAGAGCCGTGTGGTGGAGCCACCTAGAGTTGGGAGAGGGGTGTAGATTGGAGGATATATATATATATATATATATATATATATATATATATATATATATATATATGTATATATATATATATATATATATATATATATATATATATATATATATATATATATATATAGTCTTATATATATATATATATATATATATATAGTCTTAGTCATAGTCATAGTCATAACCACTTATCATGCCGTCTACTGGAGTTACCGGGCATCTCACGCCGACAGGTGATTCTTGCCTCGCTCGATCCCGTGGGTCCCAGGGCTGCCTGAGGTGGCCCACAGCATGACGGAGGACCCAGAGGACCGGGGATACCGGTCAACCAGGCTTTGGGGGCAGTGGCGACTGCAAAGCGTTAGCATTAGCAACGGCGACGGACGCTGGCCTGTTTGTTCGCCGGGGGTAAGGGGGCAAGGCACAGCAATGCAGCAGCATCGCAACAAGCAGAAAGCAAAGGCCTCTCCGTCCGGCGCAAAGCGGCAACCAAGGCACAAAGCAGCACGCATGCGGCGAAGCAAGAGCGGACTCTCTGTTGTACCTGTGACCCCACGTAATCCACTGTCAGCTGCGTACTCGTAAATACCCACCACCCCTGACTCCTCATTTTCCTTTGCCAGCACGCCATAACCCTTTTATGCACAGGCAGGATTTCTGGGAGGCTCCAGCCTAGCCTGGCCCTCAGCCTTCATCGCCCCCGTGTCCCCACAATGTACGCCGCCGACCCACCGCATCAGTCCCCTAGTATAGTACAGAAACACGGTATCAACTCCACGTCCCCGTGGCCCTGAGCAGCACCCACACCCCAGATATACATACTGTGCCGGCACTCCTTGTCAGGGGCCAGAACCCAATCAGCTTCGAGGCATCCTCTTGCCCACGTATAATATAACCTGAGGGTCTACAGGAGGGGACGCTGGCCGCTACGCGACGGGAGTGGCGCAACCCGTGAATATCGCTGGCTGGGATTCGGGCTGGTGGGTGCCGTAGCTTGATTATCGACCCCCTGTAGGGGTACCCACCAGAGGCTCGCCCCGGGCTGTGGTAACCAGGTGCACCTCATCTGGCCCACATACTTTGCCCTAGCGCGTACCCTTGACCCTTACTCACACTGATTGGCCAGCTCCCGTGGTTGCGCCTCTTCCGCCCCAGCAGCGGCCAGGCCGCAGGTTCGGCCCCCACCGACGACGTGGCGAGCCTACTTATAGCATTGGCCCGCGCGTCACCCCCCGGACCACTCAGCCTGCTGCTCCTCCTCTCTCCCCGCCTCTAGCCGACCGCACCGGCGCCCCCCAGGGGTAAGTCGTTACAATGGTGAGGCGACCGCATACTCTTCGCTACGACGCCGCGCAGTACCGCTGTTGCCACGCCGATGCCACCTGCGAGCCGCCACCACACGCACCACCGCAACCGCAAGGCCATGGTTAGAGTTTAGACTATGTACATGCCCGCAGGCACGGTCCCTCTAGTTTGTTAACGGGGCCAGGGGATGCCCCTACGCGCCCCCTGAGTTGTTAGAGGGGTCAGGGGGACACCCGAGTACCGCCATGCATCCCTGCAGCTCCCCCACTGTACGGTTCCCCAGTACCGCCGCGTACCCCCACCGTACGGACCCCAGTACCGCCGCGTATACCCCCAAAACGCCAGTACACCGTCACTTTGAACCCCGCTTGCCCCTCGTGAGTGCTCCTCCCAGGCTGCCACGCCGTCTCAAGTACGCCCGCCATACAGTCCACCTGACGACCTCGCCGTCACATCCCTCTACGCACACATCACCACTTCGTCGCCGCTCCCGGGGCCTGCAGGCTGTCCCCGCAACCCCGTGTAACACTCCCAGGGGGCGCCGCAACGCGTGCACCGTAGCGCCGGCAACGATGTCGCCCGCCCCTAGACAACTCCGTGCACCCCCGGTGTATCCCGAGCAACCACTCCCAATAGTGCCGTAGCCAGGCCGCCAGTAGAGACCCCGATGCCATGGGAATACCCTACAGGGGTTTGGGCCTTATTACCCTGGTCGGGACGACCCATGACACCTCACTGTTGTATGCGGCGACCCGGGGCAGGCGGGTGAAGCATCCCTGTCCGACCCTCATGGACGGGGGCAGTACGGCTCACCACCAGGCCGGCACGACCTGTCACATCGCGTTGGCCGTCATACGCCGCCTGCCAGTACCGCACAATCAGGCCATGAGGGCACTGCTTCTCAGGCGCTACCCCCTCCGCTGCGTCCAGCGTAGGGACGGTAGCAGGTGCACCCACAATTCCTAACCCCATCAATCTGCATCACCCCCGGCCCCCACCACGCTGTCACCATTTCCTCCGTGATGCCACAACCAGACTATCCGCGAGTCGCCCTCCAGAGCCGCCCACCATAGCAGCAGGGGCAGGGCTGCCGACGGCGCACCAGGGCACCCTACCCCTTCCACTCGGACGCTCTTCAGGTCATCCTGGATTGTCTTCCATGCACTTGAGGACATCTGTCCAGAGTGCCGCAGTGCCCACCTCGCCTTAGGCCACCCCCTATCGGCACGCTCCTTACATGTCCCGCATAGTGGGACGGCGGCACATTGATGAACCCAAACTGACGCTGTCTCCCCGCACCCGTGGCATCGCTGCGGAAGCACAGACCGCGACGGAACGCAGCTACTATCACAACACTGCGACCACAGGTCCTGCCATACATCGCAGCACGCGTCCTTGAGTCCGAGCAGAGCACCCGCCAGCGTGCGTGCTGTGGCACAACTGAGTAGGCTGCGCCTCGCTTCCTCCCACGTGGACACCGGGCGGAGTATCGGTCGCCCGTCGGGCATCGCCGGCAGGCCCGCTATCAGCCGGGGCCACGGCGCAACTTTGGGGCTGTGTGTGCCATGCGCCAGGAGCTCCCAACCGTAGTCCCGTAAGACCTCCCCGATGACATCAACCCCGTCTTGCCCCGGGCCCCTGGCGGATGCTAGAACCAAGCGTTGTCCTCCCGCCCGAGCCTCAATGACCGCCGCGAGGCCGAGGGTGTCAAGGGTGTGACGGGCATCGGCAGCCACGTGGTCGTCCCCCTCTGGCAGAGAGAACATGGCCTCCGTGACGTGGCCTTGCGCGTCGTCGCCCTGTACCCGTGCCAGCTGCTTGGAGCCCACTAACACTGCCATGGACTGCCACTCCGTGACCGCTGGTATGGCTCGTCGCAGCTGCCGGTCATACAGCCACAACGTACCCACGTCAAGTACGACAGCCACCGCCAGGATTGGGAGACTGCACAGAGGTTGCTGAAGGACCGGCAGCACCTCGCGAGGCCAGCCCATGACGTTCCCCACAGCTGGATGGTTGGCGTACACCTGGAGCCAGGGATCACTCTGGCCGTCAGGGCTTCTCACCATGGTACCACGCACCAGGGCCCACGATTGCGCCGACACCACGCGCGACCACTCCCTGAATGCCGTGATGTCCCGTGCCACCCAGGAACCGATCCACTGGCTGAAGGCCTGCGCCACCGCCACCATCCAGTGAGGGAACAAGGACATGGCCTCTTCGTGCGCGATGCACGACCGTGGCACCAGCAGTGCGTGCAGCGGTGCCCTCTGAAAGGTTGCCCGCAGGTCGCCGGGGAGGCCGGCAAACGGGTTCCACGGCGGACGCTGCTGGATCCTCCCTGCCGGCGGGCAGAAGGGTGTATCACCTGGCAGGAACGCGCATACCGCCCTCCTTCGATCTTGCATCGGCAGCTGCATGATCTGGGTGAGCCGATGGTTCCTGCGGGCATACACATCTTCCCCAATCTGGACCATGTCCTCCACAAAGAGCCTCGCCTTGGCAGGGCCCCGGGACAACGCCGCTCGCACCACAGCGAACAGCCGCTTCTCGTCCCCGGGGACGACACCCGCCATTAGGGATTCAGTCCACCTGCAGCCGTGCTCCCTCCACGCCACGAACTCCACCGCCCTGTCTGTCAGGGGTAGCTCCGCCGTGAACTCCTCCACACGCCTGCACAGGAGCCCAGCCACCTCCTCGTCTCGCGCACACAGCAGGCGCATGTGGCCAATGTCCTCCTCCGGCCCCCCACTGAAGATACAGGGGTGGGCCGGTATTGCCATACGCGTGAGCTTCTGTCTCCACCGTCGCATGAACTGCATTGTGGACAAGCGACCGTCACGCGCCCGCAGCATATTTCTGTGCGTTGGGCCCTGCTGTACAGCTCCCAGGGGCACCGCCTCGCAGACGCCAGCCAGTGGCGTGTGTGCCCTGGTGCGTGCCGCTAGCGAACGCCACTCCATCTCCCGGACTTGCTGAAGGGCTTGCATGGATGGCACACGCGGCTCGATCTCTCCATTATCCCCCGGCACCAAGAGGATGGCGTGCTCCGTTGGTAGGACGAGATGGACAGGCGGGGCCATTGCACGGGCCGCGGCAGAGTCCGGCGCCTCGAGCGGGACTGCCGCCAAGTGCGAGCTCTGCCTCACCACCCAGTGGTGCGGCCCCCCAACTCGGCGTGGCAGCCGCCGCAACCCCTCCACTATCCAGCTCAGTGCGTGCTGGTTGACCAGATGTGATGTCGGCCCCTTGATGCCACGGTACAGGGCCTCCTGCGCCCTGCGGAGATGCGCTCCTATGATGGACGCATCCACCACCTGTACCGTGCACGCTAACGGGGGCGTGTGCAACAGGTATGCCGCCGCGCCGATGATCTCTGCCTCCGGGACCGTGCCGTAGATGGCACCCGTCCACGTGGTGATTCCGTGGCTGGCCACCGCCACGTTTGTGGCGTCGTCTCCCTGGGGCGACGCGTCAGACGATGTGACTTTAGTCGCCACCGGCACCGAGCAGTACCGGTGGGGTTCCAGCCACGCCACGTCGGAGTGGGGGCTCTGCACCACCCTTCTAAGGGACGCCGCACTGGAGGCCGTGAGCTCCGGGGACAGGACTACCTTCGGCCGATACACCGCATGTGGTCTCCAGGCCAGGTCACATCCACAGACTGACTTGATGGAGTCCAGGGCGGTGGTATACTCCGCCCCCCAAACCGTTGCGGAGCAGGAGGGCTGGTACACCACCACAGATCCCTATTCCACCGCGCCGCCACCACGCAACGACGTGACGGCGACGTGCGGATCGTGCGGCACGTTGGACATCCGAACCACTTCCGGGACCGAGTACTCATCCGGATCCGGGACAGGGCCTGCTGGTAGCAGAAGGACAATTGCCCACTTGCTGCACCCCTGCACCGCCGCGCATGCCCTGGAAAACGCTGGCCGCCCGTGCACAACCCACACTGGTGACGGGTTTATGCCGCCCCCGGCGTGTGGAGTGAGTAGGGGGGCGGACGCCGGATCGTCTTGCTGCTGGTAACCCTCAAAGACGTCCCCCAACAGAAACAGGAGGGCGGCTAGCGGGACGAACGGCATGGATAGCCCCGGGTTGGCCGGGTCCCATCCTTCCTCCCTGTACCCGCCCACCACATACACGTCCCCTGCAGTGGACTGTCTATTGCGTTTGCTGGCCTTCTTTCGGCGCACCGGGTGAATTAGCCGGTGAGTCAACGGACTAGGCAGCTGCGGCCGGAAGACGTCGCGGAGCCACGTGAACCACACGTGGTCCAGCTGATGGGGGCCTACTCCTGCGTGCGGAAGGTGCAGGTGGTCCTCATGACACTCCTGGAGCTGGACAGCCCAGTGCCCAGGCGCAGGACAGGGGAGCCGCGCATGCAGGAGGTCATTTGCGGGATCAGTCAGGGACTGTACCGCCGCATCTGTGCGGGGCCCCGAGAGAACGCATATGTCTCTACCCTTGAAGGAATAGGATTGGGACACCCACTTCCGCCCCGCCCACTGCACTTGCGGCAGATGGGCGTGTACACACCAGTACACTGACGATGGCATGAGAAGTCCTACGCCTAACGTCCCCATCGCCCGGAGTACCCTGTCCACCCACGTATTGCCAGCGTGCGTGGCGAATGACACAGAGGGCACCATGAACTGCCCGCACACTCCGTACTGCACGTGCATGTCCCGGAGCATGGCCCGTAGCTCATCCCGGACTGTCGTCAACTTGTGGTGGGTGAGTTGAGCCACGGTCGCCGCGACGGAGTCGCGGCAGATAACCTGGACATCCGCCAACCGTAACCCATGACCCGACCGCACCGCTACGTTGGACAGGTCCTTGGGCAGCTTCTCGAATTGCAGGTCTGCAGCCTTGATGGCAGTATTCAGCTTGATCACCGCCTCCGCCGTGTCGGACAGGTAGGGCGCCGCGTACCGCACGATGCCTCCAACCACAGCCGCCATCACCTCATGAGGCACCGACCCCAGCCCCAACGTGTTCTTGCACCAGCCTAGCAGAGCTTCACACCGGAGTACATGTTTCTTCTTCATGGTCGCCACCCCCCTGGGATCAAGGCGCAGGCCCAAGTATGGTACCGTGCCCTTGGCACGTAAGCATACCCATGGGGCCGCCGTGTTCCCTGGGCTCAGGCACACCATGATCGAATGGATGCGAGCAGTATTGGCATAGGCGCATTTGCCGACGTTGAGGGACATGCCCATGTCCGTGAGATACCGCGCTATCGCCGCTGCATACTCCAGTAATTGCGGCAGGGAGTGCGCTATCAACAGGAGGTCATCACAGTACGCCTGCACCAGGGGTGGTACCGCATGGCGAGCATCTCCCCGCGCCTTGCATGCAAGGCTCCGCAGGAGAGGTTCTAAGAGGAGGAGGTAGAGCACAGCGCTCTCCGCACTACCCTGCCGCAGGCCCCTGTGGAGCCGAATGCTCGGCGTCGGGCCGTGCGTAGTGACGATGCGTACCAGAGACCCGCAGCTGAGGGTGTGGAAAAGCCTGATGAGCTCTTCTGGGACTCCCATGTGGCGCAGGAGGAGCGCCAGCGCCCCGTGCGGCGCTGTGTCAAAAGCTTTTGACACATCGAAGGCCAGGACGTGGTTTTCCTCCTGCCCACGCTGCAGCCTGCGCTGGGCCAGGAACACCGGGGCAGCCGCCGTGGAGCCCGGCATGGCCCCGAACTGCCAGTCCGCAGCCAGTCCCTTGCGTGCCAGGACAGCTGTGAACCTCCGCATGAGGGGAGTCATGAGCATTCGCATGTCTTGCTGCCCCAGCGCTATCGGCGTATACTCGTCTAGGTTGCCCGTGGCTGTGCCCTTGGGCATAAGCCAGATAATGGCCTCGTGCCAGGACTCCGGGACGTCCGCACCCCGCAGGATAGCCCTGTACGCGTGCACCAGGAGCCCCTGCACTGGTTCAGGCAGCTGTGCTATGAGGGCAGCCGTGACCCGGTTGGACCCCGGAGCCTTGTCGTCCGCCACGGCCTGCCTCACGGCGTCTTTAAGGTCCTGCATGGTGTAGTCCTGTACCGACCTCCATTCCTCAGGCACCCCCCTGGGAATGTGGGCCCGGACTAGCCGCTCGAAGGCCGGCAGGTTCACTGGCCGCTTGGCGTACAGCGCCTCCCAGTACCTCTGGACCTCGCCAATGACGTCCGAGGCCTCCAAGAGCACCTTCTCTGACTCGCGGACGCGTACGGACCACAGGCCCGACGGGGCATAGTTCACCACGTTGATGGCCCCCCGTATCGCCGTCCATCGGAGCTGCAGATCCGGCACCCTGCCCCGCCAATAGTCCTTGATGGACCGGCGCCTGTTGCTCCTTAGGACACCCCGCAGCTCCTCCACGCGTGTCTCTAGCTGGTGGAGCTGCAGGTCCAACGCGGCACGTAGGTCCTCCACCGGAGCGGGGGATTGGTCGGGGTCTACCCGCCGGAGGTGCTGTAGCAAGGCAGTCGCTTCCTGGGAGTGGAGTCCGGCCGCCGCCGCGTCCCGTTGCCACAGCTCATGGGCGCGCCAGGCCAGGGCCTGCTGATCCGAGAGGACCTGGGCCAGAGACGCCTCCGTCTCTGCCTGCCCGTACGGGTACTGCGGGTCCACGCCCGATGGCATGCGCACTCCCGTGACCCTGGACACGTCATCACCGAAGGCGTAGAGCAGGTCAAAGACCGCCTGCACCTCCGACGTGCCCATGGTGGCAGTGTCCTGGTCCGACGAGAGCCACGCCTGCAGCCGCCGATCCCAACAGGCTTTCTGCAGTATTGCCGCCGCCGCCTCACGAACCCCCGGGGAGTCCGGACGAATGGCATGCAGCTTGCCTTGGGCGTGCGAGTAGGCCATCCTGGTGACCCACTCTTTGCCGGCCACCGCCAGCGGGAGGTCCAGGACCACAGGGCCATGATCCGAACCCAGCGACGCTGGAGACCGCCCCGGCGCCAAGTGTGGGCGCTCACGCGCCGCCCAAGGGACCAGAGGTGAGTTCAGAAGGAAGGAGTCCAGTCGGTGCCCTGCCCTCGTGGGCCTCCTGTCCTCCTCCCGTTCCGGGCCTGCCCTACGGAAACCACACTGTTCCCACAGGGCTTGGAACCTCCTCGTGGTGGGGTGCCACGGGGACTCCAGCCACACGTTGAAGTCCCCTCCGAGGAGCACGCCCCTGGTGCCACCCGCGCTCTTGGCCGCCGCGTACATGGCCACGTCAGCCCAAAAGGACGCCTTAGACGCCCAGGAGTCGCCGCCGCTGCCCGGGCCGTGGACGTTGATGACCGTGAGGGTGCCACCTGCGGTCACCACATCGAGGGCCATGGCCTTGCCCGGCACGATGTCCACGACGTCTCGAACTTCCTCCGCGGCGAACACGTCCGCCCGAAGGGCAATCAAGAGCCCGCCGCGCACCGCTGCCGCCGACGCTGCCTGGGCATCCACCCCTGGGTACGCATGATACCCGTGGTGACGCCACTGATTCTCCAAGTGCACCACACCCTGAGGGTCCTGCAGGCCGGTCTCCTGGAAGAGGCCCAGGATGGCACCCTCGGCCTTCATGACGCCCGCCGCCACCGCCTCACCGTCAAGCATACCTGGGGCCACTGGTACGCCGTCCCCCCGCATCGAGCCCTGGACGTTCCAGGACACCGCCGCTCGGGTGTCGGAGGCGGGGCCCCTTCATGGCTGCACGTGCGGATCGGGGCCCCCCGCCGGATCCGGATCACTGGACGGAGGGGGGCCACCAGCAGGTCCAGGGGGACCACCCGCACCTGGCGCGGGTGGCTGGCGAGGTGGCCCCCGTCCCCGTGGGCCTCCGCCCGAGGCGGCCGTTGTTTGCTGAGACCGGGTAGATGCGGCGGGCCCCCCCTCTGCCTGTCCGCCGGATGTACTTGCTGCCGTACTCCCCGTAGAAGTCACCGCCCCACGCCGTGCTGCAGACCCAATCGCTCCAGATCGCGCCGCCGACGGCGACGCCCCGCGCTCCGCCGCAGGGCGGGCACCCGTGGGCAGCATGAGCGCCTTGGACCTCGCCTGGGCCGACGCGAAAGGCCCCGCCTGGCCCCCCGGCATAACGCCAGCCATCATGGCCAGCGCCTAGTCCCGTTGCGCCGGATCAGCCGCATGGTCCCGCTGGATGTGGTCCAGCAGGTCCTTGGGGTGGAGGTGGGTGGGCCGGCAGTGTTTGCCAGCTCTCCATGTGCAGTGACCAGCCCCATCCAGCCGAGACCAGGGGCAGACGTTGATCGTCTTCGACCCACGCTGCTCCGTGGCCAAGTCACCGCCGAAGTGCTGCAGCACGTACCGAATGTTGGCATAGGCGCCATACTGAGGCGGGGGGCTCCTCTTGGGCGGCGGCTTGGGCGCTGCTTTCGGGGCCGGCCTCGCCGCCGCGGCCGGGGATGCCGCAGGCCGTACCGGTGGCACGCTTGGTGGCTGCGGCAGGCGCACCATTCCCCCCACGGAAAACTGCTCCTCCACCCAGCGGAGCCACGCGTCGGCGAACTTCTCCCGGTCGCCCTCGACCTTCCACCTGGACGTGGAGAACGCCCGGAGCCACGGCCCCATGTTATCCGCCATGACCAGGCGGAGGGCATCTCCTCCGCTCTGCCGGCGGAAGCGTGTCGCGGCCGCGCCTGCCACGGTCCCTTGGAGGTACAGCGCCTCGCCCCCGTCGCCACTCAGTGCACCAAGGTGCAGGGCTTCCAGGTCGGCGGGGCGGACCGTGAGCACCGTGCCCTCTCCGCGATCGTACAGGCGCAGTGCCGAGGAGTGGGGCTCCAATGCCGCCACAACCCAGCACCACGCCCGCGACACGCTATGCAGCAGTGCCAGCGAGGCTGCTGGCCTGTTGCTGGAGGACTGCGCTGCCGGGGCCCTGGGGAGGGCCGCTGCGTGACCCTGCAGCGCCCTGCACATGACAGCTGCATGCTCAGCCTGCCACATGTTGCTCGGGGCTATGGGCCAGACGTCCTGCCCCTGGATCGCCGGCGGTCGCGTGACCTCCAGGAAGACCGCCGGCGCCGGCGGGATGTGCTCGGCCGTGCACCTGTGTGCCCTGCGCACCGGCCCCAGCTCCCTGAGGCACTCCCGGAACACCCTGTAGCAGGCTGGGCCCCTGGACTGCTGCCTCCTGAGCCGGCACGCGGTGACGACAACCCACTCCAGTCCCCCTGTTTCCACCCGAACACAGGCCCAATACTCCGCCCCTTCCAACACCACCAGCCGCCCCATATCCGCCACGCCCACCGTATGGGTGGGAGGCACGCTCTCCACCCGCAGCCACCGCTTGGCGCTTTCTTCCCACAGCTGGGGGGCATGCATCCGCTGCTGCTGCATCGCGTCCTGCACGTGCTGCAGGGACACCGTCATCAGCATGGACATCCCCCCGTCCGCCGCCGCCGCCATACACAGCAAGGCATGTTGCATGCGTGCCCCGGGCAACCCCACGCTGTGCTGGACGTCTGCCACGTCCAAGGGTGTGCGGGCTGCCGGCAGGGCATCCAACACCGCTGCAGGCAGCTTCCCCAGGGACGGCAGACGCGCGATGGGCCCCATGTCCCTGTTGAGGACCACCGCCGCCACCCACCGCCTATCCAGTGCGGACAGGAGGTTGCCCGGTCTTGGCACCCGAAGAAGGGTGCCGACGGTGGACATGAGGGCGCACACGCCACAATCCTTGTTGTTGCCGGCTGGCTGTTGCACCTGTGCCGCCCTGGCCGTCGCCAGCAGATGCTCCGCGCCTGGCCACCCCGCCCTCCGGCCCATGGGTGCCATGCGCATCGTGCGGACTGCCATGTCCCATGTGTGTGGCCACTGGGGCTGGGCTCCAGACACCGCAGGCTGGCCTAGCGGGTCCACCGTCAACTGCGTGGCAGCGGCCAGGAGGTGGTGAGACGTCCAGTGCCGCATGCTCGGCGTCTCCGACCGGTGGAGGTACACCGCCTCTGAGCCCCCCAGCTCGACGTACCTCGCGATGAGGAGGGCAGCCTGGGTTTGGTCGTGCCGCTGGCCCTCCCACCCCTCCCTCGGGAGCATCATGGCGTGGGGGGCAAGGCACTGCACCACGTCGGCTGCCAGCGCGACCACGTCGTCGCCGAGCTCCACCCCATGGTCCGCGGCCACCAAGAAGTGGTGCCTGGGCTTGGAGTACAGGTGCTCCAGGGCGCCCCGCAACTTAGCTGGCGGGGGAGAGGCGTTTCCGCAGTCCCGCAGCCAGGGGAGTGCGCCTGGGAGATGCCGCCCTGCTCCTCCTGGCCAGACGGCGGCCCTAAGGACCGGCAGGTCGCGCCAGACAGCCCCAGCGACCGGATCGCGCCAGGGCTGCGGCCTGTCGGCTCCCCATTGGAGGACAGCCACCACCACATGCGTGGTCAGGGGCTCTGCCGTGAGCTGCAACGTCGTCCCCCCGTCGGTCTCGATCACCGTGCCCCCTGGGGCAGTGAAGACGGTGCCACCGGTCCCAAGGACCGCCACCCATCCCCACAAGACCGCCACTGTCTCCCAGCTGGGGTGGCTGGTTCTCCTGGGCAGGACCCCTACCGGCGGGCACGGGCTGTTGGTGGCCCACACGCGCCATTCCACTCCCACCAGACGCTCGTGATCAGGGGGCCGGAACACCTGGGGCCATGCGTCTGGGAGCCGGCGATGGACGGCGCCCCACACATCTGCCCCGTCAGCCCGCGTGAACTGGAGTCCTTCCAGGATGTCCCTGTCCACAGGGCTGGGGAGGCGGGCAGTGCGAACCTCCAGCCCCCGGCCCAGGCGAAACCCTGGCCCCTCTCGGTCTCCCAGCAGCAAGACCTCCGGGTCCGTGGCCGCAAGGCGAGCCGCCACCGTGGGGAGATGCAGGGAGACAGTCCACGGCTGGACTGAGACGGGCTCGCGCGGGAGGTGAGGGCAGGCCGCCACAGCACTGCCATCCCTCGCACAGCTGAGCGCTCTGTGCCACCACTGCGCCCACGCACCCGGCGCCGCCGGCAACAACCAGAACAGGTACGTCATGACCGCCTTAGCCTGCCACTCGCGAGGGTCCATGCCGGCAGGATGTGTGTGCCACGTGCACACCCACCCCAGGTTGGCCTCCTGGACGGTGACCATGTCCCTCCACAGGACCACCGGGAACGGAGTGAGCAGGGCCGCCATGCCACATGGCAACGCCACCGCCCACTCGGTCAGGCCCCCACTCTCCACCGCATACCCCACCGCTGGGAGTCCTCCTCCTTGTGCCTTCACCACCACTTCCCGCAGCAACGTTCCGTGGCCCCGGCCGTGGTCCTGGCTGCGGTCCAGGCTGAGGGCCCCCACACGGGCCATGGCCTGGAGGATCAGGAGCAACTCCTGGGGTACTCCCCGCGGCACCGGCGGCTGGGGGTGGGCGAACCGGCAAGCATCTGCCCGCATGCACCACCCCTTGGCCCAGTGCCTGCAGGTTTCCACCTCCCCCGTCTTCGGCCCAGCCTTGTCCGCCACTCCCAGCCCCCGTGGGCCTACCTCACGCGCCTCCTTCGACCCCATGAACTCCGGCTCCTCGTCCCGCTCCATGGCGACTTGCGCCTCTTCACTCCTCCTGCGTTGGTCCTCCTCCTCCAGTGCCTCCGTCGTCGGCGGCGGGCTCGCTGCAGCCGTGAACCTCGCCAGGGCCGCCGCCACAATGGCCTGCACGTCCACCTCCTCCCCGGCTACCTCCGGCTGACGCTGCTGCTGCTCCTCCCCCGTGGGCTGCTCCTGCCCCACCTCGTCACCGTCACGGCCTGCCTCCTCATCACCTCCGACCGGGACCGCGTATTCGGACCCCTGGGGGGCGGCGCTCTCGCCGAGGCGCGTGCCCACCACCACCAGCAGCTTGAGGTCACCGCCGCGGCTCTCAAGGCGGTAGCTGCTGGAGGTGGGGATGAGGACCACGCCATCCCCGGCCAGCAGTAGGCGGTCCGCGCCGAACACGACCTCTGCACCCTCGGGGTGCATCGCCACCAGGAGCGCATGGGACCCCAGCGCTTGGGGCGTGAGGGGCCGCACGGCCTGCTTGCGACGCCAAGCGTCAGCCCCACCCCTCCACAAGGCCACGTACAGGCCTTCATCCCGCCGCACGTCCTCCAGCCCTGCCTCGTCCCACGGACAGGCGCACCGACAGGGGGAGGCCTTCCTTGGACTCGGCCGCCCGGACATCACCGGGGTGGTGACCCAGGACCGCCGCGTCCCCCAACTGGACACAGCGGACCTGGCCGTCGTCCAGGGGCGCGGCCACTAGGGCCAGCGCCCGGGCGACCTGCCCTGGGCGCTGGAGCTCGTAGCGCTCCAGGGCGCTCGCCAGCATCCCTGCCTCCCGCCGCCCCGTACCCATGAGGCGGTGCCTGTGGGCACCCTCGGCCGCATGGTACCTGCAGTGCCGCTGCTCACGGCTCCCCTGGGGAGGGGGCGGCACTGCAGTGGGCATGGGCCGCAGCGGCGTGTTGGCCGGGTCCACGTCCATGCCGGCGTAGACGTCGGGCCCGGCGTCATCCTCATACATGAGGGCCAGCGCCGACTCGCCAGGCCCGTACGCCTCTTCGTCCTCCTCGTCCTCTGCCTCCTGCGCTTCCTCCGCCCCTTCCCCAGCCGCAACCATCGCCGGCGGCGTGTCCGGCCGCGGCGGGAAGGGCGCCAGAGGCCGCTCGTTAGCGCGTCCGCCCCTTGCCGCCTCCGCCGCGTCCAGCCGTGCCCACAGGTTGTCGGGCAGCCGGGCCCAGCTGGTGCCCGCATGGAGCTCCATGCTGTACGCCAGCCCCGCCGGACACGGCTCACCGAGCGCCACCTGGCGCCACTCCCGCGACTCCCACATCCACTCCTCCACTCCTTCCCCCTTGGCACGCCTCCCACTGGGCCCCACGACCCCGCCGCCCTCCGCCGGTGCCTGCGCCTCCGGCACACCTCGCCCCGCGTCCTGTCCCCCTGAAGCAACCACCTCCGACGGCTTCTCCTTGGCCCCTTCCGCCCTGGGGGCGACAGCCGCGAGCGCCTGCGCGATCAGCTCGCCGGCGTCAGGCCCCCTCCCCGGCGCTTCCGGCGCGGCTCCATCGCCCTCCGCGGCTGTCCGCCGGTACGCCTCCAGGGCCTGCGCGAGCAGCTCGCTGATGTCCCGCGGGCCGGCCGCTGCCGCCTCCTGCGCCGCATCCCCCGCCTGTTCCCCCGCCGTAGGCCTCCCCATGGGGGCTGCGCCCTGCGTCCCATGCGTCGGGGGTGGACCACCACCCGGCACCACCGGCTCAGGCCCCGTCGGCGCCACGGGCGGGGCCCCGCGCGGCACGGCTGGATCCGGCACCGGGACCGTCTGCGGTGGAGACCCTGCCGCGGTATGCCCCGGCTGGGGCACCGCCAGGGGTGGCGCAGCCGCAGGCGCCCCCATTCTCTCCGCCTCGCCCGGGGGCACGCCACGCGCCTCGCCTTGCGACACCCCCAGCTGCTCGGCGCCCCGCTCCGGCGCAGGCACCGGTACCGGTACCGGCACCGGTACCGTGTGCTGAGGCGGTCGTGTGTGTTGCTAGGGCAGGGGATGCGGGTACACCACATGCTGGTGCGGACGGTGATGGTGATGGTGATGGTGAAGGTGGACGGGGTGCTGCGGCACAGCCGCCGGGTGATGGTGATGGTGAAGGTGGACGGGGAGCTGTGGCACAGCCGCCGGGTGTACGTGTTGGTGTGGGAAGTGATGCTGCATCATGGGGAACCTGACGGGGTGATGAAGTAGGTGATGGAGATGGAGTTGGTGGTGGTGGTAGGCCCCAAAAGGTGGGAAGGGCAAGCCCGAGGCCCGGGGGCGGCGGCATCGGAAACGCACCCGGCGCCCCATACCCCGGCCGCCCCGCCGGTCCCACCGGGGGCCGCCCGCGCTGCGCGTCCTCGAGCTGCCCGAGATCTTGTAGACATCGGAGTAGTCGGTTGAGCAGGTGCACCCCGAACGGCACCGTGCCCGCTGCGAACCGCGCCTGAACGTCAGGCGCGTTGTACGGGTGGGGATCGCAGGCCAACATCTGCCGCAAGCAGACGTCGACGAAGTGGTCCCATCCGTTGTCCCTGGTTGGACGGTCCGCGTCCACGGGCGCCTGGAACGCCGCATACGTGTGCGGCCCGTGTCTGACGAGATCAGACACCGTGTCCACCAGGCGCCGGGCACGTCGCCGGAAGGCTGGCAACTCCGCGGGATTGGTGGGGACAGATAGCGACATTTAGCTAACGAAGGCTGTGTGAGCTATGGACTTGGCTGTACGGGTGGACTCTGTGGCCCGTTCCACTCGCTGCTCGCCTTATGTTGCACGACACATTGCACGACATAGTTTTCCTCCCCTCTTGCGCCCCCCCCCCCCCCTTCCCTTTCATGCTCCTTTGCCCCCGGTGTCGCCCCCTTGGTGTGCTCCTTGGTTCTACCCCGTTGTTGGTGGGTGTGTTGCCAGGCAGGGTTGGGGGGGGGGGGCGCCCGACGCTGGCTCTGGTCCCTCCCTCCGGGAGTTTCCCCACGGGGGGGCCGATGCATGCACTCCCCGTCAGGGTGTAACTTTGTTGTACGGGCCGTCCATTTGTACCCGCTCCGTACAAATGGACCTGCGCCGTAACCAGGTACGTCGGCCCTTCCCCACACCGGGGTCGGGTACACTGTTGGTCTCCGGGGAGTCCTTGCGGGATAGGCGCGTCTCTTGCCTACCCCGATGGACGGTGTGCCCTACCCGCAGCCCCTCACAGGACACGAACCGCAGTACGTGCCGTGGGAAGTGCTCCTGGTCAGGCCCATTGGCCACCCCCCCAGGCCGGTGCCACCTCGGGCCGCTGGCCAATGGTCCCGGGCGTAACCCACCTTTTTGCCTGCGCTCAGGTGGGGCCGATACGGACACCGGGGGGGCCCCCAAACCCCTGAGGTCGGGTACCTCACCAGCGTCTTTTGCGGGCTCTTGTCACCCCGCCCCCCCCCCCGTTCGCTGCGGTGTTGGTCCCCGCCTCCCAGCTTTCTTCCCCAGGGGTGTCCCCCTTTCCCGCGCCCCTTGCCGTGCTTCCAGGCTCCTACCGTGTCCCGTCTGCCCCTGCTGTCTGTCCCTGCTCGGGTGCGTTGGTGTCCTTTTTTTTTTTTTTTTTTAGCACCTCCACCGCTCGCCACTCGTCTCTCCCCCCGGTGTCTCGGTCTGTCCTCTGCCCCCCCCAATGTCCCCTCGCCGTCTCCTCGCTGTCCTCGCCCCTTTCCTGGGTGGGTGGGGGAGAAGGGGGTGGGGGGGGGGGGCGTCCTCGCTGTCCGTCCTCTGGCGTAAGCACGTCGCAAGCACGGCGCAGGCACGAGGCGAGGCACTCGTCCCTCTGCAGGTGGGGGGGGGGGGCTTGTCGTGTGGCTCCAGTCGTCGCCCTTCCTACCCTGCGTTCGCACCCCCGGTGCCCCCCCCGCTGGGGCTTGCACGGCGCGTGCTTCCTACGGGCACGGTAGTGTGGTCCGTTCCGCACCCTCTCTCCGCTGCCTCCCCACCTTGCCGCTTTGTCCTCGGGGGGGGCGGGGCGCTGTCCGCCCCTCCCTACCTTCACTCCCCACCCTTGGGGGGGCAGGTGTGTGTGTGGGGGGGGGGGGGGCTTGTCGTCTTCCCTTCGTTGCACGCATGTCGCAGATACGACGCAAGCATGGCGCAGGCATGAGGCGCGGCACCTGTCCCTGTGCAGGGGGGGGGGGGCATGCCTTGTGGCTCCCGTCGTCGCCCTTTCTACCCTGCGTTTGCACCCCCGGTGGTCCCCCCGCTAGGGCTTGCACGGCGCGTGCTCTCTTCGGGCACGGTCGTGTGGTCCGTCCCGCACCCTCTCGCCGCTGCCTCCCCACCGTGCCGCTTTGTCCTCCGGGGGGGGGCCGCTTTTAGCCCCCCCCTACCTGCATCCCCCACCCTTGGGGGGGCGGAGGTGTGTGTGGGGGGGGGGGGCGCCCTTGTCGTCTTCCCTTCGTACCACGCACGTCGCAGGCACGACGCAAGCATGGCGCAGGCACGAGGCGCGGCACCTGTCCCTCTGCAGGGGGGGGGGGGCTGCAGTGTGTCACCCGTCGTCGCCCCTCCTACCCTGCGTGCGCACCCCCGGGGGGGCGGAGGTGTGTGGGGGGGGGGCGCCCTTGTCGTCGTCCCTTCGTTGCACGCATGTCGCAGGCACGACGCAAGCACGACGCAAGCACGGGGTGAGGCACTTGGCTACAGCGGGGGGGGGGGGGTTTCTCCTTTGGGCCTTCCCGCCCTTCTCCATGGTATAGGCTCCGCACCCCAGGATCTCCAGCCGTTGTTGCCCCTTGGCCCTAGTCGCCACGTCTCCGCATGGTGCTCAGTGTCCCGTGCCTGCTCCCTCCTGTGCCCATACTTACCGGAGGAGGTACGTACCCGGGTGGAAACGGATGATGAGGAAGTGCGGGCAGCGGGGAGGACTTACCGTACGCCTCGAAGGCTTCTTGCGCCATCCGCCGCCCTGGTCGAGGGGAGGGCCCCTGTTTCGGCACCCAACAGCCCGGGGGGGGGGCCGACTGCCCATCCTCTCCCTGGTGCCTGTGTATCCACTTCCGAGCGGCCTGATACCGGTGCCGTGGTATCAGTCCGCTGGAAGTGGCGGCTACAAAGCGGACGGGCGCTCTCGTCCCCCGGGCCTCTGCCACCCCCGAGCGCGATGGAGGCTCCTGGGGTCCTATGGCAGAGACGCGGGGAGACGGGCGGGGGATTCATTTGTGGCATCCCCTGGCCACCTAGTTAATCAGCATAATCGCTGCCGCAGGGGGCCCACCGGATGGCGCCGCCAGTGCCCGTCCCCTCTGCGCCACAATAACTGCAACAGGCGCAGGGGGTCCAGTGGATGGCGCCACTCGCGCGTGTCCCCTCTGCGCCACAGGTTGGGTCACCGCACGGGAGGCCCTACGGATGGCGCCGCAGGTGCCCGTCCCCCCGTGCCACTTCCTGCCTCCGGCGCCAGGCTTGGTTGACGTGACATGACACATGCATGAATGAGGTCAGAGTCGGTTTCAGGTGGCGCACGGCGCACGGCACGACGCATGGCAACTATTCCCTACCGTGCTCCCTCTGCTCCCTCCCTCGCCCTCAGTGCTCGCATGGTGCTGAGCAATGCCCCTGTCTCCCTCGTCGCTCCCTCTCTCTGCTCCGGCTGTCCGGCCTTCGCTCGCCTCCTAAGTGTCCTACCTCTTTCGCCCTGCCCGTGCCCTCTTCCCTCGTCCTTGCCGGCCCTCGATGCATGACACTACGCGGGCACACAGCACACTGCACCTTTGGGGGCGGGCTGCCTTGTGGCAGCACGCCGCGGCACCCCGCCTTGCCCAGTGCCCCCGCGCACTGCGGGCGGCTCGCTCCGTTGTGGGGCACCATGTTGTCCCCTTCTCTGCCGTGCCATCTCTGACCCTCTGCCCTCCGTCTAGCGCGAGCACAGTGCGGAGCAATTCGCGAGGCAGCGCTCCCTCTCTGCCCCCCTCTCTGCCCCGGCCCCCTGGCCCTGTCCTGCCCCCTGTCTGCTCGCCCTCTCTCACTTTGCCCTGCCCCTCGTCCTTGGTTGCAGGGTCTCCGGCCTCCTGCCTCTCTGTCCCCCTCCTCCCTCTATCCCCTCGGCGTGCACCGTGCAGAGCAATGCGCAAGGCAACCCTCCCACTCCCTCTCTCCCTTGCTGCCCCCTGGTGTCCTGAGCTCCTGGTATGTGGCACGCACTTTGTACCGCACACGATACCTCCGGGGGCAGGCTGCCTAGCGGCCGCGGCACGTCCGGGCCCCCGCTCGCCGCAGGCGGTCAGCTCGGTCGCGGGGCACCCTCGTCGTTCTTGCCCCGGGTCCGCTCACACTAGCCGTGCATAAGGTCCGTGTTTAGCATGCTTCTGTTCTCTCGCCTCCTCTTCCTTACCTCCGCCCTCCGGCCAGCGCGAGCAAGGCGCGGAGCAATTCGCGAGGCAACCCTCCCTCCCTGCTCCCCCCCTCTGCTCCCGCTCCCTGGCCCAGCCCTGCCCCTTGTGTGCTCGTTCTCCCTCGTCCTCCCTTGCCCCCCTTCCCAGGCCCCTGTGTCCCTGGCCCTCTGTCTCCCAGTCTCCGTCTTCCCTTTGCCTCCCCGGCGTACACTTTGCGGAGCAATACGCGTGGCATCCCTCCCTCTCTCCCTTCACCTTTCTGCCCCCTGGTGCCCTGGTCCCTGGGCAAGTGGCCCGCACGTCGCACTGCACCCGCCCGTGGCCTTTTTCCTAATTGCCTTACCTCTTGCGCCCTGTTCGTGCCCTCTTCCCTCGTCCTTGCCGGCCCTCGTTGCATGACACTACGCAGGACACTGCACCTTTGGGGGCGGACTGCCTTGTCGCAGCACGCCGCGGCGCCCCGCCTTGTCCATTGCCCCCGCGCGCTGCGGGCGGCTCGCTCGGTTATGGGGCACCTTTTTGCTCCTGCCCCACGTTCGCTCTTTCATGCCGCCGTGGCACGCCCCCTTCCTTGCCCTGCCATCTCTGACCCTCTGCCCTCCGGCCAGCGCGAGCACGATGCGGAGCAATTTGCGAGGCAGCGCTCCCTCTCTGCCCCCCCTCTCTGCCCCGGCCTCCTGGCCCTGTCCTGCCCCATGTCTGCTCGCCCTCCCTCGTCCTCCCTTGCTTCCCAGGCCTCTGGGTCACTGGCCCTCTGTCTCCCCGTCCCCGTCCTCCCTTTGCCCCCCTGGCATACACTTCGCGGAGCAGTACGCGAGGCATCCCTCCCACTCCCTCTTCACCTTTCTGCCCCCTGGTGCCCTGGTCCCTCGGCAAGTGGCACGCACGTCGCCCTGCACCCGCCTGTGGCCTTTTTTCCTCTACGCCCGCCCTGCCCCCCCCTGCCCCCCCTGCCCGTTGCCCCCTTTGGCACTACGCAGGACACTGTGTAGGCAAGTCGCACGCATGTCGCACGCACGCACCTGGCCTCTATCGTCGGTGCCGTCTGGCTGGTTGGCACCACGCTGCGGCCGCCCGCCGCTGCCACAGCCCCCGCTGGAGCCGCCGCCGCGGGCATCCACTCCAAATGCCGCGGGGGGCGCGGCCTTGGTAGGCCCCGGCTGCCCCCCGGCCAGGGTTTCACTGTACCCCCCGCGGCGCCTGGTCGCCGGGGGGGATCCCTCACACAAATCTGCAAGAGATCGAAAAAAAATAGACATAGAAAAAATATATATATATATATATATATATATATATTATATTATATATATATATATATATATATATATTACTACACCCCTCTCCCCTTAAATTTAGCTAACAACAAGCAACAACAACAACAACAACACGTCACCATTCCGTTTTGGCCATTGCACCTTCCCATCGCCTCGGGCTTGACTCTACTTTAGCCATCCTAGAGCCTAGGTGGTGGCCTTGCCAAATCCAACTTTTGAGCCAAAAACTTACCGGTGGCGGCCCGGGGCGGTGGCGCCAAGTCGGGAGGTGCCCTCCCAAATCTGCGCAGATTTGGGCCAAAAACAGCCATTTTTCGCCCAAAACGGCCCTAGTAAGGGCTCAAAACAGCCAAACGAAGGCAAACGGATGCTACGCTGCACGTGCGGCTTGCCTTTCCCGTGACCAAGGGACCTTTGGTGCCCTCTAACTCCACGATATTTCCGAGAAACGGCCCAAAAAGGCGCCAAAAAGCCCCAAAATCTGCGCAATGTGCACCAGCACCCCGAAACCAAGAGCGGGCCGTATCTTGGGCTACGTGGCTCAAAAACGAATTCCGAGGGCACCTAGTCCACCCGCAACCCCCCACTTTTTATGGCTCCCAAGCCTCAGAATTGACCAACGAGACACGTAGACCCCCGTACTAGTGGCTAGGTGCAGCCGGAGGGCCGGCTAGCCCACGCACAGTGGGGGCCAACCGTGGGTCCACCAGGGTCCCCGGGGTGAAAAAAATCATTTTTTCCAAACTTGTTCCTAGACCACTTGGGATGCTCAAACAAGTGTTTTTCGGCCGTTTTGAGCCCGTGGTGGCGCGTTTTGGGCCATCGAAAATCGCAAAATGCCTTGAAAATGGGCCATTTTGGGACCAAAAATGGGTCAAAAATGGGTCAAAAACGCGTTTTTCCAAATGTGATCCCGGACCATTTGGGATGCTCAAACAAGTGTTTTTAGCCCGTTTTGAGCCCGTGTTGACCGAGTTGAGCCCCTTCCACCACATGTATGCACCACTTTGTGCCCTCCGCACGTACCTTAGAGCCGTGTGGTGGAGCCACCTAGAGTTGGGAGAGGGGTGTAGATTGGAGGATATATATATATATATATATATATATATATATATATATATATATATATATATATATATATATATATATATATATATATATATATATATATGATATATATATATATATATATATATATATGGCACAACGTGCAACGCCCCCCCCCCCCCTAGGGACCCACCGGCCGGGGGTTGGTTGGGGTTAGGGACCCCCCCCCTATTTTTGGGTCGAGATATTCAAAAAAAGAGGAATTAGAGTGATTGGAGACGGTGGTGGGCCGCTATGACCCTTCAAAGTTGCTAAAAATAGGTATTTCTTACCAAGTGACATCATCCTAAAAATAGCCTCAAAATCCTAAAAATAGCCCTCTCTACATCACAAAACCCACCAACACGCCACACCATTGCCGTCATTGCCTTCTATTGGATCCATTCATCACCCTTTTGCCCCACTAGGGGCAGGGGAAGGGGCGCCTGCACCCTAGCGTACCAATTTTTGAGCCAACCTTGCATATTTTGCTATTTTTAGTTCACTGGTTAGGACCCTATTTTTGGTGATGTCATACCCTATTTTTAGCCCTACCCACACCTTTGTGTACCCAAATGCTCCACCCCAACTATCCAAAAACCTTCTCAAAGGTGTTTGTTTGTGTTCCCCACCCTTAAAATAGGGGGGGGGGGGGGTCCCTAACCCCAACCAACCCCCGGCCGGTGGGTCCCTAGGGGGGGGGGGGCGTTGCACGTTATGCCATATATATATATATATATATATGTATATATATATATATATATATATATATATATATATATATATATATATATATATATATATATATATATATATATCCGACACCGGGGGGGGGGGGTTGATTCATTGACATAGCAGGGTTGTTTCGGTGCGGGCTGAATTTCAGAAAAATGTTGTTGCATAGGGGGGGGGGGTTACGTTATACCCTTTCGGAATCTCCAACGAAAGGGCTTTTCGGATATGTATGTGTTAGGGGAAGGAGGTAGAAGACCATATTTTTTCGGAAATGAGGGCGGAAACCGGACTCTTCCAGGAGTTTGGGCTATCTGTCCAAAATACACAGGTCACCAACTGGGGTTTGGGAGAGAACCGGGCATAGTTCCAACATATCATCACTACAACTAAAAACCATACAAGGTATAATGATGTATCGTGATGTGCCGAGTTCAAAAATGCAAGAAAGAGGGCCCAACAAGGTGCTCAACTCAAGCAACGGTGAGGTCCAAGAAGCAATAGACATTCATGCATGATTATCGAAACATGTCAGTACGGCTCTATCAGTGCCTGTCGTGTTTCGTGCATTGCTTCCCCATATTGTGGAGTTACAAGGAAACACCTCGATTTTGGAAATCGGCACATCGAAACGCATCAATTTACCCCTCGCATTTTTTCCCAACGAAACGATATGTTTGAGAAGTCAAGGGCACAAGGTAAGTACACAGCAAACCAGCAAGCAGTCGAGCCGCCAAATTTACAGATTTCAGGCAAAATTGTCCAACTTTCCCAAGCCCTACAGCCCCGCCACCGTCTCAACAAGCAACAAGACCTCTTTTTTTGGATTCCCCACGTTCAAAATAGGGGGGGATGTATGCACCACCCAAAATGGTATCACACACAGGGCGTCCGACCCGCATTTCTAGAAAATCGGCTGCTAGTTCAACAAGCAAGGGGGTTTAGACCCCCCCCCCCATGTCCAACCTTCATATATATTACTGCACCTTCTCCTTCACCTCTCCCCTTGAATTTAGCTAGCAAGCATATATATATATATATATATATATATATATATATATATATATATATATACATGTATATATATATATATATATATATATATATATCCTCCAATCTACACCCCTCTCCCAACTCTAGGTGGCTCCACCACACGGCTCTAAGGTACGTGCGAAGGGCACAAAGTGGTGCATACATGTGGTGGAAGGGGCTAAACTCAGTCAAAACGGGCTCAAAACGGGCTAAAAAGACTTGTTTGAGCATCCCAAATGGTCCGGGATCACTTTCGGAAAAATGCGTTTTTGACCCATTTTTGACCCATGTTTGGTCCCCAAATGGCCCATTTTCAAGGCATTTTGGGATTTTCCATGAGCCAAAACTCGTCGCCAGGGGCTCAAAATGGGCTAAAACTACTTGTTTGAGCATCATAATTTGACCCATTTTTGACCCATGTTTGGTCCCCAAATGGCCCATTTTCAAGGCCTTTTGGGATTTTCCATGAGCCAAAACTCGTCGCCACGGGCTCAAAATGGGCTAAAACTACTTGTTTGAGCATCATAAATGGTCCAGGATCATTTTTGGAAAAACACCTTTTTGACCCATTTTTGACCCATCGTTGGTCCCAAAATGGCCCATTTTCAAGGCATTTTGGGATTTTCCATGGCCCAAAACGCGCCACCACGGGCTCAAAACGGCCTAAAAACACTTGTTTGAGCATCCCAAGTGGTCTAGGAACAACTTTGGAAAAAATCATTTTTTTCGCCCCGGGGACCCTGGTGGACCCACCGTTGGCCGCCACTGTGCGTGGGCTGGCCGGCCCTCCGGCTGCACCAAGTGACCACTGGTACGGGGGTCTACGTGTCTCGTTGGGCGATTCTGAGGCTTGAAAACCACAAAAAGAGGGGGGTTGCGGGTGGACTAGGTGCCCTCGGAATTCGTTTTTGAGCCACGTAGCCCAAGATACGGCCCGTTGTTGGTTTCGGGGTGCTGGTGCACATTGCGCAGCTTTTGGGGCTTTTTGGCGCCTTTTTGGGCCGTTTCTCACACATATCGTGGAGTTAGAGGGCACCAAAGGTCCCTTGGTCACGAGAAAGTCAAGCCGCACGTGGAGTGTAGCAGCCGTTTGCACTCGTTTGGCTGTTTTGAACCCTTACTAGGGCTGTTTTGGGCGAAAAATGGCTGTTTTTGGCCCAAAACTGCGCAGATTTGGGAGGGCACCTCCCGACTTGGCGCAACCGCCCCGGGCCGCCACCGGTGAGTTTTTGGCTCAAAACTTGGATTTGGCAAGGCCACCACCTAGGCTCCAAGATGGCTACATGGGCAAATGATCCGAAGCGTTGGGACGGAGCAATGGCCAAAACGGCACGGAGACGTGTTGTTGTTGTTGTTGCTTGCTTGCTTGCTTGTTAGCTAGATTTAAGGGGAGAGGGGTGTAGTAATATATATACACATATATATATATATATATATGTATTATATGTATATACACACACACACACACACACACACATATGTATCCTCTAATCTACGTCCCTCTCCCAAACCCTAGGTGGCTAGGGTAAGGCCAGGGGTTAGATTGGATCAGAACGGGCTCAAAATGGGCTAATTTCACTTGTTTGCGCATCCTGTGTGGCCCACAATCACTTTTGGACAAAAACTTTTGTGACCCAGTTTTCACCCATGTCTCGTGACAAAACGGCCCCTTGTCAAGGCCTTTTGGGATTTTCCATGGCCCAAAACGCGTCACCACATGCTCAAAACGGCCTAAAAACACTTGTTTGAGCATCCCAAGTGGTCTCGGAACACCTTTGGCAGGGGGGGGGGGGATTGAGGTCCGCAATTTTTCGCAATTTTCCGCGATTTCGCAATTTTTCGCAATTTTCGGCAATTTTTCGCAAATTTCCGCAATTTTCCGCAATTTTTCCGCAATTTTTCACACTTCCCGATTTTCTGACTGCCTCCCCACGCTGGTGCAAAACAATGAGAATTTTTTTTTTTTACTATTCCATACACTCTCAAATGTTGCACAGTCAGCAGAACCTGGCATAGCTCAGTTGGTAGTAGCGCTGCACTGTAATTCCAGGGTCCTGGGTTCAAACCCAGGTGGGGGCATTGTAGTTACCTTCGCATTTTTGGTCTTTTTACCTGCGCTTTTTTGGTCTTTTTACCTTCGCTTACCTTCGCGTCTTTTTCATGCCTGCATGTTTGCATGTTTGCATGTGCATGCCGCCCGCAGGACAGTTTGCTACGGGTCCCCCCATCAGGGGGGACCCTTTCAGTCAGTCACAGGCACATGTACCCCTTAAACCCCTCTCCCCTGCTCTCGACCGCTTCCCCGAAGCAACCAGCCTTGTGTTTCATCTCAGATCATTGTGCTATTTTGCAAAGCGCACTGAATCTTGCACAAGACTATGGCACATCATGCTTTTTGTATGATAAGTTAATGCTCTTAAGGATGAGTGGAGCACCACCACTGAGAGCGAAACATTTTCACCCAGAATTGAGGACCTTTTGAACAAGTTGAGTGGTGGTGGTTCCCTGCGAAGTCTACTTCTGCAATTGTTGAAAAAAATGTTGGTGGCGTATAAGGACAGGTTGAAAAAGGAGTCCGGGCAGATTGAGTTTTACAGGCAGTTGCGCATTTTGAACCCACGAAATCTGTCTGATATGCCACGCGCTATGGACCAGTACCCCCTGTTGGGCCTGTCCGATGTGCCAGAGATTGCAGAGCAATGGAGCCTATACATCCGTTGCAATGTTGTTGATATAAATGGGCCAACTGCTTTGCAGGAATGGTGGCAATCTCGTGCCCCTTCACCGTTCCAAGAGAGGGTGCTGTTCTTGATTCCGCAGCCCACTTCTGGTGGTGATGTGGAACGCTTTTTCTCACAGTGTGGGACAATTTCAAAGCGGCAGCACAAATTGGATGACAACATCCGCCGCCTTCGGTTCATGCTGCAATTCCACGGTGATATTGAGGGGCAACTCCTGTAATTGTAATGCCCATAGACTATTTGTTTCTGTGAAACTCGGAGAATTCTGAGCCACCTGTCCAGAGTTGTTGCACCTTGAGGGTTCAGGAGGGCCGCTTACGACATAGCAATTTTTCCGCAATTTTTCCGCAATTTTCCGCAATTTTTCGCAATTTTTCCGCAATTTTTCGCAATTGGATTCGACCCCCCCAGACCGCAATTTTCCCCCCCCGTGCCTTTGGAAAAAAATGATTTTTTTCGTCCCCACCGTTGGCCCCAACCGTGCGCGGGCCGTGCTGCCCTCCGGCTCCACCAAGTGAACACTACTGCGGGGGTCTAGGCGTCTCCTTGGGCGATTCTGAGGCTTGGAAACCACAAAAAGTGGCAGGTTGCGGGTGGACTAGGTGCCCTCGGAATTCGGTTTGGATCCGAGTAGCCCAAGATACGGCCCGTTCTTGGTTTTGCGCCTGTTTGACAAAAATGGCGCACATTCAGGCCATTTTTGGCCATTTGTGGGCCGCTTCTCGGACATATCGTGGAGCTAGAGGGCAAGAAAGTGCTCTTGTGCACGGGGCAATTGAGGCGCACGTGGAGTGTAGCAACGGTTTCCCTCTGTTTGGCCGTTTTGACTGGGTTTCGGGGCCGTTTTGGGCCAAAAAAGGCTGTTCTTGGGGCACAAAATGCGCAGCTTTGGGAGGGCACCTCCAGACTTGGCGCCCCCACCCCAGGGCACGACCGGTGAGTCTTTGACTCAAAACTTGGATTTGGCAAGGCCACCACCTAGGCTCTAGGGTGGCTAGAGTAGAGTAGATCCCGGAGCGTTGAGGCAGAGCAATGGCCCAAACGGAAAGGAGAAGTCCTTGTTGGTTGCTTATTGCTTGTTGCCTGCTTGCTTGATTGTTACCTAGATTTAAGGCGAGAGGGGTGTAGTAATATATATATATATATATATGTATATATATATATATATATATACATATACATATACATACATACATATATATATATATATATATATATATAGTAGTAGTAGTAATATATATTACTACCCCCCTCTCCCCTGAAATTTAGCTAACAAGCAAGCAACAAGCACGTCACCATTCTGTTCTGGCCATTGCTCCGTCCCAACGCCTCGGGCCTGACTCTACTTTAGCCATCCTAGAGCCTAGGTGGTGGCCTTGCCAAATCTAAGTTTTGAGCCAGAAACTCACCGGTGGCGGCCCGGGGCGTGGGCGCAAAGTCGGGAGGTGCCCTCCCAAATCTGCGTAGTTTTGGGCCAAAAACAGCCATTTTTCGCCCAAAATAGCCGCCAAACCCCGGCGAAACGCCCAAACAAAGGGAAACTGTGGCTACACCCCACGTGCGCCTTGACTTCACCGTGTCAAAGAGCCGCCTAGTGCCCTTCAACTGCACGATATGTCCGAGAATTGGCCCAAAAAGTCGCCAAAAGGCCCCAAAGTCTGCGCTATGTGCACCAACACCTGGAAACCAAGCACGGGCCGTATCTTGGGCTACGTGGCTCAAATCCAAAGTCCGAGGGCACCCCACTTTTTGTGGTTTCCAAGCCTTAGAATCGCCCAACGAGCCACCTAGACCCCCGTACCAGTGGTCACTTGGTGGAGGCGGAGGGCAGCCCGGCCCGCGCATGGTTGGGGCCAACGGTGGGTCCACCAGGGTCCCCGGGGCGAAAAAAAAGATTTTTTTCAAAGTTGTTCCGAGACCACTTGGGATGCTCAAACAAGTGTTTTTAGGCCGCTTTGAGCCCGTGGTGGCGCGTTTTGGGCCAATGAAAATCCCAAACTGCCTTGAAAATGGGCCATTTCAAGACCAAAAATGGATCAAAAATGGGTCAAAAATGCATTCTTCCAAAAGTGATCTTGGGCCATTTGGGGTGCTCAAACAAGTGTTTTTAGCCTGTTTTGAGCCCGAGATCACGCGTTTTGGCCCATGGAAAAGGCCAACATGCCTTGAAACTAGGCCGTTGTGGGACCAAAAATGGGTCAAAAATGGGTCAAAAACACTTTTTTCCAAAAGTGATCCTAGACCATTGGGGATGCTCAAACAACTGTTTTTAGCCCATTTTGAGCCGGTGGTGACGCGTTTTGGGCCACGGAAAATGCCAAAATGCCTTGAAAATGGCCCGGTTTGGGAGCAAAAATGCGTAAAAAAGGGGGCTAAAACGGGTTTATCCAAAAGTGATGCTGCACCATGGGGGGTGCACAAACAAATGAAATTAGCCCCTTTTGAGCCCGTTTTAACCAAGTTTAGCCCCTTCCGCCACATGTATGCACCAAGTTATACCCTTCACACGTACCTTGGAGCCGTATGGTGGAGCCACCTAGAGTTGGGGAGAGGAGTGTAGATTAGAAGATATATATATATATATATATATATATATATATATATATATATATATATATATATATATATATATATATATATATATAGTCATAGTCATAGTCATAACCACTTATCATGCCGTCTACTGGAGTTACCGGGCATCTCGCGCCGACAGGTGGTTCCTGCCTCGCTCGATCCCGTGGGTCCCAGGGCTGCCTGAGGTGGCCCACAGCATGACGGAGGACCCAGAGGACCGGGGATACCGGGCAACCAGGCTTTGGGGGCAGTGGCAACTGCAAAGCGTTAGCATTAGCAACGGCGACGGACGCTGGCCCGTTTGTTCGCCGGGGGTAAGGGGGCAAGGCAAAGCAGCGCAGCAGCATCGCAACAAGCAGAAAGCAAGGGCACCTCTGTCCGTTGCAATGCAGCAACCAAGGAACAAAGCAGCACGCATGCGGCGAAGCGAGAGCTGTCCCTCCATCGTTCACGTTGCCCCGCCACTGTGGAGACACCCAACACCCATGACCCCACGTAATCCATTGTCTTCCGCGTCCTCGAAACTGCCCACCACCCCCGACTCCACGTATCCCTCTGCCAGCACGCACTAGCCTGTATGTGCACAGCCAGGATTTCTGGGAGGCTCCAGCCTAGCCTGGCCCTCAGCTGTCATCGCCCCCATGTCTCCACATTGTACGCCATCTTCCCACCGCACCAGCCCCCTAGTATAGTACAGAAACACGTTACCAACTCCACGTCCCCGTGGCCCCGTGCTGCCCCCACACCCCAGATATATACCATGCTGGCATCCCATGTCAGGGGCCAGCGCCCAGTCTGCATCGAGGCGTTCACTTGCCCACATATAATATATCTTGAGGGTCTACAGGGGGGGGACGCCGGCCGCTTTGCGACGGGAGTGGCGCAACCCGTGAATATCGCTGGCTGGGATTCGGGCTGGTGGGTGCCGTAGCTTGGTTATCGACCCCCTGTAGGGGTACCCACCAGAGGCTCGCCCCGGGCCGTGGTTACCAGGTGCACCTCATCTGGCCCACATACTATGCCCTGGCGCCTACCCTTGACCCTTACCTGCACTGTTTGGCCAGCTTCCGTGGTTGCGCCTCTTCCGCCACAGCAGCGGCCAGGCCGCAGGTTCGGCCCCCACCGACGACGTGGCGAGCCTACTTATAGCATTGGCCCGCGCGTCTCCCCCCGGACCACTCAGCACGCCGCTCCCCTGCCCTCCTCGCCTCTAGCCGACCGGACTGGTGCCCCCCAGGGGTAAGCTGTTACAGTGGTGAGGCGACTGCATACTCTTCACTACGACGCCGCGCAGTACCGCCGTTGCCATGCCGACGCCACCTGCTAGCCGCCACGACACTCACCACTGCAACCACAAGGCCAAGGTCAGAGGTTAGACTATGTACATGCCCGCAGGCACGGTCCCTCTAGTTTGTTAACGGGGCCAGGGGATGCCCCCGCGCTCCCCCTGAGTTGTTAGAGGGGTCAGGGGGACACCCCAGTACCGCCATGCTTCCCCGTGCTCCCCCACTGTACGGTTCCCCAGTACCGCCGCGTTCCCCCACCGTACGGACTCCTGTACCGCCGCATACCCCCACCATACGGTCCCCTGTACCGCCGCGTACACCCCCACGATGTCAGTACACCGTCATCTGGAACTTCCCCGCTGCTCCCCCACTGCACGGCTCCCCAGTACCGCCGCGTACCCCCGCCGTACGGATCCCAGTACCGCCGCGTTGACCCCCAAGACTCCAGTACTCCGCCACCTGGAACTCCACGTGCCCCCTGTGAGCGCTCCCTCCTGGCTGCCATGCCGTCTCCACGACGCCCGCCATACTGTCCCCCTGATGATCCCACCGTCATAACCTTCCACGCACACATCTTCGCCCCGTCGCCGCTCCTGGGGCCTGCAGGCTGACCCCGCAACCCCGTGTAACACTCCCAGGGGGCGCCGCAGCGCTGTAACCCCCAAACAACTCCGTGCACCCCCGGTGTATCCCGAGCAACCACTCCCAAGACTGCCGTAGCCGGGCCGCCAGTAGAGACCCCGGTGCCATGGGAATACCCTACAGGGGTTTGGGCCTTATTACCCTGGTCGGGACGACCCATGACACCTCACTGTTGTATGCGGCGACCCGGGGCAGGCGGGTGAAGCATCCCTGTCCGACCCTCATGCACGGGGGCAGTACGGCTCACCATCAGGCCGGCACGACCTGTCACATCGCGTTGGCCGTCATACGCCGCCTGCCAGTACCGCACAATCAGGCCGCGTAGGCACTGCTCCTCTGGCGCCACTCCCTCCGCTGCGTCCAGCGTAGGGATGGTAGCTGGTGCACCCACAATTCCCCTCCCCATCAACCTGCACCCCCTGCACCCACCACTCCGTCACCATTTCCTCCGTGATGCCACAACCAGAGTATCCGTGAGTCGCCCTCCAGAGCCGCCCACCACAGCATCAGGGGCAGGGCCGCAGACGGCGCTCCAGGGCACCGTACCCCTTCCACTCGGACGCTCTTCAGGCCACCCTGGATAGTCGTCCAGGCACTTGAGGACATCCGTCCAGAGTGCCGCAGTGCCCACCTCGCCTTAGGCCACCCCCTGTCGGCATGCTCCTGACATGTCCCGCACAGCGGGGCGGAGGCACACTGATGAACCCAAACGGACACCGTCTCCCCGCACCCGTGGCATCGCTGCGGAAGCACAGACCGCGATGGAACGCAGCTACCATCACAGCACTGCGACCACAGGTCCTGCCATACATCGCAGCACGCGTCCTGGAGCCCGAGCAAAGCCCCCGTCAGCGTGCGTGCTGTGGCACTACTGAGGAGGCTGCGCCTCGCCTCCTCCCACGTGGACACCGGGCGGAGTATCGGTCGTCCGTCGGGCATCTCCGGCAGGCTCTCAAGCAGCCGGGGCCACCGCGCCACCTTGGGGCCGCGCGTGCCATGCGCCAGGAGCTCCCAACCGTAGTCCCGCAAGACCTCCCCGATGACAACAACCCCGTCCTGCTCCGGGCCCCTGGCGGAAGCCAGAACCAAGCGTTGCCCTCCCGCCCGAGCCTCAATGACCGCCCTGAGACCCAGGGTGTCAAGGGTGTGACGGGCATCGGCAGCCACGTGGTCGTCCCCCTCTGGCAGAGAGAACATGGCCTCCGTGACTTGGCCTTGCGCGTCGTCGCCCTGTACCCGCGCCAGCTGCTCGGAGCCCACTAACACTGCCATGGACCGCTGCTCCGTGACCGCCGGTACGGCTCGTCGCAGCTGCCGGTCACATAGCCACAACGTACCCACGTCAAGTACGACAGCCACCGCCAGGACTGGGAGACCGCACAGAGGTTGCTGAAGGACTGGCAGCACCTCGCGAGGCCAGCCCACGACGTTCCCCACCGCTGGATGGTTGGCGTACACCTGGAGCCAGGGATCACTCTGGCCGTCAGGGTGTCTCACCTTGGTACCCCGCACCTGGGCCCAGGACTGCGCCGACACCACGCGGGACCACTCCCTGAATGCCGTGATGTCTCGCGCCACCCAGGAACCGATCCACCGGTCGAAGGCCTGCGCCACCGCCGCCATCCAGTGAGGGAACAAGGACAGGGCCTCCTCACGCTCGATGCACGACCGCGACACCAGCAGTGCGTGCAGCGGTGCCCTCAGAAAGGTTGCCCGCAGGTCGCCGGGGAGGCCGGCAAACGGGTTCCACGGCGGACGCTGCAGGATCCTCCCTGCCGGCGGGCAGAAGGGTGTGTCACCGCGCAGGAACGCGTATACCGCCCTCCTTCGATCTTGCATCGGCAGCTGCATGATCTGGGTGAGCCGATGGTTCCTGCGGGCATACACATCTTCCCCAATCTGGACCATGTCCTCCACAAAGAGTCTGGCCTTGGCAGGACCCCGGGACGACGCCGCTCGCACCGCAGCGAACAGCCGCTTCAGGTCCCCGGGTACGACACCTGCCATCAGGGATTCTGCCCACCTGCAGCCGTGCTCCCTCCACGCCACGAACTCCACCGCCCTGTCCGTTAGGGGTAGCTCCGCCGTGAACTCCTCCACACGCCTGCACAGAAGCCCAGCCACCTCCTCGTCCCGCGCACACAGTAGGCGCATGTGGCCGATGTCCTCCTCCGGCCCCCCACAGAAGATACAGGGGTGGGCCGGTATTGCCACACGCGTGAGCTTCTGTCTCCACCGTCGCATGACCTGCATGGTGGACAAGCGACCGTCACGTGCCCGCAGCATATTCCTGTGCGTTGGGCCGTGGTGCATAGCTCCCAGGGACATCGCCTCGCAGGCGCCAGCCAGTGGCGTGTGCGCCCTGGTGCGTGCTGCTAGCGAACGCCACTCTACCTCCCGGACCTGCTGAAGGGCTTGCATGGATGGTACACGCGGCTCGAGCTCACCATTATCCCCCGGTACCAAGAGGATGGCGTGCTCCTTCGGCAGGACAAGATGGACTGGCGGGGCCATCGCACGGGCCGCGGCAGAGTCCGGTGCCTCAAGCGGGACCGCCGCTAAGTGCGAGCTCTGCCTCACCACCCAGTGGTGCGGCCCCCCAACTCGGCGCGGCAGCCGCCGCAGCCCCTCCACTATCCAGCTCAGTGCATGTTGATTGACCAGATGTGACGTCGGCCCCTTGATGCCACGGTACAGGGCCTCCTGCGCCCTGCGGAGATGCGCTCCTATGACGGACGCATCCACCACGTGTACCGTGCACGCTGACGGGGGCGTGTGCAACAAGTACGCCGCCGCGCCAATGATCTCTGCCTCCGGGACCGTGCCGTAGATGGCACCCGTCCACGTGGGGATTCCGTGGCTGGCCACCGCCACATTTGTGGCGTCGTCTCCCTGGGGCGACGCGTCAGACGATGTGACTTTAGTCGCCACCGGCACCCAGCAGTACCGGTGGGGCTCTAGCCACGCCACGTCGGAGTGGGGGCTCTGCACCACCTTTCCCAGAGACGCCGCGCTGGAGGCCGTGAGCTCCGGGGACAGGACCACCCTCGGTCGATACACCGCATGTGGTCTCCAGGCCAGGTCACATCCGCAGACTGACTTGATGGCGTCCAGGGCGGTGGTGTATTCCGCCCCCCAAACCGTTGCGGAGCAGGAAGGCTGGTACACCACGACAGACCCCTGCTCCACTGCGCCACCACCACGCAACGACGTGACGGCGACATGCGGATCATGCGGCACGTTGGACATTCGGACCACCTCCGGGACCGAGTGCTCATCCGGATCCGGGATTGGGCCTGCCGGTAGCAGAAGAACAATTGCCCATTCGCTGCACTTGTGCACCGCCGCGCACGCCCTGGAAAACGCTGGCTGTCCGTGCACAACCCACAGTGGTGGCGGGCTGATGCCGCCCCCTGCGTGGGGAGTGAGTAGGGGGACGGACGCCGGATCGTCTTGCTGCTGGTAGCCCTCAAAGAGGTCCCACAGCAGGAACAGGAGGGCGGCCAGCGGGACGAACGGCATGGACAGCCCCGGGTTGGCCGGGTCCCATCCTTCCTCCCTGTATCCGCCCACCACATACACGTCCCCCGCAGCGGACTGTCTATTGCGTTTGCTGGCCTTCTTTCGGCGCACCGGGTGTATGAGCCGGTGAGTCAACGGACCGGGCAGCTGCGGCCGGAAGACGTCGCGAAGCCCCGTGAGCCACACGTGGTCCAGCTGGTGGGGTCCTACTCCCGCGTGCGGAAGGTGCAGGTGGTCCTCGTGGCACTCCTGTAGCTGGACCGCCCAGTGCCCAGGCGTAGGGCAGGGGAGCCGCGCATGCAGGAGGTCATTTGCGGGATCAGTCAGGGACTGCACTGCCGCATCCGTGCGGGGCCCCGAGAGAATGCAGATGTCCCTACCCTTGAAGGCGTAGGATTGGGATACCCACTTCCGCCCTGCCCACTGCACTTGCGGCAGATGGGCGTGTGCACACGAGTACACCGACGATGGCATGAGAAGCCCCACGCGCAACGTCCCCATCGCCCTGAGCACCCTGTCCACCCACGTACTGCCAGCGTGCGTGGCGAATGACGCAGAGGGCACCATGAACTGCCCGCACACTCCGTACTGCACGTGCATGTCTCGGAGCATGGCCCGCAGCTCATCAAAGACCGTCATCGACCTGTGGTGGGTGAGCTGAGCCACGGTCGCCACGACGGAGTCGCGGCAGATAACCTGGACATCTGCCAACCGTAGCCCATGACCTGACCGCACCGCCACGTTGGACAGGTCCTTGGGCAGCTTCTCAAACTGCAGGGCCGCAGCCTTGATGGCAGTATTCAGCTTGACCACCGCCTCCGCCGTGTCGGACAGGTAGGGCGCCGCGTACCGCACGATGCCACCAACCACGGCCGCCATCACCTCATGAGGCACCGACGCCGGCCCCAGCGTGTTCTTGCACCAGCCCAGCAGGGCTTCACACCGGAGTACATGTTTCTCCTTCATGGTCGCCATCCCCCTGGGATCGAGGCGCAGGCCCAAGTATGGTACCGTGCCCTTGGCACGTAAGCATACCCATGGGGCCGCTGTGTCCCCCGGGTTCAGGTATACCATAATCGAGTGGATGCGAGCAGTACTGGCATAGGCGCATTTGCTCACGTTGAGGGACATGCCCATGTCCGTGAGATACCGCGCTATCATCGCCGCATACTCCAGGAATTGCGGCAGGGAGTGCGCTATCAGCAGGAGGTCATCACAGTACGCCTGTACCAGGGGTGGCACCGCGTGGCGAGCATCTCCCCGCGCCTTACAGGCAAGGCTCCGCAGGAGAGGCTCCAATAGGAGGAGGTAGAGCACAGCGCTCTCCGCACTGCCCTGCCGCAGGCCCCTGTGGAGCCGTATGCTCGGCGTCGGGCCATGCGCAGTGACGATGCGCACCAGGGACCCGCAGCTGAGGGTGTGGAAGAGCCTGATGAGCTCCTCCGGGACACCCATGTGGCGCAGGAGTAGCGCCAGTGCTCCGTGCGGCGCTGTGTCAAAAGCTTTCGACACATCGAAGGCCAGGACGTGGTTTTCCTCCATCCCACGCTGCAGCCTGCGCTGGGCCAGGAACACCGGGGCAGCCGCCGTGGAGCCCGGCATGGCTCCGAACTGCCAGTCCGCGGCCAGTCCCTTGCGTGCCAGAACAGCTGTGAACCTCCGCATGAGGGGGGTCATGAGCATTCGCATGTCTTGCTGCCCCAGCGCTATCGGCCTGTACTCGTCCAGGTTGCCCGTGGCTGTGCCCTTGGGCATCAGCCAGATAATGGCCTCGTGCCAGGACTCCGGGACATCCGCACCCCGCAGGATTGCCCTGTACGCATGCACCAGGAGCCCCTGCACCGGTTCAGGCAGCTCTGCTATGAGGGCTGCCGTGACCCGGTTGGACCCCGGAGCTTTGTCGTCCGCCACGGCCTGCCTCACGGCGTCTTTAAGGTCCTGCATGGTGTAGTCCTGTACCGACCTCCACTCCTCCGGCACCCCCTTGGGAATGTGGGCCCGGACCAGCCGCTCGAAGGCCGGCAGGTTCACTGGCCGCTTGGCGTACAGCGCCTCCCAATACCTCTGGACCTCGCCAATGACGTCCGAGGCCTCCAAGAGCACCTTCTCCGACTCGCGGACGCGTACGGACCAAAGGCCTGACGGGGCATAGTTCACCACGTTGATGGCCCCCCGTATCGCCGTCCATCGGAGCTGCAGGTCCGGTACCCTGCCCCGCCAGTAGTCCTTGATGGACCGGCGCCTGTTGCTCCTGAGGACATCCCGCAGCTCCTCCACGCGTGTCTCCAGCTGGCGGAGCTGTTGGTCCAATGCGGCACGCAGGTCCTCAACCGAGGCGGGGGACAGGTCGGGGTCCACTCGCCGGAGGTGCTGTAGCAGGGCAGTCGCTTCCTGGGAGTGGAGTCCGGCCGCCGCCGCGTCCCGTTGCCACAGCTGATGGGCACGCCAGGCCAGGGCCTGCTGATCCGAGAGGACCTGGTCCAGCGACGCCTCCGTTTCCGCCTGCCCGTGTGGGTACTGCGGGTCCACGCCGGAAGGCATGCGCACTCCCGTGACCCTGGACACGTCATCACGGAAGGCGTAGAGCAGGTCAAAGACCGCTTGCACCTCCGACGTGCCCATGGTGGCAGTGTCCTGGTCCGATGAGAGCCACGCCTGTAATCGCTGATCCCCGCAGGCCTTCTGCAGTACTGCCGCCACCGCCTCACGAACCCCCGGGGAGTCCGGGCGTATGGCGTGCAGCCTGCCCTGGGCGTGCGAGTAGGCCATCCTGGTGACCCTCTCTTTGCCGGCCACCGCTAGCGGGATGTCCAGGACCACAGGGCCATGATCCGACCCCAGCGACGCTGGAGACCGCCCCGGCGCCAAGTGAGGGCGCTCACGCGCCGCCCACGGGACCAGAGGCGAGTTCAGAAGGAAGGAGTCCAGTCGGTGCCCCGCCCTCGTGGGCCTCCTGTCCTCCTCCCGTTCCGGGCCTGCCCTGCGGAAGCCACACTGTTCCCACAGGGCTTGGAACCTCCTCGTGGTAGGGTGCCACGGGGACTCCAGCCACACGTTGAAGTCCCCTCCGAGGAGCACGGCCCTTGTGCCACCCGCGCTCTTGGCCGCCGCGTACATGGCCACGTCAGCCCAGAAGGACGCCTTAGACGCCCAGGAGTCGCCGCCGCTACCCGGGCCGTGGACGTTGATGACCGTGAGGGTGCCACCTGCGGTCACCACATCCAGGGCCATGGCCTTGCCCGGCACGATGTCCACGATGTCTCGAACCTCCTCCGCGGCGAACACGTCCGCCCGAAGGGCAATCAAGAGCCCGCCGCGCACCGCCGCCGCCGACGCCGCCTGGGCATCCACCCCTGGGTATGTATGATACCCATGGTGACGCCACTGGTTCTCGGAGTGCACCACACCTTGAGGGTCCTGCAGGCCAGTCTCCTGGAATAGGCCCAGGATGGCACCCTCGGCCTTCATGATACCCGCCGCCACCGCATCACCGTCGAGCATACCTGGGGTCACTGGTACACCGTCCCCCCGCATCGAGCCCTGGACGTTCCAGGACACCGCCGCTCTGGTGTCGGAGGCGGGGCCCCTTCACGGCTGCACGTGTGGATCGGGGCCCCCCGCCGGATCCGGATCACTGGACGGAGAGGGGCCACCAGCAGGCTCTGGGGGACCACCTGCATCCGGCGCGGGTGGCTGGCGAGGTGGCCCCTGACCCCGTGGGCCTCCGCCCGAGGCCGTCGTCGCCTGCCGAGACCCGGCAGATGCGGCGGGCTCCCCCTCAGTCTGCCCGCCGGACGTACTTGCCGCCGTACTCCCCGTAGAAGTCACTGCCCCTCGCCGCGCTGCAGACCCAATCGCCCGAGACCGTGCTGCCGATGGCGACGCCCCGCGCCCCGCCGCAGGGCGGGCACCCGCGGGCAGCGTGAGCGCTCTGGACCCCGCCTGGGCCGACGCGAAAGGCCCCGCCTGGCCCCCCGGCATAACGCCAGCCAGCATGGCTAGCGCCTGGTCCCGTTGTGCCGGATCAGTCACATGGTCCCGCTGGATGTGGTCTAGCAGGTCCTTGGGGTGGAGGTGGGTAGGCCGGCAGTGCGTGCCAGCTTTCCATGTGCAGTGACCAGCCCCATCCAGCCGAGACCAGGGGCAGACGTTGATCGTCTTTGTCCCACGCTGATCCGTGGCCAAGTCACCGCCGAAGTGCCGCAGCACGTACCGAATGTTGACATAGGCGCCATACTGAGGCGGGGGGCTCCTCTTGGGCGGCGGCTGGGGCGCCGCTTTCGGGGCCTGCTTCGCCGCCGCAGCCGGGGGCGCCGCAGGCCGCACTGGTGGCACGCTTGGTGGTTGCGGCAGGTGCAGCATTCCCCCCACGGGAAACTGCTCATCCACCCAGCGGCGCCACGCGTCGGCGAACTTCTCCCGGTCGCCCTCGACCCTCCACCTGGAAGTGGAGAACGCCCGGAGCCACGGCCCCATGTTCTCCGCCATAACCAGGCGGAGGGCATCTCCTCCGCTCTGCCGGCGGAAGCGTGTCGCGGCTGCGCCTGCCACGGTCCCCTGGAGGTACAGCGCGTCGCCCCCGTCGCCACTCAGTGCACTAAGGTGCAGGGCCTCCAGGTCGGCGGGGCGGACCGTGAGCACCGTGCCCTGCCCGCGATCGTACAGGCGCAGCGCCGAGGAGTGGGGCTCCAACGCCGCCACAACCCAGTACCACGCCCGCGACGCGCTATGCAGCAGTGCAAGCGAGGCTGCCGGCCTGTTGCTGGACGACTGCGCCGCCGGGGCCCTGGGGAGGGCCGCCGCGTGACCCTGCAGCGCCTTGCATATGCCAGCTGCATGCTCAGCCTGCCACATGTTGCTCGGGACTACGGGCCAGACGTCCTGCCCCTGGACCACTGGTGGCCGCGTGACCTCCACGAAGACCGCCGGCGCTGGCGGGATGTCCTCGGCCGTGCACCTGTGCGCCCTGCGCACCGGCCCCAGCCCACTGAGGCACTCCTGGAACACCCGGTAGCAGGCCGGGCCCCTGGACTGCTGCCTCCTGAGCCGGCACGCGGTGACTACGACCCACTCCAGTCCCCCCGTTTCCACCCGAACACAGGCCCAATACTCCGCCCCCTCCAACACCACCAACCGCCCCATATCCGCCATGCCCACCGTATGGGTGGAGGACACGCTCTCCACTCGCAGCCACCGCTTGGCGCTCTCTTCCCACGGCTGGGGGGCATGCATCCGCTGCTGCTGCATCGCGTCCTGCACGTGCTGCAGGGACACTGTCGCCAGCATGGACATCCCCCCGTCCGACGCCGCTGCCATACACAGCAGGGCATGTTGCATGCGCGCCCCGGGCAGCCCCACGTTGTGCGGGACGTTTGCCAGGTCCAAGGGCGCGCGGGGCGCCGGCAGGGCCTCCAACACCGCCGCGGGCAGCTCCCCCAGGGACGGCAGACGCGCGATGGGCCCCATGTCCCTGTTGAGGACCACCGCCGCCACCCACCGCCTGTCCAGCGCGGACAGGAGGTTGCCCGGCCTCGGCACCCTGAGGAGGGTACCGACGGCGGACATGAGGGCGCACACGCCACAGTCCTTGGTGTTGCCGGCCGGCTGCTGCACCTGAGCCGCCCGGGCCTCCGCCAGCAGACGCTCCGCACCCGGCCATCCCGCCCTCTGGCCCCTGGGTGCCATGCGCATCGTCCGGACCGCCATGTCCCACGTGTGCGGCCATTGGGGCGGGGCCCCCGACACCACAGGCCGGCCCAGCGGGTCCACTGCCAACCGCGTGTCAGGGGCCACGAGGTGGTGGGCCGTCCAGTGCCGCATGTCCGGCGTCTCCAACCGGTCGAGGTACACCGCCTCTGAGCCCCCCAGCTCGACGTACCTCGCAATGAGGAGGGCAGCCGGGGTTTGGTCGTGCCGCTGGCCTTCCCACCCCTCCCTTGGGAGCATCATGGCGTGGGGGGCCAGGCACTGCACCACGTCGGCTGCCAGCGCGACCACGTCGTCGCTGAGCTCCACCCCATGGTCCGCGGCCACCAGGAATTGGTGCCTGGGCTCGGAGTACACTCGCTCCAGGGCGCCTCGCAACTCAGCTGGCGGGGGAGAGGCGTCTCCGCCGCCCCGCAGCCAGGGGAGTGCGCCCGGGAGGTGCCGCCCCGCCCCTCCTGACCAGACGGCGGCCCTAAGGACCGGCAGGTCCCGCCAGACAGCCACTGCGACCTGATCGCGCCAGGGCTGCGGTTTGTTGGCACCCCACTGGAGGACGGCCACTACAGCATGCGTGGTCAGGGGCTCCGCTGTGAGCTGCAACGCCGTCCCCCCGTCGGTCTCGATCACCGTGCCCCTTGGGGCAGTGAAGACGTGGCCATCGGCCCCACGGACCGCCACCCATCCCCACAAGACCGCCACGGTCTCCCAGCTGGGGTGGTTGGTCCTCCTGGGCAGGACCACCACCGGTGGGCATGGGCCGTTGGCGGCCCACACGCGCTATTCCACTCCCACAAGACGCTCGTGACCAGGGGGCCGGTACACCTGGGGCCACGCGTCTGGGAGCTGGCGATGGACAGCGGTCCACACGTCAGCCCCGCCAGCCCGCGTGAACTGAAGTCCCCCCAGGATGTCACCGTCCACAGGGCTGGGGAGGCGGGCGGTGCGAACCTCCAGCCCCTGACGCAGGCGAAGCCCTGGCCCCTCTCGGTCTCCCAGCAGCGAGACCTCCGGGTCCGTGGTCGCAAGACGAGCCGCCACCGTGGGGAGATGCAGGGAGACAGTCCACGGCTGGACTGAGACGGGCTCGCGAGGGAGGTCAGGGCAGGCCGCCACAGCACTGCCATCCCTCGCCCAGCTGAGCGCCCTGTCCCACCACTGCGCCCACGCACCCGGCGCTGCCGGCAACGACCAGGACAGGTACGTCACGACCGCCTTAGCCTGCCACTCGCGAGGGTCCATGCCGGCAGGATGTGTGTGCCACGTGCACACCCATCCCAGGTTGGCCTCCTGGACGGTGACCATGTCCCTCCACGGGACCACCGGGAACGGAGTGAGCAGGGCCGCCATGCCACACGGCAACGCCACCGCCCACTCGGTCAGGCCCCCACTCTCCACCGCATACACCACCGCCGGGAGTCCTCCCCCTTGCGCCTTTACCACCGCATCCTGCAGCAACGTCCCGTGGCCCCTGCCGTGGTCCCGGCTGCGGTCCAGGCTGAGAGCCCCCACACGGGCCATGGCCTGGAGGATCAGGAGCAACTCCTGGGGTACTCCCCGCGGCACCGGCGGCTGGGGGTGGGCGTACCGGCAGGCATCTGCCCGCATGCACCATCCCTTGGCCCAGTGCCTGCAGGTTTCCTCCTCCCCCGTCTTCGGCCCAGCCTTATCCGCCACCCCCGGCTCCCTGGGGCTCACCTCACGCGCTTCCTTCGCCCCCACGATCACCAGCTCCTCGTCCTGCTCCCCGGCACCCTGCGCCTCCTCACCCTTGAACTCCGGCTCCTCGTCCTGTTCCATGGCGACCTGCGCATCCTCACCCCCCCTGCGCTGGTCCTCCTCCTCCAGTTCCTCCGTCGTCGGCGGCGGGCCCGCAGCATCCGAGATCCTCGCCAGGGCCGCCGCCACAATGGCCTGCACGTCCACCTCCTCCCTGGCCACCTCCGGCTGATCCTGCTGTTGCTCCTCCCCCGTGGGCTGCTCTTGCCCCACCTCGTCACCGCCACGGCCTGCCTCCCCGTCTCCTCCCACCGGGATCGCGCGTTCGGACCCCTGGGGGGCGGCGCTCCCGTCGAGGCGCGTGCCCACCACCACCAGCAGCTTGAGGTCACCGCCGCGGCTCTCAAGGCGGTAGCTGCTGGAGGTGGGGACGAGGACCGCCCCATCCCCGGTCAGCAGCAGGCGGTCCGCGCCGAACACGACCTCTGCACCCTCGGGGTGCAACGCCACCAGGAGCGCATGGGACCCCAGCGCCTGGGGTGTGAGGGGCCGCCCAGCCTGCTCGCGACGCCAAGCGTCAGCCCCACCCCGCCACAAGGCCACGTACAGGCCTTCGTCCCGCCGCACGTCCTCCAGCCCTGCCTCGCCCATCAGGCGCACCACGGACAGGCGCACCGACAGGGGGAGGCTTTCCTGGGGCTCGGCCGCCCGGACATCACCGGGGTGATGACCCAGGACCGCCGCATCCCCCAGTTGGACACAGCGGACCTGGCCGTCGCCCGGGGACGCCGCCGCCAGGGCCATCTCCCGGGCGACCTGCCCTGGGCGCTGGAGCTCATAGCGCTCCAGGGCGCTTGCCAGCATCTCTGCCCCCCGCTGCCCCGTGCCCGTGAGGCGGTGCCTGTGGGCGCCCTCGGCCGCATGGTACCTGCAGTGCCGCCGCTCACAGCTCCCCAGGGGAGGGGGCGGCACCGCAGTGGGCATGGGCCGCAGCGGCTCGTTGGCCGGGTCCTCGTCCATGCCGGCGTAGACGTCGGGCCCGGCGTCGTCCTCAAACATGAGGGCCAGCGCCGACTCGCCGGGCCCGTATGCCTCCTCGTCCTCCACTTCCTCCGCTTCCTGCCCCCCCTCCGCCCCGTCCCCGGCTGCGACCACCGCCGGCGGCGTGTCCGGCCGCGGCGGGAAGGGCGCCAGAGGCCGCTCGTCAGCGCCTCCGCCCCTTGCCGCCTCCGCCGCGTCCAGCCGTGCCCGCAAGTTGTCGGGCAGCCGGGCCCAGCTGGTGCCCGCATGGAGGTCCATGCTGTACGCCAGCCCCGCCGGACACGGCACACCGGGTGCCACCTGGCGCCACTCCCGCCACTCCCACATCCACTCCTCCACTCCTTCCCCCTTGGCACGTCCCCCACTGGGCTCCACAACCCCGCCGCCCTCCGCTGGCGTTTGCTCCTTCGGCACACCCCGCCCCGCGTCCTGTCCCCCCGAAGAAACCGCCTCCGTCGACGTCTCCTTGGCCCCGTCCGTCCTCGGGGCGACAGCCGCGAGCGCCTGCGCGATTAGCTCGCCGGCGTCAGCCCCTTCCGGCGCTGCGCCCCCACTCCTCACGGCCGTCCGCCGGTACTCCTCCAGGGCCTGCGTGAGCAGCTCGCTGATGCCTCGCGGGCCAGCCACTGCCGCCTCCTGCGCCGCATCCTCCCCCGCTTGTACCCCCGTCGTAGTCCTCCCCACGGGGGCCGCGCCCTGCATCCCACCCGGCACCACTGGCTCCTGGCCCGTCGGCACCACGGGCGGGGCCTCGCGCGGCACGGCCGGGTCCGGCATCTGGACCGTCCGCGGTGGCGACCCCGCCGCGGGAACCTCCGGTTGAGGCTCTGCCAGGGGCGGCGCAGGTGCCCCCATACTCTTCGCCTCGCCCGGGGGCACACCATGTGCTGCCTCCCCTTGCGACACCCCCTGCTGCTGGGCGCCCCGCCCCGGTTCTGGAGCCGGCACCGGTACCGGCACCGACACGGCGTGCCGAGGCATCGGCTGTGAGTGCCGCTGGGGCGGGGGGCGAGGGCATTCCACATGCAGGTGCGGACTGTGATGGTGATGGTGACGGTGAGGGTGGACGGGGTGCCGTGGCACAGCCTCTTGCGACACCCCCTGTTGTTGGGCGCTCCGCCCCGGCCCAGGCACCGGTACCGGCTCTAGCACCGGCATTGTGTGCTGAGGCCGCCGTGGGTGCTGCTGGGGTAGGGGATGTGGATACTCCACATGCTGGTGTGGACGATGTTGGTGATGGTGATGGTGAAGGTGGACTGGGTGCCGTGGCCCAGCTCCTTGCGAAACCCCCTGCTGCTGGGCGTCCCACCCTGGCTCATGCAACGGAACCGATTCCGGCACCGGCATCGTGTGCTGAGGCGTCAGTGATTGCTGCTGGGGCAGGGAATGTGGGTACTCCACTTGCTGGTGCGGATGGTGATGGTGACGGTGATGGTGAAAGTGGACGAGGTGCTGTGGCACAGCCCCTTGCGACACCCCTTGCTGCTGGGCACTCCGCCCCGGCCCAGGCACCGGCACCGGTTCCGGCACCGGCACCGTGTGCTGAGGCGGTCTTGGGTGCTGCTGGGGCAGGGGATGCGGGTACTCCACATGCCGGTGCGGTTGGTGATGATGATGGTGATGGTGTAGGTGGACAGGGTGCTGTGGCACGGCCGCCAGTTGGTGGTGAAGGTGAAGATGGACTGGGGGCTGTGGCACAGCTGCCGGGTGTACGTGCTGGTGTGGGAGGTGATGCTGCATCATGGGGAACCCGACGGGGTGATGAAGTAGGTGATGGAGATGAAGTTGGTGGTGGTGGTGAGTCCCAAAGGGCGGGATGGGCATGGGCCCGAGGCCAGGGGGCGGCGGCATCGGAAACGCACCCGGCGCCGCATACCCCGGCTGCCCCGCCAACCCCACCGGGGGCCGTCCGCGCTGCGCGTCCTCGAGCTGCCCGAGATCTTGTAGACATCGGAGTAGTCGGTTGAGCAGGTGCACCCCGAACGGCACCGTGCCCGCTGCGAACCGCGCCTGAACGTCGGGCGCGTTGTACGGGTGGGGATCGCGGGCCAACATCTGCCGCAAGCAGACGTCGACGAAGTGGTCCCACCCGTTGTCCCTGGCCGGACGGTCCGCGTCCACGCGCGCCTGGAACGCCGCGTACGTGTGCGGCCCGTGTCTGACGAGATCAGACACTGTGTCTACCAGGCGCCGGGCACGTCGCCGGAAGGCTGGCAACTCCGCGGGATTGGTGGGGACAGATAGCGACATTTAGCTAACGAAGGCTGTGTGAGCTAAGGACACGGGAAAACGGGTGGACTCCATGGCCCGTCCCGCTTGCCATTGGTGTATGGTTGCACGACACTTCGCACGACACAGCTGCGCACCCCCCTTGCTCGCCCCTTCTCCCCTCCGTGTTCCTGTGCCCCCGACTGTGTTCGCTTGGTGTGCTCCTTGGCCCTTGGGTTGGGGGGGGGGGGGGCGCCCGACGCCGGCTCTGGTCCCTCCCCCCGGGAGTTTCCCCACGGGGGGGCCGATGCATGCACTCCCCGTCAGGGTGTAACTCTGTTGTACGGGCCGTCCATTTGTACCCGCTCAGTACAAATGGACCTGCGTCGTAACCAGGTACGTCGGCCCTTCCCCACACCGGGGTCGGGTACACTGTGGGTCACTGGGGAGTCCTTGCGGGTTAGGCACGTCTCTTGCTTACCCCGATGGACGGTGTGCCCTACCCGCAGCCCCTCACAGGACACGAACCGCAGTACGTGCCGTGGGGAGTGCTCCTGGTCAGGCCCATTGGCCACCCCCCCAGGCCGGTGCCACCTCGGGCCGCCGGCCATCGGTCCCGGGCGTAACCCACCTTATTGCTCGCGCTCAGATGGGGCCGATACGGACACCGGGGGGGCCCCCAAACCCCAGAGGTCGGGTACCTCACCAGCGTCGTTCGCGGGCCCTTGTCACCCCGCCCCCCCCCGTTGGTCCCTGCTCCCCTGCTTTCTTCCCCAGGGGCCCTGGCCCCTTGCTGTGCCCCCTGGCTCCCGCCCTGTCCCGTCTGCCCCTGCTGGCTGTCTCTGCTCCGGCATGTTGGTGCCCTTGGTTGCTCGCTTTGTGTCTTTTTTTTTTTTTTTTTTATTTTATTTTATTTTTTTTTTTTTTCGCCGCCCTCGCCCTTTCTGCAGGTTGGCGTCGGTGTTGGAGGCGGGGGGGGGGGGTTCTCGCTGTCCTCCCTTTTGCGCAAGGGGGGGGGGGGTTGCCGTGTGGCCCCCGTCGTCACCCTACCCTTCATGCGGTTGCACCCCCGGCGGTCCCCCCGTGGGGGCTTGCACGGCGCGTGCCCCCCTTGGGCACGGTCGTCTCGCCCCTCTGTCACTCCACCCCGCCGCGGTGTCCCCGGGGGGGGGTCCGCCGCTCGCTACCGTCATCCCTCTTGTCCCCTCGCCATCTCCCCGTTGCCCTCGCCTCTGTCCTCGGTGGGTGCGGGAGGTGGGGGCGAGGGGGGGGGGGTGCGCCCTCGTTGCCCTTCCTCCGGCGTAAGCACGTCGCAGGCACGGCACTGGCACGCGGCACGGCCCTTGTCCTCCTGCTGGGGTGTGAGGCACGCCGCGTGGCCCTTGCCTTTGCCCTGTCCACGCTGCGTGCTCTCCCCCGGTGCCCCCCCCGCTGGTGAGGGGGGGCCGCTGCCCGCCCTTCCCTTCCCGCAACCCTCACCCTTGGGGGGGCGGAGGCTTGTGGGGGGGGGGGGCCTTGTCGTTTTCCTGCCGTTGCCCTCGCGTCGTAGGCACGAGGCGTGGTTGTCGTCCCTCTGCAGGGGGGGGGGGGCTAGCCTCGCAGCTCCCTCCGTCGCCCCTTCCATCCTACGCCCGCACCCCCGGTGGTCCCCCCGCCGGGGCTCGCACGGATCGCGCCCTCTACGGGCACGGTCGTGTGGCTCGTCCCGCACTCTCCTTCCTCTGCCTCCCCACCCTGCCGCGTCGTCCTCGGGGGGGGGGGGGGGGGGGGCTCTTTTCGCCCCCTCCCTTCCCGCATTCGCCCTCGGGGGGGTGGTGGTGGTTGGGGGGGTGGGGCGCCCTTTTCGCCCCCCATCCGCTGCACGCACGTCGCAGGCATGTCGTAGGCACAGCACAACCACGGGGCGAGGCACTTGGCTGCCGCGGGGGGGGGGGGGGGGGAGGTTTCCCTTTGGGCCTTCCCGCCCTGCTCCATGGTAAAGGCCCCGCACTCCATGATCACCAGCCGCTGTTGCCCCCTCGGCGGTAGTCGCCGCGTCTCCGCATGGTGCTCAGTGTCCCGTGCCTGCTCCCTCCTGTGCCCATACTTACTGGAGGAAGTACGTACCCGGGTGGATTCGGAAGATGATGAAGTGCGGGCAGCGGGGAGGACTTACCGTACGCCTCGAAGGCTTCTTGCGCCATCCGCCGCCCTGGACGAGGGGTGGGCCCCTGTTTCGGCACCCAACAGCCCGGGGGGGGCCGACCTCCCATCCTCTCCCTGGTGCCTGTGTATCCACTTCCGAGCGTCCTGATACCGGTGCCGTGGTATCAGTCCGCTGGAAGTGGCGGCTACAAAGCGGCCGGACGCTCTCGTCCCCCGGGCCTCTGCCACCCCCGAGCGCGATGGAGGCCCCTGAGGTCCTATGGCAGAGACGCGGGGAGGCGGATGGGGGATTCATTTGTGGCATCCCCTGGCCACCTAGTTAATCAGTACAGTTCAATTCACGCCGCAGGGGGCCCACCGGTTGGCGCCGCTGGTGCCCGTCCCCTCTGCGTCACACACTCCGCAACAGGCGCAGGGGGTCCAGTGGATGGCGCCACTGGTGCGCGTCCCCTCTGCGCCACTGGTGGGGTCACTGCACGGGAGGCCCTACGGATGGCGCCGTAGGTGCCCGTCCCCCCGTGTCGCTTCCTGCTTCCTGTCCCAGGCGTGACGGACAAGACATGTCGCATGGATGAGGTCAGAGTAGGTTGCAGGACGCGCACGGCGCACGGCACGACGTTTGGCAACTATCCCCTACCCTGCCCCCGCTGCTCCCTCCCTCGCCCCCTGTGCTCTCCTAACGCTGCGCTTGCCCCTGTCCCCCTCGTCGCTCCCTCCCTCTGCTCTGGCCAGCCCTTTGTGCCCCTGTCTCCTTGTCCTCGTCTTCGCTGTACCCTCCCCGCCACACACCTCTCCCTTTCCCTCTCCCCCTTGCCTCCCCCTGGCGCCCCGGCCCCCAGGCTTGAGGCTCGCTGGTCGCTCCGCACTCCCCTGCGGCCTTCTTCACTCTTCGCCCGCCTTGCCTCCCCCTCCCTCTCCTGCCCCGTGTCCCCTCTACCTCTCGCTGGCCACCGTGTAGGCAAGTCGCACGCACGCACCTGGCCCTCGTGGTATGTCTCTACGCTGCGCTCCGCCTTGTCAGGTGCCCCCGCGTACTGCGGGCGGCTCGCTCGGCATTGGGGCACCTTTGTGCTTCTGCCCCACGCCCACTCCTTCATGCCGCTGTGGCACACCATCGTCCCTGCCCTGCCTTCTCTGCCCCTCCGCCCTCCGGCCAGCGCGAGCACATTGCGGAGCATGTCGCGTGGCAGCGCCCTCCCTTTGCCCCCTCTCTCTGTCCTGGCCCCTCGGCCCTGTCCTGCCCCCTGTCTGCTCACACTCCCTCGTCCCCACTTGCCCCCCTTCCCTGGCCCCTTGGTCCCTGGCCCTCTGTGTCCCTGCCCTCGTCTGCCCTTTACCCCCCCGGCATGCATGTCGCGGAGCAACACGCGAGGCACCCCTCACTCCCCCTTCACCTTGCCGCCCCCTGGTTCTCTGGTTCTGTCTGCACCGCAGCCCGCGGCCCTCTTCTCCCGCCCTACCTCCCCCTCCCTCCCCTGCCCTTGCCCCTCTCTATTCTTACCTGTTGTCCCCTCGCTGGGCACTTTGTCGGCATGTCGCACGCATGTCGCAGGTTCGCTTCCTGCATCTCCCTTCCTGCCCCGCCCTTTCCCCCCTCTTCTCCACGCAGTTGCATGCACGTCGCAGGCACGCACCTGGCCCTCGTCGTGTGACTCTACGTGGGGCGGACCTCTTCGCGGCATCGCGCCGGGGCTCCCCCCCTTGTCCATTGCCACTGCGCATTGCGGGCGGCTCGCTCGGTGGTGGGGCACCTTTGAGCTTCCGCCCCACGCTCGCTCTTTTGTGCCGTCGTGGCACCTGCCCTATATATATATATATATATATATATATATATATATATATATATATATATATATATATATATATATATATATATATATATATATATATATATATATATATATATATATATATATATATATATATATATATATATATATATATATATATATATATATATATATATATATATATATATATATATATATATATATATATATATATATATATATATATATATATATATATATATATATATATATATATATATATATATATATATATATATATATATATATATATATATATATATATATATATATATATATATATATATATATATATATATATATATCTTCTAATCTACACTCCTCTCCCCAACTCTAGGTGGCTCCACCATACGGCTCCAAGGTACGTGTGAAGGGTATAGGAGAGGGGTGCAGTAATATATATATATATATATATATATATATATATATATATATATATATATATTACTACACCCCTCTCCCCTTAAATCTAGCTAACAAGCAACAAGCAAGCAACAAGCACTTCTCCTTTCCGTTCTGGCCATTGCACCGCCTCCTCGCTCCGGGCTCTACTCTACTCTAGCCATCTTGGAGCCCAGGTGGTGCCCTTGCCAAATCCAAGTTTATAGCCAAAAACTCAGCGGTGGCGGCCCGGGGCGGTGGCGCCAAGTCGGGAGGTGCCCTCCCAAAATCTGCGCAGATTTGGGCCAAAAACAGCCATTTTTCGCCCAAAACAGCCCTAATAAGGGTTCAAAACGGCCAAACGAAGGCAAACGGCTACTACACTGCACGTGCGGCTTGACTTTCTCGTGACCAAGGGACCTTTGGTGCCCTCTAACTCCACGATATGTCCGAGAAACGGCCCAAAAAGGCGCCAAAAAGCCCCAAAAACCTGCGCAATGCGCACCAACACCCCGAAACCAAGCACAGGGCGTATCTTGGGTTACGTGGCTCAAATCCGAATTCCGAGGGCACCTAGTCCACCCGCAAGCCCCCACTTTTTGTGGTTTCCAAGCCTCAGAATCGCCCAACGAGCCACTCAGACCCCCGTACCAGTGGTCACTTGGTGGAGCCGGAGGGCAGCCCGGCCCGCGCACGGTGGGGGCCAACGGTGGGTCCACCAGGGTCCCCGGGGCGAAAAAAAAGATTTTTTTCAAAGTTGTTCCGAGACCACTTGGGATGCTCAAACAAGTGTTTTTAGGCCGCTTTGAGCCCGTGGTGGCGCGTTTTGGGCCAATGAAAATCCCAAAATGCCTTGAAAATGGGCCATTTCAAGACCAAAAATGGATCAAAAATGGGTCAAAAATGCATTCTTCCAAAAGTGATCTTGGGCCATTTGGGGTGCTCAAACAAGTGTTTTTAGCCTGTTTTGAGCCCGAGATCACGCGTTTTGGCCCATGGAAAAGGCCAACATGCCTTGAAACTAGGCCGTTGTGGGACCAAAAATGGGTCAAAAATGGGTCAAAAACACTTTTTTCCAAAAGTGATCCTAGACCATTGGGGATGCTCAAACAACTGTTTTTAGCCCATTTTGAGCCGGTGGTGACGCGTTTTGGGCCACGGAAAATGCCAAAATGCCTTGAAAATGGCCCGGTTTGGGAGCAAAAATGCGTAAAAAAGGGGGCTAAAACGGGTTTATCCAAAAGTGATGCTGCACCATGGGGGGTGCACAAACAAATGAAATTAGCCCCTTTTGAGCCCGTTTTAACCAAGTTTAGCCCCTTCCGCCACATGTATGCACCAAGTTATACCCTTCACACGTACCTTGGAGCCGTATGGTGGAGCCACCTAGAGTTGGGGAGAGGAGTGTAGATTAGAAGATATATATATATATATATATATATATATATATATATATATATATATATATATATATATATATATATATATATATATATATATATATATATATATATATATATATATATATATATATATATATATATATATATATATATATATATATATATATATATATATATATATATATATATATATATATATATATATATATATATATATATATATATATATATATATATATATATATATATATATATATATATATATATATATATATATATATATATATATATATATATATATATATATATATATATATATATATATATATATCTTCTAATCTACACTCCTCTCCCCAACTCTAGGTGGCTCCACCATACGGCTCCAAGGTACGTGTGAAGGGTATAGGAGAGGGGTGCAGTAATATATATATATATATATATATATATATATATATATATATATATATATATTACTACACCCCTCTCCCCTTAAATCTAGCTAACAAGCAACAAGCAAGCAACAAGCACTTCTCCTTTCCGTTCTGGCCATTGCTCCGCCTCCTCGCTCCGGGCTCTACTCTACTCTAGCCATCTTGGAGCCCAGGTGGTGCCCTTGCCAAATCCAAGTTTATAGCCAAAAACTCAGCGGTGGCGGCCCGGGGCGGTGGCGCCAAGTCGGGAGGTGCCCTCCCAAAATCTGCGCAGATTTGGGCCAAAAACAGCCATTTTTCGCCCAAAACAGCCCTAATAAGGGTTCAAAACAGCCAAACGAAGGCAAACGGCTACTACACTGCACGTGCGGCTTGACTTTCTCGTGACCAAGGGACCTTTGGTGCCCTCTAACTCCACGATATGTCCGAGAAACGGCCCAAAAAGGCGCCAAAAAGCCCCAAAAACCTGCGCAATGCGCACCAACACCCCGAAACCAAGCACAGGGCGTATCTTGGGTTACGTGGCTCAAATCCGAATTCCGAGGGCACCTAGTCCACCCGCAAGCCCCCACTTTTTGTGGTTTCCAAGCCTCAGAATCGCCCAACGAGCCACTCAGACCCCCGTACCAGTGGTCACTTGGTGGAGCCGGAGGGCAGCCCGGCCCGCGCACGGTGGGGGCCAACGGTGGGTCCACCACGGTCCCCGGGGCGAAAAAAATAATTTTTTCCAAAGTTGTTCCTAGACCATTTGGGATGTTCAGAGAAGTGTTTTTAGGCCGTTTTGAGCCCGTGGTGGTGCGTTATGGGCCACGGAAAATCCCAAAATGCCTTGAAAATGGGCCGTTTTGGGACCAACAATGGGTCAAAAATGGGTGAAAAACGCGTTTTCCCAAAACTGATCCTGGACCATTCGGGATGCTCAAACAAGTGGTTGGGATCCATTTTGAGCCCGTGGTGCCGCGTTTTGGCCCACGGAAAATCCCAAAATGCCTTGAAAAGGGGCTGGTTCAACACCAAAAATGGGTCAAACCTGGGTGAAAAACGCAATTTTCTAAAAGTGATCATGGGCCATTTGGGAGGCCCAAAAAAGTGTTTTTAGCCTGTTTTGAGCCCAAGATCGGGCGTTGTGGCCCATGGAGAATCCCAAAATGCCTTGAAAATGGGCCACTATGGGACAAAAACAAGTGAAATTTTGTGTCCCTTTTGGTACCGAGGGATGAGTCATCCTTGCTGTGTTTTGCCGTTTGTGTGCTTCGTTCATTGTGCCCTTTGCTCTTAGTGATTGGACTTGGAGTACAGGTGTACTCTTAACGATGCTTTTCCACCCATCAAGCCCAAAGCTTTCGCCACAATTAGTCATGGACGCCGCTTTCATTGCCATGATGCGACATGATTCTACAAACAATGGTACTATGCACCATTCCACCAAATTCGCGAAAGAATCATAAAGGGTAGGCGTACAAATCCGTCACTATAACCTCCATGATGCAATCCAAGTCAACATACCAATTTCACATGCAAGTGAAGTCTCCTGCACGTCACGTCAAAACGACACCCTAGCCACCGTTTCCATGCGGTACACTCCAAATTTTACAAAGGGTCCATTAACCAAATTGTTTCACGGCCTATTGCACCATCCATACACGTCAGCCAAGCCCATCTTCCAGCCACAACAGGAATTTCAAGCAACCACTTCCTTTCATCAGTCCCAGGATGCTCAAATTAGGGCGTGCAGTCATCAACGCCTTCACTCCATTGCATTTCGCATTCATTCGTCTTCCTAGGTGTATTCTTAACGGAATTATCAGTCCCAGAATGCTCAAATTAGGGCGTGAAGTCATCAACGCCTTCACTCCATTGCATTTCGCATTCATTCGTCTTCCTAGGTGTATTCTTAACGGAATTACCGTCACTACAAAATATGGACAATACTTCAACCTACAGCGAGCCAAGCAACTATCACCCACAATGTATGCCCTGCGTCAAGAACACACAAAATCGTCAAATGAAACGCAATATCAAGATTGGCATGGTCAGGACGCCAACATCATTGCGAGATTTCCCGAAGGATCTCATGTTGCTAATCGCAGAGTACGCACAGCAAATAACCTCACTCAGCAAGTCGTGCAAAAGCATGTGGATAATGCTCCATGGTTCGCGCATCATGAACACCGACGCATGGAATTGGGTGACGAAGGATTTCAAACGTATGATTAATGTGCGTCACCTCATGGCTCACTTTGACGACAATACGTTCGCCTCACTCATTGCGGCAAAGGAATATATTAACAACCTCACCTCCGGTTTCTTCGTCGGTTTGTGCGATCTAATGTTGTGGAGCGATATATCCGGACCATATGCAAGCACTGCAATACGGGCAATTAACACAACATTGCGCTCCTCATCACGTACACTGCACACCCTGAATTTATCCTGCTACATGCCGTCCTTGTGCGCCTCAGTCATGGCAGAGAACCTATTGAATTGCACATCTCTCACAACTTTGGCTCTGAGTTTGCGCATCGCAAAGAATGAAGACGGGTTGGTAACTTTTATGGACGATAACTCATCTAATCGCCTCTTCAAAGACGTTTTCTGTAAGGGCATGCATATGCTTAATTTACTCCACCTCGATCTCTCCTCTGGGTCCATCACTAATAGTGGTGCATGCGCGTTGGCAAATGAATTGTGCAACGCGCAAACACTTACCCACATGCATCTGGACCTAGGTTACAACAATATAGGTCCACTTGGGGTGGCCTCTTTATTTCGTTTGATGGGACAATATAAAAAGCTGCAAAGTTTCTATTTGAACGTCTGTGCAAATCAGAAGTGGGGGACCCGAAATGAATTGGCCAAACCCTTTTACATCCAAGAACTTGCAACCACTTTGTGTTCCATTCAACTGGATTTCCAAGACATTGGACTTGTTGACCATAGTGTGATTGACCTCGTCAACACCTTGGTTAACAAATGGAATCCGCAAGTGTTGCAACAAAGCAACACATCCGCACTGCTTTCGCTAAATCTTCTCTACAATTATAATATTGATATGGCGGGGGTTTGTGCATTGCAAGTGCTAGTAAACCACTTTGCCGTTGACGTGCATACAACAATTTCATGTGATTCATTCGATTCACCCCATTTGTACAGCGACGACGACTAGGTCCTAAAGCCAGTTCCCTTCAATTCCAAACTTTTCTAGTAGCCAAGAGTTCCAACCAGTTCAGGTTGCCATCCGTGGGAGTTCCCAATGTACAGGTGTACTCCTAACGGAATTACCTTCACCTTCATGCCATGTCTAAACCTTGGGAGGAAGGGTTACAACTGTTTCTGTAAAGTGATTACCACGAGACTCGCAAGTAATTCCTTCACGTGTTTTGCCAACTGTGTTTCGTTCCTCCAACACTGCCACACGGTTACGGTACATTGCGGTTTGATGCGTGGGACGGGCTCTTTCTGAGCGGATAGAAATTCCCATTAGCCTTCCCCTCCACCTTGTGCTCGACTCCCACATAATAAACCCGCGTGTATTTTAGGAGAGGGGTGTAGATTAGAGGATATATATATATATATATATATATATATATATATATATATTACTACACCCCTCTCCCCTTAAATTTAGCTAACAACAACAAGCAACAACAACAACAACAACAACACGTCTCCATGCCGTTTTGGCCATTGCTCCGTCCCACCGCTTCGGATCTTTTCCCCATGTGGCCATCTTGGAGCCTAGGTGGTGGCCTTGCCAAATCCAAGTTTTGAGCCAAAAACTCACCGGTGGCGGCCCGGGGCGGTGGCGCCAAGTCGGGAGGTGCCCTCTCAAATCTGTGCAGTTTTGGGCCAAAAACAGCCATTTTTCGACCAAAACAGCCCTAGTACGGGTTCAAAACAGCCAAACGAAGGCAAATGGCTGCTGCACACCACGTGCGGCTTGACTTTCTCGTGACCAAGGGACCTTTGGTGCCCTCTAACTCCACGATATGTCCGAGAAACGGCCCAAAAAGGCGCCAAAAAGCCCCAAAAACTGCGCAATGTGCACCAACACCCCGAAACCAAGAACGGGCCGTATCTTGGGCTACGTGGCTCAAAAACCGATTCCGAGGGCACCTAGTCCACCCGCAAGCACCCACTTTTTATGGTTTCCAAGCCTCAGCATCGCCCAACGAGACACGTAGACCCCCGTACCAGTGGTCACTTTGCGCAGCCGGAGGGCCGGCCAGCCCACGCACAGTGGGGGCCAAAGGTGGGTCCACCAGGGTCCCTGGGGCGAAAAAAATCATTTTTTCCAAAGTTGTTCCTAGACCATTTGGGATGCTCAAACAAGTGGTTTTAGGCCGTTTTGAGCCCGTGGTGGCGCGTTTTGGGCCATGGAAAATCCCAAAATGCCTTGAAAATGGGCCGTTTCGGGACCAACAATGGGTCAAAAATGGGTCCAAAACGCGTTTTTCCAAAAATGATCCTGGAGCATTTATGATGCTCAAACAAGTGGTTTTAGCCCATTTTGAGCCCGTGGCGACGCGTTTTGGCTCCTGGAAACTCCCAAAATGCCTTGAAAATGGGCCATTTTGGGACCAAAAATGGGTCAACAATGGGTCAAAAACGTGTTTTTCCAAAAGTGATCCCAGACCATTTGGGATGCTCAAACAAGTGTTTTAAGCCCATTTTGAGCCCGTTTTGACGGAGTTTCGCCCCTTCCACCACATGTATGCACCACTTTGTGCCCTTCGCACGTACCTTAGAGCCGTGTGGTGGAGCCACCTAGAGTTGGGAGAGGGGTGTAGATTGGAGGATATATATATATATATATATATATTACTGCACCCCTCTCCCCTTAAATTTAGCTAACAACAAGCAACAACAACCACAAGCAACAAGCAACAACACGTCTCCTTGCCGTTTTGGCCATTGCTCCGTCCCAACGCTTCGGATCATTTACCCATGTAGCCATCTTGGAACCTAGGTGGTGGCCTTGCCAAATCCAAGTTTTGAGCCAAAAACTCACCAGTGGCGGCCCGGGGCGGTGGCGCCAAGTCGGGAGGTGCCCTCCCAAATCTGCGCAGTTTTGGGCCAAAAACAGCCATTTTTCACCCAAAACAGCCCTAGTAAGGGCTCAAAACAGCCAAACGAAGGCAAACGGCTGCTACACTCCACGTGCGGCTTGACTTTCTCGTGACCAAGGGACCTTTCGTGCCCTCTAACTCCACGATATGTCCGAGAAACGGCTCAAAAAGGCGCCAAAAAGCCCCAAAATCTGCGCAATGTGCACCAGCACCCCGAAACCAAGAACGGGCCGTATCTTGGGCTACGTGGCTCAAAAACGAATTCCGAGGGCACCTAGTCCACCCGCAACCCCCCACTTTTTATGGTTTCGAAGCCTCAGAATCGCCCAGCGAGACACGTAGACCCCCGTACTAGTGGTCACTTGGTGCAGCCGGAGGGCCGGCTAGCCCACGCACAGTGGGGGCCAGCGGTGGGTCCACCAGGGTCCCCAGGGCGAAAAAAATCATTTTTTCCAAAGTTGTTCCTAGACCACTTGGGATGCTCAAACAAGTGTTTTTCGGCCGTTTTGAGCCCGTGGTGGCGCGTTTTGGGTGAAGTCAAGCGTGACATGTAGTGTAGCCATCGTTTCCCTTCGTTTGCGCGTTTCGCCCGGGTTTGGGGGCTATTTTGGGCGAAAAATGGCTGTTTTTGGCCCAAAATTGCGCAGATTTGGGAGGGCACCTATCGACTTTCTCGTGACCAAGGGACCTTTGGTGCCCTCTCACTCCACGATATTTCCGAGACATGGCCCAAAAGGCGCCAAAAAGCCCCAAAATCTGCGCAATGTGCACTAGCACCCCGAAACCAAGAACGGGCCGTATCTTGGGCTACGTGGCTCAAAACCAAATTCCGAGGGCACCCAGTCCACCCGCAACCCCCCACTTTTTATGGTTTCCAAGCCTCAGAACCGCGCAACGAGACACGTAGACCCCCGTACCTGTGGTCACTTGGTGCAGCTGGAGGGCTGGCCATCCCACGCACAGTGGGGGCCAACGGTGGGTCAACCAGGGTCCCCAGGGCGAAAAAAATCATTTTTTCCAAAGTTGTTCCAGGACCCCTTGGGATGCTCAAACAAGTGTTTTTAGGCCGTTTTGAGCCCGTGGTGGCGCGTTTTGGGCCATGAAAAATCCCAAAATGCCTTGAAGATGGGCCGTTTCGGGACCAACAATGCGTCAAAAGTGGGTCAAAAACGCGTTTTTCCAAAAGTGATCCTGGACCATTTATGATGCTCAAACAAGTGGTTTTAGCCCATTTTGAGCCCGTGGCGACGGGTTTTGGCTCCTGGAAACTCCCAAAATGCCTTGAAAATGGGCCATTTTGGGACCAAAAATGGGTCAAAAATGAGTCAAAAACGCGTTTTTCCAAAAATGATCCCGGATCATTTTTGATGCTCAAACAAGTGTTTTTAGCCCGTTTTGAGCCCGCTTTGACCGAGTTTAGCCCCTTCCACCACGTGTATGCACCACTTTGTGCCCTTCGCACGTACCTTAGAGCCGTGTGGTGGAGCCACCTAGAGTTGGGAGAGGGGTGTAGATTGGAGGATATATATATATATATATATATATATACACACACACACACACACACACATATATATATATATATATATATATACACATATATATATATATATATATATATATATATATATATATATATTACTACACCTCTCCCCCCTTAAATCCAGCTAACAAGCAAGCAAGCAAGCAACAAGCAATAAGCAAGCAACAAGCACTTATCTTTTCCGTTTTGGCCATTGCTCGCCCTCAGCGCTCCGGGCTCTACTCGACTCTAGCCATCCTAGAGCCTAGGTGGTGGCCTTGCCAAATCCAAGTTTTGAGCCAAAAACTCACCGGTGGTGCCTTGGGGTGGGGGCGCCAAGTTGGGAGGTGCCCTCCCCAAATTGCGCATTTTGTGCCTCAAAACAGCCTTTTTTGGCCCAAAACGGCCCCGAAACCCACTCAAAACTGCCAAACAAAGGGAAACGGTTGCTACACTTCAGGTGCGCCTTGATTGCCCCCTTTCTTGCCCTCTAGCTCCACGATATGTCCGACAAACGGCCCAAAAATGGCCTCAATGTGCGCTGTTTGTGTCAAACAAACCCAAAACCAAGAACGGGCCGTATCATGGGCTACGTGCCTCAAAACCGAATTCTGAGGGCACCTAGTCCACCCACAACCCCCTCCATGGCATCCGTGCCCAGGCATGGAACTTGCGACCGGGGCCCCCCGTGCACAATCCACGACATGTCGAAGTATGCAAACAACCATGTCATGCATTGTGCTTGCACACCGGCCTCCCTGTGGATGGCCGATCATTTACGCCTTGACACCTCATCCACCCCCTCCACCTGACAGCCCCCCGATTGCTGTGCTCGTTGTGACAATGTTTCACAAAGCGGTTGATGCTTTCTGAATATGTCACCGCAGAACATGGCCAACCTAAATGGCCAAACGTTTTGCAACATGGCATCTACATCATGCCCCAGGCTCAGTAGATACCATGATGCCGTACCAACAGTATAGTGACTGCGCAAAACCTTTGCCACTGCGGCAAAGTTCAACGGGTTAGGGCCCCGATATGTACAATAGAGGGCCTGCAGCAGGTGCCACAGGTTCGCCATGGCCTTGTACTTGGCCGTGCTCGGCCCAATGCCAAGGCACCTAGCAATATTCAGCCATGCCTCAAAAAAATTGGCCGTTTCTTCCCCGTCCGGGGAAGTTGACCCGTAAACGCTCCAACTTGCACGCCTCTCCAACAAGAGAACTTGCAGGTCTTGACGGAGCGAAGGGGTGACCCCCCTGGCCTCCCGGTCGACAAACTCCCCCAACAAGCGACCCATGGCCATCGTTAAGTGCAAAATGCACAAGGCGACCCAGGCGAGTGGCAATTGCAAAATCTGCTGCATGCTACGACCAGCGGCTTGCAAAGAAGGCGTCCCAAGAAGGAGGGCCGTGTAGTGGGCCTCATCACCCTCCATGGTCCGCGGGATAGCACTACCCTCCCAAGTCTCCCTTTGGGCGTTCCATATCCCCTCGTTGGACTTGGGGCCCAGTTGGGGGCATGTGGACACCCCGATCAACCTTTGTGTCCACGGTTGATCCTGCCGGAGGATCACCTTTGCCTCCTCCTTTGAGGCCCCCCATTGGACGAGCCCCGTGTCGATGATGTCTTGAATCACCTAAACACCAGACATTTGGGGTGGTTCATTTTGTCCTAGTCTAGTGTAGCCTAGCTTCTAGCGGGCGGTGTCCGAGGCTAACTAGAACAAAACTAGAATGAGTGAAAGGCACTAGGTGAGAGGAGTACCTCCCAATTGCTCTTCCACAACGTCCCAAGGGTGTCCATGGCCTTGTCATCGCAATTGGCCATGCTCAACACCCAAAGGCCCGCGGGGGAGCGGGCCAAGCGGTCGAAGTTGGCCAAGGAGATGGTGAGTTGGGTCCAATTGCCCCCGGCCACGGGGTAGGCATCACCCCGGACGATGAACGTCAACGGGAAGGAGCCGTTGATTGACTGCACCAAGCCTGGCCGGGAGAGGATGTACTTGACCCATGAGGCGAAGGGCCATGAGATCCCAGTGGCCTTGGGCAACACCGTGGCAACGGGGGGATCCAATAGCACGGAGGCCACCAACTCCTTCCAACAAGCTTGGAAGTCCCGCTCGGTGCAAATTGGACGGGAGTAGGGGCCAACGGCGACGGTGCGGTGGTACTCCAGCTTACGGAGCGTGTAGAGCTCCGAGAGGGTCCTCCACGAGGACTTGGGGCCCTCATGTTGAGCACAAGTTCACACATGGCGGTGGGGGGGTCTAGGGAGGCGGTGTATGCCTCAACGGCAGCCTTGCATGCCTCACCCGTGGTTTGGGTGGAAGTGGCGGTGTTCACATATTGGATGGTGTTGTTGAATTGCCGCTGTGCTAGGAGACATGATAGCGCCCACGTGGCCAAGTAATGGCCCACCCGCTCATCCTTGAGGCTAGAGGCCCACTCAAGTCCCCTAGTGCCTTAGACAACAGGGAAGTATCCTTCCCGGTTGAGGAGGGAGCAAGGGGGGAAGTGGCGGGGCATTTCATTGCAAAGAAATGCGAAATATCTAAGTGTGAGAGAAGGGACCATGGCACAATGCACTATGGGCAATAGCAAGCATGCACGGCGGACCAATGAAGGAAATGGCACTTCTTGGTGGACATTGTATCGTTCTAGTATTGATCTAATCTCGGCTAGAACATCTAGACTAGAAGTTCCAGGCTAGAACGAAATTTGGTCTTCTAGCATGTGCCAAGGGTAGGGTAGAGAGAGTGTTTTTGAAGGCAACATGCAAAGTATGGACCACCTATCATTCATTCTACGCCACATATGGTGGATAGGTGGACTAAAGATGGCACATGCTTAGGTGGGATCGATTTTCTGAGTATCGGATTAACCTTGTGAGTATCACATTGGGTATCACAAAATTCATTTCCACGGTGAATAATTTTTTTATGGTGATGGATTTTGTTCTTCACCGTTTTGCCCCTGCTCTACGATATTATTCACACAACCTAAAAAGCAAGTGCCATGCAAATGCGGTAAGTCATGCAAATCCTATCTTGGGGCATCTGAAGTCTCCACATCATGCGATCAAATGACGATGGTGGATATGGGTCAAAGCTGGTTGCCCTATTGATCCGCACCTTGGTAGGGTATTGTGACCAGAATTGCACAAGGCTTTGGCGCGTACTCACCATTGACAAGCACCTCATCAGTTTCTGGACATCATGTTCTCCCGAAGGTCGGTGGTGCGGCAAGTGGTGAAACAAACCCCAATGTTGTTGTGGGTGCATCTGATGTAGCACTTGTTCCCCTTTGGCAAGGCGGTGCTTTTGACGCTCGTCAATTTGGGTCTCTTGCCAACACATTTGATCGCTCTGTGGAGGACGAGTCTTTGGTTTTCCTCGGCTACTTCTTACAACGCACAAATCAGTTGGACTAGGTGCGAAGGGTGAACAATTAGAACCACACCAGCCTCTTCCCATACTTGCAACGCTGTAAGGGATTGCTTGCTATTGGGTCAAGCGGTCGCATCAATGGTGACATGCAGTCCCAACCCAAGTAAGGGGCTACAAGTTGTTATTCTTTACAAGTTGTTATTCTTGGTGCACGATTTGAGTCAATATTTCGGTGCGCGGAGCAATATGCAAATTTTGAAAGAAAAACACCACAGCACAAAGGCCTACTAAAGAAGGTGTAGGTCCTCTTACTCAATGATGGCTTCCGTTGATGAAAGCATGGTATTCTCCCATATTTGAAGCCGAAGAGTGAGGATCACCCAAGATTGCACAATCAGTACAATGATGGGCACTCCTTCGTTTGTTTGTTCGGGGATGTGGAGGTCATCCTTTTGCCTTGCTATACACTTGCTAGCATCCTAGAATCAACACAAGGCATCCAAGATTTAAAGGGAAATCTAGGGGGAGCACCTGCCGCGGCGCGCGCATGGCGCGGGGATTTAGCCATCTACTCCAACCCAGCAGTATAGATAAACTGGTCGCTAGGTTGGAAGAGGTATAATTTCCCTCCGCTATTTGGACAATGGTAGGAAAGGTCGACAATCCAGCAAGGAGACCCCAAACTAGAGTGATGGTTGCTCCCAAGGGGCCATCTTATGTATTTCACCTTGGGAGGCAGCGGATAGGGCAAAACGGGGCATTGTTCATACAGGTCTTGTACCCAATGGTTTGCTATCCTTAGGGGGCATTTTGTGATGGGGTAAAAGCCAACCCATGCCAGGATAACCCACCGTCAAAGTAGCGCGCAGTGCGCACACCACGTAGATAACCCCCCCTAGGAGTGAATAGGAAGTATGCAGAAATTAATCAAGCCCCTCTTGGAGGTAGGATAGGGCATAGGGGGTGCCTGCCCTCAAAAAGTGCTCAGCTTCTCCAAGATTTCACCCTGCCCACACTAGAAACAAATTTGGCCAGCATTTTGAAGGGCTGGAAAAATGTAGGCAGGAGGCAAACCGCAAAGCACAGATGAAGCCACAGGTGTGCAGCATGTGTTGCAAGTAGTACAGGAGGTGGGGGCATGTCCTGCTGCGTGCTTGTCTTCATGTGCAGTGTATCCTATCCGTTTCATTATATTCCACGATTGCGACAGCTGTATCCCACAATTCTAATGGTTTGGGGATGTTGATTGGTGCATTGCGTGCATAAACCAGTTGGTTTTCTTGCACTTCTGGTTCAGCAAACAAAGTTCTCCAGGCAATGGACACAACTGACACAAGTATTCTTCAGGACTGGGACAGAATAAATGCCGACATGATTTGTGCAGATACAATTTTCTCCAGGCAATTTTTACTCGCCCCTAGTACACCTATTGCCCCCTGCGCCCCTGTTTTCTGATTGCGCCATGTCAAGAGATGGGGTGCATCCACCTACTTCATGCAAGGATCGCTTCACACATGCCTTCAAACACCTTTCCTCCCCCTTCCACAGACAAGCTGTTGGTGCGCAGCAACAGCGTGCGGAGCAATTCCACCGCTGGAACTTTCAACAGTCGCCCTGTGGCGGCAGGTTTTGGCAGCCCCCATCCTGGTCATGGCAACCCTCCGATGATCCCAAATGACGGAAGTTTTCCAAGACCCACCTCCGGATCCTTCAGGACCGCTCAGCCGCTGCCAGGGCATACGGATGCAGGAGTCGCACCAGGTCCACCCACACTTACCCCACACCAGGATCTGCCTCCCTTTTGGACACCTATGGACCCCCAATTGCCATCTGTAAACCGCCAACTGCCGTTGGCCAACCACCATTGCCGTCCAAGCTGCTTCATGCATTCCTTGCTCCTGTCTTTCCACCTTCTCCCTATTGCATCAATGGGACACCTAGTAACCCTGGAACCCCACCCCATTTTTGTGCAGTGCCCCGCAGGTCAGGGAACATCCATGGAGTGATGCCCCATCCCCGCAACGTACACCACACATCATAAACAAGTAGTTGACTAGACAAAATGCACATGACACACACATGAGGTATACTGGCGGATTGCGACATTACTGTGCATGTACCATGTCTACAGCCCCTGCCTGCTGTTTCTCCTTTCGGTCAACCCAGTTTGAACTCCTGCAGAATTTCAATCGCATGTCAGGATTGCATGATAATCAGGACGGGGACTGTGCAGCAGCTTGTGCAGTCGTTTTGCAGCCTTCTTTGAAGTGGACTTTGGGAGGGCAGAATTTGATGAACAAGGAAGACCAGAATTTGTTGCATTCTTTTAGATCACCTCGCACAAGTTGCTCGATCAAAACCACAGAGGTTGACATACATGGGGCAACGCCACATACCCCCCACTCCCTCGTTGGGATCCATTTGTGCACCATACACCAAGGGGTTGAATTCGTGGTTTAGCCCCTGGCAAAATCATGATTTTGTTCTAGAAAAGTATTTCTCAATAAATTTTTTTGGGCCCCCGACAACCTTGCCACCTGCAACCCAGCTTTTAGGGAATGGGGGCTGGAGTGGGCGGAAGGGTGGGGGGTGCAAAAAATGACAACCCCCCCCCCCCCTTTGGTTTTCTTTTTATAGGACTTGGTAAGGCGGAGTGGGATGAGCGCTCATGGCTGGGATTGCTTGGGAATCCTGTAACAGCAGACCCATGCTGGGATGCAGCAGGTATGTTTTGCAGCCTCTGGCACCGCCTGGGGCCGGTCATGGCCGTTCAAAACAATCAAAAAATGCAAAACCACTGTCCCCACTGAAAATGGCTTGCATGGGCTGGCTGAAAAAAGCTGCTTTTCTGGCGACCCCTGACTATCTCCAGGGACCCTTGAACCGAGCTTAGGGCATCATTTGGTGACAATGGAAGTGCATACAAACCTATCCGAAGCCATTTAGCACTAATGCAGCCCCTCCCCTAACCCCCTGGGTGGGTGTGGGGGAGGGGGGGCATTGGTCCCTACAATGGCTGGTTTGGACTCTTTAGCACGTGGTGGGCAAAACTTGGCAAAGCTACTGCAGCCACTTTGCATGGATCAAGACCTAGATCCTGTTCCACTTTTTTCTTCGATATGGACCCCTTGCCAATGTGAGCGGGGATCCATTTCCGGCACACCCCATCTATCTCCCTATGGGGCCGACTGTTTCAGAGCACCATGAATAACCACGTTTTTTGGATGACCTCCAATTACCACAGGGTTGCCTTGGGCCAGCCTTGGGTCACCATTTGGTGTCAATGCAAGTAAATATCAACTCACGAGGAGCCATGTACCACTAACTGGGCCCTCCTAGTGGTCCCTCAAAGGGCTGTTTTGGTCTCACGTGCACTATGATGGGAAAAACTAGGTTGGTCTCTGGTGGCCACTATGTGCCGATCCACACCTTGCACTTTTTTCTTGTGGTTGGGCCCCCCAACCAATGGCATGGTGTTGGCCTCTCTCTGGGTCAGCCCCACTATGGGCCTCATTGGTGAGGTCCATGGGCCCGTGAAAAGGTTGTTTTGAGGCTATATCAGCCCATTTATATCGATAGATAAGCAAGGCTTTTAGGCCACTTCGGGGTGCATTGTTAGGAGCAATGCTTCGCGAGGTGGACTTGCCGAAGGCAATGGAAGGAATTTTGTTTCCAAGGACATGTCACAAGTTGGAACAAAAGCAACCCCCACCTCCTCCGCCTCCGCCCTGTGACAGCCATGTGATACTCCGTTTGGAGGGGACGGGGTTCGGAGGCAAAACAATTCAATGTTGCCGTTGCTTACAAAAGCCATCATGTTTAATAGCGTTGGTAAATGGAATGAATACATGTGCAACTTGAAGCAAGCCTGAGATGGTTGGAAGAACACATTTAAAACACGTACCACCCTACAAACTAGAGCAATTGAAAAAGAGAAAATGGTTGGGTTTACGAAGGCCTTGCAAGAGGGTAGAAATAACGGTGGTCACCAATTAAACTTGGGCTGTGGACAGCATCAAGTGGCGGTTGAGGATCAACAAACGACGATTGCACCTTGTTTTTTTATGAACAACGCTTTGAAACACGGTGCATCCCCAAACACGCCAACCACTCAAAACACCACATGACATGACATGCCAACAACAATTCTCGTGGAGCAATGTTGATGTATACCGTGTTTGTTGCACCTCCTTAAGCATCTTTTCCATGAGGTGCTCTAGGCTACACAATGTGAGCAATCATCGACAACGCCCTCGGCGAAATCTGCATGTTGTAGGGCCATTTGGGCAAGCTGAGGGCTGCCCGTGTGGCCGCTAGAGCTAATGATTGCAATTGTGTTCTTTGCTGCAATCGGGCTCACCTTGAGAAATTGTCTACTTGTAGCAAGTGTCATGTGGCATGTTATTCTTGTTGTATTCATGCACACCTGACTTGTTTTAGGAGTGCACAACCATTCACGGCCAAATGCAGCTACAACGGTATCAATGTACCAAAAGCCATCAAAAAACCATCAAACTATTGGTGATGGGGAGAGTGCAAGAAAACCATGCAAGATGTCATGTTTGGACGACGCCGGCAATTTTAATGGCCAATTTTGTGGATTTCCACGAATTGTTGTTTTTTTGACCCCATTTTTTCATATCTTCTAGGAACAATCTTGGGGCGTTCTTTGGAGACGGGTCCCCATTAGACTAGGCCGCATGAGTATATGGATGCACTTACAAATTTGCAAAATATACGTTGTTGGAAGGAATTCTTTCTTCCTTCATTGGAACGGTTTCAAATTGTTTGGTTCTTCAATGTTTGGGGGTGCCTGCATGATGTCCATTTACATTGATGTTTGTTGTCTACACCGTCACTGGCTAAGTAGAACCACAGAAACGGTTGTGCTCATTAGAGGCCTAAAAGATAGGAACGAAATTTTGTCAAGGAACACATTCGTAAGGAGAAGAGATGCCTTGGAGGCCTTGGAGGTATTAGGCTGCGTGATGTGATTTGAATGAGTAACACAACACATATGTGGCAGTTGTTCAGTGTCTTCTCCTCTATTTTTTTTCCTGGTAGTGGGAGAGAAGCTGCACATGGGGCGCATATTATGTGACAATGAGGCTGTTTTTTCCACGAACATTGATCATCTAGCTTGCGCTAGAGCCTAGTGTCGTGAGAAAACGTTCTTTGCAATGGACCATGTGTTTGCCTTCTTTCTCAAGGATTGTGCTATCTGTCCTCTAACCCGGCAGATAGGGATGGGTTTTTCGAGTCCGGGTAGGCATGCCATGGGATGGGGCTGGGGGGGGGGGGGGGGGATGCTTCCTTCCTCGCCCTAGGCTGTAGGAGCGTCAACTTGGGTTGTGTGCCGTCTACCCCCCCTGGTTACACGGACAGAAGCACCGCCGCTTGGGCAGAGTACTTGGACTAGCCCCAAGGCAAGGCATTGCTTGGCACACCCTAGGGCCCCTATCACCGCCGCTAAGCACCATCGTGGGTGGTAGGGCGCGCCGTGTGCGACGCCTCCGGGCGGCACGCGTTGACTGCCCCCATTTTACGCCAAGAAAGCCAACATCTGTGTAGCGGCAGTCGTGGCAACCGGCGGCGTGCCATTTGATGGGGAGGTGGTGTGTTTGGGCGAGGGACTCCTCCGTTGGGCCTAGTGTCAAGCTCCCTCGGCCTCCGTGCTGCGATTTGCAGTACCTGGCGACATACAGCCCCCCACACATGTCCCACACATGTCATCAGATGCACAACTATTGCTCGGGGGTAGCAGGCCCTGGCCCCTACTAGCACTTGATGGCGGCGGTAATGACTAGAATACGGGCATACCAGACTGCAGTGCGGCTCATAACGCAACATAGATCTCCTAAGTCGCCGCCGTCCACCTGCACCGGAACATTGAACACCACGCGCCACCTTGGCTTGAACGGAGACACCGCCATTTCACTTAGGAGGCCCATAGTGCCCCCTATGGTTTTAGCGAAAAAAGCGGTCATAGGTGGTTTTTTGCCTGTAGTAAAATAGGGGTGCAAATTTGCATTTCTGCATCAGGCTGGGCTCTATAGAGGCGAGACCAGTTGTGTAAGTCATTTGAGGCCCCAATATTACACATTTTAGATCTCTCTACAGCGCCCAGGCTACAAGATATTCCCTTCGTGCCCACCCCTGTTACAACAATTCGCTTATGTATACAGTGGTGAAGGGGCCACGCGACATGGCGATGGGTGAAGTGGTGTACCTTTTCGCGGCGCTCTAACATAGTCAGTCTAAACATTGTCCCCGATTTGGTCAGCAGGAACAGGAATCAAGGATACAACTCCTGCATACATGAGTGGTGGGCAATGAACCAAGACACGTGCCACACCAGGCACCACATCATCTAGACGGAAGTGCCAAAACCATGCCTATATTAGGACTTTCCAACCACCTGGGCTCTGCAGAGCCCAACATTCATATAATTGCTACTTACGGGGTGCATGTTAGGGTGTCTTTGTTGGCTGGGGTCTGCAGAGCCCCGACCTTCACAATGTCCCATTTTGACCCGAGTTCTGTGACATAATAGCACTATGACATTTTGAAACTTATTGTACATTTGGTCTGCAGTTATATTTTTCTTTGCCTTTCTGCTGTGTTGCTCTTGTATCATGGTGTACAATGGTGCCACAGTGGTATTGTGTAAGTGTCAGAGGTAGTAGCTATTAAGGAGTACTATACAACAAGCCTTAGACTGTTTTGCACGCAGGTGTAGTTGGAGCTTGGTGACCTGATGTTTGTATTGTTCTGGCTCGTGTGATTCTATTGTAGTTTGAGGCCACATTATTTGCAATAGACCCTAATCTATTGCAGTTGACTTTTGTGCATACCATGTAGTGCTGTTATAATTACTATGTTGTCACATGTCCCATATATTAAGTACATGTAACTTGCTATTTCCTTTTTACGACAGCCATGGGTGATTTTTCGCATGCTAGACGTACGGAGGTGGATTTACCGGGTGCCGGCCGGGTACCGACGGAGATGAGGTTGTAGGACCTGTACCCTTACCGGTCCCATTGACTGGAGAAACGGCAGCGCGTGCTGCAGCTACGCTCACCTTGCAAGCGGCGAATATGTTTGCGGGGTCAGCAGCCCCATACCCACTGCGGCCACCAAAGTTTGTCTGAAAGGACCAGCCAACCCCACCAAAGGCCTTGCTCAATGACCCATGGACTCCGAAGACAATGGAGTTGCTAAGGGACAACAGTGGTGGCTAGGCACGATGGTTCGTGCAATACATCTGGGGGCTTCGTGCGCGGTTCCGTTTCGCATTGCGGAACACAATGCGCAACCCCCTTGTCACATGGCAGCAAGGGTATCGGATACGCCGATCCCATTTTCTGTCGCGCAGCGAGGAGCGGGCTGCATTGATCTTTGATACTCTTCATCCAAAATCACGTCCCCCTATTGAGTCGTTTTTCCATCCCCGTATCCCACCTCCTCGGCCATCTCCTCCCGCGGATGCCGACCAGCCTACACTAACACAGATTGATCGGCACAACTCCGATCGCCAGCACATACAATCACTTCCACCACTTGTGCAAGCAGACCACACGGGTGGGCGGTCAAAATACAGCTTGCTGCCACCAGTGCCTGTACCACATAGAAGCACACCCCCTGCCTTGAGTTGCACTTCAATCAACTCCAATGGTAGGCGTTCAGTCAGTGCCCCGGTGCCCCTGCCTTATAATGCGATACCCCCAAGGATTTCCCTCCTGCTCCCACCCCCCGGCGCACTTCCCTGTTACCCACTGCCGCTGTTGCGGGCAACCAACAGACCCCAAGGTATTTACTGTTGCCACATGTGCATGTAACATTGTCGCCGGGTGTCGCTCAATCTGCGTCCCCACAACCATCTACTGTCCCAGTAAAGAGAGACGGTCAGTATCAGTCACGCTGGTCATTACTACGTGATATGCCACTAGCCAAACACCGGAAAACTATGTGACCTTCGCATCTTTTAAGTGTTTGGCCTAGTTCCTATATGTGTGTTATGCACACCATAAATATCACTTATCGGGACCCTAGGCTCTACAGAGCCCAGCCTGCGCCAAATGCTACTTTTACTCCTTCTCGGTTACTTGCTCGTAGCTCCCTATGTCCCCTATGTCTATTACATGGCCCGCCATTACCAATTTCCGGATGCTGGACTCTGCAGAGCCCAGCCTTTTTGAAAAACCTAATTTCATGTCTTCTGTGCATGCTATCCACAATGCAAGCCCGTAATTCTGTTACCTCACGTGTGAATTCAGCCCCCACTATACACGGTGTGTGCTATTCCACGCCTATTCCTAGTGTCCTGTTCTGGTTACAGCCTTTTCTAGTTGTGCCACCCAGACTGTCTTCTCACCATGGCACCGGTTTCTACGGCATTGCATGCTAGCTATATGCAGTCTCTTTGTAAGAAAGAGGTGCACTGCAATGCCAATGTGAGAACCCGATGGCATTGCTCGTTGATTGCAACATCCACTACCGGGTGCTCAAATTTTTGTACTCTAGAGCAACCATGGACTGGAGTTTTCCGGATTGTTTGCGCGGTATCTTGTTAATTTACGTGTGTGGCACCCCTACAAACATGTTTGCAATATCATCTGGTGTAAATTCTTTCCTTTGTTTTCGTACATCACCGCTCCCATGTTTGGGGCTAGGGCACGCATATATAACCACCGCAAACTCATTGTCAGAGAGAAAACTATCGCTGCGCTCCTTCTCGCGGCCCAAGACATACGGGCACAACTTGGGCAAAAAATTACCCTCTTTGATGGACGTGCCGACCAGGCAGCCCTAAACACACCCGATGAGTTGCGCATCCTTCGAGGCCCAGAATCCCTCCTTAATTATTACGTTCCAGCCATCTTTGTAGTGGGACACTTAGTGCGTAGTTGCACTTGGGCTGTGCGCGCCGACGGGTCGGGTATAGTAGCCAGGTGTGTACTTTAGGGCTTTGTGGGTCTACTCGTTGACCTTGCCGCTCTAGCTGCAGCAAAAATGGACTATGTCCGCACCATATGCTGCACACTTCTGTAGAATACGCAATCGCACGACGACACGCCCGGTGCCGCCCATGTGGAGGAATGTTGTGAGGCCCTGCTCGCAAAATTGCGGGCAAGGTGCAAGCAACACCCCCACAACACACCCCGGATGAGGCTGATGACCGTTTCCGCACCATGCCCCCCCCCTGAGCAGGCACGTGCAACGGAGTCACTCTCCGAAATTATGTTTGTAGACGTGCGGGACAGGGTATGGGCACTGATGCGTGGTGCAGGACGGGAGGAGCATCCCACTGTGTGATGGTCCTGGGGTCCAGTCATTGTGGTTGAGGCATAAAGAGACACAACATATGCGTTCACCAAAAAGGGAACCGGGGGTACGCTAACTGTCGCGTTTATGAATTCTTTTCTAAAGCGCTTTTTGCGCACCGTGGTGGGTGGACAAGGGCTCCGCGATGATGCCATGGATTACATACGGCACCATATCCCACTTAGGCCACCTGTGAACCGCCGCGAGGCCCGACAGCTGTAGAAACAGTTCGGTTCATACCAATTGCAATAGAGCACATTGTTCCCCCAATGCCAAATGCAATGCTCATAGATCATGTGCCCCCCCCCCCCCCTAAGGATGCTGTACCTGTGATCTGGGCTAGGGATTCTCTAGATGTTGACGCCCTCTCCGACGGCCCCAAACTTGTTGTGCCTAGTGAGGAGCTGCTTGAATTTGACCCGATAGATTGAGACTGAGCACGAGGGGGGTGGCAATGTAGACCCCCAACCCCCCAGATAGCCGAATCGGCATTTTGATGTGTACACCCCTATTATTGCGTTCCCCCAAATGTTTGGGCTCTGCATAGCTCAGCTTTGTCGTAGACTGAGTTTTGAGGGGTTGTATTACTGGTTCTTGTTGCCGTGGGCCCTGCAAGCCTAGCCAGGCACCATTGCCCAATATGTACCCCCATCTTGTCATTTTTTGTTCCTTTCTTAGGGCTGGGCTAGTCGTGGAGCTTGTCATCACCATGCTTTGATCTGTGCACACATCTCTTTGCTTCGGTACTTTAGTGTGCACCCGCTGTGTCAACCTGTGTGACCCTCGAAGAGGTGTGCTTGGCACTGCTTCACTGATAAACTGTTACGATGTTTGACGGTATAATGCCAAAAGCAAGTCTAGCTCTGGTGTTGCTCGCCGTTTGGACCGACCCAGTTTTACTGTTACTCTGTACTTGTGTCAACGGCGGCCGATTTGGTGGGCGTGTTTGATGCTGTGACCAGTAGTGTGCACTGAGCATTGTATTGGACACGCCTGTGCAGTGATTAGCTGTTTTGAAGACAGCTTTGCCTATTGCAACCCCTTTTGGTGCCAAATTGAATGCTTTGTTCCGGCTATTTTGCTGTCCAAGTGTGCCATTTGCCATCATTGATGCTTTCAACAATGTGATTGTTGTACTAGCCTGATTTGTCGTGTAAAGTCCGTGTGTTTCTGAGACATGTGTGACACACCAAACTGCGAGAGCCCTCCATGGGGGAAGCTGTACAGGGGAGCACTGTTGTTGGGGCCAACCAGCCCAGTCAATCCTCCCCGTGCCACACGGCAAAAGGGTAGTATCAAGGACTCGACAAGTGTACTGGCTATCGCAAATTACGTGGAGTTGCGCATGACCAAGGTGAGTCGCAAGCAATGGAAGATTGACAGGACCATGGAATACTTAGGAGGCCTTAATTGCCCGCCCTGGTGACCCTCCAAAAGTCGAATTTGTTACCCCGAAATGGGGTGTTTTTTTAGGGTATGACATGCAGGGGGGGGGGGGGGTCACTGTTTCAGTTGGTGTTTTAAACGCCATTTTTTGAACGATACAAATGTTTCAATTCTAAACAGTCAATTTCAACCCCCAAATTCGCCAAATTCCAAAAATGAAGCGAAATTTCGCCACTCCTTTGAAATTGGCCGATATCATACCCCCTTTTCATGCATTTTTTCTCTCATGAGACGCGAAATTTCGCCACTCCTTCATTTTTTTATGTTTTGATACCCTTATTGTGTATTTGTATATTTTTGTGCTAATTTGATTTTATTTGTCCCGAAATTTGTGCCTTTGATTAATTTTATGAACATTCCGACAATCTTGACATGCAGTATGTTCCCTGTTCTGAGGCAGATATGTGAGTATTTGCTTTGAGGTGACCACAGGACATGGATCCGGCACTGCTAAGGGTGGTTGTGGCAAGTCTTGAGTTTCAGAACGTTGATGACCTCATGACGGATATTGCCAATGGGGGCTCTGCAAGGTTATTGGCCGTCTGGGCCCTCGCAATGCGGACAAATGGACGATCACGGAAGGATTTTACACGGTTGCTGTTTGCCCATGGAACACGGAAGAAGCCCCGTTGGTACACTGTTTTCTCAAATCAATTGCTATGCTTGTGGCGACTTCTGAGAAAGATGGCAGCCCCTCATGCACAGTCCCAGGATGTACCAATGCCTATTTTATTGAGCCGGAGGACCCGCCGATTGTTGGCTCCCACAGGACTTGTGCATGCAGCTATGCCCTCACTTACTGCCAATGCACGAGAACAAGCAACTTGGCTGTGGCAAAGCATGCAGAACCACCAAATGGCGCTCTGGTATGACAACTGGGTGAAAAAGAATTATGGGGTGGACCCGCTGCATCCTGACCACTCCATGAATTGCACAGCCGTGGCCGTGTTACATTTGCCAGCCCTACCACCATTTCCGGGTCATGTCTCACTACTTGATGCCGTTCAGACAATTGGGGCACGTGTTGATGGTTTACAACTTCGTCATGCGAATCTGTTTCGGCGGGCTTATCCTCTTCCTGACATTATTCAGCGTACCTTTGTCAGAGTCCCCCTGGACATTGTGCGGCAGAATGTGCTATCTCTCCGTTGGCAACCAATGATGCTGTCTCAACTACGGTGTGGAACCAAACTGGACCACTTGAAACTGCGAAATACAATCCGGCATGTGCAGCAGGCAACTCGTCATGATTTACCACTGTGTGTGGATATGAAGGTTCACTATGAGCTCTTGAAATACCTGTATGGGCAGAGTTACACTTGATGGAACTTCCAGTTGCACTGGTCAAGCCTCCCCCTCATCTACGGGGTTTGGCACCCGTACAAGCATATGATCACCATGCTTTACCGCAACTTTATGCCCATTATCTGTCTGATTGAGAGAGTACACACCGATTTCAAGGAAGGGGATGCGGTCAAAGGTAAGCTCCTTCATATGGAGAAGACAATACTGGCACTTTGTCTTAATGCTGGCACTTTTCTACCAAGAGTTCATCCAAAACTTGATGCATTTGCCGTTGCGGCGCAGAATGGGGCATTGAATGACATGCAGTGTAAAAGCAAGGAGCTACTTTTGGCGTTGAAGGTGTTGTTGAATCAGTATTGCCCTGCTGCATTTAGGATCGGTGTTCTTGTGAGAGACTGCAATTGGGCTGGTAGAGATCCCGGAAGTGGGAAGAATGCCTTGGCAGTGCTAGAGTCCTGTTTGTTTGTTATGCTTTCTTTGGTGGGGGATCAATGGGAGAATGTGGAGTACATCAAGACATTGGTTGGTGCTCTGGTCACATGGCAGCGTTGGCACTCTCCAACGCCCGGTTGTACTCACAGTGAGGAATATGGGGAGGCTATGTTGAGCAGGTTGTGTGCACAGTGCCGGATATGGACTACCATCACATCCCTGAGTGGCACCTCCGAAATTATTGTAACATTGAGTCAGACCCTGACAGGGAGGAAGAACCTGCGGTTCTCACTGACAGAGAAGTGTGTGAAGCGGTATGGGTCCAATCCGAGGAAGTTTATTTTGAGTGTGTCTATTGCATCCTTGCCCATTGTACAATGGAAGCCGCCACCCCTTCGGGTAGTAGAAGCAGTCGTGTTGCGTAGTGTAGATGACCTTCGGTTTCCTAGTACATTTGCAGCCGTTCCACCATGTAGCGTTCTTTTCAGTGTGTTCCACAAATATATTAGGACCCTTCTTCGTAAGAATCCCCCAAGCGATGACCTTATTACGGTTCTACAGCAAACAGTGCCTCCATCAATGATTGCCGGGCAACAGAATGTGGATATCCATTGAGTGATGCAAATTACCCGCTCGCCGAAGCCCAAACCCAAACCCAAACCCAAACCAGGGAAACCGGTTGCACAACCAGGCGCCCCTCACCCCCGCCCACCCCCCAAACACGGTGCACCCGTCGCCAAACCTGTTACAAGGAATCCAAAACCACCAGCCAAACCTGGCCCACAGCAACCGCAAAATAGGGTGCAGCCTCCGCATGGGGGGGGGGGGGGCGCGGACAATGCGAGCGATGGCGAGGATGATGGCCCCGATGTGGCCTTGTTTGCAGTGCACAGTGACAGCGATAACAGTACTGTGTCAGATGACGACGACATAGTAGCTATTCTGGATGAAGAGGAAGTTTTTGGACAAAATACTTCACGATGGGACTGGCATAGATTGTTGTCTTCACAATGTACCAGATAATGTCCCTTGGTTCTGGAGTTTTTGCTTGGAGTGGCGAAATTTCGCCACATTTGAGATATTTGGTGTTTTCAATATTGTTTTTAGCACATTTTGGTTTGAGACGCGAAATTTCGCTTGCTTTTGGGTTTTGTGTGTTTTGAGCCTGTGTCCCACAGGGTATTGTTACACTGCTGCCACTTGTACCACTGATGTGCCATTCATTTTTGTGTGTGATCCCGACTCTCATGATTTTGCCTGTTACAATTTGTTGAGACTCATGATGTGTGATTTCAGCTGCTCTATGCAGAATTCCTGGATTTTCCCTTGCGAAGGCTATAATTTGAGAATAACTGGTTCGGAAACAAGCAAATCACCACTGTTTGTCAATGTGATCCTTGCCAAGAGCACCTTGATTTCCTCTAGGCCCCCACTGTCATGTCATCTGTACCCCCAAAATCAAACACTAGTGTGCCTGTGGCCCCAGAGCCACCTGTATCATCACAACCCTCGCACGGGTCCTCCGAGGGCCCCAGTCAACGGAATCCGCACAGCCGGGGGAACAAGAAGGCCACTGTGAAAACAGTCACTCTAGCAGATGCCGTCCAGAAGACAGTGGTGTTATCCCACAAGGTCCTGCGGGTGGATGCCAACCGCGAGCATGGTCAAATCCGGAAGGTTAGCGAGACCTGACTAAAGCTGCGGCTGGAGGGTTTGGCAAGGGTACCTCCCGTGGGGATCATCAAGGGATTACGGGTCTCGCCTAACCCTTGTATGTTTCTGCACTTGCTTCTGCACGTCTGTCGTTTGTGTACTAGCTTGGGGACGAATTGTCGTCTGTTATTGCCTCAATAGGTAGCTTCTGGATCATTGGTGGTCAGCATGTCTTTTGTGTGGCGAGGAGACTGCCCAGTGAACGTGAGAAAAAGAATCTGGACCCTTTGAGATGGCAACTGGAGTTTGAGTGTATGGTTCCGAAGTTGGATACCCCCTTGCGCCAGAGGAGACGCCTAGCCGGCCACTAGCAGACAGCACAACTGCCAGGCACAAGAGCATGCATGAGTGAGAGGGCAGTGCTGCCGATGGAGAACTTGGAGGAGCCTGAGAATGCTGATCTCAGTCTCACTGACGTGTGCCGCCAGATGTTGGAGGAGGCTGGACTGACAGCTGATGAAGGAAGCCTGGTGTGTGAATGTTGCTGTGATGCGCATTACTGTCCTGAGCCCGAAAAAATTTGGTTGTATGCCATGTAGGATTCTGTGGCACGACGCCGGCTACCCTTGGCTAGAATGATTGACACAACTGGCTATACAGCAATTGATGGAATACGCAATTTCCAGAACAGGAGGATCCCCTTGTCACTTGGATCATTCAAACCATTGGAGGGGCTCATTGGACCATACCTTGCACATTGTGCCACATATATGGAGACACCACAAGCTAATGTTGCAGGACTGGCTAAAGTGGGACGTGAATGTCAATGGGAAATGCGATGGGGCTGGATTGTTATGCGTCCTGACTGTCCAGAGGAGTTGGTTCACCCATCCCGCAGTATGTTGTGCAAGCATCCCAAATTGCACTATGAAATCATCGAATTCTGCCAATAGTGGCAAAATTTCGCGTCTCAGGTGGAAACATGGTCTGGACACCCTGTTTTTCTCTACAACAGGAAATACATCCGAGATTGCTAGCCTGCAGCGTCATATCAAGGGGATTGGTGCATTGAAGTTCCGCTCTGCAGATTGGGTGTACATTGATGACATGCCTATGCCTCCCTGGGACTCTGTGTGCAAGGCCGAATTCTGGCCATCCTCAAAATATGTAGACTTCAGGAGCCACCTCGCCAGACCTCGGAATTCATTTGACATTGCCAGCTCCGAAGGGAATGTGGTTCACTTGAAAGCAGTCTCGGGTTGTGGTGCAGATGCTACTGGCGGTGAGTCCCCCTTTCAGCTTTGTCTTCTGAATCCTACTACCATTTTGAATACTACTGTTGTTGGGTTGCCGTTCATACTGGCTGTCATTCAGGTTCCAAAGGGCTGGCCCATGGGTCTACCACCTCTTGCTGTGCGACATGTTTCAATGGGGAAACCACTGGTGGTTGCTGGTGAATTGGCGGACGTTCGAATCATCATGAGCCAGCTGCAGACTGACCTCGCTGAGGAGGGAGTGAATCAGGTGAGTGTCATGGTGTACAACACTGGTAGCCGCAGTCCGAATTTCACCATGATGCAATCAGTGATGACACTTGTCACGTTGACTCCAATTCCAAGGAAGGTGCATTTCCCCCAGTGAATTGATACCCCAAATCAGCCAAATTCGAAAAACGAAGCGAAATTTCGCCACTCCCGCCATTTTGCCCGATTTGCACCATCTGTTTAGCTGCCGATGTACGTTACGTTCAGTGAAGGCCCATTACCTAGTATCTTGTGTCCTGAGGCTGTTCAATGGGTGCTGAAGGTTCTGAAATTCCCGATGAATCTTACAAACTGGGTGCTGGTGGGGTCTTCCTCTCCAAATCCGGCTGTTCAGCTTCACATTTGTCTCAAGTCGGAAATTTCGGTTGTATTTGGTTTCCTCAAAGCTGCGGTTGATGAATTACCCAAAGAAACTGTTGAGCTCACAACTGGTACTTTAAGAGAGGCTAACTCTCTGGCCCCAATCTACTGGGAGTTTGTGTTGCCACAACTGGACAAGGGTGTGCCTGTCGACAGGACTTGAATGCCTTATGTACGTGATGACCCTGATGAGCAGGACTGCACGAATAGTATGCCGGTCGTGGATGCCAAGCCCAAGGGAACCCCAAAGCCGAAGGCATCTAAGCCAAAGGCCAAGAAGGGGGCAGCCAGAAACCCCTCCGGTGTCAATGCAGGTGGCAGTGCCGAGCTCCAAGCAACGCCTACAAAAAGGGCTCGGTCACCCTCTGTTGAGGCTCCAGCGGCGCAAGATGATGAGGAGCTGACACAGCAGCAGAGTCAACAATTGGTCAGGCCACACAAAGGCAATACACATCCACTGTTTGAGCCGAGAGGACAGTCACCGTGACCAGAGGGATTGGAGAACTTTGCGAATTTGGTGAGTGCCGGGACTGCACCAGCAGCCCAGCCACAGCAGCAAGGTCCAAAAGGAACGCGTTTTGGGCATCAACGACGACGGTGAGTTGGTGTCGACTGCTATGATGAGACGATGGTGACTGCAGAAGCACCATCCTCTGAGTAGTCATGTTGAATTTTAATTTCTGTCCGACTTTGTTTGACTCCTTATTCTGACACACCCTTTGTGGGTGTTGGCACGTGGAATTGCCTTTTGTAGGCAACATTTGGTAATTTCTGTGATGCATCTTTGTGTATTGATTGATTATAAAGAGTTCCTTATGGTTCGATTCGTATGTCTGTGATATTTTGTATCAATCTTGTACTATGGCAAGCAGGCAATGCACTGACAGTATTTCATACCTCAATATACTGTATTTTGCCAAATCTGGCGAAATTTTGCGTCTCATTGAGATTTCCTTGAAATGGGGGTCTCTTTCACCATACATTAGTGTAGTGTTTCACAGTGTGTCATCTGTACACAACAGAACCCCTTCTGTGGACAATGCAAATTGTCCTTGAGTGCTATTTCTTTGAATTGGAATGCCTGTTTTGCATGATTTGCAGTGTCCTCAATTGCAGGCAAAATGGTCCATTTGGACAATATGGGGCATGATTTGAGCAAGAAATTTCATACGTTGTGCGCTGTGTGCAATTAGGGGGTCGTAATTCACCATTTTTTCCACCCCATGAATGGCTCTCACTTCGCACCCCCCCCCCCCCCCCCACCCCCCGGGCAATTAAGGCCTCCTAAGGAATATGGCCAATCACGGCCCATCGATTGGGACCACGGAGTGGAGGTAAAGGAGGACCTACTTGCAAACCCCCCTGATGGCCGACTGCAGATTCTGGTATGGCACGACAAAGGTATGGGAAGGCCGCTTCGCAATTCGATCACCATAACGGGCTACTTTGCTTGCCTTGTGTGATGTGCCATGCTGGTTTATTCAGTGGGAGCCCTGTGGGTGATTAGAGGCCAACACGGCGTTGCGGCGTGTGATCAAATTTGCAAGGATGTGACTGCAAGGATGGGCGAGGTCGAGCCCTAGATGTCTAATTGTGAGGTGCGCATCATCAAGTTTGATACATCCTTTGAGATGAAGCGAAATCTGGCTGGACAGCACAATAGGGCGCAACACAGTGGACGTGAGAGCAGTGTACCCCGGCTGTTGAACAATTTCCTACAATTGGCGGCCGAGGGCACACGGTGTAACAAGACAGTTGTCACCTTGATTGGTGAGGCTGACTGCGAAGTCCGGCAACACGGAGACAATCGTCAAGCAAATGAGGCTAGCTGCCCATATGCGCCCTTACGTGTGGTACCACCTTTACGGACGCACTCGGCAGGCTATTTGAAGGCAAGAAGGTGATTGCCCTTTATACAATGCGATGCTTTGCTGGAATGCAACCCGAAAATTTGTGGCGTGTATGCAACTATCTGGCCTCGCCGAAGTGTACAGGGCCAGGCTTCCCAGAGCTGGCCAAGGAGCTCCGCGCTCAGGAATTGTGGTGGTATCCCTTTGGTCATGCCGACTTGCCGGTTGAGCGCATCCACCCTTCAAGACGTATGCTATTGCCTTGTGTCCTGTTGCCTTTCGTTGTGAGACATTGTAATGCAAGTCCGATTCAATGGGCCGCTGCGACAGGGAGCCTAGATGAAGTGTAATGACCGATTTCAGTGTGACACCAAGCAATTTGAGTTTGCTACGCTGTGCCGCGCCCATGATCCCGTGGGATGCGGATTGACTGGATCTACAGAGACGCTTTGCATGTTGGAACTTCCGCAACTTCACTGATGTTGACTGTTGCAACCTTGCGTGATGATGTCCAAGGACCCCCCCCCCCCCCAGACACCCCTAATTCTCCATTTTGTTCACGGTGGGCTCTGCAGAGCCCAGATCCAGCACATTAACCAATTTTAGCCATCATATTACCACTTGGAGAGTACTGGGCTCTGCACAGCCCAGGATCCCATGGGATGCAAATTCACTGGATCTATAGAGACGCTATGCCTATTTGATATTCCGCTGTTCACTGCTGTTGACTGGTGCAACCTTGCCTAATGATGTCCGACCTCCCCCTCCCCAGACACCCCCTCATTCACCATTTTGTTCATGTTGGGCTGTGCAGAGCCCAGATCAAGCACATTGACCGATTTCAGCCGCCATATTGCCAATTTGAGAGTACTGGGCTCTGCAAAGCCCGGGATCCCATGGGATGCAAATTGACCGGATCTATAGAGATGTTGTGCGTTTTGGAACTTTCAAAACTTCACTAATATTGACTGGTGCAACCTTGCCTGATGATATCCAACGACCCCTCCCCCCCCCAAGATACCCCCTATTTCACCATTTTGGTCATGTTGGGCTCTGCAGAGCCCAAATCAAGCACATTGACCGATGCCAGCCGTCATATTACCAATTTGAGACTACTGGGCTCTGCATAGCCCAGGATTTCAAGGACTGCAAATTTACTTTGTGCCAGATCACCGTGATTTGGTGGATCACCAGATCCTGTTGCAAGGTGCTCTCCTCTATGGCTCCTGTGCATACGGGCACTAAGACTGAAGTGGCTCGTTTCTAGAAGAAGTTTAGTCATTCTCTGCGACTTTCGGTGCATGGCAAGGGAAGCCATATCCATGTGCGTGTTGTCCAGGTCGTCGGTGGGGCCTCCAGCAAATTCACCAACCACCATAGGATAGCCAAACCCAGCCACGGACCTTCAGTGAACCAATTATGCGTGAGGAAGTGCGGCACGGCAGGGCGCAGAATATGGGTCTCCACAAACAACAGAGTTGACTGCTCGAACAAATACGGTTCTTCTCGGCGTCCCAGATGGTAGACAGCCATGCGCAAAGCTGTTGGGTATGATATTCCAATTGCGAACGGAAATGTTCTTCCACAACGACCAAATCCCTCTGGTGTCCATGAAAGGCGCCAAGTACCCATTGAGACAGCGCAAGCACTAATCTGCGCACCCCGAATCCATCCTCCTCGGCGGGCGACTTCGACGATGACGAGATTGTACTTCAGCAGTTTGATCTCATTGCGCAGAGCGGTCACTGATCCATTGTACGCCCAAATTTCTCCAGATTCTGAGCACTTGCCGATATTGACCTTTGCCACCTCGCCACCAGACACCTCAATAGCCGGGTTCAACACTGGTCTCAGAAGCAGTGTGCGCTGTGCCTCGACATCTTCTCCATCGCTGACCCACAGACCTGCCTTCAATAGAGCCTGCAGTGGTGGCCACAGTGTGGACTCACTGTACTCCGTGCAAACTGAAAAAATGACATTACAATTCAGTCACAAACACGTACAGAGATAGACATGGCCCATCATTCACTGTTTGATGGACAGAAGAGCTGTTTGGGACTGCATAGGACAGGCCCACTGACATGAGGCCTCCACAACTCTAGCACAGTCAAACCGTTTGTGCCAGTGGTCGTATGTCCGTTATGGTCCCGCAACAGTCACGACTCAGCGGTACGTAGGGCCTCCACTCACTTGCCGTTGCTCTTGCCGTTGCTCTTGAATAAGCCAACCCCAACACCACATTGCAGGGTAGCCTGGAGGCCTTGGACTACACTTTTGTTCTGCGATGGGGATGCCGCAGTGGGTGCCGTTGGCAATTTATCCTCTTCTTTCTTCCCGTTGTGATTTGCTCGCTCGACCCCTTTGGCCTTTTTCTCCTTCTCCTTTTCCTCTCGTTTGCGCTGCTGCACCCGGGCCTCCTCTTGCTTCCGCAACTCACGCGTATCCTTCTGCTGCTCCTTCTCCCGTTGTTTATCGGTTTTCCGCTTCGGTTTGGGGGATTGCGGATCTGGCACCTCCTCGACTTCTTCCTCACTACTGTCCGCGTCAGCTGCCTACTCAGGGGAGCCCTGCTGCTAGAACAACGCCTAGGCCCTGCTTGCCACGTGCATGACATTCCGCCAATCAACATCTTCCTCCGTGTCCCCTTTTTGGACGCTTGTCTTTGCTAGGTTCACCACATCAGCTGCATTGTCGGGACCATCACATAATACACCCCAAGCTCAATTCAGCGGGAAATGCAAGGGAATACAGAGCAGACTGATCAGGTCGGGGCCGCGGCCGTAATACAGTGCCCACAAGCAACGCGATGCTACAGAGCCTTGGCTTCCAGATTGGATTGATTTGCCCCCGAATGTGACGAATTTTGTACTACTGGGCTCTGTAGACCTCAGCATGCTCTCTTAGTCAAATTTGTAAAGTGTCAAGAGGGTTATAGTGTTGCCTCCATCTCAACAGTGTAGTGTTGTCCCTGTGATTTTGGTTGTAAGAACGCAACATTTTACTATAGTGTTTCTTTTGGTATGTCCCTCGTTGACACAGTGTATGAACTGTCGAGTTCGATCACGATTTTGGTGAATATACGGTGCCAGGTTTGTGTCTTTGAACCCCACATGCTCTTTTTATGCGATAATTTTTCAACGGTGCATGCACTACAAACCCCAAATGCAATATGTACCCTCCGTTGAGTCGTGACATGGTTTGTTACCTGTTCTTGGGCCCTGCACAGCTAAGGCGAGTGTGTTTGTCATTTTGAATTTACCATGTATGCCTCGATTTCCATCTCCAGTGTGTATACTAGGCATAAGTTTGCCACTATTCGCGGGGCCATGGTACGTTTTGCGCTGTCATGTATGACCAAATTTCATTGATCTGTCTGGCCAGTTTTTTTTTCTATTTCTATTTCTATTTCTCCATCGGCTGACAATGCGTACGTTGGCCACTGCTTTGCCACTGCCCACTGTGCGATGATACATTTTTTGGTGCCATTTATGACCGGTTTTCGTTGGTGTCGACCAGAGATTCATCATATTTCCTCATTCGCTCGGGATTTACAAGGGGGAACAGGCATTGTGTGTCCAGGTGTTAGTAGGTGCTGATGAATCACATCTGGGGACACATCAGTCTATAGTTAGTACAGCACCAATTCCAGAGTTCTGACGGACCTCCTACAGTGCATGTAAAGGTGTTTACAATTTGCGCGCTTTGTTTTCCGTTTGTTTGTGTGTCATACTGGTCATACTATTATGTATGTAGCTTCCATGCCATGTCTATGCCTGGTGCTGTGGTGGTCTCCGGCATTTGTGGGGACTGCAATTTCCGGGGGGGGGGGATACACTGCGCCGCTTATGGTATCAATTACCACAGTGGACGTCCGGCGTGTTTATCATTATCGTAATCCATGGGTGCTTTCGGTTGTTTCTATTGACCTGGGGTCTGCAAAGCCCAACCAATAGGAACTCCCTACTTCACACCCTGCTACTACCTCTTCGTTGCAAGGAAATGCGAAATATGTAGGCGTGAGAGAAGGGACCATGGCACAATGCACTATGGGCAATAGCAAGCATGCACGGCGGAATGATGAAGGAAGTGACACTTCTTGGTGGACATTGTATCGTTCTAGTATTGAGGTAGTCCGGGCTCGAACATCTAGGCTAGAAGTTCCAGGCTAGAACAAAATTTTGTCTTGTGTGTGTACCAAGGTTAGTACCCTAGGAAATAATTTTCCACGTTTCGTGGGCACCTAGCTACCTTGGTAGAGGGGCGGGAAGGGGGAGTTTATGGCAAAACACGCCCACATTCACACTACGTTCAAGGCCCATTCTAAAGGAACCATACTGCACATGCACAAAGGGTAGATACATCTAGAGCGAGCTTTGGCACGATTCTTTTGGTGTAAGTCCAATAGATCATCGGTTTCTACGCCCTTTTTAGCTCATTCGCCGTTTAGAAACAAGCCCAAGTTTTCCTTGACGTCGCACCATTGAATGACTACGAATTGGATGAATTGGATGCATCTCTGCTTGGCAGAGGGAGAGATGGATTTCGGGACAAAGGTACGGCTTCATGTTCGTCCCGGGTATTGGTGCTCATTGGCAAGTAGAAGTGCAACATCCGTGCATTAGGCCGGTGTTTATTTAACATCACCGATGAGCTTATTTGGTGAGAAGCGTTCATGACAAAAAAAAACTAGCCTTGTCGAGACCATTGCTCTCCTGTAGGTGACACGGAGGAAAGATTGGGTGAAATGGTTGCAAATGGAACATTTTCCTTGGTGTTTTGTCGACACAGTCTTTTACTTTCGCGAAATAAGTAGTGTTTTCCAAGACATTTGTTGAATCTCTGCTACATACACCCACTTACACGTCGAAGTCCTTGCCGTCGATGTGCTTGCTTTGTTTCTTAGAGTTGTTATTGCTCACATGGCTCGCTAGCGGTAGTTGTGTCATTGTCACTCATAAGTTGTGTAGATGAACTACAAAGCGGCAAGGCCTATGATGCGTGCCATGCCTCGACAGATACTTGAAGAGAGCAATCTTTGGCACGCCTTTTAAACCCCAAGTTGATTCAATCCGATGATAACAAAATAAAGCGAACCAGTCTTTGCCGCGCTTGTTTTATTGCACGTTGCGTGTTGCCAACATGCACTCATACCTGCCTGAAATACCAAGGCAACGTTTTTTGGTCAACTCGACGTATGCATGTGCCAAGCAGAAGTGTATCCAATGCATCCAATCCATACTCCTTCGATGCTACAACATAAAGCATATTTTTGATAGCGTAATAAGCTACACAGGGCATTCGGAGCCATAGTCAATTAGACTTTCACAAAAGGAGCGTGCGGTAGACCGCTTGAGATCTAGATAGCATCGTTGCGCCAACTAAAATAGGATACATTTTGAGCAAAGGAGCCTTTTCTTTGAACAGAATTTTTGATACTCTTTCATACGTTGTTACATTACCGGTTGCAAAATGTGTTACAAATGAAATACACACCACCTGCATCTTTTTGAGCCAAGAAAATCAGACTATCCCATCGACACTCACACAAAAAGATACACAAATACAGCCTTTGTAGAACGATCTTTGGCACACACTCTTTTGGGAACATGACGTTGTGCATAGCCATAGGTGCTTATTTTACCCAAGCGGGATCTTTGGCACGCCTTTTTTTTTTGACATGAACATATGCCTAGCCGTAGGTGCATTTTTTTTACCTGACAGCAATCTTTGACACACCTTTTTTTGGTAACATCACCATATGCATAGCCGTAGGTGCATTTTTTACCCGCTAGCGACATTTGGCACACTTTTTTTTTGTAACATCACTATATGCATGACGGTAGGTGCATTTTTCACCGAGGAGAAATCGTTGGCACACTTTTTTTGGAATTTCATTATTGTAGAAGGTGAATACCCGGTGAGGTTGTTTTTGGTACCAGATTGATAGAGAGATGCTATCTTCGGAAAGAATGTTGAGAGTCTTATGCAACCTTGACTGTTACAAATTGAACAATCCCTCGCCCGCCTTTTTTTCAAAGCTAGTTTTCAGCCATTTCTGAGTGAGTATTTCAAATCGAGCCTACAAGCTACACCTTTGTGGCATACAATGCTTAACGGAGCAAACCACAACGGGCTTTTTCCAAATTAAGCAACGGGTTTATCTTCTTTTGTTGACCTCACCAATGGTAAATGCACATGCAGCGCGCTGCACGGCAAGCCATGAATTGTGGAATTGGTAAGCAATTTGTGCAATACTCATATAGGCATTTTGTCCCAAGAGACCCCAAAAAATGCCGACTTCCATAATCTCTCTTCTGTTTCCTAAATTGGGCATCTTGATGTTTTTTTTAACAATTGGCTATGTTGGTCTATCTCTTCGTCTTTTTTCCATATCACAATGAATAGGAATGCACAACCGGGGGTGAAGTAAGGAATTTACCACCAAACATAGCACGCTTTCCACGCACGGCGGCCTAGCGAAAGATCCGGTCTCACAAGCCGTTCTCCGAGCCCATTTTTTGAATCCCGTTTGGTTTCTTTTGCATGTGATTGAGCGGCCCCTGGCCTACATAAAAAAGCATCCCTTGGCCATGAGCTAGCAAGGTATAGCACCTATTATACCATCTAGCAACCAAGGGCTTTTTGACTTTGGTAAGCATGCACACAATAGGCAGAAACATTGAAAGTGGCTCCAAAAGGTCGTGCTTGTGGAACACAGCTCTCTAATGCCCTGTTTCAAATCCCTTGAAATTCTTTTGCATGACATTGAGCGGCTCTCAGCTTACACAAAACAACCTCACTTGTGCATGAACTCCATGTTAACAAGGCATGGCACGTGTTCTACCATCAGGCGACAATTAAGTGGTTTTGTCTTTGATGAGCATGCACACTATAGGCACAAGCAACGAAAAAGGCCCTAACGGTGGTAGTTTTGCAACAATGTTCTCCACTCCCACCCTTGGTTTCTTTTTGCATGTATTAGAACGGCCCCTTACGTGCACAACAACCCTCCCTTCGCCCTGCAACTCCACATTGGCAAGGCACACCAGGTGTTGCACAATGAGGCGACAAAGCAGAGGTTTGGATTTGGTAAGCTAAACGGTCTCGAAGCCCATTTTTAGAATCCCCTATGTTTCTTTTGCAGCAGTTGGAGCGGCCCCTAGGCGACATAAAATACCTTCTCTGGCCATCAACTCCACGCTTGCAAGGCGCAGCAAGTGTTCTACCATCAGCTAGCATCACACGGGCTTTCGACTTTGTTTCGCATCACAGTATCGGCAAAAATAGCAAAAATGGCCCCAAACCATCATTATCATCCACCATCACTGTCTCAGGTCATTTTACACATCCTGTTGATTTCTTTTGTAGGTGATGGAGGGGCTGTGCGCCCCCACAAAACAATCTCACTTGTGTCTTAACTCCCTGTTGGCAACACGCAGCATGTCTTCTACCATTAGGTAGCAACGTAGGCATCTCGGGGGATTGCCGATAGATCTATACATATCTCTTTCTCTCGCGCGCGCGAGTTGCTGCTATTGGCCTACCGGCCATTGAATGCCCGGCAAGAAAGCAAGCGAGAAAGCAAGAAAGCATGCTTGGGCTACGGCTACTTGGGTTTAGGCTTGGGGTTGGGCTTCGGCTTGGAGGTTGCTTAGCCTATCTCTATTAGTTGTGTTGGTTACGCGGTCCCTTGGGCATCCCTAGTCTGATGGGTTATGATTGCCTTGGTTGCTTTCTCTACCACCCAGTGATATTGTTCCTCGTAATCTTTCCTCTAGGCTCAATTTTGCCAACACCAGCCAACTAGGGCACCACCAGAATCTGGCAGAACATCCCACTCCGATGCGTCTTCTGGTGGTGCTCTTGCTAGTTGTATGCTTGCCTTTCTACATCCAAAAACTTGATCAATTCCTCTTCCATGATTGTGGCGAACTGTCCCCCAAAGCTTCAGTCATATGACCCATATACAAGGTAAAAGTGTATTGGGAGCCCTGCCTTCAAACAAATATCTAGTTGCGTTGCTCGCTGCGACTTTGCCTTGGGCGTGCACTTGGGTCTGTGTTTTGTGGTCGCTTGGACTCTGTCTACGGATGGCTCGCCCCCTTGGGCTTGCCCAGTTTTTGAGATGTCTTTGCTGGGTGGACTGCCCGCTTTTGCTTTCGCATGGGCTTGGAAGTGGGCTTGGATTTGGCAGCCGCCAGGACTGTGTGTGCTGGTTGCTCGGTCCCCTGGCACAACAGCCGTTTGGTGTTGTTGCTGGCTGCTGCTTCGGGTTGGGCTTGAAATCGGTTGGGCCTTCATCTGCTGGTTGAGCGTCACCACCACACAAGGGGTGCACCCAGCGCAAACAGAGGCAATGAGCTCAGCATGAAAATCAAAGAAAGGGTTGGCCCAACTGTAGACGGAGGCAGAGGGCTCAACATCAAAACTACAAAAGCGATCGCTATTGTCCATGACATTAGGTACACAACTCCTGTGGTAGGTGAGGGCAGTTAGCCCAGCATATTGGTGGTCCAAAGGCCAAGATCCAAAGGCGCAATGCAAGAGGGTAGCGCGCACGTCAGCGGGCATGCCACTGCTGGGATCGGACTCCAACTCGGTAGGAGGCATTGTCGAGATTGGCGTCATAGCAGCAAGAGTTCGGCGCTCCTAACCCTAGCCTTGAGAACAGAAGAAAGGCTTGTTTCCCCATGAATTGCAAAGCACTCCTAGAGTGTGGTGTCCGCTGTGTGAATCTACTTCTTGCGATGTAGCCCCGATAGAACGTTCCATTTGAACAATTGTTGTTTCTATTCGCCCCCGGCACTTCGATGTGCTTTGTACATTGTACTTTGCATCCAACTCCCGGAACCACGTCTTTCTTACCATTTTACTTTTTGTACTTTCGCATCACGTTGCCGAACAGATTCTTGCTTCCGTCCAGCTTTGCATGTGGCGCCTTTCGATAGCTACGACGATTGATGAGCGTAGCTGCGGAAGTTCAAGAATGCGATGAGCAGGGGATGGTGGCCACCCTTTGGACAGAATGGGCACCTTTCCGACATCTCCGCGGCGTTCTACCGCTAGAGAAATGAGGCACCGTTGATCCCTGATCAGCTCAGGCGCCACACTTTTGTTCGCCTATGGACAGGAACGAGATGGGGGTGTGGGTCGTCGATCGCCTCAGCCTAGCGCTTTTGAAAGACTTGGCCACCACCTTTGAGTTGCGAGACTACACATTCCACATTGTCACGGCACTCTCGGCAACGCGGAATCCGTGGACTAGAAATAGATCATGCCTTGCTGCGCGGGCCGCCACCTTGTTTTTGTACGACCCCTTCAATGCGGCGTGGAAGCTTCCACGACACGCCGACCTCTTTGAGAAGACCAGTGCCATGAAGGAGCAGCATAAAGAAGGATTGCATGCCGCTCTGCACTGGCTCAACAGGTGGAGCAAAAGCAAAGCGGTGCATGCCAACCGCCCTTGGACCGTCACCGCTGCCGTGCGGATCATAAAAGAGGGAGTAGCCTCAGAAAGCATGGGCGGTTGATGGGCGCTTGATGGGCAAACAATACGAGGCCACGGGCACGGGCGATGCACGAAGCTTTTGCGGGCCGAACCTCGGCTGCCACACGGTGTGTAATCTGACTCACTACCTCAAAGGCCCCGGCTTGGTGACTGGGACAAGATACAAACAAGGGAAGCAAACAGGCCAAGTGACCGCAACCCGGGCTTGGGGCGAAGTGCCCCGGCGCTCCGCGAGGTGGCCCCATGTTTGGGGTCCTCTCGTTGGCCATGCCACGCCAAGGTCGCCAAGGCAGCCTTCAAAGAAATTTGCTGCAGCTGTTGCGATGTGGCGCAGCAAGGGGGGGGTCGGAAGGGGGGGCAGGGGAGAACGGGGGGCGGGGTGCTTAAGGGGGACAAGGAGGAAGAGCGCCAGCGTTGGTCTCACATACGGTGGCCTGTGCTTCAACCCTTTGGGATCCCATGCACACTTGCCGAGGGACTCGTGGAGCTTAGCTGTGCCATATTGTGGGGCCATACGATGTTGATGCACACTTGTGAACACGCCCTCCGGCCGTCTAGTTCAGAGCTCGGGTGTGGGGCAATGTTACGTTTGGAGCCACCAGCCTGGGTCCCTATCATCAACCCCGGCCCTCCGGTTCATGCCATTGAACTTTCCGCACGCAACCACAGATCTTTGGGGTGCGGTTCTCCCCGCGGGCTTCACCCTCATGTTAAGGACGTCGCTGGGTGACGAGGGACGCAGCCTAGAACAACTTCGCGCACGGACGGCCGGGTGAGTACCGCCGGTGCTGCGACGTTGCCAGATTACACCATGACGTGCAGTGCCGCTGCCATGAGTACCAGCGGTTTCCTTATTGCGGGACATGTGTCGCTATAGCCAAAGTAGCACGGTGGAGTATTGCGGCGCTATCAATGTGTTTGGTATGAGCCGTCACCACGTTGATGCCCGGCCATATAGTTTGCGTCTTAGCGACATTGTACCGCGATATGTGCAACAAGATGGTGGGTGTGCGGCTGCTGAGATGGCGTTACGATGTTGCTCTAACGAGGCAGTGAGCACCGCCGATGACACATCACCCCCGCATAGGGTGTCATAGATGATGGCGTAGCGCCAGGTGCAGTCCCCACCATGGTAGCTTGAGTAGTGAGTGGCCTAGGGGAAATGCCATTGCAGTGCCGCGACGGGAGTACCGCCGCGAATTCTTCTGCTCTGCAAGCGCGAGGATGGCATGACATTGGTATGCCAGCGCCACGACGGAGATTGTCGCGAAGGCCCCACAGCGGTTCCTGGCCACTCGTTAACGTAGCGGTGAGCCTCGCCGACAATAAGTCACCCTTGCACATGGTGCCATGGGAAGCGGCGAAGTGCTAGGTGCAGTCCTCACCGTGGTCCCTCGAGTAGTGCCATGGCAGAACAACCACGGCAAGGCCGGCTCGTAGTAGAGGAGGTCTGACAACACTGTGGCAACCCTCCATTGAGCAAGCGCAACCGTGACGCGAGATTGTTGGGCCGGCTTCACGGTGGTGCATGTGGCACGCGGCCGTGGTTGCGAGGTAGTTGCACAGGTCGGCTAGCTCTTACTAGGTGGGCGAACTGTCCACAGAGCTGATACTTTTTTCAACCACGACCCCCCCCCAAAACAAAGCGACTACCAAGATTTCTACCCGTCGGGGATTTTCTCCACTCCTAGCCCCCTACTATCGCCATGGACACTTGCTTAAACCCTCATCAAGCCGGATGCACCCCATCCGCAACCCGTCCAAGAGTCCTCCCTCTGCTAGAGGTGCAGTCATGTCAGACAAAATCGCACTGCTGCCACACTTAGTGCAACCCGCTCAATTTCTCGCACCACTGACATAATCTCCATGATGGTAGCTGCGGGCTAGATTGCGCGCACGCACGGTCGGACAGCGGCCACGTGCACACCACGCCGGTGAATCATGCCTTGCGACACCATCACTTGAGCCATCAACTGAGTTGTTTGCTGCCCCTCCGAGCCCCCACGCCCCCATAACAGCATTTTGCGGGATATTGGGGCCACAATGTGTACACCCAAAGATGAGAGGATCGCCTCAACAAAGTCCTTGACAAGGCAACGGCCACTATGGCCCACCACGGCCACAAATTCCGACCTTGATATCCTTGGAGCCAGCTACGAAGCAACAAGTAGGACACCTACCTTTACCCCATACAGCTTTAGCCCACCTCCCTGCCCGGCGATCTCTTGGTTGTTGGGCCCGACCCTGCGACCCAGCGCCTCCGCGGCGTCTAAACGTCGCCACCGGGCGGGTGTTTCGTGACGACCGCATATTGCCCTCCGTTGCCACCACGGTTTCGTTGTTCACTAGGTTAGACCAATGCGCCCGAGCATGTTTGCAACAGCTGTGACGTGGTGGCGTGCAAGGTGTGCAGCACCGCCTCTAGCTTGCTAATGGCAGCACGGACTCCCTCCCTCCTAACTGTGCCTTGATGGGCAATGACAAGAGTATGCCGTTCCCCCATGTCTTCAAAGCCCATCACCGTGTCACCCTCACGTTGCCGCTTACGTGATCCGAGACCCGTGCGGCCCACAGCATGCTCGTGCCATCACTTGTGGTCTCTGGCACCATTTCCCCTTTGCTTGCAACTTAGGCGCCCCTAACTGCCCACTTGTTGTGAACCCAATAAGATTCATTTCGGGAGTTTTCAATTTCAGGGTTTTGGGGAGTGTTTTGTTACGCGCATTGTGTGTCAAAGCCCTATGAACCATCTCAAGACAATTCTGTCTTTGTACGCCAAGTGGTGTGTTGTTTGCTGTCTTGTGTAGTATGGGTAGTTGCAAGGCGTCGGTCGCCGTCTTGTGTGTTGTGTGTTCGTTTGCATACCAATAGTAATGAACTATATGATTTTCGCATCATGCATGAGATTTTCCCCAAAGAGTCAAACAAAAAACGTAGCATGGCTCGTTCTTGTGGCTGAATTTGTAGATAGAGAGTATGTTAGCGCGCCGTGCAATTACCCCCCTTATTTTCCCCAAGTTCCGCCCATTTCCCGCTTTTTTTTGTCCCCGTATTGGGGACACGTTCTTGTTGGAAAACGGATACTTTGATGCTTCTTTCAACTTGGGGATACCCTATGGTTGGATTTTCACCCCTTCCACAAAATTTTTGCTCATTTCCGCCACATCCATTCATTTGTAGGTTGATTCATTCCCGCTATGGGGACCCCTAGAAGGCAAGGGTGATGTAGCCACACCTTTTTGCTTTGTGTTGTCACAAACACACCACCACAATTTGGGGGCAGTACAATGAGAGGTATTGCGCTGAATGTATTCACCCTCACAGCCGTGGGGATGAAGTTGCGCATGTTTGCACCATAATTTTGCACTGTTTCTTTGCATCCGTGACCTTCCCATTTTGCAATCCACCCCATGTTATTTCCTTGGAACACAAGCCCGTGCAGCCATTACAGCTGTGAAATACCGATGCATGAAGGGATCCTTGTGCGCTTGCACATGTGCTTTGTGGTGTCATTCGTGCTTAAGGTTCCTAGGCTGCAGGACGGAGTGATATCTAGTGGTAAAGCATTGGGATGGACGACCGGGACATTAATTTGGATGCCGGGCACGCGCCGGGCAAACGTACCCTCATACACCCTCATGTATGGTACCTTCGCCAAAAGAATGGGCCATGGCTCTTTTTTTTGGCCGGCCATTTGTTTGTAAACCCCACTTGGTGCTCACGCAACAGCCTCCTTCGTGGACGGACGAAACCTGTTGCTTTTGCGTTGGCAATGCCTTGAAGGCTTTCACCACCAAGTTACAGTATTGCGACCTGGGTTGTACTGTTCGTGGACGGTCTGCATCGATGGGCTTGGCTATGGAGAATGGCAAGGCACCCGTCCTCAACGTCCTCTTGTTGTCCTGGTCCATGTGCTTACTTGCCTCTAGATCAAGCTTCTTTCTTTGATGTGTGTCTAGTGCACCAGTGCAGCTTGGTTGTAACATTCTTCATGCAGTGCCTTTCGTCACCTTCTTGCCTGGTGATACGTAACGAGTCATGGAACACTTTCTAGATGATGTTGGTTGCTGGGTCAGTCGGCCGAGTTTCTTTCCTTTTCTTTGTCACTTTTTTGTAATAAACGTGGTAGACCTACTCTCAAGGCTTTCCTTTGGGAATTTAAATTGATTCATAGTGGAAAGTGTACAGCAAGGTTGTTTGCTCTAGCTCTTTAGGAGAGTTATCACTTGTGCTGTGTGACGTTGTTGTGTTGCCGTGGTCGTGCTGCTTTGGTTACGATAGGAGTTTGCACCCACTTGGAGCGTTCAGCGTAAGTTGGCACGCGGAGGTTTGTGTGCTCTTTGTACCACTTGTTTTGAAACTAGGGCAAAGGACCGTGCTGTTGCTTGGTGGGCCCTTTTGAAAGGGCCTATATTTGTTGTATGTTTGATGAGTTCTATCGGCGCCGGTCCACCCCACCCCACATGAGTCAAACACATTAGTTAGTTGTACATCAATTGCCCCTGCATCTATCACCAAGGCAGTCGAGTTTCCGTGGGGATTCTTGTCCCTTCTCACGCTCCAATCATCCACAGCGCAAGTGGCCAAGTTGTTAACGACCACCCCGTTGGCCTTCATGTCAACACTGTTTCAACTTATAGAAGACCCTATACGCCCCCCCCCCCCCCCAATACATTTGGTGTTTGTGGGATGTTTGACGAACGGGAGTGCAGAGCACCCTGTGGCATTACTTCATGCTTTGAGGACTTCAGTCGGGCACTCAATGAGATTTACTCGGAATCATATTAGTTTTGTCAGAAACACCGGACCATACGTTCCGAATTTCCCCCTTACTTGTTGATTCCCTTCGTCCAGAAGAATGAGCCATGGCTCATTTTTTTTTTGTGTTGTACACCTTTTGGACCATTGTATACACAATGCGCGACTGTATGGTTACTGCCTTGTGTGCCCTACTAGCCGTGTTCCTCCACCTCCATGGTATACAAGTGTGTTGCTTGTTAACGAAATGGGTTTACCCTGTCGAGGTTTTACACCACCTTTTAGGGTCCAAGGATGAGCAACACGTTTTAGCAGCAGCAGCAAGCAGCAGCAAGCAGCAGCAACAGGCGAGTAAAAAGTCCTTGCGACGACACCGTGGGTCAAAACCGGCATCCAAGTAGCTCAAAACGACCGGGGAGCCAAGGCGCATCATTGCAAACAGGTTTCGTGACGTTTTGAGCCGTCTAGCCCGTTCTACGGCCGATTTAGTGCCCAAAAATGGCCGTTTTTGGGCCGTTTTCGGCTGTTTTCAGGACGATCGTCCTGAAAGTTCAGGACGATCGCCGCTACGCCAGGAAGGTGATTCCGATGAGGGCCGTTGTTCTTTCATGGCGATTGGGCTATCAAAGGATGGCAAACGGGTGTTCAATAAGGCGTGTACCACGCCGTGGTGCCACGCGGTGGTCCATGTTGACGTGAAAATGAGTCGGGGTGACTGACAGCAAGTCAATGGATGGGGTGATGCATATCACTGGGATGGCATCTGGTACGCTGCTGCACTCTGCGGTGGCCAACATGCCGTACTGCCCGATCATTGTTGAAGTTCCAAAGGGACATATGGAAGGCATTCATTCCGTTGTCAGCCGCAATGTGGTGTTTTTTGAGCCGTGTTTCAGGACAATCGCCGTAACCATGGAGGCACATCTCTAAAGCAAGCGGTCTTTCTTCCACGGTGATTTCCCATGCGTTACGCAGGACTAGGACCCAGCTCGGTCCTAGTTCGAGTCTTGATTACCGAGCTGGGTTTACCCCGTCGAGGTTTTACACCACCTTTTAGGGGCCAAGGCTGAGCAACAGGTTTTAGCAAGCAGCAGCAAGCAAGCAGGCAAGTAAAAAGTCCTTGCGACCACACGATGGCTCAAAACGGACACCCAAGTAGCTCAAAACGACCGGGGAGCTAAGGCGCATCACCACAAACAAGTTTCCTTGCATTTCGAGCCGTCTAGCCCGTTCTACGGCCGATTTAGTGTCCAAAAATGGCCGTTTTTGGGCTGTTTTCGGCTGTTTTCAGGACGATCATCCTCAAAGTTCAGGACGATCGCCCCTACGCCAACCAGGTGTTTCCGATGAGGGCCTTTGTTCTTTCATGGCGATTGGGCTATCAAAGGATGGTAAATGGGTGTTCAATAAGGCGTGTACCACGCCGTGGTGCCACGCGGTGGTCCATTTTGAGGTGAAAATGAGCCGTTTTGCAGCCGTGTTTCAGGACAATCGCCGTAACCATGGAGGCACATCTCGAAAGCAAGTGGTCTTTCTTCAACGGTGATTTCCCATGCGTTACGCAAGACTAGGACCCAGCTCGGTCCTAGTTCGAGTCTTGATTACCGAGCTGGGTTTACCCCGTCGAGGTTTTACACCACCTTTTAGGGGCCAAGGCTGAGCAACACGTTTTAGCAGCAGCAAAAAGCAGCAGCAAGCAAGTAGCAAGCAGGCGAATAAAAAGTCCTTGTGACGACACTGTGGGTCAAAACCGGCATCTAAGTAGCTCCAAACGACCGGGGGGCAAAGGCGCATCACCACCAACAAGTTTCGTTGCATTTCGAGCCGTCTAGCCCGTTCTATGCCCGATTTAGTGTCCAAAAATGCCCGTTTTTGGGCTGTTTTCGGCCCTTTTCCGGACGATCGTCCTCGAAGTTCAGGACGATCGCCGCTGCGCCAAGTAGGTGTTTCCGATGAGGGCCATTGTTGTTTCATGGCGATTGGTCCATCAAAGGATGGCAAATGGGTGTTCCAGAAGGCATGTTCCATGCGGTGGTGCCACGCGGTGGTCCATTTAGAGGTAAAAATGAGCCGTTTTTGAGCCCTGTTTCAGGACAATCGTTGTAACCATGGAGGCACATCTCTAAAACAAGCGGTCTTTCTTCAACGGTGATTTCCAATGCGTTACGCAAGACTAGGACCGAGCTCGGTCCTAGTTCGAGTCTTGATTACCGAGCTGGGTTTACCCTGTGGAGGTTTTACACCACCTTTTAGGGTCCAAGGTGAGCAACACCTTTTAGCAGCAGCAAGCAGCAGCAATAGCTGCAGGCGAGTAAAAAGTCCTTTTGACAGCACTGTCGCTCAAAACCGGCATCCAAGTAGCTAAAAACGACCGGGGAGCAATGGCGCATCGCCACAAACAAGTTTCGTGCCGTTTTGAGCCGTCTAGCCCGTCCTATGGCCGATATAATGTCCGAAAATGGCCGTTTTTGGGCCGTTTTTAGGACGATCGTCCTGAAAGTTCAGGACGATCGTCGTTGTCCCAAGTAGGTGTTTGCAATGAGGGCCGTTGTTCTTTCGTAGCGATTGGGCTATCAAATGATGGCAAATGGGTGTTCAATTAGGCATGTACCATGCGGTGGTGGCACGCGGTGGTCCAATTTGAGGTGAAAATGAGCCGTTTTTGAGCCGTGTTCCCAGACCATCGTCTTGACCGTGGAAGCACATGTGTAAAAAAAGCAGTCCCTCTTTCACGGTGATTTCCAATGCGTTACGCAAGAGTAGGACCCAGCTCGGTCCTAGTTTCAGTCTTGATTACCGAGCTGGGTTTACCCTGTCGAGGTTTTACACCCCTTCTTAGGGTCCAAGGATGAGCAACACATTTTAGCAAGCAGCAGCAAGCAGCAACAAGCAACAGGCGGTTACAACGTCCTTGCGGGGACATAGTGGCTCAGAACCAGCATCCAAGTAGCTCAAAGCGACCGGGGAGCAAAGGAGCATCACCACAAACAGGTTTCGTGCCGTTTCAAGCCGTCTAGCCTGTTCTATGGCCATTTTAGTGTCCAAAAATGGCCGTTTTGGGGCTATTTTCAGGACGATCGTCCTAAAAACTCAAGACGATCGTTGGTCTGCCGCGTAGGTGTTTCCAATGAGGGCCGTTGTTCTTCCATAGCGATTGGGCCATCAAAAGAACGCAAAGGGGTGGTGAATATGGCGTGTGCCATGCCGTGGTGCCACAGGGTGGGCAATTTCGAGGTGAAAACAAGCCGTTTTTGGGCCATGTTTTAGGACGATCGTCCTGACCGTGGAGGAAAATCTCCAAAGCAAGCGGGCTTTGCTTCACGGTTTTTCCAATGCGTCAACCAAGACTAGGACCCAGCTCGGTCCTATTGGCGAGTCTTGATTTGTTAAGTGGGGTAATGGGCAAAGCATGGTTGTGACAACTGCACGCTAAAAATTGCACGAAAGGTTGTGTGCCCAACACTGAAGCTGCCCCCTCACAGATGGGGCGTACTACAGGGTCCCCCGCTTTTGTACTAACCCTCCCCCCCCTTGAACTTAAACAAACCCCGTTTTATACTTACCCCCACCCCCGGGGGGATTAGTAAAAGGGGGGGTTTGGGCGCGCCGTGTGGTAGTACATTTCGGGGTTTTTGTTTGGTACATTTAGGGGGTTTTAAGTCAATTTGGGTTTTTTTATGGTACGTTTTCGCGGGGGGGGGGGGGGGGCTTTTTTTTTGGGCGGGTTTTAGTGCATCCCGACAGGTTCTTGAGCACACTTTTGTTTTTTTCTTTTTAAAGTACAAACAACTCTATTGTTTGGGGTTTTCCGCACATTTCGTGGGCTTTCGTATATTTTGTGTGCTTTGATGACGATGAGTTGAGGTGCAAAAATTGTCCCTACTTTCCACGGGGGCGGGATAAATGAGACAGGTCCAAAAAAGAGTTTCCATGAAAAAAAACAGGGCTACAAAATTTCCACCCTAGTATTTTCTTTTTACATGATCATCATGTATTGCTCGAAAAGGTGTGCATGGGGGGTTTACAGGGAGTTGTACTGCAGTGAGGCAATACCCCACACCCAATGCTCTCCCAAGATGTGCATTATGTGTGCTTTATGGTACAATTTAGGGTGGTCACCGAGCTGGGTTTACCCTGTCGAGGTTTTACACCAATTTTTAGGGTCCAAGGATGAGCAACACGTGTTAGCAAGCAGCAAGCAAGCAGCAGCAGCAGCAGGCGGTCCAAAAGTCCTTGCGACGACACTGTGGCTCAAAACGGACACCCAAGTAGCTCAAAACGACCGGGGAGCAAAGGCGCATCACCACGAACAAGTTTCGTGCCATTTTGAGCCGTCAAGCCCGTTCTATGGCCCAATTAGTGTCTCCAAATGGCCGTTTTGGGGCTGTTTTCACGACGATCGTCCTGAAAACTCAGGACGATCGCCGGTGTGCCGAGTAGGTGTTTCCGATGAGGGCCGTTGTTCTTCCATAGCGATTGGGCTATCAAATGATGGCAAATGGGTGTTCAATGAGGCATGTACCATGCCGTGGTGCCACACGGTGGTGCATTTTGAGGTGAAAATGAGCCGTTTTTGAGCCGTGTTTCAGGACGATCGTCCTGACCGTGGACGCACATCTGTAAAGCAAGCGGTCTTTCTTCAATGGTGATTTCCAATGCGTTACGCAAGACTAGGACCCAGCTCAGTCCTAGTTCGAGCCTTCATCGTATTTTTGTCCCCCCAACGGGGGGCGGGCACAGCCCATCTCTTTGTGAACGATGAATGTGCTGCATGTCAAACACTGTTGGGGAGGCCAAGGGGGGGGGTCACCCCACCTCCACTTCAGGTATGGAGGTAGGAGAGGTGATGCAAGTTCACGGAAGCACATGTGATTGTACATTCATTGTTTTGCTGCACATTGCTCTTTGTATGTTTTCCTATAGGGGCATTCCGCTTTGCTTCACTAGTGGACGTATGTAGTGCCGATGGATCCACATACAATTTTCCGCCCCACCCCGGCCCTGAGTTTTCACCCCACTCGAACGCGAGACATTTTACGAAACGCTATTTGTAGGTACTCTAGTCTACTCACCCCCTTGCTTGTAGGTGTTCGTTGTCAAGAGGGACTACCAGTCTTGCCCTGCAGCGCCATGTGGGGCAACTTTGACAACGGACCACACTCTTGGAGTCTCGGGGGTAGGATAGTGGTTCTTGCCCCCATGGTTGCTTGCACTAGGTTACAACATGGTACAAGGTGCATGCATGAAACCGTGTGGGGTGACTCTAAGGCACACCAACTAGTGGCGGCATGTGCAGGGTGCAGTGCATGGTGGGTGACCGACCCTAGAACCGGCGGAGGAGGCGCCCCCTCGTGTTGCTTGGTGGGCGACGGACCCTAGAAACGTTAGCCGAGGTGGCCACATACATACTGTTGCATGCCGCCAATACATGAGTCTAGCTCAGACAGACGTCTCAGCATTCATGCACACAACGATTATCAGCCACCTCGGAATTAGCAGGTGCACAGCAGGTTGATAGAGGATTGTGACATGGTTTCAAATAAGACTATCTTTGGCAACGGGGTGTGGGATGGGGTGTGCCATGGGTGGTTGTTGTCATGCAATTGGGGTCCCCTTTCTTGTTAGATGTGGGGTTGTTTTGCAATTCGATTGCTCTCAACCTTGCACCCCAAATTTAAAAGGTCTTGTAAAGTGCCCCATTTTATGATGATGTTTAGGAATCCAGCAATGTTGGATACGTGTGAGATTTGCTACCACAGTTTTGTGGGGTCATCGAGCAATTTATCAGCTTTGAACCCTGTAGCCCAAATCTCAGAAGTGTGCATAGTGCTGTGATTTTCAGCGTACAGTGTTTTGTGCCTCGTTCACACCGAGAATGGTACAACCATGTGAGTGTCCCACTGGATGATCGGGTGCAATGGGACAATTTCACTATATGCTTGCATAGTCGGTCAATCACTATTGTGTGTTAGATTAGCTACCGCGGTTCTGTGGGGTCACCAGGCAATGTCATATATATGAACACTGCACCCCAAATCTCAAAATTCTTCGTTGTGCTACGATTTTCAGCCTACAGTGTTTTGTTGTGCGCACCGAGAAATATGCATTGTCACACTAGATGGTCAGTTGAAATGGGACAACTTCATTATATGACTATTCCGTGTCAAACTTGCTAGTAGACTTTTGTGGGGCCATGGTGTAAAGGGAAATAAGAATTGTACAATGTGATGTCAGTGGTCTGCTGCATTTCGGCTTCATTACACGCCGTTTCTCATGCATAGTGGCGTTTTTTTCGTTGGCGGATGGTTGCTGTAGGGGGCCGTGCTAAGGCCCGAAAAAAAGAAACAATTGATGATTTCCCTCAAAAGCCGCAAATGGCCCATTGCAAGGGCGGTCTCGGGGTGCAGCAGTAAACATGCAGCCATGCTACAATGCAAGGGCAGATGGCACCATAAAGGAGGAAGCTACTGGCTGCAATGGACAATTTTCACCCCCCAAAAGATGTGGGCAAGGGTGCCTGGGGGGGAGGGGGGGCTTGAGACATGGGAAGGGGTCTTTTCCGAGTTGCTAGGCCTAAAAGTTGCAGCAAGCGGTGGAAAGGAGGGGTTTTGTTTAGTACAACATGGGGTTTTTCATACAAAACGGGGGCTTTTTTTTAGTGCCAAACTTTTTTTAAAGTGCGGGGTGTTTGTTTTAGTGCAAAACGGGTTTTTTTTGTTCAAGAAAGGGGTTTTCTGATACAGAAGGTTTTGTTTTAACACAAACGGGGGAATTTTTTGAGTACAAAGCAGGGTTTTTGTTTCGGATGACGATGGGTTTTTTTTCGTACATCTCGCGCTTTCTTTCGTATTCACCACCCTCATAGTTGCGGCCCGGCAGCTGTCGGTCCAGCTAGCCCCCTTCCCGAGTCCCATAGTCACAAACATACCCGCCGTTCTGTCCGTGCACCATGATCTAATCGTCTCCACGGACGTGGTGCTCCGCCGGTGATGAGGCGGTGGTGGTGTCATGTTCTACTCCCCCAGCTTAGGCATCATCCTCTACGCCTAGTTAGAGATCCGTGTCTGGTCTTCCCCTACATGTATGGAGTGGCTGGCCCGCCTCATTGCCCTACACCTCCTTCAAGGACGGGCCCGCCGCTTGACTTCCGCTGTAGATAGCCCCTCCACCCAGTTCCGCGCCTGTACCCAGTCCCCACCCAAGCTCGCGGGCCTAGAGCTCCTCTGGTTGCGTCCTAAGCCCACTCTCCTCCGCCTATGCGCCCACCACGAATTGTGGGTGCCAGCCCAGCACGACACCCACGCCAAACACCCGCTGGCCCTCCTCAACCGCGAAGCCCACAACCTTGCAGCCCACGGGGCCGTCCCCCTCCACGCCTTCCTTCCCACAGCCCTACTCCTACACCACTAGGGGGCCCTATTGCTTGAGCCACAACTGAGCCATGATCAAGCGTATGTGTTGGAAGTAGACGACCTGCCGACACGTGCCATCAAGCGGGCATATGCCTACAGTGCGCTGCAGTGGCGGCTCGCCCTAGATTCCAACATCCCCATGCAATGCCAGTTCTCTGGCATCATTGAACACTAGCTGTGGTGCTAGGTCCGCACCCATTGTCTGGTTGCCTACCTCCATCACATGCCCGCGTGCTCCTCCAGCTAGCAGTGGCCCCGGCTTCCTGGGCCAGCATCTCGGCCGACAGAGTCCTACTTGGGTCCGGCGGGCGACCTCACCTGCAATGCGCCTGGGATGCCCACAATTTGGAGAACGACGAGGTTGGCGGCACACATTGACCCTCTTGGGCCTATGGTACACCGGGCCCCACGGCGGCGGGAGCTACCTCAGCGCTGGGGGCCGCCGAGACACCACCATAGCCGTGGTTACGCGTGCCCTCCACTGGCCCCTCCTAAGCTTCTGCCATGTGGGCCTCCTTCCGTTCTCGCATCTCCCTCGAAACCATCCGCTGCCGCCGCCTCCGGCGGTCTCAATTAGAGCTTTGTGCCGCAGGCCTACACCCTTGCCACAACATTTTTGGCCGAGGAGTTGCGTTGTGGCGGGTGTTCAGTGCACGGCTTCTGCACCTCTCACTCCTTGTAGAGCTTGATTGGCATGTGGGAGCGCCCGTCCTTTTTATAGTTGGTCCGCCAACCTCCATATGCTGGGCGATTGGCAAGCTTGCAGAGTCTGCATCCCATCCCTCGTGGACTGGCGTGGCCTTGCTTATGGTCGTGCCTCCGGGGTATGCGCGAGCTGTTGGGGGGAGTGGTATGGCCCGTCGCAGGGTAGTCCGTTGCCGGGGGTGGGGGTTGTGGGGGTGTCAAGGGTGGGCACTCACTCCTGACCTCTGCCTCCTTGGCGACACATCAAGACCGGAGGTGAACTCATTCGGCTGCGGTCAGTTCAACAGGTGGGCAACACCCGCTGTCTTGTACATCCATAGAGCGTCCAAACTATAAGGCGTCATGAACCAAGGCAGAACCACGGAGAGACCACCTATAGACGGCACAGTAACAAACTAGGGGGCCACTGCAAACTTCCCACAGCTAGTTGACCGGGCGAGGCGCGGCGAGACCGTGTGACCCGATGTGCCTGGATCAAAAATTGGTTCTATGGTGCCCCTAATAAACGTCCCCCGCCCGCCACGAAGTTGTTTTGACTGGAAATCATCATGCCAAACCGCAAATTCGGTGAAAAATCGAGCGAAAGTCATGACACATGCAGCTTATTCTGCAAGTCTTGATTCAAATTTGCCCAATTTGTGGCATAAATGCTAGAGAGGGTCGTGTGTGCACCGTCACGGTGGTCCACAAAACCTAGGATCCAGGACCCCCCCATGAAATTGGAGATTGGACGTTTATTAGGGACAACAACACCTCTAACTCTGCGGCAGTGGCTTTGTCTTGTCTGGTTGTGCCGTTACCTAAACAATTTTTTGTGCTGCTGTTTCAGTGCTCTGCACAAAGGTCCACAATTTGACGGAATCTATGAAGAAATTATTGCAACGCAAAAGCAGGAGGAAGGGAGGGTGGCTGATTCCCCCCAGTTGAAGAGTATCAATACATCCACAATCTTCCATGACACTGTGGTAACAGTGCTGAAATGACCTGATGCATGAGGTTCGCACTGGTAGTCTAGGAAACAGCGTGCTGCTGCTGCTTTTGGGTGCCTCCTATTGCTCTCTGCCTTGGGGTACTTTTAACTGCGTCCTCGCATTTCCTTTCTCTTTCCTCATAGGGTACACAGGTTTTACCCGGTCTGGGAGTAATCGCCGGAGCAACAGCAAAGGAAAAAGTATGTATTGCAGCCTGCGTTTTCAGTGGTATTTTGTTCTGCACCAAGACACGGAACAGCAAAGGGGAGACAGATGGAAGCTCTTTTGTAAGGGCTGTTTTTGAGGCTCTATTTCAAAGATGTCCGAATCATTTTGATTTTGATACAGTTCGTGACAATGGCACTGCTCAATACCCTCTGTGTTCTTGCCCCACTGACGCATGTGCCTCTTTGCAGCGCAATGGATTATGCCCTGATATCTTTCAAGGTGTCTGTTGAAGAATTGCAACATTTTCAGTCACGTTGCCAGTGATATTATTCATGATCTTGGGGGGTTCATTCAGCCGAGTGAATAGTTTCTAGTTTTAGGGTACTGCATGCAGGCAGGGGTCTGATACTGGGGATTGCGAACTGTTGGGTATATGGTACTGGGGACTGCATGCCGTAAGGTACATGATGTCTACTTGATTGTATGCAGTCACCAATTCCACCATGCAGACTGCGTGCAATCCCTGGCACCATCCCCCTGACTGCATGCAGTTCCCATGTGTACGATCCCTAGGTCCTGCCAGCGTGCAACCGTCAGTGTCATACCTTACTGCATGCAGCCCCCATGACCACTTACCAGACTGCATGCAGTCCCCACACGCCTTGTGCCTGCCTGCATGCAGCCAGGGGTATGCATTGCATGCGTTTTGGGGCATGGTACTGGGGGCTGCCACACAGTAACTACATGCAGTCAGGTAAATGGCGCCGAGGACTTCATGCAGTTAGTTAGCACTGGGGACTGCAAGCCACGGGGGGTGCCAGCCAGGACCAGACCCCAAGCCCCCCCCCCCCCCCCCCCCGTCTACGGACCCCCCCAAAAAAATGGTTGTATGGATCAATGGGTGTTGTGGGCGCCAGAGGTGCCGGAGATTTTGTTTTAGGCATACAGCAGGGGGCACTTTTTTGTTTTGCCCGATGTGTCTATACTCAAAGTACTCAGGATTTTGTGGAGCATTCAAAAATGGGTGAAAAACACAAGAAAACATTTTGACCCCGATCCGACCTCCAGGTCGGACCTTGGCTGATGGGAGCCTGAGCTTACGGGCACATTTTTTTGGAAAATTTTGTTTACCCCACTTGTGTATGTTCAAAATGATCAGCGCGTCATGGGGATCATTTTGAGGTATGTATGTTGGGGTACCCACCGCCCCCCCCCCCCGCACCGGGAGCCCGGTGGCTGACCGCCCGACCTGCCTACCCCCTGGGTTTGGGTCAACAGGGGGGGGGGGGGGGGGGCTCCCCTCTAGAACCCCTGAAACGGTTGAACACCCCATGGGGTCGAACCCTGGCTGGCAGCCGCCCCCGTGCTGCAAGCAGGCAGGGATATGGTCTTGGGGATGTGTGAAGCTTATGAAGATGATGTCGCATTGCACCGTTCTCTCTCAAGTTTCTTCGCGAGCCTTTCACGTTTCTTTGCAGGTCTGCCTTTCCCCATCCCCGCTGATGCTGGCTCTCCAATGCTGGGCTTGCGGCCACCGAGTAGCCCTGGCCAGGGGCTGTTCGGCAGCCCACAGACACAAAATGAATCAGCGGATGATTTTCCCAACCAAGCCCCCGCGCCCGGACAGGGAGACGGGGGTCGCTTCGTTCAGGTCTGTACGCTCGTTGATTTGCTGGCCAGAGGATCGTGATGCGTGCCCAGCCCGCGCGCACTCCACACACAGTCAAGGGCTCACACTCTACACACAGGCACGGCAGTGTCTCCCTCCTGCGTGTGCCTCCGCAGGGTACAGGGGCTGTCAACAGTCCGGCAGGCCTTGCGACTGGTCAACCGTGAATCGGCCGCCCAATCGGGTCGCGTAGGTGAGGGCGCTGACTGTGTGTACGGCCGTCCGGCGGAGGCCTTCTTGACCCAACCCAACCCAACCCAATCCCCCTAGGCTAGGCCACGCAGGAGGTGTACATCACTTTGTTTGGCTGTACTATGCATGACCCGTGGCGTGGTGGGGTTGTATTGTCAGGTGGATCATGCACTCCTGCCCACTTGTGGGTGTGTCGTCGGGGTCCCGATTTTTCGGAGAAACCGGGCACCCAGTCCCTTGTTCATTGATAACAAATGGCCTTGTGCCTCGGTGTCAGGCCATGATGTGCCAGCAATTCTGATTTACATTCTGTTTTACACCCTGACTTCATCCATTTATGCCCCTATTTGTCATTGCTTTGGTCCCGTGTAGGATTGTGTCACGTGTTGGCAAACTTGGTATTTCCACAAATGGAAAACGGACATTGAGGTTGATCCCCAACTTGAGCCATCATTGCACCTTAACCTGTTGGTGGTGGAGCGCAAAATGCATGAGGCAATTAGCAATTACACTCCTTGCTAGGATATTTCTGCCAACGAGAGCCCTCCGTGAAAAAAAAAGTATGCCCGTTGCCATGGCAACATGTATGCCCTCACAAAGGTCTTGTCCATGTGATACCAAACAAGCTGCTAAGTGAAATTCATTGAATGTTGGGGTATCATAGTTTGGCTTGGTGACAAGGTGTATCACAACGATGTTGATGAGCCACAATCATGGGCCATGGTGGTGATGCATATCAACATTTTCCCACTACAATTCCTGCTACAATGCAAACATTGACCATGTGGCCAGGTAACTTGGCGTAGCGAAATTGCCACAAAATTTTTTTTCCAATTTGACAATTGCGAAGGCCTAAAGTGCTTAGTTTGTGCCAATCTGCCAAAATGGATTTGCATTTTTGCCACGGCTATCTATCAAAGTGTGTATTTGGGAGCCATTGGGTAGGATCCTTTTGTCAATCCATTCTACAGGCATTGTGAAAAAAAGAAGTGACACCCATGCTTGGGCGCTGCGATTTGCAGCGTACTGAGACCACCGCCAACCAGCTCCATGCTATCAACCTTGAGCCAAACCTTGAGACCATGGGTACCCAAGCCTCCACGCCAATGGTTTAAACCCCTTCCGCCGTTGGCTTAGGTTGAGGATGCCCATGTCAAGGATGGCCATTCACAGGGATCATAAGATGTGGAAAGTAGTACAAGGTCCCAACGGAACATCCCAAGGATGCAGCAGGTCACCTGAAAAATGACTAATGACTAATGGTTCTGTATGAGCCTAGCACCTAGTTTGAACAAGGAGCCTTGGAAAGAATGTTCATGAAACTCTTGTTCTGGTGCGCATCTGCGGAAAGTGAATACCAAATGTGGTTTGATTGGCAAATGTGTATTTAGCAATCACTCATAGTACACCTGTTCTTTACATGGCTGTCTACTGCACGTTGTTGTGAGGGCGCCACCGTTTCTAGGGTACAAATGTGGTGGGGTGCATACCGCTCCATGTTGTCTTGAAGGTGACCACCTCTTTTTGGGCATTGATATGGTGGATTGCGTGGTTCTCCATGGTGTCTTCATGCAACCACCTCTTCCAGTGCACAAATGTGGGGGATTGTATATCCTCCAATGTGATAGGGCATTACATTTAGATTTTGCTTCCTGTTGTTTTCAAGTAGGCTTGCAATGGCACATTCGGTAGTCCTTGGAGAGGCGACAAAAATGTGTTACGGTAGGCAGAAAATTTTTTTTTTCCTTTACTTACTTTCTTTTAGTACTCAAGTTTGTAACACACATACCTTGGGATTCCAACAAAATTAATCACCAAGTAGCAATTATTATGGTGCACGGGTTACAAATTTTCATTGGGCCACTCCTACTGGGTGTTGTTGGAGTCGTTTGGGAGTTGATAAGATACCCTGTCATGTTGGAATCTGAATACTTGTGTTGTGGAAAAGTATTACAAGAGCAAAAGCACACCAGAGGGGGTCTGTAAACAAACAACGTGCACAATTGCAACACGTTGTGCAGGATTGCAGCAGACTGTGGTGTGAAGGATGGTCGGAGGTTGCTGGGAATGCAAGTACCGGGAGATGTAACAATGTTGCACCAACAGTTTTTGTCGGACTGTACCCGGTGGCGGATTCAATCAACTGACGTCATTCAAAAGGAGTGCTTTAAGGAAGATAGCAGATTTTGTAGGATTGTAGCAGATTTTGTGGAATATGGCAGGTTGTCTTGAATTGAAGCAGATGATGTCGGACTGTCACCGGTTGTTTCGTGTTGCACCGTGTTCCCTCCGTCCGTGTGTAACAGGTTGTGTAGAAATGGGGCAGGTGATATATGAATGTTGTAGGTTGTCCAGGAGTGACGCAGGCTGGCTAGGAATGCGAAAGGCTGTAGTGGGATTGTAAAAGAATGTCTGTTTACAGCAGCGGTAGGACGGCAGTAGGTAGGTTGTGCAGGGTTGTAGAAGGCAATGAATTGGAGAGGAGCGTTGTGCACCCAATTGCGGCGCGCCTGTGGTCTTCCTACGCCGTTGGGCATTTGTACACCGGTTTGCCTGGGCTCTTACTAGGTTGTAGTCCAATCCAAGTCTCCTGGTACGCCCGGAGACAATGGTCGCTTCGTGACATACGACAACCAGGTTTGCGCGCTCATGCACTTGCTTCAAGGGCCCTAATAGTGGTGTGTTCCAGTGAAGGGCTGTGTACGATTGCCGTGCCTCAAAGCAGCCAACTGCACATGGGCTGGACTGAGCTTGAGCTCAGCGCCACAAACCTTCTGCGTGTCTGGAAACAGGGTGACCCTGAGGCGCATGAGAGTGCAAAGGGGCATTTGGTGCACTGAAAAACAGAAGTATTTTCGCAACATGTTGACAGGGATCAACATTTGCAACAGAAGCACCCTCAGCCTGCGAAGGTGCGTCCGGCGGCAATTCGTCGAGGCCGCGAAGATTTCCGAGCTCGGGGTCACCACCACAAGGGCTTTGTGCTGTTCCTCGCGTTTTTTTTCGTGGCAGCTTGTGCTGCTCGCTTTTGAGGATTTTTTGCCGGTTGCAAAAGCCAGGTCAAGGCAACGAAGGATTGTGCGCTCAACACCACAGGGCCCTGAGGCGCAAACGCTTCTTGTTGTCATGGGGCACATTGCAATGACAGACAGAAGATTTGGGACAAGTTTAAGGGTTCGACACCCGCTTCGACGGCACCAGTCTGTGGGGCCCATCACGCAGAATGGCCCAGACAACCGTCCAGACCTGACAGCGAACACTGAGGCAGACTCTTCTTCAGTGGGGCCCCACGGCCCGTGACCCTTTGCCCTGACGCCTCACAAACACCAGACACAATGTCCTGTGGTTGATGGAAAAACACGAGCGGTTGGCGAGGGCGAAGCAATGCAGTCAGATAGGACAGGCATACCACCCCCCCCCCCCCCGCCCGAGCCCGGCACCGCTGACCGCGGCTGGCCCCTCCTTTCCACCATGTCAGACCTCCAGCCCAACTCATTGGATACGTGCACAGGTGCAGGTTCGGTCCAAGTCCCCTGCCGTGCCCGGGGCGGATGCGCCCGGAGACGGCGGGCGTCTGGGAACATATGATGGGCAGGTCTTTCCCCTCGTCAACGTGGTTGGCAGGAAAGTACAGGGCGTTTGTGACAGGCCCTGTGATATGGTCGCTGGGTGTGCAGACGGATGGTAGAGGGGTGTGGCGTCTAGGGCCCATCGCAGAGACTTCTGGTTGGTTTGCCACCATGCATCCAGCATGCATTTGTGTTCGTATGGAGGTGGTTTTGTGCTGTGCATTGACAACGTACATAAATTCGTACCGCGTGCTTTGGCTGGTGTACTTAGATATGCGTTTGTGGTTCAGCCCACAGTCGAAATGGGCACGGGGTTCCTCGCATTCATCTGTGCCTCCTTTGTTTTGATGCCCTCCATAAGAAATGGATGTATCTGTTGTTTGTGACTGCGTCTGCATGCTCCCCCAGACAATGAAGTTCAGCAGAAAATGGCTCGCTTCGTTATGTTGTTGTGACGATGATTTCTGTGGATGGAGGCCCAACCAACCTGTGCTCTTCTTCAGAGGTTTGGGGTGCATAAGACCTGAGCTTCTCACACTAAGCAAACAATCACCTGTGATACCGTTTGAGCAGAGTGTTCGTCAGCTATCCAGCATATCGACCCTGAAGGTTCCCGCCCCCTGTGTACTCTCAAAAGGCTGTGGCCACTATGACTTCGACACCGGGGCCCACACTGTCACATGTCTCATCGATGGTCCGGTGTACCGTGTGTGAGTCCCCTGAGCACCAAACAAAGAAGACGCAGTCGGCAGAAGAAGCCAGACATATCTTACTGACAAGCAGTGCAAAGGAAGAAGGCACCGAGCGCCCTAAGTGCCGACCCGGCCAGCCGCGTCACGCAAATTGCAAACCCAAGACACCGACCAAGACCGTGTCCATGACCTCCTTTCTTCAGAAATTGAGGGGCAACGAATGGTCAGGGAACAAATTTCGAACATTTTGGGCCCTGTACGCCGCCGGCGGTGTGCACCCGATGGAGAGTCAGTCAGTGGGACAACACGCCAGTGCTCCACTGTGCGCGATGCACTGCAGCACGGGCGACTGTTCTGAGCCCATACAGATAATTTGAGATGCACCATCTCATGTTTTCGTCGGAGAATAGCCGCAGATGGGGACGGCCTGTCCAGGGGGTAGTACGTTTTTATTTGACTTGCATTTGTCTATTGCACAGAGCATAACACAACAGTGGCAACATCACTATCAGTCAAGTCCTGAAAAGCTGCAGATTGATGCAATGGCGTCACAAGGTATGGTCTCTGTGTGGCTGTATTGCACCAGCCCCCCGGCCCCTTCCAATCCCCAACATGACGTTGCGTCATGGCAGCTCCTTGTTTCCTCTGATTCACCCCCCTTTGGCGAAAGGCCCGAATCAAAGTCTTTCTGCAGAGGGTCTTTGACCCTCAGTAGCTGCAGCTGTGGAACAATGGATATGGTGGCAACAGACCTTCGGAGGTCAAGGGCAGCACAGATATGCTAGCATCCCAAGCAGTGTGAGGTTGTTCGGTACGAAGACCACTCCTCCTCCAGTGGGGTGAAGGCGTTGCAAATTTCTCATCTACATGGCGTACCAGGCCATGCTCAACAAGTGGCCTTGCCTTGTTGTCTAGGGCATTTTCCAGAGGGGCATCACATGGGGGTTCAGGAGTCTGGGTGTTGCACCAGTCCTGAGCGCATTTTGCATGATTTTGGCATGAGCATCGCCTTGTGGGACATTGCGGGAGCCTCACAGGTTCGTCTTGTTAAGCCCTTTACTGACTAAGCAACTAACTAAAAGTAGAGCAAAAGGCATATGAGAAGCCTTCTTGACCCAGAAGCTGCAGAGCATGGAACATGTTTGCACTACCCTAAAAACCTTCCCACAGAGAATCTGCATCCATTTACAACCCTGAGGCACATCCATGGCCAGAGGCGTTTGCAGAGCTAAGACACAAGATGCCTCCTTCTATGGTACGACAATAGAGAAGGATTCACTCTCTGGGATTTACCCAGCTCATAAATGAGGGGGCTTTTCGCGTTCGACCCTCTGCTGACACTGATTATTTATGTTCGCTCCCCTGATCGAGCCTTGCTGGTCCCTGACAAGGACTGCACATTAGGACGGAGCTGGTCTGGGTGGAAGCAGGGGCGAGCGGCTGGGCAAATCCTGCCGTATCTTTGTCGGTCGGCTTGTGCTGAGACTTGCAATTGAAGAAACAGAAGCGGATATCTGAAACTTCCACTGTTCTACTTTTGTGCTTCAAGTCTCCAGCAACACCTGCATCTCCTGGTGGAAATCGCACATTTGCAGCAAAAAGGCTCGTGGGCTGACCTTTTTAGACCAGGTGTCGCCTGGACAGGTCGCTGTGCAATGTACAAAGTGGATTGTGCAGAGTGCAGAGCGCACAGTGTTGGTGGTAACACGGCCCATGACCTTCCAGAGTTGGGCCTAAGAAGGTGAATGGAAGTGGGCAACGTTGAAACGCAGCTGAAAGGAAAGATCATTTCTCACATTTCCAAACACTGCAACAGTGCAACAGCGACCTGCATCAATTTGACCCTTTGGGCTTGATACCGTCCCTTCGAAAGCTCACTCGTTTACACAATAGGTGCAGTGTGGAGCATTGCACGCTCTAAAATACACAGTCATGGAGGCAAACCACCATGGAACATGTAAGCAAACCACGATGGAATCATGTGAAAGACATCTTCCCGCATGTTTCATGCATACAAACCCCACCGTAAGAAGGTTTGCTAAATGTGCATGTACATTTTGGAAACGAAGTTTCGCCGCTTTTTTAACTTGCTTTTTCACCAGAATCAGGCCCTATTTACCCTTACAATACATGCACACGGGACTCACATTTGTCATTGTAGCAGGATGTTGAAGCAAAGCAGTCTTCTTTTGAGGTTCTAGCATCCTCGTGCAAGCACTACATCAGGTGACAGTGTAGATGAGAGCTGATGCCCCTGAAGACAGCTTGTGGAAAATGGAAATACATTTGGAGGGTTTCACATCACAGGTGGGCTTTTTGGTGGTGCCTTTGGGATCAGCATTTCACCTCACATTTTTGCTCTACAAAGGGTTGGTTTCAAAAGGTCGATGGCACACTCGCTGGCGATCATCCATTTATATGGACCATTGTTGGTATCCATTTTATATGGACCATTGTTGGTATCCAAAAATTCGATACCATGTTTGCGGCACAAAATGCGGGGAAGTCGGGCGAATACAGAGATGACAAAACATGCAACATTGCAGCCTCCAGAGGAGGGCAAACGGGACTGCGGGGTTCATCAATCACAAATGATCCATCACTTGCCAGGTGCCTGCAAATATTGATGAATATTGATGAGACTGGCTATCTTGCCATTTTTTTTGTCAGATTCTTGTGTTTGAAAGTTGCACGCCACCGTGCACGACACAAAAGCACCATTTTTCAGGAAGTGACATTTTGCACGATCCCTTTTATTCTCCTCTCACTGTCCCATATGCCCCACCTGTGCCATGGGCATGTCCCGGGTGCTCATGTACCTGCTCAGCGCCTGCCTATCTGTTGTTGCAGGAGCAGCACATGCACAACCTGAAAATGCACGCAGAAGCAGTAAGCCGTCAAGGACGGGGGTGGCGTATCCACAAGGTGGATATGGCGGTGGAGGCCAAGATGTGGTGGCAGCTGGGCAGATTCAAGTAGGGCTAGGAGTGCACGCACGGCAGACACACGCGCGAACAGTGCTACTGCAGGGACCGGGGGTTCAAGTTGGGCCCGGTGGGATGCCCGGCAGGATGCAAGGAGGTCCAGGGGGCATGTCAAACGGGCAAAGCAGCATCCAGGTAGGCTTGGGCGACATGCATGGTGGGCAGGGCGGCATCCAAGGAGGGCAAGGCGGCGTGCAGGGGGGGCTTGGGGGCTTGATGAGGGACATTGGCTCCTTGATGCAAGGTGCTGGCAGAGGTGGCGGCAGTGCAGCAGGCAGTGGGATGCAAGGAGGCGGAGGAGCAGCAGGGACGCAGGGAGGAGTATTGACAGGAATGCATGCGGGTGGTAATGTTGTAGTCCCCTCGGGGCTGACAGGGGGAGTGGGAGGGATGTATGGTGGTGGAATGCAAGGCGTGCCTAGCATAGGGATGCAGGGAGGCGTCCAGGGCATGGACGCAGGGATACCGATGAAGACAGGGAAAGGAGGAAAGGGTGGGGGAGCTGCCGTCCGCAGCAAGAGCTCTCCGGAGGGTCGGAGGCTTGCGGGTGGCGTAGGAGGAACGCGTTTTCTGAATCAGGTGGCGCCTGGAGCCACGCAGCACGCACCATACGGCAGTGCAGGCCTGCCTGGGGATGGGCAAATGATGGGTGATGGAAGCTACGGAGCGGGGGTGCCCGGCAGTCCGGGGCTATTGTATGGCCAAGGAGGTGGCGGCGGAGGAGCTCCAATGCAATATGGGTCCGGAAGGATGGATGCACAAAGTGGTCCCGGCATGAGCAACTTCAGTGCGCCTGGAGACCCCAACGCACCCTACCAGGTATGCTCCGTCGTGTGGCAGGGGGTCACAGAAAGCAGGGGCATTGCTGGGCTGGAAGCGGGCCTGGCTGCAAGGGCGCTGCCTCACAGCCATCGCTTTGTCTGGGTCACCCTCGCCCGGTCTGTCTTCTCAAAGGGGCTATAATCAGAATACCGTGTGTACAAGTCGGCTGCCGTCTGCCTGCACGACTGGGTCCCCTCGATTCTATTCTCGTGCTAATATCTATGCTCAAGTGGATGGCCACACCCATACTGCCACACCATTGGTCTCAGGGCAGTCATGAATTATTGCATAGAGTCACTGTCAGAGGATGCAGCATCACGGTCTAGGGGGCTATGTTCGGCGCGCAAACAGCAGCTGGAGGAGCCAGCGGCGAGCCACCAACCGCCGCCAATTAGCAACCAATGGCTGTCGGTGACCAGCTGGCCGCTCGGTCAAGTGCCGTCCAGTACCGCTGTCTGCTGAAGCGCGCCAATGGAGTATTCGTTATCCTGGTGCTGCCCTTTGCAGAGCTGCACGCGCCATTGTCATAGAACGCGGTGTGGAAGGGCTGGAAGACTGAGCCCCACACGTGCCGCCACCATGGCACCCACGCTTTAAGACAACGTGTTTGGGGCTGTCGATCACCTCGCCCAACTGAATGGTTCGGCAGGTGGATGTCTGCCCCACTCCCCCAAAAGGAATCGCTGCAGCACTGCTCTTTGTGCCACAGGACCAGTACAGCGACGGCAACAAGTTCTCGGTGCTGCAGCGCTGGGGCGAGCGATTCAGTCAGCCGGGGTCTGGGGAGCTGTGACCAGCCCGCCTTCTGCCCCTTTGACCACGCGAGTTCTCGTTGACACAGGCAGAGGCAGGACCTTCCCAGAGCACAGCCTCACACCCCAGCGATCACCCGCCAGAACCAGGCGATCGGTGAAGAGGGGACACGTCCTGCTCTTTCGATTGGGGCGGGCGCCGGATTTGTTGTGACGTGTCAGTGCCCAAGACGGGTTTGAGCAGAGACATTGTTTTTCGGGCATCAGCTGCTGCAAGTGCAAAAGGGGGGCCAACCGCATGCGGTCCCAAATGTAAATGTGGCCAGCGCGCGTTATGCAGGTTTGCCCGAATGATGCGGAAAGTATGCGTTCCAAATGCTGACCAGGGACAGTCACACAAATCCTACCCAAGTGCTCAGTGGCTCTTTTTGAATCTTGCTGCACGCGCAGGTACTATACTATTTGAATGCCTGTTTGCTCCTTCTGACACCCACAACACATACATACATACCAGGCTATTACTTAGTGTGGCGGACACCCTAGCCCCGGGGATGGGTGGGTCGAGAGGTGGGGATTGGGGGTGGGGGTCCAACGGCGTTTTTCAGTGATTTCTGGAAGAACGCCCCTGGTGCTGGGTGCTGGGTGCCGGTCCTGGGTGCTGGCTTTTGCTGGCTTTGCGACTCAGGGTCATTGAAATAGTGTATCCCTTGTGTTGGCTGTCGACGAGGAGACCCAGGCGCAAGGGTGACACCACGGGGCCTTCCACGCATGTCGTTCGTAGTACTGTGTTGTCTGGCAACGAGGATTCGAGTGTGGAGGCGGACGGTTCTGCATCCTCTTCGGACCTACACCCTGAGTGACGAATTTCCACCTCCGTGACAAGCAATCATTTTGGGGAATAGGGACCACCAAGTGTCCCACAGAGCGGGGCGTCCTTCCTCTGAACTACAGCCAATGTGGGCCAGCGGTGCATTGGTATAGCCTCCCCCCCCCCTGCCCCCTGGGTGGGTGGTGGGTGGGTCATCTCCAGCCTCTGAGGCCTCGTAGCCAACACCCCCTCCCTGGGGTTACTCAGCCATAGCCTGATGCATACATACCCTTGAACCCTGGTACTGGTACTGGTACTGGTGATATGTACAGGCTCCGCACAACAGTTACTTGTTTTTTCATATTTCCTTACTCAGGCTTCCCAATGGGACTTCTTCCAGGCAGGGGGCTCACTGCAAAGTGGTAAAAATTCATTCGGAAAAAAATCGAAGTTACCAGGCGTTTGGAATATTTCCACCAATGTAATGGTGCCAATGCCTCAACATCGTCAGGTGATTGCTGTTGAGCGGCAGGGTGATCAGCGGTGGGGACAGTTCACGGTCCTTGCACGCATGTTGCTTGGGTGTATTTTGTCTTTGCCGTGCACTTCTGTTGCATGATTTTCATCTGCTGTTCCCATGAAGTTTCGCCTTGCTTCTTTCCTGCGTGGATGTGTTCGACAGCTGGGCCCTCTCCACTGTGTTGCCGTCAACATGGTTGAACAACGTGGACAGGTTTCTTGTTCCATGTTCTGTTATTGTCTTTGTATTGTCTTTCGTCCAGGGATCAGCACATCAAAGGTGAAACGAGCAGTTTCGAGACATGGTGGAAAGGTTTCTTTCCATTTTAAGTGCCACGCCAAAGATTTTGCAGTGCGAATAGATTCATATCAAAAACCCCAATAAAGCCTCTGCCATTGTAGTTGGCAGCACAGGCACCAAAGTACAGTTTTAGGCGAAGGTGTCATTCGGACCTGCTGGGGCAATCTTTTGTTGCCCCAAGGCACCAAGCAAATTTTTGCGCAACCACGTAATGGATGCCGGGGATGGGAAGGTGAGGGGGTCCTCAATGCAAAGCTTTTCCGATCAGCCCCATAGCCTTTTCAAATTCGGCACATACATCTTTGCAATGCATGATTGCAAACACAGCAAGGCCCTCTATGCAGCTCTTTTTCGTGTTGATTTTTCGGGTTATTTTTTTTGATGGCAGTTTCGCCCAAGTTGGGGCTCCTGCATGAACAAGTATGCGCGAATGTATTCAAATACATACTGCTCGTGGGGGCACGGAACAAGAGGCGCGCTGTGGTGGCAAAGATGGCCCTAGATTGGCGCTTACACGGTGTGCCCAAAAACAACAAGATGCTATTGCTGGTTTGGGAGAACAGTTGAAGGAATGCGCCAAGTGCACACACATCCTCAACTGTAGGTAATTCAGATGGAAGGTATTTCATGCATTCATGCCCGTGTCATGGCTCAAGCCTAAGCACTACTTCAGGCACCATTATGCTTCGAATTCATTGCTGTGCCAGGGCCCCATTATGGCAGCCATGCCAACGGAAGGCGCATTGTGCCATGGTGATGGGGCACAAAATCAGCCGTAGGGTAGGGCACAAGCAAGTGAAGACGCTCAAAGGAGTTTTACAATTTCCCAGTGTCTATTTTTTTCATGTTTATTTTTTCCCGGCTCTGGACTAATGTTTGGGGGTTTGGGCAGTCCCATTGCAAAAACCGCGGCCTGCTACTGTGATTTTGCAAAGCCGAACGAAATGCGTGCGTGCAACAGTTATGTGCTGCGTAGTTGTTCCCGAGAGTCCAGCGAGTCCACAAATTTATGGCTGATCTTATTTTTCTTTTGTTTTACATATGTATTTCAATGGGCAGAGACACACGAGGTTTTGTTTTCATTTGGTTTAGAATGATTCAGGTGTTTTAATGTTTGTTTTTTCGTCTCTGCCCGTTCTGTGTTTACCGGTTGATGTCCCATTTATAACCGACCCCGCAAACAGCAAACTACCAAGCATAATTTTGCCTCCGTATGGCCACACTACACTCACATAGTTACATAGAGACTCACTGCCAACACACATACACGAAGTGCCGCCTTGAGCATCAGCCTTTATTCTTTTTCTTTCGGTTTCATGTTGTCTTCATTTTTGTTGTGTCTTTGCATTGACCTGAGTTTATCCGACAGCACTTCATCTCCTCCCTCATTTATACATTTTCAATGAATTTTTGCACTGCTATACACTATATAATGGCTCATGCGCACTGCAAAACGTTGTAGTGAAGGACTCTTAACTGCTCTCTGCATTGCGGACGCATGCAAACACAATGACACAGACTCACACGCACGAGACACATCGCATCACCGTAGCCACTAACCATGATGACCACAAACATGCACGACAAAGAAATGTGTAAGCCAAGAACAAAGTTGCGTGCGATTGGCCAACCGGAAATAACTGCGCTCTTTGAGGATGATTTTAACCGTTCTTCAAGCTCTAGTAATGCTATGTAAAAATTGGTGTGTTCGGTTTCCAAATGTTGCATGATTTTTCATATTTTTCGACTTTCTTTGTTTCGCGTAATTTCAACCAGCTTCAAGCTTCTTTCATGCCAACCATACAGGTTTTTCATCCCAAACAAAGAATAGTGATTTGTCTATGAAGCACTTCTATTTCGTAATGGTGTATTCCATCTGCTGCAGCACCATCAACATAATAACAACGTGTACAAACCAAATTCTGTGGCCCAAGTCGATCTGTCACCTCCGCACTGATTGTGTGCCACTATATTGTTGCTTTGCCGTGAACATTTTACTATACTAGTCCACTCTTGTTGCGCGGTGTGGTAAAAGAATCTAGAGATACCCAAAAGCTGCTGCAATAATTTTGACCTCAAGGTAGAAATGGCAAAACCAAGCCACAACAACCTGAAGGTCTTCGAATTGGCAAGCACATGGTGTAGCTGCAATATATGTCCATATAAGAAACGGAATGAACCCACAAAGGTGCGAACATTTTTTTAAGATACCGAAAGGAGTGTCTTTACAAAAACAAAGCTCTTTGCATTTTGCGGAAAAAACTTTTTTATTTCACCAACCAACCGCTTTAGCAGCGTTTAAATGTAGAAAGTAGAAAACGAAAAAAATATACAATAATTGCGAGAGAAGAAGAGCAGAGGACACTAAAAACAAATAAAATAGACCAAGGAAAAAAAGTACAACGTTGCGCCGAACACTAAGCATCGCAATATAGCAAGAAAAAATGAGGAAAAGGCAGCATTTCAAACAAAACACGGAAAACACCAAAGTTATGGCAAGGTAGTAGAAAAAGCGTTCAAAGGCGTGGGAGAGAGATGCGTTTAGACAATTGAAGGAAAAAAGAAAAGATGTGATCGTTAGCGATGTGAAGATGCACAAGTTCTTCACCTTTCTGTCGCATGTCGCAGAATCGGGTCCGATCTCTTTGCGCTTCTTTTGGTAGCAGTAGGGTTGGCTTCTAGTCACTTTTGGTGGCTTCATAAGCAACAACCGGGTTTTGGCGTGTCCCCTTCGTGATCCATTGACAATGAAAGAGAATGTTCCAATTTGTTTGTGCAGTTGTTGTTGCTGCTGTTGGAAAAGTAAATGTCAGACTTGTTTTCTTGTAAACTGTACTATTTGATGAAGTTTTTTGCAAACGGAAATGGAAATCTTTCCTTCTCTTTGGTGGCTATGGGCGACAACAGGGAGGGTGCCGCAGCCTTGGGTCCCTTTTGAAAAGACTGGCACGGCCTTTGATGCCGCGGGTAAGGCAACCCTCGTCAGCTCGTGCAAGCCGGCATAAAGGGATAGGACAGCCCGCCAACTCCTTGCAAGTGCGACTCAACTTCGAGATGGATGATGCGGGCCGGGCGCTCAAAGAGATTCACCGCCGCCTGGCAAGCCCCTCCTCTTCTTCCTCAAGCAAGAGCTCGATGAACAGCGCTAGCGAGAAGGTAGATGAGGTGAGTCCTATCCCGCTAAAGCCGCGAAACAAGAATAAGAACGAGGCGATATAGCTCAAGGGGCAGACCACAAGCGGAGGCGGCCGGGGCAACAAAGCGTTGGTGATGACAAAGGAGAAGCACGGAGAAGAGAAGGGTCTACATCATGATACGTACATATTAGCGTATATCTTCCTTTTGCGTCTGTGATTCTTCACTCTGTTTCTGTCTGCATCTTGTGTTCTATTTCTCCATAAGCTCACTCTCCTTCATCACTTTGTTTGCTGTTCATTTGTACAATCATGGACTGCACCAATGTGCTTCTGCACTGTGCGCTTCCTTTTTCGCTCGGGAGAAGCCCTTTCGTTCAGCCCGTTTATTTTCTTTTTATGCAGTTGCACAGCCGTACCGAAGAAACACAGTGCATTGGTGGCAAGGGACATTAATAAGTTGTCGGGGCTACCGCTTGCGTGATGCGGCACAAGTGTAGATAAATATGGGACTCCATTTGGCCATGCATGGTGATACTTGACAGAAACAGCAACCTGCAAATTTGTGTGTTTTTTCCTTCGAGCACCATCTTGGTCGTTTGTCGTCCCCTTGGAGTTGTGATTTGCCATCGGCGATGGTTATGTTCAACCTTTTGAATTAGGATCTAAAACTTGCGTTTGCAAACGGAACATATCACGTGAAGTCCCAAAAAATTAGGAAAGCTGCTGAATAGGAATTAAAGCCCTCCCCGGGCTAGGAGCCCGGGAGGCGGCGGAAGGGCGTCTATACTGCGTGCTACCAGTGCTCAATGGTAGTGCTGGAGCTTTATGTTGGAGGGAGCGCCAGATATGCCAACACAAGAAAAAGAGCAGCATGACATTTTCGTACATGGCGGTGCGACAGAGGGACAAGGGGGGTTGGAGTGTAGACCACAAGTGAGAAGGAAGTTTTCCATCCAGGGGGGCCATAACAGCGGAGGGGGAGCTAGCTTTGCAGGGGGCGGTGTCCTTTTGGCTGGGGCGGGGGGGGGAGCGCACAAGTGAGAAAATCAGCACTTCCAGGCATGGACATAAATTGGAGACTAGGATGATTGGCGCAGTGTGCACATGTGTGCGACAATCCTCACAAGGCTGCAAGGCTGGCGCGTCGGCAGACAGTAGTTCCTCCACCCCGGGCCGCGGAGAGGAGCGAGGAACACTGAACAAGACTCATTGCCACACAAACACGGGAGCATGTTTTAGGTTAGACAGGGGGGGGGGGGGCATTGGAAGGGGCGTGGGAGACATATGGGGGATGGCATATGTACAATGGAAAAATCAGCAGCGGGTGTGTGGGAAGGGCCGTTTAATTGTTACAAGGAGTGCGTACTTCGAAGTGGAGAAATATTTTCGTGGGTTGATTAGGGAGGGAAAATGAGCCTCCACGAACAGTGTTGCAGGGCTTTGGACGTGGACAGTGTGGTCGAGCGAGCACATGGTGGCAGTCCTATGTTGCATGTGTAACGTTGAGAGTCAAAACTACTATGGCAAGCTGTAGATTGCAGACAATACGTCAGTGGCGCAGGGATGGACTGGTATAATTGGCGGATAGGGGTGTGTTGGGCATTTTATAGGAGGATTGCGCCTCTGTCGCAACTATGCTCGGTTGGGGAATATTAATTACCGTACTTTTTTTTTTGGATTATTATAAGGATACAAGCAATTACTACAATGTTCAGCCATATGTACGACCCTTCCTACTTGATTTTCTTCACTGTTGGTTGTTCTATCGGAACATTATAACATTCTTGCATTATTTGACGTGGCGAATGCATGTATGGAATGCTAATTTTCAGATAGTTTCAATCCAAGGAAAAATTTCTCAACTTCTTACTTTAAGCGTGTACACGAAAAGAGATACAGATAAATGGCAAAAAGTACAAATTAAGAGGTTCGCAAATCTGTTTTTGCCCATTTCTGCACCCGTGTCCATGCTTGAGCACCCTTGTCATCTAAAGGTATGTGTCTGTTAAGCAGTGAAGTTAAGAGGCCCACTCCTGCTTTTGGGCACACGAATGATGACCTGATGTTCTAGTTCAACTTTGAATTATTCAATGATAGCCGTGCATGCCCCTTCGGCAAGTGTCTACAACTTTCCAGATGTCGGATGATTGAACTTGCGGAAACAAATTTGCAAATCGTCGTGAAGAAATTCAAAATAATTCTTATAACGCAGACCAAAACCACGCCGCCTACATCAAACGTAGGAGCCTAGAACCAGCGTTTCGATGCACACATTTGCAACACCTTGCGCTTGCGTCAAATAGAGACAACGAAGCCATGGTTCCATAGGTGTTGTTGAGCCAAGGTTGATCAGCTGCACAACACACATGGGGTGTGCTTCGAACGAAAACTGCTCTCGGCTGTTTGTGAGCTCCATCGTGTTGTTCACTGCAGGACGCAAGGACAGAGCGCAGCAGGTAGAAATTCAGTGCTTACAGCCCACCTACTTGGGCTGTGCACATGCTTGTGCATGCCACTCCCGGACGATGTTTTGCAACCTTTTGTGTCACTGCTGACGGAAAACGTGGATGAAAACAGTGAGTTGGACGCTCTGAAATTCAGACTAAGGACAGGAGTTGCTCACTGTGCACCTCCTATGAAGTCGCCGGGGATCAGTTCAGATAGGTTTCAGACTTTTGTTACTAGGAGCATGCCAACCTGAGAAGTGACTTCGGTTAAGAATATTGTGAAGTCCTCTGTACAAAGAAAAATTTGCGTTGCTGCTACACAGCATCGTTGCAACATTTGTCGTCACATGAATGGTGAATAGCAACACATGGCATGATGATCTTTGTCAGTGTACACACCCGTCTGGGGCATGAAGCACTCTCCAACAACCCGTTTTGAGGAAACAGAAGATACAATCCCGCCGATGGGAATTCAAATGAACCATTTATCACTTGGGAAATACTTCTAGGAACTATGGTTTTTTTGTCAGACATTGGCTTTAACGATCCTGGGTCTGTACAAGGGAAGAAAAATTGACAAGCATTTCAGTTGGTAAGGCAAGGGCCCCAGGTCTTGTACCCTTGGTAGCACAGGTCAAAATGACCTTTGCTTTCGAATTGTGTACAATGAGATACATTTGCGGACACTAAGAAGGAATGTTTACATGTTAATTGCCCAACTTATGTGTATCATGTGTAGTTTAAGGATGCCAAATGACAAACGCGCAATTGAAAGAGTGAAGTCATTCTGAGGTGAAGGTGTTATGCAGTTAGAGGGTATGTACGTTCAAAGGAAATTTCAACGAATGTGTCATGTATCGAATTGGAGCGGAAAACAGGAACATTTGAAAAACAAAAGGGATATTCGGGGTCTATCCAAGATATTGACACGGCTGATTTGTCCTTGGTAAAAGAGTGAGACAAGAGTGCATAGAAAACTGTCAGATATGAAGAGAAACAGACGTGTGCCCAAATATCAGCAACGGGAAAAGGATACACATATTGCGACAGCGCACTTAACTGCTTTTGCGTACGAGAGAGAGGGATGCAAGGCTCAAACAGTCAGGAAAGTCGGCAGCACATAAGATGGACAACATCACTAGGGTTCCTAACAAAATGCAAGGCATGAAGACAATATGAACTCCGACGCATTCATTTTGTTGCGCGCAGGGAGGTGTCCAAGCGAATGGAGAAAGAGCGAGGCCTGCACGCGAAGCAGGTTGTGCGTGCGAGGCCGGGCCTGCGTGCAAACCATGGTATGGACATGAGACTAGGCCTGCGTACGAAGAATGGAGCACGTGGGAAGCTGACCATGGCGTGCGCGCGAAGCAAGCCCTACGAGCAGGGCTGATCCTGTACGCGAGGCTGAGGCAGAGTGGGAGTCTTTAGCGTCTGCGCAGCCTAACCCGTTAGACAACGCTACTTGAGCGAACGATGGGCAACAGCGCAACGCAAGCAGCTGTGTCATGACCCGTGAGAAAGAGAAAAAGGGTGACTGCAAGCGCAGGAACAGACAGAAAACCGCGTTGTCGAGCAGATTATGCACATGTATCGCAACCACGGCGCCATACTCAAGCCTACCTGCGCCCTGCATGCTCCATTCATTAACCATAACTTCCATTTGCCTGCTGACCTGCGCAGGCGAAAGAAGGAACTGGCCCAAACCGGCACAAAGCACTACGAGCACAACCCTGTCGTTTTGACAAAACAAACAACACGAGCACAATGCATGCGTCTTTAATAACAGCAACATACCTGAGCAGCGGGTGGTTTGTTTGGCCCGCGCTGCTCTGTTGTTTTTTTGTCTTGGACTGTAAAAACATAAAATTTTAGATGCACTAATATCATGGTTTCGAGCAGCAGCACAGCAGCGAGAGTGCGAACGCGCCATCGGGCACTTCAGACTGCAGAAACTGAAACATCGAGATGCATGATAACTGTGAATTGAATTGTGTATGATACTTCGATATCCTCTGGACAGAGATTTTGTCTTTGAGTGGTGGATTGGGTTCGACTTGGAGCCCTGCTCAACGATCCTGCGCGAGGTTGTCGATTTTGTGTGAAATGAGACAATGTCCAAGGGACGCGAGGCAACCCAAACGAGATCAAAAACAAGTGGTACCTAGTCAGGTGGCGGGGGATCATCGTCAAACTTCTAGACTTCAATTTTTTGCGCTGTCCTTGATTATTTCAAATTGAAGTATCATCAAAACTATAGAGAAATTGGATGAAGCTGCAATGTTACATTTTGTCCGCTACTGTCTGTTTCGCCCTGATTCCCTGCTACACCAGGAATTTTCGGATTCGTTGCAGCAATTGATAACCACAGGCATTATGCATCGGGGAAAACGACGGTTTCCTTCTGTGTCCAATGATCATCACAGGTTACAGGCCACAACCGCCGACCTAAAGGACAAATGGGTGGACTTCGACAACAAACTCAAAGTACACGGACAAAAGATCGATGATGTACAACCGGTATTCCCATTGGACAATCCTATTTCTGTCATCACGGACCACAAGAGCCTGGATGGGTGGGTCTCCCTGGCAACACACAAAGAAAAGCAGGTAAAACATAATGGCATCATTGGATTCCTCGCGAAGCTTGGGCACACATGGCCCATCCTTACCCTTGCCCACAAGACGGTGAAACGGAGTAAACAACATGGGTTCCAAACATAAGGAATGCTCGCACCATTGATCAACCATGACACCATGGCCTCCATGAACACAAAGTACCGTATGGCCACATACATGACCTGCCCACCCTCGTGAAGAACGAATGTGCACATATGAAGAACTTGCAATGAGGATCACTAAATATGAGTTGGGAGAGTGACCTCACGGCAATGGCAAACACTACTTGTCACCCGGCATGTGTGACATATATACTGTCATGATGGCAATGCTTCGGTACTCCACACCGGACGCCGGGTGCCTGTCACTCAGCAATGTCATACACCTTGGCCAGCACGTGAATTGGCTTGACGGGCTTACTTGCTGCTTGCAAAGAAGACATCAAGAACGGCCAGCCCACCACACCTCACATGTTTAGTGTATGCTACATACCAATTGCTGGGCTCCCCACCGTTAGAGTGTCGCGAACCAAAGACATGATTCGAGAAGCCAACACACAACATATGTCTCATGGCCTCACGTCCTTGGACATGCCACTCGGTCCCATCACTTGGTGCCTAATTGCTTGGGACCCGATGGCATAGGCAACCACAATCGTCATGTGCATTAGAGACCATCCACACATGAACAAGTGAAATCAATATTGCCTATTTTTTTGGTGCATGGGGGTTGCCCCCCGGCGAGCATAACACAAAAGGGGCCTAACCACGGGCAATCAATATTGCCTATTTGCATGTTCGTGTGACACCGAACTAATTCAATGCATGCTACTTGGAGAGAGATTGGGTAAGAAAATTGGATAAGCACATGCCCCGGGTCACATGTAGACACGTGGACCCGGCCCGCAGAGTGAGTGCACAAAGAGAGGTATCCCGGGTCCAATGAGAGAACATCCATGTGAGATTGTCCCATCCCAAAGAGAAGTAGTCCTTCCTCGAAGAGAGATGGTCCCGCCCCAAACCAGGCCCTGAGAGAGATGGTCCCACCCCAATCCATGCCCGGAGAGAGAACCTAACCAATTCATGGCCCAGGAGTGAGAACCTAACCAATCCATGGCCCAGGAGAGAACCTCACCAAAACCCAATCCCAAGAGCATGCATATGGAGGGAGAGTCTCGCCTAGCCATGATTCAGGAGAGCATTCATGCACTTGGAGTGAGCATCCCCAACCTTAATCGACGATTGTCCCTAAACCCATTTGCCAAATTAAGTGAACCCATGCCCTATTGCTTGCTGCCAAGAGAAAGATGATGGATCACCAACATTGTTTGACCACTGATATGAATTCACCGAAGGTCACCGGAGTAAGACGGCAAATGAGAGGTTAACAACCAGGACATAAATGCAATTCTCGACCTTTAGCATGTTCACCCATCGCAAGTGCACACATCATGTTCAACACACACACTCACCAAAAATTGACCCTCTTTTATTTGATGGGAGATCAAGTTGTCATGACACATGCAAAGCAAACAAATGAAGAACCAAGGAATAGATTCGGGCCACGCGCGGCAGGCGACGGCAAAATGCGGCAGGGAGCGACAGGAAAGCGACAGGATGGCGACAGGAAGACGACAGGGTGGCGGCAGGAAAACAACAGGAAACCGGCAGGGAAGCGACAGGAAGCAACAGGCAGGCGACAGGAAGGCGACAGGTGAGGTGCGACAGGAGGGCAACAGGGAAGCAACAGGGCGGCGACAGAGTGGCGACAGGGAGCCCTACGTGCTCATTCGGATCAGGTACTTCACACAGTGGTTTTACCCGGTTTAACCCGGTTGGACTCGGAAGGGGCGCGGTTGAACCGCTGAACCGCGGTTGAACCGCGGTTGAACCACCGCCAGCGCTGGCGGCAGCGGCTCGCCAGCGGCGCCGGCTTTTCTGAACAAAATAATTGCATAACCACCTGAAAGTGACGCGTGACAAACCTTTTTTAAAAAATGTCCCACCACTGGCTGCAAGTGGTGAACGACCACTACAGCGGGTGGGGGGACCAACAGCTGGTGGACGACTTGTTCACCTTTTTTTGCACAAATGGCACGACAAAACGCCTATGGAAACAACTTGCTGACCGAATTGGTAACACACAGAGGGCTTCCAAACAGACAAAAAGGGCTACAAAAAAAGCTTTCACAGGACGCCACCGCCGCCATCACCGTACAGCAAAGCCCCGAGAACCCGGAGGAATACCACATCACCCCCCCGCCTCCCCCACCCTCCCAGATGTCTTCGCCACCATCAGCGCAGAACTCCAGGAGGCGAAAGCCCCACAACAACTGGACGAAGAGATGCCCCAGGCACCATCACCACCAACCACACAAGAAAAAACCCGCAAAGAGCCCCTCACCCACCCCATCACCACAATGGAGCTCCCCCCACAACACCGCACCACCCCGGACCGCAACGGGTTTCGAGACCTGCCACGGGAATGGGCGGTCCACAACGGCACACTCCGATGGGACGAAATCACACCGGGGCTCCAGGCCATCCGCCTCCACTCAATCACCGAGCCCACCACCACCTGGGCACTACCGACGGGCCGCCACCACCTCCTCCTCACCGTCCAAGGCGGTGCCACAATCACACCCACGGAGGGAGACCCCGTAACAGCAGCCCCCGCCCACGCCGTCCCCATACCCGCGCAAGCATCGTCGGCACCTATGACGGTACATCCAGGCCCCACCCCATGGCAAGCCATCGTCATCACCTACCCCGCCCCCAACGACCACACACACATCTGGCAGCAACGGTGGGAGAACATCCGGGGGGACCTCCTCCAAGAACACCTAGGGCTCACGCGCACCCACCACACCCTACGACCAATACGAGGAGTAGGCCAAGCACCACACGGCATACACACCCCGGGATTATGGGCGTACGCCACACCCATAAACCCGAAAGCAGCGGAGGACATCAAGACCGCCCTATCCATCCAGCAAGCCCAGACCCAAACACCGCACCGCAACACCCAAAGAGGCTACACCATTTGGTGGGAATACCAAGACCACGACACCCTCACCCCCCAACCGGGGGCCCCCCCTCTAGACACCAACACAACCGCCCTCCTCCAAGATGCAGCAGCGGCAGCCACACAGGTAGGGCCCCCCGAAACCTGGGGCCCACAATACCTGGTCGAAACCAAAGTGGCGCCCCACGCGAGGGCCCAAGAAAAGCCCCCAACACCTAAGCCGCTCCACGCCCCACTCAAGCTAGACACGACGGAACACACCCCCCAGGACGAATGGGCGACCCCCTACATCATCCCCCACACCACCACCTGCAAGGACGACGCCGCCAAGATCACCGTCACCCGCCACCTCCCCCACACCACACAGGTGTATGAGCTGACGGCCCCCAACGTCCTCGTCACCCGTCGCCGACACGACGAGCGATACACCATACAGGCGGAAGGGGCCGCCGCGGCCACCCTGTACACATGGGCAATACGGGGGGACCTCCCAGAACCCCACCCTCCACCATGCCCCCTCCTGGCCCACCCCCTTCCACACAGCAGACCGCCCCAACAAGAAGCCCAAACACACAGCTATGCACACCCCAGCCGAGGAGGCCCAGCACCCACACGATGCGAGGCGCAAGGCCCGCACCCTCCACGACGACCACACCACCCCCCGCATCAGCGCCCTCCCCGCCAGAGTGTCAGATGCCACCCACAACCGCACGATCACAGGCATCACCGCGGACTGCCTGAACCAAGCGGCGTCGCAGGCAGACGCGGTGTGGATCAGCGAAGGGCGCTTTCACACACGGGCGGTGGCGCGCCTCCACAACATCCAACTCCACAAACTCCAGCGCGCCGTCTGACCCTTCGCCGTACACGTCACCCCGTACGGCATCGACCACCCCCGGTGTGAGCACCATGACCCGCCCTGCTCCACCCCATGCACCTCGCCCCTGCGCCAACCGCTGCCGGCCCCCACCATCACGGGCAACATGTACCTGGGCACCGTACCGGGAGACCCGGGCATATATATCCTGCCCAACAGGTCCAGGGAAAACGCCATCCCCCTCCACGGTGTAGAATCCCTCGACCTGGGACCGCCCCCACCAAAACATCAACACCAGCACATCCCGGGGGACAAACGGACCCAGGCGCCAGACGGGGAAAAAAAGGCCCACCAACGCGCCCTAGCCCACATCACCGTCCACCCCGCAGCCCACCTACCAAAGGACTTCGGCACGGAGCGCCACATCGTCCTGGAGGGGCAAGCCCACCACATCATCACCGCCGCCCTATACACCCTGGCCGCCCACAAACGCCACTGGGACCCCACAACCATCCCAGCGATGCCCTCACCACCGCAGGGCCCCAAAGATCCCGTCACCGCCTTTCACATCGATCAACTCCTAAGCCGCAGGGCCACCCCACACCTCCACCCCTCCAGGATAGAACTAGCCATCGCATCGTGGGACACCCTGGACACGCCCCCCCAACAACCCGCCATCCACATCCTCAAAGCGGACGCCCAATGGTGGGTCCTCCACTGGGCACACAGAGTCCTCATGGCGGCCCAGGCCTATACCCCGGAAAAAGACTCGGAAGACCTGCCACGGGGCCGGCAGCGACTCCTCCAGGCCACCACCCTCACAGGCCGCGAAGGCGCCCCCTGGGAAGCCCTCCACACAGCACTCTACTGGGCTCAAGGCCTGGGTCATGCAGGCCAAGGCCATGAGGAACCACCACCTTCACCACCCCTTCGACGACAGCCCGGCTGCACTCCCATGGCCATCCGATCCCCCGGAGACCGTGCGCAAGCTCGCCGACCTCATGCGCAGCCACGCGAAAGCGAACATGCAAACGCCGGCAGAACCCCCACTGAGGGATCCGGGCCAGCAAGCAACGCACCCCTTCTTCAAACCCCACGCCCCCCCAGCCCCGCTACCTCCAGTCCCACCCAAGCGAGCGAGACGAAAAAGGGGCGCGCCCGCCCCCAACCAAGCCGGAAAAGCAGCGACCTCCCAACCCCCCGCACCCCACCCGAACCACCCGGCGAACCCAGACCAAGCATCCTCGTCATCCTCCCTCCCATCATTACCACCGCCCCACCCGGACCAGGCATCCTCATCATCCTCCCTCCCGCCACCAGCACCGCCCCCGCCAGAGGCGTACCCAGGATTCAAAAAGGGCGCGAAAGTCCAGCTGCCCTTCCGCAACGACCACACAGGCGACTGGATCTGGTGTGAGGGCACGATCCAGTACCGCCTCCGCGACCCGGGAAACAACGGGGGGCCAAAGATCCGGCTGGTCTGGCACCGCCAAAAGGAGCTAGACCAAGGCAGCAGCGCCCCATACAAGCCAAAAGGCCACAAGCTGGAGCTCACCAGCGCCCACCCCATCCGACTCCGCACCGAAGAGAACAAGGCCCACAGAGGCACCAAATACACTGGCGAGATCCCCCCGGAGTGGAGCCAAGGCCTCCCCCCCCCGCGCCTACCCAAGCGCCCACCAACCGGCAAAAAGTTTCCGAGCCCCAGTCCCCCTCCCTGACGGGGCAAGGGCCGAGGGCACAAGCCTCCACAGCCCCGACCCGCCCCCACCGAGGCCACCGTCAACCTCCTCGACCTCAACCACCCGGCCGTCACATACTCCAAGGACGCTACGACAGCCCTCCAGGAGCTCCAGATGGCACAGGGGCCGGGCTGGGTTCCCCACCTCCTCACCTTCCAGGAACAAGGCCTACAACGCGACGACCCCCCAGAAACCACCCCCATATATACCCCGGACCGGAAAGCGTACAAATGCTACTGGCACAAGGGGACCCCCCTATACGCCCGAACCGGCATCCACGTCCACCTCGTCCACCACCTCAGCGTCCCAGGGAGGCTAGGTGTCTATGAGGTCGTCGGGGACGAATGGCAACTCAACGTCATCAACGCCCACGTCCCATTCGGCGACGCCAGGGAACCCTTCCTCCAAGCCCTGGCCGAGGCATACCGCCAGATGGCCATGCTCGCCCCAACAATCATCATCGGCGACATGAACGCCGCCCCCACCCCGGCGGACCGAGGGGCACAGGCCACACCCCAGGACCATGCAGTCTGCGACACCATAGAAATGCTGGGGCTCGTGGACCTGACGGCCAACCTCGAAGGCCAACCATCCCACTTCCCCCACCAAACAGATGCCGCCCCATTCCGCATCGACGTATGCTATGGCGACCCGACCACCATCATCCGGGCGGAGGCCCGATATGGACCCCTCCCGCTGGGACCCACAGGCCATAGCCCCCTGCACATCCGCCTCACCATACCCAACCTTCCCCCCAGCCCCCCAGAGGATGCGGACCAAGGCCTACCACCCCCCCTGAAGATGCCCCCACTGCATGACAAGCATGCCTGGTCCCAATATCACAGGGCCAAAGACCGCGCCCGGCGCATCCAACCAGACCCCACCGACCTACTCACAGCCATGCGCACGGCCGCCGTCGCCTGCGGCTTCCAGCAACACCCCCACACAGACGACGACCAACAGAAAAGTTTATAGTGGTTTCAGCACTGTGTTTTTGTCTCTCCTGCTGCTTGCTGTTGGTGTAGGGTTTCCTGCTGCTTGTTTTGGAAGATGAAAACCTTTTGTTTGCAGAAATAGAGTCAATCCAGGATAACCCAAGCCAGAGGTGTGCAAGGAGAAGAGAATCAGCATCAAAGCATGCAGGGCTGCAGTGTAAACAGTGAAAGATGAAAGGATATTCACAGAAACTGCAACTCAGGTCAAATCGGAATGCATATTCACAAACATAGCTGAAATGTTTTGGAAAAGAGTTGGAAAACTGCCCCATGGTCACTCTATCTCCATAGTGCCATCTCAGGAGATGTGCACTCTTTGTTTTGGGTCCCATATGTGCTGAGGTGGCAGGGCATGTGGCGATGAGGTCACTGCCATGTCACATGGGATCTTCCTACTTAGCTAGGCTGACCAGGAATTGAACCCAGGACCTCTCAAAAAGAGGTGCCCAGCCCCCTAGGGTGCATACCACTAGGATAGCTAAGAATTCATGGAAAAACATAGATAAATTCATAGGCTCTGCCTTGGATATGTCAGTTCTCAGTCAACTCAGGAAAAGATGATTTGCTTCAGATTGAAAGGGGATTAAGGGGTCCACTCCATATCCTGATTGGGTGTTTGGTTCCATAGGTCCAAATGTGTTATCACCATTTTTGGTGGGACCAATACTAAGATAAAAATGCATGGATGCTCAGTGCATCTCTAATACAACTAGAGTATGCCTCAAAGCATTGGAAAAGCACTTTTTCTTACTCCCCCCTTGTGCTGTGGTGGCCACCACTGTCGCATTTTAGGAAAAAGGGATTTTTTCTCGGCCTTTCCTTGGTTTCCACATCTACTTTAAAATACCTATAGTTTCCCTCACACAGGAAAATGGGCGCTCACCATGGCTGGCGCTCTTTTGCTGCTCTGTTTGTAACATTTCCTACAGAAGACTCAGCGCTCATGGCGCTGCCGGGGCTCCTGTGGCTTAATTGGGTTAGTTTGGGAGCATGCCAAAACATGTGCATGTACATCCCTCCCTCCAAGACGCATCGCGACACAAACCCAACGCAAGACACAATATACACACTCGCATGGGTTCTCGTAAACCTGCTGGCGACCTGTGACCTGTCTAAGGGCGAAGGGAGTCGTGAGAAAAATTTATTTGCCCCTTGGTGGGGTCTTGGGTTCTGCTCAGTCTCTCCAGGCTGCTGCGTTTCGGCCCGAACACGGCCTACTCAGCGAAGCTGCGCGTGGGTATCTGCAGAGGCAGGAATGGGAGAATTATGGACGAATCCACGCAAAAACGAAGCGACGACATCAAAATCTGTCAAATGACGGCCTAGAATTTTTCTGAAACAACACACCTGAGCAGAATTTAATTGTGCATCAGAAGCACATTTTTATAAAAATTATAGTCATCTCTAGATTTTTTAAATCTAGAAATTCATACGCATAAAAAGGCGGCGCGCAGGAGCGGCTCCTAGCGAAGCGCCGGAAAATGAAGAAATAATGGAACTATAAACGTATGTCTCACGTAGTCTTGAAAATGACGAGACACACATCAATAAATAAACATACAGATTCCACCCACACTATTGGAAGAATCAAAAATTCAAGAATTCGAAAATGAACGAAAAGACTTCAATGAATCAGGTATAAATTACAGGTATGCTCGTCTCGTATGCCGCATACACATTGCTCGTCTCGTGTCTCCGTGAACGAGTCTTGTAGCAGCGCTAACAACGATAGGACGCGATAGAGGGATTGATTAGAAAGATTGCAGATGATTAGAGGTCAGATCAGGGTGATTAGACATACACACACGTGCATAGCAACGTTGTTCGCGTTCGCCCCTCACTTGCTCTCTCTCTCTCCAGCGGTAAGTAAAGTGAGTAAGCCCAGGCGGGGCCACCCCCTGGTGGAGTTCGTGATTAAGGTTCAGATGGGCAGGTGTGCCCACGATACAAGTGCATGCTCACGCATTCACACACGCATTAAAGGGTAGGCCACGCGAAGTGCGCACGGTAAACCTTGTTTAGGCTACCCAGGGGCTCCTCGGTACGTTCTTTAAGAGAACCTGAGGAGTCCCTTAACGCTTGCTTGCTTGACAGGGGTAGCTGATTCTTCAGCGTGTTTGCGGCCAGTGTATTATAGGTCACTCTGAGAAGCGTATAATACGTGGAGAGTGGCTTGGTTCCTCCGCCGCAAACACCCCTTCATTTGCCTTTGCTTTACAGGTGGGCAGGTAGGGTGATTGGTGCAGCAGCATACCATTTTTTTCATGCCCTGCTAAACAAGGGCGCAGATCACACAAACAAGTAACTCCCCTCTGCCTGTGGCAGAGCAGGGAGTCCGACTCCATCGACATCTGCGCCGTGCACGCAAGAGCACCTCTTCCCTCCAAGCCCTAGCAGGGGAAACGCGTTGTGGCGTCCCCTGTTAGGCCACAGTTGCTTAGTAGCGCTGTGTTCTCTTGTCATCTTCACAGGAGGGTCGCTAGGACCCACGACATGTTCTTCAACAACACCAAGTAGAGTGTGCGTGTAGGAGTGGTAGTCCTGCGTGGGGGCTTGAGCCAGTTGCCCCAGTGCTCGCCCGCCAGGATGGTGCCACTGTAGGGTGTGTAGGACCTGTAGTGCGTGTGTCACTGTCCCACCCGTTTCCTGCAATTTTAGCAGGGTTGGTGGGCTGTGGCAGTGGTTAGGTCAGTGTTTTGGCCATTTAGCAAAACGGCGTTTTCATGCCTTCATAGCTTTTGGCCACCCCTCCCTGTAGTAGACAGATAGGTAGGGAAAACAATACCTGGATTAGTACGCTGGGTATTCCCCAAAGGTTTTGCGCCAGCACAGAAATTGGGCGCTTAGGGGAGGGGAGACCCGGGGCGTACCCCGTGGCATCAATAAGCCAACCCTCCAGGTTTAGCAAGCGTGCAGACCTGGGTATAATTAGGACACCACTTCTGCGGCTTGCTCTCAGGACCTTAGGAATAGCACACTCACACATACGCTTTGGCAGGTAAGGGTAAGGTTCAGTCCCTAGCTTTAGTCTTGGAGGCAAGCGCCTCAGCGAGCCTCAACAACTCACCAAGGTTGTTCTGGGACAAGTAGTCAACCAGGACTGAGTTTAGGCGTCCCTCAGGTAGAACAAATGCAGAGAAGGGCTCCCAGGTGGCCTCTTCGACTCCAAACCCTTCCCAGAGGGTGAGGAAGCGCCAACCCTGGCGATAGCGGTGGCGTAGGACAGACTTCACCAGGTAGAAGCCCTCCTTAGCCATCTCCTCGGCGTTCATGTCGGGGAGTTCAACTTCAACTTCCATAGGGCTGGCAGCCCCTTGTAGGTCCAGAGCGGCGATTTCCTCGTCGTTCAGCTCCCACTCCTCCCCCCAGAGGTCTTCAGGATCATAGTAGCGCTTCAGGTGTTGAGCAGCGCACACTAGGGTCCCCCCTAGACGGGGAGAACACCGCACGGTGATACGGTGTCCATCCACTGATAGAATCTTGTACGGCCCGAAGTATGGGTCATCGCTGGTAGAGCGTGGCCAGGCGGGTAGTCGACTGTGGTGCACCAGCACCCGGTCCCCCTCTTGGTAGGTGGCCGGTACTCGGTGCTTGTTCTTCTTGTTCCACTGACGCTCCCTCACTCTCTGGAGCATTGCCTTGGCCTTGTCCACCTTCGCTTGTTGCTCTTGGACCCATTCACCCACAGAAGAATGGGTGTCCTCTGGATAGGGGGCATGTAGGAACCATGCCGGGCGCCCCAGGAATAGCTCATGGGGCGAGTAGCCAGTAGCTGAACTCTCTTGGGAGTTCATCATCAAGGATATGACGGGGAGTAGTCTCACCCAGTCTCTGGTGCGTTCAGTTTTGCACTATATCCGTACGTTCTCCTTCAGGACGCGGATCTGTCGCTCACATAGGGGGTTGCTCGTGTGAGAGTAGGGAATCCCCGTAGACACCTGGACATTGAGGGATCTCAGGACCCTCTTGTACCAGCCAGTATCTGAGCGTACTCGCACGTCCTCATCGGAGTCGATCTCCTTGGGCGCCCGATAGACACAAAACCACTCCTCCAGGAGTATCTTGATAGTCTCCTCCCCGGTAATGTGCTTGGTACATGGGAACACCCTGGTAAACCTGGTCAACCCACAGGTTACCACGAGGGCGAAGTCATAGCCCCCGGACTTCGGCATCTCCGTGTAGTCCACGTATAGAACACTGTTAGCACAGTGAGAGATGGGCAGGGTCGAGTAGAGACCTCTGTCCCTGATATCCCCTGGTTTACAGGACCTGCACGGGCACTTGTCCACGATAGGCCGGAGGGTTTTCCGCAGTTGGTCGCCAGTCCACGTAGTGTGGAACCACTGCTTGAACAGCCTCAGGGTACGGTCAGCACCCACATGACCGCTGGACTCATGGGTCCACTTCAGCAGTGCTCGGACTCTGTCACTAGGCACCACAATACGGTCCTCGTGCCAGAGGTAGCTCTTGTCCCTCTTCCAATGGTCTTGGTTGACCAGGAGGGGTTCAAGGCGTTTCTCCAGGCGCTTGTAGATATCCCCAAACTCCTTCAGGTACTCCGATTGTTGGAGTCCATCCAGGGGGCGTATCATCGTCATGTTGAGGTCCAAGTGGACGTCCATACGGCTGAACGCCTCCTTAGCCAGCGCTTCAGACCAGGCACCAATCAGGGCGTCGAAGTTGTTGCGGCTGATGTAGTCGGCATACTCGTTCTTCACTCCCTGGATATGGTGTACCGTCAGCCGTAGTTGACTGAGGTAGGTCCACCAGCGCCGTAGCTTGGCCTTCTCAGGTGGGGGACCCTTCTGGAAACTGCGGACCGGTTCTTGGTCGCACAGCCAGACCACAGGGTTACTCCCCAACAGTCGTGCTTGTGAGGATAGCACCAGCATACCCGCGAGCAATTCCTGCTCATAGGTGGAGTAGTTCCCCTGGCCTGGTTCCACTTCCAGTTCCAGTGGCCCAGAGGTACTAGGACCCACTTGTCGTCAGGGTATCTGTCCTTGTGGGTTCCATCTCGGTTGAGACCTTCCGTCCCCCATTGGGAAATGGCCGAGTCGAACTCCTCCTTCTCTAGTGCTTGCCATTGGAACAACGTTCCACCACCGCCCACATTGCTGGCGTCGGTCACCAGGATAATCTCCCCTTATGCCCTAGGCACGCCCAAGCACTTAGCGTTGGCTACCTTGTCTTTGAGCTCGTCAAACGCTTGTTGCTCTTGTGGGCCCCAGCGCCAAGTAGTACTCTTCTTGATCAAGTCCGTCGGAACGGCGCTTGTGTAGGTGAAGTTCTTGATGTGGCGGCGATAGAAGTTGCACGCCCCAATGAAACTGCGTACATCATGAAGTCCTTTCTTGGGGTCTTCGTGTCGTACCTTGGCATCCATCAGGGGTTTGGCCTTAGAGGCCGCTGGGGTCCACCACCCATAGCCAACATCAAACCCCAGGTACTGCATGGTCTCCTGCATGAACTCACACTTCTCCAGCTTGAGTCGTGTGTGGTTCTCCTGGCAGACCGCAAAGAACTCACCCAAGAGGATTAGGTGATCCTCCTGGGTATTGGTCCCGAGGCATACATCGTCGATGTGAGCCTCCATCTGGGCACCACGGGATATGAGCTCCTGCACCTTAGGTCTCCTTCGTAGGATGGACAAGATCTTGTTCATCAGCTCTTGGAATAGAGCGGGTGCGTTAGCCACGCCAAACGGCATGACCTTCCACTTGAACACCCTCCCCTGAGGGGTGATGAAGGCCAGTAGTTCCTGTGCGTTAGGCGTCAGGTCCACTTGCCAGAATCCGCTCCTTTTGTCCATCTTGGTCTTGTAGCGGCAGGAGGCTATCTTGTCCAGGGTAGACTCCATATTGGGAATGGACCCTGAGTGGTTCAGCGTCTTCTTGTTCAGCTCTCCGTAGTCCACTACCAGCCGTTTGGCTGTAGACCCAGGTTTAGCCACCAGGAGACAGGGGCTGCAGTGTACGGGGTAGTCCCCGTCCTTGTACTCCAGGACTAGGCCAGCGTCGATACATTCTTGTATCTGTCGCTCAATCTCGTCGGCCTGCTCTTTAGGAGCTGGATAGGGTCTCCTCCGGATCTTGTGACCCACGAACTCGGGTTTGAGCTTGAGGTCCATCCGTACCAGCTTGTCACATGAGGCTGGAGGGGGTAGTTCTCCGAACACCTCCAGATAGGTCCTTATAAGCTTCTGTACCCGCGGGTCCAATATCTTGATCTTGTCCTCCATGTCCTCGTCAGAGTGTAAGTTGCTTGCCCCCTGAGTAATAGACGTCGGGAGGTGGTCCTCCACCGACTCTTTGCCCGTGGTAGTGTCCTTCAGCCCTTGGTAGGCATACAGAAGGTCTTGTTCAACCATCTCCGGTGGACGATGGCAACATAGGCACGCTTGAGGGGGTTCACATACACATTCCTCCGAGAGGTCGTCCTCCTCTGGGGTCCTCACATGGGCGCCCCACACGCTCTTCATGAGCTTAAGATCTACCTCCCTTTGCCAGGTGGTGATCTTCTGTTCGAGGTCCTCCTTCAATTGGGATAGGTCTCTCATACGTCCTTGCTTCAGTGGCCATGAGCTGCGAATAGGCTTCGCGTAGCATAGCTTTTTGGCCACCAACTTCCTCTTGGAATCCACATACTCCCTGAGCCTGGATCGAGGGTCCAGCTCCTCGTCCACGGGGTCTTCCACCCACATGGAGAGTAGAGGTTTCAGTGGGGCGACGTACTCGGCGTTCTCCACTTCCTCCACACAGGTCTGCACGAAGAAGGCGTCGTGCTCAGTCTCGTCATCTGAGTGGATAGAGCTAGGTAGCTCAGATAGTCCACACTCAGAGACCCCATCAGGAACAGGTACATGACAGGGAGAGTTGGGGGCGTTGGTGTCAGTCACGACGTACTCATCTCCTCCGGGTGTAGTCTCAACAGCATCTTGAGGTCGTAGGCGATCCTTCAAGTCACCCAAGGCGAGTCCATCGCTTTCTCGTTGTATAGCCTGGACCAGAGTCGGGTCCAGATCCTCCCAGGGAATGGAGGTAAGACCTCTGTCCAGCACGCTAAGCATACTCCCCCATCCGGGCTTCCCAATAGGCGTCTTGCGTCCCAGAGGCACGTAGATGGCCTCATCAGGCAAACGAACAGAGCTGATAGTCAGCCTGTCCAGGAGGTTTCACCAGTACTCTTTGCTCCCATGGGCTCCCCAATCGGGGGAACACAGGACCATACGGGAACGTTCCAAGGCCACCTTGGTCAGCACCTTCCCCAGTTCACTGAACCTAGGGTTCCCGTAGGCCATCCGGAAAGAGGGCCAGTAAAATTTGTACCTTACACTTTCTGAGTGTCTATTTTTTTTTGATTTCAGCAATTTTCTAATGCAGGGACCTGGGCAAGTCCAGAAAAACTGCAGCCGCTGATCCCAATTCGCCAGCTGCCTGAACGAAGCTTCCAGCCTCAGTACTTACCAGTACAGAATATCGCAAGCGGCAAATGGTGCTGCTACACGAAGCCGCAGCTGCGCAACTTTCTGTGGCCTGTCAAACGCTACTGCAAGCAATACAGCAACTGCAACTGTATCTCAAGCAAGAACAAACCACAGCAACGCTTTTGAAGAACTCATCGCGTTTTCCCAGAGTGCCTGTACAACGACTCCAACGACTGTCAGTGTCTACTATAACTGCCTCGCACTGTCACACCGCTGCTGTCGCCTCTTCAGTCAAGAATGAGTCTCCAGACGATCGCTCCCAGGACAACGACAAGAGCTTGGCGGCAACCGTTACAGAAACGCCGTCAACACAAAAGGAGCACCCTGACACTAAACAAGCAGTGCCGAGTACAAGGACGCGCAAATCATTTTCCACTTCGTCGCCACGGTTTACTTCCTGTCCTTCACTCAGTATCAAAGCAAATCACGACAAGGAGTCCAACACTTTCGCGCCGGTGAGCACAAGGAGGCAACAAAATACTCGAATCACGGAATCCGCCTTCGCAACAGCAAACCCGTTTTCTGTGCTGAACACTCAAAGCGCCAAACGGTTGACATCGTCGGCATGGGACACACGGACAGCAAACAAGACAATTCGGAGTGGTAAACATCGTACCGCAGCGAAAGAAGGAGAAGCTACGACCACACAAATGAGTACACACTGCGTTCAAAGAATACATCGAGACCAACGCAGTAACAAGTACGCTCGGAAGTTCGGTGCTAAGAAAGGAGCTCGAAATTGCAGGACGCGCGCCTAAATTGGTCCGACAATTCATCAACACAGCCTAGCAGGCCCTCCCTTGAACGTCTGGGACGCTAGCGCAGCCATTTTGAGCGCGCCTCAACTCGCCACACCGACTAAAAACAAGTCGCGGCCAGCACTCAATACTCTGAAACAGCCCGAGGCCTCTCACTCGACGCCAACCACAAAACCACACGAAGGAGACACCAAAGTATCCGATCTCGGTGACGAACGCACATCAGTGAGTTGGTTTGAGGACGACTTAGGAGACTACCATCTCTGCAGCGAAGCGGAGGTGGACACGTACACCTTATTTCATCGAAGGCTAACGGATGCAGAAGTCGACGAGAGTCCAATCAAGGAAGAGACCGACCTTCTGATTCAACTCAGATATATGAAACCATGTAACACCGGTAACTGTTATTACTGGTCAGAAGACCTCTCCACATCATGAATAATCTCTCATTTACTGATGTAAATTTTGACCCAGTCAGCAACGGCCTATTTTTGCAAAAGGGCCTCGCAGCATGCCTTCTCTAGGTGCAAATACAACTACCTTTGTGTCAGATTATGTATGCTGTGGCTTGAGTTGCCAATTTGCCGCAGTGAATTTTTCACCACACACACCAGCTCACACAAGTATGTTGGTTATCCATCTAATACTCCATGTTGTGAAATGACTTTGTCTTCTGCAACTCAATCACAGTGAGACTGATTATATAATGAATTTTTCATCTTATGTCAGTTTGCTTTGCCCTCTGTATTTCATTTGAAATCACATTGAGACTGATTATATAATGAGTTTTTCATCTTATGTCAGTTTGCTTTGCCCTCTGTATTTCATTTGAAAACTATAGTGTGGCTTTTCCCCTAGGGGTGAAACTACAGGTGGTCTTCAAAAACAGAGTGGAGATGCAGTCCACAAAGGTACTTCCATGATCACTTCACATTATGTCTTTTCACACTCAAAATCTATACCTCACAACTGACACACCCGCACCAGGTCTACGCCGGTGGTACATCGGGTAGGCAACGGCTGCACGCCAGGTGTACACCAGGTACATAAAGTACACACCACATACACTGGTACACACCAAGTCCACAACATACGCACCAGGTACACACCAGATGCACACCAGGTACACACCAAGTACACATCTTGTTCAGAAATAAACTATCAACCCATCAATCAATTTTACCACGCCACCATCGTCTGTCATTAACTCAAATCTCTGCAGCTACGCTGCTTATCCTGGGTGCACCCTGGTGGCCCAGTGGCCTTAAGAAAGCCAAGCACTCCCCATTTTCTATTCCAACTACTATGCTATTCGCCTCATATCTCTCCACATCCACACTCGGGCCTCCAAAGCCCATCAGTTACTTCAGTACATTGTACATACTATTTCAGTGTGTATCTTTTTCTCCGTACTGTTCCGCACTGATAAATTTTGTGACGTCTTAAGAGTAAAATTTGTACCTGCAGTTCTTCCCCTTGCTGCAGTAAAGGTCCGGTACATGCTGCTTGTCGCTGGCGAACAACTCCACACTCAGGTCTTCTCGAGAGTAACCCAACTCCTTCAGACCTTGGTCTAGGACTTCCCCCAATAGTTGATAGTCCTCAGTTTTCGAGGCCGCCATCATGTTCGAGGGCTCCTCCTTCGATAGTCTCAGGTAACTCGAGGTATGTTCCGACTGCTCCAGTGGCACAGACTCTCTGCCACTGCCGTGGTCCAGGTAGAGGATGTAGGGCGCTTGCAGCGTCAGGGATTGTATCTGGGAGTGCTGTACGAAGAAGTCAGTCCCCAGTACAAAGTCAAAGGCCTCAGTGTCCATCACATGGAACCGATGGGCGATAGTCCGGGAGCCCATAGGTACCTCCACTTCACAGTCCCCGCAGCTGTGCACCACATGTCCATCCCCCATGCGTATAGCCGCGGTGGTCATGGTGTTCTTCAGGCTCCCACAAGGTAAAATTTTCTTGGCCACTATAGATATGGTAGCGCCAGTGTCCAATACCCCCAGGTATTCGCGTCCCCTAGTCGGATACGTACCAGAAACACCAGGTCTTGGGTGCCACCAGAGCGTCCCCGTCAGAACTCCACGGGACAGGTCACCTCGAACCCCTTGTTCCGCAATTTGCGGGCCATCCTCATGAAACGGCTCCTCTTCTTAGCGTTGCCGTCATCACCACCTTCATGCTCACACTTGGCTCCTTGTTGTTGCTGGGCCTGCGTTTGTGAGCGTGTGGTAGGACCAGACTGTCCTCCAGAGGGCTCGGAGTTCCCCCCTGGATTAGGGTTGGGGTTGCCTCCGTTCTTGTCCTTGTTCTTGTTGTCGGGCTGGCGGTTAGCGCCTCCTCCTCGTCCACCTTGACCCTTGTCTTGCCCTTGACCACGTCCTTTCGACTTGCCCTTGCCGGAGTCGTTGCCTTTGCCTTTGCCTCCACCTTTGCCTGAGCCTTTGCCAGGATCTTCACCCTTAAGCTTCGCCGATAGGCTTTGCTTATGGTAGCACTCATCCTCGTAGTGCTTCCGCTTACCGCAGAATGCAAACGTGATGGTGCACCGGTAATGATCCGGCAGCTTCGCTTTGGCGCCGGTGTTCTTCTCTTGCTGCTTCCCCTGGACTACGAAGCAGTCTCGCTGCTCGCAGTCAGGGGCGTGCTGCAGGTGGCCCTGCTCGTCTCTGGCATCACACCAGAATAGCTCCTTCACGTTCTCCATGATACGGGCGTGGGCGTGTTTGGGGGTAGTCCCCTGCCCAGGTCGGGACGCTTGGTACCCTTTGCCATGGCCCCCAGAACCTCCACCACCAGGACGGTAGTTGTTCAAGTGCTGGTCGCTCTCCTTCTCCAGCGCCAGCTCCAGGAGTAGCACGCATAGATCCTCGTAGCGGAGGGATCTAGCCTTGCGCTCCGCCGTCGAACGGCACTCGTCCCATAGCTCTCGAGGGAGCTTGGCCACCAACCAGAACAGCAGGTCGTCGCTGCTGTAGGAACCTAGCGTCAGTCGTCCAGCCCAGTGATCCAGGTCAGCCAACAGCTCAGAGACCCTGCCAGGTTTGGGGTTGTTGGGCAGCACGGGCAGGTTCTGGATCTCGGCCCTGATGGAGAGGTCGGTTTCGTAGGTCGGGTATTGCCTTTCCAGGGTAACCAACACATCGGCAAAGGTGGCGGAGTTAGTCACGATCTGCCTGACCTGCTTCTCCAGGTACTTGGTCTTGCAGCACTGCAGGAGCAGATCGCACTTCAGGAGCCCACTAGCGTGGGTTTGGCCGGTCAGTCGTAGAAACCGGCCAAAATTCTCAGCGAACTCGCTGAGGTCCGTGCCTGTGAACTCAGGCAGGTTCACCACGATCTTGGAGGTGGCAATAGCCTTCGCCTCCTGAGACCTGCGTCCCTCAGGGCGTCGGGTCTTCCTCTTCTTCTTCTTCTTCTTCTTCCCCTTTGGGTCGTCGGGGTCCTCCGGGTCGTCGTCCTCCGAGGGCGAAGTAGAGTTCATCGAAGGCGGCTCATCATCGGAGGGGTCTCCGCCTAGATCGCTGGAGCCATAAGGCTCCACGTCCACCATAGCCCTCAAGGCTGTCAGCCCCAGCCGGTCCAGCTCGGCCCTCGTAGAATTCGTCACATGGCTGTAGGTCGGCTGGGCCGTTCTCGGTACGAAGGGACTTCTCGGAATTGCTGCAGGGGTCGGCATCGGTCGACTCCTCAGGCTCCCCAGGGTGTTTGTCAACCCTGCCGCCAGGTGGTTAGGCTGTACTCGGTGGGGAGACATTCCCACCGAGATAGGTGAGGCTTGGGGCGGGATCATCAGGGGCTCCAGCTTCTCTCTGATCTCTTGAGTGAGGTCGCCCACTATTTTTGAAGTGGCTCCTCGGAGCACCTCGTTGATCTTCGACCGCGTCAGGGACCTGTTGGAGGATCTTCCCGATCCTCTACTCCCGCCACCAAGAGATTCGGGTCCTCTCCTCAACCCACTCAAGGTTGCATACCCAGGTGCATACCCAGGAACATCCACATAGGTTCCAGTAGCGGGTAGTGGATGAGGATATTCAGCCGCATACCATTGCGGCGCAGAGCTGGTAGCCACCAGCTCACTGGCAGTAGTTGCCTCATGGTGCGCAGTGGTAGGTGGGCCCATACCATAGGCGGGGTAGGGAGGCATGCCAGTAAAGCCTGTGCCCTCTGCCATAGGCGGGTTGGTTGTGGAAGTGGATGTTGCAGCGGCTGGGAGTGTGGTGGTTAAAGGAGTGGGTGATGCGTGGAGGCCAGAAGCGCTTGGTGCGCCTTCGAAGGTAGGGACATTCGTCAGGTCTTGCCCTTGCTCCTCTCCTTCGTCTGCTTCTTCTCCAGCATCCTTCTCGCTCTCTCTCTTCCTCTTCACAGGCTGAGAGACCACCTCTTCGACGGGCAGGGCCCCGAAGGCCGTCCGGGGTCCATCCAGGGAGTCCTCAGCCGCATCAGCTGGCCCATGTAAGGGCTCCGCCGAAGGTACAGCGCCAGGTGCTGGCCTTGCCGGTGCCTCAGGCGCTGGCGCTGTCTTCACGTCGGCGTCCTCCTTCCTTGTGTCCATCTTCAGTCACCCTTCTGCTTATATGTGCCTGTACTCGGACCACTGGATGTACGGCGCGGGGTTGCTGCCGGTGCGCAGAGACAGACTGCCTCTGCTACCAGAAAAGTTTATAGTGGTTTCAGCACTGTGTTTTTGTCTCTCCTGCTGCTTGCTGCCGGTGTAGGGTTTCGTGCTGCTTGTTTTGGAAGATGAAAACCTTTTGTTTGCAGAAATAGAGTCAATCCAGGATAACCCAAGCCAGAGGTGTGCAAGGAGAAGAGAATCAGGATCAAAGCATGCAGGGCTGCAGTGTAAACAGTGAAAGATGAAAGGATATTCACAGAAACTGCAACTCAGGTCAAATCGGAATGCATATTCACAAAGATAGCTGAAATGTTTTGGAAAAGAGTTGGAAAACTGCCCCATGGTCACTCTATCTCCATAGTGCCATCTCAGGAGATGTGCACTCTTTGCTTTGGGTCCCATATGTGCTGAGGTGGCAGGGCATGTGGCGATGAGGTCACTGCCATGTCACATGGGATCTTCCTGGTTAGCTAGGCTGACCAGGAATTGAACCCAGGACCTCTCAAAAAGAGGTGCCCAGCCCCCTAGGGTGCATACCACTAGGATAGCTAAGAATTCATGGAAAAACATAGATAAATTCATAGGCTCTGCCTTGGATATGTCAGTTCTCAGTCAACTCAGGAAAAGATGATTTGCTTCAGATTGAAAGGGTATTAAGGGGTCCACTCCATATCCTGATTGGGTGTTTGGTTCCATAGGTCAAAATGTGTTATCACCATTTTTGGTGGGACCAATACTAAGATAAAAATGCATGGATGCTCGGTGCATCTCTAATACAACTAGAGTATGCCTCAAAGCATTGGAAAAGCACTTTTTCTTACTCCAACCATCGACGGCCCTAGGGAACATGCTCCATGACCTCTGGCATGCAAAGCAACAACTGGCGACCCTCCTCCACACCGACACCTCCCAAACCCGCCGCCAGATACACCACTGCAGGACGCGGATAGCCCACATCAGGGCAGACCTGCAGCGGTGGCACATCCACAGGCAACAGCGCATCGCCCAGGAACACCAACAGTATGCGCAACATGAACTCCCCTACAAGGCCATCCGCCACCTCAACGACGCCATGACCGACACCGGCCACCGCACCATCACCACGGTCCGGCAGGAGGACGGCTCCCTCACCATAGACCCAGCCACAGTGCTCCAACCCACCCAAGACAGCTTCCTCCGGCAACACAAGCCCACACAAGACATACTAGACCCAGACACCCAGGCCAAATTCGACTGCCTCCCTCGGGTCTTCAACCACGCCCAGAGGAGGCAACTGGAAAAGCGCCCGTTCACCATCCACAAAGTCCGGAAGGCCATCCACAGTCTCCGGCAACACAAAACCCCAGGCTACGACGGCCTCCCTGCGGAGGCATACTACCACCTCCCCGCCCACCTCCTCCGCATTCCCCGCCCACCGCCTCTGGGACATCGTCACGGAGCTGACCCTCCTGCCACCAGACTGGGCAAACGTTGTCCGCCCCCTCTACAAAAAAGGGGACTGGGCAAACCCGGACAACTGGCGCCCCATAGTCTGTGCGGTCACGGAGGTCAAAATTGTCGGGACCATCCTCCTACGCCACATCCGCCCCCACCTGGACCCCCACATACCAGCCAGCCTCTGGGGGGCCATCCCAGGCCGGTCCCCACACGAGGCCATCTTCCTCCAGGACACCATTGCCGACATGGACCCGGTGGACCTCATCATCGCCTCCCTCGACGTCAAAGGAGCCTTCCCGAACACCCCCTGGCTCTTTCTAGAAGCGGTGTGGAAACGCCTGGGCCTCCCCTTCTACAACTTTGCCTCCGGCTACATCTGCACCCGCAAAAACACGGTCCGCACTGGAGCAGGCCTCACCCCCTTCCTAGAGCCAGGCAGCGGGGCCCCCCAAGGAGGAGCAGACGGCCCCTTCCTGTACCTTCTAGTGAAGCCCCCCCTCGCCCTTACAATCGAGCAGGATTACCCGGCCTACGCACCCTACCCCCTCCTCTCCCCCCTGTTGGGATTCGCGGACGACACGAGCCTCACGGTCGCGCACACCCCACACGAACCCCATGCCCCGGACCCCGGGTCAACGGTCACCCAACAGGCCAATGACTTACTGGACGTGACCGTCTCCTACCTCTCCCACAACAACCTCATCGTCCACCAAACAAAGTCAGTGGCCATGATCAAGGGGTCTGCCACACCCCCCACCCTAGGGCCACAAGGGCCCCCCATGCAAGTCGTGACAACCACCACCCACCTGGGGGTAATCCAGGCCGCCAACCCTGAGGACGCCACCCTCCCTCCGAAGTTGCAATCACACCTCGCCCATCTCCCCAGATATGCGTCCCCGACCACGAAGGCCCTCTCCCTGTCCCACCAGAGCCTGGCGTACTACCTCACCGGGGTCTTGAACGCCTCCATAGGCTTCCAAGCACTCCACCTGACACACCCCACCAACGCCCTCCAGCCGGCCACACGCGCCGTGAGCAAGGCATGGGCAGCACACGGGGGCTGGCCCACTTCCATACCCACCCGCGCCATCCGAGCGGCATGGCCCCACTTTGGGGACGCCATAGGGGACGAGGTGAAAGCGGCCTACACCAGACACACCGCCCTCCTCCTTCACTGCGGCACCCACAACCACTCACCGGAGGTCCTCGAGGTCACCACAATCCGCCTCCAAGCCGCACAACGGGGCCACAACACGTGCCCGCGCTGGGTACTCCACCAGACGGGCATGCCCACCAACATGAACACGCGCCTGTGGAACCACCTGCAGCTTCTCCTCCCATCCCCACACCACGCCATACTCACCAACGGCACGTGCCGAGAGGAAGGGCCCTTAGCGGTCCTCTGTGGGGACCTCCACCATCACCCCAAGGGCACCATCCACACCATAGACCTTGTCGGGGCCTCCATCACCGTAGTATACGTCACCCTCCCCCAAAATGCGGGTCCTGCACCACAGCGGGGCACACTACACCCCCTTTCTACAGCTTCCCGAATGGCCTCAATACCGCCTCTTCCACCAGTAACTCACGCAGACGGCACGAGCAGCGGGACACACTCTGCCGGGAAGCAAAGACATGCAAAGAGCCTACCGAGAGTTCACAAAGCAACACTCCCGACCCATCCCAGTGACACCGCCCTACGCACCCACCGGCTCGGAACACGAACCCGTTCCCCCGGTGACGGGCCCAGTCCCAACACTAACCCTACTACTGGCCCCGAATGAAGCCAAACCTGCGCAGACCACCGTCATCCACCACGGGGCAAAATGGCGCATACCGAAACACCACATGACCGCCCGAGACCTACCACGGGTCCCCCATGACTCCCAGAGCATGCCACGCACATGTTGGGCCTGTGACCCCGAGGCACCAACCACACCATGGCCCGTACTACACCTCATAGCACGCCACCACACCCAACCCACAACCCACCTACCACCACAGGCCTACGCATGGGTAGCCCCATGGTTCCACCGCACCGACACTAACCCCACGGTAGCATGGAACCCCGACCACGTGCCAAAATGGCTCTTCACCACTACACCCACATGGCCCCGCCCCGACCCGGCAGGGGTCGCAATTCGTTACAGCATGTACAAGCCAGGCAGAACGGGCAAGCACAAGCACCCCTACTATCCGCTCCACCACTCCTGCCACACACCGGAGCACCGAACACAAACCCTCACATGCCACGACCTAAACTCAGACACAGCCTACATCCTCCACTACATCTACTCCTACCTCACACAAGGACAGCCGGAGCAGGGACTCATAGCCCTGTCCCCCCAAGCGAAACATATCATCTCCAAAGGAATAGGGGTGTACGCCATCCCCATCCTGCAGCCCACAACCCCAGTAGCCCACCTTGCCACGGGCCCCGCCATATACGCCTACCTGCCCATGAACCCATGCCGCCTCCCACAACCATCACCGGCAGACCGGCTCTTCTTCACCGACGCCTCAGGCGAATCCGCCCTTACGCCCATCACCGGGGGGGGCACCCTGCAGCCAACCCACACCGGGGGACACTACCACATGGACCACCACACGGGCCACACCACCTATGGGGCCTCCTCTCAGGGGGAGCTAGGGGCCACCGCCGACGCCATCGCCGAGATCGTGGCCCAACTACCCGCCCACCTCCCGCACATCGTCAGGGTCTGGTTCGTGGTAGACGCCACTGTCGACACACACCTGCTCCTCCGCATAGCAAGGCAACCACTCGACAAAACCACCGCGACGAGCCTCGGCACCCAGGCACTGCTGCTCTGGAAAGCCCTTCGCAGCCTTCCCCCCTACGTCCAACTCCACATCGTGAAACTAGAGTCCCACAGACACCAATACGGAAATGGTAAGGTCGACAACCAGGCCGTACACCAGCGCACAACGCACCCACCAGCCCTGCAGATCCCTGACCTCGGCCGAAACCACACACACCTCCAACACATACCCCCCGTACCCGAGCCCCATCAGACCCCGGACTGGGTACCAGAGGACGCCCCCTATTCCTCCCACGACAGAGCATACCACTACCCCAACCCCATCCAACATCTCGCCCGCATGCTCGGCGACGCAGACAGCCGGGCGCACATCCAGGAGCTCCAGGACAGACTGCAAATCCCCCTCTACCACTCAGCGCTGCGCCCAGCAAACGTCCCAGCCCACCTCCAAAAACGACGCATCCAGCTCCTCAGGGAGCAACTACCATTCCTCACCAGGGTCGCCAGATGGCTCGCCCGCAAACACATCCTCGTCCTCGAAGAACACACCCGTCCCGTGCGACCACACCACCCCGGAGGACTGGGAACACTTCAGAAAATGCCCCTTCCATACAGGCAGGGACACGCTAGTGGGCTGGTCCCCGGCGGAAACCCTACGACAACACGAAGGATGGCCAACCCACAGCCACGCACACCAGGCCACCGAACACCTCTTCCAGGTTTTCCTGGGCAAAGAGGCCACCATGAGAGGGGCGGTGACACAGGCCCTGCACCGACACCTCACCAAACACACGGAAAGCCTAATGGAGGCAGCAGCGCACCTCCAGCTAGAGGCAGTCCGCGGGGCAGCGGCCCAAATAGTACACCGCAAACACCTCCTGTTAACACACGCGGAGCAACTCACCGACCCCACCGCCAGGGAACACATGCAGCGTCTCATCCATTACCATGCCGTGCATGACCCAGACGTCCACCAGCCCACTCCACGCCAAGCACACGCCCCCCATCCCCATCCACAGGCCTCCAAGACACCACCACAGCGCCCCGAGGCCCATCTCTCACCCAAGAAGCCACCTGGCACCGCCCAGCCCGGCCGAGCCAAACCAGGGCCAACCATACGTCGACGTAGACGCGCAAGACCCCGGCAACCCATCCAGCCCACCCCCCCCGGACCCGGGGCACCCCCCCCTCACACCGGCCACCATTCGCGACCCGGATCTCCTCCGAGCAACCCTCCAAGGCAGGGCCCCGACCACCCCCCTGGGCTAATACCGCCTACAAGAGGACTGGACCAAGCTCACCGTCAAAGCCCTCCGGGACCTGACCACCCCAGGCAACGGCCTCCACGAGACCATCGTAGACCTCGTACTCTGGCAAGCCCGCAAACACACCCAGGGCCTGCACGTCTGGATCCATCCCATCGAGTGGGGCCAGGCCCTGACACACGACACCGACATCAACGTCACGCGTCAAGGGAGTGTACGCCTACGTTGGGCCCCAGCGGAGAAGGACCAACCAGCGGACCCGAACCGCCCGGAGCAGTGGGAACAGGCCACCGCACCAACCCGCGACACCGCCCTCCGCGCCGCCGGCCTCCGCACCCCAGACGACGACCTCCCCCCCCCACCTACAGACAGTGACCACCCCCCGCCGGAGGTCTGGGTTACAGTCCCCGAGCGCGGGCACCACTACGTGATAGCCGCTACGGCTACGTCCCCCGGCCCGCAATGGCTCGTCAAAGGGACAGACACCATGCTCGCCCCAGGGGCCGCCCCGCCAGGGGCAGTAGGGGACCCCACCACCCAGCACAGGGTCCTCAGGGGCGTCCTCCAGCCAGGGGACAAGCCCCAATCCCGCGCCCTGGCCCAAATCACCTCAGGGAAGGCGGGCTACCACCTGGGATTGGCCATGCTCTGCCTGACCCACTGGATCCAGTCCCGCTGGCCACCCACGGGGACTGTGCCCTGGATTTGGGCCATCCCCACCGCCCACACACAAGTAGAGGCGGGCCCGGACACGCGGCCAAACCCCCCCCCCAGACCGCAGCAATCCCTCACCTGCGGGTACCACACGATCCACAGGGTCCTCACCCGCGTGGGTCTTAGCCCAAAGCTAGCATACTGCCTTCCCACCACTGACCAAGAGGTCCACCAGATACGCAAGCTTGTCTGCAAAATCCTTGCCGCGGCAGCAGAAGACGGCAAGCTTTTCCTCCAAACCGCCCGGCCTACAACTGTCCACGCAGGCGCGCCGCGGCGAGCGGACAGATACACCGACACAACACACCCCACCGCACAATCCCTGCCCAAGCCCCTCCCCTCTCGCTGCTCACCCGGAGACCCACACACGCCCACCATCGCGCGCGGCCCCAGGCCCCGCGACACGGTCCTCCCCCACCCGCCCGAACACCAGCACACGCCCGCCACAGACCCACCCGCCGGACACCCCTGACCACCCCCCACACTCGACAACCCACACACACCCGCCGAGAGGAGCCCCGCGCCCCGCGGCACGCCCACCCCACCCAGTGGCCCGCCCACACCCCCCGCACACACCCCAGAAGACCCAGGCCCACCCCCCCCGGCCCCTGAATGCAGCCCACGCGAACTGTTCCCCTCCGCGAACGCCAACCCACACAACCTGACACATTGCAGGACCCCGGCCCAGCCAAGCCCAGAAGGAGAAGGCCACAGCCCCGCGCCTCCCTCCCCCGCCGCTGCCGACCAGATCGGCCCGCCGGGCAGCCAGGTCACAACCGGCCCCCCCCAGCCGCCCGCCCCCAACCTACAGCCGGAGGACATGCCCTCCATCCTCCCCGCCGTGGCCACAGCAGAAGCCGCCGCCCACAAGCCCGCCCGCATCACAGCCCAACCCGCGTCCACCACCTCCTCCTCATCCTCAGCCTCAACCACCTCCTCCACCTCATCCTCCGGCCCTCTCCTCCACGCCGCCCTCATCCTCAAGGCCACGGCAAAAGCCAAAGCCGCGGCAGCACGCACTGACCCCCCGACCCCCACACAGGCGACTCGGACACACCGGCAACGCACCGGGAAGACCCCCGACCCCACATCGGCGCCCTCACACCTCCCAACAGAGGTCCTCCTCAACCTGGAACCGGACCCCAACCCCGAACCCGACCCCAAACCCAAGCCGGCGCCCACGCGAGCACACACAACACCACAAACGCAAGGACACAAACCCAACCAACACCGCCCCGACCCAAACCCTCACCCAAGCCAGGACCCCCCACCCACCACAACCCACGCTCCCCTCCCACCGGCAGCCACCACCACCGCAGAGGCGGCCACCCAACACGACCCCGTCCAAACCCTCGTCCACATCCCCGTCACCAAGCGCCCCGTCATCCATCCCCCACAAACCACCACCACCGCCGGCTAAACAGACCCAGGGACGTGGGACCCCTCGACCACCGTCACCGTCAAGCCTGGCCCCCGACCCGCCCCCCCTGCCCACCACAGAGTGCAGCCCCAGGGGCTGCGCACGATGCCCAACCCCCCACCCCCACAAGGGGGACCGGAATACCCACAAGGGGTCCAAGGGCCATACCCGCACCACCAACCCCACCACTACCAGCGCCACCACCACCAGCGGCCCCACCACCACCACCAACAACACCACCCCCACCACTACCACTGCCCACCACCCTACCCCACCGGGCCACAACCCCCCGTGCACGAACAGCACCAGCGAATGGGATGGCAGCCACCGAGCGCTCCGCCGGCATACCCCACCTACCACCAGGGGCCACCCCCCCCGTACCAGCCATCCCCCCGTACCAGAAACCGTATCCCCCCGGCCACCACGTCCACGCCGAAGGGGCCCCCCGGGCCCAACCCCGCCAAGGACAGTCACTCGACCCATACCACCAGCCGCTGCTGCCACCACACCCCTACGTGGCGGATCCATGGACAACGGGGGACCTCCCCTCCCCCCCCCCAGTACCAGACGGCACCACGCGAAGCCCCCCAGGACCCGGCGACGCCTCCTGACTGGCCCGACTCGAGCGATGAGCCCCGGTCCCGCAAACGGCGGCGCTCCTGCTCCCCCCCCGCACGGCACACTCGCCCCCGGCGCCCACACTCCCTACACCGCCACCGCGCCTCAACCACCCACGCGCGCTCCTCCCGCTCCCCCAGGTGCCACCACGACCCCCCGGGACCCCGCTCCTGCCGCTTCCGCTCCCCCGGACGCCACCACGAGCGCCACCGCCAGCCCATGTCCACCTCCCCCTCCCCCCTCCGGCCATACAAGACCCCCACCCCTAGCCCCCGCCACTACCGCTCCCGCTCCCCCCGGCGCCGCCAGGCACACCACCGCCGCCCCACGTCCACCTCCGCCTCCCCCCACAGGCCCCGCCGGCTCCCTGTTCCCCCCGCCGCCCATACCCATCCACCACCCCCAGCCCCAGCCACCACCACTCCCGCTCCCCCGGACGCCACCAAGCGCGCCACCGCCGCCCCATGTCCACCTCCGCTCCCGTTCCCCCCTCCGCCCGTACCCGTCCTCCACCCCCAGCCCCCGCCACCGCCGCTCCCGCTACCCCAGGCACCGCCACCACCACCACCATCACAGGTCCACGTCCTCCCCCGCCGCTCCAGGACCCCGGGCACGGACCCCTCCCCCCCCCAGGCCCCCGCCCACCTCGCCTGGTGGTCTGCCCACGCTTTGCAGGAGCTCCGCCGCTGGGTAAAGTGGGCCGGGGGAGCGGGAAGGCAAGATGGGGTGCACATGAGGCATACCTTCGAGGAGATACGCACCCGCACCCCGCCGACCCCAACGAGGCCGCCCCGGAGGCCATCATGCCGCAAGCGGCATGGGAGGCCCTCCTCCGCGATGCGGTCCAGGGCCTCCGCCCCCCCTACACCCCCCAAGCCCTCCGCCAAAGGCTCCAGGCCACCCACCCCCAGGCCTGGGCCATCGGCGCCCCCTCCCCACCCCGCCCCTCCCGCCACCAGCACACCAGGAAGGGGGAGGACAAGGGCAAGGGAAGGGCAAGGGGCACCAAGGGGCACTCAGGCAAGAGGGCACGGAGGGGCCCCAAGTGAGGGCAGGCACCCATAGGGACAGGGCGCCAGAAGAGACACCACATGGGGGCAGGAAACCACCCAAGAACCAGGAAGGGGCAGGAGCGGGGACCAAGGCGCGGAGGAAAAGGGCACCACGGCAAACGCCACGACCCACACCCAGGAAGGGCATACCACGACGGGGCAACCAGCGCCGCCCCACCCCCACCGAACGCCCCACGACTCCTGGGGGCGCACCCCCCAACACGCACCGCCGAAGCAAGCATCGGACGCCGTACGGATCACACCAGCGCACACCCACCAGCCACCGGAAACCACACGGGGAAGGGAGGGCACACCTACACGGGTAGAACGGGCCACACCCACAGAGGAAGCAGCAGGGAACGCCGCCGCACGGCGCACCACCACACCCTCACCGCCAGGCGACGACTCCGGCCGCCACAAGGGCCACCTCACAGGCACCGGAAGAGGACGAAAGCACGGCCACAGCAACCAGGGCTAGGGACCGAAACCCCCAGAGGACACGGGACCAAGGCCCAGGCCCCAAGGGAGGGCAACCCCACGGACGCCTACCAGACCTACCAGCCCAAGCGGCACGCCCAGGCCCCCACAGCACGGAACCAGCGAGACATTCACACCTAACCACACCCCCCAGCCACCAGCCAGCCACACTCCGGCCTGCACTCCGCACCACGACACAAGCCAGGCTGACCTCCACTGACCCACCACGGCACAACGCGAGACCACGGCACACCGAACCACAGCGCGCCACAGTGCAACGCGCCACAGCACGACGCGACGCGACGCAGCACAGAGCGGCACAACACGGCACGACTGACCCTAACCTGAAGGACTAACCGAAGCAAGCCATCGCACACCCCGGAAGGCGCTGCACCAGCACGCCACACACTGGCACCGCAGGCCACACACGGGGCCACCGCGCGCCCGGCAACAACGGTGGCAGACCACCCAGAAGGTTAAAACCGGCACCGCAGAGGGGAAAGGACACGAACAACCCCAGCCCCCTAACCCAGAGCCACACGCGGCCGCCTGGCGCAGCCGCCCAGCCGGCAGAGCCAGGACCTAACCCGGCAAGAAGGGGCACCGAGCCCAACGTGTACATAGCCCACCCGACCCATGGGGCCGGAACACGGCCAAACGGAACGCAACCGCCAACAGCAGCCCGGAGGACAACAGTGAATGCGGGCCAGTGCGTGCACCAGCCCAGGGAAGGCAGAGGGAGGAACAGGCAGCCCCCCCCCAAAAAAAAAACCAGAGGGGGGAGGGGGGGGGGGCGCGAAAACAGCCCACAGCCACCAAACCGCCCGCCAACACCACCAGAGGCGGCCAAACCCCCCACCCAGAAGGCACCAAAGACAGGACCCCCAAAGAGGCACAGGCAGAGCACCCAGCCAAAACCGGCAACACCAAGCCAGGAACAGCGGCCCACCGGGAGAAGGGACACCGAAACATGCAGACACACACCACGAAAAAAAAAAAGAGCCAGCAGCCCAGCCCGAAAGAAAGGGGATGGGGGGACAGGGACCACAAGGCCCGGGACAGGGACACCAAGCAACCGACACCACAAACAAAAAAGCGCAAACAACACACCCCAACAACCCAGCCAAGGAGGGCGGGGCACAGCCGAGACCCGGGCCCAGCACGCACGCCAACACCGCACACCGGAACCAGAAACGGCGGAGGGCAAGCGGAGCGCGCACGAAACCACACACGTCCCATAAGCAGGCCGAAACCTAAGCCCAACCACGAACACCACAAACAGCCACTAGAGGGACAACACCATAAACCGTGCCCAAACACACCAACCCAAGACCCCAGCCAGGACTGGCGGGGTTCACGAAACCCACACCCAACCGCAAACCGGACCCAAACGCAAACGCCGCACAACAGTAGAAAACCCAGTGCCCACAGCCCGGGCACTGAGGCAGCCCGTGCCATGCAGGTGACCTGGCCAAACGAGATCCAGAGACCGGGGGTAAGGCTGCATCCTAAGGCCTGCGCTGCTTTGGGACTCGAGGCGGAGCGTGCGACTCCCAGGCGCCTCGGAACCCTAGTACCAAGAAGCTGCATGCATGCCTTGGGAACGGGATACGCCAGGAAGTCCGGTGAACCTCTACCGTTCCGCCCAAAGGAGGGGACGTGCGCAAGCACGGGGGCACACCCTCCCGGCGAGACAAGCACGTCACGCCGGCGGCGATCAGCCCTCCCGGTGTTGCCCGGGGCCGCTTTGTTGGGGGCCAACAGCCAGGTCTAGCGGGATGTAAGCCGCCTCCCCTCTTCACATGCGGAGCCTCTTCCTGTTCGTCACAGGGGTGACGCCAGGGGGAACCAAGGGGCGCCTCTCCAAAACCGAGTGCACCTACCTACCTACCTCGAAGAGAGATGGTCCTGCCCGGAACCAGGCCCTGAGAGAGATGGTCCCACCCCAATCAATGCCCGGAGAGAGAACCTAACCAATGCATGGCCCAGGAGTGAGAACCTAACCAATCCATGGCCCAGGAGAGAACCTCACCAAAACCCAATCCCAAGACCATGCATATGGAGGGAGAGTCTCCCCTAGCCATGACTCAGGAGAGCATTCATGCACTTGGAGTGAGCATCCCCAACCTTAACGGACGATTGTCCCTAAATCCATTTGCCAAATTAAGTGAACCCATGCCCTATTGCTTGCTGCCAAGAGAAAGATAGTTGATCACCAACAATGTTTGACCACTGATATGAATTCACCGAAGGTCAGCGGAGTAAGACGGCAAATGAGAGGTTAACAACCAGGACATAAATGCAATTCTCCACCTTTAGCATGTTCACCCATTGCAAGTGCACACATCATGTTCAACACACACACTCACCAAAAATTGACCCTCTTTGATTTGATGGGAGATCAATTTGTCATGACACATGCAAAGGAAACAAATGAAGAACCAAGGAATAGATTCGGGCCACGCGAGGCAGGCGACGGCAAAATGCGGCAGGGAGCGACAGGAAAGCGACAGGCTGGCAACAGGAAGATGACAGGGTGGCGGCAGGAAAACAACCGGAAAGCGGCAGGAAAGCGTCAGGGAAGCAACAGGAAGCCACAGGCAGGCGACAGGAAGGCGACAGGGAAGGTGCAACAGGAGGGCAACAGGGAAGCGACAGGGCGGCGACAGGGTGGCGACAGGGAGCCCTACGTGCTCATTGGGATCAGGTACTTCACACAGTGGTTTTACCCGGTTTAACCCGGTTGAACTCGGAAGGGGCGCGGTTGAACCGCTGAACCGCGGTTGAACCGCGGTTGAACCACCGCCAGCGCTGGCGGCGGCGGCTCGCCAGCGGCGCCGGCTTTTCTGAACAAAATATTTGCAGAACCACCTGAAACTGACGGGTGACAAACTTTTTTTCTAAAATGTCCGACCACTGGCTGCAAGTGGTGAACGACCACTACAGCGGGTGGGGGGACCAACAGCTGGTGGACGACTTGTTCACCTTTTTCTGCACAAACGGCACGACAAAACGCCTATGGAAACAACTTGCTGACCGAATTGGTAACACACAGAGGGCTTCCAAACAGACAAAAAGGGTCACAAAAAAACCTTTCACAGGATCGGACGCTGTGCGCCTCTTTTTGGACCTTGGGATGCCGAAGCAAAGGTATGTGGCATAATGCACACATGCCTACAAGTGGTCCAACGTGGTTCAACGGTGAGGCTGAACCCTTATCACAAATGAACAATTGTGATTGTGCTTCATGACAACGTTTGCACGGCAAAATAATCGCTTAATGTTGCCCAAAGCATGAACATATGAGTTGCAACGTGTTGCCCGCGTCACAAATGTGAATACTTTGTGGTTTGTACCATTGGACGCTTTTTGGTGCCATGACGGCAACCCATTCAACCGCAGGTTCAACCGCGCACTTTATCCCAATTTCTCGGTTCAACCGTCCCTAGGTACAAGAAGCTTATTTCGTGGGCCGATGCCAAAGAAACAACAGGGAAGCAACAGGAAACAAGACATAGCAACAGCTTAAGCAACAGGAAAGCAAGAGGAAGACGACAGGAGGGCGACAGGGCTAGCGGCGACAGGGAAGCGACAGGGAAGCGACAGGAGAAAGCGACAGGAGAGCGACAGGAGAGCGACAGGAGAGCGACAGGAGAGCGGCAGGGTGTTTTTTTGCGACGTGAAGGCGACAGGAAGGCGACAGGAAGGCGACAGGGATGCGACAGGAGAGCGACAGGCTTGTGGAGGACAACACGTGAGACAAGATAGTACATGGTTTTTTTTATAGGTGGATATATGTAAATAAAATGAGAACCAATGTTTGTGATTTATTGGGATTCTTATGAAGATGTCATTTCATTGTTACATGGATAAACGTTTACCATTTGGTGAATTTTAATCTTTTATGGAATCACTACATTCAGCAGGTATATTTCACCTGAAACTGGAAGCCAAATGATAAAGATAAAGATAGGTTTCAACTGCAAACTGTCCCGATCATAAACCGTCCCGACATCCCGAAAACAAGAACTGGTCCCGACAGCAAGAACTCTTGAGAACTCACTATAAACAATAAACAGAAAATGTGGCAAGAAGAGGACAAAAATAACACTGTCAGGAACAAAAAAGAGCAAGAAAGAAAAGGTCCTTGTGTGTGTACAACTTAGCTGCTCGATCAGTGTGCCGCAGTGATAGCCGACCCATTTCTATCCCCAAGATCAGGACCTATTTTTCCTCACAGGTTTCCTTGCACTGATCTATCGCCTATCCGTGGATCCCGGAGGAGCCCGGCAACAACGCGTTCACGACCCCAGGAACAGGCAACGTCTCTGCCCTGTTTCCCCGGTCTCTCTCTGAGCTCTCCCGCACAGCACAGCACAGCACCATTCAGCACCGCACAGCACAGCACAGCACCATTCAGCACCGCACGGCACAGCACAGCACCATTCAGCACCGCACGGCACAGCACAGCACAACTCAGCACCACACCGCACAGCACAGCACAATGCAGCACCGCACGGCACAGCACAGCACAACTCAGCACCGCACGGCACAGCACAGCACAATTTAGCACCACACGGCACAGCACAGCACCAATCAGCACCGCACGGCACAGGGGCACAATTTAGCACCGCACGGCACAGCACAGCACCATTTAGCACAGTACAGCACCATTCAGCACCGCACAGCACAGCTCAGCACCATTCAGCACCGCACGGCACAGCACAGCAACAATCAGCACCGCACCGCACAGCGCAGCACAAGTCAGCACCGCGTGGCACAGCACAGCACAATTTAGCACCGCAAGGCACAGCACAGAACAACTGTGCACACCAGCGAGGGCACACGCGGCAAGGAGCAGACCGCTCGCCTGTTGGACAGTAGCCGACCCTGCTACACGCAACCTGTTACTTTGCAGGCACTGACCAACCCTTCGATCCTCATTGTCTTTTGGTCACTGAGAGTGGCAGAACATGGAGCCTGTGCAGTGAAGTGCGGTACCAGCTGCGTGTGGTGACGGCCATGCTGGCTGCAATGGGCCGCACTTGGACACGCGAGAAGGAGGTCATTTCGGGCAAGAGGCACTATGATTTCAGCCGAGTCGAGCTGCAGCCCCCAGGCGTATGGACGATCAACATCAGGCTGGTTTTTTCGGAGGTGTGAAGTGCTCTTGATCTGCCATGCTGGCAACAAACCCCACGACCCCCCTCTTCTTGCAATGCACAGTTGGGACTATGAATAGTGGTTGCGCCAACCTTCAGAAAACAGCGGTACTGGTCTTGGACAAGACAGTTTTTGCATTGCCCTAGGGTGTGCATGGGGAGTGGAGCCCCCAGTGGATACGGGTTTGGCCAATCATCAACCAGTGCCCAAAGCCAGGGAGTGCTTTCTGGTGTCTCTCCACTGTGTTGTTGTGTGTTTGCTGCTTCGAGAAGTGCACATTCTAAGCGGTGAGGCATTCCCATGCTGGTTCATTGGCTGGCCTTGTGCATTTTGTGGATATGCTGTACGATGTTGGTACCACTACCAGCTCTTCGTTTCTACCCTGCGCACCTGGTACTGCATAGTACTTTGTAGTCTGTACCTGTACCTGCTTGGTAACAGGTCGCACATTTCTGCGAAGTGGTCAAAAGTGGTATGCGCCTGCGCATGCAGCGGATGCCGAGGACCTGGAGGTCGAGCTGCTGCAGCGCCTCATTCGTGGTTTGTCCAACGATGGCTTCAAGAGCCTGAGGCAGTGGCTCTTTGAGGGCCGGGTGCACAGCACCGAGGTCAACACGCCCCTGATGGACCTGTTGGGCAACAAGGTTTTAGCCGACACCAGCGCGTTCAGAGGGGACTCTGACAAGTACAAGATTGAGCTGCTGAAGCACTTCAGCGTGGCGAAGATCTGCAGTACGCCCATTTGCATGCAGTTGAGTGATCTGTACGGCAGACAGACATGGACTTTAGGGAAGGCGGAGTGGGATGCAATCCATGAAAGTACTTGCATCTACACCTCCAACATGCTGCCCGGGAGCTTCTTCCTGCATTTGGTCCGTATTGTTTCTGACAGCAGGTTTGCAACCCACTACGACCCTCACGCCGCCATTAACAGCGGTTGAAGGCAATCGCCCGCCACAGCCTTCGGCGGCGCTATGGCTCGGCCGAAACGGGTCCGGCAATTCAGCGCGGCGGCACGCCGATAGTGGGACTCACTCATTGGAACTCACCGTCATTGGGGTCTCACCATCATGGGGACCTCCGTCATTGGGACTCACCATCATCAGCCGGTTAAGTACTAACAATTTTTTTGCCAGATGGGATAATTGTGAGTCTGATATTGGTTCAGACGTACATTTGCTCTGTGCTTCCTTTTGAACAGTTGACTGATTGGTCGTGGCAACCTTGACTGACTCACCATCGTGGGGACGCACCATCATTGGGACTCACCATCGTGGGGACTCGCCATCATTGGGACTCACCATCATTGGGACTCACCATCGTGGGGACTCAGCACACCATTGGGACTCACCATCATTGGGACTCACCATCATGGGGACAACCATCATTGGGACTCACCATCAGCGGCCCAAGTACTAATATTTCATTTGCCAGATTGGATAATTGTGAGTCTGATATTGGTTCAGACCTACATTTGCTGTGTGCCTCCTTTTGAACAGTTGACTGTTTGGTCGTGGCAACCTTGACTGATTGGTTGTGGCAACCTGGGGGGGGGGTTTGGGACAGCAAACACCCCCCCCCCAGGGGAAAAACAACTGGCAGAGGTAGGGAGCGGGGTTGCTGATGCAACATGGACAGGGGGTTGGCGTAAAGGACTGCGGGCAATCCCCGCAGTTGCAAAATGGCACCGCTCCATTAAATTGGAAGGGGACTAAATTGCCACACTGCAGCTCCGCGCCAATCACAGCCAAATGGTACGGGGCTTTGCGTCAAGCAACGTTTCCCCTGATCCTGCGCATCAGCAACCCCCACAACGCTCACGAAAACGGTGACAAACTTTGAGCTACTTGTCTTTTGGGTGGGAACATGGGCGGGCCTGAGCAGCAGGGAACTGGCAGCAGAAAATCTGCTGGATGCTCCTTCAGGGGTTTGCAGCAGAAAACGTTCGGGGGGGGGGTGGGGTGGGGGGCACCGCCATGAAGGGGGCAGGGGTGGGCAGGCTGCAACTGTGCTGCGGGGTGCAAGGTACATCACAAGAAATTTGGAGGGCAGCAGCAAACTGGCAGCAGAAAATCTGCTGCAGGCATTTTGGGGGGGCTGTGGTCGGAGAAAGCAAAATTGGCATAAGGTCTGCTGCAGGGGTGGGGGGGGGGGCAGGGAGTTTGACATTTCAGAGCAAGCAACTTGCAGCAGAAACCCTGGGGGGGGGGGGGGGGCACCACCATTAAGGGGGCAGGGGTGGGCAGCTGCAACTGTGCTGCAGGGTACAGGGTGCAGGGTGCACCACAGGAAATTGGAGGGCAGCAACAAACTGGCCGCAGAACATCTGCTGCAGGCATTTGGGGGGGGGCTGTGTGTGGTGACAGAAATATTCAGGGGGAGGGCGTTGGTAGCTGCAACTGTGTTGGAGGGTGCAGGGTACACCACAGAAAATTAGAGGGCAGCAACAAGCTGGTAGCAGAAAATCAGCTGCAGGCATTTGGGGGGGCTGTTGCAGGGGGGGGGGGGGGGGGGCAGGGAGTTTGCCAGTTTCCAGTAGAACATTTGGGGGGGGGGACAATGCTGGTTACCACCCCCATTCAGTCCTGAAGGCTCTGCATGCAGCAACACATACAGGAATTTAATATGGTTACTTATGGTCTGTGCACTGTCACGTCAGCATTTGGAGCAGACAACCAATTTCTTGTGTCCAGTTTCTCAGGGTGACTGGAGAGGAGTGTGGGCAATTAGGCATGGAATTAGGCATCATCATTGCTGGATTTTGTTGACTGGAAGTCTCACCTGGTTACCACCTACATTCAGTACTGAAGGCCCTGCATGCAGCAACACATACATGAATATAATATGGTTACTTATGGTTTGTGCACTGTCACGTCAGCATTTGGAGCAGACAAGCAATTTCTTGTGTCCAATTTCTCAGGGTGAGTGAAGAGGAGTGTGGGGCAATTAGGCATGGAATTGGGCATCATCATTGCTGGATTTTGTTGACTGGAAGTCTCACCTGGTTACCACCCTCATTCAGTCCTGAAGGCTCTGCATGCAGCAACACATACATGAATCTAATATGGTTACTTATGGTTTGTGCACTGTCACGTCAGCATTTGGAGCAGACAAGCAATTTCTTGTGTCCAGTTTCTCAGGGTGAGTGGAGAGGAGTGTGGGGCAATTAGGCATGGAATTAGACATCATCATTGCTGGATTTTGCTGACTGGAAGTCTCACCTGACCAATGTTTTGTGTTTGCTCTCTGCCACCACGACACCATGTTGGTAGACATGTAGACATGAAACGATTTCCTAAAACTTTCAAAGTTTTCAGGCACAAAAACATGGAAGCCCATTCACAAGGGCCAGCCATTGCTGGGGTAGACATATAGGCATAAAACAATTTCCTGAAATGTTTTAAGTTTTTGGCCAGTAAAACATGGGAACACGTTCTGTGTCTGTGGCCTACACTCTGCAGCCTCACCCACTACCCTGGACTTTCCCTGAGCAAGGGATCTCCAGGGGGTGGGAGCCCATTCACAAGGGCCAGGCGTTCCTGGGGTAGACATACAGGCATAAAACAATTTCCTGAAATTTTCAAAGTTTTCGGGCACAAAAACATGGTGATGTATGCCACAGCAACATTTTGGCAGGTTGTGTGCCACATTATGGGCTTGGGCTGGGAATCCAAAGTTTATTAAATTGTGGTGTGCAGTCTGTTGGCCCATGTTAGTTTCTGGTGACTTGGGGTAGGAATGACAAGTCATCTAAATTGTGGTGTGCAATGCTTTTACCAACTCATTTTCAGAGAAACATACTAATGTCCGACGCCCCACCACAAGAGGTTCCAGTGAACCGTGCGTATGCGGAAAGTGAGGTAGAGTAACTGCTGGCTTTATGCACGCGCTTGGGCCTGGGTCAATTGGCAGCTCTGGCCAACAATGCAGCCCCATGGCGCACGCCAACTGCCTTGGGCTCAATCATTGTGAACAGCGATCACAGCAGCTGGTCGGGGACGGAGCGGGGCAAGAGGAATGGGGCAAAGTATTGCGGGATGAATACGGCCGATTGGCTGGCTGCTGTCAAGAAGCTACGGGAAGAGGTGTTGAAAAAGTACACGAAGTACGACATCCCGGGTTGGAACATCAAGTTTTCGTCCTATTTCTTGGACGTGGCCGAAATGTCTGCCAAGGACCTTGATGAGGCTCAGCGAGCGCGGGCACTTAGCTCCAGTGCACAACCTCCTGGGCCTTTGCATGGTACTGAGGCAACGGCCCGATGGAACCGAGAAGGGACGGTTGCAACCCTCCTACGCAGGGAGTTGGCGGCACCGAACGCCCGCGAGGACGGCAATAACCTGACCACCAATGCCTACCGCAAAAAAGTGTGCAATAATCCTTGGAGGGTGTGAAACTCGCGAGTGCCGGTTGACTGCTCCAAGAATTTCTGTGCCACTTGTTGCCGTGGGCTTGGGGTGGCCCTGTTGGTAATCTCCAACGCCCTGGGTGTTGGTCATGCAATCCCAGAGTGCTTGAGCAATCCAATGGTCTGCCATTCCGTTGGCAGTGCACGGCGACCTGGGCACATCCCTACTCCTTCGCATTCTTGGACGAGTACGTGTTGGCGTCGATGGTGAAACCAGACCGGGTGGTCAGGAGCAGAGGTTGCAGTGGCATCGGCAGCAACATTGCTTGGCACAGAAGACGTAACGATAGTGTTGACTGAATAGTATCCTGCAAACAGATATGGTACAGATAGCCAAGGTAGGTAGGTAGGTGCACTCGGTCGTGGAGAGGCGCCCCATGGTTCCCCCTGGCGTCGCCCCTGTGACGAACAGGAAGAGGCTTCGCGCGTGAAGAGGGGAGGCGGCCCACTTCCCGCTAGACCTGACTGTTGACCCCCAACAAAGCGGCCCCGGGGTACGCCGGGAGGGCTGATCGCCGCCAGCGTGACATGCTTGTCTCGCCGGGAGAGTGTGCCCCCGTGCTTGCGCACGTCCCCTCCTTTGGGCGGAACCCTAGGGGTTCACCAGACTTCCTGGCGTATCCCGTTCCCAAGGCGTGCATGCACGTTCTTGGTACTAGGGTTCCGAGGCGCTTGGGTGTCGCACGCTCCGCCTCGAGTCCCAAAGCAGCGCAGGCCTTAGGATGCAGCCTTACCCCCGGGCTCCGGATCTCGTTTGGCCGGGTCACCTGCATGGCACGGGCTGCCTCAGTGCCCGGGCTGTGGGCACTGGGTTTCCTACTGTTGTGTGGCGTTTGTGTTTGGGTCCGGTTGGCGGTTGGCCGCGGGTTTTGTTAACCCCGCCAGTCCTGGCTGGGGTCTTGGGTGGGTGTGTTTGGGCACGGTTTGTGGTGTTGTCCCTCTAGTGTCGGCTGTTTGTGGTGTGCGTGGTTGGGCTTCGGTTTCGGCCTGCTTTTGGGACGTGTGTGGTTTCCTGGGCGCCCCGCTTGCCCCCCGCCGTTTCCGGTTCCGGCGCGCGGTGTGGGCGTGTGTGCTGGGCCCGGGTCTCGCCTGTGCCCAGCCCTTCTTGGCTGGGTTGTCGGGGTGTGTTTTTTGCGCTTTGGTTTTTTCTTTTCTTTTTTTTTTTTTTTTTTTCCGGGCTTTGTGGTCCCTGTCCCTCCATCCTCTTTCTTTCGGGCTGGGCTGGTGGCTCCCTTTTTTTTTTTTTTTTTTTCCGTGTCCCCTTTCCCCGTGGTCGGCTGTTACTGGCTTGGTGTTGCTGGTTTTGGGTGGGTGGTCCCCCTGTGTCTCTGTGGGGGTCCTTTTTTCGGTGCCTTCTGGGGGGGGCCTTGGCCGCCTGTCGTGGTGTTGGCGGGCGGTTTGGCGGCTGTGGGCTGTTTTCGTGCCTTTTCCCCCTCCCCCCTCCTTTTTTTTGTTTTTTTTGAGGGGGGGGGCTTGCCTGTTCCTCCCTCTGCCGTCCCTCGGCTGGCGCACGCACTGGCCTGCATTCAGTGTTGTCTTCCGGGCTGCTGTCTTCAGTTGCGTTCTGTGTGGCCGCGTTCCGGCCCCATGGGTCGGGTGGGCTTTGTACACGGTGGGCTCGGCGCCCTTTCTTGCCGGGTTAGGTCCTGGCCCTGCCGGCTGGGCGGCTGCGCCAGGCGGCTGCTTGTGGTTTTGGGTTAGGGGGCTGGGGTTGTTCGTGTCATTTCCCCTCTGCGGTGCCGGCTGTAATCTTCTGGGTGGTCCGCCACCGTTGTCGCCTGGCGCGCTGTGGCCCCGTGTGTGGCCTGCGGTGTTGGTGTGTGGCGTGGTGGCGCGGCGCCTTCCAGGGTGTGCGGTGGCTGGCTTCGGTTAGTCCCTCAGGTTAGGGTCAGTTGTGTCGTGCTGTGCCGCTCTGTGCCGCGTCGCGTCGCGTCGTGCTGTGGTGCGTTGCACTGTGGCGCGCTGTGGTGCGGTGTGCCGTGGTCTCGCGTGGTGCCGCGGTGGGTCAGTGGAGGTCAGCCTGGCCTGTGTCGTGGTGCGGAGTGCGGGCCGGAGTGTGGCCGGCTGGTGGTTGGGGGGTGCGGTTAGGTGTGGGTGGCTCGCTGGGTCCGTGCTGTGGGGGCTTGGGCGTGCCGCTCGGGCTGGTGGGTCGGGTAGGTCTTCGGGAAGTTCTGCTGAATGATCACGGTGTCCTTGGGGCGTGCACGCTGACTCTCACCCATGGACTCAATCTTCACCGGGCCTCGCAGACAGGCAGGCGTACTCGGGGTGTAGGAAAGGCGTTCCTTCTCCAAGGCAGACAAACAGAAATCAGGAGTCGGACGGTGGAGGTGGCTTCGGAACGCCGTTTGAGTGGCGAAGGGCTTGCACTGCAGCTCGGCTGCGCTGGCAGGGACATGAGGGTCCGGGTCGGTGCCGCCGGCAGGGATGAGCTCATACTTCAGGGTCAGGGGGATGTCCATATCTCCGGTGCTGAACTGCAGGGGTCCGGGGCACCGGTAGTAATCTTGGCACTTCCAGTCTTCACGGCGCTCGGAGATGGCCTTGAAGGGGGCACCGTCCAGCAGCACCAAGGCCTTCGCGATCGATCACAGCCTTTCACTTCCCCTTGCGGCGCTCGAAATTCATCATGGACGGGATCGGCGTGCCGCCGCAGTGCCATTCCTCCACTGGACGCAACAGGTTGGTGACGGACGCCCTCACGGACGTGAGACCAGCTGAGATCAAGCCCCCGGCCGTCAATCCAAGTGCATAGCAATACTCTGCGTCAAACCGCGACGGTAACGCAGCCCGGCCCTTCTAGCCCAAGGTGTGGTCGCGTGACGGTCCGTGGGGTTGCCCTCCCTGGGGGCCTGTGCCTTGGTCCCGTGTCCTCTGGGGGTTTCGGTCCCTAGTTGTGGGTGCCGCGGCCGTGCCTTTGTCCTCTTCCGGTGCCTGTGAGGTGGCCTTTGTGGTGGCCGGGGTCGTCGCCTGGCGGTGAGGGCGTGGTGGTGCGCCGTGCGGCGGCGTTCCCTGCGGCTTCCTCTGTGGGTGTGGCCCGTTCTCCCCGTGTAGGTGTGCCCCCCGTTCTCCGTGTGGTTTCCGGTGGCCGGTGGGCGTGTGCTGGTGTGATCCGCATGGCGTCCGATGTTTGCTTCGGTGGTGTGTGTTGGGGTGTTTGGTGGGGCTGGGGCGGCGCTGGTCTCCCCGTCGTGGTGTGCCCTTCCTGGGTGTGGGTCGTGGTGCCTGCCGTGGTGCCCTTTTCTCCCGTGTCTTGGTCCCCGTTCCCGCCCCTTCCTGGTTCTTGGGTGGTTTCCTGCCCCCATGTGGTGTCGCTTCCGGCGCCCTGTCCCTGTGTGTGCCTGCCCTCACTTGGGGCCCTTCCGTGCCCTCTTGCCTGTGTGCTCCTTGGTGCCCCTTGCCCTTCCCTTGCCCTTGTCCTGCCCCTTCCTGGTGTGGTGGTGGGGGGAGGGGCGGGGTGGGGAGGAAGCGCCGGCGGCCCAGGCCTGGGGGTGGGTGGCCTGGAGCCACTGGCGGAGGGCTTGGGGGGTGTAGGGGGGGCGGAGGCCCTGGACCGCATCGCGGAGGAGGGCCTCCCATGCCGCTTGCGGCATGATGGCCTCCAGGGCGGCCTCGTTGGGGTTTGCGGGGGTGTGGGTGCGCACCTTCTCGAAGGTATGCACCATGTGCACCCCTTGGTGCCTTCCCGCTCCTCTGGCCCACTTCAGCCAGCGGCGGAGCTCCTGCAGAGCAGGGGGAGACCACCAGGCGAGGTAGGCGGGGGCCCGGGGGGGGGAGGGGTCCGTGCCCGTGGTTGTGGTGCGGCGGGGGGAGGACGTGGACCCGCGGTGGTGGCGGGGGTGGCGGTGCCTGGGGGAGCGGGAGCGGCGGCGGTGGGGGCTGGGGGTGGAGGACGGGTACGGGCGGAGGGGGGAGCGGGAGGGGGAGGTGGACATGGGGCGGCGGTGGCGCGCTCGGTGGCGTCCGGGGGAGCGGGAGTGGTGGTGGCGGGGGCTGGGGGTGGTGGATGGGTACGGGTGGCGGGGGGAACGGGGAGCCCGGCGGGGCGTGTCGGGGGAGGGGGAGGTGGACTTGGGGCGGCAGTGGCGTGCCTGGCTGCGTCGGGGGGAGCAGGAGTGGTGGTGGCGGGGGCTGGGGGTGGGGGTCTTGTTTGGCCGGTGGGGGGAGGGGGAGGGGGACATGGGGCGGCGGTGGCGCTCGCGGTGGTGCCTGGGGGAGCGGGAGCGACGGGAGCGGGGTCCCGGGGGGTCGTGGTGGTACCTGAGGGAGCGGGAGCGGCGCGAGTGGGTGGTTGAGGCGCCGTGGGAGTATGGGCGCCGTGGGCGAGTGTGCCGTGCGGGGGGGGAGCGGGAGGGGCGCCGTTTGCGGGACCGGTCCTCATCGCTCGAGTCGGGCCAGTCCGGAAGCGTCGGCAGCCCCTGGGGGGCCTCACGCGGTGCCGCCTGGGGGGGGAGGTCCCCCGTCGTCCATGGGGCCCCTTCGGCCATTCGATGGTGGCCGGGGGGGTACGGGGCCTCGCGCGGTGCCGCCTGGGGGGGGAGGTCCCCCGTCGTCCATGGGGCCCCTTCGGCCATCGGATGGTGGCCGCGGGGGTACGGCTGGTACGGGGGTGGTGGCTGGTACGGAGGGGGTGGCTCCTGGCGGTAGGTGGGGTATGCGGTTGGGGCGCTCGGTGGCTGCCATCCCGTCCGCCGGTGCTGTTCGTGCACGGGGGGTTGTGGCCCGGTGGGGTAGGGCGGTGGGCAGTGGTAGTGGTGGGGGTGGTGTTGGTAGTGGTGGTGGTGGGGCCGCTGGTGGTGGTGGTGTGGGTAGTGGTGGGCTTGGTGTTGCGGGTATGGCCCATGGACTCCTTGTGGGTTTTCCGGTCCCCCTTGTGGGGGTGGGGGGTTGGCAGATAGCCAATGAAATACCTGATATGCACATATGTGAAATCGACCCTATCATCCACTAAATGATATAACTACCAATCATTCAAGATTGCCTTATCTATCCAACATCCTATGTTCCTAACAAGGAAATCGAATATGATATACCCTATCCCATATATATCCCATATATAGGGCCATATACTGTTCCCTCAGGGGTAATATGCCAGGGTAGGGTTGTGACCTGCTTCGGCCCCCCACTTAAAACGACTGCCACGGGCAGGAAGTATATGCCCAAGAGGAACGTAGCAGTCACAACCAGCGGCAAATGGCAGGTTTGCAGGATTCCCTCCCAGAGGGAATCGAACCTACGCTGGCAATCTCGGAGCCGGCCGCACGGCCGCTGAAGTAGCTCCGATCCGTGGGAAGGGAACCACCGCCGAAATCCAGAAATTCACGAACGGGGTCCCGCAGGTCCCGCAATAAGTAGTAGGCAAAATCGAGAGCTGTTGCGCGCAGAGTCTGGTCCCCGCGTGTCGCATGTGGGGTCCAGCAGGTAAAGGCAGGTAGTTTCTTAAAGAATTAAAACTAATGGCAAAGTGAAATCACACTTTTAAACAAAACTGAAGGTAATGGTACATGCGAAGCGGTGCGACGCGAAAGTGAAAAAATTTCACATTCTGAAAAAACTGCCAGGAGTATTGACGGGAGTGTCCAACAGTAAGGTAGGACTGTGCCTGCACAAGGGAGCACGTGGAAAAGTAGAGATAGAGGTCAGGGATGCATGTCTGACTTGTGCTCCCCACTGCCTTGTGCATGCTTAGGCCACTTAACAAACACGGCCACGATGGCCAACCGTGCGCGCGGTAGCTCACTAACTAGAGGAAAGAGGCCACGATGGCCTCAGGGTAAAAGAACTGCTGTAAACACTAGGCACAAAGAGAAACAAGGGTACGATGCCCACACCTTCCACCTCCGTGCTTTAGACATTTTATGAGAGCTTGCATGTGCTTGATGCTGCTTGATGTGCTTGATTTACCGCTTGTAATAACGAGTCAGTTCTTGCTTGTAAGATGTAAGCTTGCTTGCTCACTTGCTTTCAAATGTCCAGACAAGGCCTAGCCAAAGGCCCACTTGCAAACTGACCCAACATAAAGGATGAACCTGTGGGGTGTGGACCTGTGTGGAACGGAACAAAATGGATGAATAGATTGTGAACGAGTCACGGATGTGGCTGTATGTCGATGGGCAAGGCTCAGCCAAGGGCCGTGTCCTTGTCCCTGTTTAATTGTAGGTAGGTTGGTAGGTGCACTCGGTCGTGGAGAGGCGCCCTTTGGTTCCCGCTGGCGTTGCCGCTGTGACGAACGGGAAGAGGCTCCGCGATTGAAGAGGGGAGGCGACTTACATCCCACTAGACTTGACTGGTGGCTCCCAACAAAGCGGCCCCCGGCAACACCGGGAGGGTTTATCGCCGCCAGCGTGACGTGCTTATCTCGCCAGGAGGGTGAGCCCCCGTACCTGCGCACGTCCCCTCCTTTGGGCAGAACCCTAGAAGTTCACTGGACTTCCTGGCCTATCCCGTTCCCAAGGCATGCATGCACGTTCTTGGTACTAGGGTTCCGAGGCGCTTGGGTGTCGCACGCTCCGCCTCGACTCCCAAAGCAGCGCAGGCCTTAGGATGCAGCCTTACCCCCCGTCTCCGGATCTCGTTTGGACGGGTCAGCTGCATGGCACGGGCTGCCTCAGTGCCCGGGCTTTGGACACTGGGTTTCCTACTGTGGTGTGGTGCTTGTGTTTGGGTCCGGGTTGTGGTTGGGTGTGGGTTTCGGTAACCTCGCCAGTCCTGGCTGGGGTCTCGGGCGGGTGTGTGCGGGTACGGTTTGTGGTGTCATCCCTCTTTTGCCGACTGGGATTTGCGGTGTTTGCGGTTCGGCTTGGGTTTCGGCCTACACCACACCTTTCGTGGTTAGGGGTATGGGACGTGCGTGGTTGCGTGCGCGCTCTGCCTGCACCCCGCCGTTCCCGGTTCCGGTGTGCGGTGTGGGCGTGCGTGCTGGGGTCTGGGTTTCGGCTGCGCCCCGCCACTCCTTGGGGGGCTGTTTGGGTGTGTGTGCGCTCTTGTGCCCGTCCCGCGTGGTCTCCCGCACCTCCTGGTTGGGGGTGCTGTGCGGGGGTGTGTGGTTGCTGCTGCGCCCCGCCACTCCTGGCTAGGGCGTCGGGTCTGTGTGTGTGTTTGTGCCCGCGCCCCGCTTGTAACCTGCCTTTCCTGGCTGGGGTGTGCTGTGTGGGCGTGCATGCTGGGCCCGGGTCTCGGCTCTGCCCCGCCCTTCTTGGTTGGGTTGTCGGGCTGTGTTTTTTTCTTTGGGGGGGGGCGTGTCTTGCTTTGGCTTTGTGGCGTCGGTCGCTGGCTGTCCCTGTCCCGGGCCTTGTGGTCCCTGCCCCCCCATCCCCTCTCTTTCGGGCTGGGTTGCTGGGCCTTTTATTTTTTTCGTCGCAGCGTGGTGTGTGTCTGCGCGTTTCGGGTGTCCCTTTTCCCGATGGGCCGCTGCTCCTGGTTTGGTGTTGCTGGTTTTGGCTGGCCGGTCCCCCAGTGCCTCTTTGCGGGGTCCTGTCTTCGGTGCCTTCTGGGTGGGGGGTTTGGCCGCCTCTTGCGGTGTTGGTGGGCGGTTTGGTGGCTGTGGGCCGTTCTCTCGCCCGCCCCCCTCCGATGTTTCTTTTTTTTGGGGGGGGGTCTGCCTGTTCCTCCCTCTGCCCTCCCTGGGCTGGCGCACGCACTGGCCCGCATTCAGTGTGAGCTTCCGGGTTGCTGTTGGCGGTTGCGTTCTGCTTGGCCGTGTCCCGGCCCCATGGGTCGGGTGGGTTATGTACACGTTGGGCTCGGCGCCCCTTCCTGCCGCGTTAGGTCCTGGGTCTGCCTGCTGGGCGGCTGCGCCAGGCGGCTTCGTGTGGCTCGGGGTTAGGGGGGGCTGGGGTTGTCCGTGTCCTGTCTCCTCCGCGGTGGCGGTTTTAATCTTCCGGTAGGATCGCCACCGTTGTTGCCAGGCGCGCGGTGGCCCCGTGTGTGGCCCGCGGTGCCGGTGTGTGGCGCGCTGGTGCGGCGCCTTCCGGGGTGTGTGGTGGCTTGTTTTGGTTTGTCCTTCAGATTAGGGTCAGCCGTGCCGTGTTGTGCTGCTCTGTGCCGCGTCGCGCCGGGTCGTGCTCTGGCGTGCTGCGCTTTGGGGTGTGTTGTCATGGTGCGTTGCACTGCGGCGCGCTGCGGTGCGGTGTGCCGTGCTGCCTCGTGTTGTGCCGTGGTGGGTCAGTGGAGGTCAGCCTGGCCTGTGTCTTGGTGCGCAGTGCGGGTCGGAGTGTGGCTTGCTGGTGGCTGGGGGGTGCGGTTAGGTGTGGGTGGCTCGCTGGGTCCGAGCTGTGGGGGCCTGGGCGTGCCGCTGGGGCTGGTGGGTCGGGTAGGTGTGCGTGGGGTTGCCCTCCCTGGGGGCCTGTGACTTGGTCCCGTGTCCTCTGGGGGTCCCCGTCCCTATCCCTGAATGCTGTGGCCGTGCCTTTGTCCTCTTCCGGTGCCTGTGAGGCGGCCCGTGTGGTGGCCCGGGTCGTCGCCTGGCGGTGAGGGCGCGGTGATGGGCTGCGCGGCGGTGTTCCCTGCGGTTTCCTGTGGGGGTGTAGCCTGTTCTCCACGTGTAGGTTTGTCCTCCATCCCCTGTGTGGTTTCCGGTGGCTGGTGGGTGTGCGCTGGTGTGACCCGTACGGCGTCTGATTCCTGCTTCGGCGGCGCGTGTTGGGGGTGTGCGTCCCTGGGAGTCGTGCGGTGTTCGCTGGGGGTGGGGCGGCGCTGGTCCCTCCGTCGTGGTGTGCCCTTCCTGGGTGTGGGTCGTGGCGCCTGCCGTGGTGTCCTCTTCCTCTGTGCCTCGGTCCCCGCTCCTGCCCCTTCCTGGTCCTTGGGTGGCTTCCTGCCCCAACGTTGTGTCGCTTCCGGTGCCCTGTCCCTATGGGCGCCTGCCCCTCACTTGGGGCCCCTCCGTGCCCCCTTGCCTAAGTGTCCCTTTCTGTCCCTTTCACTCCCCTTGCCCGTGCCCTTCCCCTTCCCGGTGTGGTGGTGGTGGGGTGGGGTGGGGGCGCTGATGGCCCAGGCCTGGGGGTGGGTGGCCTGGAGCCATTGGCGGAGGGCTTGGGGGGTGTAGGGGGGGCAGGGGCCCTGGACGGTGTCGCGGAGGAGGGCCTCTCATGCCGCTTGCGGCATGATGGCCTCCGGGACGGCCTCGTTGGGGTCGGCGGGGGTGCGGGTGTGCACCTCCTCGAAGGTGTGCACCATGTGCACCCCTTCTCGCCTTCCTGCTCCCCCGGCCCACTTCACCAAACGGCGCAGCTCCTGCAAAGCGGGGGCAGACCACCAGGCGAGGTGGGCGGGGGCCTGGGGGGGGGAGGGGTCCGAGCTCGAGGTCCTGGAGCGGCGGGGGGAGGACTCGGACCTGCGGTGGTGGCGGGGGTGACGGTGCCTAGGGGAGCGGGAGCAGCGGTGGCGGGGGCTGGGGGTGGAGGACGGGTACGGGCGGAGGGGGGAACGGGAGGGGGAGGTGGACATGGGGCGGCGGTGGCTTGCTTGGCGGCGTCCGGGGGAGCGGGAGTGGTGGTGGCGGGGGCTGGGGGTGGTGGATGGGTATGGGCGGCGGGGGGAACGGGGAGCCCGGTGGGGCCTGTGGGGGGAGGGGGAGCTGGAAGTGGGGCGGCGGTGGCGTGGCTGGGGGCGCCGGGGGGAGCGGGAGCGGTGGTGGTGGGGCCTGGGGGTGGGGGTCGCGTACGGGCGGAGGGGGGAGCGAGAAGTCCGGCGGTTCCTGTGGGGGGATGGGGAGGTGGACATGGGGCGGCGATGGCGGGCGTGGTGGCGCCCGGGGGAGCGGGAGCGGCGGTAGCGGGGCCCCGGGGGGTCGTGGTGGCGCCTTGGGGAGCGGGAGCGGCGCGAGTGGGCGGTTGAGGCGCGCTGGCGGTGTGGGGAGTATGGGCGCCGGGGGCGAGTGTGCCATGCGGGGGGGGAGCGGGAGCGCCGCCGTTTGCGGGACCGGGCCTCATCGCTCGAGTCGGGCCAGTCAGGAGGTGTCAGCGGGTCCTAGGGGGCCTCGTGTGGTGCAGCCCGGTACTGGGGGGGGGGGGAGGTCCCCCGTCCTCCATGGGTCCGCCACGTAGGGGTGTTGTTGTTGGTGGTGGTGGTGGGGCCGCTGGTGGTGGTGGCGCCTGTAGTGGGGGGGTTGGTGTTGCGGGTATGGCCCTAGGATTCCTTGTGGGTATTCTGGTCCCCCCAGTGGGGGTGGGGGGTCGGGCATCGTGCGTGGGGCTGTGCTGTTTCGTGGGGTGGGGGGGCGGGTCAGCAGGCCGGGCTTAACGGTGACGGTGGTTGAGGGGTCCCACGTCCCTGGGCCGGTCTGGCCAGCGGCGGTGGTGGTTTGTGGGGGTTGGATGACGGGGCGCTTGGAGATGGGGATGTTAACGAGGGTTTGGACGGGGTCGTGTTGGGTGGCCGCCTCTGTGGTGGCGGCGGCTGCTGGTGGGGGGGCGTGGGTTGTGGTAGGTGGGGGGTCCTGGTTTGGGTTACGGTTTGGGTTATGGCGGTGTGTCTTTGGTTGGCGTCGTTGCGCTTTTGGTGATGTGTGCGTTCGGCTTTGGTTTGGGGTCAGGTTCCGGGTTGGCGTCCGGTTCCAGGTTGAGGAGGACCTCGGTCCGGAAGTGTGAGGGCGCCGGTGCCGGGTCGGGGGTCTTCCCGGTGCGTTGCCGGGGTGCCTGAGTCGCCTGTGTGGGGGTCGGGGGCTCGGTGCGTGCGGCCGCGGCTTTGGCTTTTGCCGTGGTCTTGTGGATGAGGGCGGCGGGGAAAGGGGGGTCGGAGGATGAGGTGGAGGACCTTGATGAGGCTGAGGATGAGGAGGAGGTGATGAACGCGGGTTGGGCTGTGATGCGGGCGGTCGCGGGCTTGTGGGCGGCGGCTTCTGCTGCGGCCACGGCGGGGAGGATGGAGGGCATGTCCTTGGGCTGTAAGTCGGGGGCGAGCGGCTGGGGGGGCCCGCCTGTGACCTGGCGGCCCGGCGGGCCGATCTGGTCGGCAGCGGCGGGGGAGCAAGGCGCGGGGCTGTGGCCTTCTCCTTCCGGGCTTGGCTGGGCCGGGGTCCTGCAATGTGTGAGGTTGTGTAGGCTGGCGTACGCGGGGGGGAACAGTTCGCGTGGGCTGCATTCAGGGGGCCAGGAAGGGGTTGGCCTGGGTCTTCTGGGGTGTGTGCGGGGGGCGTGTGCGGGCCACTGGGTGGGGTGGGCGTGCCGCGGGGCTCCCCTCGGTGGGTGTGTGCGAGTTGTCGAGTGTGGGGGGTGGTGGGGGGTGTCCGGCGGGTGGGTCTGTGGCGGGCGTGTGCTGGTGTTCGGGCGGTTGGGGGAGGCCCGTGTCGCGCGGCCCGGGGGTGCGCTCGATGGGTGGGCGTGTGTGGGTCTCCGGGCGAGCAGCCAGAGGGGAGGGGCATGGGCGGGGATTGCGCGGTGGGTTGTGCTGTGTCGATGTATGTGTCCGCTTGCAGCGGCGCGCTTGCGTGGTCAGTTGTTGGCGGGGCGGTTCGGAGGAGAAGCTAGCCGTCTTCTGCTTCCGCGGCAAGGATTTCGCAGACGAGCTTGCGTATCTGGTGGACCTCTTGGTCAGTGGTGCGAAGGGGGTGTGCTAGCTCTGGGCTAAGACCCACGCGGCTGAGGACCCTGTGGATGGCGTGGTATCCGCAGGTGAGGGAGTGCTGTGGTCTGGGGGGGGGGGGTTAGGCCGCGGGTCCGGGCCTGCCTCGATTTGTGTGTGGGCGGTGAGGATGTCCCAAATCCAGGGCACGGTCCCCGTGGACGGCCAGCGGCGCTGGATCCAGTGGGTCAGGCAGAGCATCGCCAGTCCCAGGTGGTAGCCCGCTTTCCCTGAGGTAATTTGGGCCAGGGCGCGGGCTGAGGGTTTGTCCCCCGGCTGGAGGACGCCCCTGAGGACCCTGTGCGGTGTGGTGGGGTCCCCTACTGCCCCTGGTTGGGCAGCCCCTGGGGCGAGCATGGTGTCTGTCCCTTTGACGAGCCATTGCGGGCCGGGGGACGTAGCTGTAGCGGCTACGACGTAGTAGTGCCCGCGCTCGAGGACTGTACACCAGACCTCCGGCGGGGGATGGTCACTGTCTGTTGGTGGGGGAGGGAGGTCATTGTCTGGGGTGCGGAGGCCGGCGGCGCGGAGGGCGGTGTCGCGGGTTGGTGCGGTGGCCTGTTCCCACTGCCCCGGGTGGTTCGGGTCCGCTGGGTGGTCCTTCTCCGCTGAGGCCCGTCGTAGGCGTATGGTCCCTCGCAGTGTGACGTTGATGTCGGTGTCGTGTGTCAGGGCCTGGCCCCACTCGATGGAGGGGATCCAGACGTGCTGGCCCTGGGTGTGTTGGCGGGCTCGCCAGAGTACGAGGTCTACAATGGCCTTGTGGAGGCCGTTGCCTGGGGTGGTCAGGTGCCGGAGGGCTTTGACGGTGAACTTGGTCCAGTCCTCTTGTAGGCGGTACCAGCCCAGGGGAGTGGTCAGGGCCCTGTCTTGGAGGGTTGCTCGGAGGAGGTCGGGCTCGCGGATGGTGGCCGGTGTGAGGGGGGGGTGGCCCGGGTCCAGGGGGGTTGGGTTGGGTGGGTTGCCGGGCTCTTGCGTGTCCACGTCGATGTATCGTTGGCCCTGGTTGGGCTGGCTGGGCTGGGCGGTGCCGGGTGGCCTCTTGGGTGAGAGGTGGGCTTTAGAGGGCTTTGGTGGTGTCTTGGAGGCCTGCAGATGGAGTTGAGGGGCCTGTGCTTGGCGTGGAGTGGGTTGGTGGACGTCTGGGTCATGCACGGCATGGTAATGGATGAGACGCTGCATGTGTTCCCTGGCGGTGGGGTCGGTGAGTTGTTCCGCGTGTGTTAACAGGAGGTGTTTGCGGTGTACCATTTGGGCCGCTGCTCTGCGGACTGCTTCTAGCTGGAGGTGCGCTGCTGCCTGCATGGGGCCTTTTGTGCGTTTGGTGAGGTGTCGGTGTAGGGCCTGTGTCACCGCGCCCCTCATGGTGGCTTCCTTGACCAGGGGATACCGGAAGAGGTGTTCGGTGGCCTGGTGTGCGTGGCAGTGGGTTGGCCAGCCTTCGTGTTGTCGTAGGGTTTCTCCCGGGGACCAACCCACTAGCGTGTCCCTGTCTGTATGGAGGGGGCATTTCCTGAAGTGTTCCCAGTCCTCCGGGGTGGTGTGGTCGCACGGGCAACGGGTGTGTTCTTCCGGGACGTGGGTGTGCTTGCGGGCGAGCCATCTGGCGACCCTGGTGAGGAATGGTAGTTGCTCCCTGAGGAGCTGGATGCGTCGTTTTTGGAGGTTGGCTGGGACGTTTGCTGGGCGCAGTGCTGAGTGGTAGAGGGGGATTTGCAGTTTCTCCTGGAGCTCCTGGGTGTGTGCCTGGTTGTCTGTGTCGCCGAGCACGCGGGCGAGATGTTGGATGGGGTTGGGGTAGTGGTATGCTCTGTCGTGGGAGGAATAGGGGGCGTCCTCTGGTACCAAGTCCGGGGTCTGATGGGGCTCGGGTTTGGGGGGTATGTGTTGGAGGTGTGTGTGGTTTTGCCGAGGTCAGGGATGTGGACGGTTGGCAGGTGCGTTGTGCGCTGGTGTACTGCCTGGTTGTCGACCTTACCATTTCCGTATTGGTGCCTGTGGGACTCTTGTTTCACGATGTGGAGTTGGACGTAGGGGGGAAGGCTGTGAAGGGCTTTCAAGAGCAGCAGTGCCAGGGTGCCGAGGCTCGTCGCGGTGGTTTTGTCGAGTGGTTGCCTTGCTATGCGGAGGAGCAGGTGTGTGTCTACAGTGGCGTCTACCACGAACCAGACCCGGACGATGTGCGGGAGGTTGGCGGGTAGAGGGGCCACGATGTCGGCGATGGCGTCGGCCATAGCCCTCAGCTCCCCGTGGGAGGAGGCCCCGTAGGTGTTGTGGCCCGTGTGGTGGTCCATGTGGTATTGTCCCCCGGTGTGGGTTAGCTGTAGGGTGGCCCCCCCGGTGATGGGCGTGAGGGCGGATTCGCCTGAGGCGTCGGTGAAGAAGAACCGGTCCGCTGGTGATGGTTGTGGGAGGCGGCATGGGTTCATGGGCAGGTAGGCGTATATGGCGAGGCCCGTGGTGAGGTGGGCCACTGGGGTTGTGGGCTGCAGGACGGGGGTGGCGTACACCCCTACTCCTTTGGAGATGATGTGTTTCGCTTTGGGGGACATGGCTATGAGTCCCTGTTCCGGCTGTCCTTGTGTGAGGTAGGAGTAGATGTAGTGGAGGATGTAGGCTGTGTCTGGGATTAGGTCGTGGCATGTGAGGGTTTGTGTTCGGTGCTCCGGTGTGTGGCAGGAGTGGTGGAGCGGATAGTAGGGGTGGTCGTGCTTGCCTGTTCTGCCTGGTTTGTACATGCTGTAACGAATGGCGACCCCTGCCGGGTCGGGGCGGGGCCAGGTGGGTGTAGTGGTGAAGAGCTATTTTGGTGTGTGGTCGGCGTTCCACGCTACCGTGGGGTTCGCTTTGGTGCGGTGGAACCATGGGGCTACCGGTGCGTAGGCCTGTGGTGGTGGGTTGATTGTGGGGTGGTCGTTGTGGCGTGCTATGAGGTGTAATACGGGCCATGACGTTGTTGTTGCCTCGGGGTCAAAGGCCCAACATGTGCGTGGCATGCTCTAGGAGTCATTGGGGACCTTTAGTAGGTCTCGGGCGGTCATGTGGTGCTTCGGTATGCGCCATTTTGCCCCGTGGTGGATGACGGTGGTCTGCGTGGGTTTGGCTTCATTCGGGGCCAGTAGTAACCCTAGTGGTGGGACTGGGCCCGTTACCGTGTTTCGAGTCAGTTGGTGCGTAGGGCGGTGTCGCTGGGATGGGTCGGGGGTGTTGCTTTTTGAAATCTCGGTAGGCTGCTCGCATGTCTGTGCTTCCTGGCAGAGTGTGGCCCGCTGTTCGTGCCGTCTGCGTGAGGTACTGGCGGAAGAGGCAGAATTTCGGCCAATCGAGAAATTTGTAGGAAGGGGGCGTGGTGTGCTCCGCTGTGGTGAAGGACCCGCATTTGTGAGAGGGTGACGTATACTACGGTGATAGAGGCCCCGACAAGGTCTATGGTTTGGATGTTGCCCTTGGGGTGATGGTGGAGGTCCCCGCAGAGGACCGCTAGAGGCCCTTCCTCCGGGCACGTGTGGTTGGTGAGTATGGCGTGGTGTGGGGATGGGAGGAGAAGCTGCAGGTGGTTCCACATGCGCCTGTTCATGTCTGTGGGCATGCCCGTCTGGTGGAGTATCCAGCGTGGGCATGTGTTGCGGGCCCGTTGTGCGGCTTGGAGGCGGATTTTGGCGACCTCGCGGACCTCCGGCGAGTGGTTGTCGGTCATGCGCCGAAGGAGGAGGGCGCTGTGTCTGGTGTAGGCCCCTTTCACCTCGTCCCCTATGGCGTCCCCATAGTGGGGCCATGCCGCTCGGATGGCGCGGCTGGGTATGGAGGTGGGCCAGCCCCCGTGTGCTGCCCATGCCTTGGTTACGGCGCGCGTGGCCGGTTGGAGGGCGATGGTGGGCCGTGTCAGGTGGAGTGCCTGGAAGCCTATGGAGGCGTTCAAGACCCCGGTGAGGTAGTACCCCAAGCTCTGGTGGGACAGGGAGAGGACCTTGGTGGTCGGGGACGCATATCTGGGGAGATGGGCGAGGTGTGACTGCAACTTGGGAGGGAGGGTGGCGTCCTTAGGGTTGGCAGCCTGGATTACCCCAAGATCGGTGGTGGTGGTCACGACTTGCATGGGGGGCCCTTGTGGCCCTAGGGTGGGGGGTGTGGCAGACCCCTTGATCATGGCCACTGATATAGAAGGTCCCTACCAGGACCGGCCCCTGCTGTGCCCCTTCCGCCTGTAGCCCCTGCTGACTTGCTCCTGATCAGCGATTGCATTTCTCAAAGTCCAGGGTCCAAAATCCAAAAATATAGAAAAAAAAATCCTCCTTCAACCCTGAACAGCAACCAGATCCCACAAATACAGCAATAACCCAATCCACACTGCGGGCTTCCGTTCAGCACACCGGTTGTCTCACGGTCGCGGGCATGTACAAGAATTGCACCAAAGAGGAAAGCCCTGAAATTGGCATATGAACAAGAAAGATGTCCTTGAATTATGCCCTAGGTCTTTTGATGTATTCCTGCAAGTTGGTTTTGTAGTGGAAAACCCCAAGCCAAAGCAGCAAGTAGAGCAAGGACTGAATATGGATCGAATCAATGAAATCAATGATTGGTTTTGGAATCCAGTGTAACACAGAAGGGCTGCAGATAGACAAAGCAGGTATATGAACATAGATTCAATCACAAATGAATAATGCAAAAGGTTTTAAATGAAAATTGGTCAGACTCTAGCCTCAGTGGTTGCAATAGGCACTTCATGTGTACTCTTTTGGGTGAAATGGTGCTGGTTAGGACTGAGGGGCATAGATGTCAGGACCACACAGAAAATGACTTGGCCAAGCAACTGAATTCAGAAACAGTTACAAAGTAGGACCACAATAAGTGGTAGATTCAATTGAGTATAGGGGTCTTGGGGTGGGAGACCACTTAGGCTTAACCTCCAAGGCCCACAAGCATGGAATGCGTGATTTATTTTGGTATGACCTCCATGAAGGAAGGTACCTCCGCTCAGTTGAGTGGTAGGGGTGAACTTCATGGGGGGGGCTAGGGTCACAACCCTAGTTACCTTGAGAAAGTTTACTTTAGGCCACAAAAGAGAGATAAAAACACTTAAGTTTGTCTCAGCATCAACAAAGGGTTTTAAGGGGGGGCTTAGCCTGGATCAAGCCCTCCAAGAAAGACATGGCAGTGACTTTTTCTTACTCCCCCCTGGAGTACTAGTTGATCAAGCTAGTAGGACCAAGGAAAAAGGCTCAAATATTCCCAAAATTACCTCAAAAAATGCATTAAACTTACAGAAAACATTCTCATCACTTCATTGAAGCCTATCACACTGTATGGACCCTTGAAAAACAGTGTAATGTACCGTGAATGATGTCCCTTCGAAGGGGCATTCCTCAAAAGTCGCCGGCGTGCGGCGAAAACTTTTGGAAAAAGTGTGGGGGCAGTGGGAATTGAACCCAGGACTCCCTGGCTAGAGCACATGTGTCTGTCCACTAGGGTACAGCCGAACGCTCTAATGCGGACGGTTATCGCCGTATAAACCGCGTTTTAGTAAACGTCCTGACCAAGGGCCAGGGCGGAGCAATACTCCCAATGGAGGACACAAACCCCCAGGAGCTGAAAAAAATAGAAAATGGAACCAGCAGGGAGTGATTCCTGCGGTTTTGCGGAAGGGGCTGCGATTTAGCAAGTGAAATCGTTGAAAATCGACGAAACCACGCGGGAAATCGTCATTTTTACACATAACTTAAAGTCGCAGACAAGCGCAAACGAAGCGGACGCCAAGAAAAGGGTTGCGCAAGCGAAAACGGCATTTGGAAAAGAAGGTATGTGCCGTAGTTTTTAAAGTTTTCAAAGAAAATTTTTGCACAGTTGCATCAAAATTTTTATAAACTTCAGAGTAAAGTATTCACAATCAGCCCGCACCACAGAGCAGTTCAACAACCCGTCTCTCAGGTATGTCTGTGTCATTTCACACTCACGCATTGCGTTCGTGTTGGTTGCTCCGTCAAAGCGTTAGGGTTGTTAACGCTGTGCTCGTTGGGGGGTCGGGTGTTCATCTCGCGTGCTCTGCACAGGTGAAAGCAGGAGTGAAAGGTATGTGATGCGAATGGAGCGCGCAGCGCGTATGTAGGGTTAGAATATGCGCTGTGCTCGCGATGCATGTGCCTAATCTAGGCATCCACACGCTGTATCGCTTCACCTGTATCCCTAATCCACCCTTGTTTCTTTTCTCACAGGTTAGCGTTTGTACGTGTGCGGCCGTAGCGTTCAAGTTGAGTTGCTTAAAACGCTTAGGTTTGTTTTGTGTTCGTTTCAATGCGGCATTCACACGATGCATGGTAAGTAACGTAGGTTAGCCCAGGAGGAGCTCACCTCCTGGTTGAGTCTGTGGTTAAGCCTCCCTTCCCTGCGTGCACATGATGCATTAAAGGGTAGGCCACGCGAATTGCGCACGGTAAACCTTGTTTAGGCTACCCAGGGGCTCCTCGGTACGTTCTTTAAGAGAACCTGAGGAGTCCCTTAACGCTTGCTTGCTTGATAAGGGTAGCTGCTCCATGCAGCGTGTTTGCGGACAGCGTATTATAGGGCACACTGAGAAGGGTATAACACCTGGAGTGTGCCTTGGTTCCTCCGCCGCAAACGCCCTTTCATTTGCCTTTGTTTTACAGGTGGGCAGGTAGGGTGAGTGGTGCAGCAGCATTTTTTTTTATGCCCTGCTAAACAGGGGCGCAGATCACACAAACAAGTAACTCCGCTCCGCCTGTGGCAGAGCAGGGAGTCCGACTTCATCGACATCTGCGCCTTGCACACGAGAGCACTCCTTTCCTCCAAGCCCTTGCAGGGGAAACGCGTTGTGGCGTCCCCTGTGAGGCCACAGTTGCTTAGCAGCGCTGTGTTCTCTTGTCATTTCACAGGTGGGTCGCTAGGACCCTCGAGAACTTTCTCTTCGCAACGCCAAGTAGAGTGTGCGTGTAGGAGTGGTAGTCCTGCGTGGGGGCTAGAGCCAGTTGCCCAGCGCTCGCCCACCAGGATGGTGCCACTGTAGGGTGTGTAGGACCTGTAGGGGGCGTGTCACTGTCCCACCCTTTTCCTGCAATTTTAGCTGGGTTGGTGGGCTGTGACAGTGGGTTAGGTTAGTGTTTTTGGCCACATAGCAAACAGGCGTTTTGCATGCCTTCATAGCTTTTGGCCACCCCTCCCTGTAGTAGACAGGTAGGTAGGGAAAACAATACCAGGACTAACTCTCTGGGTTTTCCCCCAAGGTTTTGCGCCAGCACAGAAATTGGGCGCATAGGGGAGGGGAGACCCGGGGCGTACCCCGTGGCATCAATAAGCCAACCCTCCAGGGTTAGCAAGGGCGCAGACTTGGGTATAATTAGGACACCAATTCTGCGGCTTGCTCTCAGGACCTTAGGACTAGCACACTCACACAAACGTTATGGCAGGTAAGGGTAAGGTAAACCCTGAAAGGAAGGGTAGAACCCCATGGGTCTGGACCAGTCAGGGGTCCTAACTGTGGGCTCGCTTGTCCCCAAGGAGGGAAGACACACCTTGCCTCATAACACCTTGCTTGTCATTCCCCCCTGGTGTAGAAAGCCACCGTTCTTCGTTGGCTCACCAAGGTCATTACATTAGGGCAGTACCCATGCAACACATGGTCAACAAGGCAAACACTCGCTGGGTGGCTGCAATCTTGATAAGCGGCCACCTGGCTCACGCTGGAAACCATAGGCATGGGTCTGCAGGGCACAGACAGGGTCAGTTGACTGACACAGGGTAATTAGTTTCGCTTCTTACGCTGGGACATAGTCTCAGCACGGGTTAGGAGCTGCCCCTCGTTGTTCTCAACGAGGTAAGTGCGGAAGATGGGGTTGATACTCCCATCTGGTTGTATGAAGGCTGACATAGGTTCCCAGGTCGCCTCGGACAACCCATAGCCATCCCACAGGGTAAGGAATTTCCAGCCCTGTTTATACTCGTGGCGAGCAATACCTGCAACCACGTAGTAACCATCGACTGCCATCTCATCGGCAGTCATCTCTTCGAGTTCGTCTGCCTCCTCTGGACTGGCAGCGTTCTCTAGGTCTATACGTTCAATCTCACTGTCGCTGAGGCGCCACTCATCCCAAGACAAGTCGTCAGGGGAGTGATAGTGCCTCAGCTGCTTAGGAGCACATAGCAGTTCACCACCTAGACGTGGACTGCACCTGACATGGATCCTGGATCCATCTATCCTGATGATACGATAGGGTCCAAAGTAAGGGTCCTGTAGGCAGTTACGTGGCCAGGAGGGTAGGCGTGAATGGTGTACCAAAACAAGGTCACCAACCTTGAAGCTGGCAGGTCGCCGTAGGCGGTTCCGTCGGCTCTGTTCACGGTCACGAATGTGCCTCAGGTTAGTACCAGCCTGGTTAGCCAGAGACTGCTTGTGTTCTAGCCAATCTCCTACAGGGCTCTTGAAGTCCTCAGGAAAGGGGGTTTTGAAGAACCAAGCAGGTCGTCCTCCATGGAACAGTTCGTGGGGGGTGAAACCCGTAGAAGAGCTCCGCTGTGAGTTCATGGACAGAACTGCCCAGGGCACTAGGCGTACCCAGTCCTTGGTGCGCTCCTGTTTCATCAGGATTCTTAAGTTTTGCTCCACCACACGGTTCTGTCTCTCACAGAGAGGGTTAGACGTGTGAGTGTAGGGCACACCTGTGGTTACCTCCACGTTGAGGGCATTTAGCACTCGTTTGTACCACCCAGTGTCACTGCGGATGCGTACATCTTCATCAGAGTGCACCTGTTTAGGTGCTCCATAGGGTTCGAACCATTGTTCGACCAACATTTTCACAGTCTGCTCACCTGTGATTTTCTTATTGCAAGGGAACACACGGGTGAAGCGAGATAGACCACAGGTGACCACGAGGCAACTATCATAGCCGCCAAAGCGTGGTAGGCCGTGGATGTAATCCACGTAGAGAAGAGAGTTAGCACAATAGGGTATGGGTAAGCTGGAGATCAGACCCCTATCCCTACTGTCGCTCTGCTTGCTGGCATGACAGCCACAAGCATCCACAATGGTCTGCATACGCGACCTCAGTTCAGTCAGGGTTAGACTGGAGTAGAAACACTCACGGAAGAAGTCCACTGAGCGATTAGCGCCAGTGTGACCGGAACTGAGATGGGACCACTGTAGGCACCCATCTAGTCGTGCCTCAGGCACCACAATTCGGTCCTCGTAGAAGAGGTACTGATTGTTTTTATACCACTGGTGCCCGTCAATGACACGGGGTTCGAGACCAGTGTTGAGGGTTTGGAGAATTTCTTCATACTCTGACTGATAGTCGGTTAGACTCCAACCCTCCAGGATTCCAGCAGTGCGCATGGACAGGTCAAGCTGGACATCCATACGCTGGAAAGCCTCTTTGGCGAGCGCCTCAGAGCTCTCACCAATGAGCGCATCGAAGTTGTTGCGCGATATATAGTCAGACAGTTCATTCTTAATCCCGGGGATATGATGCACTGTCAGCCTGAACTGGCTCAGGTAAGTCCACCACCGTTTCAGCTTCGCTTTCTCTGGTGGTGGGCCCTTCTGAAATGACTTCACAGGCTCCTGGTCACACAGCCAGACAATAGGGTTAGACCCCAGGAGTCGGGATTGTGAAGATAGCACCAACATACCGGCCAGGAGTTCCTGGTCATAGGTGCTGTAGTTGGAACGCGCTTGGTTCCACTTCCAATTCCAGTGTCCCAGTGGCACCAGTCGCCACTCACTGGTAGGATAGTGGTGTTTCAACGAACCATCACGGTTCAGTCCAGTAGTACGATAATGGCAGTGGGTTAGCTCAGCGGGGTTAAGCTCCTGCCATTGATAGATCGTACCTCCCCCCCCTACATCACTGGCATCAGTGATCAGGACTATCTCGCCCTCGGGGCGGGGAACTCCCAAGCAGTTGGAGGAGGCAATCTTCTTCTTCAACTCCTGGAAACACTCTTCCTCTCTGGAGGTCCACCTCCAGGGAGTAGTTTTCTTGATTAGGTCAGTGAGGGGTGCAGAGGAGTAAGTAAAATTGTGGATGTGACGCCGATAGAAATTACAGGCGCCCACAAAACTCCTCACATCGTGTAGACCCTTCTTAGGGTCATCGCGAATCTGCTACCAGAAAGATGTCCTTGAATTATGCCCTAGGTCTTTTGATGTATTCCTGCAAGTTGGTTTTGTAGTGGAAAACCCCAAGCCAAAGCAGCAAGTAGAGCAAGGACTGAATATGGATCGAATCAATGAAATCAATGATTGGTTTTGGAATCCAGTGTAACACAGAAGGGCTGCATCTTAGACGCGGCTGGTTTCCACCAGCCATACCCCACGTCGAAACCCAAATACTCCATCTCCTCTTTCATGAACTCACATTTTTCGAGTTTGATTCGGAGATGGTTTTCTTGACAAACAGTGAAGAATTCACGTAGGAGAAGGACATGGTCCTCTTTGGTATTAGTACCCAAACTCACGTCGTCGATGTGAGCCTCCATTTCTGCACCCCGAGAAATCAACTCTTGTACTAGAGGCCTGCGCCTCAGTATGTACAAAATTTTGTTCATAAGCTCCTGGAAGAGCGCTGGGGCGTTAGCCACCCCGAAAGGCATAACCTTCCACTTGAAGACACGACCCTTAGGGGTTATAAAGGCAAGCAGCTCCTGAGCTGCGGCGGTTAGGTCAACCTGCCAGAAACCAGAGCGTTTGTCCATTTTGGTCTTATACCTACATTTGGCAATACGCTCCAGGGTGTTTTCCATGTTAGGAATACTCCCTGAGTGGTTCTGGGTTTTCTTGTTGACCTCACCATAGTCTACAACAAGACGTAGAGCAGTCGACCCTGGTTTAGCAACAAGGAAACAGGGGCTGCAGTGATGGGGATAGTCCCCATGTTTGTACTCTTCAACGAGGCCAGCATCAATGCATTCTTGGATCTGGCGCTCGATTTCTTCAACCTGTTCCTGTGGAGCGGGATAGGGACGACGCCTCACTCGCGTCTTTTCAAATTCTGGTTTCAATTTCAGGTCCATCTGGACCAGTTTTTTGCAAGATAGGGGAGGCGGCAAGGCGCCGAACACCTCCTCATATGTTATCAGCAGTTTCTTCAGGCGGGGGTCAAGGTTAAGACTCTCGACTTTCTGAAGGAAATCCTCCTCAGCATGGAGGTTGCTTTTTCCATGTTCTTTCTTTTTATGCCGATCAGCAGTTTCGGCAGGTACAGTACCATCGTCCCACTCAGGGGGACATTGCTGCCCATAGTGTAGAGAGTACACTAGAGGTATCTCAGGATCAGGCTCATCGTCCTCCTCAGACCAGATGGAGTATTTCCAGGTCTGTCTGAGGTATTGAAGCCGCTCTTGGCGCTCAATACCTTCGGCCTTCAGGTACAACAGCCGTCGGAGTTCTTGCGTGTCATGCTCAGACAAGGGCATGTTATTAGCAGCAGGCCGTGCCAGAGCATCAGTACTCCGGGCCACGGGTTCACCTGTGTGCACAGGCTGCATGTGTAGCACTGGTTTCCCAACAGAGGAAGCGGGTTCAGAGGTTGACTCTAGATCTACCTCCTCTAGCAACAGCTGGGCCAGGAAAGCACTATGTTTTAGGTCAACACAGCTGGGATCCACAGAGAGAATAGTGCTGGCGATCTCAGACAGTTGGTCGTCAGCATCCTCTTTTACAGCTGCAGGTTCCAGATAGTCATCAGGAGACTCACACCCTGTAAGTGTGGCAGATAGGTGCTCAGGAGATAGATTTTTCGAGATCATAAAGGGTCAGGCCACGATTTTCGGCCATGACCTCTTTTAGTAGCACCTGGTCCAGGTCACACAGGGGTACAGGATTGAGAGATCCATCGATGATGGACAGGAAACTGGCCCACTCAGGGGCCTGCATAGCTGTGTCTGACTCCTCAGGCACATAGATGGGGCCGTCGGGGAGTTGCACTCTTGCCACGGTCATTCGGTCAAGCATACGGCGCCAGTAGGCATGTTCACCAGAGCAACCCCAGTCAGGGGTGCACATAACAACCCTTCCTCCCTCATAAGCGATCTTGGTCAGGACCTTCGCGAGCAGGGAGAAGGGAGGGTTAGCATACGCTAGGCCCATTGCTTTCCAGAAGAAACGGAAAGCATTGTTCGTCTGTTTCGAGCAGTACAACTGCATGATGTGCTGTTGTTGGCTCGCAAACAATTCCACCTGGATCTCATCCAGGTTTACCTGAAGGGCCGCCAGTCCATTTTCGAGAACATGACGGGCCAGTTGGTAATTTTCAGTACGATAGTTCGTCTTGGCTGCGTAGCGCAGCCCAGACTCTTTTCGTCCTGACAGCTCCAAAGGAACGGAGAATAGCCCACTGCCAAAGTCGCAGTGCAAAGAGTAAGGTCGCTGTAGGGACAGCATTTTAACCTGGGGGTTTCTTCTTAGAAAGTCAGTGCCAATGACAATGTCAAAGGCGTCAGTGTCCAACACTCTGCAGTGTTGAGTCACGGTTTCGTCGCCCAGACAGATGGTCACATCGACCCCCCCCAAGGAATGGATGGTACGCCCATCCCCTACTCTTATGGCCACGGTCTTAGTCTTCTTGAAAGTTTTAAGCAGGCGCCGGGCCACTATGGAAAGTGTTGCACCGGTATCAAGCACTGCTCGAAAAACCTGATCCCCGATTTTCACGAGGATCCAGAAAACCAAGTCCTCCTCTTCGGAGCCGCCCCCCTATTCCTCATCAGGGAATTTCACATCCACTCCTGCAGCCATGAGGGACTTGGCCATCCAGGCCAAGCGCCTCTTTTTAGAATTATTCCCCTCAGGGGTAGCGTTATCCCCTTGGGGTCGCTTCTGGGGGACACCTGCGGCAGGAGCGGGTGTGGCAGCAGGAGTAGGCGTAGCAACAGGCGCTGATGAGCGCCTCTGGGGGTTAGGGGGTCCAGTCTTACCACCCCCCTTGCCACCTCCTTTACCTTTATCCCCATTCGGGGGATTCCTGGCGGGCGTCGGGTTCTTCTGGCGCTCCGCCTCCTGACGCTTGAGTTTGTCACTCTCGCGTTTCTTGATGTGGCATTCGTCCTCATAGTGACGACGCTTGCCACAGTAACCACAGGTGATGGTACACCTGAAGTGGTCCTGATGGGTCACAGTTTTCCCATCTTTAGTATGCTGCTGACGTTTCATCTGCAGCATACAGCCACTGCGAAGATCGCAGTCAGAGGCATGACAAGGTCCCCCCTTGTCATTGACAGGTCGGCAGTAAAACAGGGGGGGGGTGCCTGCATCAGTTGGAACCTCGTTCATGGCACGTAGGTTGCCCCTCCCTTTACCGCCTCCCTGGTTGGTGTTAGTGGGATTTTTATGCCCCTTCCCTTCGCCACGTTCAGGGGTAGGGGTACCACCTCGTCCCAAATGTTTCTTGAGGAACTTCTCCATGTGGGAGTCGTTCTCTCTCTCAAGAGCTAGCTCAATCAAGAGATCCACCAGTGTATCATACGAGTGGGTCCTGCTCTTCCTCTCAGAGGTTGAGCGGCAATCATCCCACGTACGCTGGGGGATCTTACTCATGAGCCACAGGTGGGGCTCAGTGGCTCCGTAGGAGCCCACATTCATCCTCGAAAATAAGTACTCCATGTCGCACACATACTCAGAAATTCGCGCAGCGGATGGAAACTCCGGGAGCATAGGTAGCTCCTCGATTTGTGTGCGTACGCTGAGGTCAGTCTCATAGACTGGGAATGTTTTCTCTAACCTCAGGAGTACCTCCGCCCAAGTAGAACAGGTTTTCACAATCTGTTTGACCTGTTTTTGCAAAAATTTCTTTTTGCATGAGCGTTTTAGCAGTGAACATTTGGTGGCCACATCCACATGGGATCGGCCAGTCAACAAAAGGAACTCCGCAAATTCTTCTGCCCATTCTGGCAGGTTTTTAGGGTCGAACTCCGGCAGTTCCAGCTGGATGTTCGCCTGGGCAATCGGTCTGCCCATCTTCCCACCCCCCGGAGTTAGGCCTGAAGGCGACACGCCGGCAAGTGGGGCCAGGGCTGACAGCCCTCTTCTCTCACTCTCTGTGACAGGCACGTCCTGTAGGTCCGCCATAGGCACAGTCCTGGCACGGGGGTGAAAGGGGCTGGGGCAGGTAACCTTAGGCAACAGCCTTGAGACCCTCGATCTCTTGAGATCTTCGGCCAAGGTACTCAGCCCTGGAGAGAGAGAGAGGAACTCAGGCTTGGGTAAGGGTTCTGCAATACCCAGTTTAGCCTTAATGGCCTCTGATAAGGCCGTCACATCTGGATCTTCTGATCCAGACAGGAATTTGGCCAGCAGCTCGGCCGTTTGATCCAGGGCACCGTAGGTTGGCCTTGGATGATGTTCTTCGACTCGAGTTGGGCCCACTTCGGGAGCCCTTGGGGTTGGGTACTCAGGTCGTAGTCGTCTTGGCAGGGATGCAGTAGACGGAGGGCCTGAGTGTGAGTAGGACCCTAGATCCGTACGTGGTCTTGACCCATGTACAGCCAGTGGTTCCTCTCCATCTTCCCCACGGATGGATTTGTAGTACTCATCGTGCATGATGTACTCATCCATCTTCATCTTCAGCTTCTCATATTCCTCAGGTCCTTCAATGGCAGTTGAGGATGAAGCTGGGCAATTGGATCGTGATACTGAAGCAGCCACACGTCTGTGGAGGTGACTGAAGCTGTCTCCACCGTGTGCTGCTAAGGCCTCGGTGGTAAGGCCTTTATTCTTCTCCGCCCTTCTGCGTTCTGGATCTCCTTGGGACCCAGATGCGCCACTGAGGTGATGTGGTGCTCGGTGTGGTGGTTCACTCATTGGGTGGACCACACTGCCCATTTGTACTTGGACAGTTCGGATAGGCCAGGTCCTTACACTTGGTGTGGACATTATGGACTTTTTGTTGAGCTTTTGTTCTGCACTTCTCAGGGTCGGTTCAAAAGGTCTCAAGGGACTGTCTCTGCTACCGGAAAGATGTCCTTGAATTATGCCCTAGGTCTTTTGATGTATTCCTGCAAGTTGGTTTTGTAGTGGAAAACCCCAAGCCAAAGCAGCAAGTAGAGCAAGGACTGAATATGGATCGAATCAATGAAATCAATGATTGGTTTTGGAATCCAGTGTAACACAGAAGGGCTGCAGATAGACAAAGCAGGTATATGAACATAGATTCAATCACAAATGAATAATGCAAAAGGTTTTAAATGAAAATTGGTCAGACTCTAGCCTCAGTGGTTGCAATAGGCACTTCATGTGTACTCTTTTGGGTGAAATGGTGCTGGTTAGGACTGAGGGGCATAGATGTCAGGACCACACAGAAAATGACTTGGCCAAGCAACTGAATTCAGAAACAGTTACAAAGTAGGACCACAATAAGTGGTAGATTCAATTGAGTATAGGGGTCTTGGGGTGGGAGACCACTTAGGCTTAACCTCCAAGGCCCACAAGCATGGAATGCCTGATTTATTTTGGTATGACCTCCATGAAGGAAGGTACCTCCGATCAGTTGAGTGGTAGGGGTGAACTTCATGGGGGGGGCTAGGGTCACAACCCTAGTTACCTTGAGAAAGTGTACTTTAGGCCACAAAAGAGAGATAAAAACACTTAAGTTTGTCTCAGCATCAACAAAGGGTTTTAAGGGGGGGCTTAGCCTGGATCAAGCCCTCCAAGAAAGACATGGCAGTGACTTTTTCTTACTGAACACAAATAAAGCAAAGTCGGGGAAAGAGGTAAACATACGCAGACTCAGCCATAGACCCCTCATTCCCTGGACTCAAGACCTTCCCCTGACTCACGAACATGATGCCCTGAACCCAGTCAAATAAGACGGCTAAATGCCATGTGTCAAAAGTCACTACACAAACCCCAAAAATGTGTCCCCTCCCAAGCCTCTAAATCCTAGCCCAATAGGGGAGGTGGCGTGTCATGGCCTAGAGTGGCACTCAGGACCATGCCTTACCCTGACATAACCTTGGTCGGACTTGGAGTCGATTGGGCTTGGAGAACTGCCCCATGAAGATGACCTCACAACATGGCAAAATCAGGCAAATCACACCATTATGCGCAAAAGTCAATTATATACTCAAAAATGCATACGGCAAATATCCAAATGCTCCATGCATGTGTCGAACCGGCAAGTAGTATACAAGGGAGATATGGACCAAAGGTCCATGACCAAGAATATCCCATCATTGGCTCCGAAGCCCCTCCGGTTATGTACATGACATGCTTCACAAGTCAACTCATGAATTTGAGACCTGATTTTGTGAGGACTCGTGTGCCAAGCCAAAGTGACCACGTGATCCGGCATATGGTGAGGTACAACACCGAAGCGTATGCCAACATATAAGCAACATACCATAGTTCACCGAATCCCTAGGCACTTTACTGTTAGCCGACCAGTTGAGCACATAAAACACAAAAATGAGCACAAAATGAGGTCAAAAACATGCAAATAATGCCAACTTCAAGATAATTACAATAGTATATAACTTCGCTCACCCATGGTATCAACGTATGATTCAAAACACAATTGCTTGGGACCATTTGCAAACAATCCCCCCACTTGGATCCCCACATGGACGCATAGGGACACCTTGGAACCTCCTCCCAACACGCACCACCAAAATGGGAAAATTGATAATGGCGCTTATGGGTCGCTTCGTAAGCCCTCCCACATGCACTATATGAGCAGTAGACTTAGTCTAGCGCTATGGAGTTCACCATTGGGACATGGGCGAAGCCCTTGCCACGTATGACTCCATATATCTTCCTACAAACGGAGATATATAACATGGGCGTGAGCATATCGAAGCACATACCATGCATATAACACATACCCTCAAAACGTGGCTCCCACCATGGTATGCCATGCCCCTCCATGGACATAACTTCACGTTAAAAATACGTAGGAACCCAAAGAAAGTATCTATGCAACCCCAACACTCATGCAGTACACTCGAAAGTCGCAATAAAATATTCGGTTGCACGGTCCAAGAGTTATATATCACTTTCTACCCTCTTGACTCTTATCCCTTGCTACAGCGGGCATGCGTACACACCAAAGGCGTTTGATGCTTCCCAAATTAAGTTGAGACCAAGGCGGTTCCAACCCGATTCTGGATATTCATATTCCTCGCCGTGAGCCGGAGAAAAGATTCTTCAAAGTGGTCTCACGAATCACTTTTGTTTCGACTATAACTCCAAGCAAAATGAAGGACACAACAAAAGAAAGGGTGATTCGTGATTGGGGAAAAATGTATGACCACTCGAGATTCATCATATCGAGTGCGACGATGTCGAAGTCGAAAGTCCGATTCTGAAAGTCTGAAAAAATCAGATTAATTTTGCGAGTGTATAATATGAAAATTGCGGAAGCAACGAACCCTTTACTGATGAAATCTGACCCTTCATCGGAGTTTCCGCCAAAATATCTGTAAATGACAGTTAACCAATCGGTTACCGCAAAACCGCGAGCCAACTGACAGTCGCCGATACATTGACAATCAGAACGAAAGACTGAAAAATTACGGAAACATTATGATAAAAAAACCCTGTTGATTCCTGATATTCTGATATATAAATCTCAGCTGGCAGCGCCTCGGTACTGAATATGGCCGCTCATAGCCGGAACCTATCACAGTATCACATCGGGTTAGGTCAGGTGGATGGGAGAGTATGATATCAGCCAATGGCGGCTTGGCGGCACATAGATACACACCCCAAGTGACCCAAAGATGGCCACGGGGGTCCGAACCGGCTTCACCCTCCTTCTCAGAGCGTTGTTACCGCTCGGAAGTCATTGAAGAGAGGACGGGAGGACCCCAATGGTCTCCAGACCCCCCCCCCATGTCCCAAGGACACATGGAGGCCCCACACACGTCGTAGGCGTCCCCCATGCCCCAAAGGGGGGGTGAGGACACTGATAATCGGTGCTCTACGCCATATCCGGTCTCCTCTTGATCTACAACATGGACCAAGGGGATCAAAGATAGAGAAACGTCGTCGGTCGATCTAAATAAGTATACCACAATGAAATATATATGTGGAGATCGGGTGAAGGGGGTATATGGCCAGTCAAGGCCCAAAAATCCCCGGATGAACGCCCTGACCCGTCTCCCAAGCACAAAAACAAACAAAAATGCCAGGGGGGATCCATTACGGTGCTACTGCAGCCACCAAATGGACCAACACGTCCTTGACATCCAAAGAAATGTTCTTTTTCTTCAGATAGTCCATCCAGACCGTGGTGTACCTCGGCACAAAGCTGCTCGGAGGCTCCCACAAATCCCTGGATGCGGCGAATCCCTTCCAACGGACTTTATGAAGCCTCCCCCCAGGCGTCCCCGGGTCCGGCTTGTCCGCCAGGATCCTCTCGGCGGTGAAGTCGTCGTCCTCACCCTCGTTGTCCGAGTCCACATCGCCGGCCGTGAACTCGAAGGTGACGGGACGCCCGCTGGGGTCTGGTGCTCGGGGACGAAGCTGGGTGTGGTCGCGGTCCAGTATCTTGTTCTCCCCCACACGAACCGCATACACATCCTGCCCAACCTTCCGAACTATTACCCCCGGCACATACCATGATGCCTGCCTATGCCTGGACAGGACATCTTTGTGGTGCCGCTCCACCCATACGGTGTCTTGGAGAGCATACTTCTGGACCTTTCCTTGCTTGAAGTACTTGGCCCTCTTCTCATGCTCGTCCTGAAGTGCCTTGCACACCTTGGCCGCCGTGTCGTCCGCCTCAGCCATCATGGCGTTCCAATCCCGGGCCACCTTGCCATGGTTCAACCACGGGAGAGTGCGTGACACTCGATCCCGTAGGAACAGGATGCGATGGGGCGACAGTCCAGTGGGCCCCGGAAGGTCGTGATACGCTTGGAGTACCCTCCACAGCAAATATTACCAATTCCGGCCCGGTTCGTCGATGTGCAGCTGGCGGAACCTTTCGAACATCTGCTGCCTGGCCACCTCAGCCCGGCCATTCGACCGGCTGTGGTACGCCACGGTCTTGGCGTGCCGAATGCCCATGTGCTTGCACATCGTCTTGAACCACGTCCCCACGAATTGACTGCCCTGATCACTGCAGATGACAGCTGGGACATCAAAAATCGTCAGCCAATGCCTGATCATGGCGTTGGCGACGGTCTTGGCCTGCAGACCCACTCCACGCTTGTCCTTCTTATCCTTCTTCTTGGACTTCTTGCCCGGGACCGCCACGATATACCCGCTGTGCCTATCCACCGCCAGGATGACACAGTCATAGGTCTCTCCTTCCACGGTGACCTCAGGCATGGCGAATACATCCATGGCCACGGACCGCATAGGGGCTTCCGGTATAGCCGTGTACACCGGGTTGCCAGCCGTGGAGTGGTTGGGGCTCTTCGTGACCCGACAAACGGCGCAGTCGCTGCAGTACTTGTCCAGGAGGGCGTAGTACCCAGGTGGAAACTTGAAGCGCCACTCCAGGTCCTGCTGCATCTTGTCCCGACCAGGATGCATGTGCTGGCCGTTATGCCAGTGGTCAATGAGCTCCTCCATTTGGTTCTCAGGGACCAATAGCTTGTCCTTGAAGAATAGCTTATCCCCATCCTCGGTCAAGCCCTCGGGCCATTCGTCGTCCGACAGGGCGCTCACGCCATTCCAGTACTTGCTCCAGTGATCGGATGCCGCATAGTCATCCGACCAGTCCTCTGTGAGCACCGACCTGACTAGCTCTACAGGGGCCACCATCCATTGCTCGAGGGTTTTCTCTCGAATAGCTTGGACGCGGGCTCCCCGGAACTTGGCCAGGTCCGTACGGGTTGCCATCACCACAAAGCACTTGACCCCCTCTTGCTCCATGGCCTTCTCCATCTCGATGATGCGCTTGGCCTCCTCCGTCTCCTCGGCGTCCCCATGGCTGGATATGTCCATCCAAGCCTTGCCCGCGGGGTAGGCCCATCGACTGAGGCAATCTGCCACAGTGTTGTCCTTCCCCGGGACGTATACGACGCTGAGGTCGAACTTGGCGAACGTCTCATGCCATCGGGCCCTCCTTGCCGCCGGTCCCGAGGGGGTGTCGACGTGCTCCTTGTGCCAGCTCTGCAAGGACTGATGGTCCGTGCAAACCACCACCGGTTGCAATCCGATGTGGCCAGACGACTTCCTGAGCGCACAAACAATGGCGTATGTCTCCTTCTCCCTCGCGGTCCAGGTGCGGCGCTGGCCCTCGGCCAGGATTCGACTCCAAAACACCACGAGTACGTGCGACCCGTCGTCCCGGATCTGCTCGAGGACTGCCCCTACAGCATAGTCCGAGGCGTCCGTCCGTAGTACGAATCCCTTGTCCGGGTCCACCAGGAATAGCCCCAGCTGCCCCAGGAGTTGCTCTTTCAGGCGGCTGAACGCATCTTCGGCCTCAGGGGTCCAGGCAAGCTTCTTCTTGCTCCCCTTCCGGCCATCGAACTTCCCCACCTGCAGCATCTTGTGCAGCGGCCCCGAGAGTTCTGCATACATCCGGACATAGCCCGAATAGTAATTGCAGAACCCCATGAAGGACCGGAGTTCGCTGATGGTCTGGGGCTTCTCCCAGGGGAGCAGGGACGCCAGCCTCCCAGGCATGGGACGGCGTTGCCCGTGACCAACCACGCGACCCGCGAACTCCACTTCCTTCACGAAGAGTGAGGCTTCGGTCGGCTTGCACACCATGTTGTGCTTGTCCAGCTCGCTGAGCACTCGGCGCAGATCCTTCTCATGCGCTTCGATGAGCTCGTCCTCAGTCATGTCCTCCGTGCCGGACCCTATGATGATGTCATCCGCAAAGGGGTCGGCACAATCCCGGACTGGACCGAGTAGGTCCTCCATCATGCGCTGGAAAGCAGCGTTGCCATTCTTGGCGCCCATGGGCACCACTTTCCACTGCATGGACCCCAGCGGCGTCGACATCGCTGTGCACGGCCTGGAGTCCGGGTGCAGCGGCATCTGGTGATAACCGTGTTTCAGGTCCAACACCCTGAAGATCCGCTTTTTCTGTTGTTTTTGGAGGATGGAGTCGAGCAGGGAAAGCGAGTACGAGTCGTGCTCGGTTTGCTCGTTCAAACCCCTGTAATCCACCACCAACCTCCACTCGCCCTTCTCCTTCTTGGGCACGATAAAGGCTGGGCTGGCCCACTCACTGTCGGAGGGTTCGATCCATCCTCGCTCAATGAACTCGGCCAACAACTTCTTCATGGCCTCGGCCCGATCGCCCTGAAGTTGGTACTCCTGATGACGATAGATCTTGGGGTTCGGCTTCAGCTTGATCCTCGCTGCGCCAAACCTCCCACGATCTGGAGGGTTCTTGTTGGCGACGCCACTGAATAGCCGCGGATAGGCATTGATCAGCCTCTCCTTCAGCTCGGCGACCTTCGGGTTCTCCTGGACCTCTTCAGCCGCTTGCTTCGGTATTGATACAACCGACCGCACTGCGGTATAGGCCTCTTCCGGGTCCGAATCCGACTTCTCCTCGTCCGATATGCCGTCTCCATCGTCGTGGGGTGCACTTCCCACCGATAATCTTCGGAAATTTGCGGCGTCGGGCTGGTTCTTGTCGCTATCGGCCCCCATTCTTGGAAAATCCCACGTCGGCGGGTCCGACCCAACCGGACCATCATATTGGTCCGCGATGTGATCCATGACCCTCGCCAGGAACTCATCCTTCTCGTACTTGCCGGTGACCAACATCTTGTCATCCCACCAATGCGGAGATGTGACCATGGCCTGCCTCTTCTTGGCTGCCACACGATCATGCATCCCCATCCGCATGTAGTTGACGACGTCGTCGATCTCGGCGTGTGACAGGACGTCAATGCCATCAGATGGCTGGTCCGTCCCCTCCTTGGGCTCAAACATGACCTTCATGGGCACCGCCTCAACCCTACGGGTGAATGCTTCATCACCCGTGGGCTGGGCTTGCGCCCCATCCACCAGGAAAGCCTTGGTACCCTACGCTTGACCCGGGGAGGGCATTGATACACCCTTGGCGTCGATGAACAACTCCTCCTCTGGCCCGAATGACATCTCGTTCAGGGTGATGGAGTCCAGCGTCGACTTGAGACCTTCCAGCGGACATGGGCTGGATCCTATGCCGGTTATGACCAGGATCCCCTTCGCCCTATCCGCGACGATCTTCTCGACCGTACGTCTGGTATTGTCCAGGGAGCCATGCCAATACATGGGCCCCCACTCCTTCAAACCCCAATGCCTGTGCCAAGCTGAGTCTCCTCGATGCCAATGCCTCCTACACTTCCGCAGAAGTGGGGCATCCCGGGAAGCGAAGACGTCCGTCTCGGGCGCTTCGGCTCCCAGCGTCTGGATCATCCTGTCATACACCTGTGGCGCCATTCCATACTTCGTGAGATGAACTCCGCCGTCTCCTCTGGACTTGGCACCCACAGCTTGCACCGCTCGGACGATCCGATCCTCTTCCTCAGCATTCCATTGGGATGATCCGCATGCAAAATCCGTGGACAGCCATGTGAGGCATTCATCATCCTCCCGGACCAGCGTTGCGCGATGGGGAAGGGCTCCAATGGCGTTTGCCACCATGAAGTCGTACCCCATGATCATATCCCAATCTGTGATGTCGACCACATAGAAGTTCCCGGATACAGTGCTTCCCTTCGCCAAATCAGGGCGGTTCAAGCGCTCATGCTCCCAGAATTCCATACTGATGGTGCCCTAATTGGTGACGCCACCCATAATCTCTCCGTTGGCGACCTTCAGGCGGACCGGTCTCCGGCTGGGCTGCAGGAGTTCCTCCTTGAACAACCCTCTCCGGACCAGGCTCACCTGGGCACCCGTATCCACCAACACATCCACCACCTTCTCCTCTCGTCCGCACCGTACTCGCACTTTCAAGTGCAACTGCCGCTCGTCACCATGAGGTGTATGGACGACTCTCACGGCATGCAACTCTAGCACGTCCGGGTGCATCAGGACTTCAAGGGTATGGTCACGGATGGTGTAGATCTTGGGCTGGTCCTGCCCATCCACGGGGCTCTCCGTGGTCGCTCCTTCCTTCTTGCCATGTCCCGTACCCACATGTACTTCCCTTGGCAGGGCGCTCCAGGGGTGGGGAGTGGTGAAACTCAGTGGTTTTGGCTCTTCTGGAGCCTTCTTCGGCACCCAATGTGCCTTCGCCTTTTCTGGGATTCCACTGGTTTTCGGAGGAGAGACCTCTGAGGTCCCACTCCCGTGGGGGCTCCTCTAGACTTGACTTTCCGAAGCCCCTTCCGGCTGCGATCCGCCAGGACTTTGTCCACCACGTTGCTGGGCTTTGAGTACCTCCAACGTCCTCAACATGTCCTCAGCAACCTCCTCGATCGACCTCACTTGTCGGTCTTGGCCAGGTCCACCACCATAACCTCTTCCTCCACCTTTCCCTTGGCCTTTGCTTTGGCCTTTTCCCCCGTCTCTGCCCTTCGCCTTCCAATCGGCAATCCGCTGCTCCTTGGGCTTCTTCTCGGGATGGGCGGCGAAGTAGGCCTTCTTGTCCGCCTCATACACCTTGCACTGACGGTGGTCGTGTGCATGGTTGTTTCCCTTGCCATAACAGACCCAGCACCCGTCGTGCTGAGACCTTTACTCCCGGAACAAGAGCGGTGGGTTCCCGATCCTCCTTGGCTCTTTGCCCTTCTTGGGTCCCACCCGGTTCCATTTGGACCGATCCTGCTAATGGTCCCTCACGATGTGCGCCACAAACGCGAAGAAATGGGCCTCCTCGTGATCCTCCCGGGACCCGGTCCAGTGGTCTTGGCCACTTCCACTACCATCCTCCGCGGAGTTGGCCGTGTCCTCCTGGAACTCCCGATGATGGCGGTCTTTTCGGTGGCCTCGTTGTCCATGACCTTGTCGATCCTGCACGTGGGCCTCGTTCTTGCCGTTGAGCTTCAGCTCCACCGTGATGTACTTCACGATCTCGTCCAGGCTCATGCGGGCGAAGATGACTTGCATCCTCAGCTGCTCTCCGCGCCTCCACCCCACGTTGTTGAGGCGCATCAGCCTTTGCCCCATGTTGTCGCCGAGTACCTCCACGTAGACGGCGTTCTTCAGCCCCAAGACTCGGCTGGGCTCGCCGAGGTTTCGCCAGAAAAAATCCATTATCCGGGCGTGGGTGTCCTCCGATGCCATGATCCGTGCGGCCACGCGCTTCTTTGCTCTATTCTTCTCCTCATCCTCCACTCTTCTCTTCCAATGCCCGGGGAGGACGTCCTTCAGCAGGTGTCGGATCTTGCTGGCCTCGTTCCAGTCCTCCACCAGCTTAAGGCTTTTTCGGTACTTGCGGATGTACCGATTCCATTCCCGGACCCTCAGTTCCCCGCGCTCCAGCGGCAGCGGAATGGACCACAAATCCTCCAACTTCTGGTTGGGGGCGTCAACTCGCTCTTCGTCCTCCAGCCACTGGAGGCAGGCCTGCTCTGTCTGGATCAGTCCCTCGCGGATCTGATCCCTAAGCTCCTCCTTCAGGTCCTGCGCCAGCCTGTGTGGGAATGTCCGACATACCCACTTGTCCCTTGGCGCTCCCCTTATCTCGCCGACGACCTCCTCGGCGAAGTCCTCCCAATCCAGGATGAAGTCGTCCAGGTTGGAGGGGTTGCCATCGTAGTAGGGGATTTTGATTTCCCTGAGGTTGTCAATCCTGATGGCATCTCCGACGTCCGCAGCCACCACTCCACCGAGACGGATACCACCTGTGGCCGGGGGGTGTGAGTACACTCCCCGTACATCCCTCTCCTCCATGGAGTGCGGTCCAGTTGGGCCTGAACCCATGGGGTTTGGAATGCGGGAAGGACCTGCTCCACCGGCTGTCCATATCCCCGTAGCGCGGTCCTTCGCCCACAGGTTTCCGCCTGGATGGCCTCGACCATGTCCATCGGCGCTTCCCATGGTTCGCCCCTGCATGGTCTGGCTCTGGATCTCCTCTTCCGCATAAACTGCATGGGCAGTCGTAGTGGTCGGTAGATCCTGGGCGGCATGGGACATCTGTACCGTCAGGCTCCTCGGGTCCGTGGTTACGTGCCCTTCCCGCATGGACCCAGCCGGTGCCGTGTGTCAACTGAGCATTGTGGATTCGCTGAACATGGGAACAAACGGCAGCGCACCCGGGTCAACACGCGGAGGCGCGTAGGGTGCCTCTGCCGGGCCGCCCATGGGTTTATCCATGGCGCTCCGGAGGGTCTTAACCCGCTCCACCAGCTCTGCCGCTGCTGGCTTTGCCGGGAGCTCTGGACCCGAGGTGAGGGGCTGTCGCTCCTCTAGCCTATTCAGGCGTCCTGACATGTCCTCCACTAGGTGGAGGAGGCTGTCCACCACTCGCTGCTGCTTCTGCAGGGCCAGCTCCAGATTCTCCCGGTACTGGTCTCGTTCCGCTCGCAGCTCCGCCATGTCTCTCTCCGCGGCCGAATGGTCATCCAGGATCCCGGCGACGTCCTCCTCTAGGCCGTCCTTTGCGTTGTCCAGGCGGTCGAGGCGATGCACGATGGCGTCCATCCCCATCTTTGGGTACTTGCCCATGAGGAAGGACACGTGCTTGCAGTGGCACTCAGCGTGCTTTCCACCTGATCCGGCGCATCCCGCGGTTCCCGGCGCCTCGGACTCCTTCGCCATGGGTGTGTCACCCATGCTATCCCGCGTTGGCTCCGTGTGCCGGGCCACAGGCGCCGTTCTGGCTCTGGCGGGCCTCTCCAACGCCTCGGCGTCGTGCTCCAGGCTGGGTTCTGGGGCCTTGTTCGCCCTTGTGTGCGGTCTGGCCGTCTCCTCCGACTCCGAAGGTTGCTCGTAGGCTGTCCGATAGCCCTCGGAGTGCCCCTCGGAGTCCCACAGCCTGAACGGGCTAGGGTCCGTATCCATAGCCCCGGAGTCCCCTGCCGCGGGCTTGGGTGACCCGCGCTTCCGGTAGCGCCGGGCCCGTCCTCCACTGCTGCCTGAATGGCAGGTCTCCTCATAGTCCTCCGCGGCGGAGCAGAGGTTGCATGCCTTTCGGCAGCGACGCTCACACATGGAGACCTGGTCCTCCATGTCAAGTCCTCCTCTTCCCGAACGTCGTACTTCTCTTCGGGCTTCAACTTCCGGAGTTCGCCATGCTCCTGAGCGTCTCAGCTCTTCTCTGGCTCCAATCTCCGGCGTGGTCTCCACCGAGTCCACAATACGCACCCGGGGCGTACTTGGGCAGGGCTCATAGGGGCCCAAGTCCCCGGGTCGGCGGTAGGTAGGGGCAGCAGGTACGCCTCTGCTACCATATAGAAGGTCCCTACCAGGACCGGCCCCTGCTGTGCCCCTTCCGCCTGTAACCCCTGCTGACTTGCTCCTGATCAGCGATTGCATTTCTCAAAGTCCAGGGTCCAAAATCCAAAAATATAGAAAGCAAAATCCTCCTTCAACCCTGAACAGCAACCAGATCCCACAAATACAGCAATAACCCAATCCACACTGCGGGCTTCCGTTCAGCACACCGGTTGTCTCACGGTGGCGGGCATGTACAAGAATTGCACCAAAGAGGAAAGCCCTGAAATTGGCATATGAACAAAAAAAAGCAAAGTTGGGGAAAGAGGTAAACATATGCAGACTCAGCCATAGACCCCTCATTCCCTGGACTCAAGACCTTCCCCGGACTCACCAACATGATGCCCTGAGCCCAGTCAAATAAGATGGCTAACTGCCATGTGTCAAAAGTCACTACACGAACCCCAAAAATGTGTCCTCTCCCAAGCCTCTAAATCCTAGCCCAATACGGGAGGTGGAGTGTCATGGCCTAGAGTGGCACTCAGGACCATGCCCTACCCTGACATAAACTTGCTTGGACTTGGTGTCGACTGGGCTTCGAGAACTGCCCCATGAAGATGACCTCACAACATGGCAAAATCAGGCAAATCACACCATTATGCCCAAAATTCAATTATATACTCAAAAATGCATACGGCAAATATCCAAATGCTCCATGCATGTGTCAAACCGGCAAGTAGTATACAAGGGAGATATGGACCAAAAGTCAATGCCCAAGAATATTCCATCATTGGCTCCGAAACCCCTCCGGTTATGTACATGACATGCTTCACAAGTCAACTCATGAATTTGAGACCTAACTTTGTGAGGCCTCGTGTGCCGAGCCAAAGTGACCACGTGATCCGGCATATGGTGAGGTACAACACCGAAGCGTATGCCAACATTTAAGCAACATACCATAGTTCACGAATCTCTGGGCACTTTACTGTTAGCCGACCAGTTGAGCACATAAAACACAAAAATGAGCATAAAATGAGGTCAAAAACATGCATATAATGCCAAATTCAAGAGAATTACAATAGTGTATAACTTCGCTCACCCATGGTATCAACGTATGATTCAAAACACAATTGCTTGGGACCATTTGCAAACAATCCTCCACTTGGATCCCCACATGGACGCATGGGGACACCTTCAAACCTCCTCCCAACACGCACCACGAAAATGGGAAAATTGATAATGGCGCTTATGGGTCGCTTCGTAAGCCCTCCTACATGCACTATATGAGCGGTAGACTTAGTCTAGCGCTATGGAGTTCACCATTCGGACATGGGCGAAGCCCTTGCCACGTATGACTCCATATATCTTCCTACAAACGGAGATATATAACATGGGCGTGAGCATATCGAAGCACATACCATGCATATAACACATACCGTCAAAACGTGGCTCCCACCATGGTATGCCATGCCCCTGCATGGACATAACTTCACGTTAAAAATACGTAGGAACCCAAGAAAAGTATCTATGCAACCCCAACACTCATGCGGTACACTCGAAAGTCGCAATAAAATATTCGGTTGCACGGTCCAAGAGTTATATATCACTTTCTACCCTCTTGACTCTTATCCCTTGCTACAGCGGGCATGCGTACACACCAAAGGCGTTTGATGCTTCCTAAATAACGTTGAGACCAAGGCAGTTCCAACCCGATTCTCGATATTGATATTCCTCGCCGTGAGCCGGAGATATGATTCTTCAAACTGGTCTCACGAATCACTTTTGTTTCGACTATAACTCCAAGCAAAATGAAGGACACAACAAAAGAAAGGGTGATTCGTGATCGGGGAAAGATGTATGACCACTCGAAACTCATCATATCGAGTGCGGCGATGTCGAAGTCGAAAATCCGATTCTGAAAGTCTGAAAAAATCGGATTAATTTTGCGAGTGTATAACATGAAAATTGCAGAAGCAACGAAACCTTTACTGATGAAATCTGACCCTTCATCGGGGTTTCCGCCAAAATATCTGTAAATAACAGTTAACCAATCAGTTGCCGCAAAATCACGAGCCAACTGACAGTCGCCGATACATTGACAATCAGAACGAAAGACTGAAAAATTACGGAAACATTATGATAAAAAAACCCTGTTGATTCCTGATATTCTGATATATAAATCTCAGCTAGCAGCGCCTCGGTACTGAATATGGCCGCTCATAGCCGGAATCTATCACACTATCACATCGGGTTAGGTCAGGTGGATGGGAGAGTATGATATCAGCCAATGGCGGCTTGACGGCACATAGATACACACCCCAAGTGACCCAAAGATGGCCACGGGGGTCCGAACCGGCTACACTGACTTTGCGGGGTGGACGATGAGGTTGTTGCGGGAGAGGTAGGAGATGGTCACGTCCAATAAGTCGTTGGCTTTTTGGTGACCGTAGGCCCGGGTTCTGGGGTGTGGGGTTCGGGCGGGGTGTGTGCGACCGTGAGGTGGGTGTCGTCCGCGAAGCCCACCAGGGGGGAGAGGAGGGGGTAGGGTGCGTAGGCCGGGTAATCCTGTTCGATTGTGAGGGCGAGGGGGAGCGTGACGAGGAGGTACAGGAAGGGGCCTTCTGCTCCTCCTTGGGGGACCCCACTGCCTGGCTCCAGGAAGGGGGTGAGGCCTGCTCCAGTGCGGACCGTGTATTTGGGGGTGCGGATGTAGCCGGAGGCGAAGTTGTAGAAGGGGAGGCCCAGGCGTTTCCACACCGCCTCCGGAAGGAGCCAGGGGGTGTTCGGGAAGGCTCCTTTGACGTCGAGGGAGGCGATGATGAGGTCTACCGGGTCCATGTCGGCGATTGTGTCCTGGAGGAAGATGGCCTCGTTTGGGGACCGGCCTGGGATGGCCCCCCAGAGGCTGGCGGGTATGCCGGGGTCCGGGTGGGGGCGGATGCGGCGTAGGAGGATGGTCCAGACGATTTTGATCTCCGTGACTGCACAGACTATGGGGCGTCAGTTGTCCGGGTTGGCTCAGTCCCCTTTTTTGTAGAGGGGGCGGACAACGTTTGCCCAGTCTGGTGGCAGGGGGGCTTGCCCCGTGACGATGTCCCAGAGGTGGTGGGCCAGGATTCGGAGCAGGTGGGCGGGAAGGTGGTAGTATGCCTCCGCAGGCAGGCCGTCGTAGCCTGGGGTTTTGTGTTGCCGGAGACTGTGGATGGCCTTCCGGACTTCGTGGATGGTGAAGGGGCGCTTTTGCAGTTGCCTCCTCTGGGCGTGGTTGAAGACCTGAGGGAGGTGGTTGATTTTGGCCTTGGTGTCCGTGTCCAGTGTGTCTTGGTTGGGCGTGTGTTGTCGGAGGAAGCTGTCTTGGGTGGCTTGGAGCACTGTGGCTGGGTCGTTGGTGAGGGAGCCGTCCTCCTGTCTGACCGGCGGTGATGGTGCGGTGGCCGGTGTTGGTCATGGCATCGTTGAGGTGGCGGATGGCCTTGTAGGGGAGTTCATGTTGCGCATACGGCTCGTGCTCTTCGGCGATGCGCTGCTGCCTGTGGATGTGCCACCGCTGCAGGTCTGCCGTGGTGTGGGCTATTTGCGCCCTGATCAATCCAACGGTATGCCATTCCGTTGGCAGCGCACGGCGACCTGGGCGAATGCCTACTCCTTCGCATTCTTGGACGAGTAGGTGTTGGCGTCGATGGTGAAACCAGACCGGGTGGTCAGGAGCGGAGGTTGCAGTGGCATGGGCAGCAATATTGCTTGGCACAGAAGACATAATGATAGTGATGACTGAATAGTATCCCGCAAACAGATATCGTACACATAGCCAATGAAATACCTGATATGCACATATGTGAAATCCACCCTATCATCCACTAAATGATATAACTACCAAACATCCAAGATTGCCTTATCTATCCCACATCCTATGTCCCTAACAAGGAAATGGAATATGATATACCCTATCCCATATATAGGGCCATATAATGTTCCCTTAGGGGTAATATGCCAGGGTAGGGTTGTGACCTGCTTCACCCCCCCACTTGAAACGACTGCCACGGGCAGGAAGTATATGCCCAAGAGGAACGTTGCAGTCACAAACAGCAGCAATTGGCAGGTTTGCAGGATTTCCTCCCAGAGGGAATCGAACCTACACAGGCAATCTTGGAGCCGGCCGCACGGCCGCTGAAGTAGCTCCGAACGGTGGGAATCCAACCACCGCCGAAATCAAGAAATTCACGAACGGGATCCCGCCGGTCCCGCAATAAGTAGTAGGCGAAATCGCGAGCTGGTGCGCGCAGAGTCTGGTCCCCGCGTGTCGCATGTGGGGTCCAGCAGGTAGGGGCAGGTAGTTTCTCAAAGAATTCAAACTAAAGGCAAAGCGAAATTACACTTTTAAACAAAACTGAAGGTAATGGTACATGCGAAGCGGTGCAACGCGAAAGTGCAAAAATTTCACATTCTGAAAAAACTGCTAGGAGTAATGACGGGAGTGTCCAACAGTAACGTAGGACTGTGCCTGCACAAGGGAGCACGTGGGAAAGTAGAGATAGAGGTCAGGGATGCATGTCTGACTTGTGCTCGCCACTGCCTTGTGCATGCTCAGGCCACTTAACAAACACGGCCGCGATGGCTGACGGTGCGCGCGGTAGCTCACTAACTAGAGGAAAGAGGCCACGATGGCCTCAGGGTAAAAGAACCGCTGTAAACACTAGGCACAAAGAGAAACAAGGGTACGATGCCCACACCTTCCACCTTCGTGCTTTAGACAGTTTATGAGAGCTTGCATGTGCTTGATGGTGCTTGATGTGCTTGATTTAACGCTTATAATAACAAGTGAGTTCTTCCTTGTAAGATGTAAGCTTGCTTGCTCACTTGCTTTCAAATGTCCAGACAAGGCCTAGCCAAAGGCCCACTTGCAAACTGACCCAACAACAGGAAGGATGAACCTGTGGGGTGTGGACCTGTGTGGAACGGAACAGATTGGATGAAGAGATTGTGAACCAGTCACGGATGTGGCTGTATGTCAATGGGCACGGCTCAGCCAAGGGCTGTGTCCTTGTCCCTCTTTAATTGTAGCATACGTGTCACACGTGATGCACCACTTAGAGGGTAAAGGAGGAGGTACGGAGATGGGATGAGGGTCTGAGTAGACACACTTAAATGGACAAACCTCTTAACCATATAATAATAACCTGACCTCACTACTAACCCCTCACCTAGGAGCCATACTACGTATATATATCATATATACACATAATAGAGCGATGCACGCTGACAAACACAAGACACAAACGTGCGCGCACACCCATTGGCAGGGCCTGGGGGCACACACTCGCCCGAGGGCATCACGGGTGTGGGCCACGCAGTGGCGGCCTTGGGGCACGTGATGGGGGCACGCCACACATAGCACACGTGCAAGAGCTTCCCCAAAATACTCACGCACACACAACAAACAGTAAGCATATCCACAATAGAACACGTGTATAGATACGCCACCTTGTTGCTTGGTGTTCGTGTGTGTCTTGGGGGCCTGCGTATAAACACTCAGGTTAGCTTGTGTGTTTTAACTTTTGTCGGTGGGTGTGTCAAAGCAGCGGGTCACCTCCGTGTTGCAAATTGGGGAGGTTGCCCGTACGGTCCCGCTGGTGTATCAGCCCACCCTACTCCCCGGAGGTACGATGACATGCCCCGAAGGAGTTTTACTCCCCCAACCTCTCTACACCGTGTATGACAGTTCATGTTTACACCTCTGTGTGTGAACTTGGGCCGGTGTACACGGCTACAAAACCCCAAAGGTAGGTGTCAACCTAGGTCTTGCTTGTTCGGGGGGCGGGTGATAACCAACGTAATAGGGAACCATACAAGCCCGTAACTAAATTAATGGCATGCACACACACACGCTACCATTGGCCACGGGCACACCCGGTTTTGGTGTGTCTGGGATAGAGAGACTCGTGTGTGTTGTGGAAATCCAAGTCCACGCACGGGTCTCTATAAGGAAAAATGCCACGCCCATATCCCAACCCGTTTGGTTGGGTGTTCGGATAGAGGACCCCTCGGGTGTTGTGGAAACCCAAGTCCACTCGTGGGGAACTCTGGAGAAAACATTAACATACATATTCTCTCATAAACATATGCATGTGCACACTCGTCCCTTTTGTTCTTTTCGTCATGTTGTTTGGTCCCTCTCGTTGCAGGCAGGAACATCCCCTGTGGAACTCATCAAGGACATGAAGAGCACACCCAGCCAGCATGCGGCCCCATGCAATGGCAATGGAGGGTACCCACTCCCAACCCGGGCACGCATAGCGACCGGGGATAAATACCCAGGCGGCGGAGAAGGCCCAAATTTTGCAAAGCCACCCTTTGCCTCTGAAGACCCCACCCGCTCATGGAGTGACGGGGCAAAGGCACCCGTTGCAATTCATATTGGAATACTTGTTTTGTAGAGGACGACCCCTCCCTCTAGGCTTAAGTCCTCGCCGTATGCAGTGGCAATTTTGCACGCCACGACTACTTCGTACCTTGTATACCTACCCTCGTGTGGACAAGGGCAAATCGGTGGAAAACCATCACGCCCAACACAAAAAGGGAAAATGGGTTGTACCCGCCAACCCAACAAAGGTTTCAAGCCTTCGCCATTTTGAGCAAATGTTTCAGCTTGTTGGCTTGGGTCACGGGTGAGGGACGGTCGTGGGGTCGTGGTTTCGGCACGGGGCGGCACTCCGAAACCTTGCAAGCACCACCATGCACACAACCCGGTAGAGTCTTCGGGAAGTGCTTGCCACGTTGTTAGCACCCTTGACGGGGGGCGTCATCGTGGGCAGGACTTTGCCCTGGTGGTGGTAGGAGTGCTCCAGTAAGACCCAAGGATAGGGGTTTGAATGGCATTAAAACCCCGAAAGAACCCGTCCGGCTTCCGCCCCAGGCTATATGCCACGCCACCCCACCCTAAAGGACTCTCAAGCCTTTAGCGGTGAGAGAGGTAGACGGTGGGGTAAACCTGCGGTACCCCTCGCCCTGCTCAGGTGAGGATGTTTGTAACCGAGGAGCGCGCCGTGCATGCACGTTCTCTTCATATTCTTTACTGTCTCCCACCGCTTCTCGCTCTCTCCTCCCTTCCCCAAACAATAATATATACCCATATCGGTTAGGGTTTTCTTTTCGTGGCACGCTCATGAGAGCGGTCCACCAGGGTGGGCGAGGATGTCAACGGTTTGGGTGAGATTCTGTTTCTGCAAGTAATCTCTCCAAACTTTGTTGTAGGACGGTAAGAAGGTTTCAACGGGTTCCTCGGTATCCCAATCCTTGGTAGAACCCTCCCAGCGCACCTTGAAGAGAGATCTCTTGCGGTAAGTACGGTGACTTAATATTTTCTTGACATTATAGGTGTCTTCCTCAAACTCGGAGGGCACTCTAGCAACCTCCTCCGTTTAATTTAGAGGCACGGGGGAGCGAGGGGAGTTGACTGTTTTCATTAAACAATCAACGTGGACGTCAACTAACTTCCGTTGGTCCACTTGAAGAACATAGAGGTCGTGTGCCTTCTTGGCCACAACCTCATAGGGCCGATCCCGATAGGGACAAGTCTTATCGCCAAGGTTTTTGCGTTGGCGACGGACCCATACGCGGTCCCCTTTTGAGAAATTGGGGGACATCCTCCTACTGTTATTATTATTAGGAGCCATTGTCTCTTGCACTTGAATCATAGCCCTCCGTGCAAGAGCAATAAGCTCCTCACGCCGTTGGAAGTAGTGAGCGGCGTCTTGGGCAACCCCCTTAGGCTCAGCAAGAGGAGGCCCCTTAGTATGGTTGTGTTTACCAAACACAATCTCGTTAGGTGTATAAACTGAAGGACCTGTAGTCTCATGCCACCCTCGTACAACGGCGGGTAAAACCTCTACCCAATTATTGCCCTTCCTCAAGGTAAGGGCTTTAGCAACGGCACGCCTTAGCTGCTTGCCAGTATTTTCGGCTTTGCCATTACCTTGGTGCCTACCCGCGAGACACATAGTCGAGCGGGCACCAATCTTAGAACAAAGGGTTTGGAAATATTGGCTCACAAATTGTGGCCCACGGTCAGAACATATTTCACGAGGGGCTCCGAACCTATCCACCCAGCGCTCCATTACCAAATGGGCCACTCTTTTCCCCGTTAGCCCTTCATCCTTGTCTTCATGGCAGGGTTTAGGAATAGGGATCGCGATGAGGTAGCCGGAAAGCCGGCATACACATAGGAGCACTGGGTCATACACCTCTGCATCATGGGAGGTGGAAGGGTAGTGAAACACATCAAGCGCTATGGAGTCCATGGGCTCCATAGGTATAGGCATAGGGGTCATGTACCCTTGCTTGCGCTTCGTGTCATGCGTGTGAATGGCACATGAGGGACACGTTTGAGATTGCAATTCCACTGCTCCGTACAACCCCTCACCTTCCACGCCATGGTTAATCTCCTTCCAGTGTTTTTCCACACTGGAGGTAGTTAGGTGAAGTGCATCATGGTATTGAGCCACCAAACGATGCACTAGCGGCGTAGGAACACACCACCGTCCATTACGGCCAAGCTTGTTATCCACCACCCTCACTCCATCTCGAAAGCTCCCATTCAAGGCATCTTGCCACATTTTTTTGTAGCGTTGACAATTTGGGTAGTGTTTAGCCCAATTTATTCCAAAAACATTGGGAGCATCCCCCCCATGTATAGGAGTTGCCTTCTTGTGGGACTTCCAAGATTTTTGTATCTTGACAATTCGCTCCAGTCTCCGAAGCTTTCTCTTTTGCTTCGTCCCCCCGCCCACTGGAGGCGAAGCCAGAGGGGATGGGTCACACGCGGGTGCCCCTTGAGCCCGAGGCGCCGCTTTAGACCTAGTAACAACGGGCGCAACAACCGCCCTAAATACAAGGGGGCGGGCGAGAAGTTCCTCCTTCTCGGCCGCCATCATGTCCCGCACATCCCCCGCCGCTTGGGCCGTCTCATGTATGGACACATCACCCAACGCCGGGTTAGCAGGGTAAGCCCAACGGGATGAAGCCGGTTCGGACCCCCGTGGCCATCTTTGGGTCACTTGCGGTGTGTATCTATGGGCCGGCAAGCCGCCATCGGGTGATATCATACTCTTTCATCCACCTGACCCAACCTGATGTGATAGTGTGATAGGCTTGGCCATCCCAGCTATGAGCGGCCATATTCAATACCGAGGCGCCGCCGGCTGGGATTTATATATCAAAATATCAGGAATCAACAGGGTTTTTTTATCATAATGTTTCCTTAACTTTTCAGCTATCCGTTCTGATTGTCAATGTATCGGCGACTGGCAGTTGGCTCGCGATTTTGCGGTAACCGATTGGTTAACTGTTATTTCCAGATATTTTAGCGGAAACCCCGATGAAGGGGTAAATTTCAGCAGAAAAGGGTTCGTTGCTTCCGCAATTTTCATGTTATACACTCGCAAAATTAATCCGATTTTTTTAGCCTTTCAGAATCGGATTTTCGATTTTGAGGTCGCCTCACTGGATATGATGAGGTTTGAGTGGACCTACATTTTTCCCCGATCACGAATCAACCTTCCTTTTGTTGTTTCCTTCATTTTTCTTGGAGATATACGCGAAACAAAATTGATTCGTGCGGCCACTTTGAAAAATCATTCCTCCGGCTCACTGCGAGGAATTTCAGTTTTGGGATATGGGCTGAAATCGCCTTGGTCTCAACTGAATTGAGGGAGCGTCAAACGTCCTTGATGGGTACACATGCCTGGTTCAGCAAGGGAGAAAGGTCAGGGGGGTAGAAAGAGATTTATAACTCTGCGACCATGCAACCGAATATTTTGATGCGACTTTCGAGTGTACCGCATGAGTGTTGGTGTTGCATAGAAACCTTCCTTGGGTTCCTACGTAATCTTCACGTGAAGTTATGGCCATGGAGGGTCATGACATACCATGGTGGGAGCCAGTTTTGAGGGTATGCGTTATATGCATGGTATGTGCTGCGCTATGCTCACGCCCATTTTATATATCTCTGGTTGTAGGAAGATACATGGAGTCGCACGTGGCAAAGGCTTTGCCCATGTACTAATGGTGTGCTTCGTAGAGCTAGACTAAGTCTACCGCACATATAGTGCATGTGGGAAGGCTTACGGAGCGACCCACAAGCGCCACTATCAATTTTCCCATTTTCATGGTGCGTGTCGTGAGGAGGTTCGAAGGTGTCCCTATGCGTCCATGTGGAGATCCAAGTGGGGGGATTGTTCGCAAATGGTCCCAAGCAATTGTGTTTTGAACCATATGTTGATACCATGGGTGAGCGAAGTTATATACTATTGTGATTATCTTGAATTTAGCAACATTTGCATGTTTTTGACCTCATTTTATGTTCATTTTTGTATTTATGTGCTCAACTGGTCGGCTAACAGTAAGTGCCCAGAGATCCGTGAACTATGGTATGTTGCTTATATGTTGGCATACGCTTTGGTGTTGCACCTCACCATATGCCAGATCACGTGGTCACTTTGGCGTGGCACACAAAGCCTCACAAAATTAGGTCTCAAATTCGTGAGTTGACTTGTGAAGCATGGCATGTGTATATCTGAAGGGGTTTGAGAGCCAATGTTGGGATATTCTTGGGCATTGACCTGGAGTCTATATCACCCTTGTATATTACTTTCCGTTTTGACACATGCATGGAATATTTGAATATTTGCCGTATGCACTTTTGAGTATATAATTGAATTTTGGGCACTATGGTGTGATTTGCCTAAATTTGCTATGTTGTGAGGTCATCTTCATGGGGCAATTCTCCAAGCCCAATCGACTTCAAGTCCAATCAAATTTATGTCAGGGTAGGGCATGGTCCTGAGTGCCACTCTAGGCCATGACACGCCACCTCCCGTATTGGGCTGGGATTTAGAGGCTTGGGAGTGAACACTCTTTTGTGGTCTGTGTAGTGACTTTTGACACATGGCATTTAGCCATCTTATTTGACTTGGTTCAGGGCATCATGTTGGCGAGTCAAGGGAAGGTCTTGAGTCCAGGGAATGAGGGGTCTATGGCTGTGAATGTGTATGTTTCCATCTTTCCCCAATTTTGCTTGATTGGTGTTCATATGCCAATTTCAGGGCTTCCTTATTGATTTTGGTGCAATTCAATGTACATCCCCAACGCCCCTGTCTCCGTGTGCACCGTGAGACGACCGGCGTGTTGAAAGGAGTTGTTGAGTGTCAACGCGGGACTTCAAACACCCTTGGAAGCCCTCAGTGTGGATTATTTGGTTTTGAGCTATTGTACTTGGGAGTTGGTTATTGCAAGGGATCAGGATTTGTGTGAAGGAGCCATATTTTGTTATTTTTTGTTGGAAATTGTGCAGGATAGGGCAAGATCATGCAGAACCTGGTGAAAAGCAAGACCATAGGAGTGACAGGAAATGGTGGAAGGGGTACAGCAGGGGCTTGTCCTGGTAGGGACCTTCTTTATGGTAGCAGAGGATTACTTGCCCCCTACCGCCGCAACGGGGACTTGGGCCCTCATTAGCCCTGCAAAAGGTCGCCCCTGGTGCAGATCGTGGAGTCCGTGGAGTCGACGCCGGACTTGGAAGCCCGAGAAGAGCGAAGATGCTCAGGACGGAGAGCCCTTGTAGGACATGGGCTAGACATGGAGGACCTGGCCTCCATGTGTGAAACGAAATGCCGCAGGGTTTGCAATCCCCGCTCCGCTGCTGAGGATTTGGAGGAGACTGGCAGCAACGGCAGGGCCCGGCGTTACCGGAAGCGCGGGTCCCCAAAACCCGCGGCGGAAGCCAGGGCGATGGAGACGGATCCCAGCCCGGTCAGGCTGTGGTCAGCTGCAGATTCTGAGGGGCACTCCGATGGCTATCGGACCACTTTCCCTTCAGAGTCGGATCAGATGGCCAGACCGCCCACAAGGGCGCACACATCCCCCAAAACCCAGCCTGGAGCATGACGCCGAGGCGTTGGAGAGGCCTACCAGACCCAGAACGGCGCCTGTGGCCAAGCACAAGGAGCCAAAGCGGGATAACATGGGCGACACACCCATGGCGGAGGAGTCCGAGGCGCCGGGAACTGTGGGATGCGCCGGATCAGGTGAAAGGCATGTTGAGTGCCACTGCGAGCACGTATCCTTCCTCATCGGCAAGTACCCGAAGATGGGGATGGACGCTATCGTGCAGCACCTCGACCGCCTGGACAACCAGAATGACGGCCCAGAGGAAGACATCACGGGGATCCTGGATGACCAGTCGGAAGCAGAGAGAGACATGACGGAGCTGCGAGCGGAGCAGGACCGGTACCGGGAGAAGCTGGAGATGGCCCTGCAGAAGCAGCAGCGAGTGGTGGACAGCCTCCACCACCTGGTGGAGGACAGGTCGGGACGCCTGAAAAGGCTAGAGGAGTTACAACCCCTCGCCTCGGGTCCGGAGCTCCCGGCAAGGCCGGCAACGGCAGAGCTGGTGGAGCGGGTTAAGACCCTCGGGAGCGCCATGGAGAAACACATGGGCGGCCCTGCAGAGGCACCTTACGCGCCTCCGCGTGTTGACCCGGGTGCGCTGCCGTTTGTTCCCATGTTCAGCGAATCCATAATGCTCGGGGAGCATACGGCACCAGCTGGGTCCATGCGGGAAGAGCACGCAACCACGGACATGAGGAGCCTGACGGTGCAGATGTCCCATGCCGCCCAGGATCCACCGACCGCTATGACTGCTCACGCAGTTTATGCAGAAGAGGAGATCCAGACCATGCAGGGGCGAACCATGAGAAGGGTCGACGGACATGGTCGAGGCCATCCAGGCGGAAACCTGTGGGTGAAGGACCCGACTACGGGGATATGGACAGCCGGTGGAGCAAGTCCTTCCCGCATCCCAAACCCCATGGGTTCAGACCCAACTGGACCGCACTCCATGGAGGAGAGGGATGTATGGGGAGTGTACTCACACCCCCCGGCCACAGGTGGTATCCGTCTTGGTGGAGTTGTGGCTGCGGACGTCGGAGACGCCATCAGGATTGACGACCTCAGGGGAATCAAAATCCCCTACTACGATGGCAACCCCTCCAGCCTGGATGACTTCATCCTTGATGGGGAGGACTTTGCCGAGGAGGTCGTCGGCGAGATGAAGGGAGCGCCAAGGGATAAGTGGGTATGTCGGACATTCCCACACAGGCTGGCGCAGGACCTGAAGGAGGAGCTCAGGGATCAGATCCGCGAGGGATTGATCCGGACGGAGCAGGCCTGCCTCCAGTGGCTGGAGGACGAGGAGCGAGTGGACGCCCCCAACCAGAAGTTGGAGGATTTGTGGTCCATTCCGCTGCCGCTGGAGCGTGGGGAGTTGAGGGTCCGGAAATGGAATCGGTACATCCGCAAGTACCGAAGAAGCCTCAAGCTGGTGGAGGACTGGAATGAGTCGAGCGAGATCCGACACCTGCTCAAGGACGTCCTCCCCAGCCACTGGAGGAAGAGGGTGGAGGAAGAGGAGAAGAAAAGAGCAAAGAAGCGCGTGGCCGTACAGATCATGGCATTGGAGGACACCCACGCCCGAATAATGGAGTTTTTCCGGCGAAACCTCGGCGAGCCAAGCCGAATGTTGGGGTTGAAGAACGGCGTCTACGTGGAGGTATTCGGCGAGACCATGGGGCAAAGGCTGATGCGCCTCAACAACGCGGAGTGGAGGCGCGGAGAGCCGCTGAGGATGCAAGTCATCTTCGCCCGCAAGAGCCTGGACAAAATCGTGAAGTACATCACGGTGGAGCTGAAGCTCAACACCAAGAACGAGGCCCACGTGCAGGAATGACAGGGCCATGGACATCGAGGTCATCGGGAAGATCGCCAACACCGAGAGGTCAAAGAGGACACAGTCGGCACCGCAGAGGAAGGGAGGGGAAGCGGCCAAGATCTCTGGACCAAGACCACCTGAGAGGATCATGAAGAAGCCCACTTCCTCGCGTTTGTAGCGCACAATATGACGGAGCATGGGCAGGACAGGTCCAGGTGGAACCGCCTGGAACCATGGTTCAACAAGAACCGCAAGGAACCGCGGAGGATCGGGAACCCGCCGCTCTCGTTCCGCGAGTACAGATCACAGCACGACGGTTGCCGGGTCTGCTACGACAAGGGGAACAACCATGCACATGACCACCAGCATTGCAAGGTATATGAGGCTGACAAGAAGGCCTACTTCGCCGCCCATCCCGACAAGAAGCCCAAGGAGCAACGAATTGCCGATTGGAAGGCGAAGGGCGGAGACGGTGGAAAAAGCCAAGGGAAGGGCCAAGGGAAAGGGGGAGGAAAAGGCTGTGGTGGAGGACCCGGCCCAGACCAACGCGTGAGGTCGATTGAGGAGGTTGCTGAGGACATGCTGAGGACGTTGGAGGTACTCAAAGCCCAGCAACGTGGTGGACAAAGTCTGGGCGAATCGCAGCAGGAGGGAGCTGCGGCAGGCCACGTCTAGAGGAGCCCCCACGGGAGTGGGACCCCGGAGGCCTCTCCTCCGAAAATCAGTGGAATCCTAGAGAAAGCGAAGGCACATCCGGTGCCGAAGAAGGCTCCAGAAGAGCCAAAACCACTGAGTTTTGTCACTCCCAACCCCTGGAGCGCCCTGCCAAGGGAAGTGTATGTGGGCAAGGGACGTGGCAAGAAAGAAGGAGCGACCACGGAGAGCCCCGTGGACGGGCAGGACCAGCCCAGGATCTACACCATCATTGACCATACCCTTGAAGTCCTGATGCACCCGGATGTGCTAGCGTTGCATGCCGTGAGAGTCGTCCATACACCGCAGGGCGACGAGCGGCAGTTGCACTTTGAGGTGCGTGTACGGTGCGGACAAGAGGAGTTGGTGGTGGATGTTTTGGTGGATACGGGTGCCCAGGTGAGCCTGGTCCGGAGAGGGTTGTTCAAGGAGGAATCCCTGCAGCCCAGCCGTAGACCGGTACGCCTGAAGGTGGCCAATGGAGAGACTATGGGTGGTGGCACCCATGAGGCTGGTATCAGTATGGGATTCTGGGAGCATGAGCGCTTGAACCGCCCTGATTTGGCGAAGAGAAGCAATCTATCCGGGAACTTCTATGTGGCCGACATTACAGATTGGGATATGATCATGGGGTATGACTTCATGGTGGGAGACGCCATCCGAGCTCTTCCCCATTGTGCAACGCTGGTCTGGGAGGATGATGAATGCCTTACATGGCTGTCCACGGACTATGCATGCGGATCATCCCAATGGTATGCTGAGGAAGAGGATTGGATCGTCCAAGCGGTGCAAGCTGTGGGTGCCAAATCCAGAGGAGACCGCGGAGTTCAGCTCACGGAGTATGGAATGGCGCCGCAGGTGTATGCCAGGATGATCCAGACGCTGGGAGCCGAAGCGCCCGAGACGGACGTCTTCGCTTCCCGGGATGCCCCACTTTTGTGGAAGTGTAGGAGGTATTGGCATCGAGGAGACTCAGCCTGGCACAGGCATTGGGGTTTGAAGGAGTGGGGGCCCATGTATTGGCATGGCTCCCTGGAAAATACCAGGCGTACGGTGGAGAAGATCGTCGCGGATAGGGCGAAAGGGATCCTGGTCATAACCGGCATAGGATCGACCCCATGTCCGCTGGAAATTCTCAAGTCGACGCTGGATTTCATCACCCTGAAGGAGATGTCATTCGGGCCAGAGGAGGAGTTGTTCATCGACGCCAAGGGTTTATCAATGCCCTCACCAAGTCAAGCGTGGGGTACCAAGGCTTTCCTGGTGAATGGGGCTCAAGCCCAGCACACAGGTGATGAAGCATTCATTCGTAGGGTTGAGGCGGTGCCCATGCGGGTCATCTGCAGCGATCGGGGCAGTCAATTTGTGGAGACGTGGTTCAAGACGATGTGCAAGCACATGGGGATTCGGCACGCCAAGACCATCGCGTACCACAGCCGGTCGAATGGCTGGGCTGAGATGGCCAGGCGGCAGATGTTCGAAAAGTTCCGCCAGCTGCACATTGACGAACCGGGCCGGAATTGGTATAATTCGCTGTGGAGAGTTCTCCAGGCGTACCACGACCTTCCGGGGCCCACTGGACTGTCGCCATATCGTATCCTGTTCCTACGGGATCGAGTGTCACGCACTCTCCCGTGGTTGAACCATGGCAAGGTAGCCCAGGATGCGAGTGCTATGATGGCTGAGGCGAACCACACAGCAGCCAAGGTGTGCAAAGCACTTCAGGACGAGCATGACAAGAGGGCCAAGTATTTCAAGCAGGGAAAAGTCCAGAAGTATGCCCTCAGAGATACCGTATGGGTGGAGCGGCACCACAAGGATGTCCTGTCCAGGCATCGGCAGGCGTCTTGGTATGTGCCGGGGGTAATAGTTCGGAAGGTCGGGCAGGATGTGTATGCCGTTCGAGTGGGGGATAACAAGATCCTTGACCGTGACCACACCCAGCTTCGTCCCCGAGCACCAGACCCCAGCAGATGTCCCGTCACCTTCGAGCTCACAGCTGGCGATGTGGACTCGGATGACGAGGGCGAGGACGACGACTTTACCGCCGAGAAGATCCTGATGGACAAGCCAGACCCGGGGACGACTGGGGGGAGGCTTTATAAAGTCCATTGGAAGGGATTTGCCGCATTCAGAGATTCGTGGGAGCCCCCGAGCAGCTTTGTTCCAAGGTATACCAGGGTCTGGATGGATTATCTAAGGAAAAAGAACATTTCCTTGGATGTCAAGGATGTGTTGGTCCATTCGGTGGCTGCAGCAGCACTGTGATGGATCCACATTGGCATTCTTGTTTATTTTTGTGCTTGGGAGATGGGTGAGGGCGTTAATCCGTGGATTTTTGGGCCCTGATTGGCCATATATCCTCTTCACTCGGTCTCCACGTATATATTTCATTGTGGTAAACGTATTTAGATCGGTCGACGACGTTTCTCTATCTTTGATCCCCTTGGTCCATGTTGTAGATCAAGAGGAGACCAGATATGGCGGGGGCGGGACTGTGATGAGAGCACCAACATACCGGCCAGGAGTTCCTGGTCGTAGGTGCTGTAATTGGAACGCGCCTGGTTCCATTTCCAGTTCCAGTGTCCGAGTGGCACATATCGCCACTCACTGGAAGGATAGTCCTGCTTCAAGGAGCCATCACGGTTCAGTCCACTGGTACGATAATGGTTCGCCTGGGTTAAGCTCCTGCCATTGGTAGATCACTCCACCCCCCCCTACATCACTGGCATCAGAGATCAGGACCATCCCGCCCTTAGGGCGGGGTACTCCCAGGCAGTTGGAGAAGGCATTTTTCTTCTTCAACTCCTGGAAACACTCGTCCTCTCTGGCTGTCCACCTCCAGGGAGTACTTTTCTTGATTAGATCAGTCAGAGGGGCAGGGGAGTAGGTAAAATTGTGGATGCTGCGCCTATAGAAGTTACAGGCGCCCACAAACCTCCTCACGTGGTGTAGACCCTTCTTAGGGTCATCGCCAATCTGCATGTCCTGTAGGGGCTGCATCTTTCACGCGGCTGGTTTTAACCAGCCATACCCCACGTCGAAACCCAAATACTCCCACTCCGCTTTCATGAACTCGCATTTTTCGCGTTAAATTCGGAGATGGTTTTCCTCAAACAATGGAACATTCAAGGAGGAGAAGGACATGGTCCTCTTGGGTATTGGTACCCAAACTCACGTCATCGATGTGGGCCTCCATTTCTGCCCCTCGGGAAATCAACTCCCGTACTAGAGGTCTGTGCCTCAGTATGTACACAATTTTGTTCATCCATTCTCCGAAGAGTGCCGGGGCGTTCGCCACCCAAAAAGGCATGACCTTCCACTTACAGACACGACCCTTAGGGGTTTTAGAAGCCAGCAGTTCCTGAGCTGCGGCTGTTAGGTCAACCTGCCAGAAACCACTGCGTATGTCCATTTTGGTCTTGTACCGGCATTTGGCAATACGCTCCAGGGTGTTTTCCATGTTGGGAACACTCCCTGAGTGGTTTTGGGTTTTCTTGTTGACCCCACCATAGTCAACAACCAATCGCAGGGCAGTTGATCCTGGTTCAGCAACCAGGAAACAGGGACTGCAGTGGTCGGGGTAGTCCCCCTTCTTATATTCCTCCATGAGGCCAGCATCAATGGATTCCAGCATCTGGCGCTCGATTTCTTCAACCTGTTCCTGAGGAGCGGGGTAGGGACGACGTCTCACTAGCGTCTTCTCAAATTCAGGTTTCAGTTTCAGGTCCATCTGGACCAATCTTTACAGGATAGGCGGGGTGGCAGGGCGCCGATCACCTCCTCATACGTTAGGAGCAGTTTCTTGAGTCGGGGTCAAGGTTCAGACTCTTGATTTTCTGCAGGAAATCCTCCTCAGCATGGAGGTTGCTCTTACCATGCTCTTTCTTTTTCTGCCGATTAGCAGTTTCAGCAGGTACTGAGCTTTCATCCCACTCAGGGGGGCATTGTTGCCCATAGTGCAGAGAATACACTAGGGGTATCTCAGGGTCAGGCAGCGTGTAGGAATCATCGTCGTCCTCAGACCAGATGGAGGATTTCCAGGTCTGTCTGAGGTATTGCAGCCGTTCTTGGCGCTCAATACCTTCGGCCTTCAGGTACAACAGCTGTCGGAGTTCCTGAGTGTCATGCTCAGACAGTGGCATGTTATTAGAAGCAGGCCGCGCCAGAGCATCAGGACTCTGAAAACCATGGAACATGCGTGCTTACCTGCGTCACGTAGCGATTGTGTACGGTGTGTGGCATGCCTACTGTGAAACTTCACCTACGGCTCAAATCGTTCTAAAGTACAGTGGTTAGCACCCAGGACTCTGACTCCTGTGACCCCGGTCCAAATCCGGGTAGGACCCCAAGCTGTTCCGGGGCTACCGACCGCGGGTCGACCTTCTCGAAGCCCATGCGGCCTCCTCCCTTGCACGTAAGCGTAGCCCAAGTAGAAGACCACTCACATCAACATTGAATAGCTCAAATTCTTTGAGCATCGATCGGGATTGTGAAATCGCAGCAATTCTTTGAGGTCCAAACAACCAAGAAAAGAAACCATGTACAAATGGTCATAGGATCATGTAAAACCTCCAAAACATGTCTGCATTAAGGGTAAGGTGCAGTAATCAACATAAGTCACAAAGGAAGAGGCATCAAGGCAGGAGAGGGGGGGACAAAGGGACCTCACTCTCCCACTCAGCTCATCCTGGGTAGCCTGATTCAGGATCCCCAAGGAGGAAGACCAAACCATGCAAAAACAACGGGACATGGGTCAGGCCCATTGGCTGTCAAAGCCTACCCTGGTTGGGGGGTTGTCACTGTCCATCCCCGGCACCACAGGAACCAAGAAGCGGGGCTCAAGTGCCTAGGGACTTACTCACCTTCCTCCCCAAATATCCGAACTCAAGTCCTCTTGGTGCAGGAGATAGCCCCACCACACAACCGTAGGCGGGGAGGGGTTGTCCTGGGTGCCTATAAGATTTAGGCCCCGGAAAGTCTGTCGAAAAGGGGGTAAAGTGGTATATCACCCATACCACCTCAGGATCCCACATCCCAAAAGAAAGGAAGGGTGGTTGGGGGCAGCCAAGACCTGCACCCTCACGCGCGTACAAGAGCAGGACCCAACTCCACACGGGCTCTGAGACTCAGCATGGGAGGCAGGGCACAAAACAGGCAAAGCGAAGAATCAGAGGTTACCCACTTCAACACACGTTCCCGCCAAGGCGAAGAGGATTCGAAGGATTGCACGTGGGCACATCCTAAGGGCATCAGTCAAATATTATGCTCACCGGATATCCGAGTCTGTCTCCTTGATGCCTTTTCACTATCACAAGTCTGGTAGGCTGATCACTTTGGTGAAATTCCCCTAATTGAAAAACAAAGGAGAAAAGAATGCTAATAGCTCCCACATAGGGTGAGCAGGAGGTCCAGGGAAGTGCATGCACAGAGGATTTGTGGAGGATTTCATTGTCCTAGAAGAACTGGCCCTACCCCACCCCCAGGTTGGAGCAAGGCAGCAAACTCCAATACCCACTTTCTGAGGTCTTTTTTGGGGAAGTCAAAGAGGCCTTATGTACACTTTCTTGAGTCAGAAATGAAGTCGAAATTGAAGTGACATATGGGTTTGGTCGGATCCCATAAGGGTAGGCCATATCCTGAACTCGTCACATATGGGGAAGAGACACTGATGAGAGGTCATGCTGTTCAGGCTCCGAGGTGGCGCTCGTTTGCCCTGTAAAAGGAGAAGGTCATAGGTGGTGTTGGTCTGTTGAACGTGTTGCAGTTTGCGAAGGTGACAGCACAACAGAGAAACAGGGTTTTACCACTGTTCGTTGACGAAAACATACATTACGGGGTACTAAAACTGTTGTATGGTGCAGAGCCACGGGTTCACCTGAGTGATTGTCCTGCAGGTGCAGCACCGTTTTCCCAATAGGGGAAGTTGGTTCTGAGGGTGACTCTAGGTCTACCTCCTCCAGCAACAGCTTGGCAAAAAAGGCACTGTGTTTGAGTTCAACACAGCTGGGATCAACAGGAGGGATATTGCTGGCGATTTCAGACAGTTGGTCGTCAGCATCCTCCTTTACACCAGCAGGTTCCAGATAGCCATCGGGGGATTTACACCCTGTAAGTGTGGTAGATAGGTGCTCAGGAGATCGTTTCCTGAGATCAGAAAGGGTCAGGCCACGATCTTCGGCAGTGACCTCTTTAAGTAGCACTTGATCCAGATCACACAGGGGTAAAGGGTTGAGGGATCCATCGATAATGGATAAGAAACTGGCCCATTCAGGGGCCTGCATTGCTGTGTCTGAATCATCACGCACATAAATGGGACCGTCGGCGAGTTGCACTCTTCCCACAGTCATTCGGTCCAGCATGCGGCGCCAAGAAGCGTGTTCACCTGAACAACCCCAGTCAGGGGTGCACATAACAACCCTTCCTCCCTCATAAGCGATTTTGGTTAGAACCTTCGCGAGCAGGGAGAAGGAAGGGTTAGCATACGCTAGGCCCATTGCTTTCCAGAATAAAGGGAAAGCTCTACTCAAATGGTTCGAGCAATACAACTGCATGATGTGCTGTTGTTGGCTCGCGAACAATTCCACCTGGATCTCATCCAGGGATACCTGAAGGGCCGCCAGTCAATTTTCAAGAATGTGACGGGCCAATTGTTTGTTTTCAGTACGATAGTTAGTCTTGGCTGCGTGGCGCAGCCCAGACTCTTTCTGTCCTGACAGCTCCAAAGGTACGGAGAAGAGCCCACTGCCAAAGTCGCAGTGCAGAAAATAGGGGCGTTGGAGAGACATCATTTTTACCTGGGGGTTTCTTCGCAGGAAGTCGGTGCCAATGACGATGTCAAAAGCGTCAGTGTCCAACACTCTGCAGTGCTGGGTCACAGTTTCGTCGCCAAGACAAATAGTCATATCCACACCCCCCAGGGAATGGATGGTACGCTCGTGCCCGACTCTTATGGCCACTGTCTTAGTTTTCTTGAAAGTTCTTAGCAGGCGCCCGGCCACTATAGAGAGTAGTGCGCCGGTGTCAAGCACTGCTCGAAAAACCTGAACCCCAGATTTTCACAAGGATCCAGAAAAGCAAGTCCTCCTCTTCGGAGCCGCCCCCCTACTCCTCAGCAGGGAATTTCACATCAACCCCAGCAGCCATGAGCGACTTGGCCATCCAGGCCAGTCGCCTCTTCTTGGAGTTATTCCCCTCAGGGGAGGCGTTATCCCCCTGTGGGTGCTCCTTGGGGTCACCCTCGGCAGGATAGAGAGAAGTAGCGGGGGCTGATGAGCGCCTCTGGGGGTTGGGGTTTCCACCCTTGCCATCCTCCTTGCCTCCTCCTTTACCACCCTTATCCCCATTCTGGGGAGTTCTGGAGGGTGTTTGGGTCTTCTGGCGTTCAGCCTCCAGTCGTTTGTGTTTGTCGCTCTCACGTTTCTTTAGGTGACATTCGTCCTCGTAGTGACGACGTTTGCCAGGGTAAACCACAGGTGATGGTACACCTGAAATGGTCCTCATAAGTCACTGTTTTTCCATCTTTGGTGTGCCGCTGTCGTTTCATTTGCAGCATACAACCACTGCGGAGGTCGCAGTCAGGGGCATGAAAAGGTCCCCCCTTGTCATTGACAGGCTTACAGTAGAACAGTGGGGGTGTACCTGTTTCAGGTTTAACCTCATTCATGGCACGCAGGTTACCCCTTCCTTTACCACCACCCTGGTTGGCGTTAGTGAGATTTTCAGGCCCTTTCCCTTCGCCACGTTCGGGGGTAGGGGTTTCACCTCAAGCTAGGTGTTTGTTGAGGAATTTCTTCATGTGGGGGTCATTCTCCCTCTCAAGGGCCAGCTCCTTCAGCAGGTCCACAAGGTCATCGTACGTGTGGGTCCGACTCTTCCTCTCTGAGGTGGTGCGGCAATCGTCCCACGTACGTGCAGGCATCTTACTCATCAGCCACAGGTGGGGCTCTGTGGCTCCATAGGATCCCACGTTCATTCGTGAGAACAGATACTCTAGGTCGCACACATATTCAGAAACCCGCTCAGCGGAAGGAAATTCAGGGAGCATAGGAAGCTCCCCAATCTGTGTGCGCACACTGAGGTCTGTTTCATAGACTGGAAACGTTTTCTCGATTCTTTGGAGAACCTCAGCCCAAGTGGAGCAGGTTTTCACAATCTGCTTCACTTGTTTTTGCAAAAATTTCTTTTTGCATGAGCGTTTCAACGGTGAACATTTAGTGGCCACATCCACATTAGATTGGCCGGTAAGCAAAAGAAACTCGGCAAATTATTCTGCTAATTTGGGCAGATTTTTTGGGGTGGAACTCCGGCAATTCCAGATGGAGTTTCGCCTGGGAAATCCGTCTGCCACTCTTCCCACCCCGGGGTTAGGCCTGAGGGGGGGGGAGGTACGCCGGCGAGGGGTGCCAGGGCTGTTAGCCCCCTTTTCTCAGTCTCTGTCACAGGCACGTCCTGTAGTTCAGCGATGGGGACTGTCCTAGCACGGGGATGAAAAGGGCTGGGGCAAGTGACCTTGGGTAGCAACCTCCACACCCTTGATCGTTTGAGATCCTCAGCAAGCGTGCTCAGTCCGGGAGAGGGTGAGGCTAGCGCTGGCCTGGGTAAGGGTTCGATGATACCCAATTTAGCTCTGACAGCCTCAGAAAGGGCTGTCACATCGGGGTCTTCCGACCCAGACAGTAGTTTGGCCAGTAGTTCGGCCGTACCATCCAGGGCCCCATAGGTTTGCTCTGGGAGATGGGGATCTTTCACATAAGCGGGGCACACTTCAGGGCTCCTGCTAGTGATTGGCAGCTCCGGACGCCATACTGGCCCTCTCGGTCGTCTGGGTAGAGACACAGTGTCGGCCAGGTCCGTAGGTGGGCCGGAGTAAGGGTAGGAACCCATGTCCGTGTATGGGGGGGATCCCAAGGCTTCGAGTGGTTCTTCTCCATGTTCTCCTCTGACGGATTTGTAGTACTCCTCGTGGAGAAGATACTCGTCCATTCTCCTTCTAAATTCGTGCTGTTCCTCACGGCCTCCAGCTGCAGTAGCCGTAGACAAAGAAGCAGGGCAAGCAGATCGGGAGATGGACACAGCAACTCTTCGGGGAAGGTGCTGCAGGCTGTCACCACGGGCCGCTAAGGCCTCAGTGGTTAAGGGTATTGGTATTTCTTCTCTGGGCGCTTCTTGTTCCGCACTTCTGTGTACTTGATCTTCTTGAGACCCAGATGCAGCTCTGAGCTTGGGCTTACTCATTGAGATGGGCCCAGTGTTGCCAAGGTGAACTTGTACACTCTGAATTGGCCAGGTCCTGGCAGACAGTTGTACTGATGGTGTGGACATATTGTTTCTGGTTCAGGCTTGTGTAGTTCTCAGAGTCGGTTTGAAAGGTTCTCAAGGGTTGCCTCTGCTACCGGAAAGATGTTCTTGATTAGTGTCCTGATAGGTTTGATGAAATCCTGCAGATTGTGATGTTGGAAAATCAAACAAAAGCAGCAAGTAGAGCAAGAACAGGATGTGGATCGAATCAATGAATAGTTTTCAAATCCAGTGGATGACAGAAGGGCTGCAGATAGACAAAGCAGGCTTGAGTACAAGGATTCAATCACAAATTGATAAAACAAATCATTTTTATAACAAAAGTGGCATGAGTCTTGCCTCCCAATTAGCCTCAGGCACTTCATGTGCACTCTTTTGGATGAAATGGCGTTGGTTAGGAATGTGGGGCAAAGGAGTTACGCCAGACACAGAATATGACTTGGCAAAGCAACTGAATTCAGAACCAGTTAAAAAGAAGAGGCACAATAAGTGGTAGAAACAGTCGAGTATAGGGGTCTTGGGGTGGGGGACCACTAGGCTTAACCTCCAAGGCCTTAGCCATGAAGTGCCTACTTTATTTTTGTATGACCTCCATGAAGGAAGATACCTCCGCTCAGTTGAGTGGCAGGGTCGAACTTCATGGGGGGATAGGGTTATAACCCTAGTTGCTTTGAGAAAGTGTACTTTAAGCTTCAAAAGAGGATGAAAATACTTAAGTAAGTCTTAGCATCAACAAAAGGGTTTTAAGGGGGGCTTCACCAGGATCAAGCCCTCCAAGAAAGACATGGCAGTGACTTTTTCTTACTAAACTTGGCCAATTCGGACTGTACAAGTACAACTGCGCGTGGGCCCATCTCAATGAGTGAGCCGAAGTTCAGAGTTGCATCCGGGTCTCAAGAAAATCCAGGTCACAGAAGGGCGGAACAAGAAACGCCCAAAAAAAATCCGTTAACCACTGAGGCCTTAGCGGCCCGTGGTGACAGCCTGCAGCACCACCGCAGGCGAGTTGCTGTCTCTATCTCCCGCTCATTTTGCGCTGCATCTTCGTCTACGGCAGTGGGAGGCTCTGAAGAACAAGACGAATAGGGGAGGAAAATGGACGAGTACCTGCTCAAAGAAGAGTACTACAATTCCGTCTGAGAGGAAGATGGAGAGGAACCTCTCGAACCTCTCGGGTCCCCACGACAAAGGGACATGGGTCCTCTTATTACTCCGGCCCACCTACGGACCTGGCCGACACTGTATCTCTACCCAGACGCCCGAGAGTCGTGTACTTCCCAATGTGGCCCCAGGATCTCCCCCAAAGCCTCGCGAAGGCGCGCCAGCCGCGCGCGCCTGTCGCGGTAGTTCGATGGCGCCAGCTGCTCAAGGGCCCGCTGCATGGTGCACAAACAAAGACCTGCGGCACGTGAGGACGTGGCAGGCGGTTGGAACATACAATGGAAGGTTGACGCACGTTGGCACACAGATGGCACACAGGTGGCACGAACTTGGCGCCCTCCAACTCAGGACTTGGCGCGCGCCAGCTCGTCAGTTGGCGCGCGCCAAGTCCTGAGCTGGCGCGTGCCAACCCGTCAGTTGGCACGCGCCATATCCTGAGTTGGCGCGCCAACTTCTCAATTGGCACGCGCCAACTCCCCTGTTGGCGCACGCCAAATCAGGAGCTGGCGCGCCAACTTACGACTTGGCGCGCTAAAGCCATGTTGACGCGCAGTGCCTGCTCGTTTCCTCGACCGCTTGCTGCCCTGCCTCCCCTCGCCCTCTTCCGCCCGCCTGCGCTTGGGGTCCAGCAGGTGCGCAACCGGGTGCTTGTCCAGCAGGCCCTTCAACTCCCGGAGGGTGGTCCCTTTGACCCCCATGTTGAGGGTCACATGGCGTTGGGCGCTGAGTGCAGAGTGCAACTCAATTGCCGCGGCCTGCAGGTACAGCACATGGTCAGGGTCGACGCCACCCTCTGCCCCCCCCCCAACTGCACGCACCCGCGCCGTGGCGGACAGCTGCTGCTGCAACTCAGCCCTCTGCTTTTCCCACCCCTTCTTCCGCCGCTCCCACGCAGCGCGCTCACCGGTGAGCGCCTCCTGCGCCGTCTTGCGGGCAGCCTCCGCCGCCTTCAGCTGCTCGCACAGCAGCTTGTTCTCCGCCTCGGGGCGGAGAACAAGCTCCGCCTTCTCCCCTGCCCCCCCCCCCGTCTCGCTCTGCCTGCGGTGCCTGTGCTGCCTCCTGGCGGGTGGTCTTTGGGCGAGGGCGCCTGGACTCCCTGGCCTGCTGGTCCGTGCGGCCCTTGCTCTGCAGAGACGAGTCCCCAGACGCGTCGGATCCGGCCTTGCCCCCCTTCTCCCCCTTCTGCCCTTTCCCCAGGAGCTTCTTCTGCAAGCGGAGGAGAAATGCCTGGGCTGCCTCCTTCAAGTGGGGGGCAGGGGCAACCGCCCGCACGTCGCTCCACTCGCACTGCTTCGACCTCTGCAGCTGTCCCAGAGCGTCAATGCTGCAGAGGAGGAGCCGGTTGTGCGTCGAGGGGGGGCGCACCTGCACAAATGGCACAATTGAGACAACCCATGGCTGCACCTCCGCCTTCCCCTGCACCACTGCCCAGAACAGGCACTCCGCCACCCTATTCGGTCCGGACCCCCGCCCAATCACCTGCGCCTGGAACAGCCGGCTGATCCTCGTTCCCCCCCAAATCAATGACGTCCGCCGCCGTCGCCTCGGCGGACGTCACCTTCAGGCACTTGGCAGGGGCTGTGCAACTCGTCCCCGAAGTCTGCCGGTTCCGGGACCTCCGGAACTCCCCAATCCACCTCCACCTCCACATCCACCTCCAACCCCTCCTCCTGCTCTTACCGCTGCTCTTGCCGCTGCTCCTGCCGCTGCGCCTCCAGCTGCTCCGCTGCGGCCGGCACGGGCACTGGACGCGGGTCCACTTCCAGTTGAAAATTGGCGTAGTGGCTTGGGACCTGCAAATACACAACATCACATTGCAATGATTCATGAACAAGCATGGAACAATGCACAAAACGACACCAATGCAACAACCAAGACAACACAAAAACCAGCCACACAACAACCTTACGGATAAAACCAAACGGAGCGCCAAAACTGGACTTGGCGCGCGCCAACTAGTTACTTGGGGCGCCCAAACTTGACTTGGCGCGCGCAAGAACTGGACTTGGCGCGCGCCAACTGGATACTTGGCGCACCAACTTGTCACTTCGCCCGCGCCAACCGATGAGTTGGCGCACGCCAAGATGGAAATTTGCGCGAGCCAACTGCGAAGTTGCCGCGCCAATCCGGTATTTGGTGCACGCCAAATGCAACGTGTGACGTGTGACGTGTGACAAAATCATGTGCATGCAAAGCACCGCGCGGGCACACGTTCTCGGCGCAGGAGCAGATGGCACGGCGTGCCTTGTGCACGCGGAGGAGGCCCAACATCTCGGCGTCCTGGGGGCTCACGGGCTGCGTGAAGTGGGCCATTGCCATCCAGGCCATGCAGGCGGCCCCTGGCTCCCGCACAAACGCGGCACCCAGTGCAGCGAAGGAGTACACCACCGTGCCGGCCGTGCAGCGCACGCGGCACCGGTCGGTCGCCTCCGTGGGGGGGGGGGGGCACCACTGGTGGATGTGCGGAGTGAGGCAGGCAGTCGCTCTCCCACCAGTGGGCCCCGCGTGCGCGTGGTCGGTGGAGTTCAGGAACAGCCCCGCACACATCCCCTCCTGCAGGAGGAGGATGTCCCCCATGTAGGGCACCGGAAGGTCCAACGGCTGCGCAGCCTGCGACACGAAGCAGACTGGCTTGGGGATCGCGTCGGGAGTGAGGACGTCCTCCTCTGGAGCACTCTGTGGGGGGGAGGCGGCATCCGCATCAGCCGGCGCGGCCGGCCTCTCCTCTGCATCCGCCGGCGCCTCCGGCATGTCCTCCTTTTGGGGAGCAGGCACGGGGTCGGTCTCCTGTGCCGCACTCTGTCGGGGAGGGACAGGCTCCCCATCCGCCGGCCCGTCCGCCATGGACTCCTCTTGGGGGGCAGGCACGGGGTCGGTCGCAGGGACTGCCTCGGCCGGGGCTGACTCCTCAGACCCCTGGTCGAGGGGCCTGAAGTTCAAACTGTCCTCTGTGCCCAGAGGAGACCCGACTGCAGCCCTCTCGGCCAGAAGCTCGGGGGGCATCACCGGAACACTGTTCATCAGGTCCGTTACACTCTCCGGCTCCACGGTCAGCATGCGCGACCGGTAGCCGGTAGGTGGAAACAGGATGAACAGTGCCCGGCCAGGCCCGCCCGCCCCGTGGTGGATTACCGTCCCGCGGAGGAGCGTCACGCTGCGAATCGGTGGGATAACAATATCCCACCGATTCGGAGCGTGATAGCCCCCCTGCGTGCCCGGGCACACCTGGAGGGACTTGGACAGGGGGGTAGGTGGTGAGGGGGATGACCACGACCATGCACTGCAGTGACTGTTTTGCTGACAGTGCAAAATCACGGTGGGGGATCTGGAAGCCCTTCCAGGGTTCTGCCTCCCACCGCTCGATGATCTTGGGGCACAAGGCCTCAAGTCACTCCAGCGGTGGGAGAGAGAACCCGAGCAAGGCCAGAACTGCCTGCCAAAGGTCGTCCAGGAGCCAGTGGGGGACACTGGAAACTGTCGTGTGATAGCGCCCCCTACCTTCCCCTGGGGCCTGGAGGTCCAACTGCTCCAGCATCGACGGGTGGAGTTTCACCGTGGCGAGCTCCGCCAGTCTGGCCCACAGATCCTCAGGGATGATGTGGTCATACTGGCGGTAGCCCGCCGCGGCAAAACCCTGCTCTGTGACGATGGGGGGGATGGGGATGTCGTTGGTGGCAACGGGGTAGGAGTTGTGGAAGGAGGGTTGCGGGCAACCCAAGCCAAGCATGGTGAAGGGGGCGTTGGTGGTGTATAGGGTGGGGTGGGTGATGTCAGGGATGTGGGTGCGCAGGCGACGGTTGGTGGAGAACTCTGTGGGAGGTACTGCATCCCACGCCTGCACCTTCACCGTCTGGTACCGCACGACGGCGTCAGTGGCTGTGCGGTGCGTCCAGCAACTTTTTTTGACTGGATCCACCCACAGTCACTGCTCCTCGAAGTCGAGACCCTCAGGCGGCATCTCCTGCAGAGCGACAACGTTGACGAACTCTTTTGACGCTGCAGCAATGCACAGCTTCAGGTTCTCGTTGAGGCCCGCAAGGGTGACTTGCGACAGCTTCAACTCGACCGCGAGCGTCGTGGCGTACCGCCCCATCACCGCACAGCAGAACCTGCTAAGAACCCCCCTGGTCAGGGCGAAGTTGACGCGGGTGGCGTCCATTCGCCAGACCAAGTAGGGATTGCCAGGCTGGTCCCACTTGCTGAAGAGGGCGGCCTCCAGGGGTTGGCGGAGGGGGGGGAGCTTGGGGAAGGATTCGGCGTCCGGGGGGGTGAGGGTGTAGGGGATGGGAAAACAGCCCGCGGGGAAGTGCTCGGAGCCGACGTTGGCGAGCACTGCCTGCACCTCAGGGTTAGGTGCTGCAGCGGGGGCAGACGTGGAGTCAAGGACAACTGTCACCTTCTTCCCCTTGCCCTTCTTGGGTTGCTTTGCAGGCATCAGAAGAAGGAAGTGGTGAGGGGCCTAGAAGGCAAAGGGAATGCATGAAGGGTGTAAGGGGCACGGGGTGCAAACAAACAGGAAGACTGGGGCAGTTGGCGCGCGCCAAAACCGAACTTGGCGCGCGCCAACTCAAGAGTTGGCGCACCATATTTGCAGTTGGCGCGCGCCAAGTCCCAAGTTGGCGCGCCAACTTTGACTTGGCTTCCAAGTAGTTGGCTGCGACCCAAAAAACCCACATATTGCAACATAACAACAAAGCAACGCAACAATAAGCTGTAAAATATCGATAGTTCCTAAAGTTTCATGCACAAGGCGTGGCAACAACACAGTGCACAAGTACAAGCAAGTTGAATGCTCTCGACATGGAGTTGACAAGAAGTTGGCGAATGTACAGTATCTGGGGTTGGCTTCGTAGTTACATCCGCACGAGGAGGCCAAGAAAGTGGCGTGCTTGGACGGGGCGCGTGAAGATCACTGCCATTGCCGACCTGTCGACTTCCTCATCGGGAGTTATCCCCGGCTGGGCAAAGATGCCATTATTCAAAGGATCGACAAGTTGGACGACACCACGGGTGGAATTCTTGAGGACCAAGCCATCGTTGACAACACTCTAAAGAGTACCCGATCACATCAATAGGATTACGAGGCCAAGCTGGACACAATGCGGGTACAGCAGCAATGAATGGTGGACAAAATGATCAAGTACCTGGAGAATGTCAAGGACAGGATGAAGGAGTTGGAGAGGTGTGCAGGAGTCCCGGCACCAGGTCCCGATCTACCACGGGATCCTGCCTCGGAGTCTTTGGTGAGGCGGTTAACGACATTGAGGACAGCCGGTAAAGGAGTGGCGCCCATGGAGGGTTCCATGGAGTCGGCGCCATACGGTCCGCCACTGTTTGACCCCTCATTGTTGAGGCACATCCCACTTTTCCCGGCCAGTGTCATGTTGGGAGAGAAGACCCCGGAAAAAGGCTCGGGGATTGGTACGCCCATGTGTGATACCCGTGAGGGGACGGTTGAAATTGACATGAGCAGCCCGCCAGCCGCTGGGACGTTCGATGCTCGTGCAGGTGAAGCCGGTCCGGCTGCCCCACGACCGTCTTCGGCACAGACCTCGTAGTGGTCAGCGCCGTGTTTAATATTTCTATTTTTTCTGTCTACTTTTTATATATGCTTTTGCATATTTTGTATTTTATTGTTGTTTATGACAGAGCTCGCTGGAGCGCTGGAGCGCTTGGAGACAGAGCGCGCTACAAAGCGCGAGACGCGGTCGCCAGCATTGACTACAGAGTTTAGGAAAATCACAGATTTATAGTATAAAAAGCCTATTGAACGCTGTAGTTATAATTATTGCGAATGCCCGCATTTATAAAGACGATTCTCGAATGTTGTAGAGTAGATCGTTCACGAAAGGGCCAGGTGCATGCCCTGTTCTTTGTATGTTACGTGTCTGCAGGTATGCGCCAGTGGTGAGGCCCGGCAAGGGTCTATGAATCTTTCGTACAATGGGTATGGGTGAACCTCCGACAGAAGGATGCAAAAGACGACATGAAACCTGTTGAGCGTGCATGCCACTGACGGGGTTCAGGTGTTGCTTGCAGGATTTTGGATAAAATCAGCAAGGTTTTTCCGAAACAGCAGGCGGAGATCAACGGAAATGGTCGCCAAACACCAAGACCAGGAGAACCCAAGGGGCTAGGGCTCTGGCCCTGTTACAGAAAGATTCATAAATGGTTTTGCAGGACGGCCTGACTGACAGATGGATTACGGGCGGACGGACGGACGGACAGACGGACGGACGGACGGACGGACGGAAGGGCGGAGAGACAGACGGAGCCCGACGGACCGACGCCCACGGACCGATGGACCGATGCGCCGACGGACCGACCGACCGACCGATCGACCAAGAGACCGGCCGACCGACCGACCGATCTCGTCATGGAGGCAGGTCCTGCACCCACCTTGCCCAGGCCACACCGCATGTCAGACGACGACGGTGACTTTCATTCTCCACTGCCAAGCTCAGATTTGCGTGCAACGAGTCCGTCATCGCGTACCGAGTTGGAGTCCAGCAGCGCTGCAACCACTGAGGAGGCGCGGAGCGACGGCAATCAAAGCCATGTGGAGTACGAACACCAGTCCGGTGACAGCGCAGCCGAAGGAGATCCCCGGTGGACGGATTTGAATGAAGCAACGCTGCAGGAGCTCCTCGAAACCAGTCCAAGGGAGTCCATGGAGTTTCGCGCGGCGAGTGAAGCAGGATCAACGAGCTCAGAGTCCGTTGAGAGTGCAGCAGACGCCATGCAGTCACTATCCATGACGGTGCCGCTTTGGGCACCTATTGTTCAAATGCCTGAGATCCCAGAGGACCAGCGGCATACTCGTGATGCAGCGGGTCACTGCAAAATATGTGGTCCGGATCTGTACCACATGTGCCTGCCCATGTCCCAGCCAACGAAGTGTCCGTTGAGGAAGCGTTGGTAGAAGACAGCCGTCGCCAGCAAAGTCTTCGGAAGCCACACAGACCAAGCACAATGTCCCACGCCACAGGGATTTCGTCAAACCTGGGGAGCGAGTACTCCGACGTGAGGAAGGGGCGTCCATGCGTGCCGGCTGCCGAAGCGACGTAGAAGCGACGTATGAGCGGCCTACACCATCCGTGACGATCCGTGCTAGAGTTGCATGCCGCGAGAGTCGTAAGTGGCAGTTGCACTCGAAGGTACGGTGTGGACAAGAGGAGATGGAAGATGTGCGTGAACGGCCGGTTCCAAAACCGTCGGTTCACTTCTCAGAAGGGGGGTGAAGCCGGTCCGGCTGCCCCACGACCGTCTTCGGCACAGACCTCGTAATGGTCAGCGCCGTGTTTAATATTTCTATTTTTTCTGTCTACTTTTTATATATGCTTTTGCATAATTTGTATTTTATTGTTGTTTGCAACAGAGCTCGCTGGAGCGCTGGAGCGCTTGGAGACAGAGCGCGCTACAAAGCGCGAGACGCGGTCGCCAGATCAGCGATGTGACCGTCAGCATTGACTACAGAGTTTAGGAAAATCACGGATTTATAGTATAAAAAGCCTATTGAACGCTGTAGTTATAATTATTGCGAATGCCCGCATTTATAAAGACGATTCTTGAATGTTGTAGAGTAGATCGTTCACGAAAGGGCCAGGTGCATGCCCTGTTCTTTGTATGTTACGTGTCTGCAGGTATGCGCCAGTGGTGAGGCCCGGCAAGGGTCTATGAATCTTTCCTACAATGGGTATGGATGAACCTCCGACAGAAGGATGCAAAAGACGACATGAAACGTGTTGAGCGTGCATGCCACTGACGGGGTTCAGGTGTTGCTTGCAGGATTTTGGATAAAATCAGCAAGGTTTTTCCGAAACAGCAGGCGGAGATCAACGGAAATGGTCGCCAAACACCAAGACCAGGAGAGCCCAAGGGGCTAGGGCTCTGGCCCTGTTACACAGGGTATGAGCGCCGGGTCGCTGAAATGGATTCGGAAATACGTGGAGGATCAAGTGGGGAATCATGGGTGCAAGAGCCGCGGTCGGGCATATGGACCATGGTCGGTCCGAGCATGGAAGGGACCAATTCTGAGCCGCGAGAAGACATGGAAATCCGAGGAGTCTACTCCCACTCCCCGGGCAACGGGATTGGTGGAAGTATCCGTGTTGGGGGCGTCATTGCTTCGGATGTTGGGGAGGCTGTACGCATCGAAGAGCTCCGTGGTGTGAAAATACCACATTACGACGCCAACCCCGCCGACCCGGACGATTTCATCCTAGATTGGGAAGACTTCGCCGAGGAAGTTGTTGGTGAGATGCCGTTCGGATAAGATGCTCGAAACAAGTGGGCATGTCGTACTTTCCCACACCCTCTGGCCCCAAAGTTGAAGGCGGATTTGCGTGACGCAATTTGGGAGAGGAGGATCCGTACGGAGGAGCAGTGTTTGGACTGGTTGGTGCAAGAAGAAAGGGTGGACACCCCCAACCAAAAGATCGATGACTTATGGGCAATACCTCTCAACTTGGAACGTGGGGAGCTGCGGTTGAGGAAGTGGAGGAGATATCTTCGACAGTACCACAGACCTCTAAAGCAAGTCGAGGATTGGTCGGAATCTGGCGAGATTTGCCACCCCTTGCAGAATGTCCTTCCAGCCTATTGGAAGAAACAGGTGGAAGATGAGGAGAAGAAGCGGGCCAAGAAACGTATGGCAGTACACAATATGTCGCCGGAGGAGCACCTCCCGGGCATTATGGAACATTTCTGACGGAACCTTGGAGCGCCGGAGCGGATGCTCTGGTTGAAGAATTCCGTGTACGTGGAGGTGTTCGGCGAGACGGCGGGAGGACGTCTTCTTCGACTCAACAATGTCGAATGGAGACGCGGGGAAAAGCTGAAGTTGCAGATGATACCCGCGCGAATGAGCCTGGACTCAATCATCCAGTACGTGAGCGTCAAATTGAAGATCAACTCCAAAAATGAAGCGCATGTTAAAGACCGTCACAATCATGGGAACAGGAAGGTTTATAGTGTCTTCAACACTGTGTGTTTGTTGTGCCTCTCCTGCTGCTTGCTGCTGGTGTAGGGTTTCCTGCTGCTTGTTTTTGATGCGGAAAATGTTTTATTTGCTGAAGTACAACCAATCCAGGAGGACCCAAGTCAGGGATAAGCAAGTAGAAGAGAATCAGGATCAAAGCATGAAGGGCTGCAGTGTAAACAGTGAAAGACGTTAGTGTATTCACAGAAACTGCAACTCAGGGCACATCGGATCGCATAGTCACAACGATAGCTGAAATGTTTTGGAAAAAGAGTTGGAAAGCTGCCCCATGGTCACTCAATCTCCATAGTGCCATCTCAGGAGATGTGCACTCTTTGTTTTGGGTCCCATATGTGCTGAGGTGGCAGGGCATGTGGCGATGAGGCCACTGCCATGTCACATGGGATCTTCCTACTTAGCTAGACTGACCAGGAATTGAACCCAGGACATCTCAAAAAGAGGTGCCCAGCCCCCTAGGGTGCATACCACTAGGATAGCTAAGAATTCATGAGTGAACATAGATAAATTCATAGGCTCCGCCCTGGATATGTCAGTTCTCAGCCGACTCAGGAAAAGATGAATAGCTTCACATTGATAGGGGATTAAGGGGTCCACTCCATATCCTGATTTAGTGTTTGGTTCCATAGGTCAAATTGTGTTATCACCACTTTTGTTTGGGCCAATACTAAGATAGAAATGCCTGTGGGCTTAGAGCACCTCTAATACAACTAAAGTATACCCTAAAGCATTGGAAAAGCACTTTCTCTTACTCCCCCCTTGTGCTGTGGTGGCCACCACTGTCGCACCTTCAGGAAACAGGGATTTTTTCTTGGCCTTTCCTTGGTTTCCACATCTACTTTAAAATACCTATAGCCTCCCTCACACAGAAAAATGGGCGCTCACCATGGCTGGTGTCTTTTTGCTGCTGTGTTCGTGACATTTCCTACAGAAAGCTCACCGCTCATGGCGCTGCCGGGGTTCCTGTGGCTTGGTTGGGTTAGGTTGGGAGCATGCCAAAAACATGTGCATGTGCATCCCTCCCTCCAAGAGGCAGCGCGACACTAACCCAACGCCAGACTCTGTATGGACATCCGCTCTCGTTGTTAAAACCTGCTGGCGACGTGCTGTCCTGATCTTAGGGCAAAGGAAGTCGCCAGGAAATTAAATTGCTCCTTGATGGGGTCTTGGGTTCTGCTCAGTGTCCTGGCTGCTGCTTTTTGGCCCAGAAAGCGGCCTACTCAGCAACACTTTCGCGAGGATATCTGCAGAGGCAGGAATGGGAGAATTATGGACGAATCTACGCAAGCGCGAAGCGACAACACCTAAATCCGTCAAATGACGGCCTAGAATTTTTCTAAGACAACACACCTGAGCAGAATCCAATTGTGCATCAGATGCACCCTTTTATAAAAATTGTAGTCATCTCTCGATTTTCTAAAGCAAGAAATTCCTACGCAGAAAAAGGCGGCGTGCAGGAGCGGCTCCTAGCGAAGCGCCGGCAAATACAGAAATAATGAGATTATCAACGTATGTCTCACGTAGACAGGAAAATGACGAGACACACATGAATAAATAAACATACAGATTCCACCCACACTGAGGGGAAGATTCAAAAATCCAAGAATTCCAAAATCAACGAAAGGACTTCAATGAATCAGGTATAAACCTCAGGTCTGCTCGTCTCGTATGCTGCATGCACATTGCTCGTCTTGTGTCTCCGTGAACGAGTCTTGTAGCAGTGCTAACAAACGATACAGGGTTAGATTAGCAAGATTGCAGATGATTAGAGGTGAGATTAGGGAAAAAACAGATGGCCTTCGGCCAGGGAGTGGTTGTCACGGGGGGCTAGCGGTCCTGCCCTGCGGTGCAATGCGGGGGAAACTGTGACAACTGCTCTTACAGCACCAACCTCCCTTTTTGTTGCACTGATTAGAACATACACACCAATGCATAGCAACGATTTCGCTTGCGCTTCGTTTTTCTCCTCACCTTGCTTCACTCCCCAGCGGTAGGTAAGGTAGGTAAGCCCAGGTGGGGCCACCCCCTGGTGGAGTTCGTGATTGTGGGTAAGATTTGTAGGTTTGCCAAAGACAGCTCGTCCACTCGTGCATGCTCGTGCATTCACACACACATTAAAGGGTAGGCCACGCGAAATGCGCACGGTAAACCTTGTTTAGGTTACCCAGGGGTTCCTCGGTAAGTTCTTTAAGAGAACCTGAGGAGTCTCTTAACGCTTGCTTGCTTGACGGGGGTGTTTGAGGACAGCGTATTATAGGTCACACTGAGAAGCGTATAATATGTGGAGTGTGGTTCCTCAGTTGGTTCCTCAGCCGCAAACACCCCTTCATTGGCCTTTGCTTTACAGGTGGGCTGGTAGGGTGATTGGTGCAGCAGTGTCCCATTTTTTTCTCGCCCTGCTAAACAAGGGCACTGATCACACAAACACCTGACTGCACCTCCGCCAGGAGTGGCGAGGGCAGTTTGACTCCATCGACATCCACGCTGTGCACGCAACAAGAGCACCCCTTCCCTCCAAGCCTTAGCAGGGAAACGCGTTCTGGCGTCCCTGTTAGGCCACAGTTGCTTAGCAGCGCTGTGTTCTCTTGTCTTCTTCACAGGAGGGTCATTAGGACTCACGACTTGATCTCCAACAACACCCAGTGGAGCCTGAGTGTAGGAGTGGTAATCCTAAGTGGGGGCTTGAGCCAGTTGCAAAAGTGCTCGCCCACCAGGATGGTGCCACTGTAGGTAGGGTGTGTAGAGTAGCGGTGTCACCTCTCCCGCGTGCTTTTCCTCGTGGGCAGGGGAGTGCGTTAGCTTTTGGCCTTTAGCAAAAATGGGCGTTTTGTATGCCCTTAGCACACTTGGCCACCCCTCCCCTCTAGTAGGTAGGGCGTTTGCCGTCTTTCCCCAAGAATAGGCGCCAGCACAGAAATTGGGCGCCATAGAAGTGGTACCAGTACCTGACTAGGACCTTCGGTCTGACATCAGCGAAGCCCGTTGATTTCGGAGCCACGCCCGGGAGATAAGTGAGACACACACAGACATACGTAGCGCACTTAGGGGTAAGGTTCAGTCCCTAGCTTTAGTCTTGCAGGCAAGCGTCTCAGCGAGCCTCAGCAACTCACCAAGGTTGTTCTGGGACAAGTAGTCAACCAGAACTGAGTTTAGGCGTCCCTCAGGTAGAACAAACGCAGAGAAGGGCTCCCAGGTGGCCTCTTCGACTCCAAACCCTTCCCAGAGGGTGACGAAGCGCCAACCCTGGCGATAGCGGTGGCGTAGGACAGACTTCACCAGGTAGAAGCCCTCCTTAGCCATCACCTCGGCGTTCATGTTGGGGAGTTCCCCTTCAACTTCCGTAGGGCCGGCAGCCCCTTGTAGGTCTAGGGCGGCGATCTCCTCGTCGTTAAGCTCCCATTCTTCCCCACAGAGGTCTTCAGGATCATAGTAGCACTTCAGATGTTGAGCAGCGCACACCAGGGTCCCCCCTAGACGGAGAGAACACCGCACGGTGATACGGTGTCCATCCACTGATAGAATCTTGTACGGCCCGAAGTATGGGTCATCGCTGGTAGAGCGTGGCCAGGGGGGTAGTCGACTGTGGTGCACCAGCACCCAGTCCCCCTCTTGGTAGGTGGCCGGTACTCGGTGCTTGTTCTTCTTGTTCCACTGACGCTCCCTCACTCTCTGGAGCATAGCCTTGGCCTTGTACACCTTCGCTTGTTGCTCTTGGACCCATCCACCCACAGAATAATGGGTGTCCTCTGGATAGGGGGCATGTAGGAACCACGCCGGGCGCCCTAGTAATAGTTCATGGGGCGAGTAGCCAGTAGCTGAACTCTCTTGGGAGTTCATCATCAAGGATATGACGGGGAGTAGTCTCACCCGGTCTCTGGTGCGTTCAGTTTTGCACCATATCCTTACATTCTCCTTGAGGACACGGATCTGTCGCTCACATAGGGGGTTGCTCGTGTGCGAGTAGGGGATCCCCGTAGACACCTGGACATTAAGGGATCTCAGGACTCTCTTGTACCACCCAGTGTCTGAGCGTACTCGTACGTCCTCATCGGAGTTGATCTCCTTGGGCGCCCCATAGACACAAAACCACTCCTCCAGGAGTATCTTGATAGTCTCCTCCCCGATAATGTGCTTGGTACATGGGAACACCCTGGTAAACCTGGTCAGCCCACAGGTTACAACGAGGGCGAAGTCATAGCCCCCGAACTTCGGCATCTCCGTGTAGTCCACGTATACAACACTGTTAGCACAGTGGGGGATGGACAGGGTCGAGTAGAGACCTCTGTCCCGGATATCCCCTGATTTGCAGGACCTGCACGGGCACTTGTCCACGATAGGCTGGAGGGTTTTCCGCAGTTGGTCATCAGTCCACGTAGTGTGGAACCACTGCTTGAACAGCCTTAGGGTACGGTCAGCACCCACATGACCGCTGGACTCATGGGTCCACTTCAGCAGCGCTGGGACTCTGTCACTAGGCACCACGATGCGGTCCTCGTGCCAGAGGTAGCTCTTGTCCCTCTTCCACTGATCTTGGTTTACCAGGAGGGGTTCAAGGCGTTTCTCCAGGCGCCTGTAGATATCCCCAAATTCCTTCAGGTAGTCCGATTGTTGGAGTCCATCCAGGGGGCGTATCATCGTCATGTTGACGTCCAAATGGACGTCCATACGGCTGAACGCCTCCTTAGCAAGCGCTTCAGACCAGGCACCAATCAGGGCGTCGAAGTTGTTGCGGCTGATGTAGTCTGCACACTCGTTCTTCACTCCCTGGATATGGTGTACTGTCAGCCGTAGTTGACTGAATTAGGTCCACCAGCGCCGTACCTTGGCCTTCCCAGGCGGGGGGCCCTTCTGGAAAGTGCGGACTGGTTGTTGGTCGCACAGCCAGACCACAGGGTTACTCCCCAACAGTCGTGATTGTGAGGATAGCACTAGCATACCCGCGAGCAATTCCTGCTCATAGGTGGAGTAGTTCCCCCTGGCCTGGTTCCACTTCCAGTTCCAGTGGCCCAGAGGTACTAGGACCCACTTGTCCTCAGGGTAGCTGTGCTTGAGGGTTCCATCACGGTTGAGACCTTCCGTCCCCCATTGGGAAATGACCGAGTCGAACTCCTCCTTCTCTAGTGCTTGCCATTGGAACAACGTCCCATCACCGCCCACATTGCTGGCGTCCGTCACCAGGATAATCTCCCCTGTGCCCTAGGCACGCCCAAGCACTTAGCGTTGGCCACCTTGTCTTTGAGCTCGTCAAACGCTTGTTGCTCTTGTGGGCCCCAGCGCCAAGTAGTACTCTTCTTGATCAAGTCCGTCAGAATGGCACTGGTGTAGGTGAAGTTTTTGATATGGCGGCGATAGAAGTTGCATGTCCCCATGAAACTGCGTACATCATGAAGTCCTTTCTTGGGGTCTTCGTGTCGTACCTTAGCATCCATCAGGGGTTTGGCCTTAGAGGCCGCTGGGGTCCACCACCCATAGCCAACGTCAAACCCCAGGTACTGCATGGTCTCCTGCATGAACTCACACTTCTCCAGCTTGAGTCGTGTGTGGTTCTCCTGGCAGACCGCAAAGAACTCACCGAAGAGGATTATTTGGTTTTCCTGGGTATTGGTCGCAAGGCATACATCGTTGATGTGTGCTTCCATCTGCGCCCCACGGGATATAAGTTCCTGCACAATAGGTCTCCTTCGTAGGATGGACAAGATCTTGTTCATCAGCTCTTGGAATAGAGTGGGTGCGTTCGCCACGCCAAATGGCATGACCTTCCACTTGAACACCCTCCCCTGAGGGGTGATGAAGGCCAGTAGCTCCTGAGCGTTGGGCGTCAGGTCCACTTGCCAGAATCCGCTCCTCTTGTCCATCTTGGTCTTGTAGCGACAGGAGGCTATCTTCTCAAGGGTAGACTCCATATTAGGAATGGACCCTGAGTGGTTCAGCGTTTCCTTGTTTAGCCCTCCGCAGTCCACTACCAGCCGTTTGGCTGTAGACCCAGGTTTAGCCACCAGGAAACAGGGGCTGCAGTGTTGGGGGTAGTGCCCGTCCTTGTACTCCAGGACTAGGCCAGCGTCGATACATTCTTGTATCTGTGGCTCAATCTCGTCGCCCTCCTCTTTAGGAGCTTGATAGGGTCTCCTCCGGATCTTGTGACCCACAAACTCGGGTCTCAGCTTGAGGTCCATCTGTACCAGCTTGTCACATGAGGCTGGAGGGGGTAGTTTTCCGAACACCTCCAGATAGGTCCTTATAAGCTTCTGCACCCTCGGGTCCAATAGCTTGATCTTGTCCTCCATGTCCTCGTCAGAGTGTAAGTTGCTTGCCCCCTGAGTAATAGACGTCGGGAGGTGATCCTCCACCGACTCTTTGCCCCTGGTAGTGTCCTTCAACCCTTGGTAGGTATATAGGAGGTCTTGTTCGAACATCTCCGATGGACGATGGCAACATAGGCACGCTCGAGGGGGTTCACATATACATTCCTCCGAGAGGTTGTCCTCCTCTCGGGACCTCACATGGGCGCCCCACACGCTCTTCGTGAGCTTAAGATCTACCTCCCTTTGCCAGGTGGTGATCTTCTGTTCGAGGTCCTCTTTCAATTGGGATAGATCTCCCATACGTCCTTGCTTCAGTGGCCACGAGCTGAGGGTAGGCTTAGCGTAGCATAGCTATTTCGCCACCAACTTCCTCTTGGAGTCCACATACTCCCTTAGCCTGGATCGAGGGTCCAGCTCTTCTTCCACGGGGTCTTCCACCCTCATGGAGACTAGGGGTTTCAGTGGGGCGATGTACTCGGTGTTCTCCAATTCCTCCACACAGGTCTGCACGAAGAAGGCGTCGTGCTCAGTTTCATCATCTGAGTGGATAGAGCTAGGTAGCTGGGATAGTCCACACTCAGAGACTCCATCAGGAACAGGTACATGGCAGGGAGAGTTGGGGGCGTTGGTGTCAGTCACGACGTACTCATCTGCTCCGGGTATAGTTTCAATAGCATCTTGAGGTCGTAGTCCATCCTTCAAGTCACCCAAGGCGAGTCCATCGCTTTCTCGTTGTATAGCCTGGACCAGAGTCGGGTCCAGATCCTCCCAGGGGATGGAGGTAAGACCTCCGTCCACCAGGCTGAACATACTCCCCCATCCGGGTTTCCGCATAGGCGTCTTACGCCCCAGAGGCACGTAGATGGCCTCATCACGTAAACAAACAGAGCTAATAGTCAGCCTGTCAAGGAGGTTTCGCCAATACTTGTTGCCCCCATGGGCTCCCCAATAGGGGGAACACAGGACCATACGGGAACGTTCCAAGGCCACCGTGGTCGGGACCTTCCCCAGTTCACTGAACCTGGGGTTCCCGTAGGCCATCCTGAAGGAGGGCCAGTAACATTTGTAGCTGTAGTTCTTCCCCTTGCTGCCGTAAAGGTCCAGTACATGCTGCTTGTCGCTGGCGAACAACTCCACATTCAGGTCTTCCCTAGAGTAGTCCAACTCCTTCAGACCTTGGTCTAGGACTTCCCCCAATAGTTGATAGTCCTCAGTTTTGGAGGCCGCCATCATGTTCGAAGGCCCCTCCTTCGATAGCCTCAGGTAGCTCGAGGTATGTTCGGACTGCTCCAGTGGCACAGACTCTCTGCCACTGCTGTGGTCCACGTAGCGGAGGTAGGGCGCTTGCAGCGTCAGGGATTGTATCTGGGAGTGCTGCACAAAGAAGTCAGTCCCCAATACAAAGTCGAAGGCCTCAGTGTCCATCACATAGAACCGATGGGCGATACTCCGGGAGCCCACCAGTACCTCCACTTCACAGTCCGCGCAGCTGTGCAGCACATGTCGAACCCCCTTTCGTATAGCCGCGGTGGTCATGGTGTTCTTCAGGCTCCCACAAGGTAAGGCTTTCTTGGCCACTATAGATATGGTGGCGCCAGTATCCAATACCCCCAGGTATTCACGTCCCCCTAGTCGAACACGCACCCAAAACACCAGGTCCTGGGTGCCACCGGAGCGTCCCCGTCAGAACTCCGCGGGACAGGTCACCTCGAACCCCTTGTTCCGCAATTCACGGGCCATCCTCATGAAAAGGCTCCTCTTCTTAGCGTTGCCGTCATCACCACCTTCATGCTCACGCTTGGCTCCTTCTCCTTGCTGGGCCTGCGTTTGTGAGCGTGTGGTAGGACCAGACTGCCCTCCAGAGGGCTCGGAGTTCCCCCCTGGATTAGGGTTGGGTTTGCCTCCGTTCTTGTCCGTGTTCTTGTTGTCCTTGTCTGGCTGGCGGTTAGCGCCTCTTCCTCGTCCACCTTGACTCTTGTCTTGTCCTTGTCCGCGTCCTTTCGACTTGCCCTTGCCGGAGTCGTTGCCTTTGCCTTTGCCTCCACCTTTGCCAGAGCCTTTGCCAGGATCCTCACCTTTTAGCTTCGCCGATTGGCGCTGCTTGTGGTAGCACTCGTCCTCGTAGTGCTTCCTCTTCCTGCAAAAGGCACAGGTGATTGTACACCTGTAGTGATCCGGCAGCTTCGCCTTGGTGCCGGTGTTCTTCTCCTGCTGCTTCCCTTGGACTACGAAGCAGTCTCGCTGCTCGCAGTCAGGGGCTTGCTGCAGGTGGCCCTGCTCGTCTCTGGCATCACACCAGAAGAGCTCATTGACGTTTTCCATGATACGGGCGTCAGCGTGTTTGGGGGTAGTCCCCTGCCCAGGTCTGGATCCTTGGTACCCTTTGCCATGGCTTCCAGAGCCTCCTCCTCCAGGACGGTAGTTGTTCAGGTGCTGGTCGCTTTCTTTCTCCAGCGCCAGCTGCAGGAGTAGTACACATAGATCATCGTAGCGGAGGGATCTAGCCTTGCGCTCTGCCGTTGAACGGCACTCGTCTCAAAGCTCTCGAGGGAGCTTAGCCACAAACCAGAAAAGCAGGTCGTCGCTGCTGTAGGAACCGGGTGTCAATCGCCCAGCCCAGTGATCCAGGTCAGCCAACAGCTCAGAGACCCTGCCAGGTTTGGGGTTGTTGGGCAGCACGGCAAGGTTCTGGATCTCGGCCCTGATGGAGAGGTCGGTTTCATAGGTCGGGTACTGCCTCTCCAAGGCAACCAACACATCGGCAAAGGTGGCGGAATTAGTCACGATCTGTCTGACCTGCTTCTCCAGGTACTTGGTCTTGCAGCACTGCAGTAGCAGATCGCACTTGACCCCTCCAGTAGCATGGGTGTGGCCGGTCAATCGGAGAAACCGGCGAAAATTCTCAGCGACCTCGCTGAGGTCCTTGCCTGTGAACTCAGGCAGGTTCACCACGATCTTGGAGGTGGCAATAGCCTTAGCCTCCTGAGACCTGCGTCCCTCAGGGTGTCGGGTCTTCCTCTTCTTCTTCTTCTTCTTCCCACTTGGGTTCTCTTGGTCCTCCAGGTCGTCGTCCTCCGAGGGCGAAGCAGAAGTCATCGACGGCGGCTCATCATCGGAGGGGTTTCTGCCTAGATCACTAGAGCCATAGGGCTCCACATCAACCATTGCCCTCAAGGCTGTCAGCCCAAGCCGGTCCAGCTCGGCTCTCGTAGAACTTGTCACGCGGCTGTAGGGCGGCTGGGCCGTTCTCGGTACGAAAGGGCTTCTCGGTATCGCTGCAGGGGTCGGCATCGGTCGGCTCCTCAGGCTCCCCAGGGTGTTTGTCAGCCCTGCCATCAGGTGGTTGGCCTGTACTCGATGGGGTGACACTCCAACCGTGGTAGGTGACGCTTGGGGCGGTATCATCAGTGGCTCGAGTTTATCTCGTATCTCTTGAGTGAGGTCGCCAACAATTTTAGGGATGGCTCCTCGGAGCACCTCGTTGATCTCCAACCGCGTCAGGGACCTGTTGGAGGATCTCCCCGATCCTCTACTCCTGCCTCCAAGAGACTCAGGTCCTCTCCTCAACCTACTCAAGGTTGCATACCCAGGAACATCCACATAGGCTCCCGTAGCGGGTAGAGGATGGTGATAGTCTGCCGCATACCATCGCGGCGCAGAACTGGAGGTCACCGGCTCACTGGTACTAGTTGCCTCAGGAAACGCAGTGGCAGGTGGGTTCACACCATAGGCAGCGTAGGTCGGCATACCAGTAAAGCCTGTGCCCTCAGCCATAGGTGGGGTGGTTATGGGTGTGGATGTTGCAGCGGCTGGGTCTGGAATTGGGAGTGTGGTGATTATAGGAGAGGGTGATGGGTGGAGGCCAGAAGCGCTTGGTGCGCCCTCGAAGGTAGGATCATTCGTCGGGTCGTGCCCTTGGTCTGCTCCTTCGTCTGCTTCGTCTCCAGTATCCTTCTGTCTCTCTCTCTTTCTCTTCACAGGATGCGTGTCCACCTCCTCGACTTAGAGGGCCCGGAAGGCCGACTGAAGTCCTTCCAGCGAATCCTCCGCCACGTCCGCTGGCCCATGTAAGGGCTCCGAAGGTACACCGCTAGGTCCAGGTCCAGGTTCACCAGGTGCTGGCATTGCTGGTGCCTCAGGCGCTGTCTTCACGTCGGTGTCCTCTCTCTTGGTGTCCATCTTCGTTCGCCCTTCTTCTTATATATGACTAATCTCGGCGCACTGGATGTACGGCACAGGGTTGCTGCCGGTACGCAGAGACAGTCTGACTCTTGCTACCAAAATGTTTTATAGTGATTTCAACACTGTGTGTTTGTTGTGCCTCTCCTGCTGCTTGCTGCTGGTGTAGGGTTTCCTGCTGCTTGTTTTTGATGAGGAAAATGTTTTATTTGCTGGAATACAACCAATCCAGGATGACCCAAGCCAGAGAAAAGCAAGTAGAAGAGAATCAGGATCAAAGCATGAAGGGCTGCAGTGTAAACAGTGAAAGATGTTAGAATATTCACAGAAACTGCAACTCAGGGCACATCGGAATGCATATTCACAAAGATAGCTGAAATGTTTTGGAAAAAGAGTTTGAAAAAGGCCCCATGGTCACTCAATCTCCATAGTGCCATCTCAGGAGATGTGCACTCTTTGTTTTGGATCCCATATGTGCTGAGGTGGCAGGGGATGTGGCGATGAGGTCAGCGCCATGTCACATGGGATCTTCCTACTTAGCTAGACTGACCGGGAATTGAACCCAGGACCTCTCAAAAAGAGGTGCCCAGCCCCCTAGGCTGCATACCACTAGGATAGCTAAGAATTCATGAGTAAACATGGATAAATTCATAGGCTCTGCCCTGGATATTTCAGTTCTCAGCCGACTCAGGAAAAGATGAATAGCCTCACATTGATAGGGGATTAAGGGGTCCACTCCATATCCTGATTTAATGTTTGGTTCCATAGGTCAAAATGTGTTATCACCACTTTTGTTTGGGCCAATACTAAGATAGAAATGCCTGTGTGCTTGGAGCACCTCTACTACAACTAAAGTATACCCTAAAGCATTGGAAAAGCACTTTTTCTTACTGGAACCATGATCGCCGTGAAGATCAACATCATCGAGAGGTCCAAGATGATCGCGGCGGGAGTTCGGAAGATGCCGGGGGCGAGAGTATGACCCGGAAGGATCATGAGGAAGCGCATTTCTTTGCGTTTGTGGCGCACAACATGAAGGAGCATGGGCAAGACGAGTCGCCGTGGAAGACAGCACCACCCCGTGGAGGAATGGAGAAACCGCCGCGGAGGATCGGCGGTCTGCCGCTCTCCTTCAAGGAATACCGGCGGAAACATGACAGATGCTGGATCTGTTATGGTAAGAACCTCCCACACAAACACGATCATAAGACGTGCAAGATCTACGCGGAGGACAAGAAGGCCTATCTCCAAGCCCACCCTGAGAAGGTGCCAAAAAAGAAGCGTATAGAGGCTTGGAAGAGTGGGCAAAGTGCTGGTGGACGCTGGGCAGGACAAGCCCATGGAGGTGAACGCCGAATTGGACAAATCGAGGAAGTGGCCGATTCGTTAATGCGGGGCATGGAAGCGCTCAAGGACTTGCAGAACGAGAGAAGTGCCCCATGGCCAGGTTATTCGCAGCAAAACAGGGCTGCGGTCGACCGAACTTAGGTAGGTAGGTAGGTATCTTCGGGAGCTCAGGATGCCTCCTTTGACATTGCAGGAAGGAGGTCTTACCAAGGGGACATCCTGCCCCTCCCACTGCCCTATGTCAGGTGCCTCTTGAGCCGCTCCCGCATGTGCTTGGGAAGGCATTGTCGCGGCCACCCGGTCCATGTGTCCCAGGTGGGAGGGTGTCCCCACATGTGTCCATGGGTAGGGTCACATGTCCCCTCCTTTGGGCGGCAGCTCTGGGGGCTGCACAGCCGTGTGGAGTATCTCTCACCACAAGGGGTATTGCTCCCCCTAGTTTACGGTACGACCGCCTCACCCTTGTGGCTTGAGTTGCAGGGCCACTCTGCTTGGCAGGTGACCCCCTCCTGGACTGTGTACCGGCTCGCCTGTCACCGGTTGCTTCCATGGCTCCGGGTGATGTTTGCCATGGTCCCCGATGCAGCCTGGCCGGGCTCGGACCAGTGGCCTTGGAGTACCGCTCCTGCCACTGGCCCGGTGGGTCGGCTGGATCGCCCCAGTGCGTCCGACCCATGGGGTATTGGTTCTTTCCTGTCCCTCGGCCGCCCTACGTGTGTGCAGTGTCCTTGGCTGCTTGGCTCCTGTTCACCGGTGTGCCCGCGCGGTTTGCTGTGTTGCGTCTGCGGTGTCCTGGGCCACTTGGCTCCTGTTCACCGGTGTGCTCGCTCGGTGTGTTGTGTTGCGTGTGCGGTGTCCCGGGCCACTTGGCTCCCGTTCACCGGTGTGCGCGCTGTGTGCGGTGCGCGTGTGCCATGGGTGGTTGCGTCCCTCTCCCCCCCCCCCCTATTTTCGTTTTTTTTTTTGATGGAAAAAAAAGAGAAACAGGGGCGCGCGTACACTGCAGGCACAGGCACGGGCAGCTGGTGCGGCGGTGCAATAGTGTTGTGTCCTCTGGCGTGTGTCGTCGGTCCTGTGGCGGCGGCCGCGCCCCAGGGGTGCGGCTCGCGCGTCCTGATGTATACGGGCTTGGGCCAGGGTGGGTTTTGTGAGGTGTCTCTTTGCTTCTGGAGCTGGCTGGTTAGGCGGCTGTGTGGGCTGTGCGTGTGGGCTGTGGTTACGTTGTTCCCTCCGCGGGCCTGGTTAGGAGTCAAGGGGTAGCGGTTTCGGGGTGTGGCTCGGGTTTGATTTGTGTTTGGGTTTTGGCTCCGTTAGGCGGTTGCGACGGTAGCGGGCCTGGGTTCGGTGCCTTTGGGCGTAGTGGTGCCCGCTGTCGTGTGCGTTGGCGTCCTTCGGCGTCCGGTTTGTTTGGTGACTTCTGGGCAGGGGCCTAGCGTGGCACCCTGTGGTGGTGGTTTGCTGGGTAACGGGGTTAGGTGGCGGCGCCGCTGGCCGGGGGGTCAGACGCGTCGTGTTGTGCGGTGCGCAGGGCTTCTGGGGTGCTGTGGCCGCCGCCGGTGTCGGTGCGCCGACGCTTGTGGGGTGGTGAGGGGGTTTGTTTGTGCGGGGCTGGGCTTTGGGTGATGTCCCACAGGCGGATGCCGTCTTGCTGTCTCTCCTGGAGGGTCTCCCGCAGGCGCCTGAGGACATACGGGTGGTCCTGGGGCGCGGGGAGGTTGTGCGGGTTGACTCCCAGGTGGTGGAGCGCATCGGCCAGAATGGCTTCCCATGCGGCCTGCGGCATCCACCCCCCCGCCGGCCGGAGGCGGCAGTTCTCCACCGACCCCTTGCGGGGCTGATGGACCAGGCCCTCGAGGGAGGGCTCTCCCGGGGCCCACTTTCGCAGCTCCCAGAGCTGCGTGTCGGTCCAGCGCTGCCACCACTGTCCCTGGGCGGGCCTGCGGTCTTGGGCGGAGGAGTGGGCGTGGGTGGGAAACCCAGCCAGGAGTGGCGGGTAGTAGCACACAGGAACCTCCGCCAGGAGGGGCGAGGGACCAACCACACCACACAACAGCCACAACCCCACCGACACGCCACCGCCGCAAACCACACACCACAAACCACACACCACACACCAACACAGACACCACGCGCGCACGCACCGCGCCACAAACAAACACACCGACAGCGAACCACAACCAGAGGAGGAGGCGACACGCACACAAGCAACGCGGCCAGGAACAGCGGGAACCCCCCCCCCCCCCCACCACCACCACCCCACCCCAGAGAGACGGGACACCAACGAAACCACACAGCGAAATGGGGGGCGGGACGAAAAGGGCCCACGGGAGACGCAGGCGAGGGACCCGCCCTCAGGGGTTTGGGGGCCCCCCCGGTGACCATATCGGCCCCACCTGAGCACACGCAATAAGGTGGGATACGCCCGGGACTGTTGGTCAGCGGTTCGCGGTGGCACCGGCCTGGGGGGGTGACCAATGGGCCTGACCAAGAGCACTCCCCACGGCACGTACTGCGGTTCGGGCCTAGCGAGGGGCTGCGGGTAGGGCACACCGTCCATCGGGGCAGGCAAGAGACACGCCTATCCCGCAAGGACTCCCCTGCGACCCACAGTGTACCCGACCCCGGTGTGGGGAACGGCTGGAGTCCCTGGCTACAGAGCAGGTCCATTTGTACCGAGCGAGTAAAAATGGACGGCCCGTACAATAGAGTTACACCCTGACGGGGAGTGCAAGCATCGGCCCCCCCACGGGGAAACACCAGGGGAAGGGACCCGAGCCAACGACAAAGACCCCCCCCCAACCACCACAGCCGGGAAGGCCCAGGCACGGCACCACGGAAACACTGCCCCAAGCGACACGGAAAAGAGACAGAAGGAGGAGGGCACGCAAAGGGGGCGGCAGGGGGACACACCACCAACAGACCCCAGCCAGGGGGGGCGGGGAACCACACAGCCGAGACGGGAGAGGGGCCACGACACACAACCCCAACACCAAACAGAGCCGCCAAACCACGCCCAGAAAGGCGAGGACAGGCACCCAAACGCACCACCAACACACCGCACACACGCCCGAGCATGCACACAACACACACCCCCACAACGGCTACCGACACGAGCCCCACAAACGCACACCACACACCAAAACGCAAGCGCCGCCCGCACCACAAACACAACACACACACACCAAAACAACAGGAACCCGGCAACCCCCCCCGCCAGGGGGGCTGCAGGGCCGCCAGAAACACCGCTAGGACACAAAGGTGGACCCACCAGGCCCGCAGCCAGGAGTGGCGAACGGCCATACCCAGCAACACCCGAACGGCCACGCCCAACCCCAGGACCAGGCACTACGACACCCAAACCAGCACCGCCACCAACACCCAAACCGGACGCCACGACACCCTCACCAGCGGACACACCCGGAACTAACGGAGACACCGTCGGCAACACCAGCAACCCCAGCACCCAGCACAACACTAGGACATAGGACACCCTCACCAACAACGAACCAACACAAAAAGCCACCCAACACTGACCAAAGACCGCACCCAGCCGGTCCGGTCCCCCACCGACCCGCACCCAGAACCACCGCCACCAGCATCCACGCCGTCGGAAACACCAACACCACCAAAAATCAAGCCAGCACAACACCCTCACCAACACCATCACCGCCGGCACCATCGCCTACGAAACCTACGCACACCACCACCGGTTCCAGCACCTACATCACCCAAGCCAACGGCATCAAGCACACCATCGCCGGCATCACCCAACCATCAGCGTCGCCACCGGCAACCTCCGCCACCGGAGGACACCAAAGCCACCACAGCCGGTGAGCCAACAAACCACCGAGCCCCGGCCAGAGGAGGCGAGGGCACGCGCCCAGAACCATCAACAGCAACACCCTTGCCACCAAAGCGACCGCAGGGCGCCATCCACCATGCAATCCCCAGCGGCACCCACACCACCGGCGCCACCAACACCACCCTCACCCACAACACTACCCGGAGCATCGCCTGCACCACCTACACCAACAGCATCACCAGCAGCCCACAACACCTACTGCACACCCTCCCAGACAGAGCCACAGAAACCGGCCGGCGCCCACCCCTGAACACAAGCCGCTGACCACCCACACACAGACCCACGCCAACCACCAGCAGCATCAGCAACGTCCGAGACGCCGTAAACCATAGCGACGCCCACAACGACCTCACCACCGGCATCACCGACACCGCCACCGACAGTGCGGCCTCAGCAACAACAACCCAGAGCGTCAACGGCAGCCGCCACGGCGACACCGCCCGGTACAACACCATCGGCATCAACGACACCAAGGGGGCCAACACGCGGGCCAGCGACACCCATGGGTACCTTCACCAGGAGTGGTGAGGTCCCACCCCCGCCGTCAGAACACCACCATCCACCAGGGCATCACCTACAGCGCCCTCGCCTTCGACATCGCCCACAGCTCCGCCGGCGGCGCCCTCGCCAACACCGTCACCAACACCTCCGACAGTGGCAACACAGCGCCACCGCCAACCACCCACAGCACCAACCTCCCCAACACCAGAAACAACCGGTACCACCCCACCAGGACCACGAACCGACCAACCACCAGCCACGAGTGGCACACCCGGAACCGCCGACCACCCGAACGTAAGCCGCGCCAAGCACCAACACCAACAACACCCACGCCAACAGACCACCACGACACACGCCAACCACCAAGTATCACCTATGGCACCCTCGCCATCGGCAACACCAACGCCGCCAACACCAACGGCACTATCCACACCACCACCAACCCCACCAACGACGGGCCAAGGTGCCGTCACCTACAACGCCCCCACCCCTACCACCACCACCACGACCCCGGCACCAAGTAACACCTAGGGCACCCCCACCAACGGCGTCACCAAGGACGCCAGCACGGCTGGCAAACGAACGCCACCGAGCCCTCAGCCAGGAGTGGCGAGCGCCCACACCCAGCAACACCCAACCAGCCACGCCCAGACCCAGGGGCGGGAACTGCGACACCCACACCTGCACCGCCGCCAACACCTAAACCGAACGCCACAACACCCTCACCAGCAGAAACACCCGGAACCAACGGGGACGCCGTCGGCAACACCAGCAACTCCGACACCCAGCACGACGCCTGAGACACCCTCGCCAACAACGGACCAACACAGGAAACCACCCAACGGCCACGTTACACCCAAGGCGTTCGAAACGCGCCACCCACCGACCCGCACCCAGAACCACCACCAGCAGCAGCAGCAGCCACTGACAACCCACACACAGACCCACACCAACCACCACCAGCATCAACAACATCAGAGACGCCGTAAACCATAGCAACGCCCGCAACGACCTCACCACCGGCATCACCGACGGCGCCACAGGCAGTGCGGCCTCACCAACAGCAAACCGGAGCGTCCACGACAGCCACCACGGCGACACCACCCGGTACGACACCATCGGCAACAAGGACACCGGGGGGGCCAAGGCCAACCCACCAGCCAGCGACGCACATGGGAACCTCCGCCAGGAGTGGCGAACCTCCGCCGTCAGAACACCGCCAGGGCAACACCTACTACACCCTACAACGCGAACACTCACAGCTCCCCCGGCGGCGCCCCCACCAACACAAACACCGGCACCACCGACAGCGGCAGCACGGCGACACCGCCACCCACCCGCAGCATTGACACCCTAAACCACAACCGAAGCAACACCTGTCACTACAGACCCAAGGACAGCCGAAGGAAATATCCCAACACCAGAGACAACCGACACCACCGGGACCACAAGCCAGCCAAACACCAGCCACGAGTGGCAGGCCCGGAACCACCGAACACCAACACACAGGCCACCCAGCACCAACACCAACAACACCCACGCCACCAGACCACCACGAGACACGCCAGCCACCACCATGACACCCTCACCGTCGGCAACACCAACGCCGCCAACACCCACGGCAATATCCACACCACCGCCAACCCCACCAACGACGAGCCGAGGTACCGTCACCCACAACACCCCTATCACCACCACCACGACCCCGGCACAGAGTAACACCTAGGGCGCCCCCATGGACGGCAACACCAAGGACGCCAGCACGGCTGGCGAACAAACGCCACCAGCACCACCCACCAGGCCCCCAGCCAAGGGTAGAAACGGCAACACCACACACCATCACACCCACCGCATCAAAATCACCCGGAGCTTCATCAACATCAACCAGGGATCCCCGCCACCCAAGCAGCACAAAACACCACAGCAACACCACCACACCCTCACCACCAGCGACACCAGCAGCACCCTCCGCCAGGAATGGCGAGGAGAAAACCCAACAACGCGGACCCACCCAACGTCCCCGGCACCCTCACCATCGGACTGCCACCACGCGCGCCGACCCCCAACACACCACCGTCACCAATGCCACCGACCCGTGACGCAACAACCACACAACCCGCACAAACGGCACCAGCCGGAGCATCGCCGACAACACTCCCGGCCAACTCTCAAGAACACCACCGGAAGCAGCACTGTCGACCGAAAGCCTCGACAACCCCAGGGTACGGGTCCCCCTTCCCACCCCCCACCATCTGCACAACCAGCGACACCATCACCAGCACCAACCGGAGCACCGACAACGACCGCCTCACCAACAACCGACACCCCCACTACCGCTGCCACCCACCAGTCACGCCACCCACTGTCGATGCCACCCACCAGCGCCGCACCCCGAACCACACCTACACCCGAAACCTGCACCAGCACACCCGGCCGAGCCATCAATGGCACCGCCGCCCATGGCACCGCCTACACTCACCGCCGCCACCACCACCCCGCGCGAGGCCAGGAACCCCTGGCGTCGCCAACGGCCTCAACGAGCACCGACACCACCAACACCACCACCGCCGGACGGGGACTACCCACAATCCAGGAACATCTCCACCACCAACAACCAATACACCACCCGCGGCACCCCACCGTCGCCAACGCCACCGCGGAGGCGACGTGGGCCACACCACCCGACATCTACAGCACCCTCGCCACCACCGCCACGTCCGGCCCACAAACGTTACGCCCCAACGACCAGAAACAACACCCTCACTATGGACACCACCAGCAACACCACATACGCCCATACGTCACCCGCGCCATGCTCACCAACCATCACCTCCTCATCAGAGGCACCAACACCACCGGCGACGACGACAGCGACTACAGCTGACCCACCAGCTAACCACCATCAACCATAGCCCAGCACCAACCTCATCTACGCTAGCGCCCATACCACCCTCGCCAACAGCGCCGCCACCGACACAATCATCAACTCCGGCGCCCACACCACCCTCACCACCAACTTCACCACCATCCCCCCAGGGTCAGGGCCGCGGGAAACAGAACGGCAGAGCGGGCACGCCACCACCCGCACCCGTCACCCACCCTATCGTACACCGCTCCGCAACACGCCCCCCCCCGCTTCCCCTGACAGGGCGTGCGCTCCAGCCCACTGCTGGGAAGACGACTACGACGTCCTCCCGGCCATCCGACACCTACTGGCAGCCAGGGCCCCGCGCCCACAAGCCCACCAGCAACCCACGGAACCGCAGGAGCCCGACCATCCCATGCCACCACGCTCCATATCCCCCGCGTCCGCCGCAGACCAGAACGCGGAACACCAGCGAGAGGAGCCCGACCCCGACCGCGCCGCCACGCCCCCACCGCCCCCCCCCCCCCCCCCAAGGGACATCTACGCCACACTGGCCAGCACCCTAGCCCCCATGGACGCCGAGCAGTACTACCAGTCCGTCCAACGAGACCTCCCTGAGGACCACGGGACCCTCCAGGGGTGGAAGCAGGAGAAGAGGAACGACAACGAGTGGGGCACAGAGGAAGACCTTCTCTGGGAAGACACCTGGAAAGGCACCGCGGACGCCTTCCTGGAGGCAGCAGCCGAAACCTACCCCCGCTCGCCCGGGGACACTAGACACGGCCTCCACGCCCTCTTAGCGTTCCACAGCTCGAAACACCGCCACACCGTCACCCTCCACCCCCTCGACCACAATCCACACCGATGGACACCTGAAGACGACGCGACAGCCGCCATCACCGTACAGCAAAGCCCCGAGAACCCGGAGGAATACCACATCACCTGGATCGATCGGGCACCCCACCCCCCCGCCTCCCCCACCCTCCCAGATGTCTTCGCCACCATCAGTGCAGAACTCCAGGAAGCGAAAGCCCCACAGCAACTGGACGAAGAGATGCCCCAGGCACCATCACCACCAACCACACAAGACCAACCCCGCACAGAGCCCCTCACCCACCCCATCACCACAATGGAGCTCCCCCCACAACACCGCACCACCCCAGACCGAAACGGGTTTCGAGACCTGGCACGGGAATGGGCGGTCCACAACGGCACACTCCGATGGGACGAAATGACACCGGGCCTCCAGGCCATCCGCCTCCACTCGATCACCGAGCCCACCACCACCTGGGCACTACCGACGGACCGCCACCACCTCCTCCTCACCGTCCAAGGCGATGCCACGATCACACCCACGGAGGGAGACCCCGTAACAGCAGCCCCCGCCAACGCCGTCCACATACCCCCGCAAGCATCGTCGGCACCTATGACCATGCATCCAGGCCCCACCCCATGGCAAGCCATCGTCATCACCTACCCCGCCCCGAATGACCACACACACACCTGGCAGCAACGGTGGGAGGACATCCGGGGGGGACCTCCTCCAAGAACACCTAGGGCTCACACGCACCCACCACACCCTACACCCGATAGAAGGAGTAGGCCAAGCACCACACGGCATACACGCCCCGGGAGTATGGGCGTACGCCACACCCATAAACCCACAGGCAGCGGAGGACATCAAGACCGCCCTATCCATCCAGCAAGCCCAGACCCAAACCCCGCACCGCAACACCCAACGAGGCTACACCATTTGGTAGGCATACCAAGACCACGACACCCTCACCCCCCAACCGCCCCCCCCCCCTCTAGACACCAACACAACCGCCCTCATCCAAGCCGCAACAGCGGCAGCCACACAGGTAGGGGCCCCGGAAACCTCGGGCCCACAATACCTGGTCGAAACCAAAGTGGCGCGCGACGCGAAAGGCCAAGACAAGCCCCCAACACCGAAGCCGCTCCACCCCCCACTCAAGCTAGACCCGACGAAACACACCCCCCAGGACGAATTGGCGACCCACTACATCATCCCCCACACCACCACCCGCAAGAACGACGCCGCCAAGATCACCGTCACCCGCCACCTCCCCCACACCACACAGGTGTATGAGCTGACGGCCCCGAACGTCCTCGTCACCCGTCGCCGACACGACGAGTGATACACCATACAGGCGGAAGTGGCCGCCGCGACCACCCTGTACACATGGGCAACACGGGGGGACCTCCCACACCCCACCCTCCACCACGCCCCCTCCTGGCCCGCCCCCTTCCACACAGCAGACCGCCCCAACAAGAAGCCCAAACACACAGGTGTGCACACCCCCGCCCAGGAGGCCCAGCACCGACACGAAGCGAGGCGCAAGGCCCGCACCCTCCACGACGACCACACCATCCCCCGCATCGGCGCCCCCCCCCGCCAGGGTATCAGATACCACCCACAACCGCACGATCGCAGGCATCACCTCAGACTGCCTGAATCCAGCGGCGTCGCGGGCAGACGCCGTGTGGATCAGCGAAGGGCGCTCCCACACACGGGCGGTGGCGCGCCTCCACAACATCCAACCCCACAAACTCCAGCGCGCCGTTGGACCCTTCGCCGTACACATCACCCCATACGGCATCGACCACCCCCGGTGTGAGCACCATGACCCGCCCTGCTCCAACCCATGCACCTCACCCCTGCGCCAACCGCTGCCGGCCCCCACCATCACGGGCAACATGTACCTGGGCACCGTGCCGGGAGACCCGGGCATATACATCCTGCCCGACAGGTCCAGGAAACACGCCATCCCCCTCCCCGGTGTAGAATCCCTCGCCCTGGGACCACCCCCACCAAAACACCAAAACCAGCACATCCCGGGGGACAAACCGACACAGGCGCCAGACGGGGAAAAAAAGGCCCACCAACGCGCCCTGGCCCACATCACCGTCCACCCTGCAGCCCACCTACCAAAAGAATTCAGCACAGAGCGCCACATCGTCCTGGAGGGGCAAGCCCACCACATCATCACCGCCGCCCTGTACACCCTCGCCGCCCAGAACGCCACTGGGACCCCACAACCATCCCAGCAATGCCCCCACCACCCCAGGGCCCCAAGGATCTCGTCACCCCCTTCCACATGGATCAACTCCTAAGCCGCAAGGCCCCCCCACACCTCCACCCCTCCATGATACCACTAGCCGTCGCATCGTGGGACACCCTGGACACGCCCCCCCAAACAACCCGCCATCCACATCCTCAAAGCGGACGCCCAATGGTGGGTCCTCCACTGGGCACACGGAGTCCTCATGGCGGCCCAGGCCTATACCCCGGAAATAGACCCGGAAGACCCCCCACGGGGCCAGCAGCGACTCCTCCAGGCGACCACCCTCACAGGCCGCGAAGGCGCCCCCTGGGAAGCCCTCCACACAGCACTCTACTGGGCTCAAGGCCCCCCCAACGGCCCGGACACACCGGAACCCACAGGGGCCTGGGTCATGCAGGCCAAGGCCAAGAGGAACTACCACCTACACCACCCCTTCGACGACAGCCGTGCCGCACTGCCATGGCCAACAGATCCCCCGGAGACCGTGCGCAAGCTCGCCGACATCATACGCAGCCACGCGAAAGCGAAAATGCAAACACCGGCAGAACCCCCACTGAGGGATCCGGACCAGCAAGCAACGCACCCCTTCTTCAAACCCCATGCCCCCCCAGCCCCGCTACCTCCAGTCCCACTCAAGCGAACGAGACGACAAAGGGGCGCACCCGCCCCCAGCCAAGCCGGAAAAGCAGCGACCTCCCGACCCCCCGCATCCGACCCGACCCACCCGGCGAACCCAGACCAAGCATCCTCGTCATCCTCCCTCCCACCATTACCACCGCCCCACCCGGACCAAGCATCCTCGTCATCCTCCCTCCCATCACTACCACCGCCCCACCCGGACCAGGCATCCTCATCATCCTCCCTCCCGCCACCAGCACTGCCCCCGCCCAAAGCGTACCCAGGATTCGAAAAAGGCGCGAAGGTCCAACAGCCCTTCCGCAACGACCACACAGGCGACTGGATCTGGTGTGAGGGCACGATCCAGTACCGCCTCAAGGAACCGGGGGACAACGGGGGGCCACAGATCCGGGTGATCTGGCACCGCCAAAAGGAGCTAGACCAAGGCAGCAGCGCCCCGGACAAGCCAGTCAGCTACACCCTGGAGCTCACCAGCGCCCACCCCATCCGGCTCCGCACCGAAGAGAACAAGGCCCACACAGGCACCAAATACACTGGGGAGCTCCCCCCGGAGTGGGGCCAAGGCCTCCCCCCGCCGCGCCTACCCAAACGCCCACAAACCGGCAAAAAGCCCCCGAGCCCCAGTCCCCTTCCCTGACGGGGCAAGGGCCGAGGGCACAAGCCTCCACAGCCCCGGCCCGCCCCCAACGAGGCCACCGTCAACCTCCTCGACCTCAACCACCCGGCCGTCACATACTCCAAGGACGCCACAACGGCCCTCCAAGAGCTCCCGATGGGACAGGGGCCGGGGTGGGTTCCCCACCTCCTCACCTTCCAGGAACAAGGCCTACAACGCGACGACCTGCCAGAAACCACCCCCATATATACCCCGGACCAGAAAGCGTACAGATGCTACTGGCACAAGGGGACTACCCTATACGCCCAAACCGGCATCCACGTCCACCTCGTCCACCACCTCAGCGTCCCAGGGAGGCTAGGTGTCTATGAGGTCCTCGGGGACGGATGGCAACTCAACGTCATCAACACCCACGTCCCCTTCGGCGAAGCCACGGAACCCTTCCTCCAAGCCCTGGCCGAGGCATACCGCCAGATGGCCATGCTCGCCCCCACAGTCATCATCGGCGACATGAACACCGCCCCCACCTCAGCGGACCGAGGGGGACAGGCCACACCCCAGGACCAAGCAGTCCGCGACACCATTGAAACGCTGGGGCTCGTGGACCTGACAGCCAATCTCCAAGGCCAACCATCCCACTTCCCCCACCAAACAGATGCCGCCCCATCCCGCATCGACGTATGCTATGGCGACCCCACCACCATCATCCGAGCAGAGGCCCGATATGGACCCCTCCCACTCGGACCCACAGGCCATAGCCCCCTGCACATCCGCCTCACCATCCCCAACCTTCCCCCCAGCCCCCCAGAGGATGCGGACCAAGGCCTACCACCCCCCCTGAAGATGCCCCCGCTGCATGACAAGCATGTCTGGTCCCAATATCACAAGGCCATGGACCGCGCCCGGCGCATCCAACCAGACCCCACCGACCTACTCACAGCCATGCGCACGGCCGCCGTCGCCTGCGGCTTCCAACAACACCCCCACACAGACGACGACCAACCACCCACGGCCCTGGGGGACATGCTCCATGACCTCTGGCATGCGAAGCAACAACTGGCGACCCTCCTCCACACCGACACCCCCCAAACCCGCCGCCAGATACACCACTGCAGGACACGGATAGCCCACATCAGGGCAGACCTGCAGCGGTGGCACATCCACAGGCAACAGCGCATCGCCCAGGAACACGAACGGTATGCGCAACATGAACTCCCCTACAAGGCCATCCGCCACCTCAACGACGCCATGACCGACACCGGCCACCGCACCATCACCACGGTCCGGCAGGAGGACGGCTCCCTCACCAACGACCCCGCCACAGTGCTCCAGGCCACCCAAGACAGCTTCCTCTGGCAACACACCCCCACCCAAGACACACTGGACCCAGACACCCAGGCCAAAATCGACTGCCTACCTCGGGTCTTCAACCACGCCCAGAGGAGGCAACTGGAAAAACGCCCCTTCACCATCCACAAAGTCCGGAAGGCCATCCACAGTCTCCGGCAACACAAAACCCCAGGCTACGACGGCCTCCCCCACATACCAGCAAGCCTCTGGGGGGCCATCCCAGGCCGGTCCCCACACGAGGCCATCTTCCTCCAGGACACCATCGCAGTCATGGACCCGGTGGACCTCATCATCGCCTCCCTCGACGTCAGAGGAGCCTTCCTGAACACCCCCTGGCTCCTTCTAGAAGCGGTGTGGAAACAACAACTTCACCTCCGGCTACATCCGCACCCGCAAATACACGGTCCGCACTGGAGCAGGCCTCACCCCCTTCCTGGAGCCAGGCAGCGGGGTCCCCCAAGGGGGAGCAGAGGGCCCCTTCCTGTACCTTCTAGTGACGCTCCCCCTGGCCCTCGCAATCGAGCAGGATTACCCAGCCTACGCACCCTACCCCCTCCTCTCCCCCCTGGTGGGCTTCGCGGACGACACCAACCTCACAGTCGCGCACACCCCACACCAACCCCATGCCCCGGACCCCGGGCCAACGGTCACCCAACAGGCCAACGACTTACTGGACGTGACCGTCTCCTACCTCTCCCACAACAACCTCATCGTCCACCCCACAAAGTCAGTGGCCATGATCAAGGGGTCTGCTACACCTCCGTGCCTACTGCCACAAGGGCCCCCCATGCAAGTCGTGACAACCACCACCCATCTGGGGGTAATCCAGGCCGCCAACCCTGAGGACGCCACCCTCCCTCCCAAGTTGCAATCACACCTCGCCCATCTCCCGAGATATGCGTCCCCGACCACCAAGGCACTCTCCCTGTCCCACCAGAGCCTGGCGTACTACCTCACCGGGGTCTTGAACGCCTACATAGGCTTCCAAGCACTCCACCTGACACACCCGACCACCGCCCTCCAGCCGGCCACACGCGCCGTGACCAAGGCATGGGCAGCACACGGGGGCTGGCCCACCTCCATACCCACCCGCGCCATCCGAGCGGCATGGCCCCACTATGGGGACGCCATAGGGGACGATGTGAAAGCGGCCTACACCAGACACACCGCCCTCCTCCTTCACCGCATGACCCACAACCACTCACCGGAGGTCCGCGAGGTCACCGCAATCCGCCTCCAAGCCGCACAACGGGCCCGCAACACATGCCCGCGCTGGGTACTCCACCAGACGGGCATGCCCACCAACATGAACACACGCCTGTGGAACCACCTGCAGCTTCTCCTCCGATCCGCACACCACGCCATACTCACCAACCACACGTGCCCAGAGGAAGGGCCACTAGCGGTCCTCTGCGGGGACCTCCACCATCACCCCAAGGGCACCATCCACACCATAGACCTTGTCGGGGCCTCCATCACCGTAGTATACGCCACCCTCCCCCAAATTCGGGTCCTGCACCACAGCGGGGCACACCACACCCCCTTTCTACAGCTTCCTGAATGGCCACAATACCGCCTCTTCCACCAGTACCTCGCGCGGACGGCACGAGCAGCGGGACACACTCTACCGGGCAGCAAAGACATGCACACAGCCTACCGAGAATTCACAAAGCAACACCCCCGACCCATCCCAGCGACACCGCCCTACGCACCCACCGGATCGAAACACGGACCCGTCCCCCCGGTGCCGGGCCCAGTCCCACCACTAACTCTACTACTGGCCCCGAATGAAGCCAAACCCACGCAGACCACCGTCATCCACCACGGGGCAAAATGGCGCATACCGAAACACCACATGACCGCCCGAGACCTACCACGGGTCCCCCAAGATTCCCAGAGCATGACTATTGGGATCTAATCCTATTATCTGGCTCTGTGACCAGGAACTGGTGAAGTCTTTTCAGAAGGGCCCACAACCGGAGAAAGCGAAACCAAAGCGGTGGTGGACTTACCTGAGGGAATTCAGGTTGACAGTCCATCATATCCCTGGTATAAAAAATGAACTGTCTGACTATATATCGCGCAACAACTTCGATGCGCTTATTGGTGAGAGCTCTGAGGCACTCGCCAAAGAGGCTTTCCATCGTATGGATGTCGAGCTTGACCTGTCCATGCGGACTGCTGGAATCCTCGAGGGTCGGAGCCTAGCTGACTATCAGTCAGAGTATAAAGAAATTCTCCAGACCCTCAGCACTGGTCTCAAGCCCCTTGTCATTGACGGGCACCAGTGGTATAAAAACAACCAGTATCTCTTCTACGAGGACCGTCACGTCGTGCCTGAGGCCCGACTTGATGGGTGCCTACAGTGGTCCCATCTCAGCTCAGGTCACACTGGCGCTAATCGCTCAGTGGACTTCTTCCGTGAGTGTTTCTACTTTGGTCTAACCCTGACTGAACTGAGGTCCCGTATGCAGAGCATTGTGGATGCTTGTGGCTGTCATGCCAGCAAGCAGAGCGACACTAGGGATAGGGGACTGATTTCCAGCTTAGCAATACCCTATTGTACTAACTCTCTTCTCTAAGTGGATTTCATCCACGGCGTACCTCGCTTCGGCGGCTATGATAGTTGCCTAGTGGTCACATGTGGCCTGTCCCGCTTCACCCGTGTGTTCCCTTGCAATAAGAAAATCACAGGTGAGCAGACTGTGAAAATGTTGGTAAAACAATGGTTCGAACCCTATGGAGCACCTAAGCAGGTGCACTCTGATGAGGATGTACCCATGCGCAGTGACACTTGATGCTACGAAGGAGTGCTAAATGCCCACAACGTTGAGGTAACCACATGTGTGCCCTATACCCACACGTCTATCCCTATTTGTGAGAGACAAAACCGTGTGGTGGAACAGCAGCTGAGAATCCTGATGAAACAGGAACGTACCAAAGACTGGGTACGCCTAGTGCCCTGGGCAGTGCTGACCATGAATTCTCAGAGGAGCTCCTCTACTGGTTTCACCCCGAAACGAGCTGTTCCATGAAGAACGACCTGCTTGGTTCTTCAAACCCCCCTTTCCCGAGGACCTCAAGAGCCCTGTTGGGGACTGGCTGGAACACACGCAGTCTATGGCTAACCAGGCTGGGACTAACCTGAGACATATCCGTGACCGTGAGCTGAGCCGACAGAACCGCCTACGGCGACCTGCCAGCTTCAAGGTTGGTGACCTTGTTTTGGTGCACCATTCACACCTACCCTCCTAGCCTCGTAACTGTCTACAGGACCCTCATTCTGGGCCCTATCGTATGATCAGGATCGATGGATCTAGGATCCATGTCAGGTGCTGTCCACGTCTAGGTGGTGAACTGCTTTGTGCGCCTAAACAGTTGAGGCACCATCACTCCCCTGACGATTTGTCCTGGGATGAGTGGTTTGAGGTTTGAGGTTTGATTTTGCGGGTACTAGACGCCTTTCAGCCCCGGGGGGCCACCTGGTCGGGCCAGGTAATATCCTCCCCACCGGGTCCTAGTGGGGGGCCCTCCAAGACGCACCTCCTGCCTGGTGGCGGAGTCCCCCAGGTTCACAGGGCTCGGAGCCCCGTCCTTCCCCGGCTTCCCCGTTTCGCCACTCCCCGGTCAGTGCATCAATTCGCAGCCGTGGCTGCGGGCGCTTACCCACCGCGTCGCCCCCCTAATGCGTGGTAGCCCGGGGCGCCGGGGCCGCCGGGCCCGTGCTACTGGCTTGTCGCCAGTGGGACCCCCTTGGGCTGGCGCGGAGGCTGCCTAGCCTAGGGGTTGGGGCGTGGCGCTGCGCGCCACTACTGCCTTGGCGGGTGAAGTGCCCCGTCCGTGTGTGCGTGGCGCTCGCGGCCGGTTCGGGGGGTTTGGGCCGGTACCTGGTGTTGTGTCTCTCCCGTTTCCCTCTTCCCGCCCCGCGTGTCCCGCGCTGCGTGTGGCAGGCCGTCCCGTCGGCGTATCCCTTACCCTCGCTCGCTGGTACGCCATTCCACGCGGTCTGTGCGTTCAGCGTGCTCGGTCCGGTTGCCCTTCTGGTAGTCCCCGCGTGCCCTTTGCGTGTGTGTGAGCTCGCGCTCTCGCGGCGTCCGCTCCCCCCTCCCCTGGGTGGTGTGGCGTGCCCACCCCGCGCGGTCCCGGCACTGGGCGCTGGTGGGGCCGTTCCACGTGGTCCGTGCCCCTCCGCTTGTCCTGCCCTGGTCCCTTGCTCGGTCTGGCGTGCCTGGGGGGGGGCGGTCCGGTCCTGGTTCCCCCCTACTTGGCTTGGGGTTGTTAGGGTGGCGGAAGGGGGTCCCCGGCGGGGGTGCCTTCCACTGTTGCGAGGGGCGTCTGGGGTCAGGCGCTCCCCCTCCCCAGACTGCCCGCCCACTGGGGGGGCCGTTGGGGTCCGCTATCCACGTGCTGTGGGCGCGGCCGTGCGGGTGTGGGGGCCCTACTCTGTCCTTTTGGTCTGCACGCCCTGTGGGGGCTGCGTGACGCGGGGCGCATCCGTGGCGTTCGTGCGCTGGGGGGCGGGCTGGGGGGGGGGGGGCGGGCGCCGTGCCCCCCGTTTGTGCAGCTGGGGGGGGCCTGTAGGGCGGGGGTCCGCTCTGCCTCGTTCGGTCCCTCTGCCTTCCCTGGGCAGGCAACAAAGCGGGTGTCACTGGCGTCGTTCTGTCTATGGGGGGCGTGGCCCCCCATACCACTCCGGTTCGTGCTTGCCCGCCTTCACTGGGCGCGATCTGCGCGGCGTCCTGGCGCGTTGGCGCGGGCTCGCTTGTTCTCCGCGGTTCCTGCGGGAGCCGGCGGCTGTGGTGGGGGGGCGGGCCGCGCTCTGGCTCCTCCCTCGGACGGGGGGAGGGGGGACCATCCCCCCTGCCCTGGGGGGGTGGGGGCCGGGGCCCCCGCGGCTTGCGGGCCGGTCGGGGGGGTGGCGGGGGGGGGGTCGCGCCGCGGCCTCCCTGCTCCTCCTCTGGGTGGCGGCCCGCGGTACCCCATCCTGGCCCCCCTCGTGCCGTTGGCGCACTCCCCTCCGGCGTGCGCGTGCGGTCGGGGTCGCGGAGCCGCCCCAGGGTGGGGGGGGATCAAGAACGGCCCGCCGACCGCTCACCCGGGGGGCCCTGCAGACCTGAAACCCCCCTCTGCCCTCCCTGAGTGGGCTGTTGTCATGGGAGGGTCATGTGGGGTGCAGCCTCCATACTGTTCTGGTGCGCCGCCGTGCGCCGCCCCCAAGCTTGGTCTGCGCGTTGCTCCGGCACGCTGGTGTGGGCTCTCCCTGCGTCCGCGACCCCCGCGGGAGCGGCTGGGGGCGCTGGGGCGCGCGGTGTGCGGGTCCAGTCGAATCCCCCCCCCCCCGTGTCGCGGTCCCTTCTGGGGGACGAGGGGCGCCCCCTCGAGCCCCCCCCGCCCTGGTTCGCGCCCCCGTCTTCCCCGGGCCGGCCTCTGATAGGGCTGCTCCGTTTGCGCCGTCCTGGGCACCGCCGGTCCGCCGTCGGCCTGCAGCGGGCAGGGCGTGCGGGCGCCTGCCTCGGCCGTGGTGCCCCAGCACCCCGGGTGCAGCGGCCTCTTCGAGGGGGGTGCGGGGCCGCCTTTTCTTCGGCCTGCCTCCGTCCGCTCTCGGGCCTGAGTGGGAGGGGGGGGGGGGGGTGGGGGGGGCCCTCTGGTCCCCTGGCGCCGCCTCCTGACGGCCGAGGGGGGCGGCGGCTTCGCGGTCCCGGCCCCGGGGGCCAGCCATCGGCTGGGGGGTCGCACCCTTCCCCCACCCCCCTCTACCTAGAGCCCGACCCTCGTGCAGGCCCTCGCTGGGGCCCTTCGCCCCCTCCGCTGTCGTTGCGCGGCGCTGGCCGGCCGGGGGCGGCCGTGAGGGTCCTGGGATGAGAGGCGCCTCAGCGACAGTGAGGTCAAGCGTATCAACCTAGAGATCGCTGCCAGCCCAGAGGATGCAGACGAACTCGAAGAGATGACTGCCAATGAGATGGCAGTTGATGGCTACTACGTGGTTGCAGGTATTGCTCGCCACGAGTATAAACAGGGCTCGAAGTTCCTTACCCTGTGGGATGGCCATGGGCTATCTGAGGCGACCTGGGAACCCATGTCTGCCTTTATACAACGAGATGGGGGTATCAACCCCATCTTTCGCTCCTACCTCGTTGAGAACAACGAGGGACAGTTACTAACCCGTGCTGAGATTTTGTCCCAGCGGGAAAAAGAAAGCTAATCTCACTGTGTCAGTCTATTGACTGTCTCCTAACCTTCCAGGGGCGGTGAGCACTCTTGTGCAGATATGCCTGCGTATGGGTGTAAGAGCAGTTGTCACAGCTGCCCCGCATTGCATCGCAGAACAGGACCGTTAGCCCCCCGTGACAACCACACCCTAGCCAAAGGCCAATGGTTTTGCTCAGACCGCTGCTCTCAGAGCACTGCACCTACCCTGGCCGTGCCCTGCAGTCCCATGCCTATGGTTACCAGCGTGAGCCAGATGGCCGCTTATCAGGGTTGCAGCCATCCAGCAAGTGTGTGCCTTATTGACCATGTGTTGCACCGGAACTGCCCTGATGTAATGACCTTGGGGAGCCAACGAAGAGCGGTGGCTTTCTACTTCAGGGGGGAATGACAAGCAAGGTGTTATGAAGCAAGGTCTGTTCACCCTCCTTGGGGACAAGCGTACCCACAGTTAGGACCCCTGACTGGTCCAGACCCATCGGGTTCTACCCCTCCTTACAGGGTTTACCATACCCCTAATTGTGCTACGTATGTCTGTATGTGTCTCACTTCTCTCACCGTCGTGGCTCTTGGAGACCGGGCTTCGCTGACGTCGGACCGAAGGTCCTAATCAGGTACTTTTACCACTCCTATGGCGCCCAGTTTCTGTGCTGGCGCCTATCCTTTGGGTAAGACAGCAAAAGCCCTACCTACTAGAGGAGAGGGGTGGCCAGGTGTGCTAAGGGCATACAAAACGCCCATTTTTCCAAAGGTCAAAAGCCAACGCACTCCCGTGGCCACGTGGAAAAGCACGCGGGACAGGAGACACCATTATACTACACTCACTAACGCCAGCACAATCTTTCGAAGGCAGGGTTAACACTCAGCACTTGCACTCATCACCTGCCCGACTTGCTGACCCTAACACCTAGACACGCCACTGGGTGTTCATGACAATGAAGTCTCGCGCCCTATTGACCCTCCTGTGAAATAACAAGAGAACACTGCGCTACTAAGCGACTGTGGCCTAACAGGGACGCCACCACGTGTTTCCCTGTCAGGGCTTGGAGGGAAGGAGTGCTGTATGTTGAACAGGTCGCCTGCCCTCGCCACTCCTGGCTGAGGCACAGTTTTTTGTTTGTGATCTGCGCCGCATGTTTTAGCGCGGCAAGGGACTGCACCAATCACCCTCACCTGCCGACCTGTAAAGCAAAGGCCAATGAACAAAGTAAGTAGCTGCGGAACCAAGACAGCCTCCACGTATTATACGCTTCTTAGGCTGCCCTATAATACGCTGTCCACTTACCCTGTTAAAAGCAAGCAAGCTTAAGGAACTCCACCCGTTCTCTCAAAGAACGTAGGCTGGAGTCCCTGAGTAACCTAAACAAGGATTCTACTGTGCGCAACACGCGTGGCCTACCCTTTAATGCGCCATATGCATGCACAGGTATGCACAGGTTTTTCAATTCCACTTTCTCTCACCTAATTCAACCCACCACAACAAATCATAGCGTGACTGAACCAGGAGGTGAGCTCCTCCTGGGCTTACCTACCTTACTCACCACGCATCATGTGAATGCTGAAGGTAACACGAGCGCAAAACAACCCTAAGCGTTGAAACAACCCTACGGCGAATTATAGACAACCCTGATCGATTAATGCACTGTGTGTCATGCATGCTTTTCTTATCTTGTTCCCTGCAGAAAGAGGAGAGGGAATGGCGCACTGCACAGCGCAAAACAAGCCTAAGCGTCTTAAGCAACCCTATTTTAACGCTACGGTAACACGAACACGAGCAAGCACTTTCTTTTCTGACCTGTGAAGAGAGGACAAGGGTGGATTGAGGCACAGGGAAACGACACAACGTGTGAATGCCTGAATTAGGCACATGCATCGCCAGCACAGCGCATACACTAACCCTACGTGCGCGCTGCGTGCTCCATTTGCTTCGCATACCTTTCATCTCAGTTTTGACCTGTGCAGAGCAAAGCAGGTGCACACCCGAACCCCGAAGGAACACAGCGGTGACAACCCTAACGTTTTAATGAAACAACCAACACGAACGCAATGCATGCGTGTGACATGACACCAACATACCTGAGAGGTGGGTTGTCCACCTGCTCTGTGGTGTGGGTTTCTTTTCAATAATTTTTCCTAAAGTTTATTAAAACTTTGATGCAACTGTGCAAAACCTTCTTTTAAAACTTTAAAAACTACGGCTCATACCTTCTTCTTGTAGAGCCGTTTAGGATTGCGCAACTCTTTTTGGGGGTCCGCTTCTGTTGCGCCCGTCTGCGACTGTAGGTTTTCGTCTAAAAATGACAACTTCTACCGTCGTTTCGTCAATTTTGAGCGATTTGATTTTCTTGAATCGCTACCCCTTTGGCTAAACCACATGATTCACTCCCTGTTGGTTCCATTTTCTATTTTTTGCCGAACAAGGAACAGCCCGTAATGTCATTGACAATATTATACATTTGGGCCGTCGCATCCTTGTTCAAAGTGTCCTTTGGTTCATCCTCCAAGTGTGCAACGGGCATCAATGAGCCATCAACCAAGCAAGCAAGATGAGGAAAAACACGAGGGAGGGAGCTGCTTGCACCATTACGCATTTGTAGCGCCTGCAACCGTACACGGTAGGCGGCTGTAGTAAACCTAGTGAGTGTGGGGAACCAATGCCTATGATGCCAGGCAGGAAGGATGAGAATAGCCCGTACCTTTCATGGACTATTTTGTCTATGACCCGGTGCATGTCTTCATATTTCCTGTTTATGAAGCAAAACTATGCACTCCAATCACTGTAGTATTGGTCAGTAAAAGCTTTTGAGCATTGGGATCTCCACTGCCGCCGAAAACATCTACTTCAGGCATCGTCGAAGAAAACTTCTTGCATACAACAGAATAGAAATGAATCATGCTTGGGGGGGAGCATTGCCTTTTGACGTTGAATCAACTTCAAAAACGTTTTGTAGGATGTAGAAGGAGCAATAGACTGTAAGTCGAAAGGCTCCAAATCAAATTGGTGAGTGAGCATGTTACTGGAGGTTTTTTGAATGTTCTTAACCGCATCAACTTGTTCTGGGGCTGACGTCCCCCAAAGGAAGACCTCGTGAGAATATGTACACTACTTGGAGTATATAATATATCACGGAGGCGGTTCGCCTAGGAAAGCAAAAAAGATGGCACTGATGGTTTCTTGGTGTAGATTGATTGGTAGGTTTTGGTGATGACTTGTTTGCACTGAGGCTTGTTGTAAGCAAGGGGCTGGGTTCAGCTCGCACAGGAAAATGCAGGTGCAGTGGGGAGTACAGGCTGTGTTTTTCCTTCTGTGTGCTTTTCCATGTTTGTTTCCATGCAGTCAACTGCTGGAGGGGCGGTGGAAAACTTGTGGTTTGCTTTTGTGTTTCTGGGCCTACTGTGGGGTGTACTGCCCCGGTGGTTAGCCGGGTTTCCTGCCCCTGGGTCGGCCGTACTCCACAGCAGCAAAAAGATAGTGGAAAATTAAAATGCATTGTTATTCAAAAACACCTTCAAGGTGTGGCGTCAGGGGACCTGAGTTCGTGCCAGGAGAGAAAATCACCTCTAATTATGGTTGAAAATGGTGAAAGTGAAATTGAAATTGACATAACAAGTGTAGAAGAGGGCACAGGGCGCAAACATGTCACGCAGTGACTGTCTGCAGCATATAAAAATTGCGGCGCATGCCAGTAATATGGAAATGGGAATGAAATTAGTTGCCAGACCTTAAGAGCTTGGTTGGGGCAGTTGGTGCAGCGTTCAGAATCGAGGTACCCGCAAGGGCACTGCCAGTCCCTCCAGGGTCCATCGGCGACTTCGATGACACCCGGGCTCAGGCCATACGTGCGGCTGACTGTGGCAGTGCTGTCGGCGGCGATTACTGATGAGTGGAAGGTAGTCGTGCACGCAGGAGTATTGAAACTCGTATCAGGAGCCTCTGAGCTCACGCTGTTGGCCATACTGTCAGCAAACTTTGGCATTCGTAGTGCAGGGCGTGACGCTAACGAAGCCTTTTGGCAGTACAGTCGTCGCGCGTCACGCGGCGTCGGAGGGCTCGTAGTTTGTGCTGTCGTGGGTATCAGCGTTTCAGTCGGCGTTTCAATCGTAGAGGCTGATGACGAGAAGGTGGGCAGAGCGTCCGGAGGAGGCGTGAGACGAAACAACACCACCGCAGCAGAATCACGAGGAAGCTCCACCATCCAAGGTGGTAGGAGGTCTTGTCTTGGAGCAGAGGTCGTCAGGCTGAAGGAACCTGAGCAGCTGTATTGTTGGGTCGCAGCTTGAGGCAAGAGGCGGCGCTGTCGCTGAGATCCAAAGAAGGGCGGGCTTCCGAATCTTGCTCGCCTTGAAGGCCATGCGACTTGGTAATTCTGATGTTGCCGGCTTCACTGCTGCACCAACCACAGGAGGTAGCGCTCTTCAGTGGATCCAATCGGTTATTTTTGTAAAAGAAATCGCCATCGCATCGATTTTTTTATCAGAAGTTGCGCTTGCATGTTACTAGAGTTGATGTTCTTATTGCCCGCCACCACTTGGATGCACGGAGGGAAAAAACTTTAACTTGCTTATCCCACTGTTCAGGGTTGGCTTTGAACTGTGGGTGCAACCAACCCGCAGACTCTTCGTGTTCATCAGGGTCCCCGATAAAGTGGCAACCCCGATGAGCAAAAGGAACAACATGATTGTCGAAGAACCATGGGTTTCCTATGAAACGATCATACTGTATATCTCCTTCATATGTGTATATGGGGATAGTTGTGTGAGTACTCTCATGTTGGCTCTTACAATTGCTATATTCCCTGTAGAATTGAAGGTCCACACTACATGCTTGTTCAACCCCCTTCATGGATTGCTTGTTTGCAACAATAAGGTTGTTTTTGTGATGTGGAGTTTCACAAAGCTTTGGGCTTGGCAAAAACCCTGAACGTATGAGATTCATTTCTGCACCTGTGTCCACCAACACATGTGCCATTTTCTCAAGTCCACTCAAAAACCGCACCGGCTCATTCATCGAGAACCGTGCTCTGCTGACCCCAATGTAAGATGTACAAACGTCTTGCGGGATCTTTGTTGCTGCTACAGGAATATAATGTACAGGCAGAGTATCCGCCGTGCACTGAGTGGCCTGTATGTGACGCTCACACTTTTGCTTGTGCCACGCAGGATCCCATCAAGTAGGATTCGGCGTAGCCTGTGGGTGTTTGCACTGAGTCGTTGAGGTCAACGTAGGTGTGGCCATGACTTTTTCTTTGCGGCTGCCTAAGTTCTTTTGTGTGTCCTTGGGGATGTTCTTCCGGGGGGTCCGTTTTGGTGACCTATGATATCCACTACCTTTCAGCAAACGGTCTGTCATTTTGTCTAGCATGGCCTCAAAGCTTTGAAAACAATCGATTGATGCCGAAGAGACATCTGGGAGAGATATTTGCGTAGAGCATGCAGCTAAACTGGTATTTGGTGGCCCATGGGACTGAATGGGAGCGTGCTGATCCCTTGCATCGTGGTGGTACGTACTCACCTTATCGTCGAGGGGAGGGGCACCTACTGGATAGGATCCAACACACTCACTAATGGACACACTTGGTGGTTTAAGTGCAAACTCAGACGAAAGGAGGGAGGAATACAGACGAGGTTCACCCTCGGGCTCACCGCGACAGGCGGGCTCCGGGGCTGGATCTTGCCGCACACTACCACGTCGATTCAATGTATGGCGACCCTACTTTCCCACAGGCGAGGCATGATGTGCCTGTATGATGCCCTCTGATGAGGCCGGCTGCGGTGCCTCGGGAGCATTGTCTACAGAAAGATGTCCTTGATTCGTGCCCTAATAGTTTTGATGAGATCCTGCAGGTTTTGGTGTTGAGAAACAGAACCAAAGCAGCAAGTACAGCAAGAACAGGATGTGGATCGAATCATTGAGGAGTTTTGAATCACAGAAGGGCTGCAGATAGACAAAGCAGACATAAGTACATAGATTCAATCACAAATCGATAAAACAACAGGAAAAGGTGAGGCGCACGAGAACGCGCCCCGGAGGCCGGCCCGCCGACCTGGCCAAGACGGGCACGCACACACACACACGCACGGGACCCGGGCGTGGCGTCCTCCGACCCGAAAGGGGAGGTGTTGGTGTCCACACGAAACAGCCCCGGTGCACCGGCCCAGTCCCCCGTCGAAAGACGGACTGTACGGGAAACCGGACGCGTCAGTGAGCGGGTCCACACACGCAAACCGCCGCACCGTACGCAGCCCAAGACCGACGCCGGAGGGACCCGCCAGGGACAACCCCATCGCGGGGCCCCGAACGGGTACGACGGGAGCGAGCCCACCCCCGCTGCCTCGGCAGCGGCCACGGGCAGGCACAAGGAGCCCGGTACCGACCGGCCTCCACGTGCCCTGCGCAGGCGCCCAGTAAATCCGGGGGCGCAAGCCCCCGGGGTGGGGAAAGGCACCACGGCGTCGGGACAGCCGACTGGGGCACCGAGAGCGACCGGACCGGACGAGGCGCGGCGCACCATTGCGGGGGTACCAGGCACGCCGGAGAGGCACGCCGCCGGCCACAACCAAGGCACAAGGAGAGGTGCCAAGCAACAACGGCCACCGGGTGCCACAAATCTGGGCAGCGCACACAATCCGCAACAAACCACGGCACAGGAACAGGTGCCAGGCGACACCCAGCCCACAAACCGCACGCCCCAGCCAGGAGTGGCGGGGCACAAGCCGAGCGCGCACACAAACACACACACACGCCCCAGCAAACCAGCTGGAGTAAGAAGAAGTGCTTTTCCAGGTAGGTAGGTAGGTATCTTCGGGAGCTCGGCTTGCCTCCTTTGACAATGCAGGAAGGAGGTCTTACCAAGGGGACGTCCTGTCCCTCCCACTGCCCTATGTTAGGTGCCTCTTGAGCCGCTCCCGCATGTGCTTGGGAAGGCATTGTCGCGGCCGGCCGGTCCATGTGTCCCAGGTGGGAGGGTGTCCCCACATGTGTCCATGAGTAGGGCCACATGCCCCCTCCTTTGGGCGGCAGCTCTGCGGGCTGCCCAGCCGTGTGGAGTATCTCTCACCACAAGGGGTATTGCTCCCGGTTGTCTACAGTACGACCGCCTCACCCTTGTGGCTTGAGTTGCGGGGCCGCTCCGCTTGGCAGGCGACCCCCTCCTGGACTGTGTACCGGCTCGCCTGTCACCGGTTGCTTCCATGGCTCCGGGTGACGTTTGCCCTGGTCCCCGACGCAGCCTGGCCGGGCTCGGACAAGTGGCTGTGGAGTACCGCTCCTGCCACTGGCCCGGTGGGTCGGCTGGGTCGCCCCAGTGTGTCCGACCCATGGGGTGTTGGTTCTTTCCTGTTCCTCGTCCGCCCTACGTGTGTGCAGTGTCCTGGGCCACTTGGCTCCTGTTCACCAGTGTGCCCGCTCGGTGTGTTGTTTTGCGTGTGCGGTGTCCTGGGCCTCCTGGCTCCTGTTCACCGGTGTGCCCGCTCGGTGTGCTGTGTTTCGTGTGCGGTGTCCTGGGCCACTTGGCTCCTGTTCACTGGTGTGCCCGCGCGGTGTGTTGTGTTGCGTGTGCGGTGTCCTGGGCCACCTGGCTCCTGTTCACCGGTGTGCCCGCTCGGTGTGTTGTTTGGCGTGTGCGGTTTCCTGGGCCACCTGGCTCCTGTTCACCGGTGTGCCCGCTCGGTGTGTTCTGTTGCGTGTACGGTGTCCTGGGCCTCTTGGCTCCTGTTCACCGGTGTGCCTGCTCGGTGGGTTGTGTTGCGTGTGCGGTGTCCTGGGCCACTTGGCTCCCGTTCACCGGTGTGCCCGCTCGGTGTGCTGTTCTGCGTGTGCGGTGTCCTGGGCCTCCTGGCTCCTGTTCACCGGTGTGCCCGCTCGGTCTGTTGTGTTGCGTGTGCGGTGTCCTGGGCCACTTGGCTCCTGTTCACCGGTGTGCCCTCTCTGTGTGTTGTGTTGCGTGCGCGGTGTCCTGGGCCACCTGGCTCCTGTTCCCCGGGGTGCCCGCGCGGTGTGTTGTTTCGCGTGTGCGGTGTCCCTGGCCACCTGGCTCCTGTTCACCGGTGTGCCCGCTCGGTGTGTTCTGTTGCGTGTACGGTGTCTTGGGCCTCCTGGCTCCTGTTCACCGGTGTGCCCGCTCGGTGGGTTGTGTTGCGTGTGCAGTGTCCTGGGCCACTTGGCTCCCGTTCACCGTTGTGCCCGTTCGGTGTGTTGTTTTGCGCGTGCGGTGTCCTGGGCCTCCGGGCTCCTGTTCACTGGTGTGCCCGCTCGGTGTGTTGTGTCGCGTGTGCGGTGTCCTGGGCCACTTGGCTCCTGTTCACCGGTGTGCCCGCTCGGTGTGTTGTTTTGCGTGTGCGGTGTCCTGGGCCTCCTGGCTCCTGTTCACCGGTGTGCCCACTCTGTGTGTTGTGTTGCGTGTGCGGTGTCCTGGGCCACTTGGCTCCTGTTCACCGGTGTGCCCGCGCGGTGTGTTGTTTTGCGCGTGCGGTGTCCTGGGCCTCCTGGCTCCTGTTCACCGGTGTGCCCGCTCGGTGTGTTGTTTCGCGTGTGCGGTGTCCTGGGCCTCCTGGTTCCTGTTCACCAGCGTGCCCTCTCTGCCTGTTGTGTTGCGTGTGCGGTGTCCTGGGCCACTTGGCTCCTGTTCACCGGTGTGCCCGCGCGGTGTGTTGTGTTGCGTGTGCGGTGTGCTGGTCCTTCTCGCTCCTGTTCACCGGTGTGCCCGCTCGTTGTGTTGTTTTGCCTGTGCGGTGTCCTGGGCCTCCTGGCTCCTGTTCACCGGTGTGCCCGCTCGCTGTGTTGTGTTGCGTGTGCGGTGTCCTGGGCCACTTGGCTCCTGTTCACCGCTGTGCCCGCTCGGTGTGTTGTTTTGCGTGTGCGCCGTCCTGGGCCTCCTGGCTCCCGTTCTCCGGTGTGCCCGCTCGGTGTGTTGTTTTGCGTTTGCGGTGTCCTGGGCCTCCTGGCTCCCGTTCTCCGGTGTGCCCGCTCGGTCTGTTGTGTTGCGTGTGCGGTGTCCTGGGCCACTTGGCTCCTGTTCACCGGTGTGCCCCCTCTGTGTGTTGTGTTGCGTGCGCGGTGTCCTGGGCCACCTGGCTCCTGTTCCCCGGGGTGCCCGCGCGGTGTGTTGTTTCGCGTGTGCGGTGTCCTGGGCCACCTCGCTCCTGTTCAGCGGTGTGCCCGCTCGGTGTGTTCTGTTGCGTGTACGGTGTCTTGGGCCTCCTGGCTCCTGTTCACCGGTGTGCCCGCTCGGTGGGTTGTGTTGCGTGTGCAGTGTCCTGGGCCACCTGGCTCCTGTTCACCGTTGTGCCCGCACAGTGTGTTGTTTTGCGCGTGCGGTGTCCTGGGCCTCCTGGCTCCTGTTCACCGGTGTGCCCGCTCGGTGTGTTGTTTTGCGTGTGCGGTGTCCTGGGCCTCCTGGCTCCTGTTCACCGGTGTGCCCGCTCGGTGTGTTGTGTTGGGTGTGCGGTGTCCTGGGCCTCCTGGCTCCTGTTCACCGGTGTGCCCGCTCGGTGCGTTGTTTCGCGTGTGCGGTGTCCTGGGCCTCCTGGCTCCTGTTCACCGGTGTGCCCGCTCGGTGCGTTGTTTCGCGTGTGCGGCGTCCTGGGCCACCTGGCTCCTGTTCACCGGTGTGCCCTCCCGGTGTGTTGTGTTGCGTGTGCGGTGCCCTGGGCCACTTGGCTCCTGTTCACCGGTGTGCCTGCTCGGTGTGTTGTTTTGCGTGTGCGGTGTCCTGGGCATCCTGGCTCCTGTTCACCGGTGTGCCCACTCTGTGTGTTGTGTTGCATGTGCGGTGTCCTGGGCCACTTGGCTCCTGTTCACCGGTGTGCCCGCGCGGTGTGTTGTTTCGCGTGTGCGGTGTCCTGGGCCTCCTGGCTCCTGTTCTCCGGTGTGTCCTCTCTGTGTGTTGTGTTGCGTGTGCGGTGTCCTGGGCCACTTGGCTCCTGTTCACCGGTGTGCCCCCTCTGTGTGTTGTGTTGCGTGCGCGGTGTCCTGGGCCACCTGGCTCCTGTTCCCCGGGGTGCCCGCGCGGTGTGTTGTTTCGCGTGTGCGGTGTCCTGGGCCACCTCGCTCCTGTTCACCGGTGTGCCCGCTCGGTGTGTTCTGTTGCGTGTACGGTGTCTTGGGCCTCCTGGCTCCTGCTCACCGGTGTGCCCGCTCGGTGGGTTGTGTTGCGTGTGCAGTGTCCTGGGCCACTTGGCTCCTGTTAACCGTTGTGCCCGCACAGTGTGTTGTTTTGCGCGTGCGGTGTCCTGGGCCTCCTGGCTCCTGTTCACCGGTGTGCCCGCTCGGTGTGTTGTTTTGCGTGTGCGGTGTCCTGGGCCTCCTGGCTCCTGTTCACCGGTGTGCTCGCTCGGTGTGTTGTGTTGGGTGTGCGGTGTCCTGGGCCTCCTGGCTCCTGTTCACCGGTGTGCCCGCTCGGTGCGTTGTTTCGCGTGTGCGGTGTCCTGGGCCTCCTGGCTCCTGTTCACCGGTGTGCCCGCTCGGTGCGTTGTTTCGCGTGTGCGGCGTCCTGGGCCACCTGGCTCCTGTTCACCGGTGTGCCCTCTCGGTGTGTTGTGTTGCGTGTGCGGTGTCCTGGGCCACTTGGCTCCTGTTCACCGGTGTGCCTGCTCGGTGTGTTGTTTTGCGTGTGCGGTGTCCTGGGCCTCCTGGCTCCTGTTCACCGGTGTGCCCACTCTGTGTGTTGTGTTGCATGTGCGGTGTCCTGGGCCACTTGGCTCCTGTTCACCGGTGTGCCCGCGCGGTGTGTTGTTTCGCGTGTGCGGTGTCCTGGGCCTCCTGGCTCCTGTTCTCCGGTGTGTCCTCTCTGTGTGTTGTGTTGCGTGTGCGGTGTCCTGGGCCACTTGGCTCCTGTTCACTGGTGTGCCCGCGCGGTGTGTCCTGTTGCGTGTGCCGTGTCCTGGGCTATCTGGCTCCTGTTCACCGGTGTGCCCGCTCGGTGGGTTGTTTTGCATTTGCGGTGTCCTGAGCCTCCTGGCTCCTGTTCACCGGTGTGCCCGCTCGCTGTGTTGTGTTGCGTGTGCGGTGTCCTGGGCCACTTGGCTCCTGTTCACCGGTGTGCCCGCTCGGTGTGTTGTTTTGCATGTGCGGCGTCCTGGGCCTCCTGGCTCCTGTTCTCCGGTGTGCCCGCTCGGTGTGTTGTGTTGGGTGTGCGGTGTCCTGGGCCACTTGGCTCCTGTTCACCGGTGTGCCCGCTCGATGTGTTGTTTTGCGTGTGCGGTGTCCTGGGCCACCCGGCTCCTGTTCACCGGTGTGCCCGCTCGGTGTGTTGTTTTGCGTGTGCGCCGTCCTGGGCCTCCTGGCTCCTATTCACCGGTGTGCCCGCTCGGTGTGTTGTTTTGTGTGTGCGGTGTCCTGGGCCCCCTGGCTTCTGTTCACCGATGTGCCCGCTCGGTGTGTTGTGTTGGGTGTGCGGTGTCCAGGGCCTCCTGTCTCCTGTTCACCGGTGTGCCCGCTCGCTGTGTTGTGTTGGGTGTGCGGTGTCCTGGGCCTCCTGGCTCCTGTTCACCGGTGTGCCCGCTCGGTGCGTTGTTTCGCGTGTGCGGCGTCCTGGGCCACCTGGCTCCTGTTCACCGGTGCGCCCGCTCGGTGTGTTGTGTTGCGCGTGCGGTGTCCTGGGCCATTTGGCTCCTGTTCACCGGTGTGTTCGCTCTGTGTGCTGTGCTTTGGGTTGCGCGTGGTGTGTTGCTGTGCGGGGCGTCGCTGCGGAGCGCTCACTCGTCCATCCGGACGGCGGCTGATTGTAGCCGGCAGGGGCTGGGTACCCTCCGGGCGCGCACTCGTCCATCCGGACGGCGGCTGTTCGTAGCCTGCAGGGGCTGGGTACCCTCCGGGCGCGCACTCGTCCATCCGGACGGCGGCTGTTCCGTAGCCGGTAGGGGCTGGGTACCCTCCAGGTGCGCACTCGTCCATCCGGACGGCGGCTGGTGTGCGTGTGTGTGCGTGTGCGTGCTTTGCTTGGCCGGGTCGGGCGGGCCGGCCTCCCTGGCGCGTTCTGGTGCACCTCACCTTTTCCTTTGGCCGCTTTGTCTTTCTGCTTTGCTTGGCCCCCTCCGGGCTGGGGTTGCCCCCCTCTCTCTCGCTGCTGTTGCCGTTCCTCCCTGCCTTGGCGCTGTGTTTTCGTTGTTTTTCTCGGCCTCCCGCTGCCTGGCTCTCCCTGCGCTCGCGCCTCGTTTGTGTCTCCCGCTTGGCCGTTGGCTGCTCTTTGGTGGTTGCTCCCCCCCCCCTCCCCTTTTGTGTCTCGCGGTTTTTGTCGCCCTGCTTGGTGCCTTGGTGTTTTTTTTTCTTTTTCCTCCTCCTCTGTGCGCCCCCGTTGTCTCTGGCTTTCTCTGGTTTCCGGCCCCGGGTGCCCTGGGCCTCGGCGCTTTGCGTTGTTTGGTTTGTTGGCCTTCCGCTTCTCGGCTCTCCGTGCGCTTGTCCCTCTTTTGTGCTTTCCGCCTGGCTGTTGGCTGCTCCCTGGTGGTTGTTGCCCCCCCCCCCCCCTTTGTGTCTCGCGGTTTTCGTCGCTGCCGCTCGGTGCTGTGTGCCGTGTGCTGTGTTGTGCTGTGCTTCCCTGTGTGCGGTGCTGCGCCGCGCTGCTGCGCGTTGTGTCGCCTGGTGTTGTGCTGTCGTGTGCTGTGTTGCGCTCGTTTGGTGCCGCTGCTTGTTGCGCCGTGCCCTCTGGCGCCGCCCGTTGCCCTGGGGCCCTGTGCTCTGCGGCGCTGTGTTTTGCGGTGTTCCCCCGCGCTGTGTGCTCTGTGCTGTGTGTGTTTTGTCGTGGCGCGGTGGTGCGTGCTGTTGTTCGCCGCTCTGCTTTGTGCTGTGTGTGTCCCGGGGTGCTGTGCTGTGCGTTCCCTGTCCTGTCCGCTCTGTGCGGTGCTGTGCTTCGCTGTGCTGGTGCGCTCGCGTTGTGCTGTTCGTGTGGTGCGTGCTTTTGCTGGCGCCTGGTGCTGTGGTGCGCTGCTGTGTGTTGTGCTGTTTCCTGTGGTGTGCCGTGGTGCGGTGCTGGGTCTGGTGGCCCGTGGTTGTCTGCTGGTGGCGTGTTTCGGTGTCAGTGTCCCTGTCTGGCCGCGTGGTCTGCTTCCCTGTGGTTGGTGTGGTTTGCTGTGGTGCCCTGCTTTCCTGTGTCGTGTTCTGTGGTGCTGTGCTGTTGTTGGTGCCTCGTGCTGTGGCGTGTGCCTGTGCGTTGTGGTGTCTCCCTGGGCGTTCTGCGGTGTGGTGGTGCTGCTCTGGTGTGTCGTGGTGTCTTGCTGTGCTGTGCGTTGTCCTGTGGTGTCCTGCGCCCTGTGCCGTGTCCTGCGGTGCCGTGCTGCCCTGCTGTGCTGTGCTGGTTGGCTGTGCTGTGCGGTTGTCTGCGCTGCTGGTGCGCGCAGCAACACGGCGCAGCACAGCACCCAGAGACACACCACAGGACATCACCGAAAAACGACACCGGCAGCCACCAGCACCCACCAGGAGACAACAGAGGACAGCCAGGCCCAACAGCAATCACGCAAACACAACAGGCAAGAACACAAAACACCAGCCAGCGCCGCAGGGGCAAGAGAGCACCGCACAGAGAGCAACGACGCAGGCACACCAGCACAGCACCGCACAAGCAGAGCGAAGAAACAGAAACAGCCCGCAGCACCACGGAAAGGCAAGGAACAAGGCAAAAAAAAAAACCAGCAGAGAACGCAGCAGCGCACGACAGCAAAGCACCACAAAAACAGCAAAACGAGACCCCGCACAACACCGCGCCAAACAACACGGCGCAAGAACCCAACTCAACACAAGCACGCCACACAACACCGGGCACAACACAAAACACACCACAGACCGCAGCACCACACAAAACGACGCACGACAAACCACAACACAGGGCAACACAACCAGCCGGGGGGGGAGAAGGGGGGGGAGGACAACCAGCACACACCCAACAAGCAAAGGAAAAAGAAAACAACCCGCGCAAAGCACCCGAGGGGTAGGGGGCGGGCAACACCACAGAGCACCCACCAGAGGCAGCACGGCAAAGAGCAACGCCGCCAGCACGGCGCCACCAGGCACGCGCAACACAACAGGCAACAACACAAAAGGAGGAGGCACACCCAGGGAGCACCGAACGACAGATCACAAACGCGCACCGGCCCCCGCCGAAGCACAAGGCCCACAACATTACACACCAACACACCCCACAGCCTAGGACACACCAACCCACCACCACACAACCAGCACACCACGGCACAGCAAAAAAAAAAGGGGGGGGGGGAAAGGAAAAAAAAAGCCAAAAATGGAGAAAAAAAAAGGCAGGAAGAAAAAAATTCGGGGGGGGGGATGAAAAAAGGAAAAAAACAAACGAGGGGGGGGGACCACAAGGCGCCAAGGCCCAAGGCACCCAGGGCCAGAAAACACGGAACGCGAAAGACAAGGGGGGCGCACAAAAGAAAAAAAACGCAAGAACAACCACAAGCAGGGCAACCCCAGCCCGGAGGGGGCCGAGCAGACAAAGAGAGCACCGAGAACGGCAACAGGAAAAGGTGAGGCGCACCAGAACGCGCCCGGGAGGCCGGCCCGCCTGACCTGGCCAAGACGGGCACGCACACACACACACGCACAAGACCCGGGCGTGGCGTCCTCCGACCCGAAAGGGGCGGTGTTGGTGTCCACACGAAACAGCCCCGGTGCACCGGCCCAGTCCCCCGTCGAAAGACGGACTGTACGGGAAACCGGACGCGTCAGTGACCGGGTCCACACACGCAAACCACCGCACCGTACGCAGCCCAAGACCGACGCCGGAGGGACCCGCCAGGGACAACCCCATCGCGGGGCCCCGAACGGGTACGACGGGAGCGAGCCCACCCCCGCTGCCTCGCCAGCGGCCACGGGCAGGCACAAAGAGCCCGGTTCTCGGCCGGCCTCCACGTGCCCTGCGCAGGCGCCCAGTAAATCCGGGGGCGCAAGCCCCCGGGGTGCATAAAGGCACCACGGTGTCGGGACAGCCGACTGGGGCACCGGAAGCGACCGGACCGGACGAGGCGCGGCGCACCATTGCGGGGGTACCAGGCACGCCCGAGAGGCACGCCACCGGCCACAACCAAGGCACAAGGACAGGTGCCAAGCAACAACGGCCACCGGGTGCCGCAAATCTGGACAGCGCACACAATCCGGAACAAACCACGGCACAGGAACAGGTGCCAGGCGACACCCAGCCCACAAACCGCACGCCCCAGCCAGGAGTGGTGGGGCACAAGCCGAGCGCGCACACAAACACACACACACGCCCCAGCAACCCAGCTGGAGTAAGAAAAAGTGCCTTTCCAATGCTTTAGTGTATACGTTAGTTGTATTAGAGGTGCTCTAAGCACTCATGCATTTTTATCTTAGTATTGGCCCAACCAAAATGGGTGATAACGCATTTTGACCTATGGAACCAAACACTAAATCAGGATGTAGTGTGGACCCCTTAATCCCTAAGCTATAGGAACTAAAACATCTTCTCCTGGGTGACTGAGGCACTGATATACTGAAGGCAGAGCCTATGAATTTATCTATATTTTCTCAGGAATTCTTAGCTATCCTAGTGGTATGCACCCTAGGGGAGGGGGCACCTGTTTTTGAGAGGTCCTGGGTCCAATACCCAATAAGCCTAGCTAAGTAGGATTATCCCATGTGACATGGCAGTGACCTCAGCGCCACAAGCCATGCCACCTCAGCACCTATGGCACCCAAAAACAAAGAGTGCACATCTCAAGATGGGACTGTGGATGAGAGTGAGCCCTTGGGGCAGTTTTTCAATCAGTTTTTCTCAAACATGTAAAATATTTCATCCTGAGTTGCAATGTATGCTAGTTGCTGTGTTCTATTGTTGATAGTTGTCTTTCTCCAACTCTTTGTGACTGCAGCCCTTCATGCTTTGACCCTGTTTATCTTCTACTCGCTTATCTCTGGCTTGGGGTATCCTGGATTGGTTGTATTTCAACAATAAAACATTTTCTTCATCAAAAACAAGCAGCAGGAACCCTACACCGGCAGCAAGCAGCAGGAGAGGCACAACAAAAACACAGTGTTGAAATCACTATAAAACTTTCTGGTAGCAAGAGGCAGACAGTCTCTGCGTACCGGCAGCAACCCCGTGCCGTACATCCACTGCGCCGAGATCTGTCATAAGCAAGAAGGGCAAATATGGACACAAAGAAGGAGGACACCGGCGTGAGGACGGCGCCTAAGGCACCAGCAATGCCAGCACCTCGTGAACCTGGGGCGGGACCTAGCGCTGTACCTTCGGTGCCCTTAGAAGGGCCCAGTCGACGTGGTTGATGACTCGCTGAAGGGACTTCAGTCGGCCTTCCGGGCCCTCTCAGTCGAGGAGGTGGACACCAACCCTCTGAAGAGAAAGAGGGAGAGAGAGAAGGATGCAGGAGAAAGCATGGCAGACGAAGGAGTAGACCAGGAGCACGACCCGACGAGTGAGTCGACCTTCGAGGGCGCACCAAGCGCCTCTGGCCTCCACGCATCACCCTCTCCTACAACCACCACACTCCCAACTCCAGACCCAGCCGCTACAACATCGACACCCATAACCACCCCGCCTATGGCTGAGGGCACAGGCTTTACTGGTATGCCTACCCACCCCGCCTATGGTGTGAACCCATCTACCACTGCGTTTCCGGAGGCAACTACTACCAGTCAGCCAATGGCCTCAGATTCTGCGCCGCGATGGTATGCGGCTGACTATCACCATCCTCTACCCGCTACGGGAGCCTATGTGGATGGTCCTGGGTATGCAACCTGATTGGGCTGAGGAGAGGACCTGAGTCATGCGGGAGCAGGAGTAGAGGATGGGGGAGATCCTCCAACAGGTCCCTGACGCGGTCAGAGATAAAAGAGGCTCTCCGAGGAGCCACCTCTGAACTTGTTGGCGATGTCACTCATGAGATTCGGGCTAAACTAGAGCCCCTGATTCCGCCCCAAGCCTCACCTACCATCGTGGGAGTTTCACCCCATCGAGTACAGGCTAATCACCTGGTGGCAGGGTTGACAAACACCCTGGGGAGCCTGAGGAGCTGACCGATGCCGACCCCTGCAGTAATACCGAGAGGCCCTTTCGTACCGAGAACGGCACAGCCACCCTACAGCCCTGTAGGGAATTCTACGAGAGCCGAGCTGGACCGGCTGGGGCTGACAGCCCTGAGGGCAATGGTGGACCCCGAGCCCTATGGCTCTAGTGACCTAGGCGGAGACCCCTCTGATGATGAGCCGCCGTCCATGACTTCTGCATCGCCCTCGGAGGACGACGACCCTGAGGACCCCGAGAACCCAAGTGGGCGGAAGAAAAAGAAGAAGAGGAAGACCCGGCGCCCTGAGGGACGCAGGTCTCAGGACGCTAAGGCCATTGCCGCCTCCAAGATCGTGGTGAACTTGCCTGAGTTCACAGGCAAGGACCTCAGTAAGTTCGCTGAGAATTTAGGCTGGTTCCTCCGAATGACCGGCCGAACCGATGCTAGTGGGCGGGTCAAGTGCGATCTGCTACTGCAGTGTTGCAAGACCAAGTACCTGGAGAAGCAGGTCAAGCAGATCGTGACTAAGTCCGCCTCCTTTGCTGACGTGTTGGTTGCCTTGGAGAGGCAGTACCCAACCTATGTAACCGACCTCCCCATCATGGGGCGAGATCCAGAACCTGGCCGTGCTGCCCAACAACCCCAAACCTTGCACGGTCTCTGAGCTACTGGCTGACCTGGATCACTGGGCTGCACGATTGACGCCGGGTTCCTACAGCAGCGACGACCTGCTTTTTTGGTTGGTGGCTAAGCTCCCTCGGGAGCTGTGGGACGAGTGCCTCTCAACGGCAGAGCGCAAGGCTAGAGCCCTCAACTACGAGGATTTATGTGTGCTACTCCTGGAGCTGGCGCCGGAGAAAGAAGGCAACCAGCACCTGAACGCCTACCGTCCTGGAGGGGGAGGCTCTGGAAGCCATGGCAAAGGGTACCAAGGACCCAGACCTGGACAGGGGACTACCCCCCAACACGCCCGTATCATGGACAATGTCAAGGAGCTCTTCTGGTGTGATGCCAGAGATGAGCAGGGTCACCTGCAGCACGCCCCTGACTGCGAGCAGCGAGACTGCTTCATAGTCCAAGGGAAGAAGCAGGAGACCAACACCTGCGCCAAGGCGAAGATTCCGGATCACTACAGGTGTACTACCACCTGTGCCTTCTGTGGGAAGAGGAAGCACTACGAGGATGAGTGCTACCACAAGCAGCGCCTGTCGGTGAAGCTGAAGGGCGAGGATCCTGGCAAAGGCTCTGGCAAGGGCGGTGGCAAAGGCAACGGCAACGACTCCGGCAAGTGCAAGTCGAAAGGACGTGGAAAAGGACAAGAGAAGAACCAAGGCGGACGAGGAGGAGGCGCTAACCGCCAGCCAGACAAGGACAACAAGAAACCGGACAAGAACGGAGGCAACCCCAACCCTAATCTAGGGGGGAACTCCGAGCCCTCTGGAGGGCAGTCTGGTCCCACCACACGCTTGCAGACTCAGGCCCAGCGAGAGCACGGGGCCAAGGGTGAGCATGAAGGTGGTGATGACGGCAACGCTAAGAAGAGAAGCCGTTTCATGAGGATGGCCCACAAATTGCGGAACAAGGGGTTCGAGGTGACCTGTCCCGCGGAGCTCTGACGGGGACGCTCCGGTGGGGCCCTGGACCTGGTGTTCTGGGTACGTATCCGACTAGGGGGACGTGAATACCTGGGGGTATTGGATACTGGGGCCACCATATCTATATTGGCCAAGAAAATTTTACCTTGTGGGAGCCTGAAGAACACCATGACCACCGCGGCTATATGAATGGGGGATGGACATGTGGTGCACAGCTGCGGGGACTGTGAAGTGGAGGTACCTCTGGGCTCCCGAACTATCGCCCATCGGTTCTATGTGATGGACACTGAGGCCTTCGACTTTGTATCGGGGACTGACTTCTTCGTGCAGCACATCAGATACAATCCCTGACGCTGCAAGCGCCCTACCTCCTCTACGTGGACCACGGCAATGGCAGAGAGTCCGTGCCACTGGAGCAGTCGGAACACACCTCGAGCTACCTGAGGGTATCGAAGGAGGAGCCCTGGAACATGATGGCGGCCTCCAAAACTGAGGACTATCAACTATTGGGGGAAGTCCTAGACCCCTTCTGAAGGAGTTGGGTTACTCTAGAGAATACCTGAGCGTGGAGTTGTTCGCCAGCGAAAAGCAACATGTCTTGGACCTTTACTGCAGCAAGGGGAAAAACTGCAGCTACAAATTTTACTGGCCCCCTTTCGGGATGGCCTACGGGAACCCCAAGTTCAGTGAACTGGGAAAGGTCTTGACCAAGGTGGCCTTGGAACGTTCCCGTATGGTCCTGTGTTCCCCCGATTGGGGAGCCCATGGGGGCAACGAGTACTGGCGAACCCTCCTGGACAGGCTGACTATCAGCTCTGTTCGGTTACCTGATGAGGCCATCTACGTGCCTCTGGGGCGTAAGACGCCTATCGGGAAACCCGGATGGGGGAGAATGCTCAGCGTGGTGGACGGAGGTTTTACCTCCATCCCCTGGGAGGACCTGGACTCGACTCTGGTCCAGGCTATACAACGAGAAAGCGATGGACTCGCCTTGGGTGACTTGAACGATCGACTACGACCTCAAGATGCTATTGAGACTATACCCGGAGGAGATGAATACGTCGTGACTAACACGAACGCCCCCAACTCTCCCTGCCATGTACCTGTTCCTGATGGAGTCTCTGAGGGTGGACTATCCGAGCTCCCCAGCTCTATCCACTCAGATGACGAAACTCAGCACGATGCCTTCTTCGTCCAGACCTGTGTGGAGGAAGTGGAGAACGCCGAGTACGTCGCCCCACTGAAACCCCTACTCTCCATGAGGGTGGAAGACCCCGTGGATGAGGAGCTGGATCCCTAATCCAGGCTAAGAGAGTACGTGGACTCCAAGAGGAGGTTGGTGGCGAAAAAGCTATGCTATGCTATGCTATTTTAAATAAAAACCAATTTTGCAGCGGTTTTGCAAGTATGAGAAACCAAAAGAAACAAGGCAGCAGGACAGAACACCACAACACCACACGGCAGCACAGCACAACACACAGCAGCGCACCACAGCACCAGGCGCCAGCAACAGCACGCACCACACGAACAGCACAACGCGAGCGCACCAGCACAGCGAAGCACAGCACCGCACAGAGCGGACAGGACAGGGAACGCACAGCACAGCACCCCGGGACACACACAGCACAAAGCAGAGCGGCGAACAACAGCACGCACCACCGCACCACGACAAAACACACACAGCACAGAGCACACAGCGCGGGGGAACACCGCAAAACACAGCGCCGCAGAGCACAGGGCCCCAGGGCAACGGGCGGCGCCAGAGGGCACGGCGCAACAAGCAGCGGCACCAAACGAGCGCAACACAGCACACGACAGCACAACACCAGGCGACACAACGCGCAGCAGCGCCGCGCAGCACCGCACCCAGGGAAGCACAGCACAACACAGCACACGGCACACAGCACCGAGCGGCAGCGACGAAAACCGCGAGACACAAAGGGGGGGGGGGGGCAGCAACCACCAGGGAGCAGCCAACAGCCAGGCGGAAAGCACAAAAGAGGGACAAGCGCACGGAGAGCCGAGAAGCGGAAGGCCAACAAACCAAACAACGCACAGCGCCGAGGCCCAGGGCACCCGGGGCCGGAAACCGGAGAAAGCCAGAGACAACGGGGGCGCACAGAGGAGGAGGAAAAAGAAAAAAAAAACACCAAGGCACCAAGCAGGGCGACAAAAACCGCGAGACACAAAAGGGGAGGGGGGGGGGAGCAACCACCAAAGAGCAGCCAACGGCCAAGCGGGAGACACAAACGAGGCGCGAGCGCAGGGAGAGCAAGGCAGCGGGAGGCCGAGAAAAACAACCAAAACACAGCGCCAAGGCAGGGAGGAACGGCAACAGCAGCGAGAGAGAGGGGGGCAACCCCAGCCCGGAGGGGGCCAAGCAAAGCAGAAAGACAAAGCGGCCAAAGGAAAAGGTGAGGTGCACCAGAACGCGCCAGGGAGGCCGGCCCGCCCGACCCGGCCAAGCAAAGCACGCACACGCACACACACGCACACCAGCCGCCGTCCGGATGGACGAGTGCGCACCTGGAGGGTACCCAGCCCCTACCGGCTACGGAACAGCCGCCGTCCGGATGGACGAGTGCGCGCCCGGAGGGTACCCAGCCCCTGCAGGCCACGAACAGCCGCCGTCCGGATGGACGAGTGCGCGCCCGGAGGGTACCCAGCCCCTGCCGGCTACGAACAGCCGCCGTCCGGATGGACGAGTGAGCGCCCCGCAGCGACGCCCCGCACAGCAAAACACACCACGCGCAACCCAAAGCACAGCACACAGAGCGAACACACCGGTGAACAGGAGCCAAATGGCCCAGGACACCGCACGCGGGACACAACACACCGAGCGGGCGCACCGGTGAACAGGAGCCAGGTGGCCCAGGACGCCGCACACGCGAAACAACGCACCGAGCGGGCACACCGGTGAACAGGAGCCAGGAGGCCCAGGACACCGCACACCCAACACAACACAGCGAGCGGGCACACCGGTGAACAGGAGCCAGCAGGCCCTGGACACCGCACATTCAACACAACACACCGAGCGGGCACATCGGTGAACAGAAGCCAGGGGCCCAGGACACCGCACACGCAAAACAACACACCGAGCGGGCACACCGGTGAATAGGAGCCAGGAGGCCCAGGACGGCGCACACGCAAAACAACACACCGAGCGGGCACACCGGTGAACAGGAGCCAGGTGGCCCAGGACACCGCACACGCAAAACAACACATCGAGCGGGCACACCGGTGAACAGGAGCCAAGTGGCCCAGGACACCGCACACCCAACACAACACACCGAGCGGGCACACCGGAGAACAGGAGCCAGGAGGCCCAGGACGCCGCACACGCAAAACAACACACCGAGCGGGCACACCGGTGAACAGGAGCCAAGTGGCCCAGGACACCGCACACGCAACACAACACAGCGAGCGGGCACACCGGTGAACAGGAGCCAGGAGGCTCAGGACACCGCAAATGCAAAACAACCCACCGAGCGGGCACACCAGTGAACAGGAGCCAGATGGCCCAGGACACGGCACACGCAACAGGACACACCGCGCGGGCACACCAGTGAACAGGAGCCAAGTGGCCCAGGACACCGCACACGCAACACAACACACAGAGAGGGCACACCGGAGAACAGGAGCCAGGAGGCCCAGGACACCGCACACGCGAAACAACACACCGCGCGGGCACACCGGTGAACAGGAGCCAAGTGCCCCAGGACACCGCACATGCAACACAACACACAGAGTGGGCACACCGGTGAACAGGAGCCAGGAGGCCCAGGACACCGCACACGCAAAACAACACACCGAGCAGGCACACCGGTGAACAGGAGCCAATTGGCCCAGGACACCGCACACGCAACACAACACACCGAGCGGGCACACCGGTGAACGGGAGCCAGGTGTCCCAGGAGGCCACACACGCGAAACAACGCACCGAGCGGGCACACCGGTGAACAGGAGCCAGGAGGCCCAGGACACCGCACACGCGAAACAACGCACCGAGCGGGCACACCGGTGAACAGGAGCCAGGAGGCCCAGGACACCGCACACCCAACACAACACACCGAGCGGGCACACCGGTGAACAGGAGCCAGGAGGCCCAGGACACCGCACATGCAAAACAACACACCGAGCGGGCACACCGGTGAACAGGAGCCAGGAGGCCCAGGACACCGCACGCGCAAAACAACACACCGTGCGGGCACAACGGTGAACAGGAGCCAAGTGGCCCAGGACACTGCACACGCAACACAACCCACCGAGCGGGCACACCGGTGAACAGGAGCCAGGAGGCCCAAGACACCGTACACGCAACAGAACACACCGAGCGGGCACACCGGTGAACAGGAGCCAGGTGGCCCAGGACACCGCACCCGCGAAACAACACACCGCGCGGGCACCCCGGGGAACAGGAGCCAGGTGGCCCAGGACACCGCGCACGCAACACAACAGACCGAGCGGGCACACCGGTGAACAGGAGCCAGGAGGCCCAGGACACCGCACACGCAAAACAACACACCGAGCGGGCACACCGGAGAACAGGAGCCAGGAGGCCCAGGACGGCGCACACGCAAAACGACACACCGAGCGGGCACAGCGGTGAACAGGAGCCAAGTGGCCCAGGACACCGCACACGCAACACAACACAGCGAGCGGGCACACCGGTGAACAGGAGCCAGGAGGCCCAGGACACCGCACAGGCAAAACAACACAACGAGCGGGCACACCGGTGAACAGGAGCGAGAAGGCCCAGCACAGCGCACACGCAACACAACACACCGCGCGGGCACACCGGTGAACAGGAGCCAAGTGGCCCAGGACACCGCACACGCAACACAACACACAGAGAGGGCACACCGGTGAACAGGAGCCAGGAGGCCCAGGACACCGCACACGCGAAACAACACACCGAGCGGGCACACCGGTGAACAGGAGCCAGGAGGCCCAGGACACCGCACGCGCAAAACAACACACCGCGCGGGCACACCGGTGAACAGGAGCCAAGTGGCCCAGGACACCGCACACGCAACACAACACACAGAGTCGGCACACCGGTGAACAGGAGCCAGGAGGCCCAGGACACCGCACACGCAAAACAACACACCGAGCGGGCACACCGGTGAACAGGAGCCAAGTGGCCCAGGACACCGCACACGCGACACAACACACCGAGCGGGCACACCAGTGAACAGGAGCCCGGAGGCCCAGGACACCGCACGCGCAAAACAACACACCGAACGGGCACAACGGTGAACGGGAGCCAAGTGGCCCAGGACACTGCACACGCAACACAACCCACCGAGCGGGCACACCGGTGAACAGGAGCCAGGAGGCCCAAGACACCGTACACGCAACAGAACACACCGAGCGGGCACACCGGTGAACAGGAGCCAGGTGGCCAGGGACACCGCACACGCGAAACAACACACCGCGCGGGCACCCCGGGGAACAGGAGCCAGGTGGCCCAGGACACCGCGCACGCAACACAACACATAGAGAGGGCACACCGGTGAACAGGAGCCAAGTGGCCCAGGACACCGCACACGCAACACAACAGACCGAGCGGGCACACCGGTGAACAGGAGCCAGGAGGCCCAGGACACCGCACACGCAACACAACACAGGGAGCGGGCACACCGGTGAACGGGAGCCAGGAGGCCCAGGACACCGCACACGCAACACAACCCACCGAGCGGGCACACCGGTGAACAGGAGCCAAGAGGCCCAGGACACCGTACACGCAACAGAACACACCGAGCGGGCACACCGGTGAACAGGAGCCAGGTGGCCCAGGACACCGCACACGCGAAACAACACACCGAGCGGGCACACCGGTGAACAGGAGCCAGGTGGCCCAGGACACCGCACACGCAACACAACACACCGCGCGGGCACACCAGTGAACAGGAGCCAAGTGGCCCAGGACACCGCACATGAAACACAACACACCAAGCGGGCACACCGGTGAACAGGAGCCAGGAGGCCCAGGACACCGCACACGCAAAACAACACACCGAGCGGGCACACTGGTGAACAGGAGCCAAGTGGCCCAGGACACTGCACACACGTAGGGCAGACGAGGAACAGGAAAGAACCAACACCCCATGGGTCGGACACACTGGGGCGACCCAGCTGACCCAGCGGGCCAGTGGCAGGAGCGGTACTCCACAGCCACTGGTCCGAGCCCGGCCAGGCTGCGTCGGGGACCAGGGCAAACGTCACCCGGAGCCATGGAAGCAACCGGTGACAGGCGAGCCGGTACACAGTCCAGGAGGGGGTCACCTGCCAAGCGGAGCGGCCCCGCAACTCAAGCCACAAGGGTGAGGCGGTCGTACCGTAGACAACCGGGAGCAATACCCCTTGTGGTGAGAGATACTCCACACGGCTGGGCAGCCCGCAGAGCTGCCGCCCAAAGGAGGGGGCATGTGGCCCTACTCATGGACACATGTGGGGACACCCTCCCACCTGGGACACATGGACCGGGTGGCCGCGACAATGCCTTCCCAAGCACATGCGGGAGCGGCTCAAGAGGCACCTAACATAGGGCAGTGGGAGGGACAGGACGTCCCCTTGGTAAGACCTTCTTCCTGCATTGTCAAAGGAGGCATCCCGAGCTCCCGAAGATACCTACCTACCTACCTGGAAAAGCACTTCTTCTTACTCCAGCTGGTTTGCTGGGGCGTGTGTGTGTGTTTTTGTGCGCGCTCGGCTTGTGCCCCGCCACTCCTGGCTGGGGCGTGCGGTTTGTGGGCTGGGTGTCGCCTGGCACCTGTTCCTGTGCCGTGGTTTTTTGCGGATTGTGTGCGCTGCCCAGATTGGTGGCACCCGGTGGCCGTTGTTGCTTGGCACCTGTCCTTGTGCCTTGGTTGTGGCCGGCGGCGTGCCTCTCCGGCGTGCCTCGTACCCCCGCAATGGTGCGCCGCGCCTCGTCCGGTCCGGTCGCTCTCGGTGCCCCAGTCGGCTGTCCTGACGCCGTGGTGCCTTTCCCCACCCCGGGGGCTTGCGCCCCCGGATTTACTGGGCGCCTGCGCAGGGCACGTGGAGGCCGGTCGGTACCGGGCTCCTTGTGCCTGCCCGTGGCCGCTGCCGAGGCAGCGGGGGTGGGCTCGCTCCCGTCGTACCCGTTCGGGGCCCCGCGATGGGGTTGTCCCTGGCGAGTCCCTCCGGCGTCGGTCTTGGGCTGCGTACGGTGCGGTGGTTTGCGTGTGTGGACCCGCTCACTGACGCGTCCGGTTTCCCGTACAGTCCGTCTTTCGACGGGGGACTGGGCCGGTGCACCGGGGCTGTTTTGTGTGGACACCAACACCTCCCCTTTCGGGTCGGAGGACGCCACGCCCAGGTCCCGTGCGTGTGTGTGTGTGCGTGCCCGTCTTGGCCAGGTCGGTGGGCCGGCCTCCCGGGCGCGTTATCGTGCGCCTCACCTTTTCCTGTTGCCGTTCTCGGTGCTCTCTTTGTCTGCTCGGCCCCCTCCGGGCTGGGGCTGCCCTGCTTGTGGTTGTTCTTGCGTTTTTTTTCTTTTGTGCGCCCCCCTTGTCTTTCGCGTTCCGTGTTTTCTGGCCCTGGGTGCCTTGGGCCTTGGCGCCTTGTGGTCCCCCCCCCTCGTTTGTTTTTTTTTCCTTTTTTCATCCCCCCCCCATTTTTTTCTACCTGCCTTTTTTTTTCTCCATTTTTGGGGTTTTTTTTCCTTTTTTTCCCCCTTCCTTTCTTTTTTTTTGCTGTGCCGTGGTGTGCTGGTTGTGTGGTGGTGGGTTGGTGTGTCTTGGGCTGTGGGGTGTGTTGGTGTGTAATGTTGTGGGCCTGTTGCTTCGGCGGGGGCCGGTGCGTGATTGCGATCTGTCGTTCGGTGCTCCCTGGCTGTGCCTCCTCTTTTTGTGTTGTTGCCTGTTGTGTTGCGCGTGCCTGGTGGCGCCGTGCTGGCGGCGTTGCTCTTTGCCGTGCTGCCTCTGGTGGGTGCCTTGTGGTGTTGCCCGCCCCCTACCCCTCGGGTGCTTTGCGCGGGTTGTTTTCTTTTTTTTTGCTTGTTGGGTGTGTGCTGGTTGTCCTCCCCCCCCTCCCCCCCCCGGCTGGTTGTGTTGCCCTGTGTTGTGGTTTGTCGTGCGTCGTGTTGTGTGGTGCTGCGATCTGTGGTGTGTTTTGTGTTGTGCCCGGTGTTGTGTGGCGTGCTTGTGTTGAGTTAGGTTCTTGCGCCATGTTGTTCGGCGCGGTGTTGTGCGGGGTCTCGTTGTGCTGTTTTTGTTGTGCTTTGATGTCGTGCGCTGCTGCGTTCTCTGCTGTTTTTTTTTTCCTTGTTCCTTGCCCTTCCGTGGTGCTCCGGGCTGTTTCTGTTTCTTCACCCTGCTTGTGCGGTGCTGTGCTGGTGTGCCTGCGTCGTTGCTCTCTGTGCGGTGCTCTCTTGCCCCTGCGGCGCTGGCTGGTGTTTTGTGTTGTTGCCTGTTGTGTTTGCCTCTTTGCTGTTGGGCCTGGCTGTCCTCTGTTGTCTCCTGGTGGGTCCTGGTGGCTGCCGGTGTCGTTTTTCGGTGATGTCCTGTGGTGTGTCTCTGGGTGCTGTGCTGCGCCGTGTTGCTGCGCGTTGTGCCGCCTGGCGTTGTGTTGTTGTGCGCTGTGTTGTTTTGTTTTGCTCTGTTTGGTGCTGTGGCGCGCTGTGTCGTGTCGTTGGGCGCTGTCTGTTGTCCTGGGGTCCTGTGCCTTCCGGCGCTGTGTTTTGCCTTGTCGTCCCGCGCCGTGTGTGTTTTGCTGTGGTGTGTTGCTGTGTGCTGTTGTTCGCCGCTGTGCTTTGTGCCCTGTGCGTCTTGGGGTGTCGTTCTGTGTGTTCCCTGTCCTCTCCGCCCTGTGCGGTGTTGCTGTGCGGCCCTGCTCTCCCTCCGTGCCCTGCTCCCCTGTGCTGTGCCCCGTGGTGCTGTGCTGCCGTGTGGTGCTGTGGTGTCCTGTCCTGCTGCCTTGTTTGGTTTGTTTCCTGTGTTTGTTTGGTTTCTCCTACTTGAAAAACCGCTGCAAAATTTGTTAAAACGTTGTTTTTGAAAATAAAATAAAATCATACACTACCCAATGCACGCACACTCGCACACTTGCAGGCAGCAAGACCATGTTTGCTTCACTGCCTTACATGTCACCCCGCGATGGTGGCGGTGTCGTGGATGGTATCCCCTTGGTGGCTTCGGTGTCCTGGACGTGACGCCATGTACCGTCCACCTGCAGCAAAAAGGAGGCAGAAGCGTCGAGGGTGGGGCACGGGCGGGAGGGGAAGGTACATGGTGAATGAAAGATGGCGTGACGGAGCGAGGGCAGTGGCGTGGCGTGTTACGAAACATTATTTTCATGTTTTACGCTTTGCTCGACACGGTTTTCTTTGCGTACACGACGTGTGAGACGACGGGGAGCACGGCGTTGTGTTCGTATTAACGTTACAGCGCTTGCGGCGCTATTTATTTGTCTCTTTAAGTTAAAAAAATTTGCCGTCGCATTTTAACGCGTTTTGCCGCGCGCTTTTTGCCCTAGGCGTTTTTTATGCTATTTAGCTATATTTTCAGCTATTTAGAAAATTTTTTCATCGCGTTTTACTCTGCTTTTATTTTTCATTTTGGCGAAGCGCCAGCGCGCGCGACCCACGTGAAGGAATCAGGGTACTGGGGCTAGACCCCTGTCCACCACGCTTAGCATGCTCCCCCATCCTGGTTTCCCGATGGGCGTCTCGCAACCTAGAGGCACGTAGACGGCGTTGTCGGGCAGCTGGATGGAGGTGAGCGTAAGCGTCTCCAATGGAGTACACCAGTACTCATTTCCCCCATGGGCTCCCCAGTCGGGGGAACACAGGACCATACGGGAGCGTTCCAGAGCCACCTTGGTCAAGACCTTCCCCAGTTCACCGAACCTGGAGTTCCCGTAGGCCATCCCGAAAGAGGGCCAAGAAAAATTGTAACAGCAATTTTGCCCTTTGCTGCAGTAGAAGTCCAGGACGTGCTGCTTGTCACTGGCGAACAACTCCACGTTCAGATCTTCCCTGGAGTATCTGAACTCCTTTAGACCTTGGTCCAGGGCATCCCCAAGGAGCTGGTAGTCCTCCGTTTTGGAGGCAACCATCATGGTAGAGGGCTCCTGCTTGCATACCCTCAGCTAGCTTGACGTGTATTTGGACTGTTCCAGTGGTACAGATTCCCCTCCGCCACCATGGTCCACTTTGAGGACATAGGGTGCTTGCAGCGTGAGGGATAGAATCTGGGAGTGCTCGACGAAGAAGTCGGTCCCCAGTACAAAGTCGAGGGCATGATGTCCATCACGTAGAACCATTCACCTATGATTTTAGCAGCTGTTTTTTCCCAAAATTCAAAGTCGTGCATTTTCAGAACGGCGATATCACCCTGTACACAGTAGTACTGTTGTTTTTGTGTTTTCTCAAAATTTGAACAAAATTATGCTGTCGCTGGAGCTGGAGCCGCAGATCAACTGTCAACAACTGCCGCGTACGCGAGTTTTAGATTCCCGACCGCCGTGCGGAATAGAAAATCGCCAAAAACTCCACGTTTTTTCGCAGTGGGAAGCAAAGTAAAGGCATGAGCGTGTCCCCGAGATCAATACCTTGCTGCTGACCTAAAAAAATCCAGATTGGCAGGCGCAGATTTTGAGAAATTCACACTTTTCTAGCCAAAAACCACTCTTTTTCATGGTTTTAGGGTCTATGGAGGCCATGTAGAGGGCCTTACAGGGCTGGAAGAGGTGGTATAGAGGTGATATATGAACAACTTGTCATCACCATTGGTAGAAGCCTACATGACAAGCGATGTTTTGCCTTTATTCTAGGCTATTCATCCCTTTCTCATGCACCATGGGGCCCAATATCCATATGGTTCATAGGTAGGGTTTTGATCACCTATCACCGTCCACACACATGTTTGGGGCTTGGGTTGGTATTGTATGCATTTGAATGATAAGAACTACATAAAATATGATACTATGTGCATAAGAATGGGCCGAACGATGAACATTTGAGGTTTTTTTGGCCCTATTTTGCACCGTTTGTGGTCCAATATCCATATGGTTCATAGGTAGGGTTTAGATCACCTATCACCGTCCACACACATGTTTGGGGCTTGGGTTGGTACTGTATGCACTTGAATGATAATACCTACATAAAATATGATAGTATGTGCATAAGAATGGGATGGAGGATGTAGATTTGAGTTGTTTTTGGCCCTATTTTTCACCGTTTTGTAGTCCATTTCCATATGGTTCATAGGTGGGTTTTGCGTGCCTATCACCGTCCACACACATGTTTGGGGCTTAGGTTGTTATTGTAAGCATTTGTATGATAGGTGCTATATATTATATGATAGTATGTGCATAAGAATGGGATGAACGATGAAGATTTGAGGTGTTTTCGGCCCTATTTTGCACCGTTTGTGGTCCAATATCCATATGGTTCATAGGTAGGGTTTTGATCACCTATCACCGTCCACACACATGTTTCTGGTCACATATAGATTTTTTTGGCTTCGTACAAGCAGTTGAAGGATCCCCCCTCGTATTTTGAGGGTGCTGGATGCAAAAAAGCAAGTTGTATGCACGCACGGACTACGAAAGCACAATCTACAGCATCTGTATGCACCAAAATTTGCTATTTTTCATGGAACAACTGCCAAAAAATGGCCGTTTCTTGGTCAAAAATTGAGTATTGTGGCCTCAGACAGGCAGTTGCAGAGCCCCCCCCCCCCCCATTTTGAGGGTGCTGGATGCAAAAAAGCATCCTGTGTGGACACACCATTTGTTCAAACACAATTTACAGCATTCTTATGCCCCAAAATCTGCCATTTCTCAACAAAATGGGCGAAAAATAGCCTTTTTTTATCACAAATTGTTTGTTTTTTTGAGCCTGAAACAAGCAGCTGAACCACCCCCCCTCCCGATTGGAGGGTGTTCGTTGCAAAAAAGCGAAATACGCCAAAGAACTGAATAAAAAAGGATATTATGTGCATAAGAATGGGATGAGCGATGAACATTTGAGGTGTTTTTGGCCCTATTTTGCACCGTTTGTGGTCCATTTCCATATGGTTCATAGGTAGGCTTTTGCGTGCCTATCACCGTACACACACATGTTTGAGGCTTAGGTTGTTATTTTTGGGGAACAATGGGGTAGGAGGTACCCCCCCCCCTGCTATTTGGGGGGTGTATAATTAAAGCAAAAGGTTACTTTTGGTCTTTTTGGGTACAAAACCTATTTTCATGGTTTTTTCGTGCCTATACTATACTATACAAGTACACTGGTGTTCAGCACTCTTCTGCTGCACCAACCCAGAGCAGACAAAAATAAGCCTAAATAGGCCAAATTCCAGGGTTTTTGATGGTTTGGGAGAAAGCTCGGGTGGGAAGAACCCCCCCATCCCTATTTTGGGGCCAGAGAATCCAAAGAAAATTGGAATTTCTGTCGAAAATCCTCTATAGGCAGGTACACTGGTGTGCAGCACTGTTCTGCAGGACCAGCCCAAAGCAGGCAAAAATACCCCGAAATAGGACAAATTTCAGAGCTTTTTGATATTTTTGGACAAAACTCAGGTAGAAGGCCCCTCCCCCCTCCTATTTTGGGGCCGTAGAAACAAAAAAATAGGTCATTTCCCGCGAAAAACCCCTTTTTGTCGACTTTTTGAATTTTGGGGGAAAACAGCTACTAAAATCATAGGTGTGGGCGATGCTCCTTGAACCCATAGGCACGTCGACCTCGCAATCCCCACAACTGTACACCACATGGCCAACCCCCATGCAAATGGCTGTGGTAGGCATTGTGTTCTTCAGGTCCCCACGAGGTAAAATTTTGTTGGCCACAATTGATATAGTAGCCCTAGTATCCAGTACCCCCAGTTATTTCGACCCCCAAGACGGATACGTACCCAAAGCACCAGGTCTGTAGATACCCTAGTGTGTCCCTGTCAGAACTCGGCGAGACAGGTCACGTCAAACCCCTTCTTGCGCAGTTTTTGCGCTATCCGCATGAAGCGGGAACCTTTGCGGGCGTTAGACTCGTCCCCATCTTCGTTAGCACGCTTAGTCCCTTGTTCTTCTTCAGCTTGCGTCTGGGAATGGGTCGTAGACCCCGTGTTTTGCTGCCCACCAGAGGGCTGAGGGTTGGTCCCCCCGTGCGTACGGTTGGGGCTTCCCCCGAGCCTGTCCTGGTTCTTGTCCTTGTTCTTGTCCTGCTTCTTCCCGTCGGGGCCTCCACGTCCTCCACTTTTGCCTTGTGCTTGACCTTGGCCTTTGCCTCGTCCTTGAGACTTGCCCTTGCCTTTCTCGCCATTGCTCTTTCCTCTGGCACTTCCAACGCCACTCTGGGCCTCGCTCTTCAGCTTGGCCGACAAGCCCTGCTTGTGGTAGCACTCATCCTCGTAGTGCTCCCGCTTGCCACAGAAGGCACAGGTGATGGTACACCTGTAGTGGTCAGGCATCTTAGCCTTCCCACCGGTGTTGGTCGCCTGCTTCTTGCCCGGGACCACGAAGCACTCATGCTGGTCGCAGTCCGGGGCATGAACGAGGCCGCCCTGCTCGTCTCTGCAATCACACCAGAAGAGGTCTTGCACATTGCTCATATAGGGAGCATTCTTAGGGGTAGTCCCTTGTCCAGGTCGAGGTCCTTGATGCCCACGGCCATGGCCACCAGAGTTGCCTCCCCCGGGGCGGTAGGCGTTGAGGTGCTGGTCACTCTCCTTGTCCAGCGCCAGCTCCATTAAAAGGACAGACAAGTCCTGCTACGTGATGGTCCTTGCCTTGGGTTCCGCCGTAGCCCGACACTCCTCCAACACATCTCGGGAGATCTTGGTCACCAACCAGAAAAGCATGTCATCGCTGCCGTATGATCCGGGCGTCAGTCGCCCTACCCAGTGGTCCAAGTCGGCCAGTAGTTCAGAGATACCCGCAGCCTTGGGGTTGTTGGGCAACATGGCCAGGTTCTGGATCTCGGTCCAGATGGATAGGTCGGTCTCGTAGGAGGGGTACTGCCTCTCAAGGGCAACCAAATCTTCAGCGAACGTAGCAGACTTGGTCACGCTCTGCTTGACTTGTTTCTCCAAGTACTTGGTCTTGCAACACTGCAATAGCAGGTCACACTTCACCCGCCCACTGGCGTGGGTCTGGCCGGTCATCCTTAGGAACCAGCCAAAACTCTCTGCGAACTGGCTGAGGTCCGTCCCAGTGATCTCAGGCAAGTTCACCATGATCTTAGAGGTGGCGATAGCCTTAGCCTCCTTGGATCCGCGTCTCTGGTGCCGCTTGCTCTTCCTTTTTTTCTTTTTCTTTCTGCCAGTCGGGTTTTCGGGGTCCTCAGGGTCATCGTCCTCAGAGAGTGAAGCATACGTTCAAAATGGATGCTCATCATTCCAAGGATCACCACCGGAGTCACTGGAGCCATAGGGCTCCACGTCAGCCATAGCCCTTATGGCTGTCAGCCCCAACTGATCCAGCTCAGCTTGAGTGGAGTTCTGCACATGGCTGTAGCGTAGCCGGGCCGTTCCTGGCACGAAGGGACTCCTTGGTACAGCTGCAGGGGTCGGCATAGGTCGTCTTCTCACGCCGCTCAGACTATGAGTCAATCCCACCACCAGGTGGTTGGCCTGCACTTGGTGAGGGGGAGCTCCAATTGTCATAGGTGACCCTTCAGGAAGCATCAGGGGCTTCAGGTTGTTCCTGATTTCCTGCGTCATTTTGCTCCAGTAGCGCTGCGCAGAGCCTCCTTAATCTCGGAGCGCGTCAGGGACCTGTTAGAGTATCTTCCTAATCCCCTGCTCCGTCCTCCACAGGACTCAGGGCCCCGAATCCCACTCAGGGAGGCTACGCCAGGCAGTGGCATGGCATAGCCAGGCTCGGGTGCTGCATAGCCAGGAATATAGGTTGGGCCCACACTAGCAGGGGGCCTGTGATGGCCCTCAGCATAACGGAGTGGTGCAGGCTCATGGATACCGTTGTAGGTGGAGCTGGATGCCACCGGTTCGCTGATTGCTGTCGCCATAGGTGGCGCAGTCGCGACTGGTGTCGCACCATAGGTGGGGTAAGGCGTACCAGTAAAGCCTGGACCCTCAGCCATAAGTGGAGTGGTTGTTGGTGAGGATGTTGCTGGATGTATGGCTGGGAGTGTAGTGGTTGATGGAGGGGGTGCTGCAGGGTGATCAGAAGGGCTTGGCACGCTCTCAGCAGGTTTGTCATCGAAGGGTACCTCATCGGATGGATCGTGTTCATCTCCAATGTCTTCCTCTTCGACTCCCTTATCCACTGCTCCCTTCTCCTTCTCCTTGTCTTTGCCTTCAGGTCCTCGGACGGATAGTCCACTGAAGGCAGGTCCCAAGCCCGCAAGCGAATCTTCCCCAGGACCTCTTAAGGGCATTTAAGGTACGGGCTCCTGAGGTTCAGGTTCACTAGGTCTCGGCTTCGGTGCCGGCTTTGCTGGTGCCTCTGAGGGCGCTGTCTTCTCCCAAACACAGGATATGGTCAGGGGACGCAGTCTGCGTCTCTGTGGTACCTGCAGGCTGTACCTGTCCCGTCCTTATGGCGAGGGGGTGGCGTTAAAATTGTTTGCCCTTTAATGGGGTCTTGGGATTCTGTACAGTGGTCCTTGAGGCAGTGGTCCGGCCAGAACGCGGCCTACTTTGCTGTATTCACTCTGTGAACTCATGTGAAGGAGTGAAGAAGGCAGTGTCCTTGGTGTCCATATGGTTTTCTTCCGCCCCTCAGAAGTCTTGTCAGTCTCGACGTACTGGCTGTACTGCACGGGGTTGCAGGTACGCAAAGAATGAATTATCTGTGCTACCAGAAAGTTACAACCGGCTTCCACTGTTGATGCTTTGATGATATTGTTTTGTTTGTACCACTGCCTCCTTTTGCTGCTTCTTTCTGTGGCTCAGGTTTTCCAAATACCAATGTTTTGTTGAAATAAACCAAAATTCCCAAGTACGCACAGTGCAAGAAGAGGAAACACAGGATCAAATCCACAACATGAAGGGCTGCAGTCAAAGGTGAAAAGATAGACAATGTATGGACAAAGGAACTCACAATAACTACAGATTTAGGGGGAAAAGGTAGAAAATATCCTAAAATCATGGTAACACTGCCAACATGGGCACTCTCTCTTTTATAGTGCTATCTAGAGATGTGCACTCTTTGTTTCGGGTCCCAAAGGTGCTGAGGTAGCGTGGCTTGTGGCGCTGAGGTCACTGCCATGTCACATGGGATCTTCCTACTGAGCTAGGCTGACTCGGAATTGAACCCAGGACCTCTCAAAAAGAGGTGCTCCAGCCCCCTAGGGCGCAGACCACTCGGATAGCTAAGCATTCATGAGAAAATATAGAAATATTAATAGGCTCTGGATCAATGTCAGCTCCTCAGTCAGTCCAGGAAATGGTGATTATGCCCAATCAGTTGGGGGGTCAGGGGTCCACACAACATCCAAAGTTCAATGCTTGGTTTTATAGGTCAAAATGCTTTGTCGCCCCTTTTGGGATAGGCCAATACTAAGATGAAAATGTAGTATGCCTCTAGGCATCTCTAAGACAACTAAAGCTTACCTTTTGGCATGCAAATACACTTTTTCTTACTACACCCTCCGCTCGAGATATTTTGTCATCATCCCGTTGCAAGGCTCTAAAAACAGGCATGAGGTGTCCCGCCATGTAGCAAGCGCATTGCAATACATATTCAAAGGGCGACATCGGAGGTGCCCGCTACGCTTTCCGTCGGCGGTCAGCGTGACCCCTAAAAAATGTCCACGTGTAGTGTGACCCAAAGAGGTCCCCTGGTTGGCCGGTTGTGCTCGAGGCGCAAGGAGGTGTACTGATAAGCAAGTTCGAACCTTAGGGTCTTACGGGCACTATGTTCAGTGTTAGACGAGATAATATCCATGGGACGCAGCAGTGGATGTCTTTCAGAGACATTGGACTGGAAAGGGATGATCCTACATCTAATGTGGCATGGGCATGGGGCTTTGAGCTTTTATCAACAGGTGAACAATATGTTCAATGTGGATACTAATTTTTTGTTGTGTGAAGCGCATTTGTTGTAATGCGGTACTTGTTTCAATGAATTTATCATAGAATAGGGCTTGATTTGTATTGTACACACTTGCTTCTCGACTTCGATCAAAATTTGTCTTGCAATGTCATCACAGGGTAGCACGAACAATATCTCAAAAGATTGAACGCTTATGATTCTAAAAGAATTGTTCTTTGTTTGAAAAAAGGAATGTAGTTTTCTTTAAGTGCATGATGGAAAGCACCATTGTCCAACCTTAGTAGTACAATTATACATACAGATGAAGCAGCAACATATACCTCGTTGGAATTCCGGCAGGTTAATATATAGGAAAGGTGTCAAAGAAAAACATACTCTCTTTTTTTTGGTCTTTTACATGCAAAGTGAATAGAAGAATAACATTGCAAATGACTTGACAGTCTTGGGTGCAATATTTTAACAGATTTCAATCAAAATTGTTGATGGAAATGGTTCAAAATTGACTACATATGTCTTTTCGAAATCACCACATTCAACTTCAGTCTCAAATTTCTTAGCTTGCTCAGGAAACCGTTTCCCCTTTTCTTTCGTGCCTTGTCTTTCTCCATGTTTCGAAGTGCATAAAATCTTCGGTTGTTTTGCGACGAAATTTCAAGTTATGTTTTACTTCTGACAAATGTTCCGCTCTAAGAGCCCCTACCGCCTCCGGGGTTCCACAGCGCACATTAGCACCACCAACCCTGCATGAGGCTTGCTGCTGATCCGCACTATGCCCACTGCGCGTCTCCATCGCGTACTCTTTGTGGCTACTTCTAGACCTTATTTGGCCCATGGTGCTTGACGTCCAAAACGCATCTCACCGCTTCGACGCCCCGCTGGCCCAGGCCGGCAGGGAGCTCGGCTAGGCCCAATAGGGGAAGAGTCATATGAACCCCTTGCACATTGCCCCCGCCCCGTAGAGCATCGCGGGCAATGACCCCACAAGTTTGCCCCCGTTGCCGGCTTCATGATGCCTCATCTTGCCCGCGTGTAGTCTGCATCTGACCGGCGACCTCGTTGTCCACGTCTCGCCTGCATGCGGTCCAAAGTCCGACTGCCTGTGCTTGGTGTGTTTGTCGCTCGCTGCTTGCCCGCATCTAACCCGCTTTTGATCGGGTATCTCCCATGCCGTGTCCCCTCCGCATCTAGCTCACACTAGATTTGTCCGGTACTTGGTCTGTTGCACCTTGCCGCGTGCCTACAACTGACCTGTTTCTCATCTGCGCACGCCGATCCGGGTTCCCTTCTGCTTAGTGACCACCTCTGAAGTGTCTGTAATTGCCTTGCTTCAGCTCAGCATCTTGCCCTGGTCTAGCATGTACATGGTCTCTCTTTCTTTCCTGCCATTCGTTCTCTTGTCCCACGTGCGAGACAGAAAAGTGTGGAGGCGGGCCCATGACCGCCCAGCATACTTGTACGTTTGCACACACATCCACACACACTTACCTTAGCACTGGTGGGGTCAATGAACTGCTAACAAAGTGGGAAACAAAATGGGAATGTATTATGGGGGTAGGTAAGGGCAGAAAGTCAAAATGTGGGGCAGGGAATGACTGGTTTGTCTTCCCTATTTTCCCCATTTTCCTTTAAGTTCCACCGATTCTCCTCATTTTTGCTCCGGGGGTTCAGTCAATGCATCCCCCCCCCTCCGCGCGCCTTGTTACAAAATCAAAACCAGCCAAAGAAAGATTCTCCTTTCTCCGTCGAGCATGCCAACGTACCCACAGTTTCCCCGGTTTCCCCCCATTTCGAGCCATTTTCCCCCGCTTCCCCCCTTTTTTCCTCCGGAGCCTTCGCCAACCCCCCCCCTCCCCCTGGGGCTTTGTAGCGACCCGGCCCACTTTTGGCCCGATTCTGATTTTGTCCACCTTCCTAAAGGGTTGGGGATCCCCTACGTGGCAGAGGTCATGTAGCCACCCGTCCCACTTGGGGCCACTTCTGATTTTGACCTCCTCTCCGAAGCATGGTGTATACCCGAAATGGCACGGGTTATGTAGCCACTCTGCCCACTGGTGGGCCACTTGTGATTTTTGTCCCGCTTTGAAGCCTTGGAGACCCCCTAGGCGGCAGGGGTTATGTAGCCACCCGGCCCAGTTGTTCGGCAATTCTGAACTTGTACCCGGCTCTAAAGCATTCGGGACCTCCCGGGCGGCAAGGGTTATGTAGCCACCCGGCCTCTGGGCCCTTTCTGATTTTGTCCCCCACTCGAAAGTGTTGGGGACGCCCCAGCCGACACTGGTTTTGTAGCTTCCTGCCCTAGTTGTGGGGCACTTCTAATTTTGTCCCCCGCTCTGAAGCGTCCGGGACCCCCCAGGCAGCAAGGGTCATGTAGCTGCCAACCCACTTTTGGGCCACTCTTTATTTTCTCCCCCGCTTTGAGGCATTGGGGACCCCCCCTCAGGCGGTAGGGGTTATGTAGCCGCCCGGCCCAATTCTGGGCCCCTTCCAACTTTGTCCTCCGCTTTGAAGCGTTGGGGACCGCCAGGCGGCAGGGGTTATGTAGCCACCCGGCCTACTTGTAGGCCACTTCTGATTTTGTCCCCCTCTTTGAAGCACCGGGAACCACGCGGGTTGAAGCACTGGGGACCTCAAGGCGGGAGGGGTTATGTAGCGAAGCGGCCCACTTGTGGGCCACTTCTGATTTTGTCCCAGGCTCTCAAGCGTTGGGGACCCCTAGGCGCCGCTCTCAAGCGCTGGGGACCCTGTAGGCAGTAGCGGTTTTGTAGCCATGTGTCCCACCTGTGGGTCGTTGCTGGTTTTTTCCCCTGCTCTAAAGCATTTGGCTCCCCCCAGGTGGTAGGGGTTATGTAGCCACCCGGCTGAATCGTCAGCCACCTATGATTTTGTCCCCCAAAGCATTGCAGAGCCCCTCGGCGGCAGGGGTTATGCAGCCACCTGGCCCAGTTGTGCGCCACTGCGGATTTTGTTCCCCGCTCTAAAGCGTTGGACAACCCCCAGGCGGTTGGGGTTATGGCCCTTTTTTGGGCCACAGTTAATTTTGTCTGGCGCTCTAAAGCGTTGCGGACCGCCCAGGCGGCAAGGTTTATGTAGCCACCGGGCCCACTAGTGGGCCAGTGCTAATTTTGTCCTCCACTCTAAAGCCATCGGGGCCGCCTAGGTGGCAGGTGTTATGCGGCCTCCTGGCCAACCTGTGGGCCACTTCTGATTTTGTTTCCTGCTCTAAAGCGTTGGGAACCCCCCAGGTAGCAGGGGGTATGTATCCAGCCGGCCCACTTGTGGCCCACTTCCGATTTTGTCCACCTTCCTAAAGGGTTTGGGATCCCCTACGTGGCAAAGGTTATGTAGCCACCCGTGCCACTTTGGGCTACTTCTGATTTTGACCGCCTCTCCAAAGCATTGGGTATCCCCCAAGTGGCACGGGCTATGTAGCCACCTGGCCCACTTGTGGGCCACTTGTGATTTTCCGTCCCGCTTTGAAGCCTTGGAGACCCCCTAGGCGGCAGGGGTTATGTAGCCACCGGGCCCAGTTGTTGAACAATCCTTATTTCGTACCCGGCTGTAAAGCATTGGGGACGTCCTGGGCGGCAAGGGTTATGTAGCCACCCGGCCTGTGGCCCTTTCTGTTTTTATCGCCCACTCTAAAGTGTTGGGGACGCCCCAGGCGGCACTGGTTTTGTAGCTGCCTGCCCTAGTTGTTGGGCACTGCTCATTTTGTCCACCGCTTTGAAGCGTCCGGGACCCCCCAGGCGGCAAGGGTTATGTAGCCACCCAACCAACTTTTTGGCCACTCTTTATTTTCTCCCCCGCTTTGAGGCATTGGGGACCCCCCCCAGGCGGTAGCGGTTATGTAGCCACCCGGCCCACTTTTGGGCCACTTCCGACTTTGTGCTCCGCTTTGAAGCGTTGGGGACCCCCAGGCGGCAGGGGTTATGTAGCTACCCGGCCTACTTGTGGGCCACTTCTGATTTTGTCCCCCACTTTGAAGCACCGGGAACCACCCGGGTTGAAGCACTGGGGACCCTCAGGGCAGGAGGGGTTATGTAGCCACCCTGCCCACTTGTGGGCCACTTCCAATTTTGTTTCCGGCTCTGAAGCGTTGAGGACCCCTAGGCTCCGCTCTGAAGCGCTGGGGACCCTGTAGGCGGCAGGGGTTTTGTAGCCACGCGTGCCACTTGTGGGCCATTGCTGGTTTTTTCCCCTGCTGTGAAGCGTTTCGGTCCCCCCGGGCGGTAGGGGTTATGTAGCAACCCGGCCAAATCGTTAGCCACGTATGATTCTGTCCCCCAAAGCATTGCGGACCCCCCAGACGGCACGGGTTATGTAGCCACCTGGCCCAGCTGCGGGCCACTGCTGATTTTTTCCCCCGCTCTAAAGCGTTGGAGTACCCCCAGGCAGTGGGAATTATGTAGCCACATGGCCTATTTTTGGGCCACAGCTAGTTTTGTGTGGCGCTCTAAAGAGTTGGAGACCGCCGAGGCGGCAAGGTTTATGTAGCCACCGGGCCAACTAGTGGGCCAGTGCTGATTTTGGCCTCCGCTCTACAGCCATGGGGACCTCCTAGGTGGCAGGTGTTTTGCGGCCACCTGGCCAACTTCTTGGCCACTTCTGATTTTGTTTCCTGCTCTAAAGCGTTGCGGACCCCCAGGCGGCAAGCGTTATGTAGCCAGCCGGCCCACTTGTCGGCCGCTGCTGATTTTGTCCCCCGCTGTGAAGCGTTGGGGACGCCCAAGGCAGCAAGGGTTCCGTTGCCACCCCACCCACTGGATGGCCACTTGTGACCTTTTCCATTACTGTGAAGCCTTGGGAACCCCCAAGCGGTAGGGGTTATGCAGCCACCTGGCCAACTTGAGGGCCATGGTTGATTTTGTGCCCCGGTTGAAAGCGTTGGGGACCCCCCATGGCCGTAAGGGCTATGTAGCTACCCGGCCCCATTGTGCGCCACTTCTTATTTTGTCCCGCGCTCTAAAGCGGGCGGGACCTCCCAAGCGGTAGGGGTTTTGTAGCCACCCGGCCACGTGTAGGCCACTTTTGATTTTGTCTGCCAATCTAAAGCGTTGGGGACCCCCAAGGCGGCGGGGGTTACGTAGCGACCCGGCCAAATTGTGGCCCACCTCTGATTTTGTCCAATTGTGATTTTGACCTCCTCTCCAAGGCATTGGATATCCCCCAAGTGGCACGGGTTATATAGCCACCTGGCCCACTTGTGGGCCACTTGTGATTTTTCTTCCCGCTTTGAAGCCTTGGGGCCCCGCATAGCCTTGTTGCCAATCAAAACCGTGTCTTTTGGCCTTTTCGGCCCCTAAATTTACCAATTTTCCATGAATCATAAAAAAACTCCAACACCTTTCCCCGGTTTTCCCTATTTTTCCTGAATCAGCCCAAGTCGGATACCTGCACGGTAGCGTTCCGGCCTGATCTTTGTGCTTAGATAGGCCTATGCTTCCGCGCGACGCAAAACACAACAGGCCGTAGTTCGCCCGGCCCGCCCACCCGCTGCAAGACGTGCACACACAAAGTGATACAGTAATATGCATCAATACAGCCATGGAACATCAAAATGATTATGTTTTCGGTAGGTTTCCAAAACCAAAGCAACAAAGCATCCTACCATGCTTGCTTTCCTTTTCATTCATACCCGCATTGGAGTAATGACATAGCTACACATTGTTCAACATCAATGTATACATTCAAACAAAAAGCCTTTCCAATGTTTTGTACGGCCACAATGTCGCTCTACAACTAAAGATGATTGGTTAGAGTCAAACATAGCTATAACAAAGTTGTCGACTTCCATCCCGTGGTTATGTAGTATTTTAATAATTTGTACACTTGCTCCGACGTGTATGCGCATTAACAAAATCAACTCATCAACAAGATCTGAGTTCTTCTATACTTTCACATACACTTGCGCAAATGGTTCTAGCCAAATCAAATGCAATGGAATAGATTTTTTTTGAGTCACCTTTGACATCAGTGCTTCCGCTAGGCTTGGGAAGGTCTCGCTACGCTCCCCCTCCCCAAGCCTAGGGATGTTTTTTTCTTTGCTGTCAGCGGTCCAGACTTCTACATAATTTGTACACAATTTTTGTTTCAATCGCCGAACTTATCGTGCCGAAAGCTCCTACGCAAGACCACTCCAAGCAGCTGTCGAGTCATACAACATATGTCCAGCCTTTGTTTACATGCAATCAATCAACTCTCCGGTTTGGAGGAGGATCTATATTTCGGTGACCATGATGTTTGCAAAATGAGGCATGAAAAATCGGATTCGCAAATGATTTTTTCTGCAGAGCATCAAATGTTCATTTTGTCGCACCTTTAACACTTGGCAACAGCAAGGCCCCGTTGGTTCCTAGTACGTCCTTTTCGCTTTCAACCGGCCCACATGGCTACTGCGCAATGGGTCATCCCTAGATGCATGCTCCAAAGCTTATACCCTGTAAGTTACTACAAATTCCTGAAAACCTCCAACTCAGAAGCCGACCTGATGGTGACGCGTTCCCGTGGGGGGCCGGCCACGGGACGCTGCGGTGACACGCACAGGTGAGCAGGCAGGCAAAGCACTACGCTCACAAGGGCATCAATACGCTCGTGTCATGTGACAAAGCGTTTCAGGATCCTTGCCACTCTGAAACAAGGGAACGAAAGTATGTACAGCAACACATCAGGATATGTACACATGGGGTTAAGACTGGACTGGGGTAAGGGCGTCACAGGACAATAGACACTCAGTCCCAACTCATATCCCCATCCCAGGTCCGACCCTCTCAGTGGCTGGTGGGGGCGGGGGCTCAAACACAACCCATGCCCTGCTCAGTCCGGACCCTGAAACCCTGCCAATAGGGGAGGTGTCCCCCCCAGCCACAGGCGAGTTCCTGGGAACCAAGGCGCTCCAAGGCCAACCGACAGTGGCTCCCTATGCTCCCTTGATGGCAGGTCCCAACTCCTCTCTGAGCCAGAGATATGGCCCCGCCATTTTTCCCTAGGAGTTGGTAGCTGAAAATGGGCTGTTTCAGCCCAAACTGATATTAGCTCCGAAAACTCCAAAATTGACCTCTCGTCCGGACCCGCCAGAGGTAGGAACGAGGCAACTGACCCTATGCCCTTGGAGTACAAACTCCCTGGAGCCCTCACCCAACCTGGTTCCCTCTGAGGTCCCGGCATCAGGGCAACACGGATTCGTCAAGTGGGGTCACAATGCCAAAATCACCAAAATTGGCGTCATTCCCACGCGTGGCTCGCCCGGCCAGGGCAAGGCCAATGACTCACAGGTTAGGAGGCAGGACCTAGGACTTCTATCTGAGTTAACAACTTGAAATTAGGTCCGGGTCCCCTTGTGGGCATAGGAATATGGGGCCGCCAATTGACCACACGGGGGGTTGAAATTGGGGTCCCAAAATGGGGTCATTTTGGCTGCCTGAAATGAGCCAAAATTCGGGGTGCTCCCAATAGTATATCTCCACGCCGGCTTGGAGATCAGATCCGCCATTCCATACGCGATCTACCGGGAGTCCAACGCAGACTGCCATGCCCTTGGCTCTCAGAGGTCTTTATGCCACTTGGCGTGGTGACGATCCCAATTGGGTCCACAAATGCCAAAATGGCAAAATGGCCCACACTCAGTTCGGGCTAGCACCTTAACGAAGGTTGCTCCGCTTCGCCCACGTGGTGTGTGAACCATGGGGACCAATATACATAACACCCATGTCATATATGGTCCATTGGTCCATGCGTCCGGCGTGCACGGGTGGGCTGAACATAGTGCACGGCGGGCAGCAAAAGTGGAAAATTGCTCAAAATGGCCAAAAATGCGCACACTCATGGTTGGGGCAAATGGGGCACATGCCCGACTTGGACCGGAGTGTACCATAGGATTGGTATCAAGTCATATGTGTCCAACATATCTTTTGGGCGTCCCCCAACTCCTCCGGTTTTGGGAATGGCAGGGTCGCCAAGTGAGCCCATGATTTGGGATTGTCCCAAATCGCCAACATGGCGGCCACGGTATGCCAAGCCCAAGAAGAGTTATTCGCCGGGTCCAAGATATGTTGGGCACCGAAGTATGTACCCTCTAAACATACTTGGGTCATGATGTCAATTGAGCGCAACGTTGAGATACACGGTCGCCACTTGACATCATGACGGGCGAAAAACGGCAAAATTGGCACAAAGACACACAAAAGTGCCTTGAAAGGTGCACAATTATATTATAATATCTTCGGCTTGGATCGTGCAATCAACTAATCCTTCTAAACACAATGACTTGACACCAATGACCTTCGATTCCACATATGTGCTCCACTTGGGGCGCTTTGAAAGGTTATGAGCGCTAACTCTCAAGTGGGCACATGAAAATATGGAAAGTGACAAAACATACACATTGCTCCCAACGCATCGCTTTAGGTTCGTCACACAAGCTTCCCTCCACGAAGGTTAGGCTTGCAATTGATCGTGGGGAGTATGGAGAAGGGGCTTGCGCAATATGAGGTCCATTGGCGGGTTTGGCTTGGAGCGATGGACCCGCCAAATGGGCACGCAACACAACACATGGCACATACCACATATTGCCCAAAAAGGTAGCTCCCCCCACGATATGTCATGCCCCTCCAAGGGCATAACTTTGTGTCAATCGCTCATAGGAACTCAAGGAGAGTTCCTATGCAACACCAACACTCGCGCGCTACACTCGAAAGTTATCTTAACAGACGCAATATCATGGCCAAAGAGTTATAACGCAAACTCTACCCTCTTGACCATGATCCATTACGCTAGCGCGCACGTGTGGAGACGCAAGGCATATAATGCTTCCTAAATTACGTCGGGATTATTGTGAATACATCCCACGTTTCCTTATTGTCATTCCTCGCAAGCGGCACGAGATATGACCCTCACAAGTGGCCTCACGAATCAACTTTGTTTTGCCCATATCTCTAAGACAAATGGAGGGCAAGACAAAAGGAAAGTTGATTCGTGCATAGGGAAGCACGTAGGTCCACTCGAAAGAGGTCAAATCAAGTGCGGGGATGTCGAAGTCGAAAATCCGATTTCGACATCCTGAAAAATTTGGATTGAGGTTGCGAGTGTAAGATGTGAAAATTGCGGATGCATCAATGCAATTCCTGAAGACTTTAGAGTCTTCGTCACGATTTGCGCTAAAATATCTGTATATAACAGTTAAACTGGCGGTTACGCTAAAGTCGCGAGCTAACCGCCAGCTGTCAAAACAGTGCATATCAGAACGGAAGCGTAAAAATTGACGGAAACAATATGAAAATAAAACCCTGTTGATTCCTGATATTCTGATGCATAAATCTCCGCTGGCGGTGCATCGGTTGCCGATGCGGGGCTTTACGGCACGGAACACGCTCCCGTCAGGCTCGCACCGGGCGTCAACGGACGTCTTCCCTTTCGTACATGGGGTTAGTGGACCGGAGACCGGTCTTCCCTTCCGTACATGGGGTTAGTGGACCGGAGACCGGTTGTATGTCCTAACCTAGCCATGGGGTTCTGGGTACCGCTTCAGCCCCCTCCTTAGAGCAAACCCTGGGGGGGGGCTCGATAACATCCAAGCATGGCAGCGGGTACCCAGGACCATCCCCTGAAGGGGGGGTGTCACATCCTCACTTCAGGCTGATTCGCAGGTTAGGCTGCTCAAATCCCAGAGTAAGACAGGTACAGTGCTGTAGGGCCTTGTAACTTCAAGTATAGTATCAAGTATCAAGTCCTGGGTCCTGGCGGCGATTGTTCGGCATCCAAAGGACCCGTTAACCCATACCAGGCGCACCGGGTGCCGGCTGCTACGGTCACTACCACAGTGGCAGTGGCATACACGGCCAACATAGGCGTCACACGACGACCGAGGTGGTCCCACAGGTCGAGAGCGACCACAAAGATCCTTCAGGCTACCCCAAGCTTCCCAAGGCCCGCCGGCTGGGGGAGAGTCCCCACGGGTCCTTCCTCGGGCGCACCATGTCCATATCCATACGACGCGAGTCCAGAGTGGTACAGCCGAACGAGCTCCTCCTTAAGGGATCGGGCGTCAAGGCCGTCTTTTCCCTCGCCCTATTACCACGAAGGCCATACATGAGGGAGTCCCCATGCAGTGTGGGCGGAGGCGTCGACTCCTCAAACCACCAGTTTCCCAGGCAGACTGACCGAGGTCAGGAGCACCGGAGGCCGCCATCCGACTGCAAGTGCGTCTGCGAGTCGGTAGGCTCACACTGGGACTGACAGTGGCGGACCGCTGGGAGTGTAGTCTGGCAACTGGGCTTCCCGCCTGGCGCGATCAGGATCTCCACATCACAGCGAATAGAGCACACGGTATCACAGGCACTCAAACAGAAGAATCTGTACTTAGGTATTGGTCCAGGCTGGACCATATGTAAAAACATGTATACGGCGACTCAGGGCGCCTTTGTAGTCGATTCGCATCCCGTCGGGGGGAACAAACAGCCCATATCTCGATGATGGGCTGACAACAGCTAACATACAGATGCACATATCCTGGGGGACAGAAAGATAAGCAAAAAACAGGTAAACAGGCGTGTAAACACACTCTGGACAGAGTGCCAAACCACGCCCTGGTTAGGATAAGGCATATGCAGGAGGGTGGACAGGAAAACGCCTGAGTTCAGGCCATATATAGTCTCGAGACACACGTCGACTGGTCTGGATTCCGCAAGTGCCATGGAACCAGACCACACACCAAAAATCGCAATGCCGATGACAGCGGCATCCGTTGCGCAACGTCGTATGGGCTTCAAGGCCCCAAGAGCTCAGAAATATGAAGGTCAGTCGCCCTACCTGGTTTCCGGAGGATTCAGCAGGGGAGGGTGTGACTAATAGAAGTTGAAGAGAGGGGCCATCCTCCTCTGGATACAGCAGGGGGGGGGTATATGGCCACCCTGATGGCAGGTCACCGGAACATGGAAGAGAGCAAGCAAGTAAGGGACGATCCGTCGACCTCACAAGCACTCATAACACATCAGGGGAGAGCTCAGGGCACTGATCAGGCGCCCCTGGCTGCAATCGCCCGGCTGAGTGCTGCGAAGTCCGAAACGTGGATCTTGGTCTTGTGCTTGCGGATGTACTCCACGAAGGGAGTATTGACCCGCGGCATGAACGAGGAGACGGGTTCCCAGGTGTCGTGGGACGGCCCATAGCCTCGCCAACGAACCTTGAACTCCAGACCTCCGGGTGCCGAGGCTTTCGGACGCTGAGCCAGTATCTTCTCGACGGTATAGTCGTCCTGCTCAGCATAGCCGTCGTCCGAATCGGCCTCATGTGCGGCATAGCTCAGGGACACATGTTGGCCACGGAGGTCGGGTTCCCGCACACGGAGTTGACTCTCGTGGCGCTCCCGGAACTGTCCGTGGCCCACCTTGATGCGGTAGGTGTCCTCACCATTCCTGCGGACCACCTCCCCGGGTGTGAACCAGGTTTTGGTGCGGTGGGTGCCCATAGGGCGGGGTCTGATCACCCACACCGGGTCTCCCACCCTGAACTTCTGCGCTGTCGAGCTCGGGGCGGACTTCTGACGCTCAGCATGCTCCTTCTCGAGCTGCTGGCGGATGTCCCGCGCCGTTTGCTCTTGCCGCGCGAAGAATTCCTTGGCATCCATAGCCATGCCATCACCAGACAAGGGAAGTCCCCTACCCAGGGGGTCCCTGCCGAACAGAATCTGGTGAGGGGACAAACCGCCCGGAGTGGGGGTGTCATGATGGGCCTTCAGAGCAGGCCACATCTCCTCAAACCAGTTCCGACGTGGATTGGTGATGTGGATCTTGCGCAGCTTCTCGAACAGCTGCCGTCCAGCCACTTCAGCACGGCCGTTAGACCGGCTGAGATAGGCGACCCTCTTGGCATGACGTATTCCCATGAGGGAACACATAGCCTTGAACCAGCCACCAGTAAACTGGGGCCCTCGGTCACTGCAAATGGTGCGGGGGATGTCAAAGACGGTCAGCCAATGACGAATCATCATGACTGCCACTTCCTTGGCAAGCAACCCCTTTTTGCGTGCCGGAACGGCTACTACGTAGCCACTGTGGCGATCCACACAGAGAACCACACAGTCGAAGGTCTCCTTCCCAATGTGCACTTCGGGCATGGAGAAGACGTCCATGGCCACGCTCTCCATGGGCTGGTCAGGAACCGGGGTCCATTGGGCTTCCCCCTTGACGTTCCGGTTATCGGGATTGCAGGCCTGACAGACCGAGCAACCCTTCCTGACCTTCTTGATGGCGGTGTAGAGAACGATATGGTCGATCTCGAACCGACGCTGCATGTCAAGAGCTTGCTTCTTGACCCCTGGGTGCAGCATGTGGTGGTGCCAAGCTTCACAAAGCTCGAGCACCCGGGACTCTGGTACTAGCAGCTTACCATTCCGGTAGAGCTTGCCATCTTCCTCAGTCAGCCCCTTTGGCCACTTCTGCCCGTCATCAGGGTCGGTCACAGCCCTATACTCGGCCGCAAAGGCCTCACACTTGGCGTAATCGTCGGTCCAGTCGTCCTGGAGGCAAGACTCCGGGAAGAGGTGCTTGTCGGACTCAGCTCCCTCAGGGGCGAGTACTCTGACCGCTCTGCCCATCCTCGTTCCGAGGGGGGCATCCGCAGCCATGACGACGAAGCATTTAACACCCTCCTCCTCCATCAGGCGCTCCATCTCAATGATCTTCTTGGCCTCAGCGGTCTCGGCCTCATCGCCATGGGCAGAGATATCCGTCATGCCCTTGCTGGCGGGATAGGCCCACCTACTGAGACAGTCCGCCACGGTGTTATGCTTTCCAGGAATATACACAACCGTGAGGTCGAACTTGGCCAAGGTCTCATGCCATCTTGCCCATCGGGAGGCGGGACCTGAGGGGGTGTCCACGTGCTCATTGTGCCACGACTGCAGAATCTGATGGTCGGTGCAGACGGTGACGGGATGGAGGGCTATGTACCCAGCCCATTTCCTGAGAGCCATGACGATGGCATACGCCTCCTTTTCACGGGGCATCCACGTCCGTCTCTGGCCTTCCGCCAGGACTCGGCTCCAGAAGGCCACGGGCACTTGCCTCCCATCGTCAAGCACTTGCTCCAAGACAGCGCCAACGGCGTAGTCGGAAGCATCGGTGCGCAGGACTAACCCTCGGTCGGGATCCACGAGGTGCAGACCCACTGCGGATAGCAGCGCCTGCTTCATCCCCTCAAAGGCACGGTCAGACTCAGCTGTCCAGACCAGAGCCTTCTTGGACCCCTTCTTGGTCTCCTCTCGGTTGCCCTTGAGCATGGTCGTCATGGGGGCTGCATACTCGGCATACATCTTGATATACCCCGAGTAGTAGTTGCAGAACCCCAGATACGCCCGTAGCTCAGAGACCATTTTGGGCCTTTCCCAGTGCCCAATCGCAGCCACCTTGCCAGGTACGGGCTTTCGCTGCCCGTTCCCGACTACGTGGCCAGCGAAGACCACCTCGCTTACCGCAATGGTGGCCTTGTCACTGCTGCCCGTGAGTTTGTGCCGAACCAGGAGGTCCAGCACTCGAGTGACGTCCCTCTCGTGTGCCTCCAGGAGCTCCTCGTAGCTCATACTGGGGTCCCCGGACGCGATGATCACGTCGTCCACGAAGGGGTCCACACAGTCACGCACCGGCTCAAGCAGGTTCTCCAGCATCCGCTGAAAAGCCGCATTGCCGTTGGTAACGCCCATGGGCATCACCTTCCACTGGAGAGGTCCAAGTGGGGTGCTCATGGCTGTGCAGGCACGGGACTCCTCGGCGAGAGGCATCTGATGATAACCATGTTTCAGGTCAATCACCGTGAAGATCCTCTGCCGGTGTTGTTTTTGCAGCATGTCCTCAATGAGGGGCAGCGTATAGCTGTTGTGCTGCGTTTGGGCGTTCAGGCCGCGGTAGTTGACCACGAGCCGCCACTCACCGGCCACCTTCTTGGGGACGACGAAGCACAGAGAAGCCCATTCGGAGTGGCACGGCTCGAGCCAGCCTCTCTGGATGAAGTCACGGAGGATCTTCGGCATGGCCTCCTTCCTCTCGCCCCTCAGGGCAAACTCCCGGTGACGATACACACGGGGGTCCTGCTTCAGTCGTATCTTGGCCTCGCCATACGGTCCACGCACCGGTGGGGGAAACACAGGCTTTCCGCTGAAGAAGGTATCACCATACTTCTGCTTCAGCCTGGCCCTCAATGCCTGGATCTTGGAGCAGTCATCGGACTCCGCCTTGGCTTTTCCGGGCACTTGAACCACGGAGCTTACTTGAGGGGTAGCGACCCCGCTCGGTTTTGGCTCAGGTGGTCTCCCCAGGTGGCCCAAAGGGCCATCTCTGGTCTTGCCCCGGAACAGATCGCCGTAGGTGGGTGAGTTACCGCCAGGCGGCTCGTCCTGGCTGGACATGTGATCCAGCACCCTCTGAACGAAGGTATTCCCATCATAGGAACCGGAGACGATTGAGTCCACTTCCCACCAGGCTTTGTCCTGGCCTTTGCCCTCACGCTGGCTACCCCAGTCGTGAAAGGGCTGATCCATATACCCCTGAACCAGATCCAGCTCCTCTTCTGTGAGGGGGTCCTCCGATTCTCCGATGTCAACAGGGGGAACCGCAAAGCATTACCGCCATGGCTCTGCTATGATGCGGTTGACACAGACGAAGTCCGTGGTGTCGGCCTGATCAAGGCCCCCATCCACATAGTGGAATTCCGTTGGCCATCTCTGGGGTGGCATGGGCTGTCCCTTAGCGTCCTGATAGACACTCTCTCCAGCCGGTAGGACGACCTTGTTTAAGGTCATGTTGGTCAATGAGGCTACCCAATGTCGGGTACTTTCCTCCTCGGTGCATCCCATAGGAACAACCAGCACTGCCTTGGAGCGGTCCTTGCGTATCTTCGCTACCGCCCTTGGAATGTCCCATCGAGGGCAATGGATCCACATCAAGCCCTGATGCGGACCCCAGTGCTTCTTCCACGCGGAGTCCTGGGCGCTCCAGTACTTCTCACAAACCCGCAGATGGGCGGAGGTTCCTGAAGAGAACGCATCCAGGGCCAGATCCGAAGCTCCCAGTTCCGCGACAACTCGGCTCGCCACTTCCGGCCTTACGCCGTACTCCTGGTTTGCAGGACCAGTTGGCTCAGTGTCCAGCGCGGCCACTTCGAGCTGATTGCGTTCCGGGTGGATCCATTGGCATTCCACGTGGTGCTCGGGTGACGAACGCCACGAGAGCTGGTCGTCCTGGTACAGGGTCATGGAGGCCTGGGCCGGGAGGACGCCGGAGTCCGTCTCCATCATGAAGTCGTACCCAACGACCATGTCCCAGTCCATCTCGGCCTCGTAGAAGCGACCATGCAGGAGGATTTCCTTGCTGAGGTCCGGGCGGCTCAGCTCACGATGGTTCACGAACTGCAGCCCGATGGCCGCCTCCTTCGTGCCTCCCACCATGTACTGGTCGTTCGCCACCTTCAGCCTGACAGGTTTCCGACTGTCGGTCAGACACTCTGGCGGAATCAGGCCAGCCTTGACCAAGCTGACCTGAGCGCCCGTGTCGACCAACACGTCGAAAACCTTTTCCACTTCCCCGCATAGGGCACGGACCTTAAGATGCAACTGCCGCTCGCGACCGACACGGCGCACGGCGTGCAAACTCAGGATCTCCGGCCGTTCCAGAAGCTCAACAAGCCACTGGTGCAGGTCGTGGACAATGGGCTCAGGCTGCCCATCTGCAGCGTCCAGCTGCGTTCCGGGTGATCCTCCGATACTCTCGGATAGATCTTGAAGTACATCAAAGACATTCTTGGTCGCGAAGGACGGACGGGTGCAAGGGTTCGTGCCTTCACTTGCCCTCAGCCCGCCTCCGCGACTGGTTGCCGGACCGGGCCTTCTGCCCGCGGCAGTCCCCTTGTGCTTATCAACTCCCGACTGGGATGGCTCGGCGCTTCCCACGTCACCATCCTGCGACCGCCCTAGCTGGGGCCCTTGGCTGCAGGGGCTCCGCTAGGGGGCGTCGGTTGTGGAAGTAGGGGTGTTCTCCTTCGCATCAACCTCGTTGACGCCCTTCTTCCTTTCCCTACGAGTAGGCTTCTTGTCCTTGTCCTTGTTCTGGTCGTTCTGGTTGTTCTCCTTGTTCTTGTTTTCCGACCTGGGGACCCAGTTCCTCTTGATCTCCTGGATCTCCTTGGCCAACTCGGTCCCCTGCGACACCAGCTTGGAGAGCTCGTCCTTGTCCACCTCCACTTTGGCCTCCCGGATACCCGCAGGTGCACGCCTCTTTGACCCGTGCGCCTTCTTGTAGGCCTCCGTGTCTGCCTGGTGGAGGGGGCATGTTCGGTGGTCATGGTTGAAGCCTTTCTTCCTCCCATAACACACGAAACAGCCCTGAGGGTGAGCTCGGATGAACTCCCCAAAGGACAGCGGAGGGTCGCCAATGCGGCGAGGGTCCCTCTTCTCCTTCTTCCTCCAACCCTGCTGCAGGGGCTTCCAGTTTCCCGGTTTGTTCCCCGCGCTCAGGTTGTTGGCCACGAAGGCACAAACGGCCACCTCGGCGGGCTCATCGTCGTCGTCATCGTCGACGAGAGTCTCATCGCCGTCGGCTCCCGCTGGGTCCATGGCAGCTTCCCCGCCAGGTCCCTCGCCAACGTAGTTGACGTCGCGGTCGCCGGGCCTCAACCCGCGGGTGTGGTGGAGGTTCCGGTACTCCTTGAGCACCTCCTCTCCAACCCACTCCAGGATCTCGTCGCAGCTCATCCGCGCCGGGATGGCCTGCAGACGGATGGTCTGGCCGCTCAACTCACACTCGTCAAGGCGCCACATCGCGGTCTTCTCGCGATCGCCCGAGACGGTGATGAGGAGAGCGTTCCGCAGGGAGTGCCGTTTGACATCCCGGGGCCACGTTCTTCCTCGTCCAAGCCACCACGTTCGTATGATACTCTTTGGGGTGCATCATCTTGACCGTGTGGTTGGACTTTGCCCGCTTGGATTCCTCCTTGGTGACCCTCTTGATCCATGCCTTCGGCAGCATGGAGAGCAGGCGAGCCTGCTCGTCACCCTCGTTCCAATCCTCCATGTTGCGGCGGAAGAGGGTGTAATGCCCTCGGAAGTCTCGCCAGTCCCGTAGGCGAATCTCCCGTCCATCATGCTGAAGCTTGATGGACTTCCACCGCTTGGCAGCCACCTGCGGAGCGTCCACCCGCTTCTGCTCGTTGAGCCACTTCTTGGCTTCCTTGAGGGTCTTGATTCTCCCCTCCTTGGTCGCCACGAAGTATAGCTCTCCGAGCACTTCCGGCAGGCGGTACCTGAACCGTCTGAAGACATATTTCTCCGCATCCGCAGGAGGGATGTCTTCAGTGACGGTCAGCCCCCAATCGTCCAGCTTCTCCAAGAAGCGGTCGAGGTTGAGGGGGTTGCCATCGTACATGGCGGGCTTGATGTCCTTCAAGTCTTCCCACACGGCGGCATCCGCGGCCTTAGAGACCATGAACGCCGGAGGCGAGGTCGACCGAGGTTCCCATCGGCCTCGCCCACGGACTCCCACGGCCGCCACGTCCATCTCCTCCATGGAATCGCTGTGGCTACGCCGCGGTTCCTCCATGTACGCTGAACTCAGATGTTCACGCCGTACTCCTTCCATGTACGCATCCTCATCACGGCGCCGGCGGCTGCGTTCAGCGGCCTCCCGTCGTACACCACGCGGCGGGCTGATGTCGAACTCCTCCAGGTCCAGGTCCAGGTCCTCACCTTCGCCGACATCCCACTCCACGTCTCCTCTGGGGACCTCATCCCTGAGTCCACCATAACGTCCACCAGCCATTGGGATTGGCTCCTGGGCTGGTGCGGGGCGCCGGGGGCGTACTGGTGTCCGCGGTGGAGCACGGCGGTTGCGGTACTCCGCGCTGAGCCACTCATCACGCCAATCCTCACTGCCACTGCCGGGCGGCACGCGCTCGCTGCGGCGGCCCGCGCTGTGGTGAGAGGGGGCGGTGAGAGAGGGGGCACTGGCGCTGGGGCGACTCCTGGGGGCTCCGCCGGGGGCGTGGGGTCTGCCTGGACCTGGTCCGGGTCCCCAGCCGTCTTCCGACGAGCCAGACTCCAGGGGTGGGTGGTCGCTGCCGACGCTCCCACGGGCTTCCAGCGCGTCCAGCCTCTGCTGCAGGCCGCTGATGACCTTGTTCAGCGACTTGGTCTCGCTCCTGGCGATGTCCAGCTCTCTCTGCGCGCGCGCGGCGACCCTGGCGATGCGATTCATCTCGCCCTTGCCCGTGTCTACCTCGCGCTCGAGGAACTGGACCCTCCTGCGGAGGTAGACAATCCACCGCCAGGTGGTATCCGGGTCGCCGTTCCCTGGTGGGTCGTCGGGGTCCCCAGGGGGTCCTCCAGGAGGGCCTCCGCCGGGTCCGCCCGGTCCAGGGGGTCCTCCCCCGCCCGGTGGTCCGCCTCCAGGGGGTCCACTTGGTGGGCGTCCTCCAGGGGGTCCTGATGGTCCTCTGCCAGGGGGTCCCGGTGGGTCTCTGCCGGGTCGCCTCGGTGGGTCCGAGGATGGGCGTTTCTTCGTGATGCCGAAGTCCATGTCGTCATCCTCGTCCATGTCGCCCCACCTGGGCGTCTCGGTCTCGGAAGACTCCGAGCTCCGGTAGGGAGGAGGGAGATCCTCATCCTCACCTTCCGGTTCCATGGGGACGTCTCCGCCTCCTCCGCCCGTCCAAGCCACCACTTGGCGATGTCGTCGGCCTCGTTCATCCCCGTCGCTGGCGGTGAAGAAGGGGTCACTGTTGTGGGGGTGTCCGCCCGCTGGCCTCCGTGGCCTCTCGGGGGTCTTCCCCTTACCCTTCCTCCGTCGGTGGGCGGTGGGGCCACTGCTCCCACTGCTGCCCGTGTCGGCCTCGTCCAGCGTCATCTTGGAGGAGGCGTCCCCTTCGAAAAGCTTTCGAAGGGTCTCCACTCGTGATCCTCCCGGGGGAGTCTCGCGGCGGAGTTTGGCCTCTGCCTCCTCCATTGCGGCGGCTGTGGCTGCGGCAGCTCGCGCTTCGGCTTCCTCCCGGGCACGAGCCGCTTCGGCTTCCCGGACCTGCTGCAGCCGAGCCTTGTCCGCTTCCAACGCCGCCAGCTCCGCCTCCGTCGTGGCCCTCTCCTCAGCGACCTTCCGTCGCGCGGCCTCGATGGCGTCCTTCTTGGCGGCGTCCGCCTGGGCTTTAGCCGTCGCATCGGCATGGGCCCTTTCCTCCGCCTCCTTCTTTGCACTCTCTTGGGCAAGCGCCTCTTCCAGCGCCCTCACCTCGGCCTCCTTGCAGGCAATGGCCTCCTGCGTCAGGCGGGCTTCCTCGTCGGCTGCCCTGATCCGGGCAGCCACTGCCTCATGGGCGGCCGCAGCCGTGAGACCGGCCGCGATGGCTGCAACGGTTGGGGCGTGGTAGCCCATGCCTCTGCCCCACTCGGTGGCCTCCTCATGGGCGATGCCGACGGCGCCCTCCACGGCAGCGTTCTGCTGCGTGGCCCGTTGCCGGGCAACCCGAAGGTTGCAGGGCACCCCACAGGCGCGCTCACAGGCGCGCGCCACGTCCCTTTGGGTGGGAGCGGCGCTGCTGCTGGAGCTGGCCTGGTCGGCCGGCATCCTCCCGCGGTGGGCCGACTCCACGTCGCTGCTGGGGCCTGCTGGGGCCTGCTGGGGCTTCAGGAGCAGCGGACGGTGCTTGGCCTTGGTCTGCTTGGCGACTTCCATGAAGTCACCAAGGGTGGCGTGGCCGGGGTGGTCACCACCATTGGCCCGTTGGGGGCTGTGGGCTGGGGTTCCGCCCTTGGCGCCTTGGGCGGCTCCGGCGGCCAGGTACTCCTGGTACTCCCGCCACTTCCTGTCCCGCCTCCTGTCCCCGGCGGAACGCTTCTCCTTCCCAGGAGACGCGCTGCTGCTGCCCTGCAGCCTGCGCTCGTTCCCCAACGCCGGGAACTCCTTCTCGATCATGTCCCACATGGAGACATTGATCGAGGCGCCCGACGGGAACTTGTTGGGCATCTCGTCCTCCTCAATCCCGTCGGGACGCAGCCCTCCGCCGGGCCTGTCCGGGCGGGTCCAGGTCCTCCAGCGCTTGTGGCGGAAGCGGTACTCGTACCCTTCCGCCCGCAGCCGCTCCTCCACTGCCCGCAGGCGGTCCTCGCCCATGTCCTCACGGAGCTCGAAGCTCCCGGGCATGCCGCCTTCGCACTGGGGATTGCTGTGGCGGTACTGCTGACCCCACAGCAACCCACGCAGTAGGCGTGCCACATGGGGGTGGGGCTGCGGCCATTTCTTGCCCGCCTCGTCCCAGTTCACCATCGATGCTCTCGATGGGGTGGTTGTTGAGGTGGGTGATGTAGCACTGGACTGGGAGTGCGGCTGGTGCTGGTCAGCCGGTGGTTGTGGAGGTGGTTGACGCGACTGGGTGTGCGGCCTTGCTGGTCGGCCGATAGGACTCGCTGATGAGGAGTCCTGGTCTGTCCACCTCCTTCACGGTCGCGGCGCGGTCAGGGCGATGCTCTGGACGGCGCTGCGGGCTCCGTGACGAACTCGGCGCTGTCGCTGGAGGGCGCTGCGAGCCGCTGCGCTGTGCTGCGAGCTGCGAGCTGCGGGCTGCTGCGCCGCGCTGCTCGGGGTTGGTGGCCCCGAGTGGCACGCGAGGTATGGGTAACACCGCGGCGGTGAAACGCTTTTGACGCGTTCCCGTGGGGGGCCGGCCACGGGACGCTGCGGTGACACGCACAAGCAAGCAGGCAGGCAAAGCACTGCGCTCACAAGGGCATCCTCATGCACGTGTCGTGTGACAAAGTGTTTCAGGATCCTTGCCACTCTGAAACAAGGGAACGAAAGTATGTACAGCAACACATCAGGATATGTACACGTGGGGTTAAGACTGGACTGGGGTAAGGGCATCACAGGACAATAGACACTCAGTCCCAACTCATATCCCAATCCCAGGTCCCACCCTCTCAGTGGCTGGTGTAGGCGGGGGCTCAAACACAACCCATGCCCTGCTCAGTCCGGACCCTGAAACCCTGCCAATAGGGGAGGTGTCTCTCCCAGCCACAGGCGAGTTCCTTGGAGCCAAGAGGGTCCAAGGTCAACCGACAGTAGCTCCCCATGCTCCCTGAACGGCAGGTCCCAACTCCTGTCTGAGCCTCAGATTTGGCCCCGCCATTATCCCCTAGGAGTTGGTAGCTGAAAATGGGCTGTTTCAGCCCAAACTGATATTAGCTCCGAAAACTCCAAAATTGACCTCTCGTCCGGACCCGCCAGAGGTAGGGACGAGGCAACTGACCCTATGCCCTTGGAGTACAAACTCCCTGGAGCCCTCACCCAACCTGGTTCCCTCTGAGGTCCCGGCATCAGGGCAACACGGATTCGTCAAGTGGGGTCACGATGCCAAAATCACCAAAATTGGCGTTATTCCCACGCGTGGCTCGCCCGGCCAGGGCAAGGCCAATGGCTCGCAGGTTAGGAGGCAGGACCTAGGACTTATATCTGAGTGTACAACTTGAAATTAGGTCCGGGTCCCCTTGTGGGCATAGGAATATGGGGCCGCCAATTGACCACACGGGGGGTTGAAATTGGGGTCCCAAAATGGGGTCATTTTGGCTGCCTGAAATGAGCCAAAATTTGGGGTGCTCCCAATAAAATATCTCCACGCCGGCTTGGAGATCGGATCCGCCATTCCATACGCGATCCACCGGGAGTCCAACGCAGACTGCCATGCCCTTGGCTCTCAGAGGTCTTTATGCCACTCGGCGTGGTGATGATCCCAATTGGGTCCACAAATGCCAAAATAGCAAAATTGCCCACACTCACTTCGGGCTAGCACCTTAACGAAGGTTGCTCCGCTTCGCCCACGTGGTGTGTGAACCATGGGGACCAATATACATAACACCCATGTCATATATGGTCCATTGGTCCATGCGTCCCGCGTGCACGGGTGGGCTGAACATAGTGCACGGCGGGCAGCAAAAGTGGAAAATTGCTCAAAATGGCCAAAAATGCGCACACTCATGGTTGGGGCAAATGAGGCACATGCCCGACTTGGACCGGAGTGTACCATAGGATAGGTATCAAGTCATATGTGTCCAACATATCTTTTGGGCGTCGCCCAACTCCTCCGGTTTTGGGAATGGCAGGGTAGCCAAGTGAGCCCATGATTTGGGATTGTCCCAAATCGCCAACATGGCGGCCACGGTATGCCAAGCCCAAGAGGAGTTATTCGCCGGGTCAAAGATATGTTGGGCACCGAAGTATGTACCCTCATAACATACTTGAGTCATGATGTCAATTGAGCGCAACGTTGAGATACACGGTCGCCACTTGACATCATGACGGGCGAAAAACGGCAAAATTGGCACAAAGACACACAAAAGTGCCTTGAAAGGTGCACAATTATATTATAATATCTTCGGCTTGGATCGTGCAATCAACTAATCCTTCTAAACACAATGACTTGACACCAATGACCTTCGATTCCACATATGTGCTCCACTTGGGGCGCTTTGAAAGGCTACGAGCGCTAACTCTCAAGTGGGCACATGAAAATATGGAAAGTGACAAAACATACACATTGCTCCCAACGCATCGCTTTAGGTTCTTCACACAAGCTTCCCTCCACGAAGGTTAGGCTTGCAATTGATCGTGGGGAGTATGGAGAAGGGGCTTGCGCAATATGAGGTCCATTGGCGGGTTTGGCTTGGAGCGATGGACCCGCCAAATGGGCACGCAACACAACACATGGCACATACCACATATTGCCCAAAAAGGTAGCTCCCCCCACGATATGTCATGCCCCTCCAAGGGCATAACTTTGTGTCAATCGCTCATAGGAACTCAAGGAGAGTTCCTATGCAACACCAACACTCGCGCGCTACACTCGAAAGTTATCTTAACGCACGCAATATCATGGCCAAAGAGTTATAACGCAAACTCTACCCTCTTGACCATGATCCATTACGCTAGCGCGCACGTGTGGAGACGCAAGGCATATAATGCTTCCTAGATTACGTCGGGAGTATTGTGAATACATCCCACGTTTTCTTATTGTCATTCCTCGCAAGCGGCACGAGATATGACCCTCACAAGTGGCCTCACGAATCAACTTTGTTTTGCCCATATCTCTAAGACAAATGGAGGGCAAGACAAAAGGAAAGTTGATTCGTGCATAGGGAAGCACGTAGGTCCACTCGAAAGAGGTCAAATCAAGTGCGGGGATGTCGTAGTCGAAAATCCGATTTCGACATCCTGAAAAATTCGGATTAAGGTTGCGAGTGTAAGATGTGAAAATTGCGGATGCATCAATGCAATTCCTGAAGACTTTAGAGTCTTCGTCACGATTTGCGCTAAAATATCTGTATATAACAGTTAAACTGGCGGTTACGCTAAAGTCGCGAGCTAACCGCCAGCTGTCAAAACAGTGCATATCAGAACGGAAGCGTAAAAATTGACGGAAACAATATGAAAATGAAAGCCTGTTGATTCCTGATATTCTGATGCATAAATCTTCGCTGGCGGTGCATCGGTTGCCGATGCGGGGCTTTACAGCACGGAACACGCTCCCGCCGGGCTCGCACCGGGCGTCAACGGACGCCTTCCCTTTCGTACATGGGGTTAGTGGACCGGAGACCGGTCTTCCCTTCCGTACATGGGGTTAGTGGACCGGAGACCGGTTGTATGCCCTAACCTAGCCATGGGGTTCTGGGTACCGCTTCAATGGTAGCACTTGACCGGGTGGCTGACCATACATTCTCAGTTCTTTTGGTCCCCCGTGCCGAGCCATGCTCGCTTTGGTCCACGGGCAAAGTCCACGTCATCACAGAAGAGAAATTTTCAACAATCTCTGTAAAATATGTTAAAACAACGTCAAGCTGTCACACAAAAAAAGTACTTTTTGCCGTAATTTTCGCGGCGCACCTTCGAAGCTTCTGAATACTACCCCGTGATCATTCTGTTCCAAATCTCTCAAAGATCGTTGTGAGCTATGTCCTGGAACCTAACTCCATAACATGTCCAAATGCCGCCCACAACACGCCACTGCGCAACTTCAAAAAATAGCAAAATGTTAATCCTCCAACGCACCAACCACGTGCATTATATGTCGTCACCAACCCAAATACCTACCTAACACGTGCTATGCACCACAAAGGACCTCGATAAAAAGAGTTTGAAGGCAGATGGTTCCAAGGCTCCTTGCGCTAACACTCGGAGGGAGACCCATGATGACCAAAAAAAAGCAGCCGGTTTTCAATGATGCTAGCATACGCCAAAAACCCTTACAAGACAGCCCCCGTTCTATGACCATACGAAAGCCGGGATAAAACCTCATAGTACAAATTGAAGGGCAACAATAGAGCTTTGATTTGGTCGGGTGGCGGCTATGTACCTCAACGGTGTATTCCCGCGGCGTCAAATTCCGTAACGTCCATGATTGAGAAAAAGCACTTTTTTAGCAAAATTGGTCTCCCTCCAACGGCTGTAACTCGGCGCCACCGGGTCGTTTGGACCTATATTTCTTTCTCCCGCGACCCTTGGACCTTGCCGGAGGTAATGATTTTTGATTAGGGGCCAGATGAGCCACAAGCGCCCGGAATTTTCTGTCGCCAGTTGACCCGCGTTTCGAAAATTGCTTTTCTTTCCCAACTTGAACCCTTCGCCAAACGGCCAAAACGGATCGGTTTCTCGAAATTCCAAATGCCATCTGGATGGTTTTCCAATGGCGTTCACAAATGTGCAGTCTGATTCCGATTGCGTCAAAATTCATTTTTCGCGATTTTTTTTCTATATCCTGGAATTCTGCAACAATTTCCAAAAACGGAACCTGCTTCGTTGTAGGCCCAGGCCTGCAGTACACCAATGTGGGGTCCGTTGGTCCCCACTGTTGCCGAACAGCTCCTCTCCTGCAGCAAAGTTTCCTGCCATTTTAATTGTGGCTTTTTACGATTTGGCGCGGCGGGGCCCATCCCCCACCGCTAGCACCGGTGGGAGCGCGGCAGAGGGCCGCGGGTGCAACAAGCCGTGGTTCGCCCGGCCCGCCCACCCGCTGCAAGACGTGCACACACAAAGTGATACAGAAATATGCATCAATACAGCCATGGAACATCAAAATGATTCTGTTTTGGGTAGGTTTGCAAAACCAAAGCAACAAAGCATCCTACCATGCTTGCTTTCCTTTTCATTCATATCCGCATTTGAGTAATGACATAGCTACACATTGTTCAACATCAATGTATACATTCAAACAAAAAGCCTTTCCAATGTTTTGTACGGCCACAATGTCGCTCTACAACTAAAGATGATTGGTTAGAGTCAAACATAGCTATAACAAAGTTGTCGACTTCCATCCCGTGGTTATGTAGTATTTTAATAATTTGTACACTTGCTCCGACGTGTATGCGCATTAACAAAATCAACTCATCAACAAGATCTGAGTTCTTCTATACTTTCACATACACTTGCGCAAATGGTTGTAGCCAAGTCAGATGCAATGGAATAAATTTTTTTGGGCCACCTTTGACATTAGTGCTTCCGCTAGGCTTGGGAAGGTCTCGCTACGCTCCCCCTCCCCAAGCCTAGGGATGTTTTTTTTTGCCGTCATCGGTCCAGACTTCTACATAATTTGTACACTCTTTTTGTTTCAATCGCCGAACTTATCGTGCCGAAAGCTCCTACGCAAGACCACTCCAAGCAGCCGTCGAGTCATACAACATATGTCCAGCCTTTGTTTACGTGCAATCAATCAACTCTCCGGGTTGGAGGAGGATCTATATTTCGGTGACCATGATGTTTGCAAAATGAGGCATGAAAAATCGGATTCGCAAATGATTTTTTTTGCAGAGCATCAAATGTTCATTTTGTCGCACCTTTAACACTTGGCAACAGCAAGACCCCGTTGGTTCCTAGTACGTCCTTTTCGCTTTCAACCGGCCCGCATGGTTACTGCGCAATAGGTCATCCCTAGATGCATGCTCCAAAGCTTATACCCTGTAAGTTACTACAAATTCCTGAAAACCTCCAACTCAGAAGCCGACCTGATGGTAGCACTTGACCGCGTGGCTGACCATGCATTCTCAGTTCTTTTGGTCCCCCGTGCCGAGCCATGCTCGCTTTGGTCCACGGGCTAACTCCACGTCATCACAGAAGAGAAATTTTCAACAATCTCTATAAAATATGTGAAAACAACGTCAAGCTGTCACACAAAAAAAGTACTTTTTGCCGTAATTTTCGCGGCGCACCTTCGAAGCTTCTGAATACTACCCCGTGGTCATTCTGTTCCACATCTCTCAAAGATCGTTGTGAGCTATGTCGTGAGACCTAACTCCATAACATGTCCAAATGCCGCCCAGCACACGCCAATGCGCAACTTCAAAAAATAGCAAAATGTTAATCCTCCAATGCACCAACCACGTGCATTATATGTCCTTACCAACCCAAATACCTACCTAACACGTGCTATGCACCACAAAGGACCTCGATAAAAAGAGTTTGAAGGCAGGTGGTTCCAGGGCTCCTTGCGCTAACACTCGGAGGGAGACCCATGATGACCAAAAAAAAGCAGCCGGTTTTCAATGATGACGGCATACGCCAAAAACCCTTACAAGACAGCCCCCGTTCTATGACCATACGAAAGCAGGGATAAAACCTCATAGTACAAATTGAAGGGCAACAAAAGAGCTTCGATGCGGTTGGGGAGCGGCTATGTACCTCAACGGTGTATTCCCGCGGCGTCAAATTCCGTAACGTTCACGATTCAGAAAAAGCACTTTTTTAGCAAAATCGGTCTCCCTCCAACGGCTGTAACTCGGCGCCACCGGGTCGTTTGGACCTAAATTTTTTTTTCCTGCGACCCTTGGACCTTGCCGGAGGTAATGATTTTTGATTAGGGGCCAGATGAGCCACAAGCGCCCGGCATTTTCTGTCGCCAGTTGACCTGCGTTTCGAAAATTGCCTTTTTTTCCCAACTTGAACCCTTCGCCAAACGGCCAAAACGGATCGGTTTCTCAAAATTCCAAATGCCATCTGGATCGTTTTTCAATGGCGTTCACAAATGTGCAGTCTGATTCCGATTTCGTCAAAATTCATTTTTCGCGATTCTTTTTCTATATCCTGGAATTCTGCAACAATTTCCAAGAACGGAACCTGCTTCGTTGTAGGCCCAGGCCTGCAGTACACCGATGTGGGGTCCGTTGGTCCCCACTGTTGCCGAACAGCTCCTCTCCTGCAGCAAAGTTTCCTGCCAATTCAATTGTGGCTTTTTACGATTGGGCGCGGCGGGGCCCCTCCCCCACCGCTAGCACGGGAGGGAGCGCGGCAGAGGGCCGCGGGTGCAACAAGGCCCGTGGTTCGCCCGGCCCGCCCACCCGCTGCAAGATGTGTGCACACAAAATGATATAGTAATATGGATCAATACAGTGATGGGACATCAAAGGCAAAGAAACATTCTACCGCGATTGCTTTCCTGCCATTGACCCATATGTGCATCGGCATAATGACATAACCACACATTACTGTTCAACATCAATGTATGCATTTAAACAGAAAGCCTTTTCCATGTTTTGTGCTGCCACAACTTCTCCCTGCAACCAAACAATCCATTGGTTCGAGCCATACATACGTTTAACAAAGTTGTCATGTTTCATCCCTTGGTTATGTTGTATTTTTATTTGTTTATACACTTGTTCCGATGTATATGCCCATTAGCAGAATTAACACATTAGAAACATCTGAGTTCCTCTATACATCCACAAACACTTGTACAAATGGTTCCGGCCGTGTCAAATAAAATGGAATGAATCTTTCTGAGCCATCTTTGACATCAGTGCTTTGGCTAGGCTTGGGAAGGTCTCGCTACGCTCACCCTCCCCAAGCCTAGGGATGATTTTTCATTACCGTCATTGGTCGAGACTGCTACACAATTTGTACACCATTTTTGTTTTAATTGCCGAAATTCCCATGCCGAAACCTCCTACGCAAGACCTGATTGAGTTATCCCACATATGTACAGCGTTTGTTTACATGCAATCAATCAACTCTATGATTTGCAGGGGGACCTACATTTCGGTGACCATGATGTTCGCAAAATGAGGCCCCAAAAATCGGAATTCGCAAATGATTTTTTTCACGGTGCAGCAACTGTTCATTTTGTTCCACTCTTAACGCTGGCCAACAGCAACAGCCCTTTGCTTCCTACTGCATCCTTTTCAATTTCAACCGGCCCACATGGTTACCGCGCGTTACGTCATCCCTAGATCCATGCTCCACAGCTTGTACCGTGCATTGCAACTTCCTGGAAACACCCAACTCAGAATACGACCTGATTGTGGCGCTTGACCGGGGGAGAGACCATGCCTTCTCAGTTCTTGTGGTGCGCCGTACGGAGCCACGTTCGCTTCGTTCCACGGGCGAACTCCACTCCAACAGGAAATTTCAACAATCCTTGTAAAATATGTGAAAACAACATCAACTTGTAGCACAAAAAAGGTACTTTTTGGCATTATTTTTGCGACCAACCTTCGAAGCTCCCGAACATTACCCCCCGTTCATTCTGTTCTACATCTCTCAAAGATTGTTGTGCGCTTTGTCCCAAGGCCTAACTCGAGAACATGTCCAAATGCCGCCCAAAATACGCCACTGCGCAACTTCAAACAGTTGCAAAATGTCAACCTCCCAACGCACCAACGACCTACAATATATCTTCTCACCAACCCGAATACCTGCCTCACACATGCTATGCACCACAAAGGACCCCGATAAAAAGAGTTTGAAGGCAGATGGTTCCGGGGTTCCTTGCACTAACACTTGGAGGGAGACCCATGATGGCCAAAAAAGGCAGCCAGTTTTCGCTAATGACATCATGCTTCAAAGACCCTTCAACACAGCACCCGTTCTATTTCCATGCGAAAGCACGCACAAAACCCCATAGTGCAAATCAAAGGGCAACAGTAGAGCTTCGATTCGGTCGGGGGCTGGCTATGTACATCAACGCTGTATTCGTGCAGCGCCGAATTCCGTAAGGTCCACAATTGAAAAAATGCACTTTTCTACCAAAATCGGTCTCCCTCCAACCGCCGTAACTCGGCGCCACCGGGTCGTTTTGACCCAAATTTTTTTTTTCCGCAATTCTTGGACCCGGCCGGAGGTGATAGTGCTTGATTGAGGGAGGGATGACCCAAAGGCCCACGGCAATTTCTGTCACCAGTTGACCCGTGTTTCGAAAATTGCCGCTTTTTCCCAACTTGCACCCTTCGCCAAACGGCCAAAACGGATCGGTTTTTCGAAATTCCAAATGCCATATGGATCGTTTCTCAATGCCGTTCACAAATCTGCAGTCGGATTCGGATTTCGCGAAAATTCATTTTTTGCGATTCTTTTTCGGGATCCTAGGAATCTGCGAGAATTTCCCAAAAGGGCTCCACTAACCTTGTTGCCCTTGACCTGCCATCCACCGATGTGGGGTCCGTCGGTCCCCACCATCGCTCTTTGCCTCTACTGCAGCAGAAAAGTTTCCGGGACCATAATATGTAGGGGACGACCATCTGGCGCGGCGGGGCCCCTCCCCCGACGCGGGCACGGGAGGGAGGGCGGCATACTGCCGCACAAGCAACAATGGTGGCACGCGCATGCTACCAGGGGATCGCATGTCCATGGCACCCAATCCACCGATAGCAACTTTATTCATTGCTGGAAACCACTGCAAAACAGATGGCATGGGGTTGTAGTACCAGTCTGAATGTTGTTGTGAGCAAAAAGAACCATCAAAAATATACCCAGCCCCTCTTTCCCTCTACAATCAGCCCGGAATCACCAAGTGTTGAATTTCTGACCATAAAGACCACGGTCAGAAAAAAAGCATCAAAACAACAGTCACATGGGGGCTTCGTGCTTGGACAAGCCCGGGCTTGGCCATAGAACAATGGAAAGTTCAGCGATAAGTCCCCACCGCCAAACCTACGCCCTCAATTATCAAGTATCACGCGGCGGAGCCGCGACACACATTGTCCCATCTGTCCAGCGAAGCGCCACAGCTCATCCGCGGATACGGCGCCGGAGGCGCCGCCACAGTTCGTCAAGATAGGTCAGGCTTCCCTCCCTAACCCTCGGCAAGAACTGGGTTGAGACAACTGGAACCGCAAAAACCGCCCCCCTGGTGACCGCTAAAAAGAACCCCCAGCGGCCTGCCAACCGGGGTTCGAACCCACGACCCATGATGTGGGAGACAAGCGTGTTTCCGATATGCTACTATCCGATGTGCTGTGTACCGGTCTTTTGAACTACAAGGTCTTACCCCCTCCCCCTTGGTCCCAACGGTTGCACTTGCGGTTTGCACTTAGTGCAGACCTTCAAAAGTCGGATCAACCGCGAGGGTCGATCCCCGGCAGCGTGTCCACCGCCTTCGCCACCAAACATGGCGTGACGTGGGAGCCACGCGTCTTTCAGATATGCTCCTCCCCTGTTGTGACGCAGTACTCCAGAGGCGCCACTGGCGCCCCCTCCGTCTGAGAACTCGACCCCGCCCCCCCGTCGCCTCTTCCTGCTCTCACTGACATCCGTGCTGGATTCGTCACTGTCACTGTCCCACGCCCCCCGCAGTCGCGTGCCACTAACATCCATACTAAACGATCCTTCGTCCGAACTGGATAGAGGGAAGTCCTCATCCCCCGACGTCGACGACGCGGTCGAACTGCCGCCTAACGTCCCCCCTGAGTCACCCTCTGATCCAAGGTCCAAGTCGGATACTTCCGCCATTGGCTCCAGCCCCAGAGCATCCCACTCTGTGACACGGCGCCGCTTACAAAAAGGCAGTAGGTTATAGGCGTGTAGTTCCCGGCCCTGCCCCGCTAGCTCGTCGGCTGCCTCATTGCCGGTCACCCCGAGGTGCGAAGGCACCCACCGGACCTGCAACTTGTCCCCCGCCTCCCCGCGCAGCCAATCGATGTGCTCCCACAAATCTCTGTGCCCTACCTCCCCTGATGACGTGCGCCACCCATGCCTCTTCCATTTCTCTGTCCACACTGTAATGGCTTTAAATACATACTTTGAATCTACCACCACGACCATACGCTCCCCCGTCGCCCGACTAAGCATCGCGTGCAACACCCCCCGCAATTCCCCCCTGCTGATACTCTGCCGCTCATGCGCTGGCACGTGCGCTCGAAAATTGCGGCTACTGTTGGCCCCGAACCACACACCATACCCTGCTTGCATCCACCCCGGCACGCGTTTCGCGGAGCCATCCGTGTATACCACCACCCAGCCCTGCAGCTCCGCCAACAGCGATTTCTTGTGGCTGCCCCATTTTTCCTCCTTTAACTTCAACGGATCTGGTCGCGCAGACGGCTACTTGGCCGTCGTGGGGGCCTGGGGCGCCCTGTGGAACATTGTTTTATGTTCCGCCGAACTGTGGAGCTGAGCTATCAAATGCCGTAGGTCAACTCGACTGCATGACATATTGCGCCCCCCCCTCCAACTTTCCAACACACTCACCCATACAGCAACGAAATCCTCCAGTGACACCTGCCGATGTTGGTATTTCACCTCGCAACGCAGCTTCCACTGTGCTCGCAGGCCCGCCAACAAAACGAGACCCTGTGTTGTCTGCAGCGACAACAGAGGCTCCTCCAGCAGAAGCCTGCTGGGCTCAACTGCTGCCCCCGACCCCTGCGCCAGGCCAAACGCCTTTCTTACCGTATCAAACATAAAAGCCGAAAAATAACAAGGGTACACAATCCTGCCTCCTTGGGTAACCAGAGCACAGTGGTAGGAATGCAAATTTAGGAGCATAGTCCTTGGTTGCTTAGAATAGTGTTAGTTGGGGACATTTGAGCCTAAAAAAAATGCCCGGTGTGCGCCCAGCACACTAACGTTTCCCCTGAGTGGTTGGGTAGTTCATCATCATGGATCAGTGGAAGTGGGAACATGAAGCAAAAGCCCAGAAATGCCCAAGAAAAATACACCAATGGTATCAACAACTCACCTATGAAAAAGAGATGGATAAATGGTGCCAGAGTACACTCCCAGTTGCCTGTGCTCGCATCAGACCTGTGGTTTGGGGTTAAAAGCAGCCTAACTTGTGCACAGCAGCAAGTGCGTGGAGCAAGATGCATCCCCTTAAAATGCCATTGCATTAGCACCGAACCAAATTCAGCACCAAATCAAAACTGCCGCCGACAATACTTTACACAAGAACATACGCTGGACAGTGGGGTTGTAGTGAACATGTTGCTCCAACAGATACAGATACCTTTGAGTGCAATTGTGGCCTGCTGTGACTGCCAGCTGCAGCAAAGAGGTAGACAACAGCTCACTGAAACAGTTGCTGTGCAGAACCTGAACATGTATGCACACGAGATGAACAACTGAAATTAGTAGGCCGCACAAGCTGTGCACAGGGGCAGGATAAGGTTTCTACCAAACGCGCTTACACCTCCCTCCCTCCCCCGGAACTGTTTGAAAGGAAAAAACTCGTGGCCAACTGACCATAGGCACTCTTGTGTCGCACTGAGTGCACCGCTGGGGGGTGCAGGAGCAGTCTCATACAACATCCGAAAAAGTTGGCCAATGGGCGGCGGGGAGGGGGGGGGGGGGGGTCAACAGGGGGGACAACACCAGCCAGCCAAGGCACCCAGCAGCAGATACTGGAAGCACTTTGGACCTCACAAAGCTGGTGCACCGCAGCGGTTGATGGTAACTCGGGGCTGCACGAAGTATGCAGCACTTGTTTCTGCCTCTTGTTTTGAAGTGCAGCCTAGAAGCCTTTCCCCACTAATCTATGTACAGCCCCCCCCCCCCCCCCCCCGGCGGCCTGCATAAGTACGGCCCAGGTTGCATTAAACAACGGTGACAGAAGGCCACCGTTGTAGGACAAGGTGTGCTAACGTGTGGACATGAAGGGGGTAGATGTTCGGTACTGCCACATTTGCCATCCCAAGGACATCAAAACAAATCAAAGAGCCTGCACGCCAAAGCAGAATGATCTGATGGGCAGAGAAAACTCTTGCATGCTCCAGCTCCTCTTTCCTTGTCAAGTTTTGGTGACTTCACACCCTGAACCACTGAAATGTCAGTCCCCAAAATGACAGTACCACGGGTCATCGTGCTGAGATGAGGCAGGGCTTGTGCAAGAGGGAGGGGGGGGGGGGGGGGGGTCCTCCAGCACCAAAGGTCTCAGTCCATTATCTGGCATTATGTACCACACGGTCGGCATGAAAATGAAGAAAACAACCAGGAAAAAAATTCGGGGTTCATTTGCGTTTCTATTTCCTGGATGAAGCCCTGGCCAAATCTTGGAAGAGTTTGTGGCACCCACACAGACCCACCATTCATGTGTTCAGCCTCTTTTTATTGAGGAGCGGTTGCAGTTGATTACAGCAAGTCACAGGTACCTAAGGATACCTGTTGGGATTGTTGTTTCCAGCCCGCTGATCACTAATAGCCACCAACCACTACAGGGCAGATGGTATGCTGAAAACAATTCTACAAGGATCCGTAAGTTTCTGTTCTGATGGACGTTGTTGAGGTTAGGTGTCAGACTGTCTGTATTCCACATTCAGCAACATCGCAGTGAGCAACACCATATATTGTAGCCTCGCCATTCCGGGCCAGGTTCAGGCAAAAGAGCACTGCATCCCTTTTCATTCTAGCAAAGCTGCAATTCAGGAAATCGGAGCCCAAAACGAAAGAAGAAAAAGCGGGGGTGCCTCGCGCGAGAATGGGCAGATAGGGCAGAGGTGCAATCCAAAGAGAATGCTCCGAAAATAATCGCAACGTTTGCTGCAATATGTCAGGATTGCCTACTGCAAGTTGTGCAGTGCAGCATGCAAACGTTGCCGCTGGGCAACACGTCGAATGACCATTTCTCTAGAATCCCATGCATTGATGCCTTTCATGCAAGGAAAAAGGAGGCTTGCAAAATAAGGGCACAACATTGCATCCAGTGCCCATGAGCTACTATGTATTCTTGGCCCATGATGGTCAGTTTGTGCACGCAAACCGCATGCACAAGTTACCACAGCTCACCCCAAATTATGAGCTGAGCAGTTTATCAAGCAGCCCGCAGGTGTCACAAAACTACATGCACACACACACACACACACACACACACACACACACACACACACACACACACACACTTCGTGCGGGTAACCAGGGGCCCAATACCAACGGGCGCACAACGTCAGTGAGAACAAACAGTGCAAGCGGGCAAGGCACTGGTCACCGGAACAATCTCAGCAGGCCATGAACACAACGGGTAGGCGAGGTCCTTTCTGAAAGGGGAGTGTAACAGAGCAGAGTGACGCGATTCACTGGGGTCAGATCATTTGTGCACCTGTTCTCACTACCAGTAAGCTGGGTTGAAGCACGCAGCGCTACTCACATGTCTACCTACTCACAATAATATATGCACGGGCCCCAATTGTCGATGGAAACAGGCGTAACCACCCGTTCACACACACAGCGCCCCGTTGGGGGCACACGTGGTCACGGGTCATAGGGTTGCGGCGTGGTCCGATAGCAAGGGGCCAGTCGGAACACCGTGAACCTATAATGCCGTTCGGGGACAGCTGTGGCGACAGGTACCAGCTACTGTAACTAGGTCCTGCCCAATGTGCACATTTCGGCGCAAAACGAGACATGGCAACAGTGGGGCATGGGGAGGTGGGGGAGAATGGAATATGAGTATTTGACCCTCTGTGAATGGGCGTGGCGGCTGGTGGATAGGGCTCTGGTGACACACACGCACGCACGCACGCACACATACACGCGCGCGCTCATTGAGAACCGCGAGACAAGAACAGAGCAAAGAAAAGCGGTTGGAGAAACTCCTTAGGAACTGCAGAGCAGTGCTAGACATCTTTCAGTCTGGTAAAGCGGGCACAGCGCAAGTGCGATCGTTCTTTTGGAGGTTGAAGTGTACAAGGCTACCGCTTCCCTCAGACCTCAATTAATCCACGGAGGAGTGCGTGTTCACTACTGCCCAGGCCATGCTGGGTGCTTCCACCCAACAACACACACGCACACACACACACACACAAAATCTAAAGGTCGGTAGGCTTCTTCAGCAAGTGTCTGTGGAGCATCATGTTGGTGTGTACCCCTCAGGCCAGATGTCTGGTGGAATTATGGCATCTGGTGGAATTACGGCATCTGCATACCGTTGGTTGTCTGATTCTGCGTTTTTGTTGAGCCAGTGGACCAGCTTTCGGCTGACTTCTCGCTATGTGCATGGCTGGTGGTGGGCTATTGCATACACCGCGCGCATGGTGCTTTCTACTCCCCATGGGGAAGCCGAGTACACACGGTGCACTGCTTTGTGTAGTGCTCGGATTACCACTATGCATGGATACTTGCTAGCCTTTGCTACCTACGCCCATGCCAGAGCGTAAATGATTCAGGCTGCCCATGTTTTTTGCCAAGGCACGGCTACCGTTAAATTACTCATCAGGATACACGGAAGGTATGCATGTGGAGCACGGCGGGGGGTGATACGGGGCATCCCGTGCAAGAGGGAGCTGACGGCGTTTAACGCTGCGGGGTGCGTTGAACCCAAACTAGCCCCCCCCCCCCCCCCCCCCCCATACACACATGCACACACACACACACACACACACACACACACACACACGCACACGCACACGCACACACACACACAATAGACACAACAAACACTTAGACGGCCCAAGTTGCCCACCCCCCCCCAAACGGACCCCCGACAAAAATGTCGCAGATGACGGTCATCAAAAACGCGTTCTACAGGGGTGAAATTTTAGCAACAAGCAGCGCACGTCTGTTTCCGCTCATTTTTGACTACCCCCATATACGTTTTTGGCACTTTGCGCACAACACCAACTTGAGGCTGGGCCCTGTGAAATATGGGGAAAACAGTCAAATTCTGAGGAGGAACCCCACGGAATGCATGTGTGTCTATGCACGCTTCAATATCACTACACCAGCGGAGGCACTACTCGTCGACGCATACCATTTTCATCAAAATTTGTTCTGCAGACAGTGAAACACTGAAGTTGATCTAGAAACAGACAGATCTCACCAAAACCTGCTGCACAGGGACAAAAATCGCAAACAGTTGTTTGGTTCCAGACACACGACGCGTAACCTGGTGAAAAATTACTGTATTCCACAAAAGGAATTGTGGTCCGCAACCAAATGACATAAAAAAGTGACAAGGGACTGGCAGTCTCGTGTTGGTGAAGGGAAAACTGTCAAAACAGACCACTGGGACCCAGAGAGCAGACTGGCACGCCAACAGGGTGCCACAGTGTTTATATGTTATGAATAGATATCGTGGTCACTGAGCAGGTTTACAACAACAGTGTGCAACCAACGGCAACTACAACAAAGCACGTTTAATTCTTTTTGGAGCCATTGAATCGGTCCTTCCATGCCTGAAACCAAATCTTGGCCTTCTTGGAAGCAGACGACTGAGAATCGGTTCCCGCAGCTGCACACTCGTCAGGAGGTGATGCCTGGGCTTTTTTGTGTCCTTTGCCTTTTGACTGGGATGAGGAGGCTTTGTTCTCGTCTCCTTTGCGTGTGCGACCACCTTTTTTGCCAATGCCCCGTGACTGCTTCGGTGTACCATACACAGCGTTCTGTGGGGTGGCGCCCACCTCTTCCACTTCCTCCTCAGACTCCTGCTCTCCCTCTGCCTTCTCAGGCACACAGCTGCAGTCCACATGGCAACCCTCCGCGAAATTTTCAAACACTGCATTCCAGGGGATAGGGCTCAGCCCATCAGCGATGCGTAAATTGCGGCATACAAGGGCACCAACGTCTGCAATAGACTCCTGCTCCTTGGGCAAACCCAAAACCACACTGATGGGTACCGGCATGCGCATTGCCAGACTGTAGGCCAGCTGTACAGAACCACTGATAACCAAGAACCACAGGGTACTTGCTTCTGAGGGTACTGCATCCGCCAGGTGGTGCATGAGAAACCCAACAACCTCCGTACACAGCTGGTTCACCATTGGACCACGAGAAAAGGCAAAGTAGCGAGGCACCTGTATAAGGGAACAGTGAGTCTGAGACCCCTACTGGTGCAGCCGGACTGGCCGATGCCGTCCGGTTCCAGACATTTTCCCACAACTTACCCTTCTTAGGACGCATTCTGCCTCATACGTGTCTGGTTCTAGACAAACTTTAGGATTTATCGGTGCACACAACGTGACTGTGGTAGCAGGCAGCAGGTAGCAACAGCTGAGAGCAATACCTTCTTGGGCAGCGGATTTTTGGAAACAATCCATAGCTCAGTGAATCCCATCGAGTACTGCTCTGTGAGAGATCCCACAATAAAGCAAGCCACGCAAATTGTTGTCAACCCCTTGTTGTCGTGCAGCTTTCGGAGACCATCCAGCACTCCCAAGACGTCACAAGCGGAGCCAACAATGAGAACAAGCGTCCCAGACACCAAATTGCGGCTGACAACGGAATGGATGCCTTCCATATGTCCCTTTGGAACTTCAACAATGATCAGGCAATACGGCATGTTGGCCACCGTAGAGTGCAGCGGAGTACCAGATGCCATCCCAGTGATATGCATGACCCCATCCAGGGACTTGCTGTCAGTCACCCCCGCCTCTGGGGCCTCAGACCCAATGTTCACGGTGATGAAGTTGACATCAGCAGCGATCTTGACCTCAGGGTTCACAAGGGGACGTTTAAGGGCATCACGGAGGGGAGCATACGTGCCGTCACTCCACATTGCAGCAGTGACGACATACTTCCAGGGGGGCCAGCAGTTCTGCTCAGACCACTTCCAATTGTACGTCTTGAAGGTGACATGGGTCTTCGACAAGAGACTCTGTTCACAACGGGCCCGTTCTGCAAGCGCTTTGCGACTAGGGTCAACCAGGTCGTTGTCCGGGTGGCAGAGATGATGTTCCCACAGACGTGCAGCCTTCAGTTGCTTGGCCTTTTTTGTAATCATTGGCAGTGACACATAGCTGGAGCCCATGTACTGCGTAACCTCCTCGAGGTCTGGTGGGATGAGGCCTTCGATGCACTTCCAAAAGTGCAACTTTACTGGCAGTCCACGATTCTCCAATCCATCGACAGCAGCCACAGCCTTATCCCCCATCACTTGCACCCAGGCGGCAATCGGAAACCAGGCTTTTCTGACAGTGTCCTGCGGAGCAGACAGGGGTGGTAGCCAATTTTCGAATGGCAAGGCTATTTAGCAGACTGTTGTTTGGTTCCAGACACAAGGAGACCTGATCTCCGTCTCATGGCTGTCAATAATTAGGTGCTGTCTGGTACCAGACACAACAGGAGGAATTCTGCTTTGACAGGCCGCATCAGTGAAATGCTGTTTGGTTCCACACATGGAGGTCCAGGCACAGGCTTTGACAGAGATAAAAATACATCAGGTGTCTGGTTCCAGACAACTGTGACAGCCTTCGTTGTGGCATGGGACAACTTTCCTGGCCAGGGACGCATGTGCACATAGTTCCTGTACTGCCACCCTGTGCAACACCAGGCATACCAGTGTCCCCTCCTTCACGTACAGCACTCCCAGGTGTTGTCGTATGGATTTCTCCTCCAGTTCATCACGGTCCAGCTCAACACGCAGGAGTTCCATCCGTGTAGACAGCTTCGGCAGGGTCGTGGCAGACTGCACAGCCTGTGATGTGACGGATGGTCACAGCAGTTAACCCCCCCCCCCCCGACGAAGCGGCTAGTCACGCAGGACAACGGGCAGGTCAAGATGGACGTCACAGGCGCAGAATATTTCACTGGTGTGCACATGCAGTGTCGCAGTGCACTGTCACAGTCGATATATCCGTGACATGCCAGCGATTGACTCCCGTATGTGCAGAGTGACATCCGTACGAACCACTTGACCAAGAAATTGCACTGACCATGTTGGAGGTTCCAAATGGGCATTCATATACTCCCGTGAGATTCGTCGACAGGCCTCGGCAATATGCTGCCCTGATAAGATCCAGTACTGCCCCACTGCGTCACACCACACTATGATTCGGATTTTTGCTGCACCTGCTAGATTCCTGCGTAGTTCTGTCATCTTGTCCTTGACAAGATCTTCATCCAGCACTCTGATTTGGCCATGCTCCCTTTTTTTGTCCCATTGCAATCTGCTGAGGGGCAGCAGGACCTCCTGGTCTTCAGTATGGTCACCAAGTTTCACTTGAGCATCTTTCCCCTTTGATGTGTCACCACGTTTCCGCTTGTGCTTGGAGGGGGCATCGTCCACGGCACTGAATTGGGATGCCAGATCAATTGAGGGGTCTGCAGAGGGTTCAATGCTACCTTGCGTAAGATCAGACATGTTGGAACCAACTGGGCGCAAAACGCAAAATGACACAAGGGCGGGCCGTTTAGCAATGTGATTTTAACTTTCTAGGCTTGCCGACGTGAGCATACCGTTTTCACACTCGGACCGCATCGTGTGCAATACACAGGGGTGTAAAAAACACAGTCTGTCTGGTTCCAGACACAACAATTTGCTTTTGAAGTGTGCAACCGGTGCGAAACAATTTATTGTCTGGTTCCGGACAAGCATGTAATGTTCTGGCAATTGACAGGGCATAAACAGTCAGTGTCTGTTTCTAGACACATATGCAGTATAATTCCGAGTTAGCGGGCTACCCAATGTGATTCTAGCGTTTCCCAAAACAGAGCAGATGACGTTGCAGGCAATGGAGGGCACAGCACACAGTCTGTCTGGTTCCAGACACAACAGCTTGACTTCAGAAGATGACATGGGTGCAAAACCATTAATTGTCTGGTTCCTGGCGGCTACGGTACTTTTGTGGGCACTAGATGGGGTACAGACACCTGGTTCCAGACACGCATGCATACAGTGTTTATTGTGCTGGCTTCCTGAACCGGGTATTCGGTTGGTTAGGTTCGCATGCTGTGGTTTTGCGGAGAAACACGGATGTAGAGCAATGCAACAGTGCACGTACGCGCGCATCTCATCAGTCCAGCACTGCGTAGGTTGACATTAGTGGCCCCTGCGGGAGTACCCCGATGGTGTAGCAACCAACTTCAGCCCTGTGCCTCGTTCCAGACACACACCTTTGACGCACCCTTGCCACTTCGGTGGGGTGTCAGCGGTCCATTGAGTCATCCTCCAGACTCACAACCTCATACTCCTCCATTTCTTGCAGTACGACAACAGGTGGCAGTTCATCATCCTGTGCGTCCACGTCCACTATCAAGTCCCCAACGGACCGGTGTGAACTTGAAACCGAGACAATTGCAGCTTCCGGGGCCTCATCATCATCATCTGCTACCGCAATTGCTGCATCCCGCATCCGCTGAGCCTGTGCATCTCGGCATGCGTGCTCGCGGGGGTCTCTGCCTGGAACAATGGTTCTCAACAACCGTAAGACCTCATCGGTGGGCGAACGCGCTGCACGTGTCAATGTGGAGAGTGATGCAGTCAAACAGTCTCTGGGGACAGGGCCACACCGCGGTTGTCCACTGGTTGCACTGGGAATTTCAAGTCCTCAGGGACAGCGGTGAATGCTGCCTTCTTTCCACTGTTCCGCTCAACATGGACCATGCGGTTCGTTGTAATGGCCAACCCTAACCTGCGTAGCCGTGACGACATAATGGCAACCAGTCCACTGTGGATCTGCCCCCGCGTCTTCTTTTCCCCGCGCTTTGGTGGTGCCATGCTCAAAAATAGGTCCAATGTCTGGTCAAAAGTCTTCATCTGGGGGTATGCGCGGCACCTATATCCGAGACGACTCAACATGGCCTCCAGGGGCTCCTCAACATAACAGCAGCCCGGGACGGCGTCATTCCAGGGTAACCACAACAGAAGGGCAACACAAAGGGTGCGTACGTAGGGGACGTTGCAGTCAGTGTCCATTGTCAAGGCTACAATCAATACCAAACTCAACTCCAATACTTTGCGGGCCGTACGGCCTGTCCCTGCTGGTCGACCATCCCAGTTGCAGTCACGAACCAAGTTTCCAAGGAGGAACGCAGCCGGAATGTAGAAGTGCAGGAGGTTCTTCAGTCCAGTCAACCATACGAGCGGTAGATTGCGGGATGACTCTGGAAACTGCATAATTGAAGTCTCCTTGTGTACGATGCGGTCCTCAATGTTGGGTGTGGCTAATAGTAGAACACAAAATTGCTTCTCAATGTGCAACAGCTTCGGGTGGCACATGATCTCTTCATCTACCGCGGGCATTTGCTGCCCAAGGTAGCCCAATATGGGGAAGAACTGACGGTGGATCATGGTACACACATACTTATAAGGGTGCCAGCAGCCATACAGCATTGGGAGAGTGGCATAGTGCTCAGCCAACTTAAAGGGGTTGTATGTCCGACTGTACATCAACTTGGCGAGTCTGTAGAATATACTTTCATCCATAAGGAAGGGCATGACGTGGCGTGTGTGAACCTGAATGGCTAGGCATTGTTCCATGATGTGGAGCAAGTCCTCATTGGAGCTGGAGACCAGGTCGGCTACCGTCAGGGGGTACCATTGCAGTGAACGAATGCTGTCTCGGTGCACATCTAGTGGAACCCGTACGTACGGGGCCTCTGGTGGATCTCGCCTAAAAGCGTCCACCGCTCGTGGGAACTCCCGGAAACTGGCTGCTATGGTCTGTGTTGTTTGCGGGATATGTGGAGAAGATCGTCAAGTGTAGGGAAACCCGGGTACATAGCAATCGCAGTTGTTTGCAACACTGACATGGCAGTGACGTTCAGACAGCAATCAGGTCGTACCGGGTCACTGCAATACCATCTGCCATACCAGTTGTCAAACTGCACCACCACCTGCTTCCCTGCCATTGATCTCCAGATGGCGTTTGTTCTGGCATGTGCCTGTTGCCCGAAAGGCGGTAACCGGCCCGAGGCAAGACCTGCATGTCAAAATTGTGTCCGCATCCCCCTGGATGCACTTATCATTGAGCCAACAGCCTTTTCCTCTGGCAGAGCCATCTTCCGACACAGTTGCATCATCGTGTACACGTGGCGTGCAAACACTCCATACCACCTTGGCCACGGTGTTTGCCCATAGCTTTGGTCAACGCTGCCATACTGCGTCCGGTTCGCCGGTTGACCCTCATCTATGCGCAGAACTCCACAAGCAGGGCTGCACCTGGTTCCTCATCGCGTAAAGTGGCATCCATAAGCTCCAGCGGTGTACCATACTTCGCTCCACGTAAGAAGTCACGCAGGAGACCAAAGGGATCTATTGCAGCACTGGTCACCTGGCTCATCAACAGTGGAACAGAACCAGACTAAACGAAACAGTGAACGACAACAAAACAGACGTGCTCAGTGACCAGACAATTGGTGGAGAGTGTCTGAAACCAGACACTGCTCACTCAAATGAGTATCTTAATCACGGAATTTCAGCAAAATGTCTGGAACCAGACACATTCTCCATGTTATGGGGGTGTACATAGGACGTATGACACTAGGGACAGACACCTGGTGACCCCCCCCCCCCCCCTGAAAGGTTGAAAATTGTTTATTTTGTCTAGAACCAGACACTGCGACCTCAAAAATTGGGTGTGACAGGGGTGGAATCTCAAAGAGTGTCTGGTTCTAGACACTTTTCGAAATTCCAAGAGAAGGGCACATAGGTGGACAAAGACAACACAGCACAAATCAAAACTTGTTCACTGAAGCGTAAAAATTACCCATGCGCAGTCACCTGGCTTTGTGTGCGCGGATATGAGAACCACAAAAACAGGCTGTCAAGCAGTCAAATTCATGTACGCGTCTGAATGACTAAAAAACAGGCTATGAAATTTCCCACCAGCCGAAATGGCCCTTTTTGGGTGTTTTGGGTTGATTTACCGGGGTGGGCAACTTGGGCCGTCTAAGAAACACAACGACGCAACACAACGCACAGATGCAACAAATTGGTAGCAAACAATGCTCATCCCGAGTGTTCAACTCTTATCACGGAAGCATCGGACAAGGAACATGTGAAATGCCACAAAGTGCCTTTCGGTGAAAAGGTGCACCACAGGAGCACGTCCAAAAGCATGTGTAGCAAGCGATGCCTCAGAAATGCAAGGTAAAGCTGCACCGCCGGTTGACACTTGCAGGGCACCACAGATCACTGTGTCAGGGCGGGTCACTATATCTCGAGAGGCAGTGGGCACAGACACATTATGACAACAAAAGTAAAGATGGAACATCGAAGGCCTCAAGGTTCGCGCTTGCAACGCCACTACGGGGAGAAACACCAAGCAGGAAGTAGGATTTGCGACAGACAAGTTGTGTGACAACTCCCGTACACTATGAGTATCTACTCTGTGCAACCTTCGGTGCCACCCAGCTCCTGAAAAACTTACTTTGGAACTGTGCCGTTTTCTGATCACAGGGCAAGGGAATGACATCACATCAGGGGTTTTGCATGCATCGATGGCCCCATACCTTGACCCGCCCTGAGACGCACTGCCACAAAGCAACAAGACATCCGGCATCTTCCCCGGAACCTGTCTGAAACATAATGCCGTTCAAAGGAATCAGAGTTTTTTGAGGTTTGAACGCTATTTTCAAATTTTTCATCATGTGTTTGACCAATAATGCGACCTATTGCCGTGGTGCTGTGTTGTGATTGTTAATGCATGCCTGGGAGTTTTTGGGCGGGTGGGGGGGGGGGTCACATTTTTGAAACTTTGTAAAAGTCGTTAAACAACCGGCAAAAATGATTAAAAAAAGTTTTTTGAACTGTTTTTTGACGTTTGAACTTTCCAAATTGATCAACCTTCCCACCAACGTAAGCACACACACATACAAAACACAACAACCTTTCATGCGCTACACCCCCGATTTCACATGGATGTCCTCCAAGGACACCCAAAGGGGCCCCCGGTGTCCCTTGGAATTCGCGGGACGATTGGGACCCCCAAAGAGCTTGGGTGTCCCAGGCGCCCTCGGTGGACCCGGTGGCGGGCTCCGCGGGCGCGGACCCGATGGCAGGCTCCACGGGTGCAGACTCGATGGCCGGATGTGCGGCGGCCTCTGTCGGTTTGGGGGTTGGGGTCTGGCTGGCCGACTCATCTGCCTGTTGGGCGGGGGGGGGGGGGGGGGGGGCTGTGTCCCCCCCCCCCCTCCCGGCCTTTTGCCACCACGCCGTGGCTGCTACCTCTGTGGCAAAGCACAAATGTGCTGCCACCGTGTACGGTGCCTCCCTAGGGCCCAACCGCACCCACTTCTCCCACCACCCCTTCACCGGGCGCACATCTCCCCCTTGCTCACCCCCTGTGGGTACGGCACCCACACTGGCGGGCCTGCGGGTGCCCCCCTTTTTGGCTACCCCTCCCCGGCCCCCTTCTCTTCTCCTTGCTTTTTCTTTTTCACAGTTACCCCCTTCGTTGCCTATCCCCCAACCTACTCTCCCGTGTGGTCTCCCCCTTGCGCTTTGTTGCCGCCTTGTTCTTCTTTGGCAGTTTTGGCAGGTTAGGGTTCACCTCCTCCTCCCCTCGCTGGAGCTGGTGGTGCTTGAGCTCGAGGAGGAAGAGGAGGAGCTTGGCTGCCGGCGCCGCTTTTGCCCGCACACGCACCCCTCATGATCCGACTCGAAGTTTAGTCGCTGTGGCGGGGCGGGCGGCGGGTTGTCCTCCACCTTGACGGCAGCGTGCGCAAGGGCCGCCTTGACGGCAGCTGGCGCAAGGGCCGCCTTGACGGCAGCTTGCGCAAGGGCCGCCTTGCCCACGGGAATGGAGGCCTTGCCGACCACCTCCAACACGACCCACGGCTGCGGCGGCCTCCCTGTCTTCACCCAAAGGCCGCTAAGCTCGGGGCCCTGCATGAATTCCTGGAAACCGCACAAGACCTACGGGCCCGCGGTTCGGCGGCTCACCAAGAGGCGGAAGAGGGCACACGGACGCCAGCCGCATGCGAGGCGTTCGTGTAGATGTTAGTGACCTCAAAAAAATTTTGACACGTAGGGCAGGGGAAAACGTTCAATGTTGAACTTTGAAGTTCTTTTTTGAAGTTTCAAAAAAGGACAAAACCGCCCAGGCCTGCTCATTTTTGGATTTGAATTTTTAAAATTGAGCGTCCAACAAACACGGACAGTCACGGACATTTTGCGCACCACGTGGGGGGGGGGGGGGGGGGCAGACTTGGAATTCTTGGCTGCTAGCTCACGCCAACAGGGGCGCTGTGCGTCTTTGCCCCCGATATGGACCGTGTAACCCGTTCTGCGGCACCTCCTAGCAGCTCCCAAGCATGCTGCTCCCAACCTATGGATGACATGGATGGACTGATTGATGAATGAGATGGTGGTGTCCTGATGTGTGCATGTAAGTGCTTGCTTGTGTTTTGTCATTGCACGTGCTTTTTTTTTTGATGTTTTGATGGTGTTTCCATTTCCTCATTTCCCAAGCTCTCCCATTTTCCCCATCTCCCCCTTTTTCCGGCACAGCTCATTTTCACAATTTTCCCATTGATCCAGATTGGTTTTTGGTGTTTCTTCAATTTTCCCAGTTCCCATGCTCTCCCATTTTCCCCATTTTCCCCTTTTCTGAGATAGCTCATTTTCACAAACCTGCTTTTGTGTTTGTTTTTTTATTTTTGTTGCTGCATTTTTTCTTTGGCATTTTTCTGATGGTCCTGTTTCTTTTCTTTATATAGGGGGGGGGGGGGCAGACTGGGGCCCATTTTCTCCTCAAACCCCCTTCCTCCAAGCATCAGACCCGCATCTGACATTAGACGTCTTCTTAGACACACTGCAAACACAACATGCCACATTAGACCTCAAACATTACACCTTATACACATACCTGGCCAACTCCTCTTCACGGGTCCCGCAAAGGGGCGTGGAAAGGGGGGGGGATGAGTGACACAAAAAAAAGTCAAAGAAGGAAAAGAGAGAAAAGGACAAGAAGGAAAAGGGGTACGGGAGGGACAAGGCAAAGCACGGCAGTGCAACACAAGGCATGGGAGCAGAGGTGAAAAGGGAGGGTGGGGGTGAGGGTGGGGTGTTGGTAAAGGAGGAGCAGGCGGACCACAACTGGGAGGGTCCGTGGAGGACATTGGGGCGGCCCCATGCACAGGGGTCCATGAGGTGTTGCCCTCCATCGCCCTCTCGAAAGGCCTCGCGGTGCCATGGATGCCTGGGGCCCTCAAGAAGGAGCCTCCTACCCTAGACTCGCCGCTCTTCCGGGGCCCCCAAAACGGCCACATCTCCCTACAATTTGTGCCGAAGCGCACCCTACAGGGTGCCATCCACCACTCCAAGCCCCCTGGCACTTGGGTGTGGTGAGGTCCGAGGATGGGGCTGGGTGGTAGTAGACAGCGGGCAGCCGGGCTTCCGCACCGCCTGCAATGCTTGGCTCCTCAGAGATGTCAGAGCGCTAGCGCATCAAGACCTTTGGGGGGATGCTGGGTTTGGTGGAATATTAGGTAATGTACCACCAATGGGCCCAGCATGGCCTCGGGCGCGCCGAACGATACGCTTGGAAGACGTTCTTTGTCCCAATTTGGGGCAAACTGATGGAGTTTGGGCTGTACAACCCTGCCGAGGCCCACAGATATGGAGGCCGCCCTCCCTGGGCAACGTTGACGCGGCCCAAGACTATCCCCGGGAGGCGGACACCGTCGAGGAGGAGGCCCAAACACCCGAGGGCTTGTTCCGCGCCGCCTGGGCCGCATCCCCAACCGTTTGGAGGTGCGTGACACCAGGTGAGACCAGTAACATTTTTCATTTGATGTGCACATATGCTAGCGTGTTAGGCCTCCGGGTCCATATTGGGCCTGCCACACCGTCAAGGGGGGCTAGGGTGCGCTTCTCACAAACGATACCTGTGCGCAGCGAAAAAACCCTTGAAAACCACCCCGGGACCCCCCACTTTTTGGATTTTGCGTTTGGGGGGGGTTTAATCAGGCTATCTGATTTCTGCCAGCAGCACGCACGTTAGGGCTGGAAGGCCCACACAATGGCGTGGTGAGGGACGGGTGGCCCGCCATAGCCTTAAAGGCGTCCCGAGCTGCATCAGCCGACCATTATAGGGTCACACACACACACACACACACACACACATGCACACAAAGACCGGTACGACACGGTGATGCATTTCTCACCACATGGTGTATTTCTAACCCCAATGTGTAACTTGAACCCCATTACAACCTCGGTGACCCCCCCCCCCCTTATGTAATTCTAACCCCATGGCAAGGGAAGAGGAGGGAGAGGGCAACCTAGTTCTTGCGCTAGGTGTGCATCGCCGTTTAGAACTGAGCATGGGAGTGGGGTTAGGGACTCGCAATCCATGCTTTGTTGCTTGACGCCTTGAGTTGGGGTAAGGGACTCTCCAACCACGCTTTGTTGCGTGTCCCATTGAGTTGGGGTAAGGGACTCTCAATCCACGCTTTGTTGCGTGGCCCCTTGAGTTGGGCTTAGGGACTATCAATCCACGCTTTGTTGCGTGGGCCCTTCAGTTGGGGTAAGGGACTGTAAATCCACGCTTTGTTGTGTGGCCCCTTGAGTTGCGGTTAGGGACTCACAATCCACGGCACGGGGGGGCCGTAGCGACAGGCCATACGCCGACTCCCTCCCACTCTCGGACCATTTTCAGGGCGGGGGGAGGCTGGGTCTGGGGGGCGGGGGGGGGGGGAGGCTGCCAAGAGGGGGGGGGGGGGGCTTCATAGCCTGACAAACATGGCATAAGATGACCGCCTCAACGCGGGAATCACTTCGAAGCATGTATGTTGGAGAAAATATTTTGAAACAAGGGGGGGGGGGATGGTAGGTGGTACTTTTGTTTAAGGGCATAGCACCCCCGAGTCCATTCCCGGCAACTATTGCTGGTGGCGCCCCACCCAGGCCGAACCATGCTTGTTTTTAGGGCAGAGTTGATGTATGTTCCGAAACCCGTTGGAGGAGCAAGGGGGGGAGGGGGTTGTTTGCAACGCGCGCACTACGTCTTTCCCAAAAAAAAATGCTCTCTCCGTGCACTACGTGCCCACAACGAGCGCACGTGCACAAGTGGGACATCGTGTGCAGGAACGCGTCGCGTGCCCTTCATGGGGTGCTCCTCCTCAGGGTCCCAAAACATGGGTGATGGAAGAGGTGGAGATAACGGAGGCGAAGAATGCCGGCCTAATGGCGCTTGTCCAGTGGACGATCAAAGTAGTCCTCATCATCGCTGGACTCATCGCTTGTGGGACGCGCTCTTTTCCTTCCGCCCCACGGTTGTTGTGTGGCCCCTTGAGTTGGCGTTACGGACTCGGGATCCATGCTTTGTTGTGTGGCCCCTTGAGTTGGCGTTAGGGACTCTCAATCCACGCTTTGTTGCGTGACCCCTTGAGTTGGGGTGAGGGACTCTCCATCCACGCTTTGTGGTGTGGCCCCTTGAGTTGGCGTAAGGGATTCTCAATGCACGCTTTGTTGCGTGACCCCTTGAGTTGGCGTTAGGGACTCACAATCCACGTTTTGTTGCGGGACGACGTGAGTTGGCGTTAGGGACTCGGGATCCACGCTTTGGTGTGTGGCCCCTTGAGTTGCGGTTAGGGACTCGGGATCCACGCTTTGTTGGGTGGCCCCTTGAGTCGGGGTTAGGGACTCGCAATCCACGCTTTGTTGCGCGACCCCTTGAGTTGAGGTGAGGGACTCTCCATCCACGCTTTGTTGCGTGGCCCCTTGAGTTGGGGTTAGGGACTCTCAATCCAAGCTTTGTCGTGTGGCCCCTTGAGTTGGCGTTAGAAACACTCGATCCACGCTTTGTTGTGTGGCCCCTTGAGTTGGGGTTAGGGACTCTCAATCAACGCTTTGTTGCGGGGCCCCTTGAGTTGGCGTTAGGTACTCTCAATCCACGCTTTGTTGCGGGGCCCCTTGAGTTGGCGTTAGGGACTCGGGATCCACGCTTGGTTGTGTGGCCCCTTGAGTTGCGGTTAGGGACTCGCAATCCACACTTTGTTGCGGGGCCCCTTGAGTTGGCGTTATGAACTCAGGATCCACGCTTTGTTGTGTGGCCCCTTGAGTTGGGGTTAGGGACTCCAAATCCACGCTTTGTTTTGTGGCCCCTTGAGTTGGGGTTAGGGACTCGCAATCCACGCTTTGTTGCGGGGCCCCTTGAGTTGGCATTATGGACTCCGGATCCACGCTTTGTTTTGTGGCCCCTTGAGTTGGGGTTAGGGACTCGCAATCCACGCTTTGTTGCGTGGCCCCTTGAGTTGGGGTTGGGGACTCTCAATCCACGCTTGGTTGCGGGGCCCCTTGAGTTGGCGTTAGGGATTCGGGATCCACCCATGGTTGTGTGGCCCCTTGAGTTGCGGTTAGGGACTCGCAATCCACGCTTTGTTGCGGGGCCCCTTGAGTTGGCGTTAGGGACTCGGGATCCACGCTTTGTTGTGTGGCCCCTTCAGTTGCGGTTAGGGAGTTGCAATCCACGCTTTGCTGCATGGCCCCTTAACTTGGGGGTAGTGACTCTCAATCTATGCTTTGTTGTGTGACCCCTTGGGTTGGGGTGAGGGACTCTCCATCCACGCTTTGTGGCGTGGCCCCTTGAGTCGGGGTAAGGGACTCTCAATCCACACTTCGTTGTGTGGCCCCTTGAGTTTGGGTTGGGTAGTCGCAACCCACACTTTGTTGCGTGGCCCCTAGATTTGGGGGTAGGGACTCTCAATCCACGCTTTCTCGCGTGGCCCCTTGAGTTGGGGTAAGCGACTATCAATCCACGTTTTGTTGTGTGGCCCCTTGAGTTGGGGTGAGGGACTGTCAATCCACGCTTTGTTGCGTGGCCCCTTATGTTGGGGTTAGGGACTAGCACTCCACGCTTTGTTGCGTGGCCCCTTGAGTTGGCGTTAGGAACGCTGGATCCACGCTTTGTTGTGTGGCCCCTAGAGTTGGGGTTAGGGACTCTCAATCCACGCTTTGTTGCGTGGCCGCTTGAGTTTGGGGTAACCGACTCTCAATCCACGCTTTGTTGCGGGGCCCCTTGAGTTGGGGTTAGGGACTCTCAATCCACGCTTTGTTTTGTGGCCCCTTGAGTTGGGGTTAGGGACTCTCAATCCACACTTTGTCCCGTGGCCCCCTGAGTTGGGGTAAGGGACTAGCACTCCACGCTTTGTTGCGTGGCCCCTTGAGTTGGGGTTAGGGACTCTCAATCCAAGCTTTGTCGTGTGGCCCCTTGAGTTGGCGTTAGGAACGCGGGATCCACGCTTTGTTGTGTGGCCCCTTGAGTTGGGGTTAGGTACTCTCAATCCACGCTTTGTTCCGGGGCCCCTTGAGTTGGCGTTAGGGACTCGGGATCCACGCTTGGTTGTGTGGTCCCTTGAGTTGGGGTTAAGGACTCGCAATCCACGTTTTGTTGCGGGGCCCCTTGAGTTGGCGTTAGGGACTCGGGATCCACGCTTTGTTGTGGGGCCCCTTCAGTTGCGGTTAGGGAGTTGCAATCCACGCTTTGTTGTGTGGCCCCTTGACTTGGGGGTAGGGACTCTCAATCTATGCTTTGTTGCGTGGCCCCTAGATTTGGGGGTAGGGAAGCTCAATCCACGCTTTCTCGCGTGGCCCCTTGATTTGGGGGTAGGGACTCTCAATCCACGCTTTGTTGCGTGGCCGCTTGGTTTTGGGGTAGCCGACTCTCTATCCACGCTTTGTTGCGGGGCCCCTTGAGTTCGCGTTAGGGACTCGGGATCCACGCTTTGTTTTGTGGCCCCTAGAGTCCGGGTTAGGGACTCGCAATCCACGCTTTGTTGCGTGGCCCGTTGAGTTGGGGTAAGGGACTCCCAATCCACGCTTTGTTGCGTGACCCCTTGAGTCGGGGTTAGGGACTCGCAATCCACGCTTTGTTGCGTGACCCCTTGAGTTGGGGTAAGGGACTCTCCACCCGCGCTTTGTGCCGTGGCCCCTTGAGTTGGGGTAAGGGACTATCAATCCACGTTTTGTTGCGTGGCCCCTTGAGTTGGCGTTAGGAACGCTGGATCCACGCGTTGTTGTGTGGCCCCTGGAGCTGGGGTTAGGGACTCTCAATCAACGCTTTGTTGCGGGGCCCCTTGAGTTGGCGTTAGGGACTCTCAACCCAGGCTTTGTTGCGGGGCCCCTTGAGTTGGCGTTAGGGACTCGGGATCCACGCTTGGTTGTGTGGCCCCTTGAGTTGGCGTTAGGGACTCGGGATCCACGCTTTGTTGTGTGGCCCCTTCAGTTGCGGTTAGGGAGTTAAAATCCGCGCTTTGTTGCGTGGCCCCTTGACTTGGGGGTAGGGACTCTCAATCTATGCTTTGTTGTGTGACCCCTTGGGTTGCGGTGAGGGACTCTCCATCCACGCTTTGTGGCGTGGCCCCTTGAGTTGGGGTAAGGGACTCACAATCCACACTTCGTTGTGTGGCCCCTTGAGATTGGGTTGGGTAGTCGCAATCCACACTTTGTTGCGTGGCCCCTAGATTTGGGGGTAGGGAAGCTCAATCCACGCTTTCTCGCGTGGCCCCTTGATTTGGGGGTAGGGACTCTCAATCCACGCTTTGTTGCGTGGCCGCTTGGTTTTGGGGTAACCGACTCTCAATCCACGCTTTGTTGCGGGGCCCCTTGAGTTGGGGTTAGGGACTCCCAATCCACGCTTTGTCGCGCACGCCTTGAGTTGGGGTGAGGAACTCTCAATCCACGCTTTGTTGCGTGGCCCCTTGAGTTGGCGTTAGGGACTCTCAATCCACGCTTTGTTGCGTGGCCCCTTGAGTTGGGGTAAGGGACTCCCAATCCACGCTTTGTTGCGTGGCCCCTTGAGTCGGGGTTAGGGACGCGCAATCCACGCTTTGTTGCGTGACCCCTTGAGTTGGGGTAAGGGACTCTCCATCCGCGCTTTGTGCCGTGGCCCCTTGAGTTGGGGTAGGGGACTATCAATCAACGTTTTGTTGTGTGGCCCCTTGAGTTGGGGTGAGGGACTGTCAATCTACGCTTTGTTGCGTGGGCCGTTCAGTTGGGGTAAGGGACTCTGAATCCACGCTTTGTTGCCCGGTCCCTTGGGTTGGGGTTAGGGACTAGCACTCCATGCTTTGTTGCGTGGCCCCTTGATTTGGGGTTAGGGACTCGGGATCCAAGCTTTGTCGTGTGGCCACTTGAGTTGGCGTTAGGAACGCTGGATCCACGCTTTGTTGTGTGGCCCCTTGAGTTGGGGTTAGGGACTCTCAATCAACGCTTTGTTGCGGGGCCCCTTGAGTTAGCGTTAGGGACTCTCAATCCACGCTGTGTTGCGAGGCCCCTTGAGTTGGCGTTAGGGACTCTGGATCCACGCTTGGTTGTGTGGCCCCTTGAGTTGCGGTTAAGGACTCGCAGTCCACGCTTTGTTGCGGGGCCCCTTGAGTTGGCGTTAGGGACTCGGGATCCACGCTTTGTTGTGTGGCCCCTTCAGTTGCGGTTAGGGAGTTGCAATCCACGCTTTGTTGCATGGCCCCTTGACTTGGGGGTAGGGACTCTCAATCTATGCTTTGTTGTGTGACCCCTTGGGTTAGGGTGAGGGACTCTCCATCCACGCTTTGTGGCGTGGCCCCTTGAGTTGGGGTAAGGGACTCACAATCCAGACTTCGTTGTGTGGCCCCTTGAGTTTGGGTTGGGTAGTCGCAATCCACACTTTGTTGCGTGGCCCCTAGATTTGGGGGTAGGGAAGCTCAATCCACGCTTTCTCGCGTGGCCCCTTGATTTGGGGGTAGGGAGTCTCAATCCACGCTTTGTTGCGTGGCCGCTTGGTTTTGGGGTAACCGACTCTCAATCCACGCTTTGTTGCGGGGCCCCTTGAGTTGGCGTTAGGGACTCGGGATCCACGCTTTGTTTTGTGGCAATCCACGCTTTGTTGCGTGACCCCTTGAGTTGGGGTAAGGGACTCTCCATCCGCGCTTTGTGCCGTGGCCCCTTGAGTTGGGGTAAGGGACTATCAATCCACGTTTTGTTGTGTGGCCCCTTGAGTTGGGGTAAGGGACTATCAATCCACGTTTTGTTGTGTGGCCCCTTGAGTTGGGGTGAGGAACTGTCAATCCACGCTTTGTTGCGTGGGCCGTTCAGTTGGGGTAAGGGACTCTGAATCCACGCTTTGTTGCCTGGTCCCTTGGGTTGATGTTAGGGACTAGCAGTCCATGCTTTGTTGTGTGGCCCCTTGAGTTGGGGTTAGGGACTCGGGATCCAAGCTTTGTCGTGTGGCCCCTTGAGTTGGCGTTAGGAACGCTGGATCCACGCTTTGTTGTGTGGCCCCTGGAGTTTGGGTTAGGGACTCTCAATCAACGCTTTGTTGCGTGACCCCTTGAGTTGGGGTAAGGGACTCCCAATCCATGCTTTGTTGCGTGGCCCCTTGAGTCGGGGTTAGGGACTCGCAATCCACGCTTTGTTGCGTGGCCCCTTGAGTTGGCGTTAGGGACTCCCAATCCATGCTTTGTCGCGTGGCCCCTTGAGTCAGGGTTAGGGACTCGCAATCCACGCTTTGTTGCGTGGCCCCTTGAGTTGGGGTAAGGGACTCCCAATCCACGCTTTGTTGCGTGGCCCCTTGAGTTGGCGTTAGGGACTCGCAATCCACGCTTTGTTGCGTGACCCCTTGAGTTGGGGTAAGGGACTCCCAATCCACGCTTTGTTGCGTGGCCCCTTGAGTTGGGGTAAGGAACGCTGGATCCACGCTTTGTTGTGTGGCCCCTTGAGTTGGGGTTAGGGACTCTCAATCAACGCTTTGTTGCGTGACCCCTTGAGTTGGGGTAAGGGACTCCCAATCCATGCTTTGTTGCGTGGCCCCTTGAGTTGGGGTCAGGGACTCGCAATGCACGCTTTGTTGCGCGGCCCCTTGAGTTGGGGTAAGGGACTCCCAATCCACGCTTTGTTGCGTGGCCCCTTGAGTTGGCGTTAGGGACTCCCAATCCACGCTTTGTTGCGTGACCCCTTGAGTTGGGGTAAGGGACTCTCCATCCGCGCTTTGTGCCGTGGCCCCTTGAGTTGGGGTAAGGGACTATCAATCCACGCTTTGTTGTGTGGCCCCTTGAGTTGGGGTGAGGGACTATCAATCCACGTTTTGTTGTGTGGCCCCTTGAGTTGGGGTGAGGGACTGTCAATCCACGCTTTGTTGCGTGGGCCGTTCAGTTGGGGTAAGGGACTCTGAATCCACGCTTTGTTGCCTGGTCCCTTGGGTTGGGGTTAGGGACTAGCACTCGATGCTTTGTTGCGTGGCCCCTTGAGTTGGGGTTAGGGACTATCAATCCACGTTTTGTTGTGTGGCCCCTTGAGTTGGGGTGAGGGACTGTCAATCCACGCTTTGTTGCGTGGGCCGTTCAGTTGGGGTAAGGGACTCTGAATCCACGCTTTGTTGCCTGGTCCCTTGGGTTGGGGTTAGGGACTAGCACTCCACGCTTTGTTGCGTGGCCCCTTGAGTTGGGGTTAGGGACTAGCACTCGATGCTTTGTTGCGTGGCCCCTTGAGTTGGGGTTAGGGACTCGGGATCCAAGCTTTGTCGTGTAGTCCCTTGAGTTGGCGTTAGGAACGCTAGATCCACGCTTTGTTGCGTGACCCCTTGAGTTGGGGTAAGGGACTCTCCATCCGCGCTTTGTGCCGTGGCCCCTTGAGTTGGGGTAAGGGACTATCAATCCACGCTTTGTTGTGTGGCCCCTTGAGTTGGGGTAAGGGACTATCAATCCACGTTTTGTTGTGTGGCCCCTTGAGTTGGGGTGAGGGACTGTCAATCCACGCTTTGTTGCGTGGGCCGTTCAGTTGGGGTAAGGGACTCTGAATCCACGCTTTGTTGCCTGGTCCCTCGGGTTGGGGTTAGGGACTAGCACTCCATGCTTTGTTGCGTGGCCCCTTGAGTTGGGGTTAGGGACTCGGGATCCAAGCTTTGTCGTGTGGCCCCTTGAGTTGGCGTTAGGAACGCTGGATCCACGCTTTGTTGTGCGGCCCCTTGAGTTGGGGTTAGGGACTCTCAATCAACGCTTTGTTGCGTGATCCCTTGAGTTGGGGTAAGGGACTCCCAATCCATGCTTTGTTGCGTGGCCCCTTGAGTTGGCGTTAGGGACTCCCAATCCACGCTTTGTTGCGTGGCCCCTTGAGTTGGCGTTAGGGACTCGCAATCCACGCTTTGTTGCGTGGCCCCTTGAGTTGGGGTAAGGGACTATCAATCCACGCTTTGTTGTGTGGCCCCTTGAGTTGGGGTAAGGGACTATCAATCCACGTTTTGTTGTGTGGCCCCTTGAGTTGGGGTGAGGGACTGTCAATCCACGCTTTGTTGCGTGGGCCGTTCAGTTGGGGTAAGGGACTCTGAATCCACGCTTTGTTGCCTGGTCCCTTGGGTTGATGTTAGGGACTAGCACTCCATGCTTTGTTGCGTGGCCCCTTGAGTTGGGGTTAGGGACTCGGGATCCAAGCTTTGTCGTGTGGCCCCTTGAGTTGGCGTTAGGAACGCTGGATCCACGCTTTGTTGTGTGGCCCCTGGAGTTTGGGTTAGGGACTCTCAATCAACGCTTTGTTGCGTGACCCCTTGAGTTGGGGTAAGGGACTCCCAATCCATGCTTTGTTGCGTGGCCCCTTGAGTCGGGGTTAGGGACTCGCAATCCACGCTTTGTTGCGTGGCCCCTTGAGTTGGCGTTAGGGACTCCCAATCCATGCTTTGTCGCGTGACCCCTTGAGTCAGGGTTAGGGACTCGCAATCCACGCTTTGTTGCGTGGCCCCTTGAGTTGGGGTAAGGGACTCCCAATCCACGCTTTGTTGTGTGGCCCCTTGAGTTGGCGTTAGGGACTCGCAATCCACGCTTTGTTGCGTGACCCCTTGAGTTGGGGTAAGGGACTCCCAATCCACGCTTTGTTGCGTGGCCCCTTGAGTTGGGGTAAGGAACGCTGGATCCACGCTTTGTTGTGTGGCCCCTTGAGTTGGGGTTAGGGACTCTCAATCAACGCTTTGTTGCGTGACCCCTTGAGTTGGGGTAAGGGACTCCCAATCCATGCTTTGTTGCGTGGCCCCTTGAGTTGGGGTTAGGGACTCGCAATGCACGCTTTGTTGCGCGGCCCCTTGAGTTGGGGTAAGGGACTCCCAATCCACGCTTTGTTGCGTGGCCCCTTGAGTTGGCGTTAGGGACTCCCAATCCACGCTTTGTTGCGTGGCCCCTTGAGTTGGGGTAAGGGACTCTCCATCCGCGCTTTGTGCCGTGGCCCCTTGAGTTGGGGTAAGGGACTATCAATCCACGCTTTGTTGTGTGGCCCCTTGAGTTGGGGTGAGGGACTATCAATCCACGTTTTGTTGTGTGGCCCCTTGAGTTGGGGTGAGGGACTGTCAATCCACGCTTTGTTGCGTGGGCCGTTCAGTTGGGGTAAGGGACTCTGAATCCACGCTTTGTTGCCTGGTCCCTTGGGTTGGGGTTAGGGACTAGCACTCGATGCTTTGTTGCGTGGCCCCTTGAGTTGGGGTTAGGGACTATCAATCCACGTTTTGTTGTGTGGCCCCTTGAGTTGGGGTGAGGGACTGTCAATCCACGCTTTGTTGCGTGGGCCGTTCAGTTGGGGTAAGGGACTCTTAATCCACGCTTTGTTGCCTGGTCCCTTGGGTTGGGGTTAGGGACTAGCACTCGATGCTTTGTTGCGTGGCCCCTTGAGTTGGGGTTAGGGACTCGGGATCCAAGCTTTGTCGTGTAGTCCCTTGAGTTGGCGTTAGGAACGCTAGATCCACGCTTTGTTGCGTGACCCCTTGAGTTGGGGTAAGGGACTCTCCATCCGCGCTTTGTGCCGTGGCCCCTTGAGTTGGGGTAAGGGACTATCAATCCACGCTTTGTTGTGTGGCCCCTTGAGTTGGGGTAAGGGACTATCAATCCACGTTTTGTTGTGTGGCCCCTTGAGTTGGGGTGAGGGACTGTCAATCCACGCTTTGTTGCGTGGGCCGTTCAGTTGGGGTAAGGGACTCTGAATCCACGCTTTGTTGCCTGGTCCCTTGGGTTGGGGTTAGGGACTAGCACTCCATGCTTTGTTGCGTGGCCCCTTGAGTTGGGGTTAGGAACTCGGGATCCAAGCTTTGTCGTGTGGCCCCTTGAGTTGGCGTTAGGAACGCTGGATCCACGCTTTGTTGTGCGGCCCCTTGAGTTGGGGTTAGGGACTCTCAATCAACGCTTTGTTGCGTGATCCCTTGAGTTGGGGTAAGGGACTCCCAATCCATGCTTTGTTGCGTGGCCCCTTGAGTTGGCGTTAGGGACTCCCAATCCACGCTTTGTTGCGTGGCCCCTTGAGTTGGCGTTAGGGACTCGCAATCCACGCTTTGTTGCGTGGCCCCTTGAGTTGGGGTAAGGGACTCCCAATCAACGCTTTGTTGCGTGATCCCTTGAGTCGGGGTTAGGGACTCGCAATCCACGCTTTGTTGCGTGGCCCCTTGAGTTGGGGTAAGGGACTCCCAATCCACGCTTTGTTGCGTGGCCCCTTGAGTTGGCATTCGGGACTCGCAATCCACGCTTTGTTGCGTGACCCCTTGAGTTGGGGTAAGGGACTAGCAATCCACGCCTTGTGCCGTGGCCCCTTGAGTTGGGGTAAGGGAGTATCAATCCACGTTTTGTTGTGTGGCCCCTTGAGTTGGGGTAAGGGACTATCAATCCACGTTTTGTTGTGTGGCCCCTTGAGTTGGGGTGAGGGACTGTCAATCCTTTTTTTTTTTAACTCGTGACCGAAGTTCCACCAAGTGTCCATTGAGAGTACACATAGCAGGTCATGGGTCAGTGACAGGGCCGACTTTGGGTATGGGTTTGGTATGACCTACCCTCACCAAGACGGCTGCGGCGGGGTGGCGGGAGGAACGAGTCCTGCGCCTTGCCCCACCCCTGTCGCCCCGTTGGCACGGGTATGCGCGTCCTCCCGGACCTGTCAGGGTGTTACAATCCAGTCAAGACTATGACATCGCCCATGTCCTCCAGCGGGATTTCCATATCCTGGAGATCACTAGGAACCTCCGGCGCCTCTGTCCTCCGTTTCTTGTGTGTCCCGGGTGGGATCTCGTCCCGCAAGCGCTTCATGCGCTATGCGGTGGCCCCCCGGATGTCCCGTCGGGGGTCCGACAAAGTCGTCCGCCGTAAGGCCGTAAGGGTCACCGCGTGCACTTGGGACATATGCCGCCATTCGGATGCTTCTTCCGCTTGGATGCCGGTGGACAGCGAAACACGTGCCTGCCCCCAACACGAGGATGCCACGGCGAGCTTGCGCGACACCGTGGACCGCGCCTCGGGGAGGACAGCTGTTCGCCACTGGCGGAAGCGTAGTCGGCGAGAATCCGCCATCCAGGACAAGTGGTAGACCGCCTGTTGCGCTTCTACATACCACCGCGTCGTATGTTCCTTGTAGAGGAAGTACGCTTGCCTGCACAAGTGCTCGTGGTGGTGTGCCAAGAAGAGGGACTTCTGTGTGACGGCTTGCCGGGCGAGTGCCTGCGCCACCTCTTCCAGGCAGAGTCGTGCGGCCTGCATTTGGGCGTGTAGCATGAGACGCCTAGCCTGTTCCAGGAAGGGTCCGGCATGAATTTCACGAGACTCGCGCGGCGGTGAGACCGGAGCCTGTGCCGGTGGCGGCGACGGTTCTCTGGGCCGTTTGCGCGGCGGTGCTACATGGTGGTGCCGGGCCATGGCCTCCAAGACCCACGTGCGCTCGGCAGTGGTGACCGCTTGTGTCAATTGCCACCGAAGTTCCTCCACCGTGGGCGCAGTATCTGTGAAACGTGGCTCTGATGGCGGCGGGATCGACAGTACGCCTCTCACGTGGTTCCAAATGTTGCGGGCCGTAGGTTTAGCTACCTGCGGCAGGGCCCCAGCAACAGGTGGGACAATGTGCGTGGGCCGCTTGTTGCTGGCGAAAGTTGGGGCGTGCTGCAGCTTGTCAACGACCCACGCCTGCAATCGCTGGAATACGTGGAAGTGCCATGTGGCAACTACCACCCTCCAGTGCGCCTGGACTGGTAGGAAGGATCGTTGAAGGGAGTGTGGGAACTGCAAGCGGGTGCACATGCGCAGTTCGTCTGCGGACGCCGTTCGTCGCCACTTGGTTGCCTCCGGTTTCCATGTCTCCCATGCGTCCGTCCAAATGTCCCAAAACCGGGATTCGGAGGGGCATGACAAGAGGCACTCCTGCACTGCAAGGCCATGGCGCTGTCCACACCGTGGGCACAGCACCGGCCCGGTTTCCCAGGGTGCCCCATACCCCGGCAATCGCAGTGTCCCCCACAGCCATCGACCCCACTTATCTCGGTTGACCGCGCGCAAAGGCAGCCATGACGTCCAATGCGCCTCGTGTACCAGCTTCTGGGGGCGCGATTTGATGATCCACTTACGGGCAGGGGACGGCATTACATGGCCGTTCAAGAGGATATCCGCGGGTGATGTGCTGCCCAGACCACGGCAAGGGTGCATGGTACTGCCCGCTCGGGCTGCGAGGTCGGCTAATTCGTTGCCAATCCTGTCCTGATAATCTTGCAAACTATGCGCCTTTTTAGGGTCCCGATGCCCACGTGCCCAACGTACTTGGAGTGCCTTGGTGGAGATAAGCTGGTACGCTGCATCGTGCAAATCATAGTCGGACGATTGTGGGCTGGGTGGCTTGGAGACGCATCGAGCCGCAGCCCGGTTGTCAAGCACAATGGAGTCCCCTGGTTGGGCTAGGCACGCCGCGATCCATATGCCGTACATTTCTGCCCTATAAATCGTCTGCGGGCCCGGTACTCTCGCTTGGATGCGCATAGGTCCGTTGACCACCCCTGTGCCAGCACGCCCTTCCAACAGGCTGCCGTCACTGTACCACGTCGACCCCGTGGGTTGCCCCTGTTGGTGCCAGGCACGGCCTGACTGCTCAACGTTGGGTTGCACGGGACTAGTGCCGCTCTTGGGACGCAGGGATTGGAGGTACTGGTGGGGTACAAGCGACTCAAACCTGCGGTCGTCGGAGTCCTCATCATCGAAGAGTGACTCGAGGTCATCGTGGGGCCGTTTGGGTGCCTTTCGACCTATCGATTGGCCGGCGCGTGGGAGGCGCCCCATTTCCATACCAAAGGACAGCAGGATTTTGCGGTACTTCTCCACCATGTGTGGGAGATGACCTGAGTTGGTGCGCCTCGTCATAGGCCTGTGTGGAACTCGCAAGGCCCGTTGGACTAGCTGAATAAGGGCGCATAAACCGGCCCAGGACGCACTGTGGAGGCCTAGTCCCCCTTCTGTGACGTCCGTGTAGAGGCGGTACTGCAGGTACTTTTCCACGCGGGGAGCCTGAAGGACAAACTCTTCGAAGGCGGTCTCCATGCGGTTGCCCCAACACACATCCCACATAAAGAGACTCTTATACACCCACCTGGGGATGAGTACGGAATTGACGATTTGTGCCCGCTCAAAGCTTGTCAACGGGAGGATGGTGTATGCGGCTACCTGAGCTTGCAGGGCGGCGAAGAGCGCATCCCTAGCCTTGCCCCTATACCCTACACCGGCGATGGTGTGGCCCAAGTAGGTGAACATGGGATCCTTGAAGTCGAGGCGATGTTGTCCCCACCAGATGTGCTTTGCCTGCTGGGCACCCCCTGAGGTAGCGCCCGAGGACCGTGGTCTGTGGAAGTGATACACTTCTGTCTTGTTAGGATTGAACTGAATCCCAATCTGGGACCCCCAAGCGGAGAGGTCGGTGAGGAGTCGTTCCAATTCAGAATGATCTTTGACAATGATGGCAATGTCGTCAACATAAACGAATGTGTCCGGGTACTTGGCGATCAAACGCTTGATCAACAACTCATATACAATAGCGAACAAGAGCGGGGAGCAGGGGCATCCTTCTTTGACGCCCCGCGTGGGCTTGAAGTATATCCGTTCTCCTTGTATGTCCGTGTATGTGTCAGTATGTGCATAGATCGTGCGGAAGGCGTTCACATAGTTCGGCGGGAGCCCGGCATGGTTCAGGATGGAGAAAATGGCTTCATGGATTGTGGACGGGAAGGCTTTGGCAACATCCAACAAAACGACAAAAGGCTCCCGGCCCTCCATTTCGTGCTCGTGGAGGGAGTTGACTAAGTTTGCAGCTTGCTCAGTTGCGGTGTGCAAAGGCCTTGACCCATACTGCTTGGGGCTAGCAACCCGGTCCACAAGGCGCTGCAGGCGGGGCCTGTACAACTTCATGATAACACGATATATACTGTTGGTCACGGCAATGGGTCGATAATTCTCGGGGCGTTCAGGATCCCCTTTCTTGTACATCAACACCACCTCAGACCGCAGCCAATGCTGCGGGATGTCTCCTGTTCTCCATACTTCTAGCACCCCCTCATACAATGTGTGCAGCGTATCGTCTGGCAGCATGCCCAGCAAGCGGTGCGGAACCCCATCGGGGCCCACGGCTTTCTTGCGCTTGCCCATACATGCCCTTTTGAACTCATCGAAGCTTGGTGGGTCGTCAGTCATGTGCCCCTGTGGGATGAGTTGTGGGATGAGTGCTTCAATGGCCGCCATGTCATAGGGGGGGTTGCCACTGAAGTTGGCCAGCAAAGCGCGCGCCAGGTCCGGACTGGGTTGCTTTTGCGTGGGCTTCAATGGTCCGCGGGTCCAATTTTTGGTCAAGCGGAAGAATGCCCCATCCTTGCGGAGGGCTGCATGACGCATGGTATAGAGGCGCTTGTTGGCCACTTCGCGCAGTTCCTGCGCAATGCGCTTCTTGACCACTTGGAAGTGTTTGTGCCACTGTTGTGTGTTAGTTTTGAGACGGGTCCGCTTGGTGCGCTTCCCCTGTCGAATGACGGCCTGCGCCACCACTTTGAGGACCGCATCAGCGCGTGATACTGCGTCCATTGGGGTGTCTTGCCCGGCGAGTATGCGTTGTGTCTCCTGCACGGCGGCTCGCTCTTGCCGCACATTCCACTTCTTGGCAGGGTGCGTGGCTTTGATAAAGGACTCACAGTCCATGGAGGTGAGGCCTGTAGTCATTAGGACGAGCCGGTGGTCGGAGGTGGGCATGGCGACAGTATGGTATGTCATGGGGCTAACATGCCCCCAGCACCGCGAAGAGACCAGGATGGCATCCAGGCGGTGGCACCCTCTGGTGTGTCCCGCCTGTACAGACCCATCGGGGCATAGTTCGTGCAGCGGGTCGTATAGACGGCGGCTCAGTAGGTCATCGTGCCAAAACCGACTTGGGGTGTTGCTCCAAATAGAGTCGTTGACGTTGCCCATGAGTACATCGTATTGGTGTGTTTCAACAAAGGCATCTTGCCTCTTCTTGGTGGCTGCAGTTTGGAGTCCATAGTAGTTCAGGACCCGTAGCCGTGGCTTGTTGGGGAGCTGCAAAGTAAGTCCGAGAAAGGTCCCGTCTGGGTCTGCGAAAAGCGAGGCACGCTGATTGCCGTCCTTGAGCACGAAGTGGTCCATTGTGTTGCGGACCAGGAATGCCACCCCATTGACGGTCCCGGACGGGTGTGGGTGATAGTAGATCTGCCACTCGGGAAAGGTTAATGTTGTTGCCGCTTCTATGTTGGGGAAGGTAGGCTTAACTTCTTGTAAGCCGACAATGTCGAGGCGCATATCAGACAAGAGCTGAACGATGGTGACCCATCGGTCCCAATCAACCGTGGGGCCCCCAATATTGAAGGACGCCCACCGGAGGCCATCGCCACTGGGTTGCGTGCAACCGGTAGCAGACTTGACCACTCCCTTGTTCAGCGCGGTATACACGGCAGCCCATTGACCACTTGAAGGCCCGGGGTTGAGCTCGATGTCTCCCCCAAGCAACAATAGAAGGGCTTCCCACGGCCTGTAGGGGCCCAGGTGCCCCCGTAGATACGTCTTATATACAAGCCAACTGAAAGGCCGCCCCCTGTCCCAGACCCGGTAAATGCGCGCCCCACGGTGTTCCCATCTCATGCCATGGGCCCACCATGTGCGTCGGGGCGAACGGCGCCTCACCCGTGACGGTCCCACGTACCACGTAATCCCGCGTCCTGCCCCCACCATGACGAGCCCACGAATATCGAGGAGGAGTGAGTGCCGCATGACGTGGCTAACACAACCCTCCAGGCAGACGAGGAGGCACAGGACCCACAGGTAGAATCCCAGCGTGCCCCCAGACCGGGGTCACTTGCGTGCTGGTTTGGGTACACCCCGCCGTGCGGGCGTGGGCGGTTTGGGCTTTACAGTTGGTTTATGTGCCGGGGCAGCCAGCTGTGGCTTGGAGGCACTGGTCTTGATCTTAAGGTCGCTGGCGGTGGAGGCCGTAGGTCGGCGCGTGTCCATGCGGAGACGGGCGTCCTGGGCTTCCGTTTTGGCACGCTTCGGCTGGAGGAGAGGGTCCTCTGTATCCCATTGCATCATTTTCTCTTGCGTGTCCATGGCGGGTTCGTGGAGACGTTTCGTCTTGAGGTGCTCATCATGCAGTTTTGCCATGGCCTCCTTGGCTCCCAAGAACTTCGCAGCGTACTGGAGGCGATGTGGAAGGCGGACCTGAGAGGAGTCCGGGACCACATCCAACAACATGGAATCGATGCGGTCCCGGATGAGAGCATCCTGGGTAGAGTCGCCCGTGGTACATTGGAGGACCCCAGTTTTAACCTTAAGGAACTGCCCTGCCGCAAGACCCGCACTTTGGGGGTTTTCGTAGGTGGCCCTCACATAATGCACGTAAGTGGGTTCCATGTAGAAGCTAGGCTCCTCGGCCAACGTCAAGTATCGACCAAAACTGGCGACGGTCACTCGCAATTCATACTCGGAGACTCCCAGCGATGCTCCCCAAAAGATCTCCGTAGCGTGCGAGCGGTCGGGTTTCGGGAGCAGGGCTCGTGCCTTGACTGCCGCGTAGCCCCATTTACTCCGTGACACCCCTCCCGACATCATGTCGTTGGTGAGCACGTTTTGCGCTTCGTAATGGTTGATTTGTTTCAACACAGAGGCGAGTGTCAGGCGGTCCAGGGTCGTCTTGAACTGCACCATCAACCGATAATTGTCGACGGGCTTCATCCCCACAACATGCTCCATGAGTGTGCCCTGAATCAACTGGTGATTCTGGCGGAAGTCCCGTATAATATCCTCGTAAGAGAAGATTTTGTCCTCTTTTTCCACCCGAAAGCGCTGACGTACAATCCAGAGCTCGCGTGCCGATTCGTTGATGATGAAGGGGCCCACTAGCTGGTCATCTTGTTTGTATCTAGCCTCCGCTGCCTCGGCCACCACTCGCGTGGCCTTGGCCACCAGTCGCCTTGGGAGGCGAACCTCGTATGCCGTGGATTGAGACCGCGACGCGCGAGCCTCCATAGCCCCCATGAACGGGAAGCTATTAGAGGGTAGCTGCATGGCAATACTAGTTTGGACCTCCATGTCTGTTTCGTTGAGGAACTTGATCATGCGATGGAGCGTGTTGACCTTCATGGCTTCCGGGAACTCCAAGACAACCGTATCCGTGTCCTCCTCAATGGCGAACTTCCCGCCGTCTTGTATGTTCCCGTACAAATCATCGTGGTCCATGTTTTGCACATCCAACTCACGACTCTCAACGGCCTCCACAGGTCGCCACTCGGCCGAGTTATCCAACAAGACGCCCCTGAGGGGGAGCGGTTCAGCAAATCCGGGGGCAAAGGTTTCATCACCTGTCCACCCATCGTACTTTGCGTTCACCGTGCCCGTCCACTTTGTGACCCCGGCCAGATACCTGTTGGCTGCACGAAGCGAGGGTCTTTCGACTTGCTCTACACGCAGTGTGGCAATGGCCGAGTCCCGGTTTTTGTTGGCCACGTACACCATGAGTAGACGCTTACGCGCATGCGCTTTTTGCCCTTGGGCCAGTACATCCACCATTTCCCGGATGGCGTCGTCCTCCGTACCGCCCCACACCACAGGCGTTGCGTTGGGCCTGTTTTGTGCCTCCATGAATCCCTTTTTTGTCCCCTGTTCATCCGGGAGGACGAGAACTCCGGTCCGATTGCCGAGGTCCCCGTAGTAGGGATCCAGATTTTGGGTGACCTCGGTGTGTAGGATGCACCGTTGTGCATGCATTGGCGTGGCGTTGTGGAATACGGTGTGGATGCCGTCGCTGCCGTATTCCACTGTGAGGTCATAATGGGCGAGGATGTCCTCTGCGACCCTGTGGTCCAGTTGCGTGCGTCGCGTGTCAAAGAATACCTCACCCGTGGAGTTCAAAATGCGGTGGTGGCAATTCGTGACTTTGCGCTCCGGCCTGGAAGTCAAGTACGACCGCATGCCCCTCTGGAGCCGCCTAAGTTGCAGGAGGTAACTCCCCAGCGCAGGTTCTGCCTGCTTCAATTCTTCTTCCTCCACCCCCGCCACAGCGGGGCGGGTCACATACATGGGGGACTGAGGTGCTCCGTCTTCCATGGCTTGGTCGTGTGATTGCACTTGGATGACAGACTCCAGCTGGCCATGGACCATGGTGCGCAGCATGTCAGACGTGTCAGCGGCGTACGCGGCCGATTCTTCAGTGATGCGTTGTGCCACCGGCACGGGTATTGCCAAGAAGGTGACCTCAGTGTCCGCCACCCAAGATTGCTGGTGCGACTCCGGAAGTAAGGATTCCACTGCGAAGATGCGGTGGTCCCACCTCTCCGCATTGAGCTTGACGTGTCCTTGGAAGATGAGCCCTAACCAACCAGGGTCGGTGGGTTTGGTGAGTGTCATGTCGGGCGGGGCCCGAAGGTACACACACTCGTCGAGATGAGCGGTGACCGCCGCCACGACCCACGACACCTCGTTGGGGAAGCGGTAATGGCGAATATCGCCCATGGCCTCCTTAAATGCCGCGTTATACAACGCACTGCACGGGCGGTCGAGCCGATAGGGGTCCAGTGGCCCAAGTGATGGGCAGCCATCCAAGGCTGCGCATATCTCTAGAGGATACAACTCCGTGGGCTCTGCGCCCTCGATACCTTCAGAGGGATCTCTTGTCGGCGTGAACTGGAGTTGCATGGGGTCTAATTCCATGGACTCGAGGCCCCGGTGTCCAGGGGACCCGGGTAGCGTGGGGGATGCGGGGCCCGGGTTGCGCTCCACGTCGCCACATTGTACCACCGGAATATGGGAGTTGCGGCGGTAAGGAACTGACGTAGGGGGTCCAGGAGGCGGTGGTGGCGGTGGCGGGGGTGCGGTGGACGATGTCGCTGAGTCGAGTGCATAGCTCAAAATTGCTGATTTGCTCTCGTAGAAGACCCTCTCTGTCAACCTCAAGAAGTGTTGTAGGTGGCGTGTACACTCATGCACGTGTAGATCGGCATACGACCCCAGCGGAGTCTCGCGCACCGCGGGGAAGTGCACCTCAAAATGGAGCTGGAGGCGTGTCCATTCTGAATCCACCACATCTTGTAATATAGTTCGCATGGGGAGTGCACTGGGGGAGGAAGGGGAGGCCGAGGAAACCACCCCAGACGAGTGCGTTGCATTGAAGTCCACTTCGGGATATTCTGTGTCGAGGTCCATGTAATCGTCGTCTCCGGGCGGGGTCCCTCCGGGGGCGGTGGGTGGCTCTTGGAGGTGCCCTGTGAGTCCATGGGATGCGCATCGCCATGGGCATCCTTGAAGCCGGGGGTCATATGCGCATAGGGTGCACAGCCGGTGCAGCGGGTGACACGGTAGCGGGAACAGCAAGGCATCCTCGTAGCACAGAGGGCAACGATCGAGGTCTTGTCTCCGAACTTCAATGGAGTATTGGCCCCCTCCCGATCCATCAAGTGAAGACACCTCCCCATGTTCGCCATGGGCCTCCCCGAGCTGAAGCAATGAGGACCGTGGTGAGGCACGAGCTTCCGCAGAGGTCGGGAGTTCCTCCGGGCGATAGAGCAGATCGGTAGGGAGCCATCCCCAGCTGGAGTCACCGCCTGCATTCGTAGGGGGTGGGGGCCCCACATGGCGGTGTAGCAATCCGGCGGGGAGCCATCCCCAGTCGGGGTCATCTGTGTCCGTTTGACTTGGGATGAGATGCTCGATTGGGTCTTGTTGTCGTTGGACATCCCCACACCGGTAAACCGGAACTTGCGGCCCATGACTGGCCGTCGGCCGTTGGTCCATGTGGCAGCCGACGTGGAGCTGCGGGGAGTGTGCAGCCCGTGGTCGCTCGGGTTGTGGCGAGCCCCTCGGTGGCGGTTCGCGTTGTGCACACCCAGTCAGAAAGGAGGTAGTGCCTGATGCAGGGGTGGATGACGATGCTGTTGTTTGCACGTCAGTTTCAACATCGAGGCCAGGTACTGGTGCCGGTGCCATCCCTTCATGGACGTCGAGACCCCAGAGGTGGTCGCCACATGTGCTGCAGCAAAGTGAATAGAAATCTCGGATGCCGCATCGTGAACACTCGATGTCTAGACCTCCTGTGGGGGTCATCGGTGATCCGGGGCTGTGTACCTCGGTGGTGTCTGTCGTTGGGCTAGTTGGGGCGCTCGGGGCAGTTTTGTTGTCCCTAGGTGGTGTGCAGAGTACCGTGCCATGCATCTCGCCCGGGAGGGCATTGTGGTCGGCATGGCACTGTTGGAGCAAGTGATGGTGGAGTGCCACTAGAGACGAGACCTTTGTACTGATGGAAGCCGTGCTGCGCAAAAACTGCGAGATGTCTCCAATAGTAGTGAGGTCATTCCACGGCCGGGTAGGATTGGGTGATTCCGGGAGTGCTGGTCCTGTGACCCCGGCCCGTGGCCCCGGCGGATACGTGTCGGTAATGCGACCGCTTGGATGTCCTAGATCCCGTGACCCTGAGAGAATTTGCTGGGTGGGGTGTGGTCCCGGGTTGGCTTCTACATCCCCATCTTGTACCACGTCGTGGTGCCACGTTGTTGACTGTGGAGGGGGGGGGGTGCTGACTGGAACGCCATTCCCATGTAGCGCAAGGCATGCAAGATTCCCAAGCAGATGCAATTTGATACACGAAGAATGTCACCGCGGAGGTCATAAGAATGTGCTCCGTCGTGCTGGTTGTGGTCGACACAATACAACGGATACATGCTGCCTCGAAGTACTCGCCGCCTGTATCGAGAGGCCCCCGACCTTTGGAGGGTAGAGGGCGTACACCTGTTGCCGCCAATACCATGAGGCATAATATAAGATGATGTGAAGGAATGAGAACTCGGTGGGGCGGGAGGCGTGGGCCTGCATCCGCTGGCGAAACGGGAGTGAAAGGGGTCACCTTAATTACAGCCCGCATGGCATGGCCCTCCCGAGTGGGCCCTTCTGCCGCTTGCGACGAGGGCCTCCTCACTCCTGCGAAAACGGAGGACAGTGAGTGCAAGGGAGAAGCAGCATGGGATACAGCAGGGTGCAAACATGTCTCATGCACCCGAGTTTGCGTGTGTCCTGTGTGCGAGCTGGCTCGCGACAGGAAGGGGTCGTGGAGTGCAACCATGTCCCGGTAGGAGGGGAGGGCGGAAGGAATGGCATCTACCTGCCGGGACTCACGAGCCCGCAGGAAGCTGACCGACGGGAGGCGCATGTCTGTTGCGGTGTATGGCGGGGGGATGTCGTCGGCGTGTGGGGGAGGGCTGGGGGGAGGGCCGCTCGGAGGCCGGGATGACGGGTGGGGCGCTGACGGGGCCGCTGGCGGAGGGGCCGCTGAACGGGGCTGTGCCTGGGGCCGGGGAGCGCGAACTCCTTCTTGCGCGGAGTCCCTCTGTGCCTGTACCGGCGCAAAGGGGTCGATGTCGTCAGATTGATCGAGGTCAATCGGACAGCTTGCTGTCCCTTCCTCGCTGCTGGCGGCGGCCGCGCCGTTGTCTCCCGTCGTAGAGGCGCTCGGCGGAGGTTGCGGGCACGGCTTGGCGGCCCGCGCTGACGGTGTGGCACGGCGGCGCGCCCCTGTAGGGATCGGTCGCGGGCCCCATGCCGCTGCCCGCGCCTACGTAGTGTCGCGCGTGACGGAAGGCGCACTTGTCGCCTCGGCCGTGACCGGGGCTGGGTGGGGCTGTTGCCTGTGGTAATCGGCCCAGTTGCGCTCGGCCGCCTGCTGCCCCCACTCCCTAAGCGTGTCAACCGACTGGCCATAGGAGTCTACAGGACGCGTAGATCCCTGTGGCAAACCCGTTGCTGCCTCGATCATCCGACAGAGGTTTGCCTTGTCCCGATTGATGGACCGGCGAATGTTGGCTTGCTTCTGGCGTTGAGAGGGCGTCGGGCCGCGGGACGGATGGGGGGTGGATGGTAGGGGTCCCGAGCCGGTCACCCTTTGGGGCGCTGGAGGGGGCGCGGCGTGCTGCCCCTGGTCTGGGCTGTGTTCTTGTTGCGCTGCGGGTGCCTGAGGTTCCTGTGGTGGTGGATGCTCGAAGGAGGGATGCTGGCTATGGGGTTGAGTAGCCTGGTGATGCTGTGGACCGGAGTACGGGTCGTGTTGGTAGGGGTGGGTGTGGTTCTGGTGGTAGTTTGCGTGATAATGCTGGTGGGAGTGCGGCGAAGCTTGGTAGGGGTCGTGCTGGTATGGGTGTTGGGTGGGTGGTTCGGAGGTGTTGTGCGGGGACGGGATGTGCGGGGATTGGTCCGGATGGGAGTGGTAGGGTTGGTGCGTTGGCTGGGTGTAGGACGGATAGTAATATGAATAGAAATGCGGGGAATGTGGGTGTGGTTGATATGGCGTCGGGCCCGGGGTTTGTGGCTGCGGGGTTTGTGGTTGCGGGGTTGGTTGCTGGTGGTGTGGCTGTAGTGACTGGGGCGGTGGGTGTTGCTGTGGTGTATAGTACGGGTATGTGTACGGGTAGGGGTACGGTTGGAGGGGAGGGGGAGGGGGGGAGGGGGGGTGTCTTTTCTGTTTTTTGCGCTTGTGGTGTCGTTTGTGTTTCTTGTGTTTTTTGGATTTTGGGTCGCGGCGTGGGGATGAAGAGGTGGAGGCCGTAGAGGTTGTGTCCGAGGAGGCGGAGGAGTCGGTGTCGGAGGGGCGACGACGTTTGCCCCCCACCGCCGTTCGTGTAAACACGCGTTCGCGCGTGCTGCCCAGGTCGTAGGGGCATGTGGGCGGCGTGGTAGCGGTGGTGTCGGGGGGTTGCTCCGACTGCCGCCAGTGCGCTTCAGATATAGACAACGGTGTCGGATAAGTGCCTGTTGCGAAGAGATCTCGGGGAGGGCTAGCTGTGGGCCGCGCCGGCTTGTCAAAGTGAGCAGGGTCCAGGTGGCCAGCGGCAGCGAGGGCGAGAGGGTCGTCCGTCAAGCCCAACGGGTACGTGGAGACGGGGACCGGGTGGCTAGACGCGAGGCTCCTGCCTGCGGCGTCAAGACTCAATGGTGCGAGGCCGTGACCTGCTGCACACTGGTCTCCCTGCACTACTGGAAAGGAAATGGGCAAACCGTCGGCATTCGGGTCTCCATATGCATCATGGGCCCCATGCGCCTCGCCATGACTCCCAACCGGGAAAGGGGCCGGTTGCGTGTTGTGCTGAGGATTGTACCAGGCTGCCACAGTGTCCATATTTTGGCCAGGGGCAGCATGTACGGCCCCAGGGGAGGGTGCCAGATGTGGCCCAGCGGACGTGACCCCAAGGGAGGGGGGGGGGCTGAGCTCGCCAGTGCAGTGCCACGACGCGAGGCTAGTGCCTGCTGCGCCTAACAGTGGTGCGAGGCCGTGGCCTGCTGCACACTGAAAAACACCTACACTTGGGACCGGGACTAGGGCGTGGTCTGGGGGCATGTGAAACGGCCCCTGCGTCTGCTGTACAGAGGCCATGGCGGCCAGACAACTGTGGTTGCCAGGGAACTCACCAGTCAGGTAATAAGGGGCGGAGGTATCGGGGGGCGGGCTCAACCACTCATTGCGCTCAGATCCGTACCACGCAGTCAAGTTGTCAGAGACCCGGTCACAGGCGGCTAGCATGGCCTCAGAGGAAGGAGCAACCTGGTCCATCAAAGCAAGGGACAGACTGTAGGACCTGAAGGCGTCAGCTACGTGGGTAGCCCAGTTCCCAACTGGGCCCTCACTGGTCACGATGGCCTGGAGAGAAACCCAGCATGGAGAACATGGCCAAACGTCTTTTCTGCACCTCCTTAAACTCGGCGAGACTGTCAAGATCGTCGGCCAAACCCAGGGGGTTGAAGGTGCTACCAGGCAGCAAACCAGGATCTTTACTGGCACGGCCAGCCTGGTTGGCACGGTAGGCATCAGCGGCACCCTGCAATAACACCTGACAGGTCAAGACGGCAAAAATGGGCGTGTCGTGGATCAGGGAAGGGTTGCTGCTACCCTCCTGGAAGATCTCAACACCAGTCTGGAACCAGGCAGGCCCACTGAGCTGGAACCAGGCAGGCCCACTGAGCTGGGAACCAGTGAGGTTGGCCAGGATCTCAGGAGCCAAGCAGCCCATAATATCCAGCAGGGCCCAACGGGCGTGGATCAACTCAGCTTCACGGTACTGCTCCAGGGTGATTTGGTCAGCACCCAGATCAGCAGTGCCCCACCTGCAGTCACCAGGGTACACACCTGTCAGGTAGACAGAAGTGGAACGCTCAGGGTCCAGCCACTTGCTGCAGCCAGAGCCGTACCAGGCAGAAAACTCTGCAGCGTTGTGGCCACAGGCGGCAAACATGGCCACAGGGGATGGTGTGACCTGGCCCATCAGAGCGAGGGACAGATCGTTGGCGCCGGGGGCGTGAGCGGTGCTGGCAGCCCAGCTCCCAGCGGGGCCAACATACTGATAATGGCCAAGCAGCCGTTCTTGGTCTCCTTGTCCTTCAACTCGGTGAGGATCAGGATTTTCAGCCAGGCCCAGAGGATCATAGGGCCCACCAGGCCGCAGCTTCAGGCCTTCGCTGGCAGGGTAAGCCTGGTAGTCAGGGGTGGAGGCATGGCCAGTAAGGTAGTCAGGGGTGGAGGCCTCCGAGAATGGGTCCCACCAATTATTGCGCTCAGGGCCATAGCAGGCAGTGGTGGGGAGCATGGCCACAGGGGAAGGAGCGAACTGGGTGATGTTGGCGTTGGTCATACCTGTCACGGCGAATGGGTCGGCGTACTCAGTGGAGTCCATCCCTGCCCCGTACACTCCGTTATATTGGGGCGCCGTGGGGAACATGGCGTCCAACTCGGTAGCCTTGCGGTCATAGGCGCCGAACATGGCCACAGGGGATGGAGCAAATTGGGTGACGCAGGCGGAGGTCAACATCGACTGGGACTGGGATTGGGCTTGGCTCTGGGCTGGGGCTGAATTGGGGCCCGGCTGAACCCGGACTTACTGCCTGTCCTTCTGGGGGCGTGGCCGCTGCGAAGGACTTACCGCCGGGGTGTTGGGTGACAGGTCATGATTGCTATCGAAAAAAAATAGACACTCAGAAAGTAAGAAACTGTCAATCCACGCTTTGTTGCGTGGGCCGTTCAGTTGGGGTAAGGGACTCTGAATCCACGCTTTGTTGCCTGGTCCCTTGGGTTGGGGTTAGGGACTAGCACTCCACGCTTTGTTGCGTGGCCCCTTGAGTTGGGGTTAGGGACTCTCAATCCAAGCTTTGTCGTGTGGCCCCTTGAGTTGGCGTTAGGAACGCTGGATCCATGCTGTGTTGTGTGGCCCCTTGAGTTGGGGTTAGGGACTCTCAATCCACGCTTTGTTGCGGGGCCCCTTGAGTTGGCGTTAGGGACTCGGGATCCACGCTTTGTTGTGTGGCCCCTTCATTTGCGGTTAGGGAGTTGCAATCCACGCTTTGTTGCGTGGCCCCTTGACTTGGGGGTAGGGACTCTCAATCTATGCTTTGTTGTGTGACCCCTTGGGTCGGGGTGAGGGACTCTCCATCGACGCTTTGTGGTGTGGCCCCTTGAGTTGGGGTAAGGGACTCTCAATCAACGCTTTGTTGCGTGGCCCCTTGAGTTTGGGTTGGGCAGTCGCAATCCACACTTTGTTGCGTGGCCCCTAGATTTGGGGGTAGGGAAGCTGAATCCACGCTTTCTCGCGTGGCCCCTTGATTTGGGGGTAGGGACTCTCAATCCACGCTTTGTGGCGTTGCCGCTTGGTTTTGGGGTAACCGCCTCTCCATCCACGCCTTGTTGCGGGGCCCCTTGAGTTCGCGTTAGGGACTCAGGATCCACGCTTTGTTTTGTGGCCCCTAGAGTTGGGGTTGGGGACTCTCAAACCACGCTTTGTGGCGTGGCCCGTTGAGTTGGGGTAAGGGACTCCCAATCCACGCTTTGTTGCGTGACCCCTTGAGTTGGCGTTAGGGACTCGCAATCCACGCTTTGTTGCGTGACCCCTTGAGTTGGGGTAAGGGACTCTCCATCCGCGCTTTGTGCCGTGGCCCCTTGAGTTGGGGTAAGGGACTATCAATCCACGTTTTCTTGCGTGGCCCCTTGAGTTGCGGTGAGGGATTGTCAATCCACGCTTTGTTCGTGGGCCGTTCATTTGGGGTATGGGACTCTGAATCCACGCTTTGTTGCCTGGTCCCTTGGGTTGGGGTTAGTGACTGGCACTCCACGCTTTGTTGCGCGGCCCCTTGAGTTGGCGTTAGGAACGCTGGATCCACGCGTTGTTGTGTGGCCCCTTGAGTTGGCGTTAGGGACTCTCAATCCACGCTTTGATTCGCACGCCTTGAGTTGGGGTGAGGGACTCTCAAGCCACGCTTTGTTGCGTGGCCCCTTGAGTTGGCGTTAGGGACTCTCAATCCACGCTTTGTTGCGTGGCCCCTTGAGTTGGGGTAAGGGACTCCCAATCCATGCTTTGTTGCGTGGCCCCTTGAGTCGGGGTTAGGGACTCGCAATCCACGCTTTGTTTCGTGGCCCCTTGAGTTGGGGTAAGGGACTCCCAATCCACGCTTTGTTGCGTGGCCCCTTGAGTTGGCGTTAGGGACTCCCAATCCACGCTTTGTTGCGTGACCCCTTGAGTTGGGGTAAGGGACTATCAATCCACGCTTTGTTGTGTGGCCCCTTGAGTTGGGGTAAGGGACTATCAATCCACGTTCTGTTGTGTGGCCCCTTGAGTTGGGGTGATGGACTGTCAATCCACGCTTTGTTGCGTGGGCCGTTCAGTTGGGGTAAGGGACTCTGAATCCACGCTTTGTTGCCTGGTCCCTTGGGTTGGGGTTAGGGACTAGCACTCCATGCTTTGTTGCGTGGCCCCTTGAGTTGGGGTTAGGGACTCTCAATCCAAGCTTTGTCGTGTGGCCCCTTGAGTTGGCGTTAGGAACGCTGGATCCACGCTTTGTTGTGTGGCCCCTTGAGTTGGCGTTAGGGACTTTCAATCAACGGTTTGTTGCGTGACCCCTTGAGTTGGGGTAAGGGACTCTCCATCCGCGCTTTGTGCCGTGGCCCCTTGAGTTGGGGTAAGGGACTATCAATCCACGCTTTGTTGTGTCGCCCCTTGAGTTGGGGTAAGGGACTATCAATCCACGCTTTGTTGTGTGGCCCCTTGAGTTGGGGTAAGAGACTATCAATCCACGTTTTGTTGTGTGGCCCCTTGAGTTGGGGTGAGGGACTGTCAATCCACGCTTTGTTGCGTGGGCCGTTCAGTTGAGATAAGGGACTCTGAATCCACGCTTTGTTGCCTGGTCCCTTGGGTTGGGGTTAGGGACTAGCACTCCACGCTTTGTTGCGTGGCCCCTTGAGTTGGGGTTAGGGACTCTCAATCAACGCTTTGTTGCGGGACCCCTTGAGTTGGCGTTAGGGACTCTCAATCCACACTTTGTTGCGGGGCCCCTTGAGTTGGCGTTAGGGACTCGGGATCCACACTTGGTTGTGTGGCCCCTTGAGTTGCGGTTAGGGACTCGTAATCCCCGCTTTGTTGCGGGGCCCCTTGAGTTGGCGTTAGGGACTTGGGATCCACGCTTGGTTGTGTGGCCCCTTGAGGTGCGGTTAGGGACTCTCAATCAACGCTTTGTTGCGGGGCCCCTTGAGTTGGCGTTAGGGACTCGGGATCCACGCTTTGTTGTGTGGCCCCTTCAGTTGCGGTTAGGGAGTTGCAATCCACGCTTTGTTGCGTGGCCCCTTGACTTGGGGGTAGGGACTCTCAATCTATGCTTTGTTGTTTGACCCCTTGGCTTGGGGTGAGGGACTCTCCATGGACGCTTTGTGGCGTGGCCCCTTGAGTTGGGGTAAGGGACTCTCAATCCACACTTCGTTGCGTGGCCCCTTGAGTTTCAGTGGGGTAGTCGCAATCCACACTTTGTTGCGTGGCCCCTAGATTTGGGGGTAGGGAAGCTCAATCCACGCTTTCTCGCGTGGCCCCTTGATTTGGGGGTAGGGACTCTCAATCCACGCTTTGTTGCGTGGCCGCTTGGTTTTGGGGTAACCGACTCTCAATCCACGCTTTGTTGCGGGGCCCCTTGAGTTGGCGTTAGGGACTCGGGATCCACGCTTTGTTTTGTGGCCCCTTGAGTTGGGGTTAGGGACTCGCAATCCACGCTTTGTTGTGCACGCCTTGAGTTGGGGTAAGGGACTCTCAATCCATGCTTTGTTGCGTGGCCCCTTGAGTTGGCGTTAGGGACTCTCAATCCACGCTTTGTTGCGTGGCCCCTTGAGTTCGGGTAAGGGAGTCCCAATCCATGCTTTGTTGCGTGGCCCCTTGAGTCGGGGTTAGGGACTCTCAATCCACGCTTTGTTGCGTGGCCCCTTGAGTTGGGGTAAGGGACTCCCAATCCACGCTTTGTTGCGTGGCCCCTTGAGTCGGGGTTAGGGACTCGCAATCCACGCTTTGTTGCGTGACCCCTTGAGTTGGGGTAAAGGACTCTCCATCCAAGCTTTGTCGTGTGGCCCCTTGGGTTGGCGTTAGGAACGCTGGATCCACACTTTGTTGTGTGGCCCCTTGAGTTGGGGTTAGGGACTCTCAATCAACGCTTTGTTGCGGAGCCCCTTGAGTTGGCGTTAGGGACTCTCACTGCACGCTTTGTTGCGGGGCCCCTTGAGTTGGCGTTAGGGACTCGGGATCCACGCTTGGTTGTGTGGCCCCTTGAGATGCGGTGAGGGACTCGCAATCCACGCTTTGTTTTGTGGCCCCCTGAGTTCGGGTTATAGACTCTCAATCAACGCTTTGTTGCGGGGCCCCCTGAGTTGGCGTTAGGGACTCGGGATCTACGCTTTGTTGTGTGGCCCCTTGAGTTGCGGTTAGGGAGTTGCAATCCACACTTTGTTGTGTGGCCCCTAGATTTGGGGGTAGGAAATCTCAATCCACGCTTTCTTGAGCGGCCCCTTGAGTTGGGGGTAGGGACTCGCAATCCACACTTTGTTGCGTGGCCCCTTGAGTTGGGGCTAGGGACTCTCAATCCACGCTTTGTTGCGTGGCCGCCTGGTTTTGCGGTAAGCGACTCTCAATCCACGCTTTGTTGCGGGGCCCCTTGAGTTGGCGTTAGGGACTCGTGATCCACGCTTTGTTTTGTGGCCCCTTGAGTTGGGGTCACGGACTCGCAATCCACGCTTTGTGGCGAGCCCGTTGAGTTGGGGTGAGGGACTCTCCATCCACGCTTTGTGGCGTTGTCCCTTGAGTTGGGGTGAGGGACTCTCGCTCAATGCTTTGTGGTGCAGCCCCTTGAGTTGGGGTTAGGTACTCGCAAACGACACTTTGTTGCATTGCCCCTTGAGTTGGAGATGGGGGGCGCAATCCACGCTTTTTTGCGGGGCCCCTTGAGTTGCGGTAAGGGAGTCTCCATCCACGCTTTGCTGTGTGGCCCCTCGAGTTGGGGTAAGGGACTCTCAATCCACGCTCTGTTGTTTGGGCCCTTGAGTTGAGGTAAGGGACTCTCAATCCACGCGTTGTTGCGTGGCCCCTTGAGTTGCGGTTAGGGAATCGCAATCCACGCTTTGTTGCGTGGCCCCTTGAGTTGGGGTTAGGGACTCGCAATCCACGCTTTGTTGTGTGACCCCTTGAGTTGTGGTGAGGGATTCTCCATCCGCGCTTTGTGGCGTGGCCCCTTGAACTGGGGTAAGGGACTCTCAATCCACGCTTTGTTGCGTGGGCCCTTCAGTTGCGGTGAGGGACTCTCAATCCATGCTTTGTTGCGTGGCCCCTTGAGTTGGCGTCAGGGACTCGCATTCCACGCTTTGCTGCGTGACCCCTTGAGTTGCGGTATGGGACTCTCCATCCACGAGTTGTTGCGTTGCCTCTCGAGTTGGGGTAAGGGACTCTCAATCCGCGCTCTGTTGTGTGGGCCCTTGAGTTGAGGTAAGGGACTCTCAGTCCACGCTTTGTTGCATGGCCCCTGGAGATGGGGTTAGGGAGTCGCAATCGACGCTTTTTTGCGTGGCCCCTTGAATTGTGGTTAGGAACTCGCAATCCGTGGGCCCCTTTGTGCCCTTGGCCTTCACCTTCTTTTTGGGGAGAACTTCAACCCTTGAAGAAGAGGAACAAGAGCAGGACGACGAGGAAGAAGACAAGGTAGTAACATCTTTGGAATATGCTGAACCCTCGTTACCACTAGATGAAACACACCCTGATTCCGCGGAGCTTGAATCCTCCTCCGGCTTCCATTCCCAATCCCATTGGCCAAGCGAGGCTTCGGTAAGAGGTACCCTCACTATCAACCGCGTGCGCCCCCATAAGAAAGTTCTTCGGTTTCATCACCACAGGGATTCTTCTTGCTCGCTCCTTTTGTTTCGCATCAACAATGGTACAACCGAGGGGGCGTGTGTGCACAGCTTGGGCACAGCGTGGGCACAGCGCGCACAGCACGGCCACAGCGCGCACATTACAGGAAGAAATTGGGGTTTTGTGCTACAATGGGCAATACTCTTGCTTATACAAATCATACCATACCCCCACACCGTTGGACAGCCTGATGTTTCCTTGTTTAGCTATGGCACGAACAGGGGAGGGAGTGTAGGACCTTCCTCACGGACTCCCGGGCGAGCTGCTCTCGTAGTTGCTAAGTTTCTCCACCTTGCTCCGAGAGTCTCTCCTCAACGGAAGCGTGAGGCTCATGTGATTCTGAGGCCGGATGCATTTCATGCCCGTCCATGGCACTTATTATGAAAAGAAGAGAGAAAATCTGCCTAAGCATGGAAGTGCAAACAAAGTTGGGGCAAGGCTCAACTAGTGATTTTTGTGCCGCCGGCTGATGAGGAGGACGAATCAAAACTGTCTGCACTTACAGTAGAGCAGTTGAATATGTATTGGGCGAATGTGGAAAAAAATACCACAAACCTATACGAACGGTTGCAGAACAACACATACCAATGCAATAGAAATGAGGGCAAAGCATGCATGCAACTCATATAAATGCATAACAAGGTTGTTGTTACGGGTACTAGGCACTACTATGCAAATTGGGCATGGTCCTGGACATACTTTGTGCGAGCGCGCGCACAGCGCGCAAAACACCCCGCCAATTCCGTCACATTGAGGGTGTTTGGTGGCACCGTGGGATGGTGTCATCACCTGCACATTATTTAACGTGGCAAGACCAAGCACCACAACCCCCCCCCCCTCCCGTTGGCCAGCGCAACATGTTGCTCAGACGCACAACATAGAAGGAAAAAATTGGATGGAAAATGCTACTCATATTGCTTAGGATTTTCGAAAATGCCAACCATGCATGGTCACCAAACCCAACTCATGTCGCAGGGTGGATTTCCAAAATTGCAAGCAGCATAGCATGAAAAATTTCTTCCGAGCAGCCCTAGGCATCTTGGCCAGAAATTCCCGAGGATATCGCTGCCGATATTGATTGCGTTTTTGCAGCGGCTCTCGCGACCAAAACTTCGAAGCGTTTCTCCGAGCCGTTTTGACAACTTCCAGGCGTGTATTCAACATCTTTGCACACCATAGGCGATGCCATATACCTAGGCAATGCAAAGACACATGCAAAGCAAAGGCAAGAATAAAGTTTTTACTTCAATTGAAGTGTGAAAGACACACTCGCCTTCGCTTCGCATACGTAATGGACATGCATCACTGGACATGGCGTCCACATTCACTACCTCCCTTCCAATATGTACAGCCACACGGCGATACTTCTTGGTTCGCCATGGGGTTTCTGAGTTGCTGCCTGATGACGACAACAAATCAGAATCCGTGGCATTTACAGTACATCCATTATCTGAGTGAGCACCAGAGGGGCCTTCAATACTATTGTGGCTGCTGCTGCTACGGCTCCTGCTGCTGCTGCTGCTGCTACTGTTGCTGCTCCTACTACTGCTGCTACTCCTGCTCCCATGTGCCACTAGTTGGTGCTCAATGTCATTATCAACAATGGGGATAGGCATTAGCTTACCTTTTCATGTATGTTGAACACACTGTTCCGTAGTAAATACATTGGGGCCCTGAAATGAGGCCGCACTATCCTCCCCCTAAGATGGAGGTATACTGCCAATGAAGGGTGTATTTGGGTTCGGGTTAGGGCTGTTTCAGGAGCACGCTTTCCTTTGCCTGTTTTAGAGCCTTTTGACGTGCAGCAGATGACTTCAATTAGGCACGACTTTTCAACCGCAATGTGGGCCAACCTTGGATAGTTTCCAACTCGGCTAACACCCACCTCCGCATGCCACGTTTTGTGCAACAAGTCCCACACACGCAAAACGCATCCACTTCCTCCTTGGCACCTACGAAGGTGCACTTTACAGAGCAAGTTTCTGTGTGCAGTAATATAGTACAGCCACCTGCTTCTTGCAAATCAAAGAGATGATGTAACAACTGTGCAAAGATTGTGCGCCATAGCACATTGGCAACAACCATGCAAGCCTCCGGTACAACATTTCGATGGATAGGGGCCCAAATTTTGGCAGAGGTGACTTTTTGCTTGTAACGCACGAGCTTTTGGTAGAGCTCGTGTCTCAAAATTTAAGAAATGCTGGCATTTTGCTGTGTACTAGTAACATGCGCATATCTTTTTGCAACCCTTAAGTCCCTCCCCCGTACCTCATTTGGAAAACAACATGGGGGTGGGGGGGTTGAACCATGTGTGGCTCCACCCGTGCATATATAGAGTTGCGGTGCAACCTCTACGGCGAATTCCGGGATAATGTGCACAAGGTATGTGCACCCGAAGCAGCAGAGGTGTACCATGCGGCTATGCGCCAAACCTAGTGAGCGAAAGGGCAGGGGCAGAACCATACAACCTACCAGTCTGCCCCTTACAGTCCCAGCCTCACGGGCTGTTGGGCTGATCCCGGCCAGCAAACGTCCCCTCACTAAACGCCGGTGCTCCCGGCTATCAAGTGGTAGGGATCTGGGGTTGTACCTTGTGGCCGCATGGACTATAACTTGCAGCAACTCATGTTGCGATTGGGGCGGGAGTGTGCGCCCAATGAAACCAAGCAACCGGGATGCAACGCTCTTGGTGTTGTGCAATAGAGGGTGTATGATACATACATTTTCTGCGTTTGAAAGACCCTAAAACTTATGGGGCCCCTGAACCTGATTCAAACGTCCCCCCTTATGCAAAAAGACGTCCTGTAGCTCGTGCTTATTTAACCATGGACATGCCACACACCCTTTTTGCTTACATTCACCGCACAAATGGTGGCGGTCTATAGTGATGGAACCCAACCGTACCCGGAGATGAGTGGGGTATTCAAAACCTTGGTATCTCATGCGTGGCTCAAATGTACATGAGGGCAAAGCATGTAGGGCCTATGCCCGCTTGGGCACCCATTTTACATCGACAATTTTGGGCGAATCGAACCATGATATCATATCTGTGCAACGACGCACGTACCTCGCAAGAGGGAACCATGGTCCCTCAAAGTGAATTAGACCTATTTTCATGCTGATGTTGGGGCGGCCGCGGGGTTGGTAACCATCAGCATACAGGCCCACGGTTAAGGTGGCGTGTTGTGGTGGAGGTGCTAGCCGACCTTGTGCAGCCACTAGGGCAAATTTCAGGGGAAGTAGATGGCACAGCCGTGGCAAAAGCTTGATGTTGGTGAGGGAGTAGTCTACTGAAGGAAGATGCACGTCTTCCTCTTGCCTAGGGGCCACCATAGACCAACGTACCCCTGGCTGGAGGCGGTCCAGAGTTTGCAAGACTGCTGCTAGGGGAACATGCTCATGCCGGAGGTAGAGTGCATGAGTATGGCTACTGTGGGTGCTTGAATGGCCTGGGTGGCAGGCAAAGTCCCATTGGGCACCGCACAAACCCTAACTGTGCCACGGGGGGGGGGGGCAGATTGTCTAGCTCCTTGCAGTCCTAAGGGGTACCTCGTGGGAAGTTCATGACACAGAGACCTTTGGGCTCTCCAATCCTTTACTCTCCTTAGGGATACTCCTAAAGCAGAATGTTTCACCATGAGTTCATCGTGGACAACTATACTATATGGGTTAGGGGCGATGTCTCCAAGTTGGAGGCCTTTTGCAGGCATATGTCCTGTCCCTACGGACCAATTTGTGGTGCCGGCCTTTTTTGTAAAGCCGCAACCAGCAGCTCCCACCACAACTGTGTTTCAGGCGATTTGCTCGCAGAGCACAAGGATCTGGAGGCCCCAAGTATGCTCGAGTATCCGCCCCCATCCAGGGGCCCATTGTTTCAATTTCCTGCAAACTAGGCATTTTTGGAAAGGCTCAACCAACAGCTCCGACGTGGACGTGAATTCGTGCCATTTGCTCGGAGCAGCACAGACATCCGAAGGCCCCAAGTTTGTTCAACTATGTGCCCCCGTCTAGGGGCCCACTATTTCAATTTCCTACAAACAAGGCATTTTTGGAAAACCCCGACTAGTAGCTTCCGCGAGGAATTGAGTTGGGGCTATTTCCTCAGGGCAACTCTGCGATCTGGAGGCCCCAAGTGTACTCCACTATCCGCCCCCGTCCGGGGGCCCACTGCTAAAGTTTCCTGCAAACTAGGCATTTTTGAAAAGTCTAGACCACTAGCTTCCACTAGGACTTCATTTCACGCTATTTGCGCACAACAACTCTGAGATTTGGAGGGCCCAGGTCTGCTAGACTATGAGCCCCTCTCCACTGCTTCGGTTTGCTGCAAACCGAGGATTTTTCAAAAACCATGGCCACTGGCTTCCACTAGGACTTTGTTTCAGGCAATTTGCTCACTGGAACTATGACATCTGGAGGCCCCAAGTGTGCTCGACTATCCGTCCACGGGCTGAGTTTTTCTATTTTCTTGCAAAATACACATTTTTGGAAAGTCCCGACCAGTAGCTTCCACCGAGACTTTATTTGAGGCTATTTGGTCACATTACCTTTGAGATTTGGAGGCCGTAACTGTGCTCAGCTGTCCACCGCCGTGCAAGGGCCCACTGATTCAGTTTCGTGCAAACTAGGCATTTTTGGAAGACCCCGACGAGTAGCTTCTACGAGGACTTTATTTTAGGCTTTGCGCGCAAAGCAGCATAGAGAGCTGCAGGCCAAAAGTCTGCTCGGACATCCGCCCCCGTCGAGACGCAGGCACATAGGCACAAACACCGCACATGGAAGATTTCTTTGGTAGGCCACTGTTCTGCCTTATGAGAGCCACTTGCTTCAGTTTCAAGGGGACAATTAGCAGGACTAGCTCCCCCTTCCTAGCGAGTGTCCCATGCAGCAGGGGGAACAGCTCCATGCAGGTCTTTGCGATGACCGGTGCCCTTGACATAGTCCAGCACTGTGCGGACGGAGGTCACTATTCTAAGAGGGAGGGAACACTCCAACCTCCCCCCCCTTGCCCCCACGCCCTCCCCCCGCTGCCCTGTCCCACCCCACGAGGAGTAGGGGCTAGGGGCGGACTACTTCTTCTTCCTCTGCCCCCTTGTAAAGGCTGCCACCCTCTTCCTCTCGCGCTTCACCCCTATAGAGGACAAAGGGCATCAGGGTCACACGCCGACAACTCAGTGTGAGGTTCAAACACAAGGGAGGCGGGCTCTCTTCCTCTTGCCCTTCACGCCTGTGGAGGACACAGGGACATCCAGGTCAGACTAACACTCACACTTAGCCTCTTTGGCTCTTGCGATCTAGTGCAGCATTACAAGGGGGACCATGTCCCGTGAGGGGGGCAAAAGGGATTGGCCATTTGCCCCCCACAGCCGGCAATTCCGGAGCAACGTTTTGGATCTCCTTGAGCACAGCGGGGCCCCATCCCATGCGCCGGAGGGTAATGGTCCCGGGCGTTTGCACCAAGGCTCCTGCCCTTTCAATTATGGCCCTACACTCCCTCCCTGGCATGGAACACTTTATAACGGGGGGGTCGCTTAGACCACTCCCGGGTTGGGTGTTGCAGGTGCCAGGGCAGTACCCGGACCAGGGTTTTGCTTAGCCACCCTAGGGGGGGGGGGGGGGGGGTTAATTCAGGGACCCACCCACCCAGAATTTTGGCATACCCACAGACCGACAAATGTCCCACCCCCCCAGGGGGGGGGGGGGGCTGACACCCACCCACCCACCCACCCATCCTAGCCCCTTTATGGGCGTGGGGCAGACACAGGAACTGTGGGGTTCTAGCGTTACCCCCTCCGCATCCGGCACAAAGCACAAACAATCCTAGCCCCTTTATGGGCGTGGGGCAGAGACAAGAACCGTGGGGTTCTAGCGTTACCCCCTCCGCATCCGGCACAAAGCACAAACAATCCTAGCCCATGTTACGGGGAACCTGCAACAGAAGAAAGAAAGAAGTGGCACTGGCTCAATAGACCCAAGGCCCCCACAAAGTCCCACCCTACCCCGGGGGGGGGGGGGGTTGGACACCCACCCACCCTGAAATTCTGCCAGACCCACCCACCCACCCCCCCCCAGGGTAGGGTAGGACGGACATTAAGCAAAACCCTGACCCGGACTGCGATACGTACACAATTTTTTTTATTGCAGTGCGGGGGGCTGGTATGCAGGGTGAATCCAACCCTCCCTTTGCGCAACTGCTCGCAACATGACTTAGGGGCATTGGTGCCAGCCAAGTCATAAACTTCAACGCCCCCTTCATGCACCACAACATTAACACCGTGGAGCATCTCTTCACCCCCCCCCCAATCACCTCCCATACCCCAAATAGGGGGGGGGGGCAATTTGGGGAGGGGTGCCTTAAGGAGCCGGCGCTTTTTGGCCTCCCCCCATGGCCCACGCATCTGTTCCAGCAGCCCCTATGCCTTTTTGTTGTGGGCAATGGCAGCCTCCTGGAGCCTACGCTCCTTCTCCTTGAGGCCAGCACCCCACTGCCTCTTCCCCCCACACGTCTCCCGCACCCGCTCCTCTGCCACTTGGAACCTCCTCTCTGAAATTTCCCCCTCAGCACCCTAACATAGTCACCTGGCAACCTAAACTCCTGTACCACCCACTCTCAAACCTTGTCACTCACCCCCCCAAAAAAATGAACACAGCATTTTCCCTAACGGCCAGCTGCAGCGGGGCCATGGGGAAGGAGGGGGGCAAATTTTTCAACCCTCCCCAGGGTCCTCCGGACTAGTTACCCGGCCTTGGTCTGCCAGGCCACGGCAGGGGGATGGAACCCGGCCTGGACAACCACCCACTCGCGACTCTTCTTGGTGCAGAGGTGCAGATAGTACTGCACTTGCACTACCGCCACGGCCGCGCCAAGCGCCGCGGCCACGGGCGCCACAGGGGGGGGGGGGGATCTTCTCCTTCTTCTTCTCCTTCTCCTTTTTCTGTTGTTGCTTCTTGTGCCGCTGCGTCTTCTCCTTCTTCTGCTGCTGATGTTGTTGTTTCTGCTTCCTGGGCTGGGGTTCCCCATAGGGGGAGTGTCGCCGGTGTTGCCCACGGTAATTGGGATGCCGATGGTGATACGGATGTTGATGCTCATGCCGATGCCGCCAAAAGGCGTCCAGAAGAAATTGAAGGGCCGGCAGCCGTGGCAGCCCGACGAGAAAGTGCGGCGGCAATCGAAGAGAAAGGCATTACAACAAACAGCTGATGCAACAAGAAATGCATCCTCTTCAAACCACCCAGACACACACACGACCACGCGGATTCTTTCTCAGCATCGGCGTGCTCACAGTCCTTGCGGATATATGCGGCCTGCAGCCAAGAATCCATCACAATCTTATGGGCCCGTTTCGGCGCCCCTTTCTAAGGGCTTGGGGGCAGGGGCGAAAAGAAACTCAATACCCCACAAAGGGCCATGGGAATGGTAAGTGGGCTAGAAGTCTGGTCGAAAAACCTCCGCTTGTGGTGGCAAATTTGTCTTTTGCCAAGTACCAGAGGGGGCCTCATCCCAAACCCTCCACCCTGCTTCCTCCCCCATAACCTTAGTGACGTGGGTTGCCGAAAGAGTAGCGCGCGTGCTGCTATGGATTGTTTCTTGGGGGTGGGGGGGCTCAGAAAAGGCATCATTGATCATGACGCGCGGAAACTCAAGAGGGACATGGATGTAAGAAAGGGGGGAGGGGGAGGGGAAGTTTGAAGTTATAATTTTTTTGGAACGTGTTTTGATGTTGGCCTCCTTAAACCATGTATGAATGTCTGCCTTTGTCCACTTTAGGTCCCTAATCAGGGTGTCACGGTGCGTGGAAAACATGGATTTCAAAAACAGAAAATGTGATTGAAGTAATTTATATGAGTCATCGGCGAACGTGCGGTCAATATGATATTTTACATTCGGATCAGCGATCCATAAAAACTTGTATTGAACCCCCTATGAGATTTCATGGTTGCTGGGTGTTGTCTTGCCTACACCCTCGCGTGTGGTCAACACAGGAATTGTATTAAGGGGGGGTTCGGCGAACTTTTTATGCATCAATGTTGCCAATCGTGTGTCCTTGGCATGAATAGTATTTGTTTTTGGTACCACCTTATCCAGACTTACCTGCAACATGCGGGGTTCAATTGTATGTGATGGACTGTGGTGCGGGTACAATGTAGCAAGAGCATGTTGGAGCTTAGACTGGACATCACTGGGTTCTGGCAGTGAGGCAGTGACACACGTTTCAAGCACGCCCCTTTGGAGGTTTTGCACGTCAATATACCTGATCCCTTCGACAAACACACTGAACACAAAGACGTGCACAAACACAATGCTATACCCAAAGTCCTTACACCAGCTTGAGCACTTCACGTTACACTTTTCTTCCACCGAGGTAGTTTGCATGCAAAGGAGGCACCAAGATTGCAGACAACATTCTTGTACTTTCTGTCTCCAAGATTGCAACCGAAATTTCTTCCTAGCGCCCCTGAGCATCTTGGCCAGAAAGTCCGCTGAAGATCGCCACCGATACTGGTTGCGTTTTTGCGGCCACGCGACCAAAACTTCCGAGCGTTTTTCCGGGGGTCCAACAGTACCTATTTCAAAGACCCGGTACCAACCCAACAAGACCATATCGCACGCCCATCACTAGGTATATCCAAAAATTGCCCCCGGTGAGGAGAGGATATCGCTCTCCGTTCCTATCTTCAATGCTGCGCACATGTGCCACATGTGCCGCACTCGGCGCCAAGATCATCAAGGCAAACACCGGCACCCACACACACCCATTGGCCCCTAACAGCCACAACCCAAGCAGGTGATGCAGTGTGTGGCCCACCATCCGTGGCCACGGCAACCATGCAAGGCTAAAGACCTTTAGAGCAGGTCCACCCACCCCAAGTCGTTGGGGTCCATGCTGGGTTGTTTTTCTAGCGAGGCCCTCTACTCCGGTACATCCTCCTACGCGGGCATGACCCCTATTTTGGCAAAGCAGCATAGCTGGCACTCCCCCGTTCCCCATATGGGAGGTTGTCGTCTCCATTGCCCCCAGATCTAGGGGCTGGAGGGGGATCAATGGTCGGTTCTGATAGACTGAATGTCCCCGCCATAGACAATTCCAGCCATTAGTCCAGCAGTACTGCGAAATCCAATCAATGCACGTGTCCCCTTCTTGGTTGGGGTGCTCCACTATGTAAGATACAGCGAGGCGTTGCGGTTAGCTCCGGGGGTCACTTGTGTGCTTGTCCTTTGCTGCCGACTCTAGCGAACAACCTGGATCAATATAACAGTCGTCCATAAATGTGGACTGCATTCACTGTGTCACATGCGAGCTGACTGGGCTGCAAAGCATGGCACTCATTCGGCCTTACCCCGTCTGTCGCTGTTTAGTTTCAAAGAGTGAAGGGAGTAACATACATTAAGGCTCATAATTCAGAATGCGTTGCACATGCATGTGTGCCATGTGGCTGTGTGCTTATGGGATCATATTTCTGGTGAGGTGCCCCGTGCTTCAGTGGAAGCACCCTGGATGCCAGCGGCGCTGGTCCCAGGTTCGAACCCCACTGCCCGAGCCGCGGGGGCTCGGGCAAGGGCAAGCAACGGGTGGGGTGGCAGCCTCCCATCGGGCGTGGGCGGTGGCGGGGCGAACTGCTGCAGGTGGCCGGGCACATTTTGCTAGTTGATGATGGTGTATGTAACTAAAACAGCGCATTAAGAAAATAGACCAGGCCAATGGGGGGGGGGGGGGGGTCCTCCAAGGGCAAAACCACCCCTAGCCAACCCGCTTGGAACCCATCCTAGTGAAGAGGCTGAACCTCTCATCACAACGTGGTGCAAGTGCTTGCAACACTTGACGCGAACCTCGGACGCCATTTCCCTGAACACGTTTGGCAACTCCGTCTTGATGGCCGCCTAGCCATTCGCCGCCGTCAGGAGCTGCGCGGAGCACCCACGCACCCGTACTCAAGTGGCCCCATCCCTGGCCACCGCCCCCTAGTCCTCCACCACCAAGAGCTTGTGGTGCTGCAGAATATCGCAGTTGCCAAAAAGGCGAACTCCCAACTTGGCAACCATCTTGCTGGGAAACAGGCTAGCGAAGGTCCCCACCAGCGAGGCCTCCGCCTACAAGGCAATCCAAAGCTCCGGGTACAAGGCCCTACTGCCGTCTAGCACCGCCAACCTCACGATGCGGGAGGGGAGGTCGGCTTGTCCTACATTCATCCACGGCCGAAAAGATCGCCGCCTTCTTGGCGCTCGCATGCATCACTAGTTGCACCACCGTGAGGGCAAGCATGAGCCGCACCTCCAGCCACGTATGTCCCTCTCCCGCGGTCACAGACAAGAAGAGAGGAGGGGGCCAAGAAAACCCCACGCCTCCCATCGGGCCCACCCATGGGCATCCACCGGCTTGTCGTTGTCCTTCGGCAACGTCTCCTTCATGGTCAACGTCACATCGATGGTTGCCACCGCAAAATCCACCAAAGCCCCAAGGGCCATCCGCGGTTCCTCGTCATCCTCGTCTTCCACACCTGCTTGCATGTCCTCCTCGCCCTCCGCTACACGCTATCATCAGTGCCGGTGGATATGGTGGAACACCGGAGCCTTTTGCTGCCTCCTATAGCACTCCCAACTACCCCGGTGCGGGCTGAGGGTGCACTGCAGCGTCAATCGCGGCAGCTCCATCCGCGGCCTACCAAGGCCAACAACACGCACGAGGGTGGCCCCGCTAAGTGACTTGGTCAGGGTCCTCGTCAGTAGCACTGCCTATACATCTTGCATGTTGTCGTTGAGCTCCAGAAGCCCCCACGCCCCCGCAGCGGCGTCCATCGCTAACCAACCTAGGAGTAGCAAATGCTGAAAGTGGTCCGGCTGTTCCTCGACTCACACACCCACCGGCTTGCCCTACATGATCGGTGTGGCTCCTACCAACTACAACGCTGCGGCGTCCACCACCTGATAGAAAATTGCTAGTTGTATCACCATCGGCTTGGGGAGCCGCATGAGTATGGAACCAAGGGAGGCAAGGGGCGGCTACAGAGGGGGCAGCATTGTACCCAACCATTGCGGAGGCGCCGCGATGATGACCTCGAGTTGGGTTGCTGTGTTTGGGTCGCGGTCATTGGTCATTGTGCCGTCGAGGCGTAGCTTGTGGGCACTAGCCGTGCTGGCTCTGGCCACCGCTACTGCAAAAGCACCTCCAAACTGACACTGTTGCCGAGCCGCAGTATGTGGTGGCCGTGGAGGTTAATCCACCCCACGACGTTCCGGATGCCCCTCCACCGACATAGTTGCAGTAGCCACGAGTGGGTGCAGCAGGAAGCACTTTGGGGCCGCCCTACCGAGCTACCAATGCACTAGCACCCAGCCTCGTGCCGCAGCTCACGGCAGCAATCTCCATCTCCTTGCCACTAGCTGGACCCCTGAGCGTGGACCTGCCGGCCAGGTCGCTGCTCCTTCTACACCTGGAGCTCCATGATGATGATGATGATGATGATGATGATGATAATGATGATAATGATGATGATGATGATGATGATGATGATGATGATGATGATGATGATGATGATGATGATGATGATGATGATGATGATGATGATAATGATGGGGGAATGTTTGCCCGGCGCGCGCCCGGCGCGCTACCTTTCTATTAACTATCCCGATTTCAACCCGAGATTTACCCTCTGATGGAGAAGGCCCCCCAAATAGACCATGATGGACTACGCACCTTCCCTACAAAGCACGTTGCATAATTAGACAATAGCTGTGAATTCAACAACTCCAAATGTCATTTGTATTGTACTAAACAAACGGTACTTTGCCTTCACCTTTAGCATAGATTTCGTTGTGGTAATGAGTCCCCAAGCCGCAAGCAATTTCGACGGTGTTTCTGCCTCACGTCACAAGAACGAAGGCAAACTCAGTATTCACTACATCACCCCTGCCTTCTGGTCCCCATGGTGGGGAGAAATCAATATGGCTACATTACCCATGCTTTCTTGGGGTCCCCATGGTGGGGAGAAATCAACCTAGTAAGGAGTGGATGTGGTGGAAACGAGCAAAAAATGGAAGAAAATTGGTGAAACTGGGTGAGAATCCAAATATACCATATCCCGAATGTGAAAGAAGCATCAAAATACCCGTTGTCAAACAACAATAATGCCCATAGTATCACAAAGTATGGGGTTCTAGGATGGCTAGCCGTCCAAATAGTTGCATTGCGCACGCACTGCGCTTAGTGCACCCCCTAAAAGGTCACCGGTGGGGCACGGGTCAAAAAAGATGCCCGGCGCGTGCCCAGCGCACTAACGTTCCCCCGATGATGATCACCAACATATCCTGTGGCTGTGGTGACCGCGGATGCAATGGGATGCACAGGCAGCTGCGCCAGCACCGGCTGCAAGGCAACCACAGTGCTGTCGCCGTTCATGCTGGGCCACAGGGGGTTGCTGACTGTCAGCAACAGCAGTGTAGAAAACGGCAGAGGGAGTTATGCCTCCACCGGAGGGGTCGTGAGAGTGGTGCTGTGTAGAGCAACTGACCACCAAGTGTGTGCTCAGTGGGTAAGAGTTTCAGCTCGAGAAGCCGGCACACAAGAAACCTGCAAGGTGTGGGATATTTCAAAGGATGGGGGGGGGGGGTTATATATTGCAGCCATCTCCATGTTGCTGTGTGGGGATACAGACATACACAAACAAGAATGGAGACCAAGGCACGGACAAAGTGCGGGTTTTGTTGTATGTGGTTTAAACTGTGAAATGGTGCAATGGTGAACACTACGCAACTGTTGGCAGGTGCACAGCAACTCTAACTGCGTTACCTTAATTTTTGGGTGTCTGGTTCCCCCCTCCAAGTTGGTGGGGGGGGGGGGGGGGGGCTTTGTGCCAAATATGAATCAAGCAAACACATGTGGGCTACCATGTAAAGCAAGAGTGAGGCAGTCAGGCCTATCAGCAGCACCCTTTTGACAACTTGCGCACAACCACAATACAAGACTGCGTCCAATGCACAATTTTCTTTTAGAGATTCTTGCAACCTCTTGCGGAGAGCCCGCAATAGAACATTCCTTACATCCTCTGAAATTGCACAGGGACAAAGCCCCAAAATCAAGTCTTCCATCCCTGCAGTGTGTGCATACCTGCCCTGTGGCCGGGAGTAAATTTTCTTAAACTCGGGACCGAAGTTCCACCAAGTGTGCGCCAAGCATTCATATAGTAGGCCAAGGGCCCCGGATTTGGGTAAGGGCCAGGGTGTCCTATCCTGTTCCCTGTCCGGGTACTGGATCTCCGTAGAACAGGTGTGTACGCCCTCACGGACCTTCCAGGGTGGATATCACAATCCAGATAAAAGAATGGCACCACCCAGGTCCTCCAATGGGAACACCATGTCCTGCATATCGTCGGGGACCTCTACCATGGGGGTCACAGTCACTCTGATCCTTTTTGGTGGCAGGGGCTAAATTGCCATGGCACAGCACCCAGGATTTTCAGTGCAAGCCCCAAACATGTGCCAAGAATATCTGTGGCTTGATCCATTTAGACTGCTCTGTTGTTTTGGCTTAGAGGTGACATGGGAGGATGTTGTGGGTATAATGCATCCAAAGTGCCCCGTCAAAACGGACCCCTTGAGGAGCAAACGAACCCTGTGGAAATAGTCCTTGACCGGATCCTTGTTCAAGGTGTTGCGTCCAAGGGCTATCAGCTTTTGTGTGGCGAAATGTCATGGCATTCCACGTTCGTTCGGTCAGTATTGCACTCTGCTACAGCCCACAGTGCACACGATAACACGTTTTGTTGCTACTCGGCGGCATACCACCAGAGGGACGGCAATTGGTGGCGCACTGCAGAGTGCATCTGGTGAACCAGGCTCATCAGCAGTTGAAGATTTGATGGCTGGCACAGCAACACCTGGCCAATGATATACCGTGCACAGCTACGCACGCACTCTAGGGCAGCGTATCTGCATAGCTCCAGGCCCCATAATCCGCAGGGCAATCTGCCACCTCGTGTCCATCCAGACCACACCGAATGCAACTTGCTGCGGGGAAGCAGTGCAATGGCACAGCGAATTCTACAAGTTCACGCACATTGCACGGGCGACTGTCGGGACTCAGGTTGGCCAAAGCAGTCCCTGCATGTGAATTGCATCCCAACAGACTTGTCTCGGGGAGCATAGGTTTCGCTGGGGCATAAAAAAACGGACTGAGATCCTGGTCGCAGTCCATTGCGGCCGTGTGGAACGCCTTAGGAGCCGTGACACGCTGCCATGGACACCCAGTGGAGCTGTCCATAAGAATGCACCACTTGCGCTTCAGAGACGTCGGTTGGGGCAGCTTCAAAATGGTTGGCATTTCAGTAAAGTCTGAGCAGGGGAGAGTGCGCAGGAGCAGCAATGGGCAGGGGCAGACGCAGGGGTAGACACATAGGCAGGGGCCAGCGGTACAGTCAAGGCCAGCCAGGCACAGTCAGGACACCCAGGGGCAGCAGGTGTGGGAGGTGCAACGGAACAGGCAGTGGCAGGCAGGGGAAGGAGCAGGGGCAGCAGCAGCAGCAGGGGCAGCAGCAGCGTCAGTGGCAGGAGCAGCTAAGTGAAGTGGATCAGCACGAGCAGCAGCAAGGGCACCGGCAGGAGTTGGGGCTGGGGGCAGGGCAAGCACAAAAGACTGATTTCTAGTGGCAATCATCACAGTCTTTCTTGGGCTTATCGATTCTTGCTCAGGATTGTGGAGGGGATGCTGGTGGTCTCCGAAGGTTGCTGACAATACCCCATGCATCCCAAGGCCTGCTTAAGTTTCCAACATTGACCACCATAGGTAGTCACCAAAGCAGCAACCACACAAGCTAGCTTAGGCAGCCCGCCTAGCCCCTGTTTATTGGTCAACCCCCAATGCTGTCGCTGGTGCACACTAATGAAGTCCCAGAGACAGCCCTCTAATGAGCTATACAGAAGACTCCAGATTCATCGTTATGTTTATGTAAACGCATACTTGTTGCTCAGTGGACGATCATGTCAACTCCAACATAAGATCGGCACAGAATGCCTGCACCCAGAACGTGGCTCCAAACCGCAAGTGTGCAGGACCCACTTGGTGAAGCATGCAACAACACGACACACAGATACACCATGTCCACCACAGAGCTTGCTATAACCCATGAGGTGTTATCTCAAAGCTGCTTACAAAAGCTTCTGTGGAGCACCTGAGCATCTCCAGCGGAATATCCACCAACATAGACAGGATGATGACATGCCCCCCCCTTAGCCCCAGTGGTTTGATCCCCGCACTGTATTAGAATGTTCCCTGCACTACCGCGCGGTACCAACAGTCAGTCTCTGTCGCCACAGAATTGCCAGCCAGTGCCGCTGTGTTAAAACCATGAACACGGCTACACAAGCAAACAGAAGTTGCTGATGCCATTAACAGCAATAGCATGCACCAGCCTGCCAAAGGCAGTGGTACAGAAGTACAACCAGTACCACCATGTGATGACAGTGCCACTGCGTAGGAATTAGCTAGCGACGTTCTGATTGAAGTTAGTGACAAAAAATGTGCAGGCCTTCTCTGCGGCTCCTATCTGCTTGCATCTGCTTGTATGTGCATCCCACTCCCGGGGGGGGCGACCCCTCGGTTCTGGACGCCAACTACCCCCCCAACTAACTGTTGGCCGGAGGCCCCTTGGGGGGGGGGGGGGGGGGGTCAAGGAGGGGCGAATGGGGGGGGGTCTAGGAGGGGCTTGTGGGGGGGGGGGGGCTCCGGGAGGGTCGGTTGGGGGGGGGATCCAGGTGGGAGGATTTGGGGTGTTTGGGGGGGGGGGGGACAGGCTCCCCTTTCCTCCCCTTGCCCTCCCTCTAACCATACCATCACCATAAAGCTAACCGTAACCTCTGCAGCCAGCTAGTATGGCCATGCAAGCCGTGTTGATTGGGCTGAACAAGATGCCCCAAATTTCGTTCATGGCTACTTTTGCCACATCATTGCTCTCCATTTTGGACCCCAACACTCACTCTGACCCTAGCCTAGGGTGAGAGCCAGGGCTAGGATTAGGGCTTGGGTTAGGGTCACCGAGCTGGTGGAACCAGTCTTGGTTTTATAACCCTTTTTAGTGCCTAGGGTGGACCTACAAGGTTTAGCAGCAGCAGCAAGCAGCAAGCAGCAAGCAAGCAGCAGCACGCGCGAAATGGACAAAAATCAAAACTCCGTCGTGGTGCTTTGGATTTGGGTGAAATTTTGGTGCATGATACCTATGGGTGTGAAGTACAATCACACGAAGTTTGAGCGAGAAACTCAACGGTGGCGGCCGGGAACAGGATTCGCAAGTGGCGGACCTTTGTTTCAGAATTCGTCGAAAATGGCCCAAAATTGCCATTTTTTGGGCAGTTTGGGTGCCTAGGATGTCCATGGAGGGGTCCATTTGCATTGGAATCAATCGAGATGATAAACAAACACCTTTCATCATGGTTTAGTGTGTTTTGTGCCCGATTCGGGGCCTCAACGACCTCTTTTTCGGCCCAAAAAACCACAAAAACGGCCTTGAAAAGCACCCTTTTTCCATACTTTTTCAAGTTGCACCTTCTCGTGCCGTGTTTTATTGGCATGGCTTGCATTGGGCATCCTTGTGGTGAGTAATAACGAGGAATGGGATCATTTTTGAGCCTTTTCCACATTGTCATCACCCTTCACTGCCCCATTTTGGCACGATAAAGTGGTGTTGAGCGCGCGCAGTGCAGTTTGGCAAGCAGCAACAAGCAGCAAGCAAGCAGCAGCACGCGCGAAATGGACAAAAATCAAAACCCCGTCGCGGTGCTTCGGATTCGGCTGAGATTTTGGTGGATGATACCTATGGGTGTGAAGTACAATCACACGAAGTTTGAGCGAGAAACTCAACGGTGGCGGCCGGGAACAGGATTCGCAAGTGGCAGACCTTTGTTTCAGAATTCGTCGAAAATGGCCCAAAATTGCCATTTTTTGGGCAGTTTGGGTGCCTAGGATGTCCATGGAGGGGTCCGTTTGCATGGGAATCAATCGAGATGATAAACAAACACCTTTCATCATGGTTTAGTGTGTTTTGTGCCCGATTAGGGGCCTCAACGACCTCTTTTTCCGGCCCAAAATACCGCAAAATCAGTCTTGAAAAGCACCCTTTTTCCATACTTTTTCAAGTTGCACCTTCCCGTGCCGTGTTTTATTGGCATGGCTTGCATTGGGCACCCTTGTGGTGATTAGTAACGAGGAATGGGATCATTTTTGAGCCTTTTCCACATTGTCATCACCCTTCAATGCCCCATTTTGGCACGATAGATTGGTGTTGAGCGCGCGCAGTGCACGTGCTAGGGTAGGGTTATAGGGGTCATCTCTGGGTCCAAAAATGGTCCAAAATCATTTTTTCCAAATTTGTTCCTAGACTACTTGGGGTGCTCAAACAAGTGTTTTTGGCCCATTTTGATCCCATGGTGGCCCGTTTTGACCCTCCAAAATTCCCAAAAAGCCTTGAAAATGGGCTTTTGGGGGACCAAAAATAGGTCAAAAATGGGTCGAAAACCGATTTTTCCAAAATGATAACTAGACCGTTTGGGGTGCACAAACAAGTGAAATGAGCCCATTTTGAGCCCATTGTAAGCAATTTTGGCCCGTCTAAAGTCACAAAATGCCTGGAAGGCAATGTTCCTTTCCCCACCAGCTCGGTCCCAATATTCAGTCCTGGTTAGGGTCAGGTGTAGGGATAGGTGTAGGCTGAGGGTTGGGGGTGGGCGTTAGAGTCAAGGTTGGGGTTAAGGATAGTGTTGGGGTGCAAATTGGATAAAACTTGCCTTAGGGCACCTTTGGTCTTTGGTGTTCATGGAGCATCGGGCGCCTGGCGCCCATGGACGCCTGAGGGCAACACCTTTGGCAATTAACTGTTGGCCGAAGGCCCCTGGGGGGGGGGGGGGGGGGGGGTAGTTGGCGTCCTAGGACCCACGGAGTCGCCCCCCCCCCCCCCCCCCCCCGGGATCCCACTGCTTTTTTTTTGAATCTGTCAAAACCATCGACAAGTGTTCGAGATTGTTTGGCGCTTCAGACACATGGTCCGAGACAGTACATTACCGTCCCCTGCTACCTATCTGCGTTCCTTGCACAGAAGAGGCATAAGGTTGCGGGTTAGATCAGTGATGTATTTCATGCCCTCCCCACGGGCCACTCTTGTGTGAAAGGGGGTCTCTGTATCGTAGAGGCGAACACAAGTTGAAGGTTTGAGAGGTGCCGCAGGCGCCTCTGTGCCAACCATCTTGTACTGTCGGTCGGCCGCTCTACTCTCACGTCATAGCCTGCCAGGGCAGGTGATGGTGGTGGGTTGTTGCATGCCAGCGTCGGAGAGGCGCTAAAGTCGCCTCCGCATTTCCGTTGTCCCGTGCACCTCTCAGTGTATGGTGTCTCGCTTCCGGCGCTTAGGTTGGAGCGCTCAACTGTCCGGCGGACCCGTTGGCTCTTCCACTCATATGTGGTTCCCAAGGGCTGCGTATGTGACCGGAGTATGTCTTGGCACACCGCTTGATGGAGGGTCCACCGCATATAGCGCCCACGATCACACTGTCCTCCCAATTTTTGGTTGTGGTGTGTTCCCACTTAGCAAACTCACAAGCCGCCTGTCTTTCTCATGTGCTCACTAGTCTTTGCCTCCGGCATTCTTGTATCCCTTGTGTACAAACATATGATCGTGCAAGTGTAGGGGCATGCGTATTTCGCCCTCCTCTGGCATGCAACCATGCATTGTGTACTGTAGAATTGGGGTTAAGAACACTAATAATGATGGTCCGATTTTGTGTTAGCGTCTAGCGTCCGCGTCTCTTTACAATGATGTCTCCAAAATAGTTCGCGCCTCGCGTCTTTTTTTAATTCAAAACCTGTGTCTCGCATCTTTTGACCTATTTTTTGCTTCAGGGCCCTATGGGCCCTTGTTTGTCTCCCAACCACCAAAAAATTTTTCTTTCGGGCCCTCCGGGCCTATTTTTTCGCTTCCTAACAAATAGCGACAATCAAACCTAGCAAAAACATGCCACAACTCATCATTGACTCACATTCACAATTGGCAAAAAAACACCAAGTGCTGGATGATAGGTGTGAAGCAATTAGCCCCTGCAGAACGCGTAGAACGCGTAGGAAGACTTCCAGAGGCAGACTCAGAGGCACCGGACCCAAACGCGCAGGACGCGCAACACAATATTCATCATCACAACATATCTCCCTGAAGAAACGGACTGCTAATGTGTTGATGCCTCAATAACCATGGTCATGGGAGGTGATTGTCTTCTTCTCTCCCGCAAATTGTGCATTTCTACACCATGAACAAATGCAGCCCCGAAATTTGATTGCAAAAGTCACGGATAAGTCAGCCGAAAATTTGACCATACTGGCACCCCCCATATCCCATGTGGCTCCTGCGCGCTCAATATTTGGACGTCGCAAACTCGCATGAGGGCCAACAAGATATTAAATATACTTCTTTTGGCATTTGACCTCCGGGGTTGTACTGCCTTGTACAAGAGCTTCGGTGATATGTACAAGGGTGCAGCCCCTGTACATATCACCGTAGCTCTTGTATAGGGTTGTACACCCCGGCGGTGGTGTGTACAAGCGTCTACACCGTTCTACATATCACCTCAGCTCTTGTATACGGCACTACACCCACTGCGGTGATGTGTACGAGGCTCTTTACGCGTGTACTCCTCACCCCGACCAATTGTATAGGGGCGTACACCCCAACCGTGATATGTACAAGGGACTGCACGCTTGCACATATCAATGCAGCACTTGTATAGGATAATGCACCACTTGCGGTGATATTTGCAATGGTGTGCACCCTTGTACATCTCAGCGTAGCACTTGCATAGGGAAGCACACACCCTACGGTGACATGTACAAGGATCTACACCCTTGAACATATTGCTGCACTATTGGTGTACGTAAATATACACCATTCGGATATATATATATATATATGTGTGTGTGTATATATATCTATATATACAAGGGTATGCACCCTTCTACCTTTCAGCGAAGCAGTGCTACCGGGGAGTACACGCCATGCCGTGACATGTACAAGGGTGTGCACCCATGAACATGTTACCGCAGCACTTGTCTAGGCGAATAGACATCATGCGGTGATATATACAACGGCTTGCACCGTTCTGCATGTCACTGAAGCACCGGTATAGTTGACTACACCCCTTGCGGTGATATGTACGAGGTATCTCATTTGGGGTGTACACGCCTGTAAAGTAAAATGCCCCTATCTAGGGCCACTTTCAATCTGGCTTTTTCTGGCCGATTTGTGCAGATCTAGGGGGGCGGTTTTTTCAAGTAACAGGTGCAGGCTGGGGGCTCAGATTGCCGTTTACAGAACCGTTTTTGTTCGCAGGACAATGGAGGAAAAAACAAATACAATTGGCCTAAAAACCGGCGCTCCAGACCCCTCGCCCCTGTCGAGGCGAACCTTGCATCGACCAATTTAGGCCGGAGCTTTTAACATTTTCTAAATTTCTAGCCACAACCTATATTGTTCAGGTAAAACATTGCCCCAAATCACAGGACATCCACACAAACATACAAAACTTTTACGCCCTTTTTCATTGTTGGATCATGGATGTAGTGGCATTGGGAACAGCAAAGAAAACGGTATAGGGCCCCACGGGTCCCCAACAAAGCCAGGTCTTTTTTCTAAATCCTTTAAACAAGGATGCTATCAATATGGAAAGGGTGTTCTAGTTATGGTTTTTCCCAAACCAGTGGAATGAGGTTGGCAAAGGTGTCGGGCATTGGAGGGAGATGTCGTCAAATGCATTGAGGTTCGGTGCAATAGAAACAAGCTATGGCTTCTCCACCGCATCACTTGATCTGAAAAAGAAACAAAAGGAAAAGGGGGAGGAAAAACAACACAAGAAGGTTATGGAAGGAGAAGATGAAAGAGAAGATACAAGATCGCCCAAATGGTGTTTTTCTTTAATCCCACAACATTATTTTCATGTGGAATGTTCATGTTCGGTGGTTTATCAAACGAAGGATGTGCCTCACTTCCGAGTCGTTTCCTTGCCTTTGATCTGTTTCCTTGCTAGGAGGAGGAATTGGACCATTGCTAGGGCCATTGGTAGCAAGTTTCAAAGGATTTTGCACAAAGAGACAATATAAGCCCAAAGTGGCCCTCAATTAGAGCACCAGCCTCGATTAGGGCAGTTTACCTTACAAGAGCTGTGGTGATATGTACAAGAGTACACACCCGGGTGTATATCAGGGCAGGGGGTCCATTGGAGTATACAAGTGCTCCGGTGATATGTTCAAGGCTGCGGACGCTTGTACATATCACCATAGGGGGTGTACTGCCCACTACAAGTGTTGCGGTGATATATACATGGGTGGAGACCGTTGCACATATCACCATAGGGGGTCCATTCCCTTGTACAAGTAGTGCGGTGATGTTTGCAAGGGTGCAAACCCTTGTACATATCACTGCACGGGGTGTACTCCCCTATACAAGTGCTACCGTGATATGTACAAGGGTGCATACCCTTGTACACATCACGGCAGAGGGTGTACTCCCCCACACAATTGTTGTGGTGATATATAGAAGAGGCAGAATGGGCCGCCATGGACCTACATGGACCCCAAAAAGCTACCCACATACAGCATGCTTGTGACACAGTCGGTGGTCATAGTCCGGCGGGTGAGCCAAGGTTGCAGTGTGACGCCGCAGCGTAACGGGCAAATTTGGTTGCGCGCACTCAAATGTCATGAGGGCTACGGACCGAAACTTGTGGAACAAGGCAAATAGGAGGTTATCCACGGGGAGAGCACGTGGGAGACCGCCCATTTTGAGGTTTTGTATGAACTTAGCTCGAGAGAAACGCGCCGTTGGCAGCAAAAGGCACATGACAAGGGAACAGTCCAAGTTAACGAGATTCCGAAATGGACCAAATCCTCACCCCCACATTGGTGTAAAATGCAAATGGTGCAGACAAATGGGGCAGAGGAAGGTCGACTGCCCAAACACCCTGGGTCTAGACTAAGTTAAGAGCTCGTCCGCTCCCAAAGGTGGGAAGGGAAGGGGCAAGGGGAGGGCAGAAAAAAAATTCCCCCACCCCACCCTCCTTGCTCCGCCGCCTCCACAGAATTTTTGTGGAGGCTGCCCCGGCTACCATGGCCAGGCGTGGCCAATCACATGCCCCCGATCCTGAGGCCGACTCAAGGAGCGCCGGGTTCCAAGCACAACAGCACCAACTGTCACATGGATTGTTCACATGTATATGCACAAGAGCACAATGATCTTTTGACACCATCGCTCTCTTAAAGAGAAGAGACTACGGCCCCGGCTCAATGTGCAAAAGCGTAGAAGGGGGTTGCACCCTTCGGCACTGCGTCGCACTCGGTACTCGCACGCACAACGCTTGCGACTGTCTCCCTCACCATGCGAAGAGGCAGTCTTGCGAAGGCCCTTCTTTGTTTTGTAGCCTTTGGTGAGTGTCGTAACACAGTCGTCAACCACAGTGTGCTTCCATTGCAACCAGCGAGTGCTCCGGTGGTCGGGGGTCATGCTCTCAGCCATGCGTTTGGGATCGCCGAATTTTTCGCCAATGGCCCATTGTGGATCCCAGTCCGCGTACTCCACAAACTCTTGATACCTGCAGACTAGTGGCCGGGGCGACAACATACCTGTTTTTTGGAATGCTTGTCTTCAGCGCCATGCGAAGATGCCGTCCGGTGGCCGATCTGCGACTGCAACAAGTGCTCGTGCAATTGCGACATCCGTATCTCCTGCTCGGATTCCATCGCCTGCAAATCCTTGATACCTGCAGAAAAGTGGCAAGCAAAACACACCTGTTTTTCGCCTGTCTTCAGCGCCATGCAGAAATGCGCTGCCCATCTTGAAGCAGTCCGTAGCCCGCCGCCTCAACGCCGTAAATGTGCATGAGGAGTCGGTTGGTGACCTGCACAAAAGCAAAACACACCTGTTTTTTTGCCTATCTTCAGCGCCATGCAGAAATGCGCTGCCCATGATGCGGCCATTCTCCACTTGAGGGTCAGGGTCTTGGTGTTGCTCCACAAACCCTTGATACCTGCAGAACAGAAGCTGGGGCGCCAACATACCTGTTTTTTGGAATGCCTGTCTCAGCGCCATTCCATCGCGCTTTGATTCACGTCATAGGTGGTATTCTCGGCAGGATAGCACGGGCATGTGTATCCTCCACAGGGATCACCGAGCTGATCGTGGGACGTCGCCTGAAAGAAAGAGCACACATGCACAACACACCTTTTTTTGCCTGTCTTCAGCGCCATTCAGAGATCGGTGCAAGTAACGTTGCGTCCAAATCACTTCCTCTACTGCAAATCCCTAAAATAGTGCACAGAAATCGCACACACATGCGCAACACACCTGTTTTTTGCCTGTCTTTGGCGCCATTCACAGATACCTGCAGACAGCTTCCAGAGCAAACATGGACGATATGCACGACAAGCACCCCAACCCCCCCCCCCCCCCTGCTCCGCCAACTCCACCGGAAGTGCAGTGAATTCATGTGAAGGCTGCCCCGGCTACCATGGCGTCGCGTGGCCAATCGCATGCCCGCGATCGCGGGGCAAACTCACGGAGCACCGGGTTCCCAACTCCCCAGCCCGCCGCCATTCCCCGTGCCCCCTTCCCTCTGGTCCCTCTGTCCCCATCTTGCCCACCCTCTGTCGTTGGCGGCGGGCCTGCCCCCTCCCTCCCCTCTTGCCCTCCTCCCTCTCGTCGCTCTGTCCTCCTTGTTCTCTGGTGCCTCCCCTTCTCGCTGCCACCCATCTCGCCTCCTTTCCTCCATGTTGTGGGTCACGGTCACGGTCACTTGGCCTGTTTGCCTCCCTGTCTGTACCTTGTCCTGGTGAGCCAGCCCTATCCTGCGCGGTAGTTGGTCAAACTGCACAGGCGCATTGTTCTCCTCGTCCCTCCTCCCTTTCCACCTCACGTCAGCTCCTGATCCGTGTGGCTGCCAGAGTAAGGCCCACGGGGTCCTCTGCGCATTGCCGGTGTGGCGCGCTTGCATCGCGCTTGCATCGCCCTTGCATCGCCGCTTCTCTTGGTTCCCAGGCTCCCATGCCCCCTTCGGTTCACATCTGCACCCGTGTCCTCCCCCTCTTGGTCCCGCTCCCACAACGCTGGAACCACCCCATGGCACACGTCGCTTCCCCAACATTGCCCGTGGTCCCACCACCACACCCCGGCGGGCCTACTACCTCCACCGGAGTGTGCGCGCGGTGTATGGGGGTATCCGTGTAGGGGTCTGCGCGGTCTGGCCCCCCGGCACCAGACAATGGCGGGCTGCACGAACCAACGCCAGATCCATGCCGCACGCCACACGGCAGTCACCAGTGCCGCGGTGCGTTGGCCACTGTCCCTTTCCACCATTTGGGTCCCCTTCAGCACTACCTTCTTTTCTGCGCAGGCTCCTCCTCTTCTTCTTCCTCGTCTTCTTCTTCCTCCGCTTCTTCCTCCTTTCTCTTGCTTGCCTGCTTGGTCTCTTGGCTCCTTGGTCGCCCAGGCGCCCGCATGCCGACGACCGCGTCAGTCTCCGTCTCCGTGACCATCAGCACCAGCCACCGCGTCTTCGCCACCGTCTCCTCCTTCCGGGTCTTGCTCCTGCTCCAGTGCTAACTTGGGTGCGCCAAGCCCAACAACTCCTGCGCGGGCGAGGTACTGCAATACCTCAACTCCATGCCCGGGGCGACGGGCATTAGCACCGGTTCGGGGCCGGCCGCCACGCTCTTCATCACGTCGGGGGCCTGTCCACTGCGCCTCGCCACAGCCGCCATCATCGCCTCCTTGCTTAGCGGGGTGTACCCACTCGGCCGCAGTCCTTCTTGCAGGCTGGTCTCCGCGGTGCTGACGGTCTGGGGCCGCTTGGGGACGGACCTGCCCCGTCTCTTGTCCGTCCCCTGCACCTTGATGTGGCCCCAGCCCCGCAGCCATTCCAGCGTGGAACACTGCTCTTCCCGGTGCTGCTCCGACATCGACTTGCCCTTGTCGATGAGGTTGCCGGGTTCAGGGATCTTCCACTCGTCCGTGGGCCTGTACATGAACGCGTTGGCGGCTTTCACCGCGAGGTAGGAGCAGTTCTGCTTCTGTGCCGCCTTCACCGGCCAGGGCTCCTGCACGGCATGCACTGTGAATCCGGCTCGCTAGAAGCTCACTCCCAGGTCTTGCGCCGGCTGCAGGTGCAACGGATCCACAATCCCCGTCTCCTCGGCCTCCCGGTCCACAGCCACCACGTACGAGTGGCGGCTGGGGCGGGAGGGGTCGAGGGCCCCTTCATCCCGGGGGCTGTGGTATGCCTCGCGGATAATCCGGCAGCTGCCCGGCGCGCCCTGCGGGCAGCCAACCTGCGCGCCTCAGGGCTCCCTGCCGGCTTTGCAGCGTTCGCCGCATTTCCCAAAACTCGTCCAGGGCAGTGTTTGAGCTTTGCAGCTGCCGATTCCTCTGCGCGCCCGATGGGGCGCGAACATTGGCGACGTTCTCAACCCACCTTGCGGATAGCCTCGCCAATTGCTCCCATTTCGTTTCCCAGATCGGTGCCATCAAGTCCGCCTCATTCTCCGCTGCTTGCCTCTGGTACCGCCGGTTCAGGCCATCTAAGATCTTCTTGTCCTCGGCCTTTCTTGCCTGCATCTTTCTGCGCGCCTCCTCTCTGGCCTTCTGTTTTTCCACGGGGTGTGGTTCCGGGGTCCGCTCCCTGCACCTCCCTGCACCTATTCGGTGAGCAATTGTGCCGGACTCCTTCGACCACTCCTCCACATTGTCCGTGTCCGACTCGTTACCCACGATTGGTTGGCCCACAGACGAGCGGGGCACCTTCTTCGTGGCGGGTTCTGGTTCGCTCCACAACTTTTGCGTTGATCCTCTGGATCCTTGTGTTGCCTTGTCCCCCGCACGTCCCTTCTCCCTCTGCGGTGCCTTCTCTCCTGACGGCTGATCCACGGCATGTCCCTTCTCCGCATGCGTTGCCTTCTTTCCTAACGGCTGATCCACGGCATGTCCCTTCTCTGCCTCTGCCTCTGCCCCTGGTGCATCCTCTTGTTCCCTCAACCATTCCTCCAACCAGTGAAACTTCTCCGCCTCCCAGGCTGTCCTCTTTCCTTAGACGTAGTAATATGCAGCCGGTGCGGCATCTGTTGTCACCTGAAATTTCACGCGATTCCCCTCTCCGTCCACCATCCCGCGTGCGACATTCGCTGCCGCGGTGTGGTATTGTTCTCGGTACATCCTCCACCACTGCCGGTTTTGCCAACTCCATCCAACAGGGGCAATCCCCAGTTCCCTTGGGATATCCCACTCCCTGGCACTCGGTGGTGGTTGGCCCCCGGTCTTGTAGGCTTCCTGTTCCACGTCCGTCAGCTCGGCGATCTCCCCGGCAAAGAAGGTGGCGGAGTGCCCGCCTGAGGAGGAATCGTCCGATTCTGCATCCCAGCCAGCTATGGTAACCCCGGCTCGCAACCTCTCTTCCGCAAGCTGCTGTCTCGCCTTCTCTTTTGCCTCCTTCGTCGCTTGCGGCTTTGCTTCCTTTGCTGCCTCCTTCGGTGCTTGCGGCTTTGCTTCCTTTGCTGCCTCCACCGGCGCTTGCGGCTTTGCTTCCTTTGCTGCCTCCACCGGCGCTTGCGGTTTGCCTCTTTCGGCGCTGCCAGTGGCTGCTCTGATGCCTCCTTCGGCGCTTGCGGCTTTGCTTCCTTTGGCGCTGCTGCTGCTGCTGGCTGCTCTGCTACCTGCTCCGGCGCTTGCGGCTCTGCTTCTTGCGGCGTTCCGGCGCTGCTACCGCTGTTGGCTGCTTTGCTGCCTCCTTCGGTGCTGCCGCTGCTGCCTGCTTTGCTGCCTCCTTCGGCGCTACCGCTGCTGGCTGCTTTGCTGCCTCCTTCGGCGCTTGCGGCTTTGCTTCATTTGGTGCGGCTGGTAGCTGCTCTGCTGACTCCGGGTCTGACTCCTTTGCCGCTTGCGGCTTCCCCCCCTCTGTCACTAGGGCTACCTCTGCTGCCTCTTTTGCTGCCTTTGCTGCTTGAGCCTTCTTGGGGGCCATCCCCTCAACGCTTGTCAGCAACACATGGGTCTGCACAGGCCAAGGCGCCAAAGTTGTCCGTCAAAGCGAGCAAAGAACCCTCAAAGCGTTGACTTTGTCCCTCACAATTTCTGTGAGTGCCCGTCTCCAATGGACCCGATTCCTCTTAAAGTGGCTGCGGCGCCCCCTTGGGTACACATAATGCCCTCACTTCAACCCAGACTCCCCATTGGCAGATCACATTGCTTCAAATGTCACCAGTCAGGAGTGCACAGGTTTTCACCCTACCTGCTGGATGCATTGCAAGCAAACGAAAGCAAAAAAAAAGACAATGAACCCCCAAGGCGTCGAACTTGTCCCTCACAGTGCTCTCAGTGCCCGTCTCCGAAGGACCCAATTCCTCTTGCAGTGTCCGCGGCGCCCCCTGGGGTACACATAATGCCCTCACTTCAACCCAGACTCCCCATTAGCAGATCACGACGCTTCAAATGTCACGAGTCAGCAGTGCGGAGGTTTTCACCCTACCTGCTGGATGCATTGCAAGCACAAGAAAGCAAAAAAAGGCAATGAACCCCTTAAGCGTCGAACTTGTCCCTCATAGTGGTCTCAGTGCCCTTCTCAAATGGACCCAATTCCTCTTGCCGTGTCTACGGCGCCCCATGGGGTACACATAATGCCCTCACTTCAACCCAAACTCCCCATTAGCAGATCACAACGCTTCAAATGTCACCAGTCAGCAGCGTGGAGGTTTTCACCCTACCTGCTGGATGCATTGCAAGCAAAACAAAGCAAAAAAAGGCAATGAACCCCCAAAGCGTCGAACTTGTCCCTCACAGTGCTCTCAGTGCCCTTCTCCAATGGACCCGATTCCTTTTGCAGTGGCTGCGGCACCCCCTGGGGTACACATAATGCCCTCACTTCAACCCAGACTCCCCATTGGCAGATCACAACGCTTCAAATGTCACCAGTCAGCAATGCAGAGGTTTTCACCCTACCTGCTGGATGCTTTGCAAGCACAAGAAAGCAAAAAAAGGGAATGAACCCCCAAAGCGTCGAACTTGTCCCTCATAGTGCTCTGAGTGCCCGTCTCCAATGGACCCGATTCCTTTTGTAGTGGCTGCGGCGCCCCCTGGGGTACACATGCCCTCACTGCAACCCAGACTCCCCATTAGCAGATCAGGACGCCTCGAATGTCACCAGTCAGCACTGCAAAGGTTTCTTCCTTCTTTTCGCTATCTATCCACTAACGCTTTGTCCATGTCATGTCATGGTGCGAGGCATGGTGGTGTTGAAAAACACCGTTGTGGCACCGTGGCACTCACCCACGGAAGGGGCGAAAGATCCCTCGGTCGGCCCGTCGGTAGGCCGACAAGCGGGGCTGGGGTGGGGCTGCCGGGGCGATCCCAACCTTGTCGCTGGGCATGTTGCCCAACATCCGCTCGCCAAACAAAGTGGCGAGGGTCTCCCTCTTCTCCGTTGCCTTTCCTTCAAAGGGGATGATCCTCTGCACCTTGTTCCGTTGCTTTTCTTCCTTCTCCTCCTCCTTCTTTCCTTTCCCTTCAAAGGGGAAGGGCTTTCCTTCCTTCTCCTCTTCCTTGCTTGCCTTCCCTTGGAAGGGGATGATCCTCTGCACCTTCTTCTCCTCCTTTTCCTTCTTCTCCTCTTTCTGCCTCGCCTTCCCCGCAAAGGGGATAATCTTATGCTCTTCCTTGCCCGGGTATGGGGTGATCTTTGGGGTCTTCCGCGTCTTCTTTTCTTTCCCGGGCATTGTATAAGCCTGTAGATGTTCTACAAAAGGGAGTGGAGAGGAAAAGCGGCTCCTTCCAAAACGGTCCTCTGATTTCAGATGTTGTGCGCCTCCAATGCTCCGTTTCACTAGCAGCTGGATGCGTTGCAAGGTGGCAAAAAAGGCAAAAAAAAAACCCCAAAGCGTCCAACTTGCCCCTCATCGATCTCCGTGTGCCCGTCCCCAATGGTCCGGAGTCCTTTTGCAGTGGCTGCGGCGCCCCCTAGGGTACACATGATGCCCTCACTTCAACCCAGACTTCCCATTAGGCGATCACAACATGTCAAATGTCACCAGTCAGCAGTGCAGGGGTTTTCCTCTACGAACTGGATGCATTGCAAGCAAAAAAGAAGCCGCGGAACCCCCAAAACGGCCAACTTTTCCCTCACAGTTCTCTGAGTGCCCGTCTCCAATGGTCTCGATTCCTTTTGCAGTGGCTGCGGCGCGCCCTGGGGTGTATAGAATGGCGTGATACACCCATGAACTACCTGTTGGCTCGGCACATTTCGTCAAGTACCATCAGTCAGCAGTGCGGGGGTTTTCAGTTCTGCCCGACTGGCTGGTGGTGTTCAAAAACACCGTAACGGTCCATTTCCTCAGGCGTTGCCGAAGAGCTGGAAATTGGAACGTCTCGCCGAAGTCCGGGGTCGCTGCGGGGGGGCTTGCGCAGGGAGCAATGACCCGAATTGGGGCCTGTGCGCTGGGGGGCGGACTAAGAGGCTTGCCGCTTGAGCAACGAGCCAAACTGCGGGGTGGGGCACGGCCGCTTTGGGGCGGGAGCCAGTGGGAGTAGTAAGGAACGGCGGTGCCTGCTATACTAGGTCAGTGTCACCTCATCACTGGCTGGAGGGGGCGGTGGCCGACGAGGAACAGGTTGAGGGGGCGGCTTGCAGATACGGGGGGGTTTTGGGGTAGCACACAGGATTTCAAGCACCACTGCTCAATGCTCCTCGTCCCTGGTTAAGAAATGCAAACGGCTAATTCGCATGCCCTCCTGCCTAACCCACAGGGGGTGTTTCTTGGTCTACTGGACCGCAAACCGATACATCGCTCGGCGGTTCAGCACCCCATCTACGAAATACCGAACCCCACCACCGTGATTCTCGCGGATGAGCTGCAGTGTTTTGGCACTGTAGGGCCCGTGAACAGTGGGTGTGGAGGGGGTGGGGGGATCCTTGGGTACGTACTTGGGGGGTCGTGGGGGGGATGGCGGTGGGACAGCAATGCAAATCAGGGCCTCCTCTACGGCTTCCAGGGCTACGTGGTATGGAGTTGAGTGGGGTCTGGGCAGAGGACTTGGAGAGGTTGGTGCGCGGCTGGGTGGAGGGGGAGAGGGGGGCGGTGTGGGCAATGGAGGTTGGGGCAAGGCCAGTTCGCTGAGACACTTTTCAGCATCAAAGTCCCACGGTGGCGACGCGGGTTGGTCTCCGAACCGTAGGAGCTCCGGCAAATCTTCCCAGCTGTCCCGGAAGGAAGGGATGGAGGGGACAGAAGAGGCCACGCTAAGGGGGCTAGATGACATGGCGAGCTTAAAGGAGAGGGTCACGGGTGCCACACGCCTACTTGGCAAGTGGGCAGTGGCGTGGTGGGGGTGGGGGAGCACACATGGGTTGGGGCGGGGGGCAAGCCCGACTACTAGTGCTAGACACTAAGATAGTAGACTGGGCCGGCGAAGGGTCCCTTTGGCTGGCAGAGGCTTGCGAGAGATTTCTACTTCCCCTTGATGGCGTAGCAGAGGATTGGGATGCGTGTAGGTCACTGCATTCACCCGCCCCTGAGGCAGACCCATCAGACGACCCCTCAGAGGATGAGGAGTCCGAGGACGAGGAGTCCCCCGGCACGAAGTCCTGATCCTGTGCCTCTGCCCGCCTCAGGTCCCTTCGACCCTGGTGGGATCCCCTCTGAAGGGCCGCCGAGGCCTCGCAATCGTCCTCTTCAACCCGCGGCCTGGGCGGCGCAGGGACGGTCCCCCCTTCCTCCCCCCTGTCACCCTGCAGGGGATCCCGGAGCCCAGTACGCATTTTTTTGCGCTTCTGCTTCATTTCTTGCTGCGTCCACCGGAACTTTCTCTTATTGTCCCAAAGGGCCACCTCCCCCTCGCCCAGGACAATCAGCTCCTCCAGACCCTGGTCCCATTGCGCGGCGCGCTCGTCAGGCAGCTGGTGGTCCGGATGTTGCTTCTCGCAGTGGCGGCGCATGTTGTGCCGCCATTGCCAGCCGCACCCCTGGACGGGGCACTCAACAGGCATTGCTTGAACGCCCTGCTTGCGGGCTGCCCGCATGCTGAACTTACGAAAAACCCCGTTTTCGCAAAAAACCGGCTGCGCATGTGCCCCCCCCCCTTTACACGACACATACGGAGGACACAGCCGGTTAGCCTGCAAAATCCACAGCAAGGGGGGTGGAGTGTTTCTGAGTGCATCCGAAACGCAATGTGAATCCGCATTCTCCCCATCGGTACTGTCTTCCCACAACCAGGCACGCGACACACAACCTCCCCATCCCGCCTACGAACCATTGCGGGCAGCAGCGTAACCCCGTCGTAGGCAACAGCCTGCTTGGGCAGCAGTGGAGCTGCTTGTGTTTTGGGGGTTAGTTGTTGCGCACAGCTATCCAAAGACCCCGCCTGCAAAACCCACACCCACTTTTCAAGGTCAGGGTTCACCCACTCACAGGCAGTATATTCCACCTGCATCAGTTTCCCCCCCGCGCCTTCCCATACCTGCATCCCATCCCCCTCCCTACAAACAAATCTCTCCGGCATCCCTATCACGAACGCCGCGCCCGTTGCGAGCTCTTGATGGGAGGGGTGAGTGCCAGTCCGCCCCCAAATGAGTGCACAGGAAACGGTGAGCAAAAATGGCGCACTCTGTGCCGGTTGCCCTGGCAGGTTCAAAATTGCCACAAACGGGGAGCCCTTCCACAAGTGAGCCGGGCCCATTGTGGGCTCCGGGCCCCCCCTTACAGCCGGAATGCCGGCAATCCTGGCAAGTCGGTCAGCCGAACGCCGGACCTGCTTTCCGTTGATGCGCAGATTTACCGCACTCATGATATGCATGTCGCGCCCCCGATACACAATTCGCCCCCGTTGAGCTTCTCAAAGTAGCTCAGCGCGTGTATCCATATCGTACTCTGTTTGCCAACCCCCACTATCCCTTGGGGTCACCCAGACATGATCAGGGTCAACATGTAGAAGGCCCACCCCGAACGGTTCGAAAAAGTTGCACTCCTTAGGGTCAGGGTACGCTGCACGGAGCCACCATGGACGGACAACGGCCAAAGCCTTGTCGGCAGCCCTCTAGCACACCGAGGGCAGGCTACCCGGTTGATGTCCATGTCCGCCGTGTAGTGGCGCAGCCGCGCGCGGTCAATGGACGAATAGCGAGACCGCTATTGCTGCCAGGTTGGGTGGCGGCTGTAGATTGTGGCTACAACCAGTGTAGCCGACAACCGCATTGTCAGCTCAGCCACCAAGCAGTTGCGGTCGATCACCATTGTCCTCACAACTTAGGCGGCTCTATACGCACGTAGCAAAATTGCCACAGTTCCCAAATGGGTACCACCCCAAAACGGGGGCTGAAAAACCACTTTGAAAAATTGCACAATTGTGCCTTGCAGGGAACACCCCCAAAAACCTGTGAATTATCCACAATGACTGTGTGTAGGGGGTACAACATGTGCCAGTCAAAAGTCATGTATCCCCTTCAAATTTGGGCACTGCAGTGTCCATCCAAAGAAAAATCCAATTCTTCCAAATCATCCGCTGCTGCATTTCAAACCACACCGTAAAATGCAACCTAAAAAATGAAGCAAGGAGGACGACAGGCAAACACATGCAAAAGTCTGGTTTGCTTTTTGTTACCGCGTCTGCTGACCCAGTCACTGTGATTGTATGCGAAGCGTCAAGAATGATGCACCACCAGTGGTGCCGACCAACAACGGAGGCGCAGCCAGTGCAGGCAATCCAATAATAAATGACAACAACAATGCCTGCAAAAGAAATGGCGCAGCAGGGGTAAAAAAATGGCGAGTCGCTGAGTTTGGGCACTGCAGCGCCCAAAATTACCAAAACATGAAAAAGGGCACCAGTCTCACACCTGCATAGAATAGGACGCGCGACAGTGTGCAAATCGAGGCAAAAAAACTACTGACATGGTCACAGGCAGTGCCAACCGCACAACGCAGTCTACTTCTTCTTTGGTGGAGCCTTCTTACCCTTGGCTTGACCTACTTTGGCGTGAAACATATTGAGGGGGGTACTGTCCTTGGCCTTTTTGGCTGGCCTTTTGGGGGGATCATCAACCTCATCCCCACTGTCGTCGGAGGACTGCTTCTTCTTGCTGGGGGTGCTCCTCTTCTTGCTGTCACCACCTCCGACCAACACGATCTCGTCATCCTCCTCTTCCTCCACATCGTCCCCCCCCTCCTCATCTTCCCCTTCCCCAGGCCGCTGCACCACAACTGGCATACAGTCCCTACTCCTTGGCATCCAAGCGTCCCAGTTAACCAAGTAGACACGGTCCATCTCCAGCACATACGCCGCTAGCTGTTCACAGAACTCGTTAAACAAACCCTGGCGCCCAGTGAAGCAAGCTGCCGGACAGGGGGACTCAGGAAGGCAGGACAGGAGCTGTGCTGGCAATACAGCCGATGCTGTCAAGAGCAGGAGCCAGACTTCATCCTCGGACTGTCTGTCGCGTCGGGGAACAATACCAAGCACACGCACGAGCCAACCAGCCGCTGCCAGACCAATGGTGCTGCCGTATGCACCCTGATCGCAAATGAAAATATTCGGGGCCTGCACCCTAAACTTGTCGGGGACACAGAAGCAAATAGTCCTCTCCTCGAACCGATAGGTCGGGTGACCGACTGCCTGATAAAAAAAAGAGGTCATAATATACTGCGAGCCTCCACACTCCTCAAAGTCGCGCAATTGATTAACCAGGAACTTAACGTCGGCCGCCATTCCACCAATAGCCACAGGTACCAACTTCGCAGCAACCTTCAGCACCAGCAGATGGATATCGTCCATTTGTTCCTTCGTACACTCAATGAAGACCTGTTGTCAAAAGCACATTTCATTACAGATGGGCACTGCAGTGCCTAAAGTGACCAGCAATGCGAAATCGATCCCATTCTTATGCCTAATGGTTGCATACCGCTTTGTACTCCCTTAATGCAATCGTATACGGGATAGCCTTGCCAGGAACCAACGCAATTGCCTCTGCCCGAGCTCCGGTTGCTTCAGTCCCATCTTGCGGCTTGTTGAGCCAGATACTTGTGGATTTCTCCCCATGTGTCGTTGTCACTGCAGTTTCCTTGACAGGCCTCGCCAGCGCAATCCTCAGACGGCCCATTCCTCATCCTACCACAGCGGTGCTTTCTGGATGGTATCCCAGCTTGGTAAGGGTTTTTCGGGACTCCAGGTCAATTTCCCCAGCGAGAATTTGGCGGCCCTCGGCGACTTTGCAAGCAGTTTGCGGACTCTTTGCATTTCATGCACGTTCACTGTTAGAACGGGAGACCACTGGTACCACTGGGATCGAAACAGCCTGGCGTCGTGGGTCCGGGGGGGGGGGGGGGTGAACAGCGATCGCGCCAGACCCTGCCGCCCCGTAAACATACGTCGAGAAGGATGGATGAGCGTGTTGTCCGGGTGAAGGTACAGCATCTCCCACAGGCGGTCCGGCTTCAACAGTCTGGCCTTGGCATGTAGTCCTGCGATCTTGGCCCCATCTCCAGCCATGTACAGCAATATTTCATCCATCTGGTCACCATGCAGTCCCGTCAACGGCCACAGAGTGTAGGGATTGAGCACTGCAGTGCAAAAATTAGGGTCGCATCGAATTTGGGCACTGCAGTTCCCATGAACACCAAAACACGAAGAAAACAGGTGCTAAGAGGACATAATACGTTTACCGGCAGTCTTCTCAAAGGTGTCAATAAACTCAGCCACGCGGCCACCAGATATCTGCAGTAATGAAACCAGCGGTCTCCAATTTTTCCAGTTTGAGTCCTGGCAGGGATACAGTGTTGGACAGGCCACAGGTACGCAAAGGACTGACAACGGTGGTCTCATCGTGCATCTCTCATACCACAGATGTTTTCTCGCCCAACCGGCCACACTTCCGCAGAGCCACCAGCAGCATCTCTTTCGCTTTGCCCTTCTGCACTTTAGTCCAAATTCGAGCGGCCACTTGTCCCATACTCAGCTTGCTCACTGAGTGTTGTACCGCATTGTGATCGCCTCCAATAATCTCCCTGATGTCAACAGGACAGTCGTGTCTGATCTCCTCACAGTAGACGTGTTGTAACCAGTCTGGCAGTGCCCGTGACTTCTCACAGTATTCTCGGTAAAGTCTTTGGAGTGCTGTCAGGATATGAGCCCCGCCCAAGCAGTGGGGAATTTCAGCTGATAGAAAAATGGACCATAGGGAGATGGGAGATGGGAGATATCAGCGAGATGGGCACTGCAATGCGCAAACGACCAGACTATGTCAAAATTACGACGCGTGTGTGACAGGATGGTAGTGTACCTTCGTTTCGCCATATGAGAATGTTTGAGATAGGCCGGCAGGGTGGATTTGTCCTCAGGCTTGCGATCCGCGAAAGTACTGAGTCCTCGTCCCTCTCTCTGGTCTGCCCATGCGTGAGGTCGGTGTCAAACTTTATCTTGGTCAGCTGTATCTTGACCAGCTCCTTTTTGATCCACGTTGTCTGGAATGTTTCCGTTGCCCGGTCTGTCCCCGTCCGCTTCACTGGAGCCTGCCCCGACTGCGCCCGTGTCTTCTCTGCTGTGTGAACGGCTTGCGATGCGGTCTGCTGCTCATCCCCTTCCGGCAGTTGGGTATCCGAAGGCATAGCTTAGCAAAGGGGCTAACAAAGGGTCACACGACACACTACAAAAGGCCACAGGGCTGCAAATTGTTGATTTACAGGCTTCTAATGTTGATGACTACTGGCAGCGCTCGACGATTGAACACAGATGGCAGAAATAGCATCACAGTCGGATGCACCTGGTAGAAATCGAGGGTCAAACTCATTCAGCTCCGAAAGGGCAGCCACGGGGGCGTCGGAATCATCACTGTGAATAGACACTGCTTCTGGAGGGGGGGTGTCCGGGTCCCATCCATCATCACCCACAAAATCAGCAGCCCTCAGGTTTGGATGTCCGGCTGCCCCACCAGCAGGGGGGGGGGGGTCCTCATCACTGTCATTGTCGCCATCAGCACTGGGGGGGGCGGATATCCGGGCGGGGTCCCTTTGCGCAAAAGCGCGTGCTGGCCGGCGTCGCTTGTACCGGTCTGGTGTATTACATGCGCGTAACATGTCCTGTGCCTGTGCTACTGTTGTGTCCATATCACCTGGAGGACGCTGTGGCACGTGTCTACCCAGCTCTGTCATCACATCAACATCAACTTTGACAGGTTTAACAAGTGTGTGCAATGTGTTGGCACATAGATCTCCGTAATGCTCTGCAGTGAGCACCGTATCTAGTGCGCAAGGAAAATTCATCTTGGCAGGATCCCACCTGTCTTGCACGATACTCGACTTCTGACTGGACCAGACCAGGGGGGGTATAACACCAACATCGAATCGCGCCATCAATCTGGTGAAACGACGACCAACCAGTTGTGGCAGTCCGTTGGGAACATTAACGTACTGCAAGTCCTTTGGGGTCTGGTCTGCAACGGGAGTGAGTATAAACAGGTCATGCACCTGTTGCAACGTACAGTTCCTAGGGTGTTGTGCCATTAAGTGCACAACACGGCTTAACAGGGCCTCACACGGTTCCTCACTGTGTGCCACCCCAGGTAAGCGGGCAAACCACTGGCCATAAAGGTGGTTTGCTGAAACGTACAGACGTCCACCACCGCCTGTCGTACATCCATAAGTTCATCACGCCAGTGCGTGCATGTGCAGTTCATTCACACAGGCTCCATGTGTCCCCTTCTTGGTTGGGGTGCTCCACTATCTATGTACATAGCCGCGACCAGCCACAGTGACAGTGTCACCAGCATGTGTGTGAGGGGTCGAAGGCCCAACCTCCGGTGCATGTGCACGGAACAGTCAAAACATTCAAGGGTGTTTGGGTGTTTGACAGACGACTCCCTCGGGGGTGGGGAAACCACTGGGACCACAACAGCCTAGCAACAACAATGGTGCGCACATATTCAACCTGGTCCTCATAACCTAGGGTGAGCCTCAGAAGGACGTGTAGACAAGGGCTCAACAATGGCCCTGCAGCGTGCTGCTCTCCCTGTGCAGACCAATGACAATCCCTCACTTGCGACCCAATAATAAACAAGGCTGGAATGTAACCATACAGCAGTGTTACCAACCCTTGCACCTGTGTAAGAAGTGTGCTGTGATTAGCGTTACCCGGTCGGTGCAAACCCCTTAGAGTCTGTAACTTTTGTTCCAAAGGTTGGCGCCACTTATGGGCCAAGTGCAAGAGCACCAGAATCATACGCTCCATATAGATGAGTTTCGGAAAGTTGGGCACTGCAGTGCCCAAATTGAGTGAACCATAGGAAAAATAGGTAAATAAAGGGAAGAATCTTCTTTAGCACAGGGTTACACAATATTTATATGGGTGCCATGTGCCGTACACTACCGGGGTACGTGTAATGAACAGGGGCACGTTGTACCGAGCATAGCTGATGCTGTAAACGAGCTTAAGGACACGGTAGTGAATATTTTCGTCGACCAACAATGGAAGACGGTGCTGTGTGTGCTGCTGCACCTCCTGCAGCCCGTGAATAATAGAGACAAGGTCGGGGGTAGCGGACACAGTTAGGTCTGTGAGAAAAAAGGGGGTCCAAGCTGGGCTAGTAACAATAGCCCGTCGTATGTCCAAGGGACAACGAACATGATGAGGGCGGATGGGGTCGTCCATCAACCCTTGCAAGCCATCAATGAAGTTTTTATGGCTCTGCACCAACAAGTCTGCAGTGTACCCAATCCTCTGCCGCAAGACCGAGAGGCTAGGAAAAGACGGCATAATGTCGACAGGTCGTTTCAAGAGTATGATAGCACCGGCTGTACAATTAAGGGACCGGTTCTCATTACCAGGCACAGGCCGGAAGTTACGTCTATAAAAATTATCAAACCATAGAACAGCGGGTTTACCTTCCAAGGTTTGCCAAAGACTTGTGCACACAGTTGCTCCTTGAACTGCAAAGGAGGGTACATGGTAAGAACATTGACCCGTGTGAGCCAAACACCTACGTTGCACACGACTCTTGGGTTGAACACCTACAGCCCTCTTGGCACGTGGACGACACCTCTTGTGTAGAACAGACCATATATTAAAAATCTCTTGCTCAGCAACACGGAACCATTGGTCCGGCAGACAATTAACGGTCCGCCTGTCCCTTTGTTGGATGTATTCACCAACACACCACCTACTTCTCCACTCCAACCGGAGATCTAACACCCACGTACAAAACGCATCGGCACCCTTATCCACAACCACAGCCTCAGATAGATCCTCCTTTGAAGCATATACCTTCGAACTAAGAAACTGCCGGAAGGGAGCCGCATCCATGGACAAAAGTCCTGTTCGCAGGCAGCAAAGGTAAGGGGACAAAGAAAACAGAGGCACCATCACAAAACAAACCTGATGCGGCATAGACCAAAAGCAGCTAGCGAAGATCCAAACAATGTATCCCCCAATGGACGTGGGACGTTCCAAAGCGTGGGTACACTCCAAGGTGGCAGTCAGACAACCGGCAATATATTTCCAATGAGCAGAGGATGACTACCAACGTCCGATGATTCATACGTCCTTTGTCAGGTGTTACGCAATGGGAACCAATAGGAGTGAAATACGGAGTTTTCAATTTTTTGGACACTGCAGTGCCCAAAAGTACTGGAAGTCCATTTTCAAGTGCACATTTGGACAGGAATGGAATTGATTGGGCAAGGTACATTGTACGTGGCCTTCCGAGTATAACACCGCGGTGCGATGACCCATGGATAACGGGTATGCCAAGGTTTGATGCATGCTGCTGCAATATGACATCACCTGTGGAGATGACTACAGAGGTGTACTGGAGAACGCACTGAAAAAAGCCATTTCAAATTTTTGGGCACCGCAGTGCCCAAAAATTTCAAATGATACAATTTTCAGCCCGGATTAGGGGGTGTATACGTACACCTCTGGAAGCAACAAAAGGCAAGGTTGTTGTATCCCACGATGAAAATCCACGTGGGGTTGGCCGAAAAAATGATATGCTTTTTTTAGGTGCCAAAAACGGATGTTGAAATCGCCATGAATCGTGCCTTTTAGCAACGAAGTCTACGTGCGTATAGAGCCGCCTAAGCACAATGGAGCTCACATGGCTTTCGAGGCCCACAACACGGTGTTACCTTAGGGGTGCGAAAAATGGGGTCCTGGATCCCAACAATGTCCAACTGGGAAGTACTTAATTCCTGGATGAGATATTGCAACCGTGTGCGACGGTACGATTTTTGGGAACAGCCCGACGATGACTTCTGCGGCACAGTACTCAACCCATACGCATTAAAGGCAGCTACATTCAAAGGCTCCCCAAGGATGAATGCATCACCCGTAGGGGCAAGAACAGGAGAATCATGGGAAGGCCCCATGGGCTCATCCCTTGATACGCGTTTGAAACCCAATGTTGTTCCCGACTAGAATATTCCCAATGGGAACAATTCCCGCCGGAACAATCTCGTTGGGAACACCACTGGAACAAGTGTCGCAGGCCACATAACCAGATCCATCACCATGAGTTTCCAAGTTGGTAAATGATGTTTTTTGTCTCTTTCTTGCATGTATAACGCGTCCAAGGCTTGTCTTTCCCATCGGGGCCATGTTGACATCTTGTGAGCCGTTGGTGCCACCTTCCACTAGGTGTACACATTTCGAACTTTTCGTGTCCATTTGCAAGCCTGCTGTTCCTTGTAGTTCAGACGCAGCGTTGTATGACTGTTCAACGTTGGCGTCCCCATTCTCCCGTTTGATTTGTGCATTGTGGCCATGCCTAGGGTCCCATTTTGGTATTTGTTCCTTGCCTGCATGCTCGGTGGGTCTACGGGCATCTTCCCCTAGAGGTATGCATTGCCAAATTTCGCTTCGTAGTTCATTGTCGTAGCTTCATCATGCCTAGATCGCAAACCCGCGTTGCGCAACTAACCACCCACCTCGTCCATTTGGCTAGTGCTGTTAGCCTCCTAGACGGGGATCTTGTTGGGGAGCTCATAGCGGAATGGGCCATCTCCTCTCCACACGCCCGCCGCCAATTTGCGGTGGCCGTGCGCTTGGCCCAACCAAGCTGTGTACGAGAGATACAGCAGGGGGCAGTCGCCAAGTACGCCTCCGAGGTGCTCCCCCCCGATGAGTGTTGCGAGCTCATCCTCAACCTGCGTGCGCCCAAATCCGCTTGGCGCACGCTCTCGGAAGTGTACACCCTCCGGGGGCTGAAGTACACCACGACCACGGGCCTTCCATTCGCCCGTCCGATTTGCCCTGAGAGGACTTTCCAGCAGCGCTGGCAAGATCTACTGGCCCCCTTGGAGGTGGCCCCCGCGGTGAGCACTTCGGATCCCAAGGCCACGGGCATCAGTTGGCCGTGAGCATCATGGCTGCGCTACATTGCTAGCCAACCTCCGTTGTGCCGCATGATCGATTGGTCGTTCCCCCTGACGTTCATTGTCATGGGGGATGGCTACCCCTGCGCAGGCGGGGAGTGGTCCTAATTGTCTGTGTCCATCGCCAACATGGGCCTTTGGGGACGAATTCCCGCCTGCGTGTGGGTCATCGGCCTCGCAATCTGCGGGGACAAAGCGATGGCGACCCTAGCAACCCTTTGGGAAGACAATATTAAGGTGTGCCGCGCACACACCGTGTTGTTCCGGCGACGTTCCGATAACTTGTTCGAGCGACGTTCCGGCGACGTTCAAGTGTTTCGTTGGAACCGCCACCGGAACAATCTGGTTCCAACAAAATTGATGTTTTTTTCTTAGGCCATCCAGGAGGTCGTGGACACCCACCGGGTGGTCTTCAATTCCCATGAGGAAGCGGCCGATGCCTGGCTCGGTGGTGATTCCCCCTGGGTGCGCCGCATCATCGGGATCACACCGGCCCCACAAGTGGGGTCACTATACAACGAGGGGATTTGGGACTCCGAGATCGCTGTGTGGCGGGGCAAAGAGGTGGTCCGGACCATCGAGTCGGACCATGCACAGCGGACGTCCTTCTTGTTGGGAACACCATCGCTGAAGGCCGCAGGTTGTTCCGTGGAACCAGTGGTGGTCATTGCCCGGTGCCGCGTTGTCATGTGCATTCTGCACTGTTGCATGGCGATGGGCCGGTTGCAAATGACCAACATTGAGCGGTTGGCGGCAGAGCGGCTAGCCGGGGGCGATGAGGTGTCCCGTGCGGCGATTCAGGCTGTATTGCATGAGCATCGCACTGGGTGGCGCCTAGGCAAGAGTTGTTCCCCGGATGGTGAGGAGACGTCGCCCCTTTTTTTTTGGGTTTGGCCCGATGTTGCATTGTTGCTGTCGGTTGGGCCGGAGGAGCCCCTCTATAGGGCTTTGATGGGGATGGCGAAGGTTTTGAAGGACCTGTACCACACCTATCAGGTGGGTACGCGTCCCCAATGCCGGGCAGCGGCAGCTGCCTTCCGGGAGCATTGTGCTCCTAGGTCCGCATCCCATTACCTCCTGTTCCTGGAGGAGGATGCGGATCGCGTATTGGACAACATTTGGCCGTTCGGATCGGCAATGTTCTCCAATGACATTGTCGAAAGCCTTAACCGTTTCCTGAGGCAGGCTTTTAACGAACACAGTGCCCGGGGCGGTGGCCGGCAAACGGCTAATGGGACCGCCAGCTGCGGTCGCTTGCAGGCATCCATTGATTCGGACGCCGACGCCCTGCGGCAAGTGTTGCAATGGGTTTTCTTGTACTTTCACATTCATCTCCACCAACATGATGCTGTTCGACATGTGCCTTGTGTTCCCAGGGCTGCACTAGAGACCACCCCCTCTGCACCACCCCCGTTCCTCAGCTCTCTTCTTTCTTCTACTCCTATCCATGGCCGCGCCCGTCAGCGCAGATATGATGCAAATGATGCTGGCGCTTCTGAAGGCCACCAAGAATATGCAGGTTTGCGGGTTTGGGCTTGGGTGGGGGTTGGGGCTTGGGTTTGGGCTTGGGGCTGGGTGTGGGTTTGGGCTTGGGCCTGGGTGTGGGTTTGGGCTTGGGTGTGGGATTGGGCTTGGGTTTGGGCTAGGGGTTGGGTGTGGGTTCGGGTGCGGGTTTTGGTTTGGGCCTAGGTTTGGGTTTGGGTTGGGGTGTATGCTTTGGCGCGCTTTGCGCGCAGTGGAAATCAGTGCGTTGGGTTTGTGTGTCCCTGCCTGCCCTGCTCCCCCCGCTCCCCCCTGTGTCCCTTTTGCTCTTTGCTCTTTAGGAATTTGATGATTTGTTGTTGAGGGGAAGGGGAAGACCCAAGAACCCCCAGTGATTATTCGTGCCCCATGCCCATAAAGGGGCTAGGAATCTTTGTTGTCCAGGGGAAGGGGAAAACCCAAGAACCCCCAGTGATTATTTGTGCCCCATGCCCATAAAGGGGCTAGGAATCTTTGTTGTCCAGGGGAAGGGGAAAACCCAAGAACCCCCAGTGATTATTTGTGCCCCATGCCCATAAAGGGGCTAGGAATCTTTGTTGTCCAGGGGAAGGGGAAAACCCAAGAACCCCCAGTGATTGTTCGTGCCCCATGCCCATAAAGGGGCTAGGACTCTTTGTTGTCCAAGGGAAGGGGAAAACCCAAGAACCTCCAGTGATTGTTCGTGCCCCATGCCCATAAAGGGGCTAGGATTCTTTGTAGTGGATGTCCCCCCCCCCCCCACGGGGCCGTAGTGCACGCAGTGCGCCCTGTGCGCGCGTGGAACTGTGGCTAGTTTCCACTGTTCCGGCGACGTTCCAACAACCTGTTCCGGCGACGTTCTGGCGACGTTCCAGCGGCCACTGGAACGTCGCCAGAACGCCGCCGGAACAGGTTGTTGGAACGTCGCCGGAACAAGGTGTCTGGGTAGGGTTGGCCTCTCTCCGGCATCCTTGTCTGCAGGACGGGATGACCGAGACCGAGGCCCTGGGGGCAGCACTGGCTGCACCACCCCCGCCAGCCCCACTGGGGGCACAGGGGGCCACGCGCTCCGAGCCACGCAGCAGCTCTGCGCTGGCTTCGCCATCCCCTCCCCCACCTCAAGGCGCTCCCAAACATCCTCCGTGGGCAACCCCCGCTCACCAGCCATCGGAGGCGCCACGGCCTGCCCCACAAGGGGCCGCGCCAGTCGCGCCTCTCCAAGCGCATCGCCCCCAGTTGCCCGAGCCCTCGGCTGGGAGCTCAATGAGTAACGGGGGGGGGGGGGGTTCGGGAGCACGCCGTGGTTCTGGGGGAGCTGCAAGAGGCGAGGGGCAATGTTGAAAGCCTCCGCCGCCAGGTGAAAAAATGGTCTGCGAAATTGGCGGAGTGCCGGCGGCGTGGGGACATCACCGGGGGGGGGGGGCACGCGGGCGAGAGGGTTCTGGAGGGGAACCGGCGGGTAAGGGAGGCGCAGAAGGCGGTGGAGGTGCTTGAAAGGGAGTTGCAGGGCATGGGTGGGGAGGTGCAGGTGAAACAGGAAGGGGGTGTCAACGACGATGAGATTGTGGAGCTGGGTGAGGTGGTGGTGGATGAGAAGGATGAAGAGCGGAGGGCTAACCCGGGGGTTAAGAGAGAGGAAGAAGAGGGGGGGGGGGGGGGATGGGGATGGGGATGGGGAGGGGGATGGGGATGGGGAGGGGGAGGGGAAGACGCCGGCGGCGTCTTGCGCATTACGGATTGGATGCGCAACCGACTTGGCTCATCCCTGGCAGCAAAAGATGCCAATTTTCCCTGGACAAGGGAGATGGTAGGCCCCAACCCCCCCCCTCCCCATGGACACTTGTGTCCTACGAGCCCCCCAGCCCCCCATTTACACGCTCCGTTGGCTGCTGCAGCGCTTCCTGCACAAGCAACTGCACTGCAAGGAGCAGCGTGATTGCCGCTGGCGCCGGGAGGAGGGGTCCGCGCCAGGGGGGGTCCCGGTGTCGTGGGTGACCGGGCCAGAGACAGGGCGCACGGCACCCCTCCCCAACGACAGGGTCCCCAGCAAGGCGCAGGGGGGCAAAATTCTAACTGCGGGCTCTGTCAGTGCGGGGAGTTGCCATTGGCACCTCATTTTTGAGCGTTGGGCCGACCACGGCCTTGGCGAGGTGAGGGCGACTCCCCGCAAGGACACCGTCCTCTTTCGGGCCAATTGGACCCGAATCCTCCGCGACGGCATCTATGTGGTCCAGGACGAAGGCAAATACCATGGCTTCGTCGTTGGCCGAACGTTGTCGCGGCCTGGCGCCCTACGCGTCAAGTGTGAGGACAACGCGCAGCGGCACCAACAATATGCCGTTCGGGCGGTGCTAGCGGAACGTGAGCGCACGCCGACCTCGCAATTGCGGCAAGCGTTGGCGGCGATCAAGGAGAACGTGGACACGCGCGTGCGGGTATGCCCCCCCGCAAGCATGTCCACATGGCCAATAGGGCCCGAAAATGCACATGGTTGGCGTGCCGGTGCATTGTTCCGGCGACGTTCCAAACAGTTTGTTCTGGCGACGTTCCCATCCGTCACCAAAAAACGTTTGATAAGTCTTTTGAACGTCGCCGGACCAGCTTATTGGAACGTCGCTGGAAGACTCATCCCGGCTATCCTCCATGTAGGTGGAGGACATCCAGGTCAACCCTTCGGACCCGCGCGCCGTTCGGGTGATCCTTCGTTGGCCAGGAAGCAATCCCCGGCCCATCTATTTGGGTACGTTGCTTCAGCAGTTGCACTTGCAGCCCGTCGCCGTGCTCGAGTTCCTCACGGCCATGGTGGACTACGTGGCAGCCCGCGGCAGCGTTCTCGCGACGCGCATCGAGGGGTGGGGCAGCATTGGCAACATGTCCCCAGCGCCGCCGCACTGCCAACAAGTGGCCGCAGAGGCCCCCGCCCCGCCCGCATGTGCACCGCCCGTGCAACCCCAACCCCCGAACCCCCACCCAGCCCCCCAAACAGCACCCAAACCCAAACCCAAACCCCAACGCCCCCCCAAGCGGGAACCCAAGAGCGCCCCCAAACCAGCCCCCCAAAAAAGGAAGAGGCTCCCGGGAGCGTCCTCCACCGAGGAGTCGTCCAGCGACTCCTCAACGGACTCCTCCTTGGGGTCCACCACCAACTCCTCGGCGTTCGAGGAGCCCCAGCCCCGCCCCCCAGCCAAGGAGCCCACCAAACCCCCTCGCAAGGCTCCCAAGAGAGCCGCGCCCCCCCAACCCAAGGCCCAGCCCCCCCCAACCCCAACCAAAGGCCAAGCCAAACGCAAGAGGGGGGGGGGGTGCAAATACAAAGCGGGGGAGCAAGTGTATGTAGTTTTTCGGGACAATGGGCAGTGGGGGATCGAGCAGGGCAAAGAGGCCCTTGCCGCGGGTGGCCCCCCCGGGGTCGGGGTGACGTGGATCGCCTTCCCCAATGACCCCGAACTCTTCGCCTTCCCGAGAGCGTCGGTTTGGAAAACAAAGACGCAGGCGAAAAAGTTCATCGCCAAGATGATGGCGGCCGAGGAGGAGGACAAGGAGGACGACGCGGACGCGGACGAGGAGGGGGACGAGAGCAACGACGGGGACGGGGACAGGGGAGACGAAGAGGATGGACCGGGGGCAGGTTTGGGTGCTACCGGGGCTAACCGGGATGGGGGCGTCGGGGAAGAGGTCGAAGGGCTGGAGGGGGAAAGGATGGAGGTCGAAGGGGTGGAGGGTGAAGGGGTGGTGGGAGAAGGGGTGGAGGGTGAAGGGGTGGAGGGTGAAGGGGTGGTGGGTGAAGGGGTGGTGGGTGAAGGGGTGGTGGTCGGTGAGGGGGATGGGGGGGATAGTGGGGCGGGTGACAAGAGTTCGGGGGCGCCCGCCGGGCCCCCGACCACGCACGACTTTTAGGTGAGAACAAGAGACTAACCCAATGGGCACCCGGGGGCACCCTACACAACAATGTATGTTACCATTTTACCCTTCCTTGTGCTTTGCTCTTGTTGTAGAGTGCTTGTTCCGGCGACGTTCCAATAACTTGTTCTAGCGGTGTTCCAATGGTGTTCTAACAAAAACTGTTTTTGAAAACAAGTTTTTTTCACGTGGCAACGCGCCGGGCAACAAAAATGAGCATACTAGCGGGGACCCCCAAGGCTAGCAAACAACATATTTTGCCACCATGTACGGGTAGGCTTGGTAGGGGGGTAAATAACTTTTGAACTTTTTTTGTTCCAGCCAGATAGCCTAGAACATTGGAACAATTTGGCCGGAACAACATTGGGTTTCAAACGCGCACCAAGTGATTGGGCAGCCTCATTGGGCTGTTTTCATCCTTTTAAACTAAAACTTGCTGCCAGACGGCGCCACGGGATCAGGTGCACTACCAGGGGACGATGACGAGCTTGCCATCGCTTGGGCAGCAGCAGGAGCACGCTCTATTGGGGCACGCTTAGCAGCACGCCTGTATGTCAATCGCTTCTGTTTGCGCTCCCTGTATTCCGCACTGCTGATGACCATCAAAACGCGACCGTCCTTGCTGCGGAACACTTTGCCGACCCAGGAGGCAGCCTTGGGGGCTTGCACACGCCACGTAGTGGTCGGAATCTCTCCAACATTCCAGGGCGGCTTGTTGGTCAAAAAGTCCTTGTCACCCGGGGACTCCAGTACAGCACGTAGGTGCTCCTCCTTCCACAATGGTGGAACCCCCATGATTATACATGTCTCAACACTGCCCCATTCCGATTGCACAAAGCTAGCGTCAAAGTCAAGATCGACCTGCGTGAGCGGTTCGTTGGTAATTTTATCTTTGACACTTAATCCGAACTCAGTCAAGGAATTTATGATCGCCATGAACTGTTGGCGCCCTTTAGCATTACACCCCACTAGGATCTTAGTGTAAGAGGAAGCATGGATCGCAAGGTTGTTATCCGTCAGCCCCTTACCATCCTTCCAGAGAGCGCTGAGGAGGAAGGCAAACATGTAGGGACCAACCTCAGAACGGGGAGCGGCAGTGGTATACATGTTGAATACATGCGGGAATTTGTCGATCACACGTCCTTCGTACATAACAGAAGTCATCAAAGCAAACCGCAGGAGCGACCCAAATTTATCCAGCAACTCGTTGACATCGGAGGGGGTAAGATCCTTCAAATAGATTTTCGTGTGCTTGGGGTCGGTGCCAGGAGTCTCATCCAGGCCAGAACGGGTACCACCGAGATGCTCAACCAACTGCTCTGCCCACTAAACATGTGCCTGCACAGCCATCAGGGAAGGCGACATCTCATGCTCAACGAAAAGGCGGTGCTCAGAATCTTGGCCCGTGGCAAATAACGGCAATGTGCGCAGATCAGCGGGTTTGGCAGAGTGAGAGGACACATACGTAACACGGACCACCCAGGGGACCCAGGCAATTTTCATGCCGTGGTTGAGGACATTGCGCTCGCCCTTCCACATACACTCAGCATTAATAAGCATTTCCTTGGCCATGCGGCCCCCTTCCTCATACAGGTCACGGCTCATTGGATCTAGCAGGACGAAATCGACAGTTTTCCAGTAGGGCAGCAGTTTGAGCAACGCTTGAACATTTTCTTGGGCAGCTTGGAAGTCTTTTTTCAAAGAGCAGTAGAGGAAGTTCACAGAATCACCACTGCACATCATCTGGGCCCACTTCGGATCCTTAATTGATTTAATCCCAGCAAGGCATACAGAAAAACCCATGGACACATTGAAGCCGTCTTGAAGCCAACGCTGTGCTGGCACCAGGAAATCAGGGTCTCCAAGGCCACCAAGCGCAGCGATCTGTTTTGAGCCGAGGGGGACCAGGATCGGGCGGTCCGGAGTAGAGAAGCTCTGCACGTGCTCCGTGACACTCATCGGGTGAGAGCCGGCACAGCAATCGACACCAATCAATGCCGGGGTCCAGAGGGCCGGGCAGACATGGCATCGATTGGCATCGAAAAAAAATAGACACGAAAAAAAATAGAGCGCTTGGCACCGAAGCTGGATGAGATAAACAATGTATCCAGCTTCGGCGATGTTTTCCAGCGTTACCGTAGGCGGAAGCTGTGTGCTATAAACCCCCCCTATGAATTTTTCTAGTGCCGTACCCGGAACAACGGAATCGCCGGCAGCATGGACTAGAGGGGGCGGCAGGTTAAGGTTGTCGGGGGCTGCGCGGCCTACAGCAACCATGGATTTCAAGAGGTCAAACGCGGGCTCTACCTCTTGTTTGTCCTGTGGCAAGGGGGGCAAGACAACCCTTGGTGCGCGTTTGAACCCGAACGTTGTTCAAGCCAAATTGTTCCAGTGTTTTAGGCTATCTGGCCGGAACAAAAAAAGTTCGAAATTTGTTTGCCCCGCAACCAAGCCTACCCGTACATGGTGGCAAAATATGTTGTTTGCGAGCGTTGGGGGTCCCCGCCGGTATGCTTATATTTGTTGCCCGGCGCGTTGCCACGTGAAAAAAACTTGTTTTCAAAAACAGTTTTTGCTAGAACACCATTGGAACACCGTTGGAACAAGTTATTTGAACGTCGCCGGAACAAGCAATCTACAATAAGAGCAAAGCACAAGGAAGGGTAAAATGGTAACATACATTGTTGTGTAAGGTGCCCCCAGGGGCCCATCGGGTTAGTCTCTTTGTGTGTCCCTCACCTAAAAGTCCGGCGTGGTCGGGGGCCCGGCGGGCGCCCCCGAACTCTTGTCACCCGCCCCACTATCCCCCCCATCTCCCTCACCAACCACCACCCCTTCGCCCACCACCCCTTTACCCTCCGACCCTTCAACCCGCATCCTTTCCCCCTCCAACCCTTCGACCTCTTCCCCGACACCCTCATCCCGGTTAGCTCCGGTAGCACCAAAACCTGCCCCCGGTCCATCCCCTTCGTCTCCCCGTCCCCGTACCCGTCGTTGCCCTCGTCCCCGTCGTTCTCCTCGTCCGCGTCGTCCTCCTTGTCCGCGTCGTCCTCCTGGTCCGCGTCGTCCTCCTTGTCCTTCTCCTCGGCCGCCATCGTCTTGCCGAGGAACTTCTTCGCCTGCGTCTTGGTCCTCCAAACCGACGCTCTCGGGATGGCGAAGAGTTCGGGGTCTTTGGGGAAGGAGATCCACGTCTCCCCAACCCCGTGGGGGCCACCCGCAGCAAGGGCCTCTTTGCCCTGCTCGATCCCCCACTCCCCATTGTCGCGAAAAACAACATACACTTGCTCCCCCGCTTTGTATTTGCACCCCCCCGCTCTTGCCTTTGGCTTGGCCTTCGACTTGGGTTGGGGTTGGGGGGGGGGGGGGGCGGCTCTCTTGGGAGCCTTGCGAGGGGGTTTGGGGGGGGGGGGGTGGGCTCCTTGGCCGGGGGGCGGGGCTGGGGCTCCTGGAACACCGAGGAGTCGGTGGTGGACCCCGAGGAGGAGTCCGTTGAGGAGTCGCTAGACGACTCCTCGCTAGAGGACTCCCCCGGGAGCCTCTTCCTTTTTTAGGGGGGTGGTTTGGGGGCGCTCTTGGGTTGCCGTTTGGGGGGGGATTGGGGTTTGCGTTTGGGTTTGGGTGCAGTTTGGGGGGCTGGGCGGGGGTTCGGGGGTGCGGGTTGCACGGGCGGTGCACGGGCGGGCGGGGGGGGGGGGGGGCTCTGCGGCCACTTGTTGGCAAGGCGGCCGCGCTGAGGACAGGTCGCCAATGGTGCCCCACCCTTCGATGCGCGTCGCGAGAACGCTTCCGCGGGCTGCCACGTAGTCCGTCATGGCCGTGAGGAACTCCAGCACGGCGACGGGCTGCAAGTGCAACTGCTGAAGCAAGGTACCCAAGTAGATGGGCCGTGGATCGTTTCCTGGCCAACAAAGCATCACCCGAACGGCGCGCGGGTCCGACGGGTTGATCTGGATGTCCTCCGCCTACATGGAGGATAGCCAAGATGAGTATTCCAGCGACGTTCCAATAAGCTGTTCCGGCGACGTTCAAAAGACTTATCAAACGTTTTTTGGTGACAGATTGGAACGTGGCCAGAACAGGTTGTTGGAACGTCGCCAGAACAATGCACCGGCACGCCAGCCATGTGCATTTTTTGGGCCCTGGTGGCCATGTGGACATGTTGGGGGGGGGCATACCCACACACGCGTGTCCAGGTTTTCTTTGATCGCCGCCAACGCTTGCCGCAATTGCGAGGTCGGTGTGCGCTCACGCTCCGCGTGCACTACCCGAACGGCATATTGTCAGTGCCGCTGCGCGTTGTCCTCACACTTGACGCGTAGGGCACCAGGCCGCGACAGCGTTTGGCCAGCGACGAAGCCATGGTATTTGCCTTTGTCCTAGACCAGATAGACGCCGTCGCGGAGGATTCGGGTCCAATTGGCCCGAAAGATGACGGTGTCCTTGCGGGGCGTCGCCCTCACCTCGCCAAGGCCGTGGTCAGCCCAACGCTCAAAAATGAGGTGCCAATGGCAACTCCCCGCACTGACAGAGCCCGCAGTTAGAATTTTGCCCCCCTGCGCCTTGCTGGGGACCCTGTCGTTGGGGAGGGGTGCCGTGCACCCTGTCTCCGGCCCGCTCACCTAGGACACCGGGATCCCCCCCGGCGCGGACCCGTCCTCCCGGCGCCAGCGGTAATCGCGCTGCTCCTTGCAGTGCAGCTGCTTGTGCAGGAAGCGCTGCACTAGCCAACGGAGCGTGTAAATGGTGGGGTGGGGGGCTCGTAGGACACAAGCGTCCAGGGGGGGGGGGGGGCTACCATCTCCCTTGTCCACGGAAGATTGGCGGCTTTTGCTGCCAAGGATGAGCCAAGTCGGTTGCGGAGCGATTTTGTAATGTGCAAGACGCCGCCGGCGTCATCCCCCTCCCCCTCCCCCTCCCCCTCCCCCCCCCACGTCTTCTTCCTCTCTCTTAACCCCCGGGTCAGCCCTCCGCTCTTCATCCTTCTCATCCACCACCACCTCACCCAGCTCCACAATCTCATCGTCGTTGCCCCCCCCCTTCGTGTTTCACCTGCACCCCCCCACCCATGCCCTGCAACTCCCTTTCAAGCACCTCCACCGCCTTCTGCGCCTCCCTTACCCGCAGGTTCTCCTCCAAAACCCTCTCGCTCGCGTCCCCCCCCCGGTAGGTCCCCACGCCCCCGGCACTCCGCCAATTTCCCTGCCCATTTTTTCATCCGGCGGCGGAGGCTTTATACATTGCCCCTAGCCTCTTGCGGCTCCCGCAAAACCACGGCTTGCTCCCGAACCCCCCCCACCCTGAGTCATTCAGCTCCTAGTCGAGGGCTCGGGCAACTGGGGGCGATGCGCTTGGAGAGGCGCTACTGGCGCGGCCCCTTGTGGGGCACGCCGTGGCGGCTTCAGTGGCTGGTGAGCGGGGGTTGCCCATGGAGGACGCTTGGGAGCGCCCTGAGGTGGGGGAGGAGCTGGTGAAGCCATCGCAGAGTTGCTGCGTGGCTCGGAGCGCGTGGCCCCCTGTGCCCCCGGTGGGGCTGGCCGGGGTGGCGCAGCCAGTGCTGCCCCCAGGGCCTCGGTCTCGGTCATCCCGTCCGGCAGACAAGGATGCGCCAGAGAGGCCAACCCTACCCACACACCTTGTTCCGGCGACGTTCTGGCGACGTTCTAGTGGCCGCTAGAACGTCGCCAGAACGTCGCCGGATCAGGCCGTGCGCTTGGCCCAACCAAGTTGTGTCCGAGAGATACAGTAGGGGGCAATCGCCACGTAAGCCTCCGAGGTCCTCCCCCCGGATGAGTGTTGCGAGCTCATCCTCAACCCGCGTGCGCCCGAATCCGCTCGGCGCACGCTCTCCAAAGTCTACACCCTCCAGGGGCTGAAGTACACCGTGACCACGGGCCTTCCATTCGCGTGTCCGATTTGCCCTGAGAGGGCTTTCCAGCAGCGGTGGCAAGATCTACTGGCCCCCTTGGAGCTGGCCCCCCCGGTGAGCACTTCGGATCCCAAGGCCACGGGCATCAGTTGGCCGTGAGCATCATGGTTGCGCTACATTGCTAGCAAACCCCCGTTGTGCCACATGATCGATTGGTCGCCCCCCCCCCCCCACGGGGCCGTAGTGCACGCAGTGCGCCTTGTGTGTGCGCGGAACTGTATCTATTTTCCACCGTTCCGGCGACGTTCCAACAACACCGCAAATTGGCGGCGGGCGTGTGGAGAGGAGATGGCCCATTCCGCTATGAGCTCCCCAACAAAATCCCCGTCCTGGAGGCTAACAGCACTAGCCAAATGGACGAGGTGGGTGGTTAGTTGCCCAACGCGGGTTTGCAATCTAGGCATGATGAAGCTACAACAATGAGCTACGTAGCAGAATTTGGCAATACGTACCACAAGGCGAGGATGCCTGTGGAGCCGCCGAGCATTGGAGCAAGGAACAAATACCAAAATGGGACCCTTGGCATGGCAACGATGCACAAATCAAACGGGAAAACGGGTACGCCACCGTTGAAAAGTCATACAACGCGTCTGAAATACAAGGAACAGCAGGCTTGCAAATGGACACGAAAAGTTTGAAATGTGTACACCTAGTGGAAGGTGGCACCAACGGCCGACAATATGTCAACATGGCCCCGATGGGAAAGACCAGCCTTGGACGCGTTAAAGAAAGAGACAAAAAACATCCTTTACGAACTTGGAAACTCATGGTGATGGATCTGGTTATCTGGCCTGCGACACTTGTTCCAGTGGTGTTCCCAAAGAAATTGTTCCGGCGGGAATCGTGCCCATTGGGAACATTCTAGTCGGGAACAACCTTGGGGTTCAAACGCGCACCAAGGGAAGCTTGGGGTCGGCACTCTGGTTATGCAGCTCATGCAGCACACCATAAGAGAACTCTCCCTACAAAACAAGGGAAGCCCCCCCCCCCAACATGTGGGACACCCGTTTCATCTAATGGGGGGGGGGGGTCAAAATTCCCACACATCCCAAACCGTTTGGAATGCAATGAGTGGAATCTCAGGCATCCAGGAGAGGGTGCTAGCACCCTCGGCATACAGTGCCGCTTGCATCTCACGGGACCGCCGTGCGTCACCGTGGGTATCTACGGACAGGAGAAAACCATGGCGGTCCCGAAATGCTGCATTGCTGCACAGCTCAGCAATGTGTTTCCGAACAGCATGGCAATGCTATGCCTTGAACCTGCCACACGTGGGGATGACCCACGCAAGGATGGCAGAGTACCCCTCCTCTGTTTGAGGCGCCAAAAAAACCACTGCCGCCTGGGTGGCAGCGTGGTATGTATTTGGATCCCGCTCCAGCCGCTCTGCCGAAGCCTCCACATCGGCGTTTCTAGCCAGCGGCATGGGGTGCCGGCAACACGTAGCGCACAATCACGCTGCGAGTGCCTTGCGTGAGACATTGATGACCTCCTCCACATGGTTGTACAAGCAAAACAAAACTCATTCAAAGGCCATATGACTTCCTGGTGCGAGAGACATTGATGACCTCCTCCACATGGATTTCGTCGATGCACAGGTGCCACACATTGTAGCCCGGGATGTGGCCTAGGGCCTCCAGCAGCCAGGGCAGACCTGGCGGTTCGTTCGGATGAACATGGGGGGCTGCCTCGACGTGCTTTCGACCCGTGTTGTAGCTGGGCAGGTACAGAGCGTTGTTCAGTGCCTGCAAAAGCTCGGGGCCCCCAACGCCCAGTGCTGCTAGCGCCGCGGCATCCCTGTCCGGGTCATCCCAGGATTGCACGCTCCAGGCATCGCAGAGGTGCCCCAACGCTTTGGCTGGAGCCCAGCCCTCTGCAAAAGCCGTGCTGCACGACGCCTAGCAAGCGGACGGTCGTCCTCCGCGATGGCTACAGCGAGCGCCTTGTAGGTCTCGCAACGCTGCCGGAACTAGTGCACGTCCTCCTGCACTCATGTACGTGGCCCAGGGTGTCCTGGGCCATGTACCCCGTGTCGTTCGCCTCGCTGAGGCGGCGGGACAGGACGTGCGCTCCGTGCCGGTAATGGGGCTCTTTGCCCTTTGGGTCGATGGCGGTGTTCATCCAACCGTTCAGCCTGGCTGCATGCTTCCCGGATAGCAAATCTAGGCACAACAGACAGGGGCCATAGCGGCCCGCTATGTCGTCCCAACGACCATCTGTGCGGCAATCCAAGGCGAATAGCCCCCGGCGGTCGCAGACCTCCGAGGGCGGCTTCTCGTAGCTGCCCCGCCTGACGGAGTACATCCGCCGCAGCTGCTGCAGGGTGGGGGCCTGTCTAGGGCGAACCCCGGAACACTTGCGCTCGCGAAGAGCAATCACAGCGTCAAGGTCGGCGTCCATGTCCATTGCATAGTCTACATCCAGGTTTGCCTGGTGAATGGGCCCCAGTTGTACTACAGCGACTGCAGAAGCCGCGGCCAAGGTAGATGCAACCCTGACAGCCCCTAGGAGCCCCAGATGCTTGTCTACGCGGATCAACATGCTCAGTAGGGGAGTGTCCGCGCTGATGCTACCCTGAAAGAACTCCGGCACGACTTTGCCGTACCGTACCCAGTGGGTATGCTGGGTACCCGAGCAGTGGATGCCAAATGCCTTGCTCGCTGGGTTCTGCACTATGGGCAGGACGTTGCCACAGGGGCACTGCCAATTCTTTGTCGGGATGTCGTGGTTGCGCCATCCTGCGGCAACGGTGAGGGGAGCCAAGGGGGGAGATGCACGCATATCAGCCATTGTGAGGAAAGGGAAGATTGTATGGTGTCTGCAACAAAAACGGGGGGGAGGGGAGGTCGCACTGTCCCGGAGTTCCCACAGGCCATGGGTACAACCACATAGCGCGGTCACACTCCAACAAAGCATGAATCAGCACAACCAACTATTTTGCATATGTGAAACCACAATCAGTCCCTGACCCACCCACACCCACTTCCAAACGGACGGACAACGTATGAGCAAGACGCACAACTGTGGACGGCGCCCATGGGGGCCCCTGTTTGGGCAGTACGCCATACTAAAAAATAGCGTACTGCCCAAACAAGGGATCTCTGGATTGCGGCATAGCTGCATTGCCAGCTCTAAGCTTCCAAGCTTCGGGAGAGTTACCCTGTTGAATGAACCGTCCACCAAGACCTCCGATGCCGCAATCATTCGGGGGCGATTAACCATGCGCCATGCAGTTTTTCAACCCCAACAGCGGTCCCCAAAAACACCGCACCCAGCTGGCAACTTTTTCAACTTTGGGTGTTTTTTTTTTAAACCGCGACACTTGTCCCCCCCCTCTGCTGGGTTGAAATTTCGGTCCCCAAAAACACGCCACCCAACCGGGAACTTTTTCAACTTTGGATGTTTTTTTTTTCAACCGCAACACTTGTCCTCCCCATACTGGGTTGCAATTTCGCCTGGCGGGGTGATTTTTTTCCTGCCCTCCCCCTGGGAAGGGGTAAAGGAAAAGCCAAAGGCTATCGTATTGGACGAGGTTCCGTACACAATTGGACCAACTTGAAGGAGCGCAGTGGCAAAACTCCATGAAAAAGTGGGACACAAAGCGACCCGACGGTAACTGGTTGCAGTGATGCCTAGCGAGAGAGGGTGGAATATACCGTGCAGCATGCGGTCAAGATGGCAGGCGCCGAAAGATGCATGTGGTGTCGAAGTCCCGACCACCACACTGCCAAGTGCATCGATGCGCCATAGGCCAAATTCGCAAGCGCGTGGCACACAGGCGCAAGTGGTTGGCTCCCAGCGGGCGGACGTCCCGCAGCAGTCCACATAGCACAACATAGGCAAAAAGCTAGAAAAAGTAACGGTCGCAGGGTTGGTTGACACAGGGCAAAACAAGCGGCCGCAAAATAGCGGGGGTGAGTGGCATTGGTGTTAGTCCTAACACGTTGCACGCTACGCCACTGTGGGGGGGGGGGGGGGCACCGGGACAAAGCCACCCTTGGCACTAAAGATGCACATTTCTACGGCCGTCTTTTTTGTAAACAAAGTGAGGAGTACGCAAAATGGGCACACTCAAGTGCGCACCTTGCGACGAGCAAAGGTATGTCCACTCCGGCGCCCAAAACCACGGCACACTGATAAGACTCACCAATTGGTGTTGCGGGGATCCGCTACATGGGCCAGGGGTGAAAAGAGCACCGCAACAACCATGATAGCCTTGGGAAGCCAAGCATTTGCAATCGTTCCAACTTTATTTTGCCCGTCCGGAGTACTCCAACTGGCGCGAAAAACCCCTCTCCATATTGTCTTTGGCGAAAGACCGAGTGGAGGAGGGCACAATGCGGGCCCCGCTAGGTTTGACCCTCTCAACATAGAATAAGCAAGGCGTTGAAGGGTTGATTGTGTGTGGACATGCTCAATTTGCGGTAGTGGAGGTTACGTTGAGGACCCTACATTATTTGTGCCCCCTGCAAATCATTCTTTGTATAGTCCTTCTCCTTGTTGTTTCCCGTCTCGAGCCACCAACATGAAAGCCACTAGGGCGCCACTATATGGGCCAGATGTGATTGTGGAGCATGCGGCGAAATCACGTCGCTTAAGTGGGGCGGCTAATGTATTGGATGCCCGAGTGGGCTACCTATTGGCACAATGGTTGGTGTCCTCCCCGCATTGCAACGTCTGGTTAGAGCAAGCTACCGTGGAGGGTGGCAACAAAATGGTGTGTGCCCCAAGGAGGCCGCCGTACAAGAAGACACGGAGTTAGTGATCACCCCACTTGGCGCCTTAGAACTTGTTGTGGCCTTGAAGGCCCCTAAGTCCGCTTCCGTGCCCTGTCGGAGTTCTTCACCCGGCACGGTCTACAATACTACTTGAATACCGGACGGCCCTGTCCGCGGCCCATTCGTACCCAGCACGTCCACCCGCCCGCCACTATCAAAGGAGGGGAATAATGAATCTTATTGCAGGGCCCGGGAATATGACCCGGATTTGCGGTGCACAAACTTTTTTTGGCCTCTGACCCCTCCGGCAGCCAGGGGGGTGTTTTGGCCACGGAAGTATGGCGCATTCATAAAGATGATGGGGAGGAATTTGTGTGCGTTCCCCTATTGCAGGGTGTTCTTGGACTTCAAAAAAGATTGTTGAACATTGAAAATTTCCTTATTTGTCGGCAGAGTCCTAGCACATCGGCGACACAAGCCGTTTTCACAGCCGATGTGGACCGCGTGCCACCATTCGCTACGCCGGAGCAACCCCCCGGCTCCACCGCTGGGTGGGTGCCTAAATTGCCTCCGAAATGGGGTCAATCCACAACGAGGGAGGAACAGCGGGCTCCCCCAATGTACTCACAATGGACACTGTCCTATGTGCTTGGGGTGCACTCACCCACATGCACAGCCGTAACCCCGAAAAATAGGGGTCGCCGTAAAATTTTGATGCCTTTCAAAAAAAAGCACTATTTGGCAATCAATAACCCCCCCAAATCAAACAACTACTGCCCGTAAAATTTACGGCGCCGTCGCAGTACAATTTTGGACGGGATGTCGGCTTTTCACCTTTTGTGGAAGTCGAGACGTAACAAAACACATACATCATTAATGCATGGACACCTTGTGTGGCTGCAGTGTTGTAGTCGAAAAACAAATTGACGGTGTAATTGTCCCCACAAAATTCTACCCTGTTTTATCTGTTGCTTGATTTTAGTGATGGATTGGAGGCAGCTTATGTACACTAGTTGGTACACTTGGAAAAGACACGGGGCACAAGACGAATCTAATTGGCAGGAATAAAAGAAATACAGTTGTTTTCTAGGGGGAAACCGGCGCCGATGGAATCATTCCTTTCAGGGGGGGGGGGGCACCCTTGAAGTGTATGGCGTCAGCGCGGTAAAGGAAAATAGAGTGTTGGCTGTAAAGGGGGGGCCTACAAGAAGATACTTAGATTGCACACGGGGGGTAGGGACATGATACGCTGAGTAGGCCCTAAGTGCCCCCCCCCACCCCCCTCCGCATCCCCCCACACCACTATTCCGAGATGGCCCACACGGTGCAAGACACACACAGCAGTGAGCAGCAGCAGCATAGCGGCATAGTACAGATAACATTGCTAAAGAAGCAGAGAATGCAGTACAAAAATCATGCAGTACATCAGGTTCTTTCACTCCAACCAAACGAAGCGTCCATTGATGTGCTCTCAGGCACTAAATAAAAAAAGAAACCTTTTTGTCATCAGGCAAATATATCCTTGAGAAAAAAAAGCCATAGATTGGCTTGGCCGTTAGGCACTGCTGGACAGAACATATGGTCCATTACCGCATTTGATACGGAATCCGCAATTTACCGCCGTAGAGCCGTCAACTTTACGGCGGGAGCGCCGTGAATACCAAATGACATACAAGTTTGCAGTCCTCACTTGTATATGTACGTCAGACTGTAGAGGTAGCCTACAATGCTATCTTGTTAGCCAGGCAGAGGTACTACAGCATACATCCCTAGGTTGTCACCTAGAACGTACCCTGGGCCGGTCCAAAAAGGGGCTCCAGCTCGGTCTCCCCAATCACCTCAGCGTCAGCAGCAGGAGGCTGCAGGTCAAGCTGCAGCACCGGGTTTAGGCCGTTGGGCCCTCAGCCCAACCTAACGGGTCTCCTTCCTCTTGCCAGGCTTGCCACCTCGTAAACTGTTTCCGCTATTGCCCATGGTAGAATGGGCAGGGGTAGCACGGCCAGCCCTAGCGCTCCGGATGTCCTTGTTGCCCTGCTCGGCAGTTTGTTGAGCCTGCTTGCCCTTTCCCTTCTTTCCTGGGGTGCTGGCCGCAGGAGGAGGTATGCCCTTGCCTACCCCCCTAGCGGGAAGGTGGCCTACTGCCCCCTCGTGCTGCTTACCCAGAGCATCTGCATGTGCCTGTGGGTGACGCTGCTGCACGACACACATCACACTATTGGGTGCTTCGGGTGCTTTGGGCTCAGGTTTGCGGCTGGTTTCGCTTCCTCCTTGGTCTTCTTCATCGTCTTCCTTTCAGTCTCCCGGTGCCTGTTGACAAGGGCAGCAACCTGTCGACGCCTTTCTGCCAAGTCCTCCAATATCAGATAGTGGACGTTGCTGCTGTCAATAACAGTGCCCTTGCACAGGAGGCCGACTTCATGGCTCAGCTCACGGTCATCAGTGGCTGCATCAATATTCTTGGCAATCTCCATGTCTTTGGCGAAATGCCGGAGAAACCGGGCTGAAATTGCCACACAGACATGCCACCTGGGAAAAGCTGCGGCAACGTGAGCTACAAGATCCAAGGCGCACTTGCGCTTTGGAGGCAGCCGCATCGTGATGCAGAAAAAAAAAATGGCCTGTCTCCACGTCACGCTTAAGCCCAGCCAGGAGCATCAGCAATGCAATAATGCTGGGCCAAGCCCCAGCTTAATGCTGATGTATGGTGGCATGGATGTAGCCTTGGGGCTCATGAGCGTATGACTAAGCATACCTCCTAGTCCAATGGCCTCGAGGTTAGGCAGAACCAGCTGCGTTTCTTCCTGCGACCCCAAGTACGCTGCACTGTGGGTACTCAAGTTACACATCTGGGAGGCCCCAACACCAGTATTCTGGTCGACCCAGTCCTGAACTACAAGGGCCTTGCCGACAGCGAGGACGGGGGTTCTCCCATTGGCGATGCGGAGGAGTTCCTCGCTAAAAGGAACATCCTGTTCACACTCCACCAGTAGACAATGTGTGTTGCTGCCGGGTGCAAAAGTATCCTAATCAGCTCCCCCAATCAGCATCTTCCGCCAGTCCCCAAACTCTGCTTGGAAAGTGATGATGTCCTTGGAGCCAGTGCTAGGTTGTGCTGCTGCTGTTGTCCCACCCTGAAGTTTGACCAGCCGGTGGCGCAAGGTGGCAAAGGCTGGGTCAAACGATACAGGGCTCTGGAGTACGGAGCCCCTCTCTGGCCAGTGTGCCTTGCCAAGGCGCAAGTGAACGTATGCCCTCCCCCCAAAGCCACCCCTAGGGATGAATTTGTCCGCATGCTTCTCATACAGCTGGTTTGCTAACATATGGCACAATGCTAGGGTCTCTAAGAATGAGGACAAATACAGAATGAAGGGCATGGCGTGCACTGAGTAGGAGTAGACAAACAAAAAATGACACGTAACATACTATTCTCAGGTGCTACATGGTCATTTTTTGGGTGACACATATTCCACAACACGTTCCTCCGGCACTTGAGGAACTTCAGATAGTTGTTAAAATTGCAAAATGTCACAGACAGAGGCCGTTCTACTAACGGCCGCGTCAGTTCCTTAACGTCGGCAGTGGTTAGACTAGTACTTTAGTCTCTGAAACTAGAGACCCTGATGGGCTAGTACTCAAGCTCGTAGCGGATATTGATTCTCTGAACAACATCCACAAAGGTACGATCGCGGCTCCAAGCGGCTACGACAAATGCAATACCATTGTATCCATACCATCTCTATGTAACAAGAACAGTGGCTAAACAAATATTGGGACACAAACGTCGCGGACAGTGCGAAACAACGTACCTCTGTACTCAACATTTCTTTTTGCTGCGCGAGAGTTCTTTTCTTGACCTCGTCACCGGTACCGAGGTCAATTATTTTGACCCCACTGGCCAAAATGGCCGCAAACAACGTATCCCCATCCATGTGAGGGGTGCCGGTAGTTGCAGCTTGTCGTACGACCTGACGGTACAGGGACACGGCCAAGTGAGATGTAGTGGGCTCCGAAATTCCGTGTTGTTGCCTCTGATGCCTCCCTACAGCTTCTTCAAGAATTTCGGGCGGCAGCACCGTAAACGACGCAAAAATAGTTCATTTAGGCTAAGAGCACGTCATACCTACCAAGTCTTTCAAAACCACCTGAAGTCTCTGAAGGGGATCCCCGTGCGCTAGGCTATCCACACATTTGTCACCAGCCAATTGTCTAGTGCACGGCAGTTGCCGTGTTCACAGTTGATGTCCCACACAATGTCGTCCACGCACACCTGAACTCCTGCCTTCAAAATCCACCGGTTGAGGTCGGTTCCGAAGGCCTCGTTCACCAACACTTTTGGATCTAGACTAGTGGTGTCGCCTTTTCCTTTTTTGCCACTTGCCTCTAAAAGAGGTTCACCCTCTTGTTGAGAAAGGATACCATTCTGCGGAGCAGCTGTCTCTTGCATCTGGTGTCCCCGTGGCCCCATCATTACCGTCCTGTCGACGTCACCCTCATTGTCCTGGTCACCGTTCTCAGTGTCCTCATATAGTTGGAACCCCGCGTACTCCGGTAGGTAATTTCTAACGTCTGCATGGTGCCGTGCAGATTATTCTGCGAGGTCACTCTCATCGTCCTTGGCTAAGTTAACTCACTCATCTCCACCACTATTGGCCGCATCGCAGTCGTTGGGTGCGGAGCCAGTTTCGGTGTCATCCAAAAAAGGGGTGCCGTGTACTGTCCTCTAGTTGATGCGATTGTGCAGGGAGGACTGGAGGGCACCGTCTTTCGCCGCGGGTTGACATTTTGGGTCGTACGAGACAGAAAAAAAGGCAACTCCAGCCTTTTGGCAGCAGTGTTCGCTGCACCTCACGCCCCCATTTGCCCCACCTGGATGCAGCCCAAAATTGCGTCCCAAAATGTATTCCTGTGCTATCCACAAGGGAGACCTACAAGCCCTTGAAAGCAGTTTCGAGCTTAGAACAGAACAGGACCCAAATGTGGGCTGCGTAGGATTGCCGGATTGCACGGTAGCACCAAAAAACAACACCTAACAGGCATGGTACTTAGGCGTCACAAGTTGCCCGCCCCCCACCAGGCGCTATGGCCCACGGAAGTCCACGTTGTAGTAAGGAGAACAGTATGTAAAAAGGGGTGTTATTTTTGGGGTATCTATCCCCCCCGGTGGCAATAGGGAAAATGAAGGTATGTATGTGAAATATATGCCATCATTTCTATTTCTAGCTAAACACAAATTTTCGAAATAAAGGTACCAAATCACAAAAATATGGTGGTACTTGACATTTAGACCATTGCATTCCATTAGTAGGGCCATGAGGCAACGGATGCTGGGCTCACATCGCCCCCTTGTCACAGGCGCATGGTCATCACCACATAGTTGAGTGTTTTTTCTTTGCTGCACTGCAAACCAACTCTGAACCACAGCAGATGGCTGCTGACTGTGCTGTGGCCCTGGCCATCTGTACATAGAGGTCAGCTCGCACCCACGAGCCTCGCACGGTGCGGGTTAGTCTCTAACCCTTGCTCTGCGGGTCTTGCTCCTGCTGCCCCTATCTTGCTCTTGATCTCTGGCCGGGGGTGGGGGCCATGAGGCAACGGATAATGGGCTCGCATACCCCGCCGTGTCACCGGCGCACAGTCATAACCACATTGTTCAGTGTGGCTCTCGCTGCACTGCAACGCAGACCAACTCTGTACCACACCAGGTGGTTGCTGACTGTTCTTTGGCTTTGGTCATTTGGACACTGAGGTGAGCTCGCACCCACAATCCTCCCAAAGTGCCAGTTAGTCTCTAACCCTTGCCTTCCAGGTCGTGGTCATGCTGCCCCTGTCTTGCAGTTGCTCTCTGGCACGTGAGGACGTGTCGTACCCGAACGTCGGGGGCGCAACGGCGCCTGTGCTGGCGCAAAGGCGTCTCAACGTTGCAACAAAAGTTTTGGCGGCCGGTCACCTCAACAGGTCATTGCTGTACTGCGTGTGGCGCATACCTGTTCAACACCACACCATGCGTGCACTGGCCACCCTCATTTCCATGTCTACTCGCTCTCAATACCCTCACATGGACCGCATTCTCGCTGCCCCTGTCTTGCTCGGGTTTTCCAACACGTAAGGACGTGTCGCGCCCGTGCTCGAGGGGCGCAATGGCGCCCTGTTGTTTCACCATTAAACTGCTCTTTGCTTCTATGGCGTCCCATACACCCTGGTCAGCTCGAACCCACCACCCTCCCTTAGCGCCGGTTAGCCCCTGACTCTTGCTCTGTGGGTCTCTCTCCCACTCTCTCCCTCTCTCTCTCTCCTGCTCTCTCTCTCTCTCTCTCTCTCTCTCTCTCTCTCTCTCTCTCTCTCTCTCTCTCCTTCTCTCCGTTCCTCTCCCATTGCGTCCCACTCTCTCTCTCTCCTCTCCGTTCCTCTCCCATTGCATCCCGCTCTCTCTCTCTCTCTCTCGCGCGCATAAAAGGGGTTTTCGGGACGTTCGGTGGTTCTCTATCCCCCCCGGGGTTCGAACCGTCCTCTACAGGACAAAAGAGGTGCGGTATATCCACTGAGCTACGACGTGTTGTTATCTGCATCACTTGCTCCGATCTGTCCTACTCCCCCCTGCGTGTCATCCCCTATCATGCATATCGCCTTTCGCATGGGGGTGTGCTCAGCAGCGTGTAGAGGAACCGCACAGCGTCCCCGGGTACGAGGTCCGCTTGCCTGAAGAGCATTCTCTGGACCAGCCTCAAGAGGTCAGCTCGGCCCGCCCGCCACATATGCATGCAGTCTCCAGTTCTGCTCACAGGGGAGGGCAGCGCTCTGTGTCCCTCTGCCGTCGGACAGTGGAGGATCGCCTCCCACTGGAACGGATGCCACTTGCCTGCACTTTCGGGTCGCCACTGGACCTGCGTGTTCGCCGGAGCCTGAGTCTTCAGGGTCCAGTTGATTTGGACCATCACCGAGTAGAGCTCCTGATGGCTCATCGGCAATGGTTCCCCATGATCATGACATGATTGTCCACAATCTCACAGTGCATCCTGGTGCTGTGTGGTTCGTCCAGTCGGAGCCAGATCTGCTGATTGCGGGCCGAGGCCATTGTGGTCAGCTCTGCTTCGACTGCCCTCAGTCCTTCATTTGCAATGGCGTCTAGCTGGCCCAGTGCTTGCACCCTGAAACGCTTGCGTTCTTGCTGGGGCTTGACCTTCTTTGGGGCTGGCTGGATGTGTATGTAAGGGCCATGCCGTTGCTGACGTGGTCCCTGTTCCTTCCATGTCCTTCCCGGCGGCATTACGCCCGGAAGCTCTTCCGCGACAGGACGCGGGGTGTGTGCCGGAGTTCTGCCGCTTTGTTGTCACTACTGAGTGCTCCTGCTCGCCGCGACACGACGCGGCTCTTGTGACGAAAAGCTCCGCGTCACAACGTAGGGTTCAAACATGCAGGCATTGTTGGGCTTGAAACCTGTGAGATATCCGCACCAGAATGCAGGGGCTACAGGTTCTGTCATTATCGACCCTGTCCTGGGTTCCTGCTTTTCCTGAGCTTTCGCCTCTTACGCTGCCGCCTGGTGTCGCTCAAATCTGTGCTGAAAGATAGTGTTTCCGCTGCACATAGTTCATTCAACAAACCTCCCTGGTGTTTCTGCCCTGTCCTTATGTTCTCACTTTCGGAACTGCTTGAGGTGTATGGACCCATTCCACGTGGCGCTGGTTACCCGGATGCTTCCCCTGTCAGCTCATCACTATCCATGGGGACCATACCCAAGGATGACCAAAGTGCTTTGGTGTCCTCTGATTCGGAACTTGACCCTCCCCTCAGCCCTACCGTGGATTCCGACCCCGATGATGACTGTTGTGCAACATGCTAAAACCACAGCGGGCAGGAGCACATGCCCTCCATCGCCAATCCATTTGCCACCTCCTTCCCCTGCACGTTGACATGTGCTGGGACATGCTCCCACGTGACTTCTCTTACTCGCGCCGCCATTTCCCGGAGCAGCATTTCCTAGACGGGAACGTGGACCTGTAGCTTACCAGACGTGGTTGTCCATCCCTTTGACTTCCAGTGTTGGGCCCCGCCAGTCGCTCCCATTTGCAGGTACTGTGAGTCGGTGAGGATTGCCAATTTTGGCACCCAGAACCCCTGTAGGGCTTCCAATGCTGCCCAAAGCTCCGCTCCGTTGTTTGTTTGCCTGTGGCGTGTTGGTACGTAGCCGCAGAAACGCACTTCTGGTCCTTGCTCATCTTCCGCTGCGAATACGCCAAAGCCCCCGGCCCTGTGCATGTCCTTGTGGCCCAGTGGTTTTGATGACCCGTCCGTGTACACAATCCTGTAACCCTTTGCAACCAGTTCTGCAATCAGATCTTGCACTCCTTGTAGCACTCCCGGGCCTGCCTGCCTCGGGCGCTTCGGGTGTGATTGTGTTTCCCTATGCCAACTGTGTTTGTCGGCTGTGCGCTCTTGCGTGAAGCACTCCGTGTGCGTTTGCCACCATGCACTCAATCCCCCATGTACTCGTACTTCCCCTTGTCGCGGCTGCACTCCGGTATCCTGAAGTTGGTCCAGTGACTACTGGAAGCCTCTCCATTGTTCCCTGCGTTCTCCTAATAAAACCCCACCCATTCACACAGCTCCGTAAGCCAGGTTGTTAGGTACGATGTGAACACTGGTGATGCTCGTGCTTTGACTTCGCACCGATATCGCCAGTGGGCACTTCTTACCGACCACATTGCCCAGCCTTGATTCGTGTTCAGCAACCACTCCTGGTGGTCGGACTCCATCATGTCTCGGATTGCACACTTCCCGTTCCCAAATTCCACCGGGCCATAGTAGTGCTGTATCACCGCCGCCGCCGCTTTCAAAATGGGGCACTCGACCATCGCGTGCTTGACCGTCTCCTTTTGAGAGCAGACCGGGCACTTGTCAGTGCCCGACCTCTTGTAGACTCTTGCATGCACGGTCAGTTTGTGCCACAGCCCTTTTTCCGCAAAGTCCCGAACCCTCGGCGGTAGCTGTGCTTGTGCCCATTGCTCCCATACCTCCGGTGTGTGTGGGTCGCGGACCCCCGGCTGAGAGGCGTAGAACTGAAGCAGCCATGCCCTGGTCCGGTTTTGGGCGTGGACTGCGGGGGTATCAAACCCCCCTTGTGACGGGGCTTTATTGAGGAGTCGCTCGCCATGATTGTATACCCCTTTCCATGTTCGAGGCAGTGCATTCAACAGCCTCACGTCCTCCAAAGATTGCAATTGACCCCACGTCAGCACTCCCTGCCGGATCATTTTCGTGTTGTAGCAGGAGCAGTTGAACTTATTTCGGAAGTACACAGAGTGCCACAGTGGCAACTGGTCCCGGTTTGCTGGGGGGGCCACCTGTGGGGCCACCCGTTGGATATATGAGTGTGCCTTTGCTAACCATCCCAAGAACGTCAGCTCCCCCGTCCGGACCATGCCCAGCTGGATATATGGGACGTTGTCTTTGGATGGTGTGAACCCGATGGTTGTCGCCCATGCATAGAAGGTCTCCACTGCCTTGTCGGGATACTTGTGAGGCTCTCCCAAGAGGCTGACGAACGGAGCCGCTGCCTGGTGCATGAGAAACTGCTCTGGCTCCGGTAGTGCCAGTCCCCCTTGCGTTCTTGGCCGTGAGAGGATTGGCAGAGTGATTCCCCAACTGTTGGTGCCCATGGTCACGTCGTACACAGCTTCAGCTGCCCGATCACCGAGACTGGGGCATAGTATGCCTTGGATACCCAAGCCAAAACTGGCGGGATCCATGATGTCAGCATGAAGGCACGTTCATCCATCGACAACTGTAGCGTGGATACCATCCGTGCGCGACGAAAGGCCTCTAGCACTGCTGGTGCAAAAGCCAGCTCTATTGTCAGCCCCCATCCCTGGTCATCCTGGTGGTGCCGTATGTTCCCCAAGCATACACCCAAATACTTGAGAAAGTTTTTGACGTCCACCCCAATGTCCCGAAAGCACCTCGCCCACTCCATTCCCCCACAGTTGCGATCCATCGCCGCCGCTTTATTCAGGTTGACCTTCAGCCCAGAAAACTGTCCGAAGCAGGACGCCACTTCCCATACCCTCCCCAGCAGCTGTGGGCTGGCCCGTCCGTCCAAGAAGGTGATGAGGTCATCCGCATACATCATGATAGTCAGTCCTGGACCCAGGTCTTGTAACGGGAAAATCACAAAGGATGCCACCAGGGAGAACAGTGTCGGGGAGAGCGGGTCTCCCTGGCGCGTGCCTGCACGCGGATGGTGGTAGACCCCTGGAACGTATCCCTTACCAACTGAGTACAAATACGGTGCACGTAAAAGATGCAGTATGAGTCGGATGTACAGGATCAATATGCACATTAGACCCAATGCTACCGACACCATCTCGTGAGACATCGTGGGGAACGCATTTCTGAAGTCCACTGACAACGCCGCTCCTTCACGTAAGCCATCCCAGATAGCCCGTGACCCATAGACATGCTGGAGGATGCTTGTGTGACGAAAGAAACCCGTTTGCCGTGACGGGATGTAGTGGAGAAGCACGTCCTCCAACTGGATCAGGAGATTGTTGGTGAGCCACTTCTGCCGTGTCGTTTGCAGCGCAATTGGTCGGAGAGAACCTGGCGTTTGCATCGCCTTTGTCTTGGGGATCATTGTCAGCACTCCCGAAGTCCATGTCTCCGGCATGGTACCCGCGTCAAGGAAGCACTTCAGCTACTCATACATTTGCGGCTCGAAAATTTTTGAGAGCCTCTTGAAGAATTTTGCCCAGAAGCCGTCCAGTCCAGCGGAGCTTTTGCTGTTCAACCTCTTGAGGCCTTCATGTACTATGTCCAGGGATACCTGCCTGAACAAGAGTCGACCTGCCTTGCGCAGCCGTTGTTCCACTCCTAACGCCTTCACATAGGCCACACATTCTTCCTCCGTGGCTCCCGTTGGGGTGGACACTTGATCCCAATGTTCCACCAGCTCTTTGGCCACCGCCTTTGCTCCGCGTATTGTTGGGCGTGCCCGGGACACTTGCTGCTGAATTTCTTTCGCTCGTGCAGCGACCGCATTAGCCGTTACAACTCGTTTCGTTCAGGTCCCTTGACGTTTCCCCCGACGTGATCACCCCCTTGAGCTTGGAGAGTGTTTCCATGCCCGTTCTGTCACACTGCGCCTTTTCATATACCCCAACCAAGAGGGTGTAGGCCGTTGCCGCTTCTGTCGCTGCAATTCCCAGTGATGAAAGAAATTGATAGACCGCCGGTGTGACGGAGTCCCTTGTGCAGCCACGTAGGAGCCGTAGGGCTTGTAGTTCAACTAACTGCTTTTTGTTTTTGTGTTCCCTTTGGTAGCTGACCGCCTTCGTATGGATGCAGCCCAGTGCATCTTTCCACCATTGGTCTCCCGTCGAGGTGATAGACTTGAGAGAGGTCTCCAGATCTTCCATTGCCTCAGACTCTTGGAGGACGGTCTCTGGGCAGTAGAATCTAGGAATTGTGTCCTCCGTTTCGAAGGATGGGGGTGTGAATTCAGCCTGGACTGCCTTGTGGTCCGAGTTGGCAGCAAACATGGGGTACACGCTGGTCGCCAAGCTCAACAAATCAGGTGTCGTGTGTATGCGGTCAATACGGGGTAATCTCTGCGGATCGAGCCGCTCTCCCTCTCGAGGGTAGCCGTATGTGAAGCCCGTAGGGCACGATGACTCTTTGTCCTTGATATCCGTCGCAGTTGGACAATGGATGTCCACCCAAACGTCCTGCAGACCCGCTCTCGCCAAGGCTGTAACCTCCTGTTCTCGGGGACGTAAAGACGTGTCATGCTCAAACTCTGGGGGCGCAAAGGTGTCCCTGTGTTTCACCACTAGACTATTGTGATCAGCACATAAAATCAGGTTCCGTCAATGTAACTCCTTGGCGATGTCTTTCCATTGTGACGGTCGTCGCGTGTGCTTGTGATGGAAGTGGGCCACCACTAAAGTGATCTCCAGTGGACCACTCGACAGGGAGGCTTTCGGCGCCCTGGGAGACAAGAACTTCATTGATTGTAACGTCCACTTGGATGTTTTCCACGCCAGTGCCACTCCTCCCCGTCCTTCTTCATGAAGAGGTCCGTCCAGGCCATACCCGTACTTTGATAAGCATTGCATGCCCGCTTGACGATCTTCCACCGTGACGAAGTGGGGCTCTTGGATGGCGAAGAAATCCACCTCCAGGGACCGAAGCGGTGACCCTAGGGCCACTATGCGTGTTTGCTTACGCTTTCTCATGGTTATTTTCGTTTGAAATCCATTGATATTTTGGGACAATACTCTGAGCGTGCTGCTCAGAGGGATGCTTGATGCAGGCGTCATCCTGCTACTCCATTGGACGACGAAGCCTCGTCCTCCTTCAAGTCCCGCTTGCGTTTGAGGGAGCTGATGACCTTGTCGACTTGGTCGTCCAACTCCATGGCCTTGGCCATTTCACCCGCCGTGATTAGGCCTTGCCTGCATGTCCTTGTGTCACCTGTGTTCCTGGGCCGGTCCGTGATACACTTTTTTCGCGCCTCATAGTCCGCCTCAGAGATCACGAACATTGGAGGCATTCCAGAATCCGACAAGTGGCCTTTCCCAATCAGCTGTGACACACTTTCCCCGGTCACCCGCCATGTGGCCGTGCGCATCTCCCCAACACTCCACCTGACACCGTCCGCGATATACCGCCACTGTACCGAAGGAGCAAGGGCCTCAGTAAGATCTGAGAGATACCACCAAGGTGCCACATCCAAGATGTACACTGTGCCCGCCAGTTCCTTCTTCCACGTCGAGGGGACAGTGGGCTTGGAGATGATGTCTCTGTCGAGGAACTGTCCTATTTTCAGGTCCTTGAAGACAGCCCTGATGGCAGCCACCAGTTCACAATACCTTGTCTTCAACAGCGAGTGCCCGGTTTCTGTGAGACCCAGTAGTAGTTTACTGGGACCCAACACATGGATTTTCACTGGCGATTGCGCTTGCAAGACACCCGGGATCGTCCACAACATTGCGAGAACTGAGGCATACAACATGGGCGACCATGTTTCCTTGTGTGTCTTCTTTATCCAGACCTCATAGACAGCAATCATGTTTGTCAAGTTGGCCCCACGATACCATTCCACTGGCTGGATCTGGCACCTTGGCTTAGATCCGAATTGTGACACCACGGTATTCACTTGTTCCTCATTCAGTTCTGTGAAGAACAACTTCGAGTTCCGTGGGTCTGTTCCCGGAAGGAGGTGGACTTCATCAGACTTCAAAGCGATAAACCCCAACAGCCCGTTGATCATGTCATTGTGGACCTGGATGGCGTATTTATTACCCCGCACATCTGGTTCATGGAACACCACCTTGTCAAACTCTGCCCCAGGTGTCATAAGCCGCAGGAGCTTGTACATTGGGGGCGGCGACAGGTTCCTGGAGTCCCTTGTGCTGCTCGCATTCCAGACATCAAATCGACCATGTGTGCGTATATCCATGAGGGACCTGTCTGCCATTTGCAGCTTGTCGCACCCGAATGGCAAGTTGGAGTTGAGGGCGAGTGCCCGATTGAGAGATGATGGCTTGTCATCATCGTCGCTGACAGGTTCAAGCAGGATGGCAACAAAGCGGCCTAGCATGGGCAGATCAGCAAGCAGCCTCTTAATTGCATTATGGATTTTTTCATACTCAGTCATTTCCCCAACGAGCACAACGTCGGGGCGACTGCCGTATGGGACGGCAACTAGTTTTTCGGACGAGTCGCAGTCCTTGAAGAGGTCGTACCACAGGGAGGCAGCCTCTGGAAGTCCACTCTTCAGCACCACTTCGTCCTGAATGATGAAATCTGCGTCATCGATGGCTGCCAAACACGCCAATTGACCGCCGTCGGCAAGGACGATGACCTCCTTGCCTGGCGTGGCCAGACGGCCCTGGGTGTCCCGGACACTCATGCGGTTAGGGAACAAGGAGGTGACGTCGGCGGCAGTTTGTCAAGGCCCAGAGGCCCGGGCAAGCATGGACAAAAAGACACCGAAAAAAAATAGACACTCAGAAAGTGTTAGTAGGGGGGGGGGGGTCTATCTACTATTACTTTTACCCCTTGGTTCTAGGGTTACCACAGAACGCACTTGTACACCACAAGTAAAAGAACAGCAAAAATATGGGTCATTGAACAACACATAAAACTGCCCCCGAAGCATATACTTGTATCTCCTTATTTTGTGAACCTAGCCGAAATTTCGGCCAGCTTTTCCAAAAACATCGAAACACATGGTGTGACTCACCAGACAGGCCCAAGTTGGCCGAAACTTTGGCCAAGTCCTTCAAAACTTGAAATGCCGTCACAGAAAAGGATACCTTTGAGGTTTTTTGGAAGCTAGCCGAAATTGAGGCCAGCTTTTCCATTGGTTCCATTGGAAACATGCATCTTTATATACACTTTTTAACGCTTCTGGCCGAAATTTCGGCCAAATTTTTGGTTTAATGTTCAATGAGTATACTCATTTTCGTTTTTGTAAGGGCTGGCCGAAATTTCTCCCAGGTCTCTGGTCTAATCACCCTTCATACGCTCATGTTCGGCTTTTTTGCCAATCTGGTGCAAAAACATCAAAACACATGGGGCTATTCATGAGACAGGCCCAAGCTGCCGAAATTTCGGCCAGGTCCTTCAAAACTTGAAATAATGTCACACAGATGGATATCTTCGAGGTTTTTTGGAAGCTGGCCGAAATTGAGGCCAGCTTTTCGATTGGTTCCATTGGAAACATGCATCTTCATATATACGTTTTAACGCTTCTGGCTGAAATTTCGGCCATCTTTTTGGTTTAATGTTCAAGGAGTATACTCATTTTCACCTTTTTAAGGGGTGGCTGAAATTTCTCCCAGGTCTCTGGTCTAATCACCCTTCATACGCTCATATTCGGCTTGTTTGCTAATTTGGTCCAAAAACATCAAAATGCATGGTGTTATTCATGAGACAGGCCCAAGCTAGCCGAAATTTCGGCCAAGTCCTTCAAAACTTGAAATAACGTCACAGAAATGTGTACCTTTGAGGTTTTTTGGAAGCTAGCCGAAATTGAGGCCAGCTTTTCCATTGGTTCCATTGGAAACATGCATCTTTATATACACTTTTTAACGCTTCTGGCCGCAATTTCGGCCAAGTTTTTGGTTTGATGTTCAATGAGTATACTCATTTTCATTGTTTTATGGGCTGGCCGAAATTTCTCCCAGGTCTCTGGTCTAATCACCCTTCATACGCTCATATTCGGCTTTTTTGCCAATCTCGTCCAAGAACATCAAAACGCATGGTGTTATTCATGAGACAGTCCCAAGCTAGCCGAAATTTCGGCCAGGTCCTTCAAAACTTGAAATATCGTCACACAAAAGGATACCTTTGAGGTTTTTTGGAAGTTGGCCGAAATTGAGGCCAGCTTTTCCATTGGTTCCATGGGAAACATTCATCTTTATATACACTTTTTAACGCTTCTGGCCGAAATTTCGGCCAAATTTTTGGTTTAATGTTCAATGAGTATACTCATTTTCATTTTTTTAAGGGCTGGCCGAAATTTCTCCCAGGTCTGTGGTCTAATCACCCTTCATACGCTCATATTCGGCTTTTTTGCCAATCTGGTCCAAAAACATCAAAACGCATAGTGCTATTCATGAGACAAGCCCAAGCTGGCCGAAATTTCGGCCAGGTCCTTCAAAACTTGAAATAATGACACAGAAATGGATACCTTTGAGGTTCTTTGGAAGCTGGCCACAATGGAGGCTAGCATTTCCATTGGTTCCATTGGAAACATGCATTTGCATATACACTTTTTAACGCTTCTGGCCGAAATTTCGGCCATCTTTTTGGTTCAATGTCGAATGAGTATACTCATTTTCATTTTTTAAGGGCTGGCCGAAATTTCTCCCAGCCCTCTAGTCTAATTACCTTTCATACACTCATATTCAGCTTTCTTGCCGGTGTGGCCGAAATTTTGGCCAGTGTTTCCCATTTCGGCGCATATTAGCAATTGTTTTCCCATCCAACAGATCCGGCCGAAATTTCTGCCAACTTGCAATTCTAGGTGTGCATGAATATTGCACCGTACACTCCTATAAAGCTGCTTTCTTGTCACAGCGTTAATGTCCTCTGCTATTACTATAAATGCCATGCTGGTATGGGGTGTGCCACGCATTGCCACTGCTTTTAGGTGTGTACATTCTCTGTTTTGCATTTTTGCTGGCATAAATTTCGGCCAAAATTGTTGATTTGCATTATGTGGACCCCTGATTCCAAATGACACACATATGTGGCCGAAATTTTGGCCAGCTTCTCGGCAACCCGGTTTGGAACAGTGCTTTCAAATCCAGTGCAGGGCTAGCCGAGATTTCGGCTACAGTATTCCATCATTTGTGTCAAGACGTCGATTTCGGGCCATTTTGGGTTGAATTGCGCTTGTAATTGCAACTTTTATTATTTCTCTTTCCATGAAGTCCCCTGCTGCAGCATCCTTTCTAATGACCGGGCCTGCCATGGGGTTAGAGGAGGTGCTTATTTCCCCTCCAACTGAAGCTCTGGCAGAAAATGGGCAATCCCAACCTGCCGATCATTCGGAAAGGGGATAGGGCAAGCACAGAGGAACTTCAAAGGAAGCCTAAGTCACCACCAATGAAATAGTCATCAACCACCATCAAGTTATCCGACTGGGTCACGTCAACGACCAAAATAAAAAAATGCTTTGATAAAATGGTAATAGACCACGACTAAAGCTTTGGCTAGGTCCGTAAATTATCCCAAGATCGTGTGCAGCGGCGCTATGACGATCTGAAGGCCGCACCGCCTGTGGATTACATCCAAGATCTTATTTTCTATAAAGTCATTTGTATGTCTCCTGTTGCCTACTGCCATTCCCAATGGGTTATATTGTTTGTCGGTACGAAGGTTGGCCAAAAATTTGGCCAGCATCTACGTCTCCACTGTTTTTGGTGCACTCCTATTGTTTTTTCCCACAGCCTGTGTGGATTTGTTAGTTGACAAGTATTTGGTTGTCATTGAGTGTGGTACATTGCACACCATCTTCACATGTAAGTGCACTTGTGCTCTTTGCGCATATCTACCGCCATAGGTATCCATTTCTGTGACGTTATTTCAAGTTTTGAAGGACCTCGCCCAAATTTCGGCCAGCTTGGGCCTGTCTTGTGAACAAGACCATTTGTTTTGGTGTTCTTGGAAGAGCTGGCCGAAATTTCGGCCAGGTTAATAAAAAGAGGAAATACACTGATATGCTTTGGGGGTAGTTTTGTTTGTTGTTCAATGTACCGTATCTTTGCTGTTCTTTTACCTGTGGTGTATAGGTGGGTTTTGTGGAAACCATGGAACCAAGAAGGATGTGTTGAAGGATGAAAAAACAATTGCTGATATGCGCAGAAACGGGAAACGGTGGCCAAAAGTTTGGCCACAACGGCAAAAAAGCCGAATATGAGTGTATGAAAGGTGATTAGACCAGAGAGCTGGGAGAAATTTGGGCCAGCCCGAAGAAAGCTAAAATAAGTATCCTTATTCAACACGAAACCAAAAAGCTGTCCGAAATTTCGGCCACAATGGTTTAAAAATGTGTATATATATACCTTTTTCCAATGGAGCCCAAAAGCTGGCCTCAATTTTGGCGAGCTTCAAAAAAACCTCAAACATGATACACTAGATGAAGCGGATACCTAAGGCTAACACATCACCACCTATTTCAATGGATGTTACACAACGCTGGTACCAACATTGCTCACATATGTTAAATAGCAGACTCAGAATAGACATGTACAACATTCTCACAGCCTTCATATACGGGGTCCTGAGGGGCCGGCAACTTGTGACGGCTAAGTGGTAATCTGAATGCGACATTCTGGCTCACGCCGCTAACGATCACTAACTGCCAGGTGAACAAGTCAAACAATGGGTACTAGCCTAAAAAGGGGGTAAATCCCCTCCGAAGTGTTTGGACTGTCAACGGGAGCTGCACGTCGTCCTTTGGCCTGTTCCATTCGGTGGATCGCCATTTACGGCGCTAGCGCCGTACATAAATTTACGGCTATGGCACCGTAAACCGCTACAGCTCGTCTCTGATACTGAAAAGACACCCTATCGCCTGCAGTCCTCCCACTTGTCAATAGGTCTTTGAGCACACATCATGCAAAAAAGGGGTGTTGATACCAAATGCCTCTGTCTGTGGAGTACCTAAAAGCAGTGAGTAATATGTCAACCATTGAAACTGTTGAACACTTGGTACAGGATGCCCTACATGGTGGAGTCGATATGCAAGTTGTGCAATGGTTCCTCAACTTGAGGCAGGCATATTCCGGTTCCAAAAAGGGAATGCAGGACCTACGGAGCAATTGGCCCCGGAGAGGGACCAGAAGCGGACCACGTTGGACAACACTCTCTCCCCGAATGGTGCATCGGGTCTCGGAGTCAGCATGTGCATGCCCGCTTGGAGAATTTATCCACGGAGTAAGCATCCCTACTTGCTACAACAGGACTTGCAAACACTCGAAAAACCAAATATTGCAGAGCAGTCCCTGCTGTACGCCCAGAAAATTGTAGAGCTAGCCAAAGATAACACCCTGGTTACTTGGATAGATAACTACAATAAGTCACCACCGTAGGAACGTTGCTCTGCAACGGAACATTTCCATTAATGCGACTTGTGTTGCCATGCTACATGTCGCGCCCTCGGATGGAATACCACGATTCGCGGGGGTTAACACAGTGCCCGCGTTACTGTCTGCCATTGGGCAACTCCCTACTATGCCGTGGCGGGCACTTCATTCCTTCAGTGGTAAGGTTGACGAGGTTCGCTCCTAGAACCTCCGATTGGACTTAGTGCTTTTGCCGCTACATATTCGGCGATACAATGTGACTATGCGCCATGGTGGACATGTGATGTCCTACCCATCAACGTATCCTCCCGTGACGGACTGTTGGAGGTGTGCTCCAACGTGGATGAATGAAGAACCAGCACTGGCAAGAGCACCAATCCGGTTCTATGTGACGTTGACCTATAGTATAGAATGGTAAAATTGCAATACAATGTAACGTATGTGTCAGCGGCTACAAACCGCTTGTGTGACACACACCACTACTCTTTGGTGTGTGGCATTCATACAAATATTGTGTCTCCGAATGTTATCGGCGATTGTTGCCCCTTTGAGCAGCATTGGAAAAGAGGACTTTGTCACGGCACCTGGAACGGTGCACATTGTAACAAATTTCAATCACTCCATGATGGAGCAAATGGTGCTTGCAGCATTTCTGACAGCTGGCAGGGTGCTAACCCTGATAAGGGATGCCCATTTGAACATCAAAGACCGAAGAGAACTTTACGGCGGCGGCACGGTAAAGTTGCAACAACACAGTGCACTCGCTACACTTTTTGGAGACTATGCTCATGCACTCTTCTACATTCCCTGCCGAGTGCGGACCTTGCACTGGCGGAGACACACACCGTGGTATGGAAAAGAGGCCTACGAGGTGGTACCATTGTGCACCATTCTCCTCTATGCACCGCTGCCCAGAGAGGGTCGACGGCAGTACATTTATGCATTACTATTGGCGCTGGTGCAATGGGATCCCCTTATGGATGCCTTCCCTGGTGTAGCTTTCAGTGAGGAGAAACCGCAAGCTACGTTGAGTCAACTGCAGCAGGCTAAATCCATCTCTGTACCCGGATGACAACCCGGGCTGGAAACGTCCTCGGTATGTGTGGGTCCGTAAGGTCGTTTGGCTCATTAGGCTTCCTCTTTAGGAAGCACTATTGTTTTTGATAATCCTGAATAGTGACAATCGTGGGACAATCTTCCTTATACCAAAAGGCACGCTCCCTTTCATGCCTTTACCTGTGGGTGTAACTACCACTAAGGGAGTACCACCATCTGCGTGGACAGCGGACTATGTTTTCCCATACAGACCGTCCTATAACGCTGATGACACAGGGGTACAAATACTCGGAGTAAAAATGGTCCTAAACCTGCTGTCATGTAGTGTGATCAAAGATGGCACCCCTGAAGGCAAGGTAATACAGGAAGGCAAGAAGTGTTTGGCAAAACCCTTCGGAGAAGCAAACCGCATGAGGGAAAGAATGCAACATTTGCTCAACCGGATTGATGCCAAGCCAACCCAGCTTACGGGGCAAAGGCCGAAGTCAGCCGCAAAACCCAGAACTAGGCCTCGTCCACAAAGGGTATCACAACCTGAACCCAGGGGGGTACTACACAATCCTGTGCCCGCAGGTGCTGCACCACCAGGTAAGCGGAGGGCACAAGACACTTGTGATGCTCCTACTCCCAAGCGACCTCGTGCAACTTAAGCAACAAGGAGGCTTCCCATAATGCACATGGGGTACACAAATGATGTAGCTCAATACAGTAGTGGAGTAGTCATTGCGTGAAGTAAAAATCCAACGAATACCGTTTCGACAAAATCCAAGAGCTGGCATCGTTGGAAAGTGTACGGCGCTACCGCCGTAAACGGTAGGGCCAAAATCCCAAGAAAAAATTTCCGTGACCTTATGTGCATCATCATCATCATTATAGTAGTAAGTAGCCAGGCAGCTTCACGTATTTACGGGCAGAGTTACGCCAGACCCACAATCCATGCCAAAATACATTGTAAGACATGCAACCTGTTGGGGACCCCTGTTACCCGTCTCCTAGCTCCTCTACCGCCTGTCAACGGGTAAGATGGGCACTCCTAATGTGTGTCTCTTCCGTGTCAGCCGTGGTGGCCGCAAGACACCAACCCAGCCCCAGTCTCAAAAACCAGAAAGCGGGTAGTAATGGAGGCATGCGGCAGGGAAATCCCATTTTTGTCTACTGGGCGAAAGCTTTCGCAACCCTCACAAGCCTAGTGGCCGGACCATGATTGAGAAAGCTGCATAGGCAGAGAGCCCAGGGGCTAGTTCAAGTCCTCCTAGGGCGGCTGGAGCCTTGCCGCCCGGTAGCCCGTAAACTTTTAACCCCCGTTCCAAATCACGATCATCAGGCGGGACACAAGAGCAAGGCCCTTTATCCGGAGTGGGGCACAAGACCTGACCGAGCCTGGATGCTTGCAGCGGGGTCCGCCATGCAACGGAGACAAAAACTAACCCTCTTATCTGCATCGGGGCACACTCCAAACCGGTAAGTGGACGTTTCTGGAGCAGGACATGGTCCTGCCCCTTTGTTCTTTTTTGGGCAAACAAAGCACAATACATCACATGCAATAACAGATGCATCATGCAGCAGTAGGCACAATGCATTGATGCACAATGCACCTCCACAAGGTGCCAGTGTAACAAAACTCACCACAAAGCGGCATTCATGTGCCTCAAGGGTGATACATGGATTTCCAAACCCCAAATCTAACCCCCTTGAACCCCTTCTCAACGGCTTTCATGTAAGACCATGGAACTAGGTCTCCCCCTTTTGAAACACCCCCGTTGCTTGCGTGTCCTCTCCCTACCACTCCATTACCCTGGGGAAGCTTGCAACTCGCCTGCTTGAGGCAGACCTGTTGTAGTCGGCTTTGTTGTGCTTGTTCATGACATTTGTGTGGCCGTTGTGAGAGAAAGGATGCGAAGCAGGAAGGGGGGTAGCATCCGCCCCAATGTTCCCCCATGACCTCGCAGAACCTTGCGTGTTTTATTGATCCTAGGGAAGTTTATGGCGCCGTCATCGTAAAAAGTTTTGCGGCGACGGCGTTGTAAACGGGCATTGCCAATTTGAGTTTTCGGGTTCTCGACCGCTGTATTCATGCACTTTGGACATAATGCTGTCATGCTGTTTGGTGGTCTACATTTCTTGTGTTGCATGCTCCGCGTTTACGGCTTTGACGCTGCGCACAATGCACCCCAAGATGTGGAACACCCCGGGTGTAGATTGGGAGGTCCAACGGCAAGAACCACCACTCGCACACATGGGCCAGCACTCGGGCCACTATGCATGTGCGATGTTGGGCACGGCCACCCCAGCAATCCAAGTGCACATTGTAGCCCACCTTCAGATTCCTATTAAAAGGTTTGACGATGTGCTAGCCGGTCATGGTCATGTCGTGGGGTTGCACCTGCGCCAACACATTGTCGCATTCCACCTCCAAAAATAGGAGGTACTGGAACCCTGATGTTGGGGTCACGTGTTCCCGGAAGCCGCTGGCTGGTTCACGAAAATGTCGGGGCTGCCCATGTTGGTATATGCGGTATAGGTGGCTCCCACATCTCTAGTGTACCACGACCCATCGGTGGCAGGGCAGCCAACAAAGACGAACCCTAAAACCCGATGCGGACCACCACCGGCAATGCGTGGTGAATGGTCATAGCCGGCAACATGCCGGTTGCGTGGCCAAGCTCCTCTTGGGCATGGCACGTGCGCACATTTTCGTGTGCATCCTGCATTACACAAAAAACAAAATTTGGGCGGTTCCCCAAATTTCGGAACGTTTTTTGAACTGGGAACGTTCAAATTGCAATGACGGAGAAGTGAAAAGAAAGGTAAGTGATTCTGGCATCCATAGCTGCAGGTTTTCAGGCCCTATGCCAGCCAGTTGGGCCATATCCGTGTCACCGCAAACCGCCATCCCCATTACCAAGTAGTACGCCTGTTGCCGGGCGCAGGGACCATGGTTGACCAACACAATGCCTTGGTCGCTGCAGCTCCCCCCTGCGCAGGCAAACGCATCGCTCCGCACAATGGACATGAGCGGGTGTGACCGGTTGATGTGTTGGCGTTAAATGGTGCGGGATTGCACGAAATTGAGCAAGGAGGCGATGGACCCATTCTCATGTGCCGCTTCGCACCTCCCCTCGCTTTCCTCTCGCCACATGCACCAAAATACCGTCGCGGCAATGATTGCCGGGGCCAAGGGACAACTACCTGCGAAAATGGTATATTCCTGTTTCCTTTTGTTTCCATTTTTGTGTGCTTGTGCAATCTAATGTCGCTCCAGATGGGGCCGTTTGAATTTTCAACATGCAAGAGCAATTCAAAAAGGGGGCACTAACGTGAGACCTGTTTCAATTTGAAACTTTGTTTTTTGAATTTTCAATTTGGAACACTTGTTTTCAAGCGCACATGACGCACCACCAGCCGGTAGCCTAGCATGTAGTAGGAGCAGTCTAGCATAAATCAGTAGCCATTAGCAGCAGCACCAACAAGAGCAGCACACCCCTGCCCAACGGCCCCTCCGCTACGCCAATTCCTTATTCCCGGTTGCCAGAGAGGGGCGCGGAAAAGGGGGTGGGGACGAACAACAAAAAAAAGGGATGAACTCAAAGAACGAGAGGAGAGAAAAGGACAAGAGGGAAAAGGGGGATAGGAGGGTCAACGCAAAGCAAGGCACGGCAAGCAAGGCACGGGTGCAAAGTTGAAAAGGGATGGTGGAGGTGAGGGTAGGGTTTTAGGAAAGGAGGAGCACTCGGACCACGACCTCGAATCGGTGGTGTCCATGGAGGAAATCGGGGCAACACCACGCGTGGAGGTTCATGAGGTAGTGCCCCCGACCGACGTGTCTAAGGCCCTCGCGGTGCGTTCTCGTCAGTTCATAGAACCTTACCACACTGTAGGTACCCTTCAAAAACAATGTAATGTACCATGAATGATGTCCCTACGAAGGGGCATTCGTAAAAAAAAACGCCAGCGTGCGGCGAAAGCGTTTGGCAATAATTTGGGGGTAGAGGAGTTTGAACCCAGGACCTCCTCCCTAGAGTGTACATGCCTACCCACTAGGATACAGTTGAACGCCCTAATGCGGACCGCTATCGCTGTATAAACAGCGTTTTAGTAAGCGTCCTGACCAAGGGTCAGGGCAAAGCAATACTCATGATGGAGTGCACAAAACCCCAGGAGCTGAAAAAAATAGAAAATGTAACCAACAGGGTGTGAATCCTGTGGTTTAGCGAAAAGGTTAGCAATTTACAAAGTCAAATCGCTAAAAGTTGACGAAAACACGTTACCAATGGTCATCTTTTGTCTAAAACTTACGTTTGAAGACAAGCCGCAACTCAGCCGCATTCACAAAAAGAGGCGCGGAAGCTCAAACGGCTCCAGGAAAAGAAGGTATGAGCCGTGGTATTTAAAGCTCTTAAAATAAATTTTTGCACGGTTGCGTCAAAACCTTCATAAACTTTAGGAAAAAGAATGAAACAAAGACCCACACAACAGAGCAAGCGGAAAGCCCGCCTCTCAGGTATGTTACTGTCACGACACACGTATGCATTGTGTTCGTGTTGTTCATTTCGTTAAAACGCTGGGGTTGTCACCGTTGCGTTCGTTGGGGGTGTGCGTCCGCACCTTCCTTGCTCTACACGGGTAAAACAATGCAGCAGAGGTATGCCACACGAATGCACCACGCAGCGCGCACGTAGGGTTAGAGTATGCGTTGTGCTCACGATGCATGTGCCTGATCTAGACATTCACGCGATGTGGCGCTTTGCCTGTGCATCCTTTCATCCCCTCCTTCTCTTCACACGTGGAGAAGAAAGGGCTTGTGTGTGCTTGCATTTGCCGTAGGGTTAAAGTAGGGTAGCTTAAAACGCTAGGCTTCGTTTTGCGCTGTGCAGTTGCCATTTAATCCTCTCTTTCTCTCCTGCAAGTAGCAAAGGAAGAGGTGCATAATACACACGACGCATTAATTTCTTAGGTTTGTTATAAATCGTTGTAGGGTTGTTTAAGCACTTAGGCTTGTTCCTGCGCTCGTTTTCGTCGGCATTCACATGATGCGTGGTGAGTATGGTGAGTAAACCCAGGAGGAGCCCGCCTCCTGGCTGAGTTTGTTCGTGTTCTTGCTTAAATGGTAGGATGAATGAGTCTCTGGTTTCACCGCCTCCCTTCCCAGCATGTGCACAATGCATTAAAGGGTTTAGGCCACCCGTTGTGCTCGCGGTATGACCCTTGTTAGGATACCCAGGGCTCCGCCCTACGCTCTACAAGAGAACGGGCGGAGTCCTTAAAGCCTGCTTGCTTGATAGGGCAGGTTGGGGACAGTGTATTATTTTCCAGTCAATGACCCGTATAATACGGCGAGGGTGGTTAGGTTCCTCAGCCCCAAATTGTCCTGCATGTGCCTCTCTCAGACGGGTCAGGAAGTGTGAATTGGTCTGCACCCAAGCCCTGCTAAAAAAGGTCCCTGATCACATAAACAAAGATGAGCCTCAGCCAGGAATGGAGAGGACAGAACGACTTCGTAATGCACTGTGCTTACTACCCGCTGTTCGCTCAACACACAAGTGCACTTCCTCCAAGCCTTGGCAGAGAAACGCGCGACTGCGTCTCTGTCAGGCCACGGTAGCCTAGTGGCCCTGTGTTCGCTTGTTCTTTCATAGGGGGGCCATTAAGCCCGGGAACAACTTTGCCAATGCCACCCAGTAGTGTGTGTAGGGGTTAGGGTCAGCAAGCCTGGTAGGGAATGAGTGCGGTTGTGCTCACCCTGCGGTGTCTCCTGCTCCGCGTGCTTTTCCTCGCGGGCAAGGGAGTGTGTTAGCTTTTGGCCTCTAGCAAAACGGGGATTTTGCATGCCCTTAGCACATCTGGCCGCCCCCTCCCTCTCTAGTAGGTAGGGTGTTTGCCATTTACCCAAAGGATAGGAGCCAGCACAGAAATTGGGCGCCATAGGAGTGGTACCGGTAGCTGACTAGGACCTTCGGTCAGACATCAGTGAAGGCCGATGATGGCAGCCACACTGATGAGAGAAGTGAGACACACACAGACATACGTAGCACACTTAGGGGTATGGTAACACCGCCAAGACGGGTAGAACCCCATGGGTCTGGGCCACTTAGGGGTCCCGTCTGGGTCGCTCCACAAGGAGCCTGCTGCCCTGCACGTGCTGCTCCTGTGAGGCCCGCAGAACGCCCACATCTCCCTATAGTTTGTGCTGAGGCGCACGCTACAAAGTGAGATCCATCACTGCAAGCACCGTGGCACTTGGGGGTGGGTGTAGGCCGAGGAGGAGGCTCGGTGGTACTAGGCTGTGGGTAGCCGGGCGGCCGCACCACCTGCAATGCTTCGCTCCTCAGAGGTGTCAAACTAGTAGCGCATCAAGACCTCTGGCGGCTGAAAGGTTTGGTGGTATATGAGTTGATAAATAACCCATGGGCCCGGCATGACCTCGGGGGCGTCCAATGACGCGCTCGCAAGGCGCTCTTTATCCAATTCTAGGGGACACTGACAGAGTAAGAGCTCTACAACCCTAACGAGGCTCACGGATATGGAGGTCACAAACCCGAGGAAACGGTGACGCGGCCCGAGACTACGTGCCGCTAACCCCAAGAGGGGGACATCGTCGGTGAGGAGGCCCAAACAACCGAGGGCCTAATCCGCGGGGGCGCACGGGTCTTGTTGCCGCGGGCAAGGAGCCAAGAAATCTAGTTTTGCCTCCCCCGCCGCCTTGTGGTGTGCCCCCTGGTGAGCAAAATGTCGGTGACGTGTCGTCTATTGGACGCTAAAATCTGAAAGTTTAAATTGAGAATGGAGTAACTTGGGCAATATTGTCGTGTTCGGTAGGTTCAAAAACAAAATTGAAAAATTTAAATTTGAACATTTTTCCTTGCCCTACCTCTCAAAATTCTTTTCAGCTCAAAGACGTCTACACAAACGCCTCGCATGCGGTTGCCGTCCATGCGCTCTCTTCCGCCTCCTTTTGAGCCAACCGAGTGCGTGTGGGTCCTGTACGGGATCCAGGAATGGATGCAGGGTCGCCAGCTCAATGGCCTCTGGGGCCGCGAAGGGGCAGCCATAAGGGGGTGAGGGGAAGGAGCGGGTTGAGGGGGGGGGCATCTGCAGGCCTACCAGTGTAGGTGCCGTACCCACAGGGGGTGTGCAAGGGCAAGGGGGCGTGCCATTTGGGGGTCGGGGTCTGGCTAGCCGCATCGTCCGCATGTGTGAAGGCGGTGAGCTGTGTTGCCGCCCCTCCCGCCCCCTATTGCCTTTTGCTACCACGCCGTGGCCTCAGCCTTTGTGGCAAAGCACAAAGGTGCTCCCACCTTGTACAATACCTCCCCCGGCCCCAACCGCACGCACTTCTCAACAGAGGACGCCCCGTAGCCCGCCATCGAGTCTGCATGTGCGGAGCTCGCCATTACGTCCGTTGAGGACGCCCGGGACACCCAAGCTCTTTGGGAGTCACGGTTCATCCAGCAAACTCTAAGGGACACCGCGGGCCGCTTTGGATGTCCTTGGAGCACATCAATGTAACTATGGGGGTGCAACAGATGACGGACTGTTGTGTTTTGTATGTGTGTGTGTGTGCTTATGTCAGTGGGAAGAGAGATCAATTTTGAATGTTCCATTGTCAAAAAAAAGTTTCAAAAAACGTTTTTGAATATTTTTTGCCCGTTTTTGAACAAGTTTTACAAAGTTTGAAAATCGTAACTCCCCCCCGCCCAAAAACTCGAGGGCATCCATGAAGAATCACAACAAAGCACCACGGCAATAGGTTGCATAATTGGAGAAACAAACAATGAAAATTTGGAAAATAGTGTTCAAACGTCCAAAATCTCTGCTTCCTTTGCACGACATTGTGTTTCAAAAAGAGTCCCGGGGATGCTTGCGTTTGATACGGACGGTGGTTCCCCTGTGTGTATCCATGCATGCTAGCCTCAACAACCCGTTGTACCCCCCCCCCCCACGAGAGGAGCTGCACCAATTGCAGTGTCGACGGTGTAAAAGACGACAGCGGTTGCCCATTGCGGATGACTTTGAAGCTTGTCCATGCACAAAACCCCCTTATTCCCATGAATGGATTCAAATGCATCTTGACAAGAGATGTACGCCAACCCCCCCCCTTGCCACGTGTCTTAGGCGGCCCTATACGCACGTAGCAAAGTTGCCACAGTTCCCAAATGGGTACCACCCCAAACCGGGGGCTGAAAAACCACTTTGAAAAATTGCACAATTGTGCTTTGCAGGGAACACCCCCAAAAACCTGTGAATTATCCAAAATGAATGTGTGTAGGGGGTACAACACGTGCCAGTCAAAAGGCATGTATCCCCTTCAAATTTGGGCACTGCAGTGTCCATCCAAAGAAAAATCCAATTCTTCCAAATCATCCGCTGCTGCATTTCAAACCACACCGTAAAATGCAACCTAAAAAATGAAGCAAGGAGGACGACAGGCAAACACATGCAAAACTCTGGTTTGCTTTTTGTCACCGCGTCTGCTGACCCAATCACTGTGATTGTATGCGAAGCGTGACGAATAATGCACCACCAGTGGTGCCGACAAACAACTGAGGCGCCGCCAGTGCAGCCAATGCAATAATAATTGACGGCAACAATGCCCGCAAAAGAAGTGGCGCAGCAGGGGTAAAAAAATGGCGAGTCGCTGAGTTTGGGCACTGCAGCGCCCAAAATTACCAAAACATGAAAAAGGGCACCAGTCTCACACCTGCATAGAATAGGACGCGCGACAGTGTGCAAATCGAGGCAAAAAAACTACTGACATGGACACAGGCAGTGCCAACCGCACAACGCAGTCTACTTCTTCTTTGGTGGAGCCTTCTTACCCTTGGCCTGACCTACTTTGGCGTGAAACATATTGAGGGGGGTACTGTCCTTGGCCTTTTTGGGTGGCCTTTTGGGCAGATCATCAACCTCATCCCCACTGTCTTCGGAGGACGGCTTCTTCTTGCTGGGGGTGCTCCTCTTCTTGCTATCACCACCTCCGACCAGCACGATCTCGTCATCCTCCTCTTCCTCCACATCGTCCCCCCCCTCCTCATCTTCCCCTTCCCCAGGCCGCTGCACCACAACTGGCATACAGTCCCTAATCCTTGGCATCCAAGCGTCCCAGTTAACCAAGTAGACACAGTCCATCTCCTGCACATACGCCGCTAGCTGTTCACAAAACTCGTTAAACAAACCCTGGGCCCAATGAAGCAAGCTGCCAGACAGGGGGACTCAGGAAGGCAGGACAGGAGCTGTGCTGGCAATACAGCCGATGCTCTCAAGAGCAGGAGCCAGACTTCATCCTCGGACTGTCTGTCGCGTCGGGGAACAATACCAAGCACACGCACGAGCCAACCAGCCGCTGCCAGACCAATGGTGCTGCCGTATGCACCCTGATCGCAAATGAAAATATTCGGGACCTTCACCCTAAACTTGTCGGGGACACAGAAGCAAATAGTCCTCTCCTCGAACCGATAGGTTGGGTGACCGACTGCCTGATCAAAAAAAGAGGTCATAATATACTGCCAGCCTCCACACTCCTCAAAGTCGCGCAATTGATTAACCAGGAACTTAACGTCGGCCGCCATTCCACCAATAGCCACAAGTACCAACTTCGCAGCAACCCTCAGCACCAGCGGATGGATATCGTCCATTTGTTCCTTCGTACACTCAATGAAGACCTGTTGTCAAAAGCACATTTCATTACAGATGGGCACTGCAGTGCCTAAAGTGACCAGCAATGCGAAATCGATCCCATTCTTATGCCTAATGGTTGCATACCGCTTTGTACTCCCTCAATGCAATCGTATACGGGATAGCCTTGCCAGGAATCAGCGCAATTGCCTCTGCCCGAGCTCCGGTTGCTTCATTCCCATCTTGCGGCCTGTTGAGCCAGATAGTTGTTGATTTCTCCCCATCTGTCGTTGTCACTGCAGTTTCCTTGACAGGCCTCGCCAGCGCAATCCTCAAGTCAGCCCATTCCTCATCCTACCACAGCGGTGCTTTCTGGATGGTATCCCAGCTTGGTAAGGGTTTTTCGGGACTCCAGGTCAATTCCCCAGCGAGAATTTGGCGGCCCTCGGCGACTTTGCAAGCAGTTTGCGGACTCTTTGCATTTCATGCACGTTCACTGTTAGAACGGGAGACCACTGGTACCACTGGGATCGAAACAGCCTGGCGTCGTGGGTCGGGGGGGGGGGGGTGAACAGCGATCGCGCCAGACCCTGCCGCCCCGTAAACATACGTCGAGAAGGATGGATGAGCGTGCTGTCCGGGTGAAGGTACAGCATCTCCCACAGGCGGTCCCGCTTCAACAGTCTGGCCTTGGCATGTAGTCCTGCGATCTTGGCCCCATCTCCAGCCATGTACAGCAATATTTCATCCATCTGGTCACCATGCAGTCCCGTCAACGGCCGCAGAGTGTAGGGGTTGAGCACTGCAGTGCAAAAATTAGGGTCGCATCGAATTTGGGCACTGCAGTTCCCATGAACACCGAAAGACGACAAAAACAGGTGCCCAGAGGACATAATACCTTCACCGGCAGTCTTCTCAAAGGTGTCAATAAACTCAGCCACGCGGCCACCAGATATGTGCAGTAATGAAACCAGCGGTCTCCAATTTTTCCAGATTGAGTCCTGGCAGGGATACAGTGTTGGACAGGCCACAGGTACGCAAAGGACTGACAACGGTGGTCTCATCGTGCATCTCTCATACCACAGATGTTTTCTCGCCAGGCCGGCCACACTTCCGCAGAGCCACCAGCAGCATCTCTTTCGCTTTGCCCTCCTGCACTTCAGTCCAAATTCGAGCGGCCACTTGTCCCATACTCAGCTTGCTCACTGAGTGTTGTACCGCATTGTGATCGCCTCCAATAATCTCCCTGATGTCAACAGGACAGTCGTGTCTGATCTCCTCACAGTAGACATGTTGTAACAAGTCTTGCAGTGCCCGTGACTTCTCACAGTATTCTCGGTGAATTTTTTTGGAGTGCTGTCAGGATATGAGCCCCGCCCAAGCAGTAGGGAGTTTCGGCTGATAGAAAAATGCACCACAGGGAGATGGGAGATGGGAGATATCAGCGAGATGGGCACTGCAGTGCCCAAACGACCAGACTGTGTGAAAATTACGACGCTTGTGTGACAGGATGTTAGTGTACCTTCGTTTCGCCATATGAGAATGATTGAGATAGGCCGGCAGGGTGGATTTGTCCTCAGGCTTGCAATCCGCGATAGTACTGAGTCCTCCTCCCTCTCTCTGGTCTGCCCACGCGTGAGGTCGGTGTCAAACTTTATCTTGGTCAGCTGTATCTTGACCAGCTCCTTTTTGATCCACGTTGTCCGGAAAGTTTCCGTTGCCTGGTCTGTCCCCGTCCGCTTCACTGGAGCCTGCCCCGACTGCGCCCGTGTCTTCTGTGCTGTGTGAACGGCTTGCGATGCGGTCTGCTGCTCATCCCCTTCCGGCAGTTCGGTTCCCGAAGGCATAGCTTAGCAAAGGGGCTAACAAAGGGTCACACGACAACTACAAAAGGCCACAGGGCTGCAAATTGTTGATTTACATGCTTCTAATGTTGATGACTACTGGCAGCGCTCGACGATTGAACACAGATGGCAGAAATAGCATCACAGTCGGATGCACGTGGTAAAAATCGAGGGTCAAACTCATTCAGCTCCGAAAGGACAGCCACGGGGGCGTCGGAATCATCACTGTAAACAGACACTGCTTCTGGGGGGGGGGGGGGGGGGTCTGGGTCCCATCCATCATCACCCACAAAATCAGCAGCCCTCAGGTCTGGATGTCCGGCTGCCCCACCAGCGGGGCCATGAGGCAATGGAAACTAGGTTCGCATACGCCCCCGTGTCACGGGCGCATGGTCATAACCACATTGTTCAATGTCATGCTTGCTGCACTGTAGCGTAGACCAGTTCTGTACCACACCAGGTGGTTGCTGAATGTGCATTGGCTCTGCTCTTCTGAACAGTGAGGTCAGCTCGCACCCACCACCCACCCACAGTGCCGGTTAGACTCTAACCCTTGCCCTGCAGGTCGTGCCCCTGCCTTGCACTCATTCCCTGGCACGTAAGGACGTGTCGCAGTCGTGCCTCAGGGGCGCAAAGGCGCCTGTGTTGGTGCAAACGCGTCTCAACATTTCAGCATGTGCTCCTGCAGGCCATGAGGCAACGGAAACTGGGCTCGCGTACGCCCCCGTGTCCCGGGCGCATGGTCATAACAACATTGTTCAGTTTTTTGCTTGCTGCACTGCAGCGTAGACCGGTTCTGTACCACACCAGGTGGTGGCTGACTGTGCATAGGCACTGGTCCTCTGGACATCAAGGTCAGCTCGCACCCACCACCCACCCACAGTGCCGGTTAGTCTCTAACCCTTGCCCTGCAGGTCGTGACCTTGTCTTGCACTTGCATTCTGGCTCGTGAGGACGTGGGATGTCTGTTCCATTGTGCAAGGGCTTCTGGCTCTGGCATTATCGACCTTGTCCTAGGTTCCTGCGTTTCCTGAGCCTTCGCTTCTTGCGCTGTCGCCTGCTGTCACTCACATCAGTGCTGAAGGACAGTGTGTCTGCTGCTGACAGTGCACTCGACAGCACTCCCTCGTGTGTGTGTCGTGGTCTCATTTCCTCACTTTCTATATTGCTTGAGAAGTACGGTCCCATCCCACGTGGCGCTGGCTCCCCGGACGCTTCCCCTGTCATTTCATCACTGTCCATGGGTACCATACCCAGGGACGACCAAAGTGCCCTTGTGCCCTCTCACTCTGATCCCGACCCTCCCCTCAAACCTACCGTGGACTCTGACCCAGATGATGATTTTGGTGCAACATGCTGTGACCACAGTGGGCTTGAACACATGCCTTCCATGGCCAATCCATTCGCCATCTCATTTCCCTGCACGTTGACATGTGCTGGGACATGTTCCCACCTTACTTCTCTTCCCGGCGTCGCCATTTCCTGGAGCAGCATTTCCCAGACTGGGACGTGGACTTGCAGTTTTCCAGATGTGGTTGTCCATCCCTTTGACTTCCAGTGTTGGGCCTTGCCAGTCGCCCCCAACTGCAGGTATTGTGAGTCGGTGAGGCTTGCCAGTTTTGGCACCCGGAAACCCTGTAAGGCTTCCAAGGCTACCCAAAGCTCTGCTCCGTTGTTTGTTTGCCTGTAATGTGTTGGTACGTAGCCACAGAAGCGCACCTCTGGTCCTTGGTCGTCTTCCGCCGCGAACACGCCAAATTCTCCGGCCCTGCGCATGTCCTTGGGGCCCAGTCGCTTCGACGATCCATCAGTGTACACTATCCTGTAGCCCTTCTCCACCAGTTCTGCAATCAGTTCTTGCACTCCTTGTAGCACTCCTGGGCCTGCCTGCCTCGGGCGCTTTGGGCGTGACTCCGTTGCCCTTTGCCAACTTTGAATGTCGGCTGATTTTCCTTGGGTGAAGCATTCCGTGTGTGTTTGCCACCACGCATTCAGTCCCCCATGTACTTGCACTTCCCCTTGTCATGGCTGCACTCCGGTGTCTCGAAGTTGTTCCGGTGATTTTTGAAGTCCTTTCCATTGTTCCCTGTGCTCCCCTGTGTAAAATCCCACCCACTCACATAGCTCCCTTAGCCATGTTGTAAGGTATGCACGAACACCGGCCACGCTCCTGCCTTGACTTCGCATCGATATCGCCAGTGGGCACTTCTTGTTGACCACATCGCCCAGCCTTGGTTCGTTTTCAGCAACCATTCTTGGTCGTCGGACTCCATCATACCTCGAACCGTGGATGTCCCGTTATCAGTTGTCACCTGGCCATAGTAGTGCTGTATAACCGCCGCTGCTGCTTTGAACATGGGGCATTCGACCATCGCGTGTTTGATCGTCTCCTTTTGTGAGCAAACCGGGCACTTGTCAGTGCCTGACCTCTTGTAGACTCTTGCATGTACGGTCAGTTTGTGCCACAGCGCCTTTCGCGCAAAGTCTTGAGCCCTCGGTGGTAGCTGTGCCTGTGCCAGTTGTTCCCATACCTCCGGCGTTTGCGGGTCGCGGACCCCTGGCTGAGAGGCGTAGAACTGGTGCAGCCATGCCCTGGTCCAGTTTTGGGTATGGACTGCGGGGGTATCAAACCCCCCTTGTGACATGACTTTGTTGAGGAGTCGTCCGCCATGATTGTAGACCCCTGTCCATGTCCGAGGCAGTGCATTGAACAATCATGCGTCCTCCAAGCTTTGGAATTGACCCCACGTCAGCACCCCCTGCCGGATCAATTTCGTGTTGTAGTAGGAGCAGCGGAACTCATTTCGGAAATACACAGAGTGCCACAACGGCAGGCGGTCCCGGTTTGCCGGGGGGGCCACCTGCGGGGCCACTCGCTGAATGTTGGAGTGTGCCTTCGCCGACCATCCCAGAAATGTGAGATCTGCCGTTCGGACCATGCCCAGTTGAATATATGGAAGGTTGTCCTTGGATGGTGTGAACCCTATGGGTGTTGCCCATGCATAGAAGGTCTCCACTGCCTTGTCACGGAATTTGTGAGGGTCTCCCAACAGGCTGACGAACGGAGCCGCCGCCTCGTGCATAAGAAACAGTCCTGGTTCTGGTAGTGCCAGCCCCCCTTGCGTTCTTGGTCGTGAGAGGATTGGTAAGGTGATTCCCCAGCTGTTGGTACCCATAGTCACGTGATACACCAACTTCAGTTGTCTGACCACCGAGACTGGGGCGCAATATGCCTTGGATACCCATGCCACAACCGGCAGAATCCATGATGTTAGCATGAATGCTCGTTCGTTCATGGACAGTTGCAACGTGGATACCACCCTTGCGCTACGGAAGGCCTCTTGCAGTGCTGGTGCGAAGGCCTGCTCCATCGTCAGCCCCCACCCTTGGTCATCTTGTTGGTGCTGAATATTCCCCAAGCGTACACCCAGATACTTGTCGAAGTTTTTGACATCCACTCCAATGTCCCGAAAGCACCTCACCCAGTCCATTCCCTCACAGCTGCGAACTATCGCTGCCGTTTTATTCAGGTTGACCTTCAACCCCGACAACTGTCCGAAACGTGAAACCACTTCCCATACCCTTTTCAACAGCTGTGGGTTGGCTCTTCCATCAAAGAAAATGATGAGGTCATCTGCATACATCATGACAGTTAGTAGTGGACCCAGGTCTTGTAGTGGGAAAATCACAAAGGATGCCACCAGGGAGAACAGCGCCGGGGAGAGTAATTCCCCCTGACGTGTGCCTGCCCTCGGGTGGTGGTATACGCCTGGGACGTATCCTTTTCCAGCGGAGTATAGATACAGAGCTCGCAAAAGGTGTAGAATCAGACGGATATACAAGAATGGTATGCACATTAGACCCAGAGCTGCCGACACCATCTCGTGAGACATCGTGGGGAAGGCATTTCTGAAGTCCACGGATAACGCCGCTCCTTCACTTAGGCCATCCCATAGTGCCCGTGACCCATAGACATGCTGAAGTATGCTTCTGCGTCGAAGGAAACCTGTTTGCTGTGACGGGATACAGTGGAGAAGTACATCCTCTAACTGGATCAGGAGGATGTTGGTGAGCCACTTCTGCCTTGTAGTTTGCAGTGCAATTGGTCGGAGCGAATCTGGTGTTTGCATCGCCTTCGTCTTGGGAATCATTGTCACCACTCCCGAGGTCCATGTCTCCGGCATTTTGCCCACTTCGAGGAAACGTTTCATTGAGTCATACATTTGCGGTTCGAAGATGTCCGAGAACCTCTTGAAGAATTTTGCCGAGAAACCATCCAATCCAGGGGAGCTGTTGCTGTTCAGCCTCTTGAGGCCTTCATGAACAATGTCCATGGATAGTTGCTGGAAAAGAAGTCGACCTGCCTTGCGCAGCCGCTGTTCCACTCCTAACGACTTCAGATAGGCCACAGAATCTTCTTCGGTGGATCCCGTCGGTGTGGACACTTTGTCGCAATGGTCCACCAACTCTTTTGCCACCGCATTTGCCCCCCGTATCGCCGAGCCTGTCCTGGATACCAGCTGTTGAAGTTTCTTTCGCTCCTGCAACTCCCGCATTAACCGATACAATTCGTTCCTTTGCGTTCTCGGATCTCCTGAGGTTTCCCCGGTCGCGATCACCCCCTTGAGCTTGGACAGTGTTTCCATGCCCGTTCTGTCACGCTGAGCCTTCTCATACACCCCCACCAAGAGGGTGTAGGCTGTTGCTGCATCTGTTGCTGTGAGCCCCAGTGACGATAGAAATTGGTAGACCGCTGGTGCAACAGAGTCTCTCGTGGATCCACGCAGGAGCCGCAGGGCCTGTAGTTCTACCGACTGCTTTTTGTTTTTATGCTCCCTTTGATGGTTGATCGCCTTCTTTTGGATGCAGCTCAGCGCCTCTTCCCACCATTGATCCCCTGTTGACTTGATAGACTTGAGAGATGTCTCCACATCTTCCATTGCCTCCGGGTCGTGAAGGATGGTCTCTCGGCAGTAGAATCTGGGGACCGTGTCCTCTGTGTCGAAAGACGGGGGCGTGAATTCAGCCAGGATCGGCTTGTGGTCTGAGATGGCAGCAAACATGGGGTACACGCTGGTCGCCAGGCTCAGCAATTGAGATGTTGTGTGGATGCGGTCAATACGGCGTAGCCTCTGCGGGTCGAGCCGCTCTCCTTCTCCGGAGTAGCCGTATGTGAAGCCCGTCGGACACGATGCTTCCTTGTCCTTGATGTCCGTCAGGGTTGGACAGTGCATATCAACCCAAACATCCTGCAGACCCGCTTTCGCCAAGGTCGTTACCACCTGGTCTCTGGCAGCAAACATGGGGTACACGCTGGTCGCCAGGCTCAGCAATTGAGATGTTGTGTGGATGCGGTCAATACGGCGTAGCCTCTGCGGGTCGAGCCGCTCTCCTTCTCCGGAGTAGCCGTATGTGAAGCCCGTCGGACACGATGCTTCCTTGTCCTTGATGTCCGTCAGGGTTGGACAGTGCATATCAACCCAAACATCCTGCAGACCCGCTTTCGCCAAGGTCGTTACCACCTGGTCTGTGGCACGTGAAGACGTGTCATGCTCAAACTCTGGGGGCGCAAAGGCGTCCCTGTGTTTTACAACTAAACTATTGTGATCAGCACATGAAATCACGTTTGGTCCATGTAACTCCTTGGCGATGTCTTTCCATTGCGACCGTCGACGCGTGTGCTTGTGGTGGAAGTGGACCACCACTATGGTGATCTCCAGCGGACCACTCGACAGCGAGGCTTTCAACGCCCTGGGAGACAAGAACTTCATTGATTGCAGCGTCCACTTGGATGTTTTCCACGCCAGTGCCACTCCTCCCCTTCCTTCTTCATGAAGTGGTCCGTCCAGGCCATACCCGTACTTTGACAAGCACTGCACGCCCGCTTGACGATCCTCCACCGTGACGAAGTGAGGTCCTTGGATGGCGAAGAAGTCCACCTCCAGGGACCGCAGCAGTGACCCTAGGGCCACTATGCGCTTTTGCTTACGCTTTCTCATGGTTATTTTTGTTTGAAACCCATTGATATTTTGGGACAATACTTTGAGCGTGCTGCTCAGAGGGATGCTTGATGCTGACGTCATCGTGGTGCTCCATTGGACGACGAAGCCTCATCTTCCTTCAAGTCCCGCTTGCGTTTGAGGGAGCTGATGACCTTGTCGACTTGGTCATCCAACTCCATGGCCTTGCCCATTTCTCCCGCCGTGATTAGGCCTTGCCTGCGTGTCTTCGAGTCATCTGTGTTTCTGGGCCGGTCTGTGATGCGCCTTTTCCGCGCCTCGTAATCTGCCTCGGAGATCACAAACATCGGAGGCATCCCAGAATCCGACAGGTAGACCTTTCCAATCAGCTGTGTCACACTTTCCCCGGTCAATCGCCAGGTGGCAGTGCGCATCTCCCTGACACTCCATCTGACGCGGTCCGCGATGTACCGGCAGTGCACTGAGGGTGCAAGGGCCTCAGTCAGGTCTGAGAGGTACCACCACGGTGCCACATCCAGAAGGTACACTGTGCCCACAAGGTCCTTCTTCCATGTCGAGGGGATTGTGGGCTTGGAAACGATATCCCTATCGAGGAACTGTCCTGTCCTCAAGTCCTTGAAGACAGCCCCGATAGCAGCAACCAGTTCACGATACCTTGTCTTCAGCAGTGAGTGCCCAGTTTCCGTGAGACCCAGCAGCAGTTTGCTGGGCCCCAGCACGTGGATTTTCACTGGCGATTGTGCTTGCAGCACGCCGGGGATTGTCCAAAACATCGCGAGAACTGAGGCATACAGCATGGGAAACCATGTTTCCTTGTGCGTCTGCTTGATCCACACCTCATAGGCAGCAGTCATGTTGGTCACGTTGGCGACACGATACCATTCCACTGGCTGGATCTGGAACCTTGGTTTGGATCCGAACTGTGATACCACAGTATTCACCCGTTCCTCATTCAACTCCGTGAAGAACAGTTTTGAGTTCCGTGGGTCTGTCCCCGGGAGGAGATGGACTTCATCAGAGTTCATGCCAATAGACCCCAACAGCCCGTTGACTAGGTCATTGTGGACCCGCACAGCGTATTGGTTTTCCCGCACGTCTGGCTCGTGGAACACCACATTGTCAACTTCTGCCCCAGGCGTCATAAGCCGCAGAAGCTTATACGTTGGGGGCGGAGATAGGCTTTTTGGAGTCCCTTGTGCTGCTTGCAATCCAGACACCAAATCGATCATGTGTGCGCATGTGCATGAGGGACCTGTCCGCCATTTGTAACTTTTCGCAGCCGAAAGGCAAGTTCAAGTTGAGGGCGAGTGCCCGACTGAGAAATGATGGCCTGTCATCATCATCGCTGACAGGTTCAAGCAGGATAGCAACAAAGCAGCCCAGCATGGGCAAATCAGCAAGTAGTCTCTTAATCGCATGTTGGATTTTATCATATTCAGTCATTTCCCCAACGAGCACAACATTGGGGCGACTGCCGTAAAGGACGGCAACAAGTTTTTCAGACGAGTCGCAGTCCTTGAAGAGGTCGTACGACAGGGAGGCAGCCTCTGGAACTCCACTCTTCAGCACCACTTCGTCGTGAATGATATAGTCGGCGTCATCAATGGCTGCCAAACACGCCAGTTGACCGGCGTCGGCAGGAACGATGACCTCCTTGCCTGGCGTGGCCGGACGGGCCTGGGTGTCCCGGACACTCATGCGGTCAGGGGACAAGGAGGTGGTATCGGCGACAGATTGTCAAGGCCCAACGGCCCGGGCAAGCATGGACAACGGGGGGGGGGGGTCCTCATCACTGTCACTGTCGCCATCAGCATTGGGTGGGGCGGGTGTCCGGCCGGGGTCTCTTTGCGCAAAAGCGCGTGCTGGCCGGCGTCACTTGTACCAGTCTGGTGTATTACATGCGCGTAACATGTCCTATGCCTGTGCTACTGTTGTGTCCATATCACCTGGAGGACGTTGTGGCAGGTGTCTACCCAGCTCTGTCATCACGTCAGCATCAACTTTAACAGGTTTAACAAGTGTCTGCAATGTCTTGGCACATAGATCTCGGTAATGCTCTGCAATGAGCACCGTATCTAGTGCGCAAGGAAAATCCATCTTGGCAGGATCCCACCTGTCTTGCACGATACTCGACTTCTGACTGGACCACACCAGGGGGAGTATAACACCAACATCAAATTGCGCCATCAATATGGTGAAACGACGATCAACCAGTTGTGGCAGTCCCTTGGGAACATTAACGTACTACAAGTCCTTTGGGGTCTGATCTGCAACGGGAGTGAGTATAAACACGTCATGCACCTGTTGCAACGTACAGTTCCCAGGGTGTTGTGCCGTTAAGAGCACAACACGGCTTAGCAGTGCCTCACACGGTTTCTCACTGTGTGCCACCCCAGGTAAGCGGGCAAACCACTGGGACCACAACAACCTAGCAACAACAATGGTGCGCACATATTCAACCTTGTCCTCATAACCTACGGTGAGCCTCAGAAGGACGTGTAGGCAACGGCTCAACAATGGCCCTGCAGCGTGCTGCTCTCCCTGTGCAGATCAATGACAATCCCTCACTTGCGACCCAATAATAAACAAGGCTGGAATGTAACCATACAGCAGTGTTACCAACCCTTGCACCTGTGTAAGAAGTGTGTTGTGATTAGCGTTACCCGGTCGGTGCAAACCCCTTAGAGTCTGTAACTTTTGTTCCAAAGGTTGGCGCCACTTATGGGCCAAGTGCAACAGCACCAGAATCATACGCTCCATATAGATGAGTTTCGGAAAGTTGGGCACTGCAGTGCCCAAATTGAGTGAACCATAGGAAAAATAGGTAAATAAAGGGAAGAATCTTTTGTAGCACATGGTTACACAATATTTATATGGGTGCCATGTGCCATACACTACCGGGGTACGTGTAATGAACAGGGGCACGTTGTACCAAGCATAGCTGATGCTGTAAACGAGCTTAAGGACACAGTAGTGAATATTTTCGTCGACCAACAATGGAAGACGGTGCTGTGTGTGCTGCTGCACCTCCTGGAGCCCGTGAATAATAGAGACAAGGTCGGGGGTAGCGGACACAGTTAGGTCTGTGAGAAAAAAGGGGGTCCAAGCTGGGCTGGTAACATTAGCCCGTCGTATGTCCAAGGGACAACGAACATGATGAGGGCGGATGGGGTCGTCCATCAACCCTTGCAAGCCATCAATGAAGTTTTTATGGCTCTGCACCAACAAGTCTGCAGTGTACCCAATCCTCTGCCGCAAGACCGAGAGGCTAGGAAAAGACGGCATAACGTCGACCGGTCGTTTCAAGAGTATGATAGCACCAGCTGTACAATTAAGGGACCGGTTCTCATTACCAGGCACAGGCCGGAAGTTACGTCTACAAAAATTATCAAACCATAGAACAGCGGGTTTAGCTTCCAAGGTCTGCCAAAGACTGGTGCACGCAGTTGCTCCTTGAACTGCAAAGGAGGGTACATGGTAAGAACATTGACCCATATGAGCCAAACACCTACGTTGCACACGACTCTTGGGTTGAACACCTACAGCCCTCTTGGCACGTGGACGACACCTCTTGTGTAGAACAGACCATATATTAAAAATCTCTTGCTCAGCAACACGGAACCATTGGTCCGGCAGACAATTAACGGTCCGCCTGTCCCTTTGTTGGATGTATTCACCAACGGACCGCCTACTTCTCCCCTCCAACCGGAGATCTAACACCCACGTACAAAACGCATCGGCACCCTTATCCACACCCACAGCCTCAGATAGATCCTCCTTTGAAGCATATACCTTCGAACTAAGGAACTGCCGGAAGGGAGCCGCATCCATGGACAAAAGTCCTGTTTGCAGGCAGCAAAGGTAAGGGGACAAAGAAAACAGAGACACTATCACAAAACAAACCTGATGCGGCATAGACCAAAAGCAGCTAGCGAAGATCCAAACAATGTATCCCCCAATGGACGTGGAACGTTCCAAAGCCTGGGTACACTCCACGGTGGCAGTCAGACAACCGGCAATAGATTTCCAATGAGCAGAGGATGAGTACCAACGTCCGATGATTCATAAGTGCTTTGTTAGGTGTTACACAATGGGAACCAATAGGAGTGAAATACGGAGTTTTCAATTTTTTGGACACTGCACTGCCCAAAAGTACTGGAAGTCCATTTTCAAGTGCACATTTGGACAGGAATGGAATTGATTGGGCAAGGTACATTGTTCGTGGCCTTCCGAGTATAATGCCGCGGTGCGATGACCCATGGATAACGGGTATGCCAAGTTTTGATGCATGCTGCTGCAGTATGACATCACCTGTGGAGATGACTACAGAGGTGTACTGAAGAACCCACTGAAAAAAGCCATTTCAAATTTTTGGGCACTGCAGTGCCCAAAAATTTTAAATGATACAATTGTCAGCCCGGAATAGGGGGTGTATACGTACACCTCTGGAAGCAACAAAAGGCGAGGTTGTTGTATCCCACGATGAAAATCCACGTGGGGTTGGCCAAAAAATCTATATGCTTTTTTGTGGGGCAAAAAACGGATGTTGAAATCGGCATGAATCGTGCCTTTTAGCAATGAAGTCTAAGTGCGTAAAGGGCCGCGTAAGCGTGTAGTAAGTGTGTGTGTGTCATGAGGCCCAAGGGAACTATGCATGCCACATTCAAGTGAGCTCGTGGAGCGACAACGATTGCAGCTTGTCTTATTTTGAGTGCGTATCGGAAGAGGATGGCATTTTAGCGTATCTCAAAGGTCCCCCAAAACTACGGGACCCAGGGCTGGGCATACCACATTCCTTTGCCAGGGGTTGGGGTCATCACCAAACGGCAAGGAGACAATGGGGTGGGGTCAGAAAAGAGAGAAGGCACGGCCCCCCCAAAGGGTACCTCGGTACGGACCGCCAAAAATCCTTTTTAAGAAGCAAGGCAGCATGCGCACTATGTTGGGCTTTTAGGGCACGCCGAAGGCGTGCACAGGAGGGGCCATCAAACCACAACAGCGGGTAATGGCTCGTCGCCAATATAATACCGAAACTTGTGCCGTCATACCGGAATTCGGAGCTCAAATTAAGCAAACGGCTGGCTAAACACTAGAGATTGATACGTTTACCGAACCAGGCAATCACCAACACAAGAGGTACTGAACGAAACGGTGTGACACTTGCTCCAAAAATTGGGGAGCCAGAATATAATGGATCAATACCCCTTTCTCGCAAATATCCCGGGTGGTCCATAAGTGTGTTATGGACATCAGGCCCAGGGTATTATGGAGGTGCCATGCTCAAAGGCCCCCGACTGGTTTTAGGCCCTGGGAGGAAGAGCCCTGGATTAGTGGCACCTTCTTGAGAACTAACCAATTTTTTAGGACGCCGTGCCCAAGGGCTAGACCACCCGTGTTGTTCTATTTGACGGTCTCAACGCCTCCCGAAGAGAGGCGGGATCGCCTGATGATGGGTACAACCGTAATGGAGAAATGACAAGCCCTACCCTAAACACGACGAGCTTGCGGAAACTTAGTGTGGTTAACTAGCTTGCACGACACTTTCAACCGCGTTCCGGCCGTCATGTTCGTAATGTAAGACATGCGGACTCTGTGGACGTAGAGTGTGCCTCTTACCAACAAAAGTTGGAGGAACAACTAGGCTGCAACCGCATTTGCATCCCCCTTATGCGGACTGTCTGCATATGTCTACCACTAACGGCCTGCATGTGTATGTGGTTTGCCAAGGGGGGGAGGAACACACTGCAGCAATTTAGGACAATTCATGTAACTCAGACTAGGTGTGCCAAACACCAAATAGTGCCACAAGGGCAAAGCTGCCCATAGTGACGCACTCACGACGGCCCGTTGGCGATAGTAGCAAGCATCTCCCCCCTGATCAGGGGGAGATAACACCAGACAAAAAGACAAATCCCTATCGCCCCATGGGGGGGGGGGCAGACAAACAAAGGCAGGCGCTGTCCATATTCCATGGCCATTGTCGGGGGGGGGGGGGGGCACACGGCTGTATGGTCTCCGGAACTCCCAGCACCCGCCCAACACAAACTCGTGGGAGCAACACAACGAGCCAGAGCAACCCACCATGCAGTCCTCAACAAAACCCACGTGTACCCGATCCAATCCTAGCAGCCCCCCCTCACGGGGGTCCGGGCCGGAGGGAAAAGTGCGTCAAAAAGAGAAGGGATACAACTGTTTGAATACAAACACCGGTTTGCCAAGGGGGGGGGGAACACAATGCACAAATTCAAGACATTTCATGTAATTCAGACTGGTTGTACTACCCTCTAGGCAAGGCAAAACAAAGCTGCCGCAACACAGAGCAAGACAGGAAAGAAAACAACTTACAACGGACGGCAAACTTGATGTCGTGTGGAAGGCGCCCAAGCGAGGCGCGGAGCATGAAGGAAGAGCCAAAAACAAACCCCGCTCCCCCGTGGAACGCCTGCGACGGAAAATTGCAAGCCAGAGCGCGCGACAAAACTGACCCCCCGGCTGCGCCAGCACCCACGCCCCCGGGACTCGAACGAGCGCGTCGGCCGCAATGGTCAAGTGCGTTAGAGACACGGGGGGGGGGGGGGGTAGCAACGGGCCATACGCCGACTCCCTCCCACTCTCGCACCAATTTCACGGCGGGGGGGGGGGGGGCTGCCAAGAAAGGGGGGGGGGGGGGAGGCTTCATACCGGACAAATATGGCATAAGATGACCGCCTCATCGCGCTAATCACTTCGAAAGACGTATGTTGGATAAAAATTTTTGAAACAAGGGGGGGGGGGGGCATGGTAGGTGGTACTTTTGTTTAAGGGCATAGCACCCCTGAGTCAATTCCCGGCCACTATTGCTAGTGGCGCCCCACCCACGACGAACCGTGCTTGTTTTCAGGGCAGAGTTGATGTAGGTTCCGAAACCCGTTGGAGGAGCAGGGGGGGAGGGGAGGGGCCTATTTGCACCGCGCGCACAGCGCCTTTCCCAAAAAAAAGCTCGCTCCGTGCTATATCACCCCTGCATTCTCGGGGGTCCCCAAAGACATGGGGGACAAAATCACAATTGGTGGGGCCCACAAGTGGGCGGAAATGCTACATCACCCCTGCAATCTTGGGGATCCCCAACAAAAGCAACAGAGTCAAAGGAAAAAAAGCAAAAAAAATTCCCATGGTGTCCCTAGCCCTGCGTGCTTCTACAGATTGACCCCACTGGGGTTTGAACCCAGGACCCTCCAGTTGCCGAGGTATTGCTTTACTACTAGGGTGTGGCCCATCTCTAACATACCTCTGCACAGGGGCGGTATTCATATTTCGTCCAATTTGGTTTTCATCCACTATTGGGTTATCCTCCAAAAACAGAGTATTTTGAGTATAGACACATGGGGTGGAAACCCATTTTTTCAACCTCTACTAAGTCCAGCAAAATTTCCCGTGGGCGCCTTCGGCAACCACAGTCCGGCACTTCCGGGCGAAAACCTAGCAGGGAGGAGGGGTTGGGTTGGGTTGGGTTGGGTCAAGGCCTAGCCTGGTCGCCTACCCACGGTCCGCGCCGCCTTCCCTGCCGGACCCGACTGGGCGGCCGTACCCGGGTGTCTGGTCACAAGGCCTGCCGGACTGTTGACCGCCCCCAGACCCCGCGGTGGCGCTCGCGGGCGGGAGATGCCGCCGTGTCTGTGTGTATGTGCCCTTGTGTTTCTGGGGGGGGGGGGGGGGCTGTGGCACACCTGCTTGCTCCATTGTTGTTCAGCCGTGGCGCATATGGCACGGGGAAGTGTGTGCCTTGTGCTCCAGGCCCCGGCAGGGAGGCTGGAGAGCCTGACTCTGAGCCCGCCGGGGGAGGTGTGGGCCTTGGCTAGCAACCTCCACGTCACAAGGACATACTACCCAACCACTCCGCGACTGCCTATTGGCACGGGAAGGCGGTGGTACGTGGCACGACTGGGGTAAGACCCGTATTCCTTGACTGCCTTAGGCACAGGTGGTGTTGCCTCGCGGGCTGGGTCCGGCTCCCACGGCCGAGGGCGTACCCCGGGCAGGTGGAGGGGCACCAGGGCGCAGAGTGTGCTTCCCTGCCTTGGGTGACGCCAGTGCTGGCTGCACTGGCTGCGGCGCTACAGCCCGCGTAGACGAGGGGGCCCAGAGGGCACCACACCCGAATGGCCTCTCCTTTGAGGAATGGGGGGGGGCAGGGGTCGGCTGGTGGCTGTCTGGCCTCCAGGGGTCGCCCACAACTGCACTAGAATGCACGGGGCTGTGCTGGCCTTGGCGTCTGTGATGAAGTTGGAGGGGCACATGCACACCTGGAGGTTCCCTGGGCAGGCCGCTCAAGGGATACCCACAGCGGTCAAGCGGTGAGCCCTTCACAGCCCCCACTCTTTAGGCCCTGGGGGCGCCGACTCCGTGCACCCCTCCCGTCGGGGGCGCAGGCTGGAGGGCGGGGGGGGGGGGGGGTAGGGTGGTGGATGGGTCTACCTGTTCACTTGTGTGGGAGAGGAGGACCACCTGGTGGGTTACCATGTGTGTCCCAGATCCCAACATACTCGTCGCTTAGCGTCCGCTCCCTAAGGGACCTCGATCACCATGTGACGGCCTGCAGTGAGGGTGCGAAGGCATGCTGGGGGGGGGGGGGGGGGGTGCTGGGCCTGCTTTCGGTCCGGCCCCATTTCTGTTTGGGGGGGGTATGGGGGCAGCAAAAGGTCTGCTCCCCTGTTTCCTGGTCCCCAAGGGGAACCAGCCCACGGCCTGCACCCTCGCTTTGTGGTGGCTGAAATTTGGGCCGACGGAGTAGGGAGAGGGGGGAGGAGGGGAGTCGGCGTTGAGGGTACTGTCCCGGCGCCCCCACCCCCCCCTGTGGTTACAAATAAGCTATGCCGACAATGTCAGTTAACACCCGCCGCCAGAACCACCACACGTTCTCACTGATGCAACGACCGGCAAGTGCTCACTGTAACGTACACCCAATCCTTGAGCAGCGCTGCCGGCACGCGGCCCGGCAAGAGCCTCAAGAGCACCGCAACAAGGGTGAGCTGCGTTTCAGGTATTCTCTCCACCGCAAAGGATCCCCCCAAATCGCGGATAAGACAATGCAACGCGCTCCCAACGTTCGAACCCCCCCACCCCGGAGTGTGACGTTCCGTGCACAACCCACTACGCTAATCACGATACCGTGCCCCTTCGCAGGCATGACACGCCACGATACTACACCGTAGCATGCCAACGCAACGAATGCTCATTAATGAGCTAGGCCATTCGCTCAGCCTTAATCCTATCGCCCCCAAAGTCACACTGCAGACGGGACATGGGATGCGCTCGCTGGAAACCGGAAGGTACCCGGAGCACCCGCACCACCAAACAAGAACACACCAGGCGCTTGGCTTGCCCTTGAAGCTCCCATTGCTGTGCACTCAACACCCTCTTGGCACACACCTTCAGGAGCTGGGCAATAGCAACCTCTGAGTCACTCACGATAATGACGGTCGTATACCCCGGGCACCGCCAGGCGCACTCCCAAGATAAGGGCCTGCAATTCTACCAACTGTTGGCTTTGGGCGCGCAGCCGCCGGGCTACCTCAGATCGGACTCCCAGAAACTCCGAAAACCGCCTACTCTCCCGGATGAACCGTCATGTGCGCCATCAATGAAAAGCACAAGCCCAGGCCCCTCCCACCACCTCCCCAGCAGGATCGATCTGATCTGTGTAACCCCGGCTCCCGACATAACGCTTGGACTCGAGGCAGGGGCACACACCACAGCTCAGCAACCATGGTCTGAAGAACGACAAGGGACTCCACGAGCGCCGCATGAGTATGCCTAGCCGGTCCCCCGTTGACCCAACATTAGGCCCATGCATCAAAAGGGCTCGCCGCGCCTCGCGGCCGTACCTGCTAGTGAAGGAAGCCCAAAAAATATTGCACAAGTCGGTTTTGCGACCGCTAGACTGCCAACTTGAGCCACGCCACCAACATTTGCAAGCGGGCAACCTCATGCGACCTACCATCCTCTCCAACAGATCGAGCCATTTACCGAGGACGACTAAGTTAGTGGTAGGCTCAAGGACGCTCTTGTAGCTCACCATAAACCCCTCCCTCCCCAAGGCATTGGCTGTGCCCACCGTATTACTCTTTACCGAGGACGACTAACTTAGTGGTAGGCTCAAGGACGCTTTTGGACTCACCATGAACCCCTCCCTCCCCAAGGCATCGCGGTAATGCACTAACAAAACATCGGGCGGCATCACCCGCTGAAAAATCCGCGCCATTGTCTGCTGGCAAATTAAGGGACTATAGTTCCATCCGAATGGAAACCTACCGAGTCCCACCACCCGCCCACCGGGTCCCGAACGCAGGCAAAAAACAGTGTGTGCCGATGCAGCGAGTACAAAGCTCCAATTGCGTGGCTTACAACAGCACCCCCGGGTACAACGTGAAAAGCAGCTTACTTAACTCCTCCCATGACCGACGCGAAAATCTTGGGGGGGTACATCCATCCAAACCGTTTTGTTTAACGCAAGTCAGTATTAAAGAAACCTCCTCAAAGGTTTTTGGGATGATGAACGTGCAGCACGACGGGGGCAGGTCCTCAGACAAGTCATAAAGGAGCCAGCGCCGCTTCAGCACGCTAACAAACTTAGACACCTCATTTGAAACCCACGCGGGGGCTCTTGGTCTGTCATTGCCCCCCACATCAACCCAGGGGGTTTCCAAATCAAATTCCCTTAACCCCTGTCCATACAAATCAGGTGGCACCGTATGGTCCCAAACATCTTGGGGTATGACGTGGCTACCCAACGGACCCAACCTGCTAAGCACGATGTCGGGGTTCACCTTACCCGCCCGTGGGGTGCAGAAGGTGGTGACATGCAACAGTCCTCTCCAGTCTTCATGCTTCACGTCTTGCACTGCCTTGACCAGCATCGAGGCCGCCGTAGGCACGCGACAATCCTCAGCCGTATCGAAGACACGGTACACAAATAAGGTCAGCCGTTTAACCAGGACCCGCGGGGTACAACGTAGCTCCACTTGTGGCAAACCAAGGTGGGTGGTGCACACCGTAAGGAACTCAAGGAACAAGGGGTCCTCAGACCCTTCGCACCCCCCCCCTTCCCACGGATCAGGCTGTGTCACGGGATCACGGGGGGGGGGGGGGTCCAACAAGTCATCAGGACCTGACAGCCAGCTTCGCAAGGTCAGCCAAGGGGGACGACGAGCCAGCCGCCTGCGCGACCTTCGGGTCTACCCTCTTGCGCTTCGCTAGCGGGCCAATCGCGGCTGGAGCTCGGGCCACTCCAATGCTCCCAGCCGGACCGGACCCGACAACATCCGTCCTGCGCTCGTCCGCTAAAGCACCCAACGCTAGCGGCGTGCAAGCTGTGTGCGTCTATAGGCGCACAGTACCGCCCACCACTCTAGGGGACCCGTCTCTCGCGTGAAGCACCGGGCGTTTAGCCGCGCACATCCCCGTGAGCCCTCCCTCGCGACAGCGCCCCTGAAACTGAGACATGGGGGCCGGAGGGCAGACGTGGACCCCGAGGGCGAAAGCTAATCGTAGCCCAGCGTGGCTATCTTGACCGCCCCCCCCTCCTTCATCGGAGCCGGAACTGCCACTGAAGTCGACAATAACGAAACCATGCCCCTCTTGGGCTCCGTGGGGTGCTGGGGAAAGGAGGGAAGCAGGGGGGGGGGGGGGGAAGCTTGCGGCTCTCGACTTCCCGGAGGGACCCCCCCTCGCCAGTGGTCTTAGACCCGGGCCATGAGGGAACGGATGCTGGGCTCTCATATGCCCGCGTGTCACAGACGCATGGTCATTGCCACGCAGTTCAATGTGTTGCCCTGCTGCACTGCAACGCAGACCAGTTCAGTACCTCTCCATGTAGCTTTTGATTGTGCTTTGGCTATCAGTACATCTGGGTCAGCTTGCACCCACCACCCTCCCACAGTGCCGGTTACTCTCCAATTCTCGCTCTGTGGGTCTTTCTTACTCTCTAGCCTTTTGCTCTGTGGGCCTCTCTCTCTCTGTGTGTGCCTCACCCTCTCTCTCTCTCGCTCTCTCTCTGCGTCTCACCCTCTTCACCCTCCCAAGGCTCTCCTCTTTCTCCTCACCCTCCGCATGAGTTTTTTCTTCCTTCTCACCTACCCCACCTTTTCTCTCTTTCCCTCTCTCCCCAGAGTCTCTGGTTTATCTTATCCCCCCCTCTGTTTGCTAGCTCATTTCAGGCATGTTGCAGCATGTTTCGATGACCACCGGGTGGATGTGTTGGTGTCACAAGCTAGCTACCCTTGGTGACATCCTCGGGAAGCGCGATGTGTTCTCAATCATCAATCTTGTTTCTCGGTCATCGTCTGTGATTCAAGTACCAATGCATTCTTCCCAGCGACGCCGCTCGCTTGAGCGCTCTACTTTGGAGAACGTCCCTTCCAATATTGGTGATACGGGATGGACATTGTGGCAAGACGGTGCTAATGACTGTTGTGAAGTTGTGAGTCTTGGAAGGACATTGCGGTGACTCATGCTGGAAAGACGAAGCGCAACGAGGAGACCTTGTCCCTTGTGCATGTCACTCACCATTGCATGACGAAGCAAGGAGTGAATTGCGTCGTGCGGTTGGCTTTCAGCACGGATCACGGTGTTCGCTCTACCCACGCAACCTTAGCGACATGGATACAAAATTTTCTTTCTGCAAGTTGCTGAAGCTGCATGAAGTTCGTAGCGTCCAAGAAGAGTGGAACTTGTACCGAAGCACGGATTTGCGGACCATCAACAGCGGTGATGATCTTCTTGCATGGCGGGAGAGTGGGTCACGCCCTCCTTTCAAGAGGGCAATTCCTTTCTTGCTCACCATCCCTACCAGCATTCGGGTAGTGCAGAGGGTTTTCCGGCAAGCCGGCAACGTCTCCAAGACGCAGCACAAGTTGCCGAATCACAATAGGCGATTGGCCTTTATGGCGCGCTTTCATTTGGATGTTGAGGCGCGCTTTCTACCGTGCAGCTTCCGACAGCCGCCAGCGTATTCCGACAAGCGGTTCAACTTGGGGCTATTCACCTCGGGCTGAATAGTCGGAGGCAACGCACTGCAAAACACATTGAAGCGCTAGGCTCAACGAATTTGGCAACCTCCGGGCTTTGGAAGGCTTCCGACGGCCGCCAACGTATTCGTATGCTCGGTTAAGATGTCCAACTAGGGGCGAATACGCGGGGGCAACGAACTACAAAACACATGGATACACCAAACCCACCGGATTCGGTGCCCCGTGGGCTTGAGAAGGCTTGGGACGTAGCCAATGTATTCGTACGTGCGCTTAAGCGATCCATTCAGGGGCCAACAGTTGGTTGCTTCGATGGGGTGTGGGGCAGAGGCGGTATTGGGGCCCTGCTCCTTCTTGCCGAGGGGGTATCGCCCCTCCTCCTAAACCATAGTACAAAGATGAGACTTCCCGACCACGCTTTGCATCCTCAGCCCGGGCCGTAGTCTTTGCATAGATGGAGTGATGGTTTCAACATATCAACATGCGTCTTGATAGACATGGGGGTTACACATGAGAACAAAGCCGCATTGTGCACCGCGTTTTTTTCCCGCATTTTGCGCATTTTTTCCGCATTTTTCCGCATGTTTTTGCCAATTCTAGAGACCGCATCCCCCCCCCCCTAGATCTTTGGAGCGGTTGGGACGGTGTCCGGGGCCCACGACACACCCGCATTTCGCTGCATCCATGAGGGGCCGCTAGGCTATTTCCCTTTAGATGAAGGTCCAACCCCCCCCCCCCCTCTGCCCCTTCCGCCGAGTGTGCAGCTCCGTCCACTAGGGAAGTTTTGGAAAAGGTGCCCATGACCTTTCTTAGTGTCTATTTTTTTTCCAATAAAGTCTCTACACCGCGGTCGGCTGGGCCGGCAGTGGGCCTCTTTTGGGGGATGGCGCAACCTTGGGCGCACCACCAGTCTCTGCGTGCCTCCGCTTTGCGTCCGGTCCTGTCGTTGTGGCCCCCACACGCATCTGGGATCTATGGGGCAGAAACGTGTCCGCCGCCCGCTGCCCACAGGCCCCGCTGGCAGCACCAGTCGCAGCCCCGGTGCCAGGCAGAGACGGAGTCCCAGCCCCATCGCTAGCCCCTAACCCAGTGCCACCCTCGTTATTGACATCCGCCTACGTCAGCGAGTTCGCTCCATCCCCTGTGGTCATGTTCGCCGCCTGTGGCCGCAATGCTGCTGAGTTGTCTGCCCGGTACGGCCCTGACCGCAACAAGTGGTTGGGCCCATTCTGTGAGCGCCCCAGTTCTGCCTAGCTGACAGGTGAATACCTTGTTGACTACGGGTGGGGCAGTGCTGGTTTGGGTATTGATGCACCGGTGGGAGCCGCTGAGCATCTTGGATGCATCGGGTCAGTTGTTCAACAGCTGCACAAGCGCATTGCACACGCTGCGTCTAACCCTTGGTACACGCTAGAATACCCAATCTCGTTCTAGCCTAGATCCGGCTAGAGCGGCTAGAACGAAAAAAAGAGGGGGATACCCCCCCCCCCGCAGGGGGGCGGGGGGGGGATGAGGTGTCTAACCTGGACCCCCCTATCCATACTCGGGGGCCCATACTTTTTTTTTTCCACAATTTCACTGTTTTCACTTGATTTTGGAGTCCGAAAGATTTTCGTTCTAGTTGTGTTCTAGCGCCATTTCAGCGGCGTTCGCTAGAACGTCGCTAGAACGTTCTAGCCTAGAACACAACTAGAACAAAAACATTGATGCATCCGTCGCATCTAAGGGACACCAAAGTGGGGGTGGGGTGCAAGGGTAATACACATACACTAATAAAAACCAACACAGTTGACGCATGCATAGTCATATGTGCCCCCCCCCCCCCCCCACACACACTTTGGCATAGGCATACGCACAACACAACACACAACACAAGATGTCACGGGGGGGGAGGTCGGGCCAAGAGGTCGAACAAAAGCATCGCACAAACACCCCCTCAGTGTCAAGCTATCAGCCCCCCCCCCTGTTTCCATGTTGTGGTCTGGGTTGTGTGGCCCATGCTTGTTTTGCCTAAGGTTAGGGAGGGTATCCATTTCCTCTATGCAGGTGTGCAGGTTTTTTTGATTGCAATGTGGATGTCAAGAAGTGGGTACAAAGTGTCACCAAGAGGTAGGTGTGTGTTACCCCTTCCCTCCTCCCTGCCATGTACACGTGTGTGACCGTGTGTCTGTGGTATGGGGTTGCCTAGTGCACTGCTGTAGCGTCAGGAGTCGTGCTGTGCGGGTCAGTGGTATGCTTTGTCCCCCCTCCTCCCGGTTTATGCAACCCCCCCCCCCCCCCCCCGTGTGTGCACTGGTGCTTAGCTTGTTGGTTGGCTGGCTGTTCGTTTTCGGGTTGCTTGGTTGGTTGTTGCGTTGGTTGGTTGGTTGTAGATTGATTGGTTCTGGCACAACTGAGTCTGGCTGGTTGGTTGCTTGGTTGGTTGGTTGGTTGGTTGGTTTGTTTATTGGTTGGTTGTTGGCTAGTTGCTGGGGTGTATGTGTGTGTATTGTCTGCACACATGCTGTGTGGTGTTGCTGCACAGTGTGTCTGTGCGTAAGCCTGTATGTGCAGCGATTGCAAAGGTCCTTGGGGGGGTTGTGCACATTTCATTTTGGCGTTCTAGCGGCGTTCTAGCGAGGTATTCTAGCGGCGTTCTAGCGGCACTCTAGCGGCGCCGCTTCGCTCCCTAGAACGCCGCTAGAACACCTCGCTAGAACGCCAAAATGAAATGTGCTCAACCCCCCCAAAGACCCTTGCAATCGCTGCACATACAGGCTTACACACAGACACACTGTGCAGCAACACCACACAGCATGTGTGCAGACAATACACACACACACACCCCAGCAACTAGCCAGCAACCAACCAACCAACAAAACAACCAACCAACCAACCAACCACCCCAGCAACCAGCCAAACTCAGCTGTGCCAGAACCAATCAACCAACAACCAACCAACCAACGCAGCAACCAGCAGCCAACCAACCAACAAGCCAGTGCACACGGGGGGCGGGGGGGGGGGTTGCAGAACCTGGGAGGAGGGGGGACAAAGCATAGCACTGACCCACACAGCAACACAGTGCATAACCCACCTGGCGGGGGGGGGGGGGGCAAGGAAGGAGGGATGGTGGGAAGGGGGAACCTGTGCACTAGACAACACCACACCGCAGACACACATGGCAGGGAGGAGGGAAGGATTAACACACCTACCTCGGTGTCACTGTGTACCCACTTCTTGACATCCACATTGGAATAAAAAAAACCAGCACACCTGCAAAGAGGAAATGGATGGCCTCCCTAACCTTAAGCAAAACAAGCAGGGACCCCACAACCCAGACCACAACATGGAAAGGGGGGGGGGGCTGATAGCTTGACTCTGAGGGGGTGTTTGTGCGGTGCTTAAGTGATTACTTGTTTCTGGCCCCTTACCCACCCTACCCACCCTTGAGATTGTATGTTGTGTGTTGTGATGTGCACATCCTTTTGCAAAACTCTGTGTGTGCTAGGGGGGGGGGGGGGGGCATTTGCGTGTGCATGTGTCAAGTGTGTTGGTTGCTATGAGTGTGTGTGTCATGCACCCTCCAACCCACTGTGTTAATTTGTGTTTTTATGTTCTACCTATTCGACCACTCCAGGCTAGAACGATCTCTGTCCTAGGCTACAACCATTCTAGGCTAGAACGTTCTAGCTAGAGCGCTCTAGGCTAGAACAAGATTTGGTCTTCTAGCGTGTGCCAGGGGAAGGTGCGCTTCCAGCCCTATTTGCCCCCTTAGGGTTTTGCGTCCTTGTGGAGAGACCGGACCTCCAACCTGGTGCGCCGCCTATGGCTTGAGTGGCAATTCTCTGTTGGGTTCTTTGGCTCAAGGTTGGCGAAGTGTCTGGCCTCCCTATGGGGGATGTATCATTGCCTCCGTGGCTCTGTTTGTGCGACTCCAAAATTGGTGAGGAAGGGTCGGAGTCTTGGCCGCTCTCACCATGGGCGGATGGTCTCCCTGAGGCTCTGCTCCGTTGGGCGGAGGCCAAAGATCTGCCAGCGAGCGACCGTCGGTTCCCTTGGGGTAGTGCTTGGCTTGGACACAACTTCCTAGAGGTCGTGGGTTCGACGCCTTGGAGACACCGCCAGTGGCATTCTCTGCGCATGGGTGGCAGCGTCGCGTGTTACGCTCGCCACCCCCAACTGCAGTTGTTCCTCTGGTTGGGAAAGTGGCACAATGTCGGCACGGCCTTGCGGTATGCGACAGCGTTCCAAGACGCTGCCATCGTGGGCCCTGTTCGATTGCCTCAGGCAGCCGGGGCAAGTGGGGCGACCACGTTGCTTACACACTTAGAAGTACCCTCCGGAGGGCGAGGCACTGCCTCTGTCCGCATTTCACCGCCTGTCCGTCCTAAGCACTTGTCGCACCCCCCCCGCCAGGTCTAAGAGGTTCGACTGGACCAACCTCACAGCACGCGGATGCACTGTGAAATTGTGGACAACCACGGAGAACCATTGTTGATGAACAATCAAGAACTCTACTCGGTGATGGTCCAAATCAATTGGAGCTTGAAGAGTCGGGCCCTGACAGACATGCAGACTGAGTGGCGGCCCACGAGTGCTGGCAAGTGGCACCCGTTTAAATGGGAGGCAAACCTTCACTACCCAACGGCAAAGGGCCACAGAGCGGTGCCATCCTCTGTGAGTAGGAACGGAGACTGCCTACACGTGTGGTTGACGGGCCGAGATGATCTCATGAGGTTGTTTCAAAAAACACTCTTCAGGCAAACGGACCCGGTAACGGGGGACGCTGTATGGTTCCTCTACACGTTGCTGAGCTGATGGTCCGCAAATCCGTGCTTCGGTACAAGTTCCACTCTTCTTGGACGCTACGAACTTCATGCAGCTTCAGCAAGTTGCAGAAAGAAAATTTTGTATCCATGTCGCTAAGGTTGCGTGGGTAGAGCGAACACCGTGATCCGTGCTGAAAGCCAACCGCACGACACAATTCACTCCTTGCTTCGTCATGCAATGGTGAGTGACATGCACAAGGGACAAGGTCTCCTCGTTGCGCTTCGTCTTTCCAGCATGAGTCACCGCAATGTCCTTCCACGACTCACAACTTCACAACAGTCATTAGCACCGTCTTGCCACAATGTCCATCCCGTATCACCAATATTGGAAGGGACGTTCTCCAAACTAGAGCGCTCAAGCGAGCGGCGTCGCTGGGAACAATGCATTGGTACTTGAATCACAGGAGATGAGCGAGAAACAAGATTGATGATTGAGAACACATCGCGCTTCCCGAGGATGTCACCAAGGGTAGCTAGCTTGTGACACCAACACATCCACCCGGTGGTCATCGAAACATGCTGCAACACACCCTTTGCAGCGGCGACCATGGTGCTTCCCTCGTCTGAAATGGCAAAGTTGATGCACTCCGGATGAATCTCAGCAGTGGCTAACGGGTTGACAAGGGCACCCGTGCTCTCTTTGTGCCCCACATCCCGCTGCAGACCCTTGGTCTCCAGGAAAGCAACGTCGATGCACATTTTCAATCGGCCTCCAACATGGGCAATAATTGCAAGAACGGGCATCATAAGTTCATCTGTCCACTCATCAAAAAGTAGTGTGGTGTCACCGTCGGCAGTCTTGTTGTGAACACCTCCTTGGTACCCATGAAGCACACATTGGCCGTTGACTTTGGGAAAGTCACACCTCCCTTGCGGCTAGCAACCGGCAATAGTGGTGCACTTTTGCAACCAAGGACGCATTAGGGGCTGATCCAATGTGTCCAACGGAATACACGCACCGGTGAGGGCAATGACCATATCATAAGCGGCCCTATTCTTATCGTTGCATGAGGGCGAGACGGACGGTACCCTTGGTACACAGTAGAAGACCGAATCTCGTTCTAGCCTAGAACCCGCTAGAGCGGCTAGAGCAAAAAAAAAGGGGGGGATACCCCCCCCCCCCCCCCCCGCGGGAGGGGGGGGGATTTGAGGTGTCTCACCTAGACCCCCCTATCCGTACACGGGGGCCCATACTTTTTTTTTCACAATTTCATTGTTTTCAGCTTCTTTTGGAGTCCAAAAAATATTCGTTCTAGCGAAACGTTCTAGCGGCGTTCTAGCGAGCGCCGCTAGAACGGTTCACTAGAACGCCACTAGAACAATATATATGAATGCTCTGCCACTCCTCAAAGAGAAGCTGCCCCGGCTACCATGGCCAGCCGTGGCCAATCACAGGGTCCTGATGCTAGACCCGACTCACGGAGCGCCGGGTTCCCCCCCCCCACCCCCTGGTTAGCCCGGTTAGCCCCCCACCGCACCCCATAGGTCACTTGGAAGGTCACTTGGCGGGCCGGCGCCGGGTCACGTGGTGGTCAGTTAGCCCCATTAGCCCCGTTAGCCGCATTGGCCTCCCCAGCTATGTGTATAAAGTCTGAAGTCTGAAGTCTGATTTGGCATCTCGTGTCAAGGACATAAAACAGAACACATCTCAGCAAAAGTCTGATAAAAGTGTGGTACCCGCCCCCTCCCTTCCTTCCTTCCTGTCAGAAAGGGACAAGAAAAAGTCTGGCACTCCCCCTCCCCCAACACAGCCACCCACCACAAAAAAAACCATCATGAAAATTGAAAGTTGGGAGGAATGGGAGTGCATGCAACACAGGGGAACACCCCCCCCAAAAAGAAAAAAAAGGGTTGAAAATGGGGCATTGGGGAAAATTGGAGGCTGAGAAAAATATTCCACTGAGGTGGTGTAACCCCCCCCCCCCCCTGTGGATTAATATACCATTGAGGTGGTGTACCTCCCCCTCTGGATAAATATTCCACTGAAGTGGTGTACGCCCCCCCCATGTGCATAAATATTCCACTGAGGTGGTGCACCCCCCTGCTATGCGCCAATTCCTATGGGGGTCTAGACCCCCAAAATAATTGACGCGACCCTATGCGTCAATTCCTAGGGGGGTCTAGACCCCCAAAATAATTGACGCGACCCTATGCGTCAATTCCTAGGGGGGTCCAGACCCCCAAAATAATTGACGCGACCCTATGCGCCAATTCCTATGGGGGTCTGGACCCCAAAATAATTGACGCGACCCTATGCGTCAATTCCTATGGGGGTCTAGACCCCCAAAATAATTGACGCGACCCTATGCGCCAATTCCTATGGGGGCCTAGACCCCCAAAATAATTGACGCGACCCTATGCGTCAATTCCTATGGGGGTCTAGACGCCCAAAATAATTGACGCGACCCTATGCGTCAATTCCTAGGGTGGTCTAGACCCCCAAAATAATTGACGCGACCCTATGCGTCAATTCCTAGGGGGGTCCAGACCCCCAAAATAATTGACGCGACCCTATGCGCCAATTCCTATGGGAGTCTAGACCCCCAAAATAATTGACGCGACGCTATGCGCCAATTCCTATAGGGGTCTAGACCCCAAAAATAATTGACGTGACCCTATGCGTGAATTCCTATGGGGGTCTAGACCCCCAAAACAATTGATGCGACCCTAAGCGTCAATTCCTATGGGGATCTGGACCCCCAAAAGAATTGACGCGACCCTATGCGTCAATTCCTAGGGGGGTCTAGACCCCAAAAATAATTGACAGACACACAGGGGTCAAATAATTCACGGAGGGGTCAAATAATTCACGGAAGGGGGTAAATAATTTACGGAGGGGTCAAATAATTCACAGAGGGGGGTAAATAATTCACGGAGGGGTCAAATAATTCACGGAGGGGGGTAAATAATTCACCGAGGGGTCAAATAATTCACGGAAAGGGGTAAACAATCACGGAGGGGTCAAATAATTCACGGAGGGGGGTAAATAATTCACGGAGGATTCAAATAATTCACGGAGGGGGGTAAATAATTCACGGAGGGGTGAAATAATTCACGGAGGGGGGTAAACAATCACGGAGGGGTCAAATAATTCACGGAGGGGGGCAAATAATTCACGGAGGGGTCAAATAATTTACGGAGGGGGGTAAATAATTCACGGAGGGGTGAAATAATTCACGGAGGGGGGTAAACAATTCACAGAGGGTTCAAATAATTCACCGAGGGGGGTAAATAATTCACGGAGGGGTGAAATAATTCACGGAGGGGGGTAAATAATTCACCGAGGGGTCAAATACTTCACGGAGGGGGGTAAATAATTCACGGAGGGGTGAAATAATTCACGGAGGGGGGTAAACAATTCACAGAGGGGTGAAACAATTCACGGAGGGGGGTAAATAATTCACGGAGGGGTGAAATAATTCACGGACGGGGGTTAACAATTCACAGAGGGGTCAAAAAATTCACGGAGGGGGGTAAATAATTCACGGAGGGGTCAAATAATTCACGGAGGGGGGTAGACAATTCACAGAGGGGTGAAAGAATTCACGGAGGGGGGTAAACAATTCACGGAGGGGTCAAATAATTCACGGAGGGGGGTAAGCAATTCACGGAGGGGTGAAATAATTCACAGAGGGGGGTAAATAATTCACGGAGGGGTGAAATAATTCACGGAGGGGGGTAAACAATTCACAGAGGGGTCAAAAAATTCACGGAGGGGGGTAAATAATTCACGGAGGGGTCAAATAATTCACGGAGGGGGGTAGACAATTCACAGAGGGGTGAAAGAATTCACGGAGGGGGGTAAACAATTCACGGAGGGGTCAAATAATTCATGGAGGGGGGTAAATAATTCACGGAGGGGTCAAATAATTCACGGAGGGGGGTAAATAATTCACAGAGGGGTCAAATAATTCACGGAGGGGGGTAAATAATTCACGGAGGGGTGAAATAATTCACGGAGGGGGGTAAACAAGTCACGGAGGGGTCAAATAATTCACGGAGGGGGGTAGATAATTCACAGAGGGGTCAAATAAATCACGGAGGGGGGTAAATAATTCACGGAGGGGTCAAACAATTCACGGAGGGGGGTAAATAATTCAAACAGGGGTGAAATAATTCACGGTGGGGGGTAAACAATTCACAGAGGGGTCAAATGATTCACGGAGGGGGGTAAATAATTCATGGAGGGGTGAAATAATTCACGGAGGGGGGTAAACAATTCACGGAGGGGTCAAATAATTCACGGAGGGGGGTAAACAATTCACGGAGGGGTCAAATAATTCACGGAGGGGGGTAAAAAATTCACGGAGGGTTGAAATAATTCACGGAGGGGGGTAAATAATTCACGGAGGGGTGAAACAATTCACAAAGGGAGGTAAATAATTCACGGAGGGGTCAAATAATTCACGGAGGGGGGTAAATAATTCACAGAGGGGTGAAATAATTCACGGAGGGGGGTAAATAATTCACGGAGGGGTCAAATAATTCACGGAGGGGGGTAAATAATTCTTAGAGGGGTGAAATAATTCACGGAGGGGGGCAAACAATTCACGGAGGGGTCAAATAATTTACGGAGGGGGGTAAATAATTCACGGAGGGGTGAAATAATTCACGGAGGGGGGTAAACAATTCAGAGAGGGGTCAAATATTTCACGGAGGGGGGTAAATAATTCACGGAGGGGTCAAATAACTCACGGAGGGGGGTAAACAATTTACAGAGGGGTCAAATAATTCACGGAGGGGGGTAAACAATTCACACAGGGGTCAAATAATTCACGGAGGGGGGTAAATAATTCACGGAGGGGTCAAATAATTCACGGAGGGGGGTAAACCATTCACGGAGGGGTGAAACGATTCACGGAGGGGGGTAAATAATTCACGGAGGGGTGAAAAAATTCACGGAGGGGGGTAAATAATTCACGGAGGGGTCAAATAATTCACGGAGGGGGGTAAATGATTCACGGAGGGGTCAAATAATTCACGGAAGGGGGTAAATAATTCACGGAGGGGGGTAAACAATTCACGGAGGGGTCAAATAATTCACGGAGGGGGGTAAATAATTCACGGAGGGGTGAAATAATTCACGGAGGGGGGTAAACAATTCACGGAGGGGTCAAATAATTCACGGAGGGGGGTAAACAATTCACGGAGGGGTCAAATAATTCACGGAGGGGGGTAAAAAATTCACGGAGGGTTGAAATAATTCACGGAGGGGGGTAAATAATTCACGGAGGGGTGAAACAATTCACAAAGGGAGGTAAATAATTCACGGAGGGGTCAAATAATTCACGGAGGGGGGTAAATAATTCACAGAGGGGTGAAATAATTCACGGAGGGGGGTAAATAATTCACGGAGGGGTCAAATAATTCACGGAGGGGGGTAAATAATTCTTAGAGGGGTGAAATAATTCACGGAGGGGGGCAAACAATTCACGGAGGGGTCAAATAATTTACGGAGGGGGGTAAATAATTCACGGAGGGGTGAAATAATTCACGGAGGGGGGTAAACAATTCAGAGAGGGGTCAAATATTTCACGGAGGGGGGTAAATAATTCACGGAGGGGTCAAATAACTCACGGAGGGGGGTAAACAATTCACAGAGGGGTCAAATAATTCACGGAGGGGGGTAAACAATTCACACAGGGGTCAAATAATTCACGGAGGGGGGTAAATAATTCACGGAGGGGTCAAATAATTCACGGAGGGGGGTAAACCATTCACGGAGGGGTGAAACGATTCACGGAGGGGGGTAAATAATTCACGGAGGGGTGAAAAAATTCACGGAGGGGGGTAAATAATTCACGGAGGGGTCAAATAATTCACGGAGGGGGGTAAATGATTCACGGAGGGGTCAAATAATTCACGGAAGGGGGTAAATAATTCACGGAGGGGTCAAATAATTCACGGAGGGGGGTAAAAAATTCTTAGAGGGGTGAAATAATTCACCGAGGGGGGTAAACAATTCACGGAGGGGTCAAATAATTCACGGTGGGGGGTAAATAATTCACGGAGGGGTCAAATAATTCACGGAGGGGGGTAAACCATTCACGGAGGGGTGAAACGATTCACGGAGGGGGGTAAATAATTCACGGAGGGGTGAAAAAATTCACGGAGGGGGGTAAATAATTCACGGAGGGGTCAAATAATTCACGGAGGGGGGTAAATAATTCACGGAGGGGTCAAATAATTCACGGAGGGGGGTAAATAATTCACGGAGGGGTCAAATAATTCACGGAGGGGGGTAAATAATTCATAGAGGGGTGAAATAATTCACGGAGGGGGGTAAACAATTCACAGAGGGGTCAAATAATTCACGGAGGGGGGTAAATGATTCACGGAGGGGTGAAATAATTCACGGAGGGGGGTAAACAATTCACGGAGGGGTCAAATTATTCACGCAGGGGGGTAAATAATTCACGGAGGGGTCAAATAATTCACGGAGGGGGGTAAATAATTCACAGAGGGGTGAAATAATTCACGGAGGGGGGTAAACAATTCACGGAGGGGTCAAATAATTCACGGAGGGGGGTAAATAATTCTTAGAGGGGTGAAATAATTCACGGAGGGGGGCAAACAATTCACGGAGGGGTCAAATAATTTACGGAGGGGGGTAAATAATTCACGGAGGGGTGAAATAATTCACGGAGGGGGGTAAACAATTCAGAGAGGGGTCAAATATTTCACGGAGGGGGGTAAATAATTCACGGAGGGGTCAAATAACTCATGGAGGGGGGTAAACAATTCACAGAGGGGTCAAATAATTCACGGAGGGGGGTAAACAATTCACACAGGGGTCAAATAATTCACGGAGGGGGGTAAATAATTCACGGAGGGGTCAAATAATTCACGGAGGGGGGTAAACCATTCACGGAGGGGTGAAACGATTCACGGAGGGGGGTAAATAATTCACGGAGGGGTGAAAAAATTCACGGAGGGGGGTAAATAATTCACGGAGGGGTCAAATAATTCACGGAGGGGGGTAAATGATTCACGGAGGGGTCAAAAAATTCACGGAAGGGGGTAAATAATTCACGGAGGGGTCAAATAATTCACGGAGGGGGGTAAAAAATTCTTAGAGGGGTGAAATAATTCACCGAGGGGGGTAAACAATTCACGGAGGGGTCAAATAATTCACGGTGGGGGGTAAATAATTCACGGAGGGGTCAAATAATTCACGGAGGGGGGTAAACAAGTCACGGAGGGGTCAAATAATTCACGGAGGGGGGTAAATAATTCACAGAGGGGTCAAATAAATCACGGAGGGGGGTAAATAATTCACGGAGGGGTCAAACAATTCACGGAGGGGGGTAAATAATTCAAACAGGGGTGAAATAATTCACGGTGGGGGGTAAACAATTCACAGAGGGGTCAAATGATTCACGGAGGGGGGTAAATAATTCACGGAGGGGTGAAATAATTCACGGAGGGGGGTAAACAATTCACGGAGGGGTCAAATAATTCACGGAGGGGGGTAAACAATTCACGGAGGGGTCAAATAATTCACGGAGGGGGGTAAAAAATTCACGGAGGGGTGAAATAATTCACGGAGGGGGGTAAATAATTCACGGAGGGGTGAAACAATTCACAAAGGGAGGTAAATAATTCACGGAGGGGTCAAATAATTCACGGAGGGGGGTAAATAATTCACGGAGGGGTGAAATAATTCACGGAGGGGGGTGAATAATTCACGGAGGGGTCAAATAATTCACGGAGGGGGGTAAATAATTCTTAGAGGGGTGAAATAATTCACGGAGGGGGGCAAACAATTCACGGAGGGGTCAAATAATTTACGGAGGGGGGTAAATAATTCACGGAGGGGTGAAATAATTCACGGTGGGGGGTAAACAATTCAGAGAGGGGTCAAATATTTCACGGAGGGGGGTAAATAATTCACTGAGGGGTCAAATAACTCACGGAGGGGGGTAAACAATTCACAGAGGGGTCAAATAATTCACGGAGGGGGGTAAACAATTCACACAGGGGTCAAATAATTCACGGAGGGGGGTAAATAATTCACGGAGGGGTCAAATAATTCACGGAGGGGGGTAAACCATTCACGGAGGGGTGAAATGATTCACGGAGGGGGGTAAATAATTCACGGAGGGGTGAAAAAATTCACGGAGGGGGGTAAATAATTCACGGAGGGGTCAAATAATTCACGGAGGGGGGTAAATGATTCACGGAGGGGTCAAATAATTCACGGAAGGGGGTAAATAATTCACGGAGGGGTCAAATAATTCACGGAGGGGGGTAAAAAATTCTTAGAGGGGTGAAATAATTCACCGAGGGGGGTAAACAATTCACGGAGGGGTCAAATAATTCACGGTGGGGGGTAAATAATTCACGGAGGGGTCAAATAATTCACGGAGGGGGGTAAACCATTCACGGAGGGGTGAAACGATTCACGGAGGGGGGTAAATAATTCACGGAGGGGTGAAAAAATTCACGGAGGTGGGTAAATAATTCACGGAGGGGTCAAATAATTCACGGAGGGGGGTAAATAATTCACGGAGGGGTCAAATAATTCACGGAGGGGGGTAAATAATTCACGGAGGGGTCAAATAATTCACGGAGGGGGGTAAATAATTCATAGAGGGGTGAAATAATTCACGGAGGGGGGTAAACAATTCACAGAGGGGTCAAATAATTCACGGAGGGGGGTAAATGATTCACGGAGGGGTGAAATAATTCACGGAGGGGGGTAAACAATTCACGGAGGGGTCAAATTATTCACGCAGGGGGGTAAATAATTCACGGAGGGGTCAAATAATTCACGGAGGGGGGTAAATAATTCACAGAGGGGTGAAATAATTCACGGAGGGGGGTAAATAATTCACGGAGGGGTCAAATAATTCACGGAGGGGGGTAAATAATTCTTAGAGGGGTGAAATAATTCACGGAGGGGGGCAAACAATTCACGGAGGGGTGAAATAATTTACGGAGGGGGGTAAATAATTCACGGAGGGGTGAAATAATTCACGGAGGGGGGTAAACAATTCAGAGAGGGGTCAAATATTTCACGGAGGGGGGTAAATAATTCACGGAGGGGTCAAATAACTCATGGAGGGGGGTAAACAATTCACAGAGGGGTCAAATAATTCACGGAGGGGGGTAAACAATTCACACAGGGGTCAAATAATTCACGGAGGGGGGTAAATAATTCACGGAGGGGTCAAATAATTCACGGAGGGGGGTAAACCATTCACGGAGGGGTGAAACGATTCACGGAGGGGGGTAAATAATTCACGGAGGGGTGAAAAAATTCACGGAGGGGGGTAAATAATTCACGGAGGGGTCAAATAATTCACGGAGGGGGGTAAATGATTCACGGAGGGGTCAAAAAATTCACGGAAGGGGGTAAATAATTCACGGAGGGGTCAAATAATTCACGGAGGGGGGTAAAAAATTCTTAGAGGGGTGAAATAATTCACCGAGGGGGGTAAACAATTCACGGAGGGGTGAAATAATTCACGGTGGGGGGTAAATAATTCACGGAGGGGTCAAATAATTCACGGAGGGGGGTAAACCATTCACGGAGGGGTGAAACGATTCACGGAGGGGGGTAAATAATTCACGGAGGGGTGAAAAAATTCACGGAGGGGGGTAAATAATTCACGGAGGGGTCAAATAATTCACGGAGGGGGGTAAATAATTCACGGAGGGGTCAAATAATTCACGGAGGGGGGTAAATAATTCACGGAGGGGTCAAATAATTCACGGAGGGGGGTAAATAATTCACAGAGGGGTGAAATAATTCACGGAGGGGGGTAAACAATTCACAGAGGGGTCAAATAATTCACGGAGGGGGGTAAATGATTCACGGAGGGGTGAAATAATTCACGGAGGGGGGTAAACAATTCACGGAGGGGTCAAATTATTCACGCAGGGGGGTAAATAATTCACGGAGGGGTCAAATAATTCACGGAGGGGGGTAAATAATTCACAGAGGGGTCAAATAATTCACGGAGGGGGGTAAATAATTCACGGAGGGGTCAAATAATTCACGGAGGGGTGAAATAATTCACGGAGGGGGGTAAATAATTCACAGAGGGGTGAAATAGTTATCGGAGGGGGGTAAATAATTCACAGAGGGGTCAAATAATTCACCGAGGGGGGTAAATGATTCACGGAGGGGTCAAATAATTCACGGAGGGGGCTAAACAATTCACGGAGGGGTGAAAGAATTCACGGAGGGGGGTAAGTAATTCACGGAGGGGTCAAATAATTCACGGAGGGGGGTAAACAATTCACGGAGGGGTCAAATAATTCACGGAGGGGGGTAAACAATTCACGGAGAGGTCAAATAATTCACGGAGGGGGGTAAATAATTCACGGAGGGGTGAAATAATTCACGGAGGGGGGTAAACAATCACGGAGGGGTCAAATGATTCACGGAGGGGTCAAAGAATTCACGGAGGGGGGTAAATAATTCACGGAGGGGTGAAATAATTCACGGAGGGGGTTAAATAATTCACGGAGGGGTCATTTAATTCACGGAGGGGGGTAAATAATTCACGGAGGGGTCAAATAATTCACGGAGGGGGGTAAATAATTCACGGAGGGGTGAAATAATTCACCGAGGGGGGTAAATAATTCACGGAGGGGTCAAAAAATTCACGGAGGGGGGTAAATAATTCACGGAGGGGTCAAAAAATTCAGGGAGGGGGGTAAAAAATTCACACAGGGGTCAAATAATTCACGGAGGGGGGTAAACAATTCACGGAGGGGTCAAAAAATTCACGGAGGGGGGTGAATAATTCACGGAGGGGTCAAATAATTCACGGAGGGGGGTAAACAATTCACGGAGGGGTGAAACAATTCACGGAGGGGGGTAAACAATTCACGGAGGGGTCAAATAATTCACGGGGGGGGGGTAAACAATTCACGGAGGGGTGAAAAAATTCACGGAGGGGGGTAAATAATTCACGGAGGGGTCAAATAATTTCCGAAGGGGGGTAAATAATTCACAGAGGGGTGAAATGATTCACGGAGGGGGGTAAATAATTCACGGAGGGATCAAATAATTCACGGAGGGGGGTAAATAATTCACAGAGGGGTGAAAAAATTCACGGAGGGGGGTAAATAATTCACGGAGGGGTCAAATAATTCACGGAGGGGGGTAAACAATTCACGGAGGGGTCAAATAATTCACGGAGGGGGGTAAACAATCACGGAGGGGTCAAATAATTCACGGAGGGGGGTAAACAATTCACGGAGAGGTCAAATAATTCACGGAGGGGGGTAAATAATTCACGGAGGGGTGAAATAATTCACGGAGGGGGGTAAACAATCACGGAGGGGTCAAATGATTCACGGAGGGGGGTAAATAATTCACGGAGGGGTCAAATAATTCACGGAGGGGGGTAAATAATTCACGGAGGGGTGAAATAATTCACCAAGGGGGGTAAACAATTCACGGAGGGGTCAAATAACTCACGGAGGGGGGTAAATAATTCACCGAGGGGTCAAATAATTCACGGAGGGGGGTAAACAATTCACAGAGGGGTCAAATAATTCACGGAGGGGGGTTAACAATTCACAGAGGGGTCAAAAAATTCACAGAGGGGGGTAAATAATTCACGGAGGGGTGAAACAATTCACGGAGGGGGGTAAACAATTCACGGAGGGGTCAAATAATTCACGGAGGGGGGTAAACAATTCACGGAGGGGTGAAAAAATTCACGGAGGGGGGTAAATAATTCACTGAGGGGTCAAATAATTCCCGAAGGGGGGTAAATAATTCACGGAGGGGTGAAAAAATTCACGGAGGGGGGTAAATAATTCACGGAGGGGTCAAATAATTCACGGAGGGGGGTAAATAATTCACGGAGGGGTCAAATAATTCACGGAGGGGGGTAAATAATTCACGGAGGGGTCAAATAATTCACGGAGGGGGGTAAACAATTCACAGAGGGGTCAAAAAATTCACGGAGGGGGGTAAATAATTCACAGAGGGGTCAAATAATTCACGGAGGGGGGTAAACAATTCACGGAGGGGTGAAACAATTCACGGAGGGGGGTAAACAATTCACGGAGGGGTCAAATAATTCACGGAGGGGGGTAAACAATTCACGGAGGGGTGAAAAAATTCACGGAGGGGGGTAAATAATTCACAGAGGGGTCAAATAATTCCCGAAGGGGGGTAAATAATTCACGGAGGGGTGAAAAAATTCACGGAGGGGGGTAAATAATTCACGGAGGCGTCAAAAAATTCACGGAGGGGGGTAAATAATTCACGGAGGGGTCAAATAATTCACGGAGGGGGGTAAATAATTCACGGAGGGGTGAAATAATTCACGGAGGGGGGTAAATAATTCACGGAGGGGTCAAATAATTCACGGAGGGGGGTAAACAATTCACGGAGGGGTCAAATAATTCACGGAGGGGGGTAAATAATTCACAAAGGGGTCAAAAAATTCATGGAGATGGGTAAATAATTCATGGAGGGGTCAAATAATTCACGGAGGGGTGAAATAATTCACGGACGGGGGTAAATAATTCACAGAGGGGTGAAATAGTTATCGGAGGGGGGTAAATAATTCACAGAGGGGTCAAATAATTCACCGAGGGGGGTAAATGATTCACGGAGGGGTCAAATAATTCACGGAGGGGGGTAAACAATTCACGGAGGGGTGAAAGAATTCACGGAGGGGGGTAAATAATTCACGGAGGGGTCAAATAATTCACGGAGTGGGGTAAACGATTCACGGAGGGGTCAAATAATTCACGGAGGGGGGTAAACAATTCACAGAGGGGTCAAATAATTCACGCAGGGGGGTAAACAATCACGGAGGGGTCAAATAATTCACGGAGGGGGGTAAACAATTCACGGAGAGGTCAAATAACTCACGGAGGGGTCAAATGATTCACGGAGGGGTGAAATAATTCACGGAGGGGGGTAAACGATTCACGGAGGGGTCAAATAATTCACGAAGGGGGGTAAACAATTCACGGAGGGGTCAAATAATTCACGGAGGGGGGTAAATAATTCACGGAGGGGTGAAATAATTCACCGAGGGGGGTAAACAATTCACGGAGGGGTCAAAAAATTCACGGAGGGGGGTAAACAATTCACGGAGGGGTGAAAGAATTCACGGAGGGGGGTAAATAATTCACGGAGGGGTCAAATAATTCACGGAGGGGGGTAAACAATTCACGGAGAGGTCAAATAATTCACGGAGGGGGGTAAATAATCCACGGAGGGGTGAAATAATTCACGGAGGGGGGTAAACAATCACGGAGGGGTCAAATGATTCACGGAGGGGTCAAATAATTCACGGAGGGGGGTAAACGATTCACGGAGGGGTCAATTAATTCACGGAGGGGGGTAAATAATTCACGGAGGGGTCAAATAATTCACGGAGGGGGGTAAATAATTCACGGAGGGGTGAAATAATTCACCGAGGGGGGTAAATAATTCACGGAGGGGTCAAATAATTCACGGAGGGGGGTAAATAATTCACGGAGGGATCAAAAAATTCACGGAGGGGGGTAAACAATTCACACAGGGGTCAAATAATTCACGGAGGGGGGTAAACAATTCACGGAGGGGTCAAAAAATTCACGGAGGGGGGTGAATAATTCACGGAGGGGTCAAATAAATCACGGAGGGGTGAAATAATTCACGGAGGGGGGTAAACAATTCACGGAGGGGTCAAATAATTCACGGGGGGGGGGTAAACAATTCACGGAGGGGTGAAAAAATTCACGGAGGGGGGTAAATAATTCACGGAGGGGTCAAATAATTCCCGAAGGGGGGTAAATAATTCACAGAGGGGTGAAATGATTCACGGAGGGGGGTAAATAATTCACGGAGGGATCAAATAATTCACGGAGGGGGGTAAATAATTCACAGAGGGGTGAAATAATTCACGGAGGGGGTTAAATAATTCACGGAGGGGTCAAATAATTCACGGAGGGGGGTAAACAATTCACGGAGGGGTCAAATAATTCACGGAGGGGGGTAAACAATCACGGAGGGGTCAAATAATTCACGGAGGGGGGTAAACGATTCACGGAGAGGTCAAATAATTCACGGAGGGGGGTAAATAATTCACGGAGGGGTGAAATAATTCACGGAGGGGGGTAAACAATCACGGAGGGGTCAAATGATTCACGGAGGGGGGTAAATAATTCACGGAGGGGTCAAATAATTCACGGAGGGGGGTAAATAATTCACGGAGGGGTGAAAGAATTCACCAAGGGGGGTAAACAATTCACGGAGGGGTCAAATAACTCACGGAGGGGGGTAAATAATTCACCGAGGGGTCAAATAGTTCACGGAGGGGGGTAAACAATTCACAGAGGGGTCAAATAATTCACGGAGGGGGGTTAACAATTCACAGAGGGGTCAAAAAATTCACAGAGGGGGGTAAATAATTCACGGAGGGGTGAAACAATTCACGGAGGGGGTAAACAATTCACGGAGGGGTCAAATAATTCACGGAGGGGGGTAAACAATTCACGGAGGGGTGAAAAAATTCACGGAGGGGGGTAAATAATTCACAGAGGGGTCAAATAATTCCCGAAGGGGGGTAAATAATTCACGGAGGGGTGAAAAAATTCACGGAGGGGGGTAAATAATTCACGGAGGGGTCAAATAATTCACGGAGGGGGGTAAATAATTCACGGAGGGGTCAAATAATTCACGGAGGGGGGTAAATAATTCACGGAGGGGTCAAATAATTCACGGAGGGGGGTAAATAATTCACAGAGGGGTGAAAAAATTCACGGAGGGGGGTAAACAATTCACAGAGGGGTCAAAAAATTCACGGAGGGGGGTAAATAATTCACAGAGGGGTCAAATAATTCACGGAGGGGGGTAAACAATTCACGGAGGGGTGAAACAATTCACGGAGGGGGGTAAACAATTCACGGAGGGGTCAAATAATTCACGGAGGGGGGTAAACAATTCACGGAGGGGGGAAAAATTCACGGAGGGGGGTAAATAATTCACAGAGGGGTCAAATAATTCCCGAAGGGGGGTAAATAATTCACGGAGGGGTGAAAAAATTCACGGAGGGGGGTAAATAATTCACGGAGGGGTCAAATAATTCACGGAGGGGGGTAAATAATTCACGGAGGGGTCAAATAATTCACGGAGGGGGGTAAATAATTCACGGAGGGGTGAAATAATTCACGGAGGGGGGTAAACAATTCACGGAGGGGTCAAATAATTCACGGAGGGGGGTAAACAATTCACGGAGGGGTCAAATAATTCACGGAGGGGGGTAAATAATTCACAAAGGGGTCAAAAAATTCATGGAGATGGGTAAATAATTCATGGAGGGGTCAAATAATTCACGGAGGGGTGAAATAATTCACGGACGGGGGTAAATAATTCACAGAGGGGTGAAATAGTTATCGGAGGGGGGTAAATAATTCACAGAGGGGTCAAATAATTCAACGAGGGGGGTAAATGATTCACGGAGGGGTCAAATAATTCACGGAGGGGGGTAAACAATTCACGGAGGGGTGAAAGAATTCACGGAGGGGGGTAAATAGTTCACGGAGGGGTCAAATAATTCACGGAGGGGGGTAAACGATTCAGGGAGGGGTCAAATAATTCACGGAGGGGGGTAAACAATTCACAGAGGGGTCAAATAATTCACGCAGGGGGGTAAACAATCACGGAGGGGTGAAATAATTCACGGAGGGGGGTAAACAATCACGGAGGGGTCAAATGATTCACGGAGGGGTCAAATAATTCACGGAGGGGGGTAAACGATTCACGGAGGGGTCAAATAATTCACGAAGGGGGGTAAACAATTCACGGAGGGGTCAAATAATTCACGGAGGGGGGTAAATAATTCACGGAGGGGTGAAATAATTCACCGAGGGGGGTAAACAATTCACGGAGGGGTCAAATAATTCACGGAGGGGGGTAAATAATTCACGGAGGGGTCAAATAATTCACGGAGGGGGGTAAACAATTCACGGAGGGGTCAAATAATTCACGGAGGGGGGTAAACAATTCACGGAGGGGTCAAAAAATTCACGGAGGGGGGTGAATAATTCACGGAGGGGTCAAATAATTCACGGAGGGGGGTAAAGGATTCACAGAGGGGTCAAATAATTCACGGAGGGGGGTAAACAATTCATGGAGGGGTCAAATAACTCACGGAGGGGGGTAAATAATTCACGGAGGGGTCAAATAATTCACGGAGGGGGGTGAAAAATTGACAGAGGGGTCAAATAATTCATGGAGGGGGGTAAATAATTCACGGAGGGGTGAAACAATTCACGGAGGGGGGTAAACAATTCACGGAGGGGTCAAATAATTCACGGGGGGGGTAAACGATTCACGGAGGGGTGAAAAAATTCACGGAGGGGGGTAAATAATTCACGGAGGGGTCAAATAATTTCCGAAGGGGGGTAAATAATTCACCGAGGGGTGAAATGATTCACGGAGGGGGGTAAAAAATTCACGGAGGGGTCAAATGATTCACGGGAGGGGGGTAAATAATTCACGGAGGGGTGAAATAATTCACGGAGGGGGGTAAATAATTCACGGAGGGGTCAAAAAATTCACGGAGGGGGGTAAACAATTCACGGAGGGGTCAAATGATTCACGGAGGGGGGTAAACAATCACGGAGGGGTCAAATAATTCACGGAGGGGGGTAAACAATTCACGGAGAGGTCAAATAATTCACGGAGGGGGGTAAATAATTCACCGAGGGGTGAAAAAATTCACGGAGGGGGGTAAACAATCACGGAGGGTTCAAATGATTCACGGAGGGGGGTAAATAATTCACGGAGGGGTCAAATAATTCACGGAGGGGGGTAAATAATTCACGGAGGGATGAAACAATTCACCGAGGGGGGTAAACGATTCACGGAGGGGTCAAATAATTCACACAGGGGGGTAAACGATTCACGGAGGGGTCAAATAATTCACGGAGGGGGGTAAATAATTCACGGAGGGGTCAAAAAACTCACGGAGGGGGGTAAACAATTCACAGAGGGGTCAAATAATTCACGGAGGGGGGTAAACAATTCACAGAGGGGTCAAAAAATTCACGGAGGGGGGTAAATAATTCACGGAGGGGTCAAATAATTCACGGAGGGGGGTAAATAATTCACGGAGGGGTGAAACAATTCACGGAGGGGGGTAAACAATTCACGGAGGGGTGAAAAAATTCACGGAGGGGGGTAAATAATTCACGGAGGGGTCAAATAATTCCCGAAGGGGGGTAAATAATTCACAAAGGGGTGAAATGATTCACGGAGGGGGGTAAAAAATTCACGGAGGGGTCAAATAAATCACGGAGGGGGGTAAATAATTCACAGAGGGGTGAAATAATTCACGGAGGGGGGTAAATAATTCACGGAGGGGTCAAATAATTCACGGAGAGGGGTAAACAATTCACGGAGGGGTCAAATAATTCACGGATGGGGGTAAACAATCACGGAGGGGTCAAATAATTCACGGAGGGGGGTAAACAATTCACGGAGAGGTCAAAGAATTCACGGAGGGGGGTAAATAATTCACGGAGGGGTGAAATAATTCACGGAGGGGGGTAAACAATCACGGAGGGGTCAAATGATTCACGGAGGGGGGTAAATAATTCACGGAGGGGTCAAATAATTCACGGAGGGGGGTAAATAATTCACGGAGGGGTGAAATAATTCACGGAGGGGGGTAAACAATCACGGAGGGGTCAAATGATTCACGGAGGGGGGTAAATAATTCACGGAGGGGTCAAATAATTCACGGAGGGGGGTAAACAATTCATGGAGGGGGGTAAATAATTCACGGAGGGGTCAAAAAATTCACGGAGGGGTGAAATAATTCACGGAGGTGGGTAAACAATCACGGAGGGGTCAAATGATTCACAGAGGGGGGTAAATAATTCACGGAGGGGTCAAATAATTCACGGAGGGGGGTAAAAATTTCACGGAGGGGTGAAATAATTCACGGAGGGGGGTAAACAATCACGGAGGGGTGAAACAATTCACGGAGGGGGGTAAACAATTCACGGAGGGGTCAAATAATTCACGGAGGGGGGTAAACAATTCACGGAGGGGTGAAAAAATTCACGGAGGGGGGTAAATAATTCACGGAGGGGTCAAATAATTCCCGAAGGGGGGTAAATAATTCACAGAGGGGTGAAATGATTCACGGAGGGGGGTAAATAATTCACGGAGGGGTCAAATAATTCACGGAGGGGGGTAAATAATTCACAGAGGGGCGAAATAATTCACGGAGGGGGGTAAATAATTCACGGAGGGGTGAAATAATTCACGGAGGGGGGTAAACAATTCACAGAGGGGTCAAATAATTCACGGAGGGGGGTAAACAATTCACACAGGGGTCAAATAATTCACGGAGGGGGGTAAATAATTCACAGAGGGGTCAAATAATTCACGGAGGGGGGTAAACGATTCACGGAGGGGTCAAATAATTCACGGAGGGGGGTAAATAATTCACGGAGGGGTCAAATAATTCACGAAGGGGGGTAAATAATTCACGTAGGGGTGAAATAATTCACGGAGGGGGGTAAACAATTCACGGAGGGGTCAAATAATTCACGGAGGGGGGTAAATAATTCACGGAGGGGTCAAATAATTCACGGAGTGGGGTAAACAATTCACGGAGGGGTCAAATAATTCCCGAAGGGGGGTAAATAATTCACAGCGGGGTGAAATGATTCACGGAGGGGTTAAATAATTCACGGAGGGGTCAAATAATCCACGGAGGGGGGTAAATAATTCAGAGAGGGGTCAAATAATTCACGGAGGGGGGTAAATAATTCACGGAGGGGTCAAATAAATCACACAGGGGGGTAAACGATTCACGGAGGGGTCAAATAATTCACGGAGGGGGGTAAATAATTCACGGAGGGTCAAATAATTCACGGAGGGGGGTAAATGATTCACGGAGGGGTCAAATAATTCACGGAGGGGGGTAAACAATTCACGGAGGGGTCAAATAATTCACGGAGGGGGGTAAATAATTCACGGAGGGGTCAAATACTTCACGGAGGGGGGTAAATAATTCACAGAGGGGTCAAATAATTCACGGAGGGGGGTAAACAATTCACAGAGGGGTCAAAAAATTCACGGAGGGGGGTAAACAATTCACAGAGGGGTCAAATAATTCACGGAGGGGGGTAAACAATTCACACAGGGGTCAAATAATTCACGGAGGGGGGTAAATAATTCACGGAGGGGTCAAATAATTCACGGAGGGGAGTAAATCATTCACGGAGGGGTGAAACAATTCACGGAGGGGGGTAAACAATTCACGGAGGGGTCAAATAATTCACGGAGGGGGGCAAATAATTCACAGAGGGGTCAAATAATTCACGGAGGGGGGTAAATAATTCACGGAGGGGTGAAACAATTGACGAAGGGGGGTAAATAATTCACGGAGGGGTGAAATAATTCACCGAGGGGGGTAAATAATTCACGGAGGGGTCAAATGATTCACGGAGGGGGGTAAATAATTCACAGAGGGGTGAAATAATTCACGAAGAAGGGTAAATAATTCACGGCGGGGGGTAAACAATTCACAGAGGGGTCAAATAATTCACGGAGGGGGGTAAATAATTCACAGAGGGGTCAAATAATTCACGGAGGGGGGTAAATAATTCACGGAGGGGTCAAATAATTCACGGAGGGGGGTAAATAATTCACGGAGGGGTCAAATAATTCACGGAGGGGGGTAAATAATTCACAGAGGGGTGAAATAATTCACGGAGGGGGGTAAACAATTCACAGAGGGGTCAAATAATTCACGGAGGGGGGTAAATGATTCACGGAGGGGTGAAATAATTCACGGAGGGTGGTAAACGATTCACGGAGGGGTCAAATAATTCACGGAGGGGGGTAAACAATTCACGGAGTGGTCAAATAATTCACGGAGGGGGGTAAATAATTCACAGAGGGGTAAAATAATTCACGGAGGGGGGTAAATGATTCATGGAGGGGTCAAATAATTCACGGAGGGGTGAAATAATTGAGGGAGGGGGGTAAATAATTCACAGAGGGGTGAAATAGTTATCGGAGGGGGGTAAATAATTCACACAGGGGTCAAATAATTCACCGAGGGGGGTAAATGATTCACGGAGAGGTCAAATAATTCACGGAGGGGGGTAAACAATTCACGGAGGGGTGAAAGAATTCACGGAGGGGGGTAAATAATTCACGGAGGGGTCAAATAATTCACGGAGGGGTGAAACAATTCACGGAGGGGTCAAATAATTTACGGAGGGGGGTAAACAATCACGGAGGGGTCAAATAATTCACGGAGGGGGGTAAACAATTCACGGAGGGGTCAAATAATTCACGGAGGGGGGTAAATAATTCACGGAGGGGGGTAAATAATTCACGGAGGGGGGTAAACAATCACGGAGGGGTCAAATGATTCACGGAGGGGTCAAATAATTCACGGAGGGGGGTAAACGATTCACGCAGGGGTCAAATAATTCACGGAGGGGGGTAAATAATTCACGGAGGGGTCAAATAATTCACGGAGGGGGGTAAATAATTCACGGAGGCGTGAAATAATTCACCGAGGGGGGTAAACAATTCACGGAGGGGTCAAATGATTCACGGAGGGGAGTAAATAATTCACGGAGGGGTCAAATAATTCACGGAGGGGGGCAAACAATTCACAGAGGGGTCAAATAATTCACGGAGGGGGGTAAATAATTCACGGAGGGGGGTAAATAATTCACGGAGGGGGGTAAACAATCACGGAGGGGTCAAATGATTCACGGAGGGGTCAAATAATTCACGGAGGGGGGCAAACAATTAACAGAGGGGTCAAATAATTCACGGAGGGGGGTAAACAATTCACGGAGGGGTCAAATAATTCACGGAGGGGGGTAAATAATTCACGGAGGGGTGAAACAATTCACGGAGGGGGGTAAATAATTCACGGAGGGGGGTAAACAATCACGGAGGGGTCAAATGATTCACGGAGGGGTCAAATCATTCACGGAGGGGGGTAAACGATTCACACAGGGGTCAAATAATTCACAGAGGGGGGTAAATAATGCACGGAGGGGTAAAATAATTCACAGAGGGGGGTAAATAATTCACAGAGGGGGATAAACAATTCACGGAGGGGGGTAAACAATTCACGGAGGGGTCAAATAATTCACGGAGGGGGGTAAATAATTCACGGAGGGGTCAAATAATTCACGGAGGGGGGTAAATAATTCACGGAGGGGTGAAATAATTCACCGAGGGGGGTAAACAATTCACGGAGGGGTCAAATAACTCACAGAGGGGGGTAAATAATTCACGGAGGGGTCAAATAATTCACGGAGGGGGGTAAACAATTCACAGAGGGGTCAAATAATTCACGGAGGGGGGTAAACAATTCACGGAGGGGTAAAAAAATTCACGGAGGGGGGTAAATAATTCACGGAGGGCTCAAATAATTCCCGAAGGGGGGTAAATAATTCACAGAGGGGTGAAATGATTCACGGAGGGGGGTAAATAATTCACGGAGGGGTCAAATAATTCATGGAGGGGGGTAAATAATTCACAGAGGGGTGAAATAATTCACGGAGGGGGGTAAATAATTCACGGAGGGGTCAAATAATTCACGGAGGGGGGTAAACAATTCACGGAGGGGTCAAATAATTCACGGAGGGGGGTAAACAATCACGGAGGGGTCAAATAATTCACGGAGGGGGGTAAACAATTCACTGAGGGAATTATTTAACGGAGGGGGGTAAATAATTCACAGAGGGGTCAAATAATTCACGGAGGGGGGTAAACAATTCACAGAGGGGTCAAATAATTCACGGAGGGGGGTAAACAATTCACGGAGGGGTCAAAAAATTCCCGAAGGGGGGTAAATCATTCACAGAGGGGTGAAATGATTCACGGAGGGGGGTAAATAATTCACGGAGGGGTCAAAAGATTCACGGAGGGGGGTAAATAATTCACAGAGGGGTGAAATAATTCACGGAGGGGGGTGAAAATTTCACGGAGGGGTCAAATAATTCACGGAGGGGGGTAAACAATTCACGGAGGGGTCAAATAATTCACGGAGGGGGGTAAACAATCACGGAGGGGTCAAATAATTCACGGAGGGGGGTAAACAATTCACTGAGGGAATTATTTAACGGAGGGGGGTAAATAATTCACGGAGGCGTGAAATAATTCACCGAGGGGGGTAAAGAATCACGGAGGGGTCAAACGATTCACGGAGGGCTCAAATAATTCACGGAGGGGTCAAATAATTCACGGAGGAGGGCAAATAATTCACAGAGGGGTGAAATAATTCACGGAGGGGCGTAAATAATTCACGGAGGCGTCAAATCATTCACGGAGGGGGGTAAATAATTCACGGAGGGGTCAAATAATTCACGGAGGGGGGTAAATAATTCACGGAGGGGTGAAATAATTCACCGAGGGGGGTAAACAATTCACGGAGGGGTCAAATAATTCACGGAGGGGGGTAAATAATTCACGGAGGGGTCAAATAATTCACGGAGGGGGGTAAACAATTCACAGAGGGGTCAAATAATTCACGGAGGGGGGTAAACAATTCACAGAGGGGTCAAAAAATTCACGGAGGGGGGTAAATAATTCACGGAGGGGTCAAATAATTCACGGAGGGGGGTAAATAATTCACGGAGGGGTGAAACAATTCACGGAGGGGGGTAAACAATTCACGGAGGGGTCAAATAATTCACGGAGGGGGGTAAACAATTCACGGAGGGGTGAAAAAATTCACGGAGGGGGGTAAATAATTCACGGAGGGGTCAAATAATTCCCGAAGGGGGGTAAATAATTCACACAGGGGTCAAATAATTCACGGAGGGGGGTAAATAATTCACAGAGAGGTCAAATAATTCACGGAGGGGGGTAAACGATTCACGGAGGGGTCAAATAATTCACGGAGGGGGGTAAACAATTCACGGAGGGGTGAAATAATTCACAAAGGGGGGTAAACAATTCACAGAGGGGTCAAATAATTCACGGAGGGGGGTAAACAATTCACACAGGGGTTAATTAATTCACGGAGGGGGGTAAATAATTCACAGAGGGGTCAAAAAATTCACGGAGGGGTCAAATGATTCACGGAGGGGTGAAATAATTCACGGAGGGGGGTAAACAATTCACGGAGGGGTCAAATAATTCACGGAGGGGGGTAAATAATTCACGGAGGGGTCAAATAATTCACGGAGGGGGGTAAACAATTCACGGAGGGGTCAAATAATTCCCGAAGGGGGGTAAATAATTCACAGCGGGGTGAAATGATTCACGGAGGGGGGTAAATAATTCACGGAGGGGTCAAATAATCCACGGAGGGGGGTAAATAATTCACAGAGGGGTGAAAAAATTCACGGAGGGGGGTAAATAATTCACGGAGGGGTCAAATAATTCACGGAGGGGGGTAAGCAATTCACAGAGGGGTCAAATAATTCACGGAGGGGGGTAAACAATTCACACAGGGGTCAAATAATTCACGGAGGGAGGTAAATAATTCACAGAGGGGTCAAATAATTCACGGAGGGGGGTAAACGATTCACGGAGGGGTCAAATAATTCACGGAGGGGGGTAAATAATTCACGGAGGGGTCAAATAATTCACGGAGGGGGGTAAATAATTCACGGAGGGCTGAAATAATTCACGGAGGGGGGTAAAAAATTCACGGAGGGGTCAAATAATTCACGGAGGGGGGTAAACGATTCACGGAGGGGTCAAATAATTCACGGAGGGGGGTAAATAATTCACAGAGGGGTCAAATAATTCACGGAGGGGGGTAAACAATTCACAGAGGGGTCAAAAAATTCACGGAGGGGGGATAAACAATTCACAGAGGGGTCAAATAATTCACGGAGGGGGGTAAACAATTCACACAGGGGTCAAATAATTCACGGAGGGGGGTAAATAATTCACGGAGAGGTCAAATAATTCACGGAGGGGTGTAAATCATTCACGGAGGGGTGAAACAATTCACGGAGGGGGGTAAACAATTCACGGAGGGGTCAAATGATTCACGGAGGGGGGCGAATAATTCACCGAGGGGTCAAATAATTCACGGAGGGGGGTAAATAATTCACGGAGGGGTGAAACAATTGACGAAGGGGGGTAAATAATTCACGGAGGGGTGAAATAATTCACCGAGGGGGGTAAATAATTCACGGAGGGGTCAAATAATTCACGGAGGGGGGTAAATAATTCACACAGGGGTGAAATAATTCACGAAGAAGGGTAAATAATTCACGGAGGGGGGGTAAACAATTCACAGAGGGGTCAAATAATTCACGGAGGGGGGTAAATAATTCACAGAGAGGTCAAATAATTCACGGAGGGGGGTAAATAATTCACGGAGGGGTCAAATAATTCACGGAGGGGGGTAAATAATTAACGGAGGGGTCAAATAATTCACGGAGGGGGGTAAATAATTCACAGAGAGGTCAAATAATTCACGGAGGGGGGTAAACAATTCACAGAGGGGTCAAAAAATTCACGGAGGGGGGTAAACAATTCACAGAGGGGTCCAATGATTCACGGAGGGGGGTAAATAATTCACGGAGGGGTCAAATAATTCACGGAGGGGGGTAAACAATTCACGGAGGGGTCAAATAATTCACGGAGAGGTGTAAATCATTCACGGAGGGGTGAAACAATTCACGGAGGGGGGTAAACAATTCACGGAGGGGTCAAATAATTCACGGAGGGGGGCAAATAATTCACCGAGGGGTCAAATAATTCACGGAGGGGGGTAAATAATTCACGGAGGGGTGAAACAATTGACGAAGGGGGGTAAATAATTCACGGAGGGGTGAAATAATTCACCAAGGGGGGTAAATAATTCACGGAGGGGTCAAATAATTCACGGAGGGGGGTAAATAATTCACAGAGGGGTCAAATAATTCACGGAGGGGGGTAAATAATTCACGGAGGGGTCAAATAATTCACGGAGGGGGGTAAATAATTCACAGGGGGGTGAAATAATTCACGGAGGGGGGTAAACAATTCACAGAGGGGTCAAATAATTCACGGAGGGGGGTAAACAATTCACAGAGGGGTCAAAAAATTCACGGAGGGGGGTAAACAATTCACAGAGGGGTCCAATGATTCACGGAGGGGGGTAAATAATTCACGGAGGGGTCAAATAATTCACGGAGGGGGGTAAACAATTCACGGAGGGGTCAAATAATTCACGGAGAGGTGTAAATCATTCACGGAGGGGTGAAACAATTCACGGAGGGGGGTAAACAATTCACGGAGGGGTCAAATAATTCACGGAGGGGGGCAAATAATTCACCGAGGGGTCAAATAATTCACGGAGGGGGGTAAATAATTCACGGAGGGGTGAAACAATTGACGAAGGGGGGTAAATAATTCACGGAGGGGTGAAATAATTCACCAAGGGGGGTAAATAATTCACGGAGGGGTCAAATAATTCACGGAGGGGGGTAAATAATTCACAGAGGGGTCAAATAATTCACGGAGGGGGGTAAATAATTCACGGAGGGGTCAAATAATTCACGGAGGGGGGTAAATAATTCACAGGGGGGTGAAATAATTCACGGAGGGGGGTAAACAATTCACAGAGGGGTCAAATAATTCACGGAGGGGGGTAAATGATTCACGGAGGGGTGAAATCATTCACGGAGGGGGGTAAACGATTCACGGAGGGGTCAAATAATTCACGGAGGGGGGTAAACAATTCACGGAGGGGTCAAATAATTCACGGAGGGGGGTAAATAATTCACAGAGGGGTCAAATAATTCACGGAGGGGGGTAAATAATTCATGGAGGGGTCAAATAATTCACGGAGGGGTGAAATAATTCACGGAGGGGGGTAAATAATTCACAGAGGGGTGAAATAGTTATCGGAGGGGGGTAAATAATTCACAGAGGGGTCAAATAATTCACCGAGGGGGGTAAATGATTCACGGAGGGGTCAAATAATTCACGGAGGGGGGTAAACAATTCACGGAGGGGTGAAAGAATTCACGGAGGGGGGTAAATAATTCACGGAAGGGTGAAATAATTCACGGAGGGGGGTAAACGATTCACGGAGGGGTCAAATAATTCACGGAGGGGGGTAAACAATTCACAGAGGGGTCAAATAATTCACGGAGGGGGGTAAACAATCACGGAGGGGTCAAATAATTCACGGAGGGGGGTAAACAATTCACGGAGAGGTCAAATAATTCACGGAGGGGGGTAAATAATTCACGGAGGGGGGTAAATAATTCACGGAGGGGGGTAAACAATCACGGAGGGGTCAAATGATTCACGGAGGGGTCAAATAATTCACGGAGGGGGGTAAACGATTCACAGAGGGGTCAAATAATTCACGGAGGGGGGTAAATAATTCACGGAGGGGTGAAATCATTCACGGAGGGGGGTAAATAATTCACGGAGGGGTGAAATAATTCACGGAGGGGGGTAAACTATTCACGGAGGGGTCAAAAAATTCACGGAGGGGGCTAAATAATTCACGGAGGGGTCAAATAATTCACGGAGGGGGTAAATAATTCACGGAGGGGTGAAACAATTCACGGAGGGGGGTAAACAATTCACGGAGGGGGGTAAACAATCACGGAGGGGTCAAATGATTCACGGAGGGGTCAAATAATTCACAGAGGGGGGTAAACGATTCACGGAGGGGTCAAATAATTCACGAAGGGGGGTAAATAATTCACGGAGGGGTCAAATAATTCACGGAGGGGTCAAATAATTCACAGAGGGGGGTAAACGATTCACGGAGGGGTCAAATAATTCACGGAGGGGGGTAAACAATTCACAGAGGGGTCAAATAATTCACGGAGGGGGGTAAACAATCACGGAGGGGTCAAATAATTCACGAAGGGGGCCAAACAATTCACGGAGAGGTCAAATAATTCACGGAGGGGGGTAAATAATTCACGGAGGGGGGTAAATAATTCACGGAGGGGGGTAAACAATCACGGAGGGGTCAAATAATTCACCGAGGGGGGTAAACAATTCACGGAGGGGTCAAATGATTCGGGGAAGAGAGTAAATAATTCACGGAGGGGTCAAATGATTCACGGAGGGGAGTAAATAATTCACGGAGGGGTGAAATAATTCACGGAGGGGGGTAAACTATTCACGGAGGGGTCAAAAAATTCACGGAGGGGGCTAAATAATTCACGGAGGGGTCAAATAATTCACGGAGGGGGGTAAATAATTCACGGAGGGGTGAAACAATTCACGGAGGGGGGTAAACAATTCACGGAGGGGGGTAAACAATCACGGAGGGGTCAAATGATTCACGGAGGGGTCAAATAATTCACAGAGGGGGGTAAACGATTCACGGAGGGGTCAAATAATTCACGAAGGGGGGTAAATAATTCACGGAGGGGTCAAATAATTCACAGAGGGGGGTAAATAATTCACGGAGGGGTGAAATAATTCACCGAGGGGGGTAAACAATTCACGGAGGGGTCAAATAATTCACTGAGGGGGGTAAATAATTCATGGAGGGGTCAAATAATTCACGGAGGGGGGTAAATAATTCACGGAGGGGTGAAATAATTCACCGAGGGGGGTAAACAATTCACGGAGGGGTCAAATAACTCACAGAGGGGGGTAAATAATTCACGGAGGGGTCAAATAATTCACGGAGTGGGGTAAACAATTCACAGAGGGGTCAAATAATTCACGGAGGGGGGTAAACAATTCACGGAGGGGTAAAAAAATTCACGGAGGGGGGTAAATAATTCACGGAGGGGTCAAATAATTCCCGAAGGGGGGTAAATAAGTCACAGAGGGGTGAAATGATTCACGGAGGGGGGTAAATAATTCACGGAGGGGTCAAATAATTCACGGAGGGGGGTAAATAATTCACAGAGGGGTGAAATAATTCACGGAGGGGGGTAAATAATTCCCGGAGGGGTCAAATAATTCACGGAGGGGGGTAAACAATTCACGGAGGGGTCAAATGATTCACGGAGGGGGGTAAACAATCAGGGAGGGGTCAAATAATTCACGGAGGGGGGTAAACAATTCACTAAGGGAATTATTTAACGGAGGGGGGTAAATAATTCACGGAGGGGTGAAATAATTTACGGAGGGGGGTAAACAATTCACGGAGGGGTCAAATAATTCACGGAGGGGGGTAAACAATCACGGAGGGGTCAAATAATTCACGGAGGGGGGTAAATAATTCACGGAGGGGTCAAATAATTCACGGAGGGGGGTAAATATTTCACGGAGGGGTGAAATAATTCACCGAGGGGGGTAAACAATTCACGGAGGGGTCAAATAATTCACAGAGGGGGGTAAATAATTCACAGAGGGGTCAAATAATTCACGGAGGGGGGTAAACAATTCACAGAGGGGTCAAAAAATTCACGGAGGGGGGTAAATAATTCACGGAGGGGTCAAATAATTCACGGAGGGGGGTAAATAATTCACGGAGGGGTGAAACAATTCACGGAGGGGGGTAAACAATTCACGGAGGGGTCAAATAATTCACGGAGGGGGGTAAACAATTCACGGAGGGTTGAAAAAATTCACGGAGGGGGGTAAATAATTCACGGAGGGGTCAAAAAATTCCCGAAGGGGGGTAAATAATTCACAGACGGGTGAAATGATTCACGGAGGGGGGTAAATAATTCACGGAGGGGTGAAATAATTCACGGAGGGGGGTAAATAATTCACGGAGGGGTCAAATAATTCACGGAGGGGGGTAAATATTTCACGGAGGGGTGAAATAATTCACCGAGGGGGGTAAACAATTCACGGAGGGGTCAAATAATTCACGGAGGGGGGTAAACAATTCACAGAGGGGTCAAATAATTCACGGAGGGGGGTAAACAATTCACAGAGGGGTCAAAAAATTCACGGAGGGGGGTAAATAATTCACGGAGGGGTCAAATAATTCACGGAGGGGGGTAAATAATTCACGGAGGGGTGAAACAATTCACGGAGGGGGGTAAACAATTCACGGAGGGGTCAAATAATTCACGGAGGGGGGTAAACAATTCACGGAGGGTTGAAAAAATTCACGGAGGGGGGTAAATAATTCACGGAGGGGTCAAAAAATTCCCGAAGGGGGGTAAATAATTCACAGACGGGTGAAATGATTCACGGAGGGGGGTAAATAATTCACGGAGGGGTGAAATAATTCACGGAGGGGGGTAAATAATTCACGGAGGGGTCAAATAATTCACGCAGGGGGGTAAACAATTCACAGAGGGGTCAAATAATTCACGGAGGGGGGTAAATAATTCACGGAGGGGTCAAATAATTCACGAAGGGGTGTAAATAATTCACGGAGGGGTGAAACAATTCACAGAGGGGGTTAAACAATTCTCGGAGGGGTCAAATAATTCACGGAGGGGGGCAAATAATTCACAGAGGGGTCAAATAATTCACGGAGGGGGGTAAACAATTCACAGAGGGGTCAAATAATTCACGGAGGGGGGTAAACAATTCACGGAGGGGTGAAATCATTCACGGAGGGGGGTAAATAATTCACGGAGGGGTGAAATCATTCACGGAGGGGGGTAAATAATTCACGGAGGGGTGAAACAATACACGAAGGGGGGTAAATAATTCACGGAGGGGTGAAATAATTCACCGAGGGGGGTAAATAATTCACTAAGGGGTCAAATAATTCACGGAGGGGGGTAAATAATTCACAGAGGGGTGAAATCATTCACGGAGAAGGGTACATAATTCACGGAGGGGTCAAATAATTCACGGAGGGGGGTAAACAATTCACAGAGGGGTCAAATAATTCACGGAGGGGGGTAAACAATTCACAGAGGGGTCAAATAATTCACGGAGGGGGGTAAATAATTCATGCAGGGGTGAAATAATTCACGGAGGGGGGTAAACAATTCACAGAGGGTGAAATAATTCACGGAGGGGGGTAAATAATTCACGGAGGGGTCAAATAATTCACGGAGGGGGGTAAACAATTCACAGAGGGGTCAAATAATTCACGGAGGGGGGTAAACAATTCACGGAGGGGTGAAATCATTCACGGAGGGGGGTAAATAATTCACGGAGGGGTGAAATCATTCACGGAGGGGGGTAAATAATTCACGGAGGGGTGAAACAATTCACGGAGGGGGGAAAATAATTCACGGAGGGGTCAAATAATTCACGGAGGGGGGTAAACAATTCACACAGGGGTCAAATAATTCACGGAGGGGGGTAAATAATTCACACCAGGGTCAAATAATTCACGGAGGGGGGTAAATAATTCACGGAGGGGTCAAATAAGTCACGGAGGGGGGTAAATAATTCACGGAGGGGTCAAATAATTCACGGAGGGGGTTAAATAATTCACGGAGGGGTGAAATAATTCACGGAGGGGGGTAAACAATTCACGGAGGGGTCAAATAATTCACGGAGGGGGGTAAATAATTCACGGAGGGGTCAAATAATTCACGGAGCTGGGTAAATAATTCACAGAGGGGTCAAATAATTCACGGAGGGGGGTAAACAATTCACAGAGGGGTCAAATAATTCACGGAGGGGGTAAACAATTCACAGAGGGGTCAAATAATTCACGGAGGGGGGTAAACAATTCACAGAGGGGTCAAATAATTCACGGAGGGGGGTAAATAATTCACGGAGGGGTCAAATAATTCACGAAGGGGTGTAAATAATTCACGGAGGGGTGAAACAATTCACAGAGGGGGTTAAACAATTCACGGAGGGGTCAAATAATTCACGGAGGGGGGCAAATAATTCACAGAGGGGTCAAATAATTCACGGAGGGGGGTAAATAATTCACGGAGGGGTGAAACAATTCACGAAGGGGGGTAAATAATTCACGGAGGGGTGAAATAATTCACCGAGGGGGGTAAATAATTCACTAAGGGGTCAAATAATTCACGGAGGGGGGTAAATAATTCACAGAGGGGTGAAATCATTCACGGAGAAGGGTACATAATTCACGGAGGGGTCAAATAATTCACGAAGGGGGGTAAACAATTCACAGAGGGGTCAAATAATTCACGGAGGGGGGTAAACAATTCACAGAGGGGTCAAATAATTCACGGAGGGGGGTAAATAATTCATGCAGGGGTGAAATAATTCACGGAGGGGGGTAAACAATTCACAGAGGGTGAAATAATTCACGGAGGGGGGTAAATAATTCGCGGAGGGGTCAAATAATTCACGGAGGGGGGTAAACAATTCACGAGGGGTCAAATAATTCACGGAGGGGGGTAAACAATTCACGGAGGGGTGAAATCATTCACGGAGGGGGGTAAATAATTCACGGAGGGGTGAAACAATTCACGGAGGGGGGAAAATAATTCACGGAGGGGTCAAATAATTCACAGAGGGGGGTAAGCAATTCACCGAGGAGTCAAATAGTTCACGGAGGGGGGTAAATAATTCACAGAGGGGTCAAATAATTCACGGAGGAGGGTAAATAATTCACGGAGAGGTGAAATAATTCACGGAGGGGGGTAAATAATTCACGGAGGGGTCAAATAATTCATGGAGGGGGGTAAACAATTCACAAAGGAGTCAAATAATTCACGGAGGGGGGTAAACAATTCACGGAGGGGTAAAATAATTCACGGAGGGGGGTACATAATTCACAGAGGGGTCAAATAATTCACGGAGGGGGTAAACAATTCACGGAGGGGTCAAATAATTCACGGAGGGGGGTAAACAATTCACAGAGGGGTCAAATAATTCACGGAGGGGGGTAAATAATTCACGGAGGGGTCAAATAATTCACGAAGGGGTGTAAATAATTCACGGAGGGGGGTAAACAATCACGGAGGGGTCAAATGATTCACGGAGGGGTCAAATAATTCACAGAGGGGGGTAAACGATTCACGGAGGGGTCAAATAATTCACGAAGGGGGGTAAATAATTCACGGAGGGGTCAAATAATTCACGGAGGGGTCAAATAATTCACAGAGGGGGGTAAACGATTCACGGAGGGGTCAAATAATTCACGGAGGGGGGTAAACAATTCACAGAGGGGTCAAATAATTCACGGAGGGGGGTAAACAATCACGGAGGGGTCAAATAATTCACGAAGGGGGCCAAACAATTCACGGAGAGGTCAAATAATTCACGGAGGGGGGTAAATAATTCACGGAGGGGGGTAAATAATTCACGGAGGGGGGTAAACAATCACGGAGGGGTCAAATAATTCACCGAGGGGGGTAAACAATTCACGGAGGGGTCAAATGATTCGGGGAAGAGAGTAAATAATTCACGGAGGGGTCAAATGATTCACGGAGGGGAGTAAATAATTCACGGAGGGGTGAAATAATTCACGGAGGGGGGTAAACTATTCACGGAGGGGTCAAAAAATTCACGGAGGGGGCTAAATAATTCACGGAGGGGTCAAATAATTCACGGAGGGGGGTAAATAATTCACGGAGGGGTGAAACAATTCACGGAGGGGGGTAAACAATTCACGGAGGGGGGTAAACAATCACGGAGGGGTCAAATGATTCACGGAGGGGTCAAATAATTCACAGAGGGGGGTAAACGATTCACGGAGGGGTCAAATAATTCACGAAGGGGGGTAAATAATTCACGGAGGGGTCAAATAATTCACAGAGGGGGGTAAATAATTCACGGAGGGGTGAAATAATTCACCGAGGGGGGTAAACAATTCACGGAGGGGTCAAATAATTCACTGAGGGGGGTAAATAATTCATGGAGGGGTCAAATAATTCACGGAGGGGGGTAAATAATTCACGGAGGGGTGAAATAATTCACCGAGGGGGGTAAACAATTCACGGAGGGGTCAAATAACTCACAGAGGGGGGTAAATAATTCACGGAGGGGTCAAATAATTCACGGAGTGGGGTAAACAATTCACAGAGGGGTCAAATAATTCACGGAGGGGGGTAAACAATTCACGGAGGGGTAAAAAAATTCACGGAGGGGGGTAAATGATTCACGGAGGGGTCAAATAATTCCCGAAGGGGGGTAAATAAGTCACAGAGGGGTGAAATGATTCACGGAGGGGGGTAAATAATTCACGGAGGGGTCAAATAATTCACGGAGGGGGGTAAATAATTCACAGAGGGGTGAAATAATTCACGGAGGGGGGTAAATAATTCCCGGAGGGGTCAAATAATTCACGGAGGGGGGTAAACAATTCACGGAGGGGTCAAATGATTCACGGAGGGGGGTAAACAATCAGGGAGGGGTCAAATAATTCACGGAGGGGGGTAAACAATTCACTAAGGGAATTATTTAACGGAGGGGGGTAAATAATTCACGGAGGGGTGAAATAATTTACGGAGGGGGGTAAACAATTCACGGAGGGGTCAAATAATTCACGGAGGGGGGTAAACAATCACGGAGGGGTCAAATAATTCACGGAGGGGGGTAAATAATTCACGGAGGGGTCAAATAATTCACGGAGGGGGGTAAATATTTCACGGAGGGGTGAAATAATTCACCGAGGGGGGTAAACAATTCACGGAGGGGTCAAATAATTCACAGAGGGGGGTAAATAATTCACGGAGGGGTCAAATAATTCACGGAGGGGGGTAAACAATTCACAGAGGGGTCAAATAATTCACGGAGGGGGGTAAACAATTCACAGAGGGGTCAAAAAATTCACGGAGGGGGGTAAATAATTCACGGAGGGGTCAAATAATTCACGGAGGGGGGTAAATAATTCACGGAGGGGTGAAACAATTCACGGAGGGGGGTAAACAATTCACGGAGGGGTCAAATAATTCACGGAGGGGGGTAAACAATTCACGGAGGGTTGAAAAAATTCACGGAGGGGGGTAAATAATTCACGGAGGGGTCAAAAAATTCCCGAAGGGGGGTAAATAATTCACAGACGGGTGAAATGATTCACGGAGGGGGGTAAATAATTCACGGAGGGGTGAAATAATTCACGGAGGGGGGTAAATAATTCACGGAGGGGTCAAATAATTCACGCAGGGGGGTAAACAATTCACAGAGGGGTAAAATAATTCACGGAGGGGGGTAAATAATTCACGGAGGGGTCAAATAATTCACGAAGGGGTGTAAATAATTCACGGAGGGGTGAAACAATTCACAGAGGGGGTTAAACAATTCACGGAGGGGTCAAATAATTCACGGAGGGGGGCAAATAATTCACAGAGGGGTCAAATAATTCACGGAGGGGGGTAAACAATTCACAGAGGGGTCAAATAATTCACGGAGGGGGGTAAACAATTCACGGAGGGGTGAAATCATTCACGGAGGGGGGTAAATAATTCACGGAGGGGTGAAATCATTCACGGAGGGGGGTAAATAATTCACGCAGGGGTGAAACAATTCACGAAGGGGGGTAAATAATTCACGGAGGGGTGAAATCATTCACGGAGGGGGGTAAATAATTCACGGAGGGGTGAAACAATTCACGGAGGGGGGAAAATAATTCACGGAGGGGTCAAATAATTCACGGAGGGGGGTAAACAATTCACAGAGGGGTCAAATAATTCACGGAGGGGGGTAAATAATTCACGGAGGGGTCAAATAAGTCACGGAGGGGGGTAAATAATTCACGGAGGGGTCAAATAATTCACGGAGGGGGTTAAATAATTCACGGAGGGGTGAAATAATTCACGGAGGGGGGTAAACAATTCACGGAGGGGTCAAATAATTCACGGAGGGGGGTAAATAATTCACGGAGGGGTCAAATAATTCACGGAGCTGGGTAAATAATTCACAGAGGGGTCAAATAATTCACGGAGGGGGGTAAACAATTCACAGAGGGGTCAAATAATTCACGGAGGGGGTAAACAATTCACAGAGGGGTCAAATAATTCACGGAGGGGGGTAAACAATTCACAGAGGGGTCAAATAATTCACGGAGGGGGGTAAATAATTCACGGAGGGGTCAAATAATTCACGAAGGGGTGTAAATAATTCACGGAGGGGTGAAACAATTCACAGAGGGGGTTAAACAATTCACGGAGGGGTCAAATAATTCACGGAGGGGGGCAAATAATTCACAGAGGGGTCAAATAATTCACGGAGGGGGGTAAATAATTCACGGAGGGGTGAAACAATTCACGAAGGGGGGTAAATAATTCACGGAGGGGTGAAATAATTCACCGAGGGGGGTAAATAATTCACTAAGGGGTCAAATAATTCACGGAGGGGGGTAAATAATTCACAGAGGGGTGAAATCATTCACGGAGAAGGGTACATAATTCACGGAGGGGTCAAATAATTCACGGAGGGGGGTAAACAATTCACAGAGGGGTCAAATAATTCACGGAGGGGGGTAAACAATTCACAGAGGGGTCAAATAATTCACGGAGGGGGGTAAATAATTCATGCAGGGGTGAAATAATTCACGGAGGGGGGTAAACAATTCACAGAGGGTGAAATAATTCACGGAGGGGGGTAAATAATTCGCGGAGGGGTCAAATAATTCACGGAGGGGGGTAAACAATTCACGAGGGGTCAAATAATTCACGGAGGGGGGTAAACAATTCACGGAGGGGTGAAATCATTCACGGAGGGGGGTAAATAATTCACGGAGGGGTGAAACAATTCACGGAGGGGGGAAAATAATTCACGGAGGGGTCAAATAATTCACAGAGGGGGGTAAGCAATTCACCGAGGAGTCAAATAGTTCACGGAGGGGGGTAAATAATTCACAGAGGGGTCAAATAATTCACGGAGGAGGGTAAATAATTCACGGAGAGGTGAAATAATTCACGGAGGGGGGTAAATAATTCACGGAGGGGTCAAATAATTCATGGAGGGGGGTAAACAATTCACAAAGGAGTCAAATAATTCACGGAGGGGGGTAAACAATTCACGGAGGGGTAAAATAATTCACGGAGGGGGGTACATAATTCACAGAGGGGTCAAATAATTCACGGAGGGGGTAAACAATTCACGGAGGGGTCAAATAATTCACGGAGGGGGGTAAACAATTCACAGAGGGGTCAAATAATTCACGGAGGGGGGTAAATAATTCACGGAGGGGTCAAATAATTCACGAAGGGGTGTAAATAATTCACGGAGGGGTGAAACAAATCACGGAGGGGGGTAAACAATTCACGGAGGGGTCAAATAATGCACGGAGGGGGGCAAATAATTCACAGAGGGGTCAAATAATTCACGGAGGGGGGTAAATAATTCACAGAGGGGTGAAACAATTCACGAAGGGGGGTAAATAATTCACGGAGGGGTGAAATAATTCACCGAGGGGGGTAAATAATTCACTAAGGGGTCAAATAATTCACGGAGGGGGGTAAATAATTCACAGAGGGATGAAATAATTCACGGAGAAGGGTAAATAATTCACGGAGGGGTCAAATAATTCACGGAGGGGGGTAAACAATTCACAGAGGGGTCAAATAATTCACGGAGGGGGGTAAACAATTCACAGAGGGGTCAAATAATTCACGGAGGGGGGTAAATAATTCATGGAGGGGTGAAATAATTCACGGAGGGGGGTAAACAATTCACGGAGGGTGAAATAATTCACGGAGGGGGGTAAATAATTCACGGAGGGGTCAAATAATTCACGGAGGGGGGTAAACAATTCACAGAGGGGTCAAATAATTCACGGAGGGGGGTAAACAATTCACAGAAGGGTCAAATAATTCACGGAGGGGGGTAAATAATTCACGGAGGGGTGAAATCATTCACGGAGGGGGGTAAATAATTCACGGAGGGGTGAAACAATTCACGGAGGGGGAAAAATAATTCACGGAGGGGTCAAATAATTGACAGAGGGGGGTAAGCAATTCACGGAGGAGTCAAATAATTCACGGAGGGGGGTAAATAATTCACATAGGGGTGAAATAATTCACGGAGGGAGGAGGGTAAATAATTCACGGAGAGGTGATATAATTCACGGAGGGGGGTAAAAAATTCACGGAGGGGTCAAATAATTCATGGAGGAGGGTAAACAATTCACAGAGGAGTCAAACAATTCACGGAGGGGGGTAAACAATTCACGGAGGGGTCAAATAATTCACGGAGGGGGGTAAATAATTCACAGAGGGGTCAAAAAATTCACGGAGGGGGGTAAATAATTCACGGAGGGGTCAAATCATTCACCGAGGGGGGTAAATAATTCACGGAGGGGTCAAATAATTCACGGAGGGGGGTAAATACTTCACGGAGGGGTCAAATAATTCACGGAGGGGGGTAAATAATTCACATAGGGGTGAAATAATTCACGGAGGGAGGAGGGTAAATAATTCACGGAGAGGTGATATAATTCACGGAGGGGGGTAAAAAATTCACGGAGGGGTCAAATAATTCATGGAGGAGGGTAAACAATTCACAGAGGAGTCAAACAATTCACGGAGGGGGGTAAACAATTCACGGAGGGGTCAAATAATTCACGGAGGGGGGTAAATAATTCACAGAGGGGTCAAAAAATTCACGGAGGGGGGTAAATAATTCACGGAGGGGTCAAATCATTCACCGAGGGGGGTAAATAATTCACGGAGGGGTCAAAGAATTCACGGAGGGGGGTAAATAATTCACGGAGGGGTCAAAGAATTCACGGAGGGGGGTAAATAATTCACGGAGGGGTGAAACAATTCACACAGGGGGGTAAACAATTCACGGAGGGGTCAAATAATTCACGGAGGGGGGTAAATAATTCACGGAGGGGGGTAAATAATTCACAGAGGGGTGAAATAATTCATGGAGGGGGGTAAATAATTCACGGAGGGGTCAAATAATTCACGGAGGGGGGTAAACAATTCACGGAGGGGTCAAATAATTCACGGAGGGGGTAAACAATTCACAGAGGGGTCAAATAATTCACGGAGGGGGGTATATAATTCATGGAGGGGGTAAACAATTCACAGAGGGGTCAAATAATTCACGGAGGGGGGTAAGTCATTCACGGAGGGGCGTAAACAATTCACGGAGGGGTGAAATAATTCACGGAGGGGGGTAAATAATTCACGGAGGGGTCAAATAATTCACGGAGGGGGGTAAACAATTCACGGAGGGGTGAAATAATTCACGGAGGGGGGTAAACAATTCACGGAGGGGGTAAATAATTCACAGAGGGGGGTAAATAATTCACGGAGGGGTCAAATAATTCACGGAGGGGGGTAAATAATTCACGGAGGGGTCAAATAATTCACGGAGGGGGGTAAACAATTCATGGAGGGGTCAAATAATTCACGGAGGGGGGTAAATAATTCACGGAGGGGTCAAATAATTCACGGAGGGGGGTAAATAATTCACAGAGGAGTCAAATGATTCACGGAGGGGGGTAAATAATTCACGGAGGGGTCAAATAATTCACGGAGGGGGGTAAATAATTCACGGAGGCGTCAAATAATTCACGGAGGGGGGTAAACGATTCACGGAGGGGTGAAATGATTCACGGAGGGGGGTAAATAATTCACGGAGGGGTCAAATAATTCACGGAGGGGGGTAAATAATTCGCAGAGGGGTCAAATAATTCACGGAGGGGGGTAAATAATTCGCAGAGGGGTCAAATAATTCACAGAGGGGGGTAAATAATTCACAGAGGGGTGAAATGATTCACGGAGGGGGGTAAATAATTCACGGAGGGGTCAAATAATTCACGGAGGGGGGTAAATAATTCGAAGAGGGGTCAAATAATTCACGGAGGGGGGTAAACGATTCACGGAGGGGTCAAATAATTCACGGAGGGGGGTAAACAATTCACGGAGGGGTCAAATAATTCACGGAGGGGGGTAAATAATTCACGAGGGGTGAAATATTTCACGGAGGGGGGTAAACAATTCACGGAGGGGTCAAATAATTCACGGAGGGGGGTAAATAATTCACGGAGGGGTCAAATAATTCACGGAGGGGTCAAATAATTCACGGAGGGGTCAAATAATTCACGGAGGGGGGTAAATAATTCACGGAGGGGTCAAATAATTCACGGAGGGGGGTAAACAATTCACAGAGGGGTCAAATAATTCACGGAGGGGGGTAAACAATTCACAGAGGGGTCAAATAATTCACGGAGGGGGGTAAAAAATTCACGGAGGGGTGAAATAATTCACGGAGGGGGGTAAACAATTCACGGAGGGGTCAAATAATTCACGGAGGGGGGTAAATAATTCACGGAGGGGTCAAATAATTCACGGAGGGGGGTAAACAATTCACGGAGGGGTCAAATAATTCACGGAGGGGGGTAAACAATTCACAGAGGGGTCAAATAATTCACGGAGGGGGGTAAATAATTCACGGAGGGGTCAAATAATTCACGGAGGGGGGTAAATAATTCACGGAGGGGTGAAACAATTCACGGAGGGGGGTAAACAATTCACGGAGGGGTCAAATAATTCACGGAGGGGGGTAAACAATTCACGGAGGGGGGTAAACAATTCACAGAGGGGTGAAACAATTCCCGAAGGGGGGTAAATAATTCACAGAGGGCTGAAATAATTCACGGAGGGGGGTAAATAATTCACGGAGGGGTCAAATAATTCACGGAGGGGGGTAAATAATTCACACAGGGGTCAAATAACTCACGGAGGGGGGTAAATAATTCACGGAGGGGTCAAATAATTCACGGAGGGGGGTAAATAATTCACAGAGGGGTGAAATGATTCACGGAGGGGGGTAAATAATTCACGGAGGGGTCAAAAAATTCACGGAGGGGGGTAAACAATTCACAGAGGGGTCAAATAATTCACGGAGGGGGGTAGAAAATTCACGGAGGGGTGAAATAATTCACGGAGGGGGGTAAACAATTCACAGAGGGGTCAAATAATTCACGGAGGGGGGTAAATAATTCACGGAGGGGTCAAATAATTCACGGAGGGGGGTAAACAATTCACGGAGGGGTCAAATAATTCACGGAGGGGGGTAAACAATTCACAGAGGGGTCAAATAATTCACGGAGGGGGGTAAATAATTCACGGAGGGGTCAAATAATTTACGGAGGGGGGTAAATAATTCACGGAGGGGTGAAACAATTCACGGAGGGGGGTAAACAATTCACGGAGGGGTCAAATAATTCACGGAGGGGGGTAAACAATTCACGGAGGGGGGTAAACAATTCACAGAGGGGTGAAACAATTCCCGAAGGGGGGTAAATAATTCACAGAGGGGGGTAAACAATTCACGGAGGGGTGAAATAATTCACGGAGGGGGGTAAATAATTCACGGAGGGGTCAAATAATTCACGGAGGGGGGTAAACAATTCACAGAGGAGTCAAATGATTCACGGAGGGGGGTAAACAATGCACAGAGGGGTCAAATAATTCACGGAGGGGGGTAAATAATTCACGGAGGGGTCAAATAATTCACGGAGGGGGGTAAATAATTCACACAGGGGTCAAATAACTCACGGAGGGGGGTAAATAATTCACGGAGGGGTCAAAAAATTCACGGAGGGGGGTAAACGATTCACAGAGGGGTGAAATGATTCACGGAGGGGGGTAAATAATTCACGGAGGGGTCAAATAATTCACGGAGGGGGGTAAATAATTCGCAGAGGGGTCAAATAATTCACGGAGGGGGGTAAATAATTCGCAGAGGGGTCAAATAATTCACGGAGGGGGGTAAATAATTCACAGAGGGGTGAAATGATTCACGGAGGGGGGTAAATAATTCACGGAGGGGTCAAATAATTCACGGAGAAGGGTAAATAATTCACACAGGGGTCAAATAACTCACGGATGGGGGTAAATAATTCGAAGAGGGGTCAAATAATTCACGGAGGGGGGTAAACAATTCACGGAGGGGTCAAGTAATTCACGGAGGGGGGTAAACAATTCACGGAGGGGTCAAATAATTCACGGAGGGGGGTAAATAATTCACGAGGGGTGAAATAATTCACGGAGGGGGGTAAACAATTCACGGAGGGGTCAAATAATTCACGGAGGGGGGTAAATAATTCACAGAGGGGTCAAATAATTCACCGAGGGGGGTAAACAATTCACAGAGCGGTCAAATAATTCACGGAGGGGGGTAAACAATTCACACAGGGGTCAAATAATTCACGGAGGGGGGTAAACAATTCACAGAGGGGTCAAATAATTCACAGAGGGGGATAAATGATTCACGGAGGGGTCAAATAATTCACGGAGGGGTGTAAATAATTCACGGAGGGGTGAAACAATTCACGGAGGGGGGTAAACAATTCACGGAGGGGTCAAATAATTCACGGAGGGGGGCAAATAATTCACAGAGGGGTCAAATAATTCACGGAGGGGGGTAAATACTTCACGGAGGGCCGAAACAATTCACGAAGGGGGGTAAATAATTCACGGAGGGGTGAAAGAATTCACCGGGGGGGGTAAATAATTCACAGAGGGGTGAAATAATTCACGGAGAAGGGTAAATAATTCACGGAGGGGTCAAACAATTCACGGAGGGGGGTAAATAATTCACAGAGGGGTCAAATAATTCACGGAGGGGTGTAAACAATTCACATAGGGGTCAAATAATTCACGGAGGGGGGTAAATAATTCATGGAGGGGTGAAATAATTCACGGAGGGGGGTAAAAAATTCACGGAGGGTGAAACGATTCGCGAAGGGGGTTAAATAATTCACGGAGGGGTCAAATAATTCACGGAGGGGGGTAAACAATTCACAGAGGGGTCAAATAATTCACGGAGGGGGGTAAACAATTCACAGAGGGGTCAAATAGTTCACGGAGGGGGGTAAACAATTCACGGAGGGGTGAAATCATTCACGGAGGGGGGTAAAGAATTCACGGAGGGGTGAAACAATTCACGGAGGGGGGTAAATAATTCACGGAGGGGTCAAATAATTCACAGAGGGGGGTAAGCAATTCACGGAGGGGTCAAATAATTCACAGAGGGGGGGAAAAAATTCACAGAGGGGTCAAATAATTCACGGAGGAGGGTAAATAATTCACGGAGAGGTGAAATAATTCAACGAGGGGGGTAAACAATTCACGGAGGGGTCAAATAATTCATGGAGGGGGGTAAACAATTCACAGAGGGGTCAAATAATTCACGGAGGGGGGTAAACAATTCACGGAGGGGTCAAATAATTCACGGAGGGGGGTAAATAATTCACAGAGGGGTCAAATAATTCACGGAGGGGGGTAAATAATTCACGGAGGGGTCAAATAATTCACGGAGGAGGGTAAATAATTCACGGGGGGTCAAATAATTCACGGAGGGGGGTAAATAATTCACGGAGGGGTCAAATAATTCACGGAGGGGGGTAAATAATTCACAGAGGGGTGAAACGATTCACGGAGGGGGGTTAACGATTCACGGAGGGGTCAAACAATTCACGGAGGGGGGTAAATAATTCACACCGGGGTCAAATAATTCACGGAGGGGGGTAAATAATTCACGGAGGGGGGTAAATAATTCACAGAGGGGTGAAACAATTCATGGAGGGGGGTAAATAATTCACGGAGGGGTCAAATAATTCACGGAGGGGGGTAAACAATTCACACAGGGGTCAGAAAATTTACGGAGGGGGTAAACAATTCACAGAGGGGTCAAATAATTCACGGAGGGGGGTAAATAATTCATGGAGGGGCCAAATAATTCACGGAGGGGCGTAAACAATTCACGGAGGGGTGAAATAATTCACAGAGGGGGGTAAATAATTCACCGAGGGGTCAAATGATTCACGGAGGGGGGTAAATAATTCACGGAGGGGTGAAATAATTCACGGAGGGGGGTAAACAATTCACGGAGGGGTGACACAATTCACGGAGGGGGGTAAACAATTCACGGAGGGGTCAAATAATTCACGGAGGGGGGTATACAATTCACGGAGGGGTCAAATGATTCACGGAGGGGGGTAAACAATTCACGGAGGGGTGAAATAATTTCACGGAGGGGGGTAAATAAGTCACAGAGGGGTGAAATAATTCACGGAGGGGGGTAAATAATTCACGGAGGGGTGAAACAATTCACGGAGGGGGGTAAACAATTCACGGAGGGGTCAAAAAATTCACGGAGGGGGGTAAATAATTCACGGAGGGATGAAACAATTCACGGAGGGGGGTAAACAATTCACGGAGGGGTAAAATAATTCACGGAGGGGGGTAAACAATTCACAGAGGGGTCAAATAATTCACGGAGGGGGGTAAATAATTCACGGAGGGGGGTAAATAATTCACAGAGAGGTGAAATAATTCATGGAGGGGGGTAAATAATTCACGGAGGGGTCAAATAATTCACGGAGGGGGGTAAACAATTCACACAGGGGTCAAATAATTCACGGAGGGGGTAAACAATTCACAGAGGGGTCAAATAATTCACGGAGGGGGGTAAATAATTCATGGAGGGGCGTAAACAATTCACGGAGGGGTGAAATAATTCACGGAGGGGGGTAAATAATTCACGGAGGGGTCAAATAATTCACGGAGGGGGGTAAATAATTCACGGAGGGGTGAAATACTTCACGGAGGGGGGTAAACAATTCACGGAGGGGTGAAACAATTCACGGAGGGGGGTAAACAATTCACAGAGGGGTCAAATAATTCACGGAGGGGCGTAAACAATTCACGGAGGGGTGAAATAATTCACGGAGGGGGGTAAATAATTCACGGAGGGGTCAAATAATTCACGGAGGGGGGTAAATAATTCACGGAGGGGTGAAATAATTCACGGAGGGGGGTAAACAATTCAGGGAGGGGTGAAACAATTCACGGAGGGGGGTAAACAATTCACGGAGGGGTGAAATAATTCACGGAGGGGGGTAAATAATTTCACAGAGGGGGGTAAATGATTCACAGAGGGGTGAAATAATTCACGGAGGGGGGTAAATAATTCACGGAGGGGTCAAATAATTCATGGAGGGGGGTAAACAATTCACAGAGGGGTCAAATAATTCACGGAGGGTGGTAAAAAATTCACAGAGGGGTCAAATAATTCACGGAGGGGGGTAAATGATTCACAGAGGGGTCAAATAATTCACGGAGGGGGGTAAACAATTCACAGAGGGTTCAAATAATTCACGGAGGGGGGTAAATGATTCACAGAGGGGTGAAATAATTCACGGAGGGGGGTAAATAATTCACGGAGGGGTCAAATAATTCATGGAGGGGGGTAAACAATTCACAGAGGGGTCACATAATTCACGGAGGGGGGTAAACAATTCACAGAGGGGTCAAATAATTCACGGAGGGGGGTAAATGATTCACAGAGGGGTCAAATAATTCACGGAGGGGGGTAAATAATTCACGGAGGGGTGAAATAATTCACGGAGGGGGGTAAATAATTCACAGAGGGGTCAAATAATTCACGGAGGGGGGTAAACAATTCACGGAGGGGTCAAATAATTCACGGAGGGGGGTAAACAATTCACGGAGGGGTGAAATGATTCACAGAGGGGGGTAAGTAATTCACAGAGGGGTCAAATAATTCACGGAGGGGGGTAAACAATTCACCGAGGGGTCAAATAATTCACGGAGGGGGGTAAAGAGTTCACGGAGGGGTCAAATAATTCACGGAGGGGGGTAAATAATTCACGGAGGGGGGTAAATAATTCACAGAGGGGTGAAATGATTCATGGAGGGGGGTAAATAATTCACGGAGGGGTCAAATAATTCACGGAGGGGGGTAAACAATTCACACAGGGGTCAAATAATTCACGGAGGGGGTAAACAATTCACAGAGGGGTCAAATAATTCACGGAGGGGGGTAAATAATTCATGGAGGGGCCAAATAATTCACGGAGGGGCGTAAACAATTCACGGAGGGGTGAAATAATTCACGGAGGGGGGTAAATAATTCACGGAGGGGTCAAATGATTCACGGAGGGGGGTAAATAATTCACGGAGGGGTGAAATAATTCACGGAGGGGGGTAAACAATTCACGGAGGGGTGACACAATTCACGGAGGGGGGTAAACAATTCACGGAGGGGTCAAATAATTCACGGAGGGGGGTATACAATTCACGGAGGGGTCAAATGATTCACGGAGGGGGGTAAACAATTCACGGAGGGGTGAAATAATTTCACGGAGGGGGGTAAATAATTCACAGAGGGGTGAAATAATTCACGGAGGGGGGTAAATAATTCACGGAGGGGTGAAATAATTCACGGAGGGGGGTAAACAATTCACGGAGGGGTCAAATAATTCACGGAGGGGGGTAAATAATTCACGGAGGGGTGAAACAATTCACGGAGGGGTCAAATAATTCACGGAGGGGGGTAAACAATTCACGGAGGGGTCAAATAATTCACGGAGGGGGGTAAACAATTCACAGAGGGGTCGAATAATTCACGGAGGGGGGTAAATAATTCACGGAGGGGGGTAAATAATTCACAGAGGGGTGAAATAATTCATGGAGGGGGGTAAATAATTCACGGAGGGGTCAAATAATTCACGGAGGGGGGTAAACAATTCACACAGGGGTCAAATAATTCACGGAGGGGGTAAACAATTCACAGAGGGGTCAAATAATTCACGGAGGGGGGTAAATAATTCATGGAGGGGCGTAAACAATTCACGGAGGGGTCAAATAATTCACGGAGGGGGGTAAATAATTCACGGAGGGGTCAAATAATTCACGGAGGGGGGTAAATAATTCACGGAGGGGTGAAATAATTCACGGAGGGGGGTAAACAATTCACGGAGGGGTCAAATAATTCACGGGGGGGGTAAACAATTCACAGAGGGGTCGAATAATTCACGGAGGGGGGCAAATAATTCACGGAGGGGTCAAAGAATTCACGGAGGGGGGTAAATAATTCACAGAGGGGTGAAATAATTCATGGAGGGGGGTAAATAATTCACGGAGGGGTCAAATAATTCACGGAGGGGTGTAACAATTCACACAGGGGTCAAATAATTCACGGAGGGGGTAAACAATTCACAGAGGGGTCAAATAATTCACGGAGGGGGGTAAATAATTCATGGAGGAGCGTAAACAATTCACGGAGGGGTCAAATAATTCACGGAGGGGGGTAAATAATTCACGGAGGGTCGAAACAATTCACGGAGGGGGGTAAACAATTCACAGAGGGGTCAAATAATTCACGGAGGGGCGTAAACAACTCACGGAGGGGTGAAATAATTCACGGAGGGGGGTAAATAATTCATGGAGGGGTCAAATAATTCACGGAGGGGGGTAAATAATTCACGGAGGGGTCAAAGAATTCACGGAGGGGGGTAAACAATTTAGGGAGGGGTGAAACAATTCACGGAGGGGGGTAAACAATTCACGGAGGTGTCAAATAAGTCACGGAGGGGGGTATACAATTCACGGAGGGGTGAAATAATTTCACAGAGGGGGGTAAATGATTCACAGAGGGGTGAAATAATTCATGGAGGGGGGTAAATAATTCACGGAGGGGTCAAATAATTCATGGAGGGGGGTAAACAATTCACAGAGGGGTCAAATATTTCACGGAGGGGGGTAAACAATTCACAGAGGGGTCAAATAATTCACGGTGGGGGGTAAATGATTCACAGAGGGGTCAAATAATTCACGGAGGGGGGTAAACAATTCACAGAGGGTTCAAATAATTCACGGAGGGGGGTAAATGATTCACAGAGGGGTGAAATAATTCACGGAGGGGGGTAAATAATTCACGGAGGGGTCAAATAATTCATGGAGGGGGGTGAACAATTCACAGAGGGGTCAAATAATTCACGGAGGGGGGTAAACAATTCACAGAGGGGTCAAATAATTCACGGAGGGGGGTAAATGATTCACAGAGGGGTCAAATAATTCACGGAGGGGGGTAAACAATTCACGGAGGGGTCAAATAATTCATGGAGGGGGGTAAATAATTCACGGAGGGGTCAAATAATTCACGGAGGGGGGTAAACAATTCACGGAGGGGTCAAATAATTCACGGAGGGGGGTAAACAATTCTCGGAGGGGTGAAATGATTCACAGAGGGGGGTAAATAATTCACGGAGGGGTCAAATAATTCACGGAGGGGGGTAAACAATTCACGGAGGGGTCAAATAATTCACGGAGGGGGGTAAAGAATTCACGGAGGGGTCAAATAATTCACGGAGGGGGGTAAATAATTCACGGAGGGGTGAAATAACTCACGGAGGGGGGTAAACAATTCACGGAGGGGTCAAATAATTCACGGAGGGGGGTAAAAAATTCACAGAGGGGTCAAATAATTCACGGAGGGGGGTAAATAATTCATAGAGGGGTCAAATAATTCACGGAGGGGGGTAAACAATTCACAGAGGGGTCAAATAATTCACGGAGGGGGGTAAATAATTCACGGAGGGGTCAAATAATTCACGGAGGGGGGTAAACAATTCACGGAGGCGTGAAACAATTCACGGAGGGGGGTAAATAATTCACGGAGGGGTCAAATAATTCACAGAGGGGGGTAAGCAATTCACGGAGGGGTCAAATAATTCACGGAGGGGGGTAAATAATTCACAGAGGGGTCAAAAAATTCACGGAGGAGGGTAAATAATTCACGGAGAGGTGAAATAATTCACGGAGGGGGGTAAATAATTCAGGGAGGGGTCAAATAATTCATGGAGGGGGGTAAACAATTCACAGAGGGGTGAAATAATTTCACGGAGGGGGGTAAACAATTCACGCAGGGGTCAAATAATTCACGGAGGGGGGTAAATAATTCACAGAGGGGTCAAATAATTCACGGAGGGGGGTAAATAATTCACGGAGGGGGGTAAATAATTCACGGAGGGGGGTAAACAATTCACGGAGGGGTCAAATAATTCACGGAGGGGGGTAAATAATTCACGGAGGGGTCAAATAATTCACGGAGGGGGGTAAATAATTCACGGAGGGGTGAAACAATTCACGGAGGGGGGTAAATAATTCACAGAGGGGTCAAATAATTCACGGAGGGGGGTAAATAATTCACGGAGGGGTGAAATAATTCACCGAGGGGGGTAAATAATTCACGGAGGGGGGTAAAGAATTCACAGAGGGGTGAAATAATTCATGGAGGGGGGTAAATAATTCACGGAGGGGTCAAATAATTCACGGAGGGGGGTAAACGATTCATAGAGGGGTCAAATAATTCACGGAGCGGGTAAACAATTCACAAAGGGGTCAAATAATTCACGGAGGGGGGTAAATAATTCATGGAGGGGTCAAATAATTCACGGAGGGGCGTAAACAATTCACGGAGGGCTGAAATAATTCACGGAGGGGGGTAAACAATTCACAGAGGGGTCAAATAATTCACGGAGGGGGGTAAATAATTCACGGAGGGGTCAAATAATTCACGGAGGAAGGTAAATAATTCACAGAGGGGTCAAATAATTCACGGAGGGGGGTAAACAATTCACGGAGGGGTGAAATAGTTTCACGGAGGGGGGTGAATAATTCACAGAGGGGTGAAATAATTCACGGAGGGGGGTAAATAATTCACGGAGGGGTCAAATAATTCATGGAGGGGGGTAAACAATTCACAGAGGGGTCAAATAATTCACGGAGGGGGGTAAACAATTCACAGAGGGGTCAAATAATTCACGGAGGGGGGTAAATGATTCACAGAGGGGTCAAATAATTCACGGGGGGGGGTAAACAATTCACAGAGGGGTCAAATAATTCACGGAGGGGGGTAAATGATTCACGGAGGGGGGTAAATAATTCACAGAGGGGTGAAATAATTCATGGAGGGGGGTAAATAATTCACGGAGGGGGGTAAACAATTCACGGAGGGGTCAAATAATTCACGGAGGGGGGTAAATAATTCACGGAGGGGTGAAATAATTCCCGAAGGGGGGTAAATAATTCAGAGAGGGGTGAAATGATTCACGGAGGGGGGTAAATAATTCACGGAGGGGTCAAATAATTCACGGAGGGGGGTAAACAATTCACAAAGGGGTCAAAAAATTCACGGAGGGGGGTAAACAATTCACAGAGGGGTCAAATAATTCACGGAGGGGGGTAAACAATTCACGGAGGGGTCAAATAATTCACGGAGGGGGGTAAAGAATTCACGGAGGGGTCAAATAATTCACGGAGGGGGGTAAATAATTCACGGAGGGGTGAAATAATTCACGGAGGGGGGTAAACAATTCACGGAGGGGTCAAATAATTCACGGAGGGGGGTAAATAATTCACGGAGGAGTCAAATAATTCACGGAGGGGGGTAAACAATTCACGGAGGGGTGAAATAATTCACGGAGGGGGGTAAACAATTCACAGAGGGGTCAAATAATTCACGAAGGGGGGTAAATAATTCACGGAGGGGTCAAATAATTCACGGAGGGGGGTAAACAATTCACAGAGGGGTGAAACAATTCACGGAGGGGGGTAAACCATTCACGGAGGGGTCAAATAATTCACGGAGGGGGGTAAACAATTCACGGAGGGCTGAAATAGTTTCACGGAGGGGGTGAATAATTCACAGAGGGGTGAAATAATTCACGGAGGGGGGTAAATAATTCACGGAGGGGTCAAATAATTCATGGAGGGGGGTAAACAATTCACAGAGGGGTCAAAGGATTCACGGAGGGGGGTAAACGATTCACAGAGGGGTCAAATAATTCACGGAGGGGGGTAAACAATTCACAGAGGGGTCAAATAATTCACGGAGGGGGGTAAATAATTCACGGAGGGGTCAAATAATTCACGGAGGGGGGTAAATAATTCACGGAGGGGTCAAATCATTCACGGAGGGGGGTAAATAATTCACGGAGGGGTGAAACAATTCACGGAGGGGGGTAAACAATTCACGGAGGGGTCAAATAATTCACGGAGGGGGGTAAATAATTCACGGAGGGGTGAAATAATTCTCGAAGGGGGGTAAATAATTCACAGAGGGGTGAAATGATTCACGGAGGGGGGTAAATAATTCACGGAGGGGTCAAATGATTCACGGAGGGGGGTAAATAATTCACGGAGGGGTCAAATGATTCACGGAGGGGTCAAATAATTCACGGAGGGGTGTAAACAATTCACACGGGGGTCAAATAATTCACGGAGGGGGGTAAACAATTCACGGAGGGGTCAAATAATTCACGGAGGGGGGTAAAGAATTCACGGAGGGGTCAAATAATTCACGGAGGGGGGTAAATAATTCACGGAGGGGTGAAATAATTCACGGAGGGGGGTAAACAATTCACGGAGGGGTCAAATAATTCACGGAGGGGGGTAAATAATTCACGGAGGGGTCAAATAATTCACGGAGGGGGGTAAACAATTCGGGAAGGGGTGAAATAATTCACGGAGGGGGGTAAACAATTCACAGAGGGGTCAAATAATTCACGGAGGGGGGTAAAAAATTCACGGAGGGGTCAAATAATTCACGGAGGGGGGTAAATAATTCACGGAGGGGTCAAATAATTCACGGAGGGGGGTAAATAATTCACGGAGGGGTCAAATAATTCACGGAGGGGGGTAAATAATTCACGGAGGGGTGAAATAATTCACGGAGGGGGGTAAACAATTCACAGAGGCGTCAAATAATTCACGGAGGGGGGTAAATAATTCACGGAGGGGTCAAATAATTCACGGAGGGGGGTAAATAATTCACAGAGGGGTGAAACAATTCACGGAGGGGGGTAAATAATTCACAGATGGGTCAAATAATTCACGGAGGGGGGCAAAAAATTCACGGAGGGGGGCGAATAATTCACGGAGGGGGGTAAACAATTCACGGAGGGGTCAAATAATTCACGGAGGGGGGTAAATAATTCACGGAGGGGTGAAACAATTCACGAAGGGGGGTAAATAATTCACGGAGGGGTGAAATAATTCACCGAGGGGGGTAAATAATTCACGGAGGGGTCAAATAATTCACGGAGGGGGGTAAATAATTCACAGAGGGGTGAAAGAATTCACGGAGAAGGGTAAATAATTCATGGAGGGGTGAAATAATTCACCGAGGGGGGTAAACAATTCACATGGGGGTCAAATGATTCACGGAGGGGGGTAAGCAATTCACGGAGGGGTCAAATAATTCATGGAGGGGGGTAAATAATTCATGGAGGGGTGAAATAAATCACGGAGGGGGGTAAACAATTCACGGAGGGGTGAAATAATTCACGGAGGGGGGTAAATAATTCACGGAGGGGTCAAATAATTCACGGAGGGGGGTATACAATTCACGGAGGGGTCAAATGATTCACAGAGGGGGGTAAACAATTCACGGAGGGGTGAAATAATTTCACGGAGGGGGGTAAATGATTCACGGAGGGGTGAAATAACTCACGGAGGGGGGTAAATGATTCACGGAGGGGTCAAATAATTCATGGAGGGGGGTAAACGATTCACAGAGGGGTCAAATAATTCACGGAGGGGGGTAAACAATTCACAGAGGGGTCAAATAATTCACGGAGGGGCGTAAATGATTCACAGAGGGTTCAAATAATTCACGGAGGGGGGTAAACAATTCACAGAGGGGTCAAATAATTCACGGAGGGGGGCAAATAATTCACGGAGGGGGGCAAATAATTCACGGAGGAGTCAAATAATTCACGGAGGGGGGTAAATAATTCATGGAGGGGTGAAACAGTTCACAAAGGGGGGTAAAGAATTCACGGAGGGGTGAAATAATTCACGGAGGGGGGTAAATAATTCACGGAGGGGTCAAATAATTCACGGAGGGGGGTAAATAACTCACGGAGGGGTGAAACAATTCACGAAGGGGGGTAAATAATTCACGGAGGGGTGAAATAATTCACCGAGGGGGGTAAATAATTCACGGAGGGGTCAAATAATTCACGGAGGGGGGTAAATAATTCACAGAGGGGTGAAATAATTCACGGAGAAGGGTAAATAATTCACGGAGGGGTGAAATAATTCACCGAGGGGGGTAAACAATTCACAGGGGGGTCAAATGATTCACGGAGGGGGGTAAACAATTCACAGAGGGGTCAAATAATTCACGGAGGGGGGTAAATAATTCATGGAGGGGTGAAATAAATCACGGAGGGGGGTAAACAATTCACGGAGGTTGAAACAATTCACGGAGGGGGGTAAATAATTCACGGAGGGGTCAAATAATTCACGGAGGGGGGTATACAATTCACGGAGGGGTCAAATGATTCACGGAGGGGGGTGAACAATTCACGGAGGGGTGAAATAATTTCACGGAGGGGGGTAAATGATTCACGGAGGGGTGAAATAATTTCACGGAGGGGGGTAAACAATTCACGGAGGGGTCAAATAATTCACGGAGGGGGGTAAACAATTCACAGAGGGGTCAAATAATTCACGGAGGGGCGTAAATGATTCACAGAGGGTTCAAATAATTCACGGAGGGGGGTAAAGAATTCACAGAGGGGTCAAATAATTCACGGAGGGGGGCAAATAATTCACGGAGGGGGGCAAATAATTCACGGAGGATTCAAATAATTCACGGAGGGGGGTAAATAATTCACGGAGGGGTGAAACAGTTCACGAAGGGGGGTAAATAATTCACGGAGGGGTGAAATAATTCACCGAGGGGGGTAAATAATTCACGGAGGGGTCAAATAATTCACGGAGGGGGGTAAATAATTCACAGAGGGGTGAAATAATTCACGGAGGGGGGTAAACAATTCACAGGGGGGTCAAATAATTCACGGAGGGGGGTAAACAATTCACAGGGGGGTCAAATAATTCACGGAGGGGGGTAAACAATTCACAGAGGGGTCAAATAATTCACGGAGGGGGGTAAATAATTCATGGAGGGGTGAAATAAATCACGGAGGGGGGTAAACAATTCACGGAGGGTGAAACAATTCACGGAGGGGGGTAAATAATTCACGGAGGGGTCAAATAATTCACGGAGGGGGTAAACAATTCACAGAGGGGTCAAATAATTCACGGAGGGGGGTAAAGAATTCACGGAGGGGTCAAATGATTCACGGAGGGGGATAAACAATTCACGGAGGGGTCAAATAATTCACGGAGGAGGGTAAATGATTCACGGAGGGGTGAAATAATTCACGGAGGGGGGTAAATAATTCACGGAGGGGTCAAATAATTCACGGAGGGGGGTAAATAATTCACGGAGGGGTGAAATAATTCACGGAGGGGGGTAAACAATTCACGGAGGGGTGAAACAATTCACGGAGGGGGGTAAACAATTTACGGAGGGGTCAAAAAATTCACGGAGGGGGGTATACAATTCACGGAGGGGTCAAATGATTCACGGAGGGGGGTAAACGATTCACGGAGGGGTGAAATAACTCACGGAGGGGGGTAAATGATTCACAGAGGGGTCAAATAATTCATGCAGGGGGGTAAATAATTCACGGAGGGGTCAAATAATTCACGGAGGGGGGTAAATAATTCACGGAGGGGTGAAATAATTCACGGAGGGGGGTAAACAATTCACACAGGGGTCAAATAATTCACGGAGGGGCGTAAATGATTCGAAGAGGGGTGAAATAATTCACGGAGAAGGGTAAATAATTCACGGAGGGCTCAAATAATTCACGGAGGGGGGTAAACAATTCACAGAGGGGTCAAATAATTCACGGAGGGGGGTAAACAATTCATAGAGGGGTCAAATAATTCACGGAGGGGGATAAATAATTCATGGAGGGGTGAAATAATTCACGGAGGGGGGCAAACAATTCACGGAGGGTGAAATCATTCACGGAGGGGGGTAAATAATTCACGGAGGGGGGTAAACGATTCACGGAGGGGTCAAATAATTCACGGAGGGGGGTAAACAATTCACAGAGGGGTCAAATAATTCACGGAGAGGGGTAAATAATTCACGGAGGGGTCAAATAATTTACGGAGGGGGTAAATAATTCATGGAGGGGTGAAATAATTCACGGAGGGGGGTAAACAATTCACGGAGGGGTCAAATAATTCACCGAGGGGGGCGAATAATTCACGGAGGGGTCAAATAATTCACGGAGGGGGGTAAATAATTCATAGAGGGGTCAAATAATTCACGGAGGGGGGTAAACGATTCACAGAGGGGTCAAATAATTCACGGAGGGGGGTAAATAATTCACGGAGGGGTCAAACAATTCACGGAGTGGGGTAAATAATTCACAGAGGGGTCAAATAATTCACGGAGGGGGGTAAATAATTCACAGAGGGGTCAAATAATTCACGGAGGGGGGTAAATAATTCACGGAGGGGTCCAATAATTCACGGAGGGGGGTAAATAATTCACGGAGGGGTCAAATAATTCACGGAGGGGTCAAATAATTCACGGAGGGGGGTAAACAATTCACAGAGGGGTCAAATAATTCACAGAGGGGGGTAAACAATTCACACAGGGGTCAAATAATTCACGGAGGGGGGTAAATAATTCACAGAGGGGTCAAATAATTCACAGAGGGGGGTAAACAATTCACACAGGGGTCAAATAATTCACGGAGGGGGGCAAATAATTCACGGAGGGGTCAAACAATTCACGGAGGGGGGTAAATAATTCACCGAGGGGTGAAACAATTCACGAAGGGGGGTAAATAATTCACGGAGGGGTGAAATAATTCACCGAGGGGGGTAAATAATTCACCGAGGGGTCAAATAATGCACGGAGGGGGGTAAATAATTCACAGAGGGGTGAAATAATTCACGGAGAAGGGTAAATAATTCACGGAGGGCTCAAATAATTCACGGAGGGGGGTAAAAAATTCACAGAGGGGTCAAATAATTCACGGAGGGGGGTAAACAATTCACAGAGGGGTCAAATAATTCACGGAGGGGGATAAATAATTCATGGAGGGGTGAAATAATTCACGGAGGGGGGCAAACAATTCACGTAGGGTGAAATCATTCACGGAGGGGGGTAAATAATTCACGGAGGGGGGTAAACAATTCATAGAGGGGTCAAATAATTCATGGAGGGGGGTAAACACTTCACAGAGGGGTCAAATGATTCACGGAGGAGGGTAAATAATTCACGGAGGGGTGAAATCATTCACGGAGGGGGGTAAATGATTCACACAGGGGTGAAACAATTCACGGAGGGGGGTAAATAATTCACGGAGGGGTCAAATAATTCACGGAGGGGGGTAAATGATTCACGGAGGGGTGAAACAATTCACGGAGGGGGGTAAACAATTCACGGAGGGGTGAAATAATTCACGGAGGGGGGTGAACAATTCACGGAGGGGTCAAATAATTCACGGAGGGGGGTAAATAATTCACAAAGGGGTGAAATAATTCATGGAGGGGGGTAAATAATTCACGGAGGGGTCGAATATTTCACGGAGGGGGGTAAACAATTCACAGAGGGGTCAAATAATTCACGGAGGGGGTAAACAATTCACAAAGGGGTCAAATAATTCACGGAGGGGGGTAAATAATTCATAGAGGGGTCAAATAATTCACGGAGGGGCGTAAACAATTCACGGAGGGGTGAAATAATTTACGGAGGGGGGTAAATAATTCACGGAGGGGTCAAATAATTCACGGAGGGGGGTAAATAATTCACGGAGGGGTGAAATAATTCACGGAGGGGGGTAAACAATTCACGGAGGGGTGAAACAATTCACGGAGGGGGGTAAACAATTCACGGAGGGGTCAAATAATTCACGGAGGGGGGTATACAATTCACGGAGGGGTCAAATGATTCACGGAGGGGGGTAAACAATTCACGGAGGGGTGAAAGAATTTCACGGAGGGGGGTAAATAATTCACAGAGGGGTGAAATAATTCACCGAGGGGGGTAAACAATTCACAGATTCAAATAATTCACGGAGGGGGGTAAATAATTCACGGAGGGGTCAAATAATTCAAGGAGGGGGGTAAATAATTCACGGAGGGGTCAAATAATTCACGGAGGGGGGTAAATAATTCACGGAGGGGTGAAACAATTCATGGAGGGGGGTAAACAATTCACGGAGGGGTGAAATAATTTACGGAGGGGGGTAAATAATTCATGGAGGGGTCAAATAATTCACGGAGGGGGGTAAACAATTCACACAGAGGTCAAATCATTCACGGAGGGGGGTAAATGATTCACAGAGGGGTGAAATGATTCACGGAGGGGGGTAAACAATTCACAGAGGGGTCAAATAATTCACGGAGGGGGGTAAATAAGTCATGGAGGGGTCAAATGATTGACGGAGGGGGGTAAACAATTCACGGAGGGGTGAAATAATTCACGGAGGGGGGTAAATAATTCACGGAGGGGTCAAATAATTCACGGAGGGGGGTAAAAAATTCACGGAGGGGTGAAATAATTCACGGAGGGGGGTAAACAATTCACGGAGGGGTGAAACAATTCACGGAGGGGGGTAAACAATTCACGGAGGGGTCAAAAAATTCACGGAGGGGGGTATACAATTCACGGAGGGGTCAAATAATTCACGGAGGGGTGAAATAATTCACGGAGGGGGGTAAATAATTCACGGAGGGGTCAAATGATTCACGGAGGGGGGTAAACAATTCACGGAGGGGTGAAATAATTTCACGGAGGGGGGTAAATAATTCACAAAGGGGTGAAATAACTCACGGAGGGGGGTAAATAATTCACGGAGGGGTCAAATAATTCATGGAGGGGGGTAAACAATTCACAGAGGGATCAAATGATTCACGGAGGGGGGTAAACGATTCACAGAGGGGTGAAATAATTCACGGAGGGGCGTAAATGATTCACAGAGGGTTCAAATAATTCACGGAGGGGGGTAAACAATTCACGGAGGGGTCAAATAATTCACGGAGGGGGGTAAATAATTCACGGAGGGGTCAAATAATTTACGGAGGGGGGTAAATAATTCACGGAGGGGTGAAATAATTCACGGAGGGGGGTAAACAATTCACGGAGGGGTCAAATAATTCACGGAGGGGGGCAAATAATTCACGGAGGGGTCAAATAATTCACGGAGGGGGGTAAATAATTCATAGAGGGGTCAAATAATTCACGGAGGGGGATAAACGATTCACAGAGGGGTCAAATAATTCACGGAGGGGGGTAAATAATTCACGGAGGGGTGAAATAATTCACGGAGGGGGGTAAACAATTCACACAGGGGTCAAATAATTCACGGAGGGGGGTAAATAATTCACAGAGGGGTCAAATAATTCACGGAGGGGGGTAAACAATTCACGGAGGGTTCAAAGAATTCACGGAGGGGGGTAAAGAATTCACGGAGGGGTCAAATAATTCACGGAGGGGGGTAAATAATTCACGGAGGGGTGAAATAATTCAGGGAGGGGGGTAAACAATTCACGGAGGGGTCAAATAATTCACGGAGGGGGGTAAATAATTCACGGAGGGGTCAAATAATTCACGGAGGGGGGTAAATAATTCATAGAGGGGTGAGATAATTCACGGAGGGGGGTAAACAATTCACAGAGGGGTCAAATAATTCACGGAGTGGGGTAAATAATTCACGGAGGGGTCAAATAATTCACGGAGGGGGGTAAACAATTCACAGAGGGGTCAAATCATTCACGGAGGGGGGTAAATAATTCACGGAGGGGTCAAATAATTCACGGAGGGGGGTAAATATTTCACGGAGGGGTGAAACAATTCACGGAGGGGGGTAAACAATTCACGGAGGGGTCAAATAATTCACGGAGGGGGGCAAATAATTCACGGAGGGGTCAAATAATTCACGGAGGGGGGTAAATAATTTACGGAGGGGTGAAACAATTCACGAAGGGGGGTAAACAATTCACGGAGGGGTGAAATAATTCACCGAGGGGGGTAAATAATTCACGGAGGGGTCAAATAATGCACGGAGGGGGGTAAATAATTCACAGAGGGGTGAAATAATTCACGGAGAAGGGTAAATAATTCACAGAGGGGTCAAATAATTCACGGAGGGGGGTAAACAATTCACAGAGGTGTCAAATCATTCACGGAGGGGGGTAAATAATTCACGGAGGGGTCAAATAATTCACGGAGGGGGGTAAACAATTCACAGAGGGGTCAAATAATTCACGGAGGGGGGTAAACAATTCACAAAGGGGTCAAATAATTCACAGAGGGGGATAAATAATTCATGGAGGGGTGAAATAATTCACGGAGGGGGGCAAACAATTCACGGAGGGTGAAATAATTCACGGAGGGGGGTAAATAATTCACGGAGGGGTCAAATAATTCACGGAGGGGGGTAAACAATTCACAGAGGGGTCAAATAATTCACGGAGGGGGGTAAACAATTCACAGAGGGGTCAAATCATTCACGGAGGGGGGTAAATAATTCACGGAGGGGTCAAATAATTCACGGAGGGGGGTAAATAATTCACGGAGGGGTCAAATAATTCACGGAGGGGGGTAAATAATTCACGGAGGGGTGAAACAATTCATGGAGGGGGGTAAATAATTCACGGAGGGGTCAAATAATTCACGAAGGGGGGTAAATAATTCACGGAGGGGTGAAATAATTCACGGAGGGGGGTAAATAATTCACGGAGGGGTGAAATAATTCACGGAGGGGGGTAAACAATTCACAGAGGGGTCAAATAATTCACGGAGGGGGGTAAACAATTCACGGAGGGGTGAAATAATTCACGGAGGGGGGTAAATAATTCATGGAGGGGTCAAATAATTCACGGAGGGGGGTAAACAATTCACACAGAGGTCAAATCATTCACGGAGGGGGGTAAATGATTCACAGAGGGGTCAAATGATTCACGGAGGGGGGTAAACAATTCACAGAGGGGTCAAATAATTCACGGAGGGGGGTAAATAAGTCATGGAGGGGTCAAATGATTCACGGAGGGGGGTAAACAATTCACGGAGGGGTCAAATAATTCACCGAGGGGGGTAAATAATTCACCGAGGGGTCAAATAATTCACGGAGGGGGGTAAATAATTCACGGAGGGGTGAAATAATTCACGGAGGGGGGTAAACAATTCACGGAGGGGTGAAACAATTCACGGAGGGGGGTAAACAATTCACGGAGGGGTCAAAAAATTCACGGAGGGGGGTATACAATTCACGGAGGGGTCAAATGATTCACGGAGGGGGGTAAACAATTCACGGAGGGGTGAAATAATTTCACGGAGGGGGGTAAATAATTCACAAAGGGGTGAAATAATTCACGGAGGGGGGTAAATAATTCACGGAGGGGTCAAATGATTCATGGAGGGGGGTAAACGATTCACAGAGGGATCAAATAATTCACGGAGGGGCGTAAATGATTCACAAAGGGTTCAAATGATTCACGGAGGGGGGTAAACAATTCACGGAGGGGTCAAATAATTCACGGAGGGGGGTAAATAATTCACGGAGGGGTCAAATAATTTACGGAGGGGGGTAAATAATTCACGGAGGGGTGAAATAATTCACGGAGGGGGGTAAACAATTCACGGAGGGGTCAAATAATTCACGGAGGGGGGCAAATAATTCACGGAGGGGTCAAATAATTCACGGAGGGGGGTAAATAATTCATAGAGGGGTCAAATAATTCACGGAGGGGGGTAAACGATTCACAGACGGGTCAAATAATTCACGGAGGGGGGTAAACAAGTCACGGAGGGGTGAAATAATTCACGGAGGGGGGTAAACAATTCACGGAGGGGTGAAACAATTCACGGAGGGGGGTAAACAATTCACGGAGGGGTCAAAAAATTCACGGAGGGGGGTATACAATTCACGGAGGGGTCAAATGATTCACGGAAGGGGGTAAACAATTCACGGAGGGGTGAAATAATTTCACGGAGGGGGGTAAATAATTCACAAAGGGGTGAAATAATTCACGGAGGGGGCTAAATAATTCACGGAGGGGTCAAATAATTCATGGAGGGGGGTAAACGATTCACAGAGGGATCAAATAATTGACGGAGGGGGGTAAACAATTCACAGAGGGGTGAAATAATTCACGGAGGGGCGTAAATGATTCACAGAGGGTTCAAATAATTCACGGAGGGGGGTAAACAATTCACGGAGGGGTCAAATAATTCACGGAGGGGGGCAAATAATTCACGGAGGGGTCAAAGAATTCATGGAGGGGGGTAAATAATTCATAGAGGGGTCAAATAATTCACGGAGGGGGGTAAACAATTCACAGAGGGGTCAAATAATTCACGGAGGGGGGTAAATAATTCACGGAGGGGTCAAATAATTCACGGAGGGGGGTAAACAATTCACAGAGGGGTCAAATCATTCACGGAGGGGGGTAAATGATTCACAGAGGGGTCAAATAATTCACGGAGGGGGGTAAACAATTCACAGAGGGGTCAAATAATTCACAGAGGGGGGTAAACAATTCACACAGGGGTCAAATAATTCACGGAGGGGGGTAAATAATTCACAGAGGGGTCAAATAATTCACGGAGGGGGGTAAACAATTCACGGAGGGGTCAAATAATTCACGGAGGGGGGTAAACAATTCACGGAGGGGTCAAATGATTCACGGAGGGGGGTAAATAATTCACGGAGGGGTCAAATAATTCACGGAGGGGGGTAAATAATTCATAGAGGGGTCAGATAATTCACGGAGGGGGGTAAACAATTCACAGAGGGGTCAAATAATTCACAGAGGGGGGTAAATAATTCACGGAGGGGTCAAATAATTCACGGAGGGGGGTAAACAATTCACAGAGGGGTCAAATCATTCACGGAGGGGGGTAAATAATTCACGGAGGGGTCAAATAATTCACGGAGGGGGGTAAATATTTCACGGAGGGGTGAAACAATTCACGGAGGGGGGTAAACAATTCACGGAGGGGTCAAATAATTCACGGAGGGGGGCAAATAATTCACGGAGGGGTCAAATAATTCACGGAGGGGGGTAAACAATTCACAGAGGGGTGAAATAATTCACGAAGGGGGGTAAACAATTCACGGAGGGGTGAAATAATTCACCGAGGGGGGTAAATAATTCACGGAGGGGTCAAATAATGCACGGAGGGGGGTAAATAATTCACAGAGGGGTGAAATAATTCACGGAGAAGGGTAAATAATTCACGGAGGGGTCAAATAATTCACGGAGGGGGGTAAACAATTCACAGAGGGGTCAAATAATTCACGGAGGGGGGTAAACAATTCACAAAGGGGTCAAATAATTCACGGAGGGGGGTAAACAATTCACAGAGGGGTCAAATAATTCACGGAGGGGGATAAATAATTCATGGAGGGGGGCAAACAATTCACGGAGGGTGAAATCATTCACAGAGGGGGGTAAATAATTCACGGAGGGGTCAAATAATTCACGGTGGGCGGTAAACAATTCACAGAGGGGTCAAATAATTCACGGAGTGGGGTAAACAATTCACAGAGGGGTCAAATCATTCACGGAGGGGGGTAAATAATTCACGGAAGGGTGAAATCATTCACGGAGGGGGGTAAATGATTCACAGAGGGGTGAAACAATTCACGGAGGGGGGTAAATAATTCACGGAGGGGTCAAATAATTCACGGAGGGGGGTAAGCAATTCACGGAGGGGTCAAATAATTCACGGAGGGGGGTAAATAATTCACGGAGGGGTCAAATAATTCACGGAAGGGGGTAAATAATTCACGGAGGGGTCAAATAATTCACGGAGGGGGGTAAATAATTCACGGAGGGGTCAAAGAATTCACGGAGGGGGGTAAATAATTCACGGAGGGGTGAAACAATTCACGGAGGGGGGTAAACAATTCACGGAGGGGTGAAATAATTCACGGAGGGGGGTAAATAATTCACGGAGGGGTCAAATGATTCATGGAGGGGGGTAAACAATTCACAGAGGGGTCAAATAATTCACGGAGGGGGGTAAACAATTCACGGAGGGGTCAAATAATTCACGGAGGGGGGTAAATAATTCACAGAGGGGTCAAATAATTCACGGAGGAGGGTAAATAATTCACGGAGGGGTCAAATAATTCACGGAAGGGGGTAAATAATTCACGGAGGGGTCAAATAATTCACGGAGGGGGGTAAATAATTCACGGAGGGGTCAAATAATTCACGGAGGGGGGTAAATAATTCACGGAGGGGTGAAACAATTCACGGAGGGGGGTAAACAATTCACGGAGGGGTGAAATAATTCACGGAGGGGGGTAAACAATTCACGGAGGGGTCAAATAATTCACGGAGGGGGGTAAATAATTCACAGAGGGGTGAAATAATTCATGGAGGGGGGTAAATAATTCACGGAGGGGTCAAATAATTCACGGAGGGGGGTAAACAATTCACAGAGGGGTCAAATAATTCACGGAGGGGGTAAACAATTCACAAAGGGGTCAAATAATTCACGGAGGGGCGTAAACAATTCACGGAGGGGTGAAATAATTTACGGAGGGGGGTAAATAATTCACGGAGGGGTCAAATAATTCACCGAGGGGGGTAAATAATTCACGGAGGGGTCAAATAATTCACGGAGGGGGGTAAACAATTCACGGAGGGGTGAAACAATTCACGGAGGGGGGTAAACAATTCACGGAGGGGTCAAATAATTCACGGAGGGGGGTATACAATTCACGGAGGGGTCAAATGATTCACGGAGGGGGGTAAACAATTCACGGAGGGGTGAAATAATTTCACGGAGGGGGGTAAATAATTCACGGAGGGGTCAAATAATTCACGGAGGGGGGTAAATAATTCACGGAGGGTTCAAATAATTCACGGAGGGGGGTAAATAATTCACGGAGGGGTCAAATAATTCACGGAGGGGGGTAAATAATTCACGAAGGGGTCAAATAATTCACGGAGGGGGGTAAATAACTCACGGAGGGGTGAAACAATTCATGGAGGGGGGTAAATAATTCACGGAGGGGTCAAATAATTCACGAAGGGGGGTAAATAATTCACGGAGGGGTGAAATGATTCACGGAGGGGGATAAATAATTCACGGAGGGGTGAAATAATTCACGGAGGGGGGTAAACAATTCACACAGGGGTCAAATAATTCACGGAGGGAGGTAAACAATTCACGGAGGGGTGAAATGATTCACGGAGGGGGGTAAATAATTCATGGAGGGGTCAAATAATTCACGGAGGGGGGTAAACAATTCACAGAGGGGTCAAATCATTCACGGAGGGGGGTAAATGATTCACAGAGGGGTCAAATAATTCACGGAGGGGGGTAAACAATTCACAGAGGGGTGAAACAATTCACGGAGGGGGGTAAGCAATTCACGGAGGGGTCAAATAATTCAGGGAGGGGGGTAAAAAATTCACGGAGGGGTCAAATAATTCACGGAGGGGGGGTAAATAATTCACGGAGGGGTCAAATAATTCACGGAGGGGGATAAATAATTCACGGAGGGGTCAAAAAATTCATGGAGGGGGGTAAACAATTCATGGAGGGGTCAAAAAATTCACAGAGGGGGGTAAACAATTCACAGAGGGGTCAAATAATTCACGGAGGGGGGTAAATGAATCACAGAGGGGTCAAATAATTCACGGAGGGGGGTAAATAATTCAAGGAGGGGTCAAATAATTCACGGAGGGGGGTAAATAATTCACAAAGGGGTGAAATAATTCACCAAGGGGGGTAAACAATTCACGGAGGGGTCAAAAAATTCACGGAGGGGGGGTAAATAATTCACGGAGGGGTCAAATAATTCACGGAGGGGGGTAAATAATTCACGGAGGGGTCAAAGAATTCATGGAGGGGGGTAAATCATTCACGGAGGGGTCAAATAATTCATGGAGGGGGGTAAACAATTCATGGAGGGGTCAAAAAATTCACAGAGGGGGGTAAACAATTCACAGAGGGGTCAAATAATTCACGGAGGGGGGTAAATGAATCACAGAGGGGTCAAATAATTCACGGAGGGGGGTAAATAATTCAAGGAGGGGTCAAATAATTCACGGAGGGGGGTAAATAATTCACAAAGGGGTGAAATAATTCACCAAGGGGGGTAAACAATTCACGGAGGGGTCAAAAAATTCACGGAGGGGGGTAAATAATTCACGGAGGGGTCAAATAATTCACGGAGGGGGGTAAACAATTCACGGAGGGGTCAAATCATTCACGGAGGGGGGTAAATAATTCACGGAGGGGTCAAATAATTCACGGAGGGGGGTAAATAATTCACGGAGGGGTCAAATAATTCACGGAGGGGGGTAAATAATTCACGGAGGGGGGTAAACAATTCACGGAGGGGTGAATAATTCACGGAGGGGGGTAAATAAATTCACGGAGGGGTAAAGGAATTCACGGAGGGGGGTAAACAATTCACGGAGGGGTCAAATAATTCACGGAGGGGGGTAAACAATTGACAGAGATGTCAAATAATTCACGGAGGGGGGTAAACAATTCACATAGGGGTCAAATAATTCACGGAGGGGGTCAAACAATTCACGGAGGCGTCAAATAATTCACGGAGGGGGGTAAATAATTCACAGAGGGGTCAAATAATTCACGGAGGGGGGCAAATAATTCACGGAGGGGTGAAATAATTCACGGAGGGGGGTAAACAATTCACAGAGGGGTCAAAAAATTCATGGAGGGGGGTAAATCATTCACGGAGGGGTCAAATAATTCATGGAGGGGGGTAAACAATTCATGGAGGGGTCAAAAAATTCACAGAGGGGGGTAAACAATTCACAGAGGGGTCAAATAATTCACGGAGGGGGGTAAATGAATCACAGAGGGGTCAAATAATTCACGGAGGGGGGTAAATAATTCAAGGAGGGGTCAAATAATTCACGGAGGGGGGTAAATAATTCACAAAGGGGTGAAATAATTCACCAAGGGGGGTAAACAATTCACGGAGGGGTCAAAAAATTCACGGAGGGGGGTAAATAATTCACGGAGGGGTCAAATAATTCACGGAGGGGGGTAAACAATTCACGGAGGGGTCAAATCATTCACGGAGGGGGGTAAATAATTCACGGAGGGGTCAAATAATTCACGGAGGGGGGTAAATAATTCACGGAGGGGTCAAATAATTCACGGAGGGGGGTAAATAATTCACGGAGGGGGGTAAACAATTCACGGAGGGGTGAATAATTCACGGAGGGGGGTAAATAAATTCACGGAGGGGTAAAAGAATTCACGGAGGGGGGTAAACAATTCACGGAGGGGTCAAATAATTCACGGAGGGGGGTAAACAATTGACAGAGATGTCAAATAATTCACGGAGGGGGGTAAACAATTCACATAGGGGTCAAATAATTCACGGAGGGGGTCAAACAATTCACGGAGGCGTCAAATAATTCACGGAGGGGGGTAAATAATTCACAGAGGGGTCAAATAATTCACGGAGGGGGGCAAATAATTCACGGAGGGGTGAAATAATTCACGGAGGGGGGTAAACAATTCACAGAGGGGTCAAATAATTCACGGAGGGGGGTAAATGATTCACGGAGGGGTGAAATAATTCACGGAGGGGGGTAAATAATTCACGGAGGGGTGAAACAATTCATGGAGGGGGGTAAACAATTCACGGAGGGGTCAAATGATTCACGGAGGGGGGTAAATTATTCACAGAGGGGTCAAATAATTCACGGAGGGGGGTAAATAATTCACGGAGGGGTCGGATAATTCATGGAGGGGGGTGAATAATTCACAGAGGGGTCAAATAATTCACGGAGGGGGGTAAATAATTCATGGAGGGGTCAAATAATTCAGGGAGGGGGGTAAACAATTCTCAAAGGGGTCAAATAATTCACGGAGGGGGGTAAACAATTCACAGAGGGGTCAAATAATTTACGGAGGGGGGTAAACAATTCACGGAGGGGTGGAATACTTCACGGAGGGGTCAAATGATTCACAGAGGAAGGTAAACAATTCACGAAGGGGTGAAATAATTCACGGAGGGGGGTAAATAATTCACGGAGGGGTCAAATAATTCACGGAGGGGGGTAAACAATTCACAGAGGGGTCGAATAATTCATGGAGGGGGGTAAACAATTCACGGAGGGGTCAAATAATTCACGGAGGGGGGTAACAATTCACGGAGGGGTCAAATAATTCACGGAGGGGGGTAAAAAATTCACGGAGGGGTGAAATAATTCACGGAGGGGGGTAAATAATTCACGGAGGGGTGAAATAAGTCACGGTGGGGGGTAAATAATTCACGGAGGGGTCAAATAATTCACGGAGGGGGGTAAATAATTCACGGAGGGGTGAAATAATTCACGGAGGGGGGTAAATGATTGACGGAGGGGTCAAATAATTCATGGAGGGGGGTAAACCATTCACGGAGGGGTCAAATAATTCACGGAGGGGGGTAAACAATTCACAGAGGGGTCAAATAATTCACGGAGGGGGGTAAATGATTCACAGAGGGGTGAAAGAATTCACGGAGGGGGGTACATAATTCACGGAGGGGGGTAAACAATTCACAGAGGGGTCAAATAATTCACGGAGGGGGGTAAATAATTCACGGAGGGGTCAAAAAATTCACGGAGGGGGGTAAATAATTCACGGAGGGGTCAAATGATTCACGGAGGGGGGTAAATAATTCACGAAGGGGTCAAATAATTCACGGAGGGGGGTAAACAATTCACGGAGGGGTGAAATAAGTCTCGGAGGGAGGTAAATAATTCACGGAGGGGTGAAATAATTCACGGAGGGGGGTAAACAATTCACGGAGGGATGATATAAATCACGGAGGGGGGTAAATAATTCACGGAGGGGTCAAATAATTCACGGAGGGGGGTAAACAATTCACAGAGGGGTCAGAGAATTCACGGAGGGGGGTAAATAATTCACAGAGGGGTCAAATAATTCAGGGAGGGGGGTAAACAATTCACCGAGGGGTCAAATAATTCACGGAGGGGGATAAATAATTCACGGAGGGGTCAAAGAATTCACGGAGGGGGGTAAATAATTTACAGAGGGGTCAAATGATTCACGGAGGGGGGTAAATAATTCACAGAGGGGTCAAATAATTCACGGAGGGGGGTAAATAATTCATAGAAGGGGCAAAAAATTCACGGAGGGGGGCAAATAATTCACGGAGGGGTCAAAGAATTCACGGAGGGGGGTAAATAATTCACAGAGGGGTCAAATAATTCACGGAGGGGGGTAAATAATTCACGGAGGGGTCAAATAATTCACGGAGGAGGGTTAATAATTCACAGAGGGGTGAAAGAATTCACGGAGGGGGGTAAATAATTCACGGAGGGGTCAAATAATTCATGGAGGGGGGTAAACAATTCACGGAGGGGTCAAATAATTCACGGAGGGGGGTAAACAATTCACAGAGGGGTCAAATAATTCACGGAGGGGGGTAAATGATTCACGGAGGCGTCAAATAATTCACGGAGGGGGGTAAATAATTCACGGAGGGGTCAAATAATTCACGGAGGGGGGTAAATAATTCACGGAGGGGTCAAATAATTCACGGAGGGGGGTAAATAATTCACGGAGGGGTCAAATAATTCAAGGAGGGGGGTAAACAATTCACAGAGGGGTCAAATAATTTACGGAGGGGAGTAAACAATTCACGGAGGCGTCAAATAATTCATGGAGGGGGGTAAACAATTCACGGAGGGGTCCAATAATTCACGGAGGGGGGTAACAATTCACGGAGGGGTCAAATAATTCACGGAGGGGGGTAAAAAATTCACGCAGGGGTGAAATAATTCACGGAGGGGGGTAAATAATTCACGGAGGGGTGAAATAAGTCACGGTGGGGGGTAAATAATTCACGGAGGGGTCAAATAATTCACGGAGGGGGGTAAATAATTCACGGAGGGGTGAAATAATTCACGGAGGGGGGTAATTAATCTACGGAGGGTTCAAATAATTCATGGAGGGGGGTAAACCATTCACGGAGGGGTCAAATAATTCACGGAGGGGGGTAAACAATTCACAGAGGGGTCAAATAATTCACGGAGGGGGGTAAATGATTCACAGAGGGGTCAAATAATTCACGGAGGGGGGTAAATAATTCACGGAGGGGGGTAAACAATTCACAGAGGGGTCAAATAATTCACGCAGGGGGGTAAATAATTCACGGAGGGGTCAAAAAATTCACGGAGGGGGGTAAATAATTCACAGAAGGGTCAAATAATTCATGGAGGGGGGTAAATAATTCACGAAGGGGTCAAATAATTCACGGAGGGGGGTAAACAATTCACGGAGGGGTGAAATAAGTCACGGAGGGAGGTAAATAATTCACAGAGGGGTGAAATAATTCACGGAGGGGGGTAAACAATTCACGGAGGGATGAAATAGTTCACGGAGGGGGGTAAATAATTCACGTAGGGGTCAAATAATTCATGGAGGGGGGTAAACAATTCACGGAGGGCTGAAATAATTCACGGAGGGGGGTAAATAATTCACGGAGGGGTCAAATAATTCACGGAGGGGGGTAAACAATTCACAGAGGGGTCAAATAATTCACGGAGGGGGGTAAATAATTCACGGAGGGGTCAAATAATTCACGGAGGGGGGTAAACAATTCACGGAGGGGTCAAATAATTCACGGAGGGGGATAAATAATTCACGGAGGGGTCAAAGAATTCACGGAGGGGGGTAAATAATTCACGGAGGGGTCAAATGATTCACGGAGGGGGGTAAATAATTCACGGAGGGGTCAAATAATTCACGGAGGGGGGTAAATAATTCATAGAAGGGGCAAAAAATTCACGGAGGGGGGCAAATAATTCACGGAGGGGGCAAGGAATTCACGGAGGGGGGTAAATAATTCACAGAGGGGTCAAATAATTCACGGAGGGGGGTAAATAATTCACGGAGGGGTCAAATAATTCACGGAGGGGGGTTAATAATTCACAGAGGGGTGAAAGAATTCACGGAGGGGGGTAAATAATTCACGGAGGGGTCAAATAATTCATGGAGGGGGGTAAACAATTCACGGAGGGGTCAAATAATTCACGGAGGGGGGTAAACAATTCACAGAGGGGTCAAATAATTCACGGAGGGGGGTAAATGATTCACGGAGGCGTCAAATAATTCACGGAGGGGGGTAAATAATTCACGGAGGGGTGAAATAATTCACGGAGGGGGGTAAATAATTCACGGAGGGGTCAAATAATTCACGGAGGGGGGTAAATAATTCACGGAGGGGTGAATAATTCACGGAGGGGGGTAAGTACTTCACAGAGGGGTCAAATAATTCACGGAGGGGTGAAATAATTCACGGAGGGGGGTAAATAATTCACGGAGGGGTCAAATAATTCACGGAGGGGGGTAAACAATTCACAGAGGGGTCAAATAATTCACGGAGGGGGGTAAACAATTCACAGAGGGGTCAAATAATTCACGGAGGGGGGTAAATAATTCACGGAGGGGTGAAATAATTCACGGAGGGGGGTAAACAATTCACAGAGGGGTCAAATAATTCACGGAGGGGGTAAATAATTCACCGAGGGGGGTAAACAATTCACGGAGGGGTCAAATAATTCGTGGAGGGGGGTAAATAATTCACGGAGGGGTCAAATAGTTCACAAAGGGGGGTAAATAATTCACGGAGGGGTCAAATAATTCACGGAGGGGGGTAAACAATTCACGGAGGGGTGAAATAATTCACGGAGGGGGGTAAATAATTCACGGAGGGGTCAAATAATTCAACGAGGGGGGTAAATAATTCACGGAGGGGTGAAATAATTCACGGAGGGGGGTAAACAATTCACAGAGGGGTCAAATAATTCACGGAGGGGGGTAAATAATTCACGGAGGGGTGAAATAATTCACGGAGCGGGGTAAACAATTCACAGAGGGGTCAAATAATTCACGGAGGGGGGTGAACAATTCACGGAGGGGTGAAATAATTCACGGAGGGGGGTAAATAATTCACGGAGGGGTGAAATCATTCACGGAGGGGGGTAAATAATTCACAGAGGGGTCAAATAATTCACGGAGGGGGGTAAATGATTCACGGAGGGGGGTAAACAATTCACGTAGGGGTCAAATAATTCACGGAGGGGGATAAATAATTCACAGAAAGCTGAAATAATTCACGGAGGGGGGTAAATAATTCACGGAGGGGTCAAATAATTTACGGAGGGGGGTAAACAATTCACAGAGGGGTGAAATAATTCACGGAGGGGGGTAAATAATTCACGGAGGGGTCAAAAAATTCACGGAGGGGGGTAAACAATTCACGGAGGGGTCAAATAATTCACGGAGGGGGGTTAACAATTCACGGAGGAGTCAAATAATTCACGGAGGGGGGTAAATAATTCACGGAGGGGTGAAATAATTCACGGAGGGGGGTAAACAATTCACGGAGGGGTCAAATAATTCACGGAGGGGGGTAAATAATTCACGGAGGGGTCAAATAATTCAAGGAGGGGGGTAAATAATTCACAGAAGGGTCAAATAATTCACGGAGGGGGGTAAACAATTCACAGAGGGGTCAAATGATTCACGGAGGGGGGTAAACAATTCACGGAGGGGTCAAATAATTCACGGAGGGGGGTAAATAATTCACGGAGGGGTGAAATAATTCACGGAGGGGGGTAAACAATTCACAGAGGGGTCAAATAATTCACGGAGGGGGGTAAACAATTCACGGAGGGGTCAAATAATTCACGGAGGGGGTAAATTATTCACAGAGGGGTCAAATAATTCACGGAGGGGGGTAAAGAATTCACGGAGGGGTCAAATAATTCACGGAGGGGGGTAAATAATTCACGGAGTGGTGAAATAATTCACGGAGGGGGGTAAACAATTCATGGAGGGGTGAAATAATTCACAAAGGGGGGTAAATAATTCACGGAGGGGTCAAATAATTCACGGAGGGGGGTAAATAATTCACGGAGGGGTCAAATAATTCTCGGAGGGGGGTAAACAATTCACGGAGGGGTGAAATAATTCACGGAGGGGGGTAAATAATTCACGGAGGGGTCAAATAATTCACGGAGGGGTCAAATAATTCACGGAGGAAGGTAAACAATTCACAGAGGGGTCAAATAATTCACGGAGGGGGGTAAACAATTCACAGAGGGGTCAAATAATTCACGGAGTGGGGTAAATGATTCACAGAGGGGTCAAATAATTCACGGAGGAGGGTAAATGATTCACGGAGGGGGGTAAACAATTCACGTAGGGGTCAAATAATTCACAGAGGGGGGTAAATAATTCACAGAAAGGTGAAATAATTCACGGAGGGGGGTAAATGATTCACAGAGGGATGAAATAATTCACGGAGGGGGGTAAATAATTCACGGAGGGGTCAAATAATTCACGGAGGGGGGTTAACAATTTACAGAGGGGTCAAATAATTCACGGAGGGGGGTAAATAATTCACGGAGGGGTGAAAAAATTCACGGAGGGGGGTAAGTAATTCACGGAGGGGTCAAATAATTCACGGAGGGGGGTAAACAATTCACAGAGGGGTCAAATAATTCACGGAGGGGGGTAAATGATTCACGGAGGCGTCAAATAATTCACGGAGGGGGGTAAATAATTCACGGAGGGGTCAAATAATTCACGGAGGGGGGTAAATAATTCACGGAGGGGTCAAATAATTCACGGAGGGGGGTAAATAATTCACGGAGGGGTCAAATAATTCAAGGAGGGGGGTAAACAATTCACAGAGGGGTCAAATAATTTACGGAGGGGAGTAAACAATTCACGGAGGCGTCAAATAATTCATGGAGGGGGGTAAACAATTCACGGAGGGGTCCAATAATTCACGGAGGGGGGTAACAATTCACGGAGGGGTCAAATAATTCACGGAGGGGGGTAAAAAATTCACGCAGGGGTGAAATAATTCACGGAGGGGGGTAAATAATTCACGGAGGGGTGAAATAAGTCACGGTGGGGGGTAAATAATTCACGGAGGGGTCAAATAATTCACGGAGGGGGGTAAATAATTCACGGAGGGGTGAAATAATTCACGGAGGGGGGTAATTAATCTACGGAGGGTTCAAATAATTCATGGAGGGGGGTAAACCATTCACGGAGGGGTCAAATAATTCACGGAGGGGGGTAAACAATTCACAGAGGGGTCAAATAATTCACGGAGGGGGGTAAATGATTCACAGAGGGGTCAAATAATTCACGGAGGGGGGTAAATAATTCACGGAGGGGGGTAAACAATTCACAGAGGGGTCAAATAATTCACGCAGGGGGGTAAATAATTCACGGAGGGGTCAAAAAATTCACGGAGGGGGGTAAATAATTCACAGAAGGGTCAAATAATTCATGGAGGGGGGTAAATAATTCACGAAGGGGTCAAATAATTCACGGAGGGGGGTAAACAATTCACGGAGGGGTGAAATAAGTCACGGAGGGAGGTAAATAATTCACAGAGGGGTGAAATAATTCACGGAGGGGGGTAAACAATTCACGGAGGGATGAAATAGTTCACGGAGGGGGGTAAATAATTCACGTAGGGGTCAAATAATTCATGGAGGGGGGTAAACAATTCACGGAGGGCTGAAATAATTCACGGAGGGGGGTAAATAATTCACGGAGGGGTCAAATAATTCACGGAGGGGGGTAAACAATTCACAGAGGGGTCAAATAATTCACGGAGGGGGGTAAATAATTCACGGAGGGGTCAAATAATTCACGGAGGGGGGTAAACAATTCACGGAGGGGTCAAATAATTCACGGAGGGGGATAAATAATTCACGGAGGGGTCAAAGAATTCACGGAGGGGGGTAAATAATTCACGGAGGGGTCAAATGATTCACGGAGGGGGGTAAATAATTCACGGAGGGGTCAAATAATTCACGGAGGGGGGTAAATAATTCATAGAAGGGGCAAAAAATTCACGGAGGGGGGCAAATAATTCACGGAGGGGGCAAGGAATTCACGGAGGGGGGTAAATAATTCACAGAGGGGTCAAATAATTCACGGAGGGGGGTAAATAATTCACGGAGGGGTCAAATAATTCACGGAGGGGGGTTAATAATTCACAGAGGGGTGAAAGAATTCACGGAGGGGGGTAAATAATTCACGGAGGGGTCAAATAATTCATGGAGGGGGGTAAACAATTCACGGAGGGGTCAAATAATTCACGGAGGGGGGTAAACAATTCACAGAGGGGTCAAATAATTCACGGAGGGGGGTAAATGATTCACGGAGGCGTCAAATAATTCACGGAGGGGGGTAAATAATTCACGGAGGGGTGAAATAATTCACGGAGGGGGGTAAATAATTCACGGAGGGGTCAAATAATTCACGGAGGGGGGTAAATAATTCACGGAGGGGTGAATAATTCACGGAGGGGGGTAAGTACTTCACAGAGGGGTCAAATAATTCACGGAGGGGTGAAATAATTCACGGAGGGGGGTAAATAATTCACGGAGGGGTCAAATAATTCACGGAGGGGGGTAAACAATTCACAGAGGGGTCAAATAATTCACGGAGGGGGGTAAACAATTCACAGAGGGGTCAAATAATTCACGGAGGGGGGTAAATAATTCACGGAGGGGTGAAATAATTCACGGAGGGGGGTAAACAATTCACAGAGGGGTCAAATAATTCACGGAGGGGGTAAATAATTCACCGAGGGGGGTAAACAATTCACGGAGGGGTCAAATAATTCGTGGAGGGGGGTAAATAATTCACGGAGGGGTCAAATAGTTCACAAAGGGGGGTAAATAATTCACGGAGGGGTCAAATAATTCACGGAGGGGGGTAAACAATTCACGGAGGGGTGAAATAATTCACGGAGGGGGGTAAATAATTCACGGAGGGGTCAAATAATTCAACGAGGGGGGTAAATAATTCACGGAGGGGTGAAATAATTCACGGAGGGGGGTAAACAATTCACAGAGGGGTCAAATAATTCACGGAGGGGGGTAAATAATTCACGGAGGGGTGAAATAATTCACGGAGCGGGGTAAACAATTCACAGAGGGGTCAAATAATTCACGGAGGGGGGTGAACAATTCACGGAGGGGTGAAATAATTCACGGAGGGGGGTAAATAATTCACGGAGGGGTGAAATCATTCACGGAGGGGGGTAAATAATTCACAGAGGGGTCAAATAATTCACGGAGGGGGGTAAATGATTCACGGAGGGGGGTAAACAATTCACGTAGGGGTCAAATAATTCACGGAGGGGGATAAATAATTCACAGAAAGCTGAAATAATTCACGGAGGGGGGTAAATAATTCACGGAGGGGTCAAATAATTTACGGAGGGGGGTAAACAATTCACAGAGGGGTGAAATAATTCACGGAGGGGGGTAAATAATTCACGGAGGGGTCAAAAAATTCACGGAGGGGGGTAAACAATTCACGGAGGGGTCAAATAATTCACGGAGGGGGGTTAACAATTCACGGAGGAGTCAAATAATTCACGGAGGGGGGTAAATAATTCACGGAGGGGTGAAATAATTCACGGAGGGGGGTAAACAATTCACGGAGGGGTCAAATAATTCACGGAGGGGGGTAAATAATTCACGGAGGGGTCAAATAATTCAAGGAGGGGGGTAAATAATTCACAGAAGGGTCAAATAATTCACGGAGGGGGGTAAACAATTCACAGAGGGGTCAAATGATTCACGGAGGGGGGTAAACAATTCACGGAGGGGTCAAATAATTCACGGAGGGGGGTAAATAATTCACGGAGGGGTGAAATAATTCACGGAGGGGGGTAAACAATTCACAGAGGGGTCAAATAATTCACGGAGGGGGGTAAACAATTCACGGAGGGGTCAAATAATTCACGGAGGGGGTAAATTATTCACAGAGGGGTCAAATAATTCACGGAGGGGGGTAAAGAATTCACGGAGGGGTCAAATAATTCACGGAGGGGGGTAAATAATTCACGGAGTGGTGAAATAATTCACGGAGGGGGGTAAACAATTCATGGAGGGGTGAAATAATTCACAAAGGGGGGTAAATAATTCACGGAGGGGTCAAATAATTCACGGAGGGGGGTAAATAATTCACGGAGGGGTCAAATAATTCTCGGAGGGGGGTAAACAATTCACGGAGGGGTGAAATAATTCACGGAGGGGGGTAAATAATTCACGGAGGGGTCAAATAATTCACGGAGGGGTCAAATAATTCACGGAGGAAGGTAAACAATTCACAGAGGGGTCAAATAATTCACGGAGGGGGGTAAACAATTCACAGAGGGGTCAAATAATTCACGGAGTGGGGTAAATGATTCACAGAGGGGTCAAATAATTCACGGAGGAGGGTAAATGATTCACGGAGGGGGGTAAACAATTCACGTAGGGGTCAAATAATTCACAGAGGGGGGTAAATAATTCACAGAAAGGTGAAATAATTCACGGAGGGGGGTAAATGATTCACAGAGGGATGAAATAATTCACGGAGGGGGGTAAATAATTCACGGAGGGGTCAAATAATTCACGGAGGGGGGTTAACAATTTACAGAGGGGTCAAATAATTCACGGAGGGGGGTAAATAATTCACGGAGGGGTGAAAAAATTCACGGAGGGGGGTAAGTAATTCACGGAGGGGTCAAATAATTCACGGAGGGGGGTAAACAATTCACAGAGGGGTCAAATAATTCACGGAGGGGGGTAAACAATTCACAGAGGGGTGAATTAATTCACGGAGGGGGGTAAATAATTCACGGAGGGGTGAAATAATTCACGGAGGGGGGTAAACAATTCACAGAGGGGTCAAATAATTCACGGAGGGGGTAAATAATTCACCGAGGGGGGTAAACAATTCACGGAGGGGTCAAATAATTCGTGGAGGGGGGTAAATAATTCACGGAGGGGTCAAATAGTTCACAAAGGGGGGTAAATAATTCACGGAGGGGTCAAATAATTCACGGAGGGGGGTAAACAATTCATGGAGGGGTCAAATAATTCACGGAGGGGGGTAAATAATTCACGGAGGGGTCAAATAATTCAACGAGGGGGGTAAATAATTCACGGAGGGGTCAAATGATTCACGGAGGGGGGTAAACAATTCACAGAGGGGTCAAATAATTCACGGAGGGGGGCAAATAATTCACGGAGGGGTGAAATAATTCACGGAGGGGGGTAAACAATTCACAGAGGGGTCAAATAATTCACGGAGGGGGGTGAACAATTCACGGAGGGGTGAAATAATTCACGGAGGGGGGTAAATAATTCACGGAGGGGTGAAATCATTCACGGAGGGGGGTAAATAATTCACAGAGGGGTCAAATAATTCACGGAGGGGGGTAAATGATTCACGGAGGGGGGTAAACAATTCACGTAGGGGTCAAATAATTCACGGAGGGGGATAAATAATTCACAGAAAGCTGAAATAATTCACAAAGGGGGGTAAATAATTCACGGAGGGGTCAAATAATTTACGGAGGGGGGTAAACAGTTCACAGGGGGGTGAAATAATTCACGGAGGGGGGTAAATAATTCACGGAGGGGTCAAAAAATTCACGGAGGGGGGTAAACAATTCACGGAGGGGTCAAAAAAGTCACGGAGGGGGGTAAACAATTCACGGAGGGGTCAAATAATTCACGGAGGGGGGTAAATAATTCACGGAGGGGTGAAATAATTCACGGAGGGGGGTAAACAATTCATGGAGGGGTCAAATAATTCACGGAGGGGGGTAAACAATTCACAGAGGGGTCAAATAATTCACGGAGGGGGGTAAACAATTCACGGAGGGGTCAAATAATTCACGAACAGGGTAAATAATTCACAGAGGGGTCAAATAATTCACGGAGGGGGGTAAATAATTCACGGAGGGGTGAAATAATTCACGGAGGGGGGTAAACAATTCACGGAGGGGTCAAATAATTCACGGAGGGGGGTAAATAATTCACGGAGGGGTCAAATAATTCAAGGAGGGGGGTAAATAATTCACAGAAGGGTCAAATAATTCACGAAGGGGGGTAAACAATTCACAGAGGGGTCAAATGATTCACGGAGGGGGGTAAACAATTCACGGAGGGGTCAAATAATTCACGGAGGGGGGTAAATAATTCACGGAGGGGTGAAATAATTCACGGAGGGGGGTAAACAATTCACAGAGGGGTCAAATAATTCACGGAGGGGGGTAAACAATTCACGGAGGGGTGAAAAAATTCACGGAGGGGGTAAATGATTCACAGAGGGGTCAAATAATTCACGGAGGGGGGTAAAGAATTCACGGAGGGGTCAAATAATTCACGGAGGGGGGTAAATAATTCACGGAGTGGTGAAATAATTCACGGAGGGGGGTAAACAATTCACGGAGGGGTGAAATAATTCACCAAGGGGGGTAAATAATTCACGGAGGGGTCAAATAATTCACGGAGGGGGGTAAATAATTCACGGAGGGGTCAAATAATTCTCGGAGGGGGGTAAACAATTCACGGAGGGGTGAAACAATTCATGGAGGGGGGTAAATAATTCACGGAGGGGTCAAATAATTCACGGAGGGGTCAAATAATTCACGGAGGGGGGTATACAATTCACAGAGGGGTCAAATAATTCACGGAGGGGGGTAAACAATTCACAGAGGGGTCAAATAATTCACGGAGTGGGGTAAATAATTCACAGAGGGGTCAAATAATTCACGGACGAGGGTAAATGATTCACGGAGGGGGGTAAACAATTCACGTAGGGGTCAAATAATTCACGGAGGGGGGTAAATAATTCACAGAAAGGTGAAATAATTCACTGAGGGGGGTAAATAATTCACGGAGGGGTCAAATAATTCACGGAGGGGGGTTAACAATTTACAGAGGGGTCAAAAAATTCACGGAGGGGGGTAAATAATTCACGGAGGGGTCAAAAAATTCACGGAGGGGGGTAAACAATTCACGGAGGGGTCAAATAATTCACGGAGGGGGGTAAACAATTCAAGGAGGGGTCAAATAATTCACGGAGGGGGGTAAACAATTCACGTAGGGGTCAAAAAATTCACGGAGGGGGGTAAACAATTCACGGAGGGGTGAAATCATTCACGGAGGGGGGTAAATAATTCACGGAGGGGTCAAATAATTCACGGAGGGGGGTAAACAATTCACAGAAGGGTGAAATAATTCACGGAGGGGGGTAAATAATTCATGGAGGGGTCAAATGATTCACGGAGGGGGGTAAACAATTCACGGAGGGGTCAAATAATTCACGGAGGGGGGTAAATAATTCACGGAGGGGTCAAATAATTCACGGAGGGGGGTAAATAATTCACGGAGGGGTCAAATAATTCACGGAGGGGGGTAAATAATTCACAGAGGGGTCAAATAATTCACGGAGGGGGGTAAATAATTCACGGAGGGGTGAAATAATTCACGGAGGGGGGTAAACAATTCACGGAGGGGTCAAATAATTCACGGAGGGGGGTAAAGAATTCAGGGAGGGGTCAAATAATTCACGGAGGGGGGTAAACAATTCACAGAAGGGTCAAATAATTCACGGAGGGGGGTAAACAATTCACAGAGGGGTCAAATGATTCACGGAGGGGGGTAAACAATTCACGGAGGGGTCAAATAATTCACGGAGGGGGGTAAACAATTCACGGAGGGGTCAAATAATTCACGGAGGGGGGTAAGTAATTCACGGAGGGGTCAAATAATTCACGGAGGGGGGTAAACAATTCACAGAGGGGTCAAATAATTCACAAAGGGGGGTAAATAATTCACGGAGGAGTCAAATAATGCACGGAGGGGGGTAAACAGTTCACGGAGGGGTGAAATGATTCATGGAGGGGGCTAAATAATTCACGGAGGGGGAAAATAATTCACGGAGGGGGGTGAACAATTCAAAGAGGGGTCAAATAATTCACGGAGGGGGGTAAACAATTCACAGAGGGGTCCACCGGAACTAACTAAGGAACGGAGTAACATACCTCCTATTTTTTTGGGGGTTCGGACCTTGGTAAGCAGGCAAGCGGGAAAGCACTCTACTATAAAAGAAAACCTGAAAAAGAAAAACAGGCATACCCTCCCTAACCTCACCACACAAGAAGGGAAATGAGAGGGTGGGAGGGAGGGAGGGAGGGGAGGGAGGGAGGGAGGGAGGGAGGGAGGCTCTCTTGGGCGGCCGTAGGGGCTGTGTTGTGCTCTGTTGTGCTGTAATATGCTGTGCCATGCTGTATGTTGTGCTGTGCTGTGGTGTGCTGTGATGTGCTGTGATGTGTTGTGCTGTGCCGTGCTGTGCTTTGCCGTACTCGAAACCCACTACCCCCCTCTCCACAGTTCCGGCCCAACCCGATGAACCCCCACCCACCCACCCCACCAGCAAAACCGACCCGATTAGCTCAGGTGAGGTTGCTTGGGCCAGACATCAGGATTCTGTTCCCACTTGTCTTCAGTCACATATGAGCCCCCGGATCGGTTTGAGTCAGAGAGATGGGCTGGGGTGGGGTGGGGTGGGGGGGGGGGGGGGCACCTACCATCATTGAAGGGGTTGCAAGCACTGGTTGGGTTTCAGACGCTAGGGTCGAGACCACAACCCACTTCTACACCTCAAGGGTGTGGTGACAATGGACAAGTTTGATATTGGGGGGGGCATGGGGGGGGGGGGCGAAGTTTGACACGGGGGGGGGGGGGGGTAGAAAGGGTGTTGGGGTGGGGGGGGGGGTTAGGGGTGATGATCCATTAAAGTCTGAAGTCTGAAGTCTGATAGCCCATTTGGTTACTGTACCCATAGCTGGGCCCCCCTGCCCCCCCTGGCCCCCATTCGCGAGTCGCGACACACAGGTTACCCCTCCTGCGTGGTGGGCGATTGCCGGGGCTCATCGTTGCTCCCGGGACCCCTTCTCACCCCCTGTGTCCCCTTCCTTCTCACCCCCCTTGCCACCCCCCACCTCACCCCCCTTGTCACCAGCCTCGTCCCCCTCGTCATCCCTGTCATCCCCGTCGTCCCCCGCCCCCAAGGCCTCTTGGAGGTGGGCCTTTGCCTCCTCCCGGGTGAGGAAGAGAAGCTCCCCCGGCACCCGGAAGGTGCCCCCCTCTTTCTCCCGCTTCCTCTTCTTCCCGTTGTTCCCCTTCTTCCCCCCCTCCCGATTGGACCCCTGCGACACCACCCAGCACTCCCCCGGGTCCTGCTCCGCATCCCAATCCTCCAACACCGTCCCTAGGTGACGGTCCCCCCATTGCCCCCCTCCGCCCAAGGGACATACCGGGTGTCCCCCACACCCGGCACATTCCCATAGGGGTCCCGGACACTATCTTGCAGGGGGGAGGCTTGGGGTTTGGGGGGGGGGGGAGTGGCTTTGCCCTTGCCCTTGCCCTTGGGCTCGGCCTTGGCCTTGGGCTTGCTGTTGCTGCGCTTTGGGGGGGGGGGGGGGCGTGTTCCTCGCTACTCTCGAAGTGGCGGGGTTTTTTCTTTGGGGCCTTGGGGGGGGTGTCCTCCCCCCGCTGCTAGTGCTGATGCTGCTGCTGCTGGTCTCCCCCGCCCGGTCGTGCAACCTCCTGCAACCCTTGCGATGCGGGTCCATGCACCACGCACTCCTGCCCGCTTCCCACCTACCCAAACTGTCCAGCACCGAGAGGGCCAAATTGGGGTCCGTCCCAATCATCCGGCCCAATTCGGTGACCCCCACAAGGCGTGTCCGGCCTCCCCCATCGCGCCACTCCACGCGCAGCCCACGGGGGGTCGGCTCCACAGGTCTGCACGATGCCAGCCTGAGACAGAAACATAATGCAGGTGCGTTCTAGCGGCGTTCGAGGCAACTTTTCTAGCGGCGTTCTAGCGATGTTCTAGCGGCGGCGGCACGGCGGTGGCTAGATCAACGCTAGAACGGTTCGCTAGAGCAACGCTAGAACGCAATCAACATACCGTGCCTTGGGGGTCCAGGGCGGGGGAGATGGCCCCCAGGGCCTTGGCGAAGGCATCCCGGGGGTTGGGGTTGTGCGGCTGCGGGGGGGCCCCAGCGGGGGTTGCGGCGGGCTTGGGCCGGGAGGCGATGCCGTGCACCACCCCGGCATACGCCCCGTGGTTCGCCGCCTCCGGGTTGAAACCCCCCATGTCCATCACCGCCAACCAGGTCGGCGTCCACGTCAAGGCCTTCCCCACATACTCCATCCCCCCCAAGCCCAGCCCGTGCCAGCAGTTGGCGACGAACCGCCAGTGGGTGGGTGAAGAGGTTGGTTTGCGCCAACTCGAACATCTTCACCCCCATTTCGAGAGGGGGGGGGGGGCACCTCCCCCCATCTCTTCCCCGGCCCGACAACTTAGGTTGCCACCCCCACCACCCGTTGACCACCCCTAGGCGCATGGGCTTGTCCACGTGGACCACCCCCCCCTCGTCCACCCATACCCCCTCGTCAGGCCGGGCCCACCCCGCCCGCCACCCGTCCAAGACTCCTCCCTGGGCCAGAGGTGCAGCCTGTGAGGGGCAGATGCACCGCTGCCACACACAGTGCACCTGCTCGATATCTGGTGGCCTGGCACCGGGATAAAAACCCCCAGGATGGTAGCTGTGGGACGGGTTGCCCACAAGCACAACCCGGCAACGGCCACGTGTTTACTCACTCACTCACTCACTCACCCACTCACTCACTCGCTCGCTCGCTCGCTCACCCGCGTCAACCCAGGGCCCACCGCTGCCACCCCCCGAGGGCACCCCCCGAGGGAGAACGGTGCTGTGCCCTGAGGGACAGGGCCCCCCAGCCGCCCAGGCTCACCCACGCTCCCCCTTCACGCGCCGGCTCACTGGCAGGGTACCACCGTGGTGCCGCCGACGGATACGTGCGCCGCTGTGGCACGATCTTCGGGGCAGGGCGCCATCGTGGCGCTGCCCAGACAGCCCTACGCCGCCGTGGCGCCAGTCCAGTGGCGAAGCGCCATCGTGGTGCCGCCAGCGTGTACGTGCGCCATCGTGGCGCAGCTGACGTACAGGTATGCCAGTGCTGCGCCTCCTCTAGGGCCGTGCGAAACCGTGGCGCAATCCTCAGGGCAGAGCGCCACCGCGGCGCTGCCCAGACAGCCTTGCGCCGACGTGGCGCCAGTTCAGTGACATGGCGCCGCCGTGGTGCAGACAACGTCCGCATGCGCCGTCGTGGCGCAACCTTCAGGGCAGAGCGCCACCGTGGTGCTGCCCAGACGGTCTTCGTGCGCCAGCCTGGCCATGGTGTATCCTCCAGGCCGATACACGAGGCACCATGGCGAGGTCTGCACCTGGCGCTCCGCCAACCCCCGTGACACCCCGTGCAGAGGTGACGTGTCATCGGCGGTACTCACCGCCTCACGTGCCATTGACGAACGTCGCCGTCTCGCTCGGGCACCATCGTGGTGCCATTTTCTCGGTCACGTGCCGTCTCGGTACACGTATTGTGGGGCTTGTCGTTTGGGCTCGGCCTTTGCGGCCGGGCGTCGTCGGTGATCTCCACGGCGGTGCACCACCGTGGTGCTATGGCCGTGACGCACGTCCCACACTCACAGAACCCGGGGGTACCCAGGCCACCGGCGGTGCGCGTGATCGTGTGGCGTGACCGTACTCGCGACGCCGGCGGTACTGAGCCCACCGGCAGTGCGCATAGTCTTGCGGGGCCGCGTTCTATTTAGCACGGCGACGTTTTCAAGTCGGGGGTGAGGCCCCGGGAGACCCACACCTTCTCAGCTCACGTTGATCTTGGAACGCTTACTCGGGTGGATCCAAGACAGATCGGGGCAGTCGGTGGCCGGGACCGGAGAGCTGATCGGACCGTAGCGTGGTCGTACACCGGCGCTTAGACCCAGACGGCCTGCTGGGAGGGGCGTTCTCAGGTGTGCTACGAGATTCGTCTTACTCTAGCGGAGGTAAGACGGAGGACTCCCTCGGCAGAGCCTGCGTGGGGCCCCCGAGAGACGACGCCACGGCTCACCGTACGTGGGACCACGGCAGGCGCTCCTCCTCCTCCTCCTCCTCCATACCCACCGCCCCCCCCCCCCCCAAACAGCTGGTGGTGCACCCGCTGCAACAAAAACCGGAGAGTCCAACCCTGACTCTCCGGGGCGACAAGGAGGGGGGTGTCCAGGTTTGGGGGGTGGGGGCCAGCCAGGAAGGCCGGGTCCCATGGCGGGTCCTAGATGGCCCCCGCATCCCTCGACCGCATCATTACCCTGAGCCACTGCCTCAGCCCCCCCCTCCGCCGGCGTCTCCACCACCGTCTTCGCCTCCACCTCCTCCTTCACCATCCCCTCCTCCATCTCCTCGTCCTCAACTTCCACCTCCACCACCTCGTCCTCCTCCTCCTCCTTCACCTTCTCCACCGTCATCGCCAACAACAGCTCCGTCCTCTGCACGCTGCGATCGAGCGGCTCGATTGCCTCCTCCTTCTCCGCCACCTTGGCCTTCGCCTTGCGGAGAGTGTCCTCCGCCATGCGGATCCTCTCCTCATCCCCCGTTGCCCGCACCTGGGCCAGCTTGGTCTCCCATTGGGAGACCTTGGTCTCCACCTACGCTTTGGCCCCCTTGGAGGCTACGAGGGAATCCGAGAGCCCTTTGAGCCCCCCCCGCATTTCCTCCACCTTCGGGTCCTCCGGGGCCGCCGCCGCCGACTTCCTGGCGGCCAACGGGTGACGGGTGGCAATGATGGAGGTGGGGCTTGGGGTCGGGGCCGGGGTTTGGCCTTGGGCTTGGCGAGGGGGGGTGGCTTGGCCTTGGGCTTGGCATCGGCCTGCTCGGCCTTGGGCTCGGCCTGCTTGGCCTGCGCGTGCTGCTGCGCCGCAATCACCTGCGCAATCAGCGTATGGGTCGCCGCATTCTATAGGAAACACGAAAGCGTTCTAGCGGCGTTCTAGGCAACCGTTCTAGCGGCGTTCTAGCGACGTTCTAGCGATTGATCGTGCTGCCTAGATCAACACTAGAACGATTACCTAGATGAGCGCTAGAACGCACAACAAGACAATATACCTGGCGGATTAGCTGGTCCATCAAAGCCTGCGATGCCATGTTGTTGGTCACTATTGTGGTTGAGGGAAGCCTGCATGTGGCCCTGGCCCCTCCTTACCTCCATGGCATCCCTGCCCGAGCATGGCACTTGCGACCGCGGCCCCCCGTGCACGACCCACGACACGTCAAAGTATGCAAAAAGCCATGTCATGCACTGTGCTTGCACATTGGCCTCCCTTTGGATGGCCGACCACTGACGACCCGACACCTCGTCCACCCCCTCCACCCGCCTGCCCCCCCGCCCCCCCCACGGTTGTTGTGCTCGTTGTGACAATGTTTCAGAAAGCGGTTGATGCTTTCCGAAATGTCACCCGAGAACATAGCCAACCCAAATGGCTTAATGTTCTGCAACATGGTATCTACATCATACTCAAGGCTCAGTGGATACCATGATGATGTTGCGACACTACAGTGGCGCCGGAAATCACGGGCCACGGCAGCACAGTTCAATGGGTTAGGACCCTAATATGTACAATAGAGGGCCTGCAACAGGTCCCACATGTTCGCGATGGCCTTGTACTTGGCCGCGCTTGGCCTAATGCTGAGGCACCTAGCAATATCCGGCCATGCGTCAAAAAAATTGGCCGTCTCTTCCCCGTCCGGGGAAGCTGACCCATCAACGCTCCAACCTGCACGCCTCTCCGACACGAGAACTTGCAGGTCTTGACGGAGCGCAGGGGTGACCAACCTAGCCTCCCGGTTGACAAACTCCCCCAACAAGCGGCCCATGGCCGTTGTCAAGTGCAAAATGCACAAGACGACCCAGGCACGTGGCAATTTCAAAATCCGTTGTGTATTGCAGCCAGCGGCCTGCAAGGAAGGCGTCCCAAGGAGGAAGGCCGTGTAGTTGGCCTCATCACCCTCCGTGGTCGGCGGGATAGCACTACCCTCCCAAGTCTTGTTTTGGGCATTCCATATCCCCTCATTGAACATGGAGCCCACTTGGGGGCATGTGGACACCCCGATCACCCTTCGTGTCCACGTTTGATCCCCCTCCAGGATCACCTTTGCCACCTCCTTGGAGGCCCCCGATTGGACCAGCCCCGTGTCGATGATGTCTTGAATCACCTAAAAACGAGACATGGGGGGTGGTTAATTTCGTTCTAGTCTAGTCCAATCTAGCCTCTAGCGAGCGGTGTTCGAGGCTAACTAGATCAAAACTAGAACGAGGGAAAGGCACTAGGTGAGAGGCCTACCTCCCAATTGCTCTTCCACAACGTCCCAAGGGTGTCCATGGCCTTGTCATCGCAAATGGCCATGCTCAACACCGTAAGGCCCGCGGGGGAGCGGGCCAAGCGGTCAAAGTTGGCGAAGGAGATGGTGAGTTGGGTCCAATTGCCCCCGGCCACGGGGTAGGCATCTCCTCGGACGATGAACGTCAACGGGAAGTTGCGGTTGATTGACCGCACCAAGCCCGGCCGGGAGAGGATGTATGTGACCCATGAGGCGAAGGGCCATGAGATCCCGGTGTCCTTGGGCAACACGGTGGCAACAGGCTCATCCAATTGCACCGGGGCGACCTACTCCATCCAACGGGCTTCGAAAGACCGCTCGGTACGAATTGGACGGGAGTACTGGCCACTGGGGACGGTGCGGTGACACTCCAACTTACGGAGCGTGTAGAGCTCCGAGAGGGTCCTCCACGAGGACTTGGGGGCCCTCATGTTGAGCACTAGTTCACACATGGCGGTGGGGGGGAGAAGGGAGGCGGCGTATGCCTCAACGGCGGCCTTGCATGCCTCACCCATGGTATGGGTAGAAGTGGCAGAGTTCACATATTGGACGGCGTTGTTGCATTGCCGCCGTGCTAGGGGGCACGATAGCGTCCACGTGGCCAAGTAATGGCCCACCCGCTCATCCTTGAGGTTTGAAGCCCCACTCAAGTCCCGTAGTCCCTTAGACAAGAGGGAAGTAGCCTTCCCGGTTGAGGAGGGAGCAAGGGGGGAAGTGGCGGGGGGTTTCATTGCAAAGAAATGTGCAATATCTAAGCGCGAGAGAAGAAAGCATGGAACAATGAACTACGGACAATAGTAGGCATGCGCGGGGGAACAATGAAGAAATTGGGATATGTGAGTAGACATTATATCGTTGTAGTATTGATCTAATCTAGGCTAGAACATCTAGGCTAGAGTGTTCTAGGCTAGATCAAGATTGGGTCTTCTAGCGTGTACCAAGGGTAGGCTGGGCTGCCTCATTGGATGTTTATGAGGTACGGCCTTTGCCTTTGCCTTAGCCTCTTGGCGGCGCTCGACCGGGGCCTTCTCCCTGTTCTTCATAGCCTCAACGGCCGTTGGGTGCTTTTTGCAGTCCAAATGACCTTGGACTTTGCTCTTCGTTGTGTGGCTCACGGAGCATCCACACGCATCGCACCATAGTACTTCAATACCAAGATCATCGGTGAGCACACCAAGGCGATGACGAGGGAACTGATGCTTTTGTGTCCCAAGGCCCATGGTACAATCTTTTGTCCCCGCACCACTTTTCCCCTTATCCCGTTCTTTGTGGCGGGGTGGACTATTTCCATCATCAAATGCGGGCTCATGAGGAGGGCAAACGAAGGGCATAGCATGTGACATGTCTGTTGAAAAAAGAACAAGACAACGAACAAAAGTGGCAATGTTGGGGAGGCATGCAAACACTAACTGACTACAATACTACTCCTTAGTTGAGCTGCACCATGCCACTAAGAGTCCTGCCCAGAAAATTTCGAAAAATGCGAAAAAATGTGGACCGCATCCCCCCCCCCCCCGCAAAGGTCAAGAAATCGGGGGGCCATGCTGTATGTCGGTCATGTGCGTGCACAAGTCCCATTTGGGAGAATGTTGACTGACGAGGGTGAGACCCCACTTTCAATACTGGATTTATCATGGGGTCTGCCGGGAGCATGTGAGATTTTGTCCCAGGTAGGCGGCGTGTTGATTGTAATTATGTGTCTTACATACCTCTAGCGCATCCAGGATCCCATCACCTCCGTTCCACGGGGGTGTAACCCCAAAAGTTTGGGAGGATGGTGGCCGCCAAGGTGTGGAACTGCAGAGTTTCCGTTCCGCCTCTTGGAAACACTTCGATACATTGAAATATAGATGTTTTGTTCCATGTACTGCAGCCCCTTTAAAGCTGCAGAGTATCTTGTGTACCCTAGCCCACACCAGCGTTGCATGATAGCATGTGAAGGCCATGCAGTTGTGGAGCAACATTGCGTGATGGGCAACGCCACGGAGTGCCTCTTCTTCGGAGTGCACCTTGGACAAGATGCATGCATAAAATTGGCAATTTTTCAGGTCATTACGCCCCTTCTCCCCCGCGGTAGAGGCGTCGGTGTGAGGCAGCCCATTGACCCATGTGCCGCATGACATTGCGCCTCGTGTATTTGTTGTAGTGGTTCACCTTGAGTGGTGCCAAAATGTGGTTGCCCGGAATGTTCTAGTATTCATGCAGCATGTTACCAGCTTGTGGTCCACTGCGATATCCACTTTTGCGGCTTCATAGTCGATGCACGAGTACATCGCCCGAAGATCATGGTTGATAGGGATGGCGTACAGTCGCCATACCCCGCACGTCATCTAAGGATCATCCATGTGGGACATGGTTACGGCAGGGTGACACGGTTCAGCTTTGCGGAGTTGTGGCTGCCATGGACTTTTTTTTGTTGCTTGGTGGTACCGAAAATTTATCATTGAAGTGCCCACCTAATGTCCCCACTTCTGTGTGACGCGCGATCCACGCGTCGACATGAAGTCGCCGTAGATTTAGCACTTCAAAGGGTCGGTATCCCAAAGGGGCGCGTTAAGCGCAGTGCACGCGCAGTGCAGCTGCAGTGCAATTATTTGGGCGTCTAGCCGTACTAGAGACCCACAGCTTGTGATACTAGGGGCATCATTGTTGCCCCTAGCGTAAGTTTTGATACTTCTTCCACATTGGGGCTATAGCATTTTTTGATTCGCACCCACATTTACCCGATTCCACCTCTTTTCACACTTTTTTGCTCATCTCCACCATGGACTCCCTCACTTTGGTGTGGGCCCTTGAGTTGGGGTGACAGACTCCCCTCGTTCTGCCTAACCATAGTCAAATGCCCTATACGAGGCCCCAACACTGATGACGAGGATGCCTGGTTGTACCAAAAATCGTAACCGGAGGTTGACGTGGATTCCCTCGTGCAAGCCACTTGGCCCCACAGTCCAGTTGAGGTTGAGGTGGACACATACCAGGCTTTTGCACTAGCTGGTAGGGTGAGTGAGCTTCCGGCTGAGGCACGGGACATATGGGTGGTTTAGCGTACGGGTGTTGAGTGCTAGAGTTGTCAGCACAGGACGCAAGCGGCGCCGCACTGTGTCTCCTTACACTCTTCATTTGTGACTGAAATAGCCTGCCGAGGCAAGGGGTAGGCTTGTCTGGTCTCGCCCCAAGACAAGGGCGCTCTTGCGGTTGTCCACGTCATCGTTGTCTCGCCTCATTGCACTCAATGTCACCTCATGGCCCAAACATGTGAGGGTCCGTTTTTACCCCCTTTCAGTGGCCTGTGCTCCCTTCCCGTCATGGACTGGCGTCTCTTCTCCGGCGCTTGTGTGGCTGCTCGTTCCCCGCACGTCGGATCCGGTGTGACTCAAATCCCTAGATCAGTTTTGCCCGTCTCAGGTGTTCAGCCGCAATTTCCCGGAGGGAGGCCTCCTAGTGAGCCAACTGAAGGTAGAGCGCGACCACAACGCTTTCGTTCCTGAGCCGTGTGGTTGCGGACTCCCACCTATTGGATCCAAATCACCAACTCTCGCCACCATCACAACATTGAATTTAAAGGTCAACAAAAGCAGCTTGGAAAAATGTACACGTATTATGGCAACTCTGCTTGTGATAGTGACGGCTGCTCCTTCAAGGTCATAAAAACTTTTTTGTTGTGGGATATCTTCTCCTCCACGGATGCCCCACCCCTGCCACAGGCCGGAAACGTACCATCGCACCAAGGTACCGGGTACCTCAAAACAGAAAAATAGCGAAACTGGGGATAAACGGTGCAGTAACACAGGCTAAGGTTGCTTTCCCAAATAGGCAAACGTGTTTGCGATGGCCTCCTAACCTACCAAGGGACACGCAGGTACAAATGCACCCCACCAACATAACCACATATAGCCAATAACGCATCCTGTACGCATGAGCCTGGCCTACAATCAGAGTGGTACCGTCTATGGGCATACGGATCGAGGATTCCAACACTAACATCATGGCCAACCGCAGCGGCACCAATGCCTCCTATGTGCTCCACATGTCGCTCCATCGCTTTGCTTCTTATGTCCAAATCGCCGGGGATTTTAAATGGAAAATGCCTAGGAACGTGCTCGGATACACCTAAGGCTATACCGAATATGCTTGGGGATCTCCTGAGCGGCCACAGGAAAAATCCCAAGCGATTCCCCGAGCGGCCACAGGATAAATCCCAAGCGATATCCAGAGCGGCCCCCGGATAAATCCCAAGCGATATCCCGAGCGCCCACCGGATAAATCCCAAGCGTTTTTCCGAGCGGCCAGTGGAGAAATCCCCGGTGAGAGTTGGTGCACCCACAGAAAAAACCGCTCGTGGCGCGTACTAACAAACAAAAAAGAAAAATTGTACAAAGTGCCACAAAAAACATGTGTCGGACACCTCCGAACAGTTGGGTATGCGGCCCAGGTGCTGCAGTCCGACATTCGCACCGCCCCACCCCAAAATAGGGTGGGTGTCATCGGTTTGGGTATACCCCGGCCGCACCGAGGACCTCGGGGAGTGGGTTCCTGAGGTAGAGGTTAGCAAAGGTTAACGGTCAACCCCACTTTCCACTATGGTATTTGAGTGCTTTTGGGCAAGGGAAATCCGTACTTTCAATCGCAAATTCACAGTAATGCAACATCCCATGTCTCTTGGGCCATTCCACTATGGTATCCAGAGGTATCCACAGATACCATCATCAGTGCACAAGTGTGCACAATCAGTCACCTCCACAACAATCATGGTTTGACTCTACCAAGGGGTGGCCCCTCCTGGGCTTACTCACCTTACCTTACCTTATATGTCCATGGTCCCCCATCCCTCCAGTGCCGTACAAATAGGCACCTTCATCGGACGCGGCCGGCACTTAAGGGGCTCTCCGGTCAAGAAAACATCTGTGAAGCACAACAATGGCGATGCACAGTGCACATTGGGTATGAGGGAGGAGGGATGTTAAGGGTGGGGGTTATGTAGCAAAAGATCTGTCAAACAAAGGAATGATGGTGGGTTGGGCACATTGGGACATGCATCTGGTGGGGTGTTCAATGGGTTGGGTCTCACCTGACTTTTCTGAAAACGCCTACCGATTGGGTAAGGCACGTTGGCAAAAATCCCTGAGGAGGATCCGAGCGGGCCCCGGATAAATCCCAAGCGATATCCCGAGCGCCCAATGGAAAAATCCCAAGCGATTTCCCGAGCGCCCACCAGAAAAATCCCAAGCAATTTCCCGAGCGGCCACTGGATGAATCCCAAGCGATATCCCGAGGGGCCACTGAATACATACTGAGCGTTTTTGTTCGGGTCGGGATTTATCCTAAGAATTTTGGCAGCGATGGTTCCGAATCCCGGCGCCTATATCCGGGTATTTTCGCTAAATCCTGTGGGAAAAGGGCAGGGATTTGGACATAAGAAGCAAAGTGATTTGCGACATGTGCCACAACGCAAGCAAATTTGCTGGTGGATAAGTGCACAAAACACCTGCTAGCAATTGCCGTGGGTATCCACCCCAACCCCGGTCACCTCACTATCACATCACTAAGCACAGCCGGGCGAACATTGCCTTGCAAACTCTGGGTGGGCCTCCTCCAAGAATTGTTGGCCCGCGAGGCGGATGCCATATCGTGCTGAGAGGTTGCACAACAAAAAGGGAACATGGGAAGGCTTGTATAGGTGCCTTTCGCAGCTTTGAAAATATGTGCAGTGGGTATCTAATGGAGTGCAATGCATGAGCAATACCAAGGGGTGATTTCTTATGTCTCACATTTGACACAAGATGCCAAGCACAGAAAACAACACGGGATGTGTGTTGTGCATGGCTATGCGTTTTTTCCGGCATTTTTTGATAAGTGGATATTTCGACCACAAAAAAACTAGGTTACTTTTTCATGCTTGTTGGAACTATCAATGCACAAAAACATGAGGTGTTGCAGGGATGCACACATTCATTCCAAATGGGACGCACAAATATTTTTGTGGCAAATTGTGTACAGCTAGGAAGCAATGGCTGCGGCTCCGTCCAAAGAAATACACTTCCCCGCCCTGGCTCTGTGGTAGGTGTTTGGGCCATCACTGGGTAGGGTTTGAGTTCCATGCGCCAAGCGGCACTAGATGCAGGTGCCATCACATGCATTTTCCTATGAGTATGGAATAAGGGCCAGGGTTAAGGCGTAACTATGTTCCAAAGGGAAGGACGGAGGGGAGGCTTCAGGATTTCCCCTAGCCCCATCAAGAGGGAAGGGGATATGGTTTGAATATCTTTTAGGACAGTGAGGGGTGTATGGCTTACAAGCCTTCTCGATGGAGTGGGGGGCTTTTACGGTCAAATAGCTATAGCGGTAGTAGGGGAAGGAGGAGAAGTTTCAAGGTTTAAAACACTAACCAATCTCTTGGAAACGGGCATCATGTTTTGGCGAGGTTGTCAAAATACTTTTTTTTGCGGGCATGTGTGTTTCCAAATCAACTAAACTCAAACCACATTTTTGTCCTTGTCAAGAAAATGCCGATCAAAGAAGGGAGGGATTTGGGGAATTAGAGCGCAACCCCGGGCCCATGTCTTGCCAACGGAAATTGTGTTTTCCCAGTGTTGTCAAAACCTTCGCTTTCCTAGGCATGTGTGCTTGCTAAATAATTAACCATGTAAGAACGAAACCTTTGACAACAACAAAACAACATTTCCGGTACTTTCAAGAAGACACCTATTGGATGCACGCAGGGAAGCGATTAATGTTTTGATAACTTTTGAGGGGAGTGAGCAAAGTTTAAGCATAAATAGCCTCTGAAAGGCGTGAGGGGAGTTAAGGCTGAAATAGTGCAGGAGAGAGTGAAATAGTAGGAGGGTTCTGGCGGAAATATGTTCGAAAGGCATGGAGGGGGGGTGAGGATTCATGTTCAACCCGTGACCAATCTCCTCGAAATGCACAGGGTGTTTTTTTCAATGTTGTCAAAATACAACCGCTCTTGGGCCTGTGCGTTTCATAGCGCTCAACATTGGAGGCATTACTCAAGCACATTGTCCAACTGCAATGCGGATGCATGCTCTATAAGAAGCCCGAGAGCCCCAAAAGCCCTTGGGACTTGTGATAGGTTCTGTCTCACACGGCTTCTACAAAAAATAGGATGTTAGAGGCGGTTTGTTATGATTCTAATAACCACTTCAAGTGACATGTCACCTTTCTGGACTTGGAGAGGGGGCACATTGTGTTTTTTCGCTGTTGTCAAAATCCTTGCTTTGAGTGTGTGTGGTTTCTCATGGCACACTAATGAACCTTTTGAGAACAACAAAAGAACATTTGTGTCATTTTTCAAGAAGATGCCTATTGGAGGGAGGGAGAGAGGGAGGGATGGAGGGAGGGAGGGAGGGGGTTAAGGTGTAATTATCGTCATTGCGACCAGAGGGAAGGGGGGGGGGAGGCTTGGGCAAGCGGTGGCTCTTGTGTATGCACTGTGCCATGTTAAAGGGCAATGACCGACACTGCATTTTCATGGTTTAGAAGACCGCAAATAATTTGCTGGTCAGAAGATTTTGTTGGACAATGTTGAGGCAAACACGCAAAAAAATGAACCAACCGTCACACTTGCAGTCCCCTTTTCTGATGGCGCTAACCTGTGCAAAAAGGGCCAATCGGCATCTTTGCATCATCACAAGCAGCAAGAGAACCACAAAACATGTATGAGAAATGCAAGTTGAGCGTGTAAAATCCCTTCCCCAGAGGAAAACATGATGTTACAGGAACACTCTCAAATTATTTTCAATCCCACCAGAATCAAACTTGAATTGTTCATATGCCATCACTGGTGCCACAGAATGGTGACCAGTCAACGTGCTATTAGGCTGGCCTCTTTGAGTCATTCCCAGTGCCTCTCCATGGACAGCCCACAGCATTCGTCACTACACTCCCATTCAAGCGCTGTAATACATTTATGCAACCAATGAGAAATCAACAACCATGTACCGGAGCAGAAACACTATGGGGGAATGTTTGCCCGGTGCGCTACCTTTGTATTAAGTATCTTATCTCTAGCCCCAAGTTTATCCTCACCTTGGGAAGTCCCCCAAGTAGACCGCACTAGACCGCAAACCTTCTCTGCAAGGCACCTTGTATGTACCGGAGCAGAAACACTATGGGGGAATGTTTGCCCGGCGCGCTACCTTTGTATTAAGTATCTTATCTCTAGCCCCAAGTTTATCCTCACCTTGGGAAGTCCCCCAAGTAGACCGCACTAGACCGCAAACCTTCTCTGCAAGGCACCTTGTATAAACCGAAAGATGAGAATTCAACAACACAAAATGTCACTCCCACCACTTCCATCCACCACCCTTGCCATTGTCATAAACTGGGTGCAAAGGGTGGGCCAAATTATTAGACACGGCAAGAAGGTAATCCAAATTGTTTGGTGAGGTGGGGGCAAAAACAGGCACGAGCGGTGAATGGTCAAAAAAGGATGCCCAGCGCGATACCGCTCCCCCTAAGCATAACGGACATCAAATTGCACACTGTGTGCAGATTTGCAAAATGCGGCACATGACCCGTGTGCCCGTGTGTTAGCTCTCAAAAGCAATAAACTCACATACTCAACAGCTGAGTGCAACGCTGAATTCACTACCTGTAATAGCACTTTGTTTTGCTACCCCCAATTTTGGCCTCACTTGGACTCCTTACACACAGGCTTGTGGCTTACAGGAGATAGCAGCACTGCGCTTCCACTTGACCGACTGTGTGTCCTGCAGTTGGGTGGAACTGAGGCTCTTGGGCGATTGCATCGAATTACCATCTGAAATGACTGCAAAGTAGATTGGCCTAACTGCACATCATGGGAAGCAACCTCTTTGGCTGAGAACAATGGGGGGGCATGATTATCTATGGGTTGCGCTCAGCGATCCCAGAGGTCTTCACAGCCCCAGTACACAAAGTTGTAGCACCACTAAAATGAGGCCTTACAGGGCGGCGAAATTACCAGCTCTCAGAGGTACAGAGTTACACAGGAACTATTTGGGAACTTAGCCTTGTCCCATAACACCACTTGCTGAGAGATACTGGATTGGGAACTGAAAATTACTGAAACCGAAATTGGCTGCGAGTGAATGCAGCAGGCTATGAGTAGAAATGGATGCAATGTACAATTGGAGACCTGCAGACCTGCATGTGTCTACTCTGACCACACATACAATCCGGCATCCTTAATACAACAAGAGTGGCGGGGTGAACGATGCGGAATCGAGGCGCACGTAGAGGTACATGCTCAGCTCATCTAAATTTCTGATTGAAGGAGGACATGGGCCAAGTCAAACACCCAAAAGTTCAACTGGAACGTCTCGCAGCAGCAGCAGCAGCAGCAACAACACCATCTGCATCAACCAACTGTCAGAAATCGCCTCTCGGCATTGAAAAGTTGCGCGGTTGACACTAAGCTTCGTCCCCCAGGCTCAAGAACACAAGATAGCAACATTTTTTTTGTTGCAGAATCAAACTTCAATTGACTAACTCGTCGCCATCCCCCAGTTGTCTACAACAAGACACTGTGAAACTGTGATGCCCCCAATGGTACAGTATGTCATCAGCCAACACTCCTGATCACCTTTTTTGGCAGCACAGTGCGTTGAGCGCAAGCGAGCTACTACAAAAAACGCACCAATGGCCCCAACCTAGCGACGTTGCTGTCCTCAGGAACGTCAACCAGTCCCCATAATTTGACGTGTGCAGCCCAATCTTTCACCTCCGCCTGCTACCTCATTGTGGAACCCTTTATGAAATACTTCTGTGTGCTTCGCATGCTGCACTTGGTTGCAGTCACAGGGTTGGGAAAGCACCGTACCCTAAGAAGGGCCAATCGCATACCAAGGAGGCACTGGACTGGGGATGTAATCCATGTCTACAACCTCTAACATGTGACGAGCCTGTAAAATGTGCACCCGCCGTATGGACTGGGAAAATCAAGCCGTTGGGCCAGCAATTGCTTGATATAGACAGCGCATGATTCGTGGTGCACTGCAGATGACACTGCCAAAGACTATGCTGGACGAAATCAGGCACAAGGAGCAACGCCATAACACCATGCAGTACAGCTAGACATGTTGCCAAAATCCAAATAGATGCTGACGTTGTTGCAGAAGTGCTGCGAGTGCTGTCCAAGCACCAAGCAGTGCATCAGCCAGTGTGCAGTGCCTGTTACTACTCACGCTGTGTTGCGTGGACTTGCAAACATTGGGCCTGAGACTAGAAGCACCGTGATGCTTGGATCAGGCATCAGGGAATCTGATCAGAGAACGCGATACTCATGCGCCAACAAACTGCTGAGTTGCTGTGAGCCGTTAGGTACCAGACGCCACTGGTGGGTGCTCAGTTTGCATGGTGTTGGAGGGACAGCCATTGCAGTTCCATGCATATACCGTTGCCCGTCTTCCTGCCAACATTGGCAATTGGCAAAAACGGCTAGCCAGTATCTGCTACAGATGAACGTGGTGGTCAGCCTGCACACGCATGTGCGTACATATGCAAATACACCTGCATGCATAAACAGGCAGATACAGACACGATTCGTACCCACACGGGTATGCACCGACCACAAACAACGAACCCAACAAAGACGAAGGGACGAACACGGAAGCACACACGCACACACTACTCCATGCGCGTGACAGCTCTGATGGTCCCTGGCGTCACGAAAGCCACGCCAGCATAGTTCTCCTCCTCCGTATCGTAATGTGACGATGAGAAGACCGTGATGACCTTTCCGCTCTTTGAGACGTTAAAACCACACGACTTCATCTGATGGGCACGCATGATCAGGCCAAAAGAACCACTTTCCAGGAAATCGTCAATCGCCTTTGTGCCGTACATGACTGAGGTGCCGCGCAGGGAGTCCGCAAAGCCGTTGCCGTCTAAGTCCTCCTCGAACACTTCATCAGCCGGATCAGCCCACAACAAATCCTCAAAAATCTCTGCGTGGCGCTTGTACTTGGGACGCTCTAGCATCTCGACCATGCTTGGAGAGTCACGAAGCATGATCCAAAGGTCTTCATCATCCAAAATTTCGAGGCGATCGTCCTTCCCTCCCGGTCCCAGGCGCGGGATGCCCCCATGGGCACAGAACATCTTGCCATCCAAAAGGGCAGCCAAAGCGAAGTCATCAAAAACGCGGTTGATCATCCACCAGGCCCGCGTGCCCTTGACCTCTCCGAAGTATTTGATACACTGGTCCTTGAAGCCATACACCTGCAATAGGAGTTGATTCAGATCGGGATCGGGGTAGGTTTGAAACTGGGACTGCCCTTAGGGTCATATTGGGGCGGTCATGACATTGAGGGGCTGGGGATCGGGGCGGTTGAGGTTCATCCCCCCACCCCAATATGATGAAGAGGGCCTAAGCTGGATGGCGCAGGCGCCCGCGACCCCCCCCCCCCCGCCCCCCTTGGGCCATATGCCACCCCCCCCAGATCCTGATTGCCTAGCAGATCAGGTCAGGGCCCAATTGGGGCCCTAGGGGAAAGCCTTGCCGTCCTGGAGACACAGGTGGCAGGCTGTAACGAGCTCGTCAAGGAGCAGAACAAGATGGTACTAGATGGATACAAGGCGCACAGGCAGGCAAAAAGGTGGGCAGGCAGACCTCGTTGATCTCTTCCGTCTCATGATTGCCCCTCAGAAGGTGCACGTGCTGCGGGGACAGCACCTTCAATGAGAGCACGTACAGAATCACTTCTAACGACCCAAACCCCCGATCCACAAAGTCCCCAAGAAATAGTAGTTCATTGGTCTTCATGGAGTCGGCGCCCTTGTAGTTGAAAGTGGACTTCTGCCTGATGAGGAGCGAGAGAGAGGTGGTCCTCCGACTGCTGTGTCGGGCCCAGGGTCCAGGGCCCAGGGCTGTCCTTGACACCAATAAAAACAAAAAAAACTGCCGGCCTGTGGCCTCTGGTACCTCCAGGAACCTCCGCAGCATCAGTCTGCAAGTAATTGCGGTTGGTCATAACCAAGCACCACGGTCCCCAAGAAAATTTTGGCTCGCCGCGGCATGCTGCAGCATGCTTCAAGCTGTTGGTGGAGGGTACCATCATTTTCCGAAAGACACACAGGTGTCAAAAAGTGGACCAAAACTCATTGAAACACATGCCCTGACACCCTGCAAAGATCAAAACTGCTGCTTCAATTCATAAGTGGGCGCTTTTCTGCTGCTCCTCCTCACATTTTTGTTTCTTGTCCATTTTATTGACATACATGATTGCCAAATGGCGCAGCGTCTCACAGCTCATATTCCCCAAAACATGGTCCTTGAAGATGGGCCCTTTCGTAGATGACTAGACAGCATGAAGATTGCAATTCACTTTCCCATTTTGTGACTCACCTTGGGTGTCAGTAAGGCTAAGTTGGTCCCCAAAACCTTCCCCAATGGCCCACTGTAAACAATCTGCTGTACTCCTGGTTGTCTCCTTGTTCCTTGTAGATTTCTGTAACTCCTGCGACCCCTGTGATGCCTCAGTAGTGGGAGTAGCCTCAGGAGTTGACATGGAAGAGGTGGCAAAACAACACCAAAAAAAAAACGAAAATCTGTGGAACAGCAGAGAAGAACTGACAGGCAAAAATTTGATAGCTCTCGGAATTGAGCCAAGGACATTTCAAAGTGGAGTCAAGTACCTCAACAACTGAGCTACCATCCAGTTTTGACACCTCTTTGCAACAAAGGGTCCACAGGTTTAACATGTTATCAAAAAAAAATCCGCCATATGAAAAATTCAGGCCGCTGCGGCATGCTACGGCATGCTTCAAAACCCCCACCAATAGCTCCCAGAATCTGGCGCTGCGGCATGCTGCAGCATGGTGCGGCCGTTGGTGCTTGTCATCACCAACCCACTTCGGTTGAGTGCCAACCTCCGTCGGTTGAGTGTCAACTGCCATCGGTTAAAGGAATCCTGCCACCGAAAACCCCAGGCTGCCCTTAATGGTAAAAAAAACAAAGAAATACCGAGGAAGTTCCAGAAATTCGCCAAACACAAATTTTTGCGCAGGCTGCTTTGAATTTTTTGTTATGCAGCAACTTGGCGCAGGCAGCCAAAGATTACACCTGACGTTGCCCTTCATGCATGGATGCTTCTGGATGCCCGCTGGTAAATCCTGGATGTTTGTGGATGACTACTGTTAATTCTTGGACGCTCCTGGATGCCTTCGTTTGATTTGTGGATGTATCTGGATGCCAGCCGTCACATCCTGGATGCTTCTGGACATTTGATTTTAATTCCAAGATCCTTGTTGATTATTCCTGATGATTCCTCGAACATGGAAGACACATGCCCAAATCTGACACTCCAAGACACACAAGCTTTGATACAAATGAAAAAGTGAGCGCAAACTGAACATTGCGTCTGCAAAGGAAAGATAATACAGGGGCACCGGTACACAAATTTATTTTATTTTTGCGCACTTTTGTGCGCCCTTTGACTGTTCGCAAGGCCTTGCCTGAAAAATTAATCTTTTTTGGATTTTATTTCTTGTGCATAAACACACTGTGCGGACAGAAGTAAATATTTCCACAAATCTTCAATATTTGGCCGGTAACTCGTTCCTAAAAGACAGCCCTGGTTGGGCCAGCACCACGTGGCATCAGTCAACGAGGGGGCCCCGCAAGAAATTCCAAGAAGGAAGAAGGCACAAGGCACACTTCTGCTGAACTCATTGAACCCCGGGCGAGTTGCCGCCACCCCAAACCAGGCGGGCAGCCCGTGCCTGTGCCGAACGTCACTTGGGCTCCATGGGTTTGTATTTGGTCCAAATCGGCAGGTCATTCCAGGTTCACACCGTGAGCAACAGCGGTTCTGGGACAGGGGGACGGTGGGGCAAAAAAAGTGTATGCACCCCCCCCCCCCCCAAACACACACCACCATCACCTAACCCCCTGTGGCGTTACTCAGACGCAAGGCAAGGGAAGGGAAGGGGTGGACAAGGCCTCTCTTACGTGTAAATCTACACTTTTCATTGAATTGTGCGCTCCTTTCCTGAAGCACACTCAAAAAGCACCAACTTGGCCCTGAAGGAAGCTCTTTTGTGCATTTTGCTCTAGGAGCAACCTCCTGCATGAGGTTGGTGGATGCCGGGTGGCCGGGTGGCTCCAGATAGGCAGTTGACAGATGTTGGTTGGTTGACAGATTTTTGATGCCCTGCTATTTTGCAGTGGGATGTTGGGATCACAGACCCGTACCTACAAGAATCTCTTTTTCTAGTGCAGGAACCAACACAGATTATGCAGTGCTCACACAATGTGAAGGGACAGGGCTGGCTCATTGGACCTCGTGAATTGCGCCAAGTTGGCACTGGATGCGGACATGGCGTCGGGAACGTCTAAGATGCCCGCCACCTCATGCTCGCCCTTGTCCCCAAGTAGCAGAAAATTATTTGCGATCCGGACGTCCTTCGCCTTCCGCATCGACCGCGCACGGCTCATTTCCATGTGCGTCCGGTCGTACAGCTGACTGATGAAGAAATGCAAGTCATCAAAGCGGCCATGAATATCCCCCAACACGACGAGTGGGGACCGGATGCGAATAATGGGGTAATCCTCTGCCTTAATCAGGTCCTTTGCGCCAAGGCACAAAACCTCCATGCAGTCGTAGATCGCGTCAAGCTCTCTTTGCTGCCATTTGAAGGCTAACTCCTCCTCCGGCTTCACCTTGCCCCAAGCCTTGTCAATCATTGCAATCATCCAGTCTGCAACGTCAAGTACCTGTTGCACACAGCATGGCATAGCAGCACAAAAGACAGGAGTGTAGTGCAGCATGGTATTGGGTGTAGTGCGGAATGGTATGGTATCATCCAGCAGGCACAGATCCCCAGGAGTGGCAAGCCCGGGCGGTAGTCATATACCTAACCTGGGTGCTGCCCTCTGCCCCCACCGCCTGGTTCCTCCCATTGCTATTGTGTTTTAGACTATGCAGGCTGCCTGCTCTGTTTTGGGTGTTGGTGGGCCAAAAATGAAGAAAACCTGGGTTTCAACCCCCCCCCCTTTTTGGAGGGGTGTTCTTGGCAACTTGGAAATACACCTTCACTGTTGGATTTTTAGGCCAATGACTATTTCATGAGTAACAAGGTCTGTTACTCTAGCTCAAATTGGCACTACGAAGCTTACCTTTTGCAAGAATGCAGCTGGCGCCAGCTGCTCTGGGAGAAATTGCACCCCTCACAACTATGTTTCAGTGAAAGTAGTAGAGGACCAGCTCCTTCTGTTTGGGATGTGGCATGATAGTGCAGTCCTTCTGCTAAGCAGCAGGGGCCTGCTGCGTTTGGTGGAAATACAATTTCCCGCATGTTTGCTCCCTATATGCTGCATGAGTGATGTTCCTTTTCCTTGGAGGTGTGTTAAAATTTGCAATAGGGTGTATGAAGAAAAAAATGAGCAAATATGAAAAAAAGCAAACAACTATCAAGCGTGCAATGTTCTTCAATGCCCACAACGATGACGTGGACGCCCACGAGTCACCAACACTGCCTAGGAGGTTGATGATCTTTAGGATGACGCAGCCAGTGCCACATGAAGCTTCATGGTCTTCCCCGGGTTGATGTCCACAGGCTTGCAGACTTCCATTGCAACAAACACGTCATCCTGACGAACACGTCATCCTTGAGAAGCCTCGCCCACAAAGAGGATGAGGCAAAGGCTTATTGTACCCACTGCGAACGGAACTTTTGAATGAGTACGCTCACTTTGTTGATTTTTTTGCCCGTTTTGCCCGTTTTGCCCGTGGTGCCTTGTCTCTGTGCCCGTTCGCGGTGCTTACTTCACCTAAAAATCATAAAAATTCAAACAACGTGAATTGTAGCTTGAATCAGTCATAATGTACGAATAGGGCATTAAACGGCCACCATGGCGACCCAGTGTGTGGAAAAGGGGTGGTTTTTTCTCGCAGGGACCTGTATTTTGTTTTTTTAGAATTTTTGAAACCATATCCTCCATTCCAACCCATTGAAAAAGGCCTTTTTCGGACAAAATAGTTGTTCTGGACACCCATATTCGCATTCTCATTCAAAAGTTCCCTTAACGGCCATTCGCAAAGGGTACAATGGTATTGTGCGGCAGTAGGCCACATAGCCATGATGGCAGAGGCGATTGTCCACCCGGGCCACGTTCTGGGGTTGCATAGGCCCATCTCTAGGAGCAAGCCTATCATTGTGTCTTTGTTGCCTACCATGACCACCTCCTTTGTTGAGGATTGGGGTGGTTCTCCAGGGCACATTGTACACGGCATTCATGGGGCCATTACTTGGCTTCAGCTACAGGAAAAAGAACACATCAAGTCCTTGACTTGGGGGGATTGATGGAGCACGTGAACTCCTCTCAAGCCATTGATTTGGACGGCATCCTAAATGTGAATGACCGCCACTATCCCTTGGATAGCAAAGACCGTTGGAGGGAGATTGATGGTGGACGGCAGCGACAGAATTAGCCTGTAATGAGGGAATTCTTCCCATGTTGCCGCTCCTAGAGAAGCACTGTCACTATAGCCGTGGGTGCGCTCCCCACGCCTACACACGACAACAACGCGCCTAGCAGCCATCCACCCGGAGGTGTAGGAACTAACGGCATCCCAGGGATACACCATGGGGGCACATTTGATGGTTGCCATGGTCTAGGTGCCGCAAGCGCTCTCAAACCGCTCTGAGAGGGGTTGTCGGCCTGCAGCAATGGGAGGGAAGTCCGGAGGGCACTCCACGGCGTCTTTCTAAAGGGCCGGGAGCTCCCCCAGTGCCAAGACGAAGAAGACCACCACCGCATTTGCGGGGCCATACACATATGGGTGGTCTAGGCTGCGGGGCGAGAGACATTGGGGCACCAAGACAGTGCACAGGTCTGCTGGGATGGATTTCCATCCGCTAAGCCACGCACCCAGCGTTTTGCAAGTCACACGGCGCTGTTGTGTGAAAAATGTAAGTCGTGTACAAAAAAAATCGTCTAGTCATGTAAATTTTTTTGTGGGAAATGTGTGTAAAAGTGTTTTTTCCGGTAAGTCGTGTGAATTCTAAAAAAAATGAAAAATTGTAAGAAATGCAACCTTTGCAATACATGCGCAATATGCACAGCTGCCGGTTCCGTACGGCATCCCATAGCGACCTCAACGATGGGACGCAGAGTCCACAAAGCACATAGCACCCTGTGTGGCCAGCAATTAGTTGGGACTCGGCCAATATAACATAGTTTCACATGGTGTCATTGGCACTGGACACAAAATCAAGCCCAGGAAAAGAGTACTGACAGGGCCATGGCCTACATCCGGTGTGCTAGCACTACGAACAAAATCATACTCAAGAAAAAGAGTCCTAACAGGGCCATGGCCAACGCTAGTGTCACCATTATAGGCCACCAAGGCACTAGTGTGGGGGCAATATAACATAGTTTCACAGGGTGTCATGGGCACGAGACACAAAATTAGGCCCAAGAAAAGAGTCCTGACAAGGCCATGGCCAACATCCAGTGTGCTAGCTCTCAAAACAAAATCAGGCTCAAGAATGAGAGTCTTGACAAGGCCATGGCCAACGCTGTAGGCCACCAAGGCACTGGTATGGGGTCAACATAATAGCAATCTCATACGCTCCACCATTGGTAACCCAACAAAGCGTGGATTGTGAGTCCCTAACCCCAACTCGAGGGGCCACACAACAAAGCGTGGATTGTGAGTCCCTAACCCCAACTCAAGGGGCCACGCAACAAAGGGTGGATTGTGAGTCCCTAACCCCAACTCGAGGGGCCACCCAACAAAGCGTGGAACCCCAACTCGAGGGGCTACGCAACAAAGCGTGGATTGTGAGTCCCTAACCCCAACTCGAGGGGCCACCCAACAAAGCGTGGATTGCAAGTCCCTAACCCCAACTCGAGGGGCCCCGCAACAAAGCGTGGAACCCCAACTCGAGGGGCTACGCAACAAAGCGTGGATTGTGAGTCCCTAACCCCAACTCGAGGGGCCACGCAACAAAGCGTGGATTGCGAGTCCCTAATCCCAACTCGAGGGGCCACGCAACAAAGCGTGGATTGTGAGCCCCTAACCTAACCTTAACAAAAATAGGTCTGCGTCCTTAAGGACCGCCCTGAAAGAGGGACAAAATCAGAAGTGGCTAACCCTGCAGTCTCGGCGGCCTAGAAGAGGGCGGAAGTGCTATGTCACCCCTGCATTCTTGGGGGTCCCCAACGCCAAGCGTGGGGAAAAAACAGAAGTGGCCCACAGGTGGGCACATTGCCTGGAAGCATGCGCTTTCAGTATAATAGGTAATTTGCTGTAAGGTTGTGTAATTTTTTATTTCTGCGGTAAACGTGTGCAGGAAAAAATCGTCACATCGGGTAATTTTTTTTGGCAAGTCGTGCAACTTTTTTCTGCGGTAAACGCCTGTACAAAAAAAATTGTCTAGTCGTGTATTTTTTTTTTTGGCGGTAATGCGTGTGACGGGCTCACACAACTTACCGCAAAAAAAAATTACACGACTGGACGATTGTTTTGATACACGCATTTACCGCAAAAAAGAATTACACGAATTACAACATACACCACGGCATTCCGTTGTCCGCTCTAAGTTTGCTTCCATGCTACTCCCCCAACACCACGCACTTTCACTACAAGGCCCATCTTGTAGAATCTAAGGACTCTTAGCATTTGTGCTAGCACAAATGGATCAAAGAAAGCTCAAAACAACTTGAGGAAAATACATCTTTCACCATCCCAAATCAACTCGGATCATTTTTGAAAAATGCGCACACACCCCTTAACCTTTTCAACCACAAAGTGGCCATTTTCAAGGCTTCTTGGGGAGCTTGCTTGCATGGGCTAATGTGGGTTGAAAGCAGCTCAAAATGGCCAAAAACCACTTCCTTATGCACCCCAAGTGGTCGAGGAACACCTTTCCAAATCATTTTGGACCTCTTTTGGTCCCACATGTCAGCATGTGACCCCCGCTAATCATACCCCAACATGTGCGCCGTGAACCACTCTTTGATGCCAATGGGGCCTTGAAGCTGGTCAGTGGTGTGAAAATACGGGTAGTGGCGGCAACGCATGGTATGGGCGGTGCTGTGGACGGAGGATCATGATGCGCAGTGCCCAATGTTGCACCACATCTATCACTAGCATCACCACTTGGTCAGATCTTTCCTCATATGTGTTGGCAGCCACTGCTATGGCATGCGGCTCAACACCACAAGGCCGTCCGCCAACACATCAGGGGTTCGTGGCCCTAGAGTTGTGGAGCCAAGTGTCTGCCTCGGTTAGGTGCACACTGTGTGGGATTGGAGGCTCCTCTGCGGCACCTAGGAGAGGGCAACCATCTGTTTTGGTGTGCTAGTGCATAGGGTGGGGTTGAGAGGGTTCTTAAGGGGTCCTTCATGGGGTCTTGTAAGGGGTCCTTCTAAGGATTGATCACAAGGTGGTCCTTGAGGGGAATCCTTCATGAACTTCTTTGGAGCGGTCCTTCATTTTGGCCCACATTTGGGCCCTTCAAAGGTATGCTTCGCGAGACTCCTTTTGGGGGTTCTTGGAGGGGTGCTTTAGGGGCTCTTACACGCGGCTCGATGTGGGTTTTTTTTGCGGGTCCTATTATCGGGTCCTTGGAGGGTGCACCAAGGGGGTCCATCTAGAAGGCCTTTCTTGGTGGTCCTTCGCACGGCATTGGGTCCTTGAAGGGCGACGACAAAGGGGTGTTTCAGGGTAGTCCTTGACGGAGCTTCTTTCCGGGGGGGGGGGGGGGGGGGTCACTGAAGTTGTTCTTCCGGGTGATATTTCAAGGGGATCTCTTGGTGGAGTCCCGGGTCCGTTCATGGGTCCCTTGTCATTGGTGCTTTGGAGCTACTTTGAGCGGTGCACATCACTACCCGATCCTGGGTAGAGATAGGGTCACCGAATTGGTGCCACCACCGAGGTTTGACCCTCTTTGGGGTGTATGGTGGAGCTACCCCTTTAAGGGGCAAGTAGCAGCAAGTGGCAGCAAGCAATAAGGGGGCGATTCAAGAGCAACAAGCGGAGTGCAAGGGGTAGGGGTAGAAGGAAAGGGTATCCGATATATCGTGTAGGGGCTTTAAAGGTAGGGAGGCACGGGCCTTGTGACAACCTGTGCATGGCACAAGAAGATCGAGGAAGCTGTATGTACCTTTGGGCACGTTTGCTTGGAAACTGGTCTGGGATAAGTTGGGGTGGGGTGGGATGGCTTGCATTTGCTTGGGGAATCTTAAAGGAGGTTAGGTTTGCCCGGGGTGGGTAAATAAGGGGAGCTTAAGTTAGCTTGGAATAGCTCAAAGTGGATGAGGTGCCTTGGCGTGGCTTGGGGCAGGTTGGCGGATCTTGGGATATCTTGGGATATCTCGGGACATGGATTTCGGAGTGTGTTGGGATGGCTTGGAGTGAGTTGGAGTCGCCTAGGGTGGGGGGAGGTAGCTTAGGGTCGCTTGGGGTAACTTGAGATAACTTGGTGTAGCTTGCAAGTTGAGCTACCCCACCCAGCCCCACCCACAAATATGATTGAAAAAAAGGATCAAAGGGTTTCCTTGTGAGTTGTGGTTTGAAAAGCTAGGTGGAATGTCGCTATGCTCCATCCCACCAAGCCCACATTGCTTCCGGTATGAAACGAATACTTCAAAACATTGAAAACGTAGCAAAAATGTGCAAAATTTGACTTTAAAATACCTCTTAAACCGGCAAGTTTTGATCTCGAGCACAATTGTGGAGTACAAGCGAGCGCTTATGCCATCAAAGTAGATGCAGAAACCTTTCAAACAAGCCCACGTGTGCCTTCTAGCTCAATGATGTACCCAAATGACGCCCATGGTTGAAAATGGCAAACCCCCTACCTGCAAAACTGGGGTATTGTATGACCTAACAAGGCAAAACAAGGGTGTTTCCCATGCAACTACGTCCTCATGACACAAAAATATTTGGCCGATGGTGAGTTCACACCTAGGCTCCTTAGCCTGCTAGGTGGAGGGTGGTACATATTTATGCACTGCAAAAAACAAAAATACGATGAATGAATTTACTAAAAAAAATAGGCACTAAAAACGTTACTGTTGCTAGAAACCCAGAGCGTAAGGCGGGAAGAAAAATGCTCTGCGGGGGGGAGGGGATGACACGGAAGACCATTTTCCCAACCCCGCACCCTCCTTAGCTGCCATGACGGGAGGGGGGGTTCAGCGCGGGGGTGCCCAACCTGCTGTGCTCGGGGGGGGGGGGGGGGCAACCCAACATCTATGGCTCAAAATGATACCCACGTCGCGCTGATCATTTTGACTACTCAAATGTGGGGGGGGGGGGGGTTATTGGTGGAAACAACTTTTTCGGGCCAAAATCACCCCGCAAAGGTTGTTAGATCAAAGCCAGGCAGGCGTATATAGGGGAAAACGCCACATACCCCCCCCATTTTGGCCTTTTTGGGCCTATTCGCGTACACTACCCCAAAGGGTTGAATTGTTAGTTTAACCCCTTGTAAAATCATTATTTTGTCCAATAAATGCATCCCCAATGAGTTTTTGGTCCGGACCCCCCCAAACCCCCCCCACCTGAAACCCACTTTTTGGAGCCTTTCAGGGAGGTGGGGGGGTGGGGGGGGTGGGGTGCGGGGGGGGGGGGGGGGTCAAAAATGTCGAAAGAATGACCCCCCCTTTTTTGGGGTTGAAAATCATGAATCTTTTGGTTTTTTTTCGATTTTGAGCCGAAAAAGTGTTTCCGGGTCGCGACTCCATGGGGTTTGTATGGGGCGGAGTGGGACGAGCGCTTATGCAGTTCATGCACTTTTCAGCCCATTTTGCTATGTTGGCGGTTTTGGCGACCTCGGGGACCCCGTGGTACCCGCTCTGAGGGGTGTGAGTGGGGATGTTGTGACAGTGTATGCCTACTAGGATACGGAAGGACGTTTTTTGCAGTCTCTAGCCTTGTTAAGAGCCGGTCACGACCCGTGCCAAAGACGCGAAATGACTGTCTCCACCAACAATGGCCTAGTGAATGGGCCGGTACACAACCTGCTAATGCAGTTTTTCACCCTAGAAAGCTGAAAAAGCCAAGTTTTCGGAACCTATTTTTTTGATATTGTGATCACGTAAAATGATCATCCAAGGTATGTAAAGCATGTTTTAGGCCGTATTTACATGTTTTTCACCCTATTTGGGTATTGGGTGCGGGGGCGGGGGGGGGGGGGGGGCTCCCAAGGGATTGGTACACAACGTGCTTATGCAGTTTTTCACCGTGGGCAGCTCAAAAATCGAAGTTTTCGAAACTTATTTTTTTGATATTGTGATCGCCTAAAATGATCATCCAAGGGATGTAAAGCATGTTTTAGGCCGTATTTACATGTTTTTCACCCTATTTGGGTATCGGGTGCGGCGGGGGTGGGGGGGGGCTCCCAAGGGATGGGTACACAATCTGCTATTGTAGTTTTTCACCCTGGGCAGCTCAACAATCCAAATCACCTCGCAGAGGTTGTTAGATCAAAGCCAGGCAGGCGTATGTAGGGGAAAACGCCACATACCCCCCCATTTTGGCCTTTTTGGGCCTATTCGCGTACCCTACCCCAAGGGGTTGATTGTTAGTTTAACCCCTTGTAAAATCATTATTTTGTCCAATAAACGCATCCCCCAATGAGTTTTTGGTCCGGACCCCCCCAGACCCCCCCCCCCCCACGTGAAACCCACTTTTGGGGGGGGGGGGGGGGGGCTGGGGGGGTGGGGTGCGGGGGGGGGGGGGTCAAAAATGTCGAAAAAATGACCCCCCTTTTTTTGGGTTGAAAATCATGAATCTTTTGGTTTTTTTTCGATTTTTAGCCGAAAAAGTGTTTCCGGGTTCCGACTCCATGGGGTTTGTATGGGGCGGAGTGGGACGAGCGCTGATGCAGTTTATGCACTTTTCAGCCATTTTTGCTATGTTGGCGGTTTTGGCGACCTCGGTGACCCCGTGGTATCCACTTTGAGGGGTGCGAGTGGGGATGTTGTGACAATATATGCCTACTGGGATATGGAAGGACGTTTTTTGCAGTTTCTAGCCTTGCTTAGGGCCGTTCACAACCCGTGCCAAAGACGCGAAATGGCTGTTTCCACCAATAATGGACTAGTGAATGGGCCGGTACACAACCTGCTTATGCAGTTTTTCATGTTGGGCAGCTTAAAAATCGAAGTTTTCGAAACCGTTTTTTTGATATTGTGACCACCTAAAATGACCATCCAAGGTATGTAAAGCATGTTTTAGGCCGTATTTACGTGTTTTTCACCCTATTTGGGTTTTAGGTCCGGGGGTTGGGGTGTCCCAAGGGATTGGTACACAACCTGCTTATGCAGTTTTTCACCCCGGGCAGCTCAAAAATCGAAGTTTTTCGAAACTTGTTTTTTTGATATTGTGACCACCTAAAATGACCATCCAAGCTATGTAAAGCATGTTTTAGGCCGTATTTACGTGTTTCTCACCCTATATGGGTATCAGGTCCGGGGGGGGGGGGGGGTCTCCTAGGGGATTGCTACACAACCTGTTTATGCAGTTTTTCACCCTGGACAGCTCAAAAATGGAAGTTTTTCAAACTTGTTTTTTTGATTCCATGACCACCTAAAATGACCATCCAAGGTATGTAAAGCATGTTTTAGGCCGTATTTACGTGTTTTTCATCCTATTTGGGTATCAGGTCCAGGGGGGGGGGGGGTCTCCTAGGGGATTGGTACACAACCTGCTTATGCAGTTTTTCACCCTGGACAGCTCAAAAATCGAAGTTTTTGGAAACTTGTTTTTTTGATATTGTGACCACCTAAAATGACCATCCAAGCTATGTAAAGCATGTTTTAGGCCGTATTTACGTGTTTCTCACCCTATTTGGGTATCAGGTCCGGGGCGTTGGGCTTTGGGCTTACCTTCCCGAATCCGAAGAGGGCCTTAGGGGCCCACGGAGTGCCGCATTGGGGAAGCTCGGCTCCGGCGCACCACACTCACCCTTTGGCCATGCAGCCAGCAGGCGGGGCACACGCCTCCTCCTCTAGTATTGTTGCATGTGTATTGAGCGCAGGTAGGGGGGAGGAAGGTCCACCTGTGCGGGGCACCGTCGGGGCTCCCGCTCCCCTGGTTCTGTGAGTTGAAGCACCTGCAGATGTGCAGCGGGGGGCAGGAGGGGAGGTGTCACGAAGATGCAGTACTGGCAATACAGTACATTACTGCACTGGTAGGTAGGTAGGTAATACTAGCAGGCAAATACAGTTACGTGTAGTACGGCTACCTATACTGCATTACCTGTGTGTGGCTGTGCCTGGGGGTAGGGGCAGGGGCAGGGGCAGGGGGGAGGGAGGTCCACCTGTGCGGGGCACCGTCGGGGCTCCCGCTCCCCTGGTTCTGTGGGTGGAAGTACCTGCAGATGTGCAGCGGGGGAGGGGGGGCGGGAGGGGAGGGGTCACGGAGATACAGTACTGGCAATACAATATACACTTTTGCACTGGTAGGTAGGTAGGTAATACTAGCAGGCAAAAGACAGTTACGTGTAGTACAGCTACCTATACTGTGTTACCTGTGTTGGGGGCACGAGGGGAGGGAAGGGATTTGAACCCGCGACTGCCATTCAGCAGCTCATGGGGTTGACCGCTCGACCACTCGGTCGGCGGTGTAATGGGGGGGCGAGGGGGGGAGTGCAGCCGTGGGATCGCCCACCGGCGCCGCAGGGGAAGAGAGGGGGGTGGATTGCAGCCGTGGGATCGCCCACGGGCGCCGCAGGAGAGGGGGGAAGGTGGAGCGCAGCCGTGGGATCGCCCACTGGCGCTCCCGGGGGAGGGTGGAGGGCAGGAGGGCAGCCGTGGGACGGCCCACTGGCGCTGCCAAGGAAGGGAGGTGTGAGAGGGGCAGGGGCTGGGGGGCAGGGGGCAGGAGGGAGGACCACCTGCGCGGGGCACCTTTAGGGTTCCCGCTCCTCTTGTCACATGAGGTGACGCACCTGCAGACGTGCAGCAGACGGCGGGAGGGGAGAGGACACGGGGATACAGTACGGGCTATGCAACACACACCATTGTGCAGGTAGACAGGTAGGTAATACTAGCAGGCAAATAATAAAAAGTCAGTAGTCCGTAGCTTCAGGGGGGTGAGTGAGGGCTCCGCCAGATTGCTGGCTGCCTAGCCCGGGGTGAGTGAGGGCTCCGCCAGACTGCTAGCTGTCGAGCCTTGGGGTAGGGGCAGGGGCAGGGGCAGGGGGGAGGGAGGTCCACCTGTGCGGGGCACCGTCGGGGCTCCCGCTCCCTTGGTTCTGTGAGTGGAAGTACCTGCAGATGTGCAGCGGGGGGGGGGGGGGCGGGAGGGGAGGGGTCACGGAGATACAGTACTGGCAATACAATATACACCTCTGCACTGGTAGGTAGGTAGGTAATATTAGCAGGCAAAATACAGTTACGTGTAGTACAGCTACCTATACCGTGTTACCTGTGTTGGGGGCACGAGGGGAGGGAAGGGATTCGAACCCGCGACTGCCATTCAGCAGCTCATGGGGTTGACCGCTCGACCACTCGGTCGGCGGTGTAATGGGGCGGGTTGGGGGGGGGAACGGGGGGAGTGCAGCCGTGGGATCGCCCACCGGCGCCGCAGGGGAAGAGAGGGGGAAGGAGTGCAGCCGTGGGATCGCCTACAGGTGCTGCTTGGGAAGGGGGGGGGGTGGATTGCAGCCGTGGGATCGCCCACGGGCGCCGCAGGAGAGGGGGGAAGGTGGAGCGCAGCCGTGGGATCGCCCACTGGCGCTCCCGGGGGAGGGTGGAGGGCAGGAGGGCAGCCGTGGGACGGCCCACTGGCGCTGCCAAGGAAGGGAGGTGTGTGAGGGGCAGGGGGCAGGGGGCAGGGGGCAGAGGGGAGGACCACCTGTGCGGGGCACCTTTAGGGTTCCCGCTCCCCTTGACACATGAAGTGACGCACCTGCAGACGTGCAGCAGACGGCGGGAGGGGAGGGGACACGGCGATACAGAACTGGCTATGCAATACACACCATTGTGCAGGTAGACAGGTAGGTAATACTAGCAGGCAAATAATAAAAAGTCAGTAGTCCCTTGGTCCAGGGGGGTGAGTGAGGGCCCCGCCAGATCGCTGGCTGCCTAGCCCGGGGTGAGTGAGGGCTCCGCCAGACTGCCAGCTGTCGAGCCTGGGGGTAGGGGCAGGGGCAGGGGCAGGGGGGAGGGAGGTCCACCTGTGCGGGGCACCGTCGGGGCTCATGCTCCCCTGGTTCTGTGAGTGGAAGCACCTGCAGATGTGCAACAGGGGGCAGGAGGGGAGGGGTCAGGGAGATACAGTACTGGCAATACAATGTACACTTCTGCACTGGCAGGTAGGTAGGTAATACTAGCAGGCAAAATACAGTTACGTGTAGTACAGCTACCTATACTGTGTTACCTGTGTTGGGGGCACGAGGGAAGGGAAGGGATTCGAACCCGCGACTGCCATTCAGCAGCTCATGGGGTTGACCGCTCGACCACTCGGTCGGCGGTGTAATGGGGCGGGTTGGGGGGGGGAACGGGGGGAGTGCAGCCGTGGGATCGCCCACCGGCGCCGCAGGGGAAGAGAGGGGGAAGGAGTGCAGCCGTGGGATCGCCCACAGGCGCTGCTTGGGAAGGGGGGGGGGTGGATTGCAGCCGTGGGATCGCCCACAGGCGCCGCAGGAGAGGGGGGAAGGTGGAGCGCAGCCGTGGGATCGCCCACTGGCGCTCCCGGGGGAGGGTGGAGGGCAGGAGGGCAGCCGTGGGACGGCCCACTGGCGCTGCCAAGGAAGGGAGGTGTGTGAGGGGCAGGGGGCAGGGGGCAGGGGGCAGAGGGGAGGACCACCTGTGCGGGGCACCTTTAGGGTTCCCGCTCCCCTTGACACATGAAGTGACGCACCTGCAGACGTGCAGCAGACGGCGGGAGGGGAGGGGACACGGCGATACAGAACTGGCTATGCAATACACACCATTGTGCAGGTAGACAGGTAGGTAATACTAGCAGGCAAATAATAAAAAGTCAGTAGTCCCTTGGTCCAGGGGGGTGAGTGAGGGCCCCGCCAGATCGCTGGCTGCCTAGCCCGGGGTGAGTGAGGGCTCCGCCAGACTGCCAGCTGTCGAGCCTGGGGGTAGGGGCAGGGGCAGGGGCAGGGGGGAGGGAGGTCCACCTGTGCGGGGCACCGTCGGGGCTCATGCTCCCCTGGTTCTGTGAGTGGAAGCACCTGCAGATGTGCAACAGGGGGCAGGAGGGGAGGGGTCAGGGAGATACAGTACTGGCAATACAATGTACACTTCTGCACTGGCAGGTAGGTAGGTAATACTAGCAGGCAAAATACAGTTACGTGTAGTACAGCTACCTATACTGTGTTACCTGTGTTGGGGGCACGAGGGAAGGGAAGGGATTCGAACCCGCGACTGCCATTCAGCAGCTCATGGGGTTGACCGCTCGACCACTCGGTCGGCGGTGTAATGGGGCGGGTTGGGGGGGGGAACGGGGGGAGTGCAGCCGTGGGATCGCCCACCGGCGCCGCAGGGGAAGAGAGGGGGAAGGAGTGCAGCCGTGGGATCGCCCACAGGCGCTGCTTGGGAAGGGGGGGGGGGTGGATTGCAGCCGTGGGATCGCCCACAGGCGCCGCAGGAGAGGGGGGAAGGTGGAGCGCAGCCGTGGGATCGCCCACTGGCGCTCCCGGGGGAGGGTGGAGGGCAGGAGGGCAGCCGTGGGACGGCCCACTGGCGCTGCCAAGGAAGGGAGGTGTGTGAGGGGCAGGGGGCAGGGGGCAGGGGGCAGAGGGGAGGACCACCTGTGCGGGGCACCTTTAGGGTTCCCGCTCCCCTTGACACATGAAGTGACGCACCTGCAGACGTGCAGCAGACGGCGGGAGGGGAGGGGACACGGCGATACAGAACTGGCTATGCAATACACACCATTGTGCAGGTAGACAGGTAGGTAATACTAGCAGGCAAATAATAAAAAGTCAGTAGTCCCTTGGTCCAGGGGGGTGAGTGAGGGCCCCGCCAGATCGCTGGCTGCCTAGCCCGGGGTGAGTGAGGGCTCCGCCAGACTGCCAGCTGTCGAGCCTGGGGGTAGGGGCAGGGGCAGGGGCAGGGGGGAGGGAGGTCCACCTGTGCGGGGCACCGTCGGGGCTCATGCTCCCCTGGTTCTGTGAGTGGAAGCACCTGCAGATGTGCAACAGGGGGCAGGAGGGGAGGGGTCAGGGAGATACAGTACTGGCAATACAATGTACACTTCTGCACTGGCAGGTAGGTAGGTAATACTAGCAGGCAAAATACAGTTACGTGTAGTACAGCTACCTATACTGTGTTACCTGTGTTGGGGGCACGAGGGAAGGGAAGGGATTCGAACCCGCGACTGCCATTCAGCAGCTCATGGGGTTGACCGCTCGACCACTCGGTCGGCGGTGTAATGGGGCGGGTTGGGGGGGGGAACGGGGGGAGTGCAGCCGTGGGATCGCCCACCGGCGCCGCAGGGGAAGAGAGGGGGAAGGAGTGCAGCCGTGGGATCGCCCACAGGCGCTGCTTGGGAAGGGGGGGGGGGTGGATTGCAGCCGTGGGATCGCCCACAGGCGCCGCAGGAGAGGGGGGAAGGTGGAGCGCAGCCGTGGGATCGCCCACTGGCGCTCCCGGGGGAGGGTGGAGGGCAGGAGGGCAGCCGTGGGACGGCCCACTGGCGCTGCCAAGGAAGGGAGGTGTGTGAGGGGCAGGGGGCAGGGGGCAGGGGGCAGAGGGGAGGACCACCTGTGCGGGGCACCTTTAGGGTTCCCGCTCCCCTTGACACATGAAGTGACGCACCTGCAGACGTGCAGCAGACGGCGGGAGGGGAGGGGACACGGCGATACAGAACTGGCTATGCAATACACACCATTGTGCAGGTAGACAGGTAGGTAATACTAGCAGGCAAATAATAAAAAGTCAGTAGTCCCTTGGTCCAGGGGGGTGAGTGAGGGCCCCGCCAGATCGCTGGCTGCCTAGCCCGGGGTGAGTGAGGGCTCCGCCAGACTGCCAGCTGTCGAGCCTGGGGGTAGGGGCAGGGGCAGGGGCAGGGGGGAGGGAGGTCCACCTGTGCGGGGCACCGTCGGGGCTCCCGCTCCCCTGGTTCTGTGAGTGGAAGCACCTGCAGATGTGCAACAGGGGGCAGGAGGGGAGGGGTCAGGGAGATACAGTACTGGCAATACAACATACACTTCTGCACTGGCAGGTAGGTAGGTAATACCAGCAGGCAAAATACAGTTACGTGTAGTACAGCTACCTATACTGTGTTACCTGTGTTGGGGGCACGAGGGGAGGGAAGGGATTCGAACCCGCGACTGCCATTCAGCAGCTCATGGGGTTGACCGCTCGACCACTCGGTCGGCGGTGTAATGGGGCGGGTTGGGGGGGGGAACGGGGGGAGTGCAGCTGTGGGATCGCCCACCGGCGCCGCAGGGGAAGAGAGGGGGAAGGAGTGCAGCCGTGGGATCGCCCACAGGCGCTGCTTGGGAAGGGGGGGGGGTGGATTGCAGCCGTGGGATCGCCCACAGGCGCCGCAGGAGAGGGAAGAAGGTGGAGCGCAGCCGTGGGATCGCCCACTGGCGCTCCCGGGGGAGGGTGGAGGGTAGGAGGGCAGCCGTGGGACGGCCCACTGGCGCTGCCAAGGAAGGGAGGTGTGTGAGGGGCAGGGGCAGGGGGCAGGGGGGAGGGGGGAGCACCACCTGTGCGGGGCACCTTTAGGGTTCCCGCTCCCCTTGACACATGAAGTGACGCACCTGCAGACGTGCAGCAGACGGCGGGAGGGGAGGGGATATGGCGATACAGTACTGGCTATGCAATACACACCATTGTGCAGGTAAACAGGTAGGTAATACTAGCAGGCAAATAATAAAAAGTCAGTAGTCCCTTGGTTCAGGGGGGTGAGTGAGGGCCCCGCCAGATCGCTGGCTGTCCAGGAGCCGCAGAGGGGAAGCATGCAGGACAGGCATGGAGGAAGGAAGGAGGGGACTACTTCGTCGGATCGCCGACAGACAAGCAGGGAAGGGAGGACGGCACCGTCGGATCGCCGACCGTCGTGCTCGTGAGGAGGGGAAGATCAAGGGAAGCACCGCAGGATCGCCTGTGGTCGCGACCCGAGCAGGGAAAAGGCCATACCAGCCCTCACTTGCGTTTGTACCAGCGGGCAATGTGAGGGTCGTGTCCTGTACGCACCTCACTGCCACAAGGCAGGAACGCCCCAAGTTCGACGTCACCCTGGAGGGCGTCGACGAGGGGTGGCCGGGGAAAACTCTGGCCCCCGCGGACTCCCGACTCCTCCCCAAGACGTGGGAGGTCCGCGGACTGACGCGGGTGCGTCATACGTACCGCGCGGTGGGCAGAACGGCCCAGGTACGACCCCCCCCGCAGGCCGAGGGACAAGCTGGGGGGGCTGGGGGCAGTGGTGCAGACGCACCAATGGATGGGGTGGTTGGTGCAGCCGCCACGGGCCCCGATGTGGCCCAGCCAGGGAGGGACGACCTGCTGTAGGGTACAGCCTGACCCCCCCTGTGACCTGGGCCCGGGAGGGACGTCCTGCTGCTGTGGGGTACAGCCTGACCCCCCCTGTGACCTGGGCCAGGGAGGGACGACGTGGTGTCGGTTACAGCCTGACCCCCCCCCCCCCCTGTGATCTGGGCTAGGGAGGGACGACCTGCTGTAGGGTACAGCCTGACCCCCCCTGTGACCCGGGCCAGGGAGGGACGTCCTGCTGCTGTTGGGTACAGCCTGACCCCCTCTGTGACCTGGGCCAGGGGGGGACGACCTGCTGTTGGGCACCGCCTGGCCCCCTGTGTGACCTGGGCTGGCAGGGGCCGCTCCCTGCTCACATGTGGGGATATAGAGGCTAACCCAGGGCCGGGTGGATGGCGCTTGGTCGCCCTCCTCGCCTGGCTCTTGCTGTGGGCATTTTCCCCTCTCTTGCTCCTTCCTCTCGCCCCCCTGCCTGCCACTGTTTGTCGCATGCAGGGAGCGCCTGGTATGTGCGTTGCACCTGCTCGTGCAGGTGCAAATCGCCCCTGCACCGCAGGCTGGGGAGCACGGGGACCGTCCCTTTCCGTTCTGCAAATTTTACCAGAAGGTCGGACATTGAACTTCTCTCGTGCGTCTGCTGGCCAGGGCAGGTGGTGTCAAGGGTGCATTCCTGTGCACCTCAGATTTGCTGCATCCAAGGCACCCCGCTGCTCCCTGCACCATGCAGAACACCTCAGTTTTTCGCAATTCCAGGCACGGGGGTTGCTCGTTTTGACGCGTACGCGCGTCGCCCGCGGGCGCAAGAGCCGCCGTTGGCTGCAGGTCTGGGTTCTTCCCCTCCCCCCCCCCCAACCCACCCCCCGGGGCAGATTGGGGAAGGGGGGGGCTTGGGGCAGTGCGGCGACATCCACCCCCACCCTGGGCCGGCATTGCTGCGGGTGGGGTTGGTGAACGTCACCTCTCTGCGTCACCACGTGGAGGAGGTGGCGGGGTGGGACCATGACGTGGTTCTGGTGCAGGAGACCAGACTCACCAAGGGGGGACAACGAGCTCTGCGGACGCTGCTCCGGGAACGTGGGTGGAATGTTTTCTGGGGTGCCCCCTTGGAGTCCCGGGGGGGGGGGGATGTGGGATGCCTCACCCGGGGGAGTGGCCATCCTGGTCCGCGCAGCGCTCACGGCTGAGGCCCCGCCGCTCCCTGGGCAACGGGAACGCGACCCGCTTGTCTGGGACTTGTGGACCTCTGCACGCTGGGTGCACGTGCGGCTCTGGGCGACGGCTCCTCGGCGCTGCACCTCGTCTGCGTGTACGGGGTGTATGGAGATGACGCGCTCAACACGGAGCTGTGGACCTCTGTGGCCGCCCACTTGGCGCGCCTAGGGAATGCGCCCTTGATCGTCGGGGCAGACTTCAATTTTCCGCTCGGCGACCCGGGGACGGCACCGGAGCCTCTGCTGGCGGCGCTCCTGACGCGCCGCCTTGTGGACTTAGACTTGGAGTTCAACAAGTCACAAGAGGCCTGTGTGTGCCGGTTTTTCCCGACGGGGGCGAGTGCGGGCACTCGCATTGACGGGATACTCGCTGATCCGCGCGTCGCCACCTCGCTGGAGGACGTCCAGCCAGTGCGTGGCTCTGGCATTCCAGGGCACCGACCGGTGGTGTTCTCCCTGCGCCTATCGCGTGCCACACAGCGTGTGTGGCGGGCAGTCCGACCCCCAGTTGTGACGATACCGGAGAGGCCAGAGGAGCAGCGGAGGAATCTGGAGGACTGCCTCCTCTCGCCCCTCACTGCTGACTGGGAGGCAGTGTTGGAGTCCGCAGACGTGGACGCAGTGTGGGCCTACTGGACGTGGGCCGCCGAGGAGGCATTGCTTGCTTTGTCGGACCCGGAGCTCCAACCGGAGCGGGTGGACCCTGCTTGCCCTCTGCCTGTCGCGCCGAGGGCTGCGCAGAGCACTACACGACGCGGCCGGGGCACGGGCGCGCTGGTGCGTCAGGTGCGGATGTGCCCCAGGCAGCAGCCCGTCACGAGCCTGCCAGAGACTGCGCCGCTTGCGCGCCTGCATGCGGCTGTTGGTGCGCTACGCCCCGTGCTCACCTGGCGGCGCACAGCCCCGGCACGTCCTCATGTGCCGCCAAGGGCGGTAGAGCAGGCTTGGCAGGGGGCCCGGCGCCGCATGCACGCGGTACGGGCGCTGCGCCTGCCGCGGTCCGATACGCTCCCAGACCTGCCACGGCTGGGAGAGGTGCCGATCCCGGCAGCAGAGCACCTAGAGGCGACCATTCGCGACCTGCAGCGCCTGGTCCGGGACCAGGCGCGCCGCGAGGACGCAGAGCGCGTCTCTGCGTGGAAGGCTTGGCTCGTCGAGGAGATGAGCGTGCGGCCGGGGGCCGTGTACCGCTGGCTTCGAGAGGAGGAGTTCTCCCCACCAGTGGTGTTCCTGGCTCGGCCGGATGGCACGCCGACAGGCAACGTCCAGGAAATGGACGAGTTGCTTCGGGCAGCATGGGGCCCGATCAACCGCAAGTATACTGAGGCGCCCGAGCCCGATCCGGCGACCTTCCTTGCGCGGTACGGCCACCATTTAAGGCGGGTCCCCATGCTGCACAAGCCGTTGACCGGGGGGTACCTGCGCAAGCGACTACGGTTCATGCACCCCACGGCACTAGGTCTCGACGGCTGGTCCCTCAAGGACTTGAGGTCCCTCCCGCTCCGTCTGCTGGATTGGCTGGCCGAGCTGCTTACGCTCGTTGAGGTCACGGGCCGGTGGCCGGAGGTGCTTGCCCGTGGATATACTGCCTTGATCCCCAAGCCAGGGGAGGAGGGCCCACTTGGGACTAGGCCGTTAACTGTGCTGTCGGTTGTGTACCGACTCTGGGCGGGCACCCGCCTGTGGGAGGTCCTGCGCTGGCAGGAGACCTGGGCCCACCCGGAGGCCTATGGCTTCCGGCCGTCCCGCGGGGCGTTGGACGCCGCAGCAGTCACCCAAGTGCTGCTTGAGCTGTCCCGCCTCAAGGGATGGACCCTTTTTGGGGTCAACCTTGACTATGTCAAGTGTTTTGACCTGATCCCCCAGGCTGTCGTCCTGAGGGTAAGCAGGAGCTCGGCATGGAGCCGGGCATCCTGCGGGCCTTGACGGGCATGTACCGCCAGCTGCGGTGGGCCTTCAAGGTCTCCGGATGCCTCGGGAGCTGGTGGCGTGCCACGAACGGCATCCTGCAAGGATGCCCTTTGAGCATTATCCTCATCAATCTCCTGACCACAGTGTGGAAGATGGAGATTGATGAGATGCGACGCCACGTCGTGGTGGCAACAAGGGCACTCCCGCCAGTCCACGGGGACCAACCGGACATGGTGGTCCATCGGGGGGCCGGACGGGCAGCGCTGTGCCCCACTGGCTATGCGGATGACACGCAGGCCATGACACGCACCTCCCAGGATCGGCAGGATGTCTGTGACCGCACCGCCGAATGGCTGCAGATCACGGGACAAGACGTTCGCCCCGACAAGTCTCGGGCGTGGGCCCTGGGTGCCACGGGGGCGGACGCCCCTGCGCGGCTCAGGGGCCTGGAAATACCCAACAAGGACGAATTTCGCCAGCTGGGCGTGGGTATTCGGGTTGAGGCCCGGCGCGGCACGGGGCCCCTCCTCCAGACCCGGATGGATCGCGCCAAGGCCATCCTTCGCCGCAGCGGGTGCATCCCGGTGCTTCGCCAGCGGGCTACGGCGCTGGGGACCTTGGCGCTCGCCAAGGCTCTATGGGGTTCGGAGTTGGCTGAAGTCGGGGAGGCCGACATGCGGGCGCTGGACTCCCTCGCTGCAATTGCACTATGGGGTCCCACGCGTGTTTCTCGGAACCACGAGGTTTTGTGGTCGGTGCTCACGCCTGGGCACCGCGTTGCCCCCTCCTGGCGGGCGCAGTACCAACGGCTGTTGTGGCTGGCGCAAGCGTCTGCCACCACCGGCACGGTGCAGGTTCTGGTGCAGGCAGTGCTGGAGGAGCATCCTAGGCCGCCATTGACGGGACCCGTGGGGCGTGCGCTGCAGGACACCCGGAGGCTTGGCTGGGTTGCCCTTGAGGGCTGGTGGAAGTGGCGGCTGCCTGGGCAAGCAGCGCCGCTACACCTAGCTCTGGACGATTGGGGCGAGGTGTGCCACCGCGTACGGGAAAGCCAGCAGTTTTCCGCGCTGCAGGCCTTGGAGCGCCGCCGCCCGCGGACGTACGGGGGCCTCGGGGCTGCCGTGCAGCGCGACGCGGTGCGTCATGCACTCACCGTGGCGGGCAACGAGCTTGAGCTGGTTTTGCTGCGCTCGCAGCTAGCTGGGGCCACATGGACTGCGGCGCGGGCCCACGAGCACCGCATACGCACGGACCCGCGCTGTCCTCACTGTGGTGCCCCCACCGAAACGGACGAACACATGCTATGGTCTTGCCCCTCCTGGGAGCCAGCACGGGCGGCGTGGCGCCCGCTAGTGGAGGCAGCGGCGCGCCCTCTCCCCACGCTGGCTGTGCCGTCTGCGTGGCCGGCCTGTCAGCGCTCGGCTGGGCTGCTCCAGCTGGCCCTGGTGCCCGACAGCGATGCGCTGCAGCTGGCGAAGGACCTCCTGTACCGCCTGTACGGAATGTTCTTAGCCGTGCTCGCGGCGCGCAAGACGGCATTGGACGCGGCCCAGCAGAGGGGGGACCAACGCTCGACCGTCTTCGGCCCGGCGCGGGGCCGGGCGCCGGACGCGCGCGTTGCCTATCCGTGGCACCAACTTGGGGCGGGCCCATTGCCCAGGCCCCCGGCCCGACCCCCGCTAGATGCACCTGCGGGGCTGCCGCCGCAGTGGCCGTGGGAGGCGACGTTTCTGCATGCCTTGCTGCGGTGGGCAGGGGCCTTGTTGTGGCTCCCTGGCCAGGGCCAAGTCACGTACGCGGAATTGGCCCTGGATTTCGAAGAGCATGCGGGCCGGGCCCTCCCAGCGGCTCCGGGGCACAGGTTGGCGGGGCGTGTCCTGCCGCTTCGTGAACGGGCGCATGTGCTCAAGCTCGCGCTCGACAAAACGCAACAGTTTCTGCGGGCTGGTGAGCTCCTTGGGGGCCAGCTGCGCCCGCTATGCAATGCACTTGTCCCGTTTGGTGGCTACAAGTGTATGGGCCGCACGGAGAGACCCGTGTTCGCGTGCCGCCCGGCCATGCAGGAGCACATGCGCCGCCTTGAGGTGCACTGCAGGGCCCTGTGGGCGCGGCGGCTAGCTAGGCCGGGTAGGGGGCGCCAAGAAGCTTTCCTGAGCAACTACCTGCCTCGTCCCCTTGGGGGTCAGGCGTCGCTGCGCCCCTTCCAGCGGGTGCGCCCGCAGCGGCCGCACTGCCCGCCCGCGCAGCCACCACGGCCGGCGCGCCCGGCCGGAGCCCCACGGGCGCTAGGACGCGGTCTGGGCACTGTGCGCGTGCTGTGCCCTGCACACGGAGCGGCGACGTGCGCGGCGTGTGCGGCGACTGGTCAGGGCATTAAATACTGCTGCTCCCTAGGCCACGAGGGGCACCGGTTGGCGCCGGCAGCGCAACGCGCAGGGGCCAGGGCGTTGTGTGCGTGGCTCCAAGCGCCCCAGCAAGTGCCCCGGCCTGCGCCCCCCCCAGGCACGGTGCTGGGCTCCCGAGGGCGGGAGTCGCCGCGGGGCTCATCAGAGGATGAGCCGCCGCAGGCGCGGCGGCGCGTGCTGCCGCTGGCAGTGCTGGGGCGGAGGCGTCGGCCGCCGCGAGTCGGCTCCTCCTCCGACGATGACGAGCCGCCGCGCCGGAGGCCCCCTCTTAGGGCCGGGCCATCTCTTTCCCACTCTTCCCGGGACTTCAGCCCCCACCACCCACGGGGATATGGGGGGGGAGGGGCGGGCGACGGGGGGGTGGGTCAGCCTCAGCCTCAGCCACGGTCCCAGCCACGGGCGACCAGCCTCAATGGCTCTGGCCTTATATCTCCTGGGGGGCAGTGGTTGCGGGCACCCCCGCTGGCTGCGTCGTCAGCCACAACTTCACTGCCCCCCCCCCCCTCCAACTGTGGGTGCGTCCCGCGGCGGGGGCGGGGGGCAGGGACAGGGGCGCGCAAGCCTTGTGGACGTTTTTGGCTCCATCTCGGCCGCGCTCATTGATGCGGCGCGGGCGGATGGGGCTCAGGGTGGCCCACCCCCACCCCAGGATCGCGAGCAGCAAGGAGCTGCAGGGTGGCTTCGGGATGGGCAGGGTCAAGGTGCCTCCCCACCCCTCGGTGATCAGAGGCAGCAGGATGCTGCAGGACAGGGTCTGGGGCAGCAGGGTGCTGCAGGGCAGGGACTGGGGCAGCAGGATGCTGCAGGGCAAGGTCTGGGGCAGCAGAATGCTGCACGGCAGTGTGTGGGGCAGCAGGATGCTGCAGGGCAGGGTCTGGGGCAGCAGGGTGCTGCAGGGCAGGGACTGGGGCAGCAGGATGCTGCAGGGCAAGGTCTGGGGCAGCAGAATGCTGCACGGCAGTGTGTGGGGCAGCAGGATGCTGCAGGGCAGGGTCTGGGGCAGCAGGGTGCTGCAGGGCAACCTGGGGTGCAGGCACAGGGGCAGCCAGAGGCTGCTGCTCTGGGCCAGGGTCAGGGACAGGGTGGTCCCCCCCTCCCCCCGGCACGACGCAGCCCCCCCCCCTCCCTTCTTGGGGGGGGAGCACGGGCGCAGGAGCGCGGCAGTGCGACTCGGGGGGGCAGGGCAGCGCGTGGGGCAGTCCGTCAGGGGCGCCCCTCGCAGCGCAGGGGTGCGGCAGCCCGTTTGCCGCCCCACGGGGGGGGGCTCTTGAGCCTTGGCTTCACTCGGCAAGTGCAGTCATCGGGAGGGGGGGGCGCCCAACCCCCCGCAGCCGCACCTGCACCTGCGGGCGCGGATGGGGGAGCGCACAGCCCAAGGTCTGGGCACGGTCGCTCCTCAGAGGATCCCACATAGGACGGAGGCCCGGGTCCTTCCGTCGCGCCGCGATACGCTGGGGGGGCGGGGGGGGTAAGGGCCTTATATATCTGTATACAGCTGTATATAGATGAGCTCTCACCCGCTAACCCCCTGATCCCCTCAATCGCACTAGCGTCCAGGACTTGAAAAGGCGAATGCCTCACTTGCGTTTGTACACCCCTTCCCCTTGGGAACCCCTAAGGTTGACTCGCCATCTCAGAGGCGACAGGGCACTGCCGAGCGGGGCAACTGTCCGCAGACAGGTATCAGGTCCGGGGGGGGGGGTCTCCTAGGGGATTGGTACACAACCTGCTTATGCAGTTTTTCACCCTGGACAGCTCGAAAATCGAAGTTTTTGAAACTTTTTTTTTTGATATTGTGACCACCTAAAATGACCATCCAAGGTATGTAAAGCATGTTTTAGGCCGTATGTACATGTTTTTCACCCTATTTGGGTATTACGTCCGGGGGGGGGGGGGGGGGGGGGCTCCCAAGGGATTGGTACACAACCTGCTTATGCAGTCTTTCACCCTAGGCAGCTCAAAAATCGAAGTTTTCGAAACTTGTTTCTTTGATACCGTGATCACCTAAAATTATCATCCAAGGTATGTAAAGCATGTTTTAGCCCGTATTTATGTATTTTGCACCCTATTTTGGGTGTGTGTTGCTCGGGGTAGATTCTCTGCGAGTTGGACTTGCCGAAGGCAATAGAATTTTCGAAACTTGTTTTTATGATATTGTGATCACCTAAAATGATCATCCAAGGTATGCAAAGCATGTTTTGGGCCGTATTTACCTGTTTTTCACCCTATTTGGGTATTACGTCTCGTGGGGGGGGGGGGGGGTTCTCTCAAGGGATTGGTACGCAACCTGCTAATGCAGTTTTTCAGCCCGGGTAGCTCAAAAATTGAAGTTTTCGAAACTTGTTTTTTTGATATTCTGATCACCCAAAATGACCACCCAAGGTATGTAAAGCATGTTTCAGGCCGTATTTGCGTGTTTTGCATCCCATTTGGGTATTGGGCGCGGGGGGGGGGGGTGTTCCCCAAGGGATTGGTACACAACCTGCTTATGCAGTTTTTCACCGTGGGCAGCTCAAAAAGCGAAGTTTTTGAAACTTTTTTTTTGATATTGTGACCACCTAAAATGACCATCCAAGGTATGTAAAGCATGTTTTAGGCCGTATGTACATGTTTTTCACCCTATTTGGGTATTACGTCCGGGGGGGGGGGGGGGGGGAGGGCTCCCAAGGGATTGGTACACAACCTGCTTATGCAGTCTTTCACCCTAGGCAGCTCAAAAATTCGAAGTTTTCGAAACTTGTTTCTTTGATACCGTGATCACCTAGAATTATCATCCAAGGCATGTAAAGCATGTTTTAGCCCGTATTTATGTATTTTGCACCCTATTTTGGGTGTGTGTTGCTCGGGGTAGATTCTCTGCGAGTTGGACTTGCCGAAGGCAATAGAATTTTCGAAACTTGTTTTTATGATATTGTGATCACCTAAAATGATCATCCAAGGTATGCAAAGCATGTTTTGGGCCGTATTTACCTGTTTTTCACCCTATTTGGGTATTACGTCGGGGGGGGAGGGGGGGTTCTCTCAAGGGATTGGTACGCAACCTGCTAATGCAGTTTTTCAGCCCGGGTAGCTCAAAAATCGAAGTTTTCGAAACTTGTTTTTTTGATATTCTGATCACCCAAAATGACCACCCAAGGTATGTAAAGCATGTTTCAGGCCGTATTTGCGTGTTTTGCATCCCATTTGGGTATTGGGCGCGGGGGGGGGGGGGGGGTTCCCCAAGGGATTGGTACACAACCTGCTTATGCAGTTTTTCACCGTGGGCAGCTCAAAAAGCGAAGTTTTTGAAACTTTTTTTTTGATATTGTGACCACCTAAAATGACCATCCAAGGTATGTAAAGCATGTTTTAGGCCGTATGTACATGTTTTTCACCCTATTTGGGTATTACGTCCGGGGGGGGGGGGGGGCTCCCAAGGGATTGGTACACAACCTGCTTATGCAGTCTTTCACCCTAGGCAGCTCAAAAATCGAAGTTTTCGAAACTTGTTTCTTTGATACCGTGATCACCTAAAATTATCATCCAAGGTATGTAAAGCATGTTTTAGCCCGTATTTATGTATTTTGCACCCTATTTTGGGTGTGTGTTGCTCGGGGTAGATTCTCTGCGAGTTGGACTTGCCGAAGGCAATAGAATTTTCGAAACTTGTTTTGATGATATTGTGATCACCTAAAATGATCATCCAAGGTATGCAAAGCATGTTTTGGGCCGTATTTACCTGTTTTTCACCCTATTTGGGTATTACGTCTCGGGGGGGGGGGGGGGTTCCCCAAGGGATTGGTACACAACCTGCTTATGCAGTTTTTCACCCGGGCAGCTCAAAAAGCGAAGTTTTTGAAACTTATTTTTTTGATATTGTGATCACCTAAAATCATCATCCAAGCTATGTAAAGCATGTTTTAGGCCGTATTTACGTGGTTTCCACCCTATTTTGGGTGTGTGTTGCTCGGCGTAGATTCTCTGCGAGTTGGACTTGCCGAAGGCAATAGAATTCTGTGTTCGTGCGCCTTCGGCACCAACGTCCGTTGTTACACAAAACAAAGGGCCCGACACGGAACCCCATTTCTCCAACCTCCGCCCCTCCTGCGGCGGGCGTCCATCCCCCCCCCCCCCCGCAACTCTGTCGGCCCAAATTTCAGCCCCCACAAAGCGAGGGTGCAGGCCGTGGGCTGGTTCCCCTTGGGGACCAGGAAACAGGGGAGCAGACCTTTTGCTGCCCCCACCCCCCCCCAACAGAAATGGGGCCGGACCGAAAGCAGGCCCAGCACCCCCCCCCCCAGCATGCCTTCGCACCCTCACTGCAGGCCGTCACATGGTGATCGAGGTCCCTGAGGGAGCGGACACCGAGCGACGAGTATGATGGGATCTGGGACCCGCATGGTAACCCAACAGGTGGTCCTCCTCTCCCACACAAGTGAACAGGTAGACCCATCCACCACCCTACCCCCCCCCCCCCCCCCCAGCCTGCGCCCCCGACGGGAGGGGTGCACGGAGTCGGCGCCCTCAGGGCCTAAAGAGTGGAGGCTGTGAAGGGCTCACCGCTTGACCGCTGTGGGTATCCCTTGAGCGGCCTGCCCAGGGAACCTCCAGGTGTGCATGTGCCCCTCCAAATTCATCACGGACGCCAAGGCCAGCACAGCCCCGTGCACTCTAGTGCAGTTGTGGGCTACCCCTGGAGGCCAGACAGCCACCAGCCGACCCCTGCCCCCCCCCCACCCCCCTCAAAGGAGAGGCCATTCGGGTGAGGTGCCCTCTGGGCCCCCTCGTCTACGCGGGCTGTAGCGCCGCAGCCAGTGCAGCCAGCACTGGCGGCACCCAGGGCAGGGAAGCACACTCTGCGCCCTGGTGCCCCTCCACCTGCCTGGGGTACGCCCTCGGCCGTGGGAGCCGGACCCAGCCCGCGAGGCAGCACCACCTGTGCCTAAGGCAGTCAAGGAGTGCGGGTCTGACCCCAGTCGTGCCACGTACCACCGCCTTCCCGTGCCAATAGGCAGTCGTGGAGTGGTTGGGTAGTATGTCCTTGTGACGTGGAGGTTGCGAGCCCAGGCCCACATCTCCCCCGGCGGGCTCAGAGTCAGGCTCTCCAGCCTCCCTGCCGGGGCCTGGAGCACCAGGCACACACTTCCCCGTGCCATGTGCGCCACGGCCGAACAACAATGGAGCAAGCAGGTGTGCCACAGCCCCCCCCCCCCCCCCCCAGACACACAAGGGCACATACACACAGGCACGGCGGCATCTCCCGCCCGCGAGCGCCACCGCGGGGTCTGGGGGCGGTCAACAGTCCGGCAGGCCTTGTGACCGGACACCCGGGTACGGCCGCCCAGTCGGGTCCGGCAGGGAAGGCGGCGCGGACCGTGGGTAGGCGACCAGGCGAGGCCTTGACCCAACCCAACCCAACCCAACCCCCCCCCGCAAAGCAATTTTCGGGTCGCCTTATGCCGTTGACGGATCCTATTATCCTTTTGGAACACCTCTTCACATCTCAAATGAGTCCAGCCTAACCTCATCACTCCACAATATGTCGGTGAATGACCTCCGACGAATGAGTGCACCAAGTCAAAATTGCCGTTTTTGACAAAGCTGAAAAAACTCTCAGCGCATGGAACTTGGTGCCAAGATAGCTACAACAAGTAAACTATCAACCTTTCCCAGTCTTTTGGGTCCAAACAACCTCGACATGCTTGGTTGACACCCCGGTAACATGTGGCCTTCCTACTCGACTACGCGGCAGCAGGTACAAGTTTTTGTATGTCAAGCAGTTTGAAACACAACTCTGATTTCACCTAAAAACGGCCACAAAAGACCTCATTTTTGCTAGAAATTGGTGTAAAATGGATAGCTATCGATCCTACTATCCTTTTGGGGGGGAAGTGGCTGTGGGTAACCACACCATGCATGATACTCTCCACGACGAGGCACGGGATCCCACCAAGCGGACCATGCGAGGCCAAGGGTCAATGCGCCAACGACGAAGTAGCGGAAAAGGGTGTCTCTTGTTTCGCCTGCCATCCACACGTCTTGTGTCTTGTCACACGGGAATTCACAGGATTTCGTGCGAACTTCTTGTGAAACTGGTGTTAAATTCACATCATGCACATTCCCAAGGTAGTAGGAAGGATGCCTGATTGGACCCGTGTGAATGCAAGCGAAATGGGGGCAGTGAAGCTGTTGTGAATCAAGGAGGAGGCTATCATTTTTATACAAGCCTGGGAAATATTTTCTACAATTTCGGGCACATAGCTACCTTGTAAGAGGGACGATAAGGGTGACTTCATGGCAAACCGAGGGCCATATTCCCACTAGGTTCCATGCCCATTTGAAAGGAACGTTATCGGACATTCACAAACGGTATATAGTCGTTGACCCGCTCCGATATGACCGACCTCTTGGCGTGGTTGTAGGGCCACAAGGATTTGGTGCGTTTGCAAGTTGTTTTTGTGGTTGAGCACGCACAATATATTTTTGAGGTCATGGACCGTGTCCAAGTGGCCAAGAGCAAAACCGAAAGCCAAAGCCACACATTCACAAGGTGTACCATCGGCTACATAAATTGCATGCTAGCCCGGAAAAAGGCGTTCAGCAAAAGCGGCTTAAGCCGCCGACTGTTGCATGATTGCACATGAAACAGGCCAATAGAACCAATATGTATAACATGGTGTTATGGCAAGGCCGGTTTGTAGAAATCTTGGAGAGGGCTGCCCAAAAACCGTGGAAGTAGGTGTGGATGCATTTGCAGTTCGCCGAGGAGGCCAAAATCTGTGACCGTCGGCAAATTGCAACCTTGTGTGTTGCAATTGAGGACTTCCCTCATGTCTTCTCCTTACCAGTGCTAGGCAATCGTTGACAGCGGCGAATGGTGCTTGTTTGAGAAGAAAGTAGTGGCTGATAGCCGCGATTTCGGCATTCTGCAATGGTGGGAATGTTTGCACGCCTACCTCTCATGTATGCGTAAGACGCACTCTCAATGTGCCACACACTTCCTATGAGATAGAAACAACCTTTTCGATTTGCAAGCGCGTGCGCTCCGACAAGTAGCATCACATGCAAGAGGGCACCCACAAAGCTGATGTGTCTTTTTGTTGTTTCAATGGCAATGTTTTGGCACCGCGCAATTGTGTTGCCATTGCTGGAAGTGTATGTTGCATTGTTGCGTGCGTCCATTCTTTTTCATTTCCCTTATGTCCCTCCGTTTTACCCAATATCCCCCCAGTTCTAGCTAACAGTGTGCAAGGGACACGAGATGTCCCGTGGCGGCCCGGTGCCTGCAATGCACCGGAACCAAGACAGCTGTTGTCTTTAGTTCACACAGGTGCAGGGCACTACTCCACAGAGCAGACGTGTATAGGCGAGCCCCAGATGGGGCCGCGGCGATGGTCCCCTTGGGCACCTGTGCATTTGCCGCCGCCGCGGACGCCAAGCAACAAACAGTCAAGACAGCACAAGGTTCGAAAACAAGAGTGCAGAGTTGTGCAGGGTGCCCAGGGGCCGGGTTGCAAGACGGAAAGAGTCCAAGGGAAGCGAGCGGCAGTATGCAGGATGCCGTAGACAACCCAAGACAGCGCATGGGTGACCACAGGAAAATGCACATCCAGATGAACCGACCCAGGCACAACCATCGTCAGGGGGTGGGCCAGCTAGAGGCCCACAAATGGTGCGTGAGTACGTAGGTCAAGACGCACTGCGAGTGAGAACACCAGCGGGGCGGGCGGACCACCGCCATCTGCAAATGGCAAGACCCAAGCACAAGCACAATCACAAGCCCCATTCCCCCCCATTTACCCCCCTTTTCTCCTATTTCCCCCCATTTCCCCCCATTACCCCCCATATTTCCATTTTCGCCATTTTTCCTAGCTCCTGTGGCCGTACCCAGTTTGGCTATGGCTAGCGCGGATGCCTAGGTATGAGTGCAGAGCCAGTCGCAGAGGAGGTGGACGCAGAAGAGAGTGCTGAGATCAACGTGTTTCGACAACCTGGTAACAAAAGGGGAGGTAGGTGTCCACATTGTGGGTACAACACACACACTGTTCACTAGTGCTATAAAAAACACATCGAGCTTAGACCCCAGACAAAAGCACCTGCTTCGAAGAACTTGGAAAAAAAGTGCACAAGATGTGAAAGCCGTTTCTACAAAAACTTAGGATGTTGAGAACTACATCTTCATCCCCGCGCAAGAAGACGACGCCAAAACTTGCTCCGAAGAAGGGAGCAAACCGCAAGCGACAGTGAAGACACAGGCGCAGGCGTCACGGCGAGCTACCGCTAGAGTCTAGCCCACCATGGCCAGAGTGTCAAGTGAATGTGATGGGGCATTAGCCAAGGACCAGGATTGGCGAGTGAAACTCACGGGGTCTTAACGTGAAGTGCTCACAAACCCATGGCCACTAAAGGAGGAACGTGGACTGCGAAGGGGTACTATATGAGCAAAGAGAAGCTCAAGGGACGAGGTTGTGTTGTGAGAGCACAAGCCTTTGCAGCCGTGGAAGGCCCAACGCGCCCTATGATGGCCCAATGCACAGAGGTGACGACCTATCTTGCGGCCACCAACTCCGGGGTCATCCTTGGCTATCCCTTCCTCCATGGTTACGGGCCGGCGATTTTGGCCGGAGTGCACAAATCGGCGTCGGAAGAGATGCGATGGGCAACAGAAGCTCGGGGAGACATGCTAGATCCAGAGGAGTACCTACCCAACAAGAAAGCCCGATCCAGAACTTTACTTGGCGGGAAGAAAATTGCTTTGCGTGTGGGGGGGGGGATGGCACGGAAGCCCATTTGCCCAACCCCCCCCCCCCTCCCTCCTAGGTCGCCGTGCCGGGACGGGGGTCTAGGCCGGGGCTGCCCTATCTGCCATGCCGTGGGGGGGGGGGGTCGACCCCAACATATATGGCTCAAAATGATCCGCACGCCGCGCTCAACATTTTGACTGCACATATTTGGGGGGGGGGGGGGTTGGTGAAAAAAGACTTTTCCGGGCCAAAATTTGTGTTCCGGTGCCTTGGGCACCGACATCCGCCCTTACACAAAACAAAGGGCCCGGCGCGGAAGCCCATTTCTGGAACCCCCCCCCCCCCCAGCTTCGCCGGGCGCCCATGCCATCCCCCCCTCCCCCTACTGCAAAGCAATTTTCGGGTCGCCCTTCCACGGCGCCATGTCCCACTGAGATACGGGAGAGATCCCGTTTGGACAAGATCCAAATTACCCATTTGCGGGACCCAAGATTGCAATATCCACCAAGCGGATGGACCACACCCATTGGCTGCTCCTCATCTGACACCAAAAATTTATATTTGGCGGAAATGATTGTCATCGTCGCCAAGGAGGTTGGCCAGTTTAAGACGACCACTCCAAAAGGCACCACCACACCATTGGTGGATATAACTCAAACCTCCTCATTCAAAAAAGAGGGTCCAGATCACAAACCCACTGGCATTGAAGGGCTGGATGAAAACCACCCTAGGGTCTACCTTGACCCCCATGTTGGTCCATTTGGCCTATCTCTTGGCTGCGGTGCACCACTGTTAGCGTGAGGTCCCGCAGGAATGGCAACCCATAGTTAGTCATCCAAAGGTCCGACGACATACGGACCCCTTACGATTATCCTGCATCCATGAAGATATTTGGCCCGGTTGTTGTATAGTCGTAAGCCCAACCCAGCAAAAGCAACAGCAAAGGATGACCTTCGCATAGGTCGAGTGGCCCTAGAAGCCATGAAGAAGAGCCACCATAGCCATAGTTGTGCTAAGTCCTCATCTAGCAATGGTGCGCAGGAGCATAGGGAGGCCAAGTTCCTCTCATTGGAGGACACTTCGTCCCTTGAGGGAACATGTTTTTTGGGAACAAGGCTCCCAAGCTGAGGGGAGCATTGTATTCGACCCCCCCTCCCGGATGACTGCATGGGTGAATTGGGGTATCCGCAAGAGGCTGAAGGCAAGAGAATGTCCAAAAGGGACGTGCTAAGTTCCGTGGGTGACGGTGCAGGGGGTGGGAGGGTTCTGCGAAATGTGATGCCATGAGATTTGGCCTAAGATTGGCCACATCGAAAAAGTGGGGGGGGGGGTAAACCCCTTTTGCGCGCAACCGAACTTTCCCAAACCGCGCCACGGGGGGTCACCTTGGACGTGGAGAAGTGTATATTTGTCCATTTTTTGGTCATGTAGAAGGAAATTTGAGGGTGCTTTGCTTCAAAAATGACAGACCTTTGCTGTTTCATATACGCGGTGTGGCACGGACGCGGTGGCCTAAGGGGTTGGCATACAACAACGAAGCCCTCCACTCTACATCCTCACCAATGTGATGGTGGTTGTATCCACCCACACCCCCTACGGGGGGGGGGCATGGACAAATTCTCTTTGGCGCGGCCCAACACCGAAGAGAGTGCCTCACAAGGTGCTCACAAGGCGTATGTTTCGTCATGTTTCGCGTCTCGGATCGCCGCTTCATGGGGTGCCCAATCCCAGACTGTGGTCGTTTCGGGTCGTTTCGCGGTTCAGATGACCACTTCATGGAGTGCCCAATGCCGGAATGCGGTGGTTACGAGCGGTTTTGTATGCAAGAGCACGTGTGTCATCTGTCACACTATGGTTACGTGTGATTGTGTGTTTTGCAGCACTCCACGTGCTGCCTTTTTGTGTGCACTCCGTGGACCGATCAACATATGCATGGATCCAAGGGTGCCATTTTCTAGACCTCCAGGCCCCACTGGTAAACCAAGGATTTTCGATTTTTACTCTGATGCTTGCCATAGGTCCCGAGTTCCCAATTTTTGCATGCATTGGCACCTGCTGAGGGACCAGGAATTTCATTTTTTTAGTTTGATGCTTGCCACAGGTCCCAACTTGCTACTGGCCCCAGCTAGCATACCAGGTTTTTTTGCTTTCTAATCTGATGCTTGATACAATGCACACAACGCACAATGTTCGTCCCAACCCCACACCATAGTGCAATATCCTACGCACTAACATGTCTCTTGCCACTCCCAAATTCAGCTACTTCCATTGCAACCCACGGAAGATCGGTGTGGTGGAAGGAAAGCATGCGCGTGCAAACAATTGTACACCTTTTGCCAGCCCTAGGTCACCTTTGTGAAGGTGGAGTAATAAGGCCGTCAATGAAAAAGGGGGGGGTTCCTTTGTGAGCACACCCTAGTTTCCAATATGTGCACATCCTAGTTTGGAATAAAAACCCGGGCCAACGAAAAACAGGGGTAGGGGTTGCAAAACCCCTCATGGCGTCGATTTCCGCACAAGCCCCCCCCCCCCTTGTGTCAGTGTGACCGCCACAGGCTTGAGGGGAGCTTATGCGGCATCCCTGCTTCCATCGAAACAATGGGAGCAAGCGATGAGGTTAGTCCTACGAGTTGTGGCACCGCGTGCGCAGTGCGTGCATACTGCGCACACGGAGGCCGCGACACTCACCCAAGAATACCTCTCACCTGACTGGTTTCACAGCGAAGCAGCAAAGCCCACATGAGAACAACGAAGCTGCCTTCAACTTGGTACTCCACTATCCCCATAAACAGACCTCTGAGCCTTGTAAAGCCCGCTTGCTTCGAGTGTTTCCGTGCCCGTGGCATCGCTCTTGGAGGCGGCGATCAGGTGTCCCTTGACTCGGAGCACGGGGAACGTGTTGTTCGTGGGCCCTTGGGTGATGGGGACTGCAAAAAGGGTGAAGGATAGGGCGGTGGTGATTTTGAGCGTGGACGCGACACACTTGTTGATGGCGAGCGAGGATATTGATGTGGTGGGGATGAAGGCGTACCACAAACTCCTCAAGGTCCGCGAGCTATGTATGGCTACATCACCACTGCCTTCTCGGGGTCCCCATAGTGGGGAGAGTTCAATATGGGGGATGGAAAATGGGTGAAAGTGGTTGAAAATGGCAACAAAGGGTGACAATTCAAATGTCCCACATCCCAAATGCATAGAGAATGCATAGAGAGACATTGTTGTTGATGCTATTGGAGTAGAACAAGAAGGTGAGAACCGCACGGATTGGAAGAAGCCGCCGAGCAGAGTATCCCCGGCCACTACCCAAACGACCAAGGTAATACCGGGGGATAAGAGATGCGGACACAAACCCATTGGCACCAGCTGGAAGATGTGGAGTGCATATCACCAAACCCTTGAACCTGAAGCACGGCCACATGAAGGAGTACAAGATCTCCCAGTCAGGGAGAGTACACATATCGTCCGAAAATGGAGCTGAATCAAGAGGAGAGCTACGCCAGTTTGGCCACTATGATGAATTTCCACATGGAGAACCCGCGGACCAGTAATGTTGCTACCTCCCTCTTCAAGCATGTTGAATCCTTTGCCATGACTCCCACTAAGTCCCCTCTGGACGACTCCATTCCACACTTGGACGTCCAATCCCTCGATTCTAAGGACCCGAAGAGGTTTCAAGACCGGTGTGTCACCAAGACAAATTGTATCCAGCCGACTGAGACCTCAGGGCATTGCGACCATCGCACACCTCCTCCGGAGGGATTCCGACATCCAATCCAAACTATCCGGTCGGTGATGGAAGTTGACAAGAAGGTGTGTCTTCAGCTTTCAAACGAGTCCATGGTATGTCGGAGAACCTCCAACCGACCTCCAACCAACCTCCAACAAATGGACCCGCTAACCCAAAACTGCCATTTTTGACCGAAATGCCAAACCCCCAACCAATATATCTAGGGGTCATTTGCCTTATAGCTGGCACACTAGTGGCCAATCCCATCCTTCTAGGTCCAAAATATTCAAATTTACTTGGTTGGAGCCACACAAAAATATAGGGACGCAATGGGGGGAGGGGGGGAGACCCATATGTTTTAGCAGGTTGTTGTTGTGACAGCAATCAAAACCACGGCCTAAAAAGCTGATGTCTTTAAGTTCTCACTGCCGTGTACACTCCAACGAGGCCATAGCTATGCAAAAATGCTTAGACTTGTCATGTAGGTCCCTTACGGGATTAGTGGACACAACAGTTCAATCTCTGTATCATGATATAGCACTTTGACAAGATTGTACGATGGAGATATGTAAACTAAACTGCTTACCACTTTTTGTAGCTTTGGTACCCTCATTCTGCGCATGAAAAAGAGGCTAGAGGGGGCAACCTTAACATTTTTCACATCATTTGGTTGCAAATGGACTATGAAAGACACTTGGTTCATTGATAGAGTCTAAGCTACAGCAAGGCTTGCAAAACAGGCCAAAATGGCCCATCCAGGCCAACTATATTAAAACCCCAAACAATTGATGTCTCTTGCCAACCGGCTCGTATTTTGGTAAACCAAAAGCAAAATCTAGGTAGATTTTGATATCAAACACACTTATGAAGTGAAAACCTTGGCGCCTCGAAGCCAAATCACGCGAATCGGTCCTGCAGATCAAAGATTAGCTGTGTGAGAAAGTGATTGGACAACATTGGCAGGCACTTAAAACCCTCGATATCGGTGGTCTAAAATCGAATTTTCATCCCGTTGTGGCTGAGTTGGACAAGCCAAACAAAAGATTGCCAGTACCGGTAGGTCAGGCGCCCTCCAAATTGTTTCTGGTCGGGGTTTTCGGTGGCCCCTGAGCCAACTTTGCCAAAATACATTTTGGGCGGCGTTTAAACCCGTTAATATTCGTGCTATCGGTCTCACCCTAGCCGCACCGATTGCGAGAAACAGAGTTCATGCGTCTCCTTGAACACGATGGTGCGGTCCCATTGGAACCCAAGGCGGCGGGGCCCCTCCCCCACTGCCGCCCCTGGGTTGGCGTGCATGACACGCACTGGGCCACAAGCAACAAGCACGTGGGAAAGAATAAAAACGAGAAATCTGTCATTTTGATTTGAAATTGGCCAACATTTTGATGGATGTACTTGTGGGTATGAAGGACAGGAACACAAATTTTGAGCACGAAACACAACAACGGCATCCGGGAATGGGTGCTGCAAGTGGCAATGGGGGGGGGGGGGGCTAGAAGGGTTTGGTAGCTTTTGCACCCAACTAGTAGGCTCAACAACCCCTTCTGGGGATCAAAAAAGACCAACACTAGCCTTGCAAGAGCCCTTTTATGCTGATTTTTCAAAAATCACCTTCTGCCGTTGGGGTAGACAACCATGTATTGCGTGGGGAACCCTTGTGGTGATAAATGATGATGAATGGGAGCACTGGCAAACTATGTTCACACCGCTAACACCCCTTAACGATCCTTTCCCCAAACTTTCTTCGGCCACCTTAGAGTGCATAAAGAAAAGGTTTGGTGATTTGAGCTACTTTCGAACCACATTAGCCCATGCAAGCCAATTCCCAAAAAGCCTTGAAAAGGGCCATTTTGGGACCGAAAAGGGGTCAAGAAGGGGCCAAAAAGGCATATTTCTCAAAGTACACCTAGATGGTTTGAGATGCTAAAAAAGTGGTTTGAAGCTATTTTCAGCTATCTGCAAACCATTTTTGCTTGCACAAATGCCAAGAGCCGCTAAATCCGAAAAGGAAGGGGACTAAATTGGGAGCATGGGGAGGGGACTATTTGATAGGGTCCTTCCTTTGGAATATCTTAATGGGGACGTATTGGGGGATGCTTCACAGAGATTCTTCACGGGTTCCCGCAAGGGGGTCTTGCGGTGCCGTGCTCTAGCTTAGGGGGTCCAACTATGACATATGTAATGTAGGGGGGGTGATGCATACCTAACAGGAAAAATAGGGGGAATCCTTGCACTGCGCGCGCACTGCGCGCTACTTTTAGACTACGTGCCCCCCGAAGAGCCCCTAGGCACACCCCTTGGAAACACCCTTAGAATTAGGCGACCCAAACTGGACTGAAAGAGGGGACCTTGAGGGGGACCTTCCGGGTTCTTGTGGCATGGTGAGGGACCGGGGGCCTTTGGGGGGGAACTTGACTGTGTGTTGGGCAGCGGAGATGGAGGGCAATCAGGTGGCGAGTCTGAACTTGGGATGGCCAAGGAGATGGACTCCATCTTGCATTGCCGATTCACCACTCTCAACCCATCTTGGTAGTATTCCAAGTGGAGGAGTCCGTGTTCAGCCGTCCCAACCACCGTGGCACGAGGTCACAGGCCATTGGAGCGGGTGTAGAACACCCTATCCCCAATACTGAGATCCATGGAGAAAATGGGCCTGAGAAATGAGGAGGGAAGTATGTTGTCCTGTAGCAGGCAACCTCACAGTGTATCACCATATGAATCAACCGAGAAAAAGAGTAGATGTGGTGGAAATGGGCAAAAAATGTGTGCAAAAAAGTAGAAATGGGTGAAGCAGGGTGAACATCCAAAAATGCCAGAATCCCGATGCATCAAAACCTACTACCAAACAACAATGATGCCCAAATGACCACAAAGTATGGGTTTCTACTACGGCCAGACCCAAATAGTTGCACTGCGCGCGCATTGCGCTTAAGGCGCCCCCATAGACACCCAAATTAGGCCTCCCAGAGCAGTTTCACACACCACATTGTTGAGGACATGAAATCCACCCAGCTTTGATCTACTTTTTACTGAAATTTCATGCAGAGTACCGTCAAGAAAAACCTCAAAAATCCCTTGTAGAATGCAATTTAGACTTTTGTGTACCCAAAAAAGTGCCGCTAGAGTGGCTTTTGATGGATGCCTATATCCATACCTCTGTAGAGCTACCATACAAAGGGTACGAAAAGTGGTTGTAGTCCCTGTCAAGATCCTGACAAATATTTGTCCCATTCTTTGTCTAATCTCTGTAGCCCCCTATCAGGAACATTGCAACCTGACAGAAGTAGCAATGTAGAGAAGGGAAATTAGAAGCACAACAGTATCGCAGGGACAAAACAACACCCCATTGCATCCCATATGATGAACATGAAGAATGCATGGGAAAATATGTTCAGGCAAGTTCGTCCAGTACTCACAAGGGTGAGGCCATCCATGTGTTATGCTGGCACCTGCAAAAAAAATCCACAAAGGAGGAGACCTCTGCGGTCATGATCCTGACAAGAAACTCAAATCTGAAATTGACGATAGCATCTCCACATGGAAATGCCGCTCCATTGTCGGTGACGTCTTGAAGAATGGTCAGTAAGCAGAGAAATACGGAGTACAGATTATGCGTTGTTCTTGGGTACGTACTCCTCTGCGCAATGATCGTTGTGCAAGACATCATAGACAATGCATTAGCATTTCCGTCTATTGATGTTGGCATCTGCTTCAGATTTGAGTTTCTTGGAAGGATCCTGACAGGGCAGGTCTGTTCCAATAATAATCTTACATTATGCGGAGACCAGCATCATACATGGATGATGTCACACTGCTGAGTACACAACAAACTTGCCTAGTACTATTCTGCCTCCATTCTTTTTGTTCAGCGGTTGGGATGCGGTTGGGTGATGCTTTTCTTTGTGTGTTGCTGTTGTGCATCTTGTTTCCATCCGCTTTATTTCTTACGTCTGTCAGAGTTGCATGTTCCTATGGCACTCTGACATAAACATTAAAACTATGGCGGAAATCCTTGTCAAGATCCTGACAACCACACATGAGAAATTGTTCATAGCAGATATTGCCCCATATATGAAGGTACAGAAGTTGCTGTTCATGGGAAACATTCACTAAGGTGCTGTTTGGAGTAAAGCATTGCGAACCTTGCCCTGCAATTTCGATTTTCTAGGACCAACTTTTTTGTGACGCCAAATCCACCCCTGCAAGAATGATTTCTAAGACCAAACTTTGTGCAACGCCAAATCCACCCCACTATGAGCAAGTTTTACTATAACTTGCATAAATTGTCAGGTGAAAAAAAGGTCAAAATGGACAATTTTTGCAATTTTTGCCAAAAATGGCTCACAGGGGGGGTGTATTTCATGTCAAAAAATTGATTTTAGAAGTCGTTCTGGGGGCGCTATTTGGGGGGTCTTGTCATGCCGGGTGCTGCTGTATAGTGCGTTGGGTGCTATGTAATGCTGTGTGGTGTTGTGTGGTGCTGTGTACTGCTGGTTGGTGCTGATTGATATTCTTATGTTTGCAGCTCATTGTCTTAGACCGATTATTATATGAGGCAATATCTGCTATGAAAAATTTCCCACCTGTGGCGGACAACAAAAAAGGATAAGTCCGATAACGACCCCCTTCACACACCACCAATAAATCAAAGACAGAACTCGCCCCTTTATCTGCTTTGGGGCACCATACAAAAGTCAATCACCAAACTAGCCCCTTTATCTGCTTTGGAGCACACACACACACACACACACACACACACACACACACACACACACACACACACAGGCATACCTGCAACTTGATTGTTTGGTTGATGTAATTAATTTAATTCTTTAAAAACCTGAGAAGGAAAAGAGGAACACCCTCCCAACCCCCTTGGTCCACAACCCTCCACTGCCTTCTGAAGTACCCCCCCTCCCTGATCTGTATGAATGTCATATATGATCTGGCAGCTGTGCATGTGTTTTAAACTGCCAGTAGGGGAGAAGGAGCTACAAGAATAGACCACAATTTACTCCTCTCGCATTGGCATGTTCTTTACCTGCCATGCTAGTTGCCATGACACGTTCCAACACCTCCACGTGCATGGATGCTAGAGTTGCTACCCCAGCCAAGCAGACATGTCTCTGGTTGTGTTTGTACATGTCCTCCAACCTTTCCAACTTACTAGGTCGGTCTTGGCACGGCATCGCTCTGCATCCCCTCTGCAATGACAGCCCGATATGTGGTCGTAGCAACGGTTCTAGGTGTGATAGTAGTAGGGGTGTTGCATGTGGTGATAGCCATAACCGTGTGTGTGACAGCAACAATGGCCCTATGTGTTTTCGAGCCAATGATCTTGCGCATGTGACTAGCACCAACCCTCTGTCTGCAAGCAGTTGTAGGGATGTTGCTACCTGCACACATATGACACGTATTGGACACACAGGGGCTGCTCCCACAGTTTGTCTAGCACCCCAAGCCCTTCTCGTTCATGGTCTACACAGCCCTCACATTCCCACAACCTGACCCCCACCACCACCCTGAGGCCCTGTAGACCAGGGTGTACATATGGATCAGACAGATATCTGCCTCCTGTGTATATTCGACACCAATTGTTGTGGGACCTTGGGTGGGACCTTGGGTGGGACCATGGGCGGGACCGTGGGCAGGACCGTGGGCAGGACCTTGTGTGCATGGCAGTGCCTAGGAGCTGGAGAATCATCACGGGGCAAAGGTACCATGCAAAAACAATCACAAAAGGATCACAACAAATTTGAAGTGGATGTGGTCCTTTGCTATTTGTGTCGGATGCAGTTTGTGCTGCCATCTATGCACACACCATACAACACCACACCATGCCATGCCCCACAACATAATCACCGCAAAAACAAACACAAACACAAATGCAGACACCGGGAAAAGCACTGAGAGAACCACAAGCACAACCACAGCTACAACCACACACAGGATCACCACACAACACAGACTCAGGCACAGACACAGGCATGGACACAACAACCACATAGCAATGAGCATGAAACAAGACTGAACAGCATCACTCACCTTCTGTTCACTCGGAGTGCTCATCTTCCACTGCCCCTGCGCGTTATCCCTTTTGAGATGTCCGCGTGCAGAGGACGGCTTCGACACATCGATTCCTTGCGACTGGCCGATTGTTTGGGTCTGAATGGGTGGCACCATTTGGGGGCGGGTTTGTTGCGGCGCGACTGCTGTCCGTGCTGCCGCCAGTTTTGGGGCATTTGCTGCAGTTGGTGGTGGACGGTATTGGGCTGACAGCATTCCTGTGGTCGCTGTGGCCCCTGCAGCTCTGGCGTTTGCAGGGTTTGGTCGTACCTGTGGAGCCACACCTGCAGCAGCAGGACGGGCTACGGGGGTGACAGCCACTCTGGGCTGTGCAGTACGGATTGGGGTTGCCGTTGCACTGGTACCAGCACGTGGTGCAACTCCCCCTGTGGCTGCTGGGCGCTGGTAGGCGCCAGCACCAGCACCAGGGGTTGTAGCAGCACCAGCACGGGTAGGCGAGGTGTATCCACCGGCTGGAGAAGCTCTGGGAGCACCTGCTGAGCTGGCGCCCTGGGCAGCAGCACTAGGGCGGCCGTACCCTGCCACACCGCCAGCGCCCACAGGGCGGGCTTGAACACTGACTCCTGCACCGATTGCGGCAGGCCCACGTCCATAGGCTGGGGCTTGATATCCAACACGAGGTCGCGCTTGTGGGCTCCCAGGCTGCGCTGCTCTGGCCCCTGCCCCATACGTTGGTGTTGGTCGCTGCATTGTGCTGTTCAAGAAAGAATGAAAAGTGAGAAAGCGGCCCTTCTTGTTCAGGGAGTCAACTCGTTCCTGTGGGTACACGGGTAGGAAGAGAGCAGAGAACAACATGGTGCAACATGGTGTTAAAATACTCCCCTTTTCCAGGCAACCAGCCAGCAGCCAGTCGCCAGCAGGAGGCTGGTCATGGATGCCACCATGCACCTGGCTCCAGTCCCGCCTGCCTCCACCACCTTCATTTTTCTTTTTCTTTTTATTAAATGGGCTCAACATGGTCAGGAAAATTGTATTCCCTTGTTGAATGGCAATATTGTTGCAGATGGTTGCCACCATAGAGTATCAGCATGTTGCAGCTTCTGAACTGGCCCTCGCCATGATGATGGTTACTACACTGGGATATAGCCCCCCTTTCCTCCCACCTTAGAATTTCCTTGCCTGTGGGTGGCGTTTTTCTTGCCTTGCCCATGGGAGCATGGCTAACATGAGGGCTCCCCCACCTCCCAGGGGGGGGTATTTGGTAAAACTTAGTACCAGACGAGGTAACACTTTAGTAAAATTTGGTAAAACTTAGTAGAAACGAGGTAAACCTTAGTAAAAAAATTTTCTTAAAAAATTGTTTTAAAAAATTTATATTTACTAAGTTTTACCTCGGTCTACTAAGTCCCCCCCCCCCCCCGGGCTGCCGTTTTAAACAAGGTAGTCAACACTTCGATGGTAGGTGGTACTTTTGTTAAAGGGCACAAGGCCCCCGCGTCGATTCTTGGCCACTTGTGTTAGTGGCGCCCCATCCAGGCCAAACCATCATGCACACCAATTAGTTGGCACTCGGCCAACATAACAAAATATAATTGGGGTCAGGCAGCAAAATCAGGCTCAAGAAAAGAGTCTTGACAGGGCCATGGCCAACATCTGTGGGAACTACTTACAAGCAGTTACAAAAGACACGCTTGAAAATCAAGTCGGCCTTGGTATCTGCATGGCGCGGTTTGCCTCGCACTGTGGGATTATTGGTGCACATCCCAAATAGAGCCGTTTTCAACTCCCCTTGCAGCTCAGTGCAAAATGCTTGGTCATTTCTCGGTGGACCATGAGCATTTTGGGGATATTGAGGAGGCACTGCATACCACTTGCGACAGATCCACACACTAGGACGGTTGTCAACGGCAGCAGCATCAACAACAGCAGAAGCAACACCAACAGCAGCAAGGTTGGCCGTCCAGAATTGACGCATCGCAACACAGATCTCCGATTGACACAAGATAGACGCATGCAAGGCACAATGAAGAACCTTACATTCGTGGCACGCGATGTGAGGTGTGCCATCACAAGAAAAGCATGTGTCAACGGGGTCCACAGATTTGGGTTTGGGGCACTTCCGAGCCACCTCCCAATGTACTGCTGGGGTCCTTGGGGTGGAGGCCGACTTTGAACAACTGAAGTACAGAGCACCTTCAACCATTTCACGCAACAACCACAATCGATCTTGTGGCACTTGCAATATGCCCTTGACAACGCGCTGAGACAAGGCACAATGCAACGTACATAACCCACAACCCATAACCCACAACGTACATAACCCCTACCCCCTGGGGGTCCCCACCGCTTCAGAGCGGGGGGCAAAATCAGAGGTGGCCCACAAGTGGGCCAGGTGGCAACATAATCCCTGCCCCCTGGGGGTCCCCACCGCTTCACAGCAGGGGGCAGAATCATAGGTGGCCCACAAGTGGGCCGGGTGGCTACATACCCTTGCTGCCTGGGGGTCCCCACCGCGGGAGGCAGAATCAGCAGTGGCGGCAGTCAGAAGTGGAAAATCTTTTTTTTTTGGCCACGCAACAAAGCGTGGATTGAGAGTCCCTAACCCCAACTCAAGGGGCCACACAACAAAGCGTGGATTTTAGAGTGGGGGGACAATATCAGAAATGGCCCACAAGTGGGCCCAGTGGCAGTCAGAAGTGGGAAAACTTATTTTTTGGGTAAGTAATTTACCTAGTAAAAAAAGGTTTTTTTTCTACTAAGTAATTTACTTAGTAAAAAACCCACCCCCAGAGGAAAAACTTAGTAAATAAATATTTTTTTACTAAATTTTGAAACTTAGTAAAAAAAATTTCTAAAAAATCTTTTTTACTAACTTTTATCATGGACCCCCCAGGGGGAACATCTCAAGGCACACCGAAAAACATGCACAACATGGCTGTGGTGGACAAAGATAGCATCGGTTGACACATTTCAGTAGCTGGGAAGTAGTGCCCCCAGTGCCCCAAGTGCCCCCCCTTCTTCTCCTTGGAACCCTTCACTGATGGTTTCCCTGCTTGCCTGAGGGGTGGGGAGATTACATAAGTGGAGGGTTGATCCAATTAACATGAGCTAAGCAAAGGTGTAGGTGACTCTTTGGCAGACTTGCCCTGTTTTTTTTTAGATACATGAGTGTTCTCTCTTTTAAAACAAGGGATCCTGCTCCTTCCACCACCCCTCCAACACCTCTGAAGCTGCATGGATGGGACCTTGGGTGGGACCTTGGGTGGGACCTTGGGAAATTGCTGGTTGCAACCTGTTTGGTGGTCCCGCCCAAGACAGTCCCGCCCAAGATGGTCCCACCCAAGATGGTCCCCCCCAAGACGGTCCCACCCAAGACAGTCCCACCCGAGATGGACCCATCCAAGAAGGTTCTGCCTAAGAAGGTCCCACCCAAGGTCCCCCCCAAGGTCCCACCACACGGGCTTACTAGCGACTACATGGGTCCCCATGTGTGCTAGAGTACTGTATTGACACCAAATGATGACCCATATGCCCATAAACACCAAATTGGACAGTGCTATGTAGCACATGGGTGTCCGCCCTGCATACTCATCAAAACACCCTTTCCATGATCCCCTTGCACACAAATTCTTATCACATAGATGCCATCCGTACAAAGAAAAGGCCCAAAACTAGGTTTCCCATAGTTTCCTTAGTCCAAAAGTTTGCACTAGCTGATAGACAACGGGATGCTTCACCTTTCGAAGGTGAAACACAGCATGGGCCCTTAAAGCTGGCATGATGACTGGCATGAAAGAGGGGTGAATTGTTTGATTACTGTTGAGCCTGAAGAAATGTGCTTGTTGGAAGTTCCCCTTTTGTGAGGCATGGCATAGGGGACAACCCTTCTCGTTTGTATTTTTGGTGTGCGTGTCTCCAAATGTGGACAGCCAACTGGCTGATGTTGTGCTTTACGCCCAAAACTGCGTGTGGTTGTTCAGTGGATTGCATGCATTCAGGCTTTCCAGTTTAGAACATGAGAGCATGATCAAATGACCATGTGACCGCCGATTTTGCTGCTGCACATGTTGTGAATTTTTAGTGAGAGTGTCAGGTTCTAGATGCAGAACTCAACATGGTGGAGTGCTGCGGCATCATGCACCATTTCCTTTGCATTCAGGGCACTTGGGCAAGCCCAATCACAACAATTGCAGGCACACACTCACCTGTACTATCACAATGGTAAACCACACTGGTGCCACATGCATCTAGGGTGGGGTGGGGGGTATTCCAGGTCTAGGAACATCTGAATCTGCAAATTCTGGTGCTACAAAATCCAAGCCGTTCCTTAAAAATGAGGGAACAAATTACGCACAGTTGGCAAATATTGCTGATGAGAAACAGTAGACAGTTGCTGTTAGTTCGTAGTGGACTCTGGATGGTTGCTGTTATTTCCTAGTGGACTCTGAATGGTGGCTGTTATTTCTTGGTGGACTCTGGATGATAGCTGTTATTTCCTAGTGGGAACACACATCCGACTTCTTCTTTGTCTTCTTTTGTGATGCAGCACGCGCAACAACAGCAGCATGAGCAGCCTTCGAAACAGTTTGTACGACATCCCTTGACAATAATGAGCGTGGGACAAGAAAGCATTGCATGAGGAGTCACCAAAAAGGAGGCTGTTTCAAAAATGAAGGCACAGCTGAAGGAGGACGGCCGCTCCCGGAAACACAAAACACACTGCTCAACATAACGATCAGATGACAAGCGGCCATGTGCAAACAGCACAAGTAGCATGCAGAAATCAGTATGCACTTCAGCACTTCTGCGACTTCCATGGCAAACTAATTATCATTAACCAAATTCTCTAGCATGGTACAAGTGAACAAAGGTACAGCCTAACGTATATCCAGGAAAATCCTGAAAAATATTGTAAAACATTTTTGCACAGAATTCGTGACACAGAAATTCTATCCTGCATAACCCCCACTCCGGAAGATAAAAAGACAGGGGGAGTGTTTGCCCGGAACGTGCCCGGCGCGCTACTTTACTATTAACTATCCCGACTTCAGCCCCAGATTTACCCTTTCATGGAGAAGCCCCCCAAGTAGACCACGTTGGACTGCACACCTTCCCTACAAAGCACGTTGCATGATAAGGCAATAGCTGTGAATTCAACAACTCCAAATGTCATTTGTATTGTACTTAACAACCTCTTTGGTCCCACAAGTGTGGGTGTCAATACATTCAGCACAATAATGCTCTTCACACTCAACACAAACTGTGATGGTGGAACGCTTCTGACAACACAACACACACATTTCTGCCTCATCCTCTGCCTCATCTTGCCTCATCTTGCGCGGTGGCCGAGTTGCTTTTGTCAGTCCAAACATGAGGCGGGACATGCTCCCATGGTCCATAGGGGGGCTGGCGCACCTGCCTGCGAATGCAAAATTGCGTAAAATGCAACAAAATACCGACTGACTGGTGCAACTCACTGGGGCCGCCACGCCAGATGTTCCTAACCAAGCCCCAATGCCACAAGCGAGCAAACAGTTGCTCAATGTGTGCCCTATACCACCCGTGCACGTCATTGTAAGATTGTTGGCGTGCTGTCAAAATGCCATTCTTTCTTCCAATGAATGGCACAATGACCATAGTATCACAAAGTATGGGGTTCTAGGACAGCCCAACGTCCAATAGTTGCACTGCACGCGCACTGCGCTTAGTGCACCCCCCAAAAAAAAGTCACCGGTGGGGCACGGGTCAAAAAAGATGCCCGGCGCGCTAACGCTCCCCCACAAGTGGAAACTAGGACGGTGTTTTTCAGAATTGGGTACGCCGCAAAGAAGCTCAATGGTCACGATAGATTGAATATCCCTGCCATATTACAATATATAATAATAATAATATATAATAGACACTTTCAGCCACTAGTTCTTCATGTGACAACACAAACATCAAAATGCCTTCTTGGTTGCAATGCTCCACTATGACATATGCACAACGCAGTGGAGAAATGATCAGTTCAGTCAAACATGCGATGACGGTCTTCCTAACCTCGCAAGTGGCTACTCCATTGGAATCAGGGTCTCTATTCAGGCCTGTCTAGGTTGCCTTTTTAGGCCTGTCTAGGTTGCCTGTTTAGGCCTGTCCACTCTCCAAGAACTGTCTTGGATGCACTAATTCACCATTTCACACATGCTTTTAGCTCTGGTTTTCCCCGTGTCCAGGTGCCCTTTTCTCGGGTCTCGCACTCTGCGGGCTCCCCTGGCATTACCTCTTGCTACCCAACACCCACTGGGCAATTCCTACACTGAAAAGCACCAAGGCAACAAAAAGCATTGTCACATTGGCAGCATCAGTGGCACAACACTGCACCATCAAGCACATACAGATGGTCATAGAATAGGACAAATTCCAATAAATTGTGCTAGTGGTTGTGAGAACAAGCTCCAGGGAGGGTACATTTTCATGTGGCAATGGGTGTTGGTGGTTCAGGTTGGGAGTGGGTTAAGATGCCGATTATTGGATTCAAAGATTCAAAGAGGGTTAGCTATGGAAACCCCGGCGAGAGGCCCGAATTTGAATCCCCCACCTCACGACTTTTAGGGAACATGTTGTGCCCCCCAAAAGTTTACACAGGACCTGGGCCTAATGGGTGGTGGCCTGAAGGCACCAGTAAGGGAGGCATAATACCATTAAAATTTGGTGGTAAAACGCCACATGCCCAGGCAACAACCATCATTGTCGGGTAGTACAGATGTTGAGTTTTGTCACCAGTTAAGCACCCTCTCGTGGATACCCCTCTGCCAACCCAACTAAGGGGCGCCCCATGCGCCCTGCCCCCTGCCACCCTCCATGCTCACTTATAGTGCAACGTGGGTTGGCTATAAACCAAGCCCGATCCCCATGGTCGCGGCATGGCTGTTTGTACCACATCCGTGATGAGCAGCAGTAGGATGAACATTTTTATTAGTACCACAACGAGGAGGAAGTAGTATGGACCCGGATGACACTTTGACCGTGCAGTGCATGAGCAGCGCATCAATCAGTCAATAAATGTCTCGAAGGCATTGAGATGGAAGACAAAGATGAGCGGACAAGTGTGCACAGGTGGGTACACATTGAATGAACGTGTCAACTCAGTGCTGCCAGTTTGTAACTAAGTTGGTGTCAGGGGTCTTCCAAAAAAATTGTGAAAATGATGCCACAGACCTCAATCGTGCGTGCAAATTTGTCTCCAAGATGCTTTTGCCCCCCCCCCCCCCACATGGTTTACACAGGTAAGGGCAAGGGGCCTAAACAGCCCCCAACAACCCCCACGGGGGGGGAGTGGATGGGGGGGGGGGTTTGGCACAGTGGTCATGGGCCATACTACTGCACCCCTCTACCCCTATATGCCTCTGACAACAGCACCAACAACGACAACAATAACCAGCAAGCAAGCAAGCAACAATAAAGGCATGTGTCCTGTGAGCTTTGGCCACTACTCCATTCAAACATTTTGGGCTATGTTTCACTTTAACCCATTTGCGCAGTCTTGGGTGAAAAACAGCCATTTTTGGCCCACAACAACCCAAAACTAAACAGCCGAATGAAAGAAAACGGATGGCATATGCAGCGGCTGGCTTGGTCTTTGTGAGTCAGGGAGACCATTATTGGCTCTAACTTCACAATATATCTGATAAAAATACCCCCAAAATGAGGTTGCATGCGGTAATGTCCGGGTGCAGCTTGCACCCAGGGTAACGCCGCAACGAACAAACCAAATACCTGCAGGGTAGAGTATGGGTATTTGGGGAGAGCATGAGCAGGTGTTCATGTCCCCCCTTGCTGGCCTCACCAGCCGCCATCCAACCAATCAAAGAGTAGAGAAAATGATGGGCATACAACAAATCTATGGGGCTAGCACCACAGGGCATTGACCTTGGCACTAACGAAGATCCCCAAGGAACCAGGCGCGGTGTGGGTGCTGAAGCCGGCCCATGTTTGCCAATCACCAGCCCTCTCAATCCCTAGGATGTGTGTGTGTGTGTGTGTGTGTGTGTGTGTGACGCCCAATCCTCTCAACAAAACTCAAAGCGTTTGTTATCATACATCACCTCTCTACAGCAATGTCCGCACTGCAGCAATTTTTGGTCGTCCGCCTCCTACGGCCTTTCCTCCCTCTCTGCACAACACAAAGACTATATTCCTTTGGCTACAAAGCCGCCATTCACGACCAGAGCAGTGGAAAATGTCTTGCGTGTCCCCGGCAAACGAGGAGACATGTAGAACGCACAGGACGTTGGGGGCCAAATGCGGTGTGGCTTTGGGGACATGTTGAGAGCCACCAATTCAGGACACGCAGGACGCGCAGGACGCGCCCGACACTGATGTGCAGATGCACCATGGGGTTCGTGTGTGTGTGTGTTTGTGTGGGTGGGTGGGTGTGTGTGTGTGTGGGTGGGTGGGTGGATGGGGCCGCGTCCTCACAGTTGGGTATCCGGCCTACGCGGTTGTCCCACCAGGGTTCGCACTGGTCCCATGGGTAGGGATAGCAGAGGCTCCGCCCCCACGTCCGTCTCGTCATAGCCCATGACCTACTCCACATCATGGGCGGGCCCAAAGCACGTGATGTGCATGGCGGTGCCACATGCCGCGCATGCCCAATGCGTTCGGCCCTCACCACAATAGGTGCAGAGCTTCCGCTGGGTGTGCCGGACCGGTGCGTGTACCACGCTTTCCGGGCGGGCCGCGGGAGCCTCAGGCTGCGCAAAGTACCGCCGCTTGAGGATGTCCCACTGGAACTCCCACATGGTGGTCTTCTCGTCCACCAACCCCAAAGCCTTGCATGTTGCAAAGGCATCCCCGGCCGCATACCGCAACATGAAAGCACGCACGGCGTGGCTCCATGTCATTTGGCGCCCCATTTGGCGCATTTGCAGTGCCATTCGGTTTGCCCCGTCCACGGCACGGGAGACCTCGCGGTACTTGGGCACCACGGCGGGGAGGTTGTTGCCCCTCCGATCCCGCGCGGGATCGTCGACCCCGTACCAACAATTGGTAAGGAAGGGGACAATTTTCGGGGGCTTGTGCCCAACCTTCGGGTTCTTGTAGACACACAGCTCGGTGCCGTCCACAATGGCCCGTGCACAATCGCCCTCTTGGGTCGACTGCTTGGCCTTTGCTAGGCGGGCATCCCGCTTGTCCTTCTTGATGAGCATCAAGTAAGGGGTCCCACGGGCCGTGAGGTCTTGTGCCATGGCATGGCTTCCGAAGAAGCTATCGGCCACGAACACGGTCCCAGGTGGGATGAGTCGTGACCAGAGCCCTACGATGCGCTTGGCATTGAAGTTCCCCGCACACGACCCGAACCGCCGGACTTTCCCCCGCCGGCCGGTGTAGAGGTAGACGTCCACAACGTACCCCCCCGTGTTGTCGGCAAGGACATATAACTTTATACCGTTGGCATGGGGCTTGCGGGCGATGTATTGCCGTAGCCCCATGCACCGGCCACCGGTGTGGGGGATGATGGCCTCATCCCCACACACCGCCCCACCGATATCCCACGCTGCACTCCACACAGAGTTGCACTCCTCAAGTAGGTCGGTAACATCGGTTCGTAGAAGTTTTTGTAACCGGTTGTACATAGATCGGGGTAAGAGGGAAGCCATGTACTTGTTGTACGCTAGATGCCTTTTATCCCAAATGCCGTCCACTTGTACCGGCCGGACCATGCCGAGGCAAATCAGGAATGAATTGTACCTACAAATAGTTAAGACACACGCGTGAGAACACGGTGCCAAAGTGAGGAACAACAAACGAAGCCACCCTGCAGAACGCGCACGACGTCCGGAGCCGCAGCACATGACGCGCACAACGTACTTGTCCACCCATGGAATGAGTTGATGTTGCTGTTGTGGAACGAGGATGGCGCACTGCAGCCCGGTTATTGGCTTCAGCATGTAGTCCCAAACCTCATCGATGTTGAATCCATCCACTCTTGAGACCCCGGGTCGTATGGGCTGTGTCACATCACTTTGGCACTGGGAACGTGGGAGCGGCCCCTCCGAAAGACGGTCCAAAGAGGGCATGTGTGAGCTGTTAACAAAAGATGCATGCGTTCTGCATGTCGTGCACGTTGTCCCCAGACCTGTCCCTGGGGCCACAACAACGTTCTGCGCGTCCTACATGATGTCCCCCATACTGTCCCTGCGGCCGCACAGTGCGTCGCAGGCGTCGGGCGCGTAGCGCGCGTTTCAGCACACTAACTGTGACAAAAAAGTGCCGCAAATATATAAATGTGTATGTACATTGCTCCGCCGCTCCCCAAAGGGAAGCTGCCCCAGCTACCAAGGCCTCGCGAGGCCAATCACAAGTCCACGCGTCCAGGACTGACTCACGGAGCGCTGGGTTCCCTTACCTCCTTACGTCCCTTTAACTTTACTTCTGTCCTTCCATTCCTCCTCCCCCGCTGCCGCTGCCACCCGTTGTCCACCTCTTGGGCCCGCTGCCCCAACGCCGGCCTTCCCCGCCACAGGATGCACCGCTTCCCAGGCAACCACCGCACCACTCAGCCCCACCCCTCCCGGGAGTGCCGGCCTTCCTCGCGGGGGGGATGCGCACAACACGGGGTTGTTGATGGAGGAGATGGGTTGTTGTGCGGCCTGGGCCCCCAACCAGGCAGGGCCTCACAACGCGGCAACCACCCGCTCCACAATGCACACTGCAGCGGGTACCAGCACACCGCTGTTGTGCGCTGCCCACTGCCCACTGCCCAGTCTCCCCCTTTTGTTTCCTCCCCCTCCACGCTGTCCCTCGCCTGGTCCCTAGTCCGCACTGACGCTGGGCATGTTCTGCACGTTGTCTCTGAACTTGTCCCCGGAGACAATGCGCGTGTCGGCCGCGTTTTGCACGTCCTGCTCCCACTCCCACTCCCATTCCTTGTCAATGAAATCATCGCTGCCAATACTGTTGTACCGGTTGTGAGTGCGGTCTGCTGCCCAGTGCGTGCCACGGAGTAAACGCCCTTGCTGGCTGCGTTGTCTGTCTCCCCAGTACCGCATCCGCGTCCCATTCTTCGTCATCTTCACACGGAGCCTCAGACGCCCGTTATGCAGGACACGTGAAACATGCAGGCGGCGCCATAGGATCCAAAGGACACGCATAAAGCCGACGCGCAGAACGCGTGAAACGCGCAGGGCACTGCCGCTTGTCCCCAGAGCCACATCAGAGCCGGACATGGGGAACGGCAATAACGCATGGGACTGAACACACCCGCACCCCGTTCCACCACCTGTGGCCACATCGGCTTCCGGACACTTTTGCGTCAACAACGGTTCTCCACGGGCTGGGGGTGGTTCGCGGGGATCTGCGGGCTCCGGCTTATCCTCTGGCTTAGCCTCCAGCTCCGGCGCGCCCCCGTACGGCACCGCCTCGTGCTCCTCCTCCGGCTTAGCCTCCGGGTCCGCGTACGCCACCGCCTCGTCCTCCTCCTTCTTGAGCGGGAGGTTGTCTCCTCCGGTTACTTCCCCCCCCTCGTCAACCACCGGTTCGGGAGGGCCATGAGGCAACGGATACTGGGCTCGCACACGCCCCCGTGGCACAGGCACATGGTCATCACCACATAGTTCAGTGTTTTTCCTTGCTGCACTGCAGCGCAGACCGGTTCGGGAGGGGGGGATGGGGGCTGCTCCTCTTGGTGAATGAGCTCCTCTCGCTGAGACCCGTACCCGTGCTACATGGGTTGCGCTTGGTACTTGGCAAACACCGGCTGCTACCCGTAGTACTCATACGGCTGGGCGTAGTAGTCAAACGGCTGGGGCTGCGGGTAGTACGCTGGCTGCGCAGTCTGTGGAACTGGAGCCCACACGTATGACGCGCAGAGCGCGTGTAGCAGTGATGAGGGGCGCCAAGGACAGGAGCTAAGACAACACGTATGACGCGCAGAGCGCGTGCAGCAGTGATGAGGGGCGCCAGGGACAACGGTAGAAACGACACGTACGACATGCAGAGCGCGTACAGCAGTGACATACCCTCTGGCGCTTCAAAGTCATGTAGTCGTCATAGTCGCGGCTGCTCATCAGTCTCCAGTTCTTGCCCAGATTTGCAAAGGTCTCATCGTCGGCCCCATCCTGCGTCAACATGTAGCAGAGCAACCCTGCCGCCTTCAGGGTCCGCTCATAGTTGTCGGCCAGCCTCTTGAACGACATGTCGATAAGGTCTTCCCCGCGGAACCCACTCCACGTATCCATATCCCCACGCCTCCTCTTGTTGCCGCTTGTGCCCAACGCCTCCCGCGCCGCCGCAGCACTCAGGGCACCCAACGACATGCCTTCCGTCTTGACGTTGCCAACATCTTGACCTTCCGTGTATGGCTTCGCCATGGCACAACCTATCGTGCACCGCGCCATGGGCCGCAACATCGAGGGGGCCGCCTTTGCCGGAGCACTGGTGGGGAACTGCTGCTTGAAGTACTCGTGGGCCTGGCTTGCAGTTGAACAATTCTTTGTTCCGCACCCCAGCACGGCCTGGATGGTACGTGGAGCCGCGTTCGACGACAAGGTGATCGCCATCGCCAAATCCTGCCGCTCTACGAAATAAAGGGGTCAGCCAGAAAACACGCGTGACGAGTGGAACGTTGCCAAGGCGCCAGGGACGTGAGTGGAGACAACACGCAAAACACGCAGAACACGCGCGACGAACGTCAGGGCGGCCAGAGACATGTCGAGAGACAGCTCAAATGACACGCAGAGCGTACACACCTTCTGCAAGGTGGTCCTTCTTCTTACAACACTCCTTGTAATGGTGTACTAGTTGCCCCACGCTATTGTTGTACTCCTGCAGGAACTCCTCGAGGATTTGGCGACTTCGCTGGTGCGCATCGCTGCACTTATGCTTCTCTTGGCGGGTTGCCTTGGTAGGCAACACACGTGGGGGCCGCCCTGAGGTCTCCACGTAAAAGTGCGGGTGTTTCTTCGCCCGCGCGGCCACTTCCTCTGATTTGACGTTGCGAAGTGCACTTTTGGTCTTTGCCAACTTGCTTGGCTCGTCCTCCTCGGTGTCACCGCTGCTGCTGCTGACGCTGGTGCTGGTGCTGCTACTGCCGCTGTTGCTAGACTCGGTGCCCGACCCTGATGTGGACCTTGCCTTGCCACCGTCTGGGGACATGGGGTCATCCCTCACCAACAACGTTGATCTCACCTGCCTCCCCATCCCGGTCCCCGCCGCTGTCATCCTGGCCACCTATGCCTTCGCCGACGCCACCCTAGCCTGCTTTTTGCCGAGAATAACAATCTGGGGGTCCTCCTCATCCTCTTCTTCTTCACCTTTGTCCCCTTCGTCCGCCGCTTCCTCCTTCTTCTTCTTTGGAGCTTGGCCCCTCATCTTCTTTTCCTTCCGCTCCTCCTTCTTCTTCTTTGTCTGCTCCTTCTCCTTCTACTTCTCCTTTTGCTTCTTCGACTTCTCTTTCCCTTTCTTCGACTTCTTCTCCGGCTGTGGACACGAGTACAGGAGGTCAGCAACGTGTGGGGAACGCGCACGACGCGCCCGACGCTTTCCTGTTCCTAGGGACAGTAGTAGAGCCTGGAACTCTAGACGCGCATAGCAGGCACGACATTCAGACAGTCACCAGGGACAGAGACAGAGCCAACGCAAACGACGCGCAGGACGCGCCCACACCGCATCTGGGATGAATCCCCACAAACAGCCTTTCTTGATCTTGCGGATCGCCACGGCGAAATTTCCTTGACTCCTTTGGTTCTCGATACACCTTTCTTTGGCACCGGTCGTCTTGTTCTCGCAGGTGTGTATTTGGTAGCTGATAGCCTGGGACAGGTAGAGGCCGTCGTCGACTTCCTTTGTCTTGGGGTCTTTGAGATCCTTGACCCCTTGCACGCAGCCCACGTGGTAGCCACCTGTAATACAGTAAAAGTGCAGAACATGTCCCCAGAGCCATGTGAAAAGCGGCCGTGCAAGACGGCACCGAGGCACGGAATGGAATCACAGAACGCATACTGGTCTGCTGCTTAATTTGAAAAATCACCGCGGCTGTGCCAGGCTCGACATCGGCCGCCGACATCGGGTCGCATTGCTCCAAGTGCGGCCCAGCGACTTGGTATGATGACGGGTAGAGCAGCACCGCCATGCCGGCACACAAGGACCAGTGCACAGTGGAGAACAATGGAGAACATGCAGGACATGCGGGACAAATAACGGATTGCAGGGACACGTGCAAAGGCAGCGCGCAGGACACGCGAGACACACAGGACACACCGATGCTCATATTTCTCTGCTTTTTCAAAATCCAACCACCAGTCACTTTTTGTGTCTAAAAAAGGCTACAGAAGGCGATGACAACGATGCACTGTTTAGGCGCCTGCTGGTGTGGCCTGCGTGGCCGTGGGTGCAACTTTTGGCCTATGGGACAACGTGTGGCCTTCGTGGCCCTGGTATTGCCTTGTGGACTACTTGTTTGCCACAGGACCACGGCCAACTCAACGTCACTGGCACTTCACTGTCGCTTTGAAACAGGGAACAGACCTGCCGACGGCTACCGGTCCTTGCAGGGCTTAAAAATAGCCCTCAGGTCTCGGGGGAGCCAACCCCCCTCCGTGTTGCCGGACCCTGTCCGTAAAAGAAAACCCTGCAAAACACGCAGAACGCGCACCAGCCGGGCAACCGTCCCCAGGGACAACCCGAGAGCCAAACTACAAAGACGTGCGCGACGGGCGCGACGCGTGCAAGGCACCATGGGGGGAAAAGGGGGACACCGGGGACACGCACAACGCGAGAGCCAAGTTTCCACTGTGGCTCTGACCCTAAAAACCCAAAAACCACACAAAAACAACCCCGGCAATGGATTCGGCAACCCCAAAAACCCCCCGAGCCAACACTTCCCCACGGGGGACACGGGGGACGCGCGACGGCCCCGAGAACCATTGCCAAAGGAATATTCCTTTGTCTACGAACATAATTTGTGACAAGAGACACGTGCAATGTTCTAGGCATTCTGGAAGAATTTAAAAAAAGGTTCTACGGCGCGCACAACGTTCGGAACGCGCAAAACGAATTGGTGAGGCTCTGGGGACACATGGAGAGCCACGCATGCAATACGCGCGCAACGCGTACGACGCGCACGACGTGTTGTGGAACAGACTACCACTGTTGGGGGGGGGGGGGAGGGTGGGCCGCGGCCTCACATTTGGGTATCCAGCCTACGCGGTTGTTCCACCAGGGTTCGCACTGGTCCCATGGGTAGGGATGGCAGAGGCCTCCGCCACCTTGACCGTCTCGTTCCGCCCCACCACGCCCACGACAGACTACACGTTGTGGGCGTCCCCGAAGCACTTGATGTGCATGTGCTTCACGCACGCTCCACACGCCCAACGCGTACTCCCGTTGCGGCAATGCGTGCACAGGAGGCGGCTCGCAAAGCGCTTCCGTGCATGCACCGTAGGGACCGCAGCGGTTGGCGTTGTGTTGTTGAACTCCGCGCCGCTAAAATACCGCTGCTTGAGGATCTCCCATTGGAATTCCCACATGGTGGTCTTGTCGTCCACCAATCCCAATGCCTTGGCGGCGGCAAAGGCATTGCCGGCCGCGTACCGCACCATGAACGCACGCACAGTGTGGCTCCAGGTCATTTGCCTCCCCAGTTGGCGCATTTGCAGCGCCATTTGGTTGTCCCCATCTATGGCACGGGAGAACTCCCAGTAGCACGCTACGACCGGAGGGAGAGGGTTCCCTCTCTGGTCTTTGGGCACCTCCTCCTCATACCAACAATTGGTAAGGAAGGGGACCAAGCGTGGGGGTTGGTGCCCCACCTTCGGGTTCTTGTACACGGCAAGTTCATAGTTCTTGTCCGCCACCATCGCTCGTTCCATGTCGCCCTCCTAGGTGAGGGCGGCTGCCCTTGTAAGGCCGGCATCTCGCTTATCACGCTTTGAAAGCATGAGAAACGGCCGCCGTTGGGCCGCGAATTATTCGGCAAGCCCATGACTTCCGAAGAAGCTGTCCGCACAAAGGACGGTGGACTGAGGGAGCATCCTCGCCCATAGACGCATGACACCCTTAGCGTCGTACTTGCCGCAAGATGACCCAAAGTGGCGGACCTTGCCGCGACGCCCGGTGTAGAGGTAGACGTCGAAGACGTAGCCCCCCCCCATTGTCCGCAAGGACGTATAATTTGATGCCCGTAGAATGGGGCTTACGGGCAATGTATTACCGGTACCCCCGGCATCGGCCATCACTATGGGGAACGACAGCCTCGTCCCCACAAACCGCCCCACCAATTTCCCATGCATTGCTCGGTGTTGCGTTGCACTCCTCAATCAAATCCGTCACATCGGTCCGTAATAACCGTTGTCGACGGTAGTAGATTTCCCGGGGGAGTAGGGACGCCATATACTTGTTGTACGCAAGGTGGTGCTTGTCCCAGATCCCTTGTACCTGCATGGGACGTACCGTTCCCAAGCAGATTAGGAAATCGTTGTACCTGCACAGTGGGATGCAAGTGCTAGTGCTATAGCACACGTACGACACATTGCACATGTCGCATGCCTGTACAGTGCTGCCTCTACCATTGCCCCTGGGGCCTAGAGACACGGTCTGCGTGTCAAATGCGTCCTAGAACGATCTCAATGGCACTGGCCAACCTAGCGCATCCTACAGCGATTTCACTCTGCGGATACGGCGTGCACGTCGCACACCACATACTTTTCCATGCATGGCAGTAGGGATCGGTGGTTGGTTTCCAATAGGATTGCACGCTGCAGGCCACATATGGGTCGCAGCATATACTCCCAGATCTCATCTAGGGAAGAGGCCCATAGTTTTGATCTTCCTCGTCGAACACCATGCTCCAGATTTGCGGCACAGTCCGCACGCGGTAGGGGTCCGGATTGGAGCTTGTCCAATGCTGGCATAATGATGAGCTGTGCAGACCAGGAAGGGGGTGTCGCGTAGGTGGGCTACATTAGCTGCACAGCATGCAGAACGCGTCTAACACTAAAACTGTCCCTGGAGCCCTACAGGGTGACTACGCCTAGGACGCTCTGAACACGCACAACGACCGTACCTAATGCCGGGGACACAGGGGGAGCCAGCATGCGAAACACGTAGAGCACGAAGAACGCGGGGTCAGAACATTTTTTCCGAGCAACAGTCCATGACAGTCATTGGCGACGAATATATATATATACATATATATATATATATATATATACATATATATATATATATATATATATGTATATATATGTGTGTGTATATATTGTCTGACGGTCAGAACCTGGGTACCCCTGGATAGCCACAAAGGCCAGAGGGACTCTCGGGATCCTTCCGTCCACCACCCAAAAGCCCAAAGCCAAAGCCACAGTACTGTACAAAAACGGACCGGTGGTCAAACCTCACCACCATCATTCGTCCCCACGGCGGATCCACCTGCCCCTGCGCTTAGGGGGTGGCAAAAACCACTGTACAATAACAATATATCAGGCAGCGTCAGCGCAGCCACCACTGTGGTGTCTGTTGCGACGCTGCTGCTGGTGCGGTGTGGGTGTGCGGTGGCGGTGTGTGAAAAAACAAAAGCTGGAACATTTGCCGTCCCCGAGCCTCATCGGGGTCTGGCCACCCCGACCCATCCCCCCACCCCTCCCCGCCTTCCCCTTCCCCCTCTGCCTCCGAGAACTGGGTGAACTTGTCCACATCGCTGGCATCCCACGCGTCGGGGTCGTCCTTAGCAGCTGTGCAGAACACGCAGGACATGCAGGCGGTCAGCAGGGACATGCGGGGGGACAGCGCGCACAGCGTGCAAAACGTTTTGCACACGAAGCGATGGCGCCGGGGACACAACGCGAGACAACGTGCGGAACGAATACGACGCGCGGCGCACGTTCTGCACGCACCTGTGACCTGGTTCGCCAGTGTCCATCTTTGGTTCTTCCACCTCCTCCTGCTTGATCTGTAGGTCTTCCATCGCGGCGGCTTCCTCGGGCACCACGGGGGGGTTCATCTTGCGGCGACGAGGGGGCTGGCGGTTGCTGGTGCTGTTGCTAGGGCGGCGGTGGTGGTGGGTGCTGCTGCTGTTGCTGGGGCGGCGGTGGTGGTGGTTGCTGCTGCTGGTAGTATTGCGGCGGTGGTGGCGGGATGGGATCCGGCTCCCACTCCTCCTTCATATCGGAATCTTCCCACGCCTCTTGCTGGTAATGCAGCGGCTGCTACCCGTACAGCTGGCCATACCGTTGCCCATACTGCCCGTACTGTTCCCCGTACTGCGGCGGTGGGTACGGCACCGGGTACTGCAGAGGATGTTGCGGCGGCGGCAAGTGCGGGGGCATGGCTTGTGAACGCATATTCAGCGCGGGAGATAAAGTTATTGTCACGGGAGCCAAATCCGGAGACAGCACGCGGAACGTCTGGAGCGCTCAAAACAAACAAGGAGGCCGCCAGGGACAGTCCAAGAGACAGCACGTATCACGTGCCTCGCGCAAACAGCACCACACCTTGTGGCTCCTCCATGCTTGAAATTCTTGGTACTCCGACTGCCGCACCAGAGTCCACGTCTTCTGCTCCGGCTCCTCTGTTAGCCCGTGGTCGGCCTCGAGCATGTACCTCAACAGTCCAGCTGCCCGCATGGTTAAGTAGTACTTCTGGATCAACTCGTCCAGATCAATGTCCATCACATCCTTGACGTGGAAGCCTGAGACGTCCGACATCTCCGACCGCGGCCCTCGAGGCCGGCCTCCAGTGTCGAGGACACCCCGAGCTTCTCGTCCAGAAAGGCTTGCCAGCGGGATACCCCTGGGTTTCGACTTTGGGTCCTCCGCCTCGAATTCCCCCGCCTCCGTGCAACCACTAACGCAATCGCCAACACGACGAAGAATACTGTTTGCGGCGCCCTCTGCCCCGGCGGTTGGGTACAACGTCTGGAAATGCTCCATCGCCTTCGTGACCGAACTGCAGTTCTTCGTTCCACAAGACAGCACAGCTTGGATCGTCCGGGGCTCAGCGCGGGTCAGCATGGTTGCGGTGAGGCCCACATCTTGACGCACTGCAGGACAAGAAACACACGCTCAACAACACGAATGTCTCTAGGGACACATGCGGAGACGACGTGCGCAACGAATTCGACGCGCGCAACACGAGCAACGGTCCCTTGGGACGCAGGGAGAGCCTCCATGCACAGCACTCTGAACGTAGTGCACACGTATACCTTCAGCCGCAGTTGCCGCCTTCACCTGTCCGCAGCAATTCTTGTAATGGTGGACGAAAGTACCTAGCGAGTAGCCATACTCGTTGTTGAAGAAGCTCTTCAGGAGCTGGATGGATCGAACATGGTGCGCCGATCCGGTGAACTTCTCCTGCCTTTTTTGCCAAGTGGGGAGCTTGCTTGGCGGGCGGCCAAGGGTCTCCACCAGGAAATGGGGCCTCGCCTTCTCCTTCCCCTTCTCCAGCGCCTCCGTCTTTGCCGCCTTCAAGACCCCCTTCTGAAGCACCGGGCTCTTCTCGGAACTCTCGTCGCTCTCACTGCTGCTGCTTGAGCTGCCGCTGGTGCTACTCGTGCTGCTCTTGCTGCTGCCACTCTTGGAGCTGCTGCTGCTTGCACTTCCCAATGGTGACAGTGGATTCTCCGGCACTTCCAGGTGTGTCGAGCGTGGGGCGCGCCGGGGCTGAGAAGCCATCTGCGCTGGCTCCGCCTTGATCTGCTGCACCTCGTCCGGAGCATCGTCGTCGTTGTCTGCCACGATCCTCCTCGCCTTCCCCTTTGGGTGCTTCTTCTTCGCCTTTGCTTCTTCTTTCCGCTCCTCCCGCTTCTCTTCCTTCCTTCCTTCCGGCTTGGCCTTGCTCTTGTCTTCGGCCCTGTGCTTCTTCTTCTCCTTTTTCTCCTTCTTGTGCTTTTTTTCCCCCTGCAGGACACAAAGAACGCGTAAAACACGATCAATGTCGCCAGGGACAGTGCGAGAGACAATGCGCGCGACGCGCAAAACACATAGGACGGTTCAGACAGGCTCCAGGGACCGATACAAAGATAACACCACGGACGTCCGGAACACGCAGAACATGTACCTTTTCAGGTTCATCGGGGACAAAACCCAGAATGATCCAGCACAGATCGTGTCGACGCTGATGGACGCTGTGCCCTGCAAAGAAGCACGGGGGGCAGGGAGGAGGTGAAGTAACTCATCGTAATCAAAAACTCCGAGCCGGTAAATAACCGAAATGTACCTATGCTCTGGTGCCCTCGATCTTGCGGCCCTTCTACTTTGTCGTACGGACCATGTACGTGCAGGACCGCGTCAGCGTCAGAACCCAATGATTGCTCTTCGTCTTTTTATCATACACTTCTTCCATGCCGGAGACCCACTCGGCATGGTACCCGGCTGCAAAGAAGGGGTGAAGTCACCAGCGGCACACGAAGAGGCAACACGTGGAACTCGAGCAACTCGAACATTGCACACATACATGTTTGCTGCTTCACTTAAAAAACCACCGCCGCATTTTGGTCCTTCGTGACGTAGCAGCACGACATGGGGTCGCACTCGGTGAGGTGGGTGTGGGGTAGCTGGTACTGACTGGGGTACAAAGGCAGCATGGCACATAGTGCTGAGCAACGAAACAAAAATCCTGCACAGGTGCTGGGGAACACTGAGAACGTGCTGAACAGGTAATTCGGCCCTGAGGACAAGAGCACAGCCACCACACACCACCCGCAGAGCAAGCCCTCTCAGGGCGTAACTGACGTGACTTGGACATGTACACGCAGTTCTCCGAAGGCCCCATCTGGGCCACGGCGGTGTCACGCTCAGGGCGTAACTAACGCGACTTGGACATGTACAAGCAGTTCTCCGTCACACATGCATTGCAAGGCGTGCACAAGGGCTGCACAACACGTAAAACATACTTCACAAAGTAATTGGCGCCAGGTACAGTTGTGGAGCCAGACGTGAGAAGCGCGCGGCACGCGCGGGACATGCGCGGCGTTGTTACCTACTTGTATGGGGTCATGCAGGACATGTAGGACACGTATGACAGTGGAGCCACGGTCAGCAACGTGGCTCTACATCCAAAAATGATGAAATTACAAAAAACGGACAATTCCAGTGCGTTCCTCGCCCTCAAAAACCCCTAGAGCCAACCTAACCTCAACGGAGACATGCACGACGAATTCGGCTCCCGAGAGCCATAGACAAAGGAATATACAATCGTTCCCCTTACCGCACCCTGCATCCCCATCTGCCTGCTCCTTCCCGTATGCAGGGGCCCCTTGGTAGGCGAGCCTGCTACAGCACCCGGCGATGGAGCGACCGGCATGGTGTTGTGTGTGCACTTATCACAAAAACAATGACATGTTGACTCTCTTCTTGATTCCCTGTCGTTGTCGCCCCCTCCCCCGGTGGTATGGGGGCGGCTGACCGGCGGCACCCACGGCGCCCCTCTAATTGAGGGCATCAACTGCGACAAGTCAGTGTCACAACGCTGTCTTTGGGCCATCCTCTCCCTCAACGACGACCCCTCGGACATTGGCGTTAGGGGCCAAACTCCCAAGTGCAACGAGGATTCCGGTGTTAGTGACTTGATGTTGCAGTACACCGAAGAATGTGATGATGACTCAGGTGTTAATGATCTAACATTCGAATATAGCGAAGACTCACGCGACAGTTCCGGAGACAACAATCTTACCTTGGAGTGTATGGAGGACGCCTGTTCTGAGTCTGGTGTCAGTGCCTTGACATTTGAATACACTGGCGAGGCTGGCAACAATTGCGGCGTGGCTTGCCCTGCCCACAAAAATTTTGGCTGGTTTTCCAACTCGGGATTCTGTGTAGGAGTGAAAGCGTCTACTTTCCTCTTACCTTGACCTCGGCCGCGAGGTGGTCCCTAATAGACACCTGCTCTGTCTCATGGAGCACATCCGTGTCCAAAGGACTTTGCCTGCGCAGCCGCACTAACACTGCCTCAATAGAACCGCCAAAACTGCAAGAAAGCCAAAGGAGCACGCACAGGAATGGGGATGGGCTTGAGAATATGAACGACAATGGTGAAGACATAGAGGCATGACAGAGGAACGCAGTGGGTGCAGGACCAAGGGAAGATCGCCCTTTGGAGATGAGCCGCTTCCCGCCACTAGGGGATACGGGTGTCCTAGGGGGTGCTGAAGCGTCGTATACGAAACAGTACGTCGCAAAATACGATGTTCCATATCATCCTCCCAACTACCATTTTACCATTGAAACAGGGGTTCAGTACTGTCGACACACCTCTTTTCAGACAACCTCGGTTCCAATATTCAATTGATTAGTGGGGGTCACAAACTGGGGCAAATTATTTTTTCCAAACTTGTTCCCAGATGATTTGGGGTGCTCAAAAAAGTGATTTTAGGCTGTTTTGGGCTGTTTTTGACTCATGCAACTTCCCAAAAAGCATTCAAAAGGACCAAAAGTGGCCAGGACTAGCCTTGAAAGTGAACTTATATAAGTCCCACGTTCTTTTGTTCTGTTTGATTGCCATGTATTGCCTTGGGCACCCTCATGATGATGAATAATGATGAATAGGAGCCGCGGGGAGAGAGGCTCTGCCATGATCCCTAGACGGGGACAGCCCCTTGGTCAATGGCCTCACAAGCTCAGGCAGGTGAGGGCGAATTTGATGCTACATGCGGTGCAACGCTGCATCTTCCACCCCAAATACATGCTATCTACATAGCTAGCTCTAAGAATGACAATGGCCAACACTGGTTGGCGGTGTGTGGGGATGGTGTGACATAGGGAGGAGGCTAAGCCTTTGGATGGTTGAGGTGCCCGTCTTTCAGCTTTCCATTTGTTATAATCATCAATCCTATGTAAATTTTCTAGCACCCCTATTAGGCAACGCATGAGTGGTCCACAATCGGCCATCTCATCACGGTTGATTCGTTGTCTGGTGCGTTTTGCCATCTGTCCAAAAACACTTCTCTGAAGCACTTGCACATGATGCATTTCGGCGTAATCTAATAGCGAATTGATGTCTACCAATGTTTCGATTTGAAGGCTGCCGATGGTTTCCGTTGCCGTTTGCATACCGTTTGCATGGTTGTGGTGTAAATTTCCTGTGATAAGGAGACCTATTCGTGCTATTGTTGGCGAGTTAGTCCTTCAGGCTCTTGTATTTCAAGTGTGTGTATGACCTTAAATCTAAATCCGTTCTCGGAATACCAAGATCATTCCCTCAAAACGGAGTGTTTTAAAGCCGGCTTAGCATCACGAGCAGGCATTGTTTGGGGTACACTCTCCCAAATCAATGGAGAGTCTTACGAAGATAATGCCCTCTGACTATAGCCCCAACACCGAGGTCTTTGTATTCGATCCGGCAAGGTCTCAACCCGTTCAATATTTTGAGCAGAGAGTGTCTGTGGTAGACTCCCTGTCCTCAATGGATAGTCCTACGATGACATTGCCCTCCGTGGATTCCAACCCCCCACCCCCACAACCCTCGCATCCCGTCAAGCAAAAAATGCCTTACCCAACATGGAATCTTTTATTAGACAATTCACTCAAATAGAAATCATTGCCACTATCGAGCTCTTGGGATGCAAAAATGATGAGTTTGCCAACATACATAAATCCATAAAACACTACACCACATGGTACTACATGCTAGGTTGGGAGTACCGCAAACACCGGCTACATTCCATAGAAACCTAACCTGAACCAAGCGAGTGCCTTTTGTCTAGCCTCTCCGCAAAACATAACCGTAGGCAAACACTGTGGTTAAAGAAACAGACACATCGACTTGCAATTTTGTACCGGCATGTGCAAGAAATGGATCCATGCGAGCTTCTACCCGTACGCAGGGCATCAAAGTTCACGATGGGGCCATAACTTGGGCCCGGGAAGACGTGGTCCTCTTCGAAGGTCGCCCACATGAATTGCATTTCATTGGTAGCGCAAACTGGATGCAGGCAGACCTTTAGATATTCGAATAAGGTTTTGACATCGCCTTTGCTCCCCTGGTATCTAGCTTCGTTCATGACCGTTAGCCATGGGGCTCTCTGAAAAAGGTGCAAGGTAGGATGGGGCTTAATGCAGCTCTCCTAATCTACGCACTGTTTCGGTGATTTCCTAGTTCAACTCAACATCGCAACATCCACCACTTTCGTCGCTAGCATAAGTGTGCTGGATCTTGCGGCCAAGAGACTAAGCGATGATGTTGGGCACACCTTTGATGACGTCCTCGTCACCGTCGAAGCCGGCGATGTTCACTAGGCTAGCAATGGCCTACTTAGCGCTTGGAGACTTGTCAATCACGTGTAAACGGCACTAAAACAGGTTGGTATCCATCACCTTTGGCTTAGCGTAGATCCGTCAACTAGTGTATCCCTCTCCGGGACCCTCATGTCAACAGAGTTACCAACAGGGAGGTTCGGCACGCATTTGTCCAAGTTACAGCCACGAGCTTTGTGGGCAATGTCATCCACAATGCTGCGTGCCCAACCGGTGCCCTTCATTTACAGGTACGAGTTGATTAATTCACTTAGTTCACCAAGGCCTTTATACCGTTGCTGGTATTTCGTGTTCACCTTGTGGGAACCATCTACACCATCCAGCTGGATCTTATGAGAGGTCTGGTCCTGCAAGGAAGTGGATACGCATATTTGGGCATCTGTCGCATGTGCAGTGGTAACCATCGCTTGTATGTTTTGACTCACCGAGCTGGTGGAACCGGTCTTGGTTTTATAACCCTTTTTAGCGTCTAGGGTGGACCTACTAGGTTTAGCAGCAGCAAGCAGCAAGCAAGCAGCAAGCAAGCAGCAAGCAAGCAAGCAGCAACACGCGCGATATGGGTAAAAATCAGAACTCCGTCGTGGTGCTTCAGGTGAAATTCTATTGCCTTCGGCAAGTCCACCTCGCAGAGAAGCTACTCCAAGCAACGCACACACAAAATAGGGGAAAAATGACAGAAATACGGCCTAAAACATGCTTTACATAGCTTGGAGAGTCATTTTAGGTGATCACGGTATCAGTAAAATAAGTTTCCCAAACTTCGATTTTCGAGCTACCAAAGGTGAAAAACTGCATAAGCAGGTTGTGTACCAATCCCTTGGGAGACCCCCCCCCCACCCAATACCCAAATGGGGTGAAAAACACGTAAATACAGCCTAGAACATGCTTTACATACCTTGGATGGTCATTTTAGGTGATCACAATATCAAAAAAAATAAATTTCGAAAACTTCGATTTTTGAGCTGTCCAGAGTGAAAAACTGCATAAGCAGGTTGTGTACTAATCCTTTGTGAGCCCCCCCCCCCCACCCAATACCCAAATAGGGTGAAAAACACGTAAATACAGCCTAAAACATGCTTTACATAGCTTGGATGGTCATTTTAGGTGATCACAATATTAAAAAAACAAGTTTCGAAAACCTCGATTTTTGAGCTGTCCAGGGTGAAAAGCTGCATAAGCAGGTTGTGTACCAATGCTTTGGGAGACCCCCCCCACGTGCGCCCAATACCCAAATGGGGTGAAAAACAGGTAAATACGGCCCAGAACATGCTTTACATAGCTTGGATGGTCATTTTGGGTGGTCACAATATCAAAAAAACAAGTTTCGAAAACTTCCATTTTCGAGCTGTCCAGAGCGAAAAACTGCATAAGCAGGTTGTGCACCAATCCCTTGGGAAACCCCCCCCCCTCCCCCCACCCAATACCCAAATAGGGTGAAAAACACGTAAATACAGCCTAAAACATGCTTTACATAGCTTGGATGGTCATTTTAGGTGATCACGGTATCAAAGAAACAAGTTTCGAAAACTTCCATTTTCGAGCTGTCCAGAGTGAAAAACTGGATAAGCAGGTTGTGTACCAATCCCTTGGGAGCCCCCCCCCCCCCCCCACGTGCGGCCAATACCCAAATGGTATGAAAAACACGTAAATACGGCCTAAAACATGCCTTACATAGCTTGGATGGTCATATTGTGTGGTCACCATATCAAAAAAACAAGTTTCGAAAACTTCATTTTTTGAGCTGCCCAGGGTGCAAAGCTGCATAAGCAGGTTGTGTACCAATCCCTTGGGAGACCCCCCTGCCCCCCCCCCCCCCCCCCGGACCTAATACCCAAATCAGGTGAAAAACACGTGAATACGGCCTAAAACATGCTTTACATAGCTTGGATGGTCATTTTAGGTGGTCACAATAGCAACAAAACAAGGTTCGAAAACTTCGATTTTTGAGCTGCCGAGGGTGAAAAACTGCATTAGCAGGTTGTGGACCGGCGCATTCACTAGCCCATTATTGATGGGAACAGCCATTTCGCGTCTTTGGCAAGGCATTTCACCAGCCCTGGGCAAGGCTACAGAGTGCAAAAAACGTCCTTCCATATCCTAGGAGGCACATACTGTCACAACATCCCCACTCGCACCCCTCGGAGTGGGTACCACGGGGTCACCGAGGTCGCCAAAATCGCCAACATAGCAAAAATGGCCAAAAAATGCACAAACTGCATGAGCGCTCGTCCCAATCCGCCCCATACAAACCCTATGGAGTCGGGACCCGGAAACACTTTTTCGGCTCAAAATCGAAAAAAACCAAAAGATTCATGATTTTCGACCCAAAAAAAGGGGGGGTCATTTTTTGACCCCCCCCCCCACCCCCCCACCCCCCCCCCCCTCCTTGAAAACCTCAAAAAAGTGGGTTTCAAGTGGGGGGGGGTCTAGGGGGGTCCGGACCAAAAACTCATTGGGGGATGCGTTTATTGGACAAAATAATGATTTTACAAGGGGTTAAACTAACAATTCAACCCCTTGGGGTAGGGTACGCGAATAGGCCCAAAAAAGCCAAAATGGGGGGGTATGTGGCGTTTTCCCCATATATACGCCTGCCTGGCTTTGATCTAACAACCTCTGCGAGGTGATTCTATTGCCTTCGGCAGTGCACCTCGAAGAGAGGTTGACAGTCAGCCAATCAGTCCCTGAGCCAGCAAGCAGGCAGTCAGTCAGATACACACAGTTTGGGTTTTTTGTCAGTGGCAGATGCGGACCCAAGCAGCAGGGAGGCCCTGCACTGCAACCCAAGCCTGGCCGAGTGGTAAAGCAGCCGACCGCTACCAGCAGGTCGGCGGTTCGAACCCCAGTTTGGCCACTTTCGCGCCGCCGCCGACGGCGGCGCTAAAATTCGGCAGACGAGGATTCGATCCGACGCCTGCAAGTCAGGAATCAGCTGTGTTACCACTGGACCGCTGACCGTGTTAACAGCACTGTGCGTCCCCACTGCTTGTAGCCTATGAAGCAAAAACTTTTGACCCCCCCCCCCCAACACCCCCACCCCCCCACCCCCCAAAAAAGTGATATCCAGTTTTAGGGGGTAGAGGCCTCAAAATGAAAAAATCCATTGGGGGATGGTCTTACTGGGCAAAATAATGATTTTACAAGGGGTTGGACATCAAATATCATGCCTTGGGGTATGCTACGCGAATGACCCCAAAAAAGGGGGGTATATGACGCCCGCGCCTGCGCTTGATCTAACAACCTCTCTTTGAGGTGATTCGGGTGAAGTTTTGGTGGATGATACCTATGGGTGTGAAGTACAATCACACAAAGTTCGAGCAAGAGACTCAACGGTGGCGGCCGGTCACGGGATTCGCAAGTGGCGGACCTCGTTTCAAAAACTGCAATTCAGGGCCAAAAACAGCCATTTTTGGGCCAAAAAAGCCCTGGAACACATTGAAAACGGCCAAACGAAGGGAAACGGTGGGTACATTCCACGTGCTGTTTGACTTCCCCGTGTCAACCAGCTCTTTGTGGCCCTCTAACTCCATGATATGTCCTGAAAACGGCCCAAAAAGGCCCCTAGAAGCTCCAAATGCCGACATCCACAAACCAAGCGTAGGCCATATCTTTGGCTACATGGCTCAAAATGCTATTCCGAGGGCACCTACTCCATTCACAACCCCCCGCTTTTTGTGGTTTCCACCCCTCAAAATTGCCCAAACGGACGCCTAGACCCCAATACCTAGGCCCACTAGGCCGCGGCAAGCTGCAAGCTCAAGCCCAAACAGGTGGGTGCCCAAATGGGTCAACAGGGTCCAGTAGGGGCAAAAAGATGACTTTTCTAAAAAATGATCCTAGACCATGTGCGACGCTAAAACAAGTGTTTTTGGACCAACCCCATCACCACGAGGCCCACTTTCAAGGCTTTTTGGACTTCTGAGGGGCCAAAATGCCCCAAAATGGGCTCAAAATGGGCTCATTTCACCCGTTTGTGCACCCCAAATGGTCTAGGATGAGTTTTGGAAAAATGCGTTTTTGACCCATTTTTGACCCATTTTTGGTCCCAAAACAGCCCATTTTCAAGGCATTTTGGGATTTTCGGAGGACCAAAATGGGCCACCACAAGCTCAAAACAGTGAACGGGCTGAAAGCTGATTTGGTGATTGCTTTGATAATATGAGGCACATCTTTTAAACGCTCGTCTTCTAAAACCAGTGTTAGCGCTATTAGTATTACTTCCAACGTGTGATGTGCCGAAAACATTGTAACAGTAGCAATCCGTTGTAATTCGTCTTCTTGAAAAATTTGTCCATTGCCGTAAATTGCCATGGCCATTGTTACAAGCAAGCAACTCCCCTCCATAGGGGGGATGTGGCATTTCCAATATGTGCAGGTCCGGATGATTTTGCTATGAAAACCTTTGCTAGGAGATTTGACTCGGAGTTAAAAAAAAAAACCCATGTTGAGCCCACTTTTTAGGGGTGGTGGGGTTCCGAAAAGAACCCCCGGTTTCTCGAGATCAAAAATTGTGAATCTTTGGGGAATTTTCACAATTTTATAAGGGGCTTTTTCAGGCTGCGAGGGATGAGAGAGGAATTCATTGTTTGCATTCAAAATGCCATTTTTGATACAACACTGTTTTTAGAGGTCTCAGGAAATCACTGGTGACCACCCTAAAGGGCTAGCGAGGGTGGTAATAAAATCTAGATGTGGTGCATGCTAAGGATTGTTGTTACATGTTTGTGTGTGTGCCGTATGCTCTGCAATGTCTTGCAAAAACTGAGTTTGGTTTTTTTCGGGGGGGGGGGCAAAAGGCATCTATGATGGGGATTTTCTTGTGCTAGTGCTGCACATCGTTGACCCAGTACCCTACACATCTCTTTGTAGAGGGGTGTGGACCCAGGTTTCAGACCACACAGGCATGTGTGGCTGCATCTGCAAACATGTTTGTGTCTTTCAAGCTTGTTGTTACCCCCACACACACCTGTGCACGGTTTCTACAATCGACATCTTCTGTCGCCCTGCAAGCCCTTCACAGCACATGCTCCGCTCAGATGTGGTCTTGATGATTGGATTGGTATTGATCATTTGTGAACATACAGCGTATGTGCCATTTTCTTGCCATGTGTTGTAAAATGGATACATCACATGTAAAGCCAGGGTTTCCCACTGATTCGGAATAAAAAAAAATTGTTTTTTGATTCGGAAATATTCGGAAATATTCGGAAATATTTGGAAATATTCAGATTGTAAAAAAAACACACTTTTGCTCTTTGTAAATGCCGTGGATGTCCTCTAGATGTTTGCTGTTCATACCACAGGTCCCATACTCCCAATTTCTGCACCCTGAATTTGCCACAATTTGAATGAGCATGAAACACGTGAATTAATCACAGAAACGTACAACAACCAGTGCCCAGTAATGTTTTCCTTCTTCACAATCCTCGGCTCATGTCATCTGGAAATTGAGCAGCCCATTTGGCTGCAGTCATGTGTTTGCCACGCTGTCTTGCTTGCGATGGTTGTTTACCCGATGGTGCTGGCTGTTGCTTGCTCTGATGGAAATTCATCAGGTGTAGGCACAGGCATGGATGTGTTGACAGAGCTGAAAAATTGGGGGGAACGAGTGTGCACCATACCCAGAGTACATCCCCCACAACACAGGAGACCCTCCCCGTATCCCCCCAAACCCCGAATGCTCACCCTTCTCATATTCGGAAATATTCGGATATATTCGGAATATTCGGAATTAGCAGGTCCAGCTCTGATTCGGAAATATTCGGAAATATTCAGAAATATTCGTTTCTGAATGAGCGGGAAACCCTGGTAAAGCACGTTATAATTTTGATTTGGCCAATGGTTGCCCAGAGTGGGGTGGGGAGGGGGTGGTTCCTTAGAATTAGCATGCAAAACAAAAAATAGGGACGAATGACAGCCGCATAGCTGAGGTGAATCCAGCAAGTTCGAAGGTGGCCATGCACACCTACGCCTGATGAAACTGTGCCACATCCGTCTGTCGGCAATAAATCTCGAAATCATGTTTTATTGACGTTCAAATTTTGGCCGTTTATTGCACTGCCCCAATGTCCGACCTGCCCGACTGACTGACGTCGCTCTCTTCGACATTTCGTGCAAGCTCCATGCGCCAAACCCAAGCCCAAGCCTGATCGCAATCTGCAGCACAGCCCTAAGCCCATTCTGAAGTCTGCTGAAATCCCCAAGGCGAAGCAAGCTGTGCAGGTCCTTGCCTGCTGCAAGCCTGAACAAGCGCGTCAATGGTGCCAATGGTGCTAAATTTCCCTCTGGTATCCCTACAATATTCTGGTGGCTTTCCAAATTTTGGGAGACAAGAAGTAGTAGGTCAACAGGGATAAGAGGAAACGAGCCATCACTTTCTGGGGCTGTCTGGGAATAAGTGGAGAACACCGGACATCATTTGGGATATCTCTCAGTTCATACCCCAGCCATAGCCGAAAAACAACCCAAAAACAACGTGTCATGCCATGTCCATCTTCAAACCAGAAATGCCCAGAAAGGTAAATGCCTGAGACATGGACAGAGACAGCAACAAAAAGTGACAGGCAGACAGACAAACAGGCAGACAGCCAGACAAACAGGCAGGCAGCCAGACAAACAGACAGACAAACAGACAGAAACCGACAGACAAACAGACAGACAAACAGACAGACAGATAGATACACACACTGAGACTAAGATAGCGAGTTGGAAATCTGTTCCTGCACTAGCAAACCCAACCACATTCCCTCACTTCGAGTACGCCATGAAGAGTAGGATGCATCCTACCGACTGCGACCCGCCCGATGTCTCTTGCAATATGGAGATACCTTTATTTTTCAATGCGCGTGCATTTGTGTTTTGTGTACCCATGAATGCTTCATGCTGGCTTCTCACTGGCCAGAGTAGGCCATGTAGCTGAATCCTTCCAGGCAAACAGCCCTGTCTTTGCACCATTTGGGTTGCTTCAAAAAGCATGTCACAGCCAGCAATACCCTACACCAACCCGAACCAGGTGATGAACGAAGTCTCGGCAGTGTCAGGTGTAAGCGCACGGATAGTTTTGATGATCTTGGGCCCGACTATTCGCATACTTCCTGGGAGTCCACCCCAAACAGGGGGCGCCGTAAACGATAAAAAAATGTCCACAATTGCGTGCACGACGTGGAAAACTGGGGGGTAATGGCAAACCACCCACCCAGTGCATTTTTACGGCGCTAGCGCTGTAAAAAAAAAAAAGGAAGACGCTGAAAAAGAAAACTGCCCCAAGCTGTGTCACAACACCATGTCAGCAAACCATGTAAACAAGGGGTGGAACACAAGCTGAAAAGCAGTTGTTGTAAAAATCTTTGACTTTGGGTGAGTGTTCACAGAGTCCATCTGGCTGTGACGTCCTATTCACAATGCAGCGGATGGTGTCCTGATGGTGAAACAGCTACCTGATCTGTTCTTACCGGCAATTACATTTTTTCACCCCTTTTTGCAACTGTCCGAAGCGCATGCTATAAAACTACCGATGCAGCCTACGTACCCTTTTATGCAATGAAGGACATGAAACAATATTTGAACGGTTCAAAAAAGACTTTTTTAAAAACATTTTAGCCAGCCACCTTCAGTGTTTACGGTGCCACAGCCGTAAAATTTTGACGGCTGAAGCACCGCAAACAGTCGGACAATGCAATGAATGAAATGACACACAGGGCAATGCAATACAAAGCAAAACAATGATGAATATTTGCCCCATGTGCCCATACTGTCTGAACACTCCCATCCAAGGTGTGTAAAAATGACCCACAAGCATTAATGTAGGTGTATAAAATAAGTACGGACACGTCAAACTGTACAACTAAGTACACTAGGGCAAACCAAGCTGATTGAACAGGGCCTCCAACCTAGTGGAGCCCAGTGGGGGCCAGCCAAGGAAGCACCCCGGGACACTTGCGCTCGCTAAGAGGAATTGGAGCGTCAAGGTCCATCTCCAATGCAGCATCTATGGAGCCCTCATCGAGGGCTGCTGCCGGGAGAGTGGGCGCGAGGTCTGCTACAACAACGGCGGCTGCAGCTAATGTAGATGCAAGCTGAACGGCCCCTAGGAGCTCCGGATGCTTGTCTACACAGATGAGCATGTTCAATAGGGAAGTATCTAAGCCGACACTACCCTGAAAGAACTCCGGCACGACTTTGCCGCATCGCACCCAATCCGTATGCTAGGCACCCGAGCAGTGGATGCCAAACGCCTTGCTATCCGGGCCCTGCACTATGGGCAGGTCCTTGCCACAGGGGCACTGCCACTTCTTTGTCGGGATGTGGCGGTTGCGCCAGGCGGCCGAGACGCTCATGGGAGGCAAGCAGGGGGGAGATGCGCGCATATCAGCCATTTGTGACAAAATGGAAGATTTGTCTGTTTGTAGTATCTGCAACCGGAATGGGAAAGAGGGGTTTACCAGGAATGCTCGCACCGTCTAGGAGCTCCCACGGGCCATGTGTGTGACCACATAGCCCGGTCACACTCCCAAAAAGCACGAACATTTAGCATGAAGAAGCAACGTGTGACCAACCGTTTTTGAGATGTGGAACCAGAATGACAGAATGACAGAATGACCACACAGCCTAGACCCACTAGAACCCGACTAGAACCGGCATTCGCAACAAACAAACAACGTATGAGCAAGACACATAGTGTGGACGGCGCCCGCGGGGGCCCCTACTTGGGCAGCACGCCCTAAAAAAAAGAGCACACTGCCCAAACAGGGGGACCTCCGGATTGCGACACAGCTGCAGTGGCAGCTCTAAGCTTCCAAACTCAGGGAGAGTTGCCCCGTTTAATGAACCGTCCACTAGGACCTCCAATGCCGCGATCACTCGTGGGTGATTAGCTGTGCGCCCCTAACATGCCTTTTTTCAAGCCCAACAGTGGTCGCAGACATGCCCCCAAACCTAGGCACTTTTTCAACTTTGGGTGTTTTTTTTTCAACCACGACACTTGTCCCCCCCTCTACTGGGTTGAAATTTCACCTGCCGGGGTGAATTTTTTCCTGCCCCTCCCCCCTGCCTAGACCCCTTCCTACACGTACAAGAACCCCCTTCCTGGACCCCTTCCTAGACCCCTTCCTGGCGAAGTTCACCACCACAATTTTGTGCATGGTTTCTCAGACTGACGTGGATGTGTACCCACGGTTGGTCCTCAGAGCGGTTGGCGAGGAGGAGAAGGCAACACCGCTGCCTATGACACCATTTGAGGCTGCGAGGGTCATTGATTGACGGGCCTGCAGCATGAGGCAACTAGTACTGGATTGCGAACACAAGTGGGTGAATTGCAAGGCCGGTTGCACGCTGCAGAAGAGAAAGCGGGGCAAGCATATCCAGACGAGGTGAAGGCAGAGGCTCTTTTGCAGGGGAAGGCTGTAGAGTGTGACCAGGCTTTGAGCATTCTCAACGGGACGTATGCCAAAGCAGCAAACCCCCCAAGTAATCACCATGACCATCACCATCACCATCGCGATCACCATCACCATTGCCATCACCATCACCATCACCATTTCCTGCCACCTTCTACATCTTCTCTTTCATCTCTAGCTGCACTCCTAGCCCCATCACCATCTACATCTCCCGCCCCATCCCCAGCCTCATCACCATCAACATCACCCGCTCCATCCCTAGCCCCAACGCCATCCACATCTCCCGCTCCATACCTAGCCCGATCACCAACGCCATTCACATCTCCAGCAACACCTCCACCCACATCACCCCGATGTCCTTCGACAACCCCATGTCCACCCCCCCCCCCCACCTCGCCACTGCACGATGTGTACAGCCCCCTACTCGCCAATGCGCGATGTGTATAGCGGCCCCAAGAGGCCATGCTTGGGGAAGGGACTGTGGCACAGACAAATCTTTGGTTTGGGCCCTCAGACACCTCTAAGCCCCATCCTCCCTGCCCGACCAACCAGTGACACACTGTGTGTGTGACTTGTTGTCCATCGCTGTCTGTCACCCCAATGGCAGATTTTCATTCGGATGTCCTGCACTTTGCGCCGGGACAATAAGGGGTGTAGGAAGGGGTCCGGGGAAGGGGGTTCTTGTACAGGAAGGAGGGGGTTCCTGTGCTGGAAGGGGTCTAGGAAGGGGTTCCAACGATACTTCTTGGGCAGGAGGGGGGGGGTCCTATGCATGAAGGGGGGTTTCTATATACTTCCTGTGAACATCCTGTGTTTGCATATATCCGCAGGGTTCATTTTGCGCACAATGCAAAAGGCAGTTGCCACTTTTGTGGGCAGTGTCCATCGTGTGAGCCCCTATTGGGACCTTGAGGCCGATGCAAGGCGATAGAGACGGAAATTTTTGCAACACGTTGTGGGCGTTGTGCTTGGGGATGCGGATATTGTGGTGTGCAGCGACAACAACTCAATCGTGATTGAGTCTAGCGGCATGCATGCGCATGAAGACGACCATATCTCGGAGGAGGTGGTCCACATTTTGCGAACGGCGCACAACATGAGTCTCTCCAAACGTAACATGCTAAAATTGGAGCGGCAATGTACACGCAAGGAAATAATGGAGAGGCGAAGCAAACGTTTTCCACATTTTGCCACTGCCTTGGAGGTGTCATTTGGGGTTGTTTTGCGTCGATTGGCCGCTGTATGTCCACTTGTTGAAGTAGTACAAAACCAACTCACTTTGAGCACGACATGTGGAACGTTTATCGTAACACGGCAAAACCGCCTCTTGATCATTATGTGTGCGGATGTGACGCCCCTATGGCAGACCTCTACCACGAAGTGCGACGTGCATATGACCATATGGTCGAAGGGAGTAGCGGTTGCAGGCAACGCACGACGCTGGGCAACGTGGTGGGCGCTTGATGGTCCGGATGACACGCACATTCTCCGAGCCATTGACACTAAGGGTGACCTTAATCAACATGTTTTGGATGTCCAGTCCACTGTGGATGTTTCGTGCCTGCGGAATCACATCCCCAGTGTGTGTGTGTGTGTTGACAAGTGATGGCACCCGGTGTGTGTGTTTTGACAGGTGATGGCAAAGACATGCTTCCTGCAAATTATCACAAAGGCAAGTGTTGGGTAGGTCGTGATTCCACTGAATACTTGGCACGTGCCGATTTCGTGCCGCCCCAATGCAAATGGGGGTCTGTTTTGCGAGCCATTGCTCCGTGCAACCGCACGTGGAGCATGGCTCATGTCGCATTGCAAACACTATTGTGAAGCGATTGAAAATGGTGCACCGGACATTGCTCGTGCACCGGACATTGCTCGTGCGGCAAGGAGGTGAGGAAAGCTTTGGTTTTGGAGCTTCACAAATTGTTGGATGAAGTAAAAAATGTCCCAAATGCTGAGCGCCTGGCACCACAGCCAACCAAGGCTGGAAAGGTTGACATAACGGGGGGGGGGGGGCAAAATGTTTTTCGAGGATAGTGCACTTCATGCACGGGTTGTGGGGGTGTTGCGGGACCATTTACCGGACTTGGCCTTTGGCGGAGTGAAATTCGTTGTGTTGGTACGGTATGTACTATTATCATTGCATCGGATGCATGCCCTACGGCGCAAGCAGGACTGATTGACACAAGTGGAACCGAAGGACATGGAGCATTGGTGTGACTGTTTGGGGGAGGGGAGGGGAGGGGTGGGTCGCAATGGGGTGTAACCCCATGGGTACATTGGGATGTAGTGGACAGCGCCTATTTTGCCCGCCGCTTTGGCAGTTTGTATATTTTCCACGGAATACAGGAACCTACCGTTCAACAGGCATCTCAAAAACTCAATGCGCGGTTGGTGCCTTCGGTGGCTACGCATCACGCATCTCGGAATGAGGCACGTGGTGCACACCGGCGCGTTGAATGTCGGTTTGCAATTGTATGAGGCGTGACAAGGCTGTTGTAAAACGGCGCAAGCGAGATGCATGCGGTTAATCACAACAATGTGGTGAGACAGTGGGATTGAAAGCACATAAACCGGTGTTGCATGTTTTGTGTATGCACAGGAAGGGTGGTAAGAATGGTCTAGGAATGGGGGTTCTTGGCCAAAACGGCATTTCCAAACAAGCCCCAAATTTCTCCAAAGTAGGCCCATTGAAGGTGTGGTGTTTGTGTTCAAAGTGGTTGGGTGCCATCATAAGGTGTAGGAGTAGAAAACCCCAAGGAAGAGGGGGGGGGGGGTTTCTAGGCCATCCTTCCTTGGCAGCACCCCATAGGGATGCTTCTGCTGTACCTAGTGGTGCGGTTTACGGCTCTAGCGCCGTAAAATTTTACAGCGCCGCTGCGGTAGATTGGTGGGGTTGCCATGAGAGTCTTTCGGCTTCCGTGACATTATTCGTCGTCAAGCTCCATGAAAGCGTGGAGCGTGGATGTATCAGGACAGAGCTCCTCTGCAAGAACTATGGTGGACAGGCGGCTAGAAGACCTAAGCCGGTCCGAGGTTGCAATGATTGCAGGCACTGGCCTTGTCCTACCTTGTAAGGAAAACATTTTAGAGGCAGCCATGGAGTTTGCGCGAGCTATAGTGATGTTGGCAGCTGCCCATTGCATGGTGCTTTGGATTGGCAACTACAAGTGGCGGCACGGTCGTATTGTTTGCCGAAAACGGGACATATCCAACATGCAACATGTGTTGCTACACGCTCTGTGCCGTATCCTAAAGGCTGGTTCCCACCTGTGAAGGACACTCTGTTCATTCCAAGCCTATTGGAGGCAGCACAAGGTCTTCCTAGATTGCTGCAAAATGCAACTCGGCTGTTTGGCGCAAAAATTGACTCACTCCGAGAGCAACATTTGGACTACCATGTTGTGTGGGTGCAGTTGGATATTAGACGCTATGGTGTGACTATGGCGCCCTGGTGGACGGGCGATATCCTTTGCCGTGTAACGTCTCTGCCCAGAAGGGGTTGTTGGAAGTGTGCCGCAACATGATGGAGTGGCGACAACAAACTGGTCAAAAATACATCCCCATTGTGTGTGACGTGGACTTGTATTTTCGAATCCACAAGCTACATCATAGTGTTGATGCAAAGGAAATTTTGCAGTTCACCACCATTATGTGCGTGAAAAACAAAATTGTCAGCAGCACCTCGATGTACAGTGGCAACCATTTGTGGAGGCTCTACTAGGTGCAGCGTTTTGTGAGAAGCTGGAGTCCACACCGAGTGCACTCCACAAAGCTAAGGCCGAAGACCCAACAATCATAACTGTTGGCGAACATCAAAAACACTACCATTACCTTAATCGGAAACCTAGTGAGCCCCGTAACATATCAGCTCCCCATTTGGCCTGTACTTCCCACTCCGGGTACAATATCGTACCGGACGGTTAATCACAAGTATTGTTGCAAGGACTTTGCCCTGCATGCCACTGACCTCTGCCCTAACATCCAAGGGTAGACATTAAATAGCTTGGCCACCAAGTTTCATCTTTCCCGACTCTGGGTCACTCCGCCTCACATTACAGTGAAGGTTCAGGCTGTTAAGATGATTAGATACTTGATGGCCCTTATAGAAGTACGATCCCTGAGGCCATTCAACAAGCCGAGGATGTCTTTGGGAGTATCCCCCTACCTAATGTTGAACCCTTAACCACACAAACGGGCTGGTTATTGGGTTGTCTTGACCAGAAGCTAAATGCTTCATCAGTCCAGGCCGAAGCCAAGGGCCGTCGTACAACGCTAGCCTAGGCCAGCAGGTCACCCAGTGAACCAACCTGGTCAACAACCCAAACCCAAGCCCAAAGCGACACCCAAACCCAAGCCAGCACAAGAGCCAGCAAATCGTCCACAAGGGACACACCCAGCCAAGCGAAGTGCCTTTGGCATCTCCGACTTCCTGAAGATGCAAAGAAAAAGGATGTGTTCTTAGATTTACGGCGCTGGCGCCGTACAAAAAAAGAGCGTGTTTCGAGGAAACAAACCAGGGCCGCTGGGTTTTGTTGACCCAAGGGTTCCCACCCCAGCGCAAACCCTGGTTTGTTTCGGAGAGCTGCAAAATGCCCAAAATGGATGGTGATACCGAGAAAACTAACAGTAGAAAAGTTAAACTGTTACCTGATAGGTATTTACCATGCTAATAGTACTAGTTGAAAATCCATCCTGTTGGCCCAAGGCAAGGAGGCCACCTGTTCCCCATATCTCCCGGCTCCTTTGTCGATGGATCTGATGGGTGGTCCAATGAGTTTTGTTGTCAGTTGTAGTCGGGGCCACACGACACCAGGAACACCCCACTCCCCCAACTGCCACAAGAGGCAAAGTATGGGGGGTTCCCTGTTGGATTCGGCCAGAGGCCATTGCCCGGGGAATTGGGGGAGTCCTTTCGGGACCCAGGTGCTGGAGCCCACGCTCAACCGCACTAGGTGTCCTGGCCAGACCATGATTGTAAAACCCGTGGTTTCCTGAGGGCTGTTAGTCCCAAGGGGGGTATGGAGCTGTCCCTGTCCTTGGTTTGGGGTGGTGGGCCGCCTTGCCCATCCGGCAGAGACCCTCGCCCGGCAGGTTTCTACTTTTTACCCACCCCACCCGAGGCAACTTGCGAGTACCACATGGTACCGGCAAGTTGAGGCAGGGGATCCATTGAATCCAAAGAACCCCACATTGATGCCACATTAGGGGTATTCCAATTCAAACTTGATTCCTTCTCCCAACCAATCTAGACAAATTAACCATTTGAATTATTTAAGTCATATCTTCCCAATTGACACAGGTTGGCAAAGGGGTTTTTCGTTCATCCCCTAAACATTTCGCCGAGAGTTCTTGCTCCGCAATGTCACAGTGCCTTGGGTTCATTACCGCAGCTGTCTGACCCTGCCGTGCAGCATGCCATGCACATCATGAACCCATTTCTGACGCTGCATACGCACACACACGCAACACCATACTGTTATTGTGTGCTGGCTTTTGTTCCTTCCTTGCATGCTTGCGAAAAAAATTTTACGGCGCTGACACCATAAAATCTTGCTCAGAAGCGAGGTGGGTGCATGAAACAGGGTGGGTGCCCTAGAACAATTACATTGGTGAAAAACTGGTCATCGCGCACACGACAATCCCGGCAATATATGCGAATAGTGCAGCCCAAGACTATTGTCTGATGCTGCATAGGAGGAGGGCTCAATACTGGCCCCAACGGAGTAGAGCTATGGACACACCAGGCATGCGAACAAACTGGATTCTGAATTGAAAGCTGGTCTGTGGACAGGTGATGATTAGGCATCCGGCAATGGGCTAATTCTGTTTATCTATCAGCTCCTGATCAGGCTTTGTACTGGGTTTGTGTATCTGCTTTTGCATTCTCGTCACCTCCACATTACAGCCAGCCCATACTGCAGGTTGTTGGGAACCACACACTTTCCATGCCAATTCTTGTCAATATCCAGCTGCCTCAGGCAAAGAAGGGCTGTGAGCAGCAAGGAGTCCTTGGTCTACACGCAGCACTCGCAGCTGTGGAAAAGGACCACAGGGATGGGATGACGGACTTGGCAAAGAGATACCTCGGAGCCCTGTGCATCCACCTTTGACCGTGCAATATGCTACCACATACTTCACAACTTGAACCTTGGGAGGTCAGACTTATGCATGGCAATCAAAATTGGCATGGTTATCACCAAATAATTGATCTATCAACTAGCCTTCCGCTGTCCTGAGGGTGGCAGTACACAATGCAGTGATGCACAATACTGCTGCAGCACAAAACCGTGCTCCATGCAGGTCAGGAAATTGTTTCACATCATGAACATACTGCTGCATGTCAATACAGCTTTGTACTGTGCACAATACTGCTTCATGCTGCTTCATACTGAACATAATGACAATCTTGGGTTGCACTGTCTGCACAGCAAAGACCGTACACCCCACCAAACCAGGGGGGCCACAGAGAATGCACTGTCTGCACAGCAAAGACCGTACACCCCACCAAACCAGGGGGGCCACAGAGAATTTTGTTTTTTAAAATCGCCCACACCACACAGTTTGAGGCAGGGACAGCGAGCATAGCAACTGAGAAATTAACAGTACCAGCGCCATAAACATTTGTAAACAATGACGAATTGTTGGTTTGGTTTGTTATCCACCTGAGTAAATGCAAAAAAAGTGTTTCATGGAACCAAAATCATGTGTACAGCAGGGGGGGGGGGGGGGCAATTCCTGAACACCAATGGGTCTACAACGAATCAAATTGGACAAACATAAACAATGCAAAACTTTTATATATTACTACATCCTTCCCCCTTAAATCTAGTTAACAACAAGCAAGCAAGAGTGCGAGAACCTCATGTTTCCATTAAACCAACATCTCTGTCCCAACGCTTCGGGCTCTACTCTACTCTAGCCATCTTTTGCATTGACGCATGCCCTTCACAAGTCCAGAGTTTGAGCCCCCAGCTCACTGGCAGTCTGGCCTATAGGCACCAAATCAGGAGGTGCCCTCCAAAATCTGTGCATTTTCAGGCCAAAAACAGCCATTTTCTGCCGAAAACAGCCGCAAAATCCATTGAAAACAAACAAACAAAAGAATACCGATGACATATGTTGTGACTAGCTTGGCTTTGCTGGGCATAATTCTACGATACCGAGAAACACCTGAAACATGGCCCTAAACTCCAAATGTCCATCTGTGCAGTTTGACGGCAAAGAGCCGCAACCCAAAAATGGGCCATATCTTGGGCTACGTGGCTCAAAAAACCATTCCAAGGACACCGGACACACCCACAGCCCCCCACTTTTTGTGGTTTCCACCAATCAGAAATGCTGCAATGGACGCCTCGACCCCTGTACCTGGGCACAAGGACATGCTCAGTCTGTGCACAGAGCCCAAACCAACCTGTGCCAAAAAGGGTCCACCAGGGGTCTCTAGGGGCTCCAAAATCAGTTTTCCCAAGTTTGTTCCTAGACCACTTGGAAACATCAAACAAATGTATGTTTTCAACCAGCTTTGAGCCTGCAATTTTCGGAAATTTTCAGGCCGTGATGTTTTTGTTGAATTTTGGATCAGGACTACCCATGGCGCAGGTCTCGCGCACACACCGGGGACCAAGACCCGCGCTTCACCGTAGTACTTTGCTATTTTTCCTGGCACGTTTCGCATCATTTGCAACGTGCTGTGCTTCAGTTTGGGATCCATCTATTTGGTAATTGCATGTTATCTTTCACCCATATAGAATTGAGCAGGCGCCCGCGAGCCCGAAACATGTCTTCGTGAATGCACATTTGTGGAGCCCTCTTGTGCATTTCTTGTGCCAACCTTGAGGTTCATCTTCGGTTCGGCCAAAGGCAAATTACGTAGCGGTTCAAATTTTCAATTTGCCATCAAGCTGTCTCGCGCCATTACCCCACACAAGAAGGAGAACAACAAACTGCACCATGGGAAACCCAAATTCCAATGGACCACCCACAACATCTACAGTGAATGGTAGATGTGCTAGGTACAGGGTTGAAGATAAGCAACAATATGGGAGGACAAAGAAGACGGATGCACCAAGCAAACAACATCGATGAATCGTGACATCCAAATGGGTGGGGCCTCCGGCTTATCATAACAATAAAACTGCTCATAATAGCACCGAATCAAGCTGGCCCAGGGGGCCGCACTATTGGTCCCCATTCAAAAACAAAGACCTGACGGAATAACCCCTCAATTGGTGCATGGAATACATTGCTATTCCAAACGAAATTAAACAATGCCAAACCAATGCTCAGATCCTCTGTATGGGGGGGGTGGAATAATAGGGCCATGAATCGACCAAAGGCTTATGATTGTCTTTGCTTATAGGTGACAGCAACCGCGTCACACAACGTGATTGGGACTAAGGAAGTCAAGGTTCAATCATGACAAGAGGATGTGGCGCTAATAGGTATATGCCCGTACCACATCAGACCACATGAAGTTCGTGTAAAGGGTGGTGAAATCTATAAACGTAGCCCTGAGGTCCGGCACGTTGGGTGCAGCCGACCAACATTAGGGGAATTTCAACTTCTTGGATGTCCGAGGGATTTCCCTGTCACTTGTGATACACTATGTACACTTCAAAGAAACACACAGTTGTATTTGCATCCCATTCAGCAACTTCAAAGAAACACACAGTTGTAATTGCATCCCATTCAGCAACGACATGCCAGTACACGTGTGCAGGGGTGGATTTTTGGTGAGTGCGTCCGCTATTTGCGTTTGAACTCCCATCCTACCTTTTAGAGCTTTTGTCTATTACACCCGCGCTTGGTGCTATTGCAGATGGGCTACTCTTTGTCTTGATTCACCCCTTTCCCGGTTACATGAGATGCACAACATACGTACATGCATGGCAAGACGTGACTACCAAGAGAAATCATACACGTGTTTCGCATTCATTATAATGCGGCTGTCTGCATTAATTGGGGCAATCCAAACAAGCATTCGTAGTACAGTCTGAAATGCCTCATTCCTTGCCTCCGGTTATTCTGCATCATGCAACTAGCCCTGAATCTCTGTTGCTGCTTCCAGACAGCTAAAATAATCTCACTCCTTGGGTTGGAACAACATATTTTCAATTAAGTGGACACATATGAGATGCCTACACAAGACTTGCTCTTGAATCCACATCAATTTGTTTGATATACTCTTGATGGGTGTGGATGGTGGGACCAAAAACTTTCGGAAATTTTCAGGCCGTGATGTTTTTGTTGAATTTTGGATCAGGACCACCCATGGTGCAGGTCTCGCGCACACACCGGGGACCAAGACCCGCGCTTCACCGTAGTACTTTGCTATTTTTCCTGGCACGTTTCGCATCATTTGCAACGTGCTGTGCTTCAGTTTGGGCTCCATCTATTTGGTAATTGCATGTTATCTTTCACCCATATAGAATTGAGCAGGCGCCTGCCAGCCCGAAACATGTCTTCGTGAATGCACATTTGTGGAGCCCTCTTGTGCATTTCTTGTGCCAACCTTGAGGTTCATCTTGGGTTAGGCCAAAGGCAAATTACGTAGCGGTTCAAATTTTCAACTTGTCGAACGAATGTATGTCTTCAGCCAATTTTGAGCAATAAATGACAAGCAAGCAAGCACGCCTCCCTTCAGTTTTGGCCATTACTCCATCCCAACATTTCGGGCTCTACTCTACTCTAGCCATCTTTTGCATTGACACATGCCCTTCACAAATCTGAAGTTTGAGGCCCCAGCACACTGGTGGCGGCCCAGGGTGCAGGCACCGAATTGGGAGGTGCTCTTCCAAATCTGCACAGTCTTGGCTGCCCAAAACCAAGAATGGGCCGTACCTTAGGCTAAATGGGCCTCGTGCACCTGCAAACACCCCACTTTTTGTGGTGTCCAACCCTCCAAACCGCCCAAACACATCCCTAAACCCCTGTGCCGGTGCCCGTTTGGCTCAAGCAAGCAGCAAGCTCGAGTCTAGTTAAACTGGTGCACACACCCCTCCTGTGATTCAGCACCCTTGTATGTGATTCCAGTGCCCATGGTGTGGTGCACACATCCTTTTGATTAGGGTCCACGTGAATGATGCAGGACACAATGGCAATACACGAACGACGTGGGGGGGCTGTGATGGTCCAGGGCTAAGCTAGGCTGGAGCTCTCCAAAAATCCTGGTGTTGTGTACCATAGCTATTTCATGCTACCTTGGTCCAGGGACAGGGACGTGATGCCGTACACTGCCCAAGCCGCACTGAAATGCACGACACTGCAAAAGGCAACACATGGCAAATAACACCTGAAGAAAAACAACTTCCTCCCAAAGAGGCATCAAGCTCCATGAGAGTGATCAAAGCATCAAATGTGGTTTTTGGCTGCAACATGTGCTTGGAAACATAGGTGCAAGGGCGGACAAAATGACGTTGTACTGGGGTACCCGGGTACGGGAGGGGGTAGTGGGGTCAAATTCCAAAAATTCATCAGGGGATCATTTTCTGTCCAAAAATGATTAGTTTACAGGGGGCTGAACTGAACTCAGATACCACAACTTGGAGTATGCTAAACGAACAACCCCAGAAAAGGGGGGTTATATGGCGTATGTGCCTCCGCTTGATCTAACAGCCCTGTTCGAGGTGATTTGGAACTGTTTGCCCGCCGCCCTGCACAGTCCAACCGTTTACACTCTCTGTGGGTTGCATAAGCACACATTATACATTTAAATTGACCGGTTTCTCAAATTGATATGCCTGCTAGCACCTGCAGAATGTACACTTGCTTGTGCAAATCTTTGGGTGGCCCAAAGTACAGTTGGAGGAGGGCAAATGCAACGACCCAACGGATGTGCAAAGGTGCAAAAAACATACCACGGCAAAATGGCTCAGAAAGATTTGACTGCGCACTGTGCACATCACCAGGCATGTGAAAAATACACAAAGAAAGCCTAAAACATGTGTTACATAAAATCTTTCATCATTGTGAGTGAGGTCACAATATTGCTGTACAGTGTGGAAGATTGCCTAAGCACTTTGTGCACCGTCCCCTGAAAGAACCTCCGCCGCAAAATTCCATTGCGCAGGTGGGGTGAAAAATACATGAAGAGAGCCTAAGACATGCCGTACACGGGACACAGAAACAATGTGAGTGGTCAAAATATCAAGATAGTCGATTCTTAAAATTCGCATTTTTGAGGGTGCAAAACTGCTGGAGCAGTTTGTAGACCAGTCCCATGGCCAGTTTAAAATGGGCCCAAAATGGGTCCATCTGGTCCACCCAGGGTAAAAATTGACTTTCTCCAAAAGTGATCCCAGACCACTGAGGAAATAATAGCCCAAAGCCTGTAGCTCCTCCACCCCCTGTTTCAAAAATGTACACACTTATCGAGTACTGTTGTGCACACATCTGAGCATGAAACAATGCTCTGCACGTGAATAGTGCTGTGCAACCATTCCGCGCACAGGCAATGCCTAAGAACCCCCGTTTTGGCTGGAGTTAATTTAGGCAGCCTCCAAACTTCCAAGACAGAGAAGGAAGGGTAGGCAGCCTGAGCGGATCGCCCAATCAGAGTGATTGTAATGGACAGCAAGTTTCCAGGTACCAGGACTGGCGGGCTGCGCAAACCAGCCCGTGGGAACCTCCTGCGGACAGGCTGCAGTGCGGTGCCAGTGCTTGTGCTTGGCTGCCTCTTTGGTTGCTACTACCAGTGATACTGGTGATGCCATGCAGCCCCCTTTTTCAAACTGCCAGCTGTCGTCACCCCACAGCTAGACACACACTCTGGGGTACTAAACATCACGGTCAAATTGCGAAGAGGCACCGAATTTTGGTCACTGCAAAAACTGAGTCACTGCAAAAAAAAAAAAGAGCCCCGCTCAGGGCACCACAATTATCCCATTATTATAGATTGAGCAATTGAACTGCGAAAAATGCATCACAGAAGACAGATGCAACATTGCAAATACTGAAATGGCACAGTGAGCATACTCGAATGGACACAACGGAGTGTCACCACCGCCAGTGTGAAGTCCCAGCTCCTCGGGCGTGTAGACTGTCAAACCATCCACCGTTTCTGAAAAATGTAATCAATGCAGGGAGCGATGTCCCAGTGCAGTCAGACAACCACAGCCACCCAATCATCTTATGATGGGGGCTGCTTGGGTTGGAGCTATAATTGCATAGAACACTACCCACTGAACACACGAGAAAAGGGGGCATCATTTGGTTCGTTTGACAATGAGGACCAAACAGCACTATCATTAGACAAGGGCAAGTCCCCGGGCCAGAGACTGAATGTGGCACGCAGTTGTGGCTGCATCATCTTTGTTGACCTCTTATTACTTGTTTCGGGTGTCAGTGCAATGAATCATGCTGCTGGCAACAACTGAATTGGCACTGGCTGGTGCCACCTGTGTAAGTGTACACTTGCCCCTGTTGGGTCCTGTGCACTCCTGGTGGTGGGGCAGCAGCATTTGGGTTTCCCCACAGATTGGCAACTGTTTCCAATCTCTGCCCACCCCTTCAATGAAAGCAAGGTTGAGGGCACTCTTCACTTCATCACTGTCTAACGCTCACCAAGCAACCGCCGTTGTTGTGTGCACTGTCTCATCACGTAACTGCTGTTGCTGTGTGCAATGTCTCACCCTGCAACCGCCTTTGTTGTGTGCACTGTCTCACCACGCAACCGCCACTGTTGTGTGCACTGTCTCACCACGCAACCGCCTTTGTTGTGTGCACTGTCTCACCACGCAACCGCCATTGTTGTGTGCATTGTCTCACCCTGCAACCGCCTTTGTTGTGCGCACTGTCTCACCACGCAACCGCCATTGTTGTGTGCATTGTCTCACCCTGCAACCGCCTTTGTTGTGCGCACTGTCTCACCACGCAACCGATATTGTTGTGTGCACTGTCTCACCACGCAACAGTGCACACAATAAAGGCCGCCCAGTGAGACAGTGCACACAACAAAGGCAGTTGCGGGATGAGATATCGCACACAACAACAGCGGTTGCGTGGTGAGATATCGCACACAACAACGGCGGTTGGAAGCGATTGATTCCACCTGCACTGAATAATTCCTCTCCTTTCCTGCATCCCCTGGGGCGTCCCATCACAGATTTTTGCCAGGGAACAATACATTGTGGTGTCTTTGCACCTCGTCTGTGTTGTAGTATTTTACAAATGTGGAAATATCTTTTTTGGAGGTTTGCGGCATTAAGTCTTTTTGGTGTTTTTCTCCCAGGTCCAGCAAAAACCGGAGTACTCTGTATACAATACCAATCATACAGCGAATTTACGAACATGCACTCACTAAACACCATGTCATCAAGAAATCCACAACCTCTGTTCCCTTGTTTCAGGCATCTTTGCGAGCACATCAGGTTTCCAATCCTTGCCATGCCTTACCAATGCACATATCAAGCAGAAACAATGAGCATTTCCTCCCCTAGCTGCTGTGAGTCACTTCTAAGCACCCAGGTAGGGCCTCCAGTATCCAGATTTGCCAAAGGCAACTGAATTTTCTCATGTGGGTAGCCCGGTAGCTGTACTTGAATGTGTTGACCAGAAATATTCTGACGTATTGTTTAGTGTTCTATTGATTTGTGTCCGGTGATTGACATGTCCTCAAATTGTCACCAAATGACCATCCAAAGACGTCTCCGGCCCCCTTGGGGCTGCCTGTGGGATCAACCCAACATGGCAATTTTTCGCTCTACTCATGCTGAACACCACGAACTCCTAAAATGGCGGCCAATTAGGTGGGGCCAATGTGGGCTACCTGAAGATAAAGCCCAGGATCTCTGCCATTGGTTCTGGGTCCAAGAAAAGGACATTACTTGTGGTACATTGTGCACTGTAAGTAGGGGACCGGGGGGGGGGGGGGCTTGGTGGTACACGTACTCAAATTGCCACTGTGCCGAGCTCTCATGCAGATCAGAACAACCCTAGGAGCGCGATTTTTCAGCCAACCCTTGCTGGTCTGAGTGAGGCTCACTAATGGGCCCATTTGGATTGGCCGGAGATAGGACTTGTGCCCACCCCCATTGGTTCTGTGTGGAAGAACAAACCTGGATGTGGAATGGGCAAATTGTGAAACATACACTTTCGCACCCCCACCCCCTGGATATGGCTTTTCACAAAGGGGGGTGGGTTTGAGTAGCTCCAACCACAAACAATTTGGGGAATGATTTCATCGCACACAAAAAAAACTAGGATTTCACAAGAGGTTGCAGCATGTCGTGTTTTTCTTTAATGATGGCTATGATGTGTCTTTGAATGCACCTAGAACCTGCAGTGGAGCCCGAAAGGGTCTCCGACTCGGTCGGAGAGAGCCTTTGTTAGAGGAGAAGCGGTGGCTCCCAACCCACCTCATGCTTTCGTTTGTTGAGGTGCTCGTTGTTGCTTTTTCGGTGCACAAAAACTCACCGTCGGTGCACACCCCTTGTGGTGCTCTCCAAACCTAAACTGTGCTCCAGGAAGGTTCCACACATAGTAAGACCATGGGCTACAAATTAGCGCCATTGAAATGGAGGGATGCATTCTTTTTGCAGCAACCAATGCAAGAAAAAGAATTTATCGGAGCGACATCCATTTTCGAAAAACGGCACTCAAATCTGTCAACAAAGTGGTCTTGGTCTGCACACCTCCAACATTGGAATGGGCAACGATGCGCACAAAATGAAAACCGCCGAGGCCATCTTGAACCACATTACCTACATGATTAGCCATCTTTTGGGAAACCACCACCGAAAGACTTGTTGCCACAATGACGGTCGCATCTCCTTGCAATTTTTGATCCACCACTGGGTATCAATGGGTGCCGCCCGTCCCCGGATACCCGGCTTTACTCCTCTGCCTCTTCCCATACGCGGGAGGTTTATGGTCCAAGGGGGCGGTTTGCTTGTGCATGTGCGTCATGAATGGGCACTCGCCACAAAATCGAAGGATACGCCACAAGCATCACACTTCTGCCTGATTTCATCCCACGGCTGTCTGCAAATAAATCATCGTCATCGGCATTAGCACGAGACTTTGACCGACGCTCTGTTGCACGAACAAGTAAGGAACGAAAACAAGAAGATACGGATCACGCAACGACTTCATGTCGGTCAAAAATGGGATGAAGACGAAGATACCACACAAGCACAACTCAACATTGCATCGGCGAACCATCTAGGGAATGTCACTTGCACCACCTTGGTTGCCGTTTGTTAAACGAAGGTGTTGCCTTTTTGATTAGAATTACGGCATTCTTCCAGGGTGCGCTCAACCAATTGTTAACACCAAAACAACCTCTGTGGCCGGTCGGCAATCTTTAGCATGCTTTCTGCCTATTGCTTTGAAAATTTGACATACTAGATTTTGCACTTCAATTGCAAGCACGCGTTGTGATGTGTTGCAATTGAAGGAACCCCTAAGCGATGAAGATGTCGTGTTGTAAACGCGATGTATTTTGCATCTTTACTTTTGCAACGTGCATTCGACAACAAAAATCAAGTACCCCACAACTCCACTCCAAGCAAAAGTCTAACTCGCTTTACATGGTCTCGTTGTGAGTTGCTACCCTCCGTGACGAAACGATTCAACATGGTAGGCACAGCGCCATGACAACATGCAGTCATCATTGGACATACCAACTTTCGTCGGGGGTGCCTTTGCCACACTTGGAGTCTGTTGTGGAATGCCAAGAGGAATCCAAAGAGCAAACGTCGAGCATCCGCCGAATCCAAAGGAATGCGTGCACAAGGGCGCTTCGTTTCGTTCTCTCGAAGGTTGTCATTGAACCTTTGGCGCCCGTTGTTCGTGCGAGTATGATCAACATGATCACCCACCCTCCTCACGGATCTACGCCCACCAATGGACCATATTCTATCCTCATGCACAAGGTGGTGCATGCACCTCGACAAATTTAGAGAAAAATAGATAGATTTTTGAATCACCCAATTCAACCTCACCCAACTGAAAAGCTTCCATGTGACACAAATTCCTCGAGACAAATCGGCTCATTTTTTCACACAACTACATGAACCATACTTTTTGTGGGGCAGTACGCTGCGTTGAGTCTTCAGCGCGTTTGGTGCAACTTTGCTTGCGTTCCTTCAGCGATGCGAACACGTCGGCAATAGCGTCTCCGGACTTTGCGAGGGCGAAAGGCCTTACCGAAGGTAGGGAGCATGGGATATTTAGAGGAAGCAGAGCGAGCTTGAGAGACAAACACGCACTCGTAGAAATGGTGGACAATGCTTTGGCAAATGCAACGAGTGCAATAGGTTGGCACATAGTACATGGTTCACAACGAGAGGAGGGCGAGATGCAACCGCAGTTCCTTCTACACAAGATGGATTACACAAGCATTTTCCAAATTTCCGTTTGCCATGGGTCAAAGAGACAATAATCAAAGAGACGATAATTGAAAATGAAGGTCGTCCTACACCACAAAAGCGTAAGAATGTTCACGATGCTTCGTCGTATAGCAACCGTATCCAATGCGTGGACACCAAGAATGACCACAAAAAATAACGCACCACGCGTAATTGGCGGACGCGACCGAGGTGGAAGCCAAATTAAGCTTTCAAGGGGTTATATGAGGAGGGTTCGTCAAGGAACAACCCGCCGCAACGCCAACGCCACGATGTTTCCAACACACTTGGGGGCTTTTTTCTTTGGCGCTACGTCGACGGCTACTGCCTTCCGCTTCATACCCGTCATACTGTGGCGACTTCGCGAAATCTTAGAAGAGCACGTTCAACTTTGGCGAAGTTTGAGTTTTCTTGCAAAATAGCGAGGGGTTATATTGCGCTTTGGCTTCTAATGAGGCCCAACCGGGTGTGTCAAAGCCGCCATGCCTAGTTCAATTTCCACAATCATATGAATGGGCGATTCTGGAATGTTTCAAACAAGAGAGCTGCACTCTCTTCTCGGGTGGGTTCGAAACGGGTCCACTCCTCCGCGTAGTATGTTGTAACCCTCATGGGTTTGCGCAAGCCCCCCCCCCCTCCACCACCCAAACACGGTCAGTGGTGTCATAGTCCAAACTCAATCAAAGCACAGCATCTTCATGTGCGCCATTGTGAGGTGACCCCTCGTCGAGGCTTCATTGTTAAGTCGCAATGAATTGAACTATCGGTGGCGAATTCAAGATTATGGTAGACGTTTGCTAAAAGCCACTAGTTGCCCATTGGCTGGTGATTTGCCTTGGTTGGTTCCGCTTCTAGCCGCCAAAGGGCATGGTCGAACTTATTGTGGTGGTGTAATGTTTCCATTCAAACGCGGCATTCGTGTGCGAGAGGTTCACGTTCTCAGAGAGTTACTTGAGGTTTCCTTCAACACGAAGGGATGCAACGCACCAAACAGATCACCCACGCTTTCGAGAATGTTTTCCGAGCAAAGCGTCGTCAAAGGGTGAGTCGAGCACAATTGCCGCTGGTACATTCTGCTTCCTTCACAGCTCCTGGGAACGGCATTGAGCTCAACACACGGCAATTGACAAAGTGACAGAATTTTTACCGAAGAGCGTAAGCTTGAGGTTCCATCCCGAGAAATGATGTGAACGGGTTGATGCTTTCAGATATATATGCGCGCCGCGATCTGGCATCTGGCGGATTTTGCGATTTCGATTTCTGCCGCCAGAAATCGATCTGAATGCATTGCTGTCCGAAAATTTATGCAGATGAGCACCTCTGAAATTATCATGCGCGAAACAGCGCGATTTTTTGATCGGCGGTGCATATCCGCAATTTTGGCATCTTGATGCACAGTGCTCAAGTTTGGATGCCAAAATCGTGACCAAGGTCCAAAACTAGATTCATTCAACTTTCGGGTTATTCGACGTTGAGGTGGTAGGCCAGAGATCTAAATTTTTCGGATTTTAATATATTTCACCCTTAACAAGCTTAGAGCTCAGCCCGCTTAACATGCTAGCTTGCCATGCCCATGGTCATACACCATGGCTCAAGCATTGAACCCACTACCTTTCCTTTGCACCAAAATGACTTGCAAAACATCAATGTTGGCCCTTGTGGCCTCCTTTTGCCACGTAGGTTGGGAGCACAAATGTTGAAAAGGAAAGCTGTCTTCACTTCACATTGTTAGTGTCATACTGCGAACAACATCCTAGCCTAAAGATGTTGTAGACAAGCGTTGGGTGCAAGGGGGCCGAAGCCCCTTTTGCCAAAAAGAGTTAACAACAATAGATAGTAAAATGTAAAATGAGTTTTGCAGGTTACATCTCAACATACCTATTAGTTTACGTATTTTCATTTCAAAAGATTCTTCAACATCTAGTTTGAAATTTGGGTGTTTGTGCCTATCGTTTGAGCAACTATCGTGTGCCCATCTTGGTGCCCATGCCTACCTACCTACAATCTGAGCAAAGGTATCCAGCCTTTGGGCACAGTAATGGGTTTTTTTGGTGCATGGGGGTTGCCCCCCGGCGAGCATAACACAATAGCGGCCTAACCACGGGCAAGTGAGCGTTCATGGCGAGCCGAAGTTCATCGAAGGACAGCAGCCATATGTACAGTAACTCAGGGGGTGTGACCGTGCTCCAAAATGCACCAAAGGCTTGGTTACTGTGGGCCGTGGCTTCGCCATTAGCCCTGTGGTTGGTGTTATGACGCGAGACGAATCGAAAATAAAAGGGACTCTATATATATTTATATATATATATATAGAAATCAGAAACAAACAAATAACCCCGGCCTTAGAACATCTGGGTATCATAAAAGACCTCCAGTTAAGTGGAAAACACTGACTTCAGAGAAGTTCGGAAAGCTCTGAGAACCGAGTGATGGCTGTGGTGTTTTTACCGTAGTATTTGAGCTGTTGCCGTTTTCAAATTGACCTCACAGGCTAAGGGACTCACAGGCCAACTTCAGCGTTCAAGGGGACGGGAACGAGGATCTCAGGGTACTTTATCAATCTGTTGGCATGCAACGTAAGGGCAAACGCCGTTTGTGAGCGGGCTCGGAGCACTGGAAGGCTGCGTTCTTTTAATCCAGGTACCACAGGACTTCCGGGGACGGCTCGCGAGGTTCCGGTATCCAGAACCAGCAATGGTAGTATCCAAAGCCTTCAGGTTCATACCACCAGTGAATGCCGAGGTACCACATGACAGCAGTGGATGGGGAAAAAGGCTGTAAATTGGATGATTGACTGGAAGGTGTACGAAAAGGAGCTGGAAGAGGGCATCAAAAATGTGCTGACACAAATGTGGTCCCATCTCATCGATCTGTCAAATGGTGTCAGGAAGTTAGGGGGGGGGGGTGCAGATCGCAGGTGGTGAAGATGAGGAGGACGGGAAAGAAAGACAAATAGAAAAAAGAAAAAGAGGGGGGGAGAAACTGGTCACCCGGAGACCAAAGCGGGGCAGAAAACCCCCAGTCGCTTGCGGAGCTTAGTTTCTTTTCACGATGGCTTTTTTAGGGTAACGTGTTCCTAAGTGGGTAGTTACGGTAAATTAAGTAGCTGGGATTTGGTTTTTTTGTTTTTGCTGTGAACGTGTCTGTGTTTGTGGGGGTGTTTATTGGCGACTGTTGTGTTTGTCCTTTTTGGGTAGGTCAACAGGGTGGGGTTGTCAGACGAAGTGCTGTAGATGGAGTATTGGTTGTTCCATGGGTTGTCTTCGGAATCTGGTTGGAGTAAGTGCAAATCGTTAATTGGGTTTTGTCTGAGCCAGGTTTGTGTCTCTTGCAGTGCTGTTTTGAGTCGTTTTCTTCTGTATTTAAAGGCTGTTTTTAGGTTTTGTAGGTGTTGGAAGTAGGGAGTGTTGGGTGGGATTGCTCTTAGTGCATTACTGAGTGAGTTGGGAATGAGCGTGCGGATGTAGTTTCTTCTTTCTCCTTTTGATGCATGTAGCCACCAGTCGATGACTGGGCACAGTAATGGGTTTAGCCGGTTACATTGGAGAATAAATTGGAACATATATGAGTTAGTTTGCGGATTTGGTTTTCACAATTTTCTTTGACATCCCGTTTGACGCTCGAGGCTCCACAGGCCGAAGGCCGTTTGATTACCGAAGAGCGTAAGTTTGAGGTTCCACCCCGAGAAACGCTGGGAATGTCAGACACTTTGGGGTATATACATATGATATAGCTTCCGTCTATATCGCGGACAGGCGGCGCGCGCGCGTGTCGTCTGGCGGATTTTGCGATTTCAATTTCTGCCGCCAGAAATCGATCTGAATGCATTGCTGTCCGAAAATTTATACAGATGAGGACCTCTGAAATTATCATGCGCGAAACAGCGCGATTTCTTGATCGGCGGTGCATATCCGCAATTTGGGCATCTTGATGCACATTGCTCAAGTTTGGATGCCAAAATCGTGAGCAAGGTTGAAAACTAGATTCATTCAACTTTCGGGTTATTCGACGTTGAGGTGGTAGGCCACAGATCTAAATTTTTCGGATTTTAATATATTTCACCCTTAACATGCCAACTTAGAGCTCCGCCCGCTTAACATGCTAGCTTGCCATGCCCATGGTCATACACCATAGCTCAAGCATTGAACCCACTACCTTTCCTTTGCACCAAAATGACTTGCAAAACATCAATGTTGGCCCTTGTGGCCTCCTTTTGCCACGTAGGTTGGGAGCACAAATGTTGAAAAGGAAAGGTGTCTCCACTTCTTACCGTTGCCAAGGTGTCCTATTGTGGACAACATGGTAGCGCAAAGATGTTGTAGACACGAAGCGCCAAGGGTTAAGAGCGAGGGGGTCAAAGGCCCCCTTGCCAAAAAGAGGGGGTAACAATAAATAGTAAAATGGGTTTTCCCGATTACATTGGAACATATCTATTAGTTTAGGGATTTTCATTTCAAAAGATTCTATGACAACCCGTTCTACGTTTGGCTATGTGTGCTTATCGTTAGGGCAACTATCGTGTGCCCCTCGGTGCCCATAGGTACCTACCATCTGAGCAAAGGTACCCATCCTTTGGGCAGAGTAGTGGGCTTACCCGGGTACATTGGAGGGTACATTGGAACATATATGAGTTAGTTTGCAGATATTGTTTTCAAATTTTTATTGGACGACCCGTTTGATCCTCTCGATCCAAAATTTTCGGATTTTAATATCTTGCACCCAGTTTAGTCATTTTGTGCGCTTAACATGCCAGCTTAGAGCTCAGCCCGCTTAACATGCTAGCTTGCCATGCCCATGGTTATACACCATGGCTCAAGCATTGAACCCACTACCTTTCCTTTGCACCAAAATGACTTGCAAAACATCAATGTTGGCCCTTGTGGCCTCCTTTTGCCACGTAGGTTGGGAGCACAAACGTTGAAAAGGAAAGCTGTCTCCACTTCCCATTGTTGGTGTCATATTGCGGACAACATCCTAGCCCAAAGATGTTATAGACAAGGGTTGGGTGCAAGGGGGCCGAAGCCCCTCTTGCCAAAAAGTATGAACAACAAAATATAGTAAAATGTAAAATGAGTTTTCCGGGTTACATTGGAACATACCTATTAGTTTACGTATTTTCATTTCAAAAGATTCTTCGTCATCTTGTTCAATGCAATAGGTTTGGCATAGAGAGGTACACGAAGCCATAGGAATAATAGCGCAGGCCCCCGACAGAAGCGCGATCGCGCACAGCGCAAGCGCAGTGCCAACACCGAAGAGATGAACAGACGAAAGGACTGAAGGTGGACTGTAGATTAAATGTCGTATGTTGCAGTGTGTTTCATTATTTTTAATGCAATGCACTACTGTGTTGTTGTTATGCAGTAACAACAAGATGTTCAATTGATTCTGACGGACAAGATTATCCAGGTGCTCGTGGGAGATTGGGATTGAAGGATTTTAATTTTATTATGAAAAACAAAATGCCGCTGGGAATAAAAAAATCCGTTTGCACGATTGAGGAGCAAAAAAGATAGACGCGAGGTGTGTTGGAATTATAATCTTGTTGTTACTGGGCTGCCGAGGATTCTGCTATGAGGAGTGACAAAGAGGACAACGCCCAGCAGAGTACGGTGGACGACCCAACGACCACGAAGAGGTCACCGCTGAAGGAGACACCGTCCAGCCTGCAGCGACGGCGGCAAGCAATAGCTGAAGAGATTGGAGAACGACGCATAAGCGCGGCGGTGGGACGTTTGCTTAGCATGCAGATATGTGATCACGGCCCAACGCCACATGTTGCCTCAGAGCGCCACCAGCGACAGGTGCAGGAGTTTGAAGGGTTTTGCGCGGACAAAGGCGCACAGGCCCAGTGCTGCCAATATGACTGTGCCCGTCATGAAGAGTGCCATGGTGCTTTGGCTATGATCCACGGAGGAGTCCTACGTTGTTTGGTCATGAAGAACATACTGGTGCGGCAGACGACAACGCCCCAACAGCCGCCGTTGGAGAGGTCGCTTGAAGACTTGATTCACAAGCAAGCACGGCGGCGCTACTGGTATGAGAAGTTAACAGCGATCAACCACGTGGCGGCGAAGGAGATACAACGCCAGATGGAGCAAGCACAAGCAGAAATCACGCTGCATCAACGACGGCAATCCACGAAATCGGTGGGATTCTACGAGTTCGATGAGGAGGAGGAGGATGAACACGAAGCGCCGGACGAGAGTACAGGAGCTCCAGACATACAGCACGAGAGTACACAAGTACATGAAGCGCCGGACGAGCGTACGCGAGCTCAAGACACGCCGCACGGAAGTACACCAGTCCAGGGAGCGCCAGGCGAGAGTACTATCACCAAGGCCCTGCCACAATTCCACGCGGTCCACACAGTGCGCCGACGCCATCATCACTCCAAGGGACGAGGACGAGAACGACAGCCTCCAGAGGGCTGACGTGATGACCACTTCATTGTGCAGCATCAACCACACCGACTTCCACGCTTTACCAAAAAAGTTTATTTCGACTTGATCATCACATTGCTGAGGTACGACCGCCGCCAGACCAAGGATTGTGATTGGGGCGTGAACCCCATGTCTGCCGTTGGACGCGGAATGGTCACGTTGTAAGCGAGAGCCAGGGCCAGACTATGGATGGTGATTGGGTGCCGACCAACACGCATACTCGCACAGGGAGGCGAGCCCCCCTTTCTTTACGCCAAGGCCCTCGCAACGTGTGACGACGCCCGATAGTTGGGGCAGAGGAATGCCTAAATGGGTGAGGAGAGGAGACAGCGTCACCCCTGGGGCTGGAGCTAGGTATGCCTGCAGAGGGCCCTGCTTTTTGAGCCGCGCTGAAGTGTGCCTAAGGTGTGACGACGGCCCATGGATGGCTGCGCACCGAGACAGCTCCCATCAGGGGAGCCGGGCCATGGCAGGCAGCATCGCAAAGTGGCAAGTCGCGGACTGAAATGGGGATAGAATTTACCCCAGGGATCCACCAGTACCAGTGAGCATGGCCATGACCGCCACGCGTGTGAGACGGATCGGCAAACAAACATCCGGTGGGACTGGATGCCTGGGAAGCTTATGACAGACACCGACCTGTATTGTGCACACTCCAGCAAGCAACAAACCTGGGACTACAACGAGAGGACTCTTGGTCTCTGTGGGCGTTCAACTACGCCAATGAATACACTCGACATGGGGTTCGCCTACCTGGGGCTGCCTACAACAACGCCAGCACACACGCCCATGTCTGCCTGCTTTGGTCCTGGTTAAGCATTAACGACCTACAGGGTTATAATTTTGAGTCTTTGAAGCCACACTTACTTCTGAAGCCGCGCCACTGAGCTGTGCACGCTCTTCCGGCGTTCATATTATATTATTATTTTTTTCTACATCCACAGGAACCTCCTATATAATTTTTGCATTGTTTCAACATCTATCTGTCTGAGTGCGAGGAGAGAGCATGGCATACAGGCATGGCCTGGGTGTATATACCTGGAACCACAAGGCCAGCAATCCAAGCCAAGGCTGTACGTGGTACCGTGGGCTGTCAGCAGAACTATAAACGGATGTCCAGAAATTGGTGCAGGATATCCTGAGTTTTGTTTGCAGGGTTGCCGGGCTGGGGCAGGGTGAGTGTTTTTTTTGTGATTTTGTTGACACAGCAACAGTGAAATTGCTGCGGGGTAAGTAGTAAATACCATGTCTTAGGATAGAAGTATAGAGAGGGGTACCCACACCCACAAGACAGGCCGGGTGATGACCCCCCAGAGGGGGAAAAGAATCTGAGTGTCTGTGTGCAAGTGAGGTCCATGCAAAACCTATATATCTTCTTTTTCAGCACACAACCACACCATTCATTTTTCACTGGGTAGTGATAGTTGTGGCTTGGGAGGGGAGTGCAATAGGTTTGGCATAGAGAGGTACACGAAGCCATAGGAATAATAGCGCAGGCCCCCGACAGAAGCGCGATCGCGCACAGCGCAAGCGCAGTGCCAACACAGAAGAGATGAACAGACGAAAGGACTGAAGGTGGACTGTAGATTAAATGTCGTATGTTGCAGTGTGTTTCATTATTTTTAATGCAATGCACTACTGTGTTGTTGTTACTTGCAGTAACAACAAGATGTTCAATTGATTCTGACGGACAAGATTATCCAGGTGCTCGTGGGAGATTGGGATTGAAGGATTTTGATTTTATTATGAAAAACAAAATGCCGCTGGGAATAAAAAACTCCGTTTGCAGGATTGAGGAGCAAAAAAGATAGACGCGAGGTGTGTTGGAATTATAATCTTGTTGTTACTGGGCTGCCGAGGATTCTGCTATGAGGAGTGACAAAGAGGACAACGCCCAGCAGGGTACGGTGGACGACCCAACGACCACGAAGAGGTCACCGCTGAAGGAGACACCGTCCAGCCTGCAGCGACTGCGGCAAGCAATAGCTGAAGAGATTGGAGAACGACGCATAAGCGCGGCGGTGGGACGTTTGCTTAGCATGCAGATATGTGATCACGGCCCAACGCCACATGTTGCCTCAGAGCGCCACCAGCGACAGGTGCAGGAGTTTGAAGGGTTTTGCGCGGACAAAGGCGCACAGGCCCAGTGCTGCCAATATGACTGTGCCCGTCATGAAGAGTGCCATGGTGCTTTGGCTATGATCCACGGAGGAGTCCTACGTTGTTTGGTCATGAAGAACATACTGGTGCAGCAGACGACAACGCCCCAACAGCCGCCGTTGCAGAGGTCGCTTGAAGACTTGATTCACAAGCAAGCACGGCGGCGCTACTGGTATGAGAAGTTAACAGCGATCAACCACGTGGCGGCGAAGGAGATACAACGGCAGATGGAGCAAGCACAAGCAGAAATCACGCTGCATCAACGACGGCAATCCACGAAATCGGTGGGATTCTACGAGTTCGATGAGGAGGAGGAGGATGAACACGAAGCGCCGGACGAGAGTACAGGAGCTCCAGACATACAGCACGAGAGTACACAAGTACATGAAGCGCCGGACGAGCGTACGCGAGCTCAAGACACGCCGCACGGAAGTACACCAGTCCAGGGAGCGCCAGGCGAGAGTACTAACACCAAGGCCCTGCCTCAATTCCACGCGGTCCACACAGTGCGCCGACGCCATCATCACTCCAAGGGACGAGGACGAGAACGACAGCCTCCAGAGGGCTGACGTGATGACCAGTTCATTGTGCAGCATCAACCACACCGACTTCCACGCTTTACCAAAAAAGTTTATTTCGACTTGATCATCACATTGCTGAGGTACGACCGCCGCCAGACCAAGGATTGTGATTGGGGTGTGAACCCCATGTCTGCCGTTGGACGCGGAATGGTCACGTTGTAAGCGAGAGCCAGGGCCAGACTATGGATGGTGATTGCATGCCGACCAACACGCATACACGCACAGGGAGGCGAGCCCCCCTTTCTTTACGCCAAGGCCCTCGCAACGTGTGACGACGCCCGATAGTTGGGGCAGAGGAATGCCTAAATGGGTGAGGAGAGGAGACAGCGTCACCCCTGGGGCTGGAGCTAGGTATGCCTGCAAAGGGCCCTGCTTTTTGAGCCGCGCTGAAGTGTGCCTAAGGTGTGACGACGGCCCATGGATGGCTGCGCACCGAGACAGCTCCCATCAGGGGAGCCGGGCCATGGCAGGCAGCATCGCAAAGTGGCAAGTCGCGGACTGAAATGGGGATAGAATTTACCCCAGGGATCCACCAGTACCAGTGAGCATGGCCATGACCGCCACGCGTGTGAGACGGACCGGCAAACAAACATCCGGTGGGACTGGATGCCTGGGAAGCTTATGACAGACACCGACCTGTATTGTGCACACTCCAGCAAGCAACAAACCTGGGACTACAACGAGAGGACTCTTGGTCTCTGTGGGGGTTCAACTACGCCAATGAATACACTCGACATGGGGTTCGCCTACCTGGGGCTGCCTACAACAACGCCAGCACACACGCCCATGTCTGCCTGCTTTGGTCCTGGTTAAGCATTAACGACCTACAGGGTTATAATTTTGAGTCTTTGAAGCCACACTTTTTTTCTGAAGCCGCGCCACTGAGCTGTGCACGCTCTTCCGGCGTTCATATTATATTATTATTTTTTTCTACATCCACAGGAACCTCCTATATAATTTTTGCATTGTTTCAACATCTATCTGTTCGAGTGCGAGGAGAGAGCATGGCATACAGGCATGGCCTGGGTGTATATACCTGGAACCACAAGGCCAGCAATCCAAGCCAAGGCTGTACATGGTACCGTGGGCTGTCAGCAGAACTATAAACGGATGTCCAGAAATTGGTGCAGAATATCCTGAGTTTTGTTTGCAGGGTTGCCGGGCTGGGGCAGGGTGAGTGTTTTTTTTGTGATTTTGTTGACACAGCAACAGTGAAATTGCTGCGGGGTAAGTAGTAAATACCATGTCTTAGGATAGAAGTATAGAGAGGGGTACCCACACCCACAAGACAGGCCGGGTGATGACCCCCCAGATGGGGAAAAGAATCTGAGTGTCTGTGTGCAAGTGAGGTCCATGCAAAACCTATATATCTTCTTTTTCAGCACACAACCACACCATTCATTTTTCACTGGGTAGTGATAGTTGTGGCTTGGGAGGGGAGTGCAATAGGTTTGGCATACAGAGGTACACGAAGCCATAGGAATAATAGCGCAGGCCCCCGACAGAAGCGCGATCGCGCACAGCGCAAGCGCAGTGCCAGCACAGAAGAGATGAACAGACGAAAGGACTGAAGGTGGACTGTAGATTAAATGTCGTATGTTGCAGTGTGTTTCGTTATTTTGAATGCAATGCACTACTGTGCTGATGTTACTTGCAGTAACAACAAGATGTTCAATTGATTCTGACGGACAAGATTATCCAAGTGCTCGTGGGAGATTGGGATTGAAGGATTTTAATTTTGTTATGAAAAACAAAATGCCGCTGGGAATAAAAAAATCCGTTTGCAGGATTGAGGAGCAAAAAAGATAGATTCGAGGTCTGTTGGAATTATATTGAATTCTCCCCCGCAGGGGACTGGCTTCTGTGGGGGTCGGGGTGTTTGGGGCCCCTGACCCCGCGCCAGAAGCAGTGACCAACTACTACGTTACGCCACCCCCCCCCCCCCCTGGAAGACAGCCCTTCTCAAAACCCTTCCATTCATCCCCTTAAAATGATCGCAATGGAATCCTAAGAACGCGACTTTTCTCCTTTTCGGCCAATGAAGGTCGTTTTGGTGAATAAGGACCGTTTTAAGCAGCTTTTTGGGCAGTCTCCGAAAATATGGGGCTGAATTTGGTATTGGCTCCTGCTTGCAAAGTTGTAGCATGTGATAGCCCCTCAAAATGATCGACTCGGGCCAAAACGTCAGAAAAGTAACCTCATTGGCCAAATCTGGTGCTGTTTTGATGATTTACGGTCAATTTGGTGCGTTTTTTGGCAGTTCTTTGCCATATTTTTTTCGCCATATTTGGCATGTATACTTGCTGCCCATCTGGCAAGCCTTTTCCGCCCATGGGACGACCATATTGTGCAAGAGGCAGGAGGCAGCACCCGCTAGGCTCCGTTGTTGTGGGGCTTGGCCCACAAAAACGGAGCCTAGCGGCCGGCGCTGGCGCCGTTGATCCCGTGTTTTCATGGTTTTCACCTTCTCCGCCTTTGAATGGTCTTCTTGCCTTTGTGTTCCTTGTCCTCCCCGTTCTCATCTGAACACCCGTGCGACCCCACCTCGTGCAACTTTCCCCCACTTGTTCAATTTGGGCCCCCCGGCCCGCCTTGCCACGTGCGCGGAGAGGGGGAGGGGAGGGGACATTAACACAAAATGACAATATCCCGGCTACTAAGGAAATGAAACACGGCTTGCTAGGCTTGGTTGATGAGGGGTGTGCCCCTCATCAACCAAGCCTAGCATCTGGCCGAACGGCCACATGAATTTTATGTATGTTTTGCGTGTATTTTTTTGTGACATTTTCACACATTGCATTTGTGCCGTCAACGACATGCTTTACAGGGATACTATTTATTGCAGTTTCCCACACTCTAGATCACCGCCTTCATCCCCTTGTTCAAGTCGCCCACTGGCGACAGATGTGTGGAACGGCCGCTGCGGGGAGGGACCCGTGCGGGCGCCGACGTCTGTAAAACTCCAACCTAGTTGTCCGGCGCCGACATTTTTTGAACGACCCCCCCCTTTTCGCCGAACAAACCGACACTTCCGCCCCTAGATTTGCTTGCATCGAGCTGGAGATGAAGGAAAATTCACTCCCAGCCCCAATCGCATGCAGAAACCCGATGTGTCAGTGAAAATTGCCTCAAATCGAGATTATGCCTGCCGAATCGTGTCCCGCAGGTCAAACTCTGTGGATGTGGATCCATTCATGGTAATTTTGGGGCTTTTTCGTGAGGATCCAGGTAATGAGGGAAAAAGGTGAGACCCGCAGGCCCGCGTAGCACATAATATTATCATATCTTTGATTTGCACATAGTAGCATCTACGGAAGTATCACACACTACAGTATAACCTACCGTTCCTGGTTCACCACAGAATTCGAGTTTAGAATGAGACTTGCTTACCGTTGCCATGTTTTCCACTTCCTGTTGTTGGAGACAAGTATGAAGCACGATATCGACACATTGCGGAACCGGAAGTCAGATCGCTCAAGGAGATTGGTGCCAGTATGTCAATGGTTGGTGCTTTGCATTTTGAACCTTTCGGTTTCCAGATTGGGTTTGGTAGCTGACTTTCCATTTTGGTTGTCCTAGGTCGGACTGTGTCATTGTGTATCCGACAGGCGCTGGGTGTGTGATGCTGTGTCTGGCGCGCTGGGTGTGTGATTGTGTGTTGGGCGCGCGCTGGGTGTGTCCTTGTGTGTCCTGCGCGCACCCGGTGTGTGTCTTTGGCGTGTTGGCGCGGTGTGTGTGTGTCATTCGTATGTCAGCGCGCTGTGTGTGTGATCTGTGTGTCAGGGCACTGTGTGTGTGTCAGCGCGCCGCGCAAAGTGTTAGTGTGTTTGCCGCGCGCTGGGTGTGTGATGCTGTGTCTGGTTCAGGTTTGAGGTTTCGGGTTGGAGATTGAGTTCCGGTTCGGGGTGAGTTACGAGAGAGTGTGTGTGTGTTTGTGTGTGTGTGTTACGAATGTGCTTGTAGCTGAGTTACGAGTGTGCTTGTGTTGCGGATGTGCTGGTGGGTGAGTTACGAGTGTGATGGTGTTACGAATCTGCCTGTGGGTGAGTTACGAGTGTGTGGGTGCCGAGATTGTGCTTGTGGGTGAGTTAGGAGGGTGATGGTGTTACGAATCTGCCTGTGGGTGAGTTACGAGTGTGTGGGTGCCACGATTGTGCCTGTGGGTGAGTTACGAGTGTGTGGGCGGTACCCAGAACCTATGGCCCATGGCCCGGAGGCCTGTGAGCCGTCATACCCATGTGAAAGCCGTTGACACCGGCTGTCAGCGGGATATTCCTGTTCTCCAATCCACGAAATGTGGAATCCGATTTCTAACCATTAAATCGATGTAGAATTACCATAATTTTATTGTCTTGGTCGATTTCCGGTCAGAAATCGGTGAAATACCCGATTTCTACCGCTTTTTCTAATTGTCGTGAAATCGCCGCCTGTTGTCGCCTGTTCGCGCGCTTTCGTCGCTTCTCTGTGGCGAGTTTTGTGAGGGATTTTTCTCGAGTACCTTTGAGGTTCTAAGAGAACTTAAGGGCTGGATCTAGAGGATTTTCCCTGTACTTTCATCTGGTGTGTTCACCAGAATTTTTCGCCGTTGCGTCTGAGAGAAAATCAGCGCGCAAGCTTTTCCGTCGATCGCTCGAACTCATGGTTCTCAAGGACCATGAGTTCGGACGGAACCCTACATCCCCCCCCCTATGCCTTTCATCCATGCCCCTTTCACGTGGGCATATCACTTTGTATAGGGAAGCGGGCAATAGGGATGTTTTAGGCAGCCTATGGGTTTCGCAAACCCAAGTCGTTTGCGTGCGCAAACGCTAACTTTGTGGCCTTGTGAGCATGAACTTTAATAACCGAACACAATGCTCACAAGACCAAAAGCCCTAGGCCATTTTCGTTTTTGGAGCCAACTCAACGATGGCTCCACGCAATTCAATGCGTACCAAAACTCATTTCTTGAAAAAGGGCAAATTTTGGTCGAAAATTAGGCCAAAATGGCCAAACCCCGGAGGCTCGTACTCGAAGCCTATGGGGAGTTGACCCTCGAACCAAGACAATATGTAAAGTAGAGACCACGAAGGACATCCTGGATGGCTTGGTTGATTTTTACAACCTTGTCTTCCATTTTATATAATGTCGCCTTGTGAGCACGCGTGCCATATTGCCTCTTTGCACACGCGCTCATATGCAAGCACTAATGACATGAGTGGGCGGAGACGATCTAACCATAGTGGGCATATTTGAAGGCACCTACTATGGGCCTACTCCAATCATGTTTACTCATATTTTTGCTCCTCAAGGTCCCAAAGATATGTTCATGCCAATATCGCCGATACATGCACTTTTTCCAATAAATAGTGTGCTTCAAGGATTGAGGTGTTAAAAATGTTTCCATTATGCTTTGAACCTCAACCCTTGTTGCAAAAGGGAAGCAAAGATTGGGTTTGCATCCATGCAAAAGCCCCAGGCTCCTTTCTCCTGTGATACGGAGATACAATTTTTCGACTGACCACTTTTGGGTGAATTTTGGCCGTTTTGCCCAGAATGGCCACAAACCCCTTCTCCCCCTGAATTCACTCCCGAGGTTGCGTGCGCCACTTGACCAAGGGTAAGGGCGATTCGGAGAGGGCACATAAACCCGCATCGAATGGGGTGTTTCCCCACGTGGCCTCTCCTCTTGAAGGGAGAGTTGTGAGTCACCCACTTTGGGGTATGTTGCCATTCTGCCCCATTTGTGTGTCATTTTCCCTCCAATGGGGAAAAAAGCTAGAGGCGACCATGAGGGTTGGCAAGCGGCACATATTGGGACCTAAGTCCCATGTGTCTCTAGCATCTTTGGTTGAAAGGATCCTCGCCGTGGCCATGGAGATATGGAATCATGAGTGCAGGCCATTTTGGCCAAATTTCGCTGTTTTTGCCATTGTATGCCATATTGGAACTACCATATCTCCATGGGGCACAGGATCTAGCCTGGAAGGAAGGGCGATTATTGTAGCATATGACCAAGGGTTGAACACCATTGAGGTTCGTATTTGCTCCTCTGGCCCATCCGGAGTTATTCACCTTTTGGTGCGATCCATGATCCCACTTGTGCACCGCATGCTGCTTTCTGCCCTATCCGTGTGTTCATCCCCTCGGTGAACAGTAAGCAGCCAGTGTGACAGCAAGCCAAATCCCAAGGCATGGGACCAAAGGGGATATCAAGGGTTGTGAATCAGGGCATGGCGCGTCAATATCGCCAAGGTTTCCTACCCTGGACGGTCGACCGAGACGGCCGATTTTGCCATTTTGGCAATTGTGGACCCAATTTGGATTGTCACCACGCCGAGTGGCATGGAGATCTTTGAGAGCCAGTGGTATGGGAGTATGTGTTGGACTCCCAGTGGATCGCGTGTGGAATGGTGGATCTGATCTCCGAGCTGGCGTGGAGATATACTATCGGGGACACCCCCGATTTTGGCTCATTTTGAGCAGCCAAAATGACCCCCTTTTGGGACCCCAATTTCAGCCCCCCGTGTGGTCAATTGGCGGCCCCATATCTCTATGCCCACAAGGAGCCCGGACCTAATTCTAAGTCGTGCACTCAGATATAGGTCCTAGGTCCTGCCTCCTATCCTGTGTGCAATTGGCCTTGCCTTGGCCGAGTGAGCCGCCCGTGGGAATGACTCCAATTTTGGTAATTTTGGCATCATGACCCCACGTGGCGATTCCGTGGCGCCCTGATGCCGGGACCTCAGAGGGAACCAGGTTGGGTGAGGGCTCCAGGGAGTTTGTATTCGAAGGGCATAGGGTCAGTTGCCTCTTCCCTACCTCTGGCAGGTCCAGACGAGGGGTCAATTTTGGAGTTTTTCGAGCTAACATCAGTCTGGGCTGACACAGCCCATTTTCAGCTACCAACTCCTAGGGGATAATGGCGGGGCCTTTTCTGTAGCTCAGAGGGGAGTTTGGACCTGCCGTTAAGGGAGCATAGGAAGCCACTGTCGGTTGGCCTTGGAGCCCCTTGGTTTCCAGGAACTCGCCTGTGGCTGGGCGGGACACCCTCCCCTATTGGCAGGGTTTCAGGGTCCGGACTGAGCAGGGCATAGGTTGTGTTTGAGCCCCCGCCCCTGCCAGCCACTGAGAGGGTCCGACCTGGGATTGGGATATGAGTTCGGACTGAGTGTCTATTGTCCTGTGATGCCCCTACCCCAGTCCAGTCTTAACCCCATGTGTACATATCCTGATGTGTTGCTGTACATACTTATGTTTCCTTGTTACAGAGTGGCAAGGATCCTTTGCCACGCTTTGTCACATGACACGTGCATGAGGATGCCCTTGTGAGCGCAGTGCTTTGCCTGCCTGCTTGCTTGTGCGTGTCCGCCGCAGCGTCCCGTGGCCAGGCCCCCCACGGGAACGCGTCAAAAGCGTTTCACCGCCGCGGGCTTGCCCATCCCTCGCGTGCCACTCGGGGCCGCCTGAACCCTGAGCACCACAGGCTTCGCAGCGCCGCCCGGCAACAGCGCCGAGTCCGTGAAGGAGGTGTAGCGACCGGAACTCCGACATCAGCGAGTTCCTTCGGCCGACCAGCAAAGGCCGCACTCCCAGCTACATCACCCACCTCCACGACCACCATCGGGCGTCTTGGTCCCAGCCCTGTAGATAGAGTGGACCACAGCAACCGCCTCAACAGCCACCCACAAGACCGGTCCATCGAGAGCAACGAGCACCGATGGTGAACTGGCAGGAGGCGGGCAAGACGTGGCCGCTGCCCCACCGCCATGCGGTGTGCCTACTGCGTGGGTTGTTGTGGGGCAGCACTACCGCCACAGCAATCCCCAGTGCGAAGGAGGCATGCCCGGGAGCTTTGAGCTCCGCGAGGACATGGGCGCCGACCGCCTGCAGGCAGTGGAAGACTGGCTGCGGGTGGAAGGATACGCCTACCGCTTCCGCCAGAAGCGCTGGAGGGTCTGGACCCGCCCGGACAGACCCGGCAAAGGGCTGCGCCCCGACGGGATTGAGGAGGACGAGAACCCCAACGAGTACCCGTCGGGCGCCACGATCAACGTCTCCATGTGGGACATGATCGAAAAGAAGTTCCCGGAGCCGGGGAACGAGCGCACGCTGCAGGGCAGCAGCAGCAGCGCGTCTCCTGGGAAGGAGAAGCGGTCCGCCGGGGACAAGAAGCGGGACAAGAAATGGCGGGAGTACCAGGAATCTCTGGCCGCCGGAGCCGCCCAAGCCGCCAAGGGCGGAACCGCAGCCCCCAGCCCCCAACGGGCCAGTGGCGGTCACCACCCCGGCCACACCACCCTTGGCGACTTCCTCGAAGTCGCCAAGAAGGCCAAGCCAAGCCCCGTCCGCTGCACCTGAGGAAGTCAGGCCCCAGCAGCGATGTGGAGTCGGCCCACCGTGGGAGGATGCCGGCCGACCAGGCCAGCTCTAGCAGCAGCGTCGCTCCCAACCACAGGGACGTGGCCCGCGCCTGCGAGCGCGCCTGTGGGGTGCCCTGCAACCTTTGGGTTGCCCGGCAACGGGCCACGCAGCAGAACGCTGCCGTGGAGGGCGCCCTCGGCATCGCCCAGGAGCAGGCCACAGATTGGGGCAGAGGGATGGCCTTCCACGCCTCGACCGTGGCGGCCATTGCGGCCGGACTCACGGCTACAGCCGCCCAGGAGGCAGCGACTGCCCGGGTCAGGGGTGAGGTGGCGGCAGCCGCCCAGGAAGCCCGCCTGGCCCAGGAGGCCATTGTCCGTAAGGAGGCCGAGGTGAAAGCGCCGGAACAGGTGCTTGCCCAAGAGAGGGCAAAGAAGGAGGCGGAGGAAAGGACCCACGCGGAAGCAGCGGCCAAGGCCCAAGCGGACGCCGCCAGGAAGGACGCAATCGAGGCCGCGCGACGGAAGGTTGCTCAGGAGAGGGCCAAGACGGAGGCAGAGCTGGTAGCGTTGGAAGCTGAGAAGGTTCGGCTGCAGCGGGCTCGGGAAGCCGAGGCTGTCCGTGCCCGGGAGGAGGCCGAGAGGCGAGCTGCGGCAGCCACGGCCGCCGCAATGGAGGAGGCGGAAGCCAAGCTCCAGCGCGAGACTCCCCCGAGAGGATCCCGAGTGGAGAGCCTTCGAAAGCTCTTCGAAGGGAACGCCTCCTCCTAGATGACGCTGGATCTGGAGGAGGTCGACACGGGCAGCAGTGGGGACAGTGGCCCCACCGCCTACCGACGAAGGAGGGGTAAGAGGAAGACCCCCAAGAGGTCACGGAGGCCAGCGGGCGGACACCCCCACGACTCCGACCCCTTCTTCACCGCCAGCGACGGGGATGGACGAGACCGCCGACATCGCCGAGGAGTGGCTGGCGGAGGAGGCGGAGACGTCCCCATGGAGCCGGAGGGTGAGGGTGAGGATCTCCCTCCTCCCTACTGTAATGGGTCCACAAATGTAGAAGATACCCTTATCTATTTTGTTTCCAAATTTATTGTAGATTATGCATTTTTATTATAATATGGGCTGCTGAATGGCCCGCGAAATTCGCGGACGGAAAATGCCAGATCATTGTGCGTAGATTTAAATTTTTGACATGAAGAAAACTTAGGTAAAATCTACAGATTTAATAATTTTCTAGGTTTTATAATATTCTGAGTGTTTTGTGAATTTTTCGGCATGTTTAGGACAGTTTGCTGTGTTTTGCACAGGCATGTTTGTAGATCACGTCTAGTGATCTAAAATGCTTTGGAGTATTTGGATCAGTGCCTGTGCTTCAGTGTCCATGGGAACAAGGGTCAAGGAATAGACCTAAGCCAAGACCAAGTTGGGTTGTATTACAATCTACAAACCTGCGTCGCAACGACCTGCCCAAGGACAGTGATGGCACTGACGTGCATCTCGGCATAGCCGAACCGTAACGCCGCACTTCAGCGGCGCTACAGGACTGCGTGGACTTAGCCCTCTCTGAAAGCCTGCGCAGAGCAGTCCTAGTGTCAGCGAGCGGGACACTCTGCCTGAGCATGAAGGAGGACACGTTCCTTTGCGCGTTGCGCGGTGGCGACCTGACATCTGCGGTGTGCTCTCTACAGGAAGGCGGGGACAACCAACCCTCATCCGAGGTTCCGTGGCTGCAGGCAAAGCTGCTGCAGTTGGGCCTGGCGGATCGCGCTCGTGGAGTGGGCTGGATGCCTGAGTTCAAGGACTTGTTGAGTTCACCGAAGGTCTGTCCCAGTGTGTGTCTGAGCGCGTTGCCGCGCGCCTACAATGTCTGCTATGGTTGTTGGGTGTATGAAGAGAGTGGTTGCACGACGCTTGCGACGACCAAAGCTGTTGAATGTGAACACCGGAAGGGTCTCTATGTGCTTGAACAGCGCTTGTTCGAAGGTTTGCTTACAGAGATGTTCGTCTGCTTGAAGCGTCGATACGAGAAGTTGGGTTTTCGCCGTGATATTGAATTTCTGACATGGGAAGCGCTGCGGGCTTTGGGTTATTCGACTGGTTATCCTCTGCCGGAGATGGATTTGGTGGATTCTTTTGTGGCGCTGAAGAATGAAGCACGGGTGCAGGTGCTTGCTGGCAAAGATCGACTTGGTTCGAGCCGCTCGCTGGCGTTCAGTGACCAACACGTGGACGCGGCGATCGCACGTGAAGACTGGAAATGGCTGTCAGCGCGAGGAATTCTGTATGGGCGTTTGAGTGAGTTTGTGGATGTGGCCGAAGAAGACGCACGAGTTGTTCTTTTGTGTAAGGAGGACGAGGCCTTCGGGGCCTTGAGGGTGGCCGCCGGTGCTGGAGTGGTAAAGCGCACAAAAGGCAAACGTGGTAAGCGGTCTGCTGCTGCGGTTGCGCGCAGGCAGGCCAAGGGGCACGTGGAACGTGGATTTGGCGACTGTGCGCTTGACTGAGGGCAAACGATGCTGTGTGGGTTTGGCGGTGCGGCGTTATGGGGCATGTTCGCTTTCTTGGCGGTGCGGCGTTTGTTTGCCTGTTGGTAAGGCGGGCGTTCTTGTGGTTAGCCTGCTAACTTCATGGTTGGTTTGCTGGATTTTGGTGGCTGTTGTGATATTTTTGCAGATATGGCTGAATGTGGACTAAATGAGTAGAATATGAAATTTGGGTATGACAACGCGCGTAGTAGGATAAGAAAAAAGTATGGGAAGTTGTTTGTGGTAGTGTATGGAGGTTCAGGTTTGTTTTTGTTTTGTCTGTTGGCTTGGATATGCCCTGTTTTGCTTTGCGAGCCCTTCGTTGTGGGCTGTGGGCCTGTTGGGCTTGTTTGGGCCCTGTGTGGGCGCCTGTATTTATTCTGTTTGTGGCACGGCTTTGCACGTGCCTCTTTGTCACTCACAGGTCTTTCCAGGTAATTTTTCCCCAGTTTTTTTCTGCCTTTTTTGCTGAAAGGGGCTGCACGAGATGGGTTGGGGGATGGAGATGGGTTGAGGGGAGGCTAACTCGCCTTTGAGGTACCCCCCCCTTCAGTGCAGCAGCCCCCTTGCGAGATCCGGAGCCAAAAAACCTTTTCTTGAAAAACTTCTACAACCCCTGGGGATATTTTTTTATACTCTTTACCTGCTGCCGACTTTCGGGTGGTCCGAGGACATGTAGTGGGGGGCATGGCAAGCCTTCATTATACTTTTATAAGTGGGGTTGGGGTATGGGACGCCAACTACGCCCCCTCCCCCCTCCAGGTCAGCAGGTACGCCAGTGCGTGAGACGTCAGGCCCAGTGGTAGGGCAGAGAGCAGGTGGGTCAGTGGGAACCTCTGCTCTGCTGGCAGAGTTGTACTTTACATTTTTTATTTTGGGAAAGGGTTTGGCATTTGAATTTGCAGGGTGTTCCTCAGTTCTGGTGTCTGGGTGTGAGCACTTTGCTTGGTGAGTGCGAGGTATGTGTAAGCGTGCATGGTATGGTGAAGAGATGACGTTGCAGGTCAGAGGATTGATACTACTATGTGTATATGTGTGTGTATATGTGTATATGTGAGATATGTGTATGTGTGTGTGTGTGTGTGTGTGTATGTGTATATGTGAGATGACGTTGCAGGTCAGAGGGTTGATACTACTATGTGTATATGTTTGTGTGTATATATGTGTATATGTACTACTACTACTACTATACTACTACTACTATGTGGAGGAGTCTGAAGAATTGAATATTTTTTTTGCTCTGACGTGTTCTTTTTTCTCTTTTGTTCATTTGTTCAATGCTGCACAAGTACTGTGCACTGCACGTTGTGCACTGCACCTGCACTCCGTAAAGTACTGTGCACGGCACCAGGATGGTGCGAACCCAGTGGGCACAACAAAATCTGTTTGTACGATATTTTTGTGCCCATGCCCTGTGCCTTGCGCCTGTGTGTCTCTGTCCTTTTGCGGTCTCCCCTAGGCAGGGTACTCTGGGCCAGGCTCCCTAGGCAGAAATTGCAGTTGGGTTTTGAAAATAATTTCGAAACTCTGGCTGGGTTTTTGCACTGACTAGGGCTGTTGGAGCTGGTTTTTATATAATGAGAAATGACTGCAAGTTACAGGTAAGCTCAGAAAGATTTGCAGGATTTTTTTTCATTATATACAGGTTTTGGTGGGAGTGTGTTACAACGCCTCCCAGAAAGGGAATGGGGTTTTTATAGCCTTTTGCTGCAGGCTTTTCCCCAGCCCCTGAGCAGGGATTTTTTTTGTACATTAAAACAAAAAGCCCCCTGACACCTGGTGGGTTTCCATTTCAGGGCACTGGGGTGTGGCAGAAGTTTTTGTTTTGTACATAATAGTTGTAGTAAATACCATGTCACAGGTACAGTATAGGTTTATGCTGAAAAAGCTCAGATTGGCTTTGGGTGTATCTTACCCATTTGCCCCGATTATTCATATTTTTCAGCAACAAACTCAGCTCTGGACCCTGAGTTTGAGCTTGGTGGGGGAGTGTAATGGGTCCACAAATGTAGAAGATACTCTTATCTATTTTGTTTCCAAATTCATTGTAGATTATGTATTTTTATTGTAATATGGGCTGCTGAATGGCCCGCGAAATTCGCGGACGGAAAATGCCAGATTATTGTGCGTAGATTTAAATTTTTGACATGAAGAAAACTTAGGTAAAATCTACAGATTTAATAATTTTCTAGGTTTTATAATATTCTGAGTGTTTTGTAAATTTTCCGGCATGTTTACGACAGTTTGCTGTGTTTTGCACAGGCATGTTTGTAGATCACGTCTAGTGATCTAAAATGCTTTGGAGCATTTGGATCAGTGCCTGTGCTTCAGTGTCCATGGGAACAAGGGTCAATGAATAGACCTCAGCCAAGACCAAGTTGGGTTGTATTACACCTACCGGAGCTCGGAGTCTTCCGCGTGCGAGACCGAGACAACCAGGTGGGGCGACATGGACGAGGATGAAGACATGGACTTCGGCTACACGGAGAAGCCCCCATCCTCGGACCCACCGAGGCGACCCGGCGGAGACCCACCGGGACCCCCTGGCGGAGGCCCATCAGGAACCTCTGGAGGACGCCCACCAAGTGGACCCCCCGGAGGCGGACCTCCGGGAGGGGGAGGACCCCCTGGACCGGGCGGACCCGGCGGAGGCCCTCCTGGAGGACCCCCTGGGGACCCCGACGACCCACCAGGGAACGGTGACCCGGATGCCACCTGGCGGTGGATTGTTCACCTCCGCAGGGGGGTCAAGTACCTCGAGCGCGAGGTACACACGCACAAGGGCGAGATGATCCGCATCGCCAGGGTCGCCGCGGGCGCACAGAAGGAGCTGGACATCGCCAAGACGGAGATGGTCAAGATCGCCAAGATCGCCACCGCCGCCCAGAGGGAGCTGGATATAGCCAGGGGCGACACCAGGCTGCTGGACAAGGTCATCAACGGCCTGCAGCAGAGGTTGGACGAGCTGGAAGGCCGTGGGAGCGTCGGCAGCAACCACCCACCCCTGGAGTCTGGCTCGTCGGACGACGGCTGGGGACCTGGACCAGGTCGAGGCAGAGCTGAGGCCCCCTGCTGAGCCCCCAGGAGTCGCCCCAGCGCCAGTGCCCCCTCTCTCAGCGCCCCCTCTCATCACAGCGCGGGCCGCCGTAACGAGCGCGTGCCGCCCGGCAGTGGCAGTGAGGAGTGGCGTGATCAGTGGCTCAGTGCGGAGTACCACAACCGCCGTGCTCCACCGCGGACACCAATACGCCCCTGACGCCCCGCACCAGCCCAGAAGCCAATCCCAATGGCTGGCGGGCGTTATGGTGGACTCAGAGATGAGGTCCCTGGAGGGTACGTGGAGTGGGATGTCGGCGGAGGCGAGGAAGACCTGGAGGAGTTGGGCATTACCCCGCCGCGTGGTGTACGACGGGAGGCCGCTGAACGCAGCCGCCGGCGCCGTGATGAGGAGGCATACATGGAAGGAGTACGGCGTGAACATCTAGGTTCAGCGTACATGGAGGAACCACGGCGTAGCCACATGGATACCGTGGAGGAGATGGAAGTGGCGGCCCTGGGAGTCCGTGGGGGACGCCGATGGGAACCTCGGTCGACCTCGCGGCCAGTGTTCATGGTCTCTAAGGCCGCGGATGACGCCGTGTGGGAAGACCTGAAGGACATCAAGCCCCCCAAGTAAGATGGCAACCCCCTCAACCTCGACCGCTTCTTGGAGAAGCTGGACGATTGGGGGATAACCGTCAATGAAGACATGGATCTCGCAGATGCGGAGAAATATGTCTTCAAACGGTTCAGGTACCGCCTGCCGGAGGTGCTCCAAGAGCTATACTTCGTGGCGACCAAGGAGGGGAAAATCAAGGCCCTCAAGGAAGCCAAGAAGTGGCTCAACGAGCAGGAGTGGGTGGACGCTCCGCAGGTGGCTGCCAAGCGGTGGAAGGCCATCAAGCTTCAGCATGATGGTCGGGAGATCCGCCTACGAGATTGGCGGGACTTCCGGGGGCAATACACCCTCTTCCGCCGCAACATGGAGGACTGGAATGAGGGTGACGAGCAGGCCCGCCTGCTCTCCATGCTGCCGGAAGCATGGATCAAGAGAGTCACCAAGGAGGAAGCCAAGAGGGCCAAGTCCAACCACACGGTCAAGATGATGCTCCCCAAGGAGTATCATACGAACGTGGTGGCTTGGACAAGGAAGAACGTGACCCGGGATGTCAAACGGCACTCCCTGCGGAACGCCCTCCTCAACACCGTCGCGGGCGATCGCGAGAAGACCGCGATGTGGCGCCTTGATGAGTGTGACGTGGGCGGCCAGACCATCCGTCTGCAGGCCATCCAGGCGCGGATGAGTTGCGACGAGATCCTGGAGTGGGTTGGAGAGGAGGTACTCAAGGAGTACCGGAACCTCCACCACACCCGCGGGTTGAGGCCCGGCGACCGTGACGTCAACTACGTTGGCGACGGGTCTGGCGGGGAAGCTGCCATGGACCCAGCGGGAGCCGATGGCGATGAGGCTCTCGACGACAATGATGACGACGATGAGCCCGCCGAGATGGCCGTTTGTGCCTTCGTGGCCAACAACCTGAACGCGGGGAGCAACCGGGGAGGCTGGAAGCCCCTGCAGAAGGGTAAGAAAGGGGGAAAGAAGAAGGGTGTCAACGAGGTTGATGGGGAGGAGAGTACCCCCACTACCACAACCGACGCCCCTTAGCGGAGCCCCTGCAGCCAAGGGCCCCAGCTACGGCGGTCGCAGGATGGTGTCGTGGGAAGCGCCACACCATCCCAGTCGGGAGACAATGAGCACAAAGGGATTGCCGCGGGCGGAAGGCTCAGTCCGGCACCCAAAACGAAAGACAGTCGCAGTGGCAGGGTGAGGGCAAGTGAAGGCACGAACCCTTGCACCCGTCCATCCTTTGCGACCAAAGATGTATTTGATGTGCTTCAAGATCTATCCGAGAGTATCGGAGGATCACCCGGACCGCAGCTGGACGCTGCAGATGGGCAGCCTGAGCCCATTGTCCACGACCTGCACCAGTCGCTTATTGAGCTTCTGGAACGGCCGGAGATCCTGAGCTTGCACGATGTGCGCCGTGTGGGGCGTGAGCGGCAGTTGCACCCTAAGGTCCGTGCCTTATGCGGGGAAGTGGAGAAGGTCTTCGACGTGCTGGTCGCCACGGGAGCTCAGGTCAGCTTGGTCAAGGCTGGCTTACTTCCGCCAGAGTGCTTGACCGACAGTCGGAAGCCTGTCAGGCTGAAGGTGGCGAACGGCCAGTACATGGTGGGAGGCACGGAGGAAGCGGCCATTGGGCTGCAGTTCGTGAACCACCCTGACCTGAGCCGCCCGGACCTCAGCAAGGAAATCCTCCTGCAAGGTCGCTTCTACGAGGCCGAGATGGACTGGGACATGATCGTTGGGTACCACTTCATGATGGAGACGGACTCCAGCGTTCTCCCGGCCCAGGCCTCCATGACCCTGTACCAGGATGACCAGCTCTCGTGGCTTTCGTCACCTGAGCACGATGTGGAGTGCCAATGGATCCACCCGGAACGCAATCAGCTCGAAGTAGCCGCGCTGGGCACTGAGCCAACTGGGCCAGCAAACCAGGAGTACGGCGTAATGCCGGAAGTGGCGAGCTGAGTGGTTGCGGACCTGGGAGCTTTGGATCTGGCCCTGGATGCGTTCTCTTCAGGAACCTCCGCCCATCTTCGGGTTTGTGAGAAGTACTGGAGCGCCCAGGACTCCGCGTGGAAGAAGCACTCGGGTCTGCATCAGGGTTTGACGTGGATCCATTGCCCCGGATGGGACATTCCAAGGATGGTAGCGAAGATTCGCAAGGACCGCTCCAAGGCAGTGCTGGTTGTTCCTATGGGATCCACCGAGGAGGAGAGCACCCGAGATTGAGTGGTCTCATTGACCAACATGACCTTAAACAAGGTCGTCCTACCGGCTGGAGAGAGTGTCTATCAGGACGCTAAGGGACAGCCCATGCCTTTCCAGAGATGGCAAACGGAATTCCACTATGTGGATGGGGGCCTTGAACAGGCCGACACCACGGACTTCGTGTGTGTCAACCGCATCATAGCGGAGCCATGGCGGCAATGCTTTGCGGTTTCCCCTGTTGACATCGGAGAATCGGAGGACCTCCCCGCTGAAGAGGAGTTAGATCTGGTTGAGGGGTATATGGATCAGTCCTTTCACGGCTGGGGAAACCAGAGTGAGGGCAAGGGCCAGGACAAAGCCTGGTGGGAAGTGGATTCCATCGTCTCCGGTCTCTATGATGGGAATACCTTCGTAAAGAGGGTGCTGGACCACATATCCAGCCAGGACGAGCCAATCGGCGGTAACCCACCCACCTACGGCGACCTGTTCCGAGGCAAGACCAGAGATGGCCCTTGGGGCCACCTGGGAAGACCACCTGAGCGATCTTGTGGAGGTACCCCGCAAGTAAGCTCAGTGGTTCAGGTGCCTGGAAAGGCCAAGGCGGAGTCCGATGATTGCCCCAAGATCCAGGCATTGAGGGCCAGGCTGAAGCAGAAGTATGGTGAAACCTTCTTCAGCGGAAAACCTGTGTTTCGCCCACCGGTGCGTGGACCGTATGGTGAGGCCAAGATACGACTGAAGCCGGACCCCCGTGTGTATCGACACCGGGAGTTCACCCTGAGGGGCGAGAGGAAGGAGGCCATGGAGAAGATCCTCCGTGAATTCATCGAGAGAGGCTGGCTTGAGCCGTGCCACTCCAAATGGGCCTCCCCGTGCTTCGTCGTCCCCAAGGGTGGCCGGAGAGTGGCGTCTCGTGGTCGACTACCGCGGCCTAAACGCCCAAACGCAGCATGACAGCTATACGCTGCCCGTCATTGAGGACATGCTGCAAAAACAACACCGGCGGAGGATCTTCACGGTGACTGACCTGAAACACGGTTATCATCAGATGCCTCTCGCCGAGGAGTCCCGTGCCTGCACAGCCATGAGCACCCCACTTGGACCTCTCCAGTGGAAGGTGATTTTTAAGACGTCACAAATTTCTCAGTGCGGAGCCAGTGATACTATCATACAAAGCCAGAAGCTAATGTACAAAGTCATGGACTCGCATAACCCACGGGCCCCAAAGGCGCCCAGCGGTGTCATGTCGGAGCGGCGGCGGTAACTGAGGGGCATTGGGGGCCCGCTGGCAGGTGTAGGAATGAGTAATTGAAGGGCAGCACGGCTTCAGAGCCGCGCAGCTTGTATTGCATGCACCGAATACGTATGACATACGGGGGGAGGCACATAGGAGCGTTAAGGGTGCGGACACAGGGAGCGATGCATGGAACCGGAGGGGCGCCGTAGGCGCCACAGACGAAGTAAAAGACTTGAGAGAATGATGTGAGGGAGATGTCAAGGCGCTGCCTATAGCGTCTTAATTGTCGGGAGTTCCGAGGTGAAAAGGGGGGGGATAAGCGGAAATTCTGTCGGTCTGGACCCTGAAGAAACGCATTTTCGGATGTCCCAGCGGTTGGTTGATGAGAATTGAGCTGATAATTGAATTCAGCACCCCTGAATTAGGGGGGGTGGATACCTGAAGTGCCCTGCCGGGCTCACGAGATGAAAAAACCCATTTTTGGCACCGTTTGAGGGGGGTGGATAAACGGAAATTCTGTCGGTCTGGACCCTGAAAAACGCATTTTAGGATGTTCCAGCGCTTGGTTGATGAGATTGAGCCTCACAATTAAATTCAGCACCCCCAAATTAGGGGGGGTGGGTACCTAAAGTGCCCTCCCGGGCTCACAAGTGAAAAAACCAATTGTCGGCACCGTTTGGGGGGGGGAAGGGGCGTGGAGAAACGGAAATTCTGTCGGTCTGGACCCTGAAAAACGCATTTTGGAATGTCCCAGCGCTTGGTTGATGAGAACTAGGCTGATAATTGGACTCAGCACCCCCAAATTAGGGGGGATGGGTACCTGAAGTGCCCTGCCGGGCTCACGAGATGAAAGAACCCATTTTTGGCACCGTTTTGGAGAGGGGGTGGATAAACGGAAATTCTGTCGGTCTGGACCCTGAAAAATGCGTTTTGGGTTGTCCCAGCGCTTGGTTGATGAGAATGAGCTTCATAATTAAATTCAGCACCCCCAAATTAGGGGGGGTGGGCACCTGAAGTGCCCTGCCGGGCTCACGAGGTGAAAAAACCCATTTTCAGCACCGTTTGGGGTAGGTGTGGACAAACGGAAATTCTGTCGGTCTGGACCCTGAAAAACGCATTTTGGGATGTCCCAGCGCTTTGTTGATGAGAATTAGGCTGATAATTGAATTCAGCACCCTCAAATTAGGGGGGATGGGTACCTAAAGTGCCCTCCCGGGCTCACGAGGTGAAAGAACCCATTTTCAGCACCGTTTGGGGGGGGGGGTGGATAAACGGAAATTCTGTCGGTCTGGACCCGGAAAAATGCATTTTGGGATGTCCCAGCGCTTGGTTGATGAGAACTAGGCTGATAATTGAACTCAGCACCCCCAAATTAGGGGGGGTGGATACCTGAAGTGCCCTCCCGGGCTCACGAGGTGAAAGAACCCATTTTCAGCACCGTTTGGGGTAGGGGTGGACAAACGGAAATTCTGTCGGTCTGGACCCTGAAAAACGCATTTTGGGATGTCCCAGCGCTTTGTTGATGAGAATTAGGCTGATAATTGAATTCAGCACCCTCAAATTAGGGGGGATGGGTACCTAAAGTGCCCTCCCGGGCTCACGAGGTGAAAGAACCCATTTTCAGCACCGTTTGGGGGGGGGGGGGGTGGATAAACGGAAATTCTGTCGGTCTGGACCCGGAAAAATGCATTTTGGGATGTCCCAGCGCTTGGTTGATGAGAATTAGGCTGATAATTGAACTCAGCAACCCTAAATTAGGGGGGGTGGGTGCCTGAAGTGCCCTCCCGGGCTCACGGGGTGAAAGAACCCATTTTCGGCACCGTTTGGGGAGTGGGGGGGGTGATTGAACGGAAATTCTGTCAGTCCGGACCCTTAAAAACGCATTTTGGGATGGCCCAGCGCCTGGTTGATGAGAATTAGCCTCATAATTGAATTCAGCATCCCCAAATTAGGGGGGGTGGGTACCTGAAGTGCCCTACCGGGCTCACGAGGTGAAAAAACCCATTTTCGGCACCGTTTTGGGGGGGGGGGGGGCAAGCGGAAATTCTGTCGGTTTAAACCCTGAAAAACGCATTTTGGGATGTCCCAGCGCTTGGTTGATGAGAATTGAGCTGATAATTGAACTCAGCACCCCCAAATTAGGGGAGGTGGATACCTGAAGTGCCCTCCCGGGCTCACGAGGTGAAAGAACCCATTTTCGGCACCGTTTGGGGAGTGGGGGGGGTGACTGAACGGAAATTCTGTCGGTCTGGACCCTTAAAAACGCATTTTGGGAAGTCCCAGCGCTTGGTTGATGAGAATTAGGCTGATAATTGAACTCAGCAACCCTAAATTAGGGGGGGTGGGTACCTGAAGTGCCCTACCGGGCTCACGAGGTGAAAAAACCCATTTTCGGCACCGCTTTGGGGGGGAGGGGGGGGCAAGCGGAAATTCTGTCGGTTTAAACCCTGAAAAACGCATTTTGGGATGTCCCAGCGCTTGGTTGATGAGAATTGAGCTGATAATTGAACTCAGCACCCCCAAATTAGGGGGGGTGGATACCTGAAGTGCCCTCCCGGGCTCACGAGGTGAAAGAACCCATTTTCGGCACCGTTTGGGGGGGGGGGCGTGGACAAACGGAAATTCTGTCAGTCTGGACCCTGAAAAACGCATTTTGGGATGTCCCAGCGTCTGGTTGATAAGAATTAGCCTCATAATTGAATTCAGCACCCCCAAATTAGGGGGGTTGGGTACCTGAAGTGCCTTACCGGGCTCACGAGGTGAAAAAACCCATTTTCAGCACCGTTTGAGGGGGGGGGGGACAAAGGGAAATTCTGTCGGTCTGGACCCGGAAAAATGCATTTTGGGATGTCCCAGCGCTTGGTTGATGAGAATTAGGCTGATAATTGAACTGAGCACTCCCAAATTAGGGGGGGTGGGTACCTGAAGTGCCCTCCCGGGCTCACGAGGTTTGGTACCCGGGGGGGGGGGGGGTAGAGGTCACATCAAATTCAGTTCTTTATGCTTCATGAACAAATGTAGCTGATTGGAAGGGCGGTTGAAGGATGCGTGAATGACGTATGTATGTTGTCGACTGGCTGACTGATTGACCGAGTAGTAGGCGAAATTAGAGCGAGAGTGCGTGATTTTTAAGTGGATGCCCGCGGAAAGTGGTGGAGGACTCGAGGCGGTCGGTGGGGACGGCTGGAATGAGGTGGACGTTGTAGCCCCATATTCGAAGTTGTGTCGAGCTGCGTAGAGCGTAGTGCTGAACGTCTTGGTACCCGATGAAAGGTGGCGGAGAACTCGAGGTGGTCGGTGGGAACGCCTTTGATGGTGTGGACGATGTAGCCCCGTTTGGTCGAAGCTTTGCCGTTGTCGTAGTGCTGCGTGAAGTGGCCTGTAGGAGATCCTGCGGAGGAGGGTAGGACACGGACGGGGAGGGGTCCGGGAATGGTGCTGACGGGCCCGAGATAAGAAGCGGCTAATCGCCAGGCTGACGCCTCCGCCCGTCTTTTCGGGCGGGCTCACGTGGGAGTACCGTTTGGCAGGGGCGGCTAAACGCCAGGCTGTCGCCTCCGCCTGTCACTTCAGGCGGGCCAGAGTGGGCGGCTTAGTAGCCAGAGCGTCTCCAGCGGTCGTTTCCGCTGGGCCCACGTGTGCGCGGATGAGGGCGCCACTGTTGTCTGCCGGTGTTATCCATGCTGTCGACGTGGTGGGCACGGTGACCGTCCCGCACGGAAGATGGTTGTGCGTAGGTCTTTGGGGCGACGGGTCCTGTAGCGAGAGGAGGGGGGGCGGGGAAGGGTGGAAGGGGTTGGAACTCCGTTGGCTTTGGAGGCGTAGGCGGCCGATAGGAGCCATAGTGCAGGGGTTGCTGCGGCGAGGACAGAGGGGCGCCTTGCTGGTTGAGGTACGGCTGGGATGGCCTGACGTTCACGTCGTCATCCAGATGGACCATGAGGGACCCGGGCCGGACTTTGTAGGGGGCTTGTGGCGGCCGGGGCGCAGATGTCGCGAGCCACTTTGGATCGCGCTGGATGGTGTCTTCTTGTTTTTCTGCTTGGGTTTCCTCGGTAACCTTCCGGCCTATGTTGACCTTTAGCCTCTTGGGCACCGGCATAGCGCCAGGGCTGCGCGTGCGCTTTAGTTCGTCTTGGAGCCTACGTACCTTTTTCCGTAGCCTCTGGTTTTCTCTTTCCGTGGTACGATCCGTTGGCCCTCTAGCTTGTGGCTGCGGTGTGACTGGAGGCAAGTACGGGACCGGCATAGGCATCATAGGCATGAAAGGAGGCATGGCCGGCTGCATGGGCATCGGTGAGACCCATGGGGCAAAGGGCATGCCATACTGCGGGCCCGATGGCTGGGGCCAAGCGGGCTGGCTTTCCGGGCGTTCCCGGGGAGCGCGCGGCTCATAGCCCTGCGATTCCTCTCCCGAGGATGAACTCACCGAGCTCCGGTCGGTGGAGGGGGAGCGGGATCGGGATGATTCATCCGACGGAGATGGTGATCTACGTCCCATGTTTATGCTATGTGGAGAGTGATCAGGGAGGTTGTTGGGCTTGGGCAGGGGATTGGGACTGGAAAAAGCGCAGGATGGTATTATGGGGTGCCGCCGCGGGTTTGGGGGGGATCCCTCTTCTTGGGGGGGGGCAGGAAGTGCTTTGGCGTCTTTTGTTCTGCGGTTTCGGCTTTGGCTTGCTCGGAACATCATTAAGTGTAGAAGGGAGGGGGGATGGATCAGGATGCGTGATAGGTGCAGGAGAGTAAGACGTGCTGTAAACTCCATGGTGTTGGAAAAACGTGTTGGGGCCTTGCCCCACTATACGGTCTGGGGGGGGCTGGTCCCGGAGCCATTCAAGGTAGCTTATAATAGCCGAGGTGAAGCGAGTGCGTCTGGCAGGCATCGTGTCCCATATAAGCGCTCTTGCCTTTGATTCCTGTTGAGGGGCGAGGGTGGAGATCATTTTGTTCAACAGGGACTTGGGGACTAAGGAGCGTACAAAGAGCCTTTTCTCCCACCAGGGGCACTCACGGAGCCAGTTTCTAACGGCCGGGATGAGCCGGGCATCCCAACTAAGGATGACGTTTTCACGATGACTGTGAGTAAGGTCACAGAAGGCGAGTCTGGACGCCGGGTCCTGGGGGTGGTAGCGGCAGCACGCATTGCAGTAGTAGCTGGTAGTATCGAAGAAGGGGGGCTGGTCTTTGACTCCTTGGACACCTAAAGCCCATTTAGTGGCGAACGAACTGAACCACGAGTGGTGTGCAACCCAGTCGAAAGAGAGTTTAGTGTGAATGTTGAGGTGGTCGTGCTTTGGCAGGAGGTTCTTTCGGTGCGTATTGCCGCACTTTCCGACGACAGGCTTGTTTTTGTATGTAATACCCACTAGGGGGGGGGGGTGCAAATGGGGAGGGGTCACCACGAAGCTGAGCGCACACCATTTGGCTAACGTGTCGGCCAACTCGTTTCCATGAAAACCGACGTGTGCCTTAATCCAATAGGGGGTCCATGAGAAATGTATGTACAGCTGTAGGTCCTCCAGGACGGAGGCCCAAGTTCCGTGGTTGGACGTGGAAGGGATGGGGAGAGACTTCCCAAGCACTTTGTCAGCAATTCGGACCACCTGGCTATTATCAATACATATGCCAATGCTTCCCCTGAACCCGGTTTTTATGAGGTGCCGCAAGAACTGTACTAATGCCCAGAATTCGGACTCTTCGGATGTATCGTAGGGGCAGGGAAATGCATAAGCTTTTGTGGTGTCCTGGTAAGCCACTATCTCCAGTGGAAGGTGATGCCCATGGGCGTTACCAACGGCAATGCGGCCTTTCAGCGGATGCTGGAGAACCTGCTTGAGCCGGTGCGTGACTGTGTGGACCCCTTTGTGGACGACGTGATCATCGCGTCCGGGGACCCCAGTATGAGCTATGAGGAGCTCCCGGAGGCACATGAGAGGGAGGTCACCAGAGTGCTGGACCTTCTGGTTCGGCACAAACTCACGGGCAGCAGTGACAAGGCCACCATTGCGGTAAGCGAGGTGTCCTTCGCTGGCCACGTAGTTGGGAACGGGCAGCGGAAGCCCATACCTGGCAAGGTGGCTGCGATGGAGCACTGGGAAAAGCCCAAAACGGTCTCTGAGCTACGGGCGTACTTGGGGTTCTGCAACGACTACTCCGGGTATATCAAGATGTATGCCGATTATGCAGCTCCCATGACGACCATGCTCAAGGGCAACCGAGAGGGGACCAAAAAGGGGTCCAAGAAGGCTCTGGTCTGGAATGACGAGTCCGACCGTGCCTTTGAGGGGATGAAGCAGGCGCTGCTATCCGCAGTGGGTCTGCACCTCGTGGATCCTGACCGAGGGTTCGTCCTGCGCACCGACGCTTCCGACTACGCCGTTGGCGCTGTGTTGGAACAAGTGCTTGACGATGGGAGGCACGTGCCAGTGGCCTTCTGAAGCCGAGTCCTGGCGGAAGGCCAGAGACGGACGTGGACGCCCCGAGAAAAGGAGGCGTACGCCATCGTCATGGCTCTCAGGAAATGGGCTGGGTACATAGCCCTCCATCCCGTCACCGTCTGCACCGACCATCAGAGTCTGCAGTCGTGGCATAAAGAGCACGTGGACACCCCCTCCGGTCCCGCCTCCCGAGGGGCAAGATGGCATGTGACCTTGGCCAAGTTCGACCTCACGGTTGTGTATGTTCCTGGCAAGGACAACACCGTGGCGGACTGTTTCAGTAGGTGGGCCTACCCCGCCAGCAAGGGCATGACGGATGTCTCCGCCCATGGCGATGAGGCTGAGACCGCTGAGGCCAAGAGGATCATAGAAATGGAGCGCCTGATGGAGGAGGAGGGTGTTAAATGCTTCGTCGTCATGGCTGCGGATGCCCCCCTCGGAACGAGGATGGGCAGAGCGGTCAGAGTACTCGCCCCTGAGGGAGCTGAGTCCGACAAGCACCTCTTCCCTGAATCTTGCCTCCAGGACGACTGGACCGACAACTACGCCAAGTCTGAGGCCTTTGAGGCCAAATATAGGGCTGTGACCGACCCTGATGACGGGCAGAAGTGGCCAAAGGGGCTGACTGAGGAGGATGGCAAGCTCTACCGGAATGGTAAGCTGCTGGTCCCAGAGTCCCGAGTGCTCGAGCTGTGTGAGGCTTGGCACCACCACATGATGCACCCTGGGGTCAAGAAGCAAGCCCTGGACATGCAGCGCCGGTTTGAGATCGACCAGATCTGTCTCTACAACGCCATCAAGAAGGTCAGGAAGGGTTGCTCGGTCTGTCAGGCCTACAATCCCGATAACCGGAACGTCAAGGGGGAAGCCCAATGGACTCCGGTGCCTGACCAGCCCATGGAGAGCGTGGCCATGGACGTCTCCTCCATGCCCGAAGTTCACATAGGCAAGGAGACCTTTGACTGTGTGGTCCTTTGTGTGGACCGCCACAGCGGCTACGTAGTAGCCGTTCCGGCACGCAAAAGGGGGTTGCTTGCCAAGGAAGTGGCAGTCATGATGATTTGTCATTGGCTGACCGTCTTTGACATCCCCCGCACCATTTGCAGTGACCGAGGGCCCCAGTTTACTGGTGGCTGGTTCAAGGCCATGTGTTCCCTCATGGGAATAGGTCATGCCAAGAGCGTCGCCTATCTCAGCCGGTCCAACGGCCAGGCTGAAGTGGCTGGAAGGCAGCTGTTCGAGAAGCTACGCAAGATTCACATCACCAATCAACGTCGGAACTGGTTTGAGGAGATGTGGCCCGCTCTGAAGGCCCATCATGACACCCCCCCTCCGGGTGGATTGTCCCCTCACCAGATTTTGTGCGGCAGGGACCCCCTGGGTCGGGGACTTCCCTTGTCTGGTGATGGTATGGCCATGGACGCCAAGGAATTCTTTGCGCGGTAAGAGGCAACGGCGCGGGACATCCGCCAGCAGCTCGAGAAGGAGCATGCTGAGCGTCAGAAGTCCGCCTCGAGCTCGACAGCGCAAACGTTCAGGGTGGGAGACCCGGTGTGGGTGATCAGACCCCGCCCTATGGGCACCCACCGCACCAAAACCTGGTTCACTTCCGGAGAGGTGGTCCGCAGGATTGGTGAGGACACCTACCGCATCAAGGTGGGTCACGGACAGTTCCGGGAGCGCCACGAGAGTCAACTCCGTGTGCGGGAACCCGTCCTCCGTGGCCAACATGTGTCCCTGGACTACGCCGCACATGAGGCTGATTCGGACGACCGTTATGCTGAGCAGGACGACTATACCATCGAGAAGATCCTGGCACAGCGTCCGAACGCCTCGGCACCCGGAGGCCTGGAGTTCAACGTTTGTTGGCGAGGCTATGGGCCGTCCCACGACACCTGGGAGCCCGTCTTCTCGTTCGTGCAGCGGATTAACACACCCTTCATGGACTACATCCGAAAGCACAAGACCAAGATCCATGTCTCGGACTTGGCAGCACTCACCCGGGCGATTGCAGCCAGGGGCGGCTGATCACCGCCCTGAGCTCTCCCCTGATGCAGTTTGAGCACTTGTTTGGTTGACGGATCGTCCCTCACTTGCTTGCCTTCTTCCATCGTCCGGTGACCTGCCATCAGAGTGGCCATATACCCCCCCCCGCTGAAAAAGAAAAGCAGGTTGTCGCGCGCTGTCCCTCAGCGCGAGAATAAAATAAAAGGATAAGAAAAACACGACAAAAAAATTTTCTAAATAGCTGAAAATAAAGCTAAATAGCATAAAAAACGCATAGGGAAAAAAGCGCGCGGCGAAACGCGTTAAAACACGACGTTGAAAATTTTGAACCTAAATAGACAAATAAATAGCGCCGTAAGCGCCATAACGCTAACAGGAACATAACGCCGTCTCTGCCGTCGTCTAATACGCCGTCTGAAGCCGGTTCGGACCCCCGTGGCCATCTTTGGGTCACTTGGGGTGTGTATCTATGTGCCGGCAAGCCGCCATTGGCTGATATCATACTCTCCCATCCACCTGACCTAACCCGATGTGATAGTGTGATAGGTTTGGCCATTTCGGCTATGAGCGGCGATATTCAGTACCGAGGCGCCGCCAGCTGAGATTTATATATCGGAATATCAGGAATCAACAGGGTTTTTTTATCATAAAGTTTCCGTAATTTTTCAGTCTTCTGTTCTGATTGTCAATGTATCGGCGACTGTCAGTTGGCTCGCGATTTTGCGGTAACCGATTGGTTAATTGTTATTTACAGATTTTTTGGCGGAAACCCCGATGAAGGGTCAGATTTCATCAGTAAAGGGTTTGTTGCTTCCGCAATTTTCATATTATACACTCGCAAAATTAATCCGATTTTTTCAGACTTTCAGAATCGGATTTTCGACTTCGACATCGTCGCACTTGATATGATGAATCTCGAGTCGTCATACATTTTTCCCCGATCACGAATCGACCTTCCTTTTGTTGTGTTCTTCATTTTGCTTGGAGATCTAGTCGAAACAAAAATGATTCGTGAGGCCACTTTGAAGAATCATATCTCCGGTTCACGGCGAGGAATACCAATTTCGAGTATTGGGTTGGAACCGCCTTGGTCTCAACTTAATTCAGGAAGCATCAAACGCCTTTGATGTGTACACATGCCCGGTGTAGCAAGGGATAATGGTCAAGAGGGTAGAAAGTGATACATAACTCTTGGACCGTGCAACCATATATTTTAATGCGACTTTCGATTGTACCGCATGAGTGTTGGGGTTGCATAGATACTTTCCTTGGGTTCCTATGTATTTTTAACGTGAAGTTATGTCCATGGAGGGGCATAGCATATCATGGTGGGAGCCACTTTTTGAGGGTATGTGTTATATGCATAGTATGTGCTTCGATATGCTCACGCCCATGTTATATATCTCCGCTTGTAGGAAGATATATGGAGTCATACGTGGCAAAAGCTTCGCCAATGTCCCAATGGTGAGCTCCATAGCGCTAGACTAAGTCTACCGCTCATAAAGTGCATGTGGGAGGGCTTACGGAGCGACCCACAAGCGCCACTATCAATTTTCCCATTTTCATGGTGCGTGTTGGGAGGAGGTTCGAAGGTGTCCTTGTGCGTCCATGTGGGGATCCAAGTGGGGGGATTGTTTGCAAATGGTCCCAAGCCATTGTGTTTGGAATCCTACGTTGATACCATGGGTGAGCGAAGTTATATACTATTGTAATTATCTTTAATTTGGCATTATTTGCATGTTTTTGACCTCATTTTATGCTCATTTTTGTGTTTTATGTGCTCAACTGGTCGGCTAACAGTAAGGTGCCTAGAGATCCGTGAACTATGGTATGTTGCTTATATGTTGGCATATGCTTTGCTGTTGTACCTCACCATATGCCGGATCAGGTGGTCACTTTAGCTTGGCACACGAGGCCTCACAAAATTAGGTCTCAAATTCATGAGTTGACTTGTGAAGCATGTCATGTACATAACCGGAGGGGCTTCGGAGCCAATGATGGGATATTCTTGGGCATGGACCTATGGCCTATATCACCCTTGTATATTACTTTCCAATTTGACACATGCATGGAGCATTTGAATACTTGCCGTATGCATTTTTGAGTATATAGTTGATTTTTGGGCATAATGGTGTGATTTGCCTGATTTTGCCATGTTGTGAGGTCATCTTCATAGGGCACCTCTCCAAGCCCAATCAACTCCAAGTCCAACCAAGGTTATGTCAGGGTAGAGCATGGTCCTGAGTGCCAATCTAGGCCATGACACGCCACCTCCCCTATTGGGCTAGGATTAAGAGGCTTGGGAGTGAACACATTTTTGGGGTTTGTGTAGTGACTTTTGATACATGGCATTTAGCCATCTTATTTGACTGGGTTCAGGACATCATGTTGGTAAGTCAGGGGAAGGTCTGGAGTCCAGGGAATGAGGGGTCTATGGCTGAGTCTGTGTATGTTTACCTCTTTCCCCAACTTTGCTTTATTTGTGTTCATATGGTATGCCAATTTCAGGGCTTTCCTCTTTGGTGCAATTCTTGTACATGCCCGCCACTGGGAGACAACCGGTGTGCTGAACGGAAGCCCGCAGTGCGGATTGGACTGTGAATTGGGTTATTGCTGTATTTGTGGGATCTGGCTGCTGTTCAGGGTTGAAGGAGGATTGTATTTTCTATATTTTTGGATTTTGGACCCTGGATTTTGAGAAATGCAATCGCTGATCAGGAGCAAGTCAGCAGGGGTGACAGGCGGAAGGGGCACAGCAGGGGCCGGTCCTGGTAGGGACCTTCTTTACGTCTACGTAAAGGAAACTGTGTCGCGAGCAACGCGTAAAACACGAAAATGTTTTTTCGAGGCACGCCGCGCCCCTGTACTCGTCCCTCACGCCCTCTTTTATTCGCCATGTACCTTCTCCTCCCGCCCCTGCCCCACCCTCGACGCTTTCGCCTCCCTTTCGCTGCAGGTGGAACGTGCGCCGCGTCAAGTCCAGGACACCGCAACCACCAAGGCATGCCAGCCACGACACCGGCACCAACGCGGGGTGACACATAAGATAATTGATGTTCTTTGTGCGTGCCGGCACGGAGGGAAAGGGCACCATAGCACACAAACGCCACCACCGGGCAAAAAACAGCACAGACAACCAACAGCACAACACAGCACAGCACGGCGCCGCAGGACAGGCCACAGGAGGGCAAAGCACACACAAACAGCATCGCAAAACGACAGCAGAACACGACAGCACAGCACCACACGACAGCACAGCGCCACAGCACACGACACAGGGAAGCAAGGCACCACAGCCAGCACAACAAGGCACCGTAGCGCACAGAGCGGAGAAAACAGAGAACGCACAGCACGAGGGAAAGAGCACCACAGCACGCAGACACCACCACCAGGCAAAAAACAGCACAGCCAACCAACAGCACAACACAGCACAGCACGACAGGCCACAGGAGGGCAAAGCAAGCCCCAACAGCACCACAACACGACAGCAGAGCACAACAGCACAGCACCACGCGACAGCACAGCACCACAGAACACGACACAGGGAAGCAGGGCACCACAGCAAACCACGCCAACCACAGGGAAGCAGACCACGCGGCCAGACAGGGAGACAGACACCGAAACACACCACCAACAGACAAGCACGGGCCACCAGACCCAGCACCGCACCAGGGCACACCAAAGAAAACAGCACAACACACAGCAGTGCACCACAGCACCACGCGGCAGCAACAGCACGCACCAGACGAACAGCACAACGCAAGCGCACGGGCACAGCGAAGCACAGCACCGCACCGAGCGGAGAGGACAGGGAACGCACAGCACAGCACCCCGGGACACACACAGCACAAAGCAGAGCGGCAAACAACAGCACGCACCACCACGCCACAACAAAACACACGCAGCACACAGCACACAGCGCGGGGGAACACCGCACAACACAGCACCGTAAAGCCCAGGGCCTCAGGGCGACGGGCAGCGCCAGAGGGCACGGCGCAACAAGCAGCGGCACCAAACCAGCGCAACAAAGCAACACAGCACACGACAGCACAACACCGGGCGGCACAACGCGCAGCAGCGCGGCGCAGCAACGCACCCAGGGACACACAGCACAGCACACGGCACACAGCACCGAGCGGCAGCGACGAAAACCGCGAGACACAAAGGGGGGGGGGGGGCGGCAACCATCAGGGAGCAGCCAACGGCCAGACGGAAAGCACGAAAGAGGTGAGAGCGCACGGAGAGCCAAGAAGCGGCAGACCAACAAAGCAAACAACGCACAGCGCCGAGGCCCAGGGCACCCGGGGCCGGAAACCAGAGAAAGCCGGAGACAACGGGGGCGCGGGGAGGAAGAAAAAAAAAACCAAGGCACCGAGCAGGAGCGGCGAAAACCGAGAGACACAAAAGGGGAGGGGGGGGGGGGGCGGCAACCACCAGGGAGCAGCGGACGGCCAAGCGGGAGACACACACGAGGCGAAATCGCACGGAGAGCCGGGCAGCGGGAGGCCGAGAAAAACAAACAAAACACAGCGCCAAGGCCCAAAGCACCACGGGCCGCAAGCCAGAGAAAGCCAGAGACAACGGGGGCGCACAGAAGAGGAGAAAAAAAAACAACAAAACAAAAGCAAAAGGGGGGAGGGGAGGGAACACGAAGGACCAAAACAAGGGCAACCCCAGCCCGGAGGGGGCCCAGCAAAGCGGAAAGACAAAGCGGCCAAAGGAAAAGGTGAGGCGCACCAGAACGCGCTGGGGAGTCCGGCCCGCCCGACCTGGCCAGGAAGGACGAGCACACGCACACACGCACGGGACCTGGGCGTGGCGTCCTCCGACCCACAGGGGAGGTGTCGGCGTCCACACGAAACAGCCCCGGTGCACCGGCCGAGTTCCCCTGTCGACCGACGGACGGTACGGGAAACCGGACGCGTCACTGACCGGGTCCACACACGCCAACCACCACAGCGCACGCAACCCAAGACCGGCGCCGGAGGGACTCGCCAGGGACAACCCCATCGCGGGGCCCCGAACGGGTAGGACGCGGAGCGAGCCCAGCGTCCCGGCCTCGGCGGGGGCCAGCGGCAGGCACAATGAGCCCTGTTCTCGGCCGGCCTCCGCGTGCCCCGCGCAGCCGCCCAGTAAAGCCGGGGGCCCAAGCCCCCGGGGTGGGGAAGGGCACCACGGCGTCGGGAAAGCCGACCGGAGCACGGAGAGCGACCGGACCGGACGAGGCGCGGCGCACCACGCGGGGCCACGAGGCACGCCAGAGAGGCACGCCGGCGGCCACAACCAAGGCACACGGACAGGTGCCAAGCCACAACGGCCGCCGGGTGCCGCAAACCCGGAGAGCGCGCACAACACGCACCGAACCACGGCACAGGAACAGGTGCCAAGCAACACCAGCCGCCGTCCGGATGGACGAGTGCGGGCCCGGGGGGTACCCAGTCCCTACCGGCTACGAACAGCCGCCGTCCGGATGGACGAGTGCGCGCCCGGAGGTACCCAGCCTCTACCGGCTACAAACAGCCGCCGTCCGGATGGACAAGTGCGCGCCCGGAGGGTACCCAGCCCCTACCGGCTACGAACAGCCGCCGTCCGGATGGACGAGTGAGCGCCCCGCAGCGACGCCCCGCCCACGCAACACGACACGCGCAACCCAAAGCACAGCACACAGAGCGAGCACACCGGTGTACAAGAGCCAAGCGGCCCAGGACACCGTACACGCAACACAACCCACCGAGCGGGCGCACCAGAGAACAGGAGCCAAGTGGCCCAGGACACCGCACACGCAACACAACACATCGAGCGGGCACACCGGTGAACAGGAGCCAGGTGGCCCAGGACACCCCACACACAAAACAACACAACGAGCGGGCGCACCGGTGAACAGGAGCCAAGTGGCCCAGGACACCGTACACGCAACACAACACACCGAGCAGACACACCGGTGAAAAGGAGCCAAGTGGCCCAAGACACCGTACACGCAACACAACACACCGAGCGAGCACACCGGTGAACAGGAGCCAGGTGGCCCAGGACACCCCACACGCAAAACAACACAACGAGGGGGCACACCGGTGAACAGGAGCCAAGTGGCCCAGGACACCGTACATGCAACACAACACACCGAGCGGGCACACCGGTGAACAGGAGCCAAGTCGCCCAGGACACCGTACACGCAACACAACACACCGAGCGGGCACACCGGTGAACAGGAGCCAGGTGGCCCAGGACACCGCGCACGCAACACAACACACCGAGCGGGCACACCGGTGAACAAGAGCCAGGTGGCCCAGGACACCGCATGCACAACACAACACACCGAGCGGGCACACCGGTGAACAGGTGCCAAGTGGCCCGGGACACCGCACACACAACACAACCCACGGAGCGGGCACACCGGTGAACAGGAGCCAGGTGGCCCAGGACACCGCGCACGCAAAGCAACACACCGAGCAGGCACACCCGTGAACGGGAGCCAAGTGGCCCAGGACACCGCACGAGCAAGGCAAAGTACGGAGCGGGCGCACCAGTGAACAGAAGCCAAGTGGCCCAGGACACCGTACAAGCAACACAACACACCGAGCGGGCACACCGGTGAACAGGAGCCACGAGGCCCAGGACACCGCACACACAAAACAACACACGGAGTGGGCACACCGGTGAACATGAGCCAAGGGGCCCAGGACGCCGCACACGCGAAGCAACACACCGAGTGGGCGCACAGGTGAGCAGGAGCCAAGTGGCCCAGGACACCGCACACGCAACACAACGCACCGAGCGGGCGCACTGGTGAACAAGAGCCAGGTGGCCCAGGACACCGCATGCACAACACAACACACCGAGCGGGCACACCGGTGAACAGGTGCCAAGTGGCCCGGGACACCGCACACACAACACAACCCACGGAGCGGGCACACCGGTGAACAGGAGCCAGGTGGCCCAGGACACCGCGCACGCAAAGCAACACACCGAGCAGGCACACCCGTGAACGGGAGCCAAGTGGCCCAGGACACCGCACGAGCAAAGCAAAGGACGGAGCGGGCGCACCGGTGAACAGAAGCCAAGTGGCCGAGGACACCGTACACGCAACACAACACACCGAGCGGGCACACCGGTGAACAGGAGCCAGGTGGCACAGGACACCGCACACGCAAAACAACACACCGAGCGGGCACACCGGTGAACGGGAGCCAAGTGGCCCAGGACACCGCACGAGCAAAGCAAAGGACGGAGCGGGCGCACCGGTGAACAGGAGCCAAGTGGCCCAGGACACCGCACACGCGAAGCAACACACCGAGCGGGCGCACAGGTGAACAGGAGCCAAGTGGCCCAGGACACCGCACACGCAACACAAGGCACCGAGCGGGCACACCGGTGAACAGGAGCCAAGTGGCCCGGGACACCGCACACGCAAAGCAACACACCGAGCGGGCGCACCGGTGAACAGGAAGCCAGGTGGCCCAGGACACCGCATGCACAACACAACACACCGAGCGGGCACACCGGTGAACAGGAGCCAAGTGGCCCGGGACACCGCACACGCAAAGCAACACACCGAGCGGGCGCACCGGTGAACAGGAAGCCATGTGGCCCAGGACACCGCACACGCAACACAACGCACCGAGCGGGCGCAGCGCTGAACAGGAGCCAGGTGGCCCAGGACACCGCATGTACAACACTACACACCGAGCGGGCACACCGGTGAACAGGAGCCAAGTGGCCCGGGACACCGCACACGCAACACAACCCACGGAGTGGGCACACCGGTGAACAGGAAGCCAAGTGGCCCAGGACACCGCACACGCAAAGCAACACACCGAGCAGGCGCACCGGTAAACAGGAGCCAAGTGGCCCAGGACACCGCACGAGCAAAGCAAAGGACGGAGCGGGCGCACCGGTGAACAGGAGCCAAGTGGCCCAGGACGCCGCACACGCGAAGCAACACACCGAGCGGGCGCACAGGTGAACAGGAGCCAAGTGGCCCAGGACACCGCACACGCAACACAACGCACTGAGCGGGCGCACCGGTGAACAGGAGCCAGGTGGCCCAGGACACCGCATGCACAACACAACACACCGAGCGGACACACCGGTGAACAGGAGCCAAGTGGCCCGGGACACCGCACACGCAAAGCAACACACCGAGCGGGCGCACCGGTGAACAGGAAGCCAAGTGGCCCAGGACACCGCACACGCAACACAACGCACCGAGCGGGCGCAGCGCTGAACAGGAGCCAGGTGGCCCAGGACACCGCATGCACAACACAACACACCGAGCGGGCACACCGGTGAACAGGAGCCAAGTGGCCCGGGACACCGCACACGCAACACAACCCACGGAGTGGGCACACCGGTGAACAGGAAGCCAAGTGGCCTAGGACACCGCACACGCAAAGCAACACACCGAGCAGGCGCACCGGTGAACAGGAGCCAAGTGGCCCAGGACTCCGCACACACTACAACACACCCAGCGGGCGCACCGGAGAACAGGAACCAAGTTGCTCAGGACACCGCACACGCAAAACAACACACCGAGCGGGCACACCGGTGAACAGGAGCCAAGTGGCCCAGGACACCGCACACGCAACACAACACACCGAGCGGGCACACCGGTGAACAGGAGCCAAGTGGCCCAGGACACCGCACACGCAAAGCAACACACCGAGCGGGCGCACCGGTGAACAGGAGCCAAGTGGCCCGGAACCCGCACACGCAACAGAACACACCGAGCGAGCACACCGGTGAACAGGAGCCAAGTGGCCCAGGACACCGCAGACGCAACACAACAAACTGCGCGGGCACACCGGTGAACAGGAGCCAAGCGGCCCAGGACACTGCACACACGTAGGGCGGCCGAGGGATAGGAAAGAACGGACACCCCATGGGTCGGACGCACTGGGGCAACCCAGCCGATCCACCGGGCCAGTGGCAGGAGTGGTACTCCAAGGCCACTGGTCCGAGCCCGGCCAGGCTGCATCGGGGACCATGGCAAACGTCACCCGGAGCCATGGAAGCAACCGGTGACAGGCGAGCCGCTGGTCCTGAGGGGGTGTCGACATGCTCCTTGTGCCAGCTCTGTAGGGACTGGTGGTCCGTGCAAACCACCACCGGCTGCAGTCCGATGTGGCCAGACCACTTCCTGAGCGCACATACAATGGCGTATGTCTCCTTCTCCCTCGCGGTCCATGTTCGGCGTTGGCCCTCGGCCAGGATCCTGCTCCAAAACGCCACGGGAACATGAGTCCCGTCGTCCCGGATTTGCTCGAGGACTGCCCCCACGGCATAGTCCGAAGCGTCTGTCCGTAGCACGAATCCCTTGTCTGGGTCCACCAGGAACAGCCCCAACTGCCCCAGGAGTCGTTCTTCAGGCTGTTGAACGCATCCTCAGCCTCAGGGGTCCAGGCAAGCTTCTTCTTGCTCCCCTTCCGGCCATCGAACTTCCCCACCTGCAGCATCTTGTGCAGCGGCCCCCAGAGTTCTGCATACATCCGGACATAGCCCGAAAAGTAATTGCAGAACCCCATGAAGGACCGGAGTTCGCTGATGGTCTGGGGCTTCTCCCAGTGGTGCAGAGACGCCAGCTTCCCAGGCATGGGACGGCGTTGCCCGTGACCAACCACGTGACCCGCGAACTCCACTTCCTTCACGAAGAGTGAGGCTTTGGTGGGCTTGCACACCATGTTGTGCTTGTCCAACTCGCTGAGCACTCGGCGCAGATCCTTCTCATGCGCGTCGATGAGCTCATCCTCAGTCATGTTCTCCGTGCCGGACCCGATGATGATGTCATCCACGAAGGGATCGGCACAATCCCGGACAGGACCGAGTAGGTCCTCCATCATGCGCTGGAAAGCGGCGTTGCCATTCTTGGCACCCATAGGCACCACTTTCCACTGCATGGGCCCCAGCGGCGTCGACATCGCCGTGCAGGGCCTGGAGTCCGCGTGTAGCGGCATCTGGTGGTAACCGTGTTTCAGGTCCAACACCGTGAAAATCCGCTTTTTCTGCTGCTTTTGGAGGATGGAGTCGATCAGGGGAAGCGAGTACGAGTCGTGCTCGGTCTGCTCGTTCAAACCTCTGTAATCAACCACCAACCTCCACTCGCCCTTCTCCTTCTTGGGCACGATGAAGGCTGGGCTGGCCCACTCACTGTCGGAGGGTTCGATCCATCCCCGCTCAATGAACTCGGCCAACAGCTTCTTCATTAAATCGGCCCGATCACCTTGAAGTTGGTACTCCCGATGACGATAGATCTTCGGGTTCGGCTTCAGCTTGATCTTCGCTGTACCAAACCTCCCGCGATCTGGAGGGTTCTTGTTGGCGACGCCACTGAATAGCCGCGGATAGGCCTTGATCAGCCTCTCCTTCAGCTCGGCGACCTTCGGGTTCTCCTGGGCCTCTTCAGCCGCTTGCTTCGGTATTGATACAACCGACCGCACTGCGGTATAGGCCTCTTCTGGGTCCGATTCCGACTTCTCCTCGTCCGATATGCCGTCTTCATCGTCGTGGGGAGCTCTTCCCACCGATAATCTTCGGAAATTTGCGGCATCGGGCTGGTGACTGTCGCTATCGGCACCCATTCTTGGAAAATCCCATGTTGGTGGGTCCGACCCAACCGGACCATGGTATTGGTCCGCGATGTGATCCATGACCCTCGCCACGAACTCGTCCTTCTCGTACTTGCCGGTGACCAACATCTTGTCATCCCACCAATGCGGAGATGTGACCATGGCCCGCCTCTTCTTGGCTGCCACACGGTCGTGCATCCCCATCCGCATGTAGTTGACGACGTCGTCGATCTCGGCGTGGGACAGGACGTCAATGCCATCAATTGGCTGATCCGTCCCCTCCTTGGGCTCAAACATGACCTTCATGGGCACCGCCTCCACCCTACGGATGAATGCTTCATCACCCGTGGGCTGGGCTTGCGCCCCATCCACCAGGAAAGCCTTGGTACCCCACGCTTGACCCGGGGAGGGCATTGATACACCCTTGGCGTCGGTGAACAACTCCTCCTCTGGCCCGAATGACATCTCGTTCAGGGTGATGGAGTCCAGCGTCGACTTGAGACCCTCCAGCGGACATGGGGTGGATCCTATGCCGGTTATGACCAGGATCCCCTTCGCCCTATCCGCCATGATCTTCTCCACCGTACGTCTGGTATTGTCCAGGGAGCCATGCCAATACATGGGCCCCCACTCCTTCAAACCCCAATGCCTGTGCCAGGCTGAGTCTCCTCGATGCCAATGCCTCCTACACTTCCGCAGAAGTGGGGCATCCCGGGAAGCGAAGACGTCCGTCTCGGGCACTTCAGCTCCCAGCGTCTGAATCATCCTGGCGTACACTTGCGGCGCCATTCCATACTCCGTGAGCTGAACTCCACGGTGTCCTCTGGACTTGGCACCCACAGCTTGCACCGCTCGGACGATCCGATCCTCTTCCTCAGCATTCCATTGGGTTGACCCGCACGCATAATCCGTGGACAGCCATGTGAGGCATTCATCGTTCCCCCGGACCAGCGTTGCGCGATGGGGAAGGGCTCCAATGGCGTTGGCCACCATGAAGTCGTACCCCATGATCATGTCCCAATCAGTAATGTCGGCCACATAGAAGTTCCCGGATAGAGTGCTTCTCTTCGCCTGATCAGGGCGGTTCAAGCGCTCATGCTCCCAGAATTCCATACTGATAGTGGCCTCATGGGTGCCACCACCCATGATCTCTCCGTTGGCGACCTTCAGGCGGACCGGTCTCCGGCTGGGCTGCAGGAATTCCTCCTTGAACAACCCTCTCCGGCCCAGGCTCACCTGGGCACCCGTATCCACCAACACAACCACCACCTTCTCTTCTCGTCCGCACCGTACTCGCACTTTCAAGTGCAACTGCCGCTCGTCGCCATGCGGTGTATGGACGACTCTCACGGCATGCAACTCTAGCACGTCCGGGTGCATCAGGACTTCAAGGGTATGGTCACGGATGGTGTAGATCTTGGGTTGGTCCTGCCCGTCCACGGGGCTCTCCGTGGTCGCTCCTTCCTTCTTGCCATGTCCCGTACCCACATGTACTTCCCTTGGCAGGGCGCTCCAGGGGTTGGGAGTGGCGAAACTCAGTGGTTTTGGCTCTTCCGGAGCCTTCTTTGGCACCCGATGTGCCTTCGCTTTCTCTGGGATTCCACTGATTTTCGGAGGAGAGACCTCCGCGGTCCCACTCCCGTGGGGCTCCTCTAAACTTGGCTTCCCGCAGCCCCTTCCGGCTGCGATCCGCCAGGACTTTGTCCACCACGTTGCTGGGCTTTGAGTTCCTCCAACGTCCTCAACATGTCCTCAGCAACCTCCTCGATCGACCTCACTCGTCGGTCTTGGCCAGGTCCACCACCATAACCTCTTCCTCCGCCTTTTCCTTGGCCTTTGCCTTGGCCTTTTCCCCCGTCTCCGCCCTTCGCCTTCCAATCAGAAATCCGCTGCTTCTTGGGCTTCTTCTCGGGGTGGGCTGCGAAGTAGGCCTTCTTGTCCGCCTCATACACCTTGCACTGACGGTGGTCGTGTGCATGGTTATTTCCCTTGCCATAACAGACCCAGCACCCGTCGTGCTGAGACCTGTACTCCCGGAACGAGAGCGGTGGGTTTCCGATCCTCCTTGGCTCTTTGCCCTTCTTGGGTCCCACCTGGCTCCATCTGGACCGATCTTGCCCATGGTTCTTCACGTTGTGCGCCACAAACGCGAAGAAATGGGCCTCCTCGTGATCCTCCCGGGACCAGTGATCTTGACCACTTCCACTACCATCCTCCGCAGAGTTGGCCGTGTCCTCCTGGATCTCACGATGATGGCGGTCTTCTTGGTGTCCTCGTTGCCCATGACCATGTCGATCCTGCACGTGGGCCTCGTTCTTCGCATTGAGCTTCAACTCCACCGTGATGTACTTCACGATCTCGTCCAGGCTCATGCGGGCGAAGATGACTTGCATCCTCAGTGGCTCCCCGCGCCTCCACTCCACGTTGTTGAGGCGCAGCAACCTTTGCCCCATGGAGTCTCCAAACACCTCCACGTACACGGCGTTCTTCAGGCCCAACATCTGGTTGGGTTCGCCCAGGTTCCTCCTGAAGAACTCCGTGATACCTGCATGGGTATCCTCCGCCGCCATAATCCTCACCGCCACGCGCTTCTTAGCGCGCTTCTTCTCCTCGTCCTCCACTCGTCTCTTCCAGTTGCCGGCGAGGACGTCCTTCAGCAAGTGGCGGATCTCACTGGCCTCGTTCCAGTCTTCCACCAACTTGAGGCATCTGCGGTACTTCCGCAGATACCGGTTCCACTCCCGGACCCGCAACTCACCGCGGTCCAGCGGCAGTGGAATGGACCACAGGTCCTCCAGCTTCTGGTTCGGAGCGTCCACCCGCTCCTCATCCTCCAGCCACTGGAGGCAGGCCTGCTCCGTACGGATCAATCCTTCCCGGATCTGATTCCGCAGCTCCTCCTTCAGGTCCTGCGCCAAGCGGTGTGGGAATGTCCGGCATACCCACTTGTCCCGCGGCGCTCCCCGCATCTCGCCGACGACCTCCTCGGCGAAGTCCTCCCAGTCCAGGATGAAGTCATCCAGGTTGGACGGGTTCCCGTCGTAATAGGGGATTTTGATTCCCCTGAGGTCGTCGATCCTGATGGCGTCTCCGACGTCTCAAGCCACCACTCCACCGAGACGGATACCACCTGTGGCCGGGGGGTTTGAGTACACTCCCCGTACATCCCTCTCCTCCATGGAGTGCGGTCCAGTTGGGCCTGAACCCATGGGGTTTGGAATGCGGGAAGGACTTGCTCCATCGACCGTCCATATCCCCGTATTGAGGTCCTTCGCCCACATGTTTCCGCTTGGATGGCCTCGACCATGTCCGTCGGCGCTTCCCATGGTTCGCCCCTGCATGGTCTGGTTCTGGATCTCGATCTTCTCTTCCGCATAAACTGCATGGGCAGTCGTAGTCATCGATAGATCCTGGGCGGCATGGGACATCTGTACCGTCAGGCTCCTCGGGTCCGTGGTTACGTGCCCTTCCCCCATGGACCCAGCCGGTGCCGTGTGTTCCCCGAGCATTGTGGATTCGCTGAATAGGGGAACAAACGGCAACGCACCCGGGTCAACACGCGGAGGCGCGTATGGTGCCTCTGCAGGGCCGCCCATGGGTTTCTCCATGGCGCTCCTGAGGGTCTTAACCCGCTCCACCAGCTCTACCGCGGCCGGCTTTGCCGGGAGCTCCGGACCCGAGGCGAGGGGCTGTCGCTCCTCTAGCCTTCTCAGGCGTCCCGACATGTCCTCCACTAAGTGGAGGAGGCTGTCCACCACTTGCTGCTGCCTCTGCAGGGCCAGCTCCAGATTCTCCCGGTACCGGGCCTGATCCGCTCGCAGCTCCTCCATGTGGTTCTCCGCGGCCGACTGGTCGTCCAGGATCCCCGCGACATCCTCCTCTAGCGCGTCCTTGGCGTTATCCAGGCGGTCAAGGTGACGCACGATGGCGTCCATCCCCATCTTCGGGTACTTGCCCATGAGGAAGGACACGTGCTCACAGTGGCACGCGGCGTGCTGTCCGCCTGATCCAGCGCATCCCGCGGTTCCCGGCGCCTCGGACTCATCGCCCATGGGCGTATCGCCTATGGCGTCCGTCTCAGGTCCCGTATGCCGGGGCACAGGTGCCGTCCGGGCCCTGGCTGGCCTCTCCAAGCCCTCGGCGTCGTTCTTCAGGGCGGTCTCGGGGGCCGTGTTCGCCCTTGCGATCGGCGCGGACATCTCCGACTCCGAAGGTGGCTCGTAGGCTGTCCGATGGCCCTCGGAGTGCCCCTCGGATTCCCACAGCCTGACCGGGCTGGGGTCCGTGTCCATAGCCCCGGCGTCCCTTGCCGCAGACTTGGGTGACCCGCGCTTCCGGTATCGCCGGGCCCGTCCTCCACTGCTGCCTGAATGGCAGGCCTCATCCGAGTCTTCCGCGGCGGAGCGGAGGTTGCATGCCTTGCGGCAGCGACGCTCGCACATGGAGACCAGGTCTTCCATGTCACGTCCTCCTCTTCCCGAGTGTCGTTCTTCTCTTCGGGCTTCAACTTCCGGAGTTCGCCATGCTCTTGAACGTCTCGGTCCTTCTATGGCTCCAATCTCCGGCGTGGTCTCCACCGAGTCCACAATACGCACCCGGGGCGTACTTGGGCAGGGCTCATGAGGGCCCAAGTCCCCGGGTCGGCGGTAGGTAGGGGCAGCAGGTAAGCCTCTGCTACCATAAAGAAGGTCCCTACCAGGACCGGCCCCCGCTGTACCCCTTCCGCCTGTCACCCCTGCTGACTTGCTGCGGATCAACGATTGCATTTCTCAAAATCCTCAAAATCCAGGGTCCAAATCCAAAAATATAGAAAATGTAATCCTCCTTCAACCCCGAACAGCAACTAGATCCCACAGGTATAGCAATAACCCAATTCACAATCCAAATCAGGCTGCGGGCTTCCGTTCAACACACCGGTATTCCCACGGTGGCGGGCATGTACAAGAATTGCACCAAGGAAGAAAGCCCTGAAATTGGCATATGAACACAAATAAAGCAAAGTTGGGGAAAGAGGTAAACATACAAATTCACAGCCATAAACCCCTCATTCCCTGGACTCAAGACCTTCCCTTGACTCACCAACATATTGCCCTGAACCAGATCAAATGAGATGGCTGAATGCCATGTGTCACAAGTCACTACATAAACCCCAAAAATGTGTTCACTCCCAAGCCTCTAATTCCTAGCCCAATAGGAGAGGTGGCGTGTCATGGCCTAGAGTGGCACTCATGACCATACCCTACCCTGACATAACCTTGGTTGGACTTGGAGTCGAATGGGCTTAGAGAAATGGCCTATGAGTTTGAACTCATAACATGTCAAAAAACTGCCAATTCACACCATATTGGCCATATATCAAAAATATGCTCAAAATTGAAGTTACCAATTATCCGAAGGCTCAAAGCATGCATGGAATCGAAGTCTAGTATTTATGGAGGATAGAGACCAAAGGCCAATGCCCATGTACATCCCCACTTTACCCTCGAAACCCCTCCGGATATGGGCGCCACGCACTGCCCAAGTCAGCCCATGATCTTGAGACCAATTCTTGTATTCCTTCGTGCGCCAAGCCAAATGGAGTACACGATCCGGCATATGGTGGTGTTCAACTCCAAAGCATATGCCAACATATGAACAACATACCATGGTTCGACTCTCCATAGGCTTCTTGCTGTTTGCTGACCAGGTAAGTGCACAAAACGCAAAAATGAGCAAAAATTGAGGTCAAAAACATGAAAATATGACCAAATACAAAGTTGACATGATAGTATATCTCTATGCTCACCCATGATATCCGCTCATGATTCAATACACAAATGATTGGAACCATTTGCGAACAATTCCCCCACTTGGATCCCCAATCGGGCGCATGGAGATACCTTCGCCACTAATATCTACATGCCCCATGAAAATGGGAGTGCACCCATGGATCTCTTTGTCACACATACCATGAGCAATACATACGCGGTAGACTTGGTCTAGCGCTCTGAATTCCACAATTGGGACATGGGCAAAACCCTTGTCACGTATGGCTCCCCATCTCTTCGGCCACACGAAGATATATAACATGGGCGTGAGCATATCAAGACATATACCATGCATATAAAACATACCCTCAAAGGTGGCTCCCACCATGATATGCCATGTCCCTCCATTGGCATAACTTCACGTTAAAAATACGTAGGAACCCAAGGAAAGTTGCTATGCAACCCCAACACTCATGCGACACACTCGAAAGTCGCATTAAAATATTCGGTTGCACGGTCCAAGAGTTATATATCACTTTATACCCTCTTGACCCTTTTCCCTTGCTACACCGGGCATGTGTGCGCACCAAAGGCGTTTGATGCTTCCTAAATTAAGTTGAGACCAAGGCAGTTCCAACCCAACCTTCCTTATTCTCTTTCCTCACACTCGCGCGTAGATATGGCTCTTCAAAGTGGTCCCACGATTCGCTTTTGTTTCCCTTATATCTCCAAGTCAAATGGGTGGCAAGTATAAGGGAAACCTGATTCGGGCATAGGGAAAGGAGTATGACCACTCGAAGAAGTCCAAATCAAGTGCGGCGATGTCGAAGTCGAAAATCCGATTTCGACACCGCGAAAAATTCTGATTAAAATTTCGAGTGCTTATTTAGAGAATTGCGGAAGCAACGAACCCTTTGCTGATGAGATCTGACCCTTCAACGGAATATCCGTCAAAATATCTGGAAATAACAGTTAACCAATCGGTTAACGCAAAATCGCGAGCCAACTGACAGTCGCCGATACATTGACCATCAGAACGAAAGGCTGAAAAATCACGGAAACATTATGATAATAAAACCCTGTTGATTCCTGATATTCCGATATATAAATCTCCGCTGGCGGCGCCTCGGTTCTGAATATGGCCGCTCATAGCCGGAATGGCCAAACCTACCACACTATCACATCGGGTTAGATCAGGTGGACGGGAGGAGTATGATATCAGCCAATGGCGGCTTGCCGGCACATAGATACACACCCCAAGTGACCCCAAGATGGCCACGGGGGTCCGAACCAGCTTCAACAGTCCAGGAGGGGGTCGCCTGCCAAGCAGAGTGGCCCCGCAACTCAAGCCACAAGGGTGAGGCGGTCGTACCGTAGACTAGCGGGAGCAATACCCCTTGTGGTGAGAGATACTCCACACGGCTGGGCAGCCCCCAGAGCTGCCGTCCAAAGGAGGGGGCATGTGGCCCTACCCATGGACACATGTGGAGTCACCCTCCCACCTGGGACACGTGGACCGGGTGGCCGCGACAATGCCTTCCCAAGCACATGCGGGGGCGGCTCAAGAGGCACCTGACATAGGGCAGTGGGAGGGACAGGACGTCCCCTTGGTAAGACCTTGTTCCTGCAATGTCAAAGGAGGCATCCCGAGCTCCCGAAGATACCTACCTACCTACCTGACCGTCTTTGACATCCCCCGCACCATTTGCAGTGACCAAGGCCCCCAGTTTACTGGTGGCTGGTTCAAGGCCATGTGTTCCCTCATGGGAATAGGTCATGCCAAGAGCTTCGCCTATCTCAGCCGGTCCAACGGCCGGGCTGAAGTGGCTGGAAGGCAGCTTTTCGAGAAGCTATGCAAGATTTACATCACCAATCCACGTCGGAACTGTTTTGAGGAGATGTGGCCCGCTCTGAAGGCCCATCATGACACCCCCACTCCGGGTGGATTGTCCCCTCACCAGATTTTGTTCGGCAGGGACCCCCTGGGTCGGGGACTTCCCTTGTCTGGTGATGGTATGGCCATGGACGCCAAGGAATTCTTTGCGAGGCAAGAGGCAACGGCACGGGACATCCGCCAGCAGCTCGAGAAGGAGCATGCTGAGCGTCAGAAGTCCGCCTCGAGCTCGACAGCGCAAAAGTTCAGGGTGGGAGACCCGGTGTGGGTGATCAGACCCCGCCCTATGGGCACCCACCGCACCAAAACCTGGTTCACATCCGGAGAGGTGGTCCGCAGGATTGGTGAGGACACCTACGGCATCAAGGTGGGTCACGGACAGTTCCGGGAGCGCCACGAGAGTCAACTCCGTGTGCAGGAACCCGACCTCCGTGGCCAACATGTGTCCCTGGACTACGCCGCACATGAGGCTGATTCGGACGACCATTATGCTGAGCAGGACGACTATACCGTCGAGAAGATCCTGGCCCAGCGTCCGAACGCCTCGGCACCCGGAGGCCTGGAGTTCAACGTTCGTTGGCGAGGCTATGGGCCGTCCCACCACACCTGGGAACCCGTCTCCTCGTTCGTGCCGCGGATTAACACACCCTTCATGGACTACATCCGCAAGCACAAGACCAGGATCCATGTCTCGGACTTGGCAGCACTCACCCGGGCGATTGCAGCCAGGGGCGCCTGATCACCGCCCTGAGCTCTCCCCTGATGCAGTTTGAGCACTTGTTTGGTCGACGGATCGTCCCTCACTTGCTTGCTCTCTTCCATCTTCCGGTGACCTGCCATCAGAGTGGCCATATACCCCCCCCTGCTGAATCCAGGGAGGATGGCCCCTCTCTTCGACTCCTATTTGTCACTCCTCGCCTGCTGAATCCTTGGGAAACCAGGCAGGGCGACTGACCTTGACACTTCCTGAGCTCTTAGGGCCTTGAAGCCCATACGACGTTGCGCAACGGATGCCGCTGTCATCGGCATTGCGATTTTTGGATGTGTGGTCTGGTCCCATGGCACTTGCGGGATCCAGACCAGTCTACGTGTGTCTGCAGACTATATATGGCCTGAACTCAGTCGTCTTTCCTTCCACCCTCCTGCATATTCCTTACCCTGACCGGGGCGTGGTTTGGCGCTCTATCCACAGTGTGTTTACACGCCTATTCACCTGTTTCTTGCTCACTTTTCCGCCCCCCAGGATATGTGCATCTGTATGTTAAGTGGTGTCAGCCCATCACTGACATATGGACTGTTTTTCCCCCCGAAGGGACACGAATCGGAATACGAAGGCGCCCTGAGTCGCCGTGTACATGCTCCTACATAAGGTCCAGCCTGGACCAGCACCTAAGTACAGATTCTTCTGTTTGAATGCACGTGATACCGTGTGCCCTAGTGGCTGTGATGTGCTGAGATCCTAATGGCGCCCAGCGGGACGCCCAGTTGCCTGACTACACTCCCAGCGGTCCGCCACTGTCAGTCCCAGTGTGAGCCTACCGACTCGCAGACGCACTTGCAGTCGGGTGGCGACCTCCGGTGTCCTGACCTCGGTCAGTCTGCCTGGGAAACTGCTGGTTTGAGGAGTCGACGCCTCCGCGCAGACTGCATGGGGACTCCCCCATGCATGGCCTTCATGGTAATGGGGCGAGGGAAAAGACGGCCTTGATGCCCGATCCCTTATGGGGGACCTCGTTCGGCTTTACCACTCTGGACTCGCGTCGTGAATATGGACATGGTGGGAAGGACCCGTGGGGACTCTCCCCCAGACTGCGGCCTTGGGAAGCCTGGGGTAGCCTGATGCATCTTTGTGGTCGCTTTCAACCTGTGGGACCATCTCGGGCGTCGTGTGACGCCTATGTTGGCCGTGTATGCCACTGCCACTGTGGTAGTGACTGTCGCAGCCGGCACCCGGTGCGCCTGGTATGGTTTGACGGGTCCTTTTGATGCCGAACAATCGCCGCCAGGACCCGGGACTTGATACTTGATACTATACTTGCGTCTACTAACAACTACAGCACGGTACCTGTCTTACTGTGGAATTGTAATGGGCAACCTAAGCCGCAAATCGGCCTGAAGTGAGGATTTGACACCCCCTCCCCCTTCAGGGGATGGTCCTGGGTACCCGCTGCCATGCTTGGGTGTTATCGAGCCCCCCCCACGGTTTGCTCTAAGGAGGGGGGTGAAGCGGTACCCAGAACCTATGGCCCATGGCCCAGAGGCCTGTGAGCCGTCATACCCGTGTGGAAGCCGTTGACACCAGGTGTCAGCGGGATATCCCTGTTCTCTAATCCACGAAATCTGGAATCCGATTGCTAACCATTAAATCGATGTAGAATTACCATAATTTTATTGTCTTGGTCGATTTTCGGTCAGAAATCGGTGAAATACCCGATTTCTACCGCGATTTCTAATTGTCGTGAAATCGCCGCCTGTTGTCGCCTGTTCGCGCGCTTTTGTCGCTTCTCTGTGGCGAGCTTTGTGAGGGATTTCTCCCGAGCACCTTTGAGGATCTAAGAGAGCTTAAGGGCTGGATCCAGAGGATTTATCCTGTACTTTCATCTGGTGTGTTCACCAGAATTTTTCGCCGTTGCGTCTGAGAGAAAATCAGCGCGCAAGCTTTTCCGTCGATCGCTCGAACTCATGGTTCCCAAGGACCATGAGTTTCGGACGGAACCCTACATTCCCCCCCTATGCCTTTCATCCATGCCCCTTTCACGTGGGCATATCACTTTGTATAGGGAAGCGGGCAATAGGGATGTTTTAGGCAGCCTATGGGTTTCGCAAACCCAAGTCGTTTGCGTGCACAAACGCTAACTTTGTGGCCTTGTGAGCATGAACGTTAATAACCGAGCACAATGCTCACAAGACCAAAAGCCCTAGGCCATTTTCGTCTTTCGAGCCAACTCAACGATGGCTCCACGCAATTCAATGCGTACCAAAACTCATTTCTTAAAAAAGGGCAAATTTTGGTCGAAAATTAGGCAAAATGGCCAAACCCCGGAGGCTCGTACTCGAAGCCTATGGGGAGTTGAGCCTCGAACCAAGACAATATGTAAAGTAGAGACTATGAAGGACATCCTGGATGGCTTGGTTGATTTTTACAACCTTGTCTTCTTTTTTATATAATGTCGCCTTGTGAGCACGTGTGCCATACTGCCTCTTTGCACACGCGCTCATATGCAAGCACTAATGACATGAGTGGGCGGAGACGATCTAACCATAGTGGGCATGTTTGAAGGCACCTACTATGGGCCTACTCCAATCATGTTTACTTCGACTGACCACTTTTGGGTGAATTTTGGCCGTTTTGCCCAGAATGGCCACAAACCCCTTCTCCCCCTGAATTCACTCCCGAGGTTGCGTGCGCCACTTGACCAAGGGTAAGGGCGATTCGGAGAGGGCACATAAACCCGCATCAAATGGGGTGTTTCCCCATGTGACCTCTCCTCTTGAAGGGAGAGTTGTGAGTCACCCACTTTGGGGTATGTTGCCATTCTGCCCCATTTGTGTGTCATTTTCCCTCCAATGGTAAAAATAGCTAGAGGCGACCATGATGGTTGGCAAGCGGCATATATTGGGACCTAAGTCCCATGTGTCTATAGCATCTTTGGTTGAAAGGATCCTCGCCGTGGCCATGGAGATATGGAATCATGAGTGCGGGCCATTTTGGCCAAATTTCGCTGTTTTTGCCATTGTATGCCATATTGGAACTACCATATCTCCATGGATCACAAGATCTAGCCAGGAAGGAAGGGCGATTATTGTAGCATATGACCAAGGGTTGAACACCATTGAGGTTCGTAATTGCTCCTCTGGCCCATCCGGAGTTATTCACCTTTTGGTGCGATCCATGATCCCACTTGTGCACCGCATGCTGCTTTCTGCCCTATCCGTGTGTTCATCCCCTTGGTGAACAATAAGCAGCCAGTGTGACAGCAAGCTAAATCCCAAGGCATGGGACCAGAGGGGATATCAAGGGTTGTGAATCAGGGCTTGGCGCGTCAATATCGCCAAGGTTTCCTACCCTGGACGGTCGACCGAGACGGCCGATTTTGCCATTTTGGCAATTGTGGACCCAATTTGGATTGTCACCACGTCGAGTGGCATGGAGATCTCCCAGAGCCAAGGATATGGGAGTATGTGTTGGACTCCCAGTGGATCGCGTGTGGAATGGCGGATCCGATCTCCAAGCCGGCGTGGAGATATACTATCGGGGACACCCCCGATTTTGGCTCATTTTGAGCAGCCAAAATGACCCCCTTTTGGGACCCCAATTTCAGCCCCCCGTGTGGTCCATTGGCGGCCCCATATCTCTATGCCCACAGGGAGCCCGGACCTAATTCTGAGTCGTGCACTCAGGGGTAGGTCCTGGGTCCTGCCTCCTATCCTTTGTGCAATTGGCCTTGCCTCGGCCGAGCGAGCCGCTCGTGGGAATGACTCCAATTTTGGTAATTTTGGCATCATGACCCAACGTGGCGATTCCGTGGCGCCCTGATGCCGGGACCTCAGAGGGAACCAGGTTGGGTGAGGGCTCCAGAGAGTTCGTACTCGAAGGGCATAGGGTCAGTTGCCTCGTCCCTACCTCTGGCGGGTCCAGACGAGGGGTCAATTTTGGAGTTTTTCGAGCTAACATCAGTCTGGGCTGAAACAGCCCATTTTCAGCTACCAACTCCTAGGGGATAATGGCGGGGCCTTCTCTCTGGCTCAGAGGGGAGTTGGGACCTGTTGTTAAGGGAGCATAGGAAGCCACTGTCGGTTGGCCTTGGAGCCCCTTGGTTCCCAGGAACTCGTGTGTGGCTGGGCGGGACACCATCCCCTTTTGGCAGGGTTTCAGGGTCCGGACTGAGCAGGGCATAGGTTGTGTTTGAGCCCCCGCCCCTGCCAGCCACTGAGAGGGTCGGACCTGGGATTGGGATATGAGTTGGGACTGACTGTCCATTGTCGTGTGATGCCCTTACCCCAGTCCAGTCTTAACCCCATGTGTACATATCCTGATGTGTTGCTGTACATACTTATGTTCCCTTGTTTCAGAGTGGCAAGGATCCTGAAACGCTTTGTCACATGACACGTGCATGAGGATGCCCTTGTGAGCGCAGTGCTTTGCCTGCCTGCTTGCTTGTGCGTGTCCGCCGCAGCGTCCCGTGGCCAGGCTGCCCACAGGAACGCGTCAGTGGGTGAGTTACGAGTGTGCTTGTGTTACGAATGTGCCTGTAGGTGAGTTACGCGTGTGCTTGTGTCACGAATGTGCCTGTGGGTGAGTTACGAGTTTGTGGGGGTTACGAGTGTGCTTGTGTCACGAATGTGCTTGTGGGTGAGTTCCGAGTGTGTTTGTGTTACGATGGTGCCTGTGGGTGAGTTACGAGCGCGCTTGTGTTACGAGTGTGCCTCTGGGTGAGTTACGCGTGTGCTTGTGTTACGAATGTGCCTGTGGGTGAGTTCCGAGTGTGTTTGTGTTACGATGGTGCCTGTGGGTGAGTTACAAGCGTGCTTGTGTTACCAATGTGCCTCTGGGTGAGTTACGAGCGTGCTTGTCTTATGAATGTGCCTGTGGGTGAGTTACAAATGTGCCTGTGTTACGATTGTGCCTGTGGGCGAGTTACGAGTGTATTGGTGCAACGAATGCCCCTGTGGGTGAGTGACGAGTGTGTTGGTGCTACGAATAATCCTGTGGGTGAGTTACGAGTGTGGTTGTGTTACCAATTTGCCTCTGGGTGAGACAGGAGCGTGCTTGTGTTAAGAATGTGCTTGTGAGTCAGTTCAAGTGTGTTTGTGCTACCAATGTGCCTGTGGGTGAGTTACGAGTGCATAGGTGTTTGTCTAGTGCGATCGTTCTGATGTGTCTGTGTCATTTGCATCTTTGGCTGTCATTTGCGATCGTTCTGATGTGTTTGTGTCATTTCCATCTGTGGCTGTCATTTGCGATCGTTCTGATGTGTCTGTGTCATTTCCATCTGTGGCTGTCATTTGCCTCTGTGCCTGTCATTTGCATCTGTGTCTGTCCCAGTGTCTCCCTCCATCCATGCCCTTTCTCTCTTCTCTCAGGTGCAACGTAAGGTGTGAAGTCAAGAAAGATGTCCTTGAATTATGCCCTAGGTCTTTTGATGTATTCCTGCAAGTTGGTTTTGTAGTGGAAAACCCCAAACCAAAGCAGCAAGTAGAGCAAGGACTGAATATGGATCGAATCAATGAAATCAATGATTGGTTTTGGAATCCAGTGTAACACAGAAGGGCTGCAGATAGACAAAGCAGGTATATGAACATAGATTCAATCACAAATGGATAAAGCAAAAGGTTTTATATGAAAATTGGTCAGACTCTAGCCTCAGAGGTTGCAATAGGCACTTCATGTGCACTCTTTTGGGTGAAATGGTGCTGGTTAGGACTGAGGGGCATAGATGTCAGGACCACACAGAAAATGACTTGGCCAAGCAACTGAATTCAGAAACAGTTACAAAGTAGGACCACAATAAGTGGTAGAATCAATTGAGTATAGGGGTCTTGGGGTGGGAGACCACTTAGGCTTAACCTCCAAGGCCCATAAGCATGGAATGCCTGATTTATTTTGGTATGACCTCCATGAAGGAAGGTACCTCCGCTCAGTTGAGTGGTAGGGGTGAACTTCATGGGGGGGCTAGGGTCACAACCCTAGTTACTTTGAGAAAGTGTACTTTAGGCCACAAAAGAAAGATAAAAACACTTAAGTTTGTCTCAGCATCAACAAAGGGTCTTAAAGGGGGGGCTCAGCCTGGATCAAGCCCTCCAAGAAAGACATGGCAGTGACTTTTTCTTACTCCCCCCTGGAGTACTAGTCGATCAAGCTAGTAGGACCAAGGAAAAAGGCTCAAATATTCCCAAAATTACCTCAAAAAATGCATTAAACTCACCAAAATATTCTCATCACTTTATAGAAGCCTATCACACTGTAGGGACCCTTGAAAAACAGTGTAATGTACCGTGAATGATGTCCCTTCGAAGGGGCATTCCTCAAAAGCCGCCGGCGTGAGGCGAAAACTTTTGGAAAAAGTGTGGGGGCAGTGGGAATTGAACCCAGGACTCCCTGTCCAGAGCACATGTGTCTGTCCACTAGGGTACAGTCGAACGCTCTAATGCGGACGGTTATCGCCGTATAAACAGCGTTTTAGTAAACGTCCTGACCAAGGGCCAGGGCGGAGCAATACTCCCAATGGAGGACACAAACCCCCAGGAGCTGGAAAAAAAAGAAAATGGAACCAGCAGGGAGTGATTCCTGCGGTTTTGCGGAAGGGGTTGCGATTCAGCAAGTCAAATCGTTGAAAATCGACGAAACCACGCGGGAAATCGTCATTTTTATACATAACTTAAAGTCGCAGACAAGCGCAAACGAAGCGGACGCCAAGAAAAGGGTTGCGCAAGCGAAAACGGCTTTTGGAAAAGAAGGTATGAGCCGTAGTTTTTTTAAGTTTTAAAGAAAATTTTTGCACAGTTGCATCAAAATTTTTATAAACTTCAGAGTAAAGTATTCAAAATCAGCCCGCACCACAGAGCAGTTCAACAACCCGTCTCTCAGGTATGTCTGTGTCACTTCACACTCACGCATTGCGTTCGTGTTGGTTGCTCCGTCAAAACGTTAGGGTTGTTAACGCTGTGCTCGTTGGGGGGTCGGGTGTTCATCTCTCGTGCTCTGCACAGGTGAAAGCAGGAGTGAAAGGTATGTGATGCGAATGGAGCGCGCAGCGCGCACGTAGGGTTAGAATATGCGCTGTGCTCGCGATGCATGTGCCCAATCTAGGCATCCACACGCTGTATCGCTTCACCTGTATCCCTAATCCACCCTTGTTTCCTTCTTCACAGGTAAGCGTTTGTACGTGTGCGGCCGTAGCGTTCAAGTTGAGTTGCTTAAAACGCTTAGGTTTGTTTTGTGTTCGTTTCAATGCGGCATTCACACGATGCATGGTGAGTAAGGTAGGTTAGCCCAGGAGGAGCTCACCTCCTGGTTGAGTCTGTGGTTAAGCCTCCCTTCCCTGCGTGCACATGATGCATTAAAGGGTAGGCCACGCGAATTGCGCACGGTAAACCTTGTTTAGGTTACCCAGAGGCTCCTCGGTACGTTCTTTAAGAGAACCCGAGGAGTTTCTTAAAGCTTGCTTGCTTGACAGGGGTAGCTGCATCTGCAGCGTGTTTGCGAACAGCGTATTATAGGTCACACTGAGAAGGGTATAATACCTGGAGTGTGGCTTGGTTCCACAGTCGCAAACGCCCCTTCATCTGCCTCTTTTGTACAGGTGGGAGAGGTTAGGGTGATTGGTGCACGCAACAGCTGCCTTCGGCGGCTACCATTTTTCTGCCCCAGCAAAACAGGGGCGCTGATCACAAATCATATCACTGTGCCTCAGCCAGTACCGGCGAGGACAGTTCGACCTCAACGACATCTGCGCTGTGCACGCAACGAGAGCACCCCTTCCCTCCAAGCCCTAGCAGGGGAAACGCGTTGTGGCGTCCCCTGTTAGGCCACAGCTGCTTAGGAGCGCTGTGTTCTCTCGTCCTTTTCACAGGAGGGTCGTTAGGACCCATGAGAACTTCACCTCCGCAACGCCAAGTAGAGTGTGCGTGTAGGAGTGGTAGTCCTGAGTGGGGGCTAGAGCCAGTTGCCCAGTGCTCGCCCACCAGGATGGTGCCACTGTAGGGTGTGTAGGACCTGTAGGGGGCGTGTCACTGTCCCACCCTTTTCCTGCAATTTTAGCTGGGCTGGTGGGCTGTGACAGTGGTTAGGTTAGTGTTTTTGGCCACATAGCAAACAGGCGTTTTGCATGCCTTCATAGCTTTTGGCCACCCCTCCCTGTAGTAGACAGATAGGTAGGGAAAACAATACCTGGACTAACACTCTGGGTATTCCCCCAAGGTTTTGCGCCAGCACAGAAATTGGGCGCATAGGGGAGGGGAGACCCGGGGCGTACCCCGTGGCATCAATAAGCCAACCCTCCAGGTTTAGCAAGGGCGCAGACTTGGGTATAATTAGGACACCACTTCTGCGGCTTGCTCTCAGGACCTTAGGACTAGCACACTCACACATACGCTATGGCAGGTAAGGGTAAGGTAAACCCTGTAAGGAGGGGTAGAACCCCATGGGTCTGGACCAGTCAGGGGTCCTAACTGTGGGCTCGCTTGTCCCCAAGGAGGGAAGACACACCTTGCCTCATAACACCTTGCTTGTCATTCCCCCCTGGTGTAGAAAGCCACCGTTCTTCGTTGGCTCACCAAGGTCATTACATTAGGGCAGTACCCATGCAACACATGGTCAACAAGGCAAACACTCGCTGGGTGGCTGCAATCTTGATAAGCGGCCACCTGGCTCACGCTGGAAACCATAGGCATGGGTCTGCAGGGCACAGACAGGGTCAGTAGACTGACACAGGGTAATTAGTTTCGCTTCTTACGCTGGGACATAGTCTCAGCACGGGTTAGGAGCTGCCCCTCGTTGTTCTCAACGAGGTAAGTGCGGAAGATGGGGTTGATACTCCCATCTGGTTGTATGAAGGCTGACATAGGTTCCCAGGTCGCCTCGGACAACCCATAGCCATCCCACAGGGTAAGGAATTTCCAGCCCTGTTTATACTCGTGGCGAGCAATACCTGCAACCACGTAGTAACCATCGACTGCCATCTCATCGGCAGTCATCTCTTCGAGTTCGTCTGCCTCCTCTGGACTGGCAGCGTTCTCTAGGTCTATACGTTCAATCTCACTGTCGCTGAGGCGCCACTCATCCCAAGACAAGTCGTCAGGGGAGTGATAGTGCCTCAGCTGCTTAGGAGCACATAGCAGTTCACCACCTAGACGTGGACTGCACCTGACATGGATCCTGGATCCATCTATCCTGATGATACGATAGGGTCCAAAGTAAGGGTCCTGTAGGCAGTTACGTGGCCAGGAGGGTAGGCGTGAATGGTGTACCAAAACAAGATCACCAACCTTGAAGCTGGCAGGTCGCCGTAGGCGGTTCCGTCGGCTCTGTTCACGGTCACGAATGTGCCTCAGGTTAGTACCAGCCTGGTTAGCCAGAGACTGCTTGTGTTCTAGCCAATCTCCTACAGGGCTCTTGAAGTCCTCAGGAAAGGGGGTTTTGAAGAACCAAGCAGGTCGTCCTCCATGGAACAGTTCGTGGGGGGTGAAACCCGTAGAAGAGCTCCGCTGTGAGTTCATGGACAGAACTGCCCAGGGCACTAGGCGTACCCAGTCCTTGGTGCGCTCCTGTTTCATCAGGATTCTTAAGTTTTGCTCCACCACACGGTTCTGTCTCTCACAGAGAGGGTTAGACGTGTGAGTGTAGGGCACACCTGTGGTTACCTCCACGTTGAGGGCATTTAGCACTCGTTTGTACCACCCAGTGTCACTGCGGATGCGTACATCTTCATCAGAGTGCACCTGTTTAGGTGCTCCATAGGGTTCGAACCATTGTTCGACCAACATTTTTACAGTCTGCTCACCTGTGATTTTCTTATTGCAAGGGAACACACGGGTGAAGCGAGATAGACCACAGGTGACCACGAGGCAACTATCATAGCCGCCAAAGCGTGGTAGGCCGTGGATGTAATCCACGTAGAGAAGAGAGTTAGCACAATAGGGTATGGGTAAGCTGGAGATCAGGCCCCTATCCCTACTGTCGCTCTGCTTGCTGGCATGACAGCCACAAGCATCCACAATGGTCTGCATACGCGACTTCAGTTCAGTCAGGGTTAGACTAGAGTAGAAACACTCACGGAAGAAGTCCACTGAGCGATTAGCGCCAGTGTGACCGGAACTGAGATGGGACCACTGTAGGCACCCATCTAGTCGTGCTTCAGGCACCACAATTCGGTCCTCGTAGAAGAGGTACTGATTGTTTTTATACCACTGGTGCCCGTCAATGACTCGGGGTTCGAGACCCGTTTGAGGGTTTGGAGAATTTCTTCATACTCTGACTGATAGTCGGTTAGACTCCAACCCTCCAGGATTCCAGCAGTGCGCATGGACAGGTCAAGCTGGACATCCATACGCTGGAAAGCCTCTTTGGCAAGCGCCTCAGAGCTCTCACCAATAAGCGCATCGAAGTTGTTGCGCGATATATAGTCAGACAGTTCATTCTTAATCCCGGGGATATGATGCACTGTCAGCCTGAACTGGCTCAGGTAAGTCCACCACCGTTTTAGCTTCGCTTTCTCTGGTGGTGGGCCCTTCTGAAAAGACTTCACAGGCTCCTGGTCACACAGCCAGACAATAGGGTTAGACCCCAGGAGTCGGGATTGTGAAGATAGCACCAACATACCGGCCAGGAGTTCCTGGTCATAGGTGCTGTAGTTGGAACGCGCTTGGTTCCACTTCCAATTCCAGTGTCCCAGTGGCACCAGTCGCCACTCACTGGTAGGATAGTCGTGTTTCAACGAACCATCACGGTTCAGTCCAGTAGTACGATAATGGCAGTGGGTTAGCTCAGCGGGGTTAAGCTCCTGCCATTGATAGATCGTACCTCCCCCCCCTACATCACTGGCATCAGTGATCAGGACTATCTCGCCCTCGGGGCGGGGAACTCCCAGGCAGTTGGAGGAGGCAATCTTCTTCTTCAACTCCTGGAAACACTCTTCCTCTCTGGAGGTCCACCTCCAGGGAGTAGTTTTCTTGATTAGGTCAGTGAGGGGTGCAGAGGAGTAAGTAAAATTGTGGATGTGACGCCGATAGAATTTACAGGCGCCGACAAAACTCCTCACATCGTGTAGACCCTTCTTAGGGTCATCGCGAATCTGCATGTCCTGTAGGGGCTGCATCTTAGACGCGGCTGGTTTCCACCAGCCATACCCCACGTCGAAACCCAAATACTCCATCTCCTCTTTCATGAACTCACATTTTTCGAGTTTGATTCGGAGATGGTTTTCTTGACAAACAGTGAAGAATTCACGTAGGAGAAGGACATGGTCCTCTTTGGTATTAGTACCCAAACTCACGTCGTCGATGTGAGCCTCCATTTCTGCACCCCGAGAAATCAACTCTTGTACTAGAGGCCTGCGCCTCAGTATGTACAAAATTTTGTTCATAAGCTCCTGGAAGAGCGCTGGGGCGTTAGCCACCCCGAAAGGCATAACCTTCCACTTGAAGACACGACCCTTAGGGGTTATAAAGGCAAGCAGCTCCTGAGCTGCGGCGGTTAGGTCAACCTGCCAGAAACCAGAGCGTTTGTCCATTTTGGTCTTATACCTGCATTTGGCAATACGCTCCAGGGTGTTTTCCATGTTAGGAATACTCCCTGAGTGGTTCTGGGGTTTCTTGTTGACCTCACCATAGTCTACAACAAGATGTAGAGCAGTCGACCCTGGTTTAGCAACAAGGAAACAGGGGCTGCAGTGATGGGGATAGTCCCCATGTTTCTACTCTTCAACGAGGCCAGCATCAATGCATTCTTGGATCTGGCGCTCCATTTCTTCAACCTGTTCCTGTGGAGCGGGATAGGGACGACGCCTCACTCGCGTCTTTTCAAATTCTGGTTTCAATTTCAGGTCCATCTGGACCAGTTTTTTGCAAGATAGGGGAGGCGGCAAGGCGCCGAACACCTCCTCATAGGTTATAAGCAGTTTCTTCAAGCGGGGGTCAAGGTTAAGACTCTCGACTTTCTGAAGGAAATCCTCCTCAGCATGGAGGTTGATTTTCCCATGTTCTTTCTTTTTATGCCGATCAGCAGTTTCGGCAGGTACAGTACCATCGTCCCACTCAGGGGAACATTGCTGCCCATAGTGTAGAGAGTACACTAGAGGTATCTCAGGATCAGGCAGCGTATAGGACTCATCGTCCTCCTCAGACCAGATGGAGTATTTCCAGGTCTGTCTGAGGTATTGCAGCCGCTCTTGGCGCTCAATACCTTCGGCCTTCAGGTACAACAGCCGTCGGAGTTCTTGCGTGTCATGCTCAGACAAGGGCATGTTATTAGCAGCAGGCCGTGCCAGAGCATCAGTACTCCGGGCCACGGGTTCATCTGTGTGCACAGGCTGCATGTGTAGTACTGGTTTATCAACAGAGGAAGCGGGTTCAGAGGTTGACTCTAGATCTACCTCCTCTAGCAACAGCTGGGCCAGGAAAGCACTATGTTTCAGGTCAACACAGCTGGGATCAACAGAGGGAATAGTGCTGGCGATCTCAGATAGTTGGTGGTCAGCATCCTCTTTTACAGCTGCAGGTTCCAGATAGTCATCAGGAGACTCACACCCTGTAAGTGTGGCAGATAGGTGCTCAGGAGATCGATTTTTGAGATCATAAAGAGTCAAGCCACGATTTTCGGCCATGACCTCTTTTAGTAGCACCTGGTCCAGGTCACACAGGGGTACAGGATTGAGAGATCCATCGATGATGGACAGGAAACTGGCCCACTCAGGGGCCTGCATAGCTGTGTCTGAGTCCTCTGGCACATAGATGGGGCCGTCGGGGAGTTGCACTCTTCCCACGGTCATTCGGTCAAGCATACGGCGCCAGTAAGCATGTTCACCAGAGCAACCCCAGTCAGGGGTGCACATAACAACCCTTCCTCCCTCATAAGCGATCTTGGTTAGAACCTTCGCGAGCAGGGAGAAGGGAGGGTTAGCATACGCTAGGCCCATTGCTTTCCAGAAGAAACGGAAAGCATTGTTCATTTGTTTCGAGCAGTACAACTGCATGATGTGCTGTTGTTGGCTCGCAAACAATTCCACCTGGATCTCATCCAGGTTTACGTGAAGGGCCGCCAGTCCATTTTCGAGAACATGACGGGCCAGTTGGTAGTTTTCAGTACGATAGTTCGTCTTGGCTGCGTAGCGCAGCCCAGACTCTTTTCGTCCTGACAGCTCCAAAAGAACGGAGAATAGCCCACTGCCAAAGTCGCAGTGCAAAGAGTAAGGACGCTGTAGGGACAGCATTTTAGCCTGGGGGTTTCTTCTTAGAAAGTCAGTGCCAATGACAATGTCAAAGGCGTCAGTGTCCAACACTCTGCAGTGTTGAGTCACGGTTTCGTCGCCCAGACATATGGTAACATCGACCCCCCCCAAGGAATGGATGGTACGTCCATCCCCTACTCTTATGGCCACAGTCTTAGTCTTCCTGAAAGTTTTAAGCAGGCGCCGGGCCACTATGGAAAGTGTTGCACCGGTATCAAGCACTGCTCCAAAAACCTGACCCCCGATTTTCACGAGGATCCAGAAAACCAAGTCCTCCTCTTCGGAGCCGCCCCCCTATTCCTCATCAGGGAATTTGACATCCACTCCTGCAGCCATGAGGGACTTGGCCATCCAGGCCAAGCGCCTCTTCTTAGAATTATTCCCCTCAGGGGTAGCGTTATCCCCTTGGGGTCGCTTCTGGGGGACACCTGCGGCAAGAGCGGGTGTGGCAGCAGGAGTAGGCGTAGCAACAGGCGCTGATGAGCGCCTCTGGGGGTTAGGGGGTCCAGTCTTACCACCCCCCTTGCCACCTCCTTTACCTTTATCCCCATTCGGGGGATTTCTGGCGGGCGTCGGGTTCTTCTGGCGCTCCGCCTCCTGACGCTTGAGTTTGTCACTCTCGCGTTTCTTGATGTGGCATTCGTCCTCATAGTGACGACGCTTGCCACAGTAACCACAGGTGATGGTACACCTGAAGTGGTCCTGATGGGTCACAGTTTTCCCATCTTTAGTATGCTGCTGACGTTTCATCTGCAGCATACAGCCACTGCGGAGATCGCAGTCAGAGGCATGACAAGGTCCCCCCTTGTCATTGACAGGTCGGCAGTAAAACAGGGGGGGGGTGCCTGCATCAGTTGGAACCTCGTTCATGGCACGTAGGTTGCCCCTCCCTTTACCGCCTCCCTGGTTGGTGTTAGTGGGATTTTTATGCCCCTTCCCTTCGCCACGTTCAGGGGTAGGGGTACCACCTCGTCCCAAATGCTTCTTGAGGAACTTCTCCATGTGGGAGTCGTTCTCTCTCTCAAGAGCTAGCTCAATCAAGAGATCCACCAGTGTATCATACGAGTGGGTCCTGCTCTTCCTCTCAGAGGTTGAGCGGCAATCATCCCACGTACGCTGGGGGATCTTACTCATGAGCCACAGGTGGGGCTCAGTGGCTCCGTAGGAGCCCACATTCATCCTCGAAAAAAAGTACTCCATGTCGCACACATACTCAGAAATTCGCGCAGCGGATGGAAACTCCGGGAGCATAGGTAGCTCCTCGATTTGTGTGCGTACGCTGAGGTCAGTCTCATAGACTGGGAATGTTTTCTCTAACCTCAGGAGTACCTCCGCCCAAGTAGAACAGGTTTTCACGATCTGTTTGACCTGTTTTTGCAAAAATTTCCTTTTGCAAGAGCGTTTTAGCAGTGAACATTTGGTGGCCACATCCACATGGGATTGGCCAGTCAACAAAAGGAACTCCGCAAATTCTTCTGCCCATTCAGGCAGATTTTTAGGGTCGAACTCCGGCAGTTCCAGCTGGATGTTCACCTGGGCAATTGGTCTGCCCGTCTTCCCACCCCCCGGAGTTAGGCCTGAAGGCGACACGCCGGCAAGGGGGGCCAGGGCTGACAGCCCTCTTCTCTCATCTTCTGTGACAGGCACGTCCTGTAGGTCCGCCATAGGCACAGTCCTGGCACGGGGGTGAAAGGGGCTGGGGCAGGTAACCTTAGGCAACAGCCTTGAGACCCTCGATCTCTTGAGATCTTCGGCCAGGGTACTCAGCCCTGGAGAGAGAGAGAGGAACTCAGGCTTGGGTAAGGGTTCTGCAATACCCAGTTTAGCCTTAATGGCCTCTGATAAGGCCGTCACATCTGGATCTTCTGATCCAGACAGGAATTTGGCCAGTAGCTCGGCCGTTTGATCCAGGGCACCGTAGGTCGGCCTTGGATGGTGTTCTTCGACTCGTGTTGGGCCCACTTCGGGAGCCCTTGGGGTTGGGTACTCAGGTCGTAGTCGTCTTGGCAGGGATGCTGTGGACGGAGGACCTGAGTGTGCGTAGGACCCTAGATCCGTACGTGGTCTTGATCCATGTACAGCCAGGGGCTCCTCTCCATCTTCCCCACGGATGGATTTATAGTACTCTTCATGCATGATGTACTCATCCATCTTCATCTTCAGCTTCTCATATTCCTCAGGTCCTTCAATGGCAGTTGAGGATGAAGCTGGGCAATTGGATCTTGATACTGAAGCAGCCACACGTCTGTGGAGGTGACTGAAGCTGTCCCCACCGTGTGCTGCTAAGGCCTCGGTGGTAAGGCCTTTATTCTTCTCCGCCCTTCTGCGTTCTGGATCTCCTTGGGACCCAGATGCGCCACTGAGGTGATGTGGTGCTCGTTGTGGTGGTTCACTCATTGGGTGAACCACACTGCCCATTTGTACTTGGACAGTTCGGATAGGCCAGGTCCTTACACTTGGTGTGGACATTATGGTCTTGTTGTTGAGCTTTTGTTCTGCACTTCTCAGGGTCCGTTCAAAAGGTCTCAAGGGACTGTCTCTGCTACCGGAAAGATGTCCTTGAATTATGCCCTAGGTCTTTTGATGTATTCCTGCAAGTTGGTTCTGTAGTGGAAAACCCCAAACCAAAGCAGCAAGTAGAGCAAGGACTGAATATGGATCGAATCAATGAAATCAATGATTGGTTTTGGAATCCAGTGTAACACAGAAGGGCTGCAGATAGACAAAGCAGGTATATGAACATAGATTCAATCACAAATGGATAAAGCAAAAGGTTTTATATGAAAATTGGTCAGACTCTAGCCTCAGAGGTTGCAATAGGCACTTCATGTGCACTCTTTTGGGTGAAATGGTGCTGGTTAGGACTGAGGGGCATAGATGTCAGGACCACACAGAAAATGACTTGGCCAAGCAACTGAATTCAGAAACAGTTACAAAGTAGGACCACAATAAGTGGTAGAATCAATTGAGTATAGGGGTCTTGGGGTGGGAGACCACTTAGGCTTAACCTCCAAGGCCCATAAGCATGGAATGCCTGATTTATTTTGGTATGACCTCCATGAAGGAAGGTACCTCCGCTCAGTTGAGTGGTAGGGGTGAACTTCATGGGGGGGCTAGGGTCACAACCCTAGTTACTTTGAGAAAGTGTACTTTAGGCCACAAAAGAGAGATAAAAACACTTAAGTTTGTCTCAGCATCAACAAAGGGTTTTAAGGGGGGGCTCAGCCTGGATCAAGCCCTCCAAGAAAGACATGGCAGTGACTTTTTCTTACTAGTCAGGCTGTCAGCTTTTGCTTTTGTTGTGTGCTTTGTTGTTTTGCCTGCGCCTGGTGGTGTTTTTCCGTTTTGGTTGGTGGTTTCGGTTCAAGTTTAGTTTCTGGTTAGTGTCCCGAGGCTTGGTGGGTTGGGGACTTTGGGCTTTGGTGCTCGGTGGGAGTGTCTTCGTTGGTTTGGTTTGAATTGGGAGTTTGGTGTAAAAGGTAAGCGGGTCAGGGATGTGGGTGCTTGCTGGTTTTGTGGGTATGTTGGTGACCTGGGCCTGGGGGTTTGGTGGGCTTGGGATTTCAGAAAGAGGCCCTCCTGGGTTGTAACAAATATTCTTTTTGCAAGACACCACTTCAAGGAAGGTTTTTGGACAAAAGAATGACCGGTGAACGCAACAAAAATCTGTTTCCCAGGGAAAAGGCTTCTTGGAATATTTTGGACCACAAAGTGCTCGATGAAATGTTTTGTGATCCAAAATGTTACCAAGCAAGTTGGTTTGCAGATTGGCTCATTTGGTTTCGGTTGTGATGGTTTTTGTTTTGTCTTTGTCCCCGTGTGACCCGCCCATACCCACCTGCCCACACATGGTCATGCACAGGTGCACACAGTTGTAGAAAATGTCATTTTGGACAGAGAGTGACTGATTGCAATGGATTTCCAAGTGGAAATGAAGTAGTACAAACATGGCAAGGAAAGCGAGTATGAGTAGGCACCGGGTGCAATGCATTGTGAAGTGATTTTTGGTGGCCACAAAGAAGTATTGCAAACAAGGGAAAATAAGGAGAGCCCAAAAAAATGTTCCGCGTTCATTTTTCAAACACAATTAAAGGGGACACACATTGGAAGCATGCATAGATGTTGCATGGATGGGGTCGAGGGTGTGTCTAGTAGCTTCGGGCTAATGGGGGATGTTTTGGGAAAGTTGGTGATGCTTGGGGTAGCATGTGGGTTGCCTAGGATATTTTGGGTACTCCAACCCAACCCACAGTGCCGCAAGGCCCTGCAAGGTACCCCAGCCGAACGCAAGAAACCCCAAGCCCCCTCCAAGGTGATTCTTCCAACTTAATTAGGTCTCGGCCCCTGTAATAACGTGCCTATTGATGGGTCTCTTTTACGACGCTTACTCCTTTGGCTTTAAATCCTGCACTGTCCACTCCAAGTGTTTGTTCCAAATCCGTCACAAAGGTTTCAAAATATTTCGCCCAAATATTTGCCATCGGCTGAACTCCCTTGCATCCCTTGCATAGCACCAATACTGTGTTTCTCGTGATTCCTTGAACCCTCGCTGTTCTTCAAGTACTTCACTGTGGCACGGGGACTCGCCGGTAACCCCGTCAGTCGTCTACGACGATCTGGATCTCGCCACCGGTTGAGCATCGCCACTTTGGTGCTAAGGGACAAAACAAAGGGATGCCAGAAATAAATAATAATAATAATAATAAAAAGCCAAACTCAGCAAAATCCAAACAACTAACTCTACTGCTCACGCTTCTCTGTCTGCGCGTGACTTCTGCTGGCGCGCGCGTTCGTTCCTTGCTGCTCTGGCCTCCGCCAGTGCCAGCAAATTATACAATCCTGCCATGCTGTTGTCAATCCAATTACACTCCCATTACACTCCCTTCACTATCCCAACACCACGACTCTGCAAGAACGGAGTGGGGTGCCAGGATAAGACAAACAAAGGGTATAAACGGTTCTTTTGTTCTGCCACGACCCTCAGAGGAGTGACTGCTAACAATAAGTATACTACTGCACAACTGCACTCCCTTCACAAGGGATTCATACACCTCAGCAATGCCAATTCTATTATAAAAAACAGCTGCAATGAAGCAGCTGCACTCCCTTCACACGCTGAGCGACTCCCTTCACACAGTAGCAGTGCCTATAATAGCAGTGCTGTCTGTGCTACCCAAGCCAACGCAAAAAAGAATACATGGAGAAGGGACCACAAAATTTAATATTAGTAACCGCAACCAGCAAACAATAGATTGTCCCCATCAGTAACATCCAGTCTTCAGCCACAGCTCGCATGATATATCCTGCCAGCTCGTAATGCCCGGCACCTTCAACAGATCTCGGCCCTGAGTTCGCTTGGCGCCCCTCACGCACTTCCTCGTCAGTAACCAGGCTGCTCGTACATCTTCGATCCACAGACACACTGCACCTCGCTCCCTACAGCACGTCGTCGACCAGTACAGTCCTCTGGCTGCGCACGCTCAGTGGACAGCACGTCCGCTCCGCTCATCACTACATGGCGCCAGCGCCAACATGTCCTGGTCGCCCACATGCACCGCGCTCTGATACTGTGGCATGCGCGCACAAACAACCCGTCCACGATGACCCGCGCAGCTCAGGCACACTTGCGGCAGCGCTCCTCAACTCTTCTTGCCGTCTTCACTGGCTGCTCCCATAAAACGAACACTGTTGATTGCTCGCGTCGGAGGCGCACTCGCTGCGCGCTGCTGTTCCTCATACTCCCTGTTGTGTCTTCTCCCTCGATGTGTCTTTTTGCGCGTTGTACGAAAACTTGGCGGCTTACCCAACTTGCAGCGCTCCTTCAGCTGCGTCAACTCGTCACGAACTTGATCACGCTCGCTACGCAGGCGATCTCGTTCTTGTCGCAAGCTTGCAATCTTGTCATCTCTCCACGCGACCGCTTGACATCTGCATCTCCTGCAATCTCCACAAGCGTCCTCTCCGCCCATGCAATGAACACGTTTTCAGCAGAGCTGCACAGCGATAACGCAGGCACAGGATCAGAACTACTACGAAGCTACCATGTAATAACGTGCCTATTGATGGGTCTCTTTTACGACGCTTACTCCTTTGGCTTTAAATCCTGCACTGTCCACTCCAAGTGTTTGTTCCAAATCCGTCACAAAGGTTTCAAAATATTTCGCCCAAATATTTGCCATCGGCTGAACTCCCTTGCATCCCTTGCATAGCACCAATACTGTGTTTCTCGTGATTCCTTGAACCCTCGCTGTTCTTCAAGTACTTCACTGTGGCACGGGGACTCGCCGGTAACCCCGTCAGTCGTCTACGACGATCTGGATCTCGCCACCGGTTGAGCATCGCCACTTTGGTGCTAAGGGACAAAACAAAGGGATGCCAGAAATAAATAATAATAATAATAATAAAAAGCCAAACTCAGCAAAATCCAAACAACTAACTCTACTGCTCACGCTTCTCTGTCTGCGCGTGACTTCTGCTGGCGCGCGCGTTCGTTCCTTGCTGCTCTGGCCTCCGCCAGTGCCAGCAAATTATACAATCCTGCCATGCTGTTGTCAATCCAATTACACTCCCATTACAGCCCCCCACCAAGGTACCCCAACCCCACCCATCATGCCCCAAGGTACCCTGCCCCATGTTACCACTAGCCCCCGCAAGATACCCCAACTCCATGCATGGTACCCCATGCCACCACAAGGTGCCGCAACCCGACCCATGGAACACCAACCTCCCCGAGGTATCACCATCCAACCCATGGTACCCTCACCCTGCCACATGATACCTTGATGTTGCCCCGCGAAACAAGAGTCCCACAGACACCAATACGGAAAAGGTAAGGTCGACAACCAGGCAGTACACCAGCGCACAACACACCTACCAGCCCTCCAGATCCCTGACCTCGGCCGCAACCACACACACCTCCAACACGTGCCCCCTGTACCCGAGCCCCATCAGACCCCGGACTGGGTACCAGAGGACGCCCCCTATTCCTCCCACGACAGAGCATACCACTACCCCAACCCCATCCAACATCTCGCCCGCGTGCTCGGCGACGCAGACAGCCGGGCGCACATCCAGGAGCTCCAGGACAGACTGCAAATCCCCCTCTACCACTCAGCGCTGCGCCCAGCAAATGTCCCAGCCCACCTCCAAAAACGACGCATCCAGCTCCTCAGGGAGCAACTGCCATTCCTCACCAGGGTCGCCAGATGGCTCGCCCGCAAGCACATCCACGTCTTTGACGAACCCACCCGTTGCCCGTGCGACCACACCACCCCGGAGGACTGGGAACACTTCAAGAAATGCCCCCTCCATACAGGCAGGGAAACGCTAGTGGGCTGGTCCCCGGCGGAAACCCTGCGACAACACGAAGGATGGCCAACCCAAAGCTACGCACACCAGGCCACCGAACACCTCTTCCGGGACCCCCTGATCAAAGAAGCCACCATGAGAGGGGCGGTGACACAGGCCCTGCACCGACACCTCACCAAACACACGGAAAGCCCCATGGAGGCAGCAGCACACCTCCAGCTAGAGGCAGTCCGCAGAGCAGCGGCCCAAATGGTACACCGCAAACACCTCCTGCTAACACACGCGGAGCAACTCACCGACCCCACCGCCAGGGAACACATGCAGCGTCTCATCCATTACCATGCCGTGCATGCCCCAGACGTCCACTACCCCACTCCGCGCCCCGCACGCGCCCCCCATCTCCATCCACAGTTCTCCAAGACACCACCACAGCGCCCCGGGAGCCGTCTCACACCCAAGAAGCCACCCGGCACCGCCCAGTCCGGCCGAGCCCAACCAGGGCCAACCATGCATTGACGTAGACGCGCAAGACCCCGGCAGCCCATCCAGCCCACCCCCCCCGGACCCGGGGCACCCCCCCCTCACACCGGCCACCATCCGCGGCCCCGACCTCCTCCGAGCAACCCTCCAAGACAGGGCCCCGACCACCCCCCTGGGCTGGTACCGCCTACAAGAGGACTGGACCAAGCTCACCGTCAAAGCCCTCCGGGACCTGACCACCCCAGGCAGCGGCCTCCACGAGAACATTGTGGACCTCGTACTCTGGCGAGCCCGCAAACACACCCAGGGCCAGCACGTCTGGATCCCTCCCATAGAGTGGGGCGAGGCCCTGACGCACGACACCGGCATCAACGTCACGCGTCAAGGGACCGTACGCCTACGACGGGCCCCAGCGGAGACGGACCACCCAGCGGACCCGAACCGCCCGGAGCAGTGGGAACAGGCCACCACACCAAACCGCGACACCGCCCTCCGCGCCGCCGGCCTCGGCACCCCAGACGACGACCTCCCCCCCCACCTACAGACAGTGACCACCCCCCGCCGGAAGTCTGGGTTACAGTCCTCGAGAGCGGCCACTACTACGTGATAGCCGCTACGGCTACGTCCCCCGGCCCGCAATGGCTCATCCAAGGGACAGACGCCATGTTCGCCCCAGAGACCGACCCACCAGGGACAGTGGGGGACCCCACCACCCAGCACAGGGTCCTCAGGGGCGTCCTCCAGCCAGGGGACAAGCCCCCAGCCCGCGCCCTGGCCCAAATCACCTCAGGGAAGGCGGGCCACCACCTGGGATTGGCCATGCTCTGCCTAACCCACTGGATCCAGCGCCGCTGGCCACCCACGGGGACTGTGCCCTGGGTTTGGGCCATCCCCGGCGCCCACACAAAAGTCGAGGCGGGCCCGGACACACGACCAAACCCCCCCCCCCCCAGACCGCAGCAGTCTCTCACCTGCGGCTACCACGCCATCCACAGGGTCCTCAACCGCGCGGGTCTTAGCCCAAAGCTAGCATACCCCCTTCCCACCACTGACCAAGAGGTCCACCAGATACACAAGCTTGTCTGCGAAATCCTTGCCGCGGCAGCAGAAGACGGCAAGCTTCTCCTCCGAACTGTCCGGCCTACAACTGCCCCCGCAAGCGCGCCGCGGCAAGCGAACACATACACCGACACAGCACACCCCACCGCATAATCCCCGCCCATGCCCCTCCCCTCTCGCTGCTCAACCGGAGACCCACACACGCCCACCATCGCGCGCATCCCCGGGCCCCGCGACACGGGCCTCCCCCACCCGCCCGAACACCAGCACACGCCCGCCACACACCCACCCGCCGGACACCCTTCACCGCCCCCCGCACTCGACAACCCACACACACCCGCCAAGAGGAGCCCCGCGCCCCGCGGCACGCCCACCCCACCCAGTGGCCCGCCCACGCCCCCTGCACACATCCCAGAGGACCCAGGCCCACCCCCCCCGGCCCCTGAAGGCAGCCCACGCGAACTGTTCCCCCCCGCCACACGACCTCGCACATTGCAGGACCCGGGCCGAGCCAAGCCCAGAAAGAGAAGGCCACAGCCCCGCGCCTCCCCCCCCCGCCGCTGCCGACCAGATCGGCCCGCCGGGCCGCCAGGTCACGACCGGACCCCCCCGGCCGCCCGCCCCCAACCTACAGCCTGAGGACATGCCCTCCACCCTCCCCGCCGTGGCCGCAGCGGAGGCCGCCGCCCACAAGCCCGCCCGCATCACAGCCCAACCAGCGTCCACCACCTCCTCCTCATCCTCAGCCTCGTCCACCTCCTCCACCTCATCCTCCGACCCCCCCCTCCCCGCCGCCCTCATCCTCAAGGCCACGGCAAAAGCCAAGGCCGGGGCCGCACAGACCGACCCCCCAATCCCCACACAGGCGACTCGGGCACCCCGGCAACGCACCGGGACGACCCCCGACCCGACAGCAGCGCCCTCACACCTCCGGACAGAGGTACTCTTCAACCTGGAACCGGACCCCAACCCCGAAACCGACCCCAAACCAAAGCCGGCGCCCACGCGAGCACACACAACACCACAAACGCAACGACACAAACCCACCCGACACCACCCCCGCCCGGACCCTCACCCAAGCCAGGACCCCCCACCCACCGCAACCCGCGCCCCCCTCCCGCCGGCACCCACCACCACCGCAGAGGCGGCCACCCAGCACGACCCCGTCCAAGCCCTCGTCCGCATCCCCGTCACCAAGCGCCCCGTCATCCATCCCCCACAAACCACCACCACCGCCGGCCAAACCGACCCAGGGACGTGGGACCCCTCGACCACCGTCACCGTCAAGCCCGGCCCCCGACCCGCCCCCCCTGCCCACCACATAGTGCAGCCCCGGGGACTGCCCACGATGCCCAACCCCCCACCCCCACAAGGGGGACCGGAAAACCCACAAGGGGTCCATGGGCCATACCCACAACACCAACCCCACCACTACCAACACCACCACCACCAGCGGCCCCACCACCACCACTACCAACACCACCCCCACCACTACCACTGCCCACCGCCCTACCCCACCCGGCCAGAACCCCCCGTGCACGAACAGCACCAGCGGATGGGATGGCAGCCACCGAGCGCTCCACCCGCATACCCCACCTACCGCCAGGGGCCACCCCCCCCGTACCAGCCACCCCCCCCGTACCAGGAACCGTATCCGTACCCCCCCGGCCACCAGGTCCACGCCGAAGGGGCCCCCCGGGCCCAACCCCGCCAAGGACAGCCACTCGACCCATACCACCAGCCGCTGCCGCCACCACACCCCTACGTGGCGGATCCATGGATGACGGGGGACCTCCCCCCCCCCCCCAGTACCAGGCGGCACCGCGCGAGGCCCCCCAGGGGCCGCCAACGCCTCCAGACTGGCCCGACTCGAGCGATGAGGCCCGGTCCCGCAAACGGCGGCGCCCCCGCTCACCCCCCGCACGGCACACTCGCCCACGGCGCCCACACTCCCACCGCGCCTCAACCACCCACTCGCGCCGCTTCCGCTCCCCCAGGATCCACCACGACCCCCCGGGAACCCGCTGCCGTCACTCCTGCTCCCCCGGGCACCACCACGAGCGCCACCGCCGCCCCATGTCCGTCTCCCCCTCCCCCCACCGGCCATACAAGCCCCCCACCCCCAGCCCCCGCCACCACCGCCTCCGCTCCCCCCGACGCAGCCAGGCACGCCACCGCCGCCCCACGTCCACCTCCCCCTCCCCCCACACGCCCCGCCAGGCTCCCCGTTCCCCCCACCGCCCATACCCATCGACCATCCCCAGCCCGAGCCACCACCACTCCTGCTCCCCCGGACGCCACCGAGCGCGCCACCGCCGCCCCATGTCCACCTCCCCCTCCCGTTCCCCCCTCCGCCCGTACCCGTCCTCCACCCCCAGCCCCCGCCACCGCCGCTCCCGCTCCCCCAGGCACCGCCACCCCCGCCACCACCGCAGGTCCACGTCCTCCCCCCGCCGCTCCAGGACCCCGGGCACGGACCCCTCTCCCCCCCGGGCCCCCGCCCACCTCGCCTGGTGGTCTCCCCTTGCTCTGCAGGAGCTCCGCCGCTGGGTGAAGTGGGCCGGGGGAGCGGCAAGGCACGAAGGGGTGCACATGGTGCATACCTTCGAGGAGGTGCGCACCCGCACCCCCGCAAACCCCAACGAGGCCGCCCCGGAGGCCATTATGCTGCAAGGGGCATGGGAGGCCCTCCTCCGCGATGCGGTCCAGGGCCTCTGCCCCCCCTACACCCCCCAAGCCCTCCGCCAGTGGCTCCAGACCACCCACCCCCAGGCCTGGGCCGCCGGCGCCCCCTCCCCACCCCGCCCCTCCCGCCACCACCACACCAGGAAGGGGCAGGACAAGGGCAAGGAAAGGGCATGGGGCACCAAGGAGCACTCAGGCAAGAGGGTACGGAGGGGCCCCAAGTGAGGGCAGGCACTCGCAGGGACAGGACGCCGGAAGAGACACCACATGGGGGCAGGGAACCACCTAAGAACCAGGAAGGGGCGGAAGCGGGGACCAAGGCACGGAGGAAAAGGGCACCACGGCAGGCGCCACGACCCACACCCAGGAAGGGCATACCACGACGGGGGGACCAGCGCCGCCCCACCCCCACCAAACACCCCACGACACCCGGGGGCGCACCCCCCAACACACACCACCGAAGCAAGCATCGGCCGCTTTGCGCATCACACCAGCGCACACCCACCGGCCACCGGAAACCACACGGAGAATGGAGGGCACACCTACACGGGGAGAACGGGCCACAGCCACAGAGGAAGCCGCTGGGAACGCCGCCGCACGGTGCACCACCACGCCCTCACCGCCAGGCGACGACCCCGGCCACCACAAGGGCCACCTCACAGGCACCGGAAGAGGACGAAGGCACGGCCGCGACACCCAGGACTAGAGACCGAAACCCCCAGAGGACACGGGACCAAGGCACAGGCCCCCAGGGAGGGCAACCCCATGGACCGTCACGCGATCGAACCTACCCGACCCACCAGCCCGAGCGGCACGCCCAAGCCCCCACAGCTGGGACCCAGCGAGACACCCAACCCTAACCGCACCCCCTAGCCACCAGCCAGCCACACTCCGGCCCGCACTCCGCACCACGACACAGGCCAGGCTGACCTCCACTGACCCACCGCGGCACCACGCGAGACCACGGCACACCGCACCACAGCGCGCCACAGTGCAACGCGCCACAGCACGACGCGACGCGACGCGGCACAGAGTGGCACAACACGACACAACTGACCCTAACCTGAAGGACTAACCAAAGCCAGCCACCGCACACCCTGGAAGGCGCCGCGCCAGCACGCCACACACCAGCACCGCAGGCCACACACGGGGCCACAGCGCGCCTGGCAACAACGGTGGCGGACCACCCAGAAGATTAAAACCGGCACCGCAGAGGGGAAAGGACACGAACAACCCGAGCCCCCTAACCCAAAACCACCAGCAGCCGCCTGGCGCAGCCGCCCAGCCGGCAGAGCCAGGACCTAACCCGGCAAGAGAGGGCGCTGAGCCCACCGTGTACATAGCCGACCCGACCCATGGGGCCGGCACGCGGCCAAACAGAACGCAACTGAAAACAGCAGCCCGGAAGACAACACTCAATGCAGGCCAGTGCGTGCACAAGCCCAGGGGAGGCAGAGGGAGGAACAGGCAAGCCCCCCCCCCCCAAAAAAAAAGGAGGGGGGAGGGGGAAAAGGCGAGAAAACAGCCCAAAGCCGCCAAAACCGCCCGCCAACACCACCAAAGGCGGCCAACCGCCCCCCCAGAAGGCACCGAGGACAGGACCCCCAAAGAGGCACAGGGGGACCACCCACCCAAAACCGGCAACACCAAGCCAGGAACAGCGGCCAACCGGGAAAAGGGACACCGAAACAAGCAAAAAAAAAAAAGAGAGCCACCAGCCCAGCCCGAAAGAAAGGGGATGGAGGGACAGGTACCAAAATGCCCGGGACAGGAAAAAAAAAGCGCAAAAAACACACCCCGACAACCCAGCCAAGAAGGGCTGGGCACAGCCGAGACCCGGGCCCAGCACACACGCCCACACCGCACGCCGGAACCGGAAACGGCGGGGGGCAAGCAGGGCGCCCACGAAACCACACACGTCCCATAAGCAGGCCGAAACCGAACCCCAACCACGAACACCACAAAGAGCCGACACTAGAGGGACAACACCACAAACCGTGCCCAAACACACCCACCCAAGACCCCAGCCAGGACTGGCGGGGTTAACAAAACCCACACCCAACCGCCAACGGGACCGAAACACAAACGCCGCACAACAGTAGGAAACCCAGTGCCCACAGCCCGGGCACTGAGGCAGCCCGTGCCATGCAGGTGACCCGGCCAAACGAGATCCAGAGACCGGGGCTAAGGCTGCATCCTAAGGCCTGCGCTGCTTTGGTACTCAACGCGGAGCGTGCGACACCCAAGCGCCTCGGAACCCTAGTACCAAGAACGTGCATGCATGCCTTGGGAACGGGATATGCCAGGAAGTCCGGTGAACCTCTAGGGTTCCGCCCAAAGGAGGGGACGTGCGCAAGCACGGGGGCACACCCTCCCGGGGAGACAAGCACGTCACGCTGGCGGCGATCAGCCCTCCCGGTGTTGCCCGGGGCCGCTTTGTTGGGGGCCAATAGTCAGGTCTAGTGGGATGTAAGCCGCCTCCCCTCTTCACGCGCGGAGCCTCTTCCTGTTCGTCACAGGGGCAACGCCAGGAGGAACCATGGGGCGCCTCTCCACGACCGAGTGCACCTACCTATCTACCTTGGCCCGCGCAACCCGGGTACCCATGGTGCCCTAAGCTACCCCAACCCCATATGTGGTACCCGAATGAGCCCTTACCCCCCCCCCCTTTCCGTTGGTACACAGCCTGAAGGCCACCTATACCCATGTACCCGAACCCAACCCATAGTAAATTTAGTTTCTACACGGTTCCCCAACCAAACCCATGGGACCCAGGCACTCTTTCAGGGTGTTTAACCCAAACAATGGTACCGTAAGCTTCCCGAAGGTATTCCAAGCAATCCGATGTTACCCGAAGCCCCCCCATGGTGCACAACCTAACCCCCAACGGTACACATGGTACCGCAATCCAATGTAAGTTACCCCAAGCCCTCCCAAGATAAGCCATGCCCCTTTTGGGCACTCAACACTCAACCCTTTTACCAAAGGCACCAAGGACTTTTGTGGCTTGGATGGGATGGTGCGTAGCACCATCCCATCCAAGCCTGTGGCGCTAGCAAACGGGAAATCATGAAGGACTTCTTCTTCTTTTTTTTGACATTGCGTGTGGGGTGGGTGGGGAGTGGAGTGGATGGAGCAAGAAAAAGTGTCTCATAACCAAATCTTGATTGCCTTTTTGTTTGTAATTTGGAGACGGGCAGCTGCAATACAACATGCATTGGCCCAGCCAACGACAATTTTGTGGCAGTGCAGATCCGTGACCTCCATCAACCACTTAGTGGTACCCTATCGGGTTCTTTTTGTTTTTGCGGATGAGTTCACCTCACCGCGCCCGCCACTTTTTAGGGCCATCGGTATCTAGATGCATTTATTGTTCTACCGTGCCATTTCCATCTGCGCTATTCCAAATGTGTGCGTTTTCGTCCAGTTTGTCGGGTGGCCGAATGGATTTACATTGGGAAGGCCACATGTAGCTTTTTGGTAGAAGAAAAAAATACAAAAAAACTTGGTAAATTAGAGAATGTTCGAACTTTTTTTTTAACCATTTGCAATTTGTTGCCATGGGCTCCCCCACTTTTGGCATGCTAGATCCCAATGCACTAATATTTGGGTAGCCAAATGTCCTACAGATTGTAACAACATGTTTACTTGCTCTGGAGACTTGCTTTTTTTGTCCGAAAACGGTGTTCATTCAGCACATTAAAACAGCTTGTCTTCACTCGAGATGGCAGTTCTGTGCTCCAAAAGAGCACTGTTCCCGTCTTTATGACCAATGACCAGCCCCCCACCTTTGTGACTTCACCACTACGAGTGTTTTTTGGCCAAACACCGTAGTCCGCAGTATCGGCAGACAAGCCATTGTTGTCTTTCAACCCGCAATGTTAGAAGGTTGTAATGACCAAAAGCTTTTGCTCAGGCAAAGATCACTAGCCACTCAGAGAAGAAAACAACAAGTAGATCCACAGAATTGGGGGAAAGGGAGAGATAAAAAGAAGTTTCCAACTTGCCAAGTCTTAATCCCAAGTCAAACCCAAGCCTTGACCCTAACTCCTTGATGCAACTTGGACTACTTACCACTTGAGAGTCTGCTTGCCCGTCCTTGAATCCTGCCCTCCCGCTTGTTCCACCCCCCCCCCTGGGGGCTGCTTTCTGGTCGGCGTCGGGGTGTGGGGCCCCTGAGGCCCCATGGAAAACAAGGTCCATACCGTACGTTACGCGACCCTCGGGGTAAAATCCGGAGGCCTCCAAAGTCCTACCATGTTACCCCTTAAAATGTTTGAAATTGAATTCTAAGAATGCCACTCTTCCCTACTTTCGCCGACGATGGTCGTTTTGGTGAGTTAGCACCGTTTTAAGCGGTTTTTCGGGCAGTCTCCGGACATTTGGGGCTGAATTTTGTATTGGCTGCTGCTTCGCAAAATGGGTTGTGTTGCAGCCCCTCAAAATGACTGGCTCGTGCCAAAGCGATAGAAAAACTCTCCCTTTGGCTGAAATTGGTGCCGCTTTGATGATTTACAGCTACTTTTGTGCATTTTTTGGCAGTTTCTTGCCATATTTTTGCCACATTTGGTATGTAAACTTGTTGCCCATCTGACAAGGCTTTTTCGCCAATGGGGCAACCATAGTTGGCAAGAAGCATTAGGCAGAATCCGCTAGGCTCCGTTTTTGTGGGGCTAGGCCCACAAAAACGGAGCCTAGCGGCCGGCGCTTGCGCCGTTGAGCCCGTTTTTTCATGGTTATCTTCTTCTCCGCTTCTGCATGGTTCTTTTTGCCTTTGTGTTCTTTGTCCCCCGTTGTCATGCAAACCGTTGCCGTGCGACCCCACCTCGTGCAACTTTCCCCCGCTTGTTCCAATCCCCCCCGCAGGAAGCTGGCTTCTGTGGGGGTCGGGGTGTTGGGGGCCCCTGACCCCGCGCCAGAAGCAGTGACCAACTACTACGTTACGCCACCCCCCCCCCCCTGGAAGACAGCCCTTCTCAAAACCCTGCCATGCAGCCCCTTTTAAAATGATCGCAATCGAATTCTAGGAACGCGACTTTTCACTGTTTTAGGTAGTTTTTCGGGCAGTCTCCGGAAATTTGAGGCTGAATTTAGTATTAGCTCCTGCTTGCGAAGTTGCAGCATGTTGTAGCCCCTTGAAATGACTGACTCGGGCCAAAACGTCGGAAAAGCAACCTCATTGGCCAAATCTGGTGCCGTTTTGATGATTTACGGTCAATTTTGAGCATTTTTTGGCAGTTTTTTTGCCATATTTCTCGCCATATTTGGCATGTATAGTTGCTGCCCATCTTGCAAGCCTTTTCCGCCCATGGGGCAACCATATTGGGCAAGAGGCAGGAGGCAGCACCCGCTAGGCTCCGTTTTTGTGGGGCTTGGCCCACAAAAACGGAGCCTAGCGGCCGGCGCTGGCGCCGTTGATCCCGTGTTTTCATGGTTTTCTCCTTCTCCGCCTTTGAATGGTCTTTTTGTCTTTGTGTTCCGTGTCCTCCCCGTTCTCATCTGAACACCCGTGCGACCCCACCTCGTGCAACTTTCCCCCGCTTGTTCAAATCTCCCCCCCTGGGGGCTGTTTTCTGGTGGGCGTCGGGGTGTGTGGCCCCTGACGCCCCATCAAAAACAAGGTCCATACCGTACGTTACGCGACCCCTGGGGTAAAATCCAGAGGCCTCCAAAGTCCTACCATGTTACCCCTTAAAATGTCCGAAATGGAATTCTAAGAACGCGACTTTTCCCTTTTTTCGCCCACGATGGTCGTTTTGGTGAGTTAGCAGCGTTTTAAGCGGTTTTTCGGGCAGTCTCCGGACATTTTGAGCTGAATTTTGTAGTGGCTGCTGCTTGCAAAAATGGGCCATGTTACAGCCCCTCAAAATGACTCCCTCGTGCCAAAACGTCACAAAAACAATCCCATTGGTCAAAATTGTTGCAGTTTTGATGAATTCTAGCGAATTTGGTGGGTTTTTTGGCAGTTTTTGGCCATATTTTTGCCACATTTGGCATGTATACTTGCTGCCCATCTGACAGGGCTTTTTGGCCCATGGGGCAACCATAGTGGGCAAGAAGCATTAGGCAGAATCCGCCAGGCTCCGTTTTTGTGGGGCTTGGGCCACAAAAACGGAGCCTAACAGCCGGCGCTGGCGCCGTTGAACCCGCTTTTTCATGGTTTTCTTCTTCTCCGCTTCTGCATGGTTCTTTTTGCCTTTGTGTTCTTTGTCCTCCGTTGTCATGCAAACCGTTGCCGTGCGACCCCACCTCGTGCAACTTTCCCCCGCTTGTTCAAGTCGCCCACTGGCGACAGATGTGTGGAACGGCCGCTGCGGGGAGGCCGTGACGGTATGCAGACTGCGGCCCTAGCAGACTGCGAAAGACTGCGCAACAACAGGCGACACGCGTAACTGAAAAAACCAGCGCAACTGACAGAAAGGTATGAATTTTTTGTTGTTGTTCTAATTACCGCAAGCGGTTCCACTTTCACCTTCTGGTCACTCATGTGGTGGACATCTGATAGTAGCGTTCAGCTGCTCTTACAATTTCTTCGGTGAAATCGCCTGACTGATTATTATTAATTACTGACAGATGTGTGATTGGCGAGCGTTGCCCTTTGCTTCGCTGTTTTGGACGCGTTTAGCGCTGTGCGCAAATCCACCCCCTCCCCCTCATTTTGAACTACTTCCAAGTGAATATCCACTCCCTTCTACTCATTTTCTACTCCCTCCAAGTGAAATATATACATATATATACAAAAACATGTATGTACATCTATATATATATATATATATATAGATGTATATATGTAGATATATATATATATATATATATATATATATACGCATACATACACACATATCCACACACATACATACATACATATATTACTACACCCCTCTCCCCTTAAATCTGGCTAACAAGCAAGCAACAAGCAACAAGCACTTCTCCTTTCCGTTTTGGCTACTGCTCAGCCTCATCGCTTCGGGCTCTACTCTACTCTAGCCATCCTGGAGCCCAGGTGGTGCCCTTGCCAAATCCACGCTTTGAGCCAAAAACTCACCGGTGGTACCCCGGGGCGAGGGCGCCAAGTCGGGAGGTGCCCTCCCAAAACTGCGCATTTTGTGCCCCAAAACAGGCTTTTTTGGCCCGAAAAGGCCCCCAAACCCAGTCATAACGGCCAATTGAAGGCAAACGACTGCTAGATTGCACGTGCGGCTTGACTTCACCGTGACCAAGACCTCTTTGTTGCCTTCTAACTCCACGATATGTCCGAGAAACGGCCCAAAAAGGCGCCAAAAAGCCCCAAAATCTGCGCCATGTGCACCAACACCCCAAAACCAAGAACGGACCGTATCTTGGGCTACGTTGCTCAAATCCGGATTCCGAGGGCACCTAGCCCACCCGCAAACCCCGACTTTTTGTGGTTTCCAAGCCTCAGAATGGCCCAACAAGCCACCTAGACCCCCGTACCAGTGGTCACTTGGTGGGGCCAGAGGGCAGCCTAGCTTGCGCACGGCGGGGGCCAACGGTGGGTGCACTAGGGTGCCCGGGGCGAAATAAATCGTTTTTTGCAAAGTTGTTCCTAGACCACTTGGGATGATCAAACAAGTGTTTTTAGGCCGTTATGAGCCCGTGGTTGCGCGTTTTGGGCCATGGAAAATCCCAAAATACCTGGAAAAGGGGCCGTTTTGGGACCAAAAATGCGACAAAAATGGGTCAAAACCGCATTTTTCGAAAAGTGATCCTGGACCATATGGGATGCTCAAACAAGTGTTTTTAGCCCATTTTGAGCCGGTGGTGACACGTCCTGGCCCATGGAAAATCCCAAAATGCCTTGAAAAGGCGCCGTTTTGTGACCCAAAACGGGTGAAAAATGGGTCAAAAACGCGTTTTTCCAAAAGTGAGCCTGCACCAACTTGGATGCTTAGACAATTGTTTTGAGCCCATTTTGAGCCCCAGATCACGCGTTTTGGCGGATGGAAAATCCCAATATGCCTTGAAAAGGGGCTGTTTTGGGACCCAAAATGGGTGAAAAATGGGTCCAAACCGCGTTTTTCCAAAAGTGACCCTGGACCATCTGGGGTGCACAAACAAGTGTTCTGAGCCCGTATTGAGCCCTTTTTGACCGAGTTTAGCCCCTGTCGCCACGTTTAGGCACCAAGCTGTACCCTTCGCACGTACCTTAGAGCAGTATGGTGGAGCCACCTAGAGTTAGGGAGAGGGGTGTAGATTGGAGGATATATATATATACATATATATATATGTATATATATGTATATATATATATATATGTAGATGTATGTATGTATGTATGTAGATATATATATATATATATATATATATATATATATATATATATATATATATATACGCAGCCTCCTCAGTAGTGCCACAGCACGCACGCTGGCGGGTGCCTTGCTCGGACTCCAGGACGCGTGCTGCGATGTATGGCAGGACCTGTGGTCGCAGTGTTGTGATGGTAGCTGCGTTCCGTCGCGGTCTGTGCTTCCGCAGCGATGCCACGGGTGCGGGGAAACGGTGTCAGTTTGGGTTCATCAGTGTGCCTCCATCCCGCTGTGCGGGACCTGTAAGGAGCGTGCCTATGGGAGATGGCCTAAGGCGAGGTGGGCACTGCGGCACTCTGGACAGATGTCCTCTAGCGCCTGGAAGAAAATCCAGGGTTGCCTGAAGAGCGTCCGAGTGGAAGGGGTACGGTGCCCTGGAGCGCCGTCTGCGGCCCTGCCCCTGATGCTTTGGTGGGCGGCTCTGGAGGGCGACTCACAGATGCTCTGGTTGTGGCATCGCGGAGGAATTGGTGACGGCGTGGTGGGGGCCGGGGGTGCAGATTGATGGGGTTGGGAATTGTGGGTGCACCAGCTACCGTCCCTACGCTGGACGCAGCGGAGGGGGTAGCGCCTGAGAAGCAGTGCCTTCACGGCCTGATTGTGCGGTACTGGCAGGCGGCGTATGACGGCCAACGCGATGTGACAGGTCGTGCCGGCCTGATGGTGAGCCGTACTGCCCCCGTGCATGAGGGTCGGACAGGGATGCTTCACCCACCTGCCCCGGGTCGCCGCATACAACAGTGAGGTGTCATGGGTCGTCCCGACCAGGGTAATAAGGCCCAAACCCCTGTAGGGTATTCCCATGACACCGGGGTCTCTACTGGCGGCCCGGCTACGGCAGTATTGGGAGTGGTTGCTCGGGATACACCGGGGGTGCACGGAGATGTCTGGGGGTTACGGCGTCGCGGCGCCCCCTGGGAGTGTCACAAGGGGTTACGGGGGCGGCCTGCAGGCCGCGGGAGCGGCGACGAGGCGAAGATGTGTGCGTAGAAGGGTATGGCAGTGGGGTCGTCAGGGGGACAGTATGGCGGGCGTCGTGGAGACGGCGTGGCAGCCTGGGAGGAGCGCTCACGGGGGGCACGTGGAGTTCCAGGTGACGGAGTACTGGAGTCTTGGGAGTAAACTTGGCGGTACTGGGATCCGTACGGTGGGGGTACGCGGCGGTACTGGGGAACCGTACAGTATGGGAGCAGCGGGGAAGTTCCAGATGACGGTGTACTGGCATCGTGGGGGTATACGCGGCGGTACTGGGGACCGTATGGTGGGGGTACGCGGCGGTACTGGAGGGCCGTACAGTGGGGGCGCTACGGGGTTGCATGGCGGTACTGGGGTGTCCCCCTGACCCCTCTAACAACTCAGGGGGAGCGCGGGGGCATCCCCTGGCCCCGTTAACAAACTAGAGGGACCGTGCCTGCGGGCATGTACATAGTCTAATCTCTGACCATGGCCTTGTGGTTGCGCTGGTGCGTGTCGTGGCGGCTCGCAGGTGGCGTCGGCGTGGCAACAGCGGTACTGCGTGGCGTCGTAGCGAAGAGTATGCGGTCGCCACACCACTGAGACGGTTTACCCCTGGGGGGCGCCAGTCCGGTCGGCTAGAGGCGAGGGGGGAAGAGGAGCGGCATGCTGAGTGGTCCGGGGGGTGGCGCGCGGGCCAATGCTACAAGTAGGCTCGCCACGTCGTCAGTGGGGGCCGAACCTGCGGCCTGGCCGCTGCTGTGGCGGAAGAGGCGAAACCACGGGACCTGGCCAATCAGTGCAGGTAAGGGTCAAGGGTAGGCGCCAGGGCAAAGTATGTGGGCCAGATGAGGTGCACCTGGTTACCACAGCCCGGAGCGAGCCTCTGGTGGGTACCCCTACAGGGGGTCGATAACCAAGCTACGGCACCCACCAGCCCGAATCCCAGCCAGCGATATTCACGGGTTGCGCCACTCCTGTCACGTAGCGGCCGGCGTCCCCCCCCGAAGACCCTCAAGTTATATTATACGTGGGCAAGTGGATGCCTCGAAGCTGATTGGGTGCTGGCCCCTGACATGGAGTGCCGGCATGGTATATATCAGGGGTGTGGGAGCAGCTCAGGGTCACGGGGACGAGGAATTGGTACCGTGCTTCTGTACTATACTAGGGGGATGGTGCGGTGGGTCGGTGGCGTACATTGTGGAGACATGGGGGCGATGAAAGCTGAGGGCCAGGCTAGGCTGGAGCCTCCCAGAAATCCTGGCAATGCACATACGGGCTATTGCGTGCTGGCAGTGGGGTACGTGGACTCAGGGGTGGTGGGCAATTTCGAGAACGCAGACGGCAATGGATTCCAGGGGGTCATGGGTGATGGATGTCTCCACGGTGGCGGGGGTACGCGAACGACGGAGGGTCAGCTCTCGCTTCGCCGCATGCGTGCTGCTTTGTTCCTTGGTTGCCGCCTTGCGACGGACAGAGAAGCCCTTGCTTTCTACTTGTTGCGATGCTGCTGCGTTGCTTTGCCTTGCCCCCACACCCCCGGCGAACAAACGGGCCAGCGCCCGTCGCCGTTGCTAATGCTAACGCCATGCAGTTGCCACTGCCCCCAAAGCCTGGTTGACCGGTATCCCCGGTCCCCTGGGTCCTCCGTCATGCTGTGGGCCACCTCAGGTAGCCCTGGGACCCACGGGATCGAGCGAGGCAGGAACCACCTGTCGGCGCGAGATGCCCCGTATCTCCAGTAGACGGCATGATAAGTGGTTATGACTATGACTATGACTATATATATATATATATATATATATATATATATATATATATATATATATATATATATATATATATATATATATATATATATATATATATATATATATATATATATATATATATATATATATATATATATATATATATATAGATATATATATATATATATATATATATATATATATATATATATATATATATATATATATATATATATATATATATATATATATATATATATATATATATATATATATATATCGAAAGTTTCGGCGATGTCGCCGTCGCGCGATCGCAGCAGAAGAAAATGAAAAACCAAGAAAAAGACGCACAACCAGAAAAAATAAAGCGCGAAATCGATTTTTCCGACCTCAGAAACCCCCACAAAAATTTTGCGCCGCTGTTTGGCGAGGTCGAAAAATTTAGCACACACGCAGAAAAAGAAGAACAACAGAGTCGCGACGGCGACGAAGTTGAGCGTTGCTTGCCCGAAAACACCTAGCAAAGTGCGTGTCCTAGGCGCTAGGGACTTGTGCGCGCTCCAACAACAAAGAAGATAGAAAACAGGCGAACACCAAGAACAAGCGAGCCGCGACGACGAAGAAAAGAATATTGCGTGCTCCAAACCACTTAGCAACGTGCGTGCCATAGGAGCTAGGCGGCTTGTGCGCGTCAAAAGAAAAAAAAAAGAGAGAAGGAAACACAACAAAAGGAGAAACACCAAACCACAAACAAAGAAGACACGACCACGGACCACGGGAAAACAATGACATGACAACCAAGTATGTTACGGCCCCATGCGTCCTACATATCATATCCACCGCTACACCTGCGTAGATGAGAAAACCAAGTATGTTGCGAAGGAGGGCGCCCAAGGGACAACACCGCACGCAAAAAAGAACGACGAACCACCACGCACGTCAAAAGGCATGCCCGCAAACACAAACCACAACCATATACCCCCCATATTTATTCCTCCATAGGCTCCGACCACCGCGAGATACACGACGAGAAAAAAAAAATCAACAAAAGCGCAAAAGGTATGGGGCGGCCACGGACAATGGGGAAACAATGAAAAGGCGAACAAGCGAAGCCCACGAACCACGGGGAAACAACGGTATGGCGAGCAAGTATGTTAAGAATGCGAAGGAGGGCGCCAAAGGGACGGACCAGGCACACACGCACACACATAAACAAGACCGCAAGGTGCAAGAAGACGGAGACAAGAGCAAGGAGAAACATGGTATGAAACCCCACCCCGCCCCGCCCGCAAACACGCACACGCTCTCACTTTAGGGGATGGCCACGTACCACGGGGAAACAATGGTATGGCGAACAAGTATGTTAAAAATGCGAGGGAAGGCGCCAAAGGGACGGACCGCACACGAAAACACAAACGTACACAAGGCCGCAAGATGCAAGAAGACAGAGACAAGACAAAGGAGAAACATGGTATGCAACCCCACCCCCGCCCCACCCACAAACAAGCACACGCTTTCTCTATAGGGGACGGCAACAAGAAGCTGCACAAGGTATGACAAGTATGTTACAAAAAAAAACACGAAAGCGCCTTCCATGCCCTCTCTATAGGGGAAACGCAAGGTGAAGAGGTGTGTTATCGAAGACGCAACCGAAAAAAAAAAAGGGAGGAGACACAAAACACAACACGCAAAAAAAAAAAAAAAAAAAAAAAGACCGGCGCACGCTCTTTCTCTACAGGGGAAGAAAACACGGTGGGACAAAAGGAGAGGTACGTACTACGCATCACGCATGCCACGCCTTTCTGCTACGCATCTACAGGACCTCTTCTTCTGTTTTTTGAACCATGTCGACGACCGACGACGAGAACCAACCAAGGTATGACACACCCCACCCCACCAACCACACACCGCAAGCACACACACGCACACGCACGGCAGCCACACCGCGCACGACCCCCCCCCCGCGCCACCCACACCAACACGAAGGGCCACACAGCGCACACACACACACCAAGACCAAGGAGAAGGGCACCCGGCTGACACACCCACCGCACCACCACACCACACCACCAAAAACACAGACACCACAAACACGCAACACACAACACAGCACGGCCACCGCGCACACCCACACACACCACAAACACACACACCAAAGGACACCCCCGCCCGCGAAACGCACCACCACAACCGGCGGGCCCCAGCCAGGAGTGGCGGGGAGCCGCACACCACCACCGACAGCAAAACCCAGCCAGGAGTGCCGGGGAGTAGCACACAAAAACCTCCGCCAGGAGTGGCGAGGGACCAACCACACCACACACCAGCCACAACCCCACCACACACGCCACCGCCGCACACCACACGCCACACACCACACACCACACACCACACACCACCGCCGACAGCGAAACCCAGCCAGGAGTGGCGGGGAACCGCGCCCGGGACCCTCCGCCAGGAGTGGCGAGGAACGCCCACCACCACCGGCAGCGAAACCCAGCCAGGAGTGGCGGGGAGTAGCACACAGGAACCTCCGCCAGGAGTGGCGAGGGACCAACCACACCACACACCAGCCACACCCCCACCAGCACACCACCGCCGCACACCACACACCACACACCACACACCACACACCGCACACCACACACCACCGCCGCCAGCAGACCCCAGCCGGGAGTGGCGGGGGACCACACACCACCACCGGCAGCGAAATCGGCCAGGAGTGGCGGGGAGTAGCACGCAGGAACCTCCGCCAGGAGTGGCGAGGGACCGACCACACCACACACCAGCCACAACCCCACCGCACACCACCGCCGCCAACGGACCCCAGCCAGGAGTGGCGGGGAACCGCGCCCGGGACCCTCAGCCAGGAGTGGCGAGGACCGCCCACCACCACCGGCAGCGAAACCCAGCCAGCAGTGGCGGGGAGTAGCACGCAGGAACCTCCGCCAGGAGTGGCGAGGGACCAACCACACCACACACCAGTCACAACCCCACCAACACACCACCGCCGCACACCACATACCACACACCACACACCACACACCACGCACCACCGCCGCCCGCAGGCCCCAGCCAGGAGTGGCGGGGAACCGCACACCACCACCGGCAGCGAAACCCAGCCAGGAGTGGCGGGGAGTAGCACACAGGAACCTCCGCCAGGAGTGGCGAGGGACCAACCACACCACACACCAGCCACAACCCCACCACACACCACCGCCGCCAGCGGACCCCAGCCAGGAGTGGCGGGGAACGGTGTCCGGGGCCCTCAGCCAGGAGTGGCGAGGACCGCCCACCACCACTGGCAGCAAAGCCAAACCAGGAGTGGCGGGGAGTAGCACACAGGAACCTCCGCCAGGAGTGGCGAGGGACCAACCACACCACACACCAGCCACAACCCCACCACACACCACCGCCGCCAGCGGACCCCAGCCAGAAGTGGCGGGGAACCGCGCCCGGGGACCTCAGCCAGGAGTGGCGAGGACCGCCCACCACCACCGGCAGCGAAACCCAACCAGGAGTGGCGGGGAGTAGCACACAGGAACCTCCGCCAGGAGTGGCGAGGGACCAACCACACCACACACCAGCCACAACCCCACCAACACATCACCGCCGCACACCACACACCACACACCACACACCACACACCACACACCACTGCCGGCAGTGAAACCCCAGCCAGGAGTGGCGGGGAACCGCACACCACCACCGGCAGCGAAACCCAGCCAGGAGTGGCGGGGAGTAGCACACAGGAACCTCCGCCAGGAGTGGCGAGGAACCAACCACACCACACACCAGCCACAACCCCACCAACACACCACCGCCGCACACCACACACCACAAACCACACACCACACACCAACACAGACACCACGCGCGCACGCACCGCGCCACAAACACACACACCGACGGCGAACCACAACCAGAGGAGGAGGCGACACGCACACAAGCAACGCGGCCAGAAACAGCGAAAACCCCCCCTCCACCACCACCACCCCACCCCGGAGAGATGGGAAACCCGCCACCGCAAACCACACAGCGAAATGGGGGGCGGGACGAAAAGGGCCCACGGGAGACGCAGGCGAGGGATCCAACCTCAGGGGTTTGGCCCCCCCCCCCGGTGACCGTATCGGCCCCACCTGAGCACACGCAATAAGGTGGGATACGCCCGGGACCGTTGGTCAGCGGCCCGCGGTGGCACCGGCCTGGGGGGGTGACCAATGGGCCTGACCGAGAGCTGCGGGTAGGGCACACCGTCCATCAGGGCAGGCAAGAGACACGCCTATCCCGCAAGGACTCCCCTGCGACCCACAGTGTACCCGACCTCGGTGTGGGGAACGGCTGGAGTACCTGGCTACGGAGCAGGTCCATTTGTACCGAGCGGGTACAAATGGACGGCCCGTACAACAGAGTTACACCCTGACGGGGAGTGCAAGCATCGGCCCCCCCACGGGGAAACACCAGGGGAAGGGACCCGAGCCGACGACAAGGACCCCCCCCCAGCCACCACAGCCGGGAAGGCCCGGGCACGGCACCAGGGAAACACCGCCCCAAGCGACACGGAAAAGAGACAGAAGGAGGAGGGCACGCAAAGGGGGCAGCAGGGGGACACACCACCAACAGACCCCAGCCAGGGGGGGCGGGGAACCACACAGCCGAGACGGGAGAGGGGCCACGACACACAGCCCCCACACCAAACAGAGCCGCCAAACCACGCCCAGAAAGGTGAGGACAGGCACCCAAACGCACCACCAACACACCGCACACACGCCCGCGCATGCACACAACACACACCCCCACAACCGCCACCGACACGAGCCCCACAAACGCACACCACGCACCAAAGCGCAAGCGCCGCCCGCACCACAAACGCAACACACACAAACCCAAACAGGAAGAACCCAGCAACCCCCCCCGCCACGGGAGCTGCAGGGCCGCCAGAAACACCGCTAGGACACAAAGGTGGACCCACCAAGCCCTCAGCCAGGAGTGGTGAACGGCCACACCCAGCAACACTCGAACGGCCACGCCCAACCCCAGGACCAGGCACTACGACACCCACACCAGCACCGCCACCAACACCCAAACCGGACGCCACAACACCCTCACCAGCGGACACACCCGGAACCAACAGAGACACTGTCGGCAACATCAGCGACCCCAGCACCCAGCACAACACTAGGACACCCTCACCAACAACAAACCAACACAAAAAGCCACCCAACACTGACCAACGACCGCACCCAGCCGGTCCGGTCCCCCACCGACCCGCACCCAGAACCACCGCCACCAGCATCCACGCCATCGGAAACACCAACACCACCAAAAATCAAGCCAGCACAACACCCTCACCAACACCATCACCGCCGGCACTATGGCCTACAAAGCCTACGCACACCACCACCGGTTCCAGCACCTACATCACCAAAGCCAACGGCATCAAACACACCATCGCCGGCATCACCCCACCATTAGCGTCGCCACCGGCAACCTCCGCCACCGAAGGACGCCAAAGCCACCACAGCCGGTGAGCCAACAAACCACCAAGCCCCGGCCAGGGGAGGCGAGGGCACACGCCCAGAACCATCAACAGCAACACCCTCGCCACCAAAGCGACCGCAGGGCGCCATCCACCATGCAATCCCCAGCGGCACCCACAACACCGGCGCCACCAACACCACCCTCACCCACGACACCACCCGGGGCACCGCCTGCACCACCTACACCAACAGCATCACCAGCAGCCCACACCACCTACTGCACACCCTCCCAGACAGAGCCACAGAAACCGGCCACCGCCCACCCCTGAACACAGGCCGCTGACCACCCACACACAGACCCACGCCAAACACCAGCAGCATCAGCAACGTCAGAGACGCCGTAAACCATAGCAACGCCCACAACGACCTCACCACCGGCATCAACGACACCGCCACCGACAGTGCGGCCTCAGCAACAACAACCCAGAGCGTCAACGGCAGCCGCCACGGCGACACCGCCCGGTACAACACCATCGACATCAACGACACCAAGGGGGCCAACACGCGGGCCAGCAACACCCATGGGTACCTCCACCAGGAGTGGCGAGGTCCCACCCCCGCTGTCAGAACACCACCATCCACCAGGGCATCACCTACAGCGCCCTCGCCTTCGATATCGCCCACAGCTCCGCCGGCGGCGCCCTTGCCAACACCGTCACCAACACTGCCAACAGTGGCAACACAGCGCCACCGCCCACCACCCACAGCACCAACCTCCCCAACACCAGAAACAACCGGTACCACCCCACCAGGACCACGAACCGACCAACCACCAGCCACGAGTGGCACGCCCGGAACCGCCGACCACCCAAACGCAGGCCGCGCCCAGCACCAACACCAACAACATCCACGCCAACAGACCACCACGACACACGCCAACCACCAAGTATCACCTATGGCACCCTCACCATCGGCAACACCAACGCCGCCAACACCCAGGGCATCATCCACAACACCACCAACCCCACCAACGACGGGCCAAGGTGCCGTCACCTACAACGCCCCCACCCCCAGCACAACCACGACCCCGGCACCAAGTAACACCTAGGGCATCCCGACCAACGGCGTTACCAAGGACGCCAGCACGGCTGGCGAACGAACGCCACCGAGCCCTCAGCCAGGAGTGGCGAGCGCCCACACCCAGCAACACCCAACCAACCACGCCCAGACCCAGGGCCAGGAACTGCGACACCCACACCTGCACCGCCGCCAACACCCAAACCGAACGCCACAACACCCTCACCAGCGGAAACACCCGGAACCAACGGGGACGCCGTCGGCAACACCAGCAACCCCGGCACCCAGCACGACGCTCGAGACACCCTCGCCAACAACGGACCAACACAAGAAAATACCCAACGGCCATGTTACACCCAAGGCGTTACAACCGCGCCACCCACCGACCCGCACCCAGAACCACCACCAGCAGCAGCAGCACCCACTGACAACCCACACACAGACCCACACCAACCACCACCAGCATCAACAACATCAGAGACGCCGTAAACCATAGCAACGCCCGCAACGACCTCACCACCGGCATCACCGACGGCACCACCGACAGTGCGACCTCACCAACAGCAACCCGGAGCGTCAACGACCGCCACCACGGCGACACCACCCGGTACGACACTATCGGCAACAAGGACACCGAGGGGGCCAAGGCCAACCCACCAGCAAGCGACGCACATGGGAACCTCCGTCAGGAGTGGCAAGGTCCCCCCTCCGCCGTCAGAACACTGCCAGGGCAACACCTATAACACCCTACAACGCCAACACTCACAGCTCCCCCGGCGGCGCCCCCACCAACACCAACACCGGCACCACCAACAGCGGCAGCACGGCGACACCGCCACCCACCCGCAGCATTGATACCCTCGACCACAACCGAAGCAACACCTGTCACTACAGACCCCAGGACAGCCGAAGGAAATATCCCAACACCAGAGACAACCGACACCACCAGGACCACAAGCCAGCCAACCACCAGCCACGAGTGGCACGCCCGGAACCACCGAACACCAAAACGCAGGCGGCACGCAGCAGCAACACCAACAACACCCACGCCATCAGACCACCACGAGACACGCCAGCCACCACCGTGAACCCTCACCGTCGGCAGCACCAACACCGCCAACACCCACGGCAATATCCACACCACCGCCGACCCCACCAACGACGAGCCGAGGTACCGTCACCCACAACACCCCTATCACCACCACCACGTCCCTGGCACAGAGTAACACCTAGGGCGCCCCACCGACGGCAACACCAAGGACGCCAGCACGGCTGGCGAACAAACGCCACCAGCGCCACCCACCAGGCCCCCAGCCAAGGGTAGAAACAGCAACACCACACACCATCACACCCACCGCATCGAAATCACCCGGGGCATCATCAACATCAACCAGGGGTCCCCACCACCCAAGCAGCACAAAACACCACAGCAACACCACCACACCCTCACCACCAGCGACACCAGCAGCACCCTCCGCCAGGAATGGCGAGGGGAAAACCCAACAACGCGGACCCACCCAACGTCCCCGGCACCCTCACCATTGGACCGCCACCACCAGCGCCGACCCCCAACACACCACCGTCACCAACGCCACCGACCCCTGACGCAACAACCACACAGCCCGCACAAACGGCACCAGCCAGAGCATCGCCGACAACACTCCCGACCAACTCTCAAGAACACCACCGAAAGCAGCACCGTCGACCGAAAGCCACGACAACCCCAGGGTACGGGTCCCCCTTCCCACCCCCCACCATCTGCACAACCAGCGACACCATCACCAGCACCAACCGGAACACCGACAACGACAGCCTCACCAACAACCGACACCCCCACTACCGCTGCCACCCACCAGTCACGCCACCCACCGTCGATGCCACCCACCAGCGCCGCACCCCGAACCACACCTACACCCGAAACCTGCACCAGCACACCCGGTCGAGCCGTCAATGGCACCGCCGCCCATGGCACCGCCGCCCATGGCACCGCCTACACTCACCAGCGCCAGCACCACCCCGCGCGAGGCCAGGAACCCCTGGCGTTACCAACGGCCTCAACGAGCACCGACACCACCAACACCACCACCGCCAGACGGGGACTACCCACAATTCAGGAACATCTCCACCACCAATAACCAATACACCACCCGCGGGACCCCACCGTCGCCAACGCCACCGCGGCACCTATCACACCTCCACCACCGGAGGCGACGTGGGCCACACCACCCGTCATCTACAGCACCTCCGCCACCACCGCCACGTCCGGCCCACAAACGTTACGCCCCAACGACCAGAAACAACACCCTCACCATCGACACCACCGGCAACACCACATACGCCCATACGTCACCCGCGCCATGCTCACCAACCATCACCTCGTCATCGGAGGCACCAACACCACCGGCGACGACGACAGCGACAGCAGCTGACCCACCAGCTAACCACTATCAACCATAGCCCAGCACCAACCTCATCTACGCCAACGCCCATACCACCCTCGCCAACAACACCGCCACCGACACAATCATCCACTCCGGCACCCACACCACCCTCACCACCAACATCACCACCGGCCCCCCAGGGTCAGGGCTCGCGGGAAACGGAACGGCAGAGCGAGCACGCCACCACCCGCACGCGTCGCCCACCCTATCGTACACCGCTCCGCAACACGCCCCCCCCCGCTTCCCCTGACAAGGCGTGCGCTCCAGCCCACTGCTGGGAAGACGACTACGACGTCCTCCCGGCCATCCGACACCTACTGGCAGCCACGGCCCCGCGCCCAAAAGCCCACCAGCAACCCACGGAACCGCAGGAGCCAGACCATCCCATGCCACCACGCTCCATATCCCCCGCGTCCACCGCAGACCAGAACGCGGAATACCAGCGAGAGGAGCCCGACCCCGACCGCGCCGCCACGCCCCCACCCCCCCCCCCCCCAAAGGACATCTACCCCACACTGGCCAGCACCCTAGCCCCCATGGACGCCGAGCAGTACTACCAGTCCATCCAACGAGACCTCCCTGAGGACCACGCGACCCTCCAGGGGTGAAAGCAGGAGAAAAGGAACGACAACGAGTGGGGCACAGAGGAAGACCTTCTCTGGGAAGACACCTGGAAAGGCACCACGGACGCCTTCCTGGAAGCAGCAGCCGAAACCTACCCCCGCACGCCCGGGGATACTAGACACGGCCTCCAAGCCCTCCTAGCATTCCACAGCTGGAAACACCGCCACACCGTCACCCTCCACCCCCTCCACCACAATCCACACCGATGGACACCTGAAGACGACACCACAGCCGCCATCACCGTACAGCAAAGCCCCGAGAACCCGGAGGAATACCACATCACCTGGAACGATCCGGCACCCCACCCCCCCGCCTCCCCCACCCTCCCAGATGTCTTCGCCACCATCAGTGCAGAACTCCAGGAGGCGAAAGCCCCACAGCAACTGGACGAAGAGATGCCCCAGGCACCACCACCACCAACCACACAAGACCAACCCCCCACAGAGCCCCCCACCCACCCCATCACCACAATGGAGCTCCCCCCACAACACCGCACCACCCCAGACCGAAACGGATTTCCAGACCTGCCACGGGAATGGGCAGTCCACAACGGCACACTCCGATGGGACGAAATCACACCGGGCCTCCAGGCCATCGGCCTCCACTCGATCACCGAGCCCACCACCACCTGGGCACTACCGACGGACCGCCACCACCTCCTCCTCACCGTCCAAGGCGATGCCACGATCACACCCACGGAGGGAGACCCCATAACAGCAGCCCCCGCCCACGCCGTCCACATACCCCCGCAAGCATCGTCGGCACCTATGACGGTACATCCAGGCCCCACCCCATGGCAAGCCATCGTCATCACCTACCCCGCCCCCAACGACCACAGACACACCTGGCAGCAACGGTGGGAGGACATCCGGGGGGACCTCCTCCAAGAACACCTAGGGCTCACACGCACCCACCACACCCTACACCCGATACGAGGAGTAGGCCAAGCACCACACGGCATACACGCCACGGGAGTATGGGCGTACGCCACACCCATAAACCCACAAGCAGCAGAAGACATCAAGACCGCCCTATCCATCCAGCAAGCCCAGACCCAAACCCCGCACCGCAACACCCAACGAGGGTACACCATTCGTTGGGCACACCAAGACCACGACACCCTCACCCCCGAACCGGGGCCCCCCCCTCTAGACACGAACACAACCGCCCTCCTCCAAGACGCAACAGCGGCAGCCACACAGGTAGGGGCCCCGGAAACCTGGGGCCCACAATACCTGGTCGAAACCAAAGTGGCGCCCCACGCGAAGGACCAAGACAAGCCCCCAACAACGAAGCCGCTCCACCCCCCACTCAAGCTAGACCTGACGGAAGACACCCCCCAGGACGAATGGGCGACCCACTACATCATCCCCCACACAACCACCCGCAAGAACTACGCCGCCAAGATCACCGTCACCCGCCACCTCCCCCACACCACACAGGTGTATGAGCTGACGGCCCCCAACGTCCTCGTCACCCGTCGCCGACACGACGAGCGATACACCATACAGGTGGAAGGGGCCGCCACGACCACCCTGTACACATGGGCAACACGGGGGGACCTCCCACACCGCAGCCTCCGGCACGCCCCCTCCTGGCCCACCCCCTTCCACACAGCAGACCGCCCCAACAAGAAGCCCAAACACACAGGTGTGCACACCCCCGCCCAGGAGGCCCAGCACCGACACGATGCGAGGCGCAAGGCCCGCACCCTCCACGACGACCACACCATCCCCCGCATCAGCGCCCCCCCCGCCAGGGTGTCAGATACCACCCACAACCGCACGATCACAGGCATCACCACGGACTGCCTGACCCCAGCGGCGTCGCGGGCAGATGCCGTGTGGATCAGCGAAGGGCGCTCCAACACACGGGCGGTGGCGCGCCTCCACAACATCCAACCCCACAAACTCCAACGCGCCGTTGGACCCTTCACCGTACACGTCACCCCGTACGGCATCGACCGGCCCCGGTGTGAGCACCATGACCAGCCCTGCTCCACCCCATGCACCTCGCCCCTGCGCCAATCGCTGCCGGCCCCCACCATCATGGGCAACATGTACCTGGGCACCGTACCGGGAGACCCGGGCATATACGTCCTGCCCAACAGGTCCAGGGAACACGCCATCCCCCTCCACGGTGTAGAATCCCTCGCCCTGGGACCACCCCCACCAAAACACCAACACCAGCACATCCCGGGGGACAAACGGACACAGTCGCCAGGCGGGGGAAAAAAGGCCCAGCAACGCGCCCTGGCCCACATCACCGTCCACCCCGCAGCCCATCTACCAAAGGACTTCGGCACGGAGCGCCACATCGTCCTGGAGGGGCAAGCCCACCACATCATCACCGCCGCCCTGTACACCCTCGCCGCCCACGAACGCCACTGGGACCCCACAACCATCCCAGCAATGCCCCCACCACCCCAGGGCCCGAAAGATCCCGCCACCCCCTTCCACATCGATCAACTCCTAAGCCGCAAGGCCCCCCCACACCTCCACCCCTCCAGGATACCACTAGCCATCGCATCGTGGGACACCCTGGACACGCCCCCCCCACAACCCGCCATCCACATCCTCAAAGCGGACGCCCAATGGTGGGTCCTCCACTGGGCACACGGAGTCCTCATGGCGGCCCAGGCCTATACCCCGGAAATAGACCCGGAAGACCCCCCACGGGGCCAGCAGCGACTCCTCCAGGCCACCACCCTCACAGGCCGCGAAGGCGCCCCCTGGGAAGCCCTCCACACAGCACTCTACTGGGCTCAAGGCTCCCCCAACGGCCAAGGCACACCGGAACCCACAGAGGCCTGGGTCATGCAGGCCAAGGCCATGAGGAACTACCACCGACACCACCCCTTCGACGACAGCCCGGCCGCACTGCCATGGCCAACAGATCCCCCGGAGACCGTGCGCAAGCTCGCCGACATCATACGCAGCCACGCGAAAGCGAAAATGCAAACACCGGCAGAACCCCCACTGAGGGATCCGGACCAGCAAGCAACGCACCCCTTCTTCAAACCCCATGCCCCCCCAGCCCCGCTACCTCCAGTCCCACCCAAGCGAGCGAGACGACAAAGGGGCGCACCCGCCCCCAGCCAAGCCGGAAAAGCAGCGACCTCCCGACCCCCTGCATCCCACCCGACCCACCCGGCGAACCCAGACCAAGCATCCTCGTCATCCTCCCTCCCAACATTACCACCGCCCCACCCGGACCAAGCATCTTCGTCATCCTCCCTCCCATCACTACCACCGCCCCGGCCGGACCAGGCATCCTCATCATCCTCCCTCCCGCCACCAGCACCGCCCCCGCCCAAAGTGTACCCAGGATTCGAAAAAGGCGCGAAGGTCTAACAGCCCTTCCGCAACGACCACACAGGCGACTGGATCTGGTGTGAGGGCACGATCCAGTACCGCCTCAAGGAACCGGGGCACAACGGGGGGCCACAGATCCGGGTGATCTGGCACCGCCAAAAAGAGCTAGACCAAGGCAGCAGCGCCCCGGACAAGCCAGTAAGCTACACCCTAGAGCTCACCAGCGCCCACCCCATCCGGCTCCGCACCGAAGAGAACAAGGCCCACACAGGCACCAAATACACTGGGGAGCTCCCCCCGGAGTGGAGCCAGGGCCTCCCCCCGCCGCGCCTACCCAAACGCCCACAAACCGGCAAAAAGTCCCTGAGCCCCAGTCCCCCTCCCTGACGGGGCAAGGGCCGAGGGCACAAGCCTCCACAGCCCCGGCCCGCCCCCACCGAGGCCACCGTCAACCTCCTCGACCTCAACCACCCGGCCGTCACATACTCCAAGGACGCCACGACCGCCCTGCAAGAGCTCCCGATGGCACAGGGGCCGGGGTGGGTTCCCCACCTCCTCACCTTCCAGGAACAAGGCCTACAACGCGACGACCCCCCAGAAACCACCCCCATATATACCCCGGACCAGAAAGCGTACAAATGCTACTGGCACAAGGGGACCCCCCTATACGCCCAAACCGGCATCCACGTCCACCTTGTCCACCACCTCAGCGTCCCAGGGAGGCTAGGTGTCTATGAGGTCGTCGGGGACGGATGGCAACTCAACGTCATCAACATCCACGTCCCCTTCGGCGACGCCACGGAACCCTTCCTCCAAGCCCTGGCCGAGGCATACCGCCAGATGGCCATGCTCGGCCCCACAGTCATCATCGGCGACATGAACGCCGCCCCCACCCCAGCGGACCGAGGGGGACAGGCCACACCCCAGGACCAAGCAGTCCGCGACACCATCGAAATGCTGGGGCTCGTGGACCTGACAGCCAACCTCGAAGGCCAACCATCCCACTTCCCCCACCAAACAGATGCCGCCCCATCCCGCATCGACGTATGCTATGGCGACCCCACCACCATCATCCGAGCGGAGGACCGATATGGACCCCTCCCGCTGGGACCCACAGGCCATAGCCTTCTGCACATCCGCCTCACCATCCCCAACCTTCCCCCCAGCCCCCCAGAAGATGCGGACCAAGGCCTACCACCCCCCCTGAAGATGCCCCCGCTGCATGACAAGCATGCCTGGTCCCAATATCACAGGGCCATAGACTGCGCCCGGCGCATCCAACCAGACTGCACCGACCTACTCACAGCCATGCGCACGGCCGCCGTCGCCAGCGGCTTCCAGCAACATCCCCACACAGACGACGACCAACCACCCACGGCCCTGGGGGATCTGCTCCATGACCTCTGGCATGCGAAGCAACAACTGGCGACCCTCCTCCACACCGACACCCCCCAAACCCGCCGCCAGATACACCACTGCAGGACAAGGATAGCCCACATCAGGGCAGACCTGCAGCGGTGGCACATCCACAGGCAACAGCGCATCGCCCAGGAACACGAACGGTATGCGCAACATGAACTCCCCTACAAGGCCATCCGCCACCTCAACGACGCCATGACCGACACCGGCCACCGCACCATCACCACGGTCCGGCAGGAGGACGGCTCTCTCACCAACGACCCAGCCACAGTGCTCCAAACCACCCAAGACAGCTTCCTCCGGCAACACAACCCCACCCAAGACACACTGGACCCAGACACCCAGGCCAAAATCGACCGCCTCCCTCGGGTGTTCAACCACGCCCAGAGGAGGCAACTGGAAAAACGCCGCTTCACCATCCACGAAGTCCGGAAGGCCATCCACAGTCTCCGGCAACACAAATGCCCAGGCTACGACGGCCTCCCTGCAGAGGCATACTACCACCTCCCCGCCCACCTCCTCCGCATCCTCGCCCACCGCCTCTGGAAAATCGTCACGGGGCGGACCCCCCTGCCACCAGACTGGGCAAACGTTGTCCGCCCCCTCTACAAAAAAGGGGACTGGGCAAACCCGGACAACTGGCGCCCCATAGTCTGTGCGGTCACGGAGGTCAAAATCGTCTGGACCATCCTCCTGCGCCGCATCCGCCCCCACCTGGACCCCCACATACCAGCAAGCCTCTGGGGGGCCATCCCAGGCCGGTCCCCACATGAGGCCATCTTCCTCCAGGACACCACCGCAGACATGGACCCGGTGGACCTCATCATCGCCTCCCTCGACGTCAAAGGAGCCTTCCCGAACACCCCCTGGCTCCTTCTAGAAGCGGTGTGGAAACGCCTAGGCCTCCCCTTCTACAACTTCACCTCCGGCTACATCCGCACCCGCAAATACACGGTCCGCACTGGAGCAGGCCTCACCCCCTTCCTGGAGCCAGGCAGCGGGGTCCCCCAAGGGGGAGCAGAGGGCCCCTTCCTGTACCTTCTAGTGACGCTCCCCCTGGCCCTCGCAATCGAGCAGGATTACCCTGCCTACGCACCCTACCCCCTCCTCTCCCCCCTGGTGGGCTTCGCGGACGACACCAACCTCACGGTCGCGCACACCCCACACGAACCCCATGCCCCGGACCCCAGGCCAACGGTCAGCCAACAGGCCAATGACTTACTGGACGTGACCGTCTCCTACCTCTCCCATAACAACCTCATCGTCCACCCCACAACGTCAGTGGCCATGATCAAGGGGTCTGCCACACCTCCCACCCTAGGGCCACAAGGGCCCCCCATGCAAGTCGTGACAACCACCACCCACCTGGGGGTAATCCAGGCCGCCAACCCTGAGGACGCCACCCTCCCTCCCAAGTTGCAATCACACCTCGCCCATCTCCCCAGATATGCGTCCCCGACCACCAAGGCCCTCTCCCTGTCCCACCAGAGCCTGGCGTACTACCTCACCGGGGTCTTGAACGCCTCCATAGGCTTCCAAGCACTCCACCTGACACACCCCACCACCGCCCTCCAGCCGGCCACACGCGCCGTGACCAAGGCATGGGCAGCACACGGGGGCTGGCCCACCTCCATACCCACCCGCGCCATCCGAGCGGCATGGCCCCACTATGGGGACGCCATAGGGGATGAGGTGAAAGCGGCCTACACCAGACACACCGCCCTCCTCCTTCACCGCATGACCCACAACCACTCACCGGAGGTCCGCGAGGTCACCGCAATCCGCCTCCAAGCCGCACAACGGGCCCGCAACACATGCCCGCGCTGGGTACTCCACCAGACGGGCATGCCCACCAACATGAACACGCGCCTGTGGAACCACCTGCAGCTTCTCCTCCCATCCCCACACCACGCCATACTCACCAACCACACGTGCCCAGAGGAAGGCCCACTAACGGTCCTCTGCGGGGACCTCCACCATCACCCCAAGGGCACCATCCACACCATAGACCTTGTCGGGGCCTCCATCACCGTAGTATACGTCACCCTCCCCCAAATGCGGGTCCTGCACCACAGCGGGGCACACCACACCCCCTTTCTACAGCTTCCTGAATGGCCACAATACCGCCTCTTCCACCAGTACCTCACGCAGACCGCACGAGCAGCGGGACACACTCTACCGGGAAGCAAAGACATGCACACAGCCTACCGAGAATTCACAAAGCAACACCCCCGACCCATTTCAGCGACACCGCCCTACGCACCCACCGGATCGAAACACGAACCCGTCCTGCCGGTGACGGGCCCAGTCCCACCACTAACCCTACTACTGGCCCCGAATGAAGCCAAACCCGCGCAGACCACCGTCATCCACCACGGGGCAAAATGGCGCATACCGAAACACCACATGACCGCCCGAGACCTACCACGGGTCCCCCATGATTCCCAGAGCATGCCACGCACATGTTGGGCCTGTGACCCCGAGGCACCAACCACACCATGGCCCGTACTACACCTCATAGCACGCCACCACACCCACCCCACAACCCATCTACCACCACAGGCCTACGCATGGATAGCCCCATGGTTCCACCGCACCGACGCTAACCCCACGGTAGCATGGAACCCCGACCACGCGCCGAAATGGCTCTTCACCACTACACCCACATGGCCCCGCCCCGACCCGGCAGGAGTCGCCATCCGTTACACCATGTACGAGCCAGGCAGAACGGGCAAGCACGAGCACCCCTACCATCCGCTCCAACAATCCTGCCACACACCGGAGCACCGAACACAAACCCTCACATGCCACGACCTAAACCCCGACACAGCCTACATCCTCCACTAGAGGAGCCGGAGTGTGACCCGCCCCCACGCCCCAGCCGCCGGCTCAAATGGGGGCCGCGAAGAACAAGTGGGCCCACGCCTGCGCACATGGACGCCGCGCAGATCGTGCCCAGAGAAGCCGGTCGGGCGCGAACCGGAATGGTATGGGTGGCCACGCCCCCCATGGACAGCACGACACCAGTGACGCCCGCTTTGTTGCCTACCCAGGGAAAGCGGCGCGCCACCTCCCGCGGGAGGGAGTGCGGAGACAACAAGCGCGGGGGGAAACCTGCTGCCCCGCAACCCGCTAACCACTGACCGCTGACCCTCACGGCCACCCCCGGCCGGCCAGCGCCGCGCGACAACGGCCGGGGGATGAGGGGCCCCAGAGAGGGACTGCGTGAGAATCCGGCTCTCGGTAGAGGGGGGCGGGGGAAGGGCGCGACCCCCCTGGCCGATGGCTGGCCCCCGGGGCCGGGACCGCCAAGTCGCCCCCCCCCCCCTTTGGCCGACAGGAGGCATCGCCAGGGGACCGAAGGCCCCCCCCCACTCCCCCCCCCCCCCTCCCACACAGGCCCGAGAGCGGGCGGGGGGGCGGCCCCCCCACCCCCCCCCCGCACCCACCCCAGCTGGGGAGCCACAGGCGCGGCCCTCCGCCCCCCCAGGGCCAGGGGGGCGCCCCCACCCACAGGAGGAACGGCGACACGGTAAGGGCAACGGCGGCTGGACCTGCTCCCGCGAACCCACACCGGCGTGCCGGAGCAACGCGCACAACGGAACACGAAGGAGGCCGCGCCCCGCATGACCCTCCCGTAACCACAGCCCACTCCAAGGGGACAGAGGGGGGGTTTGCAGGTCAGCTGGGGCCCCCAGGGGAGCGGTCCACGGGCCGCCCCTCACCCCCCCCCCCACCCGGGGCGGCACTTCAGCCCCGACCGCACGCGCGCGCCGGAAGAGAGCGCGCCAGCGACACGAAGAGAGCCAGAAAGGGGTACCGCAGGCCGCCGCCCGGAACGAGAGCGGGGAGGCCGCGGCGCGACACCCCCCCCGAGGCAAGGGGGATGGGCCCCCCCCACCCGAGAGGGGAGCCAGAGTGTGACCCGCCCCCCCGCTCCAGCCGCCGGCCCACATGGGGGCCGCAAAGAACAAGCGGGCCCACGCCTGCGCACCGGGACGCCGCACAGATCGTACCCAGAGAAGCCGGGTGAACACGAACCGGAGTGGTATGGGGGGCCACGCCCCCCATGGACAGCACAACGCCAGTGACGCCCGCTTTGTTGCCTGCCCAGGGAAGGCAGAGGGACGGAAAGAGGCAGAGCGACCCCCCGCCCTACAGTCAGTCGGCGATCCGGCGGTGCTACTGTCCGCCTCTTACCCCTGTGCACGTCAGTCGGCGATCCAACGGTGCCGCACCCCACCCAGCCCCCTCCCCCCCTGTCCCGACCCCGTGCACGTGGACTGGGGCCCCCTGGCACGCGCAACACGCTTCACAACACACAGCCCCACCCTCAGGACTGGATTCATAGCCGACGACACCCCTAAGTGGCGTAAGAGACTCCCGCGGCCCAGTAGTGAGAGCGTCGGTCTTCAATCGTCCAGTGCGGGGGTTCAATCCCGGGCGTTGGTGCTCCTGGGATCGCTGCACGTAGCGCTCTCTAGTTGGCGACGTGGGAACCACCCCCCCCTCCAGCAACTCGCGCCACCACCGATACCGGTGGATCAGGTGGAGGTCTCGTTCGTTTTACCCCCCCCCCAAGAAAAACAAAACACATGGGAGCCACCCACCCCTGCAGCAGTGCGCACCGTCACCTGTACTCGAACAGGTCGATGGGAGGCCTCGTCCGGTATTCGAAGGGATCGGTGGGAGACCACCGATCCCGGGGTTCGAACCAGCTCCTTCGCGGCGCGCGCCTGGTGCGCTACCTCCGGGGCGGCTGCCTTCTGAGATACACTGGCACCAGGGTCACAGAACAAACGCGCCCGCAACCACCTCCCCCTGTGCTAAGAGTAAGCCCGCGGTAGGGGTGCTCTGCTGGGCCATGAACCGGAACATTGGTGCACGACTCCAGCCACGGTCACCCCAACCCCCCCACGCATCCCGCAGGGCGAAGCTCCGTGCGCATCAGGCTCGTCATGGGAATCTGGCGGGCCGGCGCCTGGACACCAAGTCGACACCTCTCTCCCCCCCCGCAAGAACAGAGCGGGGCCCCCACAACCGCACGCCCACAACGCAGACCCCGACAGCCCACCTAGTGGGCGGGCAGTCGGGGGAAGAGGAGCGCAAGACCCAGAACGCCCCACGCAACGGTCGAAGGCACCCCCCCCGGGGACGCCCTGCCGCCGCCCCCACAACCCCAAGCCAAGTAGGGGGGAACCGGGACCGGACCGCCCCCCCCCAAGCACGCCAGACGGAGCACGGGACCGGGGCAGGCCACGCGGAGGGGCACGGACCACATGGAACGGCCCTACCAGCGCCCAGTGCCGGGACCACGCGAGATGCGCGCGCCACACCACCCAGCGGGGAGCGGACACCGCGAGAGCGCGAGCGCACACACACGAAAAGGACACGCGGGGACCACCAGAAGGGCAACCGGACCGAGCGCGCGGAACGCACAGACCGCATGGAATGGCGTACCAGCGAGCGAGGATAAGGGACACCCGGACGGGACGGCCCGCCACACGCAGCGCGGAACACGCGGGGTGGGAAGGGGGAAGAAGGGGGGACACAACACCAGGTACCGGCCCGAACCCCCCCGAACCGGCCGCGAGCGCCGCGCACACACAGACGGGACACTGCACCCGCCAAGGCAGTAGTGGCGCACAGCGCCACGCCCCAACCCCTAGGCTAGGCAGCCTCCGCGCCAGCCCAAGGGGGTCCCACTGGCGACAAGCCAGTAGCACGGGCCCGGCGGCGCCGGTGCCCCGGGCGACCACGCATTAGGGGGGCGACGCAGTGGGTAAGCGCTCGCGGCCACGGCTGCGAATTGATGCACTGACCGGGGAGTGGCGAGACAGGCACGCCGGGGAAGGACGGGGCTTCGAGCTCTGTGAACCCGGGGGACTCCGCCACCAGGCAGGAGGTGCGTCTTGGAGGGCCCCCCACTAGGGCCCGGTGGGGAGGATATCACCTGGCCCGACCAGGTGGCCCCCCGGGGCCGAAAGGCGTCTAGTACCCGCAAAATCAAACCTCAAACCTCAAACCTACATCCTCCACTACATCTACTCCTACCTCACACAAGGACAGCCGGAGCAGGGACTCATAGCCCTGTCCCCCCAAGCGAAACACATCATCTCCAAAGGAATAGGGGTGTACGCCACCCCCATCCTGCAGCCCACAACCCCAGTAGCCCACCTCGCCACGGGCCTTGCCATATACGCCTACCTGCCCATGAACCCATGCCGCCTCCCACAACCGTCACCGGCGGACCGGCTCTTCTTCACCGACGCCTCAGGCGAATCCGCCCTCACGCCCATCACCAGGGGGGCCACCCTGCAGCTAACCCACACCGGGGGACACTACCACATGGACCACCACACGGGCCACACCACCTATGGGGCCTCCTCCCACGGGGAGCTAGGGGCCATGGCCGACAGCATCACCGAGATTGCGGCCCACCTACCCGCCCACTCCCCGCACATCGTCCGGGTCTGGTTCGTGGTAGACGCCACTGTCGACACACACCTGCTCCTCCGCATAGCAAGGCAACCACTTCACAAAGCCACCGCGACGAGCCTCGGCACCCAGGCACTGCTGCTCTGGAAAGCCCTTCGCAGCCTTCCCCCTTACGTCCAACTCCACATCGTGAAACAAGAGTCCCACAGACACCAATACGGAAATGGTAAGGTCAACAACCAGGCAGTACACCAGCGCACAACACACCTACCAGCCCTCCAGATCCCTGACCTCGGCCGCAACCACACACACCTCCAACACGTGCCCCCTGTACCCGAGCTCCATCAGACCCCGGACTGGGTACCAGAGGACGCCCCCTATTCCTCCCACGACAGAGCATACCACTACCTCAACCCCATCCAACATCTCGCCCGCGTGCTCGGCGACGCAGACAGCCGGGCGCACATCCAGGAGCTCCAGGACAGACTGCAAATCCCCCTCTACCACTCAGCGCTGCGCCCAGCAAATGTCCCAGCCCACCTCCAAAAACGACGCATCCAGCTCCTCAGGGAGCAACTGCCATTCCTCACCAGGGTCGCCAGATGGCTCGCCCGCAAGCACATCCACGTCCCCCACAAACACACCAGTTGCCCGTGCGACCACACCACCCCGGAGGACTGGGAACACTTCAAGAAATGCCCCCTCCATACAGGCAGGGACACGCTAGTGGGCTGGTCCCCGGCGGAAACCCTGCGACAACACGAAGGATGGCCAACCCACAGCGACGCACACCAGGCCACCGAACACCTCTTCCGGGACCCCCTGATCAAAGAAGCCACCATGAGAGGGGCAGTGACACAGGCCCTGCACCAACACCTCACCAAACACACGGAAAGCCCCATGGAGGCAGCAGCACAACTCCAGCTAGAGGCAGTCCGCAGAGCAGCAGCTCAAATGGTACACCGCAAACACCTCCTGTTAACACACGCAGAGCAACTCACCGACCCCACCGCCAGGGAACACATGCAGCGTCTCATCCATTACCATGCCGTGCATGACCCAGACGTCCACTAACCCACTCCGCGCCGCGCACGCGCCCCCCATCTCCATCCACAGGTCTCCGAGACACCACCACAGCGCCCCGGGACCCGTCTCACACCCAAGAAGCCACCCGGCACCGCCCAGTCCGGCCGAGCACAACCAGGGCCAACCATGCATCGACGTAGACGCGCAAGACCCCGGCAGCCCATCCAGCCCACCCCCCCCGGACCCGGGGCACCCCCCCGTCACACCGGCCACCATCCGCGACCCCAACCTCCTCCGAGCAACCCTCCAAGACAGGGCCCCGACCACCCCCCTGGGCTGGTACCGCCTACAAGAGGACTGGACCAAGCTCACCGTCAAAGCCCTCCGGGACCTGACCACCCCAGGCAGCGGCCTCCACGAGACCATCGTAGACCTCGTACTCTGGCGAGCCCGCAAACACACCCAGGGCCAGCACGTCTGGATCCCCCCCATCGAGTGGGGCCAGGCCCTGACGCACGACACCGGCATCAACGTCACGCGTCAAGGGACCGTACGCCTACGACGGGCCCCAGCGGAGACGGACCACCCAGCGGACCCGAACCGCCCGGAGCAGTGGGAACAGGCCACCGCACCAAACCACGAAACCGCCCTCCGCGCCGCCGGCCTCCGCACCCCAGACGACGACCTCCCCCCCCCACCTACAGACAGTGACCACACCCCGCCGGAGGTCTGGGTTACAGTCCACGAGCGCGGCCACTACTGCGTGATAGCCGCTGCGGCTACGTCCCCCGGCCCGCAATGGCTCGTCCAACGGACAGACACCATGTTCGCCCCAGAGACCGCCCCACCAGGGGCAGTGGGGGACCCCACCACCCAGCACAGGGTCCTCAGGGGCGTCCTTCAGCCAGGGGACAAGCCCCCAGCCCGCGCCCTGGCCCAAATCACCTCAGGGAAGGCGGGCCACCACCTGGGATTGGCCATGCTCTGCCTAACCCACTGGATCCAGCGCCGCTGGCCAACCAAGGGGACCGTGCCCTGGGTTTGGGCCATCCCCATCGCCCACACACAAGTCGAGGCGGGCCCGGACAGACGACCAAACCCCCCCCCCCCCAGACCGCAGCAGTCCCTCACCTGCGGGTACCACGCCATCCACAGGGTCGTCAACCGCGCGGGTCTTAGCCCAAAGCTAGCATACCCCCTTCCCACCACTGACCAAGAGGTCCACCAGATACGCAAGCTTGTCTGCGAAATCCTTGCCGCGGCAGCAGAAGACGGCAAGCTTCTCCTCCGAACCGCCCAGCCTACAACTGCCCACGCAAGCGCACCGCGGCAAGCGGACACATACACCGACACAGCACACCCCACCGCACAATCCCCGCCCATGCCCCTCCCCTCTCGCTGCTCAACCGGAGACCCACACACGCCCGAACATCAGCACACACCCGCCACACACCCCCCCGCCGGATACCCTTCACCGCCCCCCACACTCGAAAACCCACAGACACCCGCCGCGAGGAGCCCCGCGCCCCGCGGCACGCCCAACCCACCCAGTGGCCCACCCACGCCCCGCGCACACACCCCAGAGGACCCAGGCCCACCCCCCCCGGCCCCTGAATGCAGCCCACGCGAACTGTTCCCCCCCGTGGACGCCAACCCACACGACCTCGCACATTGCAGGACCCGGGCCCAGCCAAGCCCAGAAGGAGAAGGCCACAGCCCCGCTCCTCCCTCCCCCGCCGCTGCCGACCAGATAGGCCCGCCGGGCCGCCAGGTCACGACCGGGCCCCCCCAGCCGCCCGCCCCCAACCTACAGCCCGAGGACATGATCTCCATCCTCCCCGCCGTGGCCGCAGCGGAAGCCGCCGCCCACAAGCCTGCCCGCATTACAGCCCAACCCTCGTCCACCAACTCCTCCTCATCCTCAGCCTCGTCCACCTCCTCCACCTCATCCTCCGACCCCCCCCTCCCTGCCGCCCTCATCCTCAAGGCCACGGCAAAAGCCAAGGCCGGGGCCGCACACACGGACCCCCCAACCCCCACACAGGCGACTCGGGCAGCCCGGCAACACACCGGGACGACCCCGGACCCGACATCGGCGCCCTCAGACCTCCGGACAGAGGTACTCCTCAACCTGGAACCGGACCCCAACCCCGAAACCGACCCCAAACCCAAGCCGGCGCCCACGCGAGCACACACAACACCACAAACGCAAGGACACAAACCCACTCGACACCACCCCCGCCCGGACCCTCACCCAAGCCAGGACCCCCCACCCACCGCAACCCGCGCCCCCCTCCCGCCGGCACCCACCACCACCGCAGAGGCGGCCACCCAGCACGACCCCGTTCAAGCCCTGGTCCGCATCCCCGTCACCAAGCGCCCCGTCATCCATCCCCCGCAAACCACCACCACCGCCGGCCAAACCGACCCAGGGACGTGGGACCCCTCGACCACCGTCACCGTCAAGCCCGGCCCCCGACCCGCCCCCCCTGCCCACCACATAGTGCAGCCCCGGGGACTGCCCACGATGCCCAATCCCCCACCCCCACAAGGGGGACCGGAAAACCCACAAGGGGTCCATGGGCCATACCCACAACACGAACCCCACCACTACCCACACCACCACCACCAGCGGCCCCACCACCACCACTACCAACACCAACCCCACCACTACCACTGCCCACCGCCCTACCCCACCGGGCCACAACCCCCCGTGCACGAACAGCACCAGCGGATGGGATGGCAGCCACCGAGCGCTCCACCCGCATACCCCACCTACCGCCAGGGGCCACCCCCCCCGTACCAGCCACCCCCCCCGTACCAGGAACCGTATCCGTACCCCCCCGGCCACCAGGTCCACGCCGAAGGGGCCCCCCGGGCCCAACCCCGCCAAGCACAGCCACTCGACCCATACCACCAGCCGCTGATCCCACCACACCCCTACGTGGCAGATCCATGGACGACAGGGGACCCCCGCCCCCCCCCCCCAATACCAGGCGGCACCGCGCGAGGCCCCCGAGGGGCCGCCAACGCCTCCAGACTGGCCTGATTCGAGCGACGAGGCCCGGTCCCGCAAACGGCGGCGCTCCCGCTCCCCCCCTGCACAGCACACTCGCCCACGGCGCCCACACTCCCACCGCGCCTCAACCACCCACTCGTGCTGCTCCCGCTCCCCCAGCTGCCACCACGACCCCCCGGGACCCCGCACCCGTCGCTCCCGCTCCCCCAGGCACCAGGACGAGCGCCATCGCCGCCCCATGTCCGCCTCCCCCTCCCCCCACCGGCCATACAAGACCCCCACCCCCAGCCCCCGCTCACCGCTCCCGCTCCCCCTGACGCAGCCAGGCACGCCACTGCCGCCCAGGGTCCACCTCCCCCTCCCCCCACACGCCCCGCCGGGCTCCCCGTTCCCCCCTGCCGCCCATACCCATCCACCACCCCCAGCCCCCGCCACCACCACTCCCGCTCCCCCGGACGCCACCGAGCGCGCCACCGCCGCCCCATGTCCACCTCCCCCTCCCGTTCCCCCCTCCGCCCGTACCCGTCCTCCACCCCCAGCCCCCGCCACCGCCGCTCCCGCTCCCCCAGGCACCGCCACCCCCGCCACCACCGCAGGTCCACGTCCTCCCCCCGCCGCTTCAGGACCCCGGGCACGGACCCCTCTCCCCCCCGGGCCCCCGCCCACCTCACCTGGTGGTCTCCCCCCGCTCTGCAGGGGCTCCGCCGCTGGGTGAAGTGGACCGGGGGAGCGGGAAGGCACGAAGGGGTGCACATGGTGCATACTTTCGAGGAGGTGCGCACCCGCACCCCCGCAAACCCCAGCGAGGCCGCCCCAGAGGCCATCATGCCGCAAGCGGCATGGGAGGCCCTCCTCCACGATGCGGTCCAGGGCCTCCGCCCCCCCTACACCCCCCAAGCCTCCCGCCAGTGGCTCCAGGCCACCCACCCCGAGGCCTGGGCCGCCGGCGCCCCATCCCCACCCCGCCGCTCCCGCCACCACCACACCAGGAAGGGGCAGGACAAGGGCAAGGGAAGGGCAAGGGGCACCAAGGAGCACTCAGGCAAGAGGGCACGGAGGGGCCCCAAGTGAGGGCAGGCACTCGCAGGGACAGGACGCCGGAAGAGACACCACATGGGGGCAGGGAACCACCTAAGAACCAGGAAGGGGCGGGAGCGGGGACCAAGGCACGGAGGAAAAGGGCACCACGGCAGGCGCCACGACCCAAACCGAGGAAGGGCATACCACGACGGGGGGACTAGCGCCGCCCCACCCCCACCAAACACTGCACGACACCCGGGGGCGCACCCCCCAACACACACCACCGAAGCAAGCATCGGACGCCGTGCGCATCACACCAGCGCACACCCACCGGCCACCGGAAACCACACGGAGAATGGAGGGCACACCTACACGGGGAGAACGGGCCACACCCACAGAGGAAGCCGCAGGGAACGCCGCCGCAAGGCGCACCACCACGCCCTCACCGCCAGGCGACGACCCCGGCCACCACAAGGGCCACCTCACAGGCACCGGAAGAGGACGAAGGCACGGCCGCGACACCCAGGACTAGGGACCGAAACCCCCAGAGGACACAGGACCAAGGCACAGGCCACCAGGGAGGGCAACCCCACGGACCGTCACGCGATCGACCTACCCGACACACCAGCCCGAGCGGCACGCCCAAGCCCCCACAGCATGGACCCAGTGAGACACCCACACCTAACCGCACCCCCCAGCCACCAGCCAGCCACACTCCGGCCCGCACTCCGCACCACGACACAGGCCAGGCTGACCTCCACTGACCCACCGCGGCACCACGCGAGACCACGTCACACCGCACCACAGCGCGCCACAGTGCAACGCGCCACAGCACGACGCGACGCGACGCGGCACAGAGCGGCACAACACGACACAACTGACCCTAACCTGAAGGACTAACCGAAGCCAGCCACCGCACACCCTGGAAGGCGCCGCGCCAGCACGCCATACACCAGCACCGCAGGCCACACACGGGGCCACAGCGCGCCTGGCGACAACAGTGGCGGACCACCCAGAAGATTGAAACCGGCACTGCAGAGGGGAAAGGACACGAACAACCCCAGCCCCCTAACTGAAAAAAGCACAAGCAGCCGCCTGGCGCAGCCGCCCAGCCGGCAGAGCCAGGACCTAACCCGGCAAGAAGGGGCGCCGAGCCCACCGTGTACATAGCCCACCCGACCCATGGGGCCGGCACGCGGCCAAACAGAACGCAACTGAAAACAGCAGCCCGGAAGACAACACTGAAAGCAGGCCAGTGCGTGCACCAGCCCAGCGAAGGCAGAGGGAGGAACAGGCAAGCCCCCCCCCCCCCAAAAAAAAGGGGGGGGGAGGGGGAAAAGGCGCCAAAACAGCCCACAGCCGCCAAACCAGCCCCCAACACCACCAGAGGCGGCCAAACCCCCCCCCAGAAGGCACCGAAGACAGGACCCCCAAAGAGGCACAGGGGGACCACCCACCCAAAACCGGCAACACCAAGCCAGGAACAGCGGCCCACCGGGAAAAGGGACACCGAAACAAGCAAAAAAAAAAAGGAGAGCCACCAGCCCAGCCCAAAAGAAAGGGGATGGAGGGACAGGTACCACAAGGCCCGGGACAGGAAAAAAAAAAGCGCAAAAAACACACCTCGACAACCCAGCCAAGAAGGGCTGGGCACAGCCGAGACCCGGGCCCAGCACACACGCCCACACCGCACGCCGGAACCGGAAACGGCGGGGGGCAAGCGGGGCGCCAACGAAACCACACACGTCCCATAAGCAGGCCGAAACCGAACCCCAACCACGAACACCACAAACAGCCGACACTAGAGGGACAACACCACAAACCGTGCCCAAACACACCCACGCAAGACCCCAGCCAGGACTGGCGGGGTTAACAAAACCCACACCCAACCGCCAACCGGACCCAAACACAAACGCCGCACAACAGTAGGAAACCCAGTGCCCACAGCCCGGGCACTGAGGCAGCCCATGCCATGCAGGTGACCCGGCCAAACAAGATCCGGAGACCGGGGGTAAGGCTGCATCCTAAGGCCTGCGCTGCTTTGGGACTCGAGGCGGAGCGTGCGACACCCAAGCGCCTCGGAACCCTAGTACCAAGAACGTGCATGCATGCCTTGGGAACGGGATACACCAGGAAGTCCGGTGAACCTCTAGGGTTCCGTCCAAAGGAGGGGACGTGCGCAAGCACGGGAGCACACCCTCCCGGCGAGACAAGCACATCACGCTGGCGGCGATCAGCCCTCCCGGTGTTGCCCGGGGCTGCTTTGTTGGGGGCCAACAGTCAGGTCTAGCGGGATGTAAGCCGCCTCCCCTCTTCACGCGCGGGGTCTCTTCCTGTTCGTCACAGGGGCGACGCCAGGGGGGACCCTGGGGCGCCTCTCCACGACCGAGTGCACCTACCTACCTACCTACCTGTATATATATGTATATATATATATATGTAGATGTATGTATGTATGTATGTATATATATATATATATATATATATATATACATATATATATATAGATATATAGATATATTGTTGTTGTTGTTGTTGTGAAGGCACCCAGCACGTGCCGGCGGGAGAAATTGCCAGACACGCTCTCCCTGGGCAGGGTGCAAGGGAGCAGTTGGCCGGCGTCACGCTGGCCGGGCGTGTGCCGACAACGACCGAGGGGGGGGGGGGGGGGGGGGTTCCGCCTTCTGTCGGGGGGGGGGGGGCGCGTCGCTGTGAGAGGGACCACCTGTCTGTGTGACCCTGGTTCCCTCCCCCGCCGCGGGGGGAGGGCGTGCGCACCTGTGCGAAACGGAGGCGGGATGGGGGGCGGGATGCAGGGACCACCTGTCCGGGGACCCGCGGGGCCCCGGTCCCCCTTGCTTCCAGCCGCCACTCCCCCGCGACAGGGGAGGGGGCTACGTCCTGTGCGGAGGTGGAGTAAGGGGGGTGGAGGGGGCGGGGACTATGTATGGTCTATCCCCTGGTGCCTGTCCCTGTGTCCCGTGTGCGGGAGGCCGCGCGGCATGGTCGAACCGGACCGGAACGGCCCCCGCCGGAGGGATACCGAGGGGGGGCGGGCGGGGCTGCGCACCGGGGCTCCGGGGCCCGGGTCCCTGGTGGTTGTGGGCCGGCGCGGAGGAGACCGGGCGGGCCTCTGGGCTGCGGCTGGTGAGGGGGGGCACGGAAGGGCTGGGCGGGCTCAGGGGCGAACCCCGAGAGGCCCCCGGGGGCTGGGCGAGGGCTCCCGAGGGCGGCCTTTCCTTGAGGGGGGGTGGGGGGGGTTGCTCCCTGCCTGGGCTGCGCAGGGGCGCCGCGTGGTGCGGTGCAGGGGTGCAAACGTGTGGGGCGGCGCAGGGGCGCAGCAGTGTGGGGCCGTGCAGGGGTGCAGCGTGCGGCCGCGCAGGGTCGCAGCGTGGGGCCGCGGAGGATCGCGGCGTGGGGCCGCGTATGGGCGCGGCATGGGGCCGTGCAGGGGTGCGGCGCGGGGCTGCGCAGGGCTGCAGCGTGGGGCTGCGCAGGGGCGCAGCGCGGTGCCGCGCATGGGCGCGGCATGGGGCCGGGCAGGGGCGCAGCAGCGTGGGGCTGCGCAGGGGCGCAGCGTGGGGCTGCTCAGGGGCGCAGCAGCGCGGGGCTGCGCAGGGGCGCAGCGTGGGGCTGCTCAGGGGCGCAGCAGCGCGGGGCTGAGCAGGGGCGCAGCGTGGGGCTGCGCAGGGGCGCAGCGCGGGGCTGAGCATGGGAGTAACGTGGGGCTGCGCAGGGGCGCAGTAGTGTGGGGCTGGGCAGGGCCGCGGCGTGGGGCTGGGCAGGGGCGCAGCGCGGGGCTGGGCGGGGGCGCAGCGTGGGGCCGCGCAGGAGTGCAGCGTGGGGCCGCGCATGGGCGCGGCATGGGGCCGCGCAGGGGCGCGGCGTGGGGCTGCGCAGGGGCGCAGCAACGCTGGGCTGCGCCGGGGCGCAGCAGTGCTGGGCTACGCAGGGGCGCAGCAGCGTGGGGCTGCGCAGGGGCGCAGCAGTGTGGGGCTGAGTAGGGGCGCAGCGTGGGGCTGCGCAGGGGCGCAGCGTGGGGCCGCGCAGGGGCGCCGCAGTGTGGGGCCGTGAAGGGGCGCTGCAGCGTGGGGCTGCGCAGGGGCGCAGCGTGGGGCTGAGTAGGGGCGCAGCGTGGGGCTGCGCAGGGGCGCAGCGCGGTGCGGCGCAGGGGCGCAGCAGTGTGGGGCGGCGCAGGGGTGCAGCAGCGTGGGGCTGCGCAGGGGCGCAGCGCGGGGCTGCGCATGGGCGCGGCATGGGGCTGTGGAGGCGTGCAGCAGCGTGGGGCTGCGCAGGGGCGCAGCGTGGGGCTGCGTAGGGCTGCGCAGGGGCGCAGCGTGGGGCCGCGTACGGGCGTGGCATGGGGCCGTGAAGGGGCGCGGCGCGGGTTCCGCGCAGGGGCGCAGCAGCGTGGGGCTGCGCAGGGGCGTAGCAGCGCGTGGCTGCGCCAGGGCGTAGCGTGGGGCCGCGAATGGGGCGCAGCGGGGGGCTGCGGAGGGGCGCAGCAGGGTTGGGCTGGGCAGGGGCGCAGCGTGGTGCTGCGCGGGGACGCGGCGAGGGGCTGCGCGGGCGCGCGGAAAGGGGCCGTGCAGGGGGATAGCAGCGTGGGGCTGCGCACAGGCGCAGCGTGGGGCTGCGCAGGGGCGCAGCAGCGTGGGGCTGCGCCAGGGCGCGGCACCGGGCCGTGAAGGGGCGCAGCAGCATGGGGCTGCGCAGCGTGGGGCTGAGTAGGGGAGCAGCGCGGTGCTGCGCAGGGGCGCAGCGTGGTGCGGCGCAGGGGCGCAGCAGTGTGGGGCGGCGCAGGGGCGCAGCAGTGTGGGGCTGCGCAGGAGCGTAGCGCGTGGCTGCGCAGGGGCGCAGCAGCGTCGGGCTGCGCAGGGGCGCAGCGCCGGGCCGCGCATGGGCGCGGCATGGGGCCGTGGAGGCGTGCAGCAGCGTGGGGCTGCGCAGGAACGCAGCGTGGGGCCGCGTAGGGGCGCAGCGTGGGGCTGCGCAGGGGCGCGGCGTGGGGCGGCGCCGGGGCGCAGCAGTGTTGGGCTGCGCAGGGGCGCAGCGCGGGGCTGCGTAGGGGAGCAGCAGAGTGGGGCCGAGCAGGGGAGCAGCAGCACGGGGCTGCGCAGGGGCGCAGCAGCGTGGGGCTGCGCAGGGGCGCAGCAGCGCGGGGCTTCGCCAGGGTGCAGCGAGGGGCTACGAATGGGGCGCAGCGGGGGGCTGCGTAGGGGCGCAAAAGCTCTGGGCTGCGCAGGGGAGCAGCGTGGGGCTGCGCGGGGGCGCGGCGAGGGGCCATGCAGGGGCTCGGCGCGGGGCCGCGCAGGGGCGCAGCAGCGTGGGGCCGCGCAGGAGTGCGGCGTGGGGCCGCGTATGGGCGTGGCATGAAGCCGTGAAGGGGCGCAGCGCGGGGCCGCGCAGGGGCGCAGCAGCGTGGGGCCGCGCAGGGGCGTAGCAGTGCGGGGCTGCGCCAGGGGGTGGTATGGGGCCTTGAAGGGGCGCAGCAGCGTGGGGCTGCGTAGGGGCGCAGCGTGGGGCTGCGTAGGGGCGCAGCGTGGTGCGGCGCAGGGGCGCAGCAGTGCGGGGCTGCGCAGGGGCGCAGTGCGGGGCTGCGCAGGGGTGCAGCGTGGGGCTGCGCAGATGCCAAGCGCGGGGTTGCGCAGGGTTGCAGCAGCGTGGGCCTGCGCAGGGGCGTAGCAGCGCGGGGCTGCGCCAGGGTGCAGCGAGGGGCTACGAATGGGGCGCAGCGGGGGGTTGCGTAGGGGCGCAGCAGCTTTGAGCTGCGCAGGGGCGCAGCGTGGGGCTGCGCGGGGGCGCGGCAAGGGGCCGTGCAGGGGCTCGGCGCGGGGCCGCGCAGGGGCGCAGCAGCGTGGGGCCGCGCAGGAGTGCGGCGTGGGGCCGCGTATGGGCGTGGCATGGGGCCGTGAAGGGGCGCAGCGCGGGGCCGCGCAGGGGCGCAGCAGCGTGGGGCCGCGCAGGGGCATAGCAGTGCGGGGCTGCGCCAGGGGGTGGTATGGGGCCTTGAAGGGGCGCAGCAGCGTGGGGCTGCGTAGGGGCGCAGCGTGGGGCTGCGTAGGGGCACAGCGTGGTGCGGCGCAGGGGCGCAGCAGTGCGGGGCTGTGCAGGGGCGCAGTGCGGGGCTGCGCAGGGGTGCAGCGTGGGGCTGCGCAGATGCGAAGCGCGGGGTTGTGCAGGGGTGCAGCAGCGTGGGCCTGCGCAGGGGCGTAGCAGCGCGGGGCTGCGCCAGGGTGCAGCGAGGGGCTACGAATTGGGCGCAGCGGGGGGTTGCGTAGGGGCGCAGCAGCTTTGGGCTGCGCAGGGGCGCAGCGTGGGGCTGCGCGGGGGCGCGGCAAGGGGCCGTGCAGGGGCTCGGCGCGGGGCCGCGCAGGGGCGCAGCAGCATGGGGCCGCGCAGGAGTGCGGCGTGGGGCCGCGTATGGGCGTGGCATGGGGCCGTGAAGGGGCGCGGCCCGGGGCCGCGCAGGGGCGCAGCAGCGTGGGGCTGCGCAGGGGCGTAGCAGCGCGGGGCTGCGTCAGGGTGCAGCGAGGTTCTGCGAATGGGGCGCAGCGTTGGGCTCCGCGGGGGCGCAGCGTGGGGCTGCGCGGGGGCGCGGCAGGGGGCCGTGCAGGGGCGCGGCGCGGGGTTGCGCAGGGGCGCAGCAGCGTGGGGCTGCGCAGGGGCGCAGCGTGGGGCTGCGCAGGGGCGCAGCAGCGTGGGGCTGCGCCGGGGCGTGGTATGGGGCCGTGAAGGGGCGCAGCAGCGTGGGGCTGCATAGGGGCGCAGCGTGGGGCTGCGTAGGGGCGCAGCGTGGTGCGGCGCAGGGGCGCAGCAGTGCGGGGCTGCGCAGGGGCGCAGTGCGGGGCTGCGCAGGGGTGCAGCGTGGGGCTGCGCAGATGCGAAGCGCGGGGTTGCGCAGGGGCGCAGCAGCACGGGGCTGCGCAGGGGCGTAGCAGCGCGGGGCTGCGCCGGGGTGCAGCGAGGGGCTACGAAACGGGCGCAGCGGGGGGCTGCGTAGGGGCGCAGCAGCTTTGGGCTGCGCAGGGGCGCAGCGTGGGGCTGCGCGGGGGCGCGGCAAGGGGCCGTGCAGGGGCTCGGCGCGGGGCCGCGCAGGGGCGCAGCAGCGTTGGGCCGCGCAGGAGTGCGGCGTGGGGCCGCGTATGGGCGTGGCATCGGGCCGTGAAGGGGCGCGGCGCGGGGCCGCGCAGGGGCGCAGCAGCGTGGGGCTGCGCAGGGGCGTAGCAGCGCGGGGCTGCGCCAGGGTGCAGCGAGGGGCTGCTAATGGGGCGCAGCGTTGGGCTGCGCGGGGGCGCAGCGTGGGGCTGCGCGGGGGCGCGGCAGGCGGCCGTGCAGGGGCGCGGCGCGGGGTTGCGCAGGGGCGCAGCAGCGTGGGGCTGCGCAGGGGCGCAGCGTGGGACTGCGAAGGGGCGCAGCAGCGTGGGGCTGCGCCGGGGCGTGGTATGGGGCCTTGAAGGGGCGCAGCAGCGTGGGACTGCATAGGGGCGCAGCGTGGGGCTGCGTAGGGGCGCAGCGTGGTGCGGCGCAGGGGCGCAGCAGTGCGGGGCTGCGCAGGGGCGCAGTGCGGGGCTGCGCAGGGGTGCAGCGTGGGGCTGCGCAGATGCGAAGCGCGGGGTTGCGCAGGGGCGCAGCAGCACGGGGCTGCGCAGGGGCGTAGCAGCGCGGGGCTGCGCCAGGGTGCAGCGAGGGGCTACGAAACGGGCGCAGCGGGGGGCTGCGTAGGGGCGCAGCAGCTTCCGGCTGCGCAGGGGCGCAGCGCGGGGCCGCGCATGGGCGCGGCATGGGGCCGTGCAGGGGCTCGGCGCGGGGCCGCGCAGGGGCGCAGCAGCGTCAGGCCGCGCAGGAGTGCGGCGTGCAGCCGCGTATGGGCGTGGCATGAAGCCGTGAAGGGGCGCGGCGCGGGGCCGCGCAGGGGCGCAGCAGCATGGGGCTGCGCAGGGGCGTAGCAGCGCGGGGCTGCGCCAGGGTGCAGCGAGGGGCTGCGAATGGGGCGCAGCGTTGGGCTGCGCGGGGGGGGCAGCGTGGGGCTGGGCGGGGGCGCGGCGCGGGGCCGTGCAGGGGCGCGGCGCGGGGCCGCGCAGGGGCGCAGCATGGGGCTGCGCAGGGGCGCAGCAGCGTGGGGCTGCGCCGGGGCGTGGTATGGGGCCGTGAAGGGGCGCAGCAGCGTAGGGCTGTGTAGGGGCGCAGCGCGGTGCTGCGTAGGGGCGCAGCGTGGTGCGGCGCAGGGGCGCAGCAGTGCGGGGCTGCGCAGGGGCGCAGTGCGGGGCTGCGCGGGGGTGCAGTGTGGGGCTGCGTAGATGCGAAGCGCGGGCTTGCGCAGGGGCGCAGCAGCGTGGGGCCGCGCAGGGGAGCAGACGCCTGGGGCTGTGCAGGAGCGCAGCGCGGGGCTGGGCAGGGGCGCATCGTGGGGCCGCGCAGGAATGCAGCGTGAGGCCGCGTATGGGCTTCGCATGGGGCCGTGCAGGGGCGCGGCGCGGGGCCGCGCAGGGGCGCAGCAGCGTGGGGATGCGCACGGGCATAGCAGCGTGCGGCCGCACCGGGGCGCGGCATGGGACCGTGCAGGGGCGCCGCAGCGTGGGGCCGTGTAGGGGCGCAACGGTTTGGGGCGGCGCAGGGGCGTAGCAGTGCGGGGCTGCAGGGGCGCAGCGCGGGGTTGCGCAGGGGCGCAGCGTGGGGCCGCGCAGGGGCGCACTGCGGGGCGGCGCAGGGCCGCAGCGCGGGGCTGCGGAGGGGCGCAGCGCAGGGTTGCGCAGGGGCGCAGCAGCGTGGGGCCGCGCAGGGGAGCAGCAGCGTGGGGCTGGGCAGGGGCGCAGTAGCATGGGGCTGCGCAGGGGCGCGGCAGCCAGGGCTGCGCAGGGGCGCAGCAGCGTGGGGCTGTGCAGGGGCGTAGCAGCGTGGGCGCAGCAACCTTGGGCTGCGCAGGGGCGCAGCAGCGTGGGGCTGCGCTGGAGGGCAGCGTGGGGCTGCGCAGGGGCGCAGCAGCGCGGGGCTGTGCAGGGGAGCAGCAGCTTGGGGCTCTGCTGGAGGGCAGCGTGGGGCTGCGAAGGGGCGCAGCAACCTGGGGCTGTGCAGGGGCTCAGTAGCGTGGGGCTGCGCAGGGGCGCGGCAGCGTGGGGCCGTGCAGGGGCGTAGCAGCGTGGGTGCAGCAACCTGGGGCTGCGCAGGGGTGCAGCAGCCTCGGGCTGCGCTGGAGGGCAGCGTGGGGCTGCGCAGGGGCGCAGGAACGTGGTGCTGCGTAGGAGCGCAGCAGCGCGGGGCTGGGCAGGGGCGCAGTAGCGTGGGGCTGCGCAGGGGCGCAGCAGCCCGGGGCTGGGCAGGGGCGCAGCAGCGTGGGGCTGCGCTGGAGTGCAGCGTGGGGCTGCGTAGGGGCGCAGCAGCGTGGGGCTGCGCTGGAGTGCAGCGTGGGGCTGCGCAGGGGGGCAGCAGCGTGGGGCTGTGCAGGGGCGTAGCAGCGTGGGCGCAGCAACCGGGGGCTGCGTAGGGGCGCAGCAGCGTGGGACTGCGCTGGAGTGCAGCGTGGGGCTGCGCAGGGGCGCAGCAGCGCGGGGCTGCGCTGGAGGGCAGCGTGGGGCTGCGCAGGGGCGCAGCAGCGTGGGGCTGCGCTGAAGGGCAGCGTGGGGCTGCGCAGGGGCGCAGCAGCGTGGAGCTGCGCTTGAGAGCAGCGTGGGGCTGCGCAGGGGCGCAGCAGCGCGGGGCTGCGCAGGGGCGTAGCGTGGGGCCAAGCAGGGGCGCACCGTGGGGCTGCGCAGGGGCGCAGCAGCGTGTGGCCGCGCAGGGGTGCAGCATCGTGGGGCTGCACAGGGGTGCAGCAGTGTGGGGCTGCGCAGGGGCGCAGCAGCGTCTGGCTGCGCAGAGCAGCTGTTACGGGCGGCGCAGTGGTGGGAGGATGCGCAGGGGCGCATCACAGGGCCGGGTATGGGCGCCACGCAGAGCTACGCAGGGGTGCAGCAGCGTGGGGCTGCGCAGAGCAGCTGTGTGGGGCGGCGCAGTGGTGGGGGGGGCTGTGTAGGGGCGCAGCGGCACGGGGGTGCGTTGGGGCGCAGCGTGTGGCTGTACAGGGGTGCAGTGCGGGGCTGCGCAGGGGCGCAGCGTGGGGCTGCGCAGGGGCGCAGCGCGGGGATGAGCAGTGGCGTAACGTGGGGCTGCGCAGGGGCGCAGTAGTCTGGGGCTGCGCAGGGGCGCAGCGCGGGGCTGAGCAGTGGCGCAGCGTGGGGCCGCGCAGGGGCGCAGTAGTCTGGGTCTGCGCAGGGGCGCAGCGCGGGGCTGAGCAGGGGCGCAGCGTGGGGCCGCGCAGGGGCGCAGCAGCGTGGGGCTGCGCAGGGGCGCAGCGCTGAGCAGCCCCAGGGGGCAGCGTGGGGCCGTGGAGGGGCGCAGCATGGGGCTGCGCAGGGGCGCAGGAGCGTGGGGCTGCGCAGGGGCGCAGCGAGCTGCCGCGCAGTGGTGGGAGGCTGTGCAGGGGCGCATCATGGGGCCGCGTATGGGCCCGGCGCGGAGCTGCGCAGGGGTGCAGCAGCGTGGGGCTGCGCAGAGCAGCTGTGTGGGGCGGCGCAGCGGGGGGGGGGGCTGTGTAGGAGCGCAGCGGCATGGGGGTGCGCTGGGGCGCAGCGTGTGGCTGTACAGGGGTGCAGCGTGGGGCTGTGCGGGGGGGCAGCAGCGTGGGGCTGCGCAGGGGCGCAGGGTGGGGCTGCGCAGGGGCGCAGCAGCGTGTGGCCGCGCAGGGGTGCAGCATCGTGGGGCTGCGCAGGGGTGCAGCAGCGTGGGGCTGCGCAGGGGCGCAGCAGCGTCTGGCTGCGCAGAGCAGCTGTGTCGGGCGGCGCAGTGGTGGGAGGCTGCGCAGGGGCACATCACAGGGCCGCGTATGGGCGCGACGCGGAGCTGCGCAGGGGTGCAGCAGCGTGGGGCTGCGCAGAGCAGCTGTGTGGGGCGGCGCAGTGGTGGGGGGGCTGTGTAGGGGCGCAGCGGCACGGGGTGCGCTGGGGTGCAGCGTGTGGCTGTACAGGGGTGCAGTGCGGGGCTGCGCAGGGGCGCAGCGTGGGGCTGGGCAGGGGCGCAGCGCGGGGCTGAGCAGGGGCGTAACGTGGGGCTGCACAGGGGCGCAGTAGTGTGGGGCTGCGCAGGGGCGCAGCGCGGGGCTGAGCAGGGGCACAGCGTGGGGCCGCGCAGGGGCGCAGTAGTGTGGGGCTGCGCAGGGGCGCAGCGCGGGGCTGAGCAGGGGCGCAGCGTGGGGCCGCGCAGGGGCGCAGCAGCGTGGGGCTGAGCAGGAGCGCAGCGCGCAGCAGCCCCGGGGGGCAGCGTGGGGCCTTGGAGTGGCGCAGCGTGGGGCTGCGCAGGGGCGCAGCAGCGTGGGGCTGCGCAGGGGCGCAGCCAGCGGCGACACAGTGGTGGGAGGCTGCGCAGGGGCGCATCATGGGGGCCGCGTATGGGCCCGGGCGCGGAGCTGCGCAGGGGTGCAGCAGCGTGGGGCTTCGCAGAGAAGCTGTGCCGGGCGGCGCAGCGGTGGGGGGGGCTGTGTAGGGGCGCAGCGGCATGGGGGTGCGCTGGGGCGCAGCGTGTGGCTGTACAGGGGCACAGTGCGGCGCTGCGCAGGGGCGCAGCGTGGGGCGGTGCGGGGGCGCAGCAGCGTGGGGCTGCGCAGGGACGCAGCGCCGAGCAGCCCCGGGGGGCAGCGTGGGGCCGTGGAGGGGCGCAGCGTGGGGCCGCGCAGGTGCGCAGCATCGTGGGGCTGCGCAGGGGTGCAGCAGCGTGGGGCTGCGCAGGGGCGCAGCAGCGTGGGGCTGCGCAGAGCAGCTGTGTGGGGCGGCGCAGTGCTGGGAGGCTGCGCAGGGGCGCATCACAGGGTGGCGTATGGGCGCGACGCGGAGCTACGCAGGAGTGCAGCGGCGTGGGGCTGCGCAGAGCAGCTGTGTGGGGCGGCGCAGTGGTGGGGGGGGCTGTGTAGGGGCGCAGCGGCACGGGGGTGCGCTGGGGCGCAGCGTGTGGCTGTACAGGGGTGCAGTGCGGGGCTGCGCAGGGGCGCAGCGTGGGGCTGCGCAGGGGCGTAGCGCGGGGCTGAGCAGGGGCGTAACGTGGGGCTGCACAGGGGCGCAGTAGTGTGGGGCTGCGCAGGGGCGCAGCGCGGGGCTGAGCAGGGGCGCAGCGTGGGGCCGCGCAGGGGCGCAGTAGTGTGGGTCTGCGCAGGGGCGCAGCGCGGGGCTGAGCAGGGGCGCAGCTTGGGGCCGCGCAGGGGCGCAGCAGCGTGGGGCTGAGCAGGGGCGCAGCAGCCTCGGGCTGCGCTGGAGGGCAGCGTGGGGCTGCGCAGGGGCGCAGGAACGTGGTGCTGCGTAGGAGCGCAGCAGCGCGGGGCTGGGCAGGGGCGCAGTAGCGTGGGGCTGCGCAGGGGCGCAGCAGCCCGGGGCTGGGCAGGGGCGCAGCAGCGTGGGGCTGCGCTGGAGTGCAGCGTGGGGCTGCGTAGGGGCGCAGCAGCGTGGGGCTGCGCTGGAGTGCAGCGTGGGGCTGCGCAGGGGGGCAGCAGCGTGGGGCTGTGCAGGGGCGTAGCAGCGTGGGCGCAGCAACCGGGGGCTGCGTAGGGGCGCAGCAGCGTGGGACTGCGCTGGAGTGCAGCGTGGGGCTGCGCAGGGGCGCAGCAGCGCGGGGCTGCGCTGGAGGGCAGCCCGGGGCTGCGCAGGGGCGCAGCAGCGTGGGGCTGCGCTGAAGGGCAGCGTGGGGCTGCGCAGGGGCGCAGCAGCGTGGAGCTGCGCTTGAGAGCAGCGTGGGGCTGCGCAGGGGCGCAGCAGCGCGGGGCTGCGCAGGGGCGTAGCGTGGGGCCAAGCAGGGGCGCACCGTGGGGCTGCGCAGGGGCGCAGCAGCGTGTGGCCGCGCAGGGGTGCAGCATCGTGGGGCTGCACAGGGGTGCAGCAGTGTGGGGCTGCGCAGGGGCGCAGCAGCGTCTGGCTGCGCAGAGCAGCTGTTACGGGCGGCGCAGTGGTGGGAGGATGCGCAGGGGCGCATCACAGGGCCGGGTATGGGCGCCACGCAGAGCTACGCAGGGGTGCAGCAGCGTGGGGCTGCGCAGAGCAGCTGTGTGGGGCGGCGCAGTGGTGGGGGGGGCTGTGTAGGGGCGCAGTGGCACGGGGGTGCGTTGGGGCGCAGCGTGTGGCTGTACAGGGGTGCAGTGCGGGGCTGCGCAGGGGCGCAGCGTGGGGCTGCGCAGGGGCGCAGCGCGGGGATGAGCAGTGGCGTAACGTGGGGCTGCGCAGGGGCGCAGTAGTCTGGGGCTGCGCAGGGGCGCAGCGCGGGGCTGAGCAGTGGCGCAGCGTGGGGCCGCGCAGGGGCGCAGTAGTCTGGGTCTGCGCAGGGGCGCAGCGCGGGGCTGAGCAGGGGCGCAGCGTGGGGCCGCGCAGGGGCGCAGCAGCGTGGGGCTGCGCAGGGGCGCAGCGCTGAGCAGCCCCAGGGGGCAGCGTGGGGCCGTGGAGGGGCGCAGCATGGGGCTGCGCAGGGGCGCAGGAGCGTGGGGCTGCGCAGGGGCGCAGCGAGCTGCCGCGCAGTGGTGGGAGGCTGTGCAGGGGCGCATCATGGGGCCGCGTATGGGCCCGGCGCGGAGCTGCGCAGGGGTGCAGCAGCGTGGGGCTGCGCAGAGCAGCTGTGTGGGGCGGCGCAGCGGGGGGGGGGCTGTGTAGGAGCGCAGCGGCATGGGGGTGCGCTGGGGCGCAGCGTGTGGCTGTACAGGGGTGCAGCGTGGGGCTGTGCGGGGGGGCAGCAGCGTGGGGCTGCGCAGGGGCGCAGGGTGGGGCTGCGCAGGGGCGCAGCAGCGTGTGGCCGCGCAGGGGTGCAGCATCGTGGGGCTGCGCAGGGGTGCAGCAGCGTGGGGCTGCGCAGGGGCGCAGCAGCGTCTGGCTGCGCAGAGCAGCTGTGTCGGGCGGCGCAGTGGTGGGAGGCTGCGCAGGGGCACATCACAGGGCCGCGTATGGGCGCGACGCGGAGCTGCGCAGGGGTGCAGCAGCGTGGGGCTGCGCAGAGCAGCTGTGTGGGGCGGCGCAGTGGTGGGGGGGGCTGTGTAGGGGCGCAGCGGCACGGGGGTGCGCTGGGGTGCAGCGTGTGGCTGTACAGGGGTGCAGTGCGGGGCTGCGCAGGGGCGCAGCGTGGGGCTGGGCAGGGGCGCAGCGCGGGGCTGAGCAGGGGCGTAACGTGGGGCTGCACAGGGGCGCAGTAGTGTGGGGCTGCGCAGGGGCGCAGCGCGGGGCTGAGCAGGGGCACAGCGTGGGGCCGCGCAGGGGCGCAGTAGTGTGGGGCTGCGCAGGGGCGCAGCGCGGGGCTGAGCAGGGGCGCAGCGTGGGGCCGCGCAGGGGCGCAGCAGCGTGGGGCTGAGCAGGAGCGCAGCGCGCAGCAGCCCCGGGGGGCAGCGTGGGGCCTTGGAGTGGCGCAGCGTGGGGCTGCGCAGGGGCGCAGCCAGCGGCGACACAGTGGTGGGAGGCTGCGCAGGGGCGCATCATGGGGCCGCGTATGGGCCCGGCGCGGAGCTGCGCAGGGGTGCAGCAGCGTGGGGCTGCGCAGAGAAGCTGTGCCGGGCGGCGCAGCGGTGGGGGGGCTGTGTAGGGGCGCAGCGGCATGGGGGTGCGCTGGGGCGCAGCGTGTGGCTGTACAGGGGCACAGTGCGGCGCTGCGCAGGGGCGCAGCGTGGGGCGGTGCGGGGGCGCAGCAGCGTGGGGCTGCGCAGGGACGCAGCGCCGAGCAGCCCCGGGGGGCAGCGTGGGGCCGTGGAGGGGCGCAGCGTGGGGCCGCGCAGGTGCGCAGCATCGTGGGGCTGCGCAGGGGTGCAGCAGCGTGGGGCTGCGCAGGGGCGCAGCAGCGTGGGGCTGCGCAGAGCAGCTGTGTGGGGCGGCGCAGTGCTGGGAGGCTGCGCAGGGGCGCATCACAGGGTGGCGTATGGGCGCGACGCGGAGCTACGCAGGAGTGCAGCGGCGTGGGGCTGCGCAGAGCAGCTGTGTGGGGCGGCGCAGTGGCGGGGGGGGCTGTGTAGGGGCGCAGCGGCACGGGGGTGCGCTGGGGCGCAGCGTGTGGCTGTACAGGGGTGCAGTGCGGGGCTGCGCAGGGGCGCAGCGTGGGGCTGCGCAGGGGCGTAGCGCGGGGCTGAGCAGGGGCGTAACGTGGGGCTGCACAGGGGCGCAGTAGTGTGGGGCTGCGCAGGGGCGCAGCGCGGGGCTGAGCAGGGGCGCAGCGTGGGGCCGCGCAGGGGCGCAGTAGTGTGGGTCTGCGCAGGGGCGCAGCGCGGGGCTGAGCAGGGGCGCAGCTTGGGGCCGCGCAGGGGCGCAGCAGCGTGGGGCTGAGCAGGGGCGCAGCGCGGAGCAGCCCCGGGGGGCAGCGTGGGGCCTTGGAGTGGCGCAGCGTGGGGCTGCGCAGGGGCGCAGCAGCGTGGGGCTGCGCAGGGGCGCAGCGAGCGGCGGCGCAGTGGTGGGAGGCTGCGCAAGGGCGCATCATGGGGCCGCGTATGGGCCCAGCGCAGAGCTGCGCAGGGGTGCAGCAGCGTGGGGCTGTGCAGAGCAGCTGTGTGGGGCGGCGCAGCGGTGGGGGGGCTGTGTAGGGGCGCAGCGGCATGGGGGTGCGCTGGGGCGCAGCGTGTGGCTGTACAAGGGCGCAGTGCGGCGCTGCGCAGGGGCGCAGCGTGGGGCTGTGCGGGGGCGCAGCAGCGTGGGGCTGCGCAGGGACGCAGCGCCAAGCAGCCCCGGGGGGCAGCGTGGGGCCGTGGAGGGGCGCAGCGTGGGGCCGCGCAGGTGCGCAGCAGCGTGGGGCTGCGCAGGGGCGCAGCGAGCGGCAGCGCGGTGGTGGGAGGCTGCGCAGGGGCGCATCATGGGGCCGCATATGGGCGCGGCGCGGAGCTGCGCAGGGGCGCAGCAGCGTGGGGCTGCGCTTGGGCGCCTTCTGGGGCTGCACAGGGGTGCAGCAGCGTGGGGCTCCGCAAAGGTGTTGTATGTGGCTGCCTAGGGGCGCAGCGTGGGGCTGCGCAGGGGCGCAGCAGCGTGGGGCCGCGCAGGGGCGCGGCAGTGTGGGCTGCGCGGGGGCGCAGTGGCGTGGGGCCGCGCATGGGCGCAGCAGCGAGGCCTGTGCAGGGGCGCAGCAGCACGGGGCCGCGCGGGGGCGCTGCAGCCTGGGGCTGCGCAGGGGTGCAGCAGCGTGGGGATGCAAAGGGGCGCAGCGTTGGGCTGCGCAGGAGCGCAGCAGCGTGCAGCTGCGCAGGGGCGCAGCGAGAGGCGGCGCAGTGGTGGGAGGCTGCGCAGGGGCGCATCATGGGGCCGCGTATGGGCGCGGCGCGGAGCGGCGCAGGGGCGCAGCAGCGTGGGGCTGCGCTTGGGCGCACTGTGGGGCTGCACAGGGGCGCAGCAGCGTGGGGCTGCGTAGGGGCGCAGCGGCGTGGGGCTGTCGTGTAGGGTAGCGGAAGGGGTGGCGTGAGGGCGGCGGGGGGTGTGGGGCCCTGCTCGACAGACAACGGTCCAGAGTCGGGCCCCTGGTGGGCGGTCGGGGGCGGCGTGGGGTGCGTGTTGGGCGTGCCGTGGGGTGGTGTGGGGGTGTGGCCTGCTACCTAGCCTTTCACTACGAGGATGTGGCGAGGAAGATGCAGGGGAACTGAGGCCGGAAAGCCTGGGGATGGGGGCTGGGGCGCTGGCGGCGGGTTATCCCTGGCTGGGATGGCCGGGGTGCCCTGGGGTCCTGGGGGCCGGAGGCTCCCCACGTCGGCCGGGTGCGAAACCACCACCTGTGTTTCCGTCACCGAAGTTCTTAGGGCTCTACCCCAGGAACTTACCCGCCGCGGGGACTGTGGGCCGGGACGGCCAAGGGGGATGACGATGAAGAGGAAATGGGGGGCCAGGATGAGCCTGGCGGTCGGCACCTTCCCTCGGCCTGGGGGAGGCCGTTGCCCGGGGCTTTTCCCTTCCTCCCGTGGCCGTGGTGCTGTGGTCGGTGGTGGTGTGGCTACCTCCCAACGGGTGTCTGTGCCCGGTGCCGTAGGTACAGACCCTCGTTGGGGGCGGGTACGAAGCGCCCGGTCGCCTCGCCCCCCCTGCACAACAGCCCGCCAGGCGCCGGTTGGCCTTTAGCGCCAGCTGCCATGGGGGGGGGGCGCTCGGGGCAGTGCGGGGCCCCTCCGCTCTCCTGGCGGCCCGCACTGCCTGTATTATGCAACAAGGGGCGGCGCGGGCTCGTACCGCACGCGTGGGCGGCGCCGCCCCAGCCGGGGTGGGGGACAGGGGGGGGGACAGGGGGGGGGGTCATATATATATATATATATATATATATATATATATATATATATATATATATATATATATATATATATATATATATATATATATCCTCCAATCTACACCCCTCTCCAAACTCTGGGTGGCTCCACCACACGGCTCTAAGGTACGTGCGAAAGGCACAAAATGGTGCATACATGTGGTGAAAGGGGCTAAACTCGGTCAAAACGGGCTCAAAACGGGCTAAAAACACTTGTTTGAGCATCCCAAACGGTCCGGGATCACTTTAAGAAAAACACGTTTTTGACCCATTTTTGACCCATCTTTAGTCCCAAAATGGCCAAATTTTCAAGGCATTTTGGGAGTTTGCAGGAGCCAAAACACGTCGCCACGGGCTCAAAATGGGCTCAAAACACTTGTTTGAGCATCCCAAATGGTCCAGGATCATTTTTGGAAAAACGCGTTTTTGACCCATTTTTGACCCATTGTTGGTCCCGAAACAGCCCATTTTCAAGGCATTTTGGGAATTTCCATGGCCCAAAACGCGCCACCACGGGCTCCAAATGGCCCAAAAACACTTGTTTGAGCATCTGAAGTGGTCTAGGAACAACTTTGGAAAAAATCAATTTTTTTGCCCCGGGGACCCTGGTGGACCCACCATTGGCCCCCACTGTGCGTGGGCTAGCCGGCCCTCCGGCTGCACCAAGTGACCACTGGTACGGGGGTCTACGTGTCTCGTTCGGCGATTCTGAGGCTTGGAAACCATAAAAAGTGGGGGGTTGCGGGTGGACTAGGTGCCCTCAGAATTCGGTTTTGAGCCACGTAGCCCAAGATGGGGCCCGTTCTTGGTTTCGGGGTGCTGGTGCACATTGCGCAGTTTTTGGGGCTTTTTGGCGCCTTTTTCGGCCGTTTCTCGGACATGTCGTGGAGTTAGAGGGCACCAAAAGGTCCCTTGGTCGCGAGAAAGTCAAGACACACGTGAAATGTAGCAGCCGTTTGCCTTCGTTTGGCTGTTTTGCACGCTTACTAGGGCTGTTTTGGGCGAAAAATGGCTGTTTTTGGCCCAAAACTGCGCAGATTTGGGAGGGCACCTCCCGACCTGGCACCCCCGCCCCGGGCCGCCACTGCTTAGTTTTTGGCTAAAAACTTGGATTTGGCAAGGGCACCACCTGGGCTCCAGGATGGCTAGGGTAGAGTAGAGCTCAGAGCGATGAGGCGGAGCAATGGCCAAAACTGTGCGGAGAAGTGCTTGTTGCTTGTTGCTTGTTGCTTGTTGTTGCTTGTCAGCTAGATTTAAGGGGAGAGGGGTGTAGTAATATATATATATATATATATACATATATATATACATATGTATATATATATTGTTGTTGTTGTTGTTGTTGAAGGCACCCAGCACGTGCCGGCGGGAGAAATTGCCAGACACGCTCTCCGTGGGCAGGGCGCAAGGGAGCAGTCGGCCGGCGTCGCGCTGGCCGGGCGTGTGCCGACGACGACCGAGGGGGGGGGGGGGGGGGGGGGCGCCGTGGTGTGGGGGGGGGGGGGCGTGTGGAGGACGGTGGGGCCACCTGAGGAAGTCACCCTGGAGCCCTCCCCCGTCTCGCGGGGGGAGGGTTACTCGTCCTGTGCGAAGCGGCTGTGGTGGGGGCGGAGGGTGGGGCGGTGACCTCCGGGTGGGGAAGGCACGCCCGGGTCCACGGACAGTCCGCGCCTTGCCCGAACATCCCGCCGAGGTGGCCGTTCCTCGTGTGAGGCCGTGGCGTGGCGGGGGGCGCTGGCCCGTGCTTCTAGCCTTCTACGGGGGCGAGGGGAGGCCTGGGAGTTGCGGTCTGCCGGCGCCTAGTCACCTCTGCTGGAGCTGTGTTGTGGCCGCCTCGTCCCCGGTAGTGCGGGCGCGCGCGCGCGTCGGTCATGGGGGAGGGAGGGCACAAGGGCGGGAGCACAAGAGCACGAACATGGGTTCACTGTTGCTGGCGTGCTGTGTTTGGTTCAGGTGCTGTTCCCTGGTGCCTGTCCCTGTGCCCTGCGTATGGACGGCCGCGCGGCACAGCCGGCGGGGGGTCGCGGCCCGGGCCGGGCGCATGGGTAGCGGCGGGCGGCCGGGTCGGACGCGGCGCCATGCGGGTGTGGGGCCCGTGGCGGTCGCGGGGGGTTGCGGGCGGTCCGGCCGGCGGTCGGCAGTGGCCCTGAGTGCCCCACACAGTAGGGTCGGCGGGCGTGCTGGGGGAGGGCGCGTCCTGCAGGTCATGCTGCGGAGGGCGCGCGCGCAAGGGCGTCGGCGTGCCCGGTGCGGGCCCCTCTGCGGGTCGAGGGACCTGCGGTGAGCAGGTTGCGTTGCCTGGGGGCCGATGCCAAGTCCCAGAGTTCCTGCTCGGCGACCACGTCGGGGGACAGGGCCTCAAGCCAGGTGCGGGCGAGGGAGACTTCGCCGGCGATGCCGCCCCAGTTGTGCGTGAGAAAGGTGAGAGCTGTGTCGCGGAGGGGGGTGGACGCCTGGTCACGGGGGTCGGGGAGGGAGAGGACGAAGGCGGGGGTCGGCTGGAGGAGGCGGTCGGGAGGGGGGGCGCAGGGGGCGGCCCAGGGGATGGCGGAGACGGGGACAGCCCCGGGCAGTAGCATGCCCTGGAAGCCGACCACACAGCGGGCGGCGATGTCACGAGTGCACACAGGCGGGGCCCTGTGGGGGGAGGTGCAGAAGAAGTGAAGCCAGTGGTCGGTCGGCGATGTGGTGAGGTCAACGAAGGCGGTGTGAGGCGTGGGGCGTCCACAGTCGGCACAAGCGGAGGAGGTCACAAGTGGGGCGTCGGGGAGGGCAGGGTGCAGCGCCCACGCTGAGGTCGGGCCTGACGAGCGAGTGTACGCTGGGGACGGGGGGAGGGGGGTTGAAGGCAAGTGGGCGGTGTCCCAGAAGGCGGTCCACTTGGCGTCCACGTGCAGGGGAGGGGTGATCCAGAAGGAGGGGTCACCGCGCTGGCGGGGGAAGGAGGCGAGCCAACCGCACACTGTGGGGAGGGCGGAGGCGAGGAGCGAGGGGGGTAGCGACGTGGAGGCCTGGGCGGCGTGCAGGAGGTCTCGGAGGGGGCCCGGGGGGAGGTTGGCGGCCACGGGGAGGCCAAGGGGGAGAAGGTCAGCAGAGTGTGTCGCACACGGGGCAGTGCGTGAGGGCCGGGCGCCGCAGCGTGCCGCAGTGAAGGCATATACGGGGGGCGGAGGCCGGTGGTGGAGCGGGTGCGCGGGGGGGGGTCCCACGGGCGTGGGACTGGGGACGGGGCTCCGGTTCGGAGAGGAGGTCAGCCCCGGCGCGTTGGGCGTCGAGTGGGCGGGGGAAGTGGGAGGCAAGGAAGGTCGCCCAGGGGAGGGTCGGGAGGTCGGGAGCGCTGGAGGCGGGGAGAGTGTCCGGCAGGGCGAGTCAGTTGTGTCTGCGGGCACTGGGGAACATGGCGCCGCGGACTGCCCTGCCTGACGAGGGGGCTGAGGGCGCTGTGCGGCCATGGTGCCGCGGGGAGCGTCGCGGGGAGGAACGGGGGGCTGCCTGCTGGCGGCTGCGTTTGGCGGGGCGGGGCTGAGCGTCGCCCGGGATGGGCGGGCGGTGGGAGGAGGGGGTGTTGAGAGTGGCAGTGGGGGCGTGCTAAGGTTGCCCATCGTCCCGTCTGCCCTGGACCGTAAGGGACCAGCCCTCGTTGTGCTGGATGACGTGCGTGGGCAGCGAGGCTAAGAGGGAGGTGTGCAGGGCGGGGGCGATGTAGGCGAACGCGTGTCCGCGGCAGGCGTCGGTGTCAGGGACGTACACGACGGTCTGCAGGTTGTGGGTGAGGGTGACTGCCATGGAGGGGTGTGGGCCTAGGCGGAGGCCTGAGACGCGGACGACGCCGGTGGTGGCTGGCGAGGAGCCGACGGGGGCGAAGGTGGGGACCGAGGAGGCGGGGGTGGCGCCGGTGGCGGAGGGCGCGGGGGCGCCCAGGAGGGGGGGCTGGCCAAGGAGGGGTGGGGCGAAGAGTGGCGCGGGCGGGGCGGCGGCGCCAGGGGCTTGCAGGGAGTGCGCTGGCGGTGCGGAGGAGCCGAGGCGGAACCAGTCCAGGTCCGCCGTGGAGCGGGGGGGGAGGGCAGTTTTGGTCTAGGAGATGAGCTCCTGGAACTGGGCCGGGGTGGAGAGACGGCCACACAGCCGTGCGATGGCTGCGCGGAGGCTGTCGGCGGAGGAGATGTGTTGGAGGTCCTGGTAGGCCTCTATGGGGAAGGAGGGGGCGCTGGCGATGGTGAAGGCCGCCCTCAGCCAGGGAGTGTTGGCATGGGCCTGAGCGGCTGTGATGAGGGGCTGGATGGCCTGGAGGGCAGGCAGGGAGGCCGCCGAGGAGGCGGCGGCTCCGTACCGTTGGGAGACCAGGGTGAGGAGCTTGTCGAGGTCGAGGCGGAGGGTGGGCTTGTGGAGGTCGGGGCAGGAGTGCCAGGCACCTTTGGCGGCGAGCACCAGGCTGGCGGTGGACGTGGAGACCGAGAGGTGCTGCACGGTCCTGGGGGGCAGGTGGCAGTTCTTGCCCATAGCCACAATGCACATGGCCGTGTGGTGGGCGTCGGCCTCGGGGACGGAGGAGAGGCCGTCGAGTAGAGTCAGCGTGTCCTGGGAGCTCGGGGTGGGGCCAGCCTGGAAGAGTGTCTCCCAGTCTGACGGGGGTGGTGCGGCCGGCTGCGGGGGCTGGGGACGGGGGGGAAGCAGGGACAAGGGTTGCGAAGCGTCGGGGGGCGCGGGGGCGGCGGCGGGGGCGGGGGCTCCGGGCCCCGCAGGGGGGTTTTCTGCCTGCGGGTTAGCGCGGCGGGCGGCTGCGGTGATGGCGGTGGAGATGTTGGGGGTGCGAATTGAACCATCATCCTTCCGATGGTTCAACTTGGTGTACCACCGTTGGGCGGACAGGGGGCATGGAGCGGGGACACGGAAGTGGGGGCTGGCGGGGTTGAAGACGCAGCTGAGGGGGGGGCAGGCCAGCCGGGAGCCGGTCTGCTGGGCCGCCCAGGTTGCTAGCCAGTAGAGCAGGGCGACCCGGGCGACCTTGGGCTTGATGGCCCCCTCGAAGGCGAGGAGGTCCAGGAGGCGGCGGTAGGGGATGGAGGGGGGGAGGTCCGGGGAGAAGGGGGAAATGTGGGCATGGGCGGCCGAGGCGAGAGTGGCCTGGTCGAGGGTGGAGGCACGAGCGCCCCAGTCGATGAGGGCGCTCATGCAGGAGGCGTAGGGGAGCCACGAGGCGTCGTGGTGTGTGTTGAGGAGGGAGATCTCGTTCTCGGTGAGCTGCTCGGTGAAGGCGAACCACCAGAGGAGGGCAGTGGCTTCGATGGGGGAGGCAGCGAGGGGGATGGAGAGGACGTCCACATTCGCCGGCATGTGGCGTGCAGAGGCCAGCAGGCGTGTGGGTTCTTGTGAGTCCAGGGCGATGGACAGGAGGGGCCAGGAGTCGGCCGCCGTCAACTGTTCGTGCTGGAGGTCGGGGGACAGAGCTGAGAATGGGTGTGCCATGGTGCCTGTGGGGAGCGGAGCAAGGGAGGTTCCGACACACAGCGTGCTGGGGGGTGGGAGGTCCGTTGCCGGCTGTGGGCGACAGCCGTGTTGCGTGGTGAGGGTTGGGGGGGGTTGGTCGGGGTGGGCGGTCCAGAGCTGGGCTCTGGGGGTCTGTGGCGTGTGGTGGTGGTGGGTGCGTCCTGCTACCGGTGTCCTACTACGAGGAAGCGATGATGGTGAAGACTGCTCGGGGACTGAGGCCGGAGAGCCTGGGGCGGGGGAATGGGGCGCTGGCGGCGGGTTATCCCCGGCTGGGATGGCCGGGGTGCCCTCGGGCCTCGTCGGGGCGGAGGCTCCTCACGTCGGCTGGGTGCAAAACCTCGGCCTGTTCTTCCGTCACCGAAGTTCTTAGGATTCGACCCAAGGAACTTACCCGCCGCGGGGACTGTGGGCCGGGACGGCCAAGGGGGATGATTATAAAGAGGAAGTGGGGGGCCAGGATGAGCCTGGCGGTCGGCACCCTCCTTCGGCCCGGGGGAGGCCGATGCCCGGGGCTCTTACCTCTCCCTTGTGCCCGTGGTGCGGTGGTGGGTGGTGGTGAGGTACCCCCGAACCGGCGACTGTGCCCGGTGCCGTGGGCACAGACCCCAGTTGGGGGCGGGTACGAAGCGCCCGGTCGCCTCGCCCCCCCTGCACAACAGCCCGCCAGGCGCTGCCAGGCCTCTAGCGCCAGCCGTTGTGGGGGGGGGCGCTCGGGGCAGTGCGGGGCCCCTCCGCTCTCCTGGCGGCCCGCACTGTCCGTATAATGCAACAAGGGGCGGCGCGGGCTCGAACCGCACGTGCGGGCCGCGCCGCCCAAGCCGGGGTGGGGGACACTGGGGGGACCGGGGGGGGTCAGGGGGTCGCGGCCAGTGGAAGTAGGGTGGCGGGGGCTCGAACCGCGCACCGGCGGGCCCGACCACCCTCCAGTTGGGCGTCGCTGCGCCAGGGCTTCTGGGAGCCCCACCCAGGGGCCGTTGGCCCCCCCCTTTCGGTTAGTGTGAGGAGGGAGAGGCAAAGGCCACTCGCAGCCATGACACATGGTGCATGGGGTGGGAGGTATGACTCACGCCACGCCATGATTCATGCAGCAGGGGGAAGGGGGGGCAAGGCCTGGACCCTCACCGCGTATGGGGGGTCCTCTTGTCAGCCCGGCGGACGCCCGACGGCGGCTGTGGCAGCTCACCATGGTGGCGTCGTCCATCTGGGAGGTGGAGTGGTGGGCAGGGGTGGTGGGGGGACATCGAGCACGTGGGGGGGAGGGGGGGGGGGGGGGCTGAGGGTTGCTGGGTGGGCGCGCGTGTGAGGGGGAGGGAGTGAGGTGAGCTCAGCCGCAGATCGTCACCGGGCGGCTGACCGGGGCGGAGGAGCGGTTGGGGCTGGCCAAAGTCGGCCAGGGAGCCCAGGGCGCTCGTGGAGTCGGGGGGCTGCGGTCAGCGCTGGGGCCCGCACCCCGCTCGGCGGGGATGAATCTCGCCGAGCATCATCCACGGGGGCGAATCCTGGTGGAGGCGGGGGGAGCCCACGCCGTCCCCTCGCGGCCGAACCGGACCGGGACGGGCCCCGCCGGATGGATACCGGGGGGGCGGGCGGGGCTGGGCACCGGGGCTCCGGGGCCCGGGTCCCTGGTGGTTGTGGGCCGGCGCGGGGGAGACCGGGCGGGCCCATGGGCTGCGGCTGGTGAGGGGGGGGGCATGGAAGGGCTGGGCGGGCTCGGGGGCGAATCCTGAGAGGCCCCCGGGGGCTGGGCGAGGGCTCCCGGGGGCGGCCGTTCCTGGAAGGGGTGGGGGGGGGGTTGCTCCCTGCCCGGAGGACGACGGGGGCCCCTCTTGAGCGAGGGGGGGGGAGGGCGTGTATCGCCCGGTGTAGGGCCATGTCGATTCATGGCCGCGCGGCAAAGGACTATATCCCTAACCCTCCGCGCCGGAGTCCCTTTATCAGGGGGGCTGAGGGGGGGCGGTGGGGGCTGGCGGTTATGGTGTGCACCCTCCCTCGTGGGGGGGGGTTGCCGGTGGGAGCTCCGTCCGGCATAGCCGTGTAAACCCGGTGGCGTCCCCTGGGCTTGTGGGCCCCTTCGAGGAAGAACCTCGAATTCGCCGGGGGGGACTCCGCTATATATATATATATATATATATATATACATATATATATGGGGGGGGGGCCGTTGCACGTTGTGCCATATATATATATATATATATATGTATATATATATATATATATATATACATATATATATATATATATATACATATATATATATATATATATATATATATATATATATATATATATATATATATATATATATATATATATATATATATATATATATATATATATATATATATATATATATATATATATATATATATATATATATATATATATATATATATATATATATATATATATATATATATATATATATATATATATATATATATATATATATATATATATATATATATATATATATATATATATATATATATATATATATATATATATATATATATATATATATATATATATATATATATATATATATATATATATATATATATATATATATATATATATATATATATATATATATATATATATATATATATATATATATATATATATATATATATATATATATATATATATATATATGTATATATATATATATATATATATATATATATGTATATATATATATATGTATATATATATATATATATATATATATATATATATATATATATATATATATATATATATATATATATATATATATATATATATATATATATATATATATATATATATATATATATATATATATATATATATATATATATATATATATATATATATATATATATATATATATATATATATATATATATATATATATATATATATATATATATATATATATATATATATATATATATATATATATATATATATATATATATATATATATATATATATATATATATATATATATATATATATATATATATATATATATATATATATATATATATATATATATATATATATATATATATATATATATATATATATATATATATATATATATATATATATATATGTATATATGTATATATATATATATATATATATTATATATATATATATATATATATATATGTATGTATGTATGTATGTATGTATACTCCCTCCAAGTGAAAATCCGCTCCCTTCCCCTCAATTTCAACTGTCTCCAAGTGAATATCCACTCCTTCCTACTCAATTTCACCTCCCTCCTGCTCAGTTTCCACTCCCTCCGAGTGAAAATCCACTCCCTCCAAGCGAATATCCACTCCCTCCTACTCAATTTCTACTCCCTGCAAGTGAAATATATACATATATATACAAATACATGTATGTACATCTATATATATATGTGTGTGTGTGTGTGTGTGTATGTATATAGATATATACAGACACACACACACACACACACACATATATATACATATATATTACACACACACACACACACATACATATATATATATATATATATCTGTATACATACATACATATATATATATATATGTGTGTGTGTGTGTGTGTACATATTGAGAAGGAGGGTGTGGACTTCCGCTTAAAGGAAGTTGGTACAGGTTGACACGTTTTGCATTCAGTGTGTGACAGCCCAAGCCCTCAGTTGAGATGCACGCACCGGCTTTCAACCCCAATCGCGTGGATCATGACGTGCGCTTCTAGAATGCCACCGAAGACACCAATCTCAGATGAAAAGAAGGCTAAGGCAACGGCATATGCTGCGGCCATGGCAGCGGAAGGGCCATAGCTGATGGAATTAATGGGGAGCGTGCCTGGCCCACAAAAGCATAAGAAGCGGAGTGGTTCCTTTGCCTCGCAAGCCGAGGTACAAACACTCCCGCCCGAGGGTGGGCACCAAGTACTAACCTCTGCACCCATCTCCACACCCAAGCATGAGTCTCAAAGCGCGAAGCCTGACCCAAAGCCTGACCCGAAGCCTAACCCATCCCAGCTGTCAGACCAACCGGTTGCAGCCGAGGCCATTCCTGACCCAGAAGCAGAGGTGATGGTGGACGACGCGGAAGACGAAGGGATTTCGCAAACACCCCCAAATCTGGACATGCCGGGTCCAGGCGAGTTCACCCCCCAAACGTCCTCTTCACCAGAGCTCCCCACCCCTTCTACCCCTCTTACTTTGACGCCTACCTCAAGCCAACAAACCTCCCAACCTTCTCAATCTTCGACGGCTTCATCGGGGCCGTCTAGTATTGGTGATGTAGATCTGTCCCAAGATTGGGATGAGGTAAAGAGACAGATCCACAAGTGCACGGAGAAAATGGAACTCCGTGACCATATCCAAAAATTGGAAACGTGGGTCGCATCCTTAGGCGACTCTCCTTTTCGGAAAAAGGTGCAGGATTTTTTTCTCCAGGAGGCGGAAGAGCGGGGGGAGCTCACCCAGACAGCAATCTCTTTCCTCTCCTTGCTAAACAAGGCCGATCTTTGGGCTCGAGTGCAGGCACAAGTAGGGTGGGAGGATACCCACAATGCCCGCCAGCGAGATTTTGAGCAGGTTGACATGAGCCGTCCGTGGGCTCATGAACTGCTAGGTCTGCCGCATGGGGACGATGAGGCCGTCGTTAAAAAACGGTATCGGAAACTGGTGCTGTGGGCTCAGGGTTTGACATCAGTGTCATTCAAAGAATCAATGGGGCGAAAGACATCCTTTGTGGGGATAGTCGACGGCTGTACGAGGCTCAATTGAGCGTCCTCGTTGCACCACGGGGGGAAGATTTAGGAGATGACCCTGGTCTTTGGCCGCGTGAACACGTTTGGTGGCCATCAATGGCCGACGTCGATTCCCCAGAGCCCATGCAAGCTGCTAAGCCCGGCATCACTGCGCTGCACGGACCCATTAGCCCTGAGCCAACTTCAACCTCCTCACTAACCGTTCACCCGGAATATATTGATGCCGGCGACACCCCATCTCCTGCCGAGGGCCCTGCATCTGGGGTAGATGGCATCAGAGTCCTAGGAATGTTCTTGACAAATCGTGAAATAACAAAACAATTGGGGGGTGATCGTTGGATCGGGGATAATTTGATTGAAATTCGAGTGCAACTCATGAATTTGCTGCTCCATCGGAAACTCGGTCTCCAGCGAAGGGTCTGGCCTGTTACCCTTTGGCGAAAAAAGAGCTTGCCACAGAAGGAAAACTGCTTTGACCTCAATTGGCTTATTTTGGTCTGTGGCGAGCAGGGGCACTGGTGGGTGGCAGTTTTTCTTCATCTGCTCTCGTCCCCTGGGGTGTGGATTCTGGATTCTCTGTGTCCGGATTCTGCCCAACGGCAACAGCGTGGAACCGTTCTGTGGGACCTCCTTAAGCGGCATTGGCAGGTGCATAACCAGCACCAGCCATGGCCATTCTCTACCGACGTGAAGCTTAAGAAATTTCACTGTGTACATCAGCCAGATGGTTGGTCGTGTGCAGTGTTTGCGTGCTGTGGTGCAAAGTGGGTCGTTTCCCTTGTTTTGGGCGGTAGCGAGGTTGATTTGCCACCTCTATCGCTAGAACTAAGCGACTTAGACCTTAGGAATATTTTACCTAATTGGCACAGAACAGTACGTCTGCTGCATACGGATGGAGTTCCCGGTCATCTGCTCTTCCCGGATTCTAGAACACCTTCTTCAGTATCCTCAATGCCTGCCCCTCGTGAGGAACAGATGAAGATGGCAGAAGAGGAAGGTATGATATATCACTGTTGGGCGAGCGTCTCGCCGATGCATGCCAGCAGCAGTCCTCCCATCGTTGCCTGCAGTGCCAAAGACGGAGGAGCCAAAAGAGCCGAAAGCAGGCAACGTGGAAGGTGTGGAGGCAGCATTGGAAGGTGTGCTACTGATTTCAAACACCTCGGATGCACTAGGCTGATAGGCTTGGCCCAACAATACAACACACATCCCTTGATACAGGTGCGGGCCAAGTAAGTAAGTAAGTAAGTAAGGGCGGCCGTGTCCGCAGCCTCATCTGACTCCTCCTTGTTTGTTTTACATGGTGGCCGCCTCTGGCGGGAAGGAGTGCTCTCCACCATCAGTTCCCCTGGCGACCCCTGTCTCACCTCACGGCCGAGAACTTCAACCAGGTTTCCTTGGGGCATGACCGGTGGTAGGCTCCCTTCAGTCGCTGCCCTCACGGTTTCAGCTCCTTCCGGTCTCGTTTGAAGGATCCCCCGGCCTTCCCCCCCTAGCACAGCCTATTTGGCGCCTGCGGGCGGGTTTCCTGTGGATAGCCCTCGCCGACAGCGGAGCAGTTCTCTCTGTCAACCACATTCCACCACTCCCCATCACTCACGGGTTGGAGTACCCACTCGGCTCCCGGATGCACTTGGTTGTCGTCCATCCACGGCTGGAGGCCAGGGGGCGACCCTTTCCACGTACCCCCTGGTCCCGCTCACGCGTGAACCTACGTGTACTCAGGCCATTGACCCGGGGTTCTCAAGGTCAATCCTCACCCCTGCGGACACCTCACGGCCGTCCCGGAGTTCAGGGCATTTTCCCGTCTTCCCGTGGCCAGGTTCCCCATGGTTGGCCCATGGTTCACCACTCCATGGCGACTGGTTTCCCAGTCCCATGGGGCTGTTGCTTGGAGCTTTTGGCCTCCCTGCCCTTCCCATGTCCCATTCACCTTTGCCTCATCCCGGCACCGGCCCGTTCCCAGCGTCCCATGGACTCCCTACCCCGTCGGGCCGTTGTGCGGCCCTAGCCACACGCCCTTCCCCGCCCCGTCCCCTTGTCCCTTCATCCCGTGTTTCTACCCGACCGGGTCGCCTGCTACCCTGTGGCGCTGGCCCACTGGGGCCTCTTCCTTCCGGGGACCGCTTCGTGCGCTTAGCACGGGTCGCTCCCTTCCCGCCCCCGTCCCTTCCCCCTGTGCCGCGGCCCCGGCCTAATTTCCTGGGCTGTCTTGCGGCCCCATCCCATCCCTCATCCCGTGTTTATACCCCACCGGGCCGCCAGCTACCCTGTGGCGCGGGCCCACTGGATCCTCATCCATCCGGGGACCATTTCCTGCGCCTAGCACGGGTCGCTCCCTTCCCGCCCCTTTCCCCTGTGCTGCGGCCCCGGCCTATTCCCCTGGGTTGTTGCGCGGCCCAATCCCATCCCTCATCCCGTGTTTATACCCCACCGGGCCGCCAGCAACCCTGTGGCGCGGGTCCACTGGATCCTCATCCATCCGGGGACCGTTTTGTGCGCCTACCACGGGTCGCTCCCCTCCAGCCCCCGCCCCTCTCTCCTGTGCCGTCCCCCATGCTGTCCTAGTCATCTGGGGCCGTCGCGTGGCCCTAGCCACTCGTCCTTTTCTGTCCCGTCTCCTTGTGGTGCTGTGTGGTGTTGTCCGCGTTTGTTTCCTTTTTTTTTTCCGTGCTTTTTTTTTTATGTGGTCCGCTCCTCCCTGCATGCATGCACAACAACACTGCACCGCCATCTGTCTCGGTTCTGTCTGGTGCTCTCGTCCAGTCCCTCCGCCATTCTGTGGCGCCGCCCCTGGCGGTCCCCGGCCATGCCGGGCGACCCAGCCATTTAGCCCGCGTTGTTGTACATGTATCTGCTCTCTCTCCTCTCTACCCTCCCCTCCCCTCTGTCTCCTGCCCCCATTCTTAGTGTTGTTCTCGTGCTCCGTGTGCTCGCTGCTGGTTGTCTCTGCGCCATGGTCGTATCTCGCGCGCCCTCACGTGCCTCAGGGCCTTCGCCCTGTCTTCCGACTTGTAGGCTGACCTGGGCGGCCTCCCCAGACACCCCTTCGGGGGGACTCCCCCGTCGTCCTCTCTCGCCGGCCGCCCCTCCATCAGTTCCCTGATGGTCGGGCGGGGCGGCCGGTACGGCTCTATGCGGGTCATCGGCATGGTGCTTCTCTGTGAAACATTGTGTTCCCTTGCGCCCTCGTTGGGCTCCTGTTCCCCCCACCTCCCGCGCCCTGCCTCCTCTTTGTGCCCTTCCTGTGTGTCCGCCTGTCCTGCTGTTTTTGTTTTTTTTCGTGTTCGCGTTCCTTGCTGCTCCCGCGCGCCCTGCGTGTGCCCCCTGCTCTTCTCCGTGCTACCCCTATCCCGCTGCCCTGCGCCCCCTCTCTCGCCTGTCTCCCCTCCCATTCTCCTTGTCGCTGTTGACCCTGCCTGTACGTCTGCCCTCCCTGTCTGTGCTGCGCTGTCGCTCGTGTGTGCCACCCGCGTGCTCCACCCCTGCCCCTCCCCCTCGCCCCTACCCTTTCCCCTGGGTGCTCCCTCGGTCCCCGCCTCTCACCCCATCCCGGTTGCCTGGCGCCCTGTGTGTGTGGGGTGGGGTGTTTCTGTGGTCTGGACTGTGGCCCTGTACCCACCATGCGCCGAAAGAACACAGAGAGAACGTCAGCGAGACGCTTGTCGAATTCCTGCCGCTGCATTTGCATTGTGGAGCCCAGCCGCATAGCCAAAGGTTCGCACTCCGTTGCACTTCGTAGGTGTCCCATGGCGCCGGTGGCCACCAAGGCCTGGCGTGGTCAACCCCTCTGAGCATGGCGCACGTAAGCTCAATGTTTTCAATGCAGCACCATCCTGCCATGCAGAGAGCTTTGCCGCCATGTACCAAGTCGGCGGATAGCCCGCACAACCCGGCTGCCAGTCCACTGGGGCGCCAACGTGACGCGGCTCCACTGCACCGGATTCGAGTACACCTGCACTGCCACCTGCCCATCCCAGCAATCTCTCCGATCACACCATTTTCCATGACCATGGCACCAACTTGTTGGAATATTGGATGCGTCTGCCCGTTCGCCTCTCCTGCAAGTCAGAGCCCTGGCGCCGTGCTGCACCCGAAGGGCACAGCGCTGCTCCAGGCCTTCGCCGGCCGTTCTCGCCAGTCACAATTTTGCGCTCTGCCCCGTCACTGTACCACATTCCGATACTGCTTCCCGTCTGCTGCTCGTTCTGCCCCACACTGCTCGCCGTACCCACGATACGTCTCGCGTCCCACTGCCCGGTTGCTTCCTCTGCACTCGTCTGCGCCCCCGTACTCCGCCGCCCCGTCTCCCCTCTCACCCGCCGCTGGTCCTGTGCTCTCCGCTTGGGGTTCTCGTCCGCGTCCGCCATCACCACATCCCCCTCCACTTTCAGCCGTGTCCCTGCCCTCCCCTGCGCACCTGCAACTCTCCGCTCCCCTCCTCCTGTCCTCGTGTCTGCCACATCCCCTCCTCACCCTCCTCCCCCCCCGCCGACCCCCCGCGTCCGCCTCCCCACATCCCATCTGCCCGTCCCTCCGCACGCCCCTGGCCCCCTGCCCCTAGCGCTCCCCTTTTCTGCTCCTGCCCGGCCGGACGCGTCGCCACCGTACCGCCCCTCTCGCTGCAACAGCTCTCGCAGCATCTGAACCCTGGGGTTCTTCCCCTGCCCCTTGCCCCAGCAACCGCCACTACCCCTGCCCCTGCCCCTGCTACAGCCACTGCCCCTGCCTCTGCCCCTGACACTGCCACTGCCCCAGCCACTCCCCCGGCCCCTGCCCCTGCCACTGCCCCTGCCCCTACCCCTGCCCCTGCCTCTGCCCCTGCAACTGCCCCTGCCCCAGCCCCTACCCCTGCCCCTGACACTGCCCCTGCCCAAGCCGCTGCCCCAGCCCCTGCCACTGCCCCTGCCCCACCCCCTGCCCCTGCCCCTGCCCCTTTTCCTGCCCCAGCCCCTGCCCCTGCCCCTGCCCCTGCTACTGCCGCTGCCCCTGCCCCTGCAACTGCCACTGCCCCGGCCCCTGCCCCTGCCAGTGGCACTGCCCCTGCCACTGCCCCTGCCCCTGCCCCTGCCACTGCCCCTGCCACTGCCCCTGCCGCGGCCCCTGCCCCTGCCCCAGCCCCTGCCTCTGCCCCTGCCCCTGCCCCAGCCACTGCCACTGCCCCTGCCTCTGCCCCTGCCCCAGCCCCTGCCCCTGCCCCTGCCCCTGCAACTGCCCCTACCCCTGCCCCTGCCACTGCCCTTGCACCTCCCACGGCCCCTGCCAATGGCCCTGCCCCTGCCCCTGCCCCTGCCACTGCCCCAGCCCCTCCCACTGCCCCTGCTCCTGCCCCTGCCCCTGCCCCAGCACCTGCCACTGCCCCTGCTCCTGCCACTGCCCCTGCCCCTGCCCCCCCTGCCCCTGCCTCTGCCCCTGCTCCTGCCCCTGCCACTGCCACGGCCCCTGCCCCTGCCCCTGCCACTGCCCCTGCTACTGCCACTGCCCCTGCCCCTGCCCCCCCTGCCCCTGCCTCTGCCCCTGCTCCTGCCCCTGCCACTGCCACGGCCCCTGCCCCTGCCCCTGCCACTGCCCCTGCTACTGCCACTGCCCCTGCCCCTGCCCCTGCCCCTGCCACTGCTACTGCCACTGCCCCTGCCCCTGCCCCTGCCACTGCCACTGCCCCTGCCACTGGCTCAGCCCCTGTCCCTGCCACTGCCGTTGCCACTGCCCCTGCCCCTGCCCTTGCCCCTTCCTCTGCCCCTGCCCCTGCCCCTGCACCTGCACCTGCCCCTGCCCCTACCCCTGCCCCTGCCCCTGCCCCTGCTACTGCCACTGCCCCTGCGCCGGCCCCTGCCCCTGCCCCTGCCCTTGCCCCTCCAACTGCCCTGGCTCCTGCCACTGCCCCTGCCCCTGCCCCTGCCCCAGCCTCTGCCCCTGCCCCTGCCCCCCCTGCCCCTCCTTCTGCCCCTGCCCCTGCCCCTGCCACTGCCACTGCCCCTGCCCCTGCCCCTGCCCCTGCCCCTGCTACTGCCACTGCCCCTGCCCCAGCCCATGCCCCTGCTACTGCCACTGCCACTGCCCCTGCCCCTGCCACTGCCACTGCCCCTGCCACTGTCCGTGCCCCTGCCCCTGCCCCTGCTCCTGCCACTGCCTCTACCCCTGCCCCTGTCCCCGCCCCGGCCCCTGCCTCTGCCCCTGCTACTGCCCCTGCCCATGCCCCTGCCCCTGCCCCTACCACGGCCCCTGACCCTGCCCCTGCCCCTGCAACTGCCCCTGCTCCTGCCACTCCCCCTGCCCCTGCCCCTGCCCCTGCCCCTGCCACCGCCACGGCCCCTGCCCCTGCCCCTGCCACTGTCCCTGCCACTGCCACTGCCCCTGCCCCTGCCCCTGCTACTGCTACTGCCACTGCCCCTGCCCCTGCCACTGCCACTGCCACTGCCCCTGCCACTGGCCCAGCCCCTGCCCCTGCCGCTGCCGTTGCCACTGCCCCTGCCTCAGCCCCTGCCCTTGCCCCTGCCACGGCCCCTGCCCCTGCCCCTGCACCTGCCCCTGCCCCAGCCCCTACCATTGCCCCTGCCCCTACCCCTGCCACTGCCCCTGCGCCGGCCCCTGCCCCTGCCCCTGCCCTTGCCCCTCCCACTGCCCCGGCTCCTGCCACTGCCCCTGCCCCTGCCCCTGCCCCTGCCTCTGCCCCTGCCCCTGCCCCCCCTGCCCCTGCTTCTACCCCTGCCCCTGCCCCTGCCACTGCCACTGCCCCTGCCCCTGCCCTGCCCCTGCCCCTGCTACTGCCCCTGCTACTGCCACTGCCCCTGCCCCAGCCACTGCCCCTGCCCCTGCCCCTGCCCCTGCAACTGCCCCTGCTCCTGCCACTGCCCCTGCCCCTGCCCCTGCCCTTGCCCCTGCCACTGCCCCTGCCACTACCCCTGCCCCAGCCACTGCCCCTGCCCTTGCCCCTGTCCCTGCCCCTGCCCCTACCACTGCCCTAGCCCCTCCCACTGCCCCTGCTCCTGCCCCTGCCACTGCCACTGCCCCTGCCACTGCCCATGCCCCTGCCCCTGCCCCTGCCCCTGCCACTGCCTCTACCCCTGCCCCTACCCCTGCCCCGGCCCCTGCCCATGCCCCTGCCCCTGCCCCTACCACGGCCCCTAACCCTGCCCCAGCCTCTGCAACTGCCCCTGCTCCTGCCACTGCCCTAGCCCCTGCCCCTGCCCCTGCCCCTGCCACTGCCCCTGCCACTGCCACTGCCCCAGCCACTGCCCCGCCCCTGCCCCTGACCCTGCCCTCGCCCCTACCACTGCCCTTGCCCCTCCCACTGCCCCTGCTCCTGCCCCTGCAACTGCCCGTGCCCCTGCCGCTGCCCCTACGACTGCCCCTGCCCCTGCCCCTGCCCCTGCAAATGCCCCTGCCCCTGTCCTTGCCCCCCTGCCCCTGCCTCTGCCCCTGCCCCTGCCCCTGTCACTGCCACTGCCCCTGGCTGTGCCCCTGCCCCAGCCCCTGCCCCTGCCCCTGCCCCTGCAACTGCCCGTGCCCCTGCACCTGCCACTGCCCCTGTTCCTCCCACTGCCCCTGCCCCTGCCCCTGCCACAGCCCCTGCCACTGCCCCTGCCCCGCCCACTGCCCCTGCTCCTGCCACAGCCCCTGCCCCAGCCCCTGCCCCTGCCCCTGCCCCTGCCACTGCCCCTGCCCCTGCCCCTGCCCCCCCTGCCCCTGCCTCTGCCCCTGCCACTGCCCCTGCCACAGCCACGGCCCCTGCCCCTGCCCCTGCCCCTGCCCCAGCAACTGTGACTGCCCCTGCCCCGGCCCCTGCCCCTGCTCCTGCCACTGCCCCTGCCCCCCCTGCCACTGCCCTTGCCCCTCCCACTGCCCCTGCTCCTGCCACTGCCCCGGCCCCTGCCCCTGCCCCTGCCCCTGCCCCTGCTCCTGCCACTGCCCCTGCCCCTGCCCCTGCCCCCCCTGCCCCTGCCTCTGCCCCTGCCTTTGCCCCTGCCACTGCCCCTGCCCCAGCCACTGCCCCTGCCCCTGCCCCTGCTACTGCCACCGCCCATGCCCCAGTTCCTGCCCCTGCCCCTGCTACAGCCACTGCCCCTGCCCCTGCCCCTGCCACTGCCATTGCCCCTGCCATGCCCCTGCCCCAGCCCCTGCCCCTGTTCTGCCCCTGCCTCAGCTCCTGCTACTGCCCCTGCCCCTGCCTCTGCCACTGTCCCTGCCCCTGCCCCTGCCCCCGCCCGTGCCCCTGACTCTGCCCCTGCTCCAGTCCCTGCTCCTGCCCCTGCCCTAGCATCTGCCCCTGCCCCTGCCCGTGGCACTGCCCCTGCACCTCCCACAGCCCCGGCCCCTGCCCCTGCCCCTGACCCTGCCCATGCCCCTGCCCCTGCCCCTACCACTGCCCCTGCCCCACCCACTGCCCCTGCCCCTGCCCCTGCCCCTGCACCTGCCCCTGCCCCTGCCCCTGCACCGGCCCCTGCCCCTGCCACATCCCCTGCCCCTGCCCCTGCAACATCCCCTGCCCCTGCCCCTGCCCCCCTGCCCATGCCTCTGCCCCTACCCCTGCCACAGCCACTGCCCCTGCCCCTGCCCCTGCTACTGCCACTGCCCCTGCCCCTGCCCCTGCTACTGCCACTGCCCCTGCCACCGCCCCTGCCCCTGCCCCTGCCCCTGCCTCTGCCACTGCCTCTGTCCCTGCCCCTGCCCCTGCCCCAGCCTTTGCCTGCTCCCCTGCTACTGCCCCTGCCCCTGCCCCTGCCCCTGCCCCTACCCCTGTCCCTGCCCCTGCCACTGCCCCTGCTCCAGCCACTGGCCCTGTCCCTGCTCTTGCCCCTGCCCCAGCCCCTGCCCCTGCCACTGCCCCTGCCCCTGCCCCTGCCCCTGCCCCGGCCCCTGCACCTGCCACTGCCCTTACCCCTCCCACTGCCCCGGTTCCTGCCACTGCCCCTGCCCCTGCCCAAGCAACTGTGACTGCTCCTGCCCCTGCCCCTGCCCCTGCTCCTGCCACTGCCCCTGCCCCCCCTGCCACTGCCCTTGCCCCTCCCACTGCCCCTGCTCCTGCCACTGCCCCGGCCCCTGCCCCTGCCCCTGCCCCTGCCCCTGCTCCTGCCACTGCCCCTGCCCCTGCCCCTGCCCCCCCTGCCCCTGCCTCTGCCCCTGCCTTTGCCCCTGCCACTGCCCCTGCCCCAGCCACTGCCCCTGCCCCTGCCCCTGCTACTGCCACCGCCCATGCCCCAGTTCCTGCCCCTGCCCCTGCTACAGCCACTGCCCCTGCCCCTGCCCCTGCCACTGCCATTGCCCCTGACATGCCCCTGCCCCAGCCCCTGCCCCTGTTCTGCCCCTGCCTCAGCTCCTGCTACTGCCCCTGCCCCTGCCTCTGCCACTGTCCCTGTCCCTGCCCCTGCCCCCGCCCGTGCCCCTGACTCTGCCCCTGCCCCAGTCCCTGCTCCTGCCCCTGCCCTAGCATCTGCCCCTGCCCCTGCCCGTGCCACTGCCCCTGCACCTCCCACAGCCCCGGCCCCTGCCCCTGCCCCTCACCCTGCCCATGCCCCTGCCCCTGCCCCTGCCACTGCCCCTGCCCCACCCACTGCCCCTGCCCCTGCCCCTGCTGCTGCCCCTGCACCTGCCCCTGCCCCTGCCCCTGCCCCTGCCCCTGCCACATCCCCTGCCCCTGCCCCTGCAACATCCCCTGCCCCTGCCCCTGCCCCCCTGCCCATGCCTCTGCCCCTGCCCCTGCCACAGCCACTGCCCCTGCCCCTGCCCCTGCTACTGCCACTGCCCCTGCCCCTGCCCCTGCTACTGCCACTGCCCCTGCCACCGCCCCTGCCCCTGCCCCTGCCCCTGCCTCTGCCACTGCCACGACCAGTGCAGTGTGTGTGGTAAGGAGGGACCAGCAAGAGACGACGAGCGCATTGCTGCTTGTGTGTACAGGAGCACCGGGAGGCGGCAATCGGGCCCGGTATCGACCACGCCACGAAGGGCTCGCAGGCAAAGGACGCGGAGGTTACGACCGGCAAGATCCACGTCCACACGATCGGGGCTACGGAAGCGGTCGTCGATGGGACCGTCGGTAAACGAGGAGACGAAGATACGCGAAGGCCGATCGGGCCAGTCGCACCAGCGGCGTACAACGACAAGGGCACCAGCGAAGAGCGACGAGGGCACCAGCGAAGAGCAAAGGCAGGAGCCGTCGCGGGCGGGAGCCTGCCACACGGGGCGTCATAAAGTAAGGAGGCCAGCAGCACAACCGCACCGTAGGGGCATACGTCGAGAGGTGCCCGCATGGCAGTGCCATGCCGGCCAGCACACGACGCCCCAGGCATTGGAGCTGACACCACGGGCTTTGCTTTGGATGGCTTTGCTTGTGAGTGCAGGGAGCGGGTGTCTTGTCCTTGCATTTTCAGCATTTTCAGCATTTTGGCGCTTTTCGGTGCAGAGGAAATAAACCAGTGACAAGGAGAGTCAACAAGGAGAAGCGGGAACAGGCAGAAGCACCAACGCAAACAGCCACCAAACAAACAGGAAGCAAGCACACGATAAGGAAGAAAAAACAAACAAACAAACAAACAAAGAAAAGGCAGAACGCCGACGTAGAAAAAAAGACGAAAGACCAGGAAAACACAAGGACCAAACAAGCGTAGGTAAAGGAATAGCACGGTGATGCAGGGGTAACAAAGCGTGTTAAGGGGCGGGACGGTTCACCCGCACCGACCCAGCGGAGAAGCAAAGCCAAGGCCAAAGCCAAAGCCCCTGCCCCTGCCCCTGCACCAGCCTTTGCCTGCTCCCCTGCTACTGCCCCTGCCCCTGCCCCTGCCCCTGCCCCTACCCCTGTCCCTGCCCCTGCCACTGCCCCTGCTCCAGCCACTGGCCCTGTCCCTGCCCTTGCCCCTGCCCCAGCCCCTGCCCCTGCCACTGCCCCTGCCCCTGCCCCTGCCCCTGCCCCGGCCCCTGCACCTGCCACTGCCCTTACCCCTCCCACTGCCCCGGCTCCTGCCACTGCCCCTGCCCCTGCCCCTGCCCCTGCCCCAGCCACTGCCCCTGCCCCTGCCCCTGCCCCCCCTGCCCTTACCTCTGCTCCTGCCCCTGCCCCTGCCACTGCCCCAGCCTCTGCCCCTGCCCAAGCCCCTGCCCCTGCCCCTGCCCCTGCAACTGCCCCTGCCTTTGCCCCTGCCACTGCCCTTGCACCAACCACTGTCGCTGCCCATGCCCCTGCCCCTGCCACTGCCCCTGCCACTGCCCCTGCCCCTCCCACGGCCCCTGCTCCTGCCCCTGCCCCTGCCCCTGCCCCTGCCCCTGCCCCTGCCCATGCCGCCCCAGCCCCTGCCTCTGCCCCTGCCCCTGCCCCTGCCCCTGCCGCGACAAGGGGACGTCAAGGACGGCAAGACAGCAGGCGGTGCAAGCATACAGAACACAGAACACAACTCCCCTCCAAGCCCTAGTGGGGGTACGTGTGGTGGCGTCCCTGCTAGGCGACATCCGCCTGGTTACGCTGTGTTCTCTTGCCAAAGCATAGGTGGGCCAAAGGTGCCATGACATAGGAACACGGGCCAGACGACCCCGACAGGAACGTGCGGGGGAGAGCGCGCCAAGTGCGCGGAAGCAGGGGAGAGGATAGGAGCGACCCGTGCAAGGAGCACGAAACGGTCCCTGGATGAATGAGGATCCTGTGGGCCCGCGCCACGGGGTTGCTGGCGGCCCGGTGGGGTATAAACACGGGATGAGGGGTGGGATGGGGGCACGGGGCTAGGACAGGGGTGTGGCATGGGCCACACAACGGCCCCAAGGCATCGGAAAAGGGAAGCGGGGATTGGGCCGGTGACGGTATGTGGCGAAGGGGAACAGGACATGGGATGGGACGGGAGGCCGACAGCGCCAAGCAACAGCCCCGTGGGATTGGGAAACCAGTCGCCATAGAGTGGTAAACCATGGGCCAACCGTGGGGAGCCTGGCCATGGGAAGTCGGGAAAATGCCCTGAACTCCGGGACGGCCGTGAGGTGTCCGCAGGGGTGAGGGTTGACCCTGAGGTCCCCGGGTCAATGGCCTAATTACACGTAGGTTCACGCGTGAGCGAGACCTGGGGGAACGTGGAAAGGGTCGCCCCCTGGCCTCCAGCCGCGGATGGACGACACCCAAGTGCATCCGGGAGCCGGGTGGGTACTCCAGCCCGTGAGGCATGGGCAGTGGTGGAATGTGGTTGACAGAGAGAAATGCTCCGCTGTCGGCGAGGGCTATCCACAGGAAACCGGCCTGCAGGCGCCCGAAACGCTGTGCTAGGGGGGGAAGGCCGGAGGGTCCTTCGATTGGTGACCGGAAGGAGCTGAGACCGTGAGGGCAGCGACTGAAGGACACCTACCGCCGGTCATGCCCCAAGGGAACCTGGTTGAAGTTCTCGGCCGTGAGGTGGGAAAGGGGTCGCCAGGGGAACTGATGGTGGAGAGCTCTCCTTCCTGCCAGAGGCGGCCACCATGTAAAACAAGCAAGGAGATGTCAGATGAGGCTGCGGCCGCCCTTACTTACTTACTTACTTACTTACTGCCATCTGCCCGTCCCTCCGCACGCCCCTGGCCCCCTGCCCCTAGCGCTCCCCTTTTCTGCTCCTGCCCGGCCCTACGCGTCGCCACCGTACCGCCCCTCTCGCTGCAACAGCTCTCGCAGCATCTGAACCCTGGGCTTCTTCCCCTTCTCCCGGGGACAGTCCAGGCGCACCTCCGGGAGCGCCGCCCCCAGCATCCTCCTCCACCGCCCCTCATCCATCTCCGGCCCCCTTTCCCTGGGCCTCCCTGCCCTGCCGACCAGGTCACTGAAGGGGCGGGGCCCCCTCTTCTCCCGCCTTCCCCTTGTCTTCCCTGCCCACTTGACGTAGCGGGCCAGCTCCGCCACTTCCCCCTCTGGCCACCCCGCGACCGTCCCGGGTCCCCTCCGCACCGGCGGCGGCGCATACTGCCGCGGCGGCGGGGACTCCGAGTCCCGGTCCGTCGGCGTCGGCTCTGGACTGGGGCTGGCCGGCTGCGGTGCCCCCTCCGCCTCCCCTGCCCCTCGCTCCTCCCCCCTGCGCCGCTTCCCCCTTTCCTGCCCTGCCTCCTCGTCCTCCTCCCTGGCCCTTTTCCCTGACGGCGACCGCCCCCCCACATCCGTGGAGGGGGTGTCCCCTTCCGGATCCGGGAGGACCCGGTGGGCCCCCTGAGCCACCGCCCCCTTCTCCTCCCGCACCCTGCGCTCCCGCGCCGCCACCTCCCTGTCCCTATCCGCCAAACTCGCCGCCTCCCCCCTGATCCGCCTCCATGCTCTCTCCTGCATCTCTCCCTCCTGCTCAGGTGGGATAGGCGGCTGTCGGAACGGCACCAGCGGGTTATCCTCCCGCCCCCTACCCTCCTCCTGTCGTCCTCCCTCCCGTTCCGCCCTCTCAACCCCCTCTTGCCTTCTCCGAAGGTCCGCCCACGCCCTCTGCAGCTCCTCCACTGCCTGTGCTTCCCCTCCCTGCGGCCTGTCGGTCTCCTCCGTCCTCCCCTCTTCCGCCCCGCCCACCTCACCCTTGACCCTGGCCTCCCTCTCCCGCATGCTCCTCTCTGCCTCCCCTAACCTCTCCCACGCCCTCCTGTGCTCTTCTCCCTTCCCTTCCTGCGCTCCCCACCCTGTCCCACCGGCCTGCTGGTGCTGCTGCATGTGCGCCTGTGGCTGCATGCCCGGGTACGCCGGCAGGGGCGGGTACATCATCCCCATCGCCGGGTATGGCGGCGGCGGGAATGGTGGGATGATTGGTGGGACGGCTGGCGGGACTACACCTCCCCACCATCCGAATCCTGTCCCTGGGGACACCGGCGAGCACATGTACCCAATGCCACCCCCCTTCCCCTGCCCCTTGCCTTGTCGCCCCATCTCCCCGCGTCCCTTGCCGCCTACTCCGTGGAGTCCCTCCCTCCCTTGTCCCTTCTCCTGTAGTCCTTAATGCCCCGCTCCTTTCCCCTGCTTGCCCCTGCCGGCCTCTACCTGTCCTGCACCTGCTCTGCACCGCTGCGCTCCTCTGCTCCGCCCGCCCTCCCCTCATCCCCGTCCTCCCCGGCTCCATCTCCAACCGGTAGATGGTGTCCGGCCTCTGCTCTGGGGGTTGGTGGCGACGGCGCTGGTGCTCCACGTGCGCCAGCGCCTCGTACCGTGCCGCCCCCTGGCGGCGCGCCTCCCTCTCCTCCTCCGCCCTTACCGCCGCACTGACCCGTGGGGGCGACCTCGGCGGCGGCTGTCTGAACGAACGTTGGGGCTACGGCCACTGTTGCCCCCGTCCACTCCCTTTCCCCCCCTTTTCTGCCAGGTGTCCCTTCGCGTGTACAGCCCCCAACGTCCCTGCCTGCCCTTTCCCTCCCTTGCCCGTCCGCCCTCTCCCTCCGGTGCTTACGCTGCTGTCTCCGCTCCCTGCCGCTCCCGCCTCTAGCTGCCCTCGGCTGCCCTTGCCTTCCTCCTGCCTCCGCACCTCTGGGAGGATAGACCCCATGGCAGCCGCCGGCACATTGGGCGCCGACGGCTGTCCTGGGCCTCCCTCCACCGCCATCCTCCCCGCTCCCTCCCCCTCATCCTCCGACACCTTCGAGGATGTGGGCGATTACCGACTCCCTCTGACTCCTCCACTCTCTCCACCTCATATCCATGCCCGCCCTCACATCCACGACGTTGAACGGGTCCGCCCCTGGCCCTTCCGCCGCCCTTCGCCCCTGCCCCCCCCCTTGCCCTTCAACCCCTGCTGCCACCCCCTCTGCCCCGCCCCTCCCCGCCTCCGCCTGTCCTCCCTTTTCCCTCCCCTGTCCCTTTCCCACCACGTCTCCTTCCCCCCTCTGTCGCCCTGTAGCCCCCGGCCCTTCCTCCCTGACCGTCTCCGGGCTCTCCGGAGACGAGGGCGACGACACGACGCAGACGTCGCCGAGGACGCCAGCGAGGGGGGCCGCGGGGCCGCGCCCGCTTTCATGCGGGCCACCTCTGCCCGCACTGTCGATGGCTGGCTGGGCTGTGAGTCAGGCTTGTGTGACATTGCGCTGCACATGGGATCACGCCTGAGCCCTGCGCCCTGTCGCGGTTTTCCCCCATCTCCCCCGCCCTTTACCCCCGCTGTTCGCGCGCCCTACGTGTGGGGTGCTCTGGATACACCTGCGGCTCCTCTTCCACGTCTTCTCCCCCGCGCTCCGAGGACTTCTCCTGGTTGGCCTCGGCTTCGTTCCAGTCTGCACTGTCGTCGTCCTCGTCCCTGCTTCGCTTTCCCCGCTTCTCTCTCCGCCCTACGACTCTGCGTGCCCAGTCCCGGACGCTCCAGTCCATGCGACGGGCGCTTCTGCTGTCCCTTTCCCTCCGGTCCCCTTCCTGACGTCCCCCTGCGCGGTGAAACCGTACACCCGTCCTGCCCTCATATCTGCCGGATTCTCCTTCGTCTGCGTGCCATCAGGCGGTCACTCTGCTCGTCTCCCTCTCTGTCCTCCATTCCCGTCTCTCCCCCTGACCGCCTTGGCCGCCAATCTGGCCGCCTCCGTACTTCCATCTCCGTGATTTTTGGGTTGTACCTGATCAACGCCATCTCCACCCGCTGGGTGACTGGATCACGCATGTCGTCCGCCCGCGCCTCCAACTGCGTCTCCCTGCACGCCATGCGTTCCTGGAGATGTTCCACCATACGCCGCAACAGCCTGTGCGCCATGGCCTCCGGTGCCACTGTATGCTCCTGGAGTGCCCGCCACAGCGGTTTCACTATCACCATGTGCCGCAGTCCCTTGCGGTGCCCTTCTTTCCCCAGCTCTCTCTCCACCGCGCTTCTGCCTCTCGCACCCTTTTTGAGCAACGGGACGTCCTGATCCCGAACCAGTGGTTCCTCGATCCCCTTATACTGTGCACACCGCATGAAGTGCTCGTATGTTTCTCGCCCTTGGCCACAGTGGCATCTCATGTACTCCTCCGGGAGGTCCATACCCTTATGTCTGTACCACCTCATGATTGTTTCCCGCACCGGCACCTGCCCCGTGATTGCCTGCAGCCTTCTGGTCTGCAGCCTTTTGGGCAGCGTTTCCGGCCTCAGCACATTGGGGTAGTGGACCCGCTGTCCCACCTTGTCCTCCAAGTACTCGTTCAGCTCTACCACCTCCGGCCCCCCTCGTACTTGGGCTAGCATGTGCACCGGCTGTGGATACACCCTTAGTTCCTGCTTGCCTCTGTCCTCCTCCACCACCCACCTGGCCTTCACCTCTTCCCCAACCCTTGGAGGTATATGCACCAAGTGGAGGTGCTCCTTGCTCTCTGGCACCCTCCACTCTGGTTCCTGCTCCTTATCCACTGCTTGCGCCGCCCCATCCGCCTCATGATTCCCCACTCCCGCCCTGTGTGACTCCTGTTTCACCAGGTGTATGACCAGGGGCACTTTCTTCATCTCGAGCCCGTGCCATATCGCGTACACCTGTGACGACAGTCCTGTGCCCAGAGCCTCATTCAGTGGCCTGCTGGCCAGTCTCCTGAGGGACGCCATGTCCGCCTCCGCGTCCACCACCATCCACACTTCCCGTACGTCCTCCCCTATCTCCCCAACCACGTCCGCCACCGCCTGCACCTCTCCATGGGACGCTGCTCCGGACACCATCTTGTCCACCACACTCTCCGTCACCTGTCCCACCCCCTGGACCCTTACCGCTGCTGCCCCTGCCATGGGCGGCTGTCCTTCCAGAAATAGCACCACCCTCGCCTTCGTGGGCTCCGGTATGCGCACCACCTTCCTCGGGTAGTGGCAGTACACTTTGTGCCTCCGAATGCCATACTCTCGTACCCCATCCCCGATGCTTAGCTCTCTCACCCCTCTGTACACCGCCCACTTATTGTCCGTCCCGGCCTTCCATCCCTTCGTCACCACCACTCCGTGACACCATGCCCTGTCCCCCTTCGCCCTGCCCTGCTCCAGGTATGCCTGTACCAGAACCAAGTACCATACCCTGTCTGCTGGCAACCCGTGGACCGTCAGCCTGATCCTCCTCGCACTCTCTCCACACTTGTGGCCCACGGGCACTATGGGCGCCTCCTCGTCAGGCCTCCCCGTGTCTGTCATCCGGAAACTCACCGCCACTCCATCATCCTCTTTTTGTAGTCCCCGCACTGTGTCCCATCCCAACTGGACCCCTGTTCTTTTCCCCTCCTTTTCCTCTCCCCACCAGACCTCCATGTCCCCCTGGGCCTCCTCATCCTCCCGCACCTCCTTGGGCAGCCGCAGCACCGGCCCCCAGCACTGCCCCCTGGTGTCCGTAGTGCGCATGGTCGCGTTCGGGAACGCCCACGCCGTCATTCGTAGGACTGGCCAAGGGATTTGCCCCGCCTCCTTGGTGCACCTCCAGCACTGGTGCCCCCGTCCTGCCCCTTCCGAGATGTTGTCTTTCCGGAACATATCCGCATGGACATCATACCACTGCCCGGCCGCACTCTGTACCTTCCCCCTCGGTCCTTTGAGTCCCAGCGGCGCACACAACAGTATGCCCGATCTGGCCTTGTCCCTCCCCCCGCTGTCCAGCACCACTCTCTCTTGCTGCGCCCCCTCTCCCCTCCCGCATCTTGGCTTCCTCTGCTGGATCCGCCACAGCGCTACCCACTCGTTCCACATCGCGCGCATCCTCCTGCTCCACCTTGTGCGGTCCTCTTGTCCTCGTGCTCTCCTCATCATCCACCTGTATACACCCCATTCCACCACCCTGGTGTCCCAATAGAACTCCGCATGGTGCAGCCCCGCCTTCTTGTATTCCTTCATATCCTTCCTGCGCACGTGCAGCACCTCCATGCTAACTCCTTCTTTCCTGATCCGCCGTACTGTCCCATGTGCCGCCCCCCCGAAGTCCGTGTCCAGGACCAGGATTGGTCCCCGCCTACCGGACGTCCTGTTGGTTGCCAGCATGTGTTCCTCCCCCGGCAACACTGCCTGTAGGGCGCGCCACATGCGCTCCTTTCTCCCCGCCGCCGACCGTCTTCGCCGGTGCCACACATAGCGCCGGCACATGTTCTCCTCCTTCTGAACCTCTGCGACCGCGTGATAGCACACCCGTCTCACCACCTCTTCCGGATTGTGGCACATCCTGCTCAGCGTCCTCGCTGTGTGTGCCCTGTACGCCTCCCCCGCCGTGGGCATCCCTTCTCCATAGTAGGCCGTCGGCGACCGCAACACGCACCACAGCACCTCTGTGGGTATCCCCTCATACCCTCTGATGAGCCTCCGCACTTCTCCCTCCACCTCCTCCAGCTGCTCCCTCCAGTACGGGAGGTGCATCCCCTGGTACCCTACCGCCGCATTGAGCACCGCCCGCAGGTAGTACAGGGTCGTCTGCACTGACGGGGGGTGATGCCGCAGGACCACCAGCATCGCCCTGAACCCCCGGACTAATCTGTCAGGTAGCCTGACCCCCCTCGCCTCCATGGCCTGCACATGTCCCAGCACCACCGCTTCCTCTGCCCTCTCCAGCCATGCCACTCCGTCTCCTACATCCAGCGCCATGCCTTCCTCTCCACCCCTCCTCAGAACCGCCGACTTCTCCGCGCTCCAGACAAGGTGGTTATCCCTCCCGTACCTCTGCATCAGGTCCTGTACCACCCTTTTGGCCTTTTCATCCCGCGCCATGGGTACCGCATCATCAACATACGCCTGCGCCGGCAACGTGTGTGGCGCCCGCGCCAGTTGTGGGTATTCCCCCGCTATCCAACTCATCAGGGGGAGCATGGCCAGCAAGTACAGGAACGGGCCCTCCACCCCGCCTTGTGGCACTCCGCTGCCTGGGGTTACCCGATCGGTACACCCCTTCCCCGTGGCGACCGTGTACCTCCTTGAGCGCAGGTACTTTTCCATGAAGTCACCATATGGGAGTCCTACCTGTCGCCACACCTCCTCTATGAGCCTATGCGGCGTGTTGGGGAACGCCCCCTTCACGTCCACAGACGCCATGAACGCCTCTAGGTCCTCATCATCGAGGTACATATCGTACAGGAAGCTTGCTTCCTGTGTGGACCTACCCGGCACTGACCCCCACATATTGTCCGGTATGACCCCCGCTGCATACAGCCGCCGCTGTATCCTCCCGAAGATCACCATCCAGACCAGCTTGGCCTCTGTGACGGCACAGCATATTGGTCTCCAGTTCCCCGGCCTGAGGTGATCCCCCTTCTTGTACCGGGGCCGCACCTTGCCCCCCCATTCCCTTGGGGGCTCGCCTGTGCGCAACACCTCCGTGACCCTCCCCGCTAGACCATCCAGCTCCGGCGCCTCCAGGTGCTGGTACGCCTCCGCCGCCAGCTGGTCCACTCCCGGGCTCTTTTTCCCCTTGAGAGCCTTCACTGCCTCCTTAATTTCCCCTATCGTCACCCTGCTGCGGTGTATGTCCTCGCTCTGCTCCGCTGCGAACACCCGCGGTAACGCCCTTACCCTTCTCCTTGTGATCCTGCTTAGCTCCTGCTGCCTCTGGTTGTGCTGCCTCCTGAAACTCTGCGCCACGTCCTCCAGCACTTCCTTTTTGTTGCCAGTGACCCTGCCAAACTGCAGTCTCACCGCCCTGATTTCCTTTGGTTTTCCAGCCTCAGCGAGCTCTCTGATGTACCGTAGCAACTTGTACGGTACCGCCCTTTCCATGTACCGCTCATGCTCCGCCACCACTTTCTGGTATATCCTCTCGTGTTCCTCCTCCACAGCCCTCCTCGCTGTTTGCACCCTCTTCTTTGCCTGTGTCACCTCCGTTTGCCACTCCGTCCCCTCTTCCCGCGCCCTTGCCTCGACCTTTTCGTGCCGCCGCTTCCTCAGGGTGGCCACCAGCCTTTGCAGCTTGGGCTGTGCCTGCGACTCCACCCCTTGCTTGGTAAACCCGCATATCCGCGCTGCCCTCCTCATGGCTTGATGAACGTGTTTCCGCTGCCTGATTTCGGCGTGTACCCGCTGCCCCCACTGCTGCCACCTCTTGTCCCCCTCCTCCGGCTACTTCACCATTGGCGGCAGAGTGACGCCTTCCTCTTCCAACCCCTGCTCATCCTCCTGTTCGTCCCCGGGCTCCCCCACCTTCACGTCCACAGTCACCATCATGCGGCAATGCCCCTTCCTGTCCTGCATTTCTTCCGGCCCCACCATGTATCCTGCCGTCACCCCCTTGACCCAGCTGGGGTCCGCGTACACCGCGTCTATCCGCAACGGCGCGCTGCCTTCCGGTGCCGGGTAGTGTGGAGGGCCCGGCGCTCCACTGTACGACACATCCTGCAGCCTCATTTCCTGCACAAACTTCTGCACCTCGCGGTCCACCTCCGTCTCCGCGCCCCTCCTCCGGGGATCGTAGTTGAAGTCTCCAACCACGATGACTGGCCCCCTCTCCAGCGCCCTGATGTACTCCATCCTCAGCTGCGCCACATACTCCTTGACCCTCCTCCCATGTGGGACATGGCAGTTGATGATGACTACCTGTCCATGCTCCGTCGCCACATCATACACCGCCCTTCGTCCCCTCGCTCCCACCTTCTTGTGCTGCACAACGCTGAGCCCTCTGCGCACCAACGGCGGCACCCCCTGCGCCCACTTCCGCTGGTACTCTCTCCCCTCATTGTCGTACATCTGCGCGCACACGACGTTGTCCTTCCCCTGCAACCTTACATCCTGGTACGCCACCACGTCGGGGTCCGCCTCATGCAGCTTCATCTGCTGCCACGCTGCCTTGTCCGCCCGATCCAGTGCCGCGGGGTCATTATGGGTGTACAACTTCATGTGTTGCCACCTGCCCTCCCCATCCACTCGCAGATCCCCGTTGTCTGTCGTGCCTTGTCCTTCCCCTTTGCTCCTTCCCCCCTGTCTTCGTCTGGCTTCTTTCTTCTTCTTCCCGGCCGCCCCCCGCTTCATTAATTGTCACTTCCTCTTCTTGTTCTTCCCCCCCGTCGACACCTCTTCTCTTTCCAATTCTGTCGCCTCGTGCTCCGGAACCAGCTGCCCGTGTATTTCCATCTCCCTACCTTGCGGGCATACCTGCAACCTTTCCACCAGGTACGGCAGTCTCTCCTCATCCCCCTCCCCCTGATCCTCCCACTGCACGATGGCTGCCCTCGTCACATGTCCCTTGCGATCTTGTTGTTTGATCATCTCCTCCACTGTTCCAACATACCTCCTCCACTTCCCACTCACCTTGTGCGGACCATACACTGTCATCCCTTCCCGCACCACCCCCTGCTCTTCATGGCCCCGCTGCTCCTCCCCGTACCTGACTCCCCTCGCCCGTTTCCTTCTTGGCCTCCCTTCCCCTTCCCCCTCCTGCTGCTGCTCTGCTTGCTGATCCTGCTCGTCCGCCTCTCTCCCCCGCTTGCCCCCACCCTCTCACTTCCCTCTCCTGTCCCTTCCCCATTGCTCCCTCCTCCACCCTGTCTCCAACAGCACTCTCCTGCCCTCCTCCCTCCGCTTCTCCCTCTTCCACCTCTTCTTCTCCCTCCTCTCTGTCTTCCCGCCCGCCTGCTGCCAGTCCCGGCTCCCGGCTTTTCACTCCCCGCGCTTGGTCCTGCCCCCTTTTTTGGAATTTTTTCGAATTTTTTTAGGAGTTTTTTGGAATTTTTTTGGAATTTTTTTGGATGAGCTTTGAGCTTGTCCTTGCCGGAAAATCCTGAGAAGGGGTCCTCAATCAGAAAATCAGCGGTGGTCACGGGCTACTTCACACACGGCTCACATGCAAGCGTCCACAAACAAAGCCAAAAAACGATTTGATTGAAATTCGAGTGCAACTCATGAATTTGCTGCTCCATCGGAAACTCGGCCTCCAGCGAAGGGTCTGGCCTGTTACCCTTTGGCGGAAAATAAGCTTGCCACAGAAGGAAAACTGCTTTGACCTCAATTGGCTTACTTTGGTCTGTGGCGAGCAGGGGCACTGGTAGGTGGCAGTTTTTCTTCATCTGCTCTCGTCCCCTGAAGTGTGGATTCTGGATTCTCTGTGTCCGGATTCTGCCCAACGGCAACAGCGTGGAACCGTTCTGTGGGACCTCCTTTAGCGGCATTGGCAGGTGCATAACCAGCACCAGCCATGGCCATTCTCTACCGACGTGAAGCTTAAGAAATTTCACTGTGTACATCAGCCAGATGGTTGGTCGTGTGCAGTGTTTGCTTGCTGTGGTGCAGAGTGGGTCGTTTCCCTTGTTTTAGGCGGTAGCGAGGTTGATTTGTCACCTCTATCGCTAGAACTAAGCGACTTAGACCCTAAGAATATTTTACGTAATTGGCACAGAACAGTACGTCTGCTGCATACGGATGTAGTTCCCGATCATCTGCTCTTCCCGGATTCTAGAACACCTTCTTCAGTATCCACAATGCCTGCAAGTCGTGAGGAACAGATGAAGATGGCAGAAGAGGAAGGTATGATATATCACTGTTGGGCGAGCGTCTCGCCGATGCATGCCAGCAGCAGTGCTCCCATCGTCGCCTACAGTGCCAAAGACGGAGGAGCCAAAAGAGCCGGAAGCAGGCAACGTGGAAGGTGTGGAGGCAGCACCGGAACGTGTGCTACTGATTTCAAACACCTCGGATGCACGAGGCTGATAGGCTTGGCCCAACATTACAACGCACATCCCTTGATACAGGTGCGGGGCAAGCGGAGCAAGCCGCAGAGGAAACGGGTGAAGCAGCGGCGGAGGCAGCAGCGGAGGCAGAAGAAGGAGCGGAAGGAGAAGCAGCGGAGGAAGTCGCCGCCGCGGAAGAAGCAGGAGGAGAGGCGGCAGAAGGAGCACCAGCAGCAGCCGGAGAGGAAGCAAGAGGAGAAGAGACGGAGCAGGAATTGCCAGAAGAACTCCCTGCAGGTTTGCCAGGAATTGCACGACACTACATTGTGACACTACATTACTACGCATCACCATGGGAGCCTATCAAGTTCGTGCATCAGAGGCCCCCAGTAAATCAATAGTCAGGGGGTAGCCTATCAAGTTCGTGCATCAGAGGGCCTTGGTAAGTCAATAGTCAGGGAATGGCCTATCAAGTTCGTGCATCAGAGGTCCTTGGTAGATCAATAGTCAGGGGGTAGCCTATCAAGTTCGTGCATCAGAGGCCCCTGGAAAATCAATGGGCAGGGGGTAGCCTATCAAGTTCCTGCATCAGAGGCCACTGGCAAATCAATAGTCAGGGGGTAGCCTATCAGGTTCGTGCATCAGAGGCCCTGATTATTGGTTTACCCAGGGCCTCTGATGCACGAACGTGATAGGCTAACCACTGACTATTGATTTACCGGGGGCCTCTGATGCACGAACTTGATAGGCTACCCTCTGTTCATTGATTTAGCGGGGGCCTCTGATGCACGAACCTGATAGGCTACCCCCTGATCATTGATTTCCCAGCGGCCTCTGATGCACGAATTTGATAGGCTACCCCCGGACTTTTGATTTGCCAGCGCCCTCTGAGGCACGAACTTGATAGGCCTGCCCGTAACTATTGATTTACCGGGCGCCTCTGATGCACGAACTTGATAGGCTACCCACTGACTATTGATTTACCGGGGGCCTCTGATGCACGAACTTGATAGGCTACCCTCTGTTCATTGATTTAGCGGGGGCCTCTGATGCACGAACCTGATAGGCTACCCCCTGATCATTGATTTGCCAGCGGCCTCTGATGCACGAATTTGATAGGCTACCCCCGGACTATTGATTTGCCAGCGCCCTCTGATGCACGAACTTGATAGGCCTGCCCGTAACTATTGATTTACCGGGCGCCTCTGATGCACGAACTTGATAGGCTACCCCCTGACTATTGGTTTACCCAGGGCCTCTGATGCAGGAACTTGATAGGCTACCCCCTGACTATTTATTTACCGGGGGCCTCTGATGCACTAACTTGATAGGCTACCCCCTGACTATTCATTTACCAAGGGCCTCTGATGCACGAACTTGATAGGCTACCCCCTGACTATTGTTTTACCCTCTGCGTTGTATATTCCTCGACCCCCGTCCGCCCTCCTCCTCCGCTTGCTGTGCCATCACCCATGCAACCCCCTGCCCCATCCATCTGTTCCTTGTGCTGCAGACAAGGCAGCCAAGCTGGAGGCCGAGAAGAAAGCCGCTGCAGACAAGGCAGCCAAGTTGGAGGCTGAGAAGAAAGCCGCTGCAGACAAGGCAGCCAAGCTGGAGGCCGAGAAGAAAGCCGCTGCAGACGAGGCAGCCAAGCTGGAGGCCCAGAAGAAAGCCGCTGCAGGTGCTTCACCCCTCGGGTGGCACAGGCCATTGCCCAATCAACACACCCCGACCCATCTTAGCTTCTCTCGCACCCGCCATCTGACGAGTCCCACAGTCACCACCCATTACCACTACCGCAGTCCTGGTCAACACATCAACAGTTCCAAAGGCACTTCTGATTCACGAACTTGATGGGCTAACCCCTGACTATTGACTTACTGGGGGCCTCTGATGCACGAACTTGATAGGCTACCCCCTGACTATTGATTTGCCAGCGGCCTCTGATGCACGAATTTGATAGGCTACTGACTACCCCCTGACTATTGATTTGCCAGGAACCTCTGATGCACGAACTTGATAGGCCTGCCCCCTGACTATTGGTTTACCCAGGGCCTCTGATGCACGAACTTGATAGGCCTGCCCGTAACTATTGATTTACCGGGGGCCTCTGATGCACGAACTTGATAGGCTACCCCCTGACTATTGGTTTACCCAGGGCCTCTGATGCAGGAACTTGATAGGCTACCCCCTGACTATTGAATCACCGGGGGCCTCTGATGCACTAACTTAATAGGCTACCCCCTGACTATTGATTTACCAAGGGCCTCTGATGCATGAACTTGAAAGGCTACCCCCTGACTATTGGTTTACCCTCTGCGTCGTATACCCCCCGACACCCGTCCGCCCTCCTATTCCGCTTGCTGTGCCATCACCCATGCAACCCCCTGCCCCATCCATCTGTTCCTCATGCTGCAGACAAGGCAGCCAAGCTGGAGGCCGAGAAGAAAGCCGCCGCAGACAAGGCAGCCAAGCTGGAGGCCGAGAAGAAAGCCGCTGCAGACGAGGCAGCCAAGTTGGAGGCGGAGAAGAAAGCCGCTGCAGGTGCTTCACCCCTCGGGCGGCACAGGCCATTGCCGAATCAACACACCCCGACCCATCTTAGCCCCTCTCGCACCCGCCATCTGACGAGTCCCACAGTCACCACCAATTACCACCACCGCAGTCCTGGTCAACACATCAACAGTTCCAAAGGCACTTCTGAGTCACGAACTTGATAGGCTACCCCCTGACTATTGACTTACTGGGCGCCTCTGATGCACGAACTTGATAGGCTACCCCCTGACTATTGATTTGCCAGCGGCCTCTGATGCACTAACTTGATAGGCTACCCCCTGACTATTGATTTGCCAGCGGCCTCTGATGCAGGAATTTGATAGGCTACCCCCTGACTATTGATTTACCAGGGGCCTCTGATGCACGAACTTGATAGGCTACCCCCTGACTATTGGTTTACCCAGGGCCTTCGATGCACGAACTTGATAGGCCTGCCCGTAACTATTGATTTACCGGGGGCCTCTGATGCACGAACTTGATAGGCTACCCCCTGACTATTGGTTTACCCAGGGCCTCTGATGCACGAACTTGATAGGCTACCCCCTGACTATTGAATTGCCACGGGGTCCCTGATGCACTAACATGATAGGCTAGCCCCTGACTATTGATTCACCAAGGGCCTCTGATGCACGAACTTGATAGGCTACCCCCTGACTATTGGTTTACCCTCTGCGTCGTATACTCCCCGACCCCCGTCCGCCCTCCTCCTCCGCTTGCTGTGCCATCACCCATGCAACCCCCTGCCCCATCCATCTGTTCCTTGTGCTGCAGACAAGGCAGCCAAGCTGGAGGCCGAGAAGAAAGCCGCTGCCGACAAGGCAGCCAAGTTGGAGGCCGAGGAGAAAGCCGCTGCAGACAAGGCAGCCAAGTTGGAGGCCGAGAAGAAAGCCGCTGCAGACAAGGCAGCCAAGCTGGAGGCCGAGAAGAAAGCCGCTGCAGACGAGGCAGCCAAGCTGGAGGCGGAGAAGAAAGCCGCTGCAGGTGCTTCACCCCTCGGGCGGCACAGGCCATTGCCCAATCAACACACCCCGACCCCTCTTAGCCCCTCTCGCACCCGCCATCTGACGAGTCCCACAGTCACCACCCATTACTACCACCGCGATCCTGGTCAACACATCAACAGTTCCAAAGGCAGTTCTGAAGCACGAACTTGATAGGCTAACCCCTGACTATTGACTTACCGGGGGCCTCTGATGCACGAACTTGATAGGCTACCCCCTGACTATTGATTTGCCAGCGGCCTCTGATGCACGAACTTGATGGGCTACCCCCTGACTATTGATTTATCGCCCCTGATGCACGACATTGCTAGGCTGGTCCTTGCAATAGAACGCACATCCTCTGATCCAGGTGCAGCTGAAGCCGAAGTGGAGGAAGCAGCGGAGGAGGGCGAAGAAGGAGCAGAAGCGGAGGGTGAAGGGGCAGAAGCTGGTTTGCCACTGATTGCACAACACCACTGATGATCAACCTCGATAGGCTACCCCCTAATTACTGATTCACAAAGAGCCTCACAAACGAAACCATATGCCTGCACCTATAGGTCCTGCGAGTCCAGTGTCGGAGACGACAAAGGACCTGGCGGCCGAGCTGCTGGCCGGCTGGGAGTAGGACGAGGGGGAGGATTGGTGGAGGACGGCGGGGCGCAGGGAAAAGCGCCAGCAGAAGAAGAAGAGGAGGGCGTCCTGGGACATGCACCCAGGGGATGTGAGAGCCCTTGGTATGTAATTGCATGCGTAAGGGCTTTCTTCTGCTGCTGTGCTTCTTGAGAATCTAACTCTGATCCTTGCTGTTTGTATTCAGTTCTCGGCAAGGGGGAATGGGGAGAGGAGCCCGTGGAGAAGTGGGCTAATGAGAAGGAGCGAAGCCCCAGCCCAAGCCCTGAACGCCAGCTTCTTGGAGAAGGCTCGCCCAGCACCCACCCTCAGTCGCCGGTGGTCACCCCAACCCCGACAGACGTGTTGATGGAGGAGGAGGAGGAGGAGGAGGCGAAGAAAACGGAGGAGGAGAAGGGGAAGGAGAAGGACACCGAGACTGCGGAGGCGGAGGGTGGGCGGAAGGGGGCGGAAGCGGGGGGCGGGGGGGTTGCCAAGAAACCGGAGGGGGTCACAACGAGGAGCCGAAGCACAAGGAAACGCCGAGTGAGGGACACGGGGGCGGGGGAGGAGGGGGGGCAACGGGCGGTGGTGGAGCGGCCGCATTTTATTATGGGGAAGCACCTCCAGATCGTCGAGTCCACGATGGGGAAGGCCGGGGGGTGAAAACGAAGGTGGATTTTGAGGCGGACACGTGCCTTGGGGAGTACAAGGGGGAAATGATTGAAGGGACGGCACCGGATTGTCTGACGCGTAGGGGGGATAAGGTTTTGTGCATCAGGGGCGGGGGGGCAGCTTCAAAGACTGGGAGGGGGGTTTGGGTGGACGGGGGTAAAAGGGGGAATATTCTGAGCCGTATCAACGCTCGCCCTCGCCTGGGGGATTGCGACGTGATCATCCACCTGGATGACGGTACCCCCAGGGTTTATACCCGGCGGGAGGCGAAGGCGGGTACCGAGCTGGCCATGTTCTATGGCGTAGATTACCCGTTGCCCCCTTCGCCTCCACCTGCTGATGCTGCTGACCCTGATGAACCTGCTGCAGAAGGTTCCAACCAGCCAGTTCTAACCACCCAGAACATTCTTCCCAGCGCCTCTGCCCTGCCTGCAGGGCAACTGTATGCTGATGACGGGTCCCTGGTGGGTCGCCAGTATTTTTCTTCGAAGGTGACCTACCCCAGCCAGGCCACCCTGACCCATGTTGGTCGGGGGCAGTTTATTGTCAGAAAGGGGGACAGGGTGCGTCTGCTGTGGTCCGAGATGGGGGGGCCGCACTTGACACAGGTTGAAAGCAAGACCTGTTGTTTCAAGAGGATATGGCGGAAGGGGAGGTTCGTCACGCCGTCGACCACGGTCTGGGGTGCCCAGAATTCTTTGGGGGGCGACTTCATCACGGCTGGGTCGCGACTTGCAGGCGTTTACCCTCCCTGGTTTTGTTACGAGTTCGAGGGGGCTGCTCCTGGGGGTGTCGTAGAAACGGTGTTTGTGGGTGGTAAGTGGGAGGTGATTTCGGTGCAGAATAGGAAGGACGTGTGCGGCCAGACAGGTCAGTGGCTGCAGGTCGGAATCGACCTCAGGGGGTATGATGCGGAATACCAAGCTGCAGCGCGTGGTATCCGCCAGAAGACATTTTTTGTCCGGGCAGAGAGGGCTATGGGTGTCGACAGCCGGTGGGGGGCGACGCTGGATTGGGCTGAGTGGCGGGCGGAGCACCTGGTAGCTCCGCCTGGCAAAAAAACCATCAAGACGCAGGACAACTCCGTGTACGAGAGGGTGAAGGACAGGGTGTATGGGCATGTCATTTGCAGGGTTGATGGTCATGCCATTAAGCTCGTCGACGGCAGTGGAGGGACTGGGGGAGGGATGGGCCACTGCATCTCGGTCATTGCCGAGGGCAACAAGGATTTGAGGGGGAAGTCAAGCTGGTTTCTGCTGGTCTGGGAAGCTGAAGGCTTGGATTCGCCCAGGATCAGGCGGATCTGTCAGGTGGTGGTGGACAGGGCGCTGGCTAAGATGCCTGATCTGCAGTCGCGGATCGAGCATTGGGGAAACAGCTCGACCGTCAGCCCCCCCTGCGGCGTTGAGCCTGACGAGCCCAAGGCAAAGAGGGCTCGTGTCGATGGGGGTCCGTACCGTTGCACGTTTGCAACGGCAAATGTTTTAAAGAGTTCATTCGTAGGGGGTAGTTGCCGGTGCAGGGAGCAGGTTTGAGGCAGCAGTTTGACATTTGGGATCCAAGTTTTTGTTCGACAACTCTGTCCCAGTTTGTTGTTTGGGGGGGGAAATGGCAGATGAAGAGGTCTGTACCCGTTCAGAAGGCGAAGGCTGAGGTGGAGGAGATGCTCAGCAAGGGCAATCCAACGCAGTGGCTCCTGCCACCAGAAGAGGCCGCCCCCTATCTCCCCCTTGCTCTGGTTGACTCCGACCAGTGCACCCCCCCTTTCACCTTCTGTAGGCCCGACTCCAAGGGCCGACTCAGCAGTTTTGACGCCTTCTGGGTCCCGGACGTCAATCAGAAGCGGCTTGCAGGGGGTAGGAACTTTCGGCAGGTGGAGCGGGAAACCGAAAAGGGGGGAACCAACCAAGTTGCATGGGTGATCTATCTCCTCGATGAGACCGCCATTGGGTTGGAGGATCAGTGGGGGGGCACGCGCAAGGGTTCCGGTAACCCTAATTGGAGGCGCTAGAAGTTTTTCTAGTGCTTGCATTGTGAAGTGGTTGGGGCAGTGAGATGATGGCGTGTGTAGTGGCAGAGCACATCGCAGGACCAAGACTGAGATCTGAACCCACACATTGCAGGCTCCGCGATTTTCTTCTACGGCGGGGGGGTCAGCAGACTGCTGTTTGCTTGGCAAATTTTACCCTTGACACCGATTTCCGGACCAAGATATAATATTGAAAGGCCAGGCTCCATTGCATTCTGTTCCTTTCTCTGCGCGGTGAATTCTGTTTGACCTCCTACTGACCTCCTACCTGATACGCGCGTGTCTAGCCCTGTGACTTTCTCTTTGGCGCTACTGGGGTGTTTGTTCATTTCTTCGAGCCAAAGGGCACCCTATTTCGTCTCATTTGACCTGATCTTGACCGGATCCCATTGCTTACTTTCCATCTGGTTTCACCAGGTGGGACAGATTGCAGGTACAGGTACTGGTTTTTGTTACGGCAGGTGTTGTTACAACACGCTATTTTTTAGGTTCAAGAGTATTATTCAGATCTACCCCATTTCGTCTGATTTGACTGGTTTGACCGGACCGAACCCTATTTCGTTTGTCTAACCTTGAGAGTAATGGCTGATACAGGCTACAAAGACACCACAGCTACAGTGCGTTTGCGTCCTTCGCTTCTTAGTTGCGTGGGTGCGGTTAAGGGAACTCAAATTTTGAACCCAAATGGGTTCAAGAGAATTATACAGACCCAACCCACGTTGCAAGTGGGCGTAAACCTTGTTCCTGACCTTCAAAACAGGTCAGAAGGGACCTGGGAAACGGCATTGGCCAATTAGTGCAGGTAAGGCAGCTACCGAGGCTAGGGGAATGTACGTGACGCCACAGATGTGCGGATCCTGTGTGGTCACACCCCGGGAGCCTCGAGTGCCAGAGGGTCCCCCTACAGGGGGGCGATAACCAAGCTACGGCACCCTCTGGGCCGAATCCCAGCCAGCGAGTTTTGTTTCCAGGTTACCGGCCATTTTCTATGGTTTATTCCCACGTGCTTATAAGTGTTAGTTAGTGTTGTCGTCATCCGCCTTATTCTGACTCCCCATATGTTTCTCGCGTTTAGCCCAAGTGTGAACAACTGCTAAGATCCTTGAAAATGATGTACTGGATTTGCACATTTTACTTGCTCAATCCTTCTGCTATTGATTTGTTTCGTTCCCCTGCCTGTGGTGCGTGGGCCTGTGAATGATTCATGATTCAATCATTAATTGAGTTGCTGCCCGTCGTACATCAGACGCCCCAGTGTTTCCTCCTTTTACCCCTGTGTCTCCCCCCTACGCTCCCCCCCCCGGGCCCTCCCAAACCTACCTTCCGACCCCCCCAAGCCCCCCCACCCCTCTCCCCCCTACGCCCCTCCAACCTTTTCCAATATCCTCCTCCCCCGCCCCCCCCCCCCACATCCTCCTCCCACCCCGGGCCCCCCCGAATTCCCCCTCCAACCCCCCAAGCCTCCCAACCCTCCCCCCGCCCCTCCCTCCCCTCCCCCCCAGCTCAGCCCTCACCTCCCCCTCCACCCCCTTCATCCCCCCGGATCCTTCAAGGCTGGGGAGGGCAACGTCCTGCCATACATGAGTCAGACAGTAGCCTATCAAGTTCGTGCATCAGATGCCCCGGGTGAATCAATAGTCAGGGGGTAGCCTATCAAGTTCGTGCATCAGAGGCCCTGGTAAATCAATGGTCAGGGGGTAGCCTATCAAGTTCATGCATCAGAGGCCCCTGATAAATCGATCGTCAGGGGGTAGCCTATGAAGTTCGTGCATCAGAGGCCCCCGGTAAATCAATAATCAGGGGATAGCCTTTCAAGTTCGTGCATCAGAGGCCGCTGGCAAATCAATAGTCAGGGGGTAGCCTATCAAGTTCGTGCATCAGAGGCCCTTGTTGACTCAATAATCAGGGGGTAGCCTATCAAGTTCGTGCATCAGAGGCGCCCGGTAAATCAATAATCAGGGGGTAGCCTATCAAGTTCGTGCATCAGAGTCCCCTGGTAAATCAATAGTCAGGGGGTAGCCTATCAGGTCCGCGCATCAGAGGCCCTGGGTAAATCAATAGTCAGGGGGTGGCCTATCAAGTTCGTGCATCGGAGGCCCCTGGTAAGTCAATAGTCAGGGGCCGGCCTATCAGGTTTGTGCATCAGAGGCCCCTGGTAAATGAATAATCAGGGGGTAGCCTATCAAGGTCGTGCATCAGAGGCCCGAGGTGGATCAATAGTCAGGGGGTAGCCTATCAAGTTCGTGCATCAGAGGCCCTTGTTGACTGAATAATCATGGGGTAGCCTATCAAGTTCTTGCATCAGAGGCGCCTGGTAAATCAATAATCAGGGGGTAGCCTATATAGTTCATGCATCAGAGGCCCGTGGTAAATTAATAGTCAGAGGGTAGCCTATCAAGTTCGTGCTTCAGAGGCCCTGGTAAATCAATAGTCAGGGGGTGGCCTATCAAGTTCGTGCATCAGAGGCCCCCAGTAAATGAACAGTCAGGGGGTAGCCTATCAAGTTCGTGCATCAGAGGCCCTTGGTAAACCAATAGTCAGGGGGCAGCCTATCACGTTCGTGCATCAGAGGCCCCTGGTAATTCAATAGTCAGGGGGTAGCCTATCAAGTTCGTGCATCAGAGGACCTTTGTGAATCAATAATGGGGGTTAGCCTCTCACGTTCATCTCTCGTTGCAGACATGTTCATCTTAATGCTTTTGCTCTGCGCAATCTCCGATGTCGGCTGGAGCCTTGTGGGGCTGACCATAGTCCTTTGTGGTCTCGTTTCGGCCGCTGTTGTTCTCTCCCTTCTTCATCGGAGGCATCGTAGACACCACCAACGGCGGCGAAGATGCTTACCGTGTCGACTACTCCACAAGGGACGATGTGCGAGGAAAGAGATCCCCATTTTCGTGTCACTCTTCGACAGAACCCTCGTTCTGTGTGTGCCTAAGGATATCAATGAGGCTGCCATCTCAGATCTGGTGAGGATCATCACTGGTGTGCCCGTTCATGATCAGCGAATTTGTAGAGTTTCACGCAGAACCGGTACCTGGGTCCGTAACGAACGAGTTCTTGTCCTGTTCTGTCTCCGCGGCGGTGTTGCATGGAACTGCATCCTGCTGCAAGATCAAACCGCAGACTTCTTTCGAACCAACGTTTGGTCCCTCCACGCGTCCATGGGCCACCCTACCACCGCCCAGATGACCTTGCTCTTTGAGGGTGTATATGCCGATCCATCTTGTGCGACCTTGAGATGTGTTTCTTCGTCAATGTTGGACAACGTCAAAACGGAACCCGCGGAAGTGGCAGTTTCAAGCAGTGATGTGCTAAACCCAGAAGCTCTGAGAAGCCCTTCGAATGGTGCATCATCCAGACCTGCCCCCGGAGGAAACCCCCCTGCCATCTTATCTTCAACCCCGGCATCTGACTCGGGACCCACAGAATCTACGGATCCGGCCCCCTTAATTAAGCATGAGTTTAGTGCTGCCCAGTCACCGCGTTCTGATCCTAAACCTCATCCCGACATCCCCCCCCGCAAACGCGTGAAACGCGAAGCCCATTGTCCCTCCGAGCACCCCCCCCGACCTGGAGACGAGGTTGGCTGCACCTTCCGGTCCCACACCGAAGCTGTTGCATACCTGAATAAGATTCAGGGGGAGTTGGCAATACATAACAGCGTTACCAGCAAGTCTGCAGGGGGGAGTAATCGGGCACGTATTGGTTGTCGCATTTGGGAACGCCTAAAACAACACGGGCCCATGAAGGAGACCAGTAGAGCACGCCCAGAAAAGCAGCCCCGGCCTCTCACGAAGTGTGATTTGTGTCCATATGGTGCAACGCTAACCCATGATCCTGGCACGGGCCTGTGGAAGCTAACCGAGTGTAATTGGGACCACTCTGACCCTTGGTGGCCTGACGAGGAGGAGGCCGCCCCACTGGACAAATCAGCTCTCCCTGATGAGCTCTGGCACGACCGTGAGCGGGCGTATGAGCACCGTGAAATGCCGGAGGAAATTCTTGTAAATTTGAGGAAGAAATATAGCGAGGACGCGTACCCAGCAATCAAAGGGTTTTCAACCCAGCACATCAGAAATTCTTTCAAGTCCATGAAACGCAAGATGGGCCCAAATGATCTTGCACGTTTGATTAACCACCTGAAAATGCTCAAACAGGCAGATCCTGCCTGGTATTTCAATCATGAAGCCCCTGACCCAATCACTGGTGTTGTACGAAGATGGTTTTTTATGACGCCAGAGCAAGTGAAAAACGCCAGAAAATATGCACAAGTCATTTTTGAAGATAACACGTACAAATCGAATCGGTACTGCGAGGCATTGGCCCTGTTTTGCGGTATCAACGAACATGGCCAAACCCTTCTCCTGGCTCAGGGCTGCATGCCAAGCAGTGAAAATGCAGAGGATTATGGGTGGCTCTGGCAGGAGTGGATAAAGGCAACCGGTTGTGCACCCTGGGGTTTGTTCAGTGATGCTGCATACGCCCTCTTGGGGTCCGTTCCCAGGGTTTTCCCCCCGTACCGAACTGCTCACTTCCTCTGCCTTTTTCATATTTACAACCATCTTACCGAAAACTGCCCAAACTCCCTCGAGCAACACGATTTCACTGCTCTTGAGAGCGCCATCCGACAGGTTCAGGAGTGCCCAGATAAGGACGCTGCTGATATTCTATGGCGCAAAATTCTGGGGGACCCCCGCTGGAAAACTGTCAAGGACTACCTTGGAGTCAGATCCCCCCTACATCGTCTTGACCAGTGGTGTGTTGCATGGCAGGTAGAAGTTTTTACCTTCGGCTGCAAGTCCACACAGGAGGCTGAGTCTTTGAATTGCCGCATAAAGCGCCACCTAACTGCAAGAAAAGGTTACTACCACATTTTGTTATCTGTTTTGCACTTGCTCTCCAAGGAGGGCTACAAAATTGAATATACTGAAATGGTGAATCACCGGCACGCCAATCACAAAATAGCTAACCAAGCCTTCCCATTCTATGTCAAGTTGGTTTCAGGCAAGGTGACAAGCTGGGCGTTTGATAGAATGCTCCAGCAGATGAATGCTTCAACTGCGTACCTCGTGTATGAGTATGACGTGTCCAGGGAGGCCCAATATATAGTTACCAACAGTGTGGCACCCTTATGGAACTATGCTCGACAGTGTCACGATTCACTTGAGACGGAGTTGGTAGACCTACCGAGATTCTGTGCGATCTCCAATCGTGTGCACCAAATCCAAGGCAAAAATATAGTTTCCAACGTAAAGCGAAGTGAAACCAGCTGCACTTCGCGTTACAGGAACTGTCCACATTATTTTTGTCTGTTCGAGCCATTGGCTGAGGATGGTGCCTATACGAAGTTTTGGTGTAGTTTTGGACTTGCTGTCCGAGTCGGGCATCCATGTCGTCACTATTTTGCTGTTTTGCATCATCGGTCATCTTCAGTCGGCTTCCATCTTGGGTTGTTCAATCCAATAGTTTTTTTAAAACAATTTCAGACTGCAACTCAGGGCCTTGTCAGTGCCAAATGCAGCAGCCAACGCCTCCCCCTACCCACAGTGCAGGTACCCGTGGCAATCCATGCTACGGATGATGACATTATATTGACCGACATCTCCTCGTGGGCTGATTTGCCAGCCAGAACGAAACGCGAGCAGATTGTCCGCTCCCTTGGGAACCTGCAGTCCCGGATGCGTCAATAGATAACTAATGTGGATCAAGTGGCAACTCATCTTTCTGACCAGGGACAGGATGCAGGGGCCTTTCTGGAAGAAGAGGAGAGGCTACTGAACCAATTTGGGGACATGCGAGCCTCCTCCACACAGGTTGATGTGGCAGGTGCACAAGCACCACGACTTGTTCACCCGCCGGTGGCCGCCAAGCGAACTGTGCAGCCAACTGTCAGGAAGGCCGCTAAGCGAGGGGATGGTCCAAAGGGTGCTACAAAGGGAAGAGGTAGGGGTCAGGGTAGGGGTAGCTGTCCGCCGCTGAAGGAAGAGCTGAATGCTGCCCTTGAGCTTTCAGATGCGCTAACCACCGTGAATCAGGCTCCTGGGGGCCTGAGTGCGCAGCAGGCCGTGTATAATGATAATTTGCATGCACACATTCACAATATGGTTGACTCGGCTGAGTAGGTTGATACTCACTTGGCTCAGTTGTATGCTCGGACTGCATGTGGGGAACAACTTTCGCCAGCTGAGTTGCATCAGTGTATATAGCTTTTGGACTTGCGGGCTCAAGTGTCGAAGAACTAAGGACATTTCAAATTTCATGTCTGAGTTTATGTTCCATGCCTTCAGGGTTTGCCTGTGTGAGGTTGGGTTTGCCACTGCTGAGGTCTGAGGTCCGTTGAAATTGAGTAGGAGGGAGTTGAAATTGAGTGGGAGGGAGTCGAAAATGAATAGGAGGGAGTCGAAATTGAGTAGGAGGGAGTGTATTTTCACTTGGAGGGAGTTGAAAATGAGTAGGGGGGAGTTGAAATTGAGTAGGAGGGAGTTGCAACTGAGTAGGAGGGAGTGGATTTTCACTTTGAGGGAGTTGAAAATGAGTAGGAGGGAGTTGAAATTCAGTAGGTCGGAGTGGATTTTCACTTGGAGGGGGCTGGAAATGAGTAGGGGGGAGTTGAAATTGAGTAGGAGGGAGTTGAAATTGAGTAGGAGTGAGTGGATTTTCACTTTGAGAGAGTTAAAAATGAGCAAGAGGGAGTTGAAAATGAGTAGGAGGGAGTTGAAAAAGATTAGGATGGAGTTGAAATTGAGTAGGAGGGAGTGGAGTTTCACTTTGAGGGGGTCCAAAATGAGCAGGAGGGAGTTGAAAATGAGTAGGAGGGAGTTGAAAATGAGTAGGAGGGAGTTGAAAATGAGCAGGAGGGAGTTGAAATTGAGTAGGAGGGAGTGGACGTTCACTTGGAGGGAGTTGAAAATGAGCAGGGGGGAGTTGAAAATGAGTAGGAGGGAGTTGAAAATGAGCAGCAGCGAGTTGAAAATGAGCGGGAGGGAGTTCAAAATGAGTAGGAGGGAGTTGAAATTGAGCAGGGGGGAGTTGAAAATGAGCAGCAGGGAGTTGAAAATGAGTAGAAGGGAGTGAATTTTCACTGGGAGGGAGTTGAAAATGAGTAGGAGGGAGTTGAAATTGAGTAGGTGGGAGTGGACTTTCACTTGGAGGGAGTTGAAAATGAGTAGGGGGGAGTTGAAATTGAGTAGGAGGGAGTTGAAATTGAGTAGGAGGGAGTGGACTTTCACTTTGAGGGAGTTGAAAATGAGCAAGAGGGAGTTGCAAATGAGTAGGAGGGAGTTGAAAATGAGTAGCAGGGAGTTGAAATTGAGTAGGAGGGAGTGGAGTTTCACTTTGAGGGAGTTGAAAATGAGCAGGAGGGAGTTGAAAATGAGTAGGAGGGAGTTGAAAATGAGTAGGAGGGAGTTGAAAATGAGCAGGAGGGAGTTGAAATTGAGTAGGAGGGAGTGGACGTTCACTTGGAGGGAGTTGAAAATGAGCAGGGGGGAGTTGAAAATGAGTAGGAGGGAGTTGAAAATGAGCAGCAGCGAGTTGAAAATGAGCGGGAGGGAGTTCAAAATGAGTAGGAGGGAGTTGAAATTGAGCAGGGGGGAGTTGAAAATGAGCAGCAGGGAGTTGAAAATGAGTAGAAGGGAGTGAATTTTCACTGGGAGGGAGTTGAAAATGAGTAGGAGGGAGTTGAAATTGAGTAGGTGGGAGTGGACTTTCACTTGGAGGGAGTTGAAAATGAGTAGGGGGGAGTTGAAATTGAGTAGGAGGGAGTTGAAATTGAGTAGGAGGGAGTGGACTTTCACTTTGAGGGAGTTGAAAATGAGCAAGAGGGAGTTGCAAATGAGTAGGAGGGAGTTGAAAATGAGTAGCAGGGAGTTGAAATTGAGTAGGAGGGAGTGGAGTTTCACTTTGAGGGAGTTGAAAATGAGCAGGAGGGAGTTGAAAATGAGTAGGAGGGAGTTGAAAATGAGTAGGAGGGAGTTGAAAATGAGCAGGAGGGAGTTGAAATTGAGTAGGAGGGAGTGGACGTTCACTTGGAGGGAGTTGAAAATGAGCAGAGGGGAGTTGAAAATGAGTAGGAGGGAGTTGAAAATGAGCAGCAGCGAGTTGAAAATGAGCAGGAGGGAGTTGAAAATTAGTAGGAGGGAGTTGAAATTGAGCAGGGGGGAGTTGAAAATGAGCAGCAGGGAGTTGAAAATGAGTAGAAGGGAGTGGATTTTCACTGGGAGGGAGTTGAAAATGAGCAGGGGGGAGTTGAAAATGAGTAGGAGGGAGTTGAAAATGAGTAGAAGGGAGTTGAAAATGAGTAGGAGGGAGTGGACTTTCACTTAGAGGGACTTGGAAATCTGCAGGTATCGTTCCTTCATCTGGCGATAAAATAATGCAACTATTTTAGAAATTTGGGCTGCAGAACGGTTCAAAACATCCATGTCGCCTTTTAGCAGAAGATCAGTTGCAGAAGATCAGTTGCAGTCGTGTTTTCGGTTGTCGTAAATGCGCGTGTCGCCTGTTCGTGCGCAGTCATTCGCAGTCTGCTAGGGCCGCAGTCTGCATACCGTCACCGGCGGGGAGGGACCCGCGCTGGCGCCGACGTCTGTAAAACTCCAACCTAGTTTGTCCGGCGCCGACATTTTTTGAACGACCCGCCCCTTTTCGCCGAAGAAACCGACACTTCCGCCCCTAGATTTGATCGCATCGAGCTGGAGATGAAGGAAAATTCACTCCCGGCCTCAATCGCATGCAGTGACGCGTTCCCGTGGGGGGCCTGGCCATGGGACGCTGCGGCGGACAAGCACAAGCAAGCAGGCAGGCAAACCACTGCGCTCACAGGGGCATCCTCATGCTCATGTCAAGTGACAAAGCGTTTCAGGATCCTTGCCACTCTGAAACTGGTACTGGTCGGCCGAGGGAACTCGCTGACGTCAGAGTTCCGGTCGCTACACCTCCTTCATGGACTCGGTGCTGTCGCTGACGCTCGGCACGATGCTCCTGGCGGCGCTGCGAAGCCCGTGGTGCTCGGGGTACAGGTGGCCCCAAGTGGCACGCGAGGGATGGGTAACCCCGCGGCGGTGGGACGCTTTTGACGCGTTCCTGTGGGGGGCCTGGCCACGGGACGCTGCGGCAGACACACACAAGCAAGCAGGCAGGCAAAGCACTGCGCTCATAGGGGCATCCTCATGCTCATGTTATGTGACAAAGCGTTTCAGGATCCTTGCCACTCTGAAACAAGGGAACAAAAGTATGTACAGAAACACATCAGGATATGTACACATGGGGCTAAGACTGGACTGGGGTAAGGGCATCACAGGACAATCGACACTCAGTCCCAACTCATATCCCAATCCCAGGTTCGACCCTCTCAGTGCTTGGCTGGGGCGGGGGCTCAAACACAACCCATGCCCTGCTCAGTCCGGACCCTGAAACCCTGCCCATAGGGGAGGCTGTCCCGCCCAGCCACAGGCGAGTTCCTGCAAACCAAGGGGCTCCAAGGCCAACCAACAGTGGCTCCCTATGCGGCAGGTCCCAACTTCCCTTTGACCCAGAGATAGGGCCCCGCCATTATCCCCTAGGAGTTGGTAGCTGAAAATGGGCTGTTTCAGCCCAAACTGATATTAGCTCGAAAAACTCCAAAACTGACCCCTTGTCCGGACCAGCCAGAGGTAGGGACGACGCACCTGACCCTATGCCCTTCAAGTAGGAACTATCTGGACCCTCCACCCAACGCGGCCTCCTCTGAGGTTCCGGCATCAGGGCGCGACGGATTCGCCACGTGGGGTCATGATGCCAAAATCACCAAAGTCAAAGTCATTCCCACGGGCGGCTCGCTTGGCCAGGGCAAGGCCAATAGCACACAGGATAGGAGGCAGAATCTAGGACCTATATCTAAGTGCACAACTTAAAAGAAGGTCCAGGCTTCTCATAGGCAAAGAGAGATGGGACCGCCAACTGACCACACGGGGGGGTGAAATTGGGGTCCCAAAAGGGGGTCATTTTAGTTACCCAAAATGAGCAAAAATTGAAGGTATCCCCAATGGTATATCTCCACGCTGGCTCGGAGATCGGATCCGCCGTTCCACTTGCGATTCACCCGGAGTCGATTCGAGACCCCCATGCATTTGGCTTCCGAAGATCCCCATGCCACTCGGCGTGGTGACAGTCCAAACTGGATCCACAAGTGCCAAAATGGCAAAATTGGCCGTCTCGGGCGACCGGCGAGGGTAGGAAACCTTGGCGATCTCGTCGCGCCAAGCCTTGATTCACAACCCTTGATATCCCCTTTTGGTCCCCTGCCCTGGGATTTAGCTTGCTGTCACACTGGCTGCTTACTGTTCACTGAGGGGATCATTGATCGCATCAAAAGGTGAATAACTCCGGATGGGCCGCAGGAGCAAATACCAAAACTCAATGGTGTTCAACCCTTGGTCACCTGCTACAATAATTGCCCTTTCCTCTGGCGAGGTCCCCTGCCCCATGGAGATATGGTAGTTCCAATATGGCATACAATGGCAAAAACAGCGAAATTTGGCCAAAATGGCCCGCACTCATGATTCCATATCTCCATGGCCAAGGCGAGGAACCTTCCAACCAATAATGCTATAGACACATGGGACTTAGGTGCCAATATATGCCACTTGCCAACCCTCGTGATTGCCTCTAGCTATTTTCCCCATTGGAGGGAAAATGACACACAAATGGGGCAGAATGGCAACATACCCCAAATTGGATGACTCACAACTCTCCCTTCAAGAGGAGAGGCCACATGGGGAAACACCCCATTCGATGCGGGTTTATGTGCCCTCTCTGATTCGCCCTTACCCTTGGTCAAGTGGCGCACCAAACCTCGGGCGGAACATTAAGGGGGAGACGGGGTTTGTGGCCATTCTGGGCAAAACGGCCAGAATTCACCCAAAGGTAGTCAGTCGAAAAATTGTATCTCCGTATCACAAGAGATATGAGCCCTGGGCTTTTGCATGGATGCAAACCGAAGCTTTGCTTCCCTTTTGCAACACGGGTTGGGGTTCATAGCATAATGGAAGCAAATTTAGCACCCCAATCCTTGAAGCACACTATTTATGGGAAAAAGTGCATGTATCGGCGATATTGGTATGTACATATCCTTGGGTCATTGACGAAAAAACATATGAGGGAACATTTTTGGAGTAGGCCCATATTTGGTGCCTTCAAATATGCACACTATGGTTAGATTGTCTCCGCCCACTCATGTCATTGGTGTTTGCATATGAGCGCGTGTGCAAAGAGGCAGTTTGCCACGCGTGCTCACAAGGCGACATTAGATAAAATGAAAGACAAGGTGGCAAAAATCAACCAAGCCATCCAAGATGTTCTTCTTGGTCTGTACTTTACATATTGCTTTGATTCGAGGCTCAACTCCCCATAGGCTTCGAGTAGGAGCCTCCGGGGTTTGGTCATATTGGCCTAATTTTCGACCAAAATTTGCCCCTTCTCAAAAAATCAGTTTTGGTACGCATTGAATTGTGTGGAGCCATCGTTGAGGTGGCTCGAAAAACGAAAATGGCGTAGGGCTTTTGGTCTTGTGAGCATTGTGTTTGGTTTTTAAAGTGCATGCTCACAAGGCCACATAGTTAGCGTTTGCGCACGCAAACGACTTGGGTTTACAACACCCATACGCTGCCTAAAACATCCCTATTGCCCGCTTCCCTATACAAAGTGAATTGCCACGTGAAAGGCACATGGATGAAAGGCGCATAGGGGGGGAATGTAGGGTTCCGTCCGAACCCATGGTCCTTGAGAACCATGAGTTCACGCGATCGACGGAAAAGCTTGCGCGCTGATGTTCTCTCAGACGCAATGGCGAGAAATTCTGCGGAACACACCAGATGAAAGTACAAGAAAACCCCTCTGGATGCAGCCCTTGAGTTCCTTTAGTACCCGAGAAAGGTCCATCACAAAACTCGCCACGGAGAAGCGACGAAAGCGCGCGAGCAGGCGACAACAGGCGGCGATTTCACGACAATCAGAAATCGCGGTAGAAATCAGGTATTTCACCGATTTCTGCCCGAAAATCGACCAAGACAGTAAAATTATGGTAATTCTACATCGATTTAATGGTTAGGGATCAGGTTCCAGATCTCGCGGATTAGAGAACACGGATATCCCGCTGACAGCCGGTGTCAGCGGCTTCTGCATGGGTGTGACGGCTCACAGGCCTCGGGGCCATGGGCCATAGGTTCTGGGTACCGCTTCATCCCCCCCTTAGAGCAAACCCTGGGGGGGGCTTGATAACACCCAAGCATGGCAGCGCGTTCCCAGGACCATCCCCTGAAGGGGGGGGGGGGTCACATTCCCACTTCAGGCTGATTCGCGGGTTAGGTTGCCCATTACAATCCAAAAGCAAGACAGGTACGGTGCTCTAGTTGTTAGTAACCGCAAGTATAGTATCAAGTACCAAGTCCCGGGTCCTTGCGGCGATTGTTCGGCATCCAAAGGACCCGTTAACCCATACCAGGAGCACCGGGTGCCGGATGCGACGGTCACTACCACAGTGGCAGTGGCATACAGGGCCAACATAGGTGTCACACGACGACCGAGGTGGTCCCACAAGTCAGAGGCGACCACAGAGATCCATCAGGCTACCCCAGGCTTCCCAAGTCCGCAGGCTGGGGGAGAGTCCCCACGGGTCTTCCCTTGGACGCACCATGTCCACATCCACGACGCAAGTCCAGAGTGGTAAAGCCGCACGAGCTCCTCCATGAGGGATCGGGCATCAAGGCCGTCTTTTCCCTCGCCCCATTACCACGAAGGCCATGCATGGGGGAGTCGCCATGCGGTCTGGGCGGAGGCGTTGTTTCCTCAAACCACCAGTTTCCGAGGCAGACTGACCGAGGTCAGGACACCGGAGGTCGCCACCCGACTGCAAGTGCGTCTGCGACTCGGTACGCTCACACTGGGACTGACAGTGGCGGACCACTGGGAGTGTAGTCAGGCAACTGGGCTTCCCGCCTGGCGCCATCAGGATCTCAGCACATCACAGCCACTAGGGCACACGGTATCACGGGCACTCAAACATGACAATCTGTACTTAGGTACTGGTCCAGGCTGGACCTTATGTAAGAGCATGTACACGGCAACTCAGGGCGTCTTCGTATCCCAATTCTTGTCCCCTCTGGGGCAAAACGGTCCATACTTCAGCCCTACGTGCTCATTTGGATCAGGTACTTCACACAGTGGTTTTCGACCGGTTTAACCTGGTTGAACTCGGAAGGGGCGAGGTTGAACCGCTGAACCGGGTTGAACCGCGGTTGAACCACCGCCAGCGCTGGCGGCGGCGGCTGCGCCAGCGGCGCGCGCTTTTCTGAACAAAATATTTGCATAACCACCTGAAACTGACGCGTGACAAACCTTTTTTAAAAAATGTCCCACCACTGGCTGCAAGTGGTGAAGGACCATTACAGCGGGTGGGGGAACCAACAGCTGGTGGACGACTTGTTCACCTTTTTTTGCACAAACGGCACGACAAACCGCCTATGGAAACAACTTGCTGACCGAATTGGTAACACACAGAGAGCTTCCAAATAGACAAAAAGGGCTACAAAAAAAGCTTTCACAGGATCCGACGCTGTGCGCCTCATTTTGGACCTTGGGATGCCGAAGCGAAGTTATGTGGCATAATGCACACATGCCTACAAGTGGTTCAACGTGATTCAACGGTGCGGTTGAACCCTTATCACAAATGAACAATTCTGATTGTGCTTCATGACAACGTTTGCACGGCAAAATAAGGGATGGGCCAATAACACCCAACATACAGATTCACATATCCTCGAGAGCAGAAACGTGAGCAAGAAATGGGTAAATAGGCGTGTAAACACACTCTGGATAGAGCGCCAAACCACGTCCCGGTCAGGATAAGGCATATGCAGGAGGGTGGACAGAAAAACGCCTGAGTTCAGGCCATATATAGTCTGCAGACACACATAGACTGGTCTGGATCCCGCAAGTGCCATGGGACCAGACCACACACCCAAAAATCGCAATGCCGATGACAGCGGCATCCGTTGCGCAACGTCGTATGGGCCTTAAGGCCTCAATCTGGGATAATGAAGGGGTGCCATCCGCCCTGGTTTCCAACGAATTCAGCAGGGGGCTATGGCCGTCCAAGCACGCCGCGGAAATGTCAGCAGGAAAATGCTTACGGACATTGTTTGCCGAGAGCATCTAAGCCTGAACTGAGAACCCGGCGTGTGCACAATCCAGCTCCTTCAAACTGCAATGATATGCTTTGCAGTGTCATGGAGCGTGGATTCCGAAATCACACTGGGAAGACCAGTGATGCTCATCAGGGGAGAGCTCAGGGCGGTGATCAGGCGCCTCTGGCTGCAATCGCCTGGGTGAGTGCTGCCAAGTCCGAGACATGGAGCTTGGTCTTGTGCTTGTGGATGTAGTCCATGAAGGGGGTGTTAATCTGCGGCACGACCAAGGAGACGGGTTCCCAGGTGTCGTGGGACGGCCCATAGCCTCGCCAACAAACCTTGAACTCCAGGCCTCCGGGTGCCGAGACGTTCGGACGCTGGGCCAGGATCTTCTTGATGGTAGAGTCGTCCTGCTCAGCATAGTGGTCGTCCGAATCAGCCTTATGTGCGGCGTAGTCCAGGGACACATGTTGGCCACGGACGTCGGGTTCCCGCACAGGGAGTTGACTCCCGTGGCGCTCCCCGAACTGTCCGTGACCCACCTTGATGCGGTAGGTGTCCTCACCAATCCTGCGGACCACCTCTCCGGGTGTGAACCAGGTTTTGGTGCGGTGGGTGCTCATAGGGCGGGGTCTGATCACCCACGGCGGGTCTCCCACCCTGAACTTCTGCGCTGTCGAGCTTGGGGCGGACTTCTGACGCTCGGCATGCTCCTTCTCGAGCTGCTGGCGGATGTCCCGCGCCGTTGCCTCCTGCCGCGCAAAGATTTCCTTGGCGTCCATGGCCATACCATCACCCGACAAGGGACCTCCCCGACCCAGGGGGTCCCTGCCGGACAAAATCTGGTGAGGGGACAGTCCACCCGAAGTGGAGGTGTCATGACGGGCCTTCAGAGCAGGCCACATCTCCTCAAACCAGTTCCAACATGGGTTGGTGATGTGAATCTTGCGTAGCTTCTCGAACAGCTGTCTTCGAGCCACTTCAGCCCAGCCGTTGGACCGGCTGAGATAGGCAACGCTCTTGGCATGACGTATTCCCATGAGGGAACACATTGCCTTGAACCAGCCGCCCGTAGACTGGGGCCCTCGGTCACTGCAAGTGGTGTGTGGGATGTCAAAGACGGTCAGCCAGTGACGAATCATCATGACTGCCACTTCCTTGGCAAGTAACCCCCTTTTGCGTGCCGGAACGGCCACTACGTAGCCGCTGTGGCGATCCACACAAAGGACCACACAATCAAAGGTCTCCTTCCCTATGTGAACTTCAGGCATGGAGAAGACGTCCATGGCCACGCTCTCCATGGGCTGGTCAGGCACCGGAGTCCATTCGGCTTCCCCCTTGAGGTTCCGGTTGTCGGGATTGCAGGCCTGACAGACCGAGCAACCCTTTCTGACTTTCCTGATGGCGTTGTAGAGACTGATCTGGTCGATTTCGAACCGGCGCTGCATATCCAGGGCTTGCTTCCTGACCCCTGAGTGCATCATGTGGTGGTGCCAAGCCTCACACAGCTCGAGCACTCAGGACTCCGGGACCAGCAGCTTACCATGCCGGTAAAGCTTGCCATCCCTTTGGCCACTTCTGCCCGTCATCAGGGTCGGTCACAGCTCTATACTCGGCAGCAAAGGCCTCAGTGTTGGCGTAGTCGTCGGTCCAGTCGTCCTGTAGGCACAATTTAGGGAAGAGGTGCTTGTGGGACTTGGCTCCCACAGGGGCGAGTACTCTGACCGATTTGCCCATCCTCCCTCCGAGGGGGGCATCTGCAGCCATGACGACGAAGCATTTAACACCCTTCTCCTCCATCAGGCGCTCCATTTCTATGATCCTCTTGGCCTCAGTGGTTTCAGCCTCATCGCCATGGGCGGAGACATCCGTCATGCCCTTGCTGGCGGGATAGGCCCACCTACTGAGACAGTCCGCCACGGTGTTGTCCTTGCCAGGAACATACACAACCGTGAGGTCGAACTTGGCCAAGGTCTCGTTCCATCTTGCCCATCGGGAGGCCGGACCTGAGGGGGTGTCCACGTGCTCTTTGTGCCACGACTGCAGACTCTGATGGTCGGTGCAGACAGTGACAGGATGGAGGGCTATGTACCCAGCCCATTTCCTGAGAGCCATGACGATGGCATACGCCTCCTTTTCTCGGGGCGTCCACGCCTGTCTCTGGCCTTCCGCCAGGACTCGGCTCCAGAAGGCCACGGGCACGTGCCTCCCATCGTCAAGCACTTGCTCCAACACAGCGCCTACAGCGTAGTCGGAAGCATCAGTGCGGAGGACGAACCCTCGGTCAGGATCCACGAGGTGCAGACCCACTGCGGATAGCACCGCCTGCTTCATCCCCTCAAAGGCACGGTCGGACTCCTCATTCCAGACCAGAGCCTTCCTGGACCCCTTCTTGGTCTCCTCTTGGTTGCCCTTGAGCATGGTCGTCATGGGGGCTGCATACTCGGCATACATCTTGATATGCCCCGAGTAGTAGTTGCAGAACCCCAAGTATGCCCGTAGCTCAGAGACCGTTTTGGGCTTCTCCCAGTGCTCAATCGCAGCCACCTTGCCAGGTATGGGCTTCCGCTGCCCGTTCCCGACTACGTGGCCAGCGAAGACCACTTCGCTTACCGCAATGATGGCCTTGTCACTGCTGACCGTGAGTTTGTGCCGAGCCAGAAGGTCCAGCACTCTGGTGACGTCCCTCTCATGTGCCTCCAGGAGCTCCTCATAGCTCATACTGGGGTCCCCGGACGCGATGATCACGTCGTCCACAAAGGGCTCCGCACAGTCACGCACTGCCTCAAGCAGGTTCTCCAGCATCCGCTGAAAAGCCGCATTGCCGTTGGTAACGCCCATGGGCATTACCTTCCACAGGAGGGGTCCAAGTGGGGTGCTCATTGCTGTGCCGGCACGGGACTCCTCGGCGAGAGGCATCTGATGATAACCGTGTTTCAGGTCAATCACCGTGAAGATCCTCCGCCGGTGTTGCTTTTGCAGCATGTCCTCAATGAGGGGCAGCGTATAGCTGTCATGCTGCGTTTGGGCGTTTAGGCCGCGGTAGTCAACCACGAGCCGCCACTCTCCGGCCACCTTCTTGGGGATAACGAAGCACAGGGAGGCCCATTCGGAGTGGCACGGCTCAAGCCAACCTCTCTCGATGAATTCACGGAGGATCTTCTCCATGGCCTCCTTGCTCTTGCCCCTCAGGGCGAATTCCTGGTGTCGGTACACACGGGGGTCCGGTTTCAGCCGTATCTTGGCCTCACCATACGGTCCACGCACCGGCGGGGGAAACACAGGCTTTCCGCTGAAGAAGGTATCACCATACTTCTGCTTCAGTTCGGACCCCCGTGGCCATCTTTGGGTCACTTGGGGTGTGTATCTATGGGCCAGCAAGCCGCCATTGGCTGATATCATTCCCTGCCATCCACCTGACCTAACCTGATGTCATAGTGTGATAGGTTTGGCCATTCCAGCTATGAGCGGTCATATTCAATACCGAGGCGCCACCGGCTGAGATTTATATATCAGAATATCAGGAATCAACAGGGCTTTTTTATCATAATGTTTCCATAATTTTTCAGCTTTCCGTTCTGATTGTCAATGTATCGGCGACTGTCAGTTGGCTCGCGATTTTGCGGTAACCGATTAATTAACTGTTATTTCCAGATATTTTAGCGGAAACCCCGATGAAGGGTTAGATTTCATCAGAAAAGGGTTCGTTGCTTCCGCAACTTTCATGTTATACCCTCGCAAAATTAATCCTTTTTTCAGACATTCAGAATCAGATTTTCGACTTCGAGGTCGCCGCACTGGATATGATGAACTTCGAGTGGTCCTACATTTTTCCCCGATCACGAATCAACCTTCCTTTTGTTGTCTCCTTCATTTTTCTTGGGGATATAGGCGAAACAAAATTAATTCGTGAGGCCACTTTGAAAGGTCATATCTCCCGCTCACGGCGAGGAGTTACAATTTTGAGATATCGGCTAGAATTGCCTTGGTCTTAACTTAATTTTGGAAGCGTCAAACGCCCTTGATGTGTACACATGCCTGGTGTAGCAAGGGATAGAGGTCAAGAGGGTAGAGAGTGATATATAACTGTTGGACCATGCAACCGAATATTTTAATGCGACTTTCGAGTGTACCTCATGAGTGTTGGTGTTGCATAGATACTTTCCTTGGGTTCCTCTGTCTTTTCAACGTGAAGTTATGTCCATGGAGGGGCATGGCATACCATGGTTGGAGCCACTTTTTAAGGGTATGTGTTATATGCATGGTATGTGCTTCGCTATGCTCACGCCCATGTTATATATCTCCGTTTGTAGGAGGATATGTGGAGTCATACGTGGCAAGGGTTTTGCCCATGTCCGAATGGTGAGCTCCATAGCGCTAGACTATGTCTGCCGCACATATAGTGCATGTGGGAGGGCTTACAGGGCGACCCACAAGCGCCACTATCAATATTCCCATTTGCATGGTGCGTATGGTGAGGAGGTTCGATGGTGTCCCCATGCGTCCATGTGGGGATCCAAGTGGGGGGATTATTGGCAAATGGTCCCAAGCAATTGTGTTTTGAACCATATGTTGATACCATGGGTGAGCGAAGTTATATACTATTGTGATTACTTTGAACTTGGCATTATTTGCATGTTTTTGACCTCATTTTATGCTCATTTTTGTATTTTATGTGCTCAACTGGTCGGCTAACAGTAAAGTGCCTAGAGATCCGTGAACTATGGTATGTTGCTTATATGTTGGCATATGCTTCGGTGTCGCACCTCACCATATGCCAGAACACGTGGTCACTTTGGCGCGTCACACGAAGCCTCACAAAATTAGGTCTCAAGTTCGTGAGTTGACTTGTGAAGCATGGCATGTATATATCCGGAGCGGTTTGGGAGCCAATGTTGGGATATTCTTGGGCATGGACCTTTGGTCTATATCACCCTTGTATATTACTATCCGGTTTGACACATGCATGGAGCATTTGAACATTTGTCTTATGCATTTTTGAGTATATAGTTGAATGTTGGGCATTATGGTGTGATTTGCCTAATTTTGCTAGGTTGTGAGGTCATCTTCATGGGGCAATTCTCCAAGCCCAATCAGCTCCAAGTCCAACCAAGATTATGTCAGTGTAGGGCATGGTCCTGAGTGCCACTCTAGGCAATGACACGCCGCCTCCCCCTATTGGGTCAGGATTTGGAGGCTTGGGAATGAACACATTTTTGGGGTTTGTGTAGTGACTTTTGGCACATGGCATTTAGTCATCTTATTTGACTTGGTTCAGGGCATCATTTTGGTGAGTCAAGGGGAGGTCTTGAGTCCAGGGAATGAGGGGTCTATGGCTGTGATTGTGTATGTTTCCATCTTTCCCCAATGTTGCTTGATTTGTGTTCATATGCCAATTTCAGGGCTTTTTCCATTATTCTATTGGTGCAATTCTATGTACATGCCCAACGCCCGTGTCTCCGTGTGCACCGTGAGACGACCGGCGTGTTGAGAGGAGTTGTTGAGTGTCAATGCGGGACCTCAAACACCCTTGGAAGCCCTCAGTGTGGATTATTTGGATTGGAGCTATTGTACTTGGTAGTTGGTTATTGCAAGGGATCAGGATTTGTGTGAAGGAGCCATATTTTACTATTTTTTGTGGGAAAATGTGCAGGATAGGGGAAGATCATGCAGAACCTGGTGAGAAGCAAGACCATAGAAGTGACACGAAATGGTGGAAGGGGTACAGCAGGGGCCGGTCCTGGTAGGCACCTTCTTTATGGTAGCAGAGGAGTACCTGCCCCCTACCGCCGCACGAGGGACTTGGGCCCTCATGAGCCCTGCCCAAGGACGCCCCGGGTGCAGATCGTGGATGCCGTGGAGTCGGCGCCGCACTTGGAAGCACGACAAGAGCGAAGATGCTCAGGACGGAGAGCCCTTGTAGGACAAGGGCTAGACATGGAGGACCTGGCCTCAATGTGTGAAAGGCAATGCCACAAGGCTTGCAATCTCCGCTCTGCTGCGGAGGAACTGGAGGAGACTGGCAGCAACGGCAGGGCCCGGCGTTACTGGAAGCGCGGGTCCCCAAAACCCGCGGCGGAAGCCAGGGCGATGAAGACGGATCCCAGCCCGGTGTGGCTGTGGTCAGCTGCAGATTCCGAGGGGCATTCCGATGGCTATCAGACTGCTTTCCCTTCGGAGTCGGAGGAGATGGCCGGACCGCCCTTAAGGGCGCACAGGGCCCCCGAACCCAGCCTGGAGCATGACGCCAAGGCGTTGGAGAGGCCTACCAGAGCCAGAGCGGCACCTGTGGCCCGGCACACGGCGCCAAAGCGGGATGACATGGGCGACACACCCATGGCGGAGGAGTCTGAGTCGCCGGGAATCGTTGGATGCGCCGGATCAGGTGGAAATCACGTTGAGTGCCACTGCGAGCACGTATCCTTCCTCATCGGCAAGTACCAAAAGATCGGGATGGACGCCACCGTGCAGCACCTCGACCGCCTGGACAACCAGAAGGACGGCCTAGAGGAGGACATTGCTGGGATCCTGGATGACCAGTCAGAAGCGGAGAGAGACATGGCGGAGCTGCAAGCGGAGCAGGACCGGTACGATGAGAAGCTGGAGATGGCCCTGCAGAAGCAGCAGCGAGTGGTGGACAGCCTCCTCCACCTGATGGAGGACATGTCGGGACGCCTGAAAAGGCTAGAGGAGTTACGACCCCTCGCCTCGGGTCCGGAGCTTCCGGCAAGGCGGGCAACGGCAGAGCTGGCCGAGCGGGTTAAGACCATCAGGAGGTAGGTTGGTAGGTGCACTCGGTCGTGGAGAGGCGCCCCATGGTTTCCCCTGGCGTCGCCACTGTGACGAACAGGAAGGGGCTCCGCGCGTGAAGAGGGGAGGCGGCTTACATCCCGCTAGACCTGACTGTTGGCCCCCAACAAAGCGGCCCCGGGCAACACCGGGAGGGCTGATCGCCGCCAGCGTGACGTGCTTGTCTCGCCGGGAGGGTGTGCCCCCGTGCTTGCGCACGTCCCCTCCTTTGGACGGAACCCTAGAGGTTCACCGGACTTCCTGGTGTATCCCGTTCCCAAAGCATGCATGCACGTTCTTGGTACTAGGGTTCCGAGGCGCTAGGGTGTCGCACGCTCCGCCTCGAGTCCCAAAGCAGCGCAGGCCTTAGGATGCAGCTCTACCCCCGGTCTCCGGATCTCGTTTGGCCGGGTCATCTGCATGGCACGGGCTGCCTCAGTGCCCGGGCTGTGGGCACTGGGTTTCCTACTGTTGTGCGGCGTTTGTGTTTGGGTCCGGTTGGCGGTTGGGTGTGGGTTTTGTTAACCCCGCCAGTCCTGGCTGGGGTCTTTGGTGGGTGTGTTTGGGCACGGTTTGTGGTGTTGTCCCTCTAGTGTCGGCTGTTTGTGGTGTTCGTGGTTGGGGTTCGGTTCCGGCCTGCTTATGGGACGTGTGTGGTTTCGTGGGCGCCCCGCTTGCCCCCCGCCGTTTCCGGTTCCGGCGTGCGGTGTGGGCGTGTGTGCTGGGCCCGGGTCTCGGCTGTGCCCAGCCCTTCTTCGCTGGGTTGTCGGGGTGTGTTTTTTGCGCTTTTGTTTTTTTTTCCTGTCCCGGGCCTTGTGGTACCTGTCCCTCCATCCCCTTTCTTTCGGGCTGGGCTGGGCGCTCTTTTTTTTTTTTTGCTTTTTTCGGTGTCCCTTTTTCCGGTCGGCTGCTATTCCTGGCTTGGTGTTGCCGGTTTTGGGTGGGTGGTCCCCCTGTGCCTCTTTGGGGGTCCTGTCTTCGGTGCCTTCTGGGGGGGGGGTTTGGCCGCCTCTGGTGGTGTTGGCGGGCGGTTTGGCGGCTGTGGGCTGTTTTCGCGCCTTTTCCCCCTCCCCCCTCCTTTTTTTTTTGGGGGGGGGGGGGGCTTGCCTGTTCCTCCCTCTGCCTTCCCTGGGCTGGTGCACGCACTGGTCTGCATTCAGTGTTGTCTTCCGGGCTGCTGTTTTCAGTTGCGTTCTGTTTGGCCGCGTGCCAGCCCCATGGGTCGGGTGGGCTATGTACACGGTGGGCTCGGCGCCCCTTCCTGCCGTGTTAGGTCCTGGCTCTGCCGGCTGGGCGGCTGCGCCAGGCGGCTGCTTGTGGTTTTGGGTTAGGGGGCTGGGGTTGTTCGTGTCGTTTCCCCTCTGCGGTGCCGGTTTTAATCTTCTGGGTGGTCCGCCACCGTTGTCGCCAGGTGCGCTGTGGCCCCGTGTGTGGCCTGCGGTGCTGGTGTGTGGCGTGCTGGCGCGGCGCCTTCCAGGGTGTGCGGTGGCTGGCTTCGGTTAGTCCTTCAGGTTAGGGTCAGTTGTGTCGTGTTGTGCCGCTCTGTGCCGCGTCGCGTCGCGTCGTGCTGTGGCGCGTTGCACTGTGGCGCGCTGTGGTGCGGTGTGCCGTGGTCTCGCGTGGTCCCGCGGTGGGTCAGTGGAGGTCAGCCTGGCCTGTGTCGTTGTGCGGAGTGCGGGCCGGAGTGTGGCTGGCTGGTGGCTGGGGGGTGCAGTTAGGTGTGGGTGTCTCGCTGGGTCCGTGCTGTGGGGGCTTGGGCGTGCCGCTCGGGCTGGTGGGTCGGGTAGGTCGATCGCGTGACGGTCCGTGGGGTTGCCCTCCCTGGGGGCCTGTGCCTTGGTCCCGTGTCCTCTGGGGGTTTCATTCCCTAGTCCTGGGTGTCGCGGCCGTGCCTTCTTTCTCTTCCGGTGCCTGTGAGGTGGCCCTTGTGGTGGCCGGGGTCGTCGCCTGGCGGTGAGGGCGCCGTGGTGTGCCGTGCGGCGGTGTTCCCTGCGGCTTCCTCTGTGGGTGTGGCCCGTTCTCCCCGTGTAGGTGTGCCCTCCATTCTCCGTGTGGTTTCCGGTCGCCGGTGGGTGTGCGCTGGTGTGATCCACACGGCGTCCGATGCTTGCTTCGGTGGTGTGTGTTGGGGGGTGCGCCCCCGGGTGTCGTGGGGTGTTTGGTGGGGGTGGGGCGGCGCTGGTCCCCCCGTCGTGGTATGCCCTTCCTGGGTGTGGGTCGTGGCGCCTGCCGTGGTGCCCTTTTCCTCCGTGCCTTGGTCCCCGCTCTCGCCCCTTCCTGGTTCTTGGGTGGTTCCCTGCCCCCATGTGGTGTCTCTTCCGGCGTCCTGTCCCTGCGAGTGCATGCCCTCACTTGGGGCCCCTCCGTGCCCTCTTGCCTGAGTGCTCCTTGGTGCCTCTTGCCCTTCCCTTGCCCTTGTCCTGCCCCTTCCTGGTGTGGTGGTGGCGGGAGGGGCGGGGTGGGGAGGGGGCGCCGGCGGCCCAGGCCTGGGGGTGGGTGGCCTGGAGCCACTGGCGGAGGGCTTGGGGGGTGTAGGGGGGGCGGAGGCCCTGGACCGCATCGCGGAGGAGGGCCTCCCATGCCGCTTGCGGCATGATGGCCTCTGGGGCGGCCTCGTTGGGGTTTGCGGGGGTGCGGATGCGCACCTACTCGAAGGTATGCACCATGTTTACCCCTTCGTGCCCTCCCGCTCCCCCGGCCCACTTCACCCAGCGGCGGAGCTCCTGCAGAGCGGGGGGAGACCACCAGGCGAGGTGGGCGGGGGCCCGGGGGGGGAGGGGTCCGTGCCCGGGGTCCTGGAGCGGCGGGGGGAGGACGTCGACCTGCGGTGGTGGCGGGGGTGGCGGTGCCTGGGGGAGCGGGAGCGGCGGTGGCGGGGGCTGGGGGTGGGGGACGGGTACGGGCGGAGGGGGGAACGGGAGGGGGAGGTGGACATGGGGCGGCGGTGGCGCGCTCGGTGGCATCCGGGGGAGCGGGAGTGGTGGTGGCGGGGGCTTGGGGTGGTGGAAGGGTATGGGCGGCGGGGGGAACGGGGAGCCCGGCGGGGCGTGTGGGGGGAGGGGGAGGTGGACGTGGGGCGGCGGTGGCGTGCCCGGCTGCGTCGGGGGGGGCGAGAGCGGTGGTGGCGGCGGCTGGGGGTGGGGGTCTTGTATGGCCGGTGGGGGGAGGGGGAGGCGGACATGGGGCGGCGGTGGCGCTCGTGGTGGTGCCCGGGGGAGCAGGAGCGACAGGAGCGGGGTCCCGGGGGGTTGTGGTGGCACCTGGGGGTGCGGGAGCGGCACGAGTGGGTGGTTGAGGCGCGGTGGGAGTGTGGGCGCCGTGGGCGAGTGTGCCGTGCGGGTGGGGAGCGGGAGCGCCGCCGTTTGCGGGACCGGGCCTCATCGCTCGAGTCGGGCCAGTCCGGAGGCGTCGGCGGCCCCTGGGGGGCCTCGCGCGGTGCCGCCTGGTACTGGGGGGGGGGGGGGGAGGTCCCCCGTCGTCCATGGATCCGCCACGTAGGGGTGTGGTGGCGGCAGCGGCTGGTGGTATGGGTCGAGTGGCTGTCCTTGGCGGGGTTGAACCCGGGGGGCCCCTTCGGCGTGGACGTGGTGGCCGGGGGGGTACGGATACGGTTCCTGGTAGGGGGGGGTCGGCTGGTACGGGGGGGGTGGCCCCTGGTGGTAGGTGGGGTATGCGGGTGGAGCGCTCGGTGGCTGCCATCCCATCCGCTGGTGCTGTTCGTGCACGGGGGGTTGTGGCCCGCCGGGGTAGGTCGATGGGCAGTGGTTCAGGTCGGGGTGGTGTTGGTAGTGGTGGTGGTGGGGCTGCTGGTGGTGGTGGTGTGGGTAGTGGTGGGGCTGGTGTTGCCGGTATGGCCCATGGACCCCTTGTGGGTTTTCCGGTTTCCCTTGTGGGGGTGGGGGGTTGAGCATCGTCGGCAGTCCCCGGGGCTGCACTATGTGGTGGGCAGGGGGGGCGGGTCGGGGGCCGGGCTTGACGGTGACGGTGGTCGAGGGGTCCCACGTCCCTGGGTCGGTTTGGCCGGCGGTGGTGGTGGTTTGTGGGGGATGGATGACGGGGCGCTTGGTGACGGAGATGCGGACGAGGGCTTGGACGGGGTCGTGCTGGGTGGCCGCCTCTGCGGTGGCGGTGGGTGCCGGCGGGAGGGGGGCGCGTGTTGCGGTGGGTGGGGGGTCCTGGCTTGGGTGAGGGTCCGGGCGGGGGTGGTGTCGGGTGGGTTTGTGTCGTTGCGTTTGTGGTGTTGTGTGTGCTCGCGTGGGCGGCGGCTTGGGTTTGGGGTCGGGTTTGGGGTTGGGGTCCGGTTCCAGGTTGAGGAGTACCTCTGTACGGAGGTGTGAGGGTGCCAATGTCGGGTCGGGGGTCGTCCCGGTGCGTTGCCGGGGTGCCCGAGTCGCCTGTGTGGGGGTTGGGGGGTCCGTGTGTGCGGCCCTGGCCTTGGCTTTTGCCGTGGCCTTGAGGATGAGGGCAGCGGGGAGGGGGGGATCGGAGGATGAGGTGGAGGAGGTGGACGAGGCTGAGGATGAGGAGGAGGTTGTGGACGCGGGTTGGGCTGTGATGCGGGCGGGCTTGTGGGCGGCGGGTTCCGCTGCGGCCACGGCGGGGCGGATGGAGGGCATGTCCTCGGGCTGTAGGTTGGGGGCGGGCGGCTGGGGGGGCCCAGTCGTGACCTGGCAGCCCGGCGGGTCGTTCTGGTCAGCAGCAGCGGGGGAGGGAGGCACGGGGCTGTGGCCTTCTCCTTCTGGGCTTGGCTGGGCCCGGGTCCTGCAATGTGCGAAGTCGTGTGGGTTGGCGTCCGCGGGGGGGAACAGTTCGTGTGTGCTGCATTCAGGGGCCGGGGGGGGTGGGCCTGGGTCCTCTGGGGTGTGTGCGGGGGGCGTGGGCGGGCCACTGGGTGGGTTGGGCGTGCCGCGGGGCGCGGGGCTACTCTCGGCGGGCGTGTGTGGGTTGTCGAGTGTGGGGGGCGGTGAAGGGTGTCCGGCGGGTGGGTGTGTGGCGGGCGTGTGCTGGTGTTCGGGCGGGTGGGGGAGGCCCGTGTCGCGGGGCCCGGGGGTGCGCGCGATGGTGGGCGTGTGTGGGTCTCCGGTTGAGTAGCGAGAGGGGAGGGGCATGGGCGGGGATTGTGCGGTGGGGTGTGCTGTGTCGGTGTATGTGTCCGCTTGCCGCGGCGCGTTTGCGTGGGCAGTTGTAGGCCGGGCGGTTTGGAGGAGAAGCTTGCCGCCTTCTGCTGCCGCGGCAAGGATTTCGCAGACGAGCTTGCGTATCTGGTGGACCTCTTGGTCAGTGGTGCGAAGGGGGTATGCTAGCTTTGGGCTAAGACCCGCGCGGTTGAGGACCCTGTGGATGGCGTGGTACCCGCAGGTGAGGGACTGCTGCGGTCTGGGGGGGGGGGTTTGGTCGTGTGTCCGGGCCCGCCTCGACTTGTGTGTGGGCGGTGGGGATGGCCCAAACCCAGGGCACGGTCCCCGTGGGTGGCCAGCGGCGCTGGATCCAGTGGGTTAGGCAGAGCATGGCCGATCCCAGGTGGTAGCCCGCCTTCCCTGAGGTGATTTGGGCCAGGGCGCGGGCTGGGGGCCTGTCCCCTGGCTGGAGGACGCCCCTGAGGACCCTGTGCTGGGTGGTGGTGTCCCTCACTGCCCCTGGTGGGGCGGTCTCTGGGGCGAACATGGTGTCTGTCCCTTGGATGAGCCATTGCGAGCCGGGGGACGTAGCCGCAGCGGCTATCACGTAGTAGTGGCCGCGCTCGAGGACTGTAACCCAGACCTCCGGCGCGGGGTGGTCACTGTCTGTAGGTAGGGGGGGGAGGTCATCGTCTGGGGTGCGGAGGCCGGCGGCGCGGAGGGCGGTGTCGCGGTTTGGTGCGGTGGCCTGTTCCCACTGCTCCGGGCGGTTCGGGTCCGCTGGGTGGTCCGTCTCCGCTGGGGCCCGTCGTAGGCGTACGGTCCCTTGACGCGTGACGTTGATGCCGGTGTCGTGCGTCAGGGCCTGGCCCCACTCGATGGGGGGGATCCAGACGTGCTGGCCCTGGGTGTGTTTGCGGGCTCGCCAGAGTACGAGGTCTACGATGGTCTCGTGGAGGCCGCTGCCTGGGGTGGTCAGGTCCCGGAGGGCTTTGTTGGTGAGCTTGGTCCATTCCTCTTGTAGGCGGTACCAGCCCAGGGGGGTGGTCGGGGCCCTGTCTTGGAGGGTTGCTCGGAGGAGGTCGGGGTCGCGGATGGTGGCCGGTGTGAGGGGGGGGTGCCCCGGGTCCGGGGGGGGTGGGCTGGATGGGCTGCTGGGGTCTTGCGCGTCTACGTCGATGCATGGTTGGCCCTGGTTGGGCTCGGCCAGACTGGGCGGTGCCGGGTGGCTTCTTGGGTGTGAGACGGGTCCCGGGGCGCTGTGGTGGTGTCTTGGAGACCTGTGGATGGAGATGTGGGGCGCGTGCGGGGCGCGGAGTGGGTTAGTGGACGTCTGGGTCATGCACGGCATGGTAATGGATGCGACGCTGCATGTGTTCCCTGGCGGTGGGGTCGGTGAGTTGCTCCGCGTGTGTTAACAGGAGGTGTTTGCCGTGTACCATTTGGGCCGCTGCTCTGCGGACTGCCTCTAGCTGGAGGTGTGCTGCTGCCTCCATGGGGCTTTCTGTGTGTTTGGTGAGGTGTTGGTGCAGGGCCTGTGTCACCGCCCCTCTCATGGTGGCTTCTTTGATCAGGGGGTCCCGAAAGAGGTGTTCGGTGGCCTGGTGTGCGTGGCTGTGGGTTGCCCATCCTTCGTGTTGTCGCAGGGTTTCCGCCGGGGACCAGCCCACTAGCGTGTCCCTGCCTGTATGGAGGGGGCATTTCTTGAAGTGTTCGCAGTCCTCCGGGATGGTGTGGTCGCACGGGCAACGGGTGTGTTCGTCGGGGACGTGGATGTGCTTGCAGGCGAGCCCTCTGGCGACTGTGGTGAGGAATGGCAGTTGCTCCCTGAGGAGCTGGATGCGTCGTTTTTGGAGGTGGGCTGGGACGTTTGCTGCACGCAGCGCTGAGTGGTAGAGGGGGATTTGCAGTCTGTCCTGGAGCTCCTGGATGTGCGCCCGGCTGTCTGCGTCGCCGAGCACGCGGGCGAGATGTTGGATGGGGTTGGGGTAGTGGTATGCTCTGTCGTGGGAGGAATAGGGGGCGTCCTCTGGTACCCAGTCCGGGGTCTGATGGGGCTCGGGTACAGGGGGCACGTGTTGGAGGTGTGTGTGGTTGCGGCCGAGGTCAGGGATCTGGAGGGCTGGTAGGTGTGTTGTGCGCTGTTGTACTGCCTGGTTGTCGACGGTACCATTTCCGTATTGGTGTCTGTGGGACTCTTGTTTCACGATGTGGAGTTGGACGTAGGGGGGAAGGCTGCGAAGGGCTTTCCAGAGCAGCAGTGCCTGGGTGCCGAGGCTCGTCGCGGTGGCTTTGTGAAGTGATTGCCTTGCTATGCGGAGGAGCAGGTGTGTGTCGACAGTGGCGTCTACCACGAACCAGACCCGGACGATGTGCGGGGAGTGGGCGGGTCGGTGGGCCGCGATCTCGGTGATGGCGTTGGCCATGGCCCCTAGCTCCCCGTGGGAGGAGGCCCCATAGGTGGTGTGGCCCGTGTGGTGGTCCATGTGGTAGTGTCCCCTGGTGTGGGTTAGCTGCAGGGTGGCCCCCCCGGTGATGGGCGTGAGGGCGGATTCGCCTGAGGCGTCGGTGAAGAAGAGCCGGTCCGCCGGTGATGGTTGTGGGAGGCGGCATTGGTTCATGGGCAGGTAGGCGTATATGGCAAGGCCCGTGGCGAGGTGGGCTACTGGGATTGTGGGCTGCAGGATAGGGGTGGCGTACACCTCTATTCCTTTGGAGATGATGTGTTTCGCTTGGGGGGACAGGGCTATGAGTCCCTGCTCCGGCTGTCCTTGTGTGAGGTAGGAGTAGATGTAGTGGAGGATGTAGGCTGTGTCGGGGTTTAGGTCGTGGCATGTGAGGGTTTGTCTTCGGTGATCCGGTGTGTGGCAGGAGTGGTGGAGCGGATAGTAGGGGTGCTCGTGCTTGCTTGTTCTGCCTGGCTCGTACATGCTGTAACGGATGGCGACTCCTGCCGGGTCGGGGCGGGGCCATGTGGGTGTAGTGGTGAAGAGCCATTTGGGCGCGTGGTCGGGGTTCGATGCTACCGTGGAGTTAGTGTCGGTGCGGTGGAACCATGGGCTATCCATGCGAAGGCCTGTGGTGGTAGGTGGGTTGTGGGGTGGGTGTGGTGGCGTGCTATGAGGTGTAGTACGGGCCATGGTGTGGTTGGTGCCTCGGGGTCACAGGCTCAACATGTGCGTGGCATGCTCTGGGAATCATGGGGGACCCGTGGTAGGTCTCGGGCGGTCATGTGGTGTTTCGGTATGCGCCATTTTGCCCCGTGGTGAATGACGGTGGTCTGCGCGGGTTTGGCTTCATTCGGGGCCAGTAGTAGGGTTAGTGGTGGGACTGGGCCCGTCACCGGGGGGACGGGTTCGTGTTTCGATCTGGTGGGTGCGTAGGGCGGTGTCACTGGGATGGGTCGGGGGTGTTGCTTTGAGAATTCTCGGTAGGCTGTGTGCATGTCTTTGCTTCCCGGTAGAGTGTGTCGCGCTGCTCGTGCCGTCTGCGTGAGGTACTGGTGGAAGAGGCGGTATTGTGGCAATTCGGGAAGCTGTAGAAAGGGGGTGTGGTGTGCCCCGCTGTGGTGCAGGACCCGCATTTGGGGGAGGGTGACGTATACTACGGTGATGGAGGCCCCGACAAGGTCTATGGTGTGGATGGTGCCCTTGGGGTGATGGTGGAGGTCCCCGCAGAGGACCGCTAGTGGCCCTTCCTCTGGGCACGTGTGGTTGGTGAGTATGGCGTGGTGTGGGGATGGGAGGACAAGCTTCAGGTGGTTCCAAGACCATCAGGAGCGCCATGGCTAAGCCCATGGGCGGCCCTGCAGAGGCACGTTACGCGCCTCCGCGTGTTGACCCGGGTGCGCTGCCGTTTGTTCCCATGTACAGCAAATCCATAATGCTCGGGGAGCAAGCGGCACCGGCTGGGTCCATGCGGGAAGAGCACGTAACCACGGACCCGAGGAGCCTGACGGTACAGATGCCCCACGCCGCCCAGGATCCACCGACCGCTATGACTGCCCATGCAGTTTATGCGGAAGAGGAGATCCAGACCATGCAGGGGCGAACCATGGGAAGGGCCGACGGACATGGTCGAGGCCATCCAGGCGGAAACCTGTGGGTGAAGGACCCCACTACGGGGATATGGACAGCCGGTGGAGCACGTCCTTCCCGCATCCCAAATTCCATGGGTTCAGGCCCAACTGGACCGCACTCCATGGAGGAGAGGGATGTACGAGGAGTGTACTCACACCCCCCGGCCACAGGTGGTATCCGTCTCGGTAGAGTGGTGGCTGCGGACGTCGGAGACGCCATCAGGATTGACGACCTCAGGGGAATCAAAATCCCCTACTACGATGGCAACCCCTCCAACCTGGATGACTTCATCCTGGATTGGGAGGACTTCGCCGAGGAGGTCCTCGGCGAGATGAAGGGAGTGCCAAGGGACAAGTGGGTATGTGGGACATTCCCACACAGGCTGGCGCAGGACCTGAAGGAGGAGCTCAGGGGTCAGATCCGCGATGAATTGATCCAGACGGAGCAGGCCTGCCTCCAGTGGCTGGAGGACGAGGATCGAGTGGACGCCCCCAACCAGAAGTTGGAGGATTTGTGGTCCATTCCGCTGCCGCTGGAGCGCGGGGAATTGAGGGTCCGAGAATGGAATCGGTACATCCGCAAGTACCGAAGAAGCCTCAAGCTGGTGGAGGACTGGAATGAGTCCAGTGAGATCCGACACCTGCTGAAGGACGTCTTCCCCGGCCACTGGAAGAGAAGGGTGGATGACGAGGAGATCAAGAGAGCAAAGAAGCGCGTGGCCGTACGGATCATGGCATCGGAGGACACCCACGCCGGAATAATGGAGTTTTTCCGGCGAAACCTCGGCCAGCTCAGCCGAATGTTGGGGTTGAAGAACGCCGTCTACGTGGAGGTATTCGGCGACACGATGGGGCAAAGGCTGATGCGCCTCAATAACGCGGAGTGTAGGCGCGGAGAGCCGCTGAGGATGCAGGTCATCTTCGCCCGCATGAGCCTGGACGAGATTGTGAAGTACATCACGGTGGAGCTGAAGCTCAACGCCAAGAACGAGGCCCACGTGCAGGATCGACAGGGCCATGGACATCGAGGTCATCAGGAACATTGCCAACGCCGAGAGGTCAAGGAGGACACCGTCGGCACCGCGGAGGAAGGGAGTGGAAGCGGCCAAAATCTCTGGACCGCGACCACCCGAGAGGATCAGGAAGAAGCCCACTTCTTCGCGTCCCTGGCGCACAATATGAAGAAGCATGGGCAGGACAGGTCCAGGTGGAACCCCCTGGACCCAAGGACCAAGAACCGCAAGGAACCGCGGAGGATCGGGAACCCGCCGCTCTCGTTCCGCGAGTACAGATCACAGCACGACGGTTGCTGGGTCTGCTATGGCAAAGGGAACAACCATGCACATGACCGAGGGCATTGCAAGGTATATGAGGAAGACAAGAAGACGTACTTCGCCGCCCATCCCGACAAGAAGCCCAAGGAGCAACGAATTGCCGATTGGAAGGCAAAGGGCGGAGACGGTGGAAAAGGCCAAGGAAAGGGCCAAGGGAAAGGCGAGGAAAAGGCTATGGTGGAGGACCCGACCCAGACTTACGCGTGAGGCCGATCGAGGAGGTTGCTGAGGACATGTTGAGGACGTTGGAGGGACTCAAAGCCCAGCAACGTGGTGGACAAAACCTGAGCGGATGGCAGCAGGAGGGAGCTGCGGCAGGCCACGTCTAGAGGAGCCCCCATGGGAGTGGGACCCCGGAGGCCTCTCCTCCGAAAATCAGTGGAATCCTAGAGAAAGCGAAGGCACATCGGGTGCCAAAGAAGGCCCCAGAAGAGCCAAAACCACTGAGTTTCGCCACTCCCAACCCCTGTAGCGCCCTGCCAAGGGAAGTGTATGTGGGCAAGGGACGTGGCAAGAAAGAAGGAGCGACCACGGAGAGCCCCGTGGACGGGCAGGACCAGCCGAGGATCTACACCATCCGTGACCATACCCTCGAAGTCCTGATGCACCCAGAGGTGCTAGAGTTGCATGCCGTGAGAGTCGTCCATACACCGCAGGGTGACGAGCGGCAGTTGCACTTGAAGGTGCGTGTACGGTGCGGACAAAAGAAATGCCTGGTGGATGTTTTGTTGGATACGGGTGCCCAGGTGAGCCTGGTCCTGAGAGGGTTGTTCAAGGAGGAATCCTAGCATGCCAGCCGTAGACCGGTACGCCTGAAGGTGCCCAATGGAGAGATTATGGCTGGTCGCACCCATGAGGCCACTATCAGTATGGAATTCTGGGAGCATGAGCGCTTGATCCCCCTGATTTGGCGAAGAGAAGCACTCTATCCGGGAATTTCTATGTGGCCGACATTACAGATTCAGATATGATCATGGGGTATGACTTCATGGTGGGGAATGCCATTGGAGCCCTTCCCCATCGTGCAACGCTGGTCCGGGAGGATGATGAATGCCTTACATGGCTGTCCACGGACTATGCATGCAGATCATCCCAATGGAATGCTGACGAAGAGGATCGGATCATCCAAGCGGTGCAACCTGTGGGTGCCAAGTCCAGAGGAGACCGCGGAGTTCAGCTCACGTAGTATGGAATGGCGCTGCAGGTGTATGCCAGGATGATTCAGACGCTGGGAGCCGAAGCGCCCGAGACGGACGTCTTCGCTTACCAGGATGCCCCACTTTTGAGGAAGTGTAGGAGGCATTGGCATCGAGGAGACTGAGCCTGGCACAGGCATTGGGGTTTGAAGGAGTGGGGGCCCATGTATTGGCATGGCTCCCTGGAAAATACCAGATGTACGGTGGAGAAGATCGTCGCGGATAGGGCGAAGGGGATCCTGGTCATAACCGGCATAGGATCCACCCCATGTCCGCTGGAAGGTCTCAAATCGAAGCTGGATTCCATCACCCTGAACGAGATGTCACTTGGGCCAGAGGAGGAGTTGTTCATCGACGCCAAGTGTTTATCAATGCCCTCCCCGGTTCAAGCATAGGGTACCAAGGCTTTCTTGGTGGATGGGGCGCAAGCCCTGCCCACGGGTGATGAAGCATTCATCCGCAGGGTTGAGGCGGTGCCCATGCGGGTCATGTTTGAGCCCAAGGAGCGGACGGATCAGCCAATGGATGGCATTGACGTTCTGTCCCACGCGGAGATCGACCACGTCGTCAACTACATGCGGATTCGGATGCACGACTGTGTGGCAGCCAAGAAGGGGCGGGCCATGGTCACATCTCGGCATTGGTGGGATGACAAGATGTTGGTCACCGGCAAGTACGAGACGGATGAGTTTGTGGCGAGGGTCATGGATCACATCGCGGACCAATATGATGGTCCGGTTGGCTCGGACCCGCCGACGTGGGATTTTCCAAGAATGGGGGCCGGTAGCGACAAGAACTCAACTAATGCCGCAAATTTCCGAAGATTATCGGTCGGAAGCGCGCCCCACGACGATGAGGACGGCATATCGGACGAAGAGAAGTCGGACTCGGACCCGGAAGAGGCCTATACCGCAGTGCGGTCGGTTGTATCGATACTGAAGCAAGCGGCTGAAGAGGCCCAGGAGAACCCGAAGGTCGCCGAGCTGAAGGAGAGGCTGATAAATGCCTATCCGCGGCTATTCAGTGGCGTCGCCAACAAGAACCCTCCAGATCGTGGGAGGTTTGGCACAGCCAGGATCAAGCTGAAGCCGAACCCCAAGATCTATCGTCATCAGGAGTACCAACTTCAGGCCGATCGGGCCGAGGCCATGCAGAAGTTGTTGGCCGAGTTTATTGAGCGGGGCTGGATCGAACCCTCCGACAGTGAGTGGGAGAGCCCAGCCTCTACCGTGCCCAAGAAGGAGAAGGGCGAGTGGAGGTTGGTGGTTGATTACAGGGATTTGAACGAGCAAACCGAGCGCAACTCGTACTCGCTTCCTCTGATCTACACCATCCTCTGAAAACACCAAAATAAGCGGATCTTCACGGTGTTAGACCTGAAACACGGCTATCACCAGATGCCGCTACACCCGGACTCCAGGCCCTGTACAGCGATGTCGACGCCGCTCGGGCCCATGCAGTGGAAAGTGGTGCCTATGGGCGCCAAGAATGGCAACGCCGCTTTGCAGCGCATGATGGAGGACTTACGCGGGACTGTGCCGACCCCTTTGTGGATGACATCATCATCGGGTCCGGGACGGAGGACATGACTGAGGACGAGCTCATCGAAGCGCATGAGAAGGATCTGCGCCAAGTGCTCAGCGAGCTGGACAAGCACAACATGGTGTGCAAGCCCACCAAAGTCTCACTCTTCGTGAAGGAAGTGGAGTTCGCGGGTCACGTGGTTGGTCACGGGCAATGCCGTCCCATGCCCGGGAAGCTGGCATCCCTGCACCACTGGGAGAAGCCCCAGACCATCAGCGAACTCCGATCCTTCATGGGGTTTCGCAATTACTATTCGGGCTATGTCCAGATGTATGCAGAACTGTCAGGGCCGCTGCACAAACTGTGGGCAAGTTCGATGGCCGGAAGGGGAGCAAGAAGACGCTTGCCTGGGCCCCTGAGGCCGAGGATGCGGTCAGCCGCCTGAAAGAGCGACTCCTGGGGCAGCTGGGGCTATTCCTGTTGGACCCGGACAAGGGATTCGTGCTACGGACAGACGCCTCGGACTATGCTGTAGGGGTAGTCCTGGAGCAGGTCCGGGACGACGGGTCGCACGTACCCGTGGCGTTTTGGAGCCGGATCCTGGCCGAGGGCCAATTTCGAACCTGGACCGCGAGGGAGAAGGAGACGCACGCCATTGTTTGTGCGCTGAGGAAGTGGTCTGGCCACATCGGATTACAACCGGTGGTGGTTTGTACGGACCATCAGTCCTTACAGAGCTGGCACAATTCTCCTAGGAGCATGTCGACACCCCCTCGGGACCGGCAGCAAGGAGGGCCCGATGGCATGAGACGTTCGCCAAGTTTGACCTCAGCGTCGTGTATGTCCTGGGGAAGGACAACACTGTGGCAGACTGCCTCAGTCGATGGGCCTACCCCGCAGGCAAGGCATGGATGGACATATCCAGCCATGGGGACGCCAAGGAGACCAAGGAGGCCAAGCGCATCATCGAGATGGAGAAGGCCATAGAGCAAGAGGGGGTCAAGTGCTTTGTGGTGATTGCAAATCGTACAGACCTGGCCAATTTCTGGGGCCCCCGAGTCCAAGCTATTCGAGAGGAAACCCTCGAGCAATGGATGGTGGCCCCAGTAGAGCTAGTCAGGTCGGTGCTGACAGAGGACTGGTCGGATGACTATGCGGCATCCGACCACTGGAGCAGGTACTGGAATGCCATGAGCGCCCCGTCGGACGACGAATGGCCTGAGGGCTTGACCGAGGATGGGGATGAATTATTCCTCAAGGACAGGCTATTGGTCCCTGAGAACCGAATGGAGGAGCTCATTGACCACTGGCATAACGCCCAGCTCATGCATGCTGGTCGGGACAAGATGCAGCAGGACCTGGAGTGGCGCTTCAAGTTCCCAGCGGGGTAATACGCCATCCTGGACATGTACTGCAGCAACTGCGCCGTGTGTCGGGCTACGAAGAGCCCCAACCATTCCACAGCGGGCAACCCGGTGTATACAGCTATATCGGAGGCCCCTATGCGGTCCGTGGCCATGGATGTATTCGCCATGCCTGAAGTCACCATGGAAGGAGAGACCTACGACTGTGTCATCCTGGCGGTGGATAGGCACAGCGGGTATATCGTGGTGGTCCCCCGCAAGAATTTCAAGAAGAAAGACAGGAAGGACAAGCATGGAGTGTGTCTGCAGGCCAAGACCGTCGCTAATGCCATGATCAGGCATTCGCTGACGATTTTTGATGTCCCAGCTGTCATCTGCAGCGATCGGGGCAGTCAATTTGTGGGGACGTGGATCAAGACAATGTGCACGCACATGGGGATTCGGCATGCCAAGACCGTGGCGTACCACAGCCAGTCGAATGGCCGGGCTGAGGTGGCCGGGCGGCAGATGTTCAAAAAGTTCCGCCAGCTGCACATTGACGAACCGGGCCGGAATCGGTACAATTCGCTGTGGAGAGTTCTCCAGGCGTACCACGACCTTCCAGGGCCCACTGGACTGTCGCCCCACCGTATCCTGTTCCTACGGATTCGAGTGTCACGCACTCTCCCGTGGTTGAACCGTGGCAAAGTGGCCCGGGATGCGAGTGCTATGATGGCTGAGGCGGACGACACGGCGGCCAAGGTGTCCAAGGCACTTCAGGACGAGCATGAGAAGACGGCCAAGTACTTCAAGCAGGGAAAAGTCCAGAAATATGCTCTCAGAGACACCGTATGGGTGGAGCGGCACCACAAGGCTGTCCTGTCCAGGCATCGGCAGGCGTCTTGGTATGTTCCGGGGGTAATCGTTCGGAAGGTCGGGCAGGATGTGTATGCGGTTCGTGTGGGGGATACCGAGATCCTGGACCGCGACCATACCCAGCTCCGTCCCCGAGCACCAGACCCCAGCGGACGCCCCGTCACCTTCGAGTTCACAGCCGGCGATGTGGACTCGGATGACGAGGGTCAGGACGACGACTTCACTGCCAAGAGGATCCTGATGGACATGCCGGACCCGGGGACGCCTGGGGGGAGGCTATATAAAGTCCGTTGGAAGGGATTCGCCGCATCCAGGGATTCGTGGCAGCCTCGGAGCAGCTTTGTGCCGAGATATACCACGGTCTGGATGGATTATCTAAGAAGAAAGAACATTTCCTTGGATGTCAAGGACGTGTTGGTCCATTTGGTGGCTGCAGCAGCACCGTGATGGATCCACCTTGGCATTTTTGTTTGTTTTTGTGCTTGGGAGACGGGTGGGGGCGTTCATCCGGGGATTTTTGGGCCTTGATTGGGCATATACCCCCTTCACTCGGTCTCCACATATATATTTCATTGTGGTATACTTATTTAGGTCGACCGACGACGTTTCTCTATCTTTGATCCCCTTGGTCCATGTTGTAGATCAAGAGGACACCGGATATGGCGGAGGGCACCGACTATGAGTGTCCTCACCCCTCCCTTGGGGCATGGGGGACGCCTACGCTGTATGTGGGGCCTCCATGTGTCCTTGGGACATGGGGGGGGGGTTTGAGCCCATTGGAGTCCTCCCATCCTCTTATCAATGACTTCCGAGCGGATACAACGCTCTGAGAAGGGGGGTGAAGCCGGTTCGGACCCCCATGGCAATCTTTGGGTCACTTGGGGTGTGTATCTATGGGCCGGCAAGCCGCCATTGGCTGATATCATACTCTTCCATCCACCTGACCTAATCTGATGTGATAGTGTGATAGGTTTGGGCATTCCAGCTATGAGCGGGCATATTCAATACCGAGGCGCCGCCGGCTGAGATTTTTATATCAGAATATCAGGAATCAACAGGGTTTTTTTATCATAATGCTTCCGTAAATTTTCAGCTACCCGTTCTGATTGTCAATGTATCGGCGACTGTCAGTTGGCTCGCGATTTTGCGGTAACCGATTGGTCAACTGTTATTTCCAGATATTTTAGCGGAAACCCCGATGAAGGGTCAGATTTCATCAGAAAAGGGTTGGTTGCTTCCGCATTTTCCATGTTATACCCTCGCAAAATTAATCCGATTTTTCAGACATTCAGAACCTGATATTCGACTTCGAGGTCGCCGCACTGGATATGATGAATTTTGGGTGGTCCTACATTTTTCCCCGATCACGAATCAACCTTCCTTTTGTTGTCTCCTTCATTTTTCTTGGGGATATAGGCGAAACAAAATTGATTCGTGAGGCCACTTTGAAAGGTCATATCTCCGACTCACGGCGAGGACTTACAATTTTGAGATATCGGCTAGAATTGCCTTGGTCTCAACTTAATCTGGGAAGCGTCAAACGCCCTTGATGTGTACACATGCTTGGTGTAGCAAGGGATAATGGTCACGAGGGTAGAAAGTGATATATAACTCTTGGACCATGCAACCGAATATTTTAATGCGACTTTCGAGTGTACCTCATGAGTGTTGGTGTTGCATAGAAATTTTCTTTGGGTTCCTATGTATTTTTAACGTGAAGTTATGTCCATGGAGGGGCATGGCATACCATGGTGGGAGCCACTTTTTAAGGGTATGTGTTATATGCATGGTATGTGCTTCGCTATGCTCACGCCCATGTTATATATCTCCGTTTGTAGGAGGATATGTGGAGTAATACGTGGCAAGGGCTTTGCCCATGTCCGAATGGTGAGCTCCATAGCGCTAGACTAAGTCTACCGCACATATAGTGAATGTGGGAGGGCTTACGGAGCGACCCACAAGCGCCACTATCAATTTTCCCATTTTCATCGTGCGTATCGTGAGGAGGTTCGGAGGTGTCCCTATGCGTCCATGTGGGGATCCAAGTGGGGGGGTTATTTGCAAATTGTCCCAAGCAATTGTGTTTTGAACCATATGTTGATACCATGGGTGAGCGAAGTTATATACTATTGTGATTACTTTGAATTTGGCATTATTTGCATGTTTTTGACCTCATTTTATGCTCTTTTTTGTATTTTATGTGCTCAACTGGCCGGCTAACAGTAAAGTGCCTAGAGATCCGTGAACTATGGTATGTTGCTTATATGTTGGCATATGCTTCGGTGCGGCACCTCACCATATGCCGGATCACGTGGTCACTTTGGCGTGGCACACGAGGCCTCACAAAATTAGATCTCAAATTCGTGAGTTGACTTGTGAAGCATGGCATGTATATATCCGGAGGGGTTTGAGAGCCTATTTTGGGATATTCTTGGGCATGGACCTTTGGTCTATATCACCCCTGTATTTTACTATCCGGTTTGACACATGCATGGAGCATTTGAACATTTGCCGTAGTTACCTTTGAGTATATAATTGAATTTTCAGCATTATGATGTGATTTGCCTAATTTTGCTAGGTTGTGAGGTCATCTTCATGGGGCAATTCTCCAGGCCCAATCAGCTCCAAGTCCAACCAAGATTATGTCAGTGTAGGGCATGGTCCTGAGTGCCACTCTAGGCCATGACAAGCCACCTGCCTCTTTGGGCTAGGATTTAGAGGCTTGTGAGTGAACACATTTTTGGGGTTTCTGTAGTGACTTTTGGCACATGGCATTTAGTCATCTTATTTGACATGGTTCAGGGCATCATGTTGGTGAGTCAAGGGAAGGTCCTGAGTCCAGGGAATGAAGGGTCTATAACTGTGATTGTGTATGTTTCCATCTTTCCCCAATTTTGCTTGATTTGTGTTTATATGCCAATTTCAGGGCTTTTTCAATTATTCTATTGGTGCAATTCTATGTACATGCCCAACGCCCGTGTCTCCGTGTGCACCGTGAGACGACCGGCGTGTTGAGAGGAGTTGTTGAGTGTCAAAGCGGGACCTCAAACACCCTTCGAAGCCCTCAGTGTGGAATATTTGGATTGGAGCTATTGTACTTGGGAGTTGGTTATTGCAAGGGATCAGGATTTGTGTGAAGGAGCCATATTATACTGGTTTTTGTGGGAAAATGTGCAGGATAGGGCAAGATCATGCAGAACCTGGTGAGAAGCAAGACCATAGAAGTGACAGGAAATGGTGGAGGGCGTACAGTAGGGGACGGTCCTGGTAGGGACCTTCTTTACCTGGCCCTCAATGCCTGGATCTTGGGGCACTCATCGGACTCCGCCTTGGCCTTTCCGGGCACCCGAACCACTGAGCTTACTTGCGGGGTACCGCCGCATGGTTTTGGCTCCGGTGGTCTCCCCAGGTGGCCCAAACGGCCATCTCTGGTCTTGCCTCGGAACAAGTCACCGTAGGTGGGTGGGTTCCCGCCAATTGGCTCATCCTGGCTGGACATGTGGTCCAGCACCCTCCTTACGAAGGTATCCCCATCATAGGAACCAGAGACAATGGAGTCCACTTCCCACCAGGCTTTGTCCTGGCTCTTGCCTTCACGCTGGCTTCCCCAGTCGTGAAAGGGCTGATCCATATACCCCCGAACCAGGTCCAGCTCCTCTTCGGTTAGGAGGTCTTCTGATTATCCGATGTCAACAGGGGAAACCGCAAAGCATTGCCTCCAGGGCTCCGCTATGATGCGGTTGACACACACGAAGTCGGTGATGTCGGCCTGCTCAAGGCCCCCATCCACATAGTGGAATTCCGTTGGCCATCTCTGGGGTGGCTTGGGCTGTCCCTTAGCGTCTTGATAGACGCTCTCTCCAGCTCGTAGGGCGACCTTGTTTAAGGTCATGTTGGTCAGTGAGACCACCAAATCTGGTGTGCCTTCCTCCTCGGTGCATCCCATAGGAACAACCAGCACTGCCTTGGAGCGGTCATTGCGAATCTTCGCTACCGCCCTTGGAATGTCGCATGGGGGGCAATGGATCCACATCAAACCCTGATGCGGACCCCAGTGCTTCTTCCACGCGGAGTCCTGGGCGCTCCAGTACTTCTCACAAACCCGAAGATGGGTGGAGGTTTCTGAAGAGAACGCATCCACGGCCAGATCCGAAGCTCCCAGGTCCCCAACCACTCGGCTCGCCACTTCCGGCATTACGCCGTACTCCTGGTTTGCTGCCCCAACTGGCTCAGTCCCCAGCGCGGCTATTTTGAGCTGATTGCGTTCTGGGTGGATCCATTGACACTCCACCTGGTGCTCAGATGACAAGAGCCACAAGAGCTGGTTGTCCTGGTACAGGGTCATGGACGCCTAGGCCGGGAGAACGCCGGAGTCCGTCTCCATCATAAAGTCGTACCCAACGATCATGTCCCAGTCCATCTGGGCCTCGTAGAAGCGACCTTGCAGGAGGATTTCCTTGCCGAGGTCAGGGCGGCTCAGCTCACGGAGGTTCAGAAACTGCAGCCCAATGGCCGCTTCCCTCGTGCCTCCCACCATGTACTGGCCGTTCGCCACCTTCAGCCTGACAGGCCTCCGAATTTTTTGTCAAGCACTCTGGCGGAAGTGGGCCAGCCTTGACCAGGCTGACTTGAGCTCCCGTGTCAACCAACACGTCGAAGACCTTCTCCACTTCCCCGCATAAGGGACAGACCTTAAGGTGCAACTGCCGCTCACGCCCAACACGGCGCACGGCGTGCAAGCTCAGGATCTCCGGCCGCTCCAGAAGCTCAAAAAGCGACTGGTGCAGGTCGTGGACAATTGGCTCAGGCTGCCCATCTGCAGCATCCAGCTGCGCACTGGGTGATCCTCCGAAACTCTCGGAAAGATCTTGAAGCACATCAAACACGTTATTGGTCGCGAAGGATGGACAGGTGCAAGGGTTCGTGCCTTCACTTGCCCCCACCCTGCCACTGCGACTGTCTTTCGTCTTGGGTGCCAGACCGGGCCTTCTGCCCGCGGCAATCCCTTTGTGCTCATTGTCTCCCGAATGGGATGGTGTGGCGTCTCCCGCAACACCATCCTGCAACCGCCCTAGCTGGGGCCCTTGGCTGCAGGGGCTCCGCTAAGGGGCGTCGCTTGTGGTAGCAGGGGTACTCTCCTCCGCATCAACCTCCTTGACACTCTTCTTCTTTCCCCCTTTCTTACCCTCCTTGTCCTTGTACTTGTCCTTGTCGTCCGACTTGGGAAGCCAGGACCTCTTGATCTCCTGGATCTCCTTGGCCAACTCGGTCCTCACCGACATCAGCTTAGAGAGCTCGTCCTTGGTGACCTCCACCTTGTTCTCCCGGATACCCACGGCTGCACGCTTTTTCGACCCGTGCACCTTCTTGTAAGCCTCCGTGTCGGCCTTGTGGATGGGACACGCTCGGTGGTCATGGTTGAACCCTTTGTTCCTTCCATAACACACGAAACAGCCCTGAGGGTGAGCTCGTAGGAACTCCCCAAAGGACAGCGGAGGGTCGCCCATGCGGCGTGGCTCCTTCTTCTCCTTCTTCTTCCCACCCTTCTGCAGGGGCTTCCAGCTTCCCCGGTTGCTCCCCGCGTTCGGGGTGTTGGCTACAAAGGCACAGACGGCTGTCTCGGCGGGCTCATCGTCGTCGTCTTCATCGTTGAGGTCCTCACCGGCTTCGGTTCCCACTGGGTCCATGGCAGATTTCCCGCCCGACCCTTTGCCAACATAGTTGACGTCACGGTCGCCAGCCTTCAAGCCCCGGGTGTGGTGGAGATTCCTGTACTCTTTGGGTACCTCCTCCCCGACCCACTCCAAGACCTCGTCGCAGGTCATTCGCACCGGGATGGCCTGCAGACAGAGGGTCTGGCCGCCCATAGCACACTCGTCAAGGCGCAACATCGCGGTCTTCCCGCGATCGCCCTGTGACGGTGATGAGGAGGGAGTTCCGCAGCTCTCGCCGCTTGACATCCCGCGCCACATGCTTCTTTGTCCAAGCCAACACGTTTGGATGATACTCCCTGGGGAGCATCATCTTGAACGTGTGGTTGAACTTGGCTCTCTTGGCTTCCTCCTTGGTGACTCTCTTGATCCATGCTTCCGGCAGCATGGAGAGCAGGCGGGCCTGCTCGTCAACCTCATTCCAGTCCTCCACGTTGCGGCGGAAGAGGGTGTATTGCCCCCGGAAGTCCCGCCAGTCCCGTAGGCGGATCTCCTGACCATCATGCTGAAGCTTGACGGCCCTCCACCGCTTGGCAGCCACCTGCAGAGCGTCCACCCGCTCCTGCTTGTTGAGCCACTTCTTGGCTTCCTTGAGGGTCTTGATTTTCCCCTCCTTGGTCGCCACGAAGTATAGCTCTTGGAGCACCTCCAGCAGGCGCCACCTGAATCGTTTGAAGACATATTTCTCCGCCTTTGCGAGATCCATGTCTTCAGTGACGGTCATCCCCCAATCGTCCAGCTTCTCCAAGAAGCGGTCAAGGTTGAGGGGGTTGCCATCGTACGTGGGGGGCTTGGTGTCCTTCAGGTCTTCCCACACGGCGGCATCCGAGGCCTTAGAGACCATGAACGCCGGCCGCGAGGTCGACCGAGGTTCCCATCGGCGTCCCCCACGGACTCCCACGGCTGCCACTTCCATCTCCTCCGCGGTATCCATGTCGCTACGCCGTGGTTCCCCAATGCACGCCGAACCTAGATGTTCACGCCGTACTCCTTCCATGTATACCTCCTCATCATGGCGCTGGCGGCTGCGTTCAGCGGCCTTCCGTTGTACACCACGCGGCAGGGTAATGCCGAACTGCTACAGGTCTTCCTCGCCTCCGCCGACATCCCATCCCACGTCCCCTCTGGGGACCTCATCTCTGAATCCACCGTAGCCCCCCAGCCATCGGGACTGGCTCTGGGACTGGTGCGGGGCGTGGTGGGCGTACCGGTGTCCGCATTGGAGCACGGCGGTTGTGGTACTCCGCACTGAGCCACTCGTCACGCCACTCCTCACTGCCACTGCCGGGCGGCACACGCTCGTTACGGCGGCCCACGCTATGATGAGAGGGGGCGCTAGCGCTGTGGCGATTCCGCGGGGCTCCGCCGGGGGCGTGGGCTCTGCCCGGACCTGGTCCCGGTCCCCAGCCGTTGTCCGACAAGCTGGATTCCAGGGGTGGGTGGTCGCTGCTGACGCTCCAACAGCCTTCCAGCCTGTCCAACCTCTGCTGCAGGCTATTGATGACCTTGTTCAGCAGCCTGGTCTCGCCCCTGGCGATGTCCAGCTCCCTCTGGGCGGCGATGGCGACCTTGGCGATCTTGACCATCTCCGTCTTGGCGATGTCCAGCTCCTTCTGTGCGCTCGCAGCGACCCTGGCAAAGCGTATCATTTCGCTTTTGCCCGTGTCTACCTCTCGCTCGAGGGCCTGGACCCTCCTGCGGAGGTGGACAATCCACCGCCAGGTGGCTTCCGGGTCACCATCTTCCGGTGGGCCCTCGGGGTCCGCAGGGGGTCCTCCAGGAGGCCCCCTGCTGGGCCCACCTGGTCCAGGGGGTCCTCTGCCACCAGGAGGCCCGCCTCTGGGGTGTCCACCTGGTGGACGTCCTCCAGGGGGTCCTGATGGTCCTCAGCCAGGGGGTCCTGGCGGGTCTCAGCTGGGTTGCCTTGGTGGGTCCGAGGATGGGGGCTTCTCCGTGTAGTCGAAGTCCATGTCATCATCCTCGTCCATGTTGCCCCACCTGGCTGTCTCGGTCTCCCACGCAGTGGACTCCGAGCTCCGGTAGGGAGGAGGGAGATCCTCACCCTCACCCTCCGGGTCCATGGGGACGTCTCCGCCTCCTCCGCCAGCCATTCTCCGGCGATGTCGGCGGTCTCGTTCGTCCCCATCGCTGGCCATAAAGAAGGGGTCGGAGTCGTGGGTATGTCTGCCCGCTGGCCTCCGTGCCCTCTTGGCAGTGTCGTCCTCCTCCAGGTCCAGCTTCATCTTGGAGGAGGCGTCTCCTTCGAAGAGCTTTCGAAGGGTCTCCACTCTGGATCCTCCCGGGGGTGTCTCCCGCTGAAGCTTGGCCTCCGCCTCCTCCATTCCGGCGGCTGTGGCTGCGGCAGCTCGCCCTTCGGCCTTATCCCGGGCAAGGGCAGCCTCGGCTTCCCGAGCCCGCCGCAGCCGCGCCCTCTCAGCTTCTAACGCTGCCAGCTTCGCCTCTGTCTTGGCCCTCTCCTCAGCGACCTTCTGTCCTGCGGCTTCAAAGGCGTCCTTCCTGGCTGCGTCCGCTTGGGCCTTGGCCGTCGCTTCGGCGTGAGCCCTTTACTCCGCCTCCTTCCTTGCCCTCTCTTGGGCAAGCGCCTCCTCCAACGCTTTCACCTCGGCCTCCTTACGGGCAATGGCCTCCTGGGCCAAGCAGGCTTCCTAGGCGGCCGCCGTCTCCTGCGCGGCTGCCGCAACCTCACTCCTGACCCGGGCAGCCGCTGCTTCCTGTGCAGCTGCAGCCGTGACTCCGGCCGCAATGGCCGCCACGGTCGAGGCATGGAAGGCCATGCCTCTGCCCCACTCTGCAGCCTCCTGCTGGGCGATGCGGACGGCACCCTTCACGGCAGCGTTCTGCTGCTTGGCCCGTTGCTGGGCAACCCGAAGGTTGCAGGGCACCCCGCAGGCACGCTCGCAGGCGCGGGCCACGTCCCTCTGGTGGGGGGCAACGCTGCTGCTGGAGCTGGCCTCGTCGGCCGGCCCCCTCCCACGGTGGGCCGACTCCACGTCGCTGCTGGGGCCTGACTTCCTCAGGTGCAGCTGACGGGGCTTGGCCTTGGCCTTCTTGGCGACTTCAAAGAAGTCGCCAAGGGTGATGTGGCCGGGGTGGTGACCGCCACTGGCCTGTTGGGGGCTGGGGGCTGGGGTTCCGCCCTCTGTCTCGTTCTCCGCGGCTTGGGCGGCTTTGGCGGCCAGGGATTCCTGGTACTCCCGCCATTTCTTGTTCCGCTTCCTGTCCCCGGCAGATCGCTTCTCCTTCCCAGGGGACGCGCTGCTGTTGCTGCCCTGCAGCATACGCTCGTCCCCAGGTTCTCGGAACTTCTTTTCGATCATGTCCCATATAGAGACGTTCATCGTAGCGCCCGACGGGTACTCGTTGGGGTCCTCGTCATCCTCAATCCCGTCGGGGCGCAGCCTTTCGCCGGGCCTGTCCGGGCGGGTCAAGACCCTCTAGCGCTTCTGGCGGAAGCGGGAGGCGTATCCTTCTACCCGCAGCCAGTCTTCCACTGCCTGCAGGCGGTCGGCGCCCATATCCTCGCGGAGCTCGAAGCTCCCGGGCATGCCGCCTTCGCACTGAGGGTTGCTGTGGCGGTAGTGCTGCCCCCACACCAACCCACGCAGTAGGTACACAGCATGGGGGTGGGGCAGCGGCCACGTCTTGCCTGCCTCCTGCCAGTTCACCATCGACGCTCGTGTCCCTCGATGGACTAGTCCTGGGGGTGGCTGTTGAAGCGGTTGTTGCGGTCCACTCTATCTACAGGGCTGGGACCCAGACGCCCAATGGTGGTTGTGGAGGTGGGTGATGCAGCTGGGAGTGCGGCCGGTACTGGTCGGCCGAGGGAACTCGCTGACGTCAGAGTTCCGGTCGCTACACCTCCTTCATGGACTCGGTGCTGTCGCTGACGCTCGGCACGATGCTCCTGGCGGCGCTGCGAAGCCCGTGGTGCTCGGGGTTCAGGTGGCCCCAAGTGGCACGCGAGGGATGGGTAACCCCGCGGCGGTGGGACGCTTTTGACGCGTTCCTGTGGGGGGCCTGGCCACGGGACGCTGCGGCAGACACATACAAGCAAGCAGGCAGGCAAAGCACTGCGCTCATAGGGGCATCCTCATGCTCATGTTATGTGACAAAGCGTTTCAGGATCCTTGCCACTCTGAAACAAGGGAACAAAAGTATGTACAGAAACACATCAGAATATGTACACATGGGGTTAAGACTGGACTGGGGTAAGGGCATCACAAGACAATAGATACTCAGTCCCAACTCATATCCCAATCCCAGGTTCGACCCTCTCAGTGGCTGGCTGGGGCGGGGGCTCAAACACAACCCATGCCCTGCTCAGTCCGGACCCTGAAACTCTGCCCATAGGGGAGGGTGTCCCGCCCAGCAACAGGCGAGTTCCTGGGGACCAAGGTGCTCCAAGGCCAACCGACAGTGGCTCCCTATGCTCCCTTAACGGCGGGTTCCAACCTCCTTTTTGAGTCAGAGATAAGGCTCCGCCATTATCCCCTAGGAGTTGGTAGCTGAAAATGGGCTGTTTCAGCCCAAACTGATATTAGCTCGAAAAACTCCAAAATTGACCCCTCGTCCGCACCAGCCAGAGGTAGAGACGAGGCACTTGACCCTATGCCCTTGAAGTAGAAACTCCCTGGACCCTTCACTTAATCTGGCTCCCTCTGAGGTCCCGGCATCAGGGCGCCACGGATTCGAGATATGGGGTGATGATGCCAAAATCACCAAAGTCAAAGTCATTCCGTCGGGCGGCTCACTCCGCCAGGGCATCGCCAATGGCACACAGGATAGGAGGCGGGACCTAGGACCTCTATCTAAGTGCACGACTTGCAATTAGGTTCGGGCTCCTCAAAAGCAGAGAGAGATGGGACCGCCAACGGACAACACGGGGGGGGTGAAATTGGGGTCCCAAAGGGGGGTCATTTTAGTTACCCAAAATGAGCCAAAATTGAAAGGATCCCCAATGGTATATCTCCACGCCGGCCTGGGGATTGGATCCGTCCCTCCACATACCATCCACCAGGAGTCTAATGCAGACCCCCGTCCACTTGGTTCTCAAAGATCTCTATGCCACTCGGCGTGGTGACAGTCCAAACTGGATCCACAAGTGCCAAAATGGCAAAATAGGCCGTCTCGGGCGACCGGCCAGGGTATGAAAACCTTGGCGATCTTGTCGCGCCAAGCCTTGATTCACAATCCTTGATATCCCCTTTGGTCCCCTGCCGTGGGATTTAGCTTGCTGTCACACTGGCTGCTTACTGTTCACCGAGGGGATGACCACACAGATGGGGCAGAAAGCAGCATGCGGTGCAAGGGGGGGATCATGGATCGCATCAAAAGTTGAATAACTCTGGATGAGCCAGAGGAGCAAATACGAAACTCAATGGTGTTCAACCCCTGAGCAAATGCTACAATAATTGCCACTTTTATCTGGCTAGGTCCCCTACCCCATCGGGATATGGTAGTTCCAATATGGCATATAATGGCAAAAACAGCAAAATTTGGCCAAAATGGCCCGCACTCATGATTCCATATGTCCATGGCCACGGCGAGGAACCTTCCAACCAAAGATGCTAAAGACACATGGGACTCAGGTCCCTATATATGCCACTTGCCAACCCTCATGGTTGCCTCTAGCTATTTTCTGCATTGGAGGGAAAATGACACACAAATGGGGCAGAATGGCAACATACCCGAAATTGGGTGACTCACAACTCTCCCTTCAAGAGGAGAGGCCACATGGGGAAACACCCCATTCGATGCGGGTTTATGTGCCCTCTCCGATTCGCCCTTACCCTTGGTCAAGTGGCGCACGCAACCTCGGGCCGAACATTAAGGGGGAGACGGGGTTTGTGGCCATTCTGGGCAAAACAGCCAAAATTCACCCAAAAGTAGTCAGTCGAAAAATCGTATCTCCGTATCACAAGAGATATGAGCCCCGCGCTTTTGCATGGATACAAATCGGAGCTTTGCTTCCCTTTTGCAACGGGGGTTGAGGTTCAAAGCATAATGGAAGCATTTTTGACACCCCAACCCTGAAGCACTCTATTTATGGGAAAAATTGCATATATCGGCGATATTGGTATGTACATATCTTTGGGTCATTGAAGAACAAAAGTATGAGTAAACATTTCTGGAGTAGGCCCATAGTAGGGCCCTCAAATATGCACACTATGTTTAGATTGTCTCCGCCCACTCATGTCATTGGTGTTTGCATATGAGCGCGTGTGCAAAGAGGCAGTTTGGCACGCGTGCTCACAAGGCGACATCAAATATATTGGAAGACAAGGTTGCAAAAATCAACCAAGCCATCCACGATGTTTCTCGTGGTCTCTACGTTACATATTACCTTAGTTCAAGGCTGAACTATGCATAGGCTTCGAGTACCAGCCTCGGGGGATTGGCCATTTTGGCCTAATTTTCGACCAAAAATGCCCCCTTTCGAAAAATGAGTTTTGGTACGCATTGAATTGCGTGGAGCCATCGTTGAGTTGGCTCAAAAAAACGAAAATGGCTTAGGGCTCTTGGTCTTGTGAGCATTGTGTTCGGTTATTAACGTGCATGCACACAAGGCCACAAAGTTAGCGTTTGCGCACGCAAACGACTTGGGTTTACAACACCCATATGCTGCCTAAAACATCCCTATTGCCCGCTTCCCTATACAAAGTGATATGCCCACGTGAAAGGGGCATGGATGAAAGGCATAGGGGGGGAATGTAGGGTTCCGTCCGAACCCATGGTCCATGAGAACCATGAGTTCGAGCAATCGACGGAAAAGCTTGCGCGCTGATTTTCTCTCAGACGCAACGGCAAAAAATTCTGGTGAACACACCAGATGAAAGTACAAGAAAAACCCTCTAGATCCAGCACTTAAGTTCCTTTAGAACCTCAAAGGTACTCGAGAAAAGTCCATCACAAAACTCGCCACAGAGAAGCGACGAAAGCGTGCGAGCAGGCGACAACAGACGGCGATTTCACGACAATCAGAAATCGCGGTAGAAATCGGGTATTTCACCGATCTCTAACCAAAAATCGACCAAGACAGTAAAATCATGGTAATTCTACATCGATTTAATGGTTAGGGATCGGGTTCCAGATCTCGCGGATTAGAGAACAGGGATATCCCGCTGACAGCCGGTGTCAACAGCTTCCGCATGGGTGTGACGGCTCACAGGCCTCGGGGCCATGGGCCATAGGTTCTGGGTACCGCTTCAGCAAAACTCCCGATGTGTCAGTGAAAATCGCCTCAAATCGAGATTCTGCCTGCCGAATTGTGTCCCGCAGGTCAAACCCTGTGGATGTGGATCCATTCCTGGTAATTGTGGGGCTTTCTCGTGAGGATCCAGGTAATGAGGGAAAAAAGTGAGACCCACAGGCCCGCGTAGAGCATAATATTATCATATCTTTGATTTGCACATAGTAGCATCTACGGAAGTATCACACACTACAGTATAACCTACCGCTCCTGGTTCACCACAGAATTCGAGTTTAGAATGAGACTTGCTTACCGTTGCCATGTTTTCCACTTCCTGTTGTTGGAGTCAAGTATGAAGCAAGATATCGACACATTGCAGAACCGGAAGTCAGATCGCTGAAGGAGGTTGGTCCCAGTATGTCAATGGTTGGTGCTTTGCATTTTGAACCTTTGGGTTTCCAGATTGGGTTTGGTAGGTGGCTTTTTTTTTTGGTTGTCCTAGGTCGGACTGTGTCATTGTGTGTCCGGCGGGCGCTGGGTGTGTGATGCTGTGTCTGGCGCGCGCTGGGTGTGTGACTGTGTGTTGGGCGCGCGCTGGGTGTGTCTTTGTGTGTCCGGCGCGCGCTGGGTGTGTGTCTTTGGTGTGTTGGCGGTGTGTGTGTGTGTCATTCGTATGTCAGCGCGCTGTGTGTGTGATCTGTGTGTCAGGGCACTGTGTGTGTGTCAGCGCGCCGCGCAAAGTGTTAGTGTGTTTGCCGCGCCCTCGGTGTGTGATGCTGTGTCTGGTTCAGGTTTGAGGTTTCAGGTTGGAGATTGAGTTCCGGTTCGGGGTAAGTTACGAGAGAGTGTGTGTGTGTTTGTGTGTGTGTGTGTTACAAATGTGCTTGTAGCTGAGTTACGAGTGTGCTTGTGTTGCGGATGTGCTGGTGGGTGAGTTACCAGTGTGATGGTGTTACGAATCTGCCTGTGGGTGAGTTACGAATGTGTGGATGCCACGGGATTCCTGGTACTCCCGCCATTTCTTGTTCCGCTTCTTGTCCCCGGCAGATCGCTTCTCCTTCCCAGGGGACGCGCTGCTGTTGCTGCCCTGCAGCATACGCTCGTCCCCCGGTTCTCGGAACTTCTTTTCGATCATGTCCCATATAGAGACGTTCATCGTAGCGCCCGACGGGTACTCGTTGGGGTCCTCGTCATCCTCAATCCCGTCAGGGCGCAGCCTTTCGCCGGGCCTGTCCGGGCGGGTCCAGACCCTCTAGCGCCTCTGGCGGAAGCGGGAGGCGTATCCTTCTACCCGCAGCCAGTCTTCCACTGCCTGCAGGCGGTCGGCGCCCATATCCTCGCGGAGCTCGAAGCTCCCGGGCATGCCGCCTTCGCACTGAGGGTTGCTGTGGCAGTAGTGCTGCCCCCACACCAACCCACGCAGTAGGTACACAGCATGGGGGTGGGGCAGCGGCCACGTCTTGCCTGCCTCCTGCCAGTTCACCATCGACGCTCGTGTCCCTCGATGGACTAGTCCTGGGGGTGGCTGTTGAAGCGGTTGTTGCGGTCCACTCTATCTACAGGGCTGGGACCCAGACGCCCAATGGTGGTTGTGGAGGTGGGTGATGCAGCTGGGAGTGCGGCCGGTACTGGTCGGCCGAGGGAACTCGCTGACGTCAGAGTTCCGGTCGCCACACCTCCTTCATGGAATCGGTGCTGTCGCTGACGCTCGGGACAATGCTCCTGGCGGCGCTGCGAAGCCCGTGGTGCTCGGGGTTCAGGTGGCCCCAAGTGGCACGCGAGGGATGGGTAACCCCGCGGCGGTGGGACGCTTTTGACGCGTTCCTGTGGGGGGCCTGGCCACGGGATGCTGCGGCGGACACGCACAAGCAAGCAGGCAGGCAAAGCACTGCGCTCATAGGGGCATCCTCATGCTCATGTCATGTGACAAAGCGTTTCAGGATCCTTGCCACTCTGAAACAAGGGAACAAAAGCATGTACAGAAAAAAATCAGGATATGTACACGTGGGGTTAAGACTGGACTGGGGTAAGGGCATCACAGGACAATAGATACTCAGTCCCAACTCATATCCCAATTCCAGGTTCGACCCTCTCAGTGCTTGGCTGGGGCGGGGGCTCAAACACAACCCATGCCCTGCTCAGTCCGGACCCTGAAACTCTGCCCATAGGGGAGGGTGTCCCGCCCAGCCACAGGCGAGTTCCTGGGAACCAAGGGGCTCCAAGGCCAACCGACAGTAGCTCCCTATGCTCCCTTAACGGCGGGTTCCAACCTCCTTTTTGAGTCAGAGATAAGGCCCCGCCATTATCCCCTAGGAGTTGGTAGCTGAAAATGGGCTGTTTCAGCCAAAACTGATATTAGCTCGAAAAACTCCAAAATTGACCCCTCGTCCGGACCAGCCAGAGGTAGAGATCGCCACGGAGAAGCGACGAAAGCGTGCGAGCAGGCGACAACAGGCGGGGATTTCACGACAATCAGAAATCGCGGTAGAAATCGGGTATTTCACCGATCTCTAACCAAAAATCGACATAGACAGTAGAATCATGGTAATTCTACATCGATTTAATGGTTAGGGATCGGGTTCCAGATCTCGCGGATTAGAGAACAGGGATATCCCGCTGACAGCCGGTGTCAACAGCTTCCGCATGGGTGTGATGGCTCACAGGCCTCGGGGCCATGGGCCATAGGTTCTGGGTACCGCTTCAGCAAAACTCCCGATGTGTCAGTGAAAATCGCCTCAAATCGAGTGTAAGTGCGGCTAACCCCCATGTGCTCAGATTTTCGCAGAACTGCCCCAGATTGGCTACATTTTGGTCATTTTCTCTGCTTCGGCGGAATCGCCGCCCCGCAGCTCAGTCTCAGGATGAGACCTATATATTTCTGATGTGCCGGATCTGATTCCGCGGTCCATTCATTGTAAATCCGCCGCGTTCCGATCATTTACCCAGAATCGCCAATTGCCGCTGACGCGCGTGCGCGAGCCAGATCGGCCAAATATTTTTTCACAATCGGATTTATATAAATCTTTTCAGATAGATATGGACACTCAGATGTACTTAGGAATATCCGCATCAATTTTCTTCATAGACTGGGATTTTTTGCCGGATAACAATCAGCATGGATCTTGCCTCCGTTGTCGCCGCTCTTGCCTCCGTTGGTGTCCGTGTATCCGGTTCTGCCCCCAACAGCAGCGTTCAGGTCGACTCCTCGCGTGCCTGCCCCCCTGGTCTTGCCGGCCCTGAGCCCTCCGGCACCATCCACGACCTAGGGCAGCACTTTCATGGTAGCAGAGGCTACCTGAATGTTGCTTCATTGGCATCCCATCCACAGCCCGCTCCCCAGTACGGCCCCGTAGACCCCGCCGCTTCTGGAGAAGTAACGATTACACTGCCTTGGTGCTGTGCGAACGAGGCCTTGAGAGAAATGCCTTGCGCAAGTCCAAGCTGCCCAAGAAGGGCGCACATCAGCAGCTGTGGGGACCCAGATTACCATCATCCCAGTCGAAACTGGCCATCGAGCAGCTGGAATCCGCCGGCCTACGACGATGGCAATGCTCTGGTGGAGCTTACGGAGCTGGCAGGTACCAACCTTCCTTACGGATGTCCAACATTTGAGACCATTGACGCCGATCTGAACGACATTGAGATGGGCGGTCCACGTGAGGTACCTAGCTATAATCGACCAGCCTCTTGGGCACACTGGGGCGACCATTTGTCCCCAGAAGTGACCCGTAACCTTGAGGCCCTTGAGGCCCTTTGTTACTTAGCCTCGTCTAAGCTGATCGAACAAGAAAGAATCGCCTCTGATTTTTTAACGGAATATTTTTTCCTCCTTCAGGACGAAAATAATACCAGGATGTGGTGGCGTTCTCAAGGAGATATCTCTTTTGCCATTTTTTTGCAGATCTGGGAGGCATGCCCCTTCCCGAAGGAGAAGGTCCGGGCACCTGTTCCCGGGCCCTCCGCCCCTCATCCCCCTGTTTCCATCCGCGACGATCTAGCCGCCGCGGTTGAGGAGGAAATTTTAGAGGCGGCCAGGCAGGCAAGCCTGGAAATCAGGGCTGAAGGAGCTCCCCAAGTGGACTCCTGGCTGCGGACCACCGAGATCAGCGGTCCGACAGCCTGCTCAGGCCCTTCAGGACACGGCATGTACTGTCCTGCCGACTGCTCCTGCAGATTCCAGCGAGATGCTGAGCTCCAACAGCTCAAAGATCAAATGCACCTCATCATTCAAACGCTGGGAATAAAAAATCTCTTCAAGACGCACATGCGGTCTGAGGGCGCCTCATCGGTGGGACAAGCAACAGAGCCATCGGAGGAGGCGACAGAAACTTTTTCAATTGCTCCTTCGGTGGACTCCAGGACCACCGATGCAAGGATCAGCAGGACCAAGCTAAAGGAAAGGGTTAAAATCTCTCGTTCTGAGAGTAGGACGGCGAAGGCTAGGACTGAGGCTCAGAATGCCAAGCGAACTGCCTCCCGTACTGCCCCTCCTGCTGCTGATTCCAATACCTTAGCCCAGCTGTTGCTCGCCCAGACCCTCGCCGGAGCTGGTGTGGCGAATGATGCCGCCAAGGTGTCTGCCATTACGGCCGGTGTTGGGCTTGATTCGCTTCTTAACCCTACTTCCTTGCGACTTCGTCAGGTTGCCAAGCAACCGAAGTATAATAGGAACCCCCGACGTTGGCCTCAGTTCCAACGGGAATTCAAACTGTGGGTTAAGACTCAAAAAACTCCAAGATGATCAGTTCCTGATGGCCCTCTTGGATTGCCTTGAGGGACCGCCGGCCAACACTTGGCTCAGGACTTGGAGTGATCGCGAGGATACAAGTTCCCCCCTTACCTTTGATGAGGTGTGGGAACAGTTGGAGGTACGTGGATCCCGGCTGCCAGAGGACCACTACCACCAAATGTTGAAGAATTTTCCTTCATTCTCGCGATTAATTTTGCACGAAGTGCAAGACAAAAAACAGCGCTTCTGGAATTTAGTGGAAGAAGCTGAACATTCAGGCGAAAAATTTTCTAGTGCCGAGCTGAAAAGTCTGATTTTTGACAAGATCCCCTCAGAAACTGCCGCCACCCTTCGGAACAAACAGTCCGAAGAAAAGGTCAAGACCTGGTGGGCGGAGGTGGAAGGCTTCGATGCCTCTGCCAACAAGTTTTTCTGTCAGGGAGGCACTTCAAAAGTGCCCCCCCACGTCCTTTTCTAAGGTGAAATTCACCGAAGAGACGTGGAAAATAAAGTTTCATGAGCACGAGGATCGGGACCTGTTTGTCCAGGTCCTCAACAGGGGAGTCAGCTTCCATGGCCATCGCCAGAAGGCCAAAAACTTGGTGTTTTCGTACACCCCGAAGGAACTCTGGGAGGAGGTTGAGCGGCTCGCCGACGCCGCCAACCAGAATTTCCATGAGGGTCTTGGGGGAAACAAGAATACCCAGCAAAACACCAAAAATGGGGCCCAAAAGGGCAACAAAAAGGTGAATGACACCCGGAATGTTCAGCAGCACTGTAGCATCTGCCTTCTTTTAGGTTCTACGAACCGAGCTAAGTCGCATTCTACTGATAATCACCGATGGTCTCCTTACGATCACAAGGTGATTGGTGAGAATATCAGTAATTCGCAGAATTCAGACAGGAATGACAGACAGGTGCACGGTGGGAAGGCTGGAAAAGGGAATCCGACCCCCTCTGGTGGAAACAAAAATCCTGGAGGCCCTGGCGGGTCCCAAGGCACAGGAAATCGGACTCCATCCGGCTCCGGTTGGCAGCCGAACGGCCAGAAAAATCCCAATAGCAACGCCGGAGGCGGAAATCGAAATCCAGGCCAACCCCCTCAATCCGGTGCAAACAAGGGAAATGCTCTAGGATTCCAGGGTAAAGGTAAGGGAAATCCTTCGGGAACCCCTTCCTCTGGTAAGGGCAGAGGGCGTGGCGAGGGTGGAGGTCCATCATCCGGCGGCCGTGGCCGTGGACGTGGAAAGGGCAACCATCGTGTGGATCAGTTCTCAGGTGCAGATCAGGTGTCCGATGCGGACCGAGATTATGAATTAAATGCCTTGAATCCAGCAGATGATCCGCTCCAAGATGAGTGGGTCGACGAATCAGGGTGTGTCCATAATGTTAACGCAGCCACTGGAGATCAGAACGCCTAGGGGAGCCACAAAAATCGCCCCTCCCCAGGCGATTTCAGGCATGATCCCCAGATTCCTTCTCGACCATTACTTGATGTAGGGTCGCTTGTCTCCTCTCCCCTGGATCCGGCAACGGATCCTTCTGTTGTAGTGGACGAGGTTGGTGTACAGTCCAAGCACAGGGCCCGTCAGTTTGTCACAAAGCTGTGGGTCTCTGATTGCAAGGGCAATTTCCACCTCGCCACTTGTTTGTGTGACAATGGATCGGAGGTAAATCTCCAATCCAATTCTTTTTTGCCTGACGACTGCGTGTTTGATTCGCCTCATCCTGTTACCCTCGAGGGAGTTTCTGGACATTCTCTCGCAGGTGGGCAACGCGGTTGTTATATATCAACTCATTTGGTCGCTCAAGACCTTTGGGAAGATGGCAATGTGGAGGAAGTTATCCTTAAGGATGACTACTTCTATCGTGCCGACATAAAGTATGACCTTTACTTGGGCCATCCTTGGCTTCGCAAGAACAGGGTGGCGCCCGTAGGTCATCGGCGTTGTTTTTTGCTGGAGTCAGGTCCCTTGGAGCGTCCTGAATTTCGTTTTTTGCACGCAGGGTTTAAAAGTGCAGAAGAATTTTTGAAGCAAAAGGTTACACCAAAGTTTGGCGAAGATGTCACCATTGCAGAGGTGAATGGGAGTGCGGATTACTCCCGAGAGTTAGAATGTCTTTGTAGGGACTCCCAGCCACGACGCCCTTCGCGCTGGCACTCTTCATCCTACCGAGTTGTCGCCAAATGGCGCGATACAATTTGTGAATATTTTTATGAACACCATTCCTTTTGGCCACAGTGTGAAGCCTTTGCTAACCGCGAGAACAAGCGCTTTGACAAGCACTTTCGCGGCGCTTGGACCCATAAATGGGACAAGAAGTTATGGATTAATCCTCCGTTTCACTTAATCCAGCAGGTCATCCACAAATTCAAGCAAGATAAAACCCAGGCGATTTTAGTTGTGCACTTGTGGGACGACAAGCGTTGGTTTCAGGAATTGCAAGACATTTGTGTAGATTACATCGAACTTCCCAGGAAGATTAAGCTGTATGCCAGGGACGACACAGGTCCCCTGCCACAGCGGCCCTGGAGTTCGCTTGCATTCCTGGTGGATGGAAAGCTTTCTGACTCTGATTCTGCTGATTCTAGTACTGATTCCTGTGTTGGGTCTGAATCTGAGGTTGAGCGTGGTACTGATGATGAATCCATTTTTTCTGATTTTTGTCCGTCAGATGCCCAAGGTGATCCAACGTCAAATGGATCCGCCTCGTCTCCCCCTTCCCCAATACGATCTACATCCAAAAGAATCTACGGCGCACGGACGACAAAAAAATTTTCTTCGCGCCGCAAATTCAGAGTTTTTTATGAAAAACCCCGTGTGGAAGCTTTCATAGATCCTTTCGAGGAGCTGGATCACGAAGGGAATCTCTGGAATGTTGACACTCGACCCACCTATCTTCAAGAGGCAGTTGATACTGACCTTTTTAGGGACATCCGCAAGAAGATTCTTCCTGCCAAGGCCGAAGAAATCGCCAAAGTTTTTTCGACAGTAATTCCTGGCGATCAGGTGGACACTGAGTTGTGTTCCAAGAAAAGAGACAAGATTTTTGAGGAACGGAAGGACACAACCCTTTCGGGGAAGTTGATCAAAAACCCCCCTGTCCGTGGGCAGTTCGGTGAAGCCTTCATCGAGCTTCGTGAAGGGTACAAGGCGAAGAAACAGCGTCCTTATGAGAACCATGGACAGAAACATGAGATACTCAGAAAAATAATCGAGAGAAATCTCAGGGAATTTGGTTGGCTTGAGGGTTGTATGACCAGCGAGTGGTGCTGTGCACCCTTCACAGTCCCGAAGCCGCCGCCTGGAGACCAGAATACTATTGATGGTTGGCGAATGGTTGTTGATTTTCGCAACCTCAACGCCGAAAGCAAGGCGGATTCACACCCCCTGCCCCTCATTGAGGAGGAAATCGCCAAGAGGGCAAGAGGTCGTTTGTTTTCTGTGCTGGATCTCCGTCACGGCTTTCACCAAATGCCGTTGAGGAAGGACAGCCGACCTCTCACCTGTATGTGCACGCCATGTGGCCCAGTCCAGTGGACGGTCATGCCCATGGGCCTGAAGAACGCCCCTTCGTTTTTTCAAAGAATGATGGAGGATGTGCTTTTTACAGCTCATCCTGAGCTTCGTGCCTTCGTGAGTGTGTACACAGATGACATAATCATCGCGACAGAGGGGGAGGGACTGACCGGAGCCGAGCTGGTGGCCCTACATGAAAAGCAGCTGAACCAGGTTTTGGACATTCTTGATGCCAATCAGCTGATTTGTGGGCAAAAGAAGGGAAAACTATTTTTAAAATCAGTCGAATTTTGTGCTTCTCTCCTTGAGAATGGCACCCGACGACCCAGTCCAGGGAAGCTCGTCGCTATTCAGAAGTGGAAGCGCCCTGAGACGATCACGGAATTGAGAGGATTCCTGGGTTGTTGCAATTTTTACCACACTTTTGTGCCGAATTATGCCAAATTTGCTGCCCCCCTCACCGAACTATTGAAGGTAGGGAGAGATGCGGGCAGGGCAGGTTCCAAGGTTCGTGTCAAGTGGACTGACGAGTGCGAGGAGGCCTTCCATCACTTGTAGGCGGCCCTCTGCGAAGTCGCCACGTTGCATGTACCGAAATTCGACCGACCCTTCTACATAAGAACCGACGCTTCTAGGTACGCGATCGGAGCTGTCCTTGAACAGGTTGATGAAGCCACAGGTGATCATTACCCTCTTGCATTTTGGTCTCGGAAGCTAGCTCCACGCCAGATGCAATGGTCACCCAATGAGCAAGCGACTTATGCCATAATCTGCGCTCTGAAGAAGTACCAATCGTGGGTTGGCACCAATCGAGTCGAGGTCCTAACGGATCATCGATCTCTGGAGTATTGGGCCACCGAACACATTGATACTCTCGCGAGCCCAGCTGGTCGACGGGCCAGATGGCACGAATTTCTCAGTCTGTTTGACCTCCATGTGTCGTATTTGCCTGGAAAACACAACACGGTAGCGGATGCTCTGAGCCGATGGGCTTACCCCGCTTCAGAGGGGCTGCAAAGTACCAACATCCATGGTACGGAGCACGACCGCCACGTCGTAATCGAGTGGGATCAAGAAGAAAAAAAGCTCATTCGACGTGAATGCATGCAATGCTCTGTTAAACAGCATGCATTACCGTGCCATGACATCACGGCCTTCTCAGATCCGGCGCATGCCCATGAGATTATAACGAAATCACTGAAAGTCGTGGAGAAAGTCACCGATCCCTCCTCAGGGAGTGTGAAACGGTTCGAGTATACCCGACCTGTAAGTGGATTTCGGTTGATTCAGGGCATTAAGCGTCGAGATCCGGCCAAAACTCCACCCCTGCCGAAAGATTCCCTTATCATCCGTGACTGGACGAATGATTATCTGCATGATTCCATGTTTAAAGAGGTCTTTGAGAATCTCAAATCCAAAAATGCTCACAAGGATGGAATTTATTCTGAATATTCGTTGGACGGGGGGAAGCTGTGGATGGAGGGTAAATTCTGCGTACCAGACGCCCTGGCCCCCCGAGTGTAAAACTGGTGGCACAAATGGGAGTCCCCCCACGCACATGGCCGTAGATTATGGTCGATGATTGAACATAGGTTGTTCGGCTCACGGCTATATACTCATTGTATGAAAGTAGCCGCCGGATGTGCCCAATGTGCTGTCTCGACGCCCCCCAGCGCGAAGAAGCACGGCCATCTGAGGCCACACCCTATTCCGGAGCGCCTCTTTAACAGAGTCACCAGTGATTTTTTCCATCTTGGTGAACTCGACGACGAAGAGTGCCATTGGACCAACAAAAAGGTCAATGGAGTGCTCCTTATACAATGCCGTCATTCTGGCTACATTCAGGTGTTGCCTTGCAACGTCGAGTCAATGACTGGCAAGGCTGCCGCCAAATGGTGCGCGCAGACCTGGATGGGAGGTTGGGACGTCCCATCCGAGGTGGTTACGGACTCAGGCAAAGAGTACACCTCCGAATGGTGGAAGGAATTATGTGCTCGCCTTGGAATCCACCACCTGAGATGTGAAATCCACTCACATCGGGCGTTGCCTGGCGAAGAAGCCGGCCGCTCTGTTATAAATATGCTTCGTAAGGAGCTCGCCAGTGAGAAGGACTTCCATTGGCTTGAAGTTCTCTTCGCATTGCTTCGCCGTTACCACAACACGCCATTGTACCATGGCCTTTCTCCAAATGAAATTGTCTTTGGACGAAAGAAGTGTTGGTGGAACATGCCGTTGAATAATCCTCGCCCTTGTAAAGATGCTTCGTTGTTTTTGGACGAAATCCAACGAGCAGAAAAAACTGTCCCGAAATTAATCGATAAGCATCAAGCTGACTGGCTTTGGGTCCAGAATCAAGGCCGAAAAAACCCGCACAATTTTGAAGTCGATGATCGAGTTTGGCTTCGAAAATCCGAAACCACCCTGGACGGAGATGATAAGCTTCTTCCCTTGTGGGAGGGGCCATTCGCTGTTACAGCGCGTCTAGGTGAGAACAGGTGGAGGATTCGTGTGGATGTCAGCAGGGAAATTGAAGTTTCGGGCGATCGCCTCAAGAGAGAGATCCCCTCCCCCAAGGATCGGGTTAAACCCCTTTTTTGGACTTCGAAATTTTGTTCGATCGGGTCATCGAAGGGGGGAAGTACGAACTCAAGAGGATTTTAGAAGCAAGACGTGACGAAAAGGGCGAATGGGAATTTCTATGTGAGTGGAGGGGCTTTGATTCGAGTCACAACAACTGGGAACCAGCCCATTCTTTTGTCCATGGGTACACCAAGGGGTTCATCGACTTCCTCAAGAAGCACCCCGAAATTGGCGTACTCCTGACAGACTGTCTGTCGAAACCCGACAGACAGGTGGAGAGCGACGGAAAAAGACCTGTGGTGAATCGAGATCCAGCCTTTTACGGCCCTCAGCAGCCACCTTCCAGGGCTGATCCGTCGATCTCCCCTCCTGCGGTCAGGCCAGCCCAGGAGCCAAATGAGGAACAAGCTTCGAGTTCGGCCGCTGATTTACAGCGCCCGAACCGTACGAGGGCCCCACCAGACAGGTTGGTGGTCACATGTATTCCTGCTTGGCCGAATTGAGGGAGACCCGTCGTGACTTGAGTCGCCGACGCCTCGCCTCGTCGACCACTTATTCCAATGTGAGTGTTCTGACGACTTGAAAAAACCACATTCTGCTCAATCCACTGTTCATTCTTCCTGATTATGACATGATGTGGAGAACTGCGAATGTTTGATAATTTGACGTCAATCAACTTTTCTTCGGTCTCCGTTCGGCAGACAAGGCGTAGATACGCTGCCGAAAGCCACGGAGTGTGCTGCCGTGTCCAGAAAAAACCAAACTCAGGCTTAATTCAGGCAGATCCGGGGTAATCTTGTCTCTGTTGGTCTGTGCATCTTTGGAATTGGGCTACTCGTGCAGATGGAAGCAAATGTACATAGTAAAAACGCTGGCCAGCGACATTCACCCCTACAGGCACCCCCTGTAGTACTGGCTGCACTAGGAGCTCTAGGGACTTCTAACAGCAACCTCTCGGACCTCAGAGCTTCCGTAAGCTTCGGTGTATTTTTGGCACACGCCAATGTGAGCTCAATCCGACCTGAAACTGTCGAAAATGGTGAATCCAAGTGTCTTGTGGGACTCAATCGAAAGATCGGCCTTGTCCAAGTCGATTGACACCGCCGCCACTGTAAATAAAGGACTATTCGGTGTCTCTCAGTTACATACTGTCAGTAAAGCGCCTTCAGCGAACCTTCGGCGCGTTACATGCCAAGGATCCAGGGCCATCATGTCCCATCATGATGCATCATCACATGATCCACATTTTCATAGAATCTGTTGGATGCTCGCGAACCAACGTGCCGGAAAGCATAATTCAGCTGAATAAACGACAATATATATTAACTCTAGTCTAAACGAAGGTGTTAGTAGTTTCAGTTCTAGACATTCCGCTTCATTTCACCTTCATCTTAGGAAAATGAGCAAATTCCCTCATTTTAGGACGGTTTAGGTTGATTTCCTTGTCATCTCCACTCATTCCTCGAAGATCTGTTTACGGCTTTGCCTAACTTCGTTGACGCTGATGTTTTTCTGTTCACTTAGGGCCTGCAGACTACATTTGTATTTGTTTTCCCTCTCTGTGATTGTTTCATCTCCTTCATCTCTGCTCAAATTGATTCTCAATCTTGCTGAATCTTGTGATCATCCACCAGATGCGCCAAATCCGAGGCACATGCTGCACTTTTCAGAACGAGAAAAGCGGGAGTAACACGATGTAGAGTACGTGGAGGACACCGTAGCGTGCCCGCGACAGCTAAACTGTGCCAGGGCGCCGAGATGTCACTCCATTTCTTGATTCTCCCACTCAATCCACCAATAATCTACCTCATTCTCAACCAGGGCATGGTTTGGTATCGATTCTCGATACGTTTACATGCTTTTTACCTCTTAACCTTCTGTTTTACTGCCCGGAGGACTGTTCGTCACTCCTCATTCTGTCTCATTTCAGGTTCATCCATCCTGATTCAGTGCCAATTCAGCCCAAATCAGGTCAGATCAAGCAGATTTCGCCCCATCGAGGCTACATTTCTATTTTTTTCTGGGACTTACCCGCACTACGTTCTTCGTTGACGTGGAGACACACCCCAGTGTGTTTTTGGAGGGGGAGTGTAAGTGCGGCTAACCCCCATCTGCTCAGATTTTCGCAGATCTGCCCCAGATTGGCTACATTTTGGTCATTTTCTCTGCTTCGGCGGAATCGCCGCCCCGAAGCTCAGTCTCAGGATCAGACCTATACTTTTCTGATGTGCCGGATCTGATTCCGCGGTCCATTCATCGTAAATCCGCCGCGTTCCGATCATTTACCCGGAATCGCCCATTGCCGCTGACGCGCGTGCGCGAGCCAGATCGGCCAAACATTTTTTCACAATCGGATTTATATAAATCTTTTCAGATAGATATGGACACTCAGATGTACTTAGGAATATCCGCATCAATTTTCTTCATAGACTGGGATTTTTTGCCGGATAACAATCAGCATGGATCTTGCCTCCGTTGTCGCCGCTCTTGCCTCCGTTGGTGTCCGTGTATCCGGTTCTGCCCCCAACAGCAGCGTTCAGGTCGACTCCTCGCGTGCCTGCCCCCCTGGTCTTGCCGGCCCTGAGCCCTCCGGCACCATCCACGACCTAGGGCAGCACTTTCATCGAGATTCTGCCCGCCGAATTGTGTCCCGCAGGTCAAACCCTGTGGATGTGGATCCATTCCTGGTAATTTTGGGGCTTTCTCGTGAGGATCCAGGTAATGAGGGAAAAAAGTGAGACCCACAGGCCCGCGTAGAGCATAATATTATCATATCTTTGATTTGCACATAGTAGCATCTACGGAAGTATCACACACTACAGTATAACCTACCGCTCCTGGTTCACCACAGAATTCGAGTTTAGAATGAGACTTGCTTACCGTTGCCATGTTTTCCACTTCCTGTTGTTGGAGTCAAGTATGAAGCAAGATATCGACACATTGCAGAACCGGAAGTCAGATCGCTGAAGGAGGTTGGTCCCAGTATGTCAATGGTTGGTGCTTTGCATTTTGAACCTTTGGGTTTCCAGATTGGGTTTGGTAGGTGGCTTTTTTTTTTGGTTGTCCTAGGTCGGACTGTGTCATTGTGTGTCCGGCGGGCGCTGGGTGTGTGATGCTGTGTCTGGCGCGCGCTGGGTGTGTGACTGTGTGTTGGGCGCGCGCTGGGTGTGTCTTTGTGTGTCCGGCGTGCGCTGGGTGTGTGTCTTTGCTGTGTTGGCGGTGTGTATGTGTGTCATTCGTATGTCAGCGCGCTGTGTGTGTGATCTGTGTGTCAGGGCACTGTGTGTGTGTCAGCGCGCCGCGCAAAGTGTTATTGTGTTTGCCGCGCCCTCGGTGTGTGATGCTGTGTCTGGTTCAGGTTTGAGGTTTCAGGTTGGAGATTGAGTTCCGGTTCGGGGTAAGTTACGAGAGAGTGTGTGTGTGTTTGTGTGTGTGTGTGTTACAAATGTGCTTGTAGGTGAGTTACCAGTGTGCTTGTGTTGCGGATGTGCTGGTGGGTGAGTTACCAGTGTGATGGTGTTACGAATCTGCCTGTGGGTGAGTTACGAATGTGTGGGTGCCACGGGATTCCTGGTACTCCCGCCATTTCTTGTTCCGCTTCTTGTCCCCGGCAGATCGCTTCTCCTTCCCAGGGGACGCGCTGCTGTTGCTGCCCTGCAGCATACACTCGTCCCCCGGTTCTCGGAACTTCTTTTCGATCATGTCCCATATAGAGACGTTCATCGTAGCGCCCGACGGGTACTCGTTGGGGTCCTCGTCATCCTCAATCCCGTCGGGGCGCAGCCTTTCGCCGGGCCTGTCCGGGCGGGTCCAGCCCCTCTAGCGCTTCTGGCGGAAGCGGGAGGCGTATCCTTCTACCCGCAGCCAGTCTTCCACTGCCTGCAGGCGGTCGGCGCCCATATCCTCGCGGAGCTCGAAGCTCCTGGGCATGCCGCCTTCGCACTGAGGGTTGCTGTGGCAGTAGTGCTGCCCCCACACCAACCCACGCAGTAGGTACACAGCATGGGGGTGGGGCAGCGGCCACGTCTTGCCTGCCTCCTGCCAGTTCACCATCGACGCTCGTGTGCCTCGATGGACTAGTCCTGGGGGTGGCTGTTGAAGCGGTTGTTGCGGTCCACTCTATCTACAGGGCTGGGACCCAGACGCCCAATGGTGGTTGTGGAGGTGGGTGATGCAGCTGGGAGTGCGGCCGGTACTGGTCGGCCGAGGGAACTCGCTGACGTCAGAGTTCCGGTCGCTACACCTCCTTCATGGACTCGGTGCTGTCGCTGACGCTCGGGACGTTGCTCCTGGCGGCGCTGCGAAGCCCGTGGTGCTCGGGGTTCAGGTGGCCCCAAGTGGCACGCGAGGGATGGGTAACCCCGCGGCGGTGGGACGCTTTTGACTCGTTCCTGTGGGGGGCCTGGCCACGGGACGCTGCGGCGGACACGCACAAGCAAGCAGGCAGGCAAAGCACTGCGCTCATAGGGGCATCCTCATGCTCATGTCATGTGACAAAGCGTTTCAGGATCCTTGCCACTCTGAAACAAGGGAACAAAAGTATGTACAGAAACACATCAGGATATGTACACATGGGGTTAAGACTGGACTGGGGTAAGGGCATCACAGGACAATAGATACTCAGTCCCAACTCATATCCCAATCCCAGGTTGGACCCTCCCAGTGCTTGGCTGGGGCGGGGGCTCAAACACAACCCATGCCCTGCTCAGTCCGGACCCTGAAACTCTGCCCATAGGGGAGGGTGTCCCGCCGAGCCACAGGCGAGTTCCTGGGAACCAAGGGGCTCCAAGGCCAACTGACAGTGGCTCCCTATGCTCCCTTAACGGCTGGTTCCAACCTCCTTTTTGAGTCAGAGATAAGGCCCCGCCATTATCCCCTAGGAGTTGGTAGCTGAAAATGGGCTGTTTCAGCCAAAACTGATATTAGCTCGAAAAACTCAAAAATTGACCCCTCGTCCGGACCAGCCAGAGGTAGAGATTGCCACGGAGAAGCGACGAAAGCGTGCGAGCAGGCGACAACAGGCGGGGATTTCATGACAATCAGAAATCGCGGTAGAAATCGGGTATTTCACCGATCTCTAACCAAAAATCGACCAAGACAGTAAAATCATGGTAATTCTACATCGATTTAATGGTTAGGGATCGGGTTGCAGATCTCGCGGATTAGAGAACAGGGATATCCCGCTGACAGCTGGTGTCAACAGCTTCCGCATGGGTGTGACGGCTCACAGGCCTCGGGGCCATGGACCATAGGTTCTGGGTACCGCTTCAGCAAAACTCCCGATGTGTCAGTGAAAATCGCCTCAAATCGAGATTCTGCCTGCCGAATTGTGTCCCGCAGGTCAAACCCTGTGGATGTGGATCCATTCCTGGTAATTTCGGGGCTTTCTCTTGAGGATCCAGGTAATGAGGGAAAAAAGTGAGACCCACAGGCCCGCGTAGAGCATAATATTATCATATCTTTGATTTGCACATAATAGCATCTATGGAAGTATCACACACTACAGTATAACCTACCGCTCCTGGTTCACCACAGAATTCGAGTTTAGAATGAGACTTGCTTACCGTTGCCATGTTTTCCACTTCCTGTTGTTGGAGTCAAGTATGAAGCAAGATATCGACACATTGCAGAACCGGAAGTCAGATCGCTGAAGGAGGTTGGTCCCAGTATGTCAATGGTTGGTGCTTTGCATTTTGAACCTTTGGGTTTCCAGATTGGGTTTGGTAGGTGGCTTTTTTTTTTGGTTGTCCTAGGTCGGACTGTGTAACATTGTGTGTCCGGCGGGCGCTGGGTGTGTGATGCTGTGCCTGGCGCGTGCTGGGTGTGTGATTGTGTGTTGGGCGTGCGCTGGGTGTGTCTTTGTGTGTCCGGCGCGCGCTGGGTGTGTGTCTTTGGTGTGTTGGCGCGGTGTGTGTGTGTCATTCGTATGTCAGCGCGCTGTGTGTGTGATCTGTGTGTCAGGGCACTGTGTGTGTGTCAGCGCGCCGCGCAAAGTGTTAGTGTGTTTGCCGCGCCCTCGGTGTGTGATGCTGTGTCTGGTTCAGGTTTGAGGTTTCAGGTTGGAGATTGAGTTCCGGTTCAGGGTAAGTTACGAGAGAGTGTGTGTGTGTTTGTGTGTGTGTGTGTTACAAATGTGCTTGTAGGTGAGTTACGAGTGTGCTTGTGTTGCGGATGTGCTGGTGGGTGAGTTACCAGTGTGATGGTGTTACGAATCTGCCTGTGGGTGAGTTACGAGTGTGTGGGTGCCACGATTGTGCTTGTGGGTGAGTCACGAGGGTGATGGTGTTACGAATCTGCCTGTGGGTGAGTTACGAGTGTGTGGGTGCCACGATTGTGCCTGTGGGTGAGTTACGAGTGTGTGGGCTTTACGATTGTGCCTGTGAGTGAGTTACGATTGTGCTTGTGTTGTGAATCTGCCTGTAGGTGAGTTACGCGTGTGCTTGTGTCAGGAATGTGCCTGTGGGTGAGTTACGAGTTTGTGGGCGTTACGAGGGTGCCTGTGGGTGAGTTACGTGTGTGCCTGTGTCACGAATGTGCTTGTGGGTGAGTTACGAGTGTGTTTGTGTTACGATGGTGCCTGTGGGTGAGTTCCAAGTGTGCTTGTGTTACGAGTCCGCCTGTGGGTGAGTTACGCGTGTGCTTGTGTTACGGATGTGCCTGTGGGTGAGTTCCAAGTGTGTTTGTGTTACGATGGTGCCTGTGGGTGAGTTACGAGCGCGCTTGTGTTACCAATGTGCTGCTGGGTGAGTTATGAGCGTGCTTGTGTTAGGAATGTGCCTGTGGGTGAGTTACGAGTGTGCCTGTGTTACGATTGTGCCTGTCGGCGAGTTACGAGTGTATTAGTGCTACAAATGTGCCTGTGGGTGAGTGACGAGTGTGTTGGTGCTATGAATGTTCTTGTGGGTGAGTTACGAGTGTGGTTGTGTTACCAATTTGCCTCTGGGTGAGACACCAGCGTGCTTGTGTTAGGAATGTGCTTGTGAGTCATTTCGAGTGTGTTTGTGCTACGAATGTGCCTGTGGGTGAGTTACGAGTGCATAGGTGTTTGTCTAGTGAGATTTTTCTGATGTGTCTGTGTCATTTGCATCTGTGGCTGTCATTTGCAATCGTTCTGATGTGTCTCTGTCATTTCCATCTGTGGCTGTCATTTGCGATCGTTCTGATGTGTCTGTGTCATTTCCATCTGTGGCTGTCATTTGCCTCTGGGCCTGTCATTTGCGCCTGACCTCAGACGCCCCTCACAACGGTGGAAGGCACCCCCCCCGGGGACGCCTTTTCGCCACCCCCACAGCGAGCAACGCCGGCCCGCAAGGGCGCATGCTGTGGGGCCGGTGCTGGGTCCCCACGCCCGCAGCGACCGCACCCGGGACACACGGGTCGCGGAACCCCGGCTGCCCGCCCTAGAGGACGGGCGGCCGGGGGAGGGACAGGGCCTGACACCAGACGCCCCTCACAACAGTGGCAGGCCACCCGCCCCCCGGGGACGGCCCCCCACCACCCCCACGGCATGCAGCCCCCACAGGGCGTGCAGGCCAAGGGGACAGTGTTGAGCCCCCACATCCACACGCCCGCGCCCACAGCATGTGGGTAGCGGACCCCAACAGCCCGCCAAGTGGGCGGGCAGTCGGGGGAGGGGGAGCGCCTGACCTCAGACGTCCCTCGCAACGGTGGAAGGCACCCCCCCCGGTGACGCCCTTCCGCCACCCCCACAGCGAGCAATGCCGGCCCGCAAGGGCGCACGCTGTGGGGCCGCTGCTGGCTCCCCATGCCCGCACCGACCGCACCCGGGACACACGGGTCGCGGGACCCCGGCCGCCCGCCCCAGAGGACGGGCGGCAGGGGGGAGGGACAGTGCCTGACACCAGACGCCCCTCGCAACGGTGGCAGGCGACCCCCCCGGGGAAGGCCCCCCGCCACCCCCGCGGCACGCAGCCCACACAGGGCATACGCCACGGACCCGCCCCACGGGGGGCGCACAGCCCCAAGCCAGGTAGGGGGGAACTGGGACCGGACTGCCCCCCCCCAAGCACGCCAGACGGAGCAAGGGACCGGGGCAGGCCCTCAACACGAGAGCTGTCGGCGAATCCAAGGAAAAGAGGAGCGAGCCTCGCGTGCCCCCTGAACCCATTCAGGACGACATCGGTCCTACTCCAGCAGAGGAAAAAGCCAGACTTGATTTTCATGAATCATGGGACAACAGTGACGAGTTCTGCGCTGCTTCTGAACCAAAAGGGCGTTTTTTGGGACAGCTCGTCAACCAACAATGAGCCTGAATCTGTGCCATCCGCGGCATCAGCGCCACCAACGTATTGGACATCAAGAACAATGGCCATATACGACAGTCCCAACGAACAATGCCAACTCTTTGAAGACGCATCGCTGCACTCTGCATCAGACTCCCTCCCTGCTCTGGAGTCGTCCAGCAACTCGGGCGCAGACGAACACGATCTAGCACTCCCTCATGATTAAGCAAATCCTATCACCGCTCCTGAGTCTCCAAGCAACGTTGGAACAGATAATACTGGATCCACCCTTCCTCTCAGTGATCAATTTCAAGTCGATGACAAACGTCTGAAGTCAAGACTTTGGCAACTACTTCACGACCGCCCTACATACTCTCGCTTGATGGCTAAAGTTTGGGTAAACGTGGTTCACGAGAACAACATCAGCTGTCGAACAAATGTGAAATACAAAGCCTGGATGGCCATCCAACTGGTTCGAGAATATGAACAGTTACGCCGAACAGAACCCCATTTGATTGGATAATTGTTCACTGTCGGTCTTCACTAATTCTCACACAGATTGGCCCAGTGTTGCTACGCAAGGGACAGGGCGACTGCAGGTTCTCTTGTGTTTTCACATTCCTGTTTTTGATTTTAGCCACCGATTTTTTCATCGCCTCTGACCACCAATAATCGCCAAAATCCTGCAAAAAAACTGCACACTCAACTGTCTCTTCCCTCTCACTGAGACAACTTCAGTGACCATCCGGCACAAAACCACATTGCCACTCACCAGGTCCACATATTGCAAATTTAGGAAAGCCTGCTTCTAGCCCATGGTTTCAGTTATGAAAGTGCTTAGCACCTTGGGCAGGTTTAAACTTCTTTTTGTACATATGCGGCTGTCCGTCGGTGAACCTCGCATGGGAGCAATGTTTTGTGTTTCTTCGGCGGGGGACCGCCATGCCTCAAAAAAAAGGAACCGGGGCAGGACAAGCGGAGGGGCACGGACCACGTGGAACGGCCCTACCAGCGCCCAGTGCCGGGACCACGTGAGGTGCGCACACCACACCACCCAGGGGGGGGGGGAGCGGACGCCGCGGGAGCGCGAGCACACACACACGAAGAGCAAACGAACCGAGCTCGCGGAACGCACAGACCGCGTGGAATGGCGTACCAGCGAGCGAGGGTAAGGGACACCCGGACGAGACGGCCCGCGACACGCAGCGAGGGACACGCGGGGCGGGAAGGGGGAAATGGGAGTGACACAACACCAGGTACCGGCCCGAGCCCCCCAAACCGGCCGCGAGCGCCGCGCACACACGGACGGGGCACTGCACCCGCCAAGGCAGTAGTGGCGCACTGCGCCACGCCCCAACCCCTAGGCTAGGCAGCCTCCGCGCCAGCCCAAGGGGGTCCCACTGGCGACAAGTCAGTAGGACGGGCCAGGCGGCGCCGGCGCCCCGGGCCACCACGCATTAGGGGGGCAACGCAGTGGGTAAGCGCCCGCAGCCACGGCTGCGAATTGATGCACTGATCGCAGAGTGGCGAAACGGGGAAGGCCGGGAGGGACGGGGCTCCGAGCCCTGTGAACCCGGGGGACTCCGCCACCAGGCAGGGGGTGCGTCTGGGAGGGCCCCTCACTAGGACCCGGTGGGGAGGATATCACCTGGCCCGACCAGGTGGCCCCCCGGGGCCGAAAGGCGTCTAGTACCCGCAAAATCAAACCTCAAACCTCAAACCTCTGATGTGTCTGTGTCATTTCCATCTGTGGCTGTCATTTGCCTCTGTGCCTGTCATTTGCATCTGTGTCCGTCCCAGTGTCTCCCTCCATCCCTGCCCTTTCTCTCTTCTCTCAGGTGCAACGTAAGGTGTGAAGTCAGGTTGTCAGTTTTTGCTTTTTCTTGTGTGTTTTGTTGTTTTGCCTGCGCCTGGTGGTGGCTTTTGGTTTTGGTTGGTGGTTTGGGTTCAAGTTTAGTTTTTGGTTAGTGTCCCCAGGCTTGGTGGGTTGGGGACTATGGGCTTTGGTGCTCGCTGGGAGTGTCTTCGGTGGTTGGGTTTGAACTGGGAGTTTGGTGTAGAAGGTAAGCGGGTCAGGGATGTGGGTGCTTGCTTGCTTTGTGGGTATGTTGTTGACTTGGGCCCAGGGGTTTGGTGGGCTTTGAGTTCAGAACGAGGCTCTGCTGGGTTGTAACAAATATTGTTTCTGCAAGACACCACTTCAAGGAAAGCTTTTCGACAAAAAAATGACCTGTGAACGCAACAAAAATCTGTTTTCCAGGGAAAAGGTCTCTTGGACTCTTTTGGACCACAAAGTGCTCGATGAAATGTTTTTTGATCCAAAATGTTTTCAGGCAAATAGGTTTGCAGAGTGGCTCATTTGGTTGCGGTTGTGATGGTTTTATTTTTGTCTTTGCCCCCGTGTGACCCGCCCTTACCCACCTGCCCACACATGGTCATGCACAGGTGCACACAGTTGTAGAAAATTTCATTTTGGACAGAGAGAGTGACTGATTGCAATGGATTTCCAAGTGGAAATGAAGTAGTAAAAACATGGCAAGGAAACCGAGTATGAGTAGGCACCGGGTGCAATGCATTGTGCAGTGATTTTTGGTGGCCACGAAGAAGTATTGCAAACAAGGGAAAATAAGGAGACCCAAAAAAAATGTTCCGCATTCATTTTTCAAACACAATTAAAGGGGACACACATTCGAAGCATGCATAGATGTTGCATGGATGGGGTTGAGGGTGTGTCTAGTAGCTTCGGGCTAATAACGGGAGTTTGGGGAAGGTGGGTGATGCTTGGGGTAGCATTTGGGTTACCTAGGATATGTTGGGTACTCCAGCCCAACCCACAGTGCCGCAAGGCCCCGCAAGGTACCCCATCTGAACGCAAGGAACCCCAAGCCCCCTCCAAGGTGATTCTTGCAACTTAATTACGTCTCGGCCCCCCTCCAAGGTACCCCAGCTAACACATCATGCCCCAAGGTACCCTGACCCATGTTACCACTAGCCCCCGCAAGATACCCCAACTCCATGCATGGTACCCCATGCCACCACAACGTGCCGCAACCCGACCCATGGACCGCCAACCTCCCCAAGGTACCACCATCCAACCCATGGTACCCTCACGCTGCCACATGATACCTTGATGTTGCCCCGCGCAACCCGGGTACCCATGGTGCCCTAAGCTACCCCAACCCCATGTGTGGTACCCGAATGTGCCCTTACCCCCCCCCCCCTTTCCGTTGGTACACAGCCTGAAGGCCACCTATACCCATGTACTTGAACCCAACCCATAGTAAATTTAGTTTCTACGCGGTCCCCCAACCAAACCCCTGGGACCCAGGCACTCTTTCAGGGTGTTTAACCCGAACAATGGTACCGTAAGCTTCCAGAAGGTACCCCAAGCAATCCGATGTTACCCAAAGCCCCCCCATGGTGCACAACCTAACCCCCAACGGTACACATGGTACCGCAGTCCAATGTAAGTTACCCCAAGCCCTCCCAAGATAAGCCATGCCCCTTTTGGGCACTCAAGACTCAACCCTTTTATCAAAGGCACCAAGGACTATTGTGGCGTGGATGGGATGGTGCGTAGCACCATCCCATTCAAGCCCGTGGCGCTAGCAAACGGGAAATCATGGAGGATTTCTTTCTCTTTTCTTTTTTTTTTCCGGACATTGCGTGTGGGGTGGGTGGGGAGTGGAGTAGATGGAGCGAGAGAAAGGGTCTCATAACCAAATCTTGATTGCCTTTTTGTTTGTAATTTGGAGATGGGCAGCGGCAATACAACATGCATTCGCCCACCCAATGACAACTTTGTGGCAGTGCAGATCCGTGACCTCCATCAACCACTTAGTGGTACCCTATCGGGTTCTTTTTGTTTTTGCGGATGAGTTCACCTCACCGCGCCCGCCACTTTTTAGGGCCATCGGTAGCTAGATGCATATACTGTTCTACCATGCCATTTCCATCTGCGCTATTCCAAATGTGTGCGTTTTCGTCCAATTTTTCGGGTGTCCGAATGGATTTACTTTGGGAAGGCCACATGTAGCTTTTTGGTAGAAGAAAGAAATAGCAAAAAAACTTGGTAAATTAGAGAATGTTCGAATTTGTTTCTAACCATTTGCAATATGTTGCCATGGGCTCCCCCACTTTTGGCATGCTAGATCCAAATGCCTTAACTTTCGGGTAGCCAAATGTCCTACAGATTGTAACAACATGTTTACTTGCTCTTGAGACTGGCTTTTTTTGTCCGAAAACGGTGTTCATTCAGCACATTAAGACAGCTCGTCTTCACTCGAGATGGCAATTCTGTGCTCCAAAAGAGCACCGTTCTCGTCTTTATGACCAATGACCAGCCCCCCACCTTTGTGACTCCACCACTACTAGTGTTTTTTGGCCAAACACCGTAGTCCGCAGTATCGGCAGACAAGCCATTGTCTTAGCCCACGCAAACTGCAACCCCTTTTTTTCACCTAAGCACCTAGATTTTGTCACCTAAAAAAATAGTTTTTTTTGCCATCTTGAAAATAGTGTTTTTCAAACCCTCCCGAAAAATGCATTTCTCATCAGTTTTGCCCATTTTTTTCCTGTATTTAGGGGGGTCAAGTAACCATTCTTTAGTCCAGAATCAGAGGGTTTACCGGTCATTTTCCCCGAAAAAGAATTTTGTTGGCTAATTTGAAGAATACCAATTTTTGGATCGCCTGGAAAAATATTAAAGATGGGCGCTGTTCACACATCCTGTACATGTTTACATGAAAAAATACTTATTATGGGAGGCTGAGTGCTCGGGGCCTCGCGCACTCAGCCAGCTGGAGTGAGATTTCCTGGCTTTTTTGAGATGACTTTTTGACATCGAAAGTGGCATGAAGCAAGGATGGAGCAAAAGCAAAACTGCAAGATTCAATATGGGTTAAAGACTTGCACAGCGGAACACTCAGTGCGCGAGGGCTCGCGCACTCAACATGCTAGAAGCATGGGTTTTTGAATAGCCCTGACTACTTGCATTGTGCCGATAGCGTTCAAAAGGCTTTTTGAGATTCCTCCCTTTTGGAATCCTGTGAAAACAGTGAGCTCAAGAGTAGCGATTACACTATCCTCCTCTAGAGCACTTGCTTGATAGGTCCTGTGCCCTAGCGCTTCTGACAAACTGTTGTACAGCCCCAAAAGATGGGAGGCTGCGCACCTCATTTGCAGGTAAACTGGCTGAAAATCGTGTGTCTAGCAACACTGAGGGCAACCCGCGTTTTTAGATCTATTACACCTTACATGGTGCATGGCGTGTACAAAACGTCCATTAATTGACCACTCTTGCTGCTGACGTGACCCAAACGGTACACCATGAGGCACCCATGAAGACATCAGAGCCTCATTTGGCATGGAATACTGTTTTTTCAGGACCATTGGGAAATACACATTCTGCATAATTGAGTGCGCGAGGCCTTGCGCACTCAACATGCCAGAAAAAACCTTTTTTTCATACCTCTGACTACTTGCATTCCGCTGATAGCCTAAAAAAATATATTTGAGATTCCTCCGTTTTTTAATTCTCAGTTTTCAGGTGGAAACGCGCGGAAACTGCGCGTCTTTTTTTTGCACACAAATGCCGCCCTTGAGGTGAAAAACAGGGTGCAGTTTGCATGGGCTAAGATTGTTGTCCTTCAACCCGCAATGTTAGGAGGCTGTAATGACCAAAGGCTTTTGCTCAGGCAAAGATCACTAGCCACTCAGAGAAGAAAGCAACATGTAGATCCACAGAATTCTGGGAAAGGGAGAGATAAAAAGAACTTTCCAACTTGCCAAGTCTTAATCCCAAGTCAAACCCAAGCCCTGACCATAAATCCTTGATGCAACTTGGACTACTTACCACTTGAGAGTCTGCTTGCCCGTCCTCGAATCCTGCCCTCCTGCTTGTTCAAATCCCCCCCGCAGGGGGCTGGCTTCTGTGGGGGTCAGGGTGTGAAGGGCCCCCCACCCCGCGCCAGAAGCAGTGACCAACTACTACGTTACGCCACCCCCCCCCCCCTGGAAGACAGCCCTTCTCAAAACCCTGCCATGCAGCCCCTTCAAATGATCGCAATCCAATTCTAAGAATGCGACTTTTCTCTTTTCTGGCCGATGATGGTTGTTTCCGTGAATTAGGACGGTTTTAAGTGGTCTTTCGGGCAGTCTTTGGAAATTTGGGGCTGAATTTGGTATTGGCTCCTTCTTGCGAAGTTGCACCATGTTATAGCCCCTAAAATGACTGGCTCGGGCCAAAACGTCAGAAGAGCAACCTCATTGGCCAAATTTGTTGCCATTTTGAAGATTTACGGTCAAATTTGTGCTTTTTTTGGCAGTTTTTTGCCATATCTTTCGCCATATTTGGCATGTATACTTGCTGCCCATCTGGCAGGACTTTTCCGCCAATAGGGCAACCATATTGTGCAAGAGCCAGGAGGCAGCACCCGCTAAACTCTGTTTTTGTGGGGCTTGGCCCACAAAAACGGAGCCTAGCGGCCGGCGCCGACGCCGTTGATCCTGTTTTCGTGATTTTCTCCTTCTCCGCCTTTGTATGGTCTTTTTGCCTTTGTGTTCCTTGTCCTCCCCGTTCTCATCTGAACACCGGTGCGACCCCACCTCGTGCAACCTTCCCCCGCTTGTTCAAATCCCCCCTGCAGGGGGCTGGCTTCTGTGGGGGTCGGGGTGTTGGGGGCCCCTGACCCTGCGCCAGAAGCAGTGACCAACTACTACGTTACACAACCCCCCCCCCCCCGTGGAAGACAGCCCTTCTCAAAACCCTTCCATGCAGCGCCTTAAAATGATCGCAATCGAATTTTCAGAATGCAACTTTTCACCTTTTTGGCCAATGATGGTCAGTTCGGTGAATTGGGACTGTTTTAAGCCGTTTTTTGGGCAGTATCGGAAATTTAGGGCTGAATTTGGTATTGGCTCTTGCTTGCGAAGTTGCACCATGTTGTAACCCCTTAAAATGACCTGCTCGGGCCAAAACGTCCAAAAAGCAACCTCATCGGCCAAGTCTGGTGCTGTTTTGATGATTTACGGTCAGTTTTGAGCAATTTTTGGCAGTTTTTTGCCATATTTTTCGGCATATTTGGCATGTATACTTGCTGCCCATTTGACAAGGCTGTTCCGCCAATGAGGGAACCATATTGGGCAAGAGGCAGGAGGCACCACCCTCTAGTCTCCGTTTTTGTGGGGCTTGGCCCACAAAAACGGAGCCTAGCGGCCGGCGCTGGCGCCGTTGTCCTGTGTTTTCATGGTTTTCACCTTCTCCGCCTTTGTATGGTCTTTTTGCCTTTGTGTTTCTTGCCCTCCCCGTTCTCATCCGAACATCCGTGCAACCCCACCTCGTGCAACGTTCCCCACCTGTTCGATCCCCCCCCCTGGGGGTTGTTTTCTGGTGGGCGTCGGGGTGTGGGGCCCCTGACGCTCCATCGAAAACAAGGTCCATACCGTATGTTACGCGACCCCCGGGGTAAAATTCAGAGGCCTCCAAAAACCTACTATGCTGCCCCTTAAAATGATCGAAATTGAATTCTAAGAACGGGACGTTTCCCCTTTTTCGCCGATGATGGTCGTTTTGGTGCGTTAGCAGCGTTTTAAGCGTTTTTTCGGGCAGTCTCCGGACATTTGGGGCTGAATTTTGTATTGGCTCCTGGGTGCGAAGTTATCACATATTACAGCCCCTTAAAATGACCAGCTCGGGCCAAAACGTTAGAAAATCAACCTCATTTGCCAAGATTAGTGCCGGTTTGAAAATTTAGGGCTAATTTGGTGCACTTTTTGGCAGTTTTTTGCCATATTTTTGCCATATTTGGCATGTATACTGGCTGTCTGCCCATCTGACAAGCCTTTTTCGCAAATGAGGCAACCATAGTGGGCAAAAGGCATTAGGCAGAATCCGCTAGGCTCCGTTTTTCAGGGGCTTGGCCCATAAAAACGGAGCCTAGCGGCCGGCGCTTGCGCCGTTGATCCCGTGTTTCATGGTTTTCTCCTTCTCCGCTTCCGAAGCGTTCTTTTTGCCTTTGTGTTCTTTGTCCTCCCCGTTGTCATCCGAACTGTTGCCGTGCGAACCCACCTCGTGCAACTTTCTCCAGCTTGTTCAATTCCCCCCCCCAGATGGCTGGCTTCTGTGGGGGTCGGGGTGCTGGGGGCCCCTGACCCCGCGCCAGAAGCAGTGACCAACTACTACGTTACGCGACCCCCCCCCCCTGGAAGACAGCCCTTCTCCAACTCCTTCCATGCAGCCCCTTAAAATGATCCCAATCGAATTCTAAGAATGCGACTTCTCTCTCTTTTGGCCGATGATGGTCGTTTTGGTGAATTAGGACCGTTTTAAGCAGTTTTTTGGGCAGTCTCAGAAATTTAGGGCTGAATTTGGTATTGACTCCTGCTTGCAAAATTGCACCATGTTTCAGCCCCTTAAAATGACTGGCTCGGGCAAAAACATCAGAAAAGCAACCTCATTGGCCAAATCGGATGCCGTTTCGATGATTTTAGGTCAATTTTGTGCGTTTTTTGGCAGTTTGTTGCCGTTCTTTTCGCCATATTTGGCATGTATACTTGCTGCCCATCTGGGGAGCCTTTTCTGCCAATGGGGCAACCATATTGTGCAAGAGGCAGGAGGCAGCACCTGCTAGGCACCGTTTTTGTGGGGCTTGGCCCACAAAAACGGAGCCTAGCGGCCGGCGCTGGCGCTGTTGCTCCCGTGTTTTCATGGTTTTCTCCTTCTCCGCCTTTGAATGGTCTTCTTGCCTTTGTGCTCCTTGTCCTCCCCGTTCTCATCTGAGCACCCGTGCGACCCCACCTCGTGCAACCTTCCCCCATTTGTTCAAATCCCCCCCCTTGGGGTTGTTTTCTGCTGGGCGTCGGGGTGTGGGGCCCCGGACGCCCCATCGAAAACAAGGTCCATACCGTACGTTATGCGACCCCTGGGGTAAAATCCAGAGGCCTTCAAAAACCTATCATGTTACCCCTTAAACTGTTCCAGTTCGAATTCTAAGAACGCGACGTTTGACATTTTCTGCCGACGATGGTTGTTTTGGTGAGTTAGCAGCGTTATAAGTGGTTTTTCGGGCAGTCTCCGGACATTTTGGGCTAGATTTTGTATTGGCTCCTGCTTGCAAAGTTGGGCTTTTTTACAGCCCCTTAAAATGACGGGGTTGGGCCAAAACGTCAGGAAATCAATCTCGTTTGCCAAAATTGGTGCTGTTTTGATGATTTACGGGCTTTTTTTATTCACTTTTAGGCAGTTTTTTGCCATACTTTTGCCATATTTGGCATGTATGCTTGCTGCCAATCTGACAAGGCTTTTTGGCCCATGGGGCAGCCATAGTGGGCAAGAGGCAGGAGGCAGAATCCGCTAGGCTCCATTTTTGTGGGGCTTGGCCCACAAAAACAGAGCCTAGCGGCCGGCACTTGCGCCGTTGAACCCCTTTTTTCATGGTTGTCTTCTTCTCCGCTTCTGCATGGTTCGTTTTGCGTTTGTGTTCTTTGTCCTCCGTTGTCATGCAAACCGTTCCCGTGCGACCCCACCTCTTGCAACTCTCCCCAGCTTGTTCAATCCCCCCCCCTGGGGTTTGTTTTCCGGTTGGCGTCGGGGTGTGGGGCCCCTGACGCCCCATCGAAAACAAGGTCCATATGGTACGTTATGCCACCCCCGGGGGTAAATCCAGAGGCCTCCAAAGTCCTACCATGTTACCCCTTAAAATGTTCGAAATTGGATTCTAAGAATGCGACTTTTCCCTTCTTTCGCCCACGATGGTCGTTTTGGTGAGCTTGCAGCGTTTTAAGCGGCCCGCCCAAATCGGCCAAATTTCGTGAATCGCAGTTGGAAATCGGGTCCAGCGCCCCCCAATCCGTGGGATCCCCCTCCGTCCTGCACGATTTCCGTGCACTTTCGCAGGATCCAGGTATTGTTAACAAGAAGAGGACCCGCTCCCACCCAGCCGAGGCAGAAGCGTTCGTCCCGCAGTGAGATGTGGAAACTTGAGTGCCGGATCTGTGTTACCGTGTTTTACCGTGTTTCTTTAATTGTTTCTTTCATTCTTGCGATTCTTGCCATGTTTCCCACTTCCTGTTGCTGGAGTCAAGTATGAAGCACGATATAGAGACAAATCAGAACCGGAAGTCAGATCGCTGATGGAGAGTGAGATCGCTGATGGAGATTGTTCCCAGTATGTCCATGGTTGGTGCTTTGCAATTTGAACCTATGGGTTTCCAGATTTGGTTTGGTAGGTGACTTTCCATTTTGGTTGTCCTAGGTCGGACAGCATTCAAAGGAGCCACTTCAGCAACTACTTTGTGCCCGGTTGAGGTTTGCTTTTGCGCTGGAGTTCGTGCCGCACGCTGGGTGTGTGATTGTGTGTCCGGCGCGCGCTGCGTGTGTGATAGTGTGAGGGGCGCATGCTGGGTGTGTGGTAGTGTGTTTGCAGCGCGCTGGGTGTGTGATTGTGTGTCCGGCGCGCGCTGGTTGTGTGATCGTGTGTCTGGCGAGCGCTGGGTGTGTGTCTTTGGTGTTTTGGCACGGTGTGTGTGTATCATTCCTGTGTCAGCGCCCTGTGTGTGTGATCTGTGTGTCAGGGCACTGTGTGTGTGTCAGCGCGCAATGTGTTAGTGTGTTTGCCGCGCCCTCGGTGTGTGGTTGTGTGTCTCGCGCGCGCTGGGTGTGTGATAGTGTGTTTGCTGCGCGCTGGGTGTGTCATTGTGTGTCCGGCGGGCGCTGGGTGTGTGCTGCTGTGTCTGGCGCGCGCTGGGTGTGTCTTTGTGTGTTGGGCGCGCGCTGGGTGTGTCGTTGTGTGTCTGGCGCGCTTGGTGTGTGTCTTTGGTGTGTTGGCGCGGTGTGTGTGTGATCTGTGTGTCAGGGCACTGTGTGTGTGTCAGCGCGCCGCGCAAACTGTTAGTGTGTTTGCCGCGCGCTGGGTGTGTGATGCTGTGTCTGGTTCAGGTTTGAGGTTTCAGGTTGGAGATTCAGTTCCGGTTCAGGGTGAGTTACGAGTGTTCGTGTGTGTGTGTGTGTGTGTGTGTGTTACGAATGTGCTTGTAGGTGAGTTACGAGTGTGCTTGTGTTGCGGATGTGCTGGTGGGTGAGTTACCAGTGTGATGGTGTTACGAGTCTGCCTGTGGGTGAGTTACGAGTGTATGGGTGCCACGATTGTGCTTTTGGGTCAGTTACGAGTGTGATGGTGTTACAAATCTGCCCCTGGGTGAGTTACAAGTGTGTGGGTGCCACCATTGTGCCTGTGGGTGAGTTACGAGTGTGTGGGCGTTACGATTGTGCCTGTGGGTGAGTTACGAGTGTGCTTGTGTTACAAGTGTGCCTGTAGGTAAGTTACGCGTGTGCTTGTGTTACGAATGTGCTTGTGCGTGAGTCCCGAGTGTGTTTGTGTTGTGATGGTGCCTGTGGGTGAGTTACGAGCGTGCTACCAATGTTCCTGTGGGTGAGTTAGGAGCGTGCTTGTGTTACCAATGTGCCTCTAGGTGAGTTACGAGCGTGCTTGTGTTACGAATGTGTCTGTGGGTGTGTTACGAGTGTGCTTGTGTTAGTATTGCGCCTGTGGGCGAGTTACGAGTGTATTGGTGCTACCAATGTGCCTGTGGGTGAGTGACGAGTGTGTTGGTGCTACGAATGTTCCTCTGGGTGAGTTACGAGTGTGGTTGTGTTACCAATTTGCCTCTGGGTGAGACACGAGCGTGCTTGTGTTAGGAATGTGCTTGTGAGTCAGTTCGAGTGTGTTTGTGCTACGAATGTGCCTGTGGGTGAGTTACGAGTGCATAGCTGTTTGTCTAGTGCGATCGTTCTGATGTGTCTGTGTCATTTGCATCTGTGGCTGTCATTTGCGATCCTTCTGATGTGTCTGTGTCATTTCCATCTGTGGCTGTCATTTGCGATCGTTCTGATGTGTCTGTGTCACTTCCATCTGTGGCTGTCATTTGCCTCTGTGCCTGTCATTTGCATCTCTGTCTGATCCATGCCCTTTCTCTCTTCTCTCAGGTGCAATGTAAGGTGTGAAGTCAGGTTGTCAGATTTTGCTTCTTCTTGTGTGGTTTGTTTTTTTGCCTGCGCCTGCTGGTGGTTTTTGGTCCTGGTTGGTGGTTTCGGTTGGAGTTTAGTTTCTGGTTAGTGTCCCGAGGCTTGATGGGTCGGGGACTTTGGGCTTTAGTGCTCGGTGGGAGTGTCTTCGTTGGTTTGGTTTGAATTCGGAGTTTGGTGTAGAAGGTAAGGGGGTCAGCGATGTTGGTGCTTGCTGGCTTTGTGGGTATGTTGGTGAACCATCCCATCGAAGCCCGTGGCGCTAGCAAATGGGAAATCATGAAGGATTTTTTTTTTCTTTTTCTATTTGGGACATTGCGTGTCGGGTGGGTGTGGAGTGGAGTGGATGGAGCGGGAGAAAGTGTCTCATAACCAAATCTTGATTGCCTTTTTGTTTGTAATTTGGAGATGGGCAGCTGCCATACAACATGCATTGGCCCACCCAATGACATTTGGGTGGCAGTGCAGATCCCTGACCTCCATCAACCACTTAGTGGTACCCTATCGGGTTCTTTTTGATTTTGCGGATGAGTTCACCTCACCGCGCCCGCCACTTTTTAGGGCCATCGGTAGCTAGATGCATATATTGTTCTAGCGTGCCATTTCCATGTGCGCTATTCCAAATGTGTGCGTCTTTGTCCAGTTTGTCGGGTGTCCGAATGGATTTACATTGGGAAGGCCACATGTAGCTTATTGGTAGAAGAAAAAAATAGCAAAAAGACTTGGTAAATTAGAGAATGTTCGAACTTCTTTTTTACCCATTTGCAATATGTTGCCATGGGCTCCCCCACGTTTGGCATGCTAGATCCAAATGCACTAATGTTTGGGTAGCCAAATGTCCTACAGATTGTAGCAACATGTTTACTTGCTCTGGAGACTGGCATCTTTTGTCCGAAAACGGTGTTCATTCAGCACATTATAACACCTTGTCTTCGGTCGAGATGGCAACTCTGTGCTTCAAAAGAGCACCGTTCTCGTCTTTATGACCAATGACCAGCCCCCCACCTTTGTGACTTCACCACTACGAGTGTTTTTTTGGCCGAACACCGTAGTCCGCAGTATCGGCAGACAAGCCATTGGTGTCTTTCAACCCGCAATGTTAGGAGGCTGTAATGACCATAAGCTTTTGCTCAGGCAAAGATCACTAGCCACTCAGAGAAGAAAACAACATGTAGATCCACAGAATTGAGAAAAAGGGAGAGATAAAAAGAACTTTCCAACTGGCCAAGTCTGAATCCAAACTCTCACCCAAGACCTGACCCTAACTCCTTGATGCAGCTTGGACTACTTACCGCTTGCGAGTCTGCTTGCCCGTCCTCGAATCCTGCCCTCCCGCTTGTTCAAGTCGCCCACGGGCGACAGATGTGTGGAACGGCCGCTGCCGGGAGGGACCCGCGCGGGCGCCAACGTCTGTAAAACTCCAACCCAGTTTGTCAGGCGCCGACATTTTGTGAACGACCCCCCCCTTCTCGCCGAACAAACCGACACTTCCGCCCCTGAACTTGCTTGCATTGAGCAGGAGATGAAGGAAAATTCACTCCCAGCCCCAATCGCATGCGGAAATCCCGATGTGTCAGTGAAAATCGCCTCAAATCGAGATTCTGCCTGCCGAATCGTGTTCCGCAGGTCAAACTCTGTGGATGTGGATCCATTCCTGGTAATTTTGGGGCTTTTTCGTGAGGATCCAGGTAATGAGGGAAAGAGGTGAGACCCGCAGGCCCGCGTAGCGCATAATATTATCATATCTTTGATTTGCACATAGTAGCATCTACGGAAGTATCACACACTACAGTATAACCTACCGTTCCTGGTTCACCACAGAATTCGAGTTTAGAATGAGACTTGCTTACCGTTGCCATATATTCCACTTCCTGTTGTTGGAGTCAAGTATGAAGCACGATATCGACACATTGCAGAACCGGAAGTCAGATCGCTGAAGGAGATTGGTGCCAGTATGTCAATGGTTGGTGCTTTGCATTTTGAACCTTTGGGTTTCCGGATTGGGTTTGGTAGGTGACTTTCCATTTTGGTTGTCCTAGGGCGGACTGTGTCATTGTGTGTCTGGCGGGCGCTGGGTGTGTGATGCTGTGTCTGGCGCGCGCTGGCTGTGTGATTGTATGTTGGGCGCGCGCTGGGTGTGTCTTTGTGTGTCCGGCGCGCGCTGGGTGTGTGTCATTGCTGTGTTGGCGCGGTGTGTGTGTGTCATTGGTATGTCAGCGCGCTGTGTATGTGATCTGTGTGTCAGGGCACTGTGTGTGTGTCAGTGCGCCGCGCAAAGTGTCAGTGTGTTTGCCGCGCGCTGGGTGTGTGATGCTGTGTCTGGTTCAGGTTTGAGGTTTCAGGTCCGAGATTGAGTTCCCGTTCAGGGTGAGTTACGAGAGAGTGTGTGTGTGTCTGTGTGTGTGTGTTACGAATGTGCTTGTAGGTGAGTTACGAGTGTGCTTGTGTTGCGGATGTGCTGGTGGGTGAGTTACGAGGGTGATGGTGTTACGAATCTGCCTGTGGGTGAGTTACGAGTGTGTGGGTGCCACGATTGTGCTTGTGGGTGAGCTACGAGGCTGATGGTGTTACGAATGTGCCTGTGGGTGAGTTACGAGTTTGTGGGTGCCACGATTGTGCCTGTGGGTGAGTTACGAGTGTGTGGGCGTTACGATTGTGCCTGTGGGTGAGTTCCGAGGGTGCTCGTGTTACGAATGTGCCTGTAGGTGAGTTCCGTGTGTTCTTGTGTCACCAATGTGACTGTGGGTGAGTTACGAGTTTGTGGGCGTTACGAATGTGCCTGTGGGTGAGTTACGCGTGTGCTTGTGTCACGAATGTGTTTGTGGGTGAGTTCCAAGTGTGTTTGTGTTAGGATGGTGCCTGTGGGTGAGTTACGAGTGTGCTTGTGTTACGAGTGTGCCTGTGGGTGAGTTACGCGTGTGCTTGTGTTACGAATGTGCCTGTTGGTGGTTTCCGAGTGTGTTTGTGTTACGATGGTGCCTGTGGGTGAGTTACGAGCGCGCTTGTGTTACCAATGTGCCTCTGGGTGAGTTACGAGCGTGCTTGTGTTACGAATGTGCCTGTGGGTGTGTTACGAGTGTGCTTGTGTTAGTATTGTGCCTCTGGGCGAGTTACGAGTGTATTGGTGCTACGAATGTGCCTGTGGGTGAGTGACGAGTGTGCTGGTGCTACGAATGTTCCTGTGGGTGAGTCCCGAGTGTGGTTGTGTTACCAATCTGCCTCTGGGTGAGACACGAGCGTGCTTGTGTTAGGAATGTGCTTGTGAGTCAGTTCGAGTGTGTTTGTGCTACGAATGTGCCTGTGGGTGAGTTACGAGTGCATAGGTGTTTGTCTAGTGAGATTTTTCTGATGTGTCTGTGTCATTTGCATCTGTGGCTGTCATTTGCGATCGTTCTGATGTGTTTGTGTCATTTCCATCTGTGGGTGTCATTTGCGATCGTTCTGATGTGTCTGTGTCATTTCCATCTGTGGCTGTTATTTGCCTCTGTGCCTGTCATTTGCATCTGTGTCTGTCCCAGTGTCTCCCTCCATCCATGCCCTTTCTCTCTTCTCTCAGGTGCAACGTAAGGTGTGAAGTCAGGTTGTCAGTTTTTGCTTTTTCTTGTGTTTTTTGTTGTTTTGCCTGCGCCTGGTGGTGGCTTTTGGTTTTGGTTGGTGGTTTGGGTTCAAGTTTAGTTTCTGGTTAGTGTCCCGAGGGTTGGTTGGTTGGGGACTTTAAGCTCTGGTGCTCGCCGGGAGTGTCTTCGTTTGTTTGGTTTGAATTGGGAGTTTGGTGTAGAAGGTAAGCGGGTCAGGGATGTGGGTGCTTGCTGGCTTTGTGGGTAGGTTGGTGACTTGGACCTGGGGGTTTGGTGGGCTTGGGATTTCAGAGAGAGGCCCTCCTGGGTTGTAACAATAATCCTTTTGCAAGACACCACTTCAAGGAAGGCTTTTGGACAAAAAAATGACCGGTGAACGCAACAAAAATCTGTTTTCCAGGGAAAAAGTTTCTTGGAATATTTTGGACCACAAAGTGCTCGATGAAATGTTTTTTGATCCGAAATGTTTTCAGGCAAATTGGTTTGCAGTTTGGCTCATTTGGTTTCGGTTGTGATGGTTTTATTTTTTTCTTTGCCCCCGTGTGACCCGCCCATACCCACCTGCCCACACATGGTCATGCACAGGTGCACACAGTTGTAGAAAATTTCATTTTGGACAGAGAGAGTGACTGATTGCAATGGTTTTCTAAGTGGAAATGAAGTAGTACAAACATGCCAAGGAAACCGAGTATGAGTAGGCACCGGGTGCAATGCATTGTGAAGTGATTTTTGGTGGCCACGAAGAAGTATTGCAAACAAGGGAAAATAAGGAGAGCCCAAAAAAATGTTCCGCATTCATTTTTCACACACAATTAAAGGGGACACACATTGGAAGCATGCATAGATGTTGCATGGATGGGGTTGAGGATGTGTCTAGTAGCTTCGGGTCAATGGGGGGAGGTTGGGGAAGGTGGGTGATGCTTGGGGTAGCATTTGGGTTGCTTAGGATATGTTCGGTTCTCCAAGCCATCCTACGCTGCTGCAAGGCCCCGAAAGGTACGCCATCGAACGCAAAGAACCCCAAGCCCCATCCAAGGTGATTCTTCCAACTTAATTAGGTCTCGGCCCCCCTGCAAGTTACCCCACCCAACCCATCATGCCCCAAGGTACCCTCACTCATGTTACCACTAGCCCCCGCAAGATACCCCAACTCCATGCATGGTACCCCATGCCACCACAACGTGCCGCAAGCCGACCCATGGACCGCCAACCACCCCAAGGTAGCACAATCCAACCCATGGTACCCTCACCCTGCCACATGATACCTTGATGTTGCCCCGCACAACCCGGGTACCCATGGTGCCCTAAGCTACCCCAACCCCATGTGTGGTACCCGAATGTGCCCTTACCCCCCCCCCCCTTTCCGTTGGTACACAGCCTGAAGGCCACCTATACCCATGTACCCGAACCCAACCCATAGTAAATCTAGTTTCTACGCGGTCCCCCAACCAAACCCCTGGGACCCAGGCACTCTCTCAGGGTGTTTAACCAGAACAATGGTACCGTAAGCCTCCCGAGGGTACCCGAAGCAATCCGATGTTACCCGAAGCCCCCCCATGGTGCCAAACCTAACCCCCAACGGTACACATGGTACCGCAATCCAATGTAAGTTACCCCAAGCCCTCCCAGGATAAGCCATGCCCCTTTTCCGGCACTCAACACTAAACCTTTTTACCGAAGGCACCAAGGACTATTGTGGCTTGGATGGGATGGTGCGTAGCACCATCCCATCCAAGCCTGTGGCGCTAGCAAACGGGAAATCATGAAGGATTTCTTTTTTTTTGGGACATTGCGTGTGGGGTTGGTGGGGAGTTGAGTGGATGGAGCGGGAGAAACTGTCTCATAACCATCTTGTTTGCCTTTTTGTTTGTAATTTGGAGATGGGCAGCTGCAAAACAACATGCATTGGCCCACCCAATGGCAATTTTGTGGCAGTGCAGATCCGTGACCTCGATCAACCACTTAGTGGTACCCTATCGGGATCTTTTTGATTTTGCGGATGAGTTCACCTCACCGCTCCCGCCACTTTTTAGGGCCATCGGTAGCTAGATGCATATATTGTTCTACCGTGCCAATTCCATCTGCGCTATTCCAAATGTGTGCCTTTTCGTCCAGTTTGTCGGGTTTCCGAATGGATTTACATTGGGAAGGCCACATGTAGCTTTTTGGTAGAAGAAACAAATAGCATAAAAACTTGGTAAATTAGAGAATGTTCGAACTTTTTTTTAACCATTTGCAATATGTTGCCATGGGCTCCCCCACTTTTGGCATGCTAGATCCAAATGCACTGATTTTTGGGTAGCCAAATGTCCTACAGATTGTAACAACATGTTTACTTGCTCTGGAGACTGGCTTTTTTTGTCCGAAAAGGGTGTTCATTTAGCACATTGTAACAGCTTGTCTTCACTCGAGATGGCAATTCTGTGCTCCAAAAGAGCACTGTTTCCGTCTTTATGACCAATGACCAGCCCCCAACCTTTGTGCCTTCACCACTACGCGTGTTTTTTGGCCAAACACCGTAGTCCGCATTATCGGCAGACAAGCCATTGTCATCTTTCAACCCGCAATGTTAGGAGGTTGTAATGACCAAAAGCGTTTGCTCAGGCAAAGATCACTAGCCAATCAGAGAAGAAAACAACATGTAGATCCACAGAGTTCGGGGAAAGGGAGAGATAAAAAGAACTTTCCAACTTGCCAAGTCTTAATCTCAAGTCAAACACAAGCCCTGACCCCAACTCCTTGATGCAACTTGGACTACTTAACACTTGAGAGTCTGCTTGCCCGTCCTCGAATCCTGCCCTCCCGCTTGTTCCCTCCCCCCCCCTGGGGGCTGTTTTCTGGTGGGCGTCGGGTGTGGGGCCCCTGACGCCCCATCGAAAACAAGGTCCATACCGTACGTTACGCGACCCCCAGAGTAAAATCCGGAGGCCTCCAAAGTGCTACCATGTTACCCCTTAAAATGTTCGAAACTTCGAGAATGCGACCTTTCCCTTTACTCGCCCACGATGGTTGTTTTGGTGAGTTAGCAGCGTTTTAAGCGGTTTTTCGGGCAGTCTCCGGACATTTGGGATGGAATTTTATCCTGGCTGCTGATTGCAAAATTGGGCAATGTTGCAGCCCCTGAAAATGACCAGCTCGTGCCAAAACGTCAGAAGAACACTCCTGTTGGCCAGAATGGGTACCGCTTTGATGATTTACGGCCAATTTTGTGCATTTCTTGGCATGTATACTTGCTCCCCATCTGACAAGGCTTTTTCGCCAATGGGGCAACCATAGTTGGCAAGAAGCATTAGGCAGAATCCGCTAGGCTCCGTTTTTGTGGGGCTGGGCCCACAAAAACGGAGCCTAGCGGCCGGCGCTTGCGCCGTTGAGCCGAGTTTTCTCATGGTTATCTTCTTCTCTGCTTCTGCATGGTTCCTTTTGCCTTTGTGTTCTTGGTCCTCCGTTGTCATGCAAACCGTTGCCCTGCGACCCCACCTCGTGCAAATTTCCCCAGCTTGTTCAATTCACCCCCGCAGGGGGTTGGCTTCTGTGGGGGTCGGGGTGTTGAGGGCCCTTGACCCCGCGCCAGAAGCAGTGACCAACTACTACGTTACGCCACCCCCCCCCCCCTGGAAAACAGCCCTTCTCAAAACCCTTCGATGCAGCCCCTTAAAATGATTGCAATCGAATTCTAAGAATGCGGCTTTTCTCCATTTTGGGCGATGACGGTCGGTTAGGTGAATTAGGACCATTTTAAGTGGTTTTTCGGGCAGTCTCCGGATATTTAGGGCTGAATTTGGTATTGGCTCTTGCTTGCAAAGTTACACCATGTGGTTGCCCCTTGAAACGACCGGCTCGGGCCAAAACGTCAGAAAGGCAACCTCATTGGCCAAATCCGGTGCCGTTTTGAAGATTTACGGTCAATTTTGTGCGTTTCTTCGCAGTTTTTTGCCATAATTTTCGCCATATTTGGCATGTATACTTGGTGCCCATCTGGCAAGCCTTTTCCGCCAATGGGACAACCATATTGGGCAAAAGGCAGGAGGCAGCACCCGCTAGGCTCCGTTTTTGTCAGGCTTGGCGCACAAAAACGGAGCCTAGCGGCCGGCGCCGGCGCCGTTGATCCCGTGTTTTCATGGTTTTCACCTTCTCCGCCTTTGAATGGTCTTTTTGCCTTTGTCTTCCTTGTCCTCCCCGTTCTCATCTGAACACCCGTGCGACCCCACCTCGTGCAACCTTCCCCCGCTTGTTCAAGTCGCCGACGGGCGACAGATGTGTGGAACGGCAGCTGCAGGGAGGGACCCGAGCGGGCGCCGACGTCTGTAAAACTCCAACCTAGTTTGTCCGGCGCCGACATTTTTTGAACGACCCCCCCTTTTCTCCGAACAAACCGACCCTTCCGCCCCTGGATTTGCTTGCATCGAGCTGGAGATGAAGGCAAACTCACTCCCAGCCCCAATCGCATGCAGAAATCCCGATGTGTCAGTGAAAATCGCCTCAAATCGAGATTCTGCCTGCCGAATCGTGTCCAGCAGGTCAAACTCTGTGGATGTGGATCCATTCCTGGTAATTCCGGGGCTTTTCCGTGAGGATCCAGGTAATGAGGGAAAAAGGTGAGACCCGCAGGCCCGCGTAGCGCATAATATTATCATATGTTTGATTTGCACATAGTAGCATCTACGGAAGTATCACACACTACAGTTTAATCTACCGTTCCTGGTTCACCACAGAATTCGACTTTAGAACGAGACTTGCTTACCGTTGCCATATATTCCACTTCCTGTTGTTGGAGTCAAGTATGAAGCACGATATCGACACATTGCAGAACCGGAAGTCTGATCGCTGAAGGAGATTGGTCCCAGTATGTCAATGGTTGGTGCTTTGCATTTTGAACCTTTGGGTTTCCAGATTGGGTTTGGTAGGTGACTTTCCATTTTGGTTGTCCTAGGTCGGACTGTGTCATTGTGTGTCCGGCGGGCGCTGGGTGTGTGATGCTGTGTCTGGCGCGCGCTGGGTGTGTGATTGTGTGTTGGGCGCGCGCTGGGTGTGTCCCTGTGTGTCCGGCGCGCGCTGGGTGTGTGTCATTGGTGTGTTGGCGCGGTGTGGGTGTGATCTGTGTGTCAGGGCACTGTGTGTGTGTCAGTGCACCGCGCAAATTGTTAGTGTGTTTGCCGCGCGGTGGGTAGGTGATGCTGTGTCTGGTTCAGGTTTGAGGTTTCAGGTTGGAGATTGAGTTCTGGTTCAGGGTGAGTTACGAGAGAGTGTGTGTGTGTTTGTGTGTGTGTGTTACGAATGTGCTTGTAGGTGAGTTACGAGTGTGCTTGTGTTGCGGATGTGCTGGTGGGTGAGTTACCAGTGTGATGGTGTTACGAATCTGCCTGTGGGTGAGTTACGAGTGTGTGGGTGCCACGATTGTGCTTGTGGGTGAGTTACGAGGCTGATGGTGTTACGAATGTGCCTGTGGGTGAGTTACGAGTTTGATGGTGTTACGAATCTGCCTGTGGGTGATTTACAAGTGTGTGGGCGTTACGATTGTGCCTTTGGGTGAATTACGAGTGTGCTTGTGTTACGAATGTGCCTGTAGGTGAGTTACGCGTGTGCTTGTGTCACAAATGTGCCTGTGGGTGGGTTACCAGTGTGTGGGCGTTACGATTGTGCCTGTGGGTGAGTTACGCGTGTGCTTGTGTCACGAATGTGCTTGTGGGTGAGTTCTGAGTGTGTTTGTCTTGCGATGGTGCCTGTGGGTGAGTTACGCGTGTGCTTGTGTTACCAATGTGCCTCTGGGTGAGTTGCGAGCGTGCTTGTGTTACGAATGTGCTCGTGGGTGAGTTACGAGTGTGCCTGTGTTACGATTGTGCCTGTGGGTGAGTTATGAGTGTATTGGTGCTACCAATGTGCCTGTGGGTGAGTGACGAGTGTGTTGGTGCTACGAATGTTCCTCTGGGTGAGTTACGAGTGTGGTTGTGTTACCAATGTGCCTCTGGGTGAGACACGAGCGTGCTTGTGTTGAGAATGTGCTTGTGAGTCAGTTCAAGTGTGTTTGTGCTACGAATGTGTCTGTGGGTGAGTTACGAGTGCATAGGTGTTTGTCTAGTGCGATCGTTCTGATGTGTCTGTGTCATTTGCATCTGTGGCTGTCATTCGCGATCGTTCTGATGTGTCTGTGTCATTTCCATCTGTGGCTGTCATTTGCGATCGTTCTGATGTGTCTGTGTCATTTTCATCTGTGGCTGTCATTTGCTTCTGTGCCTGTCATTTGCATCTGTGTCTGTCCCAGTGTCTCCCTCCATCCATGCCGCTTCTCTCTTCTCTCAGGTGCAACGTCAGGTGGTCAGTTTTTGCTTTTGTTGTGTGTTCTGTTGTTTTGCCTGCGCCTGGTGGTGGTTTTTGGTTTTGGTTGGTGGTTTGGGTTCAAGTTTAGTTTCTGGTTAGTGTCCCGAGGCTTGGTGGGTTGGGGACTTTGGGCTTTGGTGCTCGGTGGGAGTGTCTCAGTTGGTTTGGTTTGAATCCAGATTTTGGTGTAGAAATTAGCCCGGGCAAACTGCACCCCCTTTTGGAAGAGAAGGACCTAAAAAATGACCGCCCGAAAAACTATTTTGTTTGGACATTTGCAGCACACATGACTCAGATACTACCAAAAAAATACAATTTTACCCAATTTGCTGTTTTTTTTCACTTTTTGTTTATTAAAGTAAACTCTTATTTTGTCTGAACTGAAGGGTGTGTTTTACCAATCTTGTCATTTTTGTATTTCAAAACCCAACTGGTGCGTGCCTGTTCGGGAGCTCATTTTCAAAAACGACATTCTGCGGGTCTCCAGTTGCACCTATGTTTGTCCTGCGAAATAAATTGCTTTTTTATGTCCCTGAGGGCGCGAGGCCTCGCGCACTCAAGGTCATGGAAGCAATTGTGTACAGAAGGCAAAAAAAAACAGGACAGGAAGTGCACAACATACAAACGCTGAAACAAAAGCTCGGCAAAAATGTACAAGCCCTTAAGGGCATATAATTGCATTCGCGTCGAAGGCGAGTGCGCGAGGCCTTGCGCACACATGACTGCAAAAAGAGGCGAAACACTTGGGTTAATGGTGACTTATTTTTTCTTCGGTCCCGCAACCTTGGCCAACCTGGAACCCAGGCCTCTTGCCACCGCACTTGTCCCACTTGGAGAGGCAACGGTACCACAAGACGGCTGGGCACCAGAATGCGAGGGCAGCTTGAACTCTGCACTAGCGGTGGCAGCAGTCTTCGCTTTCTTCTTCGGCTGTTCCTTACCAGATTCGGGGCTTGCATCGAAGTGACCGGCGGGTGCCCGCTTGCGCTTCTGCTGGGTCTCCAGTACTTGCTCTGAATCGTCTTCTTCCTCCTCCTCGGCGGCATCGTCGTCGTCTGAATCCGCGGGCTTGTCCGATTCCTTCTCTTTTCCTTTTGCCTGCTTCTTGCTGTCCAAAACCCACAGTGGAATGCCACGCTGAAGCCACTCTTCTTGAGTATCCAAAGTTGCAGCTGTCCGGCTGTTGCTCCCTGCTCCGTCTGATCAGCCTCCAACATGTACGGCATGATGATTGCATACTGCAGAGCACCTCCAACGGCATTTCCAAGGTCCTTTTGCTTGATCGCTGACACAGCCAGAAACGCCACTTTAGTATGGAGGTCGGACATCGCAATCTTTGCGGCCATGGCAGGCGTGTCGTCCACAACAACCACTGCATCAGAATACCCACTGCCCAAAAGATATTTGTCCAGGTACCACAGCACGTGAATCAGAGGCATGAAACCACCAAGGTTCTTGGTCTGCATCTCTTCGAAATGTCCAGCGGAATACGACACATAGTTCGGAAACTGTAAATGTGATGTATAAAGACGAATAACGGAGGCAGCAGTGCGCGAGGCCTCGCGCACACAACGGCATCGTAACAGGCGAAAGAAGCAGATATACCTGCTCATCCCAGCGACTCGTTGTTCCGATCCACATACAGTGCTCGTCGAACTGATACGTACTGCTGGTCACGGGACCCGATAACCAAGAGTATACCGGCAACCGAACATGGTAGAGGGGCACTGTGGTTGGATCCTTGTCCTTTTCCATACACCAGAGCCTCTGTATGTCGCGGCCAATACACCACACAACATCAGCCTCGCCATAGAAAATGACGTCTTTCCCCAGCATCATCACATCGAAAAGCCACTTCGGAACAAATCCTGCAGTGTCATATTCAACGAAAAGACCAGCGTTGATGACCCACAACGGGCACTGTAGATCCTGGGAACGGGCTGGCGGTGTCTCTTGGATATCCTCAATAGGGCAGGCCGTCAAAGAGAATTTGCTCCCTTGCTCGTCCTGCTTAGAGACATTGATCACATCGCCAGTACTCAGCTGTGTCTGTGACGGTTCCAATGATGCTGCCTCAGTCTTCCTTTGCAGTTGTTTCCGCACGGCCAGCGTCTGCGGTAATGGAGGTGCGCCCTTGTCCCCAGTCCGCCACAGAGGTGCCTTGGTCAACGTCTTCCATTTTGGCCACGGTGACCGGTACTTCGTACTTGTTGCGTCCGGCCAGTAACCCCAATTTCCCAGACCATATTTCAGTTGCGGCGTGCCCAGTGCTGCGACTTCTGCTCGGATCTTCGCATCGGCAGCTGTACAGATGTGAAAACAGTGGTTGAGTGCGCGAGCCCTGGCGCACTGGAGCTGCGACACTGACGCATACCTGCGGTCTTGTTGACATACTGCTTATTGTCCGGATGGTCAAGATGGAAAATAACCCATTGATCCGTAATCTGCGCGTCAATGTAGTTCTGGGTGGTGCCTAAGGTCGAGGCCTTCAGGTTCATGTGCGCACAGACCTTCTGCAAAAAGCTCGGTAGATGCAGCCCCTCCAGCTTCTTGAAGGCATTCCTTGTAACTTCCTCTTTCCTGCCCTTATTCTCGAGGTTCTTCATGCCAGTAACCGCCTCACGACCGCAGTAATACGCCAGGGAGAAGATGTCCCTCCAGTTCTTGGATGTCGACTCCTGCGAGAGAAAACAGTGTCATGGAGTGCGCGAGGCCTCGCGCACTGTAGCTGTGCGATACACGAATACATACTGTGTGTCCTGCTTCCTCCAAAACCTCGGGTGCAAGAAACGCAGAGTTGACGGCAGCCTGGACAACAGCAAGCTTGAACCGCTTGAAATCTTGTCGCTCTTTTTCCCGCTTCTGGTCCTCAATGTACAACAACATGTTGTCCAGCGCCTCGAATAGCGGAATCCACGTCACAGACTGGCTGCCAGCTTGTTGCAATCCTGCAACCTTGGCCCCGATCCTCCAAGGCGTTTCGTACTTCAGAATGTCAAAGTAGCAAAACTCCTGCCCGTCACCAAATCCTTTGCCTTCTCCGAGACGCAGTTCCTGAATCTTTCTGCATGTTTCTGTGCCATGCTGACCATTCAGAACGTAAAGTGAGCCATCTGCAAAGCAAATCATGTACCGGAGCAAAGAGAAGAAACGTCTTCGATCGAACGCGAAGCGAGTCATACCACTATCCTCCCACACCGTTATGCGCAACGGGCCAGCTGGTGGCAGTGCTTGGTATCCCGTCACTTTCCTGGCAACGTCGTCATAGTTGATGGATCTGATCTGTCCGCGCTCCTCGGTCTTGTCCATCCTCAATTCAGCAATCTTTACCTTCACGGCTTTACCATTCTCCTGCCGCAGCCACTCTTGCACGTCGACTGTGAGTTTCATCTCCGGTATTGGCTTCTTCACACCCTTCTTCTTGCGTCCTTTCTTCGGCGTGTCCACTTGGTCGGTCCCTGGTGACGACTCCATGGCCTCTGCGTCTGGTGCTGGACGTTCTGGCGACCCTGGTTCACTCATGATGCCAAAGAATACATCAAAAGGGCAAATTGCATGACATGAAACACGGTCATTTGAACTCTGAAATCAGTCGAAACGGTATTTTGCAGGTCGTTTTCGCAAATCTGTCCCACAACTGTCTTTGTTGTGACTTAATCTACGGCACTTGGCAAACTACTCAGTGCCTGAGGCCTCGCGCACTGACATCGCATTGCATACCTGTTTTTCGTAACGTTTAGTGCGCGAGGCCTCGCGCACTGCGGGCGTCAGTTACCGCAAGCGTTGCCGCACGTTGCGTGTTGTTGCTTCCTGTCTATCGGCATCCATATCTGTTCTCCGCCCCACAACAGCATCCAGTTTCCGTTTCAGTTGGTTGGTGGGATTTGTTTTGTGGTCAATGAGGGCATTCAGTACGCTGTGACCAAGTAGCCGGTAGTGGTCGCAACTAGGGGGTCGTGTAGGTGAGGGTGGAAATCTCGGTAACCTCCGCGGCCACGAAGTTGCAACCCTGCTGACTCTGTCCGATTCCCATTCCACATAGGCCATGCAAATCTGGTCTGTCGCCAAAAATCTTGTCAGTCGTTGTCGCATTCTGTGTACCAGTTTCTTGGGATTGTTTTGTACCCCCGAGCAATTGCCACCAGGACCAACCTTTCGTAACAAGTAATGGTATTCCACCTGCTCAACAGTAACAGGGCCCGTGTTTCTCGCCTTGTCCCGCACCAACTTGCTCAACATCCGTTCTCCAAACTCCTCTGAGTGTGCCTGACCGGGCAGGTCCTGGTGCCACTTGCTGTTGTACAACAATGTGCACATGATCGTGCGCTCGCACTTCAGTACGGTCTCACACAGTCCTCGACGCAGCCTCCTCAACAGACACAAACTCAACTGCAACACCTCCTGAGCTCGTGACCCTGTACCGTTGTTTTCCCCTGACCAGTTGCATTCCCGTACCGCGTGGCCCAAGTACAACAACAACGGGCACCATTCCGACAACAAATGCAGAACTGCGTTTGCCACTGCTGCCCTGTTGGCATGCGCAGTGTCACGACCACTGATCGCGGTTGCAGCTTGTGCCTTGCGCCAATACGGGCGTAGTATTCGGGGTGTGGCAAGCATCAGCGCAGCAATAGTTTTTTCCATAACTATCAGTTTGGGGTATGATAGTATGGTGGAACCAGGTCGTAGCAGACCTTTCCGTAGATAGGTTAGAATAGGCCAGAACACCCGAAAAGTATGACTAACAACGAACTTGTACGCATGCCAGACACCGTAAACTACAGGCACGTAACGCAGGTACGCACGCATGTTCCATCGTTGGTTCTTGGCACCGTACAACAACTTTAGTATCCTGTAGTGTATGTTTTCGTCAACCAACAGCGGTAAAACTCTTTTTGTCTTTTGGGCTACGTCCTTTGCAAAGTGGAACAAGTTTAACAGACCAACACCACCAGTTACCTTTTCTTTTGACAGGGCAAACGGGCGCCACACCGGTGCCTGCACAGTCCTTGCATCCCTCCTCACATCCAACGGTGCTCTCAGGTTTCCGGTGTCTGGTGCACACCCATCTGCATACCCCATGTCACGCAAAATCTGGGGGATTCTTTGTTCACGCTGTTGCAGAGCCCTTGCGACTGTCGTTATCCGTGCTGCCAGGTCCTCAATGGCTGGATGTCCTGCCCAATACATGGGCCTCTGCTTCAGTTGAAGTACTGCCATTGCAGTACAGTTTTGTGATCGGTCACTTTTGTCTGGGTGTGTCGTGTATTGTGCCCGGTACCAGTTGTCTATCCACAGCACGCAACACGACGAAAGCACCAGTGACCACGTTGCTTTAAGTGCTGCTGCTGCCTGTTCGTCCACTGTATCTGCGGCAGCGTCTGCTTGCCCAAGTCGTACTTTTGTTCGTCTTTCTGTTTGCGTTAGGTACCCTGTTTTGTTTCCCGGTTTTTTCCTGTTTGGTACTGCCCGTTGACGCATCAACAGGTACAGGTTCCAGCCCTCCTGTCGCAAAATGCGCACCCAGCGCTTGTCCTCCTGCCTTTTAGCTGCTGGTAAACTGTGGCACGTTCTTTTGTTGAATCTGAGTCGCTGTGCAAATGTTCAAAATATTTGCGCTGCCAGGTCGTTTCGTTTGATTACTTTCCACAGGTCGTCTGCTGTTTGGTATGCTGGTTCTGCCGCGCATACCTCTCGTAGTGCTGCTGCTCCTTTGCTTACTTCTGCTATCATTCGATCGGTTAAGGATTTTCTGGATCGAAGTGGCATTTTGCGTCTTTCTCTGTGGAATTAGATTTGCCCACATATTTTGGTTATCGTTTCGCCCAGCGATCTTTAAAAAAAGTGTGTTTGAAAACATCTGGCCTTTTCCTGTCGTCATTTCAGGTGCGCGTGCTGCTGCCGCAGATTGTATTTGGTGTCTGCGTGCGCTGCGTTCCCAGTAACCGAAAACCGTTTTCGCAACCACAATTTCCTATTGTGTTTCCGTCTTTAAACCCAGTTGGAAAAAAAACCATATCTATTGGGCAGTGAAAGCTACGGCCGCTATTAGAACTGGACACAACTGCCATTGAGTGGCTGTTGAAAAAAAGCAAATCGATCCCCTGATCCCCTGAAAAATATGACAAAGGTTACCGATGTATAATCGACTGTCACAGGTGGTAGCCGCGAAAGGGAATGTAAATACCGGCGTAGCCTGACGTGCCTGCTTTTTCATTTTCTTCCGTCGTTTAAGTGCGCGAGGCCTGGCGCACTGATTGTTTCCGTGGGAGAATGCTCTATGGGTCGTTATATCTGACCAACATGGTGTCTACACACAGATACACCGGAAAAGTCAAATGTGTTTGTCCGTCTGGTACTGTACCTACAATTGTACGCCTTTTTTCCATTCTGTAAATTCAATGCATAACGTGACCTGAGTGCGCGAGGCCTCGCGCACTCCCGATGCCTAAACTTGTATTTTACTCTCACATTACAGTACATGTGTTTCCCCTACCATGGGAAGTCCGACAGTCATACACTTCCAATGCTCCTTGGGTAACACTATCATACTTTTGATACCATGTGGGAGCTGCGTATTTCCGCAAACGTCAGTCCTTACGGGTTTTTAGGTTTCGTGATAAACCACCTAGTAATTTAACGACCGACTTTTCCCAAATCCACACAATCTATCTGAATGCCTCTATAATCTACCTAAAAGAAACTTTGTTCTACTCCACTTTGAATATCTTGAGTGCGCGAGGCCTCGCGCACTCAGATTGCCAGGGAAATGCAAAAAACGTCACATTGAGGAACACAGAGTGGCACAACACTAAAAAAGTAATTTATTTCACTACTTCTAAAATCACGTTCATCAAACATCCAAAGAATTGTTTTTTTGCCCTGTTGCGAACCGGTCCTTTTCTGCGCGTTCCGCGCGCAAAACAGGGTGCAGTTTGCGCGGGTTTAAGTAGAAGGTAAGCAGGTCAGGGATGTGGGTGCTTGCTGGCTTTGTGGGTATGTTGGTGACTTGGGCCTGGGGGTTTGGGTCGGCCTGGGATTTCAGAAAGAGGCCCTCCTGGGTTGTAACAAATACTCTCTTTGCAGGACACGACTTCAAGGAAAGTTTTTGGACAAAAAAAATGACCGGTGAACGCAACAAAAATGTGTTTTCCAGGGAAAAGGTTTCTTGGAATATTTTGGAGAACAAAGTGCTCGATGAAATCTCTTTTGATCCAAAATGGTTCTTCAGGCAAATTGGTTTGCAGATTGGCTCATTTGGTTTCGGTTGTGATGGTTTTGTCTTTGCCTCCGTGTGACCCGCCCATACCCACCTGCCCGCACATGGTCATGCACAGGTGCACACAGTTGTAGAAAATTTCATTTTGGACAGAGAGAGTGACTAATTGCAATGGATTTCCAAGTGGAAATGAAGTAGTACAAACATGGCAAGGAAACCGAGTATGAGTACGCACTGGGTGCAATGCATTGTGGAGTTTTTTTCTATGGCCACGAAGAAGTATTGCAAACAAGGGAAAATAAGGAGAGCCCAAAAAAATGTTCCGCATTCATTTTTCAAACACAGTTAAAGGGGACACACATTGGAAGCATGCATAGATGTTGCATGGATGGGGTTGAGGGTGTGTCTAGTAGCTTCGGGCTAATGCGGGAAGTTTCGGGAAAGTTGGTGATGCTTTGGGTAGCATTTGGGTTGCCTAGGATATTTTGGGTACTCCAACCCAACCCACGGTGCCGCAAGGCCCCGCAAGGTACCCCATGCGAACGCAAGGAACCCCAAGCCCCCTCCAAGGTGATTCTTCCAACTTAAATACGTCTCGGCCCCACTCGAAGGTACCTTAACCCAACCCATCCTGCCCCAAGGTAACCTGACCCATGTTACCACTAGCCTCCGCAAGATACCCCAACTCCATGCATGGTTCCCCATGCCACCACAAGGTGCCGCAACCCGACCCATGGAACGCCAACCTCCCCAAGGTACCACCATCCAACCCATGGTACCCTCTCCCTGCCACATGATACCTTGATGTTGCCCCGCGCAACCCGGGTACCCATGGTGCCCTAAGCTACCCCAACCCCATGTGTGGTACCCGAATGTGCCCTTACCCCCCCCCCTTTCCGTTGGTACACAGCCTGAAGGCCACCTATACCCAGGTACCCGAACCCAACCCATAGTAAGGTTAGTTTCCACACGGTCCCCCAACCAAACCCATGGGACCTAGGCACTCTTTCAGGGTGTTTAACCCGAACAATGGTACCGTAAGCTTCCCGAAGGTACCCGGAGCAATCCGATGTTACCCGAAGCCCCCCCATGGTGCAAAACCTAACCCCCAACGGTACACATGGTACCGCAATCCAATGTAAGTTACCCCAAGCCCTCCCAAGATAAGCCATGCCCCTTTTGGGCACTCAACACTCAACCCTCTTACCAAAGGCACCAAGGACTATTGTGGCTTGGATGAGATGGTGCGTAGCACCATCCCATCCATGCCTGTGGCGCTAGCAAACAGGGCATCATGAAGGATTTCTTTTTTTCTTTTTTTTTGGGACATTGCGTGTGGGGTGGGTGGGGAGTGGAGTGGATAGAGCGAGAGAAAGTGTCTCATAACCAAATCTTGATTGCCTTCTTGTTTGTAATTTGGACATGGGCAGCTGCAATACAACACGCATTGGCCCACCCAATGACAATTTTGTGGCAGTGCAGATCCGTGACCTCCATCAACCACTTAGTGGTACCCTATTGGGATCTTTTTGTTTTTGCGGATGAGTTCACCTCACCGCAGCTGCCACTTTTTAGGGCCATCGGTAGCTAGATGCATATATTGTTCTACCGTGCCAATTCCATCTGCGCTATTCTAAATGTGTGCGTTTTCGTCCAGTTTGTCAGGTGTCTGAAAGGATTTACATTGGGAAGGCCACATGTAGCTTTTTGGTAGAAGACAAAAATAGCAAAAAACTTGGTAAATTAGAGAATGTTCGAACTTTTCTTTTAACCATTTGCAATATGTTGCCATGGGCTCCCCCACTTTTGGCATGCTAGATCCAAATGCACTAATGTTTGGGTAGCCAAATGTCCTACAGATTATAACAACATGTCTACTTGCTCTGGAGACTGACTTTTTTTGTCTGAAAACGGTGTTCATTCAGCACATTAAGACAGCTTGTCTTCACTCGAGATGGCAATTCTGTGCTCCAAAAGAGCACTGTTCCCGTCTTTATGACCAATGACCAGCCCCCAACCTTTGTGCCTTCACCACTACGAGTGTTTTTTGGCCAAACACCGTAGTCCGCAGTATCGGCAGACAAGCCATTGTTGTCTTTCAACCCGCAATGCTAGGAGGTTGTAATGACCAAAAGCTTTTGCTCAGGCAAAGATCACTAGCCACTAAGAGAAGAAAACAACATGTAGATCCACAGAATTGGGGGAAAGGGGGTATTAAAAAGAACTTTCCAACTTGCCAAGTCTTATTCCCAAGTCAAACCCAAGCCCTGACCCTAACTCCCTGATGCAATTTGTACTACTTAACACTTGAGAGTCTGCTTGCCCGTCCTCAAATCATGCCCTCCCGCTAGTTCACCTCCCCCCTCATTGGAAGCTTTTAATTAGGGGGCCGGGGAATGGGGCCCCGTGCCCCTCTAAAAGCAGTCTTTATGCCATTATATACAATCCGCGCGCCGAAACGAAACATACCTCAAAAGTGTACGATGCAGCCCCTCCAAATGACCGCCTCAGAGAGCTGATTGGCGCCGTCATATTTGTTTTGATGAATCATGGCTGTTTTACAAAGTTAGGAACTTTACCAGGGTTCAACTTCTTTACCAGCATCCACTAATTCCATATAAGCTAGTGATGCGATTTAAAGGTGCACTAGCAAAGTTGAGGTGCCGAACAACACTATCAAGAAGCCACAGGCCCCAAAACACAAGAAATCTATTTGCTATATTATTTATTTGGTGTGCACGCGTGCATTTCACAGTCGCCGGCATTTGCGATCTTTCATTTTTACTGTCCAAAGTGAAATCGAGCTACAGTGCACGAAAATTCGATCTAAGACCAATCTTATAAATGATTCTAGAAGCCGCATCTTGCTGATTAATTGGAAAATTGCCGTCTTTTTGTTTTAGCGCCGCTTCTCGATTTCATGGTCCTCAGCGCACGCAGCCTGCTTTTTGAGCTCAAGAATGAGAACAACACTCCCGAATTGACCGAAATTGCCTGTAATTTTGTCAAAATCTGATACAATGGGCCCGAGTTATGAATACGTCAATTGTATGCTTTTTGCACCCTGTGTCGACAATCTTGCCCAATGCACCCTCCCTGTCCTTGCATATAACAAAGGCAAAGGAGTGTTCTTGCCTTTGTTTGTCACCGCCAGGCTCCATTTCCGACATGGAAAGGCGACCCGAAAATGGCTAGAAATGTAATAAGGGTTTTCTTTTGATGGTGCTTCGCACCAGCAAAGGAAAAGCCAGACCAAGGAGGGAACAGGAAGGATTCATTGAATCCTACTTTTCCACATCCTCCACAACATATCATGTATCATTGCTTCATTGAAATTTCCTCAAAATGCTCATCGCTCTTTGTTATAAATACTTGATCATGCACGTGCATATCGTGCAATCTGACTTCCACGTCCGACACATACCCTTCAGAGGCATCACAGCCCGCACACTGCCCTTCCCCATTTCGTCGAGCCCCCCTCCGCTTGTTCAATCCCCCCCCCTGGGGGTTGTTTTCTGGTGGGCGTCGGGGTGTGGGGCCCCGGACGCCCCATCGAAAACAAGATCCATACGGTACGTTACGCCACCACCCGGGGTAAATCCAGAGGGCTCCAAAGTCCTACCATGTTGCCCCTTAAAATGTTCGAAATCGATTTCTAAGAACGCGACTTTCCCCTTTTTTCGCCGACGATGGTCGTTTTGGTGAGTCAGCAGCGTGTTAAGCGGTTTTTCGGGCAGTTTCAGAACATTTGGGGCTGAATTTTGTAATGGCTGCTGCTTGTAAAATTGAACAATGTTGCAGCCCTTTAAAATGACTGGCTCGTGCCAAAACGTCAGACTAACACTCCAGCTGGCCAGAATTGGTGCTGTTTTGATGATTTACGGCAAATTTGCTGCATTTTTTGGCAGTTTTTTGCCATATTTTTGCCTCATTTGGCATATATACTTGCTGCCCATCTCTCAAGGCTTTTTTGCCAAAGAAGCAAACATAGTGGGCAAGAGGCATTAGGCAGAATCCGCCAGGCTCCGTTTTAGTGGGGCCTGGCCCACAAAAACGGAGCCTAGCGGCCGGCGCTTGCGCCGTTGATCCCGTGTTTTCATGGTTTTCTCCTTCTCCGCTTCTGAATGGTTCCTTTGCCTTTGTGTTCTTTGTCGTCCCCGTTGTCATCTGAACCGCTCCTGTGCGACCCCACTTTGTGCAACTCTCCCCAGCTTGTTCAATCCACCCCCCTGGGGGCTGTTTTCTGGTGGGCGTCGGGGTGTGGGGCCCCTGACGCCCCATCGAAAACATGGTCCATACCGTACGTTACGCGACCCCCGGGGTAAAATCCAGAGGCCTCCAAAAACCTACCATGTTACCCCTTGAAACTTTCGAAATTGAATTCTAAGAACGCGACGTTTCCCTCTTTTTGCCGACGATGGTCGTTTTGGTGAGTTAGCAGCATTTTAAGCGGTTTTTCGGGCAGTCTCCGGGCATTTGGGGCTGAATTTTGTACTACATGCTGCCTGCACAATTGGGCTATGTTGCAGCCCCTCAATATGACGGGCTCGTGCTAAAACGACAGAAAAACAACCCTGTTGGCCAAAATTGGTGCCGTTTTGATGATTTACAGCTAATTTCGTGCATTTTTTGGCAGTTGTTGCCATATTTTTGCCATATTTGGCATGTATACTTGCTCCCCATCTGACAAGGCTTTTTGGCCCATGGGGCAACCATAGTGGGCAAGAAGCATTAGGCAGAATCCGCTAGGCTCCGTTTTTGTGCGGCTTGGCCCACAAAAACAAAGCCTAGCGGCCGGCGCTTGCGCCGTTGAACCTGTTTCCTCATGGTTTTCTTCTTCTCCGCTTCTGCATGGTTCTTTTGCCTTTGTGTTCTTTGTCCTCCGTTGTCATGCACACCGTTGCCGTGCGACCCCACCTCGTGCAACTTTCCCCAGCTTGTTCAATCCCCCCCCCTTGGGGGCTGATTTCCGGTGGGCGTCAGGGGGGTGGGGCCCCTGACGCCCCATCGGAAACAAGGTCCATACCGTACGTTACGCGACCCCCGGGGTAAAATCCAGAGGCCTCCAAAGTACTACCATTTTGCCCCTTAAAAGGTTCGAAATTGAAATCTACGAACGCGACTTTTCCCTTTTGTTGACGACGATGGTCGTTTTAGTGAGTTAGCAGCGTTCTAACCGGTTTTTCGGGCAGTCTCAGGACATTTGGGGCTGAATTTTGTACTGGCTGCTGCTTGCAAAACTGGGCCCCGTTACAGCCCCTCAAAATGACCAACTCGAGCCAAAACGTCAGAAGAACACTCCTGTTGGCCAAAGCTGGTGCAGTTCCGATAATTTACGGCCAATTTGGTGCATTCTTTGGCAGTTCTTTGCCATATTTTTGCCATATTTGGCATGTATACTTGCTGCCCATCTGACAAGGCTTTTTCGCCAATGGAGCAACCATAGTGGGCAAGAGGCATTATGCAGAATCCGCTAGGCTCCGTTTTTGTGGAGCTGGGCCCACAAAAACGGAGCCTAGCGGCCGGCGCTTGCGCTGTTGATCCCATTTTTTCATTGTTATCTTCTTCTCCGCTTCTGCATGGTTCTTTTTGCCTTTGTGTTCTTTGGCCTTCGTTGTCATGCAAACCGTTGCCGTGCGACCCCACCTCGTGCAACTTTCCCCAGCTTGTTCAATCCCCCCCCTCTGAAAGCAGTCCTTATGCCATTATATACGACTCGCGCGCTGAAATGAAACATACCTCAAAATTGTACGATGCAGCCCCTCTAAATGACCGCCTCGTAGATAGGAAAATGGAGCGTCGCGCGATCGCAGCTGAAGAAAATAGAAAACCAAGAAAAAGACGCACAACCAGAAAAAAAAAAGAGCAAAATCGATTTTTCCGACCTCAGAAACCCCCAAAAAAAGTTTACGCCGCTGTTTGGCGAGGTTGCAAAATTTAGGACACTCACAGAAAAAGAAGAACAACAGAGTCGCGATGGCGACGAAGTTGAGCGTTGCCCGCCCCGAAAACACCTAGCAAAGTGCGTGTTCTAGGCGCTAGCGACTTGTGCGCGCTCCAACAACGAAGAAGATGATTAGAGGCGAGATTAGGGCAAAGACAATGGCCTTCGGCCAGGGAGCGGTTGTCATGGGGGGCTAACCGTCCTGTCCTGCGATGCAATGCGGGGCAACCATGAGAACCGCTCTTACACACCAACCTCCCTTTTTGTAGCACAAAAGAGCCGCCAAGACGGGAAAGTGGAACGTTGCGTGTTGCGTGCCCCAAATCACTTAGCAAAGTGCATGCAATAGGAGTAGGGGACTTGTGCGCGCCCCAAAACCAACAAGCAAAGCAAAACAACAAGACAACATAGGGTAGACACCACGAGAACACGCCGGCCGCCGAACCAACTATGTTGCACAATACGCCACACAGCCACACGACGAAAGGAAGCTGAGGTCAACGCACGAGGAAAAGGGCCGAACTGCCACACCACCACCAACAAAAGAGCACACTCGCTACTATCCCCCGCACGCATAGGACAAGGAAGCAATGGGACAAGCAAGGTGTGTGAGAGTGACAAGGGGAAAAGACCACCCAAGCGCAAAGCGCCACACGGAAGAATGAAGAAAGGCACACCGCACCATGATACACATGCAAAAGTGCCCGCGGACGCCAAGCCATGAGGTATGTCCATGCACGCACACGCCGTTGGAGCCGCCGCATGCAGGACAAGGTATAAACAAGGAGACGTACCCACCACCGAACAAACCACCGCAACGAGCACCACGCCGCTGCGCAACCACTCACGTACGCATTCTATGCCCTCTACACTCTAGGTCGTTCGCACGGAGGAATGGAGCATGGTATGAGGGACACCCGTATGTAACCAAAAAGAGGGAACCACGCGCCATCGGAGGGCGCACCACCGCCACAAAACACACGTACCACAAGCACCCAGGGGCACAAGAAGAGCAAGAGGTATGCCCGCGCACATATATGCCGACGCCAACAACAAAAGGTATGGATGTACACAACAAGGGCCACCGCGGATGGAGACACATGCAACGTCAACACGCCCAGCAACCAAAGAAACTACCACCCTTTCTCCTTCCCCGAACATGCACACCCTATAGGCCGCCACCGCCGAAGAAAGTGTGGACACCGCCAAAGAAGACACGAAGAACAAGAGGCCACCAACACCGCGGAACGGAAAAAAAATGGTATGAGAGTATACCTAGTGGGCAGCCCACGCGGAAAGAAGTGATAGTATGAAGGGATCCGCCGCGAAACCCAGGAAAGGGAGCCACACGCCGCCGGAGAGCACAGCACCGCCACCAAACACACAGACCGCAGACCAGAGGGCACAAAAAGAGCAAGAGTGGTATACCCACGCGCGCAAGCATACACAAACAAGGTATGGCAAAGGAGCACGAGCCCGAGCCCGGCGGGGCAATCGCCACGGGGATAGAAGGACCAAGGACGGACTACGAGCACGAAGTACACAATGCCGACCAAGGAAACGCCATGAAAATCACCCCCCACCCTCTCTCCATAGACCATCAACGCGGGAGGAAGCCGCCAACGCCGGAGAAAATGTGGACGCCGCCAAAGAACACGCGAAGAACAAGAAGCCGCCAACACCGAGGAACGGAACATGAGTGGTATGAGGGAATACCTAACGGGAAGAAGCGATCGTATGAAGGGCGCCCACCCCCGCGAAACCGAGGGACGGGAGAACACGCCACCAGAGAGGATGCCAGGGCCACCAAACACACAAACCACAAGCCCGAGGGCACAAAAAGAGCAAGTGGTATGCCCACACACGAGCAAGGTATGGGGAGGGAGCGCGAGCCCGAACCCGCCGCCGCGGACACCACGGGGATAGAAGGACGCAGAATGGACAAAGAGAACGACGTAAACAACGCCGTCACGCCAGCGCACCCGCCGACCGGGAAACCGCCAAGAAACCCACCCTCCTCCCTCTCTCTGTAGGCCATCAACGCGGGAGGAAGCATAACACAACAAGCAGGCCTGCCTGCACGAGCCACACGACCACCACCGCCACGAACAAGCACCATGGTATGAACACAAATGCAAAACGCACGTTTGTTATGTGCCACGCAACGGAGAACGTAACAATAATGGCGCCAACATGGATAAAGAGACAAGCGCAAGTATGTTACATAGTAGCCTAGTTACCTAGTAGGCCCCCACGCCCCAATTCTCCCTATGTCTCACAGGATCCAGCAGGAGAGAAAGAAGAGGGCCCGAGAACCGGGGCCAAGGAAGTAGGCAAGGGGAAAGACCGAGACACACACCAGGGCGGAGGCAGGGAAAACGTGCATGCCAGGGAGGAGGGCGAGCCAACAGAGGGCAGAGGAAAGGGTAAAGGACAACGAAGCCACAAAAGAAACGGGAGGTAGCCAGCAGACGAGCAAGGGACGCGCGCAGGGAAGGGGGCACAACAAGCACACGGGGAGCGCAACACCGCCACAAAGCACCAGAGAGGGGGCACCAGAGGGACAGGTGAAGGGCAACACCCAGCACCACGGCACGCACCGCTAAAGAAGGTCCCTACCAGGACCGGCCCCTGCTGTGCCCCTTCCGCCTGTAACCCCTGCCGATTTGCCCCTGATCAACGATTGCATTTATCAAAATCCGGGGTTCCAAATCCAAAAATATAGAAAATAAAATACAATCCTCCTTCAAACCTGAACAGCAACCAGATCCCACAAATCCAGCAATAATCCCATCCACAATCCAATCCACACTGCGGGCTTCCGTTCAGCACACCGGTCGTCCCACGGTGGCGGGCATGTACACGAATTGCACCAAAGAGGAAAGCCCTGAAATTGGCATATGAACACAAATAAAGCAAAGTTGGGGAAAGAGGTAAACATACACATTCCGAGCCATAAACCCCTCATTCCCTGGACTCAAGACCTTCCCTTGACTCAGCAACATATTGCCTTGAACCAGGTCAAATGAGATGCCTAAGTACCATGTGTCAAAAGTCACTACATAAACCCCAAAAATGTGTTCACTCCCAAGCCTCTAAATCCTAGCCCAATAGGGGAGGTAACGTGTCATGGCCTAGAGTGGCACTCAGGACCATGCCCCACCCTGACATAAACTTGGTTGGACTTGGAGTCGAATGGGCTTGGAGAACTGCTCCATGATGATGACCTCACAACATGGCAAAATCAGGCAAATCACACCATTATGCCCAAAAGTCAATTATATACTCAAAAATGCATACGGCAAATATCCAGATGCTCCATGCACGTGTCAAACCGGAAAGTAATATACAAGGGTGTAATAGACCGAATTTTCATGCTCAAGAATATCCCATCATTGGCTCCGAAACTTCTCCGGTTATGTACATGGCATGCTTCACAAGTCAGCTCATGAGTTTGGGACCTAATTTTGTGAGGCCTCGTGTGCCAAGCCAAAGTGACCATGTGATCCGGCATATGGTGAGGTGCAACACTGAATCATCTGCCAACATATGAGCGACATACCATAGTTCACGGATCTCTAGGCACCTTACTGTTAGCCGACTAGTTAAGCACATCAAAAACAAAAATGAGCATAAAATGAGGTCAAAAACATGAAAATATGTCCAAAAACAAAGTTGTCATGATAGTATATATCTATGCTCACCCATGATATCCGCTCATGGTTCAATACACAAATGATTGGAACCATTTACGAACAATTCCCCCACTTGGATCCCCAATCGGGCGCATGAAGATACCTTCGCCACCCATATCTACATGCCCCATGAAAATGGGAGTGCACTCATGGATCTCTTTGCCAAACATACCATGAGCAATACATACGCGGTAGACTTAGTCTAGCGCTTTGAATCCCACAATTGGGACATGGGCAAGGCCCTTGTCACGTGTGGTTCCCCATCTCCTCGGCCACACAAAGATATATAACATGGGCGTGAGCATATCAAGACATAAACCATGCATATAACACATACCCTCAAAAGTGGCTCCCACAATGATATGCCATGCGCCTCCATGGACATAACTTCACGTTAAAAATACGTAGGAACCCAAGAAAAGTTGCTATGCAACCCCAACACTCATGCGGTACACTCGAAAGTCGTATGAAAATATTCGGTTGCACGGTCCAAGAGTTATATATCACTCTCTACCCTGTTGGCCATTATCCCTTGCTATACCGGGCATGTGTACACAACAAAGGCGTTTGATGCTTCCCAAATTAACTTGAGACCAAGGCGGTTCCAACCCAATTCTCGATATTGATATTCCTCGCCATGAGCCGGAGATATGATTCTTCAAAGTGGCCTCAGGAATCACTTTTGTTTCCCTTATATCTTCAGGTCAAATGGGTGGCAAATGTAAGGGAAACCTGATTCGGGTATAGGGAAAAGAGTATGACCACTCGAAGAATCTTCGAGTGCATATTTAGAAAATTGCGGAAGCAACGAACCCTTTACTGATGAAATCTGACCCTTCATCGGAGTTTCCGCCAAAATATCTGGAAATAACAGTGAACCAATCGGTTACCGCAAAATCGCGAGCCAACTGACAGTCGCCGATACATTGACAATCAGAACGGAAGGCGGAAAAATTACGGAAACATTATGATAAAAAAACCCTGTTGATTCCTGATATTCTGATATATAAATCTCCGCTGGCGGCGCCTCGGTACTGAATATGGCCGCTCATAGCCGGAATGGCCAAACCTATCACACTATCGCATCGGGTTAGGTCAGGTGGATGGTAGAGTATGATATCAGCCCATGGCGGCTTGCCGGCACATAGATACACAAGCCAAGTGACCCAAAGATGGCCACGGGGGTCGGAACCGGCTTCACTCCCCTTCTCAGAGCGTTGTTACCGCTCGGAAGTCAGTGAAGAGAGGACGGGAGGACCCCAATGGGCTCTAACCCCCCCCTCCATGTCCAAAGGACACATGGAGGCCCCACACACGTCGTAGGCGTCCCCCATGCCCCAAAGGAGGGGTGAGGACACTGATAATCAGTGCTCTACGCCATATCCGGTCTCCTCTTGATCTACAACATGGACCATGGGGATCAAAGATAGAAAAACGTCGTCGGTCGACCTAAATAAGTATACCACAATGAAATATATATGTGGAGATCGAGTGAAGGGGGTAGATGGCCAATCAAGGCCCAAAAATCCCCGGATGAACGCCTTCACCCGTCTCCCAAGCACAGAAACAAACAAAAATGCCAAGGGGTATCCATGAAGGTGCTACAGCAGCAACGAAATGGACCAACACGTCCTTGACATCCAAAGAAATGTTCTTTTTCTTCAGGTAGTCCATCCAGACCGTGGTATACCTCGGCACAAAGCTGCTCGGAGGCTCCCACGAGTCCCTGGATGCGGCGAATCCCTTCCAACGGACTTTATAAACCCCCCCCCAGGCGTCCCCGGGTCCGGTCTGTCCGCCAGGATTCTCTCGGCGGTGAAGTCGTCGTCCTCACTCTCGTCGTCCGAGTCCACATCGCCGGCCGTGAACTCGAAGGTGACGGGACGTCCGCTGGGGTCTGGTGCTCGGGGACCAAGCTGGGTATGGTCGCGGTCCAGGAGCTTGTTATCCCCCACACGAACTGCATACACATCCTGCCCGACCTTCCGCACGATTACCCCCGGCACATACCAAGATGCCTGCCGATGCCTGGACAGGACATCCTTGTGGTGCCGCTCCACCCACACGGTGTCTTCGAGAGCATACTTCTGGACTTTTCCCTGCTTGAAGTACTTGGCCCTCTTGTCATGCTCGTCCCGAAGTGCCTTGCACACCTTGGCCGCCGTGTCGTCCGCCTCAGCCATCATGGCGTTCGCATCCCGGGCCACTTTACCATGGTTCAGCCACGGGAGACTGCGTGACACTCGATCCCGTAGGAACAGGATGCGATGGGGCGACAGTCTAGTGGGTCCCGGAAGGTCATGGTACGCTTGGAGCACTCTCCACAGCGAATTGTACCAGTTCCGGCCCGGTTCGTCGATGTGCAGCTGGCGGAACTTCTCGAACATCTGCCGCCCGGCAACCTCAGCCCGACCACTCGACCGGCTGTGGTACGCCACGGTCTTGGCGTGTCGAATGCCCATGTGCTTGCACATCGTCTTCAACCACGTCCCCACAAATTGACTGCCCCGATCGCTGCACATGACAGCAGGGACATCGCAAATCGTCAGCCAATGCCTGATCATGGCATTAGCGACGGTCTTGGCCTGCAGCCCCACTCCATGCTTGTCCTTCTTGTCCTTCTTCTTGGACTTCTTGCCAGGGACCGCCACGATATACCCACTGTGCCTATCCACCGCCAGGATGACACAGTCGTAGGTCTCTCCTTCCACGGTGACCTCCGGCATGGCGAATACATCCATGGCCACGGACCGCATAGGGCCCTCCGGTATAGCCGTATACACCGGGTTGCCCGCTGTGGAGTGGTTGGGGCTCTTTGTGGCCCGACACACGGCACAGTCGCTGCAGTACCTATCCAGGATGGCGTAGCACCCCGGAGGGAACTTGAAACGCCACTCCAGGTCCTGCTGCATCTTGTCTCGGCCAGGGTGCATGAGCTGGGCGTTGTGCCAATGGTCAATGAGCTCCTCCATTCCGTTCTCGGGCACCAGCAGCTTGTCCTTGAGGAACAACTTGTCCCCATCCTCGGTCAATCCCTCAGGCCACTCGTCGTCCGACGGGGCGCTCACGGCATTCCAGTACTTGCTCCAGTGCTCGGATGCCGCATAGTCATCCGACCAGTCCTCTGTGAGCACCGACCTAACTCGCTCTACAGGGGCCACCATCCATTGCTCGAGGGTCTCCTCTCGAATAGCTTGGACGCGGGCACCCCGGAACTTGGCCAGGTCCGTACGGTTTGCCATCACCACAAAGCACTTGACCCCCTCTTGCTCCATGGCCTTCTCCATCTCGATGATGCGCTTGGCCTCCTCGGTTTCCTCGGCGTCCCCATGGCTGGATATGTCCATCCAAGCCTTGCCCGCGGGGTAGGCCCATCGACTGAGGCAATCTGCCACAGTGTTGCCCTTCCCCGGGACGTATACGACGCTGAGGTCGAACTTGGCGAACGTCTCATGCCATCGGGCCCTCCCTGCCGCCGGTCCGGAGGGGGTGTCGACGTGCTCCTTGTGCCAGCTCTGCAAGGACTGATGGTCCGTACAAACCACAACCGGTTGCAATCCGATATGGCCAGACCACTTCCTGAGCGCACAAACAATGGCGTACGTCTCCTTCTCCCTCGCAGTCCAGGTGCGGCGTTGGCCCTCGGCCAGGATCCGACTCCAAAAAGCCACGGGTACGTGAGACCCGTCGTCCCGGATCTGCTCGAGGACTGCCCCTACAGCATAGTCCGAGGCGTCCGTCCGCAGCACGAATCCCTTGTCTGTGTCCACCAAGAATAGTCCCAGCTGCCCCAGGAGTCGCTCCTCCAGGCGGCTGAACGCATCATCGGCCTCAGGGGTCCAGGCAAGCTTCTTCTTGCTCCCCTTCCGGCCATCGAACTTGCCCACTTGCAGCATCTTGTGCAGCGGCCCCGAGAGTTCTGCATACATCCGGACATAGCCCGAATAGTAATTGCAGAACCCCATGAAGGACCGGAGTTCGCTGATGGTCTGGGGCTTCTCCCAGTGGTGCAGGGACGCCAGCTTCCCAGGCATGGGACGGCGTTGCCGGTGACCAACCACGTGACTCGCGAACTCCACTTCCTTCACGAAGAGTGAGGCTTTGGTGGGCTTGCACACCATGTTGTGCTTGTCCAACTCGCTGAGCACTCGGCGCAGATCCTTCTCATGCGCGTCGATGAGCTCGTCCTCAGTCATGTTCTCCGTGCCGGACCCGATGATGATGTCATCCACGAAGGGATCGGCACAGTCCCGGACAGGACCGAGAAGGTCCTCCATCATGCGCTGGAAAGCGGCGTTGCCATTCTTGGCGCCCATAGGCACCACTTTCCACTGCATGGGCCCCAGCGGCGTCGACATCGCTGTGCAGGGCCTGGAGTCCGGGTGTAGCGGCATCTGATGATAACCGTGTTTCAGGTCCAACACCGTGAAGATCCGCTTTTTCTGTTGCTTTTGGAGGATGTAGTCGATCAGGGGAAGCGAGTACGAGTCGTGCTCGGTCTGCTCGTTCAAACCTCTGTAATCAACCACCAACCTCCACTCGCCCTTCTCCTTCTTGGGCACGATGAAGGCTGGGCTGGCCCACTCACTGTCGGAGGGTTCGATCCATCCCCGCTCAATGAATTCGGCCAACAGCTTCTTCATGGCCTCGGCCCGATCGCCCTGAAGTTGGTACTCCCGATGACGATAGATCTTCGGGTTCGGCTTCAGCTTGATCCTCGCTGTGCCAAACCTCCCACGATCTGGAGGGTTCTTGTTGGCGGCGCCACTGAATAGCCGCGGATAGGCTTTGATCAGCCTCTCTTTCAGCTCGGCGACCTTCGGGTTCTCCTGGGCCTCTTCAGCCGCTTGCTTCGGTATCGATACAACCGAACGCACTGCGGTATAGGCCTCTTTCGGGTCCGAATCCGACTTCTCCTCGTCCGATATGCCGTCTTCATCGTCGTGGGGTGCACTTCCCACCGATAATCTTCGAAACTTTGCGGCGTCGGGCTGGTTATTGTCGCTATCGGCCCCCATTCTTGGAAAATTCCACGTCGGCGGGTCCGACCCAACCAGACCGTCGTATTGGTCCGCGATGTGATCCATGACCCTCGCCTCGAACTCATCCTTCTCGTACTTGCCGGTGACCAACATCTTGTCATCCCACCAATGCGGAGATGTGACCATGGCCCGCCTCTTCTTGGCTGCCACACGGTCGTGCATCCCCATCCGCATGTAGTTGACGAAGTCGTCGATCTCGGCATGGGACAGGACGTCAATGCCATCAATTGGCTGATCCGTCCCCTCCTTGGGCTCAAACATGACCTTCATGGGCACCGCCTCCACCCTACGGATGAATGCTTCATCACCCGTGGGCTGGGCTTGCGCCCCATCCACCAGGAAAGCCTTGGTGCCCCACGCTTGACCCGGGGAGGGCATTGATACATCCTTGGTGTCGATGAACAACTCCTCCTCTGTCCCAAATGACATCTCGTTCAGTGTGATGGAGTCCAGCGTCGACTTGAGACCCTCCAGCGGACATGGGGTGGATCCTATGCCGGTTATGACCAGGATCCCCTTCGCCCTATCCGCGATGATCTTCTCAACTGTACGTCTGGTGTTATCCAGGGAGCCATGCCAATACATGGGCCCCCACTCCTTCAAACCCCAATGCCTGTGCCAGGCTGAGTCTCCTCGATGCCAATGCCTCCTACACTTCCGCAAAAGTGGGGCATCTCGGGAAGCGAAGACGTCCGTCTCGGGCGTTTCGGCTCCCAGCGTCCGGATCATCCTGTCATACACCTGTGGCGCCATTCCATACTCCGTGAGCTGAATTCCGCGGTCTCCTCTGGACTTGGCACCCACAGCTTGCACCGCTCGGACGATCCGATCCTCTTCCTCAGCATTCCATTGGGATGATCCGCATGCATAATCCGTGGACAGCCATGTGAGGCATTCATCATCCTCCCGGACCAGCGTTGCACGATGGGGAAGGGCTCCAATGGCATTCGCCACCATAAAGTCATACCCCATGATCATATCCCAATCTGTAATGTCGGCCACATAGAAGTTCCCGGATAGAGTGCTTCTCTTCGCCTGATCAGGGAGGTTCAAGCGCTCATGCTCCCAGAATTCCATACTGATAGTGGCCTCATGGGTACCTCCACCCATGATCTCTCCATTGGCCACCTTCAGGCGCACCGGTCTCCGGCTGGGCTGCAGGAATTCCTCCTTGAACAACCCTCTCCGGCCCAGGCTCACCTGGGCACCCGTATCCACCAACACAACCACCACCTTCTCTTCTCGTCCGCACCGTACTCGCACTTTCAAGTGCAACTGCCGCTCGTCACCATGCGGTGTATGGACGACTCTCACGGCATGCAACTCTAGCACGTCCGGGTGCATCAGGACTTCAAGGGTATGGTCACGGATGGTGTACATCTTGGGCTGGTCCTGCCCGTCCACGGGGCTCTCTGTGGTCGCTCCTTCCTTCTTGCCATGTCCCGTACCCACCTGTACTTCCCTTGGCAGGGCGCTCCAGGGGTTGGGAGTGGCGAAACTCAGTGGTTTTGGCTCTTCCGGAGCCTTCTCCGGCACCCGATGTGCCTTCACCTTCTCTGGGATTCCACTGATTTTCGGAGGAGAGACCTCCGAGGTCCCACTCCCGTGGGGGCTCCTCTAGACTTGACTTCCCGCAGCCCCCTCCGGCTGCGGCCCGCCAGGACTTTGTCCACCACGTTGCTGGGCCTTGAGTTCCTCCAACGTCCTCAACATGTCCTCAGCAACTTCCTCGATCGACCTCACTCGTCGGTCTTGGCCAGGTCCACCACCATAGCCTCTTCCTCCGCCTTTTCCTTGGCCTTTGCCTTGGCCTTTTCCCCCGTCTCCGCCCTTTGCCTTCCAATCGGAAATCCGCTGCTCCTTGGGCTTCTTCTCGGGGTGGGCGGCGAAGTAGGCCTTCTTGTCCGCCTCATACACCTTGCACTGACGGTGGTCGTGTGCATGGTTGTTTCCCCTGCCATAACAGACCCAGCACCCGTCGTGCTGAGACCTGTACTCCCGGAACGAGAGCGGTGGGTTCCCGATTCTCCTTGGCTCTCTGCTCTTCTTGGGTCCCATCTGGCTCCATCTGGACCAATCCTGCCCATGGTTCCTCACGTTGTGCGCCACAAACGCGGAGAAGTGGGCCTCCTCGTGATCCTCCCGGGACCCGGTCAAATGGTCTTGGCCACTTCCACTACCATCCTCCGCGGAGTTGGCCGTGTCCTCCTGGATCTCCCGATGATGGCGGTTTTCACGGTGTCCTCGTTGTCCATGACCATGTCGATCCTGCATCCGAGCCTCGTTCTTCGCATTGAGCTTCAAGTCCACCGTGATGTACTTCACAATCTCGTCCAGGCTCATGCGGGCGAAGATGACCTGCATCCCCAGCGGCTCCCCGCGCCTCCACTCCACGTTGTTGAGGCGCAGCAACCTTTGCCCCATGGAGTCTACAAATACCTCCACGTACACGGCGTTCTTCAGTCCCAACATCCGGTTGGGCTCGCCCGGGTTCCTCCTGAAGAACTCCATGATACCCGCATGGGTATCCTCCGCCGCCATGATCCTCACCGCCACCCGCCTCTTGGCACGCTTCTTCTCCTCGTCCTCCACTCGCCTCTTCCAGTGGCCGGGGAGGACGTCCTTCAGGAGGTGGCGGATCTCGCTGGACTCGTTCCAGTCCTCCACAAGCTTCAGGCTCCGCCAGTACTCCCGGACCCGCAGCTCACCGCGGTCCAGCTGCAGCGGGATGGACCACAAGTCCTCCAGCTTCTGGTTCGGAGCGTCCACCCGCTCCTCATCCTCCAACCACTGGAGGCAGGCCTGCTCCGTACGGATCAATCCTTCCCGGATCTGATCCCGCAGCTCCTCCTTCAGGTCCTGCGCCAGCCGGTGTGGGAATGTCCGACATACCCAACTGTCCCGCGGCGCTCCCCGCATCTCGCCGACGACCTCCTCGGCGAACTCCTCCCAATCCAAGATGAAGTCGTCCAGGTTGGAGGGGTTGCCATCATAGTAGGGGATTTTGATTCCCCTGAGGTCGTCGATCCTGATGGCGTCTCCGACGTCCCCAGCCACCACTCCACGGAGACGGATACCACCTGTGGCCGGGGGGTGTGAGTACACTCCCCGTACATCCCTCTCCCCCATGGAGTACGGTCCAGTTGGGCCTGAACCCATGGGGTTTGGAATGCGGGAAGGACTTGCTCCATCGGCCGTCCAAATCCCCGTATTGGGGTCCTTCGCCCACAGGTTTCCGCCTGGGTGGCCTCGACCATGTCCGTCGGCGCTTCCCATGATTGGCCCCTGCATGGTCTGGCTCTGGATCCCCTCTTCCGCATAAGCTGCATGGGTATTCGTAGTTGGCGGTAGATCCTGGGCGGCGTGGGACATCTGTACCGTCAGGCTCCTCGGGTCCGCGGTTACGTGCCCTTCCCGCATGGACCCAGCCGGTGCCGTGTGTTCCCCGAGCATTGTGGATTCGCTGAACATGGGAACAAACGGCAGCGCACCCGGGTCAACACGCGGAGGCGCGTAGGGTGCCTCTGCAGGGCCGCCCATGGGTTTATCCATGGCGCTCCTGAGGGTCTTAACCCGCTCCACCAGCTCTGCTGCGGCCGGCTTTGCCGGGAGCTCCGGACCCGAGGCGAGGGGTTGTAACTCCTCTAGCCTTCTCAGGCGTCCCGACATGTCCTCGACCAGGTTGAGGAGGCTGTCCACCACTCGCTGCTGCTTCTGCAGGGCCAGTTCCAGATTCTCCTGGTACTGGGCCTGTTCTGCTCGCAGCTCCGACATGTCCTTCTCCGCGGCCGACTGGTCATCCAGGATCCCGGCGACGTCCTCCTCTAGGCCGTCCTTCGCGTTGTCCAGGCGGTCGAGTCGATGCACGATGGCGTCCATCCCCATCTTTGGGTACTTGCCCATGAGAAAGGACACGTGCTCGCAGTGGCACTAAGCGTTCCTTCCACCTGATCCGGCGCATCCCGCGGTTCCCGGCGCCTCGGACTTCTCCGCCATGGGTGTGTCGCCCATGCTATCCCGCGGTGGCTCCGTGTGCCGGGCCAAGAGCGCCGTCCTGGCTCTGGCGGGCCTTTCCAGCGCCTCGGCGTCATGCTCCAGGCTGGGTTCTGGGGCCGTGTTCGCCCTTGTGGGCGGTCTGGCCGTCTCCTCCGACTCCGAAGGTTGCTCATAAGCTGTCCGATAGCCCTCGGAGTGCTCGGAGTCCCACAGCCTGACCGGGCTGGGGTCCGTATCCATAGCCCCGGCGTCCCTTGCCGCGGACTTGGGTGACCCGCGCTTCCGGTAGCGCCCGGCCCGTCCTCCACTGCGGCCTGAATGGCAGGCCTCATCAGAGTCCTCCGCGGCAGAGCGGAGGTTGCATGCCTTTCGGCAGCGACGCTCACACATGGAGACCAGATCCTCCATGTCAAGTCCTCCTCTTCCCGAATGTCGTACTTCTCTTCGGGCTTCAACTTCAGGAGTTCGCCATGCTCTTGAACGTCTCGGCTCTTCTATGGCTCCAATCTCCGGCGTGGTCACCACCGAGTCCACAATACCCACCCGGGGCGTACTTGGGCAGGGCTCATATGGGCTGAAGTCCCCGGGTCGGCGGTTGGTAGGGGCAGCAGGTACACCTCTGCTACCATAAAGAAGGTCCCTACCAGGACCGGCCCCTGCTGTGCCCCTTCCGCCTGTAACCCCTGCCGATTTGCCCCTGATCAACGATTGCATTTATCAAAATCCAGGGTTCCAAATCCAAAAATATAGAAAATAAAATACAATCCTCCTTCAAACCTGAACAGCAACCAGATCCCACAAATCCAGCAATAATCCAATCCACAATCCAATCCACACTGCGGGCTTCCGTTCAGCACACCGGTCGTCCCACGGTGGCGGGCATGTACAAGAATTGCACCAAAGAGGAAAGCCCTGAAATTGGCATATGAACACAAATGAAGCAAAGTTGGGAAAAGAGGTAAACGTACACATTCCCAGCCATAAACCCCTCATTCCCTGGACTCAAGACCTTCCCTTGACTCACCAACATATTGCCTTGAACCAGGTCAAATGAGATGGCTAAGTACCATGTGTCAAAAGTCACTACATAAACCCCAAAAATGTGTTCACTCCCAAGCCTCTAAATCCTAGCCCAATAGGGGAGGTGGCGTGTCATGGCCTAGAGGGGCACTCAGGACCATGCCCTACCCTGACATAAGCTTGGTTGGACTTGGAGTCGAATGGGCTTGGATAACTGCTCCATGATGATGACCTCACAACATGGCAAAATCAGGCAAATCACACCATTATGCCCAAAAGTCAATTATATACTCAAAAATGCATACGGCAAATATCCAAATGCTCCATGCACGTGTCAAACCGGAGAGTAATATACAAGGGTGTAATAGACCGAATGTTCATGCCAGAGAATATCCCATCATTGGCTCCGAAACCTCTCCGGTTATATACATGGCATGCTTCACAAGTCAGCTCATGAGTTTGAGACCTGATTTTGTGAGGCCTCGTGTGCCAGGCCAAAGTGACCATGTGATCCGGCATATGGTGAGGTGCAACACCGAATCATATGCCAACATATAAGCAACATACCATAGTTCACGGATCTCTAGGCACTTTACTGTTAGCCAACCAGTTAAGCACATAAAACACAAAAATGAGCATAAAATGAGGTCAAAAACATGAAAATATGTCCAACTACAAAGTTGTCATGATAGTATATCTCTATGCTCACCCATGAAATCCGCTCATGGTTCAATACACAAATGATTGGGCACTTTTACCAACAATTTCCCCACTTGGATCCCCAATCTGGCGCATGGAGATACCTTCGCCACCCATATCTACTTGCCCCATGAAAATGGGAGTGCACTCATGGATCTCTTTGCCAAACATACCATGAGCAATACATACGCGGTAGACCTAGTCTAGCGCTTTGAATCCCACAATTAGGACATGGGCAATACCCTTGTCACGTGTGGTTCCCCATCTCTTCGGCCACACGAAGATATATAACATGGGCGTGAGCATATCAAGACATAAACCATGCATATAACACATACCCTCAAAAGTGGCTCCCACCATGATATGCCATGCGCCTCCATGGACATACCTTCACGTTAAAAATACGTAGGAACCCAATAAAAGGTGCTATGCAACCCCAACACTCATGCGGTACACTCGAAAGTCGTATGAACATATTCGGTTGCACGGTCCAAGAGTTATATATCACTTTCTACCCTCTTGGCCAATATCCCTTGCCTTACCGGGCATGTGTACACAAAAAGGGCGTTTGATGCTTCCTAAATAAATTTGAGACCAAGGCAGTTCCAACCCAATTCTTCATATTGATATTCCTCGCCATGAGCCGGAGATATGATTCTTCAAAGTGGCCTCACGAATCACTTTTGTTTCCCTTATATCTTCAAGTCAAATGGGTGGCAAATGTAAGGGAAACCTGATTCGGGTATAGGGAAAAGAGTATGACGACCCGAAGAAGACCAAATCAAGTGCGGCGATGTTGCAGTCGAAAATCCGATTTCGACATCGCGAAAAATTCAGAATAAAATTTCGAGTGCATATTTAGAAAATTGCGGAAGCAACGAACCCTTTACTGATGAAATCTGACCCTTCATCGGAGTTTCCGCCAAAATATCTGGAAATAACAGTTAACCAATCGGTTACCGCAAAATCGCAAGCCAACTGACAGTCGCCGATACATTGACAATCAGAACGGAAGGCGGAAAAATTACGGAAACATTATTATAAAAAAACCCTGTTGATTCCTGATATTCTGATATATAAATCTCCGCTGGCGGCGCCTCGGTAATGAATATGGCCGCTCATAGCCGGAATGGCCAAACCTATCACACTATCGCATCGGGCTAGGTCAGGTGGATGGGACAGTATGATATCAGCCCATGGCGGCTTGCCGGCACATAGATAAACACCCCAAGTGACCCAAAGATGGCCACGGGGGTCCGAACCGGCTTCACCGCACAGGCACCACACACACCGCACACACCCACACGCGCAACCACGGCACGCGGCCAGCGGGCCCCGACAGCCCGCCCAGAGAGCGGGCAGCAGGGAAGAGGGGGCGCCTGAACCCAGACGCCCCCCGCCACCCCTGTGGCGCGCAGCCCCCCACAGGGCACGCGGGCCCCGGGGCCGGTGCGGGGCCCACACGCCCGCACACCCGCACCCACAGCACGTGGGTAGACGACCCCGACAGCCCGCCCAGAGGGCGGGCAGCCGGGGTAGGAGGAGCGCCTGACTCCAGACGCCCCTCACAACGGCGAACGGCACCCCCCCCGGGGACGCCCCTCCGCCACCTCCACGGCGCGCAATGCCGGCCCGCAAGGGCGCGCGCCGTTGGGCCAGTGCTGGATCCCCACGCCCACACAGACCGCACCCGGGACACACGGGTCGCGGAACCCTGGCTGCCCGCCCCAGAGGACGGGCGGCCAGGGGAGGGACAGCGCCTGACAGGAGACGCCCCTCAAAACAGCGGAAGGCACCCCCCCCGGGGACGCCCTTCAGCCACCCCCACAGCGAGCAACGCCGGCCTGCAAAGGGGCACGCTGGGGGGCTGGGGCTGGGTCCCCACGCCCGCACCGACCGCACCCGGGACACACGGGTCGCGGAATCCCGGCCGCCCACTCCAGAGGACGGGCGGCCGGAGGAGGGACAGCGACTGACACCAGACGCCCCTCACAACGGTGGCAGGCCACCCCCCTCGGGGACGGCCCCCCACCACCCCCGCGGCACGCAGCCCCCACAGGGCATGCAGGCCAAGGGGACAGTGTTGGGCCCCATACCCACACACCCGCGCCCACGGCACGTGGGTGGCGGACCCCAAGAGCCCGCCCAGTGGGCGGGCAGTCGGGGGAGGGACAGCGCCTGACCTCAGACGCCCCTCACAATGGTGGAAGGCACCCCGCTCCGGGGACGCCCTTCCGCCACCCCCACAGCGAGCAACGCCGGCCCGCAAGGGCGCACGCTGTCGGGCCGGTGCTGGGTCCCGTCGCCCGCAACGACCGCACCCGAAAACACGGGTCGCGGAACCCTGGCCGCCCGCTCCAGAGGACGGGCGGTCGGGGGAGGTACAGCGCCTGACACCAGACGCCCCTCACAACGGTGGCAGGCCACCCCCCCTGGGGACAGCCCCCCACCACCCCCACGGCACGCAGCCCCCACAGGGCATGCAGGCCAAGGGGACAGTGTTGGGCCCCCACATCCACACACCCGCGCCCAGGGCACGTGGGTGGTGGACCCCAAGAGCCCGCCCAGTGGGCGGGCAGTCGGGGGAGGGACAGCGCGTGACCTCAAACGCCCCTCACAATGGTGGAAGGCAGCCCCCCCGGGGACGCCTTTCCGCCAACCCCACAGCGAGCAACGCCGGCCCGCAAGGGCGCACGCTGTTGGGCTGGTGCTGGGTCCCCACGCCCGCACCGACCGCACCCAGGACACACGGGTCGCGGAACCCCGGCCGCCCGCTCCAGAGGACGGGTGGCCGGGGGAGGGACAGCGCCTGATACCAGACGCCCCTCACAACGGTGGCAGGTCACCCTCCCCGGGGACAGCCCCCCACCACCCCCGCGGCACGCAGCCCCAACACGGCATGCAGGCCAAGGGGACAGTGTTGGGCCCCCACACCCACACACCCGCGCCCACAGCACGTGGGTGGCGGACCCCAACAGCCCGCCCAGTGGGCGGGCAGTCGGGGGAGGGACAGCGCCCGACCTCAGACGCCCCTCACAACGGTGGAAGGCACCCCCCGCGGGGACGCCCTTCCGCCACCCCCACAGCGAGCAACGCCGGCCCGCAGGGGCGCACGCTGTGGGGCCGGTGCTGGGTCCCCACGCCCACACTGACCGCACCCGGGACACACGGGTCGCGGGACCCCGGCCGCCCGCCCCAGAGGATGGGCGGCCGGGGGAGGGACAGCGCCTGACACCAGACGCCCCTCACAACGGTGGCAGGCCACCCCCCTGGGGACCGCCCCCCGCCACCCCCGCGGCACGCAGCCCCCACAGGGCATGTAGTCAAAAGGGGCAGTGATGGGCCCCCACACCCACACGCCCGCGGCCACAGCATGTCGGTGACGGACCCCAACAGCCCGCCCAGTGGGTGGGCAGTTTTGGGGGAGGGGGAGCGCCCGATCTCAGACGCCCCTCACAACAGTGGAAGGCACCCCCCCCCGGGGACACCCTTCCGCCACCCCCACAGCGAGCAATGCCGGCCCGCAAGGGCGCACGCTCTGGAACCGGTGCTGGGTCCCCACGCCCGCACCGACCGCCACCCGGAACACACGGGTCGCAGTACCCCGGCTGCCCGCCCCAGAGGACGGGCGGTCGGGGGAAGGACAGCGCCTGACACCAGACGGCTCTCACAACAGTGGCAGGCCACCCCCCCCCCCCCGGGGACCGCCCCCCACCACACCCGCGGCACGCAGCCCCCACAGGGCGTGCAGGCCAAGCCAGGTAGGGCGGAACCGGGACCGGACCCCCCCCCCCCCCAAGCACGCCAGACGGAGCAAGGGCCCAGTGCCCAGGACCCCACCGGCGCCCAGTGCCGGGACCCCGCGAGGTGCGCACGCCACTGCACCCAGGGGGGGGGGGGGCGGACGCCGCAGGAGCGCGAGCGCACACAAACGCAAAGGGCACACGGGGACTACCAGAAGGGCAACCGGACCGAGCGCGCGGAACGCACAGACCGCGTGGAATGGCGTACCAGCGGGCGAGGGTAAGGGACACCCGGACGGGACGGCTCGCCACACGCAGCGCGGGACACGCGGGGCGGGAAGGGGGAAACAGGAGAGACACAACACCAGGTACCGGCCCGAGCCCCCCGAACCGGCCGCCAGCGCCGCGCACACACAGACGGGGCACTGCACCCGCCAAGGCAGTAGCGGCGCACTGCGCCACGCCCCAACCCCTGGGCAAGGCAGCCTCCGCGCCAGCCCAAGGGGGTCCCACTGGCGACAAGCCAGTAGCACGGGCCCGGCCGCGCCGGCACCCCGGGCGACCACGCATTAGGGGCACGACGCGGCGGGTAAGCGCCCGCAGCCACGGCTGCAAATTGATGCACTGACCAGGGAGTGGCGAAACGGGGAAGCCGGGGAGGGACGGGGCTCCGAGCCCTGTGAAACCGGGGGACTCTGCCACCAGGCAGGAAGTGTGTCTTGGAGGGCCCCCCACTAGGACCCGGTGGGGAGGATCTCACCTGGCCCGACCAGGTGCCCCCCCGGGGCCGAAAGGCGTCTAGTACCAGCAAAATCAAACCTCAAACCTCAATCCCCAAATGACCGCCTCGGAGAGCTGACTCACGCCGTCATCTTTGTTTTGATCAATCATGCCTGTTTTGCAACGTTGGGACCTTCACAAGGTTTTAACTTCTTTAGCAGCATCCACTAATTCCATATAAGCTAGGGATGCGATTTCAAGGTGCAGTAGCAACGTTGTGGTGCCGAACAACACTATATATAAGCCACAGGCTGCAAATCTCAAGAAATCCATTTGCCATATTATCTATTCGCTGTGCACGCGTGCATTTTGCAGTCGCCGGCATTTGCAATCTTTCATTTTGACTGTCCAAAGTGAAATCGGGCTACAGTGCACGTAATTTCGATCGAAGAACAGATATATAAATGATTCTAAAAGCTGCGCTTTCCTGTACACTGGAAAAGCCGCGGTCATTTTGATTTAGCACCGCTCTTCGATTTGACGGTTTTCGGCGCATGCAGCCGCCTTTCTAAGCTCAAGAATGAGAAGAGTACCCCCATATTGACCACAACTTCCCTCATTTCGTCGAAATCCGATACAATAGGACCGAGTTATGAATATGTCAATTTTATGCTCTTTGCACCCTGTCTCGCTAATCTTGCCAAATACATCCTCCCTGTCGTTGCGCTGCCAGCTTAAACACAAGGCAAAGGAGTGTTTTTGCCTTTTTTTGTCACCGCCCGGCTCCATTTCGGACATAGAAAGGTGACCTGAAAATGGCTAAAGGCGTAATAAGGCTTTTCTTTTGATGGTGCCTAGCACCAGCAAAGGATAAGCCGCACCAAGCACGAAAGACGAAGGATTCATTTAATCCTACTTTTCCACAGTCTCCACAACATATCATGTATCATTGCTTCATTGAAATTCCCCCAACATGCTCATCCTTCTCTGTTATGAATACCTCATCATGCACGTGCATATTGTGCAATCTGACTTCCATCTGACAGATACCCTTCAGAGGCGATCGCAGCCCGCACACTGCCCTTCCCCATCTCGTGGTGTACCCCTCCGCTTGTTTGAAATTTAGGTGTGTGTGCCTATCGTTGGAGCAACTATCGTGCGCCCATCTTGGTGCCCATACGTACCTACCTACAATCTGAGCAAGGGTACCCAGCCTTTGGGCAGAGTAATGGGTTTAGCCGGGTACATTGGAGAGTAAATTGGAACATATATGAGTTAGTTTGCGGATTTTGATTTCACAATTTTCTTTGACATCCCATTTGACGCTCGAGGTTCCACAGGCCGAAGGCCGTTTGATTACCGCCGAGCGTAAGCTTGAGGTTCCACCCCGGGAAACATTGCGAATGTCGGACATTTTGAGGTATATATGATATAGCTTCCGTCTATATCGCGAACAGGTGGAGCGCGCGCGTGTGGTCTGGCATCTGGCGGATTTTGCGATTTCGATTTCTGCCGCCACAAATCGATCTGAATGCATTGCTGTCTGAAAATTTATACAGAGGAGCACCTGTGAATTTATCATGCGCGAAACAGCGCGATTTTTTGATCGGCAGTGCATATCCGCAATTTGGGCATCTTGATGCAAAGTGCTCAAGTTTGGATGCCACAATCGTTAACAAGGTCCAAAACTAATTTCATTCAACTTTCGGGATATTCGACATTGAGGTGGTAGGCCAGAGATCTAAATTTTTCGGATTTTGATTTATTTCACCCTTAACATGCAAACTTAGAGCTCAGCCCGCCTAAGATGCCAGCTTGCCATGCCCATGGTCATACACCATGGCTCAAGCATTGAAGCCACTACCTTTCCTTTGCACCAAAATGACTTGCAAAACATCATTGTTGGCCCTTGTGGCCTCCTTTTGCCACGTAGGTTGGGAGCACAAAAGTTGGAAAGGAACGCTGTCTCCACTTCACATTGTTGGTGTCATATTGCGGACAACATCCTAGCCTAAAGATGTTATGGACAAGGGTTGGGTGCAAGGGGGCCGAAGGCCCCCTTGCCAAAAAGAGTGAACAACAATAGATAATAAAATGTAAAATGAGTTTTCCGGGTTACATTGGAACATACCTATTAGTTTACGTATTCTCATTTCAAAAGATTCTTCGACATCTCGTTTGAAATTTGGGTGTGTGTGCCCATCGTTGGAGCAACTATCGTGTGCCCATCCTGGTGCTCATACGTACCTACCTACAATATCAGCAAAGGTACCTAGCCTTTGGGCAGGCTAATGGGCTTAGCCGGGTGCATTGGAGAGTAAATTGGAACATATATGAGTTGGTTTGCGGATTTGGTTTTCACAACTTTCTTTGACACCCTGTTTGACGCTCGAGGTTCCACAGGCCGGAGGCCGTTTGATATAGCTTCAGTCTATATCGCGAACAGGCGGCGCGCGCGCGCGTCGTCTGGCATCTGGCGGACTTTGCGATTTCGATTTCTGCCGCCTGAAATCGATCTGAATGCATTGCTTTCTGAAAATGTATACAGATGAGCACCTCTGAAATTATCATGCGCGAAACAGCGCGATTTCTTGATCGGCGGTGCATATCCGCAATTTTGGCATCTTGATGCACAGTGCTCAAGGTTGGATGCCAAAATCGTGAACAAGGTCCAAAAATAGATTCATTCAACTTTCGGGTTATTCGACATTGAGGTGGTAGGCCAGAGATCTGAATTTTTCAAATTTTGATATATTTCACCCAGTTTAGTCATTTTTTGCGCTTAGCATGCCAGAGCTCAGCCCGCTTAACATGCTAGCTTGCCATGTCCATGGTCATACACCATGGCTCAAGCATTGAACCCACTTCATTTCCTTTGCACCAAAATGACTTGCAAAACATCAATGTTGGCCCTTGTGGCCTCCTTTTGCCACGTAGGTTGGGAGCACAAACGTTGAAAAGGAAAGCTGTCTCCACTTCACATTGTTGGTGTCATATTGTGGACAACATCCTAGCCTAAAGATGTGGTAGACAAGGGTTGGGTTCGGCCCCCTTGCCAAAAAGAGAGAACAACAATAGATAATAAAATGTAAACTGAGTTTTTCGGGTTACATTGGAACATACCTATTAGTTTACGTATTTTCATTTCAAAAGATTCTTCGACATCTTGTTTGAAATTTGGGTGTGTGTGCCCATCGTTCGAGCAACTATCGTGTGCCCATCTTGTTGCCCATACGTACCTACCTACAATCTCAGCAAAGGTACCCAGCCTTTCGGCAGAGTAATGGGTTTGGCCGGGTACATTGGAGAGTAAATTGGAACATATATGAGTTAGTTTGCGGATTTGGCTTTCACTATTTTCTTTGACATCCCGTTTGACGCTCGAGGTTCCACAGGCGGAAGGCCGTCTGATTACCGAAGAGCGTAAACTTGAGGTTCCACCCCGAGAAACGCTGCGAATGTCGGACATTTTCAGGTATATATGATATAGCTTCCGTCTATATCGCGAACAGCTGGCGCACGCGCGTGTGGTCCGGCATCTGGCGGATTTCGCGATCTCGATTTCTGCCACCAGAAATCGACCAGAAAGCATTGCTATGTGAAAATTGTTAAAGCTGAGTACAGCTGTCATTATCATGACTGAAACAGCGCGATTTACAGATCGGTGCTGCGTATCCTCCTTTTCGGCAGCTTGCTGCAAAATGCCCAAGTTTGGATGCCAAAATTGTGACCAAGGTCCAAACCTGCATTGATTGAACTTTCGCATTATTTGATTTTCAGGTGGTAGGAGGAAGTTCTGAATTTTTTGGATTTTAATATATTTCGCCTAATTTAGTCATTTAGTTGGCTTAACATTCCCGCTTAGCACGCCCATGCAAGCTTACAGCTTAACCCACCTAACATGCCACCTTAGCATGCCCATTGTACCTTAACGACATGGCTAAAGCATTGAACCCACTACCTTTCCGGGTCAATTTGTACCAAAATTACTTGCAAAACACCTATGTTACCCCTTAAGGCCTCTCTTTGCCATGTAGGGTGGGAGCACAAATGTTGAAAAGTTAAGTTGTCTCCGCTTCACACCGTTGCCAAGGTGTCCTATTGCGGACAACATCGTAGCTGAAAGATGTTGTAGACACTAAGCGCCAAGGGTTAAGAGCGAGGGGGCCAAAGGCTTTCTTGCCAAAAAGGAGGAGCAAAAATAGACGGTAAAATGGGTATTCCCGGTTACATTGGAACATATCCATTACGTTACGGATTTTCATATCAAAATATTTTTTGACAGCCTGTTTTAAGTTTGGCTATGTGTGCGAATCGTTAGGGCAACTATCGTGTGCCCATTGGTGCCCATAGGTACCTACAATCTGAGCAAAGGCACCCATGCTTTGGGGAGAGTAATGGGCTTACCCGGGTACATTGGAGGGTACCTTTGAACAGAAATCAGTTAGTTTGCGTACTTTGGTTTAAAAATGTTCTTTCACAACCCGTTTGACGCTCGAGGTTCCACAGGGGTTTCCCTAATACGACTGTATTCCTGCAATACGCATATCCTGCCGTATCCCGTCGTATCCTGCCGTATCCTGCCGTATCCTGCCGTATCCTGCCGTATCCTGCCGTATCCTGCCGTATCCTGCCGTATCCTGCCGTATCCTGCCGTATTCTGCCGTATTCTGCCGTATCTGCCGTATACTGCCGTATCCTGCTCTCCCTGCCGTATCCTGCCGTATGCCAGTAACCAAAACCCTAACCCTAACCCTAACCCTAACCCTAACCGTAATCCTAACCTGGAATTTCAGTTATTCGTAAAGGACTCATAAACAGGCGGGGCCTTGCAGGTGTGCGGACCTTATGTGATCTGACCTTGTATGAACCAATGCAAATTGACCTTCCTTCATGCCATATGATGTGATGCGTTATAAGTTGATAGGATGTGGTGTTCGGAACGTGATGTGATGTAATGTGATGCAATGTGACATGACGTTATTCGATGTGCTGTAGTGTGATCTCGTGTGGTGTGGTTTGGTGTGGCGTGATGCAATGTGATGTGATGTGACATGATGAGATGTGATGTGATGTGACATGACGTGACGTGACGTGACGTGACGTGACGTGACGTGACGTGACGTCACGTGACGTGACGTGACGTGATGTGATGTGATGTGATGTGGTGTGATGGGATGGGATGTCATGTGATGCCATGTGATTTCATGTGATGTGATTTGGTGCAATGATACTTGATTTGACTTGATGTGATGTGGTGTGATGTGGTGTGATGTGATGTCATGTGTTTTAATGTGATGTGAAGTGTGTGACCATATTTGAATTGCTGTGATGTGGTGTGATGTGATGTGATGTGACTTGGTTTCTTTTCGAAAACGTCTTCAAACTCACGGCAGCTTTTATCCTAACAAACAAAAATGCATTTCCAATTGTTTTTTTTCCGAAACCGTTTTCAAACCCACTGCAGCTTTTATCCTAACAAACCAAAATCCATTTCCAATTGTTTTCTTTCCAGAAACCTTTCTAGAACCCACTGCAGCTTGTATCCTAACAAACATAAATGCTATTTCAAAATATGGTGTTCATTTTTTCAAAACTGTTCAACCGTCTGGTTTTTGAACCTCTGCATGCTTTTTTGTTGTTCCCTGCTGTGCTGAAAGATAAAAAAATGACTTGACACATAACCTCAACTGCCAACTACTTTCCTCCGTCATTGACTGGCGCACTCAAAAAGCTGGGAAGGCACAGCGACATTACACTGAGCAGAGAGACGAATGGCCATTCGATGCGTGTGTCTGAAGAAGCTGCACTGTGGTGTATTCCACTGTGCGATAATATAAATAATCATCAATAAAATAAGTTATAGACATACAAAAATATATAGTTATACTGCTGCACTATGGTGCATGCCACTGTGCAGGCTGAAGACAAACAAAAAAAATAATTAAATATATTACCAAAATAGTGTACTTAGCTGACCTTAGTGGTCGCGGGCTGCATGCCAGGTGCGGATGCGGCTCCAGGGAAATCTTGTTCCATCGCCGAATTCAACAGTACCGCCACCGGCCAGGCCCTCGTACCAGCCGTCGTTGAACATGACGTGCACCAATGTTCCAGCTGCTGCACGTGGCTGCTCAGACCGCTCCACACGACGCTGCACTGTTGTGCACTTCCATTCCTGCTGTCGCAACCGCTCGGAATGCAACGAAGACATCGTTCTGGAAATCACTGCTGGCGCTGGTATCTGGGAGCATGTTGAATCAGGACACGCTGCTGGTTCACCAGGAGGATCTGCTGCTAGTTTACCAGGAGAACCCAGTCGCAACAGGTGCATGAAGGCTCGCAATCTGGCCTGTCGCATGGCATCCGGATTTGACAGTGGTCTTGTTGTGGATCCCAGAGAGAATATTGCAGCTCCAGCTGCTGCCAGTATCGCGCCTGCAGTACGGACCCCTTCCAACAGCAGAAATTCTTGCACAGCATCCTGAACAGCGCGGTTCCTAGGGGTGTTGGCAGCAACGACAACAGTACGATCCAGTGGGCACCGGCTGATCCTCCCTGCACAGTCTGTGCAGATGGTTTGTCCACAAGGCAGAGCTGCAGTGTTCAACAGAAAGCAATAGCACACAATGCAGTGATAGTTCTTCTTCGGGGCTTCCACAATGTACGGGCCGCTATCCGCCGAGGGCCTGCGCTCTGCTGGCGGCGGTTGCTGTAAGTCATCAAGCAAATTTGCGGTCTGCGCTTCTGCAAAATCAGCATCTTCAGATGGCGTGTCAACCGGGCGTCTGGACAAGGAATTGCGCAGCGGAGCTGAACCCAACAGCCTCTCTATATAGGCCTCGACGGTCTTCCCTTCCGCATGATCTGGTGGCAGGTCCTGTGTCCGCGGTGCTCGTGCTGAGAACATCTGCGGCTGAGTCAACGGCTGCGTCTGAAACAACGTCTCCGGCTGAGCAAGTGGGTTCTCATCAATCACAGAACTGGTGTCACTGTCCTGATTTTCATCCTTCTCATTCTGCGCGACGTGCCTCCAGCGAGGTTCATCCCAATGACCCTGCCAGTCCCCAATCCAAGGTGCGAGCTCCGTTGCATCAGTGGCACTTGGTGTGTGCCTGTGTCGAACTCCAGACTTTTTGTATTTGCATGGCGTACAAGTTGCAAACCGCTGTGCATAGGCAATTTGGAAGCTCAGGCATTGCGGTGTGCACATTCCCTTGCTGCAGTTCTTTGGCACTGGCGCGTAGCATGTGCCACCCGGTGCCTTGCAGCGCCGCTGAGGTGCAGGACCACTGGTGCGGCGCCATGTCCCTGTGCTTGGCTGCCAGCCCACTGCATTCGGACCCATGAGGTAGCTGGCCACTGTGTGCTTCCGCCTCTCCAATGAGCTGGGGCCAAGACCAAGAGCGTGCGCATCGGCAGACGCCTTCTTCTGGCTTGCATGCTCAGCCTTTTCCGATTTCTTTTGTTCTCGCCACGCAGGCGCATCCTGCAAACTGGTGACAAAGACATCAAACTTTATTTGATCTGTAGTGCTGGGCGTCACCCCTCTCTCAGACAGCATGGCCAGCCACAGTGATCTGGCAGTTTGTTTCCAGGTGTCCGACAGCAGATCACTGTATTCCCAATTTACAGCGTACCAAACATCATCACCATGCAAACTGCCATGTCCATGCGGCTCAGTGCGCGCCGCTTTCCATTGAGGCGTGTACTCGTAGGGCAGCACCTCGCAAATGCGCGTGAAGTTTCTGCCAGTGCGGCTGAACATGCAAAGGGACAATCTTTTGAATGAACCCGTAGTTCTCTGCCCACGCACACGCCTCATGTTGGACGCCCTGCACAGAGGGGTGGAAGCGTGTACCACAGCGTGAACTCTTGTAGCAGCGTCGCCTCACGTTGGACGCCCTGCACACAGGGGTGGAAGCGTGAACCATAGCGTGAACCCTTGTCGCGGTGTCGCCTCATATGATGGACGCCCTGCGCACAGGGGTTGAAGCGTGTACCACATTGTGAACCTTGTCGCATTGGTGGCGGTGCTGTCATCCGCTGCATCGAGATTCATTAAGAGTGGAGGACCATCAGGCACCTTTCACGTCACTTGGCCCGGCTCGTAAGAATCATGAATGGCAGCGCTTCACTGACACTCCTTAAGAGTGGAGGACCATCAAACACCGTTCTTGTCAAGAGCCATGGATTGCTTCGTTGCCCTCACTGATGATTTCATAGACAGCACATATCTGAGACAATGAAAGAAGAATGTTACCCATTAGTTATATTAGCACTATTAGAATTTTTTCTTCCGCTGTTGTTATATCGTCTCTGCACTGCTCAATCATTTCAGTGCTTCCGTCCTTAAGTCTTGAAGTTTACGTGGATCTCTGTGGATTGTTCTGATAGCGGCGCCTCCCCGCACTGCGCTCCAGTTGCAGCAATGCCTCTCATGAATGCCACCGGGTACAGAATGGGATTTCTGCCGTTCCTGGTGGCAAATTCGATTCTCACATTAGAGGAGTTTGTAATTACAATCTCTTTCCTGCGATTGGGGTACAGCCAGATTGCATGTGCGAGGACATTGGGAATTGGTCGGGACTACTGTATCCAAGTACTATGTGACGTGTCACAACGGGCTCACCTGTGGGATACGTTCACGGATGCTTTTGAACGCCGATGGGAATTCCACCAACACAGTCATCCAATTCACCGCCATGTGTCTGCTATTGTCAATAGCACGCATGTGGCCATCCAGTCACCTTCGCACCCGGTAGACCCGGAGCTGTTCTGGTTCGCCAAACGCACTTACCGCGGGCATGCGCTCGTGTTTAATGCCATGATCAACTGGGGGCGCGAGATCATTGCCTGCTCGTGGTGGTATCCGCCCCGTGCCACCGATGCTGAGATGACGGCGGACATGAATGCATCCATTCCCTGAAACTTTAATGGTCCTCGGCCTGACTTCCGCCTCGGTGACTGTCACTACAGCACTGCGGACAACATGTTCTGCCGTGTGGCCAGGGGGGATGGCCGATTGACCTGGTTCATGATGCATTACAACCAGATGATCAATGAAGGCCGTCATCTAGTGGAGAATGTTTTCAGCAATGTTAAGAAATGGCGATTCTGGAACGGTCGTGATGAGGCTCCCGGGCGCCCGTATAACTACGACTTCCTTTCCGGCCTGTTCATTTTCTGCTGTAACCTACATAACATGGAGCAGAGGTACACCGAAACTCTATAACCATAATGATAGAGGCTGCAATGATGTGATGGTCTTTTTTTATGCTCCTGCGTATTGTGTTTTGGGGCACAGGAAGTGTTTCGTACGCAATCACGTAGCAATCATTTTCTTTTTGAAAACCCGAGAATTGGTGTGCAGCAAGGCGGGTTGTCAACCTGAACAGAAACGGCACAATGGGCACGCAGGAACAGGATGAAATACCACCAAGCTCACGAAGCAGGTAGCAATTTTCTTCTTTGTTGAAACGAATTAATTGGTGTACATGAAGCGGGTTGTCAGCCAGGAAAGTCACAATAGGCATGCAAGAACAGTATGAAATACCACCGAACGCTGAATGAACGCAAAATGGTTGTTTTCGTAGTGCAAACAAGCAGATATTTTGGACCCTGTCGTATCCTGCGTATCCTGCCATATCCTGCCGTATCCTGCCGTATCCTGCCGTATCCTGCCGTATCCTGCCGTATCCTGCCGTATCCTGCCGTATCCTGCCGTATCCTGCCGTATCCTGCCGTAGTCTGCCGTATCCTGCCGTATCCTGCCGTATCAAATACGCGTCACAGGGAAACCCCACAGGCCGAAGGCTGTTTGATTTCCGAAGAGCGTAAGCTTGAGGTTCCACCCCGAGAAACGCTGCGAATGTCGGACACTTTCACCTATAAATGGATATATATATATATATATATATATATATACATATATATATATATATATATATATATATATATATATGCGAATGTCGGACACTTTCACCTATACATATATATATATATATATATCTATATATATATATATATATATATATACACACACACACACACATATATATATATATATATGTATATATATATATATATATATATATATATATATATATATATATATATATACATATATATATATATATATCTATATATATATATATATATATACATACATATATATATATATATATATATGTATGTATATGATGCAGCTTCCGTCTATATCGCGAACAGGCGGCGTGCGCGCATGTCGCCTGGCATTTGGCGGGTTTTGTGATTTCGATTTCTGCCACCAGAAATTGATCTGAAGGCAATGCTGTGTGAGATTTGATAAAGCTAAATACACCTGCGAACATATTATGCGCGAAACAGAGCGATTTACGGATCAGCGGTACATATCCGCAATGTTGGCAGCTTTCTGCAAAGTGCTCAAGTTTGGATGGCAAAATTGTGAGCAAGGTCCAAGACGACATCCATTGAACTTTCGGGCCGGAGATCTGAATTTGTCGGATTTTATTACATGTCACCCAGTTTAATCATTTTGTGCGCTTAACATGCAAGCTTAGAGCTTAGCCTTAGAGCTCAACCCGCTTAACATGCTAACATGGTCATCCGGCATGGCAAAATTATTGAACCCACTACATTTCGGAATCCATTTGCACCAAAACGACTTGCAAAATATCAATTTTGACCCTTGTGGCCTCTTTTTGCCACGTAGTTTGGCAGCATAAACGTTGAAAAGGTAAGCCGTCTCCACTTGACACTGTTGCCAATGTCTCATATTGCGGATCCTAGCCTAAAGATGTTGTAGACAAGGGTTGAGAGCAAGAGGGCCGAAGGGCCCCTTGCCAAAAAGAGGTAGCAACAATAGATAGTAAAATGAGTTTTCCGGGTTACATTGCAACATAGCTATTAGTTTACCGATTTTCATTTCAAAGGATTCTTTGACATGTTGTTTGACATTTGGCTATTTGTGCCTACTGTTGGAGCAACTATTGTGTTGGAGCAACTATTGTGTGCCCATCTCGGTGCCCATAGGTACCTACAATCTGAGCCAAGAAACCGATCCTTCAAGCAGAGTAATGGATTTAGCCTGGTACATTGGAGGGTACATTCGAACAGATTTGCGACCGTTAGTTAGCGGATTTGGTTTTCAAAATTTTCAGTGACCACCCTTTTGACGTTCTCGGTTCCACAGGCCGAAGGCCATTTCATTAATAGGGGTGGACAAGGACCTTGCGGCAGATTGCAGCGGCGCTTCGGCCCGGTGCCGGCTCCCACCTTGGTGAAACCCCCCTTTTGGATGGTATTTTGCAGGTAGGAAAGGTTATTAGGGGTGAATTCCTACCTAATACCAGCAGCTGTTAATAGATTTACAGCCGCGTTCAAATTTTGGGGTTTTCTCTTGGCTGCCGCCGAGTTTTGGGGTCGCACTTGGACGCCCTGGCAGCTGCACTGATGTGGAATGGGATCCCAGGAGGCGGGGGAGAGGATTCGCCAGGGGACTCTAGATTTAGCTGCCTGAAGTAGACCCATTTTGGGGTTGCGTCAAATTTTCAGTGTAAAAAATTTTACACATTGTTCAAAAATTGAGGAAACCTCTGCGCCGGCGCCTCCATTTGAGAGTGCCGGCAGCAAGGATTGACCTACGCCTGTGGGCTGCAACTTCAGCACTCAGACCGCTGGAGCAGCGCCGCCACTGGCTGTCCTGGTGGTGCTTTTGTTTATAGATTTGTCCTAGTATGGTCAAAAAAAAAAAAAGGCGAGGGCGGGCGCCCCGGCTCAATATCCTTAGAAATTACCACTCAGTGTGCCCTTGGGCATTGAGGGGCACATGTAGACGTCAAATATGGGGCCGGAAAGCCCACATAGGCGGCATAATACCACCAACTTACCCAAAACACACCAAGTGCACACTTGCATACACAGTCACATGCGTCCACCCCCCAAAATCATAACTTGGTGCCGTCGTGGCCGTTTTACAAACCGTTTTTTTTGGTTTGAAAGCCCTTTTTGTGTAAAATACAGCAATGCATTTCAACATGACTCATATCAAATACGATATGAAATTCTTTGCAATGTTTCATTTTGACTTCATAAAATTTTACCAAAGTTTTCTGTGATTTTATGGGGGGAATTTCGTTCTTCTGGGACGTAACTTGGCGCCACCGGTGAGTTTTGTGGCGCTTTCTTTGAGACATGGCGGTTTCCCGCCCAAAACATCATCACAAACTGCTCACAATGCGAGGTTTCTTGAAGGACAGCCGCGAGAATGGAACCCGTACAAATAGATCATGCCACTGTGAAATTCCCTGGGTGCAAAGCACTGCCAAGTGAGGCACCAATAGCCTAGGGAGAGTGACAAATGGCAATCAAATATTGCTGGGCTACAAACAGGAGAGGAAGCAGTTTGAAAGGCGTGATGAAACTAAGAGAGATAGGGCATGACCAGAGTCCTGTTGGAGTAACACCTCTGGTTGGTTTGCATCTGAAACAAGGCAGACCAGCAGAGGTCAAGGGCTTGAAACTGAAAACAGGGTCATCCGTAGTAAGATAAAATAATAGAATATAAATAAGAGCCTGGGTTTGCAGGCTCCAGTGAAAATGGGTGTGCCTGTTTGTCTGGATCGTCAGAGAAATTCAGTGGTCTGTAAGCCTGCAAAAGAACCTGATCTCTGTGACAGATGGATCATTCCAGGTAGACAGAGTTCACTGATAAGCAGACATATAAACCAAAAAAAAAAATTACAGGAGCAGAGGTGGGTATGCTGGCACCAGGAAACGAAAAAGAACTGAATTGGCGAACGTGGTATGAGGGGGGGGGGAGCTGTGGCTATGGGAAAATGGAGGGCAGGTGGGATCTATGGTTTTGGGGGGAGGGGGGCTTTCATGCATCTTGCAGTACGGAGGGGGGGTTCAGCCGGCGTCTTTTTGGGGCAGAGTAGAGAGGTTTTGGGAGGTGGTGGCGGGAAGTGGTGAAATTGGAATGTGGAGATGGAGTTGAGGGAGAAGATGTTGTGTTAGGGAAGTTGTGGGGTGTGAGGCTCAAGCGGTGGAATTTTGATGAAGGTTTTGCTTTGTGAGATGAGCAAGTCTGGTAGGGTTGTTTGTTGGTGGGTTTGTTGTGTGGTTGTTTTTGTGGATAGGTAAGTTTTGTTGGAGCGCTGGAGGAGGTGCTGAGGTCAGACATTGGTGTAAACCGGGGGTTGTCAGGGGCGTGAGGTTCGAGGTGGTCAAGGTTTAGAGGGTTTGTAATGAACCAGTCTCTGATAGACTCCAAGGCTTTGGAAAGGGGTTTGCGACGATGTTGGAGGGCTTTGGTGAGTGAGTTTATATGGTGAGCATAAGTGGTGTTTCTGTGTTGGGTTCGGAGAACGTTGCTGATAGAGTTGGGGACAAGGGTTTTGAAAAAATTGCGGACTTCCCCCCTAGGAGCAGTGGGGATCCAGTTTATTACGGTGTGGCAGAAGGGTAGTGGCCATGTGTTGTTGAAGAGTTCGCGAAGGTGAAATGTGGAGGTGCAGTATGAGAGAGTTGACAGGGGGTCCAAAGGGTGAATGAGGGAGCACGTCGGGCATTTAAAATCATTGAGGATGAAGTGAAGTTTGTAGCCTTTACAAGAGAAAAGGCTGTTTACCCATTTAAATGAGAACACGGAGAACCATGAAGAGTGTAGAAAGTAGTCATTGCTGAGTAGGAGATGGATGTTGTTATGATGATGTTGAGGGAGTTGAGTGGTCAAGTCTTTGTAGGACATTGTGTCCTTTGCACCAAACGAAGAGTGGGACAAGTTTAGATTTGTTGAGTGAGGACCAAATCAAGTAGTACCAAAAAGAGAAAGACTCGATGGAGGAGGACAAAGGGAAGTGGGAGTGTGACATGATGTAGTTTAAGGTACTGCAGGTTGAGGGGTTGTCAATTGGGATGATGATGGGTTGAGGTAATGAGTGTAGAAGAAAAATTGTGAGCATGAGAATGCTGTAGATTTCTGCGGGGTAGGAGCCTTTAATGGGGCACGTTGAAGTTATGGCTAGTGTTGAGGAGGGGGTGGTGATAATGGCGGCGGAGACGGATGGTAATAGAGGTTTGGTAGCGTTGTGCGAACCATCAGTGTAAATGATGGTGGCGGTGGGGTGATGTTGGATAGCTTCGATGAAGTCGTGACAGCCCCAATAGTCGAGAGTGCCACTGGGGGGTAGAGGAGTGACATATCTGAGATCAAACTGGATGTATGTTCTGTTGGAGCGCGTCGAACTGAAGGGGTAGGGGAAGGGGGTAGAATGTGTGCTGGAGAGTGGGATGGTGGAGAAGAGGGATTGATCGAGGGTTTTGTGTGAGGGGACTTTAAACCGGTGGTGTGATTTCAGGGCCATGATGGCGTCTCCGAAGTCTACGTCTGTGGATGTGGGGTTTTGGTTGATGATGGTACCTGTTGCCCATCGTTGGCTGGGTGTGGGGTGAGTCCTTTTGCGGGTATAGGAGTAGGAAGTTGGGGTTGTGGTTGAGAGGAAGCACTCAAACTGAACTTGGGCGGTGGTGTAGAGAGGGATGGTGGTGAGTGGGGCTGGGTTTGAGTTTGGGACGTTGTGCAGAGATATGTTGATGAAGTTTGCTGAGTCGACAGAGAATGATTGGAGAAGGCTTGGAGATGAGGTTGGCTGAGAGAGAGCGTAGAGGACAGCTTCATTGGTTGGTTTAGGTTCTTCGTTGAGGAGGTGCCGAGTTATATGGTTGACCGTTTGCTGTTGAACTTTTAACTTGAGGGAGGTTATGTCCAGCCGAGAGTGAGCGCGGTTCCCATATTTAGTTTTTGTTGGAGTGAGTTTGGATAGATGGCCTTGTTTTGAAATGTAAGACCAAATAGCGCTGTCAAGGGAGTTGAGTAGATTTTCTGGGAGTGAATTGTCAATTAGGCGGTAGGTGAGGGAGGGAATGAGTTGTGAATTGCTGAGTTTAATAACGCCGCTGTAGGAGAGTGGGAGAGGAGCAAGGTTGTGGAAGAAAGAAGAAATGGTGTTGGCGAGGAGAGAGTGCATGTGTTTGTTTTGGGTTTTGTTAAAGAAGTACGTGCCTAGGTATTTGTAGTGTGTGCGGGGGTTACCTAATTTGTCATATGTAGAGAAATGTATGTGTGGGGAGATGCGGATGGGAACATATGGGGTGTTGTTAAGTACGTGAAGTTCAGATTTTTCTTGGTTGAAAAGCAGTCCGTAGTTGGGTCCGGTGTGGAAGAGGAAGTATAGGATTGTGTTGAGGATTTTGGGGTCAGAGGATTGAAGAGCGAGATCATCTATAAAAGCGTATAGGTTTTGTTGCTTTTTGGGGAGAAGAGTGAGTAAGTGGCGAATGATGGGGTCGATGAAGAGACAAAAAACGATTTGGAGAGAGGGGACATCCTTGCCTGAGTCCGCGGGTGCTCATTGCCTCGTGGAGGGTGTGATTGTCAACGGAGGCAAGATCAGCAGGGTAGCTGTAGAGTTGTTGTATGAGAGTAATGATAAAGGGGGGCCAGTTGTAGTTGCGCAAAATTTGGAAGAGGGCCTGATGAGGGACGGAGTTGAAGGCTTTGTTGAGGTCTAGATAAAGGTGGTATAGGTGGGGGTCGGTAGAAAGGTTCGAGATCATGGAGAAAATGTGGTCGGTGCAGCGGTGGTTTGGTAATCCCCCAAATTGTGAGGAGGATAAAAGGGAGTGTTCAAGGGTGAGAAAAGTAATAACGTGAGTGGCGTATGAAGCTAGAACCTTGTATATTGAAGTAAGTAGTGAGATGGGTCTGTATTTGGAGGGAAATTGAGGATCCCCTTTCTTAAAGAGAGGGATGACGTTGGCGCGAAGCCATTGGTTTGGTATTGGGTTGTGAAGGAAGTAGGAGCTAACTGTGAAAAGGATGTGTTTGATGTGAGGTGGGGAGATATGGAAGAGGAAAAAGTTGGTCTCCTCTAGGCCTGGTGCTGTTGTGGGGTTTGCAGAGGCAAGGATGTTATCGAAGAGGTCCTTGGTGAAAGAAGGGCTTTGGTGGTCTGCGGGAATGGAATGGGGGGTTTGCCATCAGTTCGTCGATAAGGTTTGGATCGATGTTGCAGTCCTTCAGTCCCCCAAGGGTGGCAAAGGTTTCTCGCATCGTCCGGCATAGAAGGGTGGGGTCGGTGATGATGTTGCCTTTGTCGTCTTTCAAGGTGATGGGAGTGTGGCTCTGAGGGGTGGTGAGGTTGCTGATGGCTCGTTTTAAGTTGTATCCCTTTATAAGACAGTGGTGCATGTATTTAGTTGTCTTCTGGTTTAGCTTGTCGCGCCAGGTGTTTAGTTTTTTCTGGAGTTTTTGTGTTGTGTGAGCTGTGATGGGTTTGCTTAAGTCGATGGAGTTGATGTCGGTGGAAAAGGGTTTTTCCAGGGATGTGAGTTTGTGGGAGTGTTGTGTGTGCGTGACAGTTCTGTAGGCTTCAGTGATGAAGGAGAGGAGGGAGTTCAACGTAGTGGAGAGAGTGTCTGGGTCAGTGTCGCAGGGAATGGCGCTGTGTTGTTTGCACCATGCGTCAACCGGGGAGAGGAGGTCAGAAAACTGTTTTCGTTGCTCTTGGTTGAGTGATTTGAACGAGTGGAGGGTCTTGGAATGTGGTGTATGTTTATTGGGTTGGTGGCGAGAGTGATATAGGTGGAGACAGGATGATGATCGGAGGAGAAATTGTTGGTGTGGATGTGGGTTTTCAAAAGTTGAAATGAGGTGTGGAAAGAGCGTGAAGTGAGGATGAGATCAATGCGTGATTGATTGGGTAGACGGCTTGAGGCGTAACGTGTGAAATGGGCCGAGTCTGGGTTCTTTTTGCAAAAAAGGTCGATGAGGGAGGCATCAACGATGTCTTCGGGAAGAAGTTAATTTTGGAGCCAAGGCCATTGTTTAATGTGTTTGATGTTTTGGGTATCGAGGTCGGGTCAGGTGTGGGAGTTAAAGTCACCTAGTATGATGTGAAGAGGGAATTTGTTTAACAGTGAGTCGAGGATGCGTTCCATTTTACATGTGGGAGCGGCGTGGTATGTCTTGTAAAGGCAGATGAGTGCAAACATAGGGTATCCAGGGAGAGAGATTTGGATGGCAGTGATGGTTCCTTCAGAGTGTGTGTGGGAAATGAGTTTTGTGAAAGGGCTGATGTAAGATGGGACAAGGATTGCTGTTCCGTTTGAGTTTGTGGTGGCGCCACAGTAAAAAGTAGTGAGGCCCAGGTTGGGCCGAGGGGTGGGCTTTTCCAGGACTTCTTGAAGGCAGAGTATGTCAGTGTGTGTCTGAAAGTGTTGCGCAATGATGGCGTTTGTTGTGTCCTTTTGTTTTTGTATGTTGTGAGTTGTAAGTTTGAGATGTGTTTTGGTGATGACAGTGTTTTGAGTAGGCGGTGGCTGAGCGAGGTGTTTGTTCGTTTTTAAAGTTGGAATGTTGGAGAGGGAGGGACGTGTGGAGGGTGGGTTACACATTTTTAATGTCAGGGTTGGGGGGGGGGGGGGGTGTTAACGTGGGTGTTTGGGGAGGATGGTTGTGAGAGGGTGTTGTGAGCTGAGAGTATTTAGATTGCCCTGTGACAGAATGGATAGCTGTGTGTTGGTGCTGGCAGGAGACCATAATTTCAGGCGGCGGCCGAAACCAAAACAAGCTGGATTTGAGATAGAAGATCGTCCTTTGCAGTTGCTGGCAAAGAGGCCTTTACCCTGGGGATACCACGGGAGCAGAAGGCTTTCAGGTGCTGGCAGTTTTACAACTCCACAGTTTAGGCGGCAGATGGAAGCAATCCAAAATGAGGATGACACCAGGTCAACGGGCGTGAGCTGATTCCATGGATCAGACGGCCATTGGATATGATCCAGCCTGGCGTAGAGGCCTTTGGCCTGGGAATACCATGGGAGCAGGAGGCCTTCAGGTTCTGGTTGGAAACAGTATAGTATCTTCGTTGAGGCGAGACCTGCGAATTGCTTGCATTGGTACCATAACAAAAGACAGGAGCAGGTTCCACGGTGTAGGCGGCATTTGAAAGAAGTCCAGGCTGGGGCTTCCACCAGATAAGGAAGGGTTCTGTTGCTTGTTCTGGGACTCTGTTGGGACTCTTCAATGAGGCGAAAGCTGGGACCAGTTTGCATACATAGTGCACGATTTCATCGATCCCCTAGAGCAGAATACCGTGAATCCGTTGGCTTTTCTTGTTGTAGAAGGAGAGGTTGATTCCGATGCGGTAGATCCAGGAGGCGATGCGTTAGTAGTTGAACAGCTGAAAATAGATTCACCAGCATACTTGAACCTGGGCAGCAGCGAATAATTGGCATTTGGTACTGGTGTTGGTATTCACCCAAATTGTTTCAATGGATTGTCTTCGGTAGAGTATGGATTGACACTTTTGGAAGTTTCTGGGTATCCCACGTAGTCAGGCATTTCCACAAAATGTGCTCCGAGAGTTCACCTGGGACGGGGGATTCCAAGGCGTTGGAAGACCACAAAGCTTTGGCTTTTCTTGAAGTGGTAGAGGGACTGGATGCCACGTGTGGTGCGGCGAGGTGCGGAACAGATTGAAGACGAATGTGCGGCTGAACAGAGGAAGAAATTTATGGGTGGGGGGTTGATGCATGAAATTTGGTTCAGTCATAGCGCATTTTTAGAAGAGGGTCTTTCTGAAACCTTTCCAATTTTTTGGAGGCTCCAAAAACGGTACCAATGGTGAAAAGAGTTCGGTCAGATTTTTGTTTTCCTTTAGAGTGTGTGGCAATGATGTTTGCACAGATGTCAGGGTCGGCGTCATAGTATTTGAAAGAGAAAGAATCAACGAAGGAGTTGTCTGCGATGATGGCACTTTCACGGTTGTCATACACAAATTTGTAGTGAATGCGGGGTCCTGATTGGTAGTGTTTGACCCCCAGAAAGGAGCCGAAAAGGGCCGCAGCATAGTTAGCTTCTCTGAAGGACGCGTGGGGAGGAGCGATCATTAGCACGGTGTTGGGTACTTCAGGGGGGTGAGCATTCGCCATCTCATCAAAAGAGGCATCCAATGTTGGAGCCACTTGTAAGCAGTATTTGCCGTCAACTGTACGAAAAAAAATCAATCCACACTTTAGGGTTGTCGCGAAATTTTCTTCGAGGGTTAAGCTCTCCGGATCAATTGCGTTTTCAGAAGATACATGCACAAATAGAGAGTTTGCTGATCTCGGGGCCACATGTAAGATTGTTCCAGTGTTTGATTCCAAATCAAGCATGTTAATTAGTTCACCCAATGGTATGCCTTTTGTGTAGGCATTTTTTACCAGCTTTGATGGGAATGCCATGAACGTGTTGACGCCCCCGTATAGGATTGAAGGGAAAGCAAGAATTGTGCGGCTTACTTGTTGAGCTTGTTCATACCAAATTGTTTCGGAGAGGCCTGTTGCTTCGTCGGGCGGCACCTCAATGTCCCATCGGGCCCAGTCTTTGAGCGGTGACCATCTTGGGTGGAATTGTGATCTTTGGTAGGTAGCGAACTCCGATTGGACACTTTCTGCTTCTTCTAGTACTTGTTTTGATCCGTAGAATAGGTTGATGTAGTTGTAGATGTTTGTGTGTTCACCGGCGTTTCCAAGGATGCTTTTGTCGATGTCGATCCTCACAAAACATTTTTGACGAACCTTTTAATCTTCATAGCCATAGTGAGAGAGTTGGGTGGATAAGGAGTGTTGGTCTTTACCCGGGGGATTCATTTTGAATATCTTGCACTTGGACTTGTCGAAATTGCGGTAAGATGACTTCTTTCAGACGAAGCACACGAGAAGTTTGTCTCCACTTGGGCGGGTGCTTTGGGTGAGGCAGCATTGATCATCTTTTTGCGGTGTTGGTTTCATGAAGTGGACGTGTTCAAAAAGGAATGTGTGGGTGCAAAAATCTGCCATTGTTTGTAGAGCTCTTCGATGGTCTATATCAAAAGCGTTCCTTTCATTTATGAGTGGATCATTGACCGTTAGGGCGATTGCACCTTGTACTTCTTCGTGGGATTCTTTCATTGCTTCCATCATTTTTTCGATGTTTGTGGTGAGGGAAGGTTCATCATCTTCTTTTTCAAATTGGCGGCGGTTGCTTTTAGGTGGGAAGGCCCAAAAATTGAAACCGGCTTGGATTGCTTGGAACGGGAGGTCGTCATCACCTTGTGCACAATAGCCAATACCTTCTTCGTGGTATTTGTATTCATCCTTGTTGTTGTAGCTGTTGTTCACACGGTCTCCAAAGAGATCAATTTCAAACTTGACTTCGCTGTACACCTTGTTCAGGATGCGGCCCAGGCTGGTGTAACCTTTCGCATCAAAATTGGTGTTGTTTCTCCCAATGAAGTTGAAGGTTTTTCCTTGTCGGACGGTATGGTGGGGCGGTTTTTCTTTGGTGTGGATTTGCTTGATAATGTGGAAGCGGGATTTTGTGTTCGTGAGGGGATTTCGATATGAACCATGGGAATCTTTTTGGATTGGACTTGAATTGGAAGGCGTGCACGAAGAATTTGAGGGAGAGCTTGACGATTCTTTTTGTTTACCTTTTCTTGAGCGGCTTGGCGTTGATGGTGCTTCGCTTGGAGTTGAGAAAATGGGAGAAGACGAGTTTGCGTAAGCAGAAACACGTTGAGCTACTAGACATGATTCTCTTCTTTTTGTGACAGATTGAGCTCGGTTGCGTTGACGGCGGCTCTCCGCAATCTTTCTTCCTCGATTCTCTTCAGGTTCATTCAAGTCTTTTACGTTTGTGCGTTCTTTCCCTTTATTCCCTTTTTTCGTCATTTTCTGGCGCATTGCTTATTGCAAGGTGCTGTGAGAAAGGCTTTCCACGTCTCACTGATAATAATCCAGAATTGCTGATATTCTGTTCGTTCCTGTTCAGGAAAGGACTAATTCAAACAATTCCAGGCGCCAGGCGCGAACACGCGGGACTGCTTGTGGCGCTTTTTTTTGTAGAATGTCCTTTGAAACATGTCCTAAAAGGTGCTACGCCGTCTGGTGCTCACTCTGAGCTATTTTGATTGGGGGCTGGGGCTCTCCAAGTTTGACCGCCACGGTGGCACACAGTATTTTTTTGGGGTGCAACGAAAGTGCCGGAGGGGTAACTTGGCGCAACCGGTAAGTTTTGTGGCGCTTTCTTTTTGAGAATGTAGCTTGAAACATGTACTACAAGGATATGCTTGGCCGTGCTAGGCTGTATCTTGCTCATTTTCAGCTATTCGGGGGGGATGGTGGGGGGGTTCGCTTGTTTTGGGCATTTTTTGCCACGTTGCACGACGGGTGCAACAAATGTCCCGGGGGGATAACTTGGCGCCACCGGTGAGTTCTGTGGCGACTTTTTGATGGAGAATGTCCTTTGAAACATGTACTAAAAGGATATCCTTGGCCGTGCTAGGCCGTCCCTTGCTCACTCTGAGCTGATTAGGGGGGGGTAGGGGGAGAGGGGGTTTCGTGGGTCCGCATGTGACTGTCCTCGCACAAACCCCACAAACATACCACCAATCAACTGAATGTATTGAAGAACACATCCTCAAAGGCATTGGTTCGTCGCCGGTGCAATGCCGGTTCCCGGCAAGCACAAGCCACCGAAAGCGGGCGTGGGGCACAAGCTGGCCAATGCATATGCAACCACATCGGAGTTGGTACTGGGGATGGACATAGGGATGGATAATGGCAACCGCAAAAAAGAAGAAGATGATGTATCGCACATGCAAACTGATCGAGTGCCATGGGAAAAGAAGGAAAGGACATATCCGGCAGCAGGGGCACGTGCTGGAAACTGGAGGCAGGTGTGCCAACATTGGGAGCGGGTGATGCATACGAGCTACGTGCACCATCGGCCACGGGTGGCAACCCAAGACAACCTACGATGGTTTCAACCATTGCGGCTTTCCCTTTTGGCTCTTTTTCGTTGCGACTAAGAAGGATGGCTCCTAGTTGCTCTACTGTCAACTTGTGCACATCCTCCGCACAATTCAATCCTGTGGTCAGCGTGGAGGCAAGGACGCAAGCATCTTGTTTACTCTGATGCCATTTCATCCTCTCGGGCTTGCCTCTTCCTCGCCTCCTCATCCTCTTTTGCCTTTCGCTTCTCCGCAGCCGTGCGCACCAAAGGAAAACAAACATCAGAGGTGATTGTACCCTTGTCCCACAACATGGAGCTTGTCAAGCGTGTGGTTTGTGTTGTTGGGTCCACAACCTCTTCTCTGTTGTCCGTTCCAAGCCCGGTTTGAACCATGTCTTGCACATTTAACGTAGATGCATCAGGATCAACTTTGGCACATGCTTTATCCCGTTCCCGTTCCTTCTCCACAAGCTCCCAATACACCTTACGGGTAAAACGAACCACACCAATGGAACACCATGCCATATGATTATGGGCAATTGAAAAGCCCTCCTGCCATGGAGCACACAAGCAATTGCAAAAGTGGTCAAAGCCCATACAGTACCTTCCCTTCGCAATCAACTGTGCCAACTTCTTATGCGGTGCAACCCTGCAACCTCCCTTTACTAATTTGAAATTACGCCGATCCTCACCCTGCAAGGCGGCGGTCGTGTAAGGGGGCCCCAACACCAACACAACACCCATTTCGCGACAAAGAATGAGAAACTCATATGTCATGTGGGAGCCGTGCCCATCACAAATCAAAACAATGGGGTTGGAGGGGGAAACGGCGTGGGATCCTTGAAACAAAGGAAGGATGTTCCACTTAACGTATCGGATGGCACCATCATCATGTCTCATGGTGCCGGTAATGTTGCATGCAAAAGTGGCTGCAAACACACGAGGGAAGTCCTTGCTAACATCAAGGATTTCAGAAACGGGTGCACCCTCAGTCCAAGTGGCTTGAATGCTCTTCGCGGCAAGGATAATGTGTGCCGAGGTGGCAAAGCCCTTGGCAAGACTACCTCCTACAACAGTGGCGGAGCTACCCGCCTTAACCGCATCAGTTTGCCCTTTGTCTGACAACTCCTTTGCAATGGTTGTCCGTGCGTTTTTGTCCCCGTTCGTCATGTCTAATTGGAATCGGGATTCATCGAATGAAACAATTCAACCCAAAGCCCAAGGAAGGAACTTGATGGACTCACTAAGAGGGTCATCTGCTGAGTAACTAGGGTTCTCGAAAGCAAAGCCCAAATCAACAAATGTTTGTTCTAAGATTTGGTAGTGTTTGGCCACAATCTTTGAAGTGGTCCAAAGTTCGCGATCAACCTCCAAAGCCTTTGCTGCCGCGGTACCGAGCCTCTCATGGCAATGCGATACAAAAGTCAACAAGTTTGGACTTGACATCGGGGGGCACAAAAGTAGCCTTCCCTCCCTTCTTAGGGGGGGCACCCTCATCTTTGGCGGCCTTGGCACAAGTGGTGTGTGACAAATTTATGCCAAATCGAAGGTACACCTCAGAAGCAGCTTTGCGAGAACTTACCTTCCGTTTACTTACTTCTTGACCCGCCCATTGGCAGGCGTTGACATAGAGGTCCCAAGAATCAGCGTTAACATCTTCTTGACGTTGAGGAGTTGACTCTTCAAGTTGGGGGGCATTCACCTCCATTTCAATGCAAACTCCTTGTTCCTTCAGCTTCTTCAAGTAGTAGGCAATATGGTTCTTCGGGATAACACATTTCTCTCCGGCTTGTGTGGGACCTTTGAGAACTCCATTGAGGATGTCCCATGCCCCTTGCTGAGCACGATCTTTTTGAGAGGGAGTTGCAATCAATTTCTCATGGTCTGTGACGACAGCGCATTTGCGAGAAGATCTCCTCATAATGCTGAGAAATTTGACAGAAAAGGCAAAGAAAGGGTCGTTCAAATATTGGACTTTAAAGAGGCACTTGGGCTCCAGTTGACCTAGGCAAGCATCCATTTTATGCAGACGTTAAGAAGAAGACGGAAAAAGATCGAGAAGCTGCAGAAGAAAAGAAGACCGGGGAGTGAAGACGAAGAAGACAAAGAGGAAGCACAAGAGGAAGAAGGCCCTGGGCCCTGTCACTTCAGTGTTCGCGCGTGCTCTGAGTGTCATTTGAGAGTTCGCGCGTGCTGTGAGTGTCATTTGAGTGTCGGCGCAATCAGTGAGTGTTATTTGAGTGTCGGTGCGTGCTGTGAGTGTCATTTGAGTGTTGGCGCGTGCTGTGAGTGTCGTTTGAGCATCGGCGCGTGCTGTGAGTGTCGTTTGAGTGTTCGTCGCGCTCGCTTCTGTTGTCTTGACAGTTTTGAGTGAGGCTTCGTTGTCCTTTATATGATCCTTTGTGGTGGACTCAGTCAGTTTGCTGCTGCATCTCAGTGATGTCATTTGAATCTCAAAATTTCACTTCTGCACAAAGGCTTCAAGTGACGCCAGGGACCTGTTATGTGTTCTGCAGAAGCTGTAGAGATACATGCGCTTGCTTTATTTTTTGCTGGTTGCTCACTTTTTGCCATTTGCCATTTTGGCGATATGCTGGTCAGCCTGGGGACAGGTGCCTTTGTGAGGCTGAAATTCCTGGGGCCTTGATCTCGAACGCAATGGTTTTCAAAATTTCTGAATCATTCTTTTTTCAAAGGAAAAACAATGGTTTTTAAAAAAATCTGAAACATGATTTTGTCAAAAAAAACATTGTGAGTCTACTTTCATTAAAATATCACTAGGATGGTGCACAATAGAAGCAAGTAACCCATTCGAAGCAAAGCGAAACAACATGAACAAGGAAAAAAATTAACAAACAATGTTCGTGTATTTTCATCGTCTGTTTGTTCGTTCGTTCGTTAATTTTCCAAAAAAAAATTAACAAGCAACTTTTGTTAATCCCAACCCTGATTAAAGCTGGCAGCTATAAATTGGTAATGTTTTGGGTCAAATCCTGAAGTTTTGAAATGTTTTTGGTTCAATATGCAAAATCTGATTGGTACTGCAGAAATCGGTGCCAGACGGGTCCGCGCAGAGATCACAGGATCGCGGTCGCGCCTGTTACTGTGCCAGCAAAGAAGAGAGAAGATCTCAGGTATTTTACGCCGAAATTCATAATAAACTAGACAGAAAGCAGCCAAACTTTATTTTTCTCTCGATCGATGTTTTGAGATCCGTGGCAGCAAAAGGAGGGCACGCCAGTGGATTGCGGAGTTGACAAAAACCAAAAAACCACGCACAGGAAGCACGCACCAGAAGACCGCGGTCCCGAAGCCTCCCTCCAGGTCCTATACATCCTTCCACTATGGCAACAGCCGTCAGACATGGAACGCGTCGCCGTCGACTACCTAATTAAAGCCAAGAGCATTCGCAAAGGTGCGACTGAGTTGGGAGCTCACCGCCAGATTCTAAGTGAAGCAATGGGGCGAATGAGGTGTGCTGTGTTACCTGTAACGCAGTGTCCAAAGGAGCCGTACATTAGACAGGACTGATGCATATGTGGCCATGTGCTCATATGCAGGTTCATTATTGTAGGTAAAAGTATCTCCTTGGAAGCCAGGAAAGCTCCAAGATTACGCTGACACTCCAGTGCAGATGTCAGCTAGTCTGTAGTATTATGAAATAGCTCCAGCTTGGCCTGGAAATGGCTATTTCGGTGATTTTTTAAGGTTTTTGAAGTTTCCAATGTATTTGAAGGTTCATTGAACCTTCAAAGCACTTGGAACCAACGGCGCGGCAGCAGGCTCCAGTCGTCGCCGTCATTCTTACGACATTATTTCCTTGATGAAGGATGTCGTGAACGTCCGTAAAAGCTACACAAAAGCTGTTTTTATTTCAATTTTTAATGCAGTATTATGAATTTTTAGTGTATCTTATGGCATTTTTCATGAAAATGCACTATGTTGCCAATTTTCCAAAGATGGCCTGCTGCGACGGCTGTTCCCTCCCCTATGGGGGATATTAAGTATAAGGCCATAGGGTTTCAGAAAAAATATCATATGGAGCCAGAATGCCCTAAGGACTCTAGGCTGGCGCATGGGGGGAGATCCTTGTTTCAAGTTTTAAACATGTTTTAAACATGTTTATGACATTGAAGCAGGTCACACCCCTACCCTAGCATATTACCCTTAGGTGATCATTATATGGCCCTATATATGGGATATATATGGGATAGGGTATATCATATTCAGCTTCCTTGTTAGGAACATAGGATGTGGGATAGATAAGGCAATCTTGGATGTTTAGTAGTTATATCAATTAGTGGATGATAGGGTGGATTTCTCATATGTGCGTATCAGGTATTTCATTGGCTATGTGTACCATATCTGTTTGCAGGATACTATTCAGTCAACATTATCGTTATGTCTTCTGTGCCAAGCAATGTTGCTGCCCATGCCACTGCGACCTCTGCTCCTGATCGGCCGGTCTGGTTTCATGGTAGCAGAGGCGAAAAATGTTCGTCTCTGTTTGGCGTTTGGCATCACAGAAAGCGATCGGTCCGCGACATCGTGGACCAAATTCAAATTCCAATCTCCTCCCCGGGAGGGATAGCTGAGGGTGTACAGGTCCCCACTCTCAGGACCTCCGCGGCCCTGACCCCAGCGGCCGTGCAGGGGCCGCTAAACCGGGCAAAGCCCCAATTGGCTACAAATCCCAAGTCTCCGAAATCCCCAAATTTCCCATCCGGGCCCCCCATCCTGGAGATCCAGCTAGTGTACCTGGGATGGTTGGGGGGGAAATAGACCCGCACCCTCAGAGAGAGCTAAGAGGACCACAACTGCCTATTACAGGCTCGGGAACCGTTATTAGCGCCGAGAATCGAACAATAATCGAGTCATCTACCAGGGTGATCGAGCGTACGAACGCTGCACTCTCGCGCACGGCCGACTGGGGTACGATGGCTTCGCCAATGGGCCCCATCGTGGTGGACTCTGGCACTCCTCCGTCACTAGGGGAATTCCTAGAGCCTCAGGTCAGAAAAGACCTGTTTGCGGCAGGGCCCATCAGGCCTATTGTTGACCAACTTGACGCTGAAAACCGTCGAGTCGACTCGCTCACATCCGATCCCCATGGCCATCTGGGTCCGGCTCGAGAGGCCGTGGCCCTGATCCAGCAAGCCCTGCCGGGGACTAGGCAGAACCCCACTATGGTGGAATCGTCGCCCGCTCCAATGAGTGGATCGCGGCGGTTTCCCTCCCTGGTGGAGGAATCTCTTTCCTTGGGAGCGTATCCGAATCTCCCAAGCGGATCCAGGCTAAATCTTACGATCATCGAAGAATCCCCCACGCAAATGGAGGAGAATGAGTGTGATCAGTAGTTCCCCCTGGCGTTGGAACAGGGGAAAGACGATGAGGAGGAGGACATTGCAGTGCCGAAAGTCGCGCCCTACATCATTTCCCCATTTTCGCCTGCCTCTTCGCCTGCACCGCCTGAACCTATGTCAGGAACCAGGGACCGCCCCATGCTTGTGGAAGAATCCCCGGCGCCCCACTACATCATGGTGGAGGACACTCAGGCCCCTCAGTGCATTGTTGTGGAGGAATCCCCGGTGCCTATCAGCGGCGTCAAAGACCGCCCGTGTCTTGTCGTGGAATCTCCAGAGCCTACGGAGGACCCAGCTGGTACTACATCTCCAGTGCCTATGAGTGGCACGAAAGATCGTCCATCCCTACTGGATGAATCTCTGGCAACCCTCCTAATAAACTTGGTCTCTCCCCCCACAACTACATCTCCTACGGAGGACCTCCAACCGCGGGTACTGCCCAGTTGGGGGGGGGATACAGAGGTTGCAACGGCCTCGGAGCCTGGTTTTGCTTCCCATCCGAGAATCCAATCACCTGTGGTGGTTCATGAGTCACCACAATATATTGTGGTGGACAAATCCCCACCGCCACTGCCGCAGCCAAATACTGTTGGTCCTGTTCCCCCTCTGCCGTCACCCCGCCAGCCGGCTTACATGGAGCACGTGCACGGGATTCCGTACCTGATTCGGCCATCCCGTGGTGGGGGTTCGGGGGGGGGACTCTCCTCTAGTGGGGGGGCGCCAGCACCAGTTGCTCCGCGCCTCACACCCAAATCTCACTCTGCGGGGCAGCCCTCTGATTTCTCCCTGGCAGGGGGGGCTGCGGGGGGAGGCGGTGGTGGGTCATCTCCTCCTCGTGGGGGGGGGGGGGCGTCCATCGTTTTGACATTCTGGCGGCCCCGCTCAAACACGGGGGCAGGACGAAGTAAAGCACAACTGTGGCTGTCCCCGGTTTGTGGTGCACTATGAAACGTGCATCAAATCTCTGATGGCTCAAGTGAAGGACCTGCGAACTCAGAATCCAGAGTTGCAGCGATCCCAGCAGGAGCTTTCTCAGGAAGTAGCCTCTAGCGCTGGCATCAGTCAGTCCTACGGCGACCGGATGACCCAAACTTTGTCTACGTTGGCTAAATCTGACACGGCGGTTCAGGGCTACCAACGGGATTCTATGGCGATGGAGGCTAGCGTGTCGGATCATCTGAAAATTTCCAACAGCAACACGGCTGAGTGCTTTAGCGCAGTGGAGACGCTCGCTACGCGTTACGGCGCCGTTGCATCTAGGATCGATGCGTGGGACCACTGGTACTCCACGCCTGCAGAGCCCGTTACGGTGGTCATGCCCCCGCCATTGGCGCCTCCACCCGTTTCTGATCCTGAGCCGGCGGCGCCTACGGCGCCCATGGGTGTGCCATCCGGTCCATCCGTTGGTGGGTGTGTCTTGTCTTTCTCCGTCCACCCATCCCGCGATTGCATCTACCATCCGAACGCTTGTCCGGATTCGGGGTGGCCGTTACGGTGGTCATGCCCCCGCCATTGGCACCTCCACCCGTTTCTGATCCTGAGCCGGCGGCGCCTACGGCGCCCATGGGCGTGCCATCCGGTCCATTCGTTGGTGGGTGTGTCTTGTCTTTCTCCGTCCACCCATCCCGCGATTGCATCTACCATCCGAACGCTTGTCCGGATTCGGGGTGGCCGAGAGGGGGGGAGGAGCACCAGGAAAAAACCAACCACCAAGAACTTACTTCGTGGAGGGGAACCGCAGAAAAGCAGAAGGAACCTGCTATCCCAGAGTGGAGGGCGGCGCCTAAGGGGGAAGAACACCCCACGGACCCTACGGCCCCGTCGGCCAATGCAGAGGAGAACACCTCTTCGTTGGGGAACATCAATTGCCTCACGAAAACTGTTTTCACTTCCCCCGGGAGACCTTCATACAGGCCCTCTCATCCCGCGGACTTGTGTACAGTTTCTCCAGTGAAGGTTGCACCAAGTGCTATTGGACGTGCACCCCCAACCATGGCTCCCCCCGCTTACCACCCGTACCAAACGCCTATGGTGCAAAATAGTTACACCAAAGCGGTGGAGGATAGTGGAATGCCTAAACGGCAATTTAATGGGCAGTTAGAGAGCTACAACGAGTGGATGGAGAAGCTTCAACAATGCTTGGGTGTGTGTGATCCCATATACCGAAAACCCTAGGAGGCAAAAATGAATTTGAGTACGTTGCCCCCATGGCTAAAAGCGATCATCAACACACAGGTTGCCGGGGCCACCCACCACACACGAAGAGTTGTGGGACTTTTTGCAACAACATTTCCACAAGTATGACCCCTCAAGGGCCGATGAAAGGTGGCGAGCCCTCACTTCCAGGGTGGTTAAAGGGCAAGTGACCCCCATCGACCTTGAAGATTTCTATGCTCGTTGGCAACGTTTGTTGCCTTTGAGCAATGAGACTCGCCCCCACGTGATCCGAGAGCAGCTCCTAAGCAAGCTCCTGTGGATCAAGGAGAAGGTCGTCAAACAAAAGGCCAAGAATAGCCCGGACAGCTATGTGGTGGATTTGAGTGGCCTTGACCCTTCGCCTGGTCGCGCCCCAGTCGAAAAAGAACTCAGGAAATATAGTGCTCAACGTTGCACTACGGTTCCTGAAATTGTTTCCTATTCTGGGCAGGGGGGTGATAAACCCCCGCCCCTAAAATAGGAACCGGTTCTTATTTTTGACCCAGTTGGTGGTGGTAGCAGGGGGGGTTCTTACTTTTGGGCGCGGTTCCTATTGCGTTTGACACCTCCTCCTGCCTTCAGAGAAAATGGCCATTTTTGATGGCTTGCACCCACAGTGTGCGGACTCCATTGACGTGGCAAAATCACTTTTGTTCCAATGTCTGAGGTGGAGCAGCATGTTCAGCAAATGGTAGCTGCAAGGGCTCAGGCAGTGCGTGAACCTGATCCTGTCTGCAACCTGCCACCAGCAAAGCACCAAGCTACCATCACTTCGTATTTCCGCAAGTAACTGATGCACAAAGAACTCTTCAGTGTTCTCGCTTTTGTCTTGCTTGTGTCCAAGGTGGTTCTTATTTTTGACCCGCTCGGTCGAAAGCCCCAGGTGGTTCTTATTTTTCGGGCGGTTCTTAGTTTGGGGCCAGTTCTTATCTTTGGGGCAGGGGTTTGGTTGATTGCAAAGACCCGTCTCTACAGGAGTGGATCTTGCAACTCAACAACAGACCTCAAAGACGTGGCTACACTCTGAAAGTGGAGCAACGTAGGCCTCGCTTGAGGCCTGAGGAGATCTACGCCCATGCCCATAAAAGCGTATTGGAGAGGGAAGCTCTTGAACGCCTCAAAAAGCGAGACGAGACGACGGTGAAGTCCACTCATTGCCCTTCTCACAATAAAACCGCGGTGAATGCGGTTAATGCGGGTTCTACGGCGGAGCCTAACACCTCCGGATCCGCTGACACCTGCGTCAACGCCGTGGGTCACCCTAAACCCCCGGCAAAGAAAAACGCCGACCCTGGGGCTAAACCGCCCCTACCTTTTGGGTTCCGTGTTCCAAACATTGGAAAACACGTAAACAAACAGAGATGGACATGTATTGGATTGATTGGGGTGCCACCGATAGCATCCTTTGGACATCCAAGCCTAATTTTCCATGCAATGACACTCATTGGAGCGTTGCGGGTAAGTCTAAGGGTGGTAAGCCTAAAAGAGGGGGTACGGGTGGCGGTGGTGATAAGGGTGGCGGTGGTAATAAGGGCGGCGGCGGCAAGGGCCATAAGGGAGGAAAAGGACTGCCGTACGGGCGTGGACGTTGGTAGGAGTGCCCAGAGGCGCCCCCTTCGAAAGAAGAAACCCTCGGGCACCCCTGTGACACTACAATGGCTCTCGCTCCATCGAGAGTCATGAAGGGGCATATAGTGACTAGTGAGATTCAAACCGAACTTTCCGTCCAGGTTGTTTTGCCAAACGGAGAATTCAAAGCCCTCAGTGTTTTGGTGGATTTTGGGTGCCAAGCGGTCGCTTTGGCCAACCCCAATGTTTCTGGAGACCAAATCTCCGAAAAATATGAATCTCCCCAACGGATGCGCCCACTCCAAGCCGATAATGAGACGCCTTTGCCGAGGGGGGGGATGAGCAAATAGACGTCAAAATTCAATTTACGGGGGATGTGGATGGTAGTGTTTCACTTCCTCGTGTTGCCCAATATGGCGTGTCCCCGTACCTTGTCCCCAATTTACTTTGGGATATGGTTTTGGGGCACCCATGGGGTTACGAACATTGTGTGAGCCATGTTGCCCGTTTCAATTGTTTGTACTCTCACGATCCAGTGCACCCCCGTTTTTGGATTGAGGATTTCGGTGAAGCTCCACGAACCGACAAGCCATTTCTGGTTAAACCCATTCATGGTAAAGTGTCACGTCAGTCCGTGTGGGGCAAAACGGTTCCAATCATTGGGGCGGTCACTCCTATGCACCCGGCCCCGGCAATTGTGGTTGCGCCCCCTGGTGGCGAACCGCCTAACCGTGTTGAGGCCGAGAAACAGATATCCTATGCCTTGACCGCTTCCTCCCTGGCCCCCGTACAGGATCGGGCCTGTGCGTTGGAGCTCGTGGAATTTGCTCCCGAAACCCTTGCCCATGATGTTCTACCCACAGGGCGTGATGCGTCCGTGTGGACTCAGTCTGACTATGGCCTCACGCCATATTGGGCCGCACGCGTCAAAAAACAATTCTGCAAAAACCCGGACATGGACGCCTTCAATAGGGTCCCGGGTATGGCCCAGGCTACCCGTTGGGTTTCGCCGCTTGAAGATTTCTTTTCCACTCCTGCGGACCCCTCCAAATTGTATTGGATGTGCCCTGCCTATCATCGGCTTTCCCAGTTTGTCCGGAAAATTCGGCAAGAAAAACTACCAGCCATTGTTGTCGGGCCAAAGTGGACACATAGGGAGTGGTGGAAACCCCTTATGGAAATTATTTTAGAAGGGTACCACCTTCCTGGGCCAGAGACTAAAGCCCGTCTCTTTCAAAATGACCACCTCACAATCCCTCCTCAACGGGGTTGGTCCACGGTGGCGCTATACGTGGACGGTGGTATTGCGGAGGAAAATTTGGCGGCCACTAAATGTCATCTGGCCTCCGTTTCGGCACCGGCCGTCTCTAACCCCAATACGGATGACGAGCCGGGCATGACCTCGGAGGAAGAGTCGGAGGATGAAAGGGTGCCTACCCATTTGGTTTTGGTTAATTTTCGGTCCGCACCCTCACATATCAGGCGACCCATAAAAAACTCCTCGCTCCCGTTACTGTTGACCCTACCCCCGAAGATTTGGAGACCCAAGAATGCGTGCGCTCACGCATTGCGAAAATTGAAATAGAGTCTTTGGGTGGGAGGGCCACTACCGTTAAGCGCTACCAAAAAACTAATGGCGCCACACGATTTTTGGCGGCTTCTCGTGTCGGTGGCGTTGTCACCACCCAAGAACCTATTGTGTCTCCGGAGGTGGAGCTCATGAGGAAACGCATCCTCCATGTATGAGCGCGATCTTTTTAGCGGGGAGGTTTGTCTCCCTCCGGGCCAGGAACACCCTAAGGTCCGTGGTACGGAGCGGTTGAGGTTTGCTAAGCTTGACCCATACCTGAACGCTAAACCGAGGTCCGTGAAACCTATACGGTTGGTGGGGGGCGGCGGAGCAAGAAATAGTGGAAGACTTCTTGGCTCTTGGCAGGATTGAGCCGTGCCCTGCCTTCGAGTGGGCGTCCAACAGTTTCGTTGTGCCCAAGAAGGAGAAGGGAAAATGGCGCCTCATTGTGGACTATCGCCAACCTAATAACGCTACCTTGCCAGACGCACACTCCCTCTCCCTCATTGGAAACATGTTGGAAAATCAATCCAAACACAACATTTTCACTATTGTGGACTTGAGTAAAGAGTTTCATCAGATTGCCCTTCACCCTGAGTCCCGGGCTAAGACCGCCATGAATTTGGCGGGTAAAAGATACCAATGGCGTGTTATGCCTATGGGTATCAAGAATGGGCCCGCTATTTTTCAACGGGTCATGGACCACATTTTGCAGGTTTTGGATTGTGCGGACGTATATATTGATGATATTATTATTGGTGCCTCCGGTGAGACAGAGGAGGGGCTTTTGGCTAACCACAACCGCGACGTGCGTGCCGTGTTGGATAGGCTAAGGAAAGAGGAGTTGGTTGCTTCAGTTAGCGTAACCGATTTCTTTGTTCCTTCGGTTGAGTTTTGTGGCCATGTGTTGGAAAATGGCACACGCCGGCTGGAGCCAGGGAAAATGTTGGCGCTTGAACTTTGAGAAAAGCCGGATAATGTTCGGGAGCTCCCGGGGTTCTTGGGGCTCACCAACTATTATTCGGGCTATGTCCAAAACTCCGCCTCCATAGCTACCCCTTTGATTGAGATGTTGAAGAATTTGCCTAAGCATAAGAATGGGAAAAAAATAGGCCTAACATGGAATGCCTCGGCTAACGAGGCCTTTTTGAAGCTCAAGCGTGCTATTACGGAGTTTGTTCCCCTCCAACTAGCTGATTGGGATAGGGACTTTGTCCTCACCCCGGACGCTAGTAATTGGGCGGTGGGGGCGGCCCTACCACAGAAAGGTCCCGATGGTGCTCTACGCCCCCTTGCCTTTTTCTCACGTAAATTGTCAGGCAGCCAATTGGATTAGAGCCCGTGGGAGAAAGAATGCTACGCCATAGTGGCGGCACTTCTAAAATGGCATAGTTGGGTGGGGAACAAGCAAGTGGAGCTCCGTACAGACCACTGTAGCCTTGAAAATTGGGCTACGGAGGACCTCAAAACCGTGGGCGGTCCCTCTCCACGCCAAGCGCGTTGGCATGAGTTGTTCTCTAAGTTTGACCTCCATGTAGTTTACACCCCGGGGCCCGTGAACCCCGTGGGTGATTTCTTGTCCCGTTTGGCTTACCCTGCTAACCCGGCGTTGGGCGATGTGTCCATACATGGGACGGCGCAAGCGGCCGGAGATGAGCAGGACATGATGGCGGCCGAGAAAGAGTATCTTCTTGTCCGCCCCCTTGTATTTAGGGCGGTTGTGGCGCCCGTTGTTCCTAGGTCTAAGGCGGCGCCGCGGTCTCAAGGGGCGCCCGCGTGTGATCCACCCCCTCTGGCTTCGGCTCCAGTGGCAGGGGGGACGAAGCAGAAGAAAAAAATTCGGAGACTGGAGTGAATTGCCAAGATAAAAAGATTTTGGAAGCCCCACAAGGAGGCAATTCCTATACATGGGGAGGATGTTCCCAATGTTGTTGAGATAAATTGGGCTCGACACTACCCAAATTGTGAACGCTACAAAGAAATGAGGCAAGATGCCTTGAATGGGAGCTTCCAAGATAGGGTGAGGTTGGTGGAAAACGAGCTGGTCCGTAATGGACGGTGGTGTGTTCCTACGTCCCTAGTGCATCGTTTGGAGGCCGAATACCACGATGCACTTCGCCTAACTACCTCCAGTGTGGAAAAACACTGGGAGGAGATTAACCATGGCGTGGAAGGTGAGGGGTTGTACAAAGCAGTGGAACTGCAAAGCCAAACGTGTCCCTCCGCCTATGATTTTAGCAGCTGTTTTTTCCCAAAATTCAAAAAGTCAGCAATAGGAGATTTTCGCGGGAAATGACCTATTTCTTTCTTTTCTACGGCCCCAAAATAGGGGGGGGGGTCCTCCTACCCTGCTCTCGTCCAAAAATATCAAAAACCCTGAAATTTGTCCTATTTTGGGGTATTTTTGCCTGCTCTGGGCTGGTCCTGCAGAACAGTGCTGCACACCAGTGTACCTGCCTATAGAGAATCGAAGACCTATAGAGAATAGAAATCTGTGCCTGTCAATCTGAATTTTTTTAGGTCAGCAGCAAGGTCTTTATCTCAGGACCCCGCTCATGCCTTTACTTTGCTTCCAACTGCAAAAAAAAGTGGACTTTTCGGCGATTTTCTATTGCGCACGGCGGTCGAGAATCTGAAACTCGCGTCCGCAGCAGTTGCTGACAGTTTATCTGCGGCTCCAGCTTCAGCGACAGCAAAATTTTGATAAAAATTTGAGAAAACATAAAAACAACAGTACTACTGTGTACAGTTTGATATCGCGGTTCTGAAAATGCATGATTTTGAATTTTGGGAAAAAACAGCTGCTAAAATCATAGGTGCATGTGCCATTCACACGCATGACACCAAGCGCAAGCAAGGGTACATGACCCCTATGCCTATACCTCTGGAGCCCATGGACTCCATAGCGCTTGATGTGTTTCACCACCCTTCCACCTCCCATGGTGGAGAGGTGTGTGACCGAATGCTCCTATGTGTTCGCCGGCTTTCGGGCTACCTCATCGCGATCCCTATTCCTAAACCTCTTCATGAAGACAAGGATGAAGGGCTAACGGGGAAAAGAGCGGCCCATTTGGTGATGGAAAGCTGGGTTGATAGGTTCGGAGCCCCTCGTGAAATATGCTCCGACCGCCGGCCACAATTTGTGAGCCAATATTTTCAAAACCTTTGTTCTAAGATTGGTGCCCGCTCAACTATGTGTCTCACGGTCAGGCACCAAGGTAATGGCAAAGCCAAAAATACTGGCAAGCAGCTAAGGCGTGCCGTTGCTAAAGCCCTTACCTTGAAGAAGGGCACTAATTGGGTGGAGGTTTTGCCCGCCGTTGTACGAGGGTGGCATGAGACTACAGGTCCTTCAGGTTATACGCCTAACGAGATGGTGTTTGGTAAACACAACCGTACTAAGGGGCCCCCTCTTGCTGAGCCTAAAGGGGTTGCCCAAGACGCCGCTCACTACTTCCAGCGGCGTGAGGAGCTCATTGCTCTTGCACGTAGGGCACTGATTCAAGTGCAAGAGACAATGGCTCATAAGTATAATAAGAGGAGGAGGATGTCCATCAATTTCTCAAAAGGGGACCGCGAATGGGTCCGTCGCCAACGCAATAATCTTGGCGATAAGACTTGCCCCTATTGGGATGCACCCTATGAGGTTGTGGCCAAGAAGGCTCACGACCTCTATGTTATTCAAACGGACCAACGGAGGTTAGTTGACGTCCACGTTGATTGTATAATAAAGACGGTCAACTCCCCTCGCTCCCCCGTGCCTCTAAATTACACCGAGGAGGTTGCTAGAGTGCCCACACAATTTGAGGAGGACACTTATAACGTCAAGAAAATATTGGGTCACCGTACTCACCGCAAGAGACTTCTCTTCAAGGTGCGTTGGGAGGGTTATACCAAGGACTGGGATACCGAGGAACCCATTGAAACCTTCTTACCGTCCTACAATAAGGTTTGGAGAGATTACTTGCAGACACAGAATCTCACCCAAACCTTTGACCTCCTCGCCCACCTTGGTGGACCGCTCTCATGAGCGTGCTACAAAAAAAAAGCCCTAACCAATATGGGGATATATTATTGTTTGGGGACAGGAGAGAAGCGTGAAGAAGACGTGCATGCACGGCGCGCCCCTCGGTTACAAAAATCCCCACCTGAGCAGGGCGGTGGGTACCGCATGTTTACCCCAGCGTCTACCTCTCTCACTGCTAAAGGCTTGAGAGTCCTTGGGGTGGCATATAGCCAGGGGCGGAAGTGGGACATGTTCTTTCGGGAGTCTGAATGCCATTCAAACCCCTATCCTTGGGTCTTACTGGAGCACTCCTACCACCACCGGGACAAAGTCTTGCCCACGATGACGCCCCCCGTCAAGGGTGCTACCAACGTGGCAAGCACTTCCCCAAGACTCTATCGGGTTGTGCGCATGGGGGTTCCTGCAAGGTTTCGGAGTGCCGCCCCGTACCGAAACCATGACCCCACAACTGTCCCTGACCCGTGACCCAAGCCAACGAGCTAAAACATTTGCTCAAAAATGGCGAAGGCTTGAAAACTTCGTTGCGTTGGCGGGTACAACCCATTTTCCCTTTTTGTATTGGGCGTGATGATTTTCCACTGATTTGCCCTTGTCCACACGAGGGTAAAGTATACAAGGTACAAAGTGGTCGTGTGGCTCACATTATGTGGGAAAAAATTTCGTGGCGTGCAAAATTGCCACTACATACGGCAAAGACTTAAGCCTAGAGGGAGGGGTCGTCCTCTACATACAAGTATTCTAATATGAATTGCAATGGGTGCCTTTGCCCCGTCACTCCGTGAGTGGGTGGGGTCTTCAAAGGCAATGGCGTTGTGGATTTTGCCATCTCCGCCGCCTGGGTATGTATCCCCGGTCGCTATGCGTGCCCGGGCTGGGAGTGGGTACCCTCCATTGCCATAGCATGGGGCCGCATGCTGGCTGGGTGTTTTGTTCATGTCTTTGGCGAATTTCACGGAGGATGTTTCTGCCTGCAACGAGAGGGCAACAAGCAACGTGAAGAAAAGGACGAGTGCACACATGCATATGTTTATGAGAGAATATACATGTGGATATTTTCTCTAGAGTTCCCCACGAGTGGACTTGAATTTCCACCACACCCAGGGGGTCCTCTATCCCAAAGCCCAACCAAACGGGTTGGGATATGGGCGTGGCAGGCGTTTGTAGGGGCCCGTGCGTGGACTTGGGTTTCGACAACACACACGGACCTCCCTCTCCGTGACACACCAAAACCGGGTGTGCCCAGTGTCCGTTTGATCGCGTGCGTGTGTGTGCATGTGCTTATCTTAGGTACGGGAGTATATGGTTGCCTATTACGTGGGTTATCACCCGCCCCCCGATCAAGCAAGACCTAGGCTGTCCTACCTTCGGGTTTTCTAACCGTGTACACCGTAGCACGTTTACACACTGAGGTGTAAACATGCACCGTAATACACGGTGTATCGGGGTAGAGGGCGTAAAGGCTTCTTCGTGGCGTGTCATCGTGTTCCGGGGAGCTGCGCGGGCTGATATACCAGCAGGACAGTATGGGCAACCTCCACATGTTTGCGCACGGAGGTGACCCCCTGCCTTACTGCCCGCCGCTAACACACCCACCGTCAAAGGTAACGCTCAAGCTAACATAAGTCTCTATACGCACGCCCCCAAGACATACACGAACACCAAGCAACAAGGTGGTATATATATACACGTGTTCTATTGTGAGTATGTTTACCATTTGTTGTGTGTACGTGCGTGGTTTGTGGGAGATTTTCTTTGTGTAAGCGTGTGGCACGACGTGCTCCAAGGCCGCCACCGCGAGGCCCACACCCTGTGATGCCCTCTGGGCGAGTGTGTTCTTCCGGGCCCTGCCAAGGAATGTGCGCGCACAAGTATGTCTTGTGTTTGTTGGCGTGCATCGCTCTATTATGTGTATATATGATATCACATAGGATTTTACGATGTCGCCAGATCCCAAAATTCAGTTGCCAGACTATCGCAGCAACCTCCGCGGTCGCGAATTTTGCCGATGCCGCAAGCATTTTTGGCTCATTTTGCGAGATTTGTGCCAATTCTGTGCGCAGTTAAGCAGATTCAAGAAGCGCAATTTGCCAATCGCAACCATATCCTGCTCCTGTGATCAAATGACGGTCATCCCATCAACCTTTGGGGAGATATTTCCAAAATACCGCCTTTTCGGGCCTTCTTTGGCACTTTTCACGAAGAAAGTGGCATAAGTGGATTTCGGGGAGGTCTCATGAGGTTTCAAATGGGTCAAGGTTCTGCCTAAGGTTAGTTTGGCCTTAGCGAACCACCATATTTGACCCTAAATGGTCGTGCAACAAGATAATTGAGTGGCGGGTGCCAAAATTGCCCCAAAACAGCCATATTTGCCCTTTTTAACTTGTAAATCTCGCATAAGTAGATTTAGGGGAGGTATCATGAGATTTCAAATTGCTCAACCTTGTTGCTAAGGTTAGTTGGGCCTTGGCAAAACACCATATGTGTCCCTACATGCTCTTGAATCAAGATGTATCAACGGCGGGTGCCAAAATTGCCTCAAAACAGCCATATTTGCCTTGTTTGACGTCTAATTCTAGTATAAGTAGATTTAGGGGAGGTATCATGAGATTTCAAATTGCTCCACCTTGTTCCTAAGGTTCGCTTGGCCTTGGAAAAACGCCATATGTGACCCTGCATGCTCTTGCATCAAGATATATCCACGGTGGGTGCCAAAATTGCCCCAAAATAGCCTTATTTGCCCTGTTTGACGTCTAATTCTAGTATAAGTAGATTTAGGGGCAGTGTCATGAGATTTGAAATTGCTCAACCTTGTTCCCTAGGTTAGTTGGGCCTTGGCAAACCACCATTTGTGACCCTAAATCCTCTTGGCTCAAGATGAATGAACGGCGGGAGCCGAAATTGCCTCAAAATAGCCATATTTGCCCTATCTAACATGTAATTCTTGTGTAAGTAGCTTTAGGGGACGTATCATGAGATTTCAAATTGCTCAACCTTGTTCCTAAGGTTGGTTCGGCCTTGGCAAACCACCATATGTGACCCTAAATGCTCTTGGCTCATGATTAATGAACGGTGGGTGCCAAAATTGCCTCCAAACAGCCATATTTGCCCCTTCTAACGAGTAATTCTAGTATTGGTAGATTTAGGGGAGATGTCATGAGATTTCAAGTTGTTCAACCTCGTCCCTAAGGTTGGTTTGGGCCTGGTAAACCACAAATTATGACCCCAAATGCTCTTTGCTCATAATAAATGATCGGAGGGTGCTAAAGCCCCCTCAAACCTGCCACATTTCCGACCCGTAATAATTGACGTAATTGAGGCAGTTTGAGAACATCGCCTGGCTTTGTGTTTGCGCTGCCATTGCTTCATTGCCCACATTGCACTCATATCATGTTTGTGACCTAACGAGGTATGGGGAAATTTTCATCCGGTTTCAAATTGGATTGTTGCCCATGTCATGTGTCTCGTTATGGGCAGATGAAATATCACGCACACAACACACAACACACACCAGATAAGGCAATCTTTGATGTTTAGTAGTTATATCAATTAGTGGATGATAGGGTGGATTTCTCACATGTGCATATCAGGTATTCCATTGGCTATGTGTACCATATGTGTTTGCAGGATACTATTCAGTAAACACTATCGTTCTGTCTTCTGTGCCAAGCAATGTTGCTGCCCATGCCACTGCGACCTCTGCTCCTGACCACCCGGTCTGGTTTCAACATTGTTTGACTTGTTTGACCTTGCTTTGACCCAGAACTGACTTAGACATGTTGACCACAAGAAAGTTCCTATCGACGACAGTCGTTGACGACCTGAACCTCAGGTCACAGGGCCTGTGGTGGCCTGATTTACCGTGATGTTTCCTAAAAATCTAACCTTAGCACATGGTTTGGTACTTAGGTATGTTTACAAGTGTATTAACCTAAGTTATTGCCTTGGTTGCCCTCTCTTCCTCTTTCAGGACACCAGATTGCGTCACCGGGCGAGCAAAGCTCCTAGAACAATATGTATTTGCATGGTATTACGGAATCTCCTGTGCTTACTTGCTCTTGTAATGTCTCTCGAAGAGTGCTCACATAGCCTCTAGAATGAGTGTTCCATATGCATCAAAAAAGAGTATAAAAATGGGTTCGAAAGACCACAAGCTCTTCCCCATGGAGCAGATTTCAGTAACCACGATCCAGGGGCGTACCAATACACGGCCAAACCCTTCTAAAGTCGATGCAGCTCTGAAGGAGAACTTGGCGTTCTTTGTGTTCTTCAGCGTTTCTGGACCCTTGGTACAAGCTATAAGAAGGAGCCAATCCAAGGAGGTCAGGTTCTTCACCAAGGCCAAGATTGGACTGCAGATCAGCCAGTGGACGCCCTGGTCTGGTGTGGGAAGGCCTGGAGCGACAATACATCCAGGTATGTCCTCCACAACCTCCACCTCCTCCTCAAGTACTTGGACTGAGGAGCAGGATCAAAAACATAAAGAAAATCAAGAAATTGATCGTGACCAAGCCAATGAGCATTAGTGGGCCACCTACTCTAGCTCAGAAGCGGCGGAAATTGCCCAATATTTTACGACGAATTCGTCAGCGACGTCGGGCAACGACAATGGGCCAGAAACCAGCCGAATTAAATGGTATGACCATGCCTCGGATGAGTTCAAACAAGCAATCGATTTTTATGAAGCCCAACAACAAGGGCACCAAGAATTTGACATGTGGGACAGCTCCACGTAGGTAGGTAGGTATGTTCGGGAGCTCGGGATGCCTCCTTTGACAATGCAGGAAGAAGGTCTTACCAAGGGGACATCTTGTCCCTCCGACTGCCCTATGTCAGGCGCCTCTCAAGCCGCTCCCGCATGTGCTTGGGAACGCATTGTCGCGGCCACCCGGTTCATGTGTCCCGGGTGGGAGGGTGTCCCCACATGTGTCCATGGGTAGGGCCACGTACCCCTCCTTTGGGCGGCAGCTCTGGGGGCTCCCCAGCCGTGTGGAGTATCTCTCACCACAAGGAGTATTGCTCCACCTAGTCTACGGTACGACCGCCTCACCCTTGTGGCTTGAGTTGCGGGGCCTCTTTGCTTGGCAGGCGACCCCCTCCTGGACTGTGTACCGGCTCGCCTGTCAACGGTTGCTTCCATGGCTCCGAGTGACGTTTGCCATGGTCCCCGATGCAGCCTGGCCGGGCTAGGACCAGCGGCCTTGGGGTAGCGCCTCTGCTGCTGGCCCGGTGTGTCGGCTTGGTCGCCCCAGTGCGCCCGACCCATGAGGTGTTGGTTCTTTCCTGTCCCTCGGCCGCCCTACGTGTTCACGTGTGTGCGGTGTCCTGGGCCACTTGGCTCCTGTTCACCGGTGTGCCCGCTCGGTGTGTTGTTTTGCTTGTGTGGTGTCCTGGGCCACTTGGCTCCTGTTCACCGGTGTGCCCGCTGGGCGTGTTGTTTTGCTTGTGCGGTGTCCTGGGCCACTTGGCTCCTGTTCACCAGTGTGCTCTCTCGGTGTGTTGTTTTGCTTGTGCAGTGTCCTGGGCCACTTGGCTCCTGTTCACCGGTGTGTCCGCTCGGTGCGTTGCTTTGCTTGTGCGGTGTCCTGGGCCACTTGGCTCCTGTGCACTGGTGCGCCCGCGTGTTTTGTCGTCTGCGGTGTTCTGGGCCACTGGGCTCCTGTTCACCGGTGTGCCCGCTCGGTGTGTTGTTTTGCTTGTGCGGTGTCCTGGGCCACTTGGCTCCTGTTCACTGGTGTGCCCGCTTGATGTGTTGCTTTGCTTGTGCGGTGTCCTGGGCCACTTGGCTCCTGTTCACCGGTGTGCCTGCTGGGTGTGTTGTTTTGCTTGTGCGGTGTCCTGGGCCACCTGGCTCCTGTTCACCGGTGTGCCCGCTGGGTGCGCTGCTTTGCTTGTGCGGTGTCCTGGGCCACTTGGCTCCTGTTCACCAGTGTGCCCGCTCGGTGTGTTTTTTTGCTTGTGCGGTGTCCTGGGCCACTTGGTTCCTGTTCACCGGTGTGCCCACTCGTGCGTTGCTTTGCTTGTGCGGTGTCCTGAGCAACTTGGCTCCTGTGCACTGGTGCGCCCGCGTGATTTGTCGTCTGCGGTGTTCTGGGCCACTTGGCTCCTGTTCACCGGTGTGCCCGCTCGGTGTGTTGTTTTGCTTGTGCGGTGTCCTGGGCCACTTGGCTCCTGTTCACAGATGTGCCCGCTCGCTGCGTTGCCTGTGTGTGCGGTGTCCTCGGCCTCTTGGGTCCTGGGACAGCTCCAGCGAAGGTAGCTGTTGCCAGACGATGACGTCAAGAAGAGAAGATCGTCATCCACTCACAGCCAAGGAGCTCGAGATCTTTGACAAAGAGATGGAGAATTTCTTCAAGAATTATAAGAGCCCCATTGGCTCTGAGAGTGGCTAACCCTCTCTAATCATATTTGTCAGATTTTTCCATGCCCTTTGTCATTTCTTGCCAGTCCTGCCAGAGTCGCAGTGATATGTATTCAGGAGTATATGTTGTAAATACTTCTGTTTTCTGGCGATTCTTGCCTTTGCTTGGTTGTACTATACTTTGTTTTAAGGTTGTTTGAGACATACCTTTTACTTGCACCACAATGATTTTATACTTGTTTCTTTTGCTTATGTCTTCTTGCCCAAGGACTCTGTTTTTTCAGGATGGGTGTTTTCCAAAGCACTGAAGCAGGAAAAGCACATGGGGCAAAGCATGAGTTACCTTTAACCCTTTGAGGTTTCTCTAAACCATGGTCATAGGAATCTTTTAAGGAGGCGGGTGATGCATATGTGGCCATGTGCTCATATGCAGGTTCATTTTTGTAGGTAAAAGTATCTCCTTGAAAGCCAGGAAAGCTCTAGGAGTATGCTGCCACTCCGGTGCAGATGTCAGCTAGTCTGTAGTATCAGGAAAAAGCTCCAGCGTGGCCTGGAAATAGCTATTTTAGTCATTTTTGTAAGGCTTTTGAAGTTTCCAATGTATTTGAAGGTTCATTGAACCTTCAAAGTACTTGGAACCACGGCGTGGCAGCAGGCGCCAGTCGTCGCCGTAATTTTTAAGACATTATTTTCTTGATGAAAATTTTCGTGAATGTCGGTAAAAGCTACAGAAAAGCTGTTTTTATATCAATTTTTAACGAGCTATTATGGATGTTTAGTGTATTTCATGGCATTTTTCATGAAAATGCACTATGTTGCCAATTTTCCACATATGGCCTGCTGCGACGGCCGTTCCCCCCCATATGGGGGATATTGAGTATAAGTCCATAGATTTTCAGAAAAAATATCATGTGGAGCCAGAATGCCCTGAGGCCTCTAGGCTGGCGCATGGGGGGAGACCCATGTTTCAAGTTTCAACCATGTCTTCAACATGTTTATGACATTGTTTGACTTGTTTGACCTTGGTTTGACCCAGAGCTGCCTTGGACATGTTGACCACAAGACAGTTCCTGTCGACGACAGTCGTTGACGACCTGAATCTCAGGTCACAGGGCCTGTGGTCCCCTGATTGACTGTGATTTTCCCTAAACATCTAACCTTAGCACATTGTTTGGTACTTAGGTATGGTTACATGTGTATTAACCTAAGTTATTGCCTTGTTTGCCCTCTGTTCCTCTTTCAGGACAACAGATTGTGTCATGGGGCGAGCAGAGCTCCTAGAACAATTTGTATTTGCCTGGTATTACGGAATCTCTTGTGCTTACTTGCTCTTTTAATGTCTCTTGAAGAGTGCTCACATAGCCTCTAGAATGAGTGCTCCATATGCCTCAAAGAAAAGTGTAAAAATGGGTTTGAAAGACCACAAGCTCTTCCCCCTCAGGCAGACTTCAGTAACCAGGATCCAGGGGCGTACCAATATGCGTCAGGATGCGACGCGTGGGAGAAGACAAGCCGGCGCGCGTTGCACGTTTTCTTCTTTGCTCTTTGCTGCAGTTGCTACGAGCCGTGTGAGGTGAAGAGGGGTCCAAAGCCCTGTCTGGTTGGGTCGCCCTTGACAACGTGGAAGGATGAGTGTGCGGATCAAATGGTGTGCCTTACACTGTCCGAGATCAAAGATGAAGCTCAAGCCATGGCGGAAAAGAAAACCAGTGTGCAGAACCCAGCTCTCCCTAATAAGTTTGGTCAGACATGGTGGAACGTGTGCAAGCGTCCCAACAGTGACTTTGTTTCCAGACTTGCTCAAAATGTTGAATCGCAGCGTGCCTCTACTCCTTTCAGCCCCCAGGAGCGGACAGAGTTTTTGAATGATCATTTAGAGCCAGGTTTCGAAAAAGTGCCTACAACCCCTGCCATATCTAGAACGAGGATGACTCAGGGTTTTTTTGGCAGTTCACCACCGTGTGTGGGTGAGGAAGGGAAGAAAAACTTTGGCTTGACGCCGTGGCTGGCAGCGTCAGCACATCACAGCCATAGTTGCTGTTAATGCACAGGGCCAGGCCACAAAACCAGCACTCCTATGGAACACGAAAAAAATAAGAGGCGACATGTTCCTGCGTGCACAGTGTCCAGTGACAATGAAAACAACGCCTGATGGGGGGTGCTCTCAGGAGGTCTTCCTAGAGTGGGTGGAAAGAGTACTCGTGAAAGAAACACAACCACTCAGCAACCCTCAGAAAATGCATTGTGTTACTGGTGGATGGCAGCAAAAGGCATCTGACACTGGAGGGAATTCAAAAAATGAAATCCTGGGGTGTAGAGGTGGTTGTCTTCTCCCCCCATCTCACAGATGCCATCCAGTCAATGGACAAAGCCCTTTATACGGCACTGAAGGCCTCGTTTCGCAAAAAGGAAGAACATTGGAAAAGGAAAAATCATCGCAGAGCCCCGTCCCCTGCAGACTTTGTGCAACTGTGGACAGGTGCATATGTTGATACAGTGACACCAGGAAATATTCTGTCAGGCTTTGGGTCATGTGGAGTCAGCCCGTTTGACCCGCAATGTTTTCTCGAACATTGTCCCTCTGAGCGCATCTAGCACCAGGACCCCCCTTCCTGCCCTGTCAGCCCTACTCACAGCACTGATGCATCGCAAAATGCTTCGCAAAACTCTTCAGCAGCTCATTCCCAGGTGTCAACGAAAAGCGATAATTCAACACAGTGCACTGGCAGGGGCATCAGTGCGGCCACGCGGGACAATCCCTGGTCGCTGCACCTCGTGGGCTTTGTGACAGCCCAGGATTTTTTGGATAAGGGCAGTGAAAATGAGAATGGTGCTGCCGCAAAAGCAGCACCCAAGCGGTGAGCACGGCGAGTGGGAGAGCCTCTGAGACAGATTGACAGGCCTGCAGCAAAACGTCCTGCCAAACAAGGGCCACGCCCAGCCCGAAAACCCAGAGCTCAGAAACGCCGAACGGTTGATGACCCTGCCCCAGAAGCAGCCCCTGGTCCTGACAAAGCCCCGTCTTCCTCAAACGAAGAAGATAGTGCAGGAGATCCGTTTGATTTGTACGTTAGCCACCAAAGTAGTTGTTAGTGTCTTTGGGCTGGAAAGTGTTTGCTAACGCGGACCACCAAAACAAAGTAATGCAAAATGAACCCGGTTTGCCCTGATAAATGGTGCAACAACAGTGCATTGGCAGTGCTGTGAAGAAGATCGACGGCGCGAAGGAAAAAGTACCACCTTGCAGAGCGGTACTAAGGCTACCACAACTTTTTACGAAAGTCTTTTCAAAAACATATGTTTTTCTGGAAAAAACTTTTTCGAAATCCTTTGCGCATGAAAAACGGGATTTATACGCAGAAAAACACATTGCTAGGCAAAGATACATGGTTTTACTTTGGGCATGGGATACAAATAGGTGATGCAAAGGTGTTGGCACTATGAATAGGAGTTTCACCGGCCTCGCGGACCTCATTTTCGTCAAACATCCGAATTTTGCCTGATTTTTTAGTGAAAGCAAAAAAGGGGAAAATGGTTGTAGGGGCCTCCTAGGAGCTTGCTTGAGCCAAACTTGTGTTAGACAATTGGCTTGAGGTACAACCAAGCATACCCCAATGGTGAGCCACCCTTTAGCATTGCTAAATCCTACAGTAAACACCAGGTTTTCATGTGGAAAGTGTGAAAAACTTATGGTGGTAAAACAACCAGTGCCTGGTACAAAAACTAGCTTCTTTACCTTACACCACGCTTCGCACGCTGCTAATAGCTACACTTCACTCCCTCACTTCTTTGACGCGGATCTGGTCCAAGAGTTCCGTCTGTTGTACACCATCGCAGATTTTCTCTACGCGGTTCCTGGTGAACCATCATTCCTGCTAAAGGTTGCATTGTATCAACGGCTCCTTTCTTGTGACTTCTAACGATTTTGGCATTTTGCTACCCGTTGGCGCCTTGCACAGCTGCCATCATCACACCATCCGGCAGACTGCATTTTCAGACCGGCGCTTACATCAAGGATTTTCTTAGCAATCATTTTCTGTCTGCTCCGGCCGGCCCGTATCAAGTTAGTCCTTCGCTACCGACCTTTACGGTGTTTTCCTTTTTGCCCACCTACCTCGTTACGGACTTAGTGTTGGGGGTCAATTTCGTATTGCTTGATTGCGTTCTTGCAATGGGCACGTGCCCGTACAGGGGCCGGTGTTGGGATGTCAGTTAGTTCAGGACATTTTTTGTTAAATGTTTTGCAGACAAACATTGATTTTCACTTCGGGAGCCCGAAGATACATTGTATCCGCTGGCCCTTGCGCGTCGCGAGTGCTTGTATTTCAGCGTAGAGGACTGTAGGATTTCATTGTTAAACTGTTGGTTCTGACATGGGACTTTTAGTTAGAACAAAACCTGTTTTAATTGTGCGTATGCATGTAGGTTACGATACATTGCTATGCATAATTGAGATTATTGTAGATTAGCGCCGCACTGTGATGTTGTTGTTCTAGGAACAACAAGATTTCCTGCAAAATATGGGTTTCACAGTCCTGGTACGTGCGGATTTAAGGGCAGTGAAGGCGGAGAACAAAGGCGGGAAGACAAAACTCAAGGTGATCTGTGGAGGTCAAGAAAAAAACAAGAAGCCCATAACAATGTTGTTGTCCGTGGGCCTCCGGAGAGATTGAAGCGGTATGGGGTGCTTCACCCATACCCGCTGCCCAGCCTGTGGCGCTCTTCGCCAGGCCACATCAGGAATTTTCCTGTGGATGCTACGGCATCCTGATTTCTGTGGGATTTCTGTAAAATACCCCAGAAATCGTCATTTTACGTCTTTTCTGGGCTGGCGACGACAGTCGTCGCCTGCGCGACGCAGCCCCAGATCGAGAATTTAACTCTCGATTTCTAAAGATTTTAGGCAATTTTATTATTGTTTTATCGTGTTTAGAAATAAAAGATTGTAGCGTGACCTTTTTCGCGGCGATCCGCGAAGGTCCATTTTTGCGAAAAGTGGCGCGTTCACGCATTTTTCAAAAAATGCTGAGGCGATTCCAGGAATCGCCCAGACGCCTATGGCGTAGCCCAACAGTGGGCCTTTTCATATGTAGGTTGAATTGGCGCAGAAACGCGTCGTGTCGGCTACGCGACGCGTTGGGGGGAGACGCGCAAAATGAGTGTTTTTGACTCAAAAATCACTTTATTTTGTTGTTTTTCGCCCAGAAACCACTGGTTGGCCCAGTTTGGGCAGGATCTCAGTGGAGATCCTGATGGCGACGCCTCGTAGCCGTCAGATTTTCTGATGGCGGCGACGCCGTCACCTTCATTTCGCCCCTTTTTCTAACCTATTTTATAGTTTAGAGGTGATACATATACATTGTACATGTCAACGCATTTATTTTGCATATTATTTTACATATACCATCTCTTTGTCCATAGACGCCAGATTGTGTCCGCGGACGCTCCCCTTGGGGTGAGCAAGGATTCCAAGACCATTTACGCAACTCCAATGGAATCGAAGTTTGGAATAGACTTCATGTAGTACTTGGAGAGGTTGGGGTGATGGGTTGAAGGATTTTCAATTTTTCCAATTTTTCTGTGGACGCACGGACATCACCCCCGCCGAAAATGCTTCAAAATGGTCTTGCCGCTGTCCGCGTGGTTCACTGGCGGACCTGTCGATGAGCTCCCACAACGTCGAGGTCCGATCTGCTGCCTGGTCTTCGACAACTCCCGCAGCGCAACAGACTGCAGCCTAAGGTATTGCACTGGTGGAAATACAGTGCAAGAAGGGACGCCTGGGCCAAGACTGGCCCCCAAGGCAACAGCAGCGACGACGACAGCCCTGAGATCAGCTCCAGGAGCTCCTGCGACGACGACGACGATCCCAGCAGAGGTCTTCAGGAAATCTGGACCCTGCAGCAGCTTGACAAGTGGAGTGGATGGCAAATCCCAAGAGCAACGACAGTAGGTCGCGCGGAGAGCGCCCCGCGTCCACCAGTAACCAAATCAGGCGCGTTAATTCGTCGCCTTGGGTTGGTTGACCCTCCGGGAGGTCCCTTCCTAAATAGGCATGGGGCGCCTTGGGTAGGAAATGACCCTAAATCCCCCAAATCGGGTGCGTTCATTCGTCACCTTGGGTTGGGAATCGACCCTAAAAGGCACGAGGAATTCGTCGCCTTGGGCAGGAAATGGCCCTAAATTCAGGCGCGGTGGAAGGCCTTGCCTTGGGTTTGACCCTAAAGAATTTTTTCCGAATTTTCCGAATTTATTGAATTATTGATTTCCATGCCCATGGAGAAAAAGGGCCAATATGTGCGCCTAAGCGCCATCAGTCAGGGCGGAAGGCCCTGCAGCGCCCCTGGTTTGGTCACCAGAGGCTACGAGGAGTGCCAGGGACCAGTGTGGTCGCCTGAGGGGCAATTGCCCTATGAATATTTCAAGATCAAAAAAAAAAAAAAAAAATTTTTTTACATGTGTGTGGTGCTCCCCCCCATGTAAATTACTCACGAAGCCCCCCCCCCCCACTGTCCTGCTGCATCAGAGTTGAAACCAGGGCACTGCAGGGGTCAGAGCGCCTCCTTGGCCTTGCCTTCCTTTGGATATAGGCAAGGCTTCTAAGGAGGGGGGTGAAGCGGTATGGGGTGCTTCACCCATACCCGCTGCCCAGCCTGTGGCGCTCTTCGCCAGGCCAGATCAGGAATTTTCCTGTGGATGCTACGGCATCCTGATTTCTGTGGGGCTTCTGTAAAATACCCCAGAAATCGTCATTTTACGTCTTTTCTGGGCTGGCGACGACAGTCGTCGCCTGCGCGACGCAGCCCCAGATCGAGAATTTAACTCTCAATTTCTAAAGATTTTAGGCAATTTTATTATTGTTTTATCGTTTTTAGAAATAAAAGATTGTAGCGTGACCTTTTTCGCGGCGATCCGCGAAGGTCCATTTTTGCGAAAAGTGGCGCGTTCACGCATTTTTCAATAAATGCTGAGGCGATTCCAGGAATCGCCCAGACGCCTATGGCGTAGCCCAACAGTGGGCCTTTTCATATGTAGGTTGAATTGGCGCAGAAACGCGTCGTGTCGGCTACGCGACGCGTTGGGGGGAGACGCGCAAAATGAGTGTTTTTGACTCAAAAATCACTTTATTTTGTTGTTTTTCGCCCAGAAACCACTGGTTGGCCCAGTTTGGGCAGGATCTCAGTGGAGATCCTGATGGCGACGCCTCGTAGCCGTCAGATTTTCTGATGGCGGCGACGCCGTCGCCTTCATTTCGCCCCTTTTTCTAAGCTATTTTATAGTTTAGAGGTGATACATATACATTGTACATGTCAACGCATTTATTTTGCATATTATTTTACATATACCATCTCTTTGTCCATAGACGCCAGATTGTGTCCGCGGACGCTCCCCGTGGGGTGAGCAAGGATTCCAAGACCATTTACGCAACTCCAATGGAATCGAAGTTTGGAATAGACTTCATGTAGTACTTGGAGAGGTTGGGGTGATGGGTTGAAGGATTTTCAATTTTTCCAATTTTTCTGTGGACGCACGGACATCACCCCCGCCGAAAATGCTTCAAGATCGCCGAATACCAAAGAGACTTTGAAAAACAGTGTTTTACAACGCCGCTGAAGAGAAAGTTCAAGGATTTTAAGTATGTGCATGCCGCTGGAAACAGAGTTCCACAGTTCCGCCGTGAAAGAGCGCCGGCGAGCGCAGGGAGGACTCCAAGAACGGAGGGGAGCTCAGAAGAATGCAATGAAGCATCAGCGAAGGCGGAGGACACGAAGCAACACCCGCAGTGCGCAGGGCGCCACGCACTGCCTGTGCAAGTAAGGACGCGGCGCTACGAAGGCATGGCACGACGTCTTTGGAAGCAGGGGCGACGCGCGATGAAGCCGCGACGTGGCACCTTTAGAGGCACTTCGCTGCGCCATGAGGGAGCAATGGCAGCGCGCAGGGCAGGAGGTGTCAAGAAGGATGCGTGCTTTGCTGCCAAAAAGGATGGGTGCGCTGCTGAAAAGAAGGATGCGTGCATTGCTGCCAATAAGGATGGGTGTGCTGCTGACAAATAGGATGCGTGCACTACTACCAAGAAGGATGAATGCGCTGCTGGCAAGAAGGATGCGTGCATTGCTGTCAAAAAGGATGCACACGCTGGTGAGAGGGGGGGTGCGTGTTGTGAGGTCAAGACGGATCACCATTGCGGCGCCGCCGCAAGGAGTTCTGCGACCAAAGGCGCCGTCGCATCGAGTTCTACGACCAAAAGCGCCAACGCAACGAGTTTTGGGACCAAAGGCGCCAGCACAATGAGTTCTGCGACCAAAATTGCCAACGCAACAAGATCTGCGACTGACGTAGGGCGGGAGTGACAGGCCATGAAACAAACAAACGAAAAACCTAAGGTTCCTATGGAATCCCCCTCCTTCTCCCTCCTCAAGCTTTGTGCAGCAGCCTGCTTGCAGCCACTCAGGGCTGCCATGGCACTACCGCAAGCTTGAGACCTGCCGTGACAGTGCTTCGCCTTAGGCACTTTAAACTGACAACGAGTTTTCTTTACTTGTGTTGCGTTGAGAGACTAGGATGGTTGAGGAGTGCGTTGATGGCACTGCCAGATCTGACGTAGATCTGTGCGAATGTACGAATTGGGTCACAGCCCAAGGGGCCAAACACCCCAAGGGCCCCTATTCTGATGTGCACCTTTGCTTTGTTTTTTGACATGTGCTGGAAAGTGCTTACTCTTGCGCACACAAAACTAATAGAGAGTTCGTCTTGGGTTATTGAAGCAGCTTACTCTTGGGCGGGGTATAAGAACCAATGAACTTTGCGAGGCTTCTTTTTGGGTAAAGCAATTCTGAAGTACTAGGCCAATATGGGCCATCTGTTCCGCGACGCGTGGGCAAAACACCCAGAGAAAAGGCCTTCTGCAGCCCAATTGCAGAGCGGCACCGCACCAAGGTTGTAGTGTGCTGCACATGAGCGAAATGCTTGAAGCAAACCCGGCGGAGTGCCTCCGGAGCCAACGGGGTTTGTAGGGCAGCATGCCCTCGCAAAAACTGGTTTCGTCTCCCATTTTTGGGCAAGAGGCTCGCCAAAGGTGCCTGTCCCAGGGAGGAGACAGTGGCCAAGCCACTATGGGGCCAAAGTCCTGCAGGGGTTCGGATGGTCCCGTAGAATACCCCCCTTGGGTATGTTTGGGTGTTGGCCCAGCGCCTTGGGCTGGGCCTGGCGGACATGGGGATGGGGAAACCGCCACAAAGGCCCAAAACTAAGTTATGGCATACGTGGGGACGCAGAAACCCGCACAGAGGCCCGCAGCTGGGTTCTGGCCCAAATTGCCTGAGTTAGCGTCAACCCCCATCCACTTAGCGGGAATGCGGTGGAGTGGGGTCCACAATGAGCGTCGAGATTCTGTTATCATTATCATTATTTTTTTTCTACTTTTATTGTTCACCTAAGTTCCGGGTTGAACCTTTTAGGCAGAAATGGTGATGCAGTTTCCTCTTCCACCCCACTCCACGCACGCGTGCAACAATTGATCGACCACCAGCAAAATGCTGCCTTGCTGGACAGTGTGGTATTTTTTACTGCAAGGGTGAAAACGCCAGTGCGGGCGTTATGGCCTCTCCGTGCCTTCATCAACGCCACGCAAACCCTATCCCTACCAGGAACCAGTCCACTCGCACAGTCCCCACCCGGTCAGCAGGGACGCAGCAGGCATATTTTTATCTCCACACTGAATGAGAAGCAGTGTCTGCCTGCAATGTAACGAGCGCCCCTAGCTTTACTTCTATTTGGTTTCATTGGGACAAGGGGCCATGAAACCTTAAGGTAGACTTGACACAGTTTTTTTGTGTCACAGAATAACCATCTTATGGTGTCGAGATAGCCACAGCATGATAGCTTTGGCTTACACATGCACCGTCACGCAAACCCTAACCTGCGTACAGCCCCTCAGCAATTAGCTTGGAAGGGGAGCACCTCAGTAGAGTATTCCTTTCTTAGGTGCCCTCACCACCTGCCCCCACCCCTGAGTGTAGTTATATTTGCTGTTAATTTTTTTGACTATGTCAGGGCTGGTTTGGGTACCGTTTTCCGCACAGCCCCCCCTCCCCTCAGAGATGTGTAGTCACTGTTCCCTCAAATAGCCCCCCACCGGACTTGTGTGCATGCTATTCGCAACGCATGTATGCATTCTTCTTGTTTTGTCTGTTCAGGTGAGGATCATTCAGTGGAACATCAGCACCAGCACGTTATGGGAACAGTACACAGCTGCACAGAAGTAATTAAATTTATATATTCTGAAGATTTTCAGTGATTGGTGTCTGTACAGTAGAATGAATGTTCTGAGCAGCAGCGGGTGGGATTTCGAAATCATCAGAAAAGTTTAGTCTGTGCTGTGCTCTGGTGCTGGGTTGCAAAGTACCGCTGCTACCCCTGCCCTTGATAGATCAGAAAATGCTTTTCTGAATATCTGAGTGTGTGTTTTTTTCACGGAGGTCAGTCAGGACCTCCAGCAGCCCCCCCCCCCCTCCCTGCATGCAAGGCTGTGGCCATGGTCTAATTTTTTTGCTCCAAACCCTGGTGCGTACCGCCTTGCAAGAATAGTGCAAGGGGCAAATGCCCTTACAGGGGCCGGTTTTGGGATTTCTGTTGGTTCAGGACATTTTCTGTTAAATTTTATGCAGAAAGACATTCATTTCCACTGCGCGAGCCGGAAGATACATTGTATCCGCTAGCCCTTGCGCGTCGCGAGTGTCTGTATTCTAGCGTACAGAACTGTGGGATTTCATTGTTAAATTGTTGGTTCTGAGATGGAATTTTTAGTTAGAACAAAGTTCCTTTTAATTGTGTGTATGCATGTACGTTACGATACATTGCTGTGCACAATTGAGACAGTTGTAAATTAGCGCTCGGCGGTGATCTTGTTGTTCCTAGAACAACAAGATGTCTTGCAAAATATGGGTTTCACAGTCGTGGTGCCTGCGGATTCAGGGGCAGTGAAGGCAGAGAACAAAGGCGGGAAGACAAAAATCAAGGTGATGTGTAGGTAAAGAAATAGACAACAAGCCGATAACATTTCTTCCACCCTTACTTTCACAATCACATTTCTGTCACCCCTGCGGCTGCTTCCCCACATTCTCCATGTTCAGTCGTACGGAATTTGTCCTACGATGCACTTCGGCTGCGCGAAGGCATTGACGCATCCTGGCGCAGGCGATTTGAAAGCTGCGTACAATCCTTGTCTGTCTCAGTCTCTGTGGCTGCTCCTCTACTTGATCCAAATGGTGAGGTATGCGGCGGTGCACACCGACACTCTTGCCGCTCAGTTCTTGCCACTCAGCATGTGCCCCGGCCGTTGGCCGCGTCTGCTGCTGTTGCTCCGTCTGCTGCCAGGGCAATCGATGGTACAGCTGCAGGTTCAATCCTCAGAGACTACTGAAATCATCACCCGGGCCACCCCAGTTAGGGTGCCCTGGTGGATGCCCAGCTGGTGGCGGCTTCCGTGCGCAGGGCTGCGAACGAACGATTTGAGAGGCACCGAACACGAAAGCGATTTGAGTTCCATTTTCATCATTTGAGCGAAGAAATTTGTTGAACGAACACGAACAGGTTTAGAATTTCATTTCATAAAGTTTCATACGGCTTCATTTTTGACATTACCATTTCCCTCTCCTCCGAAGTGCTGTGTACGTGCCGAGCCAACAAGGCACACATTCTCATGACAAAGTGATTGATATTTGCAAAGATTGTGGGAAGAGTTCATCTCCACAACAATTAGCATACCGTTGTGACATAAGTTATGGCTCAAAATATTTGCAAACCATTTTTACCCTCCGTGCATCTCTAACTTGCCTCTTTATTGGATAGACCGATGTGTTCTAAAACCATGCAATACCTTGCAAAATTGTTTTGTGTTATCATGTTGAACTTCGTGACATTCTTTGAGCCTTGCCATCAAGCATCTAAAACATTCTTTCTCTGAACGCGACTAGAACTTTTGAAAGCGATTTTTGCCCCACATGTATTCCAAATAGGCCCAAAACATTATTGCCACGCATGCAATATTTCGTACATTTCTACAATGAGCTATTCAAATTTGTTTGCAAAACCATGCACCATTTAAAACCCAATTGCTTCAAAAGCTGACATAAACACTCATAAATGTGTCCTTCAACCGTGGACTGTGCTTGGAAGCACTTGTGAATCTGCGAACCAGAAATATACTCTGCTCGGAAAGTGTAATGCATTAGTGCATCAGAAAGCCAAAACTTTGTAGCTTGGTAGTGGTGGGCGAACGCGGCCTTAAACGACATGCGGGTCAAAACGTGGCCTTCTCCGTTGTCTCCAATCACTCCAGAGTGGCGGGACTGTGTTACCAGCTGAACATACACGTTGTAGTGATATCTGTTGAGATGAGAGAACATCGCACTGGCGCTGTTCCCTGTTTGCTTCACCTTGGCCTGGCAGAGGTTGCACCGGTATGTTGACAGTTGTCCTGTGGGTTGTAGATGGTCATACACCTTTGATCTGGATCTGGTAGCTTCCTTCTTCTTGTCATCTCCGGCAACTTGCTGAACAGCAGACAGGTGGGTCTCTGTGTCGTTCTGAGGGGCTTCTTCTTGTCTGTGTTGATCGATAGGAATGAAAACTGCTTTCTCACCTGCATACTCCTTGTACTGAAACTCCGACATTGCGTAGGTCGTTGACTCTCCCTCCACAATGAACAGGAACGCTCCAGGGCTGCTCTTGCCTCTCCATTCGTAGTTCGGGCTCCACTCCGTGACTGTGCACCTGTGCAGCTTGCGTCGGTCCTCTTTAATTCCTGCTTGCCAGAAGGTTCCTCGCACTTTGAGTTGGACACCAACGTTGCGTTGTTTGCACATCACTTGCACATGCTTGTCCATCACTGCAGGCTGCGAGTCAACAAAGAAGAACCTGAAGAATCAAGCAGAGGAACGAGCTGCAGAGTGGCTACATAAGAACGATGGCCAGAGGAATGAGCTGCACAGTGGTTACATAATTGATGGCTGCAATGTGTTCATTCCTGCTGCGCTGCAATGTGTTCATTTCTGCTGTTATTTCGCTGCCTTGCACGTTTCATTCTGATTCAGCTGGGTTGATATTGATATTGCATCGAACCTTTTGCATGGTAGTTTATAAACCGAAAAAGAGAATCAGCTATTGAACCTTGAAATTTTCCCAGTGATTTGGAGCCATTGTCTTGCGCTTTGATGCCAGGTCACCTGCGCTGTCACAGGAGTTTCTGTCAGTTCAAAACAGTTTCTGTCAGTCAAAGACAGTTTCTGTCGGTTTGTGCCTGTCTGGCACGAAAACAGTCATTCAGCAGCTCCAAAATGCAATTTTTTAAGCATATTTTGACATGAAATAAAAAAATCGCCTTTTTCAAAAAAAGGTTTCGGCACTGGCAGGCACAACAGGCCATTTTTTGAGCAAAAGGAGTAGTTTTGGAGAAGAAGGTAGTGGGTTTGGGTAGAGCAGCATTTGATTGCCTCGGGCAGAGTAGCATTTGATTGCGGGTTAAGATACAAAGTCTCCTTGAGAGAAATGGTTTGAAATGGGGAGGTGCAAGACATGATGAATAATGAAAGACAATGAGGTAATGGCAAGTGTACGTTGTCAATTGACATGGCATTACTGGTATGGAAGAAAACAAGTGACGCTTTTAGGAAGATAGAAGGGAAATTGGGTGTAGGGTGCCAAATAGACTTGGAGTACTGGTTTGATGTGTCTGGGGTATTGCACCAACGTTGCAGTAGGTTCACATGCAATGGTTTAGGTGTGCTTCGGAGAAACAGACCGTTTCAAACGTGTTTGCTAATTGCTTCATGGAAAATTAGTACGCCAATGTGGAAATCAGGTGGGACCGCCTCCCATGCATAGGTCAGAAGCCCAAACAGATGGCCACACCCCTGCTTGCTGAATCCTTAGGAAAGGAAGTGGATGGGTGGCCTACCCGCAACCGTCCCAGCTGTCACGTATCGTATGTCACTCCCCCTCCTGATGCACCCTTGGGAAACTAGGACGGGCAACTGACCCCTTAATTTTTCTGAGCTCTGGCGGCTTTGGCCCATACGACGTTGCGCAACGGGTGTCGCCGCCATGGACACTGCGAATGTGTGTGTGATGTGATGGCATGGCAAATTCAGGGATCCAGATATTGGGTGAGTGTGTGTGAGTTGCTGGCCTTCGGGCATTTGTCTCTCCACTCCCCCCGATGACGCCGTATCCTGTCGGGTGCATGGTTTGGTGCTCCTCGCGGAGCGTGTTTACATGTGTTTTGACCTATGCTATGTTGTTGCCCTGCCCTCCAGGATGTGTGTCATCCCTTGCTGTTTTTACTCTGGAATCACAGTTTTGGCCTGTTTTCTCATACATCATACCTCGGCGACCTCAGGAACTATGTATCATACTGAGGATTGTCATGTTCATGTCCCAGCGGTCCCGCTAGGGCACTACAGTGCTACAGATGGTCCCCACAAGAGACTCCAACCGCCATACGGAGGCGACCACGCTCGCCATGTACATTCTATTTCATATGGTCCTGTTGGATCAATACTTAAGTACAGATTTTGCTTGTGATACCGTGTGTCCGTGACTGTGCATGTGGCTGAGATCCTGAAGGCGCCAGGCTGAAAGGCCAGTTGCATGAAGTGAACTCCCAGAGGCCCACCACTGTCAGTCTCAGTGTGAGCCTACCGACTTGCCTTCGCATTCCGGTGGTGACCTTCGGTGTCCTGACCTCGGTCGGTCTGCCTAGGAAACTGGTGGTTTGAGGAATTGACGCCTCGCCCAGACTGCATGGGGACTTCCCCATGCATGGTGTTTGTGGTAATGGGGCGAGAGAGAAGACGGCCTTGATGCCCAATCCCTTATGGAGGAGCTGGTGCGGCTTTACCACTCAGGACTCGCGTCGTGGATATGGACATGATGCGCCCTTGGGAGGACCCGTGGGCACTCTCCGACAGTCTGTGGCCTTGGGAAGCCTGGGCTGACCTGACAGATCTGTGTGGTCGCTCTCAACCCTTGGGACCACCTCGGCCCTCGTATGCCACTACCACTGTGGTGGTGACCGTTCCAGCGGGCACTTGGTGCGCCTGGTATGAGTTAACAGGTCCTTTGGATGCCGAACAATCGCCGCCAGGACCCGGGACTTGATACTTCATACCGTGTGGTACGGCAGTTCCTCTGAGCAGACATGGCGGAAAACTCCGGATGCTGCGGCCACTGTCTTCTCAAGATCCACCTCTTTTCGCAGGGGCATTGTTGCTGTGAAGAATGAATGCGTACCTGTATCTATGTAAAAATCGCTGTTCAAAAAACTTTCTTGATTTCAAACATCAACGTGTCACACAGTTTTCGCACTACCAATTGTTCTGTGATTCGCTTGTCGCATGCACCATTTTCGGTTAACCGTAAATGTCTGGTGATCCCACATTTGACTAGTTAATCCTGATTGCAGTAGCCAGTTGCGGCGCGCTACCATCGCTGTTTGGCAGTGAAGCCAGCGGTGACCACAGTATGAAAACTGGAGATGCCGGCGGGAGCTGTATGGGCGCCCATGCAGCAGCGCCGCATCAAGGGAACGTACATGCTGTGTAGTTGGTGGATCTGTCCAATTTTGGTTTCTATGAGCGCTTGTGACCTCCATTGCGCGAGGCCTCGCACAATGATCACCGAGACTTTAATGTTTCTCATGCGTCGTTCCATGCGCGAGGCCTCGCGCTTGAAACTGCAGTTTGTTCCGGAACATTTATATTTTTCAAAATTCTTGGGTACACACTTGTTGAAGTTTATTCGTTAATAGATCTATCTCTGTCACGCAATCCTGATAATGGTACTAAGTTACGTGTATAAATACGACAGGGTTCCATTTTTCGACAACCTGCCTAATGCGTCGTGCTGTAGCACATTAATCTGACACAAATGAACGTCTTTGCGCGAGGCCTCGCGCAAAGAATGGTCACCAAGCAATACTTTTCCCTGTCTCGTCCATGGGACACATCATTCTTATAGAAATAGTTAATCTGCCATACTTGTTTGCGACGTTTTGGAAATTTCCATCAAAACAACTATTTTTTGATGCTTTTGGAAACGTGTCATTTTCCTACCTTTTCCTTCGTTTTTGACCATGCAACTTGAGCCGCCTAAGTCATACGTTACCAGCCTTTACATCCATTTACAGATAATACCTGTCAGGAGAAAGTTGTTTCGAGTCTTTCAGCTCTTATTGTGCCTCTCCTGCTGCTTGCTGCTGGTGTAGGGTTCCTGCTGCTTGTTTTTTGATGGAGAAAATGTTTCGTTGATGAAATACAACCAATACAGGATAACCCCAGCCAGAGATGAGCAAGTAGAAGTCAAACAGGATCAAAGCATGAAGGGCTGCAGTCAGAAAAGAGTTAGATAATAAAGATATCAACAATAGACTACAGCAATAGACAATCAATGCAACTTGGATCAAAACATTTTACATGATTGAGAAAAACTGATTGGAAAACTGCCCCAAGGGATCACACTCCATATAGTGCCATCCTGAGATGTGCACCCCTTTGTTTTGGGTCCCATGGGCGCTGAGGTGGCATGGCTTGTGGCGCTGAGGTCACTGCCATGTCACATGGGATATTTCTACTTAGCTAGGCTGACTGGGAATTGAACCCAGGACCTCTCAAAAAGAGGTGCCACAGCCCCCTAGGGTGCAGACCACTAGGATAGCTAAGCATTCATGAGAAAACATAGATAAAGCTATAGGCTCTGCCTCAGTATGTCAGTGCTCCAGTCAGTCAGGAAATGATGTTTTAGTTCACATTCCTTCGGGATTAAGGGGTCCACACAACAACCTGGTTTAGTGTTTGGTTCTATTGGTCAAAATGTGTTATCACCCATTTTGGTCAGGCCAATACTAAGATAAAAATGCAGGATAACTAAGAGCATCTCTAATACAACTAAAGTCTACCCTGAAGCAATGGAAAAGCACTTTTTCCTACTGCATCCTTGTGCTGTGGTGGCCACCACTGTCGCATCTCAGGAAAAAGGGAATTTGTCTTGGACTTTCCTTGGGTTCCACATCTACTTTAAAATACCTATAGCCTCCCTTGCACTGGAAAAGAGCGCTTTACCATGGCCAGGGCCTTTTGCTGCATTTGTCGTAACAATTACTACAGAAGACTCAACGCTCTTGGCGCTGCAGGGGTTTCTGAGACTTGGTGGGGTTAGATTTGGGCTTGCAAATAACATATGCATATGCATCCCTCCCTCCAAGCTGCAGCGCCACACAACCCAACGCTTGACTCTCACAGGGCATTCTCTCTGAGTCTCTGGGAACCTGCTGGCGGCACCTGTCCTGGTTCAGGGCGAGGGGGCGACGAAAAACATTAATTTGCCCCTTGGTGGGGTCTTCTGTTCTGGTTCAGTCTCCTGATGCTGCTTTTCGGCCTGTACAGCGGCCTACTCAGCGACGCTAATCGGGGATTTCTGCACAACAGAGAATGGGAGGATGAGGGACGAAACGACGCAAAACGCGAAGCGCAACACCAACATCTGTCAAATGACGGCCTAGAATTTTTTTAAAGGCACACACCTGACGAGAATCCAATTGTGCATCAGATGCACATTTTTATAAAAATTGTGGTGATCTCGTGAATTTTTAACTCCAGGAATTTCCACATCGAAACAGGCGGCGCGCCGGAGCGAGTCCTAACAAAGCGCCGAAAAAAAGAAATAATAAGATTTTAAACGTATGTCACGTATAATAAGGACAATGACGGGACACACATAAATAAGTAAGCATAGGTATTCCACCCATGGTCGAAGGCGAAATCAAAATTCAAGAATCCAAGAAATCGAAATGACTTCAATAAAAAAGGTATAAACATGCAGGTTTGTCCTCGTCTCGTATGCAGCATGCACATTGCTTGCCTCGTGTCTCCGTGAACGAGCTTTCTAGCAGCGCTAACAAACAATAGAGGGCTAGATTAGAAAGATTGCAGATGATTAGAGGTGAGATCGGGTGATTAGAACATACACACGAGGGCATAAACGCTTGCATCGCTTGTGTCTCGCTTTCTCCTTTCCCTTGCTTTGCTCTCCAGCGGTAGGTAAGGTACGTAAGCCCAGGAGGGGCCAGCCTGTGGTAGGGTTCGTGATTGTGGAGTAGATTGGTAGGAGAAAAGACATTGGAACAGGTGATTGCAAACCTCGTGCATGTACGTGCATGCAAATGACGCATTAAAGGGTAGACAACGCGTGGTGTGCACGGTAAAACCCTTGTTTAGGTTACCCAGGGGCTCCGCCCTACGTTCTTTAAGAGAACAGGTGGAGTTCTCTAAGCTTGCTTGCTTGTACTGGGGTTCAGGAACGTATTATAGGGCAGCCTGAGAAGCGTATAATACGCTGAGGCTGTCTTGGTTCCTCAGTCTTGAAACCCAGTCATTGGCCTTTGCTTTACAGGTGGGAAAGTCAGGGTGAATTGGTGCAGCAGCAGTTGCCTTCGGCAACTTTTGAATTTTTCGCCCAAGCTCAAACGGGCGCTGATCACACAAACAACAAACTGCCCCTCAGCCAGGAGTGGCGAGGGCAGTCCGACCTCCTCAACATCCACGCTGTGCACGCAACCTGAGCACTCCTTCTCTCTAAGCCCTAACAGGGAATCCCGTTGTCGCGTCCCTGTTAGGCCACAGTCGCTTAGTAGCGCTGTGTTCTCTTGTCCCTTTCACAGGTAGGCCACTAGGGCCTTTGACACATTCATCTACAACACCAAGTAGCCTGTGGGTGTAGGTGTGGCAAGCCAGGGTGAGGGCCTGAGCCTCAGAGCCCGCTCATCCTTCGATGGCTGGTGCCACAGTAGTGAGTGTAGGACCTTTAGTGTGTGTGTCACTGTCCCGCCTGTTTCCTGAAATTTTATCAGGCTTTTGGTGGGCAGCAGACTTGGGTATAAACAGGACACCATTTCTGCAGCTTGTTCGTAGGACCTCAGGAATAGCACACTCACACACACACTTAGGCAGGTAGGGGTAGGGTTCAGTCCCTAGCTTTAGTCTTGGAGGCAAGCGTCTCAGCGAGCCTCAGCAACTCTCCAAGGTTGTTCTGGGACAAGTAGTCTACCATAACTGAGTTTAGGCGTCCCCCAGGTAGTACAAACGCAGAGAAGGGCTCCCAGGTGGCCTCTCTGACCCCAAACCCTACCCAGAGGGTGAGGAAGCGCCAGCTCTGGTGGTAGCGGTGGCGTAGTATAGACTTCACAAGATAGAAGCCCTCCTTAGCCATCTCCTCGGCGTCCATGTCGGGGAGTTCCCCTTCAACTTCCATAGGGCTGGCAGCGCCCTGTAGGTCCAGAGCAGCGATCTCCTCGTCGTTCAGCTCCCTCCTCACACAGGTCCTGAGGATCGTAGTAGCGCTTTAGATGCTGAGCAGCGCACACCAGGGTCCCCCCTAGCCGGGGAGAACACCTCACTGTGATACGGTGTCCATCCACTGAGAGAATCTTGTAGGGCCCGAAGTAGGGCTCATCGCTGGTAGAGCGTGGCCAGGCGGGTAGCCGACTGTGGTGCACCAATACCCAGTCCCCCTCATGGTAGAAGGCGGGCACCCGGTGCTTGTTCTTCTTGTTGCACTGTCGCTCCCTCACCCTCTGGAGCATAGCCTTGGCCTTGTCCACTTTCGCTTGTTGCTCCTGGACCCAGTTGCCCACAGTAGAATTGGTATCCTCTGGATAGGGAGCATGTAGGAACCACACTGGGCGCCCTAGGAATAACTCATGGGGCGGGTACCCAGTTGCCGAACTCTCTTGGGAGTTCATCATCAAGGATATGACGGGGAGTAGTCTCAACCAGTCTCTCGTGCGCTCCGTCTGGCACCATATCCTTACATTTTCCTTGAGGACACGAATCTGTCGCTCACATAGGGGGTTGCTCGTATGAGAGTAGGAAATCCCTGTGGACACTTGGACATTGAGGGATCTGAGGACCCTGTTGTACCAGCCGGTGTCAGAGCGTACTCGTACGTCCTCATCGGAATTGATCTCTTTTGGCGCCCCATAGACACAAATCCACTCCTCCAGGAGTATCTTGAGAGTCTCCTCTCCGGTAATGTGCTTGGTACAAGGGAACACCTGGGTAAACCTGGTCAACCCACAGGTTACCACGAGGGCAAAATCGTAGCTCCCAAACTTCGGCATCCCGGTGTAGTCCACATAGAGCACACTGTTAGCACAGCGGGGGATGGGCAGGGTCGAGTAGACACCCCTGTCCCTGATATCCCCAGGTTTGCAGGACCTACAGGAGCACTTGTCCACGATAAGCTGGAGGGTCTTACGCAGTTGGTCGTCAATCCACGTAGTGTGGAACCACTGCTTGAATAGAAGAAGAAATAAAGAAGGTCCCTACCAGGACCGGCCCCCGCTCTGCCCCTTCCGCCTGTAATCCCTGGTGACTTGCTCCGGATCAATGCTTGCCTCCACTGCTGCCTGAATGGCAGGCCTCATCAGAGTCCTCCGCGGCGGAGCGGAGGTTGCATGCCTTGCGGCAGCGACGCTCGCACATGGAGACCAGGTCCTCCCTGTCAAGTCCTCCTCTTCCCGAATGTCGTACTTCTCTTCGAGCTTCAACTTCCGGAGTTCGCCATGTTCCCGAGCGTCTCGGCTCTTCTCTGGCTCCAATCTCCGGTGTGGTCTCCACCGAGTCCACAATACGCACCCGGGGCGTACTTGGGCAGGGCTCATAGGGGCCCAAGTCCCCGGGTCAGCGGTAGGTAGGGGCAGCAGGTACGCCTCTGCTACCATAAAGAAGGTCCCTACCAGGACCGGCCCCCGCTGTGCCCCTTCCGCCTGTAGTCCCTGCTGACTTGCTCCGGATCAATGCTTGCATTCCTCAAACTCCAGGGTCCAAAATCCAAAAATATAGAAAATAAAATAGAATCCTCCTTCAACCCTGAACAGCAACCAGATCCCAAAAATACAGCAATAAGCCAATCCACAATCCAATCCACACTGCGGGCTTCCGTTCAGCGCACCGGTCGTCCCACGGTGGCGGGCATGTACAAGAGTTGCACCAAAGAGGAAAGCCCTGAAATTGGCATATGAACACAAATAAAGCAAGGTTGGGGAAAGAGGTAAACATACACATTCACAGCCATAAACCCCTCATTCCCTGGACTCAAGACCTTCCCTTGACTCACCAACATATTGCCCTGAACCAGGTCAAATGAGATGGCTGAATGCCATGTGTCACAAGTCACTACACAAACCCCAAAAATGTGTTCACTCCCAAGCCTCTAAATCCTAGCCCTATGGAGGAGGTGGCGTGTCATGGCCTAGAGTGGCACTCAGGACCATGCCCTACCCTGACATAACCTTGGATGGGGTTGGAGTCGAATGGGCTTGGAGAACTGCCTCATGAAGATGACCTCACAACCTAACAAAATCAGGCAAAACACACCATAGTGCCCAATATTCAATTTAATACTCAAAAATGCATACGGCAAATATCCAAATGCTGCATGCATGTGTCAAACCGGAAAGTAATATACAAGGGTGAAATAGACCTAAGGTCCATGCCCAAGAATAATCTCAACATTGGCTCCGAAGCTCCTCCGGTTATGTACATGACATGCTTCACAAGTCAACACATGAATTTGAGACCTAATTTTGGGAGGCCTCGTGTGCCAAGCCAAAGTGACTACGTGATCCGGCATATGGTGAGGTGCAACAGCGAAGCATATGCCAACATATAAGCAACATACCATAGTTCACTGATCTCTAGGCACTTTACTGTTAGCCGACCAGTTGAGCACATAAAATACAAAAATGAGCATACAATGAGGTCAAAAACATGCAAATATGTCCAAATACAAAGTTGTCATGATAGTATATCTCTATGCTCACCCATGATATCCGCGCATGGTTCAATATACAAATGATTGGAACCATTTGCGAACAATTCCCCCACTTGGATCCCCAATCGGGCGCATGGAGATACCTTCGCCACTCGTATATACATGCCCCATGAAAATGGGAGTGCACTCATGGATCTCCTTGCCAAACATACCATGAGCAATACATATGCGGTAGACTTACTCTAGCGCTTTGAATTCCACAATTGGGACATGGGCAAGGCCCTTGTCACGTGTGGCTCCCCATCTCTTCGGCCACACGAAGATATATAACATGGGCGTGAGCATATCGAAACACATACCATGCATATAACACATACCCTCAAAAGTGGCTCCCACCATGGTATGCCATGCCCCTCCATGGACATAACTTCACGTTAAAGATACGTGGGAACCCAAGGAAAGTTTCTATGCAACGCCAACACTCATGCAGTACACTCTAAAGTCGCATTAAAATATTCGGTTGCACGGTCCAAGGGTTATATATCCCTTTATACCCTCTTGACCATTATTCCTTGCTACACCGGGCATGTGTACACACCAAAGGCGTTTGATGCTTCCAAAATTAAGTTGAGACTAGGGCGCTTGCAACCCAACCTTCCTTATTCTCTTTCCTCACACTCGCGCGTAGATATGGCCCTTCAAAGTGGTCCCAGGATTCACTTTTGTTTCCCTTATATCTCCAAGTCAAATGGGTGGCAAGTATAAGGGAAACCTGATTCGGGCATAGGGGAAAGAGTATGACCACTCGAAGAAGACCAAATCAAGTGCGGCGATGTCGAAGTCGAAAATCCAATTTCGACATCGCGAAAAATTCAGATTAAAATTTCGAGTGCATATTTACAAAATTGCGGAAGCAACGTACCCTTTACTGATGAAATCTGACCCTTCATCGGGGTTTCCGCCAAAATATCTGGAAATAACAGTTAACCAATCGGTTAACGCAAAATCGCGAGCCAACTGACAGTCGCCGATACATTGACCATCAGAACGAAAGGCTGAAAAATTACGGAAACATTATGATGATAAAACCCTGTTGATTCCTGATATTCTGATATATAAATTTCCGCTGGCGGCGCCTCGGTACTGAATATGGCCGCTCATAGCCGGAATGGCCAAACCTATCACACTATCACATCGGGTTAGGTCAGGTGGATGGGAGAGTATGATATCAGCCAATGGCGGCTTGCCGGCACATAGATACACACCCCAAGTGACCCCAAGATGGCCACGGGGGTCGGAACCGGCTTCACTCCCCTTCTCAGAGCGTTGTTACCGCTCGGAAGTCATTGAAAAGAGGAGGGGAGGACCCCAATGGGCTCCAACCCCCCCCCAATGCCCCAAGGACACATGGAGGCCCCACACACGTCGTAGGCGTCCCCCACGCCCCAAGGGAGGGGTGAGGACACTGATAATCGGTGCCCTACGCCATATCCGGTCTCCTCTTGATCTACAACATGGATCAAGGGAATCAGAGATAGAAAAACGTCGTCGGTCGACCTAAATAAGTATACCACAATGAAATATATATGTGCAGATCGAGTGAAGGGGGTATATGGCCAATCAAGGCCAAAAAATCCCCGGATGAACACCCTCACCCGACTCACAAGCACAGAAACAAACAAAAATGCAAAGGGGGATCCATTACGGCGCTACAGCAGCAACCAAATGGACCAACACGTCCTTGACATCCAAAGAAATATTCTTTTTCTTCAGGTAGTCCATCCAGACCGTGGTATACCTCGGCACGAAACTGCTCGGAGGCTCCCACGAATCCCTGGATGCGGCGAATCCCTTCCAACGGACTTTAGAAAGCCTCCCCCCAGGCGTCCCCGGGTCCGGCTTGTCCGCCAGGATCTTCTCAGCGGTGAAGTCGTCGTCCTCACCCTCATCGTCCGAGTCCACATCGCCGGCCGTGAACTCGAAGGTCACGGGACGTCCGCTGGGGTCTGGTGCTCGGGGACGAAGCTGGGTATGGTCGCGGTCCAGGATCTTGTTATCCCCCACACGAACCGCATACACATCCTGCCCGACCTTCCGCACGATTACCCCCGGCACATACCAAGATGCCTGCCGATGCCTGGACAGGACATCCTTGTGGTGCCGCTCCACCCACACGGTGTCTTGGAGAGCATACTTCTGGACCTTTCCCTGCTTGAAGTACTTGGCTCTCTTGTCATGCTCGTCCTGAAGTGCCTTGCACACCTTGGCCGCCGTGTCGTCCGCCTCAGCCATCATGGCGTTCGCATCCCGGGCCACTTTGCCATGGTTCAACCACGGGAGAGTGCGTGACACTCGATCCCGTAAGAACAGGATACGATGGGGCGAGAATCCAGTGGGTCCCGGAAGGTCGTGGTACGCTTGGAGTACTCTCCACAGCGAATTATACCAATTCCGGCCCGGTTCGTCGATGTGCAGCTGGCGGAACTTCTCGAACATCTGCCGCCCGGCCACCTCAGCCCGGCCATTCGATCGGCTGTGGTATGCCACGGTCTTGGCGTGCCGAATCCCCATGCTCTTGCACATCGTCTTGAACCACGTCCCCACGAATTGACTGCCCCGATCGCTGCAGATGACAGCTGGGACATCGAAAATCGTCAGCCAATGCCTGATCATGGCATTAGCGACGGTCTTGGCCTGCAGCCCCACTCCATGCTTGTCCTTCTTGTCCTTCTTCTTGGACTTCTTGCCCGGGACTGCCACGATATACCAGCTGTGCCTGTCCACCGCCAGGATGACACAGTCGTAGGTCTCTCCGTCCACGGTGGCCTCAGGCATGGCGAATACATCCATGGCCACGGACCGCATAGGGGCCTCCGGTATAGCCGTATACACCGGGTTGCCCGCTGTGGAGTCGTTGGGGCTCTTCGTGGCCCGACACACGGCACAGTCGCTGCAGTACCTATCCAGGATGGCGTAGTACCCCATAGGGAACTTGAAACGCCACTCCAGGTCCTGCTGCATCTTGTCTCGGCCAGGGTGCATGAGCTGGGCGTTGTGCCAATGGTCAATGAGCTCCTCCACTCGGTTCTCGCCACCAGCAGCTTGTCCTTGAGGAACAACTTGTCCCCATCCTCGGTCAAGCCCTCGGGCCATTCGTCGTCCGACGGGGCGCTCACGGCATTCCAGTACTTGCTCCAGTGCTCGGATGCCGCATAGTCATCCGACCAGTCCTCTCTGAGCACCGACCTGACTAGCTCTACAGGGGCCACCATCAATTGCTCGAGGGTTTCCTCTCGAATAGCTTGGACGCGGGCACCCCGGAACTTGGCCAGGTCCGTACGGTTTGCCATCACCACAAAGCACTTGACCCCCTCTTGCTCCATGGCCTTCTCCATCTCGATGATGCGTTTGGCCTCCTCGGTTTCCTCGGCGTCCCCATGGCTGGATATGTCGATCCAAGCCTTGCCCGCGGGGTAGACCCATCGACTGAGGCAATCTGCCACAGTGTTGTCCTTCCCCGGGACGTACACGACGCTGAGGTCGAACTTGGTGAACGTCTCGTGCCATCGGACCCTCCTAGCCGCTGGTCCTGAGGGGGTGTCCACATGCTCCTTGTACCAGCTCTGTAGGGACTGGTGGTCCATGCACACCACCACCGGCTGCAGTCCGATGTGGCCAGACCACTTCCTGAGCGCACATACAATGGCGTATGTCTCCTTCTCCCTCGCGGTCCATGTTCGGCGTTGGCCCTCGGCCAGGATCGTGCTCCAAAACGCCACGGGAACGTGAGTTGCGTCGTCCCGGACTTGCTCGAGGACTGCCCCCACGGCATAGTCCGAGGCGTCTGTCCGTAGCACGAATCCCTTGTCCGGGTCCACCAGGAACAGCCCCAACTGCCCCAGGAGTCGCTCCCTCAGGCGGTTGAACGCATACTCAGCCTCAGGGGTCCAGGCAAGTTTCTTCTTGCTCCCCTTCCGGCCATCGAACTTGCCCACTTGCAGCATCTTGTGCAGCGGCCCCGACAGTTCTGCATACATTCGGACATAGCCCGAATAGTAGTTGCAGAACCCCATGAAGGATCGGAGTTCGCTGATGGTCCGGGGCTTCTCCCAGTGGTGCAGGGACGCCAGTTTCCCAGGCATGGGACGGCGTTGCCCGTGACCAACCACGTGACCCGCGAACTCCACTTCCTTCACGAAGAGTGAGGCTTTGGTGGGCTTGCACACCATGTTGTGCTTGTCCAGCTCGCTGAGCACTCGGCGCAGATCCTTTTCATGCGCTTCGATGAGCTCATCCTCAGTCATGTTCTCCGTGCCGGACCCGATGATGATGTCATCCACGAAGGGGTCGGCACAGTCCCGGACAGGACCGAGTAGGTGCTCCATCATGCGCTGGAAAGCGGCGTTGCCATTCTTGGCGCCCATAGGCACCACTTTCCACTGCATGGGCCCCAGCAGCGTCGACATCGCTGTGCAGGGCCTGGAGTCCGGGCGTAGCGGCATCTGGTGATAGCCGTGTTTCAGGTCTAACACCGTGAAAATCCGCCTTTTCTGTTGTTTTTGGAGGATGGAGTCGATCAGGGGAAGCGAGTACGAGTCGTGCTTGGTCTGCGCGTTCAAACCTCTGTAAGCAACCACCAACCTCCACTCGCCCTTCTCCTTCTTGGGCACGATGAAGGCTGGGCTGGCCAACTCACTGTCGGAGGGTTCGATCCATCCCCGCTCAATGAATTCGGCCAACAGTCTCTTCATGGCCTCGGCCCGATCGCCCTGAAGTTGGTACTCCCGATGACGATAGATCTTGGGGTTCGGCTTCAGCTTGATTCTCGCTGTGCCAAACCTCCCACGATCTGGAGGGTTCTTGTTGGCGACGCCACTGAATAGCCGCGGATAGGCTTTGATCAGCCTCTCCTTCAGCTCGGCGACCTTCGGGTTCTCCTGGGCCTCTTCAGCCGCTTGCTTCGGTATAGATACAACCGACCGCACTGCGGTATAGGCCTTTTCTGGGTCCGATTCTGACTTCTCCTCGTCCGATATGCCGTCTTCATCGTCGTGGGGAGCTCTTCCCACCGATAATCTTCGGAACCTTGCGGCATCAGGCTGGTGACTGTCGCTATCGGCACCCATTCTTGGAAAATCCCATGTCGGTGGGTCCGACCCAACCGGACCATCGTATTGGTCCGCGATGTGATTCATGACCCTCGCCACGAACTCGTCCTTCTCGTACTTGCCGGTGACCAACATCCTGTCATCCCAACAATGCGGAGATGTAACCATGGCCCGCCTCTTCTTGGCTGCCACACGGTCGTGCATCCCCATCCGCATGTAGTTGACGACGTCGTCGATCTCGGCGTGGGACAGGACGTCAATGCCATCAATTGGCTGATCCGTTCCCTCCTTGGGCTCAAACATCACCTTCATGGGCTCCGCCTCCCCTCTACGGATGAATGCTTCATCACCCGTGGGCTGGGCTTGTGCCCCATCCACCAGAAAAGCCTTGGTGCCCCACGCTTGACCCGGGGATGGCATTGATACACCCTTGGCGTCGATGAACAACTCCTTCTCTGGCCCGAATGACATCTTGTTCAGGGTGATGGAGTCCAGCGTCGACTTGAGACCCTCCAGCGGACATGGGGTGGATCGTATGCCGGTTATGACCAGGATCCCCTTCGCCCTATCCGCGACGATCTTCTCCACCGTACGTCTGGTATTATCCAGGGAGCCATGCCAATACATGGGCCCCCACTCCTTCAATCCCCAATGCCTATGCCAGGCTGAGTCTCCTCGATGCCAATGCCTCCTACACTTCCGCAAAAGTGGGGCATCCCGGGAAGCGAAGACGTCTGTCTCGGGCGTTTCGGCTCCCAGCGTCTGGATCATCCTGCCGTACACCTGCGGCGCCATTCCATACTCTGTGAGTTGAACTCCGCGGTCTCCTCTGGACTTGGCACCCACAGCTTGCACCGCTTGGACGATTCGATCCTCTTCCTCCGCATTCCATTGGGATGATCCGCATGCATAATCCGTGGACAGCCATGTGAGGCATTCATCATCCTCCCGGACCAGAGTTGCGCGATGGGGAAGGGCTCCAATGGCGTTTGCCACCATGAAGTCATACCCCATGATCATATCCCAATCTGTAATGTCGGCCACATAGAAGTTCCCGGATAGAGTGCTTCTCTTCGCCTGATCAGGGCGGTTCAAGCGCTCATGCTCCCAGAATTCCATACTGATGGTGGCCTCATGGGTGCCGCCACCCATAATCTCTCCGTTGGCGACCTTCAGGCGGACCGGTCTCCGGCTGGGCTTCAGGAGTTCCTCCTTGAACAACCCTCTCCGGACCAGGCTCACCTGGGCACCCGTACCCACTAACACATCCACCACCTTCTCCGCTCGTCCGCACCGTACTCGCACTTTCAAGTGGAACTGCCGCTCGTCGCCATGAGGTGTATGGACGACTCTCACGGCATGCAACTCTAGCCCGTCCGGGTGCATCAGGACTTCAAGGGTATGGTCACGGATGGTGTAGATCTTGGGTTGGTCCTGCCCGTCAACGGGGCTCTCCGTGGTCGCTCCTTCCTTCTTGCCATGTCCCGTACCCACATGTACTTCCCTTGGCAGGGCGCTCCAGGGGTTGGGAGTGGAGAAACTCAGTGGTTTTGGCTCTTCTGGAGCCTTCTTCGGCACCCGATGTGCCTCTGCTTTCTCAGGGATTCCACTGACTTTCGGAGGAGAGACCTCCGAGGTCCCACTCCCGTGGGGGCTCCTCTAGACTTGACTTCCCGCAGCCCCATTCCGGCTGCGGCCCGCCAGGACTTTGTCCACCACGTTGCTGGGCTTTGAGTTCCTCCAACGTCCTCAACATGTCCTCAGCAACCTACTCGATCGACCTCACTCGTCGGTCTTGGCCAGGTCCACCACCATAGCCTCTTCCTCCGCCTTTCCCTTGGCCTTTGCCTTGGCCTTTTCCCCCGTCTCCGCCCTTCGCCTTCCAATCGAAAATCCGCTGCTCCTTGGGCTTCTTCTCGGGGTGGGCGGCGAAGTAGGCCTTCTTGTCCGCCTCGTACACCTTGCACTGACGGTGGTCGTGTGCATGGTTGTTTCCCTTGCCATAACAGACCCAGCACCCGTCGTGCTGAGACCTGTACTCCCGGAACGAGAGCGGTGGGTTCCCGATCCTCCTTGGCTCTCTGCTCTTCTTGGGTCCGATCCGGCTCCATCTGGACCGATCCTGCCCATGGTCCCTCACGTTGTGCGCCACAAACGCGAAGAAATGGGCCTCCTCGTGATCCTCCCGGGACCCGGTCCAGTGGTCTTGGCCACTTCCACTACCATCCTCCGCAGAGTTGGCCGTGTCCTCCTGGATCTCCCGATGATGTCGGTCTTCTCGGTGGCCTCGTTGTCCATGACCATGTCGATCCTGCACGTGGGCCTCGTTCTTCGCATTGAGCTTCAACTCCACCGTGATGTACTTCACGATCTCGTCCAGGCTCATGCGGGCGAAGATGACCTGCATCCTCTGCGGCTCCCCGGCCTCCACTCCACGTTGTTGAGGCGCAGCAAACTTTGCCCCATGGAGTCTCCAAATACCTCCACGTACACAGCGTTCTTCAGTCCCAACATCCGGTTGGGCTCGCCCAGGTTCCTCCTGAAGAACTCCATGATACCCGCATGGGTATCCTCCGCCGCCATGATCCTCACCGCCACCCGCTTCTTGGCGCGCTTCTTCTCCTCGTCCTCCACTCGCCTCTTCCAGTGGCCGGGGAGAACGTCCTTCAGGAGGTGGCGGATCTCGCTGATCTCGTTCCAGTCCTCCACCAGCTTCAGGCTCCGTCGGTACTTCCGCAGGTACCGGTTCCACTCCCGGACCCGCGGCTCACCGCGGTCCAGCTGCAGCGGGATGGACCACAAGTCCTCCAGCTTCTGGTTCGGAGCGTCCACCCGCTCCTCATCCTCCAACCACTGGAGGCAGGCCTGCTCCGTACGGATCAATCCTTCCCGGATCTGATCCCGCAGCTCCTCCCTCAGGTCCTGCGCCAGCCGGTGTGGGAATGTCCGACATACCCACTTGTCCCGCGGCGCTCCCCGCATCTCGCCGACGACCTCCTCCGCGAAGTCCTCCCAATCCAGGATGAAGTCGTCCAGGTTGGAGGGGTTGCCATCATAGTAGGGGATTTGGATTCCCCTAAGGTCGTCAATCCTGATGGCGTCTCCGCCGTCCCCAGCCACCACTCCACCGAGACGGATACCACCTGTGGCCGGGGGGTGTGAGTACACTCCCCGTACATCCCTCTCCTCCATGGAGTGCGGTCCAGTTGGGCCTGAACCCATGGGGTTTGGAATGCGGGAAGGACTTGCTCCATCGGCCGTCCATATCCCCGTAGTGGGGTCCTTCGCCACAGATTTCCGCCTGGGTGGCCTCGACCATGTCCGTCGGCGCTTCCCATGATTCGCCCCTGCATGGTCTGGCTCTGGATCTCCTCTTCCGCATAAACTGCATGGGTGTTCGTAGTTGGCGGTAGATCCTGGGCGGCGTGGGACATCTGTACCGTCAGGCTCCTCGGGTCCGTGGTTACGTGCCTTTTGCGCATGGACCCAGCCGGTGCCGTGTGTTCCCCGAGCATTGTGGATTCGCTGAACATGGTAATAAACGGCAGCGCACCCGGGTCAACACGCGGAGGCGCGTAGGGTGCCTCTGCGGGGCCGCCCATGGGTTTATCCATGGCGCTCCTGAGGGTCTTAACCCTCTCCACCAGCTCTGCCGCGGCCGGCTTTGCCGGGAGCTCCGGACCCGAGGCGAGGGGCTGTAGCTCCTCTAGCCTTTTCAGGCGTCCCGACATGTCCTCCACCAGGTGGAGGAGGCTGTCCACAACTCGCTGCTGCTTCTCCAGGGCCAGCTCCAGATTCTCCCGGTACCGGTCCCGTTCCGCTCGCAGCTCCTCCATGTCTTTCCCCGCGGCCGACTGGTCATCCAGGATCCCCGCCCCGTCCTCCTCTAGACCGTCCTTCGCGTTGGCCAGGCGGTCTAGGCGATGCACGATGGCGTCCATCCCCATCTTTGGGTACTTGCCCATGAGGAACGGCACGTGCTCGCAGTGGCACTCAGCGTGCTTTCCACCTGATCCGGCGCATCCCGCGGTTCCCGGCGCCTCGGAGTCCTCCGCCATGGGTGTGTCGCCCATGCCATCCCGCGTTGGCTCCGTGTGCCGCGCCACAGGCGCCGTCCTGGCTCTGGCAGGCCTCTCCAACGCCTCAGCATCATGCTCCAGGCTGGGTTCTGGGGCCGTGTTCGCGCTTGTGGGCGGTCTGCCCGTCTCCTCCGACTCCGAGGGTTGCTCAGAAGCTGTCCGATAGCCCTCGGAGTGCTCGGAGTCCCACAGCCTGACCGGGCTGGGGTCCGTATCCATAGCCCCGGCGTCCACTGCCGCGGGCTTGGGTGACCCGCGCTTCCGGTAGCGCCGGGCCCGTCCTCCACTGCTGCCTGAATGGCAGGCCTCATCAGAGTCCTCCGCGGCGGAGCGGAGGTTGCATGCCTTGCGGCAGCGACGCTCGCACATGGAGACCAGGTCCTCCATGTCAAGTCCTCCTTTTCCCGAATGTCGTACTTCTCTTCGGGCTTCAACTTCCGGAGTTCGCCATGTTCCCGAGCGTCTCGGCTCTTCTCTGGCTCCAATCTCCGGTGTGGTCTCCACCGAGTCCACAATACGCACCCGGGGCGTACTTGGGCAGGGCTCATAGGGGCCCAAGTCCCCGGGTCAGCGGTAGGTAGGGGCAGCAGGTACACCTCTGCTACCATAAAGAAGGTCCCTACCAGGACCGGCCCCCGCTGTGCCCCTTCCGCCTGTAGTCCCTGCTGACTTGCTCCGGATCAATGCTTGCATTCCTCAAACTCCAGGGTCCAAAATCCAAAAATATAGAAAATAAAATACAATCCTCCTTCAACCCTGAACAGCAACCAGATCCCAAAAATACAGCAATAAGCCAATCCACAATCCAATCCACACTGCGGGCTTCCGTTCAGCGCACCGGTCGACTCACGGTGGCGGGCATGTACAAGAGTTGCACCAAAGAGGAAAGCCCTGAAATTGGCATATGAACACAAATAAAGCAAAGTTGGGGAAAGAGGTAAACATACACATTCACAGCCATAAACCCCTCATTCCCTGGACTCAAGACCTTCCCTTGACTCACCAACATATTGCCCTGAACCAGGTCAAATGAGATGGCTGAATGCCATGTGTCACAAGTCATTACATAAACCCCAAAAATGTGTTCACTCTCAAGCCTCCCAATCCTAGCCCAATAGAGGAGGTGGCGTGTCATGGCCTAGAGTGGCACTCAGGACCATGCCCTACACTGACATAACCTTGGATGGGGTTGGAGTCAAATGGGCTTGGAGAACTGCCTCATGAAGATGACCTCACAACCTAACAACATCAGGCAAAACACACCATAGTGCCCAATATTCAATTATATACTCAAAAATGCATACGGCAAATATCCAAATGCTCCATGCATGTGTCAAACCGGAAAGTAATATACAAGGGTGATATAGACCAAAGGTCCATGCCCAAGAATATCCCAACATTGGCTCCGAAACTCCTCCGGTTATGTACATGACATGCTTCACATTCAACACATGAATTTGAGACCTAATTTTGTGAGGCCCCGTGTGCCAAGCCAAAGTGACTACGTGATCCGGCATATGGTGAGGTGCAACACCGAAGCATATGCCAGCATATAAGCAAGATACCATAGTTCACAGATCTCTAGGCACTTTACTGTTAGCCGACCAGTTGAGCACATAAAATACAAAAATGAGCATAAAATGAGGTCAAAAACATGCAAATATGTCCAAATACAAAGTTGTCATGATAGTATATCTCTATGCTCACCAATGATATCCGCGCATGGTTCAATATACAAATGATTGGAACCATTTGCGAACAATTCCCCGACTTGGATCCCCAATCAGGCGCATGGAGATACCTTCGCCACTCGTATATACATGCCCCATGAAAATGGGAGTGCACTCATGGATCTCCTTGCCAAACATACCATGAGCAATACATATGCGGTAGACTTAGTCTAGCGGTTTGAATTCCACAATTGGGACATGGGCAAGGCCCTTGTCACGTGTGGCTCCCCATCTCTTCGGCCACACGAAGATATATAACATGGGCGTGAGCACATCGAAACACATACCATGCATATAACACATACCCTCAAAAGTGGCTCCCACCATGGTATGCCATGCCCCTCCATGGACATAACTTCACGTTAAAAATACGTGGGAACCCAAGGAAAGTTTCTATGCAACGCCAACACTCATGCGGTACATTCGAAAGTCGCATTAAAATGTTCGGTTGCACGGTCCAAGGGTTATATATCCCTTTATACCCTCTTGACCATGATTCCTTGCTACACCGGGCATGTGTACACACCAAAAGTTTTTTAATGCTTCCAAAATTAAGTTGAGACTAAGGCGCTTGCAACCCAACCTTTCTTATTCTCTTTCCTCACACTCGCGCGTAGATATGGCCCTTCAAAGTGGTCCCACGATTCACTTTTGTTTCCCTTATATCTCGAAGTCAAATGGGTGGCAATTATAAGGTAAACCTGATTCGGGCATAAGGAGAAGAGTATGACCACTCGAAGAAGACCAAATCAAGTGCGGGGATGTCGAAGTTGAAAATCCGATTTCGACATCGCGAAAAATTCAGATTAAAATTTCGAGTGCATATTTAGAAAATTGCGGACCCTTTACTGATGAAATCTGACCCTTCATCGGGGTTTCCGCCCAAATATCTGGAAATAACAGTTAACCAATCGGTTAACGCAAAATCGCGAGCCAACTGACAGTCGCCGATACATTGACCATCAGAACGAAAGGCTGAAAAATTACGGAAACATTATGATGATAAAACCCTGTTGATTCCTGATATTCTGATATATAAATTTCCGCTGGCGGCGCCTCGGTACTGAATATGGCCGCTCATAGCCGGAATGGCCAAACCTATCACACTATCACATCGGGTTAGGTCAGGTGGATGGGAGAGTATGATATCAGCCAATGGCGGCTTGCCGGCACATAGATACACACCCCAAGTGACCCCAAGATGGCCACGGGGGTCCGAACCGGCTTCAGTACGGTCAGCACCCACATGACAACTGGACTCATGGGTCGACTTCAGTAGCGCTGGGAATCTGTCACTTGGTACCACTGTTCGGTCCTCTTGCCAGAGGTAGCTCTTGTCCCTCTTCCACTGCTTTTGATTGACCAGGAGGGGTTCCAGGCGCTTCTCCAGGCGCTTATAGATGTCTCCGAACTCCTTCACGTACTCAGCTTTTTGGAGTCCGTCTAGGGGTCGGATCATAGTCATGTTGAGGTCCAGATGTACATCCATACGGCTGAACGCCTCCTTGGCTAGCGATTCTGACCTGGCACGAATCAGGTCGTCAAATGTGTTGCGGCTGATGTAGTCTGCACACTCGTTTTTGACTCCCTGGATATGGTGCACTGTCAGCCGTAGTTGGCTGAGGTAGGTCCACCAGCGCCGTAGCTTGGCCTTCTCAGGTGGGGGGCCCTTCTGGAAAGTGCGGACCGGCTCTTGGTCGCACAATCATACCACAGGGTTACTCCCCAACAGGCGTGCCTGAGAGAATAGCACCACCATACCTGCGAGCAATTCCTGCTCATAGGAGGAGTAGTTACCCCGGGCCTGGTTCCATTTGCAGTTCCAGTGACCCAGGGGTAGTAGCACCCACTTGTCATCAGGGTAGCTGTGCTTGAGGGTACCAACTTGGTTCAGTCCATCTGTCCCCCATTGGGTAATGGCCGAGTCGAACTCCTCCTTCTCTAGAGCTGGTAATTGGAACAACGTTCCACCACCGCCCACATTGCTGGTGTCGGTCACCAGGATCATATCCCCTTGTGCTCTAGGGACGCCCACGCACTTAGCGTTGGCCACCTTGTTCTTGAGCTATTCAAAGGAATGTTGCTCTTGTGGGCCCCAGCGCCAGGCGTTACTCTTCTTGATCAAGTCTGTTAGGATGGCGCTGGTGTAGGTGAAGTTCTTGATATGGCAGTGGTAGAAGTTGCAGGCCCGAATGAAACTACGTACATTATGGAGTCCTTTCTTGGGGTCTTCATGCCGTACCTTAGCATCAATCAGGGGTTTGGCCTTCGAGGCCGCGGAGATCCACCACCGATACCCAATATCAAACCCCAGGTACTGCATGGTCTCCTGCATGAACTGACACTTCTCCAGCTCGAGTCGTGTGTGGTTCTCCTGGCAGACCGCAAAGAACTCACCTAAGCGGATTAGGTGATCCTCCTGGGTATTGGTCCCTAGGCATACATCGTCGATGTGCGCCTCCATCTGGGCCCAACAGGATATGAGTTCTTGCACCTTGGGACATTGCCGTAGGATGGACGGGATCTTATTCATCAGCTCTTGGAATAGAGCAGGTGCCGTGGTCACGTCAAAGGGCATGACCTTCCACTTGAACACCCTCCCCTGAGGGGTGATGAAGGCGAGTAGCTCCTGAGCGTTAGGCGTCAGGTCCACTTGCCAGAATCAGCTTCTTTTGTCCATCTTGGTCTTGTAGCGACAGGGGGCTATCTTCTCAAGGGTAGACTCAATGTTAGGAATGGACCCCGAGTGGTTCAACGTCTTCTTGTTCAGCTCTCCATAGCCACCACCAGCCGTTTGGCTGTAGACCCAGGTTTCGCCACCAGGAAACAGGGGCTGCAGTGTTGGGGGTAGTCCCTGTCCCTGTACTCCAGGACTAGGCCAGCGTCGATACACTCTTGTATCTGTCGCTCAATCTCATCGGCCTGCTCTCTAGGAGCCGGGTAGGGTCTCCTCCAGATCTTATGGCCCACAAACTCGGGTTTCAGCTTCAGGTCCATCTTTACCAGCTTGTCACATGAGGCTCGGGCTGGTAATTCCCCGAACACCTCCAGAGAGGTCCTTATAGGCTTCTGTACCAGCGGGTCCAGTAGTTTGATCTTGTCCTCCATGTCCTCGTCAGAGTGTAAGTTGCTTGCCCCCTAGGTAATACACGCGGGGAGGTGATCCTCCACTGGCTCTTTGTCCTTGGTAGTATCCTTCAACCCTTGGTAGGCATATAGGAGGTCTTGTTCAACCATCTCCAGCGGACGATGGCAACATAGGCACGCTCAAGGGGGTTAACATACACATTCCTCTGAGAGTTCATCCTCCTCTGGGGTCCCCACATGGGCACCCCACACACTCTTCATGAGCTTGAGATCCACCTCCCTTTGCCAGGTGGTGATCTTTTGTTCGAGTTCCTCCTTCAGTTGGGAGAGGTCTCCCTTACAGCCCTGCTTCAGTGGCCATCAGCTGCGGGTCGGCTTAGCGTAGCATAGCTTTTTCGCCAACAATCTCCTCTTGGAGTCCACGTACTCCCTCAGCCTGGATCAGGGGTCCACCTCCTCGTCCAAGGGCTCTTCTCCCCTCATGGAGAGTAGGGGTTTCAGTGGGGCGGCGTACTCGGCGTTCTGCACTTCCTCCACACAGGTCTGCAGGAAGAAGGAGTCATGCTCAGTTTCGTCATTAGAGTGAATAGAGCTGGGGAGCTCGGATAGTCCACACTCTGAGACTCCATCAGGAATAGGTACATGGCAACGAGAGTTGGGGGCATTATCGTTAGTCACGACGTACTCCTCTCCCCCTGGAATAGTCTCAATAGCATCTTGAGGTAGGTAGGTAGGTATCTTCGGGAGCTCGGGATGCCTCCTTTGACATTGCAGGAAGAAGGTCTTACCAAGGGGACGTCCTGTCCCTCCCACTGCCCTATGTCAGGTGCCTCTTGAGCCGCTCCCGCATGTGCTTGGGAAGGCATTGTCGCGGCCACCCGGTCCATGTGTCCCAGGTGGGAGGGTGTCCCCACATGTGTCCATGGGTAGGGCCACATGCCCCCTCCTTTGGGCGGCAGCTCTGGGGGGCTGCCCAGCCGTGTGGAGTATCCCTCACCACGAGGGGTATTGCTCCCGCTTGTCTACGGTACGACCGCCTCACCCTTGTGGCTTGAGTTGCGGGGCCACTCTGCTTGGCAGGTGACCCCCTCCTGGACTGTGTACCGGCTCGCCTGTCACCGGTTGCTTCCATGGCTCCGGGTGACGTTTGCCATGGTCCTCGATGCAGCCTGGCCGGGCTCGGACCAGTGGCTTTGGAGTACCGCTCCTGCCACTGGCCCGGTGGGTCGGCTGGGTCGCCCCAGTGCGTCCGACCCATGGGGTATTGGTTCTTTCCTGTCCCTCGGCTGCCCTACGTGTGTGCAGCGTCCTGGGCCGTTGGGCTCCTGTTCACCGGTGTGCCCGCGCGGTTTGCTGTGGTGCGTCTGCGGTGTCCTGGGCCAGCTGGCTCCTGTTCACCGGTGTGCCCGCTCGGTGTGTTGTGTCGCATGTGCGGTGTCTTGGGCCCCTGGGCTCCTGTTTACCGGTGTGCGTGCTGTGTGCGGTGCGCGTGTGCCCTGGGTGGTTGTGTCCCTCTTCCTCCCCTAATTTTCGTTTTTTTTTTGTTTTTTTTTTTTCTGTTTTTTTTTCTTTTTTTTCTTTGAAAAAGAAAAAGAAAAAAAAACAGAAAAGAGGAAAACAGAGGCGCGCGTACACTGCAGGCACAGGCATGCGCAGCTGGTGCGGCGGTGCTATAGCGTTGTGTCCTCTGGCGGTGCTGTGGCGGCGGTCGCGCCCCAGGGGTGCGGCTCACGTGTCCTGATGTACATGGGTATGGGTCAGGGTGGGTTTGGTTAGGTGTCTCTTTGCTTCTGGTGCTGGCTGGTTAGGCGGCTGTGTGGGCTGTGGCTGTGGGCTGTGTCTACGCATTTCCCTTAGCGGGACTGGTTTGGAGTCAAGGGTTGACGGTTTTGGGATGTGGCTCGGGTTTGATTTGTGTTGGGGCTTCGGCCCGGTTTGGCTTGGGTCAGGGTGGGTTTGGTGAGGTGTCTCTTTGCTTCTGGAGCTGGCTGGTTAGGCGGCTGTGTGGGCTGTGGGTGTGGGCTGTGGTTGCGTTGTTCCCTCGGCGGGTTTGGTTAGGAGTCAAGGGTTAGCGGTTTCGGGGTGTGGCTCGGGTTTGATTTGTGCTTGAGTTCTGGCTCGGTTAGGCGGTTGCGCGGGGCCGGGCGTGTGGGTAGCGGCGTCCACGGAGTCGTGCGCCCGAGGCGGGCGCGGGGTGGTGCGTGCGGGCCGGCCGTTGGCCGGTGGCCTCACTGGGAGTCCCACACGGAGGGGTCGACGGGCGTGCCGGGGGCGTACTCAGCGTGCAGGTCGGGCAGCTGCGGGCGCACGTGCTGGGCGTCGGTGTGCCCGATGGGGACCTCACTGAGGACCGAGGGGTTGGCGGCAAGTAGTATGCGATGCCCGGGAGGGCTGGTGGCAGGGAGCGGGAGGATGTCCGCAGCCCGCGACGTGGGGGCGAACACGGCGTGGGTCGGGTGCGGCCCCGGGAGTGGTGCTGGGGGGAGCGGGACCACAGGACGGCGGTCTACTGTGAGGTGCCAAGTGCCGCGATGGTGGAGGAGCCGGACTAGGGCGATGCTGCGGCGCAGTGTGTGGGGCTGGGTGCTGGGCGGCGTGGGGACGTGCGGCGGGAGGGGGGGGGGGCGGGGCGGTGGCGTGGGAGGGGGCACGGCGGAGGAGTGACGTCAGTGACGTGTGTGTCGTGCTGAGGGTGGAGAGGAGCCCACGGTATCGGGCCCGGGTTCGGCGCCTTTGGGCGTAGTGGTGCTCGTTGTCGTGTGCGTTGGCTTCTTTCGGCGTCCGGTTTGTTTGGTGACTTCTGGGCGGGGCCTGGCGTGGCGCCCCGTGGTGGTGCTGTGCTGGATAACGGGGTTAGATGGCGGCGCCGCTGGCCGGGGGGTCAGGCGCGTCGTGTTGTGTGGCGCGCAGGGCTCCTGGGGTGTTGTGGGTGTCGCCGGTGTCGGTGCGCCGACGCTTGTGGGGTGGTGAGGGGGTGTGTGCGTGCGGGGCTGGGCTTTGGGTGATGTCCCACAGGCGGATGCCGTCTCGCCGCGCTTCCTGGAGGGTCTCCCGCAGGCGCCTGAGGATGTATGGGTGGTCCTGGGGCGCGGGGAGGTTGCGGGGGTGGACTCCCAGGGGGTGGAGCGCATCGGCCAGCAAGGCTTCCCATGCGGCCTGCGGCATCCACCCCCCCGCCGGCCGGAGGCGGCAGTTCTCCACCGACCCCTTGCGGGGCCGATGGACCAGGCCCTCGAGGGAGGGCTCTCCCCGGGCCCACTTCCGCAGCTCCCAGAGCTGCGTGTGGGTCCAGCGCTGCCACCACTGTTCCTGGGCGGGCCTGCGGTCTTGGGCGGAGGAGTGGGCGTGGGTGGGTGTGATGGGGTCGTGGGGGCCGGCGGCGGTGGCGGGCCTGGGGGATTCCTCGTAGTCCTGTTCCGTGGGGGTGCGTGGGGAGTGGGGGTGCACGCGGATGTGGACCCGCGGGTGTGCGCGTACGGTCTCCGCCTCGCGGTTGGGCGGGGATTCGCGGCGGCGGCGGTAGTGGGGCATGCGTTGCATGTGGGCTGTCATCGGGGGCCGGTAGGGGGGCGGGGGCGCTGCTGGTGGACCCTGGAGCGGTCCGTGGGCCTGGGGTGCGGGCTTTGGGAGGTGGTGGGACGAGGCGCGTCGCGCTTCGGCCGCGGCGCGCTCCGCCATGAAGGTGGTGGCGGTGGCGTCGGTGACGGTGGGGGGGCGCCGCGCTGGGCGCTGCTGCCTTGGGCCTTGGGACGGCTGGGGCCGGATGTCGTAGAGGACATCCTGGGGGGGCCGGGCCCGAGCTGCCGTCGTGGCGCCGGGTTTGGGCTTGGGCTTGGGCTTGGCTGCGGTCCGCCGTTTGGCGGCGGCCTTGGGCGTCGGCTGGGTCGTGGGCATGGGCTTCGCCGGGGCGTGGGCTTTGGCGGCGGTGGGGCTGCTCGCGGTGGGGGCGGGTTTGGAGGCCCGTTTGGGAGGTGTCCCCCGCGGCCTGGGGGTTGGAGTGCTGGATGAGGACGTGGTGGTGGTGGTGGTGGATGAGGTGGTCGTGGTGGTGGAGGTTGTGGAGTCGGAGGCGGAGGAGAGGGCCGCGGGAGACGGCGGAGGGTCCCGGGCCTCGGGGGCGGGCGTATGATGCTGGGTCCTGTAAGTAGCGAGAACGCGGGTGCAGGTTCGGGCATCGGGCGTGTGCGCGCGTTTTCCCTGGTGATCCATGCGTGCTGGTGCTGGCGTGGCGGTGTTGTCTCGGCTGTGCGGGCACGTGGGTTACCCGGGGGGTGGCCATATCTGCTCCAGGACGCGGGGGTGTGTCTGCTGGAGGTAGTCGAGGGTCTCGAAGAAGCATCGCTGGATGCCGGGCATGTCCTCCTCTGTGAGGTGGGGGTAGTTTTGGGTGGAGGTGTGGGGGCCCGGCCATAGCAGTGCCATGAGGCGGGCTGCCACCATGTATGGGCATAGTTGTGGGGTGGTGGGGCGTGGGGGGGTGGGTCCCCCGCGGTTTGGGGGGGCTTCCATCTGCTGGGGGCGCAGCGTGACCACCCATACCCATCGGTCCGCGGGGATCCCCCAGGTCCGTTGGGTCCACTTGGCGAGGCAATACATCGCCCTACCAAGGCCCTGGTAGCCGCTGCGGATGGAGAGCAGCGCGTCCAGGGATTCGGGTTCCCACGTGCCCCAGATGTGGGGGTCGTCCGGGTCGTCCCCCCTGGCGTACGTGTCGGGGCCTGGGTCGTGTGTGGGGGGGGTGTAGTCGGCGGGGAGGAGGGAGTCGGTGCCGTGTACCACCCAGTGGTCTGTGGGTGCGTCGTAGGTGGTGGTGGAGAGGGTGTAGTGCAGATTGTACATGAGGGTCATGTACGTGGAGGGGGCTGGCTGCTGCTCGTCGGGGGTGGGGATCTCCCCCGGGACGTGGTGCCGGAAGTTGCTTAGGGAGGCCATCCGGGCCACCCATGTTTCCCGCTCCCACTCTTTGGTGCTTTCGGGGGTGGCGTCGGGTGGGGGGTGGGCCATGTTGGGCTCGCGGTGGCGGGTGCGGCCCTGGGTGCTGTCCCGTTCCGGCACGGGGTGTCCGACCAGGTGTCGCCCCCAGTCGATGGGGGGTACCCTGATCCGGTTCCCCGTGGGGGGCGGGCTCTCGCTGTCTGGGGTGGCGCGTGGGGGGCGCTCGTGTCGGGCGACGTGGAGGAAGGCGTCGAAGAGGAAGTCTCTGACGCCTTCCCCCAGGGTGGCCGCCTGGACCAGGGTGGCCGCCCGGATGGGGGTGCTGGTGCCGGAGGTGCGGAGGTACAGCACGACGTCCTGTTCCCCGACCCCCCGGAGGTGCTGCCGTACCGCTGCGGGGTTGTGCAGGGCGTAGGGTTCGGCCGGTGCGGCGACCGGTGGTGCGGGGTGTGGTGGGGGGGGTGGTGTGGGTTGGGGGGGGTGGTCATCGTTGTCGCGCGTGGGGTCCGGTGATGGGGTCTCTTGTGGCGGTCGCGAGAGGGGGGATTCGCGGTGGCATGTGTCGGCGGGGGCATCGACATCGATTGGCTGGTGCCGGCTGCCGCGTGTTGTGTCCGTGGTCTCGTCTCGGGGGGGGGGGCGGGGGGGGGTGGTGTGGGGGTGGCGCTGTTGGTGGTGGGGGGGGCGGGGGTGGGTGTTGTGCTGGCTGGGGGTCTGGGCGTCCCTGTGGGTCGTGTGGGTGTTGCGTGTGTGCGCCGTGTGGCCCTTGCGGTTCTTGACTGGTTGTGGTGCCGGGGTGTGGGTGGGAGGCGGCCACATGAGCGTCCGGGTGGGGCTGTGGTCCGTATGTAATGGGTGGCTGCTGGTGGATGGTGCTCGTTGGTATGGGGTGTGGGTGGGGGGGCTGCTGGTGGTGGTGGGGTGGGGGGGGCGGGGCTGGGTGTTGTGCCGGCTGGGGGTCCGGGCGTCCCTGTGGGTCGTGTGGGTGTGGCGTGTGTGCGCCGTGTGGCCCTTGCGGTTCTTGACTGGTTGCGGTGCCGGGGTGCGGGTGGGAGGCGACCGCATGAGCCCCCGGGTGGGGCTGTGGTCCGTATGTGATGGGTGGTTGCTGGTGGATGGTGCTCGCTGGTATGGGGTGTGGGTGGGGGGGCTGTTGGTGGTGGTGGGGCGCCCCTACTCGGTCCTGGTGTTGCCGGTGTGCGTGCGCGGCTTCTCGCGGGTCCGTGGGGGTGTACCGTGGCTCGTATGTCGTGGGCCCGTGTAGCGGGGGCGGCGGGTGGTGCTGGACCGCGTGGTGGTGGTGTGGAGGGTGTGTCGGTTGTGTGTGGTACCCCGGCGTTGGTGGGTGTGGTGGCAGGGGCTGGTGGTGGTGGTACACGTGATGGTGTGGTGCGGTGATGTGCGCTATGTGGGGTGGGTGGTTCGCGGGGCCTGGTTGTGCTGGGGCGTGGTGGGGATGTAGCTGGTGGGGGCCGCTGTAGCTTGGGGGCATTAGGGGGTAGGAGTTGGGAGGGACGGGGGCGCGGTGGTGGTGTTGGTGGTGCCATGTCCCCTGGCTCTGCGCGTACGGTGGTCCTGGCATGGTGTGGACGTGTGTGGGCCGTGGTGGCTGACTGGGCTGCAGGGTTTGGGTGCTGCGGTACGGTGGTGGTGGTGGGCGTTGGTGGTGGTGGTGTTGTTGGTGTGCCCCGGGGGTCTGGGCGTGGGGCAGTGCGGTGTGGCTGGACCCGGGCCTTGGTCGGGGCGTCGCGCCCTGCTTGCGGGCGCGTTGGCGGGCCCCCTGGTGCCGGTGCCCCTTGGTCTTCTTGGCCTGGTGGGTGTCGGGGGCGGGTGAACCCCCCTGTCCCCGTGGGGGCGACGGGGAGCGGGCGCGCCAGCGGTGTGCCTCTTGGAGGCTCGTCTTGAGGCCTCTGACGTAGGCCTCCTGGTCCGTGAGGCTCATCCGCGTGGCGGTGGCCTCGTCGGGGGCGGCCAGGTGGGCGTCCCGAAAAGACGCCCAGCCCTCCGGGGGCGTCTGTTGCGTGGGGTGGGGGTGGTGCGCCGGGTAGAGGAGTGCGCTGAGGGGGTAAGGTGTTCCCTTCCGCCGGCCGAGGGCGTTTGCGAACCGGCGGCACGTGGCTCGGAGGTAGGCTGCTATCTCCTCTGGTGCCGTGTCGGCCCACGCTTCCGGCGTCAGGGCTGCTGCTTGGGGGGCCGGGAGTTGTGGGTCTGGGAGGTGTAGGTCTCGGTGGTGGAGGTATAGGGCGAGGAGGATGTGGCGGGCCGCCACGTTCAAGCCGCCTCCGCTGTGGCGTAGGGGTGGGCTGTGGGGGGGCAGGGGTGTGTTGCCCGCGGCCACGGCTATGGCCCATGCGTGGTCCGCCGCGTCCGCCACGTAGTACCCTCCCAGTTGGTCCCGGAGAGTGTCGGTGAGGTACCCGAAGAAGCTGGGGTGGCTGGCGGGGGGGGGTGCGGCTGGGGCCGCGGGCCGTTCGCGGTGGCGGGGGTTGAGGTCCCCGCAGTGGGGGCAGTGGGTGAGGCGGTGCGCGGCTCCCAGGCAGACCCAGTGGTCTGGGTTGCAGGGCAGGGCTGTCTGTGGTAGCCGCTGGCGAACGCAGAGGGGACATGCGGTGGCTGGTGGTTGGTGGTACCTGTGGACGGACGGCGGCGTGGGGGGATGGGGGCTGGTGGCGCGCGCATGCTGGTGGGAGCGTGTGCGGTGCCTGTGGCGCCCGTGTGTGCTGTGCCAGTGCTGTGCTCGGTGGACGGTGTGTAGTCGTGGTGGGGGTTCGGTGTTGGTATGTCACGGGGTAGGTTCTCATGGTTGGTAGAACAGGAGTTTGAGGAGGTGGGCTTGGTCTGTTGGGGGCAGGGTTGCCGCATGCTGCAGGTATTTGTGGGTGCGGTATGTGAGCTGCTCCGCCGTCTTGGCAACGGCCGTCCGCTGCATGTGTGCCGCCGTGGCCTGGGGGTCCTCCGCGTGGGTGCGTAGTAAGGTGTAGACGGCAGTGGGGACGAGTCCCCTGCGGACTGCCTCGAGCACCTCCGTCTGCTTGAGGACGGTGGTGAGTTGCTGGGTCGCCGGGGACTGCGCCAGCCATCCGGCGTGGTGTGCGATGGTGTGGGTTGGGTTCCAGTCTGTGAGGGTGTCCAGTCCCCTGTACAGGGGGCACGCCTTGAAGTGGTCCCATGTTTCTTCTTCCGCGTGGCTGCAGATGCATTTGGTGTGTCCTGCGGGGACGTGGATTGAGCGGCGCGTATACCATCGGTGGTATCGGGTGAGGAGGGGAAGTTGTTCGAGGGCGAGTTGGAGTCGGGGCTTTTGTAGGTGTGCTGGGAGGCTATCCAGGCGCAGGGCGGAGTAGTAGAGGGGGGTGTGGACGGAGTTTTCGAGGCGTCGGAGGAGTTCGGTGTTTGCTGGGTGGCCCAGTGTGGTGGCGAGTTGCTGGATGGGTGTGGGGTAGTGGTACTGCTTGTCTCGATCCGTGTACGGCGTGTCCTCGGGCATCCATTGGGGGGGCTGTGCGGCCAGGGGTATCGGGGGCAGGTGCTGCAGGTGGCTGTGGTGTGGGGTGTCCAGTCGCACGCGTTCGAGCCCTGGGGTGTGGTTGGTGTTCTGGTGTTTGGCCTGTGTGTCTGCGCGTCCATTGCCGTATGCGTAGCGGTGCGACTCCTGCTTGACGATGTGTAGGGCGTCCTGGGGGTGCATGCCCTTGAAGGCCATCCATAGTCCCAACGCTTGTGTGGTGAGGCCGGAATCGAGTGCTTTGTGGAGGGGCAGGTCCGCAAGGCGCCTGGTGAGGTGGATGTCGACCGTGGCGTCCACGACTACCCAGATGTTGCGGGGCCGGACCGTCGTGGGTGGCGGTGTGGCGGTGACGGCGTCTGCCATGGTGCGCAGTTCGCCGTGGGAGGACGCCCCAAAGATGGTGGTCCCGGTGTGGTGTTCCACGTGGAGGCCGTCCGCGTGCCGGGTGATGCGTACGGAGGCGCAACCGACCGTGGGGGTGCGTTGCTGGGTGCCGGATGCGTCAGTGAAGTAGATGATGTCGGTGTCGCTGGGTATGGGTAGGCGGGCGATTGCTGTGGGGTGATAGACGTAGATGGGGTTCCTCTGGGTGGTTCTGGCGGTGATTTGCGTGGGTTGCAGTAGTGGCGCTGCATAGACGCCTATTCCCTGGGTAATGATGGCCTGGGCTCGTGGGGTGAGGCGGAGGAGGCCCCTGTCTGGGCGTCCCTGGGTGATATACGCGTACATCAGGTGGAAGAGGTATCCCGTATTGGGGTGGAACTTCTGGCACGTGATGGTCTGTCGCCGCTCCTTGTCGTCTTTGTCGCCGCGGAGGGTGGGGCATTTGTGCTGTAGGGGGCGCATGGGTGCCTCCTGAGGTCCTGCGCGGTGTGGGTCGCAGCGGTCGTACTCCATGGCTACGCTGTCCGGGTCTGCCCGCTCGCTGGTGAACGTCCATGTCGCCGTGGGTGTTCGGGTCCAGGCTACGTGCGCCGGGTGGTCTGGGGGTACCGTGTGAAACCAGGGGGAGAGCCATGCCTGCTGGTCGGCGGTGGCGGCGGCGGTGGGGGTGTGGTAGTGGGTGGAGATGAGGTGCAGCAGGGGCCACGGAGTGTCGAGGGCTGCCGGGCCGCAGTGCCAGCACGTGCGTGGTATGCCCTGGTCACTGTGTCTGACTGATGGTACATCGGTCTCCGGTGCATTGTGTTTGGGGATGGACCAGGGGGCATGGTGTCGCTGGACGGTGCGGGTAACATGTTTGTGGCCGTTTGGTGCTAGTAGTAGGATGGTGGGTGGTGCCCAGCCTTCGGCTGACGGGGTGGGCTCCCCCTGCGTCGTGCCGCCGTCGTTTGGGGTCTCGTGTTCGCTCAGGCGGGGCCGGGGGTGCTGGCGCTGGAACGCTGTGTACGCCGTGTCGATGTCCTTGGGCCCCGGCATGTCGCGCCCTGCCTTCGTAGCACATGCGCGGAGGTACGCTTGGAAGACGTGGCGTGCCTGCCATTGTGGGTTGGAAAGGAACGGGGCGTGGTGGGCGTCGCACTGGGCCATGATCTGCATCTGTGTTGGGGTGATATACACTATGGTGATGGTGGCCCCTACGAGGCGCAGGGTGTCTACCTCGCCTGCCGGGTGTCGGTGGATGTCGGTGTGTGTGGCCACGAGTGGCCCCTGTTGATCGCAGTGGTGGTTTGTCAGGATGGCGTGTGTGTGGTGCGGTAGGAGGAGTTGTAGCTGGGCCCAGATGCTAGTGCCCACGGGGGTGGAGACGCCGTGTTGTGCCAGTATCCACCGGGGGCAGGTGTTGCGGGCCATTTGCGCTTCTTTTATGCGTATGGCCGCCGCCTCGCGAACTTCTGGTTGGTGGTTGTGTGTTACCCTGTGTAGGAGGTGTGCTGCGTGTTTGGCATAGGCCATGTCGACCAGGGCGCCCGTATTGTCTCCGTAGTAGCGCCAGTGGGCCATCATGGCCTCCTTGGGGAAAGACGTGGGCCAGCCTCCGTGTTGCGCCCATGCCTTCGTCACTTGCTGTCGAGCGTGGCGTAGTGCGTCTTGGGGGCGCGGGAGGTGCAGGGCTTGGTACCCGATGGCCGCGTTGAGCACTGCTTCCATGAAGTACGCCAGGCCCTGCGTAGACAGGAGGTCCCCCCTGGCAATTTGGGTTAGCCGGGAGAGGCGCTCTTCTAGCTTGCTTGGGAGTGTGATGTGGTGGTGCTGCGTGGCCTGTGTGACTCCCAGGTGGACTGTGGTGTCTTCCAGGTGTAGGGGCTCGCCTTTCCGGATGTGGGGGGTGGGGGTCTTGGCGTCGGCCAGCCCGACCAATTTGCGGGGGTGTACTAGGAGCTGGTGGGCGTCCAGGTAGGTTGTGGTGAGTTGGAGAATGGCGGACGCTTGTTCGGTGGTCGTTGGTAGCCCTGCGTTCTCAGGGTCGCGGTGGCGGGTGGCCGTAGTGAGGAGGTTGTCATCTGCGAAGTTGATGAGGGGGGACCGTAGCGGGTATGGGGCGTACCCCGGGTATACCCGTGCTAGCTCGAATGCCAGTGGCAGGGTGACGAGGAGGTAGAGGAAGGGGCCTTCGGCGCCTCCCTGGGGGACCCCGCTGTCTGTGCCGGTCCAGGGGGTGAGGCCCGCGGCCGTGATGACGGCGTAGAGTCGGGTTTGGATGTACCCGGTCATGAAGGATAGGAATGGGAGGCCCATGGTATCCCATACCTCCGTGAGGAGCCGGTGTGGGGCGTGGGGGAACGCGCCTGGGACATCGAGGGAGGCGATGATCATCTCGTAGGGGTTCATGTCCAGTGCGGTGTCCTGGAGGAAGATGGCCTCGTGGGGGGACCTGCCGGCCATGGCCCCCCACATGCTGGCGGGCACGTGGGCGAAGACCGCTGGCGCAATGCGGCCTAGGATGAGCGTCCACACCAGCTTGACCTCGGTGGTGGCGCATACTATGGGCCGCCAGTTCCCCGGCTGCGCCCAGTCCCCCTTTTTGTAGAGGGGGTGGACCAGGTTGGCCCACTCAGGGGGGATGGGCGTGGCGCCCGTGACGATGTCCCACGGGCGGGCTGCCAGGCGGCGTTTGATGGGCAGGGTGAGACGTTGGTACGCTTCGGCCGGCAAACCGTCGACGCCGGGCACGACCCCCTTCTTCAGGCGGTCTAGGGCGCGCTGCAGTTCTGAGATGCTGAAGGGGTTGTGTTCGATGGCGCGCCGCTGTTCCCGGTTGAAGACCCTGGTCACATGCTCGCGGATGGTGTTTCTGGTGTGGGGGTCGAGCTCGGGGAGGGCGTCCCCGTGTTGTGCCTGGAAGCTGTCCAGGACTGCCTGGAGGACGGCGTCCGGGTCATTGGTGAGGCCTCTTTCGGGGGTGCGGACCGCGTGGATGGTACGGCGCCCCGTGTCCTCCAGGATGCGGCTGACGTACCGTAGGGACTTGTACGGCGTGTCGTTTCTGCCGTATCTTTCGCGTTCCTGGGCTGCTGCCGCTATGCGGTGGGCGTGCCATTCCTGGAGTTGGTGGCGGCGGGTGGTGAGGAACGCATGGAGGTGGGCGTCCCGGTCTCGCGCCTCCGGTGTGCTGGGGCGTAGCAGGGTGGCGAGTTCCCCTTTCGTGGTCCAGATGTCATGGACGAGTTGCTGGAGGGTGAGGTCTGGTGGTGCTCCCGTGTGGTTGGTGTCACGCTCCATGCCGCATGTTTGTGCCGCCCGGCGCATGGCGGTGGTGAGTGTCGGTGCACCCAGGCGGCGTAGGATGGCGTGTAGGGCCCTGTTATACCTGTGCCAGGCGCCGTGGTCGTCCTCGGCCGGGAACTGCAGTGTGGGTGGGAGGGTGTCGTCTGGCAGGGTGGCCGCGGGTGGGGGTAGGTTGGGGATGATGAGGTCGATGTAGAGGGGCCGGTGGCCCGTGCCTGTGGGTGGGAGGTCCCCGTAGGCTGCTTCGTGGACGCGCACCGTGGTTGGGTCCCCGTAGCACGTGTCGATGCGGGATGGGTGGGTGCCGGTTTGGTGGGGGTAATGGGAGGGTGTGCCAGTGAGTCCTGCCGTGAGGTCGGTGAGGCCCAGTTGGTGCATGGCGTCCCGGACAGCTATGTCGGTGGCTGTGGGTGGGCCGGTGCGGTCGTCGTCGGTGGGAGCGGCGTTTAGGTCGCCTATGATGATGGTGGGTGCCAGGAGGGAGAGTCGGCGGTACGCCAGGCTCAGGGTGTCCAGGAAGTCCTTGGTCTCCTCCCCGAACGGGACGTGCGTGAGCAGTACGTTTAGCTGCCATCCGGGCCCCACGCACTCGTACGCCCCAAGGCGACCATCCACTCCGAGGTCGGGGTGGGCATGTACCGTGACCGATGTCTTGTGGTAGAGGGGTACCCCCCGTTCCCAGTGGGCGTGATATTTGTTCCCCTCTGGGTCCAGGATCGGTGCTGGTTCGGGTTGGTCCGCCTTGCGGAGGGCTTGCTCCAGGAACCCCAGGAGGTCTGCGCCTTGGGGGTGCGGCCCGGGCATGGCTTGCAGTGTGGCGGCCTTGGTGGGGTCGTAGGTGACCGCGGGCTCGTTGAGGATGTTGATGCGGGCGTGGGCTTCTGCAGGCGCCGGTTTCTGGGGACCGGTAGTTGGGGGGGCGGGCCGTGTCCGGCCCTGGCCCCGTCAGGCGTTGAGGAGGTCGATGACGCCCTGAGCTGCGGGTGCCCTGCGGTTCCGCTTCTGGGGCTGGGGTAGGGCCCATGCATTGTGGACTTCGCCCGTGTACTCGGTGCCGGTGAGGTGCTCCGTGTCGGGGGTGCACAGCTGCATGGGGACCATCTCACGACCGGCTTGGTCTCGCCAGAGTTCGATGGTGCGCCCCAGCTTCTTGTCGTTGGGGGTGGCCGGGTCCCACTTGACGTTGATCTTGAACCCCTGGTGGTCCCCGGTGACGCGGTACCGGTGCTTGACCTCCCCTGCGGCCCATATCCATTTGGAGGGGCCCGCGGCCGTGGGGTACTCGAAGGGCAGCTGCACCCGGGTGTTGATGGCGTATTCGGGATACAGGGCAGCGGCTTCCTCTTTGGTCCAGCTCTTCGGCTTGGCCCTTGGCTTTGGCGCGGGTTTGGCCTGTGTGGGGGCCTTGCGCTTCTGCGCACCTTGGCAGCGCCGGGCAGCGGGTTGTCCCCGTTGGGGAGGTGCGCCCTGGGGCCGCTGTACGGGTGCTTGGCCCGGTGCAAACACGGGGTGTTCGCGGGCGGCTGGGACGTCGGGCTTGGATGTGGGGACGGGGTCCGCCAGCTGGAACACTTGCTTGGTCATGAGGCCAAGCACTTCCTCGGCCTCCTGCAGGGCGTCGGGCGGGTCCGTGGGCCAGGTGAGGAGCCGGTGCCCGGTGCCTGCCCCATGGCGGCGCATGTGGGCCGTGTAGCGGGTGGCGTGGCGTGTCCACGCTGGGCCGCGTTCCGGGGGGAGGGGGCCTTCCGGCGCCCCCTGCGCCCAGTAGAGGGCGTAGTGCAGCGCTTCCCAGGCTGCCTCTGGGGCGTGGGGGATGCGTGCGGCGAGTCGCAAGCGGTCTCCTCCGCGTGGTGGGGGCGGGACTTCGCCGTTGGGGGCGTGTGCCGTTGCCCGTCTGACCTTGCCGTGGTCGTCCCATTCCACCGTCCACCAGGTGTCCCGGTGTTTGAGGATGTGGACCTCCGTGGTGGCCGGGGGGGCGTCCATGGCGTCCCAGCTGACGAGCTGGATGGGGCGGACCGCAGGGTGGGTCTTCGGGGGTGCTCGCATGTTGAGGATTTGGTGGATGTCCTCGGCGGTGGGGCCCGTGTCGGGGGCGTCATGCGCTGCTTGGGCTAGAGGTGGGGAGGGGCGGTCCTCCCAGAGGCGGGATGCGGACGCCGTGGCGTACATGGCTGCGATCAGGACGTGTTCCGTCAGCCCTTCCACCATGAGGTGGTTTTCCCCCTCAAGGTCTCGGGGGATGGCGGCTTCCGCCTTTAGGGTGAGGAGTGCGATGGCGCGTTTGGGTCCAGGTGTGGCGTGTGTCGGCTCATCTGGCGGGCGTCCGTCGGATGGGGTGTGGGGGGGGCGCTTCTGGAAGGGGGATGGTCCCACCGCCAGGTGCTCGACAAGGTGTAGTGGTATGGCGTGGTGGCGGTCCGCTGCGGGCAGGAGGTAGGGGTGTGGGTCTCCGGGCACCGTGCCGAGGAATATGCCCCCCCTGTAGGTAGGGGTGGGCAGGGGTTGCTGCAGAGCGCCTGCACATGGTAGCGCGCACCGAGGGTTGCAGTGGGTGCATGGGGCTGTTATGGGGTGCGGTACCGCGTACACGGTGAAGGGCCCTACCGCTCGCTGGATGTGGCGGGGGATGATGTTGCGGAGGTCCGCCACCCGTGCCGTGCGGCCTTCGCCATAGTATATCCAGAGCGTGTCCTCCAGTGCCATTTTGGGGCGTAGCTTGCGAGCCAGTAGGTTCAAGGTGCTTTTGTGGGTGGCCTCGGTGATGGTGCCGGGCCCAGCGTTAATGCGTGGGAGCAGGTGGCTTTGGTGTTGTGCTGCGGCCCGTCTGCGGGCGGTGTGGAGGGCGGTGCTGTCGGCGGGAGGGGGAGCGTGGTGGGTGGGCCTTTTGCGTGGGGTCGGGGCGACGTGTAGGGGGTGCTTCCATGCCGGGCGTGGGTGGTGTTGCGGTGGCTGGAGGCCAGGGTAGGTGGTGAAGGTGTATACGGTGATGGGGGAGCGCTCATGCGTGGCCTGGAGGTAGTAGTGGTCGCGACCCGTGTTGTGGGTGACGATGACGTTGGGCGTTGGTATGTCGTAGTGGAGTGCGGTATTGGGGAGTTGTTTGGTGATGCGTGCCGTCGCGTCCCCTGTTTTGGGGGCGGTGTCGTGGGGCACGAGGATGTGGACTGCCCACGCATCGTGGGCGGGGAGGTCGAGGTCCGGTAGGGTGGGATGAATGGGGCGTCCCCGGAAGTGTGCGAAAGCTGGGTTGTGGCGTGCCGCCGTTTCCTTGATGATGGACGGTGCCCATTGGGGTGGCGCCCCAACTTGCTGGGCCATGGCGGCGACGGCGCGGGCAATCGCCGTGAGGTCTGGGCCGATGCCAGGCTGGTCTGCCGGTGGTTGCAGGCCCCCTTCTGGTGCGGGGTGGTGCCACCATAGGGTGTAGCCCTTCTGTGTGTTATCGTGGGGGGTGTGTACGAGGCCCTGGTGGTTGGAGATGGCGGTCTTGAGGGCTTCCGCTGCCTCGCGGTGGAGGGTGCGCGTGTAGGCCCACACTCTGGTGGGGGGGGCCGCCCCGGTGTGGGATTCGGCCGTGGTGGGGGCCGGTTCGAGGGTGTGACTGGTGAGGGAGGGTCTGTGCAGCCCTTCGTGCAGGGAGGCGCACACGTGTGCCCACCTGTCCGCCCATCCCTGTTGGGCGCTTCCTGTGTCTGCTCCTGTGGGTAGTCGCACGATGACCACGTGCCAGGGGTGTGACCCCGGTACTACGGTGGGGGATGTGGTGTGCTCGTGAGCGTGTAGCCATACTGCGGTGTCCGCGTTCGCCGTCACGTAGTCCTCTCCTTCCGCTGTGTGGACGTTTTCGACGGCGGCCTCTCCCTCCAGGGTGAGGAGGAGGTGTGTGCCGGGGGGCTGCGCGTGCGTCTCCGCGTCCCGAAGCCACAGGTACGTGAGCGCCACGGCGCCGGGGAGGATTTCCCCCCACGTGAAGGTGCCTTCGGGTGATGCCCACTGTGCCCACACGTGGGGGAGGTGACGTTTGGTGAGCCGGTGCGGCATGCGTTCGGTGGTGGCGGTGGGGGGGTCCCAATTACATTCCTCCGGTGGGGGTGCGTCTGCGTCGTCCTCCTGGGGTTGGGCCAGCGGCAGCGCCTGTGCATTTGGTGCGGCGTCGGGTAATCCGCTGTGCGTGAGGGTGTAGAAGCCCTGGGGGGTGAGTTGGAGGACGATGTCCCACTTCGCCGTTTGCTCTGGGGACCACTGGTGGGGCCCGTCCTGCGGTCGGTGGAGGGTGACCTGGTGGCCCCATCTCCAGCTGTGGTAGGCGAGGAGGCTGAGGACGGTGTCTTGCTCCGGGTCCTCCACGCTTTCCATGTATGCCGTCATGTCGGTGACGTCGACGGCGTACTGGTCCTCCCATTCTTGTGTGGGGGTGCCTGGAGGGGGGGGGGGCGGTGGTGTACCTGTGGAGTCCCGGCCCCATGACGTCGGGCAGGTCGCGCTCGAGTGACGCCCGGTACTCGGCGGGCCCGTTGCTGGCTTCGTGGGTGGGGTGGTGGCGCCGCAGGGCGTTGGACAGGTGCGTCCAGGGCGCCCTCTCGTGGGGGGGGGGCCGAGGGGGGGCATTTTGCGGGTTGGGGTCTGCGGGGCTGCTTGCCGTGGGCTCGAGCTCCGGCGGGGTGAGGTCCATATGATGCTCTGTGTCCCCCGTGTGTTGGAGTTCCAGTTCTAGCAGGCTGTCGATGTCCAGGGCCATGGGGTCATCTTGCGTGTTCACGTGCTGGGGTGCTGCTTCATGGCACGGTGGGCGTGTGATGCTGGTGTTCGGGGCACGTGCGGCGGTCGGTGCGGGGTCGTGCGCCGGGGGAGGCGCGCCGTTTGGCGTGGCTGTGGTGTGTGGCTGCACGCTGGTGGCTGTCCTGGCCGGTGGTGTTGCCCCTGTGTGCGGTTCGGGTTGTGGCCGGTGGTGGGTGTTGAGCTGGCGCGAGGTGTGCGGGGTTTCCAGGGGTGGTGCTGGTGGGGTGGGGTGCGGAGTCGGCGGGGCGTGGCTTCGTTCCTGTGTTGGTGGGCTGTGGTGTCCCGTGCACGGGGGAGGGGGGTGCGGTGCGGTATGGTGGTGTTGTGCTGTGTGGTGGCCTTCCCGTTGGGGGGGGGGGGCACCGTGTCCAGGTCTGGTGGGGTGGGTTGTCGCCTGTGGTTTGTCCTCTGGTGTTGTGGGGCAGCCCCGCGTGGTCTCTTGATCGTTCTCCTGGTGTGTTTCAGTACGTGGCCTGTGCGGGGTCGGTGTGGCGTAGGGCCTGGGGTCCCCTGGGGCGGGGTGTGCGGGACTGGAGTGTCGCAACCAGGGGGGTGTGGTCGTGTGGTGCTTGGGGGTGCCGGCCCGCCGTCCGGTGGGCCCGTTGGTGTGGGGTATTGCGTTTGCGGGGTCCGGGGGTCGGTGGGTCGCGGCTGCTTGGGCGTGTTGTGGCCCCGGTGCGGTGCCCGCGGGTGGTGAGTGGCGGTGTGTGGTTGGGGTGTATCAATTCCACGCCGGGAGGGGGGCTATGTGCTCGGGTGTGGGGTGGGCCCGTGGTAGGATGCCGGCGGGTAGCGGGTGTCGGGGCCGCACTGTGGGTGGGTATTCCGCGGCGTCCCCCTGGTGCGTCCCGTGGTGGCCTCTGGTCGGCCGGCTGAAGGGGGTTTTTGGGGTGTACCGCATCCATGGGGGCACCATTGTGTGTTGGGGCGCCGCAGCGGTGGGTGCGGCGGGTTGTGGGGGTGGGGCTTGTGTCGGTGTCGACCGTGTGTTTGGCGGCGGTGTGTCGTGTGTCGTCCTCGGCGGCTCCTCTTGGTGGTCTGTTGTGGTGGTGCCTGGGGGGTGGTCTTGGGCTTTGCGGTTCCTGGGAGGGTGCGGGACATGCGGGGCTGGGCTGGCTGGGGGGGGGGGGGGGCGCGTGTGTGGGCTTGCGTGTTTGCCCTCTGTTCTCCCCGTGGCCCCTTCCTCTGCCTGTCCCTTACTCCTCTCTTTTCGCTGGCTTGTTTGGCTTTGTTTTTTTTTTTCGGGGGGGGGGGGGGTGGCTGGGGTGCTGTGCGTGGTTGTGGGTGTGTGCCGGTGTCGGCTCTCGGTTCCCAGACCGCCAGGGTGGGTGGCTGTGGCTCCTGGTTTGTGTCCGGGTGGCGTGGCCGGGCGTGGGCGTGCGTGTGGGTGTGTTCGTGGCGTGGGCTGATGGGGTGGTGGGCAGTGTGGGCGTGGTTGGGTTGTGTGGGTGTCGGGTATGTGTGCGCCGAAGGCGCAGTGGGTTGGGCTGGGGCACCGTGGGCGATGCAATGGGTGGAGGTGATGCTGGTGACGCCTACGGGGGGGTGCTGTAGGCGTCGGAACGGGTCTGTGTTGTTGACGTGGGTGCTTCGGGTGACGCGCCGGGCGGCGACGGGGTTGGTGACGTTGTTGATGTCATAGGTGACGGGGCGGGCGCCGGGGGGGCCTGCGGCTCCGGTGGTCGCTGTAAGTGGTGCAGTGGGTGGTGGCGCGACTGGTGGTGCCGGCGGTGAGGGTGCTGCCGGCGACGTCGATGGTGAGGGCGCTGTGGGTGATGTCATGGGTGGTGGCGATGTTGATGTGGGTGCTGCAGGTGGTGTGCCGGCTGGTGGCGCCGCTGGTACTGTCCCTACGTAGGGTGTTGCCGGGGGTGCTGTGGGCGGTGGTGTCGTCGGTGGTGCCGATGGTGAGGGTGACGTAGGCGATGCACTGGGTGACGGTGAGGCCGGTGTGTGCCGTAGGTGACGCGTTGGGCACGGGTGGTGGGGGGCCGGAGGGGGGTTTGCCGTTGGTGCAACGGGCGATGGTGGCGTTGGTGCTGCAGGTGGTGGCTTGGGCGCTGGTGCTGTTGGTGATGCCGACGGGTCGGTTTGTCTGCCTGTCTGCCCGCGGAGTCGGTGCCGGCGCTGGGCGGTTGCCTGTGCGTGTGTTGGTCGGTGCGCCGGGCGCTTGGTGGGCGTGGCCGGGTGCGGGTGTGCGTGTTGGTGTGTACGTGGCGCGGGCTGCGGGGGGTCTGCGGGCGTCGGGTGCGCTGTTGCCGTGCGTGTGGTGGTTTGTGTTGTCTGGTGGAGCGTGGCCGGTGTGTGTGTTGCGTGGGTGTTGTGGGGTCTGGTCGGCGTGGGTGGTGTTGGTGTGGGTGTTTGGGGTTGGCATCTTGAGGTCGTAGTCGATACTTCAGGTCATCCAGGGCGAGTCCATCGCTCTCTCGTTGGATAGTCTGGACCAGGGTTGAGTCTAGGTCCTCCCAAGGGATAGAGGTCAGACTACCGTCCACCATGTTGAGCATGCTTCCCCATCCAGGTTTCCCGATTGGTGTGTTGCGGCCCAGAGGCACGTAGATAGCCTCAGCAGGTAACTGGACAGAGGTGATAGTCAGCCTGTCCAGGAGGGTTCGCCAGTACTCATTGCCCCCATGGGCTCCCCAATCTTGGGAACACAGGACCATACGGGAACGTTCCAGGGCCACCTTGGTCAGGACCTTCCCCAGTTCACTGAACCAGGAATTGCCGTAGGCCATCACAAAAGAGGGCCAGTAAAATTTGTAGCTGCAGTTTTTCCTTTTGCTGCAGTAGATGTCCAAGACATGTTGCTTGTCGCTGGCGAAAACCTCCACGCTCGGGTCTTCTCTGGAGTAAACCAGCTCCTTCAGACCTTGGTCGAGGACTTCCCTCAGTAGTTGATAGTCCTCAGTTTCTGAGGCCGCCATCATGTTGGAGGGCTCCTCCTTCGATACCCTCAGGTAGCTCGAGGTGTGTTCAGACTTCTCCAGTGGCACGGACTCCCTGCCATCACCATGGTCCACGTAGAGGAGGTAGGGGGCTTGCAGCGTTAGGGATTGTATCTTGGTGTGCTGTACGAAGAAGTCGATACCCAGTACCAAGTCGAAGGCCTCGGTGTCCATCACATAGAACCGATGGGCTATAGTTCGGGAGCCCATGGGCACCTCCACTTCACAGTCCCCGCAGCTGTGTACCACATGTCCATCCCCCATTCGGATAGCCGCAGTAGGCATGGTGTTCGTCAAGCTCCCATGAGGTAAAATTTTCTTAGCCACTATAGATATAGTGGCTCCGGTATCCAGTACCCCCAGGGAATTAACGTCCCCCAAGTCGGATACGTACCCAGAACACCAAGTCCAGGGGCCCACCAGAGCGTCCCCGTCAGAATTCTGCGGGACATGTCACCTCGCACCCCTTGTTCCGGACTTTGCGGGCCATCCGCATGAAGCAGGTTCTCTTCTTAGCTTGGCCATCGTCACGACCTTCATGTTCTTTCTTGGCCCCTTGCTCTTGTTGGGCCTGAGTCTGCGAGCGTGTGGTCGGCCCAGAACCAGACTGCCCTCCAGAGGGCTCGGAGTTCCCCCCTGGATTAGGGTTTGGGTTGCCTCCGGACTTGTCATGGTTCTTGTTATCCTTATCTTGCTGGCGGTCAGCGCCTCCTCCTCGTCCACCTTGGCTCTTGTCTAGGCCTTTCCCACGGCCTTTCGACTTGCCTTTGCCAGAGTCGTTCTTGTCCCTGCCACCGCCCTTGCCAGAGCCCTTGCCAGAGCCCTTGCCAGGATCCTCGCCGTTGAGCTTTGCCGACAGGCGTTGCTTGTGGTAGCACTCATCCTCATAGTGCTTGCGCTTCCCACAAAAGGGACAGGTAATAGTACACCTGTAATGATCCGGCATCGTAGGCTTGCTGCTGGTGTTGGTCTCCTGCTTTTGTCCCTGGACCACGAAGCAATCGCGCTGATCGCAGTCGGGGGCGTGCTGCAGGTGACCATGCTCGTCTCTGGCGTCTCACCAGAAGAGCTCCTGGACATTGCCCATGATACGGGCGTGCTTGGGGGTAGTCCCCTGTCGGGGTCTGGGTCCCTGGTACCCTTTGCCATGGCTCCCTGAGCCTCCTCCTCCGGGACGGTAGGCATCCAGATGCTGGTCGCTCTCCTTCTCCAGCGCCAGCTCCAGGAGCAGGACAGACAAGTCATCGTAGGTGAGGGTCCTTGCCTTCCTCTCAGCCGTGGCTCGGCATTCATCCCACACGGAGGTGGGGATCTTGGCCACGAGCCAGAACAGCAGCTTGTCGCTGCCGTAAGACCCCGGGGTCAGCCGCCCCACCCAGTGGTCCAGGTCTGCAAGCAACTCTGTGATGCAGGCCGCCATGGGGTTGTTGGGTAGCATTCCCAGGTTCTGTATCTCCGTCCTGATGGGGAGGTCTGTCTCGTAGGAGGGGTACTGCCTCTTCAGGGCCACAAGAACCTCGGCAAAGGTGGCGAACTTCGTCACTATCTGCTTTACCTGCTTTTCCAGGTATTTTGTCTTGCAACATTGCAAGAGCAGATCGCATTTGACCCTGCCACTGGCATGGGTCTGGCCGGTCATCCTCAGGAAGCGCCAAAAATTCCCGGCAAACCGGATAGGTCCTTCCCGGTGAATTCCGGTAGGTTGACCACGATCTTCAAAGTGGCAACTGCTTTGGCATCCTGAGAACGCCGACGTCAGCTCTTCTTCTTCTTCTTCTTCTTCTTTGTCCTGGGATAGTCGAGGTCCTCAGGGTCATCATCGTCTGAAGGGGAGGCTGACGTAAGGGAAGGCGGCTCATCGTCGGAGGGGTCGCCGCCTAGGTCACTGGAACCGTAAGGCTCAACGTCGACCATAGCCCTCAAGGCTGTAAGTCCAAGCTGGTCCAGCTCTGCTCTGGTGGAGTTAGCCACGTGGCTGTATGGCGGCTGGGCGTTCTTCGGTGCAAAGGGGCTCCTGGGCACCACTGCAGGCGTAAGCATAGGTCGGCTCCTCACTCCTCCAAGAGTGTGGCTCAGCCCAGCCACCAGGTGGTTAGCCTGCAGGCGATGGGGAGAGGCTCCCAGGGTCGTAGCTGACCCTTCGGGCGGAATCAGGGGCTCTAGCTTCCCTCTAATCCCTTGGGTAATGTCCCCAACCAGGTCCTTAGGCGCTCCACGTACGGCTTCTCTCAGTTCAGACCTGGTCAGGGAACGGTTGGACGATCACTCCATCCACTACTCTTGCTCCTGCACGTCTCAGGGCCTCTCCTTAGCTCACTCAGCGTTGCATACCCAGGTGCTGGCATATGATAGCCAGGCTCATACGCTGCATACCAAGGAACATCAGCCACATAGGCTCCCGTAGCGGGTAGAGGATGGTGATAATCCGCCGCATACCAGCGCGGCGCAGAACTTCAGGCCACTGGCTCACTGGCAGTAGTTGCCTCTGGAAACGCAGTGGCGGATGGGTCCACACCATAGGCAGGATAGGTAGGCATGCCAGTAAAGCCTGTGCCCTCAGCCATAGGCGGGGTGTTTATGGGTGTGGATGTTGCAGCAGCTGGGTCTGGAGTTGGGAGTGTGGTGGTTGTAGGAGAGGGTGATGCGTGGAGGCCAGAGGCGCTTGGTGCGCCCTCGAAGGTTTGCTCCCTCGTTGGGGCGTGCCCATGGTCCACTCCTTCGTCTGCCATGCCTTCTTCTGCATCCTTCTCTCTCTCCCTCTTTCTCTTCACAGGGTTGGTGTCCACCTCCTCGACTGACAGGCCCCTGAAGGCCAATTGCAGTCCCTCCAGCGAATCGGCAGCCACGTCCACTGGCCCATGTAAGGGCACCGAAGGTACAGCGCCAGGTTCTCCAGGTCCAGGCACTACAGGCGCTGGCATTGCTGGTGCCTCAGGCGCCGTCTTCACGTCGGTGTCCTCCTTTGTGTCCATACTTCTCTTCGCCCTTCTTGCACAGGACACGCAGTGGATGTCTGCCTCTTGCTACCCGAAGGTTTATATGAGTCTTTCAGCTCTTATTGTGCCTCTCCTGCTGCTTGCTGCTGGTATAGGGTTCCTGCTGCTTGTTTTTGATGGAGAAAATGTTTTGTGGATGAAATACAACCAATACACGATAACCCAAGCCAGAGATGAGCAAGTAGAAGTCAAACAGAATCAAAGCATGAAGGGCTGCAGTGGGAAAAGAGTTAGATAATAAAGATATCAATAATAGACTACAGCAATAGACAGTCCATGCAACTTTGATCAAAATATTTTACATGATTGAGAAAGACTGATTGGAAAACTGCCCCCAGGGCTCACACTCCATATAGTGCCATCCTGAGATGTGCACTCTTTTGTTTTGGGTCCCATAGGTGCTGAGGTGGCATGGCTTGTGCCGCTGAGGACACTGCCATGTCACATGGGATATTCCTACTTAGCTAGGCTGACTGGGAATTGAACCCAGGACCTCTTAAAAAGAGGTGCCACAGCCCCCTAGGGTGCAGACCACTAGGACAGCTAAGCATTCATGAGAAAACATAGATAAATCTATAGGCTCTGCCCCAGTATGTCAGTGCCTCAGTGAGTCAGGAAATGATGTTTTAGCTCACATTGCTTGGGGATTAAGGGGTCCACACAACATCCTGGTTTAGTGTTTGGTTCCATTGGTCGAAATGTGTTATCACCCATTGTTGGTCAGGCCAATACTAAGATAAGAATGCAGGATAATTAAGAGCATCTCTAATACAACTAAAGTCTACTCTAAAGCAATGCAAACGCACTTTTTCTTACTTCAGGTTTTGAGGGATTTAATCTATTTTTTGGGAATTTTCACCGTTTATGTGGGATATTGGAGTCATGTGGAGATCCTGACCCTAGTGTGTGCGTAAGGAGCCCCCCCAGCAGCTGTCCTGGGTATCCGCTGCCATGCTTGGGTGTCATCGAGCCCCCCCATGGTTTGCTGTAAGGAATGGGGTGAAGCGGTACCCTGGTGCCCATGGCCCAGAGGGCAAATGTCTGTCCTCCCCCGTCACCTACGCCTATTCCCCGTCCTGCTTGAGGGGATAAAATTTATCCAATCCATTGGGAACCGGCATGGGGCCGATCCCGTCCCTAACCTTCCCAATGGATTAAATCGATCAGGAATTTTTATAATTTTAATTTAATGACTGAATCGTGCAGGAACTCCATTAAAAACGATTACTCTGACCCGATTTCTAGCCGCCGTGAAAATGCCCCCTGTTGTTGCCTGCGCGCGCTTCAGCGTCGTCTTTCCGTGGCGAGTTTGTTTTGAATTTTTCACCTGCACCTTTGAGGTTGGAAAGGAGGTTAGGGGCTGGATCTGTAGGGTTTTTCATGTACTTTCATCTGGTGTATTCATCAGTATTTTTCCCGGTCGCGTTTGGAAGAAAATCCACGCGCAAGCTTTTCCATCAAGAGACCAAGTTCTTGGTTCTCATGGACCATGAGTTTGTAGGGGACTCCACATCTCCCCCCTTTGCCTTCCCTTCATGCCCGTTTCACATGGGCAGATGGCTTCCTTTTGGGGAAGCGGCTTACAGGAATGTTTTGGGACACATGTGGGTGCGAAAAACCCAAGTCAAAATCTTGCGCAACCGCTAACTTTGTGTTCTTGTGAGCATCAACGTAAATAACTTAACAAAATGCTCACAGGACCCATAGCCCGAGTAAATATTCGATTTTGAAGCTAACTCAACGATGGCTCCACGCAATTCAATGCGTACCAAAATATGGTTGCTAGAAAAGACAACTTTTGATGTAAAATGTGGCAAAAATGGCCGTGGCGTCAAGGCTGGTTCTCGAAGCCAATGGCGAGATGAGCCTGGAACCCAGGCAATATAGAAGCTAGAGAGCACAGAGAATATTGTGCATAGCTTGTTTGAATTTTCCAAGCTTATCTACTATCTTGTATAATATTGCCTTGTGAGCACGCGCGCCAATTCTGCCTTTTGCACCCGTGCCAATATGCATGCATGAATGAGTTGGGATCCAAGGGAGGACTTGAACCATAGTAAGTATGTTTGTAAACACTTACTGTGTGTCCTTCACTTTGGGTATATGGCATATTATATGGGCTTCAGTGTCCCATGGGTATGTATGTCCCAATATTGGCATTTTGGCCATTTCTCACACTTTCCGTGTGCGCCAAGGGCCGAAGTGTTAAAAATGGTTCTCTTGTGCTTCAGACCCGAACCAATGTTGATAAAGGGACTTAAGGCTTTGGGCTGTCTCCATGTAAAGAGCCCAACGTCCATCTCCCTTGGGGACCGGAGATACAATTCTTGGAGTATAGACTTTTGGGACTACTAACCCTCTTTTTTGCCGCAATGGCACCAGACTCCATCTCCCCCTTAATGTTCGCCCCGGGGTTGTTTGCGCCCGTTATCCAAGCTTAAGAGCGAAATGGAAAGGAGACATAAATGCGCCTCGAATAGGGTATGTCGCCATGTATCCTCACCTTGGGATGGGAAAGCCATGGGTGGGCCAAAAGGGGGTATGTTGCCATTTGCCATTTTTCGTGTACCATTGTTTCTGCTGAGGGGGGAAAAAACACAGGCGACGTCGAGCGTTGACATGGGGCATATATCGGGACCTACGTCCCATGTGTCTATAGCAAATTTGGTTAGATCATTGCGAGCCATGACCATGCAGATATGGGATTGTGAGTGTGAGCCGTTTGGGCCAATTTTCGCTTTTTTTGCCATTTCAGGCCAAGTTGGGAACACCATATCTCCATGGGGCATGGGACCTAGCCGGAAGCAAAGTGTGATTCTTGTAGCATATGACCAAGGGTCAAAGGCCCTAGGTTTCCGTATTTGCATCTCTGGCCTAGCTGGAGTCATGCAACCTATGGTGCGTGCCACGTTGCCAAATTTTGACTTTCTTGCTGTTTTCTGCCCCGTCGCGTGACCATCCCCTCGGAGAACAGTAAGCAGCCAACGTGTTAGCAAGCCCAACCCCGATGCACGGGGCCAAAGGGGATATCAAGGCCCGTCAATCAAGGGTTGGCGTGATGAGATCGCCACGAAAGCCAACCCTAGTCGGCAACCCAAGATGGCCAATTTTGCCAATTTTGGCATCCTGACCCCACGTGGAGATCCCGTGGCGCCAGGATAAGGAATCTGGGGGAACCAAGTTGCATAGGGCCTCAAGGGATTTTGTACTCGCAGGGTACAGGTTTGGTTGCTTCGCCCCTGCCCTCGTATGGCCCGGCCGACGGGTCAAGTTCGGGCCTTTTTGAGCCAAAGTCAGGATGGGCTGAAACAGCCCATTTTCAGCCTGCAACTTCTAGGGGATAATGGCGGGGCCATATCTGGGGCACAGAGGAGGGTTGGGACCTGCAATCAAAAGAGCATAGGAAGCCACTGTTCGTTGGCCGTGGAGCCTTTTAGCTCCCAGAAACGTACCCGTGGCTGCTTAGGATGCCTCTCCTTTGGCAGGGGTCCAGGGTTAAGTTTTCGCAGGTCAGTGGGTTGTGTTTGAACCCCCGTACCTGCATGCCACCGAGGACGTGGGACCTAGGGATAGAGTATGGCTGGGGACTGAGTGTCTATTGCCCTGAGGCACCCTGACCCCAGTTCATGGCTTAACCCACCTGTGTACATACCTTGATGTGTTTCTGTTCATACCTTTGTTTTGCTTCAGAGTGCCAAGCATCCTAGAGCACTTTGTTCTATCAGGATGCCCCTGTGAGCGCAGTGCTTTGCCTGCCTGCTTGCTTGCGTGTGCGGCGCAGCGTCCCGTGGCCAGGCAGCCCCGGCGGAACATGTCATGACAAACGCCTTTGCTGCAGGTCCTTTGTTTCATAATTGGAAGTGAAGAGGTGAAGTAATTCCTGCAATGCGAGGTTGCTAGGTGTTTGAGAATTGCTGTAATTCACGCGCGCATGCTAACATGCACACACACATAAAGCACTTACACGCTTCCTTCCTTCCGTCCCAGTTGTGTTAGTGCAAAGGTTGTGTGCAGGAACAGTTTTTGAACAGTCTTTTCTCTCGGTGGGTTCATTTGAGTTTGGTGTAGGTAGGGCATGCCATTAAGGCGTTGTCTCAAATCCACAGCCACCAATGGTCATGGACAAGGACAACACCAGAATCCAAACCACTCTCCATGCAGGTTTGTTGCTAATAGCGGGCTGGTTCAGGCGGCACCTTATTTATTTGCCTTTGCTGTCACTGATTCAATTGTGGCAGTGCAAACTCTGAAAGGTCTGCTCCTGACAACATACACATAACTGACCTCACAGCACCCTTGCACAGCTGTTGCACCGTTGTTGTCTTTGCTTCGGGCAGTGCCCATGTGATTGCATTTTTTACTAGGCTGACATTCAGCTAATACGTTAGCCTCTGGGTGCAGCAACACTCAGTTTTCGTCTTTGCTGGCACATGGACTACAGGCTAGAACAGGAACTCAGTGTGATCAGTGTAGTTGGTTGATTCACGTTCCCTGCAAACTACAATGCTGCTCGCAATTAGGAGAAAGCCGCACCACGGTGGCACTAAGGAGAAAGCCACACCACATCTCGAGCTACTTCAGTCTTTCCCACCGGCATGTAGTGGAGTCGCCGCTCCCTACACCGCCCGCCCCCCACCCCAATGGCCCTGTCACCCGGCGTAGGGGTGTGGGTAAGCGAGGAGCCAGGGGAAGCCAAGCAGCACCAAGAGAGCAAGCAAGCCACGAGAGGGCGGAGCGAGAGACACACCAACAGAGCGCGCACCGGGGCCATGGGTGCCAACGCCGGGGCGTGCATCCGTCCAGACCCGGCGTGTGTCCGTGGTAGGGGGGTGTAATTGCGGCCCTCTGTTAGATCGCAGACCCGGCGTTGTCACAGGCTCAAGGTGCACGGGCGTGCGCATTGTCTGCCATATTTTTTGCTTACGATTTCTGAATCGCTTTCCAAGTTCTGCACATATTTGAGCCTATTATGTATATTACTCCTTGTTAGATGTCGTCTTCTTTCCTTTGTTTAGGGAGTAAGGACCATGTATTGCCACTTGTTCCTGTAGTGCCACTTCGACCGATATTTATTGTTGATTTCCTTATTATTGTGTTCGCGACTTGGATACTATTTTGGGACTTTGGAAATTTTTTTTTCCTAAACACAAGTACGGGGCTACCGGTTGGCAACCATACGAACATAACGCCGTGCCCCTCGTTGTCTAACACGCCGTAAACGCAAAGAAAACCGCGTCAAGCAACCTGTAAAACACGGAAAATGTTTTTTCGTCACCCGCCACGTCCCTGCCCTCAGTCCCTCATGCCCTAGTTTGTTCACCTGTACCTTCCCCTCCCGCCCGTGCCCACCCTCGACGCTTCTGCCTCCTTTTTGCTGCAGGTGGAATGTACGCGCGTCAAGTTCAGGACCCCGAAACCACAAAGGCGATACCATCCACGACACTGTCACCATCAGGGTAACATGTAAGGCAGTGATGCAGACATGGTTCTGCTGCCTGCAAGTGTGCGTGCGTTGGGTATTGTATAATTTATTTCATTTCGAAAAGCCAAAAAAATATTTTAACAAATTTTGCAGCGGTTTTCAAGCAGGAGAAACCAAGCAAACACGGGCAACAAACGAAACAAGGCAGCGGGACAGGACACAACAGCACCACACGGCAGCGGAGCACCACGGCGCTCAGCACAGGGGAGAAGGGCACCAAGGGGGAACAGGGCCGCACAGCAACACCGCACAGGGCAGGGAGGACAGGGAACGAGCGGCACGACACTCCACTATGCAGACGGCACAAAGCACAGCGGCGAACAACAGCACGCAGCAACACAGCACGGCAAAAGACACACAGCGCGGGGAGAGAAGACAAAACACAGCGCCGGAAGGCACAAGACCCCATGACGACGGCCAGCGCCGCAGGGCACGACACAGCGCGCAACAGCACCAAACACAGCAAAACAAAAAAACGCAGCGCACAACAACACAACGCCAGGCGGCACAACGCACAGCCACACGGCGCAGCACAGCACCCAGGGACACACCACAGCACACCACTGAAACACGAGACCAGGAGCCACCAGGACCCACCAGGAGACAGCAGAGGACAGCCTGGCCCAACAGCAAACACCCCAACACAACAGGCAACAACACAAAGCACCAGCCAGCGCCACAGGGGCAAGAGAGCACCGCACAGAGAGCAACGATGCAGGCACACCAGCACAGCACCGCACAAGGGGCGCCGCGAAACGGAAGGGGCCCAGAAACACGGCACAAGGAACAACAGCACCCGGACCACAGGCAGCACAGCAGGACGACACAGCACCGCGCCCAAGGATAGACAGAGCACAACAACGTGTCACAGCAGCAGACGAGGCAAGACGCGACCCAAGCACCGCAACGAAACAAACAACACAGCACAGAACCAAGAGATGCATCACAGCACAACAGAGCACAAAACGGCACAGCGCAGCAGAAACCAGCACAGGAGCGCAACGCGACAGGGCCACGCCGAAGAGCAAGACGCACCACGGCAGAGCACCACAGAGACTGAAACAGCCCGGAGCACCACGGAAAGGCACGGAACTACGCAAAAAAAAAACCAGCAGAGAACGCAGCAGCGGACAACAGCAAAGCACAACAAAAACAGCACAACAAGACCCAGCACAACACCGCGCCGGACAACACGGCACAAGAACCCGACCAGACACAAGCACGCCACACAGCAGCGGGCAAATCACATAACACACCACGGACCGCAGCACAACACGGCAACGAACAACACAGGGAACCACAACCAGCCGGGGGGGGGGGGTGGAAGCACAACCAGCACACACCCGACAAGCAAAAAAAAAACGGGGGACAGCAGCCGGGGGGCGGGGAGGCGGCCAACACCACACGGCACCCCACAACGGGGCAAAACACCGCACCAAAGAGAGCAACACGACACACACCAAGGCAAGGCAAAACAGCACAACAAGACCCGGCGCAACAGGACAACCTCACCACAGCACCCAAGGGCAACGACAGGCCGCAAGCACCGCCGCAGAACAAGACCAGAGGACAAACCACACAAGCAGGCACCAGGGGCAGCACGGGGAAGAGAAACGCCGCCAGCACGGCGCCACCGGACAAGCGCAACAGAACAGGTAACAACAGACAGAGAGCGGGCACAGGCGAGGAGCAGCGAACAAGACAGCGCAAGCGCAAACTTGCCCCCGCCGGAGCACAACGCCAGGCACCGCACAACCCGCACACCACGGTAGAAAAAGAAAAGGAAACAAAACCCCAAAAAAAACAGAAAAAACAAGAGAAAGGCAGGAAAAAAAAACCGCGTAGGGGGCGGGGGGGGGAGAGAAAAAAAAAGAGGGGGGGGGCACAAGACGCCAAGGCCCAAGGCGACCTGCAGCGGAAAACACCGAACGCAAGAGACAACGGGGGCGAAAAAAAAAGGAAACCACAGCAACAACCACAAGCAGCGCAACCCCAGCCCGGAGGGGGCCGAGCAGACAAACAGAGCACTGAGACCGGCCACAGGACACGATGAGGCACACCAAGACGCGCCCAGGAGGCTGTCCCGCCCGACCCAACCAAGAGGGGCACGCACACGCACACACGCAGGGATTCCGGGCGTGGTGTTCTCCGACCCGAAAGGGGCGGTGTTGGCTTCCACACGAAACAGCCCCGGTGCACCGGCCGAGTCCCCCGTCGAAAGAGGGACGGTACGGGAAACCGGATGCGTTAGTGACCGGCCCCACACACGCAAACCACCGCAGCGCACGCAGCCCAAGACCGACGCCGGAGGGACCCTCCTGGGACAGCCCCATCGCGGGGCCACAAACGCATACAACACGCAGCGAGGCCACCGCCGCTGCCTCAGCAGCGGCCAGGGGCAGGCAAAAGAAGCCCGGTTCTCTGCCGGCCTCCACGTGCCCCGCGCAGCCGCACAGTAAATCCGGGGGCGCAAGCCCCCGGGTTGAAGAAAGGCACCCCGGCGTCGGGAAAGACGACCGGAGCGCCGAGAGCGACCGGAGCAGACAAGGCGCGGCGCACCAAAGTGGGGCCGGGAGGCACGTCAGAGAGGCACGGGGCCGGCCACAATGAAGGCAGACGGACAGGTGCCAAGCAACAACGGCCACCGGGTGCCACAAACCCGGACAGCGCGCAGAAACCCGAACAAACCACGGCGCAGGAACACGTGCCAGGCAATACCTAACCGACACACGGCAGCCAGGAGTGGCAGGGTACAAGCGGAGCGCGCGCACAAACCCACAAACACCACAACACCCAAGCCAGGAGTGGCGGCGCGCAGCCAAAAGCCAAGCCAAAGCACACACACGCACACCGCACGGCCCAGCCAGGAGATGCGGGATACAAGCGGAGAGCGCACACAAACACACACACACCCCAACACCCCAGCCAGGAGTGGCGGGGCGGAGCCAAAACCCGAGCCCAAGCACACACACCCACACCGCACACCCCAGCCAGGAGTGGCGGGGTACAAGCAGAGCACGCACAGAAACACACACACACCCCAACACCCCAGCAAGGAGTGGCGGTGCGCAGCCGAAACGCGAACCCAAGCACACACAGCCACACGGCACACCCCAGCTAGGACTGGCGGGGTACAAGCAGAGCGCGCACACAAACACACACACAGCTTAACACCCCAGCCAGGAGCGGCGGGGTGCAGCGGAATCACGAGCCCAAGCACAAACACCCACACCGCACACCCCAGGCAGGAGTGGCGGGGTACAAGCAGAGCGCGCGCACAAACACACAGACTCCCCAACAGCCCAGCCAGGAGGTAGGTAGGGTAGGTATCTTCGGGAGCTCGGTATGCCTCCTTTGACATTGCAGGAAGAAGGTCTTACCAAGGGGACATCCTGTCCCTCCCACTGCCCTATGTCAGGTGCCTCTTGAGCCGCTCCCGCATGTGCTTGAGAAGGCATTGTCGCGCCCAGCCGGTCCATGTGTCCCAGGTGGGAGGGTGTCCCCACATGTGTCCATGGGTAGGGCCACATGCCCCCTCCTTTGGGCGGCAGCTCTGGGGGCTGCCCAGCTGTGTGGAGTATCTCTCACCACAAGGGGTATTGCTCCCGCTAGTCTACGGTACGACCGCCTCACTCTTGTGGCTTGAGTTGCGGGGCCACTCTGCTTGGCAGGCGACCCCTTCCTGGACTGTGTACCGGCTCGCCTGTCACCGGTTGCTTCCATGGCTCCGGGTGACGTTTGCCGTGGTCCCCGATGCAGCCTGGCCGGGCTCGAACTAGTGGCTTTGGAGTACCGCTCCTGCCAGTGGCCCGGTGGGTCGGCTGGGTCGCCCCAGTGCGTCCGACCCATGGGGTGTTGGTTCTTTCCTGTCCCTCGGCCGCCCTACGTGTGTGCAGTGTCCTGGGCCGCTTGGCTCCTGTTCACCGGTGTGCCCGCGCGGTTTGCTGTGTTGCGTCTGCGGTGTCCTGGGCCACTTGGCTCCTGTTCACCGGTGTGCTCGCTCGGTGTGTTGTGTTGCGTCCGCCGTGTCCTGGGCCACTTGGCTCCCGTTCACCGGTGTGCGCGCTGTGTGCGGTGCGTGTGTGCCATGGGTGGTTGTGTCCCTCTTCTCCCCCCCCTAATTTTCGTTTTTTTCTTTTTTTTGATGGAAAAGGAAGAAAAACAGGGGCGCGCGTACACTGCAGGCACAGGCACAGGCAGCTGGTGCGGCGGTGCAATAGTGTTGTGTCCTCTGGCGTGTGTCGTCGGTGCTGTGGCGGCGGTCGCGCCCCAAGGGGTGCGGCTCGCGCGTCCTGATGTACACGTGCTTGGGCGAGGGTGGGTTTGGTTAGGTGTCTCTTTGCTTCTGGAGCTGGCTGGTTAGGCGGCTGTGTGGGCTGTGGGTGTGGGCTGTGGTTACGTTGTTCCCTCGGCAGGCCTGGTTGGGAGTCAAGGGTTAGCGGTTTCTGGGTGTGACTCGGGTTTGATTCGTGTTTGGGTTTTGGCTCGGTTAGGCGGTTGCGACGGTAGCGGGCCTGGGTTCGGTGCCTTAGGGCGTAGTGGTGCCCGTTGACGTGTGCGTTGGCGTCCTTCGGCGTCCGGTTTGTTTGGTGACTTCTGGGCGGGGCCTGGCGTGGCGCCCCGTGGTGGTGGTTTGCTAGGTAACGCGGTTAGGTGGCGGCGCCGCTGGCCGGGGGGTCAGGCGCGTCGTGTTGTGTGGTGCGCAGGGCTCCTGGGGTGCTGTGGGTGCCGCCGGTGTCGGTGCGCCGACGCTTGTTGGGTGGTGAGGGGTTGTGTGTGTGCGGGGCTGGGCTTTGGGTGATGTCCCACAGGCGGATGCCGTCTCGCTGTGTCTCCTGGAGGGTCTCCCGCAGGCGCCTGAGGACATACGGGTGGTCCTGGGGCGCGGGGAGGTTGCGGGGGTGGACTCCCAGGGGGTGGAGCGCATCAGTCAGCATGGCTTCCCATGCGGCCTGCGGCATCCACCCCCCCTCCGGCCGGAGGCGGCAGTTCTCCACCGACCCCTTGCGGGGCCGATGGACCAGGCCCTCGAGGGAGGGCTCTCCCCGGGCCCACTTTCGCAGCTCCCAGAGATGCGTGTCGGTCCAGCGCTGCCACCACTGTTCCTGGGCGGGCCTGCGGTCTTGGGCGGAAGAGTGGGTGTGGGTGGGTGTGACAGGGTCGTGGGGACCGGTGGCGGTGGCGGGCCTGGGGGATTTCTCGTAGTCCTGTTCCGTGGGGGTGCGCGGGGAGTGGGGGCGCGCGCGGATTTGGACCCGCAGGTGTGCGCGCAAGGTCTCCGCCTCAGGGTTGGGCGGGGACTCGCGGCGGCGGCGGTAGCGGGGCATGCGCTGTATGTGGGCTGTCATCGAGGGTTGGAGAAAGATGTCCTTGAATTATGCCCTAGATATTTTGATGTATTCCTGCAGGTTTTGTAGTTGAAACCCCAAACCAAAGCAGCAAGTAGAGCAAGGACAGGATGTGGATCGAATCAATGATTGGTTTTGGAATCCAGTGTAACACAGAAGGGCTGCAGATAGACAAAGCAGGTTTATACACAAAGATTCAATCACAAATGGATAAAACAAAAGATTTTATATGAAAATTGGTCTGACTCTTGCCTCAGAGGTTGTATTAGGCACTTCATGTGCACTCTCTTGGGTGAAATGGTGCTGGTTAGGACTGAGGGGCAAAGATGTCAGGACCACACAGAAAATGACTTGGCCAAGCAACTGAATTCAGAAACAATTACAAAGTAGGACCACAATAAGTGATAGAAACAATTGAGTATAGGGGTCTTCGGGTGGGAGACCACTAGGCTTAACCTCCAAGGCCTAAAGCAGGAAATGCCTGATTTATTTCGGTATATCCTCCATGAAGGAAGGTAGCTCCGCTCAGTTGAGTGGTAGGGGTGAACTTCATGGGGGGGCTAGGGTCACAACCCTAGTTACTTTGAGAACGTGTACTTTAGGCAACAAAAAAGAGATAAACACTTAAGTTTGTCTTAGCATCAACAAAGGGTTTTAAGGGGGTTTAGCCTGGATCAAGCCCTCCAAGAAAGACATGGCAGTGACTTCTTCTTACTCCCCCCTGGAGTACTAGTTAGCTAAGCTAGTAGGACCAAGGAAAAAGGCTCTAATATTCCCAAAGTTACCTCAGAAAATGCATCAAACTTACCAAAAACATCCTCATCACTTCATATAAGCCTAACACACTGTAGGTACCCTTGAAAAACAGTGTAATGTACCGTGAATGATGTCCATTCGATGGGGCATTCCTCAAAAGTCGCCGGCGTGCGACGAAAGCTTTTGTAAAAAGTTTGGGGGTAGTGGGGTTGAACCCAGGACTCCCTCCCTAGAGCACATATGCTTGCCCACTAGGGTACAGTCGAACGCTCTAATGCGGACAGCTATCGCTATATAAACAGCGTTCTAGTATACGTCCTGACCAAGGGCCAGGGCGGAGCAATACTCCCAATGGAGGACACAAACCCCCAGGAGCTGGAAAAAATAGAAAATGTAACCAGCAGGGAGTGATTCCTGCGGTTTAGCAGAAGGGGTTGCGATTTAGCAAGTGAAATCGTTAAAAATCGACGAAACCACGCGGGAAATCCTCTTTTTGACACATAACTCAAAGTCGCAGACAAGCGCAAAGGAAGCGGACTCCAAGAAAAGGGTTGCGCAAGCGTAAACGGCTTTTGGAAAAGAAGGTATGAGCCGTAGTTTTTAAAGTTTTCAAGGAAATCTTTGCAAAGTTGCATCAAAATTTTTATAAACTTCAGAGTCAAGTATTCAAATTCAGCCCACACCACAGAGCAGGTCAACAACCCATCTCTCAAATATGTCAGTGTCACCTCACACTCACGCATTGCGTTCGTGTTGGTTGTTTCGTCAAAACGTTAGGGTTGTCAACGCTGTGCTCGTTGGGGGGTCGGGTGTTCTTCTCTCGTGCTCTGCACAGGTAAAAACAGGAATGAAAGGTATGTGATGCGAATGGAGCGCGCAGCGCGCACGTAGAGTTAGAATATGCGCTGTGCTCGCGATGCATGTGCCTAATCGAGGCATCCACACGCTGTGACGCTTTACCTGTACCCCAAATTCACCCTTGTTTTCTTCTTCACAGGTAAGTAAAGAAAGCGTTTGTTCGTGTGCGGCCGTGGCGTTAAAGTAGGGTTGCTTAAAACGCTTAGGCTTGTTTTGTGTTCGTTTCAATTCGGCATTCACATGATGCATGGTGAGTAAGGTAGGCTAGCCCAGGAGGAGCTCACCTCCTGGTTGAGTCAGGGGTTCAGCCTCCCTTCCCTGCGTGCACATGATGCATTAAAGGGTAGGCCACGCGAATTGCGCACGGTAAACCTTGTTTAGGTTACCCAGATGCTCCTCGGTACGTTCTGTAAGAGAACCTGAGGAGTCTCTTAAAGCTTGCTTGCTTGACAGGGGAGCTGATCCGTCAGCGTGTTTGCGGACAGTGTATTATAGGTCACACTGAGAAGGGTATAATACCTGGAGTGTGGCTTGGTTCCTCCGCCGCAAACACCCCTTCATTTGCCTCTGTTGTACAGGTGGGAGAGGTGAAGGGTGATTGGTGCACGCAGCAGCTGCCTTCGGCGGCTATCCATTTTTCTGCCCCAGCAAAACAGGGGCGCTGATCACAAATCAAATCACTGTGCCTCAGGCAGTACTGGCGAGGGCAGTTCGACTTCAACGACATCTGCGCTGTGCACGCAACGAGAGCACCCCTTCCCTCCAAGCCCTAGCAGGGGAAACGCGTTGTGGCGTCCCCTGTTAGGCCACAGCTGCTTAGGAGCGCTGTGTTCTCTTGCCTTCTTCACAGGATGGCCATTAGGGCCCGAGACTTCCTCCACAGCAGCCCCAAGTGGCGTGTGTAGGGGTTAGGGCCAGCAGGCCTGGCAGGAGTGGAGTGCAAGTGATGAGTGCTCACCCTGCCTTCGAAGGCCGGTGCTGGCGTTAGTGAGTGTAGTGTAGTGGTGTCCCCTGTCCCGCGTGCTTTTCCTCGTGGGCAGGGGAGTGCGTTAGCTTTTGGCCTGTAGCAAAAATGGGCGTTTTGTATGCCCTTAGCACACTTGGCCACCCCTCCCCTCTAGTAGGTAGGGCTTTTGCCGTCTTACCCCAAGGATAGGCGCCAGCACAGAAATTGGGCGCCATAGGAGTGGTAATAGTACCTGATTAGGACCTTCGGTCCGACGTCAGCGAAGCCCGGTCTCCGGGAGCCACGCTGGGGAGAGAAGTGAGACACATACAGACATACGTAGCACACTTAGGGGTATTGTAAACCCTGTAAGAAAGCGTAGAACCCCATGGGGCTCTACCAGTCAGGGGTCCTAACTGTGGGCTCGCTTGTCCCCAAGGAGGGAAGACACACCTTGCCTCATAACACCTTGCTTGTCATTCCCCCCTGGTGTAGTAAGCCACCGTTCTTCGTTGGCTCTCCAAGGTGATTACATTGGGGCAGTACCCATGCAACACATGGTCAACAAGGCACACACTCGCTGGGTGGCTGCAATCATGATAAGCGGCCACCTGCCTCACGCTGGAAACCATAGGCATGGGTCTGCAGGGCACAGACTGACACAGGGAGATTAGTTTCGCTTCTTACGCTGGGACATAGTCTCAGCACGGGTTAGAAGCTGCCCCTCGTTGTTCTCAACGAGGTAAGTGCAGAAGATGGGATTGATACTCCCATCTGGTTGTATGAAGGCTGACATAGGTTCCGAGGTTGCCTCAGACAACCCATAGCCATCCCACAGGGTAAGGAATTTCCAGCCCTGTTTATACTCGTGGCGAGCAATACCTGCAACCACGTAGTAACCATCGACTGCCATCTCATCGGCAGTCATCTCTTCGAGTTCGTCTGCCTCCTCTGGACTGGCAGCGTTCTCTAGGTCTATACGTTCAATCTCACGGTCGCTGAGGCGCCACTCATCCCAAGACAAGTCGTCAGGGGAGTGATAGTGTCTCAACTGCTTAGGTGCACACAGCAGTTCACCACCTAAACGTGGACTGCACCTGACATGGATCCTGGATCCATCTATCCTGATGATACGATAGGGTCCAAAGTAAGGGTCCTGTAGGCAGTTACGTGGCCAGGAGGGTAGGTGTGAATGGTGTACCAAAACAAGGTCACCAACCTTGAAGCTGGCAGGTCGCCGTAGGCGGTTCCGTCGGCTCTGTTCACGGTCACGAATGTGCCTCAGGTTAGTACCAGCCTGGTTAGCCAGAGACTGCTTGTGTTCCAGCCAATCTCCCACAGGGCTCTTGAACTCCTCAGGAAAGGGGGTTTTGAAGAACCAAGCAGGTCGTCCTCCATGGAACAGTTCTTGGGGGGTGAAACCCGTAGAAGAGCTCCGCTGTGAGTTCATGGACAGCACTGCCCAAAGCACTAGGCGTACCCGGTCCTTGGTGCGATCCTGTTTCATCAGGATTCTTAAGTTTTGCTCCACCACACGGTTCTGTCGCTCACAGAGAGGGTTAGACGTGTGGGTATAGGGCACACTTGTGGTTACCTCCACGTTGAGGGCATTTGGTACTCGTTTGTACCACCCAGTGTCACTGCGGATGCGTACATCTTCATCAGAGTGCACCTGCTTACGTGCTCCATAGGGTTCGAACAATTGTTCGACCAACATTTTCACAGTCTGCTCACCTGTGATTTTCTTATTGCAAGGGAACGCACGGGTGAAGCGAGATAGACCACAGGTGACCACGAGGCAACTATCATAGCCGCCAAAGCGTGGTAGGCCGTGGATGAAATCCACGTAGAGAAGAGAGTTAGCACAATAGGGTATGGGTAAGCTGGAGGTCAGGCCCCTATCCCTACTGTCGCTCTGCTTGCTGGCATGACAGCCACAAGCATCCACAATGGTCTGCATACGTGACCTCAGTTCAGTCAGGGTTAGACTAGAGTAGAAACACTCACGGAAGAAGTCCGCTGAGCGATTAGCGCCAGTGTGACCAGAACTGAGATGGGACCACTGTAGGCACCCATCCAGTCGTGCCTCAGGCACAACAATTCGGTCCTCGTAGAAGAGGTACTGATTGTTTTTATACCACTGGTGCCCGTCAATGACACGGGGTTCGAGACCAGTGCTGAGGGTTTGGAGAATTTCTTCATACTCTGACTGATAGTCGGTTAGACTCCAACCCTCCAAGATTCCAGCAGTGCGCATGGACAGGTCAAGCTGGACATCCATACGCTGGAAAGCCTCTTTGGCGAGCGCCTCAGAGCTCTCACCAATAAGCGCATCGAAGTTGTTGCGCGATATATAGTCAGACAGTTCATTCTTAATCCCGGGGATATGATGCACTGTCAACCTGAACTGGCTCAGGTAAGTCCACCACCGTTTTAGCTTTGCTTTTTCTGGTGGTGGGCCCTTCTGAAAAGACTTCACAGGCTCCTGGTCACACAGCCAGACAATAGGGTTAGATCCCAGGAGTCGGGATTGTGACGATAGCACCAACATACCGGCCAGGAGTTCCTGGTCATAGGTGCTGTAGTTGGAACGCGCTTGGTTCCATTTCCAGTTCCAGTGTCCTAGTGGTACCAGTCGCCACTCACTGGTAGGATAGTCATGTTTCAACGAACCATCACGGTTCAGTCCAGTAGTACGATAATGGCAGTGGGTTAGTTCAGCGGGGTTAAGCTCCTGCCATTGGTAGATCGTACCACCCCCCCCTACATCACTGGCATCAGTGATCAGGACTACCTCGCCCTCTGGGCAGGGCACTCCCAGGCAGTTGGAGGAGGCAATCTTCTTCTTCAACTCCTGGAAACACTCTTCCTCTCTGGAGGTCCACCTCCAGGGAGTAGTTTTCTTGATCAGGTCAGTGAGGGGTGCGGAGGAGTAAGTAAAATTGTGGATGTGACGCCGATACAAATTACAGGCGCCCACAAAACTCCTCACATCGTGTAGACCCTTCTTAGGGTCATCGCGAATCTGCATGTCCTGTAGGGGCTGCATCTTAGACGCGGCTGGTTTCCACCAGCCATACCCCACGTAGAAACCCAAATACTCCAACCACTCTTTCATAAACTCACATTTTTCGAGTTTGATTCGGAGATGGTTTTCTTGACAGACAATGAAAAATTCACGGAGGAGAAGGACGTGGTCCTCTTTGGTATTAGTACCCAAACTCACGTCGTCGATGTGAGCCTCCATTTCTGCACCCCGAGAAATCAATTCTTGTACTAGAGGCCTGCGCCTCAGTATGTACAAAATTTTGTTCATAAGCTCCTGGAAGAGCGCTGGGGCATTAGCCACCCCGAAAGGCATAACCTTCCACTTGAAGACACGACCCTTAGGGGTTATAAAGGCCAACAGCTCCTGAGCTGCGGCGGTTAGGTCCACCTGCCAGAAACCAGAGCGTTTGTCCATTTTGGTCTTATACCTGCATTTGGCAATACGCTCCAGGGTGTTTTCCATGTTAGGAATACTCCCTGAGTGGTTCTGGGTTTTCTTGTTGACCTCACCATAGTCTACAATAAGACGTAGGGCAGTCGATCCTGGTTTGGCAACAAGGAAACAGGGACTGCAGTGATGGGGATAGTCCCCGTGTTTATACTCTTCAACGAGGCCAGCATCAATGCATTCTTGGATCTGGCGCTCGATTTCTTCAACCTGTTCCTGTGGAGCGGGATAGGGACGACGCCTCACTCGCGTCTTTTCAAATTCTGGTTTCATTTTCAGGTCCATCTGGACCAGTTTTTTACAAGAAAGGGGAGGCGGCAAGGCGCCGAACACCTCCTCATAGGTTATCAGCAGTTTCTTCAGGCGGGGGTCAAGGTTAAGACTCTCGAGTTTCTGAAGGAAATCCTCCTCAGCATGGCGGTTGCTTTTTCCATGTTCCTTCTTTTTTCTGCCGATCAGCAGTTTCGGCAGGCACAGTACCATCGTCCCACTCAGGGGGACATTGCTGCCCATAGTGTAGAGAATACACTAGAGGTATCTCAGGATCAGGCAGCGTATAGGACTCATCGTCCTCCTCAGACCAGATGGAGTATTTCCAGGTCTGTCTGAGGTATTGCAGCCGCTCTTGGCGCTCAATACCTTCCGCCTTCAGGTACAACAGCCGCCGGACTTCTTGAGTGTCATGCTCAGACAATGGCATGTTATTAGCAGCAGGCCGCGCCAGAGCATCAGCACTCCGGGCCACGGGTTCACCTGTGTGCACAGGCTGCATGTGTAGCAACAGCTGGGCTAGGAAAGCACTATTTTTTAGGTCAACACAGCTGGGATCAACAGAGGGAATAGTGCTGGCGATCTCAGACAGTTGGTCGTCAGCATCCTCTTTTACAGCTGCAGGTTCCAGATAGTCATCGGGAGACTCACACCCTGTAAGTGTGGCAGATAGGTGCTCAGGAGATCGATTTTTGAGATCATAAAGGGTCAGGCCACAATTTTCGGCCATGACCTCTTTTAGTAGCACCTGGTCTAGGTCACACAGGGGTACAGGATTGAGAAATCCATCGACGATGGACAGGAAACTGGCCCACTCAGGGGCCTGCATAGCTGTGTCTGAGTCCTCAGGCACATAGATGGGGCCGTCGGGGAGTTGCACTCTTCCCACGGTCATTCGATCTAGCATACGGCGCCAGTAAGCATGTTCACCAGAGGAACCCCCAACAGGGGTGCACATAACAACCCTTCCTCCCTCATAAGCGATTTTGGTTAGAACCTTCCCGAGCAGGGAGAAGGGAGGGTTAGCATACGCTAGGCCCATTGCTTTCCAGAAGAAACGGAAAGCAATGTTCAGTTGTTTCGAGCAGTACAACTGCATGATGTGCTGTTGTTGGCTCGCAAACAATTCCACCTGGATCTCATCCAGGTTTACCTGAAGGGCCGCCAGTCCATTTTCAAGAACGTGACGGGCCAGTTGGTAGTTTTCAGTACGATAGTTCGTCCTGGCTGCGTAGCGCAGCCCAGACTCTTTTCGTCCTGACAGCTCCAAAGGAACGGAGAAAAGCCCACTGCCAAAGTCGCAGTGCAAAGAATAGGGACGCCTTAGGGACAGCATTTTTACCTGGGGGTTTCTTCGTAGAAAGTCGTTGCCAATGACGATGTCAAAGGCGTCAGTGTCCAACACTCTGCAGTGTTGGGTCACGGTTTCGTCGCCCAGACATATAGTCACATCAACCCCCCCCCAAGGAATGGATGGTACGCCCATCCCCTACTCTTATGGCTACGGTCTTAGTTTTCCTGAAAGTCTTAAGCAGGCGCCGGGCCACTATGGAAAGTGTTGCACTGGTATCAAGCACCGCTCGAAAAACCTGATCCCCGATTTTCACGAGGATCCAGAAAACCAAGTCCTCCTCCTCGGACCCGCCCCCCTATTCCTCATCAGGGAATTTCACATCCACCCCTGCAGCCATGAGGGACTTGGCCATCCAGGCCAAGCGCCTCTTCTAGGAATTATTCCCCTCAGGGGTAGCGTTATCCCCTTGGGGGCGTTTCTTAGGGTCACCTGCGGCAGGAGCGGGTGTAGCAGCAGGAGTGGGTGTAGCAACGGGCGCTGATGAGCGCCTCTGGGGGTTAGGGGGTCCAGTTTTGCCACCCCCCTTGCCACCTCCTTTACCACCTTTATCCCCGTTCGGGGGATTTCTGGCGGGCGTCTGGGTCTTCTGGCGCTCCGCCTCCTGACGCTTGAGTTTGTCACTCTCGCGTTTCTTGATGTGGCATTCGTCCTCGTAGTGACGACGTTTGCCACAGTAACCACAGGTGATGGTACACCTGAAATGGTCCTGATGGGTCACAGTTTTCCCATCTTTGGTATGCTGCTGACGTTTCATCTGCAGCATACAGCCACTGCGGAGATCGCAGTCAGAGGCATGACAAGGTCCCCCCTTGTCATTGACAGGTCGGCAGTAGAACAGGGGGGGTGTGCCTGCATCAGGTTGTACCTCGTTCATGGCACGTAGGTTGCCCCTCCCTTTACCACCTCCCTGGTTGGTGTTAATGGGATTTTTATGCCCCTTCCCTTCGCCACGTTCGGGGGTAGGGGTACCACCTCGTCCCAAATGCTTCTTGAGGAATTTCTCCATGTCGGAGTCATTCTCTCTCTCAAGAGCTAGCTCAATCAAGAGATCCACCAGTTCATCGTACGAGTGGGTCCTGCTCTTCCGCTCAGAGTTGGAGCGGCAATCATCCCACGTACGCTGGGGGATCTTACTCATGAGCCACAGGTGGGGCTCAGTGGCTCCGTAGGAGCCCACGTTCATCCTCGAAAAAAAGTACTCCAAGTCGCACACATACTCAGAAATTCGCGCAGCGGATGGAAACTCAGGGAGCATAGGTAGCTCCTCGATCTGTGTGCGTACGCTGAGGTCAGTCTCATAGACTGGGAATGTTTTCTCCAACCTCAGGAGTACCTCTGCCCGGGTAGAACAGGTTTTCACAATCTGTTTCACCTGTCTTTGCAAAAACTTCTTTTTGCATGAGCGTTTTAGCAGTGAACATTTGGTGGCCACATCCACATGGGATTGGCCAGTCAACAAAAGGAATTCTGCAAATTCTTCTGCCCATTCGGGCAGATTTTTGGGGTCGAACTCCGGCAATTCCAGCTGGATGTTCGCCTGGGCAATTGGTCTGCCCGTCTTCCCACCCCCCGGAGTTAGGCCTGAAGGCGACACGCCGGCAAGAGGTGCCAGGGCTGACAGGCCTCTTCTCTCAATCTCTGTGACAGGCACGTCCTGTAGATCAGCCATAGGCACTGTCCTGGCACGGGGGTGAAAGGGGCTGGGGCAGGTGACCTTAGGCAACAGCCTTGAGACCCTTGATCTCTTGAGATCTTCGGCCAGGGTACGCAGTCCTGGAGAGAGAGAGGGCAACTCTGGCTTGGGTAAGGGTTCTGCAATACCCAGTTTAGCCTTAATGGCCTCCGATAGGGCCGTCACATCTGGATCTTCTGATCCAGACAGGAGTTTGGCCAACAGCTCGGCCGTATGATCCAGGGCACCGTAGGTTGGCCTTGGATGATGTTGTTCTTTGACTCGGGTCGGACCCACTTCGGGAGCCCTTGGGGTTGGACAACATGGTCTTGGATACTCAGGTCTTAGTCGTCTTGGCAGGGATGCAGTGGACAGAGGACCAGAGTGCGCGTAGGACCCTAGGTCTGTACGTGGTCTGGATCCATGTACAGCCAATGGCTCCTCTCCATCTTCCCCACGGATGGATTTGTAGTACTCCGCATGCAGGATGTACTCACCCATCTTCTTCTTCAGCTCCTCATACTCCTCAGGTCCTTCAATGGCAGTTGAGGATGAAGCTGGACAATTGGATATGGATATTGAGGCAGCTACACGTCTGTGGAGGTGACTGAAGCTGTCTCCACCGTGTGCTGCTAAGGCCTCGGTGGTAAGGCCTCTATTTTCTTCCGCCCTTCTGCGTTCTGGATCTCCTTGGGACCCAGATGCGCCACTGAGATGATGTGGAGCTCGGTAAGGTGGTTCACTCCTTGGGTGGGCCATGCTGCCCATTTGCACTTGGACAGTTCTGATGGGCCAGGTCCTGAAGCTTGGCGTGGACATGATGAACTTGTTGTTGAGCTTTTGTGCTGCACTTCTTCTCAGGGTCGGTTCAAAAGGTCAGAAGGGACTGTCTCTGCTACCGGAAAGATGTCCTTGAATTATGCCCTAGATATTTTGATGCATTCCTGCAGGTTTTGTAGTTGAAAACCCAAACCAAAGCAGCAAGTAGAGCAAGGACAGGATGTGGATCGAATCAATGATTGGTTTTGGAATCCGGTGTAACACAGAAGGGCTGCAGATAGACAAAGCAGGTTTATACACAAAGATTCAATCACAAATGGATAAAACAAAAGATTTTATATGAAAATTGGTCTGACTCCTGCCTCAGAGGTTGTATTAGGCACTTCATCTGCACTCTTTTGGGTGAAATGGTGCTGGTTAGGACTGAGGGGCAAAGATGTCAGGACCACACAGAAAATGACTTGGCCAAGCAACTGAATTCAGAAACAGTTACAAAGTAGGACCACAATAAGTGGTAGAAACAATTGAGTATAGGGGTCTTGGGGTGGAAGACCACTACGCTTAACTTCCGAGGCCTAAAGCAAGAAATGCCTGGTTTATTTCGGTATATCCTCCATGAAGGAAGGTACCTCCGCTCAGTTGAGTGGTAGGGGTGAACTTCATGGGGGGGCTAGGGTCACAACCCTAGTTACTTTGAGAAAGTGTACTTTAGGCGACAAAAGAGAGATAAACACTTAAGTTTGTCTTATCATCAACAAAGGGTTTTAAGGGGGGCTTAGCCTGGATCAAGCCCTCCAAAAAAGACATTGCAGTGACTTTTTCTTACTGTTGGTAGGGGGGCGGGGACGCTGCTGGCGGACCCTGGCGTCGTTCTGGCCTGGTGGGGGGCGGTCCGTGGGCCTGGGGTGCGGGCTTTGAGAGGTGGAGGGAGGAGGTGCGTCGTGCTTCAGCCGCGGCGCGCTCCGCTATGAAGGTGGTGGCGGCAGCGTCGGTGACGGTGGGGGGGCGCTGTGCTGGGCGCTGCTGCCTCCGGGCCTGGGACGGCTGGGGCCGAATGTCATAGAGGACGTCCTCGGGAGGCCGGGCTCGCGCTGCTGTCGTGGCGCCGGGTTTGGACTTGGGTTTGGGCTTGGCTGCGGGTTGCGGTCGTGGCGCGCTGACGGGATTGGGTGGCTGTTTGGCGGCGGTCTTGGGTTTCGGCTGGATCGCGGGTGTGGGCCTCGTCGGGGCGTGTGCCTTGGCGGCGGCGGGGTTGCTCGCGGTGGGGGCGGGTTTGGGGGCCCGTTTGGGAGGTGTCCCCCGCGGCCTGGGGGGTGGAGTGTTGGATGAGGACATGGTGGTGGTGGTGGATGAGGTGGTTGTGGTGGTGGACGTTGTGGAGTCGGAGGCGGAGGAGAGGGCTGTGGGAGACGGCCGAGGGTTTTGGGCGTCGGGGGCGGGCGTAGGATGCTTGGTCCTGCAAGTAGCGAGAATGCGGGTGCGGGTACGGGCACCGGGCATGTGCGCGCGTTTTCCCTGATGATCCGTGCGTGCTGGTGCTGGTCTGGCGGCGTTGTCTCGGCTGCGCGGGCACGTGGGTTACCCGGGGGGTGGCCATATCTGCTCCAGGACGTGCGGGTGTGTTTGCTGGAGGTAGTCGAGGGTGCGGAAGAAGCTTCGCTGGATGCCGGGCATGTCCTCCTCTGTGAGGTGGGGGTAGTTTTGGGTGGGGGTGTCTGGGCCCGGCCACAGCAGCGCCATGAGGCGGGCTGCCACCATGTATGGGCAGAGCTGTAGGGTGGTGGGGCATGGGGGGGTGGGTCCCCTGCGGTCTGGGGGGGCTTCCCTCTGCTGGGGGCGCAGCGTGACCACCCACACCCACCGGTCCGTGGAAATCCCCCAGGTCCGTTGGGTCCACTTGGCGAGGCAATACATCGCCCTACCAAGGCCCTGGCTGCCGCTGCGGATGGAGAGCAGCGTGTCCAGGGATTTGTGTTCCCACGTGCCCCAGATACGGGGGTCGTCCGGGTCGTCCCCCCCCGCGTACGTGTCGAGGCCTGGGTTGTGTGGGGAGGGGGGCGTAGTCGGCGGGGAGGAGGGAGTCGGTGCCGTGTACCACCCAGTGGTCAGTGGGTGCGTGGTAGTAGGTTGTGGAGAGGGTGGAGTGCAGATTGTAGATGAGGGTCATGTACGTGGAGGGGGTTTGAAAGTGCTGCCCTCGGTCGTGGATGGTGCCGGAGGGCTCAGGGCCGGCAAGACCCGGGGGGCAGGCACGCGAGGAGTCGACCTGAACGCTGCTGTTGGGGGCAGAACCGGATACACGGACACCAACGGAGGCAAGGGCGGCGACAACGGAGGCAAGATCCATGCTGATTGTTATCCGGCAAAAGATCCCAGTCAATGAAGAAAATTGATGCGGATAATCCTAAGTACATCTGAGTGTCCATATCTATCTGAAAAGATTTATATAAATCCGATTGTGAAAAAATATTTGGCCGATCTGGCTCGCGCGCGCGCGTCAGCGGCAAATGGCGATTTCGGGTAAATGATCGGAACGCGGCGGATTTAAGATGAATGGTCCGAGGAATCAGATCCGGCACATCAGAAATATATAGGTCTGATCCTGAGACTGAGCTGCGGGGCGGCGATTCCGCCGAAGCAGAGAAAATGACCAAAATGTAGCCAATCTGGGGCAGATCTACGAAAATCTGAGCAGATGGGGGTTAGCCGCACCTACACTCCCCCTCCAAAAACACACTGGGGTGTGCCTCTACGTCAACGAACAACGTAGTGCGGGTAAGTCCCAGAAAAAAATAGAAATGTAGCCTCGATGGGGCGAAATCTGCTTGATCTGACCTGATTTGGGCTGAATTGGCACTGAATCAGGATGGATGAACCTGAAATGAGACAGAATGAGGAGTGACGAACAGTCCTCCGGGCAGTAAAACTTTAGGTTAAGGGCTAAAAAGCATGTAAACGTATCGAGAATCGATACCAAACCATGCCCTGGTTGAGAATGAAGTAGATTATTGGTGGATTGAGTGGGAGAATCAAGAAATGGAGTGACATCTCGGCGCTCTGGCACAGTTTAGCTGTCGCGGGCCCGCTACGGTGTCCTCCACGTACTCTACATCGTGTTACTCCCGCTTTTCTCGTTCTGAAAAGTGCAGCATGTGCCTCAGATTTGGCGCATCTGGTGGATGATCACAAGATTCAGCAAGATTGAGAATCAATTTGAGCAGAGATGAAGGAGATGAAACAATCACAGAGAGGGAAAACAAATACAATTGTAGTCTGCAGGCCCTAAGTGAACAGAAAAACATCAGCGTCAACGAAGTTAGGCAAAGCCGTAAACAGCTCTTCGAGGAATGAGAGGAGATGACAAGGAAATCAACCTAAACTGTCCTAAAGTGAGGGAATTTGCTCATTTTCCTAAGATGAAGGTGAAATGAAGCGGAATGTCTAGAACTGAAACTACTAACACCTTCGTTTAGACTAGAGTTACTATATATTGTCGTTTATTCAGCTGAATTGTGCTTTCCGACACGTTGGTTCGCGAGCATCCAACAGATTCCATGAAAATGTGGATCATGTGATGATGCATCATGATGGGGGATGATAGCCCTGGATCCTTGGCATGTAACGCGCCGAAGGTTCGCTGAAGGCGCTTTACTGACAGTATGTAACTGAGAGACACCGAATAGTCCTTTATTTACAGTGGCGGCGGTGTCAATCGACTTGGACAAGGCCCATCTTTCGATTGAGTCCCACAAGACACTTGGATTCACCATTTTCGACAGTTTCAGGTCGGATTGAGCTCACATTGGCGTGTGCCAAAAATACACCGAAGCTTACGGACCTCAGAGGTTGCTGTTAGAAGTCCCTAGAGCTCCTATATGAAGGTTGTCTGAACAATTGACGTCGGGGTTTTGCGCAACAGTGGCAGAATGATGGACAAACCTGAGGAATTCAAGGTAAATTCAAGGAATCTGGATCTGAATCTGGACTTTGGCTTCAGCACCACGGCAAATGAAGGTAAGATCTGTGTTCCTGGCGTCGCATCTAGTGCAGCCAGTACTACAGGGGGTGCCTGTAGGGGTGAATGTCGCTGCGCAGCGTTTTTACTATGTACATTTGCTTCCATCTGCACGAGTAGCCAAATTCCAAAGATGCACAGACCAACAGAGACAAGATTACCCCGGATCTGCCCGAATTAAGCCTGAGTTTGGTTTTTTCTGGACACAGCAGCACACTCCGTGGCTTTCGGCAGCGTATCTACGCCTTGTCTGCCGAACGGAGACCAAAGAAAAGTTGATTGACGTCAAATTATCAAACATTCGCAGTTCTCCACATCATGTCGTAATCAGGAAGAATGAACAGTGGATTGAGCAGAATGTGGTTTTTTCAAGTCGTCAGAACACTCACATTGGAATAAGTGGTCGACGGGGCGAGGCTGAAGTCGGCCAAGCACGAATACATGTGACCACCAACCAGTCTGGTGGGGCCCTCGTACGGCTTGGGCGCTGTAAATCAGCGGCCGAACTCGAAGCTTGGTCTTCATTTGGCTCCTGGGCTGGCCTGACCGCAGGAGGGGGGATCGACGGATCAGCCCTGGAATGTGGCTGCTGAGGGCCGTAAAAGGCTGGATCTCGATTCACCACAGGTCTTTTTCCGTCGCTCTCCACCTGTCTGTCGGGTTTCGACAGACAGTCTGTCAGGAGTACGCCAATTTCGGGGTGCTTCTTGAGGAAGTCGATGAACCCCTTGGTGTACCCATGGACAAAAGAATGGGCTGGTTCCCAGTTGTTGTGACTGGAATCAAAGCCCCTCCACTCACATAGAAATTCCCATTCGCCCTTTTCGTCACCTCTTGCTTCTAAAATCCTCTTGAGTTCGTACTTCCCCCCTTCGATGACCCGATCGGACGAAAATTTCGAAGTCCAAAAAAGGGGTTTAACCCGATCCTTGGGGGAGGGGATCTCTCTCTTGAGGCGATCGCCCGAAACTTCAATTTCCCTGCTGACATCCACACGAATCTTCCACCTGTTCTCACCTAGACGCGCTGTAACAGCGAATGGCCCCTCCCACAAGGGAAGAAGCTTATCATCTCCGTCCAGGGTGGTTTCGGATTTTCGAAGCCAAACTCGATCATCGACTTCAAAATTGTGGGGGTTTTTTCGGCCTTGATTCTGGACCCAAAGCCAGTCAGCTTGATGCTTATCGATTAATCTCGAGACAGTTTTTTCTGCTCGTTGGATTTCGTCCAAAAACAACGAAGCATCTTTACAAGGGCGAGGATTATTCAACGGCATGTTCCACCAACACTTCTTTCGTCCAAAGACAATTTCATTTGGAGAAAGGCCATGGTACAATGGCGTGTTGTGGTACCGGCGAAGCAATGCGAAGAGAACTTCAAGCCAATGGAAGTCTTTCTCACTGGCGAGCTCCTTACGAAGCATATTTATAATAGAGCGGCCGGCTCTTTCGCCAGGCAGCGCTCGATGTGAGTGGATTTCACACCTCAGGTGGTGGATTCCAAGGCGAGCACATAATTCCCTCCACCATTCGGAGGTGTACTCTTTGCCTGAGTCCGTAACCACCTCGGATGGGACGTCCCAACCTCCCATCCAGGTCTGCGCGCACCATTTGGCGGCAGCCTTGCCAGTCATTGACTCGATGTTGCAAGGCAACACCTGAATGTAGCCAGAATGACGGCATTGTATAAGGAGCACTCCATTGACCTTTTTGTTGGTCCAATGGCACTCTTCGTCGTCGAGTTCACCAAGATGGAAAAAATCACTGGTGACTCTGTTAAAGAGGCGCTCCGGAATAGGGTGTGGCCTCAGATGGCCGTGCTTCTTCGCGCTGGGGGGCGTCGAGACAGCACATTGCACACATCCGGCGGCTACTTTCATACAATGAGTATATAGCCTTGAGCCGAACAACCTATGTTTAATCATCGACCATAATCTACGGCCATGTGCGTGGGGGGACTCCCATTTGTGCCACCAGTTTAACACTCGGGGGGCCAGGGCGTCTGGTACGCACAATTTACCCTCCATCCACAGCTTCCCCCCATCCAACGAATATTCAGAATAAATTCCATCCTTGTGAGCATCTTTGGATTTGAGATTCTCAAAGACCTCTTTAAACATGGAATCATGCAGATAATCGTTCGTCCAGTCACGGATGATAAGGGAATCTTTCGGCAGGGGTGGAGTTTTGGCCGGATCTCGACGCTTAATGCCCTGAATCAACCGATATCCACTTACAGGTCGGGTATACTCGAACCGCTTCACACTCCCTGAGGAGGGATCGGTGACTTTCTCCACGACTTTCAGTGATTTGGTGATGATTTCATGAGCATGCGCCGGATCTGAGAAGGCCGTGATGTCATGACACGGTAATGCATGCCGTTTAACAGAGCATTGCATGCATTCACGTCGAATGAGCTTTTTTTCTTCCTGATCCCACTCGATTACGACGTGGCGGTCCTGCTCCGTACCGTGGATGTTGGTACTTTGCAGCCCCTCTGAAGCGGGGTAAGCCCATCGGCTCAGAGCATCCGCTACCGTGTTGTGTTTTCCGGGCAAATACAACACATGGAGGTCAAACAGACTGAGAAATTCATGCCATCTGGCCCGTTGACCAGCTGGGCTCGCGATAGTATCAATGTGTTCGGTGGCCCAATACTCCAGAGATCGATGATCCGTCAGGACCTCGACTCGATTGGTGCCAACCCACGATTGGTACTTCTTCAGAGCGCAGATTATGGCATAAGTCTCTTGCTCACGGGGTGACCATTGCATCTGGCGTGGAGCTAGCTTCCGAGACCAAAATGCAAGAGGGTAATGATCACCTGTGGCTTCATCAACCTGTTCAAGAACAGCTCCGATCGCGTACCTAGAAGCGTCGGTTCTTATGTAGAAGGGTCGGTCGAATTTCGGCACATGCACCGTGGCGACTTCGCAGAGGGCCGCCTTCAAGTGATGGAAGGCCTCCTCGCACTCGTCAGTCCACTTGACACGAACCTTTGAACCTGCCTTGCCCGCATCTCTCCCTACTTTCAATAGTTCAGTGAGGGGGGCAGCAAATTTGGCATAATTCGGCACAAAAGTGTGGTAAAAATTGCAACAACCCAGGAATCCTCTCAATTCCGTGATCGTCTCAGGGCGCTTCCACTTCTGAATAGCGACGAGCTTCCCTGGACTGGGTCGTCGGGTGCCATTCTCAAGGAGAGAACCACAAAATTCGACTGATTTTAAAAATAGTTTTCCCTTCTTTGGCCCACAAATCAGCTGATTGGCATCAAGAATGTCCAAAACCTGGTTCAGCTGCTTTTCATGTAGGGCAACCAGCTCGGCTTCGGTCAGTCCCTCCCCCTCTGTCGCGATGATTATGTCATCTATGTACACACTCACGAAGGCACGAAGCTCAGGATGGGCTGTAAAAAGCACATCCTCCATCATTCTTTGAAAAAACGAAGGGGCGTTCTTCAGTCCCATGGGCATGACCGTCCACTGGACTGGGCCACATGGCGTGCACATACAGGTGAGAGGTCGGCTGTCCTTCCTCAACGGCATTTGGTGAAAGCCGTGACGGAGATCCAGCACAGAAAACAAACGACCTCTTGCCCTCTTGGCGATTTCCTCCTCAATGAGGGGCAGGGGGTGTGAATCCGCCTTGGTTTCGGCGTTGAGGTTGCGAAAATCAACAACCATTCGCCAACCATCAATAGTGTTCTGGTCTGCAGGCGGCGGCTTCGGGACTGTGAAGGGTGCACAGCACCACTCGCTGGTCATACAACCCTCAAGCCAACCAAATTCCCTGAGATTTCTCTCGATTATTTTTCTGAGTATCTCATGTTTCTGTCCATGGTTCTCATAAGGACGCTGTTTCTTCGCCTTGTACCCTTCACGAAGCTCGATGAAGGCTTCACCGAACTGCCCACGGACAGGGGGGTTTTTGATCAACTTCCCCGAAAGGGTTGTGTCCTTCCGTTCCTCAAAAATCTTGTCTCTTTTCTTGGAACACAACTCAGTGTCCACCTGATCGCCAGGAATTACTGTCGAAAAAACTTTGGCGATTTCTTCGGCCTTGGCAGGAAGAATCTTCTTACGGATGTCCCTAAAAAGGTCCGTATCAACTGCCTCTTGAAGATAGGTGGGTCGAGTGTCGACATTCCAGAGATTCTCTTCGTGATCCAGCTCCTCGAAAGGATCTATGAAAGCTTCCACACGGGGTTTTTCATAAAAAACTCTGAATTTGCGGCGCGAAGAAAATTTTTTTGTCGTCCGTGCGCCGTAGATTCTTTTGGATGTGGATCGTATTGGGGAAGAGGGAGACGAGGCGGATCCATTTGACGTTGGATCACCTTGGGCATCTGACGGACAAAAATCAGAAAAAATAGATTCATCATCAGTACCATGCTCAACCTCAGATTCAGACCCAACACAGGAATCAGTACTAGAATCAGCAGAATCAGAGTCAGAAAGCTTTCCATCCACCAGGAATGCAAGCGAACTCCAGGGCCGCTGTGGCAGGGGACCTGTGTCGTCCCTGGCATACAGCTTAATCTTCCTGGGAAGTTCGATGTAATCTACACAAATGTCTTGCAATTCCTGAAACCAAGGCTTGTCGTCCCACAAGGGCACAACTAAAATCGCCTGGGTTTTATCTTGCTTGATTTTGTGAATGACCTGCTGGATTAAGTGAAACGGAGGATTAATCCATAACTTCTTGTCCCATTTATGGGTCCAAGCGTCGCGAAAGTGCTTGTCAAAGCGCTTGTTCTCGCGGTTAGCAAAGGCATCATCCTGTGGCCAAAAACAATGGTGTTCATAAAAATATTCACAAATTGTATCGCGCCATTTGTCGACAACTCTGTAGGATGAAGAGTGCCAGCGCGAAGGGCGTCGTGGCTTGGAGTCCCTACGAAGACATTCTAACTCTCGGGAGTAATCGGCACTCCCATTCACCTCTGCAATGGTGACATCTTCGCCAAACTTTGGTGTAACCTTTTGCTTCAAAAATTCTTCTGCACTTTTAAACCCTGCGTGCAAAAAACGAAATTCAGGACGCTCCAAGGGACCTGACTCCAGCAAAAGACAACGCCGATGACCTAGGGGCGCCACCCTGTTCTTGCGAAGCCAAGGATGGCCCAAGTAAAGGTCATACTTTATGTCGGCACGATAGAAGTAGTCATCCTTAAGGATAACTTCCTCCACATTACCTTCTTCCCAAAGGTCTTGACCGACCAAATGAGTTGATATATAACAACCGCGTTGCCCACCTGCGAGAGAATGTCCAGAAACTCCCTCGGGGGTAACAGGATGAGGCGAATCAAACACGCAGTCGTCAGGTAAAAAAGAATTGGATTGGAGATTTACCTCCGATCCATTGTCACACAAACAAGTGGCGAGGTGGAAATTGCCCTTGCAATCAGAGACCCACAGCTTGGTGACAAACTGACGGGCCCTGTGCTTGGACTGTACACCAACCTCGTCCACTACAACAGAAGGATCCGCTGCCGGATCCAGGGGAGAGGAGACAAGCGACCCTACATCAAGTAGTGGTCGGGAAGGAATCTGGGGATCATGCCTGAAATCGCCTGGGGAGGGGCGATTTTCGTGGCTCCCCTAGGCGTTCTGACCTCCAGTGGCTGCGTTAACATTATGGACACACCCTGATTCGTCGACCCACTCATCTTGGAGCGGATCATCTGCTGGATTCAAGGCATTTTCAACGTAATCTCGGTCCGCATCGGACACCTGATCTGCACCTGAGACTTGATCCACACAATGGTTGCCCTTTCCACGTCCACGGCCACGGCCGCCAGATGATGGACCTCCACCCTCGCCACGCCCTCTGCCCTTACCAGAGGAAGGGGTTCCCGAAGGATTTCCCTTACCTTTACCCTGGAATCCTAGAGCATTTCCCTTGTTTGCACCGGACTGAGGGGTTTGGCCTGGATTTCGATTTCCGCCTCCGGCGTTGCTATTGGGATTTTTCTGGCCGTTCGGCTGCCCACCGGAGCCGGATGGAGTCCGATTTCCTGTGCCTTGGGACCCGCCAGGGCCTCCAGGATTTTTGTTTCCACCGGAGGGGGTCGGATTCCCTTTTCCAGCCTTCCCACCGTGCACCTGTCTGTCATTCCTGTCTGAATTCTGCGAATTACTGATATTTTCACCAATCACCTTGTGATCGTAAGGAGACCATCGGTGATTATCAGTAGAATGCGTCTTAGCTCGGTTCGTAGAACCTAAAAGAAGGCAGATGCTACAGTGCTGCTGAACATTCCGGGTGTCATTCACCTTTTTGTTGCCCTTTTGGGCCCCATTTTGGGTGTTTTGCTGGGTATTCTTGTTTCCCCCAAGACCCTCATGGAGATTCTGGTTGGCGGCGTCGGCGAGCCGCTCAACCTCCTCCCAGAGTTCTTTCGGGGTGTACGAAAACACCCAGTTTTTGGCCCTCAGGCGTTGGCCATGGAAGCTGACTCCCCTGTTGAGGACTTGGACAAACAAGTCCTGATCCTCGTTTTCATGAAACTTGATTTTCCACGTCTCCTCAGTGAATTTCACCTTGGAGAAGTACGTGGGGGAGCACTTTTGAAGTGCCTCCCTGAAGGAAAACTTGTTGGCAGAGGCATCGAAGCCTTCCACCTCCGCCCACCAGGTCTTGACCTTTTCTTCGGACTGTTTGTTCTGAAGGGTGGCGGCAGTCTCTGAGGGGATCTTGTCGAAAATCAGACTTTTCAGCTCGGCACTAGAAAATTTTTCGCCTGAATGTTCAGCTTCTTCCACTAAATTCCAGAAGCGCTTTTTTTTGTCTTGCACTTCGTGCAAAATTAATCGCGAGAATGAAGGAAAATTCTTCAACATTTGGTGGTAGTGGTCCTCTGGCAGCCGGGATCCACGTACCTCCAACTGTTCCCACACCTCATCAAAGGTAAGGGGGGAACTTGTATCCTCGCGATCACTCCATGTCCTGAGCCAAGTGTTGGCCGGCGGTCCCTCAAGGCAATCCAAGAGGGCCATCAGGAACTGATCATCTTGGAGTTTTTGAGTCTTAACCCACAGTTTAAATTCCCGTTGGAACTGAGGCCAACGTCGGGGGTTCCCATTATACTTCGGTTGCTTGGCAACCTGACGAAGTCGCAAGGAAGTAGGGTTAAGAAGCGAATCCAGCCAAACACCGGCCCTAATGGCAGACACCTTGGCGGCATCATTCGCCACACCAGCTCCGGCGAGGGTCTGGGCGAGCAACAGCTGGGCTAAGGTATTGGAATCAGCAGCAGGAGGGGCAGTACGGGAGGCAGTTCGCTTGGCATTCTGAGCCTCAGTCCTAGCCTTCGCCGTCCTACTCTCAGAACGAGAGATTTTAACCCTTTCCTTTAGCTTGGTCCTGCTGATCCTTGCATCGGTGGTCCTGGAGTCCACCGAAGGAGCAATTGAAAAAATTTCTGTCGCCTCCTCCGATGGCTCTGTTGCTTGTCCCACCGATGATGCGCCCTCAGACCGCATGTGCGTCTTGAAGAGATTTTTTATTCCCAGCGTTTGAATGATGAGGTGCATTTGATCTTTGAGCAATTGGAGCTCAGTATCTCGCTGGAATCTGCAGGAGCAGTCGGCAGGACAGTACATGCCGTGTCCTGAAGGGCCTGAGCAGGCTGTCGGACCGCTGATCTCGGTGGTCCGCAGCCAGGAGTCCACTTGGGGAGCTCCTTCAGCCCTGATTTCCAGGCTTGCCTGCCTGGCCGCCTCCAAAATTCCCTCCTCAACCGCGGCGGCTAGATCGTCGCGGATGGAAACAGGGGGATGAGGGGCGGAGGGCCCGGGAACAGGTGCCCGGACCTTCTCCTTCGGGAAGGGGTTTGCCTCCCAGATCTGCAAAAAAATGGCAAAAGAGTCATCTTCTTGAGAACGCCACCACATCCTGGTATTAATTTTGTTCTGAAGGAGGAAAAAATATTCCGTTAAAAAATCAGAGGCGATTCTTTCTTGTTCAATCAGCTTAGACGAGGCTAAGTAACAAAGGGCCTCAAGGGCCTCAAGGTTACGGGTCACTTCTGGGGACAAATGATCGTCCCAGTGTGCCCAAGAGGCTGGTCAATTATAGCTAGGTACCTCACCTGGACCGCCCATCTCAATGTCGTTCAGATCGGCGTCAATGGTCTCAAATGTTGGACACGCGTAAGGAATGTTGGTACCTGTCAGCTCCGTAAGCTCCACCGGAGCATTGCCATCGTCGTAGGCCGGCGGATTCCAGCTGCTCGATGGCCAGTTTCGACTGGGATGATGGTAATCTGGGTCCCCACAGCTGCTGATGTGCGTTCTTCTTGGGCAGCTTGCGCAAGGCATTCCTCTCAAGGCCTCGTTCGCACAGCACCAAGGCAGTGTAACCGTTACTTCTCCAGAAGCGGCGGGGTCTACGGGGCCGTACTGGGGAGCGGGCTGTGGATGGGATGCCACTGAAGCAACATTCAGGTAGCCTCTGCTACCATGAAAGTGCTGCCCTCGGTCGTGGATGGTGCCGGAGGGCTCAGGGCCGGCAAGACCCGGGGGGCAGGCACGCGAGGAGTCGACCTGAACGCTGCTGTTGGGGGCAGAACCGGATACACGGACACCAACGGAGGCAAGGGCGGCGACAACGGAGGCAAGATCCATGCTGATTGTTATCCGGCAAAAAATCCCAGTCTATGAAGAAAATTGATGCGGATAATCCTAAGTACATCTGAGTGTCCATATCTATCTGAAAAGATTTATATAAATCCGATTGTGAAAAAATATTTGGCCGATCTGGCTCGCGCGCGCGCGTCAGCGGCAAATGGCGATTCCGGGTAAATAAGCGGAACGCGGCGGATTTACGATGAATGGACCGCGGAATCAGATCCGGCACATCAGAAATATATAGGTCTGATCCTGAGACTGAGCTGCGGGGCGGCGATTCCGCCGAAGCAGAGAAAATGACCAAAATGTAGCCAATCTGGGGCAGATCTACGAAAATCTGAGCAGATGGGGGTTAGCCGCACTTACAGGGTTGGCTGCCGGTCGTCGGGGTGGGGATGTCCCCGGGACGTGGTGCCGGAAGTTGCTCAGGGAGGCCATCCGGGCTACCGATGTCTCCCGCTCCCACTCTTTGGTGTTGTCGGGGGTGGCGCCGGGTGGGGGGTGGGCCATGTTGGGCTCGCGGTAGCGGGTGCGGCCCTGGGTCCTGTCCCGCTCCGGCACGGGCTGTCCGACTAGGTGTCGCCCCCAGTCGATGGGGGGCACCCAGATCCGGCTCCCCGTGGGGGGCGGGCTCTCGCCGTCTGGGGTCGCGCGTGGGGGGCGGTCGTGTCGGGCGACGTGGAGGAAGCCGTCGAAGAGGAAGTCTTGGACGCCTTCCCTCAGGGTGGCCGCCTGGACCAGGGTGGCCGCCCAGATGCGGATGCTGGTGCCGGAGGTGCAGAGGCACAGCACGTCCTGTTCCCCGAGTCCCCGGAGGTGCTGCCGTACCGCTGCGGGGTTGTGTAGGGCGTAGGGTTCGGCCGGTGCGGCGGCTGGTGGTGCGGGGTGTGATGGGGGGGATGGTGTGGGTTGGGGGGGGTGGTCATCGTTGTCGCGCGTGGGGTCCGGTGATGAGGTCTCTTGTGGCGGTCGCGGGAGGGGGGATTCGCCGTGGCGTGTGTCGGCGGGGGCATCGACGTCAATTGGCTGGTGCTCGCTGCCGCGTGTTGCGTCCGTGGCCTGGTCTCGGGGGGTGGTGTGGAGGTGGTGCTGTTGGTGGTGGGGGGGGCGGGGGTGGGTGTTGTGCTGGCTGGGGGTCTGGGCGTCCCTGTGGGTCGTGTGGGTGTTGCGTGTGTGCGCCGTGCGGTCCTTGCGGTTCTTGACTGGTTGTGGTGCCGGGGTGTGGGTGGGAGGCGGCCGCATGGGCGTCCGGGTGGGGATGTGGTCCGTATGTAATGAATGGCTGCTGGTGGATGGTGCTCGCTGGTATGGGATGTGGGTGGGGGGGCTGCTGGTGGTGGTGGGGCGCTCCTACTAGGCCCTGGTGTTGCTGGTGTGCAGCCAGGAGTGGCGGGGCGCAGCCGAGACCCGAGCCCAAGCACACACCCACCCTGCACACCCCAGCCAGGAGTGGTGGGCTGGAAGCGGAGCGCACACAAACACACACACACACCCCAACACCCCAGCCAGCAGTGGCGGGGCGCAGCCAAAACCCGAGACAAAGGACACACACCCACGCCGCAAACCCTAGCTGCGAGTGGCGGGCTGGAAGCGGAGGGCGCACACAAACACACACACACCCCAACGTCCCAGCCAGGAGTGGCAGGGCGCAGCTGAAACCCGAGCCCAAGCACACACACCTAAACCGATCACCCCAGCCAGGAGAGGCGGGGTACAAGCGGAGCGCGCACAGAAACACACACACACACCCAAAAACCCGAGCAAGGAGTGGCGGGGCGCGGCTGAAACCCAAGTCCAAGCACACACACCCACGCCGCACACCCCAGCCAGGAGTGGCGGGGTGGAAGTGGAGCGCGCACACGAACACACACCCACACCCCAACAGCCCAGCCAGGAGTGGCGGGGCGCAGCAGAAACGGAGCCCAACCACACACACCCACGCCGAACACCCTAGCCAAGAGTGGCGGGCTGGAAGCGGAGCGCGCACACAAACACATACACACCCCAACACCCCAGCTAGGAGTGGCGGGGGGCAGCCGAAACCCGAACCCAAGCAGACACACCCACACAGCATACCCCAGCCACGAGTGGCGGGGTACAAGCGGAGCGCGCACACAAACACACACACACCCCAACACCCCAGCCAGGAGTGGTGGGGGGCAGCCGAAACCCGAACCCAAGCACACACACCCACACCGCACACCCCAGCCAGGAGTGGCGGGGTAGAAACGGAGCGCGCACAGGAACACATACACACCCCTACAACCCAGCCAGGAGTGGCAGGGCGCAGCCGAAACCTGAACCCAAGCACACACACCCACACCGCACACCCTAGCCAGGAGCGGCGGGGTACAAGCGGAGGGCGCACACAAACACACACACACACACCCCAACACCCAGGCCAGGAGTGGCGGGGTGCAGCCGAAGCCCGAGCCCAAGCACACACACCCACACCGCACACCCCAGCAAGGACTGACGGAGTACAAGCGGAGCGCACACACAAATACACACACACCCCAACACCCCAGCCAGGAGTGGCGGGGCGTAGCCGAAGGCCGAGCCGAAGCACAGACACCCGCACCGCACAACCCAGCCAGGAGTGGCGGGGTACAAGCGGAGCGCACACACAAACACACACACACCAAAACACCCCAGCCAGGAGTGGCGGGGCGCAGCTGAAACCCGAGCCCAAGCACACACACTCACACCGCACACCCCAGCGACGAGTGGCAGGGTACAAGCGGAGCGCGCACACAAACACACACACACCCCAACACCCCAGCCAGCAGTGGCGTGGCGCAGCTGAGACCTGAGCCGACCCACACACACCCACACAGCACATCCCAGCCAGGAGTGGCGGGCCTGAAGCTGAGCGCACACACAAACACCCACACACCCCAACACCCCAGCCAGGAGTGGCGGGGCGAAGCCGAAGCCCGAGCCCAAGCAAAAACACCCACAGCGCACACCCCAGCAAGGACTGGCGGGGTACAAGCGGAGCGCACACACAAATACACGGACACCCAAACAGCCCAGCCAGGAGTGGCGGGGCGCAGCCGAAACCCGAGCCGAAGCACACATTCCCGCGCCGCACAGCCCAGCCAGGAGTGGCGGGGTACAAGCGGAGCGCACACACAAACACACACACACCCCAACACCCCAGCCAGGAGTGGCGGGGCGCAGCTGAAACCCGAGCTCAAGCACACACACTCACACCGCACACCCCAGCCACGAGTGGCGGGGTACAAGCGGAGCACGCACACAAACACACACACACCCCAAACACCCGAGTCAGCAGTGGCGGGGCGCAGCTGAGACCTGAGCCCACCCACACACACCCACACCGCAATACCCAGCCAGGAGTGGCGGGGTGGAAGCGGAGAGCGCACACGGACACTCACACACCCCAACACCCGAGCCTGGAGTGGCGGGGCGCAGCCGAAACCCGGGCCCAAGCACAAACACCCAGAACGGCACACCCCAGCCAGGAGTGGCGGGGTACAAGCGGACCGCGCACAGGAACACATACACACCCCAACACCCCAGCCAGGAGTGGCGGGGCGCAGCCGAAACCTGAACCTAAGTACACACACCCACACCGCACACCCCAGCCGGCAGTGGCGGGGTACAAGCGGAGCGCGCACACAAACACACACACACCCCAACACCCCAGCCAGGAGTGGCGGGGCGCAGCATAGACCCGAGCCCAAGCACACACCCACACCGCACACCCCAGCCAGGAGTGGCGGGGTGGAAGCGGAGCGCACACAAACACACACACACCCCAACACCCAAGCCAGGAGTGGCGGGGCGCAGCCAAATCCTGAGACCACACACAAACACCCACGCCGTAAACCTTAGCCAGGAGTGGGGGGTTGGAAGCGGAGGGCGCACACAAACATACAGAAAACCCCAACGTCCCAGCCAGGAGTGGCGGGGCGCAGCGGAAACCCGAGCCCAAGCACACACACCAAAACCGATCACCCAGCCAGGAGAGGCGGGGTACAAGCGGAGCACGCACACAAACACACACACACACCCCAACACCCCAGCCAGGAGTTGCGGGGCGCGGCTGAAACCAAAGCCCAAGCACACACACTGACGCCGCACACCCCAGCCAGGAGTGGCGGGGTAGAAGCGGAGCGCGCACAGAAACACACACCCCCACCCCAACACCCCAGCCAGGAGTGGCGGGGCGCAGCTGAAACACGAGCCCAAGCACACACACCCACACCGCAGACCCCAGCCAGGAGTGGCGGGGTATAAACGGAGCGCGCACACAAACACACACACACCCCAACACCCCAGCCAGGAGTGGCGGGGCGCAGCAGAAACCGAGCCCAAGCACACACACCCATGCCGAACACCCTAGCCAGGAGTGGCAGGCTGGAAGCGGAGCGCGCACACAAACACACACACATCTGAAACACCCCAGCCAGGAGTGGCGGGGCGCAGCTGAAACCCGAACCCAAGCACACACACCCACACCGCACACCCCAGCCACGAGTGGCGGGGTACAAGCGGAGCGCGCACACAAACACACACACACCCCAAAACACCCCAGCCAGGAGTCGCGGGGCGCAGCCGAAACCCGAGACCAAGCACACAGACCCACCCCGCACACCCCAGCCAGGAGTGGCGGGGTATAAACGGAGGGCGCACAGGAACACATACACACCCCTACAACCCAGCCAGGAGTGGCAGGGCGCAGCCGAAACCTGAACCCAAGCACACACACCCACACCGCACGCCCCAGCCAGGAGTGGCGGGGTACAAGCGGAGGGCGCATACAAACACACACACACCCCAACACCCAGGCCAGGAGTGGCGGGGTGCAGCCGAAGCCCGAGGCCAAGCACACACAGCCACACCGCATACCGCAGCAAGGACTGGTGGGGTACAAGCGGAGCGCACACACAAATACACAGACACCCCAACACCCCAGCCAGGAGTGGCGCGGCGCAGCCGAAACCCGGCCCCAAGCACACACACCCACACCCCACGCCCCAGCCAGCAGTGGCGGGGTACAAGAGGAGCGCGCACACAAACACACACACACCCCAACAACCCAGCCAGGAGTGGCGGGGCGCAGCCGAAACCCGGGCCCAAGCACACACACCCGCCCTGCACAGCCCAGCCAGGAGTGGCGGGGTAGAAGCGGAGCGCACACACAAACACACACACACCCAAACACCCCAGCTAGGAGTGGCGGGGCGCAGCTGAAACCCGAGCGCAAGCACACACAATCACACCGCACACCCCAGCCACGAGTGGCGGGGTACAAGCGGAGTACGCACACAAACACACACACACCCCAACACCCCAGCCAGCAGTGGCGGGGCGCAGCTGAGACTTGAGCCGACCCACACAGACCCACACCGCACTACCCAGCCAGGAGTGGCGGGGTGGAAGCGGAGCGCGCACACGAACACTCAAACACCCCAACACCCGAGCCAGGAGTGGCGGGGCGCAGCCCAAACCCGGGCCCAAGCACACACAGGCACACCGCACACCCCAGCCAGGAGTGGCGGGCCCGGAGCAGAGCGCGCACACAAACACCCACCCACCCCAACACCCCAGCCAGGAGTCGCGGGGCGCAGCCAAAACCCGAGCCCAAGCACACACACTCACACCGCACACCCCAGCCACGAGTGGCGGGGTACAAGCGGAGCGCGCACACAAACACACACACACCCCAACACCCAGGCCAGGAGTGGCGGGGCGCAGCCAAAACCTGAACCTAAGTACACACACCCACACCGATCACCCGAGCCGGCAGTGGCGGGGTACAAGCGGGGCGTGCACACAAACACACACACGCCCCAACACCCAAGCCAGGAGTGGCGGGGAGCAGCCGAAGCCAGAGCCCCAGAACACACAGCCACACTGCACGCCCAAGCCAGGAGTGGCGAGGTACAAGCTGAGCGCGCACACAAACACACACACAGCCCAACACCCAGGCCAGGAGTGGCGGGGCGGGGCCGAAACCCGAGCCCAAGCACACACACCCACACCGCACACCCCAGCTAGGAGTGGCGGGGTGGAAGCGGAGTGCACACACAAACACACACACACACCTCAACACCCCAGCGAGGAGTGGCGGGGCGCAGCTGAGACTCGAGCCGAACCACACACACCCACACCGCACACCCCAGCCAGGAGTGGCGGGGTAGAAGCGGAGCGCACACACCAACACTCACACACTCCAACATCCCAGCCAGGAGTGGCGGGGCGCAGACGAATCCCAGGCCCAAGCACACACAGCCACACCGCACACCCCAGCAGGGAGTGGCGGGCCCGACGCAGAGCGCGCACACAAACACTCACACACCCCAACAGTCCAGCCAGGAGTGGCGGGGCGCAGCCGAAACCCGAGCCCAAGCACACATACCCAAACCGTACACCCTAGCCAGGAGTGGCCGGGTGCAAGCAGAGCGCGCACACAAACACATACACACCCCTACACCCCAGCCCGGACAGGCTTGGCGCAGCCGAAACCCGAGAGCAAGCACACACACCCACACCACACACCCCAGCCAAGAGTGGCGGGGTACAAGCAGAGCGCGCACACAAACACACACACACCCCAACGACCCAGTCAGGAGTGGCGGGGCGCAGCCGAAACCCGAGCCCAAGCACACACACCCAGCCCGCACACCCCAGCCAGGAGTGGCGGGGTACAAGCGGAGCGCGCACAGGAACACACAGACACCCCAACAGCCCAGCCACAAGTGGCGGGGCACAGCCGAAACCTGAACCCAAGCACACAAACCCTCAGCGCACGGCCCAGCCACGAGTGGAGGGGTACATGCGGAGCGCGCACACAAACACACACACACCCAAACACCCAAGCCACGAGTGGCGGGCTGCAGCCGAAGCCCGAGCCCAAGCACACAAACCTACACCGCACGCCCCAGCCAGCAGTGGCGGGGTACAAACGGAGCGCGCACACAAACACACACACACCCCAACACCCCAGCCAGGAGTGGCGGGGCGCAGCCGAAACCCGAGTGCGAGCACACACACCCACACCGCACACCCCAGCCAGGAGTGGCGGGGTGGAAGCGGAGTGCACACACAAACACTGACACATCCCGACACCCCAGCCAGGAGTGGCGGGGCGCAGCCGAAACCCAAGCCCAAGCACACAAACCCACACCGCACACTCCAGCCAGGAGTGGAGGGGTACAAGCGGAGCGCGCACACGAACACTCACACACCCGAACACCCCAGCGAGGACCGGCGGGGCGCAGCCGAAGCCCGAGCCCAAGCACACACACCCACACCCCGCGCCCCAGCCAGCAGTGGCGGGGTACAAGAGGAGCGCGCACACAAACACACACACACCCCAACAACCCAGCCAGGAGTGGCGGGGCGCAGCTGAAACCCGGGCCCAAGCACACACACCCACAACGCACAGCCTAGCCAGGAGTGGCGGGGTACAAGCGGAGTGCGCACATAAACACTCAGACACCCCAAAACGCCAGCCAGGAGTGGCGGGGCGCAGCCGAAACCTAAGCCCAAGCACACAAACCCACACCGCACACCCCAGCCAGGAGTGGAGGGGTACAAGCGGAGCGCACACACAAAAACTCACACACCCCAACACCCCAGCCAGGAGTGGCGGGGCGCAGCTGAGACCCGAGCCCAACCACACACACCCACACCGCACACTCCAGCCAGGAGTGGCGGGCTGGAAGCGGAGCGCGCACACGAACACTCGTACGCCCGAACACCCCAGCCAGGAGTGGCGGGGCGCAGCCGAAACCCGGGCCCAAGCACACGAACCCACAACGCACACCCCAGCCAGGAGTGGCAGGCCCGAAGCGGAGCGCGCACACAAACACTCACACACCCGAACACCCCAGCCAGGTGTGGCGGGGCACAGTGGAAACCCGAGCCCAAACACACACACCCACACCGCACATCCTAGCCAGGAGTGGCGGAGTACAAGCGGAGCGCGCACACAAACACACACACACCCCAGCATCCGGCCAGGGATGGCGGGGCGCAGCCGCAACCCGATCCCAAGCACACACAGCCACCCCGCACACCCAAGCCAGGAGTGGCGGGGTACAAGCGGAGCGCACACACAAACAATCAGGAACCTCAACAACCCAGGAAGGAGTGGCGGGGCGCAGCCGAAACCCGAGCCCAAGCACAAACACCCACACCGCACACCCTAGCCAGGAGTGGCGGGGTACAAGCGGAGCGCGCACACAAACACACACACACCCCAACACCCCAGCCAGGAGTGGTGGCGCGCAGCTGAAACCCGAGCCCAAGCACACACACACACACGGCACATCCCAGCCACGAGTGGCGGGGTACAAGCGGAGCGCACACATAAACACACACACACCCCAACACCCCAGCCAGGAGTGGCGGGGCGGAGCCGAAACCTGAGCCCAACCACACACACCCACACCGCACACCCAAGCCAGGAACGGCGGGGTACAGGCGGAGCGCGCACACAACCAGGCAAGCCCCAAAAACCCCAGCCATGAAGGGCGGGGTGCAAGCCAACACCCAAGCCCAACCGCACACACCACAAACCCCAGCCAGGAATGGTGGGGCGAAACCAAAACCCGTACCCAAGCACATCCACCCAAGACCCCAGCCAAGATAGGCGCTTCACCCCGAAACCGAGACCGGAACACAAGCAGGACACAACGGTAGGAAGCCCAGTGTCCATACCCCGGGCACTGAGGCAGCCCCTGCCATGCAGGTGACCCGGCCAAACGAGATCCGGAGCCCTGGGGTAAGGCTGCATCCTAAGGCCTACGCTGCTTTGGGACTCCAGGCGGAGCATGTGACACCCAATTACCTCGGAACCCCATTACCAAGAAAATGCATGCATGCCTTGGGAACGGGATACGTCACGGTGGCGGCGATCAGCTCTCCCGGTGTTGCCCGGGGCCGCTTTGTTGGGGGCCAGCAGTCAGGTCTAGCGGGATGTAAGTCGCCTCCCCTCTTCAAGCGCGGAGCCTCTTCCTGTTCGTCACAGCGGTAACGCCAGCGGGAACCGTGGGAGCCTCTCCACGACCGAGTGCACCTCCCTACCTACCCTACGTCGGGCAGAGCCCATGTGATTGCATTTTTTACTAGGCTGAGGTTCAGCTAATAAGTTAGCATCTGGGTGCAGCAACACTCAGTTTTTGTCTTTGCTGGCACATGGGCTACAGGCTAGAACAGGAACTCATTGTGATCAGTGCAGTTGATTCATTCACTTTCCCTGCAACCTACAATGCTGCTGGCAATTAGGAGAAAGCCGCACCACGGTGGCACTAAGGACAAAGCCACACCACATCTCGAGCTACTTCAGTCTTTCCCTCCGGCATGTAGTGGAGTCTCCGCTCCCTACACCGCCCGCCCCCCACCCCAATGGCCCTGTCACCCGGCGTAGGGGTGTGGGTAAGCGAGGAGCCAGGGGAAGGCACGCAGCACCAAGAGAGCAAGCAAGCCACGAGAGGGCGGAGCGAGAGACACACCAACAGAGAGCGCACGGGGGCCATGGGTGCCAACGCCGGGGCGTGCATCCGTCCAGACCCGGCGTGTGTCCGTGGTAGTGGGGTGTAATTGCGGCCCTCTGTTAGACCGCAGACCCGGCGTTGTCACAGGCTCAGGGTGCACAAGCGTGCGCATTGTCTGCCATATTTTTTGCTTACGATTTCTGAATCGCTTTCCAATTGCTGCACATATTTGAGCCTATTATGTATATTACTCCTTGTTAGATGTCGTCTTCTTTTCTTTGTTTAGGGAGTAAGGACCATGTATTGCCACTTGTTCCTGTAGTGCCACTTCGACCGATATTTATTATTGATTTCCTTATTATTGTGTTCGCGACTTGGATACCATTATGGGACTGCAGAGATTTTTTTTGCTAAACACAAGTACGGGGCTACCGGCTGGTAGCCACATCATGCTGGCATGGGACAGCGCTCAATACACCCACAATCACAGAAAAACAATCAACCTTTACACAACATCCCAGATGTGGGGGAGCTGGAAGTGCTCGAGGAGGAGGTGGAGCCACCAGCCTGCCCCCCCTGGCGCGCATCACCATGGCTGGTGCCGCCGGGGCAAAACCCCACCAACTTGGTGCCCGATCATGACTGTTTCACAACCGCACAACGGGGCTGTTTCCCCCGCATCGGCGATCTACGAGGAAACTGGGACATCAGCCCCACAAACAGGGACGACTACAGGTCGGTTGTCCTCCCCCTCACCACGCACCTCCCATATTTCCTCAGCTGGTTTGTGGGTGACACTGTGTGGGCCATGGGGATGGTCCGGGGTGGCAACGGCCACGAGTGGGGGGTATTCCTCCGCCGCAGCGGCAGCCTGACCCCGGCTGGGCCTGCACGACTCGTGGCGCCATGGCTGATGTGGAGGGGGCTCCGCGTCCCCAGGCACCTGTGGTCCCTGGTCCGGCAGGCCGGCCAGGTGGTCCCCCCGCTGCTGCCGGGAACGTACGGCAATGCGTCGGTGACGAGCCGGGGGACCCGGACAGAAAGACATGCCGGTCCCTGTGCGTCCTCCTCCCTCAGCTCAAAGAGCCGCGCCGCCACCCACGTCTGGGCCCAGTCAGAAGCTACATCCTCCACCGAGGACAGGGCTGCGAGAAATCAGGTACCACGGAGGACCTCTGCCTCTTCCTCCCGAAGCTCCAGCGCTCGCGCCACCACCCACGCGCAGACCCAGGCATGAGACACATCCTCTACCACGGAGAGCGCTGCAGGGGCTCAGGCACCATCGAGGACCTCTGCCTCCTGCTCCCCCGGCTCCGGTTTCCAAGCAACAACCCACGCCCCGACCCCGCCACTAACTGCACCCTCCGCCACAGACAGAACTACGGGGACTCAAGGACCATCAAGGGCCATCCCCCCGCAACACCCCGGACAAGACCATACTGCCAAGTGAGCAGCACTGCAGTACCCGCCAGCACCACAAGACCAGACAGACACCGGCAAGGGCACAACAAGCCACCAACGCCACCGAGCTGCTACTACCTGGATGGAGACCGCAGCAGAGGAGGTGTCCCGGAGGACGGGAGCGGTTACAACCTTGGCCACTGGCAACCAGCCCGAGGGGCCAACCGAAGCCACGACATCAACAACGACCTCCGCCCCCCTCAGGAGCGCGGGACCGAGGCCCGCACACCACGGCCCACCGGCCAGAACGAAGACGCGTATGTCTATTGCGTACCCGACCTACGAAGCCCAACCCAGGCGCTCGGGCTACGTCACCCCAAGCCTCTGCCAACAGCTCTAGCGACGCGGCGCCGACAGCCCGGCCCCACCGGACTCCAGCAGGGTCCACAACGGCGGCCGCACACTCACAGGGGCCCACGCTGGGCCAGACTGTAGCGGGGCCATGCGTGCAAAACCCGGCACCATCAGCGACACCACCCACCGCGGCGCCGGTGGACGCGGCCACCGAGCCCGCAGGTCACACGTACCCTGCCACTGACCAGGGGGCACCAACCGGGGACCACACTGATGCATCATCAATGGCACTTGAGGACCGGCCGAGGGGACAACCCACCGCAGACACACACGCCGAGATTGCCGATATGGCAAGAGAGGGTGACCAAGGAGAGTACCCAAGCACACGGCAGGGCACGCCAGTGACCATGGGGGCACCAAAGGGGATGATGGGCGCGGGTGACGGGGCGACCACCACAGGGGGTCACCAGGCCACTCAGGCCTTCCCGGCAAGAGGCAGCGCTTCCGGCCAGCCCGGTCACCCGCAAACACACCAGCAGCAGCCCCCGACACCCCGCCCGGAAGCAGACCAGCACGGCGACACCCAGGACCTGGCGCCCAACGGGGGAACGGCGCCCGATGCAGCACACCGGGCATTCGAGTGCCAGCTCTGGACGCAGGACACCCCACAGGTTGCCAACAACCTTACATCCGTCATCAGAGGTAGTGTTGGCAAACCCGGCACCAGCGCCGGTCGAGAACAGCCTGGGGCCTCTCCGCTGGCGACAGGTGCCACTGACGTGCTGCCACACAAGCAGTTCAACCATCAACGGCCCCTAACGCAACGCCGGGAGGTGGCTGAATGCAGGGACCGGGAGCCGACCAAATGTCGGATGCCCGAGGAAGACACAGAACTTGGCCAACCCAAAACGCGCGACTCACCCACACTGACCACGACTGCGAGGGCCGGGGCGAGGCCCAGGGCCTGAGCCACCAGGAAGCCCGGGGAGACGCGGCACACGAAGAGGCAAACACCACGAGCCAGCCGCGGGAACAAGAAGCTGAGCAGGTAGCCAGCATCTTTCCCCGAGATCTTCGACGAACCCGCCGCCAAAGCCAATCAACGGCAGCCAACGGCCAGGCAGCCCCACTATGACGAGTCTTTTGACGCCTGCATGGCTTCCTGCCAGGACAGAGGCCCGCAGCAGCCCCCCTCACCCACACCAACCAACACAGCACCACGGCCGGGACTTGCCGGCACTGCGGACGACCTTGCAGAGGAGCCCGGATGGGCAGCGTGCAGGGCGCATTTCGAGCAGGACTATGCAGCCCTGAATCCAGCCCTTGGGGCAACAGGCGCACTGCACCACCGCCGCGAATGGAGACAGAGGACGCGAACAGCGTACACAGGTAACAGACACGATCTGACTGACTTTCCTCCTGCCCGCCGGCCAGACGTGGGACAGGGATGCATCGATGACCGCCGCCGCCGCCAGCGGACCCAGTGAACGGGCGCCCCCGCAGCTGCCTCTGCTCTGGGGACAAGGGAACCTAGACTATGCGCGGTCCAAAGGGGACACCTGCCACCCCAGCGCGGAGGCAGAGCACGCAGCCGCCCGCGACTTGGACCCATAGATCTGCCCGATTACCGATGGCGAACTGCTCACTCTCGTGGTCCGAACTTGGTGGATGCTTCGACACGACAGACACATCAAGACGGGCTGCCGTATCACGGCAGACGTAATCTTGGGCTATCGTCGGCAACCACACGCCCCCCCGCGCCACGATGCAACACCCTGAACCGTGGCGCTACGTGGCCAGACGCCTCATGGCTCACGTGGGGGTCGAAAGTCTGGGCGACTTAAACGGGCTGCACTGACACTGGCACTCCAGGGACACCCTCTGCGTCCGCGACGCCTTGCGCCGGCACAGCAGCTGGGGGATCCAGTCTCCAAGCCCCCGAGGGGGAGGGGATTGCGGCAGGGACACAGGGCACCAGCGTCCGCGGTCCCCGGTGGCCAAGGAGCCACCGCGGCAAGTAGCGCGCCACAGCTTGTCGCCGCACTCGCACGGAGTGCGGCCATCCACACACCACAGCCCCCGCAGCCCACAAAAGCACCCTCCGACCATTTGTCCAGCAGCACTGCAGCCTGCGCACCCTGGAGGAGCACAGCGGAAGGCAGACCCCCCGGACGCCAGAACGGCACCGGGAGGCGGGGGGAATGACAGGGACGCGACGTCAGAGCTCCAAGAGTCGGCTACCCCCGGCAGCAGGATGGGCTGTCTTCCACAACGACGTGGCTTTGCGCCATCACGGGCCCTGCAGACAGCAACGCGGACTGGCGTCGCTCCCATGCAACGCGTGACGCCGGCCAAAGAGGCCACGAAGTGAACCGCCAAAGATCCGTACCATCCCCACACCAACCAAACAGGCACAGCTGGCGGCGCCGAACACACCCCCCCGCCCCGCGGAGGACTCGGCGTCCAGTTCATCTAACGTTTCTGGCCCTGAACGGCCGGAGGAGCTCACGATGATGCACGGGTACCCCCCTCATGACAGAACAGGGGGAGCAGGTACGGCCACACCACCGCAATACCAACCCCACCCTGGCGCAGGACAGTTGGGGGACCTGGGCTCCGCACACCGAGACCCACCCGGACGCACGGCAGGACGGCCGGCTGATACCAGAGCGCCAGTCACAGCATCCATCAGGGCTGCACCCCCGCTAGCCCAGTCAAGCCCATCTGGATTGCCCAGAGCCTCGGACCCAGAGAAAGCGGAAGAACCCATGGACCGGGACCTGCCTGAATGCGAGCTTCCACCAGCGCAACAATACACCCTGGACTTCCCCAACCTAACTGCGTTGCGGAGGCGCCAACAGGATGCGGGTACGGAGCTCCGGCGATTTTACGCCGCGAACGAAGGGGAACCGAAGGCAGAAGACGCCGAGACCCTGGAGCCGGGCGGCACAACATACCTCGCATCTGCACAGGCACAGTCGGCCGCCCCTTGTGATGACCCCAGCGGCGGAGCAGCCAACGCTGGGACATAGCGACGCCACGGAGGGCGCTCCCCCATCTAGTACCATTGCGGACCAGGACAGGGAAGCCATATAACCCCGCCCGCTCACCACTACAGCCCATGGACACGGGCCTCCTCAACCACATGGAACTGCGGGAGGTCCACGAGATCATCCAAGACACAGACCCACACGACATGCCGAGCGACCTTCAACAGCACCGCAAGGGCATTCACACGGACAGGCGCTTTGCGGCCGCCCCCCTACCAGACGGCGCCACACCCGTCTACCTGAGGCAGCTCCAGGTACTCCTCGCCCCCGGGCAGCGCCTCCCAGACGACATCATCAACGCATGGATCTGCTGGTTAAGTCTCCACGAGCCGGACCAGGGACGGGTGTGGGTCCCGCCCCTCAGCTGGGCACGCACCCTTGCTGCCCCGCCAACCCAGCGCGGGGGGCCAAGACAGAGCCGCCGCAAAACATGAACTGGAACACCCTCAACATCCCGCCGTGGAATGGAAACACAGAACAGCCTGGAGAGGGGACGAAATCTCAGAGAACCGATGGACAGATGTGGGACTGGACCGGGGATGCGAGATGCAGGACCCCAGGACCGCGACACCCCCAGCACTGTCCTCCTCGTCATGCTAGAAGCCGGCCGCTATTACCATGTGAAGATCATCCCGCGGCCCGAGGAGCAGCGCTGGGACCTGGAGGCTGTCGACTCCATGATCCCCCGAGACAGGCCCATGCCGGCGGGGCCCAGCACCCTGTCTCCTGACCAGCCTGACTCCCTGACATCCATTGCGTCCGGGCAAGCCGGCACCTGGCACTCGGGGCACGCCCTCGACTGCCTCTGGCGGTGGACCCAACGACGTTCGTGGGACACCAGGCCGTGAACCCCGGTGTGGAGGTTCCACCTCGACAGCCCGCAACAAGCGGAAGCCATACCACTCCTGGAGAGGGGGAATCACTCCACCACGCCGAACCTGTGCCCCTTCTTCGCAATCCACCAGATCAGGGCACTGGCGGCGGAAGTGTCACCCACCATCCACAACGCAACACAAGGACGAGCAGCATATGCAGCCCTTGTGACCGAGATCTTCACTGCACTCCGCGGCGCCCTGGTCCGACCCGCCGCCCCCCCCCCCCCCCCCACCTCAACCGATGACAGCCGCGGGTACGCTGGGCCCCTTCACAGGAGAATCATCGTGACCACCAGGGCACAAGTCAACAGACCCTGGCCAAATTGTCGACGATGGGGGCATCAAAACCGCAACACACACCGTCAAGCTGACAGAAACCCCTCTGATCTTTCCGCAAATGAAGCTGAGAATTACGGCCTAGGGCATCTACCAAACCTGCGGATACATTACCCAGATCCCACCACTGACAATCTCACTCCTTCGCATCCCCGGGGCACGGGCAGCGACTCCATGTCCCGGGCCAGCAACCAGCCAGCCGCGGGGGCAGACCAACCACCACACCCACAACGGGTACGAGCCTGCTGTCCACAGCAACCCAGGCGCACCATGTACCCGCCAAAAATCGTTCCACGCTGACGGCTGGATGACCCTGACCGAGAATGCTAAGCCGGACCGAGAGCGCCGGACTTCAGGCGGTCACCGCCAGCGGCGCAACAGGCCCGGGGGAACATTAATGGCCCCCTGGGAGAGCGCAAGCTCGACCGAGTCAGGAGGCGTGAGCACGCGACACGGCATGCGAGTCACGTAGCACGTGCTTCTTCAAGTCGTCTCACGTCTACTGAAAACCAAGTGAGCTGGGGGTGAGCAGGACAAGCTTCGGCCCCTGTACCCCAGAATGCGGAGGTTGATGAGGAGGTACGATGGGACCCACACTCCCCCATGAACCATCCGTCCGAAGGAGAGGATTGTGAGACTTTGTTCCCACATGGGTCATCCCTGTGGATAGAGCCCGCTCAAGGGTACTGCTCGCGGCGACTGAGCCCTTTCCCCACTTGGGGGAGCTCCTTCGTGGGGGCACGTGCAGTAGGGCCGTGGGTTGGTGAGCAAAAGCCCCATGGTAAGACCACTTCGGGGGCAACCCAAGTCCCGACATGACCTCCCTACCTACCTCTCTCTTTAGCGCGGCCATGCTGGCGAGGGCTTTTGGTTTTTTGTGTTTGTGTGCGGGCTTTTTCTTTTACCCTGCCAATCCTGGCTAGGGTTTGAGCCGTGTGTGTATGTGTGCGGCGTTTGCCTTTACTTCACCGATCCTGGCTGGAAAATGTGGTGGGGCTGTTTGTGTGCGGGTTGTGCCTTAACCCCGCCAATGTTGGCTGGGGTTCGTGGCGTGTGTGTTTGTGTGCGGGTTCTGGACTTACCCCGCCAATCCTGGCTGTGGTTTGTGGTGTGCGTTTTTGTGTTAGGGCTTTGCCTTTACCGCGCCAATCCTGGCTGGGGTTTGTGCTGGGTGCCTTTCTGTGTGGGTTTTGCGTTTGCCCCGCGAATAATGGCTTCGGCTTGTGGTGTGTGTGTTTGTCCGCGGGGTTTGCTCTTACCCCGCCAATCCTAACTAGGATTATTGCTGTGTTTGTTTGTCTGCTATTGTTTTCTTTAACACGCCAGTCCTAGCTGGGGTTTGTGCTGTGTGTGTTTTTGTATGCGGGTTTTACCTGTACCCCGCAATTCCTGGTTGGGGTTTGTGTCGCGTGTCATTGTGCGGGGGCTTTACCTTTACACCGCCAACCGTGGCTGGGGTTCGTGGTGTGTGTGTTTGCTTGCGGTGCGCCGGTCAGTTGTCTCGTCGTGCTGGTACCGTCGTTGCTGGGTTCCTCACAGGATCCAGGATCCAAGAAGAAGGCGAAAATGCTGACAAATCAGTTCAATCTTTCAGAATGCCAACCTGCGGAACAAAACCAGTAGTGGCTGCCTTGCCCTGACCGTGCAGAGGCCCACAAGGGGGCGGAACTGCTACGCAACTGTTGCATTATTGTTGTGCACAACAAAGAGGACGGAATCAAAAGTGGCCCCTCGAAGTCCGCCGCCTCCGTAGCCCAATAGACGGTGGTATTGCTACATAACCATGCATTGTCAGAGGTACCCAGCACAGGAACCGGATTCCCACGATGTCTCCTCCCTTGTGGTCTCTCTTGAGTCGGCAAAAAAACAAAATTGCATGGTGGGTGCCACACTGTCTGCGCTCCCTACAAGGATGACTTAATCAGAAGTCATTGCCTTATGCCTACCTTCTTCGGGGCGCAAACCAGGGCGGAAAGGCTACTGCACCCCTGCATTCTCGAAGAGCCCTAAAGACAAGCACAAAAACTGAGCAGGCTACCTCAGCCCTGCAATCTTGCGGCCCTACAGAAGATTTTAACTTCCTACACAACCCCTGTATGTTAAAGAGGGACCCACAGAGTGACTAGAGTCAGAAATTGCTACCCTACCTTTGCTCTTTCTGCCGCGCAGGAGAGGGCCAAATTGCTACATAGGTCTTATATTCTTGCGTGTCACAAAAAGAGGGAACACAATAAGAAGTGGCAACCCAACCCATACCCGCTAGTGAAGCCGGTAAAGGGTCGCAAGTGCTACCTGACCTCTGCCATCTCATTGTGCCCCAAACAAAAGAGACATTGCTAGAAGTCTGTGTGTCTCTCCTGTCTTTCCTGGGGCCTACAAGGGGTGCTATCTTGGGGTTCAGTAACAAAGGAGGCGAATAGGTGGCTACCTAAGCTTGCCTTCTCTAGGATTCATGATAGGACGAGAATACCACATCTTCTCCGCATTCTCCGGAATGTTAGACAAATACAACAAAATACAAGATGGCTGCCTTATTCCTGCCTTCGCGGAGGGCCGTAATAGGGCTGAGGCGCTATAACACATGTGCTTTCTGAGTGGGGAAAAACAAAGAGTAGAAAGGGAGGAGTGGCTACCCAGCCACTACCTTCACGGGGCCAAGAATAGCTCAAAAATGGTACACAGCCCAATCCTTTTCAGGCTCCCCCAAAAGGGTGACTGAATCAGAATGGGGTAGCTCACCTCTAGGTTTTTTGGGGCGCACAAGACAATGGAATTGCTATGCACCCCTGCTTTCTCGGCGGCTCCCTCCAAAGAAGAAATATTGAAAAGGGGGCTACCTCACTCTTTCATCCGCCGGGGCTCTCAAAGGAGCACACATTGCTACGTAACTGCAACATTCATGGGGGTGCCAATCTCTGACGACCAGAAAAAATTGCGGGTTCAGTCTTCCTTCTTAGGGGTGGGGCAGAGGGCGGAAATGTGACCTCAGCGGTGCGTTGTTAGGAGTCATTAACATTCAAAAAATATCATAAGTTGCAGCCGCCATGCTGCCTTTTGTAGGGCCCAGAAGCGCTCTAAACTGCTCTGTAGTCCTTGCATACATGGGTGTTCCCGTTAACGACGAGAACATGTTTGATTACCGCCTCATGCGTGCCTTCTCGGGTGCCTAACAGGAGAGTGGGGCTGCTGCCTACCCCAAGCATGCTCCAAGGCATGCAAATATCAGGACAAAATCTGAATGGGCTACCTGACGCTGCTTCCTCGGAAGGTGGGGAATGGCCGCTCCTGAGAATTGACGACCCTGCTCCTGAGGAGCCAGCTCCTCAAGAGCACCACCACCCGCTTCCTCTATCTCACACAAGAGAGCTCAAATGCTATATAACCTCTACATTCAAGAGGGTACCCAAAAGGAGGACAAAGTCCAAAGTTTGTACCACAAGCAGGCCTCTTCAATGCCCACAACGAGCGCAGAATCTCCATCTAGCCCGTGCATTTTACGAGATGTGCAACAAAGACTACAAAATCAGAAATGTGTATTTCATGCCTGCCTTCCCGGAGCCCACAAGAAGGAGGTATTGCTAGGCTTAGGCGGCTCAAGTTGCATGGTCAAAATCTGCCCAAAAGTGCCTCTCCGCGGCACTCCGAAAAAATGGTTTTTATGGGGGACACGAAAACACAAGAACCAAAAATCCAGCAAAAATCAATTAATTGGACCATTTTCATTTATTTTCAAGAAAACCGACTGCCCCGGAAAAATATTTATCTCCCTAAAAATGCACTACTTTTTTCGGAAAACCATGACTTTTTGTTTCTTCTACCACTTATGCTTTCCTATGAGAATACCCATGAGCTTTCAATCCTTTCCAAAACCAGTTTTCGAAAACCATGTTGCACACAGCACCACAAGAAGCATTTTTTGGCACCATTCTTTGCGCGAGGCCTCGCGCAAATATCAGCACAACACCGCAAAACAATACATCACAGGGAAAAATGTGCCGCCCAAGGTGACAGCAAAAAGGTCGTCGAAGAGGAATCCATAGCGCGAGCCCTCGCGCATAATATATCAGAACAAACGAAGAAATTACTTTTTCTTCAGAACAACTTGCATCTTAGAACCCATAGCCTTAGCAACGGACGTCTTTCCCTTTTGGCGGTGGCTTTGCGTGCTCGCCTCTTGGTCCGGACTGACGAGCTGGCTGCTTGAATGGAGCTCTGGCCCCGGTTTCCTCGGGCCTCGGTTTCGCTGCCGCTTTCTTCGCTGCCTTGCCTTGGGAAACCTGCCGTTCCTCCTCCTCTTCTTCCTCGCTCTCCTCCTCCTCATCCCCATCGCTCTTGTCGGATTCTTCACCAGTACCCGACTTCGCTGCCTGAGCCTTGGAAGCAGTCTTCTTCTTCTTTGGGGCAGGTTCCCCACCAGTAGACTTCCGCTTTGCTGCAGGGGCCTGTGCTTCTGCAGCTTGACCCTTCTGAACAGTCTCTTCCTCCTTCAGCAACAACGCCTCAAAACCCAACTTTTAATCGCGAACCCAAAGGGGAATACCACGGTTTGCCCAGTTGGCTTGCTGGTCCCAATCACCAGACTCGTCCAGTTTCGACCCTTGTGTCAAGACGTGGTTCAACTGATTCTGCGCTCTGTTGACCCAATCAGAGAGACTGTCGGTGGAGACACCAACAAGGTACATGCGAGAATCCGGCTCGATGGACGCAATCTTGCACACCACTTCTGGCTGATGATCAATGAACACAAACGAAGGCTTGAACCCCTTATCGTCCTTCAGGTAATGGAGGTGAGTGTCGAAATACCACATAACCGTCGTTATCAGAAGGGGACCGCCAAATTCAGTGTCATCCATCTCCTGTACTTGAGTAGGTCCAAACGTCAGATAATTTTGAATCAGCAAAGATGGAGAGGTTATTGGGCGAAGCCTCGTGCAAAGGAAGGACGCAATGACGAATTACTACCTTTTTCGTCCAGCTATCCGGTGACGAAATCAGCAACCAGCAAACGTCGAACAGTGTAGGATCCCCTGCTTGCTTCGGTTTGATTGGCCAACTGAAGATGGGAATACGCAACATGTTACCAATGCGCGGCGCGTTAAAATGATCGTTGAGGCACCTCTCTGTTTCCGTTTCCAGCACGTCGTACATGTTGTCAACAACAGTTTGAGAACCGCAGATAAGTGTATCAGCACGCGCCATCTCTTCATACACCCAAGCCGGGCACATCGTCTCAGGAGCAAGATGTTCAAATATGTCGCCGTTGATAACAATCAGGTTCTTGTCAATCTCCATGAACCGCTTCGGGGGATCGTGGGCCAGAGCTGTAATTCGGGTCGCCTTAATTGTGATAGTTTGACTTGCGAGTAATGGATCCTGCTGTTCAACTGTCTTGAAGTCACCAGTAACACCAGCAGCTGGGGGGACCACACGGCTCTTGGTAACCGCTTGACCCAGGAGTTTTTGGACATTGAGGATTTTCAGGGCGACGGGTTTGCCTTTCTCTGCCACCTGCCACAGGGGTGCACGAATCATGGATTTCCATGCCGGCCATGGACCGCGACTTTTGCCTTCAGGTTCCCGTCAATAGCCCCATGTACCAAGAGTCACGTTCAGGGCAGCCCTTCCAAGTGCAGCAACCTCTTTGCGGCTGCCCATGTCCTTGGCTAAAGAACAGAAATGGAGAAGGTGTAGCGCACCAATGCAGAAATGGAACCCACGTCTGGTCGATGGTACACACCTTTCTCAGGTCGAACGTACTGGCCGTTGTGCGGGTGGTCCAGATGCATTGAGACCCACTGTTCAAGGATGATGTCGTCGAACGATTTCTGCAAGGATTTCAGAGTTGTTTTTTCTTCCTGCATCTCAGCTGCCACTTTCTTGTAGAACTCCGGCATGAGGATCCTGTCCAGTTTCCTGAGCGCGTTCTTCGTGACTTTCTCCCCTTTGTCGTGGAACTTCTGCAGACCTTTCACAGCTTCCGGACCAGCATAGTAGGCAAACGTCATGAAATCTTTCCACAATTTATACGTTTTGTCCTGAAAATGACAACTTTATGCGCCAGGCCTCGCGCAACGAACAGCATCGAAACAATGTTTAATGAACATACAAATTGACCAGGCTGCTTCAGTTCAGCTGTTGGAACTAGGGCACTCATCTGCACAGCATCCCCAATGGCGATCTTGAGATTGTTGTACGTGTCAGGTAGGCCTCGCCGCCGCTGATCTTCAACACATCGAATGAGGTTATCTGCTGCCTCATACAGCGGTGTTGGCTCAACATCTTGCGCGCTTCCTTGTGCTTGTCCGCCAGCTTTGCACGGAAGGCCCACGGTGTATCAGGCTTCAGAACATCGGTGATGCATGTAGTATGCCACTACTGAAGAACCAGACACGCTGTGCGTCGCTTCTCCCGAATCTTCGCAACCCCTGTCACGCTGTGCTGTCCAGATACACACCAATAATCGCCATCTGCAAATATGAGACACGTCCATGCGCGAGGGCTGGCGCAACGAGAAGAGCGAACAGTCGGTTGGTAAAATACTATTATCTTCCCAGAGAACGACGTGTATGGGGCCTGTTGGCGGTGCTGCTTCAAGTGACTGAACACGCTTCTGCAGTAACTTCGCACCTTTCCATCTGATCTGTCCCTTTGTCTTCTCCTGGTCGATTCTCACGTTGTCCAGCTCAGCCTCCACCTGCTTCCCATCCGGCTTCAGGTGGTCCTCGATGTCTGTACCCATTGTCAGGCCAGGATCTGGTGTTTCCTTCTTCTTCCGCCCATTCTTTGGTGTTCCAGCCTCGGATTCCGATTCTTCAGGGTCATAGTCGATATCTTCCCGTTCCTCGGCTGTTTTTTTGGCGGGGCTTGCCATTCTGCGATAAGAAGAAAGCCTGTTTTGCAAGAAAGGAAACATTAAGAAGGGTTGAAATCGTCGAGAATAATGCATATGTGACGCGTTTTTAGCGAAAATGGGTACGGTATGGTTCAGAATGCAAAACTGGAGGGTCACGCAACTGTTTTTTACTAACACCCTTGCGCGAGGCCTCGCGCAAGAGAGGGGGTGTAATAACCTGTTGTTTCACGCTGTTTGCGGGAGGCCTCGCGCATCACTGCATGCTCTCCAATCTTCTTCGAACGTTGCGCATCGTGTCAGCCTCTCTCTGCTCCTCCACCACTCTGCGTTGGGGGATCAGCTCGGACAATTTTCTGTTAAAACCAGCCTTTAGCGGCCCTTGCTGCGTCAGCACTACCAACACAGACACAAGGACTTGTTTGTAGTGGTTAGAACCCTTTGCAATTAGACGAGACGGTGGAAAGTTAGGTACACCCCTGCGCGGCCAATGTGCCTGGATTGTACAAGTAGGCTCCGCACACCACCTAACCCAAGGTATATATACCCGCTCTGCGTTCAAGTAAGCAGTTAACCGCTAACGCACGGAATTGAGGAAGGAATTGGAGATTTTGCAGACGTTCACCCTGTGACCTTCTTTCCGGATAGTGATTAGATGGTACAGATCGTCAACGTCTTCAGCTGTCACTGCACCCCTGTTTTGGCCTTTCTTTGTCACAAGGCTGGAGAGCAGACTTTCACAAAACTCCTCGGCAAAAGCCTGTCCAGGCATGGCTGTGTGCCATGCAGTGTGGCACAATAACACGGTTGCAACAGTGCTATCGTACTTTAAAAGTGTGTCCCCCACGTTCAAACGGTCCAAAAGACACATAACGATTTGCAATCCCTCGGAAGCAAAAACACGCGTGTTGGCCGTCTCCCCAGCCCAATTGCACTGCCTAACGAGGTGTCCTAGGTATAGTAACATAGGACAGTATGGTGTTAACAGAACCTGCATGGCTTTACACACAGCGTACCGGAGGCGACCTCGCCGATTTGCTGGACGTGCCAACCCAAGGGAATGACATTTTCTGTTAAGGCGCCGTATGTGGGGGCCCATACCCAACAGCAGGGCACCAATAGTTATCTCCATTGTGATCAGCTTGGGAAAACAGGGGACTGTGTCACCGCTGCGCAGCAAACCTTTACGGAAAAAAGTCACAGCCGGCCAAAATGAGCGAAATGTTTGTATAACGCAAAATTTGTACGCGTGCCAGAAACCATATAATATAGGGTGTGAACGCCAAAAAAGCCGGACATTTCAACCCGTTGTTTTTTCACCATACATCATTTTACAAATGCGGTAATGGATGTTCTCATCACATAAAACAGGGACAACTGGTCGCGTGTGTTGTGCCAAGTCCCTGGTGAATTGCAGTACGTTAAGAAGCGATACGTTGCCGCTTACCTCTTCTTTGCTTAGACAAAGGGGTCGCCAATGTGGTCTCTTGGCAGGCACAGGGCGAATAATGTCAAGCGGTGCCCTAATGTTTCGCACAACAGGCCGCGTGCTTGCAAATCCTAGATCGCGCATGATACGTGCAAACGTTCCCTCGGTGTTCCCCAGCATGCGTGCAACAACAAGAACACGCCGTTCAAGCTCTTCCAGACTAGGATGACCATGACAGTAGAGCGGTGCATCCCGCAGTAGCAAAAAGGCCAACGTTGTTGCGTTAAGGCTTTTGTCGTTCTTGTCAGGGTTTGTGGTAAATTGTTTGTTGTACCAGTTGTCCATCCATAACACAACCCACTGCTGGTGTATTTTGTTCCATGTAGTCTGTAACCTGACTGCGGCCTTTTCCTTCACTGAAGGTGCGCTATATCGCGCCAGGCCTGACCTTGCTAAAATGCAACGCTGCGCCCTACTTCCCTCTATCACAACAACTGACTTTGGTTTTCCCTAGTATGGAACTGCGCCCCGGCGCATCAGCAAATAAAGGCGCCAGGCCTTCTTTATCAAAACACCAACCCATCTCTTGCCCTCTGCCGCAATCGCCTTTTCGACGCTGCAATGTGTCCGTTCATTTTTGCGCAGACGCAGAAAAAACACAAACATCAATCGCGCGCCCTCGTACCCCTGTTTTAGCCCTTCCCACAATTCTTCTGCCGTGTGATACGGCGGTTCCTCTGAGCAGAAATCGCGGAAAACTCCAGATGCTGCGGCCAGTGTCTTCTCAAGGTCCACCTCTGTCGTAGGGGCATTGTTGCTTTGGAAAAAAATTGTGTAACTGTATCTACGTAAAAATTGCTATTTGAAAAACTTTCTTCGCTTTGAAACATACACCGGTCACACAGTTTTCGCGCGACCAATTATTTGATGATTCGCTTGTCGCATGCACCATTTCCGGTTAACTGTAAATGTCTGGTGGTCCCACATTTGACTAGTTAATCCTAATTGCGGTACCCAGTTGCGGCGCACTACCATCGCTGTTGGGCAGTGAAGCCAGCGGTGACCACATATGAAAACTGGAGATGCCGGCGGGACCTGCATGGGCGCCCATCCAGCAGCGCCGCATCAAGGGAATGCACATGCTGTGTAGTTGGTGGATCTGTTCCATTTTTTGTTTCTATGAGCGCTTATGACATCCATTGCGCGAGGCCGCGCGCAAAGATCACCCAAACTTTAATGTTTCTCAGGCGCCATTCCATGCGTGAGGCCTCGCGCTTGAAACTACATTTTGTTTCGGAACATTTATACTTTTTAAGATTCTTGGGTACACCATTATTGAAATTTATTCGTTAATAGATCCATTTCTATCACTCCATCCTGATAATGGTACTAAGTTACGTGTATAAATACGACAGGGTTCTATTTTTCGACAACCTGCCTAATGCGTTGTGCTGTAGTACATTAATCTGACACAAATGAAAGTCTTTGCGCGAGGACTCGCGCAAAGAGTGGTCACAAAACAATATTTTTCCGTGTCTCGCCCATGGTACATGTCATTCTTATAAAAACATTTATTTCGCCATACTGGTTCGCGACGGTTCAGAATTATTTATCAAAACAATTATTATTTGCTGCCTTTTGAAACCTGTCATTTTCCTACCTTTTTCCGTCGTTTTTGACAATGCAACTTGAGCCGCGCTAACCTAGATATACCCTGTAATCTTACCGGTCCCCAAAAAAGTCAACAAAGTGAGAGGTCGTTGGCCTACTTTTGCCTCCTGAGGGAGCCTAAACAAAATTAATTTGCTATATGAATGCTGCATTGGGTAGGTCTTTCAACAAAACGGAAAAAAAGTAATATGGCTCCTTCACTCTTGCCTTGGCAAAGGCCCAAAAGAGAGCACAACTACTACCCTACCTCTTTATTCTTCGAGGTCCTCTAGAAAAAGGACACAATCAGAAGTGGCCGCCCCAACCCTGCCTTCTCAGAGGTCTAAAGGACAAGAGGGTTGCTAAGTAAATGTGCCATCCTCGACGGTCGGCAACAAGAAGGACAAAACCATCTGGGGCTAACTCAGTGTGCCTTGTCCCGGCCAGCAGAGAGGTCTAAATTGCTTGGTAGCCCCTTCACTCTCCGGTGTTTGTAGAAAAGTGACAAAATCGGACGTACCCTCCTCACCCCTGCCTTCCCAAAGGCTCAAAAGAGTCCTAATTGCGGTGCAAGCCGTACCTTTCAAAAGGGTGCAAAGATAGGAGATAGGACAAAAGATTGAAAATGGCTGCCTCACTAATGCCTCCTCCGGATCCTACAAGAAGGCAAAACTGCAACCAAGGCTTAATATTTTCTAGGTTCCGTATGAAAGAGGACAAGGTAAGAAGTGGCTACCTCGCCCGTGCCTTCTTAGGCCCAACGTGAACACAGAATGGCTACAGAACCCCCTCACTCTCGCGGCTCCAAATCATTAGGGACATAATCAGCATTGGCTACCTCACTCTGCCTTCACCCTGGCCTGCGAGAAAGCAAAATTGCTCCATAGCCCATACATTCTCGGGCGTCACAAACGAAGAGGACATAATACAAAGCGGGTGTCTCAGTCCTACCTTCTCGGCTCCCCACAACAGGACCTAACCGCTACGTAGCCACCGCGGGTACCGGCTTCCTCAACAGAAAAGGAAAAAAATAACTTCTTCACCGCTTCTTTTCGAAGAGCCCATAATTAGGTAAACTTGCTACATAACCTCCATATTCTTAGGATTCTCTTACAAAGAAAGAACTAATCTGAAATTACTACCTCACCTCCACCTTCTGGATCACGCGAACGACAACAAAATCGGTACGTGAACACAACATTCTCTGCGGTCTCCGACAATGGGTACGAAATCAGACGCGGCGACATCAGTTTCATTTCTCTTGGGCCTACAAGAGGGTAAAATTGCTATATAGCCCCTACATTCACAGACGGCCGCACAAAAGAAGACAAAATTAGAAGCTGCTCCATCATGTTTGCCCGTCCGTTTTCGGAGGCTGCAAACAAAAAAGAAATCAGCAAACATGGTTGCCCCAATGTTGCCTGCTCGTGGACCCACAAGATAGCAGACTTCTTACCTAGACTCTACATTCTGGGGGGTCCCCATCAAAGAGGTAAAAATCACAAATGCAACGTTCGGCCAGAATGGTCACATCACCTCTGCATTGTGCGAGGTCCCGAGCTTAAAAGACACAAACAGAAATGGCACCGTTACCTCTGCCTATGTAGGGGCCTACAAGAGCATAGTTCCGCCACGTAACTCTTGCTTTTTCGCTGTGTGTAACAAAAAGGACAAAACCAAAAGCGTTTGTCTCGCCTCTAACTTCGCGGGTGCCCACAACAGGGCAAAATTACTACGTAGCCTCTGCAGTCTCGGAGGTTCCTAGTGGAGAGAGAAAACAAAGAACTTCTTGCTTCACCCTCACCTTCTCAAAGGCCCGCAAGCGCAAGTCGAATTGCAATGAAACCCCCATATTGTCGGGTGCCCCGGAGAAAGGAGACATAATCACAGTTGGCTACCTCGCGCCTACCTTTTCGGAGACCAAAAAAACAACAAGACTGCTTAGTAATGGCTGCATTTAAGGGGGTCCCCGACATTGGAGAGAAAAATTAGAAATGGCTACGTTACTTTGCCTTGTCTCTGGCCAACAAGAAAGCAAAGATGCTATGTAGCCTTGCATTGTCAGGCATCTCCAACAAAACGGACCATCAGAAGCGGCTACATCACCTCTTCCTTATTGGGGGCCCACAAAAAGGGAGATGGGTAACACAGCCCCTACAATGTCCCAACATAGGGGACATAATCAAAAGTGCCTACTTCACGCCTGCCTTCTCAAAAACCCACCAGCTCGCAAGATTGCTACGTAACCCTTGTGTTCTCGGAGGTTGACACCATAGCAAACATTATCAGAAGTGGTTGCCTCACCGCCTCCTTCTCAAAGGCCCACAAAGTAGCGGGTTTGCCATGTAGCCTCTACAATCTCGGGGATGCCCAAGAAGTAGGACAAAATCAGAAGTGGCTGCCTGACCCCTACCTCCTAAATACGGGAATGGGTACCTTCTAGGTAGGGGTAGGGGTACCTTATAGGAGCCCACAAAAGGACACAACTACTACATAGCCCTTGCATTCTCGGAGCTTCCCAGCAAACGCGACAAAACAAAAAATGGCTGCCTCGCCCATGCCTTCTCGGAGGCCCACAAGAGGACAAAATTGCTATGTAACCCCTTCATTCTTGGGTGTCTCAAAACAAATGGTAAGAATGAGATATGGCCGTTTCACCTTTCGCTTCTTGGAGGCCCACAAAAGGGCGGGATTGCTACCTAACCCCTGTATTCCCAGGGGTCTCCAACAAAGGGGACAAAGTGAATGGTTGCCCCACCCTTGCCTTCTCCGGGGCCAGTGAGAGGGCACAATTGCTATGTGACTTGTGCATTCGCGGGGGAAATTCGTTTTTGCAATGGGGTTCTTTTCGTAAAAAATATCGGGGGTGCGGAGGGTAGTAAATGTGCAGAGGGCTTTTCGTAGAAAAAAGATGTTTTTAGTAAGATCCGAGGGTTTTTTTGACAGACCTGGACGTTGTCTTGTATGTAGCACAAGAGTTCCGCCCCCTTCTTCCGACGTAACATTTTTTGCGGTGGCGTGGGGTGGGATAGGGGCAAAATCTTTTTTGCATATCGTGGCCGCTGCGCATTGATTTAGACCCAGGTCCCGAATACTTTGATTCTTAGACCATCTAACCAATGCCTGGGGTCTCGGGTCGAGGGGAGCAGAATGATCAAACTAAAAACAACATTGGGAGATATATCTATCTCCCAAAATGATGATTTTACAAAGTGTTGAACATGCGATATCACCGATCACAGTATGCGACGCGAATGGCCCCCAAAAAAGCAAAGTACATGGTGCCCGTGCTTGCAATTGATCTAACAACCTCGCTTAACAAACTCCGTACGGGTCAAATGTGGTTCGGACCTTCTCAACATTTTGGCCACTCCGAGCAGGCGGGGGGGGGGGGGGGATCTGAGCCAGGCTGCCCCTCATGGTTGGCATCCAGTGGTTTGCACAGCACTATTTTCACATCTGTTTTTGTGAGAAGCACAAATGCCCAATGCAAGTTCTTGAATGTTGACAATTAGACACACGTCAGTCTTTGTTATGGCAGGTCCAGACACCATCACATCACCAAGACCCTTCCACAGCATTGCCATACGATGGAAGTACTGCAAAAAAGCCAAATGACCATCACTCACTGTGTAATGTACGTAAGCAAATGCACTGATACCTTTCAACAACCACCACTTGGAGCCAAGATCATGTTGCACTGCTGTTGTAAAATACATGTTTGCCCCGCCAAGCAGAATGCAACACCCTCGTACATTCATGTGCCTAAACACAAACCTAAATGTGTTGATAACTTGACCCATCAACTGTGACCAACAGATAGCGAAAAGACTCAGGACAAAGTGGTCATCAGTCTTTTAAACTTCAACGAATCTGGATCCATAAAATTCACATATCAATCTTGCTTCATTCTTCCACGTCCTCCTGCTGCAATATTCTCGTTAATCTGCGTTGGACAGCGGATTGCTTGCATAAAATGAGACAGATGGACACAGGATGCGACAAAATGGGGCCATTTCCCCTCAAATGTTGACACATGATGCAACCTAGGCCTGCAGTCCGGCTCAAATGGCACCTGAAAACAAAAAACCCTGTCATCCATAGAGGAAAGCCGTTCAGCACAAGCTAACTGCAACATGTGATTTTCGAGACCAATTTGTTCATTTCCCGTTGTGCGATACAACTATAGCAAACCCCCCCCCCAGCAGCCCCCTTAGGGTACAACCCCCCGCCCTGCTGTGGGGTGGAGAGAGTGTAGATTGTGAGTCCCTAGCCCACCTCAAGGGGCCATGAAACAAAGCGTGCATTGTGAGTCGCTGACCCCAACTCAAGGGACCACGCAACAAAGCGTGGATTGTGAGTCCCTAACCCCAACTCGAGGAGCCACACCAAAGTGTAGATTGTGGGTCCCTAACCCCAACTCGAGGGGCCACGCAACAAAGCGTGGATTGTGAGTCCATAACCCCAACTCGAGGGGCCACGCAACAAAGCGTGGATTGCGAGTCCCTAACCCAAACTCGAGGGGCCACCCAAAAAAGAGTGGATTGTGAGTCCCTAACCCCAACTCGAGGGGCCATGCAACAAAGTGCGGATTGTGCAACAAAGTGCGGATTGTGAGTCCCTAACCCCAACTGGAGGGGCCACGCAACAAAGCGTGGATTGTGAGTCCCTAACCACAACTCGAGGCGCCACCCAACAAAGCGTGGATTGTGAGTCCCTAACCCCAAATCGAGGGGCCATGCAACAAAGCGTGGATTGTGAGTCCCTATCCCGAACTCAAGGGGCCACGCAAGAAAGCTTGGATTGCGAGTCCCTATCCCCAACTCGACGGGCCACGCAACAAAGCGTGGATTGTGAGTCCCAAACCCCAACTAAAAAGGCCACGCAGCAAAGCGTGGATTGTGAGTCCCCAACCCCAACTTGAGAGGCCATGCGACAAAGGTTGGATAGTGAGTCCCTAACCCTAACTCAAGGGGCCACACAACAAAGCGTGGTTTGTGAGTCCCTAACCCGGCCTCAAGGGGCCACGCAACAAAGCGTGGATTGTGAGACCCTAACCCCGGCTCGAGGGGCCAGGCAACAAAGCGTGGATTGTGAGTCCCTAACCGAAATCGGGAAGCCACCCAACAAAGCATGGATTGTGAGTCCCTAACCCGAATTCGAGGGGCCACGCAACAAAGAGTGGATTGTGAGTCCCTAACCCCAACTCGACGGGACACACAACAAAGCGTGGATTGTGAGTCCCTAACCCCAAATCAAGGGGCCAGGCAACAAAGCGTGGATTGCGAGTCCCTAACCCCAACCCAAGGGGCCACAAAACAAAGCGTGGATTGTGAGTCCCCAACCCCAACTCCAGGCGAAACACAACAAAGTGTGGATTGTGAGTCCCTAACCCCAACTCCACGAGTCACCCAACAAAGCATGGATTGTGAGTCCCTAACCCCAACTCAAGGGGCCACGCAACAAAAAGTGGATTGTGAGTCCCTAGCCCCAACTCGAGGGGCCACGGAAAAAAGCGTGGATTGTAATTCGCTGAGCCCAACTCCAGGAGCCACCCAACAAAGTGTGGATTGTGAGTCCCTAACCCCAACACGAGGGGCCAAACAACAAAGCGTGGATTGTGAGTCCCTAACCCCAACTCGCAAGGCCACACCAAAGTGTGGATTGTGAGTCCTTAACCCCAACTCGAGGGGCCACGCATCAAAGCGTGGATTGTGAGTCCCTAACCCCAACTCGACGGGCCACACATCAAGGCGTGGATTGTGAGTCCCTAACCCCAACTCGACGGGACACACAACAAAGTGTGGATTGTGAGTCCCGAACCCCAACTGGAGGGGCCACGCAACAAAGCGTGGATTGTGAGTCCCTAACCCCAACTCGAGGGGCCACACAACAAAGCGTGGAATGCGAGTCCCTAGCCCCACCTCAAAGGGCCACATAACAAAGCGTGGATAGTGAGTTCCTAACCCCAACTTGAGGGGCCACCCAATAAAGCATGGATTCTGAGTCCAACCCCACCTCAAGGGGCCACGCAACAAAGCGTGCATTGTGAGACCCTAACCCCAACTCAACGGGCAACGCAACAAAGCGTGGATCGTGAGTCCCTAACCCCAACTCAAGGGGCCACACAACAAAGCGTGGATTGCGAGTCCCTAACCCCAACTCAAGGGGCCACGCAACAAAGCGTGGATTGTGAGTCCCCAACCCCAACTCCTGGCGAAACACAACAAAGCGTGGATTGTGAGTCCCTAACCCCAATTCGAGGGGCCACGCAACAAATAGTGGATTGTGAGTCCCTAACCCCAACTCGACGGGACACACAACAAAGCGTGGATTGTGAGTCCCTAACCCCAACTCAAGGGGCCAGGCAACAAAGCGTGGATTGTGAGTCCCTAACCCCAACTCAAGGGGCCACGCAACAAAAAGTGGATTGTGAGTCCCTAGCCCCAACTCGAGGGGCCACGGAAAAAAGCGTGGATTGTAATTCGCTGAGCCCAACTCCAGGAGCCACCCAACAAAGTGTGGATTGTGAGTCCCTAACCCCAACACGAGGGGCCAAACAACAAAGCGTGGATTGTGAGTCCCTAACCCCAACTCGCAAGGCCACACCAAAGTGTGGATTGTGAGTCCTTAACCCCAACTCGAGGGGCCACGCATCAAAGCGTGGATTGTGAGTCCCTAACCCCAACTCGACGGGCCACACATCAAGGCGTGGATTGTGAGTCCCTAACCCCAACTCGACGGGACACACAACAAAGTGTGGATTGTGAGTCCCGAACCCCAACTGGAGGGGCCACGCAACAAAGCGTGGATTGTGAGTCCCTAACCCCAACTCGAGGGGCCACACAACAAAGCGTGGAATGCGAGTCCCTAGCCCCACCTCAAAGGGCCACATAACAAAGCGTGGATAGTGAGTTCCTAACCCCAACTTGAGGGGCCACCCAATAAAGCATGGATTCTGAGTCCAACCCCACCTCAAGGGGCCACGCAACAAAGCGTGCATTGTGAGACCCTAACCCCAACTCAACGGGCAACGCAACAAAGCGTGGATCGTGAGTCCCTAACCCCAACTCAAGGGGCCACACAACAAAGCGTGGATTGCGAGTCCCTAACCCCAACTCAAGGGGCCACGCAACAAAGCGTGGATTGTGAGTCCCCAACCCCAACTCCTGGCGAAACACAACAAAGCGTGGATTGTGAGTCCCTAACCCCAATTCGAGGGGCCACGCAACAAATAGTGGATTGTGAGTCCCTAACCCCAACTCGACGGGACACACAACAAAGCGTGGATTGTGAGTCCCTAACCCCAACTCAAGGGGCCAGGCAACAAAGCGTGGATTGTGAGTCCCCAACCCCAACTCCTGGCGGAACACAACAAAGCGTGGATTGTGAGTCCCTAACCCCAATTCGAGGGGCCACGCAACAAATAGTGGATTGTGAGTCCCTAACCCCAACTCGACGGGACACACAACAAAGCGTGGATTGTGAGTCCCTAACCCCAACTCAAGGGGCCACAAAACAAAGCGTGGATTGTGAGTCCCCAACCCCAACTCCAGGCGAAACACAACAAAGTGTGGATTGTGAGTCCCTAACCCCAACTCCACGAGTCACCCAACAAAGCATGGATTGTGAGTCCCTAACCCCAACTCGACGGGCCACACATCAAGGCGTGGATTGTGAGTCCCTAACCCCAACTCGACGGGACACACAACAAAGTGTGGATTGTGAGTCCCGAACCCCAACTGGAGGGGCCACGCAACAAAGCGTGGATTGTGAGTCCCTAACCCCAACTCGAGGGGCCACACAACAAAGCGTGGAATGCGAGTCCCTAGCCCCACCTCAAAGGGCCACATAACAAAGCGTGGATAGTGAGTTCCTAACCCCAACTTGAGGGGCCACCCAATAAAGCATGGATTCTGAGTCCAACCCCACCTCAAGGGGCCACGCAACAAAGCGTGCATTGTGAGACCCTAACCCCAACTCAACGGGCAACGCAACAAAGCGTGGATCGTGAGTCCCTAACCCCAACTCAAGGGGCCACACAACAAAGCGTGGATTGCGAGTCCCTAACCCCAACTCAAGGGGCCACGCAACAAAGCGTGGATTGTGAGTCCCCAACCCCAACTCCTGGCGAAACACAACAAAGCGTGGATTGTGAGTCCCTAACCCCAATTCGAGGGGCCACGCAACAAATAGTGGATTGTGAGTCCCTAACCCCAACTCGACGGGACACACAACAAAGCGTGGATTGTGAGTCCCTAACCCCAACTCAAGGGGCCAGGCAACAAAGCGTGGATTGTGAGTCCCCAACCCCAACTCCTGGCGGAACACAACAAAGCGTGGATTGTGAGTCCCTAACCCCAATTCGAGGGGCCACGCAACAAATAGTGGATTGTGAGTCCCTAACCCCAACTCGACGGGACACACAACAAAGCGTGGATTGTGAGTCCCTAACCCCAACTCAAGGGGCCACAAAACAAAGCGTGGATTGTGAGTCCCCAACCCCAACTCCAGGCGAAACACAACAAAGTGTGGATTGTGAGTCCCTAACCCCAACTCCACGAGTCACCCAACAAAGCATGGATTGTGAGTCCCTAACCCCAACTCAAGGGGCCACGCAACAAAAAGTGGATTGTGAGTTTCTAGCCCCAACTCGAGGGGCCACGGAAAAAAGCGTGGATTGTAATTCGCTGAGCCCAACTCCAGGAGCCACCCAACAAAGGGTGGATTGTGGGTCCCTAACCCCAACACGAGGGGCCAAACAACAAAGCGTGGATTGTGAGTCCCTAACCCCAACTCGCAAGGCCACACCAAAGCGTGGATTGTGAGTCCTTAACCCCAACTCGAGGGGCCACGCATCAAAGCGTGGATTGTGAGTCCCTAACCCCAACTCGACGGGCCACACATCAAGGCGTGGATTGTGAGTCCCTAACCCCAACTCGACGGGACACACAACAAAGTGTGGATTGTGAGACCCGAACCCCAACTGGAGGGGCCACGCAACAAAGCGTGGATTGTGAGTCCCTAACCCCAACTCGAGGGGCCACACAACAAAGCGTGGAATGCGAGTCCCTAGCCCCACCTCAAAGGGCCACATAACAAAGCGTGGATAGTGAGTCCCTAACCCCAACTTGAGGGGCCACCCAATAAAGCATGGATTCTGAGTCCAACCCCACCTCAAGGGGCCACGCAACAAAGCGTGCATTGTGAGACCCTAACCCCAACTCAACGGGCAACGCAACAAAGCGTGGATCGTGAGTCCCTAACCCCAACTCGACGGGACACACAACAAAGCGTGGATTGCGAGTCCCTAACCCCAACTCAAGGGGGCACGCAACAAAGCGTGGATTGTGAGTCCCCAACCCCAACTCCTGGCGAAACACAACAAAGCGTGGATTGTGAGTCCCTAACCCCAACTCCACGAGTCACCCAACAAAGCATGGATTGTGAGTCCCTAACCCCAACTCAAGGGGCCACGCAACAAAAAGTGGATTGTGAGTCCCTAGCCCCAACGCGAGGAGCCACGCCACAAAGCGAGAATTGTGAGTCCCTAACCCCAACTCAAGGGGCTACATAACAAAGCGTGTATTGTGACTCCCTAACCCCAAATTAAGGGGCCACACCAAAGCATGGATTGTGACCCCCTAACCTCAACTCAAGGGGCCACCCAACAAGACAGGATTGTGAGTCCCTAACCCCAATTCGAGGGGCCACGCAACAAAGCGTGGATTGTGAGTCCCTAACCCCAACTCAACGGGCCACAAAACAAAGCGTGGATTGCGAGTCCCTAACCCCAACTCGACGGGACACACAACAAAGCGTGGATTGTGAGTCTCTAAGCCCAACTCAAGGGGCCAGGCAACAAAGCGTGGATTGCGAGTCCCTAACCCCAACTCAAGGGGCCACAAAACAAAGCATGGATTGTGAGTCCCCAACCCCAACTCCAGGCGAAACACAACAAAGCGTGGATTGTGAGTCCCTAACCCCAACTCCACGAGTCACCCAACAAAGCATGGATTGTGAGTCCCTAACCCCAAACTCAAGGGGCCACGCAACAAAAAGTGGATTGTGAGTCCCTAGCCCCAACGCGAGGAGCCACGCCACAAAGCGTGAATTGTGAGTCCCTAACCCCAACTCAAGGGGCTAATAACAAAGCGTGTATTGTGAGTCCCTAACCCCAAATTAAGGGGCCACACCAAAGCGTGGATTGTGACCCCCTAACCTCAACTCAAGGGGCCACCCAACAAGACAGGATTGTGAGTCCCTAACCCGAAGTCGAGGAGCCACCCCACAGAGCCTAGATTGCGAGTCCCTAACCCCAACTCAAGGGGCGACACAACAAAGCGTGGATTTGAGTGCCGAACCCCAACTCGAGGGGCTAGGCAACAAAGCGTGGATTGTGAGTCCCTAGCCCCAACTTGAGGGGCCACGCTACAAAGCGTGGATTGTGAGTCCCTGAGCCCAACTCGAGGGGCCACGCAACAAAGCGTGGATTCGGAGTCCCTAACCCCAACTCAAGGGGCCACCCCACAAAGCGTGGATTGTGAGTCCCTAACCCCAACTCAAAGGGCCACACCAAAGCGTGGATTCCGAGTCCCTAACCCCAACTCAAGGCGCCACGCAACAAAGCGTGGATTGTGAGTCCCTAACCCCAACGCACGGGGCCACGCAAAAAAGCGTGGATTGTGACTCCCTAACCCCAACTTGTGGGGCCACGCAACAAAGCGTGGATTGTGAATCCCTAACCCCCACTCGAGGGGCAACACCTCAAAGAGTGGATTGTGAGTCCGTAACCCCAACTCAAAGGGCCACGCAACAAAGGGTGGATTGTGAGTCCCTAACCCCAACTCAAGGGGCCACGCAAAAAATCGTGGATTGTGAGTCCCTAGCCCCAACTTGAGGGGCCATGCAACAAAGTGTGGATTGTGAGTCCCTAACCCCAACTCAAGGGGCTAGACAACAAGGCGTGGATTGTGAGTCCCTAACCCCAACCCGAGGGGCCACGCAACAAAGCGTGGATTGTGAGTCCCTAACCCCAACTCGAAGGGCCACACCAAAGCGTGGATTGTGAGTCCCTAACCCCAACTCAAGGGGCCACGCAACAAAGCGTGGATTGTGAGTCCCTAACCCCAACTTGAGGGGCCATGCAACAAAGTGTGGATTGTGAGTCCCTAACTCCAACTCAAGGGGCTAGGCAACAAAGCGTGGATTGTGAGTCCCTAACCCCAACTTGAGGGGCCACACAGAAAAGCGTGGATTGTAGGTCCCTAACCCCAACTCGAGGGGCCACGCAACAACGCGTGGATTGTGAGTCCCTAACCCCAACTCAAGGGGCCACGCAAAAAAGTGTGGATTGTGAGTCCCTAACCCCAACGCACGGGGCCACGCAAAAAAGCGTGGATTGTGACTCCCTAACCCCAACTTGTGGGGCCACGCAACAAAGCGTGGATTGTGAATCCCTAACCCCAACTCGAGGGGCCGCGCAACAAAGCGTGGATTGCGAGTCCCTAACCCCAACTCAAGGGGACACCCAACAAAGCGTGGTTTGTGAGTCCCTAACCCCCACTCGAGGGGCAACACATCGAAGAGTGGATTGTGAGTCCCTAACCCCAAATCGAGGGGACACACAACAAAGCGTGGATTGTGAGTCCCTAACCCCAACTCAAGGGCCCACGCAAAAAAGCGTGGATTGTGAGTCCCTAACCCCAAATCAAGGGGCCGCGCAAAAAAGCGTGGATTGCGAGCCCTGAACCCCAAAACCAGGGGCCACCCAACAAAGCGTGGATTGTGCATCCCTAACCCCAACTTGAGAGGCCAGGCAACAAAGCGTGGATTGCAAGTCCCTAACCCCAACTCAAGGGGCCACGCAACAAAGAGTGGATTGTGAGTCCCTAACCCCAACTTGAGGGGCCACGCAATAAAGTGTGGGTTGTGAGTCCCTAACCCCAACTAGAGGGGCCACGCAACAACGCGTGGATTGTGAGTCCCTAACCCCAACTCGAGGGGCCACGCAACAAAGCGTGGATTGTGAGTCCCTAACCCCAACTCGAGGGGCCACACAAAAAAGCGTGGATTGTAAGGCCCTGAGCCCAACTCGAGGGGCCACGCAACAAAGCGTGAATTGTGTGTCCCTAACCCCAACTCAACAGGCAACGCAACAAAGCGTGGATTGTGAGACCCTCACCCCAACGCAAGGGGCCACAGAACAAAGCGTGGATTACGAGTCCCTAACCCCGACTCGAGGGGCCACACCAAAGTGTGGATTGTGTGTCCCTATCCCCAACTCAAGGGGCCACGCAACAAAGCGTTGATTGTGAGTCCCTAACCCGCGTCAACGGGACAGGCAAAAAAGCGTGGATTGTGAGTCCCTAACCCCAGCTCGAGAGGCCACACCAAAGCGTGGATTGTGAGTCCCTAACCCCAACTCAAGGGGCCACGCTACAAAGCATCGATTGTTAGTCCCTAACCCCAACTAGAGGGGCCACCCAACAAAGCGTGGATTGTGAGTCCTTAACCCCAGCTCGACGGGCCACAACAAAGCGTGGACTGTGAGTCCCTAACCCCAACTCAAAGGGCCACGCAACAAAGCGTGGATTGTGAGTCCCTAACCCCAACTCAAGGGGCCGCGCAACAAAGCATGGATTGCGAGTCCCTAGCCCCAACTTGAGGGGCCACGCAAAAAAGCGGGGATTGTGAGTCCCTAACCCCAACTCAAAGGGCCGCGCAACAAAGCGTGGATTGTGAGTCCCTAGCCCCAAGATGAGGAGCCACCCAACAAAGCGTGGATTGTGAGGGGCCACGCAACAAAGCGTGGATTGTGAGTCCCTAACCCCAACTCGAGGGGCCACACCAAAGTGTGGATTGTGAGTCCCTAACCCAATTCGAGGAGCAACCAAACAAAGCGTGGATTGTGAGCCCCAACCCCAACTCAAGGGGACACGCAACAAAGTGTGGATTGTGAGTCCCTAACCCCAACTCAGGGGGCACGCAAAACAGTGTGGATTGTGAGTCCCTAACCCCAACTCAAGGGGCCACGCAACAAAGGTGGATTGTGAGTCCCTAACCCCAACTGTAGAGGCCAGGCAAAAAAGCGTGGATTGTGAGTCCATAACCCCAACTCAAGGAGCCACGCAACAAAGCGTGGATGATGAGTCCCTAATCCCCACTTGAGGGGCCGTGCAAGAAAGAGTGGATTGAGAGTCCCTAACCCCCACTCGAGGGGCCATCCAACAAAGCGTGGATTGTGAGTCCCTAACCCCAACTCAAGGGGCCACGCAACAAAGCGTGGATTGTGAGTCCCTCACCCCAACTTGAGGGGCCACACAAAAAAGCGTGGATTGTGACACCGTAACCCCAACTCGAGGAGCCACCCCACAAAGCGTGGATTGTGAGTCCCTAACCCCAACTGGAGGGGCCACACCAAAGTGTGCATTGTGAGTCCCTAACCCCAACTCGAGGAGCCACCCAACAAAGCGTGGATTGTGAGTGCCTCACCCCAACTTGAAGGGCCACACGAAAAAGCGTGGATTGTGACACCGTAACCCGAAATGGAGGAGCCAACCAACAAAGCGTGGATTGTGAGTCCCTAACCCCAACTCGAGGGGCCACACCAAAGTGTGCATTGTGAGTCCCTAACCCCAACTCAAGGGGCCACCCAACAAAGCGTGGATTGTGAGTACCTCACCCCAACTCGAGGGGCCACACCAAAGTGTGGATTGTGAGTCCCTAACCAAATTCGAGGAGCAACCAAACAAAGCGTGGATTGTGAGCCCCAACCCCAACTCAAGGGGACACGCAACAAAGTGTGGATTGTGAGTCCCTAACCCCAACTCAGGGGGCACGCAAAACAGTGTGGATTGTGAGTCCCTAGCCCCAACTTGAGGGGCCACGCAAAAAAGCGGGGATTGTGAGTCCCTAACCCCAACTGTAGAGGCCAGGCAAAAAAGCGTGGATTGTGAGTCCATAACCCCAACTCAAGGAGCCACACAACAAAGCGTGGATTGTGAGTCCCTAACCCCAACTCAAGGGCCCACGCAAAAAAGCGTGGATTGTGAGTCCCTAACCCCAAATCAAGGGGCCGCGCAAAAAAGCGTGGATTGCGAGCCCTGAACCCCAAAACCAGGGGCCACCCAACAAAGCGTGGATTGTGCATCCCTAACCCCAACTTGAGAGGCCAGGCAACAAAGCGTGGATTGCAAGTCCCTAACCCCAACTCAAGGGGCCACGCAACAAAGAGTGGATTGTGAGTCCCTAACCCCAACTTGAGGGGCCACGCAATAAAGTGTGGGTTGTGAGTCCCTAACCCCAACTAGAGGGGCCACGCAACAACGCGTGGATTGTGAGTCCCTAACCCCAACTCGAGGGGCCACGCAACAAAGCGTGGATTGTGAGTCCCTAACCCCAACTCGAGGGGCCACACAAAAAAGCGTGGATTGTAAGGCCCTGAGCCCAACTCGAGGGGCCACGCAACAAAGCGTGAATTGTGTGTCCCTAACCCCAACTCAACAGGCAACGCAACAAAGCGTGGATTGTGAGACCCTCACCCCAACGCAAGGGGCCACAGAACAAAGCGTGGATTACGAGTCCCTAACCCCGACTCGAGGGGCCACACCAAAGTGTGGATTGTGTGTCCCTATCCCCAACTCAAGGGGCCACGCAACAAAGCGTTGATTGTGAGTCCCTAACCCGCGTCAACGGGACAGGCAAAAAAGCGTGGATTGTGAGTCCCTAACCCCAGCTCGAGAGGCCACACCAAGGCGTGGATTGTGAGTCCCTAACCCCAACTCAAGGGGCCACGCAACAAAGCATCGATTGTTAGTCCCTAACCCCAACTAGAGGGGCCACCCAACAAAGCGTGGATTGTGAGTCCTTAACCCCAGCTCGACGGGCCACAACAAAGCGTGGACTGTGAGTCCCTAACCCCAACTCAAAGGGCCACGCAACAAAGCGTGGATTGTGAGTCCCTAACCCCAACTCAAGGGGCCGCGCAACAAAGCATGGATTGCGAGTCCCTAGCCCCAACTTGAGGGGCCACGCAAAAAAGCGGGGATTGTGAGTCCCTAACCCCAACTCAAAGGGCCGCGCAACAAAGCGTGGATTGTGAGTCCCTAGCCCCAAGATGAGGAGCCACCCAACAAAGCGTGGATTGTGAGGGGCCACGCAACAAAGCGTGGATTGTGAGTCCCTAACCCCAACTCGAGGGGCCACACCAAAGTGTGGATTGTGAGTCCCTAACCCAATTCGAGGAGCAACCAAACAAAGCGTGGATTGTGAGCCCCAACCCCAACTCAAGGGGACACGCAACAAAGTGTGGATTGTGAGTCCCTAACCCCAACTCAGGGGGCACGCAAAACAGTGTGGATTGTGAGTCCCTAACCCCAACTCAAGGGGCCACGCAACAAAGGTGGATTGTGAGTCCCTAACCCCAACTGTAGAGGCCAGGCAAAAAAGCGTGGATTGTGAGTCCATAACCCCAACTCAAGGAGCCACGCAACAAAGCGTGGATGATGAGTCCCTAATCCCCACTTGAGGGGCCGTGCAAGAAAGAGTGGATTGAGAGTCCCTAACCCCCACTCGAGGGGCCATCCAACAAAGCGTGGATTGTGAGTCCCTAACCCCAACTCAAGGGGCCACGCAACAAAGCGTGGATTGTGAGTCCCTCACCCCAACTTGAGGGGCCACACAAAAAAGCGTGGATTGTGACACCGTAACCCCAACTCGAGGAGCCACCCCACAAAGCGTGGATTGTGAGTCCCTAACCCCAACTGGAGGGGCCACACCAAAGTGTGCATTGTGAGTCCCTAACCCCAACTCGAGGAGCCACCCAACAAAGCGTGGATTGTGAGTGCCTCACCCCAACTTGAAGGGCCACACGAAAAAGCGTGGATTGTGACACCGTAACCCGAAATGGAGGAGCCAACCAACAAAGCGTGGATTGTGAGTCCCTAACCCCAACTCGAGGGGCCACACCAAAGTGTGCATTGTGAGTCCCTAACCCCAACTCAAGGGGCCACCCAACAAAGCGTGGATTGTGAGTCCCTCACCCCAACTCGAGGGGCCACACCAAAGTGTGGATTGTGAGTCCCTAACCAAATTCGAGGAGCAACCAAACAAAGCGTGGATTGTGAGCCCCAACCCCAACTCAAGGGGACACGCAACAAAGTGTGGATTGTGAGTCCCTAACCCCAACTCAGGGGGCACGCAAAACAGTGTGGATTGTGAGTCCCTAGCCCCAACTTGAGGGGCCACGCAAAAAAGCGGGGATTGTGAGTCCCTAACCCCAACTGTAGAGGCCAGGCAAAAAAGCGTGGATTGTGAGTCCATAACCCCAACTCAAGGAGCCACGCAACAAAGCGTGGATGATGAGTCCCTAATCCCCACTTGAGGGGCCGTGCAAGAAAGAGTGGATTGAGAGTCCCTAACCCCCACTCGAGGGGCCATCCAACAAAGCGTGGATTGTGAGTCCCTAACCCCAACTCGTGGGGCCACACCAAAGTGTGCATTGTGAGTCCCTAACCCCAACTCAAGGGGCCACCCAACAAAGCGTGGATTGTAAGTCCCTCACCCCAACTTGAGGGGCCACACAAAAAAGCGTGGATTGTGACACCGTAACCCCAACTCGAGGAGCCACCCAACAAAGCGTGGATTGTGAGTCCCTAACCCCAACTCGAGGGGCCATGCAACAAAGCGTGGATTGTGAGTCCCTAACCCCAACTCGAGGAGCCAAGCAAAAAAGCGTGGATTGTGAGTCCCTAACCGAAACTGAACGGGCCACGGAAAAAAGCGTGGATTGTGAGTCCCTAACCGAAACTGAATGGGCCACGGAAAAGAGCGTGGATTGTGAGTCCCTAACCCCAACTCGAGGGGCCCGCAACAAAGGTGGATTGTGAGTCCCTAACCCCAACTCCGGAGGCTAGGCGAAAAAGCGTGGATTACGAGTCCATAACCGCAACTGAAGGAGCCACGCAACAAAGCGTGGATTGTGAGTCCCTAACCCGAACTCAAGGGGCCACGCAACAAAGCGTGGATTGTGAGGCCCTAACCCGAACTCAAGGGGCCACACAAAAAGTCGTGGATTGCGAGGCCCTAACCCCAACTCGAGGGGCCACACCGAACCCCGCGTCAAGGGGGCACGGAACAAAGCGTGGATTGTGAGTCCCCAACCCCACCGCAGCGGGCCACGCAACAAAGCGTGGATTGTGAGTCCCTAACCCCAACTGAAAGGGGGACGCAAAAAAGCGTAGATTGTGAGTCCGTAACCCCCACTCGAGGGGCCACACAAAAAAGCGTGGATTGTAAGACCCTAACCCCAACTCGAGGGGCCACGCAACAAAGCATGGATTGTGAGTCCCTAACCCCAACTTGAGGGAGCACGCAAAAAAGCGTGCATTGTGAGTCCCTAACCCCAACTCGAGGGGCCACCCAACAAAGCGTGGATTGTGAGTCCCTAACCCCAGCTCGACGGGCCACCACAAAGCGTGGATTGTGAGTCCCTAACCCCAACTCAAGGGGCGACCCAACAAAGCGTGGATTGGGAGTCCCTAACCCCAACTCAAGGGGCGACCCAACAAGGCGTGGATTGTGAGTCCCTAACCCCAAATCGAGGGGCCACACCAAAGTGTGGATTGTTAGTCCCTATCCCCAACTCAAGGGGCCACGCAAAAAAGCGTAGATTGTGAGTCCCTAACCCCAACTTGAGGCGCCGCCCAACAAAGCGTGGAGTGTGAGTCCCTGGCCCCACGTCAAGGGGCGACGCAAGAAGGGATGGAATGTGTGTTCCTAACCCCAACTCAAGGGGCCACCCAACAAGGCGTGGATTGTGAGTCCCCAACCCCAACTCAAGGGGCCACGCAACAAAGTGTGGATTGTGAGTCCCTAACCCCAACTCAGGGGGCACGCAAAACAGTGTGGATTGTGAGTCCCTAACCCCAACTCAAGGGGCCACGCAACAAAGGTGGATTGTGAGTCCCTAACCCCAACTGTAGAGGCCAGGCAAAAAAGCGTGGATTGTGAGTCCATAACCCCAACTCAAGGAGCCACGCAACAAAGCGTGGATGATGAGTCCCTAATCCCCACTTGAGGGGCCGTGCAAGAAAGAGTGGATTGAGAGTCCCTAACCCCCACTCGAGGGGCCATCCAACAAAGCGTGGATTGTGAGTCCCTAACCCCAACTCAAGGGGCCACGCAACAAAGCGTGGATTGTGAGTCCCTCACCCCAACTTGAGGGGCCACACAAAAAAGCGTGGATTGTGACACCGTAACCCCAACTCGAGGAGCCACCCCACAAAGCGTGGATTGTGAGTCCCTAACCCCAACTGGAGGGGCCACACCAAAGTGTGCATTGTGAGTCCCTAACCCCAACTCGAGGAGCCACCCAACAAAGCGTGGATTGTGAGTCCCTCACCCCAACTTGAAGGGCCACACGAAAAAGCGTGGATTGTGACACCGTAACCCGAAATGGAGGAGCCAACCAACAAAGCGTGGATTGTGAGTCCCTAACCCCAACTCGAGGGGCCACACCAAAGTGTGCATTGTGAGTCCCTAACCCCAACTCAAGGGGCCACCCAACAAAGCGTGGATTGTGAGTCCCTCACCCCAACTCGAGGGGCCACACCAAAGTGTGGATTGTGAGTCCCTAACCAAATTCGAGGAGCAACCAAACAAAGCGTGGATTGTGAGCCCCAACCCCAACTCAAGGGGACACGCAACAAAGTGTGGATTGTGAGTCCCTAACCCCAACTCAGGGGGCACGCAAAACAGTGTGGATTGTGAGTCCCTAGCCCCAACTTGAGGGGCCACGCAAAAAAGCGGGGATTGTGAGTCCCTAACCCCAACTGTAGAGGCCAGGCAAAAAAGCGTGGATTGTGAGTCCATAACCCCAACTCAAGGAGCCACGCAACAAAGCGTGGATGATGAGTCCCTAATCCCCACTTGAGGGGCCGTGCAAGAAAGAGTGGATTGAGAGTCCCTAACCCCCACTCGAGGGGCCATCCAACAAAGCGTGGATTGTGAGTCCCTAACCCCAACTCGTGGGGCCACACCAAAGTGTGCATTGTGAGTCCCTAACCCCAACTCAAGGGGCCACCCAACAAAGCGTGGATTGTAAGTCCCTCACCCCAACTTGAGGGGCCACACAAAAAAGCGTGGATTGTGACACCGTAACCCCAACTCGAGGAGCCACCCAACAAAGCGTGGATTGTGAGTCCCTAACCCCAACTCGAGGGGCCATGCAACAAAGCGTGGATTGTGAGTCCCTAACCCCAACTCGAGGAGCCAAGCAAAAAAGCGTGGATTGTGAGTCCCTAACCGAAACTGAACGGGCCACGGAAAAAAGCGTGGATTGTGAGTCCCTAACCGAAACTGAATGGGCCACGGAAAAGAGCGTGGATTGTGAGTCCCTAACCCCAACTCGAGGGGCCCGCAACAAAGGTGGATTGTGAGTCCCTAACCCCAACTCCGGAGGCTAGGCGAAAAAGCGTGGATTACGAGTCCATAACCGCAACTGAAGGAGCCACGCAACAAAGCGTGGATTGTGAGTCCCTAACCCGAACTCAAGGGGCCACGCAACAAAGCGTGGATTGTGAGGCCCCAACCCGAACTCAAGGGGCCACACAAAAAGTCGTGGATTGCGAGGCCCTAACCCCAACTCGAGGGGCCACACCGAACCCCGCGTCAAGGGGGCACGGAACAAAGCGTGGATTGTGAGTCCCCAACCCCACCGCAGCGGGCCACGCAACAAAGCGTGGATTGTGAGTCCCTAACCCCAACTGAAAGGGGGACGCAAAAAAGCGTAGATTGTGAGTCCGTAACCCCCACTCGAGGGGCCACACAAAAAAGCGTGGATTGTAAGACCCTAACCCCAACTCGAGGGGCCACGCAACAAAGCATGGATTGTGAGTCCCTAACCCCAACTTGAGGGAGCACGCAAAAAAGCGTGCATTGTGAGTCCCTAACCCCAACTCGAGGGGCCACCCAACAAAGCGTGGATTGTGAGTCCCTAACCCCAGCTCGACGGGCCACCACAAAGCGTGGATTGTGAGTCCCTAACCCCAACTCAAGGGGCGACCCAACAAAGCGTGGATTGGGAGTCCCTAACCCCAACTCAAGGGGCGACCCAACAAGGCGTGGATTGTGAGTCCCTAACCCCAAATCGAGGGGCCACACCAAAGTGTGGATTGTTAGTCCCTATCCCCAACTCAAGGGGCCACGCAAAAAAGCGTAGATTGTGAGTCCCTAACCCCAACTTGAGGCGCCGCCCAACAAAGCGTGGAGTGTGAGTCCCTGGCCCCACGTCAAGGGGCGACGCAAGAAGGGATGGAATGTGTGTTCCTAACCCCAACTCAAGGGGCCACCCAACAAGGCGTGGATTGTGAGTCCCCAACCCCAACTCAAGGGGCCACGCAACAACGCGTGGATTGTGAGTCCCTAACCCCGGCTCAAGGGGCCACGCAACAAAGCGTGGATTGTGAGTCCCTAACCCCAGCTCAAGGGGCCAACCAACAAAGCGTGGATTGTGAGTCCCTAACCCCACGACAAGGGCCCACGCAACAAGGGATGGATTGTGTGGCCCTAACCCCAACTCAAGGGGCACGCAATGAAGCGTGGATTGTGAGTCCCTAACCCCAACTCGAGGGGCCACCCAAAGAAGCGTCGATTGTGAGTCCCTAACCCCAACTCAAGGGGCCACCCAACAAAGCGTGGATTGTGAGTCCCGAACCCCAAGTCAAGGGGCCACGCAACAAAGCGTTGATTATGGGTCACTAACGCCAACTTGAGGGGCCACACAACAAAGCGTCGATTGTGAGTCCCTAACCCGGCTTGAGGGGCCACGCAACAAAGCGTAGATTGTGAGTCCCTAACCCCAACTCCAAGGGCCACCCAACAAAGCGTGGATTATCAATCCCTAACCCCAACTCAAGGGGCCAAGCCAAAGTGTGGATTGTGAGTCCCTAACCCAACTCAGGGAGCTACACCGAAACGTGGATTGTGAGTCCCTAACCCCAACTCGACAGGCCACACCAAAATGTGGATTGTGAGTCCTGAACCCCAGCTGGAGGAGCCACCCAAAAAAGCGTGGATTGCGAGTCCCCAACCCCAACTCCAGGGGCCACGCAACAGAGCGTGGATTGTGAGTCCCTAACCCCAACTCAAGGGGGCACGCAACAAAGCGTGGATTGTGAGTCCCTAATCCGAAATCGAAGGGCCACAGCGAAGCGTGGATTGTGAGTCCCTAACCCCAACTCGTGGGGCCACACCAAAATGTGGATTGTGAGTCCCGAACCGCAACTCAAGGGGCTACGCAACAAAGCGTGGATTGTGAGTCCCTAACCCCAACTAGAGGGGCCACGCAACAAAGCATGGATTGTGAGTCCCTAACCCCAACTCGAGGGGCCACCCAACAAAGTGTGGATTATGAGTCCTTAACCCCAAGTCAAGGGGCCAGGCAACAAAGCGTGGATTGTGAGTCCCTAACCCCAACTCAAGGGGCCACAACAAAGCTTGGGAAAGACAAACAAGCAAGAAAGAAACAACGCAGTGCGCTCGCCCGAGAAAGAATTTGGCGCTGCACTAGGGCCGGGGTTTTGCTCCGACAACAGGATCTTCACTGCGCAACAAACAACATTTGTATAGCGGCCCGTCTTGCCGATCTCCACTGGAAGCACCTCGCAACAAACGACATTTGTATAGCGCCTCGTCTTGCGATATCTGGCGCTCAAAAGCTGTGATCAAAAGTGGCTACTTCAAAATCAAAATTGGCTACCTCACCCCTGCCTTCTTGGGGGCCCGCAAGTGGGCAGAAATGCTACCTAACCCTTGCATTCTTGGGGGTCCCAGCAAAGGGGACAAAATTTTCGGGCACCTTCGGCGCGACCCTATGTATGGCCATTGACCCCGTAGCCATTGACCCTTGGTAACTAAGTGGGCCCGGAGGGCAGGGAGGGGGGGGGGGTCGCGTACCCGAACCGAGGAGACGGCCCCCCGTGATTGAAGGTTTTCGCATATGTCTCTCTGGACCAGCCCTGACCTGACGAAGACACACCTGAAAACTCTGTTCAGACAGGTTTCAAAAAGATATTGCCCGAAGCCGCCGCCAGGCCAACCCCAGAAAAATACCACGTGTACTCCCTGAGAGAGAAAAGAATGCAATACCTTCTCAAGTTCATTGAGTATGCAAGCAATTCCGAAACCCATCATCAGCAGCATGGCAGTGAGGAGAAGTGTCACTGGTGTCAAGTTCTTCGGAGCAAAACTGACCCCATAACGGCTCAGAAGCTGGAGACCTTTCTGAGAAGTGAGAATGAAATGTTGTACAGGCAATGCATGCGCAGGTGAACACAAAGCAACACATATCCAGCTTGTATGTGCCCCAGTACACAAATACGACAGTGATCCCATCAGGTTTTGGTGAAGCTGAGTATTGGTGGGTGCTTCATCCTCTGCATTGCAGTCGGCAGAAAAAAAAATTTGGTCTGGTTCATCTTTTTGCAGCAGGGGGGTCTTAGGCTTCAAGAAGAAAAAAAAAGGCATGTGCACGCTGTGTGTGTGTGTGTGTGCGAATGTGTGAGCCAGAGGCGCTAGGCTATCCAGCCTTTACCTGGGCGTGAAATAGACATGCCGAGCTCCGGGATGCGGGCGGCCCTGCCAATTGGCAAAGCAAAGAGCGAGGGGGCCACCTGACAAAAACATCCAACCTGCGCAGAGCTACAGGGGTCTGCCTCAAGTCTCTACCCCCCCCATTCTGCTGCGATCAAAAATCAGGCTATGGCTCGCCGTAATTTGGCATGTACTGCCCACCCTGTCCTCCTTGACCCGCCCACTGTCCCTGTGTCAGTCCTTGCCCCAGGCCTGGCCTTCACACAAAAATAGGCAAATGGCAAACAAAGTGAATCAAACTGAATGCAATTTACTTGGAACCTTTGAGAAACAGCAAAGACACCCTTAGTCTCCACTATCCGTTGTGTTGCCCTCCTATCCCTGGTCCCTATCATGCTGCACACCAACCCTGGCAACAGGCCGCAGACCCGTCCCATGACACAGGCCTTTCACATCTCTTACCTGCGATTCGGTGCCCTCCTGCCAGCAGCCCAGGAAGTCCGCCAGATGAGGGGGGTTTCAGTATTTGTGAGGGCCAGAGGGACTGTTTTGGGCAGGAAGGAGGCAATGCCCCACAAGAGGTGCACAATGGCCGCAGCACCCAGTGAGGGCACTTCTGGCCCCCCCAAAATCACCTCCACCTAGGTCGAACAGGCACCAAGGCACATTTGTATATATCCTCAAGCCCCCCCCCCAGCCGCCCCCCTCCCCCCCTGTGGGGACTCTAGCTCCTCAAACTGGCAGCAATGGCCTGCTGAATGCTGCTGAAAACCAACAAAGCTGTATCCTGAGGCTGTGGCGGCCCATGCAAATACCACTCCTGTGCCCCAAACCTCTTAGGTTGCCCCAAATAGTAACCTTACAACCTTTCATGAAACACCAACATTCTCGGAAAATGGCATCAAAGAATGTAGTTTTTGAGAATGAAAATGGATTGAACTTAATATTTGCAGAACAAGCGACTTCAGGAACAGAAAAGAAAATATGCTTAAATCACCTCGCAGAGGTTGTTAGATCAAAGCCAGGCCGGCGTATATAGGGGAAAACGCCACGTACCCCCCCCATTTTGGCCTTTTTGAACCTATTCACGTACCCTACCCCAAGGGGTTGAATTGGTAGGCTAACCCCTTGTAAAATCATTATTTTGTCCAATAAATGCATCACCCAATGAGTTTTTGGTCCGGACCCCCCTAGACCCCCCCCACGTGAAACCCACTTTTTAGAGGTTTCGAGGGAGAAGGGGGGGGTGGGGGTGGGGGGGGGGGGGGTTCAAAAATGTCGAAAGAATGACCACCCCTTTGTTTGGGCCGAAAATCATGAATCTTTTGGTTTTTTTCGATTTTGAGCCGGAAAAGTGTTTCCGGGTCCCCACTCCATGGGGTTAGTATGGGGCGGAGTGGGACGAGCGCTTATGCAGTTTATGCACTTTTCAGCCATTTTTGCTATGTTGGCGGTTTTGGCGACCTCGGTGACCCCGTGGTACCCACTCTGAGGGGTGTGAGTGGGGATATTGTGACAGTATATGCCTACTAGGATACGAAAGGACGTTTTTTGCAGTCTCTAGCCTTACTGAGAGCCGGTCACAACCCGTGCCAAAGACGCGAAATGACTGTCTCCACCAATAATGGCCTAGTGAATGGGCCAATACACAACCTGCTTATGCAGTTTTTCACCCTAGACAGCTGAAAAATCAAAGTTTTCGAAACTTGTTTTTTTGATATTGTGACCACACAGTATGACCATCCAAGGTATGCAAAGCATGTTTTAGGCCGTATTTACATGTTTTTCACACCTCTTATTGTGAACCTGCACGTGGTGAGGCTGCCTAGCTGAGCCACAATCTTTTTGTCTCTTCCCTTGGCGCTTCTGCATCTCCCCTTTTTCTGGCCCCCGCGCCCTGCGCACGATGGGCGACCCAGCGGGGGCGGCCACCCAGTTGGCCGCCCTCCTACAGCGCCCCGCGGTCCTTACGGCCCTCGGTGTGGCGCTGGCACCTTTTCTCGCGGGCACACCGCCCGCAACCATCGACGAGGGGGCGGCGCGCGGCCGCTCCCGTTCCAAGGGGGGGAAGGGGGGCGGTAGACCTGCCCAGCCGCCCCCCACCCCCCCCACCGCGGAGCAGGCCATGATCGCCTCGCTCCAGCGCCAGATCGCGTCCCTTGAGGGCGTGATCAACACCCTCCGCCGCGAGCTGGCGGAATCACGAGGCGAGCCGGCCCCCGCGCGGACCGAGGCAGCCACCGCGGCTCAGGCCGCATCAACGACCACAGCGGCAAAACACCAGGTCGCATCGACGACCCCCGCAGCGGCAGCAACCGGCAAGGCGGCAGCCGCCACGTCCAAGGCGGCCACCGCCTGGCAGCTAGCGGGGCCAAGCCACAGCCGGCACTCCAAGAGCGCCCAGGCGACGCAAGGGGCAACGCCCCCCCCCCCCAGTCCCCATGTGTGTGGACGGGTACCAGCTCGGGCTACCGGAGCCGGGAGCACCGTGACGGTGCCTCTGCCGGTCAGGGCACCTGCCCGCCCACCCCTTCGCCTCCTCGCAGCCCTACTGGGTGCAGGAGGACATCAAGACGGCCCGGAGCAATATCGCGCTCTGGGGCATCGGCGGCGTCGCGGAGGGATCCGCTCCCGCGCCCCCCCCCCCGCAGGTCGGCCCCGGTCGCTCGACCTATGCCTCGGCGACGCGGTCCGCGGCGCGGGACTCCCGGCCGGGCGCGGTGCGGGTAGTGGCGGCCGCTGGCCGCACCACAGCGGCGCTCCCCCCGGTGCAGCCCACAGCGGCGGCCCTGTGGGCCCTGCTCCCCTCGACGACGGCGGTGCAGCCGCTCCGCCTCTACCAGGGCGAGTCCCGGGACAAGATCCGGGAGTGGGGCATCGCCAAGGTCACGCCGGGTCGACACCCGGCGGAGTGGAAGTAGCCCTCCCAGGAGGGAGTTCTGCGGTGCGTGGCGTTGGTGGGCTGCACGGTTCACGAGGCCCACCTCGCGGCTGCGGCCGCACTCGCGGCCCATGACGCTGTCCAGCGGGTCACAGCTCTGGTGCACGTCCAGGGCGGCAGCAAGGCGGGCTCTGCTGCAGACCCTCCGCCGGTCGAGGGCAAGCCTGGCGGCGGCGGGCGCGGCCCTGCAGGGTGTGGTGCGCACTGAGCGCCAGCCCCGGGAGACGGCGGACCCTGAGGCCGTGGACCCCGCGCCGCCGGGGCACATCCTGTAGCTCGTCTGGGAGCGCCTCCCGGAGGATGACAACCGGGAGACGGCGGAGCTCCTAGATGTGGATCCGGCGCCGCTGGATCCCCTGCCGTCCACCGTCCCGGTCGTCTGCGTCCTGGACCTGGCGGTCCTGGCGGATGCCGACGTACGTCGGCTCCACGTGGGGGCCTTTGGCAAAGACCACGCGTGGCGGCACCTCAAGCCGCTCATGGGGGCAGCCCTGCCCCACCCCCCACCCATGCAAACCGCAGTCCGGGGGTCGATGGTCGAGGTCTCTGCGGACCTCCCTTCGTCGCTGGCCCCGCTGGTGATGCGCGCCAGCGGCAAGGCCCGGGAGGTACATTTCCGGCCTTGGATCGTCACGGGCACGGCTTGCCTGCACCCCGCGTTCGTGCTGTGGTTCAAGCAGCCACCGGAGCGCCGCGGGTCCTCCCCGGAGGTCTAGAAGACCCTCGCCGAGGACCAGGAGCTCCGCTCCATGTTCGCGGGGTTAGTGGACGGGGGCGCCCCCGGCAAAGTGGGGGTCCGCGTCTGGGGTGCCAAGCCGGCGGACCCCAAGGTGGTGGCGCACATCGCCAACCTGCTGGGCGCCCCGGCCCCGGCGTAGACCACTTCTGTGTGGGTCCGGGGTTACCCCGCGCAGCTGGGCCTGGCGGTGGACGAGTATGCACAGCTACGGCGCTACGCCCAGGAAGCTTTTGGGCCGGAGGTGCCCGTTCGCGTCCACCGCTGCACCCAGCTGGCCCACAGCACCCTCGACCGGCCGGTCTTTGACCTGGAGCTGGAGGGGGTGCCTGAGGAATGGCAGGGTGCGCGACTGGGCGCGCCCGACACCCGCCTCCCGGACCGTCGCTGGGAGCGGACCACCCGCAGCTCCCGCCAGGGGCGCTACCAGTCTGTGGGCCCCAAGGCCCGGATGACGCGCCCGCAAGGGTGTGGGGAGGTACAGCAGCAGCCAGAGACCGCCCGAGAAGCACCGGACCACACGGGGGACCTGGCCATGGCCAATGCGGAGCCGGCCGTTGTCGACGTCGATGAGGAGGACGAGGAAATTCTTTAATGTTCTTAGTCCTCCTCCTCCTGACCCTCTGCCTGCACGCGGTGGACTGCCCATGGTGGCAGCCCAAAACAGAGGTGGTGACCTGCAGGGGGGCAGCGACACGGCCGCGCGACCCTGCTCCCCACCGGACGCACCCGGTGCCAGTGGCGGTAGCAAAAGCGGCGGTACCAGTCCCGGCGCCCCCCCCCTTGGGGAGGCCTCAGGCTCCGGACCCCCAGGCCGGCTGGAGGGTGTCTATACGCCCACAGCCCACGAGGGCGCCTCGGCACGAGGCGATGGTCCTGGGTCCTCTTTGGGGGAGGGGTGCAGCCCGGGCAATGGCAAGGGTCCCCACGCGGCAGTGGGGGGGTGGCGGATTGACAGGGGGCACAGCCGCCGCGGCACCGCGGCTCCCCCTCGCCCCAAGTGCGACCGGCGTGGCGACCAGCGGGCTCCCCCCCCCCCCCCCCGGGGAGAGCAGAGGTCTGGGGGGCCATCCGGGGACGGGCACTGCCTGACTGGGGAACAACAGCGACGGGGTGAGCACCAACCCCCGGCACCGGGAAGCCCTCGCCCTAACCTGCCGACCTTGGGGCCCGGCGCGGCGGCGGCGACGTGGACAGAGGCCCCCTGCCCGCAAGCGGCGGCCCACCTACCGCGACTGACCACAGCTTGTGGGCTAACCAGCGGGGGGGCGATGGCGCGCCATATGACCCCGGTGCCCTACTGGACATGCCCGGCGCGGTTGGCGGTGGGAACGGCGGCGATACCGGCCCCGGCAACCCCCCTCCCCCTGGGGTGGCCCCAGTGTCCGGACCCCCGGCCCGGCTGGAGGGTGTCTATACGCCCACAGCCCACGAGGGCGCCCCGGGGCAAGGCGATGGCACTGGATCCCCCCCGGGGGCGGGGGTCAGCCCGGTCAGTGGCGCAGGGCCCCACGCTGCAGTGGGGGGTTGCCGGTACGACAGGGGGCACAGCCGCCGCGGCACTGCCGCTCCCCCTAGCGCCGGGCGTGACGTGGACGGTGGCCGGAGGTCCCCCCCCCCACCCCCGCCCCCCCCCCCCCACAAGGGAAAGCAGGGGCCCGGAGGGCCGGCGGACCACGCGCGCTGCCTTACCAAGGAGCGAGGGGGGCGTGGGACGCGGGCCCCCCTCCCCTCCACCCCATCCCCCGGCCCCCAGCGGCCGGGCCTGGTCCCCTTTCGACCTGCTGCCAGCCTATTTCGCACATGGCGCGTGGACCAAGAGGACGTGGACGGGGACGAGACCGGGGACGGGGGCGCGGGCACGCGGCCCCGGCCCCCCCCGCCACCCTCACAGAGTACTAGCGGCGACACCATGGCCTCTCCCTGGTTCGCTGGTGGTACCGCCAGGCCGCCCTGGTGTACCTGAGCCGCCCCCAGCGGCGGGGCTGGGCACACACCGCCTACGCCCTGGCCCCCCTCGTGGGACTGCTTCCCGGGGTCCTGCGCCTCCACGACCTCCTGGCGGGAGCCTGGAACGGGTGGTGGCACTGCGGTCACCGGCCCAAGGACAAGCAGGTCTGGATCACCGCCGTCGTTCTCCCGAGCGGACCCGAATTCGGGACCAAGGGGGCCACCGTGGGCCAGGCCCTGCGGTGGAGGTACCCCCAGGTCCTCTTCGCGCGCGCCCCCTGGCCAGATCCCCCGCAGTGGCCGCCTCCCGTACACGTGGCGCAGATTAGTGGCCCCCATGTGGCGGGAGGAGACAGGCGAGCCGCTGCGGCAACAGCCCCGGCCTCGCCGCGTGGAGCGGTGGGACGATCCCACTCCCTGCTGGTCCCTCCGCCCGCGCCGCCGCCTCACCCTCTTCGAGAGAGAGACGGCCGCCGGCAGGGACCACGCCGTGAGGGTGGACTTGTGGGGCCGGGTCTAGGACAACGCCCCCGCCCGCCAGCCACCCCCCTACCCTGTGCCTGAGGCGACGTGGCGGGAGGTGGCCTATGCCCTCCACGCCCTCTTTCGTGTGGTCGCCGACGTGTGGTGGGCCGTCCTGCCGGAGCCGGGAGAGGTTCATGCCACGGCACGGTGGCCCCATGCCCTCCGCCGCATTGGACCATGGCCAGTCTAGGACCGCATGTACGAGGTCTTCCAGGAGACCCTCCGCCTCGCTGGGGACTGGGAACGGGGCGGCCCCCGCGTGCGCAGCCGCCTGCCCTGCCGCGCGCCCGTGGCGGGACACCGCTCCCTCCGACACCGCCCCCTCTGCCGCCCAGCGCACCCACCCTTGGGTGGGGACCGGGCCTGACTGCCTGACCATGGCGCTGCAGGTCTTGGGTCGACATTTAACCTGAAGGCATGCCTAGCTGCCCCTCTGACCTCACTCCTTGCGCCCCGTGACCTGCGGCGGACGAGTTTATGTTGGGGGTGGGGGTTACCCCCCCCCCCGGCCGGTGCCGCCTGAGCGGAACCCCCCCCCCCGCTCAGTGCTGGGCCTTCCCCCCCCTCCTACTGCTGCGGTGCGGGGACATCGAGCCCCACCCGGGCCCCATGCGCGTGGCATTGGCAAACGTCACGTCCCTGCGTCTGCATTGGCACACGGTCGCCGACTAGCGGGCGGACGTCGTGCTGATCTCAGAGGCCCGTCTCACGGCGGTGTCACGGCGAGTGATGCGCGCCCAGGCCGGGGCCTCGGGCTGGCAAGCTTTTTGGGGGGTGCCCTTGGAATCCCCGGGGGGGGGGGGCATCTGGGATGCGCCAGCTGGGGGGGTGGGTATCTTGGTACGCCAAGGCATCCCGGCCAGGCAAATTCTCCACCCCAAAGGGGTGTCCCGCACCGAGGCGAACGCCCTCGCCCAAACCCTCTGGCACCCCACCCGCTGGTGCCACGTCCTGGTGGGCCTGGGGCGGGGGGCGGATTCCCTGCACCCCCAGGTGGCGTACGGAGTCTCGGCCCAGCCGGCCCTTAACCGCACTTTCTGGAGCCACGCTACACAGTATGTGGCGCGACACGGGACGGCCCGCAGCTGGTGGGGGGGGGGACTTCAACTTTGACCTTGATTACCCGCTGCGGGCGCCGCCGTCCGTCGTGGCGTCCCTCCTAAGTCGCCGGTTGGTGGATGCGGACCTCGAGCTGGCGTCCGCCCTGGGGAGGGACCCCCTCTCCTGGTACCACGGCCCGGCAAGCACCCGACCCTCGCGCATTGACGGCCTGCTGGTTGACACGCGGCTGGCAACGTAGCTCCATACGGCGGAGCGCCTGCCGCGTGGGGCTGTTTCGGGGCGCACGCCGGTATGCTTTGACCTCCACCTTCGGGGGGTGTCGCAGCGGGTGGTCAAGTTTGTCCGCCCCAAACCAGTGGTGCCGGCCCAACGTGAGGAGCACGAGCGACTCCTCCTCGTTCAACGCCTTCTCGACGTGCTGGAGGCGGGGTGGCGGGCGGCCCTGTCTGCCGGGGATGTCGATCGCGCCTGGGCTTTCTGGTCCACAACCGCGGAGGAAACCCTCCTTGCCCTGGACTGCCCGGACATCACCCCGGACTCCCTCCCGGCCGGGGCTACACTCCCGCTAGCCCCTCCCAACCTCCCCCGCGGCAGGGGCACGGACCAGCTGCTCCGGGAGGTGCTCCTCTGCCCCAAGCAACGATGGGACACCGGAGGGCCACTAACCTGCCCGGTGGCGCACATCCAGGTGGGCCAGGGGCCTCTCCGGGAAGTCCTACGCTGGACGGAACGACCAGCGCAGGGAGCGGGCGTGTTGCTACGCGCGGTGCAGCAGGCGTGGGCGGCTCTCCGATGTCGCCTAGACTAGCTCCGCGCGCTCGGCCCGGAGTATGCGGACTTTGAGCCTGGTGGCGCGCCCGGCTAACTGGCCTCGCTGGCGGCCCCTGGCCGCCTCCGCACGGCACTAGCGGGGAAGGTCCGGGCCACGCTCCGGGCGGAAGACAAGGACCGCGTCCGTGAGTGGCGCGCCTGGCCGGAGGAGGCCTGGTCCTCGGATCAGGGGGCCGTGTACCGCTGGCTCAAGGACGAATCCTACGCCCCCCCCGGTCACCTTCCTCTCTAGGCCGAATGGCAATGCCACGGCCAACCTGGCGGAGATGGATGGCCTCCTACAGGACGCTTGGCGCCCCATAAATTGCAACCACGCGTCGGACCCAAAGCCGGACCCGGCGGCCTTCCTCCACCGGTACGGCAGCCACGTGCGGCGTGTCCCCATGATTGCCTCGCGGCTCGACGGCCCCCGCCTGCGCAAGGGGCTCTCCCGCATGAAGCCTTCGGCGTTGGGGCTGGACGCATGGAATCTGGCTGACCTCCGCTCCCTGTCCGACAGGCTGCTGGGCTGGCTGGTAGACCTATTGCGCGAGGTGGAGCGTGTGGGCAAATGGCCGACCCGCCTGGCCGAGGGCTACACCGCCCTCATCCCCAAATAGGGTCCGCCGGGGCCCCTGAACACCCGCCCGCTCACGGTCCTGTCCATGGTCTACAGGCCGTGGGCGGGGGTTGCGCCTGGTGGATGCCATTGCGTGGCAGGAGGCCTGGGCCCCCCGGCAGCCTTTGGGTTCCGCCCCGCCCGGAGCGCCCTGGACGGGGCGGCGGCGACGCAAGTCCTCTTGGAATTGTGTCCCCTCCGGGGGTGGGCCGTCGCGGGGAGGAGCATCGATTACGTCAAGTGTTTCGATCTCATCCCCCAAGCGGTCGTGCTGGCGCTGGCGTTGGAGCTCGGCATGGACCCGGAGCTCCGCCGGGCCTTCAAGATCGCAGGGGCCTTCGGCCTCTGGTGGCAAGCCACCGACGGCATTCTCCAGGGATGCCCCTTGTCGGTGATCCCGGTGAATGTGCTCACCACCATCTGGAAATGGGAGGTGGACTCACTGCGCCGACAAGTGTGCGCCCAGACGGCCGCCCTGCGACCGACCCTGGACAAGGACGCGGCGGACGACTTGGAGCCGGGGGCCCTGCTCCCCCTCAAGGATGCCGGACCCGGCTACGCCGCGCTGGGGTCGTCGGGCTACGCGGACGACACCCAGGCAGTGGCCCCGGGCGCGGCCGCCCTCCTAGACACGGTCCCGGCGACGGAGGAGTGGCTTCGGATCACGGGGTAGGACGTCCGCGTGGACAAGTCCTGCTCCTGCGTCCAGGGGGAACAAGGCGCCCCGGCGGTGCTGCTCCGGGGGGTCCCCATCCCACTGGCGACGACCTTCCGCCAGCTCGGCATCGACATCGCCATTGGAGGCTCCAAGGCCACGGGTCTGGTGCTGTCCCGGCATCTGGAGGCGGGGCGGAGCGCCCTGCGACGCCTTCCCAACCTCTCGACCTTTGTTCGGCGGGAGCGAGCCATCAGCACCCTGGTCACCCCGCTGGCCCTCCATGGGGTGGCCGTGGCGTCGGTGACGGAGCCCCATTTGAGGGGGCTCGAGACCGCGGTGGTGCGGGCCCTGTGGGGGCCGGCGCGCGTGTCCGGGGCCAAGGAGGTCATCTTTACCGTCCTTTCCAAGGGGCACCGCGTGTCCCCGTTCATGCACACGCGATATGAGCGCCTCCTCTGGCTGGCCCGCCTGGCTCGCGAGCCGGGGGTCACTCAGGTTTTCGCCCAAGCTATCTAGGAGTGGGGAGGCCGCCCACCCGGGACGGGCCCGGTGGGGCACGCGCTCCGCACGGCGGCCTCCTTGGGCTCGACCCCTTGCGAGGGTGGTGCTGGGACATCCCAAGGCAGGAGCACCCCCTGCACTTCGTGCAAGAGCCACTCCGCAAGCTCTAGCACCGGGTCCGGGACAGCCTCCGCTGCCACTCCTCGCGCCAACTGGAGGCGCGGCGCCCCATCACCTTCGGTGGGCTGGGCGACGGGGCGGTTGGCCCGGCCTGCCGCGCGGCGCTGCGGGCGGCCCCCAGGGAGCTGGAGAAGTCACTCCTGCGCGGCCTCCTGGCCGGGGCCATGTGGACGGCGGCCCGGGTGTCGGGCCACGGCATGCGGGCCAACTCCGCGTGCCCCCACTGCGGCGCGGCGCACGAGGACGAGGCCCACGTCCTGTGGGATTGCCCAAGATGGGACAACGCCAGGGGGACGTGGCTCCCCTGGCTGAACGACGCGGCGGGAGACATCCCCAACCTGGGCCCGCCGGACCGGTGGCCCTCCTGCCAGCCGCGGCGACGATCCCCCCCGCAGGCTTCGACGGCGGCCTCAGCCAAAGGCCACCAGGTTGGTAGTGGACATGCTTCGCACGCCCCCACCACCCCCACGAGCGGCAGGCGACGCAATCAGGGGGCCCTTCCCCTCTGACCCAATGGCGGCCGCGCCCTCGGCGCCGCCGCCATCCCAGTCCACACCGCCGCCACGGCGGCAGCACGGCAGGGCCAGCACAGAAGAGACCTAGTATCATCCGGCACGTGCCTCCTGGCCGCCGTGCACGCACAGGTGGGGGGCCTGTAGGAGAGGACACGGGCGCCTGAACTCGACTCGGCCCACCTCCCCGCCCCTCTGCCTTTGTACATAGACCAGCGGACGCTAATAGACGAATGCCGTATTTACGTGTTTTTCACCCCATTTGGGTATTGGGTCCGGGGGGGGGGGGGGTCTCCCAAGGGATTGGTACACAACCTGGTTATGCAGTTTTTCACCCTGGGCAGCTCAAAAATCGAAGTTTTCGAAACTTGTTTTTTTGAAAATCGTGATCACCTAAAAAGACCATCCAAGGTATCTAAAGTATGTCTTAGGCCGTATTTACGTGTTTTTCACCCTATTTGGGTATTGGGTGCGGGAGGGGGCGGGGTCCTGCAAGGGATTGGTACACAACCTGCTAATGCAGCTCTTCACCCTAGGCAGCTCAAAAATCGAAGTTTTCGAAACTTTTTTTTGATATTGTGATCACCCAAAATGACCATCCAAGGTATGTAAGGCATGTTTTAGGCCGTATTTACATGTTTTTCACCCTATTCGGGTATTGGAGGGGGGGGATCCCAAGGGATGGGTACAGAACCTGCTTATGCAGTTTGTCACCCTATACAGCTCAAAAATCGAACTTTTTGGAACTCATTTTTTATATATTGATCACCTAAAATGACCATCCAGGATATGTAAAGCATGCTTTAGCCCGTATTTATGTAGTTTTTACCCTATTTTGGGTGTGTGTTGCTTGGGGTAGATTCTCTGCGAGGTGGACTTGCCGAGGGCAATAGAATTTGTTGTACAGTGATATTTCACAGTGCTTCAGAATTGCATTATATTTGAACTACAGTGGCCAAGCAAGCGAGGTGGTAAAAAATGCTTTTGTGGTTGACAACATTGTTATTCTTGACACACCTTGTGTGTAATAAAGGACTTGTGAACAAATTGCTTCCGCAGTTCTTACCATCAACAAATCAAAAATGGTTTCATTTTGTAGATTGTGAGTGATCACCATATCCAAAAAATCGTTTTCCGAATTTCACCTAAGCATTGTGTGCATTAATCCCTAGCCCCCCCCACCCCAGATCCACGGTGCACCAAATTCCAAAATAAGATTGAACACGTGTAAAGAGGGTCTACAACACGGTAAAACAAGGTTTATATGGTATATATCATCATTGTGAGTGGTTTCACAATATCAACAACATTGGCATTGGAATTTTACATCTTCAACCTGTTGAAGGTCAAAACTGCTTGTGTAGTTTGCGCACTAGACCCTCCAGTAACTCCTTGACCCCCCCAAGCCCCCATTGCCTTACGTATAAGACAAAATATATAACCTGTGCCTAAAACAGCCACACGGGGCATCTGATCATTGTAAATGTGCTCACAACATAAGAAACAGGGGGTTTGAATTTGCATTTGCTGAGCTCCAGTGGGTGCACGACTGCTTGAGCAGTTTGTCCACCCATTGCTTCAAGCCCTAGGCCCCAAAGCACCCACTGTCCAAATAATAGAGTGAAAAATGAATAGAAGGAGCCTAAAATGTGCTTCGCATGGGATTTGTTATTGTGGATGGTCAGAAAATAAAAAAAATGAACTTTGAATTTTTGACCTTTTGATACTAAATATCGGCCAACGAAGGTTGTGGAGTAGTCCCTTGAGGAACTGTTGGACTAGTGCACTAGCAGCTTGTCAAGCCGAACTGCTCCAAACCTGGGGATGTCAATGTGTACAGCAAGGCTCAAAAGACACCGGATGAGTGTGCAAGGTCGATAATTCGTCGTGCCATATGTTTCACTGGAATCTTGTTTATAGTTAAAATTGCCTCAAAAAGGGAGCGTTAATTGTTTTTCAGAACATTCAAAGTAGTGAGTACTTTCGACAGCCGTGATTCATCGGTCTCCCAATGAAATATATACAAAGTCCTTACAGAGCACAGTTTTGCCGGATTCGGCAAAGGGTTTCACCGGATCCGGCAAGAACGGATACTGGGAAAGGTATTTTTCATGTCCATCCACACTTGCTGCATTTACCCCTTATAGCCGCCAATCGCCGTTCAACAAATACAAGTCAACGGTGTGCGTGACTTGAGCGGCAATTTGCAATGTCCGCGGCCCCTCCAAACGGAACCCAAACCTAATGTTTGTGTTGGATCATTTACAAAATAGTGTTTTTCCATAGGAAACCAAGAGCTCTTGCACATGTCGCCTAATTTCCTCCCTTTGGCCGTTTTGAACACGTTTTAGGGGGGTGCTTGGGGGGGGGGGGGGGATACCCCTTGCACGCGTCCCCACTTGTGGCTCTGCAGATGACCGAAAACATTTTGAGGAGCGCCCTAGCAACCTTGAGAGCTGTCTACCTCCGTTGCTGCCAACCCGCACGGCTCGGGCCTATCACCACCATTGATGTTGCTGCCAGCCGCAATGATGCTGCCACTACGATCAAACAAATGCCACCACCGCCACCTCAGCACTTGTGCTTGCCTAGAGGATGCCATTTGGTACCTCAGGTTGTCCGTACGTGTTCGTCTTTCGAGCAAGGAATCCTCCATTCTTGGATAGGTGGGTTGGCCCGGGGGAGGGGGGGTGTTTTGGAGGGGTTGTAGCATCCCGGTACTCACTTTGCCCGCTCTACCTGTCTATCAGAGGGTGTCCACGAGGCTCCCTGGCAGCACACGGCGAGCCTTTGGTGTGATCCCAACAATTGGGTTGTTGCCTTTGCCACTTGTCCAGCATGCTCACTAGCAGACATGGAAGTGGTACACACTCGCCGTCTTGGCCCAGCTAGGCTACTAGGGCTTGTATCTTGATGAACCGGGTGCAACACTTGGGGCCTTGGTGGACATCGGGGCAGTGGTGGCCGGTGCCAGTAGTGTCTCACATGGCGGGAACCTAAGGAAGGCCAACAAAAACTAAGAAAGATGTTTTACGTGGAATATTCCATCATTGTGAATGATTCAGAAAATCGGTGTTGGAAACCGGCCTTTTTTGTCCTAGCAGTTTGTGCGGCGCCTTAAAAACTGCCCGACCCCTTACCGCCCCCTACACATGGCAGAAAATACATAGGGAGGCCGAAGGGGGGCATAAAGGGGGCTTTACATGGGCTATTTGGTCATTCTGGGTTCTGTAATTTTCGATCTTTGATGGTCTTTGTGGTTACAGTACGAAACAATCTATGAGGGGTATTTTGACGTTTGGCATTGTGGGCGGGCCTAAAACATCAAAACACTGCCTTGTAAATTTTTGATTTTTGAGCTGTTGAATAATCCAATTTGCAAAAGCATGGTCGCTGACAGATACAGTGCAAGGTACGAATGAGGCTGGGATCACGCTGCAGTTCGTGAACCACCGTGAGCTGAGCCGCCCTGGCCTCAGCAAACATATCTCGCTGAGGGGAAACTTCTATGACGCCCAGATGGACTGGGACATGATCCTCGGCTACGACTTCATGATGGAGACGGACACCCGCGTGCTCCCGGCTCGGGCCATTCCAACCAACTTCCATCAATGTTCATGCTAGTATAGCACACAATGAAGATGAAACCACAAAAGAATCCAAAACATCTAAAGAGAAGCATGTAATGAATGTTGAAAGGGTAGGGCGATGCAACCCTGTATGCGGGTTGGCTACTGCCTATGCACCTGTCAAAACCCAAGGCTAATCGGGAATCAACACATTCGCTGCACGACGTGGAAGGGCTATGGACCCCGCCATGAATGACAAAGCGTCTACACGTAGTGTCCTGCCCCTTACCCCCACGGGGGCGAACCCCTCTCACTACATGAGGTGGAGAGCTGCCTGTTGGGGGCAGGGGGGTATCTGGATCAAAACTAAATGGCGGGGGTGCACACAAAAAAAAACAGATTGGGCTGGAGACAACCCCTCTTGGATGTCAGGCATGCACTGTAGCTCCAACTCACTAAGATAGATCACCAGTGTTGAGCATGCTGCCTCATCACGTGGAGTCAATTGCACATCCTAGGCAAAAAATCGTCAAAATTATACGCCAAAGGTCCGACCGGGGACGCCTTTTGGGGAAGCCGCTTGGGCTTCTTAATGGCTCGGATAGGAGTACACGTAGGGTGCAAACTGTGCCCATGTGAGGTACCCTTTTGGGGGTATAAAGGGTTGATGACTCTTCCCTGATGGGCCCGTATGTTTGCTTGTTTGTTGCACATGACATTCACGTGCGAGGGCACCCTAACCCACCGTATGTCTTGGAGTGTGTCTTTGTTAAGTATAGGATTTCTTCCCGCAGGGGGGCATTGGAGACCGGACCCAGGCTCCTTTCCAATCGTTCATTTTTCACATACAAGGTGCTCTCTTCACCCTTAACAGGACATAGGCCGAGTTAGCACACATGGCTACCTTTGGATGGTCTGCATGAAGCCTCAAGGCCGTCATAGTAGCCAGTATCTCTGCGGAATTGATCGTGGGTTTCATGTGCAAAGGCATAAAATCAGCCAGCTCTACCCTTGCTTCGGAAAACACACCATAGCCACCGACCCATCCGATGTTCGAAAAGTGTTCCGGGGAACTGTCAGTGAAAACAAATGCTAAACCCTAGCTCTCCATATCATTCACGCCCTTCAAGGCACCAAGGTCAATCCTTTTGGAGCTACGACGTGCCCTTTCTAATACAATGGTTGCAAACCATGCCATTTACCATGATGGCAAAAGATTTGTTGCCAATTGTTGCGATCTGTCCGAGAAGGTGGTTTCAATGGGGTCCATTTGGGCTTGGGGGGTGGAATGGGGAGGTTCTCCAACATTCTCTCGTTGTATTATGGTCTGTATAGGCAAGAATATTGCTCATTGTAGCAAAATGCCCCGATTTCTTCCTATCATATGCATGTTGTGCGCGCGCCGTGCGCGCAATGTGCCAGAACACCCCCTAGTGCACAAAGTGCTCAAGCAATTTTTCACCCTCGGGTGCCCCCCCCCAAAAACCAGAATCCTAGGACTAATGTGAGAAATATGCCATTGAAAAGGCAGCTTTAGCCCTTTTTGGGCATCAGGTGCTTTTGGGTGGGGGAGGGGGGCAAAGGACGGCCATGTTTGATGTCTCCGATACTTGGTCGTTAGCGCTTTTAAACGTGATCCCCAAGGCAGAGGCACTATCAGTGTTCGTGACTTGAGACCCCTTGTATGCCAAAATACATGCCACAAGTGGTTTGTAGCCACCCAGCTTTTCACTTCAGCTACAGGTCCGAATTTCAGCATTACCAACGGTCTAACAAAAGGGATCCTTGAAGGGGAGGTACATCTTTGACCACCTCTGGCAGGCATTTGGCTCCGCTTCTGGATGCCTGAGGGCATGTTCTGTGGACTTCAGAAAAGCTTATGACTCAGTTTTAAATGAGTTTGCACCATTCTTGTTCACATTGATGGGTTTGTCTAACTACACGATCAAGGTTTAATTGTTGTTGTTCCGAGCACCTATGGCACTAATTGTGCATGACTCGGTTCCATTAGATCATAGGGAGTACCCCTCTTCCGGGATGCAACAAGCTTGTCCCCTCTCCGCAACACTCTTTGCACTGCTTCGGTCCCCAATTGATGTCTATCTTTCCGATGTTAGTTCATGCATTTAGATTTTGCTTTACACAAATGATTTGCTTATCAACATCTCTGCGAGAATTGAAAGTGCGTCAACTCTGCTCCTCCATTGCCTCGACCTGGCAGAACAATTCTCTATTTTTCGGGACTCCACATCAATGAAGATAAATCAGGTGTCTTGTTTCTCGGCATTTGGAGCAACGCCACTAAAGCGCTTTTCAGCCAAACCAAGATAAAACTCTGCACTTCATACAAATACCTAGGTGTCAAACTAGGATACGTGTCGCCACAAAAGGCCTTTGCCCCTGCTATCCAAAAAGGCATGGGCAAGTCAAACAGGTGGTAAATTCGTTGAAGACCGTTGATAATGTGGCCCTTGGCCTCAATTCTTGGGGCGTGACACATGACATTTTCCCGCTACCTGAATCTGAAGGGGAGATGGGCGATTTGTCTATTTGGCAGAAATACACGACCGCATTCTGTCCCCTCAAACATTAGACATTGTCTACTTTTCTGAATGTTTTTCTCGCATCCATCTGTGAAGTTCTTAATTCACATCCTCCTCTCAGCGCGACCACAACCACGGATTGAAGTACAAAAAAAAGAGTAGCGAAGAACCCTCTTTGCGCATGTTCCACAACTGCACCCACGCCCTCTCCTGAGGGTTTGGCTCACCATAATCTTCGTCGTTGTGCCTTGGGAGGGGCAGTGGAGTGCGGATGTGGGTGGGTGTGACCTCGCGACCTCACAATCACACACACCAATGCACTAGAAATGAGGACAAGGCATGCAAGGATTTGATATAAATGCCTAACAAGGCTAACTATTACTAGTACTAGAGCTTGGGTGTGGTCCTACACAAACAGCGCGTGCACGGCTCGCATGACGCCCCCCTAGTGCGTTGCGTAGCCTTAAAGACCCAACGCCCAACACCCAAGTATGGTGGCCCAGACATGCTTCACATGGGATGCTTGAGCACTACGAGTGGCTCCAACGTATCGGTGTTTCTGAAGTGTTCTTGGGACACTCTTATGGACTTCGCATTCGTGAAATGGCACCTTTGTTGCAGATAAATATCAGATAGTACCCATCATGCATGGCTCCTCACCACCAGGTTTTAGACCTGGGTAGGAACACGACACACGAACACTACATGCCTGATTGCTCGAGAAGGCGCTAGTACACTGCCATCTGAGGGCTGATCCCAGCATGACACCAGAGCTGCACTGCAGCCCTCGACCAATCACACATGCGATTAAACATGCAAACTGAGGCCCACTCTGACATTATTGTGCACATCATGCCGACAGTGATTGCACGAGGTGGAGTAAACACAACCAACTGCAGCCAACACCAAAATGAAATAAACAGGTCAATACATCCGGTCTTATGCGCTAGGTGGGTTTTGATCCAGCAACCCCTCCGCACTGCAGGTGGTACATGCGGAGCAAAGAAGCGGCTGCTCTTTGTGCCCCAGGCTTGAGTTGCATCGCTTTGTTCCTTTGTGGGTCATGCTCGAGTAAACACTTATAGGCAGACGCCCTGGCATGCGTCGTGTCAGGTTGTTGAAATGGTGTCCCCTTACCACGGCCTGTGGGTAAGCAAGCGTGTGAGGATGCCACTCTAACCACCCGTCAAGCGGCCACAGATGGAGGCTCACACTATCCTCGTCAGTGGCTGCATCACCTGAGCCCCCCAAAGCCAGACGGAAACGGGCAGGGGGATGGTCTGTGAAAGATGGTCTGTGAAAGATGAGGAGCCTTTGTCTCTTGTGTTACCTGCTTTTATTACTCGGAAGATATTTGGCCCGTTTCCAGGCATTTTACCTTTGTGTTGCTGGCCACCCTCAGAGCGGCAGCCGCAGAGGCAGGTGGGGGCGTGAGTTTGCAAAACATGCCAAAAAGAGCGCGCAAAGCAAGCATGGATGAGTCTTTTTGAGGCATCACACAATCACCACAAATGTGACGGCATGAAGCGGCAAGCAAAGGTAGTTGCAGCATGTCTCTCAGCGATACTGCCAGCAGAAATCACATACTTGCCACTTATCATTCATTTCCTGGCTGAGAGGAAGTTGAATGCGATACACTGTGGCGGGAACTTCTTCACCAAAGATGCTCAAGACCACCAACAGCATCCATGAAACAGGGAGGGCCAACACGGCCAGGTAGCTAAACCTGTGGCTAAGAAACGCACAGAGCCAGGTGGTATGGCGGCATGCCAGCAAATGTGCTCCGGATGTGGTGTTTTTGCAAACATTCTGCTTTTGTTTGACATGACGAAGTGGCATGGAATGACCAATATCCCAAAGAGCAATAAAAGCGGGCCCACAAAGCAAAGGTCAAACAGTCACATACCCAACTAGTGTCAACACACCACGTGCAATGACCAGCAAGGTCAAACTGGTAAGGAAAAGATGTACAAGAGCTTGAACATCCATCACAGCCTAAAAAATGGACGGGAACAGCAATGTCCACAAATCACATTTCAATGAGTCCAATGTTCCGCAGACGGCCTCTCAACTATCAAATCTGGCGGCACCAACAACACAATTGCCCGTTGTCTGGTGTGTTTGTGCACAGTGCACACACAGCACGCACAGCGCGCATTTTACAGGGAGAAATTGGGTAATTTTAGGGCCAATAGCAATATTCTTGCCTGCGCAGACCATACTACACCCCCCACACGTGACTGAATCTTGGGTAAGTGCCTCGTTATTGGGTTACTTGGACTTCATCATTCCGCTGATGGCACCAAAGGCTTCCACAAGCCTCTGCTTGAGATCCTCCTTCACAACCGGGTTTGTGACCTGGAGCGCAACGTTAGCCTTGCTTATGGTCATCAGCTTGGCCTTCCAGGGGCCGATATTGATGGTTGCCGACCTTCTCTGTTACCGTCCTCATCAACCTCGCTGCATCCTTCTCCACCGTTTTCGTTGGGTTGTGGCAGCACTTTGGCATATTAGAATAAGTGTTGTTGGCGTGTCCATGTGTATGGTCCTCTAGAAACTTTGTGCATAGCACACACACAGCACACAATACGGTGAAGCTCATAGGTGGGGGGCAGAGGCCCCTATGTGTGGAGCAACTAACTCTATCATGGATTGAAGTACACCGGACAGCAAACCACTTCACTGACCTGCTTCCAGTTATTCAAGCGAAACGCAAACTGTGAAGCATTCCAAGCAGCAACCGGTGAAGCAAAGACTGTGTTCCACGTCAATGCGAATTCCTCCAAGAGGAGGTCAGGGTTTCCTTGGATTTTTCAACAAAAAGTCTAATGGGTGACAAAGGTGCAGAGGCTTGGCCCAAAGTGACCAACACTGAACGAAATTGAGATTTTGTCAGGGCAGCTGAAAGTGCCAAAGCATATTCTGTTTGATTAATGAGGTTGTAGGTGTGGGGAGAAAGGGGGGATAAAGGTAGGTAGGTTTGCTGGATTGTATCGGGGGGGGGGGGGGTAAGTCGTGGAAATTATAAAAAAAATTTATTTTTTTTGCAGTCAATGTTGTTTTTTTTTCGGTCGTGTAAATAATAAAAAAAATGAAAAAATGAAAGAAATGCAACTTTTGCAACACATGAGCAATATGCACAGCTACCAGTTCTGTACGACACCCCATAGCAACCTTAACGATGGGACGCTGAGTCCACAAAGCATATAGTACTCGGTGTGGCCACCAATTAGTTGGGACTCGGCCAATATAACATAGTGTTATGTGGTGTCATTGGCACTAGACACAGGCACGAGAAAAGAGTGGTGACAGGGCCATGGCCGACATGCAGTGCACTAGCAGTGGAAACAAAATCAGGGTCACCAAAAAGGGTCTTGACAAGGCCATGGCCTATGCTAGTGCCACCATTATAGGCCACCAAGGCACTGGTATGGGGCCAGGATAATAGCATGCTTATACGCTCCACCATTGGTACACCAAACGGGCGGAGGAAAATACAACCCACAAAACATGCACCCGCTACAAGTAGTTGCAGAATGCACGCTTGTAGATCAAGTCAGCTTTTGTGTCGCTGGACTTGGGCTTTGCACTAGGTTTGGGTTAAGGTGACAAGCCACGCGCAACTCCGCTACTAGCTGCTTGGCCACGTCATTGATGAAAATCTGGTCACGCTCCAGCTTGCTAGATGCATCTGCTGGGTAGCCATCTGGCACCTTGCGCTACTCTCCACGGATGAGGACCTTGGGACAGGTGTCCTCCTCTGTGGGAGTGGCTATGGAAGGTTGCGGCCTCGCCTCCGGGCTTTCCACGCTTTGCTCGGGGGAGGCCTCCTTGCCTTCGAGTGGGGTGGGGGTGGCGTGAACACTCTCCTCAATCGCCGAAAGTGCACCTTCAACTTGGGTGCCGTGGGGGGACTCAGGAGGGCAAGGAAGCTCGGTCACGCCCTCCACAGCATCACCGGGCGCTTCAACGACCCACACAGCACAATCAGCATTAACAATGCCGGGCAGATAGTCCACAAAACCGGGACCCATTGGGACGAGGGGCACATCAGAAAAAAGAACCTCGGTGCTCCACCGCCAGCTTCACGATGTTCAAGCTTTGAAAACCACAAGACCAACCGTCCGTTTGGAATCCCAAGGCGCGATGCCTGGTGGTTAGCAAAAGCTTCTTCATGGCCATCAAGAAAGGGCGGATCAAATGAGTGGAGCTTAGGGGTTCCCACAACCAAATAATGAAAGGCTCCAACCGGACACGACAATCGCAGGCACACACAAAACAGTGTGCCCCTTCTTTGTGATCGGCATTAATCACAAAAATGTGGCGACGGCACGAAGCCACGTTGTCAAGTGTTGTGCCGTATTCAACTATCCGCATGCACTTGGACAGTGTCTTGATATATAGCACCATGCACCAGAGTCCACACATGTGTTTCATCAATTACCATGTGGCAGAGCTCTTGGTTGAACCAACACAACGTATCCTTGTCCGTCAACCAATCTCCCACCCCAAAAGGGGTTGTTTCCCTTGGGAAGGTTCTTCGAGTACACCTTTTGGAAGTGGGAGGGTCGACAGAAGGTGCACCTGTCAAGGCCTTCTTTCCTGTCACGTTCGGGGCGGGGGCCTTGGCAAGGCCTTCTTTCCTTTCACCTTCTTTTGTGGCACAGGGGGGGGGGGCACTTGGCAAAGCCTTCTCTCCCTTCTCCTTCAGCTGTCGCACAGGGGCCGTAGGGGGAGGTGCGAAGAGGTGGACCTCCGAATCAGATGATTGGACCTAAGTTTTCTTCACCTCGTTGCCTGAGGGAGAGGCCAAAAGAGGATTAGAAAGGACATCGAACTCCAAAAGACGGCGGATTTGCTATGTAAACCCCGCATTCTCACAGGTTCCCAACGCCAAGCGCGGTGACAAAATCAGAAGTAGCTACCTCACCCCTGCCTTCTCGGGGGCCCCAAGGAGGGCAGAAATGCTACGTAACAGCGGCATTCTCGGGGGTCCCCAACGCCAAGCGCGAGAATAGAATCGGAAGTGGCTGCATCAACATTGCCTTCTCCGGGGCTGAGAAGAGGGGGGAATTGCTACACAACTGCTGCATTCTCAGCGGTCCCCAACGCCCAGCACGGCAACAAAATCGGAAGTGGCTACCTCACCCCTGCCTGCTCAGAGTGCCAAAGGAGGGCAGAATTGCTACGTAACCGCTGCATTCTCGGGGATCCCAAATGCCAAGCACGGGGATAGAATCAGAGGTTGCTACCTCACCCCTACCTTCTTGGGGGCCCACAAGAGGGCGGAATTGCTACGCGGAATTGCTAATTCTCAGGAATCCCCAACGCCAAACACGGCGACAAAAACAGACGTGGGTATCTCACCCCTGCCTCCTCAAGGGCCCAAAGGATGGCAGAACTGCTACGTAACCCAGACATTCTCGAAGATCCTAAATGCCAAGCGTGAAGACAAAATCAAAAGTGGCAACCTCACCCTTGCCTCCTCTGGGGCCCAAAGGATGGCAAAAATGCTACGCAACCGCTACGTTCTCAAACATCCTAAGTCCCAAGCGCGGGGACAAAATCAGAAGTGGCTGTCTCACCCTTGCCTTCTCAGAGTCCCAAAGGATGGCAGAATCGCTTCGTAACCGCTGCATTCTCGGAGATCCCAAATGCCAAGCACGGGGATAGAATTAGAGGTTGCTACCTCACCCCTACCTTCTTGGGGGCCTACAAGAGGGCGGAATTGCTATGTAACCGTGACAAAAACAGACGTGGGTATCTCACCCCTACCTCCTCAAGGGCCCAAAGGATGGCAGAACGGCTACGGAACCCGGACATTCTGGAAGATCCTAAATGCCAAGCGTAAAGACAAAATCAGAAGTGGCAGTCGGACCCCTGCCTCCTATGGGGCCCAAAGGATGGCAGAAATGCTACGTAACCGCTACATTCTCGAAGATCCCAAATGCCAAGCACGGGGAGAAAATCAAAAGTCGCAGTCTCACCCCTGCCTCCTCCGGAGCCCAAAGGATGGCAGAAATGGTATGTAACCGCTAGACTCTCGAAGACCCTGAGTCCCAAGCGCAGGGACAGAATCAGAAGTGGCTGTCTCGCCCATGTCTTCTCGGGGGCCAGAGGAAGGCGGAATTGGTACGTGAGCCTTGCATTCTAGGGGGTCCCGAACGCCAAGCACGGAACGTGTGGCTATCTCACCCGTGCCTCCTTGGAGGGCCAAAGGAGGGCAAAAATGCTACGTAACCCCTGCATTCTCGGGGATCCCAAGTGCCAAGCGCCGGGGCAAAATCAGAAGTGCCTACCTCACCCTTGCCATCTCAAGGGCCCTGAAAAGGGCAGAATAGCTGCGTAACCGCTGCACTCTCGGGGATCTCAAATGTCAAGCACACGGATAGAATCAAAAGTGGCTACCTCAGTACCTCACGCTTGCCTTATTGCGAGCGCGGAGGAGGGTAGAATTGCTACGTAACAGCTGCATTCTCGGGGATCCCAAATGCCAAGCACGGGGATAGAATCAGAGGTTGCCACCTCACCCCTACCTTCTTGGGGGCCCACAAGAGGGCGGAATTGCTACGCGGAATTGCTAATTCTCAGGAATCCCCAACGCCAAACACGGCGACAAAAACAGACGTGGGTATCTCACCCCTGCCTCCTCAAGGGCCCAAAGGATGGCAGAAGTGCTACATAACCCAGACATTCTCGAAGGTCCTAAATGCCAAGCGTGAAGACAAAATCAAAAGTGGCAGTCTCACCCTTGCCTCCTCTGGGGCCCAAAGGATGGCAAAAATGCTATGCAACCGCTACGTTCTCAAACATCCTAAGTCCCAAGCGCGGGGACAAAATCAGAAGTGGCTGTCTCACCCTTGCCTTCTCGGAGTCCCAAAGGATGGCAGAATTGCTTCGTAACCGCTGCATTCTCGGAAATCCCAAATGCCAAGCACGGGGATAGAATTAGAGGTTGCTACCTCACCCCTACCTTCTTGGGGCCCACAAAAGGGCGGAATGGCTACGTAACCGTTGCATTCCCGGGGATCCCCAACACCAAGCACGCGACAAAAACAGACGTGGGTATCTCACCCCTACCTCCTCAAGGGCCCAAAGGATGTCAGAACTGCTACGGAACCTGGACATTCTGGAAGATCCTAAATGCCAAGCGTGAAGCCAAAATCAGAAGTGGCAGTCGGACCCCTGCCTCCTATGGGGCCCAAAGGATGGCAAAAATGCTACGTAACCGCTACATTCTCGAAGATCCCAAATGCCAAGCACGGGGAAAAAATCAAAAGTCATAATCTCACCCCTGCCTCCTCCGGAGCCCAAAGGATGGCAGAAATGGTATGTAACCGCTAGACTCTCGAAGATCCTGAGTCCCAAGCGCGGGGACAGAATCAGAAGTGGTTGTCTCACTCCTACCTTCTCGGGGGCCAGAGGAAGGCGGAATTGGCACATGAGCCTTGCATTCTAGGGGGTCCCCAACGCCAAGCGTGGGGACACAACCAGACGTGGCTAGGCGTGACGAAAATTGCTCTGCGGGGGAGTCGGGTGACACGGAGGCCCATTTCCCGCCCCCCTCCCCTCCTTGGCTGCCGTGACGGGAGGGGGGGCTCAGGGCGGGGGTGCCAAACCTGCCGTGACAGGGGGGGGGGGGGGGGGCGGGTCAACCCAACATCTATGGCTCAAAATGATACCCACGTCGCGCTGATCATTTTGACCACTCCAAGGTGGGGGGGGGATAGTATTGGTGGCAAAAACCTTTGCGAGCCAAAATTTGTGTTATTGCGCCCTCGGCGCCAACATCCGTTCTTACACAAAACAAAGGGCCCGACACGGAACCCCATTTCTACACCCCCCCCCCTCCTTCGGCGGGCGTCCATGCTAACCCCCCCCCCCCCCACAGAGCAATTTTCAGGTCGCCCTATCTCCCCGACGCCTCCTCTGGGGGCCAAAGGAGGGCAGAATCGCTACATAACGCACCTTTTACAGCCCGTTTTCATTGAGCAAAACGGGTTAATAGCCCATTTTCATAATAAAAAACGGGCCAATAGCCCATTTTCTTTGGCTGAAAAACGGGTTAACCTGTCCACAGTTTTGGCAGGGGGTTAACCCATTGAGAAAAACGGGCTATTAACCCGTTTTCTTGAATGAAAACGGGCTATTAAGCCGTTTTGCTGGAAAAAGATGGGTTAACCCCAAATTTTATGGGCTTTGGACTTGTTTTTGGAACCATGGCGACACCCCGAAACCAATGGAGGGACATTTTGCCATTTTCATTTTCGAATCGAAAAAAGCGTTTTTTGAGGTGGTGATGTCACAAGATGATGCCACTAAGCCATTATTTTAGAGTCAGGGTGGATACCATGATGGGTTACCACCAGGAATCAGAAGTAACTGCTCTCAAAGTGGCAAACATCTTGAGTGGGTTCCAGTCCACAACCACCACTGCCGCCAGTAGCTCTACTACAGGCAAAACTAGCAACACCTCTCACAGCGAGGAAAAGAGGCAAAATCCTGAATTGGGGGAGGCTCCACCTCACCCTGCTCCCGTGGCCGATTCGAGGGTGGAGGCTCCTCCTCACCCTGCTCCCGTGGCTGATTGGAGCCCTGCAAATCTTAGCGTGACGTCCTCCCGATCAGGTGGCGTTGTTGACTCGCTTGCTGACGGTAGAAGTGAGTCTAGTGAGTCGGTGTGGGACTATGACGAGCGGCGCTCTCACAGGTGTCCGTGAAGCGCGCTTTGGAGGATAGTCGCCAAGAGTATAGGGATTCTACTTGGGCTGCTCTTCCCACCACAGCTAATGCTCCCATTTCCCAAGATCTCTCGGATATGCCACTGCCTTTCCAAAAGATGCGGCGACCGAAGTGTCCGCCCGCGGTTAGGTCATTTGTCACAAGTGCTCCCGAGAGATCATTGTGTGGCGTCCTTTGCAACGGCAGCACCGTGTCTTTTGTGTGATGTGTAATGCTCCCTACCATGAAGCTTGCATGCGCGAGGGTGCCAAAGATGGCTCCATGCATGGCCCTCGTTGCCCGGAGGAGCAGATCATAATTATTGTATACTATTATTAATAATGTACACTCAGATTCAAAGGACAAATCAAAACAAACTAACATTATACCCTATTATTATAAACTCTGATCAAAGGTGACCACTCGAAACTATCCTGTATAGTGTATGTACGGTGGAGGCGTTTTCCCCTATGCCGGTGGTAGGGTTCTTTATCACGTCATCCAACATTTCACATGAGGTATTTTCTTTTGCCTTGCCTCTCCTCCATGTGTCAACATGAACCTGCACCGGTCGCCGGGAGGTTTGCACAAGTGCCCAAAGAACCTAACGTCGGTCTGGTTAACCCGTTTTTCAGCCAAATGAAACGGGCTATAATAAAGCGTTTTTAGGGAAAACGGGCTATTAACCCGTTTTCCTCAATGAAAACGGGCTAAGTGCAACTACGAAGTAATGTGACTCAGTAAAGAGCAAAAAAAAAGAAGTAAAAATGGGGTGAAAATTAGGAAGTCGTCAAAAACATCATTTTGGTCAAAAGTGAGTATGAAATTCAAATCCGGCATGCTAAAAATACCCCCATGGCTTGGGTTCTATGTTGGAAACACCCGCCGTGGTCCCCTACCCCTACCCGCAGTGTTCTCTTGTACTTTCAAGTCCTGGTACTATGCTTCAGGTATTTTACTTGGTTTTTGCGTGCGTAAAAAGGCCCTTTTGCATGTGTAAATTGCCCTCTTTACTAACCAGTTTTTTTTTCCTTCGGGACACAAAATACCCCTTTTATACCAACGCAAAATCCAGGTAAATGCCTGCTTTTAGCCCCCCCCCCCCTTGGTTCATGAGTCACCACAGTATATTGTGGTGGAGGAATTCCCAACGCCAGCCCCGCAACCGAACCCTTTGAGTTGTGTCTCCACTCCTCCGTCACCCGGCCAAGGGGCTTACATCGAACACGTGAGCGGAATCCCGTACCTGATTCGACCACCCCGTGGTGGGGGTTCGGAAGGGGGCATTCTTCCAGTGGGGTGGCGCTTGCACCTGTTGCTGTGCACCCGAAACCCCCGCTTTGCCCTGCGGGGGGGGCTTCTGGTCCCTCCGTGTCCCGGGGGGCTGCTGGCGGTGGTGGAGGCGGTGGCGGGTCATCTCCTCCTTGCGGGGGTGGAGGTCCCTCGTTTCAACATTCTAGGGGCCCCGCTCAAATACGGGGGGAGGTTGACTTGAAACACACCTGTGACTGTCCCTGGTGTATGGTGCACTACGAAACGTGCCTGCAATCATTGATGGCTGAGCTTCGAGACTTGCAGACTCAAAATCAAGAGCTGCAGCAGTCTCATCAAGAGCTTTCTCAGGCTGTATCGGCTGCCGCTGGCATCAGTCAGTCCTACGGGGATCCGATGACCCAACTCTTGTCTACTTTGACTAAGCATGACGAGGTGGTTCGGGGCTACCGGCGGGAATCTAAGGCGGTGGCGGCCAGTGTGGCGGATCATCTTAAAATGTCCAACAGCAACACGGCCAAATGTTTTGGCGTGGTGGAAACGCTCGCTAAGCATTATGCCACCGTTGCATCTAGGATCGATGCGCGGCAACAATGGTACGCCACTCCTACGGAACCCGTTATGGGGGTCCCGCCCCCGTCATCAACGGCCCGCCCCGTTTCTGAATCTGAGCCAGCGGCACCTCGTCCGTTTCATCCGGTGGTGGTTGTGTGCTTCCTTTCTCGGACCACCCATCCCGCGATTGCATCTATCATCTGAACGCTTGTCCAGTCTTGGGGTGGCCGAGGCGGGGGGGGGGGGGGACAACACAAACACACCTATCACGAAGAACCCACTTCGTGGAGGGGAACCACCGACAAACAACAGGAACCCCCTATCCCCGACTGGAGGGCGGTGCCTAAGAGTGAGGAGTACGGCCCCTTGGACCGGGGTGGAGGAGGACTCCTCTTCGTTGGGGAACATCAATCCCCTCACGAAAAATGTTTTCACTTCCCCCGGGAGACTTTCGTACACGCCTTCTCATCCTACGGGCACATGTACACTTTCTCCAGTGAAAGTCGCACCAGGTGCACCCCCAACCATGGCTCTTCCCGCGTACCACACGTACCAAATGCCTATGGTGCAAAATAGTTACACCAAAGCAGTGGAGAATAGTGATATGCCCCCACCGCAATTTAATGGGCAGCTAGAGAACTACGACGAGTGGGTGGAGAAATTGCAGGAATGGTTGGGGGTGTGTGATCCCACATACAGGAAGGCTAACGAGGCGCGCTTGATTTTGAGCCCCTTGCCCCCTTGGCTAAAGGCGATCACCAACACACGAGTCGCCGAGGCCACTCACCACATACGGACGGCCCCCACCCTCAAAGAATTGTAGGACGTTTTGGAACACCGTTTCCATAAGTATGACTCCTCAAGGGCCAATGAACGGTGGCGAGCCCTCAACCCAAGGGTGGTTAAAGGGCAAGTGTCCCTCATCCACTTGGAGGAGTTCTATACTCGTTGGCAACGTTTGTTGCCTTTGAATAACGAGACTAGGCCCCACGTGATCCGGGAGCAGCTCCTAAGCAAGTTCCCGTGGATCAAAGAAAAGGTGGTGGAAAAGGAGGCCAAGAATAGCCAGGGCAGCTGTGTGGTTGATTTTAGTGGCCTTGATCCTTCACCGGGTCGCGCCCCATTTGAGTTCCTTTGCATTCATAGTACCCATGCACACCTCCTTCTCCCACGGGGCGTCCCTATCCCCCAAGCGGCCCAGGCAGGACCGGGGGGACTCGGGTGTATCCGCCGTTGTGTGGGAGTGGCTGCACCCTGTGCATACCTCCTTCTCCCACGGTGTGTCCCTATCCCCCAAGCGGCCCAAGCAGGACCGGGGGGACGCGGGTGTATCCGCCGCTGTGTGGGAGGGGCTGCACCCTGTGCATCCTCGTTCTCCCACGGTGCGTCCCTATCCCCCAAGCGGCCCAAGCAGGACCGGGGGGACTCGGGTGTATGCGCCGCTATGTGGGAGGGGCTGGACCTTGTGTATCCTCGTTCTCCCACGGGGCGTCCCCATCCCCCAAGCGGCCCAAGCAGGACCGGGGGGACTCGGGTGTATCCGCCGCTCTGTGGGAGTGGCTGGGTGCTATGCATACCTCCTTCTCCCACGGGGCGCCCCTAGGGCATTTGGGGAAACCTAGTATGCATGTAGCAAAACCTAGTAAAATGTGGCAAAACCTAGTAAAATGTAGCAAAACCTAGTAAAAAAATTTTTTTGAAAAAAAAATTTTGTACTAGGTAAAAAAAGCAAGAATTTTAAAATTTTTTCCCTTACTAGGTTACTAGGTAGTGACAAATTTGGACTTGAATTTGAACAAAAAACACCAAGTTTATGGGGGGGGGGGGTCAACGGTGGGTGGTATTTATGTTTAAGGGCATGGTGCCCCCTGGTCTATTCCAAGCCACTTGTGTAGATGACGCCCCACACGGGCCAAACCGTGTATTGCAAGGTCAGCAAAAATAAAATGAGGCTCAAGAAAAGAAGGAGCTTTTATATCATAAATATACATATACATATATGAGGTGCACAAACCTGTGCTTTATATGAAGTCGCAAAACACGCGCTTGTAGATGAGGTCCGACTTCTTATCTTTGTATGTGGGCTGTGCAGAGGGAGGGTTGTGCTTGCACATGTTGCGAAGCACGCCCGTGGTGTTTTCTTCCAACTCTTTGATTAGATTTTTGTCATACTCCAATTTCCTAGAGGCATCTTTGGGGTAATGCTCGGGAACAAAAAATTCTTCACCACGGATCACCACCTTTGGACGGACCTCATCTACACAAGGCGGCTTGTCAACCACAAGCCGGTCACCCAAGGCGAATGCCAACACAATGCATGCCAGTGTGGCAGTAAATTGCACTCTCCATTTGCGCAATGCCAGACATATCTCCGAGGGAACAGAAACCGGAACCTTGCCCACAAGTGGGCCACTTCTGATTCTGCCCCCGCTCTGAAGCGGTGGGGATGCCCGAGGCGGCAGGGGTTAAGTAGCCACCTTGCCCACAAGTGGGCCACTTCTAATTCTGCCCCCCGCTCTGCAGCGGTGGGGATCCCCGAGGCGGCAGGGGTTAAGTAGCCACCTTGCCCACAAGTGGGCCACTTCTGATTCTGCCCCCCGCTCTGAAGGGGTGGGGATCCCCGAGGCGGCAGGGGTTAAGTAGCCACCTTGCCCACAAGTGGGCCACTTCTGATTCTGCCCCCCGCTCTGAAGCGGTGGGGATCCCCGAGGCGGCAGGGGTTAAGTAGCCACCTTGCCCACAAGTGGGCCACTTCTGATTCTGCCCCCCGCTCTGAAGCGGTGGGGATCCCCGAGGCGGCAGGGGTTAAGTAGGCACCTTGCCCACAAGTGGGCCACTTCTGATTCTGCCCCCCGCTCTGCAGCGGAGGGGACGCCGAGGCGGCAGGGGTTAAGTAGGCACGTTGCCCACAAGTGGGCCACTTCTGATTCTGCCCCCCGCTCTGAAGCGGTGGGGATCCCCGAGGCGGCAGGGGTTAAGTAGCCACCTTGCCCACAAGTGGGCCACTTCGGATTCTGTCCCCCGACGACACAGGCCACATCACGTGCCCTGAATGTGCAGTTTATCATTGTGCCCTGCATTTACACCCAAACACAAACCCACATCCCGGGTCCAATGCATGCCATGCGTGCAAGCAAACATGGAGGCAATGGCAAGGATCTTTCTTTGCATTGTTCCAATCATTCAGTCACACATGTCCAAGTGGTATTCCACCACCAAATCACCAAAGTATGCACAATAAAAATTGTAAGATTGTAAGACAAACATGCGAGAAACCCTACAACTTCCCCTTACGCATCAACCTTTCCCGGTACTGCTTGGCATTCCCATATGCCTCTTGGCGGGTCCAAGAAGGCTGCCAGACGTTGAACCCCCTGCTAAACATCCCCCAGTCCAAGTTGTCGTTCCGAAGCACTTCGGCCCACCCCTTCCTCAGTGCTCGGCGGGCCCCCCGTAGGCGAGACCCCCGTTTCTTACTTCCCCCCTTGAAGCTCCTCTTCCTAATCTCACTCTTCAACGACTGATGCCTCCCCTCAGCCCTGAAAGCACTGAATGCGGACGTGGTGCCCCATTCCCTCGCGATGCCCCACATGTGATCCACCCAAAGGTGGGCCCACAGGGTCACCACAAACCGACAAGCTTTGTGGGCACTCCCCATCTTGGACAAAGCACCTTTCAACACATTCATATCGCGAAGGTCCAACTTCCCCTCCTTCCACACAAGGTCACAGGTCACTGCAAATTTCTCCCCCCACAAACGCCAACAAGCAATCCAAGTCATTGTAACCCCCCCCACTTGCACCGGGACGTGTAAAAGATTGTCCCCCTCCAAGTAGTCGGCAATGCAATCCCACCCTTGCCGTTTCACCCATGCCCCCGCGGCAGTTTGCTCCAATCGCAGGCAATCCAACCTTCTTTCCCACCTTCTCTTGCTCACAATCGCCGCCGTGGCCGTACGGCTCTCAACCCTGATGTCATCCCAAAACCAGAGCACCCAAACCAATGCCCTCCCCTTCGTCCACCCATGGTGATGCATCAAAGCCTTAACCAACCCACTGCCCGCACAATGCACCAAACGGTGCACCCCATGGAGTCCAAAGTCGGGGGGACTGCTGGCAATGCCATCCCCCCCCATTGCCAAAGCTTGAGCAAAATTGAAATTCCGTGCCCAAACGCACCCAAACAATGAAGCCAGCACACATGTACCGTTCGTGAACGGGGGATAAATGGCCGTTTGAATCTGACGCGAATATTCACGTGAATCGACCAAAATCTTGAGGTTTTCGGGGGAGAGCGCCATATTTTTGGTTCCTTCTGAGGGGTTTGAGGGGGTAAAATTCTTCCCCTAGCTTCATTATACATCATCCAATGAAGGTCCAGCCCCAAAAGCATCCACCATGCCCATTCCGCGCCCCAAAAGAGAGGTGCCAAAACCCGGCAAGCCTGTAGCCGATTCATAGGTGTGAATTCACCTGAATTCGTGCAAAATTCGCACAAATTTCGTACGAATTTCGTGCGAATTTCACGTGAATTCACGTGATTTTACAAAAATGTTACCGGCGTGCATCCCATGATTTGTCCTAACACCCCTAGTGGGCTCTCCAGTGCAACCCCGCATGCACCCTGGCCACAGGCAACAACGGTCTGGGTTCGTGTTGTGACCTCATGTCCGTTTCTTGCGATACCAGAACCGCTGATGTAGACTCTGAAGGTGCTGCATGTCGGTTAGAAGCCGTCTTCTTGTATGGCTTCCATACGTTTGTACACTCATGGGCCCTTGCCCATTTTGTGCCCTTTTGGTCGCATCCCACCCATGCGACCAAAGGCATCAATGGTGTGGTTGTCCACAAACACGTGCACCCCTAGTCTCCCCCGGAGGAGGCTTAGGCCCCCGCTGTTGCGCAACATGCGCTTCAGCCTCCGGTGACTTCCCTCAATGGCAAAGCAGGAGAACTTTGACAAGATTCACCACTTCTTTGCAAAATAATACATGTGGTCGATCCAAAGATGCGTCCACATAAGTTTGCCCCACTGGAGCTCATTGTGGGCGGTGCCCATTGCTATGCTATGGTTCCGGAGCCGCCCCAAGTCGCACCCGGAGAACCATGCGGAACGCCAAGCGTATACACACATGCTTGCAAAATTTTCCCACCACGTTTTGCACACCGATTCCCAACTTTTTCCTGCTACTTGATGCTGCCTCAGAATAGGATGGTGTAGGCAAGCATCTATTATCTTCTCCCAACCCCTATTCCGCATGAAATGGATGGCAACAGCACACTCCATCCTCACCTTCCCCTTGCTGTTTGCCTTGTCATTGTTCAATGAGGCACAGGTGCAAGTTCGTGCTGCAAGCCGTGCCTCATCTACAACCGGTTGCAGCATGGTGTGTGCCAAAGTGGCCGGTGCCTTCCCTGTCAATTGTACAACTAGGTCCCGTGTCCCGTTGATGCCACACAACGGGACACGAAAGACCCCATGGAGGCCATAATCAGGCACTCGCTTATCACTCGTAATGGTCCTATCTATAGCACCTATGGCAACAGCCCCTTCCCAGTTGCCGTCTATCGCACTTGCGGTGCCAAAGGTAGCAAGGCAAACAGCACGATTGCGCATGCAGACCCAACACACAGTGGCACCAGGGGATTCTGCCTTCCAGTTTTGGCAGCCCGCCATGAGCACCTGTGCTTTACCATCTGCACACAAAAAAAAAGGGACTGCCTATCGTTCCCTTCGGCGTCTTTGAAACTTACGGTTGCGGCCTTGCGCAACTCGTCATCAAAATCAATTTCTTGGGAGGCCGCGTAGGCCACTTGCTGGAGCTATTATAGGCGCCTCCGTCGTGTACGATCCGCTACCAAATGGACTGGCTCCTTGGGCCGCGGCATGGTGGTTGGTATAAAGCCTGTGGAATTGGGTACGTTTTTGTCGCAGGTTTCTATCATCCCCATGCCCTAGGTGACTAAATTTGGTGAGAATCCAGTGAAATTCGCACGAAGTTCGTACGCATTTGGTACGAATTTGGTGCGAATTTCACGTGAATGAATGTGTGTGAACATGAAGGCTTCTGTGAAATTCGCACGAAATTCGCACGAAATTCGTACGAATTTCTCGTGAATCTGAGCGAATTTTTTCAAAAAAAAACCTTTGCCTCATCCTTTTGCCCTCGTTGGCCCTCACAACGCAAGCACAAGATGAAGCTCAGGGGTTACCACACACCCGGTCCGGTGTTCATCATATTGGCTGGCACCCTTAGCAGTGTAACAGGTCGACGGGCACAGAATACCCCAACCAAAAAACAAACAGCGCTCAAGAAAAATTTCGCAAAGTGGGGGGGGGGGAGGGGTACCCCACATGTCGGTCAAACTGCCCATGCCTGGAGGGTGCGGGGGGGGGGGGCAGTATATTTGTACTCATATGTACCCTTCGTGAACGGCCGTTAAGTGGCCGTTTGAATAATTGCGTGAATTTCACGTGAATTTACCCAAATTTTGAGGTTTTTGGGGGGAAATGCCATATTCTTGGTTCATTCCGAGGGCTTTGAGGGGCCAAAATTCCTCCCCTAGCTTTGTTACGCATCATCCAATGAAAGTCCCGCCCCAAAAGCATCCATCATGACCGCACCGTGCCCAAAACGAGAGGTGCCGGAACACGGCAAGCCTGCAGCCCATTCATAGCCGCGAATTCACGTGAATTCGTACGAAATTCGCACAAATTTCGCACGAATTTCGTACGAATTTCGTACGAATTTCACGTGAATTCACGTGATTTTACACAAATGTTACCGGTGTGCACCCCTTGATTTGTCCTCACACCCCTAGTAGGCCCCCCAGCATGCACCCCGGTCACAGCAACAATGGTCTAGGTTTGTATGGTGATCTCATGTCCGTTTCTTGCGGCACCGGAACCGCCGCTATAGAGTCTGAAGGTGCTGCATGTCGGTTAGAAGCCGTTTTCTTGTGCGGCTTGCAGACGTTTGTACACTTATGGGCCCTTGCCCGTGTTGAGCCCTTTTGGTCGCATCCCACCCATGCAACCAAAGGCTATCGTCAATGGTGTGGTTGTCCACAACCACTTGCACCCCTAGTCTCCCCCGGAGGGGGCTTAGGCCCCCGCTGTTGCGCAACATGCGCTTCAGCCTCCGGTGACTTCCCTCCATGGCAAAGCAGGAGAACTTTGACAAGATTCTCCACTTCATTGCAAAATAATACATGTGGTCGATCCAAAGATGCGTCCACATAAGTTTGCCCCACTGGAGCTCATTGTGGGCAGCGCCCATGGCTATGCTATGGTTCCGGAGCCACCCCAAGTCGGCCCCGGAGAACCATGCGGAACGCCAAGCGTATACACACATGCTTGCAAAATTCTCCCACCACGTTTTGCACACCGATTCCCAACTTTTTCCTGCTACTTGATGCTGCCTCACACTAGGATGGTGTAGGCAAGCATCTATTATCTTCTCCCAACCCCTATTCCGCATGAAATGGATGGCAACAGCACACTCCATCCTCACCTTCCCCTTGTTGGTTGCCTTGTCATTGTTCAATGAGGCACGGGTGCAAGTTTGTGCAGCAAGCCGTGCCTCATCTAGAACCGGTTGCAGCATGGTGCGTGCCAAAGTGGCCGGTGCCTTCCCTGTCAATTGTACAACTAGGTCCCGTGTCCCGTTGATTGCACACAACAGTACACGAAAGACCCCATGGAGGCCACAATCAGGCACTCGCCTATCACTCGTAATGGTCCTATATATAGCACCTATGGCAACAGCCGCTTCCCAGTTGCCGTCTATCGCACTTGCTGTGCCAAACGTAGCAAGGCACAGAGCACGGTTACGCATGCAGACCCAACACACGGTGGCACCAGGAGATTCTGCCTTCCAGTTTTGGCAGCCCGCCATGAGCACCTGTGCTTTACCATCTGCACACAGAAGAAAATGGGACTGCCTATCGTTCCCTCCCGTATGCTTAAAACTTACGGTTGCGGCCTTGCGCAACTCATCATCAAAATCAATTTCTTGGGAGGCCGCGTAGAGGGTCTCCCACTTTTCACTGCCCCCTAATAGCCACCAACTAGATAGTTGGTTGGGGCTGGCGGTGCCACCAAGGGTGCAATGGACGTACGAGGCGTCATGCCTCGATGTACCGTCCACCGCAATAGGCAACCAATGCAGCCGTCGGTCCCCGGGCTGCATGATGTTCAAGGGTGGGGCTGGTCGACACTTGAACAGGTGGCCGATGCGGTCAAGTAGGTAGCAGGCCGCACCATTGATGGCCGTGTCGTCTCCCGTATAGGCGGTGAACGCCCGGGACTCCGGCAACGCTAGCTGCCGAAGCATGCCGTACACGTGGTCCCATACCACACCGTACGTCATGCTCCCCACTAGGTACCGGGACTCCGTCCTAGAGAGGTGCAATGACCGGATCCGCCAGACGGCCATAATCAACCTCTCCTCCTTGGTGGGCTCAGGCTGGACGGTGTCACAACTCTTCTTTCGGGGGTAGGCACTATTTGCCCCGTGTCGGGCAGGTACGTGACGGTGTAGGGTGCTGCAAGCTCCTTGGTAACAACCTCCTGGAGCTCTTGTAGGCGCCGCCGTTGCGTACGATCAGCTAGAAGATGGAATGGCTCCTTGGGCCGCGGCATGGTGTGGGATACAAGACCTGTTGGATGGGGGAGGCAGTCATTGCTAGGTTTCTACCATCCCCCTCCCGCAGACAATTCTCTCTACTGTGATTCGCATGCAATTTGAACAAATTCACATAAATTCGCACGAAATTCGTACAAATTTCGTACAAATTTCGTGCGAATTTCGTACGAATTTCACGTGAATAGATTTGTGTGAATATTCTGAAAATGTGAAATTCGCACGAAATTCGTACGAATTTCGTACGAATTTCGTGCGAATTTCGTGCGAATTTCACATGACTGTCACAGAATTTCTGCCGAAGCCTCACCCTTCTGCCCTCGTTGACCCTCACAAAGCAAGCACAGGATGGTGCTCATGGGTTATCACACACCCAGTCCAGTGGTTGTCATTCCGGCTGACACTCAGTCAGCAGTGTAACACGTCACGGGGCATAGCATACCCCAAATAAAATACAAACGGTGCCGCACAAAATATTGCAAACAGGTCAGGGGGCAGAGCATACACCGAATAATGTACAAACAGTGCTGCACAAAATTTCGCAAAGTGGGGGGGGAGTGCCCCACATGTTGGTCAAATTGCCCATGCTTGGGGGTGCGGGGGGCAGGATAACAATCGTGGTGGTTAGAAAGGATGGGTGGTCCCGAGGTTAAAGGGTGGGCTACCCCCCCCGCTGGAGCAGAGCTCCGGCTAGCGGAGCCCTGGGAGCTCTGCTCCCCCACCGCCTCCACAAAGGAGGGGTCCATGGCCGCCGACGTGAGGCGGTGGGGAGGGTACTGCCGGCGCACTTCCTCCAGTGCGGCAGTCACCTTGGGGGCGTCGGGGGCAACGCTGTCCACATCGACCTGCTTGCCACTGGCCATCATGGCCATCCGCAGGCCGGTGGACACTGCCGACATCTGGCCGGCGCACGCCTCGGCCTGGGGATGCCACGCCTGTGCGCCGGCCAGAAGGTACGGGACACCGGCGGCACTGCCCCCCCCCCCCCCCCACCCTGTCACCCGGGGGGGCCTCGGCACCCTCAAGCCTCTCCACTACCTCTGCTGGCTGTGCCGCTGGCTTTGCCTTGCGCAACGTCACCAGGTCGCGCTCAACAGTTTTCACCTTGGTGGCCAGCCGGTCACGCTCCTTGGTGACGTCCTCCGACCGCGACTCGGAGTCCCGCCTGTCCTCGTTGGCCCTGGACAGATGGGCCTCGAGGTCGCGGTTGGCGGCCTCCGCGCTGATCGCGCGTGCCTCCCACGCCCCCGCCCGCTGCTGGTCCACCCACTCCTGCACCACCCCCCTCTGCCCCCGCCCCGCCACCGGCTCCGCCTGCTCCGCCCGCACCGCCCGCTCCGCCGGGGTGGCCGTACGCGGGGCTTTCGGGGGCGGGGGGGGCTCCGTGTCCCCTTGGGGGCGCCCTTTCCGCTTGCGGGTGGGGGGTTCGTCCTCCTCGACGTCAATGACGTCAGCCACCCCCATCTTCCGCTGCCTCTCCACATGGACGCACATGGCAAGCCATGCCACGTCCGCCCACTCCGGCCTCCGCTGCTCCCAACCCGTGAGCACATTCAGCCCAAAAACCCCAGCCGTGGTCACCGTCCCCTCCTCCCCGATCCGCGACACCCCGGTCTGCACCCGCCAGTGCCCACTCACAAGCTGGTAGGCAAAAATGCCCACCAGCTCCTGCCCCGCAGGCAGGTTGGCCCCCCCCCTGACCACAATGGGGCAGGGAAAGGAGATGCGGAAGGTGCCCTGCACCCCCCGGGCCTCCCACACCATGTCCCACACGGCACTGAGATGCCGCTGCCGCCCATCGGGCCCGGGCGGCACCTGCTCGGTCCAGGCCGGATCCAGCTGCCTGGCGGCCAGGGTGACCCGGTCCAGGGGGGGGGTCGGTGTGGGCGTCGCCCAACTCGTCGCGGGACGGCATGGGCACCACCACCTCGCGCGCCACATGCCCCGTGGCGGTGCTGGCCTCGCTGCCTCCCGAACGTCCAGAGCGCCGCGACCCCTCACTGCGCACACTGCCGGCCTCGCTTGGCGGCCGTCCACCACCGGTGCCTGCGAGCTGGTCGCCACCGGGGGCTTCGGGGGGCTCGGCGTGCTCCTCGGGCAACCGGGCCGGGGCTTGTACTTGCGCTTGGTGTGGTGCCGAATATCCAGTGACCACGCGGTGAACAGGACCTGCAGATGTGGGGAAGTGTGCAAGGCACAAATTGAGAAGGGGGGAGTGGACACGAGGCAATGCAAGAACAAAAGGAGCAAATTGGATGAAATTCACAGAAATTCGTAGGAAATTCGTACGAATTTCGTACGAATTTCACATTTCCAGAATATTCACACAAATTTATTCACGGGAAATTCGTACGTTACTCGTACGAATTTCGTACGAATTTCACGTGAATTTCGTCCAATTTGCCAATAAACAAAGCAAACACACAAGCAAGCACACCTTGCACTCACATGGGCAGGTGATGCTCCATGCACCGGTCTTCGCGCGCTTGGGTGACCGCCACGCTGGGACCGTGTTCACCAGGTGCCACAGCGTGGTCGGCCGCTCCGGGGGGGCAAGGCCGGTCATGGCAAAGGTGATCTCTGACTCCGCATCGGCACTGTCCCCCTTGAAGACCTCCAGCTGGTGCACGCTGCCCACGAAGAACAGCATGCACTGCTCGCCGACCTCGATGACGGCGAGGCCGGAGGCCGGGGCCGACCTGGAGAGGAAGGTGGGGTGGAAGGGGCAGGTGGGGGGGCCTGCCGGGACCGACTCGGCGGGGTCGGCGAAGAGGGCCTGGGCAGCATCCCTCTCCCACAACCCCACCGTCCCAACCGCCCCCTTCCCCTCCCACAACACCTGGTCCACGCTCGGGAAGTCCCAGCTGGACAAATCCCCAGCAACCTCCAGTGCCTCCTTGGGGGGGGTGGCGTCCAAGTGTGTGGTGTGGGCCTGGTGGTGTTTGTGTCGGGGGTCGGGGGTCCACAAGTTAAAAAGAGCCCCCTGCAGCCCATCCTTGGAGTCGGGGAGGGCAGGCAATCCATGATGGCGGCTGGTGGCCACCATCAGCAGCATGCCCCCCCTCTGCAGCTCAACGGTGTCCCAACGCAACTCCCACGCCTCCCCCAGGGCCGTCCCCGCCTGCACCGCCACCTGGTAGTCGTCTGACAAGCAGAGGAAGCTACTCAGGTGCCACCCCGAGACCTCCCTGTTGTGGGGGGGGGGGGGGACCTCGGGGTGGGTGGCGACATCGGTGTGGGGGAGCTGCGGCCCACTCCCCACACTAGCCACAATGACGCTGCCCGGCGTCGATGGGTGGAGGTCCGCAACCCCAGGGACACTTTCGGTGAGGTGGGGGTGGAACTTCTTGAAGAGAGGCCCCCCCACCCCCGACCCCAAGTTGCTCTTGCTTTGCCAACGCCGGGGGAGCTCAGGATCCTTGGCCTGCTCCTCACTCCGCGCGGCGTTGAAAAGGAGCTCAAAATTTTTTGCCACGACTTTTTCGTCGCCACTGCCCCACGCCTTCATCACCTTGTTCCACCCCACCTCACAATCCCGTGCCTCCACAAGCCCCCGAAACACAATGTAGCCGTTCCCATCAACAAAGTTGAGGGCCGGCTGGGAGGGGCCAACCCTGTCAATGGCGGGGTCAGGGCTGCCCATCACCCCGAGAGGGGGGTCGGGAAGGGGTTTGGTGCGGAGGGGGGGTTCACTCGAAATGAAGGGGGGGGCGCATGAGGCACCACGGTACCATTGCAAACAAGTTGTGCTATAGAAGGTGTGGTGGGTGACGTCGGGGACGTGCACCTGGGGGGGGATGGTGGGATGGGATATCATCCCACCACCGGGGGTTGGCAAGGTGTCAAGAAAAGGGGAAAAAAGAGTGGTCTGCTGGTGCGCCTGCACCAAGAACCTGCAGGCACACCATATCACAGTGCGGGGGTTATGGACGAGGTTAGGGGTCGGGTACACCTGGAAGTGGGCGTCCTTAGGCTTCCCCACAGGGTTAGTCCTCATGGAGTTGAGGAGCTGGTCAACACTGGAGGGGAGAGGGGTTAGATGCAGAAAGTTAAGGGAGGGGAGTTGGCGGCGCAGTTCCCTCCACAAGGTTGTGGCCCATCCCCTCCCCCCGAGGTAGGAGTTGCAGGTGGGGCTGCGCATGTCGATGTGGATGACCTCGGGGGAGGGGTCGAGGGATGCTGCCCAGCCCACAACATCATCCACCCCCAATGCCCCCAATCTGTACGTCGCCTCCTCCAATTGATGGTTGGCGACGGGGAGGGCTTGGTAATGGGCGAGGGTGTCGGCTGCGGGGTCGGGGCACGAGGCGAGGCTGGCGAGCTGGGACATAGTCTGCTAGGACATGATTCAAAGAGAATGCGAAGGCTTTGAGAGCTGTGACAAAGCGAAAGAGTGGAAAGGAGGGTAAATTCGTGCGAAATTCGTACGAAATTCGTGCGAATTTCACATTGTTGTGAATCTGTGAATCTCCCGTGAATTTCTACGTGAATCTGGGTGCGTGAATTTCAAAGTCACGCGAATCTCACCAAATGTGTTGAACCATGCGGGGACTTTAAACCTCTAAATTGCACATATTTGTTGGATCTTACTTTGGGCGAAGGTAGCACGACAAAAGCACAGGATGGCACCAAGTTACGAGCAAAACACAGCAACATTGGGTGAAATTCACGGTACCGTGAATCTCGGATTCAAACGGCTGGTTCACGAAGGGTACATATATGCATTTATAAAAATGTACAAATAACATCCTTGCAGGTTAGAAGTGACAGGTGGTCCCGAAGTTTAAGGGTGGGCTACCCCCCCCCCTGGAGCAGAGGTCCGGCTAGTGGAGCCCTGGGAGCTCTGCTCCACCACCGCCTCAGCGAAGGAGGGGTCCATGGCCGCTGACGCTCGCCATGTCGGTCGCCACGGTGTCCACCTCGACCTGATGGCTGCTTGCCAGCATGGCCATCCGGAGGTCAGTCGACACGGCCGACATCTGGCCGGCGCATGCCTCGGCCTGGGCATGCCAAGCCTGCGCGCCGGCCAGAAGGTACCGGACACGGGCGGCATTGCCCCCTCCCCCCCCCCGCCCGCCCTCCTCACCGGGGGGCCCTCGGCACCCTCAGCCCCCTCCCCTGTCTGTGCCGGGGGCTTTGCCGGTGCCCCCGCGGCCTTGTGCGCCGTCCCCAAGTCGCGCTCCAGGGTTTTCACCCCTGGTGACCAGGCGGTCCCTCTCCTTGGTGACCTCCGCCAACCGCGTCTCGGTGGCCCGCCTGTCGTCACTGGCCCTGGACAGGCGGGCCTCGAGGTGCGCGCACCTCCCACACCCCCGCCCGCTGCAGCTGATGCTGCTGCTCCATTCACTCCCCCACCGCCCCCCTCTGCCCACGCCCTGCCGCCGGCTCCGCCCGCTCTGCCGGGGTGGCCGTACGCGGGGCTTTCTTGGGAGGGGGGGGGGGGCATCGGCGTCCCCTTGGGGGGGGGGGAGCCCGGGCTTTCCGCTTCCGGGCCGAGGGGGTGGGGGGGCGTCGTCCTCCCCCTCAACGTCAATGGTGTCAGCCCCCCCCTTCCGCTGCCTCCCCACATGGACGCGTATGGCATGGGATGCAGGGTTCTAGGGCGTTGTGCGGAACCCCTAGTTAGAACACAATTTCCGGAACACCCACCTAGCCTCAATTTTGGGGCAAACCACCTAAAAAAATGGATTCGGCACCAACATCAAGGTCATTGAAAAAAAAGGTAGTGCCCCTCTTGAATGGCACAGCCCTCTCCACCCAAGGGTCAGGGAACCCCGAACTACTAGAGGGCACAAAAAGAAAATGCGACCCATCCTTGTCCTCATGATTATGGGTGAGCATAATAAGGCAATTGATAATCAATGTGCCTTCAGGAATGGTGTAGGGGGGGGGGGCGTCGCGCTGGAGGTGCTGGGGGGTGTGGTCATAGGCCGAAAATTCGGCCATGTCAAGGATGGTGCATCTCCATCCGACACCCCCCACCACACTCTCCTTCGCCGTCTCAGGCACACGCTCTGCGACCCTTTTGAGGACTGGCACATCGTGGAGCTTGTAGGGGTTGGTGGTTGGCACCCCCATAGTTGCCATACAATGTGCGGCGGGTCCCAGAATCTCGGGCCCTGCCCACAATGGGGGGGTTCTCATTGAAAATGCATGGGTGCATGCGTGCCTTCTCTGTGAGAGGCACCCTATCCAGATCATCCAAAAGACTTTGCAGCTGCACATCACTCAAAAAATGGTGCTCCAGGAGGTGGTTGACCACCAGCCTTCCCCCCACAGTGAGCACAAGATCATTGGGGTCCCTATTAAAGGCCCCCAATGGCTCGGCGGCAACCACTTCCTCCGCCTCCCCAATAAGGGGGGGTGTTGCCCCAAATGGAAAAATAATCACCCCTTGCCCCGAAATAATGTTGGGAGTGGTGACCCCATACCACTCACGCTCCCACTCCCTAGTGGGGCAAAGGGAGTGCATGGAGAGCTTGTTTTCGGGGTCGTCACTGCAGACCCGGCGGGTGTTGTGGATGAGGGGTTGGGGGAACCATCCATCGGACTTCCCCTTCCCCTTACCCGGTCGGATCCTTACCTTCTGGACACTAATCATGAGGGGGTTGTGGGGCTTCTCCTTCCCCCTCCCAGCCCCCACCTGCACCACCTCCTCCACTTCTCCCTCCACTTCCTCCTCTTCCTCCTGACCCACATAAAGGGTCGTCTTCATCCCCGCACCCTTCTCGACATGGGCGGTGACGGACTCCAACACCGCGTCCACATCCTTCGGAGGCAGCTGGACCAAAAATCCAGCAACCCCTGGATTTACCTCTAGCAACTCGAAGATGTAGTTGCTGAGAACCAGGGGGTCTTTCTCGTCAGCCAACAAGGGGGACTTCTGGACGATGAGTCCAAAGTCCACACCATGTTTAAAGCGAGTCGCCACAGGGCGCCTCATGTTGACGTCACCCATCGTAAACCCTTCGGGACCGCCAAGGCGACGGACCCCAAGGAGCTTTTGATGGTGCTCGCACCAAGCGTGGGCAGCAGCAAGGGCCATTACAAAGAATACGAAAGCTTTGAGAGCTAAAGCAAAGTGGGGAAACATAAAACAAGAGGGAATGAAGCGCGATAACCTGCGTGATAACTCGCGCGATGAACTAGTTATCGCGCGATAACTAGCGCGATAACCCCCGCAATAACTTTGTACCATTCGTGAACGGTCGTTAAGTGGCCGTTTGAAGAATTACGTGAATTTCACCTGAATTTACCCAAAGGCATTTGGGGGAAAATGCCATATTTTTGGATCCTTCCGAGGGATTTGAGGGGCCAAAACTCTTCCCCCGGCTTCATTACGCATCACCCATTGAAAGTCCCGCCCCAAAAACATCCATCATGTCCGAACCGTGCCCAAAACGAGAGGTGCCGAAACCCGGCAAGCCTGTAACCGATTCACAGATGTGAATGCACGTGAATTCGTACGAAATTGGCACAAATTTCGTACGAATTTCACGTGAATTCACGTGATTTTACACAAATGTTACCGGTGTGCACGCCCTGATTTGTCCTCACACCCCTAGTAGGCGTCCCAGCATGCACCCCGGTTACAAGCAACAATGGTCCGGGTTTGTATGGTGATCTTATCTCCGTTTCTTGCGGCACCGGAATCGCCGCTATAGAGTCTGAAGGTGCTGCATGTCGGTTAGAAGCCGTCTTCTTGTATGGCTTCCATACGTTTGTACACTTATGGGCCCTTGCCCATGTTGTGCCCTTTTGGTCGCATCCCATCCATGCAACCAAAGGCTATCGTCAATGGTGTGGTTGTCCACAACCGCTTGCACCCCTAGTCTCCCCCGGAGGAGGCCTAGGGCCCCGCTGTTGCGCCACATGCGCTTCAGCCTGCGGTGACTTCCCTCCATGGCAAAGCAGGAGAACTTTGACAAGATTCTCCACTTGTTTGCAAAATAATACATGTGGTCGATCCAAAGATGCGTCCACAGAAGTTTGCCCCGCTGGAGCTCATTGTGGGCGGTGCCCATGGCTATGCTATGGTTCCGGAGCCGCCCCAAGTCGCACCCGAAGAACCATGCGGAACGCCAAGCGTATACACACATGCTTGCAAAATTCTCCCACCACGTTTTGCACACCGACTCCCAACTTTTTCCTGCTACTTGATGTTGCCTCACACTAGGATGGTGTAGGCAAGCATCTATTATCTTCTCCCAACCCCTATTCCGCATGAAATGGATGGCAACAGCACACTCCATCCTCACCTTCCCCTTGCTGTTTGCCTTGTCATTGTTTAATGAGGCACAGGTGCAAGTTCGTGCTGCAAGCCGTGCCTCATCTAGAACCGGTTGCAGCATGGTGTGTGCCACAGTGGCCGGTGCCGTCCCTGTCAATTGTACAACTAGGTCCCGTGTCCCGTTGATGCCACACAACGGGACAAGAAAGACCGCACGGAGGCCAAAATCAGGCACTCGCTTATCACTCGTAATGGTCCTATATATAGCACCTATGGCAACAGCCGCTTCCCAGTTGCCGTCTATCGCACTTGCTGTGCCAAACGTAGCAAGGCACAGAGCACGGTTACGCATGCAGACCCAACACACGGTGGCACCAGGGGATTCTGCCTTCCAGTTTTGCCAGCCCGCCATGAGCACCTGTGCTTTACCATCTGCACACAGAAAAAAATGGGACTGCCTATCGTTCCCTCCCGTATGCTTAAAACTTACGGTTGCGGCCTTGCGCAACTCATCATCAAAATCAATTTCTTGGGAGGCCGCGTAGAGGGTCTCCCACTTTTCACTGCCCCCTAGTAGCCACCAACTAGATAGTTGGTTGGGGCTAGCGGTGCCACCAAACGTGCAAGGGACGTACGAGGCGTCATGCCTCGATGTACCGTCGACCGCAATAGGCAACCAATGCAGCCGTCGGTCCCCGGGCTGCATGATGTCCGAGGGTGGAGGTGGTCGACACTTGAACAGGTGGTCGATGCGGTCAGGTAGGTAGCAGGCCGCACCATTGATGGCCGCGTCGTCTCCCGTATAGGCAATGAACGCCCGGGACTCCGGTAACACTAGCTGCCGAAGCATGCCGTACACCTGGTCCCATACCACACCGTACGTCATGCTCCCCACTAGGTACCGCGACTCCGTCCTAGACAGGTGAAATGACCGGATCCGCCAGACGGCCATAATCAACCTCTCCTCCATGGTGGGCTCAGGCTGGACGGTGACTACAACTCTTGTTTCGGGGGTAAGCACTATTTGCCACGTGTCGGGCAGGTACTTGACGGTGTAGGGTGCTGCAAGCTCCTTGGTAACAACCTCCTGGAGCTCTTGTAGGCGCCTCCGTTGTGTACGACCCGCTAACAAATGGAATGGCTCCTTGGGCCGCGGCATGGTGTGAGATACAAGACCTGTTGAATGGGGGAGGCATTCATCGCAAGGGTTCTACCATCCCCCTGCCCCAGACAACTAAATTTTGTGGGTCTCTAGTGTGATTCGCATTCAATTGGAAGAAATTCACATGAATTCGTACGATATTCGTACCAATTTCGTGCAAATTTCACGTGAATGAATGTGTGTAAATATTCAGGCAATGTGAAATTCGCACAAAATTCGTACGAAATTCGTACGAATTTCGTACGAATTTCGCACGAATTTCACGTGACTGTCACAGAATTTTTGCCGAAGACTCATCCTTTTGCCCTCGTTGGCCCTCACAAAGCAAGCACAGGATGGTGTTCATGGGTTACCACACACGCAGTCCAGTGGTCGTCATTCCGGCTGACACTCGGTCAGCAGTGTAACAGATCGAAGGGGCATAGCATACCCCGAATAAAATACAAACAGTGCTGCAGAAAATTTCGCAACGTGGGCGGGGGAGTGCCCCACACGTCGGTCAAACTGCCGATTGCCTGGGGGGGGGGGGGGGGCAGGATATATGTACATACATTCATATGTAAAAAGGTACAAATAACATTCGTGGAGGTTAGAAGGGACAGGTGGTCCCGAGGTTAAAGGGTGAGCTACGCCCCCCCCCCCCCCCCCCTGGAGCAGAGCTCCGGCTAGCGGAGCCCCGGGAGCTCTGCTCCGCCACCGCCTCCACAAAGGAGGGGTCCATGGCCGCCGACGTGAGGCGGTGGGGGGGGTACTGCCGGCGCACATCCTCCAGTGCGGCACTCACCTTGCAGGCGTCGGGGGCCACGTTGTCCACATCGGCCTGCTGGCCACTGGCCATCATGGCCATCCGTAGGGCGGTGGACACCGCTGACAGCTGGCCGGCGCATGCCTCGGCCTGGGCATGCCACGCCTGTGCGCCGGCCAGAAGGTACCGGACACCGGCGGCACTGCCCCCCCCCCCCCACCCTGTCACCCGGGGGGGCCTCGGCACCCTCAGGCCCCTCCCCTGCCTGTGCTGCATGTGCCGGTGGCTTTGCCTTGCGCGACGTCGCCAGGTCGCGCTCCAGAGTTTTCACCTTGGTGGCAAGCCGGTCCCGCTCCTTGGTGACGTCCGTCAACCGCGACTCGGCGCCCCGCCTGTCCTCGCTGGCCCTGGACGGACGGGCCTCGAGGTCGCGGTTGGCGGCCTCCGCGCGGATCGCGCGCGCCTCCCACGCCCCCGCCCGCTGCTGCTCTACCCACTCTTGCACCACCCCTCTCTGCCGCCGCCCCGCCGCCGGCTCCGCCCGCTCCACGGGGGTGGCCGTACGCGGGGCTTTCGGGGGGGGGGGGGGGGCTCCGTGTCCCCTTGGGGGGGGGGGGGTTCCGCTTGCGGGCGGAGGGGGTGGGGGATTCGTCCTCCTCGACGTCAATGACGTCAGCCACCCCCATCTTCCGTTGCCTCCCCACATGGATGCGCATGGCAAGCCCTGCCACGTCCACCCACTCCGGCCTCCGCTTGTCCCAGCCCGTGACCACATTCAACCCAAAGACCCTAGCCGTGGTCACCGTCCCCTCCTCCCCGATCCGCGACACCCCGGTCTGCACCCGCCAATGCCCGCTCACAAGCCGGTAGGCAAACAGGCCCACCAGTTCTTGCCCCTCGGGCAGGTTGGATCCCACAGTGACCACAATGGGGCAGGGGAAAGAGATGCGGAGGATGCCCTTCACCCCCTGGGACTCCAAGACTATGTCCCACACGGCAGAGAGAAGCCGCTGCCGCCCATCGGGCCCGGGCGGCACCTTTGGGGTCCAGGCCGGATCCGGCTGCCTCTGGGCCAGGGTGACCCGGTCCAGGGGGGGGGTCAGTGTGGGCCTCGCCCAAGTCGTCGCGGGACGGCATGGGGACGACCACCTCGCGCGCCACAACCCCGGCACCGGTGCTGGCCTCGCTGCCGTCGCCTGCCAAACGTCCGGAGCGCCGCGAGCCTTCACTGCGCGCACTGCCGGCCTCGCTCGGGGCCCGTCCACCACCGGTGCCTCCGGGCCGGTCGCCGTGCTCCTCGGGCAATCGGGCCCGGGGCTGGTACTTGCGCCGGGCGTGGTGCCGAATGTCTGGCGACCACGCGTAGACGGCACCTACAGACGAGGGGAAGTGTGCAAGGCACCAATTGAGAATGGGGGAGCAAACATGAAGTAATGCAACAAGAGAACGAAGAAATTAAACGAAATTCACAGAAATTCGTACGAAATTTGTACCAAATTCGTGCGAATTCCGCATTGCCTCAATATTCACAGAAATTCAGTCACGTGAAATTGGTGCGAAGTTCGTACGAAATTCGTACGAATTTTACGTGAATTCCGTCGAATTTTCCGGTAAACAAAGCAAACACACAAGCAAGCACACCTTGCACTCATATTCCTTTGTCTACAGAAGCGCCATTTTTGGGCTTCCACTCACCATACCTGCTAGTACGTTATCCCCGTAAGCTAGGAGAACGCGCAGAACGCGGATAACGCTCCAGAACGCTCCGGAACGCGGATAACGCGGAGAACGCGGAAAACGCTTCCAGAAGCATGGGCGGAAGCACTGAACCGGAACGCGCAGAACGCGGAAAACGCTTAAAACACAGCACACCCATGTTGGGGGGGCCGCGTCCTCACAGTTGGGTATCCAGCCTACGCGGTTGGTCCCCCCCGGGTTTCGCACTGGTCCCCATGGGTGGGGATGGCAGAGGCTTGGCGGCCATGACCTTCTCGATCCCACCACGGCCGCCTCCGCCACCCCGTCTACTGCACGCTGAAGGAGAAGTTCTCCAACGTATCGTCCTCTACGCTCCCTCTAGCGTCCTCCGCTTCCTCCTCTTCTTCCTCCTCATCGCTATCCGCCTCCTCCTCGTCCTCACCGTCCGCTTCTGGGTCGTCCTCCCCGGCGTCCCCCTCATGAGTCTCCTGGCCAAGGGGCGGCTCACTTCCCTCGGCGTCCTCCGTGCCCGTTGTAGTGATCCCGTGCGCGGGTGCAAAGCATTGCACATGCAACGGGGTGTCCGGGCATCCGCTACACACGTATTGTATGCGGCCTTTGCCGCAATGTGCACAAGTGCGCCGTTGGGCGCCGGCAACGGGGACGTGGATGTTGCGTCACGGCTGCACATCGGTACAGTACCGGCGGCAAAGGAGGGCCGACTGCCACTCCCACATGCTATCCGTGCCACGGCACCTTTCTAGGGCGCGGCAGGTTGCAAACGCCTTGGCCGCGGCGTATCGCAGCAAGAAGCCTCGCACGGCTTGCGACCAGGACATCTGCCTTCCCAAGAGGCGCATCTGCAACGCCATCTGGTTGGCAGAGTCCACCCCCCGTGCCACTTGGCGGTACGCAGCAACGAGGGGGTGGATTTCCCGGCCCGTGTGGTGCAGGGGGCCCCGCGCAGCCTACCACACGTTGGACAAGATTGCCACCAATTTGGGAGGTTTGCCTCCGGTTTTCGGCTGGTTGTACACCTGCAGGGCGTACTTGTGACCGTCAACCGTGGCCACAGCCGTGTGCCCGGCCTGGATGCGGTCACCGGCTTGCAGGACACCGGCCGTGTCCTTTCGCACCATGGTGATGAAGGGGCGGCCCTCACGCGCAAGCCGTTGTGCGGTGGCGTGTGACCCGAAGAACGAGTCCCCTACAAGGACCGTGTAAGCCGGCAGCTGTTTGGACCACATCGCCAGCAGCTGTCGGGCGTTGAGGTTGCCCGCACCACAACCGTGTCGGCGGAGGACACCACGGCGGCCAGTGTAGAGGTACACGTCCACAATGTGCCACCGGCATCGGCCAAGCAATAGAGCTTGATGCCTGTGTTGTGCGGTTTCCGCACAATGTACATCTTGAGGGGGATTGCCCTAAGGCCCGTATGCAGCACTAGGGTTTCATCCCCCGTGGCCGCGCCTCCCATGGTCCATGCTGCAGCCCAATGGGCACTAACCGCCTCAATAAGGTCCACCACATCCGGGCGACAATGTTTGTGTAGATCGTAGTATTGCCCCCGGGATAGCAACCATGCTAGATAGGCATTGCACACCAATCCATCACGGTCCCAGACACCATCCGCCTGCATGGGCCGCACCATGCCCAGCAATAGCACGAAGGTGTTGTGCCGTGGTACTAAGGGGATGAGGTCCTCTCTTTCCCGGGCTCGGAGGATGGCCTCTTGGGCATCCACAATGGGTTTCATCATGTAGTCCCATATTCCATCCGTGTCTAGCTCACCGAGTTTGGACTCCCCGGGTCGTAACCCGTACTCAATTGAAGTGGCACAGTGCTCCTTGCGGAGGCGACCAGCCAAGAGATTGAGAGGCATGTCAAAGTGCTCAAAAATAATGTTGGTAGCAATGATGGGACACACAGTACACACCAAATACGCGAAACACAGTGTGCACACCTTCTAGAGGCACGTTCGGAGGCACGCTAACCGGAACGCGCAGAACGCGGAAAACGCGTACAACACAGGCAAATGCTTCCAGAAGCATGGGAGAGGCGCACGAAACAGAGCACGGAGAACACAGGCGACACAAAAAACGGTGGGTCATATTGTTTTTCCAATCAAACCGTGTATCCGTTAATGTCTTCTCTCCCCCTTCCCGCCATGCGGGTTGGCTGGGACCTCTCCTGGTGTAGTAATCAACTCACAGCGCTGTGGGGTCGTTTGTGGCCGGTCCAAGGGGCAGGCCACGAAGCGCCACCGCCGCGTTGCCACCAGTGGGGGGGCTGTTGGGTAAGGGGTGCTGGCATTGGGCTGCCCCATGCGGGCGCCACCGGGTGGGGCTGGGAGTCCTTACGGCCGACGGCCTCGTCGGAATCCGGCCAGGAGGCCGTGAACTGCGTTGAACCTGGCGTTGGCCAGGTCACCGGGCTCTCGAAGTCGGTTCCGACGGCCGGCATCTTCTTCTGGGGCGTTACCGAATGGCAAAAAGAACGCGGATAACGTCGATCACGCAGCGAACGATTCCAGAAGCACGGCGGAAGCCAACCGACAATGACACGGATCACGCGCATAACGCGGCGAACGCCCCCAGAAGCATGGTCGGAGGCACAAGGACGCAACGCGCGGAACGTGAACGGCGACGAACGACGAACTCACACCTACCTCAAGCATAACATTCTCGTCGGCGGATTCCTCCTCAGTCTCTTCGACCTTCACGTTGATCGGCGACCTCCTCTGCTCCACCGGCGTGATGTTGCGGTCCTTGTCGGCGCGGGGCCCTATACAGGGGACGCGAAAAGCGTGCAGGACAGTGCAACTGCCCCCGGAGGCGTGACCGGAAGCACAGGAACGGGACACGGATGTCATGGAAAACGCGGCTGACGCCTCTGGAAACATGACCGAAATCACATTAGGGGGACATGCAGAACATGGAACACACAGTGGCCCTACCTTCGGGTTTCATCGGTGTGGCTTGCATCGGTTCTGCTTGCATCGGTCCGGCTTGCAGTGCTTCCTCTTGCGTCGGTGGCCGCTCATACTGCTCCCACCATTCCGGCGCTTCCGCTTCTCCCGGCTCCACGTACTCTTCCTTGCCCCGCCACTCCCACTCGTGCTCCCGGTCCTGCTCCATCTTGACGTACGGCTCCGGCTCCGGCTCCAACATCCGCGGTTGGGGTTGGGGTTGCAGTTGATGGTGGTGTTCGTAGGGGTGATGGTGGTGGTGGTGGGGCTGGACCGGGCGCGGGAGATGGGGGAACCCAAACGGGGGTGGCGGACGCAACTGGGTTGTGCTCCGAGCGTCCCCGTAATCCGCTGCCATGTGCAAAGAAAACACACGGAACGAGGATTATTACCCCTGGAGGCACGTCCGGAAGCACGCCTTCGGCAACGTGGATCACGCGGCGAACGCGCAGAACAACCGGAAGCAGCTCCAGAGGCGCGTTGGGAGGCAAAAAACAGGAAGGTACATAACGTACATAACGCAGCATACCCGCAGCGACGCCAACTCCCTCTTCTTGATCATCATCCACGCGCCCCTCACCGGCAGCTCCTCCTTGCGGTCTTCGGTGAGGGTATACGCCATCATCCCGGCCATTGTGACCGTTCTCTTGTATCTCTCTTTGAGGTCGTCGGTACTCATGTCCACGAGATCTTCGGCGGCCAGGCTCGCAAGGGACGGCGGCGGTCGCCTCCGCTCCCCAAGGGGTTGCTGCCCCTTCAGCGCTGCCAAGGGGACCCCGTGCAGCTCCGGGGCCGGTGCCTCTGTCCCCACGAGCGCGCTGGGCGGCCTCTCCGGGGCCTCCACGCAGCCAGTACAAACGGAGATCCCTTTCAGGATCCCATCCGTGGCCTGCCGGTGCCCCGACGTCCGGTAGACGCGGTCCAAGTGTTCACGGGCGGCGGAGGCGGATTGCGCGTTCTTAACGCCGCAGGCCAGCAGACCCTGCACCGCGGTCGGGTGCACCTGGCTGTGCAGCAGGGTGGCAGCGGCAGCATCCTTCCGACCACTGGCGTCCGCGCTCAAGCACACTCGGTAGTGCTTCTCGAGCCGTCCCAGCGTCAGCCCATAGTCCGCCAGTGCGGACTCCAGAACCTGAAGAACGCGAAAAACACACAAATGTCCTCGAGAAGCATGTCCGGAAGCAGAGAATCGGCACGCGGATCACGCACATAACGCGGCGGACGCCTCTGGAAGCATGCTCGGAGGCACCCAAAACACAACGCATGGGACGTGAATAACACCTGCATGTCGTTCATGTATTGTGCGATGTCTTTGTAGTGCTCGAAGCGAGTGGTCTTCGCCGGCATGGACTTCTGGGGACCCACCGCTCCTTCAATCTTGAAGCCCACGCCGCCCACTCCGCCCGCCTTCTCTTTCCCCTTCTCTTTCCCCTTCTCTTTGCCCTTCGGCTTCCCCTCCTTGGCTGTCCCTTCCTTCCCCTTGGCACCCTCCACCACCACAACGTCCTGCGCCGCCGCTGCCAGCTCCTGCTTCTGCTGCCCAATCGCCTCTCCTTCTGCCTCTGGCTCCTTCTCCTTGTCCTTCTCCTTCTCCTTGTGCTTCTCCTTCTCTTTCTCCAAAACGGTACTCCTTGCGGCCTTCTTCTCCGGAGTGGGCGCCCGCTGACTGCCACTGGCGCCGCTGGCGCTGGCACTGCTGGTGGTGTTGGTGCTGTTGCTGCTAGAGGACTCATCTTCCTCCTCCTCCTCCTCTTCTTCTTGCGGCTTGTCCTCCGCCCAGGCCCAAAACCGGTTCTTCTGCAGCTGAAAAGAACGTACAGAACACGGATAACGCAAGACGTGCATCCAGAAGAAGGGTTGGAGGCAAGAAACCGGAACGCGCAGAACGCGGATAAAGCGCGGAACGCTCCCAGAAGCGCGTACGGGGGCAATGATGCAGCACGTCATGAACGCAGAAAACACAGCATAGGCCCCCCTGAAACTAGAGGCACACTTGCAACACATTGACATACCCTCTTGTACTTGAACCACTGATCTTGCTTGCTGCGGCAGTCGCAGACCTGGGGCAGGGCCCCCTTCTTTGCGGCCGTCGGCACCTTGACGTGGTACAACTGCACCGTGGTCAAGTAGAAGCTCTTGCCGTCCTCCCAACCATCCGGCAGCTTCTTCTGCTTCTTGGCCCTCTGCTCGACCCACCCGCACCAGTAGCCCGCTGTGCAGAAAAGAATGCAATCAAGAGAGGAGAAGCATGGGGAACCAAATCAAGGGGCAATGTCGAGTAAGCATGTGACGGACAAAACGAACGAGGACAACAAAGGTTGCATGTTGCGGGCACATACATGTTTGTGCTTTCACCTGGAAAACAGCGAAGCTCATCTGGCCGGCGTCCTTCGGCTTCCACTTCTCCAACGCTCCATCTGCCTTCAGCCACTGCTTACAGTTGTTGGAGTACAGCGGGGTGGTCATTTTGTGAGAAGAGGGCCTCAGGGGCAACGGGGAAGACGAATAGAACGCGGCAAACGCAGCAAACGTACCTCCAGAAGTACGGGCGGAAGCACCAGAGCGGAACACGGAAAACACGGCCGACGCGCGGCACCTGTACAACGCTCAGAACGATGGAAGCAGAGGCAGATGCAACATGCAAAGTGCTTCTCTCCTTGAAAATGGATGAACCGCATGTAAACTCATGCGCGAGTGCGTCGGGCCACCTCAAAAACCCCCGGAAGCGTCGTAAAAGCAAGGGGGTTTTTCCCGACCCCTAGAAGCGCCGATTTCGTCATCTACGTCGTAGACAAAGGAATATGGGCATGTGATTCCCCATGCCCCGGTCTTCGCGCACTTGGGCAACCGCCACGCTGGGGCCGTGTTCGCCAGATGCCACGGTGTGGTCGGCCGCTCCGGGGGAGCAATGCCGGTCATGGCAAAGTGGATCTCCGACTCCGCATCGGGACTGTCCCCCTTGCAGACCTCCAGCTGGTGCACGCTGCCCACGAGGAACAGCATGCATTGCTCGTCGACCTCGATGACAGCGAGGTCAGAGGACGGGGCTGACCGTGAGAGGAAGGTGGGGTGGAAGGGGCAGGTGGGGGGGCCGGGCGGGACCGACTCGGGGAGGTCGGCGAAGAGGGCCTGGGCAGCATCCCTCTCCCACAACCCCACCCTCCCAACCACCCCCTTCCCCACCGACAACACCTGGTCCACGCTGGGGAAGTCCCAGTTGGACCAATCCCCAGCAACCTCCAGGGCCTCCTTGGGGGGGGTGGGGTCCAGGTGTGTGGTGTTGGGCTCGTGGTGTTTGTGTGCGCAGTCGGGGGTCCACAAGTTAAAAAGAGCCCCCTGCAGACAATCCTTGGAGTCGGGGGGGGCAGGCAACCCATGGTGGCGGCTGGTGGCCACCATCAGTAGCATGTCCCCCCTCTGCAGCTGAATGGTGTCCCATCGCGCCTCCCCCGCCTCCCCCAGGGCCGTCCCCGCTTGCACCGCCACCTAGTAGTCCTGTGACAAGCAGAGGAAGCTACTCACGTGGCACCCCGACATGTCCCTGCTGTTGGGGGGGAGCACCTCGGGGTGGGTGGCGACATCGGTGTGGGGGAGCTGGGCCCCACTCCCCACCCTCGCCACAATGACGCTGCCCGGCGTCATTGGGTGGAGGTCCCCAACCTGAGGGACACGTTCGGTGAGGTGGGGGTGGAACTTCTTGAAGAGAGGCCCCCCCACCCCCGACCGCATGTTGCTCTTGCTTTGCCCACGGCGGGGGGGGCTGGGGATCCTTGGCCTGATCTTCACTCCGCGCGGCGTTGAAAAGCAACTCAAAATTTTTTGCGATGACTTTTTCGTCGCCACTGCCCCACGCCTTCATCACCTTGTTCCACCCCACCTCACAATCCCGTGGTTCCACAAGCCCCCGAAGCACAATGTAGCCGTTCCCACCAACAAAGTTGAGGGGCGGCTGGGAGGGGCCAACCCTGTCGGGGGCGGGGTCGGGGTTGCCAATCACCCCATGAGGGGGGTCGAGAAGGGCTTCGGTGCGGAGGGGGGGTTCACTCGAAATGAAGGGGGGGGCCATTGAGGCACCACGGTACCATTGCAAAGAAGTTGTACTGTAGAAGGTGGGGTGGGTGATGTCAGGGATGTGCACCTGGGGGCGGATGGTGGGATGGAAAGGGGCGATGCCCACATCATCCCACCACGGGGGGTTGGCAAGGTGCCAGGAGAAGGGGAAAAAGGAGTGGTCGGCCGGTGCACCTGCAGCAAGATCCTGCAGGCACACCATGTTGCAGTGGGGGGGGGGGTATGGACGAGGTTAGTGGCGGGGTACATCTAGACGTGGGCGTCCTTAGGCTTCCCCACAGGGTTAGTGCGCATGGAATTGAGGAGCTGGTCAACGCTGGAAGGGAGAGGGGTTAGATGCAGAAATTTAAGGGAGGGGAGTTGGCGGCGCAGTTCCCTCCATAACGCTGTGGCCCAGCCCCTCCCCCCGAGGTAGGAGTTGCGGGTGGGGCTGCGCATGTCGATATCAATCACATCGGGGGAGGGGTCGAGGGATGCTGCCCAGCCCACAACATCATCCACCCCCAGTGCCCCCGACAAGTACGCCGCCTCCTCCAATTTGTGGTGGGCGACGGGGAGGGCTTGGTAGTGGGCGAGGGTGTCGGCTGCGGGGTCGGGGCGCGAGGCCAGGCTGGCGAGCTGGGACATAGTCTGCTAAGACATTCTCAAAAGAGAATGCAAAGAGAGTTGGAGAGCTGTGAGAAAGCGAAACAGTGGAAACGAGGGTGAATTCGTACGAAATTCGTACGAATTCGTACGAATTCGTACGAAATTCGTGCGAATTTCACATTCTTGTGAATCTGCGAATCTAGCGTGAATTGATGCGTGAATTTGGGTGCTTGAATTTCACATTCACGCGAATCTCACCAAATGGGTTGAACCATGCGGCTACTTCAAAACTGTAAATTGCACACATTTGTTGGATCTTACATTGGGCGAAGATAGCACGACAAAAGCACACGACGACACCAAGTTACGAGCAAAACACGGCAAAAATGGGTGAAATTCACGGTACCGTGAATCTCGGATTCAAACAGCCGGTTCACGAAGGGTACATAGGTTATCGCGCGATAACCCACGGATAACTAGTGCTCCAACCCCGTTCTAACCCCGTTCTAACTAGTTAGAGCACACAAAGACCAAATAGCAAAAAGTGCAAAACGGGCAATACGGAGCAAAGGAGACATGCAAGGCACATTGTTGCATCATAGTGCACCCATGTAACATCTCAAATTCCGGGTTCCAACCATATTAACAACACCCAAAATTGGGGGGGTTCCGCACCACGCCCTAGAACAACACATCCCACAAGCCATGCCACATCCACCCAGTCCACCTCCCGCTGCTGCCACCCGGTGATCACATTGAGCCCAAGGACCCCAGCCGTGGTCACCGTCCCCTCCTCCCCACTCCGCGCCACCCCGGTCTGCACCCGCCAGTGCTCGCTCACAAGCCGGTAGGCAAACATGCCCACGAGCTCCTGCCCCTCGGGCAGGTTGGAACCCCCCATGACCACAATGGGGCAGGGGAAGGAGATGCGGAGGGTGCCCTGCACCCCCCGGGCCTCCAAGGCCATGTCCCACACGGCGAAGAGATGTCGCTGCCGCCCGGGCCCGGGCGGCACCCTCTGCGTCCGGGCCGGATCCGGCTGCCTGGGGGCGATTCAGACGGTGACCCGGTCCAGGGGGGGTCGGTCTGGGCCTCGCCCAAGTCGTCGCGGGACGACATGGGGACGACCACCTCCCGCACGGCATGCCCCGCACCGGAGCTAGCCTTGCTGTGGCCCCGTGCAGTGCGTCCAAAGCGCCGCGAGCCCTCACTGCACTCACTGCCGGCCTCGCTCGGGGCCCGTCCACCACCGGTGCCTCGGGCCGGCTCGCTCTCCTGCTCGGGCGCCTGCACACGGGGCCGGGGCGTGAATCGGCGCCAGCTATATATATATATATATATATATATATATATATATATATATATATATATATATATATATATATATATATATATATATATATATATATATATATATATATATATATATATATATATATATATATATATATATATATATATATATATATATTACTACACCCCTCTCCCCTTAAATTTAGCTAACAAGCAAGCAACAACAACAAGCAACAAGCAACAACACGTCTCCTTGCCGTTTTGGCCATTGCTCCGTCCCAACGCTTCGGATCATTTGCCCATGTAGCCATCTTGGAGCCTAGGTGATGGCCTTGCCAAATCCAAGTTTTGAGCCAAAAACTCACCAGTGGCGGCCCGGGGCGGTGGCGCCAAGTCGGGAGGTGCCCTCTCAAATCTGCGCTATTTTGTGCCCCAAAATAGCCTTTTTTGGCCCAAAACGGCCCCCGAACCTAGTCAAAACGGCCAAACAAAGGAAAACGCTGGCCACACTCCACGTGCGGCTTGACTTCACCGTGTCAAAGAGCCCTCTAGTGCCCTTCATCTCCACGATATGTCCGAGAAACGGCCCAAAAAGGTGCCAAAAAGCCCCAAAACCGGCGCAATATGCACCAACCCCCCGAAACCAAGCACGGGCCGTATCTTGGGCTACGTGGCTCAAAATCCGATTCCGAGGGCACCTAGTCCACCCGCAAACCCCCACTTTTTGTGGTTTCCACCCCTCGGAATGGCCCAACGAGATGCGTAGACCCCCGTACTAGTGGTCACTTGGTGCAGTTGGAGGGCAGCCCGGCCCGCGCACGGCGGGGGCCAACAGTGGGTCCACCAGGGTCCCCGGGGCGAAAAAAATCATTTTTTCCAAAGTTGTTCCCGGACCACTTGGGATGCTCAAACACATGTTTTGGCGCGTTTTGAGCCCGTGGTGGCGCGTTTTGGGCCACGAAAAATCCCAAAATGCCTTGAAAATGGGCCGTTTCAACACCAAAAATGCGTCAAAAATGGGTCCGAAACGCGTTTTTCCAAAAGTGATCCTAGACCATTTTGGATGCTCAAACAAGTGTTTTTAGCCCATTTTGAGCCCGTGGTGATGCATTTTGGCCCATGGAAAATGGCAACCATCAAAAAGTCCGGGGTGATCAAACCATCCATGCTGTGAGCGCCAGATTCCGCAAGACGGGGCGCTATACAAAAGTCGTTTGTTTCGTGCTGAACTTGTGCACTAGGTTCTTTCATCGAAAAGTTCAAGGTGATGAAATCCTCCATGCTATGAGCGCCAGATTCCGCAAGACGAGGCGCTATACAAAAGTCGTTTGTTGCGTGCTGAACTTGTGCACTAGGTTCTTTCATCAAAAAGTCCGGGGTGATCAAACCATCCATGCTGTGAGCGCCAGATTCCGCAAGACGAGGCGCTATACAAAAGTCGTTTGTTGCGTGCCGAATTTGTGCACTGGGTTCTTTCATCGAAAAGTCCGGGGTGATCAAATCCTCCATGCTATGAGCGCCAGATTCCGCAAGACGAGGCGCTATACAAAAGTCGTTTGTTGCGTGCTGAACTTGTGCACTAGGTTCTTTCATCAAAAAGTCCGGGGTGATCAAACCGTCCATGCTGTGAGCGCCAGATTCCGCAAGACGAGGCGCTATACAAAAGTCGTTTGTTGCGTGCTGAATTTGTGCACTGGGTTCTTTCATCGAAAAGTCCGGGGTGATCAAATCCTCCATGCTATGAGCGCCAGATTCCGCAAGACGAGGCGCTATACAAAAGTCGTTTGTTGCGTGCTGAACTTGTGCACTAGGTTCTTTCATCAAAAAGTCCGGGGTGATCAAACCGTCCATGCTGTGAGCGCCACATTCCGCAAGACGAGGCGCTATACAAAAGTCGTTTGTTGCGTGTTGAACTTGTGCACTAGGTTCTTTCATCGAAAAGTTCAGGGTGATCAGATCCTCCATGCTATGAGCGCCAGATTCCGCAAGACGAGGCGCTATACAAAAGTCGTTTGTTGCGTGCTGAACTTCTGCACTAGGTTCTTTCATCGAAAAGTTCAGGTTGATCAAATCCTCCATGCTATGAGCGCCAGATTCCGCAAGACGAGGCGCTATACAAAAGTCGTTTGTTGCGTGCTGAACTTGTGCACTAGGTTCTTTCATCAAAAAGTCCGGGGTGATCAAACCCTCCATGCTATGAGCGCCAGATTCCGCAAGACGAGGCGCTATACAAAAGTCGTTTGTTGCGTGCTGAACTTGTGCACTAGGTTCTTTGAACGAAAAGTCCGGGGTGATCAAACCGTCCATGCTGTGAGCGCCAGATTCCGCAAGACGAGGCGCTATACAAAAGTCGTTTGTTGCGTGCTGAATTTGTGCACTGGGTTCTTTCATCGAAAAGTCCGGGGTGATCAAATCCTCCATGCTATGAGCGCCACATTCCGCAAGACGAGGCGCTATACAAAACTCATTTGTTGCGTGCTGAACTTGTGCACTAGGTTCTTTCTTCAAAAAGTCCGGGGTGATCAAACCCTCCATGCTATGAGCGCCAGATTCCGCAAGACGAGGCGCTATACAAAAGACGTTTGTTGCGTGCTGAACTTGTGCACTAGGTTCTTTCATCGAAAATTCCGGGGTGATCAAACCATCCATGCTGTGAGCGCCACATTCCGCAAGACGAGGCGCTATACAAAAGTCGTTTGTTGCGTGCTGAACTTGTGCACTAGGTTCTTTCATCGAAAAGTTCAGGGTGATCAAATCCTCCATGCTAGGAGCGCCAGATTCCGCAAGACGAGGCGCTATACAAAAGTCGTTTCTTGCGTGCTGAACTTGTGCACTAGGTTCTTTCATCAAAAAGTCCGGGGTGATCAAACCGTCCATGCTGTGAGCGCCAGATTCCGCAAGACGAGGCGCTATACAAAAGTCGTTTGTTGCGTGCTGAACTTCTGCACTAGGTTCTTTCATCGAAAAGTCCGGGGTGATCAAATCCTCCATGCTATGAGCGCCAGATTCCGCAAGACGAGGCGCTATACAAAAGTCGTTTGTTGCGTGCTGAACTTGTGCACTAGGTTCTTTCATGAAAAAGTCCGGGGTGATCAAACCGTCCATGCTGTGAGCGCCACATTCCGCAAGACGAGGCGCTATACAAAAGTCGTTTGTTGCGTGCTGAACTTGTGCACTAGGTTCTTTCATCGAAAAGTCCGGGGTGATCAAACCATCCATGCTGTGAGCGCCAGATTCCGCAAGACGAGGCGCTATACAAAAGTCGTTTGTTGCTTGCTGATGGTATGGTATGGTGGCTATCCTAGAGCCTAGTTACTTTTTCCCTCTACCTCTTCTGCTGCAGGACCCTTCTCTTTCATTGTGTGCTCTGTTCTGCGCGGTTGGATTTGGAGTATACGTGTACTCTTAATCGAGTTACGTTCATACCCTCCATGACGAATCCAATTGCTGGTAACAAGGGTTGCAATAATGTTTAGAAGCCGGGACAGGGGACCATAGTAAGTAATGATTGCGGCATCATGTAGGTAATGATTGGTGGATCATGGGATTTTGGGACAAGGGACATGGGACCATGGCGAGCATAATAGGTAATGGGCATCATGTACGTAATGATTGATGGATCATGGGATTTTGGGACAAGGGACATGGGACCCTGGCGAGCATAATAGGTAATGAGTGTGACACCATGTAGGTCATGATTGTGGCATCATGGTCATGATTGTGGTATCATGGCATGGGATAGTGGGAAATGGGACATGGAACATGGGTACTGTGGTGCTGCGTTGTGAGATGTGCATTGTACCAATACATTTGCATTTCCCTCTACTTCTTCTGCTACAGGACCCTTTTCTTTCATTGTGTGCTCTGTTCTTCGCGGTTGGATTTGGAATATACGTGTACTCTTGGCCGAGTTACGTTCATACTCTCCATGTCCAATCGCTGGGAACAAGAGTTGCAACAATGTTTGGAAGCCGACGTAGACTTCGATGTTGGGGACTTCATTGTGCAGCACCCCCAAATTGCGCCACCAACCATTCGCCGTCACCATGCTAGTATGCGGCACACTCTCATGAAGCGGTTGAACAAGCGAGCGAAGCGTGGACTGCAGTCATCATCCATGGCAAGTCTTAACACGGCACAAGCGCAAGCCGCCAAGGGTGCAAGGAACACCTCACAAGCACAAGCTGCCAAGGGTGCAAGGAACACCTCTGCGGCACAAGCTGCCAAGGGTTCTACTGGAGGTACAAGGAACACCTCTGCGGCACAAGCTGCCAAGGGTGCAAGGAACACCTCTGCGGCACAAGCTGCCAAGGGTTCTACTGGAGGTACAACGAACACCTCTGCGGCACAAGCTGCCAAGGGTGCAAGGAACACCTCTGCGGCACAAGCTGCCAAGGGTGCAAGGAACACCTCTGCGGCACAAGCTACCAAGGGTGCAAGGAACACCTCTGCGGCACAAGCTGCCAAGGGTTCTACTGGAGGTACCAAGAACACGCCGCAAGCGCAAGCCGCCAAGGGTTCTACTGGAGGTACAAGGAACACGCCAGAGTCGCAACGCGACAAGGGCATTGTCGGTGGACACGCCAATACACCGGAGAAGCAACATGCGAAAGCTTCACATCCTCGATCGAGGGGGGTCGTTGGTGCCGCTAAGAAAGAGCTTTTCAGCCGGAAACACAAGCCGCCATCTCACATTTCTTTGAAATCTGTCCGAGAGTATTGGCTTGATGGTTTGGATGTTTTGTACTCGCCACTGTTCGATGCCCTTTGCCATCGATGTGGTCAACTACTTTGGGGCCCGGTTGGTGCGCACAAGTTTCTTGTTTCCCGAGATGATAGTGCAGTCCGTACCACCAACCTCTTTGGGGTGCCACCCACAGATGTGATTACTAGTGCGATCTTCGAGTTCCGAAATGACTTGTTTGCCAACTATGTACAATACAAAGGACCACCTTTTCGCGTTCCGCCTCGGTTGCATCCCACGAGTATTGGCGCCTTCAAAGTGTATGATACGCCGGTGTGGCATTCGCCACATCGTATGTATGCATGCCTCGTTTGCAGCAAGTATCGAGCCAAGTACGATCCTATAAATTATGGGTACGAATTAGATGGCACGACACATTACAGGGTGCCGACCAAACTTGCGAATCTCACCGAATATCAAAAACGGCAAATTGCGTTGGGTGCTTTGTATTCAAATACCCTTAAGCACGTGGATCTGCGTCATCGACAATGGCACCATGCTATTGGGACCGTTGGTGTGGGCCGCAAGCCTAGCCAGCATTATAATGCACTATATGGGTTTATGACCATGAAAGAAGATGAGCTGCGCGATTATCAAAAGCCGAAGGATAGTGCCCAAAACACGCGGCAATTCACCAAGCATTGCTGTTGCTAAAGAAAATTCACCCCTTTTATTCCCGGTTTTTGGCGCATTATGAAACATTGTACCGCTACCTACAGAATGCAGCTTCTACAATGGGGACGTTGACACAACGTTTTTTTGAGGATAAGTACGGGAAACGCCTGGAGTACCATCTACAAGACGAGTATGTGGCTTGGGCAGTGGAGTGTGATGCACCGCGGAACATCATTCCCGATTTTGCCCCTCACCAAGACAGAGTGGGATTCATGCATCAAGCACCATTTCAACGTGCAGGGGGGACCGTTACCGCTGCAGCACAATCATTGGCGAACGACACGTATTTGCATTTCAACGATCCCCAATTGGAACCGTGCGTTTGGCCGGATTTGTATCCTGGTGGAGTTGGTGGATACAAGGTTGGGTGTGGCATTGGATGTGCGGCGTATTACCGTAGCCGGTATCTTGCATTTGATGAGCGCTGGCGCCGTGACCGATGGTGGTCCTTCTTCCAAGTGAGTAAAGAGATGAAGAATCAACTTATTTGGAACCAGCAAAATTTCAAAGCGCAACGTGGTGATCGCGCAGAGGATATCACTGCGGAACATCTGCGTCCTGCTAAAAGCTCCGCAGGACCCAAGCCCCCTCCAAAGCGACACTCATCACATCACGCACAGTCTTCTTCGCAATCCACTCAATCACCCAGTCAGCCGAGCCAATCAACTCCCTGTCCAGGTGCCGAATCATCCACACAGTCCCCAAGCCAACCAAGCCAATCATCAGCACGCCCCGCACACGAAGATAAGAAGGCCCGTGCTTCATACCACGATGGTGTTGACTCCATGAATCGGAATTTGGCAAGCGAAGGGGTTGATCAAGGTACCGCGGAACTCAACCCATACTATCGATATGGAACTTATGTCCCATCCAAGCTAGTTGGGACACGATCCTATTGGGCCTCACGGCATCTTGACCTCACTGCAATGAGCCGCGAGCTTGGAAAAGCAGACCTATTCATTACTTGGACAATGAATGACAATTGGGCTGATTTGCAAGCTGCAGTTCAAAAGGGATGTCGCGCAGGTGCGGTGTGGCCTGGACAATATCCGGAGGGCACAAGGCCCACCAAGCCAATTCAAGACGGGTACGATATGGAGGCATGCGTTGCATTTCATAAGCGGGTCGAGATCTTCAAGTGTGAGTTCTTAGCGATTGGCAAGAGAGGTCCATTTGGAACGGTTCGCGATTATTGGTTCCGCTTTGAATATCAAGAGCGCGGCCGAGTGCACCTGCATGGTGTTGTTTGGTGCCAACCATATTCAATCCCGGATGATGTCATCTGCGCTACAATGCCCCGCGAAAGTGATGGCTATGATCCGGAATTCACTTCATATCTACGGAGTTTATACAAGGAGTGCAATATGGTGCACCAGTGTTACCCAGACAAATGTTTCAACATTGGCCAAGGGCGCGTATCTACCGGCTGCAAGTCGGGGTATCCGTTTACGGTTCCCCAACATATGGAGGAGTTGGACACTAAGGGTGTACGCCTATTGTACCGCCGACAGGAACAAGAAGATGCTTGTGTGGTACCTCACAATCGTCGTCTTCTAGTACGTTTGCAATGCCACAACAATGTGCAGCGGATCACAACTTTGGGGTGGAAGTTGTACCTTGCGAAATATCTCACCAAAGCTGCAAAATCATTGAATGTCCCAATGCACCTGTCACCAAATGCCACTGACGTTGAGCGCTTGCTGAAGCTACGTTCTTTGGGACGCATGGAGAATGGAATGATGCTGCTCGGCATTCATCAGTGTAGGGGTAGTAGAGAGGTTGTATGGATTCCAACGGATCCATGGCCTAAGTTGGGGCGCTTGAAACGCCGCAAACACCTACCGGAGGATGACGCGTCTACAGATGTTTGGTACCTAGATAGGTAAGATTTCTATTTGGAGCTTCCGGACGGTTTGCAACTGAAGTACCCTGACTTCTACCGATATTACCGTCGTACACAGCGCAATCCCGCAGACGCCAGCGCCTTGGCAAGCAATCCGGCAAAGGATATGGCAAACGAATCTCTGTCTAGTGATTCCGACGACACAGTAGACGGTGATCGGTATAAAGCCGATCCTCCTGACAATGGCAAGGAGCGCCCATACTGGTGGCCGTCCCCTCCAGAGCGCATGGAGCGAGAAATTAAAGACAACATGGGCAATAAGTGGAGATTGCGCCGGCGCACTGCCATTCCAAGGTGGAATTTCTACCTTCCGTACGGTGAGGACGCCGAAAAGTATTTCTTACAAAAGATTCTCCTCTCCCGGCCCTTCACGAAAGAAGACCACGAACAGCGATTCTTTTCGAAGGACAATGTGTCGAAAACCTACATGGAGGAGTGTATCCTTCGTGGGCTATTCCGAGGATATGAGGAAGAGGCACGGGAAACACTGAACAACGCCCAGGCTCGAGGTTACTCCGTTGAGCGGTTGCGTCTTCTTGCAGAAGTCCTTCGAGCTGAGGACATAATCGACGCAGCCTTCTTCAACGATTATATGTCCGATTTGGATGAGCTCGACAAGCATCGGGCCGGTGAGGATGAACCAGTGGTTGCTGATGAGGCGGAAATGGATCCCCAATTGGCTGAGGAGTTGAAGGCGTTTATGAATGCCGATGACCCCGGAGCTGCCGATACCTTGGTGAATGCCCTAAATCATTGGCAACGCATGGTTTTTGAAATCTTTGTGGCACACTTTCAACAACAACAACCCAAGGATGTACTAGATATATCGACACATTGTCGGGCTAGCACTGCGGGTAGCCGACCTCAGTTGTGTGCCATTCTCACAGGAGTTGCAGGAACTGGGAAGTCTCATGTCGTCCGTTTATTGATTGCCAAGCTACGCGCATGTGGATTTTCAATACTTGTGTGCGGTGCTAGTGGCGTGGCAGCGCTCAACGTTGGTGGCCGCACCATCCACAGCTTGTTTTCATTGTCATTGGACCTTGATTGGCAAATCAAAGAGGGAACAAATTTTTTGGTGGATGATTCGTAATGCTGACATGATTATTGTGGATGAGTTCTCGCTTTTGTCGAACAAGCTCCTCCACACGTTGAATGACATACTATACAAGGTGCGCCGGGACAAGCGCAATCCTTTCGGAGGAATTACAATGCTTCTTGTTGGCGACCCATTGCAGCTTCCCGCTGTTGATCTCGACATCTTCGATAGTGCCCTCTTCCGGAACCATTTTGTGCCGTTTGTGTTGATTGAGGTCATGCGCCAAGACGATGGACAATTCATTGACCTGCTCAATCGTGTACGCATTGGGGAGGAAACAGATGATGATCATCTCACCCTACAGCAACGCATCGCTCCAAACAATGATGTTTCGCTTCAAGACCTCGAAGATGCCCCCATGCTAGTGGGACGCAGGAATGCTATGCATCGGTGGAACGAACACTTCATGGCACAATTGGGATCTAATATTGTGACCTTCAATGCCACCTATGTGGACATGGGTGGTGCTCCTACCAATCAAGCCATGAGCGACTACATCAATTCTCGCAATCGCCGCGTGCTCCCACAACAGGTTTTCGTGGCCGCCGGTATGCGAGCCCGGCTAATTCGCAACGTTAGTATTCAGATTCGTTTGGTGAACTCAACAATGGTTGTTATCAAGCGATGGTCCAATGATGTTATCGTTGTGTGCCCCATTGGTCGCACTAGGGAGTACCCTATTTGTCGGTTCCAACAAATAATCCCCGTGTACGGACCATCCGTGCAAGTCAAAATACTACAATTTCCGATGCTCGCAGGCTATGCATGTACTGTTCACGGATCGCAAGGCTGCTCGTACCAGATTGTGTGGATTGATATGGCAACCTTCTTTGCCACAGCACACGCGTATGTTGCATTGTCACGGGCACGGTCCCTGCAAGGTCTATATATCCTGAACTATCGCCGTGAGGCATTCCTTGTGGACCCCTACTACGTGCGGCTGTGGAATTGGTTTGTGGCAACAAATGGTTTGGCACCCAAACCCGTTCAACACATTCCGCCTTACCCACGTAGAACTTTCACATCCACTCTCATTGCCGGGATCATGTGTGTATGCCGCTCATGGCACACCAAATCTCATTTCCCCCAAAATTTGGATGCCCGCATTTTAAAAGTGAACATGTTGCTCATCTTGCAGTATGTGTCATTTCCATGGTGGTCTTACATTGATAGACAATTACAAGGAGACAAGTTGTCATTGGACATTGACGACCTCAATGAGGACGGAACGGAGCATCCACGTATGCGCGGACGGCCTCATGGCACATCTTAGCAACCAAACGTTGGAGTGCAGTTGTTAGATGGCAACAACAAGCCACGTGTCTTTAGTGCCGATGTCTTGAGCCAAATGTCCGTTGTTCAGTTGCGGACCTTGTGTGCGGCTCATGGACTATCAACTTGTGGTACAAAGGCTGTTTTCCGGGAGCGCATTCTTCGAAAGCAAGACCACATTGAGGGTCCACCCAAACGGTACCCGACTACATCGCATGTGGCTCCGCCTCCGTCCTCCATTGGTGACTACCCCCATTTGGATGCACGTAATTGCCACTTCAGCATTGAATTTTGGCGAGAAATGATTCCATCGAGCACAATGTCCATCTTGCAGAATGTGCGTGGTTGTCCAGTGCGGCAGTCCAGTGCCTCCTTGAAGTTCTCTTGCCCCCAGGAACCACCTCGGTGAAACCCGTTATCATCGACATGCAGTTGGCCCAACTCATGCGACATTCTCCTACACTAAGCCTCATTTGTACAGAAAAATGCGCGTTACCATTATTGCTAACGTCCCGAAATTCCACAATAGGGGTCCACTATGTGTTGGTCACAAATCTCCAAGTGGATTGCAAGAGGCTAGTCATTCACGATTCCAAAGACGCCTCGTCGGAATGTGGGGCTCTATTTCGAGTCATGTTGAAAAAACTTGGCTGGTCTTTCGTCTGGCACCATTACGAAACCCAACCTGATTCCGATACTTGTGGGTTCCGCGTGGTGATGCTCGCCATGCAATGGTGCGCTGCCAAAACGTTGACGGGGCAGCTCCCACGATGGTTCTTGGCATATTGTGCAAGCATCCTTCAGATGTTTGCCGTGGATTCCACGACGTTGCGATCCGCAGTGAATACGTTCCAAGACGCCACATACCAGGATGCTTTGACCATGTATGATGAACCCGTCATTTGGGCAATGACGGAGTGTGGGGCCCTACCTGACGTCACCGATGCCGAATTGGATGCTCACACAAGCGAACACCATTGGACCTGCCCTCCACAAGGCACCAACCATGGGCCATCACACCCAACGGTAGGCAGCAACCAGGATAGTCCAGATCCATCACAAACCCGTCAACCTCAACGCTCCGAAACATCAAGGTCAAAAGGAGGTGCCAACACAAAGCCTACCCCAAACACAAGGCAAAAATCTGGGCGCCCAAGTCCACCAACACCAACAGCAACACCTTCGAGAAAGGTTCCCAAGTCCAGGAGAACTACTATGCGAGCACGACATCAACCTCCAAGCCAAGCACCATATCGTTCGCAACCACATCCACCCCAAGGAGGGCGTGGAAAGTCAACCAACTCCGAGGACAACCACTCCTCAAGAAAAAGGACATCCCAACAAAGCAACGGGCCACATTCCAAGAGACAACGTGCAACGGGCAGCGAGCAACGGGGTAGTCGCAAACGCCCTCGACCACACCAAGATTCAACGGCACCATCAGGCGAACCCCCCCGGTCACGTCCTCGAGCGGCCGGTACCCCGGTGGATCATTTGGCTTTGACGAAGAGAGAAGGCACCGAGTGGTCCACAAGGATCACAGATGAGAACACCAGTCTTCGCCGGCGAAAGGCACATGCCTTGCACTTCTTGGGTGCCCAAGATGCAACCGCAGTAAAGGGGCAATACCGCTCTTTATCTCTACTTCTTCATCCGGACAAGAACAGGACCGACCCAATGGCGACCGAGAAATTCAAAGTGTTGGGTGCGGCAAAAGATTTGATTGACTAGCCCATTGATAGGATGGCAACACTTAATGCGTCACAATGTGCTCTACAAATGGACTTGGAAAACAGGTGTACTCTTAATCGAGTTACCTTCGTTTCTTCTCCAAGTCCAGTTCCTGGTTGGCAAGGTGTCTGTTCGTGTAAGGATTTTTGCCGGTAAATTGCCAATAATTACATCCGTTTAGCACCACCACCGCGAATTGCCGCAATTAAATAAAAGCGCAACCATAATGTCCCATGGTGGTCCCTCACCCCATTATCGCCGGTCGCAAGACCCTCCTAAGGGTCCCAATATCACTATCAACGAATACCCAAGCCGATGACACCCTATCCTATTCCAGGGTAGGGGCGGTGCGAAACGTCGGACTACACCTGGGCCGCATACTCAACAGTTCGGAGGTGCCCGACACCCACATGTGGGTCATTTCTGAACTTGTCCCCGTGCATTGCATTGGGGACCACCAAGACGGCATGCGCTACGGTGCCACTATGCCCACATGTGGGCCAATTCTGATTTTGTCCCCGTGCTGAGCACTGGGGGCCCCCAAGACGGCAGGGGTTAGGTAGCCAGTGTGCCCACATGTGGGCCATTTCTAATTTTGTCCCCGTGCTGAGCATTGGGGACCCCCTAGAAGGCAGGGGTTATGTAGCCACTCCGCCCACAAATGGGCACTTCTGATTTCCCTCCCCGCTCTGAAGAGTTGGGGACCCCCGAGACGGCAGGGGTTATGTAGCCACTCCGCCCACAAATGGGCACTCCTGGTTTCCTTCCCCCATGTGAAGAGTTGAGGGCCCCCTAGACGGCAGGGGTTAGGCAGACACTCCGTCCACCAATTGGCACTTCTGATGTCCCTCCCTAATCTGAAGAGTTGAGGACCGGTGCGAAACTTCGGACTACACCTGGGCCGCATACAAAACAGTTCGGAGGTGCCAAGCACCCACATGTGGGTCATTTCTGAACTTGTCCCCGTGCTTTGCATTGGGGACCACCAAGACGGCATGCGCTACGGTGCCACTATGCCCACATGTGGGCCAATTCTGATTTTGTCCCCGTGCTGAGCACTGGGGGCCCCCGAGACGGCGGGGGTTAGGTAGCCCGTGTGCCCACATGTGGGCAATTTCTAATTTGATCCCCGTGCTGAGCATTGGGGACCCCCTAGAAGGCAGGGGTTATGTAGCCACTCCGCCCACAAATGGGCACTCCTGATTTCCCTCCCCGCTCTGAAGAGTTGGGGACCCCCGAGACGGCAGGGGTTATGTAGCCACTCCGCCCACAAATGGGCACTCGTGGTTTCCTTCCCCGATGTGAAGAGTTGAGGGCCCCCTAGACGGCAGAGGTTAGGCAGACACTCCGTCCACCAATTGGCACTTCTGATGTCCCTCCCTAATCTGACGAGTTGAGGACCCCGAGATGGTAGGGGTTATGTAGGCACTCCGTCCACCAATAAGCACTCCTTATTTCCCTCCCCACCTTGAAGAGTTGGGGAGCCCTCAAATGGTAGGGGGTATGTAGGCACTCCGCCCACCAATGGGCCCTTCTAATTCCCCCCCCCCCCGCTCTGAGGCGTTGGGGACCCCCTAGACGGCAGGGGTTATGTAGCCACTCCGCCCACCAATGGGCAACCGCACATTTTCATCCCTGCTCTAAAGAGTTGGGGATCCCCGAGACGGCAGGGGTTATGTAGCCACTCCGCCCACCCGTGGGCCACCACACATTGTCCTCCCCGCTCTGAGGAGGTGGGGACCCCCTAGACGGCAGGGGTTATGTAGCCAGTCCGCCCACCAATGGGCCACTACAGATTTTACTCCCCGCTCTGCAGAGTTGGGGACCCCCAAGACGGCAGGGGTTATGTAGCCATTCCGCCCACCAACGGGCACGTGTGATTGCCCTCCCCACTTTGAGGAGTCTGGGACCCCCTGGACGGCAAGGGTTATGTAGCCACCCAGCCCACGTCATATTTTCCACCCCGCTGTGAAGAGCTGGGGATCCCCAAGACGGCAGGGGTTATGTAGCCACTCCACCCAACAATGGGCAGTTCCGATTTCCATCCACACTTTTAAGAGTTGGGGACCCCCAGGACAGCAGGGGTTATGTAGCCACTCCACTCACCGATGGGGCACCTCAAATAATCCTCCCCGCCCCGAAGAGGTGCAGACCCCCAAGACGGCAGGAGTTACGTAGGCACTGGGCCCCCAAGTGGGCAACGTCAAATTTTCCTTTCCGCTGTGATGAGTTGGGGACCCCCATACGGTAGGAGTAGTCTCGCCACTTCGCCCACCATTGGGCCTCTATTGATATTCCTCCCCGCTCTAAACAATGCGAAACCCCCAAGACTGCAGGGGTTATGTAACCACTTGGCCCACCAGTAGGTCACTTCGGATTTTCCTCCCCGCGCTAAAGAGTTGGGTACCCCCCAGACAGCAAAGGTAATGTGCCTACTCTGCCCACCAATGGGCGTTTGTGATTTCCTTGCCCCCTCCGAAGAGTTGGGGACCCCCCGGGTGGCAAAACTTGCATAGCCAGTTACCCCACCAATGGGGCACTGCAGAATTTTCTCCCCGTTCTAAAGAGTTGGGTACCCCCAAGACACCCCCGCTGCCCACCCGTGGGCACTTCTGATTTTCTTCCGCGATTTGAAGAGGTGGTGATCCCCGGGAAAGGCAGGGGTGATATAGCCACTTTGCCCACGTGGGCCATTTCTGATTGTGTCCCCGTGCTGAGCATTGGGGACAAGACAACAAGGGTTATGTAGCCACTCAGCCCACCAGTGGGCCATATCTGTTCCTCTTCCCCACTCTAAAAATTTCCCAATCCCCACGACAGCCGCGGTTAAGTAGCCAGTCCGCCCTTCGGGCCCCTCGGGACACTTCTTATTGCCCACCCCGCTCTAAAAAGTGTATGGTGCCGCCAATAATGTCCACATTGAATATACAAAGATCTTTCTGTCCATGTCCGACCAGTTTGTTGTGGTGCATTGCATACACCTTGCCGTCTCGTGGTGCATCATACATGGTGGACCGCTGTACATGTAAAGGAATGTTGCCCCACCAATGCGCCGAATTTTCCGTGCCACCAAAGACGTGGACCCCATCCAAAGGAACGTGTCAAGCAGCAACCACACAACAACTAACCAACCCTCAATCATTCCCACAATAGGCCTATAAGGAAATCACCTCCCATGCCATCAAAAATACATCCCACAAGGTCCTGGTGTGATGCGGCCAGCACATGTTAAAGGGTAGGCATGCAAGAGGTGACGCGGTGGGTGGGGGTTCTTATTTCGTGCCTTGCCGTGCCCGTTTCTTTGTTAGGCTGCATTGTAAAGTCGTTGCCATTGCTTTGTGCATTACGCATGGTAAAGAAAGAAGTCGGAAAAAGGGCAGTCCACAATCACAACATTGGTCCAACGCCATCAGACGTGAGCCAAACAGTGTGTTCCACAAGTAATCCGTGCCAAAACCGGCTTCAACGAAATGACGCTTCCATTGCTGCAACACATATGCACCTCCCCCGTAAGGGTCACACCACGTCATTGCATGTCACAACGTCACACGCCGTTCGAACCCATAGGAGGACAAGATAGTGAATATGGATCCAATGCAAAAGGACTTTTAGGTAGCATGACCACCTTCATTTCCACCATCTACAGCTTTTTTGCCTAGCCTCGTTGAGTATTGCATATACAGGTGTACTCTTAACCGAGTTACCTTCGTTTCATTCAATACTCATCAAGGCTCAAACGATCTCCATCGCAACGCGTGGTACAAGCACTGCTACAATGTCGGACCCTCCAACATGCCCCGTTTGCCACACACCACTACAAGAGAAAGTCAGCGGAACATCCAACCAGAACTACGAACGAAAATTCCTATGATGTCCCGAGAGCAAGCCCGGAGATCGTCACCAAGGCAGTTTCCAATGGACAGAACCCCCGAAGCACGTACCACACGACTGGCCCGATTGCTCTTGTGGGGTACCCTGTCAACTCAAAGACTGGGATGGCCGGTACACCTTCAAGTGTTGGAATGAGTATGGAGGGGGGTGCAATTTTATTCGCGGCGCAACGCAAAAACCAGAAACACAACACCGAGACTGCAAGATGTGTGGATTCAAGCTTGAGCGACAACATTCGGAGGTGACGGAAAATACACCCCTGAGCCAAACTACACCAGCGGCATCGCCATCACAATCGCCACGGCAAGAGGTACCACAATCTCCGGAACCCAAAATCCGTCGTACAAGCCTCTTTATGACCTCCCCCAACAAACAAACATCGCTGCCAAGCTCAATGGCTATGGAAATCAAACAAGCTATCCCAATCACAATGTATGAAACCACCGCATCAATAGTCATCATTGTGCACAACGGGGTGACGGGTTCCGCAGATGCAAATTCGGTCACACTCAAATATGAAGGCCCCCCCCTCCTTCCAATAGGCTCAATCCTCCATAACAATGAAATGATGCTCAATCACAATCCAGCCAACACCTCCACCGATGAGGAACCCAAACGAACCGAAAGCAAGCACTATGTGAGGATCGTGCACGTTCCCAAAGCTATTGATCCCACGCCCACCAAAACGGAACATGGCTCATATGTGATTCTGGATTTCAAAATAGCTACCAATACAGTCAACTTTTAGTTGTGGCGGTCCGACAAACACCAAATGGTCGTGATGTTGCGGCCCATTTGTTCATGCTCTCATTCATAGGTGATTATTGTGGAACCCAACTGAGTGCTGCACCTACAGGTGTACTCTTAACCGAGTTACCTTCGTTCTTTTGCACACTCTTTGGATTAAACACAATGGCCACCACTCCAAAGTTCAGCCTACCATCCATTATTCGCTTACAGCACGCATCAATGGATGCCACAAGCCACCTTGCTGCCACAACCAAATCCCAACAAGTGTTGAAATTTTCCTCCTCGATGGAGGGATGCACGACATGGATCGAGAAATGGGGAAGACAGGAATTTCTTGAAGATGACGGGTTCCGCATCACAAGTGGCAGCAATGTGTGGGAGGGGGCAGCAATCCATGTTAACGAGGATGTTGTGAGACTGCAATTTGACGATGACAACATCCCCAACGGTGAATACGACATCACGTACATCCCCAATATGCTACCGGATGAGTGGATACTAGAAGCCCTCAACGAAAAGCGCGCCCCGTTGCACTTTTTGGACATAATGGCGACCGGCTTTGGGAACATCGCACAGAGCCCTGTACCACCGGACATCTTGCCGCTTGTGGCATCAAGGCTCCATCTGGAGCCATCCCAGGCAGCGGCCTTCAACACAAGCATGTCCGTAAGGTTTAGCTCAATAACCGGGGCGGCAGGCTGCGGTAAATCACATGTGGCAATGGCCATCATGGAGGCTCGCTTTCTAGCAGGCCACTGCACCCTAGTCACGGGTCCCACAAATGCGCTTGTGGATGCCTTGTGTACCACTTGGGCTGAAAAGAGCAGTCTCACTGCCCCGGCAGTGGTGCGCCTCTACTCCAAAGTGCAACGGGCCACGGGAAACATCAATCACAAACTATGCGCACATGCACTCGCAAAGACACTGCGATGCACAGTGCAAGATGTCTTGTCCGACGCCATGTTCGTTTTCACCACAAATGCCCTTTCCTTAAGTCCAAAGTTACAAGCCCTGTTCTTCATCCACCACATCGTGGATGAGGCAAGCCGCACCAACCTCCCACAATCCGTGGCACTAACAACATGTGCCCAGAATACCACTTTTTTGGGGGATCCGTTGCAATTGCCGCCACACACACATTTGCGCTCAGATATGGCACTACCCCTCCGCATAAGCAAGGACGACATCGCCCAACTGGTTGACCTTGCGCAGGTTAGTGGCCTTGATGTTTGCAGAGCCGGCATCATTCCCCACACGATCATCACGGAGCAGCATCGGATGACCGAAGTACTCACAAACTTTGTCAGTACTGTGTTCTGTGGGCATATGATTGGACATGCACCCGAAACCGCCACTGCTCCTATGCCGGGAGACACAAGCATTCACTTGGTGGACACGTCCATTGACCAAGAACACACGCCAGTGAGTGAAATGTTCAACCTCACTTGTGCAACATTCACCCCTCGCGTCCCCACATCGTCTTTCTGCACAAAATCAACTCGATATGTGCAAGACATTCTTGCGTGGGGACAAGACCGGTGGAAGGGCAAATCCATCGCAATACTTGCCAACCACTTTGAACAAAACCGCTTGAATAAGGCGGTGTTTGGTTCGCACCCGGGGGTGGCACACATTGACACGGTTGGACGATTTCAGGGCAAACAAGCGGACATTGTCATCCTAACCCTTGCATCTGAAAATCCCGGGTTTTTTGCTACCAATGCACGACGGTACGTAGCATGTTCCCGAGCAAGGCACGGTCTGTTCATCGTGGGTGAGATTGGAAAGTGGAAGGACCGCCAGCAAGTTAAGCACTTGATGGATGCACTTGCTGCAGTAGCAACAGGGCAACCTATCCCCCTGACCCGCGTACATACCGCACAAGAACTGCCCCAGTTCACGGCGGATGCACCACCCCATTCAACAACTGCCTGGGTCATATGTACGTGGATGCCAATGGATAAGGTTTTCCTTCAAACAACACTCCTACAACCACACATCTTGGCACCCATCCAATCCGATCTGGCAAATCGGCTCGGTTGCCCCGTGCCTGCAACATTGGGCCGCTTTCTACATCCCGATTGCACATGGATTTTCACCAACATCTTGGCCTTTCCAGTACCAGCACACCTGCAAGGGTTCCCTTTTCAGGAGGCACTTGACCCCGTAATCTATGGCAATGTACAATGTCGACCCCTACATGCATGGGAACTAGAACTGTTCACCGATGTCCCGCGCAAAATGCGAAGTGCACTCACCAGAGGCAACAAACGCTACACTTTTACACTAGGCCTCTTCCAAGCCTTGTACCCGGCAATGTTGACACATTGCCAACACATGGCTATGGGCGTTTCACTCATGACATTTTTGTACGGCCTCGTCCCCCACACCGCAACATGCAACACCTTCACGCACCAACATGGAACACAAATCACCCCCACATTGTGCATGTGGTGCCATGCACATTGATCTATCACTACATCCATCGAACAAAATCTCGTAAACTACAACTCCCACTCACACTCGCAATACATCCCACTCCTCAACTCATTCACCATGGACATCACACCGGACACTATTTTCAATGAACCGGTCAAAGTTGCAACCGGAAATGGCTTGGCATGGCACGGCCTAGCAACCCGCTACACACCGCTAACAAAGTGGCAAATGAACGCATCGCAAAAAATTTTCAAGGGAGGGGGGGACACACTGCCGCTCCACGCAGGCAAAGCCGATATGTTCACTGCCCTCCATCTCCATGATGGCAATGCAATTTGGCGGAATGTTTTCAACAACTACAATGCAGCAGCAGGACGCCACATAGATGACTGCCGTTTCATACGGAGTGCCACGTACATCTTTCATTTTGGGCCACCATGCGTAATGCAATGGGACGGGAAGGAGTATGAACTACTCCACAACACACTGTATGGATTTGATGGAAGCATGCCACATGAGCTTCCATGTTGTGGTCGATACAGCTTGTCCTTGAGGGCATGGGTGTAGGGGCTGAGACCCACAAGTTTCCCGAATGGCGAATACATTCTATTTCCAAATCGCTCCCGACCCCATAACACAACCAAGCAAAAAACCCCTCATCCTCGAACCACACACTACTTGCGTTGTCTAACAGTAACGTGCTAACCCCCCCTACCTGAGCCCATCCCGTCTCTTCCGCTCCGATGGTAGCTCTTTTCTTTGCAAGGGGAGAAGGGCTGTGAAAGCATGGAGTGAGGGGGAATAGTGATCTACCTTCGTGTCCGTGTGGTCCAAAGCCACCATACGTCCGCACTTGCCTTGAAACGCCCCACCTCGTTATGTGTGTCTATACTAACCCCTTGCCTGCCTCATCAGCATACCCCTCTAAGGCTCCGCCCACCCTCTAAAACCACGTGCCATACACTACTTTTGTTTCCTAAGAGTACCATGCTGAGCCCCCCCATTTGCCTGCAAACATTTTTTTGGCAACTGCTTAGGTAGTGTCCCAAGGAACCAAGTCATCTTTTGTTTGGGGGGGAAGAAGGGCTGTGCAAATGGGGTGTGAGCAGGGAGGGGTGATGTACCTTCATGGCGGTGTGGTCCAAAGCCACCGCCCCGAGTCGCTATGGCCACACGTCCGCACTAGCCCATTTGCCTACAACCATTTTTATTGGCAACTGCTTACAAAGTGTCCCAAGGAACCAAATCATCTTTTGTTTGAGGGAGAAGAAGGGTTGTGCAAATGCTGTGTAAGCAGGGAAGGGTGATGTACCTTTATGGCGGTGTGGTCCGAAGCCACCGCCCCGAGTTGCTATGGCCACACGTGCGAAGTGCCCCGTTTGCCTGCAACCATTTTTATTGGCAACTGCTTAGAAAGAGTCCCAAGGGACCAAATCATCTTTTGTTTGAGGGGGAAGAAGGGTTGTGCAAATGGGGTGTAAGCGGGGAGGTGTGATGTACCTTGATGGCGGTGGGGTCCAAAGCCACCGACCCGAGTTTCAATGGCCACACATCCGCACTAACCTTTTTAACCCCCCCCCTATATATGTGTGTCTGTTGTAAATCTAACCCCTTGCCCGCCTCAAGAGCCCACCCCCCTAAGGTTCGCAGTGCGGCTGCGAATACCCAAGCCGATGCTACCCTCCCCCGCATTGGGGTGAGGGGCGGTGCGAACCGTCGGATCACACCTGGGCCGCATAGCCAACCGTTCGGAGGTGCTCGACAAAGGTGGCAGATGGGGTCCGCCTCTCCGCTTATCCACAACACTCACATGAGTAACACCCCTACTTTCCTTGTGAGGCATCTAACACGAATAGCAACGTCGGCATGGGAGAGGGGTGTAGATTAGAGGATATATATATATATATATATATATATATATATATATATATATCCTCCAATCTACACCCCTCTCCCAACTCTAGGTGGCTCCACCACACGGCTCTAACGTACATGCGAAGGGCACAAAGTCGTGCATACATGTGGTGGAACGGGCTAAAGTTGGTCAAAACGGGCTCAAAACGGGCTAAAAACACTTTTTTGAGCATCCCAAATGGTCCGGGATCACTTTTGGAAAAACGCGTTTTGGACCCATTTTTGACCCATTTTTGGTCCCAAAATGGCCCATTTTCAAGGCATTTTGGGATTTTCCATGAGCCAAAACCCGTCGCCACGGGCTCAAAATGGGCTAAAAACACTTGTTTGAGCATCCCAAATGGTCCAGGATCACTTTTGGAAAAACGCGTTTTCGACCCATTTTTGACCCCTTTTTGGTCCCAAAATGGCCCATTTTCAAGGCATCTTGGGATTTTCCATGGCCCAAAACGCGCCACCACGGGCTCAAAATGGACTCAAAACACTTGTTTGAGCATCCCAAGTGGTCTAGGAACAACTTTGGAAAAAATCATTTTGTTCGCCCTGGGGAGCCTAGTGGACCCACCGTTGGCCCCCACTGTGCGTGGGCTGGCCGGCCCTCCGGCTCCACCAAGTGACCACTGGTACGGGGGTCTAAGTGGCTCGTTGGGCGACTCTGAGGCTTGGAAACCACAAAAAGTGGGGGGTTGCGGGTGGACTAGGCGCCCTCGGAATTCGAATTTGAGCCACCTAACCCAACATACGTCCTGTGCTTGGTTTCGGGGTGGTGGTGCGCATTGCGCAGGTTTTGGGGCTTTTTGGCACCTTTTTGGGCTGTTTCTCGGACATATCGTGGAATTGAAGGGCACTAGAGAGCTCTTTGACACGGTGAAGTGAAGCCGCACGTGCAGTGTACTCACCGTATCCTTTCGTTTGGGCGTTTCGCCCGGGTTTTGGGGCTGTTTTGGGCTAAAAATGGCTATTTTTGGCCCAAAATTGCGCAGATTTGAGAGGGCACCTCCCGATTTGGCGCCCCCGCCCCGGGCCGCCACCGGTGAGTTTTTGGCTCAAAACTTGGATTTGTCAAGGCCACCACCTGGGCACCAAGATGGCTAGAGTAGAGTAGAGCCCGGAGCGATGAGGCGGAGCAATGGCCATAACGGTGAGGAGAAGTGCTTGTTGCTTGTTGTTGCTTGCTTCTTGTTGCTTGCTTGTTGTTGCTTGTTAGCTAGATTTAAGGGGAGAGGGGTGTAGTAATATATATGTATATATATATATATATATATATATATATATATATATATATATATATATATATATATATATATATATATATATATATATATATATATATATATATATATATATATATATATATATATATATATATATATATATATATATATATATATATATATATATATATATATATATATATATATATATATATATATATATATATATATATATATATATATATATATATATATATATATATATATATATATATATATATATATATATATATATATATATATATATATATATATATATATATATATATATATATATATATATATATATATATATATATATATATATATATATATATATATATATATATATATATATATATATATATATATATATATAAGATGGAACAATGCAACAATAAAACGAAGAAATTGGATGAAATTCACAGAAATTCGTACGAAACTCGTACGAATTTCGTGCGAATTCGACATAAGCTCCCGTATTCACACCCCGGCATTCACAAAGCAAACACACAAGCAAGCACACCTTGCAATCACATGGACATGTGATTGACCATGCCCCAGCCTTCGAACATCTGGACGACCGCCACGCTGGGGCTGTGTTGACCAGATGCCACGGCGTGGTCAGCCGCACCGGGGGAGTAACGCCCGACATGGCGAAGTGGATCTCCGACTCCGCATCGACGTTGTCCCCCTTGCAGATCTCGATCTGGTGCACGCTCCCCACGAAGAAGAGCATGCTCTGCTCGGCGATCTCCATGACGGCGAGATTGGAGCTTGGGACGGAGCGGGAGAGGAAGCTGGGGTGGAAGGGGCAGGTGGGGGGGCCGGCCGGGACCGCCTTGGGGGCGTCGGCGAAGAGGGCCTGGGCAGCACCCCCCTCCCACAACCCCACCCTCCCAACCGCCCCCTTCCCCTCCCACAACATATGGTCCACTCTGCGGAAGTCCCAGCTGGACAAATCCCCAGCAACCTCCAAGGCCTCCTACGGGGGGGTGGGGTCCAGGTGCGTGGTGTTGGGCTCGTGGTGTTTGTGTGCGCGGTCAGGGGTCCACAAGTTAAAAAGAGCCCCGTGCAGCCCATCCTTGGAGTCGGGGGGGGAGCAGGCAACCCATGGTGGCGGCTGGTGGCATGTCCCCCCTCCGCAGCTGAATGGTGTCCCAGCGCGCCTCCCCCGCCTCCCCCAGGGCCGTCCCCGCTTGCACCGCCACCTGGTAGTCCTGTGACAAGCAGAGGAAGCTACTCAGGTGGCACCCCGACATGTCCCTGCTGTTGGGGGGGAGCACCTCGGGGTGGGTGGCGACATCGGTGTGGGGGAGCTGGGCCCCACTCCCCACACTCGCCACAATGACGCTGCCCGGCGTCATTGGGTGGAGGTCCCCAACCTGAGGGACACGTTCGGTGAGGTGGGGGTGGAACTTCTTGAAGAGAGGCCCCCCCACCCCCGACCGCAAGTTGCTCTTGCTTTGCCCACGGCGGGGGGGGCGGAGGATCCTTGGCCTGATCTTCACTCCGTGCGGCGTTGAAAAGCAACTCAAAATTTTTTGCGACGACTTTTTCGGCGCCACTGCCCCACGCCTTCATCACCTTGTTCCAGCCCACCTAACAATCCCGTGGTTCCACAAGCCCCCAAAGCACAATGTAGCCGTTCCCATCAACAAAGTTGAGGGGCGGCTGGGAGGGGCCAACCCTGTCGGGGGCGGGGTTGGGGTTGCCAATCACCCCATGAGGGGGACGGGAAGGGGTTCGGTGCGGAGGGGGGGTTCACTCGAAATGAAGGGGGGGGCATTGAGGCACCACGGTACCATTGCAAAGAAGTTGTACTGTAGAAGGTGGGGTGGGTGATGTCAGGGATGTGCACCTGGGGGCGGATGGTGGGATGGAAAGGGGCGATGCCCAAATCATCCCACCACGGGGGGTTGGCAAGGTGCCAGGAGAAGGGGAAAAAGGAGTGGTCGGCCGGTGCACCTGCAGCAAGATCCTGCAGGCACACCATGTCGCAGTGGGGGGGGGGGGGGGTATGGACGAGGTTAGTGGTGGGGTACACCTGGACGTGGGCATCCTTAGGCTTCCCCACAAGGTTAGTGCGCATGGAATTGAGGAGCTGGTCAACGCTGGAAGGGAGAGGGGTTAGATGCAAAAATTTAAGGGAGGAGATTGGCGGCGCAGTTCCCTCCACAACGGTCGTGGCCAAGCTCCTCCCCCCGAGGTAGGAGTTGCGGGTGGGGCTGCGCATGTCGATATCAATCACATCGGGGGAGGGGTCGAGGGATGCTGCCCAGCCCACAACATCATCCACCCCCAGTGCCCCCGACAGGTACGCCGCCTCCTCCAATTTGTGGTGGGCGACGGGGAGGGCTTGGTAGTGGGCGAGGGTGTCGGCTGCGGGGTCGGGGCGCGAGGCCAGGCTGGCTAGCTGGGACATAGTCTGCTAGGACATTGTCAAAAGAGAATGCAAAGAGAGTTGGAGAGCTGTGAGAAAGCGAAACAGTGGAAACGAGGGTGAATTTGGACGAAATTCGTACGAATTCGTACGAATTCGTACGAAATTCGTGCGAATTTCATATTCTTGTGAATCTGCGAATCTAGCGTGAATTGATGCGTGAATTTGGTTGCGTGAATTTCACATTCACGCGAATCTCACCAAATGGGTTGCACCATGCGGCTACTTCAAATCTGTAAATTGCACACATTTGTTGGATCTTACATTGGGCGAAGATAGCACGACAAAAGCACACGATACCACCAAGTTACGAGCAAAACACAGCAAAAATGGGTGAAATTCACGGTACCGTGAATCTCGGATTCAAACAGCCGGTTCACGAAGGGTACATAGGTTATCGCGCGATAACCCACGGATAACTAGTGCTCCAACCCCGTTCTAACCCCGTTCTAACTAGTTAGAGCACACAAAGACCAAATAGCAAAAAGTGCAAAACGGGCAATACGGAGCAAGGGAAACATGCAAGGCACATTGTTGCATCATAGTGCACCCATGTAACATGTGAAATTCCGGGTTCCAACCATATTAACAACACCCAAAATTGGGGGGGTTCCGCACCACGCCCTAGAACAGCGCATCCCACAAGCCATGCCACGTCCACCCACTCCACCTTCCGCTGCTGCCAGCCGGTGATCACATTGAGCCCAAGGACCCCAGCCGTGGTCACCGTCCCCTCCTCCCCACTCCGCGCCACCCCGGTCTGCACCCGCCAGTGCTCGCTCACAAGCCGGTAGGCAAACATGCCCACGAGCTCCTGCCCCTCGGGCAGGTTGGAACCCCCCATGACCACAATGGGGCAGGGGAAGGAGATGCGGAGGGTGCCCTGCACCCCCCGGGCCTCCAAGGCCATGTCCCACACGGCAGAGAGATGTCGCTGCCGCCCGGGCCCGGGCGGCACCCTCTGCATCCGGGCCGGATCCGGTTGCGTGGGGGCGATTCAGACGGTGACCCGGTCCAGGGGGGGTCGGTCTGGGCCTCGCCGAAGTCGTCGCGGGACGACATGGGGACGACCACCTCCCGCACGGCATGCCCCGCACCGGAGCTAGCCTTGCCATGGCCCCGTGCAGTGCGTCCAAAGCGCCGCGAGCCCTCACTGCACTCACTGCCGGCCTCGCTCGGGGCCCGTCCACCACCGGTGCCTCGGGCCAGCTCGCTCTCCTGTTGGGGCGCCTGCACACGGGGCCGGGGCGTGAATCGGCGCCAGCTATATATATATATATATATATATATATATATATATATATATATATATATATATATATATATATATATATATATATATATATATATATATATATATATATATATATATGTATATATACATATATATATATATATATATATATATATATATATATATATTACTACACCCCTCTCCCCTTAAATTTAGCTAACAAGCAACAAGCAACAACAACAACAACAACAACAACACGTCATCATTCCGTTTTGGCCACTGCACCTTCCCATCGCCTCGGGCTTGACTCTACTTTAGCCATCATGGAGCCTAGGTGGTGGCCTTGCCAAATCCAAGTTTTGAGCCGAAAACTCACCGGTGGCGGCCCAGGGCGGTGGCGCCAAGTCGGGAGGTGCCCTCCCAAATCTGCGCAGTTTTGGGCCAAAAACAGCCATTTTTCGCCCAAAACAGCCCTAGTAAGGGTGCAAAACAGCCAAACAAAGGCAAACGGCTGCTACAACCCACGTGCGGCTTGACTTTCTCGCCACCAAGGGACCTTTGGTGCCCTCTAACTCCACGATATGTCCGAGAAACGGCCCAAAAAGGTGCCAAAAAGCCCCAAAAAATGCGCAATGTGCACCAGCACCCCGAAACCAAGAACGGGCCGTATCTTGGGCTACGTGGCTCAAAAACGAATTCTGAGGGCACCTAGTCCACCCGCAACCCCCCACTTTTTATGGTTTCCAATCCTCAGAATCGCCGAACGAGACACGTAGACCCCCGTACCAGTGGTCACTTGGTGCAGCCGGAGGGCCGGCTAGCCCACGCACAGTGGGGGCCAACGGTGGGTCCACCAGGGTCCCCGGGGCGAAAAATTTGATTTTTTCCACAGTTGTTCCTAGACCACTTGGGATGCTCAAACAAGTGTTTTTGGGCCATTTTGAGCCCGTGGTGGCGCGTTTTGGGCCATGGAAAATCCCAAAATGCCTTGAAAATGGGCCGTTTTGGGACCAACAATGGGTCAAAAATGGGTGAAAAAGGCGTTTTTCCAAAAGTGATCCCGGACCATTTGGGATGCTCAAACAAGTGTTTTTAGCCCATTTTGAGCCCGTGGCGACGGGTTTTGGCTCCTGGAAACTCCCAAAATGCCTTGAAAATGGGCCTTTTCCCGACCCCTAGAAGCGCCGATTTCGTCATCTGCGTTGTACACAAAGGAATAAGCTCCCGTATTCACACCCCGGCATTCACGTGAAATTCGTACGAAATTCGTACGAATTTCGTACCAATTTCGTACGAATTTCACGTGAATTTCGTCCAATCTTCCACTAAACAAAGCAAACACACAAGCAAGCACACCTTGCAATCACATGGACATGTGATTGACCATGCCCCACCCTTCGAACGTCTGGACGACCGCCACGCTGGGGCTGTGTTGACCACACGCCACGGCGTGGTCAGCCGCACCGGGGGAGTAACGCCCGACATGGCGAATTGGATCTCCGACTCCGCATCGACGTTGTCCCCCTTGCAGATCTCGATCTGGTGCACGCTCCCCACGAAGAAGAGCATGCTCTGCTCGGCGATCTCCATGACGGCGAGATCGGAGCTTGGGACGGAGCGGGAGAGGAAGCTGGGGTGGAAGGGGCAGGTGGGGGGGCCGGCCGGGACCGCCTTGGGGGCGTCGGCGAAGAGGGCCTGGGCAGCACCCCCCTCCCACAACCCCACCCTCCCAACCGCCCCCTTCCCCACCCACAACACCTGGTCCACTCTGCGGAAGTGCCAGCTGGACAAATCCCCAGCAACGGCCAGGGCCTCCTAGGGGGGGGCTGGGGTCCAGGTGCGTGGTGTTGGGCTCGTGGTGTTTGTGTGCGCGGTCAGGGGTCCACAAGTTAAAAAGAGCCCCCTGCAGCCCATCCTGGGAGTCGGGGGGGGGGGCAGGCAAACCATGGTGGCGGCTGGTGGCATGTCCCCCCTCCGCAGCTGAATGGTGTCCCAGCGCGCCTCCCCCGCCTCCCCCAGGGCCGTCCCCGCCTGCACCGCCACCTGGTAGTCCTGTGACAAGCAGAGGAAGCTACTCAGGTGGCACCCGAGATGTCCCTGCTATTGGGGGGGAGCACCTCGAAGTGGGTGGCGACATCGGTGTGGGGGAGCTGGGCCCCACTCCCCACCCTCGCCACAATGACGCTGCCCGGCGTCAGTGGGTGGAGGTCCCCAACCTGAGGAACACTTTCGGTGAGGTGGGGGTGGAACTTCTTGAAGAGAGGCCCCCCCACCCCCGACCGCAAGTTGCTCTTGCTTTGCCCACGGCGGGGGAGCTGAGGATCCTTGGCCTGATCTTCACTCCGCGCGGCGTTGAAAAGCAACTCAAAATTTTTTGCGACGACTTTTTCGTCGCCACTGCCCCACGCCTTCATCACCTTGTTCCACCCCACCTAGCAATCCCGTAGTTCAACAAGCCCCCAAAGCACAATGTAGCCGTTCCCATCAACAAAGTTGAGGGGCGGCTGGGAGGGGCCAACCCTGTCGGGGGCGGGGTCTGGGTTGCCAATCACCCCATGAGGGGGACGGGAAGGGGTTCGGTGCGGAGGGGGGGTTCACTCGAAATGAAGGGGGGGGGGCATTGAGGCACCACGGTACCATTGCAAAGAAGTTGTAATGTAGAAGGTGGGGTGGGTGATGTCAGGGATGTGCACCTGGGGGCGGATGGTGGGATGGAAAGGGGCGATGCCCAAATCATCCCACCACGGGGGGTTGGCAAGGTGCCAGGAGAAGGGGAAAAAGGAGTGGTCGGCCGGTGCACCTGCAGCAAGATCCTGCAGGCACACCATGTCGCAGGGGGGGGGGGGGTATGGACGAGGTTAGTGGTGGGGTACACCTGGACGTGGGCGTCCTTAGGCTTCCCCACAAGGTTAGTGCGCATGGAATTGAGGAGCTGGTCAACGCTGGAAGGGAGAGGGGTTAGATGCAAAAATTTAAGGGAGGGGAGTTGGCGGCGCAGTTCCCTCCACAACGTTGTGGCCCAGCCCCTCCCCCCGAGGTAGGAGTTGCGGGTGGGGCTGCGCATGTCGATATCAATCACATCGGGGGAGGGGTCGAGGGATGCTGCCCAGCCCACAACATCATCCACCCCCAGTGCCCCCGACACGTACGCCGCCTCCTCCAATTTGTGGTGGGCGACGGGGAGGGCTTGGTAGTGGGCGAGGGTGTCGGCTGCGGGGTCGGGGCGCGAGGCCCGGCTGGCGAGCTGGGACATAGTCTGCTAGGACATTGTCAAAAGAGAATGCAAAGAGAGTTGGAGAGCTGTGAGAAAGCAAAACAGTGGAAACGAGGGTGAATTCGTACGAAATTCGTACAAATTCGTGGGAAATTCGTGCGAATTTTACACTCTTGTGAATCTGCGAATCTAGGGTGAATTGATGCGTGCATTTGGGTGCGTGAATTTCACATTCACGCGAATCTCACCAAATGGGTTGAACCATGCGGCTACTTCAAAACTGTAAATTGCACACATTTGTTGGATCTTACTTTGGGCGAAGATAGCACGACAAAAGCACACGATACCACCAAGTTGCGAGCAAAACACGGCAAAAATGGGTGAAATTCACGGTACCGTGAATCTCGGATTCAAACAGCCGGTTCACGAAGGGTACATAGGTTTAAATAAATTAAATAAATAAATTATCGCGCGATAACCCACGCGATAACTAGTGCTCCAACCCCGTTCTAACCCCGTTCTAACTAGTTAGAGCACACAAGACCAAATCGCAAAAAGTGCAAAACGGGCAATACGGAGCAAAGGGGACATGCAAGGCACATTGTTGCATCATAGTGCACCCATGTAACATGTGAAATTCCGGGTTCCAACCATATTAACAACACCCAAAATTGGGGGGGTTCCGCACCACGCCTAGAACAGCGCATCCCACAAGCCATGCCACGTCCACCCACTCCGCCTTCCGCTGCTGCCACCCAGTGATCACATTGAGCCCAAGGACCCCAGCCGTGGTCACCGTCCCCTCCTCCCCACTCCGCGCCACCCCTGTTTGCACCCGCCAGTGCTGGCTCACAAGCCGGTAGGCAAACATGCCCACGAGCTCCTGCCCCTCGGGCAGGTTGGAACCCCCCATGACCACAATGGGGCAGGGGAAGGAGATGCGGAGGGTGCCCTGCACCCCCCGGGCCTCCAAGGCCATGTCCCACACGGCAGAGAGATGTCGCTGCCGCCCGGGCCCGGGCGGCACCCTCTGCGTCCGGGCCGGATTCGGCTGCCTGGGGGCGACAGTGACCCGGTCCAGGGGGGGGGGGTCGGTGTGGGCCTCGCCCAAGTCGTCGCGGGACGACATTAGGACGACCACCTCCCGCACGGCATGCCCCGCACCGAAGCTAGCCTCGCTGTGGCCCCGTGCAGTGCGTCCAAAGCGCCGCGAGCCCTCACTGCACTCACTGCCGGCCTCGCTCGGGGCCCGTCCACCACCGGTGCCTCGGGCCAGTTCACTCTCTTGCTCGGGCGCCTACACACGGGGTCGGGGCGTGAATCGGCGCCAGCTTTGGTGCCGAACGTCAGGCGACCACGCATGGAACGGGACCTAGAGACAGGGAGACGTGTGCAATGCACCAATGGAGAATGGGGGAGCGAAGATGGAACAATGCAACAACAGAACGAAGAAATTGGATGAAATTCACAGAAATTTGTACGAAATTCGTACGAATTTCATGCGAATTTGACATAATCCTTTGTGTACAGAAGCGCCATTTTTGGGCTTCCACTCACCATACCTGCTAGTACGTTAACCCCGTAGGCTAGGAGAACGCGCAGAACGCGGATAACGCTCCAGAACGCTCCGGAACGCGGATAACGCGGAGAACGCGGAAAACGCTCCCAGAAGCATGGGCGGAAGCACTGAACCGGAACGCGCAGAACGCGGACAACGCGTAAAACACAGCACACCTATGTTGGGGGGGCCGCGTCCTCACAGTTGGGTATCCACCCTACGCGGTTGGTCCCCCCCAGGTTTCGCACTTGTCCCCATGGGTGGGGATGGCAGAGGCTTGGCAGCCATGACCTTCTCGATCCCACCACGGCCGCCTCCGCCACCCCGTCTACTGCACGCTGAAGGAGAAGTTCTCCAATGTATCGTCCTCTACCCTCCCTCTAGCGTCCTCCGCTTCCTCCTCTTCTTCCTCCTCATCGCTATCCGCCTCCTCCTCGTCCTCGCCGTCCGCTTCCGGGTCGTGCTCCCCGGCGTCCCCCTCATGAGTCTCCTGGCCAAGGGGCGGCTCGCTACCCTCGGCGTCCTCCGTGCCCTTTGTAGTAATCCGGTGCGCGGGTGCAAAGCATTGCACATGCAACGGGGTGTCCGGGCATCCGCTACACATGTATTGTGTGCGGCCTTTGCCGCAATGTGCACAACTGCGCCGTTGGGCGCCGGCAACGGGGACGTGGATGTTGCGTCGCGGCTGCGCATCGGTACAGTACCGGCGGCAAAGGAGGGCCCACTGCCACTCCCACATGCTATCCGTGCCACGGCACCTTTCTAGGGCGCGGCAGGTTGCAAACGCGTTGGCCGCGGCGCATCGCAGCAAGAAGCCTCGCACGGCTTGCGACCAGGACATCTGCCTTCCCAAGGGGCGCATCTGCAACGCCATCTGGTTGGCAGAGTCCACCCCCCGTGCCACTTGGCGGTACGCAGCAACGAGGGGGTGGATTTCGCGGCCCGTGTGGTGCAGGGGGCCCCGCGCAGCCTACCACACGTTGGACAAGATCGGCACCAATTTGGGAGGTTTGCCTCCGGTTTTCGGCTGCTTGTACACCTGCAGGGCGTACTTGTGGCCGTCAACCGTGGCCACAGCCGTGTGCCCGGCCTGGATGCGGTCACCGGCTTGCAGGACACCGGCCGTGTCCTTTCGCACCATGGTGATGAAGGGGCGGCCCTCACGCGCAAGCCGTTGTGCGGTGGCGTGTGACCCGAAGAACGAGTCCCCTACAAGGACCGTGTAAGCCGGCAGCTGTTTGGACCACATCGCCAGCAGCTGTCGGGCGTTGAGGTTGCCCGCACCACAACCGTGTCGGCAGAGGACACCACGGCGGCCAGTGTAGAGGTACACGTCAACAACGTACCCCGTGCCGGCATCGGCCAAGCAATAGAGCTTGATGCCGGTGTTGTGCGGTTTCCGCACAATGTACATCTTGAGGGGGCTGCCCTAAGGCCCGTATGCGGCACTAGGGTTTCATCCCCCGTGGCCGCGCCTCCCATGGTCCATGCTGCAGCCCAATGGGCACTAACCGCCTCAATAAGGTCCACCACATCCGGGCGACAATGTTTGTGTAGATCGTAGTATTGCCCCCGGGATAGCAACCGTGCTAGATAGGCATTGTACACCAACCCATCACGGTCCCACACACCATCCACCTGCATGAGCCGCACCATGCCCAGCAACAGCACGAAGGTGTTGTACCGTGGTACTAAGGGGATGAGGTCCTCCCTTTCCCGGGCTCGGAGGATGGCCTCTTGGGCATCCACAATGGGTTTCATCATGTAGTCCCTTATTCCATCCGTGTCTAGCTCACCGAGTTTGGACTCCCCGGGTCGTAACCCGTACTCAATTGAAGTGGCACAGTGCTCCTTGCGGAGGCGACCAGCCGAGAGATTAAGAGGCATTTCAAAGTGCTCTAAAATAATGTTGGTAGCAATGACGGGACACACAGTACACACCAAATACGCGAAACACAATGTGCACAGCTTCTAGAGGCACGCTCGGAGGCACGCTAACCGGAACGCGCAGAACGTGGGAAAACGTCTACAACACAGGCGAATGCTTCCAGAAGCATGGGAGAGGCGCACGAAACAAAGCACGGAGAACGCAGGCAACGCAGAAAAAGGTGGGTCATATTGTTTTTCCAATCAAACCGTGTATCCGTTAATGTCTTCTCTCCCCCTTCCCGCCATGCGGGTTGGCTGGGACCTCTCCTGGTGTAGTAATCAACTCGCAGCGCTGTGGGGTCGTTTGTGGCCGGTCCAAGGGGCAGGCCACGAACCGCCACCACCGCGTTGCCACCAGTGGGGGGGCTGTTGGGTAAGGGGTGCTGGCATTGGGCTGCCCCATGCGGGCGCCACCGGGTCGGGCTGGCAGGCCTTACGGCCGACGGCCTCGTCGGCATCCGGCCAGGAGGCCGTGGACTGCGTTGAACCCGGCGTTGGCCAAGTCACCGGGCTCTCGAAGTCGGTTTCGACGGCCGGCATCTTCTTCTGGGGCGCTACTGAATGGCAAAAAGAACGCGGATAACGTCGATCACGCAGCGAACGATTCCAGAAGCACGGCGGAAGCCAACCGACAATGACACAGATCACGCGCATAACGCGGCGAACGCCCCTAGAAGCATGGTCGGAGGCACAGGGACGCAACGCGCGGAACGTGAACGGCGACGAACGACGAACTCACACCTACCTCCAGCATAACATTCTCGTCGGCGGATTCCTCCTCAGTCTCTTCAACCTTCACGTTGATCGGCGACCTCCTCTGCTCCACCGGCGTGATGCTGCGGTCCCTGTCGGCGCGGGGCTCTGTACAGGGGACGCCAAAAGCGTGCAGGACATCACATTAGGCAGACATGCAGAACATGGAACACACAGTGGCCCTACCTTCGGCTTGCATCGGTTCTGCTTGCAACGGTCCAGCTTGCAGTCCTTCCTCTTGCGTCGGTGGCCGGTCAAGCTGCTCCCACCATTCCCCTTCCGCTTCTCCCGGATCCATGTACTCTTGCTTGCCCCGCCACTCCCACTCGTGCTCCCACTCCTGCTCCATCTTGACGTACGGCTCCGGCTCCGGCTCCAACATCCGTGGTTGGGGTTGGGGTTGCAGCTGATGGTGGTGTTCGTAGGGGTGATGGTGGTGGTGGTGGGGCTGGACGGGGCGCGGGAGATGGGGGTACCCAAACGGGGGTGGCGGACGCAACTGGGTTGTGCTCCGAGCGTCCCCGTAATCTGCTGCCATCTGCAACGAAAACACATGGAACCAGGATTATTGCCCCTGGAGGCACGTCCGGAAGCACGACTTCGGCAACGTGGATCACGCGGCGAACGCGCAGAACAACCTGAAGCAGCTCCAGAGGCGCGTTGGGAGGCAAAAAACCGGAACGTACATAACGTACATAACGCAGCATACCCGCAGCGACGCCAACTCCCTCTTCTTGATCATCATCCACGCGCCCCTCACCGGCAGCTCCTCCTTGCGGTCTTCGGTGAGGGTATACGCCATCATCCCGGCCATTTTGACCGTTCTCTTGTATCTCTCTTTGAGGTCGTCGGTACTCATGTCCACGAGATCTTCGGCGGCCAGGCTCGCAAGGGACGGCGGCGGTCGCGTGCGCTCCCCAAGGGGGTGTTGCCCCTTCAGCGCTGCCAAGGGGACCCCGTGCAGCTCCGGGCCCGGTGCCTCTGTCCCCACGAGCGCGCTGGGCGGCCTCTCCGGGGCCTCCACGCAGCCAGTACAAACGGAGATCCCTTTCAGGATCCCATTCGTGGCCTGCCGGTGCCCCGACGTCCGGTAGACGCGGTCCAAGTGTTCACGGGCGGCGGAGGCGGATTGCGCGTTCTTAACGCCGCAGGCCAGCAGACCCTGCACCGCGGTCGGGCGCACCTGGCTGTGCAGCAGGGTGGCAGCGGCAGCATCCTTCCGACCACTGGCGTCCGCGCTCAAGCACACTCGGTAGTGCTTCTCCAGCCGTCCCAGCGTCATCCCATAGTCCGCCAGTGCGGACTCCAGAACTTGAAGAACGCGAAAAACACACAAATGTGCTCCAGAAGCATGTCCGGAAGCAGAGAATCGGCACGCGGATCACGCGCATAACGCGGCGGACGCCTCTAGAAGCATGCTCGGAGGCACGCAAAACACAACGCATGGGACGTGAATAACACCTGCATGTCGTTCATGTATTGCGCGTTGTCTTTGTAGTGCTCGAAGCGAGTCGTCTTCGCCGGCATGGACTTCTGGGGACCCACCGCTCCTTCAATCCTGAAGCCCACGCTGCCCACTCCGCCCGCCTTCTCTTTCCCCTTCTCTTTCCCCTTCTCTTTGCCCTTCTCTTTGCCCTTCGGCTTCCCCTCCTTGGCCTTCCCTTCCTTCCCCTTCGCACCCTCCACCACGACAACGTCGTGCGCCGCCGCTGCCAGCTCCTGCTTGTGCTGCCCAATCGCCTCTCCTTCTGCCTCTAGCTCCTTCTCCTTGTCCTTCTCCTTCTCCTTGTGCTTCTGCTTCTCTTTCTCCAAAACGGTACTCTCTGGTGAGCATAACCTGGCATACCAAGAATACCCCCCCAAAAAAGCCATTTTGGCACATGTACCTAGTCGTTCCGTGTGCCCATGGGATATAAAAAAATGAGTTCAGCACCCTGAAAATAGGGGGGGGGTCAAAAAACCAGAAAGCCAATTCCATACACCCACACTTGTGTGTGGCAATCTACACTTTTTGAGGTATTTGTCTGTATACTCGAAGTATTGGAGAAGTATTCTTGCCGTATACTTCGGAGTATACGGCCGTATACTCAGAAGTATACGGCCCTATACTTGGAGTATACGGGGACTTTCTACCTTCCACCCATGCCACCATTCTCATCACCTACCCCTCCCCCTTGCATTTACTCATGACCCTGCAACCCCCAAACACATTGTACACACAAAAGAGCACCATATGAGCAAAGCAGAAGACCACAAGAAGCAACCTTGTTTGATGTCCCATCCAAAATGTCAAATGTGATCCACTTCCCCACGTTATATATACCTAATATACACACTTACGCATATTGCACATCACATGATATATACCTACATGTGCTTTGGTGCACGATGCTTCTTCCGCATGCGTTGCATGCCAAACTTGATCCCCTCTCTACCCAAACCCTTTTCCCCAAACCACAACCGGATGCCCCAATCCAGGGCATCGAGGTGCAGAGCATGCCTTAGTCCCCATCGGGTGACATAAGGCTTGCTCAGCTTCCACCCTTGAAAACAATGGCGGATGTCCGATTTAAAACTTTTGTTCCTCCATTCCGTGGGAATGGAGGAAAACTTAATAAAATTCCCCCACCTTTGGAGGTGTGCCCCACTGTGGCACACCACCCAATGCACCCAAACCGGAACACTCCACCCCAATGCCCCCCATGCCTTGGTGAATTGTGTAACCATGGATGCATAACGTTGGCGTTGATCCATGGGAACAGGACCCACATGGCGCCAAATATTTTGCATATAGTAAAAGGCCTGCAACATGAGGTGCAGGACGGCACTGGTTTTGAGCCACCTGTTGCCCTCCCACTTCACAACATGGGTACAATACATTGCAACAATGCGCACCAACTCGGCGTGCAACTCAGGTGTTTCGAAAAAAAGACGGGAGGCGTTAATGTCGAGAGTGTGTTCCTTCTCTATCGAGGGAGCACGCATCGCTCTCTCAGCCACAGGGATGTGCTTTGCTTCTTGCCGGAGGTTAGAAATGAAATGGGACACGGCCCTTAGAGCTCCTGGTGAACCCCATGTGCGGGCGCTGTCCTTGAGACGTTTCCCAATGCCTGTCCCCACCCTTGCACAACAATGTGCCACATCTCCAACATTGGGGACAGGAGGGATGCAAGACATAAGGGACCCAATGAGAGGAAGCACTGGAAAATCTGCAATTGCAAACAAATGGGCTTGAAATTGGTCATACTTGAGATTGCAATTCCAACATTTCCCACACGAACCAGACATCATCACTTTCCCATCCCCACTTTTAAAACACAATGATTTTTTGGGAGCACCCCCAATTTCTATGCCGCCCTCGGCTTCAAGTTTTTTGACTTGGTCATTCAATTTCCCCACGGCATCCATCCTTTGCAGATGGGCCATATCGTCCCCCCAATCAAAAACCCACCATGAGGCCCATGCCTGACCATCATGGTGTGCCCCCCTATCCTCCCATAGGTCCACAAACACGTCACAACGTGTGGCACTGGCATTATGAAAAACAGTGGCATCAGAACAGATTACAACAGCCAAATATGTATTCTCCTCATACTTCCGAATGCTGTCTTCGGCATGGGCACATGCAACCACGGTGGTGACAATATCATGCAATTCCACCACCCCACATGTCCGGGTACCCCCTTTAGTGGCCACCTCCAGAACCCTCCCCTTGGACAGGTAAGGTGTGAGGGTCTTACGCATTGCCATCACATGGTCCCAAGTGCATGTGGTCCTCACGCAACCCTTCATTGCCCGAATGGAAAGGTGGTGCCGCCGCATCCATCGGAGTAGGTTAATTGCCTCCTTGTCGGCCACATCCACCTCACCATCTTTTAAAATAATCATGAGGCCTTGGGCATGGGGTCGCAAAAGTACATCGTCACCAAGCAATGCTGATGCTACTGATTGCATCCACAAACGTCTTTGCCGTTGCCCTCTTTCCCCGCAATCCTATTGTAAAAAAAACAGGGTGGGCCATAACATGTGAAACAAAATAGGGTGCTGGCGTTGACGTTTGTGGATGCAGAGCACAAACTGCATAGGGGGTCAAATGCCGGCGTTTGATTCCCTCACAAAAATCTTGAATGCTCTCCAAACAAAGCCCCTTCTCCTTCTGATGGGCATTTGCAAACATATTGCTTACAATAATTGCTGTGGAGAGATGTGCCAGGCATATGTGGGCCAGTTGCCCAGTGAAACCGTGCGCACAGGCGCATGCAACAGGCGCACAGCATGTACGATTCAGCACAAATCTTTCGCCGTATACTTCGAGTATACAGCCGTATACTTCCAGGTATACGGCCGTATACTCGGAGGTATACGGCCGTATACTGGTAGTATACAGTGCTCACTAGTGGCCCCAAGGACGAAAGCCATAGGCCAATAACTCATCAACAGACTCATCGGGGAGGTAATCTGTGTTGCACCCATTGTAGAAAACAATGGCATAGCGCTCCCCCCTCCATGGGGCAGGCCCGTGGTGGGCTTTGGAGTTGAAAACCACACCCGGCCAGCCCTTGTAGGCCTTCGCATCCACAACACCACCTCCATGTACATCCAACCGCATCGGGGTCCCTTGCATGGGACTATGGAGCACTCCACCTGTTTCAACACAGACCTCCCCACCACTATGCGCCCGGACAACGCAGATGGCGGAATGCGGAGAAGGATCCCTCATATGGCGATGGCCCGGCATTCTTTGTGAAGTATCGCATTGTACCACTGGAATGGTGGTCCAATGGAACCACCTTGGAAAATTCGCATGCGCATGTGCATTTGAAAGGCAAATTAGCTCCCTTCGCCTTTCATTGCCGCTGCACAAGCGCGCACGGCGCCAATCCTTCCCCTGCCTGCGTGTCCCTGTAGCCCCAAGTTGCACATTGTGCACTTGTACACCCAAGATGTGCACCTTGCGGTACACCAACTCTCGGCATAAAGCTGCAAGGGCGGGGTTGGATGGGGGTAGTCATTGCGGCTTTGGGGGGAGGCCACGTGCTGGGGAGGCGGCCTGACTGCCCTGACTCCCACTGCCCTGACTCCCAGACCCTTGGGGTGGGGGTGCACTCCGTGTGACACTATGGGCCACAATGGACCTCGCCCACTCCTCGTTGGCCTTGGCCGCTTGGAGTTGCGTCTCCAACTCCTTGGCCTTGAGGTGCCAGTCATGGGCACTTGTGGTGGCATCGGCCAACTTGGTCTCTAGGTCCGCAATCCTCTTGTCCTTGGCGTCACCCTCAGCATGGGCAACCTTCAGCTCCTCCTTGAGGGAGGCATTGGCCTCCCTCAAGGAGGTCAGGGAAGTCCGGCTTAACTCCCCGATCTCTCGGGTGATGTTGAGCCGGGACTTCCCCAAGCCCACCACAGCACCGCTGACAATGTCAGCGGTGCTGGGCACATCGAGGTCCCCCAGGGCCTCGCATGTGCCACGGCGGGCAGCTGCTTCAATCCCCCCCACCCCCCCAAACCCCTCAAGCCCCCCCGAGCCAACAGCAACAGCAGCAGCAGCAGACCCGGAAGGCTTGCAGGCCTTCCGGGTGGGGGTGGGCGCAGGGCTGGCCCTTGGCTCAACAGGCTCATCATGAGCCCGCTTCAGCCCCCTCCCCCCAAGCTGTTTCCCCGCCCTCGAGACCAACTCGGCCTGGAGGGCGAGGGAGTGCTCCCCGGGGGCAGGCTCCCCCCAAAAACTTTGGAGCACCATAATGGAGTCCAAAATGCTCCATTTTTCCCCCGTGGTGCTCAAAAAAACCCGCACCTTCCCGGAGCTCTTGCTCCACACCGCAGCCCCCCAAATGGCCTCCACAACCCCGCCCCCCTTTGCGACATTCGCCACAACCCTAATGGGCAGGTGAATGTCGTAAAGTGCACCACTGGCACGGACATTCAAACGGGAATAGTATCCCGTGTCCTTGCCAGTGGTGCACGCCAGGTCGGAGGGCGCACTGGCAACATCCCCCCGACCCACAGGAATGGGGTCAACGTACTCCCGACCGGAGATCACTTGTCCTGCGGCAGCCTTTGGCGCCACCAACTCCGACACCTCGGGCTCGGCCACCTCGTAATCGGTGATGCTCCGCAGTGGCCAGGGATCATACTGGACCTGAATGGGAAGAAAGGGTGGAATTCTAACAAAGAACTAGGCAAAAAAGATCGAAATTGGCAACAAATACTATGAGTATACGGCCGTACACCTCCGAGTATACGGCCGTATACCTCGGAGTATACGGCCGTATACTCAAAATGGGTGGGCAGGTATACGGCCGTATACTCGCGGTATACGGCCGTATACTGGGGGTATACGGCCGTATACCGTGGGTATCCGGCCGTATACACAAGGTATACGGCCGTATTCCAAGACCATGGCACTGGGGGCCCAAGGGGGAACAACAACAGGGCAAGTGTTGTTGTAGTCGAACCTGGAGGTACCAACCGAAATGAAACCAAAAACACGGGGCCGATGGGGGTTTGTGGTAGGGCAAATACCTCCGCGATGCACAGTCAGTGCATTGCCCAACCACACATCCCCAATGTCCAATGGGGCCATTGGGGCCAGCACCGAAGGGTCCGGGAGGCCCGTGTGGGATGCAACCACAAAATCCCCAGCACAACCATCATCGGGTGTGGGGAAGAACATCGGAAACAAGCAAATAACATGGTGTTGGTCCGGGCCGGCAACATAGCTGAGGTTAATGTCACAGTGCCAACACTGTTTTTTTTCCACATCCATTGTACCGGCCTTCACCACAATAAAGGTGGTAACATTCACGACCGGACACTTCCAACCCAAATGAGTCTCCAAGTGGGGTATGAGGACCTCCCTTGCGAAACTGTACATTGCACCCCCCTCCGGTGGAGTCATTGTGCGGCGGGTGTCACTGTCCCCTGCACGAGTCTCGGCGGGCCAATCCTCATTAAAAATATTGAGCCCCGCATCTGCCCTAAGTTCCCCATACTCATCCTGAAGCTTGTCCATCCAACTGACACAAATGAAGCCAGATTGGAAAGCATGGCCCCATTGCTTGAAATCCTTGAGGTCCTCGACATGACGATGATCGACGACGTCAACGGGGATGGAGACACGATGGTGTTCAACACCAAAAAGGAGGTTGGTGGTGAGGGGGAAGAAAAGGGAGGGGCGCATCCCAGTACCCTTGCACCAGGTGGGGAGGGTGTGGCCCTCCAAATCGGCATGCCAGGACCATGGCGATTGGGAGTGGAGGGAGTAGAGGGGGGCGGTGTGCTCCCAATGCCCCCGCTGCACTTGCTAGGCCTTGCACTCCCGTTTGCGCCAGCCAGCGGCCACGTCCCCCGAGACATGAATCCCCGGAGAGCCATCCTGCATCTCCGAATCCCTCAAATACAAACTCATCCCCCTATTGGGCCCCCCACAGCTTTTTTTAACATGCTCCACGACAGCGCGGGCATCCGAATCATGGAGCTGCAACACAATGGCTTGCAGATTAGGGTTGTTGTCAAACAACGACAACAAAGGGTCAGTGAGGCTGTGGGGTTGGGAAACGCCGGGGTGCGTTAGCTTCACCAGGGCCACAGGGGTGTCCAAGGTGGACCAAGCACAATTCTCAAGAGAAGGCCAAGACACGGTGCCTGTGCTGTCGGGGCCGTAAACACCTCTGTGCAATGGGGTGCGCCGCTGGAAGCGCTCCGCTGGAACCCCCCCCTTCTAGGAGAAATTTTGATCACATCTTGGTTTCCCACACAAAACGTGTTGACTTGACCTAATGCACCCCCAAATGTCTTACACTATGACCCCCTTGCTAGTACAAATCTTGGCCGTTCCCGATCACCCCGCCTTTGTGGAGCACTGGGGGGCACAAAAAACGCTGGAACCCCTGCTAGAAACCCCTTCTAGCGGGCTTCCAGCGACTGTTTAGGCCCCCTTCTAGCGTTGGAACCCCTGCTGGAACCCCCTTCCAGCGCCCCCTTCCAGCGCTGGAAGGGGGTTCCAGCGGGGGTTCCAGCGGGGGTTCCAGCGCCGGAACCCCCCCTTCCGGCACATACCCCAACTTCACAACAACACGGATTGGGGGCACAAACACATTCCAGGTGGATTGACTTGTTCAGCACAACATCCTTGCCGATCAACGGCGTTGTCGTTTCAAAAATGCATGACCCTTGCGTGCCTAATAGTGACGCAAGCCAATTTGCATGGTCTCCATGTTGAGGACATGGCGCAAGCCCCGTTTTGACACACGGGGCTTTTGTAGCGACCATCCACGCATGGAGTTTTTCACCTGTACCTTAAATCAGCGGTGCCGGTGTTCGGCCGGCACACTTGAAAACAAATATAACGTGCGATATTTGGCAAGGAAGTAGTGGGAATGGGCCACAGTCCAATGGACCCATGGTGTGGGCTTCCAACCCAACGCTTGCCAACATGTGCCAATGCTTTGGCACAAAGTTTTGGCAGACGCCACCTCAACATCTGTTAGGGGTTCCTTCTTACGCCATAGCTTTTGAAGTGCACAAAAATCGCGCAAAAAAACAGCAACTAGAACATACATACATACACCGTTGCAAACAATAGTTGGAAAGTGGGTTTGGAGGGCGGAGATAAGCCGTTGTTGAAGCCGTGGTCGGTCCCAAAAAAGTCGAGCAGTGCTGATGTCAAACGTTCCCTCCTTTGCCTTTCGAGGGAGAAGCTCCTTGCGCTCCGCGGCAGGAATAGAGCGGGCCTCATGCAGCAATTCAGCCCAAATTTCATGAAATTCGCGAGCCATGGCACGTTGGCCAACTACACCAACCAACCACCGTGCAATATCATCAGACAACCGTTTTTTGAAAGCGTTGGTCACTCGGCAAGCACCATGGACCACATCTCCTACCCCACGATCCGTCTTGATAGTGCGCAAGAATGAGCCCCAGCGAACATTCGCAAGGACATGATCCAATGGAACTAGAATAGTCACATCGTCACAACAGCAACATTTCCCCCCGCCGTTGGTTACTGCCATTAACTTCCCATCCCCAGACAAGAACACCACAAACCGCCAGGACTCACCATCAATGAACACAGTGGTGTCCCTTTGCAAAGCAACCACTTGTTCATTGAGTTTGCCAATGTCATCGATAGCCAGCAGACACCCGGCATCGTCCGGCCCATCCATGCACCACCACATTGCCCAACGGGCAATGTGGCCAGCCGCTTTCACCCCCCCCCCCGCCCAAACATGGACGAACACGTCCGCTTTGAAAACACTAGTTTTCCACAAAGGGGTTGCATCGGGCACCACAACCATTGACACCCAGATGCACGTTTCAGTCCCATTATGTTTAAAATTCCCCTCCGCTATGGCAAGTTGAACTTGGTTTACCGCCACGTCCTTCAACTGCGTCACGGCTGCGCTCCTCTGGTGCATGGAGCCTCCACTGACGGTCAATGTTTCCGCCGTGTAGCGGGTCAACCGTGTCCTCGTGTCGGCAAGGTCGCGTTGCGTGCAATGCCGCGGCAACCGTAGTGTTTGCCGGATTGAGAGGTTGGAGTCCAAGGCGTACTTCCACACCCGAATGGCGGCCCGGTACGCGTGGCTATCCTCCCCCTCAGCGTCAGCCTTGCTGCGCACGAACAACCCATCTACGGTTTCTTGGACTAGCGGGGTGTCCTCCACAAGAAGGGCAGCTAGAACTTTGGCGATGTGCCCACGCCGCTCATGTCGGGCACGGTCCTTCAGTTGAGAATAGGCCGTCAGCGGTGGCAATGAATGGAGAAACGCTGCTACAGCCTTGTCCATGGGGTCCACCTAAAGACCAGGAATGGGTGCTAGAACCCCCGCTGGAACCCCCTTCCAGCGCTGGAACCCCTGCTGGAACCCCCGCTGGAACCCCCTTCCAGCGCTGGAACCCCCCCCCTTCCAGCGCTGGAACCCCCCCCCCCCTTCCAGCGCTGGAACCCCCCCTTCCAACACTGGAACCCCCTTCCAGCACCCCTTCCAGCAGTGAACCCCCCCCCAACCCCTCTTGCACCTATTGCGAACCATTCCGTCCCCTGGCACGCTTTGCAGGAAGAAAGGCTTAGGACAGTATTTTGGGCAATCTTGCAATTCGTAGTTCGTAATTCGTAATTCGCAATGCGTAATTTGCAATTCGTTTCATGAAACAACCCCCATACCATGGGACGTTAGGAGCATGGACCTCCGCCCGCACTGCAGCGCCGGCACACATCGCGCAAGGCGAGTAGGAGTGCTTTGTAATTTGTCAAAAAAGTCTTTGCCACACAGAATGCAAACTGTGGCCTCGGCGTTAAATCAGTGGATCAAAACATAATAATAAAACGGTAGGAGCATGCACCTCCGCCCGCACCGCAGCGCCGGCACACATCGCGCAAGGCGAGTAGAAGTGCTTTGTAATTTGCCAAAAAAGTCTTTGCCACACAGAATGCCAACTGTGGCCTCGGCGTTAAATCAGTGCATCAAAACATAATAAGGGCAAAACTGGCAGCGGCAGTCTGGAAGCGCGCATGCTGTACCAAGCGCATTTGCCCCCAGTGGCCAGACTGACAAACACCGGTACCACCAAACAAAAATAGCCTCCCTACTTCTGCTTCTCCAAAATGGTGAGGTACTTGGAGGACCGCTCCTTCTCCTCCTCCCACTTCTCTCGCATGTGCTTCAGCTCACCCTCTACCTCTATCTTCTGCCTCTTGCTATCCTCAAGTGCGTCCTGGAGGTCCTGTGCTCGCTTCTCTGCGGCCTTTGCCTGACTCTTGGCTACGGCCAGTTCATTTTGAAGCTTCTGCATTTCACGGGTTGCCCGGGTTGAGAACTCTGTCTTCATGGCCTCACGAACTGCCGCGGGCAGAATATCCCGCAATGTGGACTGCACATTTCCCTCCAACGTACGCATCACCCCATCCGAAATGCCACGAACCGTCTCCTCCATGGGGAAGGGGATTGGGTCGGGGGTCGCTGGTGGGGCTGTGACCTTCGCTGGTGGGGCTGTGACCTTTGCTGGTGCCTTGCCCTTTGCTGGTGTGGGCCTTGGTGTAGACTCCTGCTTGACAGCGGTCCTCCCCTTGGGGGAACCCTCAGACTTCACAATCTCAGTATCATCAGCCTCATCATCGACAATTAAACCATGGGGTCAGCCTTGTACCCCCGCCCTGTCAACGGTTCAGCCACCCATACACAACATATTTGCACCCCGGGTGAATGTCTAATGGTAACCTCCACCCACCATGTGTGCCAAAATGGGGGGGGGTTCCAGCGGAGCGCTTCCAACGGCGCACCCCATCACTGTGCGGAGAGCTACGGCATCGGCCCACTTCTTCAACAAGGCATGAGTGCCCGCATTAGTCATGGTGGCAGAAAAAGAGGGCCTGGGAGAGCAAGAAGCAACATAATATGGATTGGAATGGACACATATGGAGACATACATTGCAATCTTGAGTGAAGTATGAGCCTAGATTGGTTTCAAGTGGTGTGCAATTGTTGGGCAAAGGCAAAGCATGCAACAAGATGGGCACAAAAGGCACAACAATGGAATTTTTCAACTTGAAACAACCACATGGTGCAAACAAATACCCCCAGTATACGGCCGTATACTCCAGAGTATACGGCCGTATACTAAGGTATTGGAGCCTTGAGTATACGGCCATATACCCCAAGAGCCCATAACGGGGTAGTTTCAAACACAACATTGACCATCACAATTGGCAAACTAGAGGTATTCCCCAGCCCACCTATGCATGCATTGTGCATTATACATTCGTACCCACCTGTACATGCCACATACCCCTTTCTCCCAAAACCCCCTTTTTTACCCGTATACTCCCAGGTATTCCTGGTATGCCAGGTTATGCTCACCATATCCTTGCGGCCTTCTTCTCCGGAGTGGGCGCCCGCTGACTGCCACTGGCGCCGCTGGCGCTGGCACTGCTGGTGGTGCTGGTGCTGTTGCTGCTGCAGGACTCGTCTTCCTCCTCCTCCTCCTCTTCTTCTTCCGGCTTGTCCTCCGCCCAGGCCCAAAACCGGTCCTTCTGCAGCCGAAAAGAACGTACAAAACACGGATAACGCAAGACGTGCATCCAGAAGCAGGGGTGGAGGCAAGAAACCGGAACGCGCAGAACGCGGATAACGCGCGGAACGCTCCCAGAAGCGCGTTCGGAGGCAATGATGCAGCACGTCATGAACGCAGAAAACACAGCATAGGCCCCCCTGAAACTAGAGGCACACGTGCAACGCATTGACATACCCTCTTGTACTTGAACCACTGATCTTGCTTGCTGCGGCAGTCGCAGACCTGGGGCAGGGCCCCCTTCTTTGCGGCCGTCGGCACCTTGACGTGGTACAGCTGCACAGTGGTCAAGTAGAAGGCCTTGCCGTCTTCCCAACCATCCGCCAGCTTCTTCTGCTTCTTGGCCCTCTGCTCGACCCACCCGCACCAGTACCCCGCTGTGCAGAAAAGAATGCAATCAAGAGAGGGGAAGCATGGGGAACCAAATCAAGGGGCAATGTCGAGTAAGCATGTGACGGACAAAACGAACGAGGACAACGAAGGTTGCATGTTGCGGGCACATACATGTTTGTGCTTTCAGCTGGAAAACAACGAAGCTCATCTGGCCCGCCTCCTTGGGCTTCCACTTCTCCAACGCTCCATCAGCCTTCAGCCACTGCTTACAATTGTTGGGGTACAGCGGGGTGGTCATTTTGTGAGAAGAGGGCCTCAGGGGCAACGGGGAAGACGAATAGAACGCGGCAAACGCAGCAAACGTACCTCCAGAAGCACGGGCGGAAGCACCGAAGCGGAACACGGAAAACGCGGCCGACGCGCGGCACCTGTACGACGCTCAGAACGGTGGAAGCAGAGGCAGAGGCAACATGCAAAGTGCTTCTCTCCTTGAAAATGGATGAACCGCATGAAAACTCATGCGCGAGTGCGTTGGGCCACCTCAAAAACCCCCGGAAGCGTCGTAAAAGCAAGGGTGTTTTTCCCGACCCCTAGAAGCGCCGATTTCGTCATCTGCGTCGTACACAAAGGAATAAGCTCCCGTATTCACACCCCGGCATTCACGTGAAATTCGTACGAAATTCGTACGAATTTCGTACCAATTTCGTATGAATTTCACGTGAATTTCGTCCAATTTTTCACTAAACAAAGCAAACACACAAGCAAGCACACCTTGCAATCACATGGGCATGTGATTGACCATGCCCCACCCTTCGAACATCTGGACGACCGCCACGCTGGGGCTGTGTTGAGCAGATGCCACGGCGTGGTCAGCCGCACCGGGGGAGCAACGCCCGACATGGCGAAGTGGATCTCCGACTCCGCATCGACATTGTCCCCCTTGCAGATCTCGATCTGGTGCACGCTCCCCACGAAGAAGAGCGTGCTCTCTCGGCGATCTCCATGACGGCGAGATCGGAGCTCGGGACGGAGCGGGAGAGGAAGGTGTCAATGGGGTGGAAGGGGCAGGTGGGGGGGCCGGTCGGGACCGCCTTGGGGGTGTCGGCGAAGAGGGCTTGGGCAGCACCCCCCTCCCACAACCCCACCCTCCCAACCACCCCCTTCCCCACCCACAACACCTAGTCCACGCTGCGGAAGTGCCAGCTGGACAAATCCCCAGCAACGGCCAGGGCCTCCTAGGGGGGGGTGGGGTCCAGGTGCGTGATGTTGGGTTGGTGGTGGCGGTGCCAGGGGTCGTTGGTCCACAAGTTAAACAAAGCCCCCTGCAGCCCACTTGGAGTCGGGGAGGGCGGGCAACCCATGTCGGCGGCTGGTGGCCACCATTAGCAGCATGTCCCCCCTCTGCAGCTGAATGGTGTCCCATCGCGCCTCCCCCGCCTCCCCCAGGGCCGTCCCCGCCTGCACCGCCACCTGTCATGGTAGGCCTCTGACAGGCAGAGGAAGCTACTCAGGTGACACCCCGAGATGTCCCTGCTGTTGGGGGGGAGCATGCACCTCGGGGTGGGTGGCGACATCGGTGTGGGGGAGCTGGGCCCCACTCCCCACACTCGCCACGATGACGCTGCCCGGCGTCATTGGGTGGAGGTCCCCAACCTGAGGGACATTTTCGGTGAGGGGGGGGGGGGATGGAACTTCTTGAAGGGAGGCCCCCCGACACCCGACCCCAGGGAGCTTTTGCTTTGCCAACGCCGCGGGAGATGAAGATCCCTTGCCTGATCTTCACTCCGCGCGGCGTTGAAAAGCAACTCAAAATTTTTTGCGACGACTTTTTCGTCGCCGCTGCCCCACACCTTCATCACCTTGTTGCACCCCACCTCGCAATCCCGTGCTTCCACTAGCCCCCGAAGCACATGCAATATAGCCGTTCCCATCAACAAAGTTGAGGGGCGGCTGGGAGGGGCCAACCCTGTCCGGGGCGCGTGTGCCAAAGGCTCATTACACTTGAAATTGCGACACCCCGAGAGGGCAACTTGCGCCCTCGTGTCAGCGATAATTACACACACAACGGGAGTTGCAAACCCTTAGGCAGACTCCCTCATTCAAAACTTGCATCTCATTCACAGCCAACACATCAAGGTTCAAATTCTGCTGGTAGGCCAGGTCGCGAAGAATTTGGGTGGTCTCCGAGCCCTCGAGTAGCACCCATGAACCCAAAGGTAGACGGCTCCCCAACTCCCCTACCGCAAAGTGCTCAAAAGAACGTTGCCAACGTTTGGTGCCATCAATGGAAATCCCCACCAAAACTTGGTTACCTTGTGTTACCGGGGGGTTATGCTGCCACATAAGCTACAGCATCTTTTGTACTGATTTGGGTGTGCCGTGCTTTGGTCTAGTGGTCTCCTACCTCTTCTTGTGTTCCGTGTCGCAGGTTCGAACCCACCAATGATGAGGACGACGAAATATGGGTGACAATGAGGACGACGAAATGGACAATGCACTATATCCTGGGGCGCTGAAGACAGGCTTGCCTATGGGCTATGCGCGAAGGATGATGCGTGAAGGAGTGCCCGAGCTGATCCAGTGGGTGGCCAAGGCAACAAGAAGGATCATGGCACAAAAACAACAGGCGGTGAAGACAGGTTTTGTTTTTTCATTGGTGCCCCAATGCATGGGACCCACACCCCAGTTCAATGATGCATAATTACAATGTCTCTGCCATGTGCGCTGGTGGTCCACAGGTATGCCCCCTAGGTTCATGCCCCCCATTCCCCGGTTTGAACCCCATCCCCCCATCCCCACGTATGCAGTCCCACATGTGTTACACGCAGGTGCTTCAAGACAATGCCACAGCTCCGGCACCATCGGCCAGGCGCTGCTGCAAGAGGGCTGTGACCATGCCGAGGTCAGAACGGTGCACACCACACACCGGCGCTGAAGACAGGCAACAAAAATGGAAATGAAAGGGCCACCGGCCCCCAGTTTTTGGCTTGCAATTGTTGTGGGGAGGGGTGGGGGGGGTCATTGTTCTCCGTCTGGACCGGGCATCCTCCTCCTCTTTTTCAATTGGATCTCACTTCCCTCCCTCTGGGCCCTCCGCAGAAGCAACCCAAGGTCCAGTGCATGGTTGTTTACGAGATGCAATAGACCCCGCCTAGTGTAAATCGGTCGGGTGATGGACCATTCCCGGAAAAGATGCCCCAGGTCAAGCTTGAAGGCACTATTTTTCTTTTCAGTTGGAATCGTGGAAAACATATATAGGCCGCGGTATCAACTTAGGAAGACACCTGAATGACAAGCAGCCCAATGCACCCATGTCACAGGTACCCAACCAGTTTTCTTCCACTCCTGTGCAAAGGTTTGTTGAACCTCCTTGGCTGCAGCAAGCGCTGCGTCACTCAAATACACCTTTGATCTCCAAAAGCCATATAGCCGGTAAAAGGCCAATAAGATGCGGTGCACCACAACACCCGCTGGCTCGCCACCAATTTGGGCCCCAACAACCTGACGGACCGCAGCAACTACCTTTTGCATGTTGGGGTGCGAGGTTAGAAAGACCTTGCTTGAGGTCAGGTCAAAGGCTCCCTCCTTTTTCTTGCGGGGGGCGAGCCTTTCTGCAGCAGGGATACGAGAGGCTTCAGCAATCACCTCCTTGTAGGAGTCTTGTAGCTGGGCTAGGCAGGTCTTGGCACCCTCTGACCCATTTCCCCCCCAGCCCACTGTCATTGCCTCCTGCGACAGGGCCATAAGCTGATCCTCGTCTGCAAAGTCCCGCAGTAGCAATTCCTCATCCACACCTTGGCCCAAGCCAGCTGCTGTCCCTCCATAGGTGTGGGGGTTCCTGTCACCAAAACAGGTGCTACCTGCCACAACACCCTCGGCATGCCCAATCAGGGGCTGTGGGGTCAATGTAGGCAAAGCCACAAACTTGGATCCTGTGTAGGCCACTGGTGTTGTCTGTCCACTCAGGTCGTCAATCCACATCCTATCAGGCTCAGTGGTGAGGCTGTATGTACACAGTGGATGTCCTATGCATGTCCTCCTTTTCAACCATCCTAGTGTTGTAGTGTTGTGACTTTTCCCCCTTAGCACTATGGATGTTCAACGCCCCATCAGCCGCCACCGCACCATAACTCTGCCTCTGACCCACCTTGTCCGGCAGTTGTCCCTCCAAACCTTCGAACAAATCATCCATATCAGGACCGGGGAGGGCAACGCTAAAGGCGGAGAGATGGGGGTTGTGATCGTAGGTGGCCCCAAGGAAGTTGGTGAGGGCACGGGCTTGTTTGGTGGCTTTCGTACACCCTTTCGTACCCTTTTCTACAACTTAGATGTGCCTTCGTACCCCTTTCGTGCACCCTTTCGTAGTTCATGTTTCCTGGGTAATTTCCAACTTACTCAAACCTCTTTCTTTTTGGTCACCTTTGTTTCATGCTTCCTTCATCCTACTCTTAGCTATTACTCTAGGGGGACCTCCTTTTTCACAATGTCCGCCGCCCAGGACCTCCTGCAAGATAAGGTGGACACATGCCGCCAGCAGGTTGGGCAAGGGGTTTTCCATGGCCCCCAAGGCAGTACTACCCAAGTCTGCCCTATCGATGATTTGCACACCCTTCCGCATATTGATGCCGGTACCATGTTTGGCCGCATCACGGTGGCGCGCCGCTCCCTTGGGGGTACGAATGCACCCCTTTCGTACAAAATCTACGAATACCCCCCTGTCGTACATGCCTTTCGTACACCCTTTCGTACCCCTTTCGTAGACCCCTTCGTGCAAAAATGGATGTTGCGACAAAAATGCTATCTTTACCCTAGGCATGCGCAACAAAGAAGTGAAGGCACCAAAAGGCTTCCACATGTACCAAGTTCAAATAGTTCATGGGTTGTGACCCAACTCAACATGTAGGTGGGTTACTTGTGGTTTCTTGTTTCAAGCGGGGCTTTCGTACAGGTACCTTCGTGGCACACCACACAACACGTGGAGACCAGTTCCCGCCACATTTTCCACACCCACCACCTTCACATACTCATCAACAACCTCCTTGGTGGGCTCGTGGGTAGTGCGGGGAGAAGGGGCGGGCTTGGGCGGTGGATGCGGGTCCCCGGGGGCTTGGACAGCGGCCTTGGCTTTGGACTTCCTGCCAGGCATGTCCCATGAAAGAGAAGCCCCAAAGAGTGAAGAGGCAATTACATGGATTTTGCGTGCGCAAAAGACCTAATTTGCGTCCGCAACGGAATTCACGAGACAAGTAAATACACCCTTTTACGTGCGTAAATTACCCTTTTGGCGTACGAGCTGAACTTATAGTAACCACGCAAATACACCCTCTTACACGCGCAATTTAAAAAAGGCAGCAAAGGGCAATAATTGCACGTACATGGGGGTGGTGTGGTGCGGGACACGTAAAAGTGGCAAAACACCTCCGTTTTCACCCATATTTCAGCTTATTTGCATGCAAATGTGTCCGTTACACATCCTAAGAGAGGGCAAAGCGAGCAAACACGCACAAAGCCAGTTATTGAATTTTTACCCATTTTACCTGGTTTTTACCTGGTTTTTACCTGAGAAACACTTTGGGCCTTTACTTCGTAGTTACAAGGTGCGCAAGCACCTTTTGCAGCCCGTTTTCATTGAGGAAAACGGGTTAATGGCCCGTTTTCATGATAGAAAATCGGCCGTTTTGGGACCAAAGATTTGTGAAAAATGGGTCAAAAAGATGTTTTTCAAAAAGTCCCAAAAGCGTCGAGGAACAACCGTGGAAAAAATGATTTTTTCGCCCCGGGGACCATTGGCCCTCACCGTGCGCGGGCCGGGCTGCCCTCCGGCTCCACCAAGTGACCACCGGAACGGGGGTTTGGGCGTCTTGTGGGGCGAATCTGAGGCTTGAAAACCACAAAAAGTGGTGGGTGGCGTGTATACAGGTGCTCTCGGAATGCGGTTTTCAGCCACGGGGGTGTTCCTAGCCGCGGCTAGCCGCGGCTGGGCGGGTTGGACCCCCCCCCCCCCCTCCCCCCCTCCCCCCCTCCCCCCCCGTGGCTGGCCACGGCTGGCCAAAAATGGCTGGGGGGGAAATGCCTTGCCGTTGCATGACTTCTCCCAGAAGTTCAGCCCCGGGCACGTAGCCGCACGCACTTTTGCACGTACGTGGGCAAATGACAAATTATCACTCATTAGATAGAAAAACCTAAAATGGGACCAATCAAAATGACGTGGAAAAAATTAAGAAAAAGGTGGATAACACGGCACAAAAATTGACATTGCACGGAATAGACCTTGTTAGCATGCAGCATGCACTACTCATTAAACCAAACGCCTAATTGAAACAGACGCCTAATTATGCACCAACCGTGGAAAAATGTTTTGGCCTCTCTATACCATACCGTACATACAGTGCCAGTAAGGCTGGTTTGCGAATGGTGGCGCGTCCCGTCTTTAAACCCCAACGCGCCATGGGGCTCGGCCATTCTACATCCCCGGTCCTGTCGACGCATGTGAATTTTTTGTGCAAAGATGCCAACAAGTTCACACATTTTTTCCTATCTAAAAAACACATGCACTGGGGCAGCTCCATGCATGCTGGCCGACCTTAGTTGGACACGGGGACGCTACAACACACTGCAGCGGCAGTTGTGTTGGTGATTGTGCAACTGGACCAAACATCCCATAACCACATCCCGATGCATAATGCAACTAATTACCTAATTACCTAATTACCTAATTACCTAATTACACAAACATGACAAACGTAGGTGCAGGTTGTTCAAGAGAAAGAGGGCTACACGAGCAGCAAAACACTCATCAGTGATCAAAGACTGAAACCAAGCGTGTGCAGAAAAAAATGTATCCACATACACCATGAGTTCAATCCCTGTCTTTCATGTTCTGCACCCTAACTCCAGATTATTTCGCATAAACGCCTCTTGCAGGTCTGCACCAGCAGTGGATACCTGTCTGGTGGTGCCGAAAAAAACACAGTACATCAGCACCTGTGCACTTGGGTCTGCTCCCTGTTCGCCTTGGTGCCAATTACCACCCCTCGTCCCTCATGGAACCAGCGAATCAACACCTTGAAACCTAAAATTCTATGCAATCTGAATCTTTTAAAAAACCGCAAAAGCAAGGGACGCCACCACTGATCTGGGTAGGCCCTCACGCCCAAACCCCAGAGTAGTGACCGTAAATTACAGGTAACATCCTGTGGACTGAGAGCGTAAAGCAGAGATTTATAAAAAACAGAAGGCAAAAAAGATTTCAGGACTGTACGTGCATTTGGAGAATGGGCATCAACCCATTGTTCCCACTCGGCATCTGTTACACCTTGCCTCCACGCTTCAAGATCATGCACCACACCCTTTATGTGCAGTGCAAAGTCCTGCACATAGGCACTAGTGCGATGTGCCAAGATTACTGCCGCTTCACCCCAGGTGGTCACATCACCATGGGGTTCCCATTTCAAAGGTATACCATAAATAATAGAAGTCATCTGTTCAATAATGAACGTCAGCGGCGCCACAAAACAGGGGGAGATCCCAACCAGGGCAATATAAATGTTATCTCTGTACCTAGACATGATCACTGCTGGCTTTGACAGAGGCATGGGGCCTGCACAGGCACCCATCTGCCTAGCAGACAGAATCTCCCCCACCACCCCATTCAGGGCATCAAAATTCTCGAAAAACTTCATCACAAGCCGCCTATTTTTACGAGTGGAATGCCTGACAATGCTCTGCAGTCTACCTCCCTCAGCCCCATCCCACGGGGTAGTGCAGATAAACTGAAAGGTTTTGTCTGCAACAGTGGCAGTGGCGAAAATTCTGTCTGCTGGAGACCACCAGCCTGTAAACCCAGATTGACACAGGGCTTCAGGAGTCGCTTGGTGGACATTTTTGGCGACAAACATGTCATGCGCCAAGATCTCTGCCCCTGGGTGGTGACAGACCACCTCCGGAGCTCCAGGAATCTCACAGCTTACAATGACACCTTTCTCCTGAGAAAAAGTGGCACAGGCTGGACCTGTGAAACGTGCTCACCAAAAAGACTGGTAAACTCTCTCCAGCAGGCCCAGATTTCTGCAATTTGAGCAGATAGGAACCCACCAATGGGTATCCCTTTTGCTCCTTGGCTTAATATAATAGGGCCAACAGTCAAAAACACATTCTCAGCCATATCAAACTCTACAAAACGCAGCACCTCCTCTTCGGAAAGTGTAACAAAGGACTTCGCAGAATTTTTCCCAAACCTGTCAAGATCTTTCTCCAGGCCCTTGGCAATGCTAAACCACAATGTGGAACCCCGCGATTCAGCCCGTGCCCTATCCACAGCCCATCGGATTGCTGTGAGCGCCTCTGAACGCTCGATCTGCCAGACCATATCATCCATATCTCGCTCCCTGAAACTCACTGCGTCACCTTGGGAAGCAAACCTCTGCACTGCTTTAATCTGGTCACGTACGCCTAGCATGTTAGGAAAGCCCAGGCTCACTCCGGAACCATGCAGGTGCGCGCACAGAAGTTGCAATGACCTGGATATTACCCTACTGTAGGATTGCAAGACGTGTGATTTATAGGAGACGATGTCTCGCCATTTCAGGGCTGGTTCATTGGGGACATATTCTGTTGACTTCCATTTTGGCAGCGAAAACACAGCCGGTGCCTTCGGGTACCGTTTGTTTGGCAGTGGCTCCAAAAAACATTCAAACAAAAAATCATCCGTATCTTCTTGCAGCGCCAAGCAGGCACGACCCAGGCGTCGCTTCAGCATATCATTAATGATCCCTTGTTCTCTAGCTTTCTGAACTATCATATGTGTGATGGCAAGCTTTGCAACATCTGGGGATTCTGCCCATCCCCATAGTTTAAAGCGCGAACCAAAAAGAGTAGACTCCAACGTGCGCTGATCATACAAAATAGAACAGAGACCCCCTAGTCTGGTCAGTTTCTTGTCCCAGACTGAGACCCTGAGGTTAAACTCACTGATATCATACCTGAGATCATAAACCTGCGAACCATTTAGCCACGGGGCCAGTGCAATTCCATGTTGAACTGTTGTATTGATCGTTGCCCACAGCGCCTTTTCAGCCTGCTTGACAATCCCCCGTTCGAAAATCCCTTTTGCTTCAAAACAACACTTATCTACTGAGACCTGTGCTACAGCTAACTCGTTGAGCGCTGTGCTCATCTCCTTCAGTTGCTGTTTCAGGGAAGCTGGGTCAGGGAAGAATTGATTCCGGGCATTGGCTGATAAAATCCGCACTGCCGCAGGCTCAAAAAGATGGGACCAATCTTCAGGGGTACGTACTACCACATGGTCCAGGAATCCGCCAAAAGAAGGGGAACCTCGTCTCATCTCTGAACACATGCATGTTTGCTCTCTCAGTCTGCTAAGCGCTTCTTCACATACCTGTTCCAGAACCTCTGGTGGACCCTGTACCTTCCAGACACCTAACTCCTTAGGCAGGGGAGTCCAGGAGCAGAAAGTGGGATCACATGCCCGTCTGTTCTCCAGGGCGTGGACAGCAAATTTTGGTGCTACCGTTCTTCCTCCACCACTGAGGGCATCTCGGATGGTAACGAATGGGACAGGTATAATACAGATGGATTTAGCAAACCACTCCCGCAAACCAGGGGGTATTAGTAGTTTTTTCATCGCATCTACACACACCCCTCGCACCTTAGCTTGCATGGCCTGGTCAAAACAAGGAATGCGCAACACCAAGCGTCTCTTGACTGTAAGCTTCCATTTCTGCACTGTGAGTTTTACGACATGTTTGAAAAATCTCTCAAAAAGGTTCGGTTCAATCTTGCCTGCAACACGTGTGACAAACCACCAGCGATCATCCATTTCCTTATCTGTTTTGCATTCGCCCTCACGCAGAAGGGAGTGTACCATCGTTGACAGGGAGGCATTTTCAAGCGAAACAGTCTTGGAGTGTGCGCCAAGCATGCGCTCAACCCTGAAGGCGTCAATCCCTCCGAAAGGTGTTACCTGGTTCAGCGTTTGCCCCAGGACAGTGTTCCACCAACGTTCAACCGCCCCTGCCTGTTTGTTGGCTACATCCTGTAGCGCCACAATCGTGACCCTAGAGGGGCCTTCGCGTGCCAACATCCGTGCCAGTGAAGGTAGTTTCCCGAAACCCATTGCCGCTCTAATCTTCCTGTGGCGTATACCAGAGAAATGGTTAGCCAACGATCTGGCTTTCTGTAGGTGCTCTCTATAGCGTTCCATACATGAGCGTTGGTTCTGAAAACACCCTGTTTGACCAACGTATGGGGGGTAGGGGCCACATATTGTATACACCCAAGATCCTACCTCATCTAGCCGCCACGTAAGGGGTAGCTTCGTGAGGCGTGCGATTCGGCGTAGCCTTGAGTCTTTAGCATCACACAGCAGGCGATTGCTGTCGTGCAGTGATTCACGTACTGCATTCCAGTCGACAGGCCGTGCCTTCAACAGACTGTCTCTCTGTAGCGCAATAGCATCCCACCTGTCCCAAAAATCCTGAACCTCAGATTGTTTAAACCCTGCATGCCCTTGGCACCTCTTATCGTCAGGGAACGAGGGTAAGGGGAACCATTCTGAGCGGCTCTTCCCCCCGATGAGCCCTCTTAGTGCCTCCGAGTAATTACTGGCTGAAATTCCATGTCCAACTGGTTGGATCCCGCTGTCAAGCACATACACTTCCCACGGACCATCAACACGAGACCAAGTTTCTTTACTGCACCCGTAAGTTCTGAAGTTCATGTACCGGACCGCACCGCAGAGTACGGCCCGACCTTTTTGTTCCCATGTTTGCAGGAAGGAATTCCACTTGGCAGATGCGCTCCTCTGGGTGACACACACCAATCGGAACTTCTCAAAGCTTCGTAACTTCCTATTCAACACACGAAACACGTCATCAGACACATCACTACACAATGCAGTATTCACAAAGCACGCCGAGTCCTCCCGGAGTCCATTGAGAACGTGAAGCAATGGCATTTGTGCTTTTATCCCCAAACCCCCGGTGTCATCAGGGTGCCAATACTCAGCAGAGGGGGATGCCCATGGATTGCTCCACAGTGATAGTTGCACACCGCATACTTCAGTAAAGAATTCCTCCCACCCACTAGTGAACCTGAAATTGTCATGCATCGAATGAGGGGGTTCCTGTGGGAGGTAGAAGTCTTGGATTCGTCTAAATTCAGCAAGAATATTGGACAAATTTCCTTTATCAATATCGTCCCACGAAGACCACCCTTTCTTTGAAGCAAATCTATGCCATAAAACAGACAGGGTACGGCTCTGGGTAGTCTTATCCACAAAGGTTTCAAAATCTTCTCTACCTGTAAGCATAGTACCATATCGAAGAGGGGGCTCGTCAGTATCCCAGTCATCCATATCTGACAGTGACTCGGTATCGGAGTCGGGGTCAATGACTAATGGCGGGGGGTCTGATGTCTCATGTCCCTCACCTGCAGTACACTTATACCCTGGTTCACCTATGTCTGTGGGGGGGGTCTCGGATTTATAGCAAGCAGTACCCTCATCACAGGGGTTTGCTGGTGAATCTAGAGAGGGAAAAGATGGTGAGGACGCGTTCATCCTGTCCTTACAAATTTGACTATGCGTCAGGCATGGCAGTGTAAGATCATTTGCTACCGACGAAACATTGTGTTCCAATCCCTCTACAATTGACTGCATTTTTTCGATCATGCGTTCCTGATGCATTACCCGAGTCATCCCTGCAACCACCGCATCACGAATGTGTTTCGGTAAGTCCATAAAGGACTCCTCAATGACATTTGCAACAGAAGGCATAATGCTGAAGAAAGAAAAGCAGTCAGTCGGTTGCTCAAGGACTGGTAGTACGTTGTCTATGAAGATGAAGTCTACAGAACGTCGTCTCCTGAAGCGCCATCATCTTGCATCATCTCGGCACTCTCGTCGGGGCGTTGAAGTAGGTCTTGTGGACCATCATGTTGCTGAAGTAGGGCTCCTTCCACACCAGATGTAGGTGTCGCAGACGATACTGACTCCTGCTTTCCTGCCTCAGTGTCCGGCGTAGGGGCCGCAGCGTCATCAGAACGGGGAACATCTCGACACATAGCAGAAATCCCCACCATTGTAGGGAACGCAACCAGAGTTGGCCCCGGCACCGACATAGGATTGGCTCATCGACGTCCTCGACGTGCTGCCGGTACTTTTGCTTTGTCTGCCGCGTCTTCCTTGGATAGGAAGATATTTGAGAGGCAGAGGTCAAGTGGTACCTCGATCTCGATCTTGCCGCCTTTTTCCAGCCATGCTTCTGGGAAATTGTACCAATACCTGCTGCAGAGACACATCATCATCATGTAATCTTGAGAGCAAAGGCAAAGAGGCAAAATGCAAAAGTGCAAGGCCAAACGCAATATGGCTAGACGGTTAGGTGGCTAGGTGACAAGGTGGCTGGGTGGCTGGGTGGCTGGGCGGCTGGAGCCCCCCCCCCCCCCCCACTGACCGGAACCCGCCCCACATAGCCCAAGATACGGCCCGTTTTTGGTTTTGTGGCTGTTTGACACTACAACGCACATTCGGCCCAATTTTAGCCATTTTGCACCGTTTTTGAGACATATCGTAGAGTTAGAGGGCAAGAAACGGCTCTTTGTCACGGGGCAGTCAAGGCGCACGTGAAAAGAAAGCAACCGTTTCCCTTCCTTTGGCCGTTTTGATTGGGGTTCGGGGCCGTTTCAAGCCAAAAAAGTCTGTTTTGGGCAACAAAATGCACAGCTTTGGGAGGGCACCTCTCGATGTGGCACCCCTGCCCCGGGTATGTGTGAAGGTTACAAGATGCCTACATGAGGCAGAAGGGGGTAGTTGAGAAAAAGCGGTCTGAAAATGGGCTTATTTCACTTCTTTGAGCATCCGAATTTGTCGAGAATCACTTTTTGCCTTGAAAATAGGTTGTTTTGGGACCAAACATGGGTGAAAATTGGGTCAAAAACGCGCTTGTCCGAAAGTGATCTTGGACCATTTGGGATGCTCAAACAAGTGTTTTTCGCCCATTTGGGGCCTATGGTGACACGCATTGGGCCATGGAAAATCCCAAAATGCCTTGAAAATGGGCTGTTTTGGGACCAGAGATGGGTCAACAATGGCTCATATTTGTGGAATGACTTCACATACGGCATTTGTAATTTGGAGATCCTCCTTCATCATCAACCCATCATCCCATCTCATTTTGGGTCAGGATTTTGCATTCTGCACACAACAGTAACTTTTCAACTCAGATTTCTCCTGCCGCAAAAAGTCAAATAACATACTTTTTGCGCATTGGGGACTCAGGATCCCCGATTTCGGGCTCATGACCAGTGCTAGGGGTGGACAAGGCTCGTTAGGAAAGTTGAAACACCTACTTGGGGGGGGGAAGGGGGGTTGTTCGGGTACATATGGATGTAGTAAACACACTTCAATGGTTTTTTTCCGTGGCCCGCCCTTGGACGTGTCGTTTCTAGCCTACACCCGGTTGGTAGTTCTCAGCCAGCCCTGTCTGCCACTGCTAGGGTTAGGGTTGGGGCAAGGCCACACGATAGCACTACACAAAGGCAAGCAATAAGTCATTGGAGCAGCTTCACCATTCAAAATGTTAAGCAACACAATGTTGGATTTACTTAAGCTGGTCCGTATGGGCACAAAGCATCAATCAAGGAGCCGGCGCGGGATGGCGCGGGCCCAACCTGAGCGACTGGGCTGAGCAGACATGTTCACGATAGCCTGTGCTTCAGGAGCAACCACCCTACGCTTAGCCTGGTGAGCTGTGTGCGTGTCCGGTGCCCTCTCCCTTTTCTTGGGTGGTGGCCGTGGTGGCTTTGCTTTGGCTCTCTCTTCCCTTGCCTGTGCCGCCTGTGCTTGTGCTTGCTGTCTGGCCCGTTTGGCTTCCTCTTTCTGCCTCTAGCTTGCAGGATGTCATCCTGCTTATGTTTCGCGAGGTGAATGCGGAAATTCTTTACACACTTCCCATGCATTTCCTCTACACGGGCAGCCCGGTGAATAAGTTGAGGGAAATCCTCCTCTAAGAGGGGCATGTCAACACTTGCATTTGCACGGCTGATAGCCGTAGCAGTGACACGCCAGGGAGCAGCAGTGTAACCCATCAGTTTCCATTGATCTGATAAGGCCCAAAAGAAACTTTCCTCAAATACTGAAGTGCATGGCGTTGCTTTTAAAGCAGATAAGTGTCAATGGGTAGAAGAGGTAGGATCCAATGCACCACCATTTCTATAAGCAATAGCAGCCGGCGGCCATCGCCAGCTGTCCCGTACCCGTCCAGGGCTATTAGGTAGGCAAGGCCTCCACCTGGAGGGGGTGAATGATGATGAAGCGCTGGGTGGGGCTCCCGGCGGAACAGCTGGGTGGGGAAATTTTTGGGATGACTGGACAGTCGATGAGGCGCCGGCGCTGAAGGGCGTCACAGTCGGCGCTGCGATTTTATAACTTAAGGTTCGAATCCCTCTGGGAACAATTGTCAGATCGCTCTGCTGATGGCAGCGATCGCTCCACTGATGGCAGCGATCGGCGAGCGATCCAGCACTGATGCCAGAATCAGGAATCGAACCTACGCCAGGCTCAATACCACCATCAAAACTACAGCAAAACTGTCAACCACCTGTTGACTTTGCTTGTTACAGTAGCTATGTGCAAAAATTTAAGTGTAAAACTTCATGTAACTTGTTGATGCATGCGCAACTCCAAAACATGGGCTCCGGTTGAATGGGTGCGCATTTCCTTATTCCAATTGGTGCGAGTTTGGTTGTTTTCCATGTCTCTTCATAGGTGCCTTATTCACCTTATGCATAGATTCAAGTCTTCCAATCAACTTGCAGGTGTCCCCTCCACGTTAGGGTAGGGTGTGGGCTAGGGTTAGGGCTAGGGTTAGGGCTAAGGTTAGGGTTGTCGTACTATTTTTTGGCATTTGTCATTGGGGCGGGTTCATTCTTGGTGTTTTGGGGTGGCTACATGGTTACATCTATTCATTTGTCACTCTGTACCTCTTCATACAAGTCTTGCAATAAACTTGGAGGTGTCCCCTCCAGGTTAGGGTAGGGTTAGGGCTAGGGTTAGGGCTAGGGTTAGGGTTGTCAAACCATTTTTCGCCATTTTTCATTGGGTCGGGTGCATTCTTGGTGTTTTGGGGTGGCTACATGGTTACATTTACTCATCTGTCACTCTGTACCTCTGCATGCATGTCTTGCAATGAAAACCAAGGTGATTTGGTCTTTGTACGTTGGACAGGGGCGAATCTGTGCATTCGCCTCGCTCGCTTTTTTTTAAAATTTTTTCTCTGTGAGGTCCAACCCCTATTGAATTCAGATGTACACCTGTCGGCAGCATGACTGGTCGAGTGGTCAGCACAGTCGCCTGCGACTGGACAGCGTGCTACTTCGAACCTGTCGGCGGCCTTCTCATTTACGGCGTCGCCGGCGATGGGAGAGAGCGGTGGTTCGAACCCTGCTGGCGGCTGATTGTTTTGCGGCGGCGGCGCGCGCGCTGTCAGCGCCCTTATTCCGGCGCCGCGGCGCCTTAAGTCGCCATAAGGCGCCTTAAGGCGACGCAATGATTTCTTAAGTCGCCTTAAGGCGACGCCCCCCCCCAGGTGGAGGTAATGCCATTAGGTAGGACTCCACCCCTAATCCCCATTCCTACCTGTAAAAAACCCTCCAAAAAGGGGGTTTCACCAAGGTGGGAGGCGGCCCCGGGCCGAAGCGCACCGGCGCAATCTGCCGCAAGGTCCTCACAGCCCTTGTCCACCCCTACCAGCAGGGTTGGGTTGACTCAGTCAAGTCAGTCACGAGTCACGATTTTTTGACTCAGTCAAGTCAAGTCACCAGTCACGCCGCCCCAGTCGACTCAGTCAAGTCACTATGTCGAGTGGTGACATGACTGAATAGGCACTACGAGTCACTGATCGCCGGTTCGAATCCCACTGTGGTTTGTACCGTGGCGCGATCGCTCAGCTTATGGGCTATGGGCGAGCGATTGGTACATTGCTGGGATCGGCGGGGATCGAACCTACGAACCTACTTTTACTGCCAATGTCACCGTACATTACTTCAGAACAATCTTGCGCTCCGAAGCTCATCTTGTGCTTTTGCATGCTTTGTGGGGTGCCAGCTTCGGAGGGCACCATGCTTTTTTCAAAATTTTCGAAAAAAATTTCGCATGCTCTCATGAGTCAAGCTTTTTGGGGCGACTGAGTCATGACTGAGTCACCAGTCACGATCACCGATGACTGACTTGGGTCAGTCATCAGTCATCAATTTTTTGACTGCGTCAAGTCTCAGTCACCACCTGTCGATTTTGACTCAGTCAACCCAACCCTGCTGGGATTTGGGGCCAACAGAGAAATTATCTTTTTATTTCTGAACGTCATGGATGATTTTTTTTATATCAATCTGATCAGAATGTCTGCAGTTTTCATTGTGGCCCTATTGAATTTCCGTTGTCTGCTTGCTTTCGGGATGCCAGGTGATGTTTGTCTTATATTGTGTCCTCTATGTAGAGTTAGTGAAAGATTCAAGTTGGGCACTGTCAGTGCTTGTAAGAGCTCCGTGGCCGCAACTTTTCAAATCTCCAAGTGAGGTGTGTTTCCTTGTAGCCTCGACCTAAGGTATTGTCATTCTAAGATTCAATGTCACCATTGCAGCATCACAAGATGTCGTTTCGTGAACCGGGGTGTTAAACGCTTGTTCCCAACTTGGTAAGGTTTGCGGTTCGTCAGTGTTAAGGTGTTTGTGGTTGTTGGCGTCATACTTGGTGAAGATATTGGCGTGCTTGTTGAATGCCTCTTTGGTCCCCAAGGACACGTCTTCTATTACGGTTGATGTTCTTCAGGGGGCCACCAAGTTGCTGCGCCGCAGACAGCCTGAGGTGGCTGATTTCTTGAGGTTGAAGGTCAACCGGGACCAATTGTTGGCACAATTGGAGGAGTGGGTGGAGGACGCGGTTGTCATGTGAGGACCCAATGCTTTTGTTGTGCTTTTATGCCTTTTGCAAGGGAGGGAGGGACGGTACTATGCGAGATTAGGGTTCATGGAGGTAGACAGGCGTGCAGAAAAGCAGAGCCCAAAATGCCCAGAAATCGGCTCCGAAGACGCACTCAGAGAGCCACGAGGAGGGCCCAAAACAGCCCTTTAACCATAATGGCGCAAAATTTGGGTCCTAAGGATCGCGTAGCAACTGTTTTGAGCCGTTAAGCCAACGTTAGGGGGGGGGTCATTTGAGTCCACGAAAAGCAGTGTTTCAAGCCTGCCCAGGGCCATCCTGCACAAGCCGCTCATGTATCCATTGCCTTCACCATCATCCAATCCCCAATCCGGGTCAAGATTGTAGATTTTCATCGCATAACTTACTTTCGTACCGGACCACCGTCAAATTAGGTCCATCGTAGCCGATGCAGACATCTTGGTAAAATGGTTTTTGGAATTGCTTCAAGTTAAGCGTCTGCTTCCGTTCTCCGTTATTGCAAACATAGTGGTGGCCGCGGTTTTTGTAATTGCATTAAATTCAGCGTGTCCACTTTAAGTTCTCCACCATCGTCATCGATCATCCCTACCCAATCACGGTCATGGTTGTAAAGTCTTCAGGAAACACTTGTTTTCAGACCAAACCAACATCAAAGCACCTCCAGTTTTGACCATTGCAAACCGTCGGAGCCGTCCAAGGACAATGGTTTTTCGACTATGTGAGTCAACATCTCCGATTCCGGGTTCTATACAATAATTGTGCCTAATGCCACGGATATCTGCCTGTATCCCGTGGCATAGGCACGGATATCTCCCTCCGGTCGATATCCGTGCCTATGCCACGGGATACAGGCAGATATCCGTGGCATTAGGCACAATTCTTATATCCGTGGCATCAGGGCTCGAGGATATCGGCAGATATCCGTGGCATATGGTACCCGTGGTGGTGCCCGTTGTGTACCCATAGAACGCTGATTGCTGCTTGTGTTGTAGTTTGAGAGTGAATAGCGTAAGAAGAACGAAAGGCGATGGGCAGGGAACGGGAGGACAGGGTGAAGCGCTTGATGCCTACACATGTCATACTGTTTCCCAGCCTATGACCGGTTACTGAGGAGTCTTCTTGCCTCGCGCTTTCTGCTTGCTCACGGGATAGATGCGCCCAACCCTTCCCTTTCCCTCATTGCATACTTGAGCCATGCACAACACAAAAATTGAGGACGCCAACAATTTTGGAAAGTTTTGTGGATAGACGTCCAAGTTGGAGCACTACACAATGTGCTCTCTATCGATGCGAAAGTGTGATGCCAATATGTATGAAAGGAACATTGTTCCCTACACTTAGCCATAAATAAGCAAGTATCATGAGGTCATGGTGCCAATTACTGGGAACCAATCATTTCGGTCATACATGTCTCACATGCCCACGATCCATGCTTTGGAGGAAACCGAAGATTGGCACATGACAAGTGGTAAATAGCATGACAAACATCACAAGTCACAGGTCGCTGCCCCGCAGATGCAGCATTCTTCTTAATAGGATAGTCACAACGATAGCATTGTTGCTTTTCCTCTTTCACCTGAACTTTGCGAACCTTCGTGGGTGGCCCATCAAACCTAGCAGAGTCAAAAGGAGATGGGATGCCTGTGAGATCTTGGCTTGTGGGGGCCTTTGCAGGTGTGGCTGGGGCTGCCCATGCACGCGAACGATACATCTCACGCTCATATACCATGTTCTCCTTTTCGCTTAATTGTGTCAAGGGAAAAGTAGCATAGTCCTCCTCCGCTGTGAGATCATTGACCTCGTGCTTTGGAGACGGTGTGTGCACGATTGGGTTGTTAGCACAAGGCTCCGCCTTAATAGGACTACCAAGAACAACCACAGTCTCAGCTTTAACAGCTTTAAGAGGACTAGCATGGACAACGCAAGGCTCCGCTTTTGGCTCCTTACAAATTTCCACCTTAGGCACCTCGAGCTCCTTAGGCTTTTGGTAACGTGCAAGAATCTCGGCGGCTTTTTCAACCCCTTCCTTGTCTTTGCGGTGATAGACCAAGAGAGTTTTGACTTGAACACCAACAGATATCCGTGGCATATGCCCGGGATCTCGGCAGATATCCGTGGCATATGCCCGGGATATCGGCAGATATCCGTGGCTGTTGTATCCCGGGCATATGCCACGGATATCTGCCGATATCCTCGGGCCCTTGCCACGGATATAAACAGCATCATCTTGAGGCATCAAAGGGAACCAAAGCTGCCTGGCAATTTTCCGGACAACTTGCAAAACCTGGCCCTCAACATGCCCACCAGTGTTTGTAGCGTTCTCCTAGCCAACCTCAGAGCCAAATCTTCCAGGCCATTTTCCGGGCAATGTTCAAAATTTCGGGACGGTTTTTCGGCAGGTTTTTTCATTTTTTGTGTACCGACCTGCCAAAGCCTTTCACAGCCACGTCGCGTGGTCTAAAAGCATTTCCGCCCCGGATACAGCATGATGTTTCCACCAATTGCAATGTTGTGTTCTATGCAGCCGTGCGTCATGTCACCAGCATGGTTCCCTTGCAGGGAATGCGGCGCCCTCTATGCCTCCCTTGGATGTGAGGGAACGTCCTCTGGTTAGCCCCCCCCCCCCCTGAGGCACGTGGGGCCTGGCCAAGATCCCGCTGGCACGAGAGGCCATCAGGAGCACCTATGCCCGCACAGCGCCTTGGTGTCTGACACGTCCCCAAGGGAGCAGGCCACTAGGGCAACACTGTCCGCCATTCTCGCCCCTTCTGCTGCTGCTTGTGGCTTTGGTTATTCCATAGGCATGTGTGGTGCCAGTGCCTTCCCCTTGCGTTCCCACAGCCAGTCTCGCCCAGGGCATTCGGCGCTGAGAAGGACGGCCTGGAACTTCATCCGAAACCCGCACTTCTTCTGCCAACTGCTGTGTCACACGCAAGGCACCCTTTTCCATGGACTCAGCGTGCAATCAACCAAATGGTGTATTTTATGTTCTGGGTTGTACTTGAATGCGTGCCTCCCCCAGAAAGGAAGAGTAGATGCTTTTGCAGCATTCGCCTTTACGCAATGGGGACGAGCAGTGAACGTCCAAAAATAGGGTTTCGTGTGCATGCGGGTATGTGTACACAGAGCCAGGCTTGTACGTCCAGACCCGCCAAGCAGCCGGAATCCTTGGACCGTCCATGGCTCCCTTTGAAGAAGTGCTAGCAGAGGGTTTGCATGATGCGAAGGAACATAGGTCCGGCTGTGGGCTGGCAGTTTCTGTTTTGCTGGAACTGCGAAAAGCCACGCAGGTGCGCCAGGAATGGGCCATTAGATTTGTGGCCCATGTGTAGACGAGTGTGGCAGACAACAGAAGGTTGGCAAGTGAATGTGGTCGGCCGCAGAGTTATACCAATGAGGCCTGAGGTAGGAAGAGAATGGTTGGTGCGTTGGCCTGGCTCATGCAAGCTGCACTCCCTCTTCTGTGCACAGCACATATGATCCCTGGTGGCACATGGCAGTGGCCACGATAATGTGGGGGGGGGGGGGGCATGATGTGGTCGTTGGGGATACAAAAGAGTCCAGAAGATCAAGTTGCGTGGGGTGTCAAACGAGAAATACGGGTCATGTTGCAAAGACCTCAATTGTGCATAGAACGCCACTCAACCGATGTGCACCCCATCTCCGAGAAGTTAGTGCAGAGATTGCAGCAGACATCTTACAGGACTGAGCACCTACCGTCCAAGAATGCATTTGTCGTCGCAGTTGCGCTCTATGGGTATGACTTTGCTGTGCGGCCTTGTGTAGTCAATACAATACGTTGTCCTGCACAGTAAAGCACTTCATCTAATTGTTTTGCATCATGGATTTTGCAGACCTGGATCATGCAGTTTCCGTGTAACTTGTTACGGCCCTTTTTTGTGCTTTTGCTGTCTCTTGCGCAACGTGTCTTTGGTACCTCCAGGTGAATGCTCAGCGCTGCCGTTGTTGACACAGCTGCGGATGTGCGCGCGTAATGGTACGCAATCGCACTGTGTCCTCTGCTGCCACACAGAGGCTGCATGATGCGGGTTGAGAGCTTTGTATTACCTGCCAGGCACAGGAAAGAGGCTAGGCAGAGTTGGCGGGGATGGGGCCCCGGCATGGCCAAGGTGTTTCACTGAGGCCCGTACAGCTGCGGTGCCCCCGACTCGCACCCACATCCATGCTATGGCGCACACCCTTTGTCGGTGAGCCTGCTTCCTGTTTTGCAGACGTCATCATGGATCCAGTGGAGCCGCATCAAACGATGCTAGACCTCGTCAATCGCAGGTTGGCGCACCTTCGCTCTCGAGTTGTAAGCGAAACACCAACATTGTACCAGCAGGCTTTAAGGCTTCTGGCACAATTTGAGCACCAGGTGTGTGCGTGCAAAGCACACCTATGCAGGGGCCGACCTTGTTTTGTTGGCTTGGCAGGGGATCGTTCCGCTGCGAAGCCAGTGACAGCCTCTTGGGAGTCGCACTGCTTTTCTCAGCCGTGCCCCAGTGCCCGTGCGTGTGCCAGGGATGTGGGCTGAGCTTTGGAACCTCCCCCCCCTTTGTTCAGGGACAGCCCAAGCACGATGAGGCAGATTGAAGACAGTTGGGACTCGGGTGGGTCGCAATTCAGTACTGATGTAAGCGACACGCGACGAGTCAAGGCCAGGAAGCGGGAGGAGTCATGGGTTGTGCAGGGAGGGAGGGACAATCAAGAGTCGACCGACGGCGCCTAAAGGCGTGCGCTGACCATCCTGGACAACGCAATCGACAATTCGTGACGACGCCTTCGGCGCCGTATTCATGAACGATCCATGGCGGCGCCTCCATGAACGATCCATGGCGGTGCGTCCAGCGCCGTATCTGTGAGTAGTCGCAGCGGACGGGCCACTGCGCCTTCAGGGCCACCCACAGCCCCTGTGTGCACTGCATGGGACGTAGTGGCTCCTCCAACAGCAACTGGCGGGGCTTCACCACGCTGCCCCCATTTCCCTGCACCCCCCAAACGCTTGGTGCACGGTATTACACAAGACAGAGGAGCAGGCCGTGCTGCAGAAAGTGCACATGCCCATCTGCTTGGCCGTAAAGTGACGATGGTCGTCACCCTCCGGAATCACTCCGAAAATATCCGCAGTGCAGCGCGTTTTGGATGACGTCGTGGCTCAATGGCAGCACATTCTGCAATTTTGGCGAGCCGAGAAAAATATGACTCCTCGAAGGGCTACTTGGCCATTACAGGCCCTGCTGTGATGAGACAGTGTTCCATTGCACATCCCCAGATACAGCCGTGCTCGCGATGCACAGGCGCAGAAGAATGGGGGGGCGTACAGGGATTTTGTGGTACATCGGTTCTGTGGTTGTTTCCAAGACCCTGCGCCTTCAACAACGAGGGGGGGGGGGCCGCCCATGTCTCAGGGGATGGTGTTGCTGTTGATCGTGGCGTCCGTTTTGATCGTTGCGGCACCGTTTTCCTGGCCCCCTTTGGGGCATTCTTGTGGCAGTCAGATCGGGGCCAAAAGGGCTGGGAACCCCTCAACCTACCGCACAGGGGCCGTAGGGACGCCCCCTTACCCCCCCCCCCCCCGCTTCTCATGTCTCTGTAGAATGGGACTCTTGCATGTGTTTGCCTTGCGCAATCTTTTTTGACCGAATACCTCCGCGTTCACGCCCCCCCCCCCCGCGGTGGTTGGGGGGGGGGGCTGGGGTCATTTGATGAAACGACATTGCATGTTGCATGTGTTGGCACAACAAGAACGCCCAACGCGGATCACTTTCGGAACCCTTGAAGCAGTCACCCAGACAACACATGAGGGGGAGGGCACCGAATGTGAGGAACGGTGTGCAAGGTTGCAAAATCCTTGTGAATTTCGAGCGGCGCGGCCCCAGTCCTTGCCGGCGTTACTCGTTAAGTCCGCCATAGCCCACAACTCAAACCTCTGACCCTCCCCGCGAACGCTCTCCCCCCACGTCATTCCTCTCGAGACAGCCCCAGCCCCTCACCACTGCTGTCTTAGGTGGATGCGATCGCATCGAATGCGAATGAGCGCAAGCTCCTGCGGGTTGAGATCGCCCGTGCCTTCACCAAAATGCACCCCATTGGCAGTAAGCGCGAGGCAATAGCCATATGTGGCCGTTCTCGCGTAGGCAAGAGCTTCCTCTTGAACCACCTCCTGTGGCTGACGGAGGAGACACGTGACTCGTACGCAGCAGCTAAGCTCTGGGCCAGCACCACCAATGATTTTGAAAGCCTTGATGTAATGTACCAGCAGCAGAACATGCAGGTGCCTTGCCCATTGAAGTACGGATGACCACGGAAGTGGTGGTGTAGAGGGCGGGGGACATGGAAGTATTAAGACACTCGACCTCTGCTACCCACTCTCCTTCTTCGGATGTCTGATGGACTGCAGCCAATTTGTGGAGGCGGGGAAATTGGTTTTGGTGGCCATGACCGCTGAAGGCGTGTCTGGAGAGGAAGGCTGTGGCACTGGTGTCCTATTGTGTCGCAGCGAACGCAGGGGACGTGTTCCCCCCGTGACGAAGGCAGTGAGACTGTCACTATTGAAGAGATGGTGCATGCGTTTGCGTCGCACTGACGCGTCGCAGGGAGATCGGAAGGGGGCAGCCTACACCGATCAGCACAGGGCATTGCGCAGGACTGCACAGTGGAGAAAGGCCAACACAATGCAATCACTTTGTCCCACGCGAAACAGCATTGCCCTGTCCCAAAAACCTCTGGGAACACACACCATTTCTGTGGTCGACGATGAAAGCGACCATGCGTCAGGTGTTGAATTCTGTGGCTTGCATGGCTTCCCTCCGGAGGTATGCCATGGCGCTTCTCATATGAAAAGTCTGCATCATCGTTTTGGGCCATGCACGGCTTCGAAGGGGAGGGGGTCCCCGTTGGCCACTGTCCCTTGGGCCACAGGAGTATCAACAACAGTTTGTGACCGACCTCCTCACCAAAGGCCGGTACGTCCACTACCCCTCCACCGATGAACAGAAGTGTGCGGTCCGTGACCTGGAGTGCGAGGAGCTGGGGCTGGCCTCCCACACCAGCGTTCCGGTCCGTGAACGCAATGCAGCAATGCGCCGCCGCTGGGGCCGCCGACCGCCAGAGAAGCTGCCGCCACACGTGCTGCCGGAGTACGTGTCCGGGACGAAGCCCACGACCCCTTGCCGCATCCGAGTACGGCACGGCCGCACTTATCAGCTGCTGGTCAGGTACGTGCACCGCTGATCTGATCGATTTGCCTGTGGTCTCACGAATTTCTCTCGAATTGTGTTTCTTTCAGTCATTTCTCTGCTCCATTCGTCTGATTCTTTGTGTGGCGCTGTGCGTTGCGCTGTGTTGTGTTGTGTTGTGTTGTGCGATAGCGCATTGGCGCACTGCGAAAGTAAGGCAACGAGCGGCGTGACACGGACAGCGACGTCGGACGTGTCAACGTGAGCAACCGCCGCTCGACACGCTCTGACGTGACGCATTCGCATTATTTGGGTGGAATCGAGCACCGCTGGCACGGCGTCAAACCAAGGTCGCAAATGGACCAAAAAAAGGGGAGTCTGTGCTCTCATGTGACCGTTTGGATTGCAATGATTTTCTTGTGTCGGTCTGAGTTCTGTTTTCTGGGGTATTTTTTTTCTGCGGTACAAAGACACCTCCATGACCGTACGCTCGCTTCATGGTTCCCTCACGTCGACAGACCGCAGCTGTGCGTGTGTCAATGGGGCCTTCTGGCTTGTGGTCTGACAGTCAAGGGCAGGGCCTTGAAGGGCCCAGGGAATGGTGCAGGTGCGGAGGTCAAGGACCAAGATTATCCTCCAGTGGAGCACGAAGGCCAAAGAGCACGAAGAACGGAGCAGTCACGTTTGGACGTGCTTGATGAAGGTCGTGCAGGCCAAAACGGCAGTCCCACATCCGAATCAGTCCTGGTTTCGGTTATGCACCCCCAACCCCCTCCTACTGCGCCAACAGAAGGGCTCGAGTTCACCCCCGGCGTCTTGTCAGGTACTGGACGAGGCCTCATTTGGTTTCGCTGCTGCGTGACGTAGCAATACATGAGGACAGCGATGACGAGCTGCGGTACCGCTTTGATGTATTCTGTAAGGCCGTTCAGGGGACGTCACCGGAGGCCCCAGGCACCAAAGAGCATTGGGAGGTCTGCATCCAAACATTTGATTGCTCCCCATGGGCCCCACACACGCCCAGCAGCGGCTCAGGATTGCTCCCCATGGGCCCCACACACGCCCAGCAGCGGCTCAGGTCTCATGGATCCCCGAAGTTGTTTGTTCGTTGACGCCCCAAAGGAGCAGCAAGCGATACCACCCCTTGTGCACTTCAACACCCAATCCCCAATTTAGATGTTTTAAGTGTTGCGGCTGCACCGGCAGCACTATGTTCGGGTCTGCTCCCTTTTCTTGTGGTTTTTGAGGACAATCTTACACCACTGGGATGTGATGGGAGTGATGTGATGTGATGAGCTGGGCTGGCGTGGACCCTGCAACAGGATGCAGGATGGGAGAGGATGCAATGGACTGGAACGGAATGGGACGGAACGGCGTGGTGTGTTGTGTTGCGTTGCGTTCTGTTGTGCTGTGCTGTGCTGTACTGTGTTGTGTTGCGTTGCATTGTTCTGCGTTGTGTTGTTTTGTGTTGTGTTGTGTTGTGTTGTGTTGTGTTGTGTTGTGTTGTGTTGTGTTGTGTTGTGTTGTGTTGTGTTGTGTTGTGTTGTGTTGTGTTGTGTTGTGTTGTGTTGTGTTGTGTTGTGTTGTGTTGTGTTGTGGTGTGTTGTGTTGTGTTGTTGTGTTGTTGTGATAGGTTGCTAGTTTGGCCAAAGAAAATCTAACCAGTTGCCATTTGGCTTTTCCAATGTCTGCATTCTGCTTGTGCTTGTTGATTCCCACTATGACTGTGATCCACAAGCCGAAAATCTCCTGTTTTTGTCTTCTTGGGCTCTATACTTGTGACTTGCACGAAATGTGTAAAATTCCATATGCTAGTTATCTTCATGCACGCATTGCCCTTATTGTTGTGTTGTTGTGCACTATTACCTGCATTTGGCCTCAGCACCTGAAGCAAATGCATTCCACTGGTAGGGTGGTCTTTGCTGTTCTTCTTTTGCTCCATGGTTGTGGATTTGGGCAGTCTTCGTTTGCACTGCGCTAGACCCCCTACAGCTTGCCGCCATAGCCTTTTCTACCGTTTTGCTGGGACGTATGTACAAGTAATGATGGCAAGCGCACATGTTTTCGCGACTCTCACAGTGTCATCTGCATCTTTGACCACCCACCACTCTTTGTGTACGTTGATCGTGGCAGAAGCGCATGCATGGTGTGCGTGGTGCGATGCGCGGTGTGTGTGCAGTGCGTGCGTTTTCGACATGTGCGGACATCATTTTCTTTCTCCTTGTGCTTTTTCCTGCACCTCGCCACCAGCCCCCCCCCCCCCCCCTGGTGAGCCCGTGTGCCGTGGCTGCAGGACGGGGTGCCAAGCCACGTTGTGATGGCTGTTGCAATGGTGGACTATTGCCACAGGTCCCTTGCATCCCCCGCTCACCGAGGCCCAAATCGTGAAGATATTGGGACCCCTCTCACCAAGGTGAAACCTGGTGACGCCCATCTCTTGGATGGCGGGTTTGGCGGCCGATTAGGCTCCATCCCCCCAGTGTGGGTGGTTACAACCATCATTGGTGAGGAGATAAAGTGCAGGTCTCCATTGTTGTATGCTAACTCTGTAGGCCACCGCCCCCCTGCCATCCTGAAAATTCACAAAAAGTCCAGAGATGGGCGAGTAAAAACGCATGCGCGGTGCACGCACGGTGCGACTCGTGATGTGCACGGTGCATGTGGTTCCCTCTGTGAGGCATTAGAGGTGGATTCCACAATGTTGTGTCCTATCCACCCACAGTTCACACCCCTCTTTTGTGCCTCTTGAATGTTTGCACCCAAGTTCTCACTATTTTTGCCAAGTAGACATTTGGTACTCATTTTGTCCACTCCAGTCCGTCGTTTCCATGTGGAACGGATTGCAATAGTGCCACGACTGGCACTACTGGCACTCCTGCTCTCATTGCCAATCCTAAAGCCCAACAATCTGGAAATTGTATTCTACTGGGTCCCTTCGGCGCTTTCCATGTGTATGATGCAATACAGGTTGGGATAAAAAGAATGTTCTGGGATCACATGGAACAGAATTATTATATTGTTTGGATTGGATTGGATGCAATAGCATGGGATGGGATGGGATGGGATGGGATGCAGTGCACTGGGACAGGATGCAATGGGTTGGCATGGCATGGCATGACATTGCATGGCATAACATGGCATGGGATGAGATGATGTGGGGTGCAATGGGATGGGAAGGGATGGGATCGGATGGGATGGGATGGGATTGGATGGGATTGGATGGGATAAACGGGATGGAATGGGCTGGGGGATGAGATAGGATGCAGGTGGGGTGTGATGAGATGGGACACAGCATGGAAAGGGGGAATGGGAAGTCATAAGATGGGGTTTGCATTAGACTGGATGGATGCAATAAGACAGGATGCCCTTGGATATAATCGAACGCACTGGAATGTGAAGAAGCGCTGGGATAGGGTGGGGTTGAATTGGACGAGACAGGATGTGGTAGCCGCCAATACAGCCTTCTTAAGTGCGTGCATTGGCAGCTGAGATTGCACTACCCCTCATACATACACACAAATACTGACAGACCAAGCGGCCACAACCATGTCAACGTCCGGTCCTGACTGAGGGCAGTATACCATGGTGTCACTGGAGTTGATGTGCACATTGGCTTTGTTGGGGTGTTGGCAGGGGAATCCTGGCTGAGTAGGTCTAAAACCGGCTGTTCCGCACTATTTTGGGGCCTTGAGGACCGAAAAGGGATCCCTGCCACACACACCCCACGCAGGCTGAATGGCATGTCTCTCGGGGACATTCGGTATGCGCCAACACAGTGGGTTTTGGTTGAACACCAGACCCTGAGAACCTGCAGCCCCATCCTGGCTTTATCTGGGTGAAATCAGGGTACAGTGAGACCATTGCGTGGCGCAAGGTCTGACTGACCAAACAGCGCAACTTGGACCTCACAACTGACGGTGTGTGGGCCACAGGGGTGGGTGCCAGTCATGTCACGCAGGCTGCAGGATTGGGAAAAACTGAAGAAATATGTTTCAATTTACAAGCAGGGGGATGTGTGCCCCAATGGGGTCCCTGCCTTGTGGAAGGGGGCAACAATGAGGACGATTCAGATTCAGAATAATCAGTGGTCCGTCAAGCATTGCCCTGTCTTGTGCATCGTCCACTTTGCAGCTCCGCTTGCTCAAAAAAGTGATCATCTCCCCCTCCCCCCCCGACCCATACATTTCTGAAACAGCCTTTTCTCACAGATTTCAAAAAGTATACACATACCCCCCCCCCCCCCCAACGGGACGAAATTTTGGCGCATTGGACCAAAAGTTCACAAAACCCAGGAAAAGTCCACCAATGGTTTCTGTGGTGCATCTGGCGAAGCAACAGCACGTGGCGTAAATTTTTATGCAGCAGATATGGTGGCTGCCTGTTCACAAAAACAGGCAGAAAGCAACACAGGCATCGGCCAAAACGGACGAAACTTTTAAACATGTCGTCAGTACAGCATGCAGACTCAGGGTGTTCCAAATGGCCCTTTTCAAGGGCTTTCCGAATATACCCCACATACCCCCCAGCTCCGGAACACTCAGCGGGCACAAATGAGGGAACAATGGCACCAAGCCCCGAAAACCCACCGAGTTGGCACAATTCTGCACGTCCCCGAGAGATGTGCACCCACCCAGGCAGAGAATGTTCTTCAATATGCCCCACTCTCCTCGAGCAACATCTGTACCGCTTCTGCTTTTTGCAGAATTGGTGGGACGATCTCAAAGAACCCATTGTATTCAAGCCTGAGATCGAAGAGGTTTGTACAATGTGCAGGCCGTGAAGCTATGAACAGGGTAGAGGCTGCTGTCATGCGATTTTGCATCGGTCACTACAGTCACACCAAGACCTCTCAGGGACTGGCCTTGTGCGATTTCCACGATACAAATATGAGCTTCTGTGGGCATGGCTCTGATAATGGCTCAGGCATTGCTGTAGCCGTATGGCTGTGCTTGTAGTCATGTTGTCATGTTTGTGATCACTCCTGCTCATGAAAAAGCCATGCCAACAGAGAAAAGGAGCATTCTGGTACTCCTTGTTGGGTAGTCTCATTGATTTTCCAATTTGGGGGGATCCGAGGAACTTCCGTCTGAGTACCAAGTTTTGTTGCATTTGTAAACCTCCTTGAGCATTAGGTGGTGCAGGATCATGTGGTACCAGATACCCACACAACAGCCATTGAGCAATGCCGGGCTACTTGAAGGATCTGCGTGATTTCGGTTTCTGCCCTACGCGCCGGCTCTTAGTTTCTTATAGACCGGCTTCAGAAGAGTAGCACCCTCAGCCACAAATGTTGGGTGAAGATGAAACAGTGGCTGCTGAGATGCTGTTCATCCCCTTGTGGGCACCTACGTTTTCAGCGTTGAGAGAACCACGTTTCCAATGTATGCCCCTGCTTCGTGCTGCACATTCTTCCAGCAATTCTCCATTTGTCATTCAGGTGCTTGAAAAGGAGTTCCAAGTTGTGTTGTGTGCTAAAAACTGTGCAAGGGACGAGGACCGCATGTACATACACATGAAATTGGACGAGTTTCTGGGCCGCAGAGATATTGATGTGAATCGCGCTGCGTTCCTGCAAAGTTGTGCTGTGAAAGAGGTGTGCCTGTGTTTGCCGTACGGACTGCTGGCAGCTGGGCCCCAACCGGATATTTGGATCCACACAATTGGCAAAGTGTGTACCCTGTGTACTTTAATCGCATGTGCATTGTCACAGCCTCCTTCTGCTCTCAAAGCCATTCGCAAGAGCAGTGACCAGAGGAGTCCCTGAGTCGAGGGTTGGGTATCAGAGCCAGGGCTGCATGTGTTGTGCAGGTGTACCTGTTCGTGCCATGCGGTGCCGTAGAGGGGAACGTGGAATTCTGGGACACTCCTGGGCAAGACAGCGGCCGTGCGGAACAAGAGCGCCAGATGGCCATGAGAGAAGCCCAGCGGCTGCTGTACTTGTCAGATCGACAGATCGAAGCCTCTGAATCTGGTCACTTGTTGCGGCATGAGGCATGCACGTGTGTTTGCGTGTTTGCCTGTGTGTGCGCATCGAAGGCATTTGATCATGGGCAAGCACAAGAACCATGGGTACCTTGCACACCACACCCACAGGGTTGATGTGTTTCTCATGCCAATCATGTTCCACCTGCCCCTTTTCCGGTCTGTTCGCGACGCCCCACACTGCGCCAAGGTCACCGGTCCCAGGGTCAAGAGAGGGTATGGAGGGGGGGTGGATTCTGGACCCCCCGGGCGCCGCTTCCCCCAGGGAAGAAAAAACGGGAGTCGTTCTGGGGGTTGACCGGGGCCAAATCGACGCCATTATTCACTCAACAGCCGCTTGAACTGAATCATGGGGGACACAACAAGCCCCCCCCCCCCCCCCCCGGACCAAAACGCCATGTGTCTCAATCGGAATTGCCAACGCTGTGTTGTGCTGTGCGCGCTGCCTAGCACTGCCTGGCACTGGCCCGAGGAACACCCAGCCACCCCCTCATTGCTGCTGCCCATGGGACCCAGTCGCCAGCCAAGGAGGGTAGGAGACCAGTGCTTGCTGTGAATGACTCCGTAACCGTTTTTGAGGGCTTTAGGGATCCTGTGCTACTCTTAATTGGGGTTGTGATCAGGATTGGGGTTGTTCAGGTTGTGACTGTACTTGGTAGTGTGCAAAAGAATACGGCTGCAGCCTCTAGCCCTGCTGATGGCCGGCCTTGGCCTATTTGAGACACAGAATCGCTGTTGGCCCTGAAAACAGGACCAACACTGCTTCAGCTGTGGTCTGCCCCAACAGCTGATATGGGCACATGATGCAGGCCCCTATTCAAGGCCCATGATGCAGGCACGTTTTTCAGCCCATGATAAAGATCCGTGATATGCGGCTGGTTTAGGCCCTTGATGGGCCCAAACTGTCGGCTGATGTGCACCATGGGCTTACTTTATGCACATAAAGTTTGAGGCTTTATGTGGCACATAAGGCTTCTTCCGTGGGCCCTCTTCACTTGTGTCATGGGCCCACATGCCTATGACAGGCCTACATCATGGTGGTTTATCATAGCCCCATGACATGGACGCATGATCAGTCTGCGATGTTGGCTAATATACCCAGATGATATGCACCTGTAATAGGCCTGTGATATAGGCCCATGGTAACAACCTGAGAGATAGGCCCGTGACATAGTCGCACGACATAGGCCAATGACAGATGTTCTTGGTATAGGCCCATGATATAAGGCTAGTGATGTAAGCTAATGGCATATTCTGCGTGCGGCAGGAGCAACAGCGCTATGTCTATGCCTCTGATGCAGCTACAATCAACAGTACTCTGACTCTGAAGCATTACCCCAAGTGATGTATCTTTTTCCTTGGCCCAGGGTGATGCAAAACATATCTTTCACGCGGTCTGTGCATTTTCAAGAAGCAAACAACAGGGAGGTGGGAAGAAGGTTTGCGGGGGGGTATGGATATGGGTTGGACAGAGTCTTTCCACCTGCGCTGCCTCGTTGCCGTGTAGTGTTGCATGGCTGCGCCCGTCGCCTCTTCGGACTCGTGAGGCATCCGGGAGCCGCCACTGCCGTAGCCGAAAGAAAGGTTAAACGGTTTGCGGGGGGGGGGGGGGGGGTTCGAGCCCCCCTTGCCCCAGGGGTGGGACGGAGGGGCTCCCATGACAGAGCCCTGATAAAGTGGCAGTCCGAGGACCAGCCCTGGCTTAGAAATTGGGCCACCGAACGGAAAAAAATAAAAAAAGCTGACCCATGAGATCTACCGCAAAACGATCAGCATGTCATGGCGATAATTTTGAGGTACATATCTTTGTTGGGGGTACCTGGACCCCCCTCCCCCATCCCCCATCCCCTGCCCGTCTGGCGCTCCCGTCACAGGAGAACCCCCCCCCCCCCCGGTGGGAGGGGGCTGGAAAAGGGGCTCGAACGACCCCCGCCCCCGTTAACCTTTCACCCTCCACCCACAGCAGCCGTTCATTGTGGCAGACCACCGCAGCAAAACGCAAACCAATTGTGGCCAACAGTTTTTGTAGTCCGGAGGCTGAATGGATCGCATTTGTGTGAGCACCGCCTCCCAATTGTGTGAGGGCACCTCCCTCCCAAAGGCAGGCGTCAGATTCGGCCCTTCGCCTTCCATGCGCTCGTCGCTCGGGGTCCCTCACAGTGTCACCGCATCCAACACGTCAGACAACCACGGCGGTAGAGGCCCCTACCGTCTGGCCCACAGGCACCTTCCCTGCCCTCACCCCGCGCTTGCCCTATGGGCCCCCGGCATTCACCCTCACGGGCCTGGCCCCTCCCCCCGGCAGATTGTTGAGCCGCTGCTGAGTGTCGAGCAGCCACTGGACAAGAGCCTCGCAGTCCTGATCACGTCCGAAAGAGACGAGAGCGACCCCACAAAAGAGTGGGTCAAATACGCCGCTGCTCGGGCTGGCGGGAAGGCCACGCCGTGGGACCTCAACGTGCGGGCATTCCGAAGTTGGGTCGAGAACGTCGCGCGGCGGTCGGGCAAGAGGGGCCCCAACTTTCAAAGCCTCGTCGATTGCCCTGTTCTGAGCCCTTACATCCTCAACTACTTGGCCCGCCAGGCCATGCCTGTGCCGCAGGATGCGCAGGTCTGCGGATGACTTGGGGTTGGACTGGTACACAATGAGCTCCGTGTCGGAAGGGGGTTGCACCTGAGGGCGGGGTCTCGTCCTGGTGCGCGGCGTGGTGCTGTGTGGGCTGTGGCCGAGGGCTGTCGGCGCCTACCGCGGGAGGGAAGGGGTGCCAGAGGGTGGGGAATTTCGGGGGGGATGTTGAGGGTATGCACACACCGCGGGCAGTGCCCTGCCGCGTGGTTGCTGTGGCCTGGCGTACAGAGCGCTACAGTACGGCGTATACCTGCTGCTCCGACAAGGTGTACCGCCGGCTTAAATTGTTCAAAGTGTTTTTTGCACAGTCAACATACTCCGAATCAAATGGAGATTTCAAATATCTCTTGGGGATGTGCAGAATTGCGCCAACTCGGTGGGTTTTCTGGGCTTGGTGCCATTGTTCCCTCATTTGTGCCCGCTGAGTATTCCGGAGCTGGGGGGTATGTGGGGTATATTCGGAAAGCCCTTGAAAAGGGCCATTTGGAACACCCGGGATCAGAGTCTATGTCAACTGTATGTGAAAGTGCCGGTCTCCACATGAAAAAAGTTTGGCCAAAAATGGCCCGTTTCCCGTCCGAAAACGGGGCCGTTTTGAGTTAAATCATTTTCGTGTCGGGACCGGTATTTTCACATATTGGTGAGATAGACCCCGGGTCTTGGCTTTCAAGCCCTTTTCATGCAGATTTCAAAAAGTATCACCCCCCACCCCCCAAAGGGAACGGAAGTTTGGCGCATTGGGCCAAAAGCTTACAAAAACCAAGAAAAGTGCCAGAACCCAGCACCAAGGTCACCAGAGTCCAAGAAATCAAACATCCCAGAATTTCTCAGGCATGCTGTCAATTTGGGACATGAAACCACGATATTTGGATTCAGAATTTCAAAATGCATCCATTCACTTTCCTCCACTCCACAATATGTCGGAGCACCTGCATGGGGGAACACCTACGAGTTGGTGTCCCAAATGCCTGCAAACAGCAGCCCGAAAACCCTGCAACGCCAAAAGGTTCGGTCTTGGTATCAGAAATATGGTCACCCACCCCCTCCTAACCCATACATTTCTGAAACGGCTGTTTCTCACAGATTTCAAAAAGTATACACACATCCCCCCCCAAGGGAACGATATTTTGGCGCATCGGACCAAAAGTTTAAAAATCCCAGGAAAAAAGCCAAAACCCACCGAGTCGGCGCACAATGAATGTCCCGGAGAGATATGTTGCGGCACACAAAACAACAAAAAAGGTGACCGGTCCTGATGCCGACCGAAGGTATACAGAACAATACAACACATCCCCTTTATGTGAGTGGGGCTGAAGCTGGGTCGCGTTCTTATGGGGCTTCAGCCGGGTGTCGGCATGGTGGGGCTGGCGCTGGCATTTCGGATCGTGGGACTGGAACTGGTGTGCAGGTATCTGCAGACTTGTGGGGCTGCAACTGGGCTGCGTGGTTTCCAGGGCTGGGGGCGCTGTGTGTTGTTTTTCGTTTCGACCCAAAAAGAGGAAGAGGGGGACCGCAAGCAGGTCTCGTTGAACACAGGATATCTGCAGACTTTACCGCCAACCAACCCACCTGAAGAAGCGCCTGTAGAACTGCCACAGTGGGCCGCCATGCGATTGTCTCCACACCCAAAATGTCAATTGGCCCGGCGTGGACCGAGGCATTCCTGCTGAATGAGAAAACTATGGCCAAAGTGGTCTCAGGCGCGCCGCAGAACTTGGGATCCCCTCCAAAACGCTGTTCTAGGAAGCAGAGTAGTCGTAGGGCGAGAAAATTGATCTGTCGCTGATCTGCAATGTGCCATTTCCCGACTGCGTTTGGATGCATGTGTGACCAGGGTCACCAACGGACACTAGTTAAATGCCGCAATGATCCCAGTCAATCCATGCTTTTGGGCGTCCTAATCAGTGTTTGGAGTGCCCAAAAGCGGCACAAATGCAAAAGAAAATTAAGACCGCACGAAAGCGGTACACTGTTGTGCAATACTGGTTGGTTACATCAACGATGTGGTGGCTTCATGCTTTCTTGGCCCCCTGCCTCTGTCTGAGTACGTGTGTCTTGCTGGCTGCACCCAATATTTCGATTGCTGTGACGAGATTGGCTCCTGCTTGCAGTGCATCCCTGTGATGCAATAATCGGATCCGCCGGAGCACAGTCTGCAACGGTTTTGTGGACCGATCGAGCCGGTCAAGGGGTTGACGAAAGAATCAACCATGAGGCACGCCGGTGTGACGCGTGTAAAACCGGCGAAAAAAACGGTGAGACAGCCTGCCATATCTCTGAGGAAGCATTGGCTCGGGAGTGGACCTGCATAGTGCCTGGCAAGGCCCGCGCTGGTCGTATACAGGTTGCCAAAAAGGCCAGACATGCGCGGGTCAGACCAATTGCAGTGCATAACCCGAACCAGCTGCTGCCCGTGCCCATCACCCCCCCCCCCCCCACCCACGCACTTCATGCAGGAGGAGGGGTACGTGGATCTGATGCATGTGCAAGAGCTGATGGGATTGCTGGAGCACTGGCGCTGCTTGTCCCTGGGGAACAGCTGGAAGGATTTGATCGCGTATCTACATCGCCTGCAGTCCCCGAGTGCCGTCCCTTCTGTGGCCTCGGAGGCGCAATCTGTGCCACTGCATATGGACGTTGAGGCGTGCGTTGAAAGTATGTCCTCTTCGGTGCCAGGCCTTTGCAAGAATGAGGAGAAGGGGGTGCGCAGGGCCTGTGGATTGGATTTGCAGGCGAGGGGGGCTGCAGCTCGGCAGGGCTGTTGGGGCCGCCGACCAATGGCGATGTTGAAGGTGAGGGCCACAACACACTAGCATGTCCACACGATGCGCAGAACCAGTGTCTGTAGGATCAGAAAGCCCAGAGGACAGCAAAAGATATGTGGCAGTGCAAACCAGGCCCTGAATCGCTGATCCTCCCGGTCCCAAAGACGGGGCTTGTTGCACCTGTTCGCTTTTCGCGAGACCTGTTTTGTGCAGTGAGCCATATGTATTGGAAGCAAGGGCACACGCAGTTTGTTGGTCTTACTGCTGCCGACTGCAGTGGTCCTGCCCCCTGTGCCCTGCGGTACGCTTCCCGCATCAGATCTGGTGGATCCCTCAGTACGTTTCTGGGGCATGTTTGTCATGCGTTTTCCTTTCCTTTGTGCCGGAAACTTCAGCACCAATGCGGTGTGGCCCGGGAGTCGGTTCAAAGACAGCTATCGCCAACGAGGGCTCCTTCCCTGCGGCGCGCCCTACGGCGCACATTGGGAATAATTCCGACAGCAAACAAGACAGGCAATTCATTGTCATCGTATTCACTGTTTTTTGCACACTCCACCCCTCTACATTGTGCGTTAGGTGCCCTAAGCACTCTTTTTTTTTCTTTCAAGGACCCACCCGTTTTACCCACGTGTTGGGGTCTCCCTAAACGATATGGATAGGCCCATTTCCGGTTGGGTATATGTCTTGATCTTGGGTCCTAACTCAACGATATGTCGCAGATATTCAAGATTCGTTGCCGATTCAGGCACCTAAGAATTTGGTGAACTCAACTAAATGAAACCTATGGCGGCATGTAAGAGTGCTTTGAGCGCCAGATCGGGCAAGATGAGGCACTATACAAATATCGTTTGTTGCTCATTGAAGATCCCACCCTCGAGCCGGGGCCTCTCCATTGTGGTGTCAACAGATCAATGTGCACCCCCCCCCCCCAAAAAAAAACCCAACCCCCCACCCACTCAGTGGGGTGTATGTTGTAATTTGTGTAATTTTTTTTGCGGTAAATGTGTGTAACAAAAAAACTTCTAGTCGTGTAATTTTTTTTGTGGTAAGTCGTGTAAGCCCGTCACCACCATTACGTGGGAGGTATTTGTAGCCTTTCTCCGCATCCACCGCGTGTCAGCAGATGGTTGTACTTATGCAAACTATTGCACGTTCGCGATGTGTGAGGGTGTGTTGCTGTGGCTCCTCGTAAAAGAACCGAATTTTAAGGTACCGTCTCAATACTCTTGGGAGATTGTCGCCCAACGCCCTTGTAAGTTGGGCCGTATTGAGCGCAAGGTGACTGCACGTGCGGAGCCATCAAGAAAGGTTTGCACCCACCAATCACAAAAACTTGCATCCCAAAAAAAAGGCACTTGCAAAAAGCCGCAGGAAGGTGGTGGCCGGTGGTGATACCGATAGCGACGCTAATGTCTCCACGCTTGCTCTGAACCCACCCAGTGATGATGAGTCTAACTCTACTGCTGTTGCTGCACCCATGGAGGTGCATCGGAGAAACTGGCATTGCCTGAATCTCTTTAGGCCACCTTATGTGTGTGGCCAATGTCACAAGACCGTGTACCTGTGGTGCATGCATTGTGAGGGGTGTGGCTTTTGCCTACACACTTTGGAGTGTCCAGTTCTGGAAGGGCCCACCCCAACTCGGACAAGTGGCTCTTTCAAAAGTGGTGTCAGGAGGTAGCCGGTTTTGACCGCCACCCTCCCCAACGAACCCGTGTCCGTTGACGAGGATTTGGATGTCTTTTCTAATCCTCTGTTGGCCTCTCCCCCAGGTAAGGAGGTGAACAAAAAAGAGGTCCAGTCATCTGATTCTGAGGTGGACCTCTTTGCGCCTCCCCCTACGGCCCATGTGCCACAAAAGAAGGTGAAGGGAAAGAAGGCCTTGCCAAGTGCCCCCCCGAAGGTGAAGGGAAAGAAGGCCTTGCCAAGTGCACCCCCTTCAGACCCTCCCATTTCCTAAAGGTGTACTCGAAGCACCATCCCGAGCGAAACAACCCCTTTGGGGGTGGGAGATTGGTTGGCAGACAAGGATATCGTGTGTTGGTTGAACCAACAGGTCTGCCACAATGAAATTGATGAACCACGTGTGTGGACTGTGGCGGTTCTATATATCAAGAGACTGCCCAAGTGCATGCGGAGAGTTGAATCCGGCACAAGACTGGACAACATGGCTTGGTGCCGCCGCCACATTTTTGTGGTTAATTCCAATGACAAGCAAGGGTTGCACTGGTTTGTCAATGCCTTCGATTGACCTGTCCGGTTGGAGCTTTTCACTAATTGGGTTTGGGAACCCCTAAGCTCCACTCATTTGATCCGTCCTTTCTTGATGGCCATGTGGAAGCTTTCGCTAACCACCAAGCACCACGCCTTGGGATTCCAAACGGACGGTTGGTCTTGTGGTTTTCAAAGCTTGAACATCGCGAAGCTGGTGGTGGAGCACCGGGGTTCTTTTTCCGATGTGCCCCGCATCCCAATGGGTCCCGGTTTTGTGGACTATGTGCTCGGCATTGTTAATGGTGATTGTGCTGTGTGGGTCGTTGAAGCGCCCGGTGATGCTGTGGAGGGTGTGACCGAGCTTCCTTGCTCTCCCGAGTCCCCCCACGGCACCCAAGTTGAAGGTGCACTTTCGGCTATCGAGGAGAGTGTCCAGGCCACCCCCACCCCACTCGAAGGCAAGGAGGCCTCCACCGAGCAGAGCGTGGAAAGCCTGGAGGCCAGGCCGCAACATTCCATGGCCACTCCCACAGAGGAGGACACCTGTCCCAAGGTCTTCATCCATGGAGAGTAGCGCAAGGTGCCAGATGGCTACCCAGCAGATGCATTTGGCCAGCTGGAGCGTGACCAGCTTTTCATCAATGACCTGTCCAAGCATCTAGTAGCAGAGTTGCGCGCCGCTTGTTAGTTTAACCCCTATCCTGGTGCAAAGCCCAAGTCCAGCGACACAAAAGTTGACTTGATCTACAAGCGTGCATTCTGCAACTACTTGTAGCGGGTGCATGTTTTGTGGGTTGTATTTTCCTCCGCCCGTTTGGTGTACCAATGGTGGAGCATATATCATTGCTATTATATTGGCCCCATACGAGTGCCTTGGTGGCCTACAATGGTGGCACTAGCGTTGGCCATGGCCCTGTCAGGACTCTTTTTCTTGAGCCTGATTTTGTTTCCAGTGCTAGTGCACTGGATGTTGGCCATGGCCCTGTCAAGACTCTTTTCTTGAGCCTAATTTTGTGTCTTGTGCCCATGACACCCTGTGAAGCTATGTTATATTGGCTCCACACCGGTGCTTTGGTGTCCTATCATGGTGGCACTATCGTTGGCCATGGCCCTGTCAGGAATCTTTTTCTTGAGCTCGATTTTGTTCCCAGTGCTGGCACACTGGATTTTGGCCATGGCCGTGTCAGGACTCTTTTCATGGGCCTGATTTTGTGTCTGGTGCCCATGACACCATGTGAAACTATGTTATATTGGCCGAGTACCAACTAATTGCTGGCCACGCAGAGTACTATGTGCTTTGTGGACGTGGCGTCCCATCGTAAAGGTTGCTATGGGGTGCCGTACAGAACTGGCAGTTGTACATATTGCGCATGTATTGCAAAAGTTGCATTTCTTTCAATTTTTCAATTTTTTTTCAATAATTTACCCGACTTACCGCAAAAAAAAAATACACACCCTTACCGCAAAAAAATAATTCAATTTTTTTGATAGTAATACTACAAAAAAAATTATACGCATTTACGGCAATAAAAAATTACACGACTAGACAATTTTTTTGTACACGACTTACTTTTTTCACCTCAGTGGGTTTGGAACAGGCAAGTACTCCAAAAGGTCATGGAATGGTGGTTTTCCCTTCTTGTTGCAAGTTTCACTGTTTCTGTAGTTTGAGAGGATTATTCCTGCGCTGCGGCTCCTGCGGCGCACAGGCGTAGCCCTCAATGCCAAATGCCTCCAATCTACCAACACCCGCCCTTGACCTCGCCGCATCACTGTGAGCCTTTTGAGATGCCGCCAAATCCAAAGGACGTCTCCATCACCGAAGAGTACCGCCGTAGACCAGTGCCGAGTGCCAACTGTTCCTGTGACCTCCTGGTCGCCCGGCGGTATTGCCGGACTGAATCAATTCCAGCAGCTCCCGATGGGCAGCCCTTCATGGGAGTCCGCCCTGGAGGCCTCGTGCGCACTGTCGCGTGCACCGTCGGCGTTGCTGGTTTTGCCTTTGTAGCCGACACCCTCTGTGCGGCCTGGGGCTGGAGGATGGGTGGGTACCACCCCAGCTCTTCCACAAAGGCATTGCCGGGGGGTTGTTGGTGGATGACCGCCTTTTTTTGTTTCCTGCCACGGCACGTGCCAATGCCTCAACACCACTGATCTGCTCGTTTCTCTAATTTTTTATTTGGGACTGTGGGCTCTGGCGCTCGCGGGGCATGGCCCAGTGGCTGTCGCCATCTGACCGTCCAGTGAGCATCGACTGCCCAGTGCCGACTGTGGCTGATCCGCGCACAGCCCGCGCCCCACGGGTGGGGGAACGCCCGGACTCTGGGCGCTGTGCTGCGTGTTCTGTCAACCCCCATGAGCCCCGGCCTCCCTCCTGCGCGCAGAGACAGACCAAGTGCAGCAGCGGTTTCGGAAGGTGCTTGTGCACCGCAAAGAGCATTTGGACGCCGTCGCGGGCTCGCAGGTGTACCAAGCTCTGGGGCGGAAGCTTCGCACGCTTTGTTTGGACGAGGCCAAGACCGTGTCCAGCGAACTGGAGGCGCGCCTCTCTGAATTCTTTGCTGCCTCCAGAACAAAGGTATGCGCTGTGACCCCCCCCCCCCGTTTCCGGTGCAGTGGGGCCATGCCTCTCGGCTCCGGCGTGTCAAGGGGAAACGGGGACTGGCGGACAGAGCCCGTGCTGGTCCCTAAAGTGACTCTTTTTGTGTGGGGCCTTCACGTGATGCGCCGTAGAATGTGGGATTGACGGCCGGACCCCGCGACCAATCCCCCCCCCCCTCCATTGGTCTGTGGGTGGGAGGCGGTCCCCAGCCAAGAGCGTTGCATGGGAGCAGCGCGTTCCAGTCCAGTCGGGGCGGTGGCTAAGCTGTTCACGCTTTTGATGGGGAGCCCGTGCCCAAGGCCATGCGACACTGCCCCGCGGGTCATTCCCCCGTTTCTGGGGCGCATTGGCGACATCCGCCGTCTGGTCACCGCCTCTTAGAACCGTTCCCCATCAGCTGGCGCCCCCTCGTCCCCCGTCCCTGTGCGTCCAGGCCCGCCGCCTGCGGCGCCGCAAAGAGGTGCGCTAGTCCCCCCTGGTGGTCTGCTCTATTTCTCGGAGCAGTGGTATGTCCGCTGGGCGGCTTTGTAGTGCCCTCCGCCAGGCGGGGCCGGTCGGGCCGGGCAGGTTCACGGGCACGGTCCAGCCAGACTTGGGGTTGCTGCGCCCTGTGCCCACGATGGCGGGAGCACGTCCTGCGCCCCTGGACACACGACATTGGGTCCCAAAGTGGAAGGCGGTCGGCACAGCGGAGAAGCGAGGCAGAGGGTGCACTGTAGGCCGTGTGGGGCGCTCGATGGGTGCGCACTGTGTGTGCCCAGGAGGGGCCCACTGGAGGCCCACGGGGCACAGACACAGCGTACTGTGGGCACAAGTGCCGGCGGATGTTCAAGTATCGCGGAGGCAGTCAGGGCCTGAACGCGTCCCATGTGCGCCCTTTCAGGCCCTGCATGAGGGGCAGTCGGATGGTTTGCGTGGGGCAAATGGTGACCACAATCTTTCAAACCCGGTGGTCCTCCAAATCGACCGAAGGGGCGCAGGCCTGTCACCTCAAGCCCGGGCCCAGCCCAGGGCACGACAATGTCGCCTGAGCACATCCACTGGACTAAGTCGAGCTGCATGTGGATCCAATCGCACATCCCAACGAAGCTCAAAACTGCGATGCAATGGACCAGCGACGCTAAGGCAGTGGGTGACGGCCTTCTGAGCAGAACTGAAAGTGCCCAAAGTTGTACACGCATGCAAATCAGGCACATGCTCCCCAACATCCTCATGCCCCGTTCAACGCCATCTTTTGCAGGCGATGACGTCCGAGGCCCGCATACTGGCCATTCGGCGGGCCCTCAGTGGGGGCGCCGGGGCCAATCTCAAGGCCGTCTTCTTCACTGAGACGTTCTTAGGGGGCCTGCAAAAGACACTTGCAGACGGCCTCAACAAACTCATGGCGGACCAAGGCGCTCAGTTGCGGCGGGCATTGGCCGACGTTTTTCCAGTGGCCCCGATGTTTCGGCGGTGGCTTGACACACATTTCTACGCGGAACTGCAAGCCATCCCATTAGTGGAACAATGCCGACTCATGGGGTGGGTCTGTGAGAGTACCAGTGCGAGGTCTGCAAGAGTGTGGTCTGTGTCAAGCTGTTAATTGGGAGTGAGGTGCAACGTTCTGCTTTGCAATTCCACTGAAAGGAATAGAATGGATGGTTTGCATTTGCACCTGGGCTAAGTGATGGGGCGCTTTGTATGCTGTAAGTCGAGCATTTGTTTTTTTTTTTGCTTGCTGTTATGCAAGTAATCTTGTAAGATCAGCATATTGCGAGTAGTTTCACTAAAAATATTTGCATGACGGCGCCACAAAAAGACTAGCTGTACAGCAAAAAAAAACACCCCAAAGAGAGGCCTTTGGATCAAGCGCGTATTTTAGGGTCATTTGCTAGGCACACCCCAAGGTATTATATCGATTGTCTAAAGCCTTGTAAAATCCTCATTTTGGGAGACAAAATTATCCTGCGATGAATTTTCTGGGTTTGACCCCTCTCACCCCTGTTCCTGGGTACCACCTTTTGGGGGTGGTGTGTGTGGAGGGGAGGGGGGGGGGGGTTCGGCCTATACCTGCCACTGTGTCTTGATTGAGACCTAGGTCCCATTCCACTTCTTTCCTCCATATGGACCCCCTAGCCACTGATGGGGGTCCTGGGTGCCATCTCCATCTTTCCAAGATCAGCCCCCTATTGGGCCCCAAGGATGATGACTTGGCCATTTGCAGGCAGGCATGGGTTAGCTCGAAAATCACCATGCAGAGGTTGTTAGATCAAAGCCACGCACAAGCCGTGCCCCCTAACGGGCACATCTCACAAACCATCTAAATGTGCAGGTATCCCGGTGTTTGGTGTTGCTCAATTTGTCGGAGCATTGAGACCAAAAGAAATGGCTTGGTTGTCTGTAGCCAAAGCATTCAAACAGCATTGAATGGCTTGTTTGTCCCTAGGTCATGATCCAACATTTGTTTTTTGTAGCAAATATTCTAATTTAAAGCAGCACCAATTAATGTCATTGACCAAGAGAACTACAATTTGGACCCCTTTCCCGGTATTGCTGCACGTTCACCAACTCACTTTCCATGTAGCATATTGATCACTTCTTCTTGCAATTGTCTTGTGCCCTCACATTTCCCCTGCATGTTGGTAGGGTTTGCCCACTTTTGCCATCGTATGTTTGTAGAACATGCGAACAATGAAGCATCAGGAGACCTGATTTATTCTGTGAACACCGATGGGTTTGGTGGAAGGCTCATGCGGCACACTAGCCAAGAAGTCATGGTACCATTTGTGGGTGATGACAAGCTACTATTCTTGTAGGCAGTTGCACATGACGTGCAACAAAAAATCACCTCGAAGAGAGGTTGTTAGATCAAGCACAGGCGCGAGCGTCGTATACCCACCTTTTTTGGGGTCGTTAGCGTAGCATATCCCAATATATGGTTTCTGACATCTAACCCCTGTAAAATCATCATTTTTAGAACCAAAAATGATCCCCCAATGATTTTTTTTGGATTTTGACCCCCGTACGCCCCCCCCCCCCCCCGCCCCGCACCTCAATACCCCCTTTGTTTGGGGGAGGGGGTGGGGTGGGGTCAAAACTTCTTTGCATATTGTGGCCGCTGTGTGTGTAATTGGACCTGGGTCTTGAAGAACTTTTTTCTTGTATCTGGACCCCCTGACCCATGGCGGGGTCCCAGATCCCAACTCAAGGTAACCCCAGTAGGCCCCCCCATATGTCGAAAAAAAGACCTCCCCTTTTTTGGGTCAAAAATCATGAATCTTTTGGTTTTTCCCGATTTTGAGCCGAAAAAGTGTTTCTGGGTCGCGACTCCATGGGGTTTGTATGGGGCGAGGACAGCGCTTGTGTGCACTTTCTGCACTTTTCAGCCATTTTTGCTATTTTAGCGGTTTTGGCGACCTCTGTGACCCTCTGGCACCCACTCTGAGGGGTGTGAGTGGGGATGTTGTGACACTATGTGCCTACTAGGATACGAAAGGCTGTTTTTGGCAGTCTCTAGCCCCGCCAAAGGGCGGTCAAAACCTGTGCCAAAGACGCGAAATGACTGTTTCCACCAATAATGGCTTACATGAGTGAATGGGCCGGTGCACAACCTCCTTATGCAGTTTTTCACGCTGGACAGCTCAAGAATCGAAGTTTTTGAAACTTATTTTTTTTGATGTTGTGATCTCCTACAATAACTATCCAAGGTATGTAAAGCATGGTTTAGGCCGTATTTACGTTTTTTCCACCTTATTTGGGTATTGGGTGCGGGAGGGGGCGGGGTCCTGCACGGGATTGGTACACAACCTGCTTATGCGGTTTTTCACCCTCAGCAGCTCAAAAATCGAAGTTTTGTAATTTTTTTTTATACCGTGATCACCTAAAATGACCATCCACGGTATGTAAAGCATGTTTTAGGCATTTATGTGTTATTTACCCTATTTGGGTATTGGGCGCGCGGCTGGGGGTGGGGGGATGGGGGGGGCTCCCAAGGGATTGGTGCACAACTTGCTTCTGCAGTTTTTCACCCGGGGTAGCTCAAAAACTGAAGTTTCCGAAACTTATGTTTTTGATACTTTGATCACCTAAAATGACCATCCAAGTTATGTAAGGCATGTCTCAAGCTGTATTCATATGTTTTTCACCCCATTTGCGATTGGGTCCGGGCTGGGGGGGGTCAAATGGGATTGGTACACAACTTGCTTATGCAGTTTTTCTGCCTGTACAGCTCCAAAATTGCAGTTTCTGAAACTTATTTTTTTTGATATTTTGATCACCTACAGTGACCATGCAAGGTATGTAAAGCATGTTTTAGCCTGTATTTATGTAGTTTTTAGGCTATTTTGGGTGTGTGTTGCTTGGGGTAGATTCTCTGCAAGGTGGACTTGCGGAAGGCAATAGATTTTCGGAACCTTACTTTTTTGATATCCTGATCACCCAACATGACCATCCAAGATATCTAAAGCACGTATTAGGTTGTATGTATGTGTTTTTCACCTTTTTGGGGGATCGGGTGGGGGGGGGTGTCCCAAGGGATTGGCACACAACCTGCTTATGCAATTTTTCACCTCGGACAGGTCAAAAGTCGAAGTTTTCGAAACTTTTTTTTGGATATCCTGGTCACCTACAATGACCATCCAAGGTATGTAAAGCATGTTTTCGGTAGTATTTACGAATTTTTCACTTTATTTGGGTATTGGGTGCCGGGGGGGGGGGTCAAACGGGAGTGGTGCACATTCTCTTTGTGCAGTTTTCCAGAATTGAGCAGCTCCAAAATTCGAAGTTTTCGAAACTTTTTTTTTGATACCCTGATCACCTAAAATGACCATCGAAAGTATGTAAAGCATGTTTTAAACTGTGTTTCTGTGTTTTTCACCTTATTTGGATATTGGGCGCCGGGGGGCGGGGGGGGGGGGGGGCTCCCAAGGGGTTGGTACACCAACGGTTTTTCACCCTCGACAGCTCAACAATCGAAGTTTTTGAAAAATATTTTTTTGATGATGTGATCACTGAAAGTGACCATCCAAGGCATGTACAGCATGTTTTAGGCCATATCCATGTACTCTTCCCCCTATTTGGGTATTGGGTGCCGGGGGGGGTTCTCCCAAGGTACTGGTGCACCACCTTGGGGGGGGGTTCTCCCAAGGTACTGGTGCACCACCTACTGATGCTCCTGTTCACCTTGGACAGCTCAAAAATCGAATTTTTCGAAACCTTTTTTTTTTTTGATATTGTGATCCCCTACAATCCGCATCGAAGGTATGTAAACCATTTTTAAGGCTGCATTTCTGTGTTTCTCACTCCATTTGGGTATTGGGCGGCGTGGAGGCCGGAGGGGGGGGGGGGGGGCTCCCAAGGGATTGGTACACAACCTGCTGATGCAATTTTTCACCCTTGACAACTCAAAAATCGAAGTTTTCGAAACTTATTTTTTTGATATCCTGATTACGTCAAATGAACATTGAAGGTATGTGCAGCATGTTTTAGGCTGTGATTCTGTGGTTTTCACCTTATTTGGATATTGGGTGTGGGGGGGGGTCTCCCAAGGGATTGGTGCACAACCTGCTTATGCGGTTTGTCACCCTTGAGAGCTCAAAAATCAAATTATTCGAACCTTGGTTTCTTGATCACGTAAAACGACCATCCAAGGTATATAAAGCATGTGTTAGGCCGTATTGATGTGTTTTTCAACCTATTTTGGTATTGGCGGGGGTCAAACGCGATTGGTACACAACCTGCGGATGCAGCTTTTCACCCTGGATAGCTCCAAAATCGAAGTCACCTCGAAGAGAGGTTGTGAGATCAAGCACAGGCGCGAGCGTCGTATACCCACCATTTTTTGGGGTCGTTCGCGTAGCATACCCCAATGTATGGTTTCTGATGTCCAGCCCCTTGTAAAATCATCATTTTAGGACCAAAAATGATCCCCCAATGATTTTCTTGGAATTTGACTCCCGCACCTGGGTACCCCTTTTTTAGGGGGGGGGGTCAAAACTTCTTTGCGTATTGTGGCCGCTGTGTGTGTATTTGGACCAGACGGCCAATTTTTTGACGCATGGCCGGATATTGCCAGGTGCCTCGGCATTAGGCCGAGCACGGCCAAGTACAAGGCAATCACGAACATGTGGGACCTGCTGCAGGCCCTCTATTGTACATATCAGGGCCCTAACCCATTGAACCGTGCTGCCGTGGCCCGTGATTTCCGTCGCCACTGTACTGTCCCAACAGCATCATGGTATCTACTGAGCCTTGAGCATGATGTAGATACCATGATGCAGAACATTAAGCCATTTGGGTTTGCCATGTTCTCGGGTGACATTTCGGAAAGCATCAACCGCTTTCTGAAACATGGTCACAACGAGCACAGCAACCGGGGGGGGGGGGTGTCGGGTGGAGGGGGTGGACGAGGTGTCGGGTCGTCAGAGGTCGGCCATCCACAGGGAGGCCAATGTGCAAGCACAGTGCATGACATGGTTGTTTGCATACTTTGACGTGTCGTGGGTTGTGCATGGGGGGCCGCGGTCGCAAGTGCCATGCTCGTGCAGGGATGCCATGGAGGTAAGGAGGGGCCAGGGCCACATGCAGGCTTCCTTGAAACAGAATATTGACCAACAAGATGGCATCGCAGGAGTTGATGGACGAGCTGCTCCGCCGAGTCTATTGTCTTGTTGTGCGTTTTAGCGCTGATCTAGGGAATTGTTCCAGTCTTGATCTAGGCAGCACGATCGGTCGCTAGAACGTCACTAGAATGCCGCTAGAACGGTTGCCTGGAACGCCGCTAGAACGCTCCTGTGATTCCTATAGAATGCGGCGACCCAGGCGCTGATTGCGCAGGTGATGGCGGCGAAGGCCAAGCCACACCCCCTCGCCAAGCCCAAGGCCAAGCCCCAGCCCCAACCCCAAGCCCCACCTCCACCATTGCCACCCCTTGACCCGTTGGCCGCCAAAGAAGTCGGCGGCGGCGGCCTCGGCGGAGGACCTGGAGGTGGAGCAAATGCGGGGGGGGCTCAAAGGGCTCTCGGCTTTCCTCGCAGCCTCCAAGGGGGCCAAGGCCAAGCTGGAGGCCAAGGTCTCCCAATGGGAGACCAAGCTGGCCGAGGTGCGGGCGATGGGGGATGAGGAGAGGATCCTCATGGCGGAAGATACTCTCCGCAAGGCGAAGGCCAAGGTGGCGGAGAAGTAGGAGGCGATTGAGGCGCTCGATCGCAGCGTGCGGAGGACGGAGCTGGTGTTGGCGAGGACGGTGGAGAAGGTGAAGGAGGAGGAGGAGTACGAGGTGCCGGAGGTGGAAGTGGAGGCGGAGGAGATGGAGGAGGGCATGGTGAAGGAGGAGGTGGAGGCGAAGGTGGTGGAGGAGACGCCGGCGGGGGTGGGTGGGAAGCCAATGGCTGAGGGGGTTGATGGGGTCGAGGGATGCGGGGGCCATCCAGGACCTGTCATGGGACCCGTCTGTCCTGGCTGGCCCCGACCCCCCAAACCTGGACACCCCCCTCCTCGTCGCCCCGGAGAGTCCGGTCTGGACTCTCCGGTTTTTGTTGCAGCGCGTGCACCACCTGCTGTTGGGAGCAGGGCGGTGGGTATGGGTGGACAAGGGGGGGGTGGTCTACCTGGATAGGCCCCTACGCCTAGGGGTGGTCAACGGGTGGTGGAGGTGGCAACCTGAGTTGCCGGGGCCTGGGGAAGAGATGGGGGGAGGTGCGCCCCCCCCCCCTCCCGAAATGGGGGTGAAGATGTTCGAGTTGGCGCAAACCAACCTCTTCACCGCCGAGAGGAAAAAGGGGGGGGCCACCCACTGGCCATTCGTCGCCAACTGCTGGCAGGGGCTGGGCTTGGGGGGGATTGAGTATGCGGGGAAGGCCTTGACCTGGACGCGGACCCGGTCGGTGCTGATGGACTTCGGGGGTTTCAACCCGGAGGCGGCGAACCAGGGGGCGCATGCCTGGGTGGTGCACGGCATCGCTTCCCGGCCCAAGTCCAAGCCCAAGCCCGCCGCAACCCCCGCTGGGGGCCCCCCGTAGCCGCACCCCCCAAACCCGCGGGACGCCTTCGCCAAGGCCCTGGGGGCCATCTCCCTACCCTGGACCGCCAAGGCACGGTGTGTTGATTGTGTTCTAGCGTTGATCTAACGAACCGTTCTAGCGTTGATCTAGCCACCGCCGTGCCGCCGCCGCTAGAACGTCGCTAGAACGCCGCTACAACAATTGCCTACAACGCCGCTAGAACGCACCTGCATTATGTTTCTGTCCTCAGGTTGTCAACGTGCAGACGTTTGGAGCCGACCCCCGCGGGGTGCGCGTGGAGTGGCGCAATGGCGGAGGCCGGACGCGTCTCGTGGGGGTCACCGAGTTGGGCCGGATGATGGGGACGGACCCCAATTTGGCCCTCTCGGTGCTGGCGGGTTTGGGTAGCCGGGAAGCGGGCAGGAGTGCGGGGGGCATGGACCCGCAGCGCAAGGGTTGGGGGAGGTTGCAGCACCGGGCGGAGGAGACCAGCAGCAGCAGCAGCAGCAGCAACAGCAGCAGCAGCAACACCAGCAGCGGGGGGAGGACACCCCCCCCCAAGGTCCCCAAGAAAAAACCCCACTTCGAGAGTAGCGAGGAAGACATTCCCCCCTCCAAGCCCAGCAGAGCAAGCCCAAGGCCAAGGCCAAGCCCCAGGGCAAGGGCAAGGGCAAAGCCCCCCCCCCCCCCAAACCCCAAGCCCCCCCGTTGCAAGATAGGGGCCGGGACCCCTATGGGAATGTGCCGGGTGTGGGGGACACCCGGTATGTCCCTTGGGCGGAGGGGGGTAATGGGGGGACCGCTAGCCAAGTGACGGTGTTGGGGGATTGGGATGAGGAGTTGGACCCGGGTGAGTGGTGGGTGGTGTCGCAGGGGTCCAATGGGGAGGGGGGGAAGAAGGGGAAGAAGGGGAAGAAGAGGAAGTGGGGGAAAGAGGAGGGCACCTTCCGGGTGCCGGGGGAGCTTCTCTTCCGCACCCGGGAGGAGGCGGAGGCCCACCTCCGGGAGTGTGTTCAGGCCATTCACATGGTGGGGCTGCTGACATGGGGGGCTTTCTGACATGGTGGAGCGGCTCACATGGTTTGATTGGTGACATGGTGGGGCTGCTGACATGGTATGATTGTTGATGTAGTGGTGGTGATGACATGGTAGGGGTGCTGACATGTTGGGGCTCCTAACATGGTGGGGTTTGCTGACATGGTGGGCTTGTTGACGTGGTTCGGTGGCTAGATGGTGGGGTTGTTGACATGGTAGGGCTGCAGACCTCGTAGGTCGTGGTAGGGTTGTTGACATGGTGGGGCTACTTGCATGCTGCGGCTGTTGATATGGTGAGTCTCCTACCATGGTTGGGATGTTGACATGGTGGGCCTGCTGCGGCGGTGGGGCGGTTGACATGGGGGGCCTGCTGCGGTGGTGCGGCTTGCAAATCATCTGGCCCTTGATTTCTTGGGGCTGCTGACGTGGTTGTTGCTGCCATGGTGGGGTTACCGACGTGGTGGGGTTGCTGGCATGGTGGGTCTACTAAATGGTCGGGCTGCTGCCATGGTCTTCGTGCTAACATATTGGTGCTGATGACATGGTAGGGCTGCTGTCATGGTGGGGTTGCTATCATGGTTGGGCCGGCAACTGGTGGGGCTGGCGACATTGAGGGGCTATTGAATGGTGGGGCTACTTACATGGTGGTGGTGCTGACATGGCGTGATTGCTGACATAGAGGGGTCGTTACCATGGTATGACTATTGACATGGCTCGGATGCTGACATAATGGACACGTGACATGGTGGGGCTGATGACTTAACATGGTGTGGTTGGTGACCTGGTATGATTGCGGACCCGCCGGGACTACAGCCATAGTATGGTTGCTGGCATAGTGGGGCCAAATAATGGTAGGGCTGCTGACATGGGGGGCTTGCTGACATGGTGTAGCGGCTCACATGATCTAGCTGCTAACATGGTGGGGTTGCATACATGGCGGAGCGGCTCACATGGTTTGGCTGGTGTCATGGTGGGGATCCTGGCATGGGATGATTGTTGATGTAGTTGCGTTGATGACATGGTAGGGGTGCTGACATGTTGGGGTTCCTAACATGGTGCGGTTGCTGACATGGTGGGCATATTGACATGGTGCGGTGGCTGGATGCTTGGATTCTTGACATGGTGGGATTGGAGATGTGGCAGCTGCTGACATGGTGGGGTTGCTGAAATGTGCAGCGGCTCACATGGTTCAGCTGGTGTCATGGTGGGGATCCGGGGTTGTTGACATGGTTGGGTTGGAGATGTGGCAGCTGGTGACATGGTGGGGTCGCTGATATGGTCAAGCGGCTCACATGGTTTGGCTGGTGTCATGGTGGGGATTGTTACATGGGATGACTGTTGTTATAATCGCGCTGATGTTGGGGCTCCTAGGATGCCGGGGTTGCTGTTGTGTTCGGGCCATTCACATGGTGGGGCTGCTGACATGGGGGGCTTGCTGACATGGTGGAGCGGCTCACATGGTTTGATTGGTGACATGGTGGGGCTGCTGTCATGGTATGATTGTTGATGTAGTGGTGGTGATGACATGGTAGGGCTGCTGACATGTTCGGGCACCTAACATGGTGGGGTTGCTGACCTGGTGGGCTTGTTGACATGGTTCGGTGGCTAGATGGTGGGGTTGTTGACATGGTAGGGCTGCAGACCTCGTAGGTCGTGGTAGGGTTGTTGACATGGTGGGGCTACTTGCATGCTGCGGCTGTTGACATTGTAGCGCTGCTAACACGGTGAGTCTCCTACCATGGTTGGGATGTCGACATGGTAGGCTTAGTGTTGTGGTGGGGCTGTTGACATGGTGGGCCTGCTGCGGTGGTGCGGCTTGCGAATCATCTGGCCCTTGATTTCTTGGGGCTGCTAACTTGGTTGCTGCTGGCATGGTGGGGTTACCGACGTGGTGGGGTTGCTGGCATGGTGGGTCTACTAGATGGTCGGGCTGCTGCCATGGTCTTCGTGCTAACATATTGGTGCTGATGACATGGTAGGGCTGCTGTCATGGTGGGGTTGCTATCATGGTTGGGCCGGCAAATGGTGGGGCTGGCGACATTGAGGGGCTGTTGAATGGTGGGGGTACTTACATGGTGGTGGTGCTGACATGGCATGATTGCTGACATAGAGGGGTCGTTACCATGGTATGCCTGTTGACATGGCTCGGATGCTAACATAATGGACACGTGACATGGTGGGGCTGCTGACATGGTGGGGTCGGTGACATGGTGTGGTTGGTGACCTAGTATGATTGCTTACCCGCCGGGACTACAGCCATGGTATGGTAGCTGGCATAGTGGGGCCAATCACATGGTAGGGCTGCTGACATGGGGGGCTTGCTGACATGGTGTAGCGGCTCACATGCTTTGAATGGTGATATGGTGGGGTTGCTAGCATGGTATGATTGTTGATATAGTGGCACCGATGACATGGTTGGGCTACCGACAGGTTGGGGCTTGTAACATGGTGGGGTTGCTGACACGGTGGGCCTATTGACATGGTGCGGTGACTGGATGCTGGGGTTGTTGAAGTCGTGGAGTTGGAGACGTGGCAGACTGCTGACATGGTGGGGTTGCTGACATGGTGGAGCGGCTCACATGGTTTGGCTGGTGTCATGGTGGGGATCCTGGCATGGGATGATTGTTGATATAGTTGCGCTGATGACATGGTACGGGTGCTGACATGTTGGGGTTCCTAACATGGTGGGGTTGCTGACATGGTGGACATATTGACATGGTGCGGTGGCTGGATGCTGGGGTTGTTGACATGGTGGGATTGGAGATGTGGCAGCTGCTGACATGGTGGGGTTGCTGACATGTGAAGCGGCTCACATGGTTCAGCTGGTGTCATGGTGGGGATCTGGGGTTGTTGACATGGTGGGGTTGGAGATGTGGCAGCCGGTGACATGGTGGGATCGCTGACATGGTCAAGCGGCTCACATGGTTTGGCTGGTGTCATGGTGGGGATCGGGACATTAGATGATTGTTGTTATAATCGCGCTGATGACATGTTAGGGGTGCTGACATGTTGGGGCTCCTAGGATGCCGGGGTTGCTGTTGTGTTCGGGCCATTCACATGGTGGGGCTGCTGACATGGGGGGCTTGTTGACATGGTGGAGCGGCTCACATGGTTTGATTGGTGACATGGTGGGGCTGCTGACATGGTATGATTGTTGATGTAGTGGTGGTGATGACATGGTAGGGCTGCCTACATGGTTGGGCTGGTGACACCGTGGGGTTGGTGACATGATGGGGTTGCTAAGTGGTGTCGCTATTGACCTGGTGGGGCTGCCGACATGGCATATTTACTAACATGCTGGGGCTGCTGTTATGGTATGACTAATTTTCGGGCTGATGACATGGTAGCGTTGCTGACATGCTGGGGTTACCGATATCGTGGGCCGCTGAAATGGTGGGGCTACTAACATGGCGGTGCTGCTGACATGGTAGGGCATCTCACATGGATGGGGCACAGCCATGGTGGGGTTGCTGACATGGTGTGGCTGCTGTCATGGCAGGGCTGCTAACGTGGTGGGGCTGCGGCCATTCTGGGACTGCTAACATGGCGGGTCTCCTCACATGGTGGGCTTGCTGATATGGTTGGGTAGTTGACATGGTGGAGGCATTCACAGTCTTTTCTGTGGACCCAACCCTCCGTCGCTATTGACCCTTAATCTTTTAACAAGGCCAGTGTGGGTTGCATTGCAGCCACCTGCATCGGGGTCGCGTCCTCTTCTCCGCCATCCCTCCCCTAGGCTGCCCCCAATGAGGGTGGGTGGAGGTAGGGCAGCTAACGTGTCGGGGCTATTGACATGGTGGGGTTGCTGGCTTAGTACGATTGTTGACATGGTGGGGCTGCTGACACGGCCTAGCTGCTGACAACACCTTTTTGTACTTAACATATTTGAAAAGGAATGGTAGAAGTACCATTTTGGTGCAGAGCGTCTGTCGTGAACACGAAGGAAAGGGCAAAAAGGGGCTGAATATGGCCATTTTCCAAGCACCTTTTTCGCCAACAGCCCAGTTTGGGCAGCCAAAGGGGCAAAATTTGCTCATTGAATGACAAACGATCTGGAAGAGTGGTCCAATTTAGAAACACTTTGTTGGAGGCATGGGTGTTTGGCTGGGGCTTGTTGCTTGCCCGCTTGCTTGTTCTTTGCATGCAGATGATGATCACGTCAGGGGGACCTCAATGATTCTCATTATTAATATTGGTTATGTAAACCTGACCATACTCGGTACTTGATTATGTACTCAGTTTTACCCTTTTACCCAATATCATTAGTGGCAGCGTCGCAGCACAAGACGCGAGACCCACAGTGAGTTTTCAGGGTTTTTAATGCCACCAACATACTCCTTGCATTCTCTGAGCAATCAAACTGCTGTGGAAGTGCCTGTTTTTTCCCGGTATTTCTTGTGGTGCTGCATGTGAGGTTTTTGTGGCAATGAGGAGCCATATTAGGTGTGACCCACTAACCCCCTAACGCTAAACCTAACCCCCCTTGGATCGGGGGTAAAAAAGATGGGGTTGTCATTCAGTGTGTGTGGGGGGGGTGTACAACATGGTGCGCCGTCCTTGTGTCATGCCTCAAATATGGTGCTGTGCAGCGCGCTGTGCAGTATCAGGTAACCAAGGGCCCTTGGTTGCTTCACAGTGCATCTACATGTCCACTCAGTTTCGATGACGACGCATACAAGGCAGTCCAGGGGGTCAGTAACTTGTACACGCAGTTGACCATTCCGGGAAATGCGACCACCCTGTCAGTCTTGTTGCAGAACCTGAAGGTACTTGCTGCTGAGTCTTTGTACTCATGCGTCTGTGCGCCTGCTTCCGTGCATGGGTTTGCGTTGCATTTGTCCTCCCATTAAAGTCGTTGCACACAAAGTACAACGTCCTTGTGACTTCATCAAACAATTGTTTTGTACACATTGACATGCTGGCATACCTCTAATGCGTTAGCCATTGGACACGCGGATTCGAGCCCCAGGTGGGGCACAAATACTGGCGCAAGCTGTGCTGCAAGGTCCCGGAAGCTGCTTAAAGGCAGGCCGAATGGCACTCATTTGTGTGCTGGTACTTGGAGATTGCCAGGGTGCCCTACTTACATGTACCATCGAACGACGCATACAGCAACATGCACTCACAGCCATCTTCGTACTCAACCGCAATTCAAGGAGCCCACGGAACGCATGTGCATGAAGTACCATGAAGTACCCTGGACTCTCCGTCGCAGTTCTCCGCTCTGCCTTTTGTCCTGCAGCAACGTATCGCACAGTTGTATAAGAAGGTACTGGACCAGCTCCACAGAGATTGTGTATCGCTCATCACAAACTCACTGCCGGGGCCAAGCACAGTTGTGGGTAGGAATTTGCTGATGGAGCTGCCCAAAATATACGAGCGTTGTGTGCAAGCTGAGACAGGTGCGCTGTCTGCCTGTCGATTCGGCTTTTGTCTTTTTGTACGTCACTTCTCCACGTTTGAGCCAAGTGTTTCTCGGAATGGGCCAAACATTCAGAACACCAGAGGTCAATTCAACAGCCAAACCGATCCATGAAGACCAGCAGTGGACCGATGGGTGGGGGTACGGTCAGGCAGTGCATTCCTGTGTGTGCGCGTGCGCTTGTGTGTTTCAGCCGGGTCTTGTACTCGTATATGTACACGTGCATCATTACATTTGTCGTTCGTGTATCATGTCTTTGTTTGTGAGCCCAGAGTTCCTTCGTTGCTGGTCTGCGTCTGAGGGTGTGGGCCTGCATTTGGGTTTGGGTGTGGGTGTGGATGTGGGCGCTGCTTATGTGTATGAGGATGTTTCGTATGCCTCTCTGGATTTACGTTGCTCTGTTGCGAGTACTGCGATGTAAAGTGGCCCATGTTCGTGTTTACACAATTCTGGCGTTGTCATCCCCAGAACACAAGAGCAGCACGAATGCGGAGGACAGGAAGGCGCTGCTGACATCATTTCTGGACCGCATGGAAGCTCTCAACAAACTGTGCAGCAGCTCTTGCCATGGAATGCCTGATGCACCATCCTCAGCCATTGCATCCCACCCGTCTACGCATGGAGAGCCTAAGGTGCATCTTGTGGAGGGGGCGTCACAGCTGCACTGTCTGTCCGGTGCACATGGCCACCTTCCACGCTGCATGCCAGCAGAGCACACCCAGCCAGTCAACAGCAGTGCAGCCGGCCAACGGACCTTTCTTCCTTGTAGATCAAGGCTAAATGCCCCGACAACCACGTTCACAACCGATGGGCAAACTAAGGCCCAGAGGGGCGAGAGACACATGAGGTATTTGTGCAGCAGCACACATAGTATGGGCCCCTGAGCCCGGCTCAGACGGATGTCTGGACGTCATACACACCGAGTTGTTATCAGGAAGGGGGGGAGGCAGAACAGGCTTGCGTCCCTGACCATGTGATGCAAAGTGCTTCGTTGCAGGCTATTGTACTTGCCTGACGAAAAAGTATCGCGTTTTGGGGGGTGTGTAGTCGATGGTGCGCAAATCTTGTGAATAGCCCGACGAATCGTCTGAACGAAAGCCGTGGGCCAAGCCCTATAGAAGAGAAATGAGAGGCTAGTGTGTATTTAACCAGCTGCATGTTGCCATGTTCCTATGTCCGTTCGGCAGGTTCAGCCTCAGCATGTGCTGCTGCATCAGCTGAAGCATTTGGGTGTGCAGTCGCTGGACAAACATTTTGGTGCCCGAGTGACGGAGCTGGCGTCAGAGTTTCAGCTGACGATTCTGCGGCCTCTGCATTTTGGAGGTGTGTTGCTTCTATATCTTCTATATCTTGCTTGCGGGCACGCTCACTGGGCTGGTGGACCTGATGAAGTTTTCAAACGCTCTTTCAGGTCTAGGCTAGCCGTACTGGGTCTGTAGTGAACTTTTTGTCTGAAAACATTTCCCTCAATTTTTGAAACTGAGTAAAAATTTTTGCTATCATATTTTACTTCGTTTTACTGTATTTTCTGTTTACTCAGTTTCGGAACTACTCAGTGTCGACATTGAGCCAAAAATTTTTTTTAACTCAGTCTTGTCAGAACTGAGCAAAATTTCGTTCTCAGTTTCTGAATTAAAAGGTTTCAAACAGAAAAAAAACATGTTTCTACTCGGTTTTGTACCAAATAGCAAGCCTTTTTTGCCGTGCCTCGCCGCACTTGGGACCTGAAATGGCCGGGTTTATCCAGCCTTTTTGATCGCCTCCCTCTTTGGGGATAGCAGGGGTTATGTCGCCATTGTTCAGTCCTCCCGCTTTGGGGCCCAACAACAGGGCTTATGTAACCTTTTTGATTCCTCCACACTGTCCACGTTGTCTGCCCCAACCTGTTCCGCTGACAGCAATGTTCTCTTTGCATTCTTTCTTCCCAACTTTGCCCTCTGAGGAAGCAATTAGACGGCAGTGACAGCATTTGCAGCGAGCTGATGCTGAGGGGATTTGCTGCAAGTTGGGTTCACAGATCTTAATTCTCTAGACGTCCGTGCTACTCTATGTTGGCAAGCTTTGTTTGTGCATGGAAAACATTTTTTTCATCGGGTGGACCACTGCAAGACAGGTGAGGTGATGAATCTGGTCTTTGCAGGATTTGAACCAAGAATCTTCAATTTGCCAGCACTGACCACTCGAGTATTGCCTTGGCCAGACATACTAGTGCTCAAGGACCATATCCAAACTGAGGGGTATTTTTTCCCCCAAACAGCAGTGAGCATACATTATCAAACGCAACATGGCAGTTGGACAAAAATTCATCGCAAAGAAAAAATTTAGGGGCTCAATGCACAGATTTCAGCTCACAAATTGAAAGCAATTGCAATTTTTTTTTGGGCTGTTTACTGGCAAAAACAAAGTTTTTGCGAAATATTAGTTGTTTGCATTTTCACAAAATATTCGTGTTTTAGAAATATTTGTGTTTTTACGGTAATGGGTGTGGCCACGGGGGGGGGGGGAAGGGCCGGCCAGGCCCGGTCCTTGTATGCGACACCCCCCAGCCCCCCCCCCTGGGTTTTGAGAGACAGTGGTGTCGGGGCCATGGCGCCGAAGTTCTTTTGTGCATGCTTCTCTTTCATCAAACCGTCCATGTTTTGAGCACCAAATTAGCAAGAAGAGGCGCTAAACAAATGTCGTTTGTTGCGAGGTGAAGATCACCACAACCACTTTGGACACACCTGCCCATCTGCAGCCCTGCTTCACAATCAGCAGCTTCCCCAAACCCGCCGCAGACACACATCCCGCCTAGAGGTATGCATGTGGTAGTCGTGGGTCGTGCGTAGGCCCCGCCACCTTGGGAACCCCCCCCCCCACAGCCGACCCCCCCCCCCCCCCACACCCGGTGACCTGGCACCACTATAAAGACCGTTAGGATGGTAGCTAGCGGGACGGATCGCGTATGCACTGCCAACACGAGAGGACGAGAATGAGGGTGGCGCACTAGGTGCCAGCCTCGTCCCGCGAGCGAGAAGGCTGGACAAGACAGGGCAGTCCAGCGACTGGCGCCCAGTTTGTGCCTCATAGATGTGGCTGTCAAGCGCTCTGACGGACTGGCGACAAGAGTTTGAGACCCTGGTGCCATGGCATTGTGCCGCCACTGCGACACGAGGGCAGACTCAAGGAGCAAGCGTACAAAGCGCACAGTGGAGAACAGTGGAGAACAATGGAAATCAGGCGTACAGCAGCAGAGGCCGTGGCAAAGGCCGTGCTGTAGCAGGGCTGCGCTCGGGACCGTTGAGCTTGTTGAGTTGTGGCCGGCTACATGCAAGGGGGTGCACGGCCGACAACAGGTGTGGCGGGACTGAGGTGCCGGGACAGAGTAGCGCCGGCGGCAGGGCGGCCATCGTCATCACTACGGGTATAGAGAGCAACGGACAGGAACCTGAGATAAGAGGCCGCGACGGTACAATAGTGGCCGCCCAAACAGAGCGCCTCACAGTGGGCAAGGGAGGGCATAGTGTAGATTGAGCACAACCCCACAGTTCCTTTGTGGAGAACCACCGTGACACCATGGCACATACCCCCATCCGCAACTTGATGCCGGTAGCCGTGTGTGACGGCCAAGAAGTGGACGTGGGGACGCTCCCCCAAGGGGTACAATGGAAGCATGTGAGTGTGGCGGACGTCATCCACATCGATGATGTGTATACGACGCCGGACGCCGAACCCGCAGGGGTCGTGGATGGGGCAGTCACCAAGTGGATGGACTGCTCCGTGTGCGCTGATGTGACGCTGACATCGGGAGCCCCAGCAACAGAATTCCTGGCGGCATTTTTCATGCAAGACAAGCTCCTATGGGTGTCGCTCACGATGAGGAACCTCTCCGACACACAAACGGCGGCAATACGCGCAGTACCAGGCATGGAGAGAGCCCACATCTAGTCGGCCAAGGATGTGAGAGCTGAGCTCCAGGCGTACGTGACGGCCGACCCCAGAGGTGGCAGGAAATCAAGGGCCACATGGCAAACGCCTTGCCCCCATCAGCCGACCCCTTCAGGAAGAAGCTACGGGCATCAACGTGGGAGGACAACAAGCTGCTCGTTGCCGGGACGGGGCACTATCCGCCCACCAAGGGCATGACCGTGGAAGGACAAAAGACTATGATCATGGTGGCCATCCACGCGGCGACAGCTCGCCTCCAAGGTAGAGACCGGGTGTCCCTCAGGCAATCAGCAATCGCGTGGAGCAGGGAGAGCCTCGTCGAGCAAGAAGCGGCGCCGGAGGAGGAACGCCTAGACCCGGACGCAAGGCGGAGGCTTTTCACCACGGCCCTAGCCTCCACGGGAGGAAGAGTCGTAGCTCGCGCGCCCGACGGCGGCCGACAGCCCGGAGCGGCCCTGCCGAAGCCACGTGACGCAAGATCGCCGAGGACAGCTTGGAGGCAGGCGCGGAGGCCCGAGAATGGGCGCGCCGGAAGATCCGGGACACAGCGGCAGCTCCCGCAGAGCTACACATAGCGGCTGAGCTGGGAGAGGAGTGGATTGACGTCGTGCTCGATGGCGAGGAGCCGTTGCCAGCAGACTTGCTGCCAGCGATCAGAGCAGCTCTGCAAGGCACTCCTCGAGGGGCAGCGGCAGGTGTTGCCGAGGGCTTCCAAGACGCCGTGGACATCGCTATCCCCAGGCGGGAGAAGACTGAGGACATCAACCGGTACCCGCAGCTGGCGTTCGGGAACACCTTCGAGCCACTGCTGGAATCAGCGGAGGGCAAGGTCCGCCTGCAGTGTACGCGACAGACAGCAGATGCGATGCGCAAGGGGGTGACCATCAGAGCAGAGGAGATCAAGGCGCATGCGAAGAAGAAGCAAGACGCGGGCAGCAGTGATGAGGAGGAGCCTAGCGACGACGACGGCGGCGATAGCATGAGGCTTGGAGCGGGAAACAGTGAAGGCAGAGACAGCAAGAGCGGCAAGGCTGAAACCAAGAAGTGGTTCGTGGGCTGCTACGGATGCGGAGGCGACCACAGGTGGACAACATGCCACCGGTGGACTCCATCGGCCAGAAGGAGTGATGTACCCGCTTTGGCAAAAAAGGACACTTCGCCAAAGTGTGCACAGAGGCGGCGGCGACCAAGGCAGCCTTCGTCAGAAACTACGGCAAGCCGTGGGAGTTTTAGCAGAACCTTCTGGACAACGATGAAGGGCAGGGAGACAGAGAACCCAGCCCCGAGAGACAGGGGTCGGGAGACTACGACCGCGACCACGATCGACAACACCGAGGACGCAGCAGGGAGAAGGCACACACCAAAAGGACGTGATCCCGGGGCCGCGCATGCAGTGTTAGCCGAGACCGGAGCGGAGACCGGAGCTGCCACAAGAGCAGAGACAGGCGCAGGGAACCAAGCAAGAACCGCCGCAAGAAACGCAGCCGCCAGAAGAGTCACGACCCGAGGAGGTCCAGGGGTCGAGACAAAAGGCGCAACCGAAGCAGGAGCGGCAGTCAAGACCGCCGGTCCGCGACCGGTGACAGTGACGTGTGGAGAACACACGAGCCCCAAACGACGTTCTCCGCACATGTCGCACAATGGCAAGGGCTTCTGCCGGCGCCCCGGTATTTGCAGCGGCTGACCGGAGGGGAGGCATGGTGGCCTAGGCCACTGCCGCCGCATCCAAGAACACCGCCGCCCACGTGGAGCTGGACGCCACAGGGGCACCAGTCGCAAGGGCCGCCGACGCCAACGCCCCGAAGCCCGTCGAGGAGGGCGCCGCGGAGGTATGAAGACATGGTTTGAAAGTGCCCAGGGGCACACCTAATGTGCCCGGTGGTGGGTGAGACGAGTAAAGAAGTGGGGAGTCGCAGTGTGGCGACCCCTCCAAGCCCGGGGCAACCAAATGGATTCACCACGGTATGGCTGCACCCGTAGCCAGTCCAGGCGCTGCATCCCCTAAGTCAAGTGTCGCATGCGAGAGGCCCAAGGGCCCCGCCCGAGAGAGCGTCCATCGGCCCACTCTCAGGGGGGGCCAGAGGCGAGCTCCAAGTGAGAGACATATAGCGCCATGGAGCCACAGCGCTATGGTGCATGCCGACAGGGGATAGGCACATAGCAGCAACATGGGGCCGGGCCTGCAGGGCACGGTCGCAGCCCCAATTAGAGGTGGGCCCTGCCATTTGCCGGGGCCAAGTGACTTGGACAGTGAACGCGAGGAGCCAGCGGATGTAGATGTCGATGGAGTAGTGCGTGCCGGGGAAGTGGTGGTATAAGAGGCGGGCCGAGACCATGAACCAGGGCCCCACAGAACACGGCGGGGCACAGGTCGAGGGCGGAGGACACACGGCAAGGCAGTAGACAACCAATAGCAACAGTGGCCTCTTAGGAAAGACCCCACGGGTGCCACAAGGGCTGAGAGAGGGGCCTGAATGTGCGAAGAAGAGAGCGCCCACGGAGCGCCACACCGCACAGGAGCAGGAGCACGTGCAGAGGCACGCTTTGCGGGACGAGCCGCGGAGGCGGCAACGGCAGAGGATGCAGCACAAAGGTGGCAGGTGACACGAGGTGACGCAAGAGGAGGCCAGGGCGAAGATGCGTCCGTGCGTGCGCAAGGACTAAGGTAGCAGAGATGGCACCGAGTCACGACAGGTGAACCAGGGCAGGCCCCCCTGCAAGCAGACAAACCGGCGCGGGAGGCGAGAGGCACCGGCACGGGTGGTGGAGGAGCGTGACGAGTGCAGAACAGGGCAAGGGATCAGAGGAATGCGACGGTAGCACGTCGGGGTGCGCGCAGAGCGAACCAAGGCGAAGTAGTAACATGGGGGCACGGGTGACGGGACCAGAGAAGGCCGAAAGCCTCACCATAGGATAACTAGAGTCACGAGGGTGGGCCCGACAGAGTGAGGTAGCCCGCCAGAGCCGCAAAGGGGATGAACTCAAGCTGGAGGTCGCTCGGCGGTGACACAAAGAAGCGAGAGGAACCAGGCAGCTGCGGGGGAGCCGGAGGGCACGTGAGGGCCCCCCCCCGAGACGGGGGGACGGGCGCGAGGCTAGCCAGACAAGGGGCGTGGGGGGCACCATACTAGGAGAGACGCCATCCCTGCACACGCCCGGAGAGTGAGAGCCAGGCAGAGAGCGGGGAGCGGTGCACAGGGGGGCGGCCAAAAAGGGGCCAGCTAAGAGGAAGCCGCGGAGATCCACCATCGTCCACACATCATCACCACACATCATCGGTACACCGATCGTACTTGAGAACAGAGTCCCGGACCCCGATGCCCAGGTGCGAAACGAGCTCTCTAACGTAACGGAGGACCCAATGGAACGGGCGGCCAGGGCACCAGAGAGGCAGAAGTGAGCCGTAGGCAAGGAGCAGCGAGTGGAGAACAGAGAGCTAGCGACAGGGAAGCCGTTCCACAAGGCAGCATAAGGCGACGGCGGCAAAGCTACCATGGGCCCACGTGCTGTGTGTAGTCCAAATATTCGGCGCTCGTACGATCCGGCGATCACTCGAACGGAGTCAGAGACCGTGGGGCCTGGGCAAGTGACCGGCACTGCGACGCGAAGGTAGACTCCATGAAGAGAGAGGCCAAAACAAGGGGGAAGTTCTTCACGGGACTGCCCCGAGATGTATCCGCTCTTGTGTCCGAAAAACATGTGACGCTGTGATGGGAAGGTGATGTGCCGGCGTAGCTCGGCGACTTCTTGCCCGGATGGCACCCAGGGTGGACGCCGAGGACCTGGCAGACGGGTGGGCTCCCTGCACGCGGCAAGATGGGAGCACAGCGATGGGCCGACAGGCTACCGTACGACGTGGAGCAAGCGCCGGTGTACTCGATCGACTTGCAGCCTGGGAGCTCCAGCATGGCTCCAGGTGGCAGATCTCGCCGGACGGAATCTTGCCGCCTTGGCAGTTCGCCCCGAAGAGACTCATGGGCAGCCCTGCGGTGGCACCAGTGGTGGTCCGCGAACTATGCCATGCTACAAGCAAGCCCCTCGGTGACGACTTGGTGGACCTGGGAGGCGTGCTCCCGCTTAGCGGGTCCGCAGTGCTCGATGCCGACAATCTTGGAGTGCACCTCCCGAGAGCAACAGCAGTGACCTTTGCCGGCCTCGAATGGATAGTGAGGGTGCCGGCAACAACAGCGGTAAAATGGAGAGGGCTCGTGGAGACGCGGGTGCGGACTCTACTCGTCATGACAACAGGGGAAGGATGCAGATGGGGCGACACAACCCGGTGTGCCAAACTGCCCGTGCCCCCGGACGGGGACAGCTCGGACGAGGGCTTGCCGGCAAGCGACCACAGCAAGTTAGATGGCAGCGCAAACGATGCCTCCTCTGACGGGGGCTAGAGCAGCGACAGCGACCGGGGGGGGGGGGGGCGGGGCGCCACGGACGAGAACCCAACCATCTTTGCGCTGCAGTTGGCAAGGTTCAATGTGCGCGCCTACCAGTGGAAGACGGAAGTGCTCGCAAGCGCCCTCCGACACAAGGCAGACGTGCACGCTCTCACAGAGACCCGGTCCGGAACCTAGGGCAGAGTGGAGAGGCGGACCACGACCTGTGGGAGTCGGGGGCGAACGGGGTGGAATGGAAGGCTCTCGTGGTTCACAGAGGAGGCCGGTTCTCGGCTAAGCCCGAGGCCGTGACGGAAATCCTGTTCGTCGTGATGGTGAGATACCGCGGGAAGGACTTGATGCAAGTCCGGGCGCCGTAAGCCACCCCCGATAGACCAGAGAGAGAGGTCCGGGACGGGCTCCAGGATGTGGTGCCGCGGCACCCCACACCTCTGGTTCTGCTTGGCGATTTCATCAAAGACACACTGTGGCATCTAGCGTAACAAGAATGGCTCAGAACGTGGCAGTACACGGCTTACCCCACGGGGTGGACATTAACGTGACCGGGGGCGCAACCCCACGAAAGGTTCATGATAGACTTCATCATGGCCCCGAACGACATGCAAGTGGCCCAGGTGCTGGTCCACGGGCACATCCCAGTGAGGACAAACCACTGCATGGTGCTGGCGCAGGTACAAAAAGAAGGCACATACCGAGTGGCCCCAATGGGAGCCCAGCCGCGCCCGGCACAGGCGCCGCAACAGGCTGTCACCTAGGAGAAGTGGCAACAATTGTGGGAAGAACATGACAGATGAGCGCACCGGTATGAGCCGGACCCGGTGGTGCCGTTTCCGGCCCCGTCGGAAGCGACCATGGTGGGGTCGTAGGGGCTTCAGCCTTCCGCACAGGGGTGCATGTCGAGGTGCAGGAGTGGGGCGTTCTACTAGCGCGCCACAGGAGATGACAGGCGCGAGTGGGCTTCCAGGAGCAGCAACGCGTGTTCCTGGACAGCGGGTTGCAGGACCTCCCGTCTGCTCGCGGAATGGTACAATGATGACGCGGCAACGTCTTTACGCCCATCGCGACGGTGAACGACGCGACAGGAGCCCCACGAACGGGGGCGGCCATGGCTCAAGACTTCGCTCGACAAATGGAAAGAAGCAACGGCGACTGACGAGCGCAATCCCTGACCAGGGGCCGGGGCACACCGACCTGGACTTCCCGATGGAATGGTGGGTCAGAGCAATCCAGTGTCAGGAGCTGCGAGCCCCGGGCAAATAAGGCATGCGGACGGCAGCAATTCAACGGCTTTGGGCGACGTCGCTGTCGACCTTGAGGGAGGCGATGAGCTGCACAAGGGTTGTGGGGTACATCGAGCCGCTGCTGAGTTTTGCACTACATGTGCCCGTCCGCAAGCGCCCAGTACTACGGGCAGAGGAAAATACGAGGCCCATTGCAATGGAAGAGAAAATAGCTAAGCTGGCCGTGATCATGGTCATAGCCCAGATGAAATAGTTCGTGAATGACGACCAGTGGGCATACCACAGAGCCAAAACACATTGCAGCAACGCGTACGGCGCAGTACATCCGGCCGGTGTTGTGCACCTCTTGCCAGGGGCTGTGGGGTAGGAGTAGACCCGCCCGAAGCGTGCGGGTACAAGCGGTACTACTAGTGGGCCGAGATGGTCTGAGTGATGGTAACACGCAAAACGAGAGCCTGGCGATTCCGAGTGGGGTTCTTGTAGGGGTCGCCCCTGGGCTTTAGGGTATTCCTGTACCAACAGGTGCAGTACATGGAGGCCATCGGGCTACGGCACAACAGCATTCCGAGTGTGTGGAACAATGGAGTGGAATTCGCATTAGACACGGAGCGGTACTCGGACGATGCGGTCGTCCCCGCGGTGACAGAAGAGGTGCTAGTGGCGATCCTTAGCCAGCAAGACCGAGGCACCGAAGTTCAAGCTACGCCATGTTCTGTCTAAAGAGGAGTACTTGTATATCACGTGGACTAGCTTGGCAGGGGCCACGAAAGCCATGCGGCACGCAGAATACTGCAAGGTCCAGAGACGAGACAAATACCGCGGCATATGGTTGCTAGGCAGCCAAGTCCGCAGCTAGGCGGCTGGTACAGGGCTTAGGCGCATGGTCCGGGGAACACTGGCAGGGGAGCCGACAGCCACCATCCACCTAGCGGCGATCCACGACGTAGCGCGGGAGTTCACAGGACACGTGCCGGTGCAGGTGGTAGCGTGGACGCCGGGAGCGCCGCCGACAGAAGCGGATGTGTACCGTCTTGCGGCCCCATGGGGAGGATGTGGAGGAGGAAGATCCAGGTGCACTTCAAGCTGGACTCCAGCACACTCTAGCGGATCCCGTGGCTCCCTTTCAAGTACGGCATCCACGGACTGCAATGTATAGGGTGCCAATGCAGCAAAAGCTACGGGTCATGGACACAACCCGACAAGGAGTATCGGTGTGGTCCACGGCTTGGTGGTATTAACCGGGGGCCACAGCGACAGAAAGCGTGTCGCGCAGAGCGCCCAGCGAAATTGGTTGGGAGATAGGCGACGTCACGGCACAGCTATGCCAGCCAGAGGGAAGACCGGCGCTTCACCTCCCATAGGAAACATATGCCAACAGAGTACCGGGGGCAGAGGTAGCTATGTACACGGACGCAGGGGCACGCTAGGATCTGGATTAGGAGAGTGGCTCCGGATTTGGTCTAGTGATCCGCGTCGGCGACAAGTGGTGGGGAGCCGCGGCGCCTCTGCAGACATGGGTGGATAACACCACTACCGAGCTACTAGGTGTGGTGCTTGGGTGGTATGTGGTGGAGTGCCTCCGCGACTTGGGGGCCCCATCGATTGAGCAGAAGTACAACATGCAAGCGGCGGCTGCATTAGCAGACTAGCCGCCAGAACGGCAAAGGCATCCCTTGCGGAGGGCATTAGAGGGGTCGGTCACCGAGGTCGCAGCGTCGCACCGGTGCGTGAAATCCCACAAGGAAGTGTCAGGTGTGGCGAAGCACGGAGATGTCCCAAAAAGCGGTAACATTCCGGCGGACGCGCATGCCACCGAAGGTGTCGCCATGACTGCCAAAGCGTAGCGTTTGGCGGTGCCAGTGCCGCTGTCAGTGACGTATGGAGGGCGCGCCACGGCGCAGGGTTGAGCAGACATAGAGTTGCGCATTCACGCACCGAGCAAATGGTGGCCGCCGCAGGCCCTCCGTCCCCGGATGGAGCAGATCCTCCGCGCGTCCCCGGAGACGGGAATATTGCCGGTGCCACTACACTTGTGGATGTGGCACCCACGTTCGGAGGCATGTGACCGCTAGGAAAGACACGAAGACGTTACAACGCGGTACCGATGCCCATGCCACAGGGCCAAATGGCGGAGAGCTCTACACCGTGCGTCTGCCATGGAGACTACATGGGGGGACGGCAATGCGCATTGTTAGTGGGGTCCCCTGGTCACACACGTGCGTGGCTGAAGAAAGCGAGGGCACGCACTACCGGGCGGCAGTTCCAGTTGACCATGTGCACGTGCTCGCGGCATTGCCAGCGGCGGAGTTCCGCCAGTGGGCCGCCATAGTTCAGTTCTTCACCACGGATACGTTAGCAGGTCAACGACCAGGTGGGAGCGTCGGGCGTACAGAGCAGTGGACTAGTGGACCACGTACGCGGCACACAGCACAAGCAGCCAAAAAGATGAGGCGCGAGGACATACGAGAGAGTAACGGCGTTACGCTCGGCATTCCCATGCTTTAGGTCAGGCGTGAACAGTCTGACTAGCGCCACAGACCACGGGCCGGGTGCTCGCCAAACCAAACGAAACCAAACCAAACCCGGCCACGCCATCCAGCCCCCCCCCAAACCCTCCAGCCGTGCCCCCCCCCCCCACACCCTCCAACCGACCCCCCCCCCCCTTGCAAGGTACCCCATACCCCCCCCCCCCCAAGTTTGACATATAGCTGGGGGGTGTCGCATCAAGACCGGTTGTAGTCGCCCCCCGTGGATGTGGCATTGGTCCTGCATGATTCATTGTGGAGTGTATTATTTGGCAGTAGTGCTTGAAGACATGAGTTGGCGAAATCATGGGGGCATGGCATTTTGCAAACAACCTCCATTGATCCGCCGTTGATTGTGGCACAAGCACACACCTTGCACCATTCACATTGGCTGCATGATGCTTGCTACAACACGTGAATGTTTGTGCCTCAAGTTTGACTCCCCTATGTAACAAGCCACACATAGCTGGCGCAAACTATACAATGGAAGAAAGGGGAGAAGTTTTTTGGTGTTTGTTCGGGTGTTGTTTGTAGTCTTGCTTTTTGCAATAGCACCCCACTACTCCACTTGCATAACACAAGCGGATTGGGTGAGTTGGTATCTAGTGTGTTTTTTTTATGTTGCATTGTGCCTTGTCTAGACACCTTAACAATGGTAAAATGCAAATTCACAAGCCTTTTTGTGAAAGGGCACCGCCTACTTTGTGCGACTTGGGTTTCAATTGTGCTTCCACGATGCGGACCACACCAATGCAATCGGCCATGGCTCACTTGTCCCCCTTTTTTGTGGGAAGCATTGCACCTCACATTGTTGTGATGGCACTCCTCACACATGACTGTTGTTGTCTCATGGTGCCCTCCATTTGTGTGTTCGTGGTTTCTTTCCATCGCATGTATGTGCAAGATTGTACCAAGGTGTAATGCAAATATCTAGAGCATCTGCATTGGTCTACATTGGTGTTGGATGTCGGCCAAATGTTTAGAATGGTTGCCAAGCCCCTCCAACAGTTGACATGCGGCCAAAGATGTGATCCATGGTAAGTAATGCTTTGTTCCGGGTTGGCGTCCTACAAATTTGTCTAGGGGATGGGAGTACCACAAAATTACGATTGAGTTGTGTAATAGCATGTTCACAGGTAGTTTGCGAAACATGTGTCAGGCCAATTCAAGCGATTTACAACCAAGGTACAGAGGCAAGCGTCATTGGTGTTGATGTCCTACCGTTGAACTCTGTGGGTTGCGTAGTGCAGGACATAAGGCAAGATATCCTTTTGGACAATTCGCAAGACGGGCGGCCTTTCAAGCGACATTTGCATGTGATTTGCTGCCTGTGGACCGTCTGTTATGGTAGGGACGAATGGTTCATCACGGGAGGCCCTGTTGAGGAGCGACGCTCATGTGGGCAATGGCCTTCGTTTCCGCGTTCTCCTACTACCTAGAGGCGTCGCCGCAAGGTCTGTGCATGGTCTACCGCAGCATGCAAAAATCGTTTTTCGGCATGTGCCGCACCCCTAGCCGCCCGGTGACATGCCATGCGCAGGCCGTGTGCCACATCCCCCATCCGGCGGATGTGCGTAGATTTGCAATCCTGCTTGTAATGATTCGTACAAAGCACACATGTTCCTAGAACAGTGTATTGGACTTCAAAGCACATATGTACAAGAGGTTTTTGCATGGGTGGGATGCCTTTATCAAGAGTACCTCAACAACAACCGTTGGGCACGAAGATCTTAAAAGCACCACCCACCCTCGTTGCATGCCCATCAATTCTTGCTTTCTGGTTGAATTAAAGCCAAGGAATGGTGTTTGATTTTCACTTTTAGCAAAGTAGTCAAACGGAGCCAAAAGGTTGTTCTAGAAACGGAAGTACCAAAAGAACTATTTTACGTAGTTTTAGTCAATATTACTCGTGGCCATGTTATCCCCCACTTTTGCCCAAAAGGAGGCGCACCCATTCCGCTAGTTACCACCACAAGCTGCCGAATACAGCTTCAAAGTGACATTTCATCACTTGTGTTGGTTGCAATGCAATTGAACCACAACTCGTACATTCGATGCACCATCCATTTTGGAACCAACCGTACTTGCAGCTATTTGTTGGACAATTTTAGGGATTCATCACCCGCACTTGCCCAACACATAAGGGCCCTCCAGTTTTTTGTCACATTTTTGTACCAGTGGGCTTTATACTTCAATTGAAACAAACCGCCAAATGCTTAGCACAAATGAGGCCACTACGGCAGAGGCCATTTTTGAATTTTTGGATGGAGGGTGCCTTTTCTGCTCCCTTTGCAATTCACCATGCGGCGCCCTTTTTGCGTATTTATTACGGTAAATATCACCGTGTTCACATGCAAGCCTTTTTCATGTGCTCTATACCCCTATATATGATTTCTTCGAGAACTTTTTTGTTCCGTGTGAAGTGTGAAATCACGGTCACGTGATTATATAGAAGTGTAAAAAGCATGTCACGCGAGCCACTTGCTTGATGCTAAATAATTCTCTACATAAATTTCTCTCGATGTGGGCGTGTGTTCAGCCCCCATGCTAAAAAAGAGTCCAAATCATACAAATCGCTTTCTACCCCTTTTTTCGGGGCCCCCGACACGGCAGCCGTGATGTAGCCACTATGCCCACATATTGACACCCGACATTCCAGGAGTTGAGTAGCCATTTATGATTTTTCCCCGTGCTCGACGTTAGAGACCACCTCCTACAACATGGGGTGGTGTTGCCATTTCACCCAGATTCGGGCCATTTCTAGTTTGCAGCTTTTTCAGAAATCGCGGAGCATTTCCTTACTAGGTTTGCGAACCTAGTAAAACAAACTTTTTACCCTTCCATTGGGGGTGATGGACTCCCACTCTTTGGTGTGGCCCCTCGTGTTGGGGTGACAGACTCCCACTTCTCGGTGTGGCCCTTGAAGTTGGGGTCATGGACTCCCCGGCTATATCGTGGCTCCTCGAGTTGGCCTTATGGATTGCCACGCTTTCGTGTAGCCCCTCAAGTTGTGTTGATTGATTACCCCGTTGTGGTGTGGCCCGGAGAATTGGGCTGATAGACTCCCCCGCTGCAATATGAGCCAGAAGGTTGTTTTAGCAACGGAAGTACCAAAAGTACTATTTTACTTATTTTTAATCAATATTATTCGTGGCCGTGTTACTCCATAATTGTACCCAAAAGGAGGGCCACCAAGGCCGCGAAATAGCACCACAAGCCACCAAATAGAGTTTCAAAGTGAAATTTCATCACTTCTGCTGGTTGCAATGCAATTGGACCACAACACGTGCATTGGATGCACCATCCATTTTTGAACAAACCTTCTTTTTGCCTATTTTTTTTGACAATTTTAGGGACTCATCACCCGCACTCGCACAACACATAAGCGCCCATGGTTTTTCACTCGCATTCTCTGACATTTGGCTTCATTTTTCAATTGCAATAAACGTGTGTAGCAAATGTGTAGCACAAATGGGCCCACTACGACAGTGGCCATTTTTGAATTTTTGCATCGTGAGTGCTTTTCTTGCTCCTTGTGCAATGCACCACACGGCGCCCTTTTTGGGTAATTGTCACAGAAGATATGACCGTGCACACATACAAGCACTTTTCATGTACTATGTACCCCTACATACCAATTATCACTTTTTTTTCACCGTGTGAAGTGTCATGCGAGGGTGAAGAAATTATAAAGAAGTGTAAAAAGGATGTCACGCGAGGCACTCGCTTGACGCTCAAGAGGTCTCCACAAAAAGTTCTCTCAACGTGGGCGTGTGTGCACCCCCCCCCCCCGAGAAAAAATTCGAAATCATGCAAATTCGTCTCTACCCTTTTTTTTGGAGACGGCAGAGATGACGTAGCCACTATACCCACATATTAGCACCCAACATTCCAGGAGTTGAGTAGCAACATACAATTTTTCCCTGCGCTCGGCTTCGGGTACCACCTCCTACAACATGGGGTGGTGTAGCCATTTGACCCAGATTTGGGGCAATTCTAGTTTCTCGCTTTTTCAGAAATTGCGGAGTCTTTCTTTACTAGGGGTGCCAACCTAGTAAAACAAAGTTGTTACATCTCGATCGGGGGTGATGGACTCCCACACTTTGGCGTGGCCCCTGGTGTTGTGGTGACAGACTCCCACGCCTCGGTGTGGCCCCTGAAGTTGGGGTCATGGACTCCCCCGCTATATGGTGCCTCCTCAAGTTGGCTTGATGGATTACCGTGCTTTGGTGTGGCCCCTCGAGTTGTGTGGATGGATTACTCCGCTGCGGTGTGGCCCACAGAGTTGGGGTGATAGACTTCCAGGCTTCAATATGAGCCCAACGGTTGTTTCGGAAACACAAGTAGCAAAAGAGCCATTTTCCCTTCCCTTTAGTTAATATTACTCGTGGCGGTGTTACCCCCCCCCCCCCCCAATTCTACCCAAAAGGACGGCCACCAAGGTCGCCAGTTAGCACCACAAGCCATCAAATAGAGCTTCAAAGTGACGTTTCATCGCTGGTGTTGGTTGCAATGCAATTGGACCACAACACGTAGATTCGATGCACCATCCATGTTTGAACACACCTTCTTGGTGGCTATTTTTTGGACAATTTTAGGGATTTATCACCCGCACTTGCACAACACCTAAGCTTCTTTGCATTTTCACTCGCATTTTTCTGCCATTTGGTTTCATATTTCAATTGCAATACAGTTCTAAATGTTTAGCACAAACGGGGCCACTACGGCAGAGGCCATTTTTGAGTTTTGCCATGGGGAGTGCTTTTCTTGCTTCCTGTACAATGCATTCTGCGGCGCACTTTTTGGGTCGTTATCACGGTAAATATCACCGTGCACATATACAAGCAGTTTTCATGTACTATATACCCCTACATACCATTTCTTCCACAACATTTCTTCCCCGTGTGAAGTGTCCCACGAGGTTCAGGGATTATATAGAACTGTAAAAAGGATGTCACGCGCGCCGCTCGCTTGACGTCAAACGATTCCGTACAAAAATCTCTTTCAATGTTGGCGTGTGTGTCGCCCCCGCCCCCTAAAAAAGGTCCAAATCTACCGCTTCTTTGGGGGTCCCCGAGACAACAGAAGTGATGTAGCCACTATGCCCACATATTGACACCCGATATTCTAGGAGTTGAGTAGCCACTTATGATGTTTCACCCACACCCAGCTCTTGGGACCACCTCCTACAACATCGGATGGTCCAGCCATTTGACCCAGACTTGGGCTTTTTCTAGTCTCTCCCTTTTTCAGAAATTGTGGAGCTTTTCTTTACTAGGTTTGAGAACCTAGTAAAACAAACTTTGTACATCTCGATTCGGGGTTACGGACTCCCATACTTTGGCGTGGCCCCTCGTGTTGGGGTGACAGAGTCCCACGCCTCGGTGGCCCTTGAAGTTACGGTGATGGACTCCCCTGCTATATCGTGGCTCCTCAAGTTGGCTTGATTGAATACCCCGCTTTGCTGTGGCCCCTCGAGTTGTGTGGATGGATTACTCTGCTGTGGTGTGGCCCACAGAGTTGGGGTGATAGACACCCAGGCTTCAATATGAGCCCAAAGGTTGTTTCAGAAACAGAAGTACCAAAAGAACCATTTTTCTTCGCTTCAGTTAATATTACTCGTGGTGGTGTCCCCCCCCCCCCCCCCCCGCCAATTTTACCCAAAAGGAGGGCCACCAAGGTCGCTAGTTAGCACCACAAGCCATCAAATAGAGCTTCAAAGTGACGTTTCATCGCTGGTGTTGGTTGAAATGCAATTGGACCACAACACGTACATTCGATGCACCATCCATGTTTGAACATACCTTCTTGGTAGTTATTTTTTTGACAATTTTAGGGATTTATCACCCGCATTTGCACAACACATAAGCGTCTTTGAGTTTTCACTCTCATTTTTCTGCCATTTGGCTTCATACTTCCATTGCAATACACCGCCAAATGTTTGGCACGAATGGGGCCACAACGGCAGAGGCCGTTTTTGAGTTTTCCTATGGTGAGTGCTTTTCTTGCTCCCTGTACAATGCACCGGGCGGAGCCCTTTTAGGGTCATTATCACGGTAGATATCACCCTTTTCATGTACTATATACCCCACAAACACATCTCCACCCACGCATTGATCCAAGCAACCCCCCCCCCCCCACACACACAAGCAGACATACAAACGCACTAAATGACAGATTCCAAGAACAATCAAACCATCTACACTTGCGCACATGCGCACGGGCACAACTACACACGCACGCAAGCACACACACACACACACACACACACACACACACACACACACACACACATAATAGGACAACATACTTGCAAAGGTCATCGTCCTTGCTGCCAGCGTCATGCACGTGATGCCACAGCCAAAACACAGGCAAGGCAGGACAAGGGGACGTGACAGGCTAGAGTAGAAAAGGGCTGCGCACGAGGGAAGCGGGGCAATGCTGCATAGCAAAAGGGGAGGGGAGGAGATAAGGAGGGAGGCGGATCAATGTGTCATGGTGGAGGTGAAGATTGTTGTATGATGAACCTCACAAAAGTGAGCAATGTCCTTTGTGCCCTACTTGTGCTTCATGGGGTGTGTGGGGGGAGGGGTGCCATTTTCATTAGGCAACAAGCAACACCCTCGCAAATGGCTAGGTTCGTTTCACCGAACCCCAACCCCGTAACCATCTCTCCCTAGCCCTTCAGTTCGCATCCCTCAATGTGGCCATGTGTTTATGTGCACCCAAGATAATTGCACACAAGACTGCATGTGGTTGTCCATTTGTGCATGTGCATCTGTGTGTGGACGTGTGTATGGGTGTATGTGCGTGTATGTTTTTGGATATTTGTGTCCCTCACGAAAAGTGTGTGTTTGGATGTTTGTGTGTTTGTGGCGGTGGGTACATGTATGGATGCAAGTATGTATGTGTGCATGCACGCTCAAGTTCTTGGAGAAAAGACACTGTGACAACTGCGGACCGATGTTGGTGTGAAAATGGTGAAGTGTGGGCCGGCAAGGGTGGGAAGAGAGGGCGGAAAGGGGGAGAAACTCTTGAGTGAGCCCTGAGTGAGCCCCTAATTAGCTTTCAGTGAGCGCCCAGTGAGCCATTTGGCGCGCACAATGAGAGCTAAGTGAGAGCTAAGTGACAGCTAAGTGTGCCGGCTCAGTGACAACTCAGTGACGGCTTAGTCGGGCGCTCAGTCAAATGAGCCATCACCAAATCAAGTCCCCCCCCCCCCGTGAACCTTGACCAAGTGAGTATCTGAATCTTTCAAAAGACATGAAAAAGGCATTACTTAGCACGCAAAAAGCACAACAAACAAGCACAAAGACATTTGAATGCATAACTGATCCCCAAATGAGCCCCAACTTCACATTTCCACTTAGCCACCAGTGAGCCGCAGGTATATACATACCATTTCTTCCACAACATTTTTTTCCCGTGTGAAGCGTCACACGCGGGTCAAGAAATTGTATAGAAGTGTAAAAAGGATGTCACACGCACGTTTACTTGACACTAATACCTTCTGTGCAAAAATTTCTCTCAATGTGGGTGTGTGTTTACCCCCCACCCGTAAAAAAAAGTCCAAATCATGCAAATTGGTTTGTAGCCCCTTTTTGGGGTCCCCAGACGGCAGGTGTCATGTAGCCACAATGTCCATATATTGACACCCGATATTCCAGGAGTTGAGTAGCCACTCATGACGTTTTTTCTGCGCTTGGCGTTGGGGACGACCTCCAACAACATGGGGTGGTGTAGCCATTTGACCCAAATCTGGGCCATTTCTAGTTTGTGCCTTTTTCAAAAATTGCGCAGCTTTTCTTTACTAGGCTTGCGAACGTAGTAAAACGAATTTTGTGCCTTCAAATTTGCGGTGAGGGAGTCACAAGCTTTGCCGTGGCCCCTCTTGTTGGGGTGACAAACTCCCGCGCCTCGGTGTGGCCCTTGAAATCGGGGTCATGGACTCCCCCATTATATTGTGGCTCCTCAAGTTGGCTTGATGGATTACCGTGCTTTGGTGCGGCCACTAGAGTTGTGTTGATGGATTGCCGCATTGTGGTGGGGCCCGGAGTGTGGTGGTGATAGACTCCCACGCTTGAGTATTGTCAAAAGGTTGTTTTTGAAAGAGAAATACCAAAAGAACTATTTTCCTTCGCTGTAGTTAATATTACTGGTGGGCATGTTACCCCCCATTTTTACCAAAAATGAGTGCCACCAAGGTCGCTAGTTAGCACCACAAGCCATCAAATAGAGCTTCAAAGTGACATTTCATCACTTTTGTTGGTTGAAATGCAAATGGACCACAACAGGTACATTCGATGCACCATCCATGTTTGAACAAACCTTGTTTGTACCTATTTTTTTGACAATTTTATGGACTCATCACCCGCATTTGCACAACACATAAGCGTCTTTGAGTTTTGGCTCACGCTTCTCTGCCATTTGGCTTAAGACTTCAACTGAAATAGGCTGCCAAATGTTTAGCACAAATGTGGCCACTACGGCAATGGCCGTTCTTGAGTTTTTGAATGGGGAGTGCCTTTCTAGCTCCCTATACTATGCACCATGTGGCAGGCGTTTTGGGTAATTATCATAGAAGATATCACCGTGCACACATAAAAGCACTTTTCATTTACTATGTAGCCGTACATACCATTTGTTCCACAACATTGTTTTCTCTTGTGAAGTGTCACGCGAGGGTGAAGAAGCTACAAAGACGTGTAAAGAGGATGTCACGCGAGCCTCTGGCTTGACACTAAAAAAAACCGTTCAAAAACTTCTCTCAATGTGGGCGTGTGTGAACCCCCCCCCCCCCCCAGCGCGAAAACGAAAGTCCAAATCATTTAAATTGGCTTCTACCCCTTCTTTGGGGTCCCCGAGACGGCAAAGGGGATGTAGCCACTATGCCCCAATATTGACCTCCGATATTCCAGGAGTTGAGCAGCCACTTATGGTTTTCACTCGCTCGGCGTTGGGGACCACCTCCAACAACATGGGGTGGTGTAGCCATTTGACCTAGATTTGGGCCATTTCTAGTTTGTGCCTTTTTCAGAAATTGTGGAGCTTTTCTTTACTAAGTTTGCGGACGTAGTAAAACAAACTTTGCACCTCTCGATTTGGGGTGATGGAGGCCCACGTACATGGACTCCCCTGCTATGTCGTGGCTCCGAGAATTGGCTTTTTGGATTACCCCACTCTATCAATCATAGCGTGGGAACACAATGATTCAAAACAGGGACTACACCCTTGTTAGAACAAATGCGTGGACACACGATGATTCAAAACAGGGTCTAGATCCCTCTATGAATCATCGCGTGCCCCCGCCATGATTGAAAACAACGTCTAGATCCCTCCTAGAACCATCGCATGGGCAGGCGATGATTCAAAACAGGGTCTAGACCCCTCTATGAATCATCGCGTAGGCACGCGATGATTCAAAACAAGGTCTAGACCCCTCCCAAAACCATCGTGTGGGCACGCAATGATTCAAAGCAAGGTCTAGACCCCTCCTAAAGCCTTCGTGTGCCCACGCGATGATTCAAAACAGGGTCTAGATCCCTCCTAGAACCATCGCGTGCCCACGCGATGATTCAAAACAAGGTCTACACCCCTATATGAATCATCGCTTGGGCACGCGACGATTGAAAACAAGGTCTAGACCCCTGCTAGAATCGTCGTGTGGGCACGCAATGATTCAAAGCAAGGTGTAGACCCCTCTTACAACCATCACGTGCCCACGCGATGATTCAACACAGGGTCTAGACCCCTCCTAGAACCAAAGTGTGCCCACGCGATGATTCAAAACAAGGTCTGCACCCCTCTATGAATCATCGCTTGGGCACGCGATGATTCAAAACAAGGTCTAGACCACTCCTAGAACCCCCGCGTGGGCACGCGATGATTCAAACCAGGGTGTAGACCCCTCTATGAATCATTGTGTGGGAGTGCGATGATTCAAAACACGGTCTACACCCCTTTATGAATCATGGCGTGGGCACGCGATGATTCAAACAGGGTCCAGACTCCTGCTAGAACCATCGGGTGGGCACGCGATGATTCAAAACAGGGTCTACACCCCTGTTAGAACCATCCCGTGGGCAAGCGATGCTTTACACAGGGTCTAGACCCCTCCTAGAACCATCGCGTGGACACGGGAGGGTTCAAAACAAGGTCTAGGCCCCTCTATGAATCATCCCGTGGGAACGCGATGATTCAAAACAGGGTCTAGATCCCTCTATGAATCATCGCGTTCCCCCGCCATGATTCAAAACAAGGTCTAGATCCCTCCTAGAACCATCGCATGGGCACGCGATGATTCAAAACAGGGTCTAGATCCCGCTATGAATCATCGCGTGCCCCCGCCATGATTCAAAACAAGGTCTAGATCCCTCCTAGAACCATCGCATGGGCACGAGAGGATTCAACACAACGTCCAAACCCTCTATGAATCATCGCGCAGGCACGTGATGATTCAAAGCAAGGTCTACACCCCTCTTAGAACCATCGCGTGCCCACGCGATGGTTCAAAACAAAGTCTAGACCCCTCGTAGAACCGTCGTGTGCCCACGCGACGTTTCAAAACAAGGTTTGCCCCCCTCTACGAATCATCGCTTGGACACGCGATGATTTAAAACAAGGTCTAGACCCCTCCTAGAACCATCGTGTGGGCATGCGATGATTCAAAACAAGGTGTGCACCCCTCTATCAATCATCGCGTGGGACTCAATGATTCAATGATTCAAAACAGGGACTACACCCCTGTTACAACAAATGCGTGGGCACGGGATGATTCAAAACAATGTCTAGATCCCTCTATGAATCATCGCGTGCCCCCGCCATGGTTGAACGCAAGGTCTAGATCCCTCCTAGAACCATCGCATGGGCAAGCGATGATTCAAAACAATGTCTAGATCCCTCTATGAATCATCGCGTGCCCCCGCCATGGTTGAACGCAAGGTCTAGATCCCTCCTAGAACCATCGCATGGGCACGCGATGATTCAAAGCAGGGTCTAGACCCCTCTATGAATCATCGCGTAGGCACGCGATGATTCAAAGCAAGGTCTAGACCCCTCTTAGAACCATCGTGTGCCCACACGATGATTCAAAACAGGGTCTAGATCCCTCCTAGAACCATCACGTGCCCACGTGATGATTGAAAACAAGGTCTGCACTCCTCTATGAATAATCGCTTGGGCACGCGATGATTCAAAACAAGGTCCAGACCCCTCCTAGAACCATCGCATAGGCACGCGATGATTCAAAACAGGGTCTAGACTCCTCTATGAATCATCGCGTAGGCACGCGATGATTCAAAGCAAGGTCTAGACCCCTCTCAGAACCATCGCGTGCCCACGCGATGATTCAAAACAGGGTCTAGATCCCTCCTCGAACCATCGCGTGCCCACGTGATGATTCAACACAAGGTCTGCACCCCTCTATGAATCATCGCGTGCCCACCCAATGATTCAAAACAAGGTGTAGACCCCTCGTGAGAACCATCGCGTGGGCACGCAATGATTCAAAACAGGGTCTAGACCCCTCTATGAATCATTGGGTGGGCACGCGATGATTCAAAACACGGTCTAGACCCCTCCTAGAACCGTCGCCTGGGCACGCCATGATTCAAAACAGGACCTACACCCCTGATTGAATCATCGCGTGGGCACGGGATGATTCATAGAAGGGTCTAGACCCTTCTATGACTCTAGACCCTTCTATGAATCATCGCATGGGAACGAGATGATTCAAAACGAGGTCTACAGCCCTCAATGAATCATCGTGTCGGCACGGGATGATGCAATAGAGGGTCTACAGCCCTCTAGGAATCATCCGGTGGGCACGCGAGGATTCAAAACAAGGTCTACGCCCCTCTAGGAATTGTCGCGTGGGCACGAGATCATTCAAAACAGGGCCTAGACCCCTCTATGAATCATCACGTGGGCACGCGATGATTCAAAACACGGTCTAGACCCCTCCTAGAACCATCGCCTGGGCACGCGATGATTCAAAACAGGGTCTACACCCCTGAATGAATCATCGCGTGGGCACGGGATGATTCATAGAAGGGTCTAGACCCTTCAATGAATCATCGCATGGGAACGCGATGATTCAAAACGAGGTCTACAGCCCTGAACGAATCATCGTGTCGGCACGCGATGATTCAATAGAGGGTCTACAGGCCTTTAGGAATCATCCCGTGGGCACGCGAGGATTCAAAACAAGGTCTACACCCCTCTAGGAATTGTCGCGTGGGCACGAGATGATTCAAAACAAGGCCTAGACCCCGCTATGAATCATCACGTGGGCACGCGATGATTCAAAACATGGTCTAAACCCCCCAATGAATCAGCCGGAAGCATCGTGTGCCCACGCAATGATTCATAGAGGGGTCTAGGTCCTTCTATGAATCATCTCGTGCCCAAGCGATGATTCACAACACGGTCCACACCCCTCTATGAATCATCGCGTGGGCACTCGATGATTCAAAACAAGGTCGACACGCCTCCATGAATCATCGCGTGGGCACAAGATGCTTCAAAACGGGGTCTAGACCCCTCTTTGAATCATCGTGTGGGCAGGTGATGATTCAAAGCAGGATCTAGACCCCTCTATGAATCATCGCGTGGGGACGCGATGATTCAAGACAAGGTCTAGACCTCTCCTAGAACCATCGCGTGGGCACGCGATGATTCAAAACGGGGTCTACACCCCTCTATGAATCATTGTGTGCCCACACAATGATTCAAAACAGGGTCTAGACCCCTCCTAGAACCATCGCGTTCCCAGGCCATGATTCAAAACACGGTCTACACCCCTGTTAGAACCATCGCGTGCCCACGCGATGATTCCAAACAGGGTTTAGACCCCTCCCAAAACCATCGACTGCTAGGTACCAGTATGAAAAGTAGTATTCTTCATAGTTCATTTTTCATATATGAACGCTTCATATATGAACCATGAATTATGAACAGCTTTTATGAACGTTTCTTTGTGCGCACATTTGTTATGTCTTACCCTCCCTCCGTCTTCACGGAACTGAACATGATGCTTGTTTGGCTCAGTGGTGCCACTAGTCAAGGGATTCGCCTATAGGCGAATCACAGGATTCACCCCATAATACCACTCATATGCACTATCACTATAGAAGCTTTTAAAGATTTTTGGGTTCTCAGGCCCGTCAGGCCAAGTAAACAGATCGAGACCAAATGTCAGCCATCAGCATGGAGTCCCTCACCTTCAAAGATTTCGTCTCCAAGGGCCAGTTCGAGGTCTACAGGAGCACCCTCCCAGCAGACCACTTGGCGAGAGCGGCAGTGGAAATCATGCAGCGCATCAGAGATGCGGGGGTGGACCATGACAAATGGCTGCAGGACCTCAAGGTGGCCTCTAGTTGGGACGAAGATCCACTCAAACTCCTCCACGCCATTGCTGGCTATGAGAGCTGCTGTCGATGCACAATTGAAGTCGAGACACGGGAGTTCAAGGCGAAAAAGGAGACGGAGCTGGCGGTCAGCGACGAGATCAGGGCTCGCATCAAGTCGTTTTTGGAGTCGCAGTGGAGCACTTTTGTGAAGCTCTGCTCCAGTGCCGAAATCGCGAAGGCGGGAATGGAGGTGGCACAGCTGGCAGCCAAGCACCGCCTAACCATCCGAGAGTTTGCTGAGGACATCCCGGAGAGCCGAAAGCCAGAAGACCCCGAATTCGTGCTAAAGGCAATGGGAGCGCTGGCCCTCTTCGACAACTTCAAGTGGATCATCATCCGGGAAGGCCACAAGCTGAATCTGGTAACGGCAGATGCATCGGATGTGGGAAAACCAAACGCATCTGTAGACCCGGAGGAGCAGGAGATCTCATAACAGATGGAGGCGCTCAAAGTGAGACTGGAGCACAAGCGGAGAGCAAAAATCGTGAGACCCCTGACCCCTGCAGCGCTGGACGAGTTTGTTGATGCCCCGGGAAATGCCAAATGGATGCGTGAGACGACAGCTTCACTGAAGAAATTCCTGGAGTCCAACGAGGAGGAAAAAGGGGAGACGCTGGCAAAGGAGCTGTGGGAGGTGATGCTGGTCTCCAAGGACAACTATAAAGAGAAGTACCCCAGCGGGGGCCACAGTGTGACTGGTGGCTCACATAAGGGCACCGGGAAGCAACCACAATCCCGGGTTGCGCCGAGGTCTACCAAAGAGTTGGAAAGACTGGGAGCACGCACATGGATTGAAGCGACCCGAAAAGGGAGATTCAGATTCGCGGAGTTGGACAACATCACCTACTGCTGCACTGCGAGGGGCGACAACGCATATGAAGTGGCGAAGGCCCCCCCGGGGCCTTGTGGAGAATGTGGAGACAGCCACTGGATATGGGACTGCGAGAGTTGACTTCCCCCGGAAGGGGGGGGAGGGGGGGGCATGGCGGAGGACAGCCGAAACAGGTTCCTTTGGCATGAAGGAGAAGTGGAGGGGGAGAGCGAAGACGACGACATCCCCAGGGAATGGCCGGCATACCGACGGGCATATGCCGCATTGTGTCCAGCCCAGGTGAACAGCAAGGATGGGGTCCTGGAAAGCAACTGGCAAGTCCTCGCAAACTCCTGCAGCACGACATCGCTGGGCACGTACAAGACAGGAATGCGACGACTCCGACAGACACATATGGCCCGGCCGGAGTGGGGACCATACAAGGTCGTGGAGCAAGTCGTGTGTGATGCCATTCGAGAGGGAAAAGGCAGCAGTTCGGTCAAAACAATCCTCAATGCGGCGGCCATGGCATACACCATGGGGGTGGTCAGCGAGCCGGTCCCAAAACGACTGTGGAAGGCATTCAAGGCAACGCAGCGGCTGGAAGAGAAGTCAACACAGGAGTGGGGCAGTTTTGAGGCACTGCAGATCATGGCACACCAAGCGGATTCAGAGCTGGAGTGGTGTGTGGTGGGACTCGCGATACTTTCAACGCTGCTGGGCCTCAGAGTCGGTGAGGCGGCCAGCATCAGCTTCCACAAGCTGGGGGTTCTGGCAGGGACGGCGGAGTTCTATGACCGCAAAGTCCACAGGGCTTGGATTACCCGTACGGTTTCAGGAGTGGCCCTCAAATGGTTGCAGCTCTGCGCCTCGATTGCACAAAGATGCTGGAACCTCGACAAGTTCCAGCGACTGGTCTCTGAGGACAAACTGCAGCGTGTCATGGCGGCCCTTTTGCGTGGATCAAAGTGGAAGGACCTCAGGTGGCATGCATGGAGGCGCCTGGGCCCAGCGACCATGTACAAGGCTGGGGGCAAGATCCCTAGCATCAAGGCGTGGTTCAGGTGGAGGAGCACAAGAACGGCAATGGCCTACATCAACTGCCCGCACCCAGGGCGCATCCGGCACCCATTCACAACGCCTACCCCCCCAGGTTACCTCAAGGGGAGGCCATGGATTGCGGGAACGGCAACCAGACGGTGTACGGAGTTCTGGGCCCCTGAGGCCTACGATATCCCTGAGGGGAGCACCCCAGAGAGCGACTCTGGAGATTCCACGTGCTCTGGATCATCCTCGGATAGCCCCTCACCTCGGAAGGCCGATGGCAGGAGGGGAAAGAGGAGACACAGTGCGTGAGGAGGCGAATGGCCGGACGGCCTGTGGGGTAGGGGGGGGGGGAGGTAAATCGAGACGGGCGTCACCCGACAACGAGGTGGGCAGGCAGCACAAGCCGCGTAGGTTAGAGTGCCTCATGGGTGTTGGAGGAGGAAGGACTGCAGGAGCGTGGGTCACATATAGGCGGGCGCGGGCGTGTGCGTGGTCGGCTTCGAGACGGATTGAGCGGGTCTCGAATATCACGCGAAATGAGCTTTTTCGGGCCGCGCTTGCGGCAATCCTCCGAGCGCGGGAGCGCCTCAGAGATGTGGACGGTGGGTAGGCACACCTGGAAACGATCCTGCGCCACATGGGGGATCTGCATGAGCTCAACTGGGACCTGCTGGGTCTGGACTACGACGGATATGACGGGGATGGCCCGTAGGGAGGTATCTCAGAAAGAATGATTGATGCGGGCCTTGGAGAGAAGGGCAGCCTGGACATCCCTTTAGATGTGTGGAACGCGAACATCCCAAAGCGCCTCATTTGGGATATAGGGAGTTGGAAGTCGGGGCACGATTGTGGAGGATTTGATGTATGGCAGCCGTCGTTGCACACCAGACGCATGATTGGAGTGCTGGTGGACGATGGGTTCCTGTGCAGGGACCCCACGTGTTGGGGTGCCCTTGAGTGGGAGGACCTCACGGACAATATGTCAGCTTTCGTTAAGCCCAAAAATGATGTGAAGTGCTCCTTCATCATTGACATGCGAAATCTGAACGACTGCTCGAAGGTGCCGCTGCGCAAGGTCAGGCTTCCATCTATTCACACGGTCTTTCAGACCATCCAACGGGAGATACACCGTGGAGCACCATTGTGGGGCATTACCTTGGACATATCCAACTTCTACTGGAGCCTGCAAATCCCAGCTGAACATAGGGGACTGTTTCGCATACAGGGGGCGCACTTCCACTGCCTCCCGTTTGGGTGGAAGTTTTCCCCGGTACTGGCACAGGACACATTGGCAGCGCCGTTGAAGGAGTTCTTTGACAACCACGTGGAGGGGATCGATGTCTACCGTTTCCATTATTTGGATGATGTGCTGATCTTGTCACGTGACAGGGAGTGCATGAAAAGCCTGGGCCATCGGCTGGCGTGTTTCTTGACGGCACAGGGCCTGCGCATCTCCATAAAATCCTGCCTCGAGCCACATCAGAATGTCCTGTGGCTGGGGAAGATGTTCGACGTGGCCAAAGGGGAGGTGCGGAACACAGACAAAATGCTCACAAAGTGCTTGGGGATTGCCATAAAAACGGCCTGCTCGCCTGTGTCTCCAAAGGTGGCGGAACGGGTCACGGGAAAAATGCAATGGGCATTTGGACCACGAAAAGGGGTCACCCTGTTTCTGCAGGGGTGGCACAGGTTCCGTTGGGGACATCATCGGTTTCAGCACCGCCCGAGCCTGGCCCTGATATCGGCACTGTTCGATGCGCTGGTGATATCGTACGTGCCAGCCACGGTTGACCCAAGGCCTGGGCATTTTGGCTTTGCGTCGTTCTTGGCAGTGGATGCAGCAGAGACTGCTGGTGGCTACCGCCTGGGTATCTCTGGACGCAATGGAGTCATGCGAACGCGAAAGATCCCGGCGCAGAACCAGCAACAGGCGGAGCTCAGTGGTGTCCTACATGCCTGTAGGTTTGCGGTGACCCAGAAGTGGCACAGGGTCTCATTGTTTGTGGACAATACAGCGGCCTGCTACAGTGCAACCAATATGAGGGCGTCGACGAGGGCATGTACGCAAGTGAAGATACTCCGTGCTCTTTGGAATTTGTTGTGGCACACGGGCTTGGTCTTGAATGTTGTCTGGGTTGATACTGCGCGCATGCCTGCTGATGTTGTGTCCCGTTTGCCAGACCTGACGCCAGCAAGCATCACCAAGGCAAAGGTTGAGGCGGCACATAAGTGGGGTACATTGTGCGGAGAGCTGCACCTTGTGCAGAGTTTTGGATCGGTCCGACTGTAGCGGGGGGGGGGGGTTTCCTCGCATGAGCGATGGCTGGAGTGCCCCCTCTTTTTTGCTGTAGCAGGCCCCTGCAACATGTCTGAGTGGGGCGACCGACATGAGGAGGAGTCCCATGACGAGGGGAAAGTGGGGTCGAAACACCCACGAGGATCTTGGGGCCCGGAGGGCAAGGTGGCGCAGAAGGCGCGCACGCTGAGGCGGAGAGCTGAGAGAGCGGAAGGGCACCTCCATGCAGAACAGCCCAGATACCGCCTGGGAGCGATGACCGAGCAATCCTTCGAGTTAGTGCCGTGCCGGCCAGTACCAGAACGGGACCTCCACAACGCCTGGCAGACCTTCTGTGGATGGATCACGCGACGCACCAGGGCGCAGTATGCCATGGCACGGGTCGAGCCTGCTAAGAAGAGTAAGGACCAGACCCAACGCCACCTTTACCTCGACCGCCACGAGCTGCGATTGGCACCAGGAGTCAGGCTGACGATGTCCTTCACCCACCATGCCACTGCAGTGCAAAGAGTCACCCTCAATGGAAAAGCGGACCTCATCAAAGATGTATTCAAACTTGTGAAGGATGATCTGGAACAGACGGACTCAGACTGAGGCGAGGCTGACATGAGGATGACTGTCACTCCTACACCGACTGTCCATGGCGCTAATGTACCAGAGTGAGAAAAAAGTGGGCTGGAGAGGAGAGGTGGGGGAGAGGGACGACACGTGGTGCAGGCAGAGCACGACCATACCCGGGGTATATTAAGGAGAGCTCCCCTCGCAAGTGCGATGGATGAGACGGCACAATGTGAGTCAATGAGCGAGGACGCCTTTATATGTGGAACCACGAGAGCCAGCATGAGTGAGAGTCAGAGATGACCCACGGTGCCCTTCGGGCCTGGCGCGCCAGTGAAGGAGCAAGCATCAGTGTTGGTTTTGTGTAGTGTGTATGTGTGAGCTGTACCTGTCAGGAGGTTAGGGGGGAATCAAGGGATTCGCCTATAGGCGAATCACATGATTCACCCCATAATACCACTCATATGCACTATCACTATAGAATCTTTTAAAGATTTTTGGGCCCACCCACCCGCCCAGACACTTACGCACACTTCAGAAACACCATTGATACTATCATGGAGAAGTGTATCATAGATCCACGGCACACGAGTATACCGTCAGTCTTGCCACCAGCCTTTGGGACAGCAAGTGTACTAACCTATTGGCCCAATGGATCTCATCGTCCCCCCTCATCGGGGCCCGTTTCACGGAGGCAATGGACCACGCTCCCCTCGCGGCGGTCCACAGAACCAAGGTGTAGGCCATCCGTACGTATGCGGAGGCCTTCTTTCCCGCACCATACCTGAGAGGGCTCCTTTTGGAGTTGGGTGCACCCCTGTCGGGCTTCCGGGTGTTGTCTTAGTACATCACCCGCCGGGGCGACGCCTACACCGCCCGCACCGGGCTGCCCTTTCCACGGCCCATCCCCACACGGGACCAATTTGAGCCAACGTGGAAGTCGTTGACCGCTCCGCTTGCGTTGTCCCCCGCGGTAGAGTGTGCCGACCCCCCATCGTTGGGCCGTTGTTGGCCCCTGCGGTCGTGGGCACAATACGTGCAATCCCGGCCAGCGCTATGCCAGTCTATTGACTGGACCCGCCCCCCGCAGGGTGACGGGTATTCTTGCGCCGGTGGCAGTTGGTCGCAGCTATCGGTGGGGCTATTGAACCATGGGGTAAAGGCGCGCACACCCGCCTTCCTATGGGTCATCGGCATGGCTGTCACGGGGACAAGGATATGGTTGCCCTGGGCCAAATTTGGGCTCAGGTGCTACATGTTTGTAGTCTACATTTTCGTGTTCATAAGTTGATCATAATTCGCGCGTTCATAATTCGAGAACTGCCGTCATAAACCGCCGCGCTGCCGATTTATGAATTGTGAACGCGTTTTATGAACACGAATTATGAAAACCTTTTATGAACACAGGTCCTGCAGTCCATTATTGACTGCAAAAAACTTTAATGGTGCGACAGCAGGGTGCCGGCAGCAGTCCTCCTTGGTGGGGACCAGCCGTGGCTCCGGCGGCTGCTGGGCATCAGCGTGGCTCCCCAAGTTGGGAGCATTTTCAACGAGGCCATGTGTGACAACACGGCCAAGCGGTGGAATGGCATCAGTGCTCGGAGGACAACGCAGTCGAATGCGAACAATCATCGTAGCTATTTGGTGACCCGCAAAAGTTTCGATGCGGCTGGATGCACCGGTCAGCCGCTGCTGGTCATAGCCAGAAACCGGGTATTTTTGTGCATTTTGCACTTTTGCATGGCCTTCGGGAGGCTCTTCGTGGCCAACCTAGAGGCCCAGGTGGGAAATCATCCCCCTGAGGTTGCAGGGGGGGTGCAGAAAATTTTGTACCGCAACCGGTGTGGCGTGATCTAGGGGCGCACAACGCACCGGATGGGGAGAAGCCCACAACCTGTCCTTGGCGTGAAGACATTGCGCCGCTGCTTGCATACGTCGAGGAGGACCCCACGTGGCAAGCGGTTGTGGGGCTGCGAACATTGCTGCGCACATTGTACTCGCCGATTCCGGTTGTGCCGCGCCCTTCGTGCCAACCTGTTGCTGCTGCGTTTCGGGAACATTGCTGCGGGGAGCAACTGTGTGTATAGTGACCTAGCCGGCTATCAGACATCAGACATCAGACTTTTATGGACCACCATTACCCAAACCATAAACCCACCTCACCCCCCCCCCCTTGTGGTGTAGTACAACCCCCCTCCCCAATGGAAGATCCCCCCCCGCCTGTCGCCCTTCCCTAGTCCTTCCACCCCCCCCACACTCATGAGTGCTTTCTTGCATCAGGAAATATGCAAAATGATTCGGAAGAATCCCCCGCTTGGTGTTGTCTGTTTCTGTGTATGAAGCATGGAAACTGCACCCACTCACTACACTCTTCGAGGTGTAGATTTTCATTTTGTGGCCTCAGCCCTAGCGTTGTAGGGCCATCAGACACCATGGCAAAGTAAACCAACAGATTTGGCGCATTTGTAGGCATATGTCCTCCCACACACACACACACACACACACGCACACACGCACGCACACTGTGACATAGCATAGGCACTGTGGGGGTGCCCTTGCTTCAAGCCTTGGTTCGGAGGGGGGGGTGCCTCTCCTTTCTTTTCATGTTTTTCACCGGGAAGGGCGGAGACTTGAGAGAACTGCCAAGGGGGGGGGTTTAGTCACGGCTGCCGGAGGGTGTTCTTTTCTTTGTCTCATAGGTGTTTCTTTTCATGCAAAAAAATGACAACAATAAAAATAACCATTCCACAACTTGCAGGTGTGCCATGCTATGCTCTGCAATGTTGTGGTGTGTCTCCGTAGGTCCCCGTAGGTGCAAAGCCGGTTAGAAGCCCCCCAAATCAATTGCATACCCCCCCCCCATCAATTTCATAGCCCCCCCATCAATTTCATATGCCCCCCTATCAATTTCATTGCCCCCCCCCCCCATCCATTTCACAGCCCCCCACACATCCATTTCATAGCCCCCCCCTATCAATTTCGTAGCCCCCCCCCATCCATTTCATAGCCCCTCCGCCATCAATTTCATAGCCCCCCCCATCAGTTTCATAGCCCCCCTATCAGTTTCATATGCCCCCCTATCAATTTCATAGCCCCCCCCCCATCCATTTCATAGCCCCCCCCCACATCCATTCAACAGCCCCCCCACATCAATTTCATACCCCCCCCCCCTGAATCCATTTCATAGCCCCCCCCACATCCATTTCATAGGCCCCCCCATCAATTTCATAGCCCCCCCCCCCATCCATTTCATAGCCCCTCCGCCATCAATTTCATAGCCCCCCCCATCAATTTCATAGCCCCCCCTATCAATTTCATAGCCCCCCCCCCATCCATTTCATAGCCCCCCCCCCACATCCATTTCATAGCCCCCCCCTATGAGTTCCATAGACCCCCCCCAATAATTCATGCATGGGCATGCGTCAATTATTTTGGGAGTCTAGAGCCCCCAAATAATTGACGCATGGGCATGCGTCAATTATTTGGGGGGTCGAGACCCCCCTAGTAATTGGCGCATGAGCATGCGTCAATTATTTAGGGGGTTTGCACCCCCCAAATAATTGGCGCATGGGCATGCGTCAATTATTTTGGGCGTCTAGACCCCCCTAGGAATTGGCACATCAGCATGCGTCAATTTTTTTGGGGGTCTACACCCCCCAAATCATTGACGCATGGGCATGCGTCAATGATTTGGGGGGTCTGGACCCCCCTAGGAATTGACGCATGAGCATGCGTCAATTCTTTCGGGGGTCTGCACCCCCCAAATAATTGGCGCATGGTCAATTATTTTGGGGGTCTAGACCCTCCTAGAAATTGGCGCATGAGCATGCGTCAATTATTTGGGGGGTCTTCAACCCCCAAATAATTGGCGCATGAGCATGCGTCAATTATTTAGGGGGTCTACACCCCCCAACTTATTGACGCATGGGCATGCGTCAATTATTTCGGGGGTCTAGGGCCCCCTGGGAATTAGCGCATGAACATGCATCAATTATTTTACGGGGTCTACACCCCCCAATTAATTGACACATGGGCATGCGTCAATTATTTTGGGGGTCTAGACCCCCCTAGGAATTAGCGCATGAGCATGCGTCAATTAATTTCGGGGGTCTACACCCCCCAATTAATTGACGCATGGGCATGCGTCAATTATTTAGGGGGTCTAGACCCCCCTAGGAATTGACGCATGGTCAATTAATTCGGGCGTCTACACCCCCCAAATCATTGACGCAAGGGCATGCGTCAATCATTTTGGGGGTATGCACCCCCCAAATAACTCACGCATGGGCATGCGTCAAATATTTTGGGGGTCTGGACGCCCCTAGGAATTAGCGCACGAGCATGCGTCAATAATTTAGGGGGTCTACACCCCCCAAATAATTGACGCATGGGCATGGGTCAATTATCTTGGGGCTCTGCACCCCCCAAATGATTGGCGCATGGTCAATTATTTCGGGGGTGTACACCCACCAAATAATTGACGCATGGGCATGCGTCAATTATTTTGGGGGTCTGCACCTCCCAAACGATTCACGCATGGGCATGCATCAATTGTTTGGTGGTCTACCCCCCCCCCCAAATAATCGACGCCTGGGCATGTGTCACTCAGTTTGGGGGCCTAGACCCCCCTAGGAATTAGCGCATGAGCATGCGTCAATTATTTTTGGGGCTGCAACCCCCAAATAAATCACGCATGGGCATGCGGCAATTATTTTGGGGGTCTGCACCCCCCAAATTATTGGCGCATGGTCAATTATTTCGGAGGTCTACACCCCCCAAATAATTGACGCATGGGCATTCGTTAATTATCTTGGGGGTCCGCACCTCCCAAATAATTCACGCATGGGCATGCCTCAATTATTTTGGGGGTCTACACCCCTCAAAATAACGCATCGGCATGCGTCAATTAATTTGGGGGTCTAGACCCCCCTAGGATTTAGCGCATGAGCATGCATCAATAATTTCGCTGGTCTACACCCCCCAAATAACTGATGCAAGGGCATGCGTCAATTATTTTGGGGGGTCTAGGCCCCCCTAACAATTAGCGCATGAGCATGCGTCAATCATTTTGGGGGTCTGCACCCCCCAAAAAATTCACGCATGGGCATGCGTCAATTATTTTGCGGGTCCAGACCCCCCCAGGAATTGGTGCATGAGCATGCGTCAATTAGTTTGGGGGTCTACACCCCCGAAATAATTGACGCATGGGCATGCATCAATTTTTTGGGGGTCTAGACCCCCCTAGGAATTGACGCATGGGCATGCCTCAATGATTGGGGGGGTCTGCACCCCCCAAACGATTGACGCATGGGCTTCCGTCAATTATTTTTGGGGTCTAGACACCCCTAGGAATTGGCGCATGAGCATGCGTCAATTATTTACGGGGTCTACACCCCCCAAATAATTTGCGCATGGGCATGCGTCAATTATTTGGGGGGTCTACACCCCACAACCTATTGGGGCCCATGGGCACCTATGGGGGCCCATGGGGGCCTACAGGGGCCCATGGGCACCTTTGGGGACCTATGGGCACCTATGGGGGCCTATGGGGGCCTATGGGGGCCCATGGGGACCTATGGGGGCCCATGGGGACCTATGGGCACCTTTGGGGACCTATGGGCACCTATGGGGCCCAATGGGGGCCCATGGGGACCTATGGGGGCCTATGGGGACCTATGGGCACCTATGGGCACCCATGGGCACCTATGGGGGCCTATGGGGGCCTATGGGGACCTATGGGCACCTTTGGGGAGCTATGGGGAGCTATGGGCCACTATGGGCACCCATGTCGGCCTTTGGGGACCTATGGGGAACCCTGGGGGCCTATGGGGACCTATGGGGGCCTATGGGGGCCTATGGGGACCTCTGGGGGCCTATGGGGACCCATGGGCACCTTTGGGGACCTATGGGCACCTATGGGCACCTATGGGGGCCTATGGGGGCCTATGGGCAGCGTTGGGGACCTATGGGCACCTATGGGGACCTATGGGGACCTTTGGGGACCTATGGGCACTTTTGGGGGCCTGTGGAGACCTATGGGGACCTATGGGCACCTTTGGCGACCTATTGGCACCCATGGGCACCTATGGGGGCCTATTGGGACCTTTGGGGACCTATGGGGACCTTTGGGCGCCTATGGGGACCAACGGGGGCCATTGAGTTCCTACGGGGGCCTATGGGGACCTATGGGGACTTGTGGGGACCTTTGGGGACCTACGGGCACCTTTGGGGACCCATGGGGGCCTCTGGGGACCTTTGGGGACCTATGGGCACCTTTGGGGACCTATGGGGGCCTATGGGGACCTTTGGGGATCTATGGGCACCTTTGGGGGCCTGTGGAGACCTATGGGCACCTATGGGGGCCTATGGGGGCCTATGGGGACCTATGGGGACCTATGGGGTGGGGGGGCATCACCTTTTTGCACACCCATTTTGACACCAACCCCCCCCCCCCGCCCCGTCCTCCAAGCATCAGATCTATATTAGACATATCACACCTCTTGTTGTATACACTGCAAAAACAACATGCCATACCAGACATCAGACATCAGACTTTATACACATACCCGGCGGGGGGTAAGGTTCGCACTTTTTGTTGTTCCTCGAAGAGGACTGTGATGCCATGCTCGAGAGTGCGGATGCATGTGGGGTGGAATTGGCTGCTGTGTCAAGGGACGTTGTGGAGAGCGTAAATTACATTTTGAAGAAGGGATACAATGGGCATAGCGCTAGGGGTGGGGGTGCGGGTAAGAGTGCAGTGGAACGGGAAGCAATGGTCGTCCAGGAGGTTTGGGAATGGTGGTTTCTAACCTTTGACCTGCCGGTGTTGCACTACAACACCCCACACACCGCGGCGTGCACCGCCGCTTCACTTCTAAACACCCCCCCCCCCCCCAGCACCCTCCACCCACGCGCCCTCTGCGACCCAGCTTTGTTACTTTTCGCCCATCCATGGACGCCGCCGAGCTCAGGAAGCTGCTGGAGGAGAGCCAGAATGGTATGCTGTCTGTCACGTTCATATTGCGTTCATAGTTCGGCGTTCATAAAACCGAAACTGCCGTCATAAATGAACTATGAACCGATTTATGAATCGATGAATTATGACCCGCTTTTATGAACGAATTATGAACAGTGTCCCCCATGTCCACAAGAGCAGCGACTGGCAGCCCATGCTCCAGCTCCTCCGCCCTCTCAAGCTCCACCTCCACCTCCACCTCCACCTCAAGCCGGGCCGCAACGTGCTAACGCTCCCCTGGGCGCAAGGAGCGCTGAACCGTGGGTACTCCCCCGATCCCCCCCTTTTTTTGAGCCGTGAGGTGGCTTACGTCACCCTGCGCGGGGCATTCCGGCGCATGTTGCGGCACCGCATCCGCAACAAGGGGGAGGGGGGGGGGGGGCTGGTGGTACGGGGGGGGGGGGGGGCATGGGCATGGAAGCCCCTGCCGGGAAAGCCCCTGTCCCCCATCCCCGAACCAATTGGGGCCGGGGATTGGACGCACGCCAAAGTTTTTTTGGGGCCGCGGGGGGCCTTGATGCGGAGCTCCCATTGGGAGCTCTTGTTCCTCCACTGGGAGGAAAAGGGGTGGCCGAAGCTGCAGCGCTCCGGGCGAGTTGGAGTGCATCCCCCGTCGGGATTCCATTTTCGGGGGGTGTATGACCCGGGGCAGGACGCCTCGTACGAGGGGGCCGTCGAGGGCCTCACCATCATCCGCCCCATCAAGCCCCTTGGCCGGGCAGCCCCGGCCACCAGCAGCACCACGGGCCCCACCGGCGCCCCCCAGGGCGCCCCCCCCAGCGCAGCGGCGAACGTGCGCACCGCTCTGGGCGCCATGGGGACCATCGGACCAGAGCCGGATTTTGAGGTATGTGCGTTCATAATTCCTTCATAATTCGTTCATGATTCGGCGTTCATAATTCAGGGACCCTACACCACCCGTTTATGAACCATGAGCGCTATTTATGAACACGTTTTATGAACCCGTTTCTGAATGGCACTCTCACAGGTCATGGATGTGGAAGGGAACCCGGCGGACGTCGCGGGGGTCCGCATCCGGTACGAGTTGGGCACCGCGGAGTTCAGCATCGCCATGTCCGCCCTATACCAGCTGCTGCTGCTCAACCCCAAGCGGGGGTGCGCCATCCTGTCCGGGCTGCGGGATTGGGAGCGCTCCCGCCGCCTGACACGTGGGCGGGGAATAAGCCCTGCTGGGCAAGCCTAGGGGAGTTGGGGTGGGAGGGGTGTGCTGACGAGGAGGTCCCGCTGTCCAGTTGTGGGCTGAACCCCCCCACCCCGGCCAGCCCCCGCATCGCCTCCCCAGCAAAGCCCCCCCCCCCCCGAGAAACCCAAACCCCCTGCCGTGCCCCCCCCCCCCCAAAACCCACGCAACCCAAAAAGACCCCCCCACCGAAGCCCAAGTCCTTCGAATCGGGCAGCAGCTCGTCGTCGGACCAGCCACTCCCCCGTGGACACGGGAAGGGTAAGGGGAGGCAGCCGCTGCAGCAAAAGCGGTGCGAGGAGCCCCCCTCTTTGGAGGGGGATGAGTCACCTGACCCCCCTGCTTGGTGAACAGGTGTATGTGCCGTACACCGCTGGTGTCTACCCGGGGTTGTGACCTCGGTTGTGGGGGGGGGGGGGGGGCGGGGGGGGATAGTCTGGGTGGAACACCCAAGGGAAAAGGAGATGTTTCGGGTTCAGAGGCATCTGTTGTATGCCTCGCATGCTGCAACAGTCATTCATTGGGAGCAGCAGAAGGCTGCAGCTGCAGGTAAGAAGGCCACCCAGGCCAAAAAGAAGCCTAACCCCAAACTGGACGCTGACCCGCCGGCTGAGCCGTTGCCCAAGCCAGCCAAGCCTGAACCCAAACCTGACGCTAAGCAGGCCCCTCGGCCCGAGCCCAAAGCTGCCCCTCAGGCCGCCCCCATAGAGGTGAATGCCCCAGCGCACCGCTCGGCCAAACCTGCAGCCCAACCACGTGCCCAAACCCATGCCCAGGCTCCGGATGGGGGCGAAACCGAGGCCACAGCCCCCCTTTGGGAGGACCCGACAGGCCCCAGCCCTGAGGTGTAGGGCGGCATGAACAAGCAAGGACAAGCAAGGACAAACAAGTACAGGAAAGATTGAAGCCTCAGCGATTTTTGCGTGCCTGTGCATCTGTTCATAAAACCCGTTTATAAAACACGTTCGTAAAACGCGTTCATAAAACGCTCGGCGCGTTCATAAAACGAGAACTGATTTATGAACTGAATTATGAACCGAATTATGAACAGGGGAGGATGTTTTCATATTTTTGTAAAACTAGCAAAAATGGCAATTTTTCAGAAAAACCCCCGGCGGACAAAAAAAAAACTCACCCCAAGGGTGTTGACCCAACCCCCCAATTTTGAACGTAAATGGCCCATGGGTACCCTAGCAAGAGCAAAATCCGTTCGTATTTCATACAACCATTTATGATGAACAAAACTACCTTTCATACAGGTACCAAGGGATCGCGTGGGCACGCGGTGATTCAAAACGGGGTCTACACCCCTATTAGAACCATGGCGTGCCAACGCAATGATTCAAATCAGGGTCTAGACCCCTCCTAGAACAATCGCGTTCCCAAGCGATAATTCAAAACAAGGTCTAATCCCTCCTAGAACCATCTTGTGCCCACGCGATGATTCAAAACAAGGTCTACACCCCTCTATGAACCATCCTGTGGGCACGCGATGATTCCACACAGGGTCTAGACCCCTCTATGAATTACCGTGTGCCCAGGCGATGATTCAAAACAAGGTCTGGACCCCTCCTAGAACCATCGTGTGGGTACTTGATGATTCAAAAACATGGTCTACCCCGCTCTAAGAATCATCGCGTGCCCACGCGATGATTCAAAACAAGGTCTAGACCCGTCTATGAAACATCGCTTCGGCACGCGATGATGCCAAACAGGGTCTACACCCTTCTATGAATAATCGCGTGGGCACGCGATGATTCAAAACAAAGTCTACACCCCTCTATGCACAAGCGCGGTGATTCTAAACAGGGTCTAGACCCCTCTTTGAACCATCGCGTGGCCACGCAATGATTCAAAAAAGGGTCTAGCCCCCTCCTAGAACCATCGCGTTCCCACGCGATGGTTCAAAACAAGGTCTACACCCCTCAATGAATAATCGCGTGGGCACGCGATGATTCCAAATAGGGTCTAGACCCCTCTAGGAATGATCGCATGCCCACGCGATGATGCAAAGCAGGGTCTAGACCCCTCTCAGAACCATCGCTGGGGCACGCCATAATTCAAAATGGCGTCTACACCCCTGTTAGAACCATCACGTGCCCACATGATGATTCAAAATATCGTCTAGACCGCTCTATGAATCATCGTGTGCCCACATGATGATTCAAAACAAGGTCTAGACCCCTCTACGACTCGTTGTGTTGGCACGCGATGATTCAAAACAGGGTGTACACCCTTGTTAGAACCATCGCGTGCCCACGCGATGATTCAAATCAGGGTCTAGACCCCTCCTTGAACCATCGGTTCCCGCGCGATAATTCAAAACAAGGTCTAACCCCTCCTAGAACCATCGCGTGCCTATTTGTTGTTTTGTGGTGTGCTGTTTTCCAAGATTTCCTGCATTTTCCTTGCTGTCAACCTTCCCCCACTTTCCCCTTTTGGTTTTCAATGTTGCATATGTCTGGTGTATGTGGTGGTTATTCAGTTTTCCCACTTTTCCTGCTCCCACATTTTCCCCATTTTCCCCTTTTGGTTTTCAATGTTTTGTTTTTGCCACTTTTCCCGCTCACACATTTTCCCCATTTTCCCCTTTTGGTTTTCAAACACTTTTTTTTTTGCACCACTATGTTTGTGATTTTGCAAGGTGGTTCCCCAAGGATCAACGATTTTTCAATTGTGTCAAGGCCTCCCTTTTTTTTTTTTCCAGAAGGGGGGGGGGGCAGATTTGATATAGGCATAGTTTCTCCCCCCCCCCCCTAGGAACCCAAGTGACAAGTTCCTCTAGGCATTAGACCCCTAGACCCACCTCCAATAGGCAAGAACGTCAGACATCTTCTTCGATACACTCCGCACACAACATCCCATATCACACATCAGACATCAGACTTTATACCCAATCCTGCCTGGGACCGCCGGACTAGTGGCCATCCTACCTGCGAAAAGCGGGCCTGTTCCCCCTCCGACTGGTGCAGGGGGGGGACCGGGGGCTCCTGGACGAGTTCCTGTACCGCCTTTACGGCATGTACGTGGCGGTCCTCGCTGCCCGCATGACAGCCAGCCAAGGAGACTAGCCGAGCCACGGGGACTCCCTCCTCCCGGACCAGCCGCGTCCGCGGCCCCGCAATTAAGCCCCTATCCCCGGGACGACTTCGTCGGCCCCCTGCCGGGGGACATAGTCCGCCACCAGCCACGGCTCAGGCCGGGGACCCCGCCGGGCTGGCGGTGGCCCAAGGACTTCATCCGAGACTTGCTCCGGTGGGCCCAGGCGCTGGCGTGGATGCTGGGGCCGACGGAGGTCTCCTGGGCTGAGCTGGCCCTGGATTATGAGGCGTTTGTGGTGCGGGCGCTCCCCGGACCACCGGCTGCGGGGTACGTGCCTGCCGCTAGGGGAACGAGCCCAAATCTGGCGCAAGGAAGTGGCCTGGCGGAATGCACCTTGCGGCAGGCACGCTGCTCAGCAGGGCCCTGCTGGGGCGCTGCCGCTCACTCCTCCCCGTGGGGGGCCGCGTGTGTGCGGGACTTTCGGCCCGCCCGTTCTTCGCCGCACGCCACGAGGTGATGCTGCAGCTTATGCGCCTGGTGACACACTGCCGGGACTCATGGGTCCGGCGCCTACGAGCGCCTGCCCGCATGCGGACGCCGCTGGGCGACCGCTTCCTTATGGACTATTTCCCACGTCCCCTCGAGAGCCCCCCCCCCTCCCTGCTCCTGTATGCTAGGAGGCCCCCACGGGCGCCGCCCAAAAGCGTCTTGCTCGCAGCCCCGCAGCGTAGCCGCCCGCCGGGGGCGGGCAGTGGCACACAGGGTGCGCTCTGCTTGGAGAATGGGGCGCCGTCATGTGCCAGGTGCAGAAGCCTGGGGTGGGGCATCAATCGCTGTTGCCGAGCAGGCCACGACAGCCACACTGGCCCCTCGGCGGGCCCACGCTGTCCGAAAGCCCCGCCCCGGGTCGCGCCAGGACGCCAGGTGCTCGTCCCCGAGGACCGGCGCGCAGGGGCGGCCGCATTGTCCTTGTGGCTGGGGCGGGCCCGCCCGTCCTCCCAGGCCCTCCCGAATTCGGGCCCCCCGGCAGCACGCCGGTGCACGGCGCGACCCAGGACGCTGGGTAGCCGCCCCTCCTTGGCATCAGGGCCTGACGACTCAAGGCCCACGAAGCGCCAGGCGCCTGACCCCCTGGCTGACCGGGGGGGCTCAGTTGTTGAGGGGCCACCGCGATCCGGCGGCGGGGGGGGGGGGGGGGGGGCTGATCCTTTTCTCCCACCCACCAACGGCAGGGGGGCAGGGCAACTCTAGGACGGGCTCGTGGGCGCCACCACCTCCACTAGATCCATGGGGGCACTGCCTGCACCGCGGGACCCGCCCCCCCACCCCCCCCCCCGAAGAGCAGCCCCCCCCCCCCCCCCCACCGCCGGCGGCCGAGATGCCGGCGCCACTCCGTAACGTTTTCGGCCCCATCTCAGCGGCCTTGAGCAGCCGTGCACTGCCGCAGCGACGGTCCCCCCCCCCCCCCCCCCGGCGTCGGCGGCGGCCTCATCTGAAGGCCACCAGGTTAGTGGCGGACACGCTCCGCGCACGCCCCCCCCCCCCTCACGCTGCGGCCGGCGCCGCTGGGGGGAGCTCCTCTGACCCAGTGGCGGACGCGCCCTCGGCGCCTTTGCCATCCCAGTCCTCACTGCCGCCTCGGCGGCAGCACGGCAGGGCCAGCACGGGTGAGACCTAGTCCCCTCCAGCTCGTCCCTCCTGGCCGCCGTAGGGGAGGCCACGGGCGCCTGAACTCGACTCGGCCCACCTCCCCGCCCCTCTGCCTCCGTACATAGGCCAGCTGACACTAAAAGACGAATGCAGTATTTGTGTAGTTTTTATCCTATTTTTGGGTGTGTGTTGATGGGGAAAATTCTCTGTGAGGTGGACTTGCCGAACGCAATAAAATTTCGTGGAGCAAGGGGGGGTCTAACCCACTGGTTGGGGTTTGAGGGGTCATAGGGTAAGTGGATCCTGCCATTTTGAGGGTAGCACATCCATTTCTGAAGGTGTTGGAGCTTGTTCTAACGCCGTTCTCTCAGAACTTTTGTGTTTCCACGAATGTTTGGCAATCTTGCATAGGCTACGTCTCAACCTTGCCACCCCTATTCCTCCAATGTGTTGTCCGCTACAGCTATGGGTATAGTAACCCAATGGGCTATCAGACTTCAGACTTCAGACTTTTATGGGCCATCACCCCCAACCCCCAACCCCCCAAGCCCCCCATGATAGGCCTTTGCCCCCTCCCCCCCCAATATCACACTTGTGCTTTGACCCCCATATCAGACTTGGCTCCCCCCCCTTTTCTCTTGCCCAATTCTGCACCTTGCTTCATTTGCAGACCATGACAGTAGGCATGAACTAGGTATGTGAATAACAACAGGGTCGGTTTTGTTGGTGGGCTACCCCAACGCTCAACCCGAAACCCCCCATCAGGCTTTTCTCCCCCCCCCCCCACCCTGTCCGCAAAAAAAACGCAAAAAAAAATTAATTATTGGCTTCACGCCTTACGCAAAAAAAGGTTCCGCAAAAAAAATTGCAAAAATAAAATAATTTTTGCCCCTGCCCCCCTTTTTGCAAGAATGCGAGAATCGCGGGAGAGTTTGCCCCACTGCTTGTTGTCCCCCTCTTCGGTGTCTCATGCCCCGTTCTGCACCTTGCTTTGCTTTCAGAGAATGGTGTATCCAGGATTGTGACAAGTGTTAAAATACCGTGCGACGCACGGTAGTGGAATTTGGCTGCTGATCTGCCCCAAAGCAGATAAAGGGGCTAGTTTGGGCCGTGGATATTTGAATGCGGTTGCTGATGTGCCCCAATGCAGATAAAGGGGCTAGTTCGGGATGTGCATATTTGAATGTGGTTGTTGATGTGCCCCAAAGCAGATAAAGGGGCTAGTGCAGGATATCGCGTTGCAAGTCTTTTTGTGATTGCAATTTGTTTGTTGGTTGTTGGTACAAAGGAGTTTTAGTACATTTCGGGGGGTTTTTTAGTACATTTCGGGGGGTTTTTTTAGTACCGTTAGGGGGTTTTTTTAGTACAGTTAGGGGGGTTTTTTTAGTACATTTGGGGGGGTTTTTTAGTGCATTTCACGGGATCTTTTAGTACATTTCCAGGGGTTTTGTAGTACGTTTTGGGGGGCTTTTTAGTACGTTTCGGGGTATTTTCGGGGCAATGTGAGCCCTGAATCTCAGTCCAGGGAGACAGGCGATGCAGGGTCATGGAAGCACATGTGATTGTACATTCAATGTTTTGCTTCACATTGCTCTGTGTATGTGTTTTGCATTCTTTGTGTGTCTGCCTGGAGGGGCATTCTGCTTTGCTTCACACCCCCTGATTTCAGTGGCGTCCCCCATTTAGTGTGGGGGACCCAATTTTTCCATTGTCTACCGTCTACGGTTTACCCCCCTCTCCCCGCTCTCGACTCTTCCCCTCTTTTTTTCAATGGAACGGGGGCCCGCAGCAGTGTCTCTTCTGCCAAAAACAATTTTTTTTGCAGGTGCGCCTGCTATTTTTCACATGGCATTTTTTTTCTGTCAGTGAAACGACAGTGTCTGCAGGGTCGGTGCGTGGGTGGGGTGCAAGGGGTTCTTCGCCGGGTGTGGGGGGCCCGAGAGGACGCCCAAGCACCAGAGAGTCAAGGAGAGCGAGGCTGAGGGGGGGGTTGTGAAAAGGGGCTCCAAGGGCCACAAGCTTACTTCCTCAGTACAAATGTCTACACTTGTTGGTTTAACAAAATTTTTCAACATACTTCAGCATAATCACTTATCCAGGGTGCCCTGAATTTTTCTGGGGTCCTATAAGGACAGTCACAGGTATGTTTTTTTTTTCCACTACGGGAGCCACTTTCTTTTTGCCTGTGCTTGTGCCTGTGCTTAGTTGCTCGGGTTCCCCTGCGAGGGGGGACCCTGTCAGCTAGTTAAAGGTCAACATTTTTTTCTTTTAAGGAACATTGGTTACAGGGTTACCCGGAAGTATTTTTGCATCTTACCCCATTCTGCCCTTTGCTTCGCTTTTAGAGAACGTCGGTGACGGGAACGTTGGTTGATTGCTGGCGGGTGCATGATGTTGTTTTTAATGCGTGTGTATGTGTGTATGTGTGGGCATGCGTGGGTGTCTGTATGTTTGCTCTGGGTCCCCTTGCAAGGGGGGACTCATCGGCTGGGCAGCTATACCCCTTAAAACCCCTCCCCTCTGCTCTCGACCCCTTCCCCGACCCTCTGTTAAACAACCAGCACAAACAAAAGTCAGTTAAACACAACGGGGCCACTGACAGCACCGCTTTCGGAAATTTTTTTTTTCATTTTTGGAGAACACTTTCTTGCCTGTTAAACGGTGCTGTCTGATGGCGGGGTGCCTGGGCAGGTAGGCTTGCCTTCACTGCCCTACAGGGGGGGGGAGGAGAGGACGCCCGGGCACCCAAGGGGTCAGAGAGAGCAGGGTGGGATGTAAAAATAAAAACCTGTAAGTTCCTCTCCACCCTCCCCGCCTGGGCGGTCCACATGGACCAACCCGTCCTGGCTTCGGCTTCCACACATTTTTAAGGACTTTAACAGGTTAGGGATGTTGCAGACAATACAATTTTCTGTGATTTGCCCTGGTGCTTTAGTTAGGAATAGCCCCTGCACTGTACCGCACCACACTGCACTACACTCACTGCACCGAAACCGAGACCCCCTCACTGCATACCCTGTCCCTCGATCTTGGTGATAATTTTGTCGGAGATAGTGGGGCACGGGTGCTTGCAGCGCCGAAGGATGCCGCCTCACTGCATGCCCTGTCCCTCAATCTGAGGTCGAATTCCGTGGGAGGCAGTGGGGCACAGGCGCTTGCAGCGCTGAAGGATGCCCCCTCACTGCATACCTTGTCCCTCAATCTTAGGCAGAATTCCGTGGGAGAGAGTGGGGCACACGCGCTTGCAGCGCTGAAGGATGCCCCCTCACTGAATACCCTGTCCCTCGATCTTAGTGGGAATTCCATGGGAGGCAGTGGGGCACAGGCGCCTGCAGCGCTGAAGGATGCCTTCTCACTGCATACCTTGTCCCTCAATCTTAGGCAGAATTCCGGGGGAGAGAGTGGGGCACAGGCGCTTGCAGCGCTGAAGGATGCCCCCTCACTGAATACATTGTCCCTCGTTCTTAGTGGGAATTCCATGGGAGGCAGTGGGGCACAGGCGCTTGCAGCGCCGAAGGATGCCCCCTCACTGAATACCCTGAGTGTCCGCGCGCGCCGCCGTGAATTATTTTACCCCTCCGTGAATTATTTACCCCCCTCCGTGAATTATTTGACCCCTCCGTGAATTATTTACCCCCCTCCGTGAATTATTTGACCCCTCCGTGAATTATTTACCCCCCTCCGTGAATTATTTCACCCCTCCGTGAATTATTTACCCCCCTCCGTGAATTATTTGACCCCTCCGTGAATTATTTACCCCCCTCCGTGAATTATTTTACCCCTCCGTGAATTATTTACCCCCTCCGTGAATTATTTTACCCCTCCGTGAATTATTTACCCCCCTCCGTGAATTATTTGACCCCTCCGTGAATTATTTACCCCCCTCCGTGAATTATTTTACCCTTCCGTGAATTATTTACCCCCCTCCGTGAATTGTTTCACCCCTCCGTGAATTATTTACCCCCCTCCGTGAATCATTTTACCCCTCTGTGAATTCTTTCACCCCTCCGTGAATTTTTTACCCCTCTGTGAATTATTTACCCCCCTCCGTGAATTATTTGACCCCTCTGTGAATTGTTTACCCCCCTCCGTGAATTATTTTACCCCTCCGTGAATTGTTTACCCCCCTCCGTGAATTATTTTACCCCTCCGTGAATTATTTACCCCCTCCGTGAATTATTTTACCCCTCCGTGAATTGTCCACCCCCCTCCGTGAATTATTTGACCCCTCTGTGAATTGTTTACCCCCCTCCGTGAATTATTTGACCCCTCCGTGAATTATTTACCCCCCTCCGTGAATTACTTTACCCCTCCGTGAATTGTTTACCCCCCTCCGTGAATTATTTTACCCCTCGGTGAGTTATTTAGCCCCCTCCGTGAATTATTTGACCCCTCCGTGAATTATTTACCCCCCTCCGTGAATTATTTTACCCCTCCGTCAATTGTTTACCCCCCTCCGTGAATTATTTGACCCCTCCGTGAATTGTTTACCCCCCTCCGTGAATTATTTTACCCCTCCGTGAATTATTTACCCCCCTCCGTGAATTATTTCACCCCTCTGTGAATTGTTTACCCCCCTCCGTGAATTATTTTACCCCTCCGTGAATTATTTACCCCCCTCCGTGAATTATTTTACCCCTCCGTGAATTTTTACCCCCCTCCGTGAATTATTTCACCCCTCCGTGAATTATTTACCCCCCTCCGTGAATTATTTGACCCCTCCGTGAATTATTTACCCCCCTCCGTGAATTATTTTACCCCTCCGTGAATTATTTACCCCCTCCGTGAATTATTTTACCCCTCCGTGAATTATTTACCCCCCTCCGTGAATTATTTGACCCCTCCGTGAATTATTTACCCCCCTCCGTGAATTATTTTACCCCTCCGTGAATTATTTACCCCCCTCCGTGAATTGTTTACCCCTCTGTGAATTATTTACCCCCCTCCGTGAATTATTTGACCCCTCTGTGAATTGTTTACCCCCCTCCGTGAATTATTTTACCCCTCCGTGAATTGTTTACCCCCCTCCGTGAATTATTTTACCCCTCCGTGAATTATTTACCCCCCTCCGTGAATTATTTTACCCCTTCGTGAATTGTTTACCCCCCTCCGTGAATTATTTTACCCCTCCGTGAATTGTCCACCCCCCTCCGTGAATTATTTGACCCCTCTGTGAATTGTTTACCCCCCTCCGTGAATTATTTGACCCCTCCGTGAATTATTTACCCCCCTCCGTGAATTACTTTACCCCTCCGTGAATTGTTTACCCCCCTCCGTGAATTATTTTACCCCTCGGTGAGTTATTTAGCCCCCTCCGTGAATTATTTGACCCCTCCGTGAATTATTTACCCCCCTCCGTGAATTATTTTACCCCTCCGTCAATTGTTTACCCCCCTCCGTGAATTATTTGACCCCTCCGTGAATTATTTACCACCCTCCGTGAATTATTTCACCCCTCCGTGAATTATTTACCCCCCTCCGTGAATTATTTCACCTCTCCGTGAATCGTTTACCCCCCTCCGTGAATTATTTTACCCCTCCGTGAATTATTTACCCCCCTCCGTGAATTATTTCACCCCTCTGTGAATTGTTTACCCCCCTCCGTGAATTATTTTACCCCTCCGTGAATTATTTACCCCCCTCCGTGAATTATTTTACCCCTCCGTGAATTTTTACCCCCCTCCGTGAATTATTTGACCCCTCTGTGAATTATTTACCCCCCTCCGTGAATTATTTGACCCCTCTGTGAATTGTTTACCCCCCTCCGTGAATTATTTTACCCCTCCGTGAATTGTTTACCCCCCTCCGTGAATTATTTTACTATCCGTGAATTATTTACCCCCCTCCGTGAATTATTTTACCCCTCCGTGAATTATTTACCCCCCTCCGTGAATTTTTTTACCCCTCCGTGAATTATTTACCCCCCTCCGTAAATTTTTTTTACCCCTCTGTGAATTATTTACCCCCCTCCGTGAATTATTTTACCCCTCCGTGAATTATTTACCCCCCTCCGTGAACTATTTTACCCCTCCGTGAGTTGTTTACCCCCCTCCGTGAATTATTTGACCCCTCTGTGAATTGTTTACCCCCCTCCGTGACTTATTTGACCCCTCCGTGAACTGTTTACCCCCTCCGTGAATTATTTGACCCCTCCGTGAATTATTTACCCCCCTCCGTGAATTATTTTACCCCTCCGTGAATTGTTTACCCCCCTCCGTAAATTCTTTTACCCCTCCGGGAATTGTTTACCCCCCTCGGTGAATTATTTTACCCCTCTGTGAATTGTTTACCCCCCTCCGTGAATTATTTTACCCCTCCGTGAATTATTTACCCCCCTCCGTGAATTATTTTACCCCTCTGTGAATTATTTACCCCCCTCCGTGAATTATTTTACCCCTCTGTGAATTATTTGACCCCCCTCCGCGAATTATTTACCCCCGTCCGTGAATTATTTCACCCCTCTGTGAATTATTTACCCCCCTCCGTGAATCATTTCACCCCTCCGTGAATTGTTTACCCCCCTCGGTGAATTATTTTACCCCTCCGTGAATTGTTTACCCCCCTCCGTGAATCATTTTACCCCTCTGTGAATTGTTTCCCCCCCCCGTGAATTATTTTACCCCTCCGTAAATTCTTTACCCCCCTTTGTGAATTATTTTACCCCTCTGTGAATTATTTACCCCCCTCCGTGAATTATTTTACCCCTCTGTGAATTATTTACCCCCCTCCGTGAATTTTTTGACCCCTCCGTGAATTATGTACCCCCCTCCGTGAATTATTTCACCCCTCCGTGAATTATTTACCCCCCTCGGTGAATTATTTGACCCCTCTGTGAATTGTTTACCCCCCTCCGTGAATTATTTACCCCTCCGTGAATTATTTACCCCCCTCCGTGAATTCTTTCACCTCTCCGTGAATTATTTACCCCCCTCCGTGAATTATTTGACCCCTCTGTGAATTGTTTACCCCCCTCCGTGAATTATTTACCCCTCCGTGAATTATTTACCCCCCTCCGTGAATTCTTTCACCCCTCCGTGAATTGTTTACCCCCCTCCGTGAATTATTTGACCCCTCTGTGAATTATTTACCCCCCTCCGTGAATTATTTGACCCCCCTGTGAATTGTTTACCCCCCTCCGTGAATTATTTTACCCCTCCGTGAATTGTTTACCCCCCTCCGTGAATTTTTTTACCCCTCCGTGAATTGTTTACCCCCCTCCGTGAATTATTTTACCCCTCCGTGAATTATTTACCCCCCTCCGTGAATTATTTCACCCCTCCGTGAATTGTTTACCCCCCTCCGTGAATTATTTTACCCCTCCGTGAATCATTTACCCCCCTCCGTGAATTATTTTACCCCTCGGTGAGTTATTTAGCCCCCTCCGTGAATTATTTTACCCCTCCGTGAATTATTTACCCCCCTCCGTGAATTATTTTACCCCTCCGTGAATCGTTTACCCCCCTCCGTGAATTATTTGACCCCTCCGTGAATTACTTACCACCCTCCGTGAATTATTTCACCCCTCCGTGAATTATCTACCCCCCTCCGTGAATTATTTCACCTCTCCGTGAATTGTTTACCCCCCTCCGTGAATTATTTTACCCCTCCGTGAATTATTTACCCCCCTCCGTGAATTATTTCACCCCTCTGTGAATTGTTTACCCCCCTCCGTGAATTATTTTACCCCTCCGTGAATTATTTAACCCCCTCTGTGAATTATTTTACCCCTCCGTGAATTTTTACCCCCCTCCGTGAATTATTTTACCCCTCGGTGAATTGTTTACCCCCCTCCGTGAATTATTTGACCCCTCTGTGAATTATTTACCCCCCTCCGTGAATTACTTTACCCCTCCGTGAATTGTTTACCCCCCTCCGTGAATTATTTTACCCCTCGGTGAGTTATTTAGCCCCCTCCGTGAATTATTTGACCCCTCCGTGAATTATTTACCCCCCTCCGTGAATTATTTTACCCCTCCGTCAATTGTTTACCCCCCTCCGTGAATTATTTGACCCCTCCGTGAATTATTTACCACCCTCCGTGAATTATTTCACCCCTCCGTGAATTATTTACCCCCCTCCGTGAATTATTTCACCTCTCCGTGAATTGTTTACCCCCCTCCGTGAATTATTTTACCCCTCCGTGAATTATTTACCCCCCTCCGTGAATTATTTCACCCCTCTGTGAATTGTTTACCCCCCTCCGTGAATTATTTTACCCCTCCGTGAATTATTTACCCCCCTCCGTGAATTATTTTACCCCTCCGTGAATTTTTACCCCCCTCCGTGAATTATTTGACCCCTCTGTGAATTATTTACCCCCCTCCGTGAATTATTTGACCCCTCTGTGAATTGTTTACCCCCCTCCGTGACTTATTTGACCCCTCCGTGAACTGTTTACCCCCCTCCGTGAATTATTTGACCCCTCCGTGAATTATTTACCCCCCTCCGTGAATTATTTTACCCCTCCGTGAATTGTTTACCCCCCTCCGTAAATTCTTTTACCCCTCCGTGAATTGTTTACCCCCCTCGGTGAATTATTTTACCCCTCTGTGAATTGTTTACCCCCCTCCGTGAATTATTTTACCCCTCCGTGAATTATTTACCCCCCTCCGTGAATTATTTTACCCCTCTGTGAATTATTTACCCCCCTCCGTGAATTATTTTACCCCTCTGTGAATTATTTGACCCCCCTCCGTGAATTATTTACCCCCGTCCGTGAATTATTTCACCCCTCTGTGAATTATTTACCCCCCTCCGTGAATCATTTCACCCCTCCGTGAATTGTTTACCCCCCTCGGTGAATTATTTTACCCCTCCGTGAATTGTTTACCCCCCTCCGTGAATCATTTTACCCCTCTGTGAATTGTTTCCCCCCCCGTGAATTATTTTACCCCTCCGTAAATTCTTTACCCCCCTTTGTGAATTATTTTACCCCTCTGTGAATTATTTACCCCCCTCCGTGAATTATTTTACCCCTCTGTGAATTATTTACCCCCCTCCGTGAATTTTTTGACCCCTCCGTGAATTATGTACCCCCCTCCGTGAATTATTTGACCCCTCTGTGAATTGTTTACCCCCCTCCGTGAATTATTTACCCCTCCGTGAATTATTTACCCCCCTCCGTGAATTCTTTCACCTCTCCGTGAATTATTTACCCCCCTCCGTGAATTATTTGACCCCTCTGTGAATTGTTTACCCCCCTCCGTGAATTATTTACCCCTCCGTGAATTATTTACCCCCCTCCGTGAATTCTTTCACCCCTCCGTGAATTGTTTACCCCCCTCCGTGAATTATTTGACCCCTCTGTGAATTATTTACCCCCCTCCGTGAATTATTTGACCCCCCTGTGAATTGTTTACCCCCCTCCGTGAATTATTTTACCCCTCCGTGAATTGTTTACCCCCCTCCGTGAATTTTTTTACCCCTCCGTGAATTATTTACCCCCCTCCGTGAATTATTTTACCCCTCCGTGAATTATTTACCCCCCTCCGTGAATTATTTTACCCCTCTGTGAATTGTTTACCCCCCTCCGTGAATTATTTTACCCCTCCGTGAATTATTTACCCCCCTCCGTGAATTATTTTACCCCTCGGTGAGTTATTTAGCCCCCTCCGTGAATTTTTTTACCCCTCCGTGAATTATTTACCCCCCTCCGTGAATTATTTTACCCCTCCCTGAATCGTTTACCCCCCTCCGTGAATTATTTGACCCCTCCGTGAATTATTTACCACCCTCCGTGAATTATTTCACCCCTCCGTGAATTATCTACCCCCCTCCGTGAATTATTTCACCTCTCCGTGAATTGTTTACCCCCCTCCGTGAATTATTTTACCCCTCCGTGAATTATTTACCCCCCTCCGTGAATTATTTCACCCCTCTGTGAATTGTTTACCCCCCTCCGTGAATTATTTTACCCCTCCGTGAATTATTTAATCCCCTCTGTGAATTATTTTACCCCTCCGTGAATTTTTACCCCCCTCCGTGAATTATTTTACCCCTCGGTGAATTGTTTACCCCCCTCCGTGACTTATTTGACCCCTCCGTGAACTGTTTACCCCCCTCCGTGAATTATTTGACCCCTCCGTGAATTATTTACCCCCCTCCGTGAATTATTTTACCCCTCCGTGAATTGTTTACCCCCCTCCGTAAATTCTTTTACCCCTCTGTGAATTGTTTACCCCCCTCGGTGAATTATTTTACCCCTCTGTGAATTGTTTACCCCCCTCCGTGAATTATTTCACCCCTCCGTGAATTATTTACCCCCCTCCGTGAATTATTTTACCCCCCTGTGAATTATTTACCCCCCTCCGTGAATTAATTTGCCCCTCCGTGAATTGTTTACCCCCCTCCGTGAATTATTTTACCCCTCCGTGAATTGTTTACCCCCCTCCGTGAATTATTTTACCCCTCCGTGAATTATTTACCCCCCTCCGTGAATTATTTCACCCCTCCGTGACTTGTTTACCCCCCTCGGTGAATTATTTTACCCCTCCGTGAATTGTTTACCCTCCTCCGTGAATCATTTTACCCCTCTGTGAATTGTTTACCCCCCTCCGTGAATTATTTTACCCCTCCGTGAATTATTTACCCCCCTTTGTGAATTATTTTACCCCTCTGTGAATTATTTACCCCCCTCCGTGAATTATTTGACCCCTCTGTGAATTATTTTACCCCTCTGTGAATTATTTACCCCCCTCCGTGAATTATTTTACCCCTCTGTGAATTATTTACCCCCCTCCGTGAATTATTTCACCCCTCCGTGAATTATTTACCCCCCTCCGTGAATTATTTCACCCCTCCGTGAATTATTTACCCCCCTCCGTGAATCATTTCACCCCTCTGTGAATTGTTTACCCCCCTCCGTGAATTATTTACTCCTCCGTGAATTGTTTACCCCCCTCCGTGAATTATTTCACCCCTCCGTGAATTATTTTACCCCTCCGTGAATTGTTTACCCCCCTCCGTGAATTATTTCACCCCTCCGTGAATTATTTACCCCCCTCTGTGAATGATTTCACCCCTCCGTGAATTGTTTACCCCCCTCCGTGAATTATTTTACCCTATGTGAATTGTTTACCCCCCTCCGTGAATCATTTTACCCCTCTGTGAATTGTTTACCCCCCTCAGTGAATTATTTTACCCCTCCGTGAATTATTTACCCCCCTCCGTAAATTTTTTTACCCCCCTGTGAATTATTTACCCCCCTCCGTGAATTATTTTACCCCTCCGTGAATTGTTTACCCCCCTCCGTGAATTGTTTGACCCCTCCGTGAATTGTTTACCCCCCTCCGTGAATTATTTGACCCCTCCGTGAATTATTTACCCCCCTCCGTGAATTCTTTTATTCCTCCGTGAATTATTTACCCCCCTCCGTGAATTATTTTACCCCTCCGTGAATTGTTTACCCCCCTCCGTGAATTGTTTGACCCCTCCGTGAATTGTTTACCCCCCTCCGTGAATTATTTGACCCCTCCGTGAATTATTTACCCCCCTCTGTGAATTATTTGACCCCTCCGTGAATTGTTTACCCCCCTCCGTGAATTTTTTCACCCCTCGGTGAATTATTTTACCCCCCTCCGTGAATTTTTTTACCCCTCCGTGAATTATTTACCCCCCTCCGTGAATTATTTCACCCCTCCGTGAATTATTTACCCCCCTCCGTGAATTATTTCACCTCTCCGTGAATTGTTTACCCCCCTCCGTGAATTATTTTACCCCTCCGCGAATTATTTACCCCCCTCCGTGAATTATTTCACCCCTCTGTGAATTGTTTACCCCCCTCCGTGAATTATTTTACCCCTCCGTGAATTATTTACCCCCCTCCGTGAATTATTTTACCCCTCCGTGAATTTTTACCCCCCTCCGTGAATTATTTGACCCCTCTGTGAATTATTTACCCCTCTCCGTGAATTATTTGACCCCTCTGTGAATTGTTTACCCCCCTCCGTGAATTATTTTACCCCTCCGTGAATTATTTTACCCCCCTCCGTGAATTATTTTACCCCTCTGTGAATTATATACCCCCCTCCGTGAATTATTTTACCCCTCCGTGAATTGTTTACCCCCCTCCGTAAATTCTTTTACCCCTCCGTGAATTATTTACCCCCCTCGGTGAATTATTTTACCCCTCTGTGAATCGTTTACCCCCCTCCGTCAATTATTTTAGCCCTCCGTGAATTATTTTACCCCCCTCCGTGAATTATTTTACCCCTCTGTGAATTATATACCCCCCTCCGTGAATTTTTTTACCCCTCCGTGAATTATTTACCCCCCTCCGTGAATTATTTCACCCCTCCGTGAATTATTTACCCCCCTCCGTGAATTATTTCACCTCTCCGTGAATTGTTTACCCCCCTCCGTGAATTATTTTACCCCTCCGCGAATTATTTACCCCCCTCCGTGAATTATTTTACCCCTCCGTGAATTGTTTACCCCCCTCCGTGAATTATTTTACCCCTCCGTGAATTGTTTACCCCCCTCCGTGAATTATTTTACCCCTCCGTGAATTATTTACCCCCCTCCGTGAATTATTTTACCCCTCCGTGAATTATTTACCCCCCTCCGTGAATTATTTTACCCCTCCGTGAATTGTTTACCCCCCTCCGTGAATTATTTTACCCCTCCGTGAATTGTTTACCCCCCTCCGTGACTTATTTGACCCCTCCGTGAACTGTTTACCCCCCTCCGTGAATTATTTGACCCCTCCGTGAATTATTTACCCCCCTCCGTGAATTATTTTACCCCTCCGTGAATTGTTTACCCCCCTCCGTAAATTCTTTTACCCCTCCGTGAATTATTTACCCCCCTCGGTGAATTATTTTACCCCTCTGTGAATCGTTTACCCCCCTCCGTCAATTATTTTAGCCCTCCGTGAATTATTTTACCCCCCTCCGTGAATTATTTTACCCCTCTGTGAATTATATACCCCCCTCCGTGAATTTTTTTACCCCTCCGTGAATTATTTACCCCCCTCCGTGAATTATTTCACCCCTCCGTGAATTATTTACCCCCCTCCGTGAATTATTTCACCTCTCCGTGAATTGTTTACCCCCCTCCGTGAATTATTTTACCCCTCCGCGAATTATTTACCCCCCTCCGTGAATTATTTCACCCCTCTGTGAATTGTTTACCCCCCTCCGTGAATTATTTTACCCCTCCGTGAATTATTTACCCCCCTCCGTGAATTATTTTACCCCTCCGTGAATTTTTACCCCCCTCCGTGAATTATTTGACCCCTCTGTGAATTATTTACCCCCCTCCGTGAATTATTTGACCCCTCTGTGAATTGTTTACCCCCCTCCGTGAATTATTTTACCCCTCCGTGAAGTATTTTACCCCTCCGTGAATTGTTTACCCCCCTCCGTGAATTTTTTTACCCCTCCGTGAATTATTTACCCCCCTCCGTGAATTATTTTACCCCTCCGTGAATTATTTACCCCCCTCCGTGAATTATTTTACCCCTCTGTGAATTATTTACCCCCCTCCGTGAATTATTTTACCCCTCCGTGAATTATTTACCCCCCTCCGTGAACTATTTTACCCCTCCGTGAATTGTTTACCCCCCTCCGTGAATTATTTTACCCCTCCGTGAATTGTTTACCCCCCTCCGTGACTTATTTGACCCCTCCGTGAACTGTTTACCCCCCTCCGTGAATTATTTGACCCCTCCGTGAATTATTTACCCCCCTCCGTGAATTATTTTACCCCTCCGTGAATTGTTTACCCCCCTCCGTAAATTCTTTTACCCCTCCGTGAATTATTTACCCCCCTCGGTGAATTATTTTACCCCTCTGTGAATCGTTTACCCCCCTCCGTCAATTATTTTAGCCCTCCGTGAATTATTTTACCCCCCTCCGTGAATTATTTTACCCCTCTGTGAATTATATACCCCCCTCCGTGAATTATTTTACCCCTCCGTGAATTATTTGACCCCCCTCCGTGAATTATTTACCCCCGTCCGTGAATTATTTCACCCCTCTGTGAATTATTCACCCCCCTCCGTGAATTATTTCACCCCTCCGTGAATTGTTTACCCCCCTCGGTGAATTATTTTACCCCTCCGTGAATTATTTACCCCCCTCCGTGAATTGTTTCACCCCTCTGTGAATTGTTTACCCCCCTCCGTGAATTATTTTACCCCTCCGTGAATTGTTTACCCCCCTCCGTGAATCATTTTACCCCTCCGTGAATTGTTTACCCCCCTCCGTGAATTATTTTACCCCTCCGTGAATTATTTACCCCCCTTTGTGAATTATTTTACCCCTCTGTGAATTATTTACCCCCCTCGGTGAATTATTTTACCCCTCTGTGAATTATTTACCCCCCTCCATGAATTTTTTGACCCCTCCGTGAATTATGTACCCCCCTCCGTGAATTATTTCACCCCTCCGTGAATTATTTACCCCCCTCCGTGAATTTTTTTACCCCTCCGTGAATTGTTTACCCCCCTCCGTGAATTATTTACCCCTCCGTGAATTATTTACCCCCCTCCGTGAATTATTTCACCTCTCCGTGAATTATTTACCCCCCTCCGTGAATTATTTGACCCCTCTGTGAATTGTTTACCCCCCTCCGTGAATTATTTACCCCTCCGTGAATTGTTTACCCCCCTCCGTGAATTCTTTCACCCCTCCGTGAATTGTTTACCCCCCTCCGTGAATTATTTGACCCCTCTGTGAATTATTTACCCCCCTCCGTGAATTATTTTATCCCTCCGTGAATTGTTTACCCCCCTCCGTGAATCATTTTACCCCTCCGTGAATTGTTTACCCCCCTCCGTGAATTATTTTACCCCTCCGTGAATTATTTACCCCCCTTTGTGAATTATTTTACCCCTCTGTGAATTATTTACCCCCCTCGGTGAATTATTTTACCCCTCTGTGAATTATTTACCCCCCTCCATGAATTTTTTGACCCCTCCGTGAATTATGTACCCCCCTCCGTGAATTATTTCACCCCTCCGTGAATTATTTACCCCCCTCCGTGAATTTTTTTACCCCTCCGTGAATTGTTTACCCCCCTCCGTGAATTATTTACCCCTCCGTGAATTATTTACCCCCCTCCGTGAATTATTTCACCTCTCCGTGAATTATTTACCCCCCTCCGTGAATTATTTGACCCCTCTGTGAATTGTTTACCCCCCTCCGTGAATTATTTACCCCTCCGTGAATTATTTACCCCCCTCCGTGAATTCTTTCACCCCTCCGTGAATTGTTTACCCCCCTCCGTGAATTATTTGACCCCTCTGTGAATTATTTACCCCCCTCCGTGAATTATTTTATCCCTCCGTGAATTGTTTACCCCCCTCCGTGAATTATTTTACCCCTCCGTGAATTGTTTACCCCCCTCTGTGAATTTTTTTACCCCTCCGTGAATTATTTACCCCCCTCCGTGAATTATTTTACCCCTCCGTGAATTGTTTACCCCCCTCCGTGAATTATTTTACCCCTCCGTGAATTATTTACCCCCCTCCGTGAATTATTTTACCCCTCCGTGAATTATTTACCCCCCTCCGTGAATTATTTTACCCCTCGGTGAGTTATTTAGCCCCCTCCGTGAATTATTTTACCCCTCCGTGTATTATTTACCCCCCTCCGTGAATTGTTTTACCCCTCCGTGAATTGTTTACCCCCCTCCGTGAATTATTTGACCCCTCCGTGAATTATTTACCCCCCTCCGTGAATTATTTCACCCCTCTGTGAATTATCTACCCCCCTCCGTGAATTATTTCACCTCTCCGTGAATTGTTTACCCCCCTCCGTGAATTATTTTACCCCTCCGTGAATTATTTACCCCCCTCCGTGAATTATTTTACCCCTCCGTGAATTTTTACCCCCCTCCGTGAATTATTTGACCCCTCTGTGAATTATTTACCCCCCTCCGTGAATTATTTGACCCCTCTGTGAATTGTTTACCCCCCTCCGTGAATTATTTTACCCCTCCGTGAATTGTTTACCCCCCTCCGTGAATTATTTTACCCCTCCGTGAATTATTTACCCCCCTCCGTGAATTATTTTACCCCTCCGTGAATTATTTACCCCCCTCCGTGAATTTTTTTACCCCTCTGTGAATTATTTACCCCCCTCCGTGAATCATTTTACCCCTCCGTGAATTATTTACCCCCCTCCGTGAACTATTTTACCCCTCCGTGAATTATTTACCCCCCTCCGTGAATTATTTTACCCCTCCGTGAATTGTTTACCCCCCTGCGTGACTTATTTGACCCCTCCGTGAACTGTTTACCCCCCTCCGTGAATTATTTGACCCCTCCGTGAATTATTTACCCCCCTCCGTGAATTATTTTACCCCTCCGTGAATTGTTTACCCCCCTCCGTAAATTCTTTTACCCCTCTGTGAATTGTTTACCCCCCTCGGTGAATTATTTTACCCCTCTGTGAATTGTTTACCCCCCTCCGTGAATTATTTTACCCCTCCGTGAATTATTTACCCCCCTCCGTGAATTTTTTTACCCCTCTGTGAATTATTTACCCCCCTCCGTGAATTATTTTACCCCTCCGTGAATTGTTTACCCCCCTCCGTGAATTATTTTACCCCTCCGTGAATTGTTTACCCCCCTCCGTGAATTTTTCTACCCCTCCGTGAATTATTTACCCCCCTCCGTGAATTTTTTCACCCCTCCGTGAATTGTTTACCCCCCTCGGTGAATTATTTTACCCCTCCGTGAATTGTTTACCCCCCTCCGTGAATCATTTTACCCCTCTGTGAATTGTTTACCCCCCTCCGTGAATTATTTTACCCCTCCGTGAATTATTTACCCCCCTTTGTGAATTATTTTACCCCTCTGTGAATTATTTACCCCCCTCCGTGAATTATTTTACCCCTCTGTGAATTATTTACCCCCCTCCGTGAATTTTTTGACCCCTCCGTGAATTTTTTACCCCCCTCCGTGAAATATTTCACCCCTCCGTGAATTATTTACCCCCCTCCGTGAAATATTTCACCCCTCTGTGAATTGTTTACCCCCCTCCGTGAATTATTTACCCCTCCGTGAATTGTTTACCCCCCTCCGTGAATTATTTCACCCCTCGGTGAATTATTTTACCCCTCCGACAATTGTTTACCCCCCTCCGTGAATTATTTCACCCCTTCGTGAATCATTTACCCCCCTCCGTGAATTATTTCACCCCTCCGTGAATTGTTTACCCCCCTCCGTGAATTATTTTACCCTATGTGAATTGTTTACCCCCCTCTGTGAATTATTTTACCCCTCTGTGAATTGTTTACCCCCCTCCGTGGATTTTTTTACCCCTCCGTGAATTATTTACCCCCCTCCGTGAATTATTTTACCCCCCTGTGAATTATTTACCCCCCTCCGTGAATTATTTCACCCCTCCGTGAATTGTTTACCCCCCTCCGTGAATTGTTTGACCCCTCCGTGAATTGTTTACCCCCCTCCGTGAATTATTTGACCCCTCCGTGAATTATTTACCCCCCTCCGTGAATTATTTCACCCCTCTGTGAATTATTTACCCCCCTCCGTGAATTATTTTATCCCTCCGTGAATTGTTTACCCCCCTCCGTGAATTATTTGACCCCTCCGTGAATTATTTACCCCCCTCTGTGAATTATTTGACCCCTCCGTGAATTATTTACCCCCCTCCGTGAATTCTTTCACCCCTCCGTGAATTATTTTACCCCCCTCCGTGAATTTTTTTACCCCTCCGTGAATTATTTACCCCCCTCCGTGAATCATTTTACCCCTCCGTGAATTATTTACCCCCCTCCGTGAATTATTTCACCCCTCCGTGAATTGTTTACCCCCCTCCGTGAATTATTTGACCCCTCTGTGAATTGTTTACCCCCCCTCCGTGAACTATTTACCCCTCTGTGAATTATTTACCCCCCTCCGTGAATTATTTCACCCCTCCGTGAATTATTTACCCCCCTCCGTGAATTATTTGACCCCTCCGTGAATTGTTTACCCCCCTCCGTGAATTATTGGACCCCTCTGTGAATTATTTACCCCCCTCCGTGAATTATTTTACCCCTCCGTGAATTATTTACCCCCCTCCGTGAATTTTTTTACCCCTCCGTGAATTATTTACCCCCCTCCGTGAATTTTTTTTACCCCTCCGTGAATTATTTACCCCCCTCCGTGAATTATTTACCCCCCTCCGTGAATTATTTGACCCCTCCGTGAATTGTTTACCCCCCTCCGTGAATTATTTGACCCCTCTGTGAATTATTTACCCCCCTCCGTGAATTATTTCACCCCTCCGTGAATTATTTACCCCCCTCCGTGAATTATTTGACCCCTCCGTGAATTGTTTACCCCCCTCCGTGAATTATTTGACCCCTCTGTGAATTATTTACCCCCCTCCGTGAATTATTTCACCCCTCCGTGAATTATTCACCCCCCTCCGTGAATTTTTTTACCCCTCCGTGAATTATTTGACCCCCCTCCGTGAATTATTTGACCCCTCCGTGAATTATTTGACCCCTCTGTGAATTATTTGACCCCTGTGTGTGTGTCAATTATTTTGGGGGTCTAGACCCCCCTAGGAATTGACGCATAGGGTCGCGTCAATTATTTTGGGGGTCCAGACCCCCATAGGAATTGACGCATAGGGTCGCGTCAATTATTTTGGGGGTCTAGACCCCTATAGGAGTTAGCGCATAGGGTCGCGTCAATTATTTTGGGGGTCTAGACCCCCCTAGGAATTGACGCATAGGGTCGCGTCAATTATTTTGGGGGTTTAGACCCCCCTAGGAATTGACGCATTGGGTCGCGTCAATTATTTTGGGCGTCTAGACCCCCATACGAATTGATGCATAGGGTCGCATCAATTATTTTTGGGGTCTAGACCCCCGTAGGAATTGACGCATAGGGTCGCGTCAATTATTTTGGGGGTCTAGACCCCCATAGAAATTGGCGCATAGGGTCGCGTCAATTTTTTTTGGGGTCTAGACCCCCCTTAGGAATTGACGCATAGGGTCGCGTCAATTAATTTGGGGGTCCAGACCCCCGTAGGAATTGGCGCATAGGGTCGCGTCAATTATTTTGGGGGTCTGGACCCCCCTAGGAATTGACACGTAAGGTCGCGTCAATTATTTTGGGGGTCTAGACCCCCATAGGAATTGACGCATAGGGTCGCGTCAATTTTTTTGGGGGTCCAGACCCCCATAGGAATTGGCGCATAGCAGGGGGGTGCACCACCTCAGTGGAATATCTATCCAGAGGGGGGGTGTACACCACCTCAGTGGAATATTTATCCACATGGGGGGGGGGTACACCACTTCAGTGGAATATTTATCTAGAGGGGGAGGTACACCACCTCAATGGAATATTAATCCACAGGGGGGGGGGTACACCACCTCAGTGGAATATTTTTCCCAGCCTCCCATTTTCCCCAATGCCCCATTTTCCACCCTTTTTTTTCTTTTAGGGGGGGGTGTTCCCCTGTGTTGCATGGACTCCCATTCTTCCCAACTTTCAATTTTCATGATGGTTTTTTTTGTGGTGGGTGGCTGTGTTGGGGGAGGGGGAGTGCCAGACTTTTTCTTGTCCCTTTCTGACAGGAAGGAAGGAAGGGAGGGGGCTGGTACCACACTTTTATCAGACTTTTGCTGAGATGTGTTCTGTTTTATGTCCTTGACACGAGATGCCAAATCAGACTTCAGACTTCAGACTTTATACCCATAGCTGGTCCGCTAGAGGTCAAGCTATTTAGGTGGATTTATTTCATTTGATGTGTAGAAGCCATGTGCAACGTGGCACACTTCCAAGCAACGATGTGGCTAATTTCACTGGTGACCACCTGGGACATCCCTGTGCAGCATGGTGCTACAGTTTCGCAACAGGCTGTATTGGGAAGTTTGGCGTGGTGGGTGGTCAAATTAGCCAACATATCATTGAGTTGAGGGGTGCCACTTTACACATGGCTTGTACACATCAAATGTGACAAATCCACCTCTATGACCTGATTTCCAACCGACCATATGTTGGAGGAACCGGTGTGGCAAGGTCAGAACGCCCCCTTTGGAGCCCGGTTGCTAGCATGGTTAAACCTTGAAACATTCAAAAGTTTGCATGTGGTACTCAAAAATATGGCCTTGGAACCCCCCACAATCCATACCTCTCTGAATAGCCCTTTTCTTGGAAGTGTCAACAAGATATACCCCCCCCCCCCCCTCAGGTGACAACCATTTTGAGCAATTCGGCCAAAAATTTGAAAACCCGTTTCATGGATCGATAAGACCCCCCCACAAAATCACCAAGCACACAGCCCCCAAAACACAGCTCCCACCCTGCAAATACTTACTTTGAAACCCACAAGCGCTAGTAGGCTGAGCTGGTAGGGGGAAGGACCCGACGCTATGCACATTGTGCGCCTTACAATGTACACCATTTGCACTGTAGATGAAGGATTTGGGAGCGTGAACGACACCGGAGTCTTTTAAAGAGGGTTCTTATCAACGTGATTGGATTGGTGTACATTGTGTGATGTTCCCTTCCCCACCACTGGGGGGAGTTACCCCTTTAGGAAGCAAGCAGGCGGGCAGCACGCGCAAAATGGAAAAAATTCAGGACACCACCGTGGTGGCTTAGATTCCATCCAAATTTTGGCAGATGATTCATTGGTAAGTGAAGTACTTGCACAATGCCTTTTTTAATTGCTCGCATTCAGCGAAAACAAATTAGAGAGGGAGAAACATCTGCCAAATCTTTTTTTGTCTCCGATTTACTTTTTCCCCAGGAAAGGCTCCCTGTTTAATCTGTCCCTGACTGAGCCCCCTCGCCCGCTTTGTGTTGGGTGTTAGTCATTAGCGTTGCGACTTTTCGTGCGGTTTTGATGTATTTGCAGGCCTGCAGGTGCGTACCCTGTGTCGGAAGTGTGCCATTGAGAGTGCAGCTGTAATCACAGTTCCTTGGGCACCCTGCTACTTCCGTCACCCAGTGAGCCCATGAACTGCGTCCATACCTTCTGCAGGCGATGCTGAGCAGGTGCGGCACCCCGCGTGGGACTTCAAAACAATTCGGAATTGGTTCCGTGAGTTGCGGGCGACCACCGATCCCCAGCAGCTTGAACTGCAGGACCTGGTCCCCATCTCTCCCTCAAAAGAGCACGAGGTGTGTCTAGACCTGAAAAAAAGTCAAGCTCAAGACACCCTTCTTGTGCATTGCTTGTACCATGGTTGGCATATCCACCTCCCTTGCGGCCTGGAGTTTCCGCCACTTATCCTCTAGCTTTTGGCATACACACGTTTCCTAGAGTGCTGTCGATAGCGGACTGCCCACTTCTCACCGGCAACGGTCACTAGCACCTCATGCATGAAAACCAGTCAAGCTCTGGGGACCCTGCTGTAGCTGGCGGCTTCCATGAGGTCACCATTGGCCAGCCAAAACCAATTTTGGCAACAGGCATGGCAAAAAAGTTTCCGTTTTCGCTGAGAACAAATCAGCAGTCTCTTGATGTCCTGCACGCTATGCACAATGGGACTGCGCGGAGGGGGCGACGAGCAAAACTTGCCAACCACCTCACCATCGCCGCCCCCTACATGTGCGGCCCGAGAGAAGGACTCTCACACCGGGGTTAGGTTTCCCTCAACGCGCTGCTGTACCCCTGCCTGGCTTGGTGGGGGCGGGGGTGCTGCCCCTCGTCGTCTTGCGCCCGTTCGGGCTTGTGGGCTGGCCACGGGATGGGTGGGGGCGCGGCCTTGGCCAGCCAAGGGCCGGCCGGGGGGGTTGCCCCCTGGGCTGCCTGTGCCAGCCGCGGGCTGGCCGCGGATAGGCAGCGGTCCAGTGGTCCATAAGAGAAAAAATTAATTTCGGGGCGTAATCTGCCCCCTGCTGGGAGGGACAAATGCCGTTGTGGTGCTGGGAGGGGATGGTTGTGGTCCCCCTCCCCCGCCCGGCGCTCCATTGGGGGGGCTGTACCCCCCCTCTGCTCTCCGATGCATGCCGTTGCGGCGTGGGAGGTGGTTGTGGTCCCCCTCCCCCCATTTCTTCTGCAGGCCGGTCGTCGGCGCTGCGCCCTGCGGTGGCGTGGGGAGGGGGCGGTTGTGGTCCCCCTCCCCCCATTGGACGCCCCCGCGCGGGGGGGGTACGCCCCCCCATTCTCGTCACCTCTAGGGGAGGGGGGGTGGATCAGACCCCAGCCCCCCCATGAGAACGTCGGTGCCTCCCCGCTGGCACACACAGCCGCCGGCCGCGGGCAGGCAGAAAAGCAGAAAAGGGCCTCGGCGACGCACAGGGCCGCTGTGGTCCCGGCCTTGGGTGCCCTTGGCCTCGGCGCTGTGGTGGGCTGTTTTCTTGCATGCCCCCCCCCCCCCCCTGCTTTTCTCCCTTGCGCCCTCTGGCTCCGGCGTTGTGTGTTTTTGGCCCCCGGTGCCCCTGGCTGTGGCGCCGGGTTGTGCTGTCTCCTTGCTGTGCCCCCCCCCCCCCCGGATGTCGTTGAATCCTTCACGCCACTGGTCCCATGTTGATGCCCACTCGATCTTGAGGGCATCCTCTCATTCCTCGGAGGCTTCGTAGAGGTCTTGGATCCCACTGAGTGAACCATAATTGGTGGCATCGTCAAAGTGGGGATCTTCGTCGGCGTTGGGGGCTCGCGGGAGCTCTAGAGTACGAAACTCAGTTGGGAGCACCACCGCGGGAACGGGGTTCTTGAAATGCACTGCGCTGTGCATTGCTGTGCGGTCCGGGGCTAATGTCCACGTTGTAGACGTTCGTAATGGGAGTGTCGACCATGGGGAGGGGAGGTCTTAACGTTAGAACTTGGGGAATATCCTCAACGACCGCAGCAAGCGCTGACACAAAGAGCTTAAAACAAACTCATTGTAAATCACGGCAAGTGATTTACGAACGATCCCGTTCTGACCTATGTACAAGAGAGCATATGTACAGCAATAGAAAGCATGGTCAACAGGCATGTGAATGCCAAACCATGCCCTGGTTAGGGTAAGGTATAAGAACCACCAGCCCCACCGACTGTCACACCCTGCCCTAATGGGGGGGTCTCATTCCCTAGCTTATAAAGTGGTATATCACCCATACCAACTCAGGATCCCTCGACCCAAACCAATGTAGTCCAGGTGGTCTAGGGACCCAACAAGGGCCATGACCAACGGGACAGACCAGGATTCAACCTCGGCTTGGCACACGGGGGTTGTAAAGTGAACCCACGGAGCCAACCCCTTGATCGCATCGCCCAGGTGCACCATCCCAAAACTAATGTATGGTGCTTGCTTCCGACTCAAGACACCTGTGGAGCTCCTCAGCTCCATCTCAGCAATTCTATGCTGGCTGATACAGTGGCGGACCTCGGCTTCCGCCTGTACCAGCTCTACTAGCCGCCTGGTCACGTGGCCTAGTGAGGGGCCAGGCTTTCGCTGAGAACAAATTTAGGTGGATTCAGCTCGCTTAAACATGGGGGGAAAAGTATATTTGAAATTATAGATCAACCCGGGTGCTCACTGCAACATGCCGAAATGGTGCCAAAATGGCGCTTGGCTGGCCAACTGGCGAGAACTGATTTTTGCAACACGGCGGGTGTCACCATTCCATTGCCAGGGCGCCGCAGATGGGCTATTCCCGCTGGGCACGGGATTTCTTGATTTTGGAATCTTGATTCCTTTGACCCCTATGGTCTCTCAGGTGCATAGCTGCCCTTTTTGCCTTTTCTGTTGCTCCACGTGCACACCTTTGAGACGCTGTCCGTAGCTTCCCCACCAAGTTTGTTAGGGACAAGGACCCGGATTTGGTGTCTATTTGGTGGGTGCCCAAACAGATGACCAAGAGGGGTTATTTGATGCATAAGGTCACATCAGGGCGTCTTTAGAATAATTGAATACCAAAGGGGGGAAGGGGGGGGGACTGCAAAACCCCCTCCCCCCCTCCCCCCCATTTCAACTACGCAAAAGCTCAGGTTGGAGTCAAGTTTCGGGCAAATAAATAGATTGCCCTTTCATGTGTTTGTGTGTGTTCTCCTCTCTTGGTTGGTTTGTTATGCTCTATTCCGGTCCTTTGTCTTGTTGGGCCAGTTCCAGTTATTGCCCTTGGTCTGTCACGCTTGCTTGCTTGCGAGTGAGCGGTCATTGTCTAGTTTGAGAGAGCGTCTCCAAAGTTGGCCTGGTTAATGTTGTGATCGCTGCAGACGACCTGGCAGAGTGAAAACCCGGGCAGCGTCATTCTTTGTATCTTGTGCCTTGACGCCGGATGCTGCTCCCTTCCCCTCCCCACAGTGTCCACCCCATCAGGAGGCCCTTCATTCAACAATGCATTCTTCTCCCCCACTTGCGTGTAATTCCATGATGTGCCCTTCTCCTGTCACCAGTAGCTGTGACGTGGAGTGGTTGTTTTCCCTTCTCAATTGCATCAATTCCCACAACCGCCGTACCTTGGGAATGGACCAACTGGAGCTCTGGTTCAAAAACTGAGTAAATGACAATAAAGGACAACATCTGTTTCACTTTGACCAGCATGTGGTGCATTTGAACAAGATTGTTTCCGTCTCTTCTGGGCCACCATTGCATGTGCAAGGCTAGGGCAAGTGTTGTGCAGCGCTCCGGGAATTCCAAGAAGCATCCATGAATTAACACCAACCCTCTAGGAATGAACTATCTGCTTTTACAACAAAAACCCTGCACAGAAAGGGGGGGAAACTGCTGTGATACATTTTATTGCGCAAAAACAAGGGGGGAGGGGCTGGCCAAACCCCCTCTCCCTCCCCCTCACCCCCCCCCCCCCGGCTCAAAAGACGCATTGAGTCACATGCATTGCAATTGCGCTTTGTATTTGGCAGTTGTGTAGGGTATTGCATGATTCCAATTCCAAATACAGGAGAATAGCAGGTACAAAGCTAAATAGATGAATGAGAATCTGGGTGCGCTCAATCGCTTTTGTGGCTGAAACGATACATGTTGGTGCCACTAGCACTCAAAAGCCAAGTGGGTTGCAGCTACAGTGCATAAAAAGTTCATCAGAACTGGTGAGGGTTTAATTGTTGTGGTCATTGCAACATTGAACAGTGTCCGTAAGGTTGCATCGGTTGTGTCCCAGAGAGTGAAGCACTTGGTTAACCAAAAACTATGTGTTGCCCTACATTCACTTGTTTTACTCAAACTACTCAAAAACTAGTGCTACAAGGAAAGTGTTCTTTGTCCAGTTTTGCCACACCACCAGAATGTTTCCATGCGCAAGCCATAGCCTCGTGTGCAGTATGCATGAAATTTCAAACCCGCCTACCATGATGAACAAAGGAGGCTAGTTTCGATTGTTCACGATCTGTTGCACCTCCACCATGGCCATGTCACCATGCAGTCTAGCAGTAGTCAATGATGAATGACCTAACCTGCCCAGATGGAGCGGGCTATCTGCGGGTTGCTTCATTCCAAAAAGGATTGGGATCGGAGGCAAAAGGGCTCGGTTTCAAAGCAGCTGCTTTGAATCTGAGTTTGGATGAAAAAATTCTGTGATCAAATGCTTGTGACGCCAGCAGGCGTCGCCATTCGAAATCGAGGCAGGCCCCTCCCAAGTACCACAACCCCAGTTGCCACTGTGCCACCTCAACACACCGACTGGGTCGTTCTTGAGGGGCACGGGGTTTGTTCAAAGGAAAATACCGCTCCTTGCTCTCACCTGATTTGAGCCTTTTCGATCACTGTTGATATTTTGACTTGACCACCCGAAGCGACCCATGCAAATCCCGCTCCAGCCCATTCCCGATGACCAAATCACAGCAAAAGTACCCAACCTCTCGATGCCAGTGGAAGCTTCGGTATAGGACTACACCCATGCGAAAGTGACGGACAAACGAGGAGTGTTTAAGATGCAGGTGACTGAACCCACGTGTGGATGATGCATCTTCGTCTGGTGTCAGTATGGACTGGACTGCAGATGTAGGGCCGTGATGCGACACCTGATGGGTACTGTCTGCCATGAGGTCCGTACCTGAGGAGCAAGTGTCTCCATCAGGACACGGAGGCCCAACCCTCTATTCACACAGTGCTGACTGTCCGTCTTACGTCGCCCCTGAGACCAGACCTAACGGTTTGCCCTCCCAAATGTTGCCAATAGTAATGGCATGATGCACTGCTGGCAAAGCATCACAAAAACGCTGCTCATCCGTTGATCTGCGCCCCCACCCTGCGGATGGCCTGTGCCTTAGTCTTTCCTACACCCATTCGGCGTGCTGCCCCTCTTCCCTCAATTTGTTCCCTCAAGGCGGAGGCAGACAGTGTTTTACGGGCATTACTAGAGTCCATGGGTATTGATCCTACTTCGGAGCTTCGCCAAGAGCTGTGCATCCAATTGCAGTCCGAGGTGAAGGGCAAGCTGGCGGCGTTCCCCAACTTGCAGGAGGAAGATCGCCCATGGCTATGGCTTGTGGCATGGGTGCTGAGGTTCCAGCAGAAGCTGCACGTGTACCGACCCACTGCGCTGAAGCCTCTGGCCATCCATTACGGGCCCATGTGCGTGGCCATGGGGCGCAGTGATGATATGGTGTGCAATGTGGGGTTTGGAGGGTTGTGGCTCGGGGTGGGAAGTTGACAACTGGCTCAATTGACGGCAATCAGGCGCTTTACACGATCCCCAGCGCTCAACTCATTTTGCACTGCGCAATGCATGTCTTCTGTCAGGTGGATTCGCTCTACAGTCTTGGACAGTGTACTGGACCACTTGGACGACTGTAGCGCGTCATCTGGGTGTGAAATTTAAGGTCCCAGGATGCCATATGCGCATTTTCAATCCTGCAGTCCGTCTGCTAGTATAATTGCAATGCAATGCCAACCCACTAGCATGTGGCAAGTCCAATGTCATGTATGTTGTAATCCCAGCAAACGCTCTTTTTACTGTTACCCGTAGCAAAAAGAAACAATGGAGACGTTTGTTTCCACCAGTTTGTCAATTTTGTATATTCAGGTTCCCCCCTTTTTTTTGATGTTCTGGTGCACAATGACAAAAGTCAGTCAGCAAAAAACAACATTGCTCAAGTTACTTTTTTTTTGGTAAGGAGGGCGAAACACGAAAACAAATGTAGTGAAGCACATCATCTTTCTGCATTGCTTTTGTGCATATATCATTACACCCTTCTCCCCATAAATCCGGTGCAAGCAACAACAACCAACAGCCAACACTTCACCGGTCTGTTTGCGAATTATTCTGACGGGTGGGGGGTGGGGAGTACTTGGTTTGTATCACAAAAGGAAAAAACTTCCACTCATGGCAACAGGGGGAAACAGTTACCCTCTTCCACTGGAATTTCACATTTGTCAGAGTGTCTCCAGCAAGTGGACTGCATTGTTTAGCGTCTAGAGCCCTTTAGGACCTTGAGGTGTGAGTGTGTATGACACATCATTATGTCCCAACTCCAATGCAGATGAGCCTGACATGCTGGTACATAGATTTATGTGCCGGGTGCTTAGGGTACTTGATTGTGTCATGACTGCTGCTGAACAGTAGGCAGGGCAAATCCCATCTCCATCTAATTGGGCCAGTGTCACTGTCACCGCCACTGCCCCTGAATGTCTCTCGCTGATGCCCGGTGTCCTGCAGGTGCGCACTGCAGATCACGCCTACGCCGTTGGCTGCCACCTGGATGTGACCTCTGGTCACTTGCAATTCTCTGCTCTCGAGTCTCGGGAGTGGCACAAGCAGCGCTCTATACTTGCAGATCCCAGGTTCCATTCCCCACATGCGAATTAGCCTCTTAGAACCCCCGCCCCCTCCCTTGATTGGCGCAGCCATGAACACTGATGTACCAAGATACCTCAACTGTTCGCCACGCATTCGATGTTGGCACTATCTCTTGCTTCTATGAGTCCCCCCCCATCTTTTGCCGGAGTTTGACCACCAAATAGATGACTGGTTCAGTGTGTGCTGTAAACTGTCATCAATCAATTAGCTCATGGCAACACAAATCCTGGCTGCTGGAGGCCAAAACCCTGTGCTGTAATTGGTCAGGTGCTGCTAAAGGAGGCGCGGCCATGCTGGCTGGCGTGGTATGGTGTGGTGCCATATGCTGTGCCATACTATTCTGTGGCAGCTGTGGTGTCGTTTGGTCTGCCATGCTGTGCTTGTGTGGTGGTTTTTCAGCTCTGTGGCCATGCCACGCTATCTTTATAGGGAGGCCACTCTTTGATTTGCCGGATCACAATTACCACTGCAGCTTCAACGTCTCGTCGGCTCCCATACCAGTCCTATATATAAGGCTCCCAGACCACCACCCCCGCGCCCACACCAGAGAGGGCGTTCGGGAGTGGTAACAGCCTCCGATCCCCCAACGGCAACCCCCATGGTGAGCGCACGACCACCGCCTGGGCAGGACTCCCCGTCCCCCCAGCCGGTGGGCCCGCACCGTTGGGGGCTGATATCCCCCATAGGCGCTCGTTAGGCAACGAACACCGCCCGGGCGGGACTCTCCGTCCCCCCCAGCCTGTGAGCCTGCGCCATTAGGGGCTGCCATCCCCTTCCAGCGCACAGTGAGTTGCGACCACCGGCTGGGCTGGATTTCCTGTTCCCAAGCTTGTGAGCCCGCGCCATTGGGGGCTGCCATCCCCCAGGGGCGCAACGTGACTTGCGGCCACCGCCTGGGCTGGACTACCCATTCCTCCAGCCTGTGAGCCAGCGCCATCAGGAGCTGCCATCCCATTCAGAAGCACCGTAGGCTGCGACCACGGGCTGTGCTAGATTCCTCGACCCCCATTCTTTTGAGCCGGTGCCATTAGGGGCTGCCATCCCCCACAAGTGCACCGTGGGCTGCAACCACCGACTAGGCTAGACTCCCCGTGACCCCAGCTTGTGAGCCCGTGCCATCAGGGGTTGCCATCCCCTTGCAGCTCACCGTGAGCCGCAACCACTGGCTGGGCTGGACTCCCCGTCCCCCAAGCCTGTGAGCTCGCGCCATCGGGGCTGCCATCCCCCACAGGCGCACCGTGAGCTGCAACCACTGGCTGGGCTGGACTCCTTGTCTCCCCAGGTTGCGAGCCTACGCCATCAGGAGCTGCCATCCCCTTTGGGAGCACCGTAGGCTGCGACCACCGCCTGGGCTAGATTCCCGGTTCCCCATTTGTGAGCCTGCGCCATAGTGGGCCGCCATTCCCCACAGGCACACCGTGAGCTACGACCACCGGCCGTGTTGGACTCCCCGTCTCCCCAGCTTGCGAGCCTGCGCCATCGGGGGCTGCCATCCCCTTCCCGCGCACCGTGAGCCGCAACCACCGGCTAGGCTAGACTCATCGTCCCCCCAGCTTGTGAGCTCGCGCCATTGGGATTGCCATTCCCCACAGGCGCACCGTGAGCTGCAACCACCGGCTGGGCTAGACTCCCCGTCCCCCAAGCTTGTGGGCCCCAGTGCTCACGCACAGGGGCCATGACTTCAAAGACGCCCCAGTGCGATTGTGCACACTAGCCATGAGTACAGAGCGGCCCTGGTGCAACCCCGCACAGGGGCCATGCCTTCAAAGAGGCCCCAGTGCAATCCTGCACAGGGGTCAGGAGTTCAATGAGGCCTCAGTGCGATCCCGCACAGGGCCCAAGATTTAAATAAAGCCCCATTGCGCGCATGTGCAGGGGCCATGAGTTCAATGAGGCCCCTGTGCGCTCCCACACATGGGCCATGTCTTCGGCGAGGCCCCAATGCGATCCCGCGCAGGAGCTAGGATTTCAATGAGGCCCCGGTGCCTGGCCATTGGTACTATGAGGCCCCAGTGCGCTCCGGCATAAGGGCCATGACTTTAAAGAGGCACTAGTGCACTCACGCACAGGGGCCAAGATTTCAGTGAGGCCCTGGTGCACTCACACGCAGGGGCCATGCCATCACAGAGGCCCCAGTGCGATCCGGCACAGGGGCTGGGTTTTCAATGAGGCCCCAGTCCAATCCTTCACAGGGGCCATGGCCTCCAAGAAGCCGAAGTGCGCTCCCGCACAGAGGCCATGAGTTCCATGAGGCCATTGTGCGCGCACGCACGGGGTCCATACGTACAAAGAGGCCCCCGTGCGCTGTCCCACAAGGGCTCGGAGTTCAATGAGGCCCTTGTGCGCTCACACACGTGGGGCATGAGTTCCAAGAGGGTCCATTGCGATCCCGCACAGGGGCTATGATTTCAATGAGCCCCCAGCCATGACTGCAAAGCGGCCCCAGTGCGGTCCCGCACACGGGGCATAAGTACAAAGAGGCCCTAGTGCGCTCACACACAGGGGCCATGATTTCAAAGAGGCCCCAGTGCGCTCATGCACAAGGGCTAGCATTTCAATGAGGCCCCAGTGCGCTCACACACGGGGGCCAGGATTTCAAAGAGGTCCCAGTGCCATCCCGCACCGGGGCCATGACTTCAAAGAGGCCCTGCTGTAATCCCACAGAGGTACCAGTATTTCAATGAGGCCCCAGGGTGCCCCCGCACAGGGGCCATGACTTTGAAGTGGTCCCCGTGCGATGTCGCATAGGGACCACAACTACAAAGGGCTCCCAGTGCACTCCCGCACAGGACCCATGAGGTCAAAGAGGCCAAGTGCGCACCCAGCGGTTTGGCGATGCACCGAAGGAGCGTCACTACCCACTGCCCCTCAGCAGCGGGGCAATGTACTAAAGAAATCCCACCGCCCACTGCGCCCGGCAATGAGGCAGCGTACATCAGGGTTTCCACTGCCCAGTGGCCTCCAGCAGTGTGGCAGTGCACAGGAGTCCCACGGCGCACTACCCCCTAATAGGGGCCAAGAGTTCAATGAGGCCCCAATGCGTTCCTGTGTAGGGGCCGGGACTTCAATCAGGCCCCGGTGCAGTCCCGCACATAGGCGATGAGTTCACTGAGGCCCCAGTGCGATCCTGCGCAAGGCTCAGGAGTTCAATGCGGCCCCAGTGCGCTCACGCATACGCGCCATGACTTCAATGAGGCCCTAGTGCGCTCCAGCACAAGGGCCACGAATTCAATGAAGCCCGGGCGCGCTCACGCATAGGGGGCATGAGTCCAACGAGGCCGTGGTGCGCTCCCGCACAAGGACCATGAGTTCAACGAGACCCCAGTGCTCTTCCGCACAAGGGCCTGCACAGGGGCCTGGAGTTCAATGAGGCCACAGTGCGCTCACACATAGCGGCCATGAGTACCACGAGGACCCAGTGCGCTCCCATATGGTGGCCGGGAACTCAATGAGGCCCAATGACTCCCACGGCCCACTGCGCAGTGTGGCAGTGGTCTGAAGTATCCCAGCTGCCCGAGTGCCGGCCTTGCCACATCCCTACCAGGGCTTGGAGGCACCAAGGCCAGTGCCTAGCAAGACTTTTAGAAGCACCATAAGGCAGAGCGGGGGGATGTCCCCAAGGCAGCCCAACGGAACAGCTGCTCGGCGCCCAGAAGAGGGACAGCCCTCGGCCACAGGTGCGCAACAGCTTCGGCGGATGCACATGCCCGCGCCAAGGCGCGCACCACGTTGCTGAAGGCCTGACGAGGCCCGTAAAGCACCATGGCGCGGGCATCGGAGGGCCGGCGCTTGCACCGGGTACAGCGGGAGGGGGTCCCTCGGGAGGTACCGGGCTGACCACGATAGCCTGATTAGAAGCCTCTAGGCCCCCGTGCCCCGCACCCGCACCCCAGCCGTGTCAACACACTCGCACATAGGGCGCGCGCAACACACACAGTGCTCCCGTCTTACCCTTACCCGTGGGCAGACACCCCGGCCGTTGCCTTCTCGTAATAGCACCTTCGGCACACCATTGCACGCCACAGCACACAACACCAAACCACACCACACCATACCACACCACACCACACCACACCACACCACACCACACCACACCACACCACACCACACCACACCACACCACACCACACCACACCACACCACACCACACCACACCACACCACACCACACCACACCACACCACACCAGAGTTCCACTGCCCACTGCCCCCAGGCAGTGAGGCAGTGAAAAGCAGGAGTTCCACTGCCCACTGCCCCCAGGGCAGAGGGGCCGTGCAATGCAGGAGTTCCACTGCCCACTGCCCCCAGGCAGTGAGGCAGTGCATAGCAGGAGTTGCACGCAGGCTGCAGAGGACCAATGCGACCCTGTGTGACTGCGCACGGGCGTCGGCAGAGCAGTGCCGGCCAAGTGCGGGAGTGCACTGGTCCGGCTATGCAACAACACACTTACACACAGCGCGCACACAACACACACAGCCCAGCCCGTTTACCTTTACCCGTGGGTAGACATCCCGGCCTTTTGCCCTTTGGTAACAGCGCCTTCGGCACACCACACCACACCACAACAACCGGTCCTCGGCGGTAGAGCCCTTCCGCTTCCCGGGACTCATGTGGGTGGACGACACGATCGTCCTCTTGGAGCGGGGCGATTCCCACCCCATACAGGGGGTCCTATTGGATCAGCGGGTATACTACCAGGGAATCCTGCGGGTGGACGTCCCTGACCGCAAGATCCAGCACGGCTCCACGTCAGACCCACGGCCCCTACGGTCGCCTACGCCAGCAGCCGTGGCCCGCCACCTAGGCCGCGCGTGGGTGACGAGTACCCCGGACCAACGCCGGGAGGCACTGGCAGGGGCCCCGGAGATACAGCCCTCCAGGGTCCTCCGATATATGGGAACCGACATTTACCTCCAGGGGGCGCCTACGGCCCCCCGCAACCTGCCGGAGGTCAGGGCGGAGCTCTGGACGCAGCTCCGCCCTCAGCGGCTCTCCCCGGACGCGGCCATGATGGTGCTCCTGGCCAAGCTCCCGAGCAAGCTGCTCCCCCTGGCCAGCGTATACCGCCCCACGGCCAAGGTACACGCGGCAAACAATGCTCTCATGGTGCGAGCATACAAGCACGTGACGGGCATCTCCCGCCACGCTCATACTGACGCGCTCTGGGGACCCTGGGAGCATGGGTGCCAGGGTCTCACTCGGTCAGAGCACTCGTGGCAGGCGGTGGTGGTTCGAGAATGGGTTCGGCAGGGGGCCTGGGCCAAGCAGGAGTTCCGGGACTCCCAGGCCTACTACCTGCAAACGCACCAGGCGCTCAGAGGGGGCTGCCCGGCGGTGCTTACCCCGGGGCAGTACACGCATCACCCCAAGTGCCCCCACCTCATAGCCACGCTGCAGCGGGTCGTGGATGAGGTGGCCATGCCCATGTGGATGCCGGGCCAGTGCTCAGGAACCACCCCCATCCTGGTCCGAGGTCCCGGTGGGCCACGATCGGCGGCGGCGGCGGCCCCTGCCCCCCGGGTGGAGGTGTACGCAACTCTGTATGGCGCCGTCGCGCAGGTGGTCGTCCCCCCGACGGTGTACGAAACGGTACAAGCCCTGGGCTACCATCACCTCGGCGACCTCTACACAGAGAATCACCAGGTGCTGCCGGAGCGAGCCCTGAAGAGACGAGCGCCAGCCCGCAAGGGAATCCCGGGGCTACGGGCGTGGCTGGCCCGCCACGCTGCGGTACTGGTCCCGCTCCTGAGGGAACCCACGCCGCGATGGCAGGCGGCGCCCAAGGACTGGATCCCGAGGGCCGTGCCAACCTATCAGGCGGAAGTCATCGTGGGGGGCCGGGCGGCCAAAACCACCCGAATGGAGACGATATACCATAGGGGACACCCCCTCCGGATGACCGCGGCCCAGCAGGACACCATGGAGACCGCGGGCTGGGCGTCAGAACCCCGGGTGTGCCAGCAGCCCCCGGGCACCCTGCCCAGCGACACCAGGCTCCACCGCCTCCTGGTGGCCCTCCTGGATATCCAAGTGCAGGTGGATGCGCCACTGCACGCCCAGCTGTGGGGCGACCACCGGCAGGAGTCCCTGGCCCAGCTCCAGCGCACTGGGGTCAGGGCGCCCACCGTCGTGTGGACGACAGCCCCCCCGACTGCCGCCTACTGGAGCTGGGCCAGCACATCGCAGGCCCCTCTCGTGACGATCACCTCGACGCTGCCGCCGCTTCTGTGGATCGCCATAGCCCCGGCGGCGGTGGCGCGTTTCAAATATCCAGCGGAGTGCGTGGCGCACAAGTGCCCGGGGCACCCGCACAAGGGACCCCTCTATTACTCCCTCGATACGGTGGGGACAGTGCCAGCGGAGCTACACCAGGCCCTGCGCACCCACCTCAGGGAGCACCATGGGGACATGGCCCTCCTGGCGCCCCACGGCCGGGCAACCGACCCCCCGCGAGTGATGGCCCCTGAGACTCGCCCAGGCGTCTGGTTCCATGACCTGCCTGCGCTGGCGACCCTCCGAGGCAGTGTCGTGGCGGTGGATGCAGGAGCCACGCAGGCGGGTGTGGCCATGGCCGGGGTCGTCCAGAGCGGGCTTGGGGAGTATCAGGCCCAGGTGGCCTCAGGAGTGGGCACCTCCCAGGAGGGGGAAGCGATGGCCCTCCTCTCGTATGCCCGCCGGCTGGCGACACAGCAGGGGGTTTACTGGCTAGTGCCGGACTCGGAGGCAGCAGTGGGGGCCCTCCGCACGTACCAGGAAGGAGGGCATTGCGGAGATGGCATCCACCACCTCTACGCCACTGTCCTGGGGGGGCAGCGCCTCTCCCCGAGGTCTGCCATCAATGTGGTGACCACACTGTCGCACTGGATCACGGACCTCAACGTCCGTGTGGACGCAGCGACGCGGCAGCCGCCGGAGGTAGACCTCACGTGGCTCCTCAGGCGCCCCTACTCATTTATCCCCTCAGTGCCCTTCCGCGACCAGTGCCAGCTCTCCCCGACGGCGCTGAGTGACTGGTTGCAGAGCCGGGCCTCCATACCGGCGCAGGCCATCTACGAGGCCCGCTGGGGGGTAAATTTCATGCCAGGGGGGGGCCTCCCCCTGGACTGGTTCGACCACGACCAACAGCGCCACATCACGGCGCATCGCATGGACAACGTCCCGACCATGACCGTCCTGGCCCACCGTTCCTCCCACCGGAGCACGGTGCTGGATACAACGTGTCTCCTGTGCGGGACACAGCCCGAGACGGCGCCCCACCTGTGGGCCTGCTCGGCTCAATCGCACGAGTGGGGGCCAGCCCGCCGGCGCCTCGCAGCGTGGCTTGACCAGAAGGTGGGGCCACGGGCGGCTCCAGTGCGTCACCAGCTGTGGGAACCGACTGTGCTGGAGCAGTGGGCGGCAGCCCTGCGGACCCCCTCCATGCAGCTGGCCCACCCGGAGTGTACGGGCCCCCACTCGCTAGGCACGGAGTTCCTCCGCCACGTCGTGGAGGAGTCCATACGGATCTGGTACGCCCACGCCAAGGCGCGTGCCACACTGCTGAAGGCCCGCCTGGGCCCGGGTAGCACGATGGCGTGGGCGTTGCAGGAGCTGCGCTTGCGCCAGCAAGCAGAAAGGGAAGGGGTGCAGCGGGAGCTCCTGGAATAAGCGCGGTCGCCAGAGGCGAACTCACCAGGTCTCCCCGACTCCCCCTTCCCCTGCCGAGGCCTACACACTTACGCACGGCGCGCACACAACACACACAGCCCAGCCCGTTTACCTGTACCCGTGGGTAGACATCCCGGCTATTTGCCCTTTGGTAACAGCGCCTTCGGCACACCACACCACACCACACCACACCACACCACACCACACCACACCACACCACACCACACCACACCACACCACACCACACCACACCACACCACACCACACCACACCACACCACACCACACCACACCACACCACACCACACCACACCACACCACACCACACCACAACAAACCACACTGCACCGCACCACACCACACCACACCACACCCTGAGTACTCCCCAGCTCTACCCACGGGCTGGGTGCCGGGTGCGAAGCCCCGGACGACAGGGCCCGGGCACTGCCAATAGGCGGTGTACTAACAGTGTCGGGTGCGCGCACGTCCCAGTGCCAAGCACCATCCCCAGGGACCCCGCGGCCCCTAGTACCGGCCGCCTCGGCCCTGGGAACGGTCAGCGACCCCCAGTAGAGGACGGCTGACCAAGCCTCCCCCTCCTCTCTTCCCCTACACGCCCGCCCACGTACAGGGCCCGCACCGCAGCCCAGACATGCGCCCCCCCCGCGCTCCTGCCCCAGCCCCCCCACGGCCGCCCCTCCGCGCGCCCCGACGGCCGCCCCTGTGCTGCCTCCTCTCCTCGCCCCCTGCTGCCTCACCCATCCCAAAACCCTCCCTAGCCCTACTCCCCTTGCAGGCTGGCAGCGCCCGAGCGGCGCGCCCCCAGGGCCCCGCATCGGCGGCCGGCCGCGTGAGGGTATCAGCCACGCCGAGGAGGCCCCCATGCAGGGGCTTCAGTGGCGCAGCAGGGCCAACAGGGGTATGCAGGGTGTGTGGGTGGGTGTGGGATTTAGAGGGACTACGGGAGGCTGAGAGAGCGGAGCGGCACCGCAGAGCCTGGAAGGCCTGTGGCCCAGACATGCGCGGGGGGCCTCAAAAACGACCCCCCGCCCTGCAAGACCCGCCTTACCAAGCCTGCCTGAGTGCAGCCGGCAGGACAATGCCGGAAGGGCAGTGTGGCCCCGCTGGTGATGGCGGTTCGAGGCCACGCCGCCCTTGTCCGCTCTGTGGCCCAACGGCCGGTGGTTTAAACAGGAACGAGGTGGTAGACATAAAACGAGGGGTGAATGCCCCCACGCCGTTGCTCAAGGATCCGCCCCTGTCCCCGTCCGGCTGGACGCCCCGGTATTTGGTATCTAGCATCCTTTGAGGTACGGTATAAGGCCCCCCGGCCACCACCCCGGCGCCAACACCAGGGAGGGCGTCCGGGAGGGGTAACAGCCCCCGATCCCCCAAAGGCAGCCCAAAAGGTGAGCGCACCACTGGAGGGGCATGTCTGCGGGGTAAACAAATGCGCTCAGTAAAACCCTAATGTAATAATTAGTGCCTACTGCCATAAGTAATGCCTAACCGGGTAAAACGGCCCTCTCCCGGTGCCGGTTTAGTGCGCAGCCCCCAGAGCCGGACCCGACCGGCCGTACTGAGGCGAGCCCAGAAATGGGTATGGCAGGCCAGACTTTAAGTGCTGGTAGCCACGCCTCAGTACACTCCGTGGGCTCATAAGGCCCACGGGGGCCCCAAACACCGTTACGTTCGGGAGTTAAGCCCCGGCGGTGTTTGGGGTTGTTCCTGGTTAAGAGGACTCACGTTGAGTCCCAGATACTGTTACCCCGGGGTTATGACCCCCGGTACTGCCTGCTTACTTGCCTGCTGCTGCTAAGAGGTAGGAGGGAGTACCCACGGGTCCTGCCGGAGGCTCCGAACACCCCCTGGGCTGGGCTCCCCGTCCCCCACAGGCCGGTGCGCCCGGTACTCCGAAGATACTGGCCCCCCACTGGCCTTGCAGGAGGCTCCGAACACCCCCTGGGCAGGACTCCCCGTCCCCCCCAGGCCGGTGCGCCCGGTTCTCTGAAGAAGATGGCCCCCCATTGGCCCTGGCAGGAGGCTCCGGACACCCCCTGGGCAGGACTCCCCGTCCCCCCCGGGCCGGTGCGCCCGGTTCTCTGAAGAAGATGGCCCCCCATTGGCCTGGCAGGAAACTCCGAACACCCCCTGGGCAGGACTCCCCGTCCCCCCCGGGCCGGTGCGCCCGGTTCTCTGAAGAAGATGGCCCCCCATTGGCCTGGCAGGAGACTCCGAACACCCCCTGGGCAGGACTCCCCGTCCCCCCCGGGCCGGTGCGCCCGGTTCTCTGAAGAAGATGGCCCCCCACTGGCCTTGCAGGAGACTCCGAACACCCCCTGGGCAGGACTCCCCGTCCCCCCCAGGCCGGTGCGCCCGGTTCTCTGAAGAAGATGGCCCCCCACTGGCCTTGCAGGAGACTCCGAACACCCCCTGGGCAGGACTCCCCGTCCCCCCCAGGCCGGTGCGCCCGGTTCTCTGAAGAAGATGGCCCCCCATTGGCCTGGCAGGAGACTCCGAACACCCCCTGGGCAGGACTCCCCGTCCCCCCCGGGCCGGTGCGCCCGGTTCTCTGAAGAAGATGGCCCCCCACTGGCCTTGCAGGAGACTCCGAACACCCCCTGGGCAGGACTCCCCGTCCCCCCCGGGCCGGTGCGCCCGGTTCTCTGAAGAAGATGGCCCCTCATTGGCCTGGCAGGAGACTCCGAACACCCCCTGGGCAGGACTCCCCGTCCCCCCCGGGCCGGTGCGCCCGGTTCTCTGAAGAAGATGGCCCCTCATTGGCCTGGCAGGAGACTCCGAACACCCCCTGGGCAGGACTCCCCGTCCCCCCCGGGCCGGTGCGCCCGGTTCTCTGAAGAAGATGGCCCCTCATTGGCCTGGCAGGAGACTCCGAACACCCCCTGGGCAGAACTCCCCGTCCCCCCCGGGCCGGTGCGCCCGGTTCTCTGAAGAAGATGGCCCCCCGTAGGCCTGGCAGGAGGCTCCGAACACCCCCTGGGCAGGATTCCCCGTCCCCCCTAGGCCGGTGCGCCCGGTTCTCCGAAGATATTGGCCGCCCATTGGCCTGGCAGGAGACTCCGAACACCCCCTGGGCTGGACTCCCCGTCCCCCCCAGGCCGGTGCGCCCGGTTCTCCGAAGCAGATGGCCCCCCATTGGCCTTGCAGGGGGCTCCGAACACCCCCTGGGCTGGACTCCCCGTCCCCCCCGGGCCGGTGCGCCGGGTTCTCTGAAGGAAATGGCCCCCCATAGGCCTTGCAGGAGGCTCCGACCACCCCCTGGGCTGGACTCCCCGTCCCCCCCAGGCCGGTGCGCCCGGTTATTGGAAGATGATGGCTCCCCATGGGCCATGCAAGAGGTTCCGACCACCCCCTGGGCTGGGCTCCCCGTCCCCCCCAGGCCGGTGCGCCCGGTTATTAGCAGATGACGCCTCCCCATGGGCCCTGCAGGAGGCTCCGAACACCCCCTGGCCTGGACTCCCCGTCCCCCCCAGGCCGATGCGCCCGGTTCTCCGAAGATGATGGCCCCCCATAGGCCCTGAAGGATGCCCCGACCACCCCCTGGGTTGGACTCCCCATCCCCCCAGGCAGGTGCGCCCGGTAGTACATCCCCACAGGCCCGGCACTACACTCCGACCACCCATTGCAGGAGTTGCACTGCCCACTGCCCCCAGGCAGTGAGGCAGTGCATTGCAGGAGTTGCACTGCCCACTGCTCCCAGGCAGTGAGGCAGTGCCTGCAGGCTTTCCGCTGCCCACTGCCCCAGGGCAGTGAGGCAGTGCATTGCAGGAGTTGCGCTGCCCACTGCCCCCAGGCAGTGCGGCAGTGTATTGCAGAAGTTGCACTGCCCAATGCCCCCAGGCAGTGGGGCAGTGCATTGCAGGAGTTGCACTGTCCACTGCCCCCAGGCAGTGAGGCAGTGCATTGCGGGAGTTCCACTGCCCACTGCCCCCAGGCAGTGAGGCAGTGCATTGCAGGAGTTCCGCTGCCCACTGCCCCCAGGCAGTGAGGCAGTGCATTGCAGGAGTTGCACTGTCCACTGCCCCCAGGCAGTGGGGCAGAGTAATGCAGGAGCTGCACTGCTCACTGCCCCCAGGCAGTGCAGCAGTGTATTGCCGGAGGTCCACTGCCCACTGCCCCCAAGCCAGTGCGGCAGTGCATTGCAGGAGTTGCGCTGCCCACTGCCCCCAGGCAGTGCGGCAGTGTATTGCAGGAGTTGCACTGCCCACTGCCCCCAGGCAGTGAGGCAGTGCATTGCAGGAGTTGCACCGCCCACTGCCCCCAGGGCAGTGAGGCGGTGCATTGCAGGAGTTCCACTGCCTACTGCCCCAGGGCAGTGAGGCAGTGCATTGCAGGAGTTGCACTGCCCACTGCCCCCAGGCAGTGCGGCAGTGCATTACGGGAGTTTCACTGCCCACTGCCCCCAGGCAGCGAGGCAGTGCATTGCAGAGGTTGCACTGTCCACTGCCCCCAGGGCAGTGGGGCAGTGCATTGCAGGAGTTGCACTGCCCACTGCCCCCAGGCAGTGCGGCAGTGCATTGCGGGAGTTTCACTGCCCCTTGCCCCAGGGCAGTGAGGCGGTGCATTGCAGGAGTTCCATTGCCCACTGCCCCCAGGCAGTGAGGCAGTGCATTGCAGGAGTTCCACTGCCAATTGCCCCTAGGCAGTGAGGCGGTGCATTGCAGGAGTTCCACTGCCCACTGCCCCCAGGCAGTGCGGCAGTGCATTGCGGGAGTTTCACTGCCCACTGCCCCAGGGCAGTGAGGCGGTGCATTGCAGGAGTTCCACTGCCCACTGCCCCCAGGCAGTGCGGCAGTGCATTGCGGGAGTTTCACTGCCCACTGCCCCAGGGAAGTGAGGCGGTGCATTGCAGGAGTTGCACTGTCCACTTCCCCCAGGCAGTGAGGCAGTGCATTGCAGGAGTTGCACCGCCCACTGCCCCCAGGCAGTGAGGCAGTGCATTGCAGGAGTTCCGCTGCCCACTGCCCCAGGGCAGTGAGGCAGTGCATTGCAGGAGTTCCACTGCCCACTGCCCCCAGGCAGTGGGGCAGTGCATTGCAGGAGTTCCACTGCCCACTGCCCCCAGGCAGTGAGGCAGTGCATTGCAGGAGTTGCACTGCCCACTGCCCCCAGGCAGTGCGGCAGTGCATTGCGGGAGTTTCACTGCCCACTGCCCCAGGGCAGTGAGGCGGTGCATTGCAGGAGTTGCACTGTCCACTGCCCCCAGGGCAGTGGGGCAGTGCATTGCAGGAGTTGCACTGCCCACTGCCCCCAGGCAGTGCGGCAGTGCATTGCGGGAGTTTCACTGCCCACTGCCCCAGGGCAGTGAGGCGGTGCATTGCAGGAGTTCCACTGCCCACTGTCCCCAGGCAGTGAGGCAGTGCATTGCGGGAGTTTCACTGCCCACTGCCCCAGGGCAGTGAGGCGGTGCATTGCAGGAGTTGCACTGTCCACTGCCCCAGGGCAGTGAGGCAGTGCATTGCAGGAGTTGCACTGCCCACTGCCCCTAGGCAGTGAGGCGGTGCATTGCAGGAGTTCCACTGCCCACTGCCCCCAGGCAGTGCGGCAGTGCATTGCGGGAGTTTCACTGCCCACTGCCCCAGGGCAGTGAGGCGGTGCATTGCAGGGGTTCCACTGCCCACTGCCCCCAGGCAGTGAGGCGGTGCATTGCAGGAGTTCCACTGCCCACTGCCCCCAGGCAGTGCGGCAGTGCATTGCGGGAGTTTCACTGCCCACTGCCCCAGGGCAGTGAGGCGGTGCATTGCAGGAGTTGCACTGTCCACTGCCCCCAGGCAGTGAGGCAGTGCATTGCAGGAGTTGCACTGCCCACTGCCCCCAGGCAGTGAGGCACTGCATTGCAGGAGTTCCGCTGCCCACTGCCCCAGGGCAGTGAGGCAGTGCATTGAAGGAGTTCCACTGCCCACTGCCCCCAGGCAGTGGGGCAGTGCATTGCAGGAGTTCCACTGCCCACTGCCCCCAGGCAGTGAGGCAGTGCATTGCAGGAGTTGCACTGCCCACTGCCCCCAGGCAGTAAGGCAGTGCATTGCAGGAGTTGCACTGCCCACTGCCCCCAGGCGATGAGGCCGTGCATTGTAGAAGTTGCACCGCCCACTGCCCCCAGGCAGTGAGGCAGTGCATTGCAGGAGTTGGAGTTGCACTGCCCACTGCCCCCAGGCAGTGAGGCAGTGCATTGCAGGAGTTGCACTGCCCACTGCCCCCAGGCAGTGCGGCAGTGTATCGCAGGAGTTGCACTGCCCACTGACCCAGGGCAGTGAGGCAGTGCATTGCAGAGGTTGCACTGTCCGCTGCCCCCAGGCAGAGGCAGTGAGGCAGTGCATTGCAAGAGTTCCACTGCCCACTGCCCCAGGGCAGTGAGGTAGTGCGTTGCAGGAGTTCCACTCCCCACTGCTCTGGGACAGTGAGGCAGTGCATTGCAGGAGTTGCACTGTCCACTGCCCCCAAGCAGTGGGGCAGTGCATTGCAGGAGTTCCACTGCCCACTGCCCCCAGGCAGTGAGGCAGTGCATTGCAGGAGTTCCACTGCCCACTGCCCCCAGGCAGCGAGGCAGTGCATTGCAGGAGGTCCACTGCCCACTGCCCCAGGGCAGTGAGGCAGTGCATTGCAAGAGTTGCACTGCCCGCTGCCCCCAGGCAGTGGGGCAGTGCATTGCAGGAGTTGCACTGCCCACTGCCCCCAGGCAGTGAGGCAGTGCATTGCAGGAGTTGCACTGCCCACTGCCCCCAGGCAGTGCGGCAGTGCATTGCGGGAGATTCACGGCCCACTGCCCCAGGGCAGTGAGGCGGTGCATTGCAGGAGTTCCACTGTCCACTGCCCCCAGGCAATGAGGCAGTGCATTGCAGGAGTTGCACTGCCCACTGCCCCCAGGCAATGAGGCAGTGCATTGCAGGAGTTCCGCTGCCCACTGCCCCAGGGCAGTGAGGCAGTGCATTGCAGGAGTTGCACTGCCCACTGCCCCCACGCAGTGGGGCAGTGCATTGCAGGAGTTCCACTGCCCACTGCCCCCAGGCAGCGAGGCAGTGCATTGCAGGAGTTGCACTGTCCACTGCCCCATGGGCAGTGAGGCAGTGCATTGCAGGAGTTGCACTGCCCACTGCCCCCAGGCAGTGAGGCGGTGCATTGCGGGAGTTGCACTGCCCATTGCCCCCAGGGCAGTGAAGCAGTGCATTGCAGGAGTTGCACTGCCCACTGCCCCCAGGCAGTGAGGCCGTGCATTGTAGAAGTTGCGCCGTCCACTGCCCCCAGGCAGTGAGGCAGTGCATTGCACGAGTTGGAGTTGCACTGCCCACTGCCCCCAGGCAGTGAGGCAGTGCATTGCAGGAGTTGGAGTTGCACTGCCCACTGCCCCCAGGCAGTGCGGCAGTGTCTTGCAGGAGTTGCACTGCCCACTGACCCAGGGCAGTGGGGCAGTGCATTGCAGAGGTGGCACTGTCCGCTGCCCCCAGGCAGTGAGGCAGTGCATTGCAAGACTTCCACTGCCCACTGCCCCAGGGCAGTGAGGTAGTGCATTGCAGGAGTTCCACTGCCCACTGCTCTGGGACAGTGAGGCAGTGCATTGCAGGAGTTGCACTGTCCACTGCCCCCAGGCAGTGGGGCAGTGCATTGCAGGAGTTCCACTGCCCACTGCCCCCAGGCAGTGAGGCAGTGCATTGCAGGAGGACCACTGCCCACTGCCCCAGGGCAGTGAGGCGGTGCATTGCAAGAGTTGCACTGCCCGCTGACCCCAGGCAGTGGGGCAGTGCATTGCAGGAGTTGCACTGCCCACTGCCCCCAGGCAGTGAGGCAGTGCATTGCAGGAGTTGGAGTTGCACTGCCCACTGCCCCCAGGCAGTGAGGCAGTGCATTGCAGGAGTTGCACTGCCCACTGCCCCCAGGCAGTGCGGCAGTGCATTGCAGGAGTTTCACTCCCCACTGCCCCAGGGCAGTGAGGCGGTGCATTGCAGGAGTTCCAGTGTCCACTGCCCCCAGGCAATGAGGCAGTGCATTGCGGGAGTTGCACTGCCCACTGCCCCCAGGCAGTGAGGCAGTGCATTGCAGGAGTTCCGCTGCCCACTGCCCCAGGGCAGTGAGGCAGTGCATTGCAGGAGTCGCACTGCCCACTGCCCCCAGGCAGTGGGGCAGTGCATTGCAGGAGTTCCACTGCCCACTGCCCCCAGGCAGCGAGGCAGTGCATTGCAGGAGTTGCACTGTCCACTGCCCCCAGGGCAGTGAGGCAGTGCATTGCAGGAGTTGCACTGCCCACTGCCCCCAGGCAGTGAGGCGGTGCATTGCGGGAGTTGCACTGCCCATTGCCCCCAGGGCAGTGAAGCAGTGCATTGCAGGAGTTGCACTGCCCACTGCCCCCAGGCAGTGAGGCCGTGCATTGTAGAAGTTGCACCGTCCACTGCCCCCAGGCAGTGAGGCAGTGCATTGCAGGAGTTGGAGTTGCACTGCCCACTGCCCCCAGGCAGTGAGGCAGTGCATTGCAGGAGTTGGAGTTGCACTGCCCACTGCCCCCAGGCAGTGCGGCAGTGTATTGCAGGAGTTGCACTGCCCACTGACCCAGGGCAGTGGGGCAGTGCATTGCAGAGGTTGCACTGTCCGCTGCCCCCAGGCAGTGAGGCAGTGCATTGCAAGAGTTCCACTGCCCACTGCCCCAGGGCAGTGAGGTAGTGCATTGCAGGAGTTCCACTGCCCACTGCTCTGGGACAGTGAGGCAGTGCATTGCAGGAGTTGCACTGTCCACTGCCCCAAGGCAGTGGGGCAGTGCATTGCAGGAGTTCCACTGCCCACTGCCCCCAGGCAGTGAGGCAGTGCATTGCAGGAGGTCCACTGCCCACTGCCCCAGGGCAGTGAGGTGGTGCATTGCAAGAGTTGCACTGCCCGCTGACCCCAGGCAGTGGGGCAGTGCATTGCAGGAGTTAAACTGCCCACTGCCCCCAGGCAGTGACACAGTGCATTGCAGGAGTTGGAGTTGCACTGCCCACTGCCCCCAGGCAGTGAGGCAGTGCATTGCAGGAGTTCCACTGCCCACTGCCACCAGGCAGTGCGGCAGTGCATTGCGGGAGTTTCACTGCCCACTGCCCCAGGGCAGTGAGGCGGTGCATTGCAGGAGTTGCACTGTCCACTGCCCCCAGGCAGTGAGGCGGTGCATTGCAGGAGTTGCACTGCCCACTGCCCCCAGGCAGTGAGGCAGTGCATTGCAGGAGTTCCGCTGCCCACTGCCCCAGGGCAGTGAGGCAGTGCATTGCAGGAGTTGCACTGCCCACTGCCCCTAGGCAGTGGGGCAGTGCATTGCAGGAGTTCCACTGCCCACTGCCCCCAGGCAGCGAGGCAGTGCATTGCAGGAGTTGCACTGTCCACTGCCCCCAGGGCAGTGAGGCAGTGCATTGCAGGAGTTGCACTGCCCGCTGCCCCCAGGGAGTGAGGCGGTGCATTGCAGGAGTTCCACTGCCCACTGCCCCCAGGCAGTGAGGCAGTGCATTGCAGGAGTTGCACTGCCCACTGCCCCCAGGCAGTGAGGCAGTGCATTGCAGGAGTTCCACTGCCCACTGCCCCCAGAGCAGTGAGGCAGTGCATTGCAGGAGTTGCACTGCCCACTGCCCCCAGGCAGTGAGGCCGTGCATGGTAGAAGTTGCACTGCCCACTGCCCGCAGGCAGTGAGGCAGTGCATTGCAGGAGTTGCACTGCCCACTGCCCCCAGGCAGTGCGGCAGTGTATTGCAGGAGTTGCACTGCCCACTGACCCAGGGCAGTGAGGCAGTGCATTGCAGAGGTTGCACTGTCCGCTGCCCCCAGGCAGTGAGGCAGTGCATTGCACGAGTTCCACTGCCCACTGCCCCAGGGTAGTGAGGCAGTGCATTGCAGGAGTTGCACTGTCCACTGCCTCCAAGCAGTGGGGCAGTGCATTGCAGGAGTTCCACTGCCCACTGCCCCCAGGCAGTGAGGCAGTGCATTGCAGGAGGTCCACTGCCCACTGTCCCAGCGCAGTGAGGCAGTGCATTGCAGAGGTTGCACTGCCCACTGCCCCAGGGCAGTGAGGAAGTGCATTGCAGGAGTTCCACTGCCCACTGCCCCCAGGCAGTGAGACAGTGCATTGCAGGAGGTACGATGGCGTGGGCGTTGCAGGAGCTACGCCTGCACCAGCAAGCAGAAAGGGAAGGGGTGCAGCGGGAGCTCCTCGAATCAGCGCGGTCGCCAGAGGCGAACTCACCAGGTCTCCCCGACTCCCCCTCCCCGTGCCGAGGCCTACACACTTACGCACGGCGCGCACACAACACACACAGCCCAGCCCGTTTACCTCTACCCCTGGGTAGACATCCCGGCCTTTTGCCTTTTGGTAACAGCGCCTTCGGCACACCACACCACACCACACCACACCCTGAGTACTGCTCAGCTCTACCCATGGCTCGGTGCCGGGTGCGAAGCCTCGGACGACAGGGCCCGGACACTGTCCTAGTGGCAGTGTACAAACAGTGTCGGGTGCGCGCACGCCCCAGTGCCAAGCACCATCCCTGGGGAGCCCGCGGCCCCTAGTACTTAGGTGTCACAAGCTGCCCACCCTCTAGGACCCCGTATTCGCACGATGTGAGAATATTCTACATTTCTAGTTTGAGTATGCTATTTGACATATGTGACCAATGTTGTTACCAGCGATGTGTGACACCCATTGAAATACGTGTTGATGTGTTAGCCTTGTGTATCCACTTCTTCTAGTGTGTTGTATTTGACCTTTTTCTGAAGCTGGCGGAAATTGAGGCCAGCTTTTGGGTAACACTGCAAAAAACTATGTGCATATGCAGTTTTTGACCCTTCTGGCCGAAATTTCGGCCAGCTTTTTGGTTTCTCAGTGAATTGGTATAGTTATTTTCATTTTTCTTCGGGCTGGCCGAAATTTCGACCAGGTTTCTGGTCTATTTACTATTCAAGCACTCATATTCCGGTTTTTTGTCGGTCTGGCCGAAATTTGGGCCACCTTTTCCTGTTTTTGCACAGATAAGCAATTGTTTCCCTTTCGAACACACCTGGCCGAAATGCCGGCCACCTTGCAATGGTCACTATTCATGAGTATTACACCGTACACTCCTGCTTAAATGTTTTCTTGTCTCAGCATTAATGTCTTCTGCTATTACTCTAAATGTCGTACATCCTGCAGTTACTGGTGCTTTTGCTACTACAGCCAAAGGGCTGTTGCGAAAAGTGGGAGTCTCTGGTCAGTGTAACACTAAGCAGGAGTCCATTCACCATCCTGCTGGACTAGCAGCACACAACTTGTGGAACACCATGCACCGTAGGCAAGTTTGTATATGGTTTGATAATCTGAGGCGTTACAGGTCGGGACATGATCCCCATTCACCCGACTTAACCCTAAACTGTACAGCTGTTGCTGTTTTGCACACTACCGCCCTTCCCGCATACCCGGGTCTGCCGGAGCTGGCTAAAATTGAGGCCACGTTACCAAAGGTTGCATATAACATCTTTCGCTCACATAGAGCATTGTTTGATCGTATTGATGTTGCCAACCAAGGTATTCAGAGAGTTTGGGTTCGTGCTCTTTTAGATATTGCCAGAAAAAATGTTCCTTCCCTCAACAGGAGACCCTTTTTCCTGTCTGAGCTCCACTCCGGCACACACAAAGACCTTTTGCAACTTGTGGTTGATCTGTCATGTGTGGAACACCGCACCAGGCACTGTGTTCCGCTGCTTGTGGACATGAAAATACACTTTGCACTACTTAAGCTGTGTTGTGGTGCCGCTTATGTTCCGTGGAATGTACCGCAATTGCTGTTGGGTTTTCCTTTGGTATACGGTGTGTGTCATAGCTATAAGTACTGTGTTGAAATGATCTATAGGGCCTTCCTGCCGTGCATTAAGTTTTTGGAGCAGGGGAATAGCCTTCAAGTTGGGTCTATCGTTCCTCGCAAGGTCAAGGTCATCCATATGGAGAAGACCTTGCTTGGACTCATGCTAGCCACATCGTCCAATAGAGGCACACTAGATGAGCGTGTAACTGCCCTGCTGAGTAGTCAGCGGGACTTGACACCCATTCAGCGCAAGGGTCTGCGTATGTTGTGAGCCCTTAAGGCTTTGCTGTACACATATTGTCCAGCTGCTTTCAGCATTGGGACTCTGGTGCGTGAGTGCATCTGGGAGGGCCGGGGGGCAGGTTCCGGGATTGTTGCTAAGCAGGCACTTGAGATGTCCCTACTGCTCATGCTGAACACCCTAAAGCCCGAGGAGCAGTTAGCCGCGGAGTATGTGAAAACCACTGCTGTTGCTCTTCCGTTTTGGAGTCAATGGCATTCCTCCTCCCTAGGGTGTATCCACTCTGAGGAGCTGGGCGAGGCACTTCAGAGTCGGTTCTCGGCTCACTGTCGTCGCAACACTGCCTGTAATGGGTTAGGTATGTAGATGAGGATCCTCACGAGAAAGATGGGGAGGCAGAGTCGCAACCAGAGACACACACCCCAAAGAAGAAACCCAAAACTGCCCCTGCCCCCTCACCTAGTGGAACACAGTGCGCTCAAGCCACCCCTGCTTCCTCCTCAGGCACTGTGGCCCCTACTGGTAAAGGTATGAATGCTTTTGTGAATCAGTTTTCACCATCCCAGGGTGGAAACGCACAGTCACAGAAGTCTGTCACTGCCAAGCATGCTGCTGCAGCCACTGCCAAGCCTCCTGCCACCACAGGTGCTAAGAAGCCCCGTGCATCTGGTCTGCGCAAGCGCTAATGGCAGTCCTAATGCTTATATTGCCTGTCAGTATGAAGTCTGGCCGAAATTTCGGCCAGGATGCAATCTTCGGCGTTCCTCATCTCTTATTATTGTGTTGCTCCACAGGCACTGCAAAAGCCTGTTTTGATTGGTCAGGTGGCAAGTATTTGCTTGTAATTGAGTATATTACAATGCACACCATCTTCAAATGTCACTGCTCTTGTGTTCCTTGCTCCTGCCTCCTGTCATAGGTACCCATTTCAATGATCATATTTCGAGTTTCTATGGACGTGGCCGAAATTTTGGCCAGCTTAGGCCTTTCTGCCAAATAGGACCATGTGTTTTGACTCTTTTCGAAGAGCTGGCCGAAATTTCGTACAGGTTGGTTAAAATAGGAAATACAGGTACCTCCTTTGGGGATAGTTTTCTGTGTGCTTCGAAGAAACGTATGTTTGGGGTTTCTCTACCTGTGGTGCATGAGGGGGTTCTGTGATCACCCTGTAACAAAGGGGAGAGGAACAATAGGCAGCCCCCCCCCCCCGCCGCCACTAGAATGCAGTGGTCCAATTGTAAAACAACAATATATTTTGGTGATTGAATATCCTTATTTTGAAAATTTGTGTGTTGCCAGAAATGCAAATAGTGGCATATATTTCAAGTACACACCTTGTTTTTCCATGTTGCCACCAGGGGGGTATGGATACAAAAAAAAAACACCCCTTTTCACATACTTTTCTCCTCACTACAACATGGACTTCCGTGGGCCATAGCGCCAGGGCGGGGGCGGGCAAGTTGTGACGCCTAAGTAGTAGTGGCCATCCCGGCCCGCGGAACGGTCAGCGACCCCTAGTGAGGACGGCTGACCCAGCCTCCCCCTCCTCTCCCCCAGCGTGCCCGCTGCGCACACAGGGCCCTATGCAGATGCCTGGCACACGCCTCCCCCGCGCCCCCACACGTCCCCTCTAAGGCCGCAACACCAGCCCCACGCCCACTGAAGGCCCATTCCGCGACACTCCCTCTCACCCCCCTCCCGTGCCGCAGTGCCCCGCCCCCTGCCTCAGGTATGGCAACTAGCAGCGTGGAGGGCCCCCATACCGGGGCTCCGGCGACACGTCGGGACCGGGACGGGTATGTGGGGTGTGTAAGTGGGTGAGGGTTGGTAAGTGTGGCAGTGAGGCAGTGCCACGCTCACTAGGGATGGTGGACTGTCATAGTGCCTGTGTACCCTTCGTGAACCGGCCGTTTGAATCCGAGATTCACGGTACCGTGAATTTCACCCAATTTTGCTTTGTTTTGCTCGTAACTTGGTGCTATCGTGTGCTTTTGTCGTGCTACCTTCGCCCAAAGTAAGATGCAACAAATAGGTGCAATTTAGAGGTTTAAAGTCCCCGCATGGTTTAACAGATTTGGTGAGATTCGCGTGAATGTGAGATTCACGCACCTAAATTCACGCAGAAATTCACGCTAGATTCACAGATTCACAGAATGTGAAATTCGTACGAATTTCGTACGAATTTCGTACGAATTTCGTACGAATTTACCCTCATTTCCACGGTTTCGCTTTCTCGCAGCTCTCAAAGCCTTTCTTCGCATTCTCTTTGACAATGTCCCAGCAGACTATGTCGCAGCTCGCCAGCCTGGCCTCGCGCCCCGACCCCGCAGCCGACACCCTCGCCCACTACCAAGCCCTCCCCGTTGCCCACCATCAATTGGAGGAGGCAACGTACGAGTCGGAGGCACTCGGGGTGGATGCCATCGTGGGCTGGGCAGCCTCCCTCGACCCCTCCCCCGATGTCATCCACATCGACATGCGCAGCCCCACCCGCAACAGCTACCTCGGGGGGAGGGGATGGGCCACAACCCTGTGGAGGGAACTGCGCCACCAACTCCCCACCCTCAAATTTCTCCATCTAACCCCTCTCCCCTCCAGTGTTGACCAGCTCCTCAAGTCGATGAGGAATAACCCTGTGGGGAAGCCTAAGGACGCCCACGTCCAAGTGTACCCCACCACTAACCTCGTCCACACCCCCCCCAACTGCGATATGGTGTGCCTGCAGGATCTTTCTGTAGGTGCACCAGCAGACCACTCTTTTTTCCCCTTTTCTTGGCATCTTGCCAACCCCCGGTGGTGGGATGATTTGGGCGTCGCCCCTTTCCATCCCACCATCTCCCCCCAGGTGCACGTCCCCGACGTCACCCACCCCACCTTCTATAGCACAACTTCTTTGCAATGGTACCGTGGTGCCTCATGCGCCCCCCCCGTTCATTTGGAGTGAACCCCCCCTCCGCACCGAACCCCTTCCCGACCCCCCTCAGGGGTGACGGGCAGCCCTGACCCCGCCCCCGACAGGGTTGGCCCCTCTCAGCCGCCCCTCAACTCAGCCTCCTCCGGGGGAGACTAGGGGTGCACGTGGTTGTGGACAACCACACCATTTACGATAGCCTTTGGTTGCATGGGTGGGATGCGACCAAAAGGGCTCAACATGGGCAAGGGCCCATAAGTGTACAAACGTATGCAAGCCGCACAAGAAGACGGCTTCTAACCGACACGCAGCACCTTCAGACTCTACAGCGGCGGTTCCGGTGCCGCAAGAGACGGACATGAGATGACCTTACGAACCCAGACCATTGTTGCCTGTGACCGGGGTGCATGCTGGGGGGCTTACTAGGGGTGTGAGGACAAATCAGGGGGTGCACACGGGTAACATTTGTGTAAATTCACGTGAATTCACGTGAATTCACGTGAAATTCGTACGAAATTCGTACGAAATTCGTACGAATTTCACGTGAATTCACGTGAATTCACGGCTGTGAATCGGCTACAGGCTTGCCGGGTTCCGGCACCTCTCGTTTTGGGCACGGTGCGGTCATGATGCATGCTTTTAGGGCGGGACTTTCATTGGATGATGCGTAACAAAGCTAGGGGAGGAATTTTGGCCCCTCAAAGCCCTTGAAATGAACCAAGAATATGGCATTTTCCCCCAAAAACCTCAAATTTTGGGTAAATTCACGTTAAATCCACGCAATTATTCAAACGGCCACTTAACGGCCGTTCACGAAGGGTACATGTCTTTCGCTCAGTCGCTCTGTAGTGGCCCGTGCAATGGCCAGACAGCACAGCGCGATAGATTGGGGCCAGGCTATCTACAAAGCAGTGGCAGCGTGCTGCGGTAGTATAGCCATGCATGCTGTTAGGAGGTAGCTGAGACGCCGCCAACGACGGGGAAGGGGTCCCCACAACCCCCGGAATGGGCGGCCTGGGCCCGCTGGTGGAGTGGTCCGAGGCCACGCCGCCCTTGCGCGCTCGCCGACTTGTGCCGGATTTTGTTTTGGTGAATTCGAATATGTTTGAATAATTGCAAGATCATTTAAAGCTTGGCCAGCCCCTGTGGGCACCCGTCCGGCTGGACACCCCTGGTAAAGGTAACCAACATCTTTTGAGTCTGGGTAAGCTATAGGCCCCCCGGCCACCACCCCGGCGCCCACAGCAGAGAGGGGTCCGGGAGGGGTAACGGTCCCCGATCCCCTAACGGCAGCCCTAATGGTGAGCGCACCACCGGAGGGGGCATGTCTGCGGGGTAAAAAGCAACATATATTAATTAACGCAAACACACTGCCCACACTGCTGTAACTAATGCTTAAAGGGTTTTGACGGCCTCCCCCAAGTCCAGTTAAAGTGCGTCCCCCAGAGCCGGACTCAACCGGCCGCGTAGAGGCGACCCTAGTTATTTGGGTATGACAGGCCAGACGTATTTGCTGGCAGTCACGCCTCCACGCATCCCCGCGGGCTTAAACTTCCCAAGGGGGCCCTAAGGACCGTATTCTTCGGCAGTTAAGCCCCGACCTGACTTAGGGTTCTGGTTAAGAGGACTCACGTCGAGCCCATGCTACTGCTACCCCAGGGTTCTGGTCTCCGGTACCGCATGCTTACCTTGCCTGCTAGCTGCTCAGCGTAGCTAGGTAGGGTAGGGCAGGACGTGTCTCAGCAATGGCCAGCAACCGGGCAGGGCCCTTGCCCCCCCCCCCCCTCGGCGGCTAGCACGCGCCGCTGCACACTACCGCCCCCCGCAAGCACCGTCCTGGAATCAACCACCGCCTGGGCAAGACTCTCCGTCCCCCAAGGCTGGTGTGCCCGGGCCGTTGGGAGCTGCTGCCCCCCATGCCCTCCTAGAGCAACGACCACCGCCTGAGCCGGACTCCCCGTCCCCCCGGGGTGGTGTGCCCGGGCTTTAGGGAGCTGCTGCCCCCCGCAGGCCCTCCTTGAGCACCGATCACCGCTTGGGCAGGACTCCCCGTCGCCCCGGGCTAGTGTGCCCGGGCCGTTAGGAGCTGCTGCCCCCTGCAGGCCCTCCTTGAGCACCGACCACCGCCTGGTCAGGATTCCCCGTCCCCCCAGGCTGGTGTGTCCGGACTGGTGGGAACTGCTACCCCCCGCAGGCCCTCCTTGAGCACCGACCATCGCCTAGGCAGGACTCCCCATCCCCCCAAGCTAGTGTGCCCGGGCCGTAGGGAGCTTCTGCCCCCCGCAGGCCCTCCTTGAGCACCGACCACCGCCTGGGCAGGACTACCCGTCCCCCCGGGCTGGTGTGCCAGGGCCGTTGGGAGTTGCTGCCCCATGCAGGCCCTCCTAGAGCACCGACCACCGCCTGGGCGGGATTCCCCGTCCCCCCAGGCTGGTGTCCCCGGGCTGTTGGGAACTACTACCCCCCGCAGGCCCTCCTTGAGCACCGACCACGTCCTAGGCGGGACTCCCCGCCCCCTCAAGCTAGTGTGCCCGGGCCGTAGGGACCTGCTGCCCCCCGCGGGCCCTCCTTGAGCACCGACCACCGCCTGGGCAGGACTCCCCGTCCCCCCAGGCTGGTGAACCCAGGCCGTTGGGAGCTGCTGCCCCATGCAGGCCCTCCTAGAGCACTGAGCACCGCCTAGGCAGAACTCGCCGTCCCCCCAGGTTGCCGTGCAGGGGCCGTAGGGAGCCGCTGCCCCCCGCAGACCCTCCGTGAGCACCGACCACCGCCTGGGCAGGACTATCCGTCCCCCCGGGCTGGTGTGCCAGGGCCGTTGGGAGTTGCTGCCCCATGCAGGCCCTCCTAGAGCACCGACCACCGCCTGGGCAGGATTCCCCGTCCCCCCAGGCTGGTGTGTCCGGGCTGTTGGGAACTACTACCCCCCGCAGGCCCTCCTTGAGCACCGACCACGGCCTAGGCGGGACTCCCCGCCCCCTCAAGCTAGTGTGCCCGGGCCGTAGGGAGCTGCTGCCCCCCGCGGGCCCTCCTTGAGCACCGACCACCGCCTGGGCAGGACTCCCCGTCCCCCCAGGCTGGTGAACCCAGGCCGTTGGGAGCTGCTGCCCCATGCAGGCCCTCCTAGAGCACTGAGCACCGCCTAGGCAGAACTCGCCGTCCCCCCAGGTTGCTGTGCAGGGGCCGTAGGGAGCTGCTGCCCCCCGCAGGCCCTCCGTGAGCACCGACCACCGCCTGGGCAGGACTCTCCGTCCTCCCAGGCTAGTGTGCACGGGCGGTTGGGAGATGCTGCCCCCCCCCGCAGGCCCTCCTAGAGCACCGACCATCGCCTGGGCAGGATGCCCCGTCCCCCCAGGCCGGTGTGCCCGGGCTGTAGGGAGCTGTTGCCCCCCGCAAGCCCTCCTTGAGCACCGACCACCGCCTGGGCACGACTCCCCGTCCCCCAAGGTTGGTGTGGCCAGGCCGTCAGGACCTGCTGCCCCCCAGGGCCCTCCTTGAGCCCCAACCACCGCCTAGGCGGGACCCCCCGTCCCCCCAATCTGGTCTGCCCGGGCCGTAGGGAACTGTTCATCCCCGTAGGCCCTCCTCGGGCGCCGACAATCCGCTGCAGGCGCTCTGTAGGCAGCAATCGCCGCCTGAGCAAGACTCCCTGTCCCGCAGCTGGTGGGCCCGGCGCGGGGGGCCGCGATCCCCCGCAGACTCTCCATAGGCAGCAACTACCTCTCGGGCACGACTCCTTGTCACCTTAGCTTGTGGGCCCGCACATTGCACGAGTTCCACTGCCGACCGCCCCAATGCGGTGTGGCGGTGCATTGCAGGAGTTGCACTACCCACTGCCCCTAGGCAGTGTGGTAGTGCACTTCAGCAGTTCCATTGCCCACCGCCCCCATGCAGTAAGGCATTGTGTTGCAAGAGTTCCACGGCCCACTGCCCCTTAGGCAGTGCGGCGGTGCGTAGCAAGAGCCGCACCGCCCATTGCCCCCGGGTAGTGAGGCGGTGCGTTGCAGGAATTCCACAGCCCACTGCCCCCAGAAAGTGAGGCACTGCACTGCAACAGTTACACCGCCCACTGCCCCCAAGCCGTGTGGCAGTGCATTGCAGGAGCTACACTCTTAAGGCCGCACCAACTCCTCGACAGGACTCCCCATCCCTTCCTCTGGTGGGCCCGCGTATTGCGCGAGTTCCACTGCCCACCGCCCCCAGGTGGTGTGGCAGTGCATTGCACCAGTTGCAATGCCCGCTGCCCCTGGGTTTGCCGTGAAAATTATGACCCCCATGGGTTGCCTTACGGGCTTGGGTGTCATTTCCCCCCGAGGGTGGGTGGGGGGGTCCTACCCATGTGGTTGTTTGAAAATGTTAAAATGGCTCTCGGCTTTAATTTTTGTTTTCAATTTTTGGATTAATATTTGAAAAGTTAGAAATTAACGAGTCGCCAGCATTAATATTAATCTCACAAATATTAACCCTATTCTCTAAATATTAACCCTTCATAAAAATGCACAACAAAAAGCCAAACATGCTAGCGGGCATGCATAATTGTTTTGCCTTACCAAAATGGATATCCCCCCTTCCCCTTTTTCTACACACACACACACAGACACACACACACACACATACACACACACACACACACACACACAATGATATTGGCACACCCACACACCCGAACTCTTGGGTGTCGTTTCCCCCCGAGGGTTGGTGGGGGGGTCCTAACCATGTGGTTGTTTCAAAATGTTAAAATGGCTCTCGGCTTTAATTTTTGTTTTTAATTTTGTGATTAACATTTGAAAAGTCAAAAATTAAAGAGTTGCCAGCATTAATATTAATCTCACAAATATTAACCCTATTCTCCAAATATTAACCCTCCATAAAAATGCACAACAAAAAGCTAAACATGCTAGGGGGCATGCATAATTGTTGTGCCTTACCAAAATGGATATCCCCCCTTCCCCTTTTTGTACACACACACACACACAGACACACACACACACACACACACACACACACACACACACAATGATATTGGCACACCCACACACCCGAACTCTGCCACACACATCCCTCCTTGCTCCTTCCTCTCTCCTCCTGTTGCCCTTGCGCTTAAGGTTTGGGAGTGCCCTTTCTTTCCACAGGTTTTTTTTTTTGAAGAAAAGGTTGAAAATTGTTGAAGATCGTTGGAAATTGAGCAAGGAGAAAAAGGTTGTAGGTATGTGTGTGTGTGTGTGTGTGTGCACGCATGTGTGTCCATTGTGGCTAGTTTCTAGGTTGTAGAATGCCCCAAAGGAGATAAAGGGGCTAGTTCAGGTTTCATTGGCAATGCCCCCCCCCCCCCTTGGTATTGTGGTGTGTGATGTTTGGGGCTATGGGGTCTAGGGTTATGGTTCCTAGGGCTGTGGTGTGTGGGTGTGTGGGTTCGTGGGGCTGTGGTGTGTGGACCTATGGTACGTCTCGGTGTGGTTTCTAGGGCTGTGGTGTGTGGGGGCGTGATGTTTGGGGCTGTGCTGTGTGGGGGAGTGGTTTCTAGGATTCTGGTGTATGCGGCTGAGGTTTGTGGGGTTGTGGTTTGTGGGGCTGTGGAGTGGGGTTGTGGTGGGTACGGCTGTGGTACATGTGTGTGTGGTGGACATGTGTGGGGTTTGGTGTCACGTGCTGTGGTGTGTGGGGCTGTTGCATGGGGTGGGGGGGGGGGGTGCTGTGGGGGTGCATTGCAGCCCTGTGGTGGGTTGTGGTGCATTGTGCGTGAACAAAATCAGTGCACGAGGGACTGGGGGGCATAATTGATTTTTGGGACGACTCTCTAATTTCTGGTAAGTTAATATTATCGGTTAATTTCTACTTTTTCGAACGCCGGTCCAAAAATTAAATGTTAATCCCAAGAAATTAACACTGGCGGTCTAAAACTTAAATCGAAACAATGGGGGCAATGTGGGGCTTTGGTGTGTGCGCTTGTGGTGTGTGGGCCTTTGAGGTGTCCGGCTAGGGTGTGTAGGGTTGTAGGGTGTGGGGCTGTGGCGTGCCGTGCTGTGACAATTGGGATTGTGGTGCTTGGGGCTGTGGGGTATGGGGCTGTGGGTTGTTGGGCTTTGGGGTCATGGTATGTCGGGCACGGTGCCCTTTGGGGCTGCGGTGCTTGGGGCTGTGGAGGGTGCCGCTGTGGGGGTTTGGGGTTTGTGGTGTGGGGCTGTGGGATGTTGGGGGTGTGCAGTCCGAAAAAAACACAAAAAACAAAAAGTTAATTTTTGACCCCCTGAACTAATTTCTGGAAATTAATATTATCCAGCCAAAAATCAATTAATATATTAATTATTAATCGACGCGAGGGTTAATATTAATCTCAATCAATTAACGAAAGCGACGCAAAAATTAACGTGAAGAAAAGTGCATAACGCACAACCACAAACACCGCGGGGCATGCGTACTTATTGGGCCTCACCATTTCACGTACCCCGGGGGGGCGGGAGACTTCCGGAGGGGGGCTTTAGGGGTGTGGGGGGGTTGCATACTGCGGGGCTTAGACACAAATTTGATGGTGCTTTTCGGGGGGGGGGCACAGCCCCACACCCCATAGCCCCAAACATCACACCTCCACACACCACAGCCCTAAAACCCACACCCCCACACCCCACAACCCCACACACCACACCTCCACACACCACAGCCCACCCCCACTCACCACAATACCAAGAGGAGGGAGGGTGGCATTGCCAATGAAACCTGGCCTAGCCCCTTTATCTCCTTTGGGGCATTCTACAACCTAGAAACTAGCCACAATGGACACCCATGTAGGCACACACACACATACACATACCTACAACCTTTTTCTCCTTGCTCAATTTTCAACGATCTTCAACAATTTTCAATGTTTTCTTCAAAAAAATAACGCGTGGAAAGAAAGGGCCCTCCCAAACCTTAAGCGCAAGGGCAACGGGAAGAGGAAGGAGCAAGGAGGGATGTGTGTGGGAGGGGTTGGGTGTGTGGGGGGGTGCCGACCTCATTGTGTGTGTGTGTGTGTGTGTATGTGTGTGTGTTGGTGTGCGTGTTTCTTCCCATTCCATACAAGAAAAGGTGCATTGATGTTGTATACTTTGTATGTAGAGCCCACTATGGGCCATCTAGAGGCGCCAATGAAGCGGTGCACTAGGGGGTGGTCATCCCGAAAGGCTAGCTCACCGGGCACCCTAGGTGTTGCCCACTAGAACCCCTTGCGGTCATCAATAGACTGCAACACCTCCAAAAAAACCATGTGTTAATATTTACATTAATTTATCGAGATTGATATTAAGTTAATTTTTCAGTCGGCGTTAATATTAACCGAAATATAGATATTAATCTCGAGAAATTGATGCAAAAATTAACAAACAACCAATGGGCCACAAATCTTCAAGTTATCGGCCCCTACTTTAAGTGCCGCCATGTCCTTGTCCCCGCACACGGCCATCCCTATCACCCACAAGTACGCGGGTGTGCGGCCCCGTGCGCCGTGGTTGAGGAGCCCAATGGAGAGTTGGGTCCAACTACCACCGGCGCACGGGTACGCATCCCCACGCACAATGAAGGTGAGGGGCCTTGTCCACTCGATGGTGTCCACTAGCGATGGGCGTGATTGAACGTACCGGGCCCATGAGGGTAGCGGCCAAGAGCGCCCACTCGCGGGGGGATTGGGTACGGACACGGGTGGCCGTAGGTCAAGGGGGGTGACCAACTCCTTCCACGTGTCCGTGAACGCATCCCTAGTGGGGATAGGGCAGGGGAACGGGAGGCCCGTGGCTGTCGTGTAGGCCGACCCCCGGCGGCTCATGTACTCCGACACGTGCCAGAAGCCAAGCTTGGGGACGTTTAAGTCTATGAGAAGGCCGATGAGGTCCAGGGCCGGGAAGAGGAGGGAGGCATATTGCTTCACTGCCTCCTTTTGCTTGTTGCGAATAAGGGGGGCGTTAGCCAACCTCCGTGGCCTCGGACCATCGGGCCCCGGCCAAGGGAGATGAAGCCACCCACTCACCAAGGAGTCGGGAGACCAAAGGGTCCCGCAAACTCTTGGCTCCACTCAAACGCACGAGCGTCATGTTAAGCTCGGTAAGGGTGTCCCGAGAGAAAGGCATAACAAGGGCTATACAAGGGAACATGGTGGTGTGGAGGGAGGGAGAATGCGGGCAACCGGAAGGGGGGTGTCCAAGATACCCACCAACACAACATAGGAAGGTCTCTACTATACCATTGTGCAACAATATACCACGTACCACCCCTTATGGGTCCTGATATGTGCATGGAAAAATGGGTACAAATGACCCAATCCAAAAAATTGAGCTTTAACCTCTTAATGTTTGCAAAATTAATATATTAACGGGTTCATATATTAAAAATCAAAATTAACCATATTGACTTTAATCTAGGTCACCGGGGCTGCCCAGAGCCCGAGGCAGTGAGGCGCTGCAATGCTGGTTTTGCACTGCCCACTGCCCCCGTGCAGTGTGGCAGTGCAGGAGTCCCGGTCGTTAGGCAGCGACCGCTTCCTTGGCAAGACTCCCGGTCACCACAACTGATGGGCTCGCGCATTGCATGAGTTCTACTGCCCAACCCCCCTGAGCAGTGAGGCAGTGCATTGCAAGAATTGCACTGCCCACTGCCCCCAGGCAGTGAGTCAGTGTATTGTAGGAGTTGCGCCGCCCACTGGCCACAAGCAATCTAGCAGTGTATTGCAGGAGTTGCACCGCCCACTCCCCCAGGCAATGTGGCGGTTCATGACAGAAGCTCTACTGCCCACTGCCCCACGGCAGTGAGGCATTGCGTTGGAGGAATTCCACTGCCCACTGCCGCCAGACAGTGAGGCGGTGCAAAGGAGGAGCTCTACGGCCCATTGCCTACAAGCATTGCGCCCGTTGCATTGCAGGAGTTGCGGTGCCCACTAACTTTGAGCAGTGTGGCAGTGCATAACAGGAGTTCCACTGCCCATCGCCCCTTGGCAGTGTGGCAGTGCATATGGAGGAGTTGCACTGCCCACTGCCCCGAGGCACCGAGGCAGTGCATTGCAGGAGTAGCATTTGTTTGCATAGCCGAAGTCGAGAGTTTTGCTGTCTATCAGTCGGTTTGCAGACGTGCTTGTCACAACCATCACCAACTTGATGCTAGACAAACATCGAGGGGCAAAGCACTGAGCACCAACACATCATCCAACAGGATTCTGTGGGTGTTACGAAAGTACGGCGTCTAAAAAGAATGTGCTTTGGCCCTTTCTTTTTTGTACATCCCATTTTGTGCCCATAACGCATCATTTTTGAACAACTCTTTTGCAAGACGTCACTTGGCATCTTCAAGGACTAGACTACATGGTGCACCACATTTTCCCATAAACAATCCATGAAGGATTTTGGCACGAAACAAGATACCACCTACGCAATGCATTGTACTTTATTTTATTGATCAACTAGGTGCTAAAATAGTGCTTCATTTTAGTCTACGCTTGGTTGCTTCTTCGCCTTCTTGGGTGTGGGTGTGGTTTTTTATTGGCATGCTATTTTAGTTGGTTGCTCCAAGAGTGGGATCGTCTTGCAAATTTTTCACCGTCCACCTTGGTGCCCAGACCCAAACCCGTGGGTGCCCAAATCTAAGCCACGACACATGCATTTGCCGCACATCCATTCGATTATGCACTCACGGAAGCACTTGCTGTAGAGCGACATTAGTGCATCCTGTGTTGGTGTATGTACCATAAAATACGGTAATGATACAAAGGAGGTATATCACGTTGTCTGTTGTGTTCCTTGACCCAAGGTGATCATTCCTCTTCCCTTTGTAGGCACCTGATGCAAAATGGCTACCACAATGCACGACCCTACCAACGTGCCTATTGGGTGGTCCTCAAGCAAGTCGCTACCTTGGTGGTGACCTTGGGCTTGCATAAACCGGGAGGTGGCTGCACGGGGTGCGCGGGTGTGACAAATGCTTGGTTGCCAAGGTGGTTCAGAGAAAGGCGTGGTTTTTGGTCCTACCCCCCCTCCTTGAAGAGGCCAAACATTTTAAGGGTTGCCGAGCCCCCTTGGGGGAGCCTCTCTCTTGTATCTCTCTTCTGTTTGAAACTACCTGTTTTTGTCCTGCCCTACGTATACACGGCCAATGAGCTACTATGGGGAAGGGGAGGGAGCATGTGGATCAGGCATGAAGAAGAGAAGGGCCGGGGATAGAGAAGGAAGGGGGGGTATGGGTAGGAATTTGAGTGAGTGCTCCTATTCTATGGGTTTTCTTTGGTTGCGGGCTATAGGTAGGCGATCCTAACTACCCCTCTACTTGGGACCCGAGGAGACCTCATTTCTTTGTTGTCAAAATCAGATTGTTAGAGATTTGGGGGGCATTTTGTTGCGTCTGTTGCATGTCATCGCCATGCCAATCTTGTTAGAAGTGTTCTTGCTTTGCAAGACGGGCATTGCATTGCGTGCCGTGATATGTGGTATGGGTTGTTGTGCAATTGTCAGGTGAGGGACTATATCTTGTATGTTTGTCTACATGATAGTACCATTGAGGCATGCACCCGTAGCCTCAAGAACGAAGCCTTTGTAAATGAGTGATGTGCAAAAAGAATGACGCATGGGGCATTCTTGTGGCCAGACTTAGAAATGCAGCATGGTATCTGCGGGTTGCTTCAAAACACTGAGCCATGGCTTTCTGCCTTCAACAAACTATCATTTGTTCACCCCCACATCAAGCATACGCATGTGGAGGGATGTGATGTCAATGCTGCCGCCTCCTCAACTGCGAGTGGACAGTTTTATCCTCCTACAGAAGAGGACCAACATGACCGGTAGCAACATGACATGGTCCATGGCCCCTTCCGTTAGATGAACTCCCAAATGGCACGTTGTATTTTTACGTTGGGCCAAAACACTCTGCCATGGTTCATTCCTTTCGAAGAACCCCTGACCGCCATGTTGCATTTCCAAGTTTTTCTCAAAAAATATGCCACCGCTCATTCTGTGGGTGAAATGTTTGGTAGAACACCCACATGCAGCAACATCAGTAAATAGAAGGCCGCGATGACCCCTTTAATGGGCCATGTCTTCATTGCCACCAAGCCTACTTAAGTGGTTAGACGTGTGTGTCTGTGTGTGTATGTGTGCTCTACACTATATGTAACTTCAACGCGTGCCCGCATTCTTTTTCCCTTCATTACATTAGAACCATTATATGCACAATGCACAAATTGTATAGCTGAAAACCATGGTAATGTAATGTTGCTGCTTGGTTTGCCTTCATTGCTGCGTTTTGCCAACCACTTGTTGCAAAGGTGTGTTGACATGTGAACAACACGGACAAGTACGGTCAACGGTTTGCCACTATTATAATATTGGGGAAACGGGCATATGCCAAATGCCCGCCAACAATGGCGGAAGAAGTTAAAAACATGCCATTTTGCATTTCATGTGTCACTTGTAATACTACCGTGTGGTGCTCAACCGTGCTGGACAACAACCTTTCCACAAATTTTTTATTTTTACGGAACGCTCCCCTCGCCCTCGCTAGCGTGTCAATCTCCTGTGGGTTTGCCCCCTTTCCTCCATCGTTCACAAAACCCTGGTTGAATGACATGAACCTGAAAATCGCGTGGACAGTAAGGGCCGCCTAGTAGGCAGTAGGGGCCCCATAGTACTCCCGTTTAGTGACACAAACCATCAGAGATGGGTTATGGTAAGGTGATCCTGTGTTTCCACTAGTACCATCATTGTACATTGTACATGACGAGTTACAACGGACATTTTTCTAAAAAAATACCTTTGGCTCATTTTTTTGTGACAAACACGGAAGTACTGGTCACAAATTGGAGTTTACCAAAAAGAATGCTCCAAAGAGCACTCTTTTTGGAATTCCTTCCTTTGCCTGACCTGCATTGACTTGTTGGATGACATGTTCTTTCTCACCGCATTTTTCGTGCACTTTTGTCCATCTATAGGTTAATGATGGTCGTGGTGGAAATGTCTCCAAATCCGGAAGGTGAGTATAATGTGCCATCAAACCTAAGGTGGTTAAACTGTGTGTGTTCCGTAGTATATGTATTTCTTCTTTTGCGATTTTTGTCAGTCTCCAAAAACGACTTCGACGATTGCTCCGTTCAAGGCCAGCTTCTTCTACTGCACCTGTTGTTGCCTTTTGTGAGCCGACGATGCTGTGGTGTTTCATATTTGGTGTATAGTTATTGAAGTATTGATGTGTTGATGTTCAGTGTTGTGCAATATGTCACCACCGACAATGACTGTCACCATGCCGATGAGAAACCTTCACCGGAACTGCATATGGTAAATTGCAAGATTGCTTACAATGTCACTTTTTTTATGTTTTTTGTTACCATTTGTATTGGTGCAAGATTGTGCTCAACAATAACGTTCCTTCAATTTGAAGTGTACAAAAAATCCCCGCCACTAGCTGCATAGTCTGTTGCCCCATTTTTCACGACCATTTGTCTGAGTTTTACCATCTCGGGGTTTTGAGGACACTTCCGAAATTGTGTGGTGGTCCGTTGGGGCCGCCTAGGAATGCGGCAGTAGAGTGGCATCCGCGCCGGGGACGTCACAAGAATGCGAGCCAATGACCCTTTTTTGTCCGTTAGCTGGCAACATAAGAAGGTGTATGGCGGGCAATCACGGATTCGGAATGTGCATTGGGTGCCCTTCGCACCTACTAGTTTGCCGGTGAGTGCAATAGTGTCTTTTTATGTCGTCTTGGATGCTATGTACACACGGTGCGACCAAATTCAAAGGTGTGCTTCCGGCAATCGCAGAGATGGCATACATCACTTGTATATGCATGCCCCGGAGTTCGCTTGTTTTGCACCCAAAGTGAGCATCAACGTGGTGGTGACCCCCCTTTCAATGTGGGCCTTCATTAGCATGCGGGTTGATGACCCCACCCATTTGTTTGGCCGCCCGTCCTCTTTATGCCGCTGGGCAAATGCCATGACCACTGCCACCTAGCACTGCTTGACCTATAGGAGTGGCCTCAAGGGCAAGCAACAATGCTGGTGCGGACATAGCCTGAGCGCCTATGCCCCCCAATGCGGGTAGACCTTGGGGCTGATGGTGAAATTCTTCATTAGCAACTAGCTGCGAAACATCGTGGCCCATCGCATGTGTCTCCTCCCCACCGTGATGGTGCTAGTGGAGCCCTTGGGGCATAGTAATGTACATATGTTGTGCCTCCTATGCATCCATACTCTAGAGACCACACAACACTGATGCCCAGTGCATCCCCACGTGTGGCGGCCAACCAGACAAGTCCTATACATATGGCTTGGAACCCATTTGGGCCAAGGCAGCGTTGGCGCAGAGCCAGTTGTAGTCTTGCGGGGTCCTTGCCCAGTAGATGGCAGCCATCGCACCATTGTCATGACATGGAGCGCACATGGGATTGGCCATGCCGCATCACATGGGGACATAGTTCATTTGAAAAATGCCGAATGTGCCCCGATAGCTTTGGCTAGCCCACCTTAGAGTGCACGCCTACCTCACCATCTCACCTCATTACCTACTACGGGCTCGCAGGAACGATGGTGCGGGACGTGCAGGAGATTCAACTCCACCTACCGACCTTCCGACCACCCTTTGTGCCCCAACAAGCTCAAACTACCGCCCAGCGGAGAGGGAAGGGGCACACATGCTGCGGAGAGGACTTGGTTTGTGGGACGAGAACCCTCACGGCGACAGGCAATGGCCCACTAGAGGGAAAGTGAACAGATGCTGCCACAGTCAAGGCGGTGGTTGGTCACAAACGGCGCCAATGCACAGATGGTCGGAGGCAAGAGGGTGCGTGCTTTGGCAACCTTGCCGCACGTCGCCATCTGCAGCAACAACATGTGAACATGGTCATCCTAAGTGCCTCTCTTATGGCCGGGACTCTCCAAGTTGGTCAAAATAGTTTTCATTTTTCAAGTGTGCTTGGAAGGCGGGAGAAGAACCACAAGTTGCGATCATCTAGGTAGCACCTACTCCTCCATAGCCCCTTCTAGACCTTGCAAGACGTCCTCATACTGGTAGAAGGAGGACCATCCACGACCTTATTGCAGAACATATCACACCACCTAGCTTTTACATGACAAGGACGGGCGTTGTGTCGAAGCCCGCACCACAATTGGATGGAGCCATGACTTTGCATGCAACTTGGGGAGACTCCAAGGCCCACATGGCGCACATAGTGGTGTCATCCACCATGCCGCATGTGAGTATGCCCCATGCTAGCTTGAAGGCCGACTACATGCGCAACCAACCCCACCGGAAGGGAGAAACACACCACAAATAATATGGCAGCACACTGCACTAGTGCATGGCTAGCTCTTTGCACCCCCCAAACCCACAACATTGGTAGTCTAAATTGTGGTGTGCTCATGAGGGCATGCACACTTGGGAAGCAAGTTCCGCATTGCATCAACGACAACCACAAGGCATCAAACTCTCCTGGACGATCACTACCATCAAGGTACCGCCTCCGTAGAAAGGTCAGTGAACTACACCCTTTGTCTTGCAACGACCAACAAGAGCAATTCTACCCAAGCCGGTAACAAATGGGGGGGGGGGGGGCGGAGCAGCTTACGCTGCAAATTACGTAAAATTTTTCTAAATTCCTCGAAAATTGGCGTCAATTCCCGTAAATTTTTGTAAATTCGGTGTAAATTAGGGATTGTACATGATTTGCTCACTATTGCCTGCACTTATAAATATTTGTGAGCTAGATTTGTGTCCATTTTGGAATGTAAGTTGTACCAATGCCCCTTCCCTGTGTCAGAGTCAGCAGGGGCTATGTAGCCAATTCGCCGAATCCGGCAAGATGAGTGAAGACCCCTGCTTGGAGCTTGTCCCCTGCTCGAGAAGGCGGCATTCAGGGGCATTCTTTCTTTCCTTGCTTTCACATGCCCTGCATGCCATTCCCTACACTTACAAACATTTGTGAACAAGATTTGTGTGCATTGTCTAATGCAAACTGTGTAGATGCCCATTTTCTATGCTAGAGAATACTAGGTCGAATCCGACAAGACGAGTGAAGATTCCTGCCTTGAGCTTGTCCCGGCTCGAGAGCGAGACATTCGGGGGCATTTTTTCTTTCCTTGCTTTCACTACGTTCACCCATTTGTATTCCCCTTCCTTGCGCTAGCTTTGTCATGTAATGTGGGTGCGGAACAAAGGAGGAGAGGCGGCGTGGCAAGAATTTGCTACTCCAGCAACCACGCTCCGTCACATCAAGTCCAAAGGTGCCCCCTCAACTTTGCAGCAAGTGCAGATTGAGCGTGCAGCTAAGAAATCAAAGGCGTGCAATGGTTTCGAGGTCTCATTTGAAGCCCCCACCGGAGCCGCAGCCGCCAAACCACCCCCCAAGCCCGCGCCAACCATATCCCACACCCCATCTGTCGCCTCCTATGTTCAAGTGCTGAGTTCATCGTACTGTGGGAGTTCCTGCGGTCGGTTATGCGTGGTGACAACTACATGCTCCTAGTGTCAACGGGGGGTGCATGAGCAATGCTCCGTTGTCGTGGAGGGGAGACGCCGGACGGGTGGAGGTGGGTGAGGAGGGCGAGTCGGGAGATAACCGATGGTGTTTTGCCTGTGCATCTAGGAGACACTAACACCCAACAATGCAAGCGATGTAAATGCTATGTGCATGTCACGTGCATTAATGATGGTGCATGTCTCACTTGTGCTCCCCTCGCACCTGAGCATGTTGCCGAACCCCGTAGAGAGGTTCGCACATTCCACACTTCGCGGCAGTCTGGCCGCCCTTGGCTTAAGTATGAAGATGGAATGATGCATTCTGCCGCATGCCGTACCTACCCCCAAGCCAGAGCCCAACCTGAGTGGATTGCGGGAATTAAGAAACACAGGAACTGCTTGTGACGTCATTTGAGGTGTTCTCCGACTCAATCCTTGATGTGACGACACACGAGTTTCACCAAGGGGCGCTGGGAATGGTCGTGCCCGAATGCATGAGACGGAATCTGGCTAGATAGCGGGCGCAATACTCGGAAAACATCTTGAACAGAAGCAACACTAGCAAATGTCTTGCCCCTCCACAGGGCGGGAAGGGCATGGATGCCAATGGAGCACCGATGGCCATGGATGAGGGTGAAGGGGTTTGTGCTACCCCACCAACGGCAGAGTTCGACCCTTTAGATATCCTCGCCAATCATTTGAAGCGACTTCGGAAAAGACCACGAGCCCCAAACTGGGTCCGCGAACTGTGCAAGATGCTGCTTGAAAAGGTGGAGAACTGGGAAGAATCGTTTGAGGAGAGGTGCGATGGTGATATGATTTTGGAGGTATAGCGAATCATCTTGCTCATCAATAAGGCTGGAAAGTCCTGGTTGAAACAGAAAGCGAAGGAAGAGCGCCAAAGGAGGAAGAGGAAGGCCCAGAAGAAGCAAATAAAGGAGGGAAGGAGAGCAAAGAAGGAGGCGCGAAAGCTGGAGGGGAGTAAAAAGAAAAAGTGGTCGGTGAACTCCAGCGACAACTTGGGCAGTAGTTTATCAGATTCGTCGGATTACAGTTCCTCTTCAGGTACGTCTAGCAGTGATGAATCGGATCATAGGGTTGTCAACAAAGGAATTAACAAGAAGGCCCATGGGACGGCTAAAAATGAAGGAGGGCCGGACCTTAGGATGATCAATGGTCCAAGACATTTTAACAGCCAAGCAGGAAATTGGGTGGACTGCAACAGGCCACCATCCCGCCCTTGTGCTAAATGCGGCTAGAAGCAATGGTGGCACGAAAGGAAGGCCGTGGGATGCAAGTGACTCAGTGGCCTAGGGGGGGATGTGGATGGAGGTGACACAGCAATCCACCCCCTCGGACAAGAGGCATTGGTGCCGTCTCCACAGATTGAAGCAGCAGGGAAACACCGTGAGCACGTCGGGATGTGCCACGGATGAGTTGGTACTGGATTTGGGATTTGTGTTTTGCAGTGCGACATGATTTGTGACTGAACGATAGTTTCGAGGTGAGGGAGATGGAGGGCAGTGAGTGGCCCCCCATGTAAGTATTTGCGTATGTGCATGGGCACGAGTATGGGCATGATGCGCGGCATGGGGGTTTGCATACATGGATGAACTGAATGCAAACTAATCTTTGCGTGACCTAATGTTTGTACAATGACCCTTCCACCGGCATCTCTAACCCACACACTCCAAACCAACAACATACGACCAAAGCTAATGTATGTCCCCCACCCCAACCCCCCCATACTTGTACAGCGCTAAAAGAGGGGCAATGCGGGTAAAAAAAAAGTGTTTTTAGGAGTGAAGAGGTACTGAGGCTCCCATAAAAGATTAAAAAAAAATCCCACACAAGGTCCAAAATGTTTTTGTGTGGACTAAATGGTTGACGCAATGGGGCAATTCGGCAAAAAAATTGGAACCCCCCCCCCCACAAAAAAAAAGAAGAAAAGAGGCCGAACAAAAATGAGTCAAAAAAAAGTGAAGAAGACTCCAACGTCAACCAAGCACAAAGTATCCATGCTCCTTTCCTAACCCTCACCCAAACAACCTTTAGCCCCTTCCCTTTTTTGGAATGCACCAAAAAAACAGTTGCCCAATTAGTAGTTTTTTTGAGGGACGGTACACAAGTTTGACCCAAGCCCGGATCCATGGTGCATTCCCCAAATACCACCCCCCACCCCCGGCAGTCCATGGGCAAACCCACCAAAAAAAAAACCTTGGCTGTCGGTATATAGAAGTATGTATCCACACACATTCTTTTCTAATCCAAACACCAAACCAATCATTGAAGCGGTGGAAAAACGCCACTTCGGGTCACAAGGCTAAAGCAACCAACCTTCAAAACAGTGAGTTCTTTTTTTTTGTTGAGTTTTTGAGGTTGGTTGAGCTGTTGAGTGACACGGTGTGTTGTGTGTATTTACGCCATTTCTTGGGAATTTACGCCACTTTTCTTGCGAATTTATGCCGTTTTGGGGGGAAATTTGCACCCATTTACACAACCTAGAGCCGGGGGCCGAAAAGCCTGTAAACCCCCGTAAATTACCGGCTTGATTCCACCTCATCAATGCACGATGACGGTCCCATACTTTGTTTTGTGGCAACATGTCATCGATGGTCAGCCCCTGGGCAACTGCCGCAGCCGGTTGTTGGACCCCTCTCCACAAAGCATAGCTCCCCGGCTAAGAGCACATTAAGAAGGCACAAAAACTCAACAACAACCAACAGCACCTTCGACCGGTCACCATGGGGGCCGCAAACTGAAGTAGGGGGCATCAACAAGTGCTTAGACCATGGAAACTTGGCCATTTGGAGCTAAAGTTCAGTGACCATGAATTTTCATTTGTACCCATCGCCCTGGGCAATCCAATGGACATTCCTCTCCACCACCAGCCACTACTAGACTACCTTTCGCCACCATGATCCACTTCGAGAAAAAGACCTCAGCTATGGAGCACTTGGATTGGAGGAAGGGCTCGCCCAACCCTTAGGCTCCAACACAACGAAGAGTGTGGTTGCGCAAATGGGTTCCATGGTGGTTGTGGGCGATACTTGCAGCTTGAATGTGCTACATGCATCATCAAATACACATCGACCTACCTACTCCATCACATGCACACAATCTTCTTTAGGTCACGCCAACACTTCAAGCTGCCCTCATAGCACCTTCAAAGCACGCCACAACCCATTGTCTTGTCACCTATCCCGCATGCTAAACAAGTTACTCCAACACGTGTAGGAGGACCAACCATCAACGCAACCACTCACAAACAACCCTCATACTGCTGAAATTCACAGACGAGGCCAACCTCGTCATGATACCTCCCCCACTCGGGAGTAAAGTCACTCCGCCACCATTGTAGATCGTTTGCGCATTTCACTGGAGTCCTTCTCTAGCCTATCCGCCCCCCCAAAAAAAACAAACTAGAAAATGTTGGGGTACTAAGGTACCAACCTTTTCATCTTCCGCTCATGCCAGCCTTGTGATGTTTGCTATATCGGCATCTAGAGTTATGGCCAACTGTGATCGGGCAATGTATGGGCCTTTCTTGTTCCACATCACAAGGTACTTGAAGAAATGGGAAAGCCATGATTTGCGGCCTGCATGGATGGTGTTAGCAAATGGAGGCCTCCCATAGGGAGCAAGGCCCCTTCCGTTGCCTTTGGAGCGCTTGTCCAACGGATCTCTGGCCACTTTAGCGCCCCGTGTGCACTATGCAAAGTTTCAACAGTCAATGTCCCATCTCCAACGGTGTGTAGGTACCCTGTAGGTACACCTAGGCTAGGGTCAGAGTTAGTGTTGGGGTCCAATGGAGAGCAATGATTTGGCAAAAAGCAGCCATGATCTTGTTCAACCTACTCAACATGGCTTGCATGGCAAAATTAGCTCGTTGCAAAGGTTAGAATTAGGTTTAGGGTGATGGTATGGTTAGAGGGAGGGGAAGTAAGGGGAGTGTGTGAGTGACCAACACTTGGCCTTGGGGGGATGTACCCCCCGAATCGCCCCACGTGGAGATCCCCCATCCAACCCTCCTGGACCCCTCCCCCCAAAGCCCCCCCCCCCCCCGGACCCCCCCATTGCCCCTCCCGGAACCCCCCCCCCCCAAGGGGGCCTTTAACCAACGGTTAGCGCCAACCAACCCCATGCTTGCATGACATGCGCCGTATGCCACTCATATCTCCGCTGCATCACTGCATGGATGGCAAGTATGTAGAGGCCCAAATGCCACCCCGCTCATAGATCGTGACAAGGGATGGGTGCCTATTGTCTAGCTTGCTAGGTTTGGTACCTCCGGAAAGCCATCTGTCCCTCAAATTCATATTTTCCAGCGTGGGGAACTCCTTGTACTCAGCCCAAGTAGCACACCACACCAGACCAGACCACAACACACCATTGCCACCACATCATAGCGTAGCACAACACACGACACACAATACAACAAAGCACGCCACAACATACCACAATGTACACGGCAAAGTGTTATGTGAACTAGACATCATGGCATTTGTGCATGATCCAACTTCAAACTAGTTGTGAGGGCTCAGTATTTTTCATTTTGTGCTTCGCTCGCCACCAATGTGTTGCTAGCATGAGCGAATCCGGGCCCCGATTGCATCTACAACATATGCCAAACCACAAGTAACACTCCCTTTTTCTGGGTGTGGTCAACAAGTCCTTGGCACTGGCCTTTTGCTTGGGTACCAAGTTCTCAGTGGATCACTATTCAAACCTCCAGATGGACACCTGCTAGTTTCCACGGGCCACAACATCGGTACCCATATTTGTACCCTGTTGCTTTGTTCAACTTCCATTCATAACCAAGGGCAAGAAGTATGGAAATCAAGTACATCATGTGGCACATCATAGAGAAGGGAGAAATCGGGGAGAACTGGGGAAAGATGGGGGGAAATGGGAAAGATTGGGGAGGGAAAATCGGGCTTGACCAAGAAAATGGGGAACGATGGGGGCAAATGGGGATAGATGGGGGAGGGAAAATGGGGCTGGACTTGAAGAGTTGGGGAAAATGTGAGTTGACTTGAGTTATGCACATTTCTTTGGCGGGGCTTTGCTGTTTCCTGTTCACTATAGTGCTATGCTTCGCTCAAGAACATCGTCCAAATTGGTTGGCGATGGACCATGAACCACCTTGTTGCTCATAAGGGGATTCAAAATGTCTAGGGGTTGTCACCATGTACGCCATGCCTGGAAGCTGGGGACCAGTTGCAAACCCCATTGCCCCCATCTTTTCCCATTTCCCCCTTATTTCCCCCATTTTTACATTTTCCCCACTTTTCCTCCAGCACAGCCCGGGTATGTCTCCGGGTGCACCGTGAGGAATTCTGCCAAGTACCTCTGAGCACTGCACAACTGTTGCAGCCCAGGCTCCATATGCATTTGTTTATTCAAAGCGGTGGCACTCTGTGGCCGGTGCACCGTTGCCGCATCATCTGCGATGGCTGCAGCTGTCAAGGGCTGTCAATCAAAAGCCCAAGGTAAGATTCTTTAGAAAGGCTCATTTCCTTTTCAGAGGCTCCCTGCCCCCCACCCCCCCAGCCCCTTCCACCTGCACTTACCCCGTTATTTTCTGCAGTCCTGCCCCGGTACCCCAAGACGAAGAGTCTTCTGGTGCGCAAAGCTGGAGTTTACCAAAACGACGAAAGTCCTGTGTTCTGAAAATCGGCAGCTTTTTACAGGGAAGGGACACTTAAACCGTAAACCATACACCCAGAAACGGGTTGTTCACTAATGCAAATCATTTTCTTCTCCTGCTTCACTGCTGCTGTGCTGTGGCATGCCTTTCCTGTAGCCCTGTTTTCTTTCCGCTTTCCATTTTAGTGGTCCTGCAGCGCCACCCAATCTGGAGGCCTTGGCAAAGCTGATCCGTGACATGGCTGCACGTGGTGGCAGCGGTGGGAGGATAGTAGTGTTGGCTGGTGCTGGTATCAGCACATCTCTGGGTATCAGTGCATTTCGAGGTTTGTGCTGGGGCTCAAGGTAGGCAAGAGCTTCAGTCTGGGGTCGCACATGTTTGATTTTCGGCTGGTGATTGTTCTGATATGCTAGGGGACATCAACACAATGAATATACTTGCATGTGTGTGGCTTTGATACGGCAAGGAATATGAGTCAGACCTTACCCACTTGCATGTTGTCCCAATAGTGTAGGGGACTCGGAGCCGTATGTGTGGCTGGGATGCAAGCGAAACGAGCTGATTGTTCATAAGTTGTGAGACATGCGTCGCTTCCGTGGTACCCTCCACCATCATGTCAATGATGCTGCCCAGATTTTTGTTCGATTTTTGTGTGGTTTCACGTTACAATTGGGAACCGTTTGGTGTTCAGTCAGTGTGGGGTGATGGCTTTTGGAGCGTTGTTGCTGTGCAACAAACTGGAAGCAAGCAACGCCAAAATGGGTGAACCACATTTTTGCCTCAGCAACATTTTTCCTTGAGCAAGCTTTACTACTTGTTGATATGCACAACAAGTGGTGTAATTAGATTCACAGGTGCTACTTGTTGCACCATGTCACTCTTATCCAAACCTTGGATACAATAATCTCCGAGCCGCACGAGTTGCAAGCCATTCACATGAGGAAGCTTTTTTTTTTGGATGATGTAGAATCTTCTTGTCTTCACAAGGAGATACAGTTATTACCACTTTTTATGTCACTATCTCACCACCTATGTTGGGGCGGGAGATTGTTGGAGTGTCTAAGTGAATTGCTTGTTTGCCTCCACGTCGTTTCCAGTGAGCGCCTCTTCATGGGCGCACAATTTGGGAATATTTGAGTATGGCCTTTTAGCAGTCCAAGTCCCTTTAAGAGTACTCACTTTGTGCTTTATGGATTTGGCAGTTCTTTGTTAAGCTGTCCGTAGGGTGGTGTAGGGAACCGGCGGGTGTACATCATGCGAATCATGGGCCCAAACAATCTCACTAGAGGAGTACTAAACTTTAAAAATGAAAAAAATTGAGGAAATCATCGGTGTGGTCAATTATATATTTTTGTCAAGGCTTTTAGCAAACATGTTTTTCATCTAATGTTGTTGAAGTTTACACAAAGCGTAACGTTCCCACAATGGACCTGGACTTTTTAACGTGGCATCCAACTTTTGTGCAGGGTATTGCCTCAACATTACTACCCCCACCTGTGTACTGGCTGGTCTCATCCCCCAATTATGTTTGCTCACGTTGCCCTGCTTTTTTGAGTTTGCTGTTGTATTCAATATTGTGATGTTGGGTGGGGTCGGGTTGGGTTGGTGTAATCCCCTCCTTCTTGCACCGTGGATGGCCCTGTTTCCAGTCCAGCTGCATGCGGTACACGTGGGCTCTCCAGTTTGGGGTTCTCATGCAAGAACAAGTCATGGGAGAGGACACAGTGGGTCTTCTCAAAATGGAGTTTGCAGCCACAGCACCGCTCAACCTCCAAGACCTCGCTCCACAGGGGTAGTGACTACAGCGTTGCAGTGCTCTACACCAACAGTTGGAGCATTCAAGGTCACCTCTAATGAAATGTTGCCCAGAGATGGTCTCTGTCCTCCAGGCCAAGGACTGCTTGTTCTGCTCCCTTTTGCTGAGATGCCCATTTCTCTTGCAGGCAGAGGTGGAATGTTCGAGAAGCTGAAAGCTAAGTACCCAACCATCACTGACCCCACCGAGATCTTCACAAGTTCATGCTTCAAGAATAATTCTGAGCACCGCAAAGCATTTTACGAGTGGTCTCAAGACGTGCTGCAAACGGTGAATAGGGCTGGCAAGGCTACTGAGGCACACTGGTTCTTGAGGCTGCTGCAGGACAAAGGCCTGCTGCAGAGACTGTACACACAGAATATAGACATGCTGGAGCGGCAGGTTTGTTACTCACTGTCCATCTGTTTTCTTGTCTATGTCCTATGAACAGTTGCTGTCCATGTTGGGTGGGAGGGCTTCAATTTGTTTGCCACCCTGAAAGGCTCCTGCCCTTGTCTTTCCCCGAGGGAGGAGGGGGGTGGAGGGCAACTGATAGCCATCTGTGGTCGATCTGAACCCAGGTTCCGCGACAATGTTTCTTTCCATCACTGAACAGTGTGCTACATGTGCCACGATGGCAAAATAGGGTAAAGCCCACAGCGATGGGATGGAGATAGTAGCCAAACGGAAAAGAGAGGTGGTTGTTGTTGTTGTTGCTTGTTACTGATTGCTTGCTAGATATGAGGGGGGAGGGCGGTAGTAACACATACAAATGCACCCCTCTCCCATGATATCTAGCTAGATAGCTAGCTAGCAACAAGCAACAAGCAACAAGCACTCTTTTCCATTTGGCCAATGGCTGTACTGTACTCTAGCCATCTTTTGAGATGCCTGCAAAGCCTTAACAATGGACATTGTGGGACCAAAGTAGGGTCAAACAGTGGGCTGGCCAAAAATGCTTTTTTCCCCGAGGTGATCCTAGACCACTTGGTTTGCACAAACAAGAGGCTTTAGCCTACTTTGAGCTGATTTTGAGTCTTTTTGGCCCTCCAAAAGTTCCAAAAAGTGTCAATGCATGGAGCAAAACGGGTTAAAACGGCCTCAAATATGCTAAAAATACTTGCTTAAGCATCGCAAATGGTCTTGGGCCCCTTTTGAAAAGGACCTTATTACCATTTGACCCCAGAATGCAAAAATGGCCATTTCAAGGCTATCATCCTGGCCCAGAGCCACATGTTCATGCTGGAGAGCGGCGTAGATAATAGGCTAGATATATTAGGTACATACAGCTTTGGGGCGCGCACTTCGATTCTGTTCCACATGGGTGGGTCCCCCCCCTCCCGCCTCCCAACACTCACCCCAGCCCCCTACTTTGGACGTGCTGAACGCGTTAAGAAAGGAATCAGAGCGATCCGAGACAGCGGGAAAGATGGGCGAGGCGGACAAAGCAGCCGATTTTGGGATCATAGGCGCGCCTTTCGCTGGGACAGAAGAAGTACCCTGGTGAAGTGACTGGAGGGCTCGTTTAATTGTCTGCAAGAGACCTAACCTAAAACAATGTGGCACACTTTCCGAAGACACTCGTTTCAGTCCTACGAGATCCCCATCCTCGAAGGAAAGACAACCACACACAATGCGGAAATAGAAAACCAGCCAGGTTGATTTGCTCGTGTCAACGAGCCCTTCAGTGGCCTCTGACTCCACAGCGTGTCCGAGAAACACCCTAGAAAAAGCCCCCAAAATAGCCCAAAAGCTGTGCAGCTTGGTTGCTAAGTGCCACAAACCAAGTATGGGCCATATCTTGGGCTATGTGGCTGAGAATCAGATTCCGAGGGCACCTCGTCCACCTGCAACCCCCCACTTTTTGTGCTTTCCACCCCTCAAAATACTCTATCCCGCCTCAGCCTGATCTATGCCGAACCTGGCCCAGGCCAAAATGTGTTTAACAAGGTCCAAGGTTGGACAAAAGTCATCCCCCCCCCCAAAATGTACCTCGTCTGCTTGGGATGCTCACGCAAGTGTTACAACACTTTTTGACCCTGTTGCGATCGGCAGTGTGACAACAACCGCAAAACAAGAAAACCAAACACAAAAAGCACCCCTCCCTCCAAAAGGAAGGACAACCACACACAAAACAACAGAGGCACCAGGCGCATGAAAAACACAAGAAACCAAGAGACAGGTGAAATAAGCAGGGCACAGGACAAAGAGAAAGCAACAATCACCAAGCATAGGCACAGAGCACAAAGCAAGGCCAAGAAAACAACAGAAAGAACAAGGGAAAGCGAGCGGAAGGGTGACAACACCCGTGAAACAAGAAGAAGCAAACCCAATAAAAAGGAAACCTCAGCACTGTGGGATGCAGAAGTTGAATGCTAATCTTTACACCCTACAAGACAAAAAAAAAGGCCGCAGAGCAACAACGTCAAAACGCAGATTATGGGCACCCCCCCCCCCCCGCGCGCACACATATCCTCGCAAAAGAAAAATGGAGACATATGCCCCCATGTGTACTGCTATGTATCTGCATGCATGCAATAGTGCTTTCATTGGGGCTTTCTCACTCACTGCGCTCACTCAAGCTGGCTGCAGATTGCACTGGTGGATGTCATAGGTGAAGGAAGCCAACATGCCTACAGTCTACAAAATGCCTGCGGCCTGCAGCACTGAACCCCTTAACCGGGCGAATTTTTCACCTCTCGCGGCCTTCCCACTGTCTGAGATTGCTCTACTTTCTTTTTTAATGTGTTTGGCACACCCAAAATAGGCGCTGGGGTGGGGGCAGGGGGGGGGTCCAACATGTCTTGCACAAACTTCAATTGGGTGCGTCAAAATCGCATATGCTAAAAGTTGCGACACTCCCCTTAAAATCTACCAAGCACGCAACAGGCAACAAGCAACACGCAAGCAACATGTTTCCTTTCTGTTTTGGCCATTGCTCCGTCCCAACGTTTCAGGGTCTACTCTGCTCTCGCCATCTTTTGAATTGACAAATGCCCTTCCTGAATTGAAAGTTTGAGCCCCCATCACCGGTGGCGTCCCAGGGCGTGGGCGCCAAGTCAGGGGTGTTGCCCTCTGAAATCTGCACAGTTTTTTGCCCAACAGCCCCAAAACCCATTGGAAATACCCAAACGAAGGAAAACAGGTGACGTACTCCGCACCAGCTTCGTTTCCTCGTGCCAAAGAGTCCTTTGGTGGCCCCCTAATAGACAAAAATCGTCACAATTTGGGCCGTATCTTGGGCTACATCGCTTAAATTCCCATTGCGAGGGCAATTGGTCCACCCACAACCCCCCACGTTTTGTGCTTTTCAACGGGACGCATTGACCCCCATGCTAGGGCACGCTAAAACCATTTGGGCAGTGCTTAGAGCACAAAGCTACATTGGCCAAAAAGGGTCAACAGTGGGTCTTCCCAGGGCTCCAAAATGACTTTTCCTCAGGGCGATATGAGTCTCAACCAGCTGAAAATGGCAAAATAACAGTTGTTTGAGCAAGTGATGTAGGATCATTTCTGAAAAAATGTATTTGACCACTTTTGGGCCCTATTGTGGTCCAAAAATGCCCTGTTTCCAAGGCTTTTGGAGCTTTTGGAAGGGCCAAAGTAGGTCAAAACAGGCATGGCATGGCACAGAGAAGCTCACTTGGCTGCATGTGATTTGGGGTGCGTGCTTTCCAGCGGCATCAGGCCGAGGCTGTCTGTCACCAACCAGGTTGCAACTGTGAAAAACATCTGGTTCTGCTTCGACATGCTGTCGCTATTGCCCTATCCCGCAGCCCGACCGGACCCTGACCGCTGCCGCGCACCCCATGAGGAGATCCCCGCGGGGCGCGCTCCACACAAAAACGCGGAAGTCCGCGTGGCCCCGCTGCGAGCCGCACCCCTGCCTTCTTCCGTGCTCCCTGTTGAAGACACCGCTACAGAGCCGCGAGCTCCACTCGACGTACCTTTTGTTTTCAGGTTGGGCTGGACGATGAGTTGCTCGTGATGGCCCATGGTGGATTTGATACAGCCCGGTGCCTGAAGTGCAGGCACAAGCATACGTCTGTGATCAGGGTCCTGCTGGATGGGGAGGAGCCTTATTGCATCAAGCCACACTGTGGAGGTTTGCATCTTGTGCCTCAGGTGTAAAGGGTCATACAGATCTTTTTCACAATTGGCATCTTTTTGGGGGACTAGGGTGCCTCTGTAGCCGCCTGGCTGCAGCCAACCTCTCCATCTTTCCTCCAGTTTGGGACCAGGGCCTTGGCAGAGGCTACGCTGCCGTTGTTTGCCTCCTTGGTCTTCAAACCCTGGTGCGGGAGGGTGTGTGTGTGTGTGTGCTCCCATTCTTTGCCTCGCTCTGGACGCCTCGGTGCAGCCGGAGTGGTGGTGCCATTGTTCGCCTTCCTGCCTTGGACACCCCAGTACGGAAGGCGTTAGTCAGGTCCCACAGCGCCCAATAGAAGCTCCGATCGTGAGCAGCAAGGCATAGATTCCAGCCCCCCCCCCCCCCCCGGAAGGGGAGTGGGCCCGAGTGCGACCAGGCATGGGATCCCCCGGCAGAGGAGTATGGACGGTGCAATCAGGGCAAGGCGGACCGCGCTCGCCACAAATGGCGCGGAGCGCAGAAAGCAATCGCATACCACAGGCGAAGCTCCCAGGTAGGCCTCGGTGAAGGAAGGTCTGGTAGAGCGCGAGGACCACAGGCATAGCTCCCAGGTAGCTCTCGGCAAAGGAAGGCCTGGTGGAGCGTGAGGGCCAGCCACAGCTCGTTGCACTGCATTGCCAAAGTGGCCTGCAGTGGACAGTTGAGCTTGGGCCGGCAGTGTTGGGGATGGTCCCTAAAGATGGACTGGGCACTGCCGTGCACTCTTGTGGGGCGTGTTGGTGGGTGGGGCTGCTCACTACCGCCAGCAAGGAAGATACTCCACCGTGGACAGAGTGCGAATACTCTGAAGATATTTCTGCAACGCGCTCGCCATGAATGGCGCAGAGCGCAGAAGATATTACTGCAACACACTACCAGCAAGTCACACATTGGTGAGCTAGCACCCATGGCATTCTGTGACATTTACATTGCTGGTTGTGGTGAGCACCTCCCAGCCTCGGGTCTTCGTGATGACCGCATGCCGGGCACTGATCAGGCCGTCAGGGGAGGACGCCATGGGCAGAAGTTGCATTCTGGATTCCCACCCAGGCAGGTGGATACCCGCAGCAGTGCGGATGCCCGCAGTAGTACGGATGCCTGCTTGTCATAGCATAAGGGCGAGAGGCCAATAGGCGCCGCCACAGGCTAACAGAGCCAACCACCAAGGCCTTGTGCCAAACCCCCCCCCCTTCCACGAATGACCAGGTCGCACACAAGACATGACTAGACGCTTTGTATGGCGCTGTAGCCAACCGACCTTTATGGAACTGTGCCGATTCAAGTTTCCTCAAAGGCCTGAGGCCGCTCCCTGCAGGTCCCTGGCCGGTTTCACAACCAGTTTGATGAATTCAGCCCCGTCCCCAAGACCGCACTTCTGGCAATCAGTGCACACACTCCTGCCGATCCGTCCGCAGGCATCCTTAAGCCGGACGTGGTCATGTACGGAGAAGATCTGCCTCGGTTCTACCACGACTGCATCCGGCGAGACTTCCACGACGGCAATTACCCGGAGCTGCTGATTGTCATGGGCACAACGCTTGATGTAGAGCCTGTGAACTCCATTGTCCAGTTCCTCACGCCGCAGAATGTGCCCCGCGTACTGTTCAATAACCAGGTTTGGCCCCAGCCCCAGGCCCAACCCTTTTTCCCGCGACAAAGGCCATGGTTTTGAAGTACTGAGGAACCGTCAGCCACACCTGTGGCACTAGACTGCGAGAGTGGGGGCAAAGTGCTTTACCACGGCAGCGCCAGTACGCAACGCTTAGTGACCCAGACCCCCCTGCTCTGTGTTGCACATGGCACATCGGTGGTGGCGAGCACCCTCCGAATGTCACCACCCTTTGTCGCAGTGCATGTGAGGCCTGCTGGCGCCGGCAGGGTGGCATACGACATGGGGGCCAGATGCTGCGAGTGAGTGATGGGACTAGCCTCCTTTTGTCGTGTGGGAAAGAGGGAGAATAGTGTCCAGATGACTGGGTGACTTTGCGGGGACCTGCAGAAGTACATCGATGACACTCCGTCATGCTGCGGCTGTTGCCAACCTATAAAAAAGGAGAGAGCATTTTGCGAGTTTACTTTTGTTAGTTTTCTCGAAGTCTTTCTGAAGCTGTGCTCCAACGGATTTTTTGTGTGTGCACTTGTGCCTGTCATCTCAGATGTACAGTGCATACTGATCTGCCTTTTGTATTATACAGTGTTGACGAAGATCCCAGCTGTATGTCCTTTTCTGATGACCATTTGTCAGAGCATGACCTTCTTGACTTTGCAGAAGGTTTTGCTTTGCAATTAAATGTTTTAGCATGCAACAGTGAAAATCAAAATGGAATGCACAGTTTCCTTTCATCGTCCAATCGCAGTTTCTTGTGCAGTGTCGTGTTCAATTGCCAGGTGGTCATTTGATTGTTTGGACCCACGCTCTTCCACAGGGGCCGATTCGGGCGGTGGCTTCGGGGTATGTGCCTCCGGAGTCGTTTCCCCTATGGCAAGCTGTGTCGGTGACCCCAGGCTTGGCTGTGTCGGTGCCCCTGGGGCTGACTGTGTTCGTGATACTGGCGCCGGTTGCATTAGAGTGGCAGGGTAAAGGTAAAGGTAAAGGTAAAGTGCTCGGGCGATCTTCGAACTCCAGCGTAACCGTGATCCCTCCCCTCCCCAAGGCGCCACCAAAGCACAGCATTGCTTGGGGCCGAGAAACAAAACGGGCCGCGGAAAGGTACCGTTGGATGTCCAGCGAGTGCACTCACGCCGTGCTCGGTTATACCGAGTGTTCCACCCCTTTGCCCAGCGGGGTTCGAACCCAGGGTTTCTGGTTCATGTGTCAACCGCATGACCACCGAGCTACCTGAACCCCTTGGCACACGGCTAGGAGGGCACCATTTGGACTGTTACGCAGCGCATGCCCCCATCTCATGAACATCAGCTCTCATCTCTGACCTAAAATGGAGGTGGGCGACTGCCACGTGGTTCCCAAAGCTACTGGGCTGAGCAATCAAGCCGAACAACATGAAGAAAATGACGGCATCCGATTTGGGTATATGTGGGAAAGATGTCCAAGGTTGACCTCTTGGTCGATGCCTTGACGATTTTCTGGTTTTGGAGGACCTCATGCCATTGCTACCAGGGTATGCCTAGGAAGATGCTTGGGCGCGACGATAGTGTGCAAGTATTTGTGACCAGGAGAGTGCATGTCCACCCTCGCTCACTGAATGCCTGAAGAGGGCACCGTCACACTAGGACTGCTGCGAATTGGCAATAATAAAACAAGCGCCGCTGCATGGGAAGGTCCGGCCCTAACACAAACAGCCGCCTGTGACATGGAAGTGGACGCGGAGGAGAATCGGACATTGTAATTCTCCAGTCACCGACACCATGAGCAGGCAGCCCACAGAGTCAGCTGCAATCACCGGTTAACTGTTGTAGGTAAATGACCCGAGCCAGCTGCCGTTAAAGCCCGCCGCTGGCGTTAGTAGGTGAGGTAGAACAAGTCTAGCTTGGCTCGCCGAATGCCCAAGGAGGACACCGCGGCAGTAATGGGAGGACATTTTGCAAAATAATTGCCATGACTGATTATTTCCGACACTAATGTAAACCAATTAATCAGAGTGACTACTCATTGTCCGGGTTGTGTTCAGTAGTACATTGTGTCCTTTTTTTTTGCACCAAAAAGAATGTATTGTTCCGACAAATGCTATTGGATTGTGAAGTACAATTTTGTACATCGTGTTTACCCTCCTGCTCTAGCTCATACCGCCTCAATTGTGGTTATTTTGAGAATTTTGGCTAGTAGGAAGCAATTCCTCGGAAGTGCTGCTGGTTTTGAAAACCAATAATTAGCACAAGTGGTTGTTTTCTCAAACATAATTTCTACTGGAACGTGATTGTTTAGTGGGACATAAACTAGGTACTGCAGTGTCAGGTATAGCCTGCGCCAAGTGCATTACGTAGGTGCGGTGCGGGGCTTCGTAACCCATCCCAAGGTCACATGCCTGAATGAGCACAAGCCGAGGGTTGGTGAATGCATACGCGTCTGCCTCAAAGCCCATTGGGCTAGCTCTGGGACATCCTGTCCTGCCTCTTTGCCCGGTTGTCCCTATGCCAACGGTGGCTCCTACGGTTTATCCGGGGCGGCAGACCCATCACGCCATATGACACCATATGGGAACATGACTAGGGAAACAGAAGGCAGCTAGCCAAGCCAGGGAAAGGAAGGATGGCAAGCAAGTGATGACATGTAAAAAAATGGCCCCTACTCACTTAGTCCCGTGTCCTCCCTTTTTTCCAACTAACAAGACCATCCTTCCATCTTAGGCCCTCTGAGGGCCCTGCTGCTCACCACCAAACCTTGAGAACCACAAGAAATTGGACAAACAGCATGAAGGGCTTTGTGGAGGAGCAAGAATGCAAATCAGGTTAGATTTGTGTGAGTTTTGCTCTTGGGATGAGCTCTTCATAATGTACGATGCTAACGAAAGCCTTGTGTCGTGTGGGGAGCCCCCACTGCAACCTGTGCAAGACTTGAGCAACATAGCTTTTACTTTCAAATGGCAATTGTTTGAATACGGACTGTGGGCAGTGTGGGGCCATCTAACCCCCAAAACATAATTGATCTGCCCCGCGAATAATTAACCCGCCTCCCAACAATTGCCTCAGACTGAGGCAATTGAGAGGTTTGGGTGGGGGCACATAGGGGCTTTCCCTGGCAGCATCGTATTGATGTTGCTCAAATGAAGCACGGAGACATTTGTAGAAGGTTGTGACGCGTAAGCAGGGTGAAAAGTCTGCTACCACCCTATGGCTTGCCGCCGCATGTTATGTGCGTGGAACCCTGACCGTACTCAGTTTATGAATTCAAAGGTCATAAAGCCAAATGAGAGGGAGTCAGAGCCCAGTCACACCATACCCTTCCCCGCCTTTTTCCATACCAGAGTGCGACAAATGCTAGTCCACACCATGTAGACACGCATAACCCCAGGTGAATACTCAACTATGCGACAGAAGAGAGCCATGGGCTAACACATCATTTGTGTTCCTGTTCACAGATTGTGGATTCATTTGCCCTGCTCAACCCTGAGAAGGCGGGGCACTGTAGCTCTGCACTCGCACAGGACATTCAAGCACACCCCATGATTGCAGCCCAAGGCGACTTGTATGAAGGTTTGTTCTGCCCCTGGCTGCTGGATTCTAAAGTAATGTTGTAGTAGTACAAGCCCCACGCCAAAACGGTTTGAAATGTAAACTTCGAACATTTCGTGATGGTTTTGTTTATAATCTCAAGTGTGATAACTTTGGTATAACTTTGTTATTACTGTGACCAAAGTTTCACAATTTCTTGGTCCCATACCACCAATATCTAGGTATTTAGGCAATGTGTCGACCATTGGGCACTAATATGCAATTATTCCAATGACACCCCTCCCCACCTTTTTGCCCCCGTTGGGTGTGGGGGGGCTTGACTGGTGGCTCGAAAACCCAGGACACAACAGAGGTTGGCTAAATGTAAAGGTCATGCGGCTTTGTAAAAGATTTTGCTGCGACGGCCGGTGTAGAGGTTGACATCCACAGCATAGCCCCCTGTGTTGTCTGAGAGCATGTTCCACTTGTTGCCCGCAGCGTTCTTGCGGGCAATCCCCCCCCCCAAAGGCAGTTGCCGTTGCTTTTCGAATATTCAAGCATACATTCTTCGATGGCAGAAGCAGCCTCACCTCCAATTAGACTGGTTGCACCACACGCCACTGTGACGCCCTGCCGTTTTCCCCCTCATCGCAGTGGATACATTGGTAACAGTACACTTTAAACACCACATGCAAAGGCACCCCTTGTTTCTATCTGCCCCTTTGCCCTGTCCTCTTCCCTTTCCTCTTCGCCTGACCTCTTCCGCTCGTCTATTTTCCCGCTTCTTCTCCTTCGATGCCTAGTGACAGTTTTCGGGAGCTGGGGCTTGGGCTTGGAGCCTTCTTTGGGGGTTTCCGGCCTAACAGATGAAGACGTGGAAGCGGAAAAGGAGGGCACACTCATGGAGGACTCGGGCTTGGTGGGGTCCAAACTGGTGGTCTCCTCCTCCTTCTCATCCAAGGATTCCATCTTCTTCCTATTTAGTTTGGGCCTGAAGGGTTTTGTTACAAGACCTGGGGCGCGGTGCAACCCTGCCCTTGGGCTTGGCTGGTGGCTTGGGTGCTTGCTCCGGGTGTGGATCAGTCGGACCCCAGAGCAGCAGCCGCAAGCCATTGAGGTCATCTGAGTGGACCTCAATGTTCTGAATTCGCGGGGAACAACAAAAGGTAGAACATTACCAATTTTTTGTCCTATTTTCTGTTTCAATTTTGTTCTAGCAAGTTCTTTCATTGGTGATTATCATGAGGTAGCAGCGGCAAAAACGTCTGATGCATCATAGTAATAATGCTCTCGTGCAAATCTCATGTGAAATTGAATGACAATTTTTGACAAAGATGGGCAAAAGGGACACCACTTTTATGTTGTACAGGAAGCACCTTACAGCCACGATATTTATGTCACAGCCTGAGCTAGCACTGTACTCATGCTCTAGCACAGTCGGGTTGTGGGACTGTAGGCCTCTGGCGTTTCTGTGGGACGTGCTCCAAGGAGAGTTGTCCTTCCCCTTGAGGGTGCACGTAGAGAATGTCAAGCTTTCCACTTGCCCTTGTTCTGCCTTGCCAACCCTTCGCTGGGACCCCAGATTTGAGTGGAGAGAAGATGGGGCTAGATGGGTTCACAGTGGAGAGGGAAGTCGCCGGCCCACCCTACCCTGTGAAGGTGCTCACCCCGCACTCCCACCACAGCTGAAACACACATAAACAGTGTGTCCAGAATGGAGACTGCCATCAAAGTTTGTGTGATGACCCTGCAGTAGACACATATTGTTCGTGAGGCATCAGATTTTTAAGTTCCAAAGCCCCCATTGCATCTGGGTTGTAACAGGCAGTTCACTATGGGTGCGGCAATTTACAGGGACCGGGATTCAGGGACTCTAAGTCTCCTCTGCCCTACCATGATGGTGTCTAGGGGCTGTGGGCACAGTGGTTAAGAAAACGACGGAAAGAAATCTGCCGCTACCCCCCAAGTTCTCTTTTAGGACCCCCCCCCCCTCCCTTGTAGGGTTGCCTGTGGGCAATTGGTCGCGTGGAAGAGCAAGCAAGGATAGGATCGGTAGGGTATTCGGCAATAGTTACATTTGCACCCGTGATTTGCTGACCAAAAAAACATCAAACGCCACCCACCTGCCTTGCCCATTGTTAGTCACCTCCAACTACCAACTGTCACCAACTGCCAACCACCAACTTCCAACCGCTGCCAACCGCCAACCATTGTTGAGTATTGTTTCTGTGGTCTTCTGTCTTGCTGATGTCTTGACCAGGAAGCAGAGAGCCTCCCTGTGAATGTTCGTTTCTATTGGCGTTACCAAGGCCTTTTTTTCCCTCTTAAGGACAGCCCTGCCTTCAGCAATTTTAGTGGACACGCGAATTGCAATGGAGCTGAAAGGGGGCTATGGCCCAGCAATGCACGATGCCTTGGCTAGTCCTTTGTGTGGGGTTTGGGGTTTGTGCTTGCCTGTCCCTTGCTCATTGCTGTGCTACATCGCGTCGGAGCGCACTGCTTTAGTAGGTGGATAGCTTTTGGCTCTTTGCCTTCACCCACTCACTTGACTCTAGGATTCTTCTTTCCTCCTCTACCTTCTCTTACGCTGTTGGTGGTGCCACATCATTGGCTGTGGTTAGCTGTTGGGGAGCTGAGGAGGCAAGAGTTATGTATGTGGATGGATAGGATTGGAGTGGAACAATGGCCTGCAAACAGTGGAATGGAAACAATGGTTCCTTTTGAAGTTGTTGATGTTGCCATGTGTCTTACATTGCTCCCCGTGTGCGTGTGCTGGTTTAGTTGTGTGTCTGGCAGAATGCCCACTATTTTTCATTTGTGGTGGTAAAAAGAGATCTTGCTTCACGTGTGTATAATCAAACTGTCCAGACTGAAATGGGTAGTTCAACAATGCCCCATTGACCCCAACCCCACCCCCACCCCCCTCTGGACCCCCCTGCCCTGATCCGGAATTGAACTGACCACCTCCCGCCTGCAGCATGGCAACATCTTTGCCACAAGCCGCCACTGCTACACGTTGCAGGTATTGCAGGCATAGCACATACCCCCCCCCCCCCAGCTGCCACTGCTACACACCACATACATGCAGGCATTGCCATCGCTGGCCGCCACTGCTGGTGTGCACTGCAAGCAATCCCTTTGCCATGCCGCCACTGCTGCACAGTGCAGCCATTTCCTGAGCCCTCAGCCGCCACTGCTGCACAAGGCACACGTTGCTTTCGCCGGTTGGCGATGCTGCTGCACATTGCAGGCATTACTTTTGCATTCCGCTGTCGACGTTATGCAGGCATTGCCTTCAACCGCACTTGCTGCATGCTGGGTTGCCAGCAGCCTCCTTAACTGCACACTGCAGGCATTGCCTTCACTGCCACTGCTGCTGCACACTGCAGGCACTGCCTTTGCTCCCATCAGCCACTGCTGCACATTGCAGGCATACACACGCTAGTGGACAAGCTGGGCTGGTCTGCAGAGTTCAGCGCGCTGATCAAACAGCCGATTCCCCCACTGTCGGACACTTACCCGCACAAAACGCCCACGTCACGGAAACCAGTATTGCAGCCTCCGAAGCGGCCACTGTCCCCATCATCGCTGACACCAGAGACCAAACGGCTGTGCACCAAAGACCGTCCGCTCCTCTTGAAGGTGAAGGAGGTCTCGTTGTGCAACCGCCCTCTGTTTCTGTTGCCTTGGTCCGATTCACAGGGAACTCAGCCGGTTTTGTTTTGTTCCCGTGCAGAGGGATCAGTTGCAAAGGGCATGGGGATAGTATTGTGAATTCATTGGTATCGGTAGACTCCGCTGTCCTGGGAGCGCCAGGATTCTCAGAGTTTTTGGGGCCGGTGCAGCATGTTCAGTAGGAGGCTGCTGGCAACTGCGCCTGCCGGCCGCTGCCACCGCCGGAAGGCTGCTGCAATGTGCTGCAGCAGGGCCCGCCACACCGTAATTCGGGAGTCGGCTAGCGGTAGGGCAGCAGGGGGCAGCAGACCCCGGAAGTGCAGGTTTGGTATGGGGTGGGTCCGGCGTTCCGGAGATATTCCAACTGCAGCCACACAAGCTGCCTAATGGACAGTGCATGGGACACGAGTAAGCTCACACATCTCAATTTACTGGGGACTTGGCGTTGCAGGGCTGTGTGTTTCACCTTCGCCTCTCTGCACTCGCCCTCTGCAGTCATCCATATCTAGTAGTGGAGTGCTCGCCATTGCCGATTCCGTAAAACCCTTTCGACTCGGCAAAATCGATGGCGTAACGCGGTGTGCATTGCATTGCATTGCCCATCCCCTAACCAACCCTTTCTCTAAACCCCCGATACCCTCCCTTCCTCTGTCTGCCCGAGCACGCCCTTACGTGGGATCTGAACTTGGCGCCTTGCATGCGGGTTTCCCTGAGGACCTGGTCCCTCGGCATCGATTGTTTAGTGTTTCTGCTTACGATTTGCTATGGCACAGAAGAGAGGGTACCGTCGGGTTGAAGAACCTCACGCGGAAATCCTCCGCAAAGACTGCACAAGTTTTGGTGTTTGCTGTATCTTTCATTGCGAACTGTGATCTTGTCGAATCGATTAAAATTCTGGTGGAACGGCCCCTGTTCGGTCGCCACAATGGTGGACTCCATGTGTGTGTGTGTGTGTGTGTGTGTGTGTGTGTGTGTGTGTGTGTGTGTGTGTGTGTGTGTGTGTGTGTGTGTGTGTGTGTGCAGGGACATTGCAGTACATACCCTCCCTACAAACCCTTCGGCCCCAATGCAGTGCCCCGGTGCAGTTCCACTGAGTCCAGTGGAAGTATGGCCACGTTGAGGGGGTTGGGTTGGGGTTCTTGAACCTGCGCCCCTTTACCGTCCCAAAATGTGGAAAACAGAAGATAAGTTCTCCGATTTCGAGTATTTTGACACAGTCCGTGTCCCAGGGCACAGGTGCTCCCTGGCGTCTGGGCGGGGAGGGGGGCATGGCGCCCATGTGCGCTCCCAGATGCAAATCAAGGCTGCAGTGCACAGTGCGGGTCTTTGGGTGGTGTGCTGCACAGTGTCAACTGCTTTGTGTCCCACTTTGTTGCTGAGACCTAAGATCTCTCGCACGCTCTCGGGGTCTTTTGGCAGCTTCATTCTTTGGGGTGTATTACATGCTCGCTGCTGCGATCTCAACTGCATTCCCATAGGCATCGGCGGTATACTGTGCAGTGGTACTCAGACTGGGACGAGGAGGATGGCACGTGCACTTACGTGATCTCAGATGAGGTAACCCGTGAGGATCCGGGTCCTCATATTTTAGAGCTGCCGGCGGAGTGGTGGGACGTGTGCCCTGAGGAGCTTTGGCAGCGGAAGATTCGGCTGCTGCCAGACAGAGAAAAAGATGTCATCCGGCTGCTGCAAGGCATGTTGGGGTGCAGGTGCCGGTTGGAGATTCATTTAGCCAGTTCCACGCATATTTCTGTACGTATTTTGTATGTCTGTTGCAACTGTCTTCACGATTGATTGACGGATGTATACCCCATATTTCCAGGGGTTTGGGGTGGAGAGTTTGATGAGTTAAGGTTGTCCTGGAGAGGATGTATCATGTAATTGCAGAGGGATGGAATGGCTGTGAGTTGGTATGGCTGGCGGCATTGTGCCATACCATGTCAGCAGCCGTTCCATGTCAGCAGCCGGATCATGTTAGCAGTCATACCATGTCAGCAGCCCCAGCATGTCAGGTATGGCTGCTGATATGGCGACGCTGCTGATATGGCGGGGCTGCTGACATGGTGGGGCTGCTGACATGGGGCGACTGCTGACACGGTGGGGCTGCTGACACAGTGGGGCTGCTGACATGTTGGGACTGCCCACATGGTATGCCTGCCGATATGGCGGGGCTGCTGACATGGCGGGGCTGCTGACCTGGGGCTGCTGACACGGAATGGCAACTGACATGGTGGGGCTGCTGACGTGGTGGTGCTGCTGACATGGCGGGGCTGCTGACATGGTGGGGTTGCTCACATGGTTTGGCTGCCTTTATGGTGGGGCTGCTGACATGGTGGCACTGCTGACCTGGTTGGGCTCCTGACATGGTGGGGCTGCCGATATGGTAGGGCGGCTGACATTGCAGGTTTGCTGACATGGCGGGGCTGCGGACATGGCGGGGCTGCCGACGTGCTGCGGCTGCTGACATAGTTTGGCTGGTGACATCGTGGGGCTGCTGTTATTGTATGGCTCCTTGTATGGTGGGGCTGCTGAGAATGGTATGACTGCTGACATGGTGGGGCTGCTGAGATGGTTTATTTGCTGACGTTGTATCACTGCTGACAAGGTATGGCTGCTGACATGCTGGGTTCGCTGCTTTGGGGGGGGCTGCTAACATGGTATTGCTGCTGACGTGGTTTGGCTGATGACATGGTGGGGCTGCTGACATTGTATGCCTGCTGACATGGTGGGGCTTCTAACATGGCGGCTGTTGATGTGTTGCAGCTGCTGATGTGGTTTGGCTGATGACATCGTGGGGCTGCTGACATTGTATGGCTGCTGATATGGGTGTATGTTGTAATTCGTGTAATTTTTTTTTCCCGCTGTAAATGCGCGTTACCAAAAAACTGTCAGGCCGTGTAATTTTTTTTTTTGCTGTAAGTCGTGTAAGCCGGCTTACACGACTTACAGCAAAAAAAAAAAAATTACACGACCTGACGGCCTTTTTGTTACACCCATTTACAGCGGGAAAAAAAGAATTACACGACTTACAGCAAAAAAAAAAATTACATGACCTAACGGTTTTTTGTTACACGCACTTACAGCAGAAAAAAAAAGCGGCAGGGGTTATGTAGCCACCTTGCCCATTTGTGGGCCACTTCTGATTCTGCCCCCCGCTCTGAAGCGGAGGGGACCCCCTAGGCGGCAGGGGTTATGTAGCCACCTTGCCCACTTGTGGGCCACTTGAGGGGAGCCCCTAGGTGGCAGGGGTTATGTAGCCACCTTGCCCACTTGTGGGCCACTTCTGATTCTGCCCCCCGCTCTGAAGCGGAGGGGACCCCCGAGGCGGTAGGGGTGATGTAGCCACCTTGCCCACTTCTGGGCCACTTGTGATTCTGCCCCCCGCTCTGAAGCGGTGGGGACCCCCGAGGCGGCAGGGGTTATGTAGCCACCTTGCCCACTTCTGGGCCACTTCTGATTCTGCCCCCCGCTCTGAAGCGGAGGGGACCCCCTAGGCGGCAGGGGATATGTAGCCACCTTGCCCACTTGTGGGCCACTTCTGATTCTGCCCCCCGCTCTGAAGCGGTGGGGACCCCCGAGGCGGCACCGGTGATGTAGCCACCTTGCCCACTTGTGGGCCAGTTCTGATTCTGTCCCCCGCTCTGAATTTTGTCCCCCTTTGTTTTTGCCCTTCGTGTATGCAACAGTGTCCTTCAAGCAATGCTCTGCGAATGGCACCGGGGCATACACGAAGAAATCGGCCACAATGAGTTCCGTGGGCACGGATGATACCTTATGAATACACATGCAATGTACTATTGCTTGGCTGTTTGGGACTCTCTGACGAAGGAGCTTATTCGTCATTCAACGGTGAAGAGCCACAAACCCATGATATGGTGCAATGCATGTGGGGGACCGACAATGAAAGTGCATTTCCTATTTTGGGCTGCTATGCCAATTGGACATTCTGTGGGTTACCTTCAGCTTCCGGCTTGGCTGTCCCCCCTCTTTTGTGTGTGACATTTCCTCTTTGCTAGTGTGTAATATGTGCATGTGCACCATGGGCTGCCCCGTCATGTTTCCATCATGAATTCCCCTCATGTAAGTGCACCCTATTGGCTTCTCACCCAGGTAAGGAGGTGAAGAAAAAAGAGGTACAGTCATCTGATTCAGAGGTGGACCTCTTTGCGCCTCCCCCTACGGCCCCTGTGCCAAAGAAGAAGGCGAAGGGCCAACCTTCCGTGGACACTCCCACCGAGGAGGAGGACACCCGTCCCAAGGTCCTCATCTGTGGAGAGTGGCGCAAGGTGCCGGATGGCTACCCAGTAGATGCATCTGGCCAGCTGGAGCGTGACCAGCTTTTCATTGATGACCTCTGCAAGCAGGTAGTGAAAGAGTTGCGTGCCGCTTGTCACCTTAACCCCAATCCTGGTGCAAAGCCCAAGTCCGGTGACACAAAAACGGACTTGATCCAAGCGTGCATTCTACAACTACTTGTAGCGGGTGCATGTTTTGTGGGCCGTATTTTTCTCCGCCGTTTGGTGTACCAATGGTGGAGCGTATAAGATTGCTATAATATTGGCCCCATACCAGTGCCTTGGTGGCCTATAATGGTGGCACTAGCGTTGGCCATGGCCCTGTCGGGACTCTTTTTCTTGAGCCCGATTTTGTTCCCAGTGCAGGCACACTGGATGTTGACCATGGCCCTGTCACGACTCTTCTCTTGGGCCAGATTTTGAGTCTAGTGCCAATGACAACATGTGAAACCATGTTATATCGGCGGAGTCCCAACTAATTGGTGGCCACGCAGAGTACTATGTGCTTTGTGGACTCGGCGTCCCATCGTTAAGGTCGCTATGGGGTGCCGTACGGAACCGGCAGCTGTACATATTGCGCATGTATTGCAAAGGTTGCATTTCTTTCAATTTTTCAATTTTTTGTTATAATTTACAGGACTTACCGCAAAAATAAAAAAATTCAATTTTATCTATAATTCACACGACTTACAGCAAAAGAAAAAATTACACGCATTTACAGCAAAAAAAAATTACACGACTATACGGTTTTTTTGTACACGACTTACATTTTTCCTTGATATGGTGGGACTGCTGACATGGTGGGGCTGCTGACATGGTACGGCTGATGACATGGTTGGGCCGCGGACATTGTATGGCTGCTGATATATTATGGCTGATGACATGCTGGAACTGCTGACATGGTGGGGCTGCTGACGTGGTATGGTTGATGACATTGTGGGGCTGCTGATATTGTGTGGCTGTTGATATGGTTTTGATATGGTTTGGCTACTGATATGCTGGGACTACTCACATGGTGCGGCTGCTGACATGGTATGGCTGCTGACATTGTATGCCTGCTGATGTGGTGGGACTGGTGACCTGGTATGGCTGATGACATGCTTGGGCTACTGACATGCTGGGACAAGCTTCAGTGTGGAGAGATGATTTAACGTGTTTTCTGAAAAACACATTGGTGAATGCAAACCCACGGTTCGCTACCATTGTTTCAGATTTCCTTGACACTTTGGTGGTGTCAAGTGTCCTCTGTTTTACCTGATGGTAAAAACACACAAGTCTCTGGAGGCCAAGAATGAGCATTGGCCTAGTCGGCCTATCACAGGACTGACCAATTGGTGCACTACCCCCCCATCCACTTTACTGGCAATTATTGGTGAGATGTTTTTACGCTTGGACGCTATTTGTGACCCACTGCAGTGCTCCCTTAGGGATTCCAGAGACTTATTGGCTCCTTTAGAAGAACTTCCCAGGATCTGGAATTTCAATGCTGGTCCCCCACGCATTTCAAGTTTTGACTTCAACAGTCCGTACACAAACTTCTCTTGGGGGGGTATTGCAAGTGCATACGCCTTTTGGCGTGCACATTGGTTACAGCATCATCACCGTTCACGTTGCACCAGCTTGGAAAAGGAGTTTGCTGAATGGTTACCTAAGCCCATTGCCCCTGGAGAATGGGCATACCTGCAGTATTCTTTTCCGTATTTGAAAATGGATTACCATGCCTCACTAACTCTGGGTGAAGCACTGCTTCGGGTTGTATTTACCCATAACATCTTCCAAGCACACGGGGGAGGTGTGTACCGGCCAGCCCAAGGCTCGAGTATGGGTACCAACTGTGCCCCAGCCTGGGCAAATTTAATTCTTCGTTCGTTTATTCTGCAATCTCATGCGCTTTTGGCGGGACCACAAGTCATCATGTGGCCTTTTTTGGATGATGGACTGTTGATCCACCCCCAATCTGTAACCTTTGATCTTGTGCAACAGCTACAGCAGACCTTTCCTCCGCATCTACCTTTTGAGTGTCTGGTCTCGGGGGAACTGGTGATGTACAATTTTTGGATCTGAGAAGTGTGAAGCCGTCCCCGCCCACGTATGGCACCTTTTTCAAAAGCACGAATACTGCCTCATATATTCCCTGGGTGAGTAATACCCCTAGGCACACCAATGTTCTTGGTCACTTGCATCAGTAGTTATGCGGTTGCAGGCACAAAGAGCAACTTTATCAATTGAGCTATACCCATCTCAAATGCGTTTGCGATGATTTGTAATCAACTCGGCTTTGTGTTTGTGGTTGCACCCCTTTCTACCAAGCTAATGAGAGGCCATTCGCCAAAAACATCCGTGCTTGGCATAAGATAGGATGGGTGAAGACAGAGCTGGTGCGGTTACTACGCACCAACTCACATCCACACTTTTTCTATGCCTGTGTGAAGAGATTGCGCCTTGCTACCACGAGACTGCACTACCCTAAGAGGGTGATGAATCCTTTGCCCGTGAATTGGGGTGACAGAGACAAGTCTTTGCACAGACAAGGGACACAGGGAGGGTTGGGGGGTCGTGTCCACGTATTCAGAGTGCCATTTGATAGGTGCATCCCAGTTAAATGGAGCAGTTTGATGAAAAAGCTGCAGAGGAATATAAATCTGTGCTGCCGGGCGTGCGCATGTTCTGCAGCCTGAAGTCGCAGGCGAGTTTTCGACGTGCATTCCACAAAAAATTAACACAGACAATGTCAAGAATTGAATCGCCCGAATTGCGGAATTTAAAGCGGATGTAACTTAGGATGCAGATGATTTACTGTCAGCTTTGAATAATAATTTTGCGTAATTTCCGGTGATCTTTTTTGGCTGGTTGTTGTTTCTCTTAATTTCACGCTGAGATTTGTATAATACCTGTCACCTTCTGTCTTTATTTGTACAATTGGCAGGCTGACGAGGGCCTAAACTCAGGCCGAAACCATGGTACCATATCATTGATTTGAGAAGGGATTTCACAAACCAGAGATTCCGTGTTCATTTTGCTTGAGGTGCTTGTAGTGCTTCGCAGATCCCAACACGAGAGCAAGTGCGAGAGGTCAAAAATTTTTGTAAAAAATTTGTAGAAATTTTGTAAAAAAATTTGGTAAAAATTTTTCTCCAAGCTGGGGGTGCTAACATGGTATGGCTGCTAACCTGGTGGGGCTCCTGACATGGTTGGGCTGCTGACATGGTGGGGCTGCTGACATGGTACGGCGGATGACATGGTGGGGCTGCTGACATTGTATGGCTGCTGATATGGTATGGCTGATGACATGCTGGGGCTGCTGACATGGTGCGACTGCTGACAAGGTATGGCTGCTGACCATGGGGATCCTTAAGGGACTATTTTTTTCTGTTAGGGACCGCCCTTAAGGACCGCCCCTAGTGGCCTTTTTGCGCTGGCCCAACGTGGGCCATGTCTATCCCCCCTTTTTGGGGATCGCCGTGAAAGCAGGGGTTACGTGGCAATTCTGCCCTCTTTTGGGCGCCACAAAAAGGGTTTATGTAGCCACCTTGCCCATTTGTGGGCCACTTCTGATTTTTCCCCCTTCATCTGAAGCGATTCGGACCCCCTAGGCGGCAGGGGTTATGTAGCCATCTTGCCCACTTTTGGGCCACTTCTGATTTTGCCGCCCGCTCTAAAGCGATGGGTACCCCCCAAGCGGCCAGGGTTATGTAGCCACCTTGCCCACTTCTGGGCCAGTTCGGATTTATCCCCCCGCTCTGAAGCGGTGGGGACCCCCCAGGCGGCAGGGGTTATGTAGCCACCTTGCCCACTTGTGGGCCACTTCTGATTTTGCCCCCCGCGCCTGTGCATGCACTTTTTAGGCAACTGGTTGGTGGGGTGGCTCCCCATATGAAATTTGAAGCAGCAAGTGGTGCCGAAACCTAAACCAAAATGAATGCACTCGCCGCAGAGCGATGGGAGTAGGCACCCAGGAAAGCACTTGCCGCAGAGCGACGGGAGTAGGCACCGTTTGTGACTTTTTTTTCTTCGTAGCAACGATCGCACTTGCTGTGTCTCTTTTCTACCTTCTACCTGGTCCCATGGCCCATTTTGGTGTACGTTGCGTAGCATTTCTGCCCGGCATGCATGTGCTTATCGTGACTTGAACATTCAAGATTTGTGGGGCGTCCCAAGGAGGGCAACGCGTCACGCCGATATTGGCGATGTGTATGGGGTTGGATTGGAGAGTGAGGACGAAGACAATGAGGACGAGGATTTGGAGCTGCCAGCTGAAGTTGCCAGTAGCTCCTCTTCTGACCTTCGTAACCCATCAGCTGTCCCCTCTACCTCTTCTAACCCTGCCTCGCGGATGGTGTTCGCGTATGATGTGGATGAGGCAATGTTGAAGGCAATGGAGAGGGGGAATTTGCATGACTCGACTAAAGTTGAGTTTAAGGCCATTTGTAGGAAGCATGGTTTGACTGTCAGTGGGGGGAAGGGTGAGTTTATGGAGCGTGTCGGGGTGCACTTTCACAGGTTGTACCAGCTGTAGCGGGTTTGTTATGAGCTGAGCCACCGGCGATGGAACATTCGGGTGGTATGGCTGCTGACCTGGTGGGGCTCTTGACATGGTGGGGCTGATGACATGATGGGGCTGCTCACATGGTGGGGCTACCATCCCGGGTCATTGACATGGTGGGTCTGCTGCTTTGGTGGTGCTGCTAACATGGTATCTGCTAACGTGTTGCAGCTGCTGACGTGGTGTGGCTGATGACATGGTATGGCTGCTGACATGGTTTGGCTGCTGACATGGCATGGCTGCTGACATGGTATGGCTACTGATATGGTGGGACTGCTGACATGGTATGGCTGATGACATGGTTGGGCTGTTGACATGGGGCGACTGCAGACATGGTGGGATTGCAGATACGGTGGGACTGCTATCATGCTGCGGCTGCTGACATGGTATGGCTGCTGATATGGTCGGGCTGCTAACACGGTGGGGCTGCTGACATCGTATGGCTGCTGACATGGTATGGATGGTGATATGATTGTGCTATTGACATGCTGGGGCTGCTGATATGGTGGGACTGCCGATATGTTGGGACTGCTGTCTTGCTGGGGCTGCTAATATGGTAGCTGGTGCCTTGGTATGGCTGGTGATATAGTGGGGCTGCTGACATGGATGGCTGGTGTTATGGTATGCCTGCTGATATGGTGGGACTGCTGGCAAGGGGTGGCTGCTGACATGGTGGTACTGCTGTCATGCTGGGGCTAGTAACGTGGTGGGGCTGATGACATGGTATGGCTGCTGACATTGTGGGGCTGCTGACATGGTGCGATTGCTGATATGGTGGGACTGCTGATCATGGTATTGTTGCTGCCCCGGTGACCTAGGTTAATATGGTCAATATGGTTAATTTCAGTTTTTAATGTATGAACCCGTTAATATATTAATCTCGCAAATATTAAGAGGTTAACGTTCAATTTTTTTGATTGGGTCATTTGTACCCATTTTTCCATGCACATATGAGGACCCATAAGGGGTGTTACGTGGTATATTGTTGCATATCCGTATAGTAGAGAGGTTCCAATGTTGTGTTGGTGGGTGTCTTGGACACCCCCGCCTCCGGTTGCCCGCATCCCCCCCCACTCCACGCCACCATGTTCCCTTGTATAGCTCTTGTTATGCCTTTCTCTCGGGACACCCTTACCGAGTTTAACATGACGCTCGTGCGTTTGAGTGGGGCCAAGAGTTGGCGGGACCCTTTGGTCTCCCAACTCGTTGGTGAGTGGGTGGCTTCATCTCCCTTGGCCCGGGCCCAATGGTCCGAGGCCACGGAGGTTGGCTACCCCTCCCTTATTCGCAACAAGCAAAAGGAGGGGGCGAAGCAATATGCCTCCCACCTCTTCCCGGCCCCGGACCTCATCGGCCACCTCATGGATTTGAACGTCCCCAAGCTTGGCTTCCGGCACGTGTCGGAGTATATGAGCCGCCGGAGGGGGGCCTACACGGCCGCAACGGGCCCCCCGTTCCCCAGCCCCATCCCCACTGGGGATACTTTCACGGACACGTGGAAGGAGTTGGTCACCCCCCTTGACCTACGGCCACCCGTGTCCATCCCCGATCCCCCGGCGAGTGGGCGCTCTTGGCCGCTACCCTCGTGGGCCCGGTTCGTCCAATGACGTCCATCGCTAGTGGACACTATCAATTGGACAAGGCCCCTCACCTTCATAGTGCGTGGGGATGCGTACCCGTGCGCCGGTGGTAGTTGGACCCAACTCCCCATTGGGCTCCTCAACCACGGCGCATGGGGCCGCACACCCGCGTACTTGTGGGTGATAGGGATGGCTGTGTGCGGGGACAAGGACATGGCGCCACTAGCAACCATATGGGCCGACGACTTGAAGGTTTGTGTTCCATTCGTTGTTTGTTAATTTTTGCGTTTTTTGCGTTCATTTCTCGAGATTAATTTCCACATTTCGGTTAATATTAACGCCGACTGAAAAATTAACTTAATGTTAGTCTCGAGAAATTAATGCAAATATTAATCCATGTCTTTTTTGTAGGTATTGCAGTCCATCACGGGGGGGCCGTCTCCTCGGTCCTGGTACGCGACCCCCCCCCCCCCCCCTCCGGGCCCTCCGGGCCCACTTAGTTACCAAGGGTCAATGGCTACTAGCCATACATAGGGTGGCGCCGAAGGCGCCCGAAATTTTTTTCATTCCCCTTGCCTACGTAGCATCCCTCCCCGCCCAGGCGGTGGAGCACCCCAACGCTATACTTGAACCCAACCTTGACTCTAACGCCCACCCCAACCCTCATCCTGCTCCTAACCCTACACCTAACCCTACCCATGACCCTAACCCTAATCAAGACTGAATATTGGGACCGAGCTGGTGGGGGAGGGAACATCAGCTATGACTAGTGAGGGACATCAAGAATGATTTACACATTGATGGCTCTTGACAAAGTGAAATCAGCCTGCAAGTGAACCCCATCACCACAAGGCCCACTTTGAAGGCTTTTTGGACTTCTGAGGGGCCAAAATGCCCCAAAATGGGCTCAAAATGGGCTCATTTCACCCGTTTGTGCACCCCAAATGGTCTAGGATGAGGTTTGGAAAAATGCGTTTTTGAGCCATTTTTGGCCCATTTTTGGTCACAACACAGCCCACTGTCAAGGCATTTTGGGATTTTCGGAGGACCAAACTGGGCCGCCACAAGCTCAAAACGGTCCAAAAACACTTGTTTTAGCGTTGCACATGGTCTAGGATCATTTTTTAGAAAAGTCATCTTTTTGCCCCTATTGGACCCTGTTGACCCATTTGGGCACCCACGTGTTTGGGCTTGAGCTTGCAGCTTGCCGCAGCCTAGTGGGCCTAGGTATTGGGGTCTAGGCGTCCGTTTGGGCAATTCTAAGGGGTGGAAACCACAAAAAGTGGGGGGTTGTTGGTGGAGTAGGTGCCCTCGGAATCGCATTTTGAGCCATGTAGCCAAAGATATGGCCTGTTCTTGGTTTGTGGCTGTCGGCATTTGGGGCTTCTGGGGGCCTTTTTGGGCCGTTTCCGTGACATATCATGGAGTTAGAGGGCCGCAAAGAGCTCGTTGACACGGGGAAGTCAAGCCGCACGTGCAGTGTACCCGCCGTTTCCCTTCGTTTGGCCGTTTTGAATGTGTTCCAGGGCTTTTTTAGTCCAAAATTGGCTATTTTTGGCCCTAAACTACAGTTTTTGAAATTGAGGTCCGCGACTTGGGAATCCCGTTCCCGGCCGCCACCGTTGAGTTTCTGGCTCAAACTTTGTGTGATTGTACTTCACACCCATAGGTATCATCCACCAAAATTTCACCCGAATTGGAAGCACCACGACATAATTCTGATTTTTACCCATTTCGCGCGTGCTGCTTGCTTGCTTGCTGCTGCTGCTTGCTTGCTGCTGCTGCTAAACCTAGTAGGTCCACCCTAGACACTAAAAAGGGTTACAAAACCAAGACTGGTTCCACCAGCTCGGTGACCCTAACCCTAATCAAGACTGAATATTGGGACCTAGCTGGTGGGGGAGGGAACATCAGCTATGACTGGTGAGGGGCATCAAGAATGATTCACACATTGATGGCTCTTGACAAAGTGGAATCGGCTTGCAAGTGAACCCCATCACCACGAGGCCCACTTTCAAGGCTTTTTGGACTTCTGAGGGGCCAAAATACCCCAAAATGGGCTCAAAATGGGCTCATTTCACCCGTTTGTGCACCCCAAATGGTCTAGGATGAGGTTTGGAAAAATGCGTTTTTGACCCATTTTTTACCCATTTTCGGTCCCAAAACAGCCCATTTTCAAGGCATTTTGGGATTTTCGGAGGACCAAAATAGGCCACCACAAGCTCAAAACGGTCCAAAAACACCCGTTTTAGCGTCGCACATGGTCTACGATCAGTTTTGAGAAAAGTCATCTTTTTGCCCCTACTGGACCCTGTTGACCCATTTGGGCACCCACGTGTTTGGGCTTGAGCTTGCAACTTGCCGCAGCCTAGTGGGCCTAGGTATTGGGGTCTAGGCGTCCGTTTGGGCAATTCTGAGGGGTGGAAACCACAAAAAGTGGGGGGTTGCGGGTGGAGTAGGTGCCCTCGGAATCGCATTTTGAGCCATGTAGCCAAAGATATGGCCTATTCTTGGTTTGTGGCTGTCGGCATTTGGGGCTTCTGGGGCCTTTTTGGGCCATTTCGAACACCCATCATGGAGTTAGAGGGCCGCAAAGAGCTCGTTGACACGGGGAAGTCAAGCCGCACGTGCAGTGTACCCGCCGTTTCCCTTCGTTTGGCCGTTTTGAATGTGTTCCAGGGCTTTTTTAGTCCAAAATTGGCTGTTTTTGGCCCTAAACTGCAGTTTTTGAAATTGAGGTCCGTGACTTGGGAATCCCGTTCCCGGCCGCCACCGTTGAGTTTCTTGCTCAAACTTTGTGTGATTGTACTTCACACCCATAGGTATCATCCACCAATATTTCAGCCGAATTGGAAGCACCACGACGGAGTTCTGATTTTTACCCATTTCGCGCGTGCTGTTGCTTGCTGCTTGCTGCTGTTGCTTGCTGCTAAACCTGGTAGGTCCACCCTAGACACTAAAAAGGGTTATAAAACCAAGACTGGTTCCACCAGCTCGGTGACCCTAACCCTAACCCTAGCCCTAACCCTAGCCCTAGCTCTCACCCCAGAGGGAGGGCAAGGGGAGGTAACGGGAGCCTGCCCCCCCCCCTTCACCACCCCAAATCGCCCCACCTGGACCACCCCCCCCCAACTGACCCTCCCGACCGCCCCCCCCCATCGCCCCTCCCTGAACCCCCCCTCCAATGCCCCCCCCCCCCCACCCCCCCCCCTTGGGGCCTTCGGCCCACTTCTACTGGGGGGGGGAGTCGCGTCTAAAAGCGAGGGGACGGCCCCCCCGTGCAGTCCATATAAGATCGCAAGAAGTTCTACTGGGTGTCGCGCTGGGTGCCAAGCGGGTTGGTCCTCGGGGGAGACCAACCCTTCGTGCGGCGCCTCATCGGTGTGTCCACCTCGCCCTTGGTGGGCTCAATTTACAATATGGGGGTGTGGGACAAGGTTGCGGCGGCATGGGTCAACGTGGCGACCCGGCGCACCTTGGACCGTGATGAGGCGGCCCGCCTCCGCTACAAGGAGACCGGCCGTAGCTTGCAGGATGGGGGATGCATAGGGCATCCACACATTGTGGTTGACCGGTGCGTGGTCTTCCTATGCATCCTCCATTGTTGCATCGCCATAGGCTGGCTCCAAGTGGCTTTCATCGAGACACGCCTCGTGGACCTCCCCAAGGAGAACGTCAACGCCGTGCAACGGGTCCTCTACCGGGCCCGCAGGGGTGTGAAGTTGGGTGCGTCGGCGGCACCCGACGGGGAGGAGGCCCGTGCATTGTTCCTCGCGTGGGAGGAACTTGGTCCGTTGTTGGACTACGTCCCGGAGGATGGTGAATGGCAAGCCGTCATGGCCATGCGTGACCTCCTCCGGGAATTGTACACGGACAAGCCGCCCCACGGGGACCTACGTGCGGCTGAGGTGGCGCGTGCCTACCGTGCACATTGTTGCAAGGAGGCGTGCCAATCGAACTACCTCCTCTATTTGGAGGAGGATGTCACCGAGGCCGTGGCGAATGCACGCCGCTTGGGGGTTGGCTTGGGTGCGGCTCGGAGAGCGACGACGCGGCGATCTCCCGTAACAAAAAGCCCAACCCCCCCCCCCCTCCACCACCACCGCACGGCCTACGAAGGCCGTCTCCGCCCCCAAACCCACCAACCCCCCCAAGACCGCCACCCCCCCCCCCCCTACACCCCCAAGGGTGCCGAGAAGAAGGACGACCGTCCCGAGGATCCGATCGTCGGGACGGTCGTCCACGTACCCTACCCCGGGGTACACCGGGGTAGAGAGGGGCACCGTCCATGGTATCCACGGACGGATGGTGCCGTGTGGGTGGAATACTCGGGCGGCACCACCCTCTACGAGGTGGCCCGGCCCCTCCTCTTCCCCACCCCCAAGGAGGCCGAGCGGTACCGGGACGAGGCCCGGTCGGGCAAGAAAAAGCCCAAACCCCCCGCCCCCACAGACGAAGAGACTAACCCCCCGAACCTGAACCCTACCACCGAACCCACTAACCCCACTAATGCCCCATCCGGACCCGCGAAGATGTGGGACCCCGGTACGGGGTCCCACGAGGTATGAGGGCCCGCATGGGGACCCAATGGGCCACAATGGCCATGCACAACATACATGAACACACACATAATGCATTACATGTTGTGTTGTGCCATTGTTAGGAGGGTTAATATTGGGGAATAGAGTTAATATTTGTGAGACTAATAGGAATGCTGGCGACTCTTTAATTTTTAATTTTTCAAATATTAATCCAAAAATTAAAAACAAAAATTAAAGCCGAGAGCCATTTTAACATTTTGAAACAACCACATGGGTAGGACCCCCCCACCAACCCTCGGGGGGAAATGACACCCAAGCCTGTAAGGCACCCGATGGGGGTCATAATTTTCACGGCAAACCCCCTAACCCCCCCTTAAAAAAATGCAAACTTGAGATTAACGTGTTAATTTTTGGCCAGATATTAACTATATTGGGTTTAATCTAGGTCACTAGGGTGAGATGGTGGGGCTCCTGATATTGTATGGCTGCTGATATGGGTATGCGTTCAACATACTGGGGCTGCTGACATGGTGCGGTTGCTGACATTGTTAGGCTACTGACATCAAGAGGCTGGTGGCATGCTTGGGCTGCTGACATGGTATGGCTGCTGACATGGTGGGCCTGCCAACATGGTATGGCTGCCGACGTGGTGAGGCTGCCGACATCGCAGGGGTGCTGACATGGTGGGGCGGCTGACAGTGGTGGGGCGGCTGACATGGTGGGGTTGCTAACAGTGGTGGGGCAGTTGACATGGTGGGGTTGCTGACATCCCGGGGCTGGTGACATGGTTGGGCTGCTGACATGGTATGGCTACTACATCGTCAGGTGCTGACATGGTATGGCTGCTAACATGGTGGTGCTGCCGGTTGCTGACATGTTGGGGCATATTGTGGCACAATTGACATGGTATCGCTGCCCATATGGCCTGACGAACTGTCCTGGGATGAGTGGCGTCTGTCAGACAGAGAGGTCGAGCGTATCGACCTAGAGAACGCTGCCAACCCTGAGGAGGCACACAAACTCGAAGAAATGACTGCCAATGAGATGGCAGTCGATGGCTACTACGTGGTTGCAGGTATTGCACGCCAGGATTCTAAACAGGGCTGGAAATTCCTTACCCTGTGGGACGGGTATGGGGGGTGCTGCCATGGCTGGGCTTTTGACGACGGGGGGCCTGCTGACATCCTGGGCTGCTGACATGGTGGGGCTTATGACATTGCGGGGCTGCTAACATCTTGTGGGTTGTTAACATGGTTTGGCTGCCAATATGGTCGGGCCGATGACATCCTGGGGCTGCTGACATCCTGGGGCTGCTGATATGGTAAGGCTGCTCGCATGGTGAAGCTGCCGATATGGAATGGCTCCGCTACCGACCTGGTTGGACTGTTGACATGGTATGGTTGCTGACATGGTTGGGCTGCTGACATTGTGGGGTTGCTGACATGGTGGGGCTTCTAATATGGTATGGTTTCCCATACGGTGGCACAACTGACATGGTTTTGCTGCCCATATGGAAGGGTTGCTGCCATGGCGGGGCTTGTTACATTGGATGGGCTGCTGACATCCAGGGCCGTTAACATCGCGGGGCTACTGACATGGTACGGCCGCCAATATGGTCGGGCGGTTGACATGGTGGGGCTATTGACATCGTGGGGCTCCTGACATGGTTGAGCTGCTCACAAGCCGATGACCTGGAATGGGTTGGCTGCTGACATGGGGCTGGTGACATGGTATGCCTGCTGACATGGTATGGCTACTAACATCGTGGGGCTGCTAACATGGTGAGGCTGCCGACATGGTGGGGCTGCCGCCATGGTGGGGTTGCTGACATAGTGGGGTTGCTAACATGGTATGGTTGCCCAAATTGTGGCACAGCTAAAATAGTATTGCTGCCCATACGGTGGGGTTGCTGCCATGGCGCGGCTTGTGACATTGGGGGGGCTGCTAACACTGTGGGTTGCTAACATGGTGGGGCTTCTAACATCATGGGGCCACTGACATCTTGGCGCTACAGACATGGTATAGCTGCTGACGTGGTTTGGTTATTGAACATGTTATGGCTGCTATCATGGTATGGCTGCTGACATGGCGGGGCTGCCTTTATGGTGAGGCTGCTGACGTGGGGGGCCTACCGACATGGTATGGCTGCCTATATGGTGGGGCTGTTGACATGGTATTGCTGCCCATATGGTGGGGTCAATGTCATGGCGGGGCTTCTAACATGGTGGCGCTGCTACCATCCCAGGTCACTGACACGGTGGGGCTGCTGACATGGCGAGGCTACTAACATTCTAGAGCCGTTGGCATGTCGGGGCCGTTGATATCCTGGGGCTGCTGACATGCCGGGGCTGCCGACATGGTGGGGTTGCTGACATTGTATCTCTAGCGACGTGGTGTGGCTACTGACATGGTGGGGCTGCTAACATGGTATGGCTGCTGATATGGTAGGGCTGCTGACGTGGTAGGGCTCCTTGTATGGCTACTGATTAGGTGAGGCTCCCGAAGTGGCGGGGCTGCTGACCTTGTGAGCAGCCCCACCATGTTCTCAGCCCCACCATGTTAGCAGCAACACTATGTCGGCAGCCATACCATGTCAACAGCCCGGCCATGTCAGAAACCATGCTATGTCGATAGCTCCACCATGTCATCAACCATACCATGTCGGCAACCATACTATTTTAGCACCCCGACTATCTTGACAGCCCCACCATGTCACTAGCCGTACCATGTCAGCAGCCATACCATGTTGTCAGCCCCACGACGGCAGCAGCCCCACCGCATCCACGGGCCCACCATGTTAGCAACCATGTCAGCAGCCCTACCATGTCAGCAGCCATACCATGTCAGCAGCGCCACAATGTCAGCAGCCCCACCATGTCAGCAGCCATACCATGTCAGCAGCCATACCATTTCAGCAGCCTTACCATGTCAGCAGCCATACCATGTCAGCAGCGCCACAATGTCAGCAGCCCCACCATGTCAGCAGACATACCATGTCAGCAGCCCCACCATGTAAGCAGCTCCACCATGTCAGCAGCCGCACTATGTCAGCAGCCCCACCACGTCAGCAGCCCCACCATCTTAGCAACCCCACCATGTCCGCAGCCATACCATGTCAGCACGTCAGCAGCCCCACCATCTTAGCAACCCCACCATGTCAGCAGCCATACCATGTCAGCCCCCACCATGTCAACAACCCCACCATGTCAGCAACCTCACCATATCACCAGTCATATTATGTCAGCAGCCCCACCATGTCAGCAACCATGCCATGTCAATAGCCCGTCCACCACAATAGCCCTACCAGGCCCCTTGCCGTACCTCAGCTTGAATTTCCAATTACTCTGACTCTTTTCATACTCTACCATTCAACGTGTCAACGAGCAGTCTCCACCCCCGGCAACAGAAGCGTACCCTGTACTCTTTTGGTCATGTTTTTTTTTTGTATGTCTTGTGTCTCTCGTTGTTTGCTGCCACATGTTTTGCAGTAGAGATACTCAGTACAAGCTGTTCGTCTAACAAAGCTCTCAGTACCACTGCAGGTACTCAGCTGCCGCACTCACCCTTCACGCCCATGATCAAGCCTCGACGTGGCAGGCCCCCAGTGAAGCGGAGCGGTGCGTTGTCATGCCCACCATTTTGCTTGTCCTTCTGCACCACTTTTGTGCGGTCGCGTGCAGTTTTGTCTTTGCGGCAAGTCTGGCCCCACCTGGAGCTGCGGTTGGTGAACTGCGGACTGCTGGCAGCATGCCCTTGTGATATTTTGTCTGCACAGGGGCCGACTCGTCGCCGGTACCCCGACCGTTGTAGGTCGCCCTGCGATGTCGGTTTCGTCAGTGGGTCAGCCCTTCTCATGGCTTCGAATGGAGGGATTCTTCGAAGGAAACAGCATCAGTCTCAAAGCCCGACTCTGGCCTCCATCCCTCTGCATTCGTCCATCCCCCTCCACCTTCTATTTTCCCAGCTATCCTTCTGAGCTCTGTGTGTGCATGCACTGCATCGTCAGTGTTCCGCAAATTCCCACAGTCCCGGCCCCCTGTGAGCACGTGGCCTGCTCATGTATTCCGCCCACACGATCCTCACACAGAGACGGCTCCTTCTTGTGGGAAATGTAAGAAACAGATGAAGGTTCGCACCCGGAAGCCCGCAGGATCCAGGTGCCTGGGGCGGATTTGCGACAAGTGTGAGAGACCAAACATCCAGCAAGACCCGAGTCACTGGCAATGCGCAGCCTGCGGGTACGATTTGTGTGCGAAGTGTGCGAAGAAATGGACAGGTCGTCACCGAATTCTTGTTCGACGCCCCCTCATCCCACGATGCCCCCTCACCTCACGATGCCCCCTCACCTCACGATGCAGCTGTTGTTCGGCGCAGCGTGTGAGGGACCCGCAGGAGGCGCACAGAACGAACCCGAGTCAATGCCCGGGGCCTGCTAGTCAATGTGGCGACAAAATGCGGTGCAGAGGGTGCCGGGTTGGCATCAGAATGAAGGCAACAGTTGAGGGGTCGGGAGTGGGATGATTGTGCTGAAAAGGCAGGGTAGATATTGTGGCCTCATGCATTTTCACAGTTTTGCTTGTCGTGGCATGTCTTGTTCACGTTCAGGGGCCCCATCAGGCTGTTTTCTCTCACAAAGCCTCTTCTTTGGAGCAAGTTGTACAAGAGGGCGGGGTTAGCAGGAGAAAGAGGGGCGTGGTGCTGGCTGCAAAGCACTGAACATCACTGCAGGCTGAGAGCACATTGCAATGCCAACAGCCATACCATGTATACCATGTGAGCAGCCTGATCATGTCAGCACTCATGTCACGCCTACACCACGCAATGCCAGTAGGCTTACTGGCATGAAGGGTGCACAGAGCAAGGATTTGGACACTGGATTTGGTTTTTTTTGAACCTCATACAGGGCATTGTGCATTTACACCGGTTGCACTCCCAAGGCAACCCAGCACTTTTCGTGTCATCGGATCTGTGGTGCGCCTTCCAGGTGTCCAAGTTTGGGTAACTCAGTGCAACAACTTTCCTTTCGGTGCCGCATGGTCCAAGATGTAGGATGAGCCTCTCAAAAATTTGACCACCTGTTTAAATGTGGAACTCACCTCGCCGGGCTGGTGGAAAATCGGAACTGTGGGGTTGTTTGATTGGCATGGGCATTGGTCACAACCATCCAAAAGGAGTAGCAAGTACACACAACGCAAGCGTAAGGGGCTAAAGCCTTCCAGCCTTGGCTGTATGTGGCACAATGTACACCCCGTGCAGGCAGCCTCAAGGTGGGACTTGTGGCCCATGCGGCAGTCCCCCTATGTGGGTGGAGCAAGCATTGTTGCGTTGGCAATTTCTATGTAGCATCGAATTGGCAAAATATGGTCATCAAACGCAATGGCTTTCTCCTGTGATCATTTTTGCCCTGGTTGACGATAATTCGGGTGCACCATCAATCTCGCCACACCAGATCTCTTCCAAACCATGACGCCAAAAGCTCCCCCTCAAATGCCTGCAAAGTTTTTCCACCATTTTTCAATGTCTACTAAAAATACCAATGCAACACCCTCCATGGTCCAATCAAACGTACTATTGCTTGTGCCTCGGCACCGATGTCCAGCTACAATTGGGCCATCAATTATTTTGGTCCGGCTTTTAGTGGTCTAGCGAAGCACCAAAGATTGACCCTGCAAATGATGAGGCCCCATAACGTGAACTGTAGGAGAGTGATGATTAGATCGATGAAATTAGTGCTCCTCCAAATGTTGAGACTGTGACTCCATCGCCAAGCAAAGCCCCGGAAACTGAACCTCCAAATGGTGTTGCCGCATCAAACTCGTGTAAGGCCATGGGGGCCGATCCTCTCCGGGACCCGACCCGAAAGGGGGTGAGGGGGGCTCTACGGACCCCGAAATTGTTACACGGAACAATGTGCTTTGTCGGCGCCGGAGGCGCCGGAGATTTTGTTTTAGGGGGAGCGTTGGCGCACCGGGCGCGTGCCAGGCATCTTTTTTGACCCGTGGCCCACCGGTGGCCTTTGAGGGGTGCAGCCATTTGGGCTTATGGCTGTACTAGAGATCCATACTTTGAGATACGAGGGGCATCATTGTGACCCCGAGCGTAGGTTTTGGCTGCTGATTTTGTCCCCTATGTTGGGGACCCCGAGAATGGAGGGGTGACGTAGCATTTCTGCCCTCTTTTGGGCCGAACCTACCATTGCTATTGAGGAAACCGGGAAGATCTTTGAATCCACGCTTTGTTGCGTGGTGCTGCCCTTTTCCGGATTGCGACCGATTTTTCATGCACGCTTCAATGCGGTGGCTTATTGCTGGGCCTTTTTTGCGAGGCCGCCGGTGGGCCGGCCAAGAGGGTGCTGATAAAGGCCTTTTTTGCATGTGGTGTGGCAACGCAGATAGCAAGTGCAGCACAAGTGTGCATGGCAAGAAAATTGACAGCAATTGCAGTCTCGCGTACCATCGGCTATAGCTAATCAACGCGGCCAACCCGACAGTGATGAACCCTAGCACCAACCTGCCGGTTCGCTGCAAGGTGCTTGATTGCCGAAAATGGCATTGCACCTACACCATGCCACACCACATGGCACAAGCGCACCCCGGTGTGTCCCATGACTATGACGGGTGCAGCAAAGAGGAGAAAACGAAAGTGTTGCAAGCCTTTGACAATTTCCGGGCCCATTGCCACCGAACGCGAGCCTGCTGCACCGCCGGCCCTGCCCACTGTTCTCCCTGCTCTTCTCTCCGGGCCAAACTAGGGTAGTAGTAGTAGAAGTGGCAGTAGTAGTAGCAGCATCCGCACCACCAATGCGTCCTCTAGTACGAGTGCATCCTCCAGCAGTGCCCTGTCGGGCACTAGTGACTATGTGCCATCGGAATCCAGGTCTAATGGGCCGGCAGCTTGCAGGGGCACAAGATCGCAAGCAGCCCAGCCAAAGAAGCGTGCTCGCTCCAAGAGTACCGGCAAGAGAGCACACGACGAGTGGGAGGATGATTCCGGTGCTTGAGGCCCCTCCCCTCCCTTCGCTTCTTTATGTGTGTGTGTGTGTGTGTGTGTGTGTGTGTGGTTTGTAACAAGGGGAAGGGACACTATTTGTGGGCCAGTGGAAACCGGCATAACCCGTTTTGCATGCACGGTTACTAAGAGCACGGCACCAACCATGTGTGGGTAACCGGGTTCTACAAGGGGTGGGGGAGCTGACACAAGGCAGCCTAAGAGACGTTTGATAGCCTTTGGGCAAACTCAAAGCAATATTTAGTACTGCTTTGGAAACGGTGCAGTGTAGCAAAGCAATCACGAGTCATGACAGGTCACAGTGCGTCTTGTTAGCTTTGTCTGTTTGCGCGCTTGGAGGTGCCTAACGGAAAGGTGCTGAGTTTGGGTCAACGAAGGGGTCCCCCTCCCCCTACAACCCCCAAAACAGTCACACACCCCTCGAGGTCACACATTGGGTGGGGGCAGCCCCCGTGTGTGGCGCTCATTGAATCATGGAATGTGGGTACTAGATGACGATGACGACAGTGATGATGGAATGATAGAAGACTTTGAGGATGAGGTTGTTGCCAAGATGCCAACAGGTACCCCAAACAAATTGACCATTGATTTCATCGCTGGACATACTGGACTTGGAACTGTATGCAAAGCAAGGATCCTTGGTTGAGTGCGACATGCGGCAGTTCCGGAACGAAGTACATGATGGTATGGAACACTTATGTACCGGTGACACGCTTGAAGTCTGCCACGAAAAATGTTTGTTGCAACAGTGCGTGACGATGACGTCGATGTTTGTGCTGGCCCCACCAACTGCTCAACAAAAGGCCAAGGAGAAGCAGACGAGTAATGAAATGAAGGAGCAAGCCAAAAAGCGCGAAAATAAACATGGCCATTTGGAAGCGCTTCATGTGATGGAGCATTGCAGCCACTCATTGTTGCATGTGCGTCACATTGCGATCGCCATGCGGAATGTATAGAACATTCTTCAAGCCACCGTCATGACTCACCTCACTCAGTTGATCAACACCCAACTTGTCATACAGCACAAACTTGCGGTAGCCAATAACCCTTTGTGACCTGTAGTACGGGACCTCACCCACTCTTCATTGTGCGGGACATAACACCATATGCCAACAGTCCGCCAAAGGGACCGTTACTAGTGTTTGCCTAGCCATGGAGGAATTCCCTCTTTGCCTTTGGAGGGGAACCATACCAAAGGCCACCACAACGTCATCGCGTAGTCCCCCCCGGGAACCTATCTGAAACATATGGTCCTTCAAGGGAATCAGTTTTTTTTGGCGTTTCAACGCTATTTTCAAAATGGTCATAGTGTATTTGACCAATTATGCGACCTTTTTCCTTGGCAGTTTGTTGTGATTGTTAATGGATGCCTGTGTGTTTTTGGGCGGGGGGGGTATGTTTTTCGCACTTTTCAATCTTTGCAAAGGTCGTTCAAAAACCAGCAGATCTGCTTCAAAAAAGTGTTTTGAACTCTTTTTTGACGTTTGAACTCTCACAATTGAACACCTTCCCACATGCAAATGCACACACATGCAAAACATAACAACCTTTCACTCGCTGCACCAGCTATGGGTATAGTAACCCAATGGGCTATCAGACTTCAGACTTCAGACTTTTATGGACCATCCCCCCCAACCCCCAGCACCCAAGCCCCCCACGATAGACCCCCCCCCCCAATATCAGACTAGTGGACAAGTGGAAAATGGGAAAATATGGAACCTCGGAAAACGTTCAACATGGGGGAAAGCATAGTACCCCCCCCCCGTTTCGAATCATAAAAGTGCCCCCCCCCCCCACCAGACACATAGGAACTTCACTTCAGGAAAATGGGGATAAAAGGGCAGTACCCCCCCCCCCCCCCCAGCCCCACAGAGACACGGGAACTTCACTTTAGGAAAATGGTGGGTTGGGGAAAATATGCCCGCATGTGTGCATGTCATTGTGTTTGCTCTCCTTTCGCTTGCAGTGGTAGGTAAGGTGAGTAAGCCCAGGAGGGGCCACCCCCTGGTAGAGTCATCATGTTTGAGATTGACATTGTGGTAGGTAAGGTGAGTAAGCCCAGGAGGGGCCACCCCCTGGTAGAGTCATTGCGGCTATGTATCCTGTGCATTCACATGACGCATTAAAGGGTAGGCCACGCGTGGTGCGCTCGGTAAACCCTTGTTTAGGTTACCCAGGGGCTCCGCCCTACGTTCTATAAGAGAACGGGCGGAGTTCCTTAGGCTTGCTTTCTTGGAAGGACCTGTTTTGGGACAGCGTATTATTTTCCACTCGAGGACCCGTATAATACGGCGAGGGTGGTTAGGTTCCTCAGCCCAAAACAGTGCCTGCATGTGAACCTCTCAGGTGGTGTAGGTCAGGGTGATTGGTGCACCTTGCTGTCTTCGACAGCACAAATTTTTGCCCGGCCAAAAGGGCGCGGATCACACCAAAGAAATGGGGAACCACCGAAGAAGACGCTGAACGACTCCGCCATGAACGACACGTACTCACGCTGCGCCGCAGTGCACTCCTTCCCTCCAAGCCCTGGCAGGGGTACGCGTAATGGCGTCCCTGTCAGGCCACAGCAGCTTAGCAGCGCTGTGTGTTGCTTGCTTCTCTCACAGGAAGGCCAGTAGGGCCTACGACCTCGTTGACAGCAGCACCAAGTAGCGTGTGCGTGTAGGAGTGGAAGGCCTGGATGACGTCATCCTTCGAAGGCTGGGTCCACAGTAGTGTAGGACCTACAGTGTGTGTGTCACTGTCCTGCCAGTTTCCTGGAATTTTAACAGGGTTTTCGGTGGGCAGTGGCAGTGGTAGCCTAGGTTTTGGCCACACAGCAAACAGGCGTTTTCATGCCTCATAGCTTTTGGCCACCCCTCCCCTGTAGTAGGCAGGCAGGTAGGGAAAACCAATACCTTGGCGTTATCGCTGGGTATTCCCCCAAGCATTTTTGGTGCCAGCACAGAAATTGGGCACCTAGGGGCGGAGAGACCCGGGGCGTACCCCGTGGCACCGGTAAGACATCCGCCGGGTTCAGCAAGGGTGCAGACTTGGGTATAATTAGGACACCATTTCTGCAGCTTGCTCCAGGACCTCAGGCTAGCACACTGACACATACATTTTGCTGTTGTTCCAATGTGATTATGTAGAACACCCTGGAGGTGTTCAGGTTGTGTGTGGTCTAGGCCTTGGCGCCTACGACCATATACCCCTTCAGTGATGATGCTGCCAACAGCTGAGAAGGGGTTTTGACATGTTTGTTTCTGCATCCGATCAGAATGTGCTCATTATGCAGAACGCATTTCGGTTACTTTGCTAATACTGAGACGGGGGGTCTGCTTTGCTGATGTTTGTGTTTTGGTTGGTTTTTTTTTTATTTGATGGTCTGCTTTGCTGATGCTTGGTGTTTTGCTTTGTTTTTATTTTATTTGATGGGAAATGCGTGTATTGCATTGGAGACGCGTGTGCACGGGGCCTCTTCTACACATAGGGCACTCTTTTGTTACCTACCTCCCCCTTGAGGCGAGGAAGTCTGTCTTGGGTCTAGACCACTGCGTCTCTGACCCAGACATTGGAGTTGGGCCTGCCCCACCACCCGCTGCGCGCCGCAGTTTGCCATGTCGTCTAGCCCCCTTAGCGTGGCCTCTTCCGTCCCCTCCAGCCCTTCGTTCCCGGAATGTGGTTGGGGGGATCTGCCGGAGCTATTGCGGTTTGGAGACCAACCCCCCTCGCCACCGTGGGACTCTGACGCTGAGAAGTGTCTCAGCGAACTGGCCTCGCCCCAGCCTCCATTGCCAACACCGCCCCCCTCTCCCCCTTCACCAGCAACCTCTCCAACGCCAGTAAGTCCTCCACCGAGACCCCACGTTACCTCAACCCCATACCTGGTAGCCCTGGAAGCCGTGGAGGAGGCCCTGATGTGCACTGCCGTTCCACCGCCATCCCCCCCACAACCCCCCAAGTACGTACCCAAGGACCCCCCCACCCCCCCCAAACCCACTGTTCACGGGCCCCACAGTGCCAAAACATTGCAGCTCATCCGGGAGAATCACGGGGGTGGGGTTCAGTATTTCGTGGACGGGGTGCTGAACCGCCGTGCGATGTACCGGTTTGCGGTTCAGCAGCCCAAGAAAAACCCCTTGCGGGTGTGGCAGGAGGGCATGCGAATTAGTCGTTCGCATTTCCTTTCCAGGGACGGGGAGCATGCAGCAGTGGTGCTTGAAATCCTGTGTGCTACCCCAAAACCCCCCCGTATCCCCAAGCCAGCCCCACAACCTCTGCCTCGTCGGCCACTGCCCCCTCCAGCAAGTGATCAGGTGACACTGACCCAGTATAGCAGGCACCGCCGCTCCTCCCTCCTCCCATTGGCTCCCGCCCCGAAGCGGCCGTGCCCCACCCCGCAGTACGGTTCATTGCTCCAGCGCCGTGCGTCTCAGTCCGCCCCCCCGCCGGAGAGGACGCAGTTTGGGTCATTGCTGCCTGCGCAGGCCCCCCCGCAACGTCCACAGACTTCGGCGAAACGTTCCAATTTCCAGCTCTTCGGCAAGTGTGCACCGGGCGTCTCTTACACATAGGGCACTCTTTTATTTCCAACCTCTCCCTTGAGGCGAGGAAGTGCGTCTTGGGTCTAGACCGTTGCGTCTCTGACCTAGACATCTGAGTTGGGCCTGCCCCAACACCCACGCGTTCATCTCTCACCCACTGCGGGCCGCTGAGCCGCAAGAGTTCGCCCTCGGTCCCCGGCCACAGCGCCCCGACCAGGGTCGTCGTTCCCCTCCGTACCCACCCACTGCGGGCCGCTGAGCCGCAGGAGTTCGCCCTCGGTCCCCGGCCACACCGCCCCGACCAGGGTCGTCGTTCCCCTCCGTATCCACCCACTGCGGGCCGCTGAGCCGCAGGAGTTCGCCCTCGGTCCCCGGCCACAGCGCCCCGACCAGGGTCTTCGTTCCCGTCCGTACCCACCCACTGCGGGCCGCCGAGCCGCAGGAGTTCGCCCTCGGTCCCCGGCCACAACGCCCCGACCAGGGTCGTCTTTCAACCCCCAAATCACCTACTGCAGGCCTGTGAGCCGCAGGAGTTCGCTCTCGGTCCCCGGCCACAGCGCCCCGACCCAGACAACATGCCAAACGGAGGGCAAACACAGCCCCATGGCCATTGGCAAGGCAAAGGCCCTGAGCACGGCAAAGGCAAAGGCCCACAGCAAGGCAAAGGCCCACAGCATGGCAAAGGGTATGGCCTTGCCCAAGGCAAAGGCCCTCAGCAAGGCAAAGGCCATGGCCCTCAGCAAGGCAAAGGGCATGGCCCTGCACAAGGCAAAGGCACACAGCAAGGCAAAGGGCATGGCCCTGCGCAAGGCAAAGGCCCCCAGCAAGGCACAGGCAAAGGCCAAGCCCATCCACAAGGCAAAGGCCATGGCCCCCCACGAGGCAAAGGTCAGCCCCCCCCACAAGGCACAGGCCAAGGCCCGCCGCAAGACAAAGGTCAGGCCCCACCACAAGGCACAGGCCAAGGCCCGCCGCAAGCCAAAGACAAGGCCCGGACCTTTGCGGAAACCCATGCCCACGTGGACTATGACATCGACACGAACCCAACCGAGGGATTCACCACCCGTTGGGCTGATCGCAATGCCTATCTCCACAAGGCATCCTTGATGCACACCGTGCATGAGATTGCCGCTGCCCGGAGGTGGGCATGGGACCAAGGTGCCCAGAGGCAGCTGTGGTTTGAGAGGGTTGAGACGCTGAAGGAGGACAAGCATGGCAGCATGGTCAAGGTAATAGAATGGGCCGCTGAGCTCGAAGTTTGGGGCAACTACGAGCTGACCGATGGGGATCTCATCCATGGATGGGACATGAAGCCGTCAGATGTCGCCACCCTTGACGTGGCACCAAACCCGGACTGGATTGGCAAGGTGCAAGGTGATGGCACCTCTGGTGACATGGTGACCATTGTTTGTGCGAACAAACCGCCCATCTTGCACATCTGCATGTGGTGCTGCTGTGTCCTGCCTGACGAGGCAGCGTTCCGGTCGTTGCGTGAGGAGATACGGACGGGGGAGGCCTGGAACGCGTTGCTCAATGCCACCCGGCAAGAACCACGGCTGTCTAACAGCCTCCCTGCCGAGGACCAGCAGATCCTGCGTCACCTTGTGGAGCATCATAACCTGAACCCCTCCCAAGCCTTGGCTGTCCGGCAATGTCTGGATGAGGGTGCTGTTGTCTCCTCCATGACTGGGGGGGCCGGCACGGGGAAGTCGGAGACCATGGTGGCCTGCATCAAGGCAGTGATGTGGCAGCAGGGGCACTTCGACCCATGCATCCCGAATCCCAAGGCGCCAGATTCGATACACACTGGCAGGAAAGGGGGGGGGGGGGGGGCAACCGACAACCCCCCTCGGGCATGCATCTTGGTCACGGCCCCAACAAACGCACAGGTCGACAACCTGATGCTGCGGGTGATCCCATCGGCACACCAGGATCTTGTCTTCTCAAAGGCGGTCTTGAAGGACCACCCCGTGCCCTGGATGTGGTTCCGAGCTGCAAGGGGCCGGACCCCCTAGGTTTGGAGCCGTACAACCAAGCAACAATCCTAGAGACGTTGGCCGATCATCCGGACTGCAATGGCACATTGCAGTGTGCCCTCAACAGCTGCCGGGTTCTCTTTGCAACAGCCGGTATGGTCGCCACACGGCGGAAGTTGTTGCTTGCGGGTGACCCACAAACTCGGTTCGCATTCAGCTTTGTGGATGAGTCCTCGAGGCATAGCATCCCCGTGGGTCTGGACTTGGCAGCTTTTGGGGCACAGTGCATGTTTTGTGGGGATGCCGGTCAACTGCGCCCATACAGTGCCATCACTCTTCTTGCAGCTGCAGCCGCAGCGAAAGCAGCTGCAGCGGAAGGGGATAAAAAGGGGAAAGGGGCCAAGGTGACGGATAAACATATTGCATGGCCGCAGTCCGAGCATTTTGCTAACCTCAATGTGCACCTTGACCAGGGACCAAGGATGCAATATGGTGACTCGCAGCGCTTCGCCACAAGTAGTGTGTTGCAGTTTGTCCTGTACCGTACAAGGTGTACTGCGTGTGTCCTAACCCAGCAGTTCCGCATGGACGTGCCTTTGGCAACGGTGGTGCGTGGGCTGTTCACGGGGGGGTCCTTGGGCTGGTACCCCGCCTCGGCCCCAGCATTACCCCCCCCGGTGTTGGGAGGGCAACGCATCCGCATAGTCAGCACAGACGATCCTGAGTGGAGATCGGAGCTGACACGGTATGGGATGTCGGACGCCCGGGTGCGGTTGCTGAGAAGGGAGGTTGGCAGAGCATGGGAGAGCCTTGTCATGGACGAGGCCATGCGCAATCAGGGGAACACGAGCAGGGACGAGGCCTTGCTCGTGTTGCACTTTTTGGAGCATGCACACAATGCAAATGTGTACCCCCCCAAGTCAGTGGCAATCGTCACCACACAGTATGCGCAGATGCTATGGCTGCAGCACTGTGTGCGGGAGGCAGGGCGCCAGATGCATGGGGACCAGGCATATGAGTGTGTGCAGATGATCGCCACCCTGGACCGGTACCAGGGTCTGCAGGCTCCGGTTGTCCTTGCCTCCCTGGTGTCCTCGGAGCCGGGGATCATGAAGGACGTGGTGCGGGCAAACACACTAACCAGCAGGGCCCGATCCGAGCTGCATCTTTTCGGGGCTATTCTCGGTTGGGAGGAGTCCCCCCTCACTGCGGGTTGGTTGAGTGGGCTGAGGGTGATGGCTGCCGAACTGCAGAATTTCCCTTCCCCAGCCGACGTACAGAAGGTGCACCTCCCGCGGGTTATGTACCAACAGCCCACCCTTGCCAAAAAAGAGGTGGGCGTCATCTACAAGTTCAAGGGGGGGTGGTTGGGGGTGGTGGGGCAGTGGCTTTGGAAACCGTGGAGGAAGCATGCCAAAGCCTTTGACCCCTGGGGAATCTCCCCCCCCCCAGAGTGACCAATTGTTGGACTGGGAGCGGATCATGGCCAACAAGAGGGTTGGGACACTGGAGATGCGGGTGCGCCTGGAAGCGGGGGACGTAGAACCAAAGCACCTCGGGGTGACCGTCCCCGATTTCACGGAGTGGGCATTGCCCTACATCCTCCTCAGGGATGAGGACACAGGTTGGGCAGGGTGGCATGCCATTGAGGGGTTGGAGAGAGTGTGCCACACACAGGATTTGGCGGACCACGAGCAAAGGCCGGTGCAGTTTCTGCTGATCAAGCCCTTCCGCGAGGCCCAAACCTATTCCCAGCCCCCCCGGTCATCTGGCTACCGCACTGTGTCTCTGCCTGTGTGGCAGGATGCCTACAAGCACGTGGACATGGTAGGCTTCCTGGGCGATGACTTCTGCACACCCTTGGGGGTGTATGTGGCGTCTTTGCTCCATGGGGTGAGAGAGTGTGAGGGGGGTCACGATGTGTGTGCCCCACATGCTGTTCACCGTGGACATGCCCAGCACTGTGGTTGGAAGCCATTGCCGGATCGTGTGAAGCGGTATGTCCTTGGCATGGTCGCACCGGCAGAGAAGCCTACATTTTCACCTGGCATCCCTCTTTCGGTTCGGAAGTCATGACATGACCCTGGCTCTGTGGAACATTGGACAGCCTAACCCTAACCCTACCCCTAACCCTAACCCTAACCCTAACCCTAACCCTAACCCTAACCCTAACCCTAACCAAGTGTGGCGCATGTGGAGGTGTGCGTGGGACATCGGACGTTGAGAATGGATGGTACATGGAACGTCATGGGTTGCCGGCCACAATCTGAGGGTCTCTATTGTCCACCTCTTGTCTATGTGCAGTGTTTGCTTCCGTGCTTCAGGGTGTCATGAACCAAGTCAGGGGCTCTACAGAAACCCCCCCCCCCCGTGCCCCGCTTCCTGACATACCCAGGGTCCCCATGAGGTGACCCAAGTTGGTGTGATGTCCTTGCCTTGGCGCAACGACTTGCACCCCTAGAACATAGACTTTGGATGGTACATGGAACGTCATGGGTTGCCGGCCACAATCTGAGGGTCTCTATTGTCCGCCCCTCGTCTAGGTGCAGTGTTTGCTTCCGTGCTTCAGGGTGTCATGAACCAAGTCAGGGGCTCTACAGAAAATTTATGCCTCTCCGTGAATTATTTGACCCCTCCGTGAATTTTTTATGCCTCTCCGTGAATTATTTGACCCCTCCGTGAATTTTTTGCCCCCCTCCGTGAATTATTTGATCCCTCCGTGAATTATTTATGCCTCTCCGTGAATTATTTCACCCCTCCGTGAATTATTTATGCCTCTCCGTGAATTATTTGACCCCTCCGTGAATTATTTATGCCCCTCCGTGAATTATTTGACCCCTCCGTGAATTATTTATGCCTCTCCGTGAATTATTTCACCCCTCCGTGAATTATTTATGCCTCTCCGTGAATTATTTCACCCCTCCGTGAATTATTTATGCCTCTCCGTGAATTATTTCACCCCTCCGTGAATTATTTACCCCCCTCCGTGAATTATTTGACCCCTCCGTGAATTATTTACCCCCCTCCGTGAATTATTTCACCCCTCCGTGAATTATTCATGCCTCTCCGTGAATTATTTCACCCCTCCGTGAATTATTTCTGCCTCTCCGTGAATTATTTCACCCCTCCGTGAATTATTTATGCCTCTCCGTGAACTATTTGACCCCTCCGTGAATTATTTATGCCTCTCCGTGAATTATTTCACCCCTCCGTGAATTATTTACCCCCCTCCGTGAATTATTTGACCCCTCCGTGAACTATTTGTGCGTCTCCGTGAATTATTTGACCCCTCCGTGAATTATTTATGCCTCTCCGTGAATTATTTGACCCCTCCGTGAATTATTTCTGCCTCTCCCCGAATTATTTCACCCCTCTGTGAATTATTTACCCCCCTCCGTGAATTTTTTGACCCCTCCGTGAATTATTTATGCCTCTCCGTGAATTATTTCACCCCTCCGTGAATTATTTATGCCTCTCCGTGAATTATCTGACCCCTCCGTGAATTATTTATGCCTCTCCGTGAATTATTTCACCCCTCCGTGAATTATTTACCCCCCTCCGTGAATTTATTTGACCTCTCCGTGAATTATTTACCCCCCTCCGTGAATTATTTCACCCCTCCGTGAATTATTTACCCCCCTCCGTGAATTATTTGACCCCTCCGTGAATTATTTACCCCCCTCCGTGAATTATTTCACCCCTCCGTGAATTATTTATGCCTCTCCGTGAATTTTTTCACCCCTCCGTGAATTATTTATGCCTCTCCGTGAATTATTTGACCCCTCCGTGAATTATTTATGCCCCTCCGTGAATTATTTATGCCTCTCCGTGAATTATTTGACCCCTCCGTGAATTATTTATGCCTCTCCGTGAATTATTTCACCCCTCCGTGAATTATTTATGCCTCTCCGTGAATTATTTGACCCCTCCGTGAATTATTTACCCCCCTCCGTGAATTATTTCACCCCTCCGTGAATTATTTATGCCTCTCCGTGAATTATTTGACCCCTCCGTGAATTATTTATGCCCCTCCGTGAATTATTTGACCCCTCCGTGAATTATTTACCCCCCTCCGTGAATTATTTCACCCCTCCGTGAATTATTTCTGCCTCTCCGTGAATTATTTCAGCCCTCCGTGAATTATTTATGCCTCTCCGTGAATTATTTGACCCCTCCGTGAATTATTTATGCCTCTCCGTGAATTATTTCACCCCTCCGTGAATTATTTACCCCCCTCCGTGAATTATTTGACCCCTCCGCGAATTATTTATGCCTCTCGGTGAATTATTTCACCCCTCCGTGAATTATTTATGCCTCTCCGTGAATTATTTGACCCCTCCGTGAATTATTTATGCCTCTCCGTGAATTATTTCACCCCTCCGTGAATTATTTACCCCCCTCTGTGAATTATTTGACCCCTCCGTGAATTATTTACCCCCCTCCGTGAATTATTTCACCCCTCCGTGAATTATTTATGCCTCTCCGTGAATTATTTCACCCCTCCGTGAATTATTTATGCCTCTCCGTGAATTATTTGACCCCTCCGTGAATTATTTATGCCTCTCCGTGAATTATTTCACCCCTCCGTGAATTATTTACCCCCCTCCGTGAATTATTTGACCCCTCCGTGAATTATTTATGCCTCTCCGTGAATTCTTTCACCCCTCCGTGAATTATTTACCCCCCTCCGTGAATTATTTCACCCCTCCGTGAATTATTTATGCCTCTCCGTGAATTATTTGACCCCTCCGTGAATTCTTTACCCCCCTCCGTGAATTATTTCACCCCTCCGTGAATTATTTCTGCCTCTCCGTGAATTATTTCACACCTCCGTGAATTTTTTATGCCTCTCCGTGAATTATTTGACCCCTCCGTGAATTATTTACCCCCCTCCGTGAATTATTTCACCCCTCCGTGAATTATTTATGCCTCTCCGTGAATTATTTCACCCCTCCGTGAATTATTTATGCCTCTCCGTGAATTATTTGACCCCTCCGTGAATTATTTATGCCTCTCCGTGATTTATTTCACCCCTCCGTGAATTCTTTACCCCCCTCCGTGAATTTTTTGACCCCTCCGTGAATTATTTACCCCCCTCCGTGAATTATTTCACCCCTCCGTGAATTATTTATGCCTCTCCGTGAATTATTTCACCCCTCCGTGAATTATTTATGCCTCTCCGTGAATTATTTGACCCCTCCGTGAATTATTTACCCCCCTCCGTGAATTATTTCACCCCTCCGTGAATTATTTACCCCCCTCCGTGAATTATTTCACCCCTCCGTGAATTATTTACCCCCCTCCGTGAATTATTTGACCCCTCCGTGAATTATTTACCCCCCTCCGTGAATTATTTCACCCCTCCGTGAATTATTTATGCCTCTCCGTGAATTATTTCACCCCTCCGTGAATTATTTATGCCTCTCCGTGAATTATTTGACCCCTCCGTTAATTTTTTACCCCCCTCCGTGAATTTTTTCACCCCTCCGTGAATTATTCATGCCTCTCCGTGAATTATTTGACCCCTCCGTGAATTTTTACCCCCCTCCGTGAATTATTTGACCCCTCCGTGAATTATTTATGCCTCTCCGTGAATTCTTTCACCCCTCCGTGAATTGTTTATGCCTCTCCGTGAATTATTTGACCCCTCCGTGAATTTTTTATGCCTCTCCGTGAATTATTTCACTCCTCCATGAATTATTTACCCCCCTCCGTGAATTATTTGACCCCTCTGTGAATTATTTATGCCTCTCCGTGAATTATTTCACCCCTCCGTGAATTATTTATGCCTCTCCGTGAATTATTTGACCCCTCCGTGAATAATTTATGCCTCTCCGTGAATTATTTCACCCCTCCGTGAATTATTTACCCCCCTCCGTGAATTATTTGACCCCTCCGTGAATTATTTATGCCTCTCCGTGAATTATTCCACCCCTCCGTGAATTATTTACCCCCCTCCGTGAATTATTTCACCCCTCCGTGAATTATTTATGCCTCTCCGTGAATTATTTGACCCCTCCGTGAATTATTTACCCCCCTCCGTGAATTATTTCACCCCTCCGTGAATTATTTCTGCCTCTCCGTGAATTATTTCACACCTCCGTGAATTATTTATGCCTCTCCGTGAATTATTTGACCCCTCCGTGAATTATTTACCTTCCTCCGTGAATTATTTCACCCCTCCGTGAATTATTTCTGCCTCTCCGTGAATTATTTCACCCCTCCGTGAATTATTTATGCCTCTCCGTGAATTATTTGACCCCTCCGTGAATTATGTATGCCTCTCCGTGAATTATTTCACCCCTCCGTGAATTATTTACCCCCCTCCGTGAATTGTTTGACCCCTCCGTGAATTATTTACCCCCCTCCGTGAATTGTTTCACCCCTCCGTGAATTATTTACCCCCCTCCGTGAATTATTTGACCCCTCCGTGAATTATTTACCCCCCTCCGTGAATTATTTCACCCCTCCGTGAATTATTTATGCCTCTCCGTGAATTATTTGACCCCTCCGTGAATTATTTATGCCTCTCCGTGAATTATTTCACCCCTCCGTGAATTATTTACCCCCCTCTGTGAATTATTTGACCCCTCCGTGAATTATTTACCCCCCTCCGTGAATTATTTCACCCCTCCGTGAATTATTTATGCCTCTCCGTGAATTATTTCACCCCTCCGTGAATTATTTATGCCTCTCCGTGAATTATTTGACCCCTCCGTGAATTATTTATGCCTCTCCGTGAATTATTTCACCCCTCCGTGAATTATTTACCCCCCTCCGTGAATTATTTGACCCCTCCGTGAATTATTTATGCCTCTCCGTGAATTCTTTCACCCCTCCGTGAATTATTTACCCCCCTCCGTGAATTATTTCACCCCTCCGTGAATTATTTATGCCTCTCCGTGAATTATTTGACCCCTCCGTGAATTCTTTACCCCCCTCCGTGAATTATTTCACCCCTCCGTGAATTATTTCTGCCTCTCCGTGAATTATTTCACACCTCCGTGAATTTTTTATGCCTCTCCGTGAATTATTTGACCCCTCCGTGAATTATTTACCCCCCTCCGTGAATTATTTCACCCCTCCGTGAATTATTTATGCCTCTCCGTGAATTATTTCACCCCTCCGTGAATTATTTATGCCTCTCCGTGAATTATTTGACCCCTCCGTGAATTATTTATGCCTCTCCGTGATTTATTTCACCCCTCCGTGAATTCTTTACCCCCCTCCGTGAATTTTTTGACCCCTCCGTGAATTATTTACCCCCCTCCGTGAATTATTTCACCCCTCCGTGAATTATTTATGCCTCTCCGTGAATTATTTCACCCCTCCGTGAATTATTTATGCCTCTCCGTGAATTATTTGACCCCTCCGTGAATTATTTACCCCCCTCCGTGAATTCTTTCACCCCTCCGTGAATTATTTACCCCCCTCCGTGAATTATTTCACCCCTCCGTGAATTATTTACCCCCCTCCGTGAATTATTTGACCCCTCCGTGAATTATTTACCCCCCTCCGTGAATTATTTCACCCCTCCGTGAATTATTTATGCCTCTCCGTGAATTATTTCACCCCTCCGTGAATTATTTATGCCTCTCCGTGAATTATTTGACCCCTCCGTTAATTTTTTACCCCCCTCCGTGAATTTTTTCACCCCTCCGTGAATTATTCATGCCTCTCCGTGAATTATTTGACCCCTCCGTGAATTTTTACCCCCCTCCGTGAATTATTTGACCCCTCCGTGAATTATTTATGCCTCTCCGTGAATTCTTTCACCCCTCCGTGAATTGTTTATGCCTCTCCGTGAATTATTTGACCCCTCCGTGAATTTTTTATGCCTCTCCGTGAATTATTTCACTCCTCCATGAATTATTTACCCCCCTCCGTGAATTATTTGACCCCTCTGTGAATTATTTATGCCTCTCCGTGAATTATTTCACCCCTCCGTGAATTATTTATGCCTCTCCGTGAATTATTTGACCCCTCCGTGAATAATTTATGCCTCTCCGTGAATTATTTCACCCCTCCGTGAATTATTTACCCCCCTCCGTGAATTATTTGACCCCTCCGTGAATTATTTATGCCTCTCCGTGAATTATTCCACCCCTCCGTGAATTATTTACCCCCCTCCGTGAATTATTTCACCCCTCCGTGAATTATTTATGCCTCTCCGTGAATTATTTGACCCCTCCGTGAATTATTTACCCCCCTCCGTGAATTATTTCACCCCTCCGTGAATTATTTCTGCCTCTCCGTGAATTATTTCACACCTCCGTGAATTATTTATGCCTCTCCGTGAATTATTTGACCCCTCCGTGAATTATTTACCTTCCTCCGTGAATTATTTCACCCCTCCGTGAATTATTTCTGCCTCTCCGTGAATTATTTCACCCCTCCGTGAATTATTTATGCCTCTCCGTGAATTATTTGACCCCTCCGTGAATTATGTATGCCTCTCCGTGAATTATTTCACCCCTCCGTGAATTATTTACCCCCCTCCGTGAATCGTTTGACCCCTCCGTGAATTATTTACCCCCCTCCGTGAATTGTTTCACCCCTCCGTGAATTATTTACCCCCCTCCGTGAATTATTTCACCCCTCCGTGAATTATTTACCCCCCTCCGTGAATTATTTGACCCCTCCGTGAATTATTTACCCCCCTCCGTGAATTATTTCACCCCTCCGTGAATAATTTCTGCCTCTCCGTGAATTATTTCACCCCTCCGTGAATTATGTATGCCTCTCCGTGAATTATTTGACCCCTCCGTGACTTATTTATGCCCCTCCGTGAATTATCTATGCCTCTCCGTGAATTATTTGACCCCTCCGTGAATTATTTATGCCTCTCCGTGAATTATTTCACCCCTCCGTGAATTATTTATGCCTCACCGTGAATTATTTGACCCCTCCGTGAATTATTTACCCCCCTCCGTGAATTATTTCACCCCTCCGTGAATTATTTATGCCTCTCCGTGAATTATTTGACCCCTCCGTGAATTATTTACCCCCCTCCGTGAATTATTTCACCCCTCCGTGAATTATTTCTGCCTCTCCGTGAATTATTTGACCCCTCCGTGAATTATGTATGCCTCTCCGTGAATTATTTGACCCCTCCGTGAATTATTTATGCCTCTCCGTGAATTATTTGACCCCTCCGTGAATTATTTACCCCCCTCCGTGAATTATTTCACCCCTCCGTGAATTACTTCTGCCTCTCCGTGAATTATTTGACCCCTCCGTGAATTATTTATGCCTCTCCGTGAATTATTTGACCCCTCCGTGAATTATTTACCCCCCTCCGTGAATTATTTCACCCCTCCGTGAATTATTTCTCCCTCTCCGTGAATTATTTCACCCCTCCATGCATTATTTATGCCTCTCCGTGAATTATTTGACCCCTCCGTGAATTATTTATGCCTCTCCGTGAATTATTTCACCCCTCCGTGAATTTTTTACCCCCCTCCGTGAATTATTTGACCCCTCCGTGAATTATTTATGCCTCTCCGTGAATTTTTTCACCCCTCCGTGAATTATTTATGCCTCTCCGTGAATTATTTCACCCCTCCGTGAATTATTTCTGCCTCTCCGTGAATTATTTATGCCTCTCCGTGAATTATTTCACCCCTCCGTGAATTTTTTACCCCCCTCCATGAATTATTTGACCCCTCCGTGAATTATTTATGCCTCTCCTTGAATTATTTCACCCCTCCGTGAATTATTTACCCCCCTCTGTGAATTATTTGACCCCTCCCTGAATTATTTACCCCCCTCCGTGAATTATTTCACCCCTCCGTGAATTATTTATGCCTCTCCGTGAATTATTTCACCCCTCCGTGAATTATTTATGCCTCTCCGTGAATTATTTGACCCCTCCGTGAATTATTTATGCCTCTCCGTGAATTATTTCACCCCTCCGTGAAGTATTTACCCCCCTCCGTGAATTATTTGACCCCTCCGTGAATTATTTATGCCTCTCCGTGAATTATTTCACCCCTCCGTGAATTATTTACCCCCCTCCGTGAATTATTTCACCCCTCCGTGAATTATTTATGCCTCTCCGTGAATTATTTGACCCCTCCGTGAATTATTTACCCCCCTCCGTGAATTATTTCACCCCTCCGTGAATTATTTCTGCCTCTCCGTGAATTATTTCACACCTCCGTGAATTATTTATGCCTCTCCGTGAATTATTTGACCCCTCCGTGAATTATTTATGCCTCTCCGTGATTTATTTCACCCCTCCGTGAATTATTTCTGCCTCTCCGTGATTTATTTCACCCCTCCGTGAATTATTTATGCCTCTCCGTGAATTATTTGACTCCTCCGTGAATTATTTCTGCCTCTCCGTGAATTATTTCACCCCTCCGTGAATTATTTACCCCCCTCCGTGAATTATTTCACCCCTCCATGCATTATTTATGCCTCTCCGTGAATCATTTGACCCCTCCGTGAATTATTTATGCCTCTCCGTGAATTATTTCACCCCTCCGTGAATTTTTTACCGCCCTCCGTGAATTATTTGACCCCTCCGTGAATTATTTATGCCTCTCCGTGAATTTTTTCACCCCTCCGTGAATTATTTATGCCTCTCCGTGAATTATTTCACCCCTCCGTGAATTATTTCTGCCTCTCCGTGAATTATTTATGCCTCTCCGTGAATTATTTCACTCCTCCGTGAATTTTTTACCCCCCTCCGTGAATTATTTGACCCCTCCGTGAATTATTTATGCCTCTCTTTGAATTATTTCACCCCTCCCTGAATTATTTACCCCCCTCCGTGAATTATTTCACCCCTCCGTGAATTATTTATGCCTCTCCGTGAATTATTTGACCCCTCCGTTAATTATTTACCCCCCTCCGTGAATTATTTCACCCCTCCGTGAATTATTTCTGCCTCTCCGTGAATTATTTGACCCCTCCGTGAATTATGTATGCCTCTCCGTGAATTATTTGACCCCTCCGTGAATTATTTACCCCCCTCCGTGAGTTGTTTCACCCCTCCGTGAATTATTTCTGCCTCTCCGTGAATTATTTGACCCCTCCGTGAATTATTTACCCCCCTCCGTGAATTTTTTCACCCCTCCGTGAATTATTTATGCCTCTCCGTGAATTATTTCACCCCTCCGTGAATTATTTATGCCTCTCCGTGAATTCTTTGACCCCTCCGTGAATTATTTACCCCCCTCCGTGAATTATCTCACCCCTCCGTGAATTATTTATGCCTCTCCGTGAATTATTTCACCCCTCCGTGAATTATTCATGCCTCTCCGTGAATTATTTGACCCCTGCGTGAATTATTTATGCCTCTCCGTGAATTATTTCGCCCCTCCGTGAATTATTTACCCCCCTCCGTGAATTATTTGACCCCTCCGTGAATTATTTACCCCCCTCCGTGAATTATTTGACCCCTCCGTGAATTATTTACCCCCCTCCGTGAATTATTTCACCCCTCCGTGAATTATTTATGCCTCTCCGTGAATTATTTCACCCCTCCGTGAATTATTTATGCCTCTCCGTGAATTATTTGACCCCTCTGTGAATTATTTACCCCCCTCCGTGAATTATTTATGCCTCTCCGTGAATTATTTGACCCCTCCGTGAATTATTTACCCCCCTCCGTGAATTATTTCACCCCTCCGTGAATTATTTCTGCCTCTCCGTGAATTATTTGACCCCTCCGTGAATTATTTATGCCTCTCCGTGAATTATTTGACCCCTCCGTGAATTATTTACCCCCCTCCGTGAATTATTTCACCCCTCCGTGAATTATTTCTGCCTCTCCGTGAATTATTTCACCCCTCCATGCATTATTTATGCCTCTCCGTGAATTATTCGACCCCTCCGTGAATTATTTATGCCTCTCCGTGAATTATTTCACCCCTCCGTGAATTTTTTACCCCCCTCCGTGAATTATTTGACCCCTCCGTGAATTATTTATGCCTCTCCGTGAATTTTTTCACCCCTCCGTGAATTATTTATGCCTCTCCGTGAATTATTTCACCCCTCCGTGAATTATTTCTGCCTCTCCGTGAATTATTTATGCCTCTCCGTGAATTATTTCACCCCTCCGTGAATTTTTTACCCCCCTCCGTGAATTATTTGACCCCTCCGTGAATTATTTATGCCTCTCCTTGAATTATTTCACCCCTCCGTGAATTATTTACCCCCCTCTGTGAATTATTTGACCCCTCCCTGAATTATTTACCCCCCTCCGTGAATTATTTCACCCCTCCGTGAATTATTTATGCCTCTCCGTGAATTATTTCACCCCTCCGTGAATTATTTATGCCTCTCCGTGAATTATTTGACCCCTCCGTGAATTATTTATGCCTCTCCGTGAATTATTTCACCCCTCCGTGAAGTATTTACCCCCCTCCGTGAATTATTTGACCCCTCCGTGAATTATTTATGCCTCTCCGTGAATTATTTGACCCCTCCGTGAATTATTTACCCCCCTCCGTGAATTATTTCACCCCTCCGTTAATTATTTATGCCTCTCCGTGAATTATTTGACCCCTCCGTGAATTATTTACCCCCCTCCGTGAATTATTTCACCTCTCCGTGAATTATTTCTGCCTCTCCGTGAATTATTTCACACCTCCGTGAATTATTTATGCCTCCCCGTGAATTATTTGACCCCTCCGTGAATTATTTATGCCTCTCCGTGATTTATTTCACCCCTCCGTGAATTATTTCTGCCTCCCCGTGAATTATTTCACCCCTCCGTGAATTATTTATGCCTCTCCGTGAATTATTTGACCCCTCCGTGAATTATTTACCCCCCTCCGTGAATTATTTCACCCCTCCATGCATTATTTATGCCTCTCCGTGAATTATTTGACCCCTCCGTGAATTATTTATGCCTCTCCGTGAATTATTTCACCCCTCCGTGAATTTTTTACCGCCCTCCGTGAATTTTTTGACCCCTCCGTGAATTATTTATGCCTCTCCGTGAATTATTTCACCCCTCCGTGAATTATTTATGCCTCTCCGTGAATTATTTCACCCCTCCGTGAATTATTTCTGCCTCTCCGTGAATTATTTATGCCTCTCCGTGAATTATTTCACCCCTCCGTGAATTTTTTACCCCCCTCCGTGAATTATTTGACCCCTCCGTGAATTATTTATGCCTTTCCTTGAATTATTTCACCCCTCCGTGAATTATTTACCCCCCTCTGTGAATTTTTTGACCCCTCCCTGAATTTTTTACCCCCCTCCGTGAATTATTTCACCCCTCCGTGAATTATTTATGCCTCTCCGTGAATTATTTCACCCCTCCGTGAATTATTTATGCCTCTCCGTGAATTATTTGACCCCTCCGTGAATTATTTATGCCTCTCCGTGAATTATTTCACCCCTCCGTGAATTATTTACCCCCCTCCGTGAATTATTTGACCCCTCCGTGAATTACTTATGCCTCTCCGTGAATTATTTGACCCCTCCGTGAATTATTTACCCCCCTCCGTGAATTATTTCACCCCTCCGTGAATTATTTCTGCCTCTCCGTGAATTATTTCACACCTCCGTGAATTATTTATGCCTCTCCGTGAATTATTTGACCCCTCCGTGAATTATTTATGCCTCTCCGTGATTTATTTCACCCCTCCGTGAATTATTTCTGCCCCTCCGTGAATTATTTCACCCCTCCGTGAATTATTTATGCCTCTCCGTGAATTAATTGACCCCTCCGTGAATTATTTATGCCCTTCCGTGAATTATTTCACCCCTCCGTGAATTATTTACCCCCCTCCGTGAATTTTTTGACCCCTCCGTGAATTATTTACCCCCCTCCGTGAATGATTTCACCCCTCCGTGAATTATTTATGCCTCTCCGTGAATTATTTCACCCCTCCGTGAATTATTTATGCCTCTCCGTGAATTATTTGACCCCTCCGTGAATTATTTATGCCTCTCCGTGAATTATTTCACCCCTCCGTGAATTATTTACCCCCCTCCGTGAATTGTTTGACCCCTCCGTGAATTATTTACCCCCCTCCGTGAATTATTTACCCCCCTCCGTGAATTATTTCACCCCTCCGTGAATTATTTACCCCCCTCCGTGAATTATTTGACCCCTCCGTGAATTTTTTACCCCCCTCCGTGAATTATCTCACCCCTGCGTGAATTATTTATGCCTCTCCGTGAATTTTTTCACCCCTCCGTGAATTATTTATGCCTGTTTTGGGCGTTTTTTGGCACCCTCCGGATCATTATCTTGGGCAAAGGGTAGGCACGGGCACAAATCATTGCTTGCCTAGCCTCACAGGGCATTAGGGACAAACTTGATCAATTTGAAATCTCGTGACACCACAAGGAGATCATCGAAATGACTGTTTATGGCCCAAAAGTGGCAAAACTGGGCAAATATGGTCGTATTTTGGGTTTATCTGGACATCCGGTAAACCAATCGACGTGATTTCAATACAGCAACTAGATAACGTCGTATGTTACCGATTGCGCTATCTAAATCGGGGCAGATGCGCACAGATTTGGCACAAATCACCAAAAGCTCGGCAAATTCGGGTTGCGGCGGGCCGTAAATCGCGATCGCGGCAGTTTTTGGACGGTTCAGTTACGGGATTTCGGTACCTCATAAAATCCTAGGTGAGCCCCGGGCGCCCCCAGCGACCTCCGTGAATTATTTATGCCCCTCCGTGAATTATTTATGCCTCTCCGTGAATCATTTGACCCCTCCGTGAATTATTTATGCCTCTCCGTGAATTTTTTCACCCCTCCGTGAATTATTTATGCCCCTCCGTGAATTATTTGATTCCTCCGTGAATTATTTACCCCCCTCCGTGAATTTTTTCACCCCTCCGTGAATTATTTATGCCTCTCCGTGAATTATTTGACCCCTCCGTGAATTATTTACCCCCCTCCGTGAATTATTTCACCCCTCCGTGAATTATTTCTGCCTCTCCGTGAATTATTTGATTCCTCCGTGAATTATTTATGCCTCTCCGTGAATTATTTGACCCCTCCGTGAATTATTTACCCCCCTCTGTGAATTATTTCACCCCTCCGTGAATTATTTCTGCCTCTCCGTGAATTTTTTCACCCCTCCGTGAACTATTTATGCCTCTCCGTGAATTCTTTGACCCCTCCGTGAATAATTTATGCCTCTCCGTGAATTATTTCACCCCTCCGTGAATTATTTACCCCCCTCCGTGAATTTTTTGACCCCTCCGTGAATTATTTATGCCTCTCCGTGAATTATTTCACCCCTCCGTGAATTATTTATGCCTCTTTGTGAATTATTTGACCCCCCCGTGAATTATTTATGCCTCTCGGTGAATTATTTGACCCCTCCGTGAATTATTTACCCCCTCCGTGAATTATTTGACCCCTCCGTGAATTATTTACCCCCCTCCGTGAATTATTTCACCCCTCCGTGAATTATTTATGCCTCTCCGTGAATTATTTCACCCCTCCGTGAATTATTTATGCCTCTCCGTGAATTATTTGACCCCTCCGTGAATTATTCATGCCTCTCCGTGAATTATTTCACCCCTCCGTGAATTATTTACCCCCCTCCGTGAATTATTTGACCCCTCCGTGAATTATTTATGCCTCTCCGTGAATTTTTTCACCCCTCCGTGAATTAGTTACCCCCCTCCGTGAATTATTTCACCCCTCCGTGAATTATTTATGCCTCTCTGTGAATTATTTGACCCCTCCGTGAATTATTTATGCCTCTCCGTGAATTATTTCACACCTCCGTGAATTATTTATGCCTCTCCGTGAATTATTTGACCCCTCCGTGACTCATTTACCCCCCTCCGTGAATTATTTCACCCCTCCGTGAATTATTTCTGCCTCTCCGTGAATTATTTCACCCCTCCGTGAATTATTTATGCCTCTCCGTGAATTATTTGACCCCTCCGTGAATTATTTATGCCTCTCCGTGAATTTTTTCACCTCTCGGTGAATTATTTACCCCCTTCCGTGAATTATTTGACCCCTCCGTGAATTATTTATGCCTCTCCGTGAATTATTTCACCCCTCCGTGAATTATTTATGCCTCTCCGTGAATTATTTGACCCCTCCGTGAATTATTTATGCCCTTCCGTGAATTATTTCACCCCTCCGTGAATTATTTACCCCCCTCCGTGAATTATTTACCCCCCACCGTGAATTATTTGACCCCTCCGTGAATTATTTACCCCCCTCCGTGAATTATTTCACCCCTCCGTGAATTATTTATGCCTCTCCGTGAATTATTTCACCCCTCCGTGAATTATTTATGCCTCTCCGTGAATTATTTGACCCCTCCGTGAATTATTTATGCCCTTCCGTGAATTATTTCACCCCTCCGTGAATTATTTACCCCCCTCCGTGAATTATTTCACCCCTCCGTGAATTATTTATGCCTCTCCGTGAATTTTTTCACCCCTCCGTGAATTATTTATGCCTCTCCGTGAATTATTTCACCCCTCCGTGAATTATTTATGCCTCTCCGTGAATTCTTTGACCCCTCCGTGAATTATTTATGCCCTTCCGTGAATATTTCACCCCTCCGTGAATTATTTACCCCCCTCCGTGAATTATTTACCCCCCTCCGTGAATTTTTTGACCCCTCCGTGAATTATTTACCCCCCTCCGTGAATTATTTCACCCCTCCGTGAATTATTTATGCCTCTCCGTGAATTATTTCACCCCTCCGTGAATTATTTATGCCTCTCCGTGAATTATTTGACCCCTCCGTGAATTATTTATGCCTCTCCGTGGATTATTTCACCCCTCCGTGAATTATTTACCCCCCTCCGTGAATTATTTGACCCCTCCGTGAATTATTTATGCCTCTCCGTGAATTATTTCACCCCTCCGTGAATTATTTATGCCTCTCCGTGAATTATTTGACCCCTCCGTGAATTATTTACCCCCCTCCGTGAATTATTTCACCCCTCCGTGAATTTTTTCTGCCTCTCCGTGAATTATTTCACACCTCCGTGAATTGTTTATGCCTCTCCGTGAATTATTTGACCCCTCCGTGAATTATTTACCCCCCTCCGTGAATTATTTCACCCCTCCGTGAATTATTTCTGCCTCTCCGTGAATTATTTCACCCCTCCATGAATTATTTATGCCTCTCCGTGAATTATTTGACCCCTCCGTGAATTATTTATGCCTCTCCGTGAATTATTTCACCCCTCCGTGAATTATCTACCCCCTTCCGTGAATTATTTGACCCCTCCGTGAATTATTTATGCCTCTCCGTGAATTATTTCACCCCTCCGTGATCTATTTATGCCTCTCCGTGAATTATTTGACCCCTGCCTGAATTATTTATGCCCTTCCGTGAATTATTTCACCCCTCCGTGAATTATTTACCCCCCTCCGTGAATTATTTGACCCTCCGTGAATTATTTATGCCTCTCGGTGAATTATTTGACCCCTCCGTGAATTATTTATGCCTCTCCGTGAATTATTTCACCCCTCCGTGAATTATTTATGCCTCTCCGTGAATTATTTGACCCCTCCGTGAATTATTTATGCCCTTCCGTGAATTATTTGAGGCCTCCGTGAAATATTTCACCCCTCTTCGTGCAGACTTTGTTACGACCTTTCTGCCACTAACTTCACTAGTCAGGTGAAGAAGTTGTCTGTGGTCTTGACCATAGCGTCTACGACCCAGATACCTGTACCTCACCTGTGCTAGCCTCTGAGCTGGAGGAGTTGCCCCTCGGTCTCCGGCCGCAGCGCCTCAACCAGGGGCATCCCGCATCCCCCAACCCACCTACTGCTTGCCCTTGAGGCACAGAAGTTGGCCCTTGGTCCCTGGCCACAGCGCCGCGACCACGGTCATTAGCCGTCCCCCCACCCACACACTGCAAGCCACCGAGCCGCAGGAGTTGGCCATTGGTCCTTGGCCGCCGCGCCTCGACCTCGGTCGTCGTCCATACCCCACCACAACCACTGCAGGCCGCCGAGCCGCAGGAGTTCGCCCTTGGTCCTTGGCCGCCGCGCCTCGACCTCGGTCGTCGTCCATACCCCACCACAACCACTGCAGGCCGCCGAGCCGCAGGAGTTCGCCCTTGGTCCTTGGCCGCCGCGCCTCGACCTCGGTCGTCGTCCATCCCTCACCCCTCCCCAGCTACTGCTAGCCCTTGAGGCGCAGAAGTCTGCCCTTGGTCCCCGGCCGTTGCGCCTCGACCAGGGTCTACGTTCATACCACGCGGTGGCATCAAGTGGGCCCGCGAAGGAACCCAAGGAGGAAGCAGCCTACCACTTCGAGTATCGGGGTCCGGGACCAGATTGTCCTCCTGAGTTGTGGTCACCAACAAGTGCCCATCGAACTGCACCTTGTGGACCACGCAAGAGGCCACAACCTTTAACCGTGCTAAGGCAGCCTCCTACAAATGGCCCAACATCCTGAATGGCCCCCATGGGACACAATGGAAGCTGCCCAGATGAAAATGGGATTCCGTCTAGCCCTCGGCGAGGTAGGGTGGCATGCCCCACCAGAAGAGGAGGCCATCTATTACAGGAATTTGGCAATGTACATGGAGACATGTTCCCTTGATGTCGTCCATACCCATGGACTTGCAGCACTGTGCCGCCTGATGTACAGCCAAGAGGGCAGTCCAAAGTGCACGCGGGAGGATGGAGGTGTTGTTGTGGAGTACCAGAAGGTAGCCTCAGGCCTCTGGGACCGGATAAAAAAGTATGAGGAAGACCGTGGGAAAGTGGGGAGTCGACGAGGGTCCATTGGTGGACACCCCATGAGCGTTAGCAAAGTTGCTTGGCTAGAGGCATGGAATGACATTGTGTATGCCTTGCCACTTGTGGACTCATGGCCTTTCTGGAGAGGGGAGACCAAGTACCCCACACCCACTGTGGAGAGGATGTATGTGGAGAAAGTACGGAGAGTACCCTTGGGCAGGATGCAGTACTTTTGGCCACAGGCAGCAAGTGCAGCACGGCCATTCACAAGTGATTTGGTGGCATCTGTGAGCCGCCGGAACTCACTGTTGCCGGCCAACGGGGAGGGATCGAAAGCACAGGGGACCCCAGGATCCGGGGGTGGTCGACAAAGAGTGTCAGCGCCAGTCGGTGGCACAGGTCCCCGTGGCTAGGGGACCCCTGGATCCGGGGGTAGTCGACTGAGCTCCCTGTTGCCCGAAAGCTCAACGTCCACTTGCAGTCCCGGACCTCAACCCTGCATCCCACCCAATCCAGCACCTATGACGGTGCGGCTGACGAGACAGCAACAGTTCGACCAAGCACTGATGACAACGTGCCATGGCATTGCCCGGTGTGTCCGCATTGGGATGCAAGGCTTGGGGGAGCAACGGCGGGAGCCCCTGTCAGAGGAGAGCCTGGTGGCTGCCTATACGGTGGGACGCCACTTTGCAGAGTCCATGCGGATTCCCATGCAAGAGAGTAGCGATGTGATACTGAGGTGCACCCCTTTCAGCCCCGAGGTACCCCGCAACCACTTGGGATACCTGCATGCTGGTGTCCGTGTGGTGAATAATGCATGGACTGATGATGCAAGGGAGGAGGCCATGGAACTTCTATTGGAAGCCATGGCAGACGCTGGGGTGCAACCCCCCCCCCCCAGGACCCCCGACACCTGACCAAGATCCCCCCAGAGGCGATCCAAGCCAGTCCGACGTCCCAGCCTGTGCGCTGCGACTCGGATCCCAAGATGCATCTGTCGGTGTCCCTGATGACAATGGTACCCCCAACGATGCATGTGCTATGCACCTGGAAGGGGGCACAAAGGAGGCCATAGGCACAGCTGGCACCCTTGGTGAGGCACAGCAACCCCCCCCCACCCCCCCCTGCCTCCACTCCTATGACTGCTGACCAGGATCCCCGCAGAGGTGATCCAAGTGCGTCCAACGTCCCAGCCTGTGCGCTGCGATGTGGACCCCCAGGTGCACCCGAAGTTGCAGGTGGTGTGCATGCCGACAATGAGAACCAGGGCCGAGAGGTAATGGAGAACATAGGGCCAGGTGCTGCAGAAGAATGCCTCACCCCACACCCCGGTTGCGGTGCTGAGTCACTCTCTGATCAGGGATCCCCTGTGCCCCTAGCACAGCGCCCACCACAGGTTTCATTGAGTGGGCAAGATAGTGAAATGGCATCCCCAGATATGGATAGCAGTATGGGGACGGCATGCACTGTCGTGGCACCTAGTCAGTCCAGCACGGTTGGCTCAGAGCCATGTAACAGCCCCCCCTCAGGCAAGAAAGCAATGCCTAGGGATCCCAACCCCATGCCTGCTGCAAAGCGTGTGCAGCTAGGGGCGGATGGGGCCGCAGCAATTGACTGTGACAATCCTAACCAGAAGGTTGAGGAGGATAAAATCAAGGGGCCTGCCAGTAGGGAGCTGCCTACCATCCGGCAACTGAAGTTACGGTTGGCACGTGATGAGTATGTCGCCGGTGCATGTTTTTTTTATGGAACTGCCCTCAGCCTCCATGCGCTCCGCAGCGAGACCCCCTTAACTAGAGTGGACCTCCGAGTCCACGCAACCACAATGTACAGGGAACGGTGTGGGATAGAGGTTAAGGAGAGTGCTCTAAGTGTTTGTAGGGCCCTGGAAGCGAATAAATGGGAAGGGAAGCCCTGGGGGGGAAAGCCCGACCATTTTCGACATCTCGCCCACCACATCGATGGGAAGGTTGTGTTGTTGCGTACAAACACACACAAAATAATGGATTCAAGGTTTGGCCCGGACACTGCTGTGAGGTCTGCTGCAGTTTGGAGTCCGGGTATGGGAGAGGCCAAAGTGTACCATACGATCCAGGAGATGGAGGAAGCCTGTGAACAGGCATGCGTGATCGTCGTTGGTGAGGCCGAACGTGATGGGCTGCGGCCGGGAGGACATTACTGGGGCGCCAGCTACGACCGCTCGTTGCAGGTAGCACCTTTGTGTGTCTTGCATGGCATAATGGGGACACTGCTGTACACTAGAGAGACGTTAGGGCAGTTATCCTTGCGAGGGTTGCAATTGGGTGTCGGTCGGAGCAAAGGACATACAGCGAAAGGGGATTGTCGCCGGTCGCGGCTTGTGCAACGGACACAGGAGCATGGCCCCCTTGTGATGATGGTGAACCACATTGCAAGGAAGTTGGTACCAAAGTGGTTCACATGGACTACAATACAGCTGTCATGCAATGAGACGACAACTCCCCATCAACATCGTTTTGATAGTACCCCGTGGTCAGTAGTGTTCTCCACGGGGCGGCACGTGGGTGGTGAGATCTGGGTGGAAGAGGGAGGCGTTGGCAGTGGTCCACATGGCACACCAGGGAGAAGGCAGTGCCCAGATGGCATTAGCCGTCCGGGGCATAGGTACCGTGTCGATAGGCAACCTGTAGTGGTCCGCACTGGGGCATGGCATGCTACTTGCCCATGGAAGGGGGATAGGCGATTGGTGGTGCTTTACGGCCGTGGAGAGTGGCAGAGGTTGCTTGCTTCACACCGCAAGTTCTTGCAGCAACATGCCTTCCGCTTGCCTGCAGGTTAGTGGCGGTCCGCAAGGTGGAGCACGGCAACGGCCATGTGGCATGGCGAACCCCCCAAGTCACAATTGGTGTTGGCTTGGTACAACGTTGCAATGCCTCCTGTTAGCCTCTGGGGGACAGGAGGCCTTCCATGATGAGTGCCCAGATGATGTGGCGGTGTGGGCTACATGTTGGGGTGACATTATGGCAGGTATGACAGGTGCTGTGTACCGTCCACATGCCGTTGCGCGCCTGCTGGCGGATGAGAGACAGCCAACTGTTACTCTGTGCCAGTGTAGTGGTCGGTGTCAATGTGTCAGGAGGGCTCCCAATTTTGAGTGGATGCAGCAGTCCGAGATGGCTGAGTGTTGGAAGCACATGGTACCGAAACTGGTTCGTGCTGGTGTTCGTTCTCTGTCGGACTGCTCGTCTCATGAGCAATGGTGGCAGCGGTGCCCAGCGTGTGACGTGAAAGACCACCAGGCTGGAGGTGAGTTGGGAATGCCCGCCCAAGTCCTCCATGTTACTAACCAGGGCCAGAGCGTGCAGGTGCGAATGAGGGAGGGAATGAGGGGCCGTTCCTTGGGCCGCCCTTCAAACGCCCCCCCATGTGGCTGTGGGGGGGATCTCCAGGAGGCCATTGTACTATCATCACTAGTGTTCAACAAGTGGGCTCCACTCCATGTCCACAATCAACAGCTTCATAGCTTGACAGTGGATCATGAGTTTGTGGATATCAATGGGTACCATTCGTCCCTGCGGGCCATGGTGCTACATGTTGGACCAACTAGGGAGCAAGGGCACTTTATTGCTCACATTTTAGTTCGCGATGTGTGGTGGTTGTGTGATGATGCGTCCGTGAGCAGGGGACGGCCCCCAGCCACTTCACGAAAGGTGACATTCCTATTGTATGAGCGTACTCCCACGGAGATGGTGGGTCTGTCACAGGGCGGTTCACAAAGCAATCGTGGTGTACGTGATGGCCCCTCTCAGTCTGCAGCAACAACTGTCGACAGGCATGCCCGGAGCATGCCAAGTATCACCCCGTTGCGAGCCATGGCGCTGGCAACAGATGACCCAGAGTCTACCAACCACATTGGGGACGCACAACCCTCCCCCTCACAGTTTGCAACACCAACTGTCAACAGGCATGCCCCGAGCGTGCCAAGTAACACCTAGTTGCCAGCCATGGCGCTGCCAACGGGTGACCCCGGATATGCCACACATGTGGGGGATGTGCAGCCCACCCCCGAGTTTATTGAAGCTGTGGCAAAGCTTGTACAAAAGCAAAGGGTACGGGTGAAACAGCATCTGCAGGTCCGTGTGCAAGCCCACCAGGCTCATCTCCGGGCACGTCATGAGAAGGAGTGGGATGAGAGGCATGCAGGTCAGGGCATGTCACACCGGTCTGTTTCCGAGTCCATAGAACAGGATAGACCCCGATCTGCTGCATTGGCAGCAACGGGGAGCAATGCTTTTTCTGTGATGATGGGGGCAGCCCCCAGGCAACAAACAGCAGGGCCAAAGACAGTGCAAGCGTTTGTGGATGAGCATTGGCAGTTGCAGTTCACTGTTCAAGGGGGTGTAATGTGCATATGTTGTTCATGGGCTGCTGAAACGGATTGTCCTGGGGTGAAGCGGCCACCGAAGGCTGCTGCAGCCTTGGTGAATGGGACATATGGCATGGGCATGCCTATGATGATTGCTACACCAAAGGGATGGCGTAAAGATGTCCTGGAGGGTCACCTTGGTGTGTCACGTGGCACCACCAGCAGCCGCAAGAAAATTGATAATCTTGGCCGCCACCACTTGGCCGCTGAGGAGAGTTTCCGGGTGCATTGTGCAGAACGTTTTCGGGCACCGTGCCCCAGTGCATCTGCATCTGTATGTGCAGTCAATGTGGCAGAGAGGAGCACTGTGTTCATTAGGGGTGAGGGCGTGGACCTCGGTGTACCTATGAGCGATGCGGTGGCAGCCATTTTGTCGCGCTTGGTGGAGGTGTACATTGGCCTCTGCATGTGCACATCCATCCGTGCAATCAGTGAACGCATTCTTCTGCATTGTGCGTTTACCTCCGAACCGGGCCATCATGCCTCTCGGCGATGGATAGTTGAGAGGGCCATGGTCGCAATGCATGGCGCCATGCAAGATGGTGTGTCAGAGACCTTGCAAAGAGCATTGTTCATTGCCTTGTTATTGGATGGATCTGACCGGCAACGGCATCGCATCAATGAGTATGCCATCCTGCTCCTCTTTCTAGGCACTGGGCCGGGGGGAATGTGTGAGGTGTTGCTTGGTGTGGTGGATGTAGCTTCAGGGGAGGCACAAGAGGTGGCGGCACAGGTGGAGGCAGTGCTGCTGTCCTGGATGCCTGATCGTGCCTGGTGGGCTCAGAAGGTTGTGGCTTTTGCGGTGGATGGTGCCTCTAACCTTGGTGTGCGTGGTGCCACTGCAAGGCAACCTGTTGATGTGTCGGCAATGGAGCACAATGTGTTTGCCATGCTTGTGAAGTGGCTGTCCTTGCTAACCCCCTTGGGTGAGCCATGCCACGTGGTCCAGCGCAAGCTAGGCCTTGCCTTGGAGGCTGCCGGCCAAGTGCATGCTGACTACCTGGCAGCTGTGGGTCGCCAACGTGCATTGTACAACGGTGCGCGCCAGTGGAAGGACCTCGAGAGGTGTGTCCGAGAGAACACCAGACCAGATACACGCAGCGGGTTGCGTTTGATCCCTGCTAGTCACCGTATCCGGTGGTCCGAGGCAAATGCCCGTCGCAACAAGGTGTTCTTGGCCAATGTGCCATGGGTGCCGAGGCATTTGGATTCCAAAACGCACCTCACCACCAAGGAGGAGGATGTGTGGGAGGATTGCCATGATGCAGGTTTGCTGTCATGGGCAGTGGTATATGGGGACATACTACATGGTACGCGCAGCTTCAACAACGTTGCACAGTTGCATGCACCAACAGGTGCCCCCTTGACCAAGGCAACCGAAATGTTACAGGCACGGGTGGAAAAGGTGGCGAGGGAGGAGGGGCCAGGGTGGACTCAATTCAAAGAGCAAACTGTGACAGGTGCATGGCATGGCGTTGAATTGGTCCGGTTTGATGCCGATGGCCAGAGGTGCACAACCAGCCCCCCTTTTCCAGCCACAGAGGCACGGGCAGTCACAGACACACTGCTTGCTGGCATCAGGGAGGGACAGGGTACCATTGACCCCCGGGGTGTTCTTGAGTGTGTTGTGTTGCTTGACCACGGCCGTTGGCTCGCTTACCAGCGGCTGATCGAGCCACATTTGGAGCGGATCTGCTGAAGCAGTTCATGGGCACACACCATGCTGAACTGGCAGCTGCGCATGTTAATGCTGCTCGTGCATTGGAAGAGTGGGAATCCTTCAAGGAGCATGTCGTGCGGACCTTCGCCAAGACCCCCATGTCCCGGATGTGGGAGGCCTTGACGCCGGAGCGGGAGCATGTCCAATGGGTGAATGTTTGGCGTGTTTTGGCATTGCTGCGCACATATTGCCCTGCTGAGGCTGCTGTTTAGCGTGCCATTTCGTTGCGTGGGACGTTCACCAACAATATGCATGATATGGAGGACACACATGTCCTTAGCATGTGCATGGCTTTGCATTGTAATCTGCCACCTTTGCGGCAGTGGGCGAAGGGGCAGGGTGTGGAGGTAGCCAGCAAGCTGGCAGCCAATGCACGCTTCGATGTGCGTCCCCGGCATAGGGTTTCGCATCGCATTGATCCACGTACATCAGTGGAAGCGGCCATGTTGCAATGCCTAGAAGGGGAGGCTGCAGTGGCAGACGATGGTGACATTTTGCCATAATTTGGGGGGTCGGAAGTGCCACTGGCTTGTCAAGGCGCAACACGCAGACGCACTGACCGACAAGGCCCGTCTGAGCACACTGAGGGCACTTTGGTCGAACCAGATGGTAGTCCTGCTCAGCATGGTGGCAACCATGACTTCTTCACTTTCCGAAGGGGCATGGACTGTGCAATGTGCAGGCAATCTGTGCGCATCCGGTGCAACACATGTCTGGTTTGCCATACATGCTTCGTCAAGGATCCAAGACCGTGTGGTGAGGCAGTGGTGCAGGTTGTGGATGATGCAGCTGAGGCTGCTGAAAACAATAGTGAAGAGGAGGCAGTGGCACCACGGAAGTCCGACCCAAAGCGTGCCTTGGCCCGTGCACAGGCCAAGTTGGTATGTGCTGCAAAATCAGGCACATTGCGTGACTGGACACGCGCTCGCATCCGTGATTGCTTGGCAAGCATGGGTGTGAAGGTGCCAAATAGGCAGACCCGGGGAGAAGCCCGAGAACTTGCTATGCAAGAGTTGTTGCCTTTGCTAGCCCAGATGGACTGTGACTGGGTCCCCCCAACGGATCGTGTTACCCCTTCTGCTGCACCTCCCAGCAGCTCACAACCATGTTCCCAACTGCCGGTGGATGACATGGACGGACTCATTGATGAATGACACTGTTGGGGTTGCAGTGGTATTGTGCTTTTGCATGCCTGCTGTGCCAATCCCCATGTTCTCCTTCTCTGCAGGTCCATTGATACATTAGCAAGCATCAGTATGTAACGGTTTCCCAGTTCCCTTGGTTTTCCCTTTTCCCACATTTTCCCCAACGCCCCATTTTCCAAGAGGTATGGGTGTTTTTTTTTGGGGGGGGGGGGTACTTGTGCTACATTGTTCCCAGAATTGCCTTTTCCGCATTTTCAAACCCCGTTTTCCCCCCGACCCAACCCATCATTTTCTTGAACTGAATCGTTGTGTGTTTTGGGGGCGGGGCCTTGTATCAGACTTTTCCTAGTGTTCCCTTCTCCACATTTTCCATTCCAACCTATTTTCCCTGACGCACAATTTTCCTGAGGTGAAGTTCCTCTGTGTCTATGGGGGGTGGGGTATTGCACTTTTATCCCCATTTTCTTGTGAAGTTGCTATGTGTCTTGGGGGGGGAGTCTGCACTGTTATAACCATTTTCCTGATCTCAAGTTCCTGTGTGTGTTTGTGTGTGGGGGGGGGGGGGGGGCTGCACTTTTGCACTTTTATCAGACTTTTGCTTGGATGTGCTCTAGTGTGGGTCCGCAACACGACATGCCAAATCAGACTTCAGACTTCAGACTTTATACCCATAGGTGCGCTGCACCCCCATAGTCACATGGATGTCCTCCAAGGACACCCAAAGGGGCCCCCGGTGTCCCTTAGAGTTCGCGGGACGATGGAGCTTCCCAAAGAGCTTGGGTGTCCCGGGCTCGGTCCTCGGCGGACCTGGTGCCGGGCTCCGTGGGTGCGGACCTGGTGGCGGGCTGCGCGGATGCGGACCAGATGGTGGGCTCTACGCCGGCCTCTGGTGGTTTGGGGGTTGGGGCCTGGTTGGCGGCCTCATCTGCCTCTGTGGGGCGGGCTTCTTGTGTTGCTTCTCCCCCCCCTCTTGTGGCCTTTTGCCACTGCGCCGTGGCGGTCGCCTCGATGGCATAGCACAAATGTGCTGCCACCTTGTATGGTGTGTCCCTAGTGCCGAATAGCACCCACTTGTGCTTCCCCCCCTTCACATTCCCCACCACCACCCCTTTCTTCACCCCCTTCGGATACGGGACCCACACTTGCAGGCCTGCGGGTGCCTCCCCCCCCACCTTTTTCCCTTCACCTCCCCTCGGCTGCACCACCCCGGCCCCCTTCGCCGCCACATGCTTCTCCTTTTTCTCTACCACCCCCTTTGTTGCCTTCCCCCCCCCCTCCCTTGTGGTCTGCCCCTTGCGCTTCGTTGCCGCCTTCTTTTTTTTTTGTGGCTTAGGCGGGTCAGGGTTCACCTCCTCCATCTCGCTGGAGCTCGTGGTGGAGCTCGAGCTTGAAGAGGAAGAGGAGGGGCTGGGCTAGCAGGGCTGCTTCTGCCCGCGCACCCGCCCCTTGTCATCCGACTTGAACTTGAGTCGCACTGGCGGGGCTGCCGGCGGGCTTTCCTCCATCTTGAAGGCTGCTGGGGCGAGGGCCGCCTTGCACGCAGGTGTGGAGATCTTGCTGATCTCCTCCAGCGGGACCCACGGTTACGGCGGCCCCCCGAAGTTGCCCACAGGCCGCTAAGCTCGCGGCCCTGCCTCCATTCCTGCACGGCGCGCAAGACGTGCAGGCCCGTGGTTGGGCGGCTCAGCAGGAGGCGGAAAAGGCCGCCGATGTTGACGGTGTCCTCGATGCCGCCGTCTGCCCCCTCCAAGTGCACACGGATGCCGGCCGCGTGCGAGGCATTCGTGTAAATGTCGGTGACCTAAAACACATTTTGACAGCCAAGGCAGGAAAAAGCGTTCATTTTTGAGTTTTCAAATTTTTTTGAACTTTCAAGAAACCACAATTCTGCGCAGGCCTGCTCATTTTTGAATTTGACTTTTCAGATTTGAACGTCCTACCGTCACCGACATCTAAATTTTAAATTTGCGCTCCCTGGGGCAGATGAAGGCGGCGGGGGGGGGGGGGGGGGGGGGGGCATGCCTGTACTTTTGGCTACCGGCACGCGCCAGCAACGCCGCCACGCCGGCGCGGAAGAGGCCCCGGTGTCTGGGCCCCCTGCTCGACGGCATCCGCTTCCCGGGGATAGCGGCGCGTAGTCTCGGGCCGCGTCATCGTGTCCCGGGATGGGAGCCTCCATATTCGTGGGCCTGGGCGGGGTTATACAACCCAGACGCCGTGAGCTTGCCCCAGTCCGGGACAAAGAACGTCTTGCAGGCGCGACGTTCAACGCGCCCGAGGCCATGCTGGGCCCATCGATCGTACATCAGCTCGCACACCACCGAGCCCAAGAGCCCCCAGGAGGTTTTGATCCGCCTGCGCTCCGACGCCTCCAAGGAGCTCAGCAACGCAAGCGGTGCGGCCGCCCGGTTGCCCACCGTCCGTTCCCACGCAACCCCCTCCTGGGTCCCCACCCACACCTAGGTTCTCGGGGGCTTTGAGTGCTGGATGGCACCCTGTAGTGTGCGCTGGAACACAAACTGCAGGGTGACGTGGGCGTTCATGGAGCCCCGGAACGGAGGTGTGTCCAGCGCTCGTGGCTCGTTCCCAAGAGCCGCAAGCAGCCATGGCACCGCGAGGGCCTTGGCGAGGGCGCTGGAGGGCACGACCTCGTGCACCCAAGTGTGTGCGGCCGCCGCGATTTCCTCCACAGACCCCTTGAAGCCAAATACATGGCCCCCCTCCTCCTCCTTTACCACAGCCCCAACGTCTCGTCTTTGCCTACGCCCACGGACTCCCCTGCGATGCCTTGTGCTGGCATGTCCCTCCTGTCACCATTTTCCCTCGTGTCCTTTTCCCTCTTCTCCTTTATCGATTTCTTTTCCTTTTTCGGGTGCTCATCTGCCCCGCCCCCCCTTTTCCCCGCCCCTTTCCGGCACTGGGGAAGAGGAGTTGGCGGCAAGGGGGTCGCCGGGGGGGGGGGGGGGGGAGTTGGAGCTGCTTTCGCTGCCGCTCCTGCTGGTGGTGGTGCCGCTGGCTGGACTGCAGGTGTTCCAGCTTGCGGCGCTTCGGGATGCAAGGCTCCGGCTGAGCCCTGCATCATCTGCACCTGCAAACAGGTTTTAACAAATTACCTTCCAAAAAAGAAAAATTCAAATTCAAACCAATTCTAACGTCAATGCACCTATTTTGAATTATTTTTCAATTTTGAAAAATTCAAATTTAGAACGAAATTCCCACCTCCCTCTATACTGCATTGTACCACACTCTGCTGTACTGTGATGCAGTGTCCTGTACTGTAATGCACTCTGCTATACTATGTTGCACTGTACAGTGCTGTGCTGCTGTCAGCTGCATTCGACCGTGCTGTTTGGTGCTCTGCTGTGCTGTACTGTGCTGTATTGTGTTGTACTATATTGCACTGTGTTGTACTATGCTGTGCTGTACTGTGCTGCACTGTGCTCTATTGTGCTGCATTGTGTTGTCCTATGTTGTGCTGTACCGCATGCTGTACTGTATTGTACTGTACGCGCATCAATCACAAGCACGCAACAGTGCAAACAAATTCAAGCAGAAGCATACCATTTTTTGAAGTAATTGTTCGTTGCTCTTGGCAATCATCGCTACAACGGCGTTTTCGTCCATGCTGAAAGAAAGCTGGGGGAGGTGGCGACCGGGGAATGGGAACGGGAGGTGGGGGTTGCACATTGGGTTCCATGAGAGAACTAACCACGCACTCCACGTCCTATCGGGACTCCCCGGCCGTGGAGTGGCAGATGTAACCACAAGATCCATCACTGCCACGCTTGGGCCACCACGCGGGCCTCGAGGAGTGTGGGATGCTCGGCACAGCCACCTCCATGGTCCGAGTGGTCGTTGTAGCCCACCTTTAGGATCCTAGTCATGGAGTCAAAGATGTCCCGGCTCATCATGGCCATGCTGTGGGGTTGCAGGGCTGCCAAGACATTGTCGCGGTCCTCCAAAAATAGGAGCTAGTGGTACCTAGGGGGTGCCATAAGGACGCTCACCCCCTCCCCCCCTTTTTTTTGTACTATGGCATCCACTCTCTGATGTTTGGTGGCTACCCACCAACCTCCATCGGTTACACACCAACCGCCATCAGTTTCACACATTATGGCACCCCCTAGTGGTACCCCGATTTCGGCGCCACGTGTTCTCGGAAGCGCCTGGTTGGCCCACAACAATGCAGGGGGGGCCCATGCTGGTAAGTGTGGTACAGCTGCCGCCGCAGCTCCCGCATCTCCAGTACAGCACGACCACCGGGGTGCATGGGTTCAGGCAGGCCGCATCTTGTGAGTGCCCCCTAGACTGCAGCAGGCGGTACACCTCCTCCCCAACCGGCGAGGCAGCGGAGCCCAGGCGAATCCCGGTGCGTGCCTCGTCCAAGACGGACCGGACACCGGCCCGCAGTACCTTACCTAAGTCGGTGCACAGGGCTTATAGTAACTGCACCTCCAACCTGCCTAGTGCCATGATGCAGTGCAGGATGCACATGAAAATGTTCTGCCGTGCCATGCGCAGGGCTTGGCGACGCAACCAGCATGTTGCAGGCTATGGCCATGTAGGAGGTATTGCCGGTGGTGGTCCGCATCGTGTTGTAGGGTGCGGCGTTGTTGGCTGCAGTGACAAGGATATGAAGCAAATGGGTGCCATATGGCGTGACAACCTGCAGGTATGGTTGCCACGAATACGTAGCTATTTCGTTTCGCCGTCTAGTCGTTCAAATTTGAATGTTCAAAATTTAAAAAACCTTCAAAAACCGGCACAACGGCCCAAATTGTGTTTCTTGAACTTCAAAAAAGATTCTTGAACATTCAAAATTCTTGTTTGTTTTCAGACTTTCCAGCACATCTACGACACCGGCCACTTTACTTGAGCCAGCGTGGAAGGTGCTGCCACCGTTCGCTGCGCCGGTGCCAGCCCCTGGATCCGCCGCGGGATGGGTGTCTCGATTGCCCCCCAAGTGGGGTGGATCTACGATGAGGCAATATGGGATGACACCACCCAGTCGTGGCAAACACTGTGACTCAGTAGTACGCCGGTTGGTGGGCGCGGGCACCATGGTTGGCCAACACGATGCCCAGGTGGCCCCAACTTCCCTATGCACAGGGGAACACATTGCCCCGCACAATGAACATGAGGGGGTGCGACCGGTCAAAGCAATCGCGTGGTGCGTTACTGCACTGCACTGCACGTAATTGACCCAGGAGGCGATGGACCATGAGCGGCCCGACGAAGGCGGGGTACCAGCAGTGATCGGGGGTGCTAGTTGGAGGGGGGTACAACGAGCCTGCCACTCCGCGTCGAGGGCCTCCCGGGTGCAAATGGGCCGTGGAAACGGCCGTCCGTTCTTCAAGGAGTATTGCAGACCCTGCCGGGTGAAGAACTCTTACAGGGCACGGAAGTTGGACTTAGGGGCCTTCAAGGCCACAACAAGTTCTACGGCGCCAAGCGGAGTGATCAAGGACTCCGCATATTCCCGTATGGCGGTGTCCTCTGCGGCACGCAAGACGTTGTGGCCCCCTTCCACGGTGGCTTGCCCCCACCGGACCTTACAATGCGGGGAGGACACCAGCCATGGCGCCCATGCGTGGCCCACATGGGCATCCATTAGGTTGGATGCCCCGCTCAAGCGAACCAATGCCGCTTAGAGCTCCGCAATCACAGCTGGCCCATAGCGTGGTGCCGTGGTGGCACTCATGTTGCTGGCCCCAAAGGGGAAACAACAAAGTGAAGGACTATGCAAACAATGGTATGCAACAGGCACAAATACCAAAGGGTCATCAAACAAGCCTCCGCCATAGCAAATGGAGCGCCCTCGAGTATGCCGATGAGGGTGCACAACACACGGTATGCAGTAATATTAGCTTAGAACAAAATGCTCAAAAATGCTAATTTAATTCTTAAAATTATTTGAATTTGAAAGTTGCTAAAAAGTTTAAATATTGAATATTTCTTTTTTGATCGACCTTATGTTTCAAAAAAGTTCTTCGGGCCGTAGTTGCGCAACGGCAGCTCTCCGTACATGCTCTTGAAAGCTGAACATCACCACGGGCACATTCTTCCTGGGTGGTGGGGGGTAGGAAAAAATTCTCCTGTGGTAGGCAAAATTTCACCCTATCGGGGAGGGGGTGACAAGTGTTGCAGCTGAAAAAAAAAAACTCATGGGAAAAGTCTAAAAATCACAAGTGGGGGACCAGAGTCTTGGTTAAAAAGGGTGAAGAGGTGTGTGGACCGCTTGCTCCTAGCCCCATTGTGGGTGGCTTAGCTATCTTGCCCCTGATAGGCCTTGACATGGGGGTCATCATTTCACAGTGGGTTACCGGCAGCCCACCCCGGAGTAGTCATCCGGTTTAAAGGGGTGTTTGTTTGGTCAAAGTGACCCAAAACCGTTGGTGATCTCAACCCCCCCCCCCCCCTGTGTGTCTGTTTGGGGTCTGTTGGTGGTGCGTCAATGGCGTAGGGTGGATGGTCCCTTTGGTCCGGTCGTACGTACATACAATGGACTTAATCTTCCATGGGTTTATTGGTGGTTCCAATGATTGGTATTGTTTGCCTGATGGAGGCAAGTTTTTTGCTTCGTGGTCTCTTGGGATTTCCGCTAGACAAACCTTGCCCGCTGGGGTCTTGGGCACCATAAAACAATTTTCTAATTTTGTGTGTCGATCAGTCTTCCGGTCACCTGACTAGGGCTTTTGCATCCTCCCTAGCCCCTATGGCTAACATCTCCCCTTGTGCCCCCTACAATATTGATGCAAGGTGGCGGGACCGGAACATAGCCGCTACGAAATGGCAATCTTTTCTGGGAAGCCCATCACCATAGACCCTGCAAGCAAGGCCTTCTTGGAGGTGCACTGCAAGGGGGGGCAATAAAAAGATTGGTTGCAATACGTGAAGGTGGTTGTGGAGTATTTCCCTCAGGCTCCCCTTACGGGTGCCAGCCCCGTGCTGGGCATGTTGATCCACGCGAACGAAAAGCCGCTTCTGCAACTTGCCGCCAATAGGCGGGGAGTGTGGGTAGTAGCCAATATGGTTGCCCTTGCCCACCTCAAACTTGATTTATAGCCACCTGCAACAGATGAGTGGTTGGATGCTGTGTTGGAACTAGGACTACCCCGTCCCAACAATGAGCAATATCGCCCTAGTGTGCCTCCAAAGCAAGTGAGCACCCCAGCTTCGGAGGATGTACCCCATCATGCGCGGCAACTTTGAACAACCCCGTGGTAGTCTGCGATACCATTGGTTTTTTCTCGCTCCACTGCCGGGGCCAAGCCCGCTTGGATGAGATCAGGGATACGCACGGTCCGTGTCTCTCATGCGTGGAGCTGACGACCGGCTCGTTGGAAGGCAAGGTGAAGGGCTATATTTACATTGCCATGTAGCCCACCCCGCCTGAGCCGCATCACTAGATTGATCCAGCAGTGCTTGTTGCCCGATGACGCAAATGACACCAAGTGTGTGGCCCGGGAAGCACTAGGCGGGCTGTGTGAGGACCTTCATCGCTTCCGGCAGCAATGCGAGACCAACAAGGCTCTTCTTGTTGAGCTTGCCGAGGACAAGCGGCCGGTAGTAGGGACACCGGGGGGTTCAAAACCTGTATAAGGCTAGTTTCGTGGCACTCGCGGTTTTTTGGGGGGCTGCCTTTCTCTTGCCAATTGGATTTTAGAAGAACGCACCTTTCTTTGAGGTTCCGGGGCCGTTTAGTGATATTTTGTGGTCTCTATGCTCCCTAGGGGGCAGCACTTGCACTACAAACAATTTGAGGGTTAGGGGTCTCATGGCCATGACAAGGTGGCATGGGTAGGCTAGGAGGTTCCACACTAGTTCCACTCATTTTGGATCATTTCAGGGGATTTTTTTGGGGAGGGGGTATTTATCTTGCTGATTGAATCTTGGGAAAACACATAGCTCTATAAGCCTCCACGGTTCTTTCGGGGTATCTTGTGCCCTTTGTGCTCGCTAGGAGGCGGCACTTGCAGTGCAAATGGGCTAGAGGTCAGGGGTTGCACAAGCTCGTTGGCATGTAAAGGGGAAATTGGGCACTTCCAAGCACTTCTAGGCCCGTTTCTACTTACCACTGGCAAGACACGCCCAAGTACATGTTTGTAACGATCCTAAAACGGATCATGGCTATATTGCTCCAAGCTGCAACACTCCAGCAACAAGATGCAACAAGTGCCCTTGTTGGTCTTGAGAGCCCATTATCAAGTGCAAGTTTCGCAGCTTCCAAGGGTGAGGGAAAGGGAACGCTTGCAAATGTTGCCACCCCGTCATTTGCATATGGTGAGAATGCTTGTGAGACTGGGGGGGGGGGGGTCACACGGGCTATGGCCTACCCAAGCCAAAGGACAGGGAAGGCTGGGTGTTCATTGATGTGGTCTAGATTAGTCTTGCGGCATTGCGTAGGAAGGCACCTGAGAATGCGCATCGTGAATGAGAATCGGAGATCAAGGGCCCGTAGGTTGTGGCAAGCCACGTTGTTGTAAGGTCAATGGGTGAGAGGGCAAAGGATGGGGTTGCAAAAGAAGCAGCGCATGGTGCTGATCATGGCCAACACCATGATCTGTTTTGTCACATAAGCGAGAGGTGAACAAGACATTTGGACCCCTGTCACACTTTGTAGCCTACACTTGCGCTTATGGAACCTTCCTAGTGAATGTGAAGAACTTGAACAAATCTAGTTAGGCTGTTCACATTGCTGCATTCAGAGAGCATGCCAACACATTTACCCAAGACGACTGCATGTCGTTTGGCAGTTGGATGGATAAAGTGGGAACTGCAAGCAACAATGAAGAGATTATCAAGATGAAGTGGATCAAGAAACTCATATACGCAAAATACCATGTGATGCACCCAATGAACGAAGTCCGTGCTTTCAAAAGTTTGCCGCACCGCAATTCTTGTTTGTGTGGTTCAAGCTCATGTCAGATGTCTTACACAAATTGTTCGCATGTGTTAGTGTTGGATGTCTTGTGTGAGGCGTCTTCAACTCTTAATACCCTTAACCCTTAATACTTGTGTGGCCCAGGCCCAAAAGCACAACACGAACACTTTGGCATTTGGACGTGTTGGTGCCCAAGCTTTTAATCAGATGAGGTGCAACAACGTCTTCCCCTCCATAAACGAGTTGTTGGTGTCAAACTTTTGGAAGTCAAGCGGTTTCAAAGCCGCTTAGCAGGTGCTCATGGTAACCACTACAAGAAGGCTTGCAATTGTTGCACCATTGGACAAGACATGCTAGGCTGGGGACTCGGTGTCCAGCTTGGAGTTTGGTGGTGGACTCACCACGCACATCCTCGTTCGCACCCATTTGAAGAGCATTCTAGACCAGCGGGATATTGCACGCCCTTGTGATTGAGTTGGATGCCCTTGAGTTGTCACAGTGGCGGGTTGCCTTCATCTATGAGAAGAATCAAGGGGGGGGGGGGGGGGCAGAACAAAATGCTCCGCCGGGTGAAGATTTTTTAAACCGTGGTGTTGGTCTCCCCCCAACCCCGTACACCAGCACCTCTAACCCTAGTGGCTTTCTCAACCCCTGACCCCCACTGTTCCCCCTTGGCCCACAAACCTAAACCCCCCCTTGCCCCCCCCCCCCCCCCTGGCTCTGCCACCTCCACAGAATTTCGGTGGTGTGGAGGCTGCCTCGGCTACCATGGCTAGGCGTGAGCAATCACAAGCCCCTGATCCTGGGGCCAACTCATGTAGCACCGGGTTTCCAATCCCCCAACTCGCTGCTAGGGGAAGCAGGCGGAAGGGAGGTAGGATGGCAAACAAGGGGCGGAAGAAGTGGATGGAGGGGCAACAACAAGTAGTGGGATGCAGAAGGGGAGGCAGGGGTTGAGGGGAAAGGCTCGCTGCCAAGGACAGGGGGCAGAAGGTGATTGTCGGTGGAGGAGATGGGTGCATGTTGCACTAGCAATTTGCTTCGTCAAGCTTTTTAAATGGCCTCGCCTTCTTCTTCTTCGTTTGGTATCCCCATGTCATCACCTGTGACTGGGACTTAGCAATACCCCCTGCTACCCTTGCCGCGCATCACACACCCAAACCGTGCTGTGAGCAACAACCCTGGGCAACAACAGCAACAACAACAACAACAACACCATTGCTGACGAGGAAGAGGACGTACACACGCACTGCAAAGGCATAGGCCAAGCTTGGGATCAAGCGGATCAAGAGGTATGAGTACTACTTTGAGAGGCGATTGATGGGGCAATTGGGGCATCAAGGCCTAAAGAAGGAGATGTGTGGTGGTAGATTCAAGCTCAACGTCAAGACTGGGCTGCGGCGGTATGAGGTAGATGCGTTCATTGCAGCGGCAACATACGACCTAGCCAAGAGGTTGAAGATTGATTGGGACTGGCACCGCACTCCTCAGGGGGAGATATCGAAGAACCTAGGTGAAATCCATGTCCGCCACCACAATGTTGCCAAAGCAAAATTTTCATGTCCCTGCCCGTGGAGCGAGGAATCTCAAACTACCTCCTCTACCCGTGGAACCATGGGGCGCCAGAGCTAGTTGACCATGTGACCGAAAGGTTCGATAGCTAAGGTTTCACATGGCGTGAGGTGACCTTCTAAACTTTTAGCCTCTTACATTGTGATGTGTTGTGTCAAGTGTCTGACATGAAAACAGTGGTGTGAATTGCACAATTGAGTCGGACGTGCTTGCTTGCATTTTGGAATTGGGCGTGCATTGGCGGTTTGGGTTTTCTTGGGGTTATTTGTCAAATGCCTGACAAGAGGGTGATATTGTTTTGACTACATTGTTTTGGGATGTCGTGGGCTGTCTGGTCTCATTTTTTGTAAAGCGTTCGGGTGGCATCTACTGTTGATGTGTCATGGTGGGTTGTGGAATCAACCGGATTTCAGTTTGTCAATTTTTGATCTGTATTGTGTGAATTGGAATCACTACATGATGATAATGGACCTTTGGGAGTCGACCTGGGCATGACGATGCTGACATGCGGTATATGTTGCATTGTATGGATATGCATGAGAAGTGGTATTGGTGGTTTCACAACAGTAAGTTGCACTTTTGATATGTTGTTATGCGAATGCACCTGCCCGTGCTTGTGCTGCCCTTCACCTCTACAGATGTATAGGAGTCGGTCCCTTCACTGCTCATCAAGCATTTTAGACATCTTACTTGCGATATTGATGTTAGATGTCTAACATGCTTGTGTGATATTGTTTGAGTACACAGTGTTCAGGTACAAGGAATTCCAGCACACAGAAGTTTTAGTGGAGTAAAACCCATGTAGCATTTGTCTTTGAAAACAAGCACTGGTGCAAAAAAAAACGAAAAACAATTTTTTTGTCTTGTGGGATCGCAATTTTTCCACCCCTCCGCTACTTTGGACCCCCAAGGAAGCCGATTTGTAGGACTTTAGTAAATTGTAGAGGTCCAGTATGTCAACTATGTTTGAATGTGTCGACTGGGTTGGGGCTCCATTTTGATTTTATGTTGTTGTAGATCTACATTGGTTTACCTTGTACGTGGTGTAATTTGTTTTGCTGTCGACGTGTGAACGGAAAAAAACTGCCGCGCCGTGTAATTTTTTTTTTGCCTGTAGTGTGTGTAATTTTCTGGATGACAACGTGACAGCAAACAAAAAATTAAATAATATAACATCACAAAAATAAAGTACATGCTGTGACAGTGAAGAGTGTAAACTACACGTACAAACTGTAAAAAGATTACATGCGCAAAAAATAGAAAAGACTTTAAGCCACGTAACAGCAAAAGTAAAAATAGAAGGTTGAGTGGCCTGTTGAGACGGGCATATGGATCATCCCCTTTTGGGGTGCACCCCAAGACAGCACGGGTTATGCAGCCACCTTCGGGGCAGTTGATAAGGACTTTTTTTTCTTAAGGACTGTTCTTAAGGGATTTTTTTCAGTGGCCCGATGCTGGCCATTGTTGTCCCTGCGTTGGGGTACACCCAAGAAGGCAGGGTTTATGAAGCCCTTCCGCCCTCATGTGGGCCCCGGATGAGGCAGGGGTGAAGTAGCCACCTCTGATTTTGTCCCCTTGTGTGGGGACCCCAAGAAGGCAGGGTTGCCTAGCCATCTCGCCCAGATTTTTGCACCACTTTTGATTTTTCCCCTGGGCGTTGGGGACCCTGATAAGGCAGCGGTTATGAGCCTTTTGCCCGAATTTGGGCCATTTCTGATTCTTTCCCGTGCTGAGCACTGGGGTCCCTGAGAAGGCATGGGTTATGTAGCTGTCACTTCCCAACGACACGCCCAGTGACCCCGCACCCTTTCCAGAGAGCAATTCAAATTTTCTTTAGGTACAATAACAGGCCCCGACAGCTACATGTGGTGACAGAAAGAAAAAAATTGCATGACTTGGCAATTGTTTTGTGTTACATTTTTCATTTGTCGACGACGTTCCAACGTGTCAAAGAGGGTTGGGGCTCGGTTGCAATTTCATGTCATTGCAGAGGTACATTGTAGCAATTCCAATTTTGAGGCCCTCGTCCACAGTGCCACCGAACACATTACAGCAGGCGACTGCGAGAATGCCCTCGAATTACTGCAGGTCTGCCACTTGGCGTGCGGTTTGGAAGATGGTAGAGTCACGGTTTAAGTTCGTCTTTGTCAGCCGCATTCCTGCACCCAGGCACCGCCCTCAAGAAACTTCGTCTCGCATTTTTGCAGCGCCGGTGCTACTCCACATATTTTTGGTCGACGCATCCTGACACCCATCATTTTGCACACACTTGGGCACAGGGGATACCAACAGTCATGTGTCTGTTTCTTCGGCAGGACCTGTTGTAGTCTGAAAAGGGAGTACCCTGAGCTGCTTTGGGACGCTCTGGTGTGGCTCTGGTGTGTACAGTAGCTCGGCCATCGTGGCCGGGATTTGGCGTTGTGCATGTAATGCAGCTGTAATGCAGCTGTAATGCAGCTGTAATGCAGCAAGGGAGGTATGATGATGTGGTGGAGGGTGTTGCAGTGTAAGGTCAAACCATACCCTTCGGATTTGCCTGGTGTTGCCAGCAGCAATAGCTTGTTGCCCTCCTGAAGTGCATGCAAGGACGGTTTCAACGTGTAGACTTTTCATTCGGGAGGTTGAAAAAAGGAATTCCAGGGATTCCATTTAAACCCTGTGGGGGATGGGATGGTCTTCATAAGGGGCTCAAGTGTGCACAGTGTTCAAAAGTGACGACAGCCAGCCATTTTGTTGCCGTTTTGAACTCTCCTCAACCACACATAAAGGGACTGTGAGAACAACAGCAAATTGGTACTGCCAAGAGTGGGCGAAAAACGTTTGCTGGGGGAGGGGGGGGGTTCCGTTCCAGACCAATTTTCCCTTTGGCCCACTACTACACAACTGGTGATGCAAGAGAGCACGCTGAAGTTACTCTGACTACAGTGCCCATTGCTACCTAGTGAATCATGCAGTCGACACAACACCCGCTCCGCATCACCAAAACACCAGGGGGTCACCTGTCCATAACGGCGCTTTAGGCATGCCTCAGTCAGAATCAGAAAGGCTGTTTGGCAATGTGTTGGCAAGGCATTCCATTTAATGACTTCTGGTCCGAAGGATTTAAGTACCCTCCCTCCCCGGCCCTTGTCCGAGACGTGACATTGTCCAAGGCACAGTGGGTGCCCGGCCTGCATTTCGTTGGGATCTATGCGTCTCCTCAACAAGGGGGTGGAGTATGTAGAATCCGGCTGTTTCGAGCCATGTCAACCGCATGTTTTCGAGCCCTGTGCCTCTTCTTGAAAGGGGGCAGGCGTGTTCCGGAATTGTGCGCAATCAGTTCTTTAATTTAGAGCTGGGACATGAGAGCAGTCTGAAGCAGAACGGGACGGCAATCGCCCCGCGGGAGGTGGAACCGTGTTGGGGGGCCTCATCCCTCTCTCTTATGGCTGCGACTCTGCCTCACCCCATTTACCTCTGCTCTCTGCATCCCCCAGGTGGCAATGAAGCTGAATGGCGCTAATGCGGAAGTGCATTACCACATGGCCGTGTGCCACGCCCGAAAGGGCAGAGCTCCGAAGGCCGTCGCCGCCCTCCGCACTGCGCTTCAGTTGGGCTGTCCCCTTAGCCATGTGAATGACTGCACAGATCTGGGCCCCGTTCGGGAGCACCCCCTGTTCACTGCCCTGTGCACCGAATGGGGTTTGCGCAATGGCCCACAGGCGGTCCCGCCAGGGCATCCTCAGCCCCAAGTTGACGGGCCCTCTGGGAGGCCCCGAGGCCGGCCCCAGCGCCACTCCAACGGTGCAACGCCGCCCACAGCACGCTTCAGCGGAACGACCGCTGACCTGACCTTTGACCATGGTCGACACGTAGACCACATGCCCGTTCCCCCACCGCCCCCGAAACCTTCTCCTGCGGCTGCAGGGGCCTGTGGCATGCCCTCCGCCGTAGGCCCCGGCACTGTGGATGCAGAGAAGGCTCTGCAGGAGCGGTTTGGGGAGTTCTGGCCGGCGTTTCAGAGCCACTTGATCACCTCCCGGGCCCCCCTTGCGGACCTGCATCCCGACACGAACTGGGCCCTGCTGCTGGAGGAGGTGCCCTGGCCCGAGCCAGTGCCCAATGTGGCCCAGCGGTCGCGCCTCTCGAAATTTCTGAAGCAGCATTTTGGACGCCGAAAGCCCAGGTTCTGACCTGCATGACTGCCAGCGCTCCCTGAATTTGTGGTAGCGTTTGCCCCGTGGAGTGACGCAGTGAGGCCTGTGTGCTGGACTGATGGCAGCTGTGGGACAAAGTGACCGCCGCTGCCAGACTGCAACGTCTGCCAAGTGCGGTTGCTTGTACGCTTGATTAGTGTTCCCGCCGTGAACACACGGTTTTGCATATGTGAACCCGGTTGGGGTGGGTGGGTGGGGACGTCCCACCAGCCAGCACAAGAAAGATCGGGGTGGGGCGGTGCAAGCTCTACATTTTAAATTTCATTGAACGCCCACCCCTGCGCAAGAAAGAATGTCTGCCTGTGCAATGCTCTTCATGCTGTGCCATGCCCCACCAGGGCCCTGCCACGCCAGGCCTCGGCTGCTGTGCTGTGCGTTACTATGGTTGGGCGTGAACCACTTGTATGGTCAACAAACACTTAGGGTGCAGACAACCACCACGCGAATTACAGTGGAATACCGGCTTGTGCTTGTCAATTCTTGTTTCTTTTCTCTCCTGGCGGCGAATTGGGAGGCGGGAGTCTACTACTTTTGTGGGAGTGAACGCAGTCGGAAAGTGACACTTGAGTCGGTCTGGGCTCACCAGACCAGACTTTTGATCCGGTGCGATCCCTCTAACTCCCTGAGGTCAGCCATCTGTGCACACACGCAGCGGGAAGCCAGTGCGGTGGAATATCACGGTGGAATATCACAACAGTGGCAATTGCATTCAACCACATAAACCCTTTATTTGCCCTGAGTTGCCCCAAATTGCTGAACGCCGTTTGCTGCCATCAGCAGTCACACATACATGCGTCATCTGAACCCTGTTACCACGCAGATTTCAACATGCTACACCTCATTTTTCTCATCTTGACCCATTCCGCTGCCGTTTGATGTGCATTCGAGATGGGTTTTGCCGTGGGGTCCTGTTGGGGCGGATGGGGAAAAGGAGCCCCGACGACCCCTCCCCCTCCCCAATTGAATTGCCTCACCCTCCAGGCCTCAAGTGACCTCCCTGACCGTTCTACATTTTGTGCAAACTTGTCTTTTGGGCTACGAGCTCTAGATCCCAAGATAGACGCCTACGGCCACTGCTGAACGGTCTATTGAGCCCCTTCAGCATGCTGCACCATGTGGCATGCCGTAGCAGGCCACAGCGCCTCTATTGGGTCTGAATGCCGGTCCAAGCTTTTTGTTTTAAATGCGAAATCTTACTTTTTTTTTTTAGCACTCATCTTTCTTTTTTTAAGCATAAAAAAAGATTTCCCGCTAAAAAAAAAGATTCCGTGCTAACCAAAAAACGATTCCGTGCAAAAAAAATTCAGCGCAAAAGAAAGATTTTTACATTTTTTAATCATGTATGTCTCAAAAAGTTGCACGGGGGGGGTTACAAGGAGTGCTACTGCACCAAGCCAACCCATGAGAGGCAATGCCTGTATTATGCGTAGTAGGTTATTCCGCCACCTTAGCCAGAGCCCATGTTCACAATTTCATACGGTAGGGGAACCTGGGTTTCGGGACTGACCCAATATGCACCCAGTGCCCTCTTTCCTTGTTGCCTGGTGCATGCGGTGAGGAGGTACCATATGCAGGGATGTCATGAAAGTGGAAGGTTTTGAGAGCATTACGCAGAATTTTGTGTTTCACAACAGGGGTGTCCCTTTGGAGCTGGGGGACCTATGCAGAGAGTTCATCGGAGAGGATCACAGGTAATGTCTGAATGTTGTAAAGTAGGGCCCAGAGCCCATGTGCACAATTTCATCTGCTCAGAGAACAGGGGTTTACCTTCGCTGGGGGACCTATGCAGAGAGGTCATTTGAGCAGATCATAGGTAATGCCTGGATTTTGTAAAGTAGGGCACTCAGCCATGTTGGCCAGAGCCCAGGGGCACAATTTCAAGTTTTAGCGGAACCAACATCTCAAGATCAAGGAAGGGACTACATGCTGGCAGCTGGAGCAAATGTCTCACTCCGACCCCCCTGCCCCCCTTTCCTTCTTGCCTTTCACACCGATGCCGGTGCCTGACGATTTGCTGCGCTGACTGCCCCCCTTTCACTCCAGTGTTTACAACCCATGCCTAACAAGTGTGTTTGTGGGGCAGATGCAGCCGTGCGAGTGGCCGAACTGGGCGACACTCTCCAACGTGCTGCTGTTGCAATGTACCCACGGTGCCCAACTATTTGCACAACATGTTTCCGCATCATCCTGAAAAGTGCCCTGCCTCCTCCAGAACCGACGCTGAGTATACCTGCTGAAGACCTAAGACCTAACGTGTCCCCCCATTGTCCCCCAGCCCTGCCATTGGTCATGCCCCTTCCGGTTCGCTAGACAACGGTTCCACTCCGGGTTCGGCAAACAACAGTTCCACCGAGGCCACGGTTGAAGTCCCGGATGCAGAGTTTGCACCTGTGCACCGACAAGTCCTCGCAACTCGCAAGCTAGCCAGTCATGCCGCTCGCAAAGTGGATGGGCTTTTTGTGTCCATTCTTGGTCGGCAATCCATGTACGCATGACCTTGTGAGGGTTGTGACACCAAGCCGTACGTGCGACATGACCAGGTGGCTGGGCGGTGGACCATGGTCCAAGCTTTTTTTTTAGATGCGAAATCTTATTTTTTAGCACTTATCTTTTTCTTTAGCATAAAAAAAAAGATTTTGCGCTAAAAAAAAAAGATTCCGCGCTAAAAAAAAATTCTGCGCTAAAAAAAGATTCCGTGCTAAAAAGAAAGATTCCGCGCTAAAAAAAAGATTTTTACACAATCATCATGTATGTCTCAAAAAGTTGCACCGGGGGGGTTACAAGGAGCCTGCCCATGTTCACAACTTCATACATTGGGGGAACCTGGGTTTCGGGACTGACCCAATATGCACCCAGTGGCCCTCTTTCCTTGTTGCCTGCTGCATGCGGTGAGGAGGTACCCTATGCAGGGATGTCATGAATGTGGAAGGTCTTGGGTGCATTACGCAGAACTTGTGTTTCACAACAGGGGTGTCCCTTTGGAGCTGGGGGGCCTATGCAGAGAGTTCATCAGAGAGGATCACAGGTAATGTCTGAATGTTGTAAAGTAGGGTACTCAGCCACCTTGGCCAGAGCCCATGTGCACAATTTCATCTGCTCAGAGAACAGGGGTTTACCTTCGCTGGGGGACCTATGCAGAGAGGTCATTTGAACGGATCATAGGGAATCCCTGGATTTTTTAAAGTAGGGCACTCAGTCATGTTGGCCAGAGCTCAGGGGCACAATTTCAAGTCTCAGCGGAACCGATGTCTCAAGATCGAGGAAGGGACTACATGCTGGTAGCTGGAACAAATGTCTCACTCCGACCCCCCTGTCCCCCTTTCCTTCTTGCCTTTCACACCCATGCTTCACAATTTGCTGCACTGATTGCCCCCCTTTCACTCCAGTGTTTACAACCCATGCCTAACAAGTGTGTTTGTGGGGCAGACTCAACTGTGCTGCAGTGTCTGCCAGCCATAGTGATCAACTCCTGAGAACCCTGCATTCAACACATCTGTTCCTGCATTGTATGCTCATTTTTTGCAGCTTGTGCTGTCTGCCCAGTCAGTCCTAACGTTCAGGTTCCTTGCTCAAACTTTGTTTAGAGGCATTATTCGGTGCACAAAGCCGAGTGGCATTGCCTCGTAGAGTTTGTTTTCAAGCACTACTCAGTGGGTGCACAATTTTGCCCATAATTTCATGCTCAAGTTTTGCTCGTTCCAAATATCTTCAGATGGCGGTCAACATGGACGGACCAAGGTGCGCACAGGGAGGGATGCTGGTTCTGTATTTGTTTGGCATTTCCAAAAATCCACGGCATTTTAGCCCTTCTCCACAAGGAAGGCGTCTTGTGCATCATTTGCACAGCAGCATGTCCCGACGCTATCAAGTGGGTTACATCATCTTCATGTACCCCCCCCCCCCTTGTCGTTCCCCACCCCTTGTCGTTTCTCGGGGGGGGGGGGGGCGTCACTTGGTCAACCCAAAATTTTTCGTTACGGCTCATTGTGTTGTTGTGTGGGTGACTGTGTTGTGGGGTACTGCCGCTTGTATCCCTTGTACTCATGGCAGGACCTGGCCTGGCTGTGCACAATTTTGCCCATAATTTCATTCTCAAGTTTTGCTCGTTCCAAATATCTTCAGATGGCGGTCAACATGGACGGACCAAGGTGCACACAGGGAGGGATGCTGGTTCTGTATTTGTTTGGCATTTGCAAAAATCCACGGCATTTTAGCCCTTCTCCACAAAGAAGGTGTCTTGTGCATCATTTGCACAGCGGCATGTCCCGACGCCATCAAGTGGGTTGCATCATCTTCACGTAATGTAGTGTGTACTGCAACAGCATGTTCTGCAAGTGCTCAGCCATCTGCTCCGGTCTTGTTGGCATTCTTTACTGTTTTTTGCTTTGTGCCTTGTTTTGCAGGGTTCGCTCGGGAATGTGGATGATTCGTCCGGTGGGGTGCCCTTAGGAATTGCATTTCTGCCTCCCCTCCCCACCCCTGGCTTTGTGTTCTTTTAGTTTTACCAAAATCTCACTTTTTACCTGGCCATCTAAAAAAAAAAGATTCGGCTGTTTTGACGTCTTTAAACATGCGAATGATCTTTTTTTATTAGATTTTGGGTTTCGTTGGAATCTTATTTTTTAGTAGAGAATCTTTTTTTCTAGATGCGAAATTTTTTTTTTTAGATGTTTTTGCTCTTTTTTTAGCTGTTTATGCTCATTTTTTAGCTGTTTTGACTCAAATTTTAGCACTTCTCTTAAATTTTAGCGCATCTAAAAAAAAGACTTCGCATCTAAAAAAAAAGATTACCCCATGGACCATCAAGCAAATCGGCCTAAATGGGCCTAATTCGTCATACTTGGAGGGTAAGTCTCTCCATTTGCCATTGCACATGACCCTGAAGCTCAAGGATCTTTTGCAGGGCAACTGTCCGCAACGGGCTCTAGCTTTGATGCGGGCAGCACTCCCTCGTGGCCCTGTGGTAGGCAAAATGTCGGCAAAGTGGAATGCCAATTGGAATGCATGCCCCCCCCCCCCCCCGGCCCTCAGTACCAAGGCAAAGGGTGAGAAACGGCTCAAAGAGTTGGAAGAGGAGCGAATTGATGACAATTGGCTGTATTACTTCAAGGAATCCATCGTAGATGACGGATCCATATTCTTGACTTGCTTGTCAACCCCGAACCTGATTCAAAATGCCCGCAGGGGCCGTGCGGAGGATTTCCTGTCCATTGACAGGCAATTCTCCATCACAATAGAGGGCTTCACAATGCAACTCCTGGGCACGTGTGACGTCGCACACCGATTGTTGCCCATCGCTATCTGCGTAGCAACATCAGAGCGGAAAGCAGTCGCTGCACCGTTCTTGAAGGCGGTGCACGAGGAGGTGCAAAAAGATGGGTCCCGTTGGTGCCCAACGAAGGGGATAGCGGATCATGCTAGTGCACTTCGGGTTGTGCTCGCCGCAGCGTTCCGTGGGATGATGGTGGCCGATTGTTCTTTCCATGTTGCAAAGATTGTTCGCGACAAGGTAACCCTTTTGCCATCTTTCTACCCGGTGGTCATGGCATCTGTACGGGAACTCTCCAATTTGCCGTCCCCACATGTGCACCACAACAAGAAGGGAGAGGCTATTACAGACTGGGTTTCCCAAGGCGTTCCCGAAAAGTTTCACCGAGGCTTTCCGGACGGAGTATTTGGGCACATCATGGTGCATTGCCATATTGCCCGCCGGTTACCAATCATCAAGAGGGCATAAATTCTGCCTGAACACCGGCGCCTCATCCCTTTCTTGAAATGGGTCAAGCGCATGCTCCACAACTGGTCGAAAGACCGCACCACTGGCTAGCTTGTACCCCGACGCTCGGCAGCTGAAACGCACGCGCTTGGCGAAAACTGCACACATGCAGTTTGCGGGTGGTTGCTGGTTCGCAAACGCGTGGTTGGATGGAGTCCTGCAGAACGTTATGGTAGAGGAGACGACCGCTTTGCAAGCTGCACTTGATGCTGGCCCCTTGGATGAGGCTGCTTGCAAATTGTTGCACCAGTCCAAGCGGCAAAAGTTCTTGCTATGCCAACAGCGCGCAAGCCTCATTCTTTCCTCGGCATGACACGGGATGGCCGGAGGGGGTCTAGAGGGGGGGGGGGGGCTGTCAAGCCTCACAGGTGAGTCTCCCCACTGGGTGGGGAGCAATCAACCCACAAAAAGAGTGGATGTGGTGGGAATGCGCAAAAAGGTAGAAATGGGTGAAACAAAGGTGTAAATCCAAGCTGGAATTGGTGTTACGGACTCGTAGTCCACGCCTTGTTGCGTGGCCCCTTGAGTTGGGGTAAGGGACTCGCCATGCACATAGTACCGTGGTCAACCGTAGTGCCTTTGTTGCGTTGCATTGCTTTGTGTTGCAATGTGTGCCGATTAAGATGCAAGGGGTTGGTTTACTGGACTTCACCTTAGGCTATTCGACCATAGTGTACCTTACTTTTATTTACCATCCAGTAGCACACAAAGAAAAACAAACCCAGCTCCCATTATATTAGAGATGTGTTTCTTACTGCTTTTCATAGCATTCCAAGTTCGGATAGTGCATCAGAGGCCCCTTTGTTTCCGGAGGCTTACCACCAAGCTACTGACCCAAAAAAAATCCCTACGCTTACCTGCTCAGCAGAATACCCAGACGCAGAGTGATCCAGCCAAGCTTTTTTTGCTCATTTCTTCTGCAGTACAACGTGCCACTCACGTGCCTGTGCTGCAGTGTCTGACAGTCATAGTGATGAACTCTTTACAACCCTGCATCCCAACACAACAGTTCGTGCATCAAATGCTCATTTTTTGCGGCTTTCGCAGTCTGCTCAGTGAGTCCCAAGTTCGAAATTCTTTGCTCATATTTGACGGACATACACCCGTCAAATATTTTGGGGGTGTAGGCCCTGCAAAAATATTTGACGGAAATATATCCGTCAAATATTTGGGGGGGGGGTAGACCCCCCAAATATTTGACGGAACCACTTCCGCCAAATATTTTGGGGCGCTACACCCCCCAAATATTTGACGGAACCACATGCGGCAAATAGGTTCGGGTTCTACACCGCCCAAATATTTGACAGACATACATCCGCCAAATATTGTGGGGGTCTACAACCCCCAAATATTTGACGGACGTAGATCCGTCAAATATTTTGCGGCTGTAGGCCCCTCAAATATTTGACGGAACCACATCCGTCAAAAATTTTTGGGGTGTAGGCCCCCCAAACATTTGACGGACATACATCCGTCAATATATTTTGCTGGTGCAGGCCCCCCAAATATTTGACGGACATACATCCGTCAAATATTTTGGGGGTCTACACCCCCCAAATATTTGACGGACATACATCCGTTAAATAGTTGGGGGATGTATACCCCCCCCAAAAAAAGGACATACATCCGTCAAATATTTTGGTGGTGTAGGCCCCCCAAATATTTGACGGAACCACGTCGGTCAAAGATTTTCGGGGTCTACTGTGCTGCTTAGTGCCACACACGGCCTGCACTCATGCGGTTGCAGTGCATATTTGCAGTCTATGCTGTATGCATTTGTCGTCTATATCCTGAGTATTGCTGTACACTGCTGCCACGTGTAGAGCTGTTGGTGATGAAGGTTGTGCTGAATGAGGATGAGGCCAGGGTAACAGAGGGTTACTGCAGCGGGCAAGTGGAGAATGGTGTTCCAACACGCGGCTGTCCAACGCACAGAGATTGTTTCCGTAAGATGACACGCTCGAAGGACGTAAATTGGCTGCAACTGATACCCACGCACTCCGCCCTTGCCTGTGCTTACCTTTGGTCAACACTCCTTATTCCAATCTGATTTTGATCTCGCTTAGTGGCCGAGGCTGTGTCCTGCCAAAGCAACATGGAGAAGAAATTCAACAGTACTCTTTTCGGAAATTAAATACATTGTGAAATCCAAAAAGTTGCAGTCCTCGGACAGGAGCCATTGTTGGTCCACAGAAAAAGCCATAATATGTTGATGTCGGGGTGCCTTCTACAGCGGATACATTACACTCACAGTGGCAGGATGACGTTATTCACAGATCCCCTACATCACTTAGCCAAGCCCTTCGGCATTATTCGGTGCACAAAAACGACGAGATTTGCCTTTGGGAGGTGGTTTTCAAACACTAGTCAGTCGTTGCACAATTTTGCCCATAATTTCATCCTCAAGTGTTCCTCTTTGCAAATGTCTTCAGATGGTGGGGCAACATACGTCGACTAGGGTGCACACAGGGAGGGATGCTGGTTCTTTTTTTTTTGGGTCATGTCCAAAAATCCATGGCACTCCAGTCTTCCTCAACAACGAAGGCCTCTTGTGCATCAGTTGCACAGTGGCAGGTTCCCAAGCCATCAAGTGGGTTGCATTATCGATCATGTTTGCATAATGTAAAGTGTATTACTTTACATTACGTGAAGATGATGGATAATGCAACAGCACGTTCGGAATTTGCATCTGGCATCGGGCAGTTTTGTTGACAGCAAATGTACTGCAACAGCACGTTCGGAAAAGTGCATCCGGCATCAGGCAATTTTGTTGGCAGTAGTGTCATGCTTGGTCCCTAGATGCAACGAACAGTGTGAATCAATGGTTTCTATTGCACCTTGCCTATAGCGGCAAGGCAGGGGCGTGGAGGTAGCGTTATCCGTTATTTCATTTGTTTCGATGTGGATCCTTTTTTAGGTTTTTTTTTCAGATCCGAAAGTCTGTTGCCGAAATGTTGTTTTATTACTTTTTTTTAGATTTGCAGCGAATTATTTGTGGGAGAGCTATTTAAAATTTTGGTCATTTTCGACATTTGTTTTAGATGTTTTGTGTTAAATTTTACATGTTCTTTATTGTTTTAGAGGTACTATTTTTTTTGGCGCAGCCAAAAAAACATATTTTCGCAAACAAAAAAAAATATTTTCCTGTCGGGAGGGGAGGCAAAAATGCACTTCTTAGGGGTACCCCACTGGATGAATCAACCACATTTTTCAGCAAACCCTGAAAAACAAGGCACAAAACAAAGAATAGCAAAGAGTGCCAACAAGGGCAAAGCAGATGGCCCAGCATTTGCAGAACGTGCTCTTGCAGTACGCACTACATTACATGCAGATGATGTAGCCCACTTGATGGCGTCTGGACCTGCCCCTGTGCAAATGATAAGCAAGAGGCCTTTGTTGTGGAGAAGGGCTAAAATGCCGTGGTTTTTTGGATATGCCAAACGAATAGAGAACCAGCATCCTTCGCTGTGTGCACTTGGATCCGCTTATGTTCACCACCATCTGATGACGTTTGGAAAACACAAAACTTGAGCATGAAAATATGGGCAAATTTGTGCATCGAGTGAGTAGTGCTTGAAAACAACCTCTACGAGGCAATACATTTGTCTTTGTGCACCAAATAATGCCTCCAAACAAAGTCTGAGGAAGGAATCTGAACGTTGAGATTGACTGGGCAGACGGCAAAACCTTCAGAAAATGAGCATATTATGCAAGAACAGATGCGTTGAATGTAGGGTTGTCAGGTGTTGATCACTATGGCTTCATCACATGCACCTGGGTGGCACAATGCACTGAAGAAGAAAGAAGCAGAAAAAACCGCGAAAAAAGCTCTTTTTGAACAAACTCTGAACAAGAAATCCAAAAGTTGAACTAATTAGGGATGCCAAAGCTGCAAAAAATAAGCATTCAAAGCAGGAACAGATGTGCTGGGACGCAAATGTCCAAGGTTGTCAGACAATGCACAGCAAGGGGGGTGGCACATTGCATGGCAGAAGAAAGGAGCAGAAGAAATTGCCGTGATCCCTTTGCGGCCGAAAAGAGGTCCCCACTCAGCAACCACGACACACTGGTTGTCTGGACGGGCAAATAGTGTTCCATGTATCCACCACACACCCGCACAAGAAAGTCACCCTACACTCCAGCAAACTTCTCGCTTGTCGATTTCTCCAAGGCCTCTGCGCCTGCCTGGTTGGGAGGTAAAAGGCACATCTTAGAAGACTTGGGTCTTCACGCGGACTGAGGCAAGGGCACACAACCTTTCATATACGGTATCAGATTTGGTCGTTGGCGCCTCCCTCAAGCATGCTTGGACGAGCCCAATAAAGTCAGCAGCCATTGGTGGCAAGACCACTGCTCGTAGGTCTGTCCCTATTTCAGTGTGTGCTGCGAGGCATATATAGCGGGGAGAATGGTACCTACAGGTCCCATTGTTGCCTACTAGCTGCAGCTTGGTGCCTGAGTGCTTTGGTTCGCACTTCAATATTATTCTCGGTACAAAAGAACATGAAACTGGACATGCACTCATTTGAGGCTTTGGGATGCTATGAAAACACAATAAAGCCCGCGTGCAGAACTTCACGGCCGTCAAAGGAAAAACAAACCAATGACAGCACTACTGCAGACCACGCTCTAGGTGATGGGCCTAGGAACCAACATGAGGTGGTGGCACTGCAACAACTCAGATTCCGTGGCACTAGCCTCTGTCATGTTTCGGTGGGCATGATGGCCTGCACAACGTAGTTGCATGCCAGCGGCTTGTCCACAACGTTGAGGTTCACACTCTCTGCCAAGTAGGTGATCACATGCCTATCCTGCAACCACTCGCTGTCACGCGGGTAGGACAAAGGTGTGCATGCCTTCACAAAAAATTGATTTTGTCCTTTCTTGTGGGCACGTTGAAGAGCGCCAGATTAGCAAGACGATGTGCTATACAAACCTCGTTTGTTGCCCCAACATGTCCAATGCAATTGTCACCCCGGGCACAGGAGGTCTTTGGCGTGGGTCGCCGCCACCCACATGGGGCATTGTGTCCGATCCGTCTACTCTCCAAAAGGAGCCGATAGCCTTGCTACGCTAGCAGTGCCCCGCCAAGCAATCAATGTGAGCGAAGCGTAGAGCTGCGTGACAAGCAACGTTTGCTGGCCCGTCGGCAACCCGGGCGTGGAATTGCCGTACACAATTTGAAATGTCGGGGGTTTCACTTGTTGGTTTGTTTCACAAGGAGCTGGGGGTTCAAATTAAACTTGCTTCATCGCCTTTGCCGTAAAAGGGGCCCTGCAAACACCACCTTCCGCAACAGGTGCCTACACAGTTGCCAATCAGAATTATTTGACCAGCTCTAAAATTTGCGGCAGTTGCGCTAAAAAAAATATTGCGTGCAGAAAAAAAACCGTCCGGGTATTTTTTTTTTGCGCAGCATGTTTTTATAACACAAAACATTTTTTAGTGCGGATTTTTCTTGGAGCTAAATACTGCAAGATCTCCAGGCGTCTAAAGAAAACAAGACCCCCTGCCGACACCCGGCTTTGGTTTGTTTTAGTCACACCAAAATCTCAAGTTTTAGATAGCCATCCAAAAAAGTGATTCTTTTTGTGTGACGTTTTCAAACATGCGAATGACTGTTTTTTAAAAATGTTTGTTTTGTTAGAATGTTATGCTGTAGTAGAGAATCTTTGTTTGTGGGGAGAACATTAGCACACCAGGCATCTTTTGTGACCCGTACCCAGCCGTTGAGCCCTTGCTGTTGATGTATTGGGCAAAACTATATGGATTTGGCTCTTGGCAGCCGGGACATCACCACATGTTTCGACTTGGGATAGGTATTGACCTTCCCATACCCCAGGCAGTCTTTTGGGTTTTGAAGTTGAGGGCATTGCGGGTGCTTTTAAAGGCTGTATTCATGTCATTGTGCCATTCATTTGAAGAATGAATGGCACTGTGAAAGCCCGTCAACAATGTTACAATGACAGGCACCGGTGGGCACACATTGAACAGCTGTTTGCTCGGTTGTGGGGCGCAAGATGAGGTGGAGGATGGGACAGAAGTGTATGTGTTGTGCTGCAAGAAGCGCTGCCCTAACCCGTTCTTGTTCGAGTGTAAGGAGCACTATTGTATTGAATGCATTAACACCCACAATTGTAGGACCAATGTTCTTTGTAAGTACAATACAAATGACGGTTGGAGGCTGAATTCACTGATATTGTTGTATTATGCAACGTGCTTTGTAGCAAAGGTGTGAAGTGCAACGTGGTCTACTTGGGATGCTTTTCCAAGAGAGGGCAGATCTGGGGCTGACGTCGGGATAGTTAATACAAAAGTAGCGCGCCGGGCGCGCGCCGGGCAACCATTCTGCCTGAGGTGCGAAGTCTTTTATTCTGATGCTTTTGCTCAATTCTTTGGATGGTTTGACTTAAATGTTACCTCATTTCTGTAATTTTGATGTGTACGAGAAACAAGTTCTCAGGTAAAAAATGATAACACACAGAATGCCTCCTTGCTAGCGTGTGTTAGTGTTTGATATGGTTCTCCAAGGTTTTGCATGCTGCTCCATTGTGCAACATGCTATGCAATGCCGTGGTTTGCTATGCTGCGCAATACTGCAACATGACACACCATGCTCTGCTTAGTATCCATATGATGTCCTCCGTCTCGGCATGCTGTGCCACGACTCGGTCTGTAACACCATGTTGCATGTTTGGATATGCTTCAAGATGCGGTTGCGTAATGTGCATTGTTATGTCATGTCTAGGTGCCGCCATGCTGCAGAATGTTGTACACTATGGTCTGCTATGGCTTGGCATACAACACAATTGTTCTGCATGCTTGTCCTTGCTTCAGGATGCACCACCATACTGCTCCATGCTGTATAGGCTCTGTCCTACTTTTGCTTTTGGTGTTGGGTATACTATGTGCTAGGCTGCAGCAGCATGACACGCTCCGCGCTAGCATGCCATGCTATTTCTCAGTATTATGTATTATAATGCGCGCTCTTGTATTATGGTGCACAATTGTTTGCCATGCTATACCAATTTCTGTAGGAGAAGGTGGCAGACGATATAGCACAATGTTATTGGTTGTACTAGGAGCTAGGGCATCCATTGCCTTCGGTGAGGATGGGAGGTTTTCAGTTGGGTCTGGCGGTATAACAAGCCCATTTTGGTTTTTTTATTGCACGCCCTATGCAACATTATTGTAACTCGCATCTGAAAGGAAACAGGTGAAAGTGATGTAATTTGTGGATTGTGGTGGGTTATAGCAAGACGAAGTACAAATTTTACATTTTTGTTATGAACACCCTATTTCAAACAAGTGCTGCGGCCAACAAACAATTCCGTTCAGACTGTACTTTTTGTGACTTACTAACCCAAAGGAGGATGGGAAGTGATAGGACAGGTGTCCATAGTGGAGCTGTGGATGCCTATGCGGCTGTTCACGTCCTTGGTCATTAGTTCAACTGCAGACGACATTGCAGGGGTGGGGGGCTTCTTCAGATGAGTCGTTTTTTACTGCCGCAAGCAAGGCGCTGAGGTCCGGGACCTCTTCACTGGCACAGAGTACCCGCCTGAGAAGCTCAACGGTCTCATCTGGACCTAGTTTCGAAACTTCTTAGTGTGGAGGAAAGGCCCGCCGCACACAAGCCGGCTCGGGCATTTTCCTAAGAGAGGGCGTGCTCACCCTAGATTCTTAGTGGGCGAATATCTGCGTCGTGTGGATGGAAGCATCAGCTTTATTATAAGGTATCACCCATCCTTCTTCCTGCGTCTTAATGGTGCTGGCCAATTCTTTGCCTCACCACTCCCTGACTTTCGTTCTCGCCACTCTCTTTTGTGCAGGATCCGGGCGAGTTACTCAGGGAGCAAGGAAAGGACATTCAGACTTGGCAACCAGGGAGGCTAAGGCTGGCACTAGGGAATTCCTGCTCCTCAACCTCTTGGGGTTCTCAAACGTCAAGGAGGGGGCCTCGGTGTCTAGATGGAGTTCTGAGTTAACGTATTTTTCTTCAGCCCCTCTGGTTTCATGCTCTCCACGAGGGCCGGAAGCTCGTGGGATGATTCTTCCTGTAGATAGTGGTCATCTGGACGGCTCCTCATCTTCAGCCATTCAGCCATTGGCCTGGAGGTGATGGGTGCAGTCTTTGCACTGAGGTTGACAAAACTGTTTCATTGTATTCAAGTGGTGTTCTTGTTCTCTTTCTTTAACCGTCATGGGTGTTGTCTCTGTTATCAGGAAAGTTTGGGGACTACCCAATGCGATAGATGTTCCTTTTTTTTGATAAACAAAACCTTGATGCAAAATGGTGCTGACATGGTAGTTGACGAGGGCAACGAAACACCAAATTGAATCGAATTCAGGATATTCTCATTCCAAATCAAAACATCAGTAGCAAAGAGGGGCTGCAAATGGACAATGCAGGATTAAATACAAAGCTTTAATCTTTTGTAAAAAAAACAAATCCTTTTATAGTGAAACCCGACATGAGCCTGGTCCAATAGACAATGTTAGCCGTCTCACGTGCACAGTTTGGAATGCAATGGAGTTGGTTAGAAACAAGGTTGGGCCGGACACAATATTTGGCTTCGGCAGCTGTGCTAAGCAGCGGAATTCAGAACCCGTTAACAAGTAGAACCACATTAAGGAGATGAAACTTTTTGGTATCTAAGTCCTGGTATGGAAGACCACCAGGCTTAACCTCTACGGAAAAATGCATGAAGTGCCCAGTTTCTTTCGGTAATACCTCCATGAAGGATGATATCTGCGCTCCATTGAGTGGTAGGGGTGAACTTCATGGGTTGGCTCAGGTTATGACCCTATTTACTCTGAAAAATGTACCTTGATGCGTCAGAAGAGTGATAAAAGCGATTAAGTAATAGCCTCTAATACTTGCCAAGGAACAGGGGGCCTTGGCCTAGATAACGTTCCCGACAATAGAGGTAGAAGTATCTTTTTGTTACTTGTGACGGGGTTCACTTGTGATAACCCCTTGGAGTACACCGGCGGTTCCGAGATACAACCGCGCCGAGGTTTCGTCTTTAAGCTGCAAGTCCTCTCCAACTCATGCACAAGCACTTTGTCCTCTGGCAACACCTGCAGCGATCTCCTGAGCGCTTTCATCCGTTCGGCCAACCAGGCGGTCCCCTGTGGGCGGTGAACAAGCCCCAGGCGGCGGAGAGCCCTAGAAGAAAAAAAGACAAGAACCTCAAGCCTGGGTACGTTTTGGAAATTCTTTGTTCATTCTTATGATCGTCTTATATTTTGCATCTGCTTTGTTGCAATTTGCCAAATAACAGCGTAAAAAGCGGTTTTTTCTTCCACAACTCTTTTGAACCTCAGTGCTTAGCCAAGATTCTTGCTGCGCCGCTCGTGCAGTTTTAGCTGAAACCTGCGCGGACCCTCCATTTTAGCAACACCACGCGCAGAGCGTGCACACCGGTGAACAGGAGCCAGGAGGCCCAGGACATCGTACACACAACACCACACGCAGAGCGTGCACACCGGTGAACAGGAGCCAGGAGGCCCAGGACACCGTACACGCAACACCACACACAGAGCGTGCACACCGGTGAACAGGAGCCGGGAGGCCCAGGACACCGTACACACAACACCACACGCAGGGCGTGCGCACCGGTGAACAGGAGCCAGGGAGCCCAGGACACCGTACACGCAACACCACACACACGGCGTGCACACCGGTGAACAGGAGCCAGGAGGCCCAGGACGCCGTACACGCAACACCACACACAGAGCGTGCACACCGGTGAACAGGAGCCAGGAGGCCCAGGACGCCGTACACGCAACACCACACGCAGAGCGTGCGCACCGGTGAACAGGAGCCGGGAGGCCCAGGACACCGTACACACAACACCACACGCAGGGCGTGCGCACCGGTGAACAGGAGCCAGGAGGCCCAGGACACCGTACGCGCAACACCACGCACAGAGCGTGCACACCGGTGAACAGGAGCCGGAAGGCCCAGGACACCGTACACACATCACCACGCGCAGGGCGTGCGCACCGGTGAACAGGAGCCAGGGAGCCCAGGACACCGTACACGCAACACCACACACAGGGCGTGCACACCGGTGAACAGGAGCCAGGAGGCCCAGGACACCGTACACGCAACACCACACACAGAGCGTGCACACCGGTGAACAGGAGCCAGGAGGCCCAGGACGCCGTACACGCAACACCACACGCAGAGCGTGCGCACCGGTGAACAGGAGCCGGGAGGCCCAGGACACCGTACACACAACACCACACGCAGGGCGTGCGCACCGGTGAGCAAGAGCCAGGAGGCCCAGGACACCGTACGCGCAACACCACGCACAGAGCGTGCACACCGGTGAACAGGAGCCGGGAGGCCCAGGACACCGTACACACAACACCACACGCAGGGCGTGCGCACCGGTGAATAGGAGCCAGGAAGCCCGGGACACCGTACGCGCAACACCACACACAGAGCGTGCACACCGGTGAACAGGAGCCAGGAGGCCCAGGACACCGTACACGCAACACCACACACAGAACGTGCACACCGGTGAACAGGAGCCAGGAGGCCCAGGACGCCGTACACGCAACACCACACGCAGGGCGTGCACACCGGTGAACAGGAGCCAGGAGGCCCAGGACACCGTACACGCAACACCACACACAGAGCGTGCACACCGGTGAACAGGAGCCAGGAGGCCCAGGACGCCGTACACGCAACACCACACGCAGAGCGTGCGCACCGGTGAACAGGAGCCGGGAGGCCCAGGACACCGTACACACAACACCACACGCAGGGCGTGCGCACCGGTGAGCAAGAGCCAGGAGGCCCAGGACACCGTACGCGCAACACCACGCACAGAGCGTGCACACCGGTGAACAGGAGCCGGGAGGCCCAGGACACCGTACACACAACACCACACGCAGGGCGTGCGCACCGGTGAATAGGAGCCAGGAAGCCCGGGACACCGTACGCGCAACACCACACACAGAGCGTGCACACCGGTGAACAGGAGCCAGGAGGCCCAGGACACCGTACACGCAACACCACACACAGAACGTGCACACCGGTGAACAGGAGCCAGGAGGCCCAGGACGCCGTACACGCAACACCACACGCAGGGCGTGCACACCGGTGAACAGGAGCCAGGAGGCCCAGGACACCGTACAAGCAACACCACACACAGAACGTGCACACCGGTGAACAGGAGCCAGGAGGCCCAGGACACCGTACACGCAACACCACACACAGAGCGTGCACACCGGTGAACAGGAGCCAGGAGGCCCAGGACGCCGTACACGCAACACCACACGCAGAGCGTGCGCACCGCTGAACAGGAGCCAGGAGGCCCAGGACGCCGTACACGCAACACCACACGCAGAGCGTGCACACCGGTGAACAGGAGCCAGGAGGCCCAGAACACCGTACACACAGCACCACACGCAGGGCGTGCGCACCGGTGAACAGGGGCCAGGAGGCCCAGGACACCGTACGCGCAACACCACGCACAGAGCGTGCACACCGGTGCACAGGAGCCAGGAGGCCCAGGACACCGTACACACAGCACCACACACAGAGCGTGCACACCGGTGAACAGGAGCCAGGAGGCCCAGGACACCGTACACGCACCACCACACACAGAGCGTGCACACCGGTGAACAGGAGCCAGGGGGCCCAGGACACCGTACACACAACACCACACACAGAGCGTGCACACCGGTGAACAGGAGCCAAGCGGCGCGGCACACCACACGAGCAACCCGCCCCCAAAACGAACCCAGCCCAGGCCGCCCTGCAGGAAAGAAACACCATGTCAGACCACGAAGACCAACCGTCCGGCCAAGGCCAACCCGGCGGGTACGAAGAGGGTGGGCAGGCAGGGCAGGCCGGCGAAGAAGGACAGAGGGACAAGGCGGGGAAAGCGAGAGGAGGGGTCCGAACCCCCCCCCCCCCAACGTGCACACACCCCACTGCCGCGCGCCGGGCCACAGCCGGGCACCAACAGGGCCCGCAATGGAGCCAAACGGGCCCGCCAGAGAGAGGGTGTGTCCCCGCACCTGCGCAACAGCACGCCCGGGCAAGGAGCGCGCGCCACACACAGGCCAAGCAGGGCACACGCGCAGCACCGCACGCCAGCACGCACCACGGCACAAAAACACGACACCACCACGGCAAACACCCACACCCGACGACGAACGAGCCGCCAAGAACAAGTCGAAGCCCCGCAGTCCCCACAGCGCGACAGCCGCCGTCCGGATGGACGTGTGTGCGCCCGGCAGTGAACCCAGCACCTGCCAGCTACGAACCAGCCGCCGTCCGGATGGACGTGTGTGCGCCCGGCAGTGAACCCAGCCCTTGCCGGCTACGAAACAGCCGCCGTCCGGATGGACGTGTGTGCGCCTGGCGGTGAACCCACCCCCTGCCGGCTACGAAACAGCCGCCGTCCGGACGGACGTGTGTGCGCCCGGCAGTGAACCCAGCCCCTGCCGGCTGCGAAACAGCCGCCGTCCGGAGGGACGTGTGTGCGCCCGGCAGTGAACCCAGCCCCTGCCGGCTACGGAACAGCCGCCGTCCGGAGGGACGTGTGAGCACCCGGCGCCACCTGCCGGACGGGCTACCGGACCACCGGGCCCGCGCCACCCGGAGGGGTGAGTGCTCAGTTATCGCAAACCACACGCCCAACGGTACCACACCCAACACCACCCGCAATGACACACCATCACCACCACCATGCACGCCCACCCGCCACCACACACCCAGGGCCCATCATCAGGGCCGCCTGCCGACACCACAACCACCAAGCAGTCCAGCCACAACCAGCACCACCACCCGCCACCGGCCGCCCACAACATCACCAACAACACCCTCCCCCCCGGCAGCACTCACGACGCCGTCGCCAAGCACACCACCATCCGCCCGCACCACACCTGCAACACCCCCACACTCCACACCACCCACACCGGAAACCGCCAACACCGCCGTCCCAGCCTTACCACCTGCAGCACCGTCCCCATCGACGTCGCCAGCTGCACCACCATCACGCCCGACCGCACCGCGCGAACGACACGCCCACAACCAGCACCCAACCCCAAACACCCACACCGACACCACCCACGCCGACCAGACCCCACAACACCCACGCAACGCACACGCCGGCCACGCTCCACCAGACAACACAAACCACCACACGCACGGCGACAGCGCACCCGACGCCCACAGACCCCCCGCAACCCGCGCCACGTACACACCAACACGCACACCCGCACCCAACCACGCCCACCAAGCGCCCGGCGCACCGACCACCACGCGCACAGGCAACCGCCCAACGCCGGCACTGACTCCGCGGGCAGACAGGCAGACAAACCACCCGGTCGGCATCACCAACAGCACCATCACCCAAGCCACCACCTGCGGCACCAACGCCACCATCGCCCGTTGCACCAACAGCAAACCCCCCTCCGGCCCCCCACCACCCGTTCCCAACGCGTCACCTACGGCACACACCGGCCTCACCGTCACCCAGTGCATCGCCTACGTCACCCTCGCCATCGGCACCACCGACGACACCACCGCCCACAGCACCCCCGGCAACACCCTACGTAGGGACAGTACCAGCGGCGCCACCAACCGGCACACCACCTGCAACACCCACATCAACATCGCCACCACCCATGACATCACCCACAGCGCCCTCACCATCGACGTCACCGGCAGCACCCTCACCGCCGGCATCACCAGTCGCGCCACCACCCACTGCACCACTTACAGCGACCACCGGAGCCGCAGGCCCCCCCAGCGCCCGCCCCGTCACCTATGACACCATCAGCGTCACCAACCCCGTCGCCGCCCGGCGCGTCACCCGAAGCACCCACGTCAACAACACAAACCCGTTTCGACGCCTACAGCACCCCCCCGTAGGCGTCACCAGCATCTCCTCCACCCATTGCATCGCCCACGGTGCCCCAGCCCAACCCACTGCGCCTTCGGCGCACACATACCCGACACCCACACAAACCAACCACGCCCACACTGCCCACCACCCCATCAGCCCACGCCATGAACACACCCACACACACGCCCACGCCCGGCCACGCCACCCAGACACTAACCAGGAGCCGCAGCCACCCACGCAAGCGCCACGCCACCACTGCCGCCAACCACCCGCCGTCAGCCCCCCCCGGACCGGCGCCCTGGGAACCGGAAGCCTGGGGACCGGCGCACACACAGGGAACCCAGAGCACAACAGCCATCCGACCCCCGTCCCCCACGACACTCACGCCCACACCGGCGCCGACACCGGCAAACATACACACCCACGCACAGCACCCCAGCCACCCCCCCCCCCGAAAAAAAAAACAAAAAAAAACAAAGCCAAACAAGCCAACGAAAAGAGAGGAGTAAGGGACAGGCAGAGGAAGGGGCCACGGGGGGAGCAGAAGGCAAACACGCAAGCCCACACACGCGCGCCCCCCCCTCCCCAGCCAACCCGACCCCGCATGTCCCGCAACCTCCCAGGAACCGCAAAGCCCAAGACCACCCCCCAGGCACCACCACAACAGACCACCATGAGGAGCCGCCGAGGAAAGAAGGTCCCCACCAGGACCGGCCCCCGCTGTGCCCCTTCCGCCTGTCACCCCTGCTGACTTGCTCCGGATCAACGATTGCATTTCTCAAAATCCTCAAAATCCAGGGTCCAAATCCAAAAATATAGAAAATGTAACCCTCCTTCAACCCTGAACAGCAACGAGATCCCACAAGTATAGCAATAACCCAATTCACAATCCAAATCAGGCTGCGGGCTTCCGTTCAGCACACCGGTCGTCTCACGGTGGCGGGCATGTACAAGAATTGCACCAAGGAAGAAAGCCCTGAAATTGGCATATGAACACAAATAAAGCAAAGGTGGCGAAAGAGGTAAATATACACATTCACAACCATAGACTCCTCATTCCCTGGACTCAAGACCTTCCCTTGACTCACCAACATATTGCCCTGAACCAGGTCAAAAGAGACGGCTGAATGCCATGTGTCACAAGTTACTACACAAACCCCAAAAATGTGTTCACTCTCAAGCCTCTAAATCCTAGCCCAATAGGGGAGGTGGCGTGTCATGGCCTAGAGTGGCACTCAGGACCAGGCCCTACCCTGACATAACCTTGGCTGGACTTGGAGTTGAATGGGCTTGGAGATATGCCCCATGAGTTTGAACTCATAACATGCCAAAAAACTGCCAATTCACACCATATTGGCCATATATCAAGTATATGCTCAAAATTGAGGTTACCACTTATCCGAAGGCTCAAAGCATGCATGGAATCGAAGTCTAGTATTCATGGAGGATAGAGACCAAAGGCCAATGCCCATGTACATCCCCATTTTACCCTCGAAACTCCTTCGGATATGGGCGCCACGCACTGCCCAAGTCAGCCCATGATCTTGAGACCAATTCTTGTAATCCTTCGTGCGCCAAGCCAAATGAAGTATGCGATCCGGCATATGGTGGTGTTCAACTTCAAAGCATATGCCAACATATGAACAACATACCATGGTTCGACTCTCCATAGGCTTCTTGCTGTTTGCCGACCAAGTAAGTACACAAAATGCAAAAATGAGCAAAAATTGAGGCCAAAAACATGAAAATATATCCAAATACAAAGTTGTCATGATAGTATATCTCTATGCTCACCCATGATCTCCGCTCATGGTTCAATACACAAATGATTGGAACCATTTGCGAACAATTCCCCCACTTGGATCCCCAATCAGGCGCATGGAGATACCTTCGCCACTCATATCTACATGCCCCATGAAAATGGGAGTGCACTCATGGATCTCTTTGTCACACATACCATGAGCAATACATATGCGGTAGACTTAGTCTAGCGCTTTGAATTCCACAATTGGGACATGGGCAAAGCCCTTGTCACGTATGGCTCCCCATCTCTTCGGCCACACAAAGATATATAACATGGGCGCGAGCATATCAAGACAATACTACCAATGTCACACATAGCCCTTAAAAGAGGCTCCCACCATGGTATGCCATGACCCTCCATGAACATAACTTCACGTTAAAAATACGTGGGAACCCAAGAAAAGTTGCTATGCAACCCCAACACTCATGCGGCACACTCGAAAGTCGCATTAAAATATTCGGTTGCACGGTCCAAGAGTTATATATCACTTTATACCCTCTTGACCCTTATCCCTTGCTACACCGGGCATGTGTGCGCACCAAAGGCGTCTGATGCTTCCTAAATTAACTTGAGACTAAGGCGCTTGCAACCCAACCTTCCTTATTCTCTTTCCTCACACTCGCGCGTAGATATGGTCCTTCAAAGTGGTCCCACGATTCACTTTTGTTTCCCTTATATCTCCACGTCAAATGGGTGGCAAGTATAAGGGAAACCTGATTCGGGCATAGGGAAAAGAGTATGACCACTCGAAGAAGTCCAAATCAAGTGCGGCGATGTCGAAGTCGAAAATCCGATTTCGACATCGCGAAAAATTCAGATTAAAATTTCGAGTGCTTATTTAGAAAATTGCGGAAGCAACGAACCCTTTGCTGATGAAATCTGACCCTTCAACGGAGTATCCGCCAAAATATCTGGAAATAACAGTTAACCAATCGGTTAACGCAAAATCGCGAGCCAACTGACAGTCGCCGATACATTGACAATCAGAACGAAAGGCTGAAAAATCACGGAAACATTATGATAAAAAAACCCTGTTGATTCCTGATATTCTGATATATAGATCTCCGCTGACGGTGCCTCGGTACTGAATATGGCCGCTCGTAGCCGGAATGGCCAAACCTATCACACTATCACATCGGGTTAGTTCAGGTGGATGGGAGAGTATGATATCAGCCAATGGCGGCTTGCCGGCACATAGATACACACCCCTAGTGACCCCAAGATGGCCACGGGGGTCCGAACCGGCTTCACCCCCCTTCTCAGAGCGTTGTTACCGCTCGGAAGTCATTGAAGAGAGGACGGGAGGACCCCAACGGGCTCCAACCCCCCCCTTCCATGTCCCGAGGACACATGGAGGCCCCACACACGTCGTAGGCGTCCCCCGTGCCCCAAGGGAGGGGTGAGGACACTGATACTCAGCGCCCTACGCCATATCCGGTCTCCACTTGATCTACAACATGGACCAAGGGGATCAAAGATAGAAAAACGTCGTCGGTCGACCTAAATAAGTATACCACAATGAAATATATATGTGGAGATCGAGTGAAGGGGGTATATGGCCAATCAAGGCCGAAAAATCCCCGGATGAACGCCCTCACCCGTCTCCTCAATGACAGAAACAAACAAAATGCCAAGGGGGGATCCATTACGGTGCTACAGCAGCAACCAAATGGACCAACACGTCCTTGACATCCAAAGAAATATTCTTTTTCTTTAGCTAGTCCATCCAGACCGTGGTATACCTCGGCACGAAACTGCTCGGAGGCTCCCACGAATCCCTGGATGCGGCGAATCCCTTCCAACGGACTTTGTAAAGCCTCCCCCCAGGCGTCCCCGGGTCCGGCTTGTCCGCCAGGATCTTCTCAGCGATGAAGTCGTCGTCCTCACCCTCGTCGTCTGAGTCCACATCGCCGGCCGTGAACTCGAAGGTGACGGGACGTCCGCTGGGGTCTGGTGCTCGGGGACGAAGCTGGGTATGGTCGCGGTCCTGGATCTTGTTATCCCCCACACGAACCGCATACACATCCTGCCCGACCTTCCGCACGATGACCCCCGGCACATACCAAGATGCCTGCCGATGCCTGGACAGGACATCCTTGTGGTGCCGCTCCACCCACACGGTGTCTTGGAGAGCATACTTCTGGACTTTTCCCTGCTTGAAGTACTTGGCCCTCTTGTCGTGCTCGTCCTGTAGTGCCTTACACACCTTGGCCGCCGTGTCGTCCGCCTCAGCCATCATAGCGTTCGCATCCCGGGCCACTTTGCCATGGTTCATCCACGGGAGAGTGCGTGACACTCGATCCCGTAGGAACAGGATGCGATGGGGCGACAGTCCAGTGGGTCCCGGAAGGTCATGGTACGCCTGGAGCACTCTCCACAGCGAGTTGTACCAGTTCCGGCCCGGTTCGTCAATGTGTAGCTGGCGGAACTTCTCGAACATCTGCCGCCCGGCCACCTCAGCCCGGCCATTCGACCGGCTGTGGTACGCCACGGTCTTGGCGTGCCGAATCCCCATGTGCTTGCACATCGTCTTCAACCACGTCCCCACGAGTTGACTGCCCCGATCGCTGCAGATGACAGCTGGGACATCGAAAATCGTCAGCCAATGCCTGATCATGGCATTAGTCTTGGCCTGCAGCCCCACTCCATGCTTGTCCTTCTTGTCCTTCTTCTTGGACTTCTTGCCAGGGACCGCCACGATATACCCACTGTGCCTATCCACCGCCAGGATGACACAGTCGTAGATCTCTCCTTCCACGGTGACCTCAGGCATGGCGAATACATCCATGGCCACGGACCGCATAGGGGCCTCCGGTATAGCCGTATACACCGGGTTGCCCGCTGTGGAGTGGTTGGGGCTCTTCGTGGCCCGACACACGGCACAGTCGCTGCAGTACCTATCCAGGATGGCGTAGTACCCCGGAGGGAACTTGAAACGCCACTCCAGGTCCTGCTGCATCTTGTCTCGGCCAGGGTGCATGAGCTGGGCGTTATGCCAATGGTCAATGAGCTCCTCCACTCGGTTTTCGGGCACCAGCAGCTTGTCCTTGAGGAACAACTTGTCGCCATCCTCGGTGAAGCCCTCGGGCCATTCGTCGTCCGACGGGGCGCTCACGGCATTCCAGTACTTGCTCCAGTGCTCGGATGCGGCGTAGTCATCCGACCAGTCCTCTGTGAGCACCGACCTGACTAGCTCTACAGGGGCCACCATCCATTGCTCGAGGGTTTCCTCTCGAATAGCTTGGACGCGGGCACCCCGGAACTTGGCCAGATCCGTACGGTTTGCCATCACCACAAAGCACTTGACCCCCTCTTGCTCCATGACCTTCTCCATCTCGATGATGCGCTTGGCCTCCTCGGTCTCCTCGGCGTCTCCATGGCTGGATATGTCCATCCAAGCCTTGCCCGCGGGGTAGGCCCATCGACTGAGGCAATCTGCCACAGTGTTGTCCTTCCCCGGAACGTATACGACGCTGAGGTCGAACTTGGCGAACGTCTCATGCCATCGGGCCCTCCTTGCCGCCGGTCCCGAGGGGGTGTCGACGTGCTCCTTGTGCCAGCTCTGCAAGGACTGATGGTCCGTGCAAACCACCACCGGTTGCAATCCGATGTGGCCAGACCACTTCCTGAGCGCACAAACAATGGCGTACGTCTCCTTCTCCCTCGCGGTCCAGGTGCGGCGTTGGCCCTCGGCCAGGATCCGGCTCCAGAACGCCACGGGTACATGTGACCCGTCGTCTCGGATCTGCTCGAGGACTGCCCCCACAGCATAGTCCGAGGCGTCCGTCCTTAGCACGAATCCCTTGTCCGGGTCCACCAGGAATAGCCCCAGTTGCCCCAGGAGTCGCTCCTTCAGGCGGCTGAACGCATCTTCGGCCTTAGGGGTCCAAGCAAGCTTCTTCTTGCTCCCCTTCCGGCCATCGAACTTGCCCACTTGCAGCATCTTGTGCAGCGGCCCCGACAGTTCTGCATACATCCGGACATAGCCCGAATAGTAGTTGCAGAACCCCATGAAGGACCGGAGTTCGCTGATGGTCTGGGGCTTCTCCCAGTGGTGCAGGGACGCCAGCTTCCCAGGCATGGGACGGCGTTGCCCGTGACCAACCACGTGACCCGCGAACTCCACTTCCTTCACGAAGAGTGAGGCTTTGGTGGGCTTGCACACCATGTTGTGCTTGTCCAACTCGCTGAGCACTCGGCGCAGATCCTTCTCATGCGCATCGATGAGCTCATCCTCACTCATGTTCTCGGTGCCGGACCCGATGATGATGTCATCCACGAAGGGGTCGGCACAGTCCCGGACAGGACCGAGTAGGTCCTCCATCATGCGCTGGAAAGCGGCGTTGCCATTCTTGGCGCCCATAGGCACCACTTTCCACTGCATGGGCCCCAGCGGCGTCGACATCGCTGTGCAGGGCCTGGATTCCGGGTGTAGCGGCATCTGATGATAGCCGTGTTTCAGGTCTAACACCGTGAAAATCCGCTTTTTCTGTTGTTTTTGGAGGATGGAGTCGATCAGGGGGAGCGAGTACGAGTCGTGCTCGGTCTGCTCGTTCAAACCTCTGTAATCAACCACCAACCTCCACTCGCCCTTCTCCTTCTTGGGCACGATGGAGGCTGGGCTGGCCCACTCACTGTCGGAGGGTTCGATCCATCCCCGCTCAATGAACTCGGCCAACAGCTTCTTCATGGCCTCGGCCCGATCTCCCTGAAGTTGGTACTCCCGATGACGATAGATCTTCGGGTTCGGCTTCAGCTTGATCTTCGCTGTAACAAACCTCCCACAATCTGGAGGGTTCTTGTTGGCGACGCCACTGAATAGCCGCGGATAGGCCTTGATCGGCCTCTCCTTCAGCTCGGCGACCTTCGGGTTCTCCTGGGCCTCTTCAGCCGCTTGCTTCGGTATAGATACAACCGACCGCACTGCGGTATAGGCCTCTTCTGGGTCAGATTCTGACTTCTCCTCGTCCGATATGCCGTCTTCATCGTCGTGGGGAGCTCTTCCCACCGATAATCTTCCGAAATTTGCGGCATCGGGCTGGTGACTGTCGCTATCGGCACCCATTCTTGGAAAATCCCATGTTGGTGGGTCCGACCCAACCGGACCATCGTATTGGTCCGCGATGTGATCCATGACTCTCGCCACGAACTCGTCCTTCTCGTACTTGCCGGTGACCAACATCTTGTCATCCCACCAATGCGGAGATGTGACCATGGCCCGCCTTTTCTTGGCTGCCACACGGTCGTGCATCCCCATCCGCATGTAGTTGACGACGTCGTCGATCTCGGCGTGGGACAGGACGTCAATGCCATCAATAGGCTTATCCGTCCCCTCCTTGGGCTCAAACATGACCTTCATGGGCACCGCCTCCACCCTACGGATGAATGCTTCATCACCCGTGGGCTGGGCTTGCGCCCCATCCACCAGGAAAGCCTTGGTACCACACGCTTGACCCGGGGAGGGCATTGATACACCCTTGGCGTCGATGAACAATTCCTCCTCTGGCCCGAATGACATCTCGTTCAGGGTGATGGAGTCCAGCGTCGACTTGAGACCCTCCAGCGGACACAGGGTGGATCCTATGCCGGTTATGACCAGGATCCCCTTCACCCTATCCGCGATGATCTTCTCCACCGTACGTCTGGTATTGTCCAGGGAGCCATGCCAATACATGGGTCCCCACTCCTACAAACCCCAATGCCTGTGCCAGGCTGAGTCTCCTCAATGCCAATGCCTCCTACACTTCCGCAAAAGTGGGGCATCCCGGGAAGCGAAGACGTCCGTCTCGGGCGCTTCAGCTCCCAGCGTCTGAATCATCCTGACGTGCACTTGCGGCGCAATTTCATACTCCGTGAGCTGAACCCCGCGGTCTCCTCTGGACTTGGCACCCACAGCTTGCACCGCTCGGACGATCCGATCCTCCTCCTCAGCATTCCATTGGGATGATCCGCATGCATAGTCTGTGGACAGCCATGTGAGGCATTCATCATCCTCCCGGACCAGCGTTGCACGATGGGGAAGGGCTCCAGTGGCATTTGCCACCATGAAGTCATACCCCATGATCATATCCCAATCGGTAATGTCGGCCACATAGAAGTTCCCGGATAGAGTGCTTCTCTTCGCCTGATCAGGGCGGTTCAAGCGCTCATGTTCCCGGAATTCCATACTGATAGTGGCCTCATGGGTGCCACCACCCATGATCTCTCCATTGGCGACCTTCAGACGGACCGGTCTCCGGCTGGGCTGCAGGAGTTCCTCCTTGAACAACCCTCTCCGGACCAGGCTCACCTGGGCATCCGTATCCACCAACACATGCACCACCTTCTCCTCTCGTCCGCACCGTACTCGCACTTTCAAGTGCAACTGCCGCTCGTCGCCATGAGTTGTATGGACGACTCTCACGGCATGCAACTCTAGCACGTCCGGGTGCATCAGGACTTCAAGGGTATGGTCACGGATTGTGTAGATCTTGGGTTGGTCCTGCCCGTCCACGGGGCTCTCCGTGGTCGCTCCTTCCTTCTTGCCATGTCCCGTACCCACATGTACTTCCCTTGGCAGGGCTCTCCAGGGGTTGGGAGTGGCGAGACTCAGTGGTTTTGGCTCTTCCGGAGCCTTCTTCGGCACCCAATGTGCCTTCGCTATCTCTGGGATTCCACTGATTTTCCGAGGAGAGACCTCCGAGGTCCCACTCCCGTGGGGGCTCCTCTAGACTTGGCTTCCCGCAGCCCCTTCCGGCTGCGATCCGCCAGGGCTTTGTCCACCACGTTGCTGGGCTTTGAGTTCCTCCAACGTCAACAACATGTCCTCAGCAACCTCCTCGATCGACCTCACTCGTCGGTCTTGGCCAGGTCCACCACCATAGCCTCTTCCTCCGCCTTTTCCTTGGCCTTTGCCTTGGCCCTTTCCCCCGTCTCCGCCCTTCGCTTTCCAATCGGAAATCCGCTGCTCCTTGGGCTTCTTCTCGGGGTGGGCGGCGAAGTAGGCTTTCTTGTCCGCCTCGTACACCTTGCACTGACGGTGGTCATGTGCATGGTTGTTTCCCTTGCCATAACAGACCCAGCACCCGTCGTGCTGAGACCTGTACTCTCGGAACGAGAGCGGTGGATTTCCGATCCTCCTTGGCTCTCTGCTCTTCTTGGGTCCCAGCTGGCTCCATCTGGACCAATCCTGCCCATGGTTCTTCACGTTATGCGCCACAAACGCGAAGAAATGGGCCTCCTCGTGATCCTCCCGGGACCCGGTCCAGTGGTCTTGGCCACTTCCACTACCATCCTCCGCGGAGTTGGCCGTGTCCTCCTGGATCTCCCGATGATGGCGGTCTTCTCGGTGTCCTCGTTGTCCATGACCATGCCGATCCTGCACGTGGGCCTCGTTCTTCGCATTGAGCTTCAACTCCACCGTGATGTACTTCACGATCTCGTCCAGGCTCATGCGGGCGAAGATGACTTGCATCCTCAGTGGCTCCCCGCGCCTCCACTCCACGTTGTTGAGGCGCAGCAACCTTTGCCCCATGGAGTCTCCAAACACCTCCACGTACACGGCGTTCTTCAGTCCCAACATCCGGTTGGGTTCGCCCTGGTTCCTCGTGAAGAACTCCATGATACCCGCATGGGTATCCTCCGCCGCCATAATCCTCACCGCCACCCGCTTCTTGGCGCGCTTCTTCTCCTCGTCCTCCACTCACCTCTTCCAGTTGCCGGGGAGGACGTCCTTCAGCAAGTGGCGGATCTCACTGGCCTCGTTCCAGTCCTCCACCAACTTGAGGCATCTGCGGTACTTCCGCAGATACCGGTTCCACTCCCGGACCCGCAACTCACCGCGGTCCAGCGGCAGTGGGATGGACCACAGGTCCTCCAGCTTCTGGTTTGGAGCGTCCACCCGCTCCTCATCCTCCAACCACTGGAGGCAGGCCTGCTCCGTCCTGATCAGTCCTTCCCGGATCTGATCCCGCAGCTCCTCCTTCAGGTCCTGCGCCAGGCGGTGTGGGAATGTCCGGCATACCCACTTATCCCGCGGCGCTCCCCGCATCTCGCCGACGACCTCCTCGGCAAAGTCCTCCCAATCCAGGATGAAGTCATCCAGGTTGGAGGGGTTGCCATCGTAGTAGGGGATTTTGATTCTCCTGAGGTCGTCAATCCTGATGGCGTCTCCGACGTCTCCAGCCACCACTCCACCGAGACGGATACCACCTGTGGCCGGGGGGTGTGAGTACCCTCCCCGTACATCCCTCTCCTCCATGGAGTGCGGTCCAGTTGGGCCTGAACCCATTGGAAGGATTTGCTCCATCGGCCGTCCATATCCCCGTATTGGGGTCCTTCGCCCACAGGTTTCCGCTTCGATGGCCTCGACCATGTCCGTCGGCGCTTCCCATGGTTCGCCCCTGCATGGTCTGGTTCTGGATCTCGATCTTCTCTTTCGCATAGACTACCATATTCGTCGTGATCGGTACATCCTGGGCGGCATGGGACATCTGTACCGTCAGGCTCCTCGGGTCCGTGGTTACGTGCCCTTCCCGCATGGACCCAGCCGGTGCCGTGTGTTCCCCGAGCATTGTGGATTCGCTGAACATGGGAACAAACGGCAGCGCAACCGGGTCAACACGCGGAGGCGCGTATGGTGCCTCTGCAGGGCCGCCCATGGGTTTCTCCATGGCGCTCCTGAGGGTCTTAACCCGCTCCACCAGCTCTACCGCGGCCGGCTTTGCCGGGAGCTCCGGACCCGAGGCGAGGGGCTGTAGCTCCTCCAGCCTTTTCAGGCGTCCTGACATGTGCTCCACCAGGTGGAGGAGGCTGTCCACCACTCGCTGCTGCTTCTCCACGGCCAGCTCCAGATTCTCCCGGTACCGGTCCCGTTCCGCTCGCAGCTCCTCCATGTCTTTCTCCGCGGCCGACTGGTCATCCAGGATTCCCGCGACGTCCTCCTCTAGACCGTCCTTGGCGTTGTCCAGGCGGTCAAGGCGATGCACGATGGCGTCCATCCCCATCTTTGGGTACTTGCCCATGAGGAAGGACACGTGCTCGCAGTGGCACGCAGCGTGCTTTCCGCCGGATTCAGCGCATCCCGCGGTTCCCGGCACCTCAGACTCATCACCCATAGGCGTATCGCCTATGGCGTCCGTCTCTGGTCCCGTTTGCCGGGGCACAGGTGCCGTCCGGGCCCTCGCTGGCCTCTCCAAGCCCTCGGCATCGTGCTTCAGGGCGGGCTCGGGGGCCGTATGCGCCCTGTCGATCGGCGCGGACATCTCCGACTCCGAAGGTGGCTCGTAGGCTGTCCGATAGCCCTCGGAGTGCCCCTCGGATTCCCACAGCCTGACCGGGCTGGGGTCCGTGTCCATAGCCCCGGCGTCCCTTGCCGCGGACTTGGGTGACCCGCGCTTCCGGTAGCGCCGGGCCCGTCCTCCACTGCTGCCTGAATGGCAGGCGTCATCTGAGTCCTCCGCGGCGGAACGGAGGTTGCATGCCTTTCGGCAGCGACGCTCACACATGGAGACCAGGTCCTCCATGTCACGTCCTCCTCTTCCCGAATGTCGTACTTCTCTTCGGGCTTCAACTTCCGGAGTTCGCCATGATCTTGAACGTCTCGGTTCTTCTATGGCTCCAATCTCCGGTGTGGTCTCCACCGAGTCCACAATACGCACCCGGGGCGTACTTGGGCAGGGCTCATAAGGGCCCAAGTCCCCGGGTCGGTGGTTGGTAGGGGCAGCAGGTAAGCCTCTGCTACCATAAAGAAGGTCCCCACCAGGACCGGCCCCCGCTGTGCCCCTTCCGCCTGTCACCCCTGCTGACTTGCTCCGGATCAACGATTGCATTTCTCAAAATCCTCAAAATCCAGGGTCCAAATCCAAAAATATAGAAAATGTAATCCTCCTTCAACCCTGAACAGCAACCAGATCCCACAAGTATAGCAATAACCCAATTCACAATCCAAATCAGGCTGCGGGCTTCCGTTCAGCACACCGGTCGTCTCACGGTGGCGGGCATGTACAAGAATTGCACCAAGGAAGAAAGCCCTGAAATTGGCATATGAACACAAATAAAGCAAAGGTGGCGAAAGAGGTAAACATACACATTCACAACCATAGGCTCCTCATTCCCTGGACTCAAGACCTTCCCTTGACTCACCAACATATTGCCCTGAACCAGGTCAAAAGAGACGGCTGAATGCCATGTGTCACAAGTTACTACACAAATTCCAAAAATGTGTTCACCCCCAAGCCTCTAAATCCTAGCCCAATAGGGGAGGTGGCGTGTCATGGCTTAGAGTGGCACTCAGGACCATGCCCTACCCTGACATAACCTTGGCTGGACTTGGATTTCAATGGGCTTGGAGATATGCCCCATTAGTTTGAACTCATAACATGCCAAAAAACTGCCAATTCACACCATATTGGCCATATATCAAATATATGCTCAAAATTGAGGTTACCACTTATCCGAAGGCTCAAAGCATGCATGGAATCGAAGTCGAGTATTCATGGAGGATAGAGACCAAAGGCCAATGCCCATGTACATCCCCATTTTACCCTCGAAACCCCTTCGGATATGGGCGCCACGCACTGCCCAAGTCAGCCCATGATCTTGAGACCAATTCTTGTAATCCTTCGTGCGCCAAGCCAAATGGAGTATGCGATCCGGCATATGGTGGTGTTCAACTTCAAAGCATATGCCAACATATGAACAACATACCATGGTTCGACTCTCCATAGGCTTCTTGCTGTTTGCCGACCAGGAAAGTACACAAAATGCAAAAATGAGCAAAAATTGAGGCCAAAAACATGAAAATATATCCAAATACAAAGTTGTCATGATAGTATATCTCTCTGCTCACCCGTGATCCCCGCTCATGGTTCAATACACAAATGATTGGAACCATTTGCGAACAATTCCCCCACTTGGATCCCCAATCAGGCGCATGGAGATACCTTCGCCACTCATATCTACATGCCCCATGAAAATGGGAGTGCACTCATGGATCTCATTGTCACACATACCATGAGCAATACATATGCGGTAGACTTAGTCTAGCGCTTTGAATTCCACAATTGGGACATGGGCAAAGCCCTTGTCACGTATGGCTCCCCATCTCTTCGGCCACACGAAGATATATAACATGGGCGTGAGCATATCAAGACAATACTACCAATGTCACACATAGCCCTTAAAATAGGCTCCCACCATGGTATGTCATGACCCTCCATGAACATAACTTCACGTTAAAAATACGTGGGAACCCAAAGAAAGTTGCTATGCAACCCCAACACTCATGCGGCACACTCGAAAGTCGCATTAAAATATTCGGTTGCACGGTCCAAGAGTTATATATCACTTTATACCCTCTTGACCCTTATCCCTTGCTACACCGGGCATGTGTGCGCACGGAAGGCGTCTGATGCTTCCTAAGTTAACTTGAGACTAAGTCGCTTGCAACCCAACCTTCCTTATTCTCTTTCCTCACACTCGCGCGTAGATATGGTCCTTCAAAGTGGTCCCACGATTCACTTTTGTTTCCCTTATATCTCCACGTCAAATGGGTGGCAAGTATAAGGGAAACCTGATTCGGGCATAGGGAAAAGAGTATGACCACTCGAAGAAGTCCAAATCAAGTGCGGCGATGTCGAAGTCGAAAATCCGATTTCGACATCGCGAAAAATTCAGATTAAAATTTCGAGTGCTTATTTAGAAAATTGCGGAAGCAACGAACCCTTTGCTGATGAAATCTGACCCTTCAACGGAGTATCCGCCAAAATGTCTGGAAATAACAGTTAACCAATCGCGAGCCAACTGACAGTCGCCGATACATTGACAATCAGAACGAAAGGCTGAAAAATCACGGAAACATTATGATAAAAAAACCCTGTTGATTCCTGATATTCTGATATATAGATCTCCGCTGACGGTGCCTCGGTACTGAATATGGCCGCTCGTAGCCGGAATGGCCAAACCTATCACACTATCACATCGGGTTAGTTCAGGTGGATAGGAGAGTATGATATCAGCCAATGGCGGCTTGCCGGCACATAGATACACACCCCAAGTGACCCCAAGATGGCCACAGGGGTCCGAACCGGCTTCACGACACACGACACACCGCCGCCAACCACACGGTCGACACCGACACAAGCCCCACCCCCACAACCCGCCGCACCCACCGCTGCAGCGCCCCAACACACAATGGTGCCCCCATGGATGCGGTACACCCCAAAAACCCCCTTCAGCCAGCCGACCAGAGACCACCACGGGACGCACCAAGGGGACGCCGCGGAATACCCACCCACAGTGAGGCCCCGACACCCGCTACCCGCCGGCAACCTACCACGGGCCCACCCCACACCCGAGCAAATAGCCCCCCCCCCCACCGTGGAAACGATACACCCCAGCCACACACCGCCACTCACCATCCGCGGGCACTGCACCGGAGCCACAACACGCCCAAAAAGCCGCGACCCACCGACCCGCGGACCCCGCAAACGCAATACCCCGCACCACTGGGCCCACTCAACGATGGGCCGACACCCCCAAGCACCACACGACCACACCCCCCTGGTTGCGACACTCCAGTCCCGCACACCCCGCCCCAGGGGACCCCAGGCCCCACACCACACCGACCCCGCACGGCCCACGTACTGAAACACGCCAGGAGGACGATCAGGAGACCACGCGGGGCTGCCCCACACCGCCAGAGGACAAACCACGGGCGACCACCCACCCCACCAGACCTGGACACGGTGCCCCCCCCCCCCAACGGGAAGGCCACCACACAGCACAACACCACCATACCGCACCGCACCCCCCTCCCCCACCCGGGGGCACGGGACACCACAGCCCACCAACACAGGAACGAAGCCGCGCCCCGCCGACTCCGCACCCCACCCCACTGGCGCCACCCCTGGAAACCCCGCACACCTCGCGCCAGCTCAACACCCACCACCGGCCACAACCCGAACCGCACACAGGGGCAACACCACCGGCCAGGACAGTCACCAGCGTGCAGCCACACACCACAACGACGCCAAACGGCGCGCCTCCCCCGGCACACGACCAGGACCGGCCGCCGCACGTGCCCCGAACACCAGCATCACACGCCCACCGTGCCATGAAGCAGCACCCCAGCACGTGAACACGCACGATGACCCCATGGCCCTGCACATCGACAGCCTGCTAGAACTGGAACTCCAACACACGGAGGACGCGGAGCATCATTTGGACCTCACCCCGCCGGAGCTCGAGCCCACAGCAAGCGGCCCCGCGGACCCCAGCCCGCATAATGCCCCCCCGCGACCCCCCCCCCCGCGAGAGGGCGCCCTGGACGCACCTGTCCAACGCCCTGCGGCACCACCACCCCACCCACGAAGCCAGCAACGGGCCCGCCGAGTACCGGGCGTCACTCGAGCACGACCTGCCCGACGTCACGGGGCCGGGACTCCACGGGTACACCACCGCCCCCCCCCCTCCAGGCACCCCCACACAAGAATGGGAGGACGAGTACGCCGTCGACATCACCGACATGACGGCATACGTGGAATGCGTGGAGGACCCGGAGCAAGACAACGTCCTCAGCCTCCTCGCCTACCACAGCTGGAGATGGGGCCACCATGTCACCCTCCACCGACCGCAGGACGGGCCCCACCAGTTGTCCCCAGAGCAAACGGCGAAGTGGGACATCGTCCTCCAACTCACCCCCGAGGGCTTCTACATCCTCATGCACAGCGGATTACCCGACGCCACACCCAATGCACAGGCGCTGCCGCTGGCCCAGCCCCAGGAGGACGACGCAGACGCACCCCCCCCGGAGGAATGTAATTGGGACCCCCCCACAGCCACCACCGAACGCATGCCGCACCGGCTCACCAAACGTCACCTCCCCCACGACTACCATGCCACCAACGACTCGCGGGGACGCCGCACACTGCCCCTGCAGTGGGCATCACCCGAAGGCACCTTCAGGTGGGGGGGAATTCTCCCCGGCACCGTGGTGCTCACGTACCTGTGGCTCGGGGATGCGGAGACGCACGCGCAGCCCCCCGGCACACACCTCCTCCTCACCCTAGAGGGAGAGGCCGCCGTCGAAAACGTCCACACAGCGGAGGGAGAGGACTACGTGACGGCGAACGCCGACACCGCAGTATGGCTACACGCTCACGAGTACACCACACCCCCCACCGTAGTACCGGGGTCACACCCCTGGCACGTGGTCATCGTGCGACTGCCCACAGGAGCAGACACAGGAAGCGCCCAACAGGGATGGGCGGACAGGTGGGCACACGTGTGCGCCCCCCTGCACGAAAGGCTGCACAGACCCTCCCTCACCAGTCACACCCTCGAGCCGGCCCCCACCACGGCCGAATCCCACACCGGGGCGGCCCCCCCCACCGGAGTCTGGGCCTACACGCGCACCCTCCACTGCGAGGCAGCGGAAGCCCTCAAGACCGCCATCTCCAACCACCAGGGCCTCGTGCACACCCCCCACGATAACACACAAAAGGGCTACACCCTATGGTGGCACCACCCCGCACCAGAAGGGGGCCTGCAGCCACCGGCAGACCAGCCTGGCATCGACCCAGACCTCACAGCGATCGCCCACGCCGTCGCCGCCATGGCCCAGCAAGTCGGGGCGCCACCCCAGTGGGCACCGTCCATCATCAAGGAAACGGCGGCACGCCACAACCCAGCTTTCACACACTTCTGGGGACGCCCCATTCATCCCACCCTACCGGACCCCGACCTCCCCGCCCACGATGCGTGGGCAGTCCACATCCTCGTGCCCGACGACACCGCGCCCAAAACGGGGGACGCGACGGCACGCATCACCAAACAACTCCCCAATACCGCACTCCACTACGACATACCAACGCCAAACGTCATCGTCACCCACAACACGGGTTGCGACCACTACTACCTCCAGGCCACGCATGAGCGCTCCCCCGTCACCATATACACCTCCACCACCTACCCTGGCCTCCAGCCACCGCAACACCACCCGCGCCCGGCATGGAAGCATCCCCTACACGTCGCCCCGACCCCGCGCAAAAGGCCCACCCACCACGCGCCCCCTCCCGCCGACAGCACCGCCCTCCACACCGCCCGCAGACGGGCCGCGGCACACCACCAAAACCACCTGCTCCCACGCATTAACGCTGGAACCGCCACCGTCACCGAGGCCACCCACAAAAGCACCTTGAACCTACTGGCTCGCAAGCTACGCCCCAAAATGGCACTGGAGGACACACTCTGGATATACTATGGCGAAAGCCGCACGGCACGGGTGGCGGACCTCTGCACCATCATCCCCCGCCACATCCAGCGCGCGGTAGGGCCCTTCACCGTGTACGCGGTACCGCACCCCATGACAGCCCCATGCACCCACTGCAACCCTCGGTGCGCACTGCCATGCGCAGGCGCTCTGCAGCAACCCCTGCCCACCCCTACCTACAGGGGGGGCATATTCCTCGGCACGATACCCGGGGACCCACACCCCTACCTCCTGCCCGCAGCGGACCGCCACCACGCCATACCGCTACACCTTGTCGAGCACCTGGCGGTGGGACCATCCCCCTTCCAGAAGCGCCCCCCCCACACCCCATCCGACGGACGCCCGCCAGATGAGCCGACGCACGCCACACCGGGACCCAAACGCGCCATCGCACTCCTCACCCTAAAGGCGGAAGCCACCATCCTCCGAGACCTGGAGGGGGAAAACCACCTCATGGTGGAAGGGCTGATGGAACACGTCCTGATCGCAGCCATGTACGCCACGGCGTCCGCCTCCCGCCTCTGGGAGGACCGCCCCTCCCCACCTCTAGCCCAAGCAGCGCAGGACGCCCCCGACGCGGGCCCCACCGCCGAGGACATCCATCAATTCCTCAACATGCGAGCACCTCCGAAGACCCACCCTGCGGTCCGCCCCATCCAGGTCGTCAGCTGGGACGCCATGGATGCCCCCCCGAGCACCACGGAGGTCCACATCCTCAAACACCGGGACACCTGGTGGACGGTGGAATGGGACGACCACGCCAAGGTCAGACGGGCATCGGCACACGCCCCCGACGACGAAGTCCCGCCCCCACCACGCGGAGGAGACCGCTTGCGACTCGCCGCACGCATCCCCCACGCCCCAGAGGCAGCCTGGGAAGCGCTGCACTACGCCCTCTACTGGGCGCAGGGGGCGCCAGAAGGCCCCCTCCCCCCGGAACGCACCCCAGCGTGGACACGCCACGCCACCCGCTACACGCCCCACATGCGCCGCCACGGGGCAGGCACTGGGCACCGGCTCCTCACCTGGCCCACGGACCCGCCCGACTCCCTGCAGGAGGCCGAGGAAGTACTTGGCCTCATGACCAAGCAAGTGTTCCAGCTGAAGGACCCCGTCCCCACGTCCAAGCCCGACGTCCCAGCCGCCCGCGAACACCCCGTGTTTGCACCGGGCCACGCACCCGCACAGCAGCCCCAGGGCGCACCTCCCCAACGGGGACAACCCGCTGCCCGGCGCCGCCAAGGTGCGCAGAAGCGCAAGGCCCCCACACAGACCAAACCCGCGCCAAAGCCAAGGGCCAAGCCGAAGAGCTGGACCAAAGGGGAAGCCACTGCCCTGTATCCCGAATACGCCATCGGCACCCGGGTGCAGCTGCCCTTCGAGTACCCCACGGCCACGGGCCCCTCCAAGTGGATATGGGCCGCAGGGGAGGTCAAGCACCGGTACCTCGTCACCGGGGACCACCAGGGGTTCAAGATCCACGTCAAGTGGGACCCGGCCAACCCCAACGACGGGAAGCTGGGGCGCACCATCGAACTCTGGCGAGACCAAACAGGTCGTGAGATGGTCCCCATGCAGCTGTGCACCCCCGACACGGAGCACCTCACCGGCACCGAGTACACAGGCGAAGTCCACAATGCATGGGCCCTACCCCAGCCCCAGAAGCGGAACCGCAAGGCACCCGCAGCTCAGGGCGTCATCGACCTCCTCGACGCCTGACGGGGCCAGGGCCGGACACGGCCCGCCCCCCCAACTACCGGTCCCCAGAAACCGGCACCTGCGGAAGCCCACGCCCGCATCAACATCCTCAACGAGCCCGCGGTCACCTACGACCCCACCAAGGCCGCCACACTGCAAGCCATGCCCGGGCCGCACCCCCAAGGCGCAGACCTCCTGGGGTTCCTGGAGCAAGCCCTCCGCAGGGCGGACCAACCCGAACCAGCACCGATCCTGGACCCGGAGGGGAACAAATATCACGCCCACTGGGAACGGGGGGTGCCCCTCTACCACAAGACGTCGGTCACGGTACATGCCCACCACGACCTCGGAGTGGATGGTCGCCTCGGGGCGTACGAGTGCGTGGGGCCCGGATGGCAGCTAAACGTGCTACTCACGCACGTCCCATTCGGGGAGGAGACCAAGGACTTCCTGGACACCCTGAGCCTGGCGTACCGCCGATTCTCCCTCCTGGCATCCACCATCATCATAGGCGACCTAAACGCCGCCCCCACCGACGACGACCGCACCGGCCCACCCACAGCCACGGACACAGCTGTCCGGGACGCCATGCACCAACTGGGCCTCACCAACCTCACGGCAGGACTCACCGGCACACCCTCCCATTACCCCCACCAAGCCGGCACCCACCAATCCCGCATCGACACGTGCTACGGGGACCCAACCACGGTGCGCGTCCACGAAGCAGCCTACGGGGACCTCCCGCCCACAGGCACGGGCCACCGGCCCCTCTACATCGACCTCATCATCCCCAACCTACCCCCACCCGCGGCCACCCTACCAGACGACACCCTCCCACCCACACTGCAGTTCCCGGCCGAGGACGACCACGGCGCCTGGCACAGGTATAACAGGGCCCTACACGCCATCCTGCGCCGCCCGGGTGCACCGACACTCACCACCGCCATGCGCCGGGCGGCACAAGCATCCGGCATGGAGCGTGACACCAACCACACGGGAGCACCACCAGACCTCACCCTCCAGCGACTCGTCCATGACATCTGGACCGCGAAAGGGGAACTCGCCACCCTGCTACGCCCCAGCACACCGGAGGCACGAGACCGGGACGCCCACCTCCGTGCGCTCCTCACCACCCGCCGCCACCAACTCCAGGAATGGCACGCCCACCGCATAGCGGCCGCAGACCAAGAACGCGAAAGATACGGCAGAAACAACACGCCGTACAAGTCCCTACGGTACGTCAGCCGCATCCTGGAGGACACGGGCCGCCGTATCATCCACGCGGTACGCACCCCTGAAGGAGGCCTCACCAATGACCCCGACGCCGTCCTCCAGGCAGTCCTGGACAGCTTCCAGGCACAACACGGGGACTCCCTCCCCGAGCTCGACCCCCACACCAGAAACACCATCCGCGAGCATGTGCCCAGGGTCTTCAACCGGGAACAGCGGCGCGCCATCGAACACGACCCCTTCAGCATCTCAGAACTGCAACGCGCCCTAGACCGCCTGAAGAAGGGGGTCGTGCCGGGCGTCGACGGTTTGCCGGCCGAAGCGTACCAACGTCTCACCCTGCCCGTCAAACGCCGCCTGGCAGCCCGCCTGTGGGACATCGTCACGGGCGCCACGCCCATCCCCCCTGAGTGGGCCAACCTGGTCCACCCCCTCTACAAAAAGGGGGACTGGGCGCAGCCGGGAAACTGGCGGCCCATAGTCTGCGCCACCACCGAGGTCAAGCTGGTGTGGACGCTCATCCTGGGCCGCATCGCGCCAGCGGTCTTCGCCCACGTGCCCGCCAGCATGTGGGGAGCCATGGCCGGCAGGTCCCCCCACGAGGCCATCTTCCTCCAGGACACCGCACTGGACATGAACCCCTACGAGATGATCATCGCCTCCCTCGATGTCCAAGGCGCGTTCCCCCACGCCCCACACCGGCTCCTCACGGAGGTATGGGATGCCATGGGCCTCCCATTCCTATCCTTCATGACCGGGTACATCCAGACCCGACTCTACGCCGTCATCACAGCCGCAGGCCTCACCCCCTGGACCGGCACAGACAGCGGGGTCCCCCAGGGAGGCGCCGAAGGCCCCTTCCTCTACCTCCTCGTCACCCTGCCACTGGCATTCGAGCTAGCACGGGTATACCCGGGGTACGCCCCATACCCGCTACGGTCCCCCCTCATCAACTTCGCGGATGACAACCTCCTAACTACGGCCACCCGCCACCGCAACCCTGAGAACGCAGGGCTACCAACGACCACCGATCAAGCGTCCGCCATTCTCCACCTCACCACAACCTACCTGGACGCCCACCAGCTCCTAGTGCACCCCCGCAAATTGGTCGGGCTGGCCGACGCCAAGACCCCCACCCCCCACATCCGGAAAGGCGAACCCCTACACCTGGAAGACACCACAGTCCACCTGGGAGTCACACAGGCCACGCGGCACCACCACATCACACTCCCAAGCAAGCTGGAGGAGCGCCTCGCCCGGCTACCCCAAATTGCCAGGGGAGACCTCCTGTCTACGCAGGGCCTGGCGTACTTCATGGAAGCAGTGCTCAACGCGGCCATCGGGTACCAAGCCCTGCACCTCCCGCGCCCCCAAGACGCACTACGCCACGCTCGACAGCAAGTGACGAAGGCATGGGCGCAACACGGAGGCTGGCCCACGTCTTTCCCCAAGGAGGCCATGATGGCCCACTGGCGCTACTACGGGGACAATACAGGCGCCCTGGCCGACATGGCCTATGCCAAACACGCAGCACACCTCCTACACAGGGTAACACACAACCACCAACCAGAAGTTCGCGAGGCGGCAGCCATACGCATAAAAGAAGCGCAAATGGCCCGCAACACCTGCCCCCGGTGGATACTGGCGCAACACGGCGTCTCCACCTCCGTGGGCACTGGCATCTTGGCCCAGCTACAACTCCTCCATCCTGACAAACCACCACTGCGATCAACAGGGGCGACTCGTGGCAACACACACCGACATCCACCGACGCCCGGCAGGCGAGGTGGACACCCTACGCCTCGTGGGGGCCACCATCACAATAGTGTATATCACCCTAACACAGATGAAGATCATGGCCCAATGCGACGCCCACCACGCCCCGTTCCTTTCCGACCCACAATGGCCAGCACGCCACGTCTTCCAAGCGTACCTCCGCGCGTGTGCTACGAAGGCAGGGCGCGACATGCCGGGGCCCAAGGACATCGACACGGCGTACACAGCCTTCCAGCGCCAGCACCCCCGGCCCCGCCGGAGCGAGCACGAGACCCCCAACGACATCGGCACGACGCAGGGGGAGCCCACCCCGTCAGCCGAAGGCTGGACACCACCCACCATCCTGCTGCTAGCACCAAACGGCCACAAACATGCTACCCGCACTGTCCAGCGACACCATGCCCCCTGGTATATCCCCAAACACAATGCACCGGAGACGGATGTACCACCAGTCAGACACAGTGACCAGGGCATACCACGCACGTGCTGGCACTGCGGCCCGGCAGCCCTCGACACTCCGTGGCCCCTGCTGCACCTCATCTCCACCCACTACCGCACCCCCACCGCCGCCGCCACCGCCGACCAGTAGGCATGGCTCTCCCCCTGGTTTCACACGGTACCCCCAGACCACCGGCGCACGTAGCCTGGACCCGAACACTGACGGCAACATGGACGTTCACCAACGAGCGGGCAGACCCGGACAGCGTAGCCATAGAGTACGACCGCTGCGACCCACACCGCGCAGGACCTCAGGAGGCACCCATGCGCCCCCTACAGCACAAATGCCCCACCCTCCGCGGCGACAAAGACGACAGGGAGCGGCGACAGACCATCACGTGCCACAAGTTCCACCCCAATACGGGATACCTCTTCCACCTGATGTACGCGTATATCACCCAGGGGCGCCCAGACAGGGGCCTCCTCCGCCTCACCCCACGAGCCCAGGCCATCATCACCCAGGGGATAGGCGTCTATGCAGCGCCACTACAGCAACCCACGCAAATCACCGCCAGAACCGCCCAGGGGAACCCCATCTACGTCTATCACCCCACAGCAATCGCCCGCCTACCCATACCCAGCGACACCGACATCATCTACTTCACTGACGCATCCGGCACCCAGCAACGCACCCCCACGGTCGAGAACCTACCCCGTAACATACCAACACGGAATCCCCACCACGTCTACACACCGTCCACCGAGCACAGCACTGGCACAGCACACACGGGCACCACAGGCACCGCACACACTTCCACCAGCATGCGCGCGCCACCAGCCCCCATCCCCCCACGCCGCCGTCCGTCAACAGGTACCACCAACCGCCAGCCACCGCATGTCCCCTCTGCGTTCGCCAGCGGCTACCACAGACAGCCCTGCCCTGCAATCCAGACCACTGGGTCTGCCTGGGAGCCGCGCACCGCCTCACCCACTGCCTCCACTGCGGGGACCTCAACCCCCACCACCGCGAGCGGCCCGCGGCCCCAGCAGCACCCCCCCCCGCCAGCCACCCCAGCTTCTTCGGGTTCCTCACCGACACCCTCCGGGACCACCTGGGAGGGTACTACGTGGCTGACGCGGCGGACCACGCATGGACCATAGCCGTGGCCACGGGCAGCACACCCCTGCCCCCCCACAGCCCACCCGTACGCCACAGCGGCGGCGGCTTGAACGTGGCGGCCCGCCACATCCTCCTCGCCCTATACCTCCACCACCGAGACCTACACCTCCCAGACTCACAACTCCCGGCCTCCCAAGCAGCAGCCCTGACGCCGGAAGCGTGGGCCGACACGGCACCAGAGGGGATAGCTGCCTACCTCCGAATCACTTGCCGCCGGTTCAACAATGCCCTCGGCCGACGGAAGGGAACACCTTACCCACTCAGCGCACTCCTCTACCCGGCACACCACCCCGACCCCGCACAACAGAAGCCCCCGGAGGGCTGGGCGTCTTTTCGGGACGCCCACCTGGCCGCCCCTGACGAGGCCACAGCCACGCGGATGGGCCTCACGGACCAGGAAACCTACGTCAGAGGCCTCAAGACGAGCCTCCAAGAGGCACAGCGCTGGCACGCCCGCTCCCTGTCGCCCCCACGGGGACAAGGGGGTTCACCCGCCCCCGACACCCAGGAGGCCAAGAAGACCAAGACAGGTCAGGGGGCCCGCCAACGCGCCCGCCAGCAGGGCGCGAAACCCCGACCAAGGCCCGGGTCAAGCCACACCGCACCACCCGACACCAAGACCCCCGGGGCACACCAAAAACACCGCCACCGCCAGCGCCCACCACCACCACCGTACCGCAGCACCCAAACCCTGCAGCCCAGTCAGCAACCACCGCCGAGACACGTCCACACCATGTCAGGCACCCCCCTACGCGCAGAGCCAGGGGACATGGCACCACCAACACCACCACCACGCCCCCGTCCCTCCCAACCCCTACCCCCTAATGCCCCCATGCTACAGCAACGCCCACCGGCTACATCGCCACCACGCCCCAGCACAACCAGGCCCCGCGAACCACCCACCCCACATAGCGCACATCACCGCACCACACCATCACGTATTCCACCACCACCAGCCCCTGCCGCTACACCCACCAACGCCGGGGTACCACACACAACCAGCACACCCTCCACACCACCACCACGCGGTCCAGCACCACCCGCCGCCCCCGCTACACGGGCCCACGACATACGAGCCACGGTACACACCCATGGACCCGCGAGGAGCCGCGCACGCACGCCAGCAACACCAGGGCCTAGTAGGAGCGCCCGGCCACCACCAACAGCCCCCCCACCCACACCCCATACCAGCGAGCACCATCCACCAGCAGCCACCCATTACATACGGACCACAGCCCCACCCGGACGCTCATGCGGCCGCCTCCCACCCACACCCCGGCACCAAAACCAGTCAAGAACCGCAAGGCCCATACGGCGCACACACGCAACACCCACACGACCCACAGGGACGCCCGGACCCCCAGCCAGCACAACACCCACCCCCGCCCCCCCCACCCCACCACCACCAGCAGCCCCCCCACCCACACCCCATACCAGCGAGCACCATCCACCAGCAGCAACCCATTACATACGGACCACAGCCCCACCCGGACGCTCATGCGGCCGCCTCCCACCCACACCCCGGCACCACAACCAGTCAAGAACCGCAAGGCCCACACGGCGCACACACGCAACACCCACACGACCCACAGGGACGCCCAGACCCCCAGCCAGCACAACACCCAACCCGGACCCCCCCACCACCAACAGCGCCACCCCCACACCGACCCCCCCCCGCCCCCCCCCCCCGAGACCAGGCCACGGACACAACACGCGGCAGCCAACACCAGTCAATTGACATTGATACCCCCCCGACACACGCCACCGCGAATTCCCCCTCCCGCGACCGACACAAGAGACCCCATCACCGGACCCCACGCGCGACAACGACGACCACCCCTCCCAACCCACACCACCCCCCCCATCACACCCCGCACCACCAGCCGCCGCACCGACCGAACCCTACGCCCTACACAACCCCGCAGCGGTACGGCAGCACCTCCGGGGACTCGGGGAACAGGACGTCGTGCTGTACCTCCGCACCTCCGGCACCAGCACCCCCATCCAGGCGGCCACCCTGGTCCAGGCGGCCACCCTGGGGGAAGGCGTCAGAGACTTCCTCTTCGAGGCCTTCCTCCACGTCGCCCGACACGAGCGCCCCCCACGCGCCACCCCAGACGGCGAGAGCCCGCCCCCCACGGGGAGCCGGATCTGCGTGCCCCCCATCGACTGGGGGCGACACCTGGTCGGACACCCCGTGCCGGGGCGGGTCGACACCAAGGGCCGCACCCGCTACCACGAGCCCGACATGGCCCACCCCCCCCCCGGCGCCACCCCCGACAGCACCAAAGAGTGGGAGCGGGAAACAACGGTAGCCCGGATGGCCTCCCTGAGCAACTTCCGGCACCACGTTCCGGGGGACATCCCCACCCCCGACGAGCAGCAGCCAGCCCCCTCCACGTACATGACCCTCATGTACAATCTGCACTACACCCTCTCCACCACCAACTACCACGCACCCACAGACCACTGGGTAGTACACGGCACCGACTCCCTCCTCCCCGCCGACTACACCCCCCCCCACACACACCCAGGCCCCGACACGTACGCCAGGGGGGACGACCCGGACGACCCCCACATCTGGGGCACGTGGGAACCCAAATCCCTGGACACGCTGCTCTCCATCCGCAGCAGCTACCAGGGCCTTGGTAGGGCGATGTAATGCCTCGCCAAGTGGACCCAACGGACCTGGGGGATCCCCACGGACCGATGGGTGTGGGTGGTCACGCTGCGCCCCCAGCAGAGGGAAGCCGCCCCAAACCGCAGGGGACCCACCCCCCCACGCCGGACCACCCCACAACTATGCCCGTACATGGTGGCAGCCCGCCTCATGACGCTGCTGTGGCCGGGCCCAGACACCCCCACCCAAAACTACCCCCACCTCAAAGAGGAGGACATGCCCGGCATCCAGCGATGCTTCTTCCAGACCCTCGACTACCTCCAGCAAACACACCCGCACGTCCTGGAGCAGATATGGCAACCCCCCGGGTAACCCACGTGCCCGCGCAGCCGAGACAACGCCGCCACGCCAGCACCAGCACGCAGGGATCACCAGGGAAAACGCGCGCACACGCCCAGTGCCCGAACCTGCACCCTCGTTCTCGCTGCTTACAGGACCCAGCATCATACGCCCGCCCCTGAAGCCCAGGACCCTCCGCCGTCTCCCACAGCCCTCTCCTCCGCCTAGCTCAGACTCCACAACCTCCACCACCACGACCACCTCATCCACCACCACCACCACGTCCTCATCCAGCACTCCACCCCCCAGGCCGCGGGGACACCTCCCAAACGGGCCCCCAAACCCACCCCCACCGCGAGCAGCCCCGCCGCCGCAAAGGCCCACGCCCCGACGAAGCCCACACCCACGACCCAGCCGAAACCCAAGACCGCCGCCAAACAGCCACCCAAACCCGTCAGCACGCCACAACCGCAACCCGCAGCCAAGCCCAAACCCAAGTCCAAGCCCCGCGCCACGACGGCAGCGCGAGCCCGGCACCCCGGGGACGTCCTCTATGACATCCGGCCCCAGCCGTCCCAGGCCCGAAGGCAGCAGCGCCCAGCGCGGCGCCCCCCCACCGTCACCGACGTCACCGCCACCACCTTCATGGCGGAGCGCGCCGCGGCCGAAGCACGACGCACCTCGTCCCGCCACCTCTCAAAGCCCGCACCCCAGGCCCACGGACCGCTCCCGACCAGGCCAGAACGGCGCCAGGGTCCGCCAGCAGCGTCTCGCCCCCCTACCAACCCTCGATGACAGCCCACATACAACGCATGCCCCACTACCGCCGCCGCCACGAGTCCCCGCCCAACCCCGAGGCGGAGACCGTACGCGCACACCCGCGGGTCCACATCCGCGTGCACCCCCACTCCCCACGCACCCCCACGGAACTGGACTACGAGGAATTCCCCAGGCCCGCCACCGCCGCCGGTCCCCACAACCCCGTCACACCCACCCACGCCCACTCCTCCGCCCAAGACCGCAGGCCCGCCCAGGAACAGTGGTGGCAGCGCTGGACCCACACGCAGCTCTGGGAGCTGCGGAAGTGGGCCCGGGGAGAGCCCTCCCTCGAGGGCCTGGTCCATCGGCTCCGCAAGGGGTCGGTGGAGAGCTGCCGCCCCCGGCCGGCGGGGGGGTGGATGCCGCAGGCCGCATGGGAAGCCATCCCTGCCGATGCGCTCCAGCCCCTGGGAGTCCACCCCTGCAACCTCCCCGCGCTCCAGGACCACCCGTATGTCCTCAGGCGCCTGCGGGAGACCCTCCAGGAAACGCAGCGAGACGGCATCCGCCTGTGGGACATCACCCGAAGCCCAGCCCCGCACAAACACACCCCCGGACCACCCCACAAGCGTCGGCGCAGCGACACCGGCGACACCCACAGCACCCCAGGAGCCCTGCGCGCCACACAACACGACGCGCCTGACCCCCCGGCCAGCGGCGCCGCCATCTAACCCCGTTACCCAGCAAACCACCACCACGGGGCGCCACGCCAGGCCCCGCCCAGAAGTCACCAAACGAACCGGACGCCGAAGGAAGCCAACGCACACAACAACGAGCACAACTACGCCCAAAGGCGCCGAACCCAGGCCCGCTACCGTGAGCTCCTCTCCACCCTCAGCACGACACACACGTCGCTGGCGTCACTCCTCCGCCGTGCCCCCTCCCGTGCCACCGCCCCGCCCCCCCCCCCTCCCGCCGCACGTCCCCACGTCGCCCAGCACCCAGCCCCACACACTGCGCCACAGCATCGCCCTAGTCTGGCTCCTCCGCCATCGCGCCACTTGGCACCTCACAGTAGACCGCCGTCCTGTGGTCCCGCTCCCCCCGGCACCGCTCCCGGGGCCGCACCCGGCCCACGTCGTGTTCGCCCCCACATCGCGGGCCGCGGACATCCTCCCGCTCCTCGCCGCCACCCCTCCCGGGCATCGCATACTGCTTGCCGCCAACCCCTCGGTCCTCAGTGAGGTCCTCATCAGGCACGCCGACGCCCTGCACGTGCGCCCGCTGCTGCCCGACCTGCACGCTGCGTACGCCCCCGGCACGCCCGTCGACCCCTCCGTGTGGGACTCCCAGTGAGGCCACCGGCCACCGGCTGGCCCGCAAGCACCACCCCGCACTCGCCTCGGGCGCACAACCCCGTGGACGCCGCTACCCACACGCCCGGCCCCGCGCAACCGCCTAACCGAGCCAGAACCCAAGCACAAATCCAACCCGAGCCACACCCCGAAACCGCTAACCCTTGACTCCTAACCAAGCTCGCCGAGGGAACAACGTAACCACAGCCCACACCCACAGCCCACACAGCCGCCTAACGGGCCAGCTCCAGAAGCAAAGAGACACCTCACCAAACCCACCCTGACCCAAACCCGTGTACATTAGGACGCGCGAGCCACACCCCTGGGGCGCGACCGCCGCCACAGCACCGACGACACACGCCAGAGGACACAACGCTATTGCACCGCCGCACCAGCTGCCTGTGCCTGTGCCTGCAGTCTACGCGCGCCCCTGTTTTTCTCTTTTTTGTTTTTCCTTTTTTTTTCCCAAAAAAAAAAAAAACAAGTAAAAAAAAACGAAACTTAGGGGGGGAGGAAGAGGGACACAACCACCCATGGCACACGCGCACCGCACACAGCACGCACACCGGTGAACAGGAGCCCAGTGGCCCAGGACACCGCACATGCAACACAACACACCGAGCGAGCACACCGGTGAACAGGAGCCAGCTGGCCCAGGACAGCGCAGACGCACCACAGCAAACCGCGCGGGCACACCGGTGAACAGGAGCCCAGCGGCCCAGGACACTGCACACACGTAGGGCGGCCGAGGGACAGGAAAGAACCAATACCCCATGGGTCGGACGCACTGGGGCGACCCAGCCGACCCACCGGGCCAGTGGCAGGAGCGGTACTCCAAGGCCACTGGTCCGAGCCCGGCCAGGCTGCATCGGGGACCATGGCAAACGTCAGCCGGAGCCATGGAAACAACCGGTGACAGGCGAGCCGGTACACAGTCCAGGAGGGGGTCACCTGCCAAGCAAAGTGGCCCCGCAACTCAAGCCACAATGGTGAGGCGGTCGTACTGTAGACAAGCGGGAGCAATACCTCTTGTGGTGAGAGATACTCCACACGGCTGGGCAGCCCCCCAGAACTGCCCCCCAAAGGAGGGGGCATGTGGCCCTACCCATGGACACATGTGGGGACACCCTCCCACCTGGGACACATGGACCGGGTGGCCGCGACAATGCCTTCCCAAGCACATGCGGGAGCGGCTCAAGAGGCACCTGACATAGGGCAGTGGGAGGGACAGGACGTCCCCTTGGTAAGACCTTCTTCCTGCAATGTCAAAGGAGGCATCCCGAGCTCCCGAAGATACCTACCTACCTACCTCTTCCTGTAGATAGTGGTCATCTGGACGGCTCCTCATCTTCAGCCATTCAGCCATTGGCCTGGAGGTATGGGTGCAGTCTTTGCACTGAGGTTGACAAAACTGTTTCATTGTATTCAAGTGGTGTTCTTGTTCTCTTTCTTTAACCGTCATGGGTGTTGTCTCTGTTATCAGGAAAGCTTGGGGACTACCCAATGCGATAGATGTTCATTTCTTTTGATAAACAAAACCTTGATGCAAAATGGTGCTGACATGGTAGTTGACGAGGGCAACGAAACACCAAATTGAATCGAACTCAGGATATTCTCATTCAAAATCAAAACATGAGTAGCCAAGAGGGGCTGCAAATGGACGATGCAGGATTGAATACAAAGTTTTAATCTTTTGTAAAAAAAACAAATCCTTTTATAGTGAAACCCGACATGAGCCTCGTCCAATAGACAATGTTAGCCGTTTCACGTGCACAGTTTGGAATGCAATGGAGTTGGTTAGAAACCAGGGGCAAATAGGTTGGGCCGGACACAATATTTGGCTTCGGCAGCTGTGCTAAGCAACGGAATTCAGAATCCGTTAACAAGTAGAACCACATTAAGGAGATGAACTTTTTTGGTATCTAAGTCCTGGTATGGAAGACCACCAGGCTTAACCTCTACGGAAAAATGCATGAAGTGCCCAGTTTATTTCGGTAATACCTCCATGAAGGATGATATCTGCGCTCCATTGAGTGGTAGGGGTGAACTTCATGGGTTGGCTCAGGTTATGACCCTATTTACTCTGAAAAATGTACCTTGATGCGTCAGAAGAGTGATAAAAGCGATTAAGTAATAGCCTCTAATACTTGCCAAGGAACAGGGGGCCTTGGCCTAGATAACGTTCCCGACAATAGAGGTAGAAGTATCTTTTTGTTACTTGTGACGGGGTTCACTTGTGATAACCCCTTGGAGTACACCGGCGGTTCCGAGATACAACCGCGCCGAAGTTTCGTCTTTAAGCTGCAAGTCCTCTCCAACTCATGCACAAGCACTTTGTCCTCTGGCAACACCTGCAGCGATCTCCTGAGCGCTTTCATCCGTTCGGCCAACCAGGCGGTCCCCTGTGGGCGGTGAACAAGCCCCAGGCGGTGGAGAGCCCTAGAAAAAAAAAGGACAAGAACCTCAAGCCTGGGTACGTTTTGCAAATTCTTTGTTTATTATTATGATCGTCTTATATTTTGCATCTGCTTTGTTGCAATTTGCCAAATAACAGCGTAAAAAGCGGTTTTTTCTTCCACAACTCTTTTGAACCTCAGTGCTTAGCCAAGATTCTTGCTGCGCCGCTCGTGCAGTTTTAGCTGAAACCTGCGCGGACCCTCCATTTTAGCTTGAATTTGCACCAAGGGTGTCGTTTGGCTACAGAAATGCGCCACCTGCGCCGCCAATTTAGACAAAAAAAGGCGCTAAAAACACCGCTCCGCGCGCTGCTATGAACTGTATTGGACGGGCTTCGATATTCTGCATGCGAAATGTAGGTTTCACGCACAATGCTGCAAAAAGAAAACAAGCAAAGACCTGTTGTACAACAGCAGCTGGTGGGCGCGCCCGTCACCGGGTCTCACCGTCCTTAAACACCAGCGAATTCACCTAACGTGCGGACGGGTTTTCGTGATATCGAAACCCGCCAAGTTGAAAGCAACTTGGAAACCCCGTAGAACGTGTTTGCTGTAGACCAACATACCTGAATTCACCCTTCGTCCGCCGTCCTTTGCAACCATTTGGCCGCACGCCAAATGGGGCGCAGGACGGCTTGTTTGTGAGGCATACACATGGAGCTTGCAAGAGGGAGAAGGGAGCTGAAAAGAAAAGAGAATATGGAGCATGCCGGACTAAATGAAAGACACGCAAGCCCTCTTACATATGGGTGTTGCTTCCTTCGGTGTGCTTGGATTGAGTTTCCAAGGTCGAAAATTTTTCGAAACGTTATGATCGTTCAAGATGCATACATTTCAATTCTACATACGTTTGTGCAATTCTTTTGGCATCGAACTCCTTCAACCTTTTGTTTTTCTTGATTTATCTCTGTCGGTTCGGGGAATGCCCTTCTAGTTGCACCGCTGCAGCCCGCCCCCAGAACCGCACAACCTACCCAGTTTGGTACGACCACGACCCACAATACAATACACAACTAGATAGGAGAGAGAGGGGGGCGGGAGTTCAATAGGTAATTTTGGACTCGGTCCACTCAGAAGGCCCAACGACATGTAATTCAAACCCCGATTTGCGGGCTGTGGGATGACGGTTTAGGTGATGGCAGTGGTCCCATGTCGGAAAGGCGCGGGGTTACGGATAGAGATAACTAGTTCTTTATCACGGGTACATGCGCTCCCAGGTACTGGTAGGAGTGTTTGAAAGGGATCTGGAATCGAAGTTCCTCTCTATCAAGCGCAACAGAGTACCAGAAGCGTCGAGAGACCTTTTTGGCAGGTTCACAAACATGCAACCCACCAGACAAACCGTTTCCGAACTGTTTGTGGCGATTGCGAAAGGCAGGTCCAAGGATGTGGACGTTTTGGGTGCTCAAAGCGCCTGCTACAATGACAATTTGTCATTGGAGCATGTCCACCACCTTCTTTGCCTGGATATTTACACTAATGGGTTATTAAAGCACAAACACGAGTCCCGGGACCATCGGCAGAGCCCCCATTCAGTCATTGCACAAAGCGCATCAGCAGTCTGCACGCAAGCCGCGAGTGAGGTCCCTTGGGGACAAGTGCTCCCCCCCAATCTTAATGGGGAGGTTCAGGGACAATGTTTTTGGTGTGTGCCCATTGGACGAAATTCCATATCGGAAGGCAAAAATCAAGTATCTACTTTCTGTGACATATGGTATGAATTTGACAGGTGAACAGGCAGGTAGAAGTGCAACATTTGTGAGGTTGCAGATGGAATGTCAGGGCTGTGCACTAGATCCGGACTTAAACAAAAAGGCCTGCTTTCGCCCCTCGCCGCGACAACTCCAGTCACTACGTACCATTCCCCGGCAGATCATCATGCACGCTAGGTGGTACAAAGGTTTGCATGTAACTTAGCAACCAAGTGTGCAACTATAACGTCCACCCCTACACACAAGGAGGAAAAATTTGGAAACACCATGTGGGAGCTTAAAAACGCCAGCTACCCAAAGGCACGCTGGATGCCCATGGTCAGCTTGGCATTCCTCGGCTGGGACCAAGAGACCTTGAAATGGCAGTCCCTCCTCATGCAAAAGCGGTGGACGCCTCCCCCCCCTAGGCTAGGCAATTCTACAGCCTGACTCACCTCCCTCTAGCTGACAACACCATGCTGGTTCTTCGGGGCATTGTATGCGTCAGGAGGACATGTGCCGCCGCTGGCAGAGAGCTTGATGACGTGGATTGGAACCCTTCAGGTTGCCAGAGTCAACGAGACTGCCAGAGGCACCCAGCCAGTGCCTACGCGCCAGGCAGCTGGCATGAGTTGCTGCGCGATGCCACCTGCGACACCAATGAGTCACAGGCAAGTGCCCCGTCAGCCCACTGTTCGCCGCACACAAAAGCTGGGGCTGCCTGTAGAAGAACCCCCAGACGCCCTCCAAACGAAAGAGCTGGCAACCGCAGGCACCAACGCAACAGACCCGAACACTGAACAGACCACCCTACGGTTGCAGCTCATCCCGTAGCGATCTTCTTCTCCAATCCCACGCAGCTACTGAAATGCTGTGGGCGGTGAGCATGTTTTCTCTGTTGAAATATGTTTTACACACAGTGCGATAATTGCTTACCAATTTTGTCATTACATTCCTGAAGTGTTGAAAATGACGTGTCTGTGATTTTGTTGCCGGTTTCTTTCTGAATCAGATCGGTGTTGCTTATCGGGCCACCATAGTGCATTTCAAAGGCAGTAAGAGCTTTGTCGTAGCTTCCTTTTGTTTGTGGTGACCTGGCGGTTACATTTTGGATACCATCTAACATCGCAAGTCTGAGCATTGGCAACCAATTGTCATTCCAGAGTACAATGCCTTGTTTAAGTGTGTCTGTCTATTTCTGTAGCTGTTTGATTCTTTGGTTGGACCCATATAACACAAAGCTCTAAGAGCAAGTTCTGTGCAACACAAGAAGGATCACAATGAAAGAAAAGGTGCGCATCCCCATGCCCTGAAGCTACAATACACTTCTCTCAATCAGTTTGCAACATTCGGTGTCAGTGGGCAGTGCAATCAACACCATTGCGAAGCTTTTATACAAGTGGTTTTGAGGGAGGGCGAATGCTTTGAAGATGCGACTGTTGAATTTATCCTGCAGTTGGAGTCTGCTTACTCAAAAAGCGTCAAGCCTCCCTTCCTCAAAGGTAGTCATCAGCTGGGTGTCCTGGAGGTAAACATGTATGAGACATTGTATGAAGGCTACATGCAACTGATTTGCCACTGGTTGGTCGACACTATTGAGTTCTTCCCTCAATTGTGAACATTGTGTAACCTACAAAAACAATAAATGACCCTATACATTGACTGTTTGCACTCCGGGTTTCAGAAACAGGAACCATGCATCCGCGCACCCACACGCATCAACCAAACCAACCGGTTAGGCGAAACCATGTTTCGCTATAGGTGCGCACTCCTTGAGCAACACGAGCATAGCCGTGGGTTTGTTATGGAAGTTTTTTGAATGTTCTTAACCGCATCAACTTGTCCTGGGGCTGACGTCCCCCAAAGGAAGACCTCATGAGAGTATGTACACTACATGGAGCATACAATACATCACGGAGGCGGCTCCTCTAGGAAAGGGAAAGTGTTGGCATTGATGGTGTGGTTTTTTCTTTTTGCTCTGATCCGCATCAACTTGTCCATGGGTTGACGTCCCCATTTTTTGTTCGTGGAAGTGGAGGAGGAAATGTGGTTTCTACTTATACGGGATGTAGGTAGGTAGGTCGACTCGGGACTGGGGTTGCCCCACTGGGGGGTCTTACCAAGGGGCTTTTGCTCACCTACCCACGGCCCTACTGCACGTGTCCCCACAAAGCGGCTTCCCCACATGGGGGAAGGGCGCGGTCGCCGCGAGCAGCACCCTACAGCGGGTTCTGCCCAGAGAGGTAACCCATGCTGGACCGAAGTCTCACACTCCTCTCCTTCGGGCGGATACGGGATGTAGAGTACAAAGGGGAAGAAGGAGGATGACATGAAAGGGTTGCGGGTATGGTATAAGTCGCCCCAAGTCAGGGCAGTGCGTGTGTACGAAGTTTGTGTGGTGCATTGAGTGTGCTTTGCTTGTGTGTGTGTGTGGTGAAGTGTGTTAAGTATATGTGTATGTGAAGAGTGAATGGAGTGTGGACCCGAAGTACAGAAGGATTGGACGAAGTGGTGGTCGAAGGTAGATAAGTGAACTGGTCAAGCTGCAGGCACAGGGTCTCTGCACCAAAGGGGTATTACTGCCATGCCTCCGCATTGCGTTTTGCAATAGCCCTGCTTTAACCCCTGGGGGAAAAGACCACTGGCAGCTGCAAGCAGAGCCGACTGGCAGACGCAAGCAGAGCAGAGACAGGAGTATCAGCATAAACAGATCAAGAAGTCTTCACAGTCTGCAAAAAAAGATCAAGGGACTGATACATCCAGCACTAGGGGCTGCCGAAAAAAAGAAGATGGGAGCAGAATTAATTAGCTGACCCGTGAAGCTTGCCGGGCGTGGCAGTTGGGGCACTGGATGTCAACACGTGAAGGGCCAATGAGTCGGCGCCAAGCAGCATTACAGCCGCACTCTGGGTACAAAGACACGCCCAGCGGTGTTGACTAAATCTCGGCGTAGAGAGGGCCCGGATGTAGCCACTCCAGGTCTTGTGTTACCGTTGAGGTTGACAGCGTAGTACTATACGGCCCAGATAGTACATGAGGTGGAGCGTCTGGCTCTTATGTATAATCGTAGTCCCAGAACTTTCAACGTGGGATGTCGGGGGTAGAACAAGTGTCCTCCAAGGCGGGGCTGGAGTGGGATGAACTTTGCAGACTAGGTAGATCGCATGCAGAGACAGACTGATTGCTAGGCGGCTGTACTGGGAGGTCCTCGGCCAGAAGGGGGCGCCACGGGTAGGGAGGAGGGCGGACCCGTTGTGGTTGGCCAATTCGTGGCTCGGCTGCCGCAAGTGATCTGCAAAAGGGCGTTTCTTTGGTTTTGCGGTGGCCACGTTGGTGCGGTGGATCTTCGCGGGCGTGGCGCAGCGTTGCCCTTCTTGGGCAATTGAGAAAGTTTTTTAGTGATTTCAACACTGTGTTTGTGCCTCTCCTGCTGCCTGCTGCTGGTGTAGGGCTTTCTGCTGCTTGTTTCTGAAGAGGAAAATGTTTTAGTTGCTGAAATACAATCAATCCAGGATAGCCCGAGCCAGAGATAAGCAAGTAGAAGAGAATCAGGATCAAAGCATGAAGGGCTGCAGTGTAAACAGTGAAAGATGTTGGAATATTCACAGAAACTGCAACTCAGGACAAATCGGATTGCATATTCACAAAGATAGCTGAAATGTTTTGGAAAAAGAGTTGGAAAACTGCCCCATGGTCACTCAATCTCCATAGTGGCATCTCAGGAGATGTGCACTCTTTGTTTTGGGTCCCATGTGTGCTGAGGTGGCAGGGCATGTGGCGATGAGGTCACTGCCATGTCACATGGGATCTTCCTACTTAGCTAGGCTGACCGGGAATTGAACCCAGGACCTCTCAAAAAGAGGTGCCCAGCCCCCTAGGGTGCATACCACTAGGACAGCTAAGAATTCATGAAAAAACATAGATAAATTCATAAGCTCTGCCCTGGATATGTCAGTTCTCAGTCGACTCAGGAAAAGATGAATTGCCTCACATTGATAGGGGATTAAGGGGTCCACTCCATATCCTGATTTAGTGTTTGGTTCCATAGGTCAAAATGTGTTATCACCACTTTTGGCTGGACCAATACTAAGATAGAAATGCCTGTGTGCTTGGAGCACCTCTAATACAACTAGAGTATGCGTCAAAGCATTGGAAAAGCACTTTTTCTTACTCCCCCCTTGTGCTGTGGTGGCCACCACTGTCGCATTTTCAGGAAAAAGGGATTTTTTCTTGGCCTTTCCTTAGTTCCCACCTCCACTTTAAAATACCTATAGTTTCCCTCACACAGAAAAATGGGCGCTCATCATGGCTGGCGCCTTTTTTGCTGCTTTGTTCGTGACATTTCTTACAGAAAGCTCAACGCTCATGGCGCTGCCGGGGTTCCTGTGGCTTGGTTGGGTTAGTTTGGGAGCATGCCAAAACATGTGCATGTGCATTCCTCCCTGCAAGACGCAGCGCGACATAAACCCAACGCAAGACACAATATACACACTCGCATGGGTTCTCGTAAACCTGCTGGCAACCTGTGACCTGTCTTAGGGCGAAGGGAGTTGTTAAAAAAAATTGAATTGCCCCTTGATGGGGTCTTGGGTTCTGCTCAGTGTCTCCAGGCTGCTGCGTTTCCGCCCGAACACGGCCTACTCAGCGAGGCTGCGCGTGGGTATCTGTACAGACAGGAATGGGAGGATTATGGACAGATCCACGCAAACGCGAAGCGACAACACCTAAATCCGTCAAATGACGGCCTACAATTTTTCTAAGACAACACACCTGAGCAGAATCCAATTGTGCATCAGAAGCACATTTTTATAAAAATTGTAGTCATCTCTCGATTTTTTAAATCAAGAAATTCCTACGCATAAAAAGGCGGCGCGCAGGAACGGCTCTTAGCGAAGCGCCGGAAAATACAGAAATAATGAGATTATAAACGTATATGTCACGTAGACTGGAAAATGACGAGACACACATTAATAAATAAACATACAGATTCCACCCACACTGACAGTAAGAGTCAAAAATGCAAGAATTGGAAAATCAACGAAAAGACTTCAATGAATCAGGTATAAACCACAGGTGTGCTCGTCTCGTATGCAGCATGCACATTGCTCGTCTCGTGTCTCCGTGAACGAGTCTTGTAGCAGCGCTAACAAACGATAGAGGGCTAGATTAGAAGGACTGCAGATGATTAGAGGTCAGATCAGGGTGATTAGACATACACACAAGTGCATAGCGACGTTTTTCGCTTGCGCCTCGTTTCACGTTTTCACTTGCTATCTCTCTCCAGCGGTAGGTAAGGTAGGTAAGCCCAGGTGGGGCCACCCCCTGGTAGAGTCCGTGATTGTGGGTAAGATTAGGCAGCAAAACCGAGATCGGCTCAGGTTGTTCACAAACTCGTGCATGCTCGTGCATTCACACACGCATTAAAGGGTAGGCCACGCGAAATGCGCACGATAAACCTTGTTCAGGTTACCCAGGGGCTCCCTGGTAGGTTCTTTAACAGAACCTGAGGAGTCTTCTAACGCTTGCTTGCTTGACAGGGCGTGTTTGAGGACAGTGTATTACAGGTCACACTGAGAAGCGTATAATACGTGGAGTGTGGCTTGGTTCCTCAGCCGCAAACACCCCTTCATTGGCCTTTGCTTTACAGGTGGGCAGGTAGGGTGATTGGTGCAGCAGCATACAATCTTTTTCTAGCCCTGCTAAACAAGGGCGCTGATCACACAAACAATTGACTGCACCTCCGCCAGGAGTGGCGAGGGCAGTTCGACTCCATCGACATCCACACTGTGCATGCTTCAAGAGCACCTCTTCCCTCCAAGCCCTAGCAGGGGAAAATCGTTGTGGCGTCCCCTGCTAGGCAACAGTTGCTTAGCAGCGCTGTGTTCTCTTGTCTTCTTCACAGGAGGGTCATTAGGACTCACGACTTGACCTCCAACAACACCCAGTAGAGCGTGAGTGTAGGAGTGGTAATCCTGAGTGGAGGCTTCAGCCAGTTGCAGAAGTGCTCGCCCACCAGGATGGTGCCACTGTAGGTAGGGTGTGTAGTGTAGTGGTGTCTCCTGTCCCGCGTGCCTTTCCTCGTGGGCAGGGGAATGCGTTAGCTTTTGGCCTTTAGCAAAAATGGGCGTTTTGTATGCCCTTAGCACACTTGGCCACCCCTCCCCTCTAGTAGGTAGGGCTTTTGCCGTCTTCCCCCAAGGATAGGCACCAGCACAGAAATTGGGCGCCATAGGAGTGGTACCAGTACCTGACTAGGAGCTTCCGTCAGACATCAGCAAAGCCCGGTCTCAGGGAGCCACGCCCGGGAGAGAAGTGAGACACACACAGACATACGTAGCACACTTAGGGGTAAGGTTCAGTCCCCAGCTTTAATCTTGGAGGCAAGCGTCTCAGCGAGCCTCAGCAACTCACCAAGGTTGTTATGGGACACGTAGTCAACCAGAACTGAGTTTAGGCGACCCTCAGGTAGAATCGACGCAGAGAAGGGCTCCCAGGTGGCCTCTTCGACTCCAACCCCTTCCCTGAGGTTCAGGAAGCGCCAACCCTGACGATAGCGGTGGCGTAGGACAGACTTCACCAGGTAGAAGCCCCCCTTAGCCATCTCCTCAGCGTTTATGTCGGGGAGTTCCCCTTCAACTTCCATAGGGCTGGCAGCCCCTTGTAGGTCTAGGGCGGCGATTTCCTCGTCGTTCAGCTCCCACTCCTCCCCACAGAGGTCTTCAGGATCATAGTAGCGCTTCAGGTGTTGAGCAGCGCACACCAGGGTCCCCCCTAGACGGGAAGAACACCGCACGGTGATACGGTGTCCATCCACTGATAGAATCTTGTACAGCCCGAAGTATGGGTCATCGCTGGTAGAGCGTGGCCAGGCGGGTAGTCGACTGTGGTGCACCAGCACCCAGTCTCCCTCTTGGTAGGTGGCCGGTACTCGGTGCTTGTTCTTCTTGTTCCACTGACGCTCCCTCACTCTCTGGAGCATAGCCTTGGCCTTGTCCACCTTCGCTTGTTGCTCTTGGACCCATTCACCCACAGAAGAATGGGTGTCTTCTGGATAGGGGGCATGTAGGAACCACGCCGGGCGCCCTAGGAATAGCTCATTTGGTGAGTAGCCAGTAGCTGAACTCTCTTGGGAGTTCATCATCAAGGATATGACGGGGAGTAGTCTCACCTAGTCTCTGGTGCGTTCAGTTTTGCACCATATCTGTACATTCTCCTTGAGGACACGGATGTGTCGCTCACATAGGGGGTTGCTCGTGTGCCAGTAGGGAATCCCCGTAGACACCTGCACATTGAGGGATCTCAGGACCCTCTTGTACCAGCCGGTATCTGAGCGTACTCGTACGTCCTCATCGGAGTTGATCTCCTGGGGCGCCCCATAGACACAAAACCACTCCTCCAGGAGTATCTTGATAGTCTCCTCTCCGGTAATGTGCTTGGTACATCGGAACACCCTGGTAAACCTGGTCAACCCACAGATTACCACGAGGGCGAAGTCATAACCCCCGAAGTTCGGCATCCCCGTGTAGTCCACGTATAGAACACTGTTAGCACAGTGAGGGATGGGCAGGGTCGAGTAGAGACCTCTGTCCCTGATATCCCCTGGTTTGCAGGACCTGCACGGGCACTTGTGCACGATAGGCTGGAGGGTTTTCCGCAGTTGGTCGTCACTCCACGTAGTGTGGAACCACTGCTTGAACAGCCTCAGGGTACGGTCAGCATTCACATGACCGCTGGACTCATGGGTCCACTTCAGCAGCGCTGGGAATCTGTCACTAGGCACCACGATGCGGTCCTCGTGCCAGAGGTAGCTCTTGTCCCTCTTCCACTGATCTTGGTTGACCAGGAGGGGTTCAAGGCATTTCTCCAGGCGCTTGTAGATATCTCCAAACTCCTTCAGGTACTCCGATTGTTGGAGTCCATCCAGGGGGCGTATCATCGTCATGTTGAGGTCCAAGTGGACGTCCATACGGCTGAACGCCTCTTTAGCCAGCGCTTCAGACCGGGCACCAATCAGGGCGTCGAAGTTGTTGCGGCTGATGTAGTCTCCACACTCGTTCTTCACTCCCTGGATATGGTGTACCGTCAGTCGTAGCTGACTGAAGTAGGTCCACCAGCACCGTAGCTTGGCCTTCTCAGGTGGGGGGCCCTCCTGGAAGCTGCGGACCGGTTCTTGGTCGCACAGCCAGACCACAGGGTTACTCCCCAACAGTCGTTCTTGTGAGGATAGCACTAACATACCCGCGAGCAATTCCTGCTCATAGGTGGAGTAGTTCCCCCTGGCCTGGTTCCATTTCCAGTTCCAGTGGCCCAGAGGTACTAGGACCCACTTGTTGCAGGGTAGCTGTGCTTGAGGGTTCCATCTCGGTTAAGACCTTCCGTCCCCCATTGGGAACTCCTCCTTCTCTAGTGCTTGCCATTGGAACAATGTTCCACCACCGCCCACATTGCTGGCGTCGGTCACCAGGATGATCTCCCCTTGTGTCCTAGACATGCCCAAGCACTTAGCGTTGGCCACCTTGTCTTTGAGCTCGTCAAACGCTTGTTGCTCTTGTGGGCCCCAGCGCCAAGTAGTACCCTTCCTGATCAAGTCTGTCAGAATGGCGCTGGTGTAGGTGAAGTTTTTGATATGGCGGCGATAGAAGTTGCACGTCCCAATGAAACTGCGTACATCATGAAGTCCTTTCTTGGGGTCTTCGTGTCGTACCTTGGCATCCATCAGGGGTTTGGCCTTAGAGGCCGCTGGGGTCGACCACCCATAGCCAACGTCAAACCCCAGGTACTGCAATCTCTCCTGCATGAACTTACACTTCTCCAGCTTGAGTCGTGTGTGGTTCTCCTGGCAGACCGCAAAGAACTCACCCAAGAGGATTAGGCGCTCCTCCTGGGTATTGGTCCCGAGGCATACATCGTGGATGTGAGCTTCCATCTGGGCCCCACGGGAAATAAGTTCCTGCACCTTAGGTCTCTTTCGTAGGATGGACAAGATCTTGTTCATCAGCTCTTGGAATAGAGCGGGTGCGTTGGCCACGCCAAATGGCATGACCTTCCACTTGAACACCCTCCCCTGAGGGGTGATGAAGGCCAGTAGCTCCTGAGCGTTGGGCGTCAGGTCCACCTGCCAGAATCCGCTCCTCTTGTCCATCTTGGTCTTGTAGCGACAGGAGGCTATCTTCTCCAGGGTAGACTCCATATTTGGAATTGACCCTGAGTGGTTCAACGTTTTCTTGTTCAGCTTTCCATAGTCCACTACCAGCCTTTTGGCTGTAGACCCAGGTTTAGCCACCAGGAAACAGGGGCTGCAGTGTAGGGGGTAGTCCCCGTCCTTGTACTCCAGGACTAGGCCAGCGTCGATACATTCTTGTATCTGTCGCTCAATCTCGTCGGCTTGCTCTTTAGAAGCTGGATAGGGTCTCCTCCGGATCTTGTGACCCACGAACTCGGGTTTCAGCTTGAGGTCCATCTGTACCAGCTTGTCACATGAGGCTCGAGGGGGTAGTTCTCCGAACACCTCCAGATAGGTCCTTATAAGCTTCTGCACCCGCGGGTCCACTAGCTTGATCTTGTCCTCCATGTCCTTGTCAGAGTGTAAGTTGCTTGCCCCCTGAGTAATGGACGTCGGGAGGTGATCCTCCACCAACTCTTCGCCCTTGGTAGTGTCCTTCAACCCTTGGTAGGCATATAGAAGGTCTTGTTCAACCATCTCCGGTGGACGATGGCAACATAGGCACGCTCGAGGGGGTTCACATACACATTCCTCAGTGAGACCGTCCTCCTCTGGGGTCCTCACATGGGCGCCCCACACGCTCTTCATGAGCTTAAGATCTACCTCCCTTTGCGAGGTGGTGATCTTTTGCTCGAGGTCCTCCTTCAATTGGGATAGATCTCCCATACGTCCTTGCTTCAGTGGCCATGAGCTGCGGATAGGCTTAGCGTAGCATGGCTTCTTCGCCACCAACTTCCTCTTGGAGTCCACATACTCCCTTAGCCTGGATCGAGGGTCCAGGTCGTCGTCCACGGGGTCTTCCAACCTCATGGAGAGTAGGGGTTTCAGTGGGGTGACGTACTCAGAGACTCCATCAGGAACAGGTACATGGCGGGGAGAGTTGGGGGCATTGGTGTTAGTCACGACGTACTCATCTCCTCCGGGTATAGTTTCAATAGCATCTTGAGGTCGTAGTCGATCCTTCAAGTCACCCAATGCGAGTCCATCGCTTTCTTGTTGTATAGCCTAGATCACAGTTGGGTCCAGATCCTCCCAGGGGATGGAGGTAAGACCTCCATCCACCACACTCAGCATACTCCCCCATCTGGGTTTCTCAATAGGTGTCTTACGCCCCAGATGCACGTAGATGGCCTCATCAGGTAACCGAACAGAGCTGATAGTCAGCCTGTCCAGGAGGTTTCGCCAGTACTCGTTGCCCCCATGGGCTCCCCAATCGGGGGAACACAGGACCATACGGGAACGTCCGAAGGCCATTTTGGTCAGGACCTTCCCCAGTTCACTGAACCTGGGGTTCCCGTACGCCATCCCGAAAGAGGGCCAGTAAAATTTGTAGCTGCAGTTCTTCCGGCTGCTGCAGTAAAGGTCGAGTACATGCTGCTTGTCGCTGGGGAACAACTCCACACTCAGGTCTTCTCTATAGTAACCCAACTCCTTCAGACCTTGGTCTAGGACTTCCCCCAATAGTTGATAGACCTCAGTTTTGGAGGCCGCCATCATGTTCGAGGGCTCCTCCTTCGATAGCCTCAGGTAACTCAAGGTATGTTCCGACTGCTCCAGTGGCACAGACTCTCTGCCACTGCCGTGGTCCACGTAGAGGAGGTAGGGCGCTTGCAGCGTCAGGGATTGTATCTGGGAGTGCTGCACGATGAAGTCAGTCCCCAATACAAACTCGAAGGCCTCAGTGTCCATCCCATAGAACCGATGGGCGATAGTCCGGGAGCCCATAGGTACCTCCACTTCACAGTTTGTGCAGCTGTGCACCACATGTCCATCCCCCATTCGTATAGCCGCGGTGGTCATGGTGTTCTTCAGGCTCCCACAAGGTAACATTTTCTTGGCCACTATAGATATGGTGGCCCCAGTATGCAATACCCGAGGTATTCACGCCCCCCTAGTCGGATACGTACCCAAAACACCAGGTCTTGGGTGCCAGCGGAGCGTCCCCGTCAGAACTCCGCGGGACAGGTCATCTCGAACCCCTTGTTCCGCAATTCGCGGGCCATCCTCATGAAACGGCTTCTCTTCTTAGCGTTGCCGTCATCACCACCTTCGTGCTCCCGCTTGGCCCCTTGTTCTTTCTTGGCCTGCGTCTGTGAGCGTGTGGTAGGACAAGACTGCCCTCCAGAGGGCTCGGAGTTCCCCCCTGGATTAGGGTTGGGGTTGCGTCCGTTCTTGTCCGTGTTCTTGTTGTCCTTGTCTGGCTGTCTGTTAGCGCCTCCTCCTCGTCCACCTTGACTCTTGTCTTGCCCTTGTCCACGCCCTTTCGACTTGCTCTTGCCGGAGTCGTTGCCTTTGCCTTTCCCTCCACCTTTGCCTGAGCCTTTGCCAGGATCTTCACCCTTCAGCTTCGCCAATAGGCGCTGCTTGTGGTAGCACTCATCCTCGTAGTGCTTCCTCTTCCCACAGAAGGCACACGTGATGGTGCACCTGTAATGATCCGGCAGCTTCGCTTTGGCGCCGGTGTTCTTCTCCTACTGCTTCCCCTGGACGACGAAGCAGTCTCGCTGCTCGCAGTCAGGGGCATGCTGCAGGTGGCCCTGCTCGTCTCTGGCATCACACCAGAAGAGCTCCTTGACGTTCTCCATGATACGGGCGTGGGCGTGTTTGGGGGTAGTCCCCTGCCAAGGTCTGGATCCTTGGTACCCTTTGCCATGGTTTCCAGAGCCTCCTCCTCCAGGGCGGTAGTTGTTCAGGTGCTGGTCGCTCTCCTTCTCCAGCGCCAGCTCCAGGTGTAGCACACATAGATCCTCGTAGCGGAGGGATCTAGCCTTGCGCTCTGCCGTTGAACGGCACTCGGCCCACAACTCTCGAGGGAGCTTAGCCACCAACCAGAAGAGCAGGTCGTCGCTGCTGTAGGAACCGGGCGTCCATCTTCCAGCCCAGTGATCCAGGTCAGCCAACAGCTCAGAGACCCTGCCAGGTTTGGGGTTGTTGGGCAGCACGGGCAGGTTCTGGATCTCGGCCCTGATGCAGAGGTCGGTTTCAAAGGTCGGGTATTGCCTCTCCACGGCAACCAACACATCGGCAAAGGTGGAGGAGTTAGTCACGATCTGTCTGACCTGCTTCTCCAGGTATTTGGTCTTGCAGCACTGCAGGAGCAGATCGCACCTGACCCGTCCACTAGCGTGGGTCTGGCCGGTCAATCGGAGAAACCGGCCAAAATTCTCAGCAACCTCGCTGAGGTCCTTGCCTGTGAACTCAGGCAGGTTCACCACGATCTTCGAGGTGGCAATAGCCTTAGCCTCCTGAGACCTGCGTCCCTCAGGGCGTCGGGTCTTCTTCTTCTTCTTCTTCTTCTTTCCACTTGGGTTCTCGGGGTCCTCCGGGTCGTCGTCCTCCGAGGCCGAAGCAGAAGTCATCGACGGCGGCTCATCATCGGAGGGGTCTCCGCCTAGATCACTAGAGCCATAGGGCTCCATGCAACCATTGCCCTCAAGGCTGTCAGCCCCAGCTGATCCAGCTCGGCTCTCGTAGAATTCGTCACGTGGCTGTAGGGTGGCTTGGCCGTTCTCGGTACAAAAGGGCTTCTCGGTATCGCTGCAGGGGTCAGCATCGGTCGGCTCCTCAGGCTCCCCAGGGTGTTTGTCAGCCCTGCCACCAGGTGTTTGGCCTGTACTCGATGGGGTGACACTCTCACCGTGGTAGGTGACGCTTCGGGCGGTATCATCAGGGGCTCCAGTTTCTCACGAATCTCTTGAGTGAGGTCGCCAACAATTTTAGGGGTGGCTCCTCGGAGCACCTCGTTGATCTCCGACCGCGTCAGGGACCTGTTGGAGGATCTCCCCAATCCTCTACTTCTTCCTCCAAGAGACTCAGGTCCTCTCCTCAACCCACTCAAGGTTGCATACCCAGGACCATCCACATAGGCTCCCGTAGCGGGTAGAGGATGGTGATAGTCATCCGCATACCATCGCGGCGCAGAACTGGAGGTCACCGGCTCACTGGCAGTAGTTGCTTCAGGGAACGCAGTGGTAGGTGGGCCCATACCATAGGCAGGGTACGTAGGCATACCAGTAAAGCCTGTGCCCAGGGGGGTAGTCGACTGTGGTGCACCAGCACCCAGTCTCCCTCTTGGTAGGTGGCCGGTACTCGGTGCTTGTTCTTCTTGTTCCACTGACGCTCCCTCACTCTCTGGAGCATAGCCTTGGCCTTGTCCACCTTCGCTTGTTGCTCTTGGACCCATTCACCCACAGAAGAATGGGTGTCTTCTGGATAGGGGGCATGTAGGAACCACGCCGGGCGCCCTAGGAATAGCTCATTTGGTGAGTAGCCAGTAGCTGAACTCTCTTGGGAGTTCATCATCAAGGATATGACGGGGAGTAGTCTCACCTAGTCTCTGGTGCGTTCAGTTTTGCACCATATCTGTACATTCTCCTTGAGGACACGGATGTGTCGCTCACATAGGGGGTTGCTCGTGTGCCAGTAGGGAATCCCCGTAGACACCTGCACATTGAGGGATCTCAGGACCCTCTTGTACCAGCCGGTATCTGAGCGTACTCGTACGTCCTCATCGGAGTTGATCTCCTGGGGCGCCCCATAGACACAAAACCACTCCTCCAGGAGTATCTTGATAGTCTCCTCTCCGGTAATGTGCTTGGTACATCGGAACACCCTGGTAAACCTGGTCAACCCACAGATTACCACGAGGGCGAAGTCATAACCCCCGAAGTTCGGCATCTCCGTGTAGTCCACGTATAGAACACTGTTAGCACAGTGAGGGATGGGCAGGGTCGAGTAGAGACCTCTGTCCCTGATATCCCCTGGTTTGCAGGACCTGCACGGGCACTTGTGCACGATAGGCTGGAGGGTTTTCCGCAGTTGGTCGTCACTCCACGTAGTGTGGAACCACTGCTTGAACAGCCTCAGGGTACGGTCAGCATTCACATGACCGCTGGACTCATGGGTCCACTTCAGCAGCGCTGGGAATCTGTCACTAGGCACCACGATGCGGTCCTCGTGCCAGAGGTAGCTCTTGTCCCTCTTCCACTGATCTTGGTTGACCAGGAGGGGTTCAAGGCATTTCTCCAGGCGCTTGTAGATATCTCCAAACTCCTTCAGGTACTCCGATTGTTGGAGTCCATCCAGGGGGCGTATCATCGTCATGTTGAGGTCCAAGTGGACGTCCATACGGCTGAACGCCTCTTTAGCCAGCGCTTCAGACCGGGCACCAATCAGGGCGTCGAAGTTGTTGCGGCTGATGTAGTCTCCACACTCGTTCTTCACTCCCTGGATATGGTGTACCGTCAGTCGTAGCTGACTGAAGTAGGTCCACCAGCACCGTAGCTTGGCCTTCTCAGGTGGGGGGCCCTCCTGGAAGCTGCGGACCGGTTCTTGGTCGCACAGCCAGACCACAGGGTTACTCCCCAACAGTCGTTCTTGTGAGGATAGCACTAACATACCCGCGAGCAATTCCTGCTCATAGGTGGAGTAGTTCCCCCTGGCCTGGTTCCATTTCCAGTTCCAGTGGCCCAGAGGTACTAGGACCCACTTGTCGCAGGGTAGCTGTGCTTGTGGGTTCCATCTCGGTTAAGACCTTCCGTCCCCCATTGGGAACTCCTCCTTCTCTGGTGCTTGCCATTGGAACAATGTTCCACCACCGCCCACATTGCTGGCGTCGGTCACCAGGATGATCTCCCCTTGTGCCCTAGACATGCCCAAGCACTTAGCGTTGGCCACCTTGTCTTTGAGCTCGTCAAACGCTTGTTGCTCTTGTGGGCCCCAGCGCCAAGTAGTACCCTTCCTGATCAAGTCTGTCAGAATGGCGCTGGTGTAGGTGAAGTTTTTGATATGGCGGCGATAGAAGTTGCACGTCCCAATGAAACTGCGTACATCATGAAGTCCTTTCTTGGGGTCTTCGTGTCGTACCTTGGCATCCATCAGGGGTTTGGCCTTAGAGGCCGCTGGGGTCGACCACCCATAGCCAACGTCAAACCCCAGGTACTGCAATCTCTCCTGCATGAACTTACACTTCTCCAGCTTGAGTCGTGTGTGGTTCTCCTGGCAGACCGCAAAGAACTCACCCAAGAGGATTAGGCGCTCTTCCTGGGTATTGGTCCCGAGGCATACATCGTGGATGTGAGCTTCCATCTGGGCCCCACGGGAAATAAGTTCCTGCACCTTAGGTCTCTTTCGTAGGATGGACAAGATCTTGTTCATCAGCTCTTGGAATAGAGCGGGTGCGTTGGCCACGCCAAATGGCATGACCTTCCACTTGAACACCCTCCCCTGAGGGGTGATGAAGGCCAGTAGCTCCTGAGCGTTGGGCGCCAGGTCCACCTGCCAGAATCCGCTCCTCTTGTCCATCTTGGTCTTGTAGCGACAGGAGGCTATCTTCTCCAGGGTAGACTCCATATTTGGAATTGACCCTGAGTGGTTCAACGTTTTCTTGTTCAGCTTTCCATAGTCCACTACCAGCCTTTTGGCTGTAGACCCAGGTTTAGCCACCAGGAAACAGGGGCTGCAGTGTAGGGGGTAGTCCCCGTCCTTGTACTCCAGGACTAGGCCAGCGTCGATACATTCTTGTATCTGTCGCTCAATCTCGTCGGCTTGCTCTTTAGAAGCTGGATAGGGTCTCCTCCGGATCTTGTGACCCACGAACTCGGGTTTCAGCTTGAGGTCCATCTGTACCAGCTTGTCACATGAGGCTGGAGGGGGTAGTTCTCCGAACACCTCCAGATAGGTCCTTATAAGCTTCTGCACCCGCGGGTCCACTAGCTTGATCTTGTCCTCCATGTCCTTGTCAGAGTGTAAGTTGCTTGCCCCCTGAGTAATGGACGTCGGGAGGTGATCCTCCACCAACTCTTCGCCCTTGGTAGTGTCCTTCAACCCTTGGTAGGCATATAGAAGGTCTTGTTCAACCATCTCCGGTGGACGATGGCAACATAGGCACGCTCGAGGGGGTTCACATACACATTCCTCAGTGAGACCGTCCTCCTCTGGGGTCCTCACATGGGCGCCCCACACGCTCTTCATGAGCTTAAGATCTACCTCCCTTTGCGAGGTGGTGATCTTCTGCTCGAGGTCCTCCTTCAATTGGGATAGATCTCCCATACGTCCTTGCTTCAGTGGCCATGAGCTGCGGATAGGCTTAGCGTAGCATGGCTTCTTCGCCACCAACTTCCTCTTGGAGTCCACATACTCCCTTAGCCTGGATCGAGGGTCCAGGTCGTCGTCCACGGGGTCTTCCAACCTCATGGAGAGTAGGGGTTTCAGTGGGGTGACGTACTCAGAGACTCCATCAGGAACAGGTACATGGCGGGGAGAGTTGGGGGCATTGGTGTTAGTCACGACGTACTCATCTCCTCCGGGTATAGTTTCAATAGCATCTTGAGGTCGTAGTCGATCCTTCAAGTCACCCAAGGCGAGTCCATCGCTTTCTTGTTGTATAGCCTAGATCACAGTTGGGTCCAGATCCTCCCAGGGGATGGAGGTAAGACCTCCATCCACCACACTCAGCATACTCCCCCATCTGGGTTTCTCAATAGGTGTCTTACGCCCCAGATGCACGTAGATGGCCTCATCAGGTAACCGAACAGAGCTGATAGTCAGCCTGTCCAGGAGGTTTCGCCAGTACTCGTTGCCCCCATGGGCTCCCCAATCGGGGGAACACAGGACCATACGGGAACGTCCGAAGGCCATTTTGGTCAGGACCTTCCCCAGTTCACTGAACCTGGGGTTCCCGTACGCCATCCCGAAAGAGGGCCAGTAAAATTTGTAGCTGCAGTTCTTCCGGCTGCTGCAGTAAAGGTCGAGTACATGCTGCTTGTCGCTGGGGAACAACTCCACACTCAGGTCTTCTCTATAGTAACCCAACTCCTTCAGACCTTGGTCTAGGACTTCCCCCAATAGTTGATAGACCTCAGTTTTGGAGGCCGCCATCATGTTCGAGGGCTCCTCCTTCGATAGCCTCAGGTAACTCAAGGTATGTTCCGACTGCTCCAGTGGCACAGACTCTCTGCCACTGCCGTGGTCCACGTAGAGGAGGTAGGGCGCTTGCAGCGTCAGGGATTGTATCTGGGAGTGCTGCACGATGAAGTCAGTCCCCAATACAAACTCGAAGGCCTCAGTGTCCATCCCATAGAACCGATGGGCGATAGTCCGGGAGCCCATAGGTACCTCCACTTCACAGTTTGTGCAGCTGTGCACCACATGTCCATCCCCCATTCGTATAGCCGCGGTGGTCATGGTGTTCTTCAGGCTCCCACAAGGTAACATTTTCTTGGCCACTATAGATATGGTGGCCCCAGTATGCAATACCCGAGGTATTCACGCCCCCCTAGTCGGATACGTACCCAAAACACCAGGTCTTGGGTGCCAGCGGAGCGTCCCCGTCAGAACTCCGCGGGACAGGTCATCTCGAACCCCTTGTTCCGCAATTCGCGGGCCATCCTCATGAAACGGCTTCTCTTCTTAGCGTTGCCGTCATCACCACCTTCGTGCTCCCGTCTGGCCTCTTGTTCTTTCTTGGCCTGCGTCTGTGAGCGTGTGGTAGGACAAGACTGCCCTCCAGAGGGCTCGGAGTTCCCCCCTGGATTAGGGTTGGGGTTGCGTCCGTTCTTGTCCGTGTTCTTGTTGTCCTTGTCTGGCTGTCTGTTAGCGCCTCCTCCTCGTCCACCTTGACTCTTGTCTTGCCCTTGTCCACGCCCTTTCGACTTGCTCTTGCCGGAGTCGTTGCCTTTGCCTTTCCCTCCACCTTTGCCTGAGCCTTTGCCAAGATCTTCACCCTTCAGCTTCGCCAATAGGCGCTGCTTGTGGTAGCACTCATCCTCGTAGTGCTTCCTCTTCCCACAGAAGGCACACGTGATGGTGCACCTGTAATGATCCGGCAGCTTCGCTTTGGCGCCGGTGTTCTTCTCCTACTGCTTCCCCTGGACGACGAAGCAGTCTCGCTGCTCGCAGTCAGGGGCATGCTGCAGGTGGCCCTGCTCGTCTCTGGCATCACACCAGAAGAGCTCCTTGACGTTCTCCATGATACGGGCGTGGGCGTGTTTGGGGGTAGTCCCCTGCCAAGGTCTGGATCCTTGGTACCCTTTGCCATGGTTTCCAGAGCCTCCTCCTCCAGGGCGGTAGTTGTTCAGGTGCTGGTCGCTCTCCTTCTCCAGCGCCAGCTCCAGGTGTAGCACACATAGATCCTCGTAGCGGAGGGATCTAGCCTTGCGCTCTGCCGTTGAACGGCACTCGGCCCACAACTCTCGAGGGAGCTTAGCCACCAACCAGAAGAGCAGGTCGTCGCTGCTGTAGGAACCGGGCGTCCATCTTCCAGCCCAGTGATCCAGGTCAGCCAACAGCTCAGAGACCCTGCCAGGTTTGGGGTTGTTGGGCAGCACGGGCAGGTTCTGGATCTCGGCCCTGATGCAGAGGTCGGTTTCATAGGTCGGGTATTGCCTCTCCAAGGCAACCAACACATCGGCAAAGGTGGAGGAGTTAGTCACGATCTGTCTGACCTGCTTCTCCAGGTATTTGGTCTTGCAGCACTGCAGGAGCAGATCGCACCTGACCCGTCCACTAGCGTGGGTCTGGCCAGTCAATCGGAGAAACCGGCCAAAATTCTCAGCAAACTCGCTGAGGTCCTTGCCTGTGAACTCAGGCAGGTTCACCACGATCTTCGAGGTGGCAATAGCCTTAGCCTCCTGAGACCTGCGTCCCTCAGGGCGTCGGGTCTTCCTCTTCTTCTTCTTCTTCTTTCCACTTGGGTTCTCGGGGTCCTCCGGGTCGTCGTCCTCCGAGGCCGAAGCAGAAGTCATCGACGGCGGCTCATCATCGGAGGGGTCTCCGCCTAGATCACTAGAGCCATAGGGCTCCATGCAACCATTGCCCTCAAGGCTGTCAGCCCCAGCTGATCCAGCTCGGCTCTCGTAGAATTCGTCACGTGGCTGTAGGGTGGCTTGGCCGTTCTCGGTACAAAAGGGCTTCTCGGTATCGCTGCAGGGGTCAGCATCGGTCGGCTCCTCAGGCTCCCCAGGGTGTTTGTCAGCCCTGCCACCAGGTGTTTGGCCTGTACTCGATGGGGTGACACTCTCACCGTGGTAGGTGACGCTTCGGGCGGTATCATCAGGGGCTCCAGTTTCTCACGAATCTCTTGAGTGAGGTCGCCAACAATTTTAGGGGTGGCTCCTCGGAGCACCTCGTTGAACTCCGACCGCGTCAGGGACCTGTTGGAGGATCTCCCCAATCCTCTACTTCTTCCTCCAAGAGACTCAGGTCCTCTCCTCAACCCACTCAAGGTTGCATACCCAGGACCATCCACATAGGCTCCCGTAGCGGGTAGAGGATGGTGATAGTCAGCCGCATACCATCGCGGCGCAGAACTGGAGGTCACCGGCTCACTGGCAGTAGTTGCTTCAGGGAACGCAGTGGTAGGTGGGCCCATACCATAGGCAGGGTAGGTAGGCATACCAGTAAAGCCTGTGCCCTCAGCCATAGGCGGGTTGGTTATGGGTGTGGATGTTGCAGCGGCTGGGTCTGGAATTGGGAGTGTGGTGGTTATAGGAGAGGGTGATGCGTGGAGGCCAGAAGCGCTTGGTGCGCCTTCGAAGGTAGGATCATTCGTCGGGTCGTGCCCTTGGTCTACTCCTTCGTCTGCTTCGTGTCCAGCATCCTTCTCTCTCTCTCCCTTTCTCTTCACAGGTTGAGTGTCCACCTCCTCGACTGAGAGGGCCCGGAAGGTCGACTGGAGTCCTTCCAACGAATTCTCCGCCACGTCCACTGGCCCATGTAAGGGCTCCGAAGGTACAGCGCTAGGTCCAGGTCCAAGCTCACCAGGTGCTGGCATTGCTGGTGCCTCAGGCACTGTCTTCACGTCGGTGTCCTCTTTCTTTGTGTCCATCTTCGTTCGCCCTTCTGCTTATATATGACTGATCTCGGCGCACTGGATGTGCGGCACGGGATTGCTGCCGGTACGCAGAGACAGTCTGCCTCTTGCTACCAGAAAGTTTTATAGTGATTTCAACACTGTGTTTGTGCCTCTCCTGCTGCTTGCTGCTGGTGTAGGGTTTCCTGCTGCTTGTTTTTGAAGAGGAAAATGTTTTAGTTGCTGAAATACAATCGATCCAGGATAGCCCAAGCCAGAGATAAGCAAGTAGAAGAGAATCAGGATCAAAGCATGAAGGGCTGGAGTGTAAACAGTGAAAGATGTTGGAATATTCACAGAAACTGCAACTCAGGTCAAATCCGATTGCATATTCACAAAGAAAGCTGAAATGTTTTGGAAAAAGAGTTGGAAGACTGCCCCATGGTCACTCAATCTCCATAGTGCCATCTCAGGAGATGTGCACTCTTTGTTTTGGGTCCCATATGTGCTGAGGTAGCAGGGCATGTGGCGATGAGGTCACTGCCATGTCACATGGGATCTTCCTACTTAGCTAGGCTGACCGGGAATTGAACCCATGACCTCTCAAAAAGAGGTGCCCAGCCCCCTAGGGTGCATACCACTAGGACAGCTAAGAATTCATGAGAAAACATAGATAAATTCATAGGCTCTGCCCTGGATATGTCAGTTCTCAGTCGACTGAGGAACAGATGAATTGCCTCACATTGATAGGGGATTAAGGGGTCCACTCCATATCCTGATTTAGTGTTTGGTTCCATAGGTCAAAATGTGTTATCACCACTTTCGGTTGGACCAATACTAAGATAGAAATGCCTGTGTGCTTGGAGCACCTCTAATACAACTAGAGTATGCCTCAAAGCATTGGAAAAGCACCTTTTCTTACTAATTGCAGTGGAGCGGCTGCCTCTGCGCGAAGCGGCTTGCGTACAAGGGTGTAACCCGGAGGAGCAGAGTTGAATGTCTGGGAAGTCACGGCGGGGAACTCTTGGCGGTTATCTAAGTCGGGTGCTGCGAGGTCAGCAAGCGCTTGGAACGGGTTGGTCGTAGGGAAGGTGAGATACATGTCGGGCCATCTGTGCTAGATGCACGAGAAGATGGTGGAGAGGCGCGGCCACTGCGGCGTCGAAAGGTCGGTGACTCGGGCGGTCTTGGTGAACTTTCCACTATCAGGGGAGGGCAGATTGTGATCCCCTGTAGCGTATACGAGCCCGGGGGCGGTGCACAGCTGTGCAGGGTGGCAAACTGGTCTGCCAAGCGCGTGACTATTGGTATGCCAGGTGCCGCACTGCAGGTAGGCGATGGTAGGCGGGGCTCAGGCTCAGGATGTTGAGGACCGTGGGCCTCACCGCTAGGCAGACAGTAAGGGCACTGGGCAAAATTGACATTAGGTTGACTGACGTTCGTCACAGGTTGTCCTGTTGTGTTGGAGAACATACCCGGAACGTCGTACGCGGCAGCGTTCTCTGGATAGTATGGTGACATGGGATGCAGGCTTTCAGGCACGGGGGAGAGCGAGTAGGCATCGTAGTACGTGTGAGTCTGGTAAGCCTCGGTGGGCTCGGTCGGCACACGGACATCGCTGCTCTACTAAGGGATCGTCTTGGTAGTAGCTGGCGGTGTTCTGAGTGGCGTCGGTTCGCGGCCCGTAAGCAGTCCAGGCGGACGTTGAACAGGGCTGCTCTACAGGATCGTCTGGGTAGTAACTGGCGGTGCTCTGATTTGCGTCGGTCCACGTCCCGTAAGCAGGCCAAGGGGACGGTGAACACCAATCTCGACAGGCGCCATTTGCGTAGATCGGAAAGGCGTGAAGGGGAATCAGCGGGAAAAGATGCGAATTTACGTGTAGATAATGTAGCTTCATTTGCTGGGCTTCGTGCAGCAGTAGGCTGGTGAGGTGCGTAGCATTTAAGAGCAGGGCTTGCAATATGTCGCTGTTGGTAAGGCTGGCGACGCGCGACGGCGACATCCTGCAACTCGGTGTTTGGGTTGATCAGTGCACGGTGGCCATCATTTCACAGGGTAAAAACCCGGGGAAAAGCCCGTGTGAAAACTCCTGCTGCCGGCTTTCCAATTGTTACATGTTGAGGCTCAGTAGGATCCGCCCCCGGGTTTTTAGATTTATTCGTATGGAAGCTTGCATCCGTGTGCGCCTAAAGCATTTCAAAGATCGGCATTACAAGCAGCATGCTTGTTCTTTTAGGGAATTGGCTACAACCATGGACGAGAATCCTGAGTTGAGCTACAAAGAGTATACTGACTCGAAGGCGCAGTTCCTTTTCGAGGAGTGCCAAGAGGAAGAATGCAAACAACGTGTAGAGCATAGGGAAGGAGGTGTGTTAGCCAGCCTCCATAGGTGCAATTTTGTTTCTGGCCCGAATGTAAACACGTTAACAGTGGGGGTGTTAAAAGAAGCAATTAGGAAGATCAAGGCATCCTCGACCTGGCAGTATGCAGCACTGCGTTTGGTGGGGAACCGACCTCACCTTTTGGACCAAGTCAAGGCCGTCCTCCCGGCATATGAGGCCCAGGATTGATCATTTGTATACGAGCCACCATGTTGATGATATACAGAGATGTCCCATGCTTTGGTGTTGCCTTTTTGCATTGCTACGTTCGTGTAGGGTAGAGGTACGCACCTGTCTGAGATTGCACGAGCAGACTAGGAGGGAGAGCAGGAGGAGCACCAGGAGGGCCCAATTTGAAACGTGGATATCCCCGCCACCGAGCGGACACAACAATTCTACGGCCAAGGGGACCAAGCATGCGAAGCGGTGGCGGGGAAAACTTTTTCTAGCTCTTTTGATGAGCCTTCACATTCGAGCACCTCGGCGGCAGAGGTTGGAGAAAGTGACTCTAGGTAGGTACGTAGGTCATCTCGGGACTTGGGTTGCCCCACAGGGGGGTCTTACAAAGGGGCTTTTGCTCACTCACCAACGGCCCTACTGCACGTGCCCCCACAAAGCGGCTCGCCCAATAGAGGGAGGGCGCGGTCGCCGCGAGCAGTACGCTACAGCGGGTTCTGCCGAGAGAGAGGAAACCCATTTTCGACCAAAGTCTCACATCCCTCTCCTTTGGGCGGATGACACGTGGGTGAGGGTCCCATCGCACATCCTCATCAACCTCCGGATTCTGGGGCCAAGGGGCCCAGAGCCAGGCCAAAGGCCCTGTCCTGCAGGCACCCCCACCTGGGTTGGTTTTCAGTAGGCGCGAGGTGACTTGAAGAAGCACGTGCTACGGGACTAGCATGCCGTGGCGCAGACTCACGCCTCCTGACTCGGTTGAGCTTGCGCTCTTCCGGGCGGCCGGGGGTTTGAAGCAGGTCGTTGTGGTTGGTTGGTTTCTCGTTTAATGGTTCGGTGAATATTACTAATTTTGGTTGGTCGGCTGCGTGATGGTAGAGTCACGACGTTCTGTTTTGGTCGCGGGTATGGTCGTCGGCGGGCGTGGCGCATCATGGCGTCGCCAACCCGTTGGACGCTGCTCCCGTTTTGACCCGTGCACGCCTGGCTGGTTTGATGTTGGCCGGCTTGCGTGTGGTCTGTTTACGGTCAGGTCGCGGCTGCAGCTGCGGTGTGGTTTGTACACGGTTGTCTTGGCCGCCTCATGGTCGGCTGGGGTTGCGTGGGATCCGTTGCGCTGCTGCCGCTGGTCGTATAGCAGAATGTTGTTTGTGTAGCCGGCACGTCCGTTTCGGTGCCGGTTAGTTGCGTCCTGGTTTGTCCAAGTGTAGTGTGGTGTTGTTGGTTAATGTTGGTTGGTCGGGTCCGTGATGGTAGAGTCGTGGTGTTCTGTTGTGCTTGTTGGTATGGTGGTCGGCGGGCGTGGCCCGGCATGTTGTTGCCAGCCAATGGGACGCCGTCCCCGTTTTGACCCTTGCATGCCTGGCCGGTTGGGTGTTGGCCGGCTTGCGTGTGGTCTGTTCATTGTCGGGTTGTTGTCCTGCAGCAGCTTGATCGGCAGCTGGTTGTGTAGCCCGCACCGATGTAGTCGGACGTGGTTTTCGTTGTCTTCCTCGTTTGTTCTGAGGGTTGCGGCGGCCTGCCTGTCTGGTGCGGTGGATGTGTCGCGACTGGGGCGTGCCCGGTGCGTGGTGTTGGTTCGCCGGCGTTTGCTCACCAGTGGTTAGCCGGTCTGGGTTGCGTGGTGGCCCGTATAGGCCCGGCCGGCCGTGTTTGGTCGCTGTAGTTGTCCCTACGTCGCTTGTCTCCCGTCAGGGATGGTGTTTCGCGGTGTGCCTGGTTTCGGGATGTCCGCGCGTGTGGTTGTTGTGTTGTTGGCATTACTGTGGTTGGTACGTCATCGTCTGCGCCGCCCAATGGCCGGCGTGTCCTCCCGTTCGACGCGTTCGGTCGTGGTGGTCGTGCAGGGTCGGTTCCGGTTGTTCCAGTTGCGTGGGGTCGGTACGGTACGTTGTGGCGGTGCCCCGCCCCTTCATGGCGCGGCGTGTCCTCAGGGGAAGAGGGGTAGCGACAACTGGTGCGACCGCGTGAGAAAGTTTTGAAATTCCGTATGACATGCCCTGTCCCGCCCTGGAGGCATCTTCACACGCACAATTCTTTACCCGGTATTTCGCAGTGTCCTTTCGGCCGTCCTTTCAGCTGCGCTTGTGCTGATCATATGTACACCCCAAGGCCCCTTCGGTCCCCCTCGGTGCATCCCTGTGCTCCCCACGGCAGCCTCAGGGTGTTGCTGCGGCTCCGTGGTGCCGTGCTCGTGCTCGTGTTTGCCTGCCTGTCGTGTGCTGTATCTTGCCGTGTCTTGCGGGTTCTGTGGCTGGCGCGTCGGTCGCCGCAGTGCGGTGTCCGGATGTTAGGGTGGCCTGGCTCGTGCATTGGTGTTGGATCCTCCCGTCCGGTGCGGCGGGCTGGACTCGGCGTAACACTCCCGTGTTCGCTGGCATGAGCCGGCGGGCTCGCGGGTCCCGTATGGCGAGCTCTTGGCCCCTTGCGTGCCGCTGGTAGGGGTCCGGAGGAAGGGAATACTGGTCAGTGTCGAGGCCCCTCTCTCGTCCCTTGAGGCTGTTAACTTTCTGGGCTGCGTGGAACGTGTCCCTCGCACCATTCTTGCAGGTTACATGTGCCGAAACCGCCCCAGCGTCCCAGGCGTGTAACTTTCTCGGAGGAGGTGCGCGCCGGTCCCAGCAGCGCACGTATCCCTTGATTCTCGCCTTGGAAGGCAACGTTCTTGACAACTTCTTGATAACATTCCCGTGGTAATCGGTCTGGCCGTGGGTCCCGCCTGTTTCGCTGGCCCCTTGGCCCGGTCCATCATGTGTCCGGTTTTTGGGAGAGGAAGGTTAGGTGGAAGGACAGGACCGTGCTGCGCGTCGTGCCCTTCTCTGTCGTGGGCGGGTTGCGGGGGTCCGGGGAGCGTGGGCCCTGCCCGGGGGATGTGGGAGGAATTCTCTGGGTCATTGTTCGTGTTCGACATCATGGGCCACTAAGGCTAGCCCATATTCGTTGGGTGTCCGTTGCATGTGCCGGGCAGGTCGACGCCTTTCCTGTTGGCGTGGACAACCTACAGGCGTTCGGGCAGTGTGTGGCGCGGTCCCGCGTTGTGGGGTTGTACGAGGGGGTCCTCTTGGGCAAGGTCGGCTCGCCTGGGGTCGTTGCGGTTGCCGGCCGGTTCCGCAGCCGTTGGTTCGACGCCCCTCGTTGGGTCTTACGGCGAGAGGAGGTGATCCCGGGGCTGCCGTATCGTCTCCTTACTTGCGGATGACCGGTGCGGGATTCGCGCTGCGCGTGCGCAGCGGTGTGTCGTCGCTGCACTGCTCGTGTCCGGCTGCGGGGGGCAGGGCACGGGTGTGCCGTGTCGGGTGGGGCGGGGCGATCCCGACGGTGTTGCCCCGCGTGTTCATGAGGGAGTGTTCCCGGTTTCGGCTCGCGGTGGTTCAGGGCTCTGGGGGGTTTCCCACGCGCCGCACCCGGGCGCTGCCGAGGGCACTGAGGATTTCGTGCACAAGGGCCGCGTGTGCCACCTGGGCCTCCGTCTCAGTGCGGATCGCGGGCTGCATTTGCTCGCACAGCGCCAGCGCCCGGATCTGGTGGATCGCGAAGACGGGGCACAGGTTGGTGGCAGTGGGTGTCTCTGCCGTCCGCTCGTGCTGGGGGATGGCCTCCAGCTGCTGCCGGCCGTCCAGGTCGAGCTTCCATGTCGCCGTCCATTCCCTAGTGTGCGGCCAGCGGCGCCCCGCCCACCGCCAGAGGCAGTAGAGGGCATGGCCTGGGTGCCAGGTGCCAGCTGTCCCCGATACGATGGCCGTTAGGGGGTCCGGGAACTGGTGAAGCCGGTTCGGACCCCCGTGGCCATCTTGGGGTCACTTGGGGTGTGTATCTATGTGCCGGCAAGCCGCCATTGGCTGATATCATACTGTCCCATCCACCTGACCTAACCCAATGTGATAGTGTGATAGGTTGGGCCATTCCGGCTATGAGCGGCCATATTCAGTACCGAGGCGCCGCCAGCGGAGATTTATATATCGGAATATCAGGAATCAACAGGGTTTTATTATCATGATGTTTCCGTAGTTTTTTAGCCTTTCGTTCTGATGGTCAATGTATCGGCGACCGTCAGTTGGCTCGCGATTTTGCGTTAACAGATTGGTTAACTGTTATTTCCAGATATTTTGGCGGATACTCCGTTGAAGGGTCAGATTTCATCAGCAAAGGGTTCGTTGCTTCCGCAATTTTCTAAAAAAGCACTCGGAATTTTATTCTGAATTTTTCACGATGTCGAAATCGGATTTTCGACTTCGACATCGCCGCACTTGATTTGGACTTCTTCGAGTGGTCATACTCTTTTCCCTATGCCCGAATCAGGTTTCCCTTATACTTGCCACCCATTTGACTTGGAGCTATAAGGGAAACAAAAGTGAATCGTTGGACCACTTTGAAGGACCATATCTACGCGCGAGTGTGAGGAAAGAGAATAAGAAAGGTTGGGTTGCAAGCGCCTTAGTCTCAAGTTAATTTCTGAAGCATCAAACGCCTTTGGTGCGCACACATGCCCGGTGTAGCAAGGGAAAAGGGTCAATAGGGTATAAAGTGATATATAACTCTTGGACCGTGCGACCGAATATTTTAATGCGACTTTCGAGTGTGCCGCATGAGTGTTGGGGTTGCATAGCAACTTTTCTTGGGTTCCTACGTATTTTTAACGTGAAGTTATGTCCATGGAGGGACATGGCATCTCATGGTGGGAGCCACATTTTGAGGGTATGTGTTATATGCATGGTATATGTCTTGATATGCTCACGCTCATGTTATATATCTTCGGGTGGCCGAAGAGATGGGAAGCCACACGTGAAAAGGGCCTTGCCCATGTCCCAATTGTGGGATTCAAAGCGCTAGACTAAGTCTACCGCGTATGTATTGCTCATGGTATGTTGGGCAAAGAGATCCATGAGTGCACTCCCATTTTCATGGGGCATGTAGATATTGGTGGCGAAGGTATCTCCATGCGCCTGATTGGGGATCCAAGTGGGGGAATTGTTCGTAGATGGTTCCAATCATTTGTGTATTGAACCATGAGCGGATATCATAGGTGAGCATAGAGATATACTATCATGACAACTTTGTATTTGGTCATATTTTCATGTTTTTGACCTCAATTTTTGTTCATTTTTGCGTATTGTGTACTCACCTGGTCAGCTAACAGCAAGAAGCCTATGGGGAGTCGAACCATGATATGTTGTTCATATGTTGGCATATGCTTTGGAGTTGAACACCACCATATGCCGGATCATGGACTCCATTTGGCTTGGCGCACGAAGGATCACAAGAATTGGTCTGGAGATCATGGGCTGACTTGGGCAGTGTGTGGCGCCCATATCCGAAGGGGTTTCGGAGGTAAATGGGGATGTACATGGGCATTGGCCTTTGGTCTATATCCTCCATGAATATTGGACTTCGATTCCATGCATGCTTTGAGCCTTTGGATAAGTGGTAACTTCATTTTTGAGCATATATGTGATATATGGCCAATATGGTATGAATTGGCAGTTTTTTGGCATGTTATGAGTTCGAACTCATAGGTCATTCCTCTAAGCCCATTCGATTCCAAGTCCAACCAAGGTTATGTCAGGGTAGGGCATGGTCCTGAGTGCCAATCTAGGCCATGACACGCCACCTCCCCCATTGGGCTAGGATTTAGAGGCTTGGGGATGAACACATTTTTGGGGTTTGTGTAATGACTTGTGACACATGGCATTCAGCCATCTCATTTGACCTGGTTCAGGGCAATATGTTGTTGAGTCAAGGGAAGGTCTTGAGTCCAGGGAATGAGGGGTTTATGGCTGTGAATGTGTATGTTTACCTCTTTCCCCAACTTTGCTTTATTTGTGTTCATATGCCAATTTCAGGGCTTTCTTCCTTGGTGCAATTCTTGTACATGCCCGCCACCGTGGGAAGACCGGTGTGCTGAACGGAAGCCCGCATCGTGGATTGGATTGTGAATTGGGTTATTGCTGTATTTGTGGGATCTGGTTGCTGTTTCAGGGTTGAAGGAGGATTTTATTTTCTATAATTTTGGATTTGGACCCTGGATTTTGAGGATTTTGAGAAATGCAATCGTTGATCCGGAGCAAGTCAGCAGGGGTGACAGGCGGAAGGGGCACAGCGGGGGCCGGTCCTGGTAGGGACCTTCTTTATGGTAGCAGAGGCTTACCTGCTGCCCCTACCAACCGCCGACCCGGGGACTTGGGCCCTTATGAGCCCTGCCCAAGTACGCCCCGGGTGCGTATTGTGGACTCGGTGGAGACCACGCCGGAGATTGGAGCCATAGAAGAACCGAGACGTTCAAGAGCATGGCGAACTCCGGAAGTTGAAGCCCGAAGAGAAGTACGACATTCGGGAAGAGGAGGACGTGACATGGAGGACCTAGTCTCCATGTGTGAGCGTCGCTGCCGAAAGGCATGCAACCTCCGCTCCGCCACGGAGGACTCTGATGAGGCCTGTCATTCAGGCAGCAGTGGAGGACGGGCCCGGCGCTACCGGAAGCGCGGGTCACCCAAGTCCGCGGCAAGGGACGCCGGGGCTATGGACACGGACCCCAGCCCGGTCAGGCTGTGGCAATCCGAGGGGCACTCCGAGGGCTATCGGACAGCCTGCGAGCCACCTTCGGAGTCGGAGATGTCCGCGCCGATCGCCAGGGCGCATACAGCCCCCAAGCCCGCCCTGAAGCACGATGCAGAGGGCTTGGAGAGGCCAGCCAGGGCCCGGACGGCACCTGTGCCCCGGCACACGGAACCAGAGACGGACGCCATAGGCGATACGCCTATGGGTGACGAGTCTGAGGTGCCGGGAACCGCGGGATGCGCTGAATCCGGCGAAAAGAACGCTGCGTGCCACTGCGAGCACGTGTCCTTCCTCATGGGCAAGTACCCGAAGATGGGGATGGACGCCATCGTGCATCGCCTTGACCGCCTGGACAATGCCAAGGACGGTCTAGAGGAGGACGTCGCGGGGATCCTGGACGACCAGTCGGCCGCGGAGAACCACATGGAGGAGCTGCGAGTGGATCAGGCCCGGTACCGGGAGAATCTGGAGCTGGCCCTGCAGAAGCAGCAGCAAGTGGTGGACAGCCTCCTCCACTTAGTGGAGGACATGTCGGGACGCCTGAAAAGGCTAGAGGAGCGACAGCTCCTCGCCTCAGGTCCAGAGCTCCCGGCAAAGCCGGCCGCGGTGGAGCTGGTGGAGCGGGTTAAGACCCTCAGGAGCGCCATGCAGAAACCCATGGGCGGCCCTGCAGAGGCACCATACGCGCCTCCGCGTGTTGACCCGGGTGCGCTGCCGTTTGTTCCCATGTTCAGCGAATCCACAATGCTCGGGGAACACACGGCACCGGCTGGGTCCATGCGGGAAGGGCACGTAACCACGGACCCGAGGAGCCTGACGGTACAGATGTCCCATGCCGCTCAGGACGTACCGATCACGACGAACATGGTGGTTTATGCAGAAGAGAAGATCGAGAACCACACCATGCAGGGGCGAACCATGGGAAGCGCCGACGGACATGGTCGAGGTCATCCAGGCGGAAACCTGTGGGCTAAGGACCCCAATACGGGGATATGGACGGCCGATGGAGCAAATCCTTCCCGCATTCCAAACCCCATGGGTTCAGGCCCAACTGGACCGCACTCCATGGAGGAGAGGGATGTACGGGGAGTGTACTCACACCCCCCGGCCACAGGTGGTATTCGTCTCGGTGGAGTGGTGGCTGGAGACGTCGGAGACGCCATCAGGATTGACGACCTCAGGGGAATCAAAATCCCCTATTACGACGGGAACCCTCCAACCTGGATGATTTCATCCTGGACTGGGAGGACTTCGCCGAGGAGGTCGTCGGCGAGATGCGGGGAGCGCTGCGGGACAAGTGGGTATGCCGGACATTCCCACACCGGCTGGCGCAGGACCTGAAGGAGGAGCTGCGGGATCAGATCCGGGAAGGACTGATCCGTACAGAGCAGGCCTGCCTCCAGTGGTTGGAGGATGAGGAGCCGGTGGACGCTCCGAACCAGAAGCTGGAGGACCTGTGGTCCATTCCACTGCCGCTGGACCGCGGTGAGTTGCGGGTCCGGGAGTGGAACCGGTATCTGCGGAAGTACCGCAGATGCCTCAAGCTGGTGGAAGACTGGAACGAGGCCAGTGAGATCCGCCACTTGCTGAAGGACGTCCTCCCCGGCAATTGGAAGAGACGAGTGGAGGACGAGGAGAAGAAGCGCGCCAAGAAGCGGGTGGCGGTGAGGATCATGGCGGCGGAGGATACCCATGCGGGTATCATGGAGTTCTTCAAGAGGAACCTGGGCGAACCCAACCAGATGTTGGGCCTGAAGAACGCCGTGTATGTGGAGGTGTTTGGAGACTCCATGGGGCAAAGGTTGCTGCGCCTCAACAACGTGGAGTGGAGGCGCGGGGAGCCGCTGAGGATGCAGGTCATCTTCGCCCGCATGAGCCTGGACGAGATCGTGAAGTACATCACGGTGGAGTTGAAGCTCAATGCGAAGAACGAGGCCCACGTGCAGGATCGACATGGTCAGGGACAACGAGGCCACCGAGAAGACCGCCATCATCGGGAGATCCAGGAGGACACGGCCAACTCTGCGGAGGATGGTAGTGGTAGTGGCCAAGACCACTGGACCCGGGAGGATCACGAGGAGGCCCATTTCTTCGCGTTTGTGGCGCACAACGTGAGGAACCATGGGCAGGATCGGTCCAGATGGAGCCAGGTGGGACCCAGGAAGAACAGAGAAGGACCAAGGAGGATCGGGAACCCACCGCGCTTGTTCCGAGAGTAAAGGTCTCAGCACGACGGGTGCTGGGTCTGTTATGGCAAGGGAAACAACCATGCACACGACCACCGTCAGTGCAAGGTGTATGAGGCGGACAAGAAGGCCTACTTCGCCGCTCACCCCGAGAAGAAGCCCAAGGAACAGCGGATTTCCGATTGGAAGGCGAAGGGCGGAGACGGGGGAAAAGGCCAAGGCAAAGGCCAAGGAAAAGGCGGAGGAAGAGGCTATGGTGGTGGACCTGGCCAAGACCGACGTATGAGGTCGATCGAGGAGGTTGCTGAGGACATGTTGAGGACGTTGGAGGAACTCAAAGCCCAGCAACGTGGTGGACAAAATCCTGGCAGATCGCAGCCGGAAGGGGCTGCAGGAAGCCAAGTCTAGAGGAGCCCCCACGGGAGTGGGACCTCGGAGGTCTCTCCTCCGAAAATCAGTGGAATCCCAGAGAAAGCGAAGGCACATCGGGTGCCGAAGAAGGCTCCAGAAGAGCCAAAACCACTGAGCTTCGCCACTCCCAACCCCTGGGGCGCCCTGCCAAGGGAAGTACACGTGGGTACGGGACATGGCAAGAAGGAAGGAGCGACCACGGAGAGCCCCGTGGACGGGCAGGACCAACCCAAGATCTGCACCATCCGTGACCATACCCTTGAAGTCCTGATGCACCCGGACGTGCTAGAGTTGCATGCCGTGACAGTCGTCCATACACCACATGGCGACGAGCGGCAGTTGCACTTGAAAGTGCGAGTACGGTGCGGACGAGAGGAGAAGGTGGTGGATGTGTTAGTGGATACGGGTGCCCAGGTGAGCCTGGTCCGGAGAGGGTTGTTCAAGGAGGAACTCCTGCAGCCCAGCCGGAGACCGGTCCGCCTGAAGGTCGCCAACGGAGAGATTATGGGTGGTGGCACCCATGAAGCCACAATCAGTATGGAATTCTGGGAACATGAGCGCTTGAACCGCCCTGATCAGGCGAAGAGAAGCACTCTATCCGGAAACTTCTATGTGGCCGACATTACTGATTGGGATATGATCATGGGGTACGACTTCATGGTGGCCAACGCCATTGGAGCCCTTCCCCATCGTGCAACGCTGGTCCGGGAGGATGATGAATGCTTCACATGGCTGTCCACGGACTATGCATGCGGATCATCCCAATGGAATGCTGAGGAAGAGGATCGGATCGTCCGAGCGGTGCAAGCTGTGGGTGCCAAGTCCAGAGGAGACCGCGGAGTTCAGCTCACGGAGTATGGAATGGCGCCGCAGGTGTACGACAGCACGATCCAGACGCTGGGAGCCGAAGCGCCCGAGACGGACGTCTTCGCTTCCCGGGATGCCCCACTTCTGCGGAAGTGTAGGAGGCATTGGCATCGAGGAGACTCAGCCTGGCACAGGCATTGGGGTTTGAAGGAGTGGGGACCCATGTATTGGCATGGCTCCCTGGACAATACCAGACGTACGGTGGAGAAGATCATCGCGGATAGGGCGAAGGGGATCATGGTCATAACCGGCATAGGATCCACCCCATGTCCACTGGAGGGTCTCAAGTCGACGCTGGACTCCATCACCCTGAACGAGATGTCATTCAGGCCAGAGAAGGAGCTGTTCATCGACGCCAAGGGTGTATCAATGCCCTCCCCGGGTCAAGCGTGGGGTACCAAGGCTTTTCTGGTGGATGGGGCGCAAGCCCAGCCCACGGGTGATGAAGCATTCATCCGTAGGGTGGAGGCGGTGCCCATGAAGGTCATGTTTGAGCCCAAGGAGGGGACGGATCAGCCAATTCATGGTATTGACGTCCTGTCCCACGCCGAGATCGACGACGTCGTCAACTACATGCGGATGGGGATGCACGACCGTGTGGCAGCCAAGAAGAGGCGGGCCATGGTCACATCTCCGCATTGGTGGGATGACAAGATGTTGGTCACCGGCAAGTACGAGAAGGATGAGTTCGTGGCGAGGGTCATGGATCACATCGCGGACCAATACGATGGTCCGGTTGGGTCCGACCCACCAACGTGGGGTTTTCCAAGAGTGGGATCCGGTAGCGACGAGCACCAGCCCGAGGCCGCAAATTTTCGAAGATTATCGGTGGGAGTGGAGACCCACGACGATGAAGACGGCATATCGGACGAGGAGAAGTCGGACCCGGACCCAGAAGAGGCCTATACCGCAGTGCGGTCGGTTGTATCTATACCGAAGCAAGCGGCTGAAGAGGCCCAGGAGAACGCGAAGGTCGCCGAGCTGAAGGAGAGGCTGATCAAGGCCTATCCGCGGCTATTCAGTGGCGTCGCCAACAAGAACCCTCCAGATCGTGGGACGTTTGGTACAGCGAAGATCAAGCTGAAGCCGAACCTGAAGATCTATCGTCATCGGGAGTACCAACTTCAGGGCGATCGGGCCGAGGCCATGAAGAAGCTGTTGGCCGAGTTCATTGAGCGGGGATGGATCGAACCCTCCGACAGTGAGTGAGCCAGCCTACCCTTCATCGTGCCCAAGAAGGAGAAGGGCGAGTGGAGGTTGGTGGTTGATTACAGAGGTTTGAACGAGCAGACCGAGCACGACTCGTACTCGCTTCCCCTGATCGACTCCATCCTCCAAAAGCAACAGAAAAAGCGGATTTTCACGGTGTTGGACCTGAAACACGGTTATCACCAGATGCCGCTACACCCGGACTCCAGGCCCTGCACAGCGATGTCGACGCCGCTGGGGCCCATGCAGTGGAAAGTGGTGCCTATGGCCGCCAAGAATGGCAACGCCGCTTTCCAGCGCATGATGGAGGACCTACTCGGTCCTGTCCGGGACTGTGCCGATCCCTTCGTGGATGACATCATCATCGGGTCCGGCACGGAGAACATGACTGAGGACGAGCTCATCGACGCGCATGAGAAGGATCTGCGCCGAGTGCTCAGCGAGTTGGACAAGCACAACATGGTGTGCAAGCCCACCAAAGCCTCACTCTTCGTGAAGGAAGTGGAGTTTGCGGGTCACGTGGTTGGTCACGGGCAACGCCGTCCCATGCCTGGGAAGCTGGCGTCCCTGCACCACTGGGAGAAGCCCCAGACCATCAGCGAACTCCGATCACTCATGGGGTTCTGCAACTACTATTCGGGCTATGTCCGGATGTATGCAGAACTGTCGGGGCCGCTGCACAAGATGCTGCAGGTGGGGAAGTTCGATGGCCGGAAGGGGAGCAAGAAGAAGCTTGCCTGGACCCCTGATGCTGAAGATGCGTTCAGCCGCCTGAAGGAGCGACTCCTGGGACAACTGGGGCTGTTCCTGGTGGACCCGGACAAGGGATTCGTGCTGCGGACAGACGCCTCGGACTATGCCGTGGGGGCAGTCCTCGAGCAGATCCGAGACGAGGGGTCACATGTACCCGTGGCGTTTTGGAGTCGGATCCTGGCTGAGGGCCAACGCCGCACCTGGACTGCGAGGGAAAAGGAGACGTACGCCATTGTTTGTGCGCTCAGGAAGTGGTCTGGCCACATCGGATTGCAACCGCTGGTGGTGTGTACGGACCATCAGTCCTTGCAGAGCTGGCACAAGGAGCACGTCGACACCCCCTCGGGACCGGCGGCAAGGAGAGCCCGGTGGCACGAGACGTTCCCCAAGTTCGACCTCAGCGTCGTATACGTCCCGGGGAAGGACAACACTGTGGCAGATTGCCTCAGTCGATGGGCCTACCCCGCGGGCAAGGCTTGGATGGACATATCCAGCCATGGGGACGCCGAGGAGACTGAGGAGGCCAAGCGCATCATCGAGATGGAGATGGTCATGGAACAAGAGGGGGTTAAGTGCTTTGTGGTGATGGCAAGGCGTGCGGACCTGGCCAAGTTCCGGGGTGCCCGCGTCCAAGCAATTCGAGAGGAAACCGTCGAGCAATGGATGGTGGCCCCTGTAGAGATAGTCAGGTCGGTGCTCACAGAGGACTGGTCGGATGACTACGCGGCATCCGGACACTGGAGCAAGTACTGGAATGCCGTGAGCGCCCCGTCGGACGACGAGTGGCCTGAGGGCTTGACCGAGGATGGGGACAAGTTGTTCCTCAAGGACAAGCTGCTGGTGCCCGAGAACCGAGTGGAGGAGCTCATTGACCATTGGCACAACGCCCAGCTCATGCACCCTGGCCGAGACAAGATGCAGCAGGACCTGGAGTGGCGTTTCAAGTTCCCTCCGGGGTACTACGCCATCCTGGATAGGTACTGCAGCGACTGTGCCGTGTGTCGGGCCACGAAGAGCCCCAACCACTCCACAGCGGGCAACCCGGTGTATACGGCTATACCGGAGGCCCCAATGCGGTCCGTGGCCATGGATGTATTCGCCATGCCTGAGGTCACCGTGGAAGGAGAGACCTACGATTGTGTCATCCTGGCGGTGGATAGGCACAGTGGGTATATCGTGGCTGTCCCGGGCAAGAAGTCCAAGAAGAAGGACAAGAAGGACAAGCATGGAGTGGGGCTGCAGGCCAAGACCGTCGCTAATGCCATGATCAGGCATTGGCTGACGATTTTTGATGTCCCAGCTGTCATCTGCAGCGATCGGGGCAGTCAATTCGTGGGAACGTGGTTCAAGACGATGTGCAAGCACATGGGGATTCGGCACGCCAAGACCGTGGCGTACCACAGCCGGTCGAATGGCCGTGCTGAGGTGGCCGGGCGGCAGATGTTCGAGAAGTTCCGCCAGCTACACATCGACGAACCGGGCCGGAATTGGTATAATTCGCTGTGGAGAGTACTCCAAGCGTATCACGACCTCCCGGGACCCACTGGACTGTCGCTCCATCGCATCCTGTTCCTACGGGATCGAGTGTCGCGCACTCTCCCGTGGATGATCCATGGCAAAGTGGCTCGGGATGCGAGTGCCATGATGGCTGAGGCGGACGACACGGCAGCCAAGGTGTGCAAGGCACTACAGGACGAGCATGACAAGAGGGCCAAATACTTCAAGCAGGGAAAAGTCCAGAAGTATGCTCTCCAAGACACCGTGTGGGTGGAGCGGCACCACAAGGATGTCCTGTCCAGGCATCGGCAGGCATCTTGGTATGTGCCGGGGGTAATCGTGCGGAAGATCGGGCAGGATGTGTATGCGGTTCGTGTGGGGGATAACAAGATCCTGGACCGCGACCATACCCAGCTTCGTCCCCGAGCACCAGACCCCAGCGGACGTCCCGTCACCTTCGAGTTCACGGCCGGCGATGTGGACTCGGACGACGAGGGTGAGGACGACGATTTCACCGCGGAGAAGATCCTGGCGGACAAGCCGGACCCGAGGACGCCTGGGGGAAGGCTTTATAAAGTCAGATGGAAGGGATTCGCCGCCTCCAGAGATTCGTGGGAACCTCTGAGCAGTTTTGTGCCGAGGTATACCACGGTCTGGATGGACTACCTAAAGAAAAAGAACATTTCTTTGGATGTCAAGGACGTGTTGGTCCACTTGGTAGCTCCTGTAGCACCGTAATGGATCCCTCTTGGCATTTTGTTTGTTTCTGTGCTTGGGGAGACGGGTGAGGGCGTTCATCCGGGGATTTTTCGGCCTTGATTGGCCATCTACCCCCTTCACTCGATCTCCACATATATATTTCACTGTGGTATACTTATTTAGGTCGACCGACGACGCTTTTCTATCTTTGATCCCCTTGGTCCATGTTGTAGATCAAGAGGAGACCGAATATGGCGTAGGGCGCTGATTATCAGTGTCCTCACCCCTCCCTTGGGGCATGGGGGACGCCTACGACGTGTGTGGGGCCTCCATGTGTCCTTGGGACATGGGGGGGGGGGGTTGGAGCCCATTGGGGTCCTCCCGTCCTCTCTTTCAATGACTTCCGAGCGGTAACAACGCTCTGAGAAGGGGGGTGAAGCCGGTTCCGACCCCCGTGGCCATCCTGGGGTCACTTGGGGTGTGTATCTATGTGCCGGCAAGCCGCCATTGGCTGATATCATACTCTCCCATCCACCTGACCTAACGCAATGTGATAGTGTGATAGGTTGGGCCATTCCGGCTATGAGCGGCCATATTCAGTACCGAGGCGCCGCCAGCGGAGATTTATATATCGGAATATCTGGAATCAACAGGGTTTTATTATCATGATGTTTCCGTAATTTTTCAGCCTTTCGTTCTGGTGGTCAATGTATCGGCGACCGTCAGTTGGCTCGCGATTTTGCGTTAGCCGATTGGTTAACTGTTATTTCCAGATATTTTGGCGGATACTCCGTTGAAGGGTCAGATTTCATCAGCAAAGGGTTCGTTGCTTCCGCAATTTTCTAAATAAGCACTCGAAATTTTATTCTGAATTTTTCGCGATGTCGAAATCGGATTTTCGACTTCGACATCGCCGCACTTGATTTGGACTTCTTCGAGTGGTCATACTCTTTTCCCTATGCCCGAATCAAGTTTCCCTTATACTTGCCACCCATTTGACTTGGAGATATAAGGGAAACAAAAGTGAATCGTGGGACCACTTTGAAGGACCATATCTACGCGCGAGTGTGAGGAAAGAGAGGAGGAAAGGTTGGGTTGCAAGCGCCTTGGTCTCAAGTTAATTTAGGAAGCATCAAACGCCTTTGGTGCTCACACATGCCCGGTGTAGCAAGGGAAAAGGGTCAAGAGGGTATAAAGTGATATATAACTCTTGGACCGTGCGACCCAATATTTTAATGCGACTTTCGATTGTGCCGCATGAGTGTTGGGGTTGCATAGCAACTTTTCTTGGGTTCCTACGTATTTTTAACGTGAAGTTATGTCCATGGAGGGACATGGCATCTCATGGTGGGAGCCACATTTTGAGGGTATGTGTTATATGCATGGTATATGTCTTGATATGCTCACGCTCATGTTATATATCTTCGGGTGGCCGAAGAGATGGGGAGCCACACGTGACAAGGGCTTTGCCCATGTCCCAATTGTGGGATTCAAAGCGCTAGACTAAGTCTACCGCGTATATATTGCGCATGGTATGTTGGGCAAAGAGATCCATGAGTGCACTCCCATTTTCATGGGGCATGTAGATATTGGTGGCGAAGGTATCTCCATGCGCCTGATTGGGGATCCAAGTGGGGGAATTGTTCGTAAATGGTTCCAATCATTTGTGTATTGAACCATGAGCGGATATCATGGGTGAGCATAGAGATATACTATCATGACAACTTTGTATTTGGTCATATTTTCATGTTTTTGACCTCAATTTTTGTTCATTTTTGCGTTTTGTGTACTCACCTGGTCAGCTAACAGCAAGAAGCCTATGGAGAGTCGAACGATGGTATGTTGTTCATATAATGGCATATGCTTTGGAGTTGAACACCACCATATGCCGGATCATGGACTCCATTTGGCTTAGCGCACAAAGGATCACAAGAATTGGTCTCAAGATCATGGGCTGACTTGGGCAGTGTGTGGCGCCCATATCTGAAGGGGTTTCGAGGGTAAAGTGGGGATGTACATGGGCATTGACCTTTGGTCTATATCCTCCATGAATATTGGACTTCGATTCCATGCATGCTTTGAGCCTTCGGATAAGTGGTAACTTCATTTTTGAGCATATATGTGATATATGGCCAATATGGTGTGAATTGGCAGTTTTTTGGCATGTTATGAGTTCAAACTCATAGGTCATTTCTCTAGGCCCATTCGATTCCAAGTCCAACCAAAGTTAAGTCAGGGTAGGGCATGGTCCTGAGTGCCAATCTAGGCCATGACACGCCACCTCCCCTATTGGGCTAGGATTTAGAGGCTTGGGAGTGAACACATTTTTGGGGTTTGTGTAATGACTTGTGACACATGGCATTCAGCCATCTCATTTGACCTGGTTCAGGGCAATATGTTGGTGAGTCAGGGGAAGGTCTTGAGTCCAGGGAATGAGGGGTTTATGGCTGTGAATGTGTATGTTTACCTCTTTCCCCAACTTTGCTTTATTTGTGTTCATATGCAAATTTCAGGGCTTTCTTCCTTGGTGCAATTCTTGTACATGCCCGCCACCGTGGGAAGACCGGTGTGCTGAACGGAAGCCCGCATCGTGGATTGGATTGTGAATTGGGTTATTGCTGTATTTGTGGGATCTGGTTGCTGTTTCAGGGTTGAAGGAGGATTTTATTTTCTATATTTTTGGATTTGGACCCTGGTATTTGAGGATTTTGAGAAATGCAATCGTTGATCCGGAGCAAGTCAGCAGGGGTGACAGACGGAAGGGGCACAGCGGGGGCCGGTCCTGGTAGGGACCTTCTTTACTGGTCGTTGGGCAGAGGGGCGGGGCTGTGCGGCAGGGCTGTGGTCGCTGGGAGCGTGGAGTCGACGGCTTCCAGGCTTCAGTGGCTCTCCTGCGGGTGCGGGGTGATCCGTACTTGGTAGTAGTGGCAACTTTCCAACACGATCATGGCGATGGTGCTGGGGTCACGTTCGCGTGGCGGGGGCGCTGCGCGTGCCGTCTCCGGTTACAGCTCCACCATGCTCATGAGGTTACACCCCCTGTAGCGGGCTGTCCTGCTTCCCCATTCCGCCAGGCCTTTGTACGGTGGGATGCGGAGGGTTTCAGCTCTCGGCGGTGGGGCGGCCCGCTCCAGGCCCCCGGTGCTGGGCACAGGCCTGAGGTCTGTCGGTGGTGCTACGAGCGTGTGTGCCAAGCCCTAGTGTCCGACCCATATGCCTCCCTGGTCCGGCTGGTGGGTGTTGAACCACCAGATCCACGCGTCAACAAGGTTGTCTGTGATCTGTGTCCCGGGGGTGACGAGCGCCTTGAGCTGCCGCACAAAGATTTGGACTGTTGCGGCGTGCGGCAGGGGGATCACGGCGAAGAGCCTGCTCGGGTTGACGTCCTGGAGGTGTTCCAGGAGGGCTGCCACTAGCTCGCTCGAGGGTGTGGTGGCGTGGATGCCGTAGAGCGCCCTGAGTTCCGCGTCGTCGAAGGGACCCGTGTTGGTCTGCTGCGGTGGCCGGGGGGGTCGGGGGGGCATGTTCTTCCGGTCCTGGTCCGGTGTGGCGCCAGTCAGGGAGGGGTGCCCTCGAGTGGTGCCAGGGTGTCCCCCAGGCACGTACCCCGTGGAGGGCTCCCGTTGCTGGGGCATCGAGCGGGTTGCGGCGGCGGGCAGTGGGTCACCGGACTCCTGAGGGCCGGAGGTCTCTGTCATTTCTGCGTCCGCTCCTGGGCCGCTCGCGTCGTGCTCCTGTTGTTGCGGTGCGTCCTCCGCGCCCTGGCGGTTTGGCCGTGTTGCAGCTGCGGTGGGGAACCCCGTGGTGCACGGGCCCAGTTGGTCGGGTGGCCGGTGCCCGTGTCCGGGACCGTCGTCATCGCGCCCTGCTCGCGGGGGGGGGGTGTTGCGGGGGTTGTTCCCCCACCACTTGCGCAGGCTTTTGGTCGGCAGCGGGTTCCCCCGCCGGCGTGCTGTCCCCCCGGCAGCAGGCCGGCCGCCGATCGTGGGAGGGAGGTGGCGGATGAGCTGGACGCTCCGTCTGCTGCCTGGCGGGGGCCCGTCCGAAGCGCTGCCTGTCGCTCGCGCTCGGCTGGCGTGGGAATGGTGGGGATGTGCGCTCGTTCGGTGCGGGGCCTCTTGGAACGGCATCGGGGATCGGTTGTTAGATGATGCCCGTTAGGCGTGGGGGTCGTCGGGTCCTCCATGGCCTCTGTCCGTATCCTCGTGGAAGACGACTCGCCGTGCCGCGGGAGGCGGCGTGCGGCTGCGGCGGCGGGAGCGGCTAGGGTTTCTTGTCTCCTGGTGCTGCTCCGGCGTGCCGCCTTGCATCCCTGAGGTGTGAGGACTGCCTGGGCCCCTCCGCGGGGCGAGCGGTCGGAGGTGGCTTCTGTACGTGCCACAGAGGGGACCCATTCCGGGTGTTGGCCCCCGTTGGTGTTCTGGGGAGTTACAGCGCGCCGCCTGCCTGGGGGGCTCCGGGACGTCTTGGGACCGCGGCCGCCGATTGCCTGAGGCGTGCCCTTGGTAGCCTGGTGATCAAGGAATGTGCCAGATGTTGTGCCTTTGCATGGCCGCACGGATGCGCAGGGCTGCGCGCTGGTGCCATTGCCAGTGTAGTCCGTTCATTTCATCTGGGCTGTAGGCCCCCATATGCGCCATGAGCCGGGTGGCCACATAGTGCCATTGGTCCATGGTGGCGGGCAGCGTGTGCCCCGTCCGATGGCCGAAGGTGATGTCTGCCATGGTGCGGGTTCCCTCCCCGAAGTGGCAGGACCGCGAAGTAAGCAGCCATCGGATGCTGAACGCCAGGGCGAGCTGCTCCCCTGTGGTGAGCCTGTCGATCCACACGCCCAGGTCTTGGGCCGCTGCCTGATCCGCGTGGTCGCTGGGGTGGCTGGCGTCGCCTTCCAAGCGTGCGTAGTCCAGATGACCCCGCCCCCAGGGCGGGGCGGTCCCAGGTGGTTGGCCGGTAGGCTCGCTAGCGGTGTTGGTGCCCGCCTCCACTTGCGTCCCGCTACCTGGGGCGCCGCGCTCGTCTGGGGCCTGGTCTGCTGCTCCGCTTGCGGTCGCGGGCCCGTCATCTGTGGCGGTAGCATGCTCAGTGTGCCCCAGGGCGGTGTAATCGCGCTGGAAGTGTGCCTGGTGTGACGTCGTGAGGGGTGTGCCCTCTATATAGTCGCGTCGTGGCCCCAGGCGGACGCGCGGGGCTGCCGGCATTTGCACCGTGTGGGGGCGTCTCATGCAGGACTCCATAAAGGCATCGAAAGAGTCTTCGTCGCGGTTGTGTCCGCTGGGCGACGTTTCCCTGCTGGCCGCGCGCTCAGGCGTGTCGGGTGTGGTTTCCCGGGCCTCTGACTTCGCGCGGGTTTCAGGTGGGCCCCGTGGCGGCGCCTCCCCGGCGCGCTTGCAACGGCGTGATGCGCCGGGTTCGCCAAGGGGGCGGCGTCCGCGCGACCTGCGGGTTGTGCCCCATGGGCTGATGGTGGGTGGAAGCCGGCCTCATGCCCGGCGTCCAGCATTGGTTCTTCACGTTCCGTAACAGGTTGGCCAGCGGTCGATGACTCGCCGCTTGTACCTGGGCACCGTACCGGGAGACCCGGGCATATACATCCTGCCCAACAGGTCCAGGGGACACGCCATCCCCCTCCACGGTGTAGAATCCCTCGCCCTGGGACCGCCCCCAGCAAAACACGGACACCAGCACATCCCGGGGGACAAACAGACACGGGCGCCAGACAGGGGAAAAAAGGCCCACCAACGCGCCCTAGCCCACATCACCGTCCACCTCGCAGCCCACCTACCAAACGACTCCGGCACGGAGCGCCACATCGTCTTGGAGGGGCAAGCCCACCACATCATCACCGCCGCCCTATACACCCTCGCCGCCAACGAACGCCACTGGGACCCCACAATCATCCCAGCGATGCCCCCCACCACCGCAGGGCCCCAAATATCCCATTACCCCCTTCCACATCGATCAACTCCTAAGCCGCAGGGCCACCCCACACCTCCACCCCTCCAGGATAGAACTAGCTATCGCATCGTGGGACACCCTGGACACGCCCCCCCAACAACCCGCCATCCACATCCTCAAAGCGGACGCCCAATGGTGGGTCCTCCACTGGGCACACGGAGTCCTCATGGCGGCCCAGGCCTATACCCCAGTAGTACACCTGGAAGACCCCCCACGGGGCCGGCAGCGACTCCTCCAGGCCACCACCCTCACAGGCTGCAAAAGTGCCCCCTGGGAAGCCCTCCACACAGCACTCAAGGCCCCCCCAACGGCCCAGACTCAGCGGAACCCACGGAGGCCTTGGTCATGCAGGCCAAGGCCATGAATAACTATTACCTTCACCAACCCTTCGACGACAGCCCAGCCGCACTGCAATGGCCATCCGATCCCCCGGAGACCGTGCGCAAGCTCGCCGACCTCATGCGCAGCCACGCGAAAGCGAACATGCAAACGCCGGCAGAACCCCCACTGAGGGATCCGGGCCAGCAAGCAACGCACCCCTTCTTCAAACCCCACACCCCCCCAGCCCCGCTACCTCCAGTCCCACCCAAGCGAGCGAGAAGAAAAAGGGGCTCACCCGCCCCCAACCAAGCCGGAAAAGAAGCGACCTCCCGACCCCCCGCACCTCACCCGACCCACCCGGCGAACCCAGACCAAGCATCCTCGTCATCCTCCCTCCCATCATTACCACCGCCCCTACCGGACCAGGCATCCTGATCATCCTCCCTCCGGCCACCAGCACCGCCCCCGCCCGAGGCGTACCCAGGATTTGAAAAGGGCGCGAAGGTCCAGCAGCCCTTCCGCAACGACCACACAGGCGACTGGATCTGGTGTGAGGGCACGATCCAGTACCGCCTCCGCGACCCGGGGGACAACGGGGGGCCACAGATCCGGGTGGTCTGGCACCGCCAAAAGGAGCTAGACCAAGGCAGCAGCGCCCCGGACAAGCCAGAAGGCTACACCCTGGATCTCACCAGCACCCACCCCATCCGACTCCGCACCAAAGAGAACAAAGCCCACAGAGGCACCAAACACACTGGGGAGCTCCCCCCGGAGTGGAGCCAAGGCCTCCCCCCGCCGCGCCTACCCAAGCGCCCACCAACCGGCAAGAAGTCCCCGAGCCCCAGTCCCCCTCCCTGACGGAGCAGAGGCCGAGGGCACAAGCCTCCACAGCCCCGGCCCGCCCCCACCGAGGCCACCGTCAACCTCCTCGACCTCAACCACCCGGCCGTCACATACTCCAAGGACACCACAACCGCCCTCCAGGAGCTCCCGATGGCACAGGGGCCGGGGTGGGTTCCCCACCTCCTCACCTTCCAGGAACAAGGCCTACAACGCAACGACCCCCCAGAAACCACCCCCATATATACCCCGGACCGGAAAGCGTACAAATGCTACTGGCACAAGGGGACCCCCCTGTACGCCCGAACCGGCATCCACGTCCACCTCGTCCACCACCTCAGCGTCCCAGGGAGGCTAGGTGTCTATGAGGCCGTCGGGGACGGATGGCAACTCAACGTCATTGACGCCCACGTCCCCTTCCGCGACGCCACGGAACCCTTCCTCCAAGCCCTGGCCGAGGCATACCGCCAGGTGGCTATGCTCGCCCCCACGATCATCATCCGCGACATGAACGCCGCCCCCACACCGGCAGACCGAGGGGGACAGGCCACACCCCAGGACCATGCAGTCCGCGACACCATCGAAATGCTGGGGCTCGTGGACCTGACGGCCAACTTCGAAGGCCAACCATCCCACTTCCCCCACCAAACAGATGCCGCCCCATCCCGCATCGACGTATGCTATGGCGACCCCTCCACCATCATCTGGGCGGAGGCCCGATATGGACCCCTCCCGCTGGGACCCACAGGCCATAGCCCCCTGCACATCCGCCTCACCATCCCCAACCTTCCCCCCAGCCCCCCAGAGGATGCGGACCAAAGCCTACCACCCCCCCTGAAGATGCCCCCACTGCATGACAAGCATGCCTGGTCCCAATATCACAGGTCCATAGACCTCGCCTGGCGCATCCAACCAGACCCCACCGACCTACTCACAGCCATGCGCACTGCCGCCGTCGCCTGCGGCTTCCAGCAACGGCCTCACACAGACGACGACCAACCACCCACGGCCCTAGGGGACATGCTCCATGACCTCAGGCATGCGAAGCAACAACTGGCGACCCTCCTCCACACCGACACCCCCCAAACCCGCCGCCAGATACACCACTGCAGGACGCAGATAGCCCACATCGGGTCAGACCTGCAGCGGTGGCACATCCACAGGCAACAGCGCATCGCCCAGGAACACGAACGGTATGCGCAACATGAACTCCCCTACAAGGCCATCCGCCACCTCAACAACGCCATGACCGACACCGGCCACCGCAGCATCACCACGGTCCAGCAGGGGGACGGCACCCTCACCAATGACCCAGCCACAGCCACCAATGACCCAGCCACAGTGCTCCAAGCCACCCAAGACAGCTTCCTCCGGCAACACACGCCCACCCAAGACACATTGGACCCAGACACCCAGGCCAAAATCGACCGCCTGCCTCGGGTCTTCAACCACGCCCAGAGGAGGCAACTGGAAAAGCGCCCCTTCACCATCCACGAAGTCCGGAAAGCCATCCACAGTCTCCGGCAACACAAAACCCCAGGCTACGACGGCCTCCCTGCGGATGCATACTACCACCTCCCCGCCCACCTCCTCCGCATCCTCGCCCACCGCCTCAGGGACATCGTCACGGGGCAGACCCCCCTGCCACCAGACCGGGCAAACGTTGTCCGCCCCCTCTACAAAAAAGGGGACTGGGCAAACCCAGACAACTGGCGCCCCATAGTCTGTGCGGTCACGGAGGTCAAAATCATCTGGACCATCCTCCTACGCCGCATCCGCCCCCACCTGGACCCCCACATACCAGCCAGCTTCTGGGGGGCCATCCCAGGCCGGTCCCCACACGAGGCCATCTTCCTCCAGGACACCATCGCCGACATGGACCCGGTGGACCTCATCGCCTCCCTCGACGTCAGAGGAGCCTTCCCGAACACCCCCTGGCTCCTTCTAGAAGCGGTGTGGAAACGCCTAGGCCTCCCCTTCTACAACTTCGCCTCCGTCTACATCCGCACCCGCAAATACACGGTCCGCACTGGAGCAGGCCTCACCCCCTTCCTGGAGCCAGGTAGCGGGGTCCCCGAAGGAGGAGCAGAGGGCCCCTTCCTGTACCTTCTCGTGACGCTCCCCCTGGCCCTCGCAATCGAGCAGGATTACCCGGCCTACGCACCCTACCCCCTCCTCTCCCCCCTGGTGGGCTTTGCGGACGACACCAACCTCACGGTCGCGCACACCCAACACGAACCCCATGCCCCGGACTCCGGGCCAACGGTCACCCAACAGGCCAATGACTTACTGTACGTGACCGTCACCTACCTCTCCCACAACAACCTCATCGTCGACCCCACAGAGTCAGTGGCCATGATCAAGGGGTCTGCCACACCCCCCACCCCAGGGCCACAAGGGTCCCCCATGCAAGTCATGACAACCACCACCCAGCTGGGGGTAATCCAGGCCGCCAACCCTGAGGACGCCACCCTCCCTCCCAAGTTGCAATCACACCTCGCCCATCTCCCCAGATATGCGTCCCCGACCACCAAGGCCCTCTCCCTGTCCCACCAGAGCCTGGCGTACTACCTCACCGGGGTCTTGAACGCCTCCATAGGCTTCCAAGCACTCCACCTGACGCACCCCACCATGCCCTCCAGCCGGCCACACGCGCCGTGACCAAGGCATGAGCAGCACACGGGGGCTGGCCCACCTCCATACCCACCCGCGCCATCCGAGCGGCATGGCCCCACTATGGGAACGCCATAGGGGACGAGGTGAAAGCGGCCTACACCAGACACACCGCCCTCCTCCTTCACCGCATGACCCACAACCACTCACAGGAGGTCCGCGAGGTCACCACAATCAGCCTCCAAGCCGCACAACGGGCCCGCAACACATGCCCGCGCTGGGTACTCCACCAGACGGACATGCCAAACGACATGAACAAGCGCCTGTGGAACCACCTGCAGCTTCTCCGCCCATCCCCACACCACGCCATACTCACCAACCACACGTGCCGAGATAAAGGGCCTCTAGCGGTCCTCTGCGGGGACCTCCACCATCACCCTAAGGGCACCATCCACACCAAAGACCTTGTCGGGGCCTCCATCACCGTAGTATACGTCACCCTCCCCCAAATGCGGGTCCTGCACCACAGCGGGGCACACCACACCCCCTTTCTACAGCTTCCTCAATGGCCTCAATACCGCCTCTTCCACCAGTACCTCACGCAGACGGCACGAGCAGCGGGACACAGTCTGCCGGAAAGCAAAGACATGCAAGCAGTGTACCGAGAGTTCAAAAAGCAACACCCCCGACCCATCCCAGTGACACCGCCCTACGCACCCACCGGCTCGAGTCACGAACCCGTCCCCCCGGTGACGGGCCCAGTCCGACCACTAAGCCTACTACTGGCCCCGAATGAAGCCGAACCCACGCAGACCACCGTCATCCACCATGGGGCAAAATGGCGCATACCGAAACACCACATGACCGCCCGAGACCTACCACGGGTCCCCCATGACTCCCAGAGCATGCCACACACATGTTGGGCCTGTGACCCCGAGGCACCAACCCCACCATGGCCCGTACTACACCTCATAGCATGCCACCACACCCACCCCACAACCCACCTACCACCACAGGCCTACGCCTGGGTAGCCCCATGGTTCCACTGCACCAACATAAACCCCACGGTAGCGTGGAACCCCGACCACGCGCCCAAATGGCTCTTCACCACTACACCGACATGGCCCCGCCCCCACCCGACAGGGGTCGCCATCCGTTACAGCATGTACGAGCCAGGCAGAACGGGCAAGCACGAGCACCCCTACTATCCGCTCCACCACTCCTGCCACACACCGGTGCACCGAACACAAACCCTCACATGCCACGACCTAAACCCAGACACAGCCTACATCCTCCACTACATCTACTCCTACCTCACACAAGGACAGCCGGAGCAGGGACTCATAGCCCTGTCCCCCCAAGCGAAACACATCATCTCAGAAGGAATAGGGGTGTACGCCACCCCCATCCTGCAGCCCACAACCCCAGTAGCCCACCTCGCCACGGACCTCGCCATATACGCCTACCCGCCAATGAACCCATGCCGCCTCCCACAACCATCACCGGCGGACCGGCTCTTCTTCACCGACGCCTCAGGCGAATCCGCCCTCACGCCCATCACCGGGGGGGCCACCCTGCAGCTAACCCACACCGGGGGACACTACCACATGGACCACCACACGGGCCACACCACCTATGGGGCCTCCTCCCACGGGGAGCTAGGGGCCATGGCCGACGCCATCACCGAGATCGCGGCCCACCTACCCGTCCACCTCCCGCACATCGTCCGGGTCTGGTTCGTGGTAGACGCCACTGTCGACACCCACCTGCTCCTCCGCATAGCAAGGCAACCACTTCACAAAGCCTGCGCGGCGAGCCTCGGCACCCCGGCACTGCTGCTCGGGAACGCCCTTCGCAGCCTTCCCCCCTACGTCCAATTCCACATCGTGAAACAAGAGTCCCACAGACACCAATACGGAAATGGTAAGGTCGACAACCAGGCAGTACACCAGCGCACAACGCACCTACCAGCCCTCCAGATCGCTGACCTCGGCCGGAACCACACACACCTCCAACACATACCCCGTACTCGAACCCCGTCAGACCCCGGACTGGGTACCAGAGGACGCCCCCTATTCCTCCCACGACAGAGCATACCACTACCCCAACCCCATGCAACGTCTCGCCCGCATGCTCGGCGACGCAGACAGCCGGGCGCACATCCAGGAGCTCCAGGACAGACTGCAAATCCCCCTCTACCACTCAGCGCTGCGCCCAGCAAACATCCCAGCCGGCCTCCAAAAACAACGCATCCAGCTCCTCAGGGAGCAACTACCATTCCTCACCAGGGTCGCCAGATGGCTCGCCCGCAAACACATCCACGTCCCCGAAGAACACACCTGTTGCCCGTGCGACCACACCACCCCGGAGGACTGGGAACACTTCAAGAAATGCCCCCTCCATACAGGCAGGGACACGCTAGTGGGCTGGTCCCGGGCGGAAACCCTACAACAACACGAAGGATGGCCAACCCAAAGCCACGCACACCAGGCCAGCGAACACCTCTTCCGGGATCCCCTGGTCAAAGAAGCCACCATGAGAGGGGCGGTGACACAGGCCCTGCACCGACACCTCACCGAACAAACGGAAAGCCCCATGGAGGCAGCAGCGCACCTCCAGCTAGAGGCAGTCCGCAGAGCAGCGGCCCAAATGGTACACCGCAAACACCTCCTGTTAACACATGCGGAGCAACTCACCAACCCCACTGCCAGGGAACACATGCAGTGTCTCATCCATTACCATGCCGTGCATGACCCAGACGTCCACTAACCCACTCCGCGCCCCGCACACGCCCCCAAATCTCCATCAGCAGGCCTCCAAGACACCACCACAGCGCCCCGAAGCCCATCTCTCACCCAAGAAGCCACCTGGCACCTCCCAGCGCGGCCGAGCCCAACCAGGGCCAACCATACGTCGACGTAGACGCGCAAGACCCCAGCAACCCATCCAGCCCACCCACCCCAGACCTGGGGCACCCCCCCCTCACACTGGCCACCATCTGCGACCCCGACCTCCTCCGAGCAACCCTCCAAGGGAGGGCCCCGACCACCCCCCTGGGCTGGTACCGCCTACAAGAGGACTGGACCAAGCTCACCGTCAAAGCCCTCCGAGACCAGACCACCCCAGGCAACGGCCTCCACGAGACCATCGTAGACCTCGTACTCTGGCGAGCCCGCAAACACACCCAGGGCCAGCACGTCTGGATCCCCCCCATGGAGTGGGACCAGGCCCTGACACACAACACCATCATCAACGTCACGCGTCGAGGGACCGTACGCCTACGACGGGCCCCAGCGGAGAAGGACCACCAAGCGGACCCGAACCGCCCGGAGCAGTGGGAACAGGCCACCGCACCAACCCGCGACACCGCCCTCCGCGCCGCCGGCCTCTGCACCCCAGACGACGACCTCCCTTCCCCACCCACAGACAGTGACCACCCCCCGCTGGAGGTCTGGGTTACAGTCCTCGAGCGCGGGCACTACTACGTGATAGCCGCTACGGCTACGTCCCCCGGCCCGCAATGGCTCGTCAAAGGGACAGACACCATGCTCGCCCCAGGGACCGCCCCAGCAGGGGCAGTAGGGGACCCCACCACCCAGCACAGGGTCCTCAGGGGCGTCCTCCAGCCAGGAGACAGGCCCCCAGCTCCCGCCCTGGCCCAATTCACCTCAGGGAAGGCGGGCTACCACCTGGGATTGACCATGCTCTGCCTGATCCACTGGATCCAGCGCCGCTGGCCACCCACGGGGACCGTGCCCTGGATTTGGGCCATCCCCACCGCCCACACACAAGTCGAGGCGGGCCCGGACACGCGGCCCAACCCCCCCCCCAGACAGCAGCAATCCCTCACCTGCGGGTACCACGCCATCCACAGGGTCCTCAGCTGCGTGGGTCTTAGCCCAAAGCTAGCATACCCCCTTCCCACCACTGACCAAGAGGTCCACCAGATACGCAAGCTCGTCTGCGAAATCCTTGCCGCAGCAGCAGAAGACGGCAAGCTTCTTCTCCAAACCCCCCGGCCTACAACTGGCCACGCAAGCGCGCCGCGGCGAGCGGACAAATACACCGACACAACACACCCCACCGCACAATCCCCGCCCATGCCCCTCCCCTCTCGCTGCTCACCCGGAGACCCAGACACGCCCACCATTGCGCGCACCCCCGGGCCCCGCGACACGGGCCTCCCCCACCCGCCCGAACACCAGCACACGCCCGCCACACACCCACCCGCCGGACACCCCTCACCACCCCCCACACTCGACAACCCGCACACACCCACCGAGAGGAGCCCCGCGCCCCGCGGCACGCCGACCCCACCCAGTGGCCCGCCCACACCCCCCAAACACACGCCAGAAGACCCAGGCCCACCCCCCCCGGCCCCTGAATGCAGCCCACGCGAACTGTTCCCCCCCGCAGACGCCAACCCACACAACCTCACACATTGCAGGACCCCGGGCCAGCCAAGCCCAGAAGGAGAAGGCCACAGCCCCGTGCCCTCCTCCTCCGCCTCTGCCGACCAGATCGGCCCGCCGGGCCGCCAGGTCACGACCGGCCCCCCCCAGCCGCCCGCCCCCAACCTACAGCCCGAGGACATGCCCTCCATCCTCCGCGCCGTGGCCGCAGCAGACGCCGCCGCCCACAAGCCCGCTCGCATCACAGCCCAACCCGCGTCCACCACCTCCCCCTCATCCTCAGCCTCATCCACCTCCTCCACCTCATCCTCCGACCCCCCCCTCCCCGCCGCCCTCATCCTCAAGGCCACGGCAAAAGCCAAAGCCGCGGCCGCACGCAAAGACCCCCCGACCCCCACACAGGCGACTCAGGCAACACGGCAACGCACCGGGAAGACCCCCGACCCGACATCGGCGCCCTCACACCTCCAGACAGAGGTCCTCTCCAACCTGGAACCGGACCCCAACCCCAAACCCGACCCCAAAACCAAGCCGGCGCCCAAGCAAGCACACACAACACCACAAACGCAACGACACAAACCCAACCGACACTGTTCTAACCCAAACCCTCACCCAAGCCAGGACCCCCGACCCACCACAACCCACGCCCCCCTCCAATCGGGAGCCACCACCACCGCAGAGGCGGCCATCCAACACGACCCCGTCCAAACCCTCGTCCACATCCCCGTCACCAAGCGCCCCGTCATCCACCCCCCGGAAACCACCACCACCGCCGGCCAAACGGACCCAGGGACGTGGGACCCCTCGACCACCGGTACTGTCAAGCCCGGACCCCGACCCGCCCCCCCTGCCCACCACATAGTGCAGCCCCAGGGGCTGCGCATGATGCCCAACCCCCCAACCCCACATAGGGGACTGGAAAACCAACAAGGGGTCCAAGGGCCATACCTGCAACACCAACCCCACCACTACCAACACCACCACCACCAGCGGCTTCACCACCACCACCACCAACACCAACCCCACCACTACCACTGCCCACCACCCTACCCCACCGGGCCACAACCCCCCGTCCACGAACAGCAACAGCGAATGGGATGGCAGCCACCAAGCGTTCCACCCGCATACCCCACCTACCACCAGGGGCCAACCCCCCCTGTACCAGCCACCCCCCCCATACCAGAAACCGTATCCCCCCGGCCACCACATTCACGCCGAAGGGGCCCCCCGGGCCCAACCCTGCCAAGGACAGTCACGCGACCCATACCACCAGCCGCTGCCGCCACCACAAACCTACGTGGCGGATCCATGGACGACGAGGGACCCCCCCCCCCCAGTACCAGGCGGCACCACGCAAAGCCCCCCAGGACCCGCCGACGCCTCCTTACTGGCCCGACTCGAGCAATGAGGCCCGGTCCCGCAAAAGGCTGCGCTTCCGCTCCCCCCCCGCACGGCACACTCGCCCCCGGCGCCCACACTCTCCACACCGCCACCGCGCCCCAACCACCCACTCGCGCCGCTCCCGCTCCCCCAGGTGCCACCACAACCCCCTGGGAGCCCGCCGCTCCCGCTCCCCCAGACGCCACCACGAGCGCCACCGCCGCCCCATGTCCACCTCCCCCTCCCCCCTCCGGCCATACAAGACCCCCACCCCCAGCCCCCGCCACCACCGCTCCTGCTCCCCCCGGCGCCGCCAGGCACGCCACCACCGCCCCACGTCCACCTACCCCTCTCCCCAAAGGCCCCGCCAAGCTCCCCGCTCCGCCCGCCGCCCGTACCCATCCACCACCCCGTGCCCCCGCCACCACCACTCCCGCTCCCCCGGACGCCACCAAGCACGCCACCGCCGCCCCATGTCAACCTCCCCCACCCGTTCCCCCCCTCTGCCCGTACCCGTCCTCCACCCCACAACCCCACCTCCGCCGCTCCCACTCCCCCGGGCAGCGCCACCCCAACCACCACCATAGGTCCACGTCCCCCCCCCGCCGCTCCAGGACCCCAGGCAAGGACACTTCCCCCCCCCAGGCCCCCGCCCACCTCGCCTGCTGGTCTGCCCCCGCTTTGCAGGAGCTCAGCCGCTGGGTGAAGTGGGCCGGGGGAGCGGGAAGGCAAGATGGGGTGCACATGGTGCATACCTTCGAGGAGATGTTAACCCGCACCCCCGCCGACCCCAACGAGGCCGCCCCGGAGGCCATCATGCCGCAAGCGGCATGGGAGGCCCTCCTCCGCGATGTGGTCCAGGGCCTCCGCCGCCCCTACCCCCCCCCCCAGCCCTGCGCCAATGGCTCCAGGCCACCCACCCCCAGGCCTGGGCCACCGGAGCCCCCTCCCCATACCGCCCCTCCCGCCACCACCACACCAGGAAGGGGAAGGACAAGGGCAAGGGGAGGGCAAAGGACACCAAGGGGCACTCAGGCAAGAGGGCACGGAGGGGCCCCAAGTGAGGGGAGGCACCCATAGGGACAGGGCGCCGGGAGAGACACCACATGGGGGCAGGAAACCACCCAAGAACCAGGAAGGGGCAGGAGCGGGGACCAAAGCGCGGAGGAAAAGGGCACCACGGCAAACGCCACGACTCACACCCAGGAAGGGCGTACCACGACGGGGGGACCAGCACCGCCCCACCCCCACTGAAGGCCGCAGGACTCCCGGGGGCGCACCCCCAACCACGCACCGCCGAAGCAAGCATCTGACGCCGTACGGATCACACCAGCGCACACCCACCAGCGACCGGAAACCACACGGGGAATGGAGGGCACACCTACACGGGGAGAACGGGCCACACCGACAGAGAAAGCCGCAGGGAACGCCGCCGCACGGCGCACCACCACGCCCTCACCGCCAGGCGACGACCCCGGCTGCCACAAGGGCCACCCCACAGGCACCGGAAGAGGACGAAGGCACGGCCACAGCGACCAGGGCTAGGGACCGGAACCTCCAGAGGTCACGGGACCAAGGCACAGGCCCCCAGGGAGGGCAACCCCACGGACGCCTACCCGACCGACCAGCCCGAGCGGCACGACCAGGCCCCCACAGCACGGACCCAGCGAGACACCCACACCTAACCGCACCCCTCAGCCACAAGCCAGCCACACTCCGGCCCGCAATCGGCACCACGACACAGGCCAGGCTGACCTCCACTGACCCACCGCAGCACAACGCGAGACCAAGGCACACCGCACCACAGCGCGCCACAGTGCAACGCGCCACAGCACGACTCGACGGCGGTACAACACGGCACGACTGACCCTAACCTGAAGGACTAACCGAAGCAAGCCACCGCACACCCCGGAAGGCGCCGTACCAGCATGCCCCACACAGGCCCCGCAGGCCACACACAGGGGCCACCGCGCGCCCGGCAACAACGGTGGCGGACCACCCAGAAGGTTAAAGCCCGCACCGCAGAGGACAAAGGACACGAACAATTCCAGCCCCCTATCCCAGAGCCACACGCAGCCGCCTGGCGCAGCCACCCAGCCGGCAGAGCCAGGACCTAACCCGGCAGAAAGGGGCGCCGAGCCCAACGTGTACATAGCCCACCCGACCCATGGGGCCGGAACACGGCCAAACAGAACGCAACCGCCAACAGCAGCCCGGAAGACCACACTGAATGCGGGTCAGTGCGTGTGCCAGCCCAGGGAAGGCAGAGGGAGGAACAGGCAGCCCCCCCCCCCAAAAAAAAAGGGGGGGAGGGGGGGGGGTGCGAAAACAGCACACAGCCACCAAACCGCCCGCCAACACCACCAGAGGCGGCCAAACCCCCCACCCAGAAGGCACCGAAGACAGGATCCCCAAAGAGGCACAGGGGGACCACCGAGACAAAACCGGCAACACCAAGCCAGGAACAGCGGCCGGCCGGGAAAAGGGACACCGAAACATGCAGACACAAACCACGAAAAAAAAAAAAGAACAAGAGCCAGCAGCCCAGCCTGAAAGAAAGGGGAGGCGGGGACAGGGACCACAAGGCCCGGGACAGGGACACCCAGCAACCGACAACGCAAAGCCAAAAAGAAAAAAAAACGCAAAAAACACACCCCGACAACCCAGCCAAGAAGGGCGGGGCACAGCCGAGACCCGGCCCCAGCACGCACGCCCACACCGCACACCAGAACCGGAAACGGCGGGGGGCAAGCAGAGCGCGCACGAAACCACACACGTCCTATAAGCAGGCCGAAACCTAAGCCCAACCAAGAAAACCACAAACAGCCGGCAAAAGAGGGACAACACCACAAACCGTGCCCAAACACACCCACCCAAGACCCCAGCCAGGAGTGGCGGGGTTAACAAAACCAACACCCAACCGCAAACCGGACCCCAACACAAACGCCGCACAACAGTAGGAAACCCACTGCCCACAGCCCGGGCACTCAGGCAGCCCGTGCCATGCAGGTGACCCGGCCAAACGAGATCCGGAGACCGGGGGTAAGGCGGCATCCTAAGGCCTGCGCTGCTTTGAGACGTGAGGCGGAGCGTGCGACACCCAAGCGCCTCGGAACCCTAGTACCAAGGACGTGCATGCATGCCTTGAGAACTGGATACGCGAGGAAGTCCGGTGAACCTCTAGGGTTCCGCCCAAAGGAGGGGACGTGCGCAAGCACGGGGGAACACCGGCGAGACAAGCTGGATCAGGGTGCGCAGTGTGTGGAGCGTGAGGTCTTCGCCTTGTGTTTCGCGCGACGGCCGAGCTGTGCAGAGTGGATGGTCGTCGGCAGAGTCGGCATGACCACAAGTTGGTGATGCACGGGCTGCAGAACCAGTGCAGCTGCTCGGTGCCGCCGCAGCCGAGGTCATGCCCACGGAGCGGAGCGCTGTTTTCGCCGTTCACCTCCCAGCAGACTCCGCACGGGTTTCCCGGCCGCGGATGTGGAGCTTCACCTTCGGGGATCCTGAGGAGAGGTATTGTTTGCGGGACGATCGGGCCTCTATATGGGAGTGTGCTCCTTCGGTGTAGTGCGGTGTGGTGGGTGGTGCGATGGCAGTTCCCCGGTGGTTGCCGCGTGCCCGTGTGTGTGGTTAGTCGCTGGGCTGTGCGTGTTGGTAGTTGATGAGGAGGTTGTAATACATACGGCGGTCGTGGGATGTTTGTTGTGCTTCTTGTGCGTACACCTGGACGCGGTGCTGTAGCTGTGCGTCCGCTCTCTTGACGGCGGTGAGTTGCATGTGACGTATTGTGGCCCTAGGTTCTGGGGCGTCGTCGGCGATGACCCTGTAGAGTTGGAGTGGCACGGCTTCCCTGAGCACCGCTTCCTTGATCTCTGGTTGCCGCATCAGGCGCCGAACCTCATTTGCCGGTGGCGTGGGCGGGCCCCATCCGGTGTGTTGTGCTATGGTGTCCTCTGGCGTCCACGTGCCCAGATGGTTGCCTCCGTGGGCCAACGGGCATTGTTTGAAGTGTTCCCATGTCTCTGGCTGTTGGGGATGGCAGGGGCATATGGTGTATTCCGGGGGTACGTCTATACCCCGTCAGCCATACCAGCGTGCCACCCTGTCTAGGAGGGGCAATTGTTCGAGCAAGAGTTTGGCACGACGCGTTGGTAGGTGTACCGGCATTAAAGAAGGGTCAAGAGCTGAGAAGTACAATGCGGTTTGCAGGTTGTGCTGGAGGTGGTTCATGAGAATGTTGTCGGCTTGGCTGCCTCGAATGTGCGCCATGGTGCCGATGGGTTGCGGGTAGTGGTATGCCCAGTACCGTGTCGTTGTAGATTCGGTCGTCCGGTACCCATGCTGGTGGTTCCCCGGGGTGTGGGATCGGCGGTAGGTGCTGGAGCTGCGTGTGCATGTGGTCCTGTAGCGGCGGGTCCTCGCCGTCCGGTATATGTTCGGCAAGCTGGTTGTGGGCATGTAAGTCTATGTGTCCGTTGCCTAGGCTATGCCGATGAGGGTCTTGTTTGACGAGGTGTAGGACCACTCGTTTGGGGAGGCGCCGCAAGGCTGCCCAGAGGTGTAGGGCCTAGGTGCCCAAGCTAGAGTCGGCCGCCTTGTCAAGGGGCTGCCGTGCCAGTTTGCGGATGCTCTGGAAGTGCACCGCGCCGTCTACTACGACCCACACATGGTGCGCGTGGTCACGCGGTTGCTGGTGGGTGTCATTGATGGCGTCAACGATGACCACCAGTGTTTTCAGTTCCCCGTGAGAGGAGGCCCTGAAGATGGTAGCCCCTGTGAGGTGGTGTTGGTGCAGTCGGCCTGTCGCGTTCGTCCTCAACTCCAAAGCTGCCCCCCCAGCTGCTGAGGTGAGGCTTGTGTTGCCGGAGGCATCCGCAAAAATGACGGTGTTGTGGTTGTCCGGGCACGGCAGGCGGCACGGCGTTGTTTGCTGGTAGGCATGGATGTGTGCTCCCTCTTCCGTGCTGGCCCACGGCGTGGTGGTAGCCGGTTGGAGTCTCCGGGTAGCATACACCCCCACCCCCTGGCGGATGATCCCGGTTGCTGCGGGCCTCGTGCGGACATAGTCGTTGTTCCCCTCGTGGCCTTGTGTCAGGTAGCCGTACACATATTGGACCAGGTACGCTTTCAGTGGGTGCAATGTGGTCCACTCGACCGTCTGCCAGTGCTGGACTTGGGAGCAGCGGTGTTTAACCGGGTAGGCGGGGCCCTCCCCCGTGGTGCTGCGGTGATTGGCCAGCAGCGGGTAGGTGATTGCTTGGTGCTTGCTGTCCCACGTTCCCCGGTGGAATCTGCATTCCGCCGTGGCGCTGGGGCCCCACGCCACTGTGGCCGTCCCCTTCTCCGTGGCCCGTTCAAGGTGCGTGTGTAGCCACCGGTGTTGTTCCGGGGTGGCGTGGGCCATTGGTATGTGGTTGTAGCGCGCCAGTAACTGAAGGACGGGCCACAGGGTGGCTAGTGCTTTGGTCCCACATCTCCAGCAAGTGGAGGGGGTGCCCGTCAGCTTGTCCTGCGACAGTGGTGGCGGAAAGAAGGGGCGTGCCGTGGGTGGTGGCAGCATCCACAAGCTGTCGCATGCTCTGCCAGGTCGCAAAGTGGTTTTGAGTCCGTTGGGTGCCAGGAGGAGTACTGCTGGCACCGTGGCACTTAGTACATAGTCCACTCGTTCCGGTGGCGGGTGGTGGGCCTGGTTCCTGCGTGGCGGGCCCGGCGACACTGGCTGCTTGTGTGTGCTCCAAAACAGGTTGTACGCCTCACGTACTTCCCCATCCGACAGATGGGGGTGTCCGGTTCGTGTGGCTGCACTGCGCATGTGACTTTCCAGGACCAACTTGTTGGGCCACTCCGGGTGTTGCAGGAAGGGGACATGGTGTGTGCCCACCTGTTGGAGGGCCCGCATCTGGTCTGGGGTGACTCGTACGAGGTGTAGGGTGGTGCTCACCAGGTCCAGAGTGGTGGTGCTTCCCGTTGGCCCTCCACCCACATCTGTGTGTAGCGCCGCCACAGGGCCGGTCTCCCTGCACCGATGGTTTGTTTGGATGACAGGCTGGTGTTGGGGTAGCAGTAGTTGCAGGTGGTTTCATACGCGGGTCCCCACCTTGGTGGGGAGGCACCGCTGGTGAAGTATGTATTCGGGGCAGGTATTGCGATTGTACTGGGCCTCTCGCAGTGTCTGCGTGAAGCCTTCCCTCACCTCCGGTTCATGATTGTGCATGAGACAGTACAGGTTGGCCGCGGTGTGAGCTGTGTACGCGTTGTTGACGAGGTGATCGGTTCTGTCTCCGTAGTATGGTGGCGACGCCGGGCGTACCACCTCGGGTAGTGATGTGGGCCGGTGGCCGTGGATGGTCGACGCTCGCCGTACCGTGGTAGCGGCCGCTTGTAGCATGTGTTGGGGGTGCGTTAGGTGCAAAGCCTGGAATCCCATAGCAGCGTTGAGCACGGCTTGTAGGAAGTACACTAGGACCTTGGTGGAGAGTGCCACAACGCGCGCTATGACTAGCGTCCGTGTCAGCTGCCGTATCAGGTTCGGTGGTAGGGTGACCATGTTGGTAGGTGGCCGTGCTTACTGGGTTCATGGGCGGGTTCCCGGGGCGGACGACTGGCGGCGGTGCATTGTGCACGATGGTGGCAGACCTGAGGTTGTGTACCAGTAGCTGGTTGCCCTCCAGATAGTTGGTTACGGCAAGGAGTACTTTATTGGCCCTGGTGGGGTCAGGGGTTGTTGACAGGGGTTGACAGGCGGTGGCGGGCACCACCGCCATGTCGTCCGCAAATGCCAGGAGTGTGGTCCGTAGGGGGTATGGTGCCAATTCCGGGTATGTGTGTCGGATGTAAAACGCCAGCGGGAGGGTGACGAGTAGGAAGAGGAATGGGCCTTCTGCACCCCCTTGCAGGACTCCACTGGCGGGTTGGGCCCATGGGGTGGTGCCCACATCGGTTTTTACTGCGTACATGCAGGTGGCGAGGTACGCTTGTGGGAAACCCTGGAAGGGGAGTCCCATGTGCTTCCAGACAGCCTGTAGTAGGCGATGCGGGGTGTTGGGGAAGGCCCCCTTGACATCCAGGGACGTGATGATGAGGCTGATCGGGTCCATGTCTACCAGGGCGTCTTGCACAAATATGGCCTTCAATGGCGACCCCCCCGGTATGGCTCCCCACATTGTTGGCGGTATAGCCGGGTACACTGCCGGGGCCACCTGTTTGAGAATTAGCATCCATATGAGTTTGGCTTCCGTGGTGGCGCATACTATGGGTCTCCGGCTGTCTGGGTTCACCCAGTCACCTTACTCATACAGCGGGTGTATGAGGTTCGCCCAGTCGGGTGGTACGTGCGTTTTTCCGATGGCGATATCCCACATTTGCGCGGCCAAGTGTCTCTTTGTGCTCAGCGTGAGCCTGCGGTAGAGTCCCGCCAAGAGTCTGGCCACCCCCGGGGTTTCTCTCGGTTGTAGTTTGTACAGCATTTCATCGAGTTCTGGAACGGTGAACGGGGTTCGGTGCATGTCTCGCTGCTGTGATAGGTTGTAGAGTTTCGGCAGGTGCGATATCAATTCCTCCGTGTACGCTGATAGCTCACCATCTTCGATGTTGTGTTGGCGCTGGAAGCTGTTGAGGACTTCCTCCAGGACCACTTTGAGATCGTTGGTCACTCTGCTGTCTTGTAGGCGTACCGACTTGATGCCTCGGTGGCCTGTTTCTCCAAGGACCTTGTCCACGTGTTTTAGGGACTTGTAGGGTTGGGGGTTTTGAAAGTAGCGTTGTTGTTCTTGTGCTAGCTCCTTTGCCCGGCGGAGGTGCCATTCCCTGAGTTGCCGGCACGTGGTGTCCAGCCGTGCGACAATTTCCTGGGCGTCATGTTGGGCCTGCGGGTCATGTGCGTGCACTGCCGTGTGTACTGCCCACTTGTCGCGCCATATGGCTGTAACCAGGGATCGTTGGTCTTGATGCCGGGTGGCGTCGTCCTGTGTTTGGTGTTGTCGGTGCAGGCCGGACGTCGTGGCCGCTTGTTGCATGGCAAGGTTGAGGTCCGTCTCGTCTTGTTGGCCCAGGATGCGCTGCCCCGTGCGGTAATACGCAATCCATTTGTGTGTGTTGTGCTCCTCTGGTGGTCTAATGGGTGGTTGTTCTTCGTGCTCAATGTCTTCCCTGGAGGCCGGGGGTACTTGAACTACCTTGATTTGTACCTCCAGGGGTCGATGTCCGGTGACCTTGGCCGGCAGGTCATGGTATTGCGCCCGAGCCACCTCGACGTGTGCCGAGTCCGCGTAGCAGAGGTCGATGGGGGAATCTTCCGAGCCAGGCCGCGGTGGTCGGCGCGAGGGCTGGCCTTGTAGAGAAGCTGTGAGGTCCTGCAGGCCCCTATGTTGCATGGCCATTTGCACCGCTGTGTCCTCGGGCGTCTGTCGCCCTCCGCGATTGTCCGCTGACGGGGCCGCCTTGAAGTCTCCTATGATGACAGTCGGCCCCATCATGGCAAGTTGCCAGTAGGCCTCCAGAAGGTGTTCGAGGAATGTCTCCGTGGCGTCTCCAAAGGGGACATGTACGTTGATGACATTCAGCTGCCACGTTGGGCCGACCAGTTCATATGCCGCCAGGCGGCCTTCTACGCCCAGGTGGTGGTGGACGTATACTTGGACCTCACCTTTGTGCGAAATGGGCACTCCCTTGACCCACGTGGTGCGGTATTGGTGTTTCGTCCTGGTCAGGACGGGGGTGGGGCTGCGGTGCGCTACCTGGGTTTTGAGGGCCTGTTCCTGCCACAGCATGGCGTCAGGGTCGCATTTCGCCATGACAGGCACGTCCTGTAGGTCTCGAGCTTTGGCCGCGTTGCACAGGGCGCCTGGTTTGTTGAGGGACATGAGACTGACGAGCGCATTGGTGACTTCGTGGGTGTACGCCTTGGTGGCCCCTTGGGGGGTCCCTGGCGGGGTGTTGTAGTAGTCATTGTCCCAGGCGCAGTTTGAGGTTGATCGCTGTTGCCAACCGTAGCTCGTCTGGTACGTCCGGCTCCTCCAGCCACGCCTGCGGCACGTCACCTGTCCAGATGGTGCCCGGCGGTACCCGGTTGGCGGGTGTGCGGAGCTGCAACGGGCACTCGGGGAACTGCCTGTCGTCCCAGAGTCCGAGGTTTGAGGTCACCGCTTTTTCGACCCACTCCGGGAGTGCCTGCGATTCGATCTTGCAGGTTGCCATTTTGGCCAGGTGTGGCGGGTCTGCCCTGTACCTTGCCCCGGAACCATACAAATTGCTTTGGTTGCCCTCCAAGTGTGGCCCCGAACACCCACTGTACTTCTGCGCCGTCTGGCCATTCGGGGTGCATGGCGGCACGTTCCGCCGCCGTGAAGAATGGGCACGTTTGGGCCTTTGGCTTCGTTTGTGGATCAGGCGATGGTGGCGCTGGGGCCGCTTTTGGTTCCGGTTTGGGCCGTTTGGCCCGGCAGGCCGAGGTGTCCGCTGCCCCTGGAAGAGGCCTCGGCTTGGGCCGGGGTTGTTCTGGTGCCGGTGTGGAGGCCGGCTTCGGCGCGTTGCGGTTTTGAAAGATGCTATATGCCGGTTCTTGCCCCTCTCGTGGTCGGTGCATACCCGGAAGTTGGTTTGCGTCTTCTTGTAGGTTGGTGGTGCGAAGTTTGAGGGTTCGTTCCGTGTCCGTGGGCCGGGTCATCCAGCGTTTCGCCCTTGCTGTCCCGTGTTTCCGTATGTAGGCTGCCAGGTTGCGAGTGAGTGTGAGCCACGTCTCGGGCAGCATGGTGTCTGTGGCTGGGGCATCCTCTGTCCAGTGCATCGCCGTTCTGCGGGCTAACCAGTGCGGCCGGGGGTGGTTGGTGTGGTGGCTGGAGTGTTTAGAACGGTCCCCCAGTGCCAGTGGGGTTGCTGTCTTCGTTTCCGGTGTGAATGTGTGGACTCTGTCCGTTGTGCCCGTGGCGTTCCACTGTGCTACCCACCAGGTGTGTTGGTGGCACGTTAGTGTCACAGTGGGGGTATCTGGGGGCCTGCAAATAAAGGCCGTCCAATCAGTGACCTTCCGACCTTCGGCCTTTCGGTTGTGCTGCTCCGGTGGGCTGGTTGGTTCACCAGATGCTTCACAGGGTCCGGTGTCAGGGTGTGGTCTGTCTCCTGCACCCTGTCCTTACGTGCCATGGGGTGCCCGACGGCATCGTCCCAGGCGTCCGTGGTGGCCGCCAGGGTGTTGGTTGCTAGGGTGATGACATCGTCTGTAGGGCCTCCCACGATGAAGTACTTTTCTCCCGCCAGAGTGGCCGGGAGTTGGGCCGTGTGTTTCGTGGTGAGGTGTAGCAGCACTCTGTCGGGGCCGCGGGCGTTCGGGTTCACGGGCCTGGGGTCGAGTGCGTCGTGTCTCGCCAAAGGGTGCCGTGGTTTGTCGGTGTTGGGTAGTTGTGGCCCAAGGGCCATGTGGTGCACCTGATCGAGGGGCACGGCTTGGCCGGTGGTGTCTCCCGTTGTGAGGTACACTCCTTTGGCGCCTGTTACCGTGTCTGAGTAGATACCTGGGAGTGGGGCGGGCTGTCGAGGCAATGGCTGGAACAGGGTGTGGGGGGGAGGGGTGCCCGCATGAGGGATTCCCGGCCAGAGCCCTGGGCAGTGGTCATCCATGCCGTCGCGCACGGGGTATAGTATGTAGGGCCCTGCCACCCTGCGCAGTTTTCCGGGGGTTTAGGGCGTTCAACCACCCCCCCAGCCTGATGGTGACAGAGCCTTGTTCGATCCAGGTGGCTTGGTCGCGGTCGATGTCGTGGTGTAGGGCCCTCCTGATGGTGCCCCACGTTCTGCTGTGGGTGGTGTCATCTGGGGTGGGGCATCTCGTGTCGATGAGAGGCATCGTGGCGTTTACGAGAGCGGAGTTGATGATGTTGGGGGCGGACGGGTTGGCGTGGGCAGCGGTGGCGCTGCTCCCCACGGGTTTGATGCCTTGACGGGGCACTCGCCTCCCACGGAGGGGTTGGTGCCAGGACAGGTCCGGGTGCCAGATGGGGGCTGGCAGGTCCACGTATGGTGCCCAGGTGTACACCGTGTACGCTGTGCCTTCGGTGTCGGCCACCAGTCTGTACGTGGACTTCCGTGCTTCGCCGTAGGTGACGAGCATATTTGAGGTGGGGACGGCGTAGTTGAGGTGCGTGTGCGCCAGGGCGTGTGTGATTTGCACTTCCGTGCCTTCCCTATTTTTCCCATGGTCTTCTGGTATGAAGTGTACCATCCACGGGCTGTGGGGCTGGAGGTTACCAGCTTTGTCGCGTATCGGTGGGAGTATTTTGCGCCCTGCCTGCCGTGCTTTGTTGGCGTTGTGGTGGGCGCGTTGCTCGACGAGGACGTTCGGCGTACAGTCCTGCGGGGCACCCTCCCTGTGCGCCATGGCTTGGGCCGCCTTGGCGAGTGCCGTGACGGTGGGCGGCAGTGGGGGCTCGGCGACCTGGGGCAGCATGCCGGTGTCTGTTGGGAAGTTCCAGTATATTGTGAACATCCCTGGCTGGTGGGCGTTGTGGGTGTCCGGGAGGGTCACAGAGAGCGCCTCCTTGATCTGGGTTACCGCCTCTGGGTGTATGGTGGAGGGGTAGTGCCAGAGGGTGTGCTTGGTGGGGTCCCGGTGTGTACGGGCGGCACATCCTGCTGATTCCATGGCCTTTGGTGTGAGGGTGTCGTCGAGGGCGACATCGCTGAGGCAGTTGACTTCAGCGCCCCACCTTGTCTGCCATTCCGTCAGCGTGAGGTCGCTCTCGGTGTAGTCCAGGGTATAGTGGATAGCCGTCCACTTCGGGTCGGGGTTGACTGCAATCTCGGTGCCCTCTGTTGCGTTCATGCAGACAGCTTGTGTCGGTCTCGCCTGGGGTGTTTGGTCGTCGTCTCCCAGGGCTGTGCCTTCAATGGCGGCCGTGCCCTGGGTGGTTATAAGGAGTGCATGGCCTGTGTTAGGTGTACTTGGTGTTCTGTGAGGAGGCGCATGACTTCCATCGTTGTTACTCCTGGGAGGATTTTCTTCAAATCGATGGTGCCCGTCGGTAGTCGCAATGTAGTTGCTATGCCGCTTGTGTGGTTCCCCCCTCGGGGTAGTTGGTAGTTGTCTTGGATGTGACGCGAGGTGAGGGCTTGTGGAGTTGTTGGACGGTCGTGATGGCGTTCGGGGGCTCGGTCTATTTGTGGGCTGGTGGGCTGTGCCCTCTTTGCGGGGGTTCGTGTTCGTGTTGCGGGGGCGTTTGGGGTTTTGTTGGGCTGGGAGGTATGTGTGGCCGCCGTATCGGTTGTGGCACTGTTGACCGACGGCTGGTGATGCTGTGCGCCCCGCTGGTTGCATCTTCGTGCAGGTAGAGGTCCAGCGCTGGTGATTAATCAGGGTACCACTCGCGTGGGTCATCGTGCGGGGTGAGGAGGTGGATGCTTTGCTGAGTGGACCAGCTGTGGTAGCCTAGGATGGCGTTCGTGATGGCGGGGTCTTTGTTGTCCCCAAACGGGTGGTTGGGCCTTGAGCAGTCTTCGATTGTGGTGCGAACGGTCGTAGCCAGTGCCCCGATGCCTCTGTCTGGCACTTCGTCGTCCCATGTTGTACAGGACGGGGTATCCGGTTGGCCTGTGTGTCCCTCCAGGACCTCCGTTCCGTACTTGGTCCAGTCTTATAGCATGAGTTCCACGTACGCAGCTGCCGTGTACGGTTGGATACTGTGCTCCGCTAGGGTGCGGGCATGGGCCAGCTGCTTGTACGGGGTCCAGTGTCGGGGGGCTGGTCTCGGTGGGGGGGTCGCGGCTGGCTCGGGCCTGGGCTTCTTAGTCTCGGTTGCCCTGTGTCCGTGTTGGGTGGCGTGCACCAGGATGTATTCGTCATCTTCTCTCTCGGGTGTACATTCTAGGTGGGCTTCACCCGTGGACGCGTTGGTCGGTCGGCATGTCGCAGTGCGTGCGTAGGGGGGGCCCGTTTGGTCATGCAGGACGATGCTGTGGCCCCGCGTCCAACTCTGCAGGGTCAGGACGAGAGCCGCCGCTGTTTCCTCGAGGGTTGTTGGCGGCGGGGCGTCGGATTCTTGGATGAAGGTCAGGGCCTCCTGCGCGCGCGGCGCTCCTGCGAGGTTCGTCCAGGCTCCAGTTTTGGTTTCCCGTCCCTGCACCACCACTCCTTCCGGCGATTATTGCTGGGTGTTTTGCATGCCCCTTCACAGTTCCTGGATGTACGCCCCTGGGTCTCGGTTTTCTCATGTTCCCGTTATCCGTTGGTCCGTTTCTTTGAGTGCCCGGTACAGGCTCCATGTGGGTCCCTGGTGCGCGACGGCCGCCACCTGCAGTACGCGTTGGATGCTGTCCTGCAGTGGATCGTTGTCTAGGTCCATGGGGTCGTGGTTCGCTGAGACGTCGTGGCCACTGGGCAGTGATTCCAGGGGTGGGTTAGGGGGTTCGGGAGGGGTGGATACGTGGGAGTGGGTTTCCATCGCAGTGTCGGATGTTCCACTTGAAACAGATAGTAGTGCTTGGTGTGTGTGGTCCTCTGGTGCGCTTGGCTGCGTTGTTTCCTTGACCAACGGCACCTCTTGTGTTTCTGGCCTCAGGGCGTCGTCCCGGTCGCCGTGGTGTTGTGCCTCGTGTTGAGGTGTGTGACAGTGGCCCGCGTTTCGGGCGCTGTACTCCGTGCCGTCGTGGCTCGGGTTACGCCGACACGGTGTGGTGTTTTTGGTTCGCTTCGTGGTTCGGTCGCTGTAGTCAGTGTGTTGTGACGGGGTGTGGTCGTGTTGCGGGTCCAACGGTCGCTGTGCTCTCTGTCTTCCGGTTTCTCTTTGCCCGTGGGGCCCGGTCGTGCTGGCCGTCCCGGGGCAGCGGTTGGCGTGCCCTTGGGTCGCTGCGTGGGTCTGTCGGGTTCATTTTCGTTGTGCGCTGTACACTGTGGGTGTAGGGCGGGGGGTATATGTGCCTGGTGCCTGCCCCCGGCCTCCATCGCTGGGTCTGTTGAGGTCGTTGCTGTCGCGCCGCGGCATGTGGCTGTAGCCCGTGTTTTGGCTATACTCTGTGCGGTGCAGGCCTGGGGTACACTGGCGTGTCATGTTGCTTCCGGTTCGGTGTGTGTTGCGGGCGCTGTAGTCTGTACGTTGTGATGGGTTTGGTCGGGTCGCGGTTCCAGTTGTCGTCATGTCGTTCCCTCCCCCGTCGTCTCCCCCCCTTTGGCCCCGGTTCCGTTGGCAGTGCAGGCGTAATGGCCCATGCGCCACTTGGTGGTTGGCTCCTGGTGCGCGCTGTATACCATCTGGGTGGGGCTTGGGGAGAGCGCGCCTGGTGCGTGTTCCCGGCTTCTGGGGCTGCCGAGGTCATCGGGGTCGGCCAGGCGCCTGTTGTCCGAGTGCTAGGCGTTGCGGGTTCCCCCCGGGCGTCGTCCTCCTGGTGCTCCTGCTCAATCATGTCCTGTGTTTGTGTTGCCCGTGTGGTCTTTCTTGCGTGCAATGTACTTGGGCGTGGAGGTACCGCCTGTGCGTGCACCTCATACTGCGTGTTATCACATGTGCGTGTGCACCATATACGGGGCTGGCAGGTGGCGTACCTCTTGCCCTTGGCTTCGGCGTCTCCTGGGTTCTCCTCGCCCGCTGTAGTCCACTGCACAAACTGCGCTCTTTATGCCAGACCTCTGAACCGGTCAGCGTTAGCCATGTGAAAGAGCTGGGGCACACAGGGTAGGCTCAGGTGGTGCGTTGCGTTGTGTCATGTCGTGGCGGGTTGCGGCACCTTGTTTTTGGAGAATGTTCCGGTTGGTGACGTGGTGCGGCGTCGTGTAGCCGCGTCGTCGTGTTGTGTTGCGTAGGATGGTGTTTGCTGGTGACGCGTCGCGTGGTTATGTTGTTGCGTCGTGTGGCAGCGTGTTCTGTGTCGTGTCGTGTGGCGTTGGGTGGTGTCGTGTTGTACCGGACGTTGGCTTTGCCATGTCGCATCGTCTGTTGTCTTGTGGTGGTTGGTTGTGTGGTGTAGTACTGCGTCGTGTTACGTGGTGTTGTGTAGGTTTCGTAGGGTTGTGGTGTTTCTTGTTGTGTAACGTTGTTGTGTATCGCTGGTTTTTGTCGCGTGCCGCCTTGGGGCATGTTGTGTAGCCGTTGTGTTGTTTGGTGTGTTGTGGCACGCTGCGTCGTGTTGCGTTGTGCCGTGGTGGTGGTATGTGGTTGCGTCAGGTTGCGGTTTGTTGTGGTGTTCACGTTGTGCGGCGTGGTGTGGCGTGGCAGTGCGTCGTGGTGTGTCGTGTTTCGTGATGGTACTTGGTGGGTTCCACGAGTTACGTCAATTGTCGTGTTGCCGTGTTGTGCGATGTTTCCTTGTGTGCTTGTGTTGTGTCGCGCGTTTCGTGGTGCTGCTTTGTGTCGTGGTGTCCAGCTTTGTGTGTTGCGTTGGGGTTGGTTTGGTGTTGGGTTATGTCTTGTTGTGTTGTGTGGTGCCGTGTCATGTGGTGTGGTGGCGTGTCTTGTGGCGTTCAGTTGTGGTGCGTTGCCTTGTGGTTTGTTGCGCTGTGTTGTATTGTTGTTGTCGATTGTGGTGGGTTTTGATGGGTTTTCGTTTTGCAGCGTTGTTTTGTGGCATTTTTTGTCGCCCTTTTCGTTGTTGTGTGGCTTCTTAATGGCGTGTTGTTTTGTTGGTACGTTAGTTGCGCGTCATTGTTGCGTTCTGTGGCGCTGTGTTATGTGTTGTTGTCTTCTATGGTGATGTCGTATGGCTCTTGTATTGTGTCGTGGCGTTACGCGTGTTGTGTTGTCGTGTTGTGTCGTGGTGCTTTGGGTTGTATGTTGGTGTCTGGCGTTGGGTATTGTCACGCGGTGTTGCATGTTGGTGCTTGGCAGTTTATTGCATTATGTAGCATGTTGTGTTGCGTCATGGTGTATCGTTGTTTAGTTGTTTGTTTTCGGGTAGTGTATCTTGTTGGCGGGCGTGTTGTTTTTAGTTGTGTCTTGGCGTTGCGTGGCGTTGTGTAATAGGTATGTTGGTTGCGGTCCATGGTTGTGTCATGTAGTGCCGTCGTGTTGTGGTTTGTTGTGTGGCTCTCCCGTTGTGTTGTGGTGGTGCGCTCGTTGCGGTGTTCTGTTGCGTCGTGTTGTGTTGTTTTGAGTGGTGTTGTGCGGCGTTTGGGTGTGTGTTGTGTCTTGGCACGCGGTTTTTTGCGTTGTTGTGTGGTGTTGCATGGTTGCTTGTTCTGTCGTGGTGTGTTCGTGACACATACTGTTGTGCCATCTCTCGTTGCCGTGTGTTGCTTAGCAGCTTGTTGTTTCGTTGGCTCTTCGCCATGTTCGGTGTTCGCTCCGCCTCGTGGTGCCGTTCATTTCGGTTTGCTCCGCGGGCAAGGTAGGTACCATGTGGTATGAATAGACAAGGGCATGGGGATGAGAGGTTTCATCGGTATTTAGCGCGCGATGCTTTATGCTTGGTGACTCCACTCTTTGGTTTTGGCGGCGTTCAAGAGTAAGCGACTTTACGTGTGGTTGTTTGGTGCTTGCTTGCCATGTATGTCCTCGCCTTGCCCGTAGTGTAGTCTTGAGTTCGTCCCTTTGTCTTTCACCGCGTTGGTCTCGTGCCACTTTGACGTCGTGCTTGTTGGGGCATGGCATTCTCTTGGCGGCTCCATACCTCGCCGCGTCGGAACATACTTTTGTTTTCTTTGACGTTGTTCGTCTTGTTCACGCTCCTTTGGACTAGTCCTACGACATGCATTTTGCCATTTGTTTTTCGGGCATGCACGGGATTCACTGTCTTGTCTGGTTCTCCTCTCTGTTCTCGCTGAGGTCTGGATGTGTGGATTTTTCTGGTGACCCCGCCAAACAGCGGCTCAAAAATTCATGGCGGGGATTGGAGGTCAGTAAAAACGATTTCTGTGTTTATTTTTTCTTTTGGTGTGTCTTTCCCTTTGTTCTCATTTATTCTTTCCACGCTGTCCAGCGACACGCACGCAACATTCGACCAATGCCGACGCGGCTTCTGATGCTACAAGGGTGTAACCTGGAGGAGCAGAGTTGAATGTCTGGAAAGTCTCGGCCTGGAACTCTTGGCAGTCATCTAAGTCGGATGCTGCGAGGTCAGCAAGCTCTTGGAACAGGTTGGTAGTAGAAAAGGGCGAGATACATGTCGGGCCATCTGTGCTAGATGCACAAGAAAATCCTGGAGAGGCGCGGCTACTGCGGCGTCGAAGGGCAGCTGACCCGGGTGGTCTTGGTGAACCTTCCACTATCAGAGGAGGGCAGATTGTGATCTCTGTAGCGTATACGAGCCTGGGGGCGGTGCACAGCTGTGCAGAGTGGCAAACTGGTCTGCCAAGCGCGTGACTATTGGTATGCCAGGTGCTGCACTGCAGGTAGGCGACGGTAGGCGGGGCTCAGGCTCAGGATGTTGAGGACTGTGGGCCTCACCGCTAGGCAGACAGTAAGGGGACTGGGCAAAATTGACATTAGGTTGACTGACGTTCGCCACAGGTTGTCACGTTGTGTGGGAGAACGTACCCGGAACGTCGTACGCGGCAGCGTTCTCTGGTTAGTATAATGACACGGGATGCAGGCCTGCAGGCAAGGTGGCGAGCAAGTAGGCATTCTAGTACGCGTGAGTCTGGTACGCCTCGGCGGAGCTGTCGGCACACGGACATCGCTGCTCTACTAAAGGATCGTCTTGGTAGTCACTGGCGGTGTTCTACTTCCGCAATTCTCTAAAAAAGCACTCGAAATTTTAATCAGAATTTTTCGCGATGTCGAAATCGGATTTTCGACTTCGACATCGCCGCACTTGATTTGGACTTCTTCGAGTGGTCATACTCTTTTCCCTATGCCCGAATCAAGTTTCCCTTATACTTGCCACCCATTTGACTTGGAGATATAAGGGAAACAAAAGTGAATCGTGGGACCACTTTGAAGGACCATATCTACGCGCGAGTGTGAGGAAAGAGAGGAAGAAAGGTTGGGTTGCAAGCGCCTTAGTCTCAAGTTAATTTAGGAAGCATCAAACGCCTTTGGTGCGCACACATGCCCGGTGTAGCAAGGGAAAAAGGTCAAGAGGGTATAAAGTGATATATAACTCTTGGACCGTGCGACCCAATATTTTAATGCGACTTTCGAGTGTGCCGCATGAGTGTTGGGGTTGCATAGCAACTTTCCTTGGGTTCCTACGTATTTTTAACGTGAAGTTATGTCCATGGAGGGACATGGCATCTCATGGTGGGAGCCACATTTTGAGGGTATGTGTTATATGCATGGTATATGTCTTGATATGCTCACGCTCATGTTATATATCTTCGGGTGGCCGAAGAGATGGGGAGCCACACGTGACAAGGGCTTTGCCCATGTCCCAATTGTGGGATTCAAAGCGCTAGACTAAGTCTACCGCGTATGTATTGCTCATGGTATGTTGGGCAAAGAGATCCATGAGTGCACTCCCATTTTCATGGGGCATGTAGATATTGGTGGCGAAGGTATCTCCATGCGCCTGATTGGGGATCCAAGTGGGGGAATTGTTCGTAAATGGTTCCAATCATTTGTGTATTGAACCATGAGCGGATATCATGGGTGAGCATAGAGATATACTATCATGACAACTTTGTATTTGGTCATATTTTCATGTTTTTGACCTCAATTTTTGTTCATTTTTGCGTTTTGTGTACTCACCTGGTCAGCTAACAGCAAAAAGCCTATGGGGAGTCGAACCATGGTATGTTGTTCATAAAATAGCATATGCTTTGGAGTTGAACACCACCATATGCCGGATCATGGACTCCATTTGCCTTAGCGCACAAAGGATCACAAGAATTGGTCTCAAGATCATGGGCTGACTTGGGCAGTGTGTGGCGCCCATATCCGAAGGGGTTTCGAGGGTAAAGTGGGGATGTACATGGGCATTGACTTTTGGTCTATATCCTCCATGAAAATTGGACTTCGATTCCATGCATGCTTTGAGCCTTCGGATAAGTGGTAACTTCATTTTTGAGCATATATGTGATATATGGCCAATATGGTGTGAATTGGCAGTTTTTTGGCATGTTATGAGTTCAAACTCATAGGTCATTTCTCTAGGCCCATTCGATTCCAAGTCCAACCAAAATTAAGTCAGGGTAGGGCATGGTCCTGAGTGCCAATCTAGGCCATGACACGCCATCTCCCCTATTGGGCTAGGATTTAGAGGCTTGGGAGTGAACACATTTTTGGGGTTTGTGTAATGACTTGTGACACATGGCATTCAGCCATCTCATTTGACCTCGTGCAGGGCAATATGTTGGTGAGTCAAGGGAAGGTCTTGAGTCCAGGGAATGAGGGGTTTATGGCTGTGAATGTGTATGTTTACCTCTTTCCCCAACTTTGCTTTATTTGTGTTCATATGCCAATTTCAGGGCTTTCTTCCTTGGTGCAATTCTTGTACATGCCCGCCACCGTGGGAAGACCGGTGTGCTGAACGGAAGCCCGCATCGTGGATTGGATTGTGAATTGGGTTATTGCTGTATTTGTGGGATCTGGTTGCTGTTTCAGGGTTGAAGGAGGATTTTATTTTCTATATTTTTGGATTTGGACCCTGGTATTTGAGGATTTTGAGAAATGCAATCGTTGATCCGGAGCAAGTCAGCAGGGGTGACAGACGGAAGGGGCACAGCGGGGGCCGGTCCTGGTAGGGACCTTCTTTACGGGTCGTTGGGCAGAGGGGCGGGGCTGTGCGGCAGGGCTGTGGTCGCTGGGAGCGTGGAGTCGACGGCTTCCAGGCTTCAGTGGCTCTCCTGCGGGTGCGGGGTGATCCGTACTTGGTAGTAGTGGCAACTTTCCAACACGATCATGGCGATGGTGCTGGGGTCACGTTCGCGTGGCGGGGGCGCTGCGCGTGCCGTCTCCGGTTACAGCTCCACCATGCTAATGAGGTTACACCCCCTGTAGCGGGCTGTCCTGCTTTCCCATTCCGCCAGGCCTTTGTACGGTGGGATGCGGAGGGTTTCAGCTCTCGGCGGTGGGGCGGCCCGCTCCAGGCCCCCGGTGCTGGGCACAGGCCTGAGGTCTGTCGGTGGTGCTACGAGCGTGTGTGCCCAGCCCTAGTGTCTGACCCATATGCCTCCCTGGTCCGGCTGGTGGGTGTTGAACCACCAGATCCACGCGTCAACAAGGTTGTCCGTGATCTGTGTCCCGGGGGTGACGAGCGCCTTGAGCTGCCGCACAAAGATTTGGACTGTTGCGGCGTGCGGCAGGGGGATCACGGCGAAGAGCCTGCTCGGGTTGACGTCCTGGAGGTGTTCCAGGAGGGCTGCCACTAGCTCGCTCGAGGGTGTGGTGGCGTGGATGCCGTAGAGCGCCCTGAGTTCCGCGTCGTCGAAGGGACCCGTGTTGGTCTGCTGCGGTGGCCGGGGGGGTCGGGGGGGCATGTTCTTCCGGTCCTGGTCCGGTGTGGCGCCAGTCAGGGAGGGGTGCCCTCGAGTGGTGCCAGGGTGTCCCCCAGGCACGTACCCCGTGGAGGGCTCCCGTTGCTGGGGCATCGAGCAGGTTGCGGCGGCGGGCAGTGGGTCACCGGACTCCTGAGGGCCGGAGGTCTCTGTCATTTCTGCGTCCGCTCCTGGGCCGCTCGCGTCGTGCTCCTGTTGTTGCGGTGCGTCCTCCGCGCCCTGGCGGTTTGGCCGTGTTGCAGCTGCGGTGGGGAACCCCGTGGTGCACGGGCCCAGTTGGTCGGTTGGCCGGTGCCCGTGTCCGGGACCGTCGTCATCGCGCCCTGCTCGCGGGGGGGGGGGTGTTGCGGGGGTTGTTCCCCCACCACTTGCGCAGGCTTTTGGTCGGCAGCAGGTTCCCCCGCCGGCGTGCTGTCCCCCCGGCAGCAGGCCGGCCGCCGATCGTGGGAGGGAGGTGGCGGATGAGCTGGACGCTCCGTCTGCTGCCTGGCGGGGGCCCGTCCGAAGCGCTGCCTGTCGCTCGCGCTCGGCTGGCGTGGGAATGGTGGGGATGTGCGCTCGTTCGGTGCGGGGCCTCTTGGAACGGCATCGGGGATCGGTTGTTAGATGATGCCCGTTAGGCGTGGGGGTCGTTGGGACCTCCATGGCCTCTGTCCGTATCCTCGTGGAAGACGACTCGCCGTGCCGCGGGAGGCGGCGTGCGGCTGCGGCGGCGGGAGCGGCTAGGGTTTCTTGTCTCCTGGTGCTGCTCCGGCGTGCTGCCTTGCATCCCTGAGGTGTGAGGACTGCCTGGGCCCCTCCGCGGGGCGAGCGGTCGGAGGTGGCTTCTGTACGTGCCACAGAGGGGACCCATTCCGGGTGTTGGCCCCCGTTGGTGTTCTGGGGAGTTACAGCGCGCCGCCTGCCTGGGGGGCTCCAGGACGTCTTGGGACCGCGGCCGCCGATTGCCTGAGGCGTGCCCTTGGTAGCCTGGTGATCAAGGAATGTGCCAGATGTTGTGCCTTTGCATGGCCGCACGGATGCGCAGGGCTGCGCGCTGGTGCCATTGCCAGTGTAGTCCGTTCATTTCATCTGGGCTGTAGGCCCCCATATGCGCCATGAGCCGGGTGGCCACATAGTGCCATTGGTCCATGGTGGCGGGCAGCGTGTGCCCCGTCCGATGGCCGAAGGTGATGTCTGCCATGGTGCGGGTTCCCTCCCCGAAGTGGCAGGACCGCGAAGTAAGCAGCCATCGGATGCTGACCGCCAGGGCGAGCTGCTCCCCTGTGGTGAGCCTGTCGATCCACACGCCCAGGTCTTGGGCCGCTGCCTGATCCGCGTGGTCGCTGGGGTGGCTGGCGTCGCCTTCCAAGCGTGCGTAGTCCAGATGACCCCGCCCCCAGGGCGGGGCGGTCCCAGGTGGTTGGCCGGTAGGCTCGCTAGCGGTGTTGGTGCCCGCCTCCACTTGCGTCCCGCTACCTGGGGCGCCGCTCTCGTCTGGGGCCTGGTCTGCTGCTCCGCTTGCGGTCGCGGGCCCGTCATCTGTGGCAGTAGCATGCTCAGTGTGCCCCAGGGCGGTGTAATCGCGCTGGAAGTGTGCCTGGTGTGACGTCGTGAGGGGTGTGCCCTCTATATAGTCGCGTCGTGGCCCCAGGCGGACGCGCGGGGCCGCCGGCGTTTGCACTGTGTGGGGGCGTCTCATGCAGGACTCCATAAAGGCATCGAAAGAGTCTTCGTCGCGGTTGTGTCCGCTGGGCGACGTTTCCCTGCTGGCCGCGCGCTCAGGCGTGTCGGGTGTGGTTTCTCGGGCCTCTGACTTCGCGCGGGTTTCAGGTGGGCCCCGTGGCGGCGCCTCCCCGGCGCGCTTGCAACGGCGTGATGCGCCGGGTTCGCCAAGGGGGCGGCGTCCGCGCGACCTGCGGGTTGTGCCCCATGGGCTGATGGTGGGTGGAAGCCGGCCTCATGCCCGGCGTCCAGCATTGGTTCTTCACGTTCCGTAACAGGTTGGCCAGCGGTCGATGACTCGCCGCTTGTACCTGGGCACCGTACCGGGAGACCCGGGCATATACATCCTGCCCAACAGGTCCAGGGGACACGCCATCCCCCTCCACGGTGTAGAATCCCTCGCCCTGGGACCGCCCCCAGCAAAACACGGACACCAGCACATCCCGGGGGACAAACAGACACGGGCGCCAGACAGGGGAAAAAAGGCCCACCAACGCGCCCTAGCCCACATCACCGTCCACCCCGCAGCCCACCTACCAAACGACTCCGGCACGGAGCGCCACATCGTCTTGGAGGGGCAAGCCCACCACATCATCACCGCCGCCCTATACACCCTCGCCGCCCACGAACGCCACTGGGACCCCACAATCATCCCAGCGATGCCCCCCACCACCGCAGGGCCCCAAATATCCCATTACCCCCTTCCACATCGATCAACTCCTAAGCCGCAGGGCCACCCCACACCTCCACCCCTCCAGGATAGAACTAGCTATCGCATCGTGGGACACCCTGGGCACGCCCCCCCAACAACCCGCCATCCACATCCTCAAAGCGGACGCCCAATGGTGGGTCCTCCACTGGGCACACGGAGTCCTCATGGCGGCCCAGGCCTATACCCCAGTAGTACACCCGGAAGACCTACCACGGGGCTGGCAGCGACTCCTCCAGGCCACCACCCTCACAGGCTGCAAAAGTGCCCCCTGGGAAGCCCTCCACACAGCACTCAAGGCCCCCCCAACGGCCCAGACTCAGCGGAACCCACGGAGGCCTTGGTCATGCAGGCCAAGGCCATGAATAACTATTACCTTCACCAACCCTTCGACGACAGCCCAGCCGCACTGCAATGGCCATCCGATCCCCCGGAGACCGTGCGCAAGCTCGCCGACCTCATGCGCAGCCACGCGAAAGCGAACATGCAAACGCCGGCAGAACCCCCACTGAGGGATCCGGGCCAGTAAGCAACGCACCCCTTCTTCAAACCCCACACCCCCCCAGCCCCGCTACCTCCAGTCCCACCCAAGCGAGCGAGAAGAAAAAGGGGCTCACCCGCCCCCAACCAAGCCAAAAAAAGAAGCGACCTCCCGACCCCCCGCACCCCACCCGACCCACCCGGCGAACCCAGACGAAGCATCCTCGTCATCCTCCCTCCCATCATTACCACCGCCCCTACCGGACCAGGCATCCTGATCATCCTCCCTCCGGCCACCAGCACCGCCCCCGCCCGAGGCGTACCCAGGATTTGAAAAGGGCGCGAAGGTCCAGCAGCCCTTCCGCAACGACCACACAGGCGACTGGATCTGGTGTGAGGGCACGATCCAGTACCGCCTCCGCGACCCGGGGGACAACGGGGGGCCACAGATCCGGGTGGTCTGGCACCGCCAAAGGGAGCTAGACCAAGGCAGCAGCGCCCCGGACAAGCCGGAAGGCTACACCCTGGATCTCACCAGCACCCACCCCATCCGACTCCGCACCAAAGAGAACAAAGCCCACAGAGGCACCAAACACACTGGGGAGCTCCCCCCGGAGTGGAGCCAAGGCCTCCCCCCGCCGCGCCTACCCAAGCGCCCACCAACCGGCAAGAAGTCCCCGAGCCCCAGTCCCCCTCCGTGACGGAGCAGAGGCCGAGGGCACAAGCCTCCACAGCCCCGGCCCGCCCCCACCGAGGCCACCGTCAACCTCCTCGACCTCAACCACCCGGCCGTCACATACTCCAAGGACACCACAACCGCCCTCCAGGAGCTCCCGATGGCACAGGGGCCGGGGTGGGTTCCCCACCTCCTCACCTTCCAGGAACAAGGCCTACAACGCAACGACCCCCCAGAGACCACCCCCATATATACCCCGGACCGGAAAGCGTACAAATGCTACTGGCACAAGGGGACCCCCCTGTACGCCCGAACCGGCATCCACGTCCACCTCGTCCACCACCTCAGCGTCCCAGGGAGGCTAGGTGTCTATGAGGCCGTCGGGGACGGATGGCAACTCAACGTCATTGACGCCCACGTCCCCTTCCGCGACGCCACGGAACCCTTCCTCCAAGCCCTGGCCGAGGCATGGCGCCAGGTGGCCATGCTCGCCCCCACGATCATCATCCGCGACATGAACGCCGCCCCCACACCGGCAGACCGAGGGGGACAGGCCACACCCCAGGACCATGCAGTCAGCGTCACCATCGAAATGCTGGGGCTCGTGGACCTGACGGCCAACTTCGAAGGCCAACCATCCCACTTCCCCCACCAAACAGATGCCGCCCCATCCCGCATCGACGTATGCTATGGCGACCCCTCCACCATCATCTGGGCGGAGGCCTGATATGGACCCCTCCCGCTGGGACCCACAGGCCATAGCCCCCTGCACATCCGCCCCACCATCCCCAACCTTCCCCCCAGCCCCCCAGAGGATGCGGACCAAAGCCTACCACCCCCCCTGAAGATGCCCCCACTGCATGACAAGCATGCCTGGTCCCAATATCACAGGGCCATAGACCTCGCCTGGCGCATCCAACCAGACCCCACCGACCTACTCACAGCCATGCGCACTGCCGCCGTCGCCTGCGGCTTCCAGCAACGGCCTCACACAGACGACGACCAACCACCCACGGCCCTAGGGGACATGCTCCATGACCTCAGGCATGCGAAGCAACAACTGGCGACCCTCCTCCACACCGACACCCCCCAAACCCGCCGCCAGATACACCACTGCAGGACGCAGATAGCCCACATCGGGGCAGACCTGCAGCGGTGGCACATCCACAGGCAACAGCGCATCGCCCAGGAACACGAACGGTATGCGCAACATGAACTCCCCTACAAGGCCATCCGCCACCTCAACAACGCCATGACCGACACCGGCCACCGCAGCATCACCACGGTCCAGCAAGAGGACGGCACCCTCACCAATGACCCAGCCACAGCCACCAATGACCCAGCCACAGTGCTCCAAGCCACCCAAGACAGCTTCCTCCGGCAACACACGCCCACCCAGAACACATTGGACCCAGACACCCAGGCCAAAATCGACCGCCTGCCTCGGGTCTTCAACCACGCCCAGAGGAGGCAACTGGAAAAGCGCCCCTTCACCATCCACGAAGTCCGGAAGGCCATCCACAGTCTCCGGCAACACAAAACCCCAGGCTACGACGGCCTCCCTGCGGATGCATACTACCACCTCCCCGCCCACCTCCCCCGCATCCTCGCCCACCGCCTCAGGGACATCGTCACGGGGCAGACCCCCCTGCCGCCAGACCGGGCAAACGTTGTCCGCCCCCTCTACAAAAAAGGGGACTGGGCAAACCCAGACAACTGGCGCCCCATAGTCTGTGCGGTCACGGAGGTCAAAATCGTCTGGACCATCCTCCTACGCCGCATCCGCCCCCACCTGGACCCCCACATACCAGCCAGCTTCTGGGGGGCCATCCCAGGCCGGTCCCCACACGAGGCCATCTTCCTCCAGGACACCATCGCCGACATGGACCCAGTGGACCGCATCATCGCCTCCCTCGACGTCAGAGGAGCCTTCCCGAACACCCCCTGGCTCCTTCTAGAAGCGGTGTGGAAACGCCTAGGCCTCCCCTTCTTCAACTTCGCCTCCGTCTACATCCGCACCCGCAAATACACGGTCCGCACTGGAGCAGGCCTCACCCCCTTCCTGGAGCCAGGTAGCGGGGTCCCCGAAGGAGGAGCAGAGGGCCCCTTCCTGTACCTTCTCGTGACGCTCCCCCTGGCCCTCGCAATCGAGCAGGATTACCCGGCCTACGCACCCTACCCCCTCCTCTCCCCCCTGGTAGGCTTTGCGGACGACACCAACCTCACGGTCGCGCACACCCAACACGAACCCCATGCCCCGGACCCCGGGCCATCGGTCACCCAACAGGCCAATGACTTACTGTACGTGACCGTCACCTACCTCTCCCACAACAACCTCATCGTCCACCCCACAGAGTCAGTGGCCATGATCAAGGGGTCTGCCACACCTCCCACCCTAGGGCCACAAGGGTCCCCCATGCAAGTCATGACAACCACCACCCACCTGGGGGTAATCCAGGCCGCCAACCCTGAGGACGCCACCCTCCCTCCCAAGTTGCAATCACACCTCGCCCATCTCCCCAGATATGCGTCCCCGACCACCAAGGCCCTCTCCCTGTCCCACCAGAGCCTGGCGTACTACCTCACCGGGGTCTTGAACGCCTCCATAGGCTTCCAAGCACTCCACCTGACGCACCCCACCATGCCCTCCAGCCGGCCACACGCGCCGTGACCAAGGCATGAGCAGCACACGGGGGCTGGCCCACCTCCATACCCACCCGCGCCATCCGAGCGGCATGGCCCCACTATGGGAACGCCATAGGGGACGAGGTGAAAGCGGCCTACACCAGACACACCGCCCTCCTCCTTCACCGCATGACCCACAACCACTCACAGGAGGTCCGCGAGGTCACCACACTCAGCCTCCAAGCCGCACAACGGGCCCGCAACACATGCCCGCGCTGGGTACTCCACCAGACGGACATGCCAAACGACATGAACACGCGCCTGTGGAACCACCTGCAGCTTCTCCGGCCATCCCCACACCACGCCATACTCACCAACCACACGTGCCCAGATAAAGGGCCTCTAGCGGTCCTCTGCGGGGACCTCCACCATCACCCTAAGGGCACCATCCACACCAAAGACCTTGTCGGGGCCTCCATCACCGTAGTATACGTCACCCTCCCCCAAATGCGGGTCCTGCACCACAGCGGGGCACACCACACCCCCTTTCTACAGCTTCCTCAATGGCCTCAATACCGCCTCTTCCACCAGTACCTCACGCAGACGGCACGAGCAGCGGGACACAGTCTGCCGGAAAGCAAAGACATGCAAGCAGTCTGCCGAGAGTTCAAAAAGCAACACCCCCGACCCATCCCAGTGACACCGCCCTACGCACCCACCGGCTCGAGTCACGAACCCGTCCCCCCGGTGACGGGCCCAGTCCGACCACTAAGCCTACTACTGGCCCTGAATGAAGCCGAACCCACGCAGACCACCGTCATCCACCATGGGGCAAAATGTCGCATACCGAAACACCACATGACCGCCCGAGACCTACCACGGGTCCCCCATGACTCCCAGAGCATGCCACACACATGTTGGGCCTGTGACCCCCAGGCACCAACCCCACCATGGCCCGTACTACACCTCATAGCATGCCACCACACCCACCCCACAACCCACCTACCACGACAGGCCTACGCCTGGGTAGCCCCATGGTTCCACTGCACCGACATAAACCCCACGGTAGCGTGGAACCCCGACCACGCGCCCAAATGGCTCTTCACCACTACACCCACATGGCCCCGCCCCCGCCCGACAGGGGTCGCCATCCGTTACAGCATGTACGAGCCAGGCAGAACGGGCAAGCACGAGCACCCCTACTATCCGCTCCACCACTCCTGCCACACACCGGTGCACCGAACACAAACCCTCACATGCCACGACCTAAGCCCAGACACAGCCTACATCCTCCACTACATCTACTCCTACCTCACACAAGGACAGCCGGAGCAGGGACTCATAGCCCTGTCCCCCCAAGCGAAACACATCATCTCCGAAGGAATAGGGGTGTACGCCACCCCCATCCTGCAGCCCACAACCCCAGTAGCCCACCTCGCCACGGACCTCGCCATATACGCCTACCCGCCAACGAACCCATGCCGCCTCCCACAACCATCACCGGCGGACCGGCTCTTCTTCACCGACGCCTCAGGCGAATCCGCCCTCACGCCCATCACCGGGGGGGCCACCCTGCAGCTAACCCACACCGGGGGACACTACCACATGGACCACCACACGGGCCACACCACCTATGGGGCCTCCTCCCACGGGGAGCTAGGGGCCATGGCCGACGCCATCACCGAGATCGCGGCCCACCTACCCGTCCACCTCCCGCACATCGTCCGGGTCTGGTTTGTGGTAGACGCCACTGTCGACACCCACCTGCTCCTCCGCATAGCAAGGCAACCACTTCACAAAGCCTGCGCGGCGAGCCTCGGCACCCCGGCACTGCTGCTCTGGAACGCCCTTCGCAGCCTTCCCCCCTACGTCCAATTCCACATCGTGAAACAAGAGTCCCACAGACACCAATACGGAAATGGTAAGGTCGACAACCAGGCAGTACACCAGCGCACAACGCACCTACCAGCCCTCCAGATCGCTGACCTCGGCCGAAACCACACACACCTCCAACACATACCCCGTACTCGAACCCCGTCAGACCCCGGACTGGGTACCAGAGGACGCCCCCTATTCCTCCCACGACAGAGCATACCACTACCCCAACCCCATGCAACGTCTCGCCCGCATGCTCGGCGACGCAGACAGCCGGGCGCACATCCAGGAGCTCCAGGACAGACTGCAAATCCCCCTCTACCACTCAGCGCTGCGCCCAGCAAACATCCCAGCCGGCCTCCAAAAACAACGCATCCAGCTCCTCAGGGAGCAACTACCATTCCTCACCAGGGTCGCCAGATGGCTCGCCCGCAAACACATCCACGTCTCCGAAGAACACACCTGTTGCCCGTGCGACCACACCACCCCGGAGGACTGGGAACACTTCAAGAAATGCCCCCTCCATACAGGCAGGGACACGCTAGTGGGCTGGTCCCGGGCGGAAACCCTACAACAACACGAAGGATGGCCAACCCAAAGCCACGCACACCAGGCCAGCGAACACCTCTTCCGGGATCCCCTGGTCAAAGAAGCCACCATGAGAGGGGCGGTGACACAGGCCCTGCACCGACACCTCACCGAACACACGGAAAGCCCCATGGAGGCAGCAGCGCACCTCCAGCTAGAAGCAATCCGCAGAGCAGCGGCCCAAATGGTACACCGCAAACACCTCCTGTTAACACATGCGGAGCAACTCACCAACCCCACTGCCAGGGAACACATGCAGCGTCTCATCCATTACCATGCCGTGCATGACCCAAACGTCCACTAACCCACTCCGCGCCCCGCACACGCCCCCAAATCTCCATCCGCAGGCCTCCAAGACACCACCACAGCGCCCCGAAGCCCATCTCTCACCCAAGAAGCCACCTGGCACCTCCCAGCGCGGCCGAGCCCAACCAGGGCCAACCATACGTCGACGTAGACGCGCAAGACCCCAGCAACCCATCCAGCCCACCCACCCCAGACCTGGGGCACCCCCCCCTCACACTGGCCACCATCTGCGACCCCGACCTCCTCCGAGCAACCCTCCAAGGGAGGGCCCCGACCACCCCCCTGGGCTGGTACCGCCTACAAGAGGACTGGACCAAGCTCACCGTCAAAGCCCTCCGAGACCAGACCACCCCAGGCAACGGCCTCCACGAGACCATCGTAGACCTCGTACTCTGGCGAGCCCGCAAACACACCCAGGGCCAGCACGTCTGGATCCCCCCCATGGAGTGGGACCAGGCCCTGACACACAACACCATCATCAACGTCACGCGTCGAGGGACCGTACGCCTACGACGGGCCCCAGCGGAGAAGGACCACCAAGCGGACCCGAACCGCCCGGAGCAGTGGGAACAGGCCACCGCACCAACCCGCGACACCGCCCTCCGCGCCGCCGGCCTCTGCACCCCAGACGACGACCTCCCCCCCCCACCTACAGACAGTGACCACCCCCCGCTGGAGGTCTGGGTTACAGTCCTCGAGCGCGGGCACTACTACGTGATAGCCGCTACGGCTACGTCCCCCGGCCCGCAATGGCTCGTCAAAGGGACAGACACCATGCTCGCCCCAGGGACCGCCCCAGCAGGGGCAGTAGGGGACCCCACCACCCAGCACAGGGTCCTCAGGGGCGTCCTCCAGCCAGGGGACAGGCCCCCAGCTCCCGCCCTGGCCCAATTCACCTCAGGGAAGGCGGGCTACCACCTGGGATTGACCATGCTCTGCCTGACCCACTGGATCCAGCGCCGCTGGCCACCCACGGGGACCGTGCCCTGGATTTGGGCCATCCCCACCGCCCACACACAAGTCGAGGCGGGCCCGGACACGCGGCCCAACCCCCCCCCCAGACAGCAGCAATCCCTCACCTGCGGGTACCACGCCATCCACAGGGTCCTCAGCTGCGTGGGTCTTAGCCCAAAGCTAGCATACCCCCTTCCCACCACTGACCAAGAGGTCCACCAGATACGCAAGCTCGTCTGCGAAATCCTTGCCGCAGCAGCAGAAGACGGCAAGCTTCTTCTCCAAACCCCCCGGCCTACAACTGGCCACGCAAGCGCGCCGCGGCGAGCGGACAAATACACAGACACAACACACCCCACCGCACAATCCCCGCCCATGCCCCTCCCCTCTCGCTGCTCACCCGGAGACCCAGACATGCCCACCATTGCGCGCACCCCCGGGCCCCGCGACACGGGCCTCCCCCACCCGCCCGAACACCAGCACACGCCCGCCACACACCCACCCGCCGGACACCCCTCACCACCCCCCACACTCGACAACCCGCACACACCCACCGAGAGGAACCCCTGCGCCCCGCGGCACGCCGACCCCACCCAGTGGCCCGCCCACGCCCCCCAAACACACGCCAGAAGACCCAGGCCCACCCCCCCCGGCCCCTGAATGCAGCCCACGCGAACTGTTCCCCCCCGCAGACGCCAACCCACACAACCTCACACATTGCAGGACCCCGGGCCAGCCAAGCCCAGAAGGAGAAGGCCACAGCCCCGTGCCCTCCTCCTCCGCCTCTGCCGACCAGATCGGCCCGCCGGGCCGCCAGGTCACGACCGGCCCCCCCCAGCCGCCCGCCCCCAACCTACAGCCCGAGGACATGCCCTCCATCCTCCGCGCCGTGGCCGCAGCAGACGCCGCCGCCCACAAGCCCGCTCGCATCACAGCCCAACCCGCGTCCACCACCTCCCCCTCATCCTCAGCCTCATCCACCTCCTCCACCTCATCCTCCGACCCCCCCCTCCCCGCCGCCCTCATCCTCAAGGCCACGGCAAAAGCCAAAGCCGCGGCCGCACGCAAAGACCCCCCGACCCCCACACAGGCGACTCAGGCAACACGGCAACGCACCGGGAAGACCCCCGACCCGACATAGGCGCCCTCACACCTCCAGACAGAGGTCCTCCTCAACCTGGAACCGGACCCCAACCCCAAACCCGACCCCAAAACCAAGCCGGCGCCCAAGCAAGCACACACAACACCACAAACGCAACGACACAAACCCAACCGACACCGTTCTAACCCAAACCCTCACCCAAGCCAGGACCCCCGACCCACCACAACCCACGCCCCCCTCCAACCGGGAGCCACCACCACCGCAGAGGCGGCCATCCAACACGACCCCGTCCAAACCCTCGTCCACATCCCCGTCACCAAGCGCCCCGTCATCCACCCCCCGGAAACCACCACCACCGCCGGCCAAACGGACCAAGGGACGTGGGACCCCTCGACCACCGGTACCGTCAAGCCCGGACCCCGACCCGCCCCCCCTGCCCACCACATAGTGCAGCCCCAGGGGCTGCGCATGATGCCCAACCCTCCAACCCCACATAGGGGACTGGAAAACCAACAAGGGGTCCAAGGGCCATACCTGCAACACCAACCCCACCACTACCAACACCACCACCACCAGCGGCTTCACCACCACCACCACCAACACCAACCCCACGACTACCACTGCCCACCACCCTACCCCACCGGGCCACAACCCCCCGTCCAAGAACAGCAACAGCGAATGGGATGGCAGCCACCAAGCGTTCCACCCGCATACCCCACCTACCACCAGGGGCCACCCCCCCCGTACCAGCCACCCCCCCCATACCAGAAACCGTATCCCCCGGCCACCACATTCACGCCGAAAGGGGCCCCCCGGGCCCAACCCTGCCAAGGACAGTCACGCGACCCATACCACCAGCCGCTGCCGCCACCACAAACCTACGTGGCGGATCCATGGACGACGAGGGACCCCCCCCCCCCAGTACCAGGCGGCACCACGCAAAGCCCCCCAGGACCCGCCGACGCCTCCTTACTGGCCCGACTCGAGCAATGAGGCCCGGTCCCGCAAAAGGCTGCGCTTCCGCTCCCCCCCCGCACGGCACACTCGCCCCCGGCGCCCACACTCTCCACACCGCCACCGCGCCCCAACCACCCACTCGCGCCGCTCCCGCTCCCCCAGGTGCCACCACAACCCCCTGGGAGCCAGCCGCTCCCGCTCCCCCAGACGCCACCAAGAGCGCCAGGGCCGCCCCATGTCCACCTCCCCCTCCCCCCTCCGGCCATACAAGACCCCCACCCCCAGCCCCCGCCACCACCGCTCCTGCTCCCCCCGGCGCCGCCAGGCACGCCACCACCGCCCCACGTCCACCTCCCCCTCTCCCCAAAGGCCCCGCCAAGCTCCCCGCTCCGCCCGCCGCCCGTACCCATCCACCACCCCCAGCCCCCGCCACCACCAATCCCGCTCCCCCGGACGCCACCAAGCACGCCAACGCCGCCCCATGTCAACCTCCCCCACCCGTTCCCCCCCTCTGCTCGTACCCATCCTCCACCCCACACCCCCGCCTCCGCTGCTCCCACTCCCCCGGGCACCGCCACCCCAACCACCACCATAGGTCCACGTCCCCCCCCCGCCGCTCCAGGACCCCAGGCATGGACACTTCCCCCCCCCAGGCCCCCGCCCACCTCGCCTGCTGGTCTGCCCCCGCTTTGCAGGAGCTCAGCCGCTGGGTGAAGTGGGCCGGGGGAGCGGGAAGGCAAGATGGGGTGCACATGGTGCATACCTTCGAGGAGATGTTAACCCGCACCCCCGCCGACCCCAACGAGGCCGCCCCGGAGGCCATCATGCCGCAAGCGGCATGGGAGGCCCTCCTCCGCGATGTGGTCCAGGGCCTCCGCCGCCCCTACCCCCCCCCCCAGCCCTGCGACAATGGCTCCAGGCCACCCACCCCCAGGCCTGGGCCACCGGAGCCCCCTCCCCATACCGCCCCTCCCGCCACCACCACACCAGGAAGGGGAAGGACAAGGGCAAGGGGAGGGCAAAGGACACCAAGGGGCACTCAGGCAAGAGGGCACGGCGGGGCCCCAAGTGAGGGGAGGCACCCATAGGGACAGGGCGCCGGGAGAGACACCACATGGGGGCAGGAAACCACCCAAGAACCAGGAAGGGGCAGGAGCGGGGACCAAAGCGCGGAGGAAAAGGGCACCACGGCAAAAGCCACGACTCACACCCAGGAAGGGCGTACCACAACGGGGGGACCAGCGCCGCCCCACCCCCACTGAAGGCCGCAGGACTCCCGGGGGCGCACCCCCAACCACGCACCGCCGAAGCAAGCATCTGACGCCGTACGGATCACACCAGCGCACACCCACCAGCGACCGGAAACCACACGGGGAATGGAGGGCACACCTACACGGGGAGAACGGGCCACACCCACAGAGGAAGCCGCAGGGAACGCCGCCGCACGGCGCACCACCACGCCCTCACCACCAGGCGACGACCCCGGCTGCCACAAGGGCCACCTCACAGGCACCGGAAGAGGACGAAGGCACGGCCACAGCGACCAGGGCTAGGGACCGGAACCTCCAGAGGTCACGGGACCAAGGCACAGGCCCCCAGGGAGGGCAACCCCACGGACGCCTACCCGACCCACCAGCCCGAGCGGCACGACCAGGCCCCCACAGCACGGACCCAGCGAGACACCCACACCTAACCGCACCCCTCAGCCACAAGCCAGCCACACTCCGGCCCGCAATCGGCACCACGACACAGGCCAGGCTGACCTCCACTGACCCACCGCAGCACAACGCGAGACCAAGGCACACCGCACCACAGCGCGCCACAGTGCAACGCGCCACAGCACGACTCGACGCGACGCGGCACAGGGCGGCACAACACGGCACGACTGACCCTAACCTGAAGGACTAACCGAAGCAAGCCACCGCACACCCCGGAAGGCGCCGTACAAGCATGCCCCACACAGGCCCCGCAGGCCACACACAGGGGCCACCGCGCGCCCGGCAACAACGGTGGCGGACCACCCAGAAGGTTAAAGCCCGCACCGCAGAGGACAAAGGACACGAACAATTCCAGCCCCCTATCCCAGAGCCACACGCAGCCGCCTGGCGCAGCCACCCAGCCGGCAGAGCCAGGACCTAACCCGGCAGAAAGGGGCGCCGAGCCCAACGTGTACATAGCCCACCCGACCCATGGGGCCGGAACACGGCCAAACAGAACGCAACCGCCAACAGCAGCCCGGAAGACCACACTGAATGCGGGTCAGTGCGTGTGCCAGCCCAGGGAAGGCAGAAAGAGGAACAGGCAGCCCCCCCCCCAAAAAAAAAGGGGGGGGAGGGGGGGGGGGTGCGAAAACAGCACACAGCCACCAAACCGCCCGCCAACACCACCAGAGGCGGCCAAACCCCCCACCCAGAAGGCACCGAAGACAGGATCCCCAAAGAGGCACAGGGGGACCACCGAGCCAAAACCGGCAACACCAAGCCAGGAACAGCGGCCGGCCGGGAAAAGGGACACCGAAACATGCAGACACAAACCACGAAAAAAAAAAAGAACAAGAGCCAGCAGCCCAGCCCGAGAGAAAGGGGAGGCGGGGACAGGGACCACAAGGCCCGGGACAGGGACACGCAGCAACCGACACCGCAAAGCCAAAAAGAAAAAAAAACGCAAAAAACACACCCCGACAACCCAGCCGAGAAGGGCGGGGCACAGCCGAGACCCGGCCCCAGCACGCACGCCCACACCGCACACCAGAACCGGAAACGGCGGGGGGCAAGCAGAGCGCGCACGAAACCACACACGTCCTATAAGCAGGCCGAAACCTAAGCCCAACCAAGAAAACCACAAACAGCCGGCAAAAGAGGGACAACACCACAAACCGTGCCCAAACACACCCACCCAAGACCCCAGCCAGGACTGGCGGGGTTAACAAAACCCACACCCAACCGCAAACCGGACCCCAACACAAACACCGCACAACAGTAGGAAACCCAGTGCCCACAGCCCGGGCACTCAGGCAGCCCGTGCCATGCAGGTGACCCGGCCAAACGAGATCCGGAGACCGGGGGTAGGGCGGCATCCTAAGGCCTGCGCTGCTTTGAGACGTGAGGCGGAGCGTGCGACACCCAAGCGCCTCGGAACCCTAGTACCAAGGACGTGCATGCATGCCTTGAGAACGGGATACGCGAGGAAGTCCGGTGAACCTCTAGGGTTCCGCCCAAAGGAGGGGACGTGCGCAAGCACGGGGGAACAGCGGCGAGACAAGCACGTCACGCCGGCGGCGATCAGCCCTCCCGGTGTTGCCCGGGGCCGCTTTTTTGGGGGCCAACAGTCAGGTCTAGCGGGATGTAAGCTGCCTCCCCTCTTCACGCACGAAACCTCTTCCTGTTCGTCACAGGGGCGACGCCAGGGGGAACCAAGGGGCGCCTCTCCACGACCGAGTGCACCTACCCACCTACCTGCCTCGCCGCTTCCCTTTGCCGCGATGCCCGGTGGGTCGGCATGCTGTATTGCTGACTGGTGTAGTCCCCCGGTAGAATTCTCCATATGGGGTGGGCCCGCCCCCGGCGTGGTGTTTCTGTCCGCTGCCGGGGTCCCCCCATTTCCTCTGTGGCTTCCCCCGTGGGCTCCTCGCGTTGTGGCTGGGCTGGCGGTGCGGGCGCCGTGGCTAGGACGCCTGTCGGTCGCGCCGCCTCTCGGGCGTGGCCTTCCGACACGGGCGGCGGCCCGGGCCAGCTTCCCGGGCCTGCGGGCCGCGGCACGTCAGCCGGGAAGGTGGTGTGTGCCGGGTCTGGGCTCGGGCCAGGGTTGGGGGCCGGGCGACCGGGAGATGACAGTTCTGTGGGCCATACCGCCGGCCCGGCTTGTGGGGCGTGGTGCCACTGGAACGCCAGTTGGGCGTGTGCTGGGGCCTGCAAGTGGTCTCGCGGGGTCCTTGTGCTGGTCGTCGCCGGAGCCTGGGGATTGGAGCCCTCGGTGGGGTTGTGGGCGTCGGGGTGCACGCTGCCGGAGGGCGGGGGGTTGGTGGTGTCGGTCGGGGTAGCGGTACGTGGCTGCGGGGGGGGCCTTCAAGTGGCGCGTATGCTGGGCCCTCCGTTGGCCGGTCAGGTGTGCCATCGCGTGGGCGGGGCTCCGGGTGGGCTTGTGTTGCCGCTGCCCGGCTGGTTGCCGGCTGGCCACCGGGTGGTGTTTCGGGTTGTGGAGCCGGGCTTCCTGTGGGGCCCAAGGCCGGGTCCATGTCGGGGTGTGCGGTGCCAGGGGGTTGCTCGGGTCGGGTGCCAACTGCCGCCGTATTTGTGGGGCAGGGCACGGCTCCGCTCCCGGCAGGTGACGCCCGGTGCCCTTGGATCCCTTTGGCCGCGTGGTGTTGTGATTGGTGTCGTTGTGCCGCCCGTTTAAACGCACGCTCCTGTCGGGGGCTCTGTGGCGCGCCAGCCCTCGGTGGTGCCGGAACGTCCGTAGTCCGCGTGGCATCGGCGGTGTGCTGTCGGTGTGGTGAGGTGACGGGTGCGTGGGGGCTGGAGTCGGACGGGGCAGAGGACGTGTGGGCTTTTGGGCATTGCGGTGCGCCGACGCCTGATGGTGCCAGGGCGCGTACATTGGTGGCCCTGGTCGCTGCTGTGGCGAGGGATCAGGCCAGGAGGGTGGTGATGGTCGCGATTCGGCGGGAGGAGGAGGAGGAGCTGTGGTGCCGGGCACCTCTGGCCATCATCCTGGCCACTGCCGCATTGCCGTACCTGCCCGGCCGCGGTGATTGGACGCGCGGCTGTTGGGCGCGCCTTGCCAATGGTGTGAGGCTGCGGGGGAGGGGTATGCCCCTCCATGTGAGATAGGCCGCCATCAGCCTCTCGGTCGCCCCCTTGGTCAGGGCCCAGCTGCGGTGGAAGAAACCCCCCCATCTGCCGCCATGGGCGCCGCGGACGATCCCCATTGCCCATTCCGCGTCCCCCACCAGCCAGCCGAAGGCGAACGGGAGGCGGGTGGTGAGGGTGACGACGGTGGTGCGGTAATTGTTGAGGTTCATGGGGGTGACGGGGCCCCAACTGTTTGGCAGATTGCCAACGGGGGGTAGACTGCCCCGTGGCGTGTCGTCAGAATTTTTCGCTGTCGTAAATCGTGGGGTCCGTCCCCTCGACTGGCAGCGCCCATGTTGGTGCGCGCCAGGAGAGGCGGGGTGGCGGTGTTGCCGGGTCCTCGTCGGTGAGGACGTCCAACCACTCAACGTCGGGGCTGTCCCCCGCGCCATTGTTCGAGACATTCTGCTGGATCAGGGTGCGCAGTGTGTGGAGCGTGAGGTCTTCGGCTTGTGTTTCGCGCGACGGCCGAGCTGTGCAGAGTGGATGGTCGTCGGCACAGTCGGCATGACCACAAGTTGGTGATGCACGGGCTGCAGAACCAGTGCAGCTGCTCGGTGCCGCCGCAGCCGAGGTCATGGCCACGGAGCGGAGCGCTGTTTTCGCCGTTCACCTCCCAGCAGACTCCGCACGGGTTTCCCGGCCGCGGATGTGGAGCTTCACCTTCGGGGATCCTGAGGAGAGGTATTGTTTGCGGGACGATCGGGCCTCTATATGGGAGTGTGCGCCCTTCGGTGTAGTGCGGTGTGGTGGGTGGTGCGATGGCAGTTCCCCGGTGGTTGCCGCGTGCCCGTGTGTGTGGTTAGTCGCTGGGCTGGGCGTGTTGGTAGTTGATGAGGAGGTTGTAATACATACGGCGGTCGTGGGATGTTTGTTGTGCTTCTTGTGCGTACACCTGGACGCGGTGCTGTAGCTGTGCGTCCGCTCTCTTGACGGCGCTGAGTTGCATGTGACGTATTGTGGCCCTAGGTTCTGGGGCGTCGTCGGCGATGACCCTGTAGAGTTGGAGTGGCACCGCTTCCCTGAGCACCGCTTCCTTGATCTCTGGTTGCCGCATCAGGCGCCGAACCTCATTTGCCGGTGGCGTGGGCGGGCCCCATCCGGTGTGTTGTGCTATGGTGTCCTCTGGCGTCCACGTGCCCAGATGGTTGCCTCCGTGGGCCAACGGGCATTGTTTGAAGTGTTCCCATGTCTCTGGCTGTTGGGGACGGCAGGGGCATATGGTGTATTCCGGGGGTACGTCTATACCCCGTCAGCCATACCAGCGTGCCACCCTGTCTAGGAGGGGCAATTGTTCGAGCAAGAGTTTGGCACGACGCGTTGGTAGGTGTACCGGCATTAAAGAAGGGTCAAGAGCTGAGAAGTACAATGCGGTTTGCAGGTTGTGCTGGAGGTGGTTCATGAGAATGTTGTCGGCTTGGCTGCCTCGAATGTGCGCCATGGTGCCGATGGGTTGCGGGTAGTGGTATGCCCAGTACCGTGTCGTTGTAGATTCGGTCGTCCGGTACCCAAGCTGGTGTTTCCCCGGGGTGTGGGATCGGCGGTAGGTGTTGGAGCTGCGTGTGCATGTGGTCCTGTAGCGGCGGGTCCTCGCCGTCCGGTATATGTTCGGCAAGCTGGTTGTGGGCGTGTAAGTCTATGTGTCCGTTGCCTAGGCTATGCCGATGAGATTCTTGTTTGACGAGATGTAGGACCACTCGTTTCGGGAGGCGCCGCAAGGCTGCCCAGAGGTGTAGGGCCTAGGTGCCCAAGCTAGAGTCGGCCGCCTTGTCAAGGGGCTGCCGTGCCAGTTTGCGGATGCTCTGGAAGTGCACCGCGCCGTCTACTACGACCCACACATGGTGCGCGTGGTCACGCGGTTGCTGGTGGGTGTCATTGATGGCGTCAACGATGACCACCAGTGTTTTCAGTTCCCCGTGACAGGAGGCCCCGAAGATGGTAGCCCCTGTGAGGTGGTGTTGGTGCAGTCGGCCTGTCGCGTTCGTCCTCAACTCCAAAGCTGCCCCCCCAGCTGCTGAGGTGAGGCTTGTGTTGCCGGAGGCATCCGCAAAAATGACGGTGTTGTGGTTGTCCGGGCACGGCAGGCGGCACGGCGTTGTTGGCTGGTAGGCATGGATGTGTGCTCCCTCTTCCGTGCTGGCCCACGGCGTGGTGGTAGCCGGTTGGAGTCTCCGGGTAGCATACACCCCCACCCCCTGGCGGATGATCCCGGTTGCTGCGGGCCTCGTGCGGACATAGTCGTTGTTCCCCTCGTGGCCTTGTGTCAGGTAGCCGTACACCTATTGGACCAGGTACGCTCTCAGTGGGTGCAATGTGGTCCACTCGACCGTCTGCCAGTCCTGCACTTGGGAGCAGCGGTGTTTAACCGGGTAGGCGGGGCCCTCCCCCGTGGTGCTGCGGTGATTGGCCAGCAGCGGGCAGGTGATTGCTTGGTGCTTGCTGTCCCACGTTCCCCGGTGGAATCTGCATTCCGCCGTGGCGCTGGGGCCCCACGCCACTGTGGCCGTCCCCTTCTCCGTGGCCCGTTCAAGGTGCGTGTGTAGCCACCGGTGTTGTTCCGGGGTGGCGTGGGCCATTGGTATGTGGTTGTAGCGCGCCAGTAACTGAAGGACGGGCCACGGGGTGGCTAGTGCTTTGGCCCCACATCTCCAGCAAGTGGAGGGGGTGCCCGTCAGCTTGTCCTGCGACAGTGGTGGCGGAAAGAAGGGGCGTGCCGTGGGTGGTGGCAGCATCCACAAGCTGTCGCATGCTCTGCCAGGTCGCAAAGTGGTTTTGAGTCCGTTGGGTGCCAGGAGGAGTACTGCTGGCACCGTGGCACTTAGTACATAGTCCACTCGTTCCGGTGGCGGGTGGTGGGCCAGGTTCCTGCGTGGTGGGCCCGGCGACACTGGCTGCTTGTGTGTGCTCCAAAACAGGTTGTACGCCTCACGTACTTCCCCATCCGACGGATGGGGGTGTCCGGTTCGTGTGGCTGCACTGCGCATGTGACTTTCCAGGACCAACTTGTTGGGCCACTCCGGGTGTTGCAGGAAGGGGACATGGTGTGTGCCCACCCGTTGGAGGGCCCGCATCTGGTTTGGGGTGACTCGTACGAGGTGTAGGGTGGTGCTCACCAGGTCCAGAGTGGTGGTGCTTCTCGTTGGCCCTCCACCCACATCTGTGTGTAGCGCCGCCACAGGGCCGGTCTCCCTGCACCGATGGTTTGTTTGGATGACAGGCTGGTGTTGGGGTAGCAGTAGTTGCAGGTGGTTTCATACGCGGGTCCCCACCTTGGTGGGGAGGCCCGCTGGTGAAGTATGTATTCGGGGCAGGTATTGCGATTGTACTGGGCCTCTCGCAGTGTCTGCGTGAAACCTTCCCTCACCTCCGGTTCATGATTGTGCATGGGACAGTACAGGTTGGCCGCGGTGTGAGCTGTGTACGCGTTGTTGACGAGGTGATCGGTTCTGTCTCCGTAGTATGGTGGCGACGCCGGGCGTACCACCGCGGGTAGTGATGTGGGCCGGTGGCCGTGGATGGTCGACGCTCGCCGTACCGTGGTAGCGGCCGCTTGTAGCATGTGTTGGGGGTGCGTTAGGTGCAAAGCCTGGAATCCCATAGCAGCGTTGAGCACGGCTTGTAGGAAGTACACTAGGACCTTGGTGGAGAGTGCCACAACGCGCGCTATGACTAGCGTCCGTGTCAGCTGCCGTATCAGGTTCGGTGGTAGGGTGACCATGTTGGTAGGTGGCCGTGCTTACTGGGTTCATGGGCGGGTCCCCGGGGCGGACGACTGGCGGCGGTGCATTGTGCACGATGGTGGCAGACCTGAGGTTGTGTACCAGTAGCTGGTTGCCCTCCAGATAGTTGGTTACGGCAAGGAGTACTTTATTGGCCCTGGTGGGGTCAGGGGTTGTTGACAGGGGTTGACAGGCGGTGGCGGGCACCACCGCCATGTCGTCCGCAAATGCCAGGAGTGTGGTCCGTAGGGGGTATGGTGCCAATTCCGGGTATGTGTGTCGGATGTAAAACGCCAGCGGGAGGGTGACGAGTAGGAAGAGGAATGGGCCTTCTGCACCCCCTTGCAGGACTCCACTGGCGGGTTGGACCCATGGGGTGGTGCCCACATCGGTTTTTACTGCGTACATGCAGGTGCCGAGGTACGCTTGTGGGAAACCCTGGAAGGGGAGTCCAATGTGCTTCCAGACAGCCTGTAGTAGGCGATGCGGGGTGTTGGGGAAGGCCCCCTTGACATCCAGGGACGTGATGATGAGGCTGATCGGGTCCATGTCTACCAGGGCGTCTTGCACAAATATGGCCTCCAATGGCGACCCCCCCGGTATGGCTCCCCACATTGTTGGCGGTATAGCCGGGTACACTGCCGGGGCCACCCGTTTGAGAATTAGCATCCATATGAGTTTGGCTTCCGTGGTGGCGCATACTATGGGTCTCCGGCTGTCTGGGTTCACCCAGTCACCTTACTCATACAGCGGGTGTATGAGGTTCGCCCAGTCGGGTGGTACGTGCGTTTTCCCGATGGCGATATCCCACATTTGCGCGGCCAAGTGTCTCTTTGTGCTCAGCGTGAGCCTGCGGTAGAGTCCCGCCAAGAGTCTGGCCACCCCCGGGGTTTCTTTCCGTTGTAGTTTGTACAGCATTTCATCGAGTTCTGGAACGGTGAACGGGGTTCGGTGCATGTCTCGCTGCTGTGATAGGTTGTAGAGTTTCGGCAGGTGCGATATCAATTCCTCCGTGTACGCTGATAGCTCACCATCTTCGATGTTGTGTTGGCGCTGGAAGCTGTTGAGGACTTCCTCCAGGACCACTTTGAGATCGTTGGTCACTCTGCTGTCTTGTAGGCGTACCGACTTGATGCCTCGGTGGCCTGTTTCTCCAAGGACCTTGTCCACGTGTTTTAGGGACTTGTAGGGTTGGGGGTTTTGAAAGTAGCGTTGTTGTTCTTGTGCTAGCTCCTTTGCCCGGCAGAGGTGCCATTCCCTGAGTTGCCGGCACGTGGTGTCCAGCCGTGCGGCAATTTCCTGGGCGTCATGTTGGGCCTGCGGGTCATGTGCGTGCACTGCCGTGTGTACTGCCCACTTGTCGCGCCATATGGCTGTAACCAGGGATCGTTGGTCTTGATGCCGGGTGGCGTCGTCCTGTGTTTGGTGTTGTCGGTGCAGGCCGCACGTCGTGGCCGCTTGTTGCATGGCAAGGTTGAGGTCCGTCTCGTCTTGTTGGCCCAGGATGCGCTGCCCCGTGCGGTAATACGCAATCCATTTGTGTGTGTTGTGCTCCTCTGGTGGTCTAATGGGTGGTTGTTCTTCGTGCTCAATGTCTTCCCTGGAGGCCGGGGGTACTTGAACTACCTTGATTTGTACCTCCAGGGGTCGATGTCCAGTGACCTTCGACGGCAGGTCATGGTATTGCGCCCGAGCCACCTCGACGTGTGCCGAGTCCGCGTAGCAGAGGTCGATGGGGGAATCTGCCGAGCCAGGCCGCGGTGGTCGGCGCGAGGGCTGGCCTTGTAGAGAAGCTGTGAGGTCCTGCAGGCCCCTATGTTGCATGGCCATTTGCACCGCTGTGTCCTCGGGCGTCTGTCGCCCTCCGCGATTGTCTGCTGATGGGGCCGCGTTGAAGTCTCCTATGATGACAGTCGGCCCCATCATGGCAAGTTGCCAGTAGGCCTCCAGAAGGTGTTCGAGGAATGTCTCCGTGGCGTCTCCAAAGGGGACATGTACGTTGATGACATTCAGCTGCCACGTTGGGCCGACCAGTTCATATGCCGCCAGGCGGCCTTCTACGCCCAGGTGGTGGTGGACGTATACTTGGACCTCACCTTTGTGCGAAATGGGCACTCCCTTGACCCACGTGGTGCGGTATTGGTGTTTCGTCCTGGTCAGGACGGGGGTTAGGCTGCGGTGCGCTACCTGGGTTTTGAGGGCCTGTTCCTGCCACACCATGGCGTCAGGGTCGCATTTCGCCATGACAGGCACGTCCTGTAGGTCTCCAGCTTTGGCCGCGTTGCACAGGGCGCCTGGTTTGTTGAGGGACATGAGACTGACGAGCGCATTGGTGACTTCGTGGGTGTACGCCTTGGTGGCCCCTTGGGGGGTCCTTGGCGGGGTGTTGTAGTAGTCATTGTCCCAGGCGCAGTTTGAGGTTGATCGCTGTTGCCAACCGTAGCTCCTCTGGTACGTCCGGCTCCTCCAGCCACGCCTGCGGCACGTCACCTGTCCAGATGGTGCCCGGCGGTACCCGGTTGGCGGATGTGCGGAGCTGCAACGGGCACTCGGGGAACTGCCTGTCGTCCCAGAGTTCGAGGTTTGAGGTCACCGCTTTTTCGCCCCACTCCGGGAGTGCCTGCGATTCGATCTTGCAGGTTGCCATTTTGGCCAGGTGTGGCAGGTCTGCCCTGTACCTTGCCCCGGAACCATACAAATTGCTTTGGTTGCCCTCCAAGCGTGGCCCCGAACACCCACTGTACTTCTGCGCCGTCTGGCCATTCGGGGTGCATGGCGGCACGTTCCGCCGCCGTGAAGAATGGGCACGTTTGGGCCTTTGGCTTCGTTTGTGGATCAGGCGATGGTGGCGCTGGGGCCGCTTTTGGTTCCGGTTTGGGCCGTTTGGCCCGGCAGGCCGAGGTGTCCGCTGCCCCTGGACGAGGCCTCGGCTTGGGCCGGGGTTGTTCTGGTGCCGGTGTGGAGGCCGGCTTCGGCGCGTTGCGGTTTTGAAAGATGCTATATGCCGGTCCTTGCCCTCTCGTGGTCGGTGCATACCCGGAAGTTGGTTTGCGTCTTCTTGTAGGTTGGTGGTGCGAAGTTTGAGGGTTCGTTCCGTGTCCGTGGGCCGGGTCATCCAGCGTTTCGCCCTTGCTGTCCCGTGTTTCCGTATGTAGGCTGCCAGGTTGCGAGTGAGTGTGAGCCACGTCTCGGGCAGCATGGTGTCTGTGGCTGGCGCATCCTCTGTCCAGTGCATCGCCGTTCTGCGGGCTAACCAGTGCGGCCGGGGGTGGTTGGTGTGGTGGCTGGAGTGTTTAGAACGGTCCCCCAGTGCCAGTGGGGTTGCTTTCTTCGTTTCCGGTGTGAATGTGTGGACTCTGTCCGTTGTGCCCGTGGCGTTCCACTGTGCTACCCACCAGGTGTGTTGGTGGCACGTTAGTGTCACAGTGGGGGTATCTGGGGGCCTGCAAATAAAGGCCGTCCAATCAGTGACCTTCCGACCTTCGGCCTTTCGGTTGTGCTGCTCCGGTGGGCTGGTTGGTTCACCAGATGCTTCACAGGGTCCGGTGTCAGGGTGTGTTCTGTCTCCTGCACCCTGTCCTTACGTGCCATGGGGTGCCCCACGGCATCGTCCCAGGCGTCCGTGGTGGCCGCCAGGGTGTTGGTTGCTAGGGTGATGACATCGTCTGTAGGGCCTCCCACGATGAAGTACTTTTCTCCCGCCAGAGTGGCCGGGAGTTGGGCCGTGTGTTTCGTGGTGAGGTGTAGCAGCACTCTGTCAGGGCCGCGGGCGTTCGGGTTCACGGGCCTGGGGTCGAGTGTTTCGTGTCTCGCCAAGGGGTGCCGTGGTTTGTCGGTGTTGGGTAGTTGTGGCCCAAGGGCCATGTGGTGCACCTGATCGAGGGGCACGGCTTGGCCGGTGGTGTCTCCCGTCGTGAGGTACACTCCTTTGGCGCCTGTTACCGTGTCTGAGTAGATACCTGGGAGTGGGGCGGGCTGTCGAGGCAATGGCTGGAACAGGGTGTGGGGGGGAGGGGTGCCCGCACGGGGGATTCCCGGCCAGAGCCCTGGGCAGTGGTCATCCATGCCGTCGCGCACGGGGTATAGTATGTAGGGCCCTGCCACCCTGCGCAGTTTTCCGGGGGTTTAGGGCGTTCAACCACCCCCCCACCCTGATGGTGACAGAGCCTTGTTCGATCCAGGTGGCTTGGTCGCGGTCGATGTCGTGGTGTAGGGCCCTCCTGATGGTGCCCCACGTTCTGCTGTGGGTGGTGTCATCTGGGGTGGGGCATCTCGTGTCGATGAGAGGCATCGTGGCGTTTACGAGAGCGGAGTTGATGATGTTGGGGGCGGACGGGTTGGCGTGGGCAGCGGTGGCGCTGCTCCCCACGGGTTTGATGCCTTGACGGGGCACTCGCCTCCCACGGAGGGGTTGGTGCCAGGACGGGTCCGGGTGCCAGATGGGGGCTGGCAGGTCCACGTATGGTGCCCAGGTGTACACCGTGTACGCTGTGCCTTCGGTGTCGGCCAGCAGTCTGTACGTGGACTTCCGTGCTTCGCCGTAGGTGACGAGCATATTTGAGGTGGGGACGGCGTAGTTGAGGTGCGTGTGCGCCAGGGCGTGTGTGATTTGCACTTCCGTGCCTTCCCTATTTTTCCCATGGTCTTCTGGTATGAAGTGTACCATCCACGGGCTGTGGGGCTGGAGGTTACCAGCTTTGTCGCGTATCGGTGGGTGTATTTTGCGCCCTGCCTGCCGTGCTTTGTTGGCGTTGTGGTGGGCGCGTTGCTCGACGAGGACGTTCGGCGTCCAGTCCTGCGGGGCACCCTCCCTGTGCGCCATGGCTTGGGCCGCCTTGGCGAGTGCCGTGACGGTGGGCGGCAGTGGGGGCTCGGCGACCTGGGGCAGCATGCCGGTGTCTGTTGGGAAGTTCCAGTATATTGTGAACATCCCTGGCTGGTGGGCGTTGTGGGTGTCCGGGAGGGTCACAGAGAGCGCCTCCTTGATCTGGGTTACCGCCTCTGGGTGTATGGTGGTGGGGTAGTGCCAGAGGGTGTGCTTGGTGGGGTCCCCGTGTGTACGGGCGGCACATCCTGCTGATTCCATGGCCTTTGGTGTGAGGGTGTCGTCGAGGGCGACATCGCTGAGGCAGTTGACTTCAGCGCCCCACCTTGTCTGCCATTCCGTCAGCGGGAGGTCGCTCTCGGTGTAGTCCAGGGTATAGTGGATAGCCGTCCACTTCGGGTCGGGGTTGACTGCAATCTCGCTGCCCTCTGTTGCGTTCATGCAGACAGCTTGTGTCGGTCTCGCCTGGGGTGTTTGGTCGTCGTCTCCCAGGGCTGTGCCTTCAATGGCGGCCGTGCCCTGGGTGGTTATAAGGAGTGCATGGCCTGTGTTAGGTGTACTTGGTGTTCTGTGAGGAGGCGCATGACTTCCATCGTTGTTACTCATGGGAGCATTTTCTTCAAATCGATGGTGCCCGTCGGTAGTCGCAATGTAGTTGCTATGCCGCTTGTGTGGTTCCCCCCTCGGGGTAGTTGGTAGTTGTCTTGGATGTGACGCGAGGTGAGGGCTTGTGGAGTTGTTGGACGGTCGTGATGGCGTTCGGGGGCTCGGTCTATTTGTGGGCTGGTGGGCTGTGCCCTTTTTGCGGGGGTTCGTGTTCGTGTTGCGGGGGCGTTTGGGGTTTTGTTGGGCTGGGAGGTATGTGTGGCCGCCGTATCGGTTGTGGCACTGTTGACCGACGGCTGGTGATGCTGTGCGCCCCGCTGGTTGCATCTTCGTGCAGGTAGAGGTCCAGCGCTGGTGATTAAACAGGGTACCACTCGCGTGGGTCATCGTGCGGGGTGTGGAGGTGGATGCTTTGCTGAGTGGACCAGCTGTGGTAGCCTAGGATGGCGTTCGTGATGGCGGGGTCTTTGTTGTCCCCAAACGGGTGGTTGGGCCTTGAGCAGTCTTCGATTGTGGTGCGAACGGTCGTAGCCAGTGCCCCGATGCCTCTGTCTGGCACTTCGTCGTCCCATGTTGTACAGGACGTGGTATCCGTTTGGCCTGTGTGTCCCTCCAGGACCTCCGTTTCGTACTTGGTCCAGTCTTGTAGCATGAGTTCCACGTACGCAGCTGCCGTGTACGGTTGGATACTGTGCTCCGCTAGGGTGCGGGCATGGGCCAGCTGCTTGTACAGGGTCCAGTGTCGGGGGGCTGGTCTCGGTGGGGGGGTCGCGGCTGGCTCGGGCCTGGGCTTCTTAGTCTCGGTTGCCCTGTGTCCGTGTTGGGTGGCGTGCACCAGGATGTATTCGTCATCTTCTCTCTCGGGTGTACATTCTAGGTGGGTTTCACCCGTGGACGCGTTGGTCGGTCGGCATGTCGCAGTGCGTGCGTAGGGGGGGCCCGTTTGGTCATGCAGGACGATGCTGTGGCCCCGCGTCCAACTCTGCAGGGTCAGGACGAGAGCCGCCGCTGTTTCCTCGAGAGTTGTTGGCGGCGGGGCGTCGAATTCTTGGATGAAGGTCAGGGCCTCCTGCGCGCGCGGCGCTCCTGCGAGGTTCGTCCAGGCTCCAGTTTTGGTTTCCCGTCCCTGCACCACCACTCCTTCCGGCGATTATTGCTGGGTGTTTTGCATGTCCCTTCACAGTTCCTGGATGTACGCCCCTGGGTCTCGGTTTTCTCATGTTCCCGTTATCCGTTGGTCCGTTTCGTTGAGTGCCCGGTACAGGCTCCATGTGGGTCCTTGGTGCGCGACGGCCGCCACCTGCAGTACGCGTTGGATGCTGTCCTGCAGTGGATCGTTGTCTAGGTCCATGGGGTCGTGGTTCGCTGAGACGTCGTGGCCACTGGGCAGTGATTCCAGGGGTGGGTTAGGGGCTTCGGGAGGGATGGATACGTGGGAGTGGGTTTCCATCGCGGTGTCGGATGTTCCACTTGAAACAGATAGTAGTGCTTGGTGTGTGTGGTCCTCTGGTGCGCTTGGCTGCGTTGTTTCCTTGACCAACGGCACCTCTTGTGTTTCTGGCCTCAGGGCGTCGTCCCGGTCGCCGTGGTGTTGTGCCTCGTGTTGAGGTGTGTGACAGTGGCCCGCGTTTCGGGCGCTGTACTCCGTGCCGTCGTGGCTCGGGTTACGCCGACACGGTGTGGTGTTTTTGGTTCGCTTTGTGGTTCGGTCGCTGTAGTCAGTGTGTTGTGACAGGGTGTGGTCGTGTTGCGGGTCCAACGGTCGCTGTGCTCTCTGTCTTCCGGTTTCTCTTTGCCCGTGGGGCCCGGTCGTGCTGGCCGTCTCGGGGCAGCGGTTGGCGTGCCCTTGGGTCGCTGCGTGGGTCTGTCGGGTTCATTTTCGTTGTGCGCTGTACACTGTGGGTGTAGGGCGGGGGTTATATGTGCCTGGTGCCTGCCCCCGGCCTCCATCGCTGGGTCTGTTGAGGTCGTTGCTGTCGCGCCGCGGCATGTGGCTGTAGTCCGTGTTTTGGCTATACTCCGTGCGGTGCAGGCCTGGGGTACACTGGCGTGTCATGTTGCTTCCGGTTCGGTGTGTGTTGCGGGCGCTGTAGTCTGTACGTTGTGATGGGTTTGGTCGGGTCGCGACTCCAGTTGTCGTCATGTCGTTCCCTCCCCCGTCGTCTCCCCCCCTCTGGCCCCGGTTGTGTTGGCAGTGCAGGCGTAATGGCCCATGCGCCACTTGGTGGTTGGATCCTGGTGCGCGCTGTATACCATCTGGGTGGGGCTTGGGGAGAGCGCGCCTGGTGCGTGTTCCCGGCTTCTGGGGCTGCCGAGGTCATCGGGGTCGGCCAGACGCCTGTTGTCCAAGTGCTAGGCGTTGCGGGTTCCCCCCGGGCGTCGTCCTCCTGGTGCTCCTGCTCAATCATGTCCTGTGTTTGTGTTGCCCGTGTGGTCTTTCTTGCGTGCAATGTACTTGGGCGTGGAGGTACCGCCTGTGCGTGCACCTCATACTGCGTGTTATCACATGCGCGTGTGCACCATATACGGGGCTGGCAGGTGGCGTACCTCTTGCCCTTGGCTTCGGCGTCTCCTGGGTTCTCCTCGCCCGCTGTAGTCCACTGCACAAACTGCGCTCTTTATGCCAGGCTTCTGAACCGGTCAGCGTTAGCCATGTGAAAGAGCCGGGGCACACAGGGTAGGCTCAGGTGGTGCGTTGCGTTGTGTCATGTCGTGGCGGGTTGCGGCACCTTGTTTTTGGAGAATGTTCCGGTTGGTGACGTGGTGCGGCGTCGTGTAGCCGCGTCGTCGTGTTGTGTTGCGTAGGATGGTGTTTGCTCGTGACGCGTCGCGTGGTTATGTCGTTGCGTCGTGTGGCAGCGTGTTCTGTGTCGTGTCGTGTGGCGTTGGGTGGTGTCGTGTTGTACCGGACGTTGGCTTTGCCATGTCGCATCGTCTGTTGTCTTGTGGTGGTTGGTTGTGTGGTGTAGTACTGCGTCGTGTTACGTGGTGTTGTGTAGTTTTCGTTGGGTTGTGGTGTTTCTTGTTGTGTAACGTTGTTGTGTATCGCTGGTTTTTGTCGCGTGCCGCCTTGGGGCATGTTGTGTAGCCGTTGTGTTGTTTGGTGTGTTGTGGCACGCTGCGTCGTGTTGCGTTGTGCCGTGGTGGTGGTATGTGGTTGCGTCAGGTTGCGGTTTGCTGTGGTGTTTACGTTGTGCGGCGTGGTGTGGCGTGGCAGTGCGTCGTGGTGTGTCGTGTTTCGTGATGGTACTTGGTGGGTTCCACGAGTTACGTCAATTGTCGTGTTGCCGTGTTGTGCGATGTTTCCTTGTGTGCTTGTGTTGTGTCGCGCGTTTCGTGGTGCTGCTTTGTGTCGTGGTGTCCAGCTTTGTGTGTTGCGTTGGCGTTGGTTTGGTGTTGGGTTATGTCTTGTTGTGTTGTGTGGTGCCGTGTCATGTGGTGTGGTGGCGTGTCTTGTGGCGTTCAGTTGTGGTGCATTGCCTTGTGGTTTGTTGCGCTGTGTTGTATTGTTGTTGTCGATTGTGGTGGGTTTTGATGGGTTTTCGTTCTGCAGCGTTGTTTTGTGGCATTTTTTGTCGCCATTTTCGTTGTTGTGTGGCTTCTTAATGGCGTGTTGTTTTGTTGGTACGTTAGTTGCGCGTAATTGTTGCGTTCTGTGGCGCTGTGTTATGTGTTGTTGTCTTCTATGGTGATGTCGTATGGCTCTTGTATTGTGTCGTGGCGTTACGCGTGTTGTGTTGTCGTGTTGTGTCGTGGTGCTTTGGGTTGTATGTTGGTGTCTGGCGTTGGGTATTGTCACGCGGTGTTGCATGTTGGTGCTTGGCAGTTTATTGCATTATGTAGCATGTTGTGTTGCGTCATGGTGTATCGTTGTTTAGTTGTTTGTTTTCGGGTAGTGTATCTTGTTGGCGGGCGTTTTTTTTTAGTTGTGTCTTGGCGTTGCGTGGCGTTGTGTAATAGGTATGTTGGTTGCGGTCCATGGTTGTGTCATGTAGTGCCGTCGTGTTGTGGTTTGTTGTGTGGCTCTCCCGTTGTGTAGTGGTGGTGCGCTCGTTGCGGTGTTCTGTTGCGTCGTGTTGTGTTGTTTTGAGTGGTGTTGTGCGGCGTTTGGGTGTGTGTTGTGTCTTGGCACGCGGTTTTTTGCGTTGTTGTGTGGTGTTGCATGGTTGCTTGTTCTGTCGTGGTGTGTTCGTGACACATACTGTTGTGCCATGTCTCGTTGCCGTGTGTTGCTTAGCAGCTTGTTGTTTCGTTGGCTCTTCGCCATGTTCGGTGTTCGCTCCGCCTCGTGGTGCCGTTCATTTCGGTTTGCTCCGCGGGCAAGGTAGGTACCATGTGGTATGAATAGACAAGGGCATGGGGATGAGGGGTTTCATCGGTATTTAGCGCGCGATGCTTTATGCTTGGTGACTCCACTCTTTGGTTTTGGCGGCGTTCAAGAGTAAGCGACTTTACGTGTGGTTGTTTGGTGCTTGCTTGCCATGTATGTCCTCGCCTTGCCCGTAGTGTAGTCTTGAGTTCGTCCCTTTGTCTTTCACCGCGTTGGTCTCGTGCCACTTTGACGTCGTGCTTGTTGGGGCATGGCATTCTCTTGGCGGCTCCATACCTCGCCGCGTCGGAACATACTTTTGTTTTCTTTGACGTTGTTCGTCTTGTTCACGCTCCTTTGGACTAGTCCTACGACATGCATTTTGCTATTTGTTTTTCGGGCATGCACGGGATTCACTGTCTTGTCTGGTTCTCCTCTCTGTTCTCGCTGAGGTCTGGATGTGTGGATTTTTCTGGTGACCCCGCCAAACAGCGGCTCAAAAATTCATGGCGGGGATTGGAGGTCAGTAAAAACGATTTCTGTGTTTATTTTTTCTTTTGGTGTGTCTTTCCCTTTGTTCTCATTTATTCTTTCCACGCTGTCCAGCGACACGCACGCAACATTCGACCAATGCCGACGCGGCTTCTGATGCTACAAGGGTGTAACCTGGAGGAGCAGAGTTGAATGTCTGGGAAGTCTCGGCCTGGAACTCTTGGCGGTCATCTAAGTCGGATGCTGCGAGGTCAGCAAGCTCTTGGAACAGGTTGGTAGTAGAAAAGGGCGAATTACATGTCGGGCCATCTGTGCTAGATGCACAAGAAAATCCTGGAGAGGCGCGGCTACTGCGGCGTCAAAGGGCAGCTGACCCGGGCGGTCTTGGTGAACCTTCCACTATCAGAGGAGGGCAGATTGTGATCTCTGTAGCGTATACGAGCCTGGGGGCGGTGCACAGCTGTGCAGAGTGGCAAACTGGTCTGCCAAGCGCGTGACTATTGGTATGCCAGGTGCCGCACTGCAGGTAGGCGACGGTAGGCGGGGCTCAGGCTCAGGATGTTGAGGACTGTGGGCCTCACCGCTAGGCAGACAGTAAGGGGACTGGGCAAAATTGACATTAGGTTGACTGACGTTCGCCACAGGTTGTCACGTTGTGTGGGAGAACGTACCCGGAACGTCGTACGCGGCAGCGTTCTCTGGTTAGTATAATGACACGGGATGCAGGCTTGCAGGCAAGGTGGCGAGCAAGTAGGCATTCTAGTACGCGTGAGTCTGGTACGCCTCGGCGGAGCTGTCGGCACACGGACATCGCTGCTCTACTAAAGGATCGTCTTGGTAGTCACTGGCGGTGTTCTGAGTGGTGTCGGTTCGCGGCCCGTAAGCAGTCCAGGGGGACGTTGAACAGGGCTGCTCTACAGGATCGCCTGGGTAGTAACTGGCGGTGCTCTGATTGGCGTTGGTCCACGTCCCGTAAGCAGGGCAAGGGGACGGTGAACGCCAATCCCGACGAGCGCCATTAGCGTAGCTCGGAGAGGCCTGAAGGGGAATGCGTCGGAAGAGATGCGAATTTGCGTCTAATTAATGTAGCTTCATTTGCTGGGCTTGAGGTGCGTAGCATATAAGAGCAGGGCTTGCAATATGTCGCTGTCGGTAAGGCTGGCGAAGCGCGACGGCGACATCCTGGATCTTGGTCTTGGGGCTGATCACTTCATGGTGGCCATCATTTCACAGGGTAGAAACCCAGGGAAAAGCCCATGTGAAAGTCCCGCTGCTGGCTTTTCAATTGTTACATATTGAGGCTCAGTAGGATCCGCCCGCGGGTTTTTAGATTTGTTCTTATGGAAGCTTGCATCCGTGTGCGCCTGAAGCCTTTCAAAGATCGGCATTACAAGCAGCATGCTTGTTCTTTTAGGGAATACCTCCATGGACAAGGATGCTGAGTAGAGCTACAAAGAGTATACTGACTCAAAGACGCAGTTCCTTTTCGAGAAGTGCCGAGAGGAAGAATGCAACCAACGTGTAGAGCATAGGGAAGGAAGTGTGTTAGCCAGCCTCCATAGGTGCAATTTTGTTTGTGACCCGAATGTAAACATGTTAACAGTGGGGTTGTTAAAAGAAGCAATTAGGAAGATCAAGGCATCCTCAACCTGGCAGTATGCAGCACTGCGTTTGGGAGGGAACCGGCCTCACCTTTTGGACCACGACAAGGCCGTCCTCCCGGCATATGAGGCCCAGGATTGATCATTTGTATGGGAGCCACCATGATGATCATATGCAGAGACGTCCAATGCTTTGGTGTTGCCTTTTTGCATTGCTACGTTCGTGTAGGGTAGAGGTACGCACCATCATTTCACAGGGTAGAAACCCAGGGAAAAGCCCATGTGCAAGTCCCGCTGCTGGCTTTCCAATTGTTACATATTGAGGCTCAGTAGGATCCGCGCGCGGGTTTTTAGATTTATTCTTATGGAAGCTTGCATCCGTGTGCGCCTGAAGCATTTCAAAGATCGGCATTACAAGCAGCATGCTTGTTCTTTTAGGGAGTATGACCATGGGCGAGGATGCTGCGTAGAGCTACAAAGAGTGTACTGACTCGAAGACGCAGTTCCTTTTCGAGAAGCACCGAGAGGAAGAATGCAAACAACGTGTAGAGCATAGGGAAGGAAGTGTGTTAGCCAGCCTCCACACGTGCAATTTTGTTTGTGACCCGAATGTAAACACGTTAACAGTGGGGATGTTAAAAGAAGCAACAAGGAAGAGCAAGGCATCCTCAACCTGGCAGTATGCAGCACTGTGTTTAGAGGGGAACCGGCCTCACCTTTTGGACCCCGTCAAGGCCGTCCTCCCGGCAAATGAGGCCCAGGATTGATCATTTGTATGGGAGCCACCATGTTGATCATATGCAGAGATGTCCCATGCTTTGGTGTTGCCCTTTTTGCATTGCTACATTTGTGTAGGGTAGAGGTACGCACCTGTCTGAGATTGCAGGAGCAGACTAGGAGGGAGAGCTGGAGGAGCACCGGGGAGGCCAAATTTGAACCGTGGATATCCCCGCCACCGAGCGGACACGAGAATTCTATGGCCAAGGGGACCCGGCATGCGAAGTGTTGGCGGGAAAATTTTTGTCTAGCTCTTTTGATGAGCCTTCACATTCGAGCACCTCGGCGGCAGAGGTTGGAGAAAGTGACTGTAGTAACTTAGGGGAATGGCTATGTAGCACTATCGCTTAGGACTATGCGTAGGGCTAAAGGATCTGCCGACGTTGCACACGCGCATTGACCGTCAAATTTCGACAGAGCTGAAAACCCTTTATTTTTCTCGGCATACATTTTCTAAAAGGAGGAGACATGCCCTCTACTGTGCTCCATTGCACGTTGCATCTCTCAAACGGTCCTTTGCTGATTATCATTTCAAGATTTCTCATCCCTTAAAAAATCTCTTGCAAGCAGATCTTGACTGCATCGTTCGACTGGGTGCACCCGGAGGTGGGGTCTGGTCTCAAACCCTCCGCCCAACCCCATGCTGTGCCTCCACCCACAGACAACTCCCCTGAATGGAAGGCATCTCCTGGCTTTGCAAAGGAGGAGTTCCTCCTCGAAGGAGTATTGAACACCGACGCTTCAACCCCCACGAAGGCGTGGCGGAAAAAACGCGACAGTTTGGGCTTGCAACCGTTTTCAATGGCACCCTTATCTTTTATCATTTCATTGCCACTTCTTGCATGAATCTCCTAGTGTTTTTGAGAGAAAAATGAGGTCCAGTTCGTGCCTGCACATGATGGTACGTCGCGTATTAGAATGAACACAAAGAAGGAGAACAAGACAAAAATAAAACTTGGGAGGACGAAATGGAAAGGGAAATTCACATTTCACCCAGTGCTTCCTTCGGTATGCAAATGCACGCAACAACACTTGGCTGGGACACAAAGCAAAACACAAGCATGTTGCGTTCTATCCATTGTCCGCTCACCAAAGAATCCTGGATCCGACGATGGCTCGGCGGACAAAGGCATGGGTAGTCAGATTGAGGAGTCCGTCCGAGGTAACCAATAATAAGCGCGTATGTTCACATGTCATTATGTAGATACATGATACGCGTGACGTTGCATTCATGTTCTCTTTGGATCCTTTTCCCATTCTCAAAGTGACCATGGCGCAAAGGCGTATGGCACAAAAGAGGAGCCGCAGGCCACGGCCGAGCGTGCGCGGTGAGGACCAAGTGAAGGTATGTTGTTGTGGTCACTTCTCTTTGCTCTTTCGCACTTCGTGCATCTTGTGTACCCCGCTTTCATCCCTTGTCTACTCTAGCTGACGCCAGACGACAGGCAGAGGAAGCACAGAAAGGGGAATCAGCAAAGAAACCGTCGCAAGGTATTCCGTTCCCAGGGGAGAGCCTGCATGGATTGGTACGCCCGTACCCGACCTATGACCATTAAGTAGTTAGTGGCGTACTTCCTCTAACTACTTGTGACCATAGTAGGACATGAGAGTGAAGCACGCGCCCCGTTGCAACCATCCCATACCCTAACTATAACCCTTTGGTAGGGAGGTACCCATTTGCCCTAGCCCGTTCTCTTTTTTGGGCCTCATGACAGTGGTGCGCGCACCCCCTTGCAACCATACCATACCCTAACTTTACCCTGTCAGTAGTGATGTACCCATCTGCCTTACTCAGTTGTGATTTTAGGGCGTCATGAGGGTGATGTGCGCACCCCGTCACAATGGTCCCACCGGCCTCCCACATGTCCTTCTGGTACGCCTAGTCGACAACATCGTACAAGTTCAAGACATCAATCCTCAATGGCGGGATCTTGCGTGATGAAGCATGGGTGACACGCTCCCGCAAAAAAGAGAGATGTTGTGTGACCACGTTGAACACTTGATTAATAGCAGGGACGGGTATATTATCTGTTCGTATTACGCATATACACAGTCTGCTCTCACAAACCCTCGCCACCCTAGTTCTTTTAAGGGTCCCGTTGCGCATTTTGGCAACCCTCAGGGGTCGAATTTTATGGGCACCTTTTATGCGCCCCAGGTTGTGGTGCGGGAATTTTCAACTCTGGAGGATTCGAAGAAGAAGTTTAAAGCAGTCTGGTCCGGCACCAGGAGAGATGCTGCCTCACGTTGCCGTATGCAACACCCTAGCACGGGCGGCACGGACCACAACAGCCCTTCTATAACAACGATGACCCGAGGCTGGTGGCAGTGAGAGAGTGTCTCGACCAGTGCACCAAAGAGCACCTCCACTACTGTTGCCGAGAGCAAGGACCCATGAACCGGCCCGAATGGCGCCAGGCCCTCGGCCACCTGTTCCACACCACCGGCAGCCTGAACCCCCGCCTGCGGCTCATTCACCCGACCAGGGCCAAGCAGGACGCCCACACAGGCTCGCGGGTGACAGCGGATGTTCTGCACCTCCATGTTGGCGGCTACCGCCGCAAGGGCAACACGTCCCTGCCTACCCGCTGAGTAGCATACCACCCGCCAGCAGCCCTCATGTAGATTCTTCAGGACCCCCCTGTAGACGGCGAACACCGGGCGCTCAACGTGGATCTGGTGTGGATGAAATTCCTTCACCCGCGGCCGGACATGCCATTGCTGGCCGGGCTGGTGACGAAGGACAACGAGTGCGCCCGCGCGGCGGAGCAAGCAAAGCTCTCAAACCAGTGGGTGCTTTTACCAGTGGGAGCAGGCCAGCCCAGGCCCCGGGGCTCTCCGCAATGCTACGCTGCTTCTGACCACAGAGGGGCCCCATGACCTAGACAGGGCTCTACGGGCACTGGAGGACCAGCGGGAGGACGCAGGACACCTGGTGGCCCACCAGCGAAGGGGCCGAGCTTGGCTCTGGGAACACTTAACGGCGCTCCGGTCCTGAGGAAGCACCATTGCTGGAGCTGAGGTCCAATTCCGCGACCACCTGGTGATCCACCCAGACTGCACGATGGCCCTGGGCGTAGACCAGCTGACCCCCACCGAGCCCGATATCAGGTGGCACTCCACGTCCCTCAACGCGGGGAGGCTCGTCCCCAAGGGATACTGCTAAATCCCAGAGGCCCCGGGCCTAATGTCCTCCAACGCGTCAGCGGGCGGGTCCTGCAAAAACGCCACCGCAGTAGTCCTGGCAGCCGATCTCACCTGCACCTGGGCGGAAGCCATCCCGGGCACAGTACCCGACAGGGAGGGACTGGCCGCCTCCCTCCCCCTGCAGTACCACATCCAAGGACAATGGGTCCACACCATGGACGCTGAAATCATACCCCACCTCCTGTGACGTGCGGACGACGAGAAGACCACAGGGGTCACCGAGGCGGCGGCAAAGGCGGTCAACCAGCTGTCCCTTCTATGGCTCAGGAACAGGCTGAGCGTGCGCGGACAGCATGGAGAGCACCATTTCTGCTCTGCCCGCCCCTGTTCCAACCACAGCGACATGCTACTGCGCAGGGCGGACTGAACGGCGTTCCAGGACACCGTCCTGCAGACGAAACCGCCAGTCCCAACTCCTTATCGTCGGCGACCACAGCCACCTCCAGCTGCTGTCACCCATCAAGTGGACCCTCCATGACGTGACTCAGTCGTAGCCATGCTAGGACCCACCGGGGACACACGCCCCTGGGCACGGCCCACACCTCGGCCTACGTCCACGCTCGGGACCTCACCGCGGCAGCTGGTAACCACCGGGCTCTGCGGGCCAGTGACGGCCACATACCGGTGTAACGCAGACTCGGCGACCAAAAGGAGAGGCTCTCCCCAAACCCTGCCTCGTCTCCCGGAGGAAGGGAGGAGATTCCGGTACACATGCACGGGGGCTACATTCAGTCCCGACTGCTGTGGCCGCACTACAACCAGGAGGTACAAGAGGCGGCACCACACCTCCCGGCCGGGAACAAGGAGCATTGGCCTTCCGCCCAATTGCCCGCCGTCGGGGCGGGATGGACGGAGGTTTTCCTGGTCCCAGCTGGTACCTGACGCTGCGGAGGCGCAGCTGCGCACAATCACGCGCTACAACCCGCCAGGAGAAACCTCCGTGGACGTGTTCGTCCAGCACATGCTCCAGTCCCAGGACTCTGCTCGGGAGCTGCCCAACCACCAGCAGGAACTGCTGAGCCGCGCGCCTTACAGCGCAGCGGGCTCGGTGCACTGGTGGCTCGCAGCGGCAGAGGGAGACTTATCTCCCCCTCCCCTTCGCCTGGGCAGGAACTTCTAGGCCTCTCACCGCCTGGTGAATGACACGCTGGAGTTCCCCGCCGAAGAGGATCCCCACCTCTATCAGGACCTGCCATAAGGTTTCTCCAGGTACCTCCAGAGCACACTGTTTTCACCATTGATTCCTTGACGCAACTGATTCACCGCATCAGAAGCGCACATCACAGGTGCAGAATGGGCGCATGAGTGGAGCGGGTGGTGCGTGGCAACATGCCCCCCGGATACACCAGCGGAGTACTACGGCGCTTTCCCACTCCACAGGTGGAGACTGCACACCCGGCCGCAACCCACGATGATCCGCAGGGCAGGTCTGAGTGCCCATGGGACACAGAAACCATGGAGTGGCTGCGTGCGGCCCAGGAACGGCATGCGGTATGGCGGGGTCACGGATTCTCGCTCCTGAAGAAGCCGGTCCCCGCCCCCACGGCTCGTGCTGCATGCGGCCAATCATACTACAGGCCACCGATATAGGTGAGTGGGAACGGGACGCAGCCAAGAATTCCTGCCTCCGCCCCGGCGGGGAGGGTGTCCGGCTAACAGTGGCTCACTTTTAGAAGGGGGGGCCAGCGTACGATGACCCCCTGTCCTGCCTGGGTGGCCTCCAGGGGCCCCTCCTCCTCAAGTTCCCCTCCGCCCTCACCACCGGGCTACGCCGCGAGCTGGACGGCAACCCAGAAGTGAGGGTGGGCTGGGAGGCAGTTGACAACAACAAGCTGCTAGCCCTCCTCCAGCCGACTGGTGCCGGTGGGCACCAGTGGGACACCTTCATGCCCCGATTTGACGGCCAACACACCTATGCGGCGGCCATCCCGGAACACCCCCGCCCGGAGTGGGACGACCTCAGTGCCGCAATCCAAGACCATCGGGTGATCCCCAGCAACGCGTGGCAGATAGTTGGGGAGAAGTTGCTCGGCAGGGAACATCGGCGCCACGTTCGCCTCCGCCTACTGGAGCTCCGCCATCTCCTCTGTCAGCGCTGGGATGATCTCTGGCTCAGCTGACTTGAAGCCTGCTCCTTGGCCTTCCATCTCCAACACACCTGCCACCTCTGCAGGGCTCACGACACGGTTTTCTCCACCATGCTGGCGGGCACCCTCAGGTGCACGCAGTGCTCCAAAGTGGCCGCGTGCCCCTGGCCAGGACTGCCCCCGGGCCCGCATCGGCGCACGGAGGAGGAGGCACTACTGCGACGCATAGAAAGTGCATGGACTCCCTCGCACAGCGATGCGCGCCACGCAGGTGCTTCCCGCCTGTGTATCCAAATGAACCACCCAGCCCCGCGCACTGTAGAACTAGCACCAAGATGCTCCATCGACAGGGGACCAGGCGCACGCATACACGGACCCGCCGGGGTGCGCAAGAGACAGCCGTGCGGAGCCTGGTGTCATTCTGGTGGCGGAGGACAACGCGGCGCATGCTGCCCCTCCGCCGGACCCATCGGGCAGCATGGGGACCTTCCTCAATGGTGCTGCCATCCCAGCCCTCGGCTCGCTGAAGGTGGCAGGCGCCCCCACACTGCTCCCGGGAATGCTCTGGGTCGTGAAGCCTATGCGTTCACAGCTCGTGGCACCCAAGGCAGCCCCCTATGCTATCTGGAAACAGTGGCACACCTACAACTGGACAGGCTGGCCCCTGTCAATGGGCGAAGCGCTACGGCTGACAGGCAAGAAGTTGGCCACCTCCCTCGGCAGCAGCGCCCCGGCCCTCCTGCATCCGCTGAGGGCACTTTATTCGGTGGATGAGGCCCCATTCCTGAACCAGGCAGGGGCCAGGTCCCCGAGGGGAGTGTCCGAGCTGAATGCTGCAGTCCACTTCCTACATCCATCAGAGCAGGACCGGGAGGTGAGAGAAGATACGATATTTGCGGAGGGCGCATGCAAGGCGTTCCCCGCCCGACAATCCTGGTGTAAGACGGAACAACACCCACCCCTCCGCACGCCGTTGTGTGCGACACCTTCATCCGCGAACCGGCCTGGTGGGCCGCCCTCCCGCTGGCCACCCACATGCCGTGCAGCTGCGCCCACCCTCTTCTATTCCCCCCCCCTGTCGGGGACGAGGGGCACCAGCCACAGGTGCCAAGCCCTCAGGCAGGAGCAGCCGGGCATTCCCCTGCTCCTCCTTGTGGTCTCAACGTGTGAGGAACCCGAGCAGCTCCGAGGGGCTACCCCAGCTCACCTCTACGGGCCACCGTATGGGGCGGCACCAGTACCCCGATCCCCAACCCTGGCGACCGAAGCTCAGGACCAGGTACACACCTTCCGGTGGAGCCCGCAGGTCATCGGCATGTACAGAGTCCACTTGGTGCAACTCCCGCCAGCAACCTGTCACAACCTCCGCGGGCCCAGCGTCCTGAACCCCCCCACGGCTCGGAACTCCGGCGCACTGCATTGGCGAAGCGGCTCAGGCGCATCCTGACCCAATGCCGATGGACCGCAAATGTCCCGTGAGCAGCCGGGCTGGCGACCAAGACCTGTCCCCCCACCCCAGGCACCGCACAGCACCGTTCACGGCATACCACCAGCCCGCCGGTGAGTGGGAGGGACTGCGCAAAGCAGACGGCCTGGCAATACGCGCCAGGCAGACTACATGTGCCTGACAGCATTGCGAAGATGTTGGACTCCAATGGCTCCCTCAGCGGGACAACCGCCTCAACCGCAGGTCCCGCTTCCGCTTCCCCGTCTGCCGGGTGTGCGAGGGGGAAACCCCCGCAGGACAGGAGGAGCGGCGCCTGGCGAAGGCCGCGGCACCGGCCCATCCAGCGGCCGAGAAGCCTCAGATACCCCCGCGCGACCTCAAGCTGCCGGCCCCCGAGGGGGCACCAGCCAGGGCCGCTGCCCCGGCCACCAAGGCCGCAGCCCCCGCGGCCCCAGAAAGCACATGGGCCCTTGACCCCGCAGGCCACAGACCCTTCGCCGGCCTAGCCGCGAGGAGCTGCTGCAGTCGGGAAGTAGAGCAGACAGGGTGCCCAGTACCGCGCCCAGGCGCAGGGCAGCAACACCCGGCCCGCGCCCCGGGCCCACTTCCCTGAAGGGTGGCAACGGGATGCCACGGGGACCGTCAGGATGCCACAGCTGCAGCAATGGCTCCTCCAGCAAGTCCATGCAGGGCCCGAGAAGGGGAAGAGGGGTGTGAGGTTTGAGGTTTGTGGTTGTGGGTACTGGACGCCATTCGACCCCGGGGGGCCACCTGTTCGGGCCAGGTGATATCCTCCCCACCAGGGCCTAGTCGGGGGCCCTTCATGACACACTTCCTGCCTGGTGGCGTAGTCCCCCGGGTTCATGTAGCTCGGAGCCCTGTGCGTCCCCGGCTTTCTTCTTTCGCCACTTCCCGTTCGGTGTGTTACTTAGCCTGTCGGCAGGCGCTTACCCACTATGTCGCCCCCCTAATGCCTCATCAACCAAGGTACCGGCGCTGCCGGGCCCGTGCTACTGGCTTGTCGCCAGTGGTACCCAGATGGGCTGGCACGGAGGCTTCCTACCCACAGGGATGGTGCCAGCTGCCCAGTGCCACTACTGCCTTGGCGGTTGCAGTGCCAAGTTGGTGTGTGTGTGTCTATAGGAGGGCGAAGATGGAGCCGCTTCTTGTCGCCCCCCCCCCTTTGCTGTCCATCTCTCGCGTCCCTCGCCCTGCTTGTGGCGGGTTGCCCCGTCCGGGTGTCCCTTGTCCTCGCCTGCTGGTACGCCATTCCATGTGGCCTGGGTGTTCTGGGAGCTCTGTCGGTAGCCCTTTTGGTGCACGCCGCCTGTCCGTTGTGTGTTCGTGCGCTCCCACCCCGCGGTGTTAGCGTCTCCCCCCCCCCCCGCCTTTTGGCACGCGCCCTGCACGAGGGCCCCTAGCAGGACGCTGGTAGGGCCGTTGCTGGAGGTTCGTGCCCCTCCGCGTTTCCTGCTCGGGTCCCTCGCTCTGCCTGCCCTTGGGGGTGGGGGGGGGGGCGGTCTCCGCGTCTTGCCTCCTGTTCCCCGGTAGTGATGTGGGGTGTTAGGGGTCGGGCACTCTCCTTCCTCCTACCGTCCGTCCTTCGGGCAGGCGGCCGGGGCCCGCTGCCCGTTTTCTGTCGGCGCGGGTGGTGCGCGCAAGGGGACCCGTCACCAACCCCGAAGCGCACGCTCTTGCAAGCTGGCTTTGCGCGCTGCTGGGGCGGCACAAGGGCCCCCGGGGGAGGGGACGCCTCGTGCCTCCATTAAGGGTGTTCCAGGTCGAGCATTCTCCCTCCTCCAACCGCGCGTCCTTGGGGCAGGCAGCCCGGGCCCGCTGCTGGTTTTCCGGGGACGCGGCAGGTGCGGGCATGGGGAGCCGTCACCAAATGCACAGCGCACGATCTTGGCTGTTTGCGCTGTGGGGGCGCGACAAGGGCCCCTGGAGGCGGCGCCCCCTGCCTCTGTGAGGGGTCTCTGGAATCGCGCACTCTCCCTCTCCCGACCGCCTGTCCTTTAAGCAAGCGGCCGGGGCCCGCTGCCTGTTTCCTGTTGGCACGAGGGGGTGTGGGCGGTGGGACCTGTCACCAAACCCACAGCGCACGCTCCTGCAAGCTGGCTTTGCGCGCCGTGGGGGCGGTAGGAGGGCGCCCGGGATGGGTGCACCGTGCCTCCCTGAGCGTTGTCCGGGCTCAGGTACTCTTCCTCCCCAAGCCGCCCGTCATTCAGGCAAGCAGCCGGGGCCCGCTGCCCGTTTTCCCGTGGGACGGGGGATGTGGGCGTGGAAACCCGTCACCAAGCCCACAGCGCACGCTCCTGCGAGCTGGCTTTGCGGGCTGGGGTGGGCGTCACAAGGGCGCCCAAGGGGGGAGTCCGTGCCTCAGTGAGGGACTCTCTCTCTCACAACTGCCCGTCTTGGGAGCAGGCAGCCGGGGCCCACTGCCCGTTTTCCGTGGACGCCGGGGGTGCCTGCCTGCGGACTCGCCACGAACCCCGCAGCGCGCGCTCTAGCGAGCTGGCGATGCGCGCTGTGGGGGCAGCTCAAGGTCGCACGGAGGGGGGCGCCTTGTGCCTCTGTGAGGGGTGTCCGGGGTGGGGCACTCTCCCTCCCCCGACCACCCGTCTTTTGGGTGTGCGTCCGGGGCCTGCTACCCAATGGCCGCGGGGGCGGTGTGTGGGTGTAGGGGCCCGCAGTCCCTACTTCGGGCGCCTTCTTGCGGGCGCTTCGCTCCATTCGGGGATCTTTTTTCGTTGCAACCTTCTTCCGTGCCGTGGTTTGTTGCTTGTTGCGCGCGCGGTCCGGGTTTCCGGCACCCGCTGGCGGTTGTTGTTTTGCACCTGTCCGTGTGCCTTGGCTGTGGCCGGCGGCGTGCCTCTTTGGCGCGCCTCGTGGCCCCGCGTTGGTGCACCGCGTCTCGTCCGGTCCAGTCGCTCTCCGTGCTCTGGTCGGCTTTCCCGTCGCGTTGATGCCTTCCCCTACCGCAGGCTTTCACCCCCGGATTTACTGGGCGGCTGCGCGGGGCAGGTGGAGGCCGGCCGAGAACCGGGCTCATGGTGCCCGCTGCTGGCCCCTGCCGAGGCAGGGGCGCTGCGCTCGCTTCGCGTTGTACCCGTTCGGGGCCCTGCTATGGGGCCGGCCCTGGCGGGTCTCTCCGACGTTGGTCTTCCGCTGCGTGCGCTGGGGTGGTTCTGGACCCAGTCACTCACACGCCTGGTTTCCCGTACTGTCCGTCTTTCGGCGCGGGACTGGGCTGGTGCACCGCGGCTGTTTCGTGTGGACGCCGACACCAGCGACTTTCGGGTCGGAAAACGTCACGCCCGGGCCCGGCGTGTGAGTGTGTGTGTGTGCTCTTCTTGGCCGGGTCCGACGGGCCGGCCTCCCGGGTGCGTTCTGGTGCTCTTCACCTTTGCTCTGGCTGTTTTGTCCTTCTCTTTTGCTCGACCACCTACGGGCTGGGGTTGCCCTTTGCTTGCTCACTTGTTTGCCTCTTCTCTTTTTTTTCTTCTTGTTTGTCTCCTTCTTCCCCCGTTGCTCGCGCACCTGCTGTCTCCCGCTATTTGCGCTTTCAGGTCCCGGGTGCCTTTGGGCGTGGCGCTCTGCGTTTTCTTCTGCCCGCCCCCCCGTGACCCCCCCACTTTTTTTTGTCACTTTCCCTTGCGCCCCCGTTGTCCCTGGCATTCTCTTGTTTCCCGCCTCGGGTCTCCTCGGCCTTCGCGCTGTGCAGTTTCCTTCCCCCCCCTTTTTTTGTTTGCTGCTCTCTGTCCCTGGTGTGCGCGTTGTGCCTTGTGCTGCCTGGCGTTGGCGCGCTGCGCGGGCCTTCGGTCTGGTTTTTTGTAGTGCCGTGTTGCCGTGTTCTGTGCTGCGCGTCGTTCTTTTGTGGACCGCCTTGTGTTGCTGTGCGCTGCTGCGTGCTGTGCCGTGTTAGTTGGGGCGGCCATTTGTGTTTTGTGCGGTGCTGTGCCGTACTGCTGCTACGTGATGTGCCGCGTCTTTGGTCGTGTTGTCCCGCTGCTTGTTCACGTTGTGGCTTGCTGTCTTGCCTTGGTCTGTGTTGATGTGTGCTGTGCTGAGCCCCTGGTTGCTGTGCTGTGCCGCGTTGCTTCGCATCGTGCCACGCGGCGCTGTGCTGTTGTGCGCTCGGTTGTTTCGTCTCATACCTTTTGGTGCCGCTGCTCGCTGTGTCGTGCCCTCAGGCACTGTCCGTCCCTGGGGTGTTGTGCCTCCCGGTGCTGTGTTTTGTTGTGTTTCTCTGCGCTGTGTGCACTTCGCTGCGTGTGTTTTGCCGTTCTGTGTTGGTGCGTGCTGTTGTTCGCTGCTGTGCTTTGTACTGTGTGTGTCCTGGGGCGTTGTGCTGCGTGTTCCCCGTCCTCTTCGCTCTGTGCGGTGCTGTGCTGCGCTGTGATGGTGCGCTTGCGCCGTGCTGTTTCCTTGGTCCGTGCTTTTTCTGGCGCGTGGTGCCGTGCTGTGTTGCTGTGTGCTGTTTCCTTTGGTGTTCTGAGGTGTGCTGTTGCGCTGCGCTGGTGGGTGCGTGGTGTGCTGTGCTGCTGTTCGCTGTGCCCTCTTGTCCTGCGTCCTGTCGTGTTGTGCCGCAGGGCCTCCTGTGCGGTGCTGTGATGTGCTGTGCTGGCGCGCCTGCTTCGTGCCCCCGTGCTGTGCTCTGTTGGCTCTGTTGCTGTGGGCGGTGTCCTGTAGTGCTGCCTTTGGTTTCTGTTTGTTCATTGCCGGGCCTGGTTGTCCGTTGTTGTTTCCTGGCGGTGCGTTGCGACATTGGTGTCCCTGGCTGGCCGCGTGGCCCGCCGCCCTGTTGTTGGCGGTGGTTTGTTGCGGTGCCCTCCTCCCATGCGCTGTGTCCTGTGCTGCTGTGCGTCTGTGTGGTGCAGTGCTGTTGTGCCCTGCGTCTGTCTTGCCTGGCTGCTTGTGTTTTTCTGCTGTGTCCATCTTTGAAAGCCTCTGCCAAATCTATGAAAATTTTTTTCTGTTTCCGCAAGATAAGACAAAATTATACTCAACCCAACACACACCCGAGCAGCAAGACCAGACCATGTTTGCGTCAACTTAGTTGTTGCCGGCCGTTGGTGATGGTCTGAATTTGTTGTTGGCGACTGCGTCGGGCTGTCGTCCCTTTTCTTGCTTGCAAGGGGTTGACCGCCTGTCTTCCAGGGCCACCTGCCTAAAGTGACGAAAAGGACTGAGGGGGGGCAGGAAGGAGGGGACGTAGGTGCACGGAGAAGGAAAGAAAATGAAAGGAGACCGGGCGAAGGGACGCGGCGGCAGAGAAAACGTTTTCGAGTTTTACGTGCTACTCGAAACGCGTTATTCTCCACGTATGGGGCTCAACGAACTACAAGGGGCAGGGCGTTATGCTCCATTTACCGTTACGGTGCTTACAGCCCTATTTATTTACCTATTTCAGCTAAAGGATTCCCTTGTCGTGTTTTAACGCGTTTCGCCGCGCGCTTTTCCCCCTAACCTTTTCTTTATGCTAATTAGCTGTATCTTCAGCCATTGAGAAATTTCTTTCGTCGTGTTTTCCTTCTCTTTGTATTTTATTCTCACTTGTGGTGCCAGTGCGCGCGACCCAAAAAACGTGTGTGTATTTGAGAAGGGCAGGAGGGGCCACGGGGACGATCGCCGTGTCGGTCGGTGCACACAAAAGGAAGGTGCAGGGGCAGGGCAGCGGCGCCACCAGACAGAGGGCAGGGGGGGGAAGGGAGCGGGCGCCGAGAAGGAAAAAAAAGGGTAAGGGAAAGGCAAGGGCTCAGTCGGCAGTGGGGGTAGCAAAGTACGGAGACAAGGGAGGGGGCAGGGGGGTACACAAGGGGGCCGAGGAACAGGGACAGAGAAAGGACCCCGGGGTGAAAGAGACGACACGGGACGCCACAGCAAGGGCGGGCGGGACCTGAAATGCAGAGGGAAAAGGGAGGGCAAAGGGCACCAGGCGCACGGAAAGGGAGGAGGAGACGCTTCGCAGGAGCAGGTCCAATCGGTGCAATGCATTGCTTCCTGGCACCCAGCGGATGCTAACACACTTAACCCACCACCTCCAGCCCATGTGGAACATCGGCGCATGCCTCGGAGCCCTGGTTCCTCCCCCAACCCCCCTACAACTAATTCCCCCCAGCACAGAGGCACCCTGCGCGACCCCGCCTCCTCGGCAAAGAAGCCCCGGGCAGAACCGGCTTGGGTGGCCTCCGAGCCCCCCCTCCCCCCGCTGGGGCCTAGGTATGAGATCGGGGCACCATGCTCGCGTTCCCTGGGGGCCGAGACCCCCCCAGCGGCGCTGGAGGCGCTGGTGTGGCTGAACTGGGCCACCTCCGAGTACCGGAGGAACTGTTCCTTTGACGACGTGTTCTTCCGGCGGGAGGGGGGGAATCAGGAGGCCCCCGGGGGGCTGCGTTGCCCACGAGGACCACAATAGGATACTCCGGCCCATAATTCACGCGGGGTGGCGGGACCAGGAGCCGGGATCGACCGCCTTCATGGAGAGGGTGTGGTGCTCCGCGTCACGGACAGGGACGCCTATGCGGGAATGCCCCGAGCCCTGCGTACCGCGCTCAACCACCGGCGCTACCGCTGGAGAACTCTGCCGCCGCCGCAGCCTCAGGCCCTGCAGAAACGCAGACGCAAATCACGGCAGGCCGACACGTAGGCAGCCCCCAAAGCGCAGAGTGCTCAGTGACCCCGGCCGCGCCCCTACCCCGCGAATGTATGCGCAGCCTGCGCCGGCTCACATCCATACACCAGCTGGCTACCGCGCGCCGGCGAGTCTTTGAGCGCCCCGGCACGGAGTCGAGACGGGGGAGGGTCACCGACACCTCATCCTGACCAATTACGTCGATACCCCCGCCGACACACGCCACCCCCTCCCGCGACCGCCACAAGAGACCCCATCACCGGACCCCACGCGCGACAACGACGACCACCCCCCCCAACCCACACCACCCCCCCCATCACACCCCGCACCACCAGTCGCCGCATCGGGCGAACCCTACGCCCTACACAACCCCGCAGCGGTACGGCAGCACCTCCGGGGACTCGGGGAACAGGACGTCGTGCTGTACCTCCGCACCTCCGGCACCAGCACCACCATCTGGGCGGCCACCCTGGTCCAGGCGGCCACCCTCGGGGAAGGCGTCAGAGACTTCCTCTTCGACGCCTTCCTCCACGTCGCCCGACACGAGCGCCCCCCACGCGCCACCCCAGACGGCGAGAGCCCGCCCCCCACGGGGAGCCGGATCTGGGTGCCCCCCATCGACTGGGGGCGACACCTGGTCGGACACCCCGTGCCGGAGCGGGACAGCACCCAGGGCCGCACCCGCTACCGCGAGCCCAACATGGCCCACCAACCACCTGACGCCACCCCCGACAGCACCAAAGAGTGGGAGCGGGAAACATGGCTAGCCCGGATGGCCTCCCTAAGCAACTTCCGGCACCACGTCCCGGGGGACATCCCCACTCCTGACGAGCAGCAGCCAGCCCCCTCCACGTACATGACCCTCATGTACAATCTGCACTACACCCTCTCCACCACCACCTACGACGCACCCACAGACCACTGCGTGGTACACGGCACCGACTCCCTCCTCCCCGCCGACTACACCCCCCCCCCACACAACCCAGGCCCCGACACGTACGCCAGGGGGGACGACCCGGACGACCCCCACATCTGGGGCACGTGGGAACCCGAATCCCTGGACATGCTGCTCTCCATCCGCAGCGGCTACCAGGGCCTTGGTAGGGCAATGTATTGCCTCGCCAAGTGGACCCAACGGACCTGGGGGATCCCCACGGACCGATGGGTGTGGGTGGTCACGCTGCGCCCCCAGCAGAGGGAAGCCCCCCCAAAACCGCAGGGGACCCACCCCCCCACGCCCCACCACCCCACAACTATGCCCGTACATGGTGGCAGCCCGCCTCATGGCGCTGCTATGGCCGGGCCCCCACACCCCCACCCAAAACTACCCCCACCTTACAGAGGAGGACATGCCCGGCATCCAGCGATGCTTCTTCCGGACCCTCGACTACCTCCAGCAAACACAGCCCCACGTCCTGGAGCAGATATGGCCACCCCCCGGGTAACCCACGTGCCCGCGCAGCCGAGACAACGCCGCCACGCCAGCACCAGCACGCACGGATCACCAGGGAAAACGCGCGCACACGCCCGATGCCCGAACCTGCACCCTCGTTCTCGCTACTTACAGGACCCAACATCATACGCCCGCCCCCGAGGCCCGGGACCCTCCGCCGTCTCCCGCAGCCCTCTCTTCTGCCTCCGACTCGACAACCTCCACCACCACGACCACCTCATCCACCACCACCACCACGTCCTCATCCAGCACTCCACCCCCCAGGCCGCGGGGGACACCTCCCAAACGGGCCTCCGAACCCGCCCCCACCGCGAGCAGCCCCGCCGCCGCCAAGGCCCACGCCCCGACGAAGCCCACGCCCACGACCCAGCCGAAGCCCAAGACCGCCGCCAAACGGGAACCTGCAGCCAGGCCCAAACCCAAGCCCAAACCCAACGCCACGAAGGCAGCGCGAGCCCGGCCCCCCGAGGATGTCCTCTACGACATCCAGCCCCAGCCGTCCCAGGCCCAAAGGCAGCAGCGCCCAGCGCGGCGCCCCCCCACCGTCACCGACGCCGGCGCCACCACCTTCATGGCGGAGCGCGCCGCAGCCGAAGCGCGACGCGCCTCGTCCCGCCACCTCTCAAAGCCCGCACCCCAGGCCCACGGACCGCTCCCGACCAGGCCAGAACAACGCCAGGGTGCACCAGCAGCGTCCCCGCCCCCCTACCGGCCCCCGATGACAGCCCACATGCAACGCATGCCCCACTACCGCCGCCGCCGCGAATCCCCGCCCAACCCCGAGGCGGAGACCGTACGCGCACACCCGCGGGTCCACATCCGCGTGCACCCCCACTCCCCACGCACCCCCACGGAACAGGACTACGAAGAATCCCCCAGGCCCGCCACCGCCGCCGGTCCCCACGACCCCGTCACACCCACCCACGCCCACTCCTCCGCCCAGGACCGCAGGCCCGCCCAGGAACAGTGGTGGCAGCGCTGGACCCACACGCAGCTCTGGCAGCTGCGGAAATGGGCCCGGGGAGAGCCCTTCCTCAAGGGCCTGGTCCATCGGCCCCGCAAGGGGTCGGTGGAGAACTGCCGCCTCCGGCCGGCGGGGGGCTGGATGCCGCAGGCCGCATGGGAAGCTATGCTGGCCGATGCGCTCCACCCCCTGGGAGTCCACCCCCACAACCTCCCCGCGCCCCAGGACCACCCGTATGTCCTCAGGCGCCTGTGGGACATCACCCAAAGCCCGGCCCCGCACGCACACACCCCCTCACCACCCCACAAGCGTCGGCGCACCGACACCGGCGACACCCACAGCACCCCAGGAGCCCTGCGCGCCACACAACACGACGCGCCTGACCCCCCGGCCAGCGGCGCCGCCATCTAACCCCGTTACCCAGCACACCACCACCACGGGGCGCCACGCCAGGCCCCGCCCAGAAGTCACCAAACGAACCGGACGCGGAAGGAAGCCAACGCACACAACAACGAGCACCACTACGCCCAAAGGCGCCGAACCCGGGCCCGATACCGTGGGCTCCTCTCCAGCCTCAGCACAACACACACGTCACTGACGTCACCCCTCCGCCGTGCCCCCTCCCACGCCACCGCCCCGCCCCCCCCCCCCCTCCCGCCGCACGTCCCCAGGCCGCCCAGCACCCAGCCCCACACACTGCGCCACAGCATCGCCCTAGTCCGGCTCCTCCACCATCGCGCCACTTGGCACCTCACAGTAGACCGCCGTCCTGTGGTCCCGCTCCCCCCAGCACCGCTCCCGGGGCCGCACCCGGCCCACGTCGTGTTCGCCCCCACGTCGCGGGCCGCGGACATCCGCCCGCTCCTCGCCGCCACCCCTCCCAGGCATCGCATACTGCTTGCCGCCAACCCCTCGGTCCCCAGTGAGGTCCCCATCGGGCACGCCGACGCCCTGCACGTGCGCCCGCTGCTGCCCAACCTGCACGCTGCGTACGCCCCCGGCACGCCCGTCGACCCCTCCGTGTGGGACTCCCAGTGAGGCCACCGGCCAACGGCCGGCCCGCACGCACCACCCCGCACTCGCCTCGGGCGCACGACCCCGTGGACGCCGCTACCCACACGCCCGGGCCCGCGCAACCGCCTAACCGAGCCAGAACTCAAGCACAAATCAAACCCGAGCCACACCCCGAAACCGCTAACCCTTGACTCCTAACCAAACCCGCCGAGGGAACAACGTAACCACAGCCCACACCCACAGCCCACACAGCCGCCTAACCAGCCAGCTCCAGAAGCAAAGAGACACCTCACCAAACCCACCCTGACCCAAGCCCGTGTACATCAGGACGCACGAGCCGCACCCCTGGGGCGCGACCGCCGCCACAGCACCGACGACACGCGCCAGAGGACACAACGCCATTGCACCGCCACACCAGCTGCCCGTGCCTGTGCCTGCAGTGTCCGCGCGCCCCTTTTTTTCTCTTCTTTGTTTTTCTTTGTTTTTTTTTTTTTTCAAAAAAAAAAAAAAATACAAGAAAAAAAAAAAAAAAAGAAATAAACGAAAATTAAGGGGGGAGGAAGAGGGACACAACCACCCATGGTACACGCGCACCGCACACAGCACGCACACCGGTGAACAGGAGCCCAGTGGCCCAGGGGACCGCACATGCAACACAACACACCGAGCGAGCACACCGGTGAACAGGAGCCAGCTGGCCAAGGACACCGCAGACGCACCACAGCAAACCACGCGGGCACACCGGTGAACAGGAGCCCAACGGCCCAGGACACTGCACACACGTAGGGCGGCCGAGGGACAGGAAAGAACCAATACCCCATGGGTCGGACGCACTGGGGCGACCCAGCCGACCCACCGGGCCAGTGGCAGGAGCGGTACTCCAAGGCCACTGGTCCGAGCCCGGCCAGGCTGCACCGGAGACCATGGCAAACGTCACCCGGAGCCATGGAAGCAACCAGTGACAGGCGAGCCGGTACACAGTCCAGGAGGGGGTCACCTGCCAAGCAGAGTGGCCCCGCAACTCAAGCCACAAGGGTGAGGCGGTCGTACCGTAGACAAGCGGGAGCAATACCCCTTGTGGTGAGAGATACTCCACACGGCTGGGCAGCCCCCCAGAGCTGCCGCCCAAAGGAGGGGGCATGTGGCCCTACCCATGGACACATGTGGGGACAGTCTCCCACCTGGGACACATGGACCGGGTGGCCGCGACAATGCCTTCCCAAGCACATGCGGGAGCGGCTCAAGAGGCACCTGACATAGGGCAGTGGGAGGGACAGGACGTCTACTTGGTAAGACCTTCTTCCTGCAATGTCAAAAGAGGCATCCCGAGCTCCCGAAGATACCTACCTACCTACCTATGCGCAGCCTGTGCCGGCTCACATCCATACACCAGCTGGCTACCGCGCGCCACCGAGTCTTTGAGCGCCCCGGCACGGAGTTGAGACGGGGGAGGGTCACCGACACCTCATCCTGACCAACAACCTTTGCCTGCAGCCGCCAGGTGCGAAGCTGGTCGGCTGAGTGAGTGACCCTCGAGCCTTGAGCCCATGGCCCTGACCGGTGCGCCGGTGAGCGTCTGCACAAAAAGCTGTCTGAAGTCCACCAACCAAAGCTCACAACCTCTTGCGACAGGCACCGGGGCTTTCATACCACTGCCTGGCGAGATACGAGCCCACGACCCGAGCTACGACAAGCCAGGGCACGCACCCTCTTCCACAGGCCATGACCCATCAAGATCATGCAGGTGCCTCCCCCCTCCGCCCCAGCAAGTCCCAGTCCGGGTTCGATATCGACCATGAAGACTACACCGCTCTCTGTCAATCTCGCTCCTCAGCTGGCTACCAGTGCACTTCCAAGTACCACGCCCGTGAAGACAAATTACACGTATTACGTGTCCGGAGTTAGCAGAGCACCACAAACACGAAGTCCAACGATTTCAACACTCAACTTCGAGCCAGGAGGTCCTCCTGTAGCGCAGAAGCTTTGCACTCTGCCTATGGCAGTGACCAACCAAAGGGTACGGACTATGCTGTTCAAGTATATTTTGCTGAAGGAGAAAGCTGCCAGACTATCAGTGCATTACATGGAGCGTGACGCGCTGATTGAGGTACTACTGTGTAACTGCAGGGTAGTGCCCGGCACTTGGCGTATTTGATCTTGCTGGAGCCGAGTATATTATAGTGTGTGTTTTCGTTGGACTCTTCGAGTATCTGAATTCGCGTTGGCACATTTGTAGCCCGCTGGTCAGGGGCTTCGCTTCGGTGTCACAGTATGTGCGTCTTTGCGCAATGGTGCCGGCTATATTTCGGAAAGTACAAAGGGTGTGCCTGAAGTCTGGGTGCCACACTATATACTGTACCCCCAGGGTACTTAATGCATTTTGAACGTCAAAAAATCCCTCTTTGGTGCTGCGGCATCATTTGAACTGGCGTCCATGGGATACCCTTAGGGTATCGACACTCGATACTATTTTTGATGCCTTCCGTTTATGCTGTTTTTCTGTTGCTGCAGGGTTTCGATTCAGTTTTTGTTTCAAACTACCGTCACGATCCGTAGGTTAGGACGAGGTTCAGTAGCCCCACAGGGGACACCTCAGATTGCTGGACAGACAATGAAATGAGTCGGGACAAGTGTGGAAGCCATCAGTCATGAGACATGGTCAGGGGCGGTGGAAGAAGGAACAATCTTTCCGGTTCCGGAAGTGTTCTTTTGCATAGCAGCACAATGCATTGCTGCGGTTTTCGGCCAGATTTTTATTCTCAGCAACCAGCATCAACACAGTTGTATGCTTGAGATTGAGATTGAGGGTGTAACATCCCCACAATGCACTGTGTAAAATGGTGTGTCAAATTACCCACAATGCTCTACAATGCTGGAATTAGTAGTGATTTGCGCTGGGTTGAACTCAGATCTTTTTTGATAAAATGATGTTCCGGAAGCGTGCTTCGCAGTAGGTCGCGCAGCGACATTTCAGGTCAGCAATTATGATTGAAGATTGGAAATATTCTCCAGAAAACAATCCGAACAGCGTGATTCAGTATAATTCTCTTTTACATTATACTTCATAGCAATGAACTTCAAGTCCTTTTTTTATTGTGTGTTTAGGAGGCGTGTCAGGGGATCACTTTTAATTCGCCGGCATGGGCGAGGCCCTTAAGGTCAGGCCTTTAAGGCCATGCAAGTGGAAGCAACAGGAGTAAAGAGTGAAGGGGAGTGAGAAAAAGTGTATGCTTGCGTTGTTGCATGTGCTCGCTCATCTAGGACTGAAGCTGTGAATTTGCAAGGAAACTGCACCGTGGGAGATTTCGAAAAAAGTGCAGCATGCAAGATTTTGCAAAGACAGAGGACAATCAATGGGTTCCAAATCAAACGTACCACACTTGGATACCAAACATATTACACTTAGGAAGGCCCCTAAATCCGCTCTTGCGGGGGCGTTGCGTGTCGCCGGCGCTTGGCTCGTTAGATCTGCGCCGTCACTGTACCTGCCTGAGTGGCAGTGATGCCCCCCAATCCCCGCTCGTCGAGAGGCAGCGGCTTCGGAGGCCCTCCGTTGACGTCGCACTGTCCCTGGGTCAGGTGTTTGTGGCCGGATACTGTAGCGGCAGACCGCACGCATACGCCTCCAGGGGTTGCGGGCCTGGGCTGGCGGCTGGGATGGTCCTAGCGGCTGACCGTGTACCGTGGGCGTGCGCGCTGTGATGCTGTGCGGACTGGATGCTGGGACCGTCAAATTCCAAAGAAAAGGTGTGCCGTGCACCGGAGCATGCAATTTCAAAATTGCAACCAAAATTGCATTTCACCAAAAGTTGCATTCCTGTTGAGAAACTCTAACTTGTGTCAAAGTTGCATTACAACTTGGTAAACTTTGTTGGGGTTCCGCTACCCCCTAATGTGGCTGATTGCAACTTTGTTGCAACTTTGTTTCATGTTTGCTATATTCTCTTTTAGGTAACGTACCTTCATCACATGGTATGGACAATAGACCTCCACTAGGGGGTCTAATGGTGTTGTATACCCCAAACTACCTTCGTGGAACTCCTTCTAAGAGGAATGGAACCGCTTGGCAGGCAAGCAGGTCCTAACCAAGGTGAAGCACAAGGCCGAGGGTGATGTTTCAAGCAACAGGGACATGCCAGACTTCTTGGAGTACCTGCATTACTTACACCACGATATGGGGGTCCTCTCTGCCCTTGACACCTCCTTGACTGGGTTCTTGGATGTCATCATTCGTGGTGATGCTGTGCCCGTTGGTGGTTGCACTTGGGTGCAGCTGTCGATTGCCTTTGCCAACTTTGGGCGTTTGTCGAGGATGTTACCCTACCAATGGACACTTCAAGGCCGTGGTTGTACACATAAACCTTTGCTTCAGGTGCCTAACCCTTTTCTTCAGGTTGTGACGTGCATTTTACATGCATTGATGTGCATCGGTGCCATTGTTGCAAATGAGGTACACTCCGTGTGTGTGGGGCAGGACCCGGCTGTTATTGTTGAGGTGGCCCAGATTTTACGGGACTACAAGACTTGCATCACATTCAAAGGAAAAGCAGAGCCTGACGGGGAGGAATCTTGGCGCCTATTGGTGGCGTGGAATCAACTGTCACACGTCCTATATATTGATAGCTCAATTGATGCTGCAGTGGAGGCCATGAGCCGTACGCTAACGGCGTTGTACGAAACCTGGTATGACCCTCTTGCTCTGCAAATCGGGAAAAGGTGGCGCGGGCATTCCCTAGTGCACACTGTCCTACCTCCAAGTCCCCGTACTTGGTTTTTTGTTTTGTGACTGCAAGCGTGTGGTGCAGAATATTAAGCCCTATGGCACGGGTATGTTTTGCAGTGATCTTCTGGAATCAGCCAATGCTGTCATCAAAGACATGCACAACAACTATAGTAACAGCGCTCGGGCAGACATGGCTTCCCTGAGGGTTGTGCAACAGTGTCAAAACCACATTTTTTGCGCACTGAGTTGCCTAGGTGGCTGGACAAGACAAAGGCACAAGAGGTGCATGTTGCTCAAGTGGTGAATGCAGATGGGGACTCCTGCTCTGAGGCTTTTGTGTGTGGTGCCTTCCTCGTGTATGGCGTGCATATGTGCATGGTGTTGCGCTCTCCCTGCATGGCGCCCCACGAATACAAAGTTCCATCCAACATTGGAAAACGGAACTGCAATTTTCTGGAGGAGTTGTGCAAATTTGTTTTGGTTTTTTTTCCTATGTTGCATTCAACTTAGCACCACCAGCCGGAAATTCAGACCTCTCTCGTACTCATTAATTCATTTGTTTCGTATTACTTCCGCGGTGGTTCGGCGTTGCTTCGTTGCTTCGGCGTTGCTTCAGCGTTGCTTCAGCGTTGCTTCGGCGTTGCTTCCGCGTTGCTTCAGCGTTGCTTCGGCGTTCTATCGGTGTTCCTTCGGCTTCCGCGTTGCCTTGGCGGCGTGCGCTGCAACTTCGGTGCAACTTGGGTGCAACTTCGGCTCCATCCTGGCTCAACAATGCGTTCGGCTCAACCAAAACCTCACGGCCAGCTGCTCCGATGCTCATTTGTGTGATCTTCGGGCTGCCTGTAGTTTGCAAGAACGGGAGCTGTTGAAGGCACTGAACACGTTTCGATGTTTCAACCATGAACGACATAACAACACCTGTTTCGAGGAATTTTGGACTTAGTCAATCTTGAGATTCCCATTCCTGAGTGCACGCGGATGCGGAGTAAAGCGCGTCCGTGTGTCTCAAAGTTATTTGCCGAGTTGGAAAACTTACGTAACTAGCAAATGGCACGGATTCTCGTTGCAAAAAAACAACCTTTCCTGGGCGTACTCCACTGGTGCACGGTGACAGGGTTGTTCACCATGGCTGCAACCAATGACCTATCGGCAGAGGAGCTTAGCAGGCTCAGAAGCTTACTACAGCAGACTCACAGTGGAACAGCCCATGTATGCACTGTGAATGCATTTTTTTCCGGTTTTGGTGATTTTGAATTTTGGTGCTGCAGATTTCATTTACGTGTTGATCGCATCTGCAATTTATAAGGCGTAACGTGCAATTTTGCATCGATTTTGAATGTTGCGTGCAATTTTGCATCTGTACTGTAGCAACTGTGAATGGCGCGCGCGTCGCAGATCTGTCCAGCGCCACATCGCTCCCTTGTGCTACTGTAGATTCAAAAGGAGCAAATCGTCCCCGAAGACGACGCGGATGATGATTCCAATATTTCCACTAAGCCGTCCCAGCCCTCCCAGCCCTCTTCTTGCTTCCCCCTTAGTGGGGAGCTTCTAGCAGGGCACCATCCCCCCCCCGACACCCCCAAGATTGGTGGTGGCCGCGCCAAGTCCTTGGGCTACTGCTGGCCCGCGGACATCACCCTTCGGGCATTGTTCCAAACGATCTTGTATAAGTGGAAAAGGCTCAACACGAAAACAGACATGAATGGGGCAACACTTCCACCCTCGTACACATCCGAGGCGGTGACGGCCTCCAACCTCAAGTGGCAGATGCTCAAGCACAGGACCAAGGTATCACAATGCCAACAAGTCTATCCGCCCGGCCCAATGGAGTTGGCCAAATCTTTGAGAGCATTTGAGGGGTACAGATTAGGCAAAGTGTGCATGGCCGCTGCGCGCAGTGGTAAAGGGGGACGCGCTCCACAAGCCTAATTCTACTTCTTTGACCCAGATTCGGAGGCGTTTCTGCGGGGATGGTGGGACCAGGACGTTGCCGAGGCTGGAGGTATGAAAACACGTACCCAAGCATCGAGGCGGTAAGGGGCTGTATGACCATGGGCCGCACACTCTTCCCCGAACCCAAGCCACCCCAACCCAAGAAAGAGAAGAAGGAGAAGAGGGAGAAGAAAGAGAAGGACAAGAAGCACAAAAAAGCCAAGAGGGAAGAACCAAGGGTGAAAGAGGAGGAGATCAATCGGGAGGTTGAGGAACATGTAGTGGCCCGACCGACTGAGCAAAGGAGGCCCTTCTTTGACGAGGTAGTACCACAAATTGTCATTTGGGGTTCCTTGTGCTCACGTGGCCTTACTTAGACAATGTTTAGCCAATGTTGAGTGCAGGTTTGTGTACTGCATGAGTGTGATAACAATGCTGCATGCAACTTTGCTTGAACTTTGCCTCCATTCTAATGTGCAGGACGTAGTGGTGGTCACCAAAAGTAGTGTATGGGCGCTCCCAAGCGAAGCTCAAGAACCCGACGCATGGGCCCAATGGTTCGCGACCCAAGCAAGTTCCTTGGTGGGCCCCCTCGTGCAATCCTCCCGCCTCATCGGCCTCACGTTCACCTTGCTTCAAGGCTCACCTCACATTTTTCCCATCCTGACACCTCCAAACCTCTCAAATACTCCAACAATTTCCTCAACCACCTCATGCCCAAGGAATGCCTTTCCCCCAAGTCCCGCAACTTCAAGTCCAACCCCAAAGCAACCAAGTCCAACCCCAAACCAACGCACAAGCTCAAGCCCTCCAAGCGTCGGTAGCCAACGTGGTCCGCCCGGGGAAGCCCACCAAGGAGGCCTTGGCATGGAACCATTCCCGGCATAAGGAAAAGCCAAGCCACCCCGAGAAAGAAAAGGAGAAGGCCCGGTCCCATGGGGTGGACACAAGGGCCCGACGCCCCGCTGAAGAGGACGCCGGTTTGGCGCAGACGAAGAAGATGATTGCAGACATGATCCCCCAAGACAAGGCCAACGAGAAGGCAAGGCAAAAAAAGTAGGATGAAAAAGAGCGGGAGAAGGAAAAGAGAAGAGCGGAGGAGCAAAAGCGCGCGAAAGAAGCTGAGAAGAAAAAAGAACAAGAGCGCCAAGACCGAAAGCACAGCACGGAAGAACGCACCGCACACAAGGAGAAAAGCAAGAAGGTATGGGCAACGATACGACAGTGGCGCAACTTTCGTTCAATTTTGATGAATTTGCATTGTATACGATGCATGTCACATACACATGCCTCCACTTCGGCTCAACATCGATGCAACCTGGCCGGCACTCTCATCACCGCACTCTCCTCTCCATAGGGCAACGCCACCCAACAAGAAGTGCCCACGCAAAAGGCACCGGCGGACGATGGTAACGAAGAGCCGTTGGATGAGATAGTTCAAAAAGAAGATGGGCGGGAGGTACCCCATCTGTGAGTGGTTGTGGGACACCGAACAACTCGCACATGTAAATATTTGAATGCGGTTTGTGTTTCGCATTTGGGAACGGTCTTTTTTTTGTTGTTTTAACACATTGCCACATGTCCTTAGGTACCCTGCTGCCAGGAGACGACGGTGCCGGAACGGCGTGAAAACGGCGACATTTAAAGGAGGCTCGCAAGAGAGACACAAAGATGGCCACCCAAAAGCAAAGTCTGATGGGTCTTGTGGAAGACAATCTTGGAGTGCGGTGCGAACGGGAGCGACGAATGGGGACGCGTGGGGCCGGGGTGTGTACAACCGGTGGATGGCGTGGTGTCCGGAGAGAAGGGGAAAAAAGTATGGATTGACACACCCTCCAAATGGGAGGGATCTTGGGAGGCTTGTAAGCTCAAAATCGATCGTACGGTGTGTGCACTCTACACTTCCCTTACCGCGGTGAGGGAGGAATGGCTTGGGGGGGATTGCCAATGGTGTGACTCAACACCAACCCAGGAAGACTCACCCCCCTCCGCACTCCGCAGAGAGAGGTCCGCTGCCTTTGAATCTCCATAACCGGGCCCCGTTGGACTGAAGGTTGGTATTTTCCAATTAGAAACCTAATTATAAACCTATCGTGTGCTCCTTTGCAGAAAACCAAATATGAGCCAATGTTGCATCAAAGTTGCAATGCTCAGCATTGTTGAGCCAAAGCTGCATTCAAGGTTGCCAATGTTGCACCAAAGCTGAGGTTATTTACACCACAGTTCCATTCACTTGTTCCAATGTTGAGGCCCAGTGCTGCTGGGATGCTGTTGGGATGGGACTTCCATGGTGCTGGGTGGTGTTGAACCTTTAAAACGGCAACGACAGGAGGTAGAAGAATGTGTTTTTATAGTGTCCTTAACCTATCACCGGTGGAAAGGGTAAAAAAATGTAGATTCTCAAACACCAACAAAGACCACAATTGCACCAAAACTGCGCTTGGCAAAAATACAATTCTTTTGGGTTTGGGGTACTCAACTTTGACGTTTATGTCAAGACGGGCCCCTAGGGTGTTCACTCCCAAAGTATCTTGATCGTAAGAACCACTTTTGTCGTCGGTATCATCAGTTTGCGACATGCGAGCAAATGTTTGGCAACCAGAGCAGACAGGGGTCATTGTGCAGGCGTACCATGAACGAACCAGACACACCGGAACACTCTTAAATTGGAAGAGCTTTGGTATCCAAGCTTTGTAGGTTTGATTCGGAACCCATGGATGCTCTTCTGTCTTTTGAACATCTTGCATCCTGCACTTTCCTCAGAATCTCCCATGGTGCAGTTTCCGTGCAAATTCACAGCTTAACTCGCAGATCAACGAGCAGATGCAACAATGCAACCATACACTTGTTCTCATTCTCCTTCAGTCCTCACTCCTGTTGTTCAGACTGGCATGGCCTGAAAGGCCTGACCTTAAAGGTCTCGCCCATACCGGCGATTTAAACGTAGTCCCTTCACATGGGTCCTGAACACACAATAAAAGATGACCGGAACTCGGTGGCTAGAAACTATAAGGTAACTACAAAAACAATTATACTAAATCACGCTGTCGGATTTGCTTTCTGCAGAATATTTCCAATCTCTAATCATAAGTGCTGACCTGAAATGTCGCTGCGCGACCTACTGCGAAGCGCGCTTCCGGAACGGGATTTTACAAAAAAACGGCCTGAATTAAACTCAGCGCAAATCACTGCTAATTAAAGCATTGTAGAGCATTGTGGGTATTTTACACAGGATTTTACACAGTGCAATGTGGACATTTTACAATAACCATTGAGCCTGGAAACTCTGACCCCGGCGCGCACACCGGAGATGCATCAGACACCCTGGGAAGGCTCCCAGGCAGTGAGGGGGTAGCTCAAGCTGCTGCCCAAAGACAACTGCCCCACCAGTAAACGCCGTTGGATACTGGCCGCCCCGAACAGCACCCGAATGGGGGAAGTAACGCCACCGACAGTGACCCTCGCCGCGGCGGAACGACCTGCGAGACCCCCCCTGGCAGCCCGGGAAGATGTCTGACTCCCCCCCCCCTCAAGGGCCAGCAAATGGACCTGCATACCACAGCACTGCATCACGCCACCCCGTCGTTGCCAACGCTGCTGCCCTTTTGCGTTTGCAACAGGCATGGCACAGAATGTTATGCGCGCGAAGACGCAGACGAGCGGGACGGTGCATTTGGCCGTAGCATCCGACGCTGCCGGCGGCGTCACCATCGTCCTTGCCCTGAGCGGGTTCCTGCCCTCCCTGGGGGCGGTCCCGCACCAGGACGCCGATGTGTGGAGTGCCACATCGTTGCTGCAGGCGCCTGGTCGTGGCACCTGGCTGCGGTCAGCTGAAGAGAGTCGCAGGGGGGGAGGGCGGGGCCCCCAAAGGGGGGGGGGCGACGGTCAGACACGGAGAGGGTTTCTTCAGGGGCGGGCCTGCCCTGCAGAGCCACCTGGTGTACACCGTTGACTCACACACGGGCTAGACCCGTGTTCCGCTGACCCCTGTCGCACGGCACCCGCAAAAAACCGAGGATCCCGCGCCAGTGCGCTGCGGCTCCACTGACCCCCTGAACCCAAACACGGCCCTCCTGCCAGCCGCCTCGAAGTGGCTGTCGCATGCTGCCCCGCGCCATGCACGGATGAAACACCATGCAAGCGGATATGTTGGCTCCAACGGCCCCATGTCGGCTCTTACCGTCAGGTGTCCCACAATATTGCGACGCCACCACTCCCATCCGCAGGCGAAGAGGCACCCGGGTCATAGGGGTCGAGTCTTCCCTACCAACATTCGTCCCCTGACCCTCTCTCCCCAAATTGTTGCGTGCTGTATGTGCTGTCCCGCACGCACCCGTAGTGCAGTGGAGCCACGGACCCCGAAACCTGCCGACTGTTTGTGATATTGCTGTCAGCCTTAAGCGGGACATGCTACCCTCCACCGAACAGCAGGTAATTGGGGAGTTGCTCGATGCACAGCAGGTGGACACCCCAATGCTTCGCAGTTGACAGACCTCGGACGACGTACCCCGACTCCGACCAAAGAGAGGTGACGAGCCCCAGAAGGGACTCGGGAACGAGGCAGCGAGCGGGGACCCCCCCCTCGGAGAGCGCGGGGCGGCTGAGTGCACCCAGAACGGAACCAGCGTGAATCTACTGGGCATGGCAGCGCCCCCGCGCCGGGATCAGAACCCGGCACCCCCACCCCCTCCCCAACCCAACCTCGCGGCCCCTCAACCCCGGGGGCTGGAAATTACCCCCACGCAACCCAGCGCCCGGCAGTTGCCCTGGTCGGCGAGCAGGACGGCGGCGGCAAAACGAGCACCTACATTATAGGGGTAGCTTGTGTGTGCCTCTGGCCTGCCTGTACGGTCACCAAAGTGGTCTTCGACTTAGTTGCATGCGCCAAGGAGGGCGTTGACTCCATACTGTTCCGACTGGCATCTGGGAGCATCTGGGCGTCTCCTTGGCATCACCAAAAGGGGACGTTGTGCGGCATGTATACCCGCGAGCAACACAAAGCCGCCCAGCGCCGTTCATCGGGGCGCCAACACAACCCACAACCCCCTACTCCTTAAGTCCAGCGCCCCATTGGGGCAACAACAGGAAGCTGCCATACCCCCCGAGGCACCTAGCAGCAGCCAGAGCCGCTGCCCCCCCCCCAAGGCGAGAAGAACAAGGAAACAGCTGGCCCCACTCCCCCGGACAAGGGGCTGCCCCGCCGGTTGGACCCACCGGCTCAGCAACGCGCTGACTGCCGGTGGGAGCACACCACCAAGAACCACCAGGGGGGACATTGGGACCCGGCCACCCCCCCAGCACACACACAAAGACAGGTGGAGCAAGTCACCTGAACGGAAACCACGGAGGGGCACGGACCACCTGGAACGGCCCTACCAGCGCCCAGCGAGGGGACCTTGCGAGGTACGCGCGCAACGATGGCAAGGGGGGGGAGGGCAAACACCGCGTCAGCGCAAGCGCACAAACACACCACAGACACGCAGCGCGCACTCCAATGGCAGCCGGACAGAGCCCCAGGAACGCACAGACCACCTGGAATGGTGTACCAGCAGTTGGGGAAAAGGGACATCCAAACCACACGCACCGCAAGGGGCGTGAGAAAGGAACAGCGAGGGGGGGAGATGGGAGACAAGAATAAGCACTGGCACCTCCGACCTGAGCTGCCACGAGCGCCACGCCCACTCCCGTAGGGTACTGCACCCGCCAAGGCAGTACTGGCGCACTGCGCCAGGCACCAACTCTGCGGCTACACAGCCTCCACGCCACGCCATAGGGGTCCCACTGCCGTCAAGCGAGTAGCATGAGCTTGGCAGCGCTTGCACCCCAGCTGGCCATCCATTAGGGGGGCAACATAGTGGGTAAGCGCCTGCAACCTAGTTGCGAAGTAACACACTGTCTGGGGATTGGGGAAAAGTGGAAGCCGGGGAGGGGCAGGGCTCGAAGCCTCGTGAATCCGGGGGACCCCGCCACCAAGCAGGAGCTCTGTCATGTAGGGCCCCTCATTAGGCCCTGGTGGGGAGCATGTGACCTGGTCTGACCAGATGGCCTTCTGGTGCCCAAAGGCGTCTAGTACCCGAAAACTCAAACATCGAACCTCAAACCTCTCTGCTTGTTTGCACTTTACCTTGTGTACCTCGCTTTGATCCCTTGTGTACTTTAGCTGAAGCCGAACAACATGCAGAGGAAGCACGGAAACAGACAGCAGCAAAGGAACGGTAGCAACGTATTGCCATTCCCAGTGGAGAACTGGCATGGGCTGGTACGCCCTTATCCTACCAATGACCCTTAAATAGTGAGTGTTGTACTTCCTCTAACTACTTGTGACTTTAGTAGGACATGAGAGTGAAGCGCGCGCCCCGTTGAAACCATCCCATGCCCTAAATATAACCCTTTAGTAATGGGGTGCCCATTTGCCCTAACCAGTTGTCCCTTTTCCCCTCATGAGAGTAATGCGCGCACCTCGTTGTAACCATACCAGACCCTACCCATCAACCCTTTGGTAGTAATGTACCAACTTGCCTTAGGCAGTTGTGCTTTTAGTGTGTCATGAGAGTTGCGACCATCCTATACCATAACTGTACCCCGTTAGTAGTGATGTACCCACTTGCCTTACCCGGTCGTGCTTTTAGGGGGTCATGAGGGTGATGCGCGCAAGTCTTTGCAATTGACTGGCCTCCCAAACGTCCCTTTGGTAGGCCTGATCAACAACATCGATCAAGTTCAAAACATGAATCCTAAATGACGGGATTGTGTGCTATGAAGCGTCGGTGACACGCTCTCGCACAACAAGGAGATGTTTGTGGGACTACGTTGAATCCTTGATCAATAGCAGGGACAGGCATATTATCCGTTCGTATTACGCATACACACGGTTTGCTCTCACAAACCCTGCCAAGCCCAGTTTTTTCAAGAGCGTCGTTGTGCGTTTTGACGACCCTCAGGGGTTAAATTTTATGGGCGCCTCTTATGGGCCCCAAGTTGTGGTACAGGAGTTTCGGACTCCGGAGCATTCCAAGAAGAAGTTTAAAGGGGCCCGGTCTTATTTGGGCGGTTACAAAACCAACACCACCAACACCTTTCATGAATGTGCCAAATTAGTGTCGCTGCAAATTAGTGAAGAAGAAGATCGCTGGTTGGGTCCGTTGGCAAAACCACGACGTGACATGGGAGGTCCCCATTTAGAAAGCCTTTTTTGAGAGCAAAGATTTACGAGATGAGGAGGGATGGGGGACGCTGGGGCCCGTCTACCAAGCAGGGCCGATGATGCGCATTTTACAGTGGGATGCGAGTTGATGCGGTGCGGCGGGAGCGTAGCAAGGAGTATGAGGCTGACTTGAAACACTTTAACTGTGAGGCCAAAGACATTGATGGGGGGGACAAGGTGACAAGGGTGAGGGATGGAGAGGAGGAAGATCAGGAGGAGGAGTGGAGTGTGTGCATGTCATTGACGATGGATGTGGGGCCTGTGGGTGCAAGTGAGAGTGAGAGTCCCCCTAGCCTTAGTCCTGGCACACCGGCATTCTTGGTGCCTTCGCGTGCAACATTGAAACGGCGGGCATTTGTCTGTGCAACTGTGCAGCCTCCCGCATACAGCCCTGCCGCCTTTGGGAAGTACGTGTCTGGGAGCAGGCGAGTTCACTTTGGGCCTCGGACGTACCGGATCACTGGGGTTGTCGACCATAGGTAGGCAACTACGCGTGGGGTGCCATGTGGGGCCCCCGTGCAATTTCAGGATATAGACGTTGGCCACCTACAAACCATTTTTGTTGGCCGTGCGCGGGAGGGGGGGGGGTGATGCATGCGTGTTGCCGGTGAAGGTTTGCGAAGCTCGTGTAGACAGTTGCCCCCTCCCCCGTGGAACGGGTGTGTAGCGCGCTTGCAGGGCGCAGGCAAGAAAGATGGGATGAACGCCGGAGGTGCGGGCATGGGCAGCTGAGAGGGCATGCAGAGTAGCAATCTACCCGCAGAGAGTGGAACGAGGTACAAGCAACTGCCGCAGGCAGGCATCCTGTAGGCCAAGAAGTGGGTCTAGGCCGTGTTGTGGGGTGTGAGGGGCCGAAGCTGACGCGGTGGCGGTGGCGCTGCACCAGCTGCTAGCGAGTGCGCAGGAGGTCAAAGGGTGGCCTGATGGATTGCCAGGCTACATGAGACGACAGGCAGTGCCGGGCAATGGCAGGTGCGTCCATTTGTTGCTGAGTGGAGTGGAAGGACGGAGTGGTCAGGCGCCAGCGGACAAGGTATGCAGCGCGCTTACGGAAGGGGACATGGCACAGCCAGTGGAGCCTGGATAGGCGCAAAGAGTCCTGCAGGGCGCCAGGGTGCAGAAATTGCAAGAATACCTGGACAAAGTGCGTAGGGGGGGGATATGGGGAGGGGTCTGTGAGGTCAGAAGGTGGGCAGACAAACCCCACCTCTGCATGCTCACTGCCCTCTCCTCTCTTTGGCGACAGCAGCTCATAGTGGCCTCCTTGCACTCTGCTCGGCAGCAACGCTGCCGCCGTCTGTTCCCGCTCACCTACCTCTACCATCTTCTCCCCCAATGTTGGGAAATGGCAGACCCGCATCGCCACTCCCTCCAACCTGGCTCTCTGCCTTCTGTCATGCGTGCTGTCCTCACCCCCCTCGCCTCTTTCTCTCAGTGAACATTCTTGCTCCTAGTATCGCCAGGTCGTGCCTCTCTCCTGCAGTGGTACCTGATGCACGTCATGCCACTCTTGCTCCTCCTCCCGCTCTCAGTCCTTCAACTGTCCTCTTGGTCCTTTTTCCTCTTCCATTTTCTCGTGTTCCGCCGATTCTACCTCCTCCACGGCCGTGGGCTCTAGCATATTTCTTTTGTTGGAGTACAAATGCAGGGAATGGAGTATGAGAACAAATACCCGCGGGCACGGGTAATGGGGAACGGAACACGAGGCACCGAGGCTGAGTGGAATTGTCGGTGACGGTGGGGGGAGGCACCGTTGCAAATGCAGCACAGGAGGGAGAAATAGAGCTGCAGCCGGGGAAGGCGGTGTGGATCGAGCCAGGGTGGTTGCGCAGGTACAGAATGGCAGCTGGAGGGCGAAGGTGGTTCGGATGGCATATGACGTGGCAGGCAGACCAAAGAGACGGAGTGGGGAGGGGTTTTGCCGGGAGGCTGATCGAACCAAGAACAGGTACGTACACACTTCACAGAGGCAACATTAGCCCCGGCGCCCACGAGGCATGGACACAGGGGACAGCACGTGGTGTCGGGAAGGAGATGTTGCTGAAGCAGCGGAGGCCATCAAGATCGCACAGAACGAGAGGGCGGCGCGCTTGGCCAACTGCACATATCATATGCACTCGCACACGGGAGAGACATGCCTTCCCGCAGGATGACGGCATGGAGGGAATAACGCTTGTACGGGAGTGTGCACAGCAGGTCAATGACATATGGGCCCTCGCCAAGGGGGTGGGGAAGGGGGTACAAGGAGCGGGAGGGATAGGGACATGTGGAGAAAACGCGGAGGTGTGGCCCGTGGGTGCCATATGGCCGGCGGAATACCGCAAAGGCTACTGGATTGTAAAGGAGGAAACAAAGCAAAATTTCCCCTTGGTGCAGCAGGTACCAGCGGCGATGCAGCGGAGACGACAGCGGTACACATCCTCCTCCCGGATCCCAGATTGGGAGAGACAGGGACGCTGGTGCTGGAAGTGCGGCATGGGCAGGGGGCCGAATACCAGTACAATGTGCGGGTGCCCAACCTGGTGCTCCCAAAGGGGCCCATAGAAGGAGTGCAGATCCGCATTGGGTTCACCAGAGATGGAGAGATGTTACAAGGGTACGCTGTGGGACACTGAGACGGACAGCTGGTGATCCAGTGCAACTCGGGGCCCACGTGGGGAGACCCACTGCACAACAGGGAGCGTACGGGAACAGGAAAGCCGGAGAAAGGAGACACCTCGGAGTTACAAAGGGCGGAACAGGAGAACGAGAAGCAAAGAAAAGACACAGCGGCTAAGGAACTGGACTTCCTGGGTACAGGAAGGGATAGAAAAAATATGCTTCACCAGTCGGCTCAACAAATCAGAGGAAAGGAGTCAGTATGCCAGAATATCATCATCGAAAATTGAGAGACGCAGCCGCGACCTGAGGGGCGCATCGGAGGGCGTAGGGAGAAGGAGATGGGACTGGTAATGAGCAAAACCAGATCCCACAAAAGATCCAAGATGGAAGCCGTGGAGGACAAGTGCAAGCCAGACTGCACGCAGGTCCTGTCTGTGCAGACTTGACAGGGCGCAGGGGCTGTGAGGTGATTATGATCGGGACAAAATGAGGCAGTCCACATGGCAGAAGCCTCTGTGCCTGCAAGTGGGGGAAGAACAAGGAGCACGAATTGTGTAGCTACACCAGGTGAAGCACATGTAGGTTGGGTACGCAGACACCAGAGGTGGGGGAGTGGACACTGGGGTGGAACTGGATGAACCACAGGCGAGGGCACAGGTGCTCAAAGCCAAGAACTTGGACCCCACACAGGCGGTACTGTGGATGCAACTGCAGAGGGATGCACAGGTCGCGGCATGTTTGGACAGCACGAGCAGGACAGTGGAGGTTGGGGCCTGACAAGACAGGTCTTAGGCATGGTGCTGCATGTCGGGGAGACGGTGTAAAGAAGCAAAGGGGCGACAGGTGACTGTGACCCCGAAGCAAAGGGTGCGGAGAGTTATGGCCATGGTTGACTATGGGGCAGCGTAGGGGCGGAACACTGGACAGACTATACAAGTGGTGTCACCACAGGCCAGTGCCACAGGAGCAGTGGATAAGGGTGTCATCGACTTGGTGCAAGATGGGCACACACGGTGGGTCGTGGAGGCAGAGGGGGAGAAGCGCGTGGCGGTATTGTATACGGTGGCCCCACTGAAAAGAGTGGAGCACCCTCTCATGATATGGGTCGCTAAGGCGGAGGTGGTGAGATTGGGAACTGAAGCGGAGGTAGGTGTGGAGGCTATCTTGAGGGCGCCCGAAGCGCAGGTGGGTTGGACTGCGGAGGATGTTGAGGAAGAGGGCATCAAAGAGCAATTACGAAGTGCGCTCCAGTGAATGTACGGGGGCAGGGAAGGAGACGAGCGAAGGTGGGGACTACATCCCGGCACGGATGAGGAAAAGAGAAAGGGGAGAGGGAAAGAGAAAGGGGACACTGACTCTGGCATCGCGTATCATTGAGGAAGCGAAGTCAAAAGTTTCAGAGGCGGATGGCGGAAGGCGGAAAACAGGGCCCGTGAAGGGGGTTGATGAGAGGCAGAAACGGTCAGATGCAGTTGATCGTAGAGGGAGAAGGACAAGAGGAACAGGGAACAGCAGGGAAACACAGGCAGATGAACCAAAGGGAGGAAATACGGCACGGGAAGAGATCTCAGGGGCGGAGAATAATGGACAGGACAAGGCGGAGAGAGTGGAGGGGACGAACGGAGCTGCGGAGGATGGGGTACAGGGGATGAGTGGATCAGGGATGGGAACTAGAAGGGGAGGGAAGGGTGGTGGGGACAAGGTGGGTGAAGGCCGTACGGAGGACAGGGACAAGAGAAGCAGGAGGAGGAGGAGGAACATGAGGGGCAAGAGGGAGGGGGCGCACGGGAGCGGGAGATAGACAGGTGTAGGCCACAGAGGAAAGGGACGAGGGAGGTACGGTACGGGGAGGCCCGGAGGGACGAGCCAGAGAGGGTAGAGGAAGAGGCAAAAGTGTACCCCGCACACAAGTTCAGAGGGAGGTGGAGAATGTATGTAGGGACAGTCGAGGAAGGGATTGTCCAAAAGGTTCACACGGGACATGAAGCCAGGGCACCCATAGTGAAATGAGTGGATCAGGATGATGGGGACGATGAGCGGCTAACGTACCCGGGTACAAGGCTACGGGTGTGTCCAAGGGGTCAGGGGATCGAAATACAGGGGCAGCTGGTCCGGGAACATCAGGAGAAGAAGTTGAAGGGCACGGAGGTGACATCATCGACAAGGAATAAGAAGAAGAAGTGACAATTAACAACGCTGTGCGCGGGGGTGGCAGCGCGGCGGCACACGGGGTGGGTGAGAGAAGATAAGGCAAGCGAGAATCAGAGCTGCCGGAAGCACAAGACGGCGTACGGAAGAATGGAGAAGGGCAATAAGAACACATGACACTGTAGCCCCAGAACAGCCCTATGGCGTTGTATTGGGCGGATCAGGTCGCTTAGCAACAAATGAGAATCCATGAGGAGATACGACTGCAGGGGAAGGAGAATGTGGTGTACACAAAGATGTACCACGCAGAAGGGCGAGAATAGCAACGAGAGTGGGCCCAATGAGTGCCACTACTGGTGGGAAGGGGGCTCAGCGTCTTACAGGACAAGAGGATGCGCGAGAATCTGGAGAAGGGGCGGTGTATGATGTGGCAACACAGCAATGGCAGATGGTCATCATCAACTGCAACGTCCCACATGGGAGGCAAGTCGAAGACTTTGTGGCGGGGCTGCGGATTGAACATGTCATGGCCATGATGGGAGGGCTGGTCGCTGTGTGAGCCTAACAGGAAGGGCGAAGATACCGAAGTGGACAAGGAGATGAAGCTCTTTGTGGAGGAAATGGAGCTGCAGGATGTGTCCCCCAACTGGGCGCCCAGATCCTTCGCACTACCCGGCCCGAGAAGGAAGCGCGGCATCAAGTACAGACGCGGTATAAGCGGACCCACAGTGGGCACGTGGGGTGACAACAGGATATATATGGCCGCACGAGAGGAGATGGAGGAAAGAAAAGGGCACTGCCCCATGATGGTGACCATGGCAGTGCGTGTGGAGGGACCCAGAGAAAAAAGGAAGGGGAGCATGAGTCAGACAAATAAATTCGGGCCACGCGAAGCAGGCGACGTTGAAATGCGGCAGGGAGCGACAGGAAGGCGTCAAGGTGGCAACAGGAAGACGACAGGAAAGCGACAGGAAAGCGGCAGGAAAGCGACAGGAAGCGACAGGCAGGCGACAGGAAGGCGACAGGGGAGCTGCGACAGGAGGGCAACAGGAGGGTGACAGGGGGGCGGCAGGGTGGCGACAGGGTAGCTACAGGGAAGCAACAGGAAACAAGACATAGCGACAGGATAAGCAACAGGAAAGACGAAGGGAGACGACAGGAGGGCGACAGGGCTAGCGGCGACAGAGAAGCGACAGGGAAGCGACAGGACAGAGCGACAGGTTAGCGACAGGAGAGCGACAGGAGAGCGGCAGGGTGCTTTTTTGCGACAGGAAGGCGACAGGAAGGCGACAGGGGTGCGACAGGAGAGCGACAGGCTTGTAGAAGAGGACAAGGGAGACAAAATAGTACATGGATTTTCATATAGGTGGATATATGTGAAGAAAATGAGAACCAATGTTTTACATTTATTTGGATTCCTATTAAGATGTCATTTCATTGTTTCACGGTTATTTTTGTAGCGTTTGGGGATTTTCTAATCTTTTATGGAATCACAAAAGTCCATTGTTTTTCAACAGAAACATATCTTTGCTTTGTGACATAATGATGGTTTAAGTGAATAGCTAGCAGCGAGCAAGCCGACTGGAAATCCAAGCCCCACCGGCAATCCCGATACGAAGAAAAAGGTGTACAGGTATGCAATTTACAACTGTTCAATTTGATTTGTGTTTGTTCCGTTTGATTAAGATTAGTGGTTTCTGTCCGTTCTGTGTGTGCAGGGCGACACAGGAAGCAAGTGAAGAAGAAGGAGAAGAAGAACAGGAGGGAAGAATATGAAGACCGAATAAAGGTGACGAAGAAGACGAAGAAGGAGCACAAGAGGAAAGAGCAGAGAAGAGAATAAAGAAAAGAAAAAGGAAAGAAGACGGGGCCCAGGTCCAAGGTCTGCTTCCTGCTGCTGCTGCTGAAGCTGCCGCTGCTGCCGTGTGTGTTGGATCTGCTGCTGCTTGCTGTCAGCGCTGCTGCTGCTTGCTGGTGGTGGTGCTGCTGCAGCTTGCTGCTGCGGCTGGTGCTGCTGATGCATGCTCATGGTGCTGCTGCTGCTTGCTTGTGGTGGTGCTACAGCTTGCTGCTGCTGCTGCTGCTGCTTGCTCTGAATGTTTTTTGAGTGTTCGCGCGTGCTGTGAGTGTCATTTGCGTGTTCGCAGGTGCTGTGAGTGTCATTTGCGTGTCGGCGCGTGCTGTGGGTGTCGTTTGAGTGTTCGCGCGTGCTGTGAGTGTCATTTGAGTGTGGGCGCGTGCTGTCAGTGTCAATTGAGTGTTGGCGCGTGCTGTGAGTGTCATTTGAGTGTCGGCATGTGCTCTGAGTGTCATTTGAGTGTTGGCGCGTGCTGTGACTGTCATTTGAGTGTTCGCGCGTGCTGTGAGTGTCATTTGCCTGTCGCGCGTGCTGTCACTGTCAGTTGACTGTGGGCGCGTGCTGTGAGTGTCCTTTCAGTGTCTGAGTGTCTGCGTGTGCTGTGTCCTTGGGGACCCATGGTGTGAAGGTGTGGTCACACTCTGCGCTTATGATGTGATGCAGCTTGGATCATTGATTCTGGTGACTGTATGCAGAGAACCAAGGTCCCCTGGAATCCAATGAAGGTGCCATTGCCTCGCAACCACTCGATGTGCAATACACTGGTTCGCAAAAACCTGCACGCACGGAATCGTTTGAAAGTCCGACGGATTTGGTGACACGCAGGACCACAGGCCCTTCAGCCGACCGCAATCCTGTGTCGTTCCTCACTGGGCTTGCAGTTGTTCATATTTGTCCTCCTTGACCCTCTGTTTGACAAGCCTGCATGCATTGGATCACTCTGCAACACCTGTGAACCCCTGCCCCAGCTCCTTCCATATGGTCACAACACAATTGGCTCCTTTTGTCCACACACACCACTGTGTTGTGTGAAGGCCATGGTGTGAAGAAGATATGATTACCGAGCTGGGCTTACCCTGTCAAGGTTTTGCACCACCTTTTAGGGTCCAAGGGTGAGCAACACGGTTTAGCAGCAGCAAGCAGCAAGCAGCAGCAGGCGAATAAAAAGTCCTTGAGACCACCCTGCGGCTCAAAACAAGCATCTTAGCAGCTCAAAACGACCTGAGAGCCGAGGCGCATCACCACAATCAGCTTATATTGCATTTCCAGCGATCTAGCAGGTTCTACAACCAATTTAGTGTCCGCAAATGGCCGTTTTTGGGCTGTTTTGGGCCGTTTTTCGGCCAATCGTCCAGAAGTTCCACGACGATCGCCGCTACGCCAAGCAGGTGTTTCCAATGAGGGCCGTTGTTCTTTCATGGCGATTGCACTATCAAAGGATGGTAAATGGGTTTTCAATAAGGCGTTTACCACGCTGTGGTGCCACGCGGTGGTCCATTTTGAGGTGAAAATGAGCCGTTTTCCGACCGCGTTCTCAGGACCATCGCCATAACCATGGAAGCACATCTCTAAAGCAAGCGGTCTCTCTTCAACAGTGATTTCCGATGGGTTAGGCAAGACTAGGACCAAGCTCGGTCATGCTTTCCACTAGTGGTTCTTTGGCTGTTTGATCCACAATTGCCAGTGGATCAGGCTCATTCAGAACCTTTCCCAGTCCCTGCTCACCCTGTTGCCGTTGTGGTACAGTACAGATGCGCTGCTGTTTTCTGCCACCTGCTGCTTTGCTGTGCATCATCCAGATGATTCACAACTCTTGGTCTGTACACATTGGGGCTCTCCCTCAGTTATTGTTGGAGAGCTCATTACTGTCAATGTTGGTGCCAACATTTTTCCAGATTCCATGGATTCATCTCGCAAGGCGCAAATGTGGTTCCCCCTGCTTCTGCATGCCAATCTCCCTGGGGCACTGAGCAGACTGAGAATGTGACAGAGGGAAGTGTGAGCTGTCCTGTTTTCATGGGATTGGAAATTCAGAAGGTAGGTAGGTAGGTAGGTCAACTCGGGACTGGGGTTGCCCCGCAGGGGGGACTTACCAAGGGGCTTTTGCTCACCCACCCACGGCCCTACTGCACGTGCCCCCACAAAGCGGCTCCCCCACATGGGGGAAGGGCGCGGTCGCCGCGAGCAGTACCCTACAGCGGGTTCTGGCCAGAGAGGTAACCCATGTTCGACCGAAGTCTCACATTCCTCTCCTTCGGGCGGATGATACGTGGGGGAGGGTCCCACCGCACGTCCTCATCAACCTCCAGATTCTGTGGCCCAGGGGCCGGGAGCCAGGCCAAAGGCCTCGTCCTGGGGGCACCCCCACCTGGTTCGGTTTTCAGTACAGATGCGCTGCTGTTTTCTGCCACCTGCTGCGTTGCTGTGCACCATCCAGATGATTCACAAGTCTTGGTCTGTACACATTGGGGCTCTCCCTCACTTATTGTTCGAGAGATCATTACTGTCAAAGTTGGTGCCAACATTTTTCCAGATTCCATGGATTCATCTCGCAAGACGCAAATGTGGTTCCCCCTGCTTCTGCATTCCAATCGCCCTGGGGCAATGAGCAGACTGAGAATGTGACAGAGGGATGTGTGAGTTGTCCTGTTTTCATGGGATCGGAAATTCAGAAGACGTATGCCTCTTTCAGTGGGCAAGGTGAGGGGGGGGCTGGGGGGCAGCATTTGCTGCAGTAGCTTGCTTGCATATGTTGTAATTTCTTTGTGGTTGCGAGGAGTTTCTCAGGAGAAAAAAATGCTGCAGGAATAAATATGCTGAAGTTGTTAGAATCAGTGCAAAACACCTTGGAACCTCTGGTCCAAAATGGTCAGTGACCCAGATGCATACCTGGATGTTATGGAGGATATTATGGCTACTGAGATACCTACCAGGGGGGGATATATTTCAGGGGATTACCAAGTTGATGTGGACAAATTTGGAAGCCCTACTTGGTACCAAATAATGTTTTCGATTTTAAGCATGCGATGTGTCAAACTCCGTGCAATGGGCATGGGCTGCAGGCGACGGTCATCAGGAAATCAGGATGGGCATGGCCAATGAACGATTTCTCTGCTTGTTTACTATGACCGGTATGCAGACTTTAGTAGAAGGCAAAAAAACCATAAGTAGATGTGGCATGGATTGTAAGTCGAATCTAGCAGTGCACCGTCAAAAGCATGGGCTGTAAAAGACAACATGTTTGTAAGGGTTCAGAAATAGCATGGGTTTTTGAAACATTTTGCGGTGGTAAATTGCTGATTGGCAAATACAAACATGAATGGACTAGGCATGGAATGCAAGTTGAAACCTATTTTGCACGGGCAAAAGCATGAGCTGCAAAAACAACATGTTTGAAAGCCTTCGAAAGCGGAATGGGTATCGAATGTATGATGGGACTTTTTTCGGCTGGGCAGGAGCAGAGGTAGATTGTATTTGCAAGCTGCTTTTGCATCGGTAAAATCTGGGCGGCCAGAAAAAAAGGATAGAATGGCAGCGTATGGAATATAAATTGGAGCCGATTTTGCATCAGCAATAAGCACGGGCTGAAAGAAGCAACATGGTTGGTAGGCTTCGGTGCGTGAGGATGTCGTGAGGATGCTAAATAGCCAAATAGATGCGTGTTTGATTTGTGTAATCAATTGCTCTTTCATCACTGCACCTCGAGACCGCATTGCTATTGAGAACGAACTCTCCCACATCACGAAGTTTTGCCTTTTTCATCGAGTTAAGAACCGAGGTGCATCGTACGAATATAACGAGCTGACCTACTTCATCCTGGCGGTGTGTGTACTACAAAATTGTGAGATTCAGTTTGATTTTACAAAATGGTTGCGAGCCTACAGCTGAGGGGCCATGCAAATGTGCATAGTAGATCAACAAGAGTGTTGGGAATTTAGGATTGTCAAACAATGCAAATGATTTGAGCATTGAACTGCGATTTGCATCATTGCTTAGTACACCCTTGGGGAGGTTCGCTAAGGCGCAATGTGACAGTTTGGGCTGAACAAAGAACATTTCCGTTACTTTGGAACTCCCCCTTTGAGGTGTTTGTGGCTTTCCGTGTCGAATTGTTTTTCACAACCAAATCATGCCATTTGCACAGAGAAATGGGAGATCAAAGAGTGAGACAACAATGATGGATATGCTTCAGAGCCATAAGATGGTGAAACACAAAGGAAAAGGGAAAGATCTCAACAGCGACAAGGTTTGTGTTTTCCTCGCACCAAAAAACACCAAAAAGGCGACAGGCAGGCGGCAGGAAACCGAAAGGGAAGCGACAGGTAGGTGATGGGCAGCCGAGAGGAAACTGACAGGCAAGCCACAGCAACGCAACAGGGGAGCGACAGGGTAACACATTGGGTGACAGGGAGGCGACAGGGAGGCGACAGGGAGGCGACAGGGAGGCGACAGGGAAGGGACAGTCAATCGACAGGCAAGCAACAGGAGAGCGTCAGGTTACCACGTCGGGCGACAGGGAGGCCACAGTAATGCAACAGGGAGGGGACGGGGAGGTGACAAGGAGGCAACAGGAAGGCGACAGGCAAGCGACAGGCAAGCGAGAAGCAAGCAACAGGAGAGCGACAGGCTACCGTGTTGGGCGACAGGGAGGCGACAAGGAGGCGACAGGGAGGCGACAGGGAGGCGGCTGGAAGACGACAGGCAAGCCACGAGAGGGCAAAAGGGAGGCAACAGGAAACAGCGACAGGAGAGCGACAGGGGAGAACGACAGGAAAGCAACAGGAGAGCATCAGGAATGCGCCAGGCAAAAAGTAGCATGGCGACGAGAAACGACAGGAAGCCACAGGAAGCGACAGAATAGCGACAGGAGGGCGGCAGGAAAGCGATGTTAAACAGGCCAGGAAAAGAGTGCATGTGACCTGAAGGGATGTGGACGACAAACACAGGCGAATCTGCATCAACGTGGTGGCAGACCATGAATGATACAAGGAGAGAGCAGTACCGTACAAGTCCCTACGGTACGTCGGGGAGTTAGCCAAGGCTCGAAGATCCAAAGAGATGACAGAGGTCAGAGTGCGGGTTAGTAGCATCAGAGGCAACAGCAGAGAAGTACTGGCGGCTGTAGCGGGGAGTTTTTGGAAGCAGGAGGACGAGGGACAACAGGGGCTGAGCAAGACCACACAGAAGATGGTGCAAGCAAATCCTTGGGCGATTAGAAAGGAACGAAGCGAGCACGTACACCTCAGGAAGGTGGCACTGGGGGAAATGACTCTGTGCATCTGGCATGGGCTGCAGGCGACAGTCATCAGGAAATCAGGATGGGCATGGCCAATGAACGGTTTCTCTGCTTGTTCACTATGACCAGTTTGCAAACTTTAGTAGAAGGCAAAAAAACCATAAGTAGATGTGGCATGGAATGTAAGTCGAATCTAGCAGTGCACCCTCAAAAGCATGGGCTGTAAAAAAACAACATGTTTGTAAGGGTTCAGAAATAGCATGGGTTTTTGAAACATTTTGCGGTCGTAAATTGCTGATTGGCAAAAACAAACATAAATAGAGTAGGCATGAAATGCAAGTTGAAACCTATTTTGCACGGGCAAAAGCATGAGCTGCAAAAACAACATGTTTGAAAGCCTTGGAAAGAGGGATGGGTATGGAACGTATGACGGGACTTTTTTTGGCTGGGCAGGAGCAGATGTAGATTGCATGTTCAAGCTGTTTTTGCATCGGTAAAATCCGGGCCGCCAAAAAAAAAGGATAAAATGCCAGCGTATGGAATATAAATTGAAATTTTTTGTATCAGCAAAAACACGAGCTGAAAGAAGCAACATGGTTGGTAGGCCCGAGTGCCTGAGGATGTCGTGAGGATGCTAAATAGCCAAATACATGTGTGTTTGACTTCTGTAGTAGATTGCTCTTTCATCATTGCACCTCAGGAGCGCACTGCTACTGAAAACGCACTCTCCAACATCAAGAAGATTGGCCTTTGTCATGGATTTAAGAACCGAGGTGCATCGTACGAATATAACGAGCTGACCTACTTCATCTTGGCGGTGTGTGTACTACATAATTGTGAGATTCAGTTTGATTTGACCAAATGTTTGCAAGCCTACAGCTGAGCGGCCATGCAAATGTGCATAGTACATCAACAAGAGTGTTGGGAATTTAGGATTGTCAAACAATGCAAATGATTGGAGCATTGAACTGCGAATTGCATCATTGCTTAGTACACCCTTTGGGAGGTTTGCTAATGCGCAATGTGACAATTTGGGCTGAACAAAGAACATTTTTGTTACTATGGAACTCCCTGTTTGAGGTGTTTGTGGCTTTCTGCGTCGAATTGCTTTTCACAACCAAATCATGCCATTTGCACAGAAAGCTGGGAGATCAAAGAGTGAGACAACAGTAATGGATATGCTCGAGAGCCACAAGATGGTGAAACATAAGGCAAAAGAGAAAGATCCCAACAGCGACAAGGCTTCTGTTTTCCTCGCACCAAAAAGCGCCAAGAAGGCGACAGGCAGGGACAGGAAAGCGAAAGAGAAGCGACAGGTAGGCGACAGGCAACCGAGAGGAAAGCGACAGGCAAGCCACAACAACGCAACAGGGCAGCGACAGGGTAACACATTGGGTGACAGGGAGGCGACAGGGAGGCAACAGAGAGGCGACGGGAAGGCGACAGGCAAGGGACAGCCAAGCGACAGGCAAGTGACAGGAGACCGACAGGTTACCACGCCGGGCGACAGGGAGGCGACAGGGAGGCAACAGGGAGGCGACAGGGAGGTGACAGGGAGGCAACAGGAAGGAGACAGGCAAGCAAGAGGCAATCGACAGGCAAGCGACAGGAGAGCGACAGGTTACCACGTTGGGCGACAGGGAGGCAACAAGGAGGCGACAGGGAGGTGACAGAAAGGCGGCAGGAAGACGACAGTCAAGCCACAGGAGGGCGACAGGGAGGCAACAGGAAAAAGCGACAGGAGAGCGACAGGAAGGAACGACAGGGGAGCAACAGGAGAGCGACAGGAATGCACCAGGCAAAAAGTAGCATGGAGACAGGGAAACAACGGGAAGCCACAGGAGGCGACAGGAGAGCAACAGGATGGCGGCAGGAAAGCGAGGTCAAACAGGCCAGGAAAAAAGTGCACATGGCCTGAAGGGATGTGGACGACAAACACAGGCGAATCTACATCAACGTGGTGGCAGACCATGAATGATACAAGGAGAGAGCAGTACCGTACAAGTCCCTACCGTGGGTCGGGGAGTTAGCAGAGGCTAGAAGATCCCAAGGAATGACAGCGGTCAGAGTGCGGGTTAATAGCATCAGAGGCAACAGCAGGGAAGTACTTGCGGCTGTAGCGAAGAGGTTTTGGAAGCGGCACAACGAGGGACAACAGGGGCTGGTCAAGACCACAAGGAGGATGGTGCAGGCACTGCCTTGGGTGAGGACAAAGGAACAAAGCGAGGACTTCACCTCAGGACGGTGGCACTGGGGGAGAGGACGGGAACCATCTGAGCACTCAAGAAGAGAAAAAGCCCAGGGGTGGATCAGTTAGTGGCGGTTTTTGGACACCGCTACCGCCAAGGGTGGCACTTTCCTACCCTCTGGGAAGCATTTGGAGTTGAAGAAGCTACCTGGCAGCCCCTTTCTGCCTTCCTGCTTCTTGAGGGACACTCAAATTCTGTTCTGATAGACTACTTGTCCCCAAACAACCTAGGGGAGTTGCTGAGTCTCGCTGAAACACTGGCCTCCCAGAAGAAGCCTGAGGACTGAACCCTTCCTATACCTGCCTATGTTTGTGTGAGTGTGCTGAGCCTAAGGACCTATGAGCAGTCTGCCGAAATGGTGTTCTAATTATACCCAAGTCTGCACCCTTGCTAAACCCGGCGGATGTCTTTACCCGGTGCCATGGGGTACGCCCCAGGTCTCTCCGCCCCTAGGTGCCCAATTTCTGTGCTAGCACCAAACATCTTAGGGGGAATACCCAGCGCTAACGCCAAGGTATTGGATCTCCCCATCCACCTGCCTACTACAGGGGAGGGGTGGCCAAAGGCTACGAGGCATGAAAACGCTTGTGTGCTAGACGGCCAAAACCTGGACTACGACTGCCACTGCCCCCCAAGGACCTTGATAAAATCTCAGCAAACAGGCGGGACAGTGACACACTCACTACAGGTCCTACACTCCCTAAAGTGGCACCAGCCTTCGAAGGGTGAGCGAGCACTGTGCTCAAGCCCTCACACAGGCCTACCACTCCTACACTCACACGCTACGTGGTGTTTTCCATGAAGGGTTCACAAGCCCTAGTGGCCCCCCTGTGAGAAAACAAGAGAACACAGCGCTACCAAGCTGCTGTGGCCTAGCAAGGACGTCACAACACGTTTCCCTGCTAGAGCTTTGAGGGAAGGAGTGCTCTGTTTGCGTGCACAGCGTGTGAGCGTGTTGTGTTGGCGCCTCAGGGAGCCTAGCGCTGGCAGAGAGAGAATCTTTTTGGTGTGTTCTGCGCCCGTTGTAGCATCAGCAGAAACACATTGCTGCTGCGGCAGTCAACCTGACCTTTTCCACCTGAGAACAGAGGCAAATGTAGGACTGCTTTTAGCGGAGGAACCTAACCTGCCTCCCCGGATTATACGGATCTCCAACAGGAATATAATACAACGTCTAAAAGCAGCCCTATCAAGCAAACAAGCTTAAGAAATTCTGCGCGTTCTCTTATAGAACGTAGGGCGGAGCCCCTGGATAACCTAAACAAGGGTCATACCATGCACATTTCGCAGGGCCTACCCTTTGATGCGTCATATGCATGCACGAGTATGCACGAGTTCGGCAGTTGCCTATTTTTGACAATTCCATCTCAAACAATTCATACCCCACAGTGGTCAAAATCACTGATTCAACCAGGGGGTGGCCCCTCCTAGGCTTACTCATCTTATCTACCCCTGGAGAGAGAGAGAGAGAGAGAGAGCAAGTGGGAGTGTGGAACCAAACAGAAACAATGCGGAGCGTGTTTTACCCTAATCTGACGTCTAATCATCGTGCAATGTTCTAATCAATCCCTCTACTCTATGTTTGCGCTGCTAGACAACTTGTCAGCGGAAACACGAGACAAGCAATGAGTATGCTGCATCCGAAGCAAACATAACCTGTATGTTTATATCTCTTTCTTTGAACTGTTATTGAATTATCAAATTCTTCATTGTTGAATTTTCGTATAAGCATCGGTGGAGCCTCTACGCTTATTATTTAATGTGTGTTTTGTCATTTCTTGATTATTACGTGACATACTGGTATAATCTTATCTTACTTTTCCCGCAGTGAATTAAGACGCGCCCCTGCGCACGGCCTTTCTCTGCATATGAATCCAGGGAATTGGATAATTCCTGTGATGAAAAAAAATGGTAAAAATGTGCATTCAATGCACATGGAGATTCTGGACAGGTGTGTACCCTCAGGAAAATTCCAGACCGGTATTTGACGGATTTAGGTGTATTGTCGATCGTTGCACATAAATCAGGCCCTCATCCCTTGCTTCCTTTCTTTTCAGATATCCCTGACCGAATACAGCAAAGTAGGCCGCGCTCTGGCCGAACCGCTGCCTCAAGACTACTGTCCAAAGCCCCCAGACCCCATTAAGGCGCAAAAAGTATTTAACGGCACCCCCCCGCCATAGGGACAGGCCAGGTACAGCCACCAGGTTCCACGAAGAGCCAAACTGCGTGCCCTGCCTGTATCCTGTGTTGGGTTTTGCGTTTTGCTACTTGGAGGGAGATATGCATGATCACATGAATGTGGATGCCCATTCTAACCCCCTACCAAGCCACAGCCGCCCCAGCGACGCCTCTGAGCGCAGTGGGGGCTGTAAATGTCTATTAAGACAAGGCAAAAAATGGCGACTGCCCTGACGCAGCGCCCTCTTTACAGTCTTAGGGAAGTTATAGGTGATTTCAAAAAGATGTTGAAACCATGCAGAGGTCGAGGAAAATTCCCTTTTGCCCTTAGAATGCGACAGTGGTGGCCACCACAGCATAAGGGGGGGGTAAGAGAAAGTGTATTTCCATGCCAAAAGGTAAGCTTTAGTTGTCTTAGAGATGCCAAGAGGCATACTGCATTTTTATCTTGGTATTGGGCTATCCAAAAAGGGGTGACAAAGCATTTTGACCTATAAAACCAAGCATTGAACTTTGGAAGTTGGGTGGATCCCTAACCCCCGAACTGATTGGACATAAGCACCATTTCCTGGACTGACTGAGGCGCTGACATTAATCCAGAACCTAAACATTGTTCCATAATTTCTCATGAATGCCGGGCTATCCTAGTCGTCTGCACCCTAGGGGTGGACTCACCGAGATCCACCTCATCCATTCGCAACTGCACTCCGAAGGCGCTGTGCTTCAGTGTAAGCATCCCACTTAGGTGGTCGTCAGCACAAGCCAAAGAGGTAGAGACTGCTGAAGCGCGGAGGCCAATGTCTGGCTGCCCTGGGCCCTGCGCAGCGCCCTCATCCACTGGCGCTACCGCCAGAGGGGCCTGCCACAACCGCAGTCCCGGGCCCCCACACAAGCGGAGGCGCAGGTGACGGCAGGACCCACGGACCATGGCGCCAGCGGTCGGGGGGGCTGGCGGCGACACGCCGGGAGTCTGGCCTGACGCCCGGTAGGCTGAGCCCCGCCCACCTGATGGCGAACAGAGAAAGGGGGGGGGGGCAGACAAACAGACCGGGGTGTGCACCCCAGCAGGCCATGGCGCCGTGAGCCTGGTGACAACCCCCGCCCCCAGCCTTCCGCGCGTCAGGACATGTTGGAGGGAAGCGCCCCCGACGGACCGTGACCCCTGATCCTGGCCATGGGGGGACACAATCGCCGCCTGCACGCAGTCGGCGGTACCGCCAGGTGGGCACACGCCGGCAGCGCGCGAAGCACGGGTGCGCACGGCAATGGAGTCCCCTTCTGACCCGCTGAGTACTGACCCGGGACTCCGCCCCCAGCCCCCCTGAAAGCCGGGCTTCCCCGGCAGCCGAGGACGCCTGGAGGTTTGAGGTTTGAGGTTTGATTTTGCAGGTACTAGACGCCTTTCGGACCCGGGGGGCCACCTGGTCAGGCCAGGTGATATCCTCCCCACAGGGACCTAGTGGGGGGCCCTTCATGACACACCCCCTGCCTGGTGGCGGAGTCCCCCGGGTTCACAGGGCTCGGAGCCCCGTCCCTCCCCGGCTTCCCCATTTCGCCACTCCCCGGTCAGTGCATCGCTTAGCAGCCGTAGCTGTAGGTGCTTACCCACCGCGTCGCTCCCCTGATGTGTGGTCGCCCGGGGCGGGTCCCGGCGCCGCCGGGCCCCTGCTACTGGCTTGTCGCCAGTGGGACCCCCGTGGGCTTGCGCGGAGGCTGCCTAGCCTTGGGGCTGGTGCCTGGCGCGTCGGGCCACTACTGGCTTGGCGGGTGCAGTACCCTGGTCGTGTGTGCGCGGAGCTCGCGGCCGGTTCGGGGGGGTCGGGCCGGTGCCTGGTGTCGTGTCCTCTCCGTCCCCCCCTTCCCGCCCCGCGTGTCCCGCGCTGTGTGTGGCGGGCCGTCCCGTCCGGGTGTCCCTTGCCCTCGCTCGCTGGTACGCCATTCCATGCGGTCTGTGCGTTCCGCGGGCTCGGTTAGGTTGCCCTTCTGGTATTCCCCGCGTGTCCTTTGTGTGTGTGTGCGCTCGCGCTCCCGCGGCGTGCGCGCTCCCCCCCCCTCCCCCGGCCGGTGTGGCGCGGTTCCGGTGCTGGGCGCTGGTGGGGCCGTTCCACTCGGTCCGTGCTCCTCCGCGCTTCCTGCCCCTGTCCCGTGCTCCGTTTGGATTGTTTTGTTTATTCCGTTTTTTTTTCTTCGCTTTGGCGGGGGGGCCGCCCGGGTGTTCTGGACGTTGCTCTGGCCATGGAGGGCGTGGGCCCCATACCGTTCCGGTTCGTGCTCGCTTGCTGTCTTCGGGCGCGGTCCGTGTTGCGCCCTTGTGCGCAGGCGCGGGTTCGCTTGTCCATCGAGGTTCCTGCGGGAGCAGGCGGCTGGGGCGTGGAGGCGGGTCCTGCTCCCGCCTCCCTCCCGGGCGCCGCGGTCCTGCCGGGGGGAGGGCAGATCACTGCCACTGCCTCGGGGGGTCGGGGGGCGGCGTTTCCGTGGCTTGCGGGTCGGTTGGGGGGGTGCGGGGATGGGGGGGGATCGCGTCTTGGCTCCTCTCCTTCCTCCCTGGGGGGGGAGGCCCGCGGCCCTCTGCTCATCCCCCCTCTCGTCGCCAGCACATCCCTTCCCGGTGTACGTGTTCGGCCGGGGTCGTGGGGCAGCCTGCCGCCGGCGGGCCAGCCTAGCGCGGGGGGGGGGGGGGGGGGGGCGCTCAGTGAGCCGCCCTTCCAGGGGGGCTGGCCAGGGGGCCGGGGGGCTTGGGGTTCGTGTTGCCTCGGTCCATCCCTCTGCCCTCCCTGGGCGGGCAACATTGCGGGCGTCACCGGCGACGCTCGGGCCATGGGGGCGCAGGCCCCATACTGCTCTGGTTCGTTGTGGTGCGCCGCCCCCGGACGTGGCCCGTGCGCTGGTCTTGCGCGCTTGTGCGGGTTCGCCCGCCTGCCGCAACCCCCGCGGGGGCAGGCAGTGGGGGGTGCGGGGGCGCGCGGCGTGCAGGTCTGGCTGCGTCCCTCTCCCGGGCGTCACAGTCCTTTCTGGGGGAGGGGGGACGCCCCCTCGGCCGTGGGGGGGGTAGAGGGTCGGCGCCCCCATGGCCCGCAGGCCGGGGGGACGTGGGGGGGAGAGGGCGTGGGGGCGCGCCGCTGTTCCCTTCTCCCCCGCCCATGGGGGGCGGCCTGTGGCCCCCGGCCCTGTCCCCCACCCTCTCTGGCGCACCCCCCCTGGGTATACACAGGTCGCCAGGGAGTCGTGGGCGCCGGGCGCGGTCCGGTCAGCCGCCAGTGGGTCAGTGCGGGGGGGAGGTTTCCTCGCTTTGGCCTGCTCCCCCACCTTCCCCAGGCGGGCATCAAGGCGGGCCGCCTCGTCTGCGTATCCCCGGGCGCCACAGTGCTGTTGCGGCCCACGGCGCCGGCGCAGAGCTGCCGGCCGGCAGCGGGTTATGCGGGAGTGAGCGGGCGGCCGACCGGGGGCGCTTGACGCGCGGCTGCATTCGCCGCGGCTGCGGCGTCTCCTCCCTGGGTTCAGCGGCCCCTCCAGGCGAGTGCGGGGCCGCCGTCTCTCTGGTCGGCCCTTGGCCACCCATGGGCTGGGGGGGAGACGGGGGGGGGTGGGGGGAGGGGTGGGTGGGGTTCCCCGCTGTCTCGCGGGGGGGCGGCCTGGTGCTTCCGCTCCCTGGGGGCCAGCCGCTGACTGGGGGGGGCGTACCGTGCCCTCGCCTCCCCTGGGCCCTTGGGTGTCGGGCCCTCGCGCAGGCCCTCGCCCGGGTTTTCTGCTCTCCCCGTCGTCGCCGCACGGTGCTGGCTGGCCGGGGGGGGGGGGGGGGGGTGTGTGCTCGTGGCGGTGGTCTGGGTCAGTGGTCAGCAGTTAGCGGACTGCGGGGCAGTGGGCCTCCTCTCGCGCTCGATGCCCCCGTCCTCCCTCCCACTGGAGGTGGCGCGCGCCCCTCCGCCGCATTGTACGGTGGGGGGGGGGTGTTGGTCAGGGGGCCCGGCTCCGCTGGGGGGGGCGTCCTGCGTCACTGTCCCCTGTCCCTCCTCCCGCGCCACTCGCCTGGGCCGATTGGGCGCGGCCGTCACCGCCATCATTACTTGTGCGGGGGCTGGGGCTGCCGCGGTGGCGGGTTCCGCCGGCGGTAGCGCCAGTGGGTGAGGGCGTTGCGCAAAGCCCGGGGGAGCCAGTTTTTGACATCCGCATCCGTGATGCGCGGCACCGCTCCCCCCTCCAGGAAAGCTGGCCACGTCGGCGCCCTGTTGGGCCACGCAGCCCGAATCATCGTCTGGAGGATCCTCTCGTTGTCCTCCGGGGCCGCTCGTCCCCCCGGGGGCACCTCCTGGTTCCCCCCCATCCCTCCGGAGGAGCACGGCATCGAAGGGCCGGTTCCTCATCCCCCTGGTGGTCCCCGAGCAGGCCGAGCTCAGCCAGCCGTACACCTCCACCACGAGGGGGAGGGCCTCAGACCCAGGGGGTCTTGGACCGTGTCCCAGTCCCGGTCCCAGGGCCGGGGTCACTCTGCCCCCCTTGCCGGCCCCCCCTGCGGCCCCTGCGCCTGCGGCGCCAGCGCCGCGTCCCGCCCCCCCCCTGCCGAGGCTGCAGCCATCCGCGCCGGCCCCGCCCTTGGTGCGGGGGGGGCATGCTGGTGCTGGGGTCGGGGGGGTGGGGGGGGGATGAGGTCGCCGGCGTCGGGGTCGATGTTGTAGAGGTGGGTGTGGTGGTGGTGATGCCGCTGGGTGTGGTGCGCCGGCATTTGCTGGATGCCGGGGGGGATGCACCGCACCGGCTGCACGTCCGGCTGCGGGGGCGCCCCGCCCCCCGTCCCCCTCCCTTCGCCCCCACGGCTCCCATGCCCCGTCCAGTCTGTCCCCGAGGCGCCCTTGCCCTTGCCCTTTGGGTCCCTTCCCCGCCCCTGCGCCTTTGTCCCCCTCTCCGCGCTGCGGGTCCTGCCCCCTGTCACCTGTGCCCTGGCCTGCCCTGCTGGCGCCCGCATCCCTCCCGTGCTCGATTCCATGCCCTTGGATGCGCCCACGCTCACTGACCGCGCCTCGCCCCACTCCATGCGCTCCGTGGCCGCCCGCCTTGGCGTCCTGCTCGCGCCCCTGGGTGCCCTTCTCGTGCCCGTGCCCTTTCCCGGCTTCTTGTCCTGCTTCGTGCCGCCCGCTGCCCGTGCTCTGTCCCCCTCTGCTGCCGCTGGCCTCGGTACCTTGTCCGCGCTTTCGCCCTCGCTCCTTGCCGCGTGCGCCCAGGCCTGCCCCCTGCGTTTGTCCCTGGGCACTCCCCCTGTTGCCTCCTGCCCCCCGCTCCGCGCTCCCGTGGCCGGCACCCTGCCCCGCCCGCGCGCTGTCCCTGCCTCCTCAAATCAGGCGCCGGGCGCCCCGTTGCCGCCGCAGCTGCAGCAGCATGACGCCAGGCCACGAACGCTCAGGCGCCGGGGGGCAGACGTGCCGCGTCCGCCCCGCAGGGTAGGGCTTTTGGGGGAACGGCTTGGGAGGGCTGGTGTGGGTGTGGGTGGGGTTGACGTGTGCGCGGCGTACCGACGGCCTGCCGGGGGGCCCCCAGCGTTAAGGGCCACAGAGCTCAGTGCCACTGCGCCACGCCGGCCCTGGACCCCTCCACCAGGCCGGGAGGCAGCCCCCCCCCCCCCCCTCCCCCCGGGATGGCCGCCAGCGACGAGCACCGCAGTGCCGCGACACCCGGGAGGAGCTCCGCGCCAGGCACGCCGCCGTGTCCACGCGCCGCACGCCCCCTGGCCGTCACCCCCCCGCTTCCCCCGTTACGTCCGCAAGCCGAGGCATACACACCAGCAGGCCGGTGACTGGCCCTAACCGAGGGGTGGCGGAGCCCTGGGCCTGCCTTCGTCGCCCAACGGTCGCCCGCCGGAGTACCAGGATGCTCCGCGGCGCCCACCCCGGGCAGCGCCCGGGCAGAAGCACACAGACACGAACCGGAGGAGTATGGAGACCGCACCCTCCATGGCATAAACTACGCAGACGAAGCCAGCCTTGGTGCCCTTACAGGGGAGACGGAGGGATGGACGAGCGGCTCCCCACCCCCCAGCCCTGAGGCCCTCCGACCGAACCGGGCCCTACCACGCCCCCAGGGGAGGCAACACGTAGGGCCGCCCGCCCCCTCGACGGCCCTCCCCACACCCCACAGCCCCCGGACGCCGGACCGCCCCGGGCACGCAGGCCCGCCCTCGAGGGGGCAACACACCCTGAGCCAGGCAGGACGACGAAGGGACTAGGGCAAACCCCCCTTCTGAGCTGGGTAGGGGGAGCACAGGACCGTGGCAGGAAACGTGGAGGGGCACGAACCGCGTGGAACGGCCCTACCGGCGCCCTGCACAGGAACCGCGTGCGGTGCGCACGCCACACCTACCAGGGAGTGGGCGGTGCGTACACCGCGGGAGTAGGAGCGCAAACACACGCAATGGACACGCGGCGGGGACCGAAGGGCAACCAGACCGAGTCCGCGAAATGCACAGAACGCATTGAATAGCGTACCAGCAGGCGAAGGGAGGGGACACCCGGACGGGACAACCCGCAACATGCACCGCGGGGAGCGGGAGAGAGGAGGAGTGAGACACGAGGAGGGGGGAAGCGAGAACCTGCGCCGGCCCCCTCCCCCCTGACCTGCCGCGAGTGCCGCGGACACACAACCAGGGCACTGCACCTGCCAAGGCAGTAGTGGCGCGCAGTAGCATGGGCCCCGCAGCGCCAGTACCCCGGGCGACCAAGCCTCAGGGGGACGGCGTAGTGGGTAAGCGCCTGCAACCACAGTTGCTAAGTGACGCACTGACCGGGGAGTGGCGAAACCGGGGAGACTGACCGGGGAGGGACAGGGCTCACAGCCCCGTGAACCCGGGGGACTGCGCCACCAGGCAAGAGGTGTGTCATGAAGGGTGCCCCACTAGCACCTGATTGAGAGGATATCACCTGGCCAGACCAGGTGGCCCCCCGGGGCCAAAAGGCGTCTAGTACCCGAAACATAAAAACTCAAAACCTCAACACCTGCTGGAGTCTCCTGCTCACCGGAGTACTCATCACTCATAGTGGTGACCGAAGAGTGCTGGGATCTTTTCTTAAGATCCAGGAGGGTAAGGCCTCGTTTTTGGCCCATCACTTCCTTGAGTACTACTGGCTCAAGGTTACTCACCGGTACGGGGTTTAGTGAGCTACGATGGAAGAGAAACTGCCCCATTCAGGGGTGGCATGGTTTCTTGAGAGTCCTGAGGAACATAGATTGGGCCATCCGGGAGTTCAGTTCTTCCCCCTGTCATACGGTCCGGCAAGCGCTTGCAATCGCCGTGTCCCCCTATGCAACTCCAGTCAGGGGTGCACAGCACCACTCTCGCTCCTTCAAGAGCGATCTTGGTCTACACCTTAGAGAGTTGGGATAATGGGGGGTTAGCATAGCACAATTCCATCGATCTCCAGTAGAGGCGATAGGCGTTATTCAGATATCAAGAACAATAGAGCTGCATCATATGGCTCTCCTTACTAACAATTCCACCTGGACGTCATTCAGGTCCGCCTGTAGGGCGGCCAGTCCATCCTCCAAGGCGGGTCGCACCAACTGATAGTTTTCAGTTCAATGTGACCGGGTCACGTAGCGCGGAGCGGATTTTTTTTGTCCTGACAGCTCAATAGGGACAAAAAAAAGGCTACTGCCGAAGTCGCAGTATAGGGCAGAAGGAAGTTGCAAAGACAACAGTTTCACCCTGGGGGCTACGGTGCAGGAAGTCTGTGCCGATGAGAATGTCAAAGGCGTTGGTGTCAAGTACTTTACAGTAGTGAGTGACCTGTTCATTGCCCAGACAAAGAGTCACATGGACCCTCCCCAGGGAATGGATGGTTCTCCAATCCCTTAATCTTATAGCCACAGTTTGGTTTGCCCGATCTTGGTTTGTTTTAGCAATCTGCGGGCCGCGATGGAAAGTGTGGCGCCCGTGTCTGAGACCGGCTTGTAAACCTGATCACCTATTTTGACGGTGATCCAGAAAACCAAATCCTCATCCTCCGAGCCACCCCCCTATGCCTCTTCAGGGAACTTCACATGAACCCCAGCAGCCTCCAGGCACTTAAAGTGCCAGTTGACCTCGCGCTTCTTGGTGTTCTTGTTCTTCTCGGCGGCACCTGCTTTGGGGGTGGAGGGTACTGTCGCTTTTTACCCGCCTGGTCACCCTTGGGTATTGGTTTGGGTGCTCCTCTTCCACCGATCCAGGGGGCTGAGGACCTTCCTCCTCCACCAGAGTTACCCTTATCGGGGGATTTCGCAGGGTTTGGTGTCCCCCCTCGGGTTCACCCTTACCGGCGTTCTTACGCCGCTCCCCTTCCGCTTTCCTGAGTTTCTCTGACTCGCGGTGTTTTGTATGGCCCTCATCTTCATAATGCCGACGCTTTCTACAATATTCGCAGGTTGTGGTCTAGCAGCAATTGTTTTTGTTGCTCAGCTCCTGACCAGTCTTAGTTTTCTGCTTGCGCTGCCGTTGGAGCATGCAGGCCCCTCGCCCATCACAGTTTGGCGTGTGGCAGGGTCCACAATATTCGTCTGTAGGACGACAGTAGAAAAGATTAGGGGACCCTTGACCATTGGAGGGGGGGGTCTCCTTCATATGGTTCAACTGCCCACCACGGTCGCCCCAGGGGTTAGAGTGGGGCTGAGGCGACGTCCTCCAGGACTCCTCTGAGCAGGAGTCTCCATTTGCAGATGTTTGCGTAGGTACTTGTCCATGGGACTCCATGGCCAACTCGATCAACAGATCGATCAGCTAATCATAGGAGTGCGTCCGAGTTTTCCTCTCTGATGTCTTCTGCAGTTCTCCAATGTCTTGAGAGGGATCTTCCCTACGAGCCATAGGTGAGGCTCTGTCGGCCCATATGACCCGGGGTTCATGCGTCCCATGAGCTCTCAAAGCTGTGTCACAACCTCTGAGATACAGGCAGCTGTAGGGAGTTCGGGGAGCGAAGGCAACTGTTCAATCTCAGTACGGACAATAAGGTCGTCTCATAGGCGGGGTACATCTGGTCCAGTCGTCCCAGTCTGAGCTCTCCCTGATGGCGGTCCTCACCTGGCGCTGAAGGAATTTCTTTTTGCACGACCTCATGATAAGTGCGCACTTAGTCGTGGCGTCAGGGTGTTGCTAACATGTGTGTAGTAAAAATTCAGAGAACTCCTCAGCCCACCCAGGCAGGTTTATGGGATAAACTTCAGGGAGTTGGATATTAAGGTTCACCGTGGCGATGGCCTTCGTTCCCCTACCTGGGACACCCGGGTCACCTGTTTTCACCTGAAGGGGGTGAGGGGTGTGTCGTGGCCAATGACGCTAGTGTAGCCACTTCATAGCTCTTCATCTCATCCTCTGTGTGGTCACCTACACTACAGACATGCACAGTCCTCACACCGCGGTGGAAAATGCTGGAACAGGTGTCCACAGGAGAGCTGCGGATGCCTCTGCAGCCTTCCACATCCCTGATCAAAAGTTCCACACCAGAGGACAGGGTAGGGGGGGGGCTTCCTCAAATCGGAGAGCTCCAGTTTTGCTTTCAGTGCTGCTGACAGGGCACTCAGGTCGGGGTCTTCATCACCTGCACCCAGGACCTGGAAAAGGAGCTCGGTGGTCTTATGGAGACCCGGCTTGGGGGCTGCCAGGTCTCGGGGCAAACCAATGAGGGTTCGCGAGCCAGCCCCCTCGGAGGGGCTACTCACTCCAGGCACTCAGGCTCCTTCGTCTCCTTCGGGAGCGTAGGCTCTTTGGAAATCGGGTGGCTTTCTGACTCTGACGAACAGGCCGACACCGACGCAAGGTATCTCAAAGTCCCTTCCTTCCAAGTAGCTCCGAACATCAGCCTGGAAGCTGCATCTTTGGCTTTTCCTTTCGTTGCCGTCCTTCTCCATGCTTTAACCTTGGCATTGGCCACTTTGGTCATTTCTTCAAACCATGGAATGGACGTGGGTTCGAACGGGGAAATGAGGCCACCACGGAAGCTAAGGTGGCTGCCACGGGGTATTCTCTTCAAGGCGCTTGAGGTTCGCCGGCGTTAAGCCAGGCACCTCAGCGCCTGGACGGACTCCTTCTATACATATTTCGGTATATTCTTCCGCCCCCCTTGGTTCTGCATATTCTACTACAGGACCAGTATCACGGGGTACACCACTTGTAGATGAAGGTCCAGTCCTCAGATCACCAGTGTTTGATCTGGTGCTTGTTATCGGCACAGTTTTGGCACTGAATGTCCACAGTTCAGGATACAAGTGTTTCTTGGTGTTCTGTGTGTTTGGCTGGGGTTGCCCCAAATTTGGCTTTTACCTTGTGGCTTTGGCTCACCAACCCACGGCCCTAGTTCACGTGCCCCCACAAAGCGGCCCCCCCGGTGTGGGAGAAGGGCTCGGTTGCCGCGAGCGGTACCCTCCATCGGGTTCTGCCCAGAGAGGTAACCCATGTTCGACCGAGGTCTCACATCCCTCTCCTTTGGGCAGATGATGGTCCCATTGCATCTCCTTATCAACCTCCGGATTATGGGGCCCAGGGGCCAGGGGCCAGGTCACAGCCCTTGTCCTGCAGGCACCCCCACCTGGGTTGGGTTTTAGTAGGCGTGACACGACTTGAAGAAGCACGTGCTACGGGACTCGCTCCCCGTGACGCGTACTGATGCCTCCTGACTCAGTTGAGCTTGCGCTCTCCCGGGGGGCCGGGGGCTCATACCAGGTCGTTGTTGTTGGTTAGTTGGTTGTATACTGGTAGAGGTGTGTTGCGTTGTCGCGTTCGTGGGTGTGGTCGTTGGCGGGTGTGGTGCACCATGGTGTTGCAAGTCCCGAGGACGCCATTCCCGTTGTGAACCTTGCATGTCCGGCTGGTTCAGTTTCGGCTGGTTTGCGTTTTGACTGTTTGGGTGTTGGTTCTCTAGCAGCGTGGTCCGTGTCTGGCGGTGCCAGCTGCCACATGGTCGGCCGGTTTGCTGTAGGGTCCGTCGTGCCGCCGCCTGCGTTGGTATGGTCGTTTAGGTGGGTCTTGGTGCTGGTAGTTAGGTGTCGTGTGGCTCGTGGCGGTGCAGTTGGCGGATGGTTATGTGGTGGCCGCTCGCTGGTCGGCACGCCTGTCAAGGAGCCCGCTGCGGCGCAGCTGGTGGTCGCCCATGCGGCCGCGTTGGCGGGTCCCTGCTGTGGTGGTGGCTGTTCATCGTATTCGGCGGTCGCTGTAGGTCACCAGGGTGCCGCCGGCAGTGGTTGGCCCCGCCAATGTAGTATCGAGCAGCCCGCCCTCGCCCTCGCACCCTCTCGGCATGCAGAACTCCATCTTTCGCTGCACTGACTTCCGTCGGCATTGTCCTTCCCCTGTTCTCACGTGTTGGCAGTGGATGTACAACACCGTTGGCGGCAACGCCCCCCGGTTGGTGCCTCCCTTGCTCCCTATGGGATTCCCGGGGCATCTGGCGTACGCGGTGTCGTCCGTACTTTGACCTACCCCTCCTTGCACCCGTAGCCCCGGGTTTGGTGCTCCCTTATGTCGCGTGGTGCCCCCCTTGTGCTCTTGCAGGTGTACTCTGTGGCTCTGACGGGGTCGTGTCGGCTCATGGCCCCTAGGGCTTTAGATTTTGTTGAGCCGGTACTGTTCTGGTCCGCAGCCCTGCGGGGGCCTGCGGTCCCCATATCCCTGGTTTACCTGGCCCTCTGTACACTGCCCCAGTTGATAACGTTCCTGAAGGTTATGTTTGCGGACAGCCGTCCGATGTAGGTTTCCTTAGCACCGCCAGCGGGGGCCGGCGGGTTTATGGGTACTGTGCTTTTCGGGCTCCCGTCACCCCCCTCGGGGGTGCTGTGTCCGGCCTCTCCCGGATAAGGGGGCCCCAGAAGCCGGGTTTTTGGGTTGTGCACGCCTCGCGCTGGTCCGCCGCGGTGTTGTTCCGGTTGTACCTGCTTGGTGGACCGCACGTCCTCGCGCCTGGGAGTGCTATGCTGTGGCGGGCTGCGCCTCATCGTGGCAGTGATACTCCGGCCTCGCATCGGGGTGCCCCACCCTAAGGGCTCTGTGACGGGGACTGTGCCATGGACCGCGGGTTTCCCTGTTTCCTTCTGTTCTTGGTTACGGTGCGGCAGCCAGGCAGGTCCAGGATGCACGGCGTGGTGTGTACAGTCCTGCATAGCTTTCATGGCGTTCCCGGGCTGCAGCTCGTCCGACTAGCTCAGTGGCATGGTGCGCTGGACGCGTCGTGGGCCCCTCCGCTCCGCTCAGCATACATCATGGGGGTTAGGCGGGAGCTGGCATCCCACGGGTACGCACCATAGTCGAATATCAGAGGCGCCGGTGCATAGTGGGTGGAGTTGTGTGGGAGTGGCCTCAATGGTGCCCCTCTGGTTTTCTGTTGTGGGGTTGCAGGGCGGTCGGCGGGGTACGACCGCAGTCTCCACGATCCGCACGTCCCGGGCGTCTGGGTCATGGCCTATCGCCTGTTAGGGCATTGAGAAAGTCAGGGCGTCGGGGTTACCCGGATGTTTGGTGAGGGCGGTGCGGAGGACGTCGAAGATGTCGCTCACGAGGGCTCTGTGTGCTGCTCGTGCTTCCTCACCCGTGCGGATGGCGGGTGACCCCTGCCCCACCGCCAAAGTCCGGATCTGCTGGATCGCGAGGACGGCGCTCATTTTGTCCGAGGCGAGTCGCCCAGCCGTCCGTTCGTGGGGTGGGACGGCCTCCGTCTGTTGCCGGCCATCCAGGTGGAACTTCCATGCCACTGACCAATCCTTGGTATGCGGCAACCTCTGTAGGGCCTGTCGCCACAGGCAGTAGAGGGCGTGCCTTTGGTGCCATGTGCCGGCCGCGCCAGACATGATGGGCGTCAGGCGGTCTGGAGGTTGGCTTGGGAGCAGGAAAGCCGAGCCATCCGGCAGGTCCACGTGCCTGGGGAGCATGGAGTCAGTGGCCTCCAAGTCTGAATGATTGTCCCGCAGTTGTGCCGTGATCCTCACCTGGTAGTAGTGGCCGCTTTCTAACACCACCATGGCGACTGTGTAGGGGGCGTCCCGTGGCGGAGGCTCCGCGTGTGCCCCCGGTCCTGCCTTTTGCGCGTAGCGCTCCGTCATCGTCAGGAGGTTTTGCCCCCTCTCCCTGGCTGTCCTGCTTTCCGAGTACGCAAGGTCTTCGTGTGGCGGGATCTCCAGGGCGTCGGTGTTCAGTTGCGGTGCGGCTCGTGTCCGGCCTGCGGGGTTTGGTGCTGGCTGGGGCGCGGTCGGTCGGGCGATGAGCGTGTGTGCCCAGGCGAGGTGCGGGACCAACACCTGCCCGTGGTCTGGCTGGGTACAGTTGAACCGCCAGATTCACACGTCGACGAGGTCATCCGGGGTCTGTTGTCCTAGGGTGAGGAGCGCCTGAAGGTGCGGCACACGGATGGTGGTAGCCCCGTATGGGGGGAGGGCCGCCGCGAATCGCCGGTCGCCGCGAAAGCCCAGGAGATGTTCCGGGAGGGCGTCCACCAGGTTTGGTGAGGGCGCTCCGTGGTAGATGTCGTACACTGTTAGCAGGTCCTCCAGGTCGAGGTGGTCCCCCGCCTGTGATGGCCTGGGGGGTGGGGGGGGCATGATTTCCCTGTTCCGGGCCGCAAGGGTGCCGGGCGAGGGATCGTCCCCTGACGCGTCGTCGTCAGGCCCTGTGTGCATGTTTGCCGCATCGGGCCCGGACCGCAAGGGCGCCGGGCTGGGGTGCACGGCAGGGCACCTAGGATTTTATGAGGTACCGGAATCCCGTAATTGAACCGTCCAAAAACTGCCGCGATCGCGATTTACGGCCCGCCGCAACCCCATTTTGCCGAGGTTTTGGTGATTTGTGCCAAATATGTGCGCATCTGCCCCGATTTAGATAGCACAATCGGTAAATACGACGTTATCTAGTTGCTGTATTGAAATGACGTCGATTGCATTACCAGATGTCCAGATAAAACCAAAATACGATCATTTTTGCCCATTTTTGCCACTTTCGGGCCATAAACCGTCATTTCGATGATGTCCTTGTGGTGTCACGAGATTTCAAATTGATCAGGTTTGTCTCTAGTGCCCTGTGAGGCTAGGCAAGCAATGATTTGTGCACGTGCCTGCCCTTTACCCAAGATAATAATCCAGAGGGTGCCAAAAAACACCCAAAACAGCTATATTTGCACTTTTGAACACATAAATGTTGATCAAAGTGATACGGTCGCGCTTTCGTGTGATTTCAAATTGATCACGTTTGTCGGCTGTGCTATCTGAGGCTTGGCAAGCAATGATTTGTGCCCGTGCATGCCCTTTACCCAAGATAATAATCCGGAGGGTGCCCAAAAACGCCCAAAACAGCTATATTTGCACTTTTGAACACAATAATGTTGATTAAAGTGATACGGTCGCGCCCTTCGTGTGATTTCAAATTGATCACGTTTGTCCCCTGTGCTACGTGACACTTGACATGCAACAATTTGTGACCGTGCATGCCCTTTACTCAAGGTTATGGCCCGGAGGGTGCCAAAAAAGGCTCCAAACAGGTATATTTGCACCTTTGAACACAATAATGTTGATTAGAGTGATACGGTCGCGCTTTCGTGTGATTTCAAATTGATGAAATGTGTCCCTAGTGCTAGGTGAGGCTTGGCAAGCAATGATTTGTGCCCGTGCATGCCCTTTACCCAAGATAAATATCCGGAGGGTGCCAAAAAACGCCCAAAACAGCTATATTTGCACTTTTGAACACATAAATGTTGATTAAAGTGATACGGTCGTGCTTTCGTGTGATTTCAAATTGATCACGTTTGTCCCCTGTGCTACCTGAGGCTTGGCAAGCAACAATTTGTGACCGCGCATGCCCTTTACTCAAGGTTATGGCCTGGAGGGTGCCAAAAAAGGCCCCAAAGAGCTATATTTGCACTTTTGAACACAATAATGTTGATTAAAGTGATATCGAGTGTTTTGGAGCCGCCATCACCAAACAACCGCATTTTTTGCCCAAAATTGGCCAAAAAAAGACATTTTTTGGCCTAAAACAGTGTTTTTGGGGCGTGATTGGTCAGTTGTAGGCCCCCCCACCGTATTTTGAGGGTGCTGGACTAAAAAGAAAAAGCGCGCTTCGCAAGGTTTTGGAGCAAGTAATCGAGTTTTTCGGAGCCGCCATCACCAAAAAACCGCAATTTTTGGCCGGAAAGTAGCCAAGAAAAGCCATTTTTTGGCCTAAAACAGTGTGTTTGGGGCCTGAGTGGTCAGTTGTAGGGCTCCCCACCCTATTTCGAGGGTGCTGGACTCATAAGAAAAGTGTTTTGCAAAGATTTAGAGCAAGTTATTGATTGTTTTGGAGCCGCCATCACCAAAAAACCGCATTTTTTGCCCCAAAAAGGCCAAAAAATGCAATTTTTGCCCAAAACAGTGTTTTTGGGGCCTGAGTGGGCAGTTGTAGGGCCCCCTACCCTATCTTGAGGGTGCTGGAGTCAGAGAAACGTGTTCCGCAAGGTTTTGGAGAAGGTTACTGAGTGTTTCAGAGCCGCCATCACCAAAAAAAACCGCATTTCTTGCCCAAAAATGACCCAAAAAAGCCATTTTTTGGCCTAAAACAGTGTTTCTGGGGCGTGAGTGGTCAGTTGTAGGGCCCCTATACCCTACTTTCAGGGTGCTGGACTCAGAGAAAAGCGTTTTGCAAGGTTTGGAAGCAGATAATCAAGGGGTTCAGCGCCGCCATCACCAAAAAACCGCATTTTTTGGCCAAAAATGGCCAAAAAAAGCCAATTTTTGGCCTGAAACAGTGTTTCTGGTGCCTGAGTGGTCACAGGTAGGGCCCCATACTCCCCTGGTGTCAACAGAGCGCGTTTTGCAGTGTTTTGGAGGGAAATGATCAAGGGTTCCGGAGCCACCATCACCAAAAAACCGCTTTCTTGCCCAAAAAAGGCCATTTTTTGTGGCCTAAAACAGCATTTTGGGGGCATGAGTGGTCAGTTGTAGGGCCCCATACCCTTTTTTGAGTGTGGTTGACTCAGAAGAACTTGTTTTGCAAGGTTTTGGAGCAAGTTATCGAGTGTTTGTAGCCGCCATCACCAAAAAACCGTATTTCTTGCCAAAAACAACCATGTATGGTTTGAGCTATACAAAAGCTGCTATTCGCAAGTAGGTGGTGAATGTCATATTTCTCGGATACGGCCGATTTTAGATGGAATCAAGCCTGCATTTTCGATCTAGGGGCTGGAAAACGTTCAATTTGGAGGGTGGGGGGGGGGGGGCTAACTCCGGAAAATATCCTCTTTATGGTATAATTTGACAAAAAAAGTCGTATTTCTGACCGTAGCTGGTTTTGGGATTTTTGGACCCCATAAAGTCCTAGGTCGGGGGAATGGTCTCAGAAGTCCCTGACCCCCAGTTACCCATCATGTTCTCATCGGTAGTGGACGTCGCGTTGCTGGGGTCATTTTGTGCTAGCGCCGTAGCCCGGGTGTGGGGTGCGGGGCATTTCGCGTCGGAGTCGCCGGGCGGGGTTTGTTCGGCCACGGTCGGTTGTGTCGCAGCCACGTTGACTTCCGTGGTCCCCGCCTAATAGTCCTGGGTTCCCCTGGCCGGCTACGCCGTTGTGTGTGGTGGCGCGTGCGGGCACTCCGGCTGTTGTTGCGGAGCTGCTGTGGGGTTACCGTCACGGGGGAGATGTACCGACCGCGCCCATGTCAGCGTCGCCGTACCTGGGGCCGCCGATGGTTCGTGTGGTCCAGGTGTGGTGGCATTCGTCCCCGGGTGGCAGGAAGCGCCGGAGGAGCTGGACGCCATGGCTTCTGCGGTACCGGTGTGCGCGCTGAGCGCTGTCAAACGTGCACGTTTGGTGGGTGGGAGTATGGTGGGGATTTGTGTGCGGTCCGTGCTGGGCCTTTTCGCCCCAGCGCTGGGGTTCGGGCATGCGTGATATTTGCCGGCGGTGTCGTCTGCTTGGTTCGGTCGGGTTGCTGTCGTCGCCGGCGTGGAAGGTCACGTGTCACGCTGCTGAGGGCGGCGTGCAGCCATGGTGCTGGGCGTTCGCCGACCTCCTGGTCCCTCGCAGCGACTGCGGTGTCCGAGGGAAGTGCGGGCCGGCCGCTCCATCCGAGGGGGTGTTGGTCGTCGTGGCTCGGCCCGAGGTGGGCGAAAGGCCGGAGTGGGCTCCGATGCGGATTCCCGTGGGTCGTCTGTGCGGGCTCTGCAAGTGGCCGGTGCGTGTCACCTGCCTCTGGGGCCACTGGGCGGCCACAGTTCGCGCTGGTGGCACGTGGTTCTGTCTGGCCTAGGCGGGCTTCGGAGAAGTTGGGTCCGGATTGCCCAGACGTTATGTCTAATCAGGGCCTCTCGGATGCGGAGGGCCGCTCTGTGGTGCCACCGCCGATGCAACTGGTTTATGTCATCTGGGGTGTAGGCCCCCCTGTGGGCCATGAGGCGGGTGGCCACATACCGCCACTGGCCTTGGTGTTCCATGGTGGGGGGCAGGGAGTGTCGCTCTTCACGAAGGATAAATATGATGTCCGCCATGATGTGGTTGACATCCATGACGATCCACCGGGTCGGGGCCCAGACGGTGAGCTGCTCCACGTCGGAGATGCGGGGGATCCGCAGGTCAAGGTCAAGGGCTGCTGCCCGGTCCGCTTTCGCGGTGGGGCGTTGGGCGTCCCCTTTGTATTGTGCATAGTCCAGGGTCTCCAGTCTGCATGGGCGGATTATTCATGGGGGTGCCCCCTCCATCGGTCCACTGACGGTGCCGGTCTCTGCCGGTGCCTGGACCCCATGGGCTGGCGCGCCCTGGGCGCCTGGGCGTTAACTGGCCACCCCTTCTGGCTGCCCCCCTGCGTGACCGTCCTCCACCGTGGGTGCGGGGGTTTCCGCCGCCGATCCCAGGGCGGCATAGTTGCGGCGAAGATGCACCTAGTGGGACGCGAAGGTGGGACCCTGTGCAGGGCTGGAGGGTTCCTTGTCGTGCGACACGCGTTGTAGCGCGGGTGTGGTCGTTAGGTCCGTGTTGGGGGCCCCGTCCCGGCAGCATGCCATGAAGGCGGCCAAGGACTCATCGCCGAAAGGGTGCCCATGCGTTTGTGATCCTTGGCCTGCCGTTGGTGCGGCGGCGTTGAAGATGGACGCCAGGATGTCCTCTGGTGGTGGGTTGTTGTGTGTCCCCGCTCGTGCTCGGCTTATGGCCACACCGGGGCGTACCCGTGCCCCCGCGGCCGCGGGTTGTGGCGGGCGGGCGTCGTCAGTGGCTCCGGCCGCCCGCTTCTCGTGCAGTACGGCCGGGGGACCGTTGTTGGCGCACATGGTCCCCTGTCCCCTTGCACCCGTGTGGCCCGTGCCCCTTGGTGCCCGGAAACCAGAGTTCTCCGCCTTTGGCTGGTTGGTGGCCTGCGGGCAGGGGGTTTTTTCCGCTGCGTCTGCTGCCCTTGGGGAGGCCGCGGGCGGTGTCTGGGCGTCGGGGCCCCGGTCCGCCGTGGCGCCGCCGTGAGCGTCTGCATCCACGGTTGTAGGTGGTGGTGGGTGGGCGGTGCCAGTGGGCTCCCCTGCGTGTGTTCCGGAGGTTGGTTCCTCTGGGTCCTCCAGTCCCCCCGCATCCGTGTTCTGTCGGGGAATGCTGACCCAGACGGTCCTTGGCAGTCCCATCCTTAATCTCCTCGAGTCCAGCTCGTCGTTCGTCTCGTAGTGTATCAGATCTCTGTCTATCCTATCCATTTCCGCCATGGACATGGTGGCCATGAGTTCGACGCGCCGCGCTGCCAGTCTTCTGCGGCTGCCCTCTGTTTCTGGGGAGGCCGCGCACAGTGTCTGTGCGCTGGGGCCTGGGTCCGCCGCGGCGCTGCTGTGGGCGTCTGCATCCACGGTTGTGGGTGGTGGTGGGTGGACGGTGCCAGTGGGCTCCCCTGCGTGTGTTCTGGGGTCGGTTGCTGTGGGTCCCCGGGTCCCTCCGCATCCGTGTTGTGTCAGCGAAAGGTGACCCTGACGGTCCCCGGCGGTCCCATCCAGAATCTCCTCGAGTCCAGCTCCTCGTCCGTGTCATAGTGTACCAGATCTCTGTCTATCCTATCCATTTCGGCCAAGGACATGGGGGCAATGAGTGCGCCGTGCCGCGCTGCCAGTCTTCTGCGGCTGTCGTCCTCTCCCTCCTCCCGGGGTCCGGCCTCAGTGTTCCCGCTGTTGGCTGTGCGGTGGTGCGGGTAGCGCACCTGTGTTGTCCGGACGCTGGGCCTCCGGGTGGGCCGCCGGGCCATGTGGTCCCGGTAGTGTGTTGTCTGTTGTGCTGGTGACTGCCTGCGTTCCACCTGCAGCCGGCGCGGCAGTCGGTTGGGCCGTGGTTGCGGGGCGCTATGTTCCCCGCAGGGTCCGACCGAGTGTTAGCGCTTACGGCTGTGGAGTTGGGGGGTGGGGCTTGTGGTGTTGGGCCCTTGTTGGTGCATCGGCACGTGGGGCATGCGCCGGTGTCGGGGCCGATGCTGGGCTCGTGGTTGGGTGATTGATGAGCGTTTCAGGTGTCGTCGGTTGTGCCAGGGAGTCTTGTTGTGGGGCAGTCGCTGGTCCCGTCCGCGGCGGGGTCAGGGGGTGATGCCGTTCGCGGGTTAGTACCGGGTCGTGTAGGGTTTGTCGTCTCGTGGGGCTCGGGGCGGGGGACCTGCCGAAGAGTCATGAATCTTGGCCTCCAGCTGTTTAACGGAGGCGAGGCGTTCCCACGTAGGGTCCATCCTTTCATACGACGGAAAGCATTTGCACCACGTTTTAAGCGCTGGCACTTCGGTTGCCACTGCCTCTTCCTGGGCCCAAATCATTAGAATATTTGTACCTGAGGTGTGACATCCGTGTTTGAATCACTTGGAGTGTTCAAACAAGTTCAAAGTGCACGTTTGAAGCACCTGCATCAATTCAAACACGGATTCAAACGCCGACCTCGATTCGGGCATTTGCAATTTTAAAATCAACCAAACAGCCTCCATTGGGGTCAACACCTCCTCCATTTCTTGTTTGATGCTCCTCTTCATCCGACGGGAAACACCGACTTTCGTTGACACCCGGCGTAACAAGGCACGGCCATACAGGTGTTTAAAAGATGTCACCGAATCAGCCTCCAGATTCTCTTTCCGGTATGGCGGCACCCGTAGACCGGTTCCAACGCGTCCCTTAGCGTTTGGGACATGCCAAAAGGCGCTGCATTTGCAACAAGGGAAGTTGCCAACGTGAAATCGTGAAGAGGAATGTTGAAACCAAAAAAATGAGAATCCCAGCAAAACTGGTGCTAAAGCGGTCCTGATTGCATGTGTACGTACATCCTGCGTGCAAATCGTCTGCGGTCGCCTAAAAAATTGCAAAACTTGCAGAGAAGGCGACAGAATGCGACAGACCCCTGGCGGCGCACGCGGCGGCGGCGGCGCTCGGCGTTTGAATCCATTCAAATGGATTCAACTGCCCCATTTGAATTTTTTCGGTGGTTCAAACCATTCAAATACGGTTCAAACAGGGTCCCGTCAGATGAGGTCAAGTCTATCATGATGGGTGGTTGTGGGTTCCTGGTGTTTGGGTGTTCTTCAGGCCCGAGGTTCTCACTTGGTGGGAGGTGCTGGATTCCCCCGGTCCCTGGTGGATGCGCCCTCTGGTGGTGCGCAGGTGGAGCCCGGGTGATGCTGCCGTGTTGGTGTGTAGCGACGTGCCGCTCGTGTGGCCGCAGGCTCCCTCCGGGGTTCGGCGGGTTGGCCCTTGATGGTTCAAGAACCCCCGTGGCCCTGGCTGCGCTCCACAGTCTCGGCTGCGTGCAGCTAGACGCACTGGACGAGCTGGGGGCCGCCCACGTTCGATGGTACTGGTCTCGCCAAGGGGGCGGGCCGCGGTCGGACTCGCCTGGTCGGCTGGAGGTGCTGGAGCTGGACCCGTAGTGTGGCGGGGCTGCGACACTTTGGGCTGCCCGGGCCACGGCCTCATTCCATAGGCGCCCGGTCATGGTGGGGGGACGGGCGGCTGTTGGGCTCATGCGACCACAGGTCGTAACCACTCGGGGACAGGGGTCTGTCGCCATGTCAACCATGCCGCCATGACCCTGTCGATGGTGTCGGGGCGCAGGCCCCCAATGCGCCACAAGAGGTCCCCCCACTTATGACCGTGGGCGTTGCGGGCGAGCCCCATGGCCGGTTCGGCATCCCCCACCAGCCATGGGAAGGCGAATGGAAGGCGGCTGGTCAGGGCGACGGTGACCCTGTAGTTGTGAATGTTCATTTCACTTCGTTCCCAGGTGCTTGGCAGCTCGACGGGGAGGGGTAGGCTGCCCCGTGGCACCGTGTCATAGGGCATGGGGTTTTCACCTGCCGGTACCTGCCAGCGCACCTGTCGGAGGGGGGGCGGGCCGGCGGTGGTGTCAGGATCTCTAGCGTCTCCAGCCATTCAACATCCGGGCTGTCCCCGCCACCAATGTGGTCGGGGCGGGGGACAGATATTCTGGGTGGCCAGCATCCTGATTGTGGCAAGCCTGAGGTCTTCGTCTTTGGTTTCCCCTGGGGGGTGGCGCTGGTGCTGCTGCCTCCAGAGGGGACATGGTGCAGCTTGACCACGCACTGGCTGGAAAACCAGTCCCGCGTCTCGGTGCCGCCACAGCCGTGGTCATGGCCGAGGCTTCCCAGTTCGTAGCACACGGCGCACGGTTCCCCTCCTTCCCCTTGGTTGGGGGGCCTCTCCTGCGGGCATCCTGAGGAGAGTGTAGATAGCGAGCAGGGGTCAGCGGGTTTCGGGGCGCGCATGCCATGGGCTCGTGTATCGCAATGGGCGACATGGTGTAATGCGTGCCTGCGGTCAGGGTCCCCCGTGGTCCCCCGGTGGCGTGTTAATCTGTAAGCTGCACCGATTTGTAGTGTATGATCAGGTTGTAGTAGGTCCGTTGGTCGTGCGGGGCGTGCTGCGCTCCCTGTGTGTATAGCTGGGTACGGTGTTGCAGCTGTGCGTCCGCACGCTTCATGGCGGTGAGTTGCGAGTTGCGGGGACTCGGTAGATCTCCAGTTGCACCGCCCCCCGTAGTACAACTCCGGTTTTTGCATCAGGCGGCGTATCTTGTTCGCCGGCGGGGTTGCCGGGCCCCATCCGGCCTGCTGCGTGATCCTGTCCTCGGGTTTCCATGTGGCCAGGTGTACATCGTCCCGGGCCAGTGGGCATTGCTTGAAGTGGCCCCATGTCTCAGGTGTGTGCACCCTTTCTGCTGTATTACCTTGCCACTCTGTCAAGTAGGGGTAGTTGCTCGAGCAGAAGTTGAGCCCGCCCTTTTTGCAGGTGTACTTGCAGTAGGGATGGGTCCAGGGCAGAGTAGTACAGCGTCGTTTGCAATTCCTGATGGAGGCGGGTCATTAGGGTTGTGTTGGTGTGGCCACCCGGGACGTGGGCCGTAGTTCTGAGACGCTGTGGGTAGTGGTATGCCCGTCCCGTGTCATTGTAGATCACGTCGCAAGGCATCAGGGTGGCAGCTCCCCGGGGTGCGGGATTGGGGGTAGGTGCTGGAGGTGGGTGTGCATGTGGTCGCACAGCGAGGGCTCGTCCGGGGCTGGTACGTTCTCCGCGAGTTGGTTGTGTGCATGTAGGTCGATGTGTCTATTGCCTAAATTGTAGCGATGAAACTCTTGTTTTCCTAAGTGTGAGATAACGTCCCCTGGTAGGTTCCGCAATGCCACCCACAGGTGTACTGCTTGCCTGCCTAGGCTGGAGTCTGTCGCCTTTTGCAGTGGTTGTCCGGCTAGGCGCCGTACGATCTGGAAGTCCACGGCTGCGTCAATTCAAACCCATATGTGGTGCCGCTGAGTTTGCGGCAGCTTGGAGGTGGCAGTAACGGCGTCCACAATGATTTCCCAGTGTCCCCAGTTCACCGTGCGATGAGGCCCCGAAAATGGTGGTGCCCGTCAGGTGGTGTTGCCGCAGCTGGCCCTTTTCATCTGACCGTAGTGCCAGAGCTGCCCCTCTGGCTGCCAGTGTGAGGCCTGGTTGTTCTGGTTGTCTGGTCGGGGCAAGCGGCACGGGGACGTTGGTTGATACGCGTGGACGCGCGCTCCTCTCTCCGTGGTGGCCCAGGGCTTCGTGATGGCTGGCTCAATTCGGGGAAGGCGTAAATCCCGATCCCTTGGTTGATAATCCCCGTCGCCGCAGCATTCATCTGTAAACACTCGCGGTTCCTTTCGTGCCCTTGTATGAGGTAGTTGTGTATGTATTTGACCAGGTACGCCTGTTTCAGGTGGTGCGTGGTCCATTCAATGGTTTGTGCTTCTGGGACTTCGTGTGAGCAACGGTGTTTCGTGGGATACGCAGGTGCCTCCGGCGTCGTGCTGCGGTGTTTCGTCAGTACTGGGTACGTGAGAGCGGGATGTTTGGTGCGGAACGCCCCTCGGTGGACGGGCCACTCTGCCGGGGTATTGGGCTGGCTCGAAGTGCGTGTGCAGCCACCGCTGCTGTTCCGGAGTAGCATGGGCTGTCGGTGTGTGTGGGGGCGCGCTAACAGTTGAAGGATGGGCCACGATGTGGCCAGCGCATGGGGTCCGCACCGCTAGCACGTGGTGGGTACGCCTCTCAGCGGGTCTTGTGGTAACGGCGGTGGGCAGAACTGGCGTGCCGTGCGTAGGGGTAGCATCCGAAGGTTGCCCTGTGCTTTACTGGGTTGTAGGGTGACTTTGAGGACGTTGGGTGCCAAGAGGAGGACTGGCGGTACCGTGGTTTCCCGAATGTACGCCACTTGTCGCCGGTGGTTGGTGCTGGGCCTGGTTTTTTGTCGGGGGGCTTTGTGGTGGGGGTTGCTTGTGAGTGCCCCAGAACAGGTTGTAGGCTTCACGGATTTCTCCATCTGTGGGTTGTTGGCGATCGGCCGCGACGGCCGCCTGTCGCAGGTGGTTTTCCAGGAGCGATTTGTTTGGCCAGTCGGGGTGTTGCAGGAAGGGGACGTGGTGGGAGCCCGCCCGCTGGAGGGCTCGCATCTGGTTGGGCGTCATCCTCACGAGGTGTAGGGTGGTGCCCACTTGATCGAGGGTGGTGGTGTCCCTTGTGGTTCCCCCGCCCACATCGGTGTGTAGGACGGCTACCGGGCCCGTCTCCTCACATTTGTGGTTTCGTTTGAACGACATGCCTGTGGTGTGGCAGCAGGAGCTGTAGGTGGTTCCATATACGTGTTCCCACTGTGGTGGGGAGGCCCCGCTGTTGGAGGATGTATTGGGGACATGTGTTGCGCTGGTGCTTGGCTTCTCGTAGTATTATTGTGAAGACTTCCCTTACCTCTGGTTCGTAGTTTTGCATGAGGCGATGTAGGTGGGTTGCGGCGTGCGCGGTGTATGCGTTATGGACTAGGTGGTCGCCGCCGCCCACATAGTAGGGTGCCTCTGCAGAGAGGGACGTCGGCCGGTGGTCGTGCATGGCCCACGCACATAGGACTCTGGTGACGGCCATTTGCAGCATGTGTTTTGGGTGTGTCAGGTGCAGGGCCTGGAACCGGATAGCTGCATTTAGCACGGCTTGTAGGAAGTATGCCAGGGCCTTGGTGGACAGCGCTGCTATTCGTGCGGTGACCAGGGTGCGTTTTACTTGGCGTTCCAGGTTGGGTGCTAGGGTGACCCCTTTCGGTGTGGCGGCCTGTTGAATCCCCAGGTAGGTTGCATTGTCCGTCGGGGTCATTGGTGTGGCACCGGGGCGGAGGGGCCGGGTTGGTGCATTGTGTACCATGGTGGCTGACTTGACGTTGTGCACCGTGAGCCGGTTGCTTTCCAGGTAACTGGCAACATCGTGGAGTACCGGGCTAGACCTGTTGATGTCTGGGGCATCTGAGAGGGGCTGGCGGGCGGTGGCGGCAATGATGGCCATGTCATCCGCGAACGCCAGTAGTGTGGTTCGTAGAGGGTACGGCGCCACATCGGGGTAGGTGCGCTGTATGTAGAAGGCCAAAGAGAGGGTGACGAAGAGGAACAGGAACACATAGGATTTTATGATGTCCAAAAATCCAAAAACCTGCAGCATCAAAAGAAACACCCTTTTAAGTAGTTAGCATGCTGTAAGTTGTGTTTGGGTGATCCATGTGTCCATACAAATTTTTTTTTGCATCCAGCACCCTCAAAATAGGGGGGGGGGGTCTGCTACTGCTTGTCGGTGGCCAAAAGACTCAGTTTTTGACCAGAAAACGGCCATTTTTTCGATGAGAAATGGCAAACTTTGGTGCATACACATGCTGCAAATTCTGTTCTTGTGATCCATTTGCCCCTACCACCTGCTTGTTCGCATCCAGCACCCCCAAGGTAGGGGGGGGGGTCTTCAACTGCTTGTCTGAAATCGAAGAACTCAATTTTTGACCAAAAAACGGACAATTTTTGCCGGTTCTTCATGAAAAATGGCACAATTCGGTGCATACGCATGCTGCAAATTGTGTTCTTGTGACCTACATGCCTCTGAAACCTGCTTCTTCGCATCCAGCACCCTCAAAATAGGGGGGGGGGGTCTTCAACTGCTTGTCTGAGGCCACAAATATGGGCCCTCTGCTCCTCCCTGCAGGACTGCACTGGTGGGGTGCGTCCACAGGGTTGTGCCAACATCGGTTTGTACCGCGTATAGGCGGGGGGAGGTACACGTGTAGAAATCCTTGAAAGGGAAGCCCCATGTGTTCCCAGATAGCTTGTAAAAGGTGGTGTGGGGTGTTTTGGAAAAACCCCCTTGACGTCCAGGGACTTGATGATGAGGCTGATGGGGTCCATATCAAGCACCGCGTCCTGCATAAATATGGCCTCCAGTGGTGAGCGTCCCGGTATTGCTCCCCACATCGTCGGTGGGATGGCCTGGTACACCACTGTGGCCACTCGTTTCACGATGAGCATCCAAATGGGCTTCGCCTCCGTGGTGGCGCACAGGATGGTCCTCCAGTTGTCCGGGTTTGCCCAGTCTCCTCTCTTGTATAAGGGGTGTACGAGGTTCGCCCAGTCTTGCGGTATGTCTGCCCTCCCTGTGGCTATGTCCGAGAGGCGCGAATTCCTGATTGGTGAACGGGGGTCGGTGCACCTCGCGTCGTTGTGTCCGGTTCTACAGTTGCGGTAGGTGTGATATCAGGTGCTTGCTATAGTCGGATCGTTCTCCTTCCTCTGTATTGTGTTGGTGTCCGAAGCTGTTTAACATCTCCCCGATGACCACCTTGGAGTCGTTGGTCACTGCGCCATCCTGTAGGTGCACCGCCCTGATGCCCCGGTGGCCCGTTTCTCTGCAGATTTTGTCCACGTGCTTCCGTGACGTGTACGGTCTGGGATTTTGGAGGTACCTTTGTTGCTCCTGTGCTAGGTCCGTGGCACGGTATTCCTGCCACTCCCTGAGGTGCCACCGTGTGGTCTCCAGGCGCGTCGCAATGCGGTGGGTGTATTGTTGGGTGTGTATGTCGTGGGAGTGGATGGCCGTATGTAGGTTTCGTTTATCACACAATATGGCGGTGACCAGGGAGCGTAGGTTCCGGTTTGGGGTCGTACTCTCTTCTTCTTGCTTGCCCCCCTTGTGGAGGCCACATGCCGCTTCTGCTTGTCTCATGGCGAGGTTCAGGTCCGGGTTGCTCTGGTGGCTGAGGATGCGGTCCACTTTGCGGTAGTATGCCATCCACTTGGGTGTGTCGTGTTCCCCGGGGCGCGGTTGTGGGGTTACGCGTCCTGGTCCATACTGTCTGAGGGGGCCGGAGGGGCCTGTAACACCTAGAGCTGCACCTCTGGTGGGCGATGTCCGGTGGCCTTGGATGGTAGGCCGGGGTACTGCGCCCGTGTTACCTGCACGTGTGTTAGATCTGCATCGCAAATGTCGATGCGTGAATCGGTCGCACCCGGCTGCGGGGACCGGTGCGAGGCCTGGCCCCTTAGGGAGGTTGTGAGGTCCTGCAGGCCCAGATGTTGCATGGCAATCCTGACTGCCGTGCCCTCCGGTGTCCGTCGCCCTCCTCCGTCATCCATTGTCGGGGCGGCATCGCAGTCTCCTATGATGATTGGGGGGCCTATCATGGCCAGTTGCCGGTAGGCCCCCATGAGGTGCTCGAGGAACGTGTCTGTGGCGTCGCCGACTGGGACATGTACATTGATGACGTTGTGTTGCCAGGTGGGGCCCACGAGTTCATATGACGCCAGTCGGCCTTCAATGCCTAGGTGTCCGTCGACATGGACGTGAATCTCCTGCTTGTGGGACATAGGTACGCCTTTCACCCAAGTGGTCTGATATTGGTACCCCGTTCGGGTGAGGATGCTGGTGAGGTTTGGTGTGTCGGTGCGGGTCTTGAGCGCCTGTTCCTGCAGCAGCATGGCGTCGGGGTCACATCCCGCCATGATGGGTATGTCCTGGAGGTTGGAGGCCTTGGCTGGGTCGTACACGACCCCTGGCTTGTTCAGGGACATCAGGGCGACGAGTGCGGCTGTGACCTTGCCGCTGGGTGGTTTGGCGGTGGTGGTCTCCCGTTTTGTCCGCTGGGCCGGGAGTCATTGTCCCAGGCGTAGCTTGTGGGCGAGGGCCTTCGCCACTCGTTGTTCCTCTGGGATGTCCGGCTCCTCCAGCCAGGCCTCCAGTATGTCCCCCGTCCAGACCGTCCCTGGCGCTACCTGGTTCTCTGGTGTGCGGAGGTGCAGCGGGCACTCCAGAGAAGGCCTGACATCCAACAGATCAAAGTTGGATGTGGTCGCTTTCTTGCCCCACTCCGGTAGACGTCGCCATGCGACTTTCAGTTGTAGGTCGCTCTGTTTGCGCGGCCTGGGGATTTGGCGCTTGATTGTGCCGTGGAATCAAACCCATTGTTTGGGCTGTCCCTTCAGCGCACAGATGTAGACCCCTTGCACTTCTGCTTCGTCAGGGTACTCGGGGTGCATAGCCTTGCGTTCGTCGGGTGTCAAGTATGGGCAGGTGTGGGGCTTTGGTCTGAGCTCGGGTGGGGCGGCGCTGATTGTGGTGCCTGCTTTGGTCGTTTGGCCCGCCGGATCGATGCCCCTTCCCCTTCCGGTCGGGGCCGTGGCTTGGGCCGCACCGGTTCTGGCTCTGGCTGGGGGGCTGCCCCTGGTGCGTTGCGGCCTTGGAAAATGCTGTATGCCGGTCTGCGGCCTTCCCTGGGCCGGTGCATGCCTCGCATCTTGTTGGCGTAGGTTCGCAGGTTGTCAGTGCGGCTCCTGATCATCTGTTCCTCATCCGTGGGCCATGACATCAAGCGTTGCGTCTGTGTCATCCCATGTCTGCGCACGTAAGCCGCAACGTTGCGGGCCAGGGTGAGCCGCGTGGTGGGGAGTGTGGTGTCGGTGGCAGGGGCATCTACTGTCCAGTGCATGGCCTTTTTGAGTGCCAGCCAGTGTGCCGGGGATGGTTTGTGTGGTCGGCTGAGTGCCTGAAACGGCTTTTAGTGCTAGTGGGGTGGCCGCTCGCGTCTCCGGTGTGTGTGTCTGCACCCTGGTCGCAGTGCCCTTCCCGTCCCACTTTGCGACCCACCAGGTGTGCTGGTGGCACAGCAAGGTAATAGTAGGGGCGTCAGGGGTGCTGTCCAGGACCGTCCAGTCCGTGACCTTCAGCCCGACTCGGGGCATACGTTGCTGTTGTGGGCCGGTGAGTGACCTGAGTTGTAGCAGTTGGTCCATAAGGTCCTGCGTTATGGTGTCCTCCTTCTCCTGAATTCTGTGTTGCGTACCGCGGGGTGTCCCGCGGCGTCATCCCATGTGTCCGCTGACCTCTGCCAGGGTATTGGCAGCCAGGGTGATGACGTCGTCCCTGAGGCCCTCAACAATAAAGTGTGTTTCTCCTTCCAAGGCCGTCGGGAGCTGGGACCTGCGTTTCATGATGACGTGCAGGAGCGCCCTGTCTGGGCCCGGGGCGTTGGGGTCCTTGGGCCAGGGGCTCTCGCGCTCCGCGTCCTGCCAGGGGGTGTCGCGGCTTGTTGGTGTCGGGTAGCCGTGGCCCCATCGCCATGTGGTGGACTTGGTGCAGTGGTATAGCTTGGCCAAGGGTGGCCCCTGCCGTCAGATGTACCCCTCTGGTTCGCGGTATCGTGTTGCGGTACATCCCCGGGAGCGGTGCGGGCTGCAGGGGCAGTGGCTGCAACAAAGCATGGGGGCATGGGTAGCCACATGGGGGGTCCCCAGTCCGGAGCCCTGGGCAAGGACCGTCCATGCCGTGTGGCACGGGGTACACGATGTAGGGTCCCAGAACCGTGGGGAGCTTCTTGGGAGTGAGGCTGTTTAGCCATCCTCCCGCTCGGATATTAACGGAGCCCTGATCGAGCCATGTGGCTTGGTCGCGGTCGATGTCGTGGTGCAGGGTCCTTCCGATGGTTCCCCACGTTCTGCGGTTGGTGGCGTTGTCCGGGATGGGGTGTCTCCTGTCGATGAGTGGCATTCTTGCATTCACGGGGCTGAGTTTACGATGTTGGCGGGTGCTGTTCCGTCACCCTGTGTGGTGCCTCCCGCGGGTTCCGACCCGCCTTGTCAGGGTACGGGCTGGTGCCAGGCGGCGTTCGGCTGCCACGTGGGGCCTGGTAGGTCACCATATTGCGCGCAGGTATATACCGTTTAAGCCGGGCGCTCGGTGTCTGGTCCTTTTCGGTAGGTGGATTGCTGGGCTGTGTTCTGGTTGACGAGGGCATTTGAGGCGGGGATAGTGTATTGGAGGTGGGTTTGTGCCCAATTTTGGGTGAGCTGTACCTTCGTGCCTTTCTGGTTCGCGCTGTAGTCCTCAAGGATGTAGTGCACCATGCATTGGCTGTGGGGTTGAAGTTTATTGTCTTTGTCCCACAGCGGTGGGTGTATTTGGTGCCCCGTTTGCTGCGTCCTGTTGGTGCTGTGGTGGATGCATTGCTCAACTACGGTGTTGGGTGTCCACTCTAGTGGGGCCCCTTCTCTGCGGGCCATGGCCTGGACTGCTTTGGTGAGTGCTGTGACGGAGGGTGGCAAGGTGGGTTCTGCCACCTGGGCCACCATGCCTGCGGCCGTTGAGAAACTCCAGTACGCGGTGGAGGCCCCCGGTTGGTTGGCGTTGTGGGTGTTGGGAAGTCTAGGGAGAGTGCCTCCCTGATTTGGGACACCGCTTCCGGGTGTATGGTGGTCGGGTAGTGCCAGACGGGTGGCTCGTCTCGCGCGTTCTATCGTTTGCGGGGGAAGTGTGTCATGCAGGGCGGTGCCGTTCAGTTGTACCATCTCTGTGGTCGGTCGCTGTCGCCAGTTGGTCGCCTTTGGGCCGCCTATCGCACTCTCTATGGTATGATGGATCGCCAAATATTCCGAGTCTGGGTCAACGGCAATGTCCGCGTCTGTTGTTGCCGTCACGCAGATGGCTTGCGTGGGTCTTGCTTGGGGCATTTGGTCATCGTCTTTGAGGGCTGGCACCTCCGATGGTGGCCGTGCCCTGCAAGGTGATGAAGAGGTGGTCAGCTGGCGACAGTTTTATCCGTTTTGTTGTGATGAGGTGGATAGCTTCCACAGCGACCACCCAGGGGAGGATCTCGTTCGAGGTAAACAGTGCCTGTCGGCAGCGTTTATGGAGGCGTTATGCGGCTGGTGTGGTTTCCGGCAATTGATACTTGTCTGGGACGTGGTGGTTTGTGAGGAGCTTCGGCATGTGTTGGACTGTGCTGGTTGGTTCGGTGTCTTTTTCGACTGGTAGGTTGTGCTCTTCTAGTGGGGAGTCGTCTCTGGTTGATGGTGTGGGTTATGGTGGACTGGGGGGTATGTACGGCTCCGGTATTGGTTGTGGTGTTGCTGGTTTCAGTTCGGTATTCGTATTTGCCTTCGTGGCCGCATCTTCTTGAAGGTACATTTCAAGTACAGGGGCCCCGATGGGGTGCCACTCGCGTGGGTTGTCGGATGCTGAATGGAGGTGGAGATGCTGCTGAGTGGTCCAGCTGTGATATGCCAGGATGGCATTCACTATGGCGGGTTCGTAGCTGTCGTCGAAGGGGTGTCTTGGCGCCGTGGGTTGATTGGTCTCGGCAGCGCGCCGATGTCCCCGTCGGGCATCAGGTGGTCCGACCCCGTGTGGGTCGTGGTCGCTTGTGCTCCTGTGTGTCCTTCCAGCACCTCCGTGTCGTACTTTGGCCAGTCCTGCAACATTCGCTCCACGTATGTGACGTTTGGGTACGGCTGGACGCGTGTTCCGCCAGGGTGCGAGCATGGGCGGGGAGCCTGTTCAGCATCCATTGTTGGGGTGCTGGTCTAGGTGGTCGGGTTTCGTTTTGTTCCGGGTCTTCCGCCTTCGTTGGTATGGTTCTGTGGTGTACCGTGTTCGCCACGGTGTATTCGTCGTTGCCTCGCCCAAGTGCCCAGTCCAGGTGGACAGCGGCCGTGGTTGCCATGGTGGGTCTGCAGGTTGCCGTGCGTGCGTAGGGCGGGCCTGTTGTGTAAATGAGGATAATCGTGTGGCCCCATGTCAAGCTGTGTAGCGTCAGGACAAGAATGAGTGCTGCCTCTTCAACCTCCGCCGGCGGTGGGCCGTCCCACTCCTGGATTTCCAAGGCCTCTTGTGCTTGTCGTGCCTCTGTGAGTTCCATCCAACTCGCGGTCCCTGCGTAATTACTCCTGTTTGTGGTTGTCTGTGGGCTTCTTGCATGTATCGTCGCAGTCATTGGGCGTACGCCCGTGCGTCTGGGCCCCCTTCCGCAGCCCCTGTTATTTGCCTCTGTGCTGTATCGAGCGCTCCATAATGACTCCATATGTTCCGTTGGGGAGCCGGGGCTTCCGTCGCTAGTCGCAGGACGCGTTGTATGCTGTCTCGTACCGGGCCGTTGTCCAGCTGCATGGCGTCATCGTGGATGTCCAGGCCGCTGGGCGGTGTCAGCGGGCGCTTCAGCGTTGGTGGCGTCCACGTCCATGATACTGCTGTGGGCTGATGTCTGGGATAACGTCATTGGTCTGTCGGACGATGTGCCTTGGATGTTGCATGAGCCCGTTGGTCTTTGTTCGTCACGTGTGTGGTCGTCTTGTGATTGCACGGCCTCTGTGGTCAGCGCTGTCACTTGTTGTTGTTGTTGTTGTTGGTCGTTCATTGTGTCATGGCACCTTGCTGGCGCTAGCAGTTTGGTGCTGTAGACGGTGTAAACGGTGTTCCCAGTGCTGTACTCAGTACTGTCCGGGCTTGGCGTCCGTCTGCATGTTGAGGTTGCGTTGGCACTGTACTCAATTGCGCGGTCCCTAAAGTCGGGGTTTTGGGATGGGTTTTGGCCTCGTTGCGGGTCCTCTGTCGGCCGGTCCGGTGTGGTTGTCCTGTGGACCCGTTCCTCCCCGCTGCGGGCGGTGGTAGCTGGCCTGCTTGTGTTCGAGCTGCACTCCACGCGCACCTGGCCCTTGATTAGCGGAACGCACATCCAGTGATGGCTGTACCTTACGATTGCATGCCTTGGTCTTCTGAACTCGGTTGCCGAGCAGGGTCTGTTTTTGCGTGCTCCGCTCTGGCAACGCGGCCCTCCGTTGATGTGGCCGCTGGTGGCTTGATTCCGTTCCATTGCACCCTGTGTTCGTGTGGTGTGCTGCATGTGTGCGCGTCCCCCCTGTGTCCTGTTCGCCACTTTGTGTGCCTGCGTTGTGTTCTGTGCTGTCTGATGTGTGCGTGTGCCTTGCATAAACGGGCGGCATATCTGCTTGTCGCGGTGTTGCTCTGCACGTATACGCCGCTCAGGCGTTTGGGTTTGGCTTGGCTCTCTGTTCCGGTGCGGCAAGCTCAACAGCCCCTTCATGGTACGCCGGCGGGCCTACGGTGCGGCACCTGCTCATGTCGGAGGTGGCGTCATGTAGAGGAGCTGTGCTACATGGGGTATGTTGGTCCTTTTGCATGCATTGTCAGAGGTTCTTTTTGCATGCATTTTGGCACCCGTGGCTGTTGCTATGCATTGTGGTGCATGTGTTCACGCCGTTGTATGTCTTGTTGGTACATTGATGTATTGGCACACTGGTTGGTTGCGTGGTGTTGTGCGGTTGTATGTTGTGGCTTGCTTGTCCGGTCTTGTGGTAACACGCGGTTTGTTGCCGATTTCTGCTTGTCGTGCCTCCGTGAGTTCCATCCAACTCGCGGCTTTGGACATTTGTCCCTGCGTAATCACTCCCCTTTGTTGTTGTCTGTGGGCTTCTTGCATGTATCACCGCAGTCATTGGGCGTACGCCCGTGGGTCTGGGCCCCCTTCCTCAGCCCCTGTTATCTGCCTCTGTGCTGTATCGAGCGCTCCATAATGACTCCATATGTTCCGTTCGGGAGCCGGGGCTTCCGTCGCTAGTCGCAGGACGCGTTGTATGCTGTCTCGTACCGGGCTATTGTCCAGCTGCATGGCGTCATCGTGGATGTCCAGCCCCTGCGCAGTGTCAGCGGGGCGCTCTGGGGTTGGTGGCGTCCACGTCCATGATACTGCTGTGGGCTGATGTCTGGGATAGCGTCATTGGTCTGTCGGACGGTGTGCCTGGGATGTTGCATGAGCCCGTTGGTCTTTGTTCATCACGTGTGTGATCGTCCTGTGATTGCACTGCCTCTGTGGTCAGCGCTGTCACTTGTTGTTGTTGTTGTTGTGGGTCGTTCATCGTGTCGGGGCACCGTGCTGGCGGTAGCAGTTTGGTGCCGTAGACGGTGTAGACGGTGTTTCCGGTGCTGTACCCAGTACTGTCCGGACTTGGCGTCCATCTGCATGTTGAGGTTGCGTTGGCACTGTACTCAATTGCGCGGTCCCTATAGTCGGTGTGCCGGGATGGGTTTTGGCCTCGTTGCGGGTCCTCTGTTCGCCGGTCCGGTGTGGTTGTCCTGTGGACCTGTTGTTCCCCGCTGCGGGCGGTGGTAGCTGGCCTGCTTGTGTTCGAGCTGCACTCCGCGCGCACGGGGCCCGTGATTAGCGGAACGCACATCTAGTGATGGCTGTACCTTACGATGGCATGCCTTGGTCTTCTGAACTCGGTTGCCGGGGCAGGGTCTGTTTTCGCTTGCTCAGCTCTGGCAAAGCGGCCCTTGGTTGGTTGTGGCCGCTGGTGGCTTGATTCCGTTCCATTGCACCCTGTGTTTGTGTGATGTGCTGCGTGTGTGCACGTCCCCCCTGTGTCTTGTGCGCCACTTTGTGTGCCCGGGTTGTTTTCTGTGCTGGCTGATGTGTGCGTGTGCCTTGCATGAACGGGCGGCATACCTGCGTGTCGCGGTGTTGCTCTGCACGTATACGCCGCTTAGGCGTTTGAGTTTGGCTTGGCTCTCTGTTCCGGTGCGGCAAGCTCAACTGCCCCTTCGTGGTACGCCGGTGGGTCTACGGTGCGGTGCCTGCTCGTGGCGGAGGTGGCGTCATGTGGAAGAGCTGTGATAAAGGGGGTATGTTGGTCCTCCTGCATGCATTGTGGCACCCGTGGCTGTTGCTATGCATCGTGGTGCGTTTGGTCACGCCGTTGTATGTCTTGTTGGTACATTGATGTATTGGCAAGCTGGTTGGTTGCGTGGTGTTGTGTGCTTGTATGTTGTGGCTTGCTTGTCCGGTCTTGTGGTAACACGCGGTGTGTTGCCATTTTGTGCTTGTGGTGCCTCCGTAAGTTCCATCCAACTCGCGGTCTTGGACATTTGTCCCTGCGTAATCACTCCTGTTTGTGGTTGTCTGTGGGCTTCTTGCATGTATCGCCGCAGTCGTTGGGCGTACGCCCGTGCGTCTGCGGCCCTTTCCGCAGCCCCTGTTATCTGCCTCTGTGCTGCATCGAGCGCTCCATAATGACTCCATATGTTCCGTTGGGGAGCCGGGGCTTCCTTCGCTAGTCGCAGGACGCGTTGTATGCTGCCCCGTACTGGGCCGTTGTCCAGCTGCATGGCGTCATCCTGGATGTCTAGGCCGCTGGGCAGTGTCAGCGGGGCGCTTTGGCGTTGGTGGCGTCCACGTCCATGATACTGCTGTGGGCAGATGTCTGGGATAGCGTCATTGGTCTGTCGGACGGTGTGCCTCGGATGTTGCATGAACCCGTTGGTCTTTGTACGTCACGTGTGTGGTCGTCTTGTGATTGCACTGCCTCTAAAGTCAGCGCTGTCACTTGTTGTTGTTGTTGTTATGGGTTGTTCATCGTGTTGGGGCACCGTGCTGGCGGTAGCAGTTTGGTGCTTTGGACGGTGTAGACAGTGTTTCCGGTGCTGTACTCAGTACTGTCCGGGCTTGGTGTCCGTCTGCATGTTGAGGTTGGTTGGCACTGTACTCAATTGCGCGGTCCCTATGGTTGGTGTGCTGGGATGGGTCTTGGCCTTGTTGCGGGTCCTCTGTCGGCCGGTCCGGTGTGGTTGTCCTGTGGACCCGTTCCTCCACGCTGCGGGCGGTGGTAGCTGGCCTGCCTGTGTTCGAACTGCACTCCGCGCGCACGGGGCCCGTGATTAGCGGAACGCACATCCAGTGACGGCTGTACCTTACCTTGGCATGCCTTGGTCTTCTGAACTCGGTTGCCGGGGCGGGGTCTGTTTTTGCGTGCTCGGCTCTGGCAACGCGGCCATCCGTTGGTTGTGGCCGCTGGTGGCTTGATTCCGTTCCATTGCACCCTGTGTGTGTGTGGTGTGCTGCGTGTGTGCACGTCCCCCCTGTGTCCTCTGCGCCACTTTGTGTGCCTGCGTTGTGTTCTGCGCTGCCATATGTTGCTGAGCCACGTCTGAGACTGTCCCATACGGGGGGGCTGCAACAACAAAAAAAGATGCCAGACCCCCCCCCCCTGCCCGTTCATCCAGGACGCGCTCCGACATATCAATGGGACCCCCCTATTCAGACATTCTTTTTTGTAGTGCCTGCCCCCACTCAGAGCCCTATGCAGTCGAACCATGCGGCACAACAAAAGGACTTCCAAAGACGGGAGGGATCTGAACAGTGACACATTGGTGCCTTGCGCTCAGACACCTGGAGCAACTGATCTGGCCATCCTGTGACTTTTCTGTCAGATCTTGGCTAATGGTATGACAGGACATCAGCGTTATGGAGCCTTACTTGCTTTGCTTGTGGAGTGCCGCCTCCCACACAGACACACACACAGAAAAAAAGCACCGATACAAATACATGTAACGACATCACCATCACAATACTTTCAATTGAGGGCCCGTGGGGTTATTGTGTTACATCCGTGATGTCTCTTAAATCCCAAATCGTCTTTGTTCGTGGTGGAATTTGATGACCGACAGTCGCCTGCCAGTCGCCTGACAATCACACTACAGTCACATGACAATCACACGATAGTCACACGACAGTCACACAACAGCCGCATGACAGTTGCCTGACAATCACGTGACAGTTGCCTGCTGTCTGATGTGTGTGTGTGCCTTGCATGCCTGCGTGTTGCGGTGTTGCTCTGCACATATACGCCGCTTAGGCGTTTGGGTTTGGCTTGGCTCTCTGTTCTAGTGCGGCAAGCTCAACTACCCCTTCGTGGTACGCCGGCGGGCCTACGGTGCGGCGCCTGCTCGTGCCGGAGGTGGCGTCATGGTGAGGAGCTATGTTACATGGGGTATGTTCGTCCTCTTGCACGCATTGTTGCACCCATGGCTGTTGCTATGCATCGTGGTGCGTGTCGTCACGCCGTTGTACGTCTTGTTGGTACATTGTGGTATTGGCACGCTGGTTGGTTTCGTGGTGTTGTGTGGTTGTATGTTGTGGCTTGCTTGTCGGGTTTTGTGGTAACACGCGGTGTGTTGCCAATTTGTGCTTGTCGTGCCTCCGTGAGTTCCCTCCAACTCGCGGTCTTGGACATTTGTCCCTGCGTAATCACTCCTCTCTGTGGTTGTCTGTGGGCTTCTTGCATGTATCGCCGCAGTCATTGGGCGTACGCCCGTGGGTCTGGGCCCCCTTCCTCAGCCCCTGTTATCTGCCTCTGTGCTGCATGGAGCGCTCCATAATGACTCCATATGGTCCGTTGGGGAGCCGGGGCTTCCTTCGCTAGTCGCAGGACGCGTTGTATGCTGCCCCGTACTGGGCCGTTGTCCAGCTGCATGGCGTCATCCTGGATGTCTAGGCCGCTGGGCAGTGTCAGCGGGGCGCTTTGGCGTTGGTGGCGTCCACGTCCATGATACTGCTGTGGGCAGATGTCTGGGATAGCGTCATTGGTCTGTCGGATGGTGTGCCTCGGATGTTGCATGAACCCGTTGGTCTTTGTACGTCACGTGTATGGTCGTCTTGTGATTGCACTGCCTCTAAAGTCAGCGCTGTCACTTGTTGTTGTTGTTGTTATGGGTTGTTCATCGTGTTGGGGCACCGTGCTGGCGGTAGCAGTTTGGTGCTGTGGACGGTGTAGACAGTGTTTCCGGTGCTGTACTCAGTACTGTCCGGGCTTGGTGTCCGTCTGCATGTTGAGGTTGGTTGGCACTGTACTCAATTGCGCGGTCCCTATGGTTGGTGTGCTGGGATGGGTCTTGGCCTTGTTGCGGGTCCTCTGTCGGCCGGTCCGGTGTGGTTGTCCTGTGGACCTGTTCCTCCACGCTGCGGGCGGTGGTAGCTGGCCTGCCTGTGTTCGAACTGCACTCCGCGCGCACGGGGCCCGTGATTAGCGGAACGCACATCCAGTGACGGCTGTACCTTACCTTGGCATGCCTTGGTCTTCTGAACTCGGTTGCCGGGGCGGGGTCTGTTTTTGCGTGCTCGGCTCTGGCAACGCGGCCACCCGTTGGTTGTGGCCGCTGGTGGCTTGATTCCGTTCCATTGCACCCTGTGTGTGTGTGGTGTGCTGCGTGTGTGCACGTCCCCCCTGTGTCCTCTGCGCCACTTTGTGTGCCTGCGTTGTGTTCTGCGCTGCCATATGTTGCTGAGCCACGTCTGAGACTGTCCCATACGGGGGGGCTGCAACAACAAAAAAAGATGCCAGACCCCCCCCCCCCCTGCCCGTTCATCCAGGACGCGCTCCGACATATCAATGGGACCCCCCTATTCAGACATTCTTTTTTGTAGTGCCTGCCCCCACTCAGAGCCCTATGCAGTCGAACCATGCGGCACAACAAAAGGACTTCCAAAGACGGGAGGGATCTGAACAGTGACACATTGGTGCCTTGCGCTCAGACACCTGGAGCAACTGATCTGGCCATCCTGTGACTTTTCTGTCAGATCTTGGCTAATGGTATGACAGGACATCAGCGTTATGGAGCCTTACTTGCTTTGCTTGTGGAGTGCCGCCTCCCACACAGACACACACACAGAAAAAAAGCACCGATACAAATACATGTAACGACATCACCATCACAATACTTTCAATTGAGGGCCCGTGGGGTTATTGTGTTACATCCGTGATGTCTCTTAAATCCCAAATCGTCTTTGTTCGTGGTGGAATTTGATGACCGACAGTCGCCTGCCAGTCGCCTGACAATCACACTACAGTCACATGACAATCACACGATAGTCACACGACAGTCACACAACAGCCGCATGACAGTTGCCTGACAATCACGTGACAGTTGCCTGCTGTCTGATGTGTGTGTGTGCCTTGCATGCCTGCGTGTTGCGGTGTTGCTCTGCACATATACGCCGCTTAGGCGTTTGGGTTTGGCTTGGCTCTCTGTTCTAGTGCGGCAAGCTCAACTACCCCTTCGTGGTACGCCGGCGGGCCTACGGTGCGGCGCCTGCTCGTGCCGGAGGTGGCGTCATGGTGAGGAGCTATGATACATGGGGTATGTTCGTCCTCTTGCACGCATTGTTGCACCCATGGCTGTTGCTATGCATCGTGGTGCGTGTCGTCACGCCGTTGTACGTCTTGTTGGTACATTGTGGTATTGGCACGCTGGTTGGTTTCGTGGTGTTGTGTGGTTGTATGTTGTGGCTTGCTTGTCGGGTTTTGTGGTAACACGCGGTGTGTTGCCAATTTGTGCTTGTCGTGCCTCCGTGAGTTCCCTCCAACTCGCGGTCTTGGACATTTGTCCCTGCGTAATCACTCCTCTCTGTGGTTGTCTGTGGGCTTCTTGCATGTATCGCCGCAGTCATTGGGCGTACGCCCGTGGGTCTGGGCCCCCTTCCTCAGCCCCTGTTATCTGCCTCTGTGCTGCATTGAGCGCTCCATAATGACTCCATATGGTCCGTTGGGGAGCCGGGGCTTCCGTCGCTAGTCGCAGGACGCGTTGTATGCTGTCTCGTACCGGGCCGTTGTCCAGCAGCATGGCGTCATCGTGTATGTCCAGGCCGCTGGGCAGTGTCAGCGGGGCGCTTTGGGGTTGGTGGCGTCCACGTCCATGATACTGCTGTGGGCTGATGTCTGGGATAGCGTCATTGGTCTGTCTGATGTGCCTGGGATGTTGCCTGAGCCCTTTGGTCTTTGTTCGTCACGTGTGTGATCGTCCTGTGATTGCACCGCCTCTGTGGTCAGCGCTGTCACTTGTTGTTGTTGTTGTTGTGGGTCGTTCATCGTGTCGGGGCCCCGTGCTGGTGGTAGCAGTTTGGTGCTGTAGACGATGTAGACGGTGTTTCTGGTGCTGTACTCAGTACTGTCCGGGCTTGGCGTCCATCTGCATGTTGAGGTTGCGTTGGCACTGTACTCAATTGCGCGGTCCCTATAGTTGGTGTGCCGGGATGAGCTTTGGCCTCGTTGCGGGTCCTCTGTTGGCCGGTCCGGTGTGGTTGTCCTGTGGACCTGTTGTTCCACACTGCGGGTGGTGGTAGGTGGCCTGCTTGTGTTCAAGCCGCACTCCGCGCGCACGGGGCCCGTGATTAACGGAACGCACATGTAGTGATGGCTGTACCTTACGATGGCATGCCTTGGTCTTCTGAACTCGGTTGCCGGGGCAGGGTCTGTTTTCGCTTGCTCGGCTCTGGCAAAGCGGCCCTCGGTGGGTTGTGGCCGCTGGTGGCTTGATTCCGTTCCATTGCACGCTGTGTTTGTGTGGTGTGCTGCGTGTGTGCATGTCCCCCCTGTGTCTTGTGCGCCACTTTGTGTGCCCGGGTTGTTTTCTGCGCTGGCTGATGTGTGCGTGTGCCTTGCATGAACGGGCGGCATACCTGCGTGTCGCGGTGTTGCTCTGCACGTATAAGGCGCTTAGAGGTTTCAGTTTGGCTTGGCTCTCTCTTCCGGTGCGGCAAGCTCAACTGCCCCTTCGTGGTACGCCGGCGGGCCTACGTTGCGGCGCCTGCGCCTGCCGGAGGTGGCGTCATGTGGAAGAGCTGTGATAAAGGGGGTATGTTGGTCCTCCTGCATGCATTGTGGCACCCGTGGCTGTTGCTATGCATCGTGGTGCGTGTGGTCACGCCGTTGTATGTCTTGTTGGTACATTGATGTATTGGCACGCTGGTTGGCTGCCTGGTGTTGTCTGGTTGTATGTTGTGGCTTGCTTGTCCGGTCCTGTGGTAACACGCGGTGTGTTGCCATTGTGTGCTTGTCGTGCCTCCGTGAGTTCCATCCAACTCGCGGTCTTTGACATTTGTCCCCGTGTAATCACTCCGCTTTGTGGTTGTCTGTGGGCTTCTTGCATGTATCGCCGCAGTCGTTGGGCGTACGCCCGTGCTTCTTCGCCCCCTTCCGCGGCCCCTGTTATCTGCCTCTGTGCTTCATCGAGCGCTCAATAATGACTCCATATGTTCTGTTGGAGAGCCGGGGCTTCCGTCGCTAGTCGCAGGACGCGTTTTATGCTGTTCTGTACCGGGCCGTTGTCGGGCTGCATGGCGTCATCGTCAATGTCCAGGCCGCTGGGCAGTGTCAGCGGGGCGCTTTGGCATTGGTGGTGTCCACGTCCATGATACTGCTGTGGGCTGATGTCTGGGATAGCGTCATTGGTCTGTCGGACGGTGCGCCTGGGATGTTGCATGAGCCCGTTGGTCTTTGTTCGTCACGTGTGTGGTCGTCTTGTGATTGCACTGCCTCTGTGGTCAGCGCTGTCACTTGTTTTTGTTGTTGTTATGGGTCGTTCATCGTGTTGGGGCACCGTGCTGGCGGTAGCAGTTTGGTGCTGTAGACGGTGTAAACAGTGTTTCCGGTTCTGTACTCAGTACTGTCCGGGCTTGGTGTGTGTCTGCATGTTGAGGTTGCGTTGGCACTGTGGTCAATTGCGCGGTCCCTATAGTTGGTGTGCTGGGATGGGTCTTGGCCTCGTTGCGGGTCCTCTGTCGGCCGGTCCGGTGTGGTTGTCCTGTGGACCTGTTCTTCCACGCTGCGGGCGGTCGTAGCTGGCCTGCTTGTGTTCGAGCTGCACTCCGCGCGCACGGGGCCCGTGATTAGCGGAACGCACATCCAGTGACGGCTGTACCTTACGTTGGCATGCCTTGGTCTTCTGAACTCGGTTGCCGGGGCGGGGTCCGTTTTTGCGTGCTCGGCTCTGGCAAAGCGGCCCTTCGTTGGTTGTGGCCGCTGGTGGCTTGATTCCGTTCCATTGCACCCTGTGTGTGTGTGGTGTGCTGCGTGTGTGCACGTCCTCCCTGTGTCCTGTGCGCCACTTTGTGTGCGTGCGTTGTGTTCTGCGCTGTCTGATGTGTGTGTGTGCCTTGCATGCCTGCGTGTTGCGGTGTTGCTCTGCACGTATACGCTGCTTAGGCGTTTGGGTTTGGCTTGGCTCTGTGTTCCAGTGTGGCAAGCTCAACGGCCCTACGGTGCGGCGCCTGCTCGTGCCGGAGGTGGCATTATGGGGAAGAGCTGTGATACATGGGGTTTGTTGGTCCTCCTGCATGCATTGTGGCACCCGTGGCTGTTGCTATGGATCGTGGTGCGTGTTGTCACGCCGTTGTATGTCTTGTTGGTACATTGTTGTATTGGCACGCTGGCTGGTTGCGTGGTGTTGTGTGGTTGTATGTTTTGGCTTGCTTGTCCGGTCTTGTGGTAACACGCGGTGTGCTGCTGTTTTGTGTTGTCTCTTTTCGTGTTTGTTGGGTGTTCTTGTTGTCCCGTGGCTGTTTGGTGTTGCGTTGTGTACCGTGCCTTGCGATGTGGCGTCTCGTTGTGTCTTGGCGCGCCCTGCCGGGCAGTGCCTTGTCGGGTGTTGTTGTCCTGTGTTGCTCGGGTCCTGTGGGTTTCATGTCTTGTTCCGTTGCGTCTTGTTATGTTGCGTTTTGGTCTGTGGTGAAGTGTCGTGTTGTGTTGTGTCGTGGTCTGTTTCGGTGCTTTGCGTTGTGTCTTTGTGTGGTGCGCTGCGTGTTGTTGCGCTGTGCGGTGCATTGCGCTAAATGGTTGTGTGTGGCCTCGTCGTGTGTGGTGTTGTGTCATGTCTTGTGGTGTGTCGTCTTGCTGTGTTGTGTCGTGTGGCACGGTGTCGCGTTCTGTTGCGTTGTGCGTTGTAGTGTGTTGTGTAGCGTTGTGTGGTGTTGCGTTGTGTTGTGTTGTGTAGCGATGTGTCTTGTTGTGTTGTGTTGTGTTGTGTAGAGGTTTTTCTTTGTGGCGTTCCGTTTGGTCCGGCCGTTATGCGCCTTGGCGCAGTTTGGAGTGGTATGTTGTGTTTTGTCGTTTTGTAGTGTCGTATGGGGGTATGTGGCGGTGTATTGTGCCATGTTGTGTTGTGTAGCGCCGCGTTGTATGTTGCATTGTACGATGTAGTCTGTCTTGGCTGCTGTGTTGGGTTTTGTTGCGTGATGTGGTGCCGCCTTGTGTTGTGGGGCGTTACGTTGTGTCATTTCGTGTGGTGTTGTGGTACTTGGTGTTGTGTCATCTTGTGTTGTGTCGTGTTGTGTTGCGGCATGCTGTGTGGCGCTGTGTTGCGGTGTATTGTGTGTTGTTGCGTCTTGATGTGTCGCGTGGTGTTGTTTTGCATTCTGATATGTTGTCATATGTCGTGTTGTGTTTGCGTGTACTGTGTGGTCCCGCGCCGTCGTGGTGCGGTTTGACATGCCGTGTTGTTGTGTTTTGTGTTTTGTTGCGTTCTGTTGCGTTGTGTTGCTGGGTACCGTTTTGTGTTGCGTCGTGTCTTGCCGTGGTACGTTGGATGTTGTGTTCTGTGTCGTGTTGTCATGTGGTCCCGCGTTGCGTTGTGTTGTGTGGCGGTGTGTTGTGTCGTGCTGTTCCGCGTTGTGTTATATGTGCCTTTGTTGCGTTGTTGTGTTGTGTTGTGTAGTGGTATATGGTGACGTGTCACGCCATGCTATGTTGTGTTGTGTTGTGATGTGATGTGTTTTGTTGGTTTGCGTGGTGTTGCGTTCGTGCGTCTTCTGTGATGTCGTGTGGTAGTGTGTTGCGTGGAGTCATGTGGTGTTGGTATGTTGCCTTGTCCTTTTGTGTGTTGTGGTGTTGTGTGGTAGCACGTGCTTTTGGGTCAGATTGTCCGTTGGTGCGTGTTAGCTGCCGTATCAGGTTTGGTGGTAGGGTGACCCCGTTTGCAGTGGCCGCTTGTTGGACCCCCAGGTAGGTGGCCGTGCTTACTGGGTTCATGGGCGGGTCCTCGGAGCGGAGGGGTGGCGGCGGTGCATTGTGCACCATGGTGGCAGATTTGACGTTGTGTACCAGCAGCTGGTTGCCCTCCAGATGGTTAGTGACTGCGAGGAGTACTTTGGTGGCCCTGGTGGGGTAGGGGGTGGTCGACAGGGGTCGACGGGCGGTGGCGGTCACCAACGCCATGTCGTCCGCAAATGCCAGGAGCCTGGTGCGTAGGGGGTATGATGCCACGTCCCGGTATGTGCGTCGGATGTAATACGCCAGCAGGAGGGTGATGAGCAGAAAAACGCCTATTGTTGTGTTGTGTAGTGGTGTATGGTGAGGTGTCACGCCATGCTAGGTTGTGTTCTGTTGTGATGTGATGTTTTTTGTTGTTTTGCGTGGTGTTGCTTTGGTGCGTCTTGTGTGGTGTCGTGTGGTAGTGTGTTGTGTGGAGTCATGTGGTGTTGGTATGTTGCGTTGTCCTTTGGTGTGTTGTGGTGTTGTGTGGTAGCACGTGCTTTTGGGTCAGATTGTCCGTTGGTGCGTTGTGTTGTGGGGTATCATGGCGGTGCCTTAATGGTCACTGGTATGGCCGTTGGTGTAGCGTGCTTGGTTGCCGCTTTGTTCCTCCTCTCCGCGGCGTTGATCATTGTTCTTGTGGACAGCGGATAGTGTGTATTTGCATGTATACGGGCGCCATATTCACTTATTGCCTTTGTTTCCCGGGGTCTCCTGCCCGTACTCTTTGGTTTTCGCGGCGCCGAAGAGTAAGCGCTTCTTATATGTTTTGGGTTCCTCTGTCTCTTGTTACCCCTCGCTTGTACTCGTCGGTTTTCTCGGCGCCCAAGAGCAAGCGCGTGTAGTTGCGTTATGTTCGGTGTTCTGCTCCGTGCGTGCACTTCGCCCCCTCTTGTTCATTACGCCCTTTCATGTGCTGTCTTCACCGTGATGGCCGCGTAGTTGTACTTCTTTGTGCTCGTGCATCCATGGGCGTGTTGGTCTCGTGGCAGCTTCATACCTCGCTGCGTCGTAACATACGTGTTTGCTTGCGCTCTTCCTCTCATTCTTGGTGTTCATCGGCTTACCTTGTTCTATTGTTACAGCACGTACTTTGCCGGTGTTTTCGGCACGCACGGAGTTCACTCTGTCTTTTTTGGGCATCTCATTCTTCTTTTCGTCGGCTGTATGGGTGGAATTTGGCCGGACCCTGCCAAACAGTGGCGCAAAAATTTATGGGGGGATTTTGAGGTCAGAAGAAACGAGTTCTGCGTTTATTTTCCTGTTTCGTGCGTCTTTTTCTTCGTTTTCCTTAATTCTTTATGTGTTTTGCTTTATTCCTCTAGGGCCTCCCTCTGCTACCAGAAAAGGCTTCTGGTTCGCCCACGCTTGTGCTCGTTCCTTGTATTTGTCAAGGAAACCCTCGTTGATTTTCCCCAATCCAGATTACAGTCCACAAAGAGATGTAGTAGAGCAAGTCCAGGCACCGTATCAAAATGAAGTCATGATGAATGGTTCAAATCAAAACATTTGTAACAAGGAGGGGCTGCACACAAGAAAATGCAGGCTTAAATGCAACGCTTCAGTCAACAATGAACAAAACAAAAAATTCTATAGAGAAAGCTGACATAAGGAAGGAAGATACCTCCGCTCACTTGAGTGGTAGGGGTGAACTTCACGGGGGGCTAGGGTTATAACCCTAGTTACTATGTAAAATGCATGTAAAGATTCAAAAAGAGTGATAACAATAATGAAGTCCGAAGGATTAGGGAGGGGGTCTGGCCTGGATCAAGTACCCCAAGAAAGACATGGCAGTGACTTCTTCTTTCTCAACGTTTGACTGGTTCAACCCTGTCATGACTCAGGACTGACTTAGACCTGTTGACTACAGGACAGTTCTGGTCAACAACACTCGTCGACAACCTGAATCTCAGGTCGCAGGGCCCGTGGTCCCCTGATTTAGTGCAATGTTTCCTAAAAGACTACCCGTGGGACATGGTTTGGTACTTAGGTATGTTTACATGTCTATTAACCTACTCTATTGCCTTTTTTGCCCTCTCTTGCTTTCATATGACACCAGATTGTGGCATGGCGAGCAAGGCTCCTAGGACACTTTGTCAAAGCGTGGTATTACGGGTTCTCTTGTGGATGCTCGCCTACTCAAGGGCCCTCCAAGATGGCAAAGAATGGATTTGAAAGTTTTGATTCCGAAAATGGAGTTCAAAACGAAGCTCTTCACCCCGATAGAGGGACGTTGAACATCCAAGATGAACAATGTCGGCCTCCGTGGTTGCTGTCACCCAGATGGCTTGTGTGGGTCTTGCTTGGGGCAATTGGTCTTCGTCCCTGAGGGTGGTGCCTTCAATTGTGGCTGTGCCCTGCACGGTGTTGAAGAGGTGTTCAGCTGGCGACAGTTTTATCGGTTTTGTTGTGATGAGGTGGATAGCTTCCACAGCGACCACCCCGGGGAGGATCTCGTTCGAGGTAATTAGTGCCTGTTGGCAGCGTCTACGGAGGCGTTATGCGGCGGGTGTGGTTTCCGTCACGTGGCACTTGATAGTTGTCTGGGACGTGGTTGTTGGTGAGGAGCTTCGGCATGTGTTGGACTGTGGTGGTTGTTTCGGTGTCTTTTTGGACTGGTAGGTTGTGCTCTTTTGGTGGGGAGTCGTCTCCGGTTGATGTTGTGGGTCGTGGTGGACTGGGGGGTATGGACGGCTCCGGTATTGGTTGTGGTGTTGCTGGTTTCAGCTAGGTGTTCGTATGTGGCCCCGTGGCCGCATTTTCCTGAAGGTATATTTCTAGTGCGGGGGTCCTGAAGGGGTGTGACTCGCGCGGGTTGTCGGATGCTGAATGGAGGTGGAGATGCTGCTGACTGGTCCAGCTGGGGTCTCCAGGATGGCATTCACTATAGCGGGTTTGTAGCTGTTGTCGAAGGGGTGTCTTGGCGCCGTGGGTTGAATTGTCTCGACAGCGCGCCGATGTCCCCTTCAGGCATCAGGTGGTCCCACGCTATCGGGGGTGTGGTCGCTGGGGCTCCTGTGTGTCCTTCCAGTACCTCCGTCTCGTACTTTGGCCAGTCCTGCAGTTCGCTCCACGTATGTGACGTCTGAGTACGGCTGGATGGCGTGTTCTGCCAGGAGGCTGTACAGTGTCCATTGTTCGGATGCCGGTCTAGGTGGTCGGGTTTCAGTTTGTTCCGGGTCTTCCGCCTTCGTTGGTAGGGTTCTGTGGTGTACCGAGTGTGCCACGGTGTATTCGTGGTGGCCTCGCCCGGGTGCCCAGTCCATGTGGACCTCATCCGTGGTTGCCATGGTGCGTCTGCGGCCTCTTGTGCTTGTCGTGCCTCCGTGAGTTCCATCCAACTCGCGGTCTTGGACAGTTGTCCCGGTGTAATCACTCCTCTCTGTGGTTGTCTGTGGGTTTCTTGCATGTATCGCCGCAGTAGTTGGGCGTACGCCCGTGGGTCAGGGCCCCCTTCCGCAGCCCCTGTCATCTGCCTCTGTGCTGCATCCAGCGCTCCATAAAGACGCCATATGTTCCATTTGGGGGCCAGGCCTTCTGTCGCTGGTCGCGGGATGCGTTGTATGCTGTCTCGTACCGGGACGTTGTCCAGCTGCATGGCGTCATCGTGGATGTCCAGGTCGCTTGGCAGTGTCAGCTGGGCGCTTTGGCGTTGTTGGCGTCCACGTCCATGATACTGCTGTGGGCTGATGTCAGGGATGGCGTCATTGGTCTGTCGGATGGTGTCCCTGGGGTGATGCATGAGCCCGTTTGTCTTTGATCGTCACATGTGACGTCGCCTTGTGATTGCACCGCCTTTGTGGTCAGCACTGTCACTTCCTGTTGTTGTTGTTGTGGGTCGTTCATCGTGTCGGGGCACCGTGCTGGCGGTAGCAGTTTGGTGCTGTAGATGGTGTAGACGGTGTGTCCGGTGCTGTACTCAGTACTGTCCGGGCTTGGCGTCCGTCTGCATGTTGAGGTTGCGTTGGCACTGTACTCAATTGCGCGGTCACTATAGTCGGTGTGTTGGGATGGATCTTGGCCTCGTTGCAGGTCCCCTGTCGGTCGGTCTGGTGTGGTTGTCCTGTGGACCTGTTCTTCCACGCTGCGGGCGGTGGTAGCTGGCCTGCTTGTGTTCGAGCTGCACTCTGCGCATACGGGGCCCTTGATTAGCTGAACGCATTTCCAGTGATGGCTGTACCTTACGTTGGCATGCCTTGGTCTTCTTGACTGGGTTGCCGGAGCGGGACCCCCGACCCATCCCAGCGACACCGCCCTACGCACCCACTGGCTCGAAACACGAACCCGTCCCCCCGGTGACGGGCCCAGTCCCACCACTAACCCTACTACTGGCCCCGAATGAACCCAAACCGCCGCAGACCACCGTAATCCACCACAGGGCAAAATGGCGCATACCGAAACACCACATGACCGCCTGACACCTACCACGGGTCCGCCATGACTCCCAGAGCATGCCACGCACATTTTGGGCCTGTGATCCCGAGGCAATAACCACACCATGGCCCGTACTACACCTCATAGCACGCCACCACACACCCCCCACAACCCACCTACCACCACAGGCCTACGCATGGGTAGCCCCATGGTTCCGAGGCACCGACACCAGCCCTACGGTAGCGTGGAACCCCGACCACGTGCCCAATTGGCTCTTCACCACTACACCCACCTGGCCCCGCCCCGACCCGGCAGGGGTCGCCATCCGTTACAGCATGTACGACCCAGGCAGAACGGGCAAGCACGAGCCCCCCTACTATCCGCTCCACCACTCCTGCCACACACCGGAGCACCGAACACAAGCCCTCACATGCCACGACCTAACCCCAGACACAGCCTACATCCTCCACTACATCTACTCCTACCTCACACAAGGACAGCCGGAGCAGGGACTCATAGCCATGTCCCCCCAAGCGAAACACATCATCTCCAAAGAAATAGGGGTGTACGCCACCCCCATCCTGCAGCCCACAACCCCAGTAGCCCACCTCGCCACGGGCCTCGCCATATACGCCTACCTGCCCATGAACCAATGCCGCCTCCCACAACCATCACCGGGGGACCGGCTCTTCTTCACCGACGCCTTAGGCGAATCCGCCGTCGGGCCCATCACCGGGGGGGCCACCCTGCAGCTAACCCACACCGGGGGACACTACCACATGAACCACCACACGGGCCCCACCACCTACGGGGCCTCCTCCCACGGGGAGCTAGGGGCCATGGCCGACGCCATCACCGAGATCGCGGCCCACCTACCCGCCCACCTCCCGCACATCGTCCGGGTCTGGTTCGTGGTAGACGCCACTGTCGACACACACCTGCTCCTCCGCATAGCAAGGCAACCACTTCACAAAGCCACCGCGACGAGCCTCGGCACCCCGGCAGTGCTGCTCTGGAAAGCCCTTCGCAGCCTTCTCCCCTACGTCCAACTCCACATCTGAAACAAGAGTCCCACAGACACCAATACGGAAATGGTAAGGTCGACAACCAGGCAGTACACCAGCACCCAACGCCCCTACCGACCCTTCAGATCCCTGACCTCGGCCGAAACCACACACACCTCCAACACATACCCCCCGTACCCGAGCCCCATCAGACCCCGGACTGGGTACCAGAGGATGCCCCCTATTCCTCCCACAACAGAGCATACCAGTACCCCAACCCCATCCACCATCTCGCCCGCGTGCTCGGCAACGCAGACAGTCGGGCGCACATCCGGGAGCACCAGGACAGACTGCAAATCCCCCTCTACCACTCAGCACTGCGCCCAGCAAATGTCCCAGCCCACCTCCAAAGACGACGCATCCAGCTCCTCAGGGAGCAACTACCATTCCTCACCAGGGTCGCCAGGTGGCTCGCCCGCAAGCACATCCACGTCCCCGAAGAACACACCTGTTGCCCGTGCGACCACACCACCCCGGAGGACTGGGAACACTCCAAGAAATGCCGCCTCCATACAGGCAGGGACACGCTACTGGGCTGGTCTTCGGCGGAAACCCTACGACAACACGAAGGATGGCCAACCCACAGCCACGCACACCAGGCCACGGAACACCCCTTCCGCGATCCCCTGGTCAGAGAAGCCACCATGAGCGGGGCGGTGACAGAGGCCCTGCACCGACACCTCACCAAACACACGGAAAGCCCCATGGAGGCAGCAGCGCACCTCCAGCTAGAAGCAATCCGCAGAGCAGCGGCCCAAATGGTACACCGCAAACACCTCCTGCTAACACACGCAGAGCAACTCACCGACCCCATCGCCAGGGAACACATGCAGCGTCTCATCCATTACCATGCCGTGCATGACCCAGACGGCCACTAACCCACTCCGCGCCCCGCACGCGCCCCCTATTTTTACCGGCAGGCCTCCAAGACACCACCACAGCGCCCCGAAGCCCATCTCTCACCCAAGAAGCCACCCGGCACCGCCCAACCCGGCTGAGCCCTACCAGGGCCAACCATACGTCGACGTAGACGAGCAAGACCCCAGCAACCCATCCAGCCCAGCCCCCCCAGACCCGGGGCACCCCCGCCTCCAAGACACCACCACAGCGCCCCGAAGCCCATCTCTCACCCAAGAAGCCACCCGGCACCGCCCAACCCCGCTGAGCCCTACCAGGGCCAACCATACGTCGACGTAGACGCGCAAGACGCCAGCAACTTATCCAGCCCAGCCCCCCCGGACCCGGGGCACCCCCGCCTCACACCGGCCACCATCCGCGACCCCGTCCTCCTCCGAGCAACCCTCGAAGGCAGGCCCCCGACCACCCCCCTGGGCTGGTACCGCCTACAAGAGGACTGGACCAAGCTCACTGTCAAAGCCCTCCGGGACCTGACCACCCCAGGCAACGGCCTCCACAAGGCCATCGTAGACCTCGTACTCTGGCGAGCCCGCAAACACACCCAGGGCCAGCACGTCTGGATCCCCCTCATCGAGTGGGGCCAGGCCCTGACACACGACACCGACATCAACGTCACGCATCGAGGGACCGTACGCCTACAACCGGCCCCAGCAGAAAAGGACCACCCAGCGGACCCGAACTGCCCGGAGCGGTGGGAACAGGCCACCGCACCAACCCGCGACACCGCCCTCCGCGCCGCCGGCCTCCGCACCCCAGACGACGACCTCCCCCCCCCAGCTACAGACAGTGACCACCCCCCGCCGGAGGTCTGGGTTACAGTCCTCCAGCGCAGACACTACTACGTGATAGCCGCTACGGCTGCGTCCCCCGGCCAGCAATGGCTCGTCAAAGGGACAGACACCATGCTCGCCCCAGGGACCGCCCCACCAGGGGCAGTAGGAAACCCCACCACCCAGCACAGGGTCCTCAGGGGCGTCCTCCAGCCAGGGGACAAGCCCCAGCCCGAGCCCTGACCCAAATCACCTCAGGGAAGGGGGGCTACCACCTGGGACTGGCCATGCTCTGCCCGACCCACTGGATCTGGCGCCGCTGGCCACCCACGGGGACCGTGCCCTGGACTTGGGCCATCCCCACCACCCACACACAAATCGAGGCGGGCCCGGACACGCGGCCAATCCCCCCCCCCCAGACCGCAGCAATCCCTGACCTGCGGGTACCACGCCATCCACAGGGTCCTCAGCCGCGTGGGTCTTAGCCCAAAGCTAGCATACCTGCTTCCCACCACTGACCAAGAGGTCCACCAGATACGCAAACTCGTCTGCGAAATCCTTGCCGCGTCAGCAGAAGACAGCAAGCTTCTCCTCCAAACCGCCCGGCCTACAACAGGCCACGCAAGCGCGCTGCGGCGAGCGGACACATACACAGACACAACACACCCCACCGCACAATCCCTGCCCATGCCCCTGCCCTCTCGCTGCTCATCCGGAGACCCACACACGCCCACCATCGCGCGCACCCCGGGGCCCCGCGACACGGGCCTCCCCCACCCGTCGAACACCAGCACACGCCCGCCACAAACCCACCCGCCGGACACCCCTCACCACCCCCCACACTCGACAACCCGCACACACCCGAGAGGGGCCCCGCGCCCCGCGGCACGCCCATCCCATCCGGTGGCCCGCCCACGCCCCCCGCACACACCCCAGAAGACCCAGGCCCAACCTCCTCCGGCCCCTGAGTGCAGCCCACGCGAACTGTTCCCCCCCGCGGACGCCAACCCACACAACCTCGCACATTGCAGATCCTCTCCCCCGCCGCTGCCGACCAGATCGGCCCGCAGGGCCGCCAGGTCACGACCGGGCCCCCCCAGCCGCCCACCCCCAACCTACAGCCCGAGAACATGCCCTCCAACCTCCCCGCTGTCGCCGCAGCAGAAGCCGGCCCACAAGCCCGCCCGCATGACAGCCCAACCCGCGTCCACCACCTCTTCCTCATCCTCAGCCTCATCCACTTCCTCCACCTCATCCTTCGACCCCCCCCTCCCCGCCGCCCTCATCCTCAAGGCCACGGCAAAAGCCAAAGCCGCGGCCGCACGCACCGACCCTCTGACCCCCACACAGGCAACTCAGGCATTCCGGCAACGCAATGGGAAGATGCCCGACCCGACATCGGCGCCCTCACACCTCCGGACAGAGGTCCTCCTCAACCTGGAACCGGACCCCAACCCCAAACCCGACCCCAAACCCAAACCGGCGCCCAAGCAAGCACACACAACACCACAAACGCAACGACACAAACAAAACCGACACCGCCCTAACCAAAACCCTAACCCAAGCCAGGACCCCCCACCCACTACAATCCACGCCCCCCTCCCACCGGCAGCCACCACCACCGCAGAGGCGGCCACCCAACACGACCCCGTCCGAACTCTCGTCAACATCCCTGTCACCAAGCGCCCCGTCATCCATCCCCAACAAACCACCACCACCGCCGGCCAAACCGACCCAGGGACGTGGGACCCCTCGACCACCGTCACCGTCAAGCCCGGCCCCCGACCCGCCCCCCCTGCCCACCACATAGTGCAGCCCCAGGGGCTGCGCACGAAGCCCGACCCCCCACCCCCACAAGGGGGACCGGAATACCCACAAGGGGTCCAAGGGCCATACCTGCAACAGCAACCCCACAACTACCAACGTCACCACCACCAGCGGCCCCAGGGCCACCACCACCAACACCACCCCCACCACTACAACTGCCCACCACCCTACCCCACCGGGCCACAACCCCCCGTGCACGAACAGGACCAGCGAATGGGATGGCAGCCACCAAGCGCTCCACCCGCATACCCGACCTACCACCAGGGGCCACCCCCCCCGTACCAGCCACCCCCCCGTACAAGGAACCATATCCCCCCGGCCACCACGTCCACGCCGAAGGGGCCCCCTGGGCCCAACCCCGCAAGTGACAGTCAGTCGACCCATACCACCAGCCGCTGCCGCCACCACACCCCTACGTGGCGGATCCATGGATGACGGGGGACCTCCCCCCTCCCCCAGTACCAGGCGGCACCACGCGAGGCCCCCCAGGACCCGCTGACGCCTCCTGACCGGCGCGACTTGAGCAATGAGGCCCGGTCCCGCAAACGGCGGCGCTCCCGCTCCCCCCCCGCACGGCACACTCGCCCCCGGCGCCCACACTCCTCACACCGCCACCGCGCCTCAACCACCCACTCGCGCCGCTTCTGCTCCCCCAGGTGCCACCACGACCCCCCAGGACCCCGCTCCCGCCGCTCCCGCTCCCCCGGGCGCCACCACGAGCGCCACCGCCGCCCCATGTCCACCTCCCCCTCCCCCCTCCGGCCGTACACGACCCCCAGGCCCCAGCCCCCGCCACCACCGCTCCTGCTCCCCCCGGTGCCGCCAGGCACGCCACCCCCACCCCACGTCCACCTCCACCTCCCCCCACAGGCCCCGCCAGGCTCTTCGTTCCCCCCGCCGCCCATACCCATCCACCTAGTCCAGCCCCCGCCACCACCACTCCCGCTCCCCCAGGCGCCACCAAGCACGCCACCGCCGCCCCATGTCCACCTCCCCCTCCCGTTCCCCGCTCCACCCATACCCGTACTCCACCCCCAGCCCCCGCCACCGCCGCTCCCGCTCCCGCAGGCGCCACCACCCCGACCACCACCACAGGTCCACGTCCTCCCCACGCCGTTCCAGGACCCCAGGCACGGACCCCTCCCCCCCCCAGGCCCCCGCCCACCTTGCCTGGTGGTCTGCCCCCGCTTTGCAGGAGCTCCGCCGCTGGGTGAAGTGGGCCGGGGGAGCAGGAAGAAGACAAGAAGGGGTGCACATGGTGCACACCTTCGAGGAGATGTGCACCCGCACCCCCGCCGACCCCAACGAGGCCGCCCCGGAGGCCATCATGCCGCAAGCGGCATGGGAGGCCCTCCTCCGCGATGCGGTCCAGGGCCTCCGCCCCCCCTACACCCCCCAGGTCTTCCGCCAATGGCTCCAGGCCAACCAACCCCAGGCCTGGGCTGTCGGCACCCCCTCCCCACCCCGCCACCACCACACCAGGAAGGGGAAGGACAAGGGCAAAGGGAGGGCAAGGGACAGCAAGGGGCACTCAGGCAAGAAGGCACGGAGGGGTCCCAAGTGAGGGCAGGCACCCATAGGGACAGGGCGCCGGAAGAGACACCACATGTGGGCAGGAAACCACCCAAGAACCAGGAAGGGGCAGGAGCGGGGACCGAGGCACGGAGGAAAAAGGCACCACGGCAAACGCCACAACCCACACCCAGGAAGGGCAAACCACGACGGGGGGACCAGCGCCGCTCCAACCCCACTGAACGCTGCACGACTCCCGGGGGCGCACCTCCCAACGCGCACCGCCCAAGCAAGCATCGGACGCCGTACGGATCACACCGGCGCACACCCACCAGCCACCGGAAACCACAGGGGGGATGGAGGGCACACCTACACGGGGAGAACAGGCCACACCCACAGAGGAAGCAGCAGGGAACGCCGCCGCACGGCGCACCACCACCCCCTCACCGCCAGGTGACGACCCCGGCCGCCACAAGGGCCACCTCACAGGCACCGGAAGTGGACGAAGGCACGGCCACAGCGACCAGGGCTAGGGACCGGGACCCCCAGAGGACACGGGACCAAGGCACAGGCCCCCAGGGAGGGCAACCCCACGGACGCCTATTCGACTCACCAGCCCGAGGGGCACGCCCAGGCCCCCACAGCACCGGACCAGCAAGATACCTACACCTAACCGCACCCCCCAGCCACCAGCCAGCCACACTCCGGCCCGCACTCCACACCACGACACAGGCCAGGCTAACCTCCACTGACCCACCACGGCACAACGCGAGACCACGGCACACCGCACCACAGCGCGCCACAGTGCAACGCGCCACAGCACGACGCGACGCGACGCGGCACAGAGCGGCACAACACGGCACGACTGACCCTAACCTGAAGGACTAACCGAAGCAAGCCACCGCACACCCCGGAAGGCGCCGCACCAGCACGCCACACAGCGGCACCGCGCGCCACACACGGGGCCAGCCCGCGCGCGGCAACAATGGTGGCAGACCACCCAGAAGGTTAAAACCGGCACCGCAGAGGAGAAAGGACACAAACAACCCGAGCCCCCTAACCCAGAGCCACAGGCAGCCGCGTGGCGCAGCCGCCCAGCCGGCAGAGCCAGGACCTAACCCGGCAGGAAGGGGCGCCGAGCCCAACGTGTACATAGGTAGGTAGGTAGGTATCTTCAGGAGCTCAGGATGCCTTCTTTGACATTGCAGGAAGAAGGTCTTACCAAGGGGACGTCCTGTCCCTCCCACTGCCCTATGTCAGGTGCCTCTTGAGGCGCTCCCGCATGGGCTTGGGAAGGCATTGTCGCGGCCACCCGTTCCATGTGTCCCAGGTGGGAGGGTGTCCCCACATGTGTCCATGGGTAGGGCCACATGCCCCCTCCTTTGGGCGGCAGCTCTTGGGGCTGCCCAGCCGTGTGGAGCATCTCTCACCACAAGGGGTATTGCTCCTGCTAGTCTACGGTACGACCGCCTCACCCTTGTGGCTTGAGTTGCGGGGCAGCTCCGCTGGGCAGGCGACCCCCTCCTGGACTGAGTACCGGCTCGCCTGTCACCAGTTGCTTCCATGGCTCCGGGTGACGTTTGCCATGGTCCCCGATGCAGCCTGGCCGGGCTCGGACCAGTGACCTTGGAGTACCGCTCCTGCCAGTGGCCCGGTGGGTCGGCTGGGTTGACCCAGTGCGTCCGACCCATGGGGTGTTGGTTCTTTCCTGTCCCTCGGCCGCCCTACGTGTGTGCAGTGTCCTGGGCCGCTTGGCTCCTGTTCACCGGTGTGCCCGCGCGGTTTGCTGTGTTGCGTCTGCGGTGTCCTTGGCCACTTGGCTCCTGTTCACCGATGTGCTCGCTCGGTGTGTTGTGTTGCGTGTGCAGTGTCCTGGGCCGCTTGGCTCCCGTTCACCGGTGTGCGCGCTGTGTGCGGTGCGCGTCTGCCCAACGTGTACATAGCCCACCCGACCCATGGGGCCGGAACACCGCCAAACAGAACGCAACCCCGAACAGCAGCCCGGAAGACCACACTGAATGCGGGCCAGTGTGTGCGCCAGCCCAGGGAAGGCGGAGGGAGGAACAGGCAGCCCCCCCCCCAAAAAAAAAACAAAAAACAGGGGGGGGAGTGGGGGGGCGCGAAAACGGCCCACAGCCCCCAAACCGCCCGCCAACACCACAAGAGGCGGCCAAACCCCCCACCCAGAAGGCACCGAAGACAGGACCCCCAAAGAGGCACAGAGGGACCACCGAGCCAAAACCGGCAACACAAAGCCAGGAACAGCGGCCCATCAGGAAAAGGGACACCAAAACATGCAGACACACACCACGAGAAAAAAAAAAGAGCCAGCAGCCCAGCCCGAAAGAAAGGGGATGGGGGGACAGGGGACACAAGGCCCGGGACAGGGACACCCAGCAACCGACACCACAAAGCCAAACCAAGACACACTAAAAAAAAAGCGCAAAAAACACGCCCCTACAACCCAGCCAAGAAGAGCGAGGCACAGCCGAGACCCGGGCCCAGCACGCACGCCCACACCGCACACCGGAACCGGAAACGGCGGGGGGAAGCGGAGCACGCACGCAACCACATTCGTCCCATACGCAGGCCGAAACCTGAGCCCAACCACGAACACCACAAACAGCCGGCAAAAGAGGGACAACACCACGAACCGTGCCCAAACCCACCCACCCAAGATCCCAGCCAGGACTGGCGGGGTTCACAAAACCCACACCCAACCGCGACCCGGACCCAAACACAAACGCCGCACAACAGTAGGAAACCCAGTGCCCACAGCCCGGGCACTGAGGCAGCCCGTGCCATGCAGGTGACCCAGCCAAACGAGATCCGGACACCGGGGGTAAGGCTGCATCCTAAGGCCTGCGCTGCTTTGGGACTCGAGACGGAGCGCGCGACACCCAAGCGCCTCGGAACCTTAGTACCAAGAACGTGCATGCATGCCTTCGGAACGGGATACGCCAGGAAGTCCGGTGAACCTCTAGGGTTCCGCCCAAAAGAGGGGACGTGCGCAAGCACGGGGGCACACCCTCCTGGCGAGACAAGCACGTCTCACTGGCGGCAATCAGCCCTCCCGGTGTTACCCTGGGGCCGCTTTGTTGGGGGCCAACAGTCAGGTCTACCGGGATGTAGGCCGCCTCCCCTCTTCACGCGCGGAGCCTCTTCCTGTTCGTCACAGGGGCAACGCCAGGGGGAACCATGGGGCGCCTCTCCACGACCGAGTGCACCTACCTACCTACCTGGGTTGCCAGAGCGGGGTTCATTTTTGCGTGCTCGGCTCTGGCAAAGCGGCCCTCTGTTGGTTGTGGCCGCTGGTGGCTTGATTCCGTTCCATTGCACCCTGTGTTTGAGTGGTGTGCTGCGTGTGTGCGCGTCCCCCCTGTGTCCTGTGCGCCACTTCGTGTACCCGCGTTGTGTTCTGCACTGTCTGATGTGTGCGTGTGCCTTGCATGAACGGGCGGCATACCTGCGTGTCGCGGGGTTGCTCTGCCCGTATACGCCGCTTAGGCGTTTGACATTGGTTTGGCTCTCTGTTCCTGTGCGGCAACCTCAACGGCCGCTTCGCGGTACGCCGGAGGGCCTACGATGCGGCGCCTGCTCGTGCCGGAGGTGGCGTCATGGTGAAGAGCTATGATACATGGGGTATGTTGGTCCTCCTGCATGCATTCTGGCACCCGTGGCTGTTGCTCTGCGTCGTGGTGCGTGTGGTCACACTGTTGTATGTCTTGTTGGTACATTGTTGTATTGGCACGCTGGTTGGTTGCGTGGTGTTGATTGGTTGTATGTTGTGGCTTGCTTGTCCGGTCTTGTGGTAACACGCGGTGTGTTGTCGTTTTGTGTTGTCGCTTTTCGTGTTTGGTGGGTGTTTTTGGCATGTTGTCTCATGGCCGTTTGGTGTTGCGTTGTGTACCGTGCCTTCCGCTGTGGCGTCTCGTTGTGTCTTGGCGCACCTAGCCGGGGCGCGCCTTGTCGGGTGTTGTCGACCTGTGTTGCTGGGGTCCTGTGGGTTTCATGTCTTGTTCCCTTGCGTCTTGTTATGTAGCGTTTTGGTCTGTGGTGAAGTGTCGTCTTGTGTTGTGTGGTGGTATGTTTCGGTGCGTTGCGTTGTGTCTTTGTGTGGTGCGCTGCGTGTTGTTGCGCTGTGCGGTGCATTGCGCTACATGGTGGTGTGTGGCCTCGTGGTGTGTGGTGTTGCGTCATGTCTTGTGGTGTGTCGTCTTGCTGTGTTGTGTCGTGTGGCACGGTGTCGCGTTCTGTTGCGTTGTCTGTTACATTCCGGGAGTCGCGCGCGCTGGGGCCTTGTCCCAGAACGAAATAAAGAGACGAGTAAAACACGACGAAAAATATTTCTGAATAGCTGAAAATAATGCAAATTAGCATAAAAAACTCTTAGGCCAAAAATCGCGCTGCGAAACGCGTAAAAACGCGACGAAAATATTTTCGACGTGAGATAGGTGAATAGTTAACGCCGTAAGCACCGTAACGCTCGTGGGACCCCAACGCCGTCCTTGCCGTCGTCTAACTCGCTAAAGGCGCAAAGAAAGACGCGTCGCGAGCAGCGCGTAAAACTCGAAAATTTTTCATAACTCGCCACGACCCCTCACGTCGCGCCCTGCCGCCTTTTTCTTCTTATTCTTCATGCACCTCCCTCCCCACCCTCGTGCCCATCACTCCCCTTGCCCTGCAGCTCAGGCGGCGGCCCTGGGGGAACGCGGTTAACCCTTAGCAATGAACGCCAACACGCTCCACGACGCCACGCACAAGAACAAGGCCGAGAACATCAAGAACGACGGGTAGCACGTAAGGCACAGCAGCGAACATGGTCTTGCTGCACGCGAGTGTGTTGGGTCGTGTATAATTTTATTTTATTTTCAAAAGCCAAAAAAAAAAAAAAAGAGGAAAAAAAAATATTTTACGAAATTTTGCAGCGGTTTTTCAAGTAGGTACAACCACACCCACGCAAGAAACACACCCAGCAAGGCGGCAGGACAGGACACCACGGCACCAGGCGGCAGCACAGCACCACGGGGCACAGCACAGGGAATGCGGGGCACCGCAGCGCACAGAGCGGAGAAGACAGGGAACGCACAGCACGAGGAAAAGAGCACCACAGCACGCAGACACCACCACCGGGCAAAAAACAGCACAGCCAACCAACAGCACAACACAGCACAGCACGACAGCCCACAGCCCACACCCCACACAAACAGCACAGCAAAACGACAGCAGAGCACGACAGCACAGCACCACACGACAGCACAGCTCCACAGCACACGACACAGGGAAGCAGAGCACCACAGCCAGCACAACAAGGCACCGCAGCGCACAGAACGGAGAAGACAGGGAAAGCAGAGCACGAGGAAAAGAGCACCACAGCACGCAGACACCACCACCGGGCAAAAAACAGCACAGCCAACCAACAGCACAACACAGCACGACAGCCCACAGGAGCGCAAAGCAAGCCCCAACAGCACCGCAACACGAAAGCAGAGCAAAACAGCACAGCACCGCGCGACAGCACAGCACCACAAAACACGACACAGGAAAGCAGGGCACCACAGCAAACCACACCAACCACAAGGGAAACAGACCACGCGACCAGACAGGGACACCGACACCGAAACACGCCACCAGCGGACAACCACGGGCCACCAGACCCAGCACCGCACCACGGCACACCACAGCACCAGGCGCCAGCAACAGCACGCACCACACGAACAGCACAACGCGAGCCACCAGCACAGCGAAGCACAGCACCGCACAGAGCGGAAAGGACGTGGAACGCACAGCACAGCACCCCGGGACACACACAGCACAAAGCAGAGCAGAACAACAGCACGCACCACCGCGCCACGACAAAACACACACAGCACGGGGGAACCCGCAAAACACAGCGCCGCAGAGCACAGTGCCCCAGGGCAACGGGCAGCGCCAGAGGGCACGGCGCAACAAGCAGCGGCACCCAACGAGCACAACACAGCACAGGACAGCACAACACCGGAGAACACAGCGCGCAGCAGCGCGGCGCAGCAACGCACCCAGGGAGGCACAGCACCGAGCGCCAGCCACGAAAACCGCGAGACAAAAAGGGGGGGGGGAGGGGGGGGGGGGCAGCAACCACCGGGGAGCAACCACCAGCCAGGCGGAAAGCACGAAAGAGGGACAAGCGCACGGAGAGCCGAGAGGCAGAAGGCCAACAAAGCAAACAACGCAAAGCGCCGAGGCCCAGGGCACCAGAGAAAGCGAGAGACACCGGGGGCGCACAGGGGGCGCACAGGGGAAGAGGGGAAAGAAGAAAAAAGAAAAAAAAAAAAGGAAAAAAAAAAGAGGAAAAAAAAAAAAAACACAACACCAAGGCACCAAGCAGGAGCGACAAAAACCGCGAGACACAAAAATGAGAGGGGGGGGGGCGAAACCACCAAAGAGCAGCCAACGGCCAAGCGGGAGACACAAACGAGGCGCGAGCGCACGAAGAGCCAGGCAGCGGGAGGCCGAGAAAAACAACCAAAGCACAGCGCCAAGGCAACGAGGAACGGCAAGGGCAGCGGGAGAGAGGGGGGCAACCCCAGCCTGGAGGGGGCCAAGCAAAGCACAAAGACAAGGCGGCCAAAGGAAAAGGTGAGGCGCACCACAACGCGCCCGGGAGGCCGGCCCGCCCGACCCAGCCACAAAGAGCAAGCACACGCACGCCAGCCGCCGTCCGGATGGACGAGTGCGCGCCCGGAGGGTACCCAGCCCCTACCGGCTACGAACAGCCGCCGTCTGGATGGACGAGTGCGCGCCCGGAGGGTACCCAGCCCCTGCCGGCTACGAACAGCCGCCGTCCGGATGGACGTGTGTGCGCCCGGAGGGTACCCAGCCCCTGCCGGCTACGATAGCCGCCGTCCGGATGGACGAGTGAGCGCCCCACAGCGACGCCCCGCACAGCAACACAACACACCGAGCGGGCACACCGCTGAGCAGGAGCCAGGAGGCCGAGGACACCGCACACGCAACACAACACACCGAGCGGGCGCACCGGTGAACAGGAGCCAGGTGGCCCAGGACGCCGCACACGCAACACAACACACCGAGCGGGCACACCGGTGAACAGGAGCCAGGAGGCCCAGGACACGGCACACGCAAAACAACACACCGAGCGGGCACACCGGTGAACAGGAGCCAGGGGGCCCAGGACACCGCACACGCAGAACAACACACCGAGCGGGCACAGCGGTGAACAGGAGCCAGGTGGCCCAGGACACCGCACACGCAACACAACACACCGAGCGGGCACACCGGTGCACAGGAGCCAGGAGGCCCAGGACACCGCACACGCAAAACAACACACCGAGCGGGCACACCGGTGAACAGGAGCCAGGAGGCCCAGGACACCGCACACGCAACACAACACACCGAGCGGGCGCACCGGTGAACAGGAGCCAGGTGGCCCAGGACGCCGCACACGCGAAACAACGCACCGAGCGGGCACACCGGTGAACAGGAGCCAGGTGGCCCAGGACACCGCACACGCAAAACAACACACCGAGCGGGCACACCGGGGAACAGGAGCCAGGGGGCCCAGGACACCGCACACGCAGAACAACACACCGAGCGGGCACACCGGTGAACAGGAGCCAGGTGGCCCAGGACGCCGCACACGCAACACAACACACCGAGCGGGCACACCGGTGAACAGGAGCCAGGTGGCCCAGGACAACGCACACGCAACACAACACGCCGAGCGGGCACACCGGTGATCAGGAGCCAGGTGGCCCAGGACACCGCACACGCAGAACAACACACCGAGCGGGCACACCGGTGAACAGGAGCCAGGTGGCCCAGGACGCCGCACACGCAACACAACACACCGAGCGGGCACACCGGTGAACAGGAGCCAGGAGGCCCAGGACACCGCACACGCAAAACAACACACCGAGCGGGCACACCGGTGAACAGGAGCCAGGTGGCCCAGGACACCGCACACGCAGAACAACACACCGAGCGGGCACACCGGTGAACAGGAGCCAGGTGGCCCAGGACGCCGCACACGCGAAACAACACACCGAGCGGGCACACCGGTGAACAGGAGCCAGGAGGCCCAGGACACGGCACACCCAACACAACACACCGAGCGGGCACACCGGTGAACAAGAGCCAGGAGGCCCAGGACATCGCACACGCAAAACAACGCACCGAGCGGGCACACCGGTGAACAGGAGCCAGGAGGCCCAGGACACCGCAAACGCAAAACAACACACCGAGCGGGCGCACCGGTGAACAGGAGCCAGGAGGCCCAGGACACCGCACACGCAACACAACACACCGAGCGGGCGCACTGGCGAACAGGAGCCAGGTGGCCCAGGACGCCGCACACGCGAAACAACACACCGAGCGGGCACACCGGTGAACAGGAGCCAGGAGGCCCAGGACACCGCACACCCAACACAACACACCGAGCGGGCACACCGGTGAACAGGAGCCAGGAGGCCCAGGACACCGCACACGCAAAACAACGCACCGAGCGGGCACACCGGTGAACAGGAGCCAGGAGGCCCAGGACACCGCACACGCAAAACAGCACACCGAGCAGGCGCACCGGTGAACAGGAGCCAGGAGGCCCAGGACATGGCACACGCAACACAACACACCGAGCGGGCGCACCGGTGAACAGGAGCCAGGAGGCCCAGGACACCGCACACGCAACACAACACACCGAGCGGGCGCACCGGTGAACAGGAGCCAGGTGGCCCAGGACGCCGCACACGCGAAACAACACACCGAGCGGGCACACCGGTGAACAGGAGCCAGGAGGCCCAGGACACCGCACAGGCAACACAACACACCGAGCGGGCACACCGGTGAACAGGAGCCAGGTGGCCCAGGACGCCGCACACGCGAAACAACGCACAGAGCGGGCACACCGGTGAACAGGAGCCAGGAGGCCCAGGACACCGCACACGCAACACAACACACCGAGCGGGCACACCGGTGAACAGGAGCCAGGAGGCCCAGGACACCGCACACGCAACACAACACACCGAGCAGGCGCACCGGTGAACAGGAGCCAGGTGGCCCAGGACGCCGCACACGCGAAACAACACACCGAGCATGCACACCGGTGAACAGGAGCCAGGAGGCCCAGGACACCGCACACGCAACACAACACACCGAGCGGGCACACCTGTGGACGAGAGCCAGGAGGCCCAGGACACCGCACACGCAAAACAACACACCGAGCGGGCACACCGGTGAACAGGAGCCAGGGGGCCCAGGACACCGCACACGCAACACAACACACCGAGCAGGCACACCGGTGAACGGGAGCCGGGAGGCCCAGGACACCGCACACCCAACACAACACACCGAGCGGGCACACCGGTGAACAGGAGCTGGGAGGCCCAGGACACCGCACAGGCAACACAACACACCGAGCGGGCACACCGGTGAACAGGAGCCGGGAGGCCCAGGACACCGCACACGCAACACAACACACCGAGCGGGCACACCGGAGAACACGAGCCGGGAGGCCCAGGACACCGCACACCCAACACAACACACCGAGCGGGCACACCGGTGAACAGGAGCCGGGAGGCCCAGGACACCGCACAAACGTAGGGCGGCCAGGGGGCAGGAAAGAACCAACACCCCATGGGTGGGACACACTGGGGCGACCCAGCCGACCCACCGGGCCAGTGGCAGGAGCGGTACTCCAAGGCTGCTGGTCCGAGCCCGGCCAGGCTGCATCGGGGACCATGGCAAACGTCACCCGGAGCCATGGATGCAACCGGTGACAGGCGAGCCGGTACACAGTCCAGGAGGGGGTCGCCTGCCAAGCGGAGCGGCCCCGCAACTCAAGCCACAAGGGTGAGGCGGTCGTACCGTAGACAAGCGGGAGCAATACCCCTTGTGGCGAGAGATACTCCACACGGCTGGGCAGCCCCCAGAGCTGCCGCCCGAAGGAGGGGGCATGTGGCCCTACTCATGGACACATGTGGGGACACCCTCCCACCTGGGACACATGGACCGGGTGGCCGCGACAATGCCTTCCCAAGCACATGCGGGAGCGGCTCAAGAGGCACCTAACATAGGGCAGTGGGAGGGACAGGACGTCCCCTTGGTAAGACCTTCTTCCTGCACCGTCAAAGGAGGCATCCTGAGCTCCCGAAGATACCTACCTACCTACCTGTTGCGTTGTGTGTTGTAGTGTGTTGTGTAGCGTTATGTGGTGGTGAGTTGTGTTGTGTTGTGTAGCGATGTGTCTCTTTGCGTTGTGTTGTGTTGTGTAGTGGTTTTTTTTTTTGTGGCGTACCGTTTGGTCCGGCCGTTATGCGACTCGGCGTAGTTTGGAGTGGTATGTTGTGTTTTGTCGTTTTGTGGTGTGGTGTGGGGGTATGTGGCGGTGTACTGTGCCATGTTGTGTTGTGTAGTGCCGGGTTGTATGTTGCGTTCTAGTATGTAGTATGTAATTGGCTGGTGTGTTGTGTTGTGTTGCGTGGTGTGTCGCCGCTTTGCATTGTGGGGCGTTATGTTGGGTCATTTCGTGTGGTGTTGCGGTACTTGGTGTTGTGTCATGTTGTGTTGAGTCGTGTTGTGTTGCGGCATGCTGTGTGGCACTGTGTTGCGGTGTGTTGCGTGTTGTTGCGTCTTGATGTGTCATGTGGTGTTGTGTTGCGTTGTGACATGTTGTTATATGTCGTGTTGTGTTTGCGTGTAGTGTGTGGTGTCGCGCGCCGTGGTGCGCTTTGACATGCCGTGTTGTTGTGTGTTGCGTTTTTTGTGTTCTGTTGCGTTGTGTTGCTGGGTACCGTGTTGTGTTGCGTCCTGTCTTGCCGTGGTACGTTGGGTGTTGTGTGTTGTGTCGTGTTGTCATGTGGTCCCGCGTTGCGTTATGTTGTGTGGCGGTGTGTTGTGCCGTGCTGTTCCGCGTTGTGTTATATGTGCCTTTCTTGCGTTGTAGTGTTGTGTTGTGTAGGTAGGTGCGTAGGTCATCTCGGGACTGGGGTTGTCCCCGAGAAGGGTCTTACCAAGGAACTTTTGCTCACCCACCCACGGCCCTACTGCACGTGCCCCCACAGAGCGGCTCCCCCACATGGGGGAAGGGCGCGGTCACCGCGAGCAGTACCCTACAGCGGATTCTGCCCAGGGAGGTAACCCATGTTCGACCGAAGTCTCACATTCCTCTCCTTCGGGGGGATGACACGTCGGGGAGGGTCCCAGCGCACATCCTCATCAACCTCCGGATTCTGGGGCCCAGGGGCCGGGAGCGAGGCGAAAGGCCCTGTCCCGCGGGCACCCCCACCTGGTTTGGTTTTCAGTACACGTGAGCCGACTTGAAGAAGCACGTGCTACGGGACTCGCATGCTGTGGCGCACACTCACGCCTCTTGACTCGGTCGAGCTTACGCTCTCCCGGGGGGCCGGGGGCTCGGAGCAGGTCGTTGTGGTTGGTTGGTCGGTTGTTTAATGGTCCGCCGTAGTTTGTTAATGTTGGATGGTCGGCATCGAGATGGTAGAGTCACGACCTTCTGTTTTGTTCGTGGGCTCGGTCGCCGGCGGGCGTGGCGCATCATCCCGTTTCGACCCCCGCACGCCTGGCTGGTTTGATGTTGGCCGGCTTGCGTGTGGTCTGTTCACGGTCAGGTCGCGCCTGCAGCTGCGGTGTGGTTGGTGCGCGGTTGTCTTGGTCGCCTCATGGTCGGCTGGGTTTGCGTGCGTGCCGTCGTGCTGCTGCTGGTGGTCGTATAGCCGAATGTTCTTTGTGTAGCCGGTACATCCGTTTCGGTGCCGGTTAGTTGCGTCTTGATTTGTCGGAGTGTGGTGTGGTTTAGTTTGTTAATGGTGGTTTGTCGGTTGCGTGATGGTAGAGTCATAATGTTCTGTGTTGTTCGTGGGTATGGTCGTCAGCGGGGGTGGCGCACACGGGTGTGGCCAACCCGTTTCACGCCGTTCCCGTTTCGACCCTTGCACACCTGACCGGTTTGGCGTTGGCCGGGTTGCGTGTGGTCTGTTTACAGTCAGGTCGCGGCTGCAACTGCGGTGTGGTTGGTGCGCGGTTGTCTTGGTCGCCTCATGGTCGGCTGGGGTTGCTTGGGATCCGTCTCGCTGCTGCCGGTGGTCGTATAGCCGAATGTTATTTGTGTAGCCCGTACGTCCGTTTCGGTGCTGGTTAGCTGTGTCTTGGTTTGTCCAGGTGCAGTCTAGCGTAGTTTGTTAATATTGGTTGGTCGGGTTCGTAATGATAGAGTTGTGGTGTTCTGTTGTGTTCGTGGGTATGGCAGCTGGCAGGCGTGGCGCACCACGGTGTCGCCGACCTGAGAGTCCGTTCCCGTTTCGACCCATGCATGCCTGGCTAGTTTGGTGTTGGCCGGGTTGCGTGTGGTCTGTTTATGGTCATGTCGTGGCTGCTGCAGTCGTTTTGTTAGTGCATGGTTGTCTTAGCAGCCCCGTGGTCGGCTTGTTCGGCGTTGGTGCGCGAGGGGGAGAAAAGTAGCGACAGTTGGTATGACCGCTGAGAAAAGCTTCCAAATTCGGTACGGCATGCCCTGTCCTGCCCTGGAGGCAGCGTTACACGCACAACCCGTCATCCGGTATTTTGTAGGGCCCTTCGGTCGTCCTTTCAGCTTCGCTTGTGCCATTCATATGTACACCCCCGTCGGTGGCAAGGCCCCTTCAGTCCACCTTGGTGCATCCCCGTGCTCCCTATGGGAGCCCCGGGGTGCTGCTCCGGCTCGGTGGTGCGGTGCTCTTGTTCGTGTCTGCCTGCTTGTCTTGTGCCGTATCGTGCCGTGTCTTGCGGGTTATGTGGCTGGCGCGTCGGTGCGGCAGTGCGGTGTGCGGCGGTTAGGGTGGCACGGCTCGTGCTCTGGTGTCAGGGCGTTCCGTCTGGCGCGGCGGGCTGGGCTCGGCGCAACACTCCCGTATTGGCCGGCATGAGCCGGCTGGCTTGCGGGTCCCGTGTGGCGAGCCCTTGGCCCCTTGCGTGCCCCTGGTAGGGGTCCAGAGGAAAGGATTACTGGTCAGTGTCGAAGCTCCCCTCTCACTCCTTGACGCTGTGAACTTTCTGGGCTGTGGGGAATGTGTCCCTGGCACCATTCTTGCAGGTTACATGTCCGAAAACCGCCCCAGCGTCCCAGGCGTTTGACATTCCGGGGAGAGGTGCGCGCCGGTCCCAGCGGCGCAAGTATCCCTTGATTCTCGCCTTGGAAGGTAACGTTCTTGACGACTTCTTGATAACATTCCCGTGGTCATCGGTCTGGCCGTGGGTCCCGCGTGATTGGCTGGCCCCTTGGCCCGGTCCATCGTGTGTCCGGTTTCCGGGAGAGGAGGGTTAGGTGGAAGGACAGGTCCGTGTTGGGCCTCGTCCTCTTCTCTGTCGTGGGCGGGTTGCAGGGGTCTGGAGAACGTGGCCCCTGCCCGGGGGATGCCGGAATGATTCGTTGGGTCATTGTTCGTGTTCGACAGCATGGGCCGCTAAGGCTAGCCCATATTCATTGGGTGTCAGTTGCATGCGCCGCGCAGGTCGACGCCTTTCCCGTCGGCGTGCCCGACCGACAGGCGTTGGTGGAGTGTGTTGCCCGGTCGCGCTTTGTCAGGTTGTACGAGGCAGTCCTCTTGGGCAAGGTTGGCTCGCCCGGGGTTGTCGCGGTTGACGGCCGGTTCCGCAGCCGTTGGTTGGACGCCCCTCGTCGGGTCCTTCGGCGAGAGGAGGTGATCCCGGGGCCGCCGTATCGTCTCCTCCCTTGCGGATGGCCGGTGCGGGATTCGCGTCGCGCGTGCGCGGCGGTGCGTCGTCGATGCATTGCTGGTGGCCTGCTGCGGTGGGCAGCGCACGTGTGTGTCGCGCCAGGTGGGGCGGGGCGGTCCCGACGGTGTTGCCCCGCGTGTTCATGAGGGTGTGTTCCCGGTTTCGGCTCGCGGGGGCTCAGGGCCCTGGGGGGTTTCCCACGCGCCGCAGGAGGGCGCTGCGGAGGGCACTGAGGATTTTGTGCACGCCTGGGCCTCCGTCCCTGTGCGGATGGCGGGCTGCAGTTGCTCGCCTAGCGCCAGCGCCCAGATCTGGTGAATCGCGAAGACGGGACACATGTTGGGCGCAGCGGAGTTGACTGCTTTCTGACTGCGCTGAAGAATGGCCTCCAGCCGCTGACGGCCGTCCAGGTGGAACCTCCATGTCGTCGTCCATACCCTGGTGTGCGGCCAGCGGCGCCGTGCCCACCCCCCGAGGCAGTAGAGGGCCGGGCCTGGGTGCCAGGTGCCGACTGTCCCCGACACGATGGTTGTCAGGCGGTCCGGGGGCTTGCCGTTAAGCAGGGGGGTGGCGTTGTCCGGCAGGGCCGTGGTCCCCGGAAGCATGGTGTCGACGGCCTCCAGGCTCCAGTGGCTCTCCTGCGGATGCTGGGTGATCCGCACTTGGTAGTAGTGGCCATTTTCCAACACGATCGAGGCGATGGTGCTGTGGTCACGTTCGCGCGGCGGAGGCGCTGCGCGTGCCATCTCTGGGTACCCCTCCCGTCATGCTCGTGAGGTTACGCCCCCTGTCGCCGGCTGTCCTGCTTTCCGACTCCGCAAAGCCTTCGTACGGTGGGATGCGGAGAGTTTCGGCTCTCGGCGATGGGGCGGCCCACTCCCGGCCCCCGGTGCTGGGCGCGCTCCTGGGGTCTGTCGCTGGTGCTATGAGCGTGTGTGCCAAGCCCAGGTGTGGGACCCATACGCCTCCCTGGTCCGGCTGGTGGGTGTTGAACCACCAGATCCACGCGTCAACAAGGTCGTCCGCGATCTGTGTCCCGGGGGTGACGAGCGCCTGGAGCTGCCGCAAAAAGATGTTGGTTGTTGTGGCGTGCAGCAGGGGGAACACGGCAAAGAGCCTGCCCGGCCCCACGTCCCGGAGGTGTTCCCGAAGGGCTGCCACTAGCTCGCTAGAGAGTGTCGTGGCGTGGATGCCTTAGAGCGCCCTCAGTTCCGCGTTGTTGAAGGGACCCGTGCTCCTCGGCTGCGGTGGCCGGGTGGGTTGGGGGGGCCATGTTCTCCTGGTCCTGGTCCGGTGTGGCGCTAGTCTCGGAGGGATGCCATGGGGTGGTGCCAGGCACGTACCACGTGGAGGGCTCCCGTTCCTGGGGCATCAAGCAGGTCGCGGCGGCGGGCAGTGGGTCATCGGACTCCTGAGGGTCAGAGGTCTCTGTCATTTCTGCGTCCGCCCCCGGGCCGCTCGCGTCGTGCTCCCGTTGTTGCGATGCGCCCTCCGCGCCCTGGCGGTTCGGCCGTGTTGCAGCTGGGGTGGGGAACCCCGTGTTCGGCGGGCCGGGTTGGTCGGGTGGTCGGTGCCCGTGTCCAGGACCGGTGTCATGGCGCCCCGCTCGCGGGGGGGGGGGTGTTGGGGGGGCTGTCCCCCCCCCCCTTGCGCAGGCCTTTGGTCGGCCGCGGGCTCCCTTGGCCTCGTGACCATGGCGTGCTGTCCCCCCGGCAGCGGGTCGGCCGCAAGCCCTGGGAGGCAGGTGGCGGACGAGCTGGATGCTCTGTCTGCTGCCCGGCGGAGTCCCGTGTGAAGTGCTGCCTGTCGCTCGCACTCGGCTGGCGTGGGAATGGTGGGGATGTGTGCCCGTTCGGTGCGGGGCCTCTTGGACCGGCGTCGGGGATCAGTGGTAGATGATGCCCGTTGGGCGCGGGGGTCGTTGGGACCTCCATGATCTCTGTCCATATCCTCACCGAAGACGACTTGCCGTGCCGCGGGAGGCGGCCTGCGGCTGTGGCGGCGGGAGCGGCTAGGGTTCCTTGTCTCCTGGCGTTGCTCCGGCGTGCCGCCTTGCATCCCGGAGGTGTGAGGACTGCCTGGGCCCCTCCGCGGGGCGAATTGTCGCAGGGGGCTTCTGTCTTTGCCGGAGGGGGGACTCATTCCGGGTGGTGGCCCCCGTTGGGGTCATCGGGAGTTACGGCGCGCCGCCTGCCTGCGAGGCTCCGGGACGTCTTGGGACCGCGGCCGCAGGTTGCCTGAGGCGTGCCCTTTGTTAGCCCGGGGGCCCAGGGATGTCCCAGATGTTACGCTGTTGCATGGCAGCACGGATGCGCAGGGCTGCGTGCTGGTGCCATTGCCAGTGTAGTCCGTTCATTTCATCCGGGCTGTAGGCCCACATATGCGCCATGAGCCGGGTGGCCACATAGTGCCATTGGCCGGGCTGCTTCATGGTGGCGGGGGGCGGGTGCCCTGTCCTGATGGCCGAAGGTCATGTCTGCCATGGTGCGGGTTCCCTCCGCGAGGTGGCGGGACCGCGAAGTAAGCAGCCATCGGATGCGGACTGCCAGGTTGAGCTGCTCCTCTGTGGTGAGCCTGTCGATCCATAGGCCCAGGTCTTGGGCTGCCGCCTGTTCCGCGTGGTCGCTCGGGCAGCTGGCGTCACCTTCCAAGCGTGCGTAGTCCAGATGCCCCCGCCCCCAGGGCAGGGCAGTCCCCAGTGGTGGGCCGGTAGGCTGGCTAGTGGTGTTGGTGCCCGCTTCCACGCGCGCCCCGCTTCCTGGGGCGCCGCCCTCGTCCGAGGTCTGGTCCGCTGCTCTTCTTGCGGTCGCGTGCCCGTCACCTGTATCGGTAGCATGCTCAGTGTGCCCCAGGGAGGTGTAATTGCGCTTGAGATGTGCCTGCCATGACATCGTGAGGGGTGTGCCCTGCGCATGGTCACGTCGTGGCTCCCGGCGGACGCGTGGTACAGCCGGCCTTGGGACCGTGTGGGGGTCACTCATGCACGACTCAATGAAGGAATCGAAAGAGTCTTCGTCGCGATTGTGTTCGCTGGGCGACGTCTCCCTGCCAGCTGCGCGTTGGGGCGTGTCGGGTGTGGTTTCCTGGGCATCTGACTTCGCGTGGGTTTCAAGTGGGCCCTTGGCGGCGCCTATCTGGTGCGCTTATGTTGGCGTGATGCGCCGGGTTCGCCAAGGGGGCGGCGCCCGCGCGATCTGCGGGTTGTGCTTCATGGGCTGATGGTGGCCGAAGGCCGGCCTCATGCCCGGGGTCCGGCATTGGTTCTTCAGGTTCCGTACCAGGCTGGCCAGCGGTCGATGCCTCGCCGCTTCCGTGTGCCACCATGCCCGGTGGGTCGGCATGCTGTATTGCTGGCTGGTCCACTCCCCTCCAGGCTTCCCCGCTGGTGCTGGTGTTGCTGTCCGCTTGTGGGGTCCCCCCATTTACTCCGCCTCCACTGTGGGCTCCTCGCATTGTGGCTAGGTTGGCGGTGCGGACGGTGTGGCTGCGTCGTCCGCCGGTCGCGCCGCCTCTCAAGCGTGGCCTTCCGGCACAGGCGGCAGCCCGGGGTGGCTTCCCGGGCCTGCGGACCGCGGGGCGTCAGCCGGGACGGTGGTGTGTGCCGGGTCTGGACCTGGGTCCGAATTGGGGGCCGGGCAATTTGGGAATGATTGTTCTGCAGGCCGTAGCGCCAGCCCGGCTGGTGGGGCGTGGTGCCGCTGGGACGCCGGTTCGGCTTATGCCGTGGCCGGCAGGTCTCCCAAGACCGCTGTGCTGGACGTCGCTGGAGCCCGGGGATTTGGGCCCTCGTCAGGGTTGTGGGCGTCGGGGTGCACGGTGTCGGAGGGCCGGGTGCTGGTGGTGTCGGTCGGGGTAGCGGCACGTGCCTGCGTGGGGGGGTCTTCAGGCGGCGCGTGTGCTGCGCCCTCGGTCGGCCGATCAGGTGTGCCATGGCGTGTGCGGGGCTCCGGGTGGGCCTGTGTTGCTGCTGCCCGGCTGGCTGCCAGCTGCTCTCCGTGTGCGGACGCGCCGGGTCGTGTGTGGGGTTGCGGGGCCGGGCTTCCTGTGGTGCTCGGGGCCAGGTCCATGTGCGGGTGTGCGGTGCCAGGGGGTTGCTCGGGTCTGATGCCCACCGCCCCTGTATTCGTCGGGCTGGGCACGCTTCTGCTCCCAGCAGGTGACGCCCGGTGCCCCTGGATCCCTGTGGCCGTGTGGTGTTGTGGTTGGTGTCCTTGTGCCGCCCGTTTGGACGCACGCTCTTGTCGGGGGCTCTGTGGCGCGCCGGCCCCCGATGGTGCCGGAGCGTCCGTAGTCTGCGTGGCGTTGGCGGCGTGCTGTATGTGTGGTGTGGTGACGGGTGCGTGGGGGGCGGAGGTGGATGGGCCGGAGGACGTGGAGGCCGTTCGTCCTTGCGGTGCGCCAACGCCAGGTCGCCGTTGTGGCGCGAGATCGGGGCGGGAGGGTGGTGATGCTCGCGGTTCTCCGGGAGGAGGAGGAGGAGCTGTGGTGCCGGGCACCTCCGGCCATCATCCTGGCTACTGCCGCATTGCCGTACGTGCCCGGCTGTGGGGGTGGGACGTGGGGCTGTTGGGCGCGCCGTGCCAATGGTTGGAGGCTGCGAGGGAGGGGTATGCCCCTCCACGTGGGATATGCTGCCATCAGCCTCTATGTCGCCCCCTCGGTCATCGCCCCGCTGCGGTGGAAGACATCCCCCCATTTGCCACCATGGGCGCCGCGGACGATTCCCATGGCCCTTTCCGCATCCGCCACCCGCCAGCTGAAGGCGAAGGGGAGGCGGCTGGTGAGGGTGACGATCGTGGTGCGGTAGTTGTTGAGGTTCATGGGGGTGACGGGGCCCCTACTGTCTGGTAGATTGGGAACGGGGCGTGCACTGCCCCGTGGCGCGTCGTCGTAATTTTCGTTGTCGGGGACGTCAATCGTGGGGTCCGCCCCCTCGGTTGGCAGCGCCCATGATGGTGCGCGCCAGGTGGGGCGGGCTGGCGGTGTCGGTATGACCACAAGTTCGTGATGCACGGGCTGCAGAACCAGTGCAGTTGCTCGGTGCCGCCGCAGCCGAGGTCATGCCCACGGAGCGGAGGTACGTAGGTAGGTAGGTATCTTCGGGAGCTCGGGATGCCTCCTTTTACAGTGCAGGAAGAAGGTCTTACCGAGGAGACATCCTGTCCCTCCCACTGCCCTAGGTCAAGTGCCTCTTAAGCCGCTCCCGCAGGTGCTTGGGAAGGCAGTGTCGCGGCCACCCGGTCCAGGTGTCCCAGGTGGGAGGGTGTCCCCACATGTGTCCATGGGTTCTTCGGCCGGCAGCTCATGGGGCTGCCCAGCTGTGTGGAGTATCTCTCACCACAAAGGGGATTGCTCCCGCTACTCTACGGTACGACCGCCTCACCCTTGTGGCTTGAGTCGCGGAGCCGCTCCGCTGGGCAGGCAACCCCCTCCGGGACTGTGTACCGGCTCGCCTGTCACCGGTTGCTTCCATGGCTCTGGGTGACGTTTGCCATGGTCCCCGATGCAACCTTGCTGGGCTCGGACCAGTGGCCTTGGAGTACCGCTCCTGCCACTGGCCTGGTGGGTCGGCTGGGTCGCCCCAGCGTGTCCGACCCATGGGGTGTTGGTTCTTTCCTGTCCCTCGGCCGCCCTACGTGTGTGCAGGGTCCTGGGCCACTTGGGTCCTGTTCATCAGTGTGCTCGCTCAGTGCGTTGCGTTGTGTCTGCGGTTTTGAGGGCCACTTGGCTCCTGTTCAGCGGTGCGCACGTTCGGTGCGTTGCTTTGCTTGTGCGGTGTCCTGGGCCCCTTGGCTGCTGTTCACCGGTGTGCTCGCGTGGTTTGTCGTGTTGCGTCTGCGGTGTCCTGGGCCACTTGACTCCTGTTCATTGGTGCGCCCGCTCGGTGTGTTGTGTTGTGTGCGGGGTGTCCTTGGTCACTTGGCTCCTGTTCACTGGTGTGTCCGCTTGGTGTGCTGCTTTGTGTGTGCGGTGTCCTGGGCCACTTGGCTCCTGATCACCGGTGTGCCCGCTCGGTGCGTTGCGTTGCGTCTGCGGTGTCCAGGGCCACTTGGCTCCTGTTCACCGGTGCGCCCGTTCGGTGCGTCGCTTTGCTTGTGCAGTGTCCTGGGCAACTTGGCTGCTGTTCACCGGTGTGCTCGCGTGGTTTGCCGTGTTGCGTGTGCGGTGTCCTGGGCCACTTCGCTCCTGTTCACCCGTGCGCCCGCTCGGTGTGTTGTGTTGTGTTTGGGGTGTCCCGGGTTACTTGGCTCCTGTTCACCGGTGTGTCGGCTTGGTGTGCCGCTTTGTGTGTGCGGTGTCCTGGGCCATTTGGCTCCTGTTCACCGGTGTTCTTGTGTGTGCGCGGTGTCCTTGCCCAGGTGGCGCCTGTTCACCGGCGTGCGCGCTGTGTGCGGTGTGCGTGTGCCGTTGGTGGTTGTGTCTCTCTTGCCCCCCCCCCTATCTTTTTTCTTTTTTCTTTTCGTGCCTTATCGTCTCTTTTTTTATTTTCCGGAAAAAATAGACAAAACAATATTTTTTTTAATTTTTATACAAAGAAGGGGGCGCGCGTACACTGCAGGCACAAGCATGGGCAACAGGTGAGTGGGTGCAATAGCGTCGTGTTCTCTGGCGTGTGTCGTCGGTGCTTTGGCAGCCGCGCCCCAGGGGTGCGGTCCGCGCGTCCTGATGTACAGGGGTATGGGTCAGGGTGGGTTTGGTTAGGTGCCTCTTTGCTTTGGGTGCTGGCTGGTTAGGTGGTCGTGTGGGCTGTGGTTGTGGGCTGTGGCTACGTTGCCCCCTCGACAGGCCTGGTTAGGAGTCAAGGGTTAGCGGTTTCGGGGTGTGGCTCGTGTTGGATTCGTGTTGGGGCTTTGGCTGGTTTAGGCGGTTGTGACGGTTGCGGGCTTGGGTTCGGTGTCATTGGGCGTAGCGCTGCCCGTTGGCGTGTGCGTTCACGTCCTTCGGCTTCCGGTTTGTTTGGTGTCTTCCGGGCGGGGCCTGGTGTGGCGCCCTGCGGTGGTGGCTGGTCGGGCTGGTTGGGCAACGGGGTTAGGTGGCGGCGCCGCTGGCTGGGTGGTCAGCCGCCTCGTGTTGTGTGGCGCGCTGGGCTCCTGGGGTGCTGTGGGTCCCACTGGCGTCGGTGCGCCAGCGCTCTTGGGGTGGCGAGGGGGTGTGTGTGTGCGGGGTTGGGCTTTGCGTGATGTCCCACAGGCGGATGCCGTCTCGCTGCGTCTCCTGGAGGGTCTCCCGCAGGCGCTTGAGGACATACTGGTGGTCCTGGGGCGCAGGGAGGTTGCGGGGGTGGGCTCCCAGGGGGTGGAGCGCATCGGCCAGCATAGCTTCCCATGCGGCCTGCGGCATACACCCCCCCGCCGGCTGGAGGTGGCTGTTCCCCACTGACGCCTTGTGGGGCCGGTGGACGAGGCCCTCGAGGGAGGGCTATGTTCGGACCCACTTTCGCAACTCCCCGAGCTGCGTGTGGGTCCAGCGCTGCCACCACTGTCCCTGGGCGGGGCCGCGGTCTTGGGCGGAGGAGTGGGCGTGGGTGGGTGTGATGGGGTCGTGGGGACTGGTGGTGGAGGCGGGCCTGGCAGATTCCCCGTACTCCTGTTCCGTGGGGGTGCGCGGGGAGTGGGGGCGCGGGCGGATGCGGACTCACGGGTATGCGCGCACGGTCTCCGCCTCGGGTTTGGGTTGGGACTCGCGGTGGCAGCGGGAGCGGGGCATGTGGTGTATGTGGGCTGACATCGAGTGTTGGTAGGGGGGCAGGGACGCTGCTGGTGAAGCGTTGCGTTGATCTGGTCCGGTCAGGGGTGGTCCGTGGGCCTCAGGTGCGGGTTTTGAGAGGTGGCGGGACAAGGTGGGTCGTGCTTCGGCCGCGGCGCGCTCTGCCATGAAGGTGGTGGCGACGGCGTCGGTGACGGCGGGGGGGCACCGTGCTGGCTGCTGCTGGCTCTGGGCCTGGGACGGCTGTGGCCGAATGTCATAGAGGACGTCCTCGGGGGGTCGGGCTGGCGCTGCCGTCGTGGTGCCGGGCTTGGGCTTGGGTTTGGGCTTGGGTGCAGGTTGCGGTCGTGACGCGCTGACAGATTTGGGTGGCTGTTTGGCGGCGGTCTTGGGTTTCGGCTGGGTTGCGGGTGCGGGCCTCGTCTAGGCGTGGGCCTCTGGCGGCGGCGGGGTTGCTTGCGGTGGAGACGGGTTTGGGGGCCGGTTTCGGAGGTTTCCCCCGTGGCTTGGGGGGTGGAGTGCTGGATGAGGACGTGGTGGTGGTGGTGGATGAGGTGGTTGTGGTGGTGGAGGGATCGGAGTCGGAGGCAGAGGAGAGGGCTGTGGGAGACGGCCGAGGGCCCTGCGCTTCGGAGGCGGGCGTAGGATGCTGAGTCCTGCAAGTAGCGAGAACGAGGGTGCGGGTTCGGGCACCGGGCGTGTGCGCGCGCTTTCTCCGGTGACCAGTACGTGCTGGTGCTGGTGTGGTCGCGCTGTCTCGGCTGTGCGGGCACGTGGTTTACCCAGGGGGTGTCCATACTTGCTCCAGGACGTGCAGGTGCGTTTGCTGGAGGTAGTCGAGGGTGCGGAGGAAGCATCGCTGGATGCCGGGCATGTCCTCCTCCATGAGGTGGGGGTAGTTTTCGGTGGGGGTGTCTGGGCCCGGCCACAGCAGCGCCACGAGGTTGCCTGCCACCATGTACGGGCAGAGCTGTAGGGTGGTGGGGCGTGGGGGGGTGGGTCCCCTGCGGTTCAGGAAGGCTTCCCTCTGCTGGGGGCGCAGCGTGACCCACCACGGCCACCGGTCCGTGGGGATCTCCCAGGTCCGTTGGGTCCACTTGGCAAGGCAATACATCGCCCTACCAAGTCCCTGGCTGCCGCTGCGGATGGAGAGGAGCGTGTCCAGGGATTTGCGATCCCACGTGCCCCTGATGTGGGGGTTGTCCGACTCGTCCCCCCTGGCGTACGTGTGGAGGCCTGGGTCGTGCGGGGGGGGGGCGTAGTCGGCCGGAAGGAGGGAGTCGGTGCCGTGCACCACCCAGCCGTCAGTTGATGCGTGGTAGTGGGTGGTGGAGAGGGTGTAGTGCAGATTGTACATGAGAGTCATACATGAGAGTGGCTGCCGGTCGTCGGGGGTGGGGATGTCCCCCGGGACGTGGTGCCGGAAGTTGCTCAGGGAGGCCATCCGGGCTACCCATGTTTCCCGCTCCCACTCTTTGGTGTTGCTGGGGGTGGCGCTGGGTGGGGGGTGGGCCATGTTGGGCTCGCGGTAGCGGGTGCGGCCCTGGGTGTTCTCCCGCTCCGGCACGGGCCGTCCGACTAGGTGTCGTCCCCAGTCGATGGGGGGCACCGAGACTCGGTTCCCCGTGGGGGGCGGGCTCTCGCCCTCTGGGGTGGCGCGGTGGGGGGCGGTTGTGTCGGGCGACGTGGAGGAAGGCGTCGGAGAGGAAGTCTCGGACGCCTTCCCCCAGGCCGGCTGCCTCGACCAGGGTGATCGCCCGGATGCGCTGGGTGGTGCCAGAGGTGTGGAGGCGCAGCTCCCCGAGTCTCCGGAGGTGCTGCCTACCGCTGCGGGGTTGTGTAGGGCGTGGGGTTCGGCCGGTGCGGCGGCTGGTGGTGCGGGGTGTGATGGAAAGGGTGGTGTGGGTTGGGGGGGATGGTCGTCGTTGTCTCGTGTGGGGTCCGGTGATGGGGTTTCTTGTGGCGGTCGCGGGAGAGGAGACTCGCGGTGGAGTGTGTCGGCGGGGGTATCAACGTCAATTGGCTGGTCCTGGCTGCCGTGTGTTGCGTGTGTGGCCTGGTCTCCGGGGGGGGGCTGGGGGGGGTGGTGTGGGGGTGGCACTGTTGGTGGTAGGGGAAGCGGGGGTGGGTGTTGTGCTGGCTGGGGATTGAGCGCTCTTGTGGGTCGTGTGGGTGTTGCGTGTGTGCGCCGTGCGGTCCTTGCGGTTCCTGGCTGGTTGTGGTGCCATGGTGTGGGTGGGAGGCGGCCGCATGGGCGTCCGGGTGGGGCTGTGGTCCGTATGTTATGGGTGGCTGTTGGTGGATGGTGCTCGCTGGTATGGGTTGTGGGTGGGGGGGCTGCTGGTGGTGGTGGGGCGCTCCTACTAGGTCCTGGTGTTGCTGGTGTGCGCGTGCGGCTCCCCGCGGGTCCATGGGGGTGTACCCTGGCTCGTGTGTTGTGGGCCCGTGTAGTGGGGACAGCGGGTGGTGCTCGACCGCCTGTTGGTGGTTTTGAGGGTGTGCTGGTTGTGTGTGGTACCCCGGCGTTGGTGGGTGTGGTGGTAGGGGCTGGTGGTCGTGGAATATGTGATGGTGTGGTGCGGTGATGTGTGCCATGTGGGGAGTAAGAAAAAGTCACTGCCATGTCTTTCTTGCAGGGCTTGATCCAGGCCAAGCCCCCCTTAAAACCCTTTTGCTGATGCCAAGACAAACTTAAGTGTTTTTATCTCTCTTTTGTAGCCTAAAGTACACTTTCTCAAAGTAACTAGGGTTGTGACCCTAGCCCCCCATGAAGTTCACCCCTACCACTCAACTGAGCGGAGGTACCTTCCTTCATAGAGGATATACCGAAACAAAATAGGCATTTCATGCTTTAGGCCTTGGAGGTTAAGCCTAGTGGTGTCCCACCCCAAGACCCCTATACTCAATTGTTTCTACTACTTCTTGTGGTCCTACTTTGTAACTGTTTCTGAACTCAGTTGCTTGGCCAAGTCATTTTCTCTGTGGTCCTGACATCTATGCCCCACATTCCTAACCAGCACCATTTCACCCAAAAGAGTGCACATGAAGTGCCCAATGCTATCTCTGAGGCAAGAGTCAGACCAATTTTCATATAAAATCTTTTGTATTATCCATTTGTGATTGAATCTTTGTGTATAAACCTGCTTTGTCTATCTGCAGTCCTTCTGTGTTACACTGGATTCCAAAACCAAACATTGATTCGATCCACATCCTGTTCTTGCTCTACTTGCTGCTTTGGTTGTGATTGAATCTTTGTGTGTAAACCTGCTTTGTCTATCTGCAGTCCTTCTGTGTTACACTGGATTCCAAAACCAAACATTGATTCGATCTACATCCTGTTCTTGCTCTACTTGCTGCTTTGGCTTGGGTTTTCAACTACAAAACCTGCAGGATTTCATCAATATATCTAGGGCATAAATCAAGGACATCTTTCTGGTAGCGGAGACAGTCCCTTGTGACCTTTTGAACCGATCTGAGAAGAAGTGCAGCACACAAAGCTCAACAACAAGTTCATCATGTCCCCGCCAAGCGTCAGGACCTGGCCCATCAGAACTGTCCAAGTGCAAATGGGCAGCATGGCCCACCCTATGAGTGAACCACCTTACCGAGCTCCACAACATCTCAGTGGCGCATCTGGGTCCCAAGGAGATCCGGAACGCAGAAGGGCGGAAGAAAATAAAGGCCTTACCACCGAGGCCTTAGCGGCCCACGGTGGAGCTTCAGTCATCTCCACAGACGTGTAGCAGCCTCAGTATCCAGATCCAACTGTCCGGCTTCATCCTCAACAGCGATTGAAGGCCCTGAGGAGTATGAGGAACTGAGGAAGAAAATGGATGAATACATCCTCCATGAGGAGTACTACAAATCCATTCGTGGAGAAGATGGAGAGGAGCCATTGGCAGTACATGGATCCAGACCACGTACAGACCTAGGGTCCTACGCGCACTCTGGCCCGCCATCCGACAGAGCCGAGACTGCATCCCTGCCAAGACGACCACGCCCTCTCTATAGGGGAAACACAACGCGGAGAGGTATGTTATCGAAGACGCAACGAGAAAAAAAAAGAAAAAAAAAAGGGAGGAGACACAAAACACAACACGCAAAAAAAAAAAAGAAAAAAAAAAAAAGGACCTGCGCACGCTCTTTCTCTAAAGGGGAAGAAAACATGATGGGACAAAAGGAAAGGTACGTGCTACGCATCACACATGCCACGCATTTCTGCTACGCATCTACAGGACCTCTTCCTCTGCTTTTTGAACCATGACGACGACCGACGACGAGAACCAGCCAAGGTATGACACACTCCACCCCACCAACCACACACCGTGAGCACACACACGCGCACCCACGACAGCCACACCGCGCACGACCCCCCCCCCCCCACGCCACCCACACCAACACGAAGGGCCACACAGTGCACACAGACACACCAGGGCCAAGGAGAAGGGCACCCGGAAGACACACCCACCGCACCACCACACCACACCACCAAAAACACAGACACCACAAACACGCAACACACAACACAGCACGGCCACCGCGCACACCCACATACACCACAAACACACACAACAAAGGACACCCCCGCCCGCGAAACACACCACCACAACCGGCGGGCCCCAGCCAGGAGTGGCGGGGAGCCCCACACCACCACCGGCAGCGAAACCCAGCCAGGAATGGCGGGGAGTAGCACACAGGAACCTCCGCCAGGAGTGGCGAGGGACAAACCACACCACACGCCAGCCACAAACCCACCACACACGCCACCGCCGCACGCCACACGCCACACACCACACACCACACACCACACACCACCGCCGACAGCGAAACCCAGCCAGGAGTGGCGGGGAACCGCGCCCGGGACCCTCCGCCAGGAGTGGCGAGGAACGCCCACCACTGCCGGCAGCGAAACCTAGCCAGGAGTGGCGGGGAGTAGCACACAGGAACCTCCGCCAGGAGTGGCGAGGAACCAACCACACCACACACCAGCCACAACCCCACCACACACCACCGCCGCCAGCGGACCCCAGCCAGGAGTGGCGGGGAACCGCGCCCAGGGCCCTCAGCCAGTAGTGGCGAGGACCGCCCACCGCCACCGGCAGCGAAACCCAGCCAGGAGTGGCGGGGAGTAGCACACAGGAACCTCCGCCAGGAGTGGCGAGGGACCAACCACAGCCACAACCCCACCAACACACCACCGCCGCACACCACACACCACACACCACACACCACACACCACGCACCACCACCGCCAGCAGGCCCCAGCCAGGAGTGGAGGGGAACTGCACACCACCACCGGCAGCGAAACCCAGCCAGGAGTGGCGGGGAGTAGCACACAGGAACCTCCGCCAGGAGTGGCGAGGGACCAACCACACCACACACCAGCCACAACCCCACCACACACCACCGCCGCCCGGAGACCTCAGCCAGGAGTGGCGAGGACCGCCCACCACCACCGGCAGCGAAACCCAACGGGGAGTGGCGGGGAGTAGCACACGGGAACCTCCGCCAGGAGTGGCGAGGGACCAACCACACCACACACCAGCCACGACCCCACCAAAACACCACCGCCGCTCACCACACACCACACACCACACACCACACACCACACCCCACTGCCGGCAGCGGAACCCCAGCCAGGAGCGGCGGGGAACCGCACACCACCACAGGCAGCGAAACCGAGCCAGGAGTGGCGGGGAGTAGCACACAGCAACCTCCGTCAGGAGTGGCGAGGGACCAACCACACCACACACCAGCCACAACCCCACCAACACACCACCGCCGCACACCACACACCACAGACCACGCACCACACACCAACACAGACACCACGGGCGCACGCACCGCGCGACAAACACACACACCGACGGCGAACCACGACCAGAGGAGGGGGCGACACGCACACAAGCAACACAGCCAGGTACAGCGAAACCCCCCCACCCCCCCACCACTGCACCCCGGAGAGACGGGACACGAACCACCGCAAACCGCACAGCGAAAAGGGGGGCGGGACCAAAAGGGCCCACGGGAGACGCAGGCGAGGCACCCAACCTCAGGGGCTTGGCCCCCCCCCCTGTGACCGTATCGGCCCCACCTGAGCACACGCAATAAGGTGGGATACGCCCGGGACCGTTGGTCAGCGGCCCGCGGTGGCACCGGCCTGGGGGTGTGACCAATGCGCCTGACCAAGAGCACTCCCCACGGCACGTACTGCGGTTCGGGCCCAGCAAGGGGCTGCGGGTAGGGCACACCGTCCATCGGGGCAGGCAAGAGACGCGCCTATCCCGCAAGGACTCCCCAGCGACCCACAGTGTACCCGACCCCGGTGTGGGGAACGGCTGGAGTACCTGGCTACGGAGCAGGTCCATTTGTACCGAGCGAGTACAAATGGACGGCCCGTACAACAGAGTTACACCCTGACGGGGAGTGCAAGCATCGGCCCCCCCACAGGGAAACACCAGGGGAAGGGACCCGAGCCGGCGACAAGGACCCCCCCCCACCCACCACAGCCGGGAAGGCCCGGGCATGACACCAGAGAAACACCGCCCCAAGCGACACGGGAAAGAGACAGAAGGAGGAGGGCGCGCAAAGGGGACAGCAAGGGGACACACCACCAACAGACCCCAGCCAGGGGGGGCGGGGAACCACACAGCCGAGACAGGGGGGGGGGGCACGACACACAGCCCCCACACGAAACAGGGCCACCAAACCACGCCCAGAAAGGCGAGGACAGGCACCCAAACGCACCACCAACACACCGCACACACGCCCGAGCGTGCACACAACACACACCCCCACAACAGCCACCGACACGAGCCCCAGAAACGCACATCACACACCAAAGCGCAGGCGCCGCCCGCACCGCACACGCAACACACACAAACCCAAACAACAGGAACCCAGCAACCCCCCCCGCCAGGGGGGCTGCAGGGCCGCCAGAAACCGCTAGGACGCAAAGGAGGACCCACCAAGCCGGCAGCCAGGAGTGGCGAACGGCCACACCCAGTAACACCCGAACGGCCACGCCCAACACCAGGACCAGGCACTACGACACCCACACCAGCACTGCCAGCAACGCCCAAACCGGACGCCACAACACCCTCACCAGCGGACACACCCGAAACCAACGGAGGCACCATCGGCAACACCAGCGACCCCAGCACCCACCAAAACACTAGGACATAGGACACCCTCACCAACAACAGACCAACACAAAAAGCCACCCAACACCGACCAACGACCGCACCCAGCCGATCCGGTCCCCCACCGACCCGCACCCAGAACCACCGCCACCAGCATCCACGCCATCGGAAACACCAATTCCACTAAAAATCAAGCCAGCACAACACCCTCACCAACACCGTCACCGCCGGCACCATCGCCTACGAAACTTACGCACGCCACCGCCGGTTCCAGCACCTACATCACCCAAACCAACGGCATCAAGCACACCATCGCCGGCAACATCCCACCATCAGCGTCGCCACCAGCAACCTCCGCCACAGGAGGACACCAAAGCCACCACAGCCGGTGAGCCAACAAACCACCAAGCCTCGGCCAGGGGAAGCGAGGGCACACGCCCAGAACCATCCACAGCAACACTCTCGCCACCAAAGCGACCGCAGGGCGCCATCCACCATGCAATCCCCGGCGACAGCCACACCACCGGCGCTGCCAACACCACCCTCACCCACGACACCACCCGGAGCAACGCCTGCGCCACCTACACCAACAGCATCACCAGCAGACCACACCACCTACTGCACACCCTCCCAGACAGAGCCACAGAAACAGACCACCGCCCTGAACACAAGCCGCTGACCACCCACACACAGACCCAAGCCAACCACCACCAGCATCAGCAACGTCCGAGACGCCGTGAACCATAGCGGCGCCCACAACGACCTCACCACCGACATCACCGACACCGACACCGACAGTGCGGCCTCAGCACCAACAAACCAGAGCGTCAACGGCAACAGCCACGGCGACACCGCCCGGTACAACACCATCGGCATCAACGACACCAAGGGAGCCAACACGCGGGCCAGCGACACCCATGGGTACCTCCACCAGGAGTGGCGAGGTCCCACCCCCGCCGTCAAAGCACCACCTCCACCAGGGCAACACCTGCAGCGCCCTCGCCTTCGACATCGCCCACAGCTCCGCCAGCGGCGCCCTCGCCAGCACCGTCACCAACACCGCGACGACCAGCCACGAGCGGCACGCCCAGAACCGCCGACCACCCAAACGCAGGCCGCGCCCAGCACCAACACCAACGACACCCACGCCAACAGACCACCACGACACACGCCAACCACCAAGTAACACCTATGGCACCCTCGCCATCGGCAACACCAACGCCACCAACACCCACGGCACTATCCACACCACCACCAACCCCACCAACGACGGGCCGAGGTGCCGTCACCTACAGCACCCCCACCCCTACCACCACCACCACGGCCCCGCCACCTAGGGCAACCCCACGAACGGCGTCATCAAGGACGCCACAACGGCTGGCGAACGAACGCCACCGAGCCCTCAGCCAGGAGTCGCGAACGCCCACACCCAGCAACACCCAAACGGCCACGCCCAGACCCAGGGCCAGGAACTGCGACACCCACACCTGCACCGCCGCCAACACCCAAACCGAACACCACAACACCCTCAGCAGCGGAGACGCCCAGAACCAACGGGGACGCCGTCGGCAACACCAGCAACCCCGACACCCAGCACGACGCCTGAGACACCCTCGCCAACAACGGACCAACACAAGAAACCACCCAGCAGCCAAGTTACACCCAAGGCGTTCCAACCGCGCCACCCACCGACCCGCACCCAGAACCACCACTAGCAGCAGCAGCAGCCACTGACAACCCACACACAGACCCACACCAGCCACCAGCAGCATCAACAACATCAGAGACACCGTGAACCATAGCAACGCCCGCAACGACCCCACCACCGGCATCACCGACGGCACCACCGGCAGTGCGACCTCACCAACACCAACCCGGAGCATCCCGCATCCCGCATCCCGGTAAGACGCCATCGGCAGCAAGGACACCGAGGGGGTCAAGGCCAACCCACCAGCCAACGACGCGCATGGGAACCTCCGCCAGGAGTGGCGAGGTCCCGCCTCCGCCGTAAGAACACCGCCAGGGCAACACCTACAACACCCTACAACGCCAACACACACAGCTCCCCCGGCGGCGCCCCCACCAACACCAACACCGGCAACATCGACAGCGGCAGCACGGCGACACCGCCACCCAACCGCAGCATGGTCACCCTAAACCGCAACCGAAGCAACACCTATCACTATAGACCCACGGACAGCCGAAGGGAATATCCCAACACCAGGGACAACCGACACCACCAGGACCACAGGCCGGCCAAACACCAGCCACGAGTGGCACGCCCGGAACCACCGAACACCAACAAGCAGACCACCCAGCACCAACACCAAAAACACCCACGCCACCAGACCACCACGAGACACACCACCGCCAACCCCACCAACGACGAACCGAGGTACCGTCACCCAGGACACCCCTAAACCCACCACCACGACCCCGGCACAGAGTAACACCTAGGGCGCCCCCATCAACGACAACACCAAGGACGCCACCACGGCTGGCGAACAAACGCCACCAGCGCCACCCACCAGGCCCCCAGCCAAGGGTAGAAACAGCAACGCCACACACCATCACACCCACCGCATCAGAATCACCCGGAGCATCGTCAACATCAACCAGGGGTCCCCACCACCCACCCAAGCAGCACAAAACACCACAGCAACACCACCACACCCTCGCCACCAGCGACACCGCCAGCACCCTCCGCCAGGAATGGCGAGGAGAAGGCCCAACAACGCGGACCCACCCAACGCCCCCGGCACCCTCACCATCGGACCGCCACCACCGGCGCCGACCCCCAACACACCACCGTCACCAACGCCACCGACCCCCGACGCAAAAACCACACAGCCCGCACAAACAACACCAGCCAGAGCATCGCCGACACCACTCCCGGCCAACTCACAAGAACACCACCGAAAGCACCACCGTCGACCGAACGCCACGGCAACCCCAGGGTACGGGTCCCCCTACCCACCCCCCACCATCTGCACAACCAGCGACACCATCACCAGCACCAACCGGAACACCAACAACGACAGCCTCACCAACAACCGACACCCCCCTACCGCTGCCACCCACCAGCCACGCCACCCACCGTCGAAGCCACCCACCAATGCTGCACCCCGAACCACACTTACACCCGAAACCGGCACCAGCACGCCCAGCCGAGCCGTCAATGGCTCCGACGCCCATGGCACCGCCTACACTCACCACCGCCACCACCACCCCGCGCGAGGCCAGGAACCCCCTGCGTCGCCAACGGCCTCAACGGGCACCGACACCACCAACACCACCACCGCCGGACGGGGACTACCCACAATCCAGGAACATCTCCACCACCAACAACCAATACACCACCCGCGGCACCCCACCATCGCCAACGCCACCACGGCACCCATCACACCTCAACCACCGGAGGCGACGTGGGCCACACCATCCATCAACTACGGCACCCTCGCCACCACCGCCACATCCAGCCCACAGACGTTACGCCCCAACGACCAGAAACAACACCCTCACTATCGACACCACCGACAACACCACATACGCCCATACATCACCCGCGCCATGCTCACCAACCATCACCTCGTCATCAGAGGCACCAACACCACTGGCGACGACGACAGCGACAACAGCTGACCCACCAGCTAACCACCATCAACCATAGCCCAGCACCAACTTCATCTACTCTAACGCCCATACCACCCTCGTGAAAAGCGCCGCCACCGAAACAATCATCCACTCCGGCGCCCACACCACCCTCACCACCAACATCACCACCAACCCCCCAGGGTCAGGGCCCGCGGGAAACAGAACGGCAGAGCGAGCACGCCACCACCCGCACGCGTCGCCCACCCTATCGTACACCGCTCCGCAACACGCCCCCCCCCCCGCTTCCCCTGACAGGGCGTGCGCTCCAGCCCACTGCTGGGAAGACGACTTCGACATCCTCCCGGCCATCCGACACCTACTGGCAGCCACGGCCCCGCGCCCACAAGCCCACCAGCAACCCACGGAACCGCAAGAGCCCGACCACCCCATGCCGCCACGCTCCATATCCCCCGCGTCCACCGCAGACCGGAACGCGGAACACCAGCGAGAGGAGCCCGACCCCGGCCGCGCCGCCACGCCCCCACCGCCCCCCCCCCCAAAGGACATCTACGCCACGCTGGCCAGCACCCTAGCCCCCATGGACGCCGAGCAGTACTACCAGTCTGTCCAACGAGACCTCCCTGAGGACCACGCGACCCTCCAGGGGTGGAAGCAGGAGAAAAGGAACGACAACGAGTGGGGCACAGGGGAAGACCTTCTCTGGGAAGACACCTGGAAAGGCACCGCGGACGCCTTCCTGGAGGCAGCAGCCGAAACCTACCCCCGCCCGCCCGGGGACACTAGACAGGGCCTCCACGCCCTCCTAGCGTTCAACAGCTGGAAACACCGCCACACCGTCACCCTCCACCCCCTCGACCACAATCCACACCGATGGACACCTGAAGACGACGCCACAGCCACCATCACCGTACAGCAAAGCCCCGAGAACCCGGAGGAATACCATATCACCTGGAACGATCCAGCACCCCATCCCCCCGCCTCCCCCACCCTCCCAGATGTCTTCGCCACCATCAGTGCAGAGCTCCAGGAGGCGAAAGCCCCACAGCAACTGGACGAAGAGATGCCCCAGGCACCATCACCATCAACCACACAAGACCAACCCCGCACAGAGCCCCTCACCCACCCCATCACCACAATGGAGCTCCCCCCACAACACCGCACCACCCCGGACCGAAACGGGTTTCGAGACCTGCCGCGGGAACGGGCAGTCCACAACGGCACACTCCGATAGGACGAAATCACACCGGGCCTCCAGGCCATCCGCCTCCACTCGATCACAGAGCCCACCACCACCTGGGCACTACCGACGGACCGCCACCACCTCCTCCTCACCGTCCAAGGGGATGCCACGATCACACCCACAGAAGGAGACCCCGTAACAGCAGCCCTCGCCCACGCCGTCCACATACCCCCGCAAGCATCGTCGGCACCTATGACGGTGCATCCAGGCCCCACCCCATGGCAAGCCATCGTCATCACCTACCCCGCCCCCAATGACCACACACACACCTGGCAGCAACGGCGGGAGGACATCCGGGGGGACCTCCTCCAAGAACACCTACGGCTCACACGCACCCACCACACCCTACAACTGATATGAGGAGTAGGCCAAGCACCACACGGCATACACGGCCCGGGAGTATGGGCGTACGCCACACCCATAAACCCACATGCAGCGGAGGACATCAAGACCGCCCTATCCATCCAGCAAGCCGAGACCCAAACCCCGCACCGCAACACCCAACGAGGCTACACCATTTGGTGGGCATACCAAGACCATGACACCCTCACCCCCCAACCGCCCCCCCCCCCTCTAGACACCAACACCACCGCCCTCCTCCAAGCCGCAACAGCGGCAGCCACACAGGTAGGGGCCCCGGAAACCTGGGGCCCACAATACCTGGTCGAAACCAAAGTGGCGCCCCACGCGAAGGGCCAAGACAAGCCCCCAACACCGAAGCCGCTCCACCCCCCGCTCAAGCGAGACCCGACGGAACACACCCCGCAGGATGAATGGGCGACCCACTACATCATCCCCCACACCACCACCCGCAAGAACGGAGCCGCCAAGATCACCGTCACCCGCCACCTCCCCCACACCACACAGGTGTATGAGCTGACGACCCACAACGTCCTCGTCACCCGTCGCCGACACGACGAGCGATACACCATACAGGCGGAAGGGGCCGCCGCGACCACCCTGTACACATGGGCAACACGGGGGGACCTCCCACACCCCACCCTCCACCACGCCCCCTCCTGGCCCACCCCCTTCCACACAGCGCACCGCCCCAACAAGAAGCCCAAACACACGGGTGTGCACACCCACGCCCAGGAGGCCCGGCACCGACACGATGCGAGGCGCAAGGCCCGCGCCCTCCACGACGACCACACCATCCCCCGCATCGGCGCCCCCCCCGCCAGGGTATCAGATACCACCCACAACCGCATGATCACAGGCATCACCACGGACTGCCTGAACCCAGCGGCGTCGCGGGCAGACGCCGTGTGGATCAGCGAGGGGCGCTCCCACACACGGGCGGTGGCGCGCCTCCACAACATCCAACCCCACAAACTCCAGCCCGCCGTTGGACCCTTCGCCGTACACGTCACCCCGTACGGCATCGAGCACTCCCGGTGTGAGCACCATGACCCGCCCTGCTCCACCCCATGCACCTCGCCCCTGCGCCAACCGCTGCCGGCCCCCACCATCACGGGCAACATGTACCTGGGCAACGTACCGGGAGACCCGGGCACATACATCCTGCCCAACAGGTCCAAGGAACACGCCATCCCCCTCCACGGTGTAGAATCCCTCGCCCTGGGACCACCCCCACCAAAACCCCAACACCAGCACATCCCGGGGGACAAACGGACACAGGCCCCAGACGGGGGAAAAAAGGCCCACCAACGCGCCCTGGCCCACATCACCGTCCAACCCGCAGCCCACCTACCAAAGGACTTCGGCACGGAGCGCCACATCGTCCTGGAGGAGCAAGCCCACCACATCATCACCGCCGCCCTGTACACCCTCGCCGCCCAGGAACGCCACTGGGACCCCAGAGCCATCCCAGCAATGCCCCCACCGCCCCAAGGCCCCAAAGATCCCGTCACCCCCTTCCACATCGATCAACTCCTAAGCCGCAAGGCCCCCCCACACCTCCGGCCCTCCAGGATACCACTAGCCATCGCATCGTGGGACACCCTGGACACCCCCCCCAAACAACCCGCCATCCACATCCTCAAAGCGGACACCAATGTTGGGTCCTCCACTGGGCACACGGAGTCCTCATGGCGGGCCAGGCCTATACCCCGGAAATGGACCCGGAAGACCCCCCACGGGGCCAGCAGCGACTCCTCCAAGCCACCACCCTCACAGGCCGCGAAGGCGCCCCCTGGGAAGCCCTCCACACAGCACTCTACTGGGCTCAAGGCTCCCCCAACGGCCCAGACACACCGGAACCCACAGAGGCCTGGGTCATGCAGGCCAAGGCCATGAGGAACTACCACCTACACCACCCCTTCGACGACAGCCCCGCCGCACTGCCATGGCCAACAGATCCCCCGGAGACCGTGCGCAAGCTCGCCGACATCATATGCAGCCACGCGAAAGCGAAAATGCAAACACCGGCAGAACGCCCACTGGGGGTTTGGGACCAGCAAGCAACGCACCCCTTCTTCAAACCGCATGCCCGCCTAGCCCCGCCACCTCCAGTCCCACCCAAGCGAACGAGACGACAAAGGGGCGCACCCGCCCCCAGCCAAGCCGGAAAAGCAGCGTCCTCCCGACCCCCCGCATCCCACCCGACCCACCCGGCGAACCCAGACCAACCATCCTCGTCATCCTCCCTCCCACCAATACCACCGGCCCACCCGGACCAAGCATCCTCATCATCCTCCCTCCCGCCACCAGCACAGCCCCCGCCCAAAGCGTACCCAGGATTCGAAAAAGGTGCGAAGGTCCAACAGCCCTTCCGCAACGACCACACAGGCGACTGGATCTGGTGTGAGGGCACGATCCAGTACCGCCTCAAGGAACCGGGGGACAACGGGGGGCCACAGGTCCGGGTGATCTGGCACCGCCAAAAGGAGCTAGACCAAGGCAGCAGCGCCCCGGACAAACCAGTCGGCTACACCCTGGAGCTCACCAGCGCCCACCCCATCCGGCTCCGCACCGAAGAGAACAAGGCCCACACAGGCACCAAATACACTGGGGAGCTCCCCCCGGAGTGGAGCCAAGGCCTCCCCCCGCCGCGCCTACCCAAACGCCCACAAACCGGCAAAAAGTCCCCGAGCCCCAGTCCACCTCCCTGACGGGGCAAGGGCCGAGGGCACAAGCCTCCAGAGCCCCGGCCCGCCCCAACCGAGGCCACCGTCAACCTCCTCGACCTCAACCACCCGGCCGTCACATACTCCGAGGACGCCACAACCGCCCTCCAAGAGCTCCCGATGGCACAGGGGCCGGGGTGGGTTCCCCACCTCCTCACCTTCCAGGAACAAGGCCTACAGCGCGACGACCCCCCAGAAACCACCCCCATATATACCCCGGACCAGAAAGCGTACAAATGCTACTGGCACAAGGGGACCCCCCTATACGCCCAAACCGGCATCCACGTCCACCTCGTCCACCACCTCAGCGTCCCAGGGAGGCTAGGTGTGTATGAGGTCGTCGGGGACGGATGGCAACTCAACGTCATCAACACCCACGTCCCCTTCGGCGAAGCCACGGAACCCTTCCTCCAAGCCCTGGCCGAGGCATACCGCCAGATGGCCATGCTCGCCCCCACAGTCATCATCGGCGACATGAACGCCGCCCCCACCCCAGCGGACCGAGGGGGACAGGCCACACCCCAGGACCAAGCAGTCCGCGACACCATCGAAATGCTGGGGCTCGTGGACCTAACAGCCAGCCTCGAAGGCCAACCATCCCACTTCCCCCACCAAACAGATGCCGCCCCATCCCGCATCGACGTATGCTATGGCGACCCCACCACAATCATCCGAGCGGAGGCCCGATATGGACCCCTCCCGCTGGGACCCACAGGCCATAGCCCCCTGCACATCCGCCTCACCATCCCCAACCTTCCCCCCAGCCCCCCAGAAGATGCGGACCAAGGCCTACCACCCCCCCTGAAGATGCCCCCGCTGCATGACAAGCATGCCTGGTCCCAATATCACAGGGCCATAGACCGCGCCCGGCGCATCCAACCAGACCCCACCGACCTACTCACAGCCATGCGCACGGCCGCCGTCGCCTGCGTCTTCCAACAACACCCCCACACAGACGACGACCAACCACCCACGGCCCTGGGGGACATGCTCCATGACCTCTGGCATGCAAAGCAACAACTGGCGACCCTCTTCCACACCGACACCCCCCAAACCCGCCGCCAGATACACCACTGCAGGACACGGATAGCCCACATCAGGGCGGACCTGCAGCGGTGGCACATCCACAGGCAACAGCGCATCGCCCAGGAACACGAACGGTATCCGCAACATGAACTCCCCTACAAGGCCATCCGCCACCTCAACGACGCCATGACCGACAGCGGCCACCGCACCATCACCACGGTCCGGCAGGAGGACGGCTCCATCACCAACGACCCAGCCACAGTGCTCCAAGCCACCCAAGACAGCTTCCTCCGGCAACACACCCCCACCCAAGACACACTGGACCCAGACACCCAGGCCAAAATCGACCGCCTCTCTCGGGTCTTCAACCACGCCCAGAGGAGGCACCTGGAAAAACGCCCCTTCACCATCCACGAAGTCCGGAAGGCCATCCACAGTCTCCGGCAACACAAAACCCCAGGCTACGACGGCCTCCCTGCAGAGACATACTACCACCTCCCCGCCCACCTCCTCCGCGTCCTCGCCCACCGCCTCTGGGACATCGTCACGGGGCGGACCCCCCTGCCACCAGACTGGGCAAACGTTGTCCGCCCCCTCTACAAAAAAAGGGACTGGGCAAACCCAGACAACTGGCGCCCCATAGTCTGTGCGGTCACGCAGGTCAAAATCGTCTGGACCATCCTCCTGCGCCGCATCCGCCCCCACCTGGACCCCCACATACCAGCGAGCCTCTGGGGGGCCATCCCAGGCCGGTCCCCACACGAGGCCATCTTCCTCGAGGACACCATCGCGGACATGGACCCGGTGGACCTCATCATCGCCTCCCTCGACGTCAAGGGAGCCTTCCCAAACACCCCCTGGCTCCTTCTAGAAGCGGTGTGGAAACGCCTAGGCCTCCCCTTCTACAACTTCACCTCCGACTACATCCGCACCCGCAAATACACGGTCCGCACTGGAGCAGGCCTCACCCCCTTCCTGGAGCCAGGCAGCGGGGTCCCCCAAGGGGGAGCAGAAGGCCCCTTCCTGTACCTTCTAGTGACGCTCCCCCTGGCCCTCGCAATCGAGCAGGATTACCCGGCCTACGCACCCTACCCCCTCCTCTCCCCCCTGGTCGGCTTCGCGGACGACACCAACCTCACCGTCGCGCACACCCCACACGACCCCCATGCCCCGGACTCCGGGCCAACGGTCACCCAACAGGCCAACGACTTACTGGACGTGACCGTCTCGTACCTCTCCCACAACAACCTCATCGTCCACCCCACAAAGTCAGTGGCCATGATCAAGGGGTCTGCCACACCTCCCACCCTAGGGCCACAAGGCCCCCCCATGCACGTCGTGACGACCACCACCCACCTGGGGGTAGTCCAGGCCGCCAACCCTGAGAACGCCACCCTCCCTCCCAAGTTGCAATCACACCTCGCCCATCTCCCCAGATATGCGTCCCCGACCACCAAGGCCCTCTCCCTGTCCCACCAGAGCCTGGCGTACTACCTCACTGGGGTCTTGAACGCCTCCATAGGCTTCCAAGCACTCCACCTGACACACCCCACCACCGCCCTCCAGCAGGCCACACGCGCCGTGACCAAGGCATGGGTAGCACACGGGGGCTGGCCCACCTCCATACCCACCCGCGCCATCCGAGCGGCATGGCCCCACTATGGAGACGCCATAGGGGACGAGGTGAAAGCGGCCTACACCAGACACACCGCCCTCCTCCTTCACCGCATGACCCACAACCACTCACCAGAGGTCCGCGAGGTCACCGCCATCCGCCTCCAAGCCGCACAACGGGCCCGCAACACATGCCCGCGCTGGGTACTCCACCAGACGGGCATGCCCACCAACATGAACACGCGCCTGTGGAACCACCTGCAGCTTCTCCTCCCATCCCCACACCACGCCATACTCACCAACCACACGTGCTCAGAGGAAGGGCCACTAGCGGTCCTCTGCGGGGACCTCTACCATCACCTCAAGGGCACCATCCACACCATAGACCTTGTCGGGGCCTCCATCACCGTAGTATACGTCACCCTCCCCCAAATGCGGGTCCTGCACCACAGCGGGGCACACCACACCCCCTTTCTACAGCTTCCCGAATGGCCACAATACCGCCTCTTCCACCAGTACCTCACGCAGACGGCACGAGCAGCGGGCCACACTCTACCGGGCAGCAAAGACATGCGCACAGCCTACCGGGAATTCACAAAGCAACACCGGCGACCCATCCCAGCGACACCGCCCTACGCACCCACCGGATCGAAACACGAACCCGTCCCCCCGGTGACAGGCCCAGTCCCACCACTAACCCTACTACTGGCCCCGAATGAAGCCAAACCCACGCAGACCACCGTCATCCACCACGGGGCAAAATGGCGCATACCGAAACACCACATGACCGCCCGAGACCTACCAAAGGTCCCCCAAGATTCCCAGAGCATGCCACGCACATGTTGGGCCTGTGACCCCGAGGCACCAACCACACCATGGCCCGTAGTACACCTCATAGCACGCCAGCATACCCACCCCACAACCCACCTACCACCACAGGCCTACGCATGAATAGCCCCATGGTTCCATCGCACCGACACTAACCCCACGGTAGCATGGAACCCCGACCACGCGCCCAAATGGCTCTTCACCACTACACCCACATGCCCCCGCCCCGACCCGGCAGGGGTCGCCATCCCTTACAGCATGTACGAGCCAGGCAGAACAGGCAAGCACGAGCACCCCTACTATCTGCTCCACCACTCCTGCCACACACTGGAGCACCGAACACAAACCCTCACATGCCACGACCTAAACCCCGACACAGCCTACATCCTCCACCACATCTACTCCTACCTCACGCAAGGACAGCCGGAACAGGGACTCATAGCCCTCTCCTCCCAAGCGAAGCACATCATCTCCAAAGGAATAGGGGTGTACGCCACCCCCATCCTGCAGCCCACAACCCCAGTAGCCCCCCTCGCCACGGGCCTTGCCATATACGCCTACCTGCCCATGAACCCATGCCGCCTCCCACAACCATCACCGGCGGACGGGCTCTTCTTCACCGACGCCTCAGGCGAATCCGCCCTCACGCCCATCACCGGGGGGGCCACCCTGCAGCTGACCCACACTGGGGGACACTACCACATGGACCACCACACGGGCCACACCACCTATGGGTCCTTTTCCCGGGGGGAGCTAGGGGCCATGGCCGACGCCATCACCGAGGTCGCGGCCCACCTACCTGCCCACTCCCCGCACATCGTCTGGGTCTGGTTCGTGGTAGACGCCACTGTCGACACGCACCTGCTCCTCCGCATAGCAAGGCAACCACTTCACAAAGCAACCGCGACGAGCCTCGGCACCCAGGCACTGCTACTCTGGAAAGCCCTACGCAGCCTTCCCCCCTACGTCCAACTCCACATCGTGAAACAAGAGTCCCACAGACACCAATACAGAAATGGTAAGGTCGACAACCAGGCGGTACACCAGCGCACAACACACCTACCAGCCCTCCAGATCCCTGACCTCGGCCGCAACCACACACACCTCCAACACGTGCCCCCTGTACCCGAGCCCCATTAGACCCCGGACTGGGTACCAGAGGACGCCCCCTATTCCTCCCACGACAGAGCGTACCACTACCCCAACGCCATCCAACATCTCGCCCGCGTGCTCGGCGACGCAGACAGCCGGGCGCACATCCAGGAGCTCCGGGACAGACTGCAAATCCCCCTCTATCACTCGGCGCTCCGCCCAGCAAACGTCCCAGCCCACCTCCAAAAACGACGCATCCAGCTCCTCAGGGAGCAACTGCCATTCCTCACCAGGGTCGCCAGATGGCTCGCCCGCAAGCACATGCACGTCCCGGACGAACACACCCGTTGCCCATGCGACCACACCACCCCGGAGGACTGGGAACACTTCAAGAAATGCCCCCTCCATACAGACAGGGACACCCTAGTGGGCTGGTCCCCGGCGGAAACCCTGCGACAACACGAAGGATGGCCAACCCACAGCCACGCACACCAGGCCACCGAACACCTCTTCCGGGACCCCCTGATCAAAGAAGCCACCATGAGAGGGGCAGTGACACAGGCCCTGCACCGACACCTCACCAAACACACGGAAAGCCCCATGGAGGCAGCAGCACACCTCCAGCTAGAAGCAGTCCGCAGAGCAGCGGCCCAAATGGTACACCGCAAACACCTCCTGCTAACACACGCGGAGCAACTCACCGACCCCACCGCCAGGGAACACATGCAGCGTCTCATCCATTACCATGCTGTGCATGACCCAGACGTCCACTAACCCGCTCCGCGCCCCGCACGCGCCCCCCGTCACCATCCACAGGTCTCCAAGGCACCAGCACAGCGCCCCGAGACCCGTCTCACACCAAAGATGCCACCCGGCACCGCCCAGTCCGACCGAGCCCAGCCAGGGCCAACCATCCATCGACGTAGACGCGCAAGACCCCGGCAGCCCATCCAGCCAACCCCCCCGGACCCGGGGCACCCCCCCCTCACACCGGCCACCATCCGCGACCCCGACATCCTCCGAGCAACCCTCCAAGACAGGGCCCCGACCACCCCCCTGGGCTGGTACCGCCTACAAGAGGACTGGACCAAGCTCACCGTCAAAGCCCTCCGGGACCTGACCACCCCAGGCAGCGGCCTCCACGAGACCATAGTAGACCTCGTGCTCTGGCGAGCCTGCAAACACACCCGGGGCCAGCCCATCTGGATCCCCCCCATCGAGTGGGGCCAGGCCCTGACGCACGACACCGGCATCAACGTCACGCGTCAAGGGACCGTACGCCTACGACGGGCCCCAGCGGAGACGGACCACCCAGCGGACCCGAACCACCCGGAGCAGTGGGAACAGGCCACCACGCCCAACCGCGAAACCGCCCTCCGCACCCCGGGCGACGACCTCCCCCCCCCACCTACAGACAGTGACCACCCCCCGCCGGAGGTCTGGGTTGCAGTCCTCGAGCGCGGCCACTACTACGTGATAGCCGCTACGGCTACGTCCCCCGGCCCGCAATGGATCATCCAGGGGACAGACACCATGTTCGCCCCAGAGACCGCCCCACCAGGGGCAGTGGGGGACCCCACCACCCAGCACAGGATCCTCAGGGGTGTCCTCCAGCCAGGGGACACGCCCCGAGCCCGCGCCCTGGCCCAAATCACCTCAGGGAAGGCGGGCTACCACCTGGGATTGGCCATGCTCTGCTCAACCCACTGGATCCAGCGCCGCTGGCCACCCACGGGGACCGTGCCCTGGGTTTGGGCCATCCCCACCGCCCACACACAAGTCGAGGCAGGCCCGGACACACGACCAAACCCCCCCCCCGGACCGCAGCAGTCCCTCACCTGCGGGTACCACGCCATCCACAGGGTCCTCAACCGCGCGGGTCTTAGCCCAAAGCTAGCATGCCCCCTTCCCACCACTGACCAAGAGGTCCACCAGATACGAAAGCTCGTCTGCGAAATCCTTGCCGCGGCAGCAGAAGACGGCAAGCTTCTCCTCCAAACCGCCCGGCCTACAACTGCCCACGCAAGCGCGCGGCAAGCGGACACATACACCGACACAGCACACCCCGGCGCACAATCCCCGCCCATGCCCCCCCCCTCTTGCTGCTCAACCGGAGACCCACACACGCCTACCATCGCGCGCACCCCCGGGCCCCGCGACACGGGCCTCCCCCACCCGCCCAAACACCAGCACATGCCCGCCACACACCCACCCACCGGACACCCTTCACCGCCCCCCACACTCGACAACCCACACACACCCGCCGAGGGGAGCCCCGCGCCCTGCGGCACGCCCACCCCACCCAATGGCCCGCCCACGCCCCCCACACACACCCCAGAGGACCCAGGCCCACCCCCCCCAGGCCCCTGAATGGGGCCCACGCGAACTGTTCCCCCCCGCGGACACCAACTCACACGACCTCGCACATTGCAGGACCCGGGCCCAGCCGAGCCCAGAAAGAGAAGGCCGCAGCCCCGCGCCTCCCTCCCCCGCCGCTGCCGACCAGATCGGCCCGCCGGGCCGCCAGGTCACGACCGGGCCCCCCAAGCCGCCCGCCCCCAACCTACAGCCCGAGGACATGCCCTCCATCCTCCCCGCCGTGGCCGCAGCAGAAGCCGCCGCCCACAAGCCCGCCCGCATCACAGCCCAACCCGCGTCCACCACCTCCTCCTCATACTCAGCCTCGTCCACCTGCTCCACCTCATCCTCCGACCCCCCCCTCCCCGCCAAACTCATCCTCAAGGCCACGGCGAAAGCCAAAGCCGCGGCCGCACGCACCGACCCCCCAACCCCCACACAGGCGACTCAGGCACCCCGGCAACCCACCGGGACGACCCCCGACCAGACATCGGCGCCCTCACACCTCCGGACAGAGGTACTCCTCAACCTGGAACCGGACCCCAATCCCAAACCCGACCCCAAACCCAAACCGGACCCCAACCCCAAACCCAACCCCAAACCCAAGCCGGCGCCCACGCGAGCACACAAAACACCGCAGACGCAACGACACAAACCCACCCGACACCACCCCCGCCCGGGCCCTCGCCCAAGCCAGGACCCCCCACCCACCGCAACCCGCGCCCCCCTCCCGCCGGCACCCACCACCACCGCAGAGACGGCCACCGAGCACGACCCCGTCCAAGCCCTCGTCCGCATCCCCGTCACCAAGCGCCCCGTCATCCATCCCCCACAATCCACCACCACCGCCGGCCAAACCGACCCAGGCACGTGAAACCCCTCGACCACCGTCACTGTTAAGCCCGGCCCCCAACCCTTCCCCCATGCCCACCACATAGTGCAGCCCCGGGGACTGCCCACGATGCCCAACCCCCCACCCCCACAATGGGGACAGGAAAACCCACAAGGGGTCCATGGGCCATACCCGCAACACCAACCCCAAGACTACCCACACCACCACCACCAGCGGCCCCACCACCACCACTACCAACACCACCCCCACCACTACCACTGCCCACCGCCCTACCCCACCGGGCCACAACCCCCCGTGCACGAACAGCACCAGCGGACAGGATGGCAGCCACCGAGCGCCCCACCCGCATACCCCACCTACCGCCAGGAGCCACCCCCCCCGTACCAGCCACCACCCCCGTACCAGGAACCGTATCCGTACCCCCCCGGCCACCATCTGATGGCCGAAGGGGCCCCATGGACGACGGGGGACCCCCCCCCCCCCCCCCAGTACCAGGCGGCACCGCGCGAGGCCCCCCAGGGGCCGCCGACGCTTCCGGACTGGCCCGACTCGAGCGATGAGGCCCGGTCCCGCAAACGGCGGCGCTCCCGCTCCCCCCCCGCACGGCACACTCGCCCACGCCGCCCACACTCCCACCGCGCCTCAACCACCCACTCGCGCCGCTCCCCCTCCCCCAGGTACCACCACGACCCCCCGGGACCCCGCTCCCGTCGCTCCCGCTCCCCCGGGCACCACGACGAGCGCCACCGCCGCCCCATGTCCCCCTCTCCCTCCCCCCACCGGCCAAACCAGACCCTCACCCCCAGCCCCCGCCACCACCACCCCCGCTCCCCCCGACGCAGCCAGGCACGCCACTGCCGCCCCACGTCCACCTCCCCCTCCCCCCACACGCCCCGCCGGACTCCCCGTTCCCCCCGCCTGCCGTACCCTTCCACCACCCCCAGCCCCCGCCACCACCACTCCCGCTCCCCCGGACGCCACCGAGCGCGCCACTGCCGCCCCATGTCCACCTCCCCCTCCCGCTCCCCCCTCTGCCCGTACCCGTCCTCCACCCCTAGCCCCCGCCGCCGCCGCTCCCGCTCCCCCAGGCACTGCCACCCCCGCCACCACTGCGGGTCCACGTCCTCCCCCCGCCGCACCACGACCACGGGCACGGACCCCTCCCCCCCCCGGGCCCCCGCCTACCTCGCCTGGTGGTCTCCCCCCGCTCTGCAGGAGCTCCGCCGCTGGGTGAAGTGGGCCGGAGGAGCGGGAAGGCAAGAAGGGGTGCACATGGTGCATACCTTCGAGGAGGTGCGCACCCGCACCCCCGCAAACCCCAACGAGGCCGCCCCGGAGGCCATCATGCCGCATACGGCATGGGAGGCCCTCCTCTGCGATGCGGCCCAGGGCCTCCGCCCCCCCTACACCCCCCAAGCCCTCCGCCAGTGGCTCCAGGCCACCCACCCCCAAGGCCTGGGCCGCCGGCGCCCCCTCCCCACCCAACCCCTCCCGCCACCACCACACCAGGAAGGGGCAGAACAAGGGCAAGGGAAGGGCAAGGGGCACCAAGGAGCACTCAGGCAAGAGGGCACGGAAGGGCCCCAAGTGGGGGCAGGCACACGCAGGGACAGGACGCCGGAAGCGACACCACATGGGGGCAGTAAAACCACCCAAGAACCAGGAAGGGGCGGGAACCGGGACCAAGACACGGAGGAAAAGGGCACCACGGCAGGCACCACGACCCACACCCAGGAAGGGCACACCACGACGGGCGGACCAGCGCCGCCCCAGCCCCACCAAACACCCCAACACACACCACCGAAGCAAACATCGGACGCCATGCGGATCACGCCAGCGCACGCCCACCGGCCACCAGAAACCACACTGAGAACGGAGGGCACACCTACACGGGGAGAACGGGCCACACCCACAGAGGAAGCCGCAGGGAACGCCGCCGCACGGCGCACCACCACGCCCTCACCGCCAGGCGACGACCCCGGCCACCACAAAGGCCACCTCACAGGCACCGGAAGAGGACGAAGGCACGGCCGCGGCACCCACGACTAGGGACCGAAACCCCCAGAGGACACGGGACCAAGGCACAGGCCCCCAGGAAGGGCAACCCCACGGACCGTCACGCGACCACGCCTTTGGCTATAAGGGCCGGGCTGCGTTACCGTCGCGGTTCGACGCAGAGTATTGCTATGCACTTGGATTGACAGCCGGGGGCTTGATCTCAGCTGGTCTCACGTCCGTGAGGGCGTCCGTCACCAACCTGTTGCGTCCAGTGGAGGAATGGCACTGCGGCGGCACGCCGATCCCGTCCATGATGAATTTCGAGCGCCGCAAGGGGAAGTGAAGGGTTGTGATCGCGAAGGCCTTGGTGCTGCTGGACGGTGCCCCCTTCAGGGCCTTCTCCGAGCGCCGTGAAGACTGGAAGTGCCAAGATTACTACCGGTGCCCCGGACCCCTGCAGTTCAGCACCGCCAGCGCAGCCGAGCTGCAGTGCAAGCATTTCGCCACTCAAACGGCGTTCGGAAGCCACCTCCACCGTCCGACTCCTGATTTCTGTTTGTCTGCCTTGGAGAAGGAACGCCTCTCCTACACCCCGAGTACGCCTGCCTGTCTGCGAGGCCCGGTGAAGATTGAGTCCATGGGTGAGAGTCAGCGTGCACGCCCCAAGGACACCGTGATCATTCAGCAGAATTTCCCGAAGACCTACCCGACCCACCAGCCCGAGCGGCACGCCCAAGCCCCCACAGCACGGACCCAGCGAGCCACCCACACCTAATCGCACCCCCCAACCACCAGCCGGCCACACTCCGGCCCGCACTCCGCACCACGACACAGGCCAGGCTGACCTCCACGCACCCACCGCGGCACCACGCGAGACCACGGCACACCGCACCACAGCGCGCCACAGTGCAACGCACCACAGCACGACGCGACGCGACGCGGCACAGAGCGGCACAGCACGACACAACTGACCCTAACCTGAGGGACTAACCGAAGCCAGCCACCGCACACCCTGGAAGGCGCCGCGCCACCACGCCACACACCAGCACCGCAGGCCACACACGGGGCCACAGCGCGCCAGGCGACAACGGTGGCGGACCACCCAGAAGATTACAGCCGGTACGGCAGAGGGGAAAGGACACGAACAACCCCAGCCCCCTAACCCTAAACCACAAGCAGCCGCCTGGCGCAGCCGCCCAGCCAGCAGAGCCAGGACCTAACCCGGCAAGAAGGGGCGCCGAGCCCACCGTGTACAAAGCCCACCCGACCCATGGGGCCGGAACGCGGCCACACAGAACGCAACAGAAGACAGCAGCCCGGAAGACAACACTGAATGCAGGCGAATGCTGTTGCCTAAGGTCACCTGCCCCAGCCCCTTTCACCCCCGTGCCAGGACTGTGCCCATGGCTGAACTACAGGACGTGCCTGTCACAGAGATTGACAAAAGAGGGTTGTCAGCCCTGGCACCTCTTGCCGGCGTGTCGCCTTCAGGCCTAACTCCCGGGGCTGGGAAGACGGGCAGATCTATTGCCCAGACGAACATCCAGCTGGAACTGCCGGAGTTCGACCCCAAAAATCTCCCCGAATGGGCAGAAGAATTTGCGTAGTTCCTTTTGCTGGGTGGCCAATCCCAAGTGGATGTGGCCACCAAAGGCTCACTGCTGAAACGCTCATGCAAAAAGAAATTTTTGCAAAAACAGGTGAAACAGATTGTGAAAACCTGTTCTACCTCGGCAGAGGTACTCCTGAGGTTGGAGAAAACATTCCCAGTCTATGAGACTGACCTCAGCGTACGCACACAGATCGAGGAGCTACCTATGCTCCCTGAGTTTCCATCCGCTGCGCGAATTTCTGAATATGTGTGCGACTTGGAGTACTTGTTTTCGAGGATGAATGTGGGCTCCTACGGAGCCACTGAGCCCCACCTGTGGCTCATGAGTAAGATCCCCCAACGTACGTGGGATGATTGCCGCTCCACCTCTGAGAGGAAGAGCAGGACCCACTCGTACGATGAACTGGTGGACCTCTTGATTGAGCTAGCTCTCGAGAGAGAGAATGACTCCCACATGGAGAAATTCCTCAAGAAGCATTTGGGTCGAGGTGGTACCCCTACCCCCGAACGTGGCGAAGGGAAAGGGTCTAAAAGTCCCACTAACACCAACCAGGGAAGTGGTAAAGGGAGCGGTAACCTACGTGCCATGAATGAGGTTAAACCTGATGCAGGTACACCCCCCCTGTTCTACTGCAAACCTGTCAATGACAAGGGGGGACCTTGTCATGCCTCTGACTGCAATCTCTGCAGTGGCTGTATGCTGCAGATGAAACGTCAGCAGCATACCAAGAATGGGAAACATGTGACCCTTCAGGACCACTTCAGGTGTACCATTACCTGTGGTTACTGTGGCAAACGTCGTCACTACGAGGACGAATGCCACATCAAGAAACGCGAGAGTGACAAACTCAAGCGTCAGGGGGCGGAACGCCAGAAGACCCAAACGCCCGCCAGAAATCCCCCGAATGGGGATAAAGGTGGTAAAGGAGGTGGCAAGGGGGGTGGCAAAAATGGACCCCCTAACCCCCAGAGGCGCTCATCAGCGCCCGTTGCTACACCCACTCCTGCTGCTACACCAGCTTCTGCCGCAGGTAACCCCAAGAAGCGCCCCCAATGGGATAACGCTACCCCTGGAGGGAATAATTCTGAGAAGAGGCGCTTGGCCTGGATGGCCAAGTCCCTCATTGCTGCGGGGGTGGATGTCAAGTTCGGGGGTGCGGCTCCGAAGAGGAGGACTTGGTTTTTTGGATCCTCGTGAAAATCGGGGACAAGGTTTTTCGAGCGGTGCTTGACACCGGTGCAACACTTTCCATAGTGGCCAGGCGCCTGCTAAAGACTTTCAAGAAAACTAAGACCGTGGCCATAAGGGTAGGGGATGGGCGTACCATCCATTCCTTGGGGGGGGGTCGATGTTACTATATGTCTGGGCGACGGAACCGTGACCCAACACTGCAGAGTGCTGGACACTGACGCCTTTGACATCGTCATTGGCACCGACTCCCTACGAAGAAACCCCCAGGTAAAAATGCTGTCCCTCCAGCGCCCCTATTCTTTGCACTGCGACTTTGGCAGTGGGCTATTCTCCGTACCTTTGGAGCTGTCAGGACGGAAAGAGTCTGGGCTGCGTTACACATCCAAGACTAACCATCGTACTGAAAACTACCAATTGGCCCGTCACGTTCTTGAGAATGGACTGGCGGCCCTTCAGGTAAACCTGGATGAGATCCAGGTGGAATTGTTTGCGAGCCAACAACAGCACATCATGCAGTTGTACTGCTCGAAACAACTGAACAATGCTTTCCGTTTCTTCTAGAAAGCAATTGGCCTAGCGTATGCTAACCCTCCCCTCTCCCTGCTCGCGAAAGTTCTAACCAAAATCGCTTATGAGGGAGGAAGGGTTGTTGTGTGCACCCCTGACTGGGGCTGCTCTGGTGAACATGCTTACTGGCGCAGTATGCTAGATCGAATGACCGTGGGAAGAGTGCAACTTCCTGACGGCCCCATCTATGTGCCTGAGGACTCAGACACAGCTATGCAGGCCCCTGAGTGGGCCAGTTTCCTGTCCATCGTCGATGGATCTCTCAATCCTGTACCCCTGTGTGACCTAGACCAGGTGCTACTGAAAGAGGTCATGGCTGAAAATCGTGGCCTGACCCTTTCCGATCTCAAAAATAGATCTCCTGAGCACCTATCTGCCACACTTACAGGGTGTGAGTCTCCCGATGACTATCTCGGACCTGCAGCTGTAAAAGAGGATGCTGACGACCAACTGTCTGAGATCGCCAGCACTATTCCTTCTGTTGATCCCAGCTGTGTTGACCTAAAACATAGTGCCTTCCTAGCCCAGCTGTTGCTGGAGGAGGTAGGACTAGAGTCAACCTCTGAACCCGCTTCCCCTGTTGGGAAGCCAGTGCTGCGCATGCAGCCTATGCACACAGGTGAACTCGTGGCCCGGAGTGCTGATGCTCTGGCGCGGCCTGCTGCTAATAACATGCCATTGTCTGAGCATGACACTCAGGACGTCCGGCGGCTGTTGTACCTGAAGGCCGAAGGTATTGAGCGCCAAGAGCGGCTGCAATACCTCAGACAGACCTGGGAATCCTCCATCTGGTCTGAGGAGATGATGAGTCCTATACGCTGCCTGATCCTGAGATACCTCTAGTGTATTCTCTGCACTATGGGCAGCAATGTCCCCCCGAGTGGGACGATGGTTCTGTGCCCACCAAAACTGCTGACCGGCAGAAAAAGAAAGAACATGGAAAAAGCAACCTCCATGCTGACGAGGACTTCCTTCAGAAAATCGAGAGTCTTAACCTTGACCCCCGCCTGAAGAAACTGCTGATAACCTATGAGGAAGTGTTCGGCGCCTTGCCGCCTCCCCTTTCTTGAAAGGAACTGGACCAGAAGGACCTGAAATTGAAACCAGAATTTGAAAAGACGCGAGTGAGGCGTCGTCCCTATCTCGCTCCACAGGAACAGGTTGAAGAAATCGAGCGCCAGATCCAGGAATGCATTGATGCTGGCCTCGTTGAAGAGTATAAGCACGGGGACTATCCCCATCACACCAGTCCCTGTTTCCTTGTTGCCAAACCAGGGTCGACTGCCCTACGTCTGGTTGTAGACTATGGTGAGGTCAACAAGAAAACCCAGAACCACTCAGGAAGTATTCCTAATATGGAAAAGACCCTGGAGCGTATTGCCAAATGCAGGTATAAGACCAAAATGGACAAACGCTCTGGTTTCTGGTAGGTGGACCTAACCGCCGCAGCTCAGGAGCTGTTGGCCTTTATAACCCCTAAGGGTCGTGTCTTCAAGTGGAAGTTTATGCCCTTCGGGGTGGCTAATGCCCCAGCGCTCTTCCAGGAGCTTATGAACAAAATTTCGTACATACTGAGGCGCAGGCCTCTAGTACAAGAGTTGATTTCTCGGGGTGCAGAAATGGAGGCTCACATCGACGACGTGAGTTTGGGTACTAATACCAGAAAGGAGAACGTCCTTCTCCTCCGCGAATTTCTCATTGTCTGTCAAGAAGACCATCTCCAAATCAATATCTAAAAATGTGAGTTTATGAAAGGGAAGATGGAGTAATTGGGTTTCGACGTGGGGTATGGCTAATGGAAACCAGCCGCGTCTAAGATGCAGCCCCTACAGGACATGCAGATTCGCGATGACCCTAAGAAGGGCCTACACGATGTGAGGAGTTTTGTGGGCGCCTGTAATTTCTATCGGCGTCACATCCACAATTTTACTTACTCCTCTGCACCCCTCACTGACCTAATCAGGAAAACTACTCCCTGGAGGTGGACCTCCAAAGAGGAAGAATGTTTCCAGGAGTTGAAGAAGAAGATTGCCTCCTCCAACTGCCTGGGAGTGCCCCGCCCTGAAGGTGAGATAGTCCTGATCACTGATGCCAGTGATGTAGGGGGGGGAGGTATGATCTACCAATGGCAGGAGCTTAACCCCGCTGAACTAATCCCCTGCCACTATCGTACTACTGGACTGAACCGTGATCGTTCGTTGAAACATGACTATCCTACCAGTGAGTGGCAACTGGTGCCACTGGGACACTGGAATTGGAAAGTGAACCAGGCACGTTCCAATTACAGCACCTATGACCAGGAACTCCTGGCCGGTATGTTGGTGCTATCGTCACAATCCCGCATCCTGGGATCTAACCCTATTGTCTGGCTGTGTGACCAGGAGCCTGTGAAGTCTTTTCAGAAGGGCCCACCACCAGAGAAAGCAAAGCTAAAACGGTGGTGGACTTACCTGAGCCAGTTCAGGCTGACAGTGCATCATATCCCCGGGATAAAGAATGAACTGTCTGACTATATATCGCGCAACAACTTCAATGCGCTTATTGGTGAAAGCTCTGACGCGCTCGCCAGAGAGGCTTTCCAGCGTATGGATGTTCAGCTTGACCTGTCCATGCGCACTGCTGGAATCCTGGAGGATTGGAGTCTAACTGACTATCAGTCAGAGTATGAAGCAATTCTCCAAACACTCAGCACTGGTCTCGAACCCCGTGTCCTTGACGGGCACCAGTGGTATAAAAACAATCAGTACCTCTTCTACGAGGACCAAACTGTGGTGCCTGAGGCACGACTGGATGGGTGCCTACAGTGGTCCCATCTCAGTTCTGGTCACACTGGCTCTAATCGCTCAGTAGACTTCTCACGTGAGTGTTTCTACTCCAGTCTAACCCTGACTGAACTGAGGTCGCGTATGCAGACCATTGTGGATGCTTGTGGCTGTCATTCCAGCAAGCAGAGCGACAGTAGGGATAGGGGCCTGATCTCCAGCTTACCCATACCCTATTTTGCTAACTCTCTTCTCTACGTGGAGTTCATCCACGGCCTACCACGCTTTGGCGGCTTTGATAGTTGCCTCGTGGTCACCTGTGGTCTCTCTCGCTTCACCCGTGTGTTCCCTTGCAGTAAAAAAATCACAGGTGAGCAGACTGTGAAAATGTTGGTCGAACAATAGTTCGAACCCTATGGAGCACCTAAGCAGGTGCACTCTGATGAGGATGTACGCATCCGCAGTGACACTGGGTGGTACAAACGAGTGCTAAATGCCCTCAACGTGGAGGTAACCACAGGTGTGCCCTATACCCACACGTCTAGCCCTCTCCGTGAGAGACAGAACCGTGTGGTGGAGCAAAACTTAAGAATCCTGATGAAACAGGAGCGCACCAAGGACTGGGTACGCCTAGTGCCCTGGGCAGTGCTGACCATGAACTCACAGCGGAGCTGTTCTACGGGTTTCACCCCTGACGAACTGTTCCATGGAGGACGACCTGCTTGGTTCTTCAAAACCCCCTTTCCTGAGGACTTCAAGAGCCCTGTGAGAGATTGGCTGGAACACAAGCAGTCTCCGGCTAACCAGGCTGGTACTAACCTGAGACACATTCGTGACCGTGAACAGAGCCGACGGAACCGCCTACGGCGACCTGCCAGCTTCAAGGTTGGTGACCTTGTTTTGGTACACCATTCACGCCTACCCTCCTGGCCACGTAACTGCCTACAGGACCCTTACTTTGGACCCTATCGTATCATCAGGATAGATGGATCCAGGATCCATGTCAGGTGCAGTCCACGTCTAGATGGTGAACTGCTATGTGCACCTAAGCAGTTGAGGCACTATCACTCCCCTGACGACTTGTCTTGGGATGAGTGGCGCCTCAGCGACAGTGAGGTTGAGCGTATAGACCTAGAAAACGCTGCCAGTCCAGAGGAGGCAGACGAACTCGAAGAGATGACTGCCGATGAGATGGCAGTCGATGGTTACTACGTGGTTGCAGGTATTGCTCGCCACGAGTAAAAAAACAGGGCTCGAAATTCTCCACCCTGTGGGATGGCTATGGGTTATCCGAGGCGACCAGGGAACCTATGTCAGCCTTCATACAACCAGATGGGAGTATCAACCCCATCTACCGCACGTACCTCGTTGAGAACAACGAGGGGCAGCTCCTAACCCGTGCTGAAACTATGTCCCAGCGTAAGAAGCGAAACTAATTTCCCTGTGTCAGTCTACTGACAGGGGCAGTGAGCACTCTTCTGCAGACGTGCCTGTGTATGGGTGTAAGAGCAGTTGTCACAGTTGCCCCGCATTGCATCGCAGGACAGGACCGGTAGCCCCCCGTGACAACCACTCCCTGGCCGAAGGCCATTGGTTTTTCACAGACTACTGCTTCCTGAGCACTGCACTGACCCTGTCTGTGCCCTGCAGACCCATGCCTATGGTTTCCAGCGTGGGCCAGCGAGCCGCTTATCAGGATTGCAGCCACCCAGCGAGTGTATGCCTTGTTGACCATGTGTTGCATGGGAACTGCCCTGATGTGATGACCTCGGGGAGCCAACGAAGAACGGTGGCTTACTACACCAGGGGGGAATGACAAGCAGGGTGTGATGAGGCAAGGTGTGTCTTCCCTCCTTGGGGACAAGCGAGCCCACAGTTAGGACCCCGGACTGGTCCAGACCCATGGGGTTCTACCCTTCCTTACAGGGGTTACCATACCCCTATGTGTGCTACGTATGTCTGTGTGTGTCTCACTCCTCTCCCCGGCGTGGCTCCCGGAGGCCGGGCTTCGCTGACGTCGGACCGAAGGTCCTAATCAGGTACTATTACCACTCCTATGGCGCCCAATTTCTGTGCTGGTGCCTATCCTTGGGGGAAGACGGCAAAAGCCCTACCTACTAGAGGGGAGGGGTGGCCAAGTGTGCTAAGGGCATACGAAACGCCCATTTTTGCTACAGGCCAAAAGCTAACGCACTCCCCTGCCCACGAGTAAAAGCACGCGGGACAGGAGAAACCACTACACTACACTCACTAACGCCAGCACCGGCCTTCGAAGGCAGGGTGAGCACTCATCACTTGCACTCAACTCCTGCCAGGCCTGCTGACCCTAACCCCTACACACGCTACTGGGTGCTGCTGACAAAGATGTCTCGGGTCCTAATGACCCTCCTGTGAAGAAGACAAGAGAACACAGCGCTGCTAAGCAACTGTGGCCTAACAGGGGACGCCACAACGCGTTTCCCCTGCTAGGGCTTGGAGGGAAGGGGTGCTCTTGTTGTGTGCACAGCGCGGATGTCGATGAAGTCAAACTGCCCTCGCAACTCCTGGCTGAGGCACAGTCAATTGATTTGTGATCAGCGCCCCTGTTTTGCTGGGGCAGAAAAATGGGTAGCCGCCGAAGGCAGCTGCTGCGTGCACCAATCACCCTGAACCTCTCCCACCTGTACAACAGAGGCAAATGAAGGGGTGTTTGCGGCGGAGGAACCAAGCCACACTCCACGTATTATACGCTTCTCAGTGTGACCTATAATACACTGTCCGCAAACACGCTGATTTGTGATCAGCTCCCCTGTCAAGCAAGCAAGCGTTAAGAGACTCCTCGGGTTCTCTTAAAGAACGTACCGAGGAGCCCCTGGGTAACCTAAACAAGGTTTACCGTGCGCAATTCGCGTGGCCTACCCTTTAATGCATCATGTGCACGCAGGGAAGGGAGGCAGAACCATTTCCTCACTGACTCAACCAGGAGGTGAGCTCCTCCTGGGCTAACCTACCTCACTCACCATGCATCGTGTGAATGCCAAAGTGAAACAAACACAAAACAAGCAACCCTACTTTAACGCTACGGCCACACACGAACAAACACGTTCCTTCCTTACCTGTGAAGAGAAAAGAAGGGTGAATGGGGGTACAGGGAAAGCGTCATAGCGTGTGAATGCCTGGAATAGGCACATGCATCGCGAGCACAGCGCATATTCTAACCCTACGTGCGCGCTGCGCGCTCCATTCGCATCGCATACCTTTCATTCCTGTTTTGACCTGTGCAGAGCACGAGAGGGGAACACCCGACCCCACAACGAACACAGCGTTGACAACCCTAACGTTTTGACAAAACAACCAACACGAAATCAATGCGTGCGTGTGAGATGACACTGACATACCTGAGAGGTGGGTTGTTGACCTGCTCTGTGGTGTGGGTTGAATTTGAATACTTTTCTCTGAAGTTCATAAACGTTTTGATGCAACTGTGCAAAAGTTTCCTTTAGAACTTTAAAAACTACGGCTCATACCTTCTCTTTCAAAAGCCGTTTACGCTTGCGCAACCCTGTTTTTGAATTCCGCTTCCTTTGCGCTTGTCTGCGACTTTGAGTTATGTGTGAAAATGACGATTTCCCGCGTGGTTTCGTCGATTTTGAATGATTTCACTTGCTAAATCGCAGCCCCTTCTGCTAAACCGCAGGAATCACTCCCTTTTGGTTACATTTTCTATTTTTTCCAGCTCCTGGAGATTTGTGTCCTCCATTGGGAGTATTGCTCCGCCCTGGCCCTTGGTCAGGACGTTTACTAAAACGCTGTTCATACAGCGATGACCGTCCGCATTAGAGCGTTCGACTGTACCCTGGTGGGCAAGCATATGTGCTCTAGGGAGGGAGTCCTGGGTTCAGACCCCACTACCCCCAAACTTGTTCCAAACGTTTTCGTCGCACGCCGGCGACTTTTGAGGAATGCCCCATCGAAGGAACATTATTCACGGTACATTACACTGTTTTTCAAGGGTACCTACAGTGTGATAAGCTTCTTTGAAGTGATGAGGATGTTTCTGGTAAGTTTAATGCATTTTCTGAGGTAATTTTGGGAATATTTGAGCCTTTTTCCTTGGTCCTACTAGCTTAGCTAACTAGTACTCCAGGGCGGAGTAAGAAAAAGTCACTGCCATGTCTTTCTTGCAGGGCTTGATCCAGGCCAAGCCCCCCTTGAAACCCTTTTGTTGATGCTAAGACGAACTTAAGTGTTTTTATCTCTCTTTTGTAGCCTAAAGTACCCTTCCCAAAGTAACTAGGGTTGTGACCCTAGCCCCCCATGAAGCTCACCCCTACCACTCAACTGAGCGGAGGTAGCTTCCTTCATGGAGGATATACCGAAACAAAATAGGCATTTCATGCTTTAGGCCTTGGAGGTTAAGCCTAGTGGTCTCCCACCCCAAGACCCCTATACTCAATTGTTTCTACCACTTATTGTGGTCCTACTTTGTAACTGTTTCTGAATTCAGTTTCTTGGCCAAGTCATTTTCTGTGTGGTCCTGACATCTATGCCCCACATTCCTAACCAGCACCATTTCACCCAAAAGAGTGCACATGAAGTGCCTAATGCTATCTCTGAGGCAAGAGTCAGACCACCTTTCATATAAAGTCTTTTGTATTATCCATTTGTGATTGAATCTTTGTGTATAAACCTGCTTTGTCTATCTGCAGCCCTTCTGTGTTACACTGGATTCCAAAACCAATCATTGATTCGATCCACATCCTTTTCTTGCTCTACTTGCTGCTTTGGTTTGGGTTTTCAAATACAAAACCTGCAGGATTTCATCAAAATATCTAGGGCATAAATCAAGGCCATCCTTCTTGGGGTGGGTGGTTCGTGGGGCCTGGTTGTGCTGGGGCGTGGTGGGGATGTAGCTGGTGGGGGTCGCTGTAGTATTGGGGCATCAGGGGGTAGGGGTTGGGAGGGACGGGAACGTGGTGGTGGTGTTGGTGGTGCCATGTCCCCTGGCTCTGCGCGTATGGTGGTCCTGGCATGGTGTGGACGTGTGCGGGCGGTGGTGGCTGACTGGGCTGCAGGGTTTGGGTGCTGCGGTACGGTGGTGGTGGTGGGCGCTGGTGGGGGCGGTGCTGTTGGTGTGCCCCGGGGGTCTGGGCTTGGGGTGGTGCGGTGTGGCTGGATCTGAGCCCTGGTCGGGGTGTTGCGCCCCGCTGGCAGGCGCGCTGGCGGGCCCCCTGACCTGTCTTGGTCTTCTTGGCCTGGGGGCGACGGGGAGCAAGTGTGCCAGCGGTGCGCCTCTCGGAGGCGCGCCTCAAGGCTTCTGACGTAGGCGCGCTGGTCCGTGAGGCCCATTCGCGTGGCAGTGGCCTCATCGGGGGCGGCCAGATGGGCTTCCCGAAAGGACGCCCAGCCCTCCGGGGGCCTCAGCTGCCTTGGGTGGGGGATGTGTGCCGGGCAGAGGAGTGCGCTGAGTGGATAGGGTGTTCCTTTCTGTCTGCCGAGGGCGGTGTTGAACCGGCGGCAAGTGATTCGGAGGTAGGCTGCTATCTCATCTGGTGCCGTGTCCGCCCACGCTTCTGGCGTCAGGGCTGCTGCTTGAGGGGCCGGGAGCTGTGGGTCTGGGAGGTGTAGGTCACGGTGGTGGAGGTATAGGGCGAGGAGGACGTGGCGGGCCGCCACTTTCAAGCCGCCCCCGCTGTGGCGCAAGAGTGGGCTGGTGGGGGGGCAGTGGTGCGCTGCCCGTGGCCACGGCTATGGTCCATGCCTGGTCAGCCGCGTCCGCCACGTAGTACCCTCCCAGGTGGTCCCGGAGGGTGTCGGTGAGTGGCCTGAAGAAGCTCGGGCGACTGGCGGGGGGGGGTGCGGCTGGGACCGCGCGCCGCTCGCGGTGGTGGGGGTTGAGGTCCCTGCAATGGGAGCATGGGTGAGGCGGTGCGCGGCTTCGAGGCAGACCCAGTAGTCCGGGTTGCAGGGTAGGGCCGTCTGTGGTAGCCGCTGGCGTACGCAGAGGGGGCATGCGGTGGCTCGCGGCTGGTGGTACCTGTGGACGGACGGTGGTGTGGGGGGATGGGGGCTGGCGGCGCGTGCATGCTGGTGGGCGTGCGTGTGGTGCCTGTGGTGCCTGTGTGTGCCGTACCAGGGTTCTGCTCGGTGGATGGTGTGTAGGCGTGGTGAAGGTTCTGTGTTCGTGTGTCATGGGGGAGGTTCTCATGGTTGGTAGAACAGGAGTTTGAGGAGGTGGGTTTGGTCTGTTTGGGGTAGGGTTGCTGCATGCTGCAGGTACCTGTGGGTGCGGTATGTGAGTTGCTCTGCTGTCTTGGTAATGGCCGTCCGTCGCATGTGCGCCGCCGTGGCTTGGGGGTCCTCCGCGTGGGTGCGTAGCAAGGTGTAGACGGCTGTGGGGACAAGTCCCCTGCGGACCACCTCGAGTACCTCCGTCTGCTTGAGGACCTTGGCGAGTTGCTGGGTTGCCCGGGACTGCGTCGGCCATCCGGCGTGCTGTGCAATGGTGTGGGTTGGGGTCCAGTCTGTGAGGTTGTCCAGTCCTCGGTACAGGGGGCACCCCTTGAAGTGGTCCCAGGTTTCTTCTTCTGCGTGGCCACAGATGCATTTGGTGTATCTTGCGGGGACGTGGATCGAGCGGCGTGCGTACCATCGGTGGTATCGGTTGAGGAGGGGAAGCTGTTTGAGGGCGAGTTCGAGTCGGGGGTTTTGTAGGTGTGCTGGGAGGCTGTCTGGGCGTAGGGCGGAGTAGTAGAGGGGTGCGTGGACGGAGTCTTCGAGGCGTCGGAGGAGTTCGGTGTTCGCCGGGTGGCCAAGTGTGGTGGCCAGCTACTGGATGGGTGTGGGGTAATCCTACTGCTTGTCTCGATCTGTGTAAGGCGCGTCCTCGGGCATCCATTGGGGGGGTTGTGTGGCCGAGGGTATCGGGGGTAGGTGTTGCAGGTTGCTGTGGTGTGGGGTATCCAGTCGTACATGTTCGAGCCCTGGGGTGTGGCTGGTGCTCTGGGGTTGAGCATGCGTGTCTGCGCGTCCGTTGCCGTATGTGTAGCGGTGTGATTCCTGTTTGACGATGTGTAGGGCGTCCTGGGGGTGCATGCCCCTGAAGGCCATCCATAGTCCCAACTCCTGTGTGGTGAGGCTGGATTCGAGCGCCCTGTAGAGGGGCATGTCCGCGAGGTGCCTGGTGCGGTGGATGTCGACCGTGGCGTCCACGACTACCCAGATGTTGCGGGGCTCGATTGTTGCGTGTGGTGTTGTGGCCGTGACGGCGTCAGCCCGGGTGCGCAGTTCACCGTGGGAGGACGCCCCAAAGATGGTGGCCCCGGTGTGGTGTTCCACGTGGCGGCCGTCCGCGCGCCGGATGATGCGTACGGAGGCCCAACCGACCGAGGGGGTGCGTTGCTGGGTGCCGGATGCGTCAGTGAAGTAGATGATGTCGGTGTCGCTGGGTATAGGTAGGCGGGCAATTGCCGTGGGGTGATAGACGTAGACGGGGTTCCCTTGGGCGGTTCTGGTGGTGATTTTCGTGGGTTGCAGTAGCGGCGCTGCATAGACGCCTATCCCCTGGGTGATGATGGCCTGGGCTCGCGGGGTGAGGCGGAGGAGGCCTCTGTCCGGGCGCCACTAGGTGATATACGCGTACATCAGGTGGAAGAGGTATCCCGTATTGGGGTGGAACGTCTTGCACGTGATGGTCTGTCGCCGTTCCTTGCCGTCTTTGTCCCCGCGGAGGGTCGGGCATTTGTGCTGTATGGGGCGCATGGGTGCCTCTTGAGGTCCTGCGCGGTGTGGGTTGCAGCGGTCGTACTCCATGGCCACGCTGCCTCGGTCTGCTCGCTCGTTGGTGAATGTCCACGTCGCCGTGGGCGTTCGAGTCCAGGCTACGTGTGCCGGGTGGTCTGGGGGTACTGTTTGAGACCAGGGAGAGAGCCATGCCTGCTGGTCGGCGATGGCGGCGGCGGTGGGGGTGTGGTAGTGGGTGGAGATGAGGTGTAGCAGGGGCCACGGAGTGTCAAGGGCTGCCGAGCCGCAGTCTGCCAGCACGTGCGCGGTATGCCCTGGTCACTGTGTCTGACTGGTGGTACATTGGTCTCCGGGGCGTTGTGCTTGGGTATGGACCAGGGGGTATGGTGTCGCTGCACAGTGCGGGTAGCGTGTTTGTGGCTGTTTGGCGCCAGTAGCAGGATGGTGGGTGGTGTCCAGCCTTCGGCTGACGGGGTGGGCTCCTCCTGCATTGTGTTGCCGTCGTTCCGGGCCTGGTGCTCGCTCAAGCGGGGTCGGGGTTGCTGGCGTCAGAAAGCCTTGTACGCCGTGTCGATGTCCATGCGCGGAGGTACGCCTGGAAGACACGGCTATTGCGGGTCGGAAAGGAACAGGGGGTCGGTGGGCGTCGCACTGGGCCATGATATCCATCTGCGTTGGGGTGATGTAAACTATGGTGATGGTGGCTCCCACGAGGCGCAGGGTGTCCACCTCGCCCGCCGGGTGTCGGTGGATGTCGGTGTGCGTGGCCACGAGTGGCCCCTGCTGATCGCAGTGGTGGTTCGTCAGGATGGCGTGCATGTGGTGCGGTAATAAGAGGTGCAGCTGGGCCCAGATGCCGGTGCCCACGGAGTATAATTTGACAAAAAAAGTAGTATTTCTGACTTTAGCTTTTTTTTTTCGGAATTTTGGACCCCATAAAATCCTAGGTGGGTGTGGACACCGTGTTGTGCCAGTATCCACCAGGGGCAGGTGTTGCGGGCGGGCGGGTGTTGCGCTTCTTTTTGCGTATGGCTGCCGCTTCGTAAACCCGGGGTTGGTGGTTGTGTGTCACCCTGTGTAGGAGGTTAGCTGCGTGTTTGGCATAGGCCATGTCGACTAGGGCGCCTGTATTGTTCCCGTAGTAGCGCCAGTGGGCCATCATGGCCTCCTTGGGGAAAGACATGGGCCAGCCTCCGTGTTGCGCCCATGCCTTCGTCACTTGCTGTCGAGCGTGGTGTAGGGCGTCTTGGGCCGTGGGAGGTGCAGGGCTTGGTACCTGATGGCTGCGTTGAGCACCGCTTCGATGAAGTATGCCAGGCCCTGCGTGGACGGGAGGTCCCCCCTGGCAAGTTGGGGAAGGCGGGCGAGGCGCCCTTCCAGCTTGCTTGGGAGTGTGATGTGGTGGTGTCGCGTGGCCTGTGTGACTCCCAGGTGGACTGTGGTGTCCTCCAGGTGTAGGGGTTCACCTTTCCGGATGTGGGGGGTGGGAGTCCCGGTGTCGGCTAGCCCGATTTGCGGGGGTGCACCAGGAGCTGGTGGGCGTCCAGGTAGGTTGTGGTGAGTTGGAGAATGGCGGACGCTTGCTCGGTGGTCGTTGGTAGCCCTGCGTTCTCAGGGTCGCGGTGGCGGGTGGCCGTAGTTAGGAGGTTGTTGTCCACGAAGTTGATGAGGGGGGACCGTAGTGGGTATGGGGCGTACCCCGGGTATACCCGTGCTAGCTCGAATGCCAGCGGTAGAGTTACGAGGAGGTAGAGGAAGGGGCCCTGGGCACCACCTTGGGGGACCCCGCTGTCTGTGTCCGTCCAACGGGGTGAGGCCTGCGGCTGTGATGACGGCGTAGACCCAGGTTTGGATGTACCCGTTCATGAAGGATAGGAATGAGAGGCCCATGGCATCCCATACCTCCGTGAGGAGCCAGTGTCGGGCATGGGGGAACGCGCCTTGGACGTCGAGGGAGGCGACAATCATCTCGTAGGGGTTCATGTCCCGCGCAGTGTCCTGGAGGAAGATGGCCTTGTGGGGGGACCTGCCGGCCATGGCCCCCCACATGCTGGCGGGCACGTGGGCGAAGACCGCCGGTGCGATGCGGCCCAGGATGAGCGTCCACTCCAGCTTGACCTCGCTGGGGGCGCAGACCACGGGCCGCCTGTTCCCTGGCTGCGCCCAGTCCCCCTTCTTGTAGAGGAGGTGGACCAGGTTGGCCCACTCAGGGGGGATGGGCGTGGTGCCCGTGACGATGTCTCACAGCCGGGCTGCCAGGCGGCTCTTGATGGGCAGGGTGAGGTGTTGGTACGCCTCGGCCGGTAAACTGTCAACGCCGGGCACGACCCCCTTTTTCAGGCGGTCCAGGGCGCGTTGCAGTTCTGAGATGCTGAAGGGGTCGTGTTCGATGGCGCGCCGCTGTTCCCGGTTTAAGACCCTGGGCACATGCTCGCGGATGTTGCCTCGGGTACGGGGGTCGAGGTCGGGGAGGGCGTCCCCGTGTTGTGCCTGGAGGCTGTCCAGGACTGCCTGGAGGACGGCGTCGGGGTCGTTGGTGAGGCCCATCTCGGGGGGGCGCACCGCGTGGATGGTACGTCGCCCCGTGTCCTCCAGGATGCAGCTGACGTACCGCAGGGACTTGTACGGCGTGTCGTTTCTGCCGTATCTTTCGCGTTCTGGGCTGCGGCTGCTATGCGGTGGGCGTACCATTCCTGGAGCTGGTGGCGGCGGGTGGTGAGGAGCGCGCGGAGGTGGGTGTCTCGGTCTCGTGCTTCCGGTGTGCTCGGGCGCAGCAGGGTGGCGAGTTCCTCTTTCATGGTCCAGATGTCATGGACGAGCTGTTGGAGGGTGAGGTCCGGTGGTGTTCCCGTGTGGCTGGTGTCGCGCTCCATGCCGCATGCTAGTGCCGCCCGGCGCATGGCGGTGGTGAGTGCTGGTGCATCCGGGCGGTGCAGGATGGCGTGTAGGGCCCTGTTGTACCTATGCCAGGCGCCGTGGTCGTTCTCGGCTGGGAACTGTACTGTGGGTGGGAGCGTGTCGTCTGGCAGGGTGGCCGCGGGTGGGGGTAGGTTGGGGATGACGAGGTTGATGTAGAGGGGTCGGTAGCCCGTGCCCGCGGGCAGGAGGTCCCCGTAGGTTGCCCCGGGGACGCGTACTGTCGTTGGGTCCCCGTAGCACGTGTCGATGCGGGAGGGGTGGGTGCTGGCTTGGTCGGGGTAATCAGAGGGTGTGCCGGCGAGCCCTGCCATGAGGTCAGTGAGGCCCAGCTGGTGCATGGCGTCCCGGAGGACTATGTTGGTGGCTGTGGGTGGACCGGTGCGGTCGTCGTCGGTGCGGGCGGCATTTAGGTCGCCTATGATGATGGTGGGTGCCAGGAAGGGAGGGGCGGCGGTACGCCAGGCTCAGGGCGTCCAGGAAGTCCTTGGTCTCCTCCCCGAATGGGACATGCGTGAGTAGCAGGTTTAGCTGCCATCCGGGCCCCACACACTCGTACGCGCCGAGGCGACCGTCCACTCCGAGGTCGGGCTGGGTATGCACCGTGACCGACGTCTTGTCGTAGAGGGGCACCCCTCGTTGCCAGTGGGCGTGGTATTGGTTCCCCTCAGGGTCCAAGATCGGTGCCGGTTCGGGCTGGTCCGCTCTGCGGAGGGCTTGCTCCAGGAACCCCAGGAGTTCTGCGCCTTGGGGGTGTGGCCCTGGCATGGCTTGTAGTGTGGCGGCCTTGCTGGGGTCGTAGGTGATCGCGGGCTCGTTGACGGCGTTGGTGCGGGCGTGGGCTTCCGTAGGCGCCAGTTTTTGGGGGCGGGCCGTGTCCGGCCCGGGCCCCGTCAGGCGTCGAGGAGGTTGATGACGCCCTGAGCTGCGGGTGCCTTGCGGTTTTGCTTCTGGGGCTGGGTTAGGGGCCATGCATTGTGGACCTCACCTGTGTACTCGGTGCCTGTGAGGTGCTCCGTGTCGGGGGTGCAGAGCTGCATGGGGACCATCTCACGACCGTTTCGGTCTCCCCAGAGTTCGATGGTGCGCCCCACCTGCTTGTCGTTGGGGGTGGCTGGGTCCCACTTGACGTGGATCTTGAACCCATGGTGGTCCTCGGTGACACGGTACCGGTGCTTGACCTCACCTCCGGCCGATATCCACTTGGAGGGGCCCGCCGCCGTGGGTACTCGAAGGGCAGCTGCACCCGGCTGCCGATGGCGTACTCGGGATACAGGGCGGCGGCTTGCTCTTCGGTCCAGCTCTTCCGCTTGGCTTTTGGCTTGGGCGCGGGATTGGCCTGTGGGGGGGCCTTGCGCTTCTTCGCACCCGGGCGGCGCCGTGTATTGGGCTGTCCCTGTTGGGGGGGTGCGCCCTGGAGCTGCTGTACAGGCGCCTGGACCGGTGCAAATACGGGGTGCTCGCGGGTGGCTGGGACGTCGGGTTTGGACATGGGGACAGCGTCCTTCAGCTGGAACACTTGCTTGGTCATGAGGCCAAGCACTTCCTCGGCCTCCTGTAGGGTGTTGGGCGGGTCTGTGGGCCAGGTGAGGAGCCGGTGCCCGGTGCCTGTCCCGTGGCGGCGCATGTGGGCCGTGTAGCGGCTGGCGTGGCGTGTCCACGCTGGGGTGCGTTTCGGGGGGAGGGGGCCCTCTGGTGCCCCCTGCGCCCAGTAGAGGGCGTAGTGCAGCGCTTCCCAGGCTGCTTCTGGGGTGTGAGGGACGCGGGCGTCGAGTTGCAAGCGGTCCCCTACGCGTGGTGGGGGCGGGACCACGTCGTCGAGGTTGTGTGCTGTTGCCCGTCTGACCTTGCCGTGGTCGTCCCATTCCACGGTCCACCAGATGTCCCAGTGTTTGAGGTTGTGGACCTCTGTGGTGGCCGGGGGGGCGTCCATTGCGTCCCAGCTGAAGAGGTGGATGGGGCGGACCCAGGGGTGGGTCTTCGGGGGCGCTCAGTTGCTGAGGATGCGGTGGACTTCCTCTGCGGTAGGGCCTGCGTCGGGGGCGTCCTGTACTGTTTTGGCTAGAGGTGGGGAGGGGCGGTCCTCCCAGAAGCAGGAGGCTGACGCCGCGGCGTACATGGCTGCGATCAGGATGTGCTCCGTCAGCCCTTCCACCATGTGCTGGGTTTTTTCCCTCCGGGTCTCGGGGGATGGTGGCCTCCGCATTTAGGGTGAGGAGTGCGATGGCGCGTTTTGGTCCAGGCGTGGCATGCGTCGGCTCATCTGGCTGGCGTCCGTCGGATGGGGTGGGGGGGGGGCGTTTCTGGAAGGGGGATGGTCCCACCGCCAGGTGCTCGACAAGGTGTAGGGGTATGGCGTGGTGGCGGTCCGCCGCGGGCAGAAGGTAGGGGTGTGGGTCTCTGGGTATATTGCCGAGGTATATATGCCCCCCCTGTAGGTAGGGGTGGGCAGGGGTTGTTGCAGAGCGCCCGCGCATGGTTGCGCGCACTGGGGGTTGCAGTGGGTGCACTGGGCCGTTATGGGGTGCGGTACAGCGTACACGGTAAAGGGCCGCACCGCGGGCTGGATGTGGCGGGGGATGATGGTGCGGAGGTCCGCCAGTTGTGCCGTGCGGCTTTGGCCATAGTATACCCAGAGTGTGTCCTCTAGTGCCATTTCGGGGCGTAGCTTGCGGGCCAGTAGGTTCAAGGTGCCTTTGTGGGTGGCTTCGGTGACGGTGTCGGGTCCAGCGTTGATGCGTGGGAGCGGGTGGTTTTGATGGTGTGCCGCGGCCCGTCTGCGGGCCGCGTGCAGGGCGGTGCTGTCAGCTGGAGGGGGTGCGTGGTGGGCGGGCCTTTAGCGCGGCGTCGGGGCGACGTGTAGTGGATGCTTCCACGCTGGACGCGGGTGGTGTCGCGGCCGCTGGAGGCCAGGGTAGGTGGTGAAGGTGTATATGGTGATGGGGGAGCGCTCATGCGTGGCGTGGAGGTAGTAGTGGTTGCGGCCCGTGTTCTGGGTGACGACGACGTTGGGCGTCGGTATGTCTTAGTGGAGTGCGGTATTGGGGAGCTGTATGGTGACGCGTGCCGTCGCGTCCCCCGTTTTGGGCGCGGTGTCGTGGGACACGAGGATGTGGACGACCCACGCATCAGGGGCAGGGTGGTCAAGGTCCGGTAGGGGTGGATGAATGGGGCATCCCCGGAAGTGTGCGAAAGCTCAGTTGTGGCGTGCCGCCGCTTCTTTGATGACGGACGGTGCCCATTTGGGTGGCGCCTGAACCTGCTGGGCCATGGCAGCGACGACGTGGGCAACCGCTGTGAATTCCGGGCCGATGCCAGGCTGGTCTGCCGGTGGTTGTGGGCCCATTTTTGGTGCGGGGTGGTGCCACCATAGGGTGTAGCCCTTCTGCGTGTTATCGTGGGGTGTGTGCATGAGGCCCTGGTGGTTGGAGATGGCGGTTTTGAGGGCCTCTGCTGCTGCGCGGTGGAGGGTGCGCGTGTAAGCCAAGACCCCGGTGGGAGGGGGCGCCCCGGTGTGGGATTCGGCCGTGGTGGGGGCCGGCTCGAGGGTGTGACTGGTGAGGGAGGGCCTGTGCAGGGAGGCGCACACATGTGCCCACCTGTCCGCCCATCCCTGTTGGGCGTCGCCCGTGTCTGTCCCTGTGGGTAGGTGCACGATGATCACGTGCCAGGGGTGGGACCCTGGTACCATGGTGGGGGGTGTGGTGTGTTCGTGGGCGTGTCACCACACTGCGGTGTCTACGTTCGCCCGTACGTAGTTCTCGCCTTCCGCTGTGTGGACGTTTTCGATGGCGGCCTCTCCTTCCAGGGTGAGGAGGAGGTGTGCGCCAGGGGCCTGCGTGTGCATCTCTGTGTCCCGGAGCCACAGGTACGTGAGCCCCACGGCGCCGGGGAGAATTTCCCCCCACGTGAAGGTGCCCTCTGGTGATGCCCACTGCAGGGGCAGTGTGTCCGGCGTCCCCGCGAGTCGCTGGTGGCATGGTAGTCGAGGGGGAGGTGACGCTTGGTGAGCCGGTGCGGCATTTGCTCGGTGGTGGCTGTGGGGGGGTCCCAGCTACATTCCTCCGGGATGGGTGCGTCCGCGTCTTCCTCCTGGGGTTGGGCCAGCGGCAGCGCCTGTGCAGTGGGTGTGGTGTCGGGTAATCTGCTGTGTGTGAGGATGTAGAAGCCCTCGGGGCTGAGCTGGAGGACGATGTCCCACTTCGCCGTCTGTTCTGGGGACCACTGGTGGGGTCCGCTCTGCGGCCAGTGGAGGGTGACTTGATGGCCCCATCTCCAGCTGTGGTAGGCGAGGAGGCTGAGGATGGTGTATTTCTCTGGGTCCTCCACGCTCCCCACGTACGCCGTCATGTCAGTGACGTCGATGGCGTACTCTTCCTCCCATTCCTGTGGCGAAGGCGCCCAGAGATGGCAGGTTGGTGGTGTACCCGTGGGGCCACGGCCCCGTGACGTCAGGCAGGTCGAGCTCGAGGGACGCCAGGTACTCGACGGGGCCCTTGCTGGCTTCGTGGCCGGCATGGTGGCGCTGCAGGGCGTTGGACAGGTGTGTCCAGGGCGCCCGCTCGCGGGGTGGGGGTCGTGGGAGGGCATTTTGCGGGCTGGGTTGGCCGGGGTCCGCGGGGTCGCTTGTTGCGGGCTGGGGCTCTGGGGGGGTGAGGTCCATATGCTGTTCCGTGTCCTCCGTGTGTTGGAGCTCCAGCTCTAGCAGGCTGTTGATGTCCAGGGCCATGGGGTCATTGTGGGCCTGCTGGGGTGCTGCTTCGTGGTGCGGCGGGTGTGTTATGTTAGTGCTCGGAGTATGTGTGGCTGCAGGTGCGGGGCCGTGCGCCAGTGCCTGGGGAACTGCGTGGTTTGGCGTGGTTGTGGTGTGTGCCTGCTCGTTGGTGGCTGTCCCAGCCGGCGGTGTTGCCCCTGGGCGTGGTTCGGGTTGTGGCCGGTGGTGGTTGTCGAGCTGGCGTGTGGTGCGTGGGGTGTCCAGGGGCGGTGCCGGTGGGGGGGGGGGGTGGGGTGCAGAGCCCGCGTGGCGTGGCGTCGTTCCTCTGTTGGTGGGCTTGGGTGTTTCATGTCCTCGGGTGGGGGGCAGGGGTGCGGTGTGGCATGGTGGTGCTGGGCTGCGTGGTGGCCTTCCCGGCGGGGGGGGGGGGCGTGTCCAGGTCTGCCGGGGTGGGTGGTCACTCTTGGCTGGTCCTCAGGCGGTGTGGGGCGGCGCTGTGCGGTCCCCTGGTCGTCCCTCTGGTGTGTTTCAGTACGTGGGCCGTGTGGGTTCGTTGTGGTGTGGGGCTTGGAGTCCCCTGGAGCAGGGTGTGTGGGATTGGAGTGTTGCAACCAGGGGGGTGTGCTCGCGTGGTGCTTGGAGATGTCGGCCCACCGGTGAGTGGGCCCAGTGGTGCAGGTAACGCTGTGTATGGGCCACACGCGGGCTGCCACGTTTGCAGGGTTTGCGGGTCGGTGCGTCGCGGCGTTGTGGGTGTGTTGCGCCCCCTGGTGCGGCGTCCGTGGGTGGGGAGTGGTGGTGCGTGGCTGCAGTGTACTGTCTGCATGGCCGGGTGGGGCTGTGGGCTTGGGTGTGGGGTGGGTCCGTGGTATGCTACAAGCTGGCAGCGGGTGCCGGGGCCTCACTGTGGGTGGGTCTTCCGCGGTGTCTCCTTGGTGCGTCCCGTGGTGGCCCCTGGTTGGCTGGCTGGAGGGGGGTTCTTGGGGTGTACCGCATCCATGGGGGCACCACTGTGTGTTGGCGTGCCGTAGTGGGTTGTGGGGGTGGGACGTGTGTCGGTGTTGTCCGTGCGGTCGGCGGCAGTGTGTTGTGTGTCGTCCTCCATGGCTCCTCTTGGAGGTCCGTTGTGGCCGTGCGTGGGGGGTGGTCTTGGGCTTGGCGGTTTCCTGGGAGGGCGCGGGACATGCGGGGTCTGGACGGTTGAGGGGGGGGCGCGCATGCGTGTGCGTTCGTGTGTTCGCCCTCTGCTCCCTCTGCGGTTTCTTCCTAACCTTGTCCCCTGCGCTGGGGGGGGGAGGTGCGTGTGGTTGGGCGTTTTTGGCGCTGGGTGTGGGCGTGGGTGCGTGCCGGTGCCGGTGTTGGTGTGGGTGTGGCTGTCGTGAGGGATGAATGGCTGTTGCGCTCTAGGTACCCCTTGTGTGTGTCGGCGGTCCGGGGGGCGCCGGCGGCGGGTGACTGGCGGCACTGGTGGCGTGGTGCTTGTGTGGGTGGTTGCGGCTCCTGGGTAGCGCCTGGGTGGCGTGGCTGGACGTGGGCGTGCGTGTGGGTGTGTTCATGGCGTGAGCCGTTTGGGCGGTGGGCACCCCACTTCTCGTTGCGGGACGGCCAGTGTGGGCGTGGCTGGTTTGGGTGGGTGGGATGGGGGGGGGTGTCGGGTATATGTGCGTCGAAGGTCTGGTAGGCTGGGTTGGGGCATTGTTGGCGATGCAGTTGGTGGCGGAGATGCTGGTGATGCCTACGGGGGGGGGGTGCTGCAGGCGCCGCAACGGGCTTGTGTGGCTGATGTGGGTCCTGCAGGCGATGCGTTGAGCCGATGCTGACGGTGTCGTAGGCGACGGGGCGGGTGCTGGGGGGGGGGGGGGGGGTTCTGGTGGTCGCCGTAGGCGGTGCAATGGGCCGTGGCGTCGCTGGTGATGTTGGCGGGTGCTGCAGGTGACGTCAATGGCGACGTCAGTGGTGCCGATGGTGAGGGTGACGCAGGCGATGCACCGGGTAACGGTGGGGCCGGTGTGTGTCGTAGGTGATGCGTTGGGAACGGGTGGTGGGGGGCCGGAGAGGGGGCTGCCGTGGGTGCTACGGGTGATGGTGGCATTGGTGATGCCGGTGGTGGGGACGTCGCTGGTGATGGCTCGGGTGACGGTGTTGTCGGTGATGTCGAGGGTAGGGGGGGGGTGTTGGTGGGGTTGTTGGCGTCGGCGGCGAGGGTGTTGCAGATGCAACGACCGATGGTGACGGTGCTGTAGGCGGCGCAGTGGGCGGCACTATGGGTGATTCTGATGGTGAGGGTGCTGCCGGTGATGCAACGGGAGTTGGCATCGTTGAGGATGCCGGTGGTGAGGGTGCTGCAGGCTTTTTCATGGGTGATGGCGATGTGGGCGGCGTTCGTGGCGGGGGTGTTGTCGGTGATGCTACGGGTAGTGGCGCTGCTTGCGTCTCTGACGACAGTGATGGTGCGGCGGTGCATTCGGGCCGTCGCTGGCGGTGTCGATGGTGGGGGCGTCGTAGGTGACGGAGAATGTGGGGGCTCATCGGGCGACTCTGAGACCGGTAATGCCGAGGGTGGAGGGGGTGGTGTGGGTGATGGGAGGGCTGCAGAGGGGGAGCGCCGCGGGTGACGTCGCCAGTGAGGGCGCTGTGGGTGTTGGGATGGGCGCTGTTGGCAGTGTCAGCGGTGTCGCCAATGGCGGAACGGGCGTCAGTGACACTGGTGTTGTTGATGGTGAGGGTGTTGCGAGTGGTTCCGTGGGTGGCGGAGTCACCGGCGGTGCCGATGGTGATGATGCTGCCAATCGCGTCGATTTTGAGGGTCCTGCTTCCTGTGGTGGTGGGGCTGGTGTGCGCTACCCGTGGTGTAGTAGGTAGGTAGGGTAGGTATGTAGAGCGGCCCTGGGCAACACCAGGAGGGCTGATCGCCGCCGGCGTGACGTGCTTGTCTTGCCGGGAGGGTGTGCCCCCGTGCTTGCGCACGTCCCTTCCTTTGGGCGGAACCCTAGAGGTTCACCGGACTTCCTGGCGTATTCCGTTCCCAAAGCATGCATGCACGTTCTTGGTACTAGGGTTCTGAGGCGCTTGGGTGTCGCACGCTCCGCCTCGAGTCCCGAAGCAGCGCAGGCCTTAGGATGCAGCCTTACTCCGGTCTCCGGATCTCGTTTGGCCAGGTCACCTGCATGGCACGGGCTGCCTCAGTGCCCGGACTGTGGGCACTGGGTTTCCTACTGTTGTGCGGCGTTTGTGTTTGGGTACGGGTTGCGGTTGGTTGTGGGTTTTGTTAACCCCGCCAGTCCTGGCTGGGGTCTTGGGTGGGTGTGTTTTGGGCACGGTTTGTGGTGTTGTCCCTCTTTTGCCGGCTGTTTGTGGTGTTCGTGGTTGGGCTCAGGTTTCGGCCTGCTTATGGGACGTGTGTGGTTGCGTGCGCGCTCCGCTTCCCCCCCGCCGTTTCTGGTTCCGGTGTGCGGTGTGGGCGTGCGTGCGGGGCCTGGGTGTCGGCTGTGCCCCGCCTTTCTTGGCTGGGTTGTCGGGGCGTGTTTTTTGCCCTTTTTTTCTTTTGGCCTTGTGGTGTCGGTTGCTGGGTGTCCCTGTCCCGGGCCTTGTGGCCCATGTCCCCCCCTCCCCTTTCTTTCGGGCTGAGCTGCTGGGTCTTTTTTTTTTCTTTTTTTTCTCGTGGTGTGTGTTTGCATGTTTCAGTATCACTCTTCCCGGTGGGCCGCTGTTCCTGGCTTGGTGTTGCCGGTTTTGGCTGGGTGGTCCCCCTGTGCCTCTTTGGGGGTCCTGTCTTCGGTGCCTTCTGGTCAGGGGGTTTGGCCGCCTCTTGTGGTGTTGGCGGGCTGTTAGGTGCCTGTGGGCTGTCTCCCCGCCCCCCCCCCTCCCCCCCCTGTTTTTTTTGGGGGTGGTGGGGGGGCCTGCCTGTTCCTCCTGCCTTCCCTGGGCTGGCGCACGCACTGGCCCGCATTCAGTGTGGTCTTCCGGGCTGCTGTTGGCGGTTGCAATCTGATTGGCCGTGTTCCGGCCCCATGGGTCGGGTGGGCTATGTACACGTTGGGCTCGGCGCCCCTTCCTGCCGGGTTAGGTCCCGGCTCTGCCGGCTGGGCGCCTGCGCCAGGCGGCTGCGTGTGGCTCTGGGTTAGCGGGCTGGGGTTGTTCGTGTCCTTTCTCCTCTGCGGTGCCGTTTTTCCCCCCGTCGTGGTATGCCCTTCCTGGGTGTGGGTCGCGGCTTTTGCCGTGGTGCCCTTTTCCTCCGTGCCTTGGTCCCCGCTCCTGCCCCTTCCTGTTTCTTGGGTGGTTTCCTGCCCCCATGTGGTGTCTCTTCTGGCGCCCTGTCCCTATGGGTGCCTGCCCTCACTTGGGGCCCCTCCGTGCCCTGTTGCCTGAGTGCCCCTTGGTGTCCCTTGCCCTCCCCTTGCCCTTGTCCTTCCGCTTCCTGGTGTGGTGGTGGCTGGCCGGAGAGGGGGTGCCGATGGCCCAGGCCTGGGGGTGGGTGGCCTGGAGCCATTGGCGGAGGGCTTGGGGCGTGTAGGGGGCGCGGAGGCCCTGGACCGCATCGCGCAGGATGGCCTCCCATGCCGCTTGCGGCATGATGGCCTCTGGGGCGGCCTCGTTGGGGTCGGCGAGGGTGCGGATGCGCATCTCCTCGAAGATATGCACCATGTGCACCCCATCTTGCTTTGCCGCTCTCCCGACCCACTTCACCCAGCGGCGGAGCTCCTGCAAAGTGGGGGCAGACCACCAGGCGAGGTGGGCGGGGGCCTGGGGGGGGAAGGGGTCCGTGCCCGGGGTCCTGGAGCGGCGGGGGGAGGACGTGGACCTGTGGTGGTGGGGGGGGTGGCGGTGCCTGGGGGGGCGGGAGCGGCGGTGGCGGGGGCTGGGGGTGGAGGACGGATACGGGCGGAGGGGGGAACGGGAGGGGGAGGTGGACATGGGGCAGCGGTGGCGCGCTTGCTGGCGTCTGGGGGAGCGGGAGTGGTGTTGGCGGGGGCGCTGGGGGTGGTGGATGGGTATGGGCGGCGGGGGGGACGGGGAGCCTGGCGGGGCCTGTGGGGGGGGGGGGAGGTGGACGTGGGGCGGCGGTGGCGTGCCTGGCGGCGCCGGGGGGAGCGGGAGCGGTGGTGGCGGGGGCTGGGGGTGGGGGTCGTGTACGACCGGACGGGGGAGGGGGAGGTGGACATGGGGCGGCGGTGGCGCTCGTGGTGGCGCCCGGGGGAGCGGGAGCGGCTGGACCAGGGTCCCGGGGGGTCGTGGTGGCACCTAGGGGAGCGGGAGCGGCGCGAGTGGGTGGTTGAGGCGCGGTTGTGGTGTGGGGGGTGTGGGCGTCGGGCGCGAGTGTGCCGTGCGGGGGGGAAGCGGGAGCGGCGCCGTTTGCGGGACCGGGCCTCATTGCTCGAGTCGGGCCAGTCAGGAGGCGTCAGCGGGTCCTGGGGGGCCTCGCGTGGTGCTCGCTTGGTACTGGGGGGGGGGGGGTCCACCGTCGTCCATGGATCCGCCACGTAGGGGTGTGGTGGCGGCAGCGGCTGATGGTATGGGTCGAGTGACTGTCCCTGGCGGGGTTGGGCCCAGGGGGCCCCTTCGGCGTGTACGTGGTGGCCGGGCGGATACGGTCCCTGGTACGGGGGGGGTGGCTGGTACGGGGAGGGTGGCCCCTGGTGGTAGGTAGGGTATGCGGGTGGAGCGCTCGGTGGCTGCCATCCCATTCACTGGTGCTGTTCGTGCACGGGTGGTTGTTGCCCGGTGGGGTAGGGTGGTGGGCAGTGGTAGTCGTGGGGGTGGTGTTGGTGGTGGTGGTGGTGGGGTCGCTGGTGGTGGTGGCGTTGGTAGTGGTGGGGTTGGTGATGCAGGTATGGCCCTTGGACCCCTTGTGGCTATTCCAGTCCCCCTTGTGGGGCTGGGGGGTCAGGCAACGTGCGCAGCCCCTGGGGCTGCACCATGTGGTGGGCAGGGGGGGCGGGTCCGGGGCCGGGCTTGACGGTGACGGTGGTCGAGGGGTCCCACGTCCCTGGGTCGGTTTGGCCGGCGGTGGTGGTGGTTTGTGGGGGATGGATGACGGGGCGCTTGGTGACGGGGAGGTTGACGAGGGTTTGGACGGGGTTGTGTTGGGTGGCCGCCTATGTGGTGGTGGTGGCTGCTGGTGGGAGGGAGGCGTGGGTTGTGGCCTGTGGGGGGTCCTGGCTTGGGTTAGGGTTTGGGTTAGGGCGGTGTCGGTTGGGTTTGTGTCGTTGCCTTTGTGGTGTTGTGTGCGCTCGCTTGGGCGCCGGTTTGGGTTTGGGGTCGGGTTTGGGGTTGTGGTCCGGTTCCAGGTTGAGGAGGACCTCTGTCCGGAGGTGTGAGGGCGCCGATGTTGAGTCGGGGGTCTTCCTGGTGCGTTGCCGGGGTGCCTGAGTCGCCTGTGTGGGGGTCGGGGGGTCGGTGCCTGCGGCTGCAGCTTTGGCTTTTGCCGTGGCTTTGAGGATGAGGGCGGCGGGGAGGGGGGGGTCCGAGGATGGGGTAGAGGAGGTGGATGCCGGTGGTGTCACGGTCCAGGTGGTGGTGAGGCCAGGGGCGCCGTCGTGAGGGTTGCCAGCGGTGCAGCGGGTGATGGGGGGGCTGCAGGTGGTGTAATTGGCGTTGGTGCCCTTGGTTTGGTGAGGCCGGTGGCAAGGGTGCCGCAGGTGATGGACCGGTTGACGTTGATGATGGCGATAGTGAGCAGGCGATGGTGATGTTGGCGTTTCCGATGGCGGGGGGTGTTGCATGGGACGCAACGGGTGCTGGTCGTGGGCTATGCACCGGGTGGTGGTGGTGCTGGTGGTGTCGTCAGCGAGGGTGCCGGAGGGAGGTGATTGAACAAGTGATGGTGTCGCGGGCGGCTTTAGTGGTGAGGTTGAAGGGTCGTCGCCGTTGGTACCGCTGGCGGTGCGAGTGGTGGGGGTGTTGCAGGTGCTGTGGTGCCGTGGGTGATGCAACCGGTGATGAATCGTTGGTGATGTCGCGGGTGCTGCAGGTCTGTAGGCGACGCCACGGGTGCTGTTCCGTGTCACGCGGTGGTTGGTGTCTCTAGCGCTGCTTACGGTGAGGGCACCGCGGGTGCCATATGCTGTAATTGTGGATGGTGTCGCTGACGGTGCCGGTGGTGATTGTAGGTGCTGCAACGGCCGTTGGGGGTGCCGCAGGTGATGTGGTGGGTGGTGGTGTCTCTGGCGATGTCGATGGTGACGGTGCTGCAGGCGATAAGGGTGCAGGTGAGGCGCCGGGTGAGTGGTGGTGCGCCTGGCGACGCTGTCGGGAGTGCTGCCGATAGGGAGGGTGTTGTTGGTGATGCCTTTGGTGCCGGTGAGAGGCTGGTCGGAAAGAGAGGGCGATAGTGCGGTCGGGCGTGATGGTGGGCTCTCAGGTGTCTCCGCTGTGGGTGAGGCTGCTGACGCGGTCCACTCTCTCTACAGGGCTGGGACCAAGACGCCCGATGGTGGCTGTTGAGGCAGGTGACGCGTCCACTCTGTGGTGCTTGGTGTGTGTGGCCAGTGCCGGGTACCTTTGGTGTGCTTGTTGGCGTGGGTGTGTTGACGGCGGTGGTTTGTCTGCCTGTCTGCCCGTGGAGTTGGTGCCGGCGTTGGGCGGTTGCCTGTGTATGTGGCGGTGGCGGTGGGGGTCAGCGCACTGGGCCCTTGGTGGGCGTGGTTGAGTGGGGGCGCGCGTGTTGGTGTGTACTTGGTGCGGGTCGCGGGGGGTCTGTGGGCGGCGGGTGTGCTGTTGCCGTGCGTGTGGCGGTTTGTGTTGTCTGGTTGAGCGTGGCTGGTGTGTGCTTTGCGCGGATGGTGTGGGGCCTGGTCGGGATGGGTGGTGTCGGTGTGGGTGTTTGGGGTTGGGTGCTGGTTGTGGGGGCGTCGTCCGCGCGGTGTGGTCGGGTGTTATTGTGGTGTCGCTGGCGATGTCGATGGTGACGGTGCTGCAGTTGATAAGGGTGGGACGGCGGTGTTGGCGGTTACTGGTGTGGGTGTTGTGGGTAATGTTGAATGTTGGGTGTTGCAGGTGTGGCGCTGGGTGGATGGTGGTGTGCCTGGCAACGGCGTCGTGAGTTCTGTCGGGGGGAAGGGTGTTGTAGGTGATGCTTTGAGTGCCGCCAGTGAGAGGCTGGCGGAGAGGAGAAAGCAGCAGTGCGGCCGGGCGTGATGGTAGGTTCTTCGGTGTGGGTGGTCAGCGGGAGGTAGGCGCGGCTGGTGGTGTGATGCTCGGTGTGTGTGCCCAGTGCCGGGTATCTTAGGTGTGCCTGTTGATGGCGGTGGTTTGTCCGCCTGTCTGCCCGTGGAGTTGGTGCCTGCGTTTGGCGGCTGCTTGTGTGCGCGGGTGGATGCCGTTGTGTGTGGCGGTGGTGGCCGGGGTCGGTGCGCCGGGCGCTTGGTGGGCGTGGTTGGGTGCGGGTGCGCGTGTGGACGTGTACTTGGTGTGGGCTGCTGGGGGTCTACGGGCGGCAGGCGCGTTGTTGCCGTGCGTGTGGCGGCCTGTGTTGTCTGGTGGTGCGTGGCTGCCCACGGAGCGGAGCGCCAATTTCTTCGTTCACCTCCCAGCAGACTCTGCACGGGTTTCCCGGCCACGGATGTGGAGCTTCACCTTCGGGCATCCTGAGGAGAGGTATTGTTCGTCAGACGATCGGGATTCTATACGGGAGGGAGTGCCGCGCTCCGGTGTAGTGCGGCGTGGTGGGTGGTGCGACGGCAGTTGCCTGGTGGTTGCTGCGTGCCCGTGTGTGTGGTTAGTCACTGGGCTGTGCGTGTTGGTAGTGGATGAGGGGATTGTAATACATACGGCGGTCATGGGTTGTTTGTAGTGCTTGTTGTGCGTGCACCTGGACGCGGTGCTCTAGCTGTGCGTCCGCCCTCTTGACGGCGGTGAGTTGCATGCGACGTCCCGTGGCTTTGGATTGCGGGGCGTGGTCGGCGATGACCCTGTAGAGTTGGAGTGGCACCGCTCCCCTGAGCACCGCTTCCTTGATTTCCGGTTGCCGCATCAGGCGCCGAAACCTCATTTGCCGATGGCGTGGCCGGGCCCCATCCGGCAGGTTGTACTATGGTGTCCTCTGGCGTCCACGTGGCCAGGTGGTTGCCTCCTTGGGCCAATGAGCATTGTTTGAAGTGTTCCCACGTTTCTGGCTGTTGGAGATGGCAGGGGCATATGGTGTATTCCGGGGGTATGTCTACCTCGTCGGCCATACCAGCGCGCTACCCTGTCTAGAAGGGGCAGTTGTTTGAGCAAGAGTTGAGCACGTCACGTTTGTAGGTGTACCAGCATTAGGGATGGGTCAAGAGCTGAGAAGTACATTGCGGTTTGCAGCTTATGCTGGAATGGGTTCATGAGGGTGTTGTCGGCTTGGCTGCCTCGAAAGTGCGCCATGGTGCAGATGGGTTGCGGGTAGTGGTATGCCCGTCCTGTGTCGTTGTAGATTCGATCGTCCGGTACCCAGGCTGGTGGTTCTCGAGGGTATGGGATCGGCGGTAGGTGTTGGAGGTGCGTGTGCATGTGGTCATGTAGCGGCGGGTCCTCGCCGTCCGGCATATGTTCGGCAAGCTGGTTGTGGGTGTGTAAGTCCTTGTGTCCGTTGCCCAGGCTATACCGATGACACTCTTGTTTGACGTGATGTAAGACGACGTGTTTGGGGAAGCGCCGCAAGGCTGCGCAGAGGTGTAGGGCATGGGTGCCTAGGCTAGAGTCGGTTGCCTTGTGCAGGGGCTGCCGTGCCAGTTTGCGGACGATATGGAAGTCCACTGCCGCGTCTACTACGACCCACACATGGTGCGCGTGGTCACGCGTTTGCTGGTGCGTGTCATTGATGACCGCCAGTGTTTTCAGTTCCCCGTGAGAGGAGGCCCCGAAGATGGTAGCCCCTGTGAGGTGGTGTTTGCTCAGTCGGCCTGTCGTGTCCGTCCTCAACTCCAAAGCTGCCCCCCCAGCTGCTAAGGTGAGGCTTGTGGTCCCAGAGGTATCCGTAAAAATTACGGTGTTGTGGTCGTCTGGGTACGGCAGGCAGCACGGTGTCGTTGGTTGCTAGGCATGGATGCGTGCCCCCCATTCCGTGGTGGTGGCCAGTTAGAATCTCCAGGTAGCATACACGCCCACCCCCTGGCAGATAATCTCGGTTGCTGCTGGGTTCATGCGGACATAGTTGTTGTTCCCCTCGTGGCCCTCTGTCAGGTAGCCGTACACATATTGGAGCAGGTACGCTTTCTGTGGGTGGAATGTGGTCAACTCGACCGTCTGCTAGTCCTGGACTTGGGAGCATCGGTGTTTAACCGGGTAGGCGGGGGCCTCCGATGTGGCGCTGCGCTGTTTGGCCAGCACCAGGAAGGTGATGGCCGGGTGCTTGGTGTCCCACGTTCCCCGGTGGAATCTCCATTCCGCCGCGGCGCTGGGGCCCCACGCCACTGTGGCTGTGTCCTTTTCAGCGGCCCGTTCGAAGTGCGTGTGTAGCCACCGGGGTTGTTCCGGGGGAGCGTGGGCCGTTGGTATGGGGTGGTAGCGCACCAGTAACTGGAGGAGGGGCAACAGGGTGGCTAGTACTCCGGGTGCACATCTCCAGCAAGTGGTGGGGGTGCCCGTCAGCTTGTCCTGCGACAGTGATGGCGGACGGGAGGGGCGTGCCGTGGGTGGTGGCACAATCCACAAGCTGCTGCGTGCTCAGCCAGGTCGCAATGGGGCTTTGAGTGCGTTGGGTGCCAGGAGGAGTACTGCTGGCAGCATGGCGCCTGGTACATACTCCACTTCCTCGAGTGACCGGTGGTGGGCCTGGTTCCCTCGTGGTGGGCCCGATGGCAGAGGCCGCTTGTGCGTGCTCCAAAACAGGTTATACGCCTCACGTACTTCCCCATCGGTCGGCTGGGGGTGTCCGGTTTGTGTGGCTGCGCTGCGCATGTGACTTTCCAGGCCCGACTTGCTGGGCCACTCCGGGTTTTGCAGGAATGGGACGTTGTGTGTGCCCACTGATTGGAGGGCTCGCATCTGGTTTGGGGTGACTTGTACGAGGTGTAGGGTGGTGCCCAGCGGGTCCCGACGTGGTGGTGCTGCCCGTTGGCCTTCCAACTACATCGTTGTGTAGGACCGCCACAGGGCCGGTATCCCTGCAGCGATGGTTCGTTTGGATGACATGCTGGTGTTGGGGTAGTAGGAGTTGTAGGTGGTTCCATATGCGGGTCCCCACCTTGGTGGGGAGGCCCCGCTGGTGAAGTATGTATTGGGGGCAGGTGTTGCGATGGTACTGGGCTTCTCGCAGTGTCAGCGTGAATACTTCTCTCACCTCCGGCTCATGATTGTGTATCAGACCGTGCAGGTGGGCCGCGGTGTGAGCTGTGTATGCGTTGTTGACGAAGTGATCGGTGTTGTCTCCGTAGTATAGTGGCGACGCCGCGCGAACCGCTGCAGGTAGTGATGTGGGCCAGTGGCCGTGGATGCTCCACGCTCGCCGTACCGTTGTAGCGGCCGCTTGTAGCATGTGTTGGGGGTGTGTTAGGTGTAAGGCCTGGAAACCTATAGCGGCGTTGAGCACGGCTTGTAGGAAGTACGCCAGGGCCTGGGTGGAGAGTGCCAGGATGCGCGCTATGACTAGCGTCCGTGTCAGCTGCCGTATCAGGTTTGGTGGTAGGGTGACCCCGTTTGCAGTGGCCGCTTGTTGGACCCCCAGGTAGGTGGCCGTGCTTACTGGGTTCATGGGCGGGTCCTCGGGGCGGAGGGGTGGCGGCGGTGCATTGTGCACCATGGTGGCAGATTTGACGTTGTGTACCAGCAGCTGGTTGCCCTCCAGATGGTTAGTGACTGCGAGGAGTACTTTGGTGGCCCTGGTGGGGTAAGGGGTGGTCGACAGGGGTGGACGGGCGGTGGCGGTCACCAACGCCATGTCGTCCGCAAATGCCAGGAGCCTGGTGCGTAGGGGGTATGATGCCACGTCCGGGTATGTGCGTCGGATGTAATACGCCAGCAGGAGGGTGATGAGCAGGAAAACGCCTATTGTTGTGTTGTGTAGTGGTGTATGGTGAGGTGTCACGCCATGCTAGGTTGTGTTGTGTTGTGATGTGATGTTTTTTGTTGTTTTGCGCGGTGTTGCTTTCGTGCGTGTTGTGTGGTGTCGTGTGGTAGTGTGTTGCGTGGAGTCATGTGGTGTTGGTATGTTGCCTTGTCCTTTTGTGTGTTGTGGTGTTGTTTGGTAGCGCGTGCTTTTGGGTCAGATTGTCCGTTGGTGCGTTGTGTTGTGGGGTATCATGGCGGTGCCTTAATGGTCACTGGTATGGCCGTTGGTGTAGCGTGCCTCGTTGCCGCTTTGTTCCTCTTCTCCGCGGCGTTGATCATTGTTCTTGTGGACAGCGGATAGTGTGTAGATGCATGTATGCGGGCGCCGTATTTGCTTATGGTTTTTGATTCCCGGGGTCTCCTGCCCGTACTCTTTGGTTTTGGCGGCACCCAAAAGTAAGCGCTTCTTATATGTTTTGGGTTGCTCTATCTCTTGTTACCCCTCCCTTGCACTCTTTCGCTTTAATCGGCGCCCAGAAGCAAGCGCGTGTATTCCGTTATGTTCGGTCTCTTGCTCAGTGCGTGCACTTCGCCCCCTCGTGTTCGATCCGCCCTTTCATCTGTTGTTTTCACCGTGATGGCCGCGTAGTTGTACTTCATTGTGCTCGTGCGTGCATGGGCGTGTTGTTCTCGTGGCGGCTTCATACTTCGCTGCGTCGTAACATACGTGTTTGCTTGCGCTCTTCCTCTCATTCTTGGTGTTCATTGGCTTACCTTGCTCTATCCTTGGGCGGCCAAAACAGGTACGCTTTTGTACTGCTCTTTTTCAAAAATGTGGGCTTTTTCAGTGAATTACCCTTTTTTTTTGACCCTGATTCTTCATGCCTTTCTTTTCCGTTCAAAGAGGTACTTTTTTCCTGTCGTTGCAACAAACGAGGCTCCTTTGTACTGGTGCGTATGATGGTATCCCAAAAATGAAGGACAACCGGCTGTGTGTCGCACCTTCTGTCGGCTATTACGCCCTCTTTTCTGCAACAGACTGCGAGGCCTCGCAATGCAAGGATTCGATTTCATTTGTTTTACTAGAAGCGAATGCACGGAAAATTCTCACTTAGGCGGCTCAAGTTGCCTGGTCAAAATCTGCCCAAAAGTACCTCTGCGCGGCACTCTGAAAAAATAGTTGTTTTGGGAGACCTCAAAACACAAGAACCAAAAATCCAGCAAATATCATTCAATTGGACCAATGTTCATTCATTTTTAAGAAAACCGACTGCCCGGAAAAATAATTTATCTCCCTAAAAATGCACTACTTTTTTCGCAGAACCATGACTTTTTGTTTTTTCTACGACTTATGCTTTCCTATGAAAATACCCATGAACTTTCAATCTTTTCGAAAACCAGTTTTTGGAAACCATGCTGCGCACAGCACCACAGGAAGCATTTTTTGGCACCCTTTCTTTGTGCGGGACCTGGGCGTGGCGTCCTCCGACCTGCAAAGGGAGGTGTCGGCGTCCACACGAAACAGCCCCAATGCACAGGCCGAGTCCCCCGTCTAATGATGGACGGTACGGGAAACCAGACGCGTCAATGACCGGGTCCACACACGCAAACCACCGCAGCGCACGCAGCCCAAGACCGACGCCAGAGGGACCTGCCAGGGACAAACCCATCGCAGGGCCCCGGGGGCTACGACACGGAGCGAGCCCAGCGCCCCTGCCTCGGCGGGGGCCAGCGGCAGGCACAAGGAGCCCGGTTCTCGGCCGGCCTCCGCGTGCTCCGCGCAGCCACCCAGTAAGACCCGGTGGGGAAAGGCACCACGGCGTTGGGAAAGTTAACCGGAGCACCAGAATAACCGGACCTGACGAGCCGCAGCGCACCACGCGGGGCCAGGAGGCACGCCAGAGAGGCACGCCGCCGGCCACAGCCAAGGCACACAGACAGTTGCCAAGCCACAACGCCTGCTGCGTGCCGCAAATCTGGAGAGCGGGCACAGCACGCAACGAACCACGGCACAAGGACAGGTGCCAAGCAACACCAGCAGCCGTCCAGACAGACGTGTGCACACCCGGCAGCGAACCCAGCCCCTGCCGGCTACGGAACAGCCGCCGTCCGGATGGACGCGTGTACGCCCGGAGGGTATCGAGCCCCTGCCGGCTACGAACAGCCGCCGTCCGGATCGACGAGTGCGCGCCCGGAGGGTACCCAGACCCCGCCGGCTACGAATAGCCAGCGTCCGGATGGACGAGTGACCGCCCCGCAGCGACGCCCCGCACACGCAACCCACAGCACAACACACCGAGCGAGCACACCGGTGAACAGGAGCCAAGTGGCCCAGGACACCGCACAGCACACCAGGCGAGCGCAACAGTGAACAAGAGCCAAGGGGCCCAGGACACCGCACACGCAACACAACACACCCAGCGGGCACACCGGTGAAGAGGAGCCAAGTGGCCCAGGACACCGCACACGCAACACAACAAACCGAGTGGGCACGCTGGTGAACAGGAGCCAAGTGGCCCGGGACACAGCACAGGCAAAACAACGCACTGAGCGGGCACACTGGTGAACGGGAGCCAAATGGCCCAGGACACAGCACGAGCAAAACAACGCACCAAGCGGGCACACCGGTGAACGAGAGCCAAGTGGCCCAGGACACCGCACACACAGGCACCGCACCGAGCGGGCCACCGGTGAAAAGAAGCCAAATTGCCCAGGTCACTGCACAAGCAAAACAACGCACCAAGCGGGCACACCGGTGAACAGGAGCCTAATGGCCCAGGACACCACACACACAGGCAACTCACCGAGCAGGCACACCGGTGAACGGGAGCCAAATGGCCCAGGACACTGCACAAGCAAAACAACGCACCAAGCGGGCACACCGGTGAACAGGAGCCGAGTGGCCCAGGACACGGCACACACACGCAACGCACCAAGCAGGCACACCGGTGAACAGGAGCCAAGTGGCCCAGGACACCGCACAAGCAAAACAACACACCGAGCGGGCACACCGGTGAACAGGAGCCAAGTGGCCCAGGACACCGCACAAACAAAACAACCACCGAGCAGGCACAACGGTGAACAGGGGCCAAGTCGCCCAGGACACCGCACACGCAACAAGACAAACCACAGCGGTGAACAGGAGCCAAGTGGCCCAAGACACCGCACACACAGGCAACACACCGGGCAGGCACACCGGTGAATTGGAGTCAAGTGACCTAGGACACCGCACACGCAGACAACACACCGAGCGGGCACACCGGTGAACAGGAGCGAAGTGAGCCAGGACAGTGCACACGCAAGGCAAGGCACCGAGCTGGCACACCGGTGAACAGGAGCCAAGTGGCCAAGGACACCGCACACGCAACACAACACGCCGAGCGGGCACATCGGTGAACAGGAGCCAACAGGCCCACGACACCGCACATACAAAACCAAGCACCAAGCGGGCACACCGGTGAACAGGAGCCAAGTGGCCAAGGACACCGACCGCACAAGCAAACCATTGCACCAAGCGGGCACACCGGTGAACATGAGCCAAGTGGCCCAAGACTGCGCACACACAGGCAACACACCCAGCGGGCACACCGGTGAACAGGAGCCAAGTGGCCCAGGACACCGCACACACAGGCAACACACCGAGCGGACACACTGGTGAACAGGAGCCAAGTGGCCCAGGACACCTCATGCAAAGCAACGCACCGAGCGGGCACACTGGTGAACAAGAGCCAAGCGGCCCAAGACGGCGCACAAGCAAAGCAACACACCGAGCGGGCACACCGGTGAACAGGAGCCAAGTGACCCAGGACACCGCACGGACGTGCATACGTAGGGTGGCCGAGGGACAGGAAGGTTCCAACACCCCATGGGTCGGGCGCACAGGGGCGACCCAGCCGACCCACCGGGCCAGCAGCAGGGGCGGTACCCCAAGGCTGCTGGTCCGAGCCCGGCCAGGCTGCATCGGTGTCATATGCTTGTGCTTGGGTGCATATATAAAACCCATTTTCCTTGTCTTGCACTTAAAAATCAAATTGTTTCCAATGTTCTCCATTACAATTGATCTTGTTGGCAAGTACAGGACACAGGCAACAGCAAGAAGACGAAAAACTAGACGAATATCAAGCTGGACCAACTGTCTGGTCCAGTAATACGGGTTCACATGCCTAAATAACAGGAAAATTAATGTAGCATTAAAATCTCATTAAAAAGGCAATAAAACCTATATTTTAACAACTTTCTGAGTAGTCTATCCTGTCACAGGCCTTGTCAATATCACGTAAATTGCTGTCGGCGACAGCAGGCGCCAACAATTGGGACAGGCCTTCTGAGGCTTCTAAATAGCTTCACAATAGCTTCTAATACATTACAACATTCTAAAATGGCATGAAACATGATTAAATCGCATTATAAGCATATGGAATGTGATTATTCATGTATGGCTACTAATGTAATCTAGATCTCTGCTCTTTGTGGTGTACCTAAGAGCAGTAGACTCTAGCAGTAAGCTATAGGCTTGAAATATGAGCCAAACACGAGTAAATATCCTAGTATCTTAGGATCTTGAAGCTCTATGAGGTCTTGTAGAGTTCCTCCAGAAAGCTTCTGAGAGGCCCAAATGCCCCAACTTATTACACGCCCTTCCTAACCTTCATACACATCCACTAAGAATGTCAATGACAAGCTGATAATCTAACATAAGGAGGGGTATGGGCATAAGGAACCCTCATATTCAATGTTCTGAGTGTCTACTGTAGTGTCTATCTACCCCCTTCCTAGAGGTAAAGACATATCTTCACCTAAGAGGATAAAGTTCCTGAGTCTTAAGTACGTAAAGTAGGGCTCAAAATGAAACATGAAAAACACTAAGCAAAAAGCTAGCATACAAAGTATGAACAATGACAACCTAAATCTTCACGCAAAATTGGAGGGTAAGAGTAATACACCTGGATGTAGATGTCTAGATTACAATGAGCTATACGGAAAATCAATAACAATTGAGAATGAAACGCAACATGTGGGGTTAAACCGGAAATTCAAGCTCTGCCCAAGCTGTCTATTGACATGACATGGTCTGCGTCATCCATATAGGGGATATACCACCTTACTCAATGGGCGCTTGGCACCAACCCCGAATGCTCTGGCTGGATGCATTCTGGTACCTGCAATGGGTTTCTTGGCCTGCTTTACATGGACAGAGAAAGCGAGGCAGCATCAGTAATGAGTAACTCTTGATTAGTTTAGCGGGACGGATTTGAAGAGGGTGGGGGGTGGCAGTCATGATGAGACAAAACTCATCTGACCCGGATCTGCTCTTTCTTATCCTTGGGTGAAGGTCATTCAAGGATTGATCCGTATGGGGGTATGGGGATTTATACGAATACTTCAACCAAGAAGGCTTTGAAAGATATAGTTCTTCATTACTGACCTTTTACTCATACCTTCTAGCTATCACTAAACAAAGCTGAAACATCAGTCACCTATCATGCCTAGAAATCATGTACAAAAGCATCAAAATTCCGTCACGGCAATATGCTTTGCACTCCAACCTATGCAACATATGCACCATGGCATTCCAGGGCATAGCACACAGTAATCTAATAAGATGTGAAGCTAGTGGAAATACTGATTTGTGTAGAAATGTCCTAAATGACTTACATTACCAATGCAAACAATTTGCACGAAAAGGCGAAAATGTAGAAGTGTGTTGATCATGTAAATTCAGAGAAAGAAGATGTATGGGTTGTGGTAAGTGCTAAAGATGACAAAACCAATGAATTGTATGTAAATGTAGGGGACAGGTTTACGGGTAGGGGTGGGTTGATCCCCTGGGGTTGTTCTAAAACGAAGTAGGTAAGTAGTCATGGCGTTGGAAAGGTCGGCTCTTTCCTGGATGGACCGCTTAGCTCGAAAGCAAGCCTACATCCTACCCGACTGGAGGGTCGCCACTGCCCCTATAAGCGAGATTGGAGGGTCGCTACTGCCTCATATAAGCGGAATGAATGGTCTGTTGTCTGAGACAAGTAGAAGTAGTAAATCTCCGAAAACTGCCTATCGTAGTGAAAGTGTGTTCTGTACCTTACCGGAAGACCAACGGCGAGCCCCTTGCCCAGCAGATGGTTGTACAAAGCCATCCGTGCGGGGGCCTGTCTTCCTACATGAAGAATGCATTCCGCTCAACTGAATTCCAGGATTCAGGCTATCCTCATGGAGCTTAACTCCGTCATCTATCTCTACCACAAGAGAAAGGGTCTATCCAACTGCATGGAAAGTAGCTATCTACCCGCGCGAGGGTAGAATCCTATACACTGTAGGCATTCACCACCTTTCGATAATCCTTTTCAATGAGCCTACCGTAGTGCACCGCTTAGTCTCGGTGGCTACCGGCGTAGGACTCTTCACTGACACACCGCGGAATGCATTAACCAAGTCGCAGGCTTAGTGACCAAACGTAAAGCTGTTCACTTGTGTTACACAACAAAGATGTGGCGAGGGGAGACCAATGTCGGCTTTAAGCGGACACTGACTATCTACACGAAGGAAGTGACCTACATGTTGGCTTGTAGACAAAAGCTGGATGGAAGTGGTACTACAGCAATTCCTCAGAGTGTGATATCCACACAAATAAATGGAATAATCAAATGACTCATGGTAGGTGTTTGTGTGTGTGTTGTATGTGTAGTGTGATGAGGGAGGGAATGTGTGAAAAAAGAATCCAATTGGGTCTGCCATGCGTCTGATGGTTTGGTTGGGGGTGACAGAGAATGTGATGGAGACTGTAATGTTGGAGACTGCAGACACTCAATTGAGCACCCTGAAACCCGGTAATTGAGGCTGTACCAGGCGATCTAGCGAAAGTTAACGAAGCGGAACGTACCCGCAGTGGTTCGGTAGCAAATTTGAGGATAAACTAGCTCTTTAGACCAAATGACCTAGGTCAATGATCGCACGGGTTGGAAAAAGAGATTCATTCCTCACAACTTGCAGTTAAGCAACAAAAGTTGAGGGGATACGAATTGATTGTTCGTCGGCGAACCAAAACTCGGGGTCTATTGAGCAAAGGTGCTCATAGAACTACGTAGGGCACATCAATTACGGACCATATTGCATGTTGGGCGTTATGGGGAAACCCTTGCAATAAGGAAGTAATGCAATAAGTATGAAATGTAAGATTTGCAAAGTGGAATGCAAAGAATGAGTGACCTGCCGAACGGAATGAATGAAATGCAATCCGAATGGAGAGTAGAATACGTCACTAGTCAAACGCTTGCCTTGACGGCCATGCAATGAAGGATGAGGTGCATGGTAGAGTGAAATGGGGACAAATCACTTTCTAGCTCAAATGCAATTGTGCTCGAATGAAACAATGGATGATGTAAAACACACAGCTTGCCAAAAATACCAAGACTGAGGCTCATAGGGCAACCGTAGGCCGTACAAGCTCAGCACACCCCAATGCGACACAGGGCAACCGTGGGCCGTGCGTCTACGTTGGAAGCCAATGCAGCACAGGGAGACCGTAGGCCGTGTGTATGCGTAGGCCAGCAGTGGGTTGGTTAGGGCAAACGTAGGCCGTAACCAGTGCCCAGCACTCACTTCAGGTCAGAGGTAAAGGGATGAAAAGAAGTTAAATGGAAACGCACACTAACATTCCGGCCTGCACCCACTGGAATGGTTACCTCTATTACAGTACCAGCGCCTGGCGGCACTTCTCCTCACCACCCTGCCCTACAGGGGGAGGACCAGAGACATTAAGTTGAGTTGAACTCAACCGTTAGCATTAGGATTATGATACCATAAAAGTCAATGCATCTCCTATACTAGCTAGTTAGCTAGCGAGCTAGAGTAACTAAGTAAAAGTAACTAAGTGTTGCAAGCTTCTTCCGCCGCCATGTACCAACATCAAACTCTCTCATTGAAACATGGTCACAAGGACCCCGAGAGAGGTCAAGGCAAATGGTTTGGTCGAATGCGGTCGTTTAATGTTTCACTTGGGTGCTCCTGCATTGAGTCTTCTCTCTCCGCCTTCCGCTCACACCCATCAATCGCCTCTCTACTCCCTGGTGGCAACAAGCCCCACGCCTTCTCTGTCCCTGGGACAATGGGCCAGCCGAACTGAGCCACTCAGCCCGGGGAGTCGAAGGGAAAGGCGTAGACGGTGAATGTGGCGGATGCAAACGGTCTGTTAATGGTTGTGGCCAAGCTTGTTTTGTGGCCGAAAAAGACAACAAAATGTTTCACTTTTTACTGTGTGTCTAAAGTAATTCTAAGGTATCTACCTCTCTACCTAGGCTGAGCCTAGTCAGAATGAATCAAAACTGATGCAAACAATCACCAACTGCCATATCATACAATGATTCAAGGTTAGAAGACCAAACATTCGCAAATGGTTTAGCAAAAAGTGGATGCAAAAACCCTATTCTCCTTGAAAATGCCGAAGTTGTGTAGCACCTTTCTGTACTATGTTGCTGAGATGTCAGGAAAAAAATATCTGCATTGTATAGCGCATGTCCTCAGGTTTTCGAAACATATTTGATGTTCTCCCAACTCATCATAGGTTCAGAGAAGAAGAAGTTGGAGGGAGACACATGAATCTCACATGCAACATATGCTGAAAAACCATCAGAGAGGCATATAGAAATGGAACTTTTCACTGGCATCTCATTTTTAATAAAGTCTAGTGATGGGATATCTGCAAACTGGACACCATCACCTTTTCGAAAACAGCTTTGATGACTCACCAACTCACCATAGGCTCTGAGAAAGGTCTTTTTTTTGTAGCATCATGACCAACAAATTTGAAAATATGCTCTCATGCACTAAGTTGTTCACCATGGGAAAAATCTATTCTTGACCACAGAAATTCAAAGTAAACATTTGTAGTAAACTCCGTATTCCAGTGTTTGTAAAACACCTTGATTCAGGTTCCAACTCTCCATGGTCCCGGGGTAAAAAAACAAAACACCAAAACCATTTTCCATGATTTTTCACCAAGTGGTTTGTGTGGCAACTTGTTGCATTTTTACCATAGCCATTTCCATTCTTTGAAAATGGAAGTGACCCAGGGTGAGAAAGCACATACTTCAGTGTTGTTTAGAAAAATGATATGAAACCTCAAACCTTTTTTCTCTGGGAGATATGAGGAAAGCACAAACGGCACTTTTGAGGGGTTTTAATGGGGTGGTTCATGGGTGAAGTTGTTGGCGATGGAAAAAATGGTAGAAAAATTGATCTCAAAAAAATGAAGTATGGAATAGAAGCGTCTCCCTGTCTAGTTCTGATATATGCTTAGTTCGAATTTTCCGGCGCAGTGGCGCGAAGATATGCGTAAAACACCAAAAGTCATTTTAGGGTGCTTCAGAGGGTTGGGCAGAAAGTGATTCATGGGTCATCTTGAAAAAATCACAGAAAGAAGCCCTTGTTGAGTCTAAGAGGGATGAAAACGTTCTTTGAGAGCCAGCGCTCACTAGTTCACGTAGGCGCTTTAGTTGACGCGTTCTGAGCCAAGGGCGCGGAGTTGTGCGTAAAATGGTGCAGGCCGTTTTCGACACTTTTGGCCTTTTGGAACATCAAAAGTTAGTGGAAAACTTCAATGAAATCATAGCTTTGAAGGGGAAGAGAGGGTGGGAAATCGACAATCAAACTACTGGCGACACACCTGCAGCTAGAAAAGCGCGTCAAAGCGCGTGAAAAGACGACACAGGGCAACCGGGGGCCGTGTGCATTGAAACCATGAAATGCAAACAACACAAACATCAAAGGCATGCTATGTTACACTTCAAAATTGCAAAGCACAAGGCTGCAGCAGTCTGCAGCGCCTCGGAAACGCGTTGTCAAAGTCCTCCAGCGCTGGTTCACGTCGCTCAGCAGCGCGTAGGTCCAAGATCTCCACGGTTTTCGACTTGTTTTGACCAGCTCCTAGGGTATTCGTGAGTAACTCAAAGTAGTCCTTAATGAAACTTAAATATCTGCAAGAAAGTCAACTTTTCGAACTTGTAAGAAGCTCCAGGAAGTCCAAAGCGTCGCTTTTCGTGGTCTTCGTCGTCGTCGTGGTCGCTGCAGCGCGCTTGGAACTGCGCTCTCCCAGATTCAAAGTAATTTCAAGGGTTTTTGCAGGTATTTGGAAAGATACCTTCAATTCTTCAAAGTTTCTCCTACTTTTCATTAAATTCAAGCAAGGAACTCCCCATTATGGAACAGCGTACGCTGGCCCAGCTTCTGCGCGTCGTCCTCGTCGTCGTCGTCCTGCTCGAACTCAGATTACTCGACTGTCATATGCTTGTGCTTGGGTGCATATGGAAAACCCATTTTCCTTGTCTTGCACTTAAAAATCAAATTGTTTCCAATGTTCTCCATTACAATTGATCTTGTTGGCAAGTACAGGACACAGGCAACAGCAAGAAGACGAAGAACTTGACGAATATCAAGCTGGACGAACTGGCTGGTCCAGTAATACGGGTTCACATGCCTAAATAACAGAAAAATTAATGTAGCATTCAAATCTCATTAAAAAGGCAATAAAACCTATATTTTAACAGCTTTCTGACTAGTCTGTCTTGTCACAGGCCTTGTCAATATCACGTAATTTGCTGTCGGCGACAGCAGGCGCCGACAATCGGGACAGGCCTTCTGAAGCTTCCAAATAGCTTCAAAATAGCTTCTAATACATTACAACCTTCTAAAATGGCATAAAACATGATTAAATCACATTATAAGCATATGGAATGTGATTATTCATGTATGGCTACTAATGTAATCTAGATCACTGCTCTATGTGGTGTACCTAAGAGCAGTGGACTCTAGCAGTAAGTTATAGGCTTGAAATATGAGCCAAACACGAGTAAATATCCTAGTATCTTAGGATCTTGAAGCTCTATGAGGTCTTGTAGAGTTCCTCCAGAAAGCTTCTGAGAGGCCCAAATGCCCCAACTTATTACAATCGGGGACCATGGAAAACGTCACCCGGAGCCATGGAAGCTACCATTGACAGGCGAGCAGGTACACAGTACAGGAGGGGGTCACCTGCCAGGCAGGGAGGCCCCGCAACTCAAGCCACAAGGGTGAGGCGGTCGTACCGTAGACTAGCGGGAGCAATAACCCTTGTGGTGAGAGATACTCCACACGGCTGGGCAGCCCCCAGAGCTGCCGCCAAAAGGAGGTGGCATGTGGCCCTACCCATGGACACATGTGGGGACACCTGGACCGGGTGGCCGCGTCACTGCCTTCCGAAGCACCTGCGGGAGCGGCTTAGGAGGCACCTGAACTAGGGCAGTGGGAGGGACAGGACGTCCCCTTGGTAAGACCTTCCTCCTGCATTGTCAAAGGAGGCATCCGGAGCTCCCGAAGATACCTGCCTACCTACCTACTGAACGTACTGGCCCTTGTGCGGGTGGTCCAGATGCATTGAGATCCAGTGTTCAAGGATGATGTCGTTGAATGAAGTCTGCAAGGATTTGAGAGTTGTTTTTTCTTCCCGCATTTCTTCTGCCACTTTCTTGTAGAACTCCGGCATGAGGATCCCGTCCAATTTCTCCAGCGCGTTCCTCGTGACTTTCTCCCCTTTGTTGTGGAACATCTGCACACCTTTCACAGCTTCCGGACCAGCATAGTAGGCAAACGTCATTAATTCTTTCCACAATTGATACGTTTTGTCCTGAAAATGACAAGGTTATGCGCGAGGCCTCGCGCAACAAACAGCATCGAAACAACGTTTAATGAACATACGAATTGACCAGGCTGCTTCAGTTCAGCGGTATGAATCAGGGCACTCATGTGCACAGCATTCACAATGGCGATCTTGAGATTGGTGTACGTGTCAGCCAGGCCTCGCCGCCGCTGATCTTCAACACATCGAATGAGGTTATCTGCTGCCTCATACAGTGGTATTGGCTCAACGTCTTGTGCCCTTCCTTCCGCTTGTCCAGCCAGCTTTGCACGGAAGGCCCACGGTGTCTCAGGCTTCAGAATATCGGCGATGCATGTAGTATGCCACTGTTGCAGATCCAGACACGCTGTGCGCCGCTTCTCCCGAATCTTCGCAATCGCTTCCATGCTGTGCTGTCCAGATACACACCAATAATTGCCATGTGCAAATATGGGACACGTCCATGCGCGAGGGCTCGCGCAACGAGAAGAGCGAACATTCCGTTGGTAACATACTATTATCTTCGCAGAGAAAGGCGTGGAATGGGCCTGTTGGCGGTGCTGCTTCCGGTGACTCAATACGCTTCCGCAGTAACTTCGCATCTTTCCGTCTGATCTGTCCCTTTGTCTTCTCCTGGTCGTTTGTCACGTTGTTTTTCCACCATACATCATTTTACAAATGCAATAATGGATGTTCTCATCACATAGAACAGGGACAACTGGTCGGGTGTGCTGTGCCAAGTCCCTGGTGAATTGCAGTAGGTTAAGAAGCCATACGTTGCCGCTCACCTTTTGTTTGCTTAGACAAACGGGTCGCCAATGTGGTCTCTAGGCAGGCACAGGGCGAATAATGTCAAGTGGTGCCCTAATGTTGCACACAACAGGCCGCGTGCTTGCAAGTCCTAGATCGCGCAGGATACGTGCAAATGTTCCCTCGGTGTTCCCCAGCATGCGTGCAACGACAGTAACACGCCGTTCAAGCTCTTCCAGGCTAGAATGACCATGCCAGTAGCGCGGTGCATCCCGCAGTAGCAAATCAGCCAACGCTCTTGCGTTAAGGCTGCAGGTGTTAAGGTGCCAGGGCCTGTGGTCCCCTGACTTATTGCGATATTTCCTAACAATCGAACCTTAGGACATGGTTTGGTACTTAGGTAAATTTACATGTCTATTAACCTACTCTATTGCCTTGTTTGCCCTCTCTTCCTCTCATATGACACCAGATTGTGGCATGGCGAGCAAGGCTCCTAGGACATCTTGTCAAAGCGTGGTATTGCAGGTTCTCTTGTGCATGCTTGTCTACTCAAGGGCCAGCCAGGGTGGCAAAGAATGGATTGGAAAGTTTTGATTCCAAAAATGGAGTTCAAAACGAAGCTCTTCAACCAGGTAGAGGAACGTTGATCATCCAAGATCAACAATGTCGGCGTCCGTGGTTGCTGTCACCCAGATGGCTTGCGTGGTTCTTGCTTGGGGCAATTGGTCATCGTCTCTGAGGGTGGCGCCTTTGATTGTGGCCGTGCCCTGCACGGTGATGAAGAGGTGGTCAGCTGGCGACAGTTTTATCGTTTTGTTGTGATGAGGTAGATAGCTTCCACAGCAACCACCCCGGGGACAAGATTAGACTGCAGATCAACCAGGCGACGGCGTGGCGTGGCATGGGAAGGCCTGGAGCAACATGTGGACCAGGTAGGTCCTCTGTGACCTCCATCTCCTCCTCGAGTACTTGAATCGGAGAGGATCATCAAGAACATGGAGAAAATCATCCTGACGAAGGCTTGGTAGGCCTCCTACTCTGGATCAGAAGCGGCGGAGATCGCCAAACATTTTCCGTCAAGTTCATCAGCGATGACTGGCAACGTATCTTGGCCAATAGCAAGCCAAATTACCTGATGGGGTCATGCCCCAAATAAAGTTCTACAAGCAATTGAATTTTATGAAGCCCAACAACAAGGGCACCAAGAACCTGACATGGGGGACGGCCCCAGCGAAAGTAGCTGTCGCCGGAAGACGACGTTGCGTTGCAAAGACCGTCGTCGACTCGACGGCCAAAGAGCTGACTAAGTTTCACAAGTAGAAGAAGGAGAATCAGCTCTGAGAGTGGCTAACCCTCCCTAATCTGATTTGTCTGATTTTTCCAAGCTCCTTGCCACTCCTCTCAGTCGTGCCAGAGTCCAAGTGATATGATTTTAGGAGTATATGTTATGCATACCTCTGTTTTCTAGCAATTCTTGCAATCGTTTGGTTGTACTTTACTTATTTTTAAGGTTGTTTGAACCACTCATTTTACATACACCAAGGTGTTTTGTACTTGTTTCCTTTGCTTGGTTCTTCTTGCCCAGGGACTCTCGTTTTTCAGGATGGGGGTTTTTCCGAAACATTGCAGCTGGAAAAGCAAATAGGCCAAAGCATGAGTTACCTTTACCCCTTGGAGGTTTCTCTAAACAATGCTCGTAGAGACTTTCTAAACCGTGCCTTCATGTACGCACGTTTCAGTAGGTAAGTGTATCTCTCTGGAAGCCAGCAAAGCCCCAAGAGGTCGCTGACGCTTCAGTAGGAGTGCCAACAGGTTTATGATAGCAAGAAATAGCTCCAGCTTTGCCTTGAAATAGCTATTTTGGTCACTTTTGTAGGGTGTTTTAAGTTTTTGAACCATGGTGGATGTTTAGTGTATGATATGACAGTCTTCATAAAACTGCACCAAGTTCCGAATTTTCCGGAGATAACCTGAAGTGAAGGCCACTCCCTCCCCTATCGGGGATATTCAGCATATGTCTGTATGTTTTCAAGACGAATAGTATATGGCGCAAGATTACCATAGGGCCCATAGGCTGGCGCATGTTTCACGTTCTAACCTTGTTTCCAAGTTGTTTTTGACTATGTTTGACTGGTTTAAACCCTGCTCTCACCCCAAACTGACTTGGACTTGTTGACCATAGGACAGTTCTTGTCAACATCACTCGTTGACGAACTGAATCTCAGGTTGCAGGGCCTGTGGTCCCCTGATTTAGTGCGATGTTCCCTCAACATCAAACTTCAGGACGTGGTTTGCTACTTAGGTATGTTTACATGTCTGGTGACCTGGTCTATTGCCTTGTTTGCCCTCTCTTCCTTTCATAGGACACGATATTGTATCATGGAGTGAGCAAAGCTCCTAGAACATTTTGTCAACGCGTGGTATTACGGTTTCTCTTGTGCATGCTTGCCTACTCAAGGGCCTTCCAAGGTGGACAAAAATGGGTTACAAAGACACAAATCGTGATGACAAAAATGCAGTCCAAAGTGAGGCTCTCCACCCACAAAGATGCAGCTTGGAAAAAGAATAACCAACCGCGTACCATTACACCCCACCACCGCAGAATCATTTCCACACAGGGACTTGACCTGTGAGGCCCTGTAGCCGCCTGATCGGTTCCTTTCTGGGCAGCGTCCCCGGTTTCAGGTGGTTGGCGAAGCCGAAACATTGTCCCACTCTGTCCTCTAAGCACCCGCTCAGCGTCACCACCTCCGGCCCTCCTCTCACTTGTGCAAGCATGTGCTCGGGCTGAGGGTACGCCCACCATTCCTGCTCCCCCTGTCCTCTTCCACCACACATCGGGATCCTCTTCTCCCGTCCTTGGTTGTATGTGCACCAGGTGGATGTGTCCCATTCGACCTGGCACCCGCCATTCTGGCTCCTCCTCCATGTATACAATTTAACCGGGGGTTCCCGGAGGCCATCCCGAAAAAGGGCCAGTAAAATTTGTAGCAGCAGTTTTGCCCTTTGCTGCAGTAGAGGTCCAGGTTGTGCTGCTTGTCTCTGGCGAAGCAACCCACGTTCAGGTCTTCCTTGGAGTATCCCGGCTCCTCTAGAACTTGGTCCAGGACATCCCAAAGGAGCTGATAGTCCTTAGTTTTGGAGGCGACAATTGTGGTAGAGGAATCCTTCTTGCATACCCTCAGGTAGCTTGATGGGTGTTCAGACTGCCTTAACCAGTGCCATGGGGGGTCATCCGTGAGACTGTGATCGAGCAGGGGGCAAGGCACTGCGTTGAAGTCCCCACTGATGATGTAATGGTCATGCTTCTGAAGGAGGGGCACCAGGAGCTCCTCTACTTCAGCTCTCTTATCACCAGGTGCATACACAGAAACGAAGAAAATAGGAGAATACCCTGGGAGGGTGAGTGTTGCGGCGGATAGCCAACCTTCTGGGTTGTTGAGAGCGTATTGTACCTCAAAGGGTGACAATTCAGGGGAGAAAAACACAGCAGTGCCGTTAGCCCTTGTGCCTCTGGGGATGTTGCAGAAATATTTGATAACAAGTCCGTCAAAGACGGACCGCGAGGGGAGGGAGGGGGGCTCCTGTAGTTCCTGTAGGAGCTGGACTCCGACACCGCAACTCAGGTTGTGGAGGATGAAAGGATCGGGTTGTTTCTTTTGGATGTTGTGGCTTTCAACACGGAGAGCCTCACTGGGAAGACCTAGATAGAGTTGTTTGGATCGGCGGTAACCTTTCGACTTTTGCCCCTTGCTGCAGTAGAGGTCCAGGTTGTGCTGCTTGTCACTGGCGAACCACTCCACGTTCAGGTCTTCCCTGGAGTATCCCAGCTCCTTTAGACCTTGGTCCAAGACATCTCCAAGGAGCTGATAGTCCTCAGTTATGGAGGCGACCATCCTGGTAGAGGGCTTCTTCTTGTATACCCTCAGGTAGCTTGATGTGTGTTCAGACTGCTCCAGTGGTACAGATTCCCCTCTGTCACCATGGTCCACTTGGAGGACACAGAGTGCTTGCAGCGGGAGGGATTGAATCTGAGAGTGCTCGACGAAAGAGTCGGGCCCCAGTACTAAGTTGAGGGCGTTCGTGTTCATCACGTAGAATCCTCCTGGATCCCATAGGCACGCCGACCACGCAGTTCCCACAACTGTGCACCACATGGCCACCCCCCATGCCAATGGCTGCGGTGGGCAGGATGTTCTTCAGGTGCCCACATGGTAAGACTTCCTCCGCGACAATTGATATAGTAGCCGCAGTATCCAGTACCCCCAGGTATTTTTACCACAAAGCAACATTTCAAGCCCAGCCAAGGCTCCACACGAAATGTCATGAAAGTCTGGGAATCAGTTCCTCGAAGGACAGCCGCAATCTATACAGACCACAGAGTTCACTCCCGTGGTGGAACAGTCAGGTTTCAGGCAGGTGGGACAGCTTTGAGGGTAGACGATGGGAAAGAGGCTGAGGGGGGGGTCGGGTCTCTGCTTGGGGGGCAGAACTGGAAAAGAGAGGTGAATCTTCGTATACCTCGAGTCAATGGAGTGTGATTTTGAGGAGGGTTGGGCCGCGGCGTGCTGTTGGGTGGTTGCTGTCTGCTGTTGCGACGTCTTTTTTTGTTGTGGCCCTGAGTCTTTGGCTGGTCGGCTGCGCGTTTGGACGTGGTAGTTCGGCGTTTAACAGAAGAAGGAAGGGGGGGGGGGAGTAGGTGACTAGTTTGGGAGGCGAGAATGCACGTGACGTGCTGTAGACGGCACAAGGGGTTCCCCAGGGGTTGTCAGAGACAGGGAGAGGGCGAGGCAGCGGGCAGCAGGTGGCTGTGCAGGTGGCTGCGGGTCTTTTTTAGGACGGTGGTCAGGGCAGACCGGCGATGACGAAGGGCAATGAGAAGATCTTCTTTGTGTTCGGCGAGGGTTTTGCCCGCTGGTGGGGTGAGAAGGAGGGAGGCAAGACTCTTGGGGACCAAAGTCCTAACAAAGTGGCGCCGGTTGGTGACATCCTGTGACTCCCACCAGACTGCAGTTATTAGGTTGAAGGGTGAGGACCACGCCTGGAATATTTCTTGACAAAAAGTATCTATAGTTCAACATTCAGCGACAAACGTAATGGGGTCAAATGGATGCGGCGTGGAGCAGAACGGGCATTGATACTGGGACAGATTCCAGTTTGGTTCGTCAGTAGGCATGCAGAAATTTCCAGAAGACCGTTTGAATGAAAAAGTCGGAAAAAAACTGGAGTGTTTATAGTAGTCGAAACTGAGAGTGTGGTGTAGGTCAGAGTGGGCATGTGCGGGCAAACGTGACTACACGTAGGAGGAGGACGGAGGAGAGAGGACCGGGCGTTTGTTGAGTGTCAGCGAACCGAGGAGGGGGGGGGGGTAAGTTTGCGGTGCCAGCTCAGGCCAAGCGCTGCCCATTTGCTGAAATAATCACTTACCTCGTTTCCGGCGAAGCTCGCATGACCTCTAATCCAAGCCCTCTGGACTATGCACTGTTCTGGAAGCCCTCTCAGGAGGCCACAGTAAACTCTGGTCCACAGGGATGCCTGAGGGGGGACGGGCTCATCGTTACTGCAGAGACGAACCGCCCATGCCAGTGTGCGGTGCACCTGGTCGTTATCGATGAGCAAACATACACGGTTATGTTGTTGGAAGGCATGTAGCCATTGCAGTACAATGCAGACTGCCCAATACTCGGAACTTTCAGAAGACTTGTACGGCGAGCAGCAGCACAAGATTCGAGGGGGCCGGTAGGGGGGAAGAGGGTGGTCGCATTCCCGTAGCACAGTGGCGCAGCGGAGCCATTAGTGTAAGCCCAGGTCGTAGGAGCCCTGCTGTCTAAGAGTCGGCAGGCTTTATTGCAGTCCCATGCCTGCAGGTCGACCCTCTTGAGGACATGAATGAGCTCAGGCACCTCACAAAAATGGCCCAACTGTGTATTGGCGAGGGGTGAGGCATTCACAGGTGGCGACGGCGCAGGCGGGGTCAATTCCTGGGGTTGAAGGGGGAGAGGCGCCAGGATGCTGGGCTCAGACGTGTTCCATTGGAAAAGGCCCTGAGGAGGTTGGGTCCAGGACCAGGTGTGTTCAGTTGTGAGGGTGAGAGGGTAATCTTCAAAGATGACTTTAGCTTGTGACGAATCGAACGCCGTGACTTCACCCAAGTGCGTGCGGGTGGATAAGCTGGCATGATTGAGCGATGGGGCAGGGCTCGGGTAGGGAGAGGGCTGACTGTCCTCGGATACGAGGCATTGCACAAAAAGCCGGTCGCAAACAGTCAGGTGGGCAGAGGGGCTGGGTTCCAAGGGAGGCCGTTGTACTTGTAGCCAAGAGCATTACATAAATCCCAGAAGGTGTCCAAAATCCAGCTCGGTTTGCGAGTTGAATAGGCAGCTTGTATAACAGGGCAGGGGAGGGAGGGCCCTTCGTTTTTCAGGAAGCGCAGGGCTGATGAAACGTTACACTTGTGGATGGCTGATTCCGAGTCCCTCAGGTTAAAATGGCCTCTGCTTTTAGGTTGATACCGATATTTGCTTGGCGAGGGAGGTCCGCAGGAAGTGACGGAGGGAATGGAGCTGTTTCAGGGTAGCCGAATGGGCAATGAGGCAGTAGCACAGAACCAGGGTCACCTTGCAGCTAACCAGAGAGACGAGCTCGGGGGAGGTGAGGAAGATCGGCTGGAGGCGGGTGAAAAATGAAGCGACTTCTCGTTTTTGCAAGGGCCAGGAGGTTTTTTGGGGTGGCTGTTTGTAAATCAAAAAAAGCCGAGGTACTTGTAAAAGACTCTTGTGGAGTTTGTGGCAGGATTGTGGGTGTCAAAGACCGGTCTGGTCGGAGAAGTTTAGGGCTTGCACCTCTGTTTTGGACATGTTCATGGCCATTCTCATTTTGCGGCCCGCGGTGTCATACAAGTCATTTAGTTTCTGGATGAAGGCCGGGTTCGTCCACCGATATAACAGATCGTCGATAAACGAGTGGCTTGTGTGCGAAAGGGCAGTATAAGGATGGGGCAAGGGTGCATTGAACAAGAGCACATTTAGGTAGAGGACAAACAGTAGGGGCGACAGAGGGCACCCTTGCCGGACCCCTCTCATTTGCTCGTACCGGTACGGCGTTGCCCCCCCCACCAGGGGGGCGTCGTGTGTGTGCTCGTAAAGGAGTTGAAGGCACTCAATGTGTTCGCCAGGCACGTTTCAATGTCTTAACATTATCCAGAGGGAGGAGAGGACTACGCTATCGAATGCTTTGTTGAAATCAGTATAAGGATAATAGCACTTGGCGTTGGCTTGAAGTGCGTGCAGGACCAGGAAAATGTGTTTGGCTGTCCGGTGTTGTTTCAGTTCTCCCCTCTCGGAGGGTGTATCCGTTTATGGGCCGTAGTGACGTCATTTGGTTGGCGGAGCAGCCACTTGGCTACCAACTTGTAGCAAGAGTTTAGTAGTGAAATGGGGCGATAATTTTCTTCGTGATGTGGGTCCCCTTTCTTGTAGAGCATCGCAAGATTTGCGTAGGCCCAGTGGGGAGGCATACCCTCACGCATTATTTTGTTGCACAGGTGGAGCAGGAGTTCCTTGGAGGACCGAGGTAAGAGATGAAAAAGGTAGAAATTCGTGCGGTCACCCCCACCGGCCTCGTCAGGTTTTGCTCTTTTGAGGGTGTCTTCAAGCCAGGACAAAAGGAATGGGCGGGGCGCGCTGCGATCTTGTCTCGTCAGGCGCAATGGGTACCTGGGGGAGCAGGGATTCAAGGAACTCATCATCAGGTTGAAACTGGGGTGGGCCAGCCAGGGGCTTTCTGGGTGTCACCGAAGATTTTTGCCACTCGATGCTGGTCTGAAGTGATGTGCGCCCTCTTCTGTGTGTAGGCTGATGTTTGACAGTTTGTCCGGGTCCAGGAAATCAGTTATGCTCCTCTCTAACCGGCGGTGTTGAACGATGGAGCGATGCACCCGCATGAGGCGTGATTTCTCGTGCAAGGATCTGGCTCGCTCAGATGCCCTTTGGAACTCAAGAACCTTCTGACTGAAATGTGGAGATCCGACCAGCGGGAGGTGGCAAAGCAGCCGCTTGAGGCGTTTGAAAGCTTTGGGGACCCTGGGCCCACAGGGCGCCGTGATTTGGTGGTAGTGTCCTGAAATTTCAGAGAAAAAGGCATCAGCGATGGGTAAGAGGGAAGAGAGGGGTAAGGACAGGAGGGCAGTCTTGTTTTGGGCAACCCAGGGCGTCCATGGGTGGACTCAGGCTGTGTAATCGTTGGTTTCTTTGTCCGTGAGACGTCTGAAGACAGTCCTGTGGGGTTCGGGGGGGGATGTCGGGGAGGAGACATCAAAGATGGCGTCCACAGGGTGATGATCCGTGGTACAATTTTGAGTTTCGATGGACGCATCTAAGAGGGGAACGTGAGGCCAAAGGGTCGCGGACGCTAGAACTAAGTCGATTCCCCTCTATGACAGTCGACTCTGAGTGCGGTATCTGGTAATTTCGCTGGTCAGGGGGTTTGCCACGCGGTATGTGTCAACCAGGCGAGGAGGAGAGGAGGTTACAGACTGCCTTAACCTGTGCCATGGGGGGTCATCCGTGAGACTGTAATCGAGCAGGGGGCAAGGCACTGCGTTGAAGTCCCCACTGATGATGTAATGGTCATGCTTCTGAAGGAAGGGCACCAGCAGCTCCTGTACTTCAGCTCTCTTATCACCAGGTGCATACACAGAAACGAAGAGAATAGGTGAATACCCTGGGAGGATGAGTGTCGCCGCGCATAGCCAACCTTCTGGGTTGTTGAGAGCGTAATGTACCTCAAAGAGAGACTATTCAGGGGAAAACACCACAGCAGTGCCGTTAGCCCTTGTGCCTCTGGGGATGTTGCAGAAATATTTGATAACCCGTCCGTCAACGAGAGAGCGCGAGGGGAGGGAGGGGGGCTCCTGTAGTTCCTGTAGGAACTGGACTCCGACACCGCAACTCAGGTTGTGGAGGATGAAAGGATCAGGTTGTTTCTTTTGGATGTTGTGGATTCCAACACGGAGAGCCTCACTGGGAAGACCTAGATAGAGTTGTTTGGATCGGCGGTAACCTTTGGACTTTTGCACTCTGCTGCAGTAGAGGTCCAGGTTGTGCTGCTTGTCACTGGCGAACCACTCCACGTTCAGGTCTTCCCTGGAGTATCCCAGCTCCTTTAGACCTTGGTCCAGGACATCCCCAAGGAGCTGATAGTCCTCAGTTTTGCAGGCGACCATCCTGGTAGAGGGCTCCTTCTTGTATACCCACAGGTAGCTTGATGTGTGTTTAGACTGCTCCAGTGGTACAGATTCCCCTCCTTCACCATGGTCGACTTGAAGGACACAGGGTGCCTGCAGAGTGAGGATATAATCTGGGAATGCTCGACGAAAGAGTCCGTCCCCAGTACAAAGTCGAATGCTTCGATGTCAATCACGTACAACCGATGGGCAATGCTCCTTGATCCCCTCGGCAATGTCGTCCACGCAGTCCCCACAACTGTGCACCACATGGCCATCCCCCATGCCACTGGCTGCGGTAGGCAGGATGTTCTTCAGGTCCCCACGAGGTAGGGTTTTCGCCGCCACAATTGATATAGTAGCCCCAGTATCCAGTGGCCCCAGGTATACTGGTCCCCCAAGACAGATACGTACCCAGAACACCAGGTCTGTAGATCCCCCAGAGCGTCCATGTCAGAACTCCGCGGGACAGGTCACTTCAAACCCCTTCCTCTACATTTTTCGCGCCATCCGCAATAAGTGGGAACGTTTGCAGGCGTTAGACTGGTACCCATCTTTGTTGGCAGGCTTAGTCCCTTGTTCGTTTTGGGCTTGCGTCTGGGAACGGGTCGTAGGCCCCGTGTTTTGCTGCCCACCAGTGGGCTCAGGAGTGGGCCCCACTAGCGTAGGGTTGTGGTTCCCCCCGGACCTGTCCTGGTTCTTGTCATTGTTCTTGTCCTTGTTCTTCTTGTCAGCGCCTCCGTGTCCTCCACCTTTGCCTTGTGCTTGACCTTGGCCTTTTCCTCGTCCTTGGGACTTTCCCTCGCCTTTCCCGCCTTGGCTCTTGCCCCCGGCACCTCCACCGCCACTCTCGGCCTCGGTCTTCAGCTTGGCCGACAAGCGCTGCTTGTGGTAGCACTCATCCTCGTAATGCTTGCGCTTGCCGCAGAAGGCACAGGTGATGGTACAGCTGTAGTGGTCAGGCATTTTAGCCTTCCCACCGGTGTTAGTCTCCTGCTTCTTGCCCTGGACCACGAAGCACTAATGCTGGTCGTATTTAGGGGCATGAACGAGGCCGCCCTGCTCGTTTCTGGCATCCCACGGCCAGAACAGATCTTGCACATTGCCGAAACAACGAGCATTCTTCGGGGTAGTCCCTTGTCCAGGCCGAGGTCCTTAATGCCCACGGCCATGGCTCCCAGAGTTGCCTCTGGGGCGATAGGCGTTGAGCTGCGGGTTAGTGTCCTTCTCCAGCGCCAGCCCCAACAGAAGGACAGACAAGTCCTCGTAGGTGAGGGTCCTTGCCTTGCGCTCCGCTGTAGCGCGACACTCATTCGGGGGATCTTTGCGACCAACCAGAAAAGCATCTCATTGCTGCCATACGATCCGGGTGTCAGTCGCCCTACCCAGTGGTCCAAGACGGCCAGTAGTTCAGAGATACGCGCAGGCTTGGGGTTGTTTGGCGACATGGACTTAGTCATGACCTGCTTGACTTCTTTCTCCAAGTACTTGGTCTTGCAACACTGCAATAGCAGGTCACACTTCCCCCACCCACTGGCGTTGGTCTGGCCGGTCATCCTCAGGAACCGGCAAAAACTCTGAGAGAACTCGCTGAGGTCTTTCCTGGTGAACTCAGGCAAGTTCACCACAATCTTGCAAGTGGCAATGTCCTTAGCCTCCTTGAATCCGCGTCTCTCGTGGTGCTTGGTCTTCCTCGCTTTCTATTTCTTCCCGCCGCTCGGGTTCTCGGGGTCCTCAGGGTCATCGTTCTCAGAGGGTGAAGCAGGCGTTAGAGATGGCAGCTCATCATCAGAAGGATCAGCGCCTAAGTCACTGGAGCCATGGGGCTCCACGTCAACCATAGCCCTTAAGGTTGTAGGTCCCAACTGATCCAGCTCAGCTCCAGGGGAGTTCTCCAAACGGCTGTAGGGCGGCTTGGCAGTTCTTGGCAAGAAGGGACTCCTTGGTACTGCTGCAGGGGTCGGCATAGGTCGACTTCTCGCCCCGCCCAGAGTACGAGTCAGTCCCGCCACCAGGGGGTTGGCCTGCACTCGGTGTGGGGAAGCTCCAATGGTCATAGGTGCCCCTTCAGGACGGATCAAGGGCCTCTGTGGTTGTGCCTAATTGCCTCTGTAATCTCCGCGACTAGCTCTTCAGTAGCGCTGCGAAGACCCTCCTTGATCTCCGAGCGCGTCATGCACCTGTTAGAGGATCTTCCTGATCCTCTGCTCCGTTGTCCACAGGACTCAGGCCCTCAAAGGCCACTCAGGGATGCGAAACCAGGCGCTGGCATGGTATAGCATGGCTCGGGTGCTGCATAGCCAGGAATATATGTTGGGGCCAAACCAGCGGGAGGCCTGTGATAGCCCTCAGCGTATCAGAGTGGTGCAGGTGCAGGCTCATGGACACCAGTGTAGGTGGAGCTGGATGCCACTGGTTTGCTGACTACTGTCGCCACAGGTGTTGCAGTCGCAGCTGGAGTCACAACATAGGTCGGGTAAGGCATACCAGTAAGGCCTAGACAGCCATAGGTGGAGTCATTGTGGCGGGGTATGTTGCTGGATGTTTTGCCTGGGGTGCAGTGGTTGTTGGAGACAGTACTGCAGGGTGGTCAGAGGCGCTCGACGCGCTCCGCCAGGTTTGTCATCAAAGAGTACCTCATCGGATGGATCGTGTTCGTCTCCAGGGTCTTCCTCTTCGACTCCCATGTCCACTGCTTCCTTCTCCTTCTGCTTCTCTTTGCCCCCAGGTCCTCCAACGGAAAGTTCACTGAAGGCAGCTCCCAAGCCCTCCAGCGAATCGTCCCCAGGCCCATTCAGGGGCACTTAAGGTACAGGGTCCTCAGGCTCAGGTTAACCAGGTCTTGGCTTCGCCAGGCAGCTTTGCTGGTTCCGCTGAGGGCGCTGTCCTCTCGGCAGTGTCCTTTATGTCCATATAGATTTCTTCTGCCCTCCAGAAGTGTTGTCAGTCTCGATGTACTGGTTCTACTGCATGGGGTTGCAGGTACACAAAGACTGAATTCCTCTGCCACCAGAAAGCTAAGACAGGCTTCCACTGCTGATTCCTTTGATGATATTGTGTTGTTTGTGCCTCTGCTTGCTACTGCTGCTTGATGTAGCTCATGTTTTCCAAATACAAATGTTTTGTTGAAATAAACCAAACTCCCAAGGTCCCACAGAGCAAGAGAGGAAATACAGGATCAAATCCACAACAAAAAGTGCTGCAGTCAAAAGAGATAGTGTAACAACAAAGAAACTCAGAATAATTGAAGATTTGAGAAACGATAGTTAGAAAATATCCTGCAACCACGGGAAAACTGCCCACATGGGCACTCTGTCTTTTAAAATGCCATCCAGAAATGTGTACTCTTTGTTTTGGGCCCCGTAGGTGCTGACGTGGCATGGTATGTTGCGATGAGGTCACTGCCATGTCACATGGGAACCTCTTATATAGCTAGGCTGACTGGGTGTTGAACCCAGGACCTCTCAAAAAGAGGTGCTGCAGCCCCCTAGGGTGCAGACCACTGGGATAGCTAAGCATTCATGGCAAAATATAGAAAAATGTATAGGCTCTAGATCAATGTGAGCGCCTCAGTCAGTCCAGGAAATGGTGCTTATGTCCAGTAAGAAAAGGTCACTGCCATGTCTTTCTTGGAGGACTTGATCGGGGCTGAGCCCCCCCTAAAAGCCTTTTGTTGATGTTGAGACTAACTGAATCATTTATGTCTTTCTTTTAAAGTTTGAAGTACACGTTCTCAAAGTAACTAGGGTTATACCCCTAGCCCCCCATGAAGTTCACCCCTACCGCTCAACTGAGTGGAGGTACCTTCCTTCATGGAGGTTAAACCTGAAATAAAGTAGGCACTTCATGCCTAGGGCCTTGTAGGTTAAGCCTAGTGGTCCCCCAGCTCAAGACCCCTATACTCAATTGATTCTACCACTTATTGTGGTTCTACTTTGTAACTGTTTCTCAAGTCAGTTACTTGGCCAAGCCATATCCTGTGTCTGGCCTAACACCTATACCCGAGATTACTAACCAACTCCATTTCATCCAAATGAGTGCACATGAAGTGCTTGGTGCTATCCTGGTGGCCTGAGTCTTGTCGGTGTTCACATATGATCCTCCTTTTTGTTTATAAACCTTTGGAGCTTTGTATTTAGATCTACATTTGTCTATCTGCAGCCCCTCTTCCTTACACATGTTTTGATTGTGGAAGGACTTATCCTGATTTGATTGATCCGGTGCCTGGACCTGCTCTACATTACCACTGTGTGGACTTCATTTTGAGTTGTGGAAAATCAGCAAGGCTTTCAAAGACATATACAAAGAACAAACACAAGTGAGAGCAAACCAGAAGTCTTTTCTGGTAGCAGAGGAAGGACCTGCCATTTTCTTCTTTCCCCTGTGGGCGACCCACCGCGCCCTGGTCGCCCACCGCCACCCCCCCCCCCCCACCGGACCCCCTTGTCTCCCGCCCTATGTACCAGTGTTTTCCACGTATGATGGGATGGCCGCTCAGGACAGGAACCCGCCCAGACAGTACCCCCAGGTTATCTGCCACTGCCCCCGGGCATGGAGATGGGGCGACCACTTCTGTGATGTCCACTTTGTAGCATAATTTACTTCCTTGCATCGTCCCGCCGCCGCCGTGACCCCAGCCTGCCGACCTGCTGACCCTTGACTTGGGGATGTGGGTGACTCAATGTATATTGGGCTGGCCTCCTGAGAACACTGCAGCTGTGGCTTTCGACTTGTATTATAAAAAAAAAAAAAAGGACCTGGAAGACTAAAGCAGAACATGAAGAACACCCATAAAAACTTGTGTCCCGAACTGTGAAGATGTCTGTCACTCTCAGTGCCAAAAAAGTGCTGATCACAAGCACCAGATCCAAGACTGATGTTGTGGGAGTACAGCCTTCATCTACAAGTGGTGGTACTGGTCCTCTAGGAGAACTTGCAGTAACAAGAGGGGCGGAAGAAATCAAAGAGATATATACAGAAGGAGCCCGCCCAAGTGCAAGCGCTGAGGCGCCCAGCTTAACGCGGGCAAACCTCAGGCGTGTCGAAGGCAAGATGTAGTAAGTTGGGGCATTTGGGCCTGTTAGAGGCTTCCTGGAAGAACTCTAGAAGACTCCAAAGAGTTTCAAGATCCTAGGATACTAGGATATTTACTCATATTTGGCTCATATTTCAAGCCTATGGCTTACCGCTAGAGTGTACTGCTCTTAGGTACACTACAGAGATCAGATATCTAGGATACAATAGTAGCCATACATGAAAAATCACATTCCATATGCTTATAATTTGATTTAATCATGTTTTATGCTATTTTAGAAGGTTGTAATGTATTGGAAGCTATTTTGAAGCTATTTAGCAGCTCCAGAAGGCCTGTCGCGATTGTCGGCACCCGCTGTCGGCGACAGCAATTTACTTCATATTGACAAGGCCTGTGACAGGATAGACTACTCATAAAGTTGTTAAAATATAGGTTTTGTTGCCCTTTTAATGAGATTTTCATGCTACATTAGTTTTCTTGTTATTAAGGCATGTGAACCCGTATTACTGGACCAGCCAGTTGGTGCAGCTTGATATTCGGCAAGTTCCCTGTTCTCTTGCTGTTGCTTGTGTCCTGTACCTGCCAACAAGATCAATTGTAATGGAGAACAATGGAAACAGTTTGATTCTTAAGCGCAAGACAAGGAGAATGGGTTTTCTATATGCACCCAAGCACAAGCATACGACAGTCCAGTAATCTGAGTTCGAGCAGGAGGGACGACGGCGAGGAAGACGCGCAGAAGCTGGGCCACCGTACACTGTTCCATAATGGTGAGTTCCTTTCTTGAACTTAATGAAAAGTTGGAGAAACTTTGAAGAATTGAAGGTATCCTTCCAAATACCTCCAGAAACCCTTGAAATTGCTTTGAAAACTGGGATAGCGCAGCTCTAAGCGCACTGCAGCGACAACGACGACAACCAGGACTTCGAAAGAGGACGCTTTGGACTTCCTGGAGCTCCGAAAAGTTGTTTTCCTTGAGGATTTTCAAGTTTCATCAAGGACTACTTTGAGTGATTCAAGAATACTTGGAAAAGTGGTCAAACGAAGCTTAAATTGTCAAAATCTATGGGCTACGCGCTGCTAGGCGACGTGAACGAGCACTGCAGGACTTTGGCAACGCGTTTTCAGGGCGCTGCAGGCTGCTGCAGCCTTGTGATTTGCAGTTTTGAAGTGTAGCATAGCATACCTTTGATGTTTGTGTTGTTGCATTTCATTGCCTCATTGCACACGGCCTTCGGTTGCCCTGTGTCGAGGATTCACGCGCTTTGACGCACTCCTCCAGCTGCAGGCGTGTGGCCAGTAGCTTGATTGTCGATTTCTGACCCTCCCTTCCCCTTCAAAATTATCTTTTCAATAAGCTTTTTCACTAACTTTTGATGCTCCAAAAGGCCGAAAATGTCGAAATTGGCCTACACTATTTTTTGGGTCTTCCAGAGCCATCCACGCAAACCACGTCAACGAAAGTGCCAGTGTAAACTACAGAGCGCTGGCGTCCAAAGGGCGTTTTCATCTTGTTCTAACTCAACAACGGCTTTTTTCTGTGATTTTCTCAAGATGACCAATGAATCACGTTTCCCCAAACCCTCTAAAAAACCCCAAAATGACATTTGGTGTTTTACGCATATCTTCGCGCCACTGAAAAAACTCGAACCAAGCATATTAGGAGAGTAGACAGTAAGACACTCCTATTGCATATTTCATAATGTTGAAACGTATTTTTCTTGCATTTTCCTCATCCCCAACAGCTTCAGCCATGAACCACACTTGGAAAACCCCTCGAAAGGGCCTTTTGAGCTCCTTTCATATCTCCAAGAGAAAAAAGGTTCGACATTTGATTTTTTTTCTAAACATCACTGAAGTATGTGCTTTCGAACCCTGAGTCACTTTCAATTTAGAAATTGAGAAGGCTATGGTAAACTTGCAACAAGTGACCACACAAACCACTTGGTGAAGAATGATGAAAAATGGTTTTGGAGTTTTGTTTTTTTCTCGGACCATGGTGAGTTGGAACCTGAACCAAGGTGTTTTATAAACGGTGGATCTCCTTTTCAGACCCTCGCGATCATTGACCTAGGTCATTTGGTCTAAAGAGCTAGTTTATCCTCAAATTTGCTACCGAACCACTGCGGGTAAGTTCCGCTCCGTTAGCTTTTGCTAGATTGCCTGGTACAGCCTCAATTAATGTGTTTGAGAGTGCTCAATTGAGTGTCTGTACTCTACAACATGACATTCTCTATCACATTCTTTATCCCACCGACCAGACCATCAGCTGCATGACAAACCTAATTGGATTCTTTTTTCACACCTTCCCTCCCTCATCACACTACACAGACCACACACACACGAACACCTACCATGAGTCATTTGATTATTCCATTTATTTTTTTGGATATCACACTCTGAGGAATTGTACCACTTTCATCGAATTTTTGTCTACCCGCCAACACGTAGGTCACTTCTCTCGTGCAGATAGTCAGTGTCCGCGTATAGCCGACTTTGGTCTCACCTCGCCACATCTTTGTTGTGTAACACAAATGAACAGGTTTACGTTTGGTCACTAAGCCTGTGACTTGGCTAATGCATTCCGCGGTGTGTTAGTGAATGGTCCTACACCGGTAGCCCCCAAGACGAAGCGGTGCACTACGGTAGGCTCGTTGAAAAAGATTATCGAAAGGTGGTGAATGCCTACAGTGTATGGGATTCTACCCTCCTGCTACTTTCCATGCAGTTTGATAGACCCCTTCTCTTGCGGTAGAGATAGATGACGGAGTTAAGCTCCATGAGGATAGCCTGAATCCTGGAATTCACTTGAGCGGAATGCACCTGTCATGTAGGAAGACAGGCCCCTGCACGGATCGCTTTGTACAACCATCTGCTGGGCGGGGGCTCATCATTGATTGGTCATCCGGTAAGGTACAGAACACATCTGATCGTATTAGCCACTGTAGGTTGAGATGCTCTGCTTTTGGTCGTCCGTGGCTGCTGTAGTTCGCAGTTCGTGCTTGCAATTGTTGGTCTTGGTGAATTTTGTGTTGCTGGTTGAATGCGACGTAATGTTTGTTGCTGTTTGGTTGTCTTTCGCAGCTGTGTGATGACGTTGTCTGCTGCAGTGTGGCTTTCTTTGTAGTCCTGTGGGTGTGGTGTTTGGGCTGGATGGCCTGGTGGATGGATTGCTAGATCGCTGTGACTGGTTTGGACACGATGTGTTGGCTTCCTGGCTGTGGATTCTTGCCTGATCGGTGTAATGCTGGCCATTTTTCGGAGATTTACTACTTCTACTTGTCTCAGACAACAGACCATTCATTCCGCTTATATGAGGCATTAGCAACCCTCCAATCTAGCTTATAGGGGCAGTGGCGACCCCCCATTCGGGTAGGATGTAGGCTTGCTTTCGAGCTAAGCGGTCCATCCAGGAAAGGCCGACCTTTCCAACGCCTTGGCTACTTACCTACTTTGTTTCGAAACAACCCCAGGGGACCAAACCACCCCTACCCGTAATCCCATCCCCTACATTCACATACAATTCATTGGTTTTGTCATCTTTAGCACTTACCACAACCCATATATCTTCTTTCTCTGAATTTAGATGATCAACACACTTCTACATTTTCACTTCTTCTTGCAAGTTATTTGCATTGGTAATGTAAGTCATTTAGGACATTTCTACACAAATCAGTATTCCCGCTTGCTTCATATCTCATTAGATTACTGTATGCTATGTCCTGGTATGCCAAGGTGCATATGTTGCATAGGTTGGAGTGCAGAGCATATTGGCGTGATATAATTTTGATTTTTTTGTACATGATTTCTAGGCATGATAGGTAACTGATGTTTCAGCCTTATTTAGTGATGGGTAGAGGGTATGAGTAAAAGGTCAGTAATGAAGAACCATATCTCTCAACGCCCTTTTGGTTGAAGTATTAGTATATGTTCCCACACCCCCATACTGATCAATCCTTGAATGACCTTGACCCAAGGATACGAAAGAGCAGCTCCGGGTCAGATGAGCTTTTCAGATTTGTCTCATTGTGACTGCCACCACCCACTAAACTAATCAAGAGTTACTCATTACTGATGCTGCCTCGCTTCCTCTGTCCATGTATTGTAGGCCAATAAACCCATTGCAGGTACGAGAATGCATCCAGGCGGAGCATTCGGGGTTGGTACGACGCGCCCATTGAATAAGGTGGTATATCCTCTCTTTGGATGACGCAACCAAGTCATGTCAATAGACAGCTTGGGCAGAGCGTGAACTTCTGGTTGAACCCCACATGTTGTGTTTCATTCTCAATTGTTATTGATTTTCCGTATAGCTCATTGTAATATAGACATCTACATCCAGGTGTATTACTCTTGCACTCAATTTTTGCCTGAAGATTCAGGTTATCATTCTTCATACTTTGTATGCCAGCTTTTTGCTTAGTGTTTTTCATGTTTCAATCTTGAGCCCTACTTTACGTACTTGAGACTTAGGAGCTTTGCCCTCTTAGATAGAGATATATCTTTACCTCTAGGAAGGGGGTAGTAAGACACTACATTAGAAACTCAGAAGACTCAATGTGAGCGTTTCTTATGCCCATACCCCTCCTTATGTTAAGATCATCACCTTGTCATGATCATTCTTAGTGAATGTGCATTAAGCTTAGGAAGGGGGTGTAATAAGTTGGGGCATTCGGGCCTCTCAGAAGCCTTCTGGAGGAACTCTACAAGACCTCACAGAGTTTCAAGATCCTAAGATACTAGGATATTTACTCATATTTGGCTGATATTTCAAGCCTATAGCTTACTGCTAGAGTGTACTCCTCTGAAGTACACTACAGAGAGCAGAGATCTAGGATACATTAGTAGCCATACATGAATAATCACATTACATATGCTTATAATGTGATTGAATCATGTTTTATGCTATTTTACAAGGTTCTAATGTATTAGAAGCTATTTTGAAGCTATTTAGAAGCTTCAGAAGGCCTGCCGCGATTGTCGGCGCCTGCTGTCGGCGAAGGCAATTTACTTGATATTGACAAGGCCTGTGACAGGATAGACTACTCAAGAAGCTGTTGAAATATAGGTTTTATTGCCTTTCTATTGAGATTTTAATGCTACATTATATTTCTTGTTGGTAAGGCATGTGAACCCGTATTACTGGACCAGCCAGTTGGTCCAGCTTGATATTTGTCAACTTCCTTGTCTTCTTGCTGTTGCCTGTGTCCTGTACTTGCCAGCAAGATGAATTGTAATGGAGAACATTGGGAACAATTTGATTTTTGAGTGCAAGACAAGGAAAATGGGTTTTCTATATGCACCCAAGCACAAGCACATGACACAAGGACCCTGTGGCAGCAGCTTTAGCTTCCCTCGTGTCCTCAATGCCCCTGTCTGAAACTTCGCCTACCCCGGGGTTCGAAGTGGCAAATGCCAAGGTCAAGGCCTGGAGAAGAGCTGCAAGGAAAGGAAAGGGGAAGGAGGCTTTGGGAACGATGTTCGGAGGAGGAGACGTTGGAGATACCTCACGGCGAAATAAACTGGTCGTCGTCGGCGCAATCATCTGAGTGAGAAAAAAACACGGTGTCTGGAGAACCTACGCCTCCAGAGAAACCAAAGGAGCATGAGTGCTTGAAGCCTGGCCCCAGTCCCAGGGCAGTGGCACCCGGACCTACAAGTGTGGATCGAGGTTTGCCCCCACAAATGGCGGCCCCTAAGCTGGGTCTCGATGAGACCATGGAGTTGCTATCCCGGGTCCTTGGTGCAGGCGATGAAGATCCAGATTTGAGTGCATTGTCGGCAGCACTCGGGACGAAGTTGGGGCTCTCCGATCTGAGGAAGCCCCCTCCTACTATGTCCCCAGGTGTTGAAGTGCTATCCAAGGATGTGACGAGCTGCAAAGGCATCCGCAGCTCCCCAATGGACACCTATCCCAGCCCTTTCCACCCTCGTATGAGGACTTTGCCTGTCTGCAGTGTAGGTGACACAACAGAGGCTGAGATGAAATGGCTATAGTCTGTCAGCCCTGGCCCGATGGGCACAGTGCACCCCTCACCCCTCTCAGGTGGCACAGGTGACACAGGCGTCCCGGGAAGGCGAAGAAGGCCATCGCCACGGCGAACCTTTGGATCGAACTCCCTGAGTTCGATCCCAAAAATCTGCCTGAATGGGCTGATGAGCTTTCTGATTTTTTGCTTCTCACGGGTCAGCATCATGCTGATGTCCGCACTAAATGCAACCTCATCAACAAGGCGTGCAAAATGAAATTCCTTCAGCGGCAGGTTAGAACCGCTATCAGTAAGGGGTCCAACTGGGCCGACTTCCTGAAAAGACTCGAGCAAATGTATCCAGTCTACAAAACGGACCTGAGTGGCCGAACGGAGATTGAGGAGCTGCCCCCTCTCCCCGAATTACGCACTGCTGCGCGCATCTCCGAGTTCGTGGCGCAGTTGGAAGAGGTCATGGGGCGCATGAGCCCCTCGTCCTTTGGGCCGACCGAGCCACATCTGTGGCTAGTGGGGAAGATTCCCAGCAGGACATGGGATAACTGCAGAGAGAAGTCCAAGATGAAAGCTCGGACGCACCCATACGATGACCTGGTGGATCTGTTGATCGAGTTGGCCATGGAGAGGAAGAATGACTCCCACATGCGAAGGGAGACCCCTGCTGAGAAGTCTCCTGGAGAGAGGTCGCCTCGACCCCACTCTAAACCTGGAAAGGGCCGTGGGGGGCAGTTGAAGCACTTGACTGAGACCCCCCCCTCCAAAGGTAAAGGGACCTCCAATCTTTTCTATTGTCGTCCCACGGACGATAAGGGTGGACCCTGTCACGCGCCCGAGTGTGATAGGCGAAGTGCGTGCATGTTGCAGCTGAAGCGCACGCAGAAAACCAAAGGTGGTCAGGAGGTAAAGCACCAAGACCATTTCGGCTGCACGCTAACGTGCGGATTTTGCGGCAAGGGGAGGCATTATGAAGATGAATGCCACATCAAACGCCGCGAATCCGGAAAACTCGAGAAAGCGGAAGAGGAACGGCGTAAGACCGCCGGTAAGGCGGACGAGCCGAAGGGGGGGGGCCTACTCCTGGTGGTTCTAAGGATAAGGGTAACCGTGGAGGACGAAGGTCCTCAGCCCCCCCCACTGGTAGAGAAGGAGCACCCAACCCCACACGTAAGCGTGAGGCGTCGAGTGAGAAACTGCCAGCCCCCTCCACCCCCAGCGCGGGTGGCGCCAACAAGAGCAGCGAGAACGCCAAGAGGCCCCGCCTCAATTGGCACTCTAAGTGCCTGCAGGCCGCTGGTGTTGAGGTCAAGTTCCCTGAACAGGGATAGGGGGGCGGCTCCAAGGATGAGGATTTGGTTTTCTGGATCACCGTGTAAATTGGTGACCAGGTCTACAAGGCTGTCTTAGACACGGGCGCTACGCTTTCAATCGTGGCCCGCAGACTGCTGAACCAGGCCAAGATCAGGAAAACCAAAACTGTGGCCATAAGGGTTGGGGATGGTCGGACCATCCATTCCCTGGGGGGGGTCGATGTGACCGTGTGTCTGGGCGACGAACAGGTGACTCAGTACTGCAAAGTGCTGGACACCGACGCCTTTGACATTGTCATCGGCACAGATTTTCGGTGCCGTAACCCCCAGGTAAAACTGTTGTCTTTGCAACGTCCCTATGCCCTTCACTGCGACTTTGGCACTGGCTATTTATCTGTCCTTCTGGAGCTGTCAGGGCGAGGAGAATCCGGTCCGCGCTGCGTGAACCGGTCTTATCGAACTGAAAACTATCATTTGGTCCGGCCTGTCTTGGAAAATGGACTCGCCGCCCTGCAAGTAGACCTGAATGAAGTACAAGTGGAACTGTTCGCGAGTAAAGAGCAGCACATGATGCAGCTCTATTGCTCACAGTATCTGCGTAACGCCTACTACTTCTATAGGAAGTCTATGGGGTTGTGCTTTGCTAATCTGGCATTCTCTCAACTCGCTAAGGTGCTTACAAAAATTGTCCTTGAAGGAGCGAGAGTGGTCCTGTGCAGCCCCGACTGGGGTACTACCGGGGAACACAGCTATTGGAGACGACTGTTGGACTGTATGACAGTGGGAAGAACTGAGCCCCCCGATGGTCCAATCTACGTCCCTGAAGACTCTAGGGAGACCATGCCAGCCCCTGAATGGGGACGTTTCCTGTCCATCGTAGTTCGCTCTCTAAACCCCGTACCAGTGAGTGACCTCGACCAGGTGGTACTCAAGGAGTTGATGGCAGAAAACAGAGGCCTTACCCTCCTGGATCTCAAGAAAACATCCGAGTACTCTTCGGTCACTACTACAAGTGGTGAGTGCTCCGATGAGCAGGAGACGCCAGCCCTCTCCACTCCTTTGGCTGATGCTGACGATCGCCTCAGCGATATTGCTAGTGCTATACCGCCGGTTGACCCGGAGATGGTGACACTGAAGAAAACCGCTTTCCAGACAAGAAAAAGGGAAGACCAACCTCCATGCTGAGGAGGATTTTGTTGAGAGACTGGAGACCATGAACCTATACCCCCGTCTCAGTAAGCTCATCCAGAAATATCAGGAGGTTTTTGAAGCGTTGCCCCCACACCTGTCCTGCAAAAACCTGGTCCAAATGGACCTCAAACTCGAACCAGAGTTGGAAGGGTCTGTGGTAAGACAGTGTCCATACCTGACCCCACAAGACCAGATCAACGAGAACGAACGCCAGATCCAGGAGTGTTTGGATGGGAGGCCAAGATGCTGATTCAATGGGTCATTGTGGAGGGTCCTGAAGGCGAACCGCGTCTGGCCGTGGGTACCCCAAGGAAAGCCACGAAGGGGACCCCCTGGCCCAAAAAGGGGGAAGAATTGGTCTTCCTTCCCCCGCAGTGGGAGGAGGAGGGCGATGCATCTGGGACAAGGTGGGCAGTTATTGCAGTCAAGGACAGCAGAAGCTTCAGTAACCCCCACGCTGCCGACGAGGCGTTGAAAGAGCGCCGCGCCCAGAAACAGGAAGCGATCGATGAGGAGGGCAGGGAGACAATGGAGGACTCCCCCTCGTACAGTCCACTCGAGGAGAAGGAGGTCACTCCCGCGCCGGAAGCTGAGCGGAAAAGGACGGTGACAATGGGGTTCCTGTGCCGACGCCGCCCGTGATTCCAGAGCCAAAGGACACTGAGAAGCACATTCCTGTGCCTAGTCCGCGGGAGGTGCCAGAGCCAAAAGAGAGTGAAGAACAGGGGGTCAAAGAGGAAAAGGTGGAGTCTGCTGGTCCAGGGGTGCAGGAGCACCAGGAGCGTGGGGAGGACTCGCTTGCAGCCCCGGTTGGTCAAGAGGAGATTGAGGAGGTTGGTGGAGCGCCGAAAGACGAGGAAATGCCTGCATGTAAGCAGGAAGATAGCGAAGAGGCAGCCGCAGAGGTTGGTGCACAAGTGCCTCACGTGAAGGAAGAGCCACTCCTAAAGGACTGACTTTTCACGTGCCTCAAAGTAATGACGGGGTGGCAGTGGCGGGAGCGACATGGAGCACGGTACCGTAGGCAGTTGTGGGGGGCCGTAATGGTGCACGGGCATCACCGTGTGCAAGTTGCAGTGCAAACGAGGAGAGATCCGGACCTCGTCCGGCACGTGAACGCACACATCCGAAGTGTACTCCCCCAACTAACCTACACTGTGCTTGCAGTGGTCCATGGGGTGGGCGATCATCCCATGCTTGTACATACGCATCCAAACGATGACAGTCCCCTTACGGGGGAAATAGCCCTGGGCGATTTTGTGGAGGGGGAGCTGTTTACCAGTTCCCTACTTTGTGCAATTTGGCCTTCTCATCTTGCATGGATACGTTGGGGGCGTGATTTATTATGGCAACACATTGTGGATCCTCCATATGGGGTCATGTTTAACGCTCCTGGGCCCCACATACGTCTGGCGTGGTCTGGACAGCGCATTGTGCTCGCACCGTACACAGGCATTGCCTGGGGACATCTGCCTGTGGCGATGCAGATTGAACTGGTCACGTTTGGCTTTCCAAGGTGAAGATATGTTTTTTGTGTAGCGCTTCATGCAGCTGCGGTTGAACCGGTGAAGCCGGTGCAACCGCACGCCTGTGCAGCGGTTGAACCACCTCGAAAGCCGGTTACATTTTATTGCAATGCATGAGGAAACAAGCTTCTGACAATCAAGTGTAGGCTTGCATGTAATTGTTGTTCACTAATAAGGGTCCAAAGTCCCAAAGGGAATCCAAACAAGGCGGAGGAGTGTATGTAACCACACCTAACGAAACGTTGATGATGAAGCCGTGCGGTTTCACCAATACAGGCGCCGCCACTGGCACCTACACCACCAACGCCGTGAAATATGATCCAAGAGGAAAAGGTCTCCGGTGTTTTGCACCAATGAGGTAAGAGGGCTTTCAAAATCATTCTTCTTAGGGGGTGTGGAATCTCTTGGAGGGCTGAAAAATAGAGGTTTTCAGGTTGCTACTTAACAATCTGTTGCTGTACCACGATAGGGGTTCAACCGTGGGGAAGCCGTAATGAAAGTGTGCGGTTGAAGTCGGTTGAACCACGGTTTCACTTTCGTAATTCAAGGGTACCTGATCCAAATGAGCACGTAGGGATGGATGCTGGCCTCGTCGAGGAATAGAAACCTTCGCCATTGTAGCCCTTGTTTTCTAGTTGCGGGGCCTGGCTCCACTGCCATGCGCTTGGTGGTTGACTACGGTGAGGTCAACAAGAAGACCCAGAACAACTCAGGGAGTATCCCCAACATGGGAAGGACCCTGGGGAGAATCGCTAAGTGCCGTTTCAAAACTAAGATGGACAAGCGCAGTGGCTTCTGGCAGGTAGACCTATCCTGAGCAGCCCAGGAACTGCTCGCTTTTGTAACCACTCAGGGCCGTGTCTTCCGCTGGAAGGTCATGCCCTTCGGTGACGCAAATGCCCCTGCTCTCTCTCAGTAGCTGATGAATAAAATCCTATATATCCTGAGACGCAGACCCCTTGTACAGGAACTGCCTTCCCGCGGGACTGGGATGGAGGCTCACATCGACGACGTGAGCCCGGGTACTAATACCCAGGAGGACGCACACAAGCACACCCGCGCCCACAGCACGTGGTCAGCGAGCCCCGGCAGCCCGCCAAGAGGGCGGGCAGCTGGGGGAGGGGGGGCGTCTGACCCCAGACGCACCTCACAACAGCGGACGGCAACCCCCCAGGGGACGCCCTACCGCCACCCCCACGGCGCGCAACGCCAGCCCGCAAGGGCGTGCGCCGTGGGGCCGGTGCAGGGTCCCCACGCCCGCACCGACCGCACACGGGACACACGGGTCGCGGAACCCTGCCTGCCCGCTCCAGAGGACGGGCGGCCGGGGGAGGGACAGCGCCTGACACCTGACGCCCCTCACAATGGTGGAGGCCATCCCCCCGGGGACGGCCCCCCACCACCCCCGCGGCAAGCAGCCCCCACAGGGGATGCAGGACAGGGGGACAGTGTTGGGCCCCCACACCCACAGACCCGCACCCACAGCACGTGGGTGGCGGACCCCAACAGCCCGCCCAGTGGGCGGGCAGTCGGGGGAGGGACGGCTCCTGACCTCAGACGCCCCTCACAATGCTGGAAGGCACCCCCCCGGGGACGCCCTTTCGTCACCCCCATAGCGAGCAACGCCGGCCCGCAAGGGCGCACGCTGTGGGGCCGGTGCTGGGTCCCCACGCCCGCAGCGACGACACCGGGGACACACGGGTCGCGGAACCCTGGCTGCCCGCTCCAGAGGACGGGCGGCCGGGGGAGGGACAGCGCCTGACACCAGACGCCCCTCACAACGGTGGCAAGCCACCCCCCCCGGGGACGGCCCCCCACCAACCCCGCGGCACGCAGCCCTCACAGGGCATGCAGGACAAGGGGACAGTGTTGGGCACCCACACCCACAGACCCGCGCCAACAGCACGTGGGTGGCGGACCCCAACAGCCCGCCCAGTGGGCGGGCATTCAGGGGAGGGACAGCGCCTGACCCCAGACACCCCTCACAATGGTGGAGAGCCACCCCCCCGGGGACGCCATTCCGCCACCCCCACAGCGAGCAACGCCAGCCCGCAAGGGCGCACGCTGTGGGGCTGGTGTTGGGTCCCCACGCCCGCACCAACCGCACCCGGAACACACGGGTCGCCGAACCCTGGCTGCCCGCTCCAGAGGACGGGCGGCCGGGGGAGGGACAGCGCCTGACACCAGACGCCCCTCACAACGGTGGGAGGCCATCCCCCCCGGGGGCGGCCCCCCACCACCCCCGCGGCACGCAGCCCTCACAGGGCATGCAGGACAAGGGGACAGTGTTGGGCACCCACACCCACAGACCCGCGCCAACAGCACGTGGGTGGCGGACCCCAACAGCCCGCCCAGTGGGCGGGCATTCAGGGGAGGGACAGCGCCTGACCCCAGACACCCCTCACAATGGTGGAGAGCCACCCCCCCGGGGACGCCATTCCGCCACCCCCACAGCGAGCAACGCCAGCCCGCAAGGGCGCACGCTGTGGGGCTGGTGTTGGGTCCCCACGCCCGCACCAACCGCACCCGGAACACACGGGTCGCCGAACCCTGGCTGCCCGCTCCAGAGGACGGGCGGCCGGGGGAGGGACAGCGCCTGACACCAGGCGCCTCTCACAACGGTGGCAGGCCACCCCCCCCGGGGACGGCCTTCAACCAACCCCGCGGCAGGCAGCCCCCACAGGGCATGTAGGCCAAGGGTACAGTGCTGGGCCTCAGAACCTACACACCCGCGCCCACAGAACGTGGGTGGCGGACCCCAACAGCCCGCCCAGCAGGCGGGCAGTCGGGGGAGGGACAGCGACTGACCTCAGACGCCCCTCACAACATTGGAAGGAACCCCCCCCAGGGGACACCATTCCGCCCCCCTCAGAGCGAGCAACGGCAGCCCGCAAGGGCGCACGCTGTGGTGCCGGTGCCCGGTCCCCACGCCCGCACCGACCGCACCCGGGACACACGGGTCGCGGAACGCTGGCTGCCCGCTCCAGAGAACGGGCGACCGGGAGAGGGACAGCGCCTGACACCAGACGCCCCTCACAACGGTGGCAGGCCACCCCCCCCGGGGACGGCCCCCCACCACCCCCCCTGCGACACGCAGCCCCCACAGGGCATGCAGGCCAAGGGGACAGTGCTGGGCCCCCACACCCACACACCCGCGCCCACAGCACGTGGGTGGCGGACCCCAACAGCCCGCCCAGTGGGCGGGCAGTCGGGGGAGGGACAGCGCCTGACCTCAGACGCCCCTCAAAATGGTGGAAGGCACCCCCCCCGGGGACGCCCTTCCACCACCCCCACAGCGAGCAACGCCGGCCCGCAAGGGCGCACGCTGTGGGGCTCATGCTCGGTCCCCACGCCCGCACCGACCGCACCCGGGACACACGGGTCGCGGAACCCTGGCTGCCGGCTCCAGAGGACGGGCGGCCGGAGGGGGACAGCGCCTGACACCCGGCGCCCCTGACACCAGTGGCAGGCCACCCCCTCCGGGGACGGCCCCCCACCACCCCCGCGGCACGCAGCCCCCACAGGGCATGCAGGCCAAGGGGACAGTGTTGGGCCCTCACACCCACACACCTCCGCCCACAGCACGTGGGTGGCGGACCCCAACAGCCCGCCCAGTGGGCGCGCAGTCGGGGGAGGGACAGCGCCTGACCTCAGACGCCCCTCACAATGGTGGAAGGCACCCCACCCGGGGACGCCCTTCCGCCACCCCCACAGCGAGCAACGCTGGCCCGCAAGGGCGCACGCTGTGGGGCCGGTGCTGGGCCCCCACGCCCGCACAGGCCGCACCCGGGACACACGAGTAGCGAAACCCTGGCTGCCCGCTCCAGAGGACGGGCGGCCGGGGGACGGACAGCGCCTGACACCAGGCGCCCCTTCACAACAGTGGCAGGCCAGCCCCCCCCGGGGACGGCCCCCCACCACCCCCGCGGCACGCAGCCCCCACAGGGCATGCAGGCCAAGGGGACAGTGTTGGGCCCCCACGGCCACACACCCGCGCCCACAGCACGTGGGTGGCGGACCCCAACCGCCCGCCCAGTGGGTGGGCAGTCGGGGGAGGGACAGCGCCTGACCTCAGACGCCCCTCACACAATGGTGGAAAGTACCCCCCCCGGGGACGCCCTTCCGCCATCCCCACAGCGAGCAACGCCGGCCTGCAAGGGCGCACGCTGTGGGGCCGGTGCTGGGTCCCCACGCCCGCACAGACCGCAACCGGGACAGACGGGTCGCGGAACCCTGGCTGCCCGCTCCAGAGGACGGGCGGCCGGGGGAGGGACAGCGCCTGACACCAGACGCCCCTCACAATGGTGGCAGGCCACCCCCCCAGGGACAGCCCCCCACCACCCCCGCGGCACGCAGCCCCCACAGGGCATGCACGCCAGAGGGACAGTGTTGGGCCCCCACAACCACACACCCGCGCCCACAGCACGTGGATGGCGGGCCCCAACAGCCCGCCCAGTGGGCGGGCAGTCGGGGGAGGGACGGCACCTGACCTCAGACGCCCCTCACTGTGGTGGAAGGCACCCCACCTGAGGACGCCTTTCCGCCGCCCCCACTGGGAGCAACGCCAGCCCGCAAGGGCGCACGCTGTGGGGCCGGTGCTGGGTCCCCACGCCCGCACCGACCGCACCCAGGACACACGGGTCGCGGAACCCTGGCTGCCCGCTCCATAGGACGCGCAGCCAGGGGAGGGACAGCGCCTGACACCAGGAGCCTCTCACAACGGTGGCAGGCCACCCCCCCGGTGACGGCCCCCCACCACCCCTGCGGCAAGCAGCCCCCACAGGGCATGCAGGCCAAGGGGACAATGTTGGGCCCCCACACCCACACAGCCAAGCCCACAGCTCGTCAGTGGCGGACCCCAACAGCCCGCCCAGTGGGCGGGGAGTCGGGGGAGGGACAGCGCCTGACCTCAGACGCCCCTCACAATGGTGGAAGGCACCCCCCCCGGGGACGCCCTTCCGCCCCCCTCACAGCGAGCAACGCCGGCTCGCAAGGGCGCACGCTGTGGTGCCGGTGCTGGGCCCCCACGCCCGCACCGACCGCACCTGGGACACACGGGTCGCGGAACCCTGGCTGCCCGCTCCAGAGGACGGGCGGCCGGGGGAGGGACAGCGCCTGACACCAGACGCCCCTCACAACGGTGGGAGGCCATCCCCCCCGGGGGCGGCCCCCCACCACCCCCGCGGCACGCATCCCCCGCAGGACATGCAGGCCAGAGGGACAGTGTTGGGCCCCCACTCCCACACACCGGCGCCCACAGCACGTGGGTAGTGGACCCCGACAGCCCGCCCAATGGGCGGGCAGTCAGGGGAGGGACGACGCCTGACCTCAGACGCCCCTCACACAATGGTGGAAGGCACCCCCCCCGGGGACGCCCTTTCGCCACCCCCACAGCGAGCAACGCCGGCCTGCAAGGGCGCACGCTGTGGGGCTGGTGCTGGGTCCCCACGCCCGCACCAACCGCACCCGGGACACACGGGTCGCGGAACCCCGGCTACCCGCTCCAGAGGACGGGCGGCCGGGGGAGGGACAGCGCCTGACACCAGACGCCCCTCGCAGTGGTTGAAGGCACCCCCCCCGGGGACGCCCTTCCGCCACCCCCACAACGAGCAACGCACCAACGCACCAACACACCAGCCACGGGACATCCGCAACCCGCCCCCTGCTCTTAGGCACAGCAACACAACAATAACGGAACCCGCGGCCCCAAGCAAAACATGCCCCCAATCTCCGACGCTGGAGGCAGCACACGAGGTCTTCAGGGCGCTGGGACTCAGAGACGGCGAAGGAGACCCCCCACAAGGGGACGCGGGCACGGGCTCCGACCTGTAGGCAATACCAGAGCCTTCCACGGGAAGCGCGCCCGCGGAACCTGCGCCGCCGGCGGGCAGCGTTCCCCCCCTTCCCCCCGGCTGGAAACGGGGCCACTGCACCGGCGAAGGCTGGTGCCCCAAACAGCACCCTCAGCCCGGCCCCGATGACGGAGCGCTGCCCGAGGTGGGACCCGCGGCCGCATGCGCCGCCCTACGCTACGGGGTGGCCCAGGGCTGGATCCTGGATGAGACCGCACATCGTGAACATCCAGGAGGCCGTCGACCGAGTCACCCACGCGGGACAGGCGGCAGTGGCCTTGCACACCCGAGGCCGCCACGGCGGACCCGTAGAGGGGATCATTGTGGAGCCCTCGGGAATGGTCCTGGTCCTGGCGGCGGACATGATCCGAAGGGTGCTCCACGCATCCCTTGTGCGGCGGGCGCGCCCACAGTGGACCATCCAGGTGTACACCCCCCCACGGGCGTGGCCCTTCTCCACGTGGGCGGTGCTCGCCGTCATGTGGCACCTGGCACCGGAGGACGCTTCCACAGGGACCGCCGAGGAAATCGCCCGGGACCTCCACACCTGGCCGGCCGACCAGGATTAGCCCCGGCGCACGCCCCGTGGCGGCCTCCCAGTGGCACCCGCGGCAGACGGGCTCAGCCTCGCGGCAACCCTCCAACAGCACCCCGCCAACAGGGCACGCCACTTCCTGCAGACAGGCACGGTCCCGGCCGCCCCGCCAGACTCCGAGTGGCGAAGGGACGCAGGGGAGGCGCAACCACTGCCGGGCCCCTGGGTCCTCCCGTTGTGCTATTTGCCCATTGGCACCGTGGCTGATGCCACTCAAGCCGTCAAGGGGGCTTTCCCGCAGCCGCTCCTCCCCGGCGTGGCCCTGCTCCGCAGCCTGCAGGCGGGGGCGTCCTGGGTACGGTGGAGGGAAGGAGGGGGGCGCTCGAGCCCCTATTTCCCTCTGGTCCAGGGCCAGGCGCTACTCCACGCCGAGGGCATGGGGACCGTGCAATGGGAGCGATCGTGCCCGGCACGGCGTGCAGGTGAATCGCCGCGGCCGCCCCACAGCCCATGCGATCACCGCCGGCATGCCACCGCCTCCTACGGATGGTCCCCTCCTTGGCCCCCCAACACGCCTTTACGAGGGACGTATGGAGGGCCATACCGAGCCACACCAGGGAGTGGCTAACAAAGCCGGGTGCACAGTACCCGCCGGGGCCGGTGTTCGAACAGCTCACGCCCCCCACACCCGGGATCCGCCACGCCCTGCACAGGCTCTCACGGAGCAGCTCAACGACGAGGTGCTAGACCTGGCACTGGAGCTGCTGCGGGTGCTTTACCCGCAGACCCACATCCCACCCGCGGGCACGTCCAACCGCCTGGGCTGCCTGGGTTTGCAGCGCCGCGTCGAGGCTGCGCACCCGGGAGGCGTGGTGGAACAGTGCCTAACGCTCCGCAACCCGTCCGCCGCGGAAGGCCACTGGTACCTACACCAACTCATCTTCCTACCACGGGCGGCCCCGGAGCACCGCCGGCAAAACCCGTACCACACGCAGCCGGAGCGCCGAGGCGCGCAGAGTTTCCCGCAGCCAGTCCCGCCCGCCCTCTCGCCGGGGCAGGGCCCGGAGGTGCAGCAGCAGGGCCCCCCGCTCGACACCGCCACCACGGTACAACAAAGGGGAAGCGACGGCGCGGATGGTGCCAAACCAGACGTCACGAACTGCGGAGCAGTAGCCTGAACGGCGGCCTGCAGGCACCTCGCCCGAGAAACCACGGGGCTCAGGCAGTACAGACCAGCGGACCGCACGGCGCTGGCGTCCGCGGTCGCAGCCGTCACCATGGGTCCCGTGGCGGCGTGGCCAGCGCAACTGCTGCCAAACGTCCCCTGCCGCGACACGCAGCCCCGCCAGCTGGCCGCAACGCACGCGCCGAAGGCACCCCTCACGGCAGAGCAGCTATACGTCGTCCCGGCGGCGCCGCTGGCGGACGGCGGGGAGAGCTTCGTCCACCACCACTGCGGGAAGCATACAAGGCCCGCAGCGCGATGCACCCCACCTGTGGCACGCCACACTCCGCGGGCGCACCCGCGTCCGGGATGCGGGCGACGGCACACCCCCTTCCGGGCCTCAGCAGAGGGAGGCACTGGTGCTGCAGACGGCAGGCTACCAAGCCATCCTGCACGGCCACGCCGTAGGGTACCGGTCGCACGTCCTGGCCGGGGGCCGCTGGACTGTCTTGCACAGCACTGCCAGGCAAGGGGCATTCCCGCCCCTGCTCCACGTCGACTGGCAGCAGGGGCCCACCCGGGCCTACTATATGTCGGCGGACCCCTGGCCGCTGGCAGTACTGCTACACACCGTCAGCGCCCCCAACAAGAGGCAGGAACCGGGATGGTTCAACCCCCCCGCACTGGTGTGGAGGCCCGACCAAGAGGAGCATCTACGGGCCGCGTGGCAGGGAGACGCCATCAGGGCCACGGACGAACCGGACCTCCATGCGGGGCCAATCACGCACACCCGCCAGGCGGCTACCCTGGCGGTGGCCCAACGAGGACAGCAGAACCCACAGTGGGTGGTCTGCATGTTCAGCCCGGTGGACGCGCACATCGTCGTCTGCGACCCCGAGCGCCTGCCGGGGCCCGAAGCTGTGGTCCGCGTGGCAGACTGTACCCGCATGATCGTCGAGGCGCTACGGGAGGGCGAACACCACGCCCTCCTGCTCCAGGTCAGGCTGAAGGACAACGCCCGGGCTGCGAGCCCGGGGTTGTGGCCAGCAGCGGCGCACCCCGCCGACCTGGAGCTCCAGCTGGCGGTCCCGAACACAGTGTACATCTGGCTACAAGCCTTCCACGACCTGCGATGGAGGGGCAAACCCGACCGCCAAATCGGCTCCACGCACTGGCAAACGTGGCTGCAAGCAGACGCGCAGCGCGATGCCATCCGGAATCTCGGGCCCGCGCCCGCGACACGAGCCCTCGATGCGGCGGCCCCGGGCCGCGCGCTGGAGCCACACACGGTTCCACTGGCCAACCTGCCCTTCGAACCAGCGATGGAGGGCGCCATCTAGAAGTCGGTGCCGCTCATCCCGGTTCGAGGGGCCACGGAACCAACGAAATGCCCCCTGTGTGCAGACAAGTACTACACAAGCGGGGCAATGCTGGAACACCTGGCGTGGCACGCGGTGCACGCTGCAGCCCCGGTGGACGACAAGGAGGTGGCCTCCAACATCCTGCAAGGGACGGCACGGAGGTCTTCATGGCACGGCGCGTACGCCCTGTGTCCCCCGCCCCAGGCGGCCGACCACGCAGACGGTGATGAGGAGGCACCCGGAGCGGCCCCCAGGGGCCCGGCGGTGCGGCCCAACAAGGGTCCATCCCCGCGGGGCTGGCCCCCCTGTCCCCCCTGTGGGCCCCGCTGGGAACGGGCTCGCACCCCATGGCCCCGGCGCACCCGGATGCCCTGGCTGCACCGGCGGACCCAGCGGCGATGCCGATGCGGGATAGCTGACTCCAGGAGGACATGGCGGACGACGCCCTATGGCTCCTCGCGTGGAACCTGCGCAACGGCCTCGTACTGCCAGACCGGTCCCTCCGGGACACGCTCCGGCGGCGCCGGGCCCGCCGGCCTGTACCGACAAGGAGCACCCCATCACCGGCATGCTACCCCAGGAGGGGGGCTTTGCTATCATGCTCCAGGAAACAGGGATCGCCACCCGGGCGCAGGAGACGCACGTGGCCGCGGCGCTCCGGGACAAGGGGTACACCCCTTTCTTCAGCAGCCGGCTGGCGGAGACGGGAGCCACTTCCACCTCGAGAGGGGGGGGGGCTCCTCACCGCGGTCAGCAGCAAGTACGTGGCGGAGCACAAGATGCTCAGTTTCACGGAAATCATCCCCGGGAAGGGCCTGGAGATCTGCACGGACAGGGGAGGCCTCACCCTCATCAACGTCAACGTGCTGCAAGCAGGCTGCTCCCCGTGGGCGGGACGGGCGGCGTTCTGGGCCGACATACAAATGTATGCCACGGCACGCAGCCTCGGTGCGAGACACTCGGTGGTCATCACCGGCGACCCCAACATCTAAATGGATGCCACCACAAACCCGGCCACGGAGCACTTCCGCGCGGGCTGGGAGGCCCGCGGTTTCCGGAGGGCCACGACAGGCGGCGAGGAGGACATGACCTCCACGCTCAACCCGTCCCGGCACAGGGTGGACACCTTCCTGGTCAACGAGCCCATCCTGCGGTGGTCCCTGCGGGAAAGCATCTGGGCTCGCGGCAAGGCACAACCCCAGGTGATCGGCTCGGACCACCTCCCGGTCCGCCCGGCCTTGCCGGGCCTCCTCAGCGCAGCGGGGCGCGCGGCAGTGCCCACGCCCTACAGCCACACGGAGGGCCACCTTCTCCCGTACGACGCCGGGGTCGCGCCCGTCCAACACTGCCTGTGGGCGGCGGTCACCGCCGCGCAGGATGATCCCTCCCTGGCGCCCTGGCTGGGTCCCGCAGAGCAGCACGCCTACGGGTCCATACCCGCGGCCGCGGTGGACAAGGTGTTCGAACGCCTCCACGCGGCGCATGACGCCCTAGCGCGTGTGGTCAGACGCCGGCAGCCGTCCCTGGCGGGGACAGACCCCGCAGAGGGGGACCCCCCGGAGAGCGGAAAGCAGCTCCAGGCGGCGGTCCTCCGCTATGACACCCTGGCAGCGTGGACGCCGGCGGCGTACCAGGCGGACGCGGCACGGCATGGCATTCGGTCCGAGGCGGCGCTCTGGTTCGCGGAGGAGCTGCGGGGTGCGTCGCCCGGGTTCCGCTCGACCACACAAGGCCAGCTCCAGGAGGAGCTGGAGAGGCAAGCAGCCGCCCTCGAGAAGGACATTCGCCAACTCCGCGCACTCCTGGCGGCAGACTGCAAGCGCGCCATCAGGGACTTCGGGCGCCGCCACGCCCCCGACATCGCCCAGCGATGGAAAGCCGTGTGGGGAGCCATGGAGGTAGAGGCCCCGGGCCTGTTAGGCCTCTGGAACGTGCGGGTCCCCAACACCCAAACGCTCCTCACGGAGGCCCACGGGGTGATGTTCGCATTTCGCGCCTTCTGGCGGGAACTGTATGACAAACGCCCGGTGTACCTCTGAGGCTTCCAGGCAGTCCTCGGCCGCCATGTCCCCTCGGTCCCTGACGGGGCCTCGACACAGGTCCAGCAGTACTCCATGCAGGACCTGCAGTCCGCCCTGGACAGGGCCGATGGCAAGGGCCCAGCTCCAAACCACGTGGAGGCCCGTTTCATCAAGGCCCTCCCAGGGCGTGTCCATTGATTCTGGTCCACTCCTACCGGGCCATCCTCTGCGGCGCCCCACCGCCGATGCACTGGAAGGACGCGCACATCTGGCTCAGCCCCAAGGTACCGGGCTCCGCCAGACTGGACGACTACAGGCCCATAGCCCTGGGCCAGCTTGACATGAAGCTGCTCACGGGCCCCCTCACCCAGCGCATCACCGAAGTGCTCACACGGCACGGAGTGGTCAGCGACTGGCAGCAAGGGGCCCTCCCTGGCTCCAACACAGGCCCCCCACTGTTCATTGCGCAGCGGCAGCTCCAGCGGGGAAGGCCCAACTACGTTCTCTCCTTGGACGCCCGCAAGGCCTTCGACGACGCCCCACACGGCGCCCTCCACCGCATCCTGCACCACCTCTCTGTGCCCCCGGAGGTCATCGACCTCCTGCTCTTCCTCCACACGTGCGCCAGGCTGCGCATCGTCACCGCACACGGGCTAACGCAGCCCGTCCACATGCTGCGCGACATCAGGCAGGGCAACCCCGAGAGCCCCCTGCTGTACGCGCTCTTCCTGGAGCCCCTGCTCAGGGCGCAAGGGCACCGCCTGCGCCTGCCGGGAGGGGCCGAGCACGGCCTCATTCAGGCCTACATCGACGACCTGCTGGTAGTGGCCCACAGGCTGCAGCACTTCGTCGAGGGCGTGCAGGCGGTGGCTGCGTACCAGGGGATGATGGGCATTGAGCTCAGCCCCGCAAGTGCGCCATGGCCACCACAGAGGGGGTCCCGGGCCTGCAGCTGCGCCTCTGTCCCCACCTGGAAAACCCATGGCACTGGGTACCAGCGGCGGACTCCGTCCCCTACCTGGGACTCCAGCAGCAGCCGGACGGGGAGTTCTCCCTGCAGCGCAAGCACCGGCTACGCCTGGCAGCGGTGCAGCACTGGTGCCTCAACACCCTCGCGCCACCGAAAGTGGTGCAGGACGTCATCCTGGCGATCCTCGGGGGGATGACCTAGTACGTCGCCCCTTTCATCGCCAATGACTCCGACACTGCGCGCCACCTGGACCACATCACGGTCCAGGTCGCGAAGGACAGGGCGCGGTACGTCTCCGACGCCTCGTGGGACAGCCTGCAGGATGACCGGACCCTGGGGCTCACACGGGTGCCAACGCGGTGCCAGCAGGCAGCGGTGGCCCTCGATCGTGGGTACACTCGTCCACCACCGCTCAACCTCCGTGCGCGCCGAGGTCACCAAGATGTTCTGGGAAATAGCCGGCGCGCACAGAATATGTCCCGAGGTGCACTAGCGCGTCCCGGAGTTTGCAGCTCTAGCGGGGGGTGACTGGGTCCACCGCATACCCCGGGCCCTGGCCGCCCTGGGAGTGGGGCTGTACAACCCCATCGCGTGCCCGGAGGCGGCCCACGTCCAACTACAGTCCCCACCGGGCAACATTCTCACGCTGCGCACCGTCAAGCTACGACACCGCGACACGTGCTGCCTGACTGTGCCGCGCACAACGCCGTGGCATGGGCAGCACAGGCCACGACACCCCTTCCTCGACAACGACGACCCGTGGCCGACGGCGGTGCGGGAATGCCTCAACCAATGCGCCGATGAACACCTCCACCAGCAACCACCCTGGGTGGCGCGACGCCCCCGTCCACCTCTTCCACACCATCGGCACACGGGACCCCCGCCTGAGACTCATCCACGCCAGGAGGGCTAAGCAGGAAGCCCACACCGGCCGACGGGTGACCCCGGACAGCCTGCACCGCCACGTCGGGGGCTACCGCCGCCGGGGCGGCCTATCCCCCCCCACGCGGGGGGCGGCGTACCACCCGCCGGCAGCCCTCGTGTACATCCTCCATGACGTACTCGCGGAAAGCGAGCACCGAGAGCCTAACGCGGATGTGGCGTTGCCCGAGCCCCTGCGCCCTCGGCCCCACACGCCGACGCCGCTCTGGTTGGTGACCACGGACGACCAATGCACCCGAGCGGCGGGGCAAGCGCAGCTCCAGGCCGAGTGGGTAATAGTGCAGGTGGGGGCAGGCAAGCCCAAGCTCCGTGGACTCCCCCGTGGCACCGCCCTGCTGGTAGCTACTGGGGTGCCGCACGGCCCACACATGGCAGTGCACGCGCTGGAGGACCAGCCGGAGGACAAGGGACACCTGGTGGTGCACCACCGCGGAGGCCCGGCGTGGCTTAAAGAACACGTGACTGCACTTCGGTCCTGGGCAAGCACGATCGCCGGATCGGAAATCCGGCTGCACGACAACCCGGCGAGCAGCCCCGGCGACACCAGGGCGCTGAGCATGGACCAACTGACCCCCAGCCACCCCGACGTCCGGTGGCACTGCGCCGACCTCAACGCGGGGTGGCTCAGCCCTGGCGGGTACCACTGGATCCTGGAGGCCTGGGGCAACACCTCTTCCGACGCGTCAGGGGGCGGACCCTGCAAACACGCCACCAGCGTCGCTCTCGCCGCCAACCTCACCTGCACGTGGGCGGTGGCCATCTTGGGCACGGTGCCCGACGGGGAGGGGGTGGCCGCCTCCCTCCCGCTACAATACGGCGCCCACCGACCATGGATCCACACGGTGGACGCCAAAGTCATCCTCCACTTCCTGCGACACGCAGATCGCGAGCGGACCACGGGGGTCCCCGCGGGCGCGGCGATGATGGTCAACCAGATGCCCCTACGATGGCTCCGAGACGGCCTGTGCGCGCGTGAACGACACGCCAGGCACCCGTTCTGGTACGTCCGAGCCACCTCGCACCACAGTGACGCCCTACTGCAAAAGGCAGACTGGGCGGCGTCCCAGGACACCGTCCTGCAGAACACGCCTCCGGACCCTTGCCACGCCCAACTCATTGTCGCCGGCGGTGACGGCCACCCCGATCTACGGCCCCCCAGGATGCGGGCGCTCGGCGAGTTCGCGCAGCGGGCGCAGACGAACCATGCGCTGACGCACCGAGGACAAACACCTTTGGGCGCGGCCCACGCCACAGCCTATGTCCACGCCCGGGACCTCACCGCGACAGCCACCAACCGCCAGGCGCTGCGGGCCAGAGACGGCCACACGCCGGTGCAGCGCAGGCTCCGCGTCTGTAAGGAGCGGCTCTCCGGCGTCGCCATCCTCCCACAACCGTGCCTCCTATGCGGCGGCCCGGAGGAGACCCCGGTGCACATGCACGTGGGGTGCGCCCACTCATGGCTCCTCTGGCCCCACTACCGCCAGGCGGTACACGAGGCGGCCCGCCACCTCCCACCCGGGGACAAAGCCCTGTGGGTGGCCTCGTGGCGCTCCGCAGGCGCCACATGGACAGAAGGCTTCTGCTCCGGACTGGTGCCCGAGTACGCGGAGGCGCAGCTCTGCGCCGTAGCCCGCTACGACCCGCAAGGAGGGACCTCTGTGGATGATTTCCTCCACCACATGCTCCGGCTCGGGGACTTCGCATGGGAGCTTCGCAACCACCGGCTGGAGCACCTCTTCCGCGAGCCCCTAAGCGTGGCGGCCCGGGCGCACCGATGGCTCACCGCGGCAGAGGGCGACCACCCCCCCCCCCTCGCCCACGCCCTCACAAGGACTTTGTAGCCTCCCTCCATGTCGTGAATGGCACTCTGGAGTGCCCGACACAACAGGGCCCCCACCCGTACCAGGACCTGCCGGGGGGGTTCTCGAAGCACCTACAAGACACCCTCTTCCCACTGTGGATCATCGGGCGCGGCTCCATGACCGCGTGGGAGGCACGCATAGTAGGTGAGGAGTGGACGCGCGAGTGGAGCCAGTGGTGCGCCGCCACGCGCGCCCCGGAGACCCCTGCGCAACGATACGCCGCCATCCCGCTCGAGGGATGGGGGCTGGACACCCGGCCGAGACCCACCGTGATCCGCGGGGTGGGACCTGACCACTTGTGGGACGCGGCAACGGGGGAATGGCTGCAAGCGGCCCCGGGGCCGCAAACAGGATGGACTGGGGACTGGCATCGTCCTTCACGCCGCCAACGTACTCCGGGCCACGGAGATACGCAAATGAGGACACACCACGGCCACCGTCTGATGGCACCCCCCAGAGGACGGGGCCGCCCAGCTCGCCGTGGGGCACTTCAAAGCTGGGGGGCCGGTATACGACGACGCCCTGTCCCGGCTGGGCGACACCCAGGGGCCCTTGCTCCTCATGCTCCCCACCGACATTGCAGCCGCGCTGCGCGAGGAGCTGAACGGCTGCGAAGGGCTGCGAGTGGGATGGGAGGCAGTCGCGGACGGCACCATACTGGCCCTCCTCCACCCGGCGCCACGTGTACATGGCAACCCCATCCCAGTAGCACCGCCGCCTGGCGTGGGACGACCTCATTGCCGCCTTCCACAAACACGGGATTCTCCCCGACGACACGTGGCGGGAGATCCGGCGGAAGACGCTCGGCAGGGACTACCGGCGCCGCGTTCGCGCCCGCCTGCTGGAGATCTGGGACCCCCTCCAACAGAGGTGGGACGACCTCTGGCTCCGCGATCTTCACCCTTGATCGCCGCCCTCCCACCTCCCACACACCTGCCAGCTCTGTGGGGAATGTGACACGGTGTCCTCCGCAGCGTCGACAGGCGCCAACAGGTGCGCGCGGTGCGCCCAGGTGGCCGCGTGCCCCTGGCACGAACCTCCCGCAGGCCCGCGCAGGCGCACAGAGGAGGAGGCCCTGCACCGGCGCATCGAGGGGGCACACACCCCCTCACACGAACGTGCGGGCCGCGCGGGCGCTGCCCTTCTGTGGATCCACGTGCACCTGCGGGACCCCACATCCGTTGCGCACTTGTCGCACGTGTTCGCGCCCTGACCCCCACCCGCCGCCGCCCCTTGCAGAGCCTGCAGTACCATGCCACGCCGACGGGGGGATGGGCCGGGACACGCCAGGGCCCGCCGCAAAGCGCAGGAGGCGACCGTCCGGGGCCTAGTGGCAGGCGCGGTGGCAGAGGCGCACGAGGCGCACGCTGCCGCACGGCGTGACCTGACGGGCAGTGCGAGGGCTTTCCTCAACGAGACCGCCCTCCCGGCCGTCCGCGCCCTGAACGGAGCAGGGGCCCCTACGCTGCTCTTCGTGATGCACCAGATCGTGAACGCCATCCAGCCAGGGCTCATCAGCCCGGAGGCGGCCCTGTACGGGCACTAGATTGAGTGGCACGAGTCCAACCAGTCGGGCCGGCCCCTGTACATGGGGGACACCCTGCGGCTAACGGGAGCGGGGTCTGCCATGTCCCTCCGCAGCAGCGCCCCAGCCCTGCTGCACGCTCGCAGGACGCGCTACCCCGGGGACACGGCCTCGTACCTGAACCAGGCGCCTGCCACATACCCGGGGGGGGTGTCCGAGCTGGATGCGGCGCTCCACCTTGTACACCCACCAGACAAGGACCTGGAGGTGGGCGAAATCACGGTGTTCGTGGAAGGCGCGGACGAGGCGCCCGTCCGCCCCTGGCCGACCAACCCGGTGTACGACGGCACCAGGCCGACCCCCCCGTACGCCATCGTATGCGACGCGTTCACCAGGGAGCCCACCTGGTGCCCGGCCCTCCCGCCGGCGACGCACGCGCCCCGCAGCTGGGCCAACCCAGACCTGTCCCCCCCCCTCTCCAGAACCAGGGGTGCCCACCACAGCGGGCAGGTCCTCTGGCAAGAGTGCCCTGGCACCCCCCTGCTCCTCCTCGTCGTCGCGACCCGCGGGGACCCGGAGAGGGTCCTGGGGATCACCCCCACCCACCTCTATGGGGCTGCACCAGTACCCTGCCTCCCCCCTCCCGGCGCCCGCGGCGCGGGACGGGGTACACACCTTCCTGCGAACACAGGAGGTCACCGCCGTTACGGGGGTCAACCTAGTGCGGCTCCCCTCGGCACCACCGGACGACCCCCGGGGGCCGAGGGCCCTGAGCCCCGCCCTAGACTGGGAGCTGTGGCGCGACGTGTGGGCCGCATGGCTCCCCCGCCTCCCCTCGCTATGCCGATGGATGGCCGCCAGCCCCCGCCCGTACGGGGCTGACGCCACAGCAGGCCCCCAACCCCCTCCCCTCCTCCCCCCCGCAGCGCACCGCACGGCACTGCCCACGGCCCACTGCCCCCGGGAGGTAGTGGGAAGGGCGCACCTGCAAGCACGCATGCCTACCAGGATAACAGTGATGGCAGACTCTGATGGCTCCCCCCAGCGGGACGACCGCCACCACCGCCGGTCCTGCTGCCGCTCCCCCGCCTCCCTGGAGTGGACGGGTGAGACCCGAGCGGAGCGCGAGGAGCGGAGGCTGGCGGAGGCGACAGTGCTGGTCAGGCCGCCGGCTGGGCAGCCCCGGGCGGCCTCTGCCGACACCGGGCCGTCAACCGAGGAGCCTGAGCCAGCCGGGGTGACTGCCCCCGCCGCCCAAGCAGCAAACCCTGCCGCCCCGCCCCGGGAGGGGGCCCCAGACGCGCGGGAAGCGGAGACCGCAGCCCAAGCAAGCCTCGGGACGGCCCTGACCGCGGCCCCCGGCACGCCGCCGACATGGGGGGTAGCCCCGGCGCAGGAACCGGGCGCATTGCCGAGGGCTGCCGCAGCCGCAGAAGGGAGGCGGGGGGGCGCGCGAATGGTTGCGACCGCGGCCCCGGCGAGCCGCGCCACAGCCTCGGCCGGCCACGCCGCGGCCCCCAGCACGCCACGAAATTGGGGGAAGGACCACGCACGGGCCACGGGCGCCTTGCCGGCGGCCGCCGCAGCAGCAGCAGTGGGCAGGGAGGGCGCGAAGTACCGCGCCCACGCCAACCCCGCCCACGCCCACACCAGCCCCCCCAAGCCGTTCCCCCCCAAGCCCTTCCCCCCGGGGCGGACGCGGCACGTCCGCCCCCCGGCGCCCGAGCGCTCGCCGCCGGCGTCACGCTGCCGCAGCTGCAAAGGCAGCGGGACGCCCGGCGTGTGATCCAGGAAGGAGGGGACAGCGCGCAGGCAGAGCTGCGTGCCAGCCTCGGGTGCGCGGAGCGGGGGACAGGAGGCGACAGGGGAAGTGCCCAGGAGCACGCGCAAGGAGCGGGCCAGGGCACGCGCGGCAGGGAGCAGGGGCGCAGCAGCTGAGGGGGACAGAGCGCGGGCAGCGGACGGCGCGACTCAGGGCAGGGGGCCGGGAAGGAGCCAGGGCACAAAAAGGCGCGCAGGGGCGCGGGCAGGGCGCCCAGGTGCAGGTAGCAGAGCGAGAGACAGTGGGAGAGCGGGCAGGCCAGGGCCTGGGTAACAGGGGGCGGGACCCACGGCACGGGCAGGGGGCCGGAAGGGGGCCCAAGGGCAAGGGCAGGGGCGCCAGAGGGCCCCAAGGGACAGGCAGGACGGGGCATGGGTGCCCAGGGGGGAGGGCGGGTCAAACAGAGGGGGGGGGGGGCGGGGCGCCCCCGCAGCCGGACGTGCAGCCAGTGAGGTGCATCCCCCCCGGCATCCAACAGATGCCGGCGCTGCACACCAACCACCACCACCACCACCACCACCACCTCTACAACATCGACCCCGACGCTGGCGACGTCATCCCCCCTCAACCCCCAGCGAGGGCCCTCACGAGGGTCCGACTCTAGGTAGAGGGGGGCGGGGGAAGAGTGCATCCCCCCAGCCAACGGCTGGCCGCCGGGGCCGGGACCGCCAGGCCGCCCCCCCTCGGCCGTCAGGGGGCGGCGCCAGGGGACCAGAGGCCCCCCCCCACCCCCCCCCTCCCCCTCAGGCTCAAGAGCGGACGGAGGCAGACCGAAGAAACGGCGGCCCCGCACCCCCCCCGAAGAGGCCGCTGCACCTGGGGTGAGGGGGCACCACGGCCGAGGCAAGCGCCCGCACGCCCTGCCCGCTGCCGGCCGACGGCAGACCGGCGTCGCCCAGGACGGCGCAGACAGAGCGGCCCCTTCAGAGGCCGGCCCGGGGAAGACGGGGGCGCGAACCAGGGCGGGGGGGTTCCCCCCCCCTCCCCCCCCTCCCCCGCCGCACTGACCCATTGGCGGCCGACCGGACCGCGCCCGACGCCCGCGGCCGCCCGGCAACCCCCACGGCACGAGTATACCCCGGGAGGGCACGCCGGAGACAACAGATGGCAGGTCGACGCCCGACGGGGCGGAAGGGCGGGAAGGCGGCCCCCTCGCCCCCCTCCCCTGCTCCCTCCCGCCCAGCTTGAGGGCCACAGGAGAGACCCTCCGCCCCGCCCGAGCCGAGGGGACGCCCCCCCTCACCCAGAAGGGACCGCGACGCGGGGGGGGGGGGGATGCGGCTAAGCCTGCACACCGCTCGCCCCAGCGGCCCCAGCCGCCTGCTCCCGCGGGGGTCGTGGCCGACCGGCGAGCCCACACCAGCGCGCCGGAGCAGCACGCGGACCAAGCCTGGGGGGGGCGCACGCCGGCGCACCAGAACAGTATGGAGGCCGCGCCCCCCATGACCCTCCCATGACCACAGCCCACTCAGGGAGGGCAGAGGCGGGGTTCAGGTCTGCAGGGGCTCCCGCGGGAGCGGTCCACGGGCCGCCCCTCATCCCCCCCCATCCCGGGGCGGCGCCCCGACCTCGACCGCACGCGCACGCCGGGGGGGAGAGCGGTGACGACAAGAGGGGGGCCAGGGGGGGGAACTGCGGGCCACCACCCAGAGGGGGAGCAGGGAGGTCGCGGCGCGACCCCCCCCTACCCCCCCCCGCGGGCCCGCAAGCCGCGGGTGCCCCGGCCCCTACCCCCCGAGGCAGGGGGGATGGTCCCCCCCCCCCTGCCCGAGAGAGGAGCCGGAGCGCGGCCCATCACCCCGCCTCAGCCGCCGGCTCCCACAGGAACCGCGGGGAAATAGGGAGCCCGCGCCAACGCGCCAGGACGCCGCACAGATCGCGCCCAGTGAAGGCGGGCAAGCACGAACCAGACTGGTACGGGGGGCCACGCCCCCAATGGAAAGAACGACGCCAGTGACACCCGCTTTGTTGCCTGCTCAGGGAAGGCAGAGGGACAGAACGAGGCAGAACCCGCCCTACAGGCCCCCCCTGGCTGCACAAACGGGGGGCACGGGGCATGGGCTGCCCCCCCCCCCCCAGCCTGCCCCCGGCACACGAACGCGACAGACCCGCCCCGGGGGGGCGCACAGCCGCAAGCCAGGTAGGGGGACGGCCCCCCACCACCCCCACGGCACGCAGCCCCCACAGGGCGTGCAGGCCGAGGGGACAGTGTAGGGCCCCCACACCCAAACACATGGGTAGCGGACCCCAACAGCCAGCCCAGTGGGCGGGCAGTTGGGGGAGGGGGAGCGCCTGACCCGAGATGCCTCTCGCAACAGTGGAAGGCACCCCCCCCGGGGACGCCCTTCCGCCACCCCCACAACCCCAAGCCAAGTAGGGGGGAACCGGGACCGGACCGCCCCCCCCCAAGCACGCCAGACGGACCAAGGGACCGGGGCAGGACACGCGGAGGGGCACGGACCAAGTGCAACGGCCCCACCAGCGCCCAGTGCCGGGACCGCGCGAGGTGCGCACGCCACACCACCCAGGGGGGGGGGGAGCTGACGCCGCGGGAGCGCGAGCGCACACACACGCAAAGGGCACGCAGGGACTACCAGAAGGGCAACTGGACCGAGCTCGCAGAACGCACAGACCGCGTGGAATGGCGTACCAGCAAGCGAGGGTAAGGGACACCCGGACTAGATGGCCCGCCACACGCAGCGCGGGACACGCGGGGCGGGAAGGGGAAGACGGGAGGGACACAACACCAGGTACCGGCCAGAACCCCCTGAACCGGCCGCGAGCGCCGCGCACACATAGACGGGGCACTGCACCCGCCAAGGCAGTAGTGGCGCACTGCGCCACGTCCCAACCCCTAGGCTAGGCAGCCTCCGCGCCAGCCCAGGGGCGTCCCACGACAAGCCAGTAGCACGGGCCCGGCGGCACCGGCGCCCTGGGCGACCACGCATTAGGGGGGCGACGCGGTGGGTAAGGGCCCGCAGCCACAGCTGCGAATCGATGCACTGACCGGGGAGTGGCAAAACGGGGAAGCCGGGGAGGGACGGGGCTCCGAGCCCTGTGAACCCGGGGGACTCCGCTACCAGGCGGGAGGTGCGTCTTGGAGGGCCCCCCACTAGGACCCGGTGGGGAGGATATCACCTGGCCCCACCAGGTGGCCCCCCGGGGCCGAAAGGCGTCTAGTACCCGCAAAATCAAACCTCAAACGTTAAACCTAATACCCAGGAGGATCATATCCTCCTCCTACAAGAGTTTTTCACTGTCTGTCAGGAAAACCATCTCCTCATCCAACTCGAGAAATGTGAGTTCATGCGTGAGGAGATGGAGTATCTAGGTTTTGATGTTTGGTTTGGCCTGTGGAAACCAGCTGCATCTAAGATGCAACCCCTGTAAGACATGCAGATACGTGACAACCCTAAGAAGGGTCCGCACGACGTGCCAAGTTTCATTGGCGCCTGCAATTTTTACCGGCGGTGTATCCACAATTCGTATTCATCAGCCCCTCTGACTGATCATATAAGAAAGACCAATCCTTCGCAATGGACCGATAAGGAAGCGGCCTGTTTCCAGGAGTTGAAGAAAAACATTTCCTCCACCAACTCCGTGGGGGTACCCCGCCCTAAGGGCGAGATAATACTTGTCACAGATGCCTGTGGTGTAGGGGGTGGTGGTACCCTATACCAGTGGCAGGAGCTTTACCCCTGCCGAGTTGTCTCACTGCCAGTTTCAAACTTCAGGTCTGAACCGCGATGGGACTCTAAAGCATGACTAGCCCGCCAATGAATGGCGTCTGGTACCTCTTGGTCACTGGAACTGGAAGTGGAATCAAGCACGACCGAACTACAGTACCTACGACCCGGAAATTCTGGCTGGGATGCTCGTGCTTTCTTCCCCGTCCTGTCTACTTGGTACTAACCCTATTGTCTGGCTGTGACCAAGAGCCAGTGAAAACGTTTCAGAAGGGTCCTCCTCCTGAATAAAGCAAAACTAAAACTATGGTGCACCTACCGCAGTCAGTTCAGGCTGACTGTCCACCATATCCAGGGTATCAAGAACGAGATGGCTGACTATATGTCTCGCAACAACTTCGACGCCCTCCTAGGTGAGAGTCCGGAGGCGTCGGCCAAAGAGGCGTTTCAGCGCAGGGACGTTGAGGTGGACTTATCCATGCGCACTGGAGGTGTACTGGAGAGCTGGACTCTGAGAGACTACCATGCTGAGTACAAATGCGTACTCAACTCCCTGAGTGATGGCCCAGAGGCACGCCTGATAGACGGCGACCGTTGGTATAAGGATAACAGATATCTGTACTATGAGGATCGTATAGTCGTGCCTGAGGTTCGACTTGATGGTTGCCTACAGTGGGCCCATCTCAACTGAGGGCACACAGGGTGGAACGAATCTGTTGACTTTTTCAGGGAGCGTTTCTACTCCCCACTAACCTGTGCTGATCGACATGCTCGTATGCAGTCCGTAGTGGACTCCTGTGGTTGTCACGCCAGCAAGCAGAGCAACTCACGTGACCGGGGACTGGTCTCCAGTCTGCCTATCCCCTATTGTGCTAATTCCCCGTTGTACGTGGATGTCATCCACGGTCTGCCTAAGTTTGGTGGTTATGACAGCTGTTTGGTTGTCACCTGTGGCCTAACCCGTTTCACTCGTGCGTTCCCCTGCAACAAGAAGATCACAGGGGAACAGACTGTGAAAAGTTTGTTTGAACAATGGCTTGAACACTATGGGGCACCTAAGGAGGTGCACTCCGACAAGGATGTACGTATCCGGCGCGATACTGGATGGTACAAGCGAGTATTGGACGCTCTGAACGTCCATTCGACCACAGGTGTGGGCTACACTCACACTTCTAACCCTCTGTGCGGGAGACAGAACCGTGTGTTGGAGCAGAACCTGAGGAATCTGATGAGACAGGAGCGTACCAAAGATTGGGTGCGTCTGTTACCCTGGGCTGTCCTAACTATGAACTCTCTGGAGAGTTCCTCAACTGGCTATATCCCCACAAACTGTTCCATGGGGGGCGTCCGTCGTGGTTCTTTGCAACCCCTTTTCCTGAGGACTACGCGAGCCCTGTACATAGGCCGGACCTGGCTAACCTAGCTAGGGCTAACCTGAATCACGTTCGAGAACGTGAGTTGACTAGGCGTAACCGCACGAGACGTCCTGCCACCTTCAAGGTAGGGGACTTTGTGCTGGTACACCATTCTCGATTGCCCACTTGGCCCCGCAGTTGTCTGCAGGACCCCTACTTTAGGCCCTATCGTATTATACAAATAGATGGATCCAGGATCCATGTGAGGTGCAGCCCCCGCCTAGGTGGGGAGTTGCTGTGTGCACCTAGGCAGCTGAGACATTGCCACTCGTCTGACGAACTTTTGTGGGACGAGTGGCGTCTGTCTGATAGAGAGGTCGAGCGCCTCAACCTAGAGAAGGCTGCCAACCCTGAGAAGGCAGAAGAACTCGAAGAGATGACTGCCGATGGGATGGCAGTCGATGGCTACTACGTGGTTGCAGGTGTTGCACGCCACGAGTAGAAACAGGGCCCGAAGTTCCTTACCCTGTGGGACGGCTATGGGCTATCTGAGGCCACCTAAGAACCCATGTCTGCCTCTATACTGCCAGATGAGAGTATCAACCCCATCTGTCGCTCCTACCTTGCTGAGAACAACGAGGGACAGCTCCTAACCCGTGCTGAGAATCTGTCCCAGCGGAAGAAGAAAAACTAATCTTCTTGTGCCTTACTATTTACTGTCTTCTAACCTCCCAGCCGTGCCGAGCACTCTTGTGCAGACATGTCTGCGTAGGTGTGTGAGAGCAGTTGTCACAGTTGCCCCGCATTGCATCGCAGGACAGGGCCAGTAGCACCACGTGACAACCACTCCCTGGCCGAAGGCCATCTGTTTTGCCTAGACCACTGCTTTCAGAGCGCTGCACCAGCCCTGGCTGTGCTATGCAGTCCCATCCCTATGGTTACCAGCGTGTGCCAGGTGGCCGCTTATCAGGTTTGCAGCCACCAAGCGAGTGTGTGCCTTGTTGACCATGTGTTGCATGGAACCTGCCCTGATGCAATGACCTTTGGGAGCCAACGGAGAGCGGTGGCTTTCTACTCCAGGGGGGAATGACGAGCAAAGTGTTATGAAGCAAGGTGTGACGACCCTCCTTGGGGACAAGCGTGCCCACAGTTAGGACCCATGGGGTTTTACCCTTCCTTACCGGGTTATCATACCCCTAAGTGTGCTACGTATGTCTGTATGTGTCTCACTTCACTCCCCAGCGTGCCTCCCGGAGACGGGGCTTCGCTGACGTCGGACCGAAGGTCCTAATCAGGTACTATTACCACTCCTATGGCGCCCAATTTTTGTACTGGCGCCTATCCTTGGGGGAGACGGCAAAAGCCCTACCTACTAGAGGGGAGGGGCGGGGAGTTTGCTAAGGGCATACAAAACGCCTGTTTTTGCTGAGGGCCAAGAAACTAACACACTGCCCTGCCAACGAGGAAAAGCACGCGGGACAGGAGACACAACTACACTACACACAAAGTAAGAAAAAGTCACTGCCTTGTCTTTAACCGAGGGCTTAATCCAGGTCAAGCCCCCTCTAAAACCCTTTCGTTGATGCTAGGAGTAACTTAAGTACTCTTGTCACTCTTTTGAAGCTTTTAGTACACTTTCTGAAAGTAACTAGGGTTATAACCCTAGCCCCCCATGAAGTTCACCCCTACCACTCAACTGAGCGGAGGTATCTTCCTTCATGGAGGATATACCGAAAGAAAATAGGCATTTCATGCTTTAGGCCTTGGAGGTTAAGTCTAGTGGTCTCCCACCCCAAGACCCCTATACTCAATTGTTACTACCACTTAATGTGGTTCTATTGTTTAACTGTTTCTGAATTCAGTTGCTTGGCCAAGTCATATTCTGTGTCTGGCCTGACACCTATGCCCCTGATTCCTAACCAGCACCATTTCACCCAAAAGAGTGCACATGAAGTGCTCGATGCTATCTTGGAGGCTAGAGTCAGACCAGTTTTCATATACAATCTTTTGTATTCTCCATTTGTGATTGAATCTTTGTGTTTATACCTGCTTTGTCTATCTGCAGCCCTCCTGTGTTACACTGGATTTCAAACTATTCATTGATTCGATCCACATCCTCTTCTTGCTCTACTTGCTCCTTTGGTTTTGGAATTTCACCATCAAACATCTGCAGCATTTCATCAAATTTTTTAGGGCACTAATCAAGGACATCTTTCTGGTAGCAGAGGCAAACCCCGAGAACCTTTCGAACCGACTCTGAGCAGGAGCACGAAAAAAAACAAACTGAAAAGCACATTGAACATGTCCTTTCAACTGTCCTACCGAACCTGGCCGATCAGAAGTGTACAAGTGCAACATGGCAGTGTAGCCCACCCAAAGAGTGAACCGCCACTCAGAGCAGCATCTGGGTCTCAGGAAGATCCAGAGGACAGAAGGGCAGAACTAAATCCGCTCAGAACAATCCCATTAACCATCGAAACCTTAGCAGCCCATGGTGAAGACAGCCTGCAAAGGCTCCGCAGGCGTGTCGAAGCTTCCATCGCCCGGTCGGCTTGTCCGGCCTCGTCTTCTACCGTACTTGGAGTTGGTCCTGAAGAACAAGAGGACCTACGAAGGAGGATGGACGAGTTCATGCTCCACGAAGAGTACCACAAGTTTACCGTAGGAGAAGATGGAGAAATACCTCTTGATGCTCTCGGGTCGCCGCCCCAAACTGAGATGGGCTCCTTCCTCTATTCTGGGCCATCTACAGACATGGCGGACACAGTATCACTACCGAGACGACCGAGAGTACAGACCTGCCGATAATGGATCCTCTTCGCCCAGAGCCCACCCATGGGGCTCTGGATCGTACGGCCGAACCTTTGGCCAAACTTCTATCCGGATCAGAAGACCTGGATGTGACAGCTCTGTCAGAGGCTGTCAAGGCTAAATTGGGTATCACTGAACCCTTACCGAAGCCAGCGCCACTCTCACCTTCACAGCGACTGAGCACGTTGGCTGAACATTTCAAAAGATCAAGGATGTCCAGGTTGCTACCCAAGGTCACTTGCCCCAGCCCTTTCCATCCTCGCGCCAGGACAGTCCCTATTGCTGGACTACAGAACGTGCTGGTGACGGAGACTGAGACAAGAGGGCTGTCAGCCCTGGCACCTCTTGCCGGCATATCTCGTTCTCCTTCTGGCCTAACCCCGGGGGATGGGAAGATGGGCAGACCTATTGCCCAGGCGAACATTCAGCTAGAACTGCCGGAGTTCGACCCGAAAAATCTGCCCGAATGGGCAAAAGAATTTGCTGAGTTTCTTTTGCTCACTGGCCAATCCGATGTGGATGTGGCCACCAAATGCACCTTGCTGAAACGCTCCTGCAAACGAAATTTTTGCAAAAACAGGTGAAACAGATTGAGAAAACCTGTTCAACCTGGGTAGATGTACTCCAAAGATTAGAGAAAACATTCCCAGTCTATGAGACTGACCTCAGTGTGCGCAAACAGATAGAGGAGCTACCTATGCTCCCTGAGTTTCTTTCCGCTGCGCGAGTCTCTGAATACGTGTGCAACCTGGAGTATCTGTTTTCACGGATGAACGCGGGCTCCTACGGAGCCATTGAGCCCCACCTGTGGCTCATGAGTAAGATCCCCCAACGTACGTGGGATGACTGCCCCGCTACCTCTGAGGAGAAAAACGGGACCCACTCGTACGACGAACTGGTGGACCTGCTGATTGAGCTAGCTCTTGAGAGGGAGAATGACTCCCACATGGAGAAATTCCTCAAGAAGCACTTGGGACGAGGTGGTACCCCTACCCCCGTACGTGGTGAAGGGAAAGGGCCTAAAAATGCCACTAACACCAAACAGGGAGGTGGTGAAGGGAGGGGTAACCTACGTGCAATGAATGAGGTGAAACCTGATGCAGGTACACCCCCTCTGTTCTACTGCAAACCTGTCAATGACAAGGGGGGGCCTTGTCATGTCCCTGACTGCGATCACCGCAGTAGCTGTATGCTGCGGATGAAACAACAGCAGCATACCGAGGATGGGAAACCTGTGACCCATCAGGATCATTTCAGGTGTACCATCACCTGTGGCTATTGTGGCAAACGTCGTCACTACGAGGACGAATGTCACATAAAGAAACGCGAGAGCGATAAACTCAAGCGACAGGTGGCTGAACGCCAGAAAACCCAAACACCCACCAGAAATTCCCCGAATGGGGATAAGGGTGGTAAAGGAGGTGGCAAGGGGGATGGCAAAGGTGGACCCCCTAACCCCCAGAGACGCTCATCAGCGCCCGCTGCTACTCCCCCTCCTGCCGCAGGTGACCCCAAGAAGCGCCCACACGGGGACAACGCTTGCCCTGAGGGGAATAACTCCAAGAAGAGCCGACTGGTCTGGATGGCCAAGTCCCTCATGGCTGCAGAAATGGATGTCAAGTTCCCTGATGAGGAGTAGGGGGGCGGCTCCGAAGAGGAGGACTTGGTTTTCTGGATCCTCGTGAAAATTGGAGATCAAGTTTCTCGAGCGTTTCTTGACACCAGTGCAACACTTTCGATAGTGGCCCGGCGCCTGCTAAGGACTTTCAAGAAAACTAAGACCGTGGCCATAAGAGTAGGGGATGGGCATACCATCCATTCCCAGGGGGGAGTCGATGTGACTATATGCTTGGGCGACGAAACTGTGACCCAACACTGCAGAGTGCTGGACACCGACGCCTTTGACATCGTCATTGGTACCACCCTCCTACGAAGAAACCCCCAGGTAAAAATGCTGTCTCTCCAGCACCCCTATTCTTTGCACTGCGACTTTGGCAGTGGGCTTCTCTCCGTACTTTTGGAGCTGTCAGGATAAAAAGAGTCTGGGCTGCGCTACACATCCAAGACTAACTATCGGACTGAAAACTACCAATTGGTCCGTCACGTTCTTGAAAATGGACTGGCGGCCCTTCAGGTAAACCTGGATGAGATCCAGGTGGAATATTTGCGAGCCGACAACAGCACAGCATGCAGTTGTACTGCTCGAAACAACTGAACAATGCTTTCCGTTTCTTCTGGAAAGCAAATGGGCCTAGTGTATGCTTACCCTCCCTTCTCACTGCTCGCGAACGTTCTAACCAAAATCGCTTCTGAGGGAGGAAGGGTTGTCATGTGCACCCCTGACTGGGGCTGCAGTGGTGAACATGCTTACTGGCGCCGTATGCTAGATCGACTGACCGTGGGAAGAGTGCAACTCCCCGACGGTCCCATCTATGTGCCTGAGGACTCAGACACAGCTATGCAGGCCCCTGAGTGGGCCAGTTTCTTATCAATCGTTGATGGATCTCTCAATCCCGTACCCCTGTGTGACCTAGACCAGGTGCTACTGAAAGAGGTCATGGCCGAGAATCGTGGCCTGACCCTTTCTGATCTCAAAAACCGATCTCCTGAGCACCTATGTGCCACACTTACAGGGTATGAATCTCCCGATGGCTATCTGGAACCCGCAGCTGTTAAGGGGGATGCTGATGACCAACTGTCTGGGATCGCCAGCACTATCCCTCCTGTTGATCCCAGCTGTGTTGACCTGAAACACAGTGCCTTCCTGGCCCAGCTGTTGCTGCAGGAGGTAGATCTAGAGTCGACCTCAGAACCCGCTCCCACTGTTGGGAGGGCAGTGCTACACATGCAGCCTATGCAAACAGGTGAACCCGTGGCCCGGAGTCCTTATGCTCTGGCGCGTTCTGCTTCTAATAACATGCCACTGTCTGAGCATGACACTCAGGAACTCCGGCGGCTGTTGTACCTGAAGGCTGAAGGTATTGAGCGCCAAGAGCGGCTGCAATACCTCAGACAGACCATGAAATCCTCCATCTTGTCTGAGGAGGACGATGATTCCTATACGCTGCCTGATCCTGAGATACCGCTAGTGTATTCTCTGCAATATGGGCAGCAATGTCCCCCTGAGTGGGACAATGGTTCTGTGCCTGCCGAAACTGCTGATCGGCAGAAGAAGAAAGAACATGGAAAGAGCAACCTCCATGCTGAGTAGGATTTCCTGCAGAAACTCGAGAGTCTTCACCTTGACCCCCGACTGAAGAAACTGCTGATAACCTATGAGGAAGTGTTCGGCGCTTTGCCGCCCCCCCTCTCTTGTAAAAAACTGGTCCAGATGGACCTGAAACTGAAACCTGAATTTGAAAAGACGCGAGTGAGGCGTCGTTCCTATCCCGCTCCACAGGAACAGGTTGAAAAAATCGAGCGCCAGATCCAGGAATGTATTGATGCTGGCCTCGTTGAAGAATATAAGAAGGGGGACTACCCCCATCACTGCATTCCCTGTTTCCTGGTTGCCAAACCAGGGTCAACTGCCCTACGACTGGTTGTTGACAATGGTGAGGTCAACAAGAAACGCCAGAACCACTCAGGGAGTATTCCTAACATGGAAAATACCCTGGAGCGTATTGCCAAATGCAGGTACAAGGCCAAAATCGACAAACACTCTGGTTTCTGGCAGGTGGACCTAACCGCCTCAGCTCAGGAGCTGCTCGCTTTTATAACCCCTAAGGGTGGTGTCTTCAAGTGGAAGGTCATGCCTTTTGGGGTGGCTAATGCCCCAGCGCTCTTTCAGGAGCTAATGAACAAAATTTTGTACAAACTGAGGCACAGGCCCCTAGTACAGGAGTTGATTTCTCGGGGTGCAGAAATGGAGGCCGAAATCGACGACGTGAGTTTGGGTACTAATACCCAAGAGGACCATGTCCTTCCCCTCCGTGAATTTTTCATTGTTTGTCAAGAAAACCATCTTCGAATCAAACTCAAAAAATGTGAGTTTATGAAAGAGGAGATGGACCATTTGGGTTTCGACGTAGGGTATGGCTGGTGGAAACCAGCCGCGTCTAAGATGCAGCCCCTACAGGACATGCAGATTCGCGATGACCCTAAGAAGGGTCTACGGGATGTGAGGAGTTTTGTGAGCGCCTGTAATTTCTATCGGCGTCACATCCACATTTTTACTTACTCCTCTGCCCCCCTCACTGACCTAATCAAGAAAACTACTCCCTGGAGGTGGACCCCCAGGGAGGAGGAACGTTTCCAGGAGTTGAAGAAGAAGCTTGCCTCCTCCAACTGCCTGGGAATGCCCCGCCCTAAGGGGGTAACAGTCCTGATCACTGATGCCAGTGATGTAGGGGGGGGTGGAACGATCTACCACTGGCAAGAGCTTAACCCCGCTGAACTAACCCACTGCCATTATCGTACTAGTGGACTGAACCGTGATGGCTCGTTGAAACATGACTATCCTACCAGTGAGTGGCGGCTGGTGCCACTAGGACACTGGAATTGGAAATCGAACTAAGCGTGTTCCAATTACAGCACCTATGACCAAAAACTCCTGGCCGGTATGTTGGTGCTTTCGTCACAATCCCGACTCCTGGGATCTAACCCTATTGTCTGGCCATTTGACCAGGAACCAGTGAAGTCTTTCCAGAAGGGCCAACCGCCAGAGAAAGCAAAACTAAAGCGGCGGTGGAATTACCTGAGCCAGTTCAGGTTGACAGTTCATCATCTTCCCGGTATAAAAAATGAACTGTCTGACTATATATCGCGCAATAGCTTCGATGCGCTTATAGGTGAGAGCTCTGAGGCACTCGCCAAAGAGGCTTTCCAGCGTATGAATGTTCAACTTGACCTGTCCATGCGCAGTGCTGGAATCCTGGAGGGTTGGAGTCTAACGGACTATCGGTCAGACCCTCAGCACTGGTCTCGAACCCCGTGTCATTGACGGGCACCAGTGGTATAAAAGCAATCAGTATCTCTTCTACGAGGACCGAATTGTTGTGCCTGATGCACGACTGGATGGGTGCCTACAGTGGTCCCATCTCAGTTCTGGTCACACTGGCGCTAATCGCTCAGTGGACTTCTTCCGTGAGTGTTTCTACTCTAGTCTGACCCTGACTGTAGTGAGGTCGCGTATGCAGACCATTGTGGATGCTTGTGGCTGTCATGCCAGCAAGGAGAGCGACAGTAGGGATAGGGGCCTGATTTCTAGCTTACCCATACCCTATTGTGCTCACTCTCTTCTCTACGTGGATTTCATCCACGGCCTACCACGCTTCGGCGGCTATGATAGTTGCCTAGTGGTCACCTGTGGCCTATCTCGCTTCACCCGTGTGTTCCCTTGCAATAAGAAAATCGCAGGTGAGCAGACTGTGAAAATGGTGGTCGAACAATGGTTTGAACCCTATGGAGCGCCCAAGCAGGTGCACTCTGATGAAGATGTACGCATCCGCAGTGACACTTGGTGGTATATTCGAGTGCTAAATGCCCTCAACGTGGAGGTAACCATAGGTCTAACCCTCTCTGTGGGAGACAGAACCGTGTGGTGGAGCAAAACGTAAGAATACTGATGAAACAGGAGCGCACCAAGGACTGGGTACGCCTAGTGCCCTGGGTAGTGCTGACCATGAACTCACAGCGGAGCTCTTCTATGGGTTTCACCCCTCACGAACTGTTAGATGGGGGACGACCTGCTTGGTTCTTCAAAACCCCTTTTCCTGAGGACTTCAAGAGCCCTGTGGGAGATTGGCTGGAACACAAGCAGTCTCTGGCTAACCAGGCTGGGACTAACCTGAGACACATTCCTGACTGCGAACTGAGCCGACAGAACCGCCTACGGCAACCTGCCAGCTTCAAGGTTGGTGACCTTGTTTTGGTTCACCATTCACGCCTACCCTCCTGGCCACGTAACTGCCTACCGGACCCTTATTTTGGACCCTACCGTATTATCTGGATGGATGGATCCAGGATCCATGTCAGGTGCAGTCCACGTCTAGGTGGTGAACTGCTGTGTGCACCTAAACAGTTGAGGCACTATCACTCCCCTGACGATTGGATTCGAGCGTATAGACCTAGAGAACGCTGCCAGTCCAGAGGAGGCAGACGAACTCGAAGAGATGACTGCCAATGAGATGGCAGTCGATGGTTACTACGTGGTTGCAGGTATTGCTCGCCACGAGTATAAACAGAACTGGAAATTCCTAACCCTATGGGATGGCTACGGGTTGTCTGAGGCGACCTGGGAACCTATGTCAGCCTTCATACAATCAGATGGGAGTATCAACCCCATCATCCGCTCCTATCTCATTGAGAACAACGAAGGGCAGCCATTAACCCGTGCTGAGACTTCTTCCCAGCGTAAAAGGAAAAACCAATTTCCCTGTGTCAGTCTACTGACGGTGTTCTAACATCACAGTTGCAGTGAGCACTATTGTGCAGACGTGGCTGTGTATGGGTGTAAGAGCAGTTGTCACAATTGCCTCGCATTGCATCGCAGGACAGGACCGTTAGCCCCCCGTGACAACCACTCCCTGCCCGAGGGCCATTGGTTTTTCACAGACTACCGCTTACTGAGCACTGCACTGACCCTGTCTGTGCCCTGCAGACCCATGCGTATGGTTTCCAGCGTGGACGGGGCAGCCGCTTATCAGGTTTGCAGCCACCCAGCGAGTGTATGCCTTGTTGACCATGTGTTGCATGGGGACTGCCCTGATGTAATGACCTTGGGGAGCCAACGAAGAACGGTGGCTTACTACACCAAGGGGGCATGACAAGCAAGGTGTTATGAGGCAAGGTGTACCTTCCCTCCTTAGGGACAAGCGAGCCCATAGTTAGGACCCTTGATTGGTCCAGACCCATGGGGTTCTACCCTTTCTTACAGGGTTTACCATACCCCTATGTGTGCTACATATGTCTGTGTGTGTCTCACTTCTCTCCCCAGGGTGGCTCCCGGAGACTGGGCTTCGCTGACGTCGGACCAAAGGTCCTAATCAGGTACTATTACCACTCCTATGGCGCCCAATTTCTGTGCTGGTGCCTGTCCTTGGGGGAAGACGGCAAAAGCCCTACCTACTAGAGGGGAGGGGTGGCCCGGTGTGCTGAGGGCATACAAAACGCCCATTCTTGCTAAAGGCCAAAAGCTAACGCACTCCCCTGCCAACGAGGAAAAGCACGCGGGACAGGAGACTCCACTACACTACACTCACTAGCGCCAGCACCAGCCTTGGAAGGCAGGGTGAGCACTCATCACTTGCACTCAACACCTGCCAGGCCTGCTAACCCTAACACCTACACACTCTACTGGGAGTTGATGTCAATGAAGTCTCGGCTCTTATTGACCCTCCTGTGAGAAAGCAAGAGAACACAGCGCTACTAAGCAACTGTGGCCTAACAGGGACGCCACCACGCGTTTCTCTATCAGGGCTCCGAGGGAAGGGGTGCTCAGAGTGCGTACACAGCGTGGATGGCGGTGAAGTCGGACTGCACTCACTGCAGTTATATGTTTGTGGGATCTCTGCAGCATGTTTTAGCGCTGCTCAAGGGGACTGCACCAATCGCCCTAACCTTCCCACCTGAAAAGCAAAGGCTGATGGCCTGGGTTTGCGGCTGAGGAACCAAGACTACCCTATAATACGCTGTCCTCAAACCCGAGTACAAGCAAGCAAGCTTAATGAACTCCACCCGTTCTCTTATAGAACGTGCAGTGGAGCCCCTGGGTAGCCTAAACAAGAGTTGTACCGTGCGCATTTTGCGTGGCCTACCCTTTAATGCGTCATATGCATGCACAAGTATGCACTGATCTTTCAATTCCTCACTCTTTCTCCTAATTTAACCCAACATAACCAATCACAGCTAGACTCAACCAGGAGGTGAGCTCCTCCTGGGCTTACGTACCTTACTCACCACGCATCTTGTGAATGCCGAGAAAAACGCAAGCGCAAAACAACCCTACGCGCTTAAACAAACCTACGGCGAATTATAAACCACCCTAAGCGATTAATGTACTGTGTGTCATGCATGCTACCCTTGCCTTGTTTCCTGCAGAAAGCGGAGAGAGAATGGCGCACTGCACAGCGCAAAACAAGCCTAAGCATTTTAAGCAAATCTGCTTTAGCGCTACGGCAACACAAACACGAGCAAGCACTTTCTTTTCTTATTTATGGAGAGAGAACAAGGGTGAATCGGGGTACAGGGAAAGCGCCACAGCGTGTGAATGCCTCAATTAGGAACATGCATTGCGAGCACAGGGCATATTCTAACCCTACGTGCGCGCTGCGCGCTCCATTCGCATCGCATACCTTTCTTTCCTGTTTTGACCTGTGCAGAGCAAGAGAGAGGAGCACCCGAACCCCCAACGAACACAGCGTTGACAACCCTAACGTTTTGACGAAACAACCAACACGAACGCAATGCATGCGTGTGAGCTGACACTGGCATACTTGAGAGGTGGGTTGTCCACCTGCTCTGTGGTGTGGGTTGAGTTTGAATACCTTTCCCTAAAGTATATAAACATTTTGATGCAACTGTGCAAACATTTCCTTTAGAACTTTGAAAAATACGGCTCATACTTTCTTCTTCAAAAGCCGGTAACGCTTGCGCAACCCTGTTTTCGAAGTCTGCTCCCATTGCGCTTGTCCGCAACTTTGAGTTTTGGTGTAAAAATGACGATTTCCCGCGTGATCTCGTCAATGTTTAGCGATTCGACTTCTTAAATCGCTACACCTTTCGCTAAACCACAGGATTCACTCCCTGTTGGTTACATTTTCTATTTTTTCAGCTCCTGGAGATTTGTGTCCTCCATTCAGAGTATTGCTCCGCCCTGGCCCTTGGTCAGGACGTTTACTAAAACGCTGTTCACACAGCGATGGCTGTCCGCATTAGAGCGCTCGACTGTAGCCTAGTGGGCAAGCATATGTGCTCTAGGGAGGGAGTCCTGGGTTCAAACCCCACTACCCCGAAACGTTTACCAAAAGTTTTTGTCGCACGCTGGCGACATTTGAGGAATGCCCCATCGAAAGGACATCATTCATGGTACATTACACTGTTTTTCAAGGGTACCTACAGTGTGATAGGCTTCTATGAACCGATGACGATGTTTTTGGTAAGCTTCATGCACTTCTGGGGTAATTTTGGGAATTTCCGAGCCTTTTTGCTTGTTACTACTAGCTTAGCTACCTAGTACTCGAGGGGGCAGTAAGAAGAAGTCACTGCCTTGTCCTTCTTGGAGGGCCTGATCCAGGCCAAGCCCCCTTTAAAACCCTTTTGTTGATGCTAGGACTAAGTTAAGTATTTTTGTCACTCTTTTGAAGCTTTTAGTACACTTTCTCAAAGTAACCAGGGTTACAACCCTAGCCCCCCATGAAGTTCACCCCTACCGCTCAACTGAGCGGAGGTATCCTCCTTCATGGAGGACATACCGAAAGAAAATAGGCATTTCGTGCTTTAGGCCTTGGAGGTTAATCCTAGTGGTCTCCCACCGAAAGAGCCCTATACTCAATTGTTACTACCACTTAATGTGGTTCTACCTTTTAACTGTTTCTGAATTCAGTTGCTTGGTCAAGTCATATTCTGTGTCTGGCCTGACACCTATGCCCCTGATTCCTAACCAGCACCATTTCACCCAAAAGAGTGCACATGAAGTGCTTGATGCTATCTTGGAGGCTAGAGTCAGACCAGTTTTCATATACAATCTTTTGTATTATCGATTTGTGATTGAATCTTTGTGTTTATACCTGCTTTGTCTATCTGCAGCCCTCCTGTGTTACACTGGATTTCAAACTATTCATTGATTCGATCCACATCCTGTTCTTGCTCTACTTGCTCCTTTGGTTTTCGAATTTCACCATCACAAACCTGCAGGAGTTCATCAAAATCTATAGGGCACTAATCAAGGACATCTTTCTCACACTAATGGCAGCACCAGCCTTTGAAGGCAAGGTGAGCACAACCGCACTCAGTCCCCACCAGGCTTGCTGACCCTAACACCTACACACGCTACTGAGTGGTGATGACGGAGGGGTCACGGGCGCTACTGGCCCCCCTGGGAAATTGCAAGAGAACACAGCGCTACAAAGCGACCGTGGCTTAACAGGGGCGCCACAACACGTTCCCCTGTCAGGGCTTGGAGGGAAGGAGTGCTCTGTTTGCGTGCACATCGTGTGGGATGAAGAGGTCGGAGGTAGGTAGGTAGGTATCTTCGGGAGCTTGGGATGCCTCCTTTGACATTGCAGGAAGAAGGTCTTACCAAGGGGACGTCCTGTCCCTCCCACTGCCCTATGTCAGGTGCCTCTTGAGCCGCTCCCGCATGTGCTTGGGAAGGCATTGTCGGGGCCACCCGGTGCATGTGTCCCAGGTTGGAGGGTGTCCCCACAAGTGTCCATGCATAGGGCCACATGCCCCCTCCTTTGGGCGGCAGCTCTCGGGGCTGCCCAGCCCCGTGGAGTATCTCTCACCACAAGGGGTTTTGCTCCCGCTGGTCTACGGTACGACTTGAGTTGCGGGGCCACTCTGCTTGGCAGGCGACCCCCTCCTGGACTGTGTACCGGCTCGCCTGTCACCGGTTGCTTCCGTGGCTCCGGGTGACGTTTGCCATGGTCCCCGATGCAGCCTGGCCAGGCTCGGACCAGTGGCCTTGGAGTACGGCTCCTGCCACTGGCCCGGTGGGTCGGCTTGGTCGCCTCAGTGCGTCCGACCCATGGGGTGTTGGTTCTTTCCTGTCCCCCGGCCGCCCTGCGTTTGTGCGGTGTCCTGGGCCGCTTGGCCCCTGTTCACCGGTGTGCCCGCGCGGTTTGCTATGTTGCGTCTGCGGTGTCCTGGGCCGCTTGGCTCCTGTTCATCGGTGTGCTCGCTCGGTGTGTTGTGTTGCGTGTGCAGTGTCCTGGGCCACGTGGCTCCCGTTCATCGGTGCGTCCGCTGGGTGTGTCGTGTTGCGTGTGCGGTGTCGCGGGCCACTTGGGTCATGTTCACCGGTGCGCCCCCTCGGTATGTTCCTTTGCGTGTGCGGTGTCCGGGGCCACTTGGCTCCTGTTCACTGCTGTGCCCGCTCGGTGTGTTGTGTCGCGTGTGCGGTGTCCTGGGCCACTTGGCTCCTGTTCACCGGTGTGCCCGCGCGGTTTGTTGTGTTGTGTCTGCGGTGTCCTGGGCAACTTGGCTCCTGTTCACCGGTGTGTCCGCTCGGTGTGTTGTGTTGCGTGTGTGGCGTCCTGGGCCCCTTGGCCCCCGCTCACCGGTGTGCCCGCTCGGTGTGTTGTGTTGCGTGTGCGGTGTCCTGGGCCACTTGGCTTCTGTTCCCCGGTGCGCTCGCTCGGTGTGTTGCTTTGCGTGTGTGGTGTCCCGGGCCTCTTTGCTCTTGTTCACCGGTGTGCCAGGCCGTGGTGTCTCGTCCCTTTGTTGCCCTCGGTGCACGTGCGTGTGCGGTGTCCTGGCCCTCGTGGCGCCTGTTCACCGGTGTGCGCGCTGTGTGCGGTACGCGTGTGCCATTGGTGGTTGTGTCCCTCTTCCTCCCCCCGTAATTTTCGTTTTTTTTTTGATGGAAAAAAGAGAAAAACAGGCGCGCGTGTACACTGCAGGCACAGGCACGGCCAGCTGGTGCGGCGGTGCAATAGTGTCGTGTCCTCTGGCGTGTGTCGTCGGTGCTGTGACGGCAGTCGCGCCCAAGGGGTGCGGCTCGCGCGTCCTGATGTACACGGGCATGGGCCAGGGTAGGTTTAGTTAGATGTCTCCTTGCTTCTGGAGCTGGCTGGTTAGGCAGCTGTGTGGGCTGTGGGTGTGGGTTGTGGTTACGTTGTTCCCTCGGCGGGCCTGGTTAGGAGTCAAGGGTTAGCGGTTTCGGGGTGTGGCTCGGGTTTGATTTGTGTTTGGGTTTTGGCTCGGTTAGGCGGTTGCGACGGTAGCGGGCCTGGGTTCGGTGCCTTTGGGCGTAGTGGTGCCTGTTGTCGTTTGCGTTGGCGTCCTTCGGCGTCCGGTTCGTTTGGTGACTTCTGGGCCGGGCCTGGCGTGGCGCCCCGTGGTGGTGGTTTGCTGGGTAACGGGGTTAGGTGGCGGCGCCGCTGGCCCGGGGGTCAGGGGCGTCGTGTTGTGTGGTGGGCAGGGCTCCTGGGGTGCTGTGGGTGCCGCTGCTGTCGGTGCGCCGACGCTTGTGGGGTGCTGAGGGGGTGTGTGTGTGCGGGGCTGGGTTTTGGGTGATGTCTCACAGGCGGATGCCGTCTCACTGTGTCTCCTGGAGGGTCTCCCGCAGGCGCCTGAGGACATACGGGTGGTCCTGGGGCGCGGGGAGGTTGCGGGGGTGGACTCCCAGGGGGTGGAGCACATCGGCCAACATGGCTTCCCATGCGGCCTGCGGCATCTACCCCCCCGGCGGCCGGAGGCGGCAGTTCTCCACCGACCCCTTGCGGGGCCGGTGGACCAGGCCCTCGAGGGAGGGCTCTCCCCGGGCCCACTTTTGCAGCTCCCAGAGCTGGGTGTGGGTCCAGCGCTGCCACCACTGTACCTGGGCAGGGCCGCGGTCTTGGGCGGAGGAGTGGGCGTGGGTGGGTGTGACGGGGCCATGGGGACCGGTGGCGGTGGCGGGCCTGGGAAATTCCTCGTTGTCCTGTACCGTGGGGGTGCGCGGGGAGTGGGGGCGCGAGCGGATGTGGACCCGCTGGTGTGCGCGCACTATCTCCGCTTCGGGGTTGGGCGGGGACTCGCGGCGGCGGCGGTAGCGGGGCATGCGCTGTATGTGGGCTGTCATCGAGGGTAGGTGGGCGGGGACGCTGCTGGCGGACCCTGGCGTCGTTCTGGCCTGGTCGGGGGCGGTCCGTGGGCCTGGGGTGCGGGCTTTGAGAGGTGGCGGGACGAGGTGCCTCGTGCTTCGGCCGCGGCGCGCTCTGTTATGAAGGTGGTGGCGGCGAGGTCGGTGACGGTTGGGGGGCGCCGTGCTAGACCCTGCTGCCTCCGGGCCTTCGACAGCTGGGGCCGAATGTCATAGAGGACGTCCTCGGGGGGTCGGGCTTGCGCTGCCGTCGTGGCGCCGGGTTTGGACTTGGGTTTGGGCTTGGCTGCGGGTTGCGGTCGTGGCGCGTTGACGGGTTTGGGTGGCTGTTCGGAGGCGGTCTTGGGTTTCGGCTGGGTCGCGGGTATGGGCCTCCTCGGGGCGTGGGCCTTGGCGGCGGCGGGGTTGCTCGCGCTGGGGGCGGGTCTGGGGGCCCGTTTGGGAGGTGTCCCCCGCGGTGTGGGGGGTGGAGTGCTGGATGAGGACGTGGTGGTGGTGGTGGATGAGTTTGTCGTGGTGTTGGAGGTTGTGGAGGCGGAGGCGGAAGAGAGGGCTGTGGGAGACAGCGGAGCGCCCTGGGCTTCAGGGGCGGGCGTAGGATGCTGGGTCCTGCAAGTAGCGAGAACGAGGGTGCGGGCTCGGGCACCGGGCTTGTGCGGGTTTTTTCCTTGGTGACCCGTGCGTGCTGGTGCTGGTGTGGCGGCGTTTTCTCGGCTGCGCGGGCACGTGGGTTACCCGGGGGGTGGCCATATCTGCTCCAGGACGTGCGGGTGTGTGTGCTGGAGGTAGTCGAGGGTGCGGAAGAAGCATCGCTGGATGCTGGGCATGTCCTCCTCTGTGAGGTGGGGGTAGTTTTGGGTGGGTGTGTCTGGACCCGGCCACAGCAGCGCCATGAGGCGGGCTGCCACCATGTACGGGCAGAGCTGTAGGGTGGTGGGGCGTGAAGGGCTGGGTCACCTGCGGTTTTGGGGAGGCTTCCCTCTGCTGGGGGCGCAGCGTGACCACCCACACCCACCGGTCCGTTGGGATCCCCCAGGTCCGTTGGGTCCACTTGGCGAGGCAATACATCGCCCTACCAAGGCCCTGGCTGCCGCTGCGGATGGAGAGCAGCGTGTCCAGGGATTTGCGTTCCCACGTGCCCCAGATGTGGGGGTCGTCTGGGTCGTCCCCCCTGGGTTGTGTGGGGGGGGGGCGTAGTCGGCGGGGAGGAGGGAGTCGGTGCTGTGCACCACCCAGTGGTCAGTTGGTGCGTGGTAGTGGGTGTTGGAGAGGGTGTAGTGCAGTTTGTACATGAGAGTCATGTACGTAGAGGGGGTTGGCTGCCGGTCGTCGGGGGTGGGGATGTCCCCCGGGACGTGGTGCCGGAAGTTGCTCAGGGAGGCCATCCCGGCTACCCATGTTTCCCGCTCCCACTCTTTGGTGTTGTCGGGGGTGGCGCTTGGTGGGGGGTGGGCCATGTTGGGCTCGCGGTAGCGGGTGCGGCCCTGGGTGCTGTCCCGCTCCGGCACGGGCTGTCCGACTAGGTGTCGCCCCCAGTTGATGGGGGGCACTCAGATCCGGCTCCCCGTGGGGGGCGGGCTCTCGCCGTCGGGGGTGGCGCGTGGGGGGCGGTCGTGTCGGGCGACGTGGAGGAAGGCATCGAAGAGGAAGTCTCGGACGCTCTCCCCCAGGGTGGCCGCCTGGACCAGGGTGGTCGCCCAGATGCGCTGGGTGGTGCCAGAGGTGCGGAGGCACAGCAAGTCCTGTTCCCCGAGTCTCCGGAGGTGCTGCCGTACCGCTGCGGGGTTGTGTAGGGCGTAGGGTTCGGCTGGTGCGGCGGCTGGTGGTGCGGGGTGTGATGGGGGGGATGGTGTGGGTTGGGGGGGGTGGTCGTTGTTTTCACATGTGGGGTCCGGTGATGGGGTCTCTTGTGGCGGTTGCGAGAGGGGGGATTCGCGGTGGCGTGTGTCGGCGGGGGCATAGACGTCAATTGGCTGGTGCTGGCTGCCGCGTGTTGCGTCCGTGGCCTGGTCTCGGGGGGGGGCGGGGGGGGGTGGTGTGGGGGTGGCACTGTTGGTGGTGGGGGGGGCGGGGGTGGGTGTTGTGCTGGCTAGGGGTCTGGGCGTCCCTGTGGGTCGTCTGGGTGTTGCGTGTGTGCGCCGTGCGGTCCTTGCGGTTCTTGACTGGTTGTGGTGCCGGGGTGTGGGTGGGAGGCGGCCGCATGGGCGTCCGGGTGGGGCTGTGGTCTGTATGTAATGGGTGGCTGCTGGTGGATGGTGCTCGCTGGTATGGGGTGTGGGTGGGGGGGCTGCTGGTGGTGGTGGGGCGCTCCTCCGAGGCCCTGGTGTTGCTGGTGTGCGTGCGCGCCTCCCCGCGGGTCCATGGGGGTGTACCGTGGCTCGTGTGTCGTGGGCCCGTGTAGTGGGGGCGGCGGGTGGTGCTGGACCGCGTAGTGGTGGTGTTGAGGGTGTGCTGGGTGTGTGTGGTACCCCGGCGTTGGTGGGTGTGGTGGTAGGGGCTGGTGGTGGTGGAATACGTGATGGTGTGGTGCGGTGATGTGTGCCATGTGCGGTTGGTGGTTCGTGGGGCCTGGTTGTGCTCGGGCGTGGTGGGGATGCAGCTGGTGGGGGTTGCTGTCATGTGCCCTGGCTCTGCGCGTATGGTGGTCCTGGCATGGTGTGGAAGTGTGTGGGCGGTGGTGGCTGACTGGGCTGCAGGGTTTGGGTGCTGCGGTACGGTGGTGGTGGTGGGCGCTGGCCGGGGCGGTGCTGTTGGTGTGCCCGGGGGGTCTCGGCGTGGGGTGATGTGGTGTGGCTGGACCCGGGCCCTGGTCGGGGCGTCGCGCCCTGCTGGCGGGCGCGTTGGCAGGCCCTCTGACCTGTTTTGGTCTTCTTGGCCTGGTGGGTGTCGGGGGCGGGTGAACCCCCCCGTCCCCGTGGGGGCGACGGGGAGCGGGCGTGCCAGCGGTGTGCCTCTCGGAGGCTCGTCCCGAGGCCTCTGACGTAGGTCCGCTGGTCCGTGAGGCCTATCTGTGTGGCGGTGGCCTCGTCGGGGGCGGCCAGATGGGCGTCCTGAAAGGACGCCCAGCCCTCCAGTGGCTTCAGTTGTGCGGGGTGGGGGTGGTGTGCCGGGTAGAGGAGTGCACTGAGTGGGTGAGTTGTTCCTTTCCGTGGGCCGAGGGCGGTGTTGAACCGGCGGCAAGTGATTCGGAGGTAGGCTGCTATCTCCTCTGGTGCCGTGTCCGCCCACGCTTCTGGCGTCGGGGCTGCTGCTTGGGGGGCCGGGAGTTGGGGGTCCCGGAGGTGTAGGTCACGGTGGTCGAGGTATAGGGCGAGAAGGATGTGGCGGGCCTCCACGTTCAAGCCGCCTCCGCTGTGGCGTAAGGGTGGGCTGTGGGGAGGCAGGGGTGTGCTGCCCGTGGCCACAGCTATGGTCCATGCGTGGTCCGCCGCGTCCGCCACGTAGTACCCTCCCAGGTGGTCCTGGAGGGTGTCGATGACTGGCCCGAAGAAGCTGCGGTGGCTGGCGGGAGGGGGTGCAGCTGGGGCCGCGGGCCGCTCGCGGTGGTGGGGGTTGAGGTCCCCGCAGTGGGGGCAGTGGGTGAGGCGGTGCGCGGCTCCCAAGCAGACCCATTGGTCTAGGTTGCAGGGCAGGGCCGTCTGTGGTAGCCGCTGGCGTACGCAGAGGGGACATGCGGTGGCTGGCGGTATGTGGTACCTGTGGAGGGACAGTGGCGTGGGGGGATGGGCGCTGGTGGCGCGCGCATGCTGGTTAGACTGTGTGCGGTGCCTGTGGTGCCCCTGTGTGCCGTGCCAGTGTTGTGCTCGGTGGATGGTGTGTAGGCGTGGTGGGGGTTCCGTGTGGGTATGTCACGGGGTAGGTTCTCATGGTTGGTGGAACAGGAGTTTGAGGAGGTGGGCTTGGTCTGTTTGGGGCAGGGTTGCTGCATGCTGCAGGTATTTGCCGGTGCGGTATATGAGCTGCTCCGCTGTCTTGGCAACGGCCGTCTGCTGCATCTGCGCCGCCGTGGCCTGGGGGTCTTCCGCGTGGGTGCGTAGCAAGGTGTAGACGGCAGTGGGGACGAGTCCCCTGCGGACCGCCTCGAGTACCTCTGTCTGCTTGAGGACGGTTGTGAGTTGCTGGGTCGCCGGGGACTGCGTCAGCCATCCGGCGTGCTGTGCGATGGTGATGGTTGGGTTCCAGTCTGTAAAGGTGTCCAGTCCTCTGTACAGGGGGCACACCTCGAAGTGGTCCGAGGTTTCTTCTTCCGCGTGGCCACAGATGCATTTGGTGTATCCTGCGGTGGTATCGGGTGAGGAGGGGAAGCTGTTAGAGGGCGAGTTGGAGTCGGGGTTTTTGTAGGTGTGCTGGGAGGCTATCCGGGCGCAGGGCGGAGTAGTAGAGGGGGCTGTGGACGGAGTCTTCGAGGCGTCGGAGGAGTTCGGTGTTCGCTCGGTTGCCCAGTGTGGTGGCCAGTTGCTGGATGGGTGTGGGGTAGTGGTACTGCTTGTCTCAATCTGTGTACGGCGTGTCCTCGGGCATCCATTGGGGGGGCTGTGTGGCCGGGGGTATCGGGGGCGGGTGCTGCAGATTGGCTGTGGTGTTGGTGTTCTGGTGTTTGGCCTGCGTGTCTGCGCGTCCATTGCAGTATGCGTAGCGGTATGACTCCTGTTTGCCAATGTGTAGGGCGCCCTGAGGGTGCATGCCCCTGAAGGCCATCCATAGTCCCAACGCTTGTGTGGCGAGGCCGGACTCGAGTGCTTTGTGGAGGGGCAGGTCCGCAAGGCGCCTGGTGAGGTGGATGTCGACCGTGGCGTCCAAGACTACCCAGATGTTGCGGGGCCGGATCGTTGTGGGTGGCGGTGTGGCGGTGACGGCGTCTGCCATGGTGCGCAGTTCGCCGTGGGAGGACGCCCCAAAGATGGTGACCCCGGTGTGGTGTTCCACGTGGAGGCCGTCCGCGTGCCGGGTGATGCGCACGGAGGCGCAACCAACCGTGGGGGTGCGTTGCTGGGTGCCGGATGCGTCAGTGAAGTAGATAATGTCGGTGTCGCTGAGTATGGGTAGGCGGGCAATTGCTGTGGGGTGAAAGACGTAGATGGGGTTCCCTTTGGCGGTTCTGGCGGTCATTTGCGTGGGTTGTAGTAGCAGCGCTGCATAGACGCTTATCCCCTGGGTGATGAAGGCCTGGGTTCGTGGGGTGAGGCGGAGGAGGCCCCTGTCTGGGCGCCCCTGGGTGATATACGCGTACATCAGGTGGAAGAGGTATCCCGTATTGGGGTGGAACTTCTGGCACGTCATGGCCTGTCGCCGCTCCTTCTCGTCTTTGTTGCCGCTCAGGGTGGGGCATTTGTGCTGTAGGGGGCGCATGGGTGCCTCCTGAGGTCCTGCGCGGTGTGGGTCGCAGCGGTCGTACTCTATGGCCACGCCGTCCGGGTCTGCCCGCTCGTTGGTGAACGTCCATGTCGCCGTCAGTGTTCGGGTACCGTGTGAAACCAGGGGGAGAGCCATGCCTGCTGGTCGGCGGTGGCGGCGGCGGTGGGGGTGTGGTAGTGGGTGGAGATGAGGTGTAGCAGGGGCCACGGATTGTCCAAGGCTGCCGGGCCGCAGTGCCAGCACGTGCGTGGTATGCCCTGGTCAATGTGCCTGACGGGTGGTACATCGGTCTCCGGTGCATTGTGTTTGGCGATGGACCAGGGGGCATGGTGTCGCTGGACACTGCGGGTAGCATGTTTGTTGCCGTTTTGTGCTGGTAGCAGGATGGTGGGTGGTGTCCAGCCTTCGGCTGACGGGGTGGGCTCCTCCTGCGTTGTGCCGCCGTCGTTAGGGGTCTCCTGCTCGCTCCGGCGGGGCCGGGGGTGCTGGCGCTGGAAGGCTTATGCCAGTGGTAGGGTGACGAGGAAGTTGAGGAAGGGGCCTTCGGCGCCTCCCTGGGAGACCCCGCTGTCTGTGCCGGTCCCGGGGGTGAGGCCTGCGGCTGTGATGACGGCGTAGAGTCGGGTCTGGATGTACCCGGTCATGAAGGATAGGAATGGGAGGCCCATGGCATCCCATACCTCCGTGAGGAGCCGGTGTGGGGCGTGGGGGAACGTGCCTTTCGACATCGAGGGAGGCGATAATCATCTCGTAAGGGTTTATGTCCAGTGCGGTGTCCTGGAGGAAGATGGCCTCGTGGGGGGACCTGCCGGCCATGGCTCCCCACATGCAGGTGGGCACGTGGGCGAAGACCGCCAGCGCGATGCGGCCTAGGATGAGCGTCCAGACCAGCTTGACCTCGGTGGTGACGCAGACTATGGGCCGCCAGTTCCCTGGCTGCGCCCAGTCCCCCTTTTTGTAGAGGGGGTGGACCAGGCTGGGCCATTCAGGGGGGATGGGCATGGCGCCCGTGATGATGTTTCACAGGCGGGCTGCCAAGCGGCGTTTGATGGGCAGGGTGAGGCGTTGGTACGCTTCGGCCGGCAAACAATCAACGCCGGGCACGACCCCCTTCCTCAGGCGGTCTAGGGCGCGTTGCAGTTCTGAGATGCTGAAGGGGTCGTGTTCGATGGCGCGCCGCTATTCCCGGTTGAAGACCCTGGGCACATGCTCGGGGATGGTGTTTCTGGTGTGGGGGTCGAGGTCGGGGAGGGTGTCCCCGTGTTGTGCCTGAAAGCTGCCCAGGACTGCCTGGGAGACGGCGTCGGGGTCATTGGTGAGGCCTCCCTCAGGGGTTCACACCGCGTGGATGGTACGGCGCCCCGTGTCTTCCAGGATGCGGCTGACGTACCGCAGGGACTTGTACGGCGTGTCGTTTCTGCCGTATCTTTTGCGTTCCTGGGCTGCGGCCGCTATGCGGTGGGCGTGCCATTCCTGGAGTTGGTGGCGGCGGGTGGTGAGGGGTGCACGGAGGTGGGTGTCCCGGTCTCGTGCCTCCGGTGTGCTGGGGCGTAGCAGGGTGGCGAGTCCCTCTTTGGTGTTCCAGATGTAATGGACGAGTTGTTGGAGGGTGAGGTCTGGTGGTGCTCCCGCGTGGCTGGTGTTCCGCTCCATGCCGCATGCTTGTGCCGCCCGGCGCATGGCGGTGGTGAGTGTCGGTGCATCCGGGCGCCGCAGGATGGCGTGTAGGGCCCTGTTATACCTGTGCCAGGCGCCGTGGTCGTCCTCGGTCGGGAACTGCAGTGTGGGTCGGAGGGTGTCGTCTGGCAGGGTGGCCGCGGGTGGGGGTAGGTTGGGGATGATGAGGTCGATGTAGGGGGGTCGGTGGCCCGTGCCTGTGGGCGGGAGGTCCCCGTAGGCTGCACCGTGACCGATGTCTTGTGGTAGAGGAGCACCCCCCGTTGCCAGTGGGTGTGATATTTGTTCCCCTCCGGGTCCAGGATCGGTGCTGGTTCGGGTTGGTCCGCTCTGCGGAGGGCTTGCACCAGGAACCCCAGGAGGTCTGCGCCTTCGGGGTGTGGCCCGGGCATGGCTTGCAGTGTGGCGGCCTTGGTGGGGTCGTAGGTGACCACAGGCTCGTTGAGGATGTTGATGCGGGCGTGGGCTTCCGCAGTTGCCGGTTTCTGGGGACCGGTAGTTCGGGGTGCGGGCCGTGTCCGGCCCTGGCCCCGTCAGGCGTCGAGGAGGTCGATGACGCCCTGAGCTGCGGGTGCCTTGCGGTTCCGCTTCTGGGGCTGGGGTAGGGGCCATGCATTGTGCACTTCGCCCGTGTACTCGGTGCCGGTGAGGTGCTCCGTGTCGGGGGTACTGAGCTGCATGGGGACCATCTCACGACCGGTTCGGTCTCGCCAGAGTTCGATCGTGCGCCCCACCTTCTTGTCGTTGGGGGTGGCCGGGTCCCACTTGACGTGGATCTTGAACCCCTGGTGGTCCCCGGTGACGAGGTACCGGTGCTTGACCTCCCCTGCGGCCCATATCCACTTGGAGGGGCCCGCGGCCATGGCGTACTCGAAGGGCAGCTGCACCCGGGTACCAATGGCGTATTCGGGATAAAGGGCAGCGGCTTCCTCTTTGGTCCAGCTCTTCAAATTGGCTCTTGGCTTGGGCGCGGGTTTGGCCTGTGCGGGGGCCTTGCGCTTCTGCGCACCATTGCGGCGCCTGGCAGCGGGTTGTCCCCGTTGGGGAGGTGCGCCCTGGGGCTGCAGTACGGGTGCGTGGCCCGGTGCAAACACCCGGTGTTCGCGTGCGGCTGGGACGTCGGGCTTAGACGTGGGGACGGGGTCCCTCAGCTGGAAGCACTTCCTCGGCCTCCTGCAGGGCGTCGGGCGGGTCCGTGGGCCAGGTGAGGAGCCGGTGCCCGGTGCCTGCCCCGTGGCGGCGCAGGTCGGCCGTGTAGCGGGTGGCGTGGCATGTCCAGGCTGGGGTGCGTTCCGGGGGGGGGGGGGCCTTCTTGCGCCCCCTGTGCCCGGTAGAGGGCGTAGTGCAGCGCTTCTCAGGCTGCCTCTGGGGCGTGGGGGATGCGTGCGGCGAGTCGCAAGCGGTCTTCTCCGCGTCGTGGGGGCGGGACTTCGTCGTCGGGGGCGTGTGCCGTTGCCCGTCTGACCTTGATGTGCTCGTCCCATTCCACCGTCCACCAGGTGTCCCGGTGTTTGAGGATGTAAACCTCCGTGGTGGTCGGGGGGGCGTCCATGGCGTCCCAGCTGACAAGCTGGATGGGGCCGACTTGGGGGTGGGTCTTCGGGGGTGCTCGCATGTTGAGGATTTGGTGGATGTCCTCGGCGGTGTCGGGGGCGTCCTGCGCTGCCTGGGCTAGAGGTAGGGAGGGGCGATCCTCCCAGAGGCGGGAGGCAGATGCCGTGGGGTACACGGCTGCGATCAGGACGTGTTCCGTCCGCCCTTCCACCATGAGGTGGTTTTCCCCCTCCAGGTCTCGGGGGATGGTGGCTTCCACCTTTAGGGTGAGGAGTGCGATGGCGCCTTTGGGTCCAGGTGTGGCGTGCGTCGGCTCATCTGGCGGGCGTCCGTCGGATGGGGTGTGTGGGGGGCGCTTCTGGAAGGGGGATGGTCACAACGCCAGGTGCTCGACAAGGTGTAGCGGTATGGCGTGGTGGCGGTCCGCTGCGGGCAGGAGGTAGGGGTGTGGGTCCCCGGGTATAGTGCCGAGGTATATGCCCCCCCTGTGGGTAGGGGTGGGCAGGGGTTGCTGCAGAGCGCCTGCGCATGGTAGCGCGCACCGGGGGTTGCAGTGGGTGCATTGGGCTGTTATGGGGTGCGGTACCGCGTACACGGTGAAGGGCCCTGCCGCGCGATGGATGTGGCAGGGGATGATGGTGCGGAGGTCCGCCACCCGTGCCGTGCGGCTTTCGCCATAGTATATCCAGAGTGTGTCCTCCAGTGCCATTTTGGGGCGCAGCTTGCGGGCCAGTAGGTTCAAGCTGATTTTGTGGGTGGCCTCGGTGACGGTGTCGGGTCCAGCGTTAATGCGTGGGAGCAGGTGGTTTTGCTGGTGTGCCGCGGCCCGTCTGCGGGCTGTCTGGAGGGCGGTGCTGTTGGCGGGAGGGGGTGCGTGGTGGGTGGGCCTTTTGCGCAGGGTCGGGGCGACGTGTAGTGGATGCTTCCATGCCGGGTGCGGGTGGTGTTGCGGTGGCTGGAGGCCGGGATAGGTGGTGAAGGTGTATATGGTGACGGGGGGCGCTCATGCGTGGCCTGGAGGTAGTAGTGGTCGCCACCCGTGTTGTGGATGACGATGACGTTTGGCGTTGGTATGTTGTAGTGGAGTGCGGTATTGGGGAGTTGTTTGGTGATGCGTGCCGTCGCGTCCCCCGTTTTGGGCGCGGTGTAGTGGGGCACGAGGATGTGGACGGCCCACGCATCGTGGGCAGGGAGGTCGAGGTCTGGTAGGGTGGGATGAATGGGGCGTCCCCGGAAGTGTGCAAAAGCTGGGTTGTGGCGTGCCGCCGTTTCTTTGATGATGGACGGTGCCCATTGGGGTGGCGCCCCAATCGGCTGGGCCATGGCGGCGACGGCGTGGGCGATCGCTGTGAGGTCTGGGCAGATGCCAGGCTGGTGTGCCGGTGGCTGCAGGCCCCCTTCTGGTGCGGGGTGGTGCCACCATAGGGTCTAGCCCTTTTGCATGTTATCGTGGGGGGTGTGCACGAGGCCCTGGTGGTTGGAGATGGCGGTCTTCCGCTGCCTCGCGGTGGAGGGTGCGCGTGTAGGCCCAGACTCCGGTGGGGGGGGCCGCCCCGGTGTGGGATTCGGCCGCCGTGGGGGCCGGCTGTAGGGTGTGACTGGTGAGAGAGGGTCTGTGCAGCCCTTCGTGCAGGGAGGCGCACACGTGTGCCCACCTGTCCGCCATCCCTGTTGGGCGCTTCCTGTGTCTGCCCCTGTGGGCAGTCGCACGATGACCACGTTCCAGGGGTGTGACCCCGGTACTACGGTGCGGGGTGTGGTGTGCTCGTGAGCGTGCAGCCATACTGCGGTGTCTGCGTTCATGTACTCCTCTCCCGCCGCTGTGTGGACGTTTCCGACGGCGGCCTCTCCCTCTAGGGTGAGGATGAGGTGTGTGCCGGGGTGCTGCGTGTGCGTCTCCGCGTGCCGGAGGCACAGGTACGTGAGCGCCACGGATTTCCCCCAACGTGAAGGTGCCTTCGGGTGATGCCCACTGCAGGGGCAGTGTGCGGCCTCCCCGCGAGTCGTTGGTGGCATGGTAGTCGTGGGGGATGTGACGTTTGGTAAGCCGGTGCGGCATGTGTTGGGTGGTGGCTGTGGGGGGGTCCCAATTACATTCCTCCGGGGGGGGTGCGTCTGCGTCGTCCTCCTGGGGCTGTGCTAGCGGCAGCGCCTGTGCATTGGGTGTGGCGTCGGGTAATCCGCTGTGTGTGAGGATGTAGAAGCCCTCCGGAGTGAGTCTGAGGACGATGTCCCAGTTCGCAGTCTGCTCTGGGGACCACTGGTGGGGTCCGTCCTGTGGTCGGTGGAGGGTGACCTGGTCGCCCCATCTCCAGCTGTGGTAGGCGAGGAGGCTGAGGACGGTGTCTTGCTCCGGGTCCCCCACGCTTTCCACGTATGCTGTCATGTCGGTGATGTCGACGGCGTACTCGTCCTCCCATTCTTGTGTGGGGGTGCCTGGAGAGGGGGGGGCGGTGGTGTACCCGTGGAGCCCCGGCCCTGTGACGTCAGGCAGGTCGTGCTCGAGGGACGCCCGGTACTCGGCGGGCCCTTTGCTGGCTTCGTGGGTGGGGTGGTGGCACCGCAGGGCGTTAGAGAGGTGCGTCCAGGGCGCCCGCTCGCGGGGGGGGGCCCGTGCGTGTGATTTCAAGTCGTTCAAGTTTGTCCCTAGTGCTAGGTGAGGCTAGACAATGAAGAATTTGTGCCTGTGCATGCTCTTTAATCAAGAGCATGAACCAGAGGGCGCAAAGAAGAAGTCAAAACAACCGTATTTGCGCATACGCGTTTTGCAAGATTTTGGAGGAACTTATCGAGTGTTTCGGAGCCGCCATCACCAAAAAACCGTATTTTGCGCACAAAAACAAACATGTGTGGTTTGACCTATACAAAAGCTGCTATTCGCAACCCGGTGGTGAATGTGCTATTTCCGCATACGTCCGATTTTGAATGGAATCAAGCCTGCATTGTCGATCTAGGGGCTGGAAAATTTCCAATTTGGAGTTTGGGGGGTGGGGGGCTAACTCAGGAAAATAAGCTATTTATTGTACAATTTGGCAAAAAAGGTAGTATTTTTGCCTGTAGCTGGTTTTTGGGGATTTTTGGACCCCATAAAGTCCTAGGTGAAGGTACGGCCCATCTCAACCCGTATTATCGGTATGGAAGTTATATACCTTCAAAATTGGTTCGAACCAGTTCTTATTGGGCCTGACCACATTTAGATCTTACAGCCATGAGTTGTGAACTTGGCAAGGCAGACCTTTTCATCACCGTGACCATGAATGACAACTGGGCCGATTTGCAAGCCCCTGTGTACAAAGAGAGTGCCGTGCGGGAGCTGTGTGGCCTCAGGAATGACCCAGATATACAAAGCCGTACAAGCCAATTCAAGATTGCCACGATGTGGAGGTTTGTGTGGCGTTTCACATGTGGGTGGAGATATTCAAACGAGTGTTCTTGGATATTGGCAAAAATTGTCCATTTGGAGAGGTGTGGGATTTTTGGTTTCGATTTGAATCCCAAGAGCGTAGCCGGGTGCATTTACATGGCGTGGTATGGTGTGAAGCCAACAGCATCCCGGACGATGTGATTTGCCCACCAATGCCTCCTGAACGTGCCGGGTTTGATCCGACGTTCACAGCATACCTACAGGATCTGTACAGGAAGTGCAACATGGTGCATCAATGCCACCCCGACAAGTGTTTGGTTATTGGTTGCGGGGGTGTATGCACCAAGTGCAAGTCGTGCCGCAGGAGCTAGAGAGAAGAATTGGATGACAATGGTGTCCGCTTGCTTTATCGCACATTTGAAGCCAAAGATGCATGTGTGGTTCCGCACAATCGCCGTTTGTTAGTCCGGGTGCAGTGCCACAAGAATGTGCACAAGATAACTACTTTGCATTGGGAATCAAATCTCGCCAAATATTTCACAAAGCCAGCAAATTCATTGACAGTTCCCATCACGCTCTTGCCCGATGCAAGCGATGTGGAGTGTCTGCTCCAGTTGCGTTGATTGGGAAGCATGGGGAATGCAATGATGCTCTTAGGAATTCATCATTGTCGAGGTAGCTGAGAAGTGGTTTGGATTCCAACAGATCCATTGCCAAACTAGGACGGCTCAAGCGTCGAAAGCATCTCCCGGACGAAGATACGTCCACAGACGTTAGGTATTTGGATCGCTATAAGCAATATTTGGAACGGCCCATTGCTGTCATCCCCATCAGGTACCCCGACTACTATCGCTATTATCGTCCGACCAAGCGTGAACCCGGAGGCTCCAATGCAATAGCAAGCAATCCAGCGGAGGACGTTGCATATGATTCTTCGTCTAGCAAATCTGATGATGCCGTGAGCAGAGACGGTTTTCAGGCCAATGTACGCCCAGATGAGAGCGAATGACCATATTGGTGGTCATCACCACCAGAAAAGATGCAGAAGTCATTCACAAACGATATGGGAAAAAAGTGGATTCTGCGTAGGCGAACTGCGATCCCGAGGTGGAACTTTTTTCTCCCGTATGTAGAAGATGCAGAATTGTATTTCTTGCAAAAATATTATTGTCACAGCCCTTCACAAAAGCAGACCAGGAACAGAAATTCCTATCATCAAACAATGTCATCAAACCATACATGGAGGAGTGTATTCATTGACGATTGTTTTGCGGTTATGAGGAAGAGGCGAGACAAACTTCAAACCATGCCCAAGCACGTGGGTGATCCGTTGAGGGTTGGGACTTCATGCACAACGTCTTATGGCGAACAGATGGTAGACGCCTGTTTGGTAAGAAACGAAGCATTAAAAAGGGCTAAAATCGTCGACAATAATGCATATGTGACGCTTTTTTGGCGAAAAAGGGTACGATAAGGTTCAGAATGCAAAACTGGAGGATCACGCAACTGTTCTTTACTAACAACCTTGCGCGAGGCCTCGCACAAGAGAGAGGGTGTAATAACCTGTTGTTTCACGCTGTTTGCGCGAGGCCTCGCGCATGCTGCATGCTCTCCAATGTTCTTCGAACGTTTCGCAACGTGCCAGCCTGTCTCTGCTCCTCCAACACACTGCGTTGGGGGATCAGCTCGACAATTTTCGCTTAAAACCAGCCGTAAGCGGCCCCTGCTGTGTCAGCACCAACAACACAGACACAAGGACTGGTTTGAAGTGGTTAGAACCCTTTGGAATTAGAAGAGACGGTGGAAAGTTAGGTACACCCCTGTGCGGCCAATCTGCCTGAATTGTACAAGTAGGCTCTGCACACCACCTAACCCAAGGTATATATACCCGCTCTGCGTTCAAGTAAGCAGTTAACCGCTGACGCACAGAATTGACAAACGAATTGGGGATTTTGCAGACGTTCACCCTGTGACCTTCTTTTTGGATAGTAATGAGATGGTACAGATCGTCAACATCGTCAATGGTCACTGCACCTCTGTTTTGGCCTTTCTTTGTCACAAGGCTGGAGGGATCATTAACTCCGCCCTCCCAAACGCCAGGATGCCTCTCATCCATACGAGGTGCCCCAGCCCGGATGACACGACCCACCGCAGGACGTGGGGCATCATCAGAAGGGCCCTGCACCACAACATAAATCAAGACCAAGCCACCTGCCTCCACCAGGCCTCCGTCACCATCAGGGCGGGGGGATGGTTGAACAACCTGAACCCCCAAAAACTGCGCACGGCGGCGGGACCCTACATACTATACCCCGTACCCCACGGCATGGATGACCACTGCCCAGGGCTCCGGCCCGGAAACCCCCTCTGCGGGCACCCCTGCCCCCACGCCCTGTTCCAACCATTACCCCTACAGCCCGCCCCTGTTCCAGGTATATACCTCAACGCGGGAGCAGGCGCCAAAGGGGTGTACCTCACGGCGGGAGACACAGCGGGCCAAGCCATCCCCCTCTGTCAGGTGCACCACATGGCCATGGGACCACCACTGTCCAACACCGACAAACCGCGTCACCTGTTTGGGAGGCGTGGCGCGCGCGACCCCAGGTCCGCGAACCGGAACACCCCGGGCCGCAACGGAGAGGTGCTAGACCTCACCATGACAAACACGGCCAAACTCCCGGCCACCATCGCCGGACAAAAGCACTTCATCGTGGAAGGCCTAACGGACGATGGCATCACCCTAGCAGCCAACACCCTGACGGCTGCCACAGACGCTTGGGACGATGCCGTGGGGCACCGCACGGCACCTAAGGACAGGGTGCAGGAAAGGGAAGACACCCTGACGCTGGACCTTGTAGACTACCTGGTGCAGCTAACCAGCCCACCAGAGCAACACAACCGAAAGACCGAAGGTCCGAAGGTCACTGACTGGACGATCTTCGACAGGCCCCCAAGCGCCCCCACGGCGCCAGCAACGTGCCACCAACACACCTGGTGGGTCACACAATACGACGCCACGGGCAAAACAGACAGAGTCCAGAAATTCGGACCAGAAGCGAGGACAGCAACCCCACTGGCACTGGGGGACCGTTTTAGCCACTCCACCCAGCACACCGACCACCCCCTGGCGCATTGGTTGGCCCTCAAGACGGCTATGCAAACCACATACACCTGACTACCCGCGACATGGCTCAATCTCACTCGCAAGCTGGCAGCCTACATGCGCAAACACGGGACATCACAGGCGGAACGCTGGTTTTCCTTGCCCACAGACACTGAACAAACTTCCAAACATCGCACCAGCAACTTGCAAGACCATGCGAACAAACTTCGAGGTATGCACCGACCCCGCGAGGGCCAAGGACCGGCATACAGCATCTTCCACAACTTCCAAAACCGCAAAGCGCCGAGACCAGCCCCCAGGCCTGCGCCAGAACAAGCACGGCCCAAGCGAAGGCCTCCTCCTGAGGGGGCGGGGATCCCGGTCCGCCGGGCCAAACGACTCAAGCCGGCACCAAAAGCGGCCCCAGTGCCACCGCCGCCCGAACCACAGCCGAAGCCAAAGCCCCAGGCATGCCCATTCTTCACGGTGGAGGAACCTAACGCCATGCACCCCGAATGGCCAGACAGCGCAGAAGTACAAGGGGTATTCGTAGCCACGCTCAAAGGACAACCAAAACAGTTCGTTTGGTTCCGGGGCAAAATAAAGGGCAAACTGGCCGCGCCAGGCCAACATGGCAACCTGCAGCTGCAGATTGCATGGCAAGCGCTCCCGGAGTGGAGCGATAAAGCGGGAACCCAGAACCTCGAACTCTGGGACTCTGTTTTGCTCGCCAGTTGCACCAGGTAGTCCCGAAGGTCCGGCGTCAGTGTCTCTTCAGGAGGATTTCTGCCTTACACCCTAGCACAAAGCAAAAATTCAGGTTCAAACTTGCTGATGAAAGTCCACCACTGATTGTAGGTCCATGGCATAAAAGGCTACACAAAGACCCAAAAATATGCACAAGTCTTTAGAGCATAAAATAAAATGAAAAGAATATGTTTCTGTGGTTTCTGGGCCTTTTACTATCACCTAAGTTCAGTTCTGACCTTTATCTCTTGAACTGCCCACTCAGTAGGACTGGCCATCATGGAGCCATTCATGTGCCCCATCATGACCCATCATGTCATTTCTGCATCATGATCTGATTATGAACAATTAGACCCCTGAGAATCTGCCTGTCACCATCATCTTCAATCATTCTTCTGATTTACTGTTCATCTTCACTGTTCATGCAGGACAATCTTGGATTAGCAGCATCATGCTGTACATTCTGGGATCTGGATCTGGATCTGGTCCAAAGTAGGAAATTCACTACCAGAGTTCAGCTTAATAACTGAATGTCATATAAGAGGGCATGTTCTCAAAGAGAAACAGCCTCAGTGGGTCCATCTAACTCCCCCCCTGCAGCGCTGCAAGTCCTTTGCATGCGTCGCAAAAAATATAAACCTTAGATGGGCTCATCACATGCATGCCGAATATCCTTACACCCATTTCTTGCTTGTGGTCAGACCTTAGGTGCTCTGGAATAGCGGATGTGAGTTGCGCGTGTGGTTTGGGGTCGTGCTCAGTCTGACTGCTTGCGCGCGCCGTCCTTCATCGCCATTTTATGTTCGTTGCGTAGGCGTGGAGGCGTCTGACACATCCTTCAGCAGCTTTGCGTAGCGCGTACCTTGAATTCCACGCGTTGATCCCAATGTCCTTGTCGTCGCTGTAGGCAGTCAGGTTGATCTTCTTGTACTCAGTCTGCAGGTAGCTGTAATAGAGGTACTTGGTACTCATCCGTCTCTCCCTTGTGCTGCGTCACTCTCGTGGTAAAGGTACTGGTACGGGCAAGGTGCTGAGGTTGACCTTCGTTAGCATCGCACAGATCGCGTCGTGGTTTACGTCTGCTGGACAAAATCGCTGTCATCCTGCGAGCGTCCTTCGATCCACCTGGCAGGGTGTAGTCACCGCACTGCCGGGGTGGCCGTTGTACTGCTCAGGGGAGCCAGCGTGCGCGTGCTCAATTTGCTCATTGGTGAGAAGGGAATGAAACAATTGATTCGCACAAGGTGAACAAGATTTCACAAGGAGTAAAGGATGTCAATATACACCATTCCCACTAGGCGTTCACCGTTCGCTTAGTACCTGGTTGTGTAGGCGTCTAGCCCTGGTTACAATGACCTGGCGCCCTAGCTACCCAGAACCCCGCTGGCTGAGTTCGCTGTTTTCAGCGTGGGTTTCATAAAGTTTTTTGTCGTACCCCCCCCCCCCCGGTCTCTCACACTCTTCCCTTCCCCTCTCCTCTGTCTTGCTCTCTCTCTTTCTTCTGATCTTTCTGTTGGTTTGGGTTCTTGAGTTCGTGCGCGACACTTGGTTGCGGAGTCGCCCCCCCCCCCCCCGCGGGGGGATAGAGCGACGCAGACTCCTGTTCTGGCACCTGAAACGAACCCTACTGCTGACAGTAGTGCCGTGACTTGTATGGTTTCACAGCTTATTTTACAAGGAAGTCATGGACCGTAGAAAGTCGACCGGTAAAGGCGTGCTAGAGCCCAAGCCCAAGCCCAAGCCCAAGCCCCTACCAAAACCAGCCAAACCCTACCCTAAACTTCCCCCTGCACCCGTCGCCCCCAGTGGACAGGCTTTGTCCCAGCCCGTGCCCTTTACGGGTATGCTGTTGCCACTACCAGCACCGGCACCCCCGGCAGTACCATCGCCGCTTCAGTCGGCAGGCCTGCCGCTCCCGGCAGCTCTGGCGCCGCCACCGATGCCACCTCCTTCTTCTCCTTCTTCTTCTACTTCCGGCGCATCTCTCGCCTCTCCATCTCCTGCATCTACTCTTGAGTCGATTTACAGCTCTCCGCTCTCACTCTCCGGCACTCCGCCTCCCTGCATCCCTCCTCCCCTCACCAACACCCGCATCCCCGTCCCCCGCTCCCACCTGCCCGTCCAGGCCCTCTTCGGGCCTGGGCGCCAGCTGTAGCCCGTCGGCCGTTGGGCAGTCATGCCCAACTCTGATGGGCTTCGGCTGTACTGGGCAGACGCTCAGCTGGACAGCGCCCAGCTGAGTGAGCCTCGTTGGCTGCCGGGAGCGGTGGACCCAGGGTTGATGCCGGAGTGGGATGAGGAATGCTCCGAGACGGTGTCCGTGGACGTGCTCCTGGACCTGGACGTGGAGTCGGCTGACTTGGGAGAAGAGTCTTCAGGTTCTTACTTGTTGTGCTTTTCGTGCTCTTTCTTACTCTTGGTCTCCGCTAGTTTGAGCACTTTCTGCAATTCGTTGGCGTTGCAGTAGTCCCGAAATACCGAACTCACATTTCTTTGGTCCAGAAAAAATGCCGTGTAGGGTTCCCACGTTGCCTCTGCCATAGAGTAACCCTCCCACTTGACCAAGAATCTCCAGCCATGCCTGTACTTGAAACGCAGAATAGCTTCCACCTTGTAAAAACCCTTTGCCTTCATCTCCTTCCCGTTCATATCCGGCAACTGTCCTTCTCCTTCAGAATCCTCCGCGCTGCCGAGCTCCGACGTCATGTCCTCATCCTGATCGTCGTTGAGCTCATCCTCCTCAGCCGCCACTTTGTCGTCGAACGTCCCAAATCCAGGTCGTACTCGTTCATCAGGGTGTACCTCTTGAGGAGAGGGAAGCCAACTTTGATCTCCCCCCTCAAACCTCGGGCTGGCGCGTACTTTAACCGAACTAGGACCCACATCCGTGACCATAAAAGGACCATAGTAGGGTAGGTCTAGATCGTTCTTTTTCCAGCGCGGTAACCTCCTGTGGTGCACGAGTACCATGTCTCCGATTTGGTATTCGACGGGTTTCTGCCCACGTTTGCTGCTTGTGTTCTCACTTTCTCTGATCCTCTGAAGCAGTTCTTTGACCTTGCTTGCCAACGTCGCTTGCTTCTCCATCCACTCTTTCACCTTAGGATTCGCGTCCTGCGGCGTCGGGAACCCCAATTGGAAACCAGGACAACCGAAGAAGAGCTTGTGTGGTGAGAAACCAGTACGCGTCGACACCTGGTTGTTCATCAGGTATATTGCCTACGGTAGGACTCTCAACTAATTTCTCCCCTTCTCCTGCGCCATGAGGGTCCGCATCACTGTTTTGAAGGAGCGGATTTGTCTCTCGCAGAGTGCGTTCTTGGTGCGTAGATAGGGCGTACTGAATTGTATCTCGCAACCAAGAGTCTCCAGTACTCCCCTGTACGAGTTGCCTGCTGCTGTTAAGCGCACATCCTGATCAGAGTGGATGACCTTCGGTAAACCATAGACTTGTACCCATTCTTCAAACAAACTCTTCAGCACGGTTTCGCTATCCGCCTTCTTGTTCATAGGGAAGACCCTCGCGAATCTGGAGAGCCCGCACGTGACCATCAACGCAAAGTTGTGCCCGGCATAGTGGGGCAGGTGCATGAAGTCGAGGTACACGACAGAGTTCACCATATGAGGTATGGGCAGGTTTCCCATTTCTCCGCGATTGACTTGACTGTTCGATTCCCCCAGGATGCAGTGGCAGTCTTTCGTCACTTAGGTCATAAGTCTCTTCTTCTCTGACTCATTCTTGTTGCAGTGAAAGTGGCGGTCCAAAAACCAAAAGGACCTCTGCACTGCAGGATGACCGTTGACCGTGTGGCTCCATCGAAGTGTTTCCTCGAGATGGAATTCAGGCACACAGACTCGATCTTCCTTGTACAGAGCGTCTTTAGTCATTGCCCACTGTTCGCCGGCGATCAGCTTGACCTGCCCTGGTTGCAGTTGCTTCATAATCGCAGCGTAATCCTTCAACAGTTCCTCCTTTCCCCACTCGTTCTGCGGTTGTGTGGTCTTCATGAACAGGTCCAGCTGCACATTCATCTTGGCGAACGCGTCCTATGCTATTTCCTCGGAAGATTGCCCCAAGCGTTCGTCGAACGAGTTGCGGCTCAGGTAATCGCTTAGCTCGATTTTGAGTCCTCGGATGTGGTGAACGGCTAGTCGTAGTTGAGATAGGAATACCCACCATCGCCGTATTCTCTTTTGTTCGGCAGGCGGTGAGTCCATAAAGTACTTGACCGAATCCTGATCACAGAACCAGGTGACTGGGTTGGTACCAATGATCCTCTGTTGACTGGCGAGGACCAGTACTCCTCCCAACAGTTCGTGCTCGTACGTGTGGTACTTGGAGCGCGCTGCATTCCACTTCCAATTCCAATGTCCAAGTGGAACAAGTCTCCATTCGTCTTCGTTGTACGAATGCTTCAGACTGCCGTCTCGGTTCACTCCTTGTGATCTGAGCCTTTCATCGATTTTCTGACACTGTTCAGGTCGCAGTGCTTGCCATTGAAAGAGAGTACCGCCTCCGCCCAAGTTCGAACCGTCCGAGACGAAGACAATCTCTTCTTTCGGTCGCGGCACTCCCAGAGGTATTGCTTTGCAGATTTTCTCCTCCAGTTCCTCCAACTTGTTTTTCTCCTCGTCTGTCCATTTCCATGGGGTGTCGTCTTTGATGAGGTCGGTCAGTATAGCCGAGGACTCAGTGAAATTCCTCACGTGGCGCCTGTAGAAGTTGCAACCTCCGATAAGTTGCCTTATATTCTTAACTCCTTCGGCTTTCCCCTTGACTCTATCGATCGTAAAATCCATCAGTGGCTTCAGTTTGTCCTCACACAGTCCCGAGTGACCGTCTCCCACTCAGAATCCAAGGTACTCCAGCTCCGTCTTGAGGAATTTGCATTTCTCCAGTTTGATACGAAGATTCTGCTCCACACACACGTCGAAAAACTCCGACAGCACCAGGAGGTGGTCCTCGATCGAGTTCTTGCCTAGCAGCACGTCGTCGATATGAGCTTCGGCAACCGCTCCTCGTTCGAGCAACGCCTGGACTGCGGGTTGCTGCTTGAGGATGATGAGCACCTGGTTCATCAACTCCTGGAACAGCGCGGGGGCGTTGGCGATATCAAAGGGCATGACCAGCCATCAGAACACCCTTCCGTTTGGTGTGCGAAACGCAATCAACTCCTTGGCACGCTCCGTCAAATTGACTTGCCAAAACCCTGATTTTTTGTCCATCTTCGACTTGAACTTGCACGACGCGGCATTTTGAATGGTGTTTTCCATCACTCGGAGACTGCCGGCGTGCAGTTTGATCATTTTGTTCTGCTTGCGATAGTCGACGACTAGCCTTTTCGCTGTCGATCCAGGTTTGGCCTCCAAGAAACACGGCGAGCAGTGCTCAGGGATTTCCGTGTCCTTGTAGGCTTCGCACATCCCCGCTTACACCAGCTCTAGGACTTGCCTCATGATCTCGTCCTGGTCCTCCTTAGAGCAGGGGTAACCTCGCGATCATGAACAGGTCAAGCTGCACTTCCATCTTGGCGAACGCGTCCTTTGCCATTTCTTTGGAAGATTACCCCAAGCGTTCGTCGAAAGAGTTGCAGCTCAGGTAGTCGCTTAGCTCGCTCTTGAGTCCTTGGATGTGGTGAACGGCTAGTTGTAGTTGACATAGGAGTACCCACCATCGCCGCAGTCTCTTTTGTTCGGGAGGCGGTGAGTTCATAAAGTACTTGACCGAATCCTGATCACAGAGCCAGGTGACTGGGTTGTTACCAATGGTCCTCTGTTGACTGGCGAGGACCAGTACTCCTGCCAACAGTTTGTGCTCGTACGTGTGGTACTTGGAGCGCGCTGCATTCCACTTCCAATTCCAATGTCCAAGTGGAACAAGTCTCCATTCGTCTTCGTTGTATGAATGCTTCAGACTGCCGTCTCGGTTCACTCCTTGTGTTCTGAGCCTTTCATTGATTTTCTGACACTGTTCAGGTCGCAGCGCTTGCCATTGAAAGAGAGTACCGCCTCCACCCAAGTTCGAACCGTCCGAGACGAAGACAATCTCTCCTTTCGATCGCGGCACTCCCAGAGGTATTGCTTTGCAGATTTTCTCCTCCAGTTCCTCCAACTTGTTTTTCTCCTCGTCTGTCCATTTCCATGGGGTGTTGTCTTTGATGAGGTCGGTCAGTATAGCCGAGGACTCAGTGAAATTCCTCACGTGGCGCCTGTGGAAGTTGCAACCTCCGATAAGTTGCCTTATCTTCTTTACTCCTTCGGCTTTCCCCCTGACTCTATCGATCGTAAAATCCATCAGTGGCTTCAGTTTGTCCTCACACGGTCCCGAGTGACCGTCTCCCACTCAGAATCCAAGGTACTCCAGCTCCGTGTTGAGGAATTTGCATTTCTCCAATTTGATACGGAGATTCTGCTCCACACACACGTCGAAAGACTCCGACAGCACCAGCAGGTGGTCCTCGATCGAGTTCTTGCCTAGCAGCACGTCGTCGATATGAGCTTCGGCAACCGCTCCTTGTTCGAGCAAAGCCTGGACTGCGGGTCGCTGCTTGAGGATGATGAGCACCTGGTTCATCAACTCCTGGAACAGCGCGGGGGCGTTTGCAATATCAAAGGCCATGACCAGCCATCAGAACACCCTTCTTTTTGGACTGCGAAACGCCATCAACTCCTTGGCACGCTCCGTCAAATTGACTTGCCAAAACCCTGATTTTTTGTCCATCTCCGACTTGAACTTGCACGACGCGGCATTTTCAATGGTGTTTTCCATCACTGGGAGACTGCCGGCGTGCAGTTTGATCATTTTGTTCTGCTTGCGATAGTTGACGACTAGCCTTTTCGCTGTCGATCCAGGTTTGGCCACCAAGAAACACGGCGAGCAGTGCTCAGGGATTTCCGTGTCCTTGTAGGCTTCGCACATCCCCGCTTCCACCAGCTCTAGGACTTGCCTCATGATCTCGTCCTGGTCCTCCTTAGAGCAGGGGTAACCCTCTCAATCAAGAACAGGTCAAGCTGCACTTCAATCTTGGCGAACGCGTCCTTTGCCATTTCTTTGGAAGATTACCCCAAGCGTTCGTCGAACGAGTTGCAGCTCAGGTAGTCGCTTAGCTCGTTTTTGAGTCCTTCGATGTGGTGAACGGCTAGTCGGAGTTGACATAGGAGTACCCACCATCGCCGCAGTCTCTTTTGTTCGGGAGGCGGTGAGTCCATAAAGTACTTGACCGAATCCTGATCACAGAACCAGGTGACTCGGTTGTTACCAATGATCCTCTGTTGACTGGCGAGGACCAGTACTCCTCCGAACAGTTCGTGCTCGTACGTGTGGTACTTGGAGCGCGCTGCATCCCACTTCCAATTCCAATGTCCAAGTGGAACAAGTCTCCATTCGTCTTCGTTGTACGAATGCTTCAGACTGCCGTCTCGGTTCACTCCTTGTGATCTGAGCCTTTCATTGATTTTCTGACACTGTTCAGGTCGCAGCGCTTGCCATTGAAAGAGAGTACCGCCTCCGCCCAAGTTCGAACCGTCTGAGACGAAGACAATCTCTCCTTTCGGTCGCGGCACTCCCAGAGGTATTGCTTTGCAGATTTTCTCCTCCAGTTCCTCCAACTTGTTTTTCTCCTCGTCTGTCCAGTTCCATGGGGTGTTGTCTTTGATGAGGTCGTTCAGTATAGCCGAGGACTCAGTGAAATTCCTCACGTGGCGCCTGTAGAAGTTGCAACCTCCGATAAGTTGCCTTATATTCTTAACTCTTTCGGCTTTCCCCTTGACTCTATCGATCGTAAAATCCATCAGTGGCTTCAGTTTGTCCTCACACAGTCCCGAGTGACCGTCTCCCACTCAGAATCCAAGGTACTCCAGCTCCGTTTTGAGGAATTTGCATTTCTCCAGTTTGATACGGAGATTCTGCTCCACACACACGTCGAAAAACTCCGACAGCACCAGCAGGTGGTCCTCGATCGAATTCTTGCCTAGCAGCACGTCGTCGATATGAGCATCGGCAACCGCTCCTCGTTCGAGCAACGCCTGGACTGCGGGTCGCTGCTTGAGGATGATGAGCACCTGGTTCATCAACTCCTGGAACAGCGCCGGGGCGCTGGCGATATCAAAGGGCATGACCAGCCATCAGAACACCCTTCTCTTTTGCTGTGTGAAACGCCATCAACTCCTTGGCACGCTCCGTCAAATTGACTTGCCAAAACCCTGATTTTTTGTCCATCTTCGACTTGAACTTGCACGACGCGGCTTTTCAATGGTGTTTTCCATCACTGGGAGACTGCCGGCGTGCAGTTTGATCATTTTGTTCTGCTTGCGATAGTTGACGACTAGCCTTTTCGCTGTCGATCCAGGTTTGGCCACCAAGAAACACGGCGAGCAGTGCTCAGGGATTTCCGTGTCCTTGTAGGCTTCGCACATCCCCGCTTCCACCAGCTCTAGGACTTGCCTCATGATCTCGTCCTGGTCCTCCTTAGAGCAGGGGTAACCCTCTCAATCAAGAACAGGTCAAGCTGCACTTCAATCTTGGCGAACGCGTCCTTTGCCATTTCTTTGGAAGATTACCCCAAGCGTTCGTCGAACGAGTTGCAGCTCAGGTAGTCGCTTAGCTCGTTTTTGAGTCCTTCGATGTGGTGAACGGCTAGTCGGAGTTGACATAGGAGTACCCACCATCGCCGCAGTCTCTTTTGTTCGGGAGGCGGTGAGTCCATAAAGTACTTGACCGAATCCTGATCACAGAACCAGGTGACTCGGTTGTTACCAATGATCCTCTGTTGACTGGCGAGGACCAGTACTCCTCCAAACAGTTCGTGCTCGTACGTGTGGTACTTGGAGCGCGCTGCATTCCACTTCCAATTCCAATGTCCAAGTGGAACAAGTCTCCATTCGTCTTCGTTGTACGAATGCTTCAGACTGCCGTCTCGGTTCACTCCTTGTGATCTGAGCCTTTCATTGATTTTCTGACACTGTTCAGGTCGCAGCGCTTGCCATTGAAAGAGAGTACCGCCTCCGCCAAAGTTCGAACCGTCCGAGAGGAAGACAATCTCTCCTTTCGGTCGCGGCACTCCCAGAGGTATTGCTTTGCAGATTTTCTCCTCCAGTTCCTCCAACTTGTTTTTCTCCTCGTCTGTCCAGTTCCATGGGGTGTTGTCTTTGATGAGGTCGGTCAGTATAGCCGAGGACTCAGTGAAATTCCTCACGTGGCGCCTGTAGAAGTTGCAACCTCCGATAAGTTGCCTTATATTCTTAACTCCTTCGGCTTTCCCCTTGACTGTATCGATCGTAAAATCCATCAGTGGCTTCAGTTTGTCCTCACACAGTCCCGAGTGACCGTCTCCCACTCAGAATCCAAGGTACTCCAGCTCCGTTTTGAGGAATTTGCATTTCTCCAGTTTGATACGGAGATTCTGCTCCACACACACGTCGAAAAACTCCGACAGCACCAGCAGGTGGTCCTCGATCGAGTTCTTGCCCAGCAGCACGTCGTCGATATGAGCATCGGCAACCGCTCCTCGTTCGAGCAACGCCTGGACTGCGGGTCGCTGCTTGAGGATGATGAGCACCTGGTTCATCAACTCCTGGAACAGCGCGGGGGCGTTTGCAATATCAAAGGCCATGACCAGCCATCAGAACACCCTTCCCTTTTGGGTGCGAAACGCCATCAACTCCTTGGCACGCTCCGTCAAATTGACTTGCCAAAACCCTGATTTTTTGTCCATCTCCGACTTGAACTTGCACGACGCGGCATTTTCAATGGTGTTTTCCATCACAGGGAGACTGCCGGCGTGCAGTTTGATCATTTTGTTCTGCTTGCGATAGTTGACGACTAGCCTTTTCGCTGTCGATCCAGGTTTGGCCACCAAGAAACACGGCGAGCAGTGCTCAGGGATTTCCGTGTCCTTGTAGGCTTCGCACATCCCCGCTTCCACCAGCTCTAGGACTTGCCTCATGATCTTGTCCTGGTCCTCCTTAGAGCAGGGGTAACCCTCTCAATCATGAACAGGTCAAGCTGCACTTCAATCTTGGCGAACGCGTCCTTTGCCATTTCTTTGGAAGATTACCCCAAGCGTTCGTCGAACGGGTTGCAGCTCAGGTAGTCGCTTAGCTCGTTTTTGAGTCCTTCGATGTGGTGAACGGCTAGTCGTAGTTGACATAGGAGTACCCACCATCGCCGCAGTCTCTTTTGTTCGGGAGGCGGTGAGTCCATAAAGTACTTGACCGAATCCTGATCACAGAACCAGGTGACTCGGTTGTTACCAATGATCCTCTGTTGACTGGCGAGGACCAGTACTCCTCCCAACAGTTCGTGCTCGTACGTGTGGTACTTGGAGCGCGCTGCATTCCACTTCCAATTCCAATGTCCAAGTGGAACAAGTCTCCATTCGTCTTCGTTGTACGAATGCTTCAGACTGCCGTCTCGGTTCACTCCTTGTGATCTGAGCCTTTCATTGATTTTCTGACACTGTTCAGGTCGCAGCGCTTGCCATTGAAAGAGAGTACCGCCTCTGCCCAAGTTCGAACCGTCCTAGACGAAGACAATCTCTCCTTTCGGTCGCGGCACTCCCAGAGGTATTGCTTTGCAGATTTTCTCCTCCAGTTCCTCCAACTTGTTTTTCTCCTCGTCTGTCCATTTCCATGGGGTGTTGTCTTTGATGAGGTCGGTCAGTATAGCCGAGGACTCAGTGAAATTCCTCACGTGGCGCCTGTAGAAGTTGCAACCTCCGATAAGTTGCCTTATATTCTTAACTCCTTCGGCTTTCCCCTTGACTCTATCGATCGTAAAATCCATCAGTGGCTTCAGTTTGTCCTCACACGGTCCCGAGTGACCGTCTCCCACTCAGAATCCAAGGTACTCCAGCTCCGTTTTGAGGAATTTGCATTTCTCCAGTTTGATACGGAGATTCTGCTCCACACACACGTCGAAAAACTCCGACAGCACCAGCAGGTGGTCCTCGATCGAGTTCTTGCCTAGCAGCACGTCGTCGATATGAGCATCGGCAACCGCTCCTCGTTCGAGCAACGCCTGGACTGCGGGTCGCTGCTTGAGGATGGTGAGCACCTGGTTCATCAACTCCTGGAACTGCGCGGGGGCGTTGGCGATATCAAAGGGCATGACCAGCCATCAGAACACCCTTCTGTTTGGTGTGCGAAACGCAATCAACTCCTTGGCACGCTCCGTCAAATTGACTTGCCAAAACCCTGATTTTTTGTCCATCTTCGACTTGAACTTGCAAGACGCGGCTTTTCAATGGTGTTTTCCATCACTGGGAGACTGCCGGCGTGCAGGTTGATCATTTTGTTCTGCTTGCGATAGTTGACGACTAGCCTTTTCGCTGTCGATCCAGGTTTGGCCACCAAGAAACACGGCGAGCAGTGCTCAGGGATTTCCGTGTCCTTGTAGGCTTCGCACATCCCCGCTTCCACCAGCTCTAGGACTTGCCTCATGATCTCGTCCTGGTCCCCCTTAGAGCAGGGGTAACCCTCTCAATCAGGAACAGGTCAAGCTGCACTTCAATCTTGGCGAACGCGTCCTTTGCCATTTCTTTGGAAGATTACCCCAAGCGTTCGTCGAACGAGTTGCAGCTCAGGTAGTCGCTTAGCTCGTTTTTGAGTCCTTCGGTGTGGTGAACGGCTAGTCGGAGTTGACATAGGAGTACCCACCATCGCCGCAGTCTCTTTTGTTCGGGAGGCGGTGAGTCCATAAAGTACTTGACCGAATCCTGATCACAGAGCCGGGTGACTCGGTTGTTACCAATGATCCTCTGTTGACTGGCGAGGACCAGTACTCCTCCAAACAGTTCGTGCTCGTACGTGTGGTACTTGGAGCGCGCTGCATTCCACTTCCAATTCCAATGTCCAAGTGGAACAAGTCTCCATTCGTCTTCGTTGTACGAATGCTTCAGACTGCCGTCTCGGTTCACTCCTTGTGATCTGAGCCTTTCATTGATTTTCTGACACTGTTCAGGTCGCAGCGCTTGCCATTGAAAGAGAGTACCGCCTCCGCCCAAGTTCGAACCGTCCGAGACGAAGACAATCTCTCCTTTCGGTCGCGGCACTCCCAGAGGTATTGCTTTGCAGATTTTCTCCTCCAGTTCCTCCAACTTGTTTTTCTCCTCGTCTGTCCAGTTCCATGGGGTGTTGTCTTTGATGAGGTCGGTCAGTATAGCCGAGGACTCAGTGAAATTCCTCACGTGGCGCTTGTAGAAGTTGCGACCTCCGATAAGTTGCCTTATATTCTTAACTCCTTCGGCTTTCCCCATGACTCTATCGATCGTAAAACCCATCAGTGGCTTCAGTTTGTCCTCACACGGTCCCGAGTGACCGTCTCCCACTCATAATCCAAGGTACTCCAGCTCCGTTTTGAGGAATTTGCATTTCTCCAGTTTGATACGGAGATTCTGCTCCACACACACGTCGAAAAACTCCGACAGCACCAGCAGGTGGTCCTCGATCGAGTTCTTGCCTAGCAGCACGTCGTCGATATGAGCATCGGCAACCGCTCCTCGTTCGAGCAACGCCTGGACTGCGGGTCGCTGCTTGAGGATGATGAGCACCTGGTTCATCAACTCCTGGAACAGCGCGGGGGCGTTTGCAATATCAAAGGCCATGACCAGCCATCAGAACACCCTTCCCTTTTGGTGTGCGAAACGCCATCAACTCCTTGGCACGCTCCGTCAAATTGACTTGCCTAGACCCTGATTTTTTGTCCATCTCAGACTTGAACTTGCACGACGCGGCATTTTCAATGGTGTTTTCCATCACAGGGAGACTGCCGACGTGCAGTTTGATCATTTTGTTCTGCTTGCGATAGTTGACGACTAGCCTTTTCGCTGTCGATCCAGGTTTGGCCACCAAGAAACACGGCGAGCAGTGCTCAGGGATTTCCGTGTCCTTGTAGGCTTCGCACATCCCCGCTTCCACCAGCTCTAGGACTTGCCTCATGATCTCGACCTGGTCCTCCTCAGAGCAGGGGTAACCCTCTCAATCATGAACAGGTCAAGCTGCACTTCAATCTTGGCGAACGCGTCCTTTGCCATTTCTTTGGAAGATTACCCCAAGCGTTCGTCGAACGAGTTGCAGCACAGGTAGTCGCTTAGCTCGTTTTTGAGTCCTTCGATGTGGTGAACGGCTAGTCGTAGTTGACATAGGAGTACCCACCATCGCCGCAGTCTCTTTTGTGCGGGAGGCGGTGAGTCCATAAAGTACTTGACCGAATCCTGATCACAGAACCAGGTGACTCGGTTGTTACCAATGATCCTCTGTTGACTGGCGAGGACCAGTACTCCTCCCAACAGTTCGTGCTCGTACGTGTGGTACTTGGAGCGCGCTGCATTCCACTTCCAATTCCAATGTCCAAGTGGAACAAGTCTCCATTCGTCTTCGTTGTACGAATGCTTCAGACTGCCGTCTCGGTTCACTCCTTGTGATCTGAGCCTTTCATTGATTTTCTGACACTGTTCAGGTCGCAGCGCTTGCCATTGAAAGAGAGTACCGCCTCCGCCCAAGTTCGAACCGTCCGAGACGAAGACAATCTCTCCTTTCGGTCGCGGCACTCCCAGAGGTATTGCTTTGCAGATTTTCTCCTCCAGTTCCTCCAACTTGTTTTTCTCCTCGTCTGTCCATTTCCATGGGGTGTTGTCTTTGATGAGGTCGGTCAGTATAGCCGAGGACTCAGTGAAATTCCTCACGTGGCGCCTGTAGAAGTTGCAACCTCCGATAAGTTGCCTTATATTCTTAACTCCTTCGGCTTTCCCCATGACTCTATCGATCGTAAAATCCATCAGTGGCTTCAGTTTGTCCTCACACGGTCCCGAGTGACCGTCTCCCACTCAGAATCCAAGGTACTCCAGCTCCGTTTTGAGGAATTTGCATTTCTCCAGTTTGATACGGAGATTCTGCTCCACACACACGTCGAAAAACTCCGACAGCACCAGCAGGTGGTCCTCGATCGAGTTCTTGCCTAGCAGCACGTCGTCGATATGAGCATCGGCAACCGCTCCTCGTTCGAGCAACGCCTGGACTGCGGGTCGCTGCTTGAGGATGGTGAGCACCTGGTTCATCAACTCCTGGAACTGCGCGGGGGCGTTGGCGATATCAAAGGGCATGACCAGCCATCAGAACACCCTTCTGTTTGGTGTGCGAAACGCAATCAACTCCTTGGCACGCTCCGTCAAGTTGACTTGCCAAAACCCTGAATTTTTGTCCATCTTCGACTTGAACTTGCACGACGCGGCTTTTCAATGGTGTTTTCCATCACTGGGAGACTGCCGGCGTGCAGTTTGATCATTTTGTTCTGCTTGCGATAGTCGAGGACTAGCCTTTTCGCTGTCGATCCAGGTTTGGCCACCAAGAAACACGGCGAGCAGTGCTCAAGGATTTCCGTGTCCTTGTAGGCTTCGCACATCCCCGCTTACACCAGCTCTAGGACTTGCCTCATGATCTCGTCCTGGTCCTCCTTAGAGCAGGGGTAACCTCGCGATCATGAACAGGTCAGGCTGCACTTCCATCTTGGCGAACGCGTCCTTTGCCATTTCTTTGGAAGATTACCCCAAGCGTTCGTCCAACGAGTTGCAGCTCAGGTAGTCGCTTAGCTCGCTTTTGAGTCCTTGGATGTGGTGAACGGCTAGTTGTAGTTGACATAGGAGTACCCACCATCGCCGCAGTCTCTTTTGTTCGGGAGGCGGTGAGTCCATAAAGTACTTGACCGAATCCTGATCACAGAGCCAGGTGACTGGGTTGTTACCAATGATCCTCTGTTGACTGGCGAGGACCAGTACTCCTGCCAACAGTTCGTGCTCGTACGTGTGGTACTTGGAGCGCGCTGCATTCCACTTCCAATTCCAATGTCCAAGTGGAACAAGTCTCCATTCGTCTTCGTTGTATGAATGCTTCAGACTGCCGTCTCGGTTCACTCCTTGTGTTCTGAGCCTTTCATTGATTTTCTGACACTGTTCAGGTCGCAGCGCTTGCCATTGAAAGAGAGTACCGCCTCCACCGAAGTTCGAACCGTCCGAGACGAAGACAATCTCTCCTTTCGATCGCGGCACTCCCAGAGGTATTGCTTTGCAGATTTTCTCCTCCAGTTCCTCCAACTTGTTTTTCTCCTCGTCTGTCCATTTCCATGGGGTGTTGCCTTGGATGAGGTCGGTCAGTATAGCCGAGGACTCAGTGAAATTCCTCACGTGGCGCCTGTAGAAGTTGCAACCTCCGATAAGTTGCCTTGTCTTCTTAACTCCTTCGGCTTTCCCCATGACTCTATCGATCGTAAAATCCATCAGTGGCTTCAGTTTGTCCTCACACGGTCCCGAGTGACCGTCTCCCACTCCGAATCCAAGGTACTCCAGCTCAGTTTTGAGGAATTTGCATTTCTCCAGTTTGATACGGAGATTCTGCTCCACACACACGTCGAAAAACTCCGACAGCACCAGCAGGGGGTCCTCGATCGAGTTCTTGCCTAGCAGCACGTCGTCGATATGAGCTTCGGCAACCGCTCCTCGTTCGAGCAACGCCTGGACTGCGGGTCGCTGCTTGAGGATGATGAGCACCTGTTTCATCAACTCCTGGAACAGCGCGGGGGCGTTTGCAATATCAAAGGCCATGACCAGCCATCAGAACACCCTTCTTTTTGGACTGCGAAACGCCATCAACTCCTTGGCACGCTCGGTCAAATTGACTTGCCGAAACCCTGATTTTTTGTCCATCTCCGACTTGAACTTGCACGACGCGGCATTTTCAATGGTGTTTTCCATCACAGGGAGACTGCCGGCGTGCAGTTTGATCATTTTGTTCTGCTTGCGATAGTTGACGACTAGCCTTTTCGCTGTCGATCCAGGTTTGGCCACCAAGAAACACGGCGAGCAGTGCTCAGGGATTTCCGTGTCCTTGTAGGCTTCGCACATCCCCGCTTCCACCAGCTCTAGGACTTGCCTCATGATCTCGTCCTGGTCCTCCTTAGAGCAGGGGTAACCTCTCAATCGTGAACAGGTCAAGCTGCACTTCAATCTTGGCGAACGCGTCCTTTGCCATTTCTTTGGAAGATTACCCCAAGCGTTCGTCGAACGAGTTGCAGCTCAGGTAGTCGCTTAGCTCGTTTTTGAGTCCTTCGATGTGGTGAACGGCTAGTCGTAGTTGACATAGGAGTACCCACCATCGCCGCAGTCTCTTTTGTTCGGGAGGCGGTGAGTCCACAAAGTACTTGACCGAATCCTGATCACAGAGCCAGGTGGCTGGGTTGTTACCAATGATCCTCTGTTGACTGGCGAGGACCAGTACTCCTCCCAACAGTTCGTGCTCGTACGTGTGGTACTTGGAGCGCGCTGCATTCCACTTCCAATTCCAATGTCCAAGTGGAACAAGTCTCCATTCGTCTTCGTTGTATGAATGCTTCAGACTGCCGTCTTGGTTCACTCCTCGTGTTCTGAGCCTTTCATCGATTTCGTGACACTGTTCAGGTCGCAGCGCTTGCCATTGAAAGAGAGTACCGCCCCCACCCAAGTTCGAACCGTCAGAGACGAGGACAATCTCTCCTTTCGATCGCGGCACTTCCAGAGGTATTGCTTTGCAGATTTTCTCCTTCAGGTCCTCCAACTTGTTTTTCTCCTCGTCTGTCCATTTCCATGGGTTCTTCTCTTTGATAAGGTCGGTCAGTATAGCCGAGGACTCATTGAAATTCCTCACGTGGCGCCTGTAGAAGTTGCAACCTCCGATAAATTACTTTATCTTCTTGAATGCTTCGGCTTTCCCCTTGACTTCATCGATCGTAAAATCCATCAGTGGCTTCAGTTTGTCCTCACACGGTCCCCAGTGACCGTCTCCCACTCGGAATCCAAGGAGCTCCAGCTCAGTTTTGAGGAAATCGCATTTCTCCAGTTTGATACGGAGATTCTGCTCCACACACACGTCGAAAAACTCCAACAGCAACAGCAGGTGGTCCTCGATCGAGTTCTTGCCCAGCAGCACGTCGTCGATGTGAGCTTCGGCAACCGCTACTCGTTCGAGCAACGCCTGGACTGCGGGTCGCTGTTTGAGGATGGTGAGCACCTGTTTCATCAACTCCTGGAACAGCGCCGGGGCGTTGGCGATACCAAAGGGCATGACCAGCCATCGGAACACCCTTCTGTTTGGTGTGCAAAACGCCATCAACTCCTTGGCACGCTCCGTCAAATTGACTTGCCAAAACTCTGATCCTTTGTCCATCTTCGACTTGAACTTGCACGACCCTGCATTTTTGGTGTTGTTCTCCATCACAGAGAGACTGCCGGCGTGCAGTTTGATCATTTTGTTCAGCTTGCGATAGTCGACGCCTAGCCTTTTCGCTGTCGATCCAGGTTTGGCCACCAAGAAACATCGTGAGCAGTGCTCAGGGATTTCCGTGTCCTTGTAGGCTTCGCACATCCCCGCTTCCACCAGCTCTAGGACTTGCCTCATGATCTCGTCCTGGTCCTCTATAGAGCAGGGGTAACCTCTCGAAGTAATCCACTGGTCCTGGTACTCGGGCTTCAACTCTAAGTCCATTATGACCAGTTTCTTTCTTGACCCCAGAGGTGGTAAAGGTCGGAAGGCTTCTTCGTACCTTGCGAGGACTTCAAGGACTCGGGGATCGTGTTCTTGGATCTTGTTCCTAAAATCCTCAGAAGCCGCCAGATTGCTTTGCCCAAACTCCTGCTTGAGTGTAAGTACTTCTTTGATCTCGTCAGGATCCACTTGGTGAAATTGACAGAGGTCGAGACTTCCGTGACACTCGTTGCAGCAGTGAGTATGTTCTTTCGCGCTCTGATCGCCGTACTCCTGCAGTAGTTCAAGCACTTCTCGCAGAGTTAGAGTACTCGCTTGTTGGCAGTGACACACGTGGGACATCTCCCACGGTCCATGATACTCGCAGGTACAGGCTGACGGATCATCGTCGTTTTCAGGTATATAGACACTCGTACCCCATTTCATCTTAAGCTTCAGTTGCTTTTCTCGCCATTGCTCTGTCTTCTGATTTTCTTGTAGGTGTTCTACTCGATGAAAGAGAAGTTGTTTGATATCCTCCTTCTCGTGCTCCCCGATGGGCCAACTGTCCTTGCTGGGCTTCGCCCACTGAGGATCCTTCTTCTCGGAGTGGGTCGTCTTGTCGGCTACCATGCACGCAAAGGCGAGTAAGCACTTGGCTTGGTCATCGAGTTGTCCTCGTTGCGGAGGTATGTCAAGTTCAGTTTCGAGTAGTGGTGTGTCCACCAAATCGTCCCATTTCACTGATTCCTACCCTTCAGAGTTGTGAATCGGGATCGTTCACACGCTCGGATTCCTGGTATCGTCTCCTGTGTTTGCTGCACAGGTCTCCTCTTCTCCTTCGCTATCAGTTTCCACGTCCAGCGTCGGAGCGTTGACGACAGGTTCTCAGTCCTCCCATTTGACCTCAGGGTGATGAGGGAGTTTGGAGAGCATCTTTGCTTTCCCGGAACCCCGGTTCTGCCTTGTGACCCACTGTACCTCCTCCTAGTCGAGTTCTTCCATCGGTATCCCCGTCCAGTAGATAGAGACATGTCCGCCAGGAAGGTTTCGGTAAAATTTCTTCACTCCCATCTTGGCTGTACATCGGCAGGTTGGGTAGGATGATCTTCGAGATAGTCAGTCTTTCGAGGACATCTTTCCACTTCGCTCCTTTACTTTCCCATTTCTTCCCTTCTGGTATTACTAAAACTAAGCGCGCTCGGTCGATCGCCACCTTGACCAGAACTCTTAAGAGTTGGGAGAACCTTGGATTTGCGTACAACTGCTTCCACCTTTGTAGCCACCCCCAATGGTATCAAAGGGCGGAGTTGTCCTTGCGGTTGCAGCAAAATTGTGAGTCCGCGTTCTGCTTGGAAGCCAATAGCTCAATGAAGTCTGAACCCGTCGGATCTCCTTCGAAAGATAAGTCCGCAAACCCTTGTCTCTTCATCTCCGTGGAACGTTTGTAGTTCTCAGTACGAGCGAGCTGCGCGTGGAGGGCCACCATACCTTCCAGCTTCATGTCTGCGCCTAAATTGAGCGACAGACCTTGGATGACCTGCACGGAGGGTTTTGATGTGGTGTTCTCGTTCAGTGGGACTTCCACGAGTTGCCCATGTCTCTGAACCAGTAAATGGTGGGGCGCTTGCAGGGAGAGGTACTTGATGTGCGGGTTGGCTTCAAAGAAGTCGTTTCCCATGATCATGTCAAATGCGTCGGTGTCGAAGGTGGCGGACGAGAAAGGGATGTCCTCTTCTCACACGCGAAGAACCTCTTTCTGTCTCCCCACTTGTCAGCTGTACATCCCCGCTGCCAACCTTGACTCCGAACATTTCACCCATTTGCGTCTGGCCTTGCTCGACCAGTCTCTCCGCCACTAATGTGTTACTGGCGCCTCTGTCGAGTAACCCATGATACATTTGCTCCCCCATTGAGACCAGGCACACGTAGAGCCTCTTTCCCGAGGCCCCAGCCCTCTACTTCTGTGCGGCCAGAAGGGTCTTGAGTGGAATCCCGTGCTTCTGGCATTGCTTGAGAAGGTACTTCTCCATGGACAACAGCTTCCTCTTGTTTTTGTTATTTCCTTCCTCTTCAGGTGCTGCTACAGGAGCGGGATTCGGTGCTGGCTTTGGTGAAGGTGCAGGCTTCGGCACAGGCTTCTGAAATGGCTGCGCGGCCGGAATGGGGCTAAAAGGTTGACCTTGCCGTGGTGCTTGCTGTTGTGCATTCCAGTCTTCTTGTGGTCTCTTGTCATCCTTTTGCTTTCTCCAACAGTTCGACGCTGCGTGGTTCCTTCTTCCACAGTATTCGCAGTAGATGGTAACCTTGAAAGCAGGTGAAGGATGTTCTCGCGTCCATTGCCAGCCTCTTCCACCTTTGCCTTTGCCGCCGCCTCGCCCCTGACCTTTTCCTTTTCCTTTGCCACCGCCTTTGCCTTCTCCTTTGCCTTCGCCAGTAAACAGTTCGGCCTCAGCGTTGTACTCCGCGGCGGTCGGCGGCTTGATCAGACTCTTGCTCCAAGACAGGGCTTTAAGCAGTCTTAGTAGTTCGAAGTAGCTGTGGGTAAGGGCCTTGCGCGCTGGCGTGTCTTTGCACTCTGACCATGTCTTCGCTGGGATCTTGCTGCGCAACACAATCAGTTTGTCGTACTCAGAGTAACCACACGTAAGCCTTGCAACCAGCCCTCTGATTCTTGCCTCCATCTGATTGATCTCGTCCAGCTTGGGGAACTCCTTAAACTTGGAGAGATCTAAGAGTTGTTGGCGAATGTGCATATCAGTCTCGAACACAGGGAAGGTTTCCTCAATTTTCGAAAGAAACTCCACGAAGGTGTTAGATTCGGACAACAGGTCTACTAGGAGTTCGCGCAACCAGTCAGTTTTGCACCCAGTCACCACCAGGTCGGCTTTGATCATGTCTGACGCTTTGGTTTGACCTGTGAGTCTCAGAAAGCGCGCGAAGTCCTTTGCCCAGAAGACAATGTTCCTTCCACTGAACACAGGCAGTGGTGTTTCAATCTTCGCTGTGGCGACACCCTTCCTTTCTCCCCTTCGCTCTGCTTCTTCTTCAGAGTCTTCAGTTTCAAGCTCCTTTGGCACCATCAAGCACGCAGGAATTCGAAGGCCATGTAGGTGTGCTTCGTGTAGCGTCTTGATTGGGACTGACTTCTTGAACAAGGGCGTCGACTCGCCATAGGTTTGTCGTGGAACGTTCTTCTGTTCAACCTGGAAAGGGCGCTGATCACACAATCAATCAACATTGAACCTCAGCCCCCCCCCTTTACATTGAATACACAACAGTGGTGGCACGTCGCTAAAAAAGGGGGACGCCGACATTTATTTGCACACTGGTCCGAAAAGGTTTCTGGCGCTCCCTCTCACTCCCAAAACCAGGCATTACCAAGCCAGCCCACATGCTGCTGCTCAAACAAGCGCTGATCAACAGACGCCAAAAGATAAAAAAGGCCATCTACGGAGCACTCGAATGGTCAGGGAACCATCCTCTTCCTTGCAACCCCATCAGGATGGCCTTGTCGCTCACCCTCAGAAACCTCTGGCAGATAAAATACGGCCCCTTTAGCACCTCTTCTCCCCCCTCCGCCCCCTCGCCACCTCCAGTATACCGTCCACCAGATTCATTACCATCGGCGGTGCAGCCCAAGCCAAAATCAAAGCCCAAAGCAAAAACACGGCCCCAACCAGTCCCCCCTTCTTCCAGAGCTCTCAACAATCCCGGCTCCTAACCCGCGCCCCGCCCCGAGCAAGCCTGTAAACGCCCACTGAAGCCCACGCCCGACCCCCCCCCCTCAGCGTGCCCACCGCGCAACGCAGCCTACCATTTCTTTCGCCCCCCCCCCCCTGCACAGACTGGACAACCCAACGCCCCCCCTCAAAAGCGCTACAAACCGGCCCGGCTCCCTGTCTCTTTTCCAAGGCCAACCCATTTCCGCCCTCCCCCCCCCCCACAACCCAACTCACCAACCACGCCTGACATCCGACATACCATTTCTTTTGCCCCCCTGTTCCCCTCCCCCCTGACCATCCTGATCCCGAACCCCCCTTCCGCTCCTGAGTCCCTTCTCCCTTTTATACCAGCCCCAACCAATAAAGTCACGGAGCTCAGATTCCTCGTTGCTTGAACAATCAGCATCCCCCTCGCGCTCCGACATGTCGGACACAACCACTTCGTCGCAAGATACCTCCTGTGACACCCCAAGACACAGCCCCTCACCGCGTGCCGACCGCACAGGGTTGCTAAGGCCATCAGCGTGGGCGTCACGCAACGGGCCCCCCCTAGGCCACTTCCCCATGCCGACCATGGGGTACCCATTCCCCCCCTTTCCTTTCCTCCCGCCCCAATACCCGCATCCTCATCCCATGGCATACCCACCACCGCCTCACCCGGGACTGGCCCACAGGTCGACCAAGCGGGAAAACCAACGCCTGCGAAACCAAGTCCGAGACCTAGAACGCCAGCTCAAAATACAACAGCCGAAGCGGCCTCGGCGTACCGGCCCCCAGCGGCGGAAGCGGTCTAGATCTACCAGCCTCGAATGGAACACCCTACCTTGCAAACATTTCGGGGTGGAGGTCGCTAGAAATGTCAAACGCCCTGGCCATTGTGATCCTCGCAACACTCCGGGCTACAACTAACAACTCCAGTGGCTCTCCGAGGTCCACCCGAGGTCATCCTCACATCCCTTGCATGTTCCCCGAGGCAAGGTGACCATCATGCTCGAACCCGATCCCCCCGCGAATGTGCGCTTTGGGGCCTATCGGGCCCCCACACCCCCGAAGCGTAACGAGTTCTGGTCCCTTCCGCCCAGGCCCGACCCACGTCCTCAACGTCCCCGCCCCGGCCAACCTGAAATCACAGGTGGAGGCTACGGCCTGGCGCGCAGCCGCCTGTGAGGAGCACGCCCCACACAGGGGCCCGCGGGGCAAAGCAGATCCCACCACCAACCCTGCAGGCCCGTGTGAAATCACAGGGGGAGGCTACAGCCTGGCGCTCAGCCGCCTCAGAATCACCCGCGGCATCTCCCTCTCCACCCATGGTGCCATTTCATCTTTCTGCACTCACAATCCTCCCTAATGCAAGTGCCCATGTTCCCTCCCATCTGCCTAGGGTATGCCTACCCGTTCACTGCAAAGATTTTGCAGCTCCTGTCCCATCCTGTGGTTTCATATCAGGCCTGTCCTGACCACTGTCACGGCAACTACCACAAACAGAGCCGTAGCCTGCTTTGTGACTCTGAAAATTGTCATGGGTCCTGACTGGCGTGAAGGTTTCCTAAGTCCACGGTCTGCCCCCCCCCCCAAGAACCAGGGAGATGAAGTCGTTGGAAAATGTCAGGACCCCCTCCATGAGCCTGTCCCGCGAGTGGTACCTGTAACATTGGTGGCAGCAAAGCCAGTGCAGACCTCTGCGTCAGCTCCAGCCAATTAATTCAGCTCATTTCTTCTAAGGATATCCTGTCACCCGCCTGCCCCTCTTTGCTACAGTGTCGACAGCAACAGAGGCCGACTTTGGAGCCTGCGGCGCAGAGTGACCTGTCAGACGCCAGCCAGTGCCGACATTTGCAAGCAGGCCTGGGACCGTAGATCTCAGCATGGTCGCTCAGGTCAATTGCCGTGATATATTCCGTCACTCAGCCCTTGCTATTCATGGGGTTTGCAGCCGGCCCGGGTGTACCACTGGCTGCAGCGATCCAGCCTGATGCTCTGCCCGTTCCTCCTCGAGTACACTGCCACGCAGCAGCCTCCTTGCTGCAGCGCTGAAGGCCCAGGTAGTCACCTTGAGGAGCCTGCGGCGCCGAGTGATCCAGCCAGGTCCGTGTCAGTGCTAGGATTTTCGTTTTTTACCAAGCAAGCCTGGGACCAGATGTCAGCGTGTCACCTCAGATAGACTTGCCATGATTCATCCCGTCAGTCATCCACTCACAGTTCATGGGATTCGCAGCCGGCCCAGGTGTACCACCGGCTGCAGCAACCCAACCTGTTGTTTCTCCGAGTCTCCTGCAGTACATTGTACGACCCAGATTCCTCTGTCTGCAACGTTGACAGCCCCAGTGCTCAGCTTTGGAAGCCTGCGACGCAGAGGGATCCAGCCAGGTTCCTGTCAGTGCTGAGATTTTTTTTTCATAGCAAGCCTGAGACCACTGAGCTCAGCATGATTCGCCATGGCCAACATGCCGTGATTCATCCATTTAGTCAGCCACTGGCGGTTCATGGGATAGCAGCCGGCCCGGGTGTACCGCCGGCTGCACCACCAAGCCTGTTGTTTCTGCCCGTTTCTACCGGAGTACATTGTGCCACCCAGCTGCCCCCTTTGCTACAGCGTTGACAGCCACAGTAGTCAACTTTGGGCCCTGCAAAGCAGAGTGATCCAGCCAGCCTCCGGTCAGTGCTGAGATGTCTTTCAGACAAGCCGGGTACACAGATCTGAACATGTTTCGCTCAGGTCAACGTGCGATGATTCATTCCGTCAGTCAGCCACTTGCGGTTGCATGGGATTCCTGCCTGTTTAAAAACATTGTTACACTTCACAGAACTTTGTCAGGCGGGCCTGGGCCCGCCATCTTCAGCCAGTGGCTTGCCTGTTTCTCACAATGATTCCCTGACCAGTGCCACATCTGGACCAAGTAGTTGCAATCCATGGGTTTGAGGAAGGGACCGCCCGGTGGCAGCCGGAACACGTGCATGGAAGTCCGTAGGCTAAATTGCTGTAACTAGGGGCAGGCAGTATGGATTCCGAGACGTCCTGCTGACTGCTTTATCAGTCGGCAGCCCAGGGATCCAGGTCGTGACCATCAGGCCTACTCGGTCACCTCTGCAATGGTTCAAAAGTAATGGGCTTCAACCATACTACCAACACCATTGGCGAATGACAGGCCACCGCGCAGACAACGACCCACAGGGTCGAAATACTGGCCACAGCCAACAGTCCGAGAGTCCATAAGCAGGCCCCCCCATCTCATCCCCCATGTGAACCGGCAGTTCCTGTCAACTATGCACCCCAGGTGCAACAGCAGGCTCTTCCCTGGAAATCCCACGCCAGCTACTAGTGTGCAAGTGGTGCCAATTACTAGGTCTTAGTCGACACACATCGGCAGCCCCCCCCCCCCAGACAAGCAATTTCGTCTCCTACACCCTAGGCCCCAAGGACTAGCAGGTTTCCGTCCTCACAACCGTCCTTTCAATGTACCCTCCACCCACCGTCATCATCCTGATCTCAACTTAAGATGTCCCTCCCTGTCGCGCCTGTCTAACCTTATATGGTCTCCCCACGCAAGTTCTAACCTATGGTTCAACGTCTCTTCCTTGAAATGACCGGGAACCGGCATCAAGCGCTCTGTACATATGCATGTTTATATGGGGAAGCAGCCCAAACCCGACCCGAAACCCAAACCGGTGCCCAAGCGAGCACACACAACACCACGAACGCAACGACACAAACCCAACCGACACCGCCCTAACCAAAACCCTAACCCAAGCCAGGACCCCCCACCAACCACAACCCACGCCCCCCTCCCACCGGCAGCCACCATCACCGCAGAGGCGGCCACCGTACACGACCCCGTCCACACCCTTGTCAACATCCCCGTCACCAAGCGCCCCGTCATCCATCCTCCACAAACCACCACCACCGCTGGCCAAACCGACCCGGGGACGTGGGACCCCTCGACCACCATCACCGTCAAGCCCGGCCCCCGACCCGCCCCCCCTGCCCACCACATAGTGCAGCCCCAGGGGCTGCGGACGATGTCCGACCCCCCACCCCCACAAGGGGGACCGGAATACCCACAAGGGGTCCAAGGGCCATACCCGCAACACCGACCCCACCACTACCAATGCCACCACCACCAGCGGCCCCACCACCACCACCACCAACACTACCCCCACCGCTACCACTGCCAACCCCCCTACCCCACCGGGCCGCAACCCCCCGTGCACGAACAGCACCAGCGAATGGGATGGCAGCCACTGAGCGCTCCACCCGCATACCCCACCTACCATCATGGGCCACACCCCCCGTACCAGCCGACCCCCCCGTACCAGGAACCGTATCCCCCCCGGCCACCACGTCCACGCCAGAGGGGCCCCCCAGGCCCAACCCCGCCAAGAACAGTCACTCGATCCATACCACCAGCCGCTGCCGCCACCACACCCCTACGTGGCGGATCCATGGACGACTGGGGACCTTCCCCCCCCCCCCCCAGTACCAGGCAGCACCACGCGAGGCCCCCCGGGACCCGCCGACGCCTCCTGACTGGCCCGACTCGAGCGATGAGGCCCGGTCCCGCAAACGGCGGCGCTCCCGCTCCCCCCCGCACGGCACACTTGCCCCCGGCGCCCACACTCCCCACACCGCCACCGCGCCTCAACCACCCACTCGCGCCGCTCCCGCTCCCCCAGTTGCCACCAACCCCCCAGGAACCCGCTCCTGCCGCTCCCACTCCCCCAGGCGCCACAAGGACTGCCACCGCCGCCACCAGGACCGCCACCGCCGCCCCATGTCCACCTGCCCCTCCCCCGTCGGGCTGTACACGACCCCCACCCCAAGCCCCCGCCACCACCGCTCCCGCTCCCCCCAGCGCCGCCAGGCACGCCACCGCCGCCCCACATCCACCCCCCCCTCCCCCCACAGGCCCCTGCCTGGCTCCCCGTTCCCCCCGCCGCCCATACCCATCCACCACCCCCAGCCCCCGCCACCACCACTCCCGCTCCCCCGGACGCCACCAAGCGCGCCACCGCCACCCCATGTCCACCTCCCCTGCCCGTTCCCTCCTCCGCCCGTACCCGTCCTCCACCCCCAGCTCCCGCCACCGCCGCTCCCGCTCCCCCACGCACCGCCAACCCCCCCACCACTACAGGTCCACGTCCTCCCCCCGCCGCTCCAGGACCCCGGGCACGGACCCCTCCCCCCCCCAGGCCCCGGCCCACCTCGCCTAGTGGTCTGCCCCCGCTTTGCAGGAGCTCCGCCGCTGGGTGAAGTGGGCCGGGGGAGCGGGAAGGCAGTATGGGGTGCACATGGTGCATACCTTCGCGGAGATGCGCACCCGCACCCCCGCCGACCCCAACGAGGCCGCCCCGAAAGCCATCATGCCGCAAGCGGCATGGGAGGCCCTCCTCCGCGATGCGGTCCAGGGCCTCCGCCCCCCCTACACCCCCCAAGCCCTCCGCCAATGGCTCCAGGCCACCCAGCCCCAGGCCTGAGCCATTGGCGCCCCCTCCCCACCCCGCCACCGCCATACCAGGAAGGGGAAGGACAAGGGCAAGGGGAGGGCAAGGGATACCAAGAGGCACTCAGGCAAGAGGGCACGGAGGGGCCCCAAGTGAGGGCAGGCACCCATAGGGACAGGGCGCCGGAAAAGACACCACATGGGGGCAGGAAACCACCCAAGAACCAGGAAGGGGCAGGAGCGGGGACCAAGGAACGGACCAAAAAGGGAACGACGGCAAACGCCACGACCCACACCCAGGAAGGGCATACCACGACAGGGGGGACCAGCGCCGCCCCACCCCGACCGAACGCCGCACGACTCCCGGGGGCGCACCCCCCAACACGCACCGCCGAAGCAACCATCAAACGCCGTACAGATCACACCAGCGCACACCCACCAGCCACCGGAAACCACACGCAGAATGGAGGGCACACCTACACGGAGAGAACGGGCCACACCCACAGAGGAAGCCGCAGGGAACGCCGCCGCACGGCGCACCACCACGCCCTCACCGCCAAGCGACGACGCCGGCCGCCACAAGGGCCACCTCACAGGCACCGGAAGAGGACGAAGGCATAGCCACAGCGACCAGGGTTAGGGACCATGACCTCCAGAGGACACGGGACCAAGGCACAGGCCCCCAGGGAGGGCAACCCCACAAACGCCTACCCAATCCACCAGCCCGAGCAGCACGCCCAGGCCCCCACAGCACAGACCAAGCGAGACACCCACACCTAACCGCACCCCCGGGCCACCGGCCAGCCACACTCTGGCCCGCAATCCGCACCACAACACAGGTCAGGCTGACCTCCACTGACTCACCACAGCGCGCCACAGAGCAACGCGCAACAGCACGACGCGACGCGAGGCGGCACAGAGCGGCACAACAGGGCACGACTGACCCTAACCAGAAGGACTAGCTGAAGCAAGCCACCGCACACCCCGGAAGTTGCCGCACCAGCACGCCACACACCGGCACCGCAGGCCACACACAGGGCCACCGCGCGCCCGGCACCAACGGTGGCGGACCGCGCAGAAGGTTAAAACCGGCGTCGCACGGCAGGAAGGACACGAGCAACCCAAGCCCCCTAACCCAGAGCCACACGCAGCCGCCTGGCGCAGCCGCCCAGCCGGCAGAGCCAGGACCTAACCCGGCAGGAAGGGGCGCCGAGCCCAACGTGTACATAGCCCACCCGACCCATGTGGCCGGAACACGGCCAAACAGAACGCAACCGCCAACAGCAGCTCGGAAGACCACACTGAATGCGGGCCAGTGCGTGCGCCAGCCAGGGAAAGGCAGAGGGAGGAACAGGCAGCCCCCCCCCCCCAAAAAAAAGAAAAATGAAACAGGGGGGGGAGGGGGGGGGGCGCGAAAACAGCCCACAGCCACCAAACCGCCCGCCAACACCACAAGAGGCGGCCAAACCCCCCACCCAGAAGGCACCGAAGACAGGACCCCCGAAACGGCACAGGGGGACCACCGAGCCAAAACCCGCAACACAAATCCAGGAACAGCGGCCCACCGGGAAAAGGGACACCGAAACATGCAGACACACACCACGAAAAAAAATAAAAGAGCCAGCAGCCCTGCCCGAAAGAAAGGGGATGGGGGGACAGGGACCACAAGGCCCAGGACAGGGGAACCCAGCAACCGACACCACAAAGCCAAAGAAAAAAAGCGCAAAAAACACACCCCGACAACCCAGCCAAGAAGGGCGGGGCACAGCCGAGACCCGGGCCCAGCACGCACGCCCACACCACACTGCGGAACCGGAGACGGCGGGGGGCAAGCGGAACGCGCACGAAACCACACACGTCCCAGAAGCAGGCTGAAACCTAAGCCCAACCACGAACACCACAAACAGCCGGCAAAAGAGGGACAACACCACAAACCGTGCCCAAACACACCCACCCAAGACCCCAGCCAGGACTGGCGGGGTTAACTAAACCCACACCCAACCGCAACCCGGACCAAAACACAAACGCCGCACAACAGTAGGAAACCCAGTGCCCACAGCCCGGGCACTGGGGCAGCCCGTGCCATGCAGGTGACCCGGCCAAACGAGATCCGGGGACCGGGGGTAAGGCTGCATCCTAAGGCCTGCGCTGCTTTGGGACTCGAGGCGGAGCGTGCGACGCCCAAGCGCCTCGGAACCCTAGTACCAAAAACGTGCATGCATGCCTCAGGAACGGGATACGCCAGGAAGTCCGGTGAACCTCTAGGGTTCCGCCCAAAGGAGGGGACGTGCGCAAGCACGGGGGCACACCCTCCTGGCGAGACAAGCACGTCACGCCGGCGGCGATCAGTCCTCCCACTGTTGCCCGGGGCCGCTTTGTTGGGGGCCAACAGTCAGGTCTAGCGGGATGTAAGCCACCTCCCCTCTTCACGCGCGGAGCCTCTTCCTGTTCGTCACAGGGGCGACGCCAGGGGGAACCAAGGGGTGCCTCTCCACGACCGAGTGCACCTACCTACCTACCTGGGGAAGCAGCCCATGGACAAGTTATCACAAATTCATTCATTCATTCATTCACACTGAATCCTAGCCAGGAATGGCGAGGACCGGACGTCTTCAGCATCAACAACGCTTACTACACGATGTGCGTACAACACACAAGTGCAATCCCTCCAAGCCCTGGCAGATAAGGGCGTGAGAGCCTCTCTGTCAGGCCACAGCAGCCTAGTGGCGCTGTCTTCCTTTGTGCTTTCACAGGGGGGGCACTGGGGCCCGAGACTTCTTTGTCACACCCATCCAGTATAGTGTATAAGGGTTAGGCTCAGCAAGCCAGGTAGGGACTGAGTGCGGGTGTGCTCACCCTCCCTGCGAAGGCTGGTGCTGGCATAAGTGAGTGTAGTGTAGTGGTGTCTCCTGCTCTGCGTACTTTTCCTTGCGGGCAGGGGGTGTGTGTTAGCTTTTCAGCTTTAGAAAAGCAGGCATTTTGCATGCCCATAGCACATTTGACCAGCCCTTCCCTCTTTAGTAGGTAGGGGGTTTGCCTTTTACCCCAAAGGTTGGGCGCCAGCACAGAAATCGGCGGCCATAGCTGACTAGGAGGTTCGGTCCTACATTCGTAAAGGCCGATGATGGCAGCCAACCTGGGGATAGAAGTGAGAAACACAAAGACATACGTAGCATACCTAGGGGTATGGTAACACCGCCAAGACGAGTAGACCACCACCAGTCTGGACCAGTCAGGGGTCCTAACCGTGGGCACGCTTGTCCCCGAGGAGGACAAACCTTGCCTTCAACACCTTGTTTGGCTTTCCTTCCTGGTTTAGGAAGCCAACGCTCTTCGTTGGCTCCCCAAGGTCATCACATTAGGGCGTATCCCATGCAACACGTGGTCAACAAGGCACTTACTCGCTCGGTAGCCGCAAACCTGAAAAGGGGCCATCTGGCTCACGCTGGTAACCACAGACATGAGAGTGCAGGGCACAACCAGGGCAGGAGTACGAGTCCAAAAGCAGCGGATGTGTAGGTGCTTGGAGCGCCGAACCTGAATGGGGGTGCCAATCAGCACACCCACCGAGGCTGTAGCTCTACCAGAGTCCTGAGTCCTTCCTGGCACACACCGAGTAGGCCTAGCTGTCAGCACAAGAGTGCTCACCGCCCCTGGGAGGTTAGAGAACAGTGGGGGTTGCGAGTAAAGGGCCTCAACTGCGAGTTCCGAAGGGACCGAACCTGTTCACGTAGGCGTTAATGTTCAGGTGATCCTCCGTTGGGGGGGTCTTATGGAGAGGGGGACGCCGGACTGATCAGACCCAATGGATACCTAGTTAAGCGTGTGGGCGCGTTTTTCGTACTACACTATGCGATTAATGTATGATGGGAGGCTGTGGCAGTAGGACTCACCGACCATTCGGCTGCAAACAAGATAGGCGGCCTGGTGGTAGTCCGATGATCCCCAGTGTTGCTTTCCTCGTTGAGGGGGAAGTGTATCTCCGGCGGGAGCCTATACTCCTCCGGAAGTGGCCCGAAGGAGACTCTTAACGGGCAGAGGGGATGTCTTCGGTATACCATCGCCTCTTGCAGCTTGCAACCTCCTGAGTTGGTTTAGAGAAACACAATAGATAGGCACAAGGAGATTAGCTTTTCTTCTTCCGCTGGGTCACGCTCTAAGCGCGGGTTAGTAGCTGTCCCTCGTTGTTTTCAACGAGGTAAGAATGAACCACGGGGTTGATACCTCCGTCGGGTTGGATGAAGGCAGACATGGGTTCCTAGGTCTCCTCAGAAACTCGAAAGCTTTCCTAAAGGGTGAGGAACGTCCAACCCTGTGTATATTCGTGGCGGGGGACACGTGCCACAACATAATATCCATCGACTGCCATCTCCTCGCCAGTCATCTCTTCCCGTTCGTCAGCCTCTTCAGGTGAGGCAGCGTTCTGCAGGCTGATTTTCTCAACCACTTTATCACTTAGGCGGCACCCTTCCCAGGACACGTCGTTTGCGGATCCGGAGTGCCTCAAGTGTTTAGGGGCACATAGTAATTTACCACCTAGATGTGGACTGCACCTGACATTGATCCTAGATCGATCTATCCTGATAATACCATAGGGCCCCCAATGAGGCTCCTGCAGGCAAATACGAGGCCGGGAGGGTAGTCGTCAGTGGTGAACCAAAACGAGGTCATCAACCTTAAAACTGGCGGGTCGCCATAGAGATTTTGTGCGCTCAGTTCTAGTTCACGAACTTGTCTCTGGTTATTTCGTGCCTGGTTAACCATAGACTGCTTATGTTCCAGCCAATCCCCAACAGAGGTCTTGAAGTCCCCAGGAAAAGGTTTCATCATGATTCGCAGGTTTCTTAGGCGGCTCAAGTTGCATGGTATGAAACGACAGAAAGTGCCCAAAATACAGGGCCTCAAAAAACATCAAAAGAACCAGTCTTTGGCTTGCAAAAAATCAAGCCGTTTTTGAAACGCCAAGAGAACTCTTATATAAGGAATTTTGGCCTTTCCTTGGTCCTCATGGGTCCAAAAAATGCTTTTTTGGGAACAATGGACTGTTCCTTGCGCGAGGCCTGGCGCAATGAGCAGTCCATTGCCCCTCCAAAGTCAGGTAATGATGGTAGAATTGAGGAATCAAGCAGGCGCCTACACTGGAGTGACATTACAGGCACCCTTGACTTGATCACATTGTACATTATGTTTACGCGGGCGGACATTCAGCGCTCTAAACAAGCGTTGCAAATCTATCTGATGACTCAAGAAATCATTTCTAATGTTGTTGCATTCCTAACAAAAGGAGCACATACGTTGGAGGTGTTGCACCGGGTGCATCCTTCAGCATCACTCATGATGCACACCTGCCACAAGTTATGGGGAGTGTCAAGCAAACAAAAGAGTATCACTGGTAACACATGAAGCATGTCCACTCAGCAGATGACGCTGAGATGGACAGGGACCCCCCTTGTAGCTTTAGATGACGAAAAACTGATCCTTCTGTTGTTCACTATAGATCGTAGTAAAATGTGCAAAGAAAATATGAATTTGCCATGCGTGGCACTTTTTTGAGCGTTTGTTTGGGCCACAGGAACTGATTTTTTGGAGAGTAAAATGCAATGTAGTGCAAACCACGCCAATTGTCAAGGTGATGTTCGATACCTGGAGGAAGAAGGTGCCCTGGGGGAAGCAGTCTGCCAAGCGCAGGGGCTGACCAAGCCCAAAAAGAGGTTTTCCGCCTCCAGGGGGGGGCAAGCTTCTGGTAAATTTAAATGACTCAACGACAATTTAGATACTCGTTGCTTCAGTGAAAGTTTTGCACAAGCGCTATCAGATGGGAACCCATCACAATGGTACAAAGAATATATTTTCTGGGCCTTTTTTTGCGTGAGGCCTCGCGCAATGAGGACTGCAATGCAGTCCCAGAACCTGAAAGTCACAACCTATACCTTTTTTTTCAGGCAGTGCAAATCAAAATTCAAACCGTGGGGTGGGTGGTAAGACCACTCGACCCTGAAGCCGTCTTTCCAAAGGAAAATGAATCCGCTGAGGTTTGTGGTTTAGTAAGTTATGCACGAGGCCTCGCACATGGGGCAGCCCTTAAACCACATGAAATATCTATGCTTTGCATTGATATTTCGTCCGCCATGCTTCTGTTTGAATGATCCTTGGTCTTGATTGTGCGAGGCCTTGCGCATAGATTTCGATCAATAAATCATTTTTCCAGGTATGCACCGAACATGCTGAACAGAAAATGATGTTGCAATCGTCTTTTCTGCAGACCATGTTCATCCAAAAAACAAGGGGAACGCAAAATGTATTTATTGGCCAATTTCCGCTAAAAGGACATCATTTTGCACTGAAATCATAAGATTTATTTAATTTTTTATTTATTTTTTTGTTTTCCGCTGTCTGAAAAAAGGGCACAAAATGGCACAAATGGTAAGAAGGATACTTTCTTTGGACTAATTTTCTGTTTTCAAAAAACAGAGCCTGTGAAAAACTATTTTTTTGCATCGTCCAAATTGGGTGCATTTGGTGTGATTTTGACCATGCAACTTGAGCCGCGTAAGGGTTTTGTCTCTCGCAAAGATTGTTAGATGTGTGTGTATAGGGTTGACCTGTAGTGACCTGAACTTTGAGTGCGTTCTGAACACGTTTGTACCATCATGTGTCACTACAGATGGGTACATCTTCATCAGAGTGCACTTCTTTAGGTGCTCTGTATCGTTCAAACTATTGTTCGATCAACATTTTCACAGTCTGTTCACCTGTGATATTCTTACTGCAAGGAAACACAGGCGTGAAGCGTGACAGACCACAGGTTACAACTAGGCAACTATTGTAGCCACCAAAGTGTGGTAGGCTGTGGATGAAAGGACGTAGACAAGATATGTAGCACAATACGGTACAGGTAAGCTCGAAATCAGTCCCCTATCCCTACTATTCCTCTGCTTGCTGGCATGACATACCACTGGACACGGGGCTAAAAACCATTGCTGAGGGTCTGGAGAATACTTTTATGTTCAAACTGATAGTCGGTTGGATTCCAACGGTTCAGGATTCCAGTCGTACGCATAGACAGGTCCGGTAGGACGTCCATGTGCTTGGAAAGCCTCTTTGTCAAGGGCATCAGAGCTCTCGCCAATAAGCTAGGTGCATCGAAGTTGTTGCGCGATATATAGTCAGTCAGTTCGTTCTTTATATCAGGGATATGGTGGAGGGTTAGCCTGAACTGGCTGAGGTATGTCCACCACCGTTTCACCTTCCCTTTCTCTGGTGGTGGGCCCTTCTGAAAGGAATTCAACGGCTCCTGGTCACATAGCCAGACAATACGATTCGATGCCAATAGTCCGGATCGTGAGGAGAGCACCAATATACCGGCCAGGAGTTCCTGGTCATAGGTGCTGTAGTTGTACCGAGCCTGGTTCCATTTCCAGTTCGATTGACCAAGTGATACCTGAGTTGCAATAATGTCAAAGGCCTGACTCTGCAGGGTTAAGCTCTTGCGATTGGTAAATTGTTCGTGCCCCCCCTACACCACTGGCGTCAGTCATCGGGATGATCTCACGCTTAGGGCGAGGTACCCCCAGGCAGTCGGAGAAGGCGGTTTTCTTCTTCAACTCCTGGAAACACTCCGCGACCCTGGGGGTCCACCTCCAGGGAGTAGTTTTCTTCATTAGCTCTGTGAGAGGGGCAGAGGTTTAAGCAAAACTGTGGATGCTGCGCCGATAGAAGTTACAGGTGCCCAGAAAACTCCTCACTTCGTGTAGACCCTTCTTAGGGTCTTTGCGAATCTGCATGTCCAGTAGGGGCTGCATCTTAAACGCGGCTGGTTTCCACCAGCCATACCCCACATCGAAGCCCAGGTACTCCATCTCCTCTTTCATAAACTCCCACGTTTTGAGTTTGACTTGGAGATGATTTTCCTGACAATCAGTGAATAACTCACGGAGGAGGAGCATATGGTCCTCTTGGGTATTGGCACCCAAGCTCACGTCATCAACGTGAGCCTCCATCTCAGCTACTCAGGAAATCAACTCTTGTACTAAAGTTCTGCGCCTCAGTACATACATATATGCGGGCCAAACCAACCAGAACAACCGAAACCGACCCCAAACGGCAACCAGGGCCCAACACATCCGACAGCAGGACAGGCCCAACACATCCAGCAACAGGACAAGCCGACCATTAGGCGGCGAAGACGACGGCCAACCAACAAAACCAGCCAAGCATAGTGCTGGCAACAACGTAACAACCTCAGGAACCATGGACGAGCCACAACAAAACACACCCGACGGGAGACAAACAGCGTAGGGGACAGCCTACAGCGACCTAACACAGACACCTAGGCTGATACGAGCTGCCGCACAATCCTGGACAAGCAGACCAGTGGCAGCTCGGATGACGGCGAACCAAAACAACGCGCTAGGCACGCCCCCGTCGCAACACAATGAACACCACATCTGACGGGCCGGCTGCAACAAAACCCCCAGTTAGTACACCCACTGAGACTGGAGCTCTACCAGAGTCCTGAGCCCATCCCGGCACACACTGAGTAGGCCTAGCTGTCGGCACAAAAGTTCTACCGCCCCTGGAAGGTTGGAGAACAGTCGGGGGTTGCGAGTAAAGGGCCTCAACTGTGAGTTCCGAAGGGACCGAACCTGTTCACGTAGGCGGTGGTGTTCAGGTGATCTGCAGTTGGGGTGGTGTTATGGAGGGGGGGACGCCGGACTGATCAGACCCCATGGGTACCTAGTTAAGCGTGTGGGCGCATTCTTCATACTACACTGTGCAGATTAATGTACGATGGGAGGCTGTGGCAATAGGACTGACTGACCATTGGGCTGCAAACAAGATAGGCGGCCTGGTGGTATTCCGATGAATTTGAGTGTTGCTTTCCCCGTGGAGGGGGAAGGGTATCCCTGGGGGAAGCCTACACTCCTCCAGGCGTTGCCCGCAGCAGACTCCCAACGGGTAGAGGGGATGTCTCGGGTATACCACAGCCTCTTGAAGCTTGTAACCTCCTCAGTTTGTTTAGGGACAAACAATAGATAGGCACAAGAGGATTAGCTTTTCTTCTTATGCTGGGTCAGGGACAAAGCGCGGGTTAGTAGCTGTCCCTCGTTGTTCTCAACGAGGTAAGAACAAACCACAGGGTACATACCTCCGTCGGGTTGGATGACGGCAGACATGGGCTTCTAGGTTGCCTCGGCAACTCCATAGCTTTCCTAAAGGGTGACTAATTTCCAACCCTGCTTATATTTGTGACTGGCAATACCTGCCACAACATAGTATGCATCGACTGCCATCTACTCGGCAGTCATCTCCTCCCTTTTGTCAGCCTCTTCAAGTGAGGCAGCGTTCTGCAGGTTGATTTTCTCGACCACGTTATCGCCTAGGCGGCACTCTTCCCAGGACACGTTGTTTGCGGAGCTGTAGTGCCTCAACTGTTTGGGGCCCATAGTAATTCACCAGGTAGATGTGGACTGCACCTGACATGTATTCTAGATCCATCTATCCTGATAATACCAACAGGCCCCCGAAAAGGGTCCTGCAGGCCGTTACGAGGCCAGGAGGGTGATTGTGAGTGGTGAACCAAAACAAGGTCAACAACCCTCAAACTGGCAGGTCGCCATTGGCGATCTTGTCGGCTCAGTTCACGTTCACGAACGTGTCTCAGGTTGGCCATAGACAGCTTGGATTCCAGCCAATTCCTAACAGAGGTCTTGAAGTCCCCAGGAAAGGGGGTGCTGAACTACCAAGCAGGTCGTTCGCCATGAGACAGTTCGTGGGGGGTGAAAGCTGTGCACGAGCTCCTCTGCGAGTTCATGGTTAGCACAGACCACGGCAGTAGTAGTACCAAATTTTTCGTACGTTGCTGTTTTATCATGATTCGCACGTTCTGTCTCTCGCAAAGAGGGTTAAATGTGTGAGGATAATGCTGACCTTCAGTCATCTGAACGTTGAGTGCGTTCCGAACACGTTTGTACCATCATGTGTCACTACAGATGGGTACATCTTCATCAGAGTGCACTTCTTTGGGTGCTCCCTATCGTTCAAACTATTGTTCGATCAACATTTTCACAGTCTGTTCACCTGTGATATTCTTACTGCAAGGAAACACAGGTGTGAAGCGTGACAGACCACAGGTTACAACTAGGCAACTTTTGTAGCCACCAAAGTTTGGTAGGCTGTGGATGAAACCCACGTAGAGAAGAGACGTAGCACAATAGGGTATGGGTAAGCTCGGGATTAGTCCCCTATCCCTACTATTGCTCTGCTTGCTGGCATGACAGCCACGAGCATCAACAATGGTCTGCATACGAGACCTCACTTCAGTCATGGTTAGACTGGAGTAGAAACACTCCCGCAAGAAGTCCACTGAGCGGTTAGCGCCAGTGTGACCTGAGCTGAGATGGCACCACTGTAGCCACCCATCGGGCCGTGCCTCAGGGACAACTATACCAATCTCGTAGAAGAGATATTGGTTATTATGATACCCCTGGCGCCCGTCTATGACACGGGGCCAAAAAGCAGTGCCGAGGGTGTGGAGAGTATTTTTAAATTTCCAACTGATAGTCGAATAGATTCCAGCCCCCGAGGATTCCAGTCTTACGCAGAGACAAGTCTGGCTGGACGTCCATGCGTTGGAAAACCTCTCTGTCAAGAGAATTAGAGCTCTCGCCAATAGACTAGGCGCATCGAAGTTGCTGCGCGATATATAGTCAGACAGTTCGTTTTTTACATCAGGGATATGGTGGAGCGTAAGCCTGAATTGGCTGAGGTATGTCGGCCACCGTTTCACTTTCCCTTTCTTCGGTGGCGGGCCCTTCTGGCAGGACTTCAACGGTTCCTGGTCACATAGCCAGACAATACCGCTGGATCCCAATAGTCTGGATTGTGAAAAGAGCAATAATATACCGGCCACGAGTTCCTCGCCATAGGTGCTGTGGTTGTACCGAGCCTGGTTCCATTTCAAGGTCCATTGACCAAGTGGCACCAGTCGCCAATCACTGCAGGCATTGTCATGGTTCAGAGAACCATCCCTGTCTCAACTTGGGGTGCAATAATGTCAACGGGCTAGCGCTGCAGCGTTAACCTGTTACCATTGGTAATTTGTTCCAGCCCCCCCTACCTCACTGGCGTCACTGATCGGATGATCTCACGCTCAGGGCGAGGTAGCCCCAGGCAGTTGGAGAAGGCGATTTTCTTCCTCAGCTCCTGGAAACGTTCCTCTCCCCTAGGGGTCCCCCTGCAGGGAGTAGTTTTCCTCATTAGGTCTGTGAGAGGGGCGGGGGTTTAGGTAAAATTGTGGATGTGGCGCCGATAGAAGTAACAGGCGCCCAAAAAACTCTTCACTTCGTGTACACCCTTCTTAGGGTCATTGCGAATCTGCATGTCCGGTAGGGGCTGCATCTTAGACGCGGCGGGTTTCCACCAGCCATACCCCACATAAAAATCCAGGTACTCCATCCCCTCTCTCATAAGCTCGCATTTATCAAGTTTGATACGGAGATGATTTTCCTGACAAACAGTGAAACACTCGCGGAGGAGGAGCATATGGTCCTCTTCGGTATTGGTACCCAAACTCACCCCATAGATGTGTGCCCCCATCTCAGCCCCTCGAGAAATCAATTCTTGTACCAGAGGCCTGCACCTCAGTAGATACAAATTTTGGTTCCTCAGTTCATGAAAGAGTGCCGGGGCGTTGGAAACCCAAAAGGCATAATGTACAATTTGAATTTACTTTTCATTTAAATACACGCCCTTTAGGGGTCAGAAACGCAAGCAGTTGGTGAACTGGGGCTGTTAGGTCAACCTGCCAGAAACCACTGCCCTTGTCCATTTTCATCTTATACCTCCATCTTGCAATGCGCTCAAGGGTGTTTTCCCTGTTACGAATGCTCCTCAAGTGGTTCTGCGTTTTCTTATTGACTTCCCTGTAGTTAGCAACCAGTAGCAGGGCGGTCGATCCGGGTTTAGCAACTAGCAAACAGGGACTACAGTGATGGGGGTAGTCCCCCTTCTTATATTCGTCCACCAGGCCAGCATCAATACATTCCTGTATCTGGCGCTCAATTTCCCCAACCTATTCCTGAGGATTGGGGTAGGGACGATGTCTCCCTCTCGTTTTCTCAAACTCAGGTGTGAGTTTCAGGTCCATTTAGACCAGTTTTTTGCATGAAAGAGGGGAAGGCAAGGCGCCGAACAACTCCTCATAGGTTAGAAGCAGTTTCTTCAGTCGAGGGTCAAGGTTCATACTCTCGACTTTCTATCCGAAATCCTCCTCAGCATGGAGGTTGCCCTTTCTACGTTAATCCTTCCTCAGCCGATCAGCCGCTCAGCAGGTAACGAGGTGTTGTCGCACTCAGGGGAACACTGTTGCCTGTAGTGCAGAGGGTACACCAGGGGTACCTCTGCGTCAGTTGTATGCTGGAAAAACAAATTTGTTTTTCAAAATGCACAGAGGTAATGGCGCACACAGGACAGCACCACAGAACACAAACAGCACAACAGACAGCAGCACAAGAGGGACCACAAGAGAACGGCAAAACATACACAGCACAGCACACAGGGCACAGAGCCACACAGCAATACGCCACAACAAATGGCACAGCACGCCACAGCACCACGAAACACCATAGGCACGGCACAGCACAAAACAGCACAAAAAAGCGCGAGAAAAAGCAGCACAGCACCACGCAAACAGCACGATGCACAACAGCACTGCACCACACGGAACAACACGACGCAACGCAGGGCAGCACAGCACCAAGAGACACAGCGGAGCACACAGAAACACAGACTGAGACAAAACAGCACGACACAACGCGAACAGCATAACACAGCACACCAAGACACCACACCCTAAGGCACAGCACAGCACAGCACGGCACAGCAGGAAGCAGCACCAACAAGCGCGAGGTAAAGCAGCCCATCACCGCGCAGACAACACGGTGCCGAACCGCACTGCACCGCACAGAACAACAGAACGCGACGCAGCGCAGCACAGCACCAGGGGACACAGGACAGCACACAGCGACACAGACTAGACAGAACAGCAAGACACAACGCGAACAGCAAAGCACAGCGCACCAAGACACCACAACCCAAGGCACGCACAACGCACAGCAGCACATCACACCACAGCACAGCACGCAGCAAAGCACACAGCACGCGAGGACGCGGCACAGCACGAGGCAGCATCAAAAAGCGCAAGAAAAAGCAGCACAGCACCATACAAACAGCACGGTTAACAACAGCACAGCACCGCACAGAACAACGCGACGCATCGCAGCACAACACAGCACCAACAGACACAGCACAGCACACAGCAACACACCCAGGCAAACTGCAAGAGAAAACAGCAGGACACAACGCGAACAGCACAGGACAGCGCACCAAGACACCACACCCCAAGGCACGCACAACGCACAGCAGCACAGCACAGCACAGCACAGCACGCAGCAAAGCACACAGCCTCCGAGGACACGGCACAGCACGAGGCAGCACCAAAAAGCGCAAGAAAAGGCAGCACAGCACGGCACAAACAGCACAGTGAACAACAACACAGCACCGCACAGAACAACGCGATGCATCGCAGCACAACACAGCACAGCACCAGCAAAGCACACGGCACCCGAGGGCACGGCACAGCACGAAGCAGCACCAAAGAGCGCGAAAAAAAGCAGCACAGAACCATGCACAACAGCAGCACAACGCAGGGAACAACACAGCGCAAGACAGCGCAGCACAGCATCAAGACAAAGACCCAGACAAACGGCAAGACGCAACCCAAACAGCACAGCAAAGCGCACCAAGACACCACACCCGGAGGCAGAACACAACACACAGCAGCCAAGCACATCAGAGCACAGCACGCAGCAAAGCACACAGCGGCAGGGGACGCAGCGGAGGGCAGCCACAGCCGAAAAGCGCCAAGCAACACGGGCCATGACACCCGCGAAACCGAAGCCAGCGGGGGGAGGGGGGGGCGGCACCAGGAGGGAACAAATGGGCGGGCAGCAGCAAAAAGGCAGAGCAAACAGAAGGGACAAAAAGAAGAAGGTGAGCAACACACCCGAACACAAGTCAGGGCGAGGGGGAAGCCGCAACAACCGCCGACAAAGCAGAAGGAGCATGGCAACAAACATTAAGCACAAAGCACACGAGGAAAAACAAGCAGCAGAGCAGCAACACCCGCGCAAAACAACCCACGAGGAGGCAGGTGGGCAGCAGGAAGCCAGAACCGCCAGGGGACAACAAAACAGCACGCAGCAAGGACAAAGCAGAGTGCGGGCAGGCGAAAACGAGCGGCAGGGCGCAGGCACCCACGAAACCCGGACCAGCAGAGGGGGGGGCTGGGGTAAGGTGCACGGTCGGCGGCATCAAAGGCCCGCGGGCGGCCAACTGCAGCAACCAGCAAGCACGGAGAGGAAGGGGGAAGAACAGCGGCGCGCCGACGACTGCCGCGAAGCACAACCTTAAGAGGGGAGGGGGGAGGTAAAGCGGCCGGCAAGGAAGCGGAGGGCGAACAAGGGAAAATGAGCGGCGAGGCGACGACACCCGCAAAAGAACAACACGGGGCGGCGCACCGCAAGTCCTCGGGATGCTGGCCCTTCTGTCCCGCCAGGAAAAAGGGATGGCGCACCGCACACACTCGGGGAGCTGGCCCGCCTGTCCAGGCCAAGCAACAGGGCTACCGCAACCGAAACCAAACCACCGAACAAAAACAGAAACACCCGCACAAACGCAGCACGCCCCACCATGCTGCAGGCCACGCCGCACATTGAGGAGCACGCCCCACCAAGAGGCGGGCCACGCACCACCGCAGCACGCCCCACCACGAGGGGGGCCAGGCACAACCACAACATGCTTCACCAAGCGGGGGGCAACACACCAACACAGCACGCCCCAACATGAGGGGGGCCAGGCACGTACACAACACGACCAACATGCGGGGGGCCAAGCACCACCACAGCCCGTCCCACCAAGGCGGCGGACCACACACCACCACGGCACGCCCCGCCAAGGCAGCGCCCGACACACCACCACACCAAGCTCCACAAAGGCAGCAGGCCACGCACCAACAGAGCACGGCCCATCATGAGGGGGGGCAAGCAGCAACCCAGCAGAGATTCTTCCGGGGTCAATCAAATCCTAGGTGACGCGCCCCACCATGAGGGGGTTCAGGCACCAACACAGCACGCCTCACCATGAGGGGGCCACACACCACCACAGCACCACACCACCACAGCACCATGAGGGGGGCCCAGCAGCAACAGGACACGCCCAACCGGGAGGGAACCCACGCACCGACGCAGCACGCCCCACCAAGGGGAAGGTCACGCACCACCAGGGCACACCCCATCATGTGGAGGGCAAGCTACCAACACAGCACGCCCCACCATGCGGGGGGGCGACGCACCACCAGGGCACACCTGACCATGTTGAGGGCCAGGCACCTACACAGCAAGCTCCATCCTGAGCCTGGAGACACACCAACACAGCACGCCCCATGAAGAGGTTGGCCAAGCACTGCCAAAGCTGCCCCACCATGAGGGGGGACACGCACCGCCAAAGCATGCCGCACCATGCGGGGGGCCACCCACCAACACAGCACGCCCCACCATGAGGCAGGCCAGGCACCAACACAGCAGCCTCACCATGTGGGGAGTCACACGCCACCAGAGCACACCCCACCATGTTGGGGGCCAGGCATCAACGAAGCAACCCCAACCATGAGGGGAGCCAGTCAACAACACAGCACACCCCACCATGGGGGGGGGCACGCAGCACCACGACACGGCCCACCACGGGGGCGGGACATACACAGCACGCAGTCCGCCTTCCCGACCTTTTTGTCCCTAACCATGGGCACTGCATCGTCCACGTATGCTTGTGCCGGCGACATGTGTGGCGTCCTCGCCAGTTGTCGATACTCCCGCGGAAACCATCGCATCAGCGGGAGCATGGGAGGCATGTACAGGAAGGAGCCCTTGACCCCGCTTTGTCGCAGCCCGCTGCCTGGGGTCAGCCAATCGGTACAGCCCTTTCCCATTGTCATGCTGTACCTTCTGGTGTGCAGGTACTCCCGGACAAAGTCGCCGTACGGGGGCCCCTATTGCCTCCGCACCTCCTCAATACGTCCCTGTGGCGTGTTGGGGAGCACGCCCTTCACGTCCACCGACGCAATGATTGCCTCAAGGGCCTCATTATCCAGGTACATGTCAGACATTGCATTGTATCACTTTGCGACTCAGCACATCGTCAGGTGGTTTCCGACCTTCGTACTGAGAGCTTCAAATTAGGCTCAACGTCCGAAACCAGAAGCCATCGCAGAACAACTTCAAGGTAGCGGCTGAACTAAGGACTCATGCCCAGTGCAGGTTTGCCACTTAGCCCGCACTGGTATTTCCCCTGAGTCCTCACGTTCCCCGTCCATTGTGTGGTCGTCTGTATTTTGTATGTAGCCGGCCTAGGGCCCGTACCAATTAGCAGTTACTCACGGAGTCAACCTCTTTCTCCGCAATCTGTGACATTGCAGTATATCACTTTGCAACTCAGTACATCGTCAGGTGGTCTCCCACCTTAGTACTGCGAGCCTCAAATTAGGCTTAACTTCTGAAAGCGGAAGCTTGCCTCCTGTGTGGACCTGCCCAGCTCGGAGCCCCAGATCTCGTCTGGCACAACCCCCGCCGCATACAGCCTCCGCTGTATCCTTCTGAAGACCACCATCCCCACCAGCCTGGCCTCTGTGACGGCACAGCATATGGGTCCTCAGTTTCCCGGCCATAGGTGATCTCCTTTCTTGTATTGGGGCCTCACCTAGCTCCCGCACTCCACAGGGGGCTTGCCTGTCCGCAGCACCTCTATGACCCTCCCTGCCAAGACATCGAGCTCAAGTGCACTGAGATTCTGGTATGCCTCAGCCACCAGTTGGACCAACCCTGGGCTCGTTTTCCTCTTAAGAGCCCGCACTGCCTCCAATGATTCAGTCTGCGTCACCGCGCGGCGGTGTAGGGCCTCGCTTTGCTCCTCTGTGACGTCCCGCAACAGCGCCTGGACCATTCTCCGTGTGGTCTCACCAAGTCCCTGCTGCCCTTGGTTGTGTTGCCCAAAAAAGCTCTCCGCCATGGCGGCCAGTACTTCTTGCTTGTTGCCTCAATTGCTTCACTCTGCCGATCTGCAGCCTTACTGCCCTGATCTCCTGTGGTTGTGCAGCCTCTGCCAACTCCAGGATGTAGCGCAGGGAATTGTACATTACAGCTCTCTCCATATACCCTTCATGCTCTGCTACCACTTTTCGGTAGATTCCCTTATGCTCGTCCCCCGCCGCCCTCTGTGCCGCTTGCACCGATTTTTTTGCCTGTGCAACTTCCTTCTCCCAGCCCATACCCGCCGCCTTTGCTCTCACCTCGACTTCCTACTGCTGTCTCTTATTTAGCTTGTCCATCAGCTGTTGCAGTTTTGGTTCGGTTTGTGCCTCCCCCACCGGGCTGCTAAACCCACACAGTTTCGTCGCCTTCTTCATGGCCCAATGTGCGTGGGTCCCCCGGCGGATCTTTACGTGCACCTGCTGCACCCATTGCTGACACTTGTTGTCATCATCCTTGTCCGGCCACTTTTCTGGTGCCGGCAGGCTTACCTCCTCCTAGCCCGACTCCTGTTACCCGTCCTCGTCGGCTCCTAGCTCCCCCACCTTCACTTCCATGGTACCCATCATTGGGCAGTGCCATTTCTTGTCCAGCATTTATTCAGCCCCCACCATATACCCCGCTCTCACCCCCCGGACCCACGCCGCGCTTTCCTCTGGTGCAGGGTAGTGTGCCGAACCTGATGTGCCGTTGTAGGATACGTCGTGTAACCTCATTTCTCCCCAAACAGCCTCATTTTTCGGTCCATCTCCGTCTCCGCGCCGTTTCTTCGGGGATCGTATTGAAGTCCCCTACTAAAATGACTTCTCCCCTCTCCACTGCCAGGACATACTCCATCCCCAGCTGCCCTACATACTGCTTGACTCTCTTTTCATGCCGGACATGGCAATTGATGATGACAACCTGCCCATGCTGTATCGCCACATCACACACACCCCTTCTCCCCTTCGCTCCCACCTTCCTGTCTTGTACCACGCTGAGGCCCTCGCGCACCAACAACGGCACTACTGGTGCCCATTACCGCTGGTACTCCCGCCCTACCCCGCCGTACATCTGTGTGCACACAACATGTTCCTTTCCCTGCAGCCGTAGCTCCTGATACGCTGCCACATCCAAGCTAGCCTCATGTAGCCTTATTTGCTGCCGCCCGGTTGTTATGGGTGTACAACTTCATGTGTTGCGACCGTCCCTCCAATCTCTCCGCAGTCCTTCTTGCACCTTCGACTGCTGCCCTTTCCCGCCATCTTCTTGCCGCGCTGACGCCCCTTGTGCAACCTCGTCACTGCCGCTGCCCGCTGCAGCATTAATTGTCACTTCTTCTTCCTACCCTTCCTCCCAGACGACACCTCCTCGCCCTGCAGCTCCTGCACTACTTGCTCCAGAACGAACTGCCCCTGTATTTCCATCTCCCGAGCTCTCCAACACACCCGCAACCATGCCTCCGGATACGGTAGCCTGTCATTGTAACCATCATCTTGGTCCTCCGATTGGACTATGTCTGCCGTCGTTTCATGTCCTGTGCAATCCTTTTGTACGATCACTTCCTTAACTGTCCGAACATACATCGTCCACTTTCCTCAGACCTTGTGTGGGCAACGCATTTTCACTCGTTCCTCCACTATCCCGATCGGACCGCGCCCCCCTCGCTTCCTTCTTCTTAGGCCTCCGACGGTCTGCCCCCTGCTCCAACCCCTCCTCCCCAACCAGGCTCTGTTACTGTTTTTCCTCTTCCCGCTGTCGTTTGCCCCTGTCCTCTGCCCCGCTGTCTCCGGCCTCTGCCCCGCTGTCCTGTCTCTTCTCACGTTTGCCTTCCCCTGAGCCACTGCCCTGGCACCCGTCCACCGCCTCACCCTCCCCTTCCCGAACCCACCTGCTTGCCCCCCCGCCCAACCTGTCCCAGCTGCGAGTCCTCCTCGGGCCTCTGCTTCCGACCTCCCGCATTCTGTGCTTGTCCTTCCTGGCAGTCTCCCGGCCCATCCCCGCCCCCGTCCTCCAGTACGAACTGCATTTGTCCTTGCCTTCCTCTACTGAACCCTCTCTACCTACCCTACCTCCCCCTCTCAGGGTCTCCCTCCAACTCTGGCCTCTTTTCTTTGGGTCCTCCACGATTCTCATCAAACAAGCAACCAAGAAAAAAAAAGAGGGTGGGCAACGAAGCCACCAACACCACGTGGGTGCCGCACACAACGCGCACAGCGATGAACAAGCGCCAACATGCCACATACAACGCACAAAGGACGCAGGGGACGCGCACACCGGTGAACGAGCTGCAAGGGGCCCCAGACACTGCACAGGCATACACACACAGGGTGGCAGCGGCACAGGGCACAACAAACCACACCCCAGGGGTCAGAAGCACTGGGGCGACCGAGCAGATCTGCGGGGCCAGTAGCAGGAGCTGTACTGCAAGGCCGCTGGTCCAAGCTCGGGTAGACTGCATCGGGGACCATGGCAAACGTCACACGGAGTCTTGGAAACAACCGGTGAACAGGCAGGCCGGCACACCGCCCCAGAGGGGGTTGCCTGCCAAGCAGCGGGGCCAATGAACTTGAGCCACAGGGGTGAAGCATACGTACTGTAGACTCGCGTGACCAATACCCCCTGTGGTGAGAGCTACTCCAGACGGTTGGGCAGCCCGCCAGAGCTGCCGCCCGAAGCAGGGGGCATGTGACCCTACCCACGGAAACATGTGGGGACACCCTCCAACCCAGGACACCTACACCGGATGGCCGCGATACTGCCTTCCCAAGCTTCTGCGGCAGCGGCTTAAGAGGCACCTGATCTAGGGCAGTAGGAGGGACTGGACGCCTTGGTAAGACCTTCTTCCTCCGTTCTCAAAGGAGGTATCCCGAGCTCCGAAGAAACGTACCTACCTACCTACCTTTGGTGCAAGGGAGAAATCTATGATAATGGTGCGCCCCTTGGGAGTAAAAGCAAATTTAGCACACCCAAACTGTAACGCTGACCCTAATGACATATTTGCCACGGAAATATCGGACTATGCATGTAATTGTACTGTTTCAAAGACATTGGATGATAATTTATGTGTACGACGTCGAAGAAATTGACATTACATTGTGTCCTACATTGTTACATGATGTGAGCATTTGTCATTTGCCAGGGACGTGGACAGAGCAGGGCTCTGGGATGGCCATCTCTCACAAATTTGACCGAAAAACCACCCCTAACACTAGGAGAGTTCGAAGAAATTGCATTCTGGGCATCCCGTAATGTCCCTTGGGCCATCCGCATTATCTCTTCACACCTAGACATTTTGTACAAGATTCCTTGATTTGTCAGGGTAGTATACCACAGACGAAAAATGAGAACGCCACAGAATTTAACAAAAATTTCGGTGTACGTTGATTCACGTATTCATATCAAACCATGAACAATCGTGTTCTGACCAGTGCGTCCTGAATCGGACACCTTAACCATAACTTGACACCATTATTTGAATTTTTGGAGATACATTCATCAAGTCACAGGTACAATCATGTGATGCTTAACACGGAGTTTTGCATCTGAACTGTGCATGTACAAGGAGTTAGTGGAGGTATTTCTTTTCTTTTGTGCTTGTTAATTATGTGTTGTATAACTGATATTTAGGCCACATGGAAGGCGCAGGAGGTCAAGGAGTTATGGTGGAAGACGTAGAATATGAGTCCTCGGATGATGATGAGCCCATCGAACAACAACGGGTAAGAACCGAGACAATGCAACGGCCGCAGTACCAAACACTGAAATTTGTTAAGCAAATAGACAAGATGTCCCGGCACAAGCTCGGTGACATACAAAAGATGGTGAGAACATATTCTTTGGTGCCTCACACCAACCGCAACACAAACATGCGTAATGATCCGCTATTGTATGTGGCTCCAATGATTATTCTTTAGGATTCCCCCAGTCAATATGGTGTTCAAGTGGAGTGTCAAAAAAGTGATCACAAGATGCACTTGAACCAATGGCGTGATTGTTTGGCGTATGATCTAGGCGGGCCAGTGTACCCTCGGAGGAGGTTTCTGAGATGGCAAAAGGCCACTTTCAAGGTGGAACCCAAAACAATGACCGTTGGAGCAGAAGCTCTTCAAATGTAAGTAGCCATTGGAGTGGCGTGCGCAAGTGTCGAAGAACTAAGGACAATTCAAATTTCATGCTTGGGTTGTATGTTCCATGCATTCAGGGCTTGCCTCTGTGATGTTCGGTTTGCTACGAATTAGATCCGGGTCACGTCACAACGTCCCTCCCCCATCTCCCCGAAAATATACCCATATAAGCTTTTTGGGTCGCCAGAATATACCCATATAAGGGTTTCTATCATTCCACGACTTTTAGGATACCCACCTACCTTTGCCGGTACCGGTTTCCTAGATGGGGCAAGATTGGCGTGTAGCAGTCCGGCGCTGGAATTGGGGGCCAACAGAGAAATTATCTCTTTTTTCCTGAATGGTATGGATGTGTTTCTTATATCAGTCTGCTCAGAATTCCTGTATTTTTCATGGTTGCAATGAATTTTCCGCCGTCTGCTTGCTTCCTTGATGTGGGGGATGTTTGATTTTCTTTGTGTCCTCTAGTTACCGAAAAATTCAAGTTCGGCACTGTCAGTGCCTGTAAGACCTTCGTGGCTGTAACTTCCCAGTTCCCCAACTGAGGTGTGTTTCCTTGTAGCCTCGACTCAAGGTAGTGTCCTTCACAGGTTCAATGTCATCATTGCAGCATCAGGAGCATTTGCGTAGATTTTCTGGAAGACTGGTGGCGAAACCCGGACGGTGGTTTTTTAACTATGCGGGCATTGAGTACTCTCCCAAAGGATCACAGAGCGATCATCCTCCTCCTAAGTGCTGTTATACATCGTGTCTTTGAGAAGCATTGGTCACCGCATGTGAACAGAAGTGACAGTTTCATTCCCAGCACTAACCGCATTGGAGAGATTTTTTTTCGGTACATGCTTGCAGGGTTGGATAGCAATAATGACACTCGTGAGGTGCTCATCGCGGCTCACTTCATTGAGAAGCGAAGCGGTTGTCATGTGGGGACCCAATGCTTTTGTTGTTCTTTTATGCCTTTTGCAAGGGAGGGGCTGGCGGTTGTGTGCGAGATTGATGTTCATGAAGGTAGATAGTCGTGCAAAAAAAACGGGCTCAGAACTCCGCTCGAAGAAGGCACTCAGAGAGCCACGAGAAGGGCCCAAAATAGCCCTGTAACCATTATGGCGCGACATTTTGGTCCTGAGGAACGCGTAGCAACTTTCAAGAAGCTGGTTTGAGCTGTTAAGCCAAGGTTCAGGGGGAACTGATTGGAGTCCATGAACGGCAGTGATCGAAGCCAGGCCAGGGCCATGCCATCCTGCACAAGCCGAGGTAAGCGAGCACGGTGCCTCTCATTTGGTACATGTAGCTCTTTCTCGAGCTTGTCCATGTGTTGGGCTTGGGATCTCGAAAATATGGGCACACCGTCTCAGTTGAATGCCCACACAATCCTTGCCATTATATTTCCCTGTAGCCACAATCTCATTCCACGTCTTTTGTATCCCTGGGAATTATAAACTTGCTCCGGATGCCATAGTAAGCAGATGCATGCATGTCACGGACAACCGGGGGGTATTTCCAATCGTTCAAGCACTGTAACCATTATCGCGCCACATTCTGGTCCTGGGGAACGCGTAGCAACTTTCAAGGGGCTGTTTTGAGCCGTTAAGCCAACGTTAAGGGGGAACTGATTTGAGTCCATGAACAGCAGTGTTTGAAGCCCGGCCACGGCCATGCCATCCTGCACAAGCCGAGCTAAGCGAGCACTGTACATGTAGTTCGTTCTCGAGCTTTTCGATGTGTTGGGCTTGGGATGTCGATAATATGGGCACACCGTCTCAGTTGAATGCCCACACAATCCTTGTCATTATATCTCCCTGTAGCCACAATCTCATTCCACGTCTTTTGTATCTCTGGGAATCCTAAAATTGCTCCGGATACAATACAGAGTAAGCAGATGCATGCATGTCACGGACAACCTGGGAGTATTTCCAATCGTCCAAGCCTTTTGCATTCGACGGTGTGCACTGACATAAGGAACACATAAGTAGCAGAATCATTAGGCGAATATTCATGCCAAGCTGTGACAGAGAAAGGAAAAACTGAAATTCAAATTTCACATTTGTCAGAATTGGACCGCATTTACTGTGATATCTATGCGGGATGGCATATACTGTGGTATAAATTGTGGTGGCGATGATCAGGGGTGGGCTGACTCAGTCAAGTCAGTGACGAGTCACGATTTGTTGACCCAGGCAGGTCAAGTCCCCAGTCACAGGAAAATCACCAGGAGCCTGCCACGCAAGTGGGAAGGGGCGGACGTGGCACAGAGCATAGGCAACACAACACGGGTGAGGTCCACTCTTCTCGCCTGCATGTAACTTCGGTACTTTGACTTGACGGCGGTGGGTTGTTTTATGAGGAGCTTGAGACACTACAACCACCAACATCACTACCAAAGTCACAATCACTATCACAGTCCAATATAATACTTGTGGTCGGTCGGCCACGCGGAAGAGACGAATCGAGGCGTGCTATTGCTACAGGAGGTAAAAGCAAATCAACACATAGCCTCTTAGATAGGCTGGATGAATGACTTGGGATGGGACCGGAGGGCTCAATCCTGTCTTGTTGCCATTCTTCGTGCTGTGTCCTTCCCTTCTCACTTGCGTGGCATGCTCCTGGTAAGTTTGCGGCACGTTGCTGGAGCAACAAGACCCATGTGAGGCTTTGGTCACAAATTTGTTCACCCTATCTTTTGGAGCGCCGGAGGCGCCCACATGCAAATAGTGCTTGCTGACGTCCCCTAAAACCTCGCATTCTCCGGAGGACGCCATGACCTCACTTGGAAGCCCAAACCTGCGATAAGAATCAACAAACGTGCAACGAGAGCAGACAGCCAGAAGCAGGCCCAAAGAAGCCCTGTAACCATTGTGGCGCAACATTTTGGTCCTAAGGAACGCGTAGCAACTTTCAAGGGGCTGCTTTCAGCCTTTATACCACAGTTATCGGGGAAACTGATTTGAGTCCATGAACAGCAGTGTTTTAAGCCTGGCCAGGGCCATGCCATCCTGCACAAGCCGAGCTAAGCAAGCACTGTGCCTCTCATTTGGTACATGTAGCTCGTTCTGAAGCTTGTCCATGTGTTGGCCTTGGGATCTCGATCATGTGGGCACACCCTCTCAGTTAAATGCCTACACAAGGCTTGCCATTATATTTCCCTGTAGCCACAATCTCATTCCACGTCTTTTGTATCTCTGGGAGTTATCAACTTGCTCCGGGTGCCATACATAGTAAGCAGATGCATGCATGTCGAGGACAACCTGGGAGTATTTCCAATCCTTCAAGCGTTTTGCATTGGACTGTGTGCCCTGACATAAGGCACACACAAGTCGCAGAATCATTAGGCGAATATTCGAGCCAAGCTGTGGGAGAGAAAGGAAATACTGAAATTCAAATTTCAGATTCGACAGAATTGGACCGCATTTGCTGTGATATCTATGCGCGATGGCATATACTGTGGTATAAGCTGTGGCGGCGATGGTCAGGGGTGGGCTGACTCAGTCAAGTCAGTGAGGGGTCACGATTTGACGACTCAGTCAAGTCAAGTCACCAGTCACAGCAAAATCACCAGGAGCCTGCCACGCAAGTGGGAAGGGGCGGACGTGGCACAGAGCATAAGCAACACAACACGGGTGAGGTCGACTCTTCTCGCCTGCTTGTAACTTCGGTACTTTGACTTGACGGCGGTCGGTTTATTTATGAGGAGCTTGAAACACTGTAACCACCACTATCACTACCAAAGTCACAATCACTGTCACAGTCCAATATAATACTTTTGGACGGTCGACCGCGCGAAAAAACCGAACTGAGGCGTGCTATTGCTGCAGGAGGTAAAAGCAAATCAACACATAGCCTCGTAGATGCGCTCGACGAATGACTTGGGATGGGACCGGAGGGCTCATCCCTGTCTTGTTGCCATTCTCTGTGCCATGTCCTTCCCTTCTTACTTGTTTGGCATGCTCCTGGTAAGTTTGCGGCAGGTTGCTGGAGCAACAGGACCCATGTGAGGCTTTGGGCACAAATTCGTTCACCCTGTGTTTTGGAGCACCGGAGGCGCCCACATGCAAATAGTGCTTGCTGATGGCCCCTAAAACCTCGCATTGTCTGAAGGACGCAATGACCTCACTTGGAAGCCCAAACTTGCGATAGGGGTCAACATACTTACCATGAGAGCAGAGAGCCACGAGAAGGCCCAAAATAGCCCCGTAACCATGATGGCGCAACATTCTGGTCCTGAGGAACGCGAAGCAACCTTCAAGGGGCTGTTTTGAGCTGTCAAGCCAAATTTCAGGGGGAACTGATTTGAGTCCATGATCAGCAGTGTTTGAAGCCTGGCCAGGGCCATGCCACCCTGCACAAGCCGAGCTAAGCGAGCACTGTGCCTCTCATTTGGTACATGTAGCTCGTTCTCGAGCTTGTCCATGTGTTCAGCTTGGGATCTTGATCATGTGGGCACACCCTCTCAGCTGAATGCCCACACAATCCTTGCCATTATATTTCCCTGTAGCCACAATCTCATTCCACGTCTTTTGTATCTCTGGGAATTATCAACTTGCTCCGGATGCCATACATAGTAAGCAAAAACATGCATGTCACGGACAACCTGGGAATATTTCCAATTGTTCAAGGTTTTGCATTGGACTGTGTGCCCTGACATAAGGCACACACAAGTAGCAGAATCATTAGGCGAATAATCGAGCCAAGCTGTGACAGAAAAAGGAAAAACTGAAATTCAAATTTCACATTTGTCAGAATTGGACCACATTTACTGCGATATCTATGCGCGATGGCATATACTGTGGCACAGAGCATAAGCAACACAACACGGGCGAGGTCCAACCTTCTCGCCTGTGTGTAACTTCGGTACTTTGACTTGATGGCGGTCGGTTGTTTTATGAGGAGCTTGAGACACTACAACCACCATCATCACTACCAAAGTCAAAATCACTGTCAAAGTCCAATATAATACTTTTGGTCGGTCGACCACGCGAAGAAACCAAATCGAGGCGTGCTATTGCTGCAGGAGGTAAAAGCAAATCAACACATAGCCTCTTAGATGCGCTGGACGAATGACTTGGGATGGGACCGGAGGGCTCACCTCTGTCTTGTTGCCATTCACTGTGCCATGTGCTCCCCTTCTCACCTACCTGGCATGCTGCTGGTGAGTTTGCGGCACGTTGCTGGAGCAACAAGACCCATGTGAGGCTTTGGGCACAAATTTGGTCACCCTGTGTTTTGGAGCGCCGGAGGCGCCCACACGCAAATAGTGCTTGCTGAAGGCCCCCAAAACCTCGCATTGTCCGGAAGACGCGGTGACCTCACTTGGAAGCCCAAACTTGCGATAAGAATCAACAAACGTGCCACGAGAGCAGGTTATCTGGAGCACTGAGTTTGTAGATTGATGCCTTCACTGAGAGCTGCAGGTGCACGGTTGGGAACAAAAGACGCGACCGAGCGCAAGGGAAATTCCTAATTTGTAGTACGTCTGTGAATTGTTTGTCTATTCTTTTGGCTAAGCAAAACACAGTCACATTCCTTTGTGATACAGTCCACTAGCCTGTAGAGAATTTCAGGTGCTTTTTGCCTGTTGCTGACACATGTTTGGCTGGATCTGTCTTGCGGCGGCCACTTCCCGGGTTGCTTGGCTGGACTTAGGCATGTTGTTGCCTTTTGCTAGATTCTCCCTAGGCTTTCCTAACTGCGACAAAAAAGAACAGCCCTGGCCTGAGTATCCTACACACCATTGGACAGTCACAAAAACAAGGTGCAACAGGTAAATGAGGATCACTTGGGTGTGTGGGAGGTACTCAATGGAAAATGTACAAGGAAATGATGGGAAGGAAGCGGATGCAATCAACATAACAAAAACAACAAATGCAGCGGACCCTATGTGACAAGGAAATCACAGCAGGTCAGCAAGCACACATGGTGAAGCGGTACCCAGAACCTATGGCCCATGGCCCGGAGGCCTGTGAGCTGTCACACCCGTTATGGCCCATGGCCCGGAGGTCTCTGAGCCGTCACACCCGTGCCGAATCCGTTGACAGCGGCTGTCAGCGGGAGATCCCTGTTCTCTAACCCGCGAAATCTGGAATCCGATTTCTAACCATTAAATCGATGTGGAATTACCATAATTTTACTGTCTTGGTCGATTTGCCGTTAGAAATTGGTGAAATACCCGATTTCCAATTGTCGTGAAATCGCTGCCTGACGTCGCCCGTTCCGTGCACTGCATTAGATGATTCTGTAAAACGATCTTTCTTGAAGTCAAGACTGAAACACTCTTCGAGTGATCCGCAATTTTTTCCTTGATGTAACGCATCGCGTCCCAGATTTTTCCCAGATTATCTGGGCGGCCGAAGGCGCTTTGAACCCCCAAGTGAAATAACAAGGGTTACGAGCGTTCAAGCGCCCAAGGACAAACTAACGTGCCTCATAGGCACTTTGTATGAGGTTTTGCCCCCAATAGTCATAGGATGAGGCCAAAGGATCCCAACTCCATAGGCCCAAAGGGTTATTTATTTTGAGTGTTTTCCAAAAAATGGGCAATCTCACGTACTTGGCGTCCAACTACGTGTAGAAGTATGTTGAGTTGGCGTTTTCTCCCTCTTTGCTTGCCTTTACATCCAGGGCATATCACTTGTCTTTCCCGGATAGTACATATATGATCTCCATATATATATTAAAAATATATTTCGCGTGCATGCTAAAATTCGCCTTTCCGAAAGGAGGTCAATTTTCGACCAAAGCACTTGCATGCGCGTTGAGGGACCAGCGTTGCTCTAGGATATAGGCATACCTTGATTCTAGGCCACTACGTTGGGTGTAGAAGGCGAGGGTAGGGTTGTATGCCATATTTGGTGTCATATCACGTGCCCATTTGGCGGGTGCACCATTCCAAGACTAACCCGCCAATTGACCCCATATCGCACGAAGCCCTTCATTGTACTCCCAACCAACACTCGCAAGCCTAACCTTTGTGAGGTGACGCTTGTGGAGCGCTCCCGAAGCGATGCGTTGCGAGCAAGGTGTGTTTTTTGCAATATTCCGTTTTTGCATGTGCCCACTTGGGAGGCAGCGCGCGCGGCCTTCTAAAGCGCCCCAAGTGGAGCACATATGTGGAATTGGAGTTCATTGGTGTCGAGTCATTGTGTTTAGAAGGATTGGTCGATTACTCAATCCAAGCCGAAGATGTTATAATATATTTGTGTAGTTTTCAAGGCACTTTTGCGCGTCTTTTCGCCAAATTTGCTGTTTTTCTGCCCGTCATGATGTCAAGTGGCGACCGTGTATCTCAACGTTGCGCCCAATTGACATCATGACCCAAGCATGATTTCCGGGGTACATACTTCGGTGCCCAACATATCTTGAACCCGGCGAACAACTCCCCTTGGGCTTGGCATACCGTGGCCGCCTTGTTGGCGATTTGGGACGATCCGAAATCATGGGCTCACTTGGCGACCCTGCCATTCCCAAGACCGGAGGGGTTTGGGCGACGCCCTAAAGATATGTTGGACGCATATGACTTGATACCAATCCTATTGCACAATCCGGTTCAAGTCGGGCATGTGCCTCAATTGCCCCACCCATGAGTGTGCGCATGTTCAGCCATTTTGAGCAATTTTCCACATTTTCTGCCCGCCGTGCACCATGTTCAGCCCCCTCGTGCACGCCGGACGCATGGACCAATGGACCATATATGACATGGGTGTTATGGATATTGGTCACCATGGTTCACACACCACGTGGGCAAAGCGGAGCAACCTTCGTCAAGGTGCTAGCCAGAAGTGAGTGTGGACGATTTTGCCATTTTGGCAACTGTGGACCCATTTTGGATTGTCACCACGCCGTGTGACATGAAGATATTTGAGAGCCAAGGGCATGGGAGTCCTCATTGGACTCTCGGTGGATCGCATATGGAATGGCGGATCCGATCTCCAAGCCGGCGTGGAAGAATACCATTGGGAGTACCCCAGATTTTGGCTCATTTTGAGCAGCCAAAATGACCCCCCTTTGGGACCCCAATTTCACCCCCCGTGTGGTCAATTGGCGGCCCCATATCTCTATGCCCAGAAGGATCCCGCACCCAATCACAGGTTGTGCAATCAGATGAAGGTCCTAGATCCGACCTTTTATCCTGTGAGCCATTGGCCTTGCCCTGGCCGGGCGAGCCACCCGTGGGAATGACGCCAATTTTGGTGATTTTGGCATCATGACCCCACTTGATGAACCCGTGGTGCCCTGATGCCGGGACCTCAGAGGGAACATAGTAGGGTGAGGGCTCCAGAGAGTTCATACACGAAGGGCATAGGGTCAGTTGCCTCGTCCCTACCTCTGGCTGGTCCGGACGAGGGGTCAATTTTGGAGTTCTTTGAGCCTATATCAGTTTGGGCTGAAACAGCCCATTTTTTAGCTACCAACTCCTGGGGGATAATGGCGGGGCCCTATCTCCGGCTCAGAAGGGGAGTTTGGACTCGCCGTTAAGGGAGCATGGGGAGCGACTGTCGGTTGGCCTTGGTAAGCCTTGGTTCCCAGGAACTCGCCTGTGCCTGGGCGGGACCTCCTCCCCTTTTGGCAGAGTTTCAGGGTCCGGACTGAGCAGGGCATGGGTTGTGTTTGAGCCCCCGCCCCTGCCAGCCACTGGGAGGGTTAGACCCGGGATGGGGATATGAGTTGGGACTGAGTGTCCATTGTCTTGTGATGTCCTTATCTGCGTCCAGTCCTAACCCCATGTGTACATATCCTGATGTCTTGCTGTACATACTTTTGTTCCCTTGTTTCAGAGTGGCAAGGATCCTGAAACGCTTTGTCACATGACACGAGCGTGATGATGCCCCTGTGAGCGCAGTGCTTCGCCTGCCTGCTTGCTTGTGCGTGTCCACCGCAGCGTCCCGTGGGAAGGCCCCCCACGGGAACGCGTCAAAAGCGTTTCACCGCCGCGGGGTTACCCATCCCTTGCGTGCCACTCGGGGCCACCTGAACCCCGAGGGACACGGGCTACGCAGCGCCGCCTGGCAACAGCGCTGAGTCCGTGAAGGAGGAGCAGCGACCAGAACTCCGACATCAACGAGTTCCCTCGGCTGACCAGCAAGGCCGCACTCCCAGCTACAGCACCGACCTCCACAACCACCCCCCGGGACCAGTCCATTGAGGGGAACGATGGTGAATTGGCAAGAGGCCAGCAAGACGTGGCCGCAGCCCGAGCCCGATGCGGTGCGCCTACTACGTGGGTTGCTGTGGGGGCAGCACTACCGCCACAGCAGTCCTCAGTGCGAAGGCGGCATGCCCGGGAGCTTCGAGCTCCGCGAGGACATAGGCCCCGACCGCCCGAAGGCAGTGGAAGACTGGCTGCGGGTGGAAGGATACGCCTGCCGCTTCCGCCAGAAGCGCTGGAGAGTCTGGACCCGGCCGGACAGACCCAGCGAAGGGCTGCGCCCCGACGGGATTGAGGAGGACGAGAACCCCAACGAGTACCCGTCGGGCGCCACGATCAACGTCTCCATGTGGGACATGATCGAGAAGGAGTTCCCAGAGCTGGGGAAGGAGCGCACGCTGCAGGGCAGCAGCAGCAGCGCGTATCCTGGGAAGGAGAAGCGTTCCGCCGGGGACAGGAAGCAGGACAGGAAGTGGCGGGAGTACCAGGAATCCCTGGCCGCCGAAGCCGCCCGAGGCGCCAAGGGCGGAACCCCGGCCCCCAGCCCCAAGCGGGCCAGTGGCGGTCACCACCCCGGCCACACCACCCTTGGCGACTTCCTCGAAGTCGCCAAGCAGGCCAAGGCCAAGCCCCGTCACCTGCACCTGAGAAAGTCAGGCCCCAGCAGCGACGTGGATGCCGGCCGACAGGGCCAGCTCCAGCAGCAGCGTCGCCCCCGACCACAGGGACGTGGCGCGCGCCTGCGAGCGCGCCTGGGGGGCGCCGTCAGCCCAGGAGGAGGCCACAGATTGGGGCAGAGGCATGGCCTTCCACGCCTCGACCGAGGCGGCCATTGCGGCCGGGCTCACGGCCGCAGCCGCCCAGGAGGCAGTGACTGCCCGGGTCAGGGGTGAGGTGGCTGCAGCCGCCGAGGAAGCCCGGCTGACCCAGGAGGCCATTGCCTGCAAGGAGGCCGAGGTGAAAGCGCTGGAAGAGGCGCTTGCCCAAGAGAGGGCAAAGAAGGAGGCTGAAGAAAGGGCCCACACCGAAGCAACGGCCAAGGCCCAGGCGGACGCCGCCAGGAAGGACGCCATCGAGGCCGCGCGACGGAAGGTCGCTGAGGAGAGGGCCAGGACGGAGGCGGAGCTGGCAGCGTTGGAAGCTGAGAAGGCTCGGCTGCAGCAAGCCTGGGAAGCCGAGGCTGGTCACGCCCGGGAGGAGGCCAAAAGGCGAGCTGCCGCAGCCACGGCCGCCGCAATGGAGGAGGCGGAGGCCAAGCTCCAGGGCGAAACTCCCCCGAGAGGATCCCGAGTGGGGACCCTTCGAAAGCTCTTCAAAGGGGACGCCTCCTCCAAGATGAAGCTGGATTTAGAGGAGGTCGACACGGGCAGCAGTGGGAGCAGTGGCCCCACCTCCCACCGACATAGGAAGGGTAAGGGGAAGACCCCCGAGAGGTCACGGAGGCCAGCGGGCGGACACCCCCACGACTCCGACCCCTTCTTCACCGCCAGCGACGGGGATGGATGAAACCGCCGACATCGCCGAGGAGTGGCTGGCAGAGGAGGCGAAGACGTCCCCATGGAGCCGGAGGGTGAGGGTGAGGATCTCCCTCCTCCCTACCGGAGCTCGGAGTCTTCTGCGTGCGAGACCGAGACGCCTAGGTGGGGCGACCTGGACGAGGATGAAGACATGGACTTCTGTTACACGGAGAGGCCCCCATCCTCGGACCCACCGAGGCGACCCGGCGGAGACCCACCGGGACCCCCTGACGGGGGCCCGTCAGGACCCCTTGGAGGACGCCCACCAAGTGGACCCCCCGGAGGCGGACCTCCGGGCAGCAGAGGACCCCCTGGACCGGGCTGACCCGGCAGAGGCCCTCTTGGAGGATCCCCTGGGGACCCCAACGACCCACCAGGGAACGGTGACCCGGATGCCACCTGGCGGTGGATTGTCCACCTCCGCAGGAGGGTCCAGTCCCTCGAGCGCGAGGTAGACACGGGCAAGGGCGAAATAATCGCATCGCCAGGGTCGCCGCGGGCGAACAGAAGGAGCTGGACATCGCCAAGACGGAGATGGTGAAGATCGCCAAGGTCACCACCGCCGCCGAGAGGTAGCTGGACATCGCGCGGGGCGAGACCAGGCTGCTGAACAAGGTCATCAACGGCCTGCAGCAGCGGTTGGACGAGCTGGAAGGCCGTGGGAGCGTCGGCAGCGACCACCCATCCCTGGAGTCTGGGTCGTCGGACGACGGCTGGGAACCTGAACCAGGTCCAGGCAGAGCCCACGCCCCCGGCGGAGCCCCCAGGAGTCGCCCAAGCGCCAGTGCCCCCTTTCTCAGCGCCCCCTCTCACCACAGCGCGGGCCGCCGCAACGAGCGCGTGCCCCCCGGCAGTGGCAGTCAGGGGTGGCGTGATGAGTGGCTCAGGGCGGAGTACCACAACCGCCGTGTTGGGCCGCGCACACCGGTACGCCCCCGACGCCCCGCACCAGCCCAGGAGCCAATCCAAATGGCTGGCGGGCGTTATAGTGGACTCAGAGATGAGGTCCCTGGAGGGGACGTGGAGTGGGATGTTGGCGGAGGTGAGGAAGACCTGGAGGAGTTCGGCATTACCCTGCCGCGTGGTGTACGACGGGAGGCCGCTGAACGCAGCCGCCGGCGCCATGATGAGGAGGCATACATGGAGGGAGTACGGCGTGAACATCTAGGTTCAGCGAACATGGAGGAACCACGGCGTAGCCACACGGATACCGTGGAGGAGATGGAAGTGGGGGCCGTGGGAGTCCGTGGGGGACGCAGATGTGAACCTCGGTCGACCTCGCGGCCGGCGTTCATGGTCTCTAAGGCCGCGGATGCCGCCGTGTGGGAAGACCTGAAGGACATCAAGCCCCCCATGTACGATGGCAACCCCCTCAACCTCGACCGCTTCTTGGAGGAGCTGGACGATTGAGGGGTGACCGTCACTGAAGACATGGATCCCGCAGATGCGGAGAGATATGTCTTCAAACGGTTCAGGTACCGCCTGCCGGAAGTGCTCCAAGAGCTATACCTTGTGGCGACCAAGGAGGGGAAAATCAAGACCCTCAAGGAAGCCAAGAAGTTGCTCAACGAGCAGGAGCGGGTGGACGCTCCGCAGGTGGCTGCAGAGCGGTAGAAGTCCATCAAGCCTCAGCATGATGGTCAGGAGATCTGCCTACGAGACTGACGGGACTTCCTGGGGCAATACACCCTCTTCCGCCGCAACGTGGAGGACTGGAATGAGGGTGACGAGCAGGCTCGCCTGCTCTCCCTGCTGCAGGAAGCATGGATCAAGAGAGTCACCAAGGAGGAAGCCAAGAGGGCCAAGTCCAACCACACGGTCAAGATGATGCTCCCCAAGGAGTATCATACGAACGTGGTGGCTTGGACAAGGAAGAACGTGGCCCAGGATGTCAAACGGCACTCCCTGCGGAACGCCCTCCTCATCACCGTCACGGGCGATCGCGAGAAGACCGCTATGTGGCGCCTTGATGAGTGTGACGTGAGCGGCCAGACCATCCGACTGCAGGCCATCTCGCCGCGGATGAGTTGCGACAAGATCCTGGAGTGGGTTGGGGAGGAGGTACTCAAGGAGTACCGGAACCTCCACCACACCCGCGGGTTGAGGCCCGGCGACCGTGACGTCAACTACGTTGGCGAGGGGCCTGGACGCAGCGGGCGCCGATGGCGATGAGGCTCTCGACGACGATGGCGACGACGATGAGCCTGCTGAGATGGCCGTTTGTGCCTTCGTGGCCAACAACCTGAACTCGGGGAGTAACCGGGGAAGCTGGAAGCCCCTGCAGCAGGGTTGGAAGAAGAAGGAGAAGAAGGACCCCCGCCGCATTCGCGACCCTCCGCTGTCCTTTGGGGAGTTCATACGAGCTCACCATCAGGACTGTTTCGTGTGTTATGGGAGGAACAAAGGGTTCAACCATGACCACCGGACATGCCCCATCCGCAAGGCCGACACGGAGGCCTAAAAGAAGGTGCACAGGTCGAAGAAGCGTGCACCCGCGGGTATCCTGGAGACCAAGGTGGAGGTCTCCAAGGACGAGCTCTCCAAGCTGATGTCGGTAGGGACCGAGTTGGCCAAGGAGATCCAGGAGATCAAGAGGTCCTGGCTTCCCAAGTCGGACGACAAGAACAAGGAGAACAAAGAGAACGACAAGAACAAGGACAAGGACAAGAAGGGTAAGAAAGGGGGAAAGAAGAAGGGTGTCAACGAGGTTGATGCGGAGGAAAGTACCCCTACAACCACAACCGACGCCCCTTAGCGGAGCCCCTGCAGCCAAGGGCCCCAGCTAGGGCGGTCGCAGGATGGTGTCGTGGGAAGCACCACACCATCCCAGTCGGGAGACGATAAGCACAATGGGACTGCCGCGGGCGGAAGGCCCGGTCCGGCACCCAAAGTGAAAGGCAGTCGCGGTGGCGGGGTGAGGGCAAGTGAAGGGACGAACCCTTGCACCCGTCCATCCTTCGCGACCTAGAATGTATTTGATGTGCTTCAAGATCTATCCGAGAGTATCGGAGGATCACCTGGACCGCAGCTGGATGCTGCAGATGGGCAGCCTGAGCCCATTGTCCACAACCTGCACCAGTCGCTTGTTGAGCTTCTGGAACGGCCGGAGATCCTGAGCTTGCACGCCGTGCGCCGCGTTGGGCGTGAGCGGCAGTTGCACCTTAAGGTCCGTGCCTTATGCGGGGAAGTGGAGAAGGTCTTTGACGTGTTGGTCGACACGGGAGCTCATGTCAGCTTGGTCAAGGCTGGCCTACTTCCGCGGGAGTGTTTAACCGACAGTCGGAAACCTGTCAGGCTGAAGGTGGCGAACGGCCAGTACATGGTGGGAGGCACGAAGGAAGCGCCCATTGGGCTGAAGTTCGTGAACCACCGTGAGCTGAGCCGCCCGGACCTCGGCAAGAAAATCCTCCTGCAAGGTCGTCTCTACAAGGCCGAGATGGACTGGGACATGATCGTTGGGAACGACTTCATGATGGAGACGGACTCCGGCGTTCTCCCGGCTCAGGCCTCCATGACCCTGTACCAGGATGACCAGCTCTCGTGGCTTTCGTCACCTGAGCACCATGTGGATTGGCAATGGATCCACCCGGACCGCAATCAGCTCGAAGTAGCCGCGCCGGGCACTGAGCCAACTGGGCCGGCAAACCAGGAGTACGGCGTAATGCCGGAAGTGGCGAGCCGAGTGGTCGCGGACCTGGGAGCTTCGGATTAGGCCCTGGATGCGTTCTCTTCAGGGACCTCCGCCCATCTTCGGGTTTGTGAGAGGTACTGGGGCGCCCAGGACTCCGCGTGGAAGAAGCACTGGAGTTCGCATCAGGGTTTGATGTGGATCCATTGCCCCCGATGGGACATTCCAAGGGCGGTAGCGAAGATTTGCAAGGACTGCTCCAAGGCAGTGCTGGTTGTTCCTATGGGATGCACCGAGGAGGAAAGCACCCGAGATTGGGTGGTCTCATTGACCAACATAACCTTAAACAAGGTCATCCTACCGGCTGGAGAGGGTGTCTATCAGGACGCTAAAGGGACAGCCCATGCCACCCCAGAGATGGCCGACGAGATTCCACTATGTGGATGGAGGCCTTGAACAGGCCGACACCACGGACTTCGTGTGTGTCAACCGCATCATAGCGGAGCCATTGCGGCAATGCTTTGCGGTTTCCCCTGTTGACATCGGAGAATTGGAGGACCCCCTCACTGAAGAGGAGTTGGATCTGGTTCAGGGGTATATGGATCAGCCCTTTCACGACTGGGGAAGCCAGCGTGAGAGCAAGGGCCAGGACAAAGCCTGGTGGGAAGTGGACTCCATCGTCTCCCGTCCCTCTGATGGGAATACCTTCGTAAAGAGGGTGCTGGACCACATGTCCAGCCAGGACGAGCCAATTGGCGACAACCCACCCACCTATGGCGACCTGTTCCGAGGCAAGACCAGAGATGGCCCTTTGGGCCACCTGGGAAGACCACCTGAGCCGAAACCGAGTGGGGTCGCTACCCCTCAAGTAAGCTCAGTGGTCCAGGTGCCCGGAAAAGCCAAGGCGGAGTCCGATGATTGCCCCCAGATCCAGGAATTGAGGGCCAGGCTGAAGCAGAAGTATGGGGACACCTTCTTCAGCGGAAAACCTGTGTTTCCCCCAACGGTGCGTGGACCGTATGGCGAGGCCAAGATACGAGTGAAGCAGGACCCCCGTGTGTATCGACACCGGGAGTTCTCCCTAATGGGCGAGAGGGAGGAAGCCATGGAGAAGATCCTCCGTGATTTCATCGAGAGAGGCTGGCTTGAGCCATGCCACTCCAAGTGGGCCTCCCCGTGCTTCGTCGTCCCCAAGAAGGTGGCCCGTGAGTGGCGGCTCGTGGTCGACTACCGCGGCCTAAACGCTCAAAAGCAGCATGACAGCTATACGCTGCCCCTCATTGAGGACATGCTGCAAAAACAACACCGGCGGAGGATCTTCATGGTGATTGACCTGAAACATGGTTATCATCAGATGCCCCTCGCCGAGCAGTCCCGTGCCTGCACAGCCATGAGCACCCCACTTGGACCTCTCGAGTGGACGGTGATGCCCATGGGCGTTACCAACGGCAATGCGGCTTTTCAGCGGATGCTGGAGAACCTGCTTGAGCCGGTGCGTGACTGTGCGGACCCCTTCGTGGACGACGTGATCATCGCGTCTGGGAACCCCAGTATGAGTTATGAGGAGCTCCTGGAGGCACATGAGAGGGACGTCACCCGAGTGCTGGACCTGCTGGTTCGGCAGAAACTCACGGGCAGCAGTGACAAGGCCACCATTGCGGTAAGCGAGGTGGTCTTCGCTGGCCACGTAGTTGGGAACGGGCAGCGGAAGCCCATAGCTGGCAGGGTGGCTGCGACTGAGCACGGGGAAAAGCCCAAAACTGTCTCTGAGCTACGGGCGTACTTGGGGTTCTGCAACTACTACTCGGGGTATATCAAGATGTATGCCGAGTATGCAGCCCCAATGACGACCATGCTCAAGGGCAACCGAGAAGAGACCAAGAAGGGGTCCAAGAAGGCTCTGGTCTGGAATGCTGAGTCCTACCGTGCCTTTGAGGGGATGAAGCAGGCGCTGCTATCCGCAGTGGGTCTGCACCTCGTGGATCCTGACCGAGGGTTTGTCTTGCGCACCGACGCTTCCGACTACGCCGTTGGCGCTGTGTTGGAACAAGTGCTTGACGATGGGAGGCACGTGCCGGTGGCCTTCTGGAGCCGAGTCCTGGTGGAAGGCCAGAGACGGACGTGGACGCCCAGAAAAGTTTATAGTGGTTTCGGCACTGTGTCTTTGTCTCTCCTGCTGCTTGCTGTTGGTGTAGGGTTTCCTGCTGCTTGTTTTGGAAGATGAAAACCTTTTGTTTGCAGAAATAGAGTCAATCCAGGATAGCCCAAGCCAATAGTATGCAAGGAGAAGAGAATCAGGATCAAAGCATGAAGGGCTGCAGTGTAAACAGTGAGAGATAATTGGATATTCACAGAAACTGCAACTCAGGTCAAATCGGAATGCATATTCACAAAGATAGCTGAAATGTTTTGGAAAAGAGTTGGAAAACTGCCCCATGGTCACTCTCTCTCCATAGTGCCATCTCAGGAGATGTGCACTCTTTGTTTTGGGTCCCATATGTGCTGAGGTGGCAGGGCATGTGGCGATGAGGTCACTGCCATGTCACATGGGATCTTCCTACTTAGCTAGGCTGACCAGGAATTGAACCCAGGACCTCTCAAAAAGAGGTGCCCAGCCCCCTAGGGTGCATACCACTAGGATAGCTAGGAATTCATGGAAAAACATAGATAAATTCATAGGCTCTACTTTGTATATGTCAGTTCTTAGTCAACTCAGGAAAGGATGATTTGCCTCACATTCAAAGGGGATTAGGGGGTCCACTCCATATGCTGATTGGGTGTTTGGTTCCATAGGTCAAAATGTGTTATCACCAGTTTTGGTGGAACCAATACTAAGATAGAAATGCAAGGATGCTCAGTGCATCTCTAATACAACTAGAGTATGCCTCAAATCATTGGAAAAGCACTTTATCTTACTCCCCCCCTGTGCTGTGGTGGCCACCACTGTCGCTTTTTAGGAAAAAGGGATTTTTTCTTGGCCTTTCCTTGGTTTCCACATCTACTTTAAAATACCTATAGTTTCCCTCACACAGAAAAATGGGCGCTCACCATGGCTGGCGCTCTTTTGCTGCTCTGTATGTAACCTTTTCTTACAGAGGACTCAGCGCTCATGGCGCTGCCGGGGCTCCTGTGGCTTGGTTGGGTTAGTTTGGGAGCATGCCAAAACATGTGCATGTGCATCCCTCCCTCCAAGACGCAGCGCGACACAAACCCAACGCAAGACACAATATACACACTCGCATGGGTTCTCGGAGACCTGCTTGCGACCTGTGACCTGTCTTAGGGCGAAGGGAGTCTCAACAAAAGTTGAATTGCCCCTTGGTGGGGTCTTGGGTTCTGTTCAGTCTCTCCAGGCTGCTGCGTTTTGGCCCGAACACGGCCTACTCAGCGAAGCTGCGCGTGGGTATCTGCAGAGGCAGGGATGGGAGAATTATGGGCGAATCCACGCAAAAACGAAGCGACGACACCAAAATCCGTCAAATGACGGCCTAGAATTTTTCTGAAACGACACACCTGAGCAGAATCCAATTGTGCATCAGAAGCACATTTTTATAGACATTATAGTCATCTCTGGATTTTTTAAATCCAGAAATTCATACGCATAAAAAGGCGGCGCGCAGGAGCGGCTCCTAGCGAAGCGCCAGAAAATGGAGAAATAATGGAATTATAAACGTATGTCTCACGTAGTCTTGAAAATGACGAGACACACATTAATAAATAAACATACAGATTCCACCCACACTATTAGAAGGATCAAAAATTCAAGAATTCGAAAGTGAACGAAAAGACTTCAATGAATCAGGTATAAACTACAGGTATGCTCGTCTCGTATGCCGCATACACATTGCTCGTCTCGTGTCTCCGTGAACGAGTCTTGTAGCAGTGCTAACAACGATAGGACGCGATAGAGGGATTGATTAGAAAGATTGCAGATGATTAGCGGTCAGATGAGGGTGATTAGACATACACACAAGCGCATAGCAACGTTCTTCACGTGCGCCCATCACTTGCTCTCTCTCTCCAGCGGTAAGTAAGGTGAGTAAGCCCAGGCGGGGCCACCCCCTGGTGGAGTTCGTGATTAAGGTTCAGATGGGCAGGTGTGCCCGCGATACAAGTGCATGCTCGCGCATTCACACACGCATTAAAGGGTAGGCCACGCGAAGTGCGCATGGTAAACCTTGTTTAGGCTACCCAGGGGCTCCTCGGTACGTTCTTTAAGAGAACCTGAGGAGTCCCTTAACGCTTGCTTGCTTGACAGTGGTAGCTGATTCGTCAGCGTGTTTGCGGACAGTGTATTATAGGTCACACTGAGAACCGTATAATACGGGGAGTGTGGCTTGGTTCCTCCGCCGCAAACGCCCCTTCATTTGCCTTTGCTTTACAGGTGGGCAGGTAGGGTGAGTGGTGCAGCAGCATACCGTTTTCCTCATGCCCTGCTAAACAAGGGCGCAGATCACACAAACAAACTCCCCTCTGCCTGTGGCAGAGCAGGGAGTCCGACTTCATCGACATCTGCGCTGTGCACGCAAGAGCACCTCTTCCCTCCAAGCCCTAGCAGGGGAAACGCGTTGTGGCGTCCCCTGTTAGGCCACAGTTGCTTAGCAGCGCTGTGTTCTCTTGTCATTTCACAGGAGGGTCGCTAGGACCCACGAGACCTTTGCCTTCGCAACGCCCAGTAGAGTCTGTGTGTAGGAGTGGTAGTCCTGAGTGGGGGCCTGGGCCAGTTGCACCACTGCTCGCCCACCAGGATGGTGCCACTGTAGGGTGTGTAGGACCTGTAGTGCGTGTGTCACTGTCCCACCCGTTTCCTGCAATTTTAGCAGGGTTGGTGGGCTGTGACAGTGGTTAGGTCAGTGTTTTGGCCACTTAGCAATGCCTTCATAGCTTTTGGCCACCCCTCCCTGTAGTAGACAGATAGGTAGGGAAAACAATACTTCGATTAGTACGCTGGGTATTCCCCAAAGGTTTTGCGCCAGCACAGAAACTGGGCGCTTAGCGGAGGGGAGACCCGAGGCGTACCCCGTGGCATCAATAAACCAACCCTCCAGGTTTAGCAAGTGTGCAGACTTGGGCATAATTAGGACACCACTTCTGCGGCTTGCTCTCAGGACCTTAGGAATAGCACACTCACACATACGCTTTGGCAGGTAAGGGTAAGGTTCAGTCCCTAGCTTTAGTCTTGGAAGCAAGCGTCTCAGCGAGCCTCAGCAACTCAGCAAGGTTGTTCTGGGTCAAGTAGTCAACCAGAACTGAGTTTAGGCGTCCCTCAGGTAGAACAAATGCAGAGAAGGGCTCTCAGGTGGCCTCTTCGACTCCAAACTCTTCCCAGAGGGTGAGGAAGCGCCAACCCTGGCGATAGCGGTGGCGTAGGACGGACTTCACCAGGTAGAAGCCCTCCTTAGCCATCTCCTCGGCGTTCATGTCGGGGAGTTCACCTTCAACTTCCATAGGGCTGGCAGCCCCTTGTAGGTCCAGATCGGCGATTTCCTCGTCGTTCAGCTCCCACTCCTCCCCACAGAGGTCTTCAGGATCATAGTAGCGCTTCAGGTGTTGAGCAGCGCACACCAGGGTCCCCCCTAGACGGGGAGAACACCGCACGGTGATACGGTGTCCATCCACTGATAGAATCTTGTACGGCCTGAAGTATGGGTCATCGCTGGTAGAGCGTGGCCAGGCGGGTAGTCGACTGTGGTGCACCAGCACCCAGTCCCCCTCTTGGTAGGTGGCCGGTACTCGGTGCTTGTTCTTCTTGTTCCACTGACGCTCCCTCACTCTCTGGAGCATAGCCTTGGCCTTGTCCACCTTCGCTTGTTGCTCTTGGACCCATTCACCCACAGAAGAATGGGTGTCCTCTGGATAGGGGGCATGTAGGAACCATGCCGGGCGCCCTAGGAATAGCTCATGGGGCGAGTAGCCAGTAGCTGAACTCTCTTGGGAGTTCATCATCAAGAATATGACGGAGAGTAGTCTCACCCAGTCTCTGGTGCGTTCAGTTTTGCACCATATCCGTACGTTCTCCTTCGAGACAGAGATCTTTCGCTCACATAGGGGGTTGCTTGTGTGAGAGTAGGGAATCCCAGTAGACACCTGGACATTGAGGGATCTCAGGACCCTCTTGTACCAGCCAGTATCTGAGCGTACTCGTACGTCCTCATCGGAGTTGATCTCCTTGGGCGCCCCATAGACACAAAACCACTCCTCCAGGAGCATCTTGATAGTCTCCTCCCCGGTAATGTGCTTGGTACATGGGAACACCCTGGTAAACCTGGTCAACCCACAGGTTACCACGAGGGCGAAGTCATAGCCCCCGAACTTCGGCATCTCCGTGTAGTCCACGTATAGAACACTGTTAGCACAGTGAGGGATGGGCAGGGTCGAGTAGAGACCTCTGTCCCTGATATCCCCTGGTTTACAGGACCTGCACGGGCACTTGTCCACGATAGGCTGGAGGGTCTTCCGCAGTTGGTCGTCAGTCCACGTAGTGTGGAACCACTGCTTGAACAGCCTCAGGGTACGGTCAGCACCCACATGACCACTGCACTCATGGGTCCACCTCAGCAGCGCTGGGACTCGGTCACTAGGCACCACTATGCGGTCCTCGTGCCAAAGGTAGCTCTTGTCCCTCTGCCACTGGTCTTGGTTGACCAGGAGGGGTTCAAGGCGTTTCTCCAGGCGCTTGTAGATATCCCCAAACTCCTGTAGGTACTCCGATTGTTGGAGTCCATCCAGGGGGCGTATCATCGTCATGTTGAGGTCCAAGTGGACGTCCATACGGCTGAACGCCTCCTTAGCCAGCGCTTCAGACCGGGCACCAATCAGGGCGTCGAAGTTGTTGCGGCTGATGTAGTCGGCACACTCGTTCTTCACTCCCTGGATATGGTGTACCGTCAGCCGTAGTTGACTGAGGTAGGTCCACCAGCGCCGTAGCTTGGCCTTCTCAGGTGGGGGACCCTTCTGGAAACTGCGGACCGGTTCTTGGTCGCACAGCCAGACCACAGGGTTACTCCCCAACAGTCGTGCTTGTGAGGATAGCACCAGCATACCCGCGAGCAATTCCTGCTCAAAGGTGGAGTAGTTCCCCCTGGCCTGGTTCCACTTCCAGTTCCAGTGGCCCAGAGGTACTAGGACCCACTTGCCGTCAGGGTAGCTGTGCTTGAGGCTTCCATCTCGGTTGAGACCTTCCGTCCCCCATTTGGGAAATGGCCGAGTCGAACTCCTTCTTCTCTAGTGCTTGACATTGGAACAACGTTCCACCACCGCCCACATTGCTGGCGTCGGTCACCAGGATAATCCCCCCTTGTGCCCTAGGCACGCCCAAGCACTTAGCGTTGGCTACCTTGTCTTTGAGCTCGTCAAACGCTTGTTGCTCTTGTGGGCCCCAGCGCCAAGTAGTACTCTTCTTGATCAAGTCCGTCAGAACGGCGCTGGTATAGGTGAAGTTCTTGATGTGACGGCGATAGAAGTTGCACGCCCCAATGAAACTGCGTACATCATGAAGTCCTTTCTTGGGGTCTTTGTGTCGTACCTTGGCATCCATCAGGGGTTTGGCCTTAGAGGCCACTGGGGTCCACCACCCATAGCCAACATCAAACCCCAGGAGAAAGATGTCCTTGCTTTATGCCCTAGATATTTTGATGATGTCCTGCAGGTTTTGTAGTTGAAAACCCAAGCCAAAGCAGCAAGTAGAGCAATAAGAGGATGTGGATCGAATCAATGATTGGTTTTGGAATCCAGTGTAACACAGAAGGGCTGCAGATAGACAAAGCAGGTTTATACACATAGATTCAATCACAAATGGATAATACAAAAGATTTTATATGAAAATTGGTCTGACTCTTGCCTCAGAGGTTGCATTAGGCACTTCATGTGCACTCTTTTGGGTGAAATGGTGCTGGTTAGGACTGAGGGGCATAGATGTCAGGACCACACAGAAAATGACTTGGCCAAGCAACTGAATTCAGAAGCAGTTACAAAGTAGGACCACAATAAGTGGTAGAAACAATTGAGTATAGGGGTCTCGGGGTGGGAGACCACTAGGCTTAACCACCAAGGCCTAAAGCATGAAATGCCTAATTTATTTCGGTATATCCTCCATGAAGGAAGGTACCTCCGCTCAGTTGAGTGGTAGGGGTGAACTTCATGGGGGGCTGGGGTCACAACCCTAGTTACTTTGAGAAAGTGTACTTTAGGCAACAAAAGAGAGATAAAAACACTTAAGTTTGTCTTAGCATCAACAAAGGGTTTTAAGGGGGGGCTTAGCCTGGATCAAGCCCTCCAAGAAAGACATGGCAGTGACTTTTTCTTACTCCTCCCTGGAGTACTAGTTGATCAAGCTAGTAGGACCGAGGAAGAAAGGCTCAAATATTCCCGAAATTACCTCAGAGAATGCATTAAACTTACCAAAAACATCCTCATCACTTCATAGAAGCCTATCACACTGTAGGTACCCTTGAAAAACAGTGTAATGTACCGTGAATGATGTCCCTTCGATGGGGCATTCCTCAAAAGTCGCCGGCGTGCGACGAAAACTTTTGGAAAAAGTTTGGGGGTAGTGGGAATTGAACCAAGGACTCCCTCCCTAGAGCACATATGCTTGCCCACTAGGGTACAGTCGAACACTCTAATGCGGACGGCTATCGCTGTATAAACAGCATTTTAGTAAACGTCCTGACCAAGGGCCAGGGCGGAGCAATACTCCCAATGGAAGACACAAACCCCCAGGAGCTGGAAAAAATAGAAAATGTAACCAGCAGGGAGTGATTTCCGCGGTTTAGCGGAAGGGGTTGCGATTTAGCAAGTGAAATCGTTAAAAATCGTCGAAACCACGCGGGAAATCGTCATTTTTACACATAACTGAAAGTCGCAGACAGACGCAAAGGAGGCGGACTCCAAGAAAAGGGTTGCGCAAGCGTAAACGGCTTTTGGAAAAGAAGGTATGAGCCGTAGTTTCTAAAGTTTTAAAGAAAATTTTTGCACAGTTGCATCAAAGTTTTAATAAACTTCAGAGTCAAGTATTCAAATTCAGCCCACACCACAGAGCAGGTCAACAACCCATCTCTCAGGTATGTCAGTGTCACCTCACACTCACGCATTGCGTTCGTGTCGGTTGTTTCGTCAAAACGTTAGGGTTGTCAACACTGTGCTCGTTGGGGGGTCGGGTGTTCTTCTCTCGTGCTCTGCACAGGTAAAAACAGGAATGAAAGGTATGTGATGCGAATGGAGCGCGCAGCGCGCACGTAGGGTTAGAATATGCGCTGTGCTCGCGATGCATGTGCCTAATCGAGGCATCCACACGCTGTGACGCTTTACCTGTATCCCAAATTCACCCTTGTTTTCTTCTTCACAGGTAAGTACAGAAAGCGTTTGTTCGTGTGCGGCCGTGGCGTTAAAGTAGGGTTGCTTAAAACGCTTAGGCTTGTTTTGTGTTCGTTTCAATTCGGCATTCACACGATGCATGGTGAGTAAGGTAGGTTAGCCCAGGAGGAGCTCACCTCCTGGTTGAGTCAGTGGTTCAGCCTCCCTTACCTGCGTGCACATGATGCATTAAAGGGTAGGCCAGGCGAATTGCGCACGGTAAACCTTGTTTAGGTTACCCAGAGGCTCCTCGGTACGTTCTTTAAGAGAACCCGAAGAGTTTCCTAAAGCTTGCTTGCTTGACAGGGGTAGCTGAATCTTCAGCGTGTTTTCGGACAGTGTTTTATAGGTCACACTGAGAACCCTATATTACGGGGAGTGTGGCTTGGTTCCTCCGCCGCAAACGCCCCTTCATTTGCCTCTGTTGTACAGGTGGGAGAGGTTAAGGGTGATTGGTGCACGCAGCAGCTGCCTTCGGCGGCTATCCTTTTTTCTGCCCCAGGAAACAGGGGCGCTGATCACAAATCAAATGACTGTGCCTCAGCCAGGACTGGCGAGGGCAGTTCAACCTCAACGACATCTGCGCTGTGCACGCAACGAGAGCACCCCTTCCCTCCAAGCCCTAGCAGGGGAAACGCGTTGTGGCGTCCCCTGTTAGGCCACAGCTGCTTAGGAGCGCTGTGTTCTCTTGTCCTCATCACAAGAGGGCCACTAGGGCCTGAGTCTTCCTGGACAGCAGCCTCAAGTAGCGTGTGTAGGGGTTAGGATCAGCAGGCCTGGCAGGAGTGGAGTGCAAGTGATGAGTGCTCACCCTGCCTTCGAAGGCCGGTGCTGGCGTTAGTGAGTGTAGTGTAGTGGTGTCTCCTGTCCCGCCTGCTTTTCCTCATGGGCAGGGGAGTGCGTTAGCCTTTGGCCTTTAGCAAAAATGGGCGTTTTGTATTCCCTTTAGCACACTTGGCCACCCCTCCCCTCTAGTAGGTAGGGCTTTTGCCGTCTTACCCCAAGGGTAGGCGCCAGCACAGAAATTGGGCGCCATAGGAGTGGTAATAGTACCTGATTAGGACCTTTGGTCCGACGTCAGCGGAGCCCGGTCTCCGGGAGCCACGCTGGGGAGAGAAGTGAGACACATACAGACATACGTAGCACACTTAGGGGTATGGTAAACCCTGTAAGGAAGGGTAGAACCCCATGGGTCTGGACCAGTCAGGGGTCCTAACTGTGGGCTCGCTTGTCCCCAAGGAGGGAAGACACACCTTGCCTCATAACACCTTGCTTGTCATTCCCCCCTGGTGTAGTAAGCCACCGTTCTTCGTTGGCTCTCCAAGGTCATTACATTAGGGCAGTACCCATGCAACACATGGTCAACAAGGCACACACTCGCTGGGTGGCTGCAATCATGATAAGCGGCCACCTGGTCCACGCTGGAAACCATAGGCATGGGTCTGCAGGGCACAGACAGGGTCAGTACAGTGCTCAGTAAGCAGTAGTCTGTGAGAAACCAATGGCCTTCGGCCAGGGAGTGGTTGTCACGGGGGGCTAACGGTCCTGTCCTGCGATGCAATGCGGGGCAACTGTGACAACTGGTCTTACACCCATACACAGGCACGTCTGCAGAAGAGTGCTCACTGCACCTGTCAGTAGACTGACACAGGGTAATTAGTTTCGCTTCTTACGCTGGGACATAGTCTCAGCACGGGTTAGTAGCTGCCCCTCGTTGATACTCCCATCTGGTTGTATGAAGGCTGACATAGGTTCCCAGGTCGCCTCAGACAACCCATAGCCATCCCACAGGGTAAGGAATTTCTGTAACCGCTGCATAGTGGTTGATCTTTCTTGTGATTGCGAAGCCTGTAGCCTTGATGCCCCAGGGGTCGTAACGCCCGACACTGCCCCTGATATCTCCGAACCCAACTGACCCTCTTCAGACCCATATCCAGCCTCTTGGAGCGACATATGCGAAGCACTTGTAAGTCCTTTGAACTCCATGGTGAGATATGAAGAGTACGAACACCCGGTCTACAAAAATGGAGCAGACATAGAATCTCAATGCGCATTCATCGCACATAATGACACGACGTGAAATCATTCGAAATAATTTAAATAAATCCGATTGGGAAATCACGAAAGACAAATGCGACTCGACGCGCGCTCACAGGCGACATCTGGCGGCGAACGGAAAACATGAAACAGAACGGAAAATTTACTGCACTAATGTACATCTGAGAATCATTGAAATTCTGATCACATCAGTGTATAATTGAGTGCTGTCACTGCTGCCGTTACACTCCCCCTCTGAGAACATACGCCAGTATGTCAGGCTGGGTCAAGTGAAGTGAACGAAACGGCGAAAGTGACCAAAAACCTAGATGAGTCGGCAAAATGTGTGAAATTGAGCTGAATTGAGCAACATTGTGCTGAGATCTGCGCTTCGCGATGGCCATCGACTTGAATGAAACGCATAGGTACCTTAGGGCACACAGAAATAGCTTCGTTCAAGCTCGAAAATTCGAAAATTGAAAGTTTGAGTGAAGAATGTACATGATGATCCATGATCCATGATTCATGATGAAATCAGGATCTGACATCCCATAGCCAGAAAACAGAAAACGAGCGTCGCCATGTCGTCGAGCGTCAAAAAAATAGGGTATCCCTTCATGGAGTCCAAGATATGTGAAACTGGCTGGTGTCATTTGCAGTCAGGAGACCAGATGCCAGATTATGGTACAAAATGTGCCAAAATTGAGACCAAAATCAGCGAATTGCACACGGATTGAGAGTGAAGAAGATTGCAGTATGCCAAAATAGGTTCAATTTCTTGTCGATAGACTCTGTGTGTAGTGGTGAACGGAAATCCAGTTCTCATTCATAGCCAATCCAGGTCAAATCCTCATGATGATGATGAATCCGATGATGGAAATCCAATCATTTAAAGTAATGATAGCCAAGAAAACCTAGTGAGTGGCGACCACACTGTCAGTATTGTCTCCAGGGCTTCATGTTTAATCCAGTATGAGCCAGAAGGGGTAATTGACTCATTATAGTCACAGCATGTATAAGCATCCAATGCTTGGTACTGGGAATTTGCCAAAATTGAGCTGATTCTGAGGGGGATTCCAACACAATCCACAGATGAACAGCGAGTTGACACAAGTAAGAACACCATCGTCGTCACTTGGTCTATATAAGCCCTTTGACAGTGGTCGTTTGGAAGAGAAACCAACTGTCTCAATGTAAGAGCTGATGGAAATCACATTCTGAGCAGATCCGTCAAACACATGAAATGGATCAGACTCCGTCATGTGCCAGAATCTCTGTAATGAGCACGAACTCGAACGAGTCCTCCCCAAGGCGAGTAGAGGGCCCAGCTGACAGCAAAAGGCGATAGTGTCGTCGTGGTTGAGGATAAAAGAAAAGTTTATAGTGTTTTCAGCACTGTGTTTTGCCTCTCCTGCTGCTTGCTGTTGGTGTAGGGATTCCTGCTGCTTCTTTTTGGAGATGAAAAGCTTTTGTTTTGATGAAATACAGTCACTCCAAGTCACTCCAGGATAGCCCAAGCCAATAGTGTGCAAAGAGAAGAGGATTCAGGATCAAAGCATGAAGGGCTGCAGTGTAAACAGTGAAAGATGATTGGATATTCACAGAAACTGCAACTCAGGTCACATATGAATGCATATTCACAAAGATAGCTGAAATGATTTTCGAAAAGAGTTAGAAAACTGCCTCAGGATCACTCTCTCTCCAAAGTGCCATCTTAGGAGATGTGCACTCTTTGTTTTGGGTCCCATATGTGCTGAGGTGGCATGGTATGTGGCGATGAGGTCACTGCCATGTCACATGGGGTCTTCCTACTTAGCTAGGCTGACCAGGAATTGAACCCAGGACCTCTCAAAAAGAGGTGCCCAGCCCCCTAGGGTGCATACCACTAGGTCAGCTAAAAATGCATGCAAAAACATAGATAAATCCATAGGCTCTACCTTAGGTATGTCAGTGCTCAGTCAACTCAGGATAAGATGTTTTACTTCACATAGAAAGGGGATTGAGGGGTCCACTCCATATCCTGATTGGGTGTTTGGTTCCATAGGTCAAAATGTGTTCTCACCAGTTTTGGTTGGACCAATACTAAGATTGAAATGCATGGATGCTCAGTGCATCTCTGATACAACTAGAGTATGCCTCAAAGCAATGGAAAAGCACTTTTTCTTACTCCCCCCTTGTGCTGTGGTGGCCACCACTGTCGCATTTTAGGAGAAAGGGAATTTTTCTTGGCCTTTCCTTGGTTTCCACATCTACTTTAAAATACCTACAGTTTCCCTCACACTGAAAAATGGGCGCTCACCATGGCTGGCGTCCTTTTGCTGCTCTGATTGTATCATATCCTACAGAAGACTCAGCGCTCATGGCGCTGTCGGGGCTCCTGTGGCTTGGTTGGGTTAGTATGGGTGCATGCCAAACATGTGCATATGCATCCCTCCCTCCAAGACGCAGCGTCGACACAACCCAAACGCAAGACACATTATACACACTCGCATGGGTTCTCGTATTCCCCATGGTCCAAGGCCAGGCGCTGATTCATGCCGAGGGCATGGGGACCGTGGAATGGGGGGCGATCGTGCCCGGCACGGCGTGCAGGTGGATCACGGCAGCCGCCCCACAGCCCATGCGATCGCCGCCGGCGTGCCACCGCCTCCTACGGATGGTCCCCTCATTGGCCCCCCAGCACGCCTTTACAAGGGACGTGTGGAAAGCCGTACTGAGCCACACCAGGGAGTGGCTGACGAACCCGGGTACGCGGTACCCGCCGGGACCGGTGCTCGAACAGCTCACGGCCCCCACACCCGGGGTCCTCCACGCCCTACACAGGGCGTCGGCCCTCACGAAGCAGCTCAACGACGAAGTGCTGGACCTGGCGCTGGAGCCGCTGCGGGTGTTCTACCCGCAAGCACACATCCCACCCGCGGGCACGTCCAACCGCCTAGGCCGCCTGGGGTTGCAGCGCCGCGTCGAGGCCGCGCACCCAGGAGGCGTGGTGGAACAGTGGCTAACGCTCCGCAATCCGTCCACCGCGGAGGGCCACTGGTACCTGCACCAGCTCCTCTTCCAGCCACGGGCAGCCCCAGAACACCGCCGGCAGAACCCGTACCACACGCACCCGGAGCGCCGGGGCGCGCAAAACTACCCACAGCCAATCCCGCCCGCCCTCCCGCCGGGGCAGGGCCCGGAGGCGCTACAGCGGGGCCCCCCGCTCGACACCGCCACCACGGTACAGCAGTGGGGAGGCGACGATGCGAGCGGTGCCGAACCTCACTACACAAACTGCGGAGCGGTGGCCTGGATGGCAGCCTGCAGGCACCTCACCCGAGATACCACGGGACTCCGGCAGTACAGACCCACGGACCGCACGGCGCTAGCGTCCGCGGTCGCGGCCGTCACCATGGGTCCAGTGGCGGCGTGGCCGGCGCAGCTGCTGCCCCACGTCCCCTGCCGCGACACGCGGCCCCGACAGCCGGCCGCGACGCACGAGCCGACGGCGCCCCTCACGGCGGAGCAACTATACGTCGTCGCGGCGGCTTTGCTAGCAGACGGCGGGGAGAGCTTCGTCCACCACCACGGCCCGGCGCAAATTGCGGGATGCATACAAGGGCCCCAGCGCGATGCACCAGACCCGTGGCATACCACACTCCGCGGGCGCACCCGCGTCTGGGGTGCGGGCGATGGTGCACCCCCGCCTGGGCCTAAGCAGGGGGAGGCACTGGTACTGCAGACGGCAGGCTACCAAGCCATCGTACACGGCCACGCCGGAGGGTACCGGTCGCACATCCTGGCCGGAGGCCGATGAACGGTCTGGCACAGCACCGCCAGGCAAGGGGCATTCCCGCCCCTGTCCCACGTCGACTGGCGACAGGGGCCCACCCAGGCCTACTATATGTCGGCGGACCCCTGGCCGCTGGCGGTCCTGCTGCACACTGTCAGCGCCCCCAACAAGAGGCAGGAACCGGGGTGGGTCGACCCCCCCACACTGGTGTGGAGCCCCGACCAGGAGGAGCATCTACTGGCCGCGTGGCAGGGAGACGCCATCAGGGCCACGGACGTCCCGGACCTCCACGCGGGGCCCATCACGCACGCCCGCCCAGCGGCTACCCTGGCGGTGGCCCAACGGGGGCAGCAGAACCCACAGTGGGTGGTCTGCATGTTCAGCCCGGCGGACGCGCACGTCGTCCTCTGCGACCCTGAACGCCTGCCGGGGCCCGAAGCCGTGATCCGCGTGGCAGACTGCACACGCATGATCATCAAGGCGCTGCGGGAGGGCGAACACCACGCCCTCCTGCTCCAGGTCAGGCTGAAGGACAACGCCCGGGCGGCGAGGCCGGGAGTGTGGCCGGCAGCGGCGCACCCCGCCGACCTGGAGCTCCAGCTGGCGGTCCCGACCACGGTGTACCACTGGCTACAGGCCTTCCACGACCTGCGGTGGAGGAGCAAACCCGACCGCCAAATCGGCTCCACGCACTGGCAAACGTGGCTGCAAGCAGACGCGCAGCGCGATGCCGCCCGAGGCCTCGGGCCCGCGCCCGCGACGCGAGCCCTCGATGCGGCGGCCCCGGGCCGCACGCTGGCACCACACACGGTGCCGCTGGCCAACCTGCCCTTCGAACCAGCGGCGGAGGGCGCCATTCGGAAGTCAGTGCAGCTCCCCCCGGCGCGAGGGGCCACGGAGCCGACGAAATGCCCCCTGTGTGCGGACAAGTACTACACCAGCGGGGCGATGCTGGAACACCTGGCGTGGCACGCGGTGCACGCTGCGGCCCCGGCGGACGACAAGGAGGCGGCCGCCAGCATCCTGCAGGGGAGAGCACGGAGGTCCCCGTGGCACGCCCCGTACACCCGGCGCCCCCCGCCCCAGGCAGCCGACCACGCAGATGGAGGTGAGGAGGCACCCGGAGCGGCCTCGGGGGCCGGCGGTGCGGCCCCACCAGGGTCCATGTCCATCCCCGCGGGGCTGGCCCCCCTGGCCCCCCTGACTTCCCCTGGTCCCCCGGGCCCCCTTATGGGCCCCGCTGGGAACGGGCTCAGCGGATGCGGCGCACCCAGATGCCCTGGCGGCACCAGCGAACCCGGCGGCGATGCCGACGCGGGATAGCTGACACCAGGAGGACACGACGGGCGAAGCCCTGTGGCTCCTCTCGTGGAACCTGCGCAACGGCCTCGTGCCGCCAGACCGGTCCCTCCGGGACACACTCCGGCGGCGCAGGGGGCCGGCGGCCTGCACCGACAAGGAGCACCTCATCACCGGCATGCTGCCCCAGGAGGGGGGCTTTGCCATCATGCTCCAGGAAACGGGGATCGCCACCAGGGCGCAGGAGATGCACGTGGCCGCGGCGCTCCGGGACAAGGGGTACACCGCCTACTTCAGCAGCCGGCTGGCGGAGACGGGGGCCACCTCCACCTCGAGAGGGGGGGGCCTCCTCACCGCGGTCAGCAGCAAGTACGTGGCGGAGCACGAGGTGCTCAGCTTCACGGAAATTGTCCCCGGGAAAGCCGCGGCCCTGGAGATCCGCACGGACGGGGGAGGCCTCACCCTCATCAACGTCCACGGGCCGCAAGCAGGTTGCTCCCCGTGGGCGGGACGGGCGGCGTTCTGGGCCGACATACAAATGTATGCCACGGCACGCAGCCTCGGCGGGAGGCACCCGGTGGTCATCGCCGGTGACACCAACATCTACATGGATGTCCCCGCCAACCCGGCCACGGAGCATTTCCGAGCGGGCTGGGAAGCCTGCGGCTTCCGAAGAGCCGCGGCAGGCGGGGAGGAGGACATGACCCCCACGCTCCACCCGTCCCAGCACATGGTGGACACTTTCCTGGTCAACGAGCCCCTCCTGCCGTGGTCCCTGCGGGAGAGCGTCTGGGCTCGCGGCACGGCACATCCCCAGGTGGTCGGCTCGGACCACCTCCCGGTCCGCCTGGCCCTGCCGGGCCTCCTCAGCGCAGCGGGACGCGCGGCGATGCCCACCCCCTACAGCCACACGGAAGGCCGCCTCCTCCCGTACGACGCCGAGGCCGCGCCCGTCCAACACTGCCTGTGGGCGGCGGTCACCGCCGCGCAGGATGAACCCTCCCTTGCGCCCTGGCTGGGTCCCGCAGAGCAGCACGACTACGGGTCCATGCCCGCGGCTGCGGTGGACAAGGTGTTCGAACACCTCCACGCGACGCATGACGCCCTGGCGCGCGTGGTGGGACGCCGGGAGCCGTCTCCGGCGGGAACGGACCCGGCGGAGGGGGACCTCCCGGAGAGCGGAAAGCAGCTCCAGGCAGCGGTCCTCCGCTATGACACCCTGGCAGCGCGCGCCCCGGCAGCGTACCAGGCGGACGCGGCCAGGCATTGCATCCGGTCCGAGGCGGCGCTCCGGCTCACGGAGGAACTGCAGAGTGTGTCGCCCGGGTTCCGCCCGACCACGCAGGGCCAGCTGCAGGAGGAGCTGGAGAGGCAAGCAGCCGCCCTCGAGGAGGACATTCGCCAGCTCCGCGCCCTCCTGGCGGCACACCGCAAGCGCGCCATCAAGGACTTCTGGCGCCGCCACGCCCCCGACATCGCCCAGCGATGGAAAGCCGTGCGGGGAGCCATAGAGGTAGAGGCCCCAGGCCCGTCAGGCCTCTCGAACGTGCGGGTTCCCAACACCCAAACGCTCCTCACGGAGGCCCACGACGTGATGTTCGCAGTTCGCGCCTTCTGGCGAGAACTGTATGACAAACGCCCGGTGGACCTCCCGGGTTTCCAGGCGGTCCTCGGCCGCCACGTCCCCCGGGTCCCTGAGGGAGCCTGGACACAGGTCCAGCAGTGGTCCATGCAGGACCTGAAGTCCGCCCTGGACAAGGCCGATGGCAAGGCCCCGGGTCCTAACCACGTGGAGGCCCGCTTCATCAAGGCCCTCCCGGCACCCGTCAAGCGGCTCCTGGTCCACTCCTACCGGGCCATCCTCCGCGGCGCCCCGCCACCGATGCACTGGAGGGACGCGCACATCTGGGTTAGCCCCAAGGTACCGGGCTCTGCCAGACTGGACGACTACAGGCCCATAGCCCTGGGCCAGCTGGACATGAAGCTGCTCACGGGCCCCCTCACCCAGCGCATCACGGAGGTGCTCACACGGCACGGGGTGGTCAGCGACTGGCAGCAGGGGGCCCTCCCTGGCTCCAACACAGGCCCCCCGCTGTTCATGGCGCAGCGGCAGCTCCAGCGGGGAAGGCCCAACTACGTCTTCTCCTTCGACGCCCGCAAGGCCTTCGACACCGCCCCACACGGCGCCCTCCACCTCATCCTGCGCCACCTCTCCGTGCCGCCAGACGTCATTGACCTCCTGCTCTTCCTCCACACGTGCGCCAGGCTGCGCATCGTCACAGCACACGGGCTAACGCAGCCCGTCTACATGCTACGCGGCGTCCGGCAGGGCAACCCCGAGAGCCCCCTACTGTACGCGCTCCTCCTCGAGCCTCTGCTCAGGGCACAGGGGCACCGCCTGCGCCCGCCGGGAGGGGCCGAGCACGGCCTCATCCAGGCCTATATCGACGACCTGCTGGTGGTGGCCCACACGCTGCAGCACTTCGTCGAGGGCGTGGAGGCGGTGGCCGCGTACCTGGGGATGATGGGCATGGAGCTCAACCCCCGCAAGTGCGCCATGGCCACCACGGAGGGGGTACCGGGCCTGCAGCTGCGCCTCTGCCCCCACCTGGAAAACCCGTGGTACTGGGTACCAGCGGCGGACTCCGTCCCCTACCTGGGACTCCAGCAGCAGCCGGACGGGGAGTTCTCCCTGCAGCGCAAGCACCTGCTACGCCTGGCGGCAGTGCACCACTGGTGCCTTAACACCCTCGCGCCACCGAAAGTGGTGCAGGACGTCATCCTGGCGATCCTCGGAGGGGTGACGCAGTACGTCGCCCCTTTCATCGCCGACGACTCCGACACTGCACGCCACCTGGACCACATCACGGTCCAGGTCGCGAAGGACAGGGCAAGATACGCCTTCGACGCCTCGCGGGACAGCCTGCAGGATGACCGGACCCTGGGGCTCACACGGGTGCCCACGCGGTGCCAGCAGGCAGCGGTGGCCCTCGTGGGTACACTCGTCCACCACCGCGCAACCTCCGTGCGCGCGGAGGTCACCAAGATGTTCTGGGAGATAGCCGGCGCGCACGGAATATGCCCTGAGGTGCACTACCCCGTCCCGGAGTTCGCAACTCTGGCGGGAGGCGACTGGGTCCAGCGCATACCCCGGGCCCTGGCCGCCCTGGGAGTGGGGATGTACAACCCCATCGCGTGCCCCAGGGCGGCACATGTCCAACTACAGTCCCTGCCGGGCAAAATCGTCACGCTGCGCACCGCCAAGCTGCGACACCGCGACACGTGCCGCCTGACGGTGCCACACGCAACGCCGTGGCATGGGCACCACGGGCCACGCCACCCCTTCCCCGACAACGACGATCCGTGGCCGACGGCGGTGCGGGAGTGCCTCAACCAATGCGCCGATGAACACCTCCATTATTGCCGCCATGAGCAAGGGCCCATCAACCACCCCGGGTGGCGCGATGCCCTGGCCCACCTCTTCCACACCACCGGCACGCGGGACCCCCGCCTGAGACTCGTCCACCCCACGAGGGCTAAGCAGGACGCCCACACCGGCCCACGGGTGACCCCGGACGGCCTGCACCTCCACGTCGGGGGCTACTGCCGCCGGGACGGCCTGCCCCCCCCCACGCGGGGGGCGGCGTACCACCCGCCAGCGGCCCTCATGTACATCCTCCGCGACGTACTCGCGGAAAGCGAGCACCAAGAGCCCAACGCGGACGTGGCGTGGCCAGAGCCCTTACGCCCCCGGCCCCACGCGCCGATGCCGTTGTGGCCGGTGACCACAGACGACCAATGCGGCCAAGCGGCGGGACAAGCGCAGCTCCGGGCCGAGTGGGTGATAGTGCAAGTGGGGGCAGGCCAGCCCGAACCCCGTGGGCTCCCCCGTGGCACCGCCCTACTGGTGGCTACGGGGGTGCCGCACGACCCACACATGGCGGTGCACGCGCTGGAGGACCGTCCGGAGGACACAGGACACTTGGTGGTACACCAGCGCGGGGGCCCGGCGTGGCTCAAGGAACATGTGACGGCGCTACGGTCCTGGGCAAGCACGGTCGCCGGAGCGGAGATCCGGCTGCACGACCACCGGGCGATCAGCCCAGGCGACACCAGGGCGCTGAGCGTGGACCAACTGACCCACAGCCACCCCGACGTCCGGTGGCACTCCACCGACCTCAACGCGGGGTGGCTCAACCCCACCGGATACTACTGGATCCCGGAGGCCTGGGGACACACCTCCTCTGACGCGTCCGGGGGCGGACCCTGCAAACACGCCACCAGCGTCGCTCTCGCCGCCGACCTCACCCGCACGTGGGCGGTGGCCATCTCGGGCACGGTGCCTGACGGAGAGGGGGTGGCCGCCTCCCTCCCCCTACATTACGGTGCACACAGACCATGGGTCCACACGGAGGACGCCGAAGTCATCCTCCACCTCCTGCGGCACGCAGATCGCGAGCGAACCACGGGGGTCCCCGCGGGCGCAGCGAAGGTGGTGAACCAGATGCCCCTGAGGTGGCTCTGGGACGGCCTGTGCGCGCGGGGGCAACACGCCGGGCACCCGTTCTGGTACGTCCGAGCCATCTCGCACCACAGTGACGCCCTACTGCACAAGGCGGACTGGGCGGCGTCCCAGGACACCGTCTTGCAGAACACGCCCCCGGACCCTGGCCACGCCCAACTCATCGTCGCCGGCCGTGACGGCCATCTCGATCTACGGCCCCCCACGATGCGGGTGCTCGGCGAGGTCGCGCAACGGGCGCAGACGGACCATGCGCTGACGCACCTCTGGGCGCGGCCCACGCCACGGCCTACGTCCACGCCCGGGACCTCACCGCGGCGGCCACCAACCGCCGGGCGCTGCGGGCCCGAGACGGCCACACGCCGGTGCAGCGCAGGCTCCGCGTCCGGAAGGAGCGGCTCTCCGGCGTCGCCATCGTCCCGCAACCGTGCCTTTTCTGCGGCGGCCCGGAAGAGACCCCGGTGCACATGCACGTGGGCTGCACCCACTCGCGGCTCCTCTGGCCCCACTACCGCCAGGCGGTGCACGAGGCGGCCCGCCACCTCCCACCTGGGGACAAGGCCCTGTGGGTGGCCTCGTGGCGCTTCGCAGGCGCCACGTGGACGGAGGTGTTCTGCTCCGGACTGGTGCCCGAGGACGCGGAGGCGCAGCTCCGCGCCATAACCCGATACGACCCGCCGGGAGGGACCTCGGTGGACGACTTCCTCCACCACATGCTCCGGCTGGGGGACTTCGCGTGGGAGCTTCGCAACCACCGGCTGGAGCAACTCCTCCACGACCCCCTAAGCGCGGCTGCCCGGGCGCACCGGTGGCTCACTGCGGCGGAGGGCGACCACCCTCCCCCTCCCCCGCGCCCTGACAAGGACTTCGTAGCCTCCCTTCGTGTTGTGAATGGCACTCTGGAGTGCCCACTCCAAGAGAGCCCCCACCCGTATCAGGACCTGCCGGGGGGGTTCTCGAGGCACCTGCAAGACGCCCTTTTCCCACCGTGGATCATCGGGCGCGGCTCCATGACCGCATGGGAGGCGCGCATCGTGGGGGAGGAGTGGGCGCGGGAGTAGGGCCGGTGGTGCGCCGCCACGCGCGCCCCGGAGACCCCTGCGCAACGATACGCCGCCATCCCGCTCCGGGGGTGGGGGCCGGACACCCGGCCGAGACCCACCATGGTCCGCGGGGCGGGACCTGACCACCCGTGGGACGCGGCGACGGGGGAATGGCTGCAGGCGGCCCCGGGGCCGCAAACGGGATGGACTGGGGACGTATCCTCACTCGTCAGGACGCCCGTCCCGCCCCGCATCGTCCTTCACACCGCCAACGTGCTCCGGGCCACGGAGATACGCACGTGGGGACACGCTGCGGCCACCGTCCGGTGGCACCCCCCAGAGGACGGGGCCACCCAACTCACCGTGGCGCACTTCAAAGCGCGGGGGCCGGTATACAACGACGCCCTGTCCCGGCTGGGCGACACCCAGGGGCCCTCACTCCTCATGCTCCTCACCGGTATCGCAGCCGCGCTGCGCCAGGAGCTGGACGGCTGAGAAGGGCTGCGAGTGGGGTGGGAGGCAGTCGCGGACGGCACCCTACTGGCCCTCCTCCACAGAGACACCGCGAACGGTTGCCAATGGGACGCGCTGACGCCCCACCTCACCGGGCGCCACGTGTACATGGCGAGCCCCCCCCAGGGGCACCCCCGCCCGGCGTGGGACGACCTCATCGCCGCCTTCCACGACCACGGGATCCTCCCCGGCGACACGTGGCAGGAGGTCCAGCGGAAGACGCTTGGCAAGGACTACCGGCGCCGCGTCCGCGCCCGCTTGCTGGAGATCCGGGACCCCCTCCGACAGAGGTGGGACGACCTCTGGCTCCGCCATCTCGACCATTGGTCGCCGCCCTCCCACCTCCCACACACCTGCCGACTCTGCGGAGAGTGTGACACGGTGTCCTCCGCAGCAGCGACAGACGCCAACAGGTGCGAGCGGTGCACCCAGGTAGCCGCGTGCCCCTGGCCAGAACCTCCCGCAGGTCCGCGCAGGCGCACAGAGGAGGAGGCCTTGCGCCGGCGCATCGAGGGGGCACACACCCCCTCGCACGAACAGGCGGGCCCCGCGGGCGCTGCCCTTCTGTGGATCCACGTGCACCTGCGGGACCCCACATCCATTGCGCACCTGTCGCACGTGTTCGCCCCCTAACCGCCACCCGCCGCCGCCCTTTGCAGAGCCCGCAGCACCATGCCACGCCGACGGGGGGATGGGCCGGGGCACACCAGGGCCCGCCGCAGTGCGCAGGAGGCGGCCGTCCGGGGCCTGGTGGCGGACGCGGTGGCGGAGGCAAAAGGAGTGCACGCTGCCGCACGGTGCGACCTGGAGGGCAGTGCGAGGGCCTTCCTCAACGAGACCGCCCTCCCGGCCGTCCGCGCCCTGAACGGAGCGGGGGCCCCTACGCTGCTCCCGGCAATGCACCAGATCGTGAACGCCGTCCAGCCGGGGCTCATCAGCCCGGAAGCGGCCCTCTACGGGCACTGGATGGAGTGGCGCGAGTCCAATCGGTCGGGCCGGCCCCTGTCCATGGGGGACGCCCTCCGGCTGACGGGAGCGGGGTCTGCCATGTCCCTCCGCAGTAGCGCCCCAGCCCTGCTGCACGCCCTCAGGACGCGCTACCCCGGGGACGCGGCCCCGTACCTGAACCAGGCGCGGGCCACGTACCCGGGGGGAGTGTCCGAGCTGGATGCGGCGCTCCACCTTCTACACCCGCCGGACGAGGACCTGGAGGTGGGCGAGGTCACGGTGTTCGTGGAAGGCGCGGACGAGGCGTCCGCCCGCCCCCGGCCGACCAACCCGGTGTATGACGGCACCGGGCCTACCCCCCCGTACGCCGTCGTCTACGAGGCGTTCCCCAGGGAGCCCACTTGGTGCCCCGCCCTCCCACCGGCGACGCACGCGCCCCGCGGCTGGGCTAATCCAGACCTGTCCCCCCCCCTCTCCAGGACCAGGGGTGCCCACCACAGGGGGCAGGTCCTCTGGCAAGAGTGCCCTGGCACCCCCCTCCTCCTCCTCGTCGTCGCGACCCGCGGGGGCCCGGGGCGGATCCTGGGGATCACCCCCACCCACCTCTATGGGGCCACACCCGTACCCCGCCCCCCCCTCCCGGCGCCCGCGGCGCGGGACGGAGTACACACCTTCCTGCGCACACAGGAAGTCACCGCCGTTACGGGGGTCCACCTGGTGCGGCTGCCCCTGACACCGCTCGACGACCCCCGGGGGCCCAGGGCCCTGAGCCCCGCCCCAGACTGGGAGCTGATGCGCGACGCGTGGGCCGCGTGGCTCCCCCGCCTCCCCTCCCAATGCCGGTGGATGGCCGCGGACCCCCGGCCGTGCGGGGCTGACGCCACAGCCGGCCCCCCACCCCCTCCTCCCCCCCCCCCGCAGAGCACCACACGGCACTGCCCACGGCACGGCACTGATGCACCAGGAGGTAGTGGGAAGGGCGCGCCTGCCACCACGCATGCCTACCAGAGTAACAGTGATGGCAGACTCCGATGGGTCCCTCGGGCGGGACGACCGCCACCACCGCCGGTCCCGCTCCCGCTCCCCCGTCTCCTCCCCAGAGTGGACAGGGGAGACCCTCGCGGAGCGCGAGGAGCGGAGGCTGGCGGAGGCGGCGGTGGTCGGGCCGCCGCCGCCGGCCCGGGAACCTGGGCCAGCCGAGACGGCCGCCCCCGCCGCCCAAGCGGCCAGCCCCGCCGCCCCGCCCCGCCCTGACGCGCAGGAGGCGGAGACCGCGGCGAGCCACGCCGCGGCCCCGGCCGCGGCCCCCGGCACGCCGCCGGCAAGGGGGGCAGCCCCGGCGCAGGAGCCGGACGCGTCGCCGAGGGCTGCCGCAGCCGCGCAGGAGAGCAAGCAGGGCGCAAGAGGGGTTGCAACGGACCCCGCACGGGCCGTGGGCGCCTCGCCGGCGGCTGCCGGGGCAGCAGAGAAGACCGAGGAGGGTGTGCGAGGGTCTGCGACCGCGGCCACGGGCGCCTCGTCGGCGGCCGCCGCGGCAGCGAAGGAGAGTGCGGAGGGCGCGAGAGGGGCTGCGGCCCCTGGCACGCCGCGCAAGCGGGGGAAGAACCCCGCACGGGCCGCGGACGCCTCGCCGGCGGCCGCCGCAGCAGCAGCAGTGGGCAGGGAGAGCGGAAAAGTACCGCGCCCACGCCAACCCCGCCCACACCCACACCAGCCCCCCCAAGCCGTACCCCCCCAAGCCCTTCCCCCCGGGGCGGGAGCGGCACGTCCGCCCCCCGACGCGCGAGCGCTCGCCGCCGGGCGTCACGCTGCCGCAACTGCAAAGGCAGCGGGAGGCCCGGCGAGTGGTCCAGGAAGGGCGCAGCGGCGAGGGGGAGGGGAGCGGCGGACGGCGTGACAGGCAGGGGGCAGGGGAGGGGTCGGGGCACGGGAAGGGCGCGCAGGAGCGCGGGCAGGAGGCCCAGGTGCAGGGGGCGGAGCGAGGGGAGGTGGGAGAGCGAGCGGGCCGGGGCGTGGTGGACGAGAGGCGGGACCCGCGACTCGGGCAGGGGGTCGGGGAGGGGCCAGGGCACGGGAAGGGTGCTCAGGGGCGCGGGAAGGGTACCCAGGCGCAGGGGGCAGGACAAGGGGGGATGGGAGAGCGAGCGGGCCAGGGCGTGGGGGACGAGAGGCGGGACCCGCGACACGGGCACGGGACCGGAAAGGGGCCCAAGGGCAAGGGCAAGGGCAAGGGCAAGGGCCCCAAGGGACAGGAGGGACGGGGCATGGGAGCCCAGGGGGGAGGGCGGGGCGAGGGGAGGGGGGCAGAGGGCGGAGCACCCCCGCAGCCGGACGTGCAGCGGGTGAGGTGCATCCCCCCCGGCATCCAACAGATGCCGGCACACCACACCTACCACCACCACCACCACCACCACCACCACCTCTACAACATCGACCCTGACGCCGGCGAGCTCGTCCCCCCCCAACCCCCACGACACCAGCACCAGCAAGCCCCCCCCGCGCCGAGGGCGGAGCCGGCGCGGATGGCCTCGGCGGAGGGGGGACGGGGCGTGGCATCGGCGCCGCAGGTGCAGGAGCAGCGAGGGGGGCCGGCACGGGGGGCGGAGGAGAGCCGGCCGTGGAACGTGGACTGGGGCGCAGTCCCGGACCCGCTGGGGGGGGAGACCCTCCCCCTGGTCGGGGAAGTGTACGGGTGGTTGTGCTGGGCCAACCAGGGGACCTCCAGGAGGTCGCGGAACCGGCCCTTCGATGCCGTGCTCCTCCGGAGGGACGGAGGAAACCGAGAGGCACCCCCGGGGGGGTGGGCGGCCCCAGAGGACCACGAGAGGGTCCTCAGGTCAGTGATCCGGGCGGCGTGGCCCGACAGGGAGCCGACGTGGCCGGCCTTCCTGGAGGGGGGAGCGGTGCTCCGCATCACGGATGCGGACGCCAACAACTGGCTCCCCCGGGCTTTGCGTAGCGCCCTCGCCCACTGGCGCTACCGCCGGCACAACCCGCCGCCGCCGCAGCCCCAGCCCCCACACAAGCGGCGGCGCAAGTGAAGGCCCAGACGGCGGGTACGGGAGGGTTGGGGGGGGGGATGGGCCCCCTGACCCACGCCCCCCCCACGGTATGGCACGACGTGCGGGGGCGCGCCGCCTCCCGCGGGAGGGAGTGCGGGGGCGACAAGCGCGGGGAGGAACCGGCTGCCCCGCAACCTGCTAGCCACTGACCGCTAACCCCCACGGACACCCCCGGCCGGCCGGCGCCGCGCGGCAACGGCCGGGGAGGTGAGGGCCCCGGCGAGGGCCTGCGCGGGCATCCAGCTCTCGATAGGGGGGGCGGGTGAAGGGCGCGACCCCCTGGCCGATGGCTGGCCCCCGGGACCAGGGCCGCCATGCCGCCCCCGCCCCCCCCCCACGGCCGACGAGAGGCATCGCCAGGGGGCCAGAGGGCCCCCCCCAACCCACCCCCCCCCCCGCACAGACCCGGGGGCGGGCGAGGAGGCGGCCCCCCTACCCCCCCCCCCCCGCACCCACCGCAGCAGGGGAGCCACAGGCGCGGCCCTCCGCCCCCCCAGGGCCGGGGGGGCGCCCCCCCCTCAGGGGGAACGGCGGCGCAATGCGGGCAACGGCGGCTGGGCCTGCTCCCGCGAACCCACACCGGCGTGCCGGGGCAACGCGCACGACGGAGCAGGAAGGAGGCCGCGCCCCACATGACCCTCCCGTAACCACAGCCCGCTCCGAGGTGACAGAGGGAGGGTGTCAAGTCAGATGGGGCCCCCAGGGGGGCGGTCCACGGGCCGCCCCTCACCCCCCCCACCCCGGGGCGGCACTTCAGCCCCGACCGCAAGCGCGCGCCGGAAGGGAGCGCACCGGCGACACGGAGAGAGCCAGGAAGGAGTACCACAGGCCGCCGCCTGGAACGAGAGCAGGGAGGCCGCGGCGCGACTGCCCCCCCCCCCCCGGCCCCCCCACCGGCCCGCCAGCCGCAGGGGCCCCGGCCCCCAACCCCCGAGGCAGAAGGGACGGACCCCCCCGCCGGAGAGGGGAGCCGGAGTGTGACCCGCCCCGACGCCCCAGCCGCCGGCTCCAATGGGGGCCGCGAAGAGCAAGTGGGCCCACGCCTGCGCACCGGGACGCCGCGCAGATCGTGCCCAGAGACATGGACAGCACGACACCAAGGGACGCCCGCTTTGTTGCCTACCCAGGGAAAGCGGCCCCGCAACCCGCTAACCACTGACCGCTGACCCTCACGGCCACCCCCGGCCGGCCAGCGCCGCGCGGCAACGGCCGGGAGATGAGGGGCCCCAGGGAGGGACTGCGTGAGAATCCGGCTCTCGGTAGAGGGGGGCGGGGAAGGGCGCGACCCCCCTGGCCGATGGCTGGCCCCCAGGGCCGGGACCGCCAAGCCGCCCTCCCCCCCCCCCCCCCTTTTGGCCGACAGGGGGCATCGCCAGGGAACCGAAGGACCCCCCCCACTCCCCCCCCCCCCCCCCCTCCCACACAGGCCCGAGAGCGAGCGGGGTGGCGCCCCCCCCCCCCCCCCCCCCCCCCCCCCCGCACCCACCCCAGCTGGGGAGCCACAGGCGCGGCCCTCCGCCCCCCCAGGGCCGGGGGGGCGCCCCCACCCACAGGAGGAACGGCGACACGGTAAGGGCAACGGCGGCTGGACCTGCCCCCACGAACCCACACCGGCGTGCCGGAGCAACGCGCACAACGGAACACGAAGGAGGCCGCGCCCCGCATGACCCTCCCGTGACCACAGCCCACTCCGAGGGGACAGAGGGGGGGTCTGCAGGTCAGCCGGGGCCCCCAGGGGAGCGGTCCACGGGCCGCCCCTCACCCCCCCCCCGCCCCGGGGCGGCACTTCAGCCCCGACCGCACGCGCGCGCCGGAGGGGAGAGCCAGAAAGGGGTACCGCAGGCCGCCGCCCGGAACGAGAGCGGGGAGGCCGCAGCGCGACACCCCCCCCGAGGCAAGGGGGATGGGCCCCCCCCACCCGAGAGAGGAGCCGGAGTGTGACCCGCCCCCCCGCTCCGGCCGCCGGCCCACAAGGGGGCCGCGAAGAACAAGCGGGCCCACGCCTGCGCACCGGGACGCCGCACAGTTCGTACCCGGAGAGGCTGGGTGAACACGAACCGGAGTGGTATGGGGGGCCACGCCCCCCATGGACAGCGCAACGCCAGTGACGCCCGCTTTGTTGCCTGCCCAGGGAAGGCAGAGGGACGGGAAGAGGCAGAGCGACCCCCCGCCCTACAGTCAGTCGGCGACCCGGTGGTGCTACTGCCCGCCTCTTACCCCTGTGCACGTCAGTCGGCGATCCAACGCACCCCACCCAGCCCCCTCCCCCCCTGTCCCGACCCCGTGCGCGTGGACTGAGGCCTCCCGGCACGCGCAACACGCTTCACAGCGCACAGCCCCACCCTCAGGACTGGATTCATAGCCGACGACACCCCTCAGTGGCGTAAGAGACTCCCGCGGCCCAGTAGTGAGAGCGTCGGTCTTCAATCGTCCAGTGCGGGGGTTCGATCCCGGGCGTTGGTGCTCCTGGGATCCCTGCACGTAGAGCTCTCTAGTTGGCGACGTGGGAACCACCCCCCCCTCCAGCAACTCGCGCCACCACCGATACCGGTGGATCGGGTGGAGGTCTCGTTCGTTTTACCCCCCACCCAAGAAAAACAAAAGACATGGGAGCCGCCCACCCCTGCAGCAGTGCGCACCGTCACCTGTACTCAAACAGGTCGATGGGGGGCCTTGCCCGGTATTCGAAGGGATCGGTGGGAGACCACCGATCCCGGGGTTCGAACCAGCTCCTTCGCGGCGCGCGCCTGGTGCGCTACCTCCAGGGGCGGCTGCCTTCAGAGATACACCGGCACCCGGGTCACAGAACAAACGCGCCCGCAACCCCCTCCCCCTGTGCTAAGAGTAAGCCCGCGGTAGGGCTGCTCTGCTGGGCCATGAACCTGGACATTGGAGCACCACTCCAGCCACGGTCACCCCAACCCCCCCACGCATCCCGCAGGGCGAAGCTCCGTGCGCATCAGGCTCGTCATGAGAATCCGGCGGGCCGGCGCCTGGACACCAAGACGACACCTCTCTCCCCCCCCGCAAGAACAGAGCGGGGCCCCCACAACCGCACGCCCGCAACGCAGACCCCGACAGCCCACCTAGTGGACGGGCAGATGAGGGAAGAGGAACACAAGACCCAGAACGCCCCACGCAACGGACGAAGGCAACCCCCCGGGGACGCCCAGCCGCCGCCCCCGCAACCCCAAGCCAAGTAGGGGGGAACCGGGACCGGACCGCCCCCCCCCAAGCACGCAAGACGGAGCACGGGACCGGGGCAGGACACGCGGAGGGGCACGGACCACATGGAACGGCCCTACCAGCGCCCAGTGCCGGGACCACGCGAGATGCGCGCGCCACACCACCCAGCGGGGAGCGGACACCGCGAGAACGCGAGCGCACAAACACGAAAAGGACACGCGGGGACCACCAGAAGGGCAACCGGACCGAGCGCGCGGAACGCACAGACCACATGGAATGGCGTACCAGCGAGCGAGGATAAGGGACACCCGGACGGGACGGCCCGCCACACGCAACGCGGGATACGCGGGGCGGGAAGGGGGAAGAAGGGGAGACACAACACCAGGTACCGGCCCGAACCCCCCCGAACCGGCCGCGAGCGCCGCGCACACACAGACGGGACACTGCACCCGCCACGGCAGTAGTGGCGCACAGCGCCACGCCCCAACCCCTAGGCTAGGCAGCCTCCGCGCCAGCCCAAGGGGGTCCCACTGGCGACAAGCCAGTAGCACGGGCCCGGGTGACCACGCATTAGGGGGGCGACGCAGTGGGTAAGCGCCCGCGGCCACGGCTGCGAATTGATGCACTGACCGGGGAGTGGCGAAACGGGGACGCCGGGGAAGGACGGGGCTCCGAGCTCTGTGAACCCGGGGGACTCCGCCACCAGGCAGGAGGTGCGTCTTGGAGGGCCCCCCACTAGGACCCGGTGGGGAGGATATCACCTGGCCCGACCAGGTGGCCCCCCGGGGCCGAAAAGCGTCTAGTACCCGCAAAATCAAACCTCAAACCTCAAACCGCATGGGTTCTCGTAAACCTGCTGGCGACCTATGACCTGTCTTAGGGCGAAGGGAGTCGAAAGAAAATTAAAATTGCCCCTTGGTGGGGTCTTGGTTCTGCTCAGTCTCTCCAGGCACCTGCGTTTCGGCCCGAACACGGCCTACTCAGCGAGGCTGCGCGTGGGTATCTGCAGAGGCAGGAATGGGAGAATTATGGACGAATCCAGGCAAAAACGAAGCGACGACACCAAAATCCGTCAAATGACGGCGTAGAATTTTTCTGAAACGACACACCTGAGCAGAATCCAATTGTGCATTAGAAGCACATTTTTATAGAAATTATAGTCATCTCTGGATTTTTTAAATCCAGAGATTCATACGCATAAAATGGCGGCGCGCAGGAGCGGCTCCTAGCGAAGCGCCGGAAAATGGAGAAATAATGGAATTATAAACGTATGTATCACGTAGTCTTGAAAATGACGAGACACACATTAATGAACAAACATACAGATTCCACCCACACTAATAGAAGATTCGAAAATTCAAGAATTCGACAATCAACGGAAAAGACTTCAATGAATCAGGTATAAACTACAGGTGTGCCTGTTTCGTATGCCGCATACACATTGCTCGTCTCGTGTCTCCGTGAACGAGCCTTGTAGCAGCGCTAACAACGATAGGACGCGATAGAGGGATTGATTAGAAAGATAGCAGATGATTAGCGGTCAGATCAGGGTGATTAGACATACACACCAGTGCATAGCAACGTTCTTCGCGTGCGCCCCTCACTTGCTCTCTCTCCCAGCGGTAGGTAAGGTGAGTAAGCCCAGGCGGGGCCACCCCCTGGTGGAGTAGTGATTGTGATCAAGATGGGCAGGTTTGCCCTACTCCTTCGCGCATGTTCGTGCATTCACACACGCATTAAAGGGTAGGCCACGCGAAGTGCGCACGGTAAACCTTGTTTAGGCTACCCAGGGGCTCCTCGGTACGTTCTTTAAGAGAACCTGAGGAGTCCCTTAACACTTGCTTGCTTGACAAGGGTAGCTGCTTCTGCAGCGTGTTTGCGGACAGCGTATTATAGGTCACACTGAGAAGGGTATAATGCCTGGAGTGTGGCTTGGTTCCTCCGCCGCAAACGCCCTTTCATTTGCCTTTGTTTTACAGGTGGGCAGGTAGGGTGATTGGTGCAGCAGCCTTTTTTATGCCCTGCTAAACAAGGGCGCAGATCACACAAACAAGTAACTCCGCTCCGCCTCTGGCAGAGCAGGGAGTCCGACTTCATCGACATCTGCGCCTTGCACGCGAGAGCACCTCTTCCCTCCAAGCCCTTGCACGGGAAACACGTTGTGGCGTCCCCTGTTAGGCCACAGTTGCTTAGTAGCGCTGTGTTCTCTTGTCATTTCACAGGAGGGTCGCTAGGACCCATGAGACCTTCACCCTCGCAACGCCCAGTAGAGTGTGCGTGTAGGAGTGGTAGTCCTGCGTGGGGGCCAGAGCCAGTTGCCCAGTGCTCGCCGACCAGGATGGTGCCACTGTAGGGTGTGTAGGACCTGTAGGGGATTTGTCACTGTCCCACCCGTTTCCTGCAATTTTAGCAGGGTTGGTGGGCTGTGACAGTGGTTAGGTCTGTGTTTTCGCCACATAGCAAAACGGCGTTTTCATGCCTTCATAGCTTTTGGCCACCCCTCCCTGTAGTAGGCAGATAGGTAGGGAAAACAATACCTGGATTAGCACGCTGGGTATTCCCCCAAGGTTTTGCGCCAGCACAGAAATCGGGCGCATAGGGGAGGGGAGACCCGGGGCGTGCCCCGTGGCATCAGAAAAGCCAACCCTCCAGGTTCAGCAAGGGCGCAGACTTGGGTATAATTAGGACACCACTTCTGCGGCTTGCTCTCAGGACCTTAGGACTAGCACACTCACACATACGCTTTGGCAGGTAAGGGTAAGGTTCAGTCCCTAGCTTTAGTCTTGGAGGCAAGCGTCTCAGCGAGCCTCAGCAACTCAGCAAGGTTGTTCTGGGTCAAGTAGTCAACCAGAACTGAGTTTAGGCGCCCCTCAGGTAGAACAAATGCAGAGAAGGGCTCTCAGGTGGCCTCTTCGACTCCAAACCCTTCCCAGAGGGTGAGGAAGCGCCAACCCTGGCAATAGCGGTGGCGTAGGACAGACTTCACCAAGTAGAAGCCCTCCTTAGCCATCTCCTCGGCGTTCATGTCGGGGAGTTCTCCTTCAACTTCCATAGGGCTGGCAGCCCCTTGTAGGTCCAGAGCGGCGATTTCCTCGTCGTTCAGCTCCCACTCCTCCCCACAGAGGTCTTCAGGATCATGGTAGCGCTTCAGGTGCTGAGCAGCGCACACCAGGGTCCCCCCTAGACGGGGAGAACACCGCACGGTGATACGGTGTCCATCCACAGATAGGATCTTGTACGGCCCGAAGTATGGGTTATCGCTGGTAGAGCGTGGCCAGGCGGGTAGTCGACTGTGGTGCACCAACACCCAGTCCCCCGGTGCTTGTTCTTCTTGTTCCACTGACGCTCCCTCACTCTCTGGAGCATAGCCTTGGCCTTGTCCACCTTCGCCTGTTGCTCTTGGACCCATTCACCCACAGAAGAATGGGTGTCCTCTGGATAGGGGGCTTGTAGGAACCACGCCGGGCGCCCCATGAATAGCTCATGTGGCGAGTAGCCAGTAGCTGAACTCTCTTCGGAGTTCATCATCAAGGATATGACGGGGAGTAGTCTCACCCAGTCTCTGGTGCGTTCAGTTTTGCACCATATCCTGACGTTCTCCTTCAGGACACGAATCTGTCGCTCACATAGGGGGTTGCTCGTGTGAGAGTAGGGAATCCCCGTAGACACCTGGACATTGAGGGATCTCAGGACCCTCTTGTACCAGCCAGTATCTGAGCGTACTCGTACGTCCTCATCGGAGTAGTTCTCCTTGGGCGCCCCATAGACACAAAACCACTCTTCCAGGAGTATATTGATAGTCTCCTCCCCGGTAATGTGCTTGGTACATGAGAACACCCTGGTAAACCTGGTCAACCCACAGGTTACTACGAGGGCGAAGTCATAGCCCCCGAACTTCAGCATCTCCGTGTAGTCCACGTAGAGAACACTGTTAGCACAGTGAGGGATGGGCAGGGTTGAGTAGAGACCTCTGTCCCTGATATCCCCTGGTTTACAGGACCTGCACGGGCACTTGTCCACGATAGGCTGGAGCGTCTTCCGCAGTTGGTAGTCAGTCCACGTAGTGTGGAACCACTGCTTCAACAGCCTCAGGGTACGGTCAGCACCCACATGACCACTGGACTCATGGGTCCACTTCAGCAGCGCTGGGACTCGGTCACTAGGCACCACGATGCGGTCCTCGTGCCAGATGTAGCTCTTGTCCCGCTTCCACTGGTCTTGGTTGACCAGGAGGGGTTCAAGGCGTTTCTCCAGGCGCCGGTAGATATCCCCAAACTCCTGTAGGTACTCCGATTGTTGGAGTCCTTCCAGGGGGCGTATCATGGTCATGTTCAGGTCCAGGTGTACGTCGATACGGCTGAACGCCTCCTTAGCCAGCGCTTCAGACCGGGCACCAATCAGGGCGTCGAAGTTGTTGCGGCTGATGTAGTCGGCACACTCGTTCTTCACTCCCTGGATATGGTGTACCGTCAGCCGTAGTTGACTGAGGTAGGTCCACCAGCGCCGTAGCTTGGCCTTCTCAGGTGGGGGACCCTTCTGGAAACTGCGGACCGGTTCTTGGTCGCATAGCCAGACCACAGGGTTACTCTCCAACAGTCGTGCTTGTGAGGATAGCACCAGCATACCCGCGAGCAATTCCTGCTCATAGGTGGAGTAGTTCCCCCTGGCCTGGTTCCACTTCCAGTTCCAGTGGCCCAGAGGTACTAGGACCCACTTGTCGTCAGGGTAGCTGTGCTTGAGGGTTCCATCTCGGTTGAGACCTTCAGTCCCCCATTGGGAAATGGCCGAGTCGAACTCCTCCTTCTCTAGTGCTTGCCATTGGAACAACGTTCCACCACCGCCCACATTGTTGGCGTCGGTCACCAGGATAATCTCCCCCTGTGCCCTAGGCACGCCCAAGCACTTAGCGTTGGCTACCTTGTCTTTGAGCTCGTCAAACGCTTGTTGCTCTTGTGGGCCCCAGCGCCAAGTAGTACTCTTCTTGATCAAGTCCGTCAGAACGGCGCTGGTATAGGTGAAGTTCTTGATGTGACGGCGATAGAAGTTGCACGCCCCAATGAAACTGCGTACATCATGAAGTCCTTTCTTGGGGTCTTCGTGTCGTACCTTGGCATCCATCAGGGGTTTGGCCTTAGAGGCCGCTGGGGTCCACCACCCATAGCCAACGTCAAACCCCAAGTACTGCATGGTCTCCTGCATGAACTCACACTTCTCCAGCTTGAGTCGAGTGTGGTTCTCCTGGCAGACCGCAAAGAACTCACCCAAGAGGATTAGGTGATCCTCCTGGGTATTGGTCCCGAGGCATACATCGTCGATGTGAGCCTCCATCTGGGCCCCACGGGATATGAGCTCCTGCACCTTAGGTCTCCTTCGTAGGATGGACAAGATCTTGTTCATCAGCTCTTGGAACAGAGCGGGTGCGTTAGCCACGCCAAATGGCATGACTTTCCACTTGAATACCCTCCCCTGAGGGGTGATGAAGGCCAGTAGTTCCTGCGCGTTGGGCGTCAGGTCCACTTGCCAGAATCCACTTCGCTTGTCCATCTTGGTCTTGTAGCGACAGGAGGCTATCTTCTGCAGGGTAGACTCCATATTGGGAATGGACCCTGAGTGGTTCAGCGTCTTCTTGTTCAGCTCTCCATAGTCCACTACCAGCCGTTTGGCTGTAGACCCAGGTTTAGCCACCAGGAAACAGGGGCTGCAGTGTAGGGGGTAGTCCCCGTCCTTGTACTCCAGGACTAGGCCAGCGTCGATACATTCTTGTATTTGTCGCTCGATCTCGTCGGCCTGCCCTTTAGGAGCTGGATAGGGTCTCCTCCGGAGCTTGTGACCCACGAACTCGGGTTTCAGCTTGAGGTCCATCTGTACCAGCTTGTCACATGAGGCTGGAGGGGGTAGTTCTCCGAACACCTCCATATAGGTCCTTATCAGCTTCTGTACCCGCGGGTCCAAGACCTTGATCTTGTCCTCCATGTCCTCGTCGGAGTGTAAGTTGCTTGCCCCCTGAGTAATAGACGTCGGGAGGTGGTCCTCCACCGACTCTTCGCCCGTGGTAGTATCCTTCAGCCCTTGGTAGGCATACAGAAGGTCTTGTTCAACCATCTCCGGTGGACGATGGCAACATAGGCAAGCTCGAGGGGGTTCACATACACATTCCTCCGAGAGGTCGTCCTCCTCGGGGGTCCTCACATGGGCGCCCCACACGCTCTTCATGAGCTTGAGATCAACCTCCCTTTGCCAGGTTGTGATCTTCTGTTCGAGGTCCTCCTTCAATTGGGATAGGTCTCCCATACGTCCTTGCTTCAGTGGCCATGAACTGCGGGTAGGCTTCGCGTAGCATAGCTTTTTCGCCACCATCTTCCTCTTGGAATCCACATGCTCCCTGAGCCTGGATCGAGGGTCCAGCTCCTCATCCACGGGGTCTTCCACCCTCATGGAGAGTAGGGGTTTTAGTGGGGCGACGTACTCGGCGTTCTCCACTTCCTCCACCGCGGTCTGCACGAAGAAGGCGTCGTGCTCAGTTTCGTCGTCTGAGTGGATAGAGCTAGGTAGCTCAGATAGTCCACACTCAGAGACTCCATCAGGTACAGGTACAGGGCAGGGAGAGTTGGGGGCGTTGGTGTCAGTCACGACGTACTCATCTCCTCCGGGTGTAGTTTCGACAGCATCTTGAGGTCGTAGGCGATCCTTCAAGTCACCCAAGGCGAGTCCATCGCTTTCACGTTGTATGGCCTGGACCAGAGTCGGGTCCAGGTCCTCCCAGGGAATGGAGGTAAGACCTCCGTCCACCACGCTTAGCATACTCCCCCATCCGGGCTTCCCAATGGGCGTCTTGCGTCCCAGAGGCACGTAGATGGCCTCATCAGGTAACCGCACAGAGCTGGTAGTCAGCTTGTCAAGGAGGGTTCGCCAGTACTCGTTGCCCCCATGGGCTCCCCAATCGGGGGAACACAGGACCATACGGGAACGTTGCAAAGCCACCTTGGTCAGCACCTTCCCCAGTTCACTGAACCTGGGGTTCCCGTAGGCCATCCTGAAAGAGGGCCAGTAAAATTTGTAGCTGCAGTTCTTCCCCTTGCTGCAGTAAAGGCCCAGTACATGTTGCTTGTCGCTGGCGAACAACTCCACACTTAGGTCTTCTCGAGAGTAACCCAACTCCTTCAGACCTTGGTCTAGGACTTCCCCCAGTAGTTGATAGTCCTCAGTTTTGGAGGCCGCCATCATGTTAGAGGGCTCCTCCTTCGATAGCCTCAGGTAACTCGAGGTATGTTCCGACTGCTCCAGTGGCACAGACTCTCTGCCACTGCAGTGGTCCACGTACAGGAGGTAGGGCGCTTGTAGCGTCAGGGATTGTATCTGGGAGGGCTGCACGAAGAAGTCAGTACCCAGTACAAAGTGGAAGGCCTCAGTGTCCATCACATAGAACCGATGGGCGATTGTTCGAGAGCCCATGGGTACCTCCACTTCACAGTCGCCGCAGCTGTGCACCACATGTCCATCCCCCATGCGTATAGCGGCGGTGGTCATGGTGTTCTTCAGGCTCCCACAAGGTAAAATTTTCTTGGCCACTATAGATATTGTCGCGCCAGTATCCAGTACCCCCAGGTATTCACGTCCCCCTAGTCGGATACGTACCCAAAACACCAGGTCTTGGGTGCCACCAGAGGGTTCCTGTCAGAATTCGGCGGGACAGGTCACCTCGAACCCCTTGTTCCGCAATTTGCGGGCCATCCTCATGAAACGTCTTCTCTTCTTGGCGTTGCCGTCATCACCACCTTCATGCTCACGCTTGGCTCCCTGTTCTTGCTGGGCCTGCGTCTGTGAGCGTGTGGTAGGTCCAGACTGCCCTCCAGAGGGCTCGGAGTTCCCCCCTGGATTAGGGTTGGGGTTACCTCCTTTCTTGTCCTTGTTCTTGCCGTCGTTCTGGCGGTTGGCGCCTCCTCCTCGTCCACCTTGACCCTTGTCTTGACCACCTTGACCACGTCCCTTCGACTTGCCCTTGCCAGAGTCGTTGCCTTTGGCCTTGCCTCCACCTTTGCCTGAGCCTTTGCCAGGATCTTCTCCCTTAAGCTTCGCTGATAGGCGTTGCTTATGGTAGCACTCATCCTCGTAGTGCTTCCGCTTACCGCGGAATGCACACGTGATGGTGCAGCGGTAATGATCCGGCAGCTTCACTTTGGCGCCGGTGATCTTCTCCTGCTGCTTCCCCTGGACGACGAAGCAGTCTCGCTGCTCGCAGTCAGAGGCGTGCTGCAGGTGGCCCTGCTCATCTCTGGCATCACACCAGAATAGCTCCTTCACGTTCTCCATTAGACGGGCGTGGGCGTGTTTGGGGGTAATCCCTTGCCCAGGTCGGGACCCTTGGTACCCTTTGCCTCCAGAACCTCCACCACCAGGACGGTAGTTGTTCAGGTGCTGGTCGCTCTCCTTCTCCAGCGCCATCTTCAGGAGCAGCACGCATAGATCCTCGTAGCGGAGGGATCTAGCCTTGCGCTCAGCCGTCAAACGGCACTCGTCCCATAGCTCTCGGGGGAGCTTGGCGCACAACCAGAATAGCAGGTCGTCGCTGCTGTAGAAACCGGGCGTCAGTCGTCCAGCCCAGTGATCCAGGTCAGCCAACAGCTCGGAGACCCTGCCAGGTTTGGGGTTGTTGGGCAGCACGGGCAGGTTCTGGATCTCGGCCCTGATGGAGAGGTCGGTCTCGTAGGTTGGGTACTGCCTCTCCAGGGCAACCAACACATCGGCAAAGGTGGCGGAGTTAGTTACGATCTGCCTGACCTGCTTCCCCAGGTACTTGGTCTTGCAGCACTGGTGGAGCAGATCGCACTTCACTCGCCCACTCGCGTGCATTTGGCCGGTCAGTCGTAGGAACCGGCCAAAGTTCTCAGCGAACTCGCTGAGGTCCTTGCCTGTGAACTCAGGCAGGTTCACCACTATCTTGGAGGTGGCAATAGCCTTCGCCTCCTGAGCTTGGCGTCCTTCAGGGCGTCGGGTCTTCTTCTTCTTCTTCTTCTTCTTCTTACCCTTGGGGTCCTTGGGGTCCTCGTCATCTGAGGGCGAAGAAGAGTCCATCGACGGCGGCTCGTCATCGGAGGGGTCGCCGCCTAGATCACTGGAGCCATAAGGCTCTACGTCCACCATAGCCCCTAAGGCTGTCAGCCCCAGCTGGTCCAGCTCGGCCCTCGTCGAGTTCGTCACGTGGCTGTAGGGCGGCTGGGCCGTTCTCGGGACGAATGGACTTCTCGGTACTGCTGCAGGAGTCGGCATCGGTCGGCTCCTCAGGCTCCCCAGGGTATTTGTCAACCCTGCCGCCAGGTGGTTAGCCTGTACTCGGTGGGGTGACATTCCCACCGTCGTAGGTGACACATGGGACGGGATCATCAGGGGCTCCAGCTTCTCCCTGATCTCTTGCGTGAGGTCGCCCACGATTTTCGAAGTGGCTCCTCGGAGCACCTCGTTGATCTCCGACCGCGTCAGGGACCTGTTGGAGGATCTTCCCGATCCTCTACTCCTGCCTCCCAGAGACTCTGGTCCTCTCCTCAACCCACTCAAGGGTGCATACCCAGGTGCATACCCAGGAGCATACCCAGGAACTTCCATGTAGGTTCCAGTGGCGTGGAGTGGATGGGGATGGTCAGCCGCATACCATCGCGGCGCAGAGCTGGAAGCCACCGGCTCACTGGCAGTAGTTGCCTCAAGGAGCGCAGTGGTAGGTGGGCCCATGCCATAGGCGGGGTAGTGAGGCATGCCAGTAAAGCCTGTGCCCTCTACCATAGGCGGGTTGGTTGTGGAAGTGGATGTTGCGGCGGCTGGGAGTGTGTTGGTTATGGGAGAGGGTGATGCATGGAGGCCAGAAGCGCTTGGTGGGCCTTCGAAGGTAGGGATATCCGTCGGGTCTTGCCCTTGCTCCTCTCCTTCGTCTGCTCCGTCTCCAGCATCCTTCTCGCTCTCCCTCTTCCTTTTTGCAGGCTGCGCCACCACCTCCTCTACGGACAGGGCCCCAAAGGCCGTCTGGAGGCCATCCAGGGAGTCCTCCGCCGTATCCACTGGCCCATGTAAGGGCTCCGCTGAAGGTACAGCGCCAGGCGCCGGCCTTGCCGGTGTCTCAGGCGCTGGCGCTGTCTTCACGTCGGCGTCCACTCTTCCTGGATCCATCTTAATCCGCCCTTCTGCTTATATTTGCCTGCTCGGAGCACTGGTTGTACGGCGCGGGGTCGCTGCCGGTGCACAGAGACAGGCTGCCTCTTGCTACCAGAAAGGTTTATAGTGTTTTCAGCACTGTGTTTTGCCTCTCCTGCTGCTTGCTGTTGGTGTAGGGATTCCTGCTGCTTGTTTTTGGAGATGAAAAGCCTTTGTTTTGATGAAATACAGTCACTCCAAGTCACTCCAGGATAGCCCAAGCCAATAGTGTGCAAAGAGAAGAGGATTCAGGATCAAAGCATGAAGGGCTGCAGTGTAAACAGTGAGAGATGATTGGATATTCACAGAAACTGCAACTCAGGTCACATATGAATGCATATTCACAAAGATAGCTGAAATGTTTTTGGAAAAGAGTTAGAAAACTGCCTCAGGATCACTCTCTCTCCAAAGTGCCATCTTAGGAGATGTGCACTCTTTGTTTTGGGTCCCATATGTGCTGAGGTGGCATGGTATGTGGCGATGAGGTCACTGCCATGTCACATGGGGTCTTCCTACTTAGCTAGGCTGACCAGGAATTGAACCCAGGACCTCTCAAAAAGAGGTGCCCAGCCCCCTAGGGTGCATACCACTAGGATAGCTAAGAATTCATGGAAAAACATAGATAAATCCATAGGCTCTACCTTAGGTATGTCAGTGCTCAGTCAACTCAGGATAAGATAGAAAGGGGATTGAGGGGTCCACTCCATATCCTGATTGGGTGTTTGGTTCCATAGGTCAAAATGTGTTCTCACCAGTTTTGGCTGGACCAATACTAAGATTAAAATGCATGGATGCTCAGTGCATCTCTGATACAACTAGAGTATGCCTCAAAGCAATGGAAAAGCACTTTTTCTTACTATAAAGGCCTCTCAGAACTTCCGATTGGAATCATCTGAGATGAAGCACATGATTCACATGATGGCCATGATGAGAATGATGGATGGAATGACCAGGATGACCCCAGAATGTCCCATCATCTGTCCATCGAACCACACAGACGATGCGTCAGGACTGTTTTGTCCCCATGCCAAGGGTATATGTCGACTGTAAACCTTTTGGAGAGTTTCGGCGATCTCGATCCTGATCAGATCTTGTCTTGAATGGATGATGCCACAATTGGAGCTTGTTCTTGTGCTTGTAAGTCTTCCTTGGTGACACAATCCTTGATCAGCGAGAGCTCTTTGTCAATCTCAGGGTGTTTCTTCAGGAACTTGATGAAAGTATCCGTATACCCATGGATGAAGCTTGAAGCTGGCTCCCATTTGTCTTCTTCTGGACCGAATTCTTTCCATCTGCACAGAAAGTACCACTTGCCTCGAGCATCCTTCTTGTAATCAAGGATCTTCGCTAACTCGAAACTGCTGGTGACCATCTTCCTGTCGCTCAGGTACTTCGAAGTCCAATAGAGAGGCTTGAACCTTCTTTTGGGGCAGGGTACTTCGGCCTTCAAACGATCTCGATGTACCTCTTGATGCCTGCCTGGCTGAATCTCAATGTTGAATGTAGTCTCACTTAGTTGACTTTTGACTTGGAATGGGCCATCCCACAAAGGTAACAATTTGTTGTCGTCCTTCAGGGTGTCGTCTGACTTACGAAGCCAAACTTGCTGGCCTTTCTCGAAGGGTTTTCCTTGCGTTCTTGACTTATTTTTGAAATTCAACCAATCTGCTTGACTTTCCACTTTGGCTTGGATCCACTTGGACTCTAGATCCTTGATCCTTTCAAACCATTGCGAGGCGTCGTAGCACTGCCTTGGATGGCACACCACTGGTCCTGGACCCATCTTCTCACGACCAAAAACCAGCTCATTCGGACTTAATCCTGTGTAATTCTTGGTGCGATGGTATCTTCTCAAGACACAGTAAATTGTCTCCAGCCAATTGTAGTCTTTTTCAGTCGCCAGGAATTTTCTCAGAATGGAGATAAGAATCCTTCCAGCGCGTTCAGCAGGGAGAGCTCGATGGTCGTAGACTCGGGCACGAAGGTGATGGACTCCCAATAGGGCACACATGTTCTCCCACCAAGTCCCAATGAACTCTTTCCCACTGTCCGTCAGAATTTCACTGGGCACATCCCAGTTACTCATCCACTGACTTGCAGTCCACTTGGCAGCCATTTCAGAGGTGAGATGCTTTGTGGTGCAATGGAGGACTTGGATGTAGCCACTGTGGCGGTCTTGAATTAACAAAACCCCATCGATAGGCTTCCTCGTGTAGAGACATTCCTCTTGGATTTGTCCCAACTCGAAGACATCCGCCGTCACCTTGTCGAACAGCCTCTCAGGAATTGGTAATCCCTTCAGTAGTACTTCTGCCTTTTGATTCTTGGGGATGGTCGCCTGATATTGCTTGCATCCTTTGGCAACTCGTTCACAGGCACGCTTGGGGTCCCGTGTGTACACTCTGTGGCGTAGCTCCTGCTCCAGCACACGATAATGTGTGTGGGCTGTCTCATTCCGATGCCAATGTTTGACATATTGGTCAATCAGACAATCAGGAACACAAATCCGTCCTTGCCAAAAAAACTTGTCGCCTTGTATTTTGAAATCAGATGTCTCTTCAGAGTCGTAAGGCTTGTCCCCTTTCAACTTGTGGTATTTAGACCCAAAGAACCTGTCCTCCTTGTACATCTTCGTCCAATCCACATAGAGGAAGGAAGTTTCCTTGTCCTTTTGTTGTGGAGGGAGCGTGGATTTCGCTTTGGATCTCGTCGTCGGAAACACATTCAGGAGTGGCAGCGACGACTCAGAGTCAGAGTTAACTCCTGCAGTCTGATCTGCCTTGGTAATCTCCTTGCATCTTACCAAATCCACCTTCATCCGATTTTAATCGACCATTGGAGACAATGTTTCTTGATCAGTGCTTGTTCCTCCTTGTCGAACTCGATCACTTCAGCTTTATCCGTCGCTGTCCCATGAAAACTCACTTCAGAGTAAGCCTCTGAGGCTGGGTAGGCCCAGCGACTCAGGGCGTCCGCCACTGTGTTGTAGCGACCCGGAATGTAAGTCACATGGAGGTCAAATCTGCTGAGAGTTTCATGCCAACGGCCTCTTCTCCCAGCTGGTCCACCAAAGGTATCCACATGTTCTGTCCTCCAGCTCTCCAGTGACTTGTGGTCAGTCAGTACCTCAACGCGATGGCCCAAGATCCAACCTTCACTACGCCGTAAGGCACAAAGGATTGCGTAGGCTTCTTGTTCCCTTGGACTCCAATTTTGCTGTCTTGTTGTAAGCTTGCGAGACCAGAAAGCCAGAGGGTGATGGTGAACTTCGTCGTCGACTTGTTCGATTGTAGCGCCAATGGCGTAACGACTGGCGTCTGTACGGATATAAAAAGGTCTTCCATCCAACCACGGGGTCTTTAATGTAACCACATTTGCCAGTGCTTCCTTGAGACCAGTAAAGGCTTCTTCACATTCTGGCGTCCACTTGAGCTTGACTTGAGATCCCTTCTTTCCTTCTATTTTGCCAACCTTCAGTAACTCTGTCAATGGACCAGAGAACTTGGCGTAGAGAGGAAGGAACTCGTGGTAGTAATTGCAGCAGCCTAAAAAGGCACGAAGCTGCGTGATGGTCTTAGGCCTTTCCCATAGCTGCAGGGCAGCCATTTTTCCTGGGGCTGGTCTTCTTGTCCCATCCTCCAAGACAGAGCCACAAAATTCCACACTCTGGAGGAACATCTTGCCCTTCTTGGGTTCACACACGAGCTTCTTATGTCGAAGGACTTCGAGAACTTTTCGAACTTGTTCTTCGTGCAACTTCAGGCACTCATCAAAGTTTTTTCCCAACGGCGTGGCAATCAGAAGGTCGTCGATGTAGATGCTGCAGAATTCTTGTAAATCCAGATCTTTGTGCTTCTGAAAGAAAATAGTCTCCATCATCTTCTGGAACATCGACGGCGCATTCTTCAGACCCATCGGCAGTACAGTCCACTGCACAGTGCCACAGGGCGTGCACATTGCCGTCAAATGCCTATCCTCCTTTCGAAGGGGCATCTGATGAAAGCCATGGCGCAAATCCAACACAGTAAAGAGCTTGCCTTTGGCTCTCGCGGCGATCTCCTTCTCGATTAGAGGAAGAGGATGCACGTGTGGTACTGTGGCGGCATTCAGGGCTCTGTAATACACCACTAGACGCCAAGCATCTATGCTGGATTGGTCAGCAGGTGGGGGTTTTGGCACTGTAAATGGTGCTGAACACCACTCAGCACTCATGCAGCCCTCCAACCAACCGAACTCATAGAGATTGCGCTCAATAATCTTTCGCAGGGCATCTGCTTTGGTGCCGTGGAGATAGAATGGACGTTGTTTGTGCACCTTCGAGCCTTCGATTATGTCAATCTTGGCTTCCCCATTTTCACATCGAATTGGGACGTTTTTCCACAACTTCCCACTCAGCACGTCATCTTGAGAATCTTCGAACACTGCGTCCCTTCTTGCAGCTATCTTGTCTCCGTCGACCTGATTCCCACATTTAATCACCGACATTATGTCCACCAATTTGCGAATTGTTGGTCGTGGTCTCATGTTCTTGGCCACTTCATTCCAAACTTCTTCGTCGCATTGCTGGCCGATGAAGCTCACCTGAGCTCGCTCCTCCGTTGGATCCCACCAATGAAAGGGGTCCACAAATGTCTTGAAGGGATGGTCGGACGAATTCAGCTTCATTCCTGTCAATTCAGGCGAGATTGTTGGAGAATTGTCTTCATTCTTGCTTGAAATCTTGACTTTTTTGGCTTGAGTCTTGTCTGATGGGGACGAATTGTAATGGATGGAGGCGTTCTCTTGAGGGACGCCGATTGTCCTTCCCTCCTTCCGCGACGATACGTCGGGATTCCGCTCTCGATCGTCGTCATCCACCTCAATTTCGTCGATTCTTGAGGAATTTGAGATAACCTCTTCTGTTCCCATTTCACTGCCATCTTGCCAATAATCTCCCAGTTTCCCGTCAGCTAAGCACGCCAACGTGCTCCACGAACGCTGTGGTAAAGGCTTGCCATTGTCTTCGCAATACAGCTTCACTCCCTTGTGAGGTAGCTCGACAATGTCGATTGAAATGTCCATAATGTCCTTGAACCACTCTTGTCTTGGCCAATTGGGGACAATTAAAATCGCCTTTGCGCCGGATTGCTTCAGCTTCTGCACTACACGAGGGAAAACGTCGAAGGGCGGATTGATCCAAAGAGGTTCAGACCAGTCCTCACTCCAGGCATCGTCGTAGAACTTTGGAAATCTTTTATTCTTTTTGTTTGCAAAAGCATCAACTTCAGGACGAAAATTGTGGTTCTTTTCGAAATAATCCACCAGAATGTCCCGCCATTTGTCGACTACTCGATAGCAAACTGACTTCCACTTCTTGCTGTTCAACGAATCCACCTTTCCTTCGTCGAAATCTTCTTGATTCCCTGTCCATTCCTGCCCATCTTGCTGAAAATGCAGCTTATTTCTCTCCTTGAATTGGTGGATACTCTTGGTATATGGGTGCAGATAATACAGGTCAGACGGGTCGCTGGTCGACGGATCCTGGAGGAAGCATGTCCTGTATCCCAGGGGCGACACACGGTGAGCGTGAAGCGAAGGTTGACCCAAGAATAAATCATACTTTATACTGGCTTCATAGAATTTTCCAGGAAACCATTCCTCCGTAACCGTCTTTTCCACGCTCCACACAGATTGTTTCACCAATCTGACCGCCAATTCTGCTTCTCTGTCGCCACCGTCAAGGCGATGTCAGCTGACTCTCTCCAGCTGGACAGGGGTGGAGGACATCTTCGTCTCATCCTCCTGCAGAAAGCCTTTTCTCACCAGATTGACCTCCGAACCATTGTCAATCAGACATCTGGCAAGTTTAACCTTACCATCCGTCGATCTGACCTGGATCCAGCAGACAAACTGGCGCTGCTTGCCTCGCCGGACAGCGCTGAGGACCCAGGCAGAGTACAGGAGGCCGGAGGAGCGCGCCAGCCGGTCCCAGAGGCGTCCATCCACCGCCCCAACTACCTTGATGGGTTTTGTCTCCTGCCACTCAACCCCAGTGTTGGGATTTGGGTCAAGTTGGCTTCCCTATTGCCATTCTTCTTCGTCGTTCGGCTGTACGTCCTGTACTTGCCCTTCGTCAACCCATTCTTCTCCTGCTTCGACAGCATTCACTCCTTTTCCACGTCCACGACCACCAAATGATTTTCCACCACCACCTTTCTTACCTCCTTCGCCTTTGTTGTTGGAGGTGTTGGAATTGGGGTTGGATTCGTTGGATCTGCCCTTGCCTCGACCTCCAGTATCCTTGTTGTTGCCGAAGGTCTTGTTCGCTGGCGTCTCCGCGTACAGGGGGTTGCCATTCACCTTGGAATCATCTTGATTCCCGGACTTTCCCTTGCCATTTCCACCTTTTTGGCCATTTTTTCCACCATTTTTTCCACCAGCATCGGTCCATCTTGAGTCGCTTGGATCTCCGCCTTGCTGCGAGTAATCTTTTGGTGTCCAGTCTCTCTTCTTTCCTTTGGACTGCCCTTTACCCTTTCCCCTTCCATGCTGGTCAGCATCTCGTGCTCCATCCTGCTGGGGATTTTTGGAAGAATTTCCTTTTCCATCCATTTTGGACTGAATTGTCTTGAGATCTGAGGGCGTCCACCTGTGATCTGCGGTCGTGTGAGTCGCCGCTCGACCTTCCTTTCCAAGGGCAATGCACACAGAGCATCCCTTCTCACCAACGGCGTTGACCTTGCCTCCGAAGCCATATGCATCCTGGGACTTTTGGCGTTCTAAGTTTGCATACTTTTCAAGTTGGTCCCAGATCTGCTCGACTCCATACGAGAAGATCCACGGTCGTACCTTCAAAACTGTTCCCTTATACTTCACTTTTCCATCCACCATGCTGCAGAAAAACTCCGACTGTTCAGAATCGTGGAAACCAACTCTCCATCTGCCCTCACGAATAGTGATATCCTTCAATCCAGTAGCACTGATAGAGTGTAGTAACTCACGAACAGCCATTTTTCCCATAGTTTCTGGTAATCCTCGGACTTCAACCCAGTTGCCCAGGACTTTTTGGTCCGCCTGAGAGTCCCTGATCTTCTGCTTGGTCTCCGGCGTGAGCTTGCTCAGGAGGATCTTCTTCATTTCGCCTTCAGAAAGTCCTTCTCCAGAGTTCTCCGCCTCTTGCACCAAAAACTCCCAATCTTGCCTTGCAATTTGAATTTCTTCCAGAAACAATTTCTTGATCGCCCTGAAGTTCTCCAGACGGTTCCTGTAATGATCTTCAGGGAGTCGAGAGCCTTTTTTCTTGAGGCTTCGGTACAGCTCCTCATAAGTCAGGGGATTCCCCTGATTTTGCCTCTCCACATACAGATTGTATGTGCTTTCTCAGAGCTTGCCAGTCAAGCAATCCATCAACCCAAGGATCCAGAGTTCCTTGTCCAGCTTCTCCGTCTGCAGCCACACCATGAACTGCCTCTCGAAGGACGCCCAGTAATTGGGGTGTCCTGAGAACTTCGGCTGCTTCATTACTGAACCACGAAGCCTCATGTGCAACGGGTTCAGCAGGTGGTTCAGGTTGAAATTTGTGGCTGTTCCAACCGGATTGACGAAAACTGGATTGACTGCGGCGCCTCCCATTGCCTGTGCCTGCGCAATTGCGGCCGCCAGCAACGCCTGGTCCACAGTAGGCTGCACGAACGGCGTCTGCGGTCCTTGATGCAGCCTCATCTCCCTCAATCTCTTCTGCTTTTCTTTGATCTTGGCCTCATTTTCTTTCTGCTGCCGGTCCTTCTTCTTCAAGGCCATTGATCGCTCCTTCACGGTGGTCCTTGCTTCTCCATCAATATCTCCGACAGTACCCACGGACAGTACAGACTTCTCCGACGAAGATTCTCCTCCTTCAGTACCCAGATTGAACCCAATTGGACTTGTAAATCCAGTAGGGGGGATACCAGAAATTCCAGTAAAAGCCCGATGGTGGCCAGTAAAAGCTGGGGGTGCTGGAGAATGTGGAACGCCGTAAGGCGTGGATGTGGGTGCAGCTGAGGAGGTAGGTGCTGGGTGATTTGCCATTGTAGGCGCTGGTCCAGTGAGCCCAGTAGTGCTCAGATTTTGTACCAGATTTGTAAGCTTCTCCAACTTCTGTTCCATCTCCTTCCACTTGCTGTCATCATCCCTCTTTTTCTCCTTGGCGGCGTTCTTCAGCTCCTTCACCTTGTTCTCCAGCGACGAAATCTGTCTTCGACAGGAGCAGTCAATGGCGCATTCGCCTCAGGAAGGGCATCTCGTCCCCTTTCCTTTGCTTCTGACTTCATCAACCCAGCTGTCAACACTGGAGTTGGAGTCAGGAAGCTTGGACAGTTGCTCCCTGGAGAGGTGAGAATGTGTCGAATCACACCTCATTTCGTCGACCTCTTCGTCGTGTCGACCCCAGGCGCCCGACGGACCAGCGTGCTGACGCACATTGTGGCGTCTCTCCTCGGCGATGATGGCCTATTGCACCATTACTGCTGCCTGGTGGTCGAACTGGTCCAGCAGCTCTTCCCAATCCTCTTGTTCCTGCAATTGGGCGTCGAATCGCAACCGGCCGCTGTCCCTGATGAACTGGCACGACGCCCTGAACCAGTCCCTCAGGCGGCCACGGTAGCTCGCCTCCGCCAGCAGCCAATTCTGGCGTTGCAGAAATTTTTGGTTCCAGATATCCTGGAATTGGTGTTCCCAGTAGTCACCAGAAATCTCATCCATTCCAGTATTGGATGTCTCTCCTTCGCTGCTGCTGTCTTCTAGATCAGGCAAAGCTTGAGAGGAGGAACCAGATTCACTCGAGGAGGGAGATTCTCGACCGGGTTTAAGGTTGGGTGGGGCGTTCATGCAACACTCAGCACAAGTGTGAACACCAGGCCAATGCCTATGGCCACAGTAAGGGCACTCTGATGGTTGATCTTCGGTTCGCTGGGGAGATGCTACGAATGTAACCTCAGGGGGAACACGCAGTGACCCAGAACGAGTAATAGCCCCGCTAAAGTCCGACGATCTCAGAGTATCAGTGGAGATTCCAGAAGCAGAGTCATGATTTCCTCTGCTACCATGTAACCGCTGCATAGTGGTTGATCTTTCTTGTGATTGCGAAGCCTGTAGCCTTGATGCCCCAGGGGTCGTAACGCCCGACACTGCCCCTGATATCTCCGAACCCAACTGACCCTCTTCAGACCCATATCCAGCCTCTTGGAGCGACATATGCGAAGCACTTGTAAGTCCTTTGAACTCCATGGTGAGATATGAAGAGTACGAAAACCCGGTCTACAAAAATGGAGCAGACATAGAATCTCAATGCGCATTCATCGCACATAATGACACGACGTGAAATCATTCGAAATAATTTAAATAAATCCGATTGGGAAATCACGAAAGACAAATGCGACTCGACGCGCGCTCACAGGCGACATCTGGCGGCGAACGAAAAACATGAAACAGAACGGAAAATTTACTGCACTAATGTACATCTGAGAATCATTGAAATTCTGATCACATCAGTGTAAAATTTCCAGCCCTGTTTATACTCGTGGCGAGCAATACCTGCAACCACGTATTAACCATCGACTGCGATCTCATCGGCAGTCATCTCTTCGAGTTCGTCTGCCTCCTCTGGACTGGCAGCGTTTTCTAGGTCTATACGTTCAATCTCACTGTCGCTGAGGCGCCACTCATCCCAAGACAAGTCGTCAGGGGAGTGATAGTGCCTCAACTGCTTAGGTGCACACAGCAGTTCGCCACCTAGACGTGGACTGCACCTGACATGGATCCTGGATCCATCTATCCTGATGATACGATAGGGTCCAAAGTAAGGGTCCTGTAGGCAGTTACGTGGCCAGGAGGGTAGGCGTGAATGGTGTACCAAAACAAGGTCACCAACCTTGAAGCTGGTAGGTCGCCGTAGGCGGTTCTGTCGGCTCTGTTCACGGTCACGCATGTGCCTCAGGTTAGTACCAGCCTGGTTAGCCAGAGAGTGCTTGTGTTCCAGCCAATCTCCCACAGGGCTCTTGAAGTCCTCAGGAAAGGGGGTTTTGAAGAACCAAGCAGGTCGTCCTCCATGGAACAGTTCGTGGGGGGTGAAACCCGTAGAAGAGCTCCGCTGTGAGTTCATGGACAGCACTGCCCAGGGCACTAGGCGTACCCAATCCTTGGTGCGCTCCTGTTTCATCAGGATCCTTAAGTTTTGCTCCACCACACGGTTCTGTCTCTCACAGAGAGGGTTAGACGTGTGGGTATAGGGCACACCTGTGGTTACCTCCACGTTGAGGGCATTTAGCACTCGTTTGTACCACCCAGTGTCACTGCGGATGCGTACATCCTCATCAGAGTGCACCTGCTTAGGTGCTCCATAGGGTTCGAACCATTGTTCGACCAACATTTTCACAGTCTGTTCACCTGTGATTTTCTTATTGCAAGGGAACACACGGGTGAAGCGAGATAGACCACAGGTGACCACGAGGCAACTATCATAGCCGCCAAAGCGTGGTAGGCCGTGGATGTAATCCACGTAGAGAAGAGAGTTAGCACAATAGGGTATGGGTAAGCTGGAGATCAGGCCCCTATCCCTACTGTCGCTCTGCTTGCTGGCATGACAGCCACAAGCATCCACAATGGTCTGCATACGCGACCTCAGTTCAGTCAGGGTTAGACTAGAGTAGAAACACTCACGGAAGAAGTCCACTGAGCGATTAGCGCCAGTGTGACCAGAACTGAGATGGGACCACTGTAGGCACCCATCCAGTCGTGCCTCAGGCACCACAATTCGGTCCTCGTAGAAGAGGTACTGATTGTTTTTATACCACTGGTACCCGTCAATGACACGGGGTTCGAGACCAGTGCTGAGGGTTTGGAGAATTTCTTCATACTCTGACCGATACTCGGTTAGACTCCAACCCTCCAGGATTTCGGCAGTGCGCATGGACAGGTCAAGCTGGACATCCATACGCTGGAAAGCCTCTTTGGCGAGCGCCTCAGAGCTCTCACCAATAAGCGCATGGAAGTTGTTGCGCGATATATAGTCAGACAGTTCATTCTTAATCCCGGGGATGTGATGCACTGTCAGCCTGAACTGGCTCAGGTAAGTCCACCACCGTTTTAGCTTTGCTTTTTCTGGTGGTGGGCCCTTCTGAAAAGACTTCACAGGCTCCTGGTCACACAGCCAGACAATAGGGTTAGATCCGAGAAGTCGGGATTGTGACGATAGCACCAACATACCGGCCAGGAGTTCCTGGTCATAGGTGCTGTAGTTGGAACGCGCTTGGTTCCATTTCCAATTCCAGTGTCCCAGCGGCACCAGTCGCCACTCACTGGTAGGATAGTCATGTTTCAACGAACCATCACGGTTCAGTCCAGTAGTACGATAATGGCAGTGGGTTAGTTCAGCGGGGTTAAGCTCCTGCCATTGGTAGATCGTACCACCCCCCCCTACATCACTGGCATCAGTGATCAGGACTATCTCGCCCTCAGGGCGGGGCACTCCCAGGCAGTTGGAGGAGGCAATCTTCTTCTTCAACTCCTGGAAACACTCTTCCTCTCTGGAGGTCCATCTCCAGGGAGTAGTTTTCTTGATCAGGTCAGTGAGGGGTGCAGAGGAGTAAGTAAAATTGTGGATGTGACGCCGATAGAAATTACAGGCGCCCACAAAACTCCTCACATCGTGTAGACCCTTCTTAGCATCATCACGAATCTGCATGTCCTGTAGGGGCTGCATCTTAGACGCGGCCGGTTTCCACCAGCCGTACCCCACGTCGAAACCCAAATACTCCATCTCCTCTTTCATAAACTCACATTTTTCGAGTTTGATTCGGGGATGGTTTTCTTGACAGACAGTGAAAAATTCACGGAGGAGAAGGACGTGGTCCTCTTTGGTATTAGTACCTAAACTCACGTCATCGATGTGAGCCTCCATTTCTGCACCCCGAGAAATCAACTCTTGTACTAGAGGCCTGCGCCTCAGTATGTACAAAATTTTGTTCATAAGCTCCCGGAAGAGCGCTGGGGCATTTGCCACCCCGAAGAGCATAACCTTCCACTTGAAGACACGACCCTTAGGGGTTATAAAGGCCAGCAGCTCCTGAGCTGCGGCGGTTAGGTCAACCTGCCAGAAACCAGAGCGTTTGTCCATTTTGGTCTTATACCTGCATTTGGCAATACGCTCCAGGGTGTTTTCCATGTTAGGAATACTCCCTGAGTGGTTCTGAGTTTTCTTGTTGACCTCACCATAGTCTACAACAAGACGTAGGGCAGTGGACCCTGGTTTAGCAACAAGGAAACAGGGACTGCAGTAATGGGGATAGTCCCCGTGTTTATACTCTTCAACGAGGCCAGCATCAATGCATTCTTGGATCCGGCGCTCGATTTCTTCGACCTGTTCCTGTGGAGCGGGATAGGGGCGACGCCTCACCCGCGTCCTTTCAAATTCTGGTTTCAATTTCAGGTCCATCTGGACCAGTTTTTTACAAGAAAGGGGAGGCGGCAAGGCGCCGAACACCTCCTCATAGGTTATCAGCAGTTTCTTCGGGCGGGGGTCAAGGTTAAGACTCTCGAGTTTCTGAAGGAAATCCTCCTCAGCATGGAGGTTGCTTTTTCCATGTTCTTTTTTTTTATGCCGATCAGCAGTTTCGGCAGGCAGAGTCCCACTCAGGGGGACATTGCTGCCCATAGTGTAGAGAATACACTAGAGGTATCTCAGGATCAGGCAGCGTATAGGACTCATCGTCCTCCACAGACCAGATGGAGTATTTCCAGGTCTGTCTGAGGTATTGCAGCCGCTCTTGGCGCTCAATACCTTCGGCCTTCAGGTACAACAGCCGCTGGAGTTCTTGAGTGTCATGCTCAGACAATGGCATATTATTAGCAGCAGACCGCGCCAGAGCATCAGTACTCCGGGCCACGGGTTCACCTGTGTGCACAGGCTGCATGTGTAGCACTGGCTTCCCAACAGGGGAAGCGGGTTCAGAGGTTGACTCTAGATCTACCTCCTCTAGCAACAGTTGGGCTAGGAAAGCACTATGTTTTAGGTCAACACAGCTGGGATCAACAGAGGGAATAGTGCTGGCGATCTCAGACAGTTGGTCGTCAGCATCCTCTTTTACAGCTGCAGGTTCCAGATAGTCATCAGGACACTCACACCCTGTAAGTGTGGCAGATAGGTGCTCAGGAGATCGATTTTTGAGATCATAAAGGGTCAGGCCACGATTTTCGGCCATGACCTCTTTTAGTAGCACCTGGTCCAGGTCACACAGGGGTACAGGATTGATAGATCCATCGACGATGGACAGGGAACTGGCCCACTCAGGGGCCTGCATAGCTGTGTCTGAGTCCTCAGGCACATAGATTGGGCCGTCGCGGAGTTGCACTCTTCCCACGGTCATTCGATCTAGCATACAGCGCCAGTAAGTATGTTCACCAGAGCAACCCCAGTCAGGGGTGCACATAACAACCCTTCCTCCCTCATAAGCGATTTTGGTTAGAACCTTCCCGAGCAGGGAGAAGGGAGGGTTAGCATACGCTAGGCCCATTGCTTTCCAGAAGTAACGGAAAGCATTGTTCATTTGTTTCGAGCAGTACAACTGCATGATATGCTGTTGTTGGCTCGCAAACAATTCCACCTGGATCTCATCCAGGTTTACCTGAAGGGCCCCCAGTCCATTTTCAAGAACGTGACGGGCCAGTTGGTAGTTTTCAGTACGATAGTTCGTCTTGGCTGCGTAGCGCAGCCCAGACTCTTTTCGTCCTGACAGCTCCGAAAGAACGGAGAATAGCCCACTGCCAAAGTCGCAGTGCAAAGAGTAAGGACGCTGTAGGGACAGCATTTTAACCTTGGGGTTTCTTCTTAGAAAGTCGGTGCCAATGACGATGTCAAAGGCGTCAGTGTCCAACACCCTGCAGTGTTGGGTCACGGTTTCGTCGCCCAGACATATGGTCACATCGACCCCCCCCAAGGAATGGATGGTACGCCCATCCCCTACGCTTATGGCCACGGTCTTAGTTTTCCTGAAAGTCTTAAGCAGGCGCCGGGCCACAATGGAAAGTGTTGCACCGGTATCAAGCACCGCTCGAAAAACCTGACCCCCGATTTTCACGAGGATCCAGAAAACCAAGTCCTCCTCTTCGAAGCCGCCCCCCTATTCCTCATCAGGGAATTTCACATCCACCCCTGCAGCCATGAGGGACTTGGCCATCCAGGCCAAGCGCCTCTTCTTAGAATTATTCCCCTCAGGGGTAGCGTTATCCCCTTGGGGGCGTTTCTTGGGGTCAACTGCGGGAGCGGGTGTAGCAGCAGGGGTGGGTGTAGCAACGGGCGCTGATGAGCGCCTCTGGGGGTGAGGGGGTCCAGTTTTGCCCCCCCCTTTTGCCACCTCCTTTACCACCTTCATCCCCGTTCGGGGGATTTCTAGCGGGCGTCTGGGTCTTCTGGCGCTCCGCCTCCTGACGCTTGAGTTTGTCACTCTCGCGTTTCTTGATGTGGCATTCGTCCTCGTAGTGACGACGTTTGCCACAGTAACCACAGGTGATGGTACACCTGAAATGGTCTTGATGGGTCACCTGTTTCCCATCAATGGTGTGCTTCTGACGTTTCATCTGCAGCATACAGCCACTGCGGAGATCGCAGTCAGAGGCATGACAAGGTCCCCCCTTGTCATTGACAGGTCGGCAGTAAAACAGGGGGGGTGTGCCTGCATCAGGTCGAACCACGTTCATGGCACGTAGGTTGCCCCTCCCTTTACCACCTCCCTGGTTGGTGTTAGTGGGATTTTTATGCCCCTTCCCTTCTCCACGTTCGGGGGTAGGGGTACCACCTCGTCCCAAATGCTTCTTGAGGAATTTCTCCATGTGGGAGTCATTCTCTCCCTCAAGAGCTAGCTGAATCAAGAGATCCACCAGTTCATCGTACGAGTGGGTCCTGCTCTTCCTCTCAGAGGTGGAGCGGCAATCATCCCACGTACGCTGGGGGATTCTACTCATGAGCCACAGGTGGGGCTCAGTGGCTTCGTAGGAGCCCACATTCATCCTCGAAAACAAGTACTCCAAGTCGCACACATACTCAGAAATTTGCGCAGCGGATGGAAACTCAGGGAGCATAGGTAGCTCCTCGATCTGTGTGCGTACGCTGAGGTCAGTCTCAGAGACTGGGAATGTTTCCTCTAACCTCAGGAGTACCTCTGCCAAGGTAGAACAGGTTTTCACAATCTGTTTAACCTGTTTTTGCAAAAGCTTCTTTTTGCATGAGCGTTTTAGCAGTGAACATTTGGTGGCCACATCCACATCGGAGTGGCCAGTCAACAAAAGGAACTCTGCAAATTCTTCTGCCCATTCGGGCAGATTTTTGGGGTCGAACTCCGGCAGTTCCAGCTGGATGTTCGCCTGGGCGATTGGTCTGCCCGTCTTCCCACCCCCCGGAGTTAGGCCTGAAGGCGACACGCCGGCAAGAGGTGCCAGGGCTGACAGTCCTCTTCTCTCGATCTCTGTGACAGGCACGTCCTGTAGATCAGCCACAGGCAGTGTCCTGGCACGGGGGTGAAAGGGGCTGGGGCAGGTAACCTTAGGCAACAGCCTTCAGACCCTTGATCTCTTGAGATCTTCGGCCAGGGTACTCAGTACTGGGGAGAGAGAGGGCAACTCTGGCTTGGGTAAGGGTTCTGCAATACCCAGTTTAGCCTTAATGGCCTCCGATAGGGCCGTCACATCTGGATCTTCTGATCCAGAAAGGAGTTTGGCCAACAGCTCGGCCGTGTGATCCAGGGCACCGTAGGTTGGGCTTGGATGATGTTATTCTTCGACTTATGTTGGGCCCACTTCGGGAGCCCTTGGGGTTTGACAACATGGTCTTGGATACTCAGGTCTTAGTCGTCTCGGCAGGGATGCAGTGGACGGAGGACCAGAGTGTGCGTAAGACCCTAGGTCTGTACGTGGTATGGATCCATGTACAGCCAATGGCTCATCTCCATCTTCCCCACGGATGGATTTGTAGTACTCCTCATGTAGGATGTACTCATCCATCTTCTTCTTCAGCTCCTCATACTCCTCAGGTCCTTCAATGGCAGTTGAGGATGAAGCTGAACAAATTGATCTTCATATTGAGGCAGCTACACGTCTGTGGAGGTGACTGTAGCTGTCTCCACCGTGTGCTGCTAAGGCCTCCGTGGTAAGGCCTTTATTCTCTTCCGCCCTTCTGCGTTCTGGATCTCCTTGGGACCCAGATGCGCCACTGAGATGATGTGGAGCTCGGTAAGTTGGTTCACTCATTGGGTGGGCCATGCTGCCCATTTGTACTTGGACAGTTCGGATAGGCCAGGTCCTGACGCTTGGCGTGGACATGATGAACTTGTTGTTGAGCTTTTGTTCTGCACTTCTTCTCAGGGTCGGTTCAAAAGGTCACAAGGGACTGTCTCTGCTACCGGAAAGATGTCCTTGCTTTATGCCCTAGATATTTTGATGATGTCCTGCAGGTTTTGTAGTTGAAAGCCCAAACCAAAGCAGCAAGTAGAGGAACAAGAGGATGTGCATCGAATCAATGATTGGTTTTGGAATCCAGTGTAACACAGAAGGGCTGCAGATATACAAAGCAGGTTTATACACATAGATTCAATCACAAATGGATAATACAAAAGATTTTATATGAAAATTGGTCTGACTCTTGCCTCAGAGGTTGCATTAGGCACTTCATGTGCACTCTTTTGGGTGAAATGGTGCTGGTTAGGACTGAGGGGCATAGATGCCAGGACCACACAGAAAATGACTTGGCCAAGCAACTGAATTCAGAAACAGTTACAAAGTAGGACCACAATAAGTGGTAGAAACAATTGAGTATAGGGGTCTTGGGGTGGGAGACCACTAGGCTTAACCACCAAGGCCTAAAGCATGAAATGCCTGATTTATTTCGGTATATCCTCCATGAAGGAAGGTACCTCCGCTCAGTTGAGTGGTAGGGGTGAACTTCATGGGGGGCTGGGGTCACAACCCTAGTTACTTTGAGAAAGTGTACTTTAGGCAACAAAAGAGAGATGAAAACACTTAAGTTTGTTTTAGCATCAACAAAGGGTTTTAAGGGGGGGCTTAGCCTGGATCAAGCCCTCCAAGGAAGACATGGCAGTGACTTTTTCTTACTCCAGGTACTGCATGGTCTCCTGCATGAACTCACACTTCTCCAGCTTGAGTCGAGTGTGGTTCTCCTGGCAGACCGCAAAGAACTCACCCAAGAGGATTAGGTGATCCTCCTGGGTATTGGTCCCGAGGCATACATCGTTGATGTGAGCCTCCATCTGGGCACCACGGGATATGAGCTCCTGCACCTTAGGTCTCCTTCGTAGGATGGACAAGATCTTGTTCATCAGCTCTTGGAATAGAGCGGGTGCGTTAGCCACGCCAAACGGCATGACCTTCCACTTGAACACCCTCCCCTGAGGGGTGATGAAAGCCAGTAGTTCCTGTGCGTTGGGCGTCAGGTCCACTTGCCAGAATCCGCTTCGCTTGTCCATCTTGGTCTTGTAGCGGCAGGAGGCTATCTTCTCCAGGGTAGACTCCATATTGGGAATGGACCCTGAGTGGTTCAGCGTCTTCTTGTTCCGCTTTCCGTAGTCCACTACCAGCCGTTTGGCTGTAGATCCAGGTTTAGCCACCAGGAAACAGGGGCTGCAGTGTAGGGGGTAGTCCCCGTCCTTGTACTCCAGGACTAGGCCAGCGTCGATACATTCTTGTATCTGTCGCTCGATCTCGTCGGCCTGCTCTTTAGAGCTGGATAGGGTCTCCTCCGGATCTTGTGACCCACGAACTCGGGTTTCAGCTTGAGGTCCATCTGTACCAGCACCGAACACCTCCAGATAGGTCCTTATCAGCTTCTGTACCCGCGGGTCCAATATCTTGATCTTGTCCTCCATGTCCTCGTCAGAGTATAAGTTGCTTGCCCCCTGAGTAATAGACGTCAGGAGGTCGTCCTCCACGGACTCTTCGCCCGTGGTAGTATCCTTCAGCCCTTGGTAGGCATATAGAAGGTCTTGTTCAACCATCTCCGGTGGACGATGGCAACATAGGCACGCTCGAGGGGGTTCACATACACATTCCTCCGAGAGGACGTCCTCCTCTGGGGTCCTCACATGGGCGCCCCACACGCTCTTCATGAGGTTAAGATCTACCTCCCTTTGCCAGGTGGTGATCTTCTGTTCGAGGTCCTCCTTCAATTGGGATAGGTCTCCCATACATCCTTGCTTCAGTGGCCACGAGCTGCAGGTAGGCTTCGCGTAGCATAGCTTTTTCGCCACCAACTTCCTCTTGGAATCCGGATACTCCCTGAGCCTGGATCGAGGGTCCAGCTCCTCGTCCACGGGGTCTTCCACCCTCATGGAGGGTAGGGGTTTTAGTGGGGCGACGTACTCGGCGTTCTCCACTTCCACCACACAAGTCTGCACGAAGAAGGCGTCGTGCTCAGTTTCGTCATCTGAGTGGATAGAGCTAAGTAGCTCAGATAGTCCACTCTCAGAGACTCTATCAGGAACAGGTACATGACAGGGAGAGTTGGGGGCGTTGGTGTCAGTCACGACGTACTCATCTCCTCCGGGTGTAGTCTCAACAGCATCTTGAGGTCGTAGGCGATCCTTCAAGTCACCCAAGGCGAGTCCGTCGCTTTCTCGTTGTATAGCCTGGACCAGAGTCGGGTCCAGATCCTCCCAGGGGATGGAGGTAAAACCTCCGTCCACCACGCTCAGCATACTCCTCCATCCGGGTTTCCCAATAGGCGTCTTACACCCCAGAGGCACGTAGATGTCCTCATCAGGTAACCGAACAGAGCTGATAGTCAGCCTGTCCAGGAGGTTTCGCCAGTATTCGTTGCCCCCATGGGCTCCCCAATCGGGGGAACACAGGACCATACGGGAACGTTCCAAGGCCACCTTGGTCAGCACCTTCCCCAGTTCACTGAACCTGGGGTTCCCGTAGGCCATCCCGAAAGAGGGCCAGTAAAATTTGTAGCTGCAGTTCTTCCCCTTGCTGCAGTAAAGGTCCAGTACATGCTGCTTGTCGCTGGCGAACAACTACACACTCAGGTCTTCTCGAGAGTAAACCAACTCCTTCAGACCTTGGTCTAGGACTTCCCCCAATAGTTGATAGTCCTCAGTTTTGGAGGCCGCTATCATGTTCGAGGGCTCCTCCTTCGATAGTCTCAGGTAACTCGAGGTATGTTCCGACTGCTCCAGTGGCACAGACTCTCTGCCACTGCCGTGGTCCACGTAGAGGAGGTAGGGCGCTTGCAGCGTCACGGATTGTATCTGGGAGTGCTGTACGAAGAAGTCAGTCCCCAGTACAAAGTCGAAGGCCTCAGTGTCCATCACATAGAACCGATGGGCGATAGTCCGGGAGCCCATAGGTACCTCCACTTCACAGTCCCCGCAGCTGTGCACCACATGTCCATCCCCCATGCGTATAGCAGCGGTGGTCATGGTGTTCTTCAGGCTCCCACAAGGTAAAATTTTCTTGGCCACTATAGATATGGTGGCACCAGTGTCCAATACTTCCAGGTATTCGCGTCCCCCTAGTCGGATACGTACCCAAAACACCGGGTCTTGGGTGCCACCAGAGCGTCCCCGTCAGAACTCCGCGGGACAGGTCACCTCGAACCCCTTGTTCCGCAATTTGCGGGCCATCCTCATGAAACGGCTCCTCTTCTTAGCGTTGCCGTCATCATCACCTTCATGCTCACGCTTGGATCCTTTTTCTTGCTGGGCCTGCGTTTGTGAGCGTGTGGTAGGACCAGACTGCCCTCCAGAGGGCTCGGAGTTCCCCCCTGGATTAGGGTTGGGGTCGCCTCCGTTCTTGTCCTTGTTCTTGTTGTCGGGCTGGCGGTTAGCGCCTCCTCCTCGTCCACCTTGACCTTTGTCTTGCCCTTGACCACGTCCTTTCGACTTGCCCTTGCCGGAGTCGTTGCCTTTGCCTTTGCCTCCACCTTTGCCTGAGCCTTTGCCAGGATCTTCACCTTTAAGCTTCGCCGATAGGCGTTGCTTATGGTAGCACTCATCCTCGTAGTGCTTCCGCTTCCCGCAGAATGCACACGTGATGCTGCACCTATAATGATCCGGCAGCTTCGCTTTGGCGCCGGTGTTCTTTTCCTGCTGCTTCCCCTGGACTACAAAACAGTCTCGCTGCTCGCAGTCAGGGGCGTGCTGCAGGTGGCCCTGCTCGTCTCTGGCATCACACCAGAATAGCTCCTTCACGTTCTCCATGATGCGGGCGTGGGCGTGTTTGGGGGTAGTCCCCTGCCCAGGTCGGGACCCTTGGTACCCTTTGCCATGGCCCCCAGAACCTCCACCACCAGGACGGTAGTTGTTCAAGTGCTGGTCGCTCTCCTTCTCCAGCGCCAGCTCCAGGAGTAGCACGCATAGATCCTCGTAGCGGAGGGATCTAGCCTTGCGCTCCGCTGTCGGACGGCACTCGTCCCATAGCTCTCGAGGGAGCTTGGCCACCAACCAGAACAGCAGGTCGTCGCTGCTGTAGGAACCGGGCGTCAGTCTTCCAGCCCAGTGATCCAGGTCAGCCAACAGCTCAGAGACCCTGCCAGGTTTGGGATTGTTGGGCAGCACGGGCAGGTTATGGATCTCGGCCCTGATGGAGAGGTCAGTTTCGTAGGTCGGGTACTGCCTCTCCAGGGCAACCAACACATCGGCAAAGGTGGCGGAGTTAGTCACGATTTGCCTGACCTGCTTCTCCAGGTACTTGGTCTTGCAGCACTGCAGGAGCAGATCGCACTTCACTCGCCCACTAGCGTGGGTTTGGCCGGTCAGTCGTAGAAACCGGCCAAAATTCTCAGCGAACTCGCTGAGGTCCTTGCCTGTGAACTCAGGCAGGTTCACCACGATCTTGGAGGTGGCAATAGCCTTCGCCTCCTGAGACCTGCGTCCCTCAGGGCGCCGGGTCTTCTTCTTCTTCTTCTTCTTCTTCTTACCCTAGGGGTCCTCGGGGTCCTGCAGGTCATCGTCCTCCGAGGGCGAAGTAGAAGTCATCGACGACGGCTCGTCATCGGAGGGGTCTCCGCCAAGATCACTAGAGCCATAAGGCTCCACGTCCACCATTGCCCTTAGGGCTGTCAGCCCCAGCCAGTCCAGCTCGGCCCTCGTAGAGTTCGTCACGTGGCTGTAAGGCGGCTGGGCCGTTCTCGGCACGAAGGGACTTCTCGGTATAGCTGCGGGAGTCGGCATCGGTCTGCTCCTCAGGCTCCCCAGGGTATTTGTCAACCCTGCCGCCAGGTGGTTAGCCTGTACTCGGTGGGGTGACATTCCCACCGAGATAGGTGACGCTTGGGGCGGGATCATCAGGGGCTCCAGCTTCTCTCTGATCTCTTGAGTGAGGTCGCCCACCTTTTTTGAAATGGCTCCCGGGAGCACCTCGTTGATCTCCGACCGCGTCAGGGACCTGTTGGAGGATCTTCCCGATCCTCTACTCCTGCCACCAAGAGATTCGGCTCCTCTCCTCAACCCACTCAAGGTTGCATACCCAGGTGCATACCCAGGTGCATACCCAGGAACATCCACATAGGTTCCAGTAGCGGGTAGTGGATGGGGATATTCAGCCGCATACCATCGCGGCGCAGAGCTGGAAGCCACCGGCTCACTGGCAGTAGTTGCCTCAGGGAGCGCAGTGGTAGGTGGGCCCATACCATAGGCGGGGCCAGTAAAGCCTGTGCCCTCTGCCATAGGCGGGTTGGTGGTTATGGGAGTGGATGTTGCAGCGGCTGGGAGTGTGGTGGTTAGAGGAGAGGGTGATGCGCGGAGGCCAGAAGCGCTTGGTGCGCCTTCGAAGGTAGGGTCATGCGTCAGGTCTTGCCCTTGTTCCTCTCCTTCGTCTGCTTCTTCTCCAGCATCCTTCTCGCTCTCTCTTCTCTTCCTCTTCACAGGCTGAGTGACCACGACCACCTCTTCGACAGACAGGGCCCCGAAGGCCGTCTGGAGTCCATCCAGGGAGTCCTCAGCCGTATCCACTGGCCCATGTAAGGGCTCCGCCGAAGGTACAGCGCCAGGTGCTGGCCTTGCCGGTGCCTCAGGCGCTGGCGCTGTCTTCACGTCGGCGTCCCCCTTCCGTGTGTCCATCTTCAGTCACCCTTCTGCTTATATAGCCTGTACTCGGCGCACTGGATGTACGGCGCGGGGTTGCTGCCGGTGCGCAGAGACAGACTGCCTCTTGCTACCAGAAAAGTTTATAGTGGTTTCAGCACTGTGTTTTTGTCTCTCCTGCTGCTTGCTGTTGGTGTAGGGTTTCCTGCTGCTTGTTTTGGAAGATGAAAACCTTTTGTTTGCAGAAATAGACTCAATCCAGGATAGCCCAAGCCAATAGTATGCAAGGAGAAGAGAATCAGGATCAAAGCATGAAGGGCTGCAGTGTAAACAGTGAAAGATGATTGGATATTCACAGAAACTGCAACTCAGGTCAAATCGGAATGCATATTCACAAAGATAGCTGAAATGTTTTGGAAAAGAGTTGGGAAACTGCCCCATGGTCACTCTCTCTCCATAGTGCCATCTCAGGAGATGTGCACTCTTTGTTTTGGGTCCCATATGTGCTTAGGTGGCAGGGCATGTGGCGATGAGGTCACTGCCATGTCACATGGGATCTTCCTACTTAGATAGGCTGACCAGGAATTGAACCCAGGACCTCTCAAAAAGAGGTGCCCAGCCCCCTAGGGTGCATACCACTAGGATAGCTAAGAATTCATGAATAAATATAGATAAATTCATAGGCTCTACTTTGGATATGTCAGTTCTTAGTCAACTCAGGAAAAGATATTTTGCCTCACATTGAAAGGGGATTAAGGGGTCCACTCCATATCCTGATTGGGTGTTTGGTTCCATAGGTCAAAATGTGTTATCACCAGTTTTGGTGGGACCAATACTAAGATAGAAATGCAAGGATGCTCAGTGCATCTCTAATACAACTAGAGTATGCCTCAAAGCATTGGAAAAGCACTTTATCTTACTCGCCCCGAGAAAAGGAGGCGTATGCCATAGTCATGGCACTCAGGAAATGGGCTGGGTACATAGCCCTCCATCCCGTCACCGTCTGCACCCACCATCAGAGTCTGCAGTCGTGGCACAAAGAGCACGTGGACACCCTCTCTGGTCCCGCCTCCCGACGGGCAAGATGGCATGAGACCTTGGCCAAGTTCGACCTCACGGTTGTGTATGTTCCTGGTAAGGACAACACCGTGGCGGACTGTCTCAGTAGGTGGGCCTATCCCGCCAGCAAGGGCATGACAGACGTGTCTGCCCATGGCGATGAGGCTGAGACCGCTGAGGCCAAGAGGATCATAGAAATGGAGCTCCTGATGGAGGAGGAGGGTGTTAAATGCTTTGTCGTCATGGCTGCGGATGCCCCCCTTGGAAAGAGGATGGGCAGACCGGTCAGAGTACTCGCCCCTGAAGGAGCTGAGTCCGACAAGCACCTCTTCCCTGAATCTTGCCTCCCGGACAACTGGACCGACGACTACGCCAAGTCTGAGGCCTTTGAGGCTGAATATAGGGCTGTGACCGACCCTGATGACGGGCAGAAGTGGCCAAAGGGGCTGACTGAGGAAGATGGCAAGCTCTACCGGAATGGTAAGCTGCTGGTCGCAGAGTCTCGAGTGCTCGAGCTATGTGAGGCTTGGCACCACCACATGATGCACCCAGGGGTCAAGAAGCAAGCCCTGTACATGCAGCGCCGGTTCGAAATTGACCAGATCAGTCTCTACAGCGCTATCAAGAAGGTCATGAAAGGTTTGCTCGGTCTGTCAGGCCTGCAATCCCAACAACCGGAACGTCAAGGGTGAAGCCCAATGGTCCCTGGTGCCTGACCAGCCCATGGAGAGCGTGGCCATGGACGTCTTCTCCATGCCTGAAGTTCACATTGGCAAGGAGACCTTTGACTGTGTGGTCCTTTGTGTGGACCGCCACAGCGGCTACGTAGTAGCCGTTCCAGCACGCAAAAAGGGGTTGCTTGCCAAGGAAGTGGCAGTCATGATGATTCGTCATTGGCTGACCGTCTTTGACATCCCCCGCACCATTTGCAGTGACCGAGGACCCCAGTTTACTGGTGGCTGATTCAAGGCCATGTGTTCCCTCATGGGAATACATCATGACAAGAGTGTCGCCTATCTCAGCCGGTCCAATGGCCGGGCTGAAGTGGCTGGAAGGCAGCTGTTTGAGAAGCTGCGCAAGATTCACATCACCAATCCACGTCAGAACTGATTTGAGGAGATGTGGCCCGCTCTGAAGGCCCATCATGACACCCCCACTCCGGGTGGTTTGTCCCCTCACCAGATTCTGTTCGGCAGGGACCCCCTTGGTCGGGGACTTCCCTTGTCTGGTGATGGTATGGCCATGGACGCCAAGGAATTCTTTGCACGGCAAGAGGCAACGGCACGGGACATCCGCCAGCAGCTCGAGAAGGAGCATGCTGAGCGTCAGAAGTCCGCCCCGAGCTCGACAGCGAAAAAGTTCAGGGTGGGAGACCCCGTGTGGGTGATCAGACCCCGCCCCATGGGCACCCACCGCACCAAAACCTGGTTCACACCCAGGATTGGTGAGGACACCTACCGCATCAAGGTGGGTCACTGACAGTTCCGGGAGCGCCACGAGAGTCATCTCCGTGTGCGGGAACCCCACCTCCGTGGCCAACATGTGTCCCTGGACTATGCCGCACATGAGGCTGATTTGGACGATGACTACGCTGAGCAGGACGACTATACTGTCGAGAAGATCTTGGCCCAGTGTCCGAACGCATCGACACCCGGAGGCCTTGAGTTCAAGGTTCATTGGCGAGGCTATGGGCCGTCCCACGACACCTGGGAACCCGTCTCCTGTTTCGTGCCTCAGATTCATACCCCCTTCATGGACTACATCCGCAAGCACAAGACCAAGATCCGTGTCTCGGACTTGGCAGCACTCACCCGGGCGATCGCAGCCAGGGGCGCCGGATTACCGCCCTTGGCTCTCCCCTGATGCAGTTTGAGCACTTGTTTGGTCGACGGATCGTCCCTCACTTGCTTGCTCTCTTCCATCTTCCGGTGACCTGCCATCAGAGTGGCCATATACCCCCACCTGCTGAATCCAGGGGAGGATGGGCCCTCTCTTCCACTTCTATTCGTCACTCTCTGCCTGCTGAATCCTTGGGAAAGCAGGCAGGGCGACTGACCTTGACATTTCTTGAGCTCTTAGGGCCTTGAAGCCCATACAACGTTGCGCAACGGATGCCGCTGTCATCGGCATTGCAACTTTTTGGGTGTGTGGTCTGGTCCCATGGCACTGGCGGGATCCAGGCCAGTCTACGTGTGTCTGCAGACTATATATGGCCTGAACTCAGGCGTTTTCCTGTCCACCCTGCTGCATATGCCTTATCCTAACACGAGCGTGGTTTGGCGCTCTGTCCAGAGTGTGTTTACACGCCTATTACCCCACTATTGCTTATTTTTCTGTTCCCCAGGAAATGTGCATCTGTATGTTAAGTGTCGTCAGTCCATCACCGAGATATGGACTGTTTTTCCCCCCGAAGGGATGCGAATCGGAATACGAAGGCGCCCTGCGTCGCCGTGTACATGCTCTTACATAAGGTCCAGCCTGGACCGGTGCCTCAGTACAGATTCTTCTGTTTGAGTGCCCGTGATACAGTGTGCCCTAGTGGCTGTGATGTGCTGAGATCCTGATGGCGCCAGGCGGGAAGCCCAGTTGCCTGACTACACTCCCAGCGGTCCGCCACTGTCAGTCCCAGTGTGAGACTACCGACTCGCAGACGCACTTGCAGTCGGGTGGCGACCTCCGGTGTCCTGACCTCGGTCAGTCTGCCTGGGAAACTGGTGGTTTGAGGAGTCGACGCCTCCGCCCATACTGCATGGAGACTCCCCCATGCATGGCCTCCGTGGTAATGGGGCGAGGGAAAAGATAGCCTTGATGCCCAATCCCTTATGGAGGAGCTCGCTCGGCTTTACCACTCTGGACTCCCGTCGTGGATATGGACAAGGTGCGCCCAAGGAAGGACCCGTGGGGACTCTCCCCTGACTGCAGCCTTGGGAGGCCTGGGGTAGCCTGATGGATCTTTGTGGTCGCTTTCCACCTGTGGGACCATCTCGGTCGTCGCGTGACGCCTATGTTGGCCGTGTATGCAAGTGCCACTGTGGTGATGACTGTCGCAGCTGGCACCCGATACTTGATACTGTACTTGCAGTCACGGCTACAGCACCGTACCTGTCTTACTGTGGGATTGTACTGGGCAGCCTAACCCGCAAACCGGCCTGAAGTGAGGATGTGACGACCCCCCCTTCAGGGGATGGTCCTGGTTACCCGCTGCCATGCTTGGGTGTTATCGAGCCCCCCCAAGGGTTTGCTCTAAGGAGGGGGGTGAAGCGGTACCCAGAACCTATGGGCCATGGCCCGGAGGCCTGTGAGCCGTCACACCCGTTATGGCCCATGGCCCGGAGGCCTGTGAGCCGTCTCACTCCTGTGCCGAATCCGTTGACACCGGCTGTCAGCGGGATATCCCTGTTCTCTAACCCGCAAAATCTGTAATCTGATTTCTAACCATTAAATTGATGTGGAATTCCCATAATTTTACTGTCTTGGTCGATTTGCGGTTAGAAATCGGTGAAATACCCGATTTCCACCGCGATTTCTAATTGTCGTGAAATCGCCGCCTGACGTTGCCCGTTCCGTGCACTGCATTAGATGATTCTGTAAAACGATCCTTCTTGAAGTTAAGACTGAAACACTCTTCGAGTGATCCGCAATTTTGTCCTTGATATAACGCATCGCGTCCCATATTTTTCCCAGATTATCTGGGCGGCCGAAGGCGCTTTGAACCCCCAAGCGAAATAACAAGGGTTACGAGCGTTCAAGCGGCCAAGGACGAACTAACGTGCCTCAGAGGCACTGTGTATGAGGTTTCGCCCCCAATAGTCTTAGGATGAGGCCAAAGGATCCCAACTCCATAGGCCCAAAGGGTTATTTATTTTGAGTGTTTTCCAAAAAATGGGCAATCTCACGTACTTGGCGTCCAAGTACGTGTATAAGTATGTTGACTTGGTGTTTTCTCCCTCTTCGCTTGCCTCTACATCCGGGGCATATCACTTGTCTTCCCCGGATAGTACATATATGATCTCCATATATATATTGGCAATATATTTCGCGTGCATGCTAAAATTCCGCTCTCCGAAAGGAGGTCGATTTTCGACCAGAGCACTTGCATGCGCGTTAAGGGACCAACGTTACTCTAGAATATAGGCACACTTTGATTCCAGGCCACTAGGTTGGGTGTAGAAGGCGATGGTAGGGTTGTATGCCATATTTGGTGTCATATCACGTGCCCATTTGGCGGGTGCACCATTCCAAGACTAACCCGCCAATGGACCCCATATGGCACGAAGCCTTTCATTGTACTCCCGACCAACACTCGCAAGCTTAACCTCTGTGAAGGGACGCTTGTGGAGCGCTCCCGAAGCGATGCGTTGCGAGCAAGGTGTGTTTTTTGCAATATTCCATTTTTGCATGTGCCCACTTGGGAGGCAGCGCGCCCGGCCTTCCAAAGCGCCCCAAGTGGAGCACATATGTGGAATCGGAGGTCATTGGTGTCGAGTCATTGTGTTTGGAAGGCCTGGTCGATTACTCAATCCAAGCCGAAGATATTATAATATATTTGTGTAGTTTTCAAGGCACTTTTGCGTGTCTTTTCGCCAAATTTTGCTGTTTTTTGCCCGTCATGATGTCAAGCGGCGACCGTGTATCTCAACGTCGCGCCCAATTGACATCATGACCCAAGTATGTTATCGGGGTACATACTTCGGTGCCCAACATATCTTGAACCCGGCGAACAACTCCCCTTGGGCTTGGCATACCGTGGCCGCCATGTTGGCGATTTGGGACGATCCCAAATCATGGGCTCACTTGGCGACCCTGCCCTTCCCAAAACTAGAGGGGTTTGGGGGGACGCCCAAAAGATATGTTGGACGCATATGACTTAATACCAATCCTATGGCACACTCGGGCAAGTTGCTCATTTGCCCCAGCCCTGAGTGTGCGCATTTTCAGCCATTTTGAGCAATTTTCGACATTTTCTGCCCGCCGTGCACCATGTTCAGCCCCCTCGTGCACGCCTGACGCATGGACCAATGGACCATATATGACATGGGTGTTATGGATATTAGTCACCATGGTTCACACACCACGTGGGCAAAGCGGAGCAACCGTCATTAAGGAGCTAGCCCAAAGTGAGTGTGGACGATTTTGCCATTTTGGCAATTGTGGCCCGAATTTGGATTGTCACCACGCCGAGTGACATGGAGGTCTATGAGAGCCAAGGGCATGGGAGTCTCTGTTGGACTCCCGGTGGATCGCATATGGAATGGCGGATCGGATCTCCAAGCCGGCGTGGAGATATACCATTGGGAGTACCCCGGATTTTGGCTCATTTTGAGCACCCAAAATGACCCCCCTTTGGGACCCCAATTTCACCCCCCCGTGTGGTCAATTGGGGGCCCCATCCCTCTATGCCCACAGATAGCCAGGACCTAATTCCACGTTGTGCACTCAGATTAAAGTCCCAGGTCCTGCCTCCTATCCTGTGAGCAATTGGCCTTGCCCTGGCTGGGCAGGCCACCGGTGGGGATGACGCCAGTTTTGGTGATTTTGGTATCATGACCCCACTTCATGAACCCGTGGTGCCCTGATGCCGGGACCTCAGAGGGAACCAGGTTGGGTCAGGGCTCCAAGGAGTTCATACGCGAAGGGCATAGGGTCAGTTGCTTCGTCCCTACCTCTGGCTGGTCCGGACGAGGGGTCAAATTTGGAGTTTTTGGAGCCAATATCAGTTTCGGCTCAAACAGCCCATTTTCAGCTACCAACTCCTGGGGGGTAATGGCGGGGCCCTATCTCCGACTTAGAGGGGAGTTAGGACTTGCCGTTAAGCGAGCATGGGGAGCGACTGTTGGTCAGCCTTGAAGAGACTTTGATCCCAGGAACTCGCCTGTGGCTGGGCGGGACATTCTTCCCTATTGGCAGGGTTTCAGGGTCCGGACTGAGCAGGGCATGGGTTGTGTTTGAGCCCCCGCCCTTGCCAGCCACTGAGAGGGTCGGACCTGGGATCGGGATATGAGTTTGGACTGAGTTTCTTTTGTCCTGTGATGCCCTTATCCCAGTCCCGTCCTAACCCCATGTGTACATATCCTGATGTGTTGCTGTACATACTTTTGTTCTCTTGTTTCAGAGTGGCAAGGATCCTGAAACGCTTTGTCACATGACACAAGCGTGATGATGCCCCTGTTAGCGCAGTGCTTTGCCTGCCTGCTTGCTTGTGCGTGTCCACCGCAGCGTCCCGTGGCCAGGCCCCCCACGGGAACGCGTCAATGGTAGGGGAGGTCAGGAGGCCGGTGCTGACCATCATCAGCTTGGAGAGCTCGTCCTGGGACACCTCCACTTTGGCTTCCTGGATGTTGGCTGACGTGCCTTTCTTGGTCCCGTGCGCCTTCTTTTACGCCTCCGTGTCGGCCTTCTGGATCGGGCAAAGAGGAGCTCCGCCCGTAGCAGACGAAGCAGCCCTGAGGATGAGCTCGGCTGAAATCCTCAAAAACCAGTGGCAGATTGCCCACTCAGCGGGGCTCCTTCTTCTCCCTCTTCTTCCAACCCTGCTGAAGGGGCTTCCAGCTTCCCCAGTTGCTTCCCTCGTGCAGTTTGTTGGCCACAAGGCACAGACTGCGGTTTCAGCGGGTTCATCCTCATCGTCATCATCGTCAAGACCTTTGCCACCCTCGGCTCCTCCCGGGTTCATGACGGCTTCCCCGTCAGACCCTGCGGCTGCCTGGTCGCCTACCTGCAGTCCGCGTTGTGGGCGAGGTTCTTGTACTCCTTGAGTACTTCCTCTCCGACCCACTCCAGCACGTCCTCGCCGCTCAGCCGCGCCTGGATGGCCTGCAGACGGATCATGTGGCTGCCTTCTCGCGATCCCCTGAGACCCCAATGAGGAGCACGTTGCGCCGGCACGGCCTCTTGAAGTCCACCATGGCACTCTTCCAGTCTCCCACCCTCTTGTGGTGCTCTTGTCAAGCATCATCCTGACGGTGTCCTTGCTCTTGGCCCTTTTTGCTTCCATCTTCGTGACGCGCTTCACCCAGGATCCCAGGAGGAGATTGAGCAGGCCGGACTTCTCATCACCCTTGTTCCAGTCCTCCACATTCCGGCAGAACAGGATGTCTTGTCCTCGGAAGTCCCGCCAATCTGGCAGGTTGATCTACCGGCCATCATGCTGACGCTTGATGGCTCTCCACCTCTTGGCGGCAACCTGCGGGGCGTCGTAGCGCTCCTGCTCGTTGAGCCACTTCTTGGCCTACTTGAGGGTCTTGATCTTCCCCTCCTTGGCTGCCACAAAATACAGCTCTTGGAGCACCTCCGGCAGGCACCATCGAAGGTGTTTGCAGACATATTTTGCCGCCACGGCGGGATCCATGTGTTCATTGACGGAAAATCCCGAATCGGCCAGCTTCTCCAGGAAGCGGTGGAGGTTGAGGGGGTTTCCATCGTACATTGGGGACCTGATGTCTTTCAGGTCTTCCTACCCGGCGGAGCCTGAGGTTCCGATCGGCGTCCCCCGTGGGTTCCCACAGCTGCCACGTCCATCTCCTCCTAAAAGTCCAAGCTGCTGCGCCGCGGCTCCTCCAGATACGCTCCTCCAGGGACTCCTCGGCGTACGTCTTCCATGTACTCCGCCTTCTCGCGTTGCCGGAGGCTGCGGCTGGCTGATCCCTGGCGTGGGCTGATACCGAAGTCCTCCATGGGGTCTGCATCGGGACCCTCAATGTCCCACTCCATGTCCTCTTCGGGGACCTCGTTCGGAGCACTCCGTATCGGCCATAAACCAGGTGAGCTGGCACCGGAGCGTGCCTGAGCGGCTTGGGCTGAACAGGGGTGCAGAGGGCGTCACGGCCTCGGCGGTAGTCCGCACTCAGCCGTTCGTCCCGCTTCTCCTCTCTGCTGCGCTGCAGGTGGAGGGCGAGTGGGCACTCCAAGGGGCTTCGCTGCGGCCTTGGGACCTGCCTGGATCGGGTCAAGGTCCCCAGCTGTCATCGGACACCAACTCCAGAGGGAACGACCCGTCACTTCCGTCGCTCCTCAGGTCCTCCAGCCTGACCAGCCTCCTCTGCAGCTTGGTGACCACACCGCTCAGCTTCTCGGCCTGGAATTTGGCCCTGTCCAGCTCCTTCTGGGCCTTGGCGGCGACGGCCGCATCCTTGCTGATCTGAATCTTGTTGATCTGCCCCTTACGCTCGAAGGTCGAGATCTTCCTTTTGAGGTCGACATGTCTCCCCATTGGGGTCCGGATCTCGGAGGGGGTCGGCCAGGGGTGCTTTCCCTACTGTGGAAGGGAGGTGGGGGACCCTCTCCACCCGAACTCGCAGGGGTGTCGTTGCCTCGTCCGCCACCGGCTCCGGGCACTCCCTCCTTGCAGCCCGTGGGCTCGTGGCCATGACGGCAGTTCCGTCCATCCCCATCGCTGCAGGTGACGAAGGGGTCGGAGTCATAGGGGTGCCTCTCGGCAGACCTTCGTGGTCTGTCTGGGGTCTTCTGCTTGCCCTTGCGGCGAAGAATGAAGAATTCATTCAATGCGCGCACATTTGGACAATGCACTACAAACCACACCTAGCACGAGCAAAAACACATCCTCCACCATTGGAATCACATGTCATCACCAGGATGGAACCTCATTTCAAGGAGACACGATCCATCGCCAGATGTCCTCAGGGATGTCCGCTCCCGGCGGTTCTTCCGGCGGGTCTCCACCTGGTGGTCCTCCGGGGGGTCCCCTGTCTGGTGGCCCTCCTCCCGCCGGCTTTCCGGGTGGTCCTCTGCCTGCGGGTCCAGGTGGTCCACCATCCGGGGGTCGTCCGCCGCCGGATGGGTCGGCGTTTGGGCCGGATTCCATGTCGTCATCGGTGTCCGACAGCGGGCGTCAAGCGTGCCCACAATGCACTCGTGTAGCATTCAATAGCATGGTGTTCTTTACGCCAACACGTAGGTCCATGCAAATGATATGCATTGAAGAGGACGCCGGCTCTTGCATCCACCAAGCGTCTCCATATCATTCACTCCCCCCAATGTGCCCATGCACGGGCCTTGACTTCCCCCTGTACACCCCCTGTCCCAAATAACCCCTCGTGAAATGTTTTCTCCCATCGAAATCACCAATGGGGATTTCGCCTGTGAGAGCACAGTCGTCGTGGCCTCAAATATGAGGGTTCATGGGGACTCTCCCCGCGCCATGCAAAAGAGCAATGCTTGTGTAGGACAAATGGGAGAGGTGTCGTCGCACAAATTCATTTATACATCGCACCAATAGCTCCATTTCGAAGGTCTGTGCGGAAATTGCAATCTCCTTGCGAAAGCTTGGAAATGCCTTAACGGCTTCAATGACAGGCCTCCGATAGTGAGGGCCATGTCTCTCAATCTACTCCCTACCCCTTGCTTGACGTAGTTTCTCAACAAGTGTGTCGGCTAGTCATTGCGGAGGTGGCGAACTCCATAGCTTTTGCATTGCATCCGAACCCTCCTTGTTCGGCGTGTTCTTGTTGGGTGCCTCATCCCTATTCCCCTCTTGCGCCACGGCCACACTTGTGTCACTTGCGGGGGCGGGCGTGTCGCCGACATCTTCTGTTGGCTTTGCCTCTTCTCCTTGCTCTTCCTCTCCCATGGGTTGATGCCCCTTCTTGGTGCCTTCCTTTTCCTTGGTACGCACAATTTCCTCATCGGCCTTGCCTGGGGACTCCCCTTCGTCCATGTTCCTCGCGTCACCGTCAGCGTCACCGTCAGGCTCCATCACGCCTTTGCCAGGTGAAGAGTCGCCGGCCCCTTTCGACTCGGCAATGCCATCTCCATCGGGTTCGTCACCACCACCTTTTGCCTCGGCATCTGTCACCTTGTCTTTTTCATTGTCCTCTGTGGCATGTCACCTTGTCATTCGCATTGTCTTCCTTGTCAACGTCCTTGTCCTCGTGCCTCTCGTTCATCTTTTTGAGTGCTTGCACCGCGTTGTCTTCGTTTGTAAATGAAGTCTTTCCCGGGACGACGCATACGGACCACATGATGTCTGCCGCCACGTCCTCATCATCTCCCCATTGCGGTGGGATGCCGACCAACTCTTGGCCTTTCTTGCGTTTTCACTTAGGCGGCCGAAACAGGCACACTTTTGTACCGCTCTTGTTGAAAAAAAAACCTGGCAAATGATGTGGGTTATTTCAGTGGATTACCCTGTTTTTCTGGCCCTCATGTTTCACGAATTTTTTTTCAGTAAGAAAAAGTACTGTTTTCATGGCGTTGCAACAAATGGGGCTCCTTTGTATTACTGCGTACGATGGTATCTCAATACAGAAGGGCAACCCACTATGCCTCGTACCACGTGTCGGTTATTACACCTTTTTCCTGCAACAGATTGCAAGGCATCGCAACACAAGGACTCGATTTCAGTTGTTGTACCAGAATCAAACGTATGCAGAGTTCACATAAGGGTAATGACCACAAATAACATTCTTCTTTGAATGCAAGGCCTCGTATTCTGTTTCGAAATATTCGAAAAAGGTGTAGTTTCGCGAATCGAAATTCGACGCCTCGCGAAAAAGGAGCAGGAAACAACAAAATGAACAGATCCACCAACTACACAGCATGTGCATTCCCTTTGATGCGGCGCCACTGTATGGGCGCCCATACAAGTCTCGCCGGCATCTCTAGTTTCCATACTGTGGTCACCGCTGGCTTCACTGCCCAACAGCAATGGTCACGATTCGCAACTGGGTACCGCAAGTGGGATGAACAAGAGAAATGTGACACCAGTTGAGACGGTGATGAGGAGCGTGTTCCGCCAGGATGGCCTCGTGGAGTCCCGGGCCACTTTGGCTCTTGTCCAGTCCCCCACCTTCTTTTGGTGCTCCTTGTCGAGCATCATCGGGACAGCGTGGCTGCTCTTGGCCCTTTTTGCCTCCCCCTTTGTGACACGCTTCACCCAGGTGCCCGAGAGGAGATTGAGCAGGCGGGATTGCTTATCACCCTCGTTGGAGTCCTCCGCGTTCCGGTGGAACAGGATGTATTGTTCTCAGATGTCCCGCCAATCTGGCAGGTTGATCTACCGGCCATCACGCTGACGCTTGATGGCTCTCCACCTTATGGCGGCAACCTGCGGGGCGTTGTAGCGCTCCTGCTCGTTGAGCCACTTCCCCGCCTCATTGAGGGTCGTGATCTTCCCATCCTTGGCTGCCTCGAAGTACAGCTCTTGGAGCACCTCCGGCAGGCGTTATAAGAAATGTTTCGAGACATATTTCTCCGCCGCGGCGGGATCCATGTCTCAATTGACGGGCATCCCCGAATCGGCCAGCTTCTCGAAGAAGCAGCTGAGTTTGAGGGGGTTTCTATCGTACACGGGGGGCCTGATGTCTTTCACATTTTCCTACACGGCGGCGTCTGCAGGCTTAGAGACCATGAATGCCGGTCGCAAGGTCGACTGATGTTCCCACCGGAGTCCCTGTGGGGTCCCACAGCTGCCACGTCCATCTCCTCCTTGAAGTCCAAGCGGCTGCGCCGCGGCTCCTCCACGTGCGCCTCTCCAAGGACTCCTCGGCGTACGTCTTCCATGTACTCCTCCTTCTCGCGTTGCTGGGGGCTGCAGCTGGCTGATCCCTGGCGTGGGCTGATCCCGAAGTCCTCCATGGGGTCTCCATCGGGACCCTCGATGTGGCACTCCATGTCCTTTTCGGGGACCTCGTCACGCAGCGCTCCATATAGGCCATAAAACAAGGGGAGCTGGCCCGGGCGCGTGCCTCGGCCGCTTGGGCTGAAAAGGGGTGCAGAGGGGGTCACGGCGTCAGCGGTAGTCCGCACTCACCCATTCCTCCTCTCCTCTGCGCCGCGGGGGCCCGGGGTTGCTCTGTCGGGCGCTGCCGCGGGTGGGGGGCGAGTGGGGAATCTGAGGGGCTTCACTGCGGCCACAGGACCTGCCTGAATTGGGTCAAGGTCGCCAGCTGTCGTCAGACCCCGACCCAAGAGAGGGCGGCCCGTCACTTTCGTCGCTCCTCAGGTCCTCCAGCCTGTCGAGCCTCCTTTGCAGCTTGGTGACCACACCGCTCAGCTTCTTGGCCTCGAATTCGGCGGTGTCCAGCTCCTTCTGGGCCTTGGCGGCGACGGCGGCACTCATGCTCATCTCAATCTTTTTGATCTGCGCCTTACGCTCCAAGATCGAGATCTTCCTTTTGAGGTCGACATGTCTCCCCATCGGGGTCCGTATCCCGGCGGGGGTCGGCCGGGGGTGCTTTCCTTACTGCGGTAGGGAGGTGGGGGACCCTCTCCACCCGAACTCGGAGGGGTGTCGTCGCCTCGTCCGCCACCGGCTCCGGGCACTCCCTCCTTGCAGCCCCTGGGCTCGCCGCGATGCCGGCGGTTCCGTCAATCCCCATCGCTGCAGGTGACGAAGGGGTCGGAGTCATGGGGGTGCCTCTCGGCAGACCTTCGTGGTCTGTCTGGGGTCTTCTGCCTGGGCTTGCGGCGGATAATGAAGAATCCATTCAATGCGAACGCATTTGGACAATGCACTAAAAATCACACATAGCGCGAGCAAAGACACATCCTCCACCATTGGAATCACATGTCATCACCACGATGGAACATCATTTCAAGGAGACACGATCCATCGACAGATGTCCTCGGGGAAGTCCGCTCATTGCAGTTCGTTGGGCGGTTCTCCACCTGGTGGTCCTCCAGGGGGTCCCCTGTCTGGTGGCCCTCCTCCCGCCGGCTTTCCGGGTGGCCCTCCGCCTGGGGGTCCAGATGGTCCACCATCCGGGGGTTCTCTGCTGCAGGGTCGGCGTTTGGGCCAAATTCCATTTCGTCGTCGGTGTCGGACGGCGGGGATCAGTCCTGCCCACAATGCACTTGTGTAGCATTCAATGGCATAGTGTTCTTCACCTCAACGCGTAGGTCCATGCAAACGATATGCATTGAAGAGGACGCTGGCTCTTGCATCGGCCAAGCGTCTCCATATCATTCACTCCCCCCAAATGTGCCCATGCACGGGCCTTGACTTCCCCTCCTCCCAAATAATCCGTCGTAAAATGGTTTCTCTCATCGAAATCAACAATGTTAGATTTGCTGGTGAGAGCACAATCGTCATGGCCTTGAGTATGGAGGTTCATGGGGGCTCTCTTTAGCGCCATGCAGAAGAGCAATGCTTGTGTAGGACAAATGGGGGAGGTGTCGTCGCACAAATTCATTTATACATCGCACCAATAGCTCCAATTCCGAAGGTCTGTGCGGAAATTGCAATCTCCTTGCGAAAGCTTGGAAATGCCTTAACGGCTTCAATGACAGGCCTCCGATAGTGAGTGCCATGTCTCTCAATCTTCTCTCTACCCCTTGCTTGACGTAGTTTCTCAACAAGTGTGTCGGCTAGTCATTGCGGAGGAAGAGAACTCCATTGCTTTTGCGCTGCATCCAAACCCTCATTGTTGGGCATGTTCTTGTTGGGTGCCTCATCCCCCTTCCTGTCTTGCGCCACGCCCACACTTGTGTCGCTTGAAGGGGCGGGCTTGTCGCAGACATCCTGCGTGGGCTTTGCCTCTCCTCCTTGCTCTCCCTCTTGCATGGGTTGATACACCTTCTTGGTGCCTTCCTTTTAGTTGGTAAGCACAATTCCCTCATCGGCCTTGCCTGGGGACTCCCCTTGGTCCATGTTCCTGGCGTCACCGTCAGCGGCACCGTCAGCTTCACCGTCAGGCTCCATCACGCCTTTGCCATGTGAAGGGTCGCCGGCCCCACTCGACTCGGCAATGCCAATTATCATCGGGTTCGTTACCACCACCCTTTTCCTCGGCATCCGTCACCTTGTCTTTCTCATTGTCCTCTGTGGCATCCGTCACTTTGTCGTTCGCATTGTCTTCCTTGCCAGCGCCCTTGTCCTCGTGCCTCTAGTTCATCTTTTTGAGTGCTTGCACCGCGTCGTCTTCGTTTGTAAATGAGGTCATTCCCGGGACGACACGTACCGACCACATGAAGTCTGTCGCCACCTCCTGATCATCTTCTCATTGCAGTGGGATGCCTACTAACTCTTGGCCTTTCTGCGGTTTTCTCTTAGGCAGGTACCGCTCTTGTTAAAAGAAAAAACCCCGACAAATGATGTGGGTTATTTCAGTGAATTCCCCTGTTTTTCTGCCCCTCATGTTTCATGCATGTTTTTTCAGTAAAAAAAATACTTTTTTCATGGCGTTGCAACAAATTGGGCTCCTTTGTATTACTGCGTACCATGGTATCTCAATACGGAAGGTCAACCCACTATGCCTCGTACCACGTGTATGCTATTACATCTTTTTTGTGCAACAGATTGCAAGGCCTCGCAATACAAGGACTTGATTCCAGTTGTTGTACCAGAATCAAATGTATGCAGAGTTCGCATAAGGGTAGGTACCACAAATGACATTCTTCTTCGAATGTGAGGCCTCGTATTCTGTTTTGGAATATTCCAAAAAGGTGTTTCAAAAAGGTGTAGTTTCGCGAAACGAAATGCGAGGCCTCGCAAAAGTGGAGCAGGAAACAACAAAATGAACAGATCCACCAACTACACAGCATGTGCATTCCCTTTGATGCGGACCTACTGTATGGGCGCCCATATAGGTCCCGCCGGCATCTCTACTTTTCATACTGTGGTCACCGCTGGCTTCACTGCCCAACAGCAATGGTCGCGATTCGCAACTGGGTACCGCAAGTGGGATGAACAAGAGAAATGTGGGACCAGTTGCTTACGCGGCTCAAGTTGCATGGTATGAAACGACAGAAAGTGCCCAAAAAGCACGGCTTGAAAAAACATCAAAAGAACCATTCTTTGGCTTGCAAAAAATCAGGCCGTTTTAGGAACACCATTAAAAAAAAAACTCTTATGTAAGAAAATTTGGCCTTTTCTTGGTCCCGATGGGTCCAAAAAAACCTTTGTTTCGGGCAATGGACTGTTCCTTGCGCGAGGCCTGGCGCAGGGAGCAGTCCATTACCCCTCCAAAGTCAGGTAATGATGGTAAAATTGAGGAATCAAGCAGGCGCCTACACTGGAGTGACATTACACGCACCCTTGACTTGATCACATTTTACAATATGTTCACGCGGGCGGACATTCAGTGCTCTAAACAAGCCTTGCAAATCTAATTGATGACGCAAGAAATGATTTCAAATGTTGTTGCATTCCTAACAAAAGGAGCACATACATTGGAGGTGTTGCACAGAGTGCATCCTTCAGCATTGCTCATGATGCACACCTGCCACAACTTATGGGGAGTGTCAAGCAAAAAAAAGAGTATCACTGGTAACACATGTGCACTCAACAGATGATGCTGAGCCGGACAGGGACCCCCCTTGTAGCTTCGGCTGAGAAGAAATTGATCCTTCCGTTGTTGACTATAGATCAAAGTAAAATGTGCAAGGAAAATATTACTTTGCCATGCGTGGCACTTTTTTGAGCGTTTGTTTGGGCCAAAAAACCTGATTTTTTTGGGAGTAAAATGCAATGTAGTGCAAACGACCCCAATTGTCAAGATGACGTTCGACACCTGGAGAAAGAAGGTGCCCTGGGGGAAGCAGTCTGCCAAGCGCAGGGGCTGACCAAGCCCGAAAAAAATTTTTTTGCCTCCGGGGAGGGCAAGCTTCTGGTAAATTTCAATGACTCAACGACAATTTAGGTACTCGTTGCTTCAGTGAAGGTTGTGCACAAGCGCTATCAGATGAGAACCCATCACAATGGTACAAATAATATAGTTTCTGGGCCTTTTTTTGCGCGACGCCTCGCGCAATGAGGACTGCAATGCAGTCCCAGAATGTGAAAGTCACAACCTATACCTTTTTTTTCAGGCAGTGCAAATCAAAAATCAAACCGTGGGGTGGGTACTAAGACCACTCGACCCTGAAGCCGTCTTTCCCAAGGAAAATGAATCGGGTGAGGTTTTCGGTTTAGTAAGTTATGCGCGAGGCCTTGCGCATGGGGCAGCCCTTGAACCACGTGTTGCATATGTTTTGCATTGATTTTCAATCCGCCATTCCCCTGTTTTAATGATCCTTGGTCTTGATGGCGCGGGGCTTCGCGCATAGAATTCGATCAATAAATGATTTTTCCAGGTATGCAATGAACATGCAGAACAGAAAATGATGTTGCAATCATTTTTTCTGCAGACCATGTTCATCCAAAAAACAAGGGGAACGCAAAATGTATTTCTTCGCCAATTTCCGCTAAAAGCACATCATTTTCCACTGAAATCATAAGATTTATTTATTCCTTTTATAGTTTTTTTTTGTTTTCGGCTGTGCGAAAAAAAGCACGAAATGGCACAAATGTTAAGAAAGATACTTTCTTTGGACTAATATTCTGTTTCCAAAAAACAGAGCCTGTGAAAAACTGTTTTTTTTGCATGGTCCAAATTGGGTGCATTTGTTGTGATTTTGACCATGCCACTTTAGCCTCCTAAGTGATGACCGTTACCAGCAACCGAGAATGCGCAAGCGCGGCGCAGTTGGGTGCAAAGATGGATATGCGCGTGTCGCGTCTGCAGCGCTGTGCCGGCAGAAACCTTTCCACCTGTAGCGTTAAAGGAGCCTGTTTTGCGCGGAATCGTAGAATCGAGATAGACATTTTTTCATTTTTTGAGATGATTCTTCATGCCACGTAACATTGCGGATCGAGCGCAGAGGGAGCTGAAACGGACTGTCAGGCGATTGTGAGCCTTCTGTGCAACGGAACATGGATATACTACTGCTGAATCACTATGGGCTGCCGTTGAAAAGAACATGAGTGGAGCTGTTTTCGGTTTTGATTTTGCGCGCTTGTTGCAGCTGAGCAGGAAGACACGGCACTCACTACTGAGGTTGAAAAGCAGACCAGAGAGCCAAGAGGCAAATCACCCCAATCATGAGTTCTTCAACTTATACAAAATCTTGCGCTTGCGGTGCAAACCCCGGCACCAGGACGAGGACGCCCCCGGTTTTGCCCCTATCAGTCGGCAGAACAGGCGCCGGTTGCGCAGGACAGGACTGCTGCGGCTGCGAGAGGAAACTATGAAGCAACGGTCCGTGGGATAGATGCTTGAAATATGGCATTGGATGGAGAACCGGCAGGTTTGCATCTGGATTGACAATTGTTACATTAGGCAGTATGCAACCCATCCACCGATCCGGGATCAGTCGCAAAATTGCACAGCCCTTTGCGTCGTTGAGATTCCGTGCAGGTTGCCGAAGTTCTGAGAACACCAAAACATAGATGTGCTCATCGACAGCATCAGCAGTGTGGCTGCAGCGCTTGTGAGAATTAAACGGAGCTGTTTTTTTTAGATTGTGACTAATCTGGGCCTGCTTGCAGACAGACCTGCAGCAATACCGAGCATAAGGGCGCCCCTTGACATCGTGCGAGATCCAGTCCCGAATCCTGGTTGGAAACCGCTGCTGCTGAGTACGCCTCAGGTATCCTCGTACACGGGCCCGGTCGAGGTGTTGGACTACATTGCATCCCTGTCGAACCACACGCAGCCCATTGTGCCCATCGTCGTTGATGATAACATACAAAAAAGATGGCTGGGGTTGCTCCACTCAGACAGAATGCAGCGGTGGATCTGGCACGAAAAACTGAAGAAGACTCTTGTCTTGTACGGCTGTTGGCATCCCTTGTCACAAACTTGTGACGGCGCTTTCATTCGCTGTTGATGTACTTCCTCTTTGGCCGCTTTGAAGTGGGAAAAACAGTAGGGTCGTACCCGAAGGTGAGAGTCATGGAGAGAAATATTGCCGGCATCCTCAGAGGAGCGCCGCATTTCTTGCGGTGGTTGCGGCGGAAGTTGAACAGGTAACAGGCTGCTGCCGATCACGGTGCGACGGCGATGGATCAACCGGAGGGTGCAGTATGTAGAGCAATGGTGAACCTTCTGCAGAACTGGTGTCCGCTTGTCCTCTACTGTGGATTTGTCGTGAGACAAAACAACTGGTGTGGCGGGCACCCAGAATCCGCCATCGACGCCCAAAATGATTTGCCACTGGTGTTTGTGCTTTTGACAGAGCTCGGCAGGGCTGCAGCTGATCCAGTCGTGTATGTGACGACCATCGGTGTTGCGTCGTTGCATTGGCAGGCGATCAACAGCGGCCTGCCCGAATGGTGCTATCGTGAGGAGTTTGGCGAAGTTATGCTCAGTCCAATCGGGTCCACGAAGGATCGACACAGTTGGGCCGTGACACCGAGTGGCATGGAAGATTTGTTTGTCCAAATCTGCCGTGCGAGAATGAACAAACACCTGCTGGTTATTGGTTTGTCCTCCGACATTGAAACTGAGATCCGACAGCGCTTGCACTCGTGTGTTACTGACGACCGCCTGAGAATTCTGTACTGTCCTTGCCAGTCGGGTACCCCGACCATAGATGGAGATGCACTGCGAGGCTGAACAACATTTTCCGTCTGAGTCTTACAGCGAGCCGGACTTGGAGACATACAGGACTGTGTTGACAGATGTTTTGCGTACGTTTCTGCAGCAGCCGCGGAATTTCTCACCTGCCGTAATACAATTGATGGACAACAAGGTTCCTGTGCGGTCTGATGCGCAGGGCACGAGCATTCTGGACACAATCTGGGTCTCTACGGATGCATAGAATTGGTTTTAGGTTGTTTCACTGCTCTGTTGTTGTTGTTGCGCCAACGCTGATACTTTTTCTCACTACTGCGTTTTCGAAATGCGAGCCCTCGCAATCGTCTTCTCAAGAAGTACGCTTTTGACTACATGTTGTTACCCTAATGCGAAGCCTGGCAATACAAAGTAGGTAACTGCCGACAAATACCTATAATGCTGATTGTGAGCCCTCGCAATCAAAGGATAAAGATGTACAGTTTTCTCGTTTTTTACAGGTCTATTTCAACATGGCAGAGAGTTTGACGCCAACGAAAGCAGGCAGAGCATCACCAGACACCTCACAAGTACTATCCACGCAGGAAACAGTGCCAGAGCAGTTCTTGAGGTTCTACAAGAAGCCTCTGCAGGTGGAGGTCGACATCCGAAGCCTTTCGATCGACAAGAAGAAGAAGCATGGCCAGATCCGGAAGCATCAACAGAAGCGAGTGGACGAGGTTAACAGAAGTATTATGGCAAACCCTCCTGAGGAGCCCGTGACTGTGACTGCAGGGCAATCACCAGGTACATTACCTGGCAGCAGCGGCGATCCTTCATGTGTATGCTCTCAAAACCCTTTTTTTGTCTCCAGCCGACAATTGGATCGTCATTGCAAAGCAGCACTGCGTCAGTGCGCTGAAAGAGCTCCAAAACGAACGTCTTGAGGAGGGCCTCCACCCACCGCAGTGGATGCCAATCGTTAGCGTCAACCTGCTGAAGACAGAGACCAGTTGGGCTACCCGAGTATCAATCGCCGGTTGGGAGCAGGCCATCGATCTAGACATCTCCGCGGTGCCACCGTCGGAAGTAGCTGACAACTTCCTTATGCATTTGCGAGATTCGCCGGCTGGGCCTGACGAGACTGCCATAGAACACATTCACCGAACCATCCCGGAGGTAGCGAGCGGATGTGCCTGGATTCCACGACAGGTTTCCGATGATGAACTCCAAGTATGTTCCATTTTCAAATGTGAGGCCTCGCAATCCAAATCTGGCTACGTATACTCCTCCTGTGCAGACCTATTCAGTTAAGGCGATTGGGCCGTACTTCACGTGGGTGTACCATTCAGGATACGCAGCGGTGACGTTCTTGGATAATTTCGGGAAGATGGACACACGAGTGACAATGAACCAGCTGAAGTTTCTGCAGGGTCCGTATGAGCCATCGCTCCTACAACGGGTCGCCGCCGACATGTCAAGACCGAAGACGAACTTAAAGGAAATCTTGGACCGGGCCTCTGCTTACCAGAAGCAGCAGTGGATGATGTAGCATTGGGAAGCCGCTCCAGACAGCGTCATCCATCCTTCCCGAAGTATTTTTCCCTGACAAGCAAGTAGGCAAACACGCAAACACGAAGCACAGTGGGTAAACACAATCTTTCCACACGTTTACAGAGGCCAATCCAGCAGAAAAGGTACCGTTGCATGACTGCGATGTCCTTTGGTTTGGTGCTTGGCAATGGAAAGCTGAGGCTCCGTCGCCGAAATGGGAAACGATCAGCAAGGCGCGGTTCTGGATGGCGATGGGACACACTTATCCAAAGCATGGGGCATCAACGGGCCTTGGTCGCCTGCAGCAATGACTGGCATCGCCCTTGACGGAAGTCAAGTCCACACAGTCTGGATAAGTGGACCTGGTGAACATTGAGGTCCGTGGAAAGATGGTCAAAGTGCTGTGCGCCCCCTACAAAGATCCGCAAGATCCACTGAAATTTTCGGAGGCTCTGGACACCAACATGATCATTCTGAATGAGAATCTGGCGGACAGTGCTGGTCCTGAGAGTCCCGTTGTGATGGCCAAGTTGATTGACAACCCTGAAACTGTGCTTGTGATCTACGGCGAGGGGGAGCCTGTTTGAGACGCCCTGCAAACAGTTCTGAAGACGCCTGGAACTGCGGAGAACGATTACTGGTATGAAAAAGTGCAAGTGTGTTACTGGCTGCCCCGCGCAGGTAAGACGGGAAAAAGCAGAATTCAAGGAAAAGCAAGAGTTCTGCTGGCCGGAGTGAAGATCAGGAAAAAGGTATGTACAACGCTCTTGGTTTGCGAAGCCTCACAATGCCTTTACCATCTCGCTACTCCCCACTATAGATCCGACCATACATCGGTTGGGGTCTTCGCGAACGTGATGAACCAGGGTTCATGCCCCTTGTGCTTTTTACGTGGAGGGCAAGGCTGATGCGGACCAAAGACCGCACGGAGAACGTCATGATCTTGGATTGCGATGCGCACATGGCGCCGAAAGTGGCAGCGTTGGATGATCCTCCTCAAGTTTGTTCTCTGCAATTGACCAAACAGAAGCAATCGGATTGGGCACGGAGCTACCATCACGAGGTGACGCAGTGTGTGCAGGCGGGAACTGACGAGACAAGGTTGGCGCAGTGCGAGCTCTGGATCTAGTTCAGCATGCCAATGTGGGCTGAGGACGAGCACGTCACGATGCGTCAGGATGCGTCAGGAAGACGTCAGGGTGGCGTCAGGAAGGCGTCAGGATAATTTAGCGTCAGGATGGCGTCAGGATGACGTCAAACGACGCGGGGCCCGAATCAATTGACCAGACCAGGTTGGCGCAGTGCGAGCTCTGGATCCAGTCCGGCATGCCACTGTGGGTTGAGGACGAGAATGTGGGTTATGCGCGTCTCGAGGTGTCAGCAGCAGAGGAACCAAGTCAGCATGCCAATGAAGAAGTTACAGACAAAGATGTGGAGGATCTTGGGGACGATGACGATGACCCGCCGCTGACAGGATCTGATCAGTGATCTCCTCGGAAGTCAGCGCAGGTTTTGGCGTTCCAGGCTGGCGATGCAGATGATGACGAACCGGAGGCGAGCCTAGCGCCTGAGCGGAAAAGGCCGGAGACCAAGGCAGAAGCTGACCGGAAGCAGACAACCCTGACGCAGCCCCAGGGAGTGAGGAGGACGCTGAGCCTTCCGGATCCTGGAACAGCAGTGGGATCGACGTCGGGGAGTACGATGTTTGCAGCGGGATTGAACAAGAAGAAGAAGCCCTAAAGGGCGTTGCAGCCTTTTTTTTCGTTATATATCGTCTCGCATTGCGAGGCCTCGCCTTCCAGATTAGGCAATTCGCCTTTTCACCTCTGTTTTCGGAAGCGTCATCTGGAGATGACGATTATACTGACCCTAAGGCAGCAGTCAGTATTGCGAGGCCTTGCATTCCGAAAGCCTCACGTGTTGACGCACACGACGTATTGATACTCTGTATTCTGTTTTTGGTTGTTTCTGATTCATCTGAAGCTGTTTGTAATTGCAAGGAAATACATGGTTTCATGTCTCGTATTGCGAGGCCTAGCAATACGAAGAGGAAAATGGTACCCTTTTGCAGCATTTCGGAAGCCACCAGCGTGAGAAGTTGCATTTTTAAAATGGGAGAAAAAACGCATGGAAAGGACAACAAACAGAGACAGAAAAGAGACAGAGAAGTGGGTGAAATTGCAAAAATTGTGAGACTTTTGTTGGAGGACAATCTGGCATTCTTGTGGGTGATTGGGCCAAAGAATTGAGCAGCCAAATTTTGTTGTGGTAAAAAGGAGGTAAATCGAGCAAAGTACGTATACCAAAGTTGCAGACACCCCGGTACAAAAGTGTACCTGCTTCGGCCACCTAAGTTCGTGTTGCCTTTTTGAGGTTGGCTTTTGCCACCGACAGCGAGTCGGTAGACTCCACTCGGCCCTCCCAGCAAGCACCAGCGTACACAGCACCCGGGCAGAAGGTTAAACTTCTTGCACTCCTCCGCACGCTTGTATGCGGCCTCCTTCCGCCGTTGCCTCTCCTTGTCCTACGAAGGTAAGATGTGCAACCGGTGTGCAAGTTCTTGGAACCGCGCGAAAGTGACCACTTGCACAAATTGCACAAGGGTTGCACACTAGTTGCGCAAGCGACATAACATGGAATGCGAGCAAGCACGACGGTGTCACACCTCAGGAGCGGATGTGGCTTTTTTTTGGTGCCACCGGCTCAATTGAGTTTGAAGCACCATGGTCACTTGCTTCGTTTGGGCTCTCCACTTCTTTTGGATCTTGATTCGGGCTCTCATTCTCTTGCCGTGGTTGCGGGTGTGGCGGTACTTTTGCCTTTGCGTTGTTCTTTTCTTTTGCGCCTTTGGTTTGGGGCTCTGTCCTCCAACTTCATTGGGGCCACGGTTGCCAAATCAAATGGAAACTCTGGTTGGGAAGACAGGTGAGGCACGAGCTTCTCCAACCGGACCCGTTGTTGCATTTTTGGTGCTTGATCCGGGCTTCCCACGCCCCCATCTAACTCCTGTAGGGCGGCCTTCATATTTTCCTTCCACTTCTTTCGAAGTTCCTCCACCTTTCTTGGATCCACGGTGACCTGCCATTCCTCAATTGGGATTGGCGGCCACATTCCACTCACAATCACACCAGGGCCACGCTTGTCGCAAACGAAAATTGCGGTCGGCACGTTGATCGCCGTGAGCTGTGAAGGGCGGTGGCACAAGTGCAAGGTGCGCAAGTGTGTGGTTGCACAACAATGTTGCGTTGACAAACACTCGGCAAAATTGTTGCCTCCGCTTCGGATAATGACACGGGTGACGCGCCGTATGCCCCATCGTTGTGAACATCATATACTTCGTCAGAAACTCGTACCACATCGTTGAAAAACAATTGTGGGCCTTGCCCATGTCTCTGGCTGCCCGCATGGCCTTTTTGATTGCTGTCGCTGACCCATTGGGCCGCAATGGCCTCTGCCAACCCTGCCTTTTGCCACACCATGAGGAGGGCATACAAGGCCGCCTTGCCAAGCACAATGCAAGCTTGCGCATTGCCATGGAGGCCAATCGTCACCATTTTTTAATCACTCCATCGTGTGGCCGTGAGAGCGGCGCCTTGCCACAGATACATGATAATTCTTGAGGGGTCGACCTGGCGGCACTTCTTGAGCCAATGATACAACGAGCGCCTATACAAATATTTTTAGGTGTCACATCCCGGAGCCACCGCCATTCCAAACTCTTATCCGCGAGCGGGGCGTCCATGTGACAACTCTGGCACACCAACAACTCGCTTTTACACCGGAAGTGCGGTTGCAATCGAGGCTGGGCGGTTGGTTGCTCGGTTGCTCATCTCATTGCGGCTTCTTCGCTGGTGCTACCCCACTACTGGTTGACGGTTGACTCTTGCTTCTACTTGCTTGCACAGCTCTACTGGACACTCCAGCGCTTCCGCTGCCGCTTGCTTGTAGGAGTTTTAGGAGTTGTTGGAGTTGTTGGAGTTGTTGGTCCATGCTTGCCCACGTGCGACCGCTACGAAAAGAAGGATGGGAAACGAGTGTGCAACTTGTGGTTGCACAATGCAACAACCCACTTGCGCAAGTTGCACATTACTTGCACAAGACTTGCATACGCTCGGTGTACGGCACACATGCACATGTCCAAACACACTTTGATCCATTCGTCGACTAGACGACATGCAACATGAACACACACACCTAATCAGCATTTGCACGTTACCATCGAGGCATTTCCTTGGCGGGGGAGAGACGTTCTAGCGCTTGCGTCACGAAGCGCGTGTCACCTTTTGTTAGAGTGCCTTTCCCTCCTCCGGTTGCCAAAGATCACAAAAAATGTTCCTTGAAGAGGTAGTTTAGCGACTTGACAATGTCGCTGCTGAACATACCGCAACCCCAGAAATGCAATTCTTCCAGACTCCCGGGAGCATCATATTGCAGCCATAACAAATTAGGTGATTGAATGGTGGGAAATATTGTCCTTTTGACTTCTTTCCGGTGGATTTACAATTGAGGGCGTTCGAAGTGAACTCCCAACTTTGCAGTGCCGTAATTAAAGAAGCAATTTGTACTACCACATCAATGACATGGTTTGGAAGCTTCATAACCTTGCCAATATGACGCCAATTTGCCAACAAGAGCCATGTTAATTCCCCATCCGGGGAGTCATGGCCCTTGAGACTAGTTTTGGTCTTGGAACAATTGAGGTGATCTTGAACACAATCCCTCGTGGCCGGTGGAAGGTCCTTACACTTCTTCCTAACAAATTTGGTGACGTAGTCACCAGCCCGAATAACAAGGTGCAATATGGACAAAAGCACAAATTTGAACCGTTCCTCTGTATGCAACAAGGGTTCACTCACACATCCTTTGGCTTTGGTACAATCCAGCCGCTTCTTATAACGTTTATATAATTTTTTGTCACTCTTGGGTGAACGCCCCCACTTTTGGACCACCCACTTTCCCTCGAGGTTGCACCACACCGCAAAGGTATAAATACTCCCAACACGAAAGGTAGGTAGGTGGGTCATCTCGGGACGGGGGCTGCCCCACAGGGGGGTCTTACCAAGGGGCTTTTGCCCACCCACCCACGGCCCTACTTCACGTGCCCCCACAAATCGGCTCCCCCACATGGGGGAAGGGCGCGGTCAACGCGTGCAGTACCCTACTGCGGGTTCTGCCCAGAGAGGTAACCCATGTTCGACCGAAGTCTCAGATTCCTCTCCTTCGGGCGGATGACACGTGGGGGAGGGTCCATTCGCACATCCTCATCAACCTCTGGATTCTGGGGCCCAGGGGCCCAGAGCCAGGTCAGAGGCCCTATCCTGCAGGTACCCCCACCTGGGTTGGTTTTCAATAGGCCTGAGAAGACCTGAAGAAGCACGCATGCCGTGAGGCGTACTCACAGCCTCCTGACTCGGTCCAGCTTGCGCTCTCCCAGGGCGCCAGAGGTTCGAAGTAGTTCGTTGTTGTTGGTTGGTTGGTTGTATAATGGTACAGTTGCGGCGTTGTGTTGTGTCCGTGGGTATGGTCGTCGGCGGGCGTGGCGCACCATGTTGTCGCCAAAGCGTGGAATGCCGTTCCCGTTTCGATTCAGGCATGCCCGCCTGGTTTGGTGTTGGTCGGCTTGCGTGTGGTCTTTTTATTGTCGGTTCGTTTTCTCTGAAGTAGTTTGCTTGCTACATGGTCTTGTTAGATGCCTCACGGTTGGCTTGTTTGTCGCGGGCTCTATCGCGCTGCAGCAAGCGCCGGCGCAGCCGGATGTTCTCCTTGTTGTCCTCTCCTTTTAATTCTGAGTTTTTTCGCGGCCGGCCTGTCCGATGTGGCGGTTATTGTGTGACGAGCGGGGCGTGCCTGGCGCGTTGTGTTGGTTTGCCGCCGTCGTAGCTGCCAGTGGTCGGCTTGTCCGGGGTAGTGCGGTGGCCCTTGCGGGCCTGGCTGGCCGCATTTGGTCGCTGTAGGCCGTCCCCTGCGCTGCTGGTTTCCCGTCGGGTGGCTCGTCTGTTTTTGGCGTGTCCGCGTGTGAGGCTGTTGCGTCGTTGCCAGCACTACGCTTCGCCCGTTTCGTTGGTTGGCCGTCGTCTTGGCCACCTGATGGTTGGCTCTTCCGGCTGTTGGATGTGTTGGGCCGTGGTGGCCGTTTGGGGTCGGTTCCGGTTTATCTGGTTTCGTCCGGTCGGCAGGAGTGTGACACGCCGACCGCGTAGGTTGTTACATGCTGCCTAGCTTGTGGTCTTCACCTCTCCGTGACCCCTGCTGAGAAAGGTTTTGAAAATTGGTAAGACATGCCCTCCCCCGCCCTGGAGCCAGCGTCACATGTACAACCAGTCCTCTTAGACATCGTGGTGCCCTCCGACTTTCGTGTGCCGATCGTATGTACACCCCTGTCGGTGGTAAAGCCCCTTCAGTTTGCCATCCTCTTCGGTGCATCCCCGTGTTCGCCATGGGAGCCCCGGGGTGGTGTGCCTGCGTGGTGGTGCGGTGCTCGTGCTCGCGTCTGCTGGCCAGTCGCCTTGGCTCGGTTCGCGGGGTGCCTGGCCCGCTGTGTTCCTTGCCGTGCTGTGCTCTGCGGCTCCGGTGGTGTGTGTGTTGGTGTCTCAGGGCGGTTGCCGGAGGTCAGGGTGGTTCGGCTTTGTGGCACGCCGGCCTTTAGTGTGGCGCGGCGGTTCTCTGGCCCCCCTGGCATCGTCGCCGCCACAAGCGTTCTGTGATCCGGTGCCCTGGTGTTTCACTTTCTCGGAGGCCACGCGCATTGATGCTGGTGTCACATTCGTCCCTCAACCCTCTGCCCTTGGATATAACATGCTCGTAGGTTGTGTGCCCTGACGTCGAGATCCGATGTGCGCTGCCAAGGGTGCCCCGTGATCTGGTGCCCTGGTGTACGATTTCCTCGGAGGTCATACGTCTCGGCGTTACATTCGTCCCTGGGCCCCCGCCCTGGGAGGTAAATTTCTCTAGGCTGATGTGCTCCGGTGTCGGGGAGCCCCGTATGGCGCGGCGGGCTGGGCTTGGCGTAACACTCCCGTGTCTGCCAGCGGGATCCGGCGGGCTCGTGGGTTCCGTGTGTTGGGACCCTGGCCCACCTCTTGTCTGACTTGTCAAAAAGGGAGGGAAAGGGAAAGCGTCAGGCGGAAGGATAGGTCAGTGTCACCCAGCCCCCACTCGCTCCTTGACGCTGATAGCTTTCGGGGCTGCGGGGAACGTGCCCCTCGCAACATTCTCGCACGTTACGTGCGCTGAAGTCGCCGCAGTGGTGCCGCTGTGGGCGCCCTGTGACCTGGTGCCTGGGTGTAGAACTTTCTCGGAGGTCCTGCGTGTCGGCTCAGGTGGTGCATGCATCCCTTGATCTCCTGCCCTTGGAAGTACCATTCTCGAGGATTATGTGCTCTGACGTTAGGGGATCCCACATGGCGCGGCGGGCTGGGCTCCGCGTAATATTCCCGTGTTCGCCGGCGGGCCCGTGGGTCTCATGTGTTGGGCTCCGCCCCTTGGCCCACCTCGCGTCCGGCTTGTGGGAAAGGGAGGTCAGGCAGACAGATAGTTCTGTGTCAAGGTCTCTCTCCCCTTCCTTGACGCTGATGGATTGCGAGGGCGTGGGGAGCGTGGCCGCTGACCGGGATAGGTGGAAGGAAAGGGTTCCATGAAGCCATCGGGTTAGTGTCCGTGCTCTATAGCACGGGTTGTAGGGCTGCCAAGGCTGGCCCGTCTTCGCGGGTGTCTACTGTAGAAGTTGGGTAGCCCAGTGCCACTCTTGCCGGTGCGCCCGACGGACAGGCGTCAGCGGGGTGGGCTGCGCGGTTGTGCGTCGTCGGGTTTTGCAGGGGGGCCCTCCCGGGCAAGGTTTGCCTGGCCCGGGGACGATGTGGCTTATGGCTGGTCCCTCAGCCGCTGGTTGACGACCATCCTCGTGGCCTCTCGTGTGGTGAGGCGGTCCCAGGGGTGCCCCGTTGTCTCCCCATCACCAGCTGGCCGCCGTGGGGCCCGTGCCACTTTTGCGCGGGGGTGTGTCGTCTCATATCGGCCGCAGTGCCCCCCCGGTTCTTGGACAGTCCTCCGGCCGGTCGCCGCGACTTGGAAGGTGCGGATGGCCGCCGGTGTGGTGCCCTTCCACTGCCGGTGACCGGTTGCAGCGGGCAGGGCATGGCTGTGCTGTGTTGGACGGGGCGCGACAGTCCCAATGGTGCCGCCTCGCGTGCTCGTGGGTGCCTGTTCCCGGTTTTGGCTCGCGGTGGGTCAGGGCCCTCGAGGGTTCCCCAGACGTTGCACGAGGGCGCTGCGGAGAACACTGGAGATGCCGTGTACAAGGGCTGCGTGCGCTGCTTGAACTTCCGTCTCAGTGCAGATGTTGGGCAGCAGTTGTCCGCCCAGCGCCAGCGCCCAGATTTGGTGGATCCCAAAGACGGGGCACAGATTTCTCGTAGCGGGGGTCTCCATCCTTTTCTCGTGTTGGGGGATGGCCTCCAGTTGCTGTCCGCCGTCCAGGTGGAACCTCCTCCTCGCCCTCGAGTCCTTGGTGTGCGGCCGACGACGCTGAGCCCACCGCCAGAGGCAGTAGAGGGCATGCCCCGGGTACCAGCTGCCGGCTTCACCCTACAGGACGGCCGTCAGGGGGTCTGGGGGCTGGTTTTGGGGCAGGGAGGTGGGGCCGTCAGGCAGGGCTGCGCACGCCGGGATCATGGAGTCAAAGGCCTCCAGGTTCGAATGGCACTCCTGCGGGCGCGGGTTGATCCCCACCTGGTAGTTGTGGCCATTTTCCAACACGATCACCGAGATGGTGCTGGGGTCATCTTTGCGTCGAGGGGGTCCTGCGCGTGCTGTCTCCACCGCTGGTGGGTATCGCTCCACCATGTCCCTGAGGTTGCGCCCCCTGTCGGAGGCTGTCCTGCTTTCCCAGTCCGCCAGGCCATTGTATGGTGGGATGTTGAGGGCGTTAGCCTGGTTGTAGGGCGGCCCGTTCCCGGCCCCCGGTGCTTTGCGCGGGCCTCGGCTCCGTCGACGGCGCAATGAGCGTGTTCGCCCAGCCCAGGTGCGGGACTCAAAGGCCTCCCTGGTCCGGCTGGTTGAAGTTGAAGCGCCAGATCCACGCATCCATGAGGTCGTCCGTAATCTGCATCCCGGGGGTGACGATTGCCTGCAGCTGCCGCACGGAGGTGTCAGTGGATGCAGTGTGCGGCAGGGGGACCGTGGCGAGCCTGTTTGGGCTGACGTCCTGGAGGTGTCTCTGGAGGGCTGCCACCAGCCCGCACGGGGGTGTGTTGGCGTGGATGTCGTAGATTTCTCATCAGTTCCTCTCCGTCAAAGAGGTCGGTGTTCCTTCGTTGTGGTGGTCTGGGAAGTGGGGGGGGCATGGGCCCCCGGTCCTGGTCAGGTGTGGTGCCAGTCGGGAAGGGGTGCCATGGGGCAGTGTCAGGGTGTCCCTAAGGTTTGCTCTCCGTGGAGGGCTCCTGTTGCGGGGACATCAGATGGGACGCGATGGTGGGCGGGGGGCCACCGGACTCTCCAGCGTCGGAGGCCTTTGTCATTTCTTCGTCCGCTCCCGGGTGGCCTGCGTCGTGTCCCCGCTGTTGTGGTGCGTCCTGGGCGTCCTGGTGGTTTGGCTGCGTCACAGCCAGGGTTGGGAGCCCCGTTGCGCATCCGCCCGGTTGGTCGGGTGGCTGGTGCCCCTGTCCGGGGCTGGTGCTGTCACGGCCGGTGTGCAGGGGGGGGCTTTCAGAAGTTCGCCCCCCCACCCCCTGTTCAGGTTGCTGGTCTGCTGCGGGTCCCCTTGGCCGCGCTTCCGCAGCGTTCTGTCCCTCCGCCAGGCGACGGGCCGGTGACTCCGGGCGGGAGGCCGCAGACGAGCTGGATGCACTGTCTGTTGCCTGGTGGGGGCCCTTGTAGAGCGCTGCCCGTCGCGCTCGCTCGGCCGGCGTGGTAATGGTGGGGATGTGCGTCCGCTCGGTGCGAGGCCTCTTGGAGCGGCGCCGGGGATCGGCGGCAGATGATGTCTGTCGGGCCGGCGGGCTGTTCGGGCCTCCACGGTCTCTGTCCACACCCTCGTGGAAGACGACTCGCCGTGCTGCGGGGGGTGGCGTGCGGCTGCGGCGCTGGGATCGGTCAGGGTTCCTCGCTTTCTGGTGCCGGTCTGGTGTCCCGCCCTTCATCCCCGGGGCATGAGGGCTGCCTCAGTCCGATTGGGGTGCGAACGGTCGGAGGGGGCTTCCGTGTGTACCGGAAAGGGAACCCACACCGGGTGGCTGCTGCTGTTGGCGTCTCGGGGAGTCTTTGCGTGCGGTTTGCCTTGGGGGCTCCGGAACCTCTTGGGACTGTGGTTGCCGGTGTCCCGGGGCGTCTTCCTTGGAGCCCAAGGACCAAGATCGCCCAGATGTTGTGCTCTTCATGGTTGCACGGACTCGGAGCGCGTTGGTGCCACAACCAGTGTAGCCCGTTCATTTCATCCAGGCTATATGTCCCCATTTGCGGCATGAGCCGGGTGGCCACGTAGTTGCACAGGCTGGGGTGGTCCATGGTGGTGAGGATGCGTGCAGTGCTGCCTGATGGCTGAAGGCGACGTCCGCCATGGTGGGGGTTCCGTCCTCGAGGTGGCGTGAATGCGAAGTAAGCAGCCATCGGATGCTGACTTCCAGGGCGAGCCGCCCCCCTGTGGTGATCCTGTTGATCCACAGGTCCAGGTCTTGGGCCACCGCCTGTTCTGCGTGGGTGTTGGGGCGGCTGGCTTCGCCTTCTGAGCGCACGTAGTCCAGATGCCCCCGCTCTCAGGCTGAGGTGGCCCACAGTGGTTGTTCGGCAGGCTCGCTAGCGGTGATTGTGACCGTCTCCACACGCGTTCTGCTCCCTTGGGCGCTATGCCGGGGCGGTTCGTCAGGGGTCTGGTCCGCTGCCCCCCTTGCGGTCGCGTGCCCGGCATCCGTGGCAGCGGTGTGTTCGGTTCTCGCCCCAAGGGCGGCGTAACCGCGCTGGAGGTGTGCCTGGCGGGACACCACGAGGGGTTCCCGCGGAGGCCCCCGTGCAACCTCTGTATTGTCGCCTTGTGGCTCCGGTCGGCTGCGCGGGGCACTCGGCGCTGGGTCCGTTTCGGGGGGCGCTCCTGCAGGAGTCCATGAAAGCGTCCAAAGAGTCTTCGTCGCGGGTGTGTCCGCCGGGCGACGGCCCCCGGTTGGTTGTGCCCTGGGGCGTGTCGGGGGTTGTTACCCTGGCGTCGGGCTCCGCCCAGGCTTGAGGTGGGCCCTGGGTCGGTGACTCCCCGGACGTTGCTTCCCCCGTTGTGCCCGTGTTGCTGCGATGTGCCGGGGCCGTGGATGGAGCGGTGCCTGTGGGACCCGCGGTCTGCGCCTCGTGGGCGGGAGGTGGGGGGGGGTCGGCGGCATGCCCGTTGCCCGGCGTCGGTCCCCCAGGTCCCGTACCGGGTGGGCCAGTGTCTGGTGCCTCGCTGCTTTCGCATGCCGCCATGTCCGGCGGGCGATTCTCTGGCGTGCTGGTGTGCTGGTTGCCCGGCTGGCTGGTCATCCTGCTAGGTACCTCCGCTCTCCCCGGGCGTTTGGGTCCGTCGTTCTCATCGGTGTTTCTTTCCGCTGCAGGCGTCCCTCTGCAAGCTCCGTGGCCCCAGCACCGTCGTCCACCTTGGGCTCCTCGCGTTGTGGCTTGGCAGGCGGTGCGGGTGGCGCGGCTGCGTCGTCTTTTTTTGGCGTCGCCGCACGGGTTGGGCCATCTGGCACGGGTGCTGGCCTGGGCTGGCTTCCCATCTGGCCTGCCAGTGCTAGCATGCTGCCACTCTCCTCCGTCGCGGCGTGCCGTGCTGCCGGTGTCCCGCCCTCGGGACGCGGGAACCCCGTGGGGAGCCCCTGGCCCGGCGTGTTCGTCCGCGGGGCGTCAGTCGGGACGGTGGCGTGCCGGGTCCAGGTCCGGTCTTGGGGCCGGGGGACTGCCAGATGGCGCTTCCGTGGGCCGTACTGTTGATCCGGCTGGTGGGTCTTGGCGTTGACGGGGTGCCTGTTCGGCCTGTGCCGGGGCTGGTGGAAGGTACCCTGGGACCGACATGCAGGGTGCCGCTCGGACCTGGAGACTGGGGCTCCAGGTGGGGATGTGGGCGTGGGGGTGCATGGTGCCGAGGGGTCGCTTGAGCCGGGCGCTGGTTGCGTCGGTCGGGGTAGGTGTCGGTGTGGGAGGGCCATCGGACGGTGTTTGTGTGGGGCTTGCCGTCTCCCAGACTGGTGGGTTGTGGTGCGGGTGGGGCTCGGGGTCAGCCTGCATCGTGGCCGCTGGCCGCTTGGCGCGTCTGGACGCGTTGGGTGGCGTTTGGGGTTGTGGATCCGGGTCGCCTGCGGGGCCCGGGCCTGGGTCCATTTGTGGGCACATGGTGCCGAGGGGTTGCTCGGGCCGGGCGCCTGTGGTTGCCGTATTTGTGTGGTTGGGCATGTTTCCCCTCCTGGCAGGTGATGCCTCGTGTTCCTGGGTTGCTGTGGCCGCATGGTGCTGCGGCGGGTGTCGTTGTGCCGCCTGTTTGGCTGCACATTCTTGCCGGGGGCTTTGTGGTGTGCCGGCCCCCGATGGTGCCGGAGCGCCCGTGGTCCTTGTGGCTTCAGTGGTCTGCGGTCACTGTGGTGAGTTGGTGGTGGCGTGTGGGGTGGAGGTGGATGGGCTGGAGGACGTGGAGGTCGTTGGGGTTCCTGGCGCGCTGTTCCCCGATGGTGCCGGAGAGCTTACACTTGTAGCCCTGGTTGCGCCGGGCTGGGTGGTGATAGTCGCGACTCTCCGGATGGAGGAGGAGGAGCTGTGGTGTCGGGCAGCCCCGGCCGTCATCCGGTTCACTGCTGCATTGCCGTACGTGCCCAGCTGGGGCGGTGGGACGAGTGGTTGGCGGACGCGGCCCGCCACTGGCACGGGTTTGCGGGGGAGGGGTATCCCCTTCCACGTTAGATAGGCCGCCATCAGCCTCTTGGTTGCCCCCTAGGTCCCCCGCTGCGGCGGTAAAACTCCCCCCACTCGTTGCCATGGGAGCTGCGAGCGATCCCCATGGCCCACTTCGCGTCCCCCAGCAGCCAGCGGAAGGTGAACGGGAGGTGGGTGGCAAGGGTGAGGACAGTGGTGCGCCAGTTTTCACAGTTCATGGAGCCAATGGGACCCCAACTGTCTGGCGGCTCCCAACACGAAAGTGAGCTGAAATTCCTACCACTTTCGGGAGCCATTGGGAGTCATCACCTAACATGACTTGGGAAGGACAAGATTTTTCACGAATGAAGATCCAATCGAGCTTTGCCTCCAACGTCTCTGAAAAAAGTTCATGTAGATCATCGATGTCCTGCTCACTTGTGAGGGCGACATCAGTGGTCCAATTATAAGGTAGGGTGCGCGCCTTTTGACCATGTTTGGCCAACCCAATGGCCAATGCACCCAAGGGCGAGATCCACAAGGGAATCCATCACTCGTAATGATCGAAACATATGGACGTTCCCCGTCCAAAAGAGGGAACGTCATTGTATCAAGTATATCATCCTTAGTTGATATATACTTAAAAAACTCATCAACATCCCAACAAACACCTACCTTCCCATTAAAATCGCCCGGGACTAGGCATTGCTTGCTCCCAAGCTCCCAGCAAACAATCCTGAAAGCCTCGGACGACAGAAAGGGGTGCTCCCAAATTGAGGGGAGGTGCTTCTTCCCATCGTTGCGAAGCTTGGATACCCAACAGATAAGGTTCTTGTACCTAGAAAGCAAAAGGTATATATTGGCGGTTGCACAAGTGCAATCGTGTGCAAACGGTGCAATACACTACTTGCACACATGTTTGCACAAAGCGTAACATCGCCATTATCACACTATTGTTATCAATCTAGTGTTATAGGGAGTCCATTTGTGCAAGTTGGAGAATGTAGGTGTGCCGAATAGAGTGAATGACCAGATTGGACGATGGATGACAATGATATGGCTTCAAAATTGTGCAAGTGGCCACTTGCACACCACGAAGGGCGGTCGCAAAACTCATCAATAACGCGAAAAAGAGACATGGCAATAAAGATTACCTTTTCTTTGGCATTTCAAGCTCCAAAACGAGGCAGACAGCCTCGGTAGGTGTATAAACCTGCCGAATGGCGTCCTTTGCACGTTTTTTGTATCCTTTTTGCTTACTGGTGAGTTCATTGAGGCGATCCAATAGGGCGGTACCCGGTGCCGTGGAGGTAAATACTCCCATAAGGTCATCCATCAAGTCCCTGCTGCTGAAACTACCGTAAGTAGTTCTAATCAACTTCGGGATAGCATTTCCTTGCAAAACCATTGCAAATCTGGCAAATGGCTAGTAAATGTTTCGTGAAATTTAAGATGCGGCAGCAACCGCGGCAGTCGCGATTAGGGCGCCAGCACGGTTGCGCATGGATTGCACTCTGCAACTGCATTGTAAGTGGCAATAATCTAGTGCAACTGCGTGCAAACGTCAATTTTCCTGTGCAACTCTACGACGGCAAACCAGGTACTTAGGGTTGCAGCCCGTGGGCACGTGGTGATGCCGGCGGTTCTGTCCTTCTCCATCGCTGCAGGTGATGAAGGGGTCGGAGTCATGGGTGTGCTTCTCGGCAGACCACCGTGGTCTTTCTGAGGTCTTCCCCTTGCCCTCGGGGCAGGGACGGGTGGCAGAACCACTGCCCTCGCTGCTTCGAGAGTCCCCCGCGTCCAGGTCGTTCTTCATCCTGGAGGTGGGGTTCCGTCGAAGAACCTCCGGTGAGTGTCGACTCGGGACCCTCCCGAAGGCGTCTCGTGGCAGATCTCCCTCTCGGCCCCCTCCATGGCCGCGGCGGCTGCCTCCGCGGCACGCCCCTTGGCCTCCTCGTGGGCACAACCGGCCTCCCGCTCCCGCTGCTGCTGCAGCCGAGCCTTTTCTGCCTCGAGGGCCCTGAGCTCCACCTCAGTCATGGCCTCCTCCTCGGCGACCTTCCATCACGCGGTCTCGATGGCCTCCTGCTTGGCGACATCTGCTTGGGCCTTCATCCCCGCCTCCTTTCCTGCCCTCTCTTGGGCTAGGGCTTACTCCTACGCCTTCAACTCCGCCTCATTCGTCGCCACGGCCTTCTCGGCGGCGCGGGCTTCGCGGGCAGCAGCCGCTTCCTGCGCGGCGGCCTCTGCCTCACGCCTCTCACGGGCAGCCGCCGCTTCCCACGCAGCTGCGGGCGTGAGAGCGGCCGAATTGCCGCCACAGCCGAGGTGTGGATCACCATGCCGTTGTCCCAGTGGGGGGCTCCCTGCTGGGCAATCACGACAGCTCCGTCCACCGCAGCGTTCTGCTACTCGGCGCGCTCTCGGGCAACACGGAGGTGGCAGGGCACACCACAGACACGCTCATACGTGCGGGCCACTTTGCCTCGCTGAGGGGCAGCGAAGGGTGGGGCCACACAGCTGCAGCTGCTGGCGGAGGGTCCTGGGCGGGACGGCGCTCCCCGGTGGTCGGACTCCACGTCGCTGCTTAGACCTGAGCGCTTAAGGTGCAGCGGACGGGTGGCTTTGGCCTTGAATCCTCAAGCGACATCCGTGAATTTGTCCAGGGCAGCGGCTCTCGGGTCCGGGCCGTCCTTGCCCAGGCTGGGGGCGCTGGGCTCTTCAGCCGGCCGGTCTCCTTGGTGGAGGTCGGGGCTGAAGTCGGCGACGTATCCGCTGTCACGCCAGACAGGCCACCGCTTCCGCTGCCACGCGTGCTCGTAGCCCAGAGCTCGGAGCTGCTCTTCCATCTCTCGATGATGGTTCACCTCCTCGACGATGTCCACGTACTGGCGGGCGCCTTCTCTCTGTGGCCGAGAGTGGCGGTACTCCCGGTCCAACTCCAGCCCCCCCCTGAGGCTGTGGATGATGGCCAGGTTGGGGTTCTTGGTGCTGGCCATGGGGCTTGGTTGTGGCTGTTGGTGCGGAAGATGCAAGGTGTCGTTGATGTGTGGTTTTCTCGGGGGGTTGAGTACCACAGCAGCGGTAGAATGCCTTTGATGCGTTCCCGTGGGGGGGCCTGGCCACCGGATGCTGCGGCGGACACGCAAGCAAGCAGGCTGGCAAAGCACTGCGCTCACAGGGGCATCCTCATACAACAAAGCCTTCTAGCATCCTTGCCACTCTGAAACAAAGAAAAAATATGTACAAAAGCATATCTTGGACTGGAGTAAGTGCGCCTCAGGGCAATAGACACTCAGTTCCCAACCATATCCCATCCCTGGATCCCAGCTCCTCAGTGGCATGCAGGTACGGGGGTTCGAACACAACCCACGGACCTGCTCAAACTGGAACCTAGACCCCTGCCAAGGGGAACCCAATAAACTCCAAAGCCAACCTACAGTGGCTCCCAAGGCTCCACTGATGGCAGGTCCAAACTCCCTTCTGAGCCGGAGATATGGCCCCGCAACTATCCCCTAAGAGTCCGGGGCTGAAAATGAGCTGTTTGAGCCCATCCTGACTACGGCTCAAAAAAGTCCAAAATTGACCACTCAGCCGGGCTATACGGGTGAAAGGGCGAGGCAGCCAACCATGTACCATTCGGGTACGACCCCTTGGAGGCCCTATGCAATTTGATTCCCCCAGATTCCCTGGCATCTTGGCGCCACAGGGTCGCCACAAGGGGTCAGGATGCAAAAATTGGCAAAATCGGCCATCTCGGGCGGCCGACCAGGGTTGGCTTTGGTGGCGATCTCGTCAAGCCAAGCGTGGATCCACGGGCCTTGATATCCCCTCTGGTCCCGTGCATCGGGGTTTGCCTTGCTGTCACGTTGGCTGCTTGCTGTTCCCCGAGGGGATGGTCACGCAACGGGGCAGAAAAGAGCAAGAAAGGCAAAATCTGGCAACGTGGCACGCACCATTAGTTGCATAAGTCCAGTTAGGCAGGAGGAGGAAACACAATCCTCTAGGGCAATTGACCCTTGTTCATATGCTATAGTCAGTCATTCCCGGCTGTTTACATTACCCCATGGAGATATGGTATTCCCAACTTCGCCTGAAACGGCAAAAACAGTGAAATCTGGCCGATACGGCCCACACTCACGGTCCAAATCTCCGTGCTCATGGCGAGCGATAATCTAACCAACTTTGCTATAGACACATGGGACTAAGGTCCCATTCTATGCCCCATGTCAACCCTTGAGATTGCCTCTAACCATTTTTCTCCTTAGCGGGAAAAGGGTACACGAAAAATGGCAAGAGGTTGCATACCCCATATTGAGCCACCCATGGCTCTTCCATCCAATGGAGGGGACGCAAGGGAATACACCCTATTCGAGGCAGACTTATGTCCCCTTTCCAAATCGCCCTTCACCTTCGACAGCGGTAGCCCACAACCCGGGGGCAAACATTAAGGGGAAGATGTCGTTTCGTGCCATTATTGCGAAGAAGAGGGTTGATAGTCCCAAAGTGTTTATTCCAAAGGTTGTACCTCCGATTCCGAAGGGAGATGAACTTTGGGCTTTTGCATGGAAGCAACCCAAAGCTTAAGTCCTTCAATCACCACCGCTTCGGGTCCGAAGCACAAGAAAACCATTTTTAACACTTGGAGCACACGAGCAGCAGGAAATATGGCGAAAATGCCAAAATTGGAACATATATACCCACGGGTCACCAAAGCCCATACAATATGGCATGTACCCATATTGAAGGACCGATTGTAAGTGTTTACAAATATACTTACTATGGGTCAAGTCCTCCCGTACCTCCTGAGTCAACCATGCATGCATATTGGCACATGTGCAAAAGGCAGGGTAGGCGCGCGTGCCCACAAGATAATATTATATAAAATAGTAGATAGGCGGGAAAAAGTCAAACAAACCATACACAATGTTCTTCATGCTCTCTACCTCCAATATTGCCTAGTCACAAGGCTCATATTTCCCTTGGCTCGTAGAACGGGCCTTGGCGCCACGCCCATTTTGGCCAAATTTTAGAGGAAAAGTCGTCCTTCCAAACGACCATGTTTTGCTACGCATTGATTTGCATTGAACCATCTTGATTTGGCCCCCAAATCTAAAATACCCTAGGGCTATTGGTCTTGTGAGCATTATGTTAAGTTATTTACGATCATGGTCACAACTACACAAAGGTAGCGTTTGCGCACACCATTTTGACTTGGGTTTTTCGCACCCATGTGTGTCCCTAAAAAGCGCTTCCCCAAAGGAAGCCATAAGTCCATGTGAGGAGGACATGAAAGGAAGGCAAAGGCGGAAGATGTAGAGTTCCCTACGAACTCATGGGCAATGAGAACCATGAGTTCGGTCGCTTGCGCGTGGATTTTCTCCCAGACACGATGGCGAAAAATTCTGGTGAGCACACCAGATGAAAGTACATTGAAAACCCTACGGATCTATCCCTTAACTTCCTTTCCAACCTCAAAGGTACAGGAGAAAAGGTCAAAACAAAACTCGCCACGGAAACACACCGCCAACACAGGCGCAGGGAACGACGGGCGAGATTTTCACGGCGGCGAGAAATGAGCTTAGAATAATCGATTTTAATTGATTCCCGCAAAATTCGATCATTAAATTGAAATGATAAACATTTCCGATGGATCTAATTGATTTCGAAGGTTAGGGACAGCGTCAGTGCCATACCGGTTCCCAACGGACTAGATAAAACATAACCCAACACACAGGACAAGGAATAGGCGTATGGGACATGGGCTGCCGCTCCACCACCGCCTCCTGAAGCTTGCAAAGTCATTAGTTCAGGTAGGAGCAACAGATGGATAGGCGCAAGGAGATTAGGGTCTCCTCTTACGCTGTGACAGAGTCTCAGCGCAGGTTCACCTAGGATTTTATGAGGTCCAATTATCCCCTAACTCATTGACACACAAGTTGAGGGTCTCAATGTGTGTCTCAACTTAAGCACAACCTCAGTTTGACAATTTGAGGAGCACCTTGACTATAAGAAACTGGGTTGATGCGCAGTAACGCTGCCATAGACTGTCAAAATCAATTCAAAACTCAAATTCCAATTTTTCGCCTGTCATCTTGGCCCAATCAGCATGGTTTGTTTTTCATTTCACGTTAATTCGGGACAGCAACCAACCGCCCGCACTGGTAGCGTCGCCGCGGGCACCTGGAGAAATGAAGATTGAGACTCCAATGGAGTCTTTTTACGCCTTTTGAAACATGTCAAAAAGAAAAGTATGTTTGCAATAATTTTTCCTTCGCAACTGGCATTTTCCGGACCGTCATTTTTGCTGCGTTCCACTCATCTCAGCGACGTGACAGTGACAATGACAGTGTGCTGGACGATTCCGAGCGTGAACAGAGTCAGAGTCTAGGCCGGGTCATGGCCGAAGGTGTGTGGGTGAACGGACATGCGCTCTGTTGTGAACGGCGGTAGTCACAAATATATTGGATGTAAGTAAGTCTCCATGCAAGTCAAGCGCATCACATTCATCAACAAGCGAGCCGCAAGTAAAGAAAGCAAGCGAGCCGCACGCAAGGGCCACCCCGCAAGGAAAGAGGGAAGCGAGCGCCGAGCGATAACGACAGCGACAGCAACAGCGATGACAGCGAAGCTGAAGCCGAAGCCGAAGCTCCAGTACAAGCTGAAAGTGTGTTGAAAGTGTGTTCACAGGTGACGCGCACGTTGTGCCTCTCAATTTGCGTCTCAATGCCGACAGTGATTATTACTGTGACAGACAGCGATCAGCGATCAGTGAGTGACGCGTTCCCGTGGGGGGCCGGCCACGGGACGCTGCGGTGACACGCACAGGTGAGCAGGCAGGCAAAGCACTACGCTCACAAGGGCATCAATACGCTCGTGTCATGTGACAAAGCGTTTCAGGATCCTTGCCACTCTGAAACAAGGGAACAAAAGTATGTACAGCAACACATCAGGATATGTACACATGGGGTTAAGACTGGACAGGGGTAAGGGCATCACAGGACAATAGACACTCAGTCCCAACTCATATCTCAATCCCAGGTCCGACCCTCTCAGTGGCTGGTGGGGGCGGGGGCTCAATCACAACCCATGCCCTGCTCAGTCCGGACCCTGAAACCCTGCCAAAAGGGAGGGTGTCTTGCCCAGCCACAGGCGAGTTCTTGGGAACCAAGGTCAGCTGACAGTGGCTACTTATGCTCCCTTAACAGCAGGTCTCAACTCCCCCCTGAGCCAGAGATATGGCCCCGCCATTATCCCCTAGGAGTTGGTAGCTGAAAATGGGCTGTTTCATCCCAAACTGAAATTAGCTAAAAAATCTCCAAAATTGACCTCTCGTCCGGACCCGCCAGAGGTAGGGACGAGGCAACTGACCCTATGCCCTTTGAGTACGAACTCCCTGGAGCCCCCACCCAACCTGGTTCCCTCTGAGGTCCCGGCATCAGGGCAACACGGATTCGTCGAGTGGGGACATGATGCCAAAATCACCATAATTGGCGTCATTCCCACGCGTGGCTCGCCGGTCAGGGCAAGGCCAATGGCTCACAGGTTAGGAGGCAGGACCTAGGACTTCTATCTGAGTGTACAACTTGAAATTAGGTCCGGGCTCCTTGTGGGCATGGAGATATGGGGCCGCCAATCGACCACACGGGGGGTTAAAATTGGGGTCCCAAAAGGGGGTCATTTTGGCTGCCTGAAATGAGCCAAAAATCTTGGTGCTCCCAATAGTATATCTCCACGCCGGCTTGGAGATCCAATCTGCCATTCCATACGCGATCCATCGGGAGTCTAACAGAGACTCCCATGCTCTTGCCTTTCAGAGATCTACATGCCACTCGACGTGGTGATAATCCCAATTGGGCCCGAAAATGCCAAAAAGGCAAAATTTCCCGCACTCACTTTGGGCTAGCACCTTAACGAAGGTTGCTCCGCTTCGCCGGAGTGGTGTGTGAACCATGGGGACCAATATACATAACACCCATGTCATATATGGTCCATTGGTCAATGCGTCCGGCGTGCACGGGTGGGCTGAACATAGTGCACGGCGGGCAGAAGATGTGGAAAATTGCTAAAAATGGCCAAAAATGCGCACACTCATGGTTGGGGCAAATGAGGCACATGCCCGACTTGGACCGGAGTGTGCCATAGGATTGGTATCAAGTCTTTTGGGCGTCGCCCAACTCCTCCGGTTTTGGGAATGGCAGGGTCGTCAAGTGAGCCCATGATTTGGGATAGTCCCAAATCGCCAACATGGCGGCCACGGTATGCCAAGCCCAAGAGGAGTTATTCGCCGGGTTCAAGACATGTTGGGCACCTAAGTATGTACCCTCATAACATACTTGGGTCATGATGTCAGTTGAGCGCAACGTTGAGATACACGGTCGCCACTTGACATCATGACGGGCCCAAAACAGCAAAATTGGCACAAAGACACACAAAAGTGCCTTGAGAGGTGCACACTTATATTATAATATCTTCGGCTTGGATCGTGCAGTCAACTACTCCTTCTAAACACGATGACTTGACACTAATGACCTTCGATTCCACATATGTGCTCCACTTGGGGCGCTTTGAAAGGTCACGAGCGCTGCTTCCCAAGTGGGCACATGAAAATATGGAAGATTGCAAAACACACACCTTGCTCCCAACGCATCGCTTTGGGATCGCCACACAAGCTTCCCTCCACGAAGGTTAGGCTCGCAATTGATCGTGGGGAGTATGGAGAAGAGGCTTGCGCAATATGAGGTCCATTGGCGGGTTTGGCTTGGAGCGATGGACCCGCCAAATGGGCACGCAACACAACACCTGGCACATACCACATATTGCCCAAAAAGGTAGCTCCCTCCACGATATGTCATGCCCCTCCAAGGGCATAACTTTGTGTCAATCGCTCATAGGAACTCAAAGAGAGTTCATATGCAACACCAACACTCGCGCGCTACACTCGAAAGTTATCTTAACGCACGCAATATCATGGCCAAAGAGTTATAACGCAAACTCTACCCTCTTGACCATGATCCATTACGCTAGCGCGCATGTGTGGAGACGCAAGGCATATAAGGCTTCCTAAATTACGTCGGGAGTATTGTAAATACATCCCAGGTTTTTTTATTGTCATTCCTCGCAAAAGGCACGAGGTATGACCCTCACAAGTGGCCTCACGAATCAACTTTGTTTTGCCCATATCTCTAAGACAAATGGAGGGCAAGACAAAAGGAAAGTTGATTCGTGCATGGGGAAGCACGTAGGTCCACTCGAAAGAGTTCAAATCAAGTGCGGGGATGTCGAAGTCGAAAATCCGATTTCGACATCCTGAAAAATTCGGATTAAGGTTGCGAGTGTAAGATGTGAAAATTGCGGATGCATCAATGCAATTCCTGAAGACTTTAGAGTCTTCGTCACGATTTGCGCTAAAATATCTGTATATAACAGTTAAACTGGCGGTTACGCTAAAGTCGCGAGCTAACCGCCAGCTGTCAAAACAGTGAATATCAGAACGGAAGCGTAAAAATAGACAGAAACAATATGAAAATAAAACCCTGTTGATTCCTGATATTCTGATATACAAATCTCCGCTGGCGGTGCATCGGTTGCCGATGCGGGGCTTTACGGCACGGAACACGCTCCCGCCGGGCTCGCACTGGGCGTCAGCGGGCGTCTTCCCTTCCGTACATGGGGTTAGTAGACCGGAGACCGGTCTTCCCTTCCGTACATGGGGTTAGTGGACCGGAGACCGGTTGTATGCCCTAGCCTAGCCATGGGGTTCTGGGTACCGCTTCACCCCCCTCCTTAGAGCAAACCCGGGGGGGGGCTCGATAACACCCGCGCATGGCAGCGGGTACCCAGGACCATTTCCCGAAGGGGGGGGGTGTCACATCATCATTCAGGCTGATTCGCAGGTTGGGCAGCCCAAATCCCACAGTAAGACAGGTACGGTGCTGTAACTGTTAGTAACTGCAAGTATAGTATCAAGTATCAAGTCCAGGGTCCTGGCGGCGATTGTTCGGCATCCAAAGGACCCGTTCACCCATACCAGGCGCACCGGGTGTCGGCTGCTACCGTCACCACCACATTGGCAGTGGCATACACGGCCAGCATAGGCGTCACAGGACGACCGAGGTGGTCCCACAGGTCGAAAGCAACCACAAAGATCCATCAGGCTACCCCAAGCTTCCCAAGGCCCGCCGGCTGGGGGAGAGTCCCCACGGGTCCTTCCTCAGGCGCACCATGTCCATATCCATACGACGCGAGTCCAGAGTGGTACAGCCGAACGAGCTCCTCCTTAAGGGATCGGGCATCAAGGCCGTCTTTTCCCTCGCCCTATTACCACGAAGGCCATACATGAGGGAGTCCTCATGCAGTGTGGGCGGAGGCGTCGACTCCTCAAACCACCAGTTTCCCAGGCAGACTGACCGAGGTCAGGAGCACCAGAGGCCGCCATCCGACTGCAAGTGCGTCTGCGAGTCGGTAGGCTCACACTGGGACTGACAGTGGCGGACCGCTGGGAGTGTAGTCAGGCAACTGGGCTTCCCGCCTGGCGCCATCAGGATCTCCACACACAGCGAATAGGGCACACGGTATCACAGGCAGTCAAACAGAAGAATCTGTACTTAGGTACTGGTCCAGGCTGGACCTTATGTGGAAGCATGTATACGGCGACTCAGGGCGCCTTCGTAGTCGATTCGCATCCCCTTGGTGAAAAACAGTCCATACTTCGGTGATGGGCTGACACTGTCAACATGCAGATGCACATATCCTGGAGGGGCAGAAAAACAAGCAATAAGTGGGGTAATACCCGTGTAAACACACTCTGGAAAGAGCGCCAAACCACGCCCCGGTTAGGATAAGGCAATGCAGGAGGGTGGACGAGAAAACGCCTGAGTTCAGGCCATATATAGTCTGCAGACACACGTCGACTGGTCTGGACCCCGCAAGTGCCATGACACCAGACCACACACTCAAAAATCGCAATGCCGATGACAGCGGCATCCGTTGCGCAACGTCGTATGGGCTTCAAGGCCCCAAGAGCTCAGAAATTTGAAGGTCAGTCGCCCTACCTGGTTTCCCAAGGATTCAGCAGGGAGGGGAGTGACGAATAGAAGAAGAGAGGGGCCATCCTCCTTTGGATTCAGCAGGTGGGGGTATATGGCCACTCTGATGGCAGGTCACCGGAAGATGGAAGAGAGCAAGCAAGTAAGGGACGATCCGTCGACCTCACAAGCGCTCATAACACATCAGGGGAGAGCTCAGGGCACTGATCAGGCGCCCCTGGCTGCAATCGCCCGGGTGAGTGCTGCCAAGTCCGAAACGTGGATCTTGGTCTTGTGCTTGCGGATGTACTCCATGAAGGGAGTATCCACCCGCGGCACGAACGAGGAGACGGGTTCCCAGGTGTCGTGGGACGGCCCACAGCCTGGCTAACGAACCTTGAACTCCAGACCTCCGGGTGCCGAGGCTTTCGGACGCTGAGCCAGGATCTTCTCGACGGTATAGTCGTCCTGCTCAGCATAGTCGTCGTCTGAATCGGCCTCATGTGCGGCATAGCTCAGGGACACATGTTGGCCACGGAGGTCGGGTTCCCGCACACGGAGTTGACTCTCGTGGCGCTCCCGGAACTGTCTGTGACCCACCTTGATGCGGTAGGTGTCCTCACCAACCCTGCGGACCACCTCGCGGGGTGTGAACCAGGTTTTGGTGCGGTGGGTGCCCATAGGGCGGGGTCTGATCACCCACACTGGGTCTCCCACCCTGAACTTCTGCGCTGTCGAGCTCGGGGCGGACTTCTGACGCTCAGCATGCTCCTTCTCGACCTGCCGGCGGATATCTCGCGCTGTTTGCTCTTGCCGCGCGAAGAATTCCTTGGCATCGATGGCCATGCCATCACCAGACAAGGGAAGTCCCCGATCGAGGGGGTCCCTGCCGAACAGAATCTGGTGAGGTGACAAACCACCCGGGGTGGGGGTGTCATGATGGGCCTTCAGAGCAGGCCACATCTCCTCAAACCAGTTCCGACGTGGATTGGTGATGTGAATCTTGCGCAGCTTCTCGAACAGCTGCCGTCCAGCCACTTCAGCACGGCCGTTAGACCGGCTGAGATAGGCGACGCTCTTGGCATGACGTATTCCCATAAGGGAACACATAGCCTTGAACCAGCCACCAGTAAACTGGGGCCCTCGGTCACTGCAAATTGTGCAGGGGATGTCAAAGACGGTCAGCCAATGACGAATCATCATGACTGCCACTTCCTTGGCAAGCAACCCCTTTTTGCGTGCCGGAATGGCTACCACGTAGCCACTGTGGCGATCCACACAGAGAACCACACAGTCAAAGTTCTCCTTGCCAATGTGGACTTCGGGCATGGAGAAGACGTCCATGGCCACGCTCTCCATGGGCTGGTCAGGAACCGGGGTCCATTGGGCTTCCCCCTTGACGTTCCGGTTATCAGGATTGCAGGCCTGACAGACCGAGCAACCCTTCCTGACCTTCTTGATGGCGGTGTGGAGAACGATTTGGTCGATCTCGAACCGACGCTGCATGTGAAGGGCTTGCTTCTTGACCCCGGGGTGCAGTATGTTGTGGTGCCCAGCTTCACATAGCTCGAGCACCCGGGACTCCGGTACTAGCAGCTTACCATTTCGGTAGAGCTTGCCATCTTCCTCAGTCAGCCCCTTTGGCCACTTCTGCCCATCATCAGGGTCGGTCACAGCCCTATACTCGGCCGCAAAGGCCTCAGACTTGGCGTAGTCGTCGGTCCAGTCGTCCTGGAGGCAAGACTCCGGGAAGAGGTGCTTGTCGGACTCAGCTCCCTCAGGGGCGAGTACTCTGACCGCTCTGCTCACCCTCTTTCCGAGGGGGGCATCTGCAGCCATGACGACGAAGCATTTAACACCCTCCTCCTCCATCAGGCGCTCCATCTCAATCAAATTCTTGGCCTCAGCGGTCTCAGCCTCATCGCCATGGGCAGAGATATCCGTCATGCCCTTGCTGGCAGGATAGGCCCACCTACTGAGACCGTCCGCCACGGTGTTATCCTTTCGGGGAATATACACAACCGTGAGGTTGAACTTGGCCAAGGTCTCATGCCATCTTGCCCATCGGGAGGCGGGACCTGAGGGGGTGTCCACGTGCTCCTTGTGCCACGACTGCAGACTCTGATGGTCAGTGCAGACGGTGACGGGATGGAGGGCTATGTACCCAGCCCATTTTCTGAGAGCCATGACGATGGCATACGCCTCCTTTTCACGGGGCGTCCACGTCCGTCTCTGGCCTTCCGCCAGGACTCGGCTCCAGAAGGCCACAGGCACGTGCCTCCCGTCGTCAAGCACTTGCTCCAAGACAGCGCCAACGGCGTAGTCGGAAGCATTTGTGCGCAGGACGAACCCTCGGTCGGGATCCACGAGGTGCAGACCCACTGCGGACAGCAGCGCCTGCTCCATCCCCTCAAAGGCACGGTCGGAATCAGCATCCCAGACCAGAGCCTACTTGGACCCCTTCTTGGTCTCCTCTCGGTTGCCCTTGAGCATGGTCGTCATGGGGGCTGCATACTCGGCATACATTTTGATATACCTCGAGTAGTAATTGCAGAACCCCAGATACGCCCGTAGCTCAGGGACCGTCTTGGGCTTTTCCCAGTGCTCAATCGCAGCCACCCTGCCAGGTATGGGCTTCCGCTGCCCGTTCCCGACTACGTGGCCAGTGAAGACCACCTCGCTTACCGCAATGGTGGCCTTGTCACTGCTGTCCGTGAGTTTGTGCCGAACCAGGAGGTCCAGCACTCGAGTGACGTCCCTCTCATGTGCCTCCAGGAGCTCCTCGTAGCTCATACTGGGGTCCCCGGACGCGATGATGACGTCGTCCACGAAGGGGTCCGCACAGTCACGCACCGGCTCAAGCAGGTTCTCCAGCATCCGCTGAAAAGCTGCATTGCCGTTGGTAACGCCCATGGGCATCACCTTCCACTGGAGAGGTCCAAGTGGGGTGCTCATGGCTGTGCAGGCACGGGACTCTTCGGCGAGAGGCATCTGATGATAACCATGTTTCAGGTCAATCACCGTGAAGATCCTCTGCCGGTGTTGTTTTTGCAGCATATCCTCAATGAGGGGCAGCGTATAGCTGTCGTGCTGCGTTTGGGCGTTTAGGCTGCGGTAGTCGACCACGAGCCGCCACTCACCGGCCACCTTCTTGGGGACGACGAAGTATGGAGAGGCCCATTCGGAGTGGCACGCCTCGAGCCAGCCTCTCTCGATGAAGTCCCGGAGGATCTTCTCCTTGGCCTCCTTCCTCTCGCCCCACAGGGCGAACTCCCGGTGTCGATACACACGGGGGTCCTGCTTCAGTCGTATCTTGGCCTCGCCATACGGTCCACGCACCGGTGGGGGAAACACAGGCTTACCGCTGAAGAAGGTCTCGCCATACTTCTGCTTCAGCCTGGCCCTCAATGCCTGAATCTTGGGGCAATCATCGGACTCCGCCTTGGTTTTTCCGGGCACCTGGACCACGGAGCTTACTTGAGGGGTAGCTACTCCGCTCGCTCTCGGCTCAGGTGGTCTTCCCAGGTAGCCCAAAGGGCCATCTCTGGTCTTGCCTCGGAATAGATCGCCGTAGGTGGGTGGGTTACCGCCAGGCGGCTCGTCCTGGCTGGACATGTGATCCAGCACCCTCTGTACGAAGGTATTCCCATCATATGAACCGGAGACGATTGAGTCCACTTCCCACCAGGCTTTGTCCTGGCCTTTGTCCTCACGCTGGTTTCCCCAGTCGTGAAAGGGCTGATCCATATACCCCTGAACCAGATCCAGCTCCTCTTCAGTGAGGGGGTCTTCCGATTCTGCGATGTCAACAGGGGGAACCGCAAAGCATTGCCTCCAAGGCTCCGCTACGATGCGGTTGACACACAAGAAGTCCGTGGCGTCGGCCTGATCAAGGCCCCCATCCACATAGTGGAATTCTGCTGCCCATCTCTGGGGTGGCATGGGCTGTCCCTTAGCGTCCTGATAGACACTCTCTCCAGCCGGTAGGACGACCTTGTTTAAGGTCATGTTGGTCATTGAGGCTACCCAATGTCGGGTACTTTCCTCCTCGGTGCATCCCATAGGAACAACCAGCACTGCCTTGGAGCGGTCCTTGCGAATCTTCGCTGTCGCTCTTGGAAGGTCCCAACGGGGGCAATGGATCCACATCAAGCCCTGATGCGGACCCCAGTGCCTCTTCCGCGCGGAGTCCTGGGCGCTCCAGTACTTCTCACATACCCGAAGATGGGCGGAGGTTCCTGAAGAGAACGCATCCAGGGCCAGATCCGAGGCTCCCAAGTCCGCGACCACTCGGCTCGCCACTTCCGGCCTTACGCCGTACTCCTGGTTTGCCGGCCCAGTTGGCTCAGTGTCCAGCGCGGCTACTTCGAGCTGATTGCGTTCGGGGTGGATCCATTGGCATTCCACATGGTGCTCAGGTGACGAAAGCCACGAGAGCTGGTCGTCCTGGTACAGGGTCATCGAGGCCTGGGCCGGGAGGACGCCGGAGTCCGTCTCCATCATGAAGTCGTACCCAGCGATCATGTCCCAGTCCATCTCGGCCTCGTAGAAGCGACCGTGCAGGAGTATTTCCTTGCCGAGGTCCGGGCGGCTCAGCTCACGATGGTTCACGAACTGCAGCCCGATGGCCGCTTCCTTCGTGCCTCCCACCATGTACTGGCCGTTCGCCACCTTCAGCCTGACAGGTTTCCGACTGTCGGTCAAACACTCTGGTGGAAGTAGGCCAGCCTTGACCAAGCTGACCTGAGCACCCGTGTCGACCAACACGTCGAAGACCTTTTCCACTTCCCCGCATAAGGCGCGGACCTTAAGGTGCAACTGCCGCTCACGCCCAACTCGGCGCACGGCGTGCAAGCTCAGGATCTCCGGCCGTTCCAGAAGCTCCACAAGCGACTGGTGCAGGTCGTGGACAATGGGCTCAGGCTGCCCATCTGCAGCATCCAGCTGCGGTCCGGGTGATCCTCCGATACTCTCGGATAGATCTTGAAGTACATCAAACACATTCTTGGTCGCGAAGGATGGACGGGTGGAAGGGTTCGTGCCTTCACTTGCCCTCACCCCGCCTCCGCGACTGGGTGCCGGACCGGGCCTTCCGCCCGCGGCAGTCCCCTTGTGCTTATCGACTCCCGACTGGGATGGTTCGGCGCTTCCCACGTCACCATCCTGCGACCGCCCTAGCTGGAGCCCTTGGCTGCAGGGGCTTCGCTAGGGGGCGTCGGTTGGGGAAGAAGGGGTATTCTCCTCCGCATCAACTTCGTTGACGCCCTTCTTCCTTCCCTTACGAGTAGGCTTCTTGTCCTTGTCCTTGTTCTGGTCGTTCTGGTTGTTCTCCTTGTTCTTGTTGTCCGACCTGGGGACCCAGTTCCTCTTGATCTCCTGGATCTCTTTGGCCAACTCGGTCCCCTGCAATACCAGCTTGAAGAGCTCGTCCCTGTCAACCTCCACCTTGGCGAAGATATGCGCACGCTTCTTCGACCCGTGCGCCTTCTTGTAAGCCTCCGTGTCGGCCTTGTGGGTGGGGCATGTTCGGTGGTCATGGTTGAACCCTTTCTTCCTCCCATAACAGACGAAACAGCCCTGAGGTTGAGCTCGTATGAACTCCCCAAAGGACAGCGGAGGGTCGCCAATGCGGCGAGGGTCCCTCTTCTCCTTCTTCTTCCAACCCGGCTGCAGGGGCTTCCAGCTTCCCCGGTTGTTCCCCGCGCTCAGGTTGTTGGCCACGAAGGCGCAAACGGCCACCTCGGCGGGCTCATCGTCGTCGTCATCGTCAACGAGAGTCTCATCGCCGTCGGCTCCCGCTGGGTCCATGGCAGCTTCCCCGCCAGGTCCCTCGCGAACGTAGTTGACGTCGCGGTCGCCAGGCCTCAACCGGCAGGTGTGGTGGAGGTTCCGGTACTCCTTGAGCACCTCCTCTTTAACCCACTCCAGGATCTCGTCGCAGCTCATCTGCGCCGGGATGGCCTGCAGACGGATGGTCTGGCCGCTCAACTCACACTCGTCAAGGCGCCACATCGCGGTCTTCTCGCGATCGCCCGAGACGGTGATGAGGAGAGCATTCCGCAGGGAGTGCCGTTTGACATCCCGGGCCACGTTCTTCCTCGTCCAAGCCACCACGTTCGTATGATACTCTTTGGGGAGCATCATCTTGACCGTGTGGTTGGACTTGGCCCGCTTGGCTTCCTCCTTGGTGACCCTCTTGATCCATGCTTCCGGCAGCATGGAGAGCAGGCGAGCCTGCTCGTCACCCTCGTTCCAGTCCTCCACGTTGCGGCGGAAGAGGGTGTAATGCCCTCGGAAGTCTCGCCAGTCCCGTAGGGGAATCTCCCGTCCATCATGCTGAAGCTTGATGGACTTCCAACGCTTGGCAGCCGCCCACTCCTTGGCTTCCTTGAGGGTCTTGATTTTCCCGTCCTTGGTCGCCACGAAGTATAGCTCTCCGAGCACTTCCGGCAGGCGGTACCTGAACCGTCTGAAGACATACTTCTCCGCATCAGCGGGATGCATGTCCTCAGTAACGGTTACCCCCCAATCGTCCAGCTTCTCCAAGAAGCGGTCGAGGTTGAGGGGGTTGCCGTCGTACATGGGGGGCTTGATGTGCTTCAAGTCTTCCCACACGGCGGCATCCGCGGCCTTAGAGACCATGAACGCCGGCCGCGAGGTCGACCGAGGTTCCCATCGGCCTCTCCCACGGACCCCCACGGCCGCCGCGTCCATCTCCTCCATGGAATCCCTGTGGCTACGCCGCGGTTCCTCCATGTACGCTGAACCCAGATGTTCACGCCATACTCCTTCCATGTATGCCTCCTCATCACGGCGCCGGCGGCTGCGTTCAGCGGCCTCCCGTCGTACACCACGCGGCGGGCTGATGTCGAACTCCTCCAGATCCAGATCCAGGTCCTCACCTCCGCCGACGTCCCACTCCACGTCTCCTCCAGGGACCTCATCCCTGAGTCCACCATAACGTCCTCCAGCCATTGGAGTTGGCTCCGGGGCTGGTGCCGGGCGTCGGGGGCGTACAGGCGTCCACGGTGGAGCATGGCGGTTGTGGTAGTCCGAACTGAGCCACTCATCACGCCAATCCTCACTGCCACTGCCGGGCGGCACGCGCTTGTTGCGGCGGCCCGCGCTGTGGTGAGAGGGGGCGGTGAGAGAGGGGGCACTGGCGCTGGGGCAACTCCTGGGGGCTCCGCCGGGGGCGTGGGGTCTGCCTGGACCTGGTCCGGGTCCCCAGCCGTCGTTCGACGAGCCAGACCCCAGGGGTGGGTGGTCGCTGCCGACGCTCCCAGGGGCTTCCAGCGCGTCCAGCCTCTGCGACTTGGTCTCGCCCCTGGCGATGTCCAGCTCTCTCTGCGCGCGCGCGGCGACCCTGGCGATGCGAGTCATCTCGCCCTTGCCCGTGTATACCTCACGCTCGAGGAACTGGACCCTCCTGCGGAGGTAGACAATCCACCGCCAGGTGGTATCCTGGTCGCTGTTCCCTGGTGGGTCGTCGGGGTCCCCAGGGGGTCCTCCAGGAGGGCCTCTGCCGGGTCCGCCCGGTCCAGGGGGTCCTCCCCCGCCCGGTGGTCCGCCTCCAGGGGGTCCACTTGGTGGGCGTCCTCCAGGGGGTCCTGATGGTCCTCCGCCAGGGGGTCCCGGCGGGTCTCCGCCGGGTCGCCTCGGTGGGTCCGAGGATGGGCGCTTCTTCGTGATGCCGAAGTCCATGTCGTCATCCTCGTCCATGTCGCCCGACCTGGGCGTCTCGGTCTCGGAGCTCCGGTAGGGAGGAGGGAGATCCTCATCCTCACCTTCCGGTTCCACGGGGACGTCTCCGCCTCCTCCGCCCGTCCAAGCCACCCCTTGGCGATGTCGGCGGCCTCGTTCATCCCCGTCGCTGGCGGTGAAGAAGGGGTCACTGTCGTGGGGGTGTCGCCCGCTGGCCTCCGTGGCCTCTCGGGGTCTTCCCCTTACCCTTCCTTCGTCGGTGGGCGGTGGGGCCACTGCTCCCACTGCTGCCCGTGTCGGCCTCGTCCAGCGTCATCGTGGAGGAGGCGTCCCCTTCGAAAAGCTTCCGAAGGGTCTCCACTCGTGATCCTCCCGGGGGAGTCTCGCGGCGGAGCTTGGCCTCTGCCTCCTCCATTCCGGCGGCTGTGGCTGCAGCAGCTCGCGCTTCGGCTTCCTCCCGGGCACGAGCCGCTTCGGCTTTCCGGGGCCTGCTGCAGCCGATCCTTGTCCGCTTCCAACGCCGCCAGCTCCGCCTCTGTCTTGGCCCTCTCCTCAGCGACCTTCCGTCGCGCGGCCTCGATGGCATCCTTCTTGACGGCGTCCGCCTGGGCCTTAGCCGTCGCTTCGGCGTGGGCCCTTTCCTCCGCCTCCTTCTTTGCCCTCTCTTGGGCAAGCGCCTCTTCCAGCGCCCTCACCTCGGTCACCTTGCAAGCAATGGCCTCCTGCGTCGGGCAGGCTTCCTCGTTGGCTGCCCTGATCCGGGCAGCCACTGCCTCATGGGCGGCCGCAGCCGTGAGACCGGCCGCGATGGCTGCAACAGTCGAGGCTTGGTAGCCCATGCCTGTGCCCCACTCAGTGGCCTCCTCATGGGCGATGCCGACGGCGCCCTCCACGGCAGCGTTCTGCTGCGTGGCCCGTTGCCGGGCAACCTGAAGGTTGCAGGGCACCCCACAGGTGCGCTCGCAGGTGCGCGCCACATCCCTTTGGTGGGGAGCGACGCTGCCGCTGGAGCTGGCCTGGTCGGCCGGCATCCTCCCGCGGTGGGCCGACTCCACGTCGCTGCTGGGGCCTGACTTCCTCAGGAGCAGCGGACGGGGCTTGGCCTTGGTCTGCTTGGCGACTTCCATGAAGTCACCAAGGGTGGCGTGGCCGGGCTGGTGACCACCATTGGCCCGTTGGGGGCCGTGGGCTGGGGTTCCGCCCCTGGCGCCTTGGGCAGCTTCGGCGGCCAGGGATTCCTGGTACTCCCGCCACTTCCTGTCCCGCCTCCTGTCCCCGGCGGAACGCTTCTCCTTCCCAGGAGACGCGCTGCTGCCCTGCAGCCTGCGCTCGTTCCCCAGCTCCGGGAACTCCTTCTCGATCATGTCTCACATGGAGACGTTGATCGAGGCGCCCGACGGGTACTCGCTGGGGGTCTCGTCCTCCTCGATCCCGTCGGGGCGCAGCCCTTCGCCGGGCCCGTCCGGGCGGGTCCAGGTCCTCCAGCGCTTGTGGCGGAAGCGGTACTCATACCCTTCCGCCCGCAGCCACGTTTCAGGATCCTTGCCACTCTGAAACAAGGGAACAAAAGTATGTACAGCAACACATCAGGATATGTACACATGGGGTGAAGACTGGATTGGGGTAAGGGCATCACAGGACAATAGACACTCAGTCCCAACTCATATCCCAATCCCAGGTCCGACCCTCTCAGTGGCTGGTGGGGGCGGGGGCTCAATCACAACCCATGCCCTGCTCAGTCCGGACCCTGAAACCCTGCCAATAGGGGGTGTGTCCCGCCCAGCCACAGGCGAGTTCTTGGGAACCAAGGGACCCCAAGGGACAGCCAACAGTTGCTCCCCATGCTCCCTTAACAGCAGGTTCCAACTCCCCCCTGAGCCAGAGATATGGCCCCGCCATTATCCCCTAGGAGTTGGTAGCTGAAAATGGGCTGTTTCAGCCCAAACTGAAATTAGCTCAAAAATCTCCAAAATTGACCTATCGTCCGGACCCGCCAGAGGTAGGGTTCGAATCAGGTCCGGGCTTTCTCTGGGCATGGAGATATGGGGCCGCTGATTGACCACACGGGGGGTTAAAGTTGAGGTCCCAAAAGGGGGTCATTTCAGCTGCCTGAAATGAGCCAAAAATCTGGGTGCTTCCAATAGTATATCTCCACGCCGGCTTGGAGATCAGATCCGCCATTCCATACGCAATTCATCGGGAGTCCAACAGAGACTCTCATGCCCTTGGCTTCCAAAGATCTTCATGCCACTCAGCGTGGTGAGAATTGCAATTGGGCCCATAAATGCCAAAATGGCAAAATTGCCCGCACTCACTTTGGGCTAGCACCTTAACGAAGGTTGCTCCGCTTCGCCCACGTCGTGTGTGAACCATGGGGACCAATATACATAATACCCATGTCCTAAATGGTCCATTGGTCCATGCGTCCGGCGTGCACGGGTGGGCTGAACATAGTGCACGGCGGGCAGAAAATGTGGAAAATTGCTAAAAATGGCCAAAAATGCGCACACTCATGGTTGGGGCAAATGAGGCACATGCCCGACTTGGACCGGAGTGTGCCATAGGATTGGTATCAAGTCATATGCGTCCAACATATCTTTTGGGCGTCGCCCAACTCCTCCGGTTTTGGGAATGGCAGGGTGGCCAAGTGAGCCCGGGATTTGGGATAGTCCCAAATCGCCAACATGGCGGCCACGGTATGCCAAGCCCAAGAGGAGTTATTCGCCGGGTCCAAGATATGTTGGGCACCGAAGTATGTACCCTAATAACATACTTGGGTCATGATGTCAATTGAGCGCAACGTTGAGATACACGGTCGCCACTTCACATCATGACGGGCCAAAAACGGCAAAATTGGCACAAAGACACACAAAAGTGCCTTGAAAGGTGCACAATTGTATTATAATATCTTCGGCTTGGATCGTGCAATCAACTACTCCTTCTAAACACGATGACTTGACACCAATGACCTTCGATTCCACATGTGTGCTCCACTTGGGGCGCTTTGAAAGGTCACGAGCGCTGCTTCCCAGGTGGGCACATGAAAATATGGAAGATTGCAAAACACACACCTTGCTCCCAACGCATCGCTTTGGGATCGGCACACAAGCTTCCCTCCACGAAGGTTAGTCTTGCAATTGATCGTGAGGAGTATGGGAAAGGGGCTTGCGCAATATGAGGTCCATTGGCGGGTTTGGCTTGGAGCGATGGACCCGCCAAATGGGCACGCAACACAACACCTGGCACATACCACATATTGCCCAAAAAGGTAGCTCCCCCCACGATATGTCATGCCCCTCCGAGGGCATAACTTTGTGTCAATCGCTCATAGGAACTCAAAGAGAGATTCTATGCAACACCAACACTCGCGCGCTACACTCGAAAGTTATCTTAACGCACGCAATATCATGGCCAAAGAGTTATAACGCAAACTCTACCCTCTTGACCATGATCCATTACGCTAGCGCGCACGTGTGGGGACGCAAGGCATATAAGGCTTCCCAAATTACGTCGGGAGTATTGTAAATACATCCCACGTTTCCTTATTGTCATTCCTCGCGAACGGCACGAGGTATGACCCTCACAAGTGGCCTCACGAATCAACTTTGTTTTGCCCATATCTCTAAGACAAATGGAGGGCAAGACAAAAGGAAAGTTGATTCGTGCATGGGGAAGCACGTAGGTCCACTCGAAAGAGGTCAAATCAAGTGCGAGGATGTCGAAGTCGAAAATCCGATTTCGACATCCTGAAAAATCGGATTAAGGTTGCGAGTGTAACAAGTGAAAATTGCGGAGGCATCAATGCAATTCCTGAAGACTTTAGAGTCTTCGTCACGATTTGCGCTAAAATATCTGTATATAACAGTTAAACTGGCGGTTACGCTAAAGTCGCGCGCTAACAGCCAGCTGTCAAAACAGTGAATATCAGAACCGAAGCGTAAAAATTGACGGAAACAATATGAAAATAAAACCCTGTTGATTCCTGATATCCTGATATACAAATCTCCGCTGGCGGTGCATCGGTTGCCGATGCGGGGCTTTACGGCACGGAACACGCTCCCGCCGGGCTCGCACCGGGCGTCAACGGGCGTCTTCCCTTCCGTACATGGGGTTAGTAGACCGGAGACCGGTCTTCCCTTCCGTACATGGGGTTAGTGGACCGGAGACCGGTTGTATGCCCTAGCCTAGCCATGGGGTTCTGGGTACCGCTTCATGAGTGGACAGTGTATCAGATGGAGGGGCAACAGCGTTTGACAAGACCAGCGAGCGTACCGAAAGTGAGTTGAAAGTGTGTTGACAGTGTGTTCACAATTGACGCGCACGTTGTGCCTCTCAATTTGCGTCTCAATGCCGACAGTGATTATTACTGTGACAGACAGCGATCAGCGAACAGTGAATGGACAGTGTATCAAAGGGAGGGGCAACAGCGTTCGACAAGACCAGCGAGCGTCCCGAAAGTGAGTTGAAAGTGTGTTGAAAGTTGACATGCAATTTGTGCCTCTCAATTTGCGTCTCAATCTCCACTGTGATTACTGACTCCGGCAGGTCCAACGTTTGCGAACAGTGATGGGGAGGTGTCATCAGAGGATGAAGACTCAACGCAGAAGAAGCGAGTGCAGTTCACTGTAACACGAGAACGGGCAGAAGAACTAGTCTCCTCCCTTTGCGGGGTAATTTGGAAACAAAAAAGTCATTCCTGGTCAGAAGTGTGCACTGGTGTTGCTGCATTGACACAAACAGATGGCAAAAAAATCCGTGAGGCAATGGAGGCGCTGGCGGCCGTGATAAAAGTACACTCGCAACTCCCAACGAACGGAAAGTGCATCTATCGCACTGAAGAGGGCGATGCTCGCCTTGGCTTTCAGATTGAGGCAGACACCTCCCACCTGGTTGCAATGATTGCAGTAGGCCCGAACAAACCACTGACCTCTCACTCTTATGCCACTGGTACCAAGGATACAAAGGTTCCTGAGGGCCACTACCTCTTCCAAACCATGCGACCGTTTGATACATTCCAGTGCATCCCGAATGCCAGAGGGCACATATACCTGTTCTTCTTTGACAGTGAAGAGAATATGAAGCTTGTATGCCACACAAACACTTTCAGGGACTCTTTGAACCCAAGTGACCGCGGTCCAACTTTGGATGCGCTCAGGCGAGTTGAGCGCAAGCTGGACGCTATAATGGAGCACCTGGGTATTGAACAGTGAAGTGAACAGTGAGCAGAGTTGTGCCTGCGTGCATTTGCTTTGAGGATACATTTTTGAAACGCATCTTTTTCTGAGGTTAAGTTGAGAGACACGTTGAGACACTCAACTTGTGTCTCAGTGTTTGGCCAAGATTCACTGCAAAACATTTAAATTTGAGCTCCAAATTGATTTTGACAGTCTATGGCAGGGTTACTGCACATCACCCCATTTCGTTTTCAATACTTATAGTCAAGGTGCACCACAAATTGTCAAAACTCAAGTTGTGGTTAAGTTGAGACACACGTTGAGACACGCAACTTGTGTCTCAATGAGTTTGGGGATAATTAAACCCGATAAAATCCTAGGTGTAGTAGGTGACTCTCGTTGTTCTGAACAAGATAGGAACAAAAGATGGAGTTGATACTCCCATCTGGCTGTAAAAAGGCTGACATTGGCTGCCAGCCTGCCTCAGATAGCCCATATCCATCCCGCAGGGTAAGGAATTTCCAACCCTGTTTATGCTCGTGGCGAGCAATACGTGCAACCACGTAGTAGCCAGCAATTGCCATCTAATGGGCAGTATTTCTTCGAGTTCGTCTGCCTCTGCAGGGTTGGCAGCACTCCCTAAGTCGATACGCTCCACCTCTCTGTCAGACAGACGCCACTGGTGTCAGAACAAGTTGTCAGGAGAGTGGTAATGTCTCAGCTGTTTAGGTGCACATAGCAGCTTTGGCTAAGAAGAATAGATCGTGTGGACATTGGTAGTTCCCTAGGTAGGCACAGTACAAATATTGGTCAACCCAGCCAATATGGTGACAGCTGAGGCTTGGAAGATAGGATTCCAATAGGACACACAATCTACAAAGGAACCAGTCCGAGAGGACTAAGGGAATCACTGCGCTCAACCACGGCATACGCGACACTGTCCACAGGGACGACGCCCAGTAGTAGTCTGGGGTACACCACGCCCGCGGGCACTGTGGAGGGAGTGGAGAGAGTGCTGTTCCCAGGGGGAGACCTCAAACCGCTGGTGGTGAAACAACCGAGCTTTGAATAGGGGAGATCACACCTGCCTACAACAGCAGAACCTGCACAATCGTACCCTCTGAGAACTGTCTCCACACTGAACACTTAAGGTACACAGTTCCTGAGCGGGAATCCGTCTTCAACAAGAGGCAGATTCCTATGTCTAATCAACCTACTGACCCAAGTTGCCCAGAAAGGACAGCACAAAGTGCGGCCAAACGACACCAAAGAAGGCGATGGAGTCGCAGTTTCACAGAAAACCGACTCCGCGGTAGTACTGCTGGTGACAAACTTGCCCTGAACCCAGCGAGACATAATCCATATGCCCGGTCCAACCAAACCAAATGGTCAGGCGCAGAGGTCGCAGTGGCATGGGCAGCATTGCTTGGCAAAGAAGACTGAATAGTATCCTGCAAACAGATATGGTAAAAACAGCCCTTGAAATGCCTAATATGCATATATGAGAAATCCACCCAAGGATGCACTAATTCTTATAACCACAAAAGATCCAAGATTGCCTTATCTATCTCACATCCTATGTTCCTAACTAGCAAATGAAATATCATATACAATAGTCCCATATATAGGGTCATTCAATAATCCCTTAGGGGCAATGTGCGGGGTACGGTTGTAACCTGCTTCATCCCCCCAGTTAAAACGACTGCCGCAGGCAGGAAATACATGCCGCAGAGGAACGTAGCAGTCACAAAGCTAGAAAGAACGTCAAATGCCGGGGCAACACCTGATCCCTCCCTAAGGGATTTGAACTGACACTGGCAATCTGGAGGTCGGCCGAACGGCCGCTGAAGTAGCCCTGAACTGTGGGAATTGAACCACCGCGAAAATCCTGAAACTGATTAACAGGATTCCGCTGGTCCGGCAATGATTGATAGGCGGAATCATGAGCTGTTGTGCGTAGGCTCTGGTCCCCGCCTGTGGCAAAAGGCATGGCGAGGTGCAGCAGGTAAAATTGGTATTTTTCTGTGGAATCAAAACTAAAGGCAAAGTGAAGTCACTCTCTTAGACAATTCAGGTTTGAGGTTTGAGGTTTGAGGTTTCGGGTACTAGACGCCTTTCAGCCCCGGGGAGCCACCTGGTCGGGCCAGGTGATATCCTCTTGACCGGGACCTAGTCAGGGACCCTTCATGACACACATCCGGCCTGGTGGCGGAGTCAACCGGGTTCACGTGGCTCGGAGCCCTGTCCCTCGCTGGCTGCCCCATCTCGTGACCCCCCGGTCAGTGTGTCACTTAGCTACCTTGGTTGCAGGCGCTTACCCATTATGTCACCCCCTGATTCATGGTCCCCTGGGTTGCTCGGGCCGTGCTACTGGCTTGTCACCAGTAGGATCCCCATGGGCTGGCGCCGAGGCTGCCTAGCCGCGGGGTTGGTGCGTTGCGGTGTGCACCACTACTGCCTTGGTGGGTGCAGTGCCCTGTTTGTGCCCTGCCCTGGTCTAGTGGGGGGGGGCTGGCCCGGTCCCCGCGTCCCCCTGCCTAGCTCAGGGTCGTGCGCCCCAACAGTGGTGGGCCCGTGTGGCCGGGGCGGCCCTGCTGGCATTGAGAGTGTCCCGGGTTGGGCACTCTCGCTGCCCCTACCGTCTGTCCTTGGAGCAGGCAGTGGGGGGCGGCACGAGGTCGCCCGGGGGGGGCGACTCCTGCCTCTGTGAGGGGTTTCCGGGGTTGGGCAGTCTCCCTCCCCATGCCGCCCATCCTCGGGGCAGGCGGCCCGGGCCTACTGCCCGTTTTCCGTGGAGGGCGGAGGGGTGCCGGTGTGGGGACCCGTCACCAACCCAACAGCGCACACACTTGCGAGGTCTTTGCGCACTATGGGGGCGTGCCAAGGGAGCTAGGATGGGGGTGCCTTGTGCCTCTGTGAGGGGCGTCCTGGGTCGGGCACTCGCCCTCTCCCGCCGGCCCGTCCTTGGGGCGTGCGGCCGAGGACCGATGCCTGTTTTCCGTGGGCAGGGGGGGTTTGGGCGTGGGGACGCGTCACCTACCCCAAAGCGCATGGTCTTGCGAGCTGGCTTTGCGTTCTGTGGTGACGGCACATGATCGCCCAGGGGGGGGGGGGGGGGCACCTCCCGCCTCTGTGAGGGGCGGCCGAGGTTGGGCATTGTCCCTCCCCGAGCCGCCCATCCTTGGGGCAGATGGCTGGCGCCCGCCGCGCGTTTTCAGTGGGCGCGGCAGAGTGCGGGCGCCGCGACCCGTCACCAATGCCAAAGGCGCACGCCCTTTTGAGCTGGCTTTGCGGTCTGTGGGGGCGGCAGAAGGGCGCCCTGGGGGGGCGCCTGGTGTCTCTCTGAGGAGTGTCAGGGTTGGGCACTCTCCCTCACCCAACCGCCGTTCTTGGGGCAGGGGGCTGGGGCCCGCTGCCCGTTTGCCGTGGGCGCGGGGGGTGTGGGCCTGGGGACCCGTCACCCACCTTACAGCACACGCTCTTGCGAGCTGGCTTTGCGCGCTGTAGGGGCGGCACCAGGGCGCCCGGAGGGGGCCGCCTCGTGCCTCCGTACGGGATGTCCTGGGTTGGGCACTCTTCCTACCCCCACCGCCCATCCTTGGGGCGTGCGGCCCGGGCCCCTACCCACTGGTTGTTGGTGCGGTATGCGGGCGTGGGGGCCCGCTCTTGCCACCAGGCGGGCGTCTCTGTGGCTGCTGCGCTATGTTGGGGGATCAGACTTCCTTGGCACCTTTTTCCGTGCCGTGGTTCGGCGCTTGTTGTGCTCGCTCCCCAGTTTTGCGGCACTCGTTGGCCGTTGTTGCTTGGCACTTGTCCGTGTGCCTTGGTTGTGGTCGGCGGCGTGCCTCTCTGACATGCCCCGTGGCCCGGCGCTGGTGCGTAGCGCCTCTTCTGGTCCTGTCGCTGTTGGTGCTCCGGTTGGCTTTCATGTCACCATCGTGCTCTCGCCCCCTGATTTACTGGGCGGCTGCCGGGGGCACGTGGAGGACGGTCGCGACAACCGGGCTCATGGTGCCTGCTGCTGGCCCCTACCGAGGCAGAGGGGCTTCGATTGATCCGTTTTGTAGCCGCGATGGGGCTGTCCCTGGCGGGTCCCGCTGTCTTCGGTCTTGGGCTGCGTGCGCTGCGGTGGTTTGCCGTTTGTGGATCCGGTCACTGACGCGTCCGGTTTCCAATACCGTCCGTCTTTTGACGCTGGACTCGATCGATGCACCGGGGCTGTTTCGTGTGGACGCCGACACCTCCCCTTTAGGGTAGGAGGATGCCACGCCCAGGTCCCGCGTGTGTGTGCTTGTGCGTGCTCCTCTCGGCCGGGTCGGGCGGGCCGGCCTCCCGGGCGCGTTTTGGTGCGCCTCACCTTTCCTTTGGAAGTTTCGCCCTTCTTCCTTGCTCGGCCCCTTCCAGGCTCGGGTTCGGCTTGCTTGGGTTTCGTCTTTCCTTTTTGTCCTTTTCTTCTTTTTTTTATCCCTCCCTCCCCGATTGCTCGCGCCCCCGCTGTCCGCGGCTTTTTGTGTTTTCGGGCCCCGGGTGGCCTTGGCCTTGGCCTTGGCCTTTGGCTCTGCGTTTTCTTCTGCCTGCCCGCCCCCTTTTTTTTCTTTCCTGCTTTTCCTTTCCTCGTGTGCCTCTTGCCTTCTCTTGGTTCCGGCCTCTGGTGCCCTCGGCCTTGGCGCTGTGCGGTGTCCTTCCCCCCTCTCACCCCCCCCTCCGCCTTTTTGTCATTTTCCCCGCCTCCCCCCCACGCCGGCTGTCTGTTCTTGGCTGCTTGTCGTGGTGTGGTTGTTCGCCTTGTGTTGTTGTGGGGTGCTGCGCATTGTGCGGCTTTCCTTCCGCTGACTTTTTGTGTTGCGCTTTGCTGTGTCGTGCTGTAGGTTGCTGCTTTATGTTGTGCCGCGTCTCCCGTCCTGTTGTTGGTTGCTGTGCTGCGCGGCGTTGCTTCGTGTCGGGCTGTGCTGTTGTGCGCTGGGTTGCTTTCACTGGCTCTTTTTGGTGCCGCCGCCTGCTGCGTTGAGAAAGATGTCCTTGATTAGTGCCCTAATGGTTTTGATGAAATCCTGCAGGTTTTCGTGTTGGAAAACCGAACCAAAGCAGAGAGTAGAGCAAGAACAGGATGTTCATCGAATCAATGAATACTTTTGAAACCCAGTGTATCACAGAAGGGCTGCAGATAGACAAAGCAGGCTTAAGTACAAAGATTCAATCACGAATGGATAAAACAAATGACTTTTATGTGAAACCTGGCATGACTCTTGCCTCCCAATTAGCTTCAAGCACTTCATGTGCACTTCTTTGGATTGAAAGAAGTTGGTTAGCAACATGGGGCAAAGGAGTTAGGCCAGACACAGAATATTACTTGGCCAAGCAACTGAATTCAGAAACAGTTAAAACGTAGAATCACAATAAGTGGTGGAAAAAGTTGAGTATATGGGGTCTTGGGGTGGGGGACCACTAGGCTTAACCCCCAAGGCCTTAGGCATGAAATGCCTACTTTATTTCGCTATAACCTCCCTAAAGGAAGATACCCCCGCTCAGTTGAGTGGTAGGGGTGAACTTCATGGCGGGCTAGGGTCATAACCCTAGTTACTTTGAGAAGGTGTACTTTCAGCTCTAAAAGAGAAAGAAAAATGCTCAAGTCAGTCTTAGCGTCAACAAGAGGGTTTTAAGGGGGGCTTCGCCTGCATCAAGCCCTCCAAGAAAGACATTGCAGTGACGTTTTCTTACTCCCCCCTGGAGTACTAGTTGATCAAGCTAGTAGGAACGAGAAACAAGGCTCAAATGTCCCCAACATTACCTCAGAAATGGCATTGAACCAACCAGAAACATTTCCATCAGTTCATAGAAGCCTATCACACTGTAGATACCCTCGAAAAACAGTGTAATGTACGATGAATGCTGTCCCTCCGACGGGGCATTCCTCAAAAGTCGCCAGCGTGGGACGAAAACCTTTGGTAAAAGGTTGGGGGTGTACTGGGGTTCGAACCCAGGACTCCCTCCCTAGAGCACATATGCTTGCCCACTAGGGTACAGTCGAACGTGATAATGCGGACGACGATTGCCGTATAAACAGCGTTTTAGTAAACGTCCAGACCAAGGGCCAGGGCGGAGAAATAGTCCTAATGGAGGACACAAATCCCCAGGAGCTGAAAAAAATAGAAAATAGAACGAACAGGTAGTGAATCCTGTGGTTTAGCGAAAGGGGTTGCGATTTAAGAAGTCAAATCGCTCAACATTAACAAAACGACGTAAGCAATCGTCATTTTTAAACTAAAACCTAAAGTCACAGACACGCGCAACAGAAGCGGACTCCAACAAAAGGGTTGCGCAAGCGTAAACAGCTCTAGAAAGACAAGGTAAGAGCCGTAGTTTTTAAAGTTTTAAACACGATTTTGGCACAGTTGCATCAACATTTTTATAAACTTCTCGTAGGACTCTAACGCCGTCCCTCCCGTCGTCTAACTCGCTATAGGCGCAAAGAAAAACGCGTCGCGAGCAGCGCGTAAAACTCGAAAATTTCTCATAACTCGCCACGACCCCTGACATCGCGCCCTGCCGCCTCTTTCTTCTTCTTCTCCATGCACCTCCCTCCCCACCCTCGTGCCCATCACTCCCCTTGCCCTGCAGCTCAGGCGGCGGCCCTGGGGGAACGGGCCACACAGCAACACCGCACAGAGCGGAGACGACAGGAAATGCACAACACGACACCCGAGGGCGCACACGGCACAAAGCACAACAGCGAACAACACCACGCAGCGACACACCACAGCAAAACACACACAGCGCAGGGGGACAAGACAAAACACAGCGCCAGAAGGCACAGGACCCCAAGACGACGGACAGCACCCCAGGACACAACACAGCGTGCGGCAGCACGAAACGGAGCAAAACGAAACAACACAGCGCACAACAACGCATCGCCAGGCGGCACAACGCACAGCAACACGGCGCAGCACAGCACCCAGGGACACGCCACAGCACGCCACCGAGACACGACACCAGGAGCCACCAAGACCCACCAGGAGACAACAGAGGACAGCCAGGCCCAACAGCAAACACACAAACACAACAGGCAACAACACAAAACACCAGCCAGCCCCGCGAGGGCAAGAGAGCACCGAACAGAGAGCAACAACGCAGGCACACCAGCACAGCACCGCACAGGCAGAGCAGAGAAACAGAAACGACCCGGAACCGGCCCAGAGCCAGGAACCAACGGGGAACAACAGGAAACCAGCGCCACCAGCAAGGAGAAAAACAAACAAAGAAGACAGGGCACCACAGCACAGCACCACAAGGCAGCACAGCGCCACAGGAAACAGCACAGGGGAGCAGGACACCACAGGGAAGACGCCGAGCGACGGCCAGACCAGACACGGGCACCAAAGCCGACACACACCACCAAACGACAACGCTGGGCAACCAGAGCCGCCAGCAGACCCTGGACAAGAGGCAGCGACACCAGGAACCAACAACACCAGCCACCAGAAACAGCACAGACGACGCGCACAGCACAACCAAAAGGGCACAAGCACAGCGCAGCACAGCACCGCACAGGGCGGAGAGGACAGGGAACAAACAGCACGACACTCCAGAAAACACACAGCAGACGCGCAGCGGCAAGAAACAAACAACAGGCGCAGGCAACGACGCAAACAAACAGCAGAGCACGACAGCACACCACCACACGACAGCACAGCGCAACAGAACACAATACAGGGCAGCGGAACACCAACACACACCACGCCGAACCACAGGGCGGCGAACCACGCGGCCAGACAAGGACAGCACCACGGAAGCACGACACCAAGACCGACCAGGAGACAGCAGAGGACAGCCAGGCCCAACAGCGAACACCACGCAACACCAGCCAGTGCACACAGAGCAACGACAGGGGCAGCACCAATGAGGCACACGCGGGCACACCCGACGGCCCAAGACACACAAACCCGCCATGCACCGCACAACCGGCCAAAAAAAAGAAAAAAAAAGGAAAAAGGGAAAAACAAGAAACGAAGGAAAACAACAAAAAAAAGGCGGGGGGGCAGAGGCCCCAGGAGACCGGAGGCAGGAAACGCCAGAGACAACAGGGGGGGGGGGGGCAAAAACAAAAAAAAGGGGGGGGGCGACAAGACCCAAGGCCCAAGGCACCCGGGGCCGGAAAACACGCAAAGCAGGACACAACGAGGGCGCAACGAGGAGGGGGAAGGGGAGAAGGAAAAAAAAACCAACAACAACCACAAACAGGACAACCCCAGCCCGGAGGGGGCAGAACGAGCAAAGAGCGAACCAAGAACGGCCAGGAGAAAGGTGAGGCGCACCAAAACGCGCCCGAGAGGCCGGCCCGCCCGACCCGTCCAAGCAGGGCACGCACACGCACACACGCGCGGGACCCGGGCGTGCCGTCCGCCGACCCGAAAGAGGCGGTGTCGGCGTCCACACGAAACAGACCCGGTGGAACAGCCGAGTCCCCCGTCGCAAGACGGACGGTACAGGAGACCGGACGCGTCAGTGACCGGGTCGACACACGCAAAACCAACGCAGCGCACGCAGCCCAAGACGGAAGCCGGAGGGACCCGCCAGGGACAACCCCATCGCGGGGCCCCGAACGGGTACGACGCGGAGCGCGCCCAGCGCCCTTGCCTTGGCAGGGGCCAGCGGCAGGCACAATGAGCCCGGTTCCCGGCCGGCCTCCACGTGCCCCGCGCAGCCACCCAGTAAAGCCGGGGGCGACAGCCCCCGGGGTGGAGGAAGGCACCACGGCGACGGGAGAGCCGACCGGAGCACCGAGAGCGACCGGACCGGACGAGGAGCGGCGCACAGACGCTGGGCCACGAGGCACGCCAGAGAGGCACGCCCCTGGCCACAACCACCGCACAAGAACAGGTGCCAAGCCACAACAGCCACCGGGTGCCGCGAACCCGGGAAGCGCGCACAACACACGACGAACCGCAGCACGGGATAAGATGCCAAGGACAGCCGAGCCCCCACGCCGGCACACCGCACCCACGGCCAGTAGGAAGCGGGCCCCGGCCGCAGGCCCAAAAGGACGGGTGGTCGGGGATGGGAGAGCGCCCGGCCCCCGACGCCCCACACCCAGGCAAGAGGTGCCCCCCCCGGGCACCCTCATGCTGCCCCCACAGCACGCAAGAGCGCGCGCTGTGGGTTGGTGACGGGTCCCCACGCCCGCACCCCCCGCACCCACAGCCAGTGGGTAGTGGGCCCCGGCCGCACGCCCGAACGGACAAGAGGTTGGGGGTGGGAGAGCACCCGTCCCTGGACACCCAACACCCAGGCAAGAGGCGCCCCCCCCTGGGCACCCTCATGCCGCCCCCACGGCGCGCAAGAGCGCGCGCTGTGGGGTTGGTAACGGGTCCCCACGCCCGCACCCCCCACACCCACAGCCAGTGGGTAGTGGGCCCCAACCGCACGCCTGAACGGACAAGAGGTCGGGGGTGGGAGAGCGCCCGTCCCCGGACGTCCCACACCAAGGCAAGAGGCGCCCCCCCCGGGCACCCTCATGCCGCCCCCACAGCACGCAAGAGCGCGCGCTGTGGGGTTGGTGACGGGTCCTCACGCCCGCACCCCCCGCACCCCCAGCCAGTGGGTAGTGGGCCCCGGCCGCACGCCCGAACGGACGAGATTTCAGGGGTGGGAGAGCGCCCGTCCCCGAACGCCCCACACCCAGGCGAGAGGCGCCCCCCCCCGGACACCCTCATGCCGCCCCCACAGCGCGCAAAGCCAGCTCGCAAGAGCGCGCGTTGTGGGGTTGGTGACGGGTCCCCACGCCCGCACCCCCCACACCCACAGCCAGTGGGTAGTGGGCCCTGGCCGCCTGCCCGAACGGACGAGAGGTCGGGGATGGGGGAGCGCCTGTCCCCGGACGACCCACACCCAGGCAAGAGGCGCCCCCCCCGGGCACCCTCATGCCGCCCCCACAGCCAGTGGGTAGTGGGGCACACACCCACACCCGCGCCCACAGCACTTGGCCAGCGAGCCCCAGCAGCCCGCCCAGAGGGCGGGCAGCCGGGGGAGGCGGAGCGCCCGACCCCAGACGCCCCCCGGGGACGCCCTACCGCCACCCCCACGGCGCGCAACGCCGGCCCGCAAGGGCACGCGTTGTGGGGCAGGTGCTGGGTCCCGACGCCCTCACCGACCGCACCCGGGACACACGGGTCGCGGAACCCTGGCTGCCCGCCCCAGAGGATGGGCGGCCGGGGGAGGGACAGCGCCTGACACCAGACGCCTCCACAACAGTGGCAGGCCACCCCCCCCGGGGACGGCCCCCCACCACCCACACGGCACGCAGCCCCCACAGGGCATGCAGGCCAAGGGGACAGTGTTGGGCCCCCACACCCACACACCCGCACCCACAGCAAGTGGGTGGCGGACGCCAACGGCCGGCCTAATGGGTGGGCAGTCGGGGGAGGGGGAGCGCCTGACCTCAGACGCCCCTCACAACCCCCGAAGGCACCCCCCCGGGGACGCCCTTCCGCCAAGCCCACAGCGAGCAACGCCGGCCCGCAAGGGCGCACGCAGTGGGGCCGGTGCTTGGTCCCCACGCCCGCACCGACCGCACCCGGGACACACGGGTCGCAGAACCCCGGCTGCCCGCCCCAGAGGACGGGCGGCAGGGGGAGGGACAGCGCCTGACACCAGACGCCCCTCACAACGGTGGCAGGCCATCCCCCCCGGGGACGGCCCCCCACCACCCCCGCGGCACGCAGCCCCCACAGGGCCTGCAGGGCAAGGGGACAGTGTTGGGCCCCCAGACCTACACGCCCGCACCCACAGCACGTGGGTAGCGGACCCCAACAGCCCGCCCAGTGGGCGGGCAGTTCGGGGGAGGGGGAGCGCCTGACCTCAGACGCCCCTCGCAACGGCAGACGGCACCCCCCCTGGGGACGCCCTTCCGCCACCCCCACAGCGAGCAACGCCGGCCCGCAAGGGCGCACGCTGTGGGGCCGGTGCTGGGTCCCCACGCCCGCACCGACCGCAACCGGGACACACGGGTCGCGGGACCCCGGCCGCCCGCCCCAGAGGACGGGCAGCAGGGGGAGGGACAGCGCCTGACACCAGACGCCCCTCACAACGGTGGCACGCCAGCCCCCCGTGGACGGCCCCCCGCCAACCCCGCGGCACGCAGCCCGCACAGGGCATACGCCACGGACCCGCCCCACGGGGGGCGCACAGCCCCAAGCCAGGTAGGGGGGAACCAGGGCCGGACCGCCCCCCCCCCAAGCACGCCAGACGGAGCAAGGGACCGGGGCAGGACACGCGGAGGGGCACGGACCACGTGGAGCGGCCCTACCAGCGCCCAGTGCCGTGACCGGGCGAGGTGCGCACGCGACACCATCCAGGGGGGGGGGGCGGACGCCGCGGGAGCGCGAGCGCACACACACGCAAAGGGCACGCGGGGACTACCAGAACGGCAACCGGACCGAGCTCGCAGAATGCACAGACCGCGTGGAATGGCGTACCAGCGAGCGAGGGTAAGGGACAACCGGACGGGACGGCCCGCCACACGCAGCGCGGGACACGCGGGGCGGGAAGGGGGAAACGGGGGAGACACAACACCAGGTACCGGCCCGAGCCCCCTGAACCGGCCGCGAGCGCCGCGCACACACGGACGGGGCACTGCACCCGCCAAGGCAGTAGTGGCGCACTGCGCCACGCCCCAACACCTAGGCTAGGCAGCCTCCGCGCCAGCCCAAGGGGGTCCCACTGGCGACAAGCCAGTAGCACGGACCCGGCCGCGTCGGCGCCCCGGGCAACCACGCATTAAGGGGGTGACGCGGTGGGTAAGCGCCCGCAGCCACAGCTGCGAATTGATGCACTGACCGGGGAGTGGCGAAACGGGGAAGCCGGGGAGGGACGGGGCTCCGAGCCCTGTGAACCCGGGGGACTCCGCCACCAGGCAGGAGGTGCGTCTTGGAGGGGCCCCCACTAGGACCCGGTGGGGAGGATATCACCTGGCCCGACCAGGTGGCCCCCCAGGGCTGAAAGGGGTCTAGTACCCGCAAAATCAAACCTCAAACCTCGAACCGCATTATACCAACCAGAAACATTTCCATCAGTTCATAGAAGCCTATCACACTGTAGGTACCCTCAAAAAACAGTGTAATGTACGATGAATGCTGTCCCTTCGATGGGGCATTCCTCAAAACTCGCCAGCGTTGGACGAAAACCTTTGGTAAACCTTTTCCGGGTAGTGGGGTTCGAACCCAGGACTCCCTCCCTAGAGCACATATGCTTGCCCACTAGGGTACAGTCAAACGTGATAATGCGGACGGCGATTGCCGTATAAACAGCGTTTTAGTAAACGTCCAGACCACGGGCCAGGGCGGAGCAATAGTCCTAATGGAGGACACAAATCCCCAGGAGCTGAAAGAAATAGAAAATAGAACCAACAGGGAGTGAATCCTGTGGTTTAGCGAAAGCGGTTGCGATTTAAGAAGTCAAATCGCTAAACATTGACAGAACAACGTCAGAAATCGTCATTTTTAAACTAAAATCTAAAGTCGACGACACGGGCAACAGAAGCAGATCCCAACAAAAGGGTTGCGAAAGCGCAAACAGCTCCAGAAAAAGAAGGTATGAGCCGTAGTTTTTAAAGTTTTAAAAACAATTTTGGCACAGTTGCATCAACATTTTTAAAAACTTTAGGAAAAAGCATTGAACAGAAACTCACACCACAGAGCAGGTGGACAACCCACCTCTGAGGTATGTCAGTGTCATTTCACAGGCATGCATTGCGTTCGTGTTGGTTGCTTCGTTAAAGCGCTAGGGTTGTCACCGCTGTGTTCGCCGGGGGTTCGGGTGCTCACTTCCTTCGCTCTGCACAGGTCAAAACTGAGATGAAAGGTATGCGAAGCGAATGGAGCACGCAGCGCGCACGTAGGGTTAGTGTTCGCGCTGTGCTCGCGATGCATGTGCCTAATTCAGGCATTCACACATTGTGTCGCTTTCCCTGTGCCCCAATCCACCCTTCTCTTCTCTTCACAGGTCAGAAGAGAAAGTGCTTGCTCGTGTTTCTGATTCCGCAGCGTTAGAATAGGGTTGCTTAAAACGCTTAGGCTTGTTGTGCGCTGTGCAGTGCGCCATTTCATCTCCTTTTCCTGCAGGAAACAAGATAAGAAAAGCATGCATGACACACAGTGCAATGATCAATTAGGGTTGTTTATAATTCGCCGTAGGGTTGTTCAAACGCTTAGGGTCTTTTTGCGTTTGTGTTACCTTCCACATTCGCATGATGCGTGGTGAGTAAGGTAGGTAAGCCCAGGAGGACCTCACCCCCTGGTTGAGTCACGTTATGATTTGTTGTGGTGGGTTAGATTAGGTAAAACGGTGGAAGATTGGAAAACTGGTGCATACCTGGGCATGCATATGACGAATTAAAGGGTAGGCCACACGTATTGCGCACAGTACAAATCTTGTTCAGGTTACCCAGGGACTCCACCCTACGTTCTTTGAGAGAACAGGTGGAGTTCTTTGACCTTGCTTGCTTGTAACAGGGTAAGTGGACAGCGTATTATAGGGCAGCCTAAGAAGCGTATATTACGTGGAGGCTGTCTTGGTTCCTCAGCCACTTACCTTGTTCACCTTCCCCCCAATGGGGGGCTTTTAATTGGGGGGCCGGGGAATGGGGCCCCGCCCCCCTCTAAGAGCAGTCCTTATGCCATTATATACGATCCGCGCGCCGAAACGAAACATATCCCAAAAGTGTACAATGCAGCCCCTCTAAATGACCGCCTCAATACGCTGATTCGCGCCGTCATATTCGTTTCGATGAATCATGGCTGTTTTGCAAAGTTAGGACCTTTACAAGGTTTTAACTTCTTTACCAGCATCCACTAATTCCATATAAGCTAGGGATGCAATTTAAAGGTGCACTAGCAAACGTGAGGTGCCGAACAATACTATATATAAGCCACAGGCCCCAAATCTCAAGAAATCCATTTGACATATGATTTATTTGGTGTGCACGCGTGCATTTTGCAGTCACCGGCATTTGCGATCTTTCATTTTGACTGTCCAAGGTGAAATCAGGCTACAATGCACGAAATTCCGATCTAAGACCAGATTTATAAATGATTCTAAAAGCCTCGTCTTGCTGTACAATTCAGAAACCGCCGTCCTTTTGTTTTAGCACCGCTTTTCAATTTGACGATTTTCAGCGCACTAAGCCGCCTCTCTAAGCTCAAGAATAAAAGGACACCCCCATATTGACCAAAAATGCCCTCAATTTCGTCAAAATCCGATACAATAGGCCCGAGTTATGAATATATCAATTGTATGCGATTCGCACATGTGTCGCTAATCTTGCCCAATGCACCCTCCCTGTCCTTGCGCTGCTAGCTTAAAGATAAGGCAAAGGAGTGTTTTTGCGTTTGTTTGTCACCGCCCGGTTCCATTTCCGACATAGAAAAGTGACCCGAAAATGGCTCAAAACGTAATAAGGCTTTTCTTTTGATGGTGCTTCGCACCATCAAAGGAAAAGCCAGACCAAGCACGAAAGACGAAGGATTCATTTAACCTTACTTTTCCACACCCTCCACAACATATCATGTATCATTGCTTCATTGAAATTTCCTCAACATGCTCATCGTTCTACGTTATCAATACCTGATCATGCACGTGAATATCGTGCAATCTGAATTTGTTGTCCGACAGATACCCTTCAGAGGCGATGGCAGCCTGCACACTGCCCTTCCGCATCTCGTGGAGCCCACCTCCGCTTGTTCATTGGCCTTTGCTCTGCAGGTGGGCAGGTAAGGGTGACTGTTGCAGTCCCATTGCCGCGCTAAAACATGCGGCGCTGATCATAACACAAAGAACCTGTGCCTCCAGCCTGGCGTGGCGAGGGCAGTCTGACTTGCTCAACATACACGCTGTGCACGAAAAAAGAGCACTCCTTCCCTCTAAGCCCTAACAGTGAAACGCGTAGTGGCGTCCCAGTTAGGCCACAGTCGGGTAGTAGCGCTGTATTCTCTTGTTATTTCACAGGACGGTCAATAGGGCCCAAGACCTCATTGTCAAGGACACCCAGTAGCGTGTGTAGGAGTTAGGGTCAGCAAGCCTTGCAGGTGTTGAGTGCAAGTGCTGAGTGCTCACCCTCCCTTCGAAGGCTGGTGCTGGCGTTAGTGAGTGTAGTGTAGTTGTGTCCCTTGTCCTGCGTGCTTTTCCACGTTAGCGGGGGAGTGCGTTAGCTTTTGGCCTTTAGAAGAATTGGCGTTTTGTATGCCCTTAGCACACTTGGCCACCCCTCGCCTCTAGTAGGTAGGGCTTTTGCCGTCTTCCCCCAAGGATAGGCGTGGGTACAGAAACTGGGCGCCATAGGAGTGGTAATAGTACCTGATTAGGACCTTCGGTTCGACGTCAGCGAAGCCCGGTCTCCGGGAGCCACGCCAGGGAGACAGATGAGACACAAACGGACATACGTAGCACACTTAGTGGTATGGCAAACCCTGTAAGGAAGGGTAGGACCCCATGGGTCTGGACCAGTCAGGGGTCCTAGCTGCGGGCACGCTTGTCCCCAATGAGGGTGGACACGGCTTGTTTCATAACACCTTGCTTGTCATTTCCCCCTGGAGTAGAAAGCCACCGCCCTTCGTTGGCTCCCCAAGGTCATTACATCAGGGCAGTTCCCATGCAACACATTGTCAACAAGGCACACACTCGCTGGGTGGCTGCAAACCTGCTGAGCGGCCATCTGGCCCACGCTGGTAACCATAGGCATGGGACTGCAGGGCACAGCATTGGCAGGAACAGTGCTCCGCAAGCAGCGGATGTGTAGGTAGTTGGAGTGCCGAACCCGACTGAGGGTGGGAGTTAGTACATTCACCGTAACTGGAGCTCTACAGGAGTCCTGAACCTGTGCTGGCACACACTGAGTAGGCCTAGCTATCAGCACAAGAGTGCTCACCGCCCCTGGGACGTTAGAAAACAGAGAGGGTCGCGAGTAAAGGGCCTCAACTGTGAGTCTCAATCAGAGGGGAATCTGTTCACGTAGGCCAGCGTGTTCAGGTGATCGGGAATTGAGGTGGTTGTATGGAGGTGGGCAACCCGGATCCGACCGACCCCACGGGTACCTAGTCCAGCGCATGGGCCCGTTCTTGGTATTACACTGCGCGGAGAATGTGTGGTGGCAGGCTGGGGCAATGGGACGCACCGACCATTTGGCTGCAAACAAGATAAGCGGCCTGGTGGTGTTCCGATGATCCTCAGTGTTGCTTCTCCCTTGGTGCGGGGGAAGTGTACCTCTGGGGGAAGCCAATACTCCTGCAGGAGTAGCCTGAAGGAGACTGCCAACGGGAGGAGGGGATGTCTGGGGTATACCACCGCCTCCTGAAGCTTGCAACATCCTCAGTTCGGTTTGGCACAGTAAAAAGATGGCACAAGGAGCTTAGTTTTTCTTTTTCCTTTGGGACATAGTCTCAGCACGGGTTAGTAGCTGTCCCTCGTTGTTCTGAACGAGGTAGGAGCGAAAGATGGGGTTGATACTACCATCTGGTTTTTTAAAGGCGGATATGGGCTCCCAGGTCACCTCAGATAGCCCATAGCCATCCCACAGGGTTAGGAATTTCCCGCCCTGTTTATACTCATGGCGGGCAATAGCTGCAACCACGTAGTAGCCATCGACTGCCGTCTCATCGGCAGTCATCTCTTCGAGTTTGTCTGCCTCCTCTGGGCTGGCAGCGTTCTGTAGGTCGATACGCTCGCCCTCACTGTTGCTGAGGCGCCACCCATCCCAGGACAAATTGTCAGGGGAGTGATAGTGCCTCAACTGCTTAGGTGCACAACGTAGTTCACCACCTAGACGTGGACTGCACCTGACATGGATCCTAGATCCGTCTATCCTGATGATACGATAGGGCCAAAATTTAAGGGTCCTGTAGGCAGTTACAAGGCCAGGAGGGTAGGCGTGAATGGTGTACCAAAACAAGGTCACCAACCTTGAAGCTGGCAGGTCACCGTAGGCGATTCTATCAGCTCAGTTCACGGTCTCGGATATGTCTCAGGTTAGTCCGAGCCTGGTTAGCCATAGACTGCTTGTGTTCCGGCCAATCCCCAACAGCGCTCTTGAAGTCCTCAAGAAAGGGGGTTTTGAAGAACCAAGCCGGTCGTCCTCCATGAAACAGCTCGTGGGGGGTGAAACCCGTAGGAGAGCTCCTCTGGGAGTTCATGGTCAGCACTGCCCAGGGCACTAGGCCTACCCAGTCTTTGGTGCCTTTCTGTCTCATCAGGATTCTCAGGTTCTGTTCCACCAGACGGTTTTGTCTCTCACAAAGAGGGCTAGACGTGTGGGTATAGGGCACACCTGTGGTTACCCTAACGTTGAGGGCATTCAGCACTCGTTTGTATCATCCAGTGTCACTGCGGGTGCGTACATCCTCATCAGAGTGCACCTGCTTAGGTGCTCCATATGCTTCGAACCATTATTCGACAAACATTTTCACAGTCTGCTCACCTGTGAGTTTCTTATTGCAAGGGAACACACGGGTGAAGTGGGACAGGCCACAGGTGACCACTAGGCAACTATAATAGCCGGCGAAGCGACGTAGGCCGTGGATGAAATCCACGTACAGAAGATAGTTAGTACAGTAGGATATATATATGGGTAAGCTGGAAATCAGTCCCCTATCCCTACTGTCGCTCTGCTTGCTGGCATGACAGCCACAAGCATCGACAATGGTCTGCATACGGGACCTCAGTTCAGTCAGGGTTACGCCAGAGTACAAACACTCACGAAAGAAGTCTACTGAGCAATTACTGCCAGTGTGACCTGAGCTGAGATGGGACCACCGTAGGCATCCATCAAGTCGGGCCTCAGGCACGACAAGGCGGTCCTCGTAGAAGAGGTACTGGTTGTTTATATACCACTGGTGCCCGTCAATGACACGAGGTTCGAGACCAGTGCTGACGGTCTGGAGAATTTCTGTATACGCTGACTGATTGTCAGTTAGGCTCCAACCCTCGAGCATTCCAGTAGTCCGCATGGACAGGTCAACCTGGACATCCATACGCTCGAAAGCCTCTTTGGCGAGTGCTTCAGAGCTCTCACCAATACGCGCATCGAAGTTGTTGCGCGATGTATAGTCAGACAGTTCATTTTTTATACCAGGGATATGATGGACTGTCAACCTGAACTGGCTCAGGTAAGTCCACCACCGTTTTAGTTTCGCTTTCTCCGGGGGTGGGCCCTTCTGAAAACACTTCACCGGTTCCTGGTCACAGAGCCAGACAATAGGATTAGATCTGAATCGTCAGGACTGTGATGAGAGCACCAACATACCGGCCAGGAGTTCCTGGTCGTAGGTGCTGTAATTGGAACGCACTTGGTTCCAGTTCCAGTTCGAGTGTCCCAGTGGCACAAGCCGCCACTCACTGGAAGGATAGTCGTGCTTCAAGGAGCCATCACGGTTCAGTCCGCTAGTACGATAATGGCAGTGGGGTAGTTCAGCTAGGTTAAGCTCCTGCGATTGGTATATCGTTCCAGCCCCCCATACATCACTGGCATCAGTGATCAGGACTATCTCGCCCTTAGGGCGGGGTACGCCCAGGCAGTATGAGGGGGCAATTTTCTTCTTCAACTCCTGGAAACACTCCTACTGTCTGGCCGTCCACCTCCAGGGAGTAGTTTTCTTGATTAGGTCAGTGAGGGGGGCAGAAGAGTAGGTCAAATTGTGGATGTGGCGCCCATAGAATTTACAGGCCCCCACAAAACTCCTCACGTCGTTTAGACCCTTCTTAGGGTCATCGCAAATCTGCATGTCCTTTAGGGGCTGGATCTTAGACGTGGCTGGTCTCCACCAGCAATACCCCTCGTCGAAACCCAAGTACTCTATCTCCTCTTTCATGAACTCGCATTGTTCGAGTTCGATTCGGAGATGGTTTTCCTGACAAACAATGAGAAATTCACAGAGGAGAAGGACATTATGCTCTTGGGTAATGGTACCCAAACTCACGTCATCGATGTGGGCCTTCATTTCTGCCCCTCGGGAAATCAACTTCCGTAGTAGAGGTCTGCGCCTCAGTATCTACAAAATTTTGTTCATCAGTTCTTGGAAGAGTGCCCGGCCGTTAGCCACCACAAAAGGCATGACCTTCCACTTAAACACACGGCCCTTAGGGGTTATAAAGGCCAGCAGTTCCTGAGCTGCGTCTGTTAGGTCAACCTGCCAGAAATCACTGCGTTTGTCCATTTTGGTCTTGTACGGGCACTTGGCAATACGCCCCAGGGTATTTTCCATGTTAGGAATACTCCCTGAGTGATTTTGGGTTTTCCTGTTGACCTCGCCATAGTGAACAACCAATGGCAGGGCAGTCGTTCCTGGTTTAGCAACCAGGAACAGGGACTGCAGTGGTGGGGGTAGTTCCCCTTCTTATATTCCTCCACGAGGCCAGCATCAATACATTCCTGGATCTGGCGCTCGATTCCTTCAACCCGTTCCTGAAGAGCGGGGTACGGACAACGCCTCACTCGCGTCTTCTCACATTCAGGTTTCAGTTTCAGGTCCATCTGCACCAGTTCTTTACAGGACAGGGGAGGCGGCAGGGCACCGAACATCTCCTCATAGGTTAGGAGCAGTTTCTTCAGTTGGGGGATTCAGCATGAAATTCTCCTCAGCATGGAGGCTGCTCTTACCATGCTCTTTCTTTTTCTGCCGATCAGCACTTTCGGCAGGTACTGAGCCATCTTCCCACTCAGGGGGGCATTGCTGCCCATAGAGCAGAGAATACACTAGGGGTATCTCAGGGTCAGCCAGCGTGTAGGAATCATCGTCCTCCTCAGACCAGATGGAGGATTTCCAGGTCTGTCTGAGGTATTGCAGCCGTTCTTGGCGCTCAATACCTTCGGCCTTCAGGTAGAACAGGCGTCGGAGTTCCTGAGTGTCATGCCCAAAAATTGGCATGTTATTAGAAGCAGGCCGCGCTAGAGGATCAGGACCCTGAGCCACGGGTTCACCTGAGTGAGTATGCGGCATGGGCAGCACCGGTTTCCGAACAGGGGAAGTTGGTTCTGAGGTTGACTCTAGGTCTACCTCTTCCAGCAACAGATGGGCCAGGAAGGCACTGTGTTTGAGTTCAACACAGCTGGGATCTACAGGAGGGATAGTGCTGGCGATTTCAGACAGTTGATCGTCAGCATCCTCCGTCACTGCTGCAGGTTCCATATAGCCATCGGGGGATTCACACCCTGTAAGTGTGGCAGATAAGTGCTCAGGACATCGTTCTTTGGGATCAGAAAGGGTCAAGCCATGATTTTCGGCCATGACCTCTTTCAGTAGCACCTGATCCAGATCACACAGGGGTACAGGGTTGAGGGATCCATGAACAATGGATAAGAAACTGGCCCACTCAGGGGCCTGCATGGCTGTGTCTGAATCCTCAGGCAAATAAATGGGACCGTCAGGGATTTGCACTCTTCCCACAGTCATTCAGTCCAGCATACGGCGCCAATAAGCGTGTTAACCTGAACAACCCCAGTCAGGGGTGCAAGTAACAAACCTTCCTCCCTCATAAGCGATTTTGCTTAGAACCTTCGCGAGCAGGGAGAAGGGAAGGTTAGCATACGCTAGGCCCATTGCTTTCCAGAGAAACGGTAAGCGTTGTTCAAATTTCTCGAGCAATACAACTGCATGATGTGCTGTTGTTGGCGCGCGAACAATTGCACCTGGATCTGATTCAGGGATACCTGAAGGGCCGCCAGTGCATCTTCAAGAACGTGAAGGGCCAGATGGTAGTTTTTAGTACGATAGTTAGTCTTGGCTGCGTAGCGCAGCCCAGACTCTTTTCGTCCTGACAGCTCGAAAGGTACGGGACCGAGCCCACTGCCGGGGATGCAGTGCAGAGAATAGGGGCGTTGAAGAGACAACATTTTGACTTGGGGGTTTCTTCGCAGGAGGTCGGTGCCAATGAGGATTTCAAAGGCGTCTGTGTCCAACACTCTGCAGTGTTGGGTTTCGTCGCCAAGACAAATAGTCACATCGACACCCCCCAAGGGATGGATGGTAAGCCCATCCCCTAGTCTTATGGCCACTGTCTTAGTTTTCCTGAAAGTCTTTAGCAGGCGCCTGGCCACTGTAGAGAGTGTTGCGCCGGTGTCAAGCACTGCTCGAAAAAATTGATCCCTGATTCTTACGAGGATCCAGAAAACCAAGTCCTCCTCTTCCGAGCCGCCCCCCTACTCCTCGGCAGGGAATTTGACATCCACCCCTGCAGTCATGAGGGACTTGGCCATCCAGGCCAGTCGCCTCTTCTTGGAATTAGTCCCCTGAGGGGAGGCGTTATCCCCCTATGGGCGCTTCTTGGGGTCAACACCCGCAGGAGAGGGAGAAGTAGCGGGCGCTGATGAGCGCCTCTGGGGGTTGAGGGTTCCACCCTTGCCACCCCCCTTGCCTCATCCTTTACCACCCTTATCCCCATTCTGGGGAGTTCTGGAGGGTGTTTCGGTCTTCTGACGTTCAGCCTCTTGCCGTTTGTGTTTGTCACTCTCACGTTTTTTATGTGACATTCGTCCTCGTAGTGACGACCTTTGCCACACTAACCACAGGTGATGGTACACCTGAAATGGTCCTGATGGGTCACTGTTTTTCCATCTTTGGTGTGCTGCTGTCGTTTCACTTGCAGCATACAACGACTGCGGAGGTCGCAGTCAGGGGTATGACAAGGTCCCCCCTTGTCATTGACAGGCTTACAGAAGAAGAATGGGGGTGTACCAGTTTCAGGTTTAACTTCATTCATGGCACGAAGGTTACCCCTTCCTTTACCACCACCCTGGTTGGCGTTAGTGGGATTTTTAGGCCCTTTCCATTTGCCACGTACGGGGGTAGGGGTACCACCTCAACCGAGGTGTTTCTTGAGGAATTTCTCCATGTGGGAGTCATTCTCCCTCTCAAGGGCCAGAGTAATCAGCATGTCCACAAGGTCGTCGGACGTGTGGGGGGGACTCTTCCTCTCTGAGGTAGTGCGGCAATTGTCCCACGTACGTGTAGGAATCTTACTCATGAGCCACAGGTGGGGCTCCGTGGCTCCAAAGGAACCCACGTTCATTAGTGAAGACATATACTCCGGGTCGCACACATATTCAGAGACTCGCGCAGCGGAAGGAAATTCAGGGAGCATAGGAAGCTCGTCAATCTCCGTGCGCACACTGAGGTCTGTCTCATGGACCGGAAACGTTTTCTTCGATCTTTGGAGAACTGCAGCCCAAGTAGAACAGGATTTCACCATCCGCTTCACCAGTTTTTGCCAAAGCTTCTTTTTCCAATGAGCGTTTCAACAGTGAACGTTTAGTGGCCACATCCACATGGGATTGGTCAGTCAGCAAAAGAAACTCAGCAAATTCTTCTCCCCATTCGGGCAGATTTTTCGGGTCGAACTCCGGCGATTCCAGTTGGATGTTCGCCTGGGTAATTGGTCCGCCACTCTTGCCACCCCCTGGGGTTAGTCCTGAAGGGGCGGGAGGTACACCGGTGAGGTGTGCCAGAGCTGTTAGCCCCCTCTTCTCAGTCTCTGTCACAGCCACGTCCTGTAGTTCAGCGATAGGGACTGTCCTGGCACGAGAATGAAAAGGGCTGGGGCAAGTGACCTTCGGTAACAACCTTGACACCCTGGAGATCCTCAGCAAGCGTGCTCAATCCGGGAGAGTGTGAGGCTAGCGCTGGCTTGGGTAAGGGCTCAGTGATACCCAACTTAGCCTTGACAGCCTCAGAAAGGGCTGTCACCTCTGGGTCTTCGGACCCAGACAGTAGTTTGGCCAGTAGGTCGGCCGTACGATCCAGGGCCCACTAAGTTGGCTCTGGGAGATGGGGATCTTTCACATAAGCGGGGCACACTTCAGGGCTCCTGCTAGTGATTGGCAGCTCCGGTCGCCGGAGAGCCGGGCAGCGGGAGGCCCACAACAAAAAGAAAACACAGCGCCAAGGCCCAGGGCACCCAGGGCCGGAAACCAGAAAAAGCCAGAGACAACGGGGGCGCAAACAGGAAGGAAAAAAAAAAACCCCAAGGCACCGAGCGGCAGCGAGAAACAAAAGGGGAGGGGGGGGGGGGGGCAGCAACCAACCGGGAGCAACCAACGGCGGAGTGGGAAACACAAGACAGGCAAGAGCGCACAAAAGGCTGAGGGGCAGGAGGAAAAAAAAAAGAAAAAAAAACTGGAAACCAAGGAAAGCCGGAGACAAGGGGGGCACAGACAACAGGGGAAAAAAAAGAAAAAAAACCGAACGCAAGGCACTGAGCGGCGGCAACAGGGGCGAGACACAAAAGGGGGGGGGGGGCAACCACCAGAGAGCAGCCAACAGGTGGGCAACACCAAAGAAGCGAGAGCGCACGGAGAGCCAAGAAGCGCGAGGCCAACAAGACAAACAACACACAGCGCCAAGGCCCAGGGCACCCGGGGCCGGAAACCAAAGAAAGCAAGAGACAAAGGGGGCGGAAGGAAGACAACAACGGAGAAACAAAAAAAGGGGGGGGAGGGGAGGGCAAACAAAGGACCAAGACAGGGGCAGCCGCAGCCCAGAGGGGGCCAAGCAAAGCAGAAGGACAAGGCGGCCAAAGAAAAAGGTGAGGCGCACCAGAACGCGCCTGGGGGGCCAGCCCGCCCGATCCAGCCAAAGAAGAGCAAGCAAACGCACACACGCACGGGACCCGGGCGTGGCGTCCTCCGACCCGAAAGGGGAGGTGTCGGCGTCCACACAAAACAGCCCTGGTGCACTGGCCGAGTCCCCCGTCAAACGACGGACGGTACAGGAAACCGGGCGCATCAGTGACCGGGTCCACAAACGCCAACCACCGCAGCGCAGGCAGCCGAAGACCGACGCTGGAGGGACCCGCGAGGGACGACCCCATCACGGCGCCCCGAACGGGTACGACGCGGAGCGAGCCCAGCGCCCCTGCTTTGGCGGGGGCCAGCGGCAGGCACAATGAGCCCGGTTCTCGGATGGCCTCCGCGTGCCCCACGCAGCAACCCAGTAAAGCAGGGGGAACAAGCCCCTTGGGTGGGGAAAGGCACCACGGCGTCAGGAAAAGCCGACCGGAGCACCGAGAGCGACCGGACCGGACGAGGCGCGGCGCACCACGCGGGGCCACGAGGCACGCCAGAGAGGCACGCCGCCGGCGACAACCAAGGCACACGGACAGGTGCCAAGCAGCGACGGCCGCCGGGTGCCGCAAACCCCGAGAGCGCGCACAACACGCAACGAACCACGGCACGAGGACAGGTGCCAAGCAACACCAGCCGCCGGCCGGACGGACTTGTGCACGCCCGGCAGCGAACCTAGCCCCTGACGGCTAGGGGGGAGCCGCCGTCCGGATGGACGCCTGTGCGCCCGGAGGGTACCCAGCCCCTGCAGGCTACGAACAGCCGGCGTCCGGACGGACGAGTGTGCGCCCAGAGGGTACCCAGCCCCTGCCGGCTACAAATAGCCACCGTCCCGATGAAGGAGTGAGCGCTCCGCAGCGACGCCCCGCACACGCAACCCACAGCACTACGGACCGAGCGCGCACGCCGGTGAACAGGAGCCAAGTGGCCAAGGACACCGCACAGCACAGCGGGCGAGCGCACCGGTGAACAAGATTCAAGGGGCCGTGGACACCGCACACGCAACACAACACACCGAGCGGGCACACTGCTGAACAGGAGCCAATTGGCCCAGGACACCGCACAAGCAAAACAACGCACCAGGCGGGCACACCGGTGAACAGGAGCCAAGTGGCCCAGGACACCGCACACACAGGCAACGCCCAGAGCGGGCACACCGGTGAACAGGAGCCAAGTGGCCCAGGACACCGCACAAGAAAAACAACACACCGAGCGGGCTCACCGGTGAACAGGAGCCAAGTGGCCCAAGACACCGCACACGCAAAGCAACGGACCGAGCGGGCACACCGGTGAACAGGAGTCAAGTGGCCCAGGACACCGCACAAGCAAAACAACACGGCGAGCGTGCACAGCCGTGAACAGGAGCCAAGTGGCCCAGGACACCGCACACACAGGCAACACACCGAGCGAGCACACTGGTGAACAAGAGCCAAGTGGCCCAGGACACCGCACACGCAACGCAACGCACCGAGCGGGCACAACGGTGAACAGGAGCCAGATGGCCCAGGACACCGCACACACCACACAGCACACACAGCGGGCACACCGGTAAACAGGAGCCAAGTGGCCAAAGGACACCGCACACGCAACACAACACGCCGAGCGGGCACACCGGTGAACAGGAGCCAAGTGGCCCAGGACACCGCACATGCAACACAACAAGCCGAGCGGGCACACCGGTGAACAGGAGCCAAGTGGCCCAAGACACCGCACACGCAAAGCAACGGACCGAGCGGGCACACCGGTGAACAGGAGTCAAGTGGCCCAGGACACCGCACAAGCAAAACAACACGGCGAGCGGGCACAGCCGTGAACAGGAGCCAAGTGGCCCAGGACACCGCACACACAGGCAACACACCGAGCGAGCACACTGGTGAACAAGAGCCAAGTGGCCCAGGACACCGCACACGCAACGCAACGCACCGAGCGGGCACAACGGTGAACAGGAGCCAGATGGCCCAGGACACCGCACACACCACACAGCACACACAGCGGGCACACCGGTAAACAGGAGCCAAGTGGCCAAAGGACACCGCACACGCAACACAACACGCCGAGCGGGCACACCGGTGAACAGGAGCCAAGTGGCCCAGGACACCGCACATGCAACACAACAAGCCGAGCGGGCACACCGGTGAACAGAAGCCAAGTGGCCCAGGACACCGCACAAGCAAAACAACGCACCAAGCGGGCACACCGGTGAACGGGAGCCAGGTGGCCCAGGACACCGCACACGCAACACAACACGACTAGCGGGCACACCGGTGAACAGCAGTCAAGAGGCCCAGGACACCGCACACACAGGCAACGCACCGAGCGGGCACATCGGTGAACAGGAGCCAAGTGGCCCAGGACACCGCACAAGCAAAACAACACACGGAGCGGGTTCATCGATCAACACGAGCCAAGTGGCCCAAGACACCGCAGAGGACAAACCACGCGGGTGCACCGGTGAACAGGAGCCAAGTGGCCCAGGACACCGCACAAGCAAAGCAACACACTGAGCAGGCACACCGGTGAACAGGAGCCAAGTGGCCCAGGACACCGCATAAGCAAAGCAACGCACGGAGCGGGCACACCGGCGAACAGAAGCCAAGTGGCCCAGGACACCGCACAAGCAAAACAACACACCGAGCGGGCACACCGGTGAACAGGAGCCACGTGGCCCAGGACACCGCACACATGTGCACACGTAGGGCGGCCGAGGGACAGAAAAGAACCAACACCCCATGGGTCGGGCGCACTTGGGGGACCCAGCCGACCCACCGGGCCAGCAGCAGGGGCGGTACCCCAAGGCTGCTGGTCCGAGCCCGGCCAGGCTGCAGAGGGGACCATGGCAGACGTCACCCGGAGCCATGGAAGCAACCGTTGACAGGTGAGTCGGTACACAGTCCAGGAGGGGGTCGCCTGCGAAGCAGAGAGGCCCCGCAACTCAAGCCACAAGGGTGAGGCAGTCGTACCGTAGACTAGCGGGAGCAAAACCCCTTGTCGTGAGAGATACTCCACACGGCTGGGCAGCCCCCATAGCTGCGCCCAAAGGAGGGGGCATGTAGCCCTACCCATGGACACATGTGGGGACACCCTCCCACCCGGGACACATGAACCGGGTGGCCGCGACAATGCCTTCCCAAGCACATGCGGGAGCGGCTTAGGAGGCGCCTGACATAGGGCAGTGGGAGGGAACCCTTGGTAAGACCTTCTTCCTGCATTGGCATCCCGAGCTCCCGAAGATACCTACCTACCTACCTACCTACCTTAGCCTGCAAAAGCCTCAGAAAGGGCTGTCACCTCTGGGTCTTAGGACCCAGACAGTAGTTTGGCCAGTAGTTCGGCCGTACGATCCAGGGCCCGATAAGTTGGCTCTGGGAGATGGGGATCTTTCACATAAGCGGGGCACACTTCAGGGCTCCTGCTAGTGATTGGCAGCTCCGGTCGCCATACTGGCCCTCTCGGTCGCCTGGGTAGAGACACAGTGTCAGCCAGGTCCGTAGGTGGGCCGGAGTAAGGGCAGGACCCAATGTCTGTGTATGGTGGGGATCCCAAAGCTTCCAGTGCTCCTCTCCATCTTCCCCTCTGACGGACTTGTAGTACTCCCGGTGGAGAAGATATTCGTCCATTCTCCTCCTTAATTCGCTTTGTTCCTCAGGTACTCCAGCTGCCGTAGCCGTAGACGAAGAAGCACGGCAAGCAGAACGGGAGATGGATACAGCAACCCCTCGGCGAAGGTGCTGCAGGCTGTCCCCACGGGCCGCTAAGGCCTCAGTTGTTCAGGGTATTGGTATTTCTTCTCTGGGTGCTTCTTGGTCTGCCCTTCTGTGAACTGGATCTTCCTGAGACCCAGATGCAGCTCTGAGCTTGGGCTCACTCATTGAGATGGGCCCAGTATTGCCAAGTTCAACTTGTACACTCCGAATTGGCAAGGTCCTGGCAGACAGCTGTACTGATGGTGTGGACATATTGTTTCTGGTTTTGGCTTGTGTACTTCTCACAGTCAGTTCGAAAGGTTCTCATGGGTTGCCTCTGCTACCGGAAGGATGTCCTTGATTAGTGCCCTAATAGTTGTGATGAAATCCTGCAGGTTTTGATGTTGGAAAATCAAACCAAAGCAGCAAGTAGAGCAAGAACAGAATCTGCATCAAATCAATGAATACCTTTGAAATCCAGTGTATCACAGAAGGGCTGCAGATAGACAAAGCAGGTTTAAGTACAAAGTTTCAATCACAAATGGATAAAACAAATGATTTTGATGTGAAGCCTGGCATGACTCTTGCCTCCCAATTAGCCTCAAGCAGTTCATGTGCACTCTTTTGGATGAGATGGAGTTGGTTGGGAATATGGGGCAAAGGAGTTAGGCCAAACACAGAAGATGACTTGGCCAAGCAACTGAATCCAGAAACAGTTAAAACGTAGAGCCAGAGTAAGTGGGAGAAACAGTTGAATATAGGGATCTTGGGGTGGGGGACCACTAGGCTTAACGTCCAAGGCCTTAGGCATGAAATGCCTACTTTACTTCGGTATAACCTCAATGAGGGAAGATACCTCCAGTCAGTTTACTGGTAGGGGTGAACTTCATGGGGGGCTAGGGTTATAACCCTAGTTACCCATGAGACCCACCGCTGGTGGTATTTTCTTCGAACGAAACCTTCGAACGAAGATGATTTCTTCCAACGACGAACTCTTTGAACTGTTCGAACGCCTTTGTTGTGGTCGTTTTGCTGCAGACATTGCGATTAAAAGCTCAACACAGGTATTTTTGAGGGTTTGGTTCTTTGGATTCAGCCTGCAACCACCTAAATGCCCTGAAAATGTGTTTTCGAAATGTGGTGGACTTTTCTTTGAACGAACCTTCGAATGTTCGAACGAAGATATTTTTCGAACAAAAAGACGCGGCGTTTACAAATGCACATACAGGCAACAACAGAACCGCAGAACCACCAATGTCCCTGTCCAATGTAGCTCTCTGAGTCCTGGCTCACGACTCACTGCCTGACACTAGTACTGCAACCTCGTCTTTCTTTTCCGTATCCTCTTTGTCTTCCTCTCCGGCATCTTCTTCTTCTTGCTTTTCACCACTCTTCGTTGGCGTCTTCCTCTTCTTCTTTGGCCTCTTTGCCTTCACTTTCTTCTTCCTGGCACTTGGAGCTGGCATACCACCGGTTGCCGACGCCACTACCGCCGCGTTTTTGCACTCCTCCTCCGTTGCGTAGCTTCAGGCCGCAACACAATACTCCCCCAAAGAATGCCACATGGCAGAGTTGTAGTGTGCAGGGACCCAATAGATTGTACCGGCACGGCCCAGTTTGGTCTTCTGCTGCAGGATGTCTCTGGGTATCTCCGTTTGCCAGGGGCGCCACTTCGAAATCGGCACTCCTCTCCACGCTCCCCACTGGTCCTCTTGTTGGAGGGGAGGCCATGCCCACTGCAGTGCCCCTCTATCTGGAATCTGTGTCTCCTGAGTCTCGTCTTCATCGTCATCATCTCGGGCAGGCAGCTCCTCCTCCTCATCTACGGAAGGCAGCTCCCCCTCCTCATCTTCTTCAGTCTCTTCGACCTCTTCACTCTCCGAACTGTCACCCGGCAGCAGCTTTGCCTTTTCCTTCGGAGGTTCCTTAGCCGCTGGCTTCGCTCGTGGTCTCTTCTTTGGCGTCTTAGTCTTCTTGTATAAAGAGAGAATCTCGGCAAGGTTCTTTGCCCGTCGTCCGGACACAACGGGTTGTGGATCTTTGCCCCGCACACCAGCACTGGTCGTCGACGCTTTTTTTTCGGTTGCCTCAGGGGAATGCAACGTGGAACCACCCTGGCTCAGGTTGACCCACGTTGGCATCGACTTCACCTTTCTGCGACCTTCTTCATGGTTTGGGAGTGCTCTGAGGACGGTCAGTGCTCTCGCAGGCTTCGTTAGGAGGTCGTTGAGCAGGCTGCACGCAGTCACGGTCGTCTCAATTCCACGACTTGGTAGCTGAAGCTTCCACCTGACGCCAACGGCGCTGGTTTGCGTTGCTGCAACCTGTGGGCAGTGGAGCGGGAAAAGACTTCGAATAAAATCTTTTTTCGAAGATTCGAATGTTCGAACGATCGTTTTTTTCTTCGAACAAAGAATATTTTTCGACGAATAACGTACAGGACGCATGCATGGTCAAGAGCGCTCAGCTACAAGGTAAATGCGGTACCTCCCATTCAGGAATGTCCCCTCCCATGTAGCCATGCTGCACTCCTGCTGCGACTGCTGCCTGGAGCACCGTCTGCCACTTCGCCGGTGTTGTGCTTTGCACTTGTTGTACTCCCTCGGCTTGCTGCGCTCCTTCGTCCGTCTGGGCTGCCTCACCACCACCCCGCGCCTGAGCGGTGACCTTGACGCCTTTCAAGCGGCCCGTTGATGTACATTTGCCCCACCCTGGGGGCTCTGAGGAGGGGAATCTGAGCATCACGGTACGGTCTTCACGCCAGCTCTCCACTGCGCCGTAGGCGTGCCAAACAAGCGCAAGCAGACGTATTATCGGGGTTGGGGTGCCCTTTTTGTTCGGGACTGCGACGAAGAAGGCGCGGGCGCCCAGTGCCCAAGGCAAGTCCCTGTCCACAGCCACATCTTTGCAATCGACTGATAAACACTTTCCGAAACAGCGCCCATAGGTTGACAGTGGCGTAAGCCAAGCGTACTTTGGGTCCCCGAAAATGGGCGTATGCGGATTGGGTACGGATTTCCCTAGAATGAGGTCAAGGTAGGGGCGGGTGACTCCGGATTCAACGATTACCTGGCGGCAAGTGTCGAACTCGGCGCTGACATCGAACACTTCGTTTACCACCACGTAATCCGGATCATATTCTTCTGAATCCTGGGATCCAAAATCTAGCGGGTCATCCAAACGGCGAGAAGGGGATGGTGACGGCTCCAAATCCGCTGAACGCTGCGGCGCTAGGTGCTGAGTCAGTTGTGTACTACTCTGGGAACATGTTCCTGGCGATGATCGTGACGCTGGGGCAGAAGTTGGGTGCGCCCGAAGCAACTCCTGAGCACAGCGCAAAAGATTCGAAAAATATCTTCGAACGAAGATTCGAATATTCGAATGAAGAAAAATCTTCGGACGAGAGTTCGTTCGAGGATTCGAAGATTCGAACGAAGACTAAATTCAAAGGACTACAACACATGCCTGCAGGGCTTGGAGAATAACACATACCGCCACCAGTCTTGCGACAGCGCCCTTGTCTTCCTTTGTCAGCACCATTGAGCGGCATCGTCTATTAAAGATTCGAACAATGCAGCGTTTTGGCAAGAGATCGGGCGCGTTGTACCGTGAGCTACAATATGGGAGTGTGTGTACAAGAAGGCATGCTCCATGGTTTGTACTAGAGCAGAGAGCTGGTAGTCATCTGTTCTGCTGCCCCCTCTGTTTGTGAACCGCAAGTGGAAATCCTTTAGCTTGGCATTCGTGGTTTCAGCCAAGTCCTTGCAGTACATCCCAAGCCCGTAAGGTGCTATCGCCTCTAGGATTCTGGGCACATCAAACTCCAAGATTATCAGATAATGAGAACGGGTATCGGGCAAACAGTGTGCGCCAAATTCCCAGGCCGCCTGCCGACAGTCTGCTGGGAGGTCAATGTCGATGCGCTGATAGGTGCGATGGAGCCGTTGCATCGTTGCATCACGTCCCGCAACGGCATGACAGCCTGGTTACCCAAGTGCTCGTTGGCCAACCCCAAAAACATGAGCAATACCATCCCATAAAAAAATCAAACGCTTCGTTTTTTGTCCATCAGGTCTACAAGTTCCACCTAGCTGCCAACCACACAGAGCAATCTTCAGCATGTTATTGATAGCGTTGCGTCCTTCCCTGCTGGCGGACAATCATAGCCTTTCCAAGTATTCCCCAAGCAAAGCACCAATTCGCATAAGCATATGGAGAACACAAATGATGGCATGGTGTCGTGGTACTTGAAGCAAAGGTTCCGAAGCGCAGCCACGAGCTCAGTTGCAGACAGGGGTCTTGCGAAGTCGGGGCGCATCACCGATGCGCGTTCTGCGCCGGTGACAGCCTACGTACCGCCTCTTGAGAGGGTTCCAAAGGCCCAAGTTGTGAACTGACGGTATATACCAATGCTCAGTAAGTCCCAAAAAAATCTTCAAAAACGGTAAATCTCCGCCCAGCATAACACTTGCCGCACAGCGTGCGCCCTTCACGACGACGGATCGCGTAGTTATGATCCGCTGCAGGACCTAGTAGCGTGCAAAGCGCAATCAAAATTTTGTTTAAAAAGCACGTTCGTTCGAAGGAAAAGCTTCGTTCCAACGGTCGAAGGTTTGAACGAAGGCAATATTCGAAGAAATAACACACCCTCAGATTCTTTTTCCAGACCCGGCGCAAATTCTTCAGATTGGAGTCACCACAGTATACCAGCTCTAAAACCCAAATGTGTGCTGCATTGCGGGCTAGATGCTGATGATTTTGGATGCGAATGGTAAGCTGAGTCCCGCTTACACCCGCTACAGGATAACCATCACCACTCACAATGAAAACCAACCCATCTTTGCTGGGCTGTAGAGTTTCATAGAGGCAAGGCTGTGTGAAAACGTAGTTGATCCAGTGATCAAACGGCCAGGAGACATTTCGGATGCCAGTTTTCTTGTCGATGTGGCCAACAAGGTGCAGGGGCTCCTTCATCCTTTTCCAAGCCAAGTTGACTCTCCGGCGGCCTGGCATTGGTTTCCCAAACCTTAGGCTAGTCTGTTTGTGCCATACGTCCGCACGCTTGGAGATAAAGCGAGATAGAACCCGAAGGCGGCGTCTAGGGATTCCCAAATCGAGAAGCAAAGCGACTGCTTCTTCAGGCGAGCATTGAGCATCGCTCTGCCACCGTAGAAGTTGATTCAATCTCTGCTTGTCAGCGCCTGGGTTGACTTGTGTGTAGATTGAGTGTAAAAGCTGGTGTTTCAGGCCGGAGGAGGTGAAGAATTGCACAAGCGCGTCCTCAACGTCCTGGCTATAAGCGTTCGTCGTGCCTACCGCGTTTTTGAGCGTAATTCCAAGTTGCACCATTTGTCAAACAGTGACACCCTTAGAAATACAACAAATCAGTTAAGGAAACAAGAGAACCCTTCTTTCTGGCACAAATCTGCGTCTTTCTGGCACAAATCTGCGTTTTTCTGGCACAAATCTGCGTCAATAGCCTGTCAATCTGGTGCGCGCGCTGCTGTTGCTGCGCTTTTGCGGCAAATCTCCCCAGCAGCTTGGATTCGATTAGATTTAATTGAATTGCGATTAAAGCAAATACAATTTCCGAATCGTTCGAAGATTTGAATCTTCGTTCGAAGACTGAAGTTCGTTCGAAGAAAACACCCCCCCCAGTGAGTCTCATGGGACTTTGAGAAAGTGTACTTTAAGATCTAAAAGGGAAAGAAAAATGCTTAAGTAAGTCTTAGCATCAACAAAAGGGTTTAAGGGGGGCTTGGCCCGCATCAAACCCTCCAAAAAAGACATGGCAGTGACGTTTTCTTACTCTTTGTGCCCTCAGGCACTGTCCGTCGCCCCGGGCTGTTGTTCCTTCAGGCGCTGTGTTTTGTCGTGCTTGTCTGCGCTTTGTGATGTGCGCGGTGCGTGTTTTGCCGTTGTCTGTTGGTGTGTGCGGTTGTTCGCCAATGTGGTTTGTGCCCTGTGTGTCCTGGGCTGTCATGCTGCGTGTCCCCTCTCCTCTCCCCACTGTTCGGTGCTGTGCTGCGCTGTGCTGGTCTGGTGCGCTTGCGTCGTGCTGTTCGTTTGGTCTGTGCTTTTTCTGGCGTCTGGTGCCGTCCTGCGTTGCTGTGTGCTGTGCTGTGTCCTTTGGTGTTCTGCGGTGTGGTATTGTGCTGCTCTGTTGGGTCCGTGGTGTGCTGTGCTGCTGCGAGCTGTGCTGTGTCCTCCTGTGTCCTGTCGTGTTGTGCCAAGGCGCCTCTTGTGTGCTGCTGTGTGGTGCTGTGCTGGCGCGCCTGCGTCGTGCCCCTGTGTTGTGCTCCGTTGCTTCTGTTATGCTGGACGGTGTCCTGTGGTACTGCCTGTGGTTTCTGTGTGTTCCTCGCTGGGCCTCGTTGCCTGTTGTTGTTCCCTGGCAGCACGTAGGGGCGTTGGCGTCGCTGGCTGGTCTGGTTGGTGCCCTGTTGTTGCTGGTGGTTTGTCTTGGTGCCCTGCTCCCCAGCGTTGTGTCCTGTGGTGCTGTGTGTCCGTGTGGTGCTGTGCTGCAGTTCCCTGCTGTCTGTCTTGCCCGGCTGCTAGTGTTTGTTTGTTCTGTCTACCTCTTAAACAATTACGGAGGTAATGGTACTTGCAACACGGTGCAACGCGAAAGGGTGAAAAATTTGACACCTGGAAAAACTGTTACTGACAGGCAAAGGGGAGTGCGCAAATAACATAGTACAATGCCCGTAACAGGAAGCATGCAGGAAGCCAAAGATAGTGGTCAGAGACACAGGGATTCAAAATGAATCAAACTTCAATGCGCTTCGGCCAGAGGACTGTTGCCAAGGGGGACTAACGGTCCTGTCCTGCAGTGCAACGCGGGACAACTTTGGCAACGGTTCTTAGAACCAATACAGTATGTTTTACTACAAACTTGAAAAATGACACATACAAGTGATGACATGTGCACTGCCACTGACTTGCGCTGTGCCATGCCTTGTGATCTGTTTTTGCCTTCTGCTGTGCTTAGGCCACCAAACAAACACGGCCACGATGGCCCCACAGTGCGCGTCGTAGCAACACCAACTTACAGGAAAGAGGTCAGGATGGCGTCAGGGTAGACGATCGAAACAATAGGCACAAATGAAAGCACAATCACGATGCCCACACCTTCCATCTCCATGCTGCACAGAGTTTATGAGATCTTGTATGTGCATGATGTTCTTGATGTGCTTGTCTCTAAAGCTTGCGTTGAAAAGTGTGAGCTCTTGCTTATAAGACATAATGCTTGTTGAACCGCTTAATTGAAATGACCGAGACAAGGGCTAGTCAAAGGGCCACCTGTAAACTGACGCAACACCGGAGAACGGTCTTAGTTACCAGTGGAAGACCACGGCTCAGCCAAGGGCCCTGTCCTTGTTGTTGCTTAATATCAGCATCTGTGGCGGCGACTGCATCTCGCACAGATTCTTGATCCATCTATTCTTATAATGCGATAGAGCAGAAAGAATTGGTCCTGCAAACAGTAGCAGGGCCCTGAGAACAACCCCCCATGGTGTACAAGCAACATGGTCTCCAACCTTGAAAGTAGCAGGATGTCTCGTGCGGTTACGCCTAGTTAGCTCACGTTCCGCGACGTGCTTCAGGTTAGCATAGACCAAGTTGGCCAGGTCATGCTCATGTTCCAGCCAGTTCCCTAGGGGGCTCTTGTAGTCGTCAGGGAAATGGGTTTCGAAGAGCAATTCAGGACCCCCCCTATGGAACAGTTCAGGGGGGGCTCAGCCAGTTGAGGAACTCTGTTGAGAGTTCATGGTTAGGACGGCCCAGGGTAACAAGCGTACCCAATCCCTAGTACGTTCTTGTTTCATCAGAATCTTCAAGTTGTGTTCCACGACACGATTCTGTCTCTCACACAGAGGGTTAGAAGTGTGAGTATGGAGACCATTTGTGGTTACCTGGACATTCAGGGCGTCCAATACTCTCTTGTACCACCCAGGACTGCTCGGGATGCGTACATCCTCATCAGAGTGGACCATTTCGGGTGCCCCGTAGAGTTGAGACCACTGTTTAACAGACATTTTCACAGTCAGTAAGAAAGCGTCACTGCCATGTTATTCTTGGGGTACTTGATCAAGGGCAAGCCCCCCCTAAACCTTGGGAAGTTATGGAGACTAACACGTAATCATTTGAATCAGTCTCTTTGACACTTTTAGTGCGTGTTCCAAAGTAACTAGGATTATAACCCTAGTCTTCCATGAGGTTCACCCCTACTACTCAAGTGAGCAGAGGTATCCTCTTTCATGGAGCTAAAAAACGAGTAAAATAGGCATTCCATGCCTTGGGCCTTGTTGGTTAAGCCTAGAAGTCTCCCAGCCGACCCAGGTCCCCTATACTCAATAGTGTTACCTACGTATTGTGGGCCTACTGTTTACTGAAGTCAAATGCGTGGCCATGCTGGGCAAGCCATATTCTGTTTCTGGCCCAACCCACATGCCCCGGATTCCTAGCCCACTCCATTATGTCATAATGTGCACATGGGATGCTTGGAATTGTTTCTGACGACAGACTTATGTCAGTGTGCCATAAAAAAATGATTTGTTTGTCCGTTTGTAATTGATTCTTTGTTCTCAATCATCAGGGGGGGGTAAGTGCTGCCAAAGCCGCTAGTTCCCTCTTCTGGGCCTCAGTCACCGGAACATCCTGTAGCTCAACGATGGAGACTCTTCGGACACGAGGGTGAAAGGGACTGGGGCAAGTGACTTCGGGTAGAAGCCTGGAAGCCCTTGCTCTCTTGAGGTCATCGGCGAGTGAGGGCAACCCTGGAGTGGGTGAGGCAATCGCAGGCTTGATTAACGGTTCAGTGATACCGAACTAGGCCCTTACAGCCTCAGACAGGGCTGTCATGTCCGGATCTTTGGATCGAGATAACAGTTTGGCCAGCAGTTCTGCTGTACTGTCGACAGCATCATAGGCTGGCACTGGGGTATGAGAACCCTCCACGTAGGCTCAATATGCTTCTGGTGTTCTCGTTGTTGTGGGTATTTCTGGACACGACGTAGGTACTTAGCATGGTGGTGTAGTGAATGTGAGCCAGAGGATACCTCTCGGCCGTCTGGGCACGGGAGCTGTATTTGCCAGGTCAGTTCCTGGGACCCGAGTAGTAGCAGGTATCCATGTCAGGTTTGAGGTTTGAGGTTTGATTTTGCGGGTACTAGACGCCTTTCGGCCCCGGGGGGCTACCTGGTCGGGCCAGGTGATATCCTCCCCACCCGGTCCTAGTGGGGGGCCCTCCAAGACGCACCTCCTGCCTGGTGGCGGAGTCCCCCGGGTTCACAGGGCTCGGAGCCCCGTCCTTCCCCGGCTTCCCCGTTTTGCCACTCCCCGGTCAGTGCATCAATTCGCAGCCGTGGCTGCGGGCGCTTACCCACTGCGTCGCCCCCCTAATGCGTGGTCGCCCAGAGCGCCGGCGCCGCCGGGCCCGTGGTACTGGCTTGTCGCCAGTGGGATCTCCTTGGGCTGGCGCGGAGGCTGCCTAGCCTAGGGGTTGGGGCGTGGCGCTGTGCGCCACTACTGCCTTGGCGGGTGCAGTGCCCCGTCTGTGTGTGCGCGGCGCTCGCGGCCGGTTCGGGGGGTTCGGGCCGGTACCTGGTGTTGTGTCTCTCTCATTTTCCGCTTCCCGCCCCGCGTGTTCTGCGCTGCGTGTGGCGGGCTGTCCTGTCCGGGTTTCCCCTACCCTCGCTCGCTGGTACGCCATTCCACGCGGTCTGTGCGTTCCGCGCGCTCGGTCCGGTTGCCCTACTGGTAGTCCCCGCGTGCCGGTTTCGTGTGTGTGCGCTCGCGCTCCCGCGGCGTCCGCCCCCCCCCCTCCTGGCTGGTGTGGCGTGCGCACCTCGCGCGGTCTCGGCACTGGGCGCTGGTAGGGCCGTACCACGTGGTCCGTGCCCCTCCGCGTGTCCTGCCCCGATCCCTTGCTCCGTCTGGCGTGCTTGGGGGGGGGGGCGGTCCGGTCCCGGTTCCCCCCTACTTCGCTTGGGGTTGCGGGGGTGGCGGTAGGGCGCCCCCCGGGGGGGGTGCCTTCTTCTGTTGCGAGGGGCGTCTGGGGTCAGGCGCTCCCCCTCAGCCGACTGCCCGTCCACTGGGCGGGCTGTTGGGGTCCGCTATCCACATGTTGTGGGCGCGGGCGTGCAGGTGTGGGGGCCCTTCTCTGTCCCCCTGGCCTGCACGCGCTGTGGGGGCTGCGCGCCGCGGGGCGGGTCCGTGGCGTTCGTGTGCCGGGGGGCAGGCTGGGGGGGGGGGGGGGGTGCGCCAGACCCCCCGTTTGTGCGGCCGGGGGGGGGCCTGTGAGGCAGGGGGTCGCACTGCCTCGTTCCTTCCCTCTGCCTTCCCTGGGCAGGCAACAATGCGGGTGTCACTGGCGTCCTTCTGTCCATGGGGGGCGTGGCCCCCCATACCACTCCGGTTCGTGCTCGCCCGCCTTCTCTGGGCGCGATCTTTGCGGCGTCCTGGCGCGTTGGCGCGGGCTCGCTTGTTCTCCGCGGCCCCTGTGGGAGCCGGCGGCTGAGGCGGGGGGGCAGGTCGCGCTCTGGCTCCTCTCTCGGGCAGGGGGGGGGGACCAACCCCCCCTGCCCCGGGGGCCGTGGGCCGGGGCCCCCGCGGCTTGCGGGCCGGTGGGGGGGGTGGGGGGGGGGGTCGCGCCGCGGCCCCTCTGCCCCCCTTCTGGGTGGCGGCCTGCAATACTCCATCCTGGCCCCCCTTGCGTCGTCGGCGCACTCCCCTCCGGCGTGCGCGTGCGGTCGGGGTTGCGGTGCCGCCCCGGGATGGGGAGGGGTGAGGGGCGGCCCGTGGACCGCTCCCCCGGGGGCCCCTTGCAGACCTGAACCCCCCCTCCGCCCTCCCTGAGTGGGCTGTGGTCACAAAAGGGTCATGTGGGGCGCGGCCCCAATACTGTTCTGGTGCGCGCGTTGCTCCGGCACGCTGGTGTGGACTCGCCCTGCAGCCGCGCCCCCCGCGGGAGCAGGTCCAGCCGCATCCCCCCCCCCCCCCGCGTCGCGGTCCCTTCTGGGGGGGGGGGGGGCGTCCCCTCGGCTCCGGGGGGGCGGAGGGCCGCTCCTGTGGCTCGCAGGCTGGGGGGAGGGTGCGGGGGGTGGAGGGGGGGTGGGGGGGCCGCCCCCCCGCCCCCCCGCCCCGTCGGGCGTTGGCCTGCCTTCCGTTATCCCCGGCGTGCCCCCCCGGGATATACTCGCGCCGTGGGGGTTGCCGGGCGGCCGCGGGCGTCGGGCGCGGTCCGGTCGGCTGCCGACGGGTCAGTGCGGCGGGGGGGGGGGGGGAACCCCCCCGCCCTGGTTTGCGCCCCTGTCTTCCCCGGGCCGGCCTCTGATAAGGCCGCTCCGTTTGCGCGGTCCTCCGCGCCGCCGGTCCGCCGTCCGCCGGCAGCAGGCAGGGCGTGTGGGCGCCTGCCTCAGCCGTGGTGCCCCCGCATCCCGGGTGCAGCGGCCTCTTCGGGGGGGATGCGGGGCCGCCGCTTCTTCGGTCTGCCTCCGTCCGCTCTTGGGCCTGAGTGAGAGGGGGGGGGGGGGTGGGAGGGGCCCTCTGGTCCCCTGGAGCTGCCTCCCGACGGCCGGGGGGGGGTGGCATGGCGGTCCCGGCCCCAGGGGCCAGCCATCTGCCTGGAGGTCGCACCCTTCCCCCGCCCCCCTCTACCTAGAGCCGGACCCTCGTGCAAGCCCTCGCTGGGGCCCCTCATCCCGCCGGCCGTCGTCGCTCGGCGCTGGCCGGCCGGGGGCGGCCGTGAGGGTTAGGGGTCAGCGGTTAGCGGGCTGCGGGGCAGCAGGTTCCCCCCCGCGCTCGTTGTCTCCGCCCTCCCTCCCGCGGGAGGTGGCGCGCGCTCCTGCGTCACGCCGTACCGTGGGGGGGGCGTGGGTCGGGGGGCCCAGCTCCCCCCCCCACTTTCTCGCGTCTGCCGTCTGGGCCGTCACCTGCGCCGCCGCTTGTGTGGGCGAGGGCGCTGCGCAAGGCCCAGGGGAGCCAGTTGTTGGCGTCTGCATCCGTGATGCGGAGCACCGCTCCCCCTTTCAGGAAGGCCGGCCACGTCGGCTCCCTGTCGGGCCACGCCGCCCCGATCACTGACCTGAGGACCCTCTCATGGTCCTCCGGGGCTGCCCACCCCCCCATGGTACCTCTCGGTTTCCTCCGTCTCTCCAGAGGAGCACGACATCAAAGGGCCGGTTCCTCAACCCCCTGGTGGTCCCCTGGTTGGCCCAGCACAACCACCCGTACACCTCCCCCACAAGGGGGAGGACCTCCTCCCCCAGAGGGTCCAGGACCGTGCCCCAGTCCCGGTCCCAGAGCCGGGCCCCCTCTGCCCCTCGCGCCGGCTCCCCCCGCTGCCCCTGTGCCTGCAACGCCGATGCTGCACCCCGCCCCCCCTCCGCCGAGGCCATCCGCGCCGGCTCCGCTCTCGGCGCGGGGGGGGCTGGCTGGTGCTGGGGTCGTGGGGGTTGGGGGGGGACGAGCTCGCCAGCGTCAGGGTCGATGTTGTAGAGGTGGTGGTTGTGGTGGTGGTGGTGGTGGGTGTGGTGCGCCGGCATCTGTTGGATGCTGGGGGGGATGCACCTCACCGGCTGCACGTCCGGCTGCAGGGGCGCCCCGCTCCCCGCCCCCCTCCCTTCAGCCCGCCCTCCCCCCCGGGCTCCCATGCCCCGTCCTGTCTGTCCCTTGGGGCCCGCGGCGCCCTTGCCCTTGCCCCTGGGCCCCTTTCCGGCCCCCTGCCCGTTCCGCGGGTCCCGCCCCCCGTCCCCCACGCCCTGGCCCGCCCGCTCGCCCACCGCACTCTCGCCCCGCTCCCTGCACCTGGGCTCCCTGCCCGCACCCCTGGGCACCCTTCCCGTGCCCTGGTCCCTTCCCGGCCCCGTGCCCTGAGTCCCGCCGTCCGCTGCCTGCGCTCTGCCCCCCCCCTGCTGCTGCGCCCTTGCTCCCTGCCGCGCGTGCCGTGGCCTGCTCCTTGCGCGCGCTCCTGGGCACTTCCCCTGTCGCCTCCTGCCCCCCGCTCAGCGCTCCCGTGGCTGGCACGCAGCTTTGCCTGCGCGCCCTCCCCTCCTTCCTGGATCACGCGCCGGGCGTCCCGCTGTCTCTGCAGCTGCGGCAGCGTGACGCCCGGCGGCGAGCACTCGGGCGCCGGGGGGCGGACGTGCCGCGCCCGCCCCGGGGGGAAGGGCTTGGGGTGGCACTGCTTGGGGGGGCTGGTGTGGGTGTGGGCCGGGTTGGCGTGGGCGCGGTACTTCGCGGTCTCCCTGCCCACTGCCGCTGCTGCGGCGGCCGCCGGCGAGGCGCCTGTGGCCCGTGCGGGGTCCGTCCCCCGCTTTCGCGGCGTGCTGGGAGTCGCGGCGTGGCTGGCCGAGGCGGTGGCGCGGCCCGCCGGGGCCGCGGTCGCAACCCCTCGCGCGCCCTCCTCGCTCTCTTCTGCGGCTGCGGCAGCTCCAGGCGATGCGCCCGGTTCCTGCGCCGGGGCTACCCCCCGTGTCGGCGGCGTGCCGGGGGCCGCGGTCGGGGCCGCGGCGTGGCTCGCTGGGGCTGCGGTCTCTGCTTCCTGCGCGTCTGGGGCCCCCTCCCGGGGCGGGGCGGCAGGGCTTGCTGCTTGGGCAGCGGGGGCGGTCACCTCGGCTGGCTCGGGCTCCTAGGCCGGCGGCGGCAGCCCGACCAGCACCGCCGCCTCCGCTAGCCTCCACTCCTCGCGCTCCGCGAGGGTCTCCCCCGTCCACTCCGGGGAGGCGGGGGAGCGGGAGCAGGACCGGCGGTGGTGGCGATCGTCCCGCCTGGGGGAGCCATCGGAGTCTGCCATCACTGTTATCCTGGTAGGCATGCGTGGTGGCAGGCGCGCCCTTCCCCCCACCCCCTGGTGCCGTGCGGTGCTCTGCGGGGGGGGGGGGGAGGGGGTGGGGGGCCGGCTGTGGCGTCAGCCCTGCACGGCCGGGGGCCGGCGGCCATCCATCGGCATTAGGAGGGGAGGCGGGGGAGCCACGCGGCCTACGCGTCGCGCCACAGCTCTCAGTCTGGGGTGGGGCCAAGGGCCCTGGGCCCCCGGGGGTCGTCGGGTGGTGTCGGGGGGAGCCGCACTAGGTGGACCCCCGTAGCGGCAGTGACCTCCTGTGTTCGCAGGAAGGTGTGTACTCCGTCCCGCGCCGCGGGCACCGGGAGGGGGGGGCGGGGTACGGGTGCTGCCCGATAGAGGTCGGTGGGGGTGATACCCAGGACCCGCTCCGGGTCCCCGCGGGTGGCGACGACGAGGAGAAGCAGGGGGGTGCCAGGGCACTCTTGCCAGAGGACCTGCCCCCTGTGGTGGGCACCCATGGTTCTGGAGAGGGGGGGGGACAGGTCTGGGTTAGCTCAGCCGCGGGGCGCGTGCGTCGCCGGCGGGAGGGCGGAGCACCAAGCGCCTCCCCCCCCGGGAACGCCTCGCATACAATGGCGTACGGGGGGGTAGGCCTGGTGCCGTCGTACACCGGGTTGGTCGGCCGGGGGCGGGCGGACGCCTGGTCTGCGCCTCCCACGAACACCGTGATCTCGCCCACCTCCAGGTCCTCGTCCCCTGGGTGTAGAAGGTGGAGCGCCGCATCCAGCTCGGACACTCCCCCCGGGTACGTGGCCCGCGCCTGGTTCAGGTACGGGGCCGCGTCCCCGGGGTAGCGCGTCCTGGGGGCCTGCAGCAGGGCTGGGGCGCTGCTGCGGAGGGACATGGCGGACCCCGCTCCCGTCAGCTGCAGGGTATCTCCAATGGACAGGGGTCGGCCCGATCGGTTGGACCCGCGCCACTCCATCCAGTGCCCGTAGAGGGCCGCCTCCGGGCTGATGAGCCCCAGCTGGACGGCGTTCACGATCCGGTGCATCGCCGGGAGCAGCGTAGGGGACCCCGCTCCGTTCAGGGAGCGGACAGCCGGGAGGGCGGTCTCGTTGAGGAAAGCCCTCGCACTGCCCGTCAGCCTCACGCCGTGCGGCAGCGTGCGCCTCGTGCGCCTTCGCCACCGCGTCCGTCACCAGGCCCCGGACGGCCGCCTCCTGCGCTTTGCGGCGGGCCCTGGTGTGTCCCGGCCCATCCCCCCGTCGGCGTGGCATGGTACTGCGGGCTCTGCAAAGGGCGGCGGCGGGTGGGGGTCAGGGCGCGAACATGTGCGACAGGTGCGCAACGGATGTGGGGTCCCGTAGGTGCACGTGGATTCACAGAAGGGCAGCGCCCGCGGGGCCCGCGCGTTCGTGTGAGGGGGTGTGTGCCCCCTCGATGCGCCGGTGCCGGGCCTCCTACTCTGTGAGCCTGCGCCGGCTTGCGGGAGGTTGGGGCCAGGGGCACGCGGCCACCTGGGCGCACCGCGCGCACCTGTTGGCGCCTGTCGATGCTGCGGATGACACCGTGTCACATTCCCCGCAGAGCCGGCAGGTGTGTGGGAGGTGGGAGGGCGGCGACCAAGGGTCGAGATGGCGGAGCCAGAGGTCGTCCCACCTCTGTCAGAGGGGGTTCCGGATCTCCAGCAGGCGGCCGCGGACGCGGCGCTGGTAGTCCCTGCCAAGCGTCTTCCGCTGCACCTCCCGCCACGTGTCGTCGGGGAGAATCCCGTGGTCGTGGAAGGCGGCGATGAGGTCGTCCCACACCGGGCGGGGTTGCCCCTGGGGGGGGGTTGCCATGTACACGTGGCGCCCGGGGAGGTGGGGCGTCAGCGCATCCCATCGGCACCTGTTCACGCTGTCTCGGTAGGGGAGGGCCAGCAGGGTGCCGTCCGCGACTGCCTCCCATCCCACTCGCAGCCCTTCGCAGCCGCCCAGCTCCTGGCGCAGCGCGGCTGCAATGTCGGTGGGGAGCATGAGGAGCAAGGGCCCCTGGGTGTCGCCCAGCCGGGACAGGGCGTCTTCGTATACCGGCCCCCCAGCTTTGAAGTGCGCCATGGCGAGCTGGGCGGCCCCGTCCTCTGGGGGGTGCCACCGGACGGTGGCCGCGGCGTGTCCCCATGTGCGTATCTCCGTAGCCCGGAGTACCTTGGCGGCGTGAAGGACGATGCGGGGGGGGACGGGTGTCCTGACGACTGAGGACACGTCCCCAGTCCATCCCGTTTGCGGCCCCGGGGCCGCTTGCAGCCATTCCCCCGTCGCCGCGTCCCACGGGTGGTCAGGTCCCGCCCCCCGGATCACTGTGGGTCTCGGCCGGGGGTCCGGCCCCCATCCCTCGAGCGGGATGGCGGCGTATCGTTGCGGAGGGGTTTCAGGGGCACGCGTGGTGGCGCACCACCGGCTCCACTCGCGCGCCCATTCCTCAGCCACGATGCGCGCCTCCCACGCGGTCATGGAGCCGCGCCCGATGATCCACGGTGGGAAGAGGGCGTCTTGTAGGTGCTTCGAGAACCCCCCCGGCAGGTCCTGGTACGGGTGGGGGCCCTCTTGGGGCGGGCACTCCAGAGTGCCATTCACGACACGGAGGGAGGCTACGAAGTCCTTGTCAGGGCGCGGGGGAGGGGGAGGGTGGTCGCCCTCTGCCGCAGTGAGCCATCGGTGTGCCCGGGCCGCCGTGCTTTGGGGCTCGCGGAAGAGTTGCTCCAGCCGGTGGTTGCGAAGCTCCCATGCGAAGTCCCCCAGCCAGAGCATGTGGTGGAGGAAATCGTCCACAGAAATCCCTCCCGGCGGGTCGTAGCGGGCTATTGCGCGGAGCTGCGCCTCCGCGTCCTCAGGCACCAGTCCTGAGCAGAAGACTTCCGTCCATGTGGCGCCTGCGGAGCGCCACGAGGCCACCCACAGGGCTTTGTCCCCGGTTGCGAGGTGGCGGGCCGCCTCATGTACTGCCTGGCGGTAGTGGGGCCAGAGGAGCTGTGAGTGGGCGCACCCCACGTGCATGTGCACCGGGGTCTCCTCCGGGCCGCCGCATAGGAGGCACGGTTGTGGGACGACGGTCACGCCGGAGAGCCGCTCCTTACGGACGCGGAGCCTGCGCTGCACCGGCGTGTGGCCGTCTCGGGCCCGCAGCGCCCGGCGGTTGGTGGCCGTCGCGGTGAGGTCCCGGGCGTGGACATAGGCTGTGGCGTGGGCCGCGCCCAAAGGTGTGTAAGCCCGGTGCGTCAGCGCATGGTCCGTCTGCGCCCGCTGCGCGACCTCGCCGAGCACCCGCATTGTGGGGGGCGGTAGATCGGGATGGCCGTCACGGCCAGCGACAATGAGTTGGGCGTGGCCAGGGTCCGGGGGCGTGTTCTGCAGGACGGTGTCCTGGGACGCCGCTCAGTCTGCCTTGTGCAGTAGGGCGTCACTGTGGTGCGAGGTGGCTCGGACGTACCAGAACGGGTGCCCGGCGTGTTGCCCTCGCGCGCACAGGCCGGCCCTGAGCCACCGCATGGGGCATCTGATTGACCACCTTCGCTGCGCCCGCGGGGACCCCCCTGGTCCGCTCGCGATATGCGTGCCGCAGGAGGTGGAGGATGACTTCGGCGTCCACCGTGTGGACCCATGGTCGGTGGGCACCGTATTGTAGGGGGAGGGAGGCGGCCATCCCTTCCTGTCGGGCACCGTGCCGGAGATGGCCACCACCCACGTGCGGGTGAGGTCGGCGGCGAGAACGACGCTGGTGGCGTGTTTGCAGGGTCTGCCCCCGGACGCGTCGGAAGAGGTGTGGCCCCAGGCCTCCGGGATCCAGTAGTACCCGTCGGGGCTGAGCCATCCCGCGTTGAGGTCGGCGGAGTGCCACCGGACGTCGGGGTGGCTCGGGGTCAGTTGGTCCACGCTCAGCGCCCTGGTGTCGCCGGGGCTGATCGCCGGGTTGTCGTGCAGCCGGATCTCCGCTCCGGCGATCGTGCTTGCCCAGGACCGAAGTGCCGTCACATGTTCCTTGAGCCACGCCGGGCCTCCGCGCTGGTGCACCACCAGGTGCCCCGTCTCCTCTGGCTGGTCCTCCAGCGCGTGCACTGCCATGTGTGGGTCGTGCGGCACCCCCGTAGCTACCAGCAGGGCGGTGCCACGGGGGGGTCCACGGGGTTTGGGCTGGCCTGCCCCGACCTGCACTATTACCCACTCGGCCCGGAGCTGCGCTTGCCCAGTCGCTTGGGTGCATTCGTCGTCCGTGGTCACCAACCACAACGGCGTCGGGGCGTGGGGCCGGGGGCGCAGGGGCTCGGGCCATGCCACGTCCGCGTTAGGCTCTTGGTGCTCACTTTCCACTAGTACGTCGCGGCGGATGTACATGAGGGCTGCCAGCGGGTGGTATGCCGCCCCCCGTGGGGGGGGGGATAGGCCGCCCTGGCGGCAGTAGCCCCCGACGTGGAGGTGCAGGCCGTCGGGGGTCGCCCGTGGGCCGGTGTGGGCGTCCTGCTTAGCCCTCCTGGCGTGGATGAGTCTCAGGCGGGGGTCCCGCGTGCCGGTGGTGTGGAAGATGTGGACCAAGGTGTTGCGCCACCCGGGGTGGTTGGTGGGCTCCTGCTCACGGCGGCAATAGTGGAGGTGTTCATCGGCGCTTTGGTTGAGGCATTCCCGCACCGCCGTCGGCCACGGGTCATCGTTGTCGGGGAAGGGGTGGCGTGGCCCGTGGTGCACATGCCACGGCGTTGTGTGCGGCACCATCAGGCGGCACTTGTCGCGGTGCCGCAGGTTGGCGGTGCACAGCGTGACGATGTTGCCCGGCGGGGACTGTAGTTGGACATGGGCCGCCCTGGGGCACGCAATGGGGTTGTACAGCCCCACTCCCAGGGCGGCCAGGGCCCGGAGTATGCGGTGGACCCAGTCGCCCCCCGCTAGAGTTGCCAACTCCGGGACGGGGTAGTGCACCTCGGGACATATTCCGTGCGCGCCGGCTATTTCTGAGAACATCTTGGTGACCTCGGCGCGCACGGAGGTTGAGCGGTGGTGGATGAGTGTACCCACGAGGGCCACCGCTGCCTGCTGGCACCGCGTTGGCACCCGTGTGAGCCCCAGGGTCTGGTCATCTTGCAGGCTGTCCCGCGAGGCGTCGAAGGCGTACCGCGCCCTCTCCTTCGCGACCTGGACCGTGATGTGGTTCAGGTGGCTTGCAGTGTCGGAGTCGTCGGCGATGAAAGGGGCGATGTACTGCGTCACCCCCCCGAGGATCGCCAGAATGACGTCCTGCACCACTTTCGGTGGCGCGAGGGTGTTGAGGCACCAGTGGTGCACCGCCGCCAGGCGTAGCCGGTGCTTGCGCTGCAGGGAGAACTCCCCGTCCGGCTGCAGCTGGAGTGCCAGGTAGGGGACGGAGTCTGCCGCTGGTACCCAGTGCCACAGGTTTTCCAGGTGGGGACAGAGGCGCAGCTGCAGGCCCGGGACCCCCTCAGTGGTGGCCATGGCGCACTTGCGGGGGTTGAGCTCCATGCCCATCATCCCCAGGTACGCGGCAACCGCCTCCACGCCCTCGACGAAGTGCTGCAGCGTGTGGGCCACCACCAGCAGGTCGTCGCTGTAGGCCTGGATGAGGCCGTGCTCGGCCCCTCCCGGCGGGCGCAGGCGGTGCCCCTGCGCCCTGAGCAGGGGCTCCAGGAGGAGCGCGTACAGCAGGGGGCTCTCGGGGTTGCCCTGCCGGACGCCGCGCAGCATGTAGACGGGCTGCGTTAGCCCGTGTGCGGTGACGATGCGCAGCCTGGTGCACGTGTGGAGGAAGAGCAGGAGGGTGATGACGTCCGGCGGCACGGAGAGGGGGCGCAGGATGAGGTGGAGGGCGCCGTGCGGGGCGGTGTGGAAGGCCTTGCGGGCGTCGAAGGAGAAGACGTAGTTGGGCCTTCCCCGCTGGAGCTGCCGCTGCGCCATGAACAGTGGGGGGCCTGTGTTGCAGCCAGGGAGGGCCCCTTGCTGCCAGTCGCTGACCACCGCGTGCCGTGTGAGCACTTCCGTCATGCGCTGCGTGAGGGGGCCCGTGAGCAGCTTCATGTCCAGCTGGCCCAGGGCTATGGGCCTGTAGTCCTCCAGTCTGGCGGAGCCCGGTACCTTCGGGCTGAGCCAGATGTGCGCGTCCCTCCAGTGCATCGGCGGCGGGGCGCCGCGGAGGATGGCCCGGTGGGTTGGACCAGGAGCCACTGGACGGGTGCCGGGAGGGCCTTGATGAAACGGGCCTCCACGTGGTTGGGACCTGGGGCCTTGCCATCGGCCTTGTCCAGGGCGGACTTCAGGTCCTACATGGAGTACTGCTGGACCTGTGTCCAGTCCCCTTCAGGGACCCGGGGGACATGGCGGCCGAGGACTGCCTGGAAGCCTGGGAGGTCCACCGGGCGTTTGTCATACAGTTCTCGCCAGAAGGCGCGAACTGCGAACGTCACGTCGTGGACCTCCGTGAGGAGCGTTTGGGTGTTGGGGACCCGCACGTTCCAGAGGCCTGACGGGCCCGGGGCCTCTACCTCTATGGCTCCCCGCACGGCTTTCCATCGCTGGGCGATGTCGGGGGCGTGGCGGCGCCAGAAGTCCTTGATGGCGCGCTTGCGGTCTGCCGCCAGGAGTGCGCGGAGCTGGCGAATGTCCTCCTCGAGGGCGGCTGCTTGCCTCTCCAGCTCCTCCTGTACCTGGCCCTGTGTGGTCGGGCGGAACCCGGGCGACACACCCCGCAGCTCCTCCGTGAGCCGGAGCGCCGCCTCGGACCGGATGCCATGCCGTGCCGCGTCCGCCTCGTACGCTGCCGGCGCGCGCGCTGCCAGGGTGTCATAGCGGAGGACCGCTGCCTGGAGCCGCTTTCCGCTCTCCGGGAGGCCCCCCTCCGCCGGGTCCGTCCCCGCCGGGGACCGCTGCAGGCGTCCCACCACGCGCGCCAGGGCGTCATGCGTCGCATGGAGGTGTTCGAACACCTTGCCCAGCGCGGCCGCGGGCATGGACCCGTAGTCGTGCTGCTCTGCGGGACCCAGCCAGGGCGCCAGGGAGGGTTCATCCTGCGCGGCAGTGACCGCCGCCCACAGGCAGTGTTGGACGTGCGCGGCCTCAGCGTCGTACGGGAGGAGGCGGCCCTCCGTGTGGCTGTAGGGGGATGGGCACCGCCGCGCGCCCCGCTGCGCTGAGGAGGCCCGGCAGGGCCAGGCGGACCGGGAGGTGGTCCGAGCCGACCACCTAGGGGTGTGCCATGCCGCGAGCCCAGACGCTTTCCCGCAGGAACCACAGCAGGAGGGGCTCGTTGACCAGGAAGGTGTCCACCCTGTGCCGGGACGGGTGGAGCGTGGGGGTCATGTCCTCCTCGCCGCCTGCTGCGGCCCTCCGGAAACAGCAGGCCTCCCAGCCCGCTCGGAAGTGCTCCGTGGCCGGGTTGGTGGTGGCATCCATGTAGATGTTGGTGTCGCCAGCGATGACCACCGGGTGCCTCCCACCGGGGCTGTGTGCCGTGGCATACATTTGTATGTCGGCCCAGAACGCCGCCCGTCCCGCCCACGGGGAGCAGCCTGCTTGCGGCCCGTGGACGTTGATGAGGGTGAGGCCTCCCCCGTCTGTGCGGATCTCCAGGGCCGCGGGCTTCCCGGGGACGATTTCCGTGAAGCTGAGCACCTCGTGCTCCGCCACGTACTTGCTGCTGACCGCGGTGAGGAGGCCCCCCCCTCTCGAGGTGGAGGTGGCTCCCGTCGCCGCCAGCCGGCTGCTGAAGAAGGCGGTGTACCCCTTGTCCCGGAGCACCGCGGCCACGTGCATCTCCTGCGCCCGGGTGGCGATCCCTGTTTCCTGGAGCATGATGGCAAAACCCCCCTCCTGGGGTAGCATGCCGGTGATGAGGTGCTCCTTGTCGGTACAGGCTGCCGGCCCCCGGCGCCGCCGGAGAGTGTCCCAGAGGGACTGGTCTGGCGGCACAAGGCCGTTGCGCAGGTTGCACGAGAGGAGCCACAGGGCGTCGCCCGCCGTGTCCTCCTGGAGTCAGCTATCCCGCATCGGCATCACCACTGGGTTCGCCGGCGCAGCCAGGGCATCCGGGTGCGCCGCATCACTGAGCCCGTTCCCAGCGGGGCCCACAGGGGGGCCCGGGGGGCCGGGGGAGCCAGGGAGGCCAGGGGGGCCAGCCCCGCGGGGATGGACATGGACCCTGGTTGGGCCGCACCGCCGGTGCCCGGGCCCGCCCCGGTTGCCTCCTCATCGCCGTCTCCGTGGTCGGCTGCCTGGGGCGGGGGGCGCCGGGCGTACTGGGCGTGCCATGGGGACCTCCGTGCTCTCCCTTGCAGGATGTTGGAGGCCGCCTCCTTGTCGTCTGCCGGGGCTGCAGCGTGCACCGCGTGCCACGCCAGGTGTTCCAGCATTGCCCCGCTTGTGTAGTACTTGTCTGCACACAGGGGGCATTTCGTCGGCTCCGTGGCCCCTCGCGCCGGGGTGAGCGGCACGGACTTCCGGATGGCGCCCTCCGCCGCTGGTTCGAAGGGCAGGTTGGCCAGTGGCACCGTGTGTGGCGCCAGTGTGCGGCCCGGGGCCGCCGCATCAAGGGGGCGTGTCGCGGGCGCGGGCCCGAGACCCCGGATGGCATCGCGCTGCGCGTCTGCTTGCAACCACGTTTGCCAGTGCGTGGAGCCAATTTGGCGGTCGGGTTTGCCCCTCCATTGCAGGTCGTGGAAGGCTTGTAGCCAGTGGTACACTGTGGGTGGGACCGCCAGCCGGAGCTCTAGGTCGGCGGGGTGCGCCGCTGCCGGCCACACCCCCGGCCTCGCCGCCCGGGCGTTGTCCTTCAGCCTGACCTGGAGCAGGAGGGCGTGGTGCTCGCCCTCCCGTAGCGCCTTGACGATCATGCGGGTGCAGTCTGCCATGCGGACCACGGCTTGGGGCCCCGGCAGGCGCTCGGGGTCGCAGACGACGATGTGCGCGTCCGCCGGGCTGAACATGCAGACCACCCACTGCGGGTTCTGCTGTCCCCGTTGGGCCACCGCCAGGGTAGCCGCCGGGCGGGCGTGCGTGATTGGCCCCGCGTGGAGGTCCGGGACGTCCGTGGCCCTCATGGCGTCTCCCTGCCACGCGGCCCGTAGATGCTCCTCCTGGTGGAGGCTCCACACCAGTGCGGGGGGGTTGACCCACGCCGGTTCCTGCCTCCTGTTGGGGGCGCTGACGGTGTGTAGCAGGACTGCCAGCGGCCAGGGGTCCGCCGACATATAGTAGGCCCGGGTGGGCCCCTGCTGCCAGTCGACGTGGGGCAGGGGCGGGAATGCCCCTTGCCTGGCGGTGCTGTGCAAGACAGTCCAGCGGCCTCCGGCCAGGACGTGCGACCGGTACCCTCCGGCGTGGCCGTGCAGGATGGCCTGGTAGCCTGCCGTCTGCAGCACCAGTGCCTCCCCGTGCTGAGGCCCGGGTGGGGGTGTGCGATCGCCCGCATCCCAGACGCGGGTGCGTCCGCGGAGTGTGGCATGCCACGGGTCTGGTGCATCGCGCTGCGGCCCTTGTATGCTTCCCGCAATCTGCGCCGGGCCGTGGTGGTGGACGAAGCTCTCCCCGCCGTCCGCTAGCAACGCCGCCGCGACGACGTATAGCTGATCCGCCGTGAGGGGTGCCGTCGGCGCGTGCGTTGCAGCCAGCTGGCGGGGCTGCGTGTCGCGGCAGGGGATGTGGGGCAGCAGTTGCGCCGGCCACGCCGCCACGGGACCCATGGTGACGGCAGCGACCGCGGACGCCAGCGCCGTGCGGTCCGTTGGTCTGTACTGCCGGAGCCCTGTGGTATCTCGGACGAGGTGCCTGCAGGCTGCCATCCAGGCCACCGCTCCGCAGTTCGTGACGTCTGGTTCGGCACCATCCGCGCCGTCACGTCCCCTTTGTTGTACCGTGGTTGCGGTGTCGAGCGGGGGGCCCTGCTGTAGCGCCTCCGGGCCCTGCCCCGGCAGAAGGGCGGGTGGGACTGGCTGCGTGAAGCCCTGCGCGCCTGGGCGATCCGGGTGCGTGTGGTGCGGGTTTTGCCGGCCGTGTTCCGTGGCCGACCGTGGTAGGAAGAGGAGTTGGTGTAGGTACCAGTGGCCCTCCGCGGCGGACAGGTTGCGGAGCGTTAGCCACTGTTCCACCACAGCTCCTGGGTGCGCGGCCTCGGCGCGGCGCTGCAACCCCAGGCGGCCTAGGCGGTTGGACGTGCCCGCGGGTGGGATGTGGGTCTGCGGGTAAGGCACCCGCCGCGGCTGCAGCGCCAGGTCCAGCACCTCGTGGTTGAGCTGCTCCGTGAGAGCCCACCCCCTGTGCAGGGCGTGGCAGACCCCGGGTGTGGGGGCCGTGAGCTGTTCGAGCACCGGCCCCGGCAGGTACCGTGCACCCAGGTTCGTTAGCCACTCCCCTGTGTGGCTCAGTATGGCCTTCCACACGTCACTCGCGAAGGCGTGTTTGGGAGGCCAAAGAGGGGACCATCCGTAGGAGGTGGTGGCACGCCGGCGGCGATTGCATGGGCTGTGGGGCGGCCGCTGTGATCCACCTGCACGCCGTGCCGGGCACGATCGCCCCCCATTCCACGGTCCCCATGCCCTCGGCGTGGAGCAGCGCCTGGCCCTGGACCAGGGGGAAATAGGGGCTCGAGCGCCCGCCTCCTTCTTTCCACCGTACCGAGCGGCCCCCGCCTGCAGGCTGCGGAGCAGGGCCACGCCGGGGAGGAGCGGCTGCGGGAAAGCCCCCTTGACGGCCTGAGTGGCGTGGGCCAGGATGCCCATGGGATTATACCACAATGGGAGGACCCAGGGGCCCGGCAGCGGTTGTGCCTCCCCTGCGTCCCATCGCCACTCGGAGTCTGGCGGGGTGGCCGGGACCGTGCCCGTCTGCAGGAAGTGGCGTGCCCTCTTGTCAGGGTGCTGTTGGAGGGTTGCCGCGAGGCTGAGCCGCTCTGCCGCGGGTGCCACTGGGAGGCCAGCCCGGGGCCTGCGCCAGGGGTAAACCTGGTCGGCCGGCCAGGTGTGGAGGTCCCAGGTGATTTCCTCCGCGGTCCCTGTGGGGGCGTCCTCTGGTGCCAGGTGCCACATGACGGCGAGCACCGCCCACGTGGAGAAGGGCCACGCCCGTGGGGGGGTGTACACCTGGATGGTCCACTGTGGGCACGCGCGCCGCACACGGGATGCGTGGAGCACCCCTCGGACCATGTCTGCCGCCAGGACCAGCACCATTCCAGAGGGTTCCACAGTGATCCCCTCTGCGGGTCCGCCCTGGCGGCCCCGGGTGTGCAAGGCCACTGCCGCCTGTCTCGCGTGAATGACTCGGTCGACGGCCTCCCGGATGTTCACGCTGCCGCGTGCGGTCTCATCCAGGATCCAGCCCTGTGCCACCCCGTAGCGTAGGGCGGCGCATGCGGCCGCGGGTCTCACCTCGGGTAGCACTCCGTCATCGGGGCCGGGTCCAGGGTGCTGTTTGGGGCACCAGCCTTCGCCGGTGCAGTGGCCCCGTTTCCACGAGGGGCAGAGTGTGGGCACGCTGCCCGCCGGCGGCGCAGGTTCCGCAGGCGCGCCTCCCGGGGGGGGCTCTGGTACTGCCTCCAGGTCGGAGTCCGTGCCCGCGTCCCCTTGTGGGGGGTCTCCTTCGCCGTCTCTGAGTCCCAGCGCCCTGATGACCTCGTGTGCTGCGTCCAGCGTCGGAGATCGGGGGCGTGTTTTGCGTGGGGCCGCGGGTTCCGCCATTGTTGTGTCGCTGTGCCTAAGAGCAGGGGGTGGGGTGCGGATGTCCCGTGGCTGGTGCATTGGTGCGTTGGTGCGTTGCTCGTTGTAGGGGTGGCGGAAGGGCGTCCCCGGGGGGGGTGTCTTCCATCATTGCGAGGGGCGTCTGGTGTTAGGCGCTGTCCCTCCCCCGGCCGCCCGTCCTCTGGAGCGGGTAGCCGGGGTTCCGCGACCCGTGTGTCCCGGGTGCGGTCGGCGCAGGCGTGGGGACCCAGCACCGGCCCCACAGCGTGCGCCCTTGCGGGCCGGCGTTGCTCGCTGTGCGGGTGGCGGAAGGGCGTCCCCGGGGGGGGCGCCTTCCACCATTGTGTGAGGGGCGTCTGAGGTCAGGCGCTGTCCCTCTCCCGACTGCCCGCCTATTCGGCGGGCTGTTGTGGTCGGCCAACCACGTGCTGTGGGCGCGGGTGTGTGGTCGTGGGCGCCAAACACTGTCCCTCTGGCCTGCATGCCCTGTGGGGGCTGCGTGCCGCGGGGGTGGTGGGGGGCTGTCCCCGGGGGGATGGCCTGCCACCGTTGCGAGGGGCGCCTGGTGTCAGGCGCTGTCCCACCCCCGGCCGCCCGTCCTTTGGAGCGGGCGGCCAGGGTTCCGCGACCCGTGTGTCCCGGGTGCGGTCGGTGCGGGCGTGGGGACCCAGCACCGGTCCCACAGGGTGCGCCCTTGCGGGCCGGCGTTGCTCGCTGTGGGGGTGGCGGAATAGCGTCCCCCGGGGGGGTGCCTGCCACCGTTGTGAGGGGTGCCTGGTGTCAGGCGCTGCCCCTCCCCCGGCCGCCCGTCCTCTGGAGTGGGCAGCCAGGGTTCGGCGACCCGGTGTCCCGGGTGCGGTCGGTACGGGCGTGGGGACCCAGCACCGGCCCCACAGCGTGCGTCCTTGCGGGCCGGCGTTGCTCGCTGTGGGGGTGGCGGAAGGGCGTCCCCGGGGGGGGTGCCTTCCATCATTGTGAGGGGCGTCTGAGGCCAGGCGCTGTCCCTCCCCCGACTCCCCGCCCACTGGGGCGGGCTGTTGGGGTCCGCCACCCACGTGCTGTGGGCGCGGGTGTGTGGGTGTGGGAGCCCAACACTGTCCCCTTGGCCTGCATGCCCTGTGGGGGCTGCATGCCGCGGGGGTGGCGAGGAACCGTCCCCGGGGGGGGTGGCCTGCCACCACTGAGAGGGGCGCCTGGTGTCAGGCGCTGTCCCTCCCCCGTCCGCCCGTCCTCTGGAGCGGGCAGCCAGGGTTCCGTGACCCTGGCCGTGATCGTGACCGTGACAGGTATCCATGTCAGTCTTAGGTGGAGACCCTATTGCTTTGATGGGCCCTTCGGCATCCTCTCCTCGTACTGACCAATGATAGTCCTTGTGCAGCTTGTACTCATCCATGCGCCTCTTCAGGTCTTCCTGCTCTTCAACAATAGTGGACGTCGAGGCAGGACAGACCAAACGGGAGAGGGAGACTGCAATACGCCTGCGAAGGTGCTTCAGACTATCACCACAGGCCGCCAAGGCCTCTGTGGATAATGGTATTCCTGGCGCTCCAGGTTCAGGTCTGGGCGCCACCACTTCAAATTCTCTGCGCGCTTCCTCGTCCGCCCTTCTGTGATGTACTGGATCTTCTTGAGACCCAGATGCGACCCTGACTCTGGGCTCAGTGAGGTTGAGCCCATTGCCCAGCTGTACATTCCTAATAGGGTATGTTCTTGATAACATTGCCCCTGATGGGAGGGTCATGTTCCTCAGCTGGAATGGGATCTTGGATTGTGTATTGCTCGGTCTTGTTCAGGGTCGGTTCGAAAGAAACTTAGGGGAAGCCTCTGCTACCGAAACAAATATACTCAATTAATGCCCCAAAGGTTTTGATGAAATCCTGCAGGTTTTGGAGTTCGAAAACGGGACCACAGCAGAAAGTAGAGGATGAACAGGAGATAGATCGAATCAATGAATTTTTTTGAAATCCAATGTATCACAGAAGGGCTGCACATAGACAATGCATGGTTAAGTACAAAGGTTCAATCACAAATCGAGAAAGCAAATCTCTTTCATATGGCAAACTGACATAAGTCTGGCATCAGAAACAGTGTCAAGCACCTCATGTGCACCTTATGAAATGCAATGCAGTGGGCTAGGATACTGGGGCATGTAGGTTGGGCCAGACATAGTAGATGGCTTGGCCAGCATGGCCAAGCAACTGAATTCGGAATCTGTTAAAACGTAGGCACACAATAAGTAGGTAAAACCATTGAGTATAGGGGACCTGAGGTGAAGGACTTCGAGTCTTAACCAACAAGGCGCAAGGCATGGACTGCCGATTTCACCTGGATATTACCTCCTTGAGGGAATATACCTCCGCTCACCTGAGTGGTAGGGGTGAATGTCATGGGGGACTAAGGTTATAACCCCAGTTACTTTGAAAATGTACTAAAAACCTCAAAAAGAGTGATTTAAATGATTAAGTGTTAGTCTCCATAACTTCCAAAGGTTTTGGGGGGGGCTTGGCCTGGATCAAGTACCCCAAGAAAGACATGGCTGTGACTTCCTCTTACTGACCGTGACAATGTCTGTTGAACTGTGGTTTCAACTCTATGGGGCACAGATGGAGGTGCACTCTGATGAGGATGTACGCATCCCGAGCAGTCCTTGGTAGTACAAGAGAGTGTTGGACGCCCTGAATGTCCGGGTAACCACAGGTGGTCTCTATACTCACACTTCTAACCCTCAGTGCAAGAGACAGGTTCGTGTCGTGGGACACAACTTGAGGATTCAGATGAAACAAGAACGTACTCGGGATTGGGTACGCTTGTTACCCTGGGCTGTCCTAACCATGAACTCTCAACAGAGTTGCTCAACTGGCTGAACCCCCCGGGGACCGGTTTCATGGGGGGCGTCCTGAATGGTTTTTCAAACAACCTTTCCCTGACGACTACAAGAGCCTTGTAGGAGACTGGCTGGAAAATGAGCAGGATGTGGCCAACTTGGCCAGAGCTAGCCTCAAGCACATTCCCCAACGTGTGCTAACTAGCGTGAACCCGGCGAGACGTCCTGCTACTTTCAAGGTTGGAGAGATGGTGCTTGTACACCATTGGGGATTGCCCTCATAGCCCTGCAGTTGGTTCCGGGACCCATTCTTTGTGCCCTATGTCATTGTAAGAACAGATGGATTCAGTATCCATGTGAGATGCAGTGCCGGCCAGAGATGTTGATATTAAGCAACAACAAGGCCACGGCCCTTGGCTGAGCCGTGGCTTTCCATTGGTAACCGAGACCGTTCTCCGGCCGTCTTTCATCGCTGATTGTGCGTCGGGTCAGTTTGCAAGTGGCCCTTTGACTAGCCCTTGTCTCGGTCATTTCAATCAAGCGGTTCAACAAGCATTATATCTTACAAGCAAGAGCTCACTCTTTACCGCAAGTCTTAGAGACAAGCACATCAAGAACATCAAGCAAATGCAAGCTCTCATAACCTCTTTGCAGCACAGAGGTGGAAGGTGTGGGCATCGTGTTTGTGTTTTCGTTTGTACCTATTGTTTTTGAGGCGATCGTGACCACTTTCCTGTAAGTTAGTGTTGGTACCGCGCGCACTCTGGGGCCATCGTGGCCGTGTTTGTTTAGTAGCCTAAGCACGGCACAAGGCAATAACGCATCACAGGTCAATGGCACAGCGCAGGTTAGTGGCAGTGCACATGTCATCACTTGTTTGTGTTGTTGTTCAAGTTTGTAGGAAAACATACTGTGTTGGTTCTAAGAACCGTTGCCAATATTGTCCCCCGTTGCACTGCAGGACAGAACCGTTAGTCCCCCGTGGCAACAGTCCCCTGGGCGAAGAGCAAAGAGGTTTGATTCATTTTGAATCCCTGTGTCGCTGAGCTCTATCTTTAGCTTCCGGCGGGTTCGCTGTTACGGGCACCCTTCCATGTTAGGTTTGCACTCCCCTGTGGCTGTCAGTAACAGTCTTTCCAGATGTCAAAAATTTGGCCCCTTCTCGTTGCACCGTGTTGCGGGTACCATTACCTTTGTAATTGTATAAAAGGTCGAAAGAGCAAACAAACACAAGCAGACAGACAAAACAGACAGCAGGGGACAACAGCACGGCACCACAGGGGCACACAGCATCACAGGACACAGCGCAAGGGAGCAAGACACCAACACAAACCACCACCAACAACAGGGAACCTACCAGACCAGCCAGGGACGCCAACAACGCAACGTGCCGCCAGAGAACAACAACAGGCAACGAGGCCCGGCGACGAACAAACAGAAAGCACAGGCAGCACCACAGGACACCGCCCAGCACAACGGAAGCAACGGAGCACAACACAGGGGCATGACGCAGGTGCGCCAGCACAGCACCACACAGCGGCGCACAACAGGCGCCGGGGCACAACACGACAGGACACAGGAGGACACAGCACGGAATGCAGCAGCACAGCACAGCACGCACCCTACAGCGCAGCGCACCACCACACCGCAGAACACGGGAGGACACAGCACAGCACACAGCAACGCAGGACGGCACCAGGCGCCAGAAACAGCCCAGACCAAATGAGCAGCTGGACGCAAGAGCACCAGACCAACAAAGCGCAGCACAGCACCGCACAGCGCAGAGAGGACAGGGGACGCACAGCACAAAGCACAGCGGCGAACAACAGCACGCACCAACACAACACAACAAACCACGCACCGCGCAGAGCAAAAAGCGCAGACAAGCACGACAAAACACAGCGCCAGAAGGCACAACACCCCAGGGCGCCAGACAGTGCCCGAGGGCACAACACAGCAGGCAGGGGCACCAAACAGGGCCAGAGAGAGCAACCCAGCGCACAACAGCAAGGCACAACACCAAGCAACGCCGCGCAGCACAGCAACCAACAACAGGACGGACGACACTGCACAACACGCAGCAGCAACCAACAGCACGGCACAGCAAAACGCAAGACAAAAATGCATCAGAAAGAACGCCGCACAACACACAGCAGCCCATGACAACACAGCACAACAAGCAGCAAGAAACACGGCAACAGCAGGCAGCACAAGGTAAAACACAGACAGCCGGCTGGGGGGGGCAGGAGAAAAACCAAAAAGGAGGGGGGGAAGGACACCGCACAGCGCCAAGGCCCAGGGCACCCGAGGCGGGAAACAAGAGAACGCAAGAGGCACACGGGGAAAGCAAAAGCAGGAAAGAAAAAAAAGGGGGGGCGGGCAGAATGAAACACAGAGGGCCAAGGCAAAGGGCACCCGGGGCCGGAAAACACAAAACGCCAGAGACAGCGGGGAGAGTGAGGCCAGCCCGCCCGCCCCGGCCAAGAAGAGCACACACAAGCACACACGCGTGGGACCCAGGCGTGGCATCCTCCGGCCCAAACAGGGTCGGTGTCACGAAACAGGCCCAGTGCACCAGCCGAGTCCCCCGTCAAAAGACGGACAGTACGAGAAACCGGACGGTTCAGTGACCGGGTCCACAAACGCGAAAGCACCGCAGTGCACGCAGCCAAAGACCGAAGAAAGCGGGACGCGCCAGGGACAGCCCGGTCGCGGGGCCCTGAACGGGTACGACGCCGAGCGAGCCCAGAGCCCCAGCCTCGGCAGGGGCTGGCGCAGACACCATGCGCCCGGTTCGCGTGGCCGGCCTCCACGTGCCCCGCGCAGCCGCCCATTAAGTCAATGGGCGAGAGCCCCCGGGGTGGCAAAAGGCACCACGGCGACGGGAAAGCCGACCGAAACACTGAGAGCGACGGGAGAAGACGAGGCGCAGCGCACCAATGCGGGGCCACGAGGCACGCAAGAGAGGCACGCCCGCGACCCGAACCAAGGCATACAGGCGTGTGCCAAGCGACAACGGCAGAAAAGTTTATAGTGGTTTCAGCACTGTGTTTTTGTCTCTCTTGCTGCTTGCTGCTGGTGTAGGGTTTCCTTCTGCTTGTTTTGGAAGATGAAAAGCTTTTGTTTGCTGAAATAAAGTCAATCCAGGATAGCCCAAGCCAGAAGTATGCAAGGAGAAGAGAATCAGGATCAAAGCATGAAGGGCTGCAATGTAAACAGTGAAAGATGAAAGTATATTCACAGAAACTGCAACTCAGGTCAAATCGGATTGCATATTCACAAAGATAGCTGAATTGTTTTGGAAAAGAGTTGGAAAACTGCCCCATGGTCACTCTATTTCCATAGTGCCATCTCAGGAGATGTGCACTCTTTGTCTTGGGTCCCATATGTGCTGAGGTGGCAGGGCATGTGGCGATGAGGTCACTGCCATGTCACATGGGATCTTCCTACTTAGCTAGGCTGACCAGGAATTGAACCCAGGACCTCTCAAAAAGAGGTGCCCGGCCCCCTAGGGTGCATACCACTAGGATAGCTAAGAATTCATGGAAAAACATAGATAAATTCATAGGCTCTGCCTTGGATATGTCAGTTCTCAGTCAACTCAGGAAAAGATGATTTGCCTCACATTGAAAGGGGATTAAGGGGTCCACTCCATATCCTGATTGGGTGTTTGGTTCCATAGGTCGAAATGTGTTATCACCAGTTTTGGTGGGACCAATACTAAGATAGAAATGCATGAATGCTCAGTGCATCTCTAATACAACTAGAGTATGCCTCAAAGCATTGGAAAAGCACTTTTTCTTACTCCCCCCTTGTGCTGTGGTGGCCACCACTGTCGCATTTTAGGAAAAAGGGATTTTTTCTTGGCCTTTCCTTGGTTTCCACATCTACTTTAAAATACCTATAGTTTCCCTCACACAGAAAAATGGGCGCTCACCATGGCTGGCGCTCTTTTGCTGCTCTGTATGTAACATTTCCTACAGAAGACTCAGCGCTCATGGCGCTGCCGGGGCTCCTGTGGCTTGGTTGGGTTAGTTTGGGAGCATGCCAAAACATGTGCATCTGCATCCCTCCCTCCCAGACGCAGCGCGACACAAACCCAACGCAAGACACAATATACACACTCGCATGGGTTCTCGTAAACCTGCTGGCGACCTATGACCTGTCTTAGGGCGAAGGGAGTCGTGGAAAAAATTAAATTGCCCCTTGGTGGGGTCTTGGGTTCTGCTCAGTCTCTCCAGGCTGCAGCGTTTCGGCCAGAACACGGCCTACTCAGCGAGGCTGCGCGTGGGTATCTGCAGAGGCAGGAATGGGAGAATAATGGACGAATCCACGCAAAAGCGAAGCGACGACACCAAAATCCGTCAAATGACGGCCTAGAATTTTTCTAAGACAACACACCTGAGCAGAATCCAATTGTGCATCAGAAGCACATTTTTATAAAAATTATAGTCATCTCTAGATTTTTTAAATCAAGAAATTCCTACGCATAAAAAGGCGGCGCGCAGGAGCGGCTCCTAGCGAAGCGCCGGAAAATGGAGAAATAATGGAATTATAAACGTATGTCTCACGTAGTCTTGAAAATGACGAGACACACATTAATAAATAAACATACAGATTCCACCTACACTAATAGAAGTATCAAAACTTCAAGAATCCGAAAATCAACGAAAAAAAATTCAATGAATCAGGTATAAACTACAGGTATGCTCGTCTCGTATGCCGCATACACATTGCTCGTCTGGTGTCTCCGTGAACGAGTCTTGTAGCAGCGCTAACAACGATAGGACGCGATGGAGGGATGGATTAGAAAGATTGCACATGATTAGAGGTCAGATCAGGGTGATTAGACATACACACAAGTGCATAGCAACGTTCTTCGCGTGCGCCCCTCACTTGCTCTCTCTCTCCAGCGGTAGGTAAGGTGACTAAGCCCAGGCGGGGCCACCCCCTGGTGGAGTTCGTGATTGTGGTTGAGATTGGCAGGTTTGCCCAACGCCGTCGTGCATGCTCGCGCATTCACACACGCATTAAAGGGTAGGCCACGCGAAGTGCGCACGGTAAACCTTGTTTAGGCTACCCAGGGGCTCCTCGGTACGTTTTTTAAGAGAACCTGAGGAGTCCCTTAAAGCTTGCTTGCTTGACAGGGGAGCTGATCTTCAGCGCGTTTGCGGACAGTGTATTATAGGTCACACTGAGAAGGGTATAATACCTGGAGTGTGGCTTGGTTCCTCCGCCGCAAACACCCCTTCATTTGCCTTTGCTTTACAGGTGGGCAGGTAGGGTGATTGGTGCAGCAGCATACCATTTTTTTCATGCCCTGCTAAACAAGGGCGCAGATCACACAAACAAGTAACTCCGCCTCTGCCTGTGGCAGGGCAGGGAGTCCGACTCCATCGACATCCGCGCCGTGCACGCAAAGAGCACCTCTTCCCTCCAAGCCCTAGCAGGGGAAACGTGTTGTGGCGTCCCCTGGTAGGCCACAGTTGCTTAGCAGCGCTGTATTCTCTTGTCTGCTTCACAGAAGGGTCGCTAGGACCCACGACAGGTTCATCAACAACACCCAGTAGAGTGTGCATGTAGGAGTGGTAGTCCTGAGTGGGGGCTTGAGCCAGTTGCACCAGTGCTCGCCCACCAGGATGGTGCCACTGTAGGGTGTGTAGGACCTGTAGTGCGTGTGTCACTGTCCCCCCCGTTTCCTGCAATTTTAGCAGGGTTGGTGGGCTGTGGCAGTGGTTAGGTCAGTGTTTTGGCCACTTAGCAAAACGGCGTTTTCATGCCTTCATAGCTTCTGGCCACCCCTCCCTGTAGTAGACAGATAGATAGGGAAAACAATACCTGGATTAGTACGCTGGGTATTCCCCAAAGGTTTTGCTCCAGCACAGAAACTTGGCGCTTAGGGGAGGGGAGACCCGGTGCGTACCCCGTGACATCAATAAGCCAACCCTCCAGGTTTAGCAAGCGTGCAGACTTGGGTATAATTAGGACACCACTTCTGCGGCTTGCTCTCAGGACCATAGGAATAGCACACTCACACATACGCTTTGGCAGGTAAGGGTAAGGTTCAGTCCCTAGCTTTAGTCTTGGAGGCAAGCGTCTCAGCGAGCCTCAGCAACTCACCAAGGTTGTTCTGGGACAAGTAGTCCACCAGAACTGAATTTAGGCGTCCCTCAGGTAGAACAAATGCAGAGAAAGGCTCCCAGGTGGCCTCTTCGACTCCAAACCCTTCCCAGAGGGTGAGGAAGCGCCAACCCTGGCGATAGCGGTGGCGTAGGACAGACCTCACCAGGTAGAAGCCCTCCTTAGCCATCTCCTCGGCGTTCATGTCGGGGAGTTCACCTTCAACTTCCATAGGGCTGGCAGCCCCTTGTAGGTCCAGAGCGGCGATTTCCTCGTCGTTCAGCTCCCACTCCTCCCCACAGAGGTCTTCAGGATCACAGTAGCGCTTCAGGTGTTGAGCAGCGCACACCAGGGTCCCCCCTAGACGGGGAGAACACCGCACGGTGATACGGTGTCCATCCACTGATAGAATCTTGTACGGCCTGAAGTATGGGTCATCGCTGGTAGAGCGTGGCCAGGCGGGTAGTCGACTGTGGTGCACCAGCACCCAGTCCCCCTCTTGGTAGGTGGCCGGTACTCGGTGCTTGTTCGTCTTGTTCCACTGACGCTCCCTCACTCTCTGGAGCATAGCCTTGGCCTTGTCCACCTTTGCTTGTTGCTCTTGGACCCATTCACCCACAGAAGAATGGGTGTCCTCCGGATAGGGGGCATGTAGGAACCATGCCGGGCGCCCTAGGAATAGCTCATGGGGCGAGTAGCCAGTAGCTGAACTCTCTTGGGAGTTCATCATCAAGGATATGACGGGGTGGAGTCTCACCGAGTCTCTGGTGCGTTCAGTTTTGCACCATATCCTTACGTTCTCCTTGAGGACACGGATCTGTCGCTCACATTGGGGGTTGCTCGTGTGAGAGTAGGGAATCCCCGTAGACACCTGGACATTGAGGGATCTCAGGACCCTCTTGTACCAGCCAGTATCTGAGCGTACTCGCACGTCCTCATCGGAGTTGATCTCCTTGGGCGCCCCATAGACGCAAAACCACTCCTCCAGGAGTATCTTGATAGTCTCCTCCCCGATAATGTGCTTGGTACATGGGAACACCCTGGTCAACCTGGTCAACCCACAGGTTACCACGAGGGCGAAGTCATAGCCCCCGAACTTCGGCATCTCCGTGTAGTCCACATATAGAACACTGTTAGCACAGTGTGGGATGGGCAGGGTCGAGTAGAGACCTCTGTCCCTGATATCCGCTGGTTTACAGGACCTGCACGGGCACTTGTCCACGATAGGCTGGAGGGTTTTCTGCAGTTGGTCGTCAGTCCACGTATTCTGGAACCACTGCTTGAACAGCCTCAGGGTACGGTCAGCACCCACATGACCGCTGGACTCATGGGTCCACTTCAGCAGCGCTGGACCTCTGTCACTAGGCACCAGGATGCGGTCCTCGTGCCAGAGGTAGCTCTTGTCCCTCTTCCACTGGTCCTGGTTGACCAGGAGGGGTTCAAGGCGTTTCTCCAGGCGCTTGTAGATATCCCCAAACTCCTTCAGGTACTCCGATTGTTGGAGTCCATCCAGGGGGCGTATCATCGTCATGTTGAGGTCCAAGTGGACGTCCATACGGCTGAACGCCTCCTTAGCCAGCGCTTCAGACCGGGCACCAATCAGGGCGTCGAAGTTGTTGCGGCTGATGTAGTCGGCACACTCGTTCTTCACTCCCTCGATATGGTGTACCATCAGCCGTAGTTGACTGAGGTAGGTCCACCAGCGCCGTAGCTTGGCCTTCTCAGGTGGAGGACCCTTCTGGAAACTGCGGACCGGTTCTTGGTCGCACAGCCAGACCACAGGGTTACTCCCCAACAGTCGTGCTTGTGAGGATAGCACCAGCATACCCGCGAGCAATTCCTGCTCATAGGTGGAGTAGTTCCCCCTGGCCTGGTTCCACTTCCAGTTCCAGTGGCCCAGATGTACTAGGACCCACTTGTCGTCAGGGTAGCTGTGCTTGAGGGTTCCATCTCGGTTGAGACCTTCCGTTCCCCATTGGGAAATGGCCGAGTCGAACTCCTCCTTCTCTAGTGCTTGCCATTGGAACAACGTTCCACCGCCGCCCACATTGCTGGCGTCGGTCACCAGGATAATCTCCCCTTGTGCCCTAGGCACGCCCAAGCACTTAGCGTTGGCTACCTTGTCTTTGAGCTCGTCAAACGCTTGTTGCTCTTGTGGGCCCCAGCGCCAAGTAGTACTCATCTTGATCAAGTCCGTCAGAACGGCGCTGGTGTAGGTGAAATTCCTGATGTGGCGGCGATAGAAGTTGCACGCCCCAATGAACCTGCGTACATCATGAAGTCCTTCCTTGGGGTCTTCGTGTCGTACCTTGGCATCCATCAGGGGTTTGGCCTTAGAGGCCGCTGGGGTCCACCACCCATAGCCAACGTCAAACCCCAGGTACTGCATGGTCTCCTGCATGAACTCACACTTCTCCAGCTTGAGTCGTGTGTGGTTCTCCTGGCAGACCGCAAAGAACTCACCCAAGAGGATTAGGTGATCCTCCTGGGTATTGGTCCCGAGGCACACATCGTCGATGTGAGCATCCATCTGGGCACCACGGGATATGAGCTCCTGCACCTTAGGTCTCCTTCGTAGGATGGACAAGATCTTGTTCATCAGCTCTTGGAATAGAGCGGGTGCGTTAGCCACGCCAAACGGCATGACCTTCCACTTGAACACCCTCCCCTGAGGGGTGATGAAGGCCAGTAGTTCCTGTGCGTTGGGCGTCAGGTCCACTTGCCATAATCCGCTCCTCTTGTCCATCTTGGTCTTGTAGCGGCAGGAGGCTATCTTCTCCAGGGTAGACTCCATATTTGGAATGGACCCTGAGTGGTTCAGTGTCTTCTTGTTCAGCTCTCCGTAGTCCACTACCAGCCGTTTGGCTGTAGACCCAGGTTTAGCCACCAGGAAACAGGGGCTGCAGTGTAGGGGGTAGTCCCCGTCCTTGTACTCCAGGACTAGGCCAGCGTCGATACATTCTTGTATCTGTCGCTCGATCTCGTCGGCCTGCTCTTTAGGAGCTGGATAGGGTCTCCTCCGGATCTTGTGACCCACGAACTCGGGTCTAAGCTTGAGCTCCATCTGTACCAGCTTGTCACATGAGGCCCGAGGGGGTAGTTCTCCGAACACCTTCAGATAGGTCCTTATAAGCTTCTGTACCTGCGGGTCCAATACCTTGATCTTGTCCTCCATGTCCTCGTCAGAGTGTAAGTAGCTTGCCCCCTGAGTAATAGACGTCGGGAGGTGGTCCTCCACCGACTCTTCGCCCGTGGTAGTATCCTTCAGCCCTTGGTAGGCATATAGAAGGTCTTGTTCAACCATCTCCGGTGGACGATGGCAACATAGGCACGCTCGAGGGGGTTCACATACACATTCCTCCGAGAGGTCGTCCCCCTCTGGGGTCCTCACATGGGCGCCCCACACGCTCTTCATGAGCTTAGGATCTACCTCGCTTTGCCAGGTGGTGATCTTCTGTTCGAGGTCCTCCTTCAATTGGGATAGGTCTCCCATACGTCCTTGCTTCAGTGGCCATGAGCTGCGGGTAGGCTTCGCGTAGCATAGCTTTTTCGCCACCAACTTTCTCTTGGAATCCACATACTCCCTGAGCCTGGATCGAGGGTCCAGCTCCTCGTCCACGGGGTCTTCCACCCTCATGGAGAGTAGGGGTTTCAGTGGGGCGACGTACTCGGCGTTCTCCACTTCCTCCACACAGGTCTGGACGAAGAAGGCGTCGTGCTCAGTTTTGTCTTCTGAGTGGATAGAGCTAGGTAGCTCAGATAGTCCACACTCAGAGACTCCATCAGGAACAGGTACATGGCAGGGAGAGTTGGGGGCGTTGGTGTCAGTCACGACGTACTCATCTCCTCCGGGTGTAGTCTCAACAGCATCTTGAGGTCGTAGGCGATCCTTCAAGTCACCCAAGGCGAGTCCGTCGCTTTCTCGTTGTATAGCCTGGACCAGAGTCAGGTCCAGATCCTCCCAGGGAACGGAGGTAAGACCTCCGTCCACCACTCTCAGCATACTCCCCCATCCGGGTTTCCCAATCGGCGTCTTACGACCCAGAGGCACGCAGATGGCCTCATCAGGTAACCGAACAGAGCTGATAGTCAGCCTGTCCCGGAGGTTTCGCGAGTATTCGTTGCCCCCATGGGCTCCCCAATCGGGGGAACACAGGACCATACAGGAACGTTCCAAGGCCACCTTGGTCAGCACCTTTGCCAGTTCACTGAACCTGGGGTTCCCGTAGGCCATCCCGAAAGAGTGCCAGTCAAATTTGTAGCTGCAGGTCTTCCCCTTGCTGCAGTAAAGGTCCAGTACATGCTGCTTGTCGCTGGCGAACAACTCCACACTCAGGTCTTCTCGAGAGTAACCCAACTCCTTCAGACCTTGTTCTAGGACTTCCCCCAATAGTTGATAGTCCTCAGTTTTGGAGGCCGCCATCATGTTCGAGGGCTCCTCCTTCGATAGCCTCAGGTAACTCGGGGTATGTTCCGACTGCTCCAGTGGCACAGACTCTCTGCCACTGCCGTGGTCCACGTAGAGGAGGTAGGGCGCTTGCAGCGTCAGGGATTGTATCTGGGAGTGCTGTACGAAGAAGTCAGTCCCCAGTACAAAGTCGAAGGCCTCAGTGTCCATCACATAGAACCGATGGGCGATAGTCCGGGAGCCCATAGGTACCTCCACTTCACAGTCCCCGCAGCTGTGCACCACATGTCCATCCCCCATACGTATAGCAGCGGTGGTCATGGTGTTCTTCAGGCTCCCACAAGGTAAAATTTTCTTGGCCACTATAGATATTGTGGCGCCAGTATCCAATACCCCCAGGTATTCGCGTCCCCCTAGTCGGATACGTACCAAAAACACCAGGTCTTGGGTGCCACCAGAGCGTCCCCGTCAGAACTCCGCGGGACAGGTCACCTCGAACCCCTTGTTCCGCAATTTGCGGGCCATCCTCATGAAACGGCTCCTCTTCTTAGCGTTGCCGTCATCACCACCTTCATGCTCACGCTTGGCTCCTTGTTCTTGCTGGGCCTGCGTTTGTGAGCGTGTGGTAGGACCAGACTGCCCTCCAGAGGGCTCGGAGTTCCCCCCTGGATTAGGGTTGGGGTTGCCTCCGTTCTTGTCCTTGTTCTTGTTGTCGGGCTGGCGGTTAGCGCCTCCTCCTCGTCCACCTTGACCCTTGTCTTGCCCTTGACCACGTCCTTTCGACTTGCCCTTGCCGGAGTCGTTGCCTTTGCTTTTGCCTCCACCTTTGCCTGAGCCTTTGCCAGGATCTTCACCCTTAAGCTTCGCCGATAGGCGTTGCTTATGGTCGCACTCATCCTCGTAGTGCTTCCGCTTCCAGCAGAATGCACACGTGATGGTGCATCTGTAATGATCCGGCAGCTTCGCTTTGGCGCCGGTGTTCTTCTCCTGCTGCTTCCCCTGGAGTACGAAGCAGTCTCGCTGCTCACAGTCAGGGGCGTGCTGCAGGTGGCCCTGCTCGTCTCTGGCATCACACCAGAATAGCTCCTTCACGTTCTCCATGATACGGGCGTGGGCGTGTTTGGAAGTTATCCCCTGCCCAGGTCGGGACCCTTGGTACCCTTTGCCATGACCTCCAGAACCTCCTCCTCCAGGACGGTAATTGTTCAAGTGCTGGTCGCTCTCCTTCTCCAGCGCCAGCTCCAGGAGTAGCACGCATAGATCCTCGTAGCGGAGGGATCTAGCCTTGCGCTCCGCCGTCGAACGGCACTCGTCCCATAGCTCTCGAGGGAGCTTGGCCACCAACCAGAACAGCAGGTCGTCGCTGCTGTAGGAACCGGGCGTCAGTCGTACAGCGCAGTGATCTAGGTCAGCCAACAACTCAGAGACCCTGCCAGGTTTGGGGTTGTTGGGCAGCACGGGCAGGTTGTGGATCTCGGCCCGATGGAGAGGTCGGTTTCGTAGGTCGGGTACTGCCTCTCCAGGGCAACGAACACATCGGCAAAGGTGGCGGAGTTAGTCATGATCTGCCTGACCTGCTTCTCCAGGTACTTGGTCTTGCAGCACTGCAGGAGCAGATCGCACTTGACTCGCCCACTAGCGTGGGTTTGGCCGGTCAATCGGAGAAACCGGCCAAAACTCTCAGCGAACTCGCTGAGGTCCTTGCCTGTGAACTCAGGCAGGTTCACCACGATCTTGGAGGTGGCAATAGCCTTCGCCTCCTGAGACCTGCGTCCCTCAGGGCTTCGGGTCTTCTTCTTCTTCTTCTTCTTCTTCTTCTTCCCCTTTGGGTCCTCGGGGTCCTCCGGGTCATCGTCTTCCGAGGGCGAAGTAGAAGTCATCGACGGCGGCTCATCATCAGAGGGGTCTCCGCCTAGATCAATAGAGCCATAAGGCTCCACGTCCACCATTGCCCTCAAGGCTGTCAGCCCCAGCCGGTCCAGCTCGGCCCTCGTAGAGTTCGTCACGTGGCTGTAGGGCGGCTGGGCCGTTCTCGGTACGAAGGGATTTCTCGGTATAGCTGCAGGAGTCGGCAACGGTCGGCTCCTCAGGCTCCCCAGGGTGTTTGTCAACCCTGCCGCGAGGTGGTTGGCCTGTACTCGGTGGGTTGACATTCCCACCGTGGTAGGTGACGCTTAGGGCGGGATCATCAGGGGCACCAGTTTCTCTCGGATCTCTTGAGTGAGGTCGCCAACGATTTTTGAAGTGGCTCCTCGGAGCACCTCGTTGATCTCCGACCGCGTCAGGGACCTGTTGGAGGATCTTCCCGATCCTCTACTCCTGCCACCAAGAGATTTGGGTCCCCTCCTCAACCCACTCAAGGTTGCATACCCAGGTGCATACCCAGGAACATCCACATAGGTTCCAGTAGCGGGTAGTGGATGGGGATATTCAGCGGCATACCATCGCGGCGCAGAGCTGGAAGCCACTGGCTCACTGGCAGTAATTGCCTCAGGGAGCGCAGTGGTAGGTGGGCCCATACCATAGGCGGGGTAGGGAGGCATGCCAGTAAAGCCTGTGCCCTCTGCCATAGGCGGGTTGGTTATGGGAGTGGATGTTGCGGCGGCTGGGTCTGGAATTGGGAGTGTGGTGGTTAAAGGAGAGGGTGATGCGTGGAGGCCAGAAGCGCTTGGTGCGCCTTCGCAGGTAGGGACATTCGTCAGGTCTTGCCCTTGCTCCTCTCCTTCGTCTGCTTCGTCTCCAGCATCCTTCTCGCTCTCTCTCTTCCTCTTCACAGGCTGAGAGACCACCTCTTCGACTGACAGGGCCCCGAAGGCCGTCTGGAGTCCATCCAGCGAGTCCTCAGCCGCTTCCACTGGCCCATGTAAGGGCCCCGCCGAAGGTACAGCGCCAGGTGCTGGCCTTGCCGGTGCCTCAGGCGCTGGCGCTGTCTTCACGTCGGCGTCCTCCTTCCTCGTGTCCATCTTCAGTCACCCTTCTGTTTATATGTGCCTGTACTCGGCGCACTGGATGTACGGCGCGGGGCTGCTGCCGGTGCGCAGAGACAGACTGCCTCTGCTACCAGAAAGGTTTATAGTGGTTTCAGCACTGTGTTTTTGTCTCTCCTGCTGCTTGCTGCTGGTGTAGGGTTTCCTGCTGCTTGTTTTGGAAGATGAAAAGCTTTTGTTTGCTGAAATAAAGTCAATCCAGGATAGCCCAAGCCAGAAGTATGCAAGGAGAAGAGAATCAGGATCAAAGCATGAAGGGCTGCAGTGTAAACAGTGAAAGATGGAAGGATATTCACAGAAACTGCAACTCAGGTCAAATCGGATTGCATATTCACAAAGATAGCTGAATTGTTTTGGAAAAGAGTTGGAAAACTGCCCCATGGTCAGTCTATCTCCATAGTGCCATCTCAGGAGATGTGTACTCTTTGTTTTGGGTCCCATATGTGCTGAGGTGGCAGGGCATGGGGCGATGAGGTCACTGCCATGTCACATGGGATCTTCCTACTTAGCTAGGCTGACCAGGAATTGAACCCAGGACATCTCAAAAAGAGGTGCCCAGCCCCCTAGGGTGCATACCACCAGGATAGCTAAGAATTCATGGAAAAACATAGATAAATTCATACGCTCTGCCTTGGATATGTCAGTTCTCAGTCAACTTAGGAAAAGATGATTTGCCTCACATTGAAAGGGGATTAAGGGGTCCACTCCATATCCTGATTGGGTGTTTGGTTCCATAGGTCAAAATGTGTTATCACCAGTTTTGGTGGGACCAATACTAAGATAGAAATGCATGGATGCTCAGTGCATCTCTAATACAACTAGAGTATGCCTCAAAGCATTGGAAAAGCACTTTTTCTTACTACGACCACCGGGTGCCGCTGGCCCGGGGAGCGCGCAAAGAAATTGTGCCAAGGAAAACCGATCCCCCCACGGAGCGTAGCAGCCACAAGGAGGGGCGCCTGGTGGCGAGAGCGGGCCCCCACACCCGCACATCCCACCCACAGCCAGTGGGAAGGGACCCCGGCCACACGCCCCAAGGACAGGCGGTCGGGGTAGGGAGAGTGCCCAACCCCGACAGCCCGCACAGAGGCACAAGGCGGCCCCCCACGCTGGGCGCAGTAGTGCCGCGCCTACAGCGGGCAAGGCCAGCTCGCAAGAGCGTGCGCTGTACGGGTGGTGACGGGTCCCCACGCGCACAGCCCTTGTGCCCACAGCTAACGGGCAGCGGGCCCCAGCCTCCTGCCCCAAGGACGGGCGGTCGGGGGAGGAAGAGTGTCCGACCCCGGGCATGCCTCAGAGAGGCACGAGGCGCTCCCCCCTGGGCGCCCTCGTGTCCCCTCCACAGACCGCAAAGCCAGCTCGCAGGGGCGTGCGCTGTGGGGTTGGTGACGGGTCCCCGTGCGACACCTTTCCAGGCCCATAGAAAACGGGCGGCGTGCCCCAGTCACCTGCCCCAGGGCCCTCTGGTTGGGGGAGGGACAGTACCCAACCCCGGACGTCACTCACAGAGGCACCAGACGCCCCCCGCGGGCGCCCTTCTGCCGCCCTCACAGACCGCAGAGCCGGCTCGCAAGAGTGTGCGTCTTGGCGTACGTGACGCGTCTTCACGCCCACACCCCCCGCGCCGACAGAAAACGGGCAGCGGGCCCCGGCCACACGCCCCAAAGACAAGCAATCGGGGGATGGTGAGTGCCTGACCGAGGACACCCCTCACAGAGGCACATGGCACCCCCATCCAGGCGCCCTTGGGCCGCCCCCATAGTGCACAAAGCCAGCTCGCAAGAGCGTGCGCATTGGGCTTCCTGACGGTCCCCGCAGCTGCATCCCCCGCGCCATCAGAAGACAGCCAGTCTGCCCCGGCCGCCTGCCCCAAGGACAGGCGGTAGGGGGAGGGAGAGTAATCAACCCCTGACAGGCCTCTCAGAGGCGCGGGACGCCCCCCTCCAGGCGCCCTTGTGAAGCGCCCAGAGCGCGCAAAGCCAGCTCGTAAAAGCGTGCGCTGCCGGGTGGCTGGCAGGTCCCCACGCCGGCATCCCCCCGCGCCCACGGGAAGGACGCGGGCGCGAGCAGCAGCGCCAGGGAACGGGCGCAAGGACATGAGCAGGGCGCCAAAGCCGGCGGCGTCGGGGCGCACGGGGGGGGCCAGGGCGCGGTCAGCGGACAACGACACAGCCAGGGACACAGGCAAGGACATGGGAAGGACACGGGCGTCAGCTGAAAGGGCAAGGGCGCGGCTGACAGAGGTTGGGACCCGAGGCACGGACCAGAGGGCAAAGGGGAGGGAGTGCGCCCGAGCCAGAGGCTAGGGGCCGGGAGGGGACCCAGGGGCAAGGGGGGGAAGGGCGGTGTAGGTCCTCGGGGACAGGCAGGGCGCCGCGTGGGGGCAAGGGGGGACGGGCAGGGCGTAAGGCGAGGGATGGGGAGCGGGGCGCCCCCGCACCCGGACGTCCAGTCGGTGCAGTGCATTCTTCCGGGTATCCAGCAGATTCCGGAGCACCACGCCCACCGCCACCACCACCACTACGCCCACTTTTACAACATCAACCCCGACGCGGGGGACCTAGGCCCCACCAAAACCCCTCGGACCCCCCTACCAGCCGGCCCCCCAACGCACGGCGGCGCCCCGCGCGGCCCCGCTCCCGCGGAACGAGTACCGAGGGCGGAGCCGGCGCGGATGGCCGCTGCCCCGGGGGCGCGGCGCCGGTGCCACAGGTGCAGGAGCCGCAGGCGGAGCAAGCGCGGGCGGCAGAGGGGGCCCGGGGCGATTCGGCCCGGCACTGGGACGCGATCCCGGACCCCCTGGGGGGCGAGGCCCTCCCCCTGGCGGTGGAGGTGTATGGGTGGCTGAGCTGGGCCAGCTCCGGGGCCCACAAGGGTTAGAGGAACCAGCCCGTCCATGCCGTGCTCCCCCAGAGACACAGGTGGGAACCGGGGGGTGGTTGGCCCAGGTGGACCACGAAAGGGTCCTCCGGGCGGTGAACCGGGCAGGATGGCCCGACAGGGAGCCGACATGGCCGGCTTTCTTGGACGGTGGGGCGGCGCTCCGTGTCACGGACGCGGAGGCCAACACTTGGCTCCCCCGGGCCTTTCGAACCGCCCTCACCCACTGGCGCTACCACCGGAGGAACCCGCCGCCGCTGCAGCCCCAGCCCCCACACACGCGGTGGCGCAGGTGATGGCCGCGCCCGGCTGCAATGGTCCCGGGCGGGGATCGGAGAGGACCAGCGGCGCGGGACACCCCCCCAGCAGGCCCGGGCCCTCAGACCCACAGCGCCCCCCCCCATGCCCCCGCCGTTCGCACGGCGGGAGGACGCGCGCCGCCCCCGGTAGGGGAGAGGGCAGGAGCCACAAGCACGCGGAGGCGCGCGGCGCGGGAACTCCACAGACCCGCAGACCGCTAGCCACTAACCGCTGGACCGGACCGCCACCCCCAGCGCCCGCGCCCTCCCCTCCCCCATCCCGCCAGTGTTACGCGGCGAGGCGACAGCAGCGAAAAGAGCGGGGGGCCCGAGGGTAGGGGCCCGCACGACAGCCTAACACCCGGTGGGTGGAAGGGGAGCAGGAGGCGAGTGCGCCTGCCCCCCGTCGACGGCTGGCACCCGGGGCCGAGACCATCAGGCCGCCCCCCCCGCAGCCACCGGCGAGCAGCACCGGGGGACCGGAGGGGGACAGCGGGGACCCCCCTCCCTTTTCCCCCTCCCCCCTCTCCCCCCCCCTAGGCAACAGACAGCCAGAGGCCGGCCAGGGGGACGGCCGCCCCGCATCCCCCCCGACAGCCCAGAGTGAGACCCCCCCCCCGAGAGGGCCGCGGCACCCAAGGAGGGGCGCCACTGCCCCAGTACACGCTGCCGTACGCCGCATGCCCCCAGTCAGCCGCCCGCCCACTCCCACAGTACCCGCGGCAGGTTAGCAGACCTCAACCGGCGCGCAAGGGCACCCCGCGGACCGCATCCGGGCGGCGGCATGCGGACGCGAGCCGGTGCAGTGTGGGGGGCAGAGCAACAACGGTGCCGCCCGCGGGGGGGCAGAGAGACAGACCGAGGCAGACTGACCCCCCGCCCCCGCCCCCCGAGGCCCCCCCGCCGAGCCCCCAACGAGGGGCGGCGCACCGACCACCCCCCCCCCCCACCAGACTGACCCACCAGCAGCCTGCGAGACCGCGCCCGGCACCCGGGGCTGCCAAACAGCCCCGGCCGAGCACGCTGCAGGGAGAGATGCGCGGCGCCACACCGCTGGCCATGAGGGGGGACCAGGGCCGGGGGCTACAGGCCAGCCCCCCGTAGCCGCCGGGGGTCCGGGCCGGGAAACCGGAGGAGGGTGGCGAGGAACCACGGCGCGACCCCCTCCCCCTCTCTCCCCCCCTCTCACCCCCTCCGGCCCGGGGGATGCTGGAGACGGGCCTAGGGGGCGCCAACCCTCTACCACCCCCGAGGCCAGGGGAGCCCCCCCCCCCCCCCCCCCCCCCGCAAGGGAGCCGGGGCGCTTTGGGGGAGAATGCCGCTAAACCCGAACGCCACACGCCCCCACGCCGCCACCTGCCTGCTTCCACAGTGACCAACATAGGCAGGCGGACCCGCACCAGCACCCAAGGGCGCACCGCGGCCCACACCCTGGGTCAACACGCGAACACGACCCGGAGCAGTATAGAGACCACACCCTCCATGAACTGAGCGACGCCGATGACACCCGCTTTGGTGCCCGCCCAGGGAAGGCCGAGGGACGGACCGAGGTAGAGCGACCCCCCGCCCCTCGGGGGCCCCCGGCCACGCCCCCGGGGGGGGCGGCAGAAAGGCAGCCCCCCCCCCCCTCACCACCCACCCATCCACCCGGCGCCGGACCGCCCCGCACGCACAGGCTTGCCCGCAAGGGGGCACACGACCCCGCGCCAGGGTAGGGGGAACGGAACCGGGCAAGCCCCCCCCAAAAACAAGCCAGACGGTGCACGAGACGGAGGCAGCAAACGCGGAGGGCCACGGACCGCATGGAACGGCCCTACCGGCGCCCTGCACCGGAACCATGCGAGGTGCGCGCGCCACACCGACGGGGGGAGGGAGGAAGGGCGCGGACGCCGCGAGAGCAGGAGCGCACACACAAGCAAAGGGCACGCGGGGAATACCAGAAGGGCAACCGGACCAAGCCCGCGGAAAGCACAGTCCGCATGGAATGGCGTACCAGCGGGCGAGGGTAAGGGACACCCAGACAGGACCACCCGCCACACGCAGCGCGGGGAATGCGGGGCGGGAGGGGGGGGAACGGGAAAGACACAAAACCCGGCACCGGCCCCAACGCCCCAGACCTGCCGAGAGAGCCGCGCACACACGACCAGGGCAGTGCAGCCACCAAGGCAGTAGCGGCGCACCGAGCCACGCACCAGCCCCGCGGCTAGGCAGCCTCCTCGCCAGCCCAAGGAGGTCCCACTGGCGACAAGCCAGTAGCACGGGCCCGGCGGCGCCAGCACGCCGGGCGACCACGCATTAGGGGTGCAACCCAGTGGGTAAGCGCCTGCAGCTACGGTTGCTAAGTGTTGCACTGACCGGCCAGTGGCGAAAACGGGAAGCCAGGGAGGGACAGGGCTCCGAGCCCCGTGAACTCGGGGGACTCCGACACCAGGCAGGAGGTGTGTCATGAGGGACCCCCCACTAGGTCCCGGTGGGGAGGATATCACCTGGCCCGACCAGGTGGCCCCCCGGAGCCGAAAGGCGTCTAGTACCCAAAACCTCAAACCTCCAACCTCAAACCTCCCCCCGCGTCCACAGAAAACAGGCAGAGGGCCCCAGCTGCCTGCCCAGAGGATGGGGGGTCGGGGGGGGGAGAGTGCCCAACCCCGGACGCCCATCACAGAGGCACGAGTTGCACCCCCCAGGCGCCCTCATGCCGCCCCCGGCCGCCTGCCCCAAAGACAGACGGTAGGGGGAGGGTGAGTGCCGGACCCCGGACGCCCCTTGACGCCACCAGGGCCGCCCCGGCTAGACGGACCAACCACCGTGGGGGCACACGACCCGGAGCGGGGCAGAGAGACACGGGGACCGGGGCCCCCGCCCACACACACACTACACAGGCAGAGCACCGGACCGGGGCAGGGAACGCGGAGGAGCACGGACCGCCTGTACAGGTCCTACCAGCGCCCTGTACGGGAACCGCGCCAAGTGCGCGCGTCATGCTAACGAGTGGGGAGGAGTGCGCACACCGCGGGAGCGCAACTGCACACAACACAACAGGCACGCGGCGCGCATCGGAAGGGTAATCGGACTGAGCTGACTGAACGCACAGACTGCATGGAGTGGCGTACCAGCAGGAGAGGGCAAGGAACACCCGGACAGGGCAACCCGCAACACGCACCAGGAGGGGCGTGAGGAAAAGGAGGATCAGGGGGGGGGAAGCCTCGTCCCCCCTGACCTGCCGCGAGTGCCGTCCACACACAAACAGGGCACTGCATTGGCCAACGCAGTAGTGGTGCACAGCGCCACGCACCAACACCGCCGCTAGGCTTCCTCCTCGCCAGCCCATGGGAATTCCCTTGGCGACAACCTAGTAGCAGGGGCCCGGCAGCGCCGGCGGCCCCGGCGGCCATGCATTAGGGGGTGACGTAGCGCGTAAGCGCCTGCAGCCAAGATTGCTAAGTGACACCCTGACCGGGGAGTGGCCAAATGAGGCAGCCGGGGAGGGACAGGGCTCCGAGACCCACGAGCCCAGTGGACATCCCCACCAGGACGGAGGTGTGTCATGAAGAGTGCTCCACTAGGTCCCGTCTGGGAGGATATCACCTGGCCCGATCAGGTGGTCCCCTGGGGCCGAAAGGCGTCTAGTACCCGAAACCTCAAACCTCAAACCGCAATCCTCAATTGTTTAAAAGAGTGACTTCACTTTGCCTCTAGTTTTGATTCGACAGAAAAATACCAATTTTACCTGCTGCACCCGACCATGCCTTTTGCCGCACGCGGGGACCGGACTATACACGCAACAGCTCGCCATTCCGCCTACTAATCATTGCCGGAGCTGCGGGATCCCTTTTATCAATTTCAGGACTTTAGCGGAGGTTCAATTCCCACAGATCAGGGCTACTTCAACGGCTGTGTGGCCGACCTCCAGATTGCCAGCGTCACTTCGAACTTCTCAGGGAAGGATCAGGTCATGCCACAGCATTTGACGTTCTTTGTGGGTTTCTGACTGCTATGTTCCAGCTGGCATGTACTTCCTGCCCGCAGCAGTCGTTCTAAGTGGGGGGATGAAGCAGGTAGTACCAAGAAAGCGCCCACACATTGAACTAGGTACCTATGGGGTCGGATCAGTTGGACTTTCGCAAATCCATACATCCACCCCAACTGCGGGTCACCTGAGCACGCCGGCCTACGTGAACAGGTTCCGTCCCTTCAGAACTCACACTTGAGGCCCTTTACTCGCAATCCCCTCTGTTTTCTAACGTCGCACGGGCGGTGAGCACTCTTGTGCTGACAACTAGGCAAAATGAATGTGTGCCAGGACTGGTTCAGGACTCGGGCTTAATTGAGTGTACTGACAGCCGCCCTCAAAAGTGTTCAGTTTTCCAAAGACTTCCACGATTGCTCCTTTTGGAGCCCTGTCCCTGCCTCGGTTGCTCCCTGCACACTCGGGCCTGTCGTTAGCAGCGTGCATGAGTGCCTTGTCCACCCCATGTTGGATGGGATATGCCCTAAAGTGATGACCTTCGGGAACACAACGGGGAACGGTGGCTTCCTAGACAAGGTGTGACCACCCTCCTCGGGACCAAGCGTGCCAACAGTCAGGACCCCTGACTGGTTCAGGCCGAAGGGGCTCTGCCCTGCTAAACCTTCCTTGGCGTTGTTACCATACCATTAAGTCTGCTACGTATGTCTGTGTGTGACACTTCTCTCCCGGGCTTGGCAGCGGCGAAGCACCTTCAATGCTGTCGGACAGAAAGTCCTAGTCAGCTACTGGTACCACTCCTAGGGCGCCCAAGTTGACTGAAAAATATTTGACTATTCCCAAAAAGCTTCTTTCCAAGCAAGCAAGCTCTAAGGACTCCGCTCGTTCTCTTAAAGAAATTAGGGCGGAGCCCTGGGTAACCCTGCAAGGGTTAATACTGCGTGCACTGCGTGTGGCCTAGGCCCTTTAATGCATTGTGAGCATGCAGGGAAGGGAGGCGTTGTCACCAACACCTAACCACCATCACAAACAAAGTCAACCAGGAGGTGGGCTCCTCCTGGGCTTGCTCACCTTACTCACACTGCACTGTGTGTGAATGCCGAACAATATGAGCGCAGAACAACCCTAACCGCTTAAACAAGCCTATGGCGATTTATAACAGCCCTGAACGATGGATGCAGCGTGTGTATCACCACTTGCTCCCTGGCGCCTATCCTTGAGGTCAACGGCGAAAGCCCTACTTACCAAAGGGGAGGGGTGGCCAAGTGGGCTAAGGACATACAAAAGCACTTTCAGGGGACACCAATTCATCCTTGCCTACCCCCCTGACAGAAACACATGCAAGACAGTTTGGGCCTGCAACCTAACCAGCCTCGCTGTATTAAGAGAAAACAGGGATGATGGCAAAAGCACGGCGCAAAACAAGTCCTAGCGTTCTAAGCAATCCTACTTCAACGTGACGGCGATAGCAGGCACACACCAGTGTTCTTTTTTCAGCCTGGGAAGAGAAAGAGGGAGTGATTGGGGGCACAGGGAAGGCACAACAATGCGTGAATGCTTGAATTAGGCACATGCATCAGGAGCACAGTTGTTACTCTAATCCTACGTGCGCACTGCGTGCTCCATTCGTTTGACATACCTTTGATTCGCCGTTTTGCCTATGCAAAACAAGGAGGAAATGAACCAAACCCCACAAAACGCAGCAATAATAACACTAGCGTGTTAACCAAACGAACAAAGCAAGCACAATGCATGTCTGTGAAATGAAAATAACATACCTGAGGAGCGGGTTGTCCGCTTGCTCTTTTGTGTGACTGCTGTTTAATTTAGTTTTACTAAAGTTTACAAACTTTTTGATGCAACTGTGCAAAAGTTTATTTCTAACGCTTTAAAGCCCATGGCTCACACCTTCTTTCTGAAGAGCTGTTTGGTTTCCGTAGCCTCTGTCCTTGAGTGCGGCTCTGTTGCCCTTGTCTGCGACTGCAGGTTTAGGACTAAATCTGACAATTTTTAACGTCTGTACGTGAAATTTTAGCCATTTTACTTCTGAGATTGCTAGCCCTTCCGCTACAGCGCAGGATTCACACCCTGTTGGTTTCATTTTTTCTTTCTGTTTCGTCTCCTGGAGTTTTGTGTACTCCATCAGGAGTATTGCTCCGCCCTGACCCTTGGTCAGTACGCATAGTAAAACGTTATATAGCGATGGCTGTCCACATTAGAGCGGTCGACCATACCCTAGTGGATAACCATGTGTACTCTATGGAGGACGTCCTGGGTTCCATTCCCTCTACCCCTAAATTTTTGCCAAACGATTTCGCCTTACGCCGTTGACCTTTGAGGAATGCTCCTTCGAAGGGACATCATACACGGTACATTACACTGTTGTTCGAGGTACCAGCAGTGTAATGGGCTTCTAGGAGCTGATTAGAGTGTAAGGTGCTGGCTTGAAACATTTTCTCAGGTAATTTTAGGGTACTTTGACCCTTCTTCTTCCGTTCTACTGGTTGGATCATCTTCGTACTCCAGGGAGGAGTAGGAGAAAGTCACTACCATATCTTTCTTGGGGTAATTTTTCCAGGCCAGACCCCCCCTAATCCTTGGGAAGAGATGAGGACTAACACTTCATCATTTGTTTCACTCTTTTGAGGCTTTATGTACACTTTTCAAAGTAGCTAGGGGTATATAACCCTAGCTCCCCGAAGAAGGTCACCCCTACCACTCAGGTGAGCGGGGGTACCTTCCTTCATGAAGGTTATACCAAACTGACCTAGGCGTTTCATTCCTTGGGTCTTGTAGGTTAAGCCTAGTGGTCTCCCACCTCACGACCCCTACACTGAATCTTTCACCTACTTATTTTGAGCCTACGTTTCAACTGATTCTGAATCCAGTTGCTTGGCCATGCTGGCCTAGCCATATCCTGTGTCTGGCCCGGCCTACCTGCGCCGGATTCCCAACCAACTCCATTGCACGTCACAATGTGCACATGAAGTGCTTGGGACTATCCTTGAGGGCATACTGATGCCAGGTTTCACTTTTAAACTCAATTGTTTCATTTTTTGGTGACTGAAGCTTTCTATTTCCACCTGCATTGTCTTTTACCCAGCCCCTCTTTGCTACTTCTGCTTTGAAGTGGAGGGACTGTCTCCTGACTTTGATTTTGATCCGGTATCTGGGCTGCTGTGTACCCGTCGTTCTTCAGTTTGCAGTTTGGGAAAATATATCAGGGGTTTCCAAAAACGAATACCCAGCAAGCAGGAACATGGACACAAGCAAGGCAAACCAAAATCCCTTTCTTACCGGGAAATACTCAACTATATTTTTGGCGATTTGAAGCCAACTTTTCAGGTTTGTTCATGAATTTTCCTATTTTTTGGCGGTCCTGATCTCGGGTGGCAATCTTGTATCTCCAAGTGGCGCTGCATTGACATCATGACCCAGGTATATTCTATAGGTATGCACTTCAGTGCCGAATATATCTCGGACCAGACCCCTAACTCCCCTTGGGCTGGGCAGAGCAAGGCCACCTTCTGGGCGACTTGGGCAAAACCAAAGTCATGGGCTCACTTCAGTGACCCCGCAATTCCCGAGTCCAGGGAGGTTTGGATCACACCCAAAAGATATTTTCGACACATAGGACTGGACTCCAAATCCAGGACATGCCCAGGTCCAAGGCGAGCATGTTCCACATTTGCCTGTACCATGAGGGTGCGCACTTTGGGGCAGTTTTAACCATTTTTCATATTTTTCGCCCGATCTGCAATATATTGCGCCCCTCCGTGCAAGCCAGACGCATGGACCAGTGGACAGAATATGGCATGTTGTTTATGCATATTCTTCCCATGATTATCCCACGTCAAATATATCTTGATCAGGGACCCATACAAGCAAGGGACAGTGAACTGCCTCCCAATGATCCAATTGTCTTGGTATTGATCATGAAACAGACATTTGTACTACAAATGCAACAATGCATGTATGTTGAAGAAACATAACGTAAGTATGGATGCTGCTACTAAAAGAACACAAACACCGCTATCGCCAACTAATTATTACCACGAACACTGACTCTGCGTGGGCGCTTGCACACACAATCACTTGCCCCTCCTTAGCCCTGAAGCCTACGTTGAAGGCGTGCTAAGCCCTTGAGGGGGGGTGCAAGCGCGGCAAAAAAAAACGACGCTAAGTACACACAAACAAAAAGCAGACAATTGCATTGGTGCCTACCGACTCCAGAAGGCACAGTACTGTACTCACTCGAGCCCTCTTGCCACATCCATATATAGGTAACCAGCAAACAAAGCAAGGCACCAATACCTAGTTAGTCAAGGGTAACAACAAAAAAACTATGCCTTGCTGCAGCCAAAAGGAGAGCAGCCAGGCAGGTATGTGTGTGATTATCCCACGTAGTATCTACGTTGATCAAGCCCTCCGTGACCCTCAGGGAACCCACACAAGCAATGTACAGTAGACTGCATCCCAATGATCCAAATGTGGTGGTATTGATCATGAAACAGACATTTCTACTACAAATGCAAGAATGCATGTATGCACAACAACATAACGCAAGTATGGATGTTGCCGACGGGCTTGACTGCGGGGCGAGGCCACAGGCCAAGTGCCAGTTTGAGTTGACTGACAGAATCAAAATTGAAAGTGGCTGTAGTGATGGAATATAGGTCCCGAAGGACAGCCATACAACTTCAAACACAAGGCCCCAAGTACCCCGGGGGTAACGCGGGGACACAAAGTGCAAAACAAAAACTTCAAACACAACCATACTATACCCAGCGCCTCCTCAGTAGGTAGTTGCCAACGCACTGGTCCAAAGACCTAGTCAGGTCTAGGTCAGAGGGACGTCCATTTGAGTCGCCTGGGCGCGTCCAGTTCAGAGACACCTCGATTTCAGTTTGCTGGGAGCTTAGGCTCTGCGAACGAGCTTGACTGGGACTTCGGCGCTGGATGGGAGCTTGATCGAGGTCTCAGCACTTCACAAGAGCTTGATGCAGGCCTCGGCACCGCACACGCGTTTGATGGAGGATTTGGCTCTGCACAAGAGCTTGTTTGAGGCTTCGGCTCTGTGATTCGCCTCTATCTGGGCTTATGACAAACGGGGAGCACACCCGAAGAAAGCGAGAGTTCCACGCAGCATTGTCCAGTGGACTAGCAGCATCGTCCTGGAGCTGATGGCCACGAAGTAGCGTCTTGTACTCGTACGGATGTCTTGTGATTATCCCACGTAATATATATCTTGATGAACCCCTCCGTGACCCTTGGGGAACCCATACAAGCAATGGACAGTGCACTGCATCCCAATGATCCAAATGTTGTGGTATAGCTCATGAAACACAACTTTATACTACAAATGCAAGACTGCATGTATGTACAGCATCATAACGTAACTATGGATGTTGCTACTAAAAGAACACAAACATCGCCATCGCCAAGTAAGTAATACCATGATCACTAGCTTCGCGTGGGCGCTTGCACACACGATCACTGGTTTTCATGGCTCACATGCCACATGGGCGGACCGAAGCGCCCACTCACGGGGACGTAGTCGAAGATGAGTGCCGGCAATTTTGCGATTTTGGGGCTTGCAGGCTCAATTCAGGCCAGCACCATGCTATGGTCCATGGATATCTTTGAGAGTGAAGTACGTTTGCGCTCATATTGGACTACCATCGCGTTGCACACGATTGTTGAGTCCCATCTCTGAGCAATCATTGAGGAAATACCTTTGGGAATACGTGCAATTCTCGCGCATTTTTGGGTATCCCAAAACACCCCTTTCGGGACCTCAATTTCAGCCCCCCATGTGGTCTACTGGCGGCCCCATTTTTGCATGTCGGAAGGGAGCCCGGCACTAATTCTGACCTTTACACCCACATATGACACTCAGGTCCCATCTCTTATCCTCTGAGCCATATGCTCCGCCTTGGCTGCGAACGCCACCAATGCGAATTACCCCAACGTTGCATATTTTTGCCATTTCTCCACCCAGACTTGGGTGTCACCACGCCTTGAATCGGCTTCAGGAACTCAAGCAGCCTCCGTCCCTGCCAACATCCCCATCCTGACCTCTCCCACAATGTGTGCGTGGTGACCTACTGTGATTCTTTTGTCACAGAGGGTCTGCTGCATTGGTGGTTTTTCTTATGTTGATTGCATCCGCTTCCTTCCTCATCATTGCCTTATACATTTTCCACTGAGTACCTCCCACACACCCAAGTGATCCTCATTGACTTGTTGAACCTTGTTTTTGTGACGGTCCAATGGTATGCAGGATTTTCAGCACAGGGCTGTCCTTCTTTGATACAGTGAGGGGAACCTAGGGGAAATCCAGCCAAAGGCAAAGTCAAGCCTAAGTCAAGTCAAGCAACCGGGAACGTGGCCGCCGAGAGACCAATCCAGCCAAACATGCGTCATCCCTCGTGGCACCTTTTTGCAAGTTCGTGCTTCCAAGTGACGTCACCGTGTTTTTGGAACAATGCAAGGTTCTAGGGGCCGTCAGTAAGCACTTTTTGCTTGTGGGTACCTCCGGTGCTGCAAAAGACAGGCTTCACGAATTTGTGCACAAAGCCTCACATGGGCCTTGTTGCTCCAGCAACGTGCCGCAAACTCACCAGGAACCTGCAACACAGGTGAGAAGAGAAGGACGCGGCACAGGCATGTGCAACAAGACACGGATAAGCCCCCCCGTGCCATCCCAAGTCATTCGTCCAGCACATCTAAGACGCTACGTGTTGATTTGCTTTTACCTCCTGCAAAAATGGCATGACTTGATTCCAACCACAAGTATTATATGGGACTGTGACAGTGATCGTGACTTTGGTAGTGATGGTGGTGGTTGTAGTGTTTCAAGCTCCTCATAAAACCACCGACCGCCGTCAAGTCAAAATACCGACGTTACACGCCCGCCAGAAGAGTCGACCTCACCTGTGTCTTGTTACTTCTGCTCAGTGTCATGTCCGCCCCTTCTCACGTGCGTGGCAGGCTCGTGGTGATTTTGCTGTGACAGATGACTAGACTTGACTGAGTCAACAAAGCGTGACTTGTCACTGACCTGACTGAATCAGCCCAACTCTGACCATCGCCGCCAGAGTTTATACCAAAGTATATACCATCGCGCATATATACCACAGTAAATGCGGTCCAATTCTGACAAATGTGAAATTTGAATTTCAGTTTTTTCTTTTTCTGCCACAGTTTGGCATGAATATTTGCCTACTGATTCTGCTACTTGTGTGTGCCTTATGTCAGGGCACAGACTCCAATGCAGAACGCTTGAGCAATTCGAAATACTCCCAGGTTGTTCGTGACATGCATTGATGCACCATTGGTGAAATTGATGTGCTAAGTACCAACCGCTCACGTGGAGCACCTGCCTACTTTGTATGGCATCCGGAGCAAATTTACAATTTGCAGAGATACAAGCGACGTGGAATGAGATCGTTGCTACAGGGAAATATAATGGCAAGGATTGTGAGAGCATTCAACCGAGAGGATGTGCCCGCATGAGATCCCAAGCTGCACAAATGGAGAGGCTCGAGAACGAGCTGCATGTACCAAACGAGGGGCACAGTGCTCGCTCAGCTCAGCTTGTGCAGGATGGCCCTGGGCAGGCTTCAAATACTGCTGTTCATGAACTCAAATCAGTTCCCCGTTAACTTTGGTTTAACGGCTCAAAACGGCCCCTTGGAAGTTGCTACGCGTTTCTTAGGAGCGAAATGTAGCACGCAATATGGTTGAGGGGCTATTTCTGGCCAATCTGGTGGGTGTCTGATTTTGTTTTCGGAGCCGAAGTCAGAGCATTTTTATCCCTTTTTTTCTGCACGTCGGTCTACCTCCATGAACCCCAATCTCGCACAGAACCCCCACTCCCTCCCTTGGAAAAGGCATAAAAGCACAACAAAACCAATGGGTCCTCACATGACAAACGCTTTGCTGCTCAATGAAGTGAGCTGTGATGAGCAGCCCACCAGTGTTCTGATTTCTATCGAACGCTGCAGGTATGTACCGAAAAAAAGTCTCTCCAACGCGGTTAGTGCTGGAAATGAAACCGTCACTTCTGTTTACATGCGGCAACAAATGCTTCTCAAAAACGTGATTTATGGCAGCACTTGGGAGGAGGATGATACCTGTGTGAGCCTTGGGGAGGGTATGCAATGCCCGAATAGTGACAAAATCACCGTCCGGGTTTTGCCACCAGTCTTCCACAAAATCTACCCGATTGCTTGTGATGCTGCAATGATGACATTGAATCTATGAAGGACACTACCTTAGGTTGAGCCTACAGCGAAAAACACCTCAGTTCGGAAATGGAAACGTTACGGCCACAGAGGTCTTACAGGCACTGACAGTGCCGAACTTGAATCTTTCGGTAACTAGATGACGCGAAAAAAAACAAACATCCCTCGCATCCAGAAAGCAAGCACACGGCGGAAATGTCATTACAACCATAAAACCTACGGAAAATCTGATCAAACCGACATAAGAAACGCATCCATACCATTGAGGAATAAAAAGATAATTTCTCCGTTGGCCCCAAATCCCAGTGCCGGGCTGCTACACGCGCAACCTTGCCCAAACTAAGAAACCGGTACCGGGAAAGCTAGGTGGGTATGCCAAAAGTGGTGGAATGATAAACCCTCATATGGGTATATGTCGGGGACCCAAAAACCTCATAGTGGTATATTTTGGGGGGGATGGGGGGGGGGGTGTTGTGACTTGACCCGGACCCGAGCAGTAGCAACCCAAACGTCACAGAGGCAGGCCTGAAGGCATGGAACATAAAACTCAGACAGAAAATTCGAATTGTCCTTAGTTCTTCGACACTTGAGCACGCCACTCCAAAGGCGACTTACACTCCAAGAGCCTCTGCTCGAACTGTCATTGTCTCGGGTTCTACCTTGCAAGTGGCCTTTTGGCATCTCAAAAACCCCCTCCGAGGGTACACTGGCCCGCCTAGATCATACGCCAAACAATCACGCCATTGGTTCAAGTGCATCTTGTGATCACCTCCTTGACAGTTCACTTGAACACCATATTGCCTGGGGGGTTCCTACATATAAATCAATGGAGCCACATACAATAGCGGATCATTACGCATGTTTTTGTTGAGGTTGGTGTGGGGCACAACAAAATCAGTTCTCACTATCATTTGTTTGTCACCGAGCTTGTCTCGGGTCATCTTGTCTATTTGCTTAACAAGTTTGCAGTGTTTGGTACTGCTGCTGTTGCATTGCCTCGGTTCTTACCGATTGTTGTTTGATGGGCTCATCATCATCCGAGGACTCATATTCTACTCCTTCCTCCATAACCCCCTGACCTTCTGGGCCTTCCTGGGCCTTCTTACGCGTTGCTGTTTGATGGGCTCATCATCATCCGAGGACTCATACTCTACTTCTTCCTCCCTGACTCCTTGACCTCCTGGGCCTTCTATGTGGCTGAAAGATCAAATATACAACACATAACAAGCACGGAATGCAAAAAAAACGACCTCAAATGACTCCTTGTGCATGCATGGTTCAGATGCAAAACTCGGTGTGTAGCATTGCATGATGGTCCTTGTGAGTTGATTAACGTAGCTTCAAAAATTGAATCAATCGTGTCAACCTATGGTTTCCTAGTCCAATCAAGGACGTACTCGCCGGAGCACGATCGCTCGTGGTGTAATATGATTCTGTGTAGCATCCTACACACAAAGTTTTGTTAACTTCTGTTGCGTTCTCATTTTTTGTCTGTGGTATACTACCCAGACAAATCAACGAATCCGGGACAAAAAGTCTAAGTCGGAAGAGATGATGCGGATGGCCCAAAGGACCGTACGGGATGCAAAAAATGTGATTTCTGGGGACTTGCCTAGTGTTAGGGGTGGTTTTTCGTTCAAAGTTGTGACAGATGGCAATCCCAGAACCCTGGTCTGTCCAAATCCCTCGCAAACGACAAATGCTCACATCATGCAACAATTTTGGACAGAATATTATGTCGATTTCCTCGACGTAGTGCACATAAATGATCATCCAATGTCTTTCAACCATTACAATCACATGCATAGTCCGACTTGTCCCCGACGAATGTGTCATTAGGGTTAGAGTTACAGTTTGGGTCTGCTAAATTTGCTCTTACTCCCGAAGGACGCATCATTATCATAGAGATCTCCCTTGTACCAAAGGTAGGTAGGTAGGTAGGTATCTTCGGGAGCTAGGGATGCTGAAGCGGTACCCAGAACCTATGGCCCATGGCCCGGAGGCCTGTGAGCCGTCACACCCGTGCGGAAGCCGTTGACACCGGCTGTCAGCGGGATATCCCTGTTCTCTAACCCGCGAAATCTGGAATCCGATTTCTAACCATTAAGTCGATGTGGAATTACCATAAGTTTACTGTCTTGGTCGATTTGCGGTTAGAAATCGGTGAAATACCCGATTGCTACCGCGATTTCCAATTGTCGTGGAATCGCCGCAGTCCCGCCGCCTGTCGTCGCCTGTTCCGTGGACTGCATTAGATAATTCTGTAGAACGATCTTTCTTGAAGTTAAGACTGAAACAGTCTTAGAGTGATCCGCAATTTTTTCCTTGATATAACGGATCGCGTCCCAGATTTTTCCCAGAAAATCTGGGCAGCCGAAGGCGCTTTGAACCCCCAAGTGGAATAACAAGGGCTACGAGCGTTCAAGCGCCCAAGGACGAATTAACGTGCCTCATAGGCACTGTGTATGAGGTTTTGCCCCCCATAGTCATAGGATGAGGCCAAAGGATCCCAACTCCATAGGCCCAAAGGGTTATTTATTTTGAGTGTTCTCCAAGAAGTGCGCTTTTTCACGTACTTGGCGTCCAAGTACGTGTAGAAGTATCTTGAGTTGGAATTTGCCCCACCCTTGCTTGCCTCTACATCCGGGGCATATCACTTGTCTTCCCCGGATAGTGCATATATGATCTCCATATATATATTGGCAATATATTTTGCGTGCATGCTAAAATTCGGCTTTCCGAAAGGAGGTCGATTTTCGACCAAAGCACTTGAATGCGTGTTAAGGGACCAACGTTACATTAGAATATAGGCATACTTTGATTCTAGGCCACTAGGTTGGGTGTAGAAGGCGTGGGTAGGGTTGTATGCCATATTTGGTGTCATATCGCGTGCCCATTTGGCGGGAGCACCATTCCGAGACTAACCCGCCAATGGACCCCATATCGCACGAGGCCCTTCATTGTACTCCCAACCAACACCCGCAAGCCCAATCTTCGTGAAGGGACGCTTGTGGAGCGCTCCCGAAGCGATGCGTTGTGAGCAAGGTGTGTTTTTTGCAATATTCCATTTTTGCATGTGCCCACTTGGGAGGCAGCGCGCGCGACCTTCCAAACCGCCCCAAGTGGAGCACATATGTGGAATCGAAGGTCATTAGTGTCAAATCATTGTGTTTAAAAGGGGTTGGTCGATAACTCAATCCAAGCCGAAGATATTACAATATATTTGTGTAGCTTTCAAGGCACTTGCGTGTTCTTTCGTGAATTTTGCTATTTTTTGCCCTTCATGATGTCAAGTGGCGACCGTGTATCTCAACCTTGCACCCAATTGACATCATGACCCAAGTATGTTATGGGGGTACATACTTCGGTGCCCAACATATCTTGGACCCAGCGAATAACTCCTCTTGGGCTTGGCATACCGTGGCCGTCATGTTGGCAATTTGGGACCATCCCAAATCATGGCCTCACTTGGCGACCCTGCCATTCCCAAAACCGGAGGGGTTTGGGCGACGCCCAAAAGATATGTTGGACGCATATGACTTGATACCAATCCTATGGCACACTCCGGTCCAAGTCGGGCATGTGCCTCATTTGCCCCAACCATGAGTGTGCGCATTTTCGGCCATTTTGAGCAATTTTCCACATTTTCTGCCGGCCGTGCACCATGTTCAGCCCCCTCGTGCACGACAGACGCATGGACCAATGGACCTTATATGACATGGGTGATATGTATATTGGTCCCCATGGTTCGCACACAACGTGGGCGAAGCGGAGCAACCTCTATCAAGGTGCTAGCCCAAGGTGAGTGTGGACGATTTTGCCATTTTGGTAATTGGGGACCCAATTTAGATTGTCACCGAGCCGAGTGGCATGGAGATCGTTGGGAGCCAAGGGCATGGGAGTCTCTGTTCGACTCCTGGTGGATCGCATATGGAATGGCGGATCAGATCTCCAAGCCGGCGTGGAGGTATACCATTAGGGATACCCCGCATTTTGGCTCATTTTGAGTAGCCAAAATGACCCCCTTTTTGGGACCCCAACTTCACCCCCCCGTGTGGTCAATTGGCGGCCCCATATGTCTTTGCCCAGGAGGAGCCCGGACCTAATTTCAAGTTGTACACTCAGATATAGGTCCTAGGTTCTGCCTCCTATCCTGTGAGTCATTGGCCTTGCCCTGGCCGGGCTAGCCACGCGTGAGAATGACGCCAATTTTGGTGATTTTGGCATCATGACCCAACTTGATGAACCCGTGGTGCCCTGATGCCAGGACCGCAGGGGGAACCAGGTTGGGTGAGGGCTCCAGAGAGTTCATACGCGAAGGGCATAGGGTCAGTTGCCTCGTCCCTACCTCTGGCGGGTCCGGACGAGGGGTCAATTTCGGACATTTTTGAGCTAATATCAGTTTGGGCTGAAACAGCCCATTTTCAGCTACCAACTCCTAAGGGATAATGGCGGGGCCATATCTCTGGCTCAGAGTGGAGTTGAGACCTGCCGTTAGGCAAGCATAGGGAGCTACTGCGAGTTGGCCTTGGAGCTTCTTGGTTCCGAGGAACTCGCCTGTGGCCGGGCGGGAAACCCCCCCTATTGGCAGGGTTTCAGGGTCCGGACTGAGTAGGGCAGGGGTTGTGTTTGAGCCCCCGCCCCTGCCAGCCACTGGGAGGGATGGACCTGGGATTGGGATACCAGTTGGGACTGAGTGTCTATTGTCCTGTGATGCCCTTACCCCAGTCCAGTCTTAACCCCATGTGTACATATCCTGATGTGTTGCTGTACATACGTTTGTTCCCTTGTTACAGAGTGGCAAGGATCCTGAAACGCTTTGTCACATGACACGAGCGTATTGATGCCCCTGTGAGCGGAGTGCTTTGCCTGCCTGCTTGCTTGTGCGTGTCACTGCAGCGTCCCATGACCAGGCCCCCCACGGGAACGCGTCAAAAGCGTTTAACCGCCGCAGGGTTACCCAGCCCCCATGTGCCACTCGGGGCCTTCCAGGGGTACAAGCAGCACCCCAACCCCGAGGACTCCAAGACCATCACGGAGCCCGCAGCGCCGCTCAGAGCATCGCCCTGAGCGACCACGGAAGCACCGCGACCGTGAAGGAGGTGGACTGACCAGGACTCCCTCATCAGCGAGTCCCATCGGCCGACCAGCAAGGCCGCACACCCAGCTTCACCAGCCGCGTCACCCACCTCCACATCCACACCGGAGCAACCGCTTCAACAACCACCACCAAGGACCTCAAGATCAAGTACGCCCCCCGCTGCCATGGTAAACTGGCAAGAAGCGGGGGTTGGTGTGGGACCAGCACTCTCGCCACAGCCACCCCCAGTGCGAGGGGGGCATGCCCGGGAGCTTCGAGCTCCGCGAGGACATGGGCCCCGACCGCCTGCAGGCAGTCAAAGACTGGCCGCGGGTGGAAGGGTTTGCCTTCCGCTTCCGCCAGAGGCGCTGGAGGGTCTGGACCTGGCCAGACAGGCCCGGCGAAGGGCTGCGCCCCGACGGGATTGAGGAGGACGAGAACTCCAACGATTACCCGTCAGGCGCCACGATCAATGTCTCCATGTGGGACATGATCGAAAGGAAGTTCCCGGAGCTGGGGACCGAGCGCACGCTGCAGGGAAGCAGCAGCAGTGCGTCTCCTGGGAAGGAGAAGCAGTCCGCCGGGGACAGGAAGCGGGACCGGAAGTGGTGGGAATACCAGGAATCCCTGGCCGCCGAAGCCGCCCAAGGCGCCAAGGGCGGAACCCCAGCCCCCAGCCCCGAACGGGCTGATGGCGGTCACCACCCCGGCGACACCACCCTTGGCGACTTCCTCCAAGTCGCCAAGCATGCCAAGGCCAAGCCCCGTCAGCTGCACCTGAGGAAGTCAGGCCCCAGCAGCGACGTGGAGCCGGCCCACCGCGGGAGGATGCCGGCCGACCAGGCCAGGTCCAGCAGCAGCGTCGCTCCCGATTAAAGGGACGTGGCGCGCGCCTGTGAGCGCGCCTGTGGGGTCCCCTGCAACCTTTGGGTTGCCCGGCAACGGGCCACGCAGCAGAACGCTGCCATGGAGGGCGCCGTCGGCATCGCCCAGCAGGAGGCTGCGGAGCGGGAGCATGGCATGGCCATCCACGCCTCGACCGTGGCGGCCATTGCGGCTGGACTCACGGCCGGAGCCGCGCATGAGGCAGCGACTGCCCAGGTCAAGGGTGAGGTGGCGGCAGCCGCCGAGGAAGCCCGCCTGACGCAGGAGGCCATTGCCTGCAAGGAGGCCGAGGTGAAGGCGCTGGAAGAGACGCCTCCCCAAGAGAGGGCAAAGAAGGAGGCGGAGGAAAGGGCCCACGCCGAAGCAACGGCCAAGGCCCAGGCGGACGCCGCCAGGAAGGACGCCATCGAGACCCCGCGCCGGAAGGTCGCTGAGGAGAGGGCCAAGACGGAGGCGGAGCTGGCGGCATTAGAAGCGGAGAAGGCTCGGCTGCAGCAGACCCGGGACGCCGAGGCGGCTCGTGCCCGGAAGGAGGCCAAAGGGCGAGCTGCTGCAGCCACGGCCGCCGCAATGGCGGAGGCGGAGGCCAAGCTCCGCCGCAAGACACCCCCGGGAGGATCCCGAGTGGAGACCCTTCGAAAGCTTTTCGAAGGGGACGCCTCCTCCGAGATGGCACTGGATCCGGAGGAGGTGGACACGGGCAGCAGTGGGAGCAGTGGCCCCACTGCCTACCGACGGAGGAAGGGTAAGGGGAAGACCCCCGGGAGGTCACGGAGGCCAGCGGGCGGACACCCCCACGACTCCGACCCCTTCTTCACCGCCAGCGACGGGGATGAACGAGGCCGCCGACATCGCCGAGGAGTGGCTGGCAGAGGAGGCGGAGACGTCTCCATGGAGCCAGAAGGTGAGGGTGAGGATCTCCCTCCTCCCTACCCGAGCTCGGAGTCTTCCGCGTGCGGGACCCAGACGCCCAGGTGGGGCGACATGGACGAGGATGATGACATGGAGTTCGACTACACGAAGAAGCCCCCATCCTAAGACCCACCAAGGCGACCCGGCGGAGACCCGCCGGGACCCCCTGGCGGAGGACCATCAGGACCCCCTGGAGGACGCCCACCAAGTGGACCCCCTGGAGGCGGACCACCGGGAGGGGATGACCCCCTGGACCGGGCGGACCCGGCGGAGGCCCTCCTGGAGGACCCCCTCGGGACCCCGACGACCCACCAGGGAACAGCGACCCGGATTCCACCTGGCGGTGGATTGTCCACCTCCGCAGGAGGGTCCAGTCCCTCGAGCGCGAGGTAGACATGGGCAAGGGCGAGATGACTCGCATCGCCAGGGTCGCCGCGGGCGCACAGAGGGAGCTGGATATTGCCAAGATCGAGAAGGTCAAGAGCGCCAAGGTCGCCACTGCCACCCAGAGGGAGCTGGACATCGCCAGGGGCGAGATCAGGTCGCTGAACAAGGTCATCAGGGCCTGCAGCAGAGGTTGGACGTGCTGGAAGGCCGTGGGAGCATCGGCAGCGACCACCCACCCCTGGAGTCTGGCTCGTCGGACGACGGCTGGGGACCCGGACCAGGTCCAGGCAGACCCCAAGCCCCCGGCGGAGCCCCCAGGAGTCGCCCCAGCGCCAGTGCCCCCTCTCTCAGCACCCCCTCTCACCACAGCGCGGGCCGCCGCAACGAGCGCGTGCCGCCCGGCAGTGGCAATGAGGAGTGGCGTGACGAGAGGCTCGGGGCGGAGTACCACAACCGCCGTGCTCCGGCGCGGACACCTGTACGGCCCCGACGCCCCGCACCAGCCCCGAAGCCGATCCCAATTGTTGGCGGACGTTATGGTGGACTCAGGGATGAGGTCCCCGGAGGAGACGTGGAGTCAGATTTCGGTGGAGGTGAGGACCTGGACCTGGAACTGGAGGAGTTCGGCATTACCCCGCCGCGTGATGTACGACGGGAGGCTGCTGAACGCAGCCGCCGGCACCCTGGTGAGGAGGCGTACATGGAAGGAGTACGGAGTGAACATCTAGGTTCAGCGTACATGGAGGAACCACGGCGTGGCCACGCGGATGCCGGGGAGGAGATGGAAGTGGCAGCTGTGGGAGTCCGTTGGAGAGGCCGATGGGAACCTCGGTCGACCTCGCGGCCGGCGTTCATGGTCTCTAAGGCCGCGGATGCCGCCGTGTGGGAAGACCTGAAGGACATCAAGCCCCCCATGTACGATGGCAACCCCCTCAACCTCGACCGCTTTTTGAAGAAGCTGGACGATTGGGGGGTAACCGTCACTGAAGACATGGATCCCGCAGATGCGGAGAGATATGTCTTCAAACGGTTCAGGTACCGCCTGCCGGAAGTGCTCCAAGAGCTATACTTCGTGGCGACCAAGGAGGGGAAAATCAAGACTCTCAAGGAAGCCAAGAAGCGGCTCAACGAGCAGGAGCGGGTGGACGCTCCGCAGGTAGCTGCCAAGCGGTGGAAGGCCATCAAGCTTGAGCATGATGGTCGGGAGATCCGCCTACGGAATTGGCGGGACTTCCGGGGGCAATACACCCTCTTCCGCCGCAACGTGGAGGACTCGAACGAGGGTGACGAGCAGGCCCGCCTGCTCTCCATGCTGCCGGAAGCATGGATCAGGAGAGTCACCAAGGAGGAAGCAAAGAGGGCCAAGTCCAACCACACGGTCAAGATGATGCTCCCCAAGGAGTATCATACGAACGTGGTGGCTTGGGCAAGGAGGAACGTGGCCCGGGATGTCAAACGGCACTCCCTGCGGAACGCTCTCCTCATCACCGTCACGGGCGATCGGGAGAAGACCGCGATGTGGCGCCTTGATGAGTGTGACGTGAGCGGCCAGACCATCCGTCTGCAGGCCATCCCGGCGCGGATGAGCTGCGACGAGATCCTGGAGTGGGTTGGAGAGGAGGTGCTCAAGGAGTACCGGAACCTCCACCACACCCGCGGGGTGAGGCCCGGCGACCGCGACGTCAACTACGTTGGCGAGGGGCCTGGCGGGGAAGCTGCCATGGACCCAGCGGGAGCCGATGGCGGTGAGGCTCTCGACGCTGATGACGACGACGATGAGCCCGCCGAGATGGCCGTTTGTGCCTTCGTCGCAAACAACCTGAACGCGGGAAGCAACCGGGGAAGCTGGAAGCCCCTGCAGCAGGGTTGGAAGGAGAAGGAGAAGAAGGACCCCCGCCGCATTGGCAACCCTCCGCTGTCCTTTGGGGAGTTCATACGAGCTCACCCTCAGGGGTGTTTCGTGTGTTATGGGAGGAAGCAAGGCTTCAACCATGACCACCGAACATGCCCCATCCACCAGGCCGACACGGAGGCTTACAAGAAGGCGCACGGGTCGAAGAAGCGTGCGCCCGCGGGTATCCTGGAAGCCAAAGTGGAGGTGGACAAGGACGAGCTCTCCAAGCTGATGTCGGTGAAGACCGAGTTGGCCAAGGAGATCCAGGAGATCAAGAGGAACTGGGTCCCCAGGTCGGACAACAAGAACAAGGAGAACAAAGAGAACGACCAGAACAAGGGCAAGCACAAGAAGAGTAGGAATAGGGGAAAGAAGAAGGGTGTCAACCAGGTTGATGCGGAGGAGAATACCCTTGCTTCCACAACCGACGCCCCCTAGCGGAGCCCCTGCAGCCAAGGGCCCCAGCTAGGGCGGTCGCAGGATGGTGTCGTGGGAAGCGCCACACCATCCCAGTTGGGAGACGATAAGCACAAAGGGACTGCTGCGGGCGGAAGGCCCGGTCCGGCACCCAGTCGCGCTGGCGGGATGAGGGCAAGTGAAGGCACGAACCCTTGCACCCGTCCATCCTTCGCGACCAAGAATGTATTTGATGTGCTTCAAGAGCTGTCCGAGAGTATCGGAGGATCACCCGGACCGCAGCTGGATGCTGCAGATGGGCAGCCTGAGCCAATTGTCCACGACCTGCACCAGTCGCTTGTTGAGCTTCTGGAACGGCCGGAATTCCTGAGCTTGCACGCCGTACGCCGAGTCGGGCGTGAGCGGCAGTTGCACCTTAAGGTCCGTGCCTTATGCTGGGAAGTGGAGAAGGTCTTCGGCGTGTTGGTCGACACTGGAGCTCAGGTCAGCTTGGTCAAGGCTGGCATACTTCCGCCAGAGTGTTTGACCGACAGTCGGAAACCTGTCAGGCTGAAGGTGGCCAACGGCCAGTACATGGTGGGAGGCACGAAGGAAGCGGCAATTTGGCTGCAGTTTGTGAACCACCGTGAGCTGAGCCGCCGAGACCTTGGCAAGGAAATCCTCCTGCAAGGTCGCTTCTACGAGGCCGAGATGGACTGGGACATGATCGTTGGGTACGACTTCATGATGGAGACGGACTCCGGCGTCCTCCCGGCCCAGGCCTCCATGACCCTGTACCAGGACGACCAGCTCTCGTGGCTTTCGTCACCTGAGCACAATGTGGAATGCCAATGGATCCACCCGGAACGCAATCAGCTCGAATTGGCCGCGCTGGGCACTGAGCCAACTTGGCCAGCAAACCAGGAGTACGGCGTAATGTCGGAAGTGGCGAGCCGAGTGGTTGCGGACCTGGGAGCTTCGGATCTGGCCCTGTATGCGTTCTCTTCAGGAACCTCCGCCCATCTTGGGGTTTGTGAGAAGTACTGGAGCGCCCGGGACTCCGCGTGGAAGAAGCACTGGGGTCCGCATCAGCGTTTGATGTGGATCCATTGCCCCCGATGGGACATTCCAAGGGCGATAGCGAAGATTCGCAAGGACCGCTCCAAGGCAGTGCTGGTTGTTCCTATGGGATGCACCGAGGAGGAAAGCACCCGACATTGGGTGGTCTCATTGACCAACATGACCTTAAACAAGGTCGTCCTACCGGCTGGAGAGAGTGTCTATCAGGACGCTAAGGGACAGCGCATGCCACCCCAGAGATGGCCAACGGAATTCCACTATTTGGATCGGGGCCTTGATCAGGCCGACACCACGGACTTTGTGTGTGTCAACCGCATCGTAGCGGAGCCATGGCGGCAATGCTTCGCGGTTTCCCCTGTTGACATCGGAGAATCGGAAGACCCCCTCACTGAAGAGGAGTACGATCTGGTTCAGGGGTATATGGATCAGCCCTTTCACGACTGGGGAAGCCAGCGTGAGGGCAAGGGCCAGGACAGAGCCTGGTGGGAAGTGGACTCGATCGTCTCTGGTTCCTATGATGGGAACACTTTCGTGCAGAGGCTGCTGGACCACATGTCCAGCCAGGACGAGCCAATCGGCAGTAACCCACCCACCTACGGCGACCTGTTCCGAGGCAAGACCAGAGATGGCCCTTTGGGCCACCTGGGAAGACCACCTGAGCCGAAACCGAGCGGAGTCGCTACCCCTCAAGTAAGCTCACTGGTCCAGGTGCCCGGAAAAGCCAAGGCGGAGTCCGATGATTGCCCCAAGATCCAGGCATTGAGGGCCAGGCTGAAGCAGAAGTATGGCGATACCTTCTTCAGCGGAAAACCTGTGTTTCCCCCACCAGTGCGTGGACCGTATGGCGAGGCCAAGATACGACTGAAGCAGGACCCCCGTGTGTATCGGCACCGGGAGTTTGCCCTCAGGGGCGAGAGGAAGGAGGCCATGGAGAAGATCCTCCGTGACTTCATCGAGAGAGGCTGGCTTGAGCCGTGCCACTCTGAGTGGGCCTCTCCATGCTTCGTCGTCCCCAAGAAGGTGGCCGGTGAGTGGCGGCTGCTGGTCAACTACCGCGGCATAAACGCCCAAACGCAGCATGACAGCTATATGCTGCCCCTCATTGAGGACATGCTGCAAAAAGAACACCGGCGGAGGATCTTCACGGTGATTGACCTGAAACATGGTTATCATCAGATGCCTCCCGCCGAGGAGTCCCGTGCCTGCACAGCCATGAGCACCCCACTTGGACCTCTCCAGTGGAAGGTGATGCCCATGGGCGTTACCAACGGCAATGCGGCTTTTCAGCGGATGCTGGAGAACCTGCTTGAGCCGGTGCGTGACTGTGCGGACCCCTTCGTGGACGACGTGATCATCGCGTCCGGGGACCCCAGTATGAGCTACGAGGAGCTCCTGAAGGCACATGAGAGGGACGTCACTCGGGTGCTGGACCTTCTGGTTCGGCACAAACTCACGGGCGCAGTGACAAGGCCACCATTGCGGTAAGCGAGGTGGTCTTTGCTGGCCACGTAGTTGGGAACGGGCAGCGGAAGCCCATACCCAGCAAGGTGGCTGCGATCGAGCACTGGGAAAAGCCCAAAACGGTCTCTGAGCTACGGGCGTACTTGGGGTTCTGCAACTACTACTCGGGGTATATCAAGATGTATGCCGATTATGCAGCCCCCATGACGACCATGCTCAAGGGCAACCGAGAGGAGACCAACAAGGGGTCCAAGAAGGCTCTGGTCTGGAATGATGAGTCCGACCGTGCCTTTGAGGGGATGAAGCAGGCGCTGCTATCCGCAGTGGGTCTGCACCTCGTGGATCCTGACCGAGGGTTCGTCCTGCGCACTGACGCTTCCGACTACGCCGTTGGCGCTGTGTTGGACCAAGTGCTTGACGATGGGAGGCATGTGCCAGTGGCCTTCTGGAGCCGAGTCCTGGTGGAAGGCCAGAGACGGACGTGGACGCCCCGAGAAGAGGAGGCGTATGCCATTGTCATGGCTCTCAGGAAATGGGCTGGGTACATAGCACTCCATCCCGTCACCGTCTGCACTGACCATCAGAGTCTGCAGTCGTGGCACAAAGAGCACTTGGACACCCCCTCAGGTCCCGCCTCCCGACGGGCAAGATGGCATGAGACCTTGGCCAAGTTCGACCTCACGGTTGTGTATGTTCCTGGCAAGGACAACACCGTGGCGGACTGTCTCAGTAGGTGTGCCTATCCCGCCAGCAAGGGCATGACCGACGTGTCTGCCCATGGCGATGAGGCTGAGACCGCTGAGGCCAAGAGAATCATTGAAATGGAGCGCCATATGGAGGAGGAGGGTGTTAAATGCTTCGTTGTCATGGCTGCGGATGCCCCCCTCGGAACGAGGATGGGCAGAGCGGTCAGAGTACTTGCCCCTGATGGAGCTGAGTCCGACAAGCACCTCTTCCCTGAATCTTGCCTCCAGGACGACTGGACCGACGACTACGCTAAGTCCGAGGCCTTTGCGGCCGAATATAGGGCTGTGACCGACCCTGATGACGGGCAGAAGTGGCCAAAGGGGCTGACTGAGGAAGATGGCAAGCTCTACCGGAATGGTAAGCTGCTGGTCCCAGAGTCCCGAGTGCTTGAGCTATCTGAAGCTTGGCACCACCACATGATGCACCCCGGGGGTCAAGAAGCAAGCCCTGGACATGCAGCGCCGGTTTGAGATCGACCAGATTGGTCTCTACACCGCCATCAAGAAGGTCAGGAAGGGTTGCTCGGTCTGTCAGGCCGGCAATCCCGATAACCGGAACGTCAAGGGGGAAGCCCAATGGACTCCGGTGCCTGACCAGCCCATGGAGAGCGTGGCCATGGACGTCTTCTCCATGCCCGAAGTGCACATTGGCAAGGAGACCTTCAACTGTGTGGTCCTTTGTGTGGATCGCCACAGCGGCTACGTAGTAGCCGTTCCGGCACGCAAAAAGGGGTTGCTTGCCAAGGAAGTGGCAGTCATGATGATTCGTCATTGGCTGACCGTCTTTGACATCCCCCGCACCATTTGCAGTGACCGAGGGCCCCAGTTTACTGGTGGCTGGTTCAAGGCCATGTGTTCCCTCATGGGAATACGTCACGCCAAGAGCGTCGCCTATCTCAGCCGGTCCAATGGCCAGGCTGAAGTGGCTGGACGGCAGCTGTTCGAGAAGCTGCGCAAGATTCACATCACCAATCCACGTCGGAACTGGTTTGAGGAGATGTTGCCTGCTCTGAAGGCCCATCATGACACCCCCACTCCGGGTGGTTTTGTCCCCTCACCAGATTCTGTTCGGCAGGGACCCCCTGGGTCGGGGGCTTCCCTTGTCTGAGGATGGTATGGCCATGGACGCCAAGGAATTCTTTGCGCGGCAAGAGGCAACGGCGCGGGACATCCGCCAGCAGCTCGAGAAGGAGCATGCTGAGCGTCAGAAGTCCGCCCCAAGCTCGACAGCGCAAAGGTTCAGGGTGGAGACCCGGTGTGGGTGATCAGACCCCGCCCTATGGGCACCCACCGCACCAAAACCTGGTTCACACCCGGAGAGGTGGTCCGCAGGATTGGTGAGGACACCTACCGCATCAAGGTGGGTCACGGACAGTTCCGGGAGCGCCATGAGAGTCAACTCCGTGTGCGGCAACCCGACCTCCGTGGCCAACATGTGTCCCTGGACTATGCCGCACATGAAGGTGATTCGGACGATGACTCTGCTGAGCAGGACGACTATACCGTCGAGAAAATCCTGGCCCAGCGTCCGAACGCCCGGCACCCCGAGGCCTGGAGTTCAAGGTTCGTTGGCGAGGCTATGGGCCGTCCCACGACACCTGGGAACCCGTCTCCTCGTTCGTGCCGCGGATTAATACCCTTCTCATGGACTACATCCGCAAGCACAAGACCAAGATCCACGTCTCGGACTTGGCAGCACTCACCCGGGCGATTGCAGCCAGGAGCGCCGGATCACCGCCCTTGGCTCTCCCCTGATGCAATTTGAGCGCTTGTGAGGTCGACGGATCGTCCCTTACTTGCCTGCTCTCTCCCGTCTTCCGGTGACCTGCCATCAGAGTGGCCACATACCCCCCCCTGCTGAATCCAGAGGAGGATGGCCCCTCTCTTCCACTTCTATTCGTCACTCCCCGCCTGCTGAATCCTTGGGAAACCAGGCAGGACGACTGACCTTCACATTTTCTGAGCTCTTAGGGCCTTGAAGCCCATACGACGTTGCGCAACGGATGCCGCTGTCATCGGCATTGCGATTTTTGGGTGTGTGGTCTGGTCCCATGGCACTTGCGGGTCCAGACCAGTCTACGTGTGTCTGCAGACTATATATGGCCTGAACTCAGGCGTTTTCCTGTCCACCCTCCTGCATATGCCTTATCCTAACCGGGGCGTGGTTTGGCCCTCTGTCCAGAGTGTGTTTACACGCCTATTACCCTGCTTATTGCTTGTTTTTCTGTTTTCCCCAGGATATGTGCATCTGTATGTTGCGTATTATCAGCCGAACAGCGCCTATGGACTGTTTTTCCCCCCCGAAGGGATGCGAATCGGAATACGAGAGCGCCCTGAGTCGCCGTTTACATGCTCTTTCATAAGGTCCGGCCTGGACCAGTACCTAAGTACAGATTCTTCTGTTTGAGTGCCCGTGATACCGTGTGCCCTAGTGGCTGTGATGTGCTGAGATCCTGATGGCGCCAGGCGGGAAGCCCAGTTGCCTGACTACACTCCCAGCGATCCGCCACTGTCAGTCCCAGTGTGAGCCTACCAACTCGCAGACGCACTTGCAGTCGGGTGGCGACCTCCGGTATCCTGACCTCGGTCAGTCTGCCTGGGGACTGGTGGTTTCAGGAGTTGACGCCTCCGCCCAGACTGCATGGGGACTCACCCATGCATGGCCTTCGTGGTAATGGGGCGAGAGAAAAGACGGCCTTGATGCCCGATCCCTTATGGAGGAGCTCGTTCGGCTTTAGCACTCTGGACTCGCATCGTGGATATGGACATGGTGCGCCCAAGGAAGGACCCGTGGGGACTCTCCGCCAGACTGCGGACTTGGGAAGCCTGGGGTAGCCTGATGGATCTTTGTGGTCGCTTTCGACCTGTGGGACCACCTCGGTCGTCGTGTGACGCCTATGTTGGCCATGTATGCCACTGCCACTGTGGTAGTGACCGTCGCAGCCGGCACCCAGTGCGCCTGGTATGGGTTAATGGGTCCTTTGGATGCCGAACAATCGCCGCCAGGACCCGGGATACTTGATACTATACTTGCAGTTACTAACAGCTACAGCAGCGTACCTGTCTTACTGTGGGATTTGGGCAGCCTAACCTGCGAATCAGCCTGAAGTGAGGATGTGACACCCCCCCCCTTCAGGGGATGGTCCTGGGTACCCGCTGCCATGCTCGGGTATTATCGAGCCCCCCCCAGGGTTTGCCCTAAGAAGGGGGGTGAAGCAGTACCCAGAACCTATGGCCCATGGCCCGGAGGCCTGTGAGCCGTCACACCCGTGCGGAAGCCGTTGACACCGGTTGTCAGCGGGATATCCCTGTTCTCTAACCCGCAAAATCTGGAATCCGATTTCTAACCATTAAGTCGATGTGGAATTACCATAATTTTACTGTCTTGGTCGATTTGCGGTTAGAAATCGGTGAAATACCCGATTGCTACCGCGATTTCCAATTGTCGTGGAATCGCCGCAGTCCCGCCGCCTGTCGTCGCCTGTTCCGTGGACTGCATTAGATAATTCTGTAGAACGATTTTTCTTGAAGTTAAGACTGAAACAGTCTTAGAGTGATCCGCAATTTTTTCCTTGATATAACGGATCGCGTTCCAGATTTTTCCCAGAAAATCTGGGCAGCCGAAGGCGCTTTGAACCCCCAAGTGGAATAACAAGTGCTACGAGCGTTCAAGCGCCCAAGGACGAATTAACGTGCCTCATAGGCACTGTGTATGAGGTTTTGCCCCCCATAGTCATAGAATGAGGCCAAAGGATCCCAACTCCATAGGCCCAAAGGGTTATTTCTTTTGAGTGTTCTCCAAGAAGTGCGCTTTTTCACGTACTTGGCGTCCAAGTACGTGTAGAAGTATCTTGAGTTGGAATTTGCCCCACCCTTGCTTGCCTCTACATCCGGGGCATATCACTTGTCTTCCCCGGATAGTGCATATATGATCTCCATATATATATTGGCAATATATTTTGCGTGCATGCTAAAATTCGGCTTTCCGAAAGGAGGTCGATTTTCGACCAAAGCACTTGCATGCGTGTTAAGGGACCAACGTTACATTAGAATATAGGCATACTTTGATTCTAGGCCACTAGGTTGGGTGTAGAAGGCGTGGGTAGGGTTGTATGCCATATATGGTGTCATATCGCGTGCCCATTTGGCGGGTGCACCATTCCGAGACTAACCTGCCAATGGACCCCATATCGCACGAGGCCCTTCATTGTACTCCCAACCAACACCCGCGAGGCCTAACCTTCGTGAAGGGACGCTTGTGGAGCGCTCCCGAAGCGATGCGTTGCGAGCAAGGTGTGTTTTTTGCAATATTCCATTTTTGCATGTGTCAACTTGGGAGGCAGCGCGCGCGACCTTCCAAACCGTCCCAAGTGGAGCACATATGTGGAATCGAAGGTCATTGGTGTCAAGTCATCGTGTTTAAAAGGATTGGTCGATAACTCAATCCAAGCGGAAGATATTATAATATATTTGTGTAGCTTTCAAGGCACTTTTGCGTGTCTTTTCGCCAATTTTGCTGTTTTTTGCCCGTCATGATGTCAAGTGGCGACCGTGTATCTCAACCTTGCGCCCAATTGACATCATGACCCAAGTATGTTATGGGGGTACATACTTCGGTGTCGGACATATCTTGGACCCGGCGAATAACTCCTCTTGGGCTTGGCATACCGTGGCCGTCATGTTGGCAATTTGGGACCATCCCAAATCATGGCCTCACTTGGCCACCCTGCCATTCCCAAAACCGGAGGGGTTTGGGCGACGCCAAAAAGATATGTTGGACGCATATGACTTGATACCAATCCTATGGCACACTCCGGTCCAAGTCGGGCATGTGCCTCATTTGCCCCAACCATGAGTGTGCGCATTTTCGGCCATTTTGAGCAATTTTCCACATTTTCTGCCCGCCGTGCACCATGTTCAGCCCCCTCGTGCACGACGGACGCATGGACCAATGGACCATATATGACATGGGTGATATGTATATTGGTCCCCATGGTTCGCACACCACGTGGGCGAAGCGGAGCAACCTTCGTCAAGGTGCTAGCCGAAGGTGAGTGTGGACGATTTTGCCATTTTGGCAATTGTGGACCCAATTTAGATTGTCACCACGCCGAGCGGCATGGAGATCGTTGGTAGCCAAGGGCATGGGAGTCTTTGTCGGACTCCCGGTGGATTGCATATGGAATGGCGGATTCGATCTCCAAGCCAGCGTGGAGATATACCATTGGGGATACCCCGAATTTTGGCTGATTTTGAGTAGCCAAAATGACCCCCTTTTGGGACCCCAACTTCACCACCCCGTGTGGTCAATTGGCGGCCCGATATCTCTTTGCCCAGGAGGAGCCCGGACCTAATTGGAAGTTGGACACTCAGATATAGGACCTAGGTCCTGCCTCCTATCCTGTGGGCCATTGGCCTTGCCCTGGCCGGGCGAGCCACGCGTGGGAATGACGCCAATTTTGGTGATTTTGGCATCATGACCCCACTTGATGAACCGGTGGTGCCCTGATGCCGCTACCTCAGAAGGAACCAGGTTGACTGAGGGCTCGAGAGTGTTCATACGCGAAGGGCATAGGGTCAGTTGCCTCGTCCCTACCTCTGGCGGGTCCGGACGAGGGGTCAATTTTGGAGATTTTTGAGCTAATATAAGTTTGGGCTGAATCAGCCCATTTTCAGCTACCAACTCCTAAGTGGAAATGGTGGGGCCATATCTCTCGCTCGGAGTGGAGTTGAGACCTGCTGTTAGGCGAGCATGGGGAGCTACTGCGAGTTGGCCTTGGAGCCCCTGGGTTCCGAGGAACTCGCCTGTGGCTGGGCGGGACAGCCCCCCTATTGGCAGGGTTTCAGGGTCCGGACTGAGTAGGGCAGGGGTTGTGTTTGAGCCCCCGCCCCTGCCAGCCACTGAGAGGGATGGACCTGGGATTGGGATACGAGTTGGGACTGAGTGTCTATTGTCCTGTGATGCCCTTACCCCAGTCCAGTCTTAACCCCATGTGTACATATCCTGATGTGTTGCTGTACATACGTTTGTTCCCTTGTTACAGAGTGGCAAGGATCCTGAAACGCTTTGTCACATGACACGAGCGTATTGATGCCCCTGTGAGCGCAGTGCTTTGCCTGCCTGCTTGCTTGTGCGTGTCACCGCAGCGTCCCGTGGCCAGGCCCCCCACGGGAACGCGTCAATGCCTCCTTTAATAACGCATGAAGTAGGTCTTACCAAGGGGACATGCTGTCCTGCCCACTGCCCTAGATCAGGTGCCTCTTAAACCGCTCCCGCAGGGGCTTGGGAAGGCAGTGTTGCGGCCACCCGGTGCAGGTGTCCTCAGCTGGAGGGTTTCCCAACACGTGTCCCTGGGTAGGCTGACATGCCCCCTCCTGCAGGCAGCAGCTCTGGCGGGCTGCCCAGCCGTGTGGAGCATCTCTCACCACAGGTGGTATTGCTCCCACGAGTGTACGGTACGTCTGCCTCACCTCTGTGGGTCGAGGTGCTTGGGCCCTGTGCTTGGCAGGCAACCACCTCTTGGGCGGTGTGCCGGCCCGCCTGTTTGACGGTTGTTTCCATGGCTCCGGGTGACGTTTCCCATGGTCCCCGATGCCGACTGGCTCGGCTGAACCAGCGGCATTGGAGTACCGCTCCTGCTACTGGCACGGCATGTTCGCTGGGTCGCCCCAGTGCTTCCGACCCTTTGGGTGTGCTTTGGTGTTTCTCCGCCGCCCTATGTGTTTATGCCTTTGCGGTGTCCGGGGCCCCTTCGCGCTCGTTCACCAGTGTGCGCGTCCGGTGCGTCCTGTGTGCGGTGTCTGTGGCTTCTTGGCGCTTGTTCAACCGTGTGCGCGTTGTGTGCGGCACGCGCGTGGAGTTGGTGGCTTCGTTGACCCCCCCCCCTTTTTTTTCGTGGTCGCTTGTTTGATGAGAATCGTGGGAGCCGCGAAAAAATGGGCCCGGAGATGGCGGAAAAACCTGAGAGGGGGGGGCAGGGTAGGTCGAAATGGTTCAGGAGAGGGAGGCAAGGACAAATGCAGTCCCTAGTAGAGGACGGGGGCGGGGATGGGCCAGGAGACTTGGAGGAAGGACAGGCACAGGAAGAAAGAGGTCGGGAGCAGACGCCGGAGGAGGACTTGCAGGTTAGACGGTTTGGGCAGGGGGACAAGGAGGTTGTTGGGGAAGGGAAGGGGGAGGCGGTGGACGGGCGCCAGGGGAGTCGCTCAGGAGAAGGCGAACATGAGGAGAGACAGGACAGCGGGGCAGAAGCGGGAGACAGCGGGGCAGAGGACAGGGGCAAACGACAGCGCGAGGATGAAGAACAGTATGAGCGACCGGTTGCAGAGGAGGAGCTGGAGCGGGGGGCGGACGGTGGGAGGCCTAAGAGGAAGAGAGCAAGAAGGGTGCAGTAGGGTGAGGAGGAGAGTGGAGTCACTGGTGAAAATGCATGGCTCACTCAAGGTCTGAGTGACGTGGACGATGTATGTGGGGACAGTGGAGGAAGTGATCGTACGAAAGGACTGCACGGGACATGAAACAAGTGCAGCCATAGTGCAATGGGAGGACCAGGATGATGGTTACAATCACAGGCTACCGTACCCAGAGGCAATGTTGCGGGTGTGTCGGAGAGGTCAGGAGATGGAAATCCAGGGGCAGTTGGTTGCGGAGCAAGAAGTGTAGGAGCCGTAGCCACCTCGCCCACTTGTGGGTCACGTGTGATTGTGCCCCCCACTATGGAGCGTTGGGGACCAGCCAAGGGGTAGGGGTTATGTAGCCACCTTGCCCGCTTGCGGCCCAATTCTCATTCTGCCCCCCGCTCTGAAGCGGCAGAAACCCCCGAGGCAGCAGGTATCTTGTACCCACCCGGCCCACTAGTCCGCCACTTCTGATTCTGCTTCCCGCTCTGAGGCGTTCGGGACCCCCCAGGCGGCAGGTGTTATGCAGCCACCTCGCCCACTTGTGGGCCACTTCTGATTCTGCTCCCTGCTACGGAGCGGTGGAGACCCCCGAAGCGGTTGGTGTTATGTAGCCACCTGGCTCGCTTGCGGGCCACTCCTGATTCTGCCTCCCGCTCTGAACCAGTGGGGACCCCCCAAGCAGCAGGGCTTATGTAGCAACTTGGCCCACTTGCCGGCCACTTCTGATTCTTCCCCCCGCTCTGAAGCGGTGGAGACCCCCGAGGCGTTGGGGGTCATGTAGCCAGCTGGCCTGCTTCTGGGCCACTTCTGATTCTGGCCCCCCAGCTCTGAAGCGGTGGAAACCCCCCAAGCGGCAGGGGTTATGTAGACTCCAGGCCCCCTTGCGGGCCACCTCTGATGCTGCTCACCGCTGGTAAGCGGTTGAGACGCCTGAGGCAGCAGGTGTCATGTAGCCACCTGGCCCACTTGTGGGCCACGTCTGATTGTAGTCCCCGCTCTGAAGCGGTGGGGACCACCTAGGCTGCAGGCGTTATTGTTGCCAGCGGGCCCACTTGTGGGCGACTTCTGATTCTGCCTCCCATTCTGCAGCGGCGGGGACCCCCTTAGCGGCAAGGGTTATGTTGCCACCTGGCCCAATTGTGGGCCACGTGTGATTCTGCCCGCCGCTGTGAAGCGGTGGGGAACCCCCAAGCGGCAGGAGTTATGTAGTAACCTCGCCCACTTGTGGGCCAAGTGTGAGTCTGCCCCCCGCTCAGAAGCGGTGGGGACCCCTCACGCGGCACGGGTTGTGCAGCCACCTGGCCCACTTCTGGGCCACCTCTGATTCTGCCTCCCTGTTCTGAAGCGGTGGGGACCCCCTGGGCGACAGGGGTTATGTAGCCACATGGCCCACTTGTGGGCCACTTCTAATTCTGCCCATCCGCTCTGAAGCAGTGGGGACCCCCCAAGCAACAGGGGTTATGTGACCGGCGGGTCCACTTCCGAAGAACTTCTGATATTGCCCGCGCTCTGAAGCGGAGGGGACTGCCCACGCGGCCAGGGTTATGTAGCCACCTGCCACAATGGTGGGTCGCCTCTCATTCGCCCCCCCCCCCCCGCTCTGAAGCGGTAGGGACCCCCCAGGGGATATGGGTTATGTAGCCACCCGGCCCACTTGTGGGCCACTTCTGATTCTACCCCCCGCTCTGAAGTGTTGGGGACCCCCGAGGCTGCAGGGGTTATGTAGCAAGTGAATCGACTTGTGGGCCACGTGTGATTATCCCCTCCGATCGGTGTCGGCCACTTCTGATTCTGCCTTCCCCTCTGAAGCGGCGAGGACCCCCTAGGCGGCAAGGATTATATAGCCAACTGTCCCACTTGTGGGCCACTTCTGATTCTCCCCCCCGCTGTGAAGCGGTAGGGACCCCCCAAGCAGCAGGGCTTATGCAGCAACTTGGCCCACTTGCCGGCCACTTATGATTCTTCCCCCCGCTCTGAAGCGGTGGAGAGCCCCGGGGCGGTGGCGGTTATGTAGCCAGCTGGCCCGCTTGTGGGCCACTTCTGATTCTGCCCCCCAGCTCTGAAGCGGTGGAGACCCCCCAAGCGGCAGGGGGTATGTAGACTCCCGGCCCCCTTGCGGGCCACCTCTGATGCTGCTCCCCGCTGTGAAGCGGTGGGGGCCCCTGAGGCAGCAGGTGTCATGTAGCCACCTGGCCCACGTGTGGGCCACATCTGATTGTAGTCCCCGCTCTGAAGCGGTGGGGACCACCGAGGCTGCAGGCGTTATTGTTGCCAGCAGGCCCACCTGTGGGCCACTTCTGATTCTGCCTCGCACTCTGAAGCGGCAAGGACCCCCTAGGCGGCAAGGGTTATGTTGCCACCTGGCCCACTTGTGGGCCACGTGTGATTCTGCCCGCCGCTGTGAAGCGATGGGGACCCCCCCAGGGGCAGGAGCTATGTAGTAGCCTGGCCAGCTTGTGGGCCACGTGTGAGTCTGCCCCCCGCTCAGAAGCGGTGGGGACCCCCCAAGCGGCACGGGTTGTGCAGCCACCTGGTCCACTTTGGGGCCACCTCTGATTCTGCCTCCCCGTTCTGAAGCGGTCGGGACCCCCTGGGCGACAGGGGTTATGTAGCCACGTCGCCTACTTGTGGGCCACTTCTAATTCTGCTCATCCGCTCTGAAGCGGTGGGGACACCCCAAGCGACAGGGGTTATGTAGCCAGCGGGTCCGCTTTTCGGCAACCTCTGATTTTGCCCCCGCTCTGAAGCGGAGGGGACTGCCCACGCGGCCAGGGTTATGTAGCCACCTGCAACACTTGTGGGCCGCCTCTCATTCGCCTCCCCCCCGCTCTGAAGCGGTAGGGACCCCCCAGGCCAGTTCTGATTCTGACCCTCGCTCTGAAGCGGTGGGGACCCCCGAGGTTGCAGGGGTTATGTAGCAAGCGGGCCGACTTGTGGGCCACGTGTGGTTATCCCCCCCGATCCATGTGGGCCACTTCTAATTTTGGCTTCCCCTCTGAAGCGGTGGGGACCCCCCAAGCGGCAGGGGTTATGTAGCAACCTGGCCGACCTGTGGGCCATGTGTGATTATCCCCCCCGATCTGAAGCGGAGGGGACCGCCCAGGCGGCAGCGGTTGTGTTGCCACCCGGCCCATTTGTGGGCCACTTTTCATTCTGACCCCCCGTTCTGAAGGGGTATGGACCCCATAAGCGGCAGGGGTTACGTAGCCACCTGACCCAGTTTCGGGCCAGGTCTGATTCTGCCCTCCGCTCTGAAGCGGTGGGGACCCCCCAGACGGCATGGGTTATTCACCCACGCGGCACTCTTTTTGGCCACTTCTGATTCTGCCCCCCGCTCTCAAGCGGTGGGGACCGCCCAGGAGGTAGGGGTTAATGTAGCCACGTGGCCCATTTCTGACTCTGCCCCCCTGTGAGGCGGTGGGCACCCCCGGGGCGGTAGGGTTTGAGGTTTGAGGTTTGATTTTGCGGGTACTAGACGCCTTTCAGCCCCGGGGGGCCACCTGGTCGGGCCAGGTGATATCCTCCCCACCGGGTCCTAGTGGGGGGCCCTCCAAGACGCACCTCCTGCCTGATGGCGGAGTCCCCCGGGTTCACAGGGCTCGGAGCCCCGTCCCTCCCCGGCTTCCCCGTTTCGCCACTCCCCGGTCAGTGCATCAATTCGCAGCCGTGGCTGCCGGCGCTTACCCACCGCGTCGCCCCCCTAATGCGTTGTTGCCCGGGGCGCCGGCGCCGCCGGGCCCGTGCTACTGGCTTGTCGCCAGTGGGACCCCCTTGGGCTGGCGTGGAGGCTGCCTAGCCTAGGGGTTGGGGCGTGGCGCTGTGCGCCACTACTGCCTTGGCGGGTGCAGTGCCCCGTCCGTGTGTGCGCGGCGCTCGCGGCCGGTTCGGGGGGCTCGGGCCGGTACCTGGTGTTGTGTCTCTCCCGTTTCCCCCATCCCGCCCCGCGTGTCCCGCGCTGCGTGTGGCGGGTTGTCCTGTCCGGGTGTCCCTTACCCTCGCTCGCTGGTACGCCATTCCACGCGGTCTGTGCGTTCCGCGTGCTCGGTCCGGTTGCCCTTCTGGTAGTCCCCGCGTGCCCTTTGCGTGTGTGTGCGCTCGCGCCCCCGCGGCGTCCGCTCCCCCCCCCCCGGGGCGGTAGGGGTTATATAGCCACCCGGTCCGCTGGTGGGCTGCTTCTGATTAATGCCCCCGCTCTCAAGCGGTGGGGACCCTCCAAGCGTCAGGGGTTATGAAGCAACCTGGTCCACTTTTGGGCCACTCCTGAATCTGAAGCCACCCGCTATGAATCGGTGGGGACCCCCCAGATGGCAGGGGTTATGTAGCCTCGCGGCCCACGTGTGGGCCACTTCTGACTCTGCCCCCCGCTGTCAAGAGGTGGAGACCCCCAGGCGGCACGGGTTATGTAGCCAGCTGGCCCACTTGTGGGCCATGTCTGATTCTGGCCCATACTCTGATGCGCTCGGGGCACCCCAAGCGGCAGGGGTTATGTAGACACCTGGCCCACTTGTGGGCCACTTCTCATTCTGCCCCCTGCTCGGAAGCGGTGGGGGGGGGCCAGGCGGCAGGGGTTGTTTGGCCACCCGGCCCACTTGGGGCACTTCCGATTCTGCCCCCCGCTCTAAAGCGGTGCAGACCCCCCAGACGTTAGGCGTTATGTAGCCACGTGGCTCATTTCTGATTCTGCGCACCGCTGTGAAGCGGTGGGGCCCCCCAGACAGTACGGGTTATGTAGCCACCGGGCCCATCGGTGGGCCCATTCTCATTCTGGCCACCGATCTGAAGCGGTGGGGGTCCCCAAAAGTGGCAGGGGTTTCTTCGCCAGCTGAACCACTTATGGGCCACTTCTCATTCTGCTCCCTGCTCTGACGCGGTGGCGACCCCCCAAGTGCCAGGGGTTATGTGACCAGCCGGCCCACTTGCGGGCAACTTCTGATTCTGCTCCCTTCTTTGAATTGGTGGAGACCTCCTAGGCTGCAGGGGTTATGTAGCCAGCGGGCCCACTTGTGGGCTACTTCTGGGTCTGCCCCGCGCTTTGAGGTGGTGGGGAACCCAGGCGGCAGGGGTTTTGTAGCCACCCGGCCCACTGGTGGGCCATGTCTGATTCTGCCCCCCGCTCTGAAGCGGTGGGGAGCCCCCAAGCAGCAGGGGTTATTTCGCCAGCCGGCCCACTTGCGGGCCACTTCTGATTCTGCTCCCTTCTCTGAAGTGGTGGACACCTCCTAGGCAGCAGGGGTTAGGTAGCCAGCAGGCCCACCTGTGCGCCGCTTCTGGGTCTGCCCTGCTCTTTGAAGCGGTGGAGAACCCCAGACGGCAGGGGTTATCTAGCCAGCCGCCCCACTTGCAGGCCACTTCTGGTTCTGTCCCCTTCTCTGAAGTGGTGGAGACCTCCTAGGCAGCAGGGGTTATAAAGCCAGCGGGCCCACTTGTTGGCCACTTCTGCGTCTGCGGCGCGCTTTGAAGTGGTGGGGACCCCCAGGCGGCAGCGGTTATGTAGCCACGCAGCCCACTTGTGGGCCATGTCTGATTCTGCCCCCCGCTCTGAAGCGGTGTGGACCCCCCAAGCGGCAGGGGTCATGTAGCCAACCGGCCCACTTGCGGGCCACTTCTGATTCTGCCCATTCTCTGAAGTGGTGGAGACCTCCTAGGCTGCAGGGGCTATGTAGCCAGCGGGCCCACTTGTGCGCCGCTTCTGGGTCTGCCTTGCGCTTTGAAGCGGTGGAGACCCCCCGACAGCAGGGGTTATGTAGCCAGCCGCCCCACTTGCAGGCCACTTCTGGTTCTGTCCCCTTCTCTAAAGTGGTGGAGACCTCCTAGGCAGCAGGGGTTATGTAGCCAGCCGGCCCACTTGCGGGCCGGTTCTGATTCTGCTCCCTTCTCTGAAGTGGTGAAGACCTCCTAGGCTGCAGGGGCTATGTAGCCAGCAAGCCCACGTGTGGGCCACTTCTGTCTCTGCCCCGCGCTTTGAAGTCGTCCGGACCCCCAGGCGGCAGTGGTTATGTAGCCACCCGGCCCACTTGTGGGCCATGTCTGATTCTGCCACCATTCTCAAGCGTAGGGGCCCCCCACGCGGCCCACTTGGTATGTACCTCCGATTCTGAAACCCCCTCTGAAGCGGTGCGGACCCCCCAGGCGGCAGGGGTTATGTAGCCAACCGGCCCACTTTCGGGCCACAGCGATTCAGCCTCCCGCTCTGAAGCGGTGGGGACCCCCTAGGGGGCAGGGGTTATGTAGCCAACATGTCCACTTGTGGGCCACTTCTGACTCTGCCTCCCGCTCTGAAGCGGTGGGGACCCCCCAGGGCGACAGGGGTGATGTAGCCAGCGGGCCCACTTGTTGGCCACCTCTGATTCTGCCCCCAGCTGTGCAAGGGTTATGCAGCCACCCACCCCACTGGTGGGCCACGTTTGAATCTGCAGTACGCTCTGATGCAGTGGGGACCCCAGGCGGCAAGAGTTATGTAGCCACCTTGCCCGCTTGTGGGCCACTTCCTGATTCTACCCCCGGCTCTGAAGCAGTGAGGACCCCCCAAGCGGCGGGGGGGATTGTAGCCGGCGGGCCCATTTGCGGGCCACCTGTGATTTTGCCCTGCGCTCTGAAGCGGAGCCCCCCCCCCAAGCGGCAAGGGTTATGTAGCCACCAGGCCCACTTGTTGGCCACCTCTGATTCCGGCACGGGCTGTGAAGCGGCGGGGAACCCCCAAGCGGCAGGGGTTATGTAGCCACGCGGCTCAGTTGTGGGCCACTTGTGATTTGAGGTTTGAGGTTTGAGGTTTGAGATGTCGGGTACTAGACGCCTTTCGGCCCCGGGGGGCCACCTGCTCGGGCCAGGTGATATCTTCCCCACCAGGACCTAGTGGAGTGCCCTTCATGACACATCCCCTGCCTGGTGGCGGAGTCCCCCTCGGAGCCCTGTCCATCCCCAGCCTTCCCTTTTCCCCACTCCCCAGTCAGTGTGTCACTTAGAAACTGTAGCTGCACGCGCTTACCCACTACGTCGCCCCCCTAATGCGTGGTCGCCCGCTGTGCCGGCGCCGCCAGACCCGGGCTACTGGCTTGTCGCCCCTGGGACTCCCATGGGCTGGCGCGAAGGCTGCCTAGCCGTGGGGCTGGTGCGTGGCTCGGTGGCTCGGGGGGGGAAGAGGCGGAGAGGGGGGGGGGTTACGCTGTTGTTCCTCGCCGCCCACCTCCGGTCGCCTGGCGGCTGCGGGGGGATGGCTGGAAGGTCCCGGCTCAGGCCCCCCCCTCACGGCCGGCAGGGTGGCGCCGCGCTTCCCCCCCTGCCGTTCGCTCGGCTGGAGCTGTTTGGCATCCCCAGGCGCCAGGCGCGGCCTGGCTGGCCGCCGGTGGGTCAGTCTGGTGGGGGGGGGGTCGGTCGGCGTGCCGCCCTCCTGCGGGGCCGCGCGTGGAGGGGGGGGGCTGCGGCGCGGGGGGTCGGGGGTCGCTCTGCCTCGATCTGCCCCTCTGCCTCCCCCGGGCACGCACCAAAGCAGGCCTCATCGGCGTTGCCCAGTTATTGGAGAGCGTGGCCCTCATACTGCACCGGCTCGCGTCTGCGTGCCGCCGCCTGGACGCGGTCCGCGGGATGCTCTTGCGCGGCGGTGCAGGACCGCTGGCTTGTCGCGGGCATCATGGGGGCGGGCGGGCGGCAGACAGGGGAACGCGCGGCGTACAGGCCGAGTGGCGCCCCTCCCCGGGTGCCGCGGCCCTCTCGGAGGGGGGAAGGGGCTCCCCAGGTCTGGCAGGGGGGGTTGCGGGGCCGGCGTCCCCGTGGCCGGCCTCCGGCTTTCCGCGGGCTTGGGGGGGAGGGGGGGGAGGGGGTGGGAGGTCGCGACGGGGCTCCCTGCTGTCCCCCTTCGGTCCCCCGGTCCTTCCCTCTGGTGGCTGCGGGGGGCTGGCTTTACGGTCTCGGCCCCGGCCGCCCCTCTGGCCAGTGGCCTCGGGGAGTTGGCCGTTTGCGGGGGGGGGGGAGGGGGGCGGGGGGCTGGGCCCCGGGGCGCCGGCCCGCTCTCCTCTCCTGCCCCCTTTCCGGCCACCAGGCGTCGGGCCATGGTGCGGGCCCTCACTGACAACCCCCCCGCCCCTCTCGTCTTCGTCGCCTCGTCGCGTGGCACCGGCGAGGGGGGGGGGGGGCAGCGGGCGCCTGGGGCGGCGGTCCGGGTCAGCAGTTAGTGGTTAGCGGTCCGTGGGTCAGTGGGGCTCCCGTCCGTGTGTCCGTGGTCCCCGCCGTCTCCCCGGCCGGGGGCGGCGCGTGTCCTCTCGTTGTGCGGACTGCGGGGACGGAGTGGGGGGGGGGCGCTCCAGATGGGGCGGCCCGGGCCTGCCGGGGGGGCGTCCTGCCCCGTTGGTCCGCTCTCACCCCCCCTGTGTCCGTCTCCTGGACCATTGTCGCCGGGCGTGTCCGTCACCTGCGCCGCCGCTTGCGTGTGGGTTGGGGCTGCGGCGGCAGCGGGTTCCTCGGGCGGTAGCCGCAGTGGGTGAGGGCGGTGCGCAGGGCCTGGAACAGCCAGTTGTTGGCCTCCGCGTCGGTGACGCGGAGCACCGCCCCCCTCTCCAGGAAAGCCGGCCAAGTCGGCTCCCTGTCGGGCCACCCCGCCTGAATTACGGCCCGGAGGGCCCCTTCGTGGTCCTTCCGGGCCACCGACTGCCTCGGGGGTACGTCCTGGTTCCCCCCATCCCTCCGGAAGAGCACGGCACCGAGGGCCCGGTTCCTCAACCCCCTGGTGGTCCCTGAGGTGGCCCAGTACAGCCACCCATACACCTCCATCACCAGGGGGAGAACGTCGTCGGCCAGGGGGGCGGGGACCGCGTCCCAGTCCTGGTCCCAATCGCCCCGGGCCCCCTCTGCCCCCCGTGCAGGCTCCACCCGCGGCTCCTGCGCCTGTTGCGCCGGCGCCGCGCCGGACTCCCGCGCCGCCGGGGCAGCGGCCATCCGCGCTGGCTCCGCCCTGGGCTCCCGTGTCGCGGGGGCAGGGCAGCGCGGGGCGCTGCTGTGCGGGGGGGGGGCCGGTTGGTAGGGGGGTCGGGGGGGTTGGGGCGGGATCAGGTCCCCCATGTTGAGGTCGATGTTGTAGAGGGACTGGTGGTGGTGGTGGGCGTGGTGCGCCGGCATATGCCGAATACCGGCGGGGATGCACCGCACTGCCTGGACGTCCGGTTATGGGGGCGCCCCGCTTCCCGTCCCTCGCCCTGCGCCCTGCCTTTCCCCTTCTGCCCCCGCGCCCCGCCCTGCCTGACCCTGGGGGCCTACATCACCTTTCCCCCCCCTGCTTCTCGGCCCCCTCCCGGTCCCTACACCCTGGCTCGGGCGCACTCCCTCCGAGTGGCCGTCAGGCCCGTGTCGCGGGTCCCGACGTCTGTCACCCATGCCCTTGCCCGTTCCCCTGACGCCCGTGTTTCTGCCGTGTCCTTGCCCGTGTCCTTCGCTGTGCCCCCGCTCGCTGCCGGCGCCCTAGCCCGCCTCGTGCGCCCCACTGCCGTGCGCCTTGGCGCCCTGCCCGTGTCCTTGTGTCTGTCCCCGGGCGCTGCTGCTCGCGTCCGCGTGTTTCTCGTGCCCTTGCTCTTGCCCTGCGCTGTGCCCTGTGTCCCTCCGCCCGCTGCCCGCGCTCTGGCCTGCTCCGTGTGCCTGCCCTCACCTGCTGCCGCTCGCTTGGGTGCCCTGCCTGTGGCCTTGCCTCTCTCCCTACCGTGTGCGCCCTGGCCCGTCCCCTGCTTCCGTCCCTGGGCGCTCCTCCTGTTGCCTTCTACCCCTCTTTCTGCCCCTCCCGTGGCCGGCAACCTGCCCCGCCCGTGCGCCGCCGCCCCCCTCCTGAATCACGCGCCTGGCATCCCGCTGCCGCAGCAGCTGCGGCAGCCTGATGACCGGCGGCGTACGCTTGAGCGCCAGGGGGCTGACGGGCTGTGGCCTCCCCTCGGGGAAGGCGGCCTTTGGGGGGTACGGCTTGGGGGGGCTGGTGCGAGTGTGGCTGGGCTTGGTGTGGGCGCTGTAATTGGCGCTCTCCCTGCCTCCCGCTGCGGCTGTGGCGGCTCCCGGCGAGGCGCTCGGGGCCTGCCTGGGGCCCATCCCCCGCGCCAGCGGCGTGCTGGGGGCCGCGGTGAGGCTGTCCAGGGCCGCGGTCTCAGCTCCGTGCGCATCCGAGGCCTCCCCCTGGGGCGGGGCGGCAGGGGCCGCGCGACAAAGGCCCCTGACCATGACCCGGTTAGCTCTTAGGATCAACAACTAATCTCAACCAAATTAGCAAATGAGCAATACACCATTGACAATGAGATCCATTAGAAGGGGCAAAGAAGCACACAATAGGCCAATGGCCTCCCGGGCTACTTGTGGGACCTAACCTCCAGCCAGAGAGAGCACGTGCATGCAGAGGTGGTCTCATCCCAGTGAGCCGGAGAGAGTACATGCATCGCCTAACCATGCCCGAGAAGAGATATTCCCCAACCAAATTCCTAGAGAGCGATTGACATATCCACCATGATAGAGGGCATGCATGGGCAGAGAGTTTCGCCTAGCCTTGACCCAAGAGAGCATGCATATGGAGAGAGTTTTGCCTCGCCTTGACCCAAGGGAGCATACATGCACTTGGAGGGAGAGTGGCGAAGGCTCGACCAATGCCTATCCTTGTGTCAATTCATAAGACAGCAAAACCACGGCATGTCTTAATGGGATAACTCCCAAGCCACGGGCACTTGAAAAAAAGATGAATGAGCCCAAGAGTCTCAAAGGATCAAAGACAACAGTCACATGGCATTAACTGCTCAATTTACCTCTTGAGGAGTATGAAGAATTGGGAGAGAGAGGGAGAGTGAGGGAAAGCACCCAATCCACCTTGCGGAGAGGAGACACTATATGTTCACCTTAACCATGGAATTGTGGGCACCACCAAGTTTGAGTCACACCATGAATGAACCATGCATGAATGACAAATGCAATGCCAACCCTTAGAATGAATGCATGAGACCTCAAAACCAAATATGGTGTGGCACCCCAATGGAAACCAATTGCAAAGCAACAACCAATGTATCCCACGACCAGCGGTGCGCCTACCTCAGCCACTTCCACTTCCACTCCTCTTCCACTAGGACTCCTCCAGCTTCCAGGGACTCGTGATCCCCCATACACGTAGGCGTGGCACTGCCAAAGCAGATGCGCCCATTAACGTGTACCATTCTCCTCTGAAGTGCAGTGCACCCAAGGGCGACAGCCGGTGTGCGCGGAGGCACCACACCAGGGTTTAGCCAGATCGCAATTCCGGGCCTTCTATCTTCCACTGGAGTCGCCCTAGCTTCTGATCGGTATCCATACCCGCAACAGGATAGATCGAACACTATTAGCACCGACTGGAAGGGTATTCGATTGGCTGGCCTGCATTACGGCGCGACCGAAGACGGCGCGCGCGCACACACAGCAGCAGCCAATCGACAAATCGGAAATCCAGATAATGTTAGAACAAATGCTGGCCAACCGCAGAATTGAAAAGAATCAATGCAACATCAAAAATGCAAAGACAGAACTGAAATCTGCCATTGGAATTACTTGTGGGATCAAAATCTGGGATCTGAATCAAATGCTGAGATCGCATAAGAAATTACACCTGAAATGGCGCACAAAAAGCAACATGAGTGTGCAAAGAAGAAATGGGCAACAAACATGGATTCTTGACATGGCTATGCCCTAAGTTTTACAACGCGGCACTTTGAACAGGACAACGACAAACACGAAGACAATACACAATGAAAAAAAGTACTAGTGCTGATGCCCGCGTAAACGCGGGCATACGGGCCGTGGCTGAATGTCACAGCTACAGCGTCCTCGGCATCCGGCCAACGAACTGAACTAAGTACCATATTGCACCCAACCGTCATTGAGTGCATTCTACTTCAACATGGAACCAATTGCTCAATGATGCGCTACAAAGTCTAGCTAAAAACAGCAAACGTTTGCTGACGGTGCAAACACCTAGCTTCTGCTGTGTTTGGTGCTGCTGCACCAAATGTCGCTGTTGTGTAGCCGTTACTGACCTACGAGCACCGAATTACTAAAAGCCTCAGACGCGCACTACTTAGTGTATCTCACTTCATTTGAATGGCTAACTCGGCAGATGTCAGGCGGCTGGTTGATGCCGCCAGGTAGCGCAAATCACCGCACGCGCCGCTGCAAACAGGACAACGACCATGAACACAGAGCCGGACAGGCGACCGCGTTTCGAACGACGACGAAGATGAATACACGAGACAATTAGATATAGTAGAGACTAGAGCAGATGCCCGCGTGAACGCGGGCAACCAATTGTGGCTGTATCTACAACTCGTTGGGAATACGGCCAACAAACTAAACTACGTACCATATTGCACCCTACCGTCACGGATTGCATTCTACTTCAACATGGGACCAAATGCCCAATGATGTGCTGCAAAGTCTCCTTGTAAACGGAAAATGTTTTCTTACTGTGCAAACACGTAGCTTCTGCTATGTTTGGTGCCGCTGCACCAAATGTCGCTGTTCAGTTGCCGTTAATGACCTACGAGTACTGAAGTACTAATATCCTCAGACGCACACTACTTAGTTGATTCTACCAAAATTTAATGCCTTACATGGCACATGCCAGGCGGCTGGCTGCAGCTGCCAGGTAGCGCAAATCACAGCACGGGCAACTGCGAACAGGACGACGAATATGCATGACTACACAAGACCATTAGATATAGTACTAATGCTGATGCCCGCGTAAACACGGGCATACCGACTGTGGCTGAATCTCACAGCTACAGCAACTTCGAGATTCCGGCCAACAAACTGAACTAAGTACCATATTACACGCGTCCGTCATTGAGTGCATTCTACTTCAACAAGGGACCACTTGCTCAATAATGCGCTACAAAGTCTAGTTAAAAACAGCAGATGTTTTCTTACGGTGCAAACACGTAGCTTCTGCTGTGTTTGCTGCTACTGCACCAAAGGTCGCTGTTGTGTCGCCATTACTGACCTACGAGCATCGAATGACTAAAAGCCTCAGACACGCACTACTTGGCTTATATTACTAAATTTGAATGGCTTAGATGGCAGATGCCAGGCGGCTGGTTGCTGCCGCCAGGCAGCGCAAATCACCGCACGCGCAACTGCGAACAGGACAACGACCATGAACACAGAGCCGGACAGGCGAATGCGTTTGGAACGACGACGTCCATGAATACACAAGACAATCAAATATAGTAGAGACTAGAGCAGATGCCCGCGTAAACGCGGGCAACCGATTGTGGCTGTATCTGCAACTCGTCGGGAATGCGGCCAACAAACTGAACTACGTACCATATTGCACCCTACCGTCACGGATTGCATTCTACTTCAACATGGGACCAAATGCTAAATGATGCGCTACAAAGTCTCCTTGTAAACGGAAAATGTTTTCTTACTGTGCAAACACGTGGCTTCTGCTATGTTTGGTGCCGCTGCATCAAATGTTGCTGTTGTGTTGCCGTTAGTGACCTACCAGTACTGAAGTACTAATCTCCTCAGACGCACACTACTTAGTTGATTTTACTAAATTTTAATGCCTTACATGGCAGATGCCAGGCGGCTGGTGGCAGCCGCCAGGTAGCGCAAATCACAGCACGCGCCACTGCGAACAGGACAACGAACATGCATGACTACACAAGACCATTAGATATAGTACTAGTGCTGATGCCCGCGTAAACGCGGGCATACCGACCGTGGCTGAATCTCACAGCTACAGCGTCTTCAGAATCCGGCCAACAAACTGAACTAAGTACCATATTGCATGCAACCATCATTGAGTGCATTCTACTTCAACATGGGACCACTTGCTCAATGATGCGCTACAAAGTCTAGTTAAAAACAGCAAATGTTTTCTTATGGTGCAAACACGTAGCTTCTGCTGTGTTTGGTGCTGCTGCACCAAATGTCGCTGTTCTGTTGCCGTTGCTGACCTACGAGCACCGAATTACTAAAAGCCGCATACGCGCACTACTTAGTTTATTTTACTTCATTTGAATGGCTTACATGGCAGATGCCAGGCAGCTGGGTACTGCCGCCAGGTAGCGCAAATCACCGCACGGGCAACTGCGAACAGGACGACGACCATGAACACAGAGCTGCACAGGCGACTGCGTTCGGAACGACGATGACAAGCAGTCCGGGCTACATTATTAGAAAATAGGGAAAAGGAAATCAGACAATGCTTCTCATCAGAGTTACTACTCTGTATTTCCATTCATTTCTACAGTAATGCTGTGTCCAAATGTATGCCGCCAAAGTGCTGATGCCCGGGTAAACGCGGGTATACCGAGCCTGGCTGAATCTCACACCTACAGCGTCTTCGGAATCCGGCGAACAAACTGAACTAAGTACCATATTGCACCCAACCGTCATTGAGTGCATTCTACTTCAACATGGGACCAATTGCTCAATGATGCGCTACAAAGTCTAGTTAAAAACAGAAAATGTTTTCTTACGGTGCAAAGACGTAGCTGCTGCTGTGTTTGGTGCTGCTGGACCAAATGTCGCTGATCTGTCGCCGTTACTGACCTACGAGTACCGATTTACTAAAAGCCTCAGGAGCGCACTACTTAGCTTATTTTACCAAATTCGAATGGCTTACATGGCAGATATCAGGCGGCTGGTGGCAGCCATCAGGTAGTGCAAATCACCGCACAGACAACTGCAAACAGGACGACGTCCATGAACACAGAGCCGCACAGGCAACGGCGTTTGGAACCACAACGACCCCAACGACACAAGACATCTAACTATAGTACTAGTGCTGAAGCCCGTGTAAACGCCGGCAGACCAACCGTGGCTGAATCTCCAGCTTCTTCGGATCCGGCCAACAAACTGAACTAACTACCAAATTGCACCCAACCGTCATTGAGTGCATTCTATTTCAACATGGGATCAATTGCTCAATGATGCGCTACAAAGTCTAGTTGAAAAAGGAAAATGTTTTCTGACGGCGCAAACACGTAGCTTCTGCTGTGTCTGGTGCCGCTGCACCAAATGTCGCTGTTCTGTTGCCGTTAGTGACCTACCAGTACTGAAGTACTGAAGTACTGCGAGAATGTTGCGAGGGACACTTCCCCCGCAGCCCCGAAAGCTAACAGCGTCAAGGAGCGAGAGGGGGGCCTCGAAACTGACCCGTATTCCTTGATTTCGTCCTGACCCCTCCCCAGAACACGCAATGGGCCAAGGGCTCACCGCACGGGACTTACAGGCCGCCGGCTCCTGCCGGCGAACAGGGGAGTGTTACGCCGAGCCCAGCCTGCCGCGCCGTACGGGACGCCCCGGCACCAGAGCACAAGCCAGGCCACCCAAACTCCGGAAACTGCACCAAGACACCGACGTGCACACCACCGGACCCGCAAGACACGGCACAATACGGCACACGGCAGGACCGGCACCCAGCGGGCCGAACCAACTGGCCGACAAACAAAAGCACGAGCATCGCACCACTGAGCAGGCGCAGCACCCTGGGGCTCCCATGGGGAGCACGGGGGTGCACTGAGGGGGACCAAAGGGGCCTTGCCGTCGACGGGGGTTTACATATGATCGGCACAAGCAAAGCTGAAAGGACAGCCGAAGAGCACTGCGAAATACCAGATGATGGGTTATGCGTGTAACGCTGCCTCCAGGGCGGGACAGGGCATGTAGTATCGAGTTTCAAAACGTTTCTCAGCGGTCGTGCCAAATGTCGCTACTTTTCTTCCCCTGAGGGCACGCCCCACCATGAGGGGACGACGCACCGTCATAACGTACCATGCAGGCCCAAAGGAACTGGAACAACCGGAACAGACCCTACACGGCCACCACGGCCCAACGCATCCGACGGCAGGACAAGCGGACCATTGGGCGGCGAAAACGACTGCACATCGAACAAAGTGCTGGCAACAACACAACAACCACACGCGCGGACACGCCGCAACCAGGCTAACCACGACAAAACAGGCCCGACGGGAAAATGACGTAGGGGACAGCCTGCATCGATCAAACACGGCCAGCCGGGCCCATACGGACCACAGCACAACCCCGGAGGAGCCGACCACTGGCAGCCATGACAACGGCGAACCGGCACCATGCGCCAAGCACGCCCCGGTCGCAACACAACCAGCACATCGGACAGGCCGGCCACCACAAATCTCAGAACAAACTGAGAAGACAACAAAGACAACATCCGGCTACATCGGCGCGGGCTGCAGCGCAATCTACCCCACGAAGCACAAGCCGACCATAAGGCGGCTGACACAACCGGGCACCGACCAAACTGCTGCAGAAAAAACGACCCGAAAGTGAACTGATTGCACGCAAGCCGGCCAACACCAAACCGGCCAGGCGTGCAAGGGTCGAAACGGGAACGGCGCCCCATGGGTTGGCCACAACACGAGGCGCCACACTGTAACCGCTGCATAGTGGTTGATCTTTGTTGTAACTGCGAAGCCTGTAGCCTTGATGCCCCAGGGGTCGTAACGCCCGACACTGCCCCTGATATCTCCGAACCCACATAACCCTCTTCAGACCCATATCCAGCCTCTGGGAGCGACATATGCGAAGCACTTGTAAGTCCTTTGAACTCCATGGTGGAATATGAAGAGTACGAAAAACCGGTCTACAAAAATGGAGCAGACATAGAATCTCAATGCGCATTCATCGCACATAATGACACAACGTGAAATCATTCGAAATAATTTAAATAAATCTGATTGGGAAATCACGAAAGACAAATGCGACTCGACGCGCGCTCACAGGAGACATCTGGCGGCGAACGGAAAACATGAAATGAAGCGGAAAATTTACTGCACTAATGTACATCTGAGAATCATTGAAATTCTGATCACATCAGTGTATAATTGAGTGCTGTCACTGCTGCCGTTACACTCCCCCTCTGAAAAAATACGCCAGTATGTCAGGCTGGGTCAAGTGAAGTGAAGGAAACGGCGAAAGTGACCAAAAACCGACCAATCTAAGGCAAAATGTGTGAAAATGAGCTGAATTGAGCAAAATTGTGCTGAGATCTGTGCTTTGCGATGGCCATCGACTTGATTGAAACGCATAGGTACCTCAGGGCACACAGAAAAAGCTTCGTTCAAGCTCGAAAATTCGAAAATTGAAAGTCTGAGTGAAGAATGTACATGATGATCCATGATCCATGATTCATGATGAAATCAGGATCTGACATCCCACTGCCAGAAAACAGAAAACGAGCGTCGCCATGTCGTCGAGGGTCAAAAAAATGGGGTATCCCTTCATGGAGTCCAAGATATGTGAAACTGGCTGGTGTCATTTGCCGTCATGAGACCAGATGCCAGATTATGGTACAAAATGTGCCTGAATTGAGACCAAATCCAGTGAATTGCACACGGATTGAGGGTGGCGAAATCTGCAACAAGCCAATACAGGTCCAATTCATTGTCGATAGACTCTGTGTGTTGTGTTGAACGGAAATCCAGTTCTCATTCATAGCCAATCCAGGTCAAATCCTCATGATGATGATGAATCCCTTGATGGAAATCCAATCATTTAAGTAATGATAGCCAAGAAAACCCAGTGGGGTATCCCCACACTGTCCGTATTGTTCCCAGGGCTTCATGTTTAATCCAGTATGAGCCAGAATGGGTAATTGACTCGTTATAGTCCCAGAATGTATAAGCATCCAACGCTTGGTACTGGGAATTTGCCAAAATTGAGCTGATTCTGAGGGGGATTCCAACACAATCCACAGATGAACAGCGAGTCGACACAAGTAAGAACACCATCGTCGTCACTTGGTCTATATAAGCCCTTTGACAGCGGTCGATTGGAAAACAAACCAACTGTCTCAATGTAAGAACTGATGGAAATGACATTCTGAGCAGATCCGTCAAACACATGAAATGGATCAGACTCAGTCATGTGCCAGAATCTCTGTAATGAGCAGGAACTCGAACGAGTACTTCCCAAGGCGAGTAGAGGGGTCCAGTTGACAGCAAAAGGCGATAGTGTCGTCGTGGTTGAGGATAAAGGCCTTTCGGATCTTCGGTTTGGAATCATTTGAGATGAAGCACATGATTCACATGATGATCATGATGGGAATGATGGATGGAATGACCAGGATGACCCCAGAATGTCCCATCATCTGTCCATCGAACCACATAGACGATGCGTCAGGACTGTTGTGTCCCCATGCCAAGGGTATATGTCCACCGTAAACCTTTTGGAGAGTTTCGGTGATCTCAATCCTGATCAGATCTTGTCTTGAATGGATGATGCCACGATTGGAGCTTCTTTTTGTGCTTGTAAGTCTTCCTTGGTGACACAATCCTTGATCAGCGAGAGCTCTTTGTCAATCTCAGGGTGTTTCTTCAGGAACTTGATGAAAGTGTCCGTATACCCAGGGATAAAGCTTGAAGCTGGCTCCCATTTGTCTTCTTCTGGACCGAATCCTTTCCATCTGCACAGAAAGTACCACTTGTTTCGAGCATTTTTCTTCTAATCAAGAATCTTCTCTAACTCGAAACTGCTTGTGACCATCTTCCTGTCGCTCAGGTATTTCGAAGTCCAATAGAGAGGCTTGAACCTTCCTTTGGGGCAGGGTACTTCGGCCTTCAAACGATCTCGATGTACTTCTTGATGCCTGCCTGGCTCAATTTCAATGTTGAATGTAGTCTCACTTAGTTGACTCTTGACTTGGAATGGGCCATCCCACAAAGGTAACAATTTGTTTTCGTCCTTCAGGGTCTCGTCTGACTTACAAAGCCAAACCTGCTGGCCTTTCTCGAAGGGTTTTCCTTGCGTTCTTGACTTATTTTTGAAATTCAACCAATCTGTTTGACTTTCCACTTTGGCTTGGATCGACTTGGACTCTAGATCCTTGATCCTTTCAAACCATTGCGAGGCGTCGTAGCACTGCCTTGGATGATACATCACTGGTCCTGGACCCATCTTCTCACGACCAAAAACCAGCTCATTCGGACTTAATCCAGTGTAATTCTTGGTACGATGGTATCTTCTCAAGACACAGTAAATTGTCCCCAACCAATTGTAGTCTTTTTCAGTCGCCAGGAATTTTCTCAGAATGCTGATAAGAATCCTTCCAGCGCGTTCAGCAGGGAGAGCTCGATGGTCGTAGACTCGGGCACGAAGATGATGAACTCCCAATAGAGCACACATGTTCTCCCACCAAGTCCCAAAAAACTCCTTCCCACTGTCCGTCAGAATTTCACTGGGAACATCCCAGTTACTCATCCACTGACTTGCAGTCCACTTGGCAGCCATTTCAGAGGTGAGATGCTTCGTGTTGCAAGGGAGGACCTGGATGTAGCCACTGTGGCGGAGTTGAATTAACAAAACCCCATCGATAGGCTTCCTCGTGTAGAGACATTCCTCTTCGATTTGTCCCAACTCGAAGACATCTGCCGTCACCTTAGCGAACAACCTCTCAGGAATTGGTAATCCCTTCAGTAATCCTTCTGCCTTTTGATTCTTGGGGATGGTCGCCTGACATTGCTTGCATCCTTTAGCAACTCGTTCACAGGCACTCTTGAGGTCCCTTGTGTACACTCTGTGGCGTACCTCCTGCTCCAGCACACGAGAATGTGTGTGGGCTGTCCCATTCCGATGCCAATGTTTGACATATTGGTCAATCAGACAATCAGGAACACAAATCCGTCCTTGCCAAAATAACTTGTCGCCTTGGATTTTGAAATCAGACGTCTCTTCAGAGTCGTAAGGCTTGTCCCCTTTCAACTTGTGGTATACAGACCCAAAGAACTTGTCCTCCTTGTACTCTTCGTCCAATCCACATAGAGGAAGGAAGTTTCCTTGTCCTTTTGTTGTGGAGGGAGCGTGGATTTCGCTTTGGATCTCGTCGTAGGAAACACATTCAGGAGTGGCAGCGACAACTCAGAGTCAGAGTTAACTCCTGCAGTCTGATCTGCCTTGGTAATCTCCTTGCATCTGACCAAATCCACCTTCATCCGATTTTTAATCGAACATTGGAGACAATGTTTTTTGATCAGTGCTTGTTCCTCCTTGTCGAACTCGATCACTTCAGCTTTATCCGTCGCTGTCCCATGATAACTCACTTCAGAGTAAGCCTCTGAGGCTTGGTAGGCCCAGCGACTCAGGGCGTCCGCCACTGTATTGTAGCAACCCGGAATGTAAGTCACATGGAGGTCAAATCTGCTGAGAGTTTCATGCCAACGGCCTCTTCTCCCAGCTGGTCCACCAGGGGTATCCACATGTTCTGTCCTCCAGCTCTCCAGTGACTTGTGGTCAGTCAGTACCTCAACGCGATGGCCCAAGATCCAACCTTCATAACGCCGTAAGGCACAAAGGATTGCGTAGGCTTCTTGTTCCCTTGGACTCCAATTTCGCTGTCTTGTTGTAAGCTTGCGAGACCAGAAAGCCAGAGGATGATGGTGACCTTCGTCATTGACTTGTTCGATCGTAGCACCAATGGCGTAACGACTGGCGTCTGTACGAATATAAAAAGGTCTTCCATCCAACCACGGAGTCTTTAATGTAACCACATTTGCCAGTGCTTCCTTGAGACCAGTAAATGCCTCTTCACATTCTGGCGTCCACTTGAGCTTGACTTGAGATCCCTTCTTTCCTTCTATTTTGCCAACCTTGAGTAACTCTGTCAATGGACCAGAGAACTTGGCGTAGAGAGGAAGGAACTCGTGGTAGTAATTGCAGCAGCCTAAAAAGGCACGAAGCTGCGTGATGGTTTTAGGCTTTTCCCAGAGCTGCAGGGCAGCCATTTTTCCTGAGGCTGGTCTTCTTGTCCCATCTTCCAAAACAGAGCCACAAAATTCCACACTCTGGAGGAACATCTTGCCCTTCTTGGGTCCACACACAAGCTTCTCTTGTCGAAGGACTTCAAGAACTTTTCGAACTTGTTCTTCGTGCAACTTCAGGCACTCATCAAAGTCTTTTCCCAACGGCGTGGCAATCAGAAGGTCGTCAATGTAGATGCTGCAGAATTCTTGTAAATCCAGAGACTTGTGCTTCTGAAATAAAATAGTCTCCATCATCTTCTGGAACATCGACGGCGCATTCTTCAGACCCATCGGCAGTACAGTCCACTGGACAGTGCCACAGGGCGTGCACATTGCCGTCAAATGCCTATCCTCCTTTCGAAGGGGCATCTGATGAAAGCCATGGCGCAAATCCAACACAGTAAAGAGCTTGCCTTTGGCTCTCGCGGCCATCTCCTTCTCGATTAAAGGAAGAGGATGCGCGTCAGGTACTGTGGCGGCATTCAGGGCTCTGTAATCCACCACTAGACGTTAAGCATCTATGCTGGATTGGTCAGCAGGTGGGGGTTTTGGCACAGTAAATGGTGCTGAACACCACTCAGAACTCATGCAGCCCCCCAACCAACCGAATTCATAGAGATTGCGCTCAATAATCTTTCGCAGGGCATCTGCTTTGGTGCCGTGGAGATAGAATGGACGTTGTTTGTGCACCTTTGAGCCTTCGATTATGTCAATATTGGCTTCCCCATTTTCACATCTAATTTGGGGGTTTTTCCACAACTTCCCACTCAGCACGTCATCTTGATAATCTTCGAACACTGCGTCCCTTCTTGCAGATATCTTGTCTCCGTCGACCTGATTCCCACATTTAATCACCGACATTATGTCCACCAATTTGCGAATTGTTGGTCGTGGTCTCATGTTCTTGGCCACTTCATTCCAAACTTCTTGATCGCATTGCTGGCGGATGAAGCTCACCTGAGCTCGCTCCTCCGTGGGATCCCACCAATCAAAGGGGTCCACGAATGTCTTGAAGGGATGGTCGGACGAATTCAGCTTCATTCCTGTCAATTCAGGCGAGATTCTTGGAGATTTGTCATCATTCTTGCTTGAAATCTTGACTTTTTTGGCTTGATTCTTGTCTGATGGGGACGAATTGTACTGGATGGAGGCGTTCTCTTGAGGGACGCCGATTGTCCTTCCCTCCTTCCGCGACGATACGTCGGGATTCCGCTCTCGATCGTCTTCATCCACCTCAATTTCGTCTATTCTTGAGGAATTTGAAATGACCTCTTCTGTTCCCATTTCACTGTCATCTTGCCAATAATCTCCCAGATTCCCGTCAACTAAGCACGCCAACGTGCTCCACGAACGCTGTGGCAAAGGCTTGCCATTGTCTTCGCAATACAGCTTCACTCCCTTGTGAGGTAGCTCGACAATGTCGATTGAAATGTCCATAATGTCCTTGAACCACTCTTGTCTTGGCCAATTGGGGACAATCAAAATCGCCTTTGCGCCGGATTGCTTCAGCTTCTGCACCACACGAGGGAAGACGTCGAAGGGCGGATTGATCCAAAGAGGTTCAGACCAGTCCTCACTCCAGGCATCGTCGTAGAACTTCGGAAATCTTTTATTCTTCTTGTTTGCAAAGGCATCAACTTCAGGACGAAAATTGTGGTTCCTTTCGAAATAATCCACCAGAATGTCCCGCCATTTGTCGACTACTCGATAGCAAACTGACTTCCACTTCTTGCAGTTCAATGATTCCACCTTTCCTTCGTCGAATTCTTCTTGATTCCGTGTCCATTCCTGCCCATCTTGCTCAAAATGCAGCTCATTTCGCTCCTTGAATTGGTGGATACTCTTGGTATATGGGTGCGGATAATACAGGTCAGACGGGTCGCTGGTCGACGGATCCTGGAGGAAGCATGTCCTGTGTCCCATGGGCGACACACGGTGAGCGTGAAGCCAGGGTTGACCCAAGAATAAATCATACTTTGTACTGGCTTCATAGAATTTTCCAGAAAACCATTCCTCCGTGACCGTACCTTCCACGCTCCACACAGATTGTTTCACCAATCTGACCGCCAATTCTGCCTCTCTGTCGCCACCGTCAAGGCGATGTCCGCTGACTCCCTCCAGCTGGACTGGTGTCGAGGACATCTTCGTCTCATCCTCCTGCAGAAAGCCTTTCCTCACCAGATTGACCTCTGAACCATTGTCAATCAGACATCTGGCAAGTTTAACCTTACCATCCGTCGATCTGACCTGGATCCAGCAGACAAACTGGCGCTGCTTGCCTCGCCGGACAGCGCTGAGGACCCAGGCAGGGTACAGGAGGCCAGAAGACCGCGCCAGCCTATCCCAGCAGCGTCCATCCACCGCCCCAACTACCCTGATGGGTTTTGTCTCCTGCCACTCAACCCCAGTGTTGGGATTTGGGTCAAGTTGGCTTCCCTATTGCCATTCTTCTTCTTCGTTCGGCTGTACGTCCTGTACTTGTCCTTCGTCAACCCATTCTTCTCCTGCTTCGACGGCATTCACTCCTTTTCCACGTCCACGACCACCAAATGATTTTCCACCACCACCTTTCTTACCTCCTTGGCCTTAGTTGTTGGAGGTGTTGGAATTGGGGTTGGATTCGTTGGATCTGCCCTTGCCTCGACCTCCAGTATCCTTGTTGTTGCCGAAGGTCTTGTTCGCTGGCGTCTCCGCGTACAGGGGGTTGCCATTCACCTTGTAATCATCTTGATTCCCGGACCTTCCTTGGCCTTTTCCACCTTTTTCACCAGATTTTCCACCAGATTTTCCACCAGCATCGGTCCATCCTGAGCCACTTGGATCCCCGCCTTGCTGCGAGTAATCTTTTGGTGTCCAGTCTCTGTTCTTTCCTTTGGACTGCCCTTTACCCTTTCCCCTTCCATGCTGGTCAGCATCTCGTGCTCCATCCTGCTGGGGACTTTTGGGAGAATTTCCCTTTCCATCCATTTTGGACTGAATTGTTTTGAGATCTGGGGGCGTCCACCTGTGATCTGCGGCCTTCTGAGTCGCCGCTCGACCTTCTTTTCCAAGGGCAATGCACACAGAGCATCCCTTCTCACCAACGGCGTTGACCTTGCCTCCGAAGCCATGTGCATCCTGGGACTTCTGGCGTTCTAAGTTTGCATACTTTTCAAGTTGGTCCCAGATCTGCTCGACTCCATACGAGAAGATCCACAGTCGTACCCTCAAAACTGTTCCCTTATACTTCACTTTTCCATCCACCATGCTGCAGAAAAACTCCGACTGTTCAGAATCGTGGAAACCAACTCTCCATTTGCTCTCACGAATAGTGATGTCCTTCAATCCAGTAGCACTGATAGAGTGTAGTAACTCACGAACTGCCATTTTTCCCATAGTTTCTGGCAATCCTCGGACTTCAACCCAGTTGCCCAGGACTTTTTGGTCCGCCTGAGAGTCCCTGATCTTCTGCTTGGTCTCCGGCGTGAGCTTGCTCAGGAGGATCTTCTTCATTTCGCCTTCAGAAAGTCCTTCTCCCGAATTCTCCGCCTCTTGCACCAAAAACTCCCAATCTTGCCTTGCAATTTGAATTTCTTCCAGAAACAGTTTCTTGATCGCCCTGAAGTTCTCCAGACGGTTCCTGTAATGATCTTCAGGAACTCGAGAGCCTTTCTTCTTGAGACTTCGGTACAGCTCTTCATAAGTCAGGGGATCTACTTGATTCTGCCTTTCCACATAAACGTTATAAGTACTTTCCCTGAGTTTGCCAGTCAAACAATCCATCAACCCAAGGATCCAGAGTTCCTTGTCCAGTTTCTGCGTCTGCAGCCACACCATGAACTGCCTCTCGAAGGACGCCCAGTAATTTGGGTGCCCTGAGAACTTCGGCTGCTTCATTACTGACCCTCGAAGCCTCATGTGCAACGGATTCAGCAGGTGGTTCAGGTTGAAATTTGTGGCTGTGCCAACCAGATCGACGAACACTGGATTGACTGCGGCGCCTCCCATTGCCTGTGCCTGCGCAATTGCGGCCGCCAGCAACGCCTGGTCCACAGTAGGCTGCACGAACGGCGTTGGTTGAGCTTGATGCAGCCTCATCTCCTTCAATTTCTTCTGCTTTTCTTTGATCTTGGCTTCGTTTTCTTTCTGCTGCCGGTCCTTCTTCTTCAAAGCCATTGATCGCTCCTTCACGGTGGTCCTTGCTTCTCCATCAATATCTCCAACAGTACCAACCGACAGTACAGACCTCTCCGACGAAGATTCTCCTCCTTCGGTACCCAGATTGAACCCAATAGGACTTCCCAATCCAGTAGGGGGGATACCAGAAATTCCAGTAAAAGCTGGATGGTGGCCAGTAAAAGCTGGGGGTGCTGGAGAATGTCGCGCGCCGTAAGGCGTGGATGTAGGTGCAGCTGAGGAGGTAGGTGCTTGGTGGCTTGCCATTGTAGGCGCTGGTCCAGTGAGCCCAGTAGTGCTCAGATTTTGTACCAGATCTGTAAGCTTCTCCAGCTTCTGCTCCATCTCCTTCCACTTGCTGTCATCATCCCTCTTTTTCTCCTTGGCGGCCTTCTTCAGCTCCTTCACCCTGTTTTCCAGCGACGAAATCTGTCGTCGACAGGAGCAGTCCTTGGCGCATTCGCCACAGGAAGGGCATCTCGTCCCCTTTCCTTTGCTTCTCACCTCGTCGACCCAAGTGTCAACACTGGAGCTGGAGCTGGGAAGCTTGGACAGTTGCTCCCTGGAGAGGTGCGAATGTGTCGAATCACACCTCATTTCGTCGACCTCGTCGTCGTTTGGACCCCAGGCGCCCGACGGACCAGCGTGCTGACGCACATTCTGGCGTCTCTCCTCGGCGATGATGGCCATCTGCACCATCACGGCGGCCTGGTGGTCGAACTGGTCCATCAGCTCCTCCCAGTCCTCTTGCTCCTGCAATTGGGCGTCGAATCGCAACCGGCCGCTGTCCCTGATGAACTGGCACGACGCCCTGAACCAGTCCCTCAGGCGGCCACGGTAGCTCGCCTCTGCCAGCAGCCAATTCTGCTGGTGCAGGAATTCCTCATTCCAGATCTGCTGGAAGTGGTTTTCCCAGTAATCACCACTAATTCCAGTATCAGACTGCTCTTCCTCGCTGCTGCTGTCTTCCAGATCAGGCAAAGCGTGAGAGGAGGAACCAGATTCACTCGAGGAGGGAGATTCTCGACCGGGTTTAAGGTTGGGTGGGGCGTTCACACAACAATCAGCACAAGTATGAACTCCAGGCCAATGCCTATGGCCACAGTAAGGACACTCAGAAGGTTGATCTTCGGTTCGCTGGGGAGATGCCACGAATGTAACCTCAGGGGGAACACGCAGTGACCCAGAAGGAGTAATAGCCCCGCTAAAGTCCGATGATCTAAGGGTGTCCGTGGAGATTCCAGAAGCAGAGTCATTATTTCCTCTGCTACCATGTAACCGCTGCATAGTGGTTGATCTTTGTTGTAACTGCGAAGCCTGTAGCCTTGATGCCCCAGGGGTCGTAACGCCCGACACTGCCCCTGATATCTCCGAACCCACATAACCCTCTTCAGACCCATATCCAGCCTCTGGGAGCGACATATGCGAAGCACTTGTAACTCCTTTGGACTCCATGGTGGAATATGAAGAGTACGAAAACCCGGTCTACAAAAATGGAGCAGACATAGAATCTCAATGCGCATTCATCGCACATAATGACACAATGTGAAATGATTCGAAATAATTTGAATAAATCCGATTGGGAAATCGCGAAAGACAAATGCGACTCGACGCGCGCTCACAGGCGACATCTGGCGGCGAACGGAAAACATGAAATGAAGCGGAAAATTTACTGCACTGATGTACATCTGAGAATCATTGAAATTCTGATCACATCAGTGTATAATTGAGTGCTGTCACTGCTGCCGTTACACACACCCGCCGGCGACCATACCCACGAAGGCACCACAACGCTGAGACTCTACCATTCAACGACCGACCAGCCAACCAAAACGACCTACTTTGAACCCCCGACCTCAAGGCCACAACGACTCACCATAATGGGCTGCGCGCACGCGGACCTTCGCACCAAGATACCAACTGCCCACACGTTGTCTACGCGACGGCCTAGGACGCGACAGCGCCGGCAGCAGCAGAGAAAAACCCAACGATGAACAAGCTGACCATAAGGCGGCTAACACACCCATGCACCAACCAAACAGCTGCAGCAACAATGACGCGACCATAAACAGACCACACGCAAGCCGGCCAACATTGAAGCAGCCGGGCATGCAAGGGTCAATACGGGAACGGCGTCCCACGGGTTGACGACACCATGGTGAGCCAGGCCCGCCGACGACCATAACCACGGACACAACAGAACACCGCAACTCTACCATTATACAACCAACGAATATACGGCAACGAACTACTTCAAACCCCCGGCCCCCCGGGAGAGCCCACGCTCAACCGAGTCAGGAGGCGTGAGTGTGCACCACGGCATGCGAGTCCCGTAGCACGTGCTTCTTCAAGTCGCCTCACGCCTACTGAAAACCAACCCACGTGGGGGTGCCTGCAGGACAGGGCCTTTGGCCTGGCTCCGGGTCCCTGGGCCCCAGAATCCTGAGGTTGATGAGGATGTGCGATGGGACCCTCCCCCACGTATCATCCGCCTGAAGGAGAGGAACGTGACACTTCGGTCGAACATGGGTTACCTCTCTGGGCAGAACCCGCAGTAGGGTACTGCTCGCGACGACCGCGCACTTCCCCCATGTGGGGGAGCCGCTTTATGGGGGCACGTGCAGTAGGGCCCTGCCTTGGTAAGACCCCCCTGCGGGGCAACCCCAGTCGCGAGAAGACCTACCTACGTACCTGCACCAAATGTCGTTGTTCTGTCGCGGTTATTGACCTACGAGTACTGAAGTACTAATAGCCTCATACGCGCAATACTTAGTTTATTTTACTAAATTTTGGTGCCTTACATGGCAGAATTCAGGCAGCAGGTGGCAGCCGCCAGGCAGCGCAAATCACCACACGGGCAACTGCGAACAGGACGACGACGAACAACAATACACAAGACAATTAAATATAGTAGAGAGAGAATGCCTTACATGGCAGATGCCAGGCGGCTGGTTGCAGCCGCCAGGTCACACAAATCACAGCATGCGCGACTGCAAACAGGACAACGAGGAACACGAAGACAATACACAATTAAATATAGTACTAGAGAGACGCCCGCGTAAACGCGGGTATACCGACCGTGGCTGAATCCACAGCTTCTTCGGAATCCGGCCAACAAACTCAACTAAGTACCATATTGCACCCAACCGTCATTGAGTGCATTCTACTTCGTCATGGGACCAATTGCTCAATGATGCGCTACAAAGTCTAGTTGAAAACGGAAAATGTTTTCTTACTGTGCAAACAGGTAGCTTCTGCTGTGTTTGGTGCCGCTGCAACAAATGTCGCTGTTCTGTCCCCGCTACTGACCGAGGAGTACTGAAGTACTAACAGCCTCAGATGCGCACTACTTAGTTTATCTACTATATTTAATTGTCTTGTAATGCCTTCCATGGCAGATGCTAGGCGGCTGGTTGCAGCCGCCAGGTAGCGCAAATCACCTCACGGGCAACTGCAAACAGGACGACGACCATGAAGGCAGCCAGCCCACAGAGCCGCACAGGGCCGGGGTTTGCAACGACCACGAACATGAATACACAAGACAATTAAATATAGCACTAGTGCTGATGCTCGCGTAAACGCGGGCATACCGACCGTGGCTGAATCTACAGCTTCTTCGGATCCGGCCAACAAAGTGAACTACGTACCATATTGCACCCAACTGTCATTGATTTCATTCTACTTCAACATGGGAACAAATGCTCTATGATGAGCTACAAAGTCTCGTTGTAAACAGAAAATGTTTTCTTACGTTGCAAACACGTAGCTTCTGCTGTGTTTGGTGCCGCTGCACCAAATGTCGCTGTTCTGTCGCCGTTAGTGACCTAGGGGTACTGAGGTACTAATATCCTCAAATGCGCACTACTTAGTTGATTTTACTAAGATTTCATGCCTTACATGGCACATGCCAGGCGGCTGGTTGCAGCCGCCAGGTAGCGCAAATGACCGCACGGGCGACTGCGAACAGGACAACAACGAACATGAGACCACAAGACATATAAATATAGCAGTCGTGCTAATGCCCGCTTAAACACGGGCATACCGACCGTGGCTGAATCTACAGCTTCTTCGGATCTGGCCAACAAAGTGAACTACCTACCATATTACACCCAACTGTCATTGATTTCATTCTACTTCAACATGGGACCAAATGCTCAATGATGCGCTACAAAGTCTTGTTGTAAACAGAGAATGGTTTCTTACGGTGCAAACACGTAGCTTCTGCTGTGTCTGGTGCCGCTGCACCAAATGTCGCTGTTCTGTCGCTGTTAGTGACCTACGAGTACTGAAGTACTAATATCCTCAGACGCGCACTACTTAGTTGATTTTACTAAATTCTAATGCCTTACATGGCAGATGCAAGGCGGTTGGTTGCAGCCGCCAGGTAGCACAAATCAACGCACGCGCGACTGCGAACAGGACGACGACGAATATGAATACAGAAGACAATTAAATGTACCGCTAGAGGAGACGCCAGCGTAAACGCGGGCATACCGACCGTGGCTGAATCTACAGCTTCTTCTGAATCTGGCCAACAAACTCAACTAAGTACCATATTGCTCCCAACCGTCATTGAGTGCATTCTACTTCAACATGGGACCACTTGCTCAATGATGCGCTACAAAGTCTAGTCGAAAACGGAAAATGTTTTCTAACGTTGCAAACACGTAGCTTCTGCTATGTTTGGTGCTGCTGCACCAAATGTCGCTGTTCTGTCACCGTTATTCAACTACGAGTACTGAAGTACTATTAGCCTCAGATGCGCACTACTTAGTTTATCTACTATATTGAAATTGTCTTGTAATGCCTTACATGGCAGATGCTAGGCGGCTGGTTGCAGCCGCCAGGTAGGGCAAATTACCGCACGGGCGACTGCGAACAGGACGACGACCATGAAGACGGACAGCCCACAGAGCCGCACAGGCGCCGGCGTTTGGAACCACGACGAACATGAATAAACAAGACAATTAAATATAGTACTAGTGCTGAAGCCCGCCGAAACACGGGCATTCTGACCGTGGTTGAATGTACCAAAGCAAATTTTTCGTTAATTGACGTTGGAAATCGTATTTTGACAGAAAAATGGGAACGTTTCCAATGCTGTCTCCAAATGTATGTAAGCAAAGCTAAAAACAAAACCCTTTTCCGGGTTTCCCTGGATTTGATATACTTCAGGAAGCCTTGAACATGATGAAGTGCATAACTCTAACCCCAAACCTAAGCCTAACCCTAACCAACCCTAACCCTAAAAAAGCCCTAAACAAATTCCAAAGACTGTCTGCTGGCCCACAGATGACTGTCACGCGCACTCAGGCGCTTGTCGCTTCAGCGCCGAGTGCGTGTAACAGCCGCCTGTCACCTACACACAGCGCGAGAAGGCCTGTTGGAAACAGACCTTTTGTTCTTTGCGTTTTTTATGCTGAAACTTTGATGTGATATGCAGTTTTTCGTTGCGCACACCGTGATATGCGGCGCAGTGCGCAGAACAGCTCTAGCGCAAAGCGCCTTCAAAGTTGAGCAAAGGTAGCGGAAGTCAGCGCAAGGAGAACGGGCCATACCAACGCCTCTCCGGGTGCAATGGCTCGCGCAAGTCCGTACGCCAGAAGCTCCACCTCCTCTACCGTGGCCACGCGTTGGCTTGGCATTGTTTTGTTGAGCTGACTCCAAGAAAAGGTGGGAAAGTTGTGTGCTGGTGTGAGTGAGAAGGGAGACCACGGAGCACGAAGACCACGAACGGCGCCGAAGCTTTGCGTTCCGCCACACTACGTTACGAGGCTTTGAATGTTCCAAACAAATATATTTCAAATATACTTTAAACATATTTTTGTTGAAAAACAAAATTTTGCGCTCAACTCGTTCAACGGCGTGTGCGTGTCAAGATTCATGTTTTAATGTTGCTTCATTGCTTTGCATGGCTTGATGGCGGTTAAAAATGCCTTACATGGCAGATGCCAGGCTAGAGGCGATGCCCGCGTAAATGCGAGCATACCGACCATGGCTGAATCTACAGCTTCTTGAAAATCCGGCCAACAAACTGAAATAAGTACCATATTGCACCCAACCGTCACTGAGTGCATTCTACTTCAACATGGGTCCAAATGCTCGATGATGCGCAACAAAGTCTCGTCGAAAACGGATAATGTTTTCTTGCTGTGCAAACAGGTAGCTTCTGCTGCGTTTGGTGCCGCTTCACCAAATGTCGCTGATCTGTCGCCGTTACTGACCCTCCAGTTGAAGTACTGATAGCCTCGGACGCCCACTACTTAGTGTTTTTTACTGGGTTTTCATGCCTGACATGGCAGATGCGAGGCGGCTGGTGGCAGCCGCCAGGTAGCGCAAATCACCGCACGGGCGACTGCGAACAGGACGACCACAAACAACAATACACAAGACAACTCAATATAGTACTAGTGCTGATGCCCAGGTAAACGCGGGCATACCAACCGTGGCTGAATCTCCCAGCTACACCGTCTTCGGAATCCGGCCAACAAACTGAACTAAGTACCATATTGCACCCAACCGTCATTGAGTGCATTCTACTTCAACATGGGAGCAATTGCTCAATGATGCGCTACAAGGTCTAGTTGAAAATAAAAAATTTTTTCTTACGGTTCAAACACGTAGCTTCTGCTATGTTTGGTGCTGCTGCACCAACTGTCACTGTTCTGTCACCGTTACTGACCTACGAGTACCGAATGACTAAAACCCTCAGACCTGCACTACTTAGCTTATATTACTAAATTTGAATGGCTTACATGGCAGATGCCAGGCGGCTGGTTGCGGCCGCCAGGTAGCGCAAATCACAGCACGGGGGACTGCAAGCAGGACAACGACCGGGAACACAGAGCCGCACAGGCGACCGCGTTCGGAACGACGCAGACCATGAATACACGAGACAATCAAATATAATACTAGAGGAGATGCCCGCGTAAACGCGGGCATACCGAACTTGGCTGAATCTACAGCTTCTTGAACATCTGGCCAACAAACTGAACTAAGTACCATATTGCACCCAACCGGCACTGATTGCATTCTACTTCAACATGGGACCAATTGCTCAATGATGCGCTACACAGTCTTGTCCAAAACAAAAAATGTTTTCTTACTGTGCAAACAGGTAGCTTCTGCTGTGTTTCATGCCGCTGCACCAAATGTCGCCGTTCTGTCGCCGTTATTGAACTACGAGGACTAAAGTGGTAATAGCCACAGTCGCCCATTACTTAGTTTATTTGCTGAATTTCAATGCCTTACATGGCAGATGCCAGGCTGCTGGTTGCAGCCACGAGGTAGCGCAAATCACAACACGCGCGACTGCGAACAGGACGACGAAGAACACGATGACAATACACAATTAGATATAGTACTAGTGCTGAAGCCCGCGTAAACGCGGGCATACCGACCGTGGCTGAATGTACAAAAGCAAAATTTTTGTTACTTAATGTTGGAAATCGTATTTTCACAGAAACCAGGGAGCGTTTCCAATGCGGTGTCCAAATGTATGTAGGCAAAGGTAGAAACAAAAGCCTTTTCGGCGTTTCCCCAGATTTGATGCTTAACTAGCCCTAACCCTAACCCTAACCCTAACCCTAACCCTAACCCCAACCCTAATCCTAACCCTAACCCTAACCCTAACCCTAACCCTAACCTGGATTTTAACATGAAAAACACAGTGGTTCTAATGCTTTGTCCAAATGTATGCCGGCAAAGCTAAAAAATAAAACCTTTTTCGCGGTCTATCTGGATTTTATGTACTTCAAGCAACATGGAACATCATGCCGTGTGTAACCTCAACCGCAAACCTAAGCCTAGCCCCAACCCTAATCCTAACCCTAGCTCTCACGCTAACCTTAACCCTAACCCTATGCGTAAGCCCAGCCGTAACCCTAAAATTAACCCTTAAAGTTAAAAGTGGTCTGTTTACATTGCTATGTCCAACATGTATGCAGGCAAAGCTGAAGAATGAAAACCTTTTTCAGAGTTTATCTGCATAATGCATTTGAGGCAACATCGAACATGATGAATGGTGTAGATAGAAAAGTTGTTTGCTGTTTTGTTAAGATACGATATGGGAATAAAATGGTTTGCAACTATTACAAAGCACATAAACGTGAGCACAGCTGCAAGCAAAGAAGCCACAGGAAGCGGGTTAATATAGTATTTCTGGCCACACAATGTTTGGTGTGTTTGGGGCTTCATCCAAATTTCCCCCAGGCACGCTCACCATTGATGACCCGAATACCGTTTCTTGCCGTGGCACGAGACAAGGCAACGTACAACTGCCCGTGGGCAAACACTGGGTCATGTAGAAGAAGTCCAACGCGGTCAAAAGATTGGCCTTGAAACCGGTTAATGGTCAATGCAAATGCCAAGCGCACAGGGTATTGGCGTCTGACAAATTAAATTCACAAAGCTTCGTTATCCCGGCAGGTCAGATTGATGCGTGGCAGCAAGATAACACGCCCCTTCTTTGCACCGGTAACGATTTCAGCTTGCATGTTGTATTCTAGACATGCTTTGACTATTAAACGAGTTCCGTTCCTTAGCCCTCGGGCGCGGTTCAGGTTACGTAATAAGATAATCGGAGCACCAACTTTTAGTTTGAGTTCGTTGGGGGCCATGCCTTGACGTTGAAGCTTATTCAACAACTCAGGGGGATAGATATTTGCATCATCCTGGTTTGCCGCAGTAAAGTAGTCGGCGCTTGTATGAACATATTCTTCACCCGCCAAACGCTCTAGTGCTGCCAAGTTCAATGAATCTGTGGCTCAGATCAGTGGGGCTAGGCACTAATCAACTCTTCCCTCCCCATTGTCGGAAAAACGTGATCAACCATTGATTCCATGGTATCCTCTGGAAGAAGCATAACAGGCGGCACAGACGAAGGGTCGTCTTGTTTGCCTTTACCAACGTCCACAAGCCGATTGGAAAATGCACGGGCCTCCTGATGTGCGTCTACATTCGTGCCCTCAACGCGAATATTTGTGGTTAGGCGTAGGGTCTTAAAGTAAGGCCAAAGTTAGCTTTTTTTCAAGGTGGAGGCAAAGATGGCAGCACGTGAGCCACGCGCCACAACCGGCAAAATTTGCCTCCAGTCGCCTGTCATTACCACGGTCTTACCGCCAAATGGCAGCATGTAAAGTGCATCATCCACTTGACGCTTTTGTACTGAACGGCGCCTTTTGTTGCTGGCCAGGCCGGGGGGAAAGGCTCTTGCGCGCCAAGCTTTTTCGGGGAGGGGCAGGAGCCCGAAACCAAGTTCAATCGCGGGCTGAGTACCGCTGCGTGATGCTGTTCTCCTCTGCCCAATCTCAATGACACTTGGCAGCCCTGCTATAGATAACCGCAGAGCCGGGGCCTCCGCCTCATCTGTGAAGATATATGGTTGCGGCTTGGGGGTCAGAGCATGACGGCTTGAGCACGGGGGGTGGCATCGGGGAGATCAGGACTCATTTGCAGAAGTGACTAGTGAGAGAAAGATGTCCTTGATTAGAGAAAAGTTTATAGTGTTTTCAGCACTGTGTTTTGCCTCTCCTGCTGCTTGCTGTTGGTGTAGGGATTCCTGCTGCTTGTTTTTGGAGATGAAAAGCTTTGGTTTTGATGAAATACAGTCACTCCAAGTCACTCCAGGATAGCCCAATCCAATAGTATGCAAAGAGAAGAGGATTCAGGATCAAAGCATGAAGGGCTGCAGTGTAGACAGTGAAAGATGATTGGATATTCACAGAAACTGCAACTCAGGTAACATTTGAATGCATATTCACAAAGATAGCTGAACTGTTTTGGGAAAAGAGTTAGAAAACTGCCTCAGGATCACTCTCTCTCCATAGTGCCATCTTAGGAGATGTGCACTCTTTGTTTTGGGTCCCATATGTGCTGAGGTGGCATGGTATGTGGCGATGAGGTCACTGCCATGTCACATGGGATCTTCCTACTTAGCTAGGCTGACCAGGAATTGAACCCAGGACCTCTCAAAAAGAGGTGCCCAGCCCCCTAGGGTGCATACCACTAGGATAGCTAAGAATTCATGGAAAAACATAGATAAATCCATAGGCTCTACCTTAGGTATGTCAGTGCTCAGTCAACTCAGGAAAAGATGTTTTACTTCACATTGAAAGGGGATTAAGGGGTCCACTCCATATCCTGATTGGGTTTTTGGTTCCATAGGTCAAAATGTGTTATCACCACTTTTGGTTGGACCAATACTAAGATAGAAATGCAGGGATGCTCAGTGCATCTCTAATACAACTAGAGTATGCCTCAAAGCTATGGAAATGCACTTTTTCTTACTATTAGTGCCCTAGATATTTTGATGAAATCCTGCAGTTTTTGAAGTTGAAAACCCAAGCCAAAGCAGCAAGTAGAGCAAGAACAGGATGTGGATCGAATCAATGAATAGTTTTGAAATCCAGTGTAACACAGAAGGGCTGCAGATAGACAATGCAGGTATAAACACAAAGATTCAATCACCAATGGACAATACAAAAGATTTTATATGAAAGCTGGACTGACTCTAGCCTCCAAGATAGCATCAAGCACTTCATGTGCACTCTTTTGGGTGAAATGGTACTGGTTAGGAATGCTGGGCATAGATGTCAGGCCAACACAGAAAATGACTTGGCCAAGCAACTGAGTTCAGAAACAGTTAAAAAGTAGAACGACAATAAGTGGTAGAGACAATTGAGTATAGGGGTCTTGGGGTGGGAGACCACTAGGCTTAACCTCCAAGGCCTAAAGCATGAAATGCCTATTTTACTTCGGTATATCCTCCATGAAGGAAGGTACCTCCGCTCAGTTGAGTGGTAGCGGTGAACTTCATGGGGGGGCTAGGGTTACAACCCTAGTTACTTTGAGAAAGTGTACTTTAGGCTTCAAAAGAGAGATAAAAATACTTAAGTTAGTCTTAGCATCAACAAAAGGGTTTCAAGGGGGGCTTGCCCTGGATCAAGCCCTCCAAGAAAGACATGGCAGTGACTTTTTCTTACTCGCCCCTGGAGTACTAGTTAGCTAAGCTAGTAGGACCAAGGAAAAAGGCTCAAATATTCCCAAAATGACCTCAGAAAATGCATTAAACTTACCAAAAACATCCTCATCAGTTCATAGAAGCCTATCGCACTGTAGGTACCTCCCAAAAACAGTGTAATGTACCGTGAATGATGTCCCCTCCATGGGGCATTTCTCAAAAGTCGCCGGCGTGCGACAAAAATTTTTGGTAAAAGTTTGGGGATAGTGAGGTTCGAACCCAGGACTCCCTCCCTAGAGCACATGTGCTTGCCCATTAGGGTACAGTCAACCGCTCTGACGCGGACGGCTATTGCTGCAAAAACAGCACTTTAGTAAACGTCCTGACCAAGGGCCAGGGCGGAGCAATACTCCCAATGGAGGACACAAATCTCCAGGAACTGAAAAAAATAGAAAATGTAACCAACAGGGAGTGATTCCTGCGGTTTAGCGAAAGGGGTAGCGATTTAACAAGTCAAATCGCTAAAAATTGACGAAATCACGCGAGAAATTGTCATTTTTACACCAAACACAAAGTCGCAGACAAGCGCAAAGGAAGCGGACTTCAAAAAAAAGGTTGCGCAAGCGTAAACAGCTTTTGAAAAAGAAGGTATGAGCCGTAGTTTTTAAAGTTCTAAAGGAAATTTTTGCAAAGTTGCATCAAAATTTTTATAAACTTTAGGAAAAAGTATTCAAACTCAACCCACACCACAGAGCAGGTGGACAACCCACCTCTCAGGTATGCCAGTGTCATCTCACACGCATGCATTGCGTTCGTGTTGGTTGCTTCGTTAAAACGTTAGGGTTGTCAACGCTGTGTTCGTTGGGGGTTCGGGCGCTCATCTCATTTGCTCTGCACAGGTCAAAACAGGAATGAAAGGTATGTGATGCGAATGGAGCGCGCAGCGCGCACGTAGGGTTAGAATATGCACTGTGCTCGCGATGCATGTGCCTAATTGAGGCATTCACACGCTGTGACACCTTCCCTGTACCCCAATTCATCCTTGTTCTCTCTTCACAGGTAAGAAAAGAAAGTGTTTGTTCGTGTGTTGCCGTAGCGTTAAAGTAGGGTTACTTAAAACGCTTAGGCTTGTTTATAACTCGCAATGGGGTTGTTTTGCGTTCGCTTCACTTCGGCATTCACACGATGCATGGTGAGTAAGGTAGGTAAGCCCAGGGGGAGCTCACCTCCTGGTTGAGTCAGTGTGGTCATGGTTCCGCCTCCCTTGCCTGCATGCGTGCACACGATGCATTAAAGGGTAGGCCACGCAAAATGCGCACGGTAAACCTTGTTTAGGTTACCCAGAGGCTCCTCGGTACGTTCTTTAAGAGAACCTGAGGAGTCTCTTAACGCTTGCTTGCTTGACAGGGGTGTTTGAGGACAGCTTATAATAGGTCACACTGAGAAGCGTATAATACGTGGAGTGTGGCTTGGTTCCTCAGCCGCAAACACCCCTTCATTGGCCTTTCTTGTACAGGTGGGAGAGGTTCAGGGTGATTGGTGCACGCAGCAGCTGCCTTCGGGGGCGCTGATCACACAATCAATTGACTGCGCCTCAGCCAGGAGTGGCGTGGGCAGTTTGACTGCATCGACATCCGCGCTGTGCACGCAACAAAAGCACCCCTTCCCTCAAAGCCCTAGCAGGAGAACGTGTTGTGACGTCCCTGTTAGGCCACAGTTGCTTAGCAGCGCTGTGTTCTCTTGTCTTCTTCACAGGAGGGTCATTAGGACCCGAGACTTCATTGACAGCAACACCAAGTAGTGTGTGTAGGGGTTAGGGACAGCAAACCTGGCAGGAGTTGAGTGCAGGTGATGAGTGCTCACCCTGCCTTTGAAGGCCGGTGCTGGCGTTAGTGAGTGTAGTGTAGTGGTGTCTCCTGTCCCGCGTGCTTTTCCTCGCCGGCAGGGGAGTGCGTTAGCTTTTGGCCCTTGGCAAAAATGGGCGTTTTGTATGCCCTTAGCACACTTGGCCTCCCCTCCCCTCTGGTAGGTAGGGCTTTTGCCGTCTTCTCCCAAGGATAGGCGTCAGCACAGAAATTGGGCGCCATAGGAGTGGTAATAGTACCTGATTAGGACCTTCGGTCCAAGTCAGCGAAGCCCGGTCTCCGGGAGCCACGCCAGGGAGAGAAGTGAGACACACACAGACATACGTAGCACAGATAGGGGTATGGTAAACCCTGTAAGGAAGGGTAGAAACCCATGGGTCTGGACCAGTCAGGGGTCCTAACTGTGAACTTGCTTGTCCCCAAGGAGGGAAGACACACCTTGCCTCATAACACCTTGCTTGTCATTCCCCCCTGGTGTAGTAGGCCCCCGTTCTTCGTTGGCTCCCCAAAGTCATTACATCAGGGCAGTCCCCATGCAACACATGGTCAACAAGGCATACACTCGCTGGGTGGCTGCAATCCCGATAAGCGGCCAGCTGGCCCACGCTGGAAACCATAGGCATGGGTCTGCAGGGCACAGACATGGTCAGTGCAGTGCTCAGTAAGCAGTAGTCTGTGAAAGGCCAATGGCCTTTGGCCAGGGAGTGGTTGTCACGGGGGGCTAACGGTCCTGTCCTGCGATGCGATGCGGGGCAACTGTGACAACTGCTCTTACACCCATACACAGGCACGTCTGCAGAAGAGTGCTCACTGCACCTGTCAGTAGACTGACACAGGGAAATTAGTTTCGCTTTTTACGCTGAGACATAGTCTCAGCACGGGTTAGGAGCTGCCCCTCGTTGTTCTTAACGAGGTAGGTGCGGAAGATGGGGTTGATACTCCCGTCTGGTTGTATGAAGGCTGACATAGGTTCCCAGGTCACCACAGATAACCCATAGCCATCCCACAGGGTTAGGAGATGCCAGCCCTGTTTATACTCGTGGCGAACAATACCTGCAACCACGTAGTAACCATGGACTGCCATCTCATTGGTTGTCATCTCTTCGAGTTCGTCTGCCTCCTCTGGACTGGCAGCGTTCTCTAGGTCTATACGCTCGACCTCACTGTCGCTGAGGCGCCACGCATCCCAAGACAAATCGTCAGGGGAGTGATAGTGCCTCAACTGTTTAGGTGCACACAGCAGTTCACCACCTAGACGTGGACTGCACCTGACATGGATCCTAGATCCATCTATCCTGATGATACGATAGGGTCCAAAGTAAGGGTCCTGTAGGCAGTTACGTAGCCAGGAGGGTAGGCGGGAATGGTGAACCAAAACAAGGTCACCAACCTTGAAGCTTGCAGGTCGCCGTAGGCGATTCTGTCGGCTCAGTTCACGGTCACGGATGTGTCTCAGGTTAGTCCCAGCCTGGTGAGCCAGAGACTGCTTGTGTTCCAGCCAATCTCCCACAGGGCTCTTGAAGGCCTCAGGAAAGGGGGTTTTGAAGAACCAAGCAGGTCGTCCTCCATGGAACAGTTCGTGGGGGGTGAAACCCGTAGAGGAGCTCTGCTGTGAGTTCATGGTCAGCACTGCCCAGGGCACTAGGCGTACCCAGTCCTTGATACGCTCCTGTTTCATCAGGATTCTCAAGTTTTGCTCCACCACACGGTTCTGTCTCTCACAGAGAGGGTTAGACGTGTGGGTATAGGGCACACCTGTGGTTACCTCCACGTTGAGGGCATTTAGCACTCGTTTGTACCACCCAGTGTCACTGCGGATGCGTACATCCTCATCAGAGTGCACCTGCTTAGGTGCTCCATAGGGTTCGGACCATTGTTCGACCAACATTTTCACAGTCTGCTCACCTGTGATTTTCTTATTGCAAGGGAACACACGGGTGAAGCGAGATAGGCCACAGGTGACCACTAGGCAACTATCATAGCCGCCGAAGCGTGGTAGACAGTGGATGAAATCCACGTAGAGAAGAGAGTTAGCACAATAGGGTATGGATAAGCTGGAGATCAGGCCCCCATTCCTACTGTCGCTCTGCTTGCTGGTATGACAGCCACAAGCATCCACAATGGTCTGCATACGCGACCCCAGTTCAGTCAGGGTTAGACTAGAGTAGAAACACTCACGAAAGAAGTCCACTGAGCGATTAGCGCCAGTGCGACCAGAACTGAGATGGCACCACTGTAGGCACCCATCCAGTCGTGCCTCAGGCACCACAATTCGGTCCTCGTAGAAGAGGTACTGATTGTTTTTATACCACTGGTGCCCGTCAATGACACGGGGTTCGAGACCAGTGCTGAGGGTTTGGAGAATTTCTTTATACTCTGACTGATAGTCGGTTAGACTCCAACCCTCCAGGATTCCAGCACTGCGCATGGACAGGTCAAGCTGGACATCCATACGCTGGAAAGGCTCTCTGGGGAGCGCCTCAGAGCTCTCACCTATAAGCGCATCGAAGTTGTTGCGCGATATATAGTCAGACAGTTCATTCTTTTTTCCGGGGATATGATGCACTGTCAGCCTGAACTGGTTCAGGTAAGTCCACCACCGCTTTAGCTTTGCTTTCTCTGGTGGTGGGCCCTTCTGAAAAGACTTCACAGGTTCCTGGTCACACAACCAGACAATAGGGTTAGATCCCAGGAGTCGGGATTGTGACCAAAGCACCAACATACCGGCCAGGAGTTCCTGGTCATAGGTGCTGTAATTGGAACGCGCTTGGTTCCATTTCCAATTCCAGTGTCCCAGTGGCACCAGTCGCCACTCACTGGTACGATAGTCATGTTTCAACGAACCATCACGGTTCAGTCCATTAGTACGATAATGGCAGTGGGTTAGTTCAGCGGGGTTAAGCTCCTGCCATTGGTAGATCGTACCACCCCCCCCTACATCACTGGCATCAGTGATCAGGACTATCTCGCCCTTAGGGCAAGATAGTCCCAGGCAGTTGGAGGAGGCAATCTTCTTCTTCAACTCCTTGAAACACTCTTTCTCTCTGGCGGTCCACCTCCAGGGAGTAGTTTTCTTGATTAGGTGAGTGAGGGGGGCAGAGGAGTAAGTAAAATTGTGGATGTGACGCCAATAGAAATTGCAGGCGCCCACAAAACTCCTCACGTCGTGTAGACCCTTCTTAGGGTCATCGTGAATCTGCATGTCCTGTAGGGGCTGCATCTTAGATGCGGCTGGTTTCCACCAACCATACCCCACGTCGAAACCCAAATATTCCATCTCCTCTTTCATAAACTCACATTTCTCCAGTCTGATTCGGAGATGGTTTTCTTGACAAACAATGAAAAATTCACGGAGGAGAAGGACATGGTCCTCTTGGGTATTAGTACCCAAACTCACGTCGTCGATGTGAGCCTTCATTTCTGCACGCCGAGAAATCAACTCTTGTACTAGAGGCCTGCGCCTCAGTATGTACAAAATTTTGTTCATTAGCTCCTGGAAGAGCGCTAGGGCATTAGCCACCCCGAAAGGCATAACCTTCCACTTAAAGACACGGCCTTTAGGGGTTATAAAAGCCAGCAGCTCCTGAGCTGCGGCGGTTAGGTCCACCTGCCAGAAACCAGAGCATTTGTCCATTTTGGTCTTGTACCTGCATTTGGCAATACGCTCCAGGCCATTTTCCATGTTAGGAATACTCCCTGAGTGGTTCCGGGTTTTCTTGTTGACCTCACCATAGTCAACAACCAGTCGTAGGGCAGTCGACCCTGGTTTGGCAACCAAGAAACAGGGACTGCAGTGATGGGGGTAGTCCCCGTTCTTATATTCTTCAACGAGGCCAGCATCAATACATTCCTGGATTCGGCGCTCGATTTCTTCAACCTCTTCCTGTGGAGCGGGATAGGGACGACGCCTCACTCGCGTCTTTTCAAATTCAGATTTCCGTTTCAGGTCCATCTGGACCAGTTTTTTACAAGAGAGGGGAGGCGGCAAGGCGCCGAACACCTCCTCATAGGTTATCAGCAGTTTCTTCAGTCGGGGTCAAGGTTAAGACTCTCGAGTTCTGCAGGAAATCCTCCTCAGCATGGAGGTTGCTCTTTCCATGTTCTTTCTTTTTCTGCCGATCAGCAGTTTCGGCAGGCACAGAACCATCATCCCACTCAGGGGGACATTGCTGCCCATAGTACAGAGAATACACTAGCGGTATCTCAGGATCAGGCAGCGTATAGGAATCATCGTTCTCCTCAGACCAGATGGAGGATTTCCAGGTCTGTCTGAGGTATTGCAGCCGCTCTTGGCGCTCAATACCTTCGGCTTTCAGGTACAACAGCCGCCGGAGTTCCTGAGTGTCATGTTCAGACAATGGCATGTTATTAGAAGCAGGTCGCGCCAGAGCATCAGCACTCCGGGCCACGGGTTCACCTGTGTGCATAGGCTGCATGTGTAGCACTGGCTTCCCAACAGGGGAAGCGGGCTCAGGGGTTGACTCTAGATCTACCTCCTCTAGCAACAGCTGGGCTAGGAAGGCACTGTGTTTTAGGTCAATACAGCCGGGATCAACAGGAGGGATAGTGCTGACGATCTCAGGAAGCTGGTCGTCAGCATCCTCCTTTACAGCTGCAGGTTCCAGATAGTCATCGGGAGACTCACACCCTGTAAGTGTGGCAGATAGGTGCTCAGGAGATCGATTTTTGAGATCAGAAAGGGTCAGGCCACAATTTTCGGCCATGACCTCTTTCAGTAGCACCTGGTCTAGGTCACACGGGGGTACAGGATTGAGAGATCCATCGACCATGGACAGGAACTGGCCCACTCAGGGGCCTGCATAGCTGTGTCTGAGTCCTCAGGCACATAGATGGGCCCGTCAGGGAGTTGCACTCTTCCCACGGTCATTCGATCTAGCAAACGGCGCCAGTAAGCATGTTCACCAGGACAGCCCCAGTCAGGGGTGCACATGACAACCCTTCCTCCCTCATAAGCAATTTTGGTTAGAACCTTCGCGAGCAGGGAGAAGGGAGGGTTAGCATACGCTAGACCCATTGCTTTCCAGAAGAAACGGAAAGCATTGTTCAATTGTTTCGAGCAGTACAACTGCATGATGTGCTGTTGTTGGCTCGCAAACAGTTCCACCTGGACGTCATCCAGGTTTACCTGAAGGGCCGCCAGTCCATTTTCAAGAACATGACGGGCCAATTGGTAGTTTTCAGTACGATAGTTAGTCTTGGATGCGTAGCGCAGCCCAGACTCTTTTCGTCCTGACAGCTCCAAAGGTACGGAGAACAGCCCACTGCCAAAGTCGCAGTGCAAAGAATAGGGGCGCTGGAGAGACAGCATTTTTACCTGGGGGTTTCTTCATAGGAAGTCTGTACCAATGACGATGTCAAAGCCGTCGGTGTCGAGCACTCTGCAGTGTTGGGTCACGGTTTCGTCGCCCAGGCATATAGTCACATCGACACCCCCCAAGGAATGGATGGTACGCCCATCCCCTACTCTTATGGCCACGGTCTTAGTTTTCTTGAAAGTCTTTAGCAGGCGCTGGGCCACTATGGAAAGTGTTCCACCGGTGTCAAGCGCTGCTCGAAAAACTTGATCCCCGATTTTCACGAGGATCCAGAAAACCAAATCCTCCTCTTCGGAGCCGCCCCCCTACTCCTCATCAGAGCACTTGACATCCACCCCTGCAGCTATGAGGGACCTGGCCATACAGGCCAAGCGCCTCTTCTTGGAGTTATTCCCCTCAGGGGTAGCGTTATCCCCCTGGGGGCGCTTCTTGGGATCACCTGCGGCAGGAGGGGGTGTAGCAGCAGGAGAGGGTGTAGCAACGGGCGCTGATGAGCGCCTCTGGGGGTTAGGGGGTCCATTTTTGCCACCCCCCTTGCCACCTCCTTTACCACCTTGATCCCCATTCTGGGTTTTTTGGTGGGTGTTTGGGTCTTCTGGCGTTCGGCCTCCTGACGCTTGAGTTTATCACTCTCGCGTTTCTTTATGTGACATTCGTCTTCGTAGTGACGACGTTTGCCAAAATAGCCACAGGTGATGGTACACCTGAAATGATCCTGAACGGTCACAGGTTTCCCACCCTTGGTATGCTGCTGTCGTTTCATCTGCAGCATACAGCTACTGCGTTGATCGCAGTCAGGGGCATGACAAGGCCCCCCCTTGTCATTGACAGGTTTGCAGTAGAACAAAGGGGGTGTACCTGCCTCAGGTTTAACCTCATTCATGGCACGTAGGTTACCCCTTCCTTTACCACCTCCCTGGTTGGCGTTAGTGGGATTTTCAGCCCCTTTCCCTTCGCCATGTTCGGGGGTTGGGTTACCCCCTCGACCCAAGTGCTTCTTGAGGAATTTCTCCATGTGGGATTCATTCTCCCTCTCAAGAGCTAGCTCAATCAGGAGGTCCACCAGTTCATCGTACCAGTAAGTCCGACTCTTCCTCTCAGAGGTAGAGCGGCAATCATCCCACGTACGTTGGGGGATCTTACTCACGAGCCACAGGTGGGGTTCAGTGGCTCCGTAGGAGCCCACGTTCATCCGCGAAAACAGATACTCCAAGTCGCACACGTATTCAGAGACTCGCGCAGCGGATGGAAACTCAGGGAGCATAGGTAGCTCCTCTATCTGTGTGCACACACTGAGGTCAGTCTCATAGACTGGGAACGTTTTCTCCATCCTCTGGAGTACCTCTGCCCGGGTGGAACAGGTTTTCACAATCTGTTTCACCTGTTTTTGCAAAAATTTCTTTTTGCATGAGCGTTTCAGCAGTGAGCATTTGGTGGCCACATCCACATGGGATTGGCCAGTCAGCAAAAGAAACTCAGCAAATTCTTCTGCCCATTCGGGCAGATTTTTGGGGTCGAACTCCGGCAGTTCCAGCTGGATGTTCGCCTGGGCAATAGGTCTGCCCGTCTTACCACCCCCCGGAGTTAGGCCAGAAGGTGATACGCCGGCAAGAGGTGCCAGGGCTGACAGCCCTCTTTTCTCAGTCTCTGTCACAGGCACGTCCTGTAGTTCAGCCATGGGCACTGTCCTGGCACCGGGGTGAAAGGGGCTGGGGCAGGTGACCTTAGGCAACAGCCTTGAGACCCTTGATCTCTTAAGATCTTCGGCCAGGGTACTCAGTCCGGGGGAGGGGGAGGACAACTCTGGCTTGGGTAAGGGTTCTGCAATACCCAGTTTTGCCTTAATGGCCTCCGATAGGGCCGTCACAGCTGGATCTTCTGATCCAGACAGAAGTTTGGCCAGCAGTTCGGCCGTATGATCTAGGGCACCGTAGGTTGGCCTTGGATGATGTTGTCCCTCAACTCGAGTCGGGCCTACTTCGGGAGCCCTTGGGGTTGGACAACATGCTCTTGGATACTCGGGTCTCGGTCGTCTTTGCAGGGATGCTGTCTCGGCTCTGTCGGACGACGGGCCAGAGTGCGTGTAGGACCCTAGGTCTGTACGTGGTCTGGATCCGTGTACTGCCAATGGCTCCTCCCCATCTTCTCCACGAATGGATTTGTAGTACTCCTCACGGAGGATGTATTCATCCATTTTCCTCCTCAGTTCCTCGTATTCCTCAGGGCCTCAAATCGCTGTTGAGGATGATGCCGGACAGGCAGATCGGGAGACTGAGGCTGCTACACGCCTGTGGAGATGATGAAGGCTGTCTCCACTGTGGGCCGCTAAGGCCTCGGTGGTAAGGATTGTATTTTCTTCCGCCCTTCTGCGATCTGGATCTCCCTGGGACCCAGATGCGACACTGAGATGTGGCACTCGGTAAGATGGTTCACTCATAGGGTGGGCCATGCTGCCCATTTGTACTCGGACAGTTCTTATGGACCAGGTCCTGACGCTTGGCGTGGACATGATGAACTTGTTGTTGAGCTTTGTGTGCTACACTTCTTCTCAGGGTCGGTTCCAAAGGTCACATGGGACTGCCTCTGCTACCAGAAAGATGTCCTTGATTAGTGCCCTAGATATTTTGATGAAATCCTGCAGGTTTTGAAGTTGAAAACCCAAACCAAAGCAGCAAGTAGTGCAAGAACAGGATGTGGATCGAATCAATGAATAGTTTTGAAATCCAGTGTAACACAGAAGGGCTGCAGATAGACAATGCAGGTATAAACACAAGGATGAAATCACAAATGGACAATAATAAAGATTTTATATGAAAGCTGGACTGACTCTAGCCTCCAAGATAGCATCAAGCACTTCATGTGCACTCTTTTGGGTGAAATGGTACTGGTTAGGAATGTGGGGCATAGATGTCAGGCCAACACAGAAAATGACTTGGCCAAGCAACTGAATTCAGAAACAGTTAAAAAGTAGAACGACAACAAGTGGTAGAAACAGTTGAGTATAGGGGTCTTGGGGTGGGAGACCACTAGGCTTAACCTCCAAGGCCTAAAGCATGAAATGCCTATTTTATTTCGGTATATCCTCCATGAAGGAAGGTACCTCCGCTCAGTTGAGTGGTAGGGGTGAACTTCATGGGGGGGCTAGGGTTACAACCCTAGTTACTTTGACAAAGTGTACTTTAGGCTTCAAAAGAGAGATAAAAATACTTAAGTTAGTCTTAGCATCAACAAAAGGGTTTCAAGGGGGGCTTGGCCTGGATCAAGCCCTCCAAGAAAGACATGGCAGTGACTTTTTCTTACTGTGAGTGCCAGTGTGGTAGTGTTGATTGCTTGCGCTGTGCTAGGGCTGTTGATGGCTAGTGTGAGAGAGGCGTGTAAGCGTGGCTTTTTCAAAGAGACGACACGTCGGACGGTTGTGAGGACGATTGTGAGTTAGTGCTCGCTGGGGAGGGGGGGGCTGGTGTGAAGAACCTTGTTATGCGGGGAGGAGGGGTGGGGGCGGGGGCGGAGGTAGCGAGGGGGGGGGCTGGTGGAGGGGGGGGGGGTTCAACATGTCCCGGATTGTGAGCACACTTTTGGGGGGCGGGGGCTCCAGCTCAGGTTGGCTCGCGGTAGTGCATTTCAGTGATAGAGGGCGGACTGGTTTAGGGGGCTGCCTGGCGTGTTTTCGAGCTGTGGTGTGTGCCGCCGGGGAAGGGGGGCGGGGGCGCTTTGGAGGCTTGGTTGCAACCTTGTCTGGGAGGGGGGAGGGAGGGTGGTAGGCGGGGGGGGGGCGCTGTTGAGCGGTGTGTGACGTGCTGTAAGGCGACCAGGGGCACCTCCATGGGTTACGGCCGGTGGGGGGGGGTGGGGGGGGCTGCGGGGGGGGGGGGGGGGGTCGTTAACCTTTTCCAGCGTGCGGTACAGAGCATTGAGGAGTAAGGGAACACGAGCCGTCAGGGCGAGTTTTAAGTCATGACAGTGCGCCGGTTTGCTGCAGCCGGAGGGGGGGGTTGTCAGTTTCGTGTACAGGGACATAGGGTCCAGCACCCGGACGAAATTGCGAATTTCTCCGACGTGCGTGGTCGCGGACCACCATTGGGACACCACCGTGGTGAAGGGTGGACGCCAGCATTGGACGTAGGTCTGCAGCAGGTGTTCGCATGTCGGGCAGTGCGAGACGAAGGAGATAACATTCATTGGGTGTGGGTCGGGGCAAGCGTTGCAATGGCGAGGGCCTAAGTCGTCGTGAAAAGCAAATGGCGCCATGTTGAAGTTTCCCGAGGACCACTTGAAAGGGAGGCCTTTGAACCACGAAGTGTGGCTGTAAAAATGGAAGCTGGATTGCACGTGGATGTTTTCGTGTTTGTGGCGAGGGAGAAGGTGCTTGATTGAGGTGGTAGTCAGTTTGTGAACGACGGGGAGGGGGCCTCTGGATGTGCACCCTATCGGGGGGGGGGGGGAAGGAGGGAGGGGTCCCAGACCATCACGTGGGCGGCCCACCTTGAGTAAGCATCCGAAATTTCGTTTCCCATAAATCCGGCATGACCCTTGATCCACCCCCAACCCTGGATCATCCCTGGGCGTAGGGAGGCCTGGATGGATTGAAGAGAGGAATCCCAAGTGCCAGCTGGTGAGCGCGATGGGAAGCCTGGGAGGGTGCTCGGAGAGAGTACAGCGATAACATGGAGGTTGTCCCCAAGCACGGCTCAGGTGAGGTGTGGGTGAGACGCAAGGGCCCATCGTAGGAACATAATAGCTGCCCAGAACTCCGATCCCTCTGAGGACTGGTACGGGGACGTTTGGCACAGGACCCATCGGGAGCCGCTCGGGGAAAACAGGGTGGCTGCAGACCGGTAGCCCAAGGCGCCCGCTGAGCCGTCCAGGTACACCCAGAAATTGTCGGGGGACGATGTGTGGAGGAGGGCAAGGGCCGCATCACAGCCCGACTCCTCGAGGTCATCAGCGTCAAGGGAGTGAGGTTCATCCAGGAGCCGGTATAGCTCGCCATGCAGTGACGAACCAATTAGGACTCCGCCGTGTGGCCCGGGGGGGGGGAGGTTTGGGATGTACTCTTGGGGTTGGAGAAGGGAGGGGGTAAGAAGTTCGTGGCGTCCCGTTAGTTGGGGGTGAACAGAAATGGCTTGGATTTGAAAGGTGTACTCTTTTTCGTTGCGGTGGAGGCCAGGGTCTTTGATGGTGTGGGTGGTGCCGTCCGAGAACTGGAGGGTGGCTGATCCTGTGTGGACCCCCGTGACTGTTCCTAGGTGGAATCCTAGGTCTTGGGGTGTTCGTTTTAGCCGGTTGCCAAATTTGCTGTATTGTGGTGTTGGTTTGGTGGCCAGGAACCGGACCTGGACTCCTTCCTTCAGGAGGAAGAGGGAGGGGGGGCAGGAGGCCAAGAGGCCGGTGCTGTGGTAGCGGAGACCTATGGTGTGGCAGGCATCCATGACGGTGTCTTGGATTGGATTACCTGCGGTGGAAAGCATTGCCTCGGCAAAAGCCTCGTTTGTTGAGGCCGGACCGTCCCCGTTGAGGTACCTGACTGCGGTGTTCACCAGGGCCATGCAAAGGGAAAGAGTGAAATGGTGGAGTCCCAAGCCCCCCTGGTGGCGGGGGGTGTAGCGGGCCTTAGGAGAGACGAGTCAGGAAATCCTGTTGGCTTTCTCCGGGGAGGGGTCCTGCTCAATACTTTGCCAGATCACGGCCTGGAGGACTCCCAACTCGTTCAGGGCCAGGGGGTGTGCCATGAGGCGGTAGGAGAGAATAGGGATGAGATGGACTTTTGCTAAGGGTATGTATTCCGAAAGGGTGAGCCGGAGGGGTTGGAGGGTTGTGAAAAATGAGCGTATCTCCGACTTAGCCAATGCCAGTGTTTGTGCCGCGTGGTTGGTGGTGAAGATGTACACCCCTAGGTACTTGTAGCAGTTGTGCGGTTGCCCCGTCTTCTGGTTGGTTGTTGATAGGGGGGTGCCCGAGGGAGAGGCGAAGGTTTCGGGGGAGGCTGTTCCCATGGCGTGGATCTCAGTTTTGCTGAGGTTGAGGTCTAGACCCCACTCCCTGGCGACCGTGTCGAAGAAATTCAAAATTTGCTGTATGCGGTCCCCATCTTCTGATCGATAGAGGAGGTCGTCAACAAAGGCATGGCCCGATTCGTGTGGGGAGGAGGGTGCAGTGACGTGAGACGGCAAGGCGAACAGGAGTACGTTCAGGTAAAGGCCGAAAAGGATGAGTGACATGGGGCATTCTTGCCGAACTCCCCTGGTTTGTAGGTGGGAGGAGTGGGTGTGCCCTGACACCACCGGGAAGTCGCGGGGGGCACGGTATAAGGACTGAATGAGGCATACAAGGGCTGTTGGGAAGTTCAGGCGTGTAAGCACCTTGAAAAGGGTGGTGTGGGGGACGGAGTTGAAAGCCTTGTTGAAATCGATATGAGGGCTGTAGCTACCGGCTGACTCCCAAAACGTGGATAAAAGGTTGAAAATGTGGTCTTGGCATCTGCGGTTGGGAAGCCCGCCGAACTGGGTGGGGGGTAATATGGAATGTTCAATGGCCGTTGCCAGTAGTTTCCGGTTGGCGTGTGTTGCAATCATTTTGATGTGGCGGAGGATTAGAGCGAGCCGAGGGATGGTACGAGGGACAGTTAACCCAAAAACTTTGTCTTCCCTGCGTCAGGGTATCTCGTGATGCCACTCGTGGCGTGCGGCTCCTGTGAGGACAGGGAGAGAGCGGGCAAAGAGGCGGATGCGAAACGAGTCTCCGTTGGAGGGATTTTTAAAGAACATTGTGGTGTCCGACTGGGAGCCAAAAATGGATACCGGGTCGCCTAGTAAGGGGTCGTCCCTGTTGTAGCCGATGCCTTCTCCTGGGAGATACATTGTGCCAGTGATTTGGTTGGGGGGAGGGTGCCAGAGGCCCAGTCGCTCCAACGCGGCGTTGTAGGTTTGGACGATGGAGGAAAGGTCTTCCAGGATGGGGGACGTGACGGTGACTTTGCCTGGGCCCAGGTATGCGTGACCGAAGTGTTGGACGGAGCGTCCGTGGTATTTATCCCATGTGTTGTCCTGGAGAACCTTTTTTACCGTTTCCTCTTGGCTCTCGGAGAATACGTCGCGAACGTAGTAAAAACCAGTAGGGAGGCGGGGATTAATTTGTATCTCCGGAGTCGGGGTGGGGGCATTGTGGTCGGGGGGTAGGAGGGTGGTTGCTTCGCCCCCCAGTGGAGCAAGCAGCGGGACGCCGGTCTCGGCCATCTCCTCGATGCGGCTTGGGACCGGCGACGGTGTGGCGGCGTCGGTGTCGTCCGGTGCCTCGTTTCAATCGCTGACACCCTCAGTCAGCCCCGTTGCGGGCCGATCGCGGAGGGCGGAGACAAGCTGGGACACGAAGGCCCTGGACCCCAAGGCGGCGCCAGCTTGGAGGCGCTGCACGATGGGTTACTCGTGCTCGGCCACATCCGGGTCCTGGGCGGGGAAGATTTTCTCGAGGGCGAGAAGGTTGCGATGCAGTGGGGCGAAAGCAGCGTCTCCATATTTGAAATTGTGCACTAGCAGCGCGGACTCCTCCTTTTTGTAGACCACGAGGTGGGCTTGTTGTCGTTCGTAGGGAGGCCGCGTGGGCTCGAAGGACACGTAGGGGCCAAGGAACCCCGCTTGGACGCGCAAGTCGAGGGCCCGCGCCGATCTGGGGGCCACTAGGAGCACGGCAGTCTTCGGGGCTTTGGACGCGTTTTACGAGGGCGGGGCGGGCGTTGCGTGGGCTCGCTCGTGGCGCCCGAAGGCGCGGACCTTGTGTTGCCGTCGGATCTTGACAAAAACCGCACCAATTGCCCATCTATGCCATGAAAGAGAACGATGCCGCACGAGTGGAAGAAGCGGATGGCTAGAGTTTGGACCCCGGTTTTCATGACGTCGCACGGCGCGTGAGTGGTGTCAATTGCCACGACAACGGAATCTTTAGACCGGAACATCGCCCCTAAGGGCGATGAGGCTCCCTGTCCTCCGAGAAGGTTGGCGATCATCATGGTGAGCATTTCAGGGGCTTGTAGGTCTTTGTTTCGTTCTTTCCGGTCCCTAGCGATCACGGCACGATACACTTCAGTGGACGGCAAAGCATGCATGTCCATTGCAATGAGCTCTCCGGTGAGGAATTGGGTGCACTCGCGGACTTTAAACATGAGGTTGTCGGCAAAGCGGGACGGGAGTTCCCAATCAAACCGGTAGTAGGCCCAATGTAGGCTCTCGGAAGGAACTATGTGGCCAAACGGGTAGTATGCATTCTTGGTGTTCAGCGACACGTTTGCTAGCGCGGGGACAAACATTTCGTTCATTAGCTTCATGAATGCACGGGCGTCTCCAATTTTGCGTTCATTTGGTTGTGACTTGTCTCTCTCTTCCGGCGGCGTAGGCTCCATGTGATCAAGGAACTGTATGCTCACCTCAAAACGTAGTATTTTGTGCAACCGGAGGTCACGCACCGTTGGATGGGCATGCTTGGCGGCGGAGCAGAATGGTTCAAACTTAAAATTGATGTCTTCGTATCGGCTCCCGTCGAATGAAGGGGTGTTTAGGAGCAAGGCAACATACGGCATCGTTTGATGGCCGCTTGTTCGGAAATCGTAGGAGTCTTTGCCGTCCTTTTTGACCTTGTAGGCGTCCCGGAGTTGTACCCCGTGCATACATATTACGCTAGAAATGTAAGGAAGGAGTGGTAAAAGGGCGGAAGTTGAGCCTAGCATGCGAAAGGTGGCGGCCACCACTCGAGCGTCCCATGCCGGAATAACGAACCATCATTTGAGGTCTTTGTTCTCCTCTTTGGCCTTATCAAGCACGGTTTCTTAATTGTTTAGCCCAAGGGGTGGCGGTAGGTGGAGACTTCTTGGCTTCGGTTTGAGAGTAGTCTAACTCGTATGGCTTTAGGTAAAAGCGCTTGTGTTTGAACGATAGCTTTTCAAGCTCGTTGCAGTTATTGTGTGCGACGGAAGAGACCCTGCCTCGGTCTAGGATATCCGTGGAGTTGCTTCCAACAAAGGCGGATTGAATATCGGTGCCTTCCACATCCAGATAAAACTTGGAGTAGTCTTGAAGACGGCGGTAGACTTCAGAAACGAAAATGCGTTGGCGTGTGTCACATATTTTGCCAACAACGGCTTCAAATTGGCGTCATGGAAAGCGTGTTTGTAGCGGCGAATTTGAGGCTTGGTGTTTTTGAAAGAGGTGTGACGGAGAATAGTTGAATAGTGTTGAAAGGCCGTCATCGGCGGCTTTGGAGCTCCCAAATAGGGTGAAATTCATGATGCTCTCGGGATGAACGAAACGGCGGCGTGGTGTTAATTGAAAGGTCGCAAGCGTGAACTTGGCCTCGGGAATCGAGATGATGATAAGAAAACTACGGGAAAAGCTCCAGAACCTGAATAGCCCAGGATTTTCACCAATCGGCGAATAGCCTGGACTACTGGTGGATCCATCAACATAATGCTGAGGGTCAATCGAAAAAAATAGACACTCAGAAGGTGACATCAACTTGACGCATGATGTCACGTAGAAGCTCATCCAGCACACGGAAGCAATCATTGTCAGTCATGGGAGCTTCCTCCCAAATGATTAGTTTACAATCGCGAAGAAGAGATGCACGTTTGCTCTCCAAAGGGATTGAAGAAGTACCCCCCTTTGTTACGGGAATACCAAATGCAGAGTGGCCGGTTGTACCATCGTCCAAGAGTAAGAACGCAATCCCACTTGAAGCAAACGCAACGGCATGGTACCCTTTGCTAGGAACGTAGGCAAGCAAAAGGTTGTTGAGGTAGGTTTTTCAAAAGCCTCCGCAGCTCTCGATGAAGAAGCACTTGGCATTAAAGGTATTCTGAGTTGTTGAAGTTGTGACCTCATGAAAAGTACCATACCATACTCTATGTGATCACGAAAAGGCGTGGACTTGCGAGATTTGCGCAAAATGACCCTGACAGAATCACCTGTGACGGCTAACCGGGGCATGATCACATTGTTCCACAAAACGACTGCACAAAGCTGTGCAGGCGTGCAACTGAGGATGGGATGCAGATCGCGAGCTTGGAACTGATCAAGCCCTACCGCTGCCTGTACCTCTAGGGAAACCAGCCTCCCACTGAGATGAGTGGGTTCGATGCGCACCGTGTAAGGCTTTCTTATGAGACGACGGTAGTCAGAATTGGCAGGACCCGTGACTCCCGTGGGCCGTGCCAGCGGAACGACCTCCATGGAGCACTCAAGCCCTACCACTTCCCACGACTGGGGGAGTGCCTTCCTAGTGGCAACTACCTTGCGGTTCAAAGGCACATTATGCCACAAGCAGCGATGTGCCTTAAGCAAAGCATGCAAAACCTTTGCAGTCGTAGACACCAGACCGGGTATGGTGTCCGGGGTATATGGAGGCCACACGTTCTCGGACAATTGGTTGCAACTCTTGGATAGTCCAGGTATCATTGTCCTTAGAAGGTTCAGTGCCCGTTTTGGAGAAGACGGGCAAAGGCATCGAGGGAAATTTGGTGAGTGAAAGGCCTTGCCTTTGCAATATTCGTTCAACGGCAATCAGTGTGTCATTCACTACATCCTTACGGTTCGGACGACAGCGTTTTTCCAGCTTTTGCTTGGCGTGGTACATAAGGTCGCCAATAAAGTCATCTTCAAACGTCAGCCACAACTTGTGTGGGTCCATTTGGGAATTATATTCAAGAATGGTGCAAAAGAGGAGGCATAGTCTAGCTGCACTATAGTAGCCCACAGCCTCCATAAGGCATGCTTGCCACTCATCACCATCTTGCAAGAGATCACGGCGAATGCAAGCTTGTTGGTACGTTGCATATTTGCTGCCTTCGACCGTACGAAGATAAGCAAAGGATGTGGCACCCAGCACGTGATTCAACAAAAGAGGAAGAAAATATAGCTCGCCTGCATTGGGCATGATAAAGTACATACGGCCAACAAGGTGTCAACCCCCCTTTTGCGAACTTTCCACTCCTTGCTTTGACCATGGCACGTACAAAGCTCAGCATAGTCACTATACAAAAGATGCTTTCCAAATTGATGCTCGGGCTTGGTATTGGACTTGAACCACGCCGTTAACGGGGTGTCTGGAGTTCCGTCACGAACCACTTCAGGGATGCTCCGCTGATCACTCCAGCGGACATGTTGCTGATTTTCCAAGTGGATAGGCAACCGCATGACAGGTGGAAACTGCTCATGCATGTCAAAGCACAATAGACTCCATACCCCCTCAGATGTACAAATGTACCGGCCTTCAACGAACTAAACAATTTCATTGTTCGCATTGTCCCTCATCACCGCATCACCACGATCAAAGCCTTTGTAGATGTACTCATGCAAATACTTAATGGCGGCAATGGAGGCACAATACTCCACATTGATGTTACAATGGTATCGTTCGGCCAGGGCACGGACATGTGGTACAACCCATCGATTGTCGAAAACATGCCCATGGCAAAGCACGGTGCGGCCATTGTTTCTCCGTCGGTAAACCGGGGATTCAACCTCGTTGTCCATAGTCGCATCCGCAAACTCTTTTTTGATACCCATTTGAGCAACGGCCATTTTTCATGCAAGCGCAACTCGGGTTCATATCGCCACACGGTCCATGCATGTAGCACTTAGCTCTGATGTCATATAGCTCAGGGTCTGCATTCTGGTGTGGAATCTCCGCACAGATGACATGGTCGTAATCCATAGGTGATAATAGCTTATGTCCATTGGCGAATATGACCAAAATGTGGACATGCGGTAGACCTCTCTTTTGAAACTCGATGACATACATGTGGGCCGCCGGCTGACCCAAATAGCCATTCTTCAGTATATCATCAAGCAAGGATCGAAGCTTGAGTTCGAACACACAAGTGATGAGGTCCGGGCGATCATTTGTTTTTTGGCCTGGGAGCAAAGCAGCCGCAATCTCTGGCCAATGGGGGTTTGCAGTCATAGTGATAAAGAGATCTGCTTTTGCCCTTTTATGTGTGATTGCCATGCCATCTTGGTACAAAGCATGTAGTGCACGAGGGCAACCCCCAAGGAACGTAGGCAAAACAACCCTCTTGCCAATGGATGACGCATCAATATCGCCTTTTTGAGCAACATCTTCAAGGCCGGAGTAGAGATGACATCTCAGCTTTGCTTGGTTGTGTTCAACGTATTACAAGCGTTGCGACTCCACCTTGCAATATTGATCGACAATGTATGCCTCATACAAGCGTGCAGTACGTTGCAAAAAGTTTCCAGTGTAACAAGCAGGCCTTTGCATTAAATAGGAAAGCAGCAAATGCCCTGGCACTTACGGTGCCCTGTGCCTTTTTGGTCATCGGTGTGCCATGGTCCTCTTCCACAGGGGCAGCTTGTATAGGACGATGTTCTTTCCTTAGCTGAATGTCAGTAGTCCAGCCTTGTTCACCTCTTGGGAACAAAAGGACGTAGTGAAGTGGGTCGTAAGCTGAATTGAGATCTGTGATACGCTTGACACCTCCGGTTCGTAGATGCACCAAAACTTGGCGGGCAGCATTAACGTTTGTGCCTGCTGGAATAAAGGCGGCAACCTCGCTTACTCGGGGAATGTTGTAGGTACGGCCCTACATGCTGATTTGGATCTGGCACTTCACACAGTGGTTTTACCCGGTTTAACCCGGTTGAACTCGGAAGGGGCGCGGTTGAACCGCTGAACCGCGGTTGAACCGCGGTTGAACCACCGCCAGCGCTGGCGGCGGCGGCTGCGCCAGCGGCGCGCGCTTTTGTGAACAAAATATTTGCATAACCACCTGAAACTGACGCGTGACAAACCTTTTTTAAAAAATGTCCCAGCACTGGCTGCAAGTGGTGAACGACCATTACAGCGGCCGGGGGGACCAACAGCTGGTGGACGACTTGTTCACCTTTTTTTGCACAAACGGCACGACAAAATGCCTATGGAAACAACTTGCAGACCGAATCGGTAACACACAGAGGGCTTCCAAACAGACGAAAAGGGCTACAAAAAAAGCTTTCACAGGATCCGACGCTGTGCGCCTCATTTTGGACCTTGGGATGCCGAAGCGAAGGTATGTGGCATAATGCATACATGCCTACAAGTGGTTCAACGTTGTTCAACGGTGCGGTTGAACCCTTATCACAAATGAACAATTGTGAATGTGCTTCATGACAACGTTTGCACGGCAAAATAATCGCTTAATGTTGCCCAAAGCATGAACATATGAGTCGCAACGTGTTGCCCGCGTCACAAATGTGAATACTTTGTGGTTTGTACCATTGGACGCTTTTTGGTGCCATGACGGCAACCCATTCAACCGCAGGTTCAACCGCGCACTTTATTCCAATTTCTCGGTTCAACCATCCCTAGGTACAAGACCCTTATTTCGTGGGCCCATGCCAAAGAGAAGAAAACCCGTGCAAGCACCGTCCCATGGACACATTGCTTTCCGTCGTATGCAACGATGGATAAACCTTGGTCCACGTTAAGTGAGAGACAAGTACTAAAAACGACCATAAAGGATGGAAGAGTTGGGGTTCGTTGGCAGGTGGATGATTGGATACAATATATAGGTGATCAAAGGGATGTGCTAGAAGAAATGCACTTCCCAAGATTTAGGGATGATCACCCCTATGTACTTATAGTGCGTGGTGATGGGTTTCCATGTGGAGCAAGGTCATGGTGCCAAATTGCATGTGGTTTTTCAAACCACATGCAAAAAGCACGAACTTTGCTCTACAATTGGACCCTTGACCTTGCTCTCGTAAGTGAGCATGAAACGGATCTTGTGTGTGTCCTTTTTGGAGAGACACTAAAAAAAATACAACAAATTATTGACCGTGGCTACATGTTGCTCCGAGGGTTTTGGGTGCGGACGGTTGTCATTATTGGAGGCGATAGCCCTTGGCTTCGTCATATACTTGGTCTATCAACATTTTATGAAATTGGTTCAATTTATTCTTTTGCAACATGGTCTAGGGAGAAAGAAAGATGGGTAGGGTGTGAATGGCGACGAAGTACAAGACTTGAAGCAAAATTCCTAAAGTATAGGAAACAAGGAGTTAGTTGTGTTGGTGCAAAAGGGTGCATTGAAAGTCCACTATTGAAAGTGGATGACCGTATAGGGTGTGTCATCATGTGTGTTCTTCATCTTGTGATACGATGTGGTGAATACTTAACAACGTTTGTGCGCACACGAGCCACTATGTTGACGGTACCACAACGATCCAAGGTTCAAAGCCTCCTAAAGGACGCTAAGACCAATGTTTCTTTGAAAGGCTGCTCCTTCCCCGATGGGGAAGAGACACGGCACTTGTTTGCCAATTGGGTGCCCATTGCAAAGAGTTTGCGTCTAACACCACATGTCACCACTACCGTTGAGGACATGGGGAAATCTATCTATCGGTGGACATATGATCCATTCTTCCAAGGGTGTGCACAAATTGCAAAGAGGTTTCAAAACACTATATGTCCCCATAAACGACCACAAGTTCCCGGGGTGGTGGTCGTAAGGCTACCAAGGAGGAAAAGGATGAGGCAATGCTCCGACATGCGCACGAGCACACCTTCCTCTACAACGAGATGCCTCGATGGGACGGGTGGCGGCGACGGGAAGATGAGCACGTAGTGCACGCTCAATTGGAAGTTGGCAACTAGGAGGTGTGTGTGTGGTTCAACCGTGGATCAGGAGGTTCACCCGTGCGGTTGAACCGGCTTCCCCACGGTTTCACCCCTGCTTCTCTCAGGTGCCTTTGTGCCATGGACCCCGAGTCTTAGGGGAAGGCCTTGCAGGACTGCCTGCGGGCACTGGGTACGGCACAAGGCGCCAAGCCACCTGCCGCGCCAGCGCCACAAGCAGCGGCAGCACCTCCAGCTCCCCACCTGGCCGACAAGTTCCTGCTGAAGGAAGAAGTGGTGGTCCACAACACCTGCAGCCCCAACACCACCCTGGCGCCCGAGACGCCTGAGTGGCGGTGGCTGGCTGACGTGACGCCGAAGTACGTGTTCCGCCATGCCCTGACGCTGTGGATGAAGAAGCACCGCCAAGAAGACAAGGATGGGGTCCAGTTCCACCCCTGGGAGACGAAGTGCCTGAGCGCCGGGGAGTTTTCGGAGTGGAAGGTCTGTGTGTGAGTGTGTTTTGGGGTCGTTGTGTTGGTCTGCTGTTGTCTTGTTGTTTGCTAGTTGATTGTGCTGGTGTTTTTTGGTCTTTTGGTAGATGTTTTGATATGACGCATGCTGCATTTCGTTGCTGTGTGTTTTTGTGTCTATGAATGTTCTGATGTGCATTTGTGTGGTGCGTCTTCTGATTGTAGGTGCTCCCTGTGGGCCTATCGAGCGACCCCCAAGGCCATATGTCCCTGGACGAACCAGGTCTGGATGCCCTGTTCAGGATATGGGCCACTGCGGGGTGCGGTGTTGCCAGGAGCGCGTCCTGGTTGGGCGCGGATTCCGTGGGCCGGGGCGGTGGTCACAGCGCAGCACACGGTCAACGCTTCTTCTTCAAGGCCCCGGTGGAGTTGGCACCAGGTTGGTTCGACAAATCGGAGGTCCAGCGGTACACGGCGACTCCAAGCAGCATGCTGGCTATGGGCGCCACCATCTCAGGTGGGGGAAAGCACAAGAAGGCCAAGGCAAGCGCCGCAACGGCAGCAGCGGCGCCAACGGCTATGGCACCATCGCCATTCGTGCAGCCAAGTGTGGTTAAAGCGATCCAAGGGGTGCAACAAATGTGCAGTAGTTCAACCGTCGTTTCCGCGGGTTCAACCATGCGGCTGAACCGCCTTCACCGTCTTCAACCGTGCACAGTTGAGCGTCACCTTCCTACACACTGAATCCCGTTCCCCTACTTCTGCGGTTCACCTGCCTCCTTGCTTTCTCTGCAGTTGACCGCCAGTGATGTGCCTGAGCACATGTTCGTGGTGGATCGGCGTGGCCCTGGCATTGTCCTCCGCAGGCGATGGCCACCCATGCCCATCGTGGAGTGGTGGGACGTGTGGTATCGGCAGATCCCTGGCGCCGCTCAAGTGGTCGACCGCATGAGTCGTGGCGTGCAGCGGGGCTTGCGGGAATTGAGCAATGCCGGGCAAGGCAGTCCTGCATCAGAACGGCAGAGGTCAACGCCCCTGGAGTCCAGTCCAGCCCTCACCACCGCGCCCCAATTAAGTCCTGTGGGAGAGAGCTTTGAGGAGTTCTACAAGAGTGTGTGGGACCGCCCACTTGGAGCAGGTGCAGCATCCAAGAGCAGTGGAAAGGCCCCCAAGCCTCCACATCTTCCAGCAACACCGCCACCAGAAGAGACGAGCACCCCCGGCAGCAAAGTGGTTCCGAAGTCCCTTTTTCAGTCCGCCCGGAAGGAGCTCTGGAAGGAGAAGCGGACAAGTGCAAAGGCTGAAGCACCGCCCGTGAAGGCCCACGTCTCTGGCGACAAGAAGCCGAAAAAGAAAGCCAAGACTGGCAGCGGTGCTTCCTCGAAAAAGCGGGAAATCGCCCCGAAGAGCAGTGAGACGGACGAGTCAGACCCCCTTTTTGAAGAGCACGAATGGGTCCCAGCCGCAAAGCATATCCCAAAGAAGAAGAAGAAGAAGGTAGTTCCCGCCCCCAGTTCCGAGAGTGACTCCGGCAAGCTCCCCAGCGACACGGTGCAGGATGTGAAGGCCCTGGCAACTGAGTTGGCTGCGGGATCGAGGGATGGCGACGAGGAGAAAGCGATCAGGGCAGAATCGGCGCATCCGTCAGCTCTGGAGGTGTGCACGGTTGAACCGGTGAAGTGTAGTTCAACCGCACGCTTGAACCGCCTGAACCACGGTTTCACTATTTTTTCCTTTTTGCAGAGCCTGGATCAAGCCCAACAACAACGACTGGCGGTTGAGGACATGCGCAAACAGCTGCGACAGCGGTTCGGGTGGGCGGCCAACACGCCGATTCGATGGGTCATTGTGGACGGTCCTGATGGCGAACCACGTCTGGCCGTGGGTTCCCCAGGGAAAGCCACGAAGGGGACCCCCCGGCCCAAAAAGGGGGAAGAATTGGTCTTCCTTCCCCCGCAGTGGGAGGAGGAGGGCGATGCAGCTGGGACAGCGTGGCCAGTTATTGCAGTCAAGGACAGCACAAGCTTCAGTAACCCCCACGCTGCCGAGGAGGCGTTGAAAGAGCGCCGCGCCCAGAAACAGGAAGCGCTCAATGAGGAGGGCAAGAAGACAATGGAGGACTCCCCCTCGTACAGTCCACTCGAGGAGAAGGAGGTCACTCCCGCGCCGGAAGCTGGAACGGAAAAGGACAGTGACAATGGGGTTCTTGTGCCGACGCCGCCCGTGATTCCAGAGCCAAAGGACACTGAGAAGCACATTCCTGTGCCTAGTCCGCCGGAGGTGCCAGAGCCAAAGGAGAGTGAAGAACAGGTGGTCAAAGAGGAAAGGGTGGAGTCTGCTGGTCCAGGGGTGCAGGAGCACAAGGACAGTGGGGAGGACTCGCCTGCAGCCCCGGTTGGTCAAGAGGAGATTGAGGAGGTTGGTGGAGCGCCGAAGGACGAGGAAATGCCTGCATGTAAGCAGGAAGATAACGAAGAGGCAGCCCCAGAGGTTGGTGCACCAGTGCCTCAGGTGAAGGAAGAGCCACTCCCAAACGACTGACTTTTCACGTGCCTCAAGGGAATGAGGGGGTGGCAGTGGCGGGAGCGACATGGAGCACGGTACCGTAGGCAGTTGTGGGGGGCCGTAATGGTGCAGGGGCATCACCGTGTGCAAGTTGCAGTGCAAACGAGGAGAGATCCGGACCTGGTCCGGCGCGTGAACGCACACATCCGAAGTGTACTCCCCCAACTAACCTACACTGCGCTCGCAGTGGTCCATGGAATGGGCGATCATCCCATGCTTGTACATACGCATCCAAAGGATGACAGTCCCCTTACGGGGGAAATAGCCCTGGGTGATTTTGTGGGGGGGGAACTGTTTACCAGTGCCCTACTTTGTGCAAATGGGCCTTCTCGTCCTGCATGGATACGTTGGGGGCGTGATGTATTACGGGGACACATTGTGGATCCTCGATATGGGGTCATGTTTAACGCTCTTAGGCCCCACATGCCTCTGGCGTAGTCTGGACAGCGCATTGTGCTCGTACCGTACACAGGCATTGCATGGGGACGTCTGCCTCTGGCGATGCAGAATGAACTGGTCACATTTGGCTTCCCAAGGTGAAGATGTGGTTTTTGTGTAGCGCTTCGTGCAACAGCGGTTGAACCGGTGAAGCCGGTGCAACCGCGCGCCTGTCCAGCGGTTGAACCACCTCAAAGGCCGGTTACACTTTAGTGCAATCCATGAGGAAACAAGCTTCTGACAATCAAGTGTAGGCTTGCATGTAATTGTTGTTCACTACAAAGGGTCCAAAGTCCTAAAGGGAATCCAAACAAGGCGCAGGGGTGTATGTCACCACGCCTAACGAAAAGTTGATGGTGAAGCCGTGCGGTTTCACCAATACAGCCGCCGCCACTGGCACCTACACCACCACCGCCGTGAAATATGATCCAAGAGAAATAGGTCTCCAGTGTTTTGCACCAATGAGGTAAGAAGGCTTTCAAAAACATTCTTTTTACGGGGTGTGGCATCTCTTGCAGGGCTGAAAAATAGCGGTTTTCCGGTTGCTACTTAGCAATTTGTTGCTGTACCACGATAGGGGTTCAACCGTGGGGAAGCCATAATGAAAGTGCGCGGTTGAACTCGGTTGAACCACGGTTTCACTTGGGTAATTAAAGGGTACCTGATACAAATGAGCACGTAGGGAGGGATCCAGGTTGGATGCGCAACGGAGCATGATGGTAACATCGGGGTCGTGCAATGAAGCAGCTTGGCGGAAGACCTTCGCATATGCATTGTGTTCTTTCAACATATTTCCCAAGCCAATCAACAAGGGCTCCGGTAGGCTTTGTGCAAAGGCAAGTCCATGCCAAGCACGCAATTGGTCCTCAGTTTCCATAATGTAAACTTGTGCAAATCTGGCGTTTTCATTGTTCTTGGGAATCAATGGCCCCATGCAATGGTAAACAGTACCCGGGATCCGAAATTGGTGTGGTCCTCCCGCCATTGGACCAGTTGCAAAACGCAAATCCACATTAGCTTCCATGGATGCCATTATTAGAGCTGAATTGTACTTGCGAATGGTCTTCCGGAAGTGCCTTGCTTCGGCGGTTTCATCAGAAAGCAACGATTTCAACGTTGTGGAGGATCCAAGAGAATCGGTAGTTGCACTTTGCCACCACGACAACAAATGGAACCAATCTCACTCGGCCAGCGAAGGGCATGGCAATGTCCACATTCAACATCCATTTCGCCTGCAAAATGCTTTTCTATATGTTTGAGATCGTCGTCCGCAAAGCTTGGAAATGTGCACTGTGCACATAGATGCCGCGCCGCGACCGCATTGAGATGCATATTGTGTCTACGTGCATTTGGCTCTCCATGTGGTGTCGCACATTGACATTGTCTTTTAATCCGGATGTCCTCTGCATGCAATTAATAGTCTTCACATGGTCGTTTGTTGACAGCCTCAGCATTTGCGCCACGTCGCTCACGAAGGCTTTTGTTTGAAGTTTCAGCATGCAGCGCATATTGAGCTCACCGCTTCTCATTCACTTCATCCCCTCTTGATTGACTTTGTGTTGCATATTTAGCCCGACCCCTTGCATTGATGGCATCTCTTTTTGACGTATATTGCTCTCGACGGCCTTGATTTGTATCATCCAATGACTGTTCACTGACATCTTGATTTGGTGGTGGAGATGTGCTACCAACTGTAGAAGCTAATGCCAATGAATGTTGTGGTGTAAGCGTTGAAGTCGTTGACATCTGCGCCAAGAATGTCAAAAACTGTGCGTGGCTTTGCAACATGTAATTCAGAACCACATTCTCAGGGCCATGACGTTGAGCAGCCAAAAGTAATGCATTTCCTGCTCGGGCAATGGGGCTATTAGCCGAGCCTGGAGTTGGTAACGGCGGTTCTTCGGGTGGACATAAGGGCGCAATCCTCGTTTCACTTGATGCCGATATTGTAGGTGATGGTACGAAAGGTTGGTCTTTTTGTGACGTTGCACTTGCAAACGACGATTCAATCATCTGGGCTGTTGAGAAACATGGTCCTGCTGATAAGTTGCTGTGACAAGATAACATTGCTACAGCTCCACGCCTGATTGGTAGAAAGTCATGCTCGTAGTATCTGCTGTGCGCGCCGTTTCTGGTGTTCCACCAATCAATAGTGGACGTGTCGCCAATACGCCGGTTAGTGCCGACATGAGCGCCTGCCAAGCTTGATCATCCACCACAGTCCAAAAAAATAGGGCCTGCCGTGCTCTCTTGCGATGGGTTTCCAACCAGTGTTCCCAAATAACACGGTAAAGCTCATTTTCGTGCACAAATAGTTGCACCCGGGTAAACTCGCCGCTCGTCCAATGCAGCAACATGCGTCACAAAACGCTAAACATGAAACAAGATTTTGGTTGGGTGAGCGTTTTTAGCTTGTAGTGATCACAATTCGCCCCAACAACCTCATCCCATCATTTGACTCATGGTTTCTTTAAACTTACACCATCCATGCCGTCACCGGCCGGACTCGCAATGAAAGGGCTACTTGAAGCTACACCGGATGCCTTCCGTTTCAGGGGTTTGGTGGGTGTCTTGATTGGTGTTAGAGAATGTCGGCATCTACCCAAAAGCTGATGCACAACCATTACACCACAAGCCGTCACGGTATCCATGCTTGCTCAAAATGTGCCGTGATGTCTAAAGACTGGCGGTGTCCCCCAAGGCGTAGCACCGAGGGGAGGCAATGGTAGACACATTCTTCTGCGTTGCATGCCCCTTGGGCTTTTGTCAGGATAGGGCCAGGTCGAAACCTTTGACACCCCACCGCGGCGACAACCACCGGAGTCAAGCTTGCATCACAATGGCTCTCAGTGTTTGACACTCGCCCCTTCAAATGCAAAGAAGGTAACGTCGAGACTCATTGGCGTAGCTCCGGGAGCATACCATCATGGATTACGCTTGTAAAGGAAAACAAACATGCTGCACCTTAGACATGGTGATCATGCATTACCAAGTGGCATTGTGTATGTGACACTCACTGCAACCGGTCCCCGGCGTCCGGACATGGCATGGGTTGGCCCCCGGGAAGTCTATTATCCACTCAACCATCGCTGGGGGTATCATCTCCTACCATAGACTCTTTGCTGCAGGCGTTGACGTGAAAGCAAACACAGCAGAGGGAATGCAAACGCAAAGCAATGTTGAAATCCAGATGGTTGTTGACCCGGGAACATGATACAAAAATAGATCAGAAAAATCTGTTCACAACAAATGATGCTGTGGAAAAGCCCTACTTGCCCACGTCCAACTACCACAGCGGTCATTGGCAACAATATATATACTCAAAAGGAAGCAAACACAAATCCGCGCGTCATTAATGCACCATAGGCTATGGGAAAGCCATATCGTGCAAAAGGCAACAATGGCGGTTTTCTGACCATGCACATACTGACAGGAATATATAGAGCGGTCCATATCCAATGCCTGACGCATTACACGTGAGCTTGAAAAGAACCATCTACCTCCGAGGTACGAACATGGACCTCAGCACGACACTCGAAACGATGAAAGATAGGCACTATACAAATCATCTACAGGTCCTCAATGAATAGATGACATTCGGCATCGTTTTGATACCTTTGATGTAAGAATCTGTAACGCCTTCGAATGTACCTTTCAGTTCTCTGCCCGTCCCAATGGCGTCCCGCACATACACAAGCGATCTTTTTCAGCACCGAGCGCAAAGCGGCACAGAAGAGACCGTGTCCATCAAAAAAATTTTGCACCACGTTGATGTCAAAACCAAGTACAATATTGCGCAACAATTCTTGCTGGTAATCCAACACAATAACTTGGACGACCCGCGGAACCAACCCGGGAGCGCAAAAGTTCCAAATGGAATTGAGCTTGTCAAGATGAGTGTGTTGTTCTAAATTTTCTTTGCTTCGCATGCAAATCAACTCCAGTAATTGTTTGTCCACAAGATGCTGGTAAACGATTGAAAAAATGGACAAATGACAATAGATGTCCAGGTCGACCATGAAAAACCGTTCATGTTGAATTCCCTCCAACACCGTAGAGCCGGAGATTATTGCTCTTGGATTGTCCATTGGATTATATTCGCACAGCAATCCCAGTAGCATAGACGGATATGGCATGTACTACGCCAATCGCACCATCAAGAAATTCATAAATATTTCAACGATGGGCCGCCCAAGACGCATACGGTTGAAGAAAGAGGGAATCCTTAGTAGTTGCATTGCATTGATTGAAGGTAGAAAGAGGCAAATGAGCCACCACACGTCCGGCGGAAAGGTGGCAATATCATTCATGTTGCAATGGAAAGAAGTTCCACCTACCAAAAGAGAAAACAGCCGCCCAAACAATGCATGGACCAACCATCACGCCAACCCTAACCCAACCCGTAACCCTAAGCCTAACCTGGACCCTACCCCTAATCAAGACTGAATATTGGGACCGAGCTGGTCGGGGAGGGAACATCAGCTATGACTGGAGACGGACATCAAGAATGATTCACACATTGATGGCTCTTGACAAAGTGAAATCAGCTTGCAAGTGGACCCCATCACCACGAGGCCCACTTTCAAGGCTTTTTGGACTTCTGAGGGCCAAAATACCCCAAAATGGGCTCAAAATGGGCTCATTTTACCCGTTTGTGCACCCCAAATGGTACAGGATGAGGTTTGGAAAAATGCGTTTTTGACCCACTTTTGACCCATTTTTGGTCCCAAAACAGCCCATTTTCAAGGCATTTTGGGATTTTCGGAGGACCAAAATGGGCCGCCACAAGCCCAAAACGGTCCAAAAACACTTGTTTTAGCGTCGCACATGGTCTAGGATCAGTTTTGAGAAAAGTCATCCTTTTGCCCCTACTGGACCCTGTTGACCCATTTGGGCACCCACCTGTTTGGGCTCGAGCTTGCAGCTTGCCGCAGCCTAGTGGGCCTAGGTATTGGGGTCTAGGCGTCTGTTTGGGCAATTCTGAGGGGTGGAAACCACAAAAAGTGGGGGGTTGCGGGTGGAGTAGGTGCCCTCGGAATCGCATTTTGAGCCATGTAGCCAAAGATATGGCCTATTCTTGGTTTGTGGCTGTCGGCATTTGGAGCTTCTGGGGCCCTTTTTGGGCCGTTTCCGGGACATATCATGGAGTTAGAGGGCTGCAAAGAGCTTGTTGACACGGGGAAGTCAAGCCGCATGTGTAGTGTACCCACCGTTTTTCTTCGTTCTGCCGTTTTGAATGTGTTCCAGGGCTTTTTTGGCCCAAAAATGGCTGTTTTTGGCCTCAAACTGCAGCTTTTGAAACTGAGGTCCGCCACTTGCGAATCCTGTTTATGGCCGCCACCGTTGAGTTTCTTGCTGAAACTTTGTGTGGTTGTAGTTCACACCCACGGGTATCATCCACCGAAATTCCAGCCGAATCCGAAGCACCACGACGGAGGTCTGATTTTTACCCATTTCGCGCGTGCTGCTTGCTGCTTGCTGCTGCTGCTGCTGCTGCTGCTGCTGCTGCTGCTGCTAAACCTGGTAGGTCCACCCTAGACCCTAAAAAGGGTTATAAAACCAAGACTGGTTCCACCAGCTCGGTGACCCTAACCCTAATCAAGACTGAATATTGGGACCGAGCTGGTGGGGGAGGGAACATCAGCTATGACTGGTGAGGGACATCAAGAATGATTCACGCATTGATGGCTCTTGACAAAGTGAAATCAGCTTGCAAGTGAACCCCATCACCACGAGGCCAACTCTCAAGGCTTTTTGGACTTCTGAGGGGCCAAAATGCCCCAAAATGGGCTCAAAATGGGCTCAGAATGGGCTCATTTCACCCGTTTGTGCACCCTAAATGGTCTAGGATGAGGTTTGGAAAAATGCGTTTTTGACCCATTTTTGACCCATTTTTGGTCCCAAAACAGCCCAATTTCAAGGCATTTTGGGATTTTTGGAGGACCAAAAGTGGCCACCACAAGCTCAAAACGGTCCAAAAACACTTGTTTTAGCGTTGGACATGGTCTAGGATCGTTTTTGAGAAAAGTCATCTTTTTGCCCCTACTGGACCCTGTTGCCCCATTTGGGCACCCACCTGTATGGGCTGGAGCTTGCTTGCCGCAGCCTAGTGGGCCTAGGTATGGGGGTCTAGGCGTCCGTTTGGGCAATTCTGAGGGGTGGAAAACACAAAAGTGGGGGGTTGCGGGTGGAGTAGGTGCCCTTGGAATCGCATTTTGAGCCATGTAGCCCAAGATATGGCCTATTCTTGGTTTGTGGCTGTCGGCATTTGGAGCTTCTGGGGGCCTTTTTGGGCCGTTTCCGGGACATATCATGGAGTTAGAGGGCCGCAAAGAGCTCGTTGACACGGGGAAGTCAAGCCGCATGTAGAGTGACCCACCGTTTCCCTTCGTTTGGCCGTTCTGAATGTGTTCCAGGGCTTTTTTGGCCCAAAAATGGCTGTTTTTGGCCCTAAACTGCAGTTTTTGAAACTGAGGTCTGCCACTTGCGAATCCCGTTCCCGGCCGCCACCGTTGAGTTTCTTGCTCAAACCTTGTGTGATTCTACTTCACACCCATAGGTATCATCCACCAAAATTCTACTTAAATCCGAAGCACCACAACGGAGTTCTGATTTTTCCCCATTTCGCGCGTGCTGCTTGCTGCTTGCTGCTTGCTGCTGCTGATGCTGCTGCTGCTAAACCTCGTAGGTCCACCCTACACACCAAAAAGGGTTATAAAACCAAGACTGGTTCGACCAGCTCAGTGACCCGAACCCTAACCCCAACCCTAATCAAGACTGAATATTGGGACCGAGCTGGTGGGGGAGGGAACATCAGCTATGACTGGTGAGGGACATCAAGAATGATTCACACATTGATGGCTCTTGACAAAGTGGAATCAGCTTGCAAGTGAACCCCATCACCACGAGGCCCACTTTCAAGGCTTTTTGCCTTTCTGAGGGGCCAAAATGCCCCAAAATGGGCTCAAAATAGGCTCATTTCACCCGTTTGTGCACCCCAAATGGTCTAGGATGAGGTTTGGAAAAATGCGTTTTTGACCCATTTTTTACCCATTTTTGGTCCCAAAACAGCCCATTTCCGAGGCATTTTGGGATTTTCGGAGGACCAAAATGGGCCACCACAAGCTCAAAACGGTCCAAAAACACTTGTTTTAGCGTCGCACATGGTCGAGGATCATTTTTGAGAAAAGTCATCTTTTTGCCCCTACTGGACCCTGTTGACCCATTTGGGCACCCACCTGTTTGGGCTTGAGCTCGCAGCTTGCCGCAACCTAGTGGGCCTAGGTATGGGGGTCTAGACGTCCATTTGGGCAATTCTGAGGGGTGGAAACCACAAAAAGTGGGGGGTTGCGGGTGGAGTAGGTGCCCTCGGAATCGCATTTTGAGCCATGTAGCCAAAGATATGGCCTATTCTTGGTTTGTGGCTGTCGGCATTTGGAGCTTCTGGGGGCCTTTTCGGGCCGTTTCCACGACATATCATGGAGTTAGAGGGCCGCAAAGAGCTCGTTGACATGGGGAAGTCAAGCCGCACATGGAGTGTACCCACCGTTTCCCTTCGTTTGGCCGTTTTGAATGTGCTCCAGGGCTTTTCAAGCCCAAAAATGACTGTTTTTGGCCCTAAACTGCAGTTTTTGAAACTGAGGTCCGCCACTTGCGAATCCTGTTTATGGCCGCCACCGTTGAGTTTCTTGCTGAAACTTTGTGTGATTGTAGTTCACACCCATAGGTATCATCCACAAAAATTTCACTCGAATCCGATGCACCACGACGGAGTTCTGATTTTGGCCCATTTCGCGCGTGCTGCTTGCTGCTTGCTGCTTGCTTGCTGCTTGCTTGCTAAACCTGGTAGGTCCACCCTAGACACCAAAAAGGGTTATAAAACCAAGACTGGTTCCACCAGCTCGGTGACCCTAACCCTAACTCCAACCCTAATCAAGACTGAATATTGGGACCAAGCTGGTGGGGGATGGAACATCAGCTATGATTGGTGAAGGACATCAAGAATGATTCACACATTGATGGCTCTTGACAAAGTGAAATCAGCTTGCAAGTGAACCCCATCACCATGAGGCCCACTTTCAAGGCTTTTTGGACTTCTGACGGGCTAAAGTGCCCCAAAATGGGCTCAGAATGGGCTCATTTCACCCATTTGTGCACCCCAAATGGTATAGGATGAGGTTTGGAAAAATGCGTTTTTGACCCATTTTTGACCCATTTTTGGTCCCAAAATAGCCCATTTTCAAGGCATTTTGCGATTCTCGGAGGACCAAAATGGGCCACCAGAAGCTCAAAACGGTCCAAAAACACTTGTTTTAGCGTCGCACATGAACTAGGATCATTTTTGAGAAAAGTCATCTTTTTGCCCCTATTGGACCTTGTTGACCCAATTGGGCACCCACCTGTTTGGGCTTGAGCTTGCAGCTTGCTGCAGCCGAGTGGGCCTAGGTATTGGGGTCTAGGTGTCCGTTTGGGCAATTCTGAGGGGTCGAAACCACAAAAAGTGGGGGGTTGCAGGTGGAGTAGGTGCCCTCGGAATCGCATTTTGAGCCATGTAGCCAAAGATATGGCCTATTCTTCGTTTTTGGCTGTTGGCATTTGGAGCTTCTGGGGGCCTTTTTAGGCCGTATCCGGCACATATCATGGAGTTAGAGGGCCGCAAAGAGCTCGTTGACACGGGGAAGTCAAGTCGCAGGTGCAGTGTACCCACCGCTTCCCTTCGTTTGGCCGTTTTGAATGTGTTCCAGGGCTTTTTTGGCCCAAAAATGGCTGTTTTTGGCCCCAAACTGCAGTTTTTGAAACTGAGGTCCGCCACTTGCGAATCCTGTTTATGGCCGCCACCGCTGAGTTTCTGGCTCAAGCTTTGTGTGATTGTACTTCACACCCAAAGGTATCATCCACCAAAATTTCACTGAAATCCGAAGCACCACAACGGAGTTCTATTTTTTACCCATTTCGCGCGTGCTGTTGATTGCTGCTTGCTGCTGTTGCTTGCTGCTAAACCTGGTAGGTCCACCCTAGACACTAAAAAGGGTTATAAAACCAAGACCGGTTCCACCAGCTCGGTGCTGAGGGGTGGAAACCACAAAAAGTGGGGGGTTGCGGGTGGAGTAGGTGCCCTCGGAATCGCATTTTGAGCCATGTAGCCAAAGATATGGCCTATTCTTGGTTTTTGGCTGTCGGCATTTGGAGGTTCTGGGGGCCTTTTTGGGCCGTTTCCGGGACATATCATGGAGTTAGAGGGCCGCAAAGAGCTCGTTGACACGGGGAAGTCAAGTCGCAGGTGCAGTGTACCCACCGTTCCCCTTCGTTTGGCCGTTCTGAATGTGTTCCAGGGCTTTTTTGGCCCAAAAATGGCTGTTTTTGGCCCTAAACTGCAGTTTTTGAAACTGAGGTCCGCCACTTGCGAATCCCGTTCCCGGCCGCCACCGTTGAGTTTCTGGCTCAAACCTTGTGTGATTCTACTTCACACCCATAGGTATCATCCACCAAAATTTCACTGAAATCCAAAGCACCACGACAGACTTCTGATTTTTACCCATTTCGCGCGTGCTGTTGCTTGCTGCTTGCTGTTGTTGCTTGCTGCTAAACCTGGTAGGTCCACCCTAGACACTAAAGAGGGTTATAAAACCAAGACTGGTTCCACCAGCTTGGTGCTGAGGGGTGGAAACCACAAAACGTTGGGGGTGGCGGGTGGAGTAGGTGCCCTCGGAATCGCATTTTGAGCCATGTAGCCAAAGATATGGCCTATTCTTGGTTTTTGGCTGTCGGCATTTGGAGGTTCTGGGGGCCTTTTTGGGCCGTATCCGGGACATATCATGGAGTTAGAGGGCCGCAAAGAGCTCGCTGACACGGGGAAGTCAAGCCGCAGGTGCAGTGTACCCACCGTTTCCCTTCGTTTGGCCGTTCTGAATGTGTTCCAGGGCTTTTTTGGCACCAAAATGGCTGTTTTTGGCCCTAAACTGCAGTTTTTGAAACTGAGGTCCGCCACTTGCGAATCCCGTTCTCGGCCGCCACCGTTGAGTTTCTGACTCAAACATTGTGTGATTGTACTCAACACCCATAGGTATCATCCACCAAAATTTCACTGAAATCCAAAGCACCACGACGGAGTTCTGACTTTTACCCATTTCGCGCGTGCTGTTGCTTGCTGCTTGCTGCTGTTGCTTGCTGCTAAACCTGGTAGGTCCACCCTAGACACTAAAAAGGGTTATAAAACCAAGACTGGTTCCACCAGCTCGGTGACCCTAACCCTAACCCTACCACTGATCCACTGTCAATAATCATACATCCAGTTTGAACATTGCAATGCGGACCATGTGGAATAGGCAAGGGTTCGCAACCGGTCCCTGCCGTCCGGGCAAGGCATGGGTAGAGGCCCGGGGCACCTATTATGGACCCTAACTGATTGTGTCATGTCGTACTGAAGACTCTCTGTTGCCAACGTTCACATGAAAAGAAAGGCACACGAGTACAAGGCCTCACACATGCACGAGGCGATATTGCAAAGCAAAAAACAGACCAGACAGATTACTGCGGTTGCCAAACAAAAAAAGTGGAATGATAAGAGCCTTTTGAGCGACAAGGATTTCACCCAATTGATGAATATTTAGACCAAGGAACCACTTTCTCCGCCTCAGCAAATGTGTAGCGGCTTGCAGGTAAAGTGCATGCATGAGGCTGCAAAAACGTCTATGAGGTCATTGTGACAAAAGACTGTGCCAACTTCAAATGTATCCTAATTCAATCCCACAGCCACACATGTAGGCAGTTATATATCCATTGCACTCAACATGTATTCTTACCACAGCAAAACACCGTGAAACCATGGCAAAATGTTGGAAGAACCAGAAGATCCATAAAGTTGGAGCGAAAGTGTCTCCGCATGCCTGAAAATGGTGTCATCCCACAAACCACAATTACGCATCCGTTCCCATAGCTTGGGTCAAGAATTGCCGCAAAGGACGTTGCTTGCAGTCTTTCACTTTACCGCCCCGATCAATTCGTGGCTTCCATGCGGACTTTCGACGAATGCCAACTTTGGGGCCATCCTTCTGATTCCCCCGAAGTCTTGAGGTCCGTACCTTCGCATTCGCTGTACCTTGGTCCGTGGAGCGTTTGTACTTGTCGAAGAGCGGAGCAAGCAGTTTGCGGAAATCTGTGTTCACATTGGAAATGTCCTCTTCGGATGTTCGAGGTACTTCACCGCGTGAACTTTGCCTAGCACGCGGCAAGGTAATCAAATCTTGCAATGAATTACTTGTAGCGCCATTGCCGGAATGGCATTTCTCCATGGCTTGCATCAGCTCGCACCATGCATGTGCGTCATCGCTTGTCCAGTTGTACACATCTCCATTCTGAAGTTGTTGGGTTGCAGTTTCCAATTGCATAAAGGCATGCCAGTACTTGGTGTAACGTCGAACAAAAAAATATACTTCACCCCACTCGGCCTTTGGCAAGGTAGACGACATCGTGATTAACCAAAAAAGAGTGAACGGCACGGTGTGTAACGCTGTTTGACTTGTGAACAACGGCAAATAGGGACATGCATAAAATAATGCACACAATTGTTCCGCCGTCCCAAATGGGCTCAGCCATGGCGTGTACACACACATCAACGCTCAATAACAACGCGCCAAAGTTCAAAAGTGGTGTCAACGGAGCAAGCTCATAGCATGCTTAGAGCCACTTCACCAATACACGCATCTAAGTACACATAGTTAAAAATAGAATATAGCCAAAGAGGCATGTGAAGTATCAAACGTCATGTGAGGTTTCCGAGGCAACGACACGAAGCGGCGTAAACTTAAGATTCGGAGTTCGTCTTCTTGCAGCCCCGCGCCACATCCGCATAGATCTTGGAGTCACGGAAATACATCAATGTGCTCTCTCCCAAATACACAATTCGACTAACTCCCCGCAAAATGGGAACCAAATCGTTTAAATTCGGACGACGTTAAAAAACAACGGACTTTTGAGGAGCAATCACCACTGTGGTCGGAACCTTGACCAAAAATCGGATGAGGTCCAAAGGGTTGACGAAGACGACAGTGGCCCCCTTCGTCTCATCAATGCTCATAGAGGACACATCTCCTTCTTTTTCCAGCAACTTACTTAAGTCCACGTATGACCTTACATCCTTGATGGTGCATTCTGGGGATGGAAGATCGACTAAAAAGTACGAATTGGCAATCTCCGGTTTCTCGGCCAGCGACTCGAGGAAAAAATTGCAATCGGCATCTGATACATCATCATCGATTTCATATTCACCGGAAGACTTGTAATAGAAGCGACGTGTAATCTTGTGGCGATCCATAGGCTTGCAGTTGTCCAATTGATCTTTTAGCTCCTTATCCAATTTGATCAGAGTTTCAGCGTCCACTGCGGCAACCATTGCGGGTGTTGCAAACGCATGGGTGACATCAACATCGCTCCGTATGCGGATCATGCTATAGGTGTACGTTTCTCCGGATGTGGCACCTATAGAATCCGACAATTTGTTCTTCGGTGTTAGCATGAGCTTCTTGGCCATGAAGCCGGTTCGGACCCCCGTGGCCATCTTGGGGTCACTTGGGGTGTGTATCTATGTGCCGGCAAGCCGCCATTGGCTGATATCATACTCTCCCGTCCACCTGAACTAACCCGATGTGATAATGTGATAGGTTTGGCCATTCCGGCTACGAGCGGCCATATTCAGTACCGAGGTGCCGCCAGCGGAGATTTATATATCGGAATATCAGGAATCAACAGGGTTTTATTATCATAATGCTTCCGTAATTTTTCAGCCTTTCGTTCCGATGGTCAATGTATCGGTGACTGTCAGTTGGCTCGCGATTTTGCGTTAACCGATTGGTTAACTGTTATTTCCAGATATTTTGGCGGATACTCCGTTGAAGGGTCAGATTTCATCAGCGAAGGGTCCGTTGCTTCCGCAATTTTCTAAATAAGCACTCGAAATTTTAATCTGAATTTTTCGCGATGTCGAAATCGGATTTTCGACTTCGACATCGCCGCACTTGATTTTGTCTTCTTCGAGTGGTCATACTCTTTTCCCTTTGCCCGAATCAGGTTTCCCTTATACTTGCCACCCATTTGACTTGGAGATATAAGGGAAACAAAAGTGAATCGTGGGACCACTTTGAAGGACCATATCTACGCGCGAGTGTGAGGAAAGAGAATAAGGAAGGTTGGGTTGCAAACGCCTTGGTCTCAACTTAATTTAGAAAGCATCAAACGCCTTTGGTGTGTACACATGCCCGATGTAGCAAGGGATAATGGTCAAGAGGGTATAAAGTGATATATAACTCTTGGACCGTGCAACCGAACATTTTATTGTGACTTTCGAGTGTACCGCATGAGTGTTGGGGTTGCATAGCAACTTTCCTTGGGTTCCTACGTATTTTTAACGTGAAGTTATGTCAATGGAGGGACATGGCATATCATGGTGGGAGCCATATTTTGAGGGTATGTGTTGTATGCATGGTATATGTTTGATATGCTCACGCCCATGTTATATATCTTCGTGTGGCCGAAGAGATGGGGAGCCATACGCGACAAGGGCTCTGCCCATGTCCCAATTGTGGAATTCAAAGCGCTAGACCAAGTCTACCGCGTATGTATTGCTCATGGTATGTTTGACAAAGAGATCCATGGGTGCACTCCCATTTTCATGGGGCATGTAGATATCAGTGGCGAAGGTATCTCCATGCGCCCGATTGGGGATCCAAGTGGGGGAATTGTTCGCAAATGGTTCCAATCATTTGTGTATTGAATCATGAGCGGATATCATGGGTGAGCATAGAGATATATTATCATGACAACTTTGCATTTGGTCATATTTTCATGTTTTTGACCTCAATTTTTGCTCATTTTTGCGTTTTGTGTACTTACCTGGTCGGCAATCAGCAAGAAGCCTATGGAGAGTCGAACTATGGTATGTTGTTCATATGTTGGCATATGCTTTGGAGTTGAACACCACCATATGCCGGATCGCGTACTCCATTTGGCTTGGCGCAAGAAGGATCACAAGAATTGGTCTCAAGATCATGGGCTGACTTGGGCAGTGTGTGGCGCCCATATCCGAAGGGGTTTCGAGGGTAAAGTGGGGATGTACATGGGCATTGACCTTTGGTCTATATCCTCCATGAAAATTAGACTTCGATTCCATGCATGCTTTGAGCCTTCAGATAAGTGGTAACTTCAATTTTGAGCATATATGTAATATATGGCCAACATGGTGTGAATTGGCAGTTTTTTGGCATGTTATGAGTTCAAACTCATAGGTCATTTCTGTAAGCCCATTCGATTCCAAGTCCAACCAAGGTTATGTTAGGGCAGGGCATGGTCCTGAGTGCCACTCTAGGCCATGACACGCCACCTCCCCTTTTGGGCTAGGATTGAGGGGCTTGGGAGTGAACACATTTTTGGGGTTTGTGTAGTGACTTGTGACACATGGCATTCAGCCATCTCATTTGACCTGGTTCAGGGCAATATGCTGGTGAGTCAAGGAAAGGTCTTCAGTCCAGGGTATGAGGGGTTTATGGTTGTGAATGTGTATGTTTACCTCTTTCCCCAACTTTGCTTCATATGTGTTCATATGCCAATTTCAGGGCTTTCTTCCTTGGTGCAATTCTTGTACATGCCCGCCACCGTGGAACGACCGGTGTGCTGAACGAAAGCCCGCAGCCTGATTTGGATTGTGAATTGGGTTATTGCTGTATTTGTGGGATCTGGTTGCCATTCAGGGTTGAAGGAGGATTTTATTTTCTATATTTTTGGATTTGGAACCTTGGATTTTGAGCAATGCAATCGTTGATCAGGAGCAAATCGGCAGGGGTTACAGGCGGAAGGGGCACAGCGGGGGCCGGTCCTGGTAGGGACCTTCTTTATGGTAGCAGAGGCTTACCTGCTGCCCCTACCTACCGCCGACCCGGGGACTTGGGCCCTTATGAGCCCTGCCCAAGTACGCCCCGGGTGCGTATTGTGGACTCGGTGGAGACCACGCCGGAGATTGGAGCCATAGAAGGACCGAGACGTTCAAGAGCATGGCGAACTCCGGAAGTTGAAGCCCGAAGAGAAGAACGACACTCGGGAAGAGGAGGACGTGACATGGAGGACCTGGTCTCCATGTGCGAGCGTCGCTGCCGAAAGGCATGCAACCTCCGCTCCGCCGCGGAGGACTCTGATGAGGCCTGCCATTCAGGCAGCAGTGGAGGACGGGCCCGGCGCTACCGGAAGCGCGGGTCACCCAAGTCCGCGGCAAGGGACGCCGGGGCTATGGACACGGACCCCAGCCCGGTCAGGCTCTGGGAATCCGAGGGGCACTCCGAGGGCTATCGGACAGCCTACGAGCCACCTTCGGAGTCGGAGATGTCCGCGCCGATCGCCAGGGCGCATACGGCCCCCGAGCCCGCCCTGAAGCACGATGCCGAGGGCTTGGAGAGGCCAGCCAGGGCCCGGACGGCACCTGTGCGCCGGCACACGGGACCAGAGACGGACGCCATAGGCGATACGCCTATGGGTGATGAGTCTGAGGTGCCGGGAACCGCGAAATGCGCTGAATCCGGCGGAAAGCACGCTGTGTGCCACTGCGAGCACGTGTCCTTCCTCATGGGCAAGTACCCGAAGATGGGGATGGACGCCATCGTGCATCGCCTTGACCGCCTGGACAATGCCAAGGACGGTCTAGAGGAGGACGTCGCGGGGATCCTGGACGACCAGTCGGCCGCGGAGAAAGACATGGAGGAGCTGCGAGCGGAACGGGACCGGTACCGGGAGAATCTGGAGCTGGCCCTGGAGAAGCAGCAGCGAGTGGTGGACAGCCTCCTCCACCTGGTGGAGGACATGTCGGGACACCTGAAAAGGTTGGAGGAGCTACAGCCCCTCGCCTCGGGTCCGGAGCTCCCGGCAAAGCCGGCCGCGGTAGAGCTGGTGGAGCGGGTCAAGACCCTCAGGAGCGCCATGGAGAAACCCATGGGCGGCCCTGCAGAGGCACCATACGCGCCTCCGCGTGTTGACCCGGGTGCGCTGCCGTTTGTTCCCATGTTCAGCGAATCCACAATGCTCGGGGAACACACGGCACCGGCTGGGTCCATGCGGGAAGGGCACGTAACCACGGACCCGAGGAGCCTGACGGTACAGATGTCCCATGCCGCCCAGGATGTACCGATCACGACGAATATGGTGGTTTATGCGGAAGAGAAGATCGAGAACCAGACCATGCAGGGGCGAACCATGGGAAGCGCCGACGGACATGGTCGAGGTCATCCAGGCGGAAACCTGTGGGCGAAGGACCCCAATACGGGGATATGGACGGCCGATGGAGCAAGTCCTTCCCGCATTCCAAACCCCATGGGTTCAGGCCCAACTGGACCGCACTCCATGGAGGAGAGGGATGTACGGGGAGTGTACTCACACCCTCCGGCCACAGGTGGTATCCGTCTCGGTGGAGTAGTGGCTGGGGACGTCGGAGACGCCATCAGGATTGACGACCTCAGGGGAATCAAAATCCCCTATTACGACGGGAACCCGTCCAACCTGGATGACTTCATCCTGGACTGGGAGGACTTCGCCGAGGAGGTCGTCGGCGAGATGCGGGGAGCGCCGCGGGACAAGTGGGTATGCCGGACATTCCCACACCGGCTGGCGCAGGACCTCAAGGAGGAGCTGCGGGATCAGATCCGGGAAGGATTGATCCGTACGGAGCAGGCCTGCCTCCAGTGGTTGGAGGATGAGGAGCGGGTGGACGCTCCGAACCAAAAGCTGGAGGACCTGTGGTCCATCCCACTGCCGCTGGACCGCGGTGAGTTGCGTGTCCGGGAGTGGAACCGGTATCTGCGGAAGTACCGCAGATGCCTCAAGTTGGTGGAGGACTGGAACGAGGCCAGTGAGATCCGCCACTTGCTGAAGGACGTCCTCCCGGGCAACTGGAAGAGGAGAGTGGAGGACGAGGAGAAGAAGAGGGCCAAGAAGCGGGTGGCGGTGAGGATTATGGTGGCGGAGGATACCCATGCGGGTATCATGGAGTTCTTCAGGAGGAACCTGGGCGAACCCAACCGGATGTTGGGACTGAAGAACGCCGTGTACGTGGAGGTATTCGGACACTCCATGGGGCAAAGGTTGCTGCGCCTCAACAACGTGGAGTGGAGGCGCGGGGAGCCGCTGAGGATGCAGGTCATCTTCGCCCGCATGAGCCTGGACGAGATCGTGAAGTACATCACGGTGGAGTTGAAGCTCAATGCGAAGAACGAGGCCCACGTGCAGGATCGACATGGTCATGGACAACGAGGCCACCGAGAAGACCGCCATCATCGGGAGATCCAGGAGGACACGGCCAACTCTGCGGAGGATGGTAGTGGAAGTGGCCAAGACCACTGGTCCCGGGAGGATCACGAGGAGGCCCATTTCTTCGCGTTTGTGGCGCACAACGTGAAGAACCATGGGCAAAATCGGTCCAGATGGAGCCAGGTGGGACCCAGGAAGGGCAAAGAGCCAAGGAGGATCGGGAACCCACCGCTCTCGTTCCGGGAGTACAGGTCTCAGCACGACGGGTGCTGGGTCTGTTATGGCAAGGGAAACAACCATGCACACGACCATCGTCAGTGCAAGGTGTATGAGGCGGACAAGAAGGCCTACTTCGCAGCCCACCCCGAGAAGAAGCCCAAGGAGCAGCGGATTTCCGACTGGAAGGCGAAGGGCGGAGACGGGGGAAAAGGCCAAGGCAAAGGCCAAGGAAAAGGCGGAGGAAGAGGCTATGGTGGTGGACCTGGCCAAGACCGACGAGTGAGGTTGATCGAGGAAGTTGCTGAGGACATGTTGAGGACGTTGGAGGAACTCAGGGCCCAGCAACGTGGTGGACAAAGTCCTGGCGGATCGCAGCCGGAAGGGGCTGCGGGAAGCCAAGTCTAGAGGAGCCCCCACGGGAGTGGGACCTCGGAGGTCTCTCCTCCGAAAATCAGTGGAATCCCAGAGAAAGCGAAGGCACATCGGGTGCCGAAGAAGGCTCCGGAAGAGCCAAAACCACTGAGTTTCGCCACTCCCAACCCCTGGAGCGCCCTGCCAAGGGAAGTACATGTGGGTACGGGACATGGCAAGAAGGAAGCAGCGACCACGGAGAGCCCCGTGGACGGGCAGGACCAACCCAAGATCTACACCATCCGTGACCATACCCTTGAAGTCCTGATGCACCCGGACGTACTAGAGTTGCATGCCGTGAGAGCCGTCCATACACCTCATGGCGACGAGCGGCAGTTGCACTTGAAAGTGCGAGTACGGTGCGGACGAGAGGAGAAGGTGGTGGATGTGTTAGTGGATACGGGTGCCCAGGTGAGCCTGGTCCGGAGAGGGTTGTTCAAGGAGGAACTCCTGCAGCCCAGCCGGAGACCGGTCCGCCTGAAGGTCGCCAACGGAGAGATTATGGGTGGCGGCACCCATGAGGCCACCATCAGTATGGAATTCTGGGAGCATGAGCGCTTGAACCGCCCTGATCAGGCGAAGAGAAGCACTCTATCCGGGAACTTCTATGTGGCCGACATTACCGATTGGGATATGATCATGGGGTATGACTTCATGGTGGCAAACGCCATTGGAGCCCTTCCCCATCGTGCTACGCTGGTCCGGGAGGATGATGAATGCCTCACATGGCTGTCCAGGGACTATGCATGCGGATCATCCCAATGGAATGCTGAGGAAGAGGATAGGATCGTCCGAGCGGTGCAAGCTGTGGGTGCCAAGTCCAGAGGAGACCGCGGAGTTCAGCTCACGGAGTATGGAATGGCGCCGCAGGTGTACGACAGGATGATCCAGACGCTGGGAGCCGAAGCGCCCGAGACGGACGTCTTCGCTTCCCGGGATGCCCCACTTCTGCGGAAGTGTAGGAGGCATTGGCATCGAGGAGACTCAGCCTGGCACAGGCATTGGGGTTTGAAGGAGTGGGGACCCATGTATTGGCATGGCTCCCTGGACAATACCAGACGTATGGTGGAGAAGATCATCGCGGATAGGGCGAAGGGGATCCTGGTCATAACCGGCATAGGATCCACCCCATGTCCGCTGGAGGGTCTCAAGTCGACGCTGGACTCCATCACCCTGAACGAGATGTCATTCGGGCCAGAGGAGGAGCTGTTCATCGACGCCAAGGGTGTATCAATGCCCTCCCCGGGTCAAGCGTGGGGTACCAAGGCTTTCCTGGTGGATGGGGCGCAAGCTCAGCCCACGGGTGATGAGGCATTCATCCGTAGGGTGGAGGCGGTGCCCATGAGAGTCATGTTTGAGCCCAAGGAGGGGACGGATCAGCCAATTGATGGCATTGACGTCCTGTCCCACGCCGAGATCGACGATGTCGTCAACTACATGCGGATGGGGATGCACGACCGTGTGGCAGCCAAGAAGAGGCGGGCCATGGTCACATCTCCGCATTGGTGGGATGACACGATGTTGGTCACCGGCAAGTACGAGAAGGATGAGTTCGTGGCGAGGGTCATGGATCACATCGCGGACCAATACGATGGTCCGGTTGGGTCGGACCCACCAACGTGGGGTTTTCCAAGAGTGGGAACCGGTAGCGACGAGCACCAGCCCGAGGCCGCAAATTTTCGACGATTATCGGTGGGAGTCGAGACCCACGACGATGAAGACGGCATATCGGACGAGGAGAAGTCGGACTCGGACCCAGAAGAGGCCTATACCGCAGTGCGGTCGGTTGTATCGATACCGAAGCAAGCGGCTGAAGAGGCCCGGGAGATCCCGAAGGTCGCCGAGCTGAAGGAGAGGCTGATCAAGGCCTATCCGCGGCTATTCAGTGGCGTCGCCAACAAGAACCCTCCAGATCGTGGGAGGTTCGGCACAGCGAAGATCAAGCTGAAGCCGAACCCCAAGATCTATCGTCATCGGGAGTACCAACTTCAGAGCGATCGGGCCGAGGCCATGAAGAAGCTGTTGGCCGAGTTCATTGAGCGGGGATGGATCGAACCCTCCGACAGTGAGTGGGCCAGCCCAGCCTTCATCGTGCCCAAGAAGGAGAAGGGCGAGTGGAGGTTGGTGGTTGATTACAGAGGTTTGAACGAGCAGACCGAGCACGACTCGTACTCGCTTCCCCTGATCGACTCCATCCTCCAAAAACAACAGAAAAAGCAGATCTTCACGGTGTTGGACCTGAAACACGGTTATCACCAGATGCCGCTACACCCGGACTCCAGGCCCTGCACAGCGATGTCGACGCCGCTGGGGCCCATGCAGTGGAAAGTGGTGCCTATGGGCGCCAAGAATGGCAACGCCGCTTTCCAGCGCATGATGGAGGACCTACTCGGTCCTGTCCGGGACTGTGCCGACCCATTCGTGGATGACATCATCATCGGGTCCGGCACGGAGAACATGACTGAGGATGAGCTCATCGACGCGCACGAGAAGGATCTGCGCCGAGTGCTCAGCGAGTTGGACAAGCACAACATGGTGTGCAAGCCCACCAAAGCCTCACTCTTCGTGAAGGAAGTGGAGTTCGCGGGTCACGTGGTTGGTCACGGGCAACGCCGTCCCATGCCTGGGAAGCTGGCGTCCCTGCACCACTGGGAGAAGCCCCAGACCATCAGCGAACTCCGGTCCTTCATGGGGTTCTGCAATTACTATTCGGGCTATGTCCGGATGTATGCAGAACTCTCGGGGCCGCTGCACAAGATGCTGCTGGTGGGCAAGTTCGATGGCCGGAAGGGGAGCAAGAAGAAGCTTGCCTGGACCCCGGAGGCTGAGGATGCGTTCAACCGCCTGAAGGAGCGACTCCTGGGGCAGTTGGGGCTATTCCTGGTGGACCCGGACAGGGGATTCGTGCTACGGACGGACGCCTCGGACTATGCTGTGGGGGCAGTCCTCGAGCAGATCCGGGACGAAGGGTCACATGTGCCCGTGGCGTTCTGGAGTCGGATCCTGGCCGAGGGCCAACGCCGCACTTGGACCGCGAGGGAGAAGGAGACGTACGCCATTGTTTGTGCGCTCAGGAAGTGGTCTGGCCACATCGGATTGCAACCGGTGGTGGTTTGTACGGACCATCAGTCCTTGCAAAGCTGGCACAAGGAGCACGTCGACACCCCCTCGGGACCGGCGGCAAGGAGGGCCCGATGGCATGAGACGTTCGCCAAGTTCGACCTCAGCATCGTATACGTCTCGGGGAAGGACAACACTGTGGCAGATTGCCTCAGTCGATGGGCCTACCCCGCGGGCAAGGCTTGGATGGACATATCCAGCCATGGGGACGCCGAGGAAACCGAGGAGGCCAAGCGCATCATTGAGATGGAGAAGGCCATGGAGCAAGAGGGGGTCAAGTGCTTTGTGGTGATGGCAAACCGTACGGACCTGGCCAAGTTCCGGGGTGCCCGCGTCCAAGCTATTCGAGAGGAAACCCTCGAGCAATGGATGGTGGCCCCTGTAGAGCTAGTCAGGTCGGTGCTCACAGAGGACTGGTCGCATGACTGTGCGGCATCCGAGCACTGGAGCAAATACTGGAATGCCGTGAGCGCCCCGTCGGATGACGAATGGCCCGACGGCCTGACTGAGGATGGCGACAAGTTGTTCCTCAAGGACAAGTTGCTGGTGCCCGAGAACCGAGTGGAGGAGCTCATCGACCATTGGCACAACGCCCAGCTCATGCACCCGGGCCGAGACAAGATGCAGCAGGACCTGGAGTGGCGTTTCAAGTTCCCTCCGGGGTACTACGCCATCCTGGATAGGTACTGCAGCGACTGTGCCGTGTGTCGGGCCACGAAGAGCCCCAACCACTCCACAGCGGGCAACCCGGTGTATACGGCTATACCGGAGGCCCCTATGCGGTCCGTGGCCATGGATGTATTCGCCATGCCTGAGGTCACCGTGGAAGGAGAGACCTACGACTGTGTCATCCTGGCGGTGGATAGGCACAGTGGGTATATCGTGGCGGTCCCTGGCAAGAAGTCCAAGAAGAAGGACAAGAAGGACAAGCATGGAGTGGGGCTGCAGGCCCAGACCGTCGCTAATGCCATGATCAGGCATTGGCTGACGATTTTTGATGTCCCAGCTGTCATCTGCAGCGATCGGGGCAGTCAATTCGTGGGGACGTGGTTCAAGACGATGTGCAAGCACATGGGGATTCGGCACGCCAAGACCGTGGCGTACCACAGCTGGTCGAATGGCCGTGCTGAGGTGGCCGGGCGGCAGATGTTCGAGAAGTTCCGCCAGCTGCACATTGACGAACCGGGCCGGAACTGGTATAACTCGCTGTGGAGAGTGCTCCAAGCGTATCACGACCTTCCGGGGCCCACTGGACTGTCGCCCCATCGCATCCTGTTCCTACGGGATCGAGTGTCACGCACTCTCCCGTGGATGAACCATGGCAAAGTGGCCCGGGATGCGAATGCCATGATGGCTGAGGCGGACGACACGGCGGCCAAGGTGTGCAAGGCACTTCAGGACGAGCATGACAAGAGGGCCAAGTACTTCAAGCAAGGGAAGGTCCAGAAGTATGCTCTCCAAGACACCGTGTGGGTGGAGCGGCACCACAAGGATGTCCTGTTCAGGCATTGGCAGGCATCTTGGTATGTGCCGGGGGTGATCGTGCGGAAGGTCGGACAGGATGTGTATGCGGTTCGTGTGGGGGATAGCAAGATCCTGGACCGCGACCACACCCAGCTTCGTCCCCGAGCACCAGACCCCAGCGGACGTCCCGTCACCTTCGAGTTCACGGCCGGCGATGTGGACTCGGACGACGAGGGTGAGGACGACGACTTCACCGCTGAGAAGATCCTGGCGGACAAGCCGGACCCGGGGACGCCTGGGGGTAGGCTTTATAAAGTCCGTTGGAAGGGATTCGCCGCATCCAGGGATTCGTGGGAACCTCCGAGCAGTTTCGTGCCGAGGTATACCACGGTCTGGATGGACTACCTAAAGAAAAAGAATATTTCTTTGGATGTCAAGGACGTGTTGGTCCATTTGGTTGCTGCTCTAGCACCGTAATGGATCCCCCCTTGGCATTTTGTTTGTTTCTGTGATTGAGGAGACGGGTGAGGGCGTTCATCCGGGGATTTTTCGGCCTTGATTGGCCATCTACCCCCTTCACTCGATCTCCACATATATATTTCATTGTGGTATACTTATTTAGGTCGACCGACGACGTTTTTCTATCTTTGATCCCCTTGGTCCATGTTGTAGATCAAGAGGAGACCGAATATGGCGTAGGGCACTGATTATCAGTGTCCTCACCCCTCCCTTGGGGCATGGGGGACGCCTACGACGTGTGTGGGGCCTCCATGTGTCCTTGGGACATGGAGGGGGGGGTTGGAGCCCATTGGGGTCCTCCCGTCCTCTCTTCAATGACTTCCGAGCGGTAACAACGCTCTGAGAAGGGGGGTGAAGCCGGTTCGGACCCCCGTGGCCATCTTGGGGTCACTTGGGGTGTGTATCTATGTGCCGGCAAGCCGCCATTGGCTGATATCATACTCTCCCGTCCACCTGAACTAACCCGATGTGATAATGTGATAGGTTTGGCCATTCCGGCTACGAGCGGCCATATTCAGTACCGAGGTGCCGCCAGCGGAGATTTATATATCGGAATATCAGGAATCAACAGGGTTTTATTATCATAATGCTTCCGTAATTTTTCAGCCTTTCGTTCCGATGGTCAATGTATCGGTGACTATCAGTTGGCTCGCGATTTTGCGTTAACCGATTGGTTAACTGTTATTTCCAGATATTTTGGCGGATACTCCGTTGAAGGGTCAGATTTCATCAGCGAAGGGTTCGTTGCTTCCGCAATTTTCTAAATAAGCACTCGAAATTTTAATCTGAATTTTTCGCGATGTCGAAATCGGATTTTCGACTTCGACATCGCCGCACTTGATTTTGTCTTCTTCGAGTGGTCATACTCTTTTCCCTATGCCCGAATCAGGTTTCCCTTATACTTGCCACCCATTTGACTTGGAGATATAAGGGAAACAAAAGTGAATCGTGGGACCACTTTGAAGGACCATATCTACGCGCGAGTGTGAGGAAAGAGAATAAGGAAGGTTGGGTTGCAAACGCCTTGGTCTCAACTTAATTTAGGAAGCATCAAACGCCTTTGGTGTGTACACATGCCCGATATAGCAAGGGATAATGGTCAAGAGGGTATAAAGTGATATATAACTCTTGGACTGTGCAACCGAACATTTTATTGTGACTTTCGAGTGTACCGCATGAGTGTTGGGGTTGCATAGCAACTTTCCTTGGGTTCCTACGTATTTTTAACGTGAAGTTATGTCAATGGAGGGACATGGCATATCATGGTGGGAGCCATATTTTGAGGGTATGTGTTGTATGCATGGTATATGTTTGATATGCTCACGCCCATGTTATATATCTTCGTGTGGCCGAAGAGATGGGGAGCCATACGCGACAAGGGCTCTGCCCATGTCCCAATTGTGGAATTCAAAGCGCTAGACCAAGTCTACCGCGTATGTATTGCTCATGGTATGTTTGACAAAGAGATCCATGGGTGCACTCCCATTTTCATGGGGCATGTAGATATCAGTGGCGAAGTTATCTCCATGCGCCCGATTGGGGATCCAAGTGGGGGAATTGTTCGCAAATGGTTCCAATCATTTGTGTATTGAATCATGAGCGGATATCATGGGTGAGCATAGAGACATACTATCATGACAACTTTGCATTTGGTCATATTTTCATGTTTTTGACCTCAATTTTTGCTCATTTTTGCGTTTTGTGTACTTACCTGGTCGGCAATCAGCAAGAAGCCTATGGAGAGTCGAACTATGGTATGTTGTTCATATGTTGGCATATGCTTTGGAGTTGAACACCACCATATGCCGGATCGCGTACTCCATTTGGCTTGGCGCACGAAGGATCACAAGAATTGGTCTCAAGATCATGGGCTGACTTGGGCAGTGCGTGGCGCCCATATCCGAAGGGGTTTCGAGGGTAAAGTGGGGATGTACATGGGCATTGACCTTTGGTCTATATCCTCCATGAATATTAGACTTCGATTCCATGCATGCTTTGAGCCTTCGGATAAGTGGTAACTTCAATTTTGAGTATATATGTAATATATGGCCAATATGGTGTGAATTGGCAGTTTTTTGGCATGTTATGAGTTCAAACTCATAGGTCATTTCTCTAAGCCCATTCGATTCCAAGTCCAACCAAGGTTATGTTAGGGCAGGGCATGGTCCTGAGTGCCACTCTAGGCCATGACACGCCACCTCCCCTATTGGGCTAGGATTTAGAGGCTTGGGAGTGAACACATTTTTGGGGTTTGTGTAGTGACTTGTGACACATGGCATTCAGCCATCTCATTTGACCTGGTTCAGGGCAATATGCTGGTGAGTCAAGGAAAGGTCTTGAGTCCAGGGTATGAGGGGTTTATGGTTGTGAATGTGTATGTTTACCTCTTTCCCCAACTTTGCTTCATATGTGTTCATATGCCAATTTCAGGGCTTTCTTCCTTGGTGCAATTCTTGTACATGCCCGCCACCGTGGAACGACCGGTGTGCTGAACGAAAGCCCGCAGCCTGATTTGGATTGTGAATTGGGTTATTGCTGTATTTGTGGGATCTGGTTGCCATTCAGGGTTGAAGGAGGATTTTATTTTCTATATTTTTGGATTTGGAACCTTGGATTTTGAGCAGTGCAATCGTTGATCAGGAGCAAATCGGCAGGGGTTACAGGCGGAAGGGGCACAGCGGGGGCCGGTCCTGGTAGGGACCTTCTTTAGCCACCTTACCACTATCTGCCGCTGCAGGGCTACTCGAGGCTTGTTCGGATGCTTTCCGTTTATTCGACTTTGTCGGCGTCTTGACCGGCGTCATTGTAATGTTCGCGCAATCCAAAGAAAAAAATCGCAAGTTGCACAGGCCCAGAACGAGCGAGCAGCATTTTTAGTATTGTTTGTAAGGTTCTCTTGTGGCACATCTCTGCACTCACATCGTGGCAAGGCATCATCAGCGCAAATGCAACTATCGTGGATGATTGCCCAAGACTTGTAACACTTGTCGTCCTTCTCTGGAAATATGCGTTGTAAGCATCCGTCATTGCTCTTTGATGCGCAATACCGTATGTCATAATGGTTGCCATTTGCACTTTTGAGTACTCCAATATGCACGCGCAGCGGCCGCACTGGCAAATTGAATTTCAATTTCAGGGTTGGGCATTGAAAGAGCGCAAAAGATCCTAACATTGGAGAATGCAATGTGCCACATGTGTGGAGCAAACAATGTTTGTCGCTTTGCTGGCATCCTTGGGCACACATTGTTGAACCAATACATGCCAAGATCAAGCCTACAACAAATTTGACTCGAGCAATGAAGTTGCGATCATGCTAAAACCCACCGAGAACACCATTGGAATGCATGAATAGGCTTGGATCTCACTGAAGAAAACAAGCAAATGCTGGTACCCGAACGGTGCCATCTGGTCGAAAAAGTTGCATTCATGACACCCAATGTTGGTGTTGAAAAACACCATGCCATTTGAAGCATCGGTTGGCGAAGTTCTTCATTTCTCTTTGGCTTCGTCAGGCAGCGACATTCTTCTTGAAGTTTGTGACTTAGCACTCGTCTTCATCCCATTATTGCTCGTTGTTGGGTGACAAGTCGATCGAAGACTCATCCGAGCACCAATCCGAGTCACATCCCGTTCGGTGGTAGCAGCGCGATCCACTTCCATAATCGTCACCCACCCCGTCCTTGGCAGGCCGGGTGCATTGGGAACATAGACATTGTTCACGTACAGCAAGTGACGGTGTTGCGTGCGAATGGCCCACCCAAGACAGTACCAACATAGCCTTGGGTTTCCAGGGTAACATCCAGCACACAATGTTGCCGCAACTTCCCGAATCTTTGGTAGTCCCATTCGCCGTGCCTTTTGTTGCACTTGATCATGGCCGACGGGGCTGTCCATATCGATATAATCCAAGGGTCTTCTTTCTTCCTCCGTTCCTTGAAGGAGTGGGGGCGCCCAGCTTGGCAGCGATGATGATGCTTGTTCCCGAGGCATTATGTTTGATTGATGAGGTCTAAAATGCCAAGAACCACGAAGAAAGACAATGTTGGACCTCAAGGCGACACGGTAGCAACCATGGCATTGCTCCCGGATTTCGAATTACGCTTCAGTTTTGGGTAGTAGTGTAAAACCCATTATTTGCAAACGCTTGGGCACAAACACGAGCTTTCTCATGGCAAAATGATAAATTCTGAGCACGGCGGATGATTCACAACCTACCACCACACTATCCGGATACCCAACTTTGACCGTATGTTGGCTCAAGACGTGCCATGATGTCTAAAGACTGGCGGTGTCCCCCAAGGCGTAGCACCGAGGGGAGACAATGGGAAGCACATTGCTCTGCGTTGCATGCCCCTTGGGCTTTTGTCAGGATGGGGCCAGGTCGAAACCTTTGACACCCCACCGCGGCGGCCAGCACCGGAGTCAAGCGTGCATCACAATGGATCCAATCGTTTGACACTCGCCCCTTCAAATGCAAAGAAGGTAACGTCGAGACTCATTGGTGTAGCCTTTTCATCATAGCATACGGCTTTTCCCACTCCATACCATCATATTACATCATATTACAACCGCATTGAAAGCTATTCTTACCCTTCGTGCGTACCATCCGCAGCTTGAGCCAATGATTCATGTCAAGTCATTGTTTATCTTGTTCACATCACTTCATCACATCCATCTCCCATTTCAAGTGCATGCCTATTTGCCCGGCTCTCACAAGTCATTCACCTCCTCACTTCTACCTATCCGAATCCAAAAAGCAATTGATCCATTGTCTTTTCCAATGGCTTCCTATGTGTATTAAGTCCGTACACAAACTTCCCCTCCTTTGTGCAAGCTACCTTCTCCGTACCATTGCTATCGTTATACACCATTCGTCACACCGTTTAGCAATTGTTTCACAACTCATTGCTATGCATCATGAAGTTCTAAGAAACCTACAATGGTTCTTGCACCATTGATCCCATTATTTGAAGCTTTTGACAAAAAAAGAAAAACACTTAACGTTGGGTCTCGATGAAAGGCATAGATTATGTGTTGGAACTTGAGGTATGGAAACCGGGACCTCCTTCCTTTAAACATTCATTGGCGCATAGACAACAATCAAATTGAAAACCATGATCCAAGGGAGATGCCCCCTCCTTTCCCCGCCCCTCTCCCCGTCTCTTTGCAATTGTATTATTGAATGCAACGGGGATATGCAACCCCCCCCCCTCTCTCCCCGTCGTCCCCATGTCCTTTGGGTATATTCTTTTGGAGCTCCCCCTTCCAATCATACACTTTCACGGTTTTCAATCCAACATGGCTCTTCAATGTAAGCGGAACTTGAGGTATGGAAACCGGGACCTCCTTCCTTTAAACATTCATTGGTGCATAGACAACAATCAAATTGGAAACCATGATCCAAGGGAGATGCCCCCTCCTTTCCCCGCCCCTCTCCCCGTCTCTTTGCAATTGTATTATTGAATGCAACGGGGATATGCAACCCCACCCCCTCTCTCCCCGTCATCCCCATGTCCTTTGGGTATATTCTTTGGGAGCTCCCCCTTCCAATCATACACTTTCACGGTTGTCAATCCAACATGGCTCTTCAAAGTAAGCTATCATCCCTCTTTCCTTTAAACATTCATTCATGTTTAGAGAACAATCAAAGTGGAACCCATGATCCAAGGGAAATGTCCTACCCCCCCCCCCCTCCTCCCTCCGTTCCGTCTCTTTGCAATTGTATGATCCAACGAAACGGAGATATGCCCCCCCCCCCACATCCCCATGTATATTCTAATACGACGGGGATATGCAACGCCCCGCTCCCTCTTCCCGTCATCTCGCTTCTCATTCAAATATCTGCATGGTAATCCATGGCTCTTCAATGTAAGCGGAACTTGAGGTATGGAAACCGGGACCTCCTTCCTTTAAACATTCATTGGTGCATAGACAACAATCAAATTGGAAACCGTGATCCAAGGGAGATGCCCCTCCTTTCCCCGCCCCTCTGCCCGTCTCTTTGCAATTGTATCATTGAATGCAACGGGGATATGCAAACCCCCCCCCCGCCTCTCTCCCCGTCATCCCCATGTCCTTTGGGTATATTCTTTGGGAGCTCCCCCTTCCAATCATACACTTTCACGGGTGTCAATCCAACATGGCTCTTCAAAGTAAGCTATCATCCCTCTTTCCTTTAAACATTCATTCATGTTTAGACAACAATCAAAGTGGAACCCATGATCCAAGGGAAATGTCCCAACCCCCCCCCTCCTCCCTCCGTTCCGTCTCTTTGCAATTGTATGATCCAATGAAACGGAGATATGCCCCCCCCCGCATCCATGTGTATGATCTAATACGACGGAGATATGCAACGCCCCGCCCCCTCTTCCCGTCATCTCGCTTCTCATTCGAATATCCGCATGGTAATTCCCATGTCCTTCGGGTATGTCCTTTGGGGGCTCTCGCTTCCAATCATACGCTTTTACGATTGTCAATTTAACATGGCTTTTCAAAGCAAGATATCATCCTTCCTTCCTTGAAACATTCGTTCATGTTTGGACAACAATCAAAGTGAAACCCATGATGGAAGGGCAATGTCCTACCCCCCCCCCCTCCTCCCTCCGTCTCTTTGCAATTGTATGATCCAATGAAACCTTGGATGTATAAAAATGATGGTAAATGCAAAGGAAGAAAGGTGGGCGGGAGCTTTCTATGAGATGCACAGCCAAAGATAGGGCGTGGCTTTTTATGGAAAGCAACGGGCAATGGTTTGGTTGACAAAGGGCAATGGTAGGAATGGTTCGGGGGGCAAGGCGGGGCATCAAACATCAAACAAATAGCTTCTTTTGGAAAACAAATTGATGAAAGCTATAATGAAGGTTGGTGATGGGAAGGGGGTGGATGGTTGCATATTCCCAATAAAGCAAACAAACACGGGCAAAGGCAACATGGCATGGTTCGTCGCATGATGGCATGATGGTTCGTCGACTTCATTTTACAATATTCACACTATTTACAATCTATTTACAACTTTAGTACTTATCATTAATTATTATCCTTGTTCCGTGATCCAAAAGACCTCTTCCTCCTTCAAGACATCCAGGAACACTTGAAGAATGGCCACGTAGCGTGGCCATAGGGGGTGGTTGTGGTACTCCGCTTCCGCGAAATGGGCCGCAATCCCGGCCAAGTCCGCCGCCCTTGCCACCACTCCCTCGCCCTATGAGATGGGAAGATGAGGTGAAAAATAGAATGCGGAATCAACATGCTAAATGCATATGGCACACATAGGGGAGTGCAAACACATGGATTTTATGAGGGTTTGGTAGCTGAAAAACTGCACTGGCACAAAACGCGCTTATTCGCACCTCGAAATACGCGGAAAATCACCGCCGCCAGAACTGCGTTGTCAGATTTCAAATTAGCGCTCGCAAAAATTTTCCGCTGGTGTCTGTGGGTTCATGGTATCGCGGTTTCCGTCGCAGCAGTGCTGCAGCTATCACGCGCTCTCCACAAAGCGCCTGCAGACAGCGCAAACGGTCACGCGCTCCACGGAAGGTCTGTTCCAAAACAGACCTCCTTTTTCTTACCACGAAAACGCGCCGAACTTTAGTATATCTTCCGTACTGTAAAGCTAAATATCGTACAATGCGCTGCGCGGCGCAAAATGACCGATATGCAGGAATGCGTTTTGGAAGAGAAACGAGGATCGTGGTGTACGCTGGAAGCATACCTCGAAGCCACGGAGGTCTCGGTCCTCCCTCAGGGCCTCGGCGGCCCGCGCTGCGCGGTCCGCCGAGGCCACGAGGGGGAGATACTTGGGGTGTGGGCACATTTTGGATTTGGTTGTAGCTAAAGCAAAAGAGGACAACTAACCCACTTACGAAACAACAAGGACAACGGAGGATACTTGACGAAGACCGTTGCATGTCACACTTCCGTTGTTGCTCGCTTTGTTGTTTGCATTGAGTTTAAAACTCAAAGAAGTTGAAAAAAATTTTAACCTACAAAAAAGCTCACACCTTATGTAGAATTTCATTCCGCATATACCCGTATCATTTTTTTGCTGCCGGATGGTTTCATCCTTTTATTTTTCTTGGATTACTACTGACGGTTGCCGGCCTGCCTGACAGGCCAGTCGCCAGCCGGCGGCCAGCCCACGGAGCCGCACAGGCGACGGCGCTTGGAACGACGACGGACATGAATACACAAGACAATCAAATATAGTAGACCACAAGATACGCCCGCGTAAACACGGGCATACCGACCGTGGCTGAATCTACAGCTTCTTGAGAATCCGGCCAGCAAACTGAACTAAGTACCATATTGCACCCAATCGTCACTTAGTGCATTCTACTTCAACATGGGACCAAATGCCCAATGATGCGCTACAAAGTCTCGTCGAAAACGGAAAATGTTTTCTTCCTGTGCAAACACCTGGCTTCTGCGCTTCTGTTGTGTTTGGTGCCTCTGCACCAAATATCGCTGTTCTGTCGCCGTTACTGACCTACGGGTACTGAAGTACTAATAGCCCCAAACGCGCACTACTTATTTTCTTTTACTAAATTTGAATGCCTTACATGGCAGATGCCAGGCAGCTGGTTGCAGTCGCCAGTTAGCGCAAATCACCGCACGGGCGACTGCGAAAAGGACGACGACCACGACGACACAAGACGATTAAATATAGTACGAGGGTCGTGGTGCACGCCGGAAGCATGCTTCGAAGCCACGGAGGTCTCGGTCCTCCCTCAGGGCCTCGGCGGCCCGCGCCACGCGGTCCGCCGAGGCCACGAGGGGGAGATACTTGGGGTGTGGGCACATTTTGGGTTTTGTTGTAGCTAAAGCAGAGGAGGACCACTAACCCACATACACAACGACAAGGACAACGGAGGATGCTTGACGAAGACCGTTGCATGTCACACTTCCGTTGCTGCTCGCTTTGTTGTTTGCATTGAGTTTAAAATTCAAAGAAGTTGAAAAAATTTTTAACCTAAAAAAAAGCTCACAAGTAATGTAGAATTTCATTCCGCATGCACCCGTATAATATTTTTGGTGGCCGAGGCTTTCATCCTTTTATTTTTCTTGAATTACTACTGACGGTTGACGGCCTGCGTGGCTGGGCCAGTCGCCAGCCGGCGGCCAGCCCGCGGAGCCGCACAGGCGACGGCGTTTGGAACGACGACAAACATGAATACACAAGACAATTAAATATAGTTGACTAGAGGAGACGCCCGCGTAAATGCGGGCATACCGACCGTGGCTGAATCTACGGCTTCTTGGGAATCCAGCCAACAAACTGAACTAAGTACCATATTGCACCCAATCGTCACTTAGTGCATTCTACTTCAACATGGGACCAAATGCTCAATGATGCGCCACAAAGTCTCGTCGAAAACAGAAAATGTTTTCTTCCTGTGCAAACACCTGGCTTCTGCGCTTCTGTTGTGTTTGGTGCCACTGCACCAAATATCGCTGTTCTGTCGCCGTTACTGACCTACGGGTACTGAAGTACTAATAGCCCCAAACGCGCACTACTTAGTTGCTTTTACTAAATTTGAATGCCTTACATGGCAGATGCCAGGCGGCTGGTTGCAGTCGCCGGGTAGCGCAAATCACCGCACGGGCGACTGCGAACAGGACGACGACCACGACGACACAAGACAATTAAATATAGTACGAGGGTCGTGGTGCACGCCGGAAGCATACCTCGAAGCCACGGAGGTCTCGGTCCTCCCTCAGGGCCTCGGCGGCCCGTGCCACGCGGTCCGCCGAGGCCACAAGAGGAAGATACTTTGGGTGTTGGCACATTTTGGGTTCTGTTGTAGCTAAAGCAAATGAGGACAACTAACCCACATACACAACAACAAGCGGAGGGGGGCTCCACGAGATGGGGAAGGGCAGTGTGCGGGCTGCGATTGCCTCTGAAAGGTATCTGTCGGATGTGGAAGTCAAATTGCACAATATGCACATGCATGATCAAGTATTTATAACAAACAACGATGAGCATGTTGAGGAAATTGCAATGAAGCAATGATACATGATATGTTGTGGAGGGTGTGGAAAAGTAGGATTAAATGAATCCTTCGTCTTTCGTGCTTGGTTTGGCTTTTCCTTTGCTGGTGCGAAGCACCATCAAAAGAAAAGCCTTATTACGTTTTTAGCCGTTTTCGGGTCACCTTTCTATGTTGGAAGTGGAGCCAGGCGGTGACAAACAAGAGCAAAAACACTCCTTTGCCTTGTGTTTAAGCTAGCAGCGCAAAGACAGGAAGGGTGCATTTGGCAAGTTTAGCGACACAGGTTGCAAATAGCATAAAATTGACATATTCATAACTTGGGCCTATTGTATCGGATTTTGACGAAATGAATGGCAATTTCGGTTAATTTGGGGGTATTCTTTTCATTTTTGAGCTTGTGAAGGCGACCGTATGCGCTGAAAACCGTCAAATCGAAAAGCGGTGCCAAAACAAAATGACGGCGTTTTTTAACTACACAGCAAGACGGGGCTTTTAGAATCATTTATAAAAATGGTCTTAGATCGAAATATCGTGCACTGTAGCCCGATTTCACTTTGAACAGTCAAAATGAAAGATCGCAAATGCCGGCGACTGCGAAATGCACGCGTGCACAGCAAATAAATAATATGGCAAATAGATTTCTTGGGATTTGGGGCCTGTGGCTTATATATAGTGTTGTTCGGCACCTCAACTTTGCTGGTGCACCTTTAAATCGCATCCCTAGGTTATATGGAATTAGTGGATGCTGTTAAAGAAGTTAAAACCTTGTAAAGGTCCTAACTTTGCAAAACAGCCATGATTGATCAAAACAAATATGACAGTGCGAATCAGCTCTCTGAGGCGGTCATTTAGAGGGGCTGCATCGTAGACTTTTGAAGTATGTTTCGTTTCGGCGCGCGGACTGTATATAATGGCATAAGGACTGCTTTTAGAGGGGGGCGGGGCCCCATTCCCCGGCCCCCCAATTAAAAGCCCCCCATGGGGGGGGAGGTGAACAAGCTGGGGAAAGTTGCACGAGGCGGGGTCGCACGGCAACGGTCTGCATGACAACGGAAGACAAAGAACACAAAGGCAAAAAGAACCATGCAGAAGCGGAGAAGAAGAAAAACTCGAAAAAAACGGGTTCAACGGCGCAAGCGCCGGCCGCTAGGCTCCGTTTTTGTGGGCCAAGCCCCACAAAAACAGAGCCTAGCGGATTCTGCCTAATGCTTGTTGCCCACTATGGTTGCCCCATGGGTCAAAAAGCCTTGTCGGATGGGCAGCAAGTATACATGCCAAATATGGCAAAACTATGGCAAAAAACTGCCAAAAAATGCACAAAGTTGGCCGTAAATCATCCGAATGGCACCATTTTTGGCCAATGAGGTTGATTTTTGAAAAATTTTGCCCCAAGCCGGTTATTTTAAGGGGCTACAACATGGTGCAACTTCGCAAGCAGAAGCCAATACCAAATTCAGCCCCAAATTTTCGGAGACTGCCCGAAAAACTGCTTAAAACGGTCCTAATTCACAAAAACCACCATCATCGGCCAAAAAGAAGAAAAGTCGCGTTCTTAGAATTCCATTGCGATCATTTTAAGGGGCTGCATTGCAGGGTTTTGAGAAGGGCTGTCTTCCAGGGGGGGGGGGTCGCGTAACGTAGTAGTTGGTCACTGCTTCTGGCGCGGGGTCAGGGGCCCCCAACACCCCGACCCCCACAGAAGCCAGCCCCCTGCGGGGGGGATTTGAACAAGCTGGGGAAAGTTGCACGAGAGGGGGTCGCACGGCAACGGTTTGCATGACAACGGAGGACAAAGAACACAAAGGCAAAAAGAACCATGCAGAAGCGGAGAAGAAGAAAACCATGAAAAAACGGGCTCAACGGCGCAAGCGCCGGCCGCTAGGCTCCGTTTTTGTGGGCCAAGCCCCACAAAAACGGAGCCTAGCGGATTCTGCCTAATGCTTCTTGCCCGCTATGGTTGCCCCATGGGCCAAAAAGCCTTGTCAGATGGGCAGCAAGTATACATGCCAAATATGGCAAAAATATGGCAAAAAACTGCCAAAAAATGCACAAAATTAGCCGTAAATCATCAAAACATGACCAATTTCAGCCAACGGGAGTCTTTTTCTGACGTTTGGGCACGAGGCGGTCATTTTGAGGGGCTGTAACATGGCTCAAATTTGCATATAGCAGCCACTACAAAATTCAGCCCCAAATGTCCGGAGACTGCCCGAAAAACCGCTTAAAACGCTGCTAACTCACCAAAACGACCATCGTGGGCTAAAAAAGGGAAAAGTCGCGTTCTTAGAATTCAATTTCGAACATTTTAAGGGGTAGCATGGTAGGACTTTGGAGGCCTCTGGATTTTACCCCGGGGGTCGCGTAACGTACGGTATGGACCTTGTTTTCGATGGGGCGTCAGGGGCCCCACACCCCGACGCCCACCAGAAAACAGCCCCCAGGGGGGGAGATTGAACAAGGACAACGGAGGACGCTTGACGAAGACCGTTGCATGTCACACTTGCGTTGTTGCTCGCTTTGTTGTTTGCATTGAGTTTAAAACTCAAAGAAGTTGAAAAATTTTTTAACCTCAAAAAAACCACAACTTATGTAGAATTTCATTCCGCATACACCCGTATAATATTTTTGGTGTCGGATGCTTTCATCTTTTTTTTTCTTGGATTACTACTGACGGTTGACGGCCTGCCTGGCAGGGCCAGTCGCCAGCCGGCGGCCAGCCCACAGAGCCGCACAGGCGACGGCGTTTGGCGAGAGAGAGAGAGAGAGAGAGAGAGAGAGAGAGAGAGAGAGAGAGAGAGAGAGAGAGAGAGAGAGAGAGAGAGAGAGAGAGAGAGAGAGAGAGCGAGCGAGCGAGCGAGCGAGCGAGAGAGAGAGAGAGAGAGAGAGAGAGAGAGAGAGAGAGAGAGAGAGCGAGCGAGCGAGAGAGAGAGAGAGAGAGAGAGAGAGAGAGAGAGAGAGAGAAAGAGAGAGAGAGAGAGAGAGAGAGAGAGAGAGAGAGAGAGAGAGAGAGAGAGAGAGAGAAAGAGATACCCAGCTAGCTCCCCATCCACCAAGAAACCTCACACCGATCCAGGCCCTGCGGCAACCAGGGACCCTCCTTCTCATGAGGCACCTCCATCGCCAACAGCTAACCCACCTGAGGTACTGGGGACCCCAGTAGTGGAAGCCATTGCATTGCCATTGAAGAATAAGAGACATCTTGAAATCCTATGTTGAGTTCCCCAAATCGAGAAATTTGAAAAATCGGATTTTTAAATCCTATGTCTACATCCTCAATTGGACAAATTTGACAAAATCCGAATTGTAATTATGGTAGGATTTCATTTGGGGGCCCGAAGGCAAGAAGAAAATTTTTAAGAATTTTGACATGGTTCCCTTCATTCCTAATCCAATCGCTCACCTTCTTTAGTCATACATGAGCCGCCCTTTCACTTGAGTGTCTTCTCCATACCTCTTCACTTGAGTGTTTTTTCGAGCTCCAATCCTTCACTTGAGTGGCAACCATACCCATCCACCAATATGCCCAACAGTTGTTCTAGCTAGTAGTATTGATCATCGCTTAACTTTGGTTGTGGTCAAATCAGGGCATGTGTCATTTGGCGCTGTCACTTGCACTTTCTTTGCACAAGCTTTTGTATGTTTGTAGTATTCCTCTTGGGATGTCGCTATTCGAAGAGCTCATTCCTGGTGAACCTCTTTCCGAGGAGGAAGCTCGTCAATGGCTTGCTGCGCGTGAAATCCCGGAGTTTGTCGACGAGGTGATTGGGTTGATGATCAAAAAGAAGGAGGCGGGATCAGAAACCTTGTTTTTGGAGGTGTGTGTGTGTTTTGGCGTGAATGGTATGCATGCGTGGTTGCACTATTTTCTCAAATTGACCATATGTGTTGCTTCTCGACTACGATTTGTCCCGCTCTATGCACGCCGTCGTACGAGTGTTACACATTCCTTATTATCTCCGCGAACTCAAAAACGTAGCATCTTGCCTCGCGTCGTCTATCGATCTTCATGTATAGGTTGTGAAAGAAGTTTTACAACGTCACTTGAATGCTGCGGGAAAGGGTGTTAAGGCGATCGAAGCTGCACGTACCCTCCGCCATAACGGGAACGATGGTGCAGTCTTGAAGGGTATGAAAAATTTGAAAGCTCCTGGAAAAGGCTGGGGCGATCAAACGGCGCCTTTGAAGTATGGATATTATGATACGGAGCCCGGTGTTCCCAAATATTGCACTCGAGATCCGGACATTAGACCCACGGATTATCAAATCAAAAGGGTATGCTACGTTTTCCATGTGCCCGCGCGGTGCGCCCCTTTTGAGTCCTGCGCGTCGCAAATAGGCACATGTTATCGGGTTTTGGTCGATTCATGTTCGTAGGTCGTTGTCAAGCTTGCCGCTTGTCTGTGTCGTCTCTTTGCGGGTTGTAGGTTGTGGTTCTAACGACCCTAGAGAAATACAGTCAGGAAATAGTGGCAAAATTTGAAGCATAACGAAAACAGTTGGGGGAATGAGGTGCGCCACAAGAGGATCGGCTTGGTTGTGAGAAGCATGTGACGCAACTGTGACAATTATTGCTTGTCGCATTAGCAACTACTAGGTCTACGGCACCTAACACCATATGCTCAATCTGGACCGCAAGACCGAGATCGGGACCGCTAGACACGAATCAAAGTATTTTGCTCGAGTGCATCGAGGCACGACCCACGGTTGGCTTGTGAGGCGTGCTTACATATTTGCAATTAGGCGGGCGATCGTGAATCGACCAGCACGGTCGCAGTGGGAACATTGACACATCACTTCTTGCAATTGCATCGTCGCACTTAGTCTGGGGTCACGACTTGGAGAACTACCCGCTCAAAGCAACTTCAACCCCAACACCAAAAAGATTATGCAAGTACCGTCGCCGGCCAATTCAACTACGGGGCCCAAAAGTGTATCAAGCAATGTAAGGTATGTTCCATACGTAGTACTAAGATGCTAGCTTCCATCGACTTGCTGAAACTTTCACCAAGGCGTGCATGAGTGAACCTTTTTGGATCTCGAAGCCCCTAGCCACCATTCTCACCATTGTCGTTGTAGGCAATTCAAGCAGAATGTAGAAGGAATGGGACCCCTTTTTACGACCAAGACTTTTGGTTTGGGTCTCGCGATACAATGTACCCAAAGGTTTATGTGCGTGCATCATGGAGTGCATTTCATCACGTGCGCTTCTCTACGTCTAGGTTGCCGAATGGTTCACGGGTCGGCCACAATTTGGAGAGCATGTTCATACAAGTGTTTGGCGCATATGTCGGGAGAAACGACCCTTGCGGACGTTGCTAAGGCGATAATTTACTTCGACGGCATGATCCCGTCTTTCCATCATCCTCTTAGGGTGTCCCAAGCGATTGCACTGTTACTGAACCAAAAAAGACTATGAGAGCCAAGGTATCTCCACAATTCGGGATGGCGCGTGGTTTTCCGGCGCTCTTGTGAAAACATGGCCAGTGTTGTGTTGCTAGCGCTTCCTTAATCTTTTTGTGGTGCGCAACTGGGCTCAAGATGTTGCGCGAGCATTCCAAAGAAAATGCCTACATATCAGGAACCCAAGTCCAAAAGGATGGTGTTTTCTACACGACATGGGCCTCTACAAGAAACTGGCATATTCCTCGAGCATCCCTCCCGACCGACCATTTGACGCAATTTCGACCGAGCCTTTCCCCGCCTCGCAATAGCGCCCTCGTTTGCAACACTTTTGCGAGCTTGGCCATCCTTTCGTGGCCCCCTTGCGCAGGACCTCTACCCCGGAGCAACAGTGTTTGCAAATGGTGCCACAAGTAACGACATTGTACAAGGTGCTGTCGGTATGTGGAAGGATTCGGGACAACATTGAGTGAGGATTGTCATCGGAGGGACAAAGGATCGAGGGACAGCGGGCGAATCAATGGAAGGAAAATCCGCAAAGAATTGCAGTGCACTGCAATGTTTTATTTCAATTTGTTCCCATCTTCCTCATTAAAGGATTCCAAATCCCGGCCCTACATTTGTAATGTGCTTTCATGGTATGATTGTGGCGAAAAAAAGAAAGGCGGCCAATTTTGTGATTAGTTTTGTTTCTTTTTCCTTTTTGCTATCCTTTTTAGGGAAGAGGTTTTTGGGAAAAGGGAACGATACCTGAGCCTCCACTCTTTTGCACACGGCTAGGGTCACTTGCCCCATATGCCCCCTCTACCTCCTCCCTCCCTCCCTTACCTTCTCCCTCTCTTCCACCGGAAGACTTCGTCGCATGAGGACTGCAGGGCAACAAAGAAAAGCGTTGCTACTGCGCGTAGTTTTTTTGCCGCGCTGAATTCTGCCACAAGTGTGCAACATCCACCGATGGTTGGGGTGGCGACCACCAACAATTCCACTTCCACCGAGGCCTACAAGTAGTAAGAGCAATCAGGCAAGTCTGCAAGGCAGTGGAATGGTGGGAAGGGGGGGGGGCAATTGTGTGGCACGCTTGGTTCCCACACTTTCACTCTACTTGGAGGTCCCCCAGACACCATTGCAAGTTGCATGCTACCCGCCGCCACGACCCTGTGCCCCGCAGGGGGCTTGCAAGGAGGGGCGGGGGGGAGGGGCGGAGGTTCGGCGTACACTGTGTCAAAATGTTGCTGTACATTGCTGTTTCACCGGTTGCAATGTTAGCAGAATGTGGCAGGTGGTGGGCTACAGCCTATGTGATCGAGTGGTGGCAGGTAGTCCCCCGCTTCCACATGTTGTAATCATCTCCAAGGCCTCCTTGCTGCCCTTGGGCTTGCACTCTTTGGTTTGGTGTGTGTGTGTGTGTGTGTAACTACGGGTGGGTAACCACAAGGATGGGTTGGTTTGCCTGTTCACGCGTGTTGGCATATTCGCCTTCAGTGACACTCATGCAGATTTCATGGGTTCTCTTCATTACTTCAGAGGACTTGTTCAAGAGTTGTTGCTTGTCTTCTCAATGCATCTTAATTTTTTATCACAGTCATCATCATCACCGTCCCTGTCGCCAGTGGGTTTTTTTCGTTGGGCAGCATTGACAGGAACGCATATCAGCTATTCCCACATGGATGCATATGAACGTGCGTCAGCTATCCATCGAAGACGAAAAACTAGGAAGCAACATGGATCACCTCCAAATACGAGAAGATTCATTGAGGAGATGATATTAAAAGTGAAAGCTATTCCTTGTGACCAAGAGTCACAGTCACATTCCTCCTCCACCTCCTCCTCCCCTGCCCCTCCTTCCCCGCACATGGGGGAATATCAGCCCCCGGATCATGATTATAGCGACTGGGTACCAAAAGACTGCCGGGTCAGGTTTCCAAGGTATTGCGGCTTCAGCCCCTCCAATACAAGGGATCAGCCAGGTGGCCCTGCCCACAGACCAGAGTGCCAGGTTTCGCATGCGTAGAAATGCTGTGCACCACCTTCACACTTGGTGATCTGGAACCCATGGCTTCTGTGCATTTACATCGCCCCTCGCTGTTACAAAATGGAGTGCATAGGCAGGTGACCAATATCCACTGTAAACTCAACGTGGAATTGGGTTGGCTGGACTTTTAACAACTACCATGGCAACATGAGGCCAAATAGACACTCAGGAAAAACAAGCCAAGGGTTGGACAGGTCTGTCCTAAGCATGGGAGTAGGGTGCATGAGGATAGAAGAATACCTACCTGCATGGCAAGGGGCGCATTTGGGCCAGGGCATGGAAAGCATGGGCATGGGCCATCTCCCAATGTCTGGCTTGCATTTTGAATTCTAGATGACATGCTTCTGTAACAGGTGACTGCTTCTTCATTGGTGCTGTCAGCGCACTGGCATCATGCACTGCCCAGAAACTGAACCCAACGCAACGCCTGTTTGTGTTCTCTGACGTAGAGAACGGAATCTACGGTGTTATGTGGGCCAAGAACGGGGGTTGGGAGTGGGTTATTGTTGATGATTGGGTCGCAGTCTCACAGGTTTGCCTGCTCTGCTATGCTGATTCTTCTTGCCTCTGTCTATGAGAAAAACAAGAAGGTGTGTCGACATGTGCGGGCAACATTTTCTTTCCCCTTGTGCTTTTTCCTACACCTCACCACCATCCTCCCCTGCCCCTTGGTGAGCCCGTGTGCCGTGGCTGCAGGATAGGGTGCCAAGCCAGATTGTGATGGCTGTCATGATGGTGGACAAGTGCCACGGGTAAGGCAGGAATGAATGGGCACACCGAAACGCAAGACATCCGAGTCGGTCTCTTCGGTCTGAGCGGCCGAACCCGAGAGTTCTGCTTCTTCCTCTTTGTACGGCCCTCCCCTGGCAGGGGGTGTGGACGGCTGCAACCGCCATTGGTGAGGAGGTGAGGAGGCCTCTAATGTTGTATGCTCACCCCTTAGGCCACCACGTCCCTGCCACCCTGAAAATACAAAAATTCCAGAAATGGGCTGGTAAAAATGCACGCACGGTGCGCGCAGTGCATGTGTCTTTCTGTATACATGGATGTGTCTACACTGAATTCTTGCGGGACTGTTTGTATGCATGTTGGTCGATATCTCTGCATTTGGGCAACCTGCTCCAATTGCATTTCTGTGTACCACAGGATGGAAGAGGCAACGTGTGGCCACAGTATGCATGTCCTGGCACTGCTCCAGAGCTGTGGCCATTGATCATTGAAAAGGCATATGCTAAGGTTTGTGGAGACTGCCATATGCAGTAGTTTGCCCAGAAACGCAGCTTGCATGCCCAACCCTGCTCAAACAGCCCAACAAGCCCAACCAGCCAGGGATGATTGCAGAGTGGTTTTACCAAAAGAAATGTGTGGTGTTTCGGGATGTGAAATAGGCACTGTTCTACAATGATCGTTGATGTTGCATGTTGGGCAAGATACCAGGCGTTGGGCAGCTTGACTGTCGATGCCAGCAACAAAGCAGTAGCTAGTCACTGGGGCAGGGGGTGGGGGTTAAAGAAGCTGTGGGAGATTGCATTGCTGCTTGCTACACAAAATCGAATTTGTTACAGTATGTACACCGCTCTGGGCCCCATTTTTGGTTCATACCATGGACCCTGGAGAGCTTTGTTCAGGTGTGCAACACATTCCAAAGTGCACCACCACCACCACCGCAGTGACGGTGGAAGCATGTTCAGTAAAAGAAGCGCCAATTTGGGGTGATGCACTGGATGCCTTTGCAACCTCAGCAGGGACAGCATGGCAGGGCGAGTCAAGAATAAATTTGATCAGGTCATGTAGCCACTTTGGTCCCTCCTCAGTGGACCTGAGACGGCAGGATTTTGCAGCGTTTTTCCTCCCCGCCTCGGGGACCCAAGACGACAAGGATCATGTCGCGAGTTTGGCTCCTCCCTGCTTTGGGGACCCCGAGACGGCAAGGGTTATGTCGCCTCTTTGATTCCTCCTCGCTCTGGGGACCTGAGACAGCAGTTGAGGGCTCATTTACAATTATCTTTATTGCCTAATGCAAAGGAATAGCATTGGGGCTCTGCCACTCCTGGCCAAGGGAGCAACGCCCTCCTCAACCATCGTAGAAGGGTTGGATTCCCTACCACACATTGAATGTTGAGCCGGGGCCGTAGTCTCTTTCTGTAGAAGCAACAAAGTCAACAGATTGGCATGCACTGATTGTTTTGATTCCCTTGCTTGCTTCCTTCTCATTGTACACCAAAGCTACTGGAGTGTGCTGCCTCCAACATGACAGAAGTGCTCTCAATGACAAGTTGTTGCATTGGTCGGATAGTGGGCTGAGGCAGTTGTGGCAGAATTTCAGACACTGTTACTGGCAATGAATCTGTTTTTACTGCAATTGTCATGTGTTGATTGTTACTACTACTGCTGCTGCTGTTACTGGTAAGATAGCTTGAGAACCACTCAAAAATGCACAACAAATTTCGGCAACCATCACCAACTTTTAGCAACTCACATCAACCCATATTGAAAGGAGATATGTATAGGGATTGAAGGCATCAGGGCAAGTGTTTGGCCAGATTCTTGACGCAAGGTATTCAGATTTTGCCTCTTGTTGGGCTGGATAAAATGCATTCCTAGTGGTGTTTAGGAACTAGGGTAGGGTGTTTTGTGGATTGCCGCTGCCATGCTTGTCCATGAGTCTTGTCCAAGTGTGAAACAGATGACAGTGCAGCACTAACCAAGGTAGTGCTTTTCAATCAATGTTGCAGTGTATGTACCTGGACAGCGATTCCTTCTCTTTGTGTAGTGGGATTGACCAACAGACGGGTGAACACTCAATAGATGCCATTGATTAAACCCTGTTATTTTCACCAAATCATTCACATATTGTCCCCTTTGATTTTGCATCATTCAGATCTGAATCATGCTGCCACTCTCCACCACTCTCTCCATTCTGTTCAGATTCACTACTGTTGGGACAGTATTGATGGAGGATGGTCCCGTGAAGCATTGGAAGATTTGACAGGAGGTGGCCATCTCCAGCCCAAACCTGATGGTCCACTTTTGTGTGCATCCAAGAAGCACATTGCAGTGTGCCATTTCTTTCTGTCTAGACTTGCAGCCTCGCAACCTCACATGTTTTACCATTGCAGCTCTCAGGCCACCTTGGCTAAAAAACATTTTGTGTGGTTGTGTACATGGGTGAAAGATGGCGCTAAAGAGGCTGCATTTAAGTGTGCAGCCAAGCAAAAAATCCTCCTGGCATGCAACGAACAGGCAACCTGAATCAGCGGCTGCTTATCATCGATTTCATTGCTTTGAATGCTCATTTATAAGTTTCTTTGTGAGAGAAATCTGCCTGCCTTTTTGGCTAACCGAAGCAGGATTGCAACTGAAACCGGGTAATTCTTCTGGTGGGATGTCCTCCACCTCAAGTGATGCCTCAGAGACTAGTAGTGATGGTGGCAGTGGCAGTGACTCTTCTAGTAACAGGCGCAACAGCGGAACAGACAGCAGGCTCTCAAGCAACAAAAGTCACCCTTTGTGATGTTGTCTTTGCTGTTGTGCTGCTGGTCCATGCCCCATTTGTCTCATGCAACATTTATGACATGGGGACTGGTGTAATGGTTCGGGTCAGGTGTGCATACCACACCGCAGGTCCTGCATTGGTCCATTGGCTGTATTACAGATGCATGGACGTGGACAGGAGAGGGGGTAGGGGGGGGTTGCTGGGAACCAACCCCCACCCCTCTGAGTTGCATCGCTGATCCAAAGCAACATTTCTGATTATCAGAACCAGAGGATCACAGGCAGGTTAGACTGCAGTGTTGGTTGGGAGCCTGTGTCCCATTGGCTTACACCCCGCAATTTCCTATTTCTTTTGGGAACCCAAAGTTCTGAATTTAGATCATTGCTCAACAAAGATTGTGTACTGCCAACCTCCTTTTTTTGTTACTGAGGGTAATGAAGTCTGAATTGAAAATGGAGGTGTTCTGCCGGGTGAAACCACCTCGAAGAGAGGTTGTTAGATCAAGCGCAGGTGTGGGCGTTGTATGCCCCCCCCGTTTTGGGGGTCATTCGCGTAGCATACCCCAAGGCATGATATTTGATGTCCAAACCCTTGTAAAATCATTATTTTGCCCAATAAGACACTCCCCCAATGGATTTTTTTTATTCTGAGGCCTCTATCCCCTGAAACTGGATATCACTTTTGGGGGGGGGGTTGGGGGGGGGGGGTCACAAGTTTGTGCTCAAAAGTTTGTGCTCAGAAGGGTTTGAACGAGGGTCAGATTGGGCACAGCTGACAGGTCAGTCGGCCGACTGGGATTCGAACCGCCGACCTGCACATCTGCGGTCGGCTGCATTGCCATTCGACCGATGCTTATTCTGACAGTAGCAGTTCTCCCCACTGCTTGAAGCCGAGTCTGCCACTGAAAAAACCCAAACTGTGTGTTTCTGTCTGCCTGCCTGCTTGCCCGACTGACTGTCTGACTGACTGCTTGCCTGACTAACTGACTGATTGGCTGACTGTCAGCCTCTCTTCGAGGTGCACTGCCGGAGGCAATAGAATTTAGGGAGTGGCCTCCCCACATCGGCCTCAAAATATGTACAACAGGGCAGATGTGAACTCACGTTGCCAATGTCTGGGTGGCGCCTTGACCTCCCGTAGGGCGGTTTGTACACAGGCTGCATCTGGCTTATTTTGGGGAATGCTTTGTAGTCTAGACACTTATTGGACAATTTCTCCAATACATCATTTCGTTGAGGGCTACCAGTTGTCGATTCAGATTCTTCGCCATCAAAATGCACAATGTCGCTGTTTTACTTTTGGCTGAAGTGACGATATGTTGCAGCATGACTTGCAAGGTGAAAACCTGCCCCTCTAGGCAGCAGCCTAGGCAATTGGCTGGAACTCTGTTTTGGTGACCCAGTCCGGACTGTGGGGATGCATTGCAGCGTTGGATGCTAGGCTTGTCCAATTGGTCTCTTTTCTTTGGTTTTATCTGTCTTGTAACTAGATTGCATCCCTCATTTTTCTGGACATGAATTGCATCCATATCAGAAGCAGCACATTCTGCATGATTTTGTAAGTTCCACACCATTCCCCACATCTTTGGCATGGTTTACATCCTCTTCGCTCCTCATTCATTTCCCAATTTTTTGCCATTTCGTCATAACCACGAAGGTACATTGAAGGTTTCAGGGGCACAAACCATGCACACAAATAGCCGAAAAAACAGGAGGGTAGAAGAGATCCCCAGAAAAACAATTGAATCGCCATTACCCTCTGTTTACTTGCCAGGCATGGGGTATACACTTGATCTAAAGAGCCAACATCGATACACTCATGGTGGCAGGGATTTCAACAATTTCAAGGAGTTGTGCGATGACAGCCTGACGATTCTCGGGTATTTGACTGTACAGTGATTGCATGCAGGGATCAAAGGGATCAGGAATATATATGGGCATTTTCACGGGGCGGGGGGGGGATTCCAACGCAAAGTGGGAGATTTTTCAGTTCTCGCCGTTTTACTCAAAAATGTCGTTCCGTAGGGGGGGGTATGTTATACTTTTTCGAAATCTCCAAGAAATGGTCGTTTCGGAAAGGTATGGGTTGGGGGAGGGGGGGGTAGGAGGCCATATTTTTTCGTACCGGACCCGAACTTTTTGGCGTTTTGGTGTCTGCTCCAAAAATCTGGTCTGGTCTGGTCTGGTTTGTATACAGGGTTTCACGGTGCTTGGCCCGGTGCTCCAACATGTCGTTAGTATGGCAAATCACCTCGCAGAGGTTGTTAGATCAAATTCAGGCAGGCGTATATAGGGGAAAACGCCACATACCCCCCATTTTGGGCCTTTTTGGGCCTATTCGCGTACCCTACCCCAAGGGGTTGAATTGTTAGTTTAACCCGTTGTAAAATCATTATTTTGTCCAATAAACGCATCCCCCAATGAGTTTTTGGTCCGGACCCCCCCAAACCCCCCCCCCACTTGAAACCCATTTTTTTGAGGTTTTGAGGGAGGGGGGTGGGGGGGTTGGGGGGGGGGGGGTCAAAAAAGTCGAAAAAAATGACCCCCCCTTTTTTTGAGTCGAAAATCAGGAATCTTTTATTTTTTTTTGATTTTGAGCCGACTCCATGGGGTTTGTATGGGGGAGTGGGACGAGCGCTCATGCAGTTCATGCACTTTTCAGCCATTTTTGCTATGTTGGCGGTTTTGGCGACCTCGGTGACCCCGTGGTACCCACTTTGAGGGGTGTGAGTGGGGATGTTGTGACAGTATATGCCTACTAGGGTACGGAAGGACATTTTTTGCAGTCTCTAGCCTTGCTAAGAGCCGGTCACAACCCGTGCCAAAGACGCGAAATGACTGTTTCCACCAATAATGGCCTAGTGAATGGGCCGGTACACAACCTGCATATGCAGTTTTTCACCCCAGGCAGCTCAAAAATCGAAGTTTTGGAAACTTGTTTTTTTGATATTGTGACCACTTAAAATGACCATCCAAGGTATGTGAAGCATGTTTTGGGCCGTATTTACGTGGTTTTCACCCTATTTGGGGATTAGGTCCAGGGGGGGGGGGGGGGGCTCCCAAGGGATTGGTACACAACCTGCTTATGGAGTTTTTCACCCTAGGCAGCTCAAAAATCGAAGTTTTCGAAACTTGTTTTGATGATACTGTGATCACTCAAAATGATCATCCAAGGTATGTAAAGCATGTTTTAGGCCGTATTTACATTTTTATCACCGTATTTGGGTATTGGCCGCACGGGGGGGGGGGGGGCTCCCAAGGGATTGGTACACAACCTGCTTATGGAGTTTTTCACCCTAGGCAGCTCAAAAATCGAAGTTTTCGAAACTTGTTTTGATGATTTTGTGATCACTCAAAATGATCATCCAAGGTATGTAAAGCATGTTTTAGGCCGTATTTACATGTTTTTCACCGTATTTGGGTATTGGCCGCACGGGGGGGGGGGGGAGGGGGGGGGCTCCCAAGGGATTGGTACACAACCTGCTTATGCAGTTTTTCACTCTCCGCAGCTCAAAAATCGAAGTTTTCGAAACTTATTTTTTTGATATTGTGACCACTCACGATGACCATCCAACGTATGTAAAGCATGTTTTAGCCCGTATTTACATGTTTTTTCACCCTATTTGGGTATTGGCCGCACAAGGGGGGGGGGGGGTCTCCGAAGGGATTGGTACACACCACTTGCTTATGCAGTTTTTCACCTTGGACAGCTGAAAAGTTGAAGTTTTCGAATTTTATTTTTCTGATACTGTTATCACTCAAAATGACCATTCAAGGTATGTAAAGCATGTTTTAGGCTGTGTTTATGGGTTTTTCGCCTTATTTGTGTATTGGGCAGGCCGGGGGAGGGGGTATCCCAAGGGATCGGTACACAACCTGCTTATGGAGTTTTTCACCCTAGGCAGCTCAAAAATCGAAGTTCCCGAAACTTAGTTTTTGGATATTGTCATCACTTAAAATGACCATCCAAGGTATGTAAAGCATGTTTTAGGCCGTATTTACATGTTTTTCACCCTATTTGGGTATTCGGTCCCGGGGGGGGGGGGGGGGGGGGCTCCCAAGGGATTGGTACGCAACCTGCTTATGCAATTTTTCACTCTCCGCAGCTCAAAAATTGAAGTTTTGGAAACTTTTTTTTTGATATTGTGACCACTTAAAATCATCATCCAAGCTATGTAAAGCATGTTTTAGGCCGTATTTACATGTCTTTCACCCTATTTGGGTATTGGCCGCACAGGGAGGGGTGTCTCCCACAAGGGATTGGTACACAACCTGCTTATGCAGTTTTTCACTCTCCGCAGCTCAAAAATCGAAGTTTTCGAAACTTTTTTTTTGACATTGTGACCACTCACAATGACCATCCAAGGTATGTAAAGCATGTTTTAGGCCGTATTTACATGTTTTTCACCGTATTTGGGTATTGGTCGCACAAGGGGAGGGGTCTCCCAAGGGATTGGTACACAACCTGCCTAGACGGTTTTTCACACCGGGCAGCTCAAAAATCGAAGTTTTCGAAACTTACTTTTTTTCATATTGTGATCACCTAAAATGATCATCCAAGGTATGTAAAGCATGTTTTAGCCCGTATTTACATGTTTTTTCACCCTATTTGGGTATTGGGCGCAGAGGGGGGGGGGGTCTCCCAAGGGATTGGTACACCACCTGCTTATGCAGCTTTTCACCTTGGACAGCTCAAAAATCAAAGTTTTCGAATTTTATTTTTCTGATACTGTGATCACTCAAAATGACCATCCAAGCTATGTAAAGCTTGTTTTAGGCCGTATTTATGTCGTTTTTTCCCTATTTTGTGTGTGTGTTGCTTGGGGTACATTCTCTGCGAGGTGGACTTGCCGAAGGCAATAGAATTTTAAGTGACACAGTAAATGGTGCAGATTTTTATGCTGAATCCAGTGGTGAAGGTCCCACCCTTCAACTCAATGATATCTTGGAGAAATCACCTCGCAGAGGTTGTTAGATCAAATTCAGGCAGGCGTGTATAGGGGAAAACGCCACATGCCCCGAATTTTGGGCCTTTTTGGGCCTATTCGCGTACCCTACCCCAAGGGGTTGAATTGTTAGTTTAACCCGTTGTAAAATCATTATTTTGTCCAATAAACGCATCCCCCAATGAGTTTTTGGTCCGGACCCCCCCAAACCCCCCCCACTTGAAACCCATTTTTTTGAGGTTTTGAGGGAGAGAGGGGGGGGGGTCAGAAAATGACCCCCCCTTTTTTTAGTCCAAAAATCAGGAATCTTTTAGTTTTTTTTGATTTTGAGCCGAAAAAGTGTTTCCGGGTCCCGACTCCATGGGGTTTGTATGGGGGAGTGGGACGAGCGCTCTTGCAGTTCATGCACTTTTCAGCCATTTTTGCTATGTTGGCGGTTTTGGCGACCTCGGTGACCCCGTGGTACCCACTTTGAGGGGTGTGAGTGGGGATGTTGTGACAGTATATGCCTACTAGGGTACGGAAGGACGTTTTCTGCAGTCTCTAGCCTTGCTGAGAGCCGGTCACAACCCGTGCCAAAGACGCGAAATGACTGTTTCCACCAATAATGGCCTAGTGAATGGGCCGGTACACAACCTGCATATGCAGCTTTTCACCCCAGGCAGCTCAAAAATCGAAGTTTTGGAAACTTGTTTTTTTGATATTATGATCACTTAAAATGATCATCCAAGCTATGTGAAGCATGTTTTAGGCCGTATTTACATGTTTTTCACCCTATTTGGGTATTGGCCGCACGGGGAGGGGTGTCTCCCACAAGGGATTGGTACACAACCTGCTTATGCAGTTTTTCACCCCAGGCAGCTCAAAAATCGAAGTTTTCGAAACTTGTTTTTTTGATATTGTGACCACTTAAAATGATCATCCAAGCTATGTGAAGCATGTTTTAGGCCGTATTTACATGTCTTTCACCCTATTTGGGTATTGGCCGCACGGGGAGGGGTGTCTCCCACAAGGGATTGGTACACAAGCTGCTTATGCAGTTTTTCACTCTCCGCAGCTCAAAAATCGAAGTTTTCGAAACCTGTTTTTTTTTTGACATTTTGACCACTCACAATGACCATCCAAGGTATGTAAAGCATGTTTTAGGCCGTATTTACATGTTTTTCACCGTATTTGGGTATTGGCCGCACAAGGGGAGGGGTCTCCCAAGGGATTGGTACACAACCCGCCTAGACGGTTTTTCACACCGGGCAGCTCAAAAATCGAAGTTTTCGAAACTTACTTTTTTTCATATTGTGATCACCTAAAATGATCATCCAAGGTATGTAAAGCATGTTTTAGCCCGTATTTACATGTTTTTTCACCCTATTTGGGTATTGGGCGCAGAGGGGGGGGGGGGTCTCCCAAGGGATTGGTACACCACCTGCTTATGCAGCTTTTCACCTTGGACAGCTCAAAAATCGAAGTTTTCGAATTTTATTTTTCTGATACTGTGATCACTCAAAATGACCATCCAAGCTATGTAAAGCTTGCTTTAGGCCGTATTTATGTCGTTTTTTCCCTATTTTGTGTGTGTGTTGCTTGGGGTACATTCTCTGCGAGGTGGACTTGCCGAAGGCAATAGAATTTCAGTGACACAGTAAATGGTGCAGAGTTTTATGCTGAATCCAGTGGTGAAGGTCCCACCCTTCAACTCAATGATATCTTGGAGAAATCACCTCGCAGAGGTTGTTAGATCAAATTCAGGCGGGCGTATATAGGGGAAAACGCCACATGCCCCGAATTTTGGGCCGTTTTGGGCCTATTCCCGTACCCTACCCCAAGGGGTTGAATTATTAGTTTAACCCCTTGTAAAATCATTATTTTGTCCAATAAACGCATCCCCCAATGAGTTTTTGGTCCGGACCCCCCCAAACCCCCCCCCCCACTTGAAACCCATTTTTGGAGGTTTTGAGGGAGAGGGGGGGGGGGTCAAAAAATGACCCCCCATTTTTTTAATCCAAAAATCAGGAATTTTTTAGTTTTTTTCGATTTTGAGCCGAAAAAGTGTTTCCGGGTCCCGACTCCATGGGGTTTGTATGGGGGAGTGGGACGAGCGCTCATGCAGTTCATGCACTTTTCAGCCATTTTTGCTATGTTGGCGGTTTTGGCGACCTCGGTGACCCCGTGGTACCCACTTTGAGCGGTGTGAGTGGGGATGTTGTGACAGTATATGCCTACTAGGGTACGGAAGGACGTTTTTTGCAGTCTCTAGCCTTGCTGAGAGCCGGTCACAACCCGTGCCAAAGACGCGAAATGACTGTTTCCACCAATAATGGCCTAGTGAATGGGCCGGTACACAACCTGCATATGCAGTTTTTCACCCCAGGCAGCTCAAAAATCGAAGTTTTCGAAACTTGTTTTTTTGATATTGTGACCACTTAAAATGACCATCCAAGGTATGTGAAGCATGTTTTGGGCCGTATTTACATGATTTTTCACCCTATTTGGGTATTGGCCGCACAAGGCGAGGGGTCTCCCAAGGGATTGGTACACAACCTGCCTAGACGGTTTTTCACAGCGGGCAGCTCAAAAATCGAGGTTTTCGAAACTTACTTTTTTTCATATTGTGATCACCTAAAATGATCATCCAAGGTATGTAAAGCATGTTTTAGCCCGTATTTACATGTTTTTTCACCCTATTTGGGTATTGGGCGCAGAGGGGGGGGGGGGTCTCCCAAGGGATTGGTACACCACCTGCTTATGCAGCTTTTCACCTTGGACAGCTCAAAAATCGAAGTTTTCGAATTTTATTTTTCTGATACTGTGATCACTCAAAATGACCATCCAAGCTATGTAAAGCTTGTTTTAGGCCGTATTTATGTCGTTTTTTCCCTATTTTGTGTGTGTGTTGCTTGGGGTACATTCTCTGCGAGGTGGACTTGCCGAAGGCAATAGAATTTCAGTGACACAGTAAATGGTGCAGATTTTTATGCTGAATCCAGTGGTGAGGGTCCCACCCTTCAACTCAATGATATCTTGGAGAAATCACCTCGCAGAGGTTGTTAGATCAAATTCAGGCGGGCGTATATAGGGGAAAACGCCACATGCCCCGAATTTTGGGCCTTTTTGGGCCTATTCGCGTACCCTACCCCAAGGGGTTGAATTGTTAGTTTAACCCGTTGTAAAATCATTATTTTGTCCAATAAACGCATCCCCCAATGAGTTTTTGGTCCGGACCCCCCCAAACCCCCCCCACTTGAAACCCATTTTTTGGGGGTTTTGAGGGAGAGGGGGGGGGGTCAAAAATGACCCCCCCCTTTTTTTAGTCGAAAATCAGGAATTTTTTAGTTTTTTTCGATTTTGAGCCGAAAAAGTGTTTCCGGCTCCCGACTCCATGGGGTTTGTATGGGGGAGTGGGACGAGCGCTCATGTAGTTCATGCACTTTTCAGCCATTTTTGCTATGTTGGCGGTTTTGGCGACCTCGGTGACCCCGTGGTACCCACTTTGAGGGGTGTGAGTGGGGATGTTGTGACAGTATATGCCTACTAGGGTACGGAAGGACGTTTTTTGCAGTCTCTAGCCTTGCTGAGAGCCGGTCACAACCCGTGCCAAAGGCGCGAAATGACTGTTTCCACCAATAATGGCGTAGTGAATGGGCCGGTACACAACCTGCTTATGCAGTTTTTCACCCCAGGCAGCTCAAAATTCGAAGTTTTCGAATTTTATTTTTCTGATACTGTGATCACTCAAAATGACCATCCAAGCTATGTCAAGCTTGTTTTAGGCCGTATTTATGTCGTTTTTCCGCTATTTTGTGTTTGTGTTGCTTGGGGTACATTCTCTCCGAGGTGGACTTGCCGAAAGCAATAGAATTTTAAGTGACACAGTAAATGGTGCAGATTTTTATGCTGAATCCAGTGGTGAAGGTCCCACCCTTCAACTCAATGATATCTTGGAGAAATCACCTCGCAGAGGTTGTTAGATCAAATTCAGGGAGGCGTATATAGGGGAAAACGCCACATGCCCCGAATTTTGGGCCTTTTTGGGCCTATTCGCGTACCCTACCCCAAGGGGTTGAATTGTTAGTTTAACCCGTTGTAAAATCATTATTTTGTCCAATAAACGCATCCCCCAATGAGTTTTTGGTCCGGACCCCCCCAAACCCCCCCCACTTGAAACCCATTTTTTTGGGGTTTTGAGGGAGAGGGGGGGGGTCAAAAATGACCCCCCCCTTTTTTTAGTCGAAAATCACGAATTTTTTAGTTTTTTTCGATTTTGAGCCCAAAAAGTGTTTCCGGGTCCCGACTCCATGGGGTTTGTATGGGGGAGTGGGACGAGCGCTCATGTAGTTCATGCACTTTTCAGCCATTTTTGCTATGTTGGCGGTTTTGGCGACCTCGGTGACCCCGTGATACCCACTTTGAGGGGTGTGAGTGGGGATGTTGTGACAGTATATGCCTACTAGGGTACGGAAGGACGTTTTTTGCAGTCTCTAGCCTTGCTGAGAGCCGGTCACAACCCGTGCCAAAGACGCGAAATGACTGTTTCCACCAATAATGGCGTAGTGAATGGGCCGGTACACAACCTGCTTATGCAGCTTTTCACCCCAGGCAGCTCAAAAATCGAAGTTTTCGAATTTTATTTTTCTGATACTGTGATCACTCAAAATGACCATCCAAGCTATGTCAAGCTTGTTTTAGGCCGTATTTATGTCGTTTTTCGGCTATTTTGTGTTTGTGTTGCTTGGGGTACATTCTCTGCGAGGTGGACTTGCCGAAAGCAATAGAATTTTAAGTGACACAGTAAATGGTGCAGATTTTTATGCTGAATCCAGTGGTGAAGGTCCCACCCTTCAACTCAATGATATCTTGGAGAAATCACCTCGCAGAGGTTGTTAGATCAAATTCAGGGAGGCGTATATAGGGGAAAACGCCACATGCCCCGAATTTTGGGCCTTTTTGGGCCTATTCGCGTACCCTACCCCAAGGGGTTGAATTGTTAGTTTAACCCGTTGTAAAATCATTATTTTGTCCAATAAACGCATCCCCCAATGAGTTTTTGGTCCGGACCCCCCCAAACCCCCCCCACTTGAAACCCATTTTTTTGGGGTTTTGAGGGAGAGGGGGGGGGGTCAAAAATGACCCCCCCCTTTTTTTAGTCGAAAATCACGAATTTTTTAGTTTTTTTCGATTTTGAGCCCAAAAAGTGTTTCCGGGTCCCGACTCCATGGGGTTTGTATGGGGGAGTGGGACGAGCGCTCATGTAGTTCATGCACTTTTCAGCCATTTTTGCTATGTTGGCGGTTTTGGCGACCTCGGTGACCCCGTGATACCCACTTTGAGGGGTGTGAGTGGGGATGTTGTGACAGTATATGCCTACTAGGGTACGGAAGGACGTTTTTTGCAGTCTCTAGCCTTGCTGAGAGCCGGTCACAACCCGTGCCAAAGACGCGAAATGACTGTTTCCACCAATAATGGCGTAGTGAATGGGCCGGTACACAACCTGCTTATGCAGTTTTTCACCTCAGGCAGCTCAAAAATCGAAGTTTTCGAATTTTATTTTTCTGATACTGTGATCACTCAAAATGACCATCCAAGCTATGTGAAGCTTGTTTTAGGCCGTATTTATGTCGTTTTTTCGCTATTTTGTGTTTGTGTTGCTTGGGGTACATTCTCTCCGAGGTGGTTTTGCCGAAAGCAATAGAATTTTAAGTGACACAGTAAATGGTGCAGATTTTTATGCTGAATCCAGTGGTGAAGGTCCCACCCTTCAACTCAATGATATCTTGGAGAAATCACCTCGCAGAGGTTGTTAGATCAAATTCAGGCAGGCGTGTATAGGGGAAAACGCCACATGCCCCGAATTTTGGGCCTTTTTGGGCCTATTCGCGTACCCTACCCCAAGGGGTTGAATTGTTAGTTTAACCCGTTGTAAAATCATTATTTTGTCCAATAAACGCATCCCCCAATGAGTTTTTGGTCCGGACCCCCCCAAACCCCCCCCACTTGAAACCCATTTTTTTGGGGTTTTGAGGGAGAGGGGGGGGGGTCAAAAATGACCCCCCCCTTTTTTTAGTCGAAAATCAGGAATTTTTTAGTTTTTTTTGATTTTCAGCCGAAAAAGTGTTTCCGGGTCCTTACTCCTTGGGGTTTGTATGGGGGAGTGGGACGAGCGCTCATGTAGTTCATGCACTTTTCAGCCATTTTTGCTATGTTGGCGGTTTTGGCGACCTCGGTGACCCCGTGATACCCACTTTGAGGGGTGTGAGTGGGGATGTGGTGACAGTATATGCCTACTAGGGTACGGAAGGACGTTTTCTGCAGTCTCTAGCCTTGCTGAGAGCCGGTCACAACCCGTGCCAAAGACGCGAAATGACTGTTTCCACCAATAATGGCGTAGTGAATGGGCCGGTACACAACCTGCTTATGCAGTTTTTCACCCCAGGCAGCTCAAAAATCGGAGTTTTGGAAACTTGTTTTTTTGATATTGTGATCACTTAAAATGATCATCCAAGCTAAGTGAAGCATGTTTTGGGCCGTATTTACATGTCTTTCACCCTATTTGGGTATTGGCCGCACAGGGAGGGGTGTCTCCCACAAGGGATTGGTACACAACCTGCTTATGCACCTTTTCACCTTGGACAGCTCAAAAATCAAAGTTTTCGAATTTTATTTTTCTGATACCGTGATCACTCAAAATGACCATCCAAGCTATGTAAAGCTTGTCTTAGGCCGTATTTATGTCGTTTTTTCCCTATTTTGTGTGTGTGTTGCTTGGGGTACATTCTCTGCGAGGTGGACTTGCCGAAAGCAATAGAATTTTAAGTGACACAGTAAATGGTGCAGATTTTTATGCTGAATCCAGTGGTGAAGGTCCCACCCTTCAACTCAATGATATCTTGGAGAAATCACCTCGCAGAGGTTGTTAGATCAAATTCAGGCAGGCGTATATAGGGGAAAACGCCACATGCCCCGAATTTTGGGCCTTTTTGGGCCTATTCGCGTACCCTACCCCAAGGGGTTGAATTGTTAGTTTAACCCGTTGTAAAATCATTATTTTGTCCAATAAACGCATCCCCCAATGAGTTTTTGGTCCGGACCCCCCCAACCCCCCCCCCACTTGAAACCCATTTTTTTGGGGTTTTGAGGGAGAGGGGGGGGGGTCAAAAATGACCCCCCCTTTTCTTTAGTCGAAAATCAGGAATTTTTTAGTTTTTTTCGATTTTGAGCCGAAAAAGTGTTTCCGGGTCCCGACTCCATGGCGTTTGTATGGGGGAGTGGGACGAGCGCTCATGCAGTTCATGCACTTTTCAGCCATTTTTGCTATGTTGGCGGTTTTGGCGACCTCGGTGACCCCGTGATACCCACTTTGAGGGGTGTGAGTGGGGATGTTGTGACAGTATATGCCTACTAGGGTACGGAAGGACGTATTTTGCAGACTCTAGCCTTGCTGAGAGCCGGTCACAACCCGTGCCAAAGACGCGAAATGACTGTTTCCACCAATAATGGCCTAGTGAATGGGCCGGTACACAACCTGCATATGCAGTTTTTCACCCCAGGCAGCTCAAAAATCGGAGTTTTGGAAACTTGTTTTTTTGATATTGTGATCACTTAAAATGATCATCCAAGGTATGTGAAGCATGTTTTGGGCCGTATTTACATGTCTTTCACCCTATTTGGGTATTGGCCGCACGGGGAGGGGTGTCTCCCACAAGGGATTGGTACACAACCTGCTTATGCAGCTTTTCACCCCAGGCAGCTCAAAAATCGAAGTTTTCGAATTTTATTTTTCTGATACTGTGATCACTCAAAATGACCATCCAAGCTATGTAAAGCTTGTCTTAGGCCGTATTTATGTCGTTTTTTCCCTATTTTGTGTGTGTGTTGCTTGGGGTACATTCTCTGCGAGGTGGACTTGCCGAAAGCAATAGAATTTTAAGTGACACAGTAAATGGTGCAGATTTTTATGCTGAATCCAGTGGTGAAGGTCCCACCCTTCAACTCAATGATATCTTGGAGAAATCACCTCGCAGAGGTTGTTAGATCAAATTCAGGCAAGCGTATATAGGGGAAGACGCCACATGCCCCGAATTTTGGGCCTTTTTGGGCCTATTCCCGTACCCTACCCCAAGGGGTTGAATTATTAGTTTAACCCCTTGTAAAATCATTATTTTGTCCAATAAACGCATCCCCCAATGAGTTTTTGGTCCGGACCCCCCCAAACCCCCCCCCACTTGAAACCCATTTTTTGGGGGTTTTGAGGGAGAGAGGGGGGGGGGTCAAAAATGACCCCCCTTTTTTTTAGTCGAAAATCAGGAATTTTTTAGTTTTTTCGATTTTTGAGCCGAAAAAGTGTTTCCGGGTCCTTACTCCATGGGGTTTGTATGGGGGAGTGGGACGAGCGCTCATGCAGTTCATGCACTTTTCAGCCATTTTTGCTATGTTGGCGGTTTTGGCGACCTCGGTGACCCCGTGGTACCCACTTTGAGGGGTGTGAGTGGGGATGTTGTGACAGTATATGCCTACTAGGGTACGGAAGGACGTTTTTTGCAGTCTCTAGCCTTGCTGAGAGCCGGTCACAACCCGTGCCAAAGACGCGAAATGACTGTTTCCACCAATAATGGCGTAGTGAATGGGCCGGTACACAACCTGCTTATGCAGTTTTTCACCCTAGGCAGCTCAAAAATCGAAGTTTTTCGAAACTTTTTTTTTTTGGATATTATGACCACTCAATATGACCATCCAAGGTATGTGAAGCATGTTTTAGGCCGTATTTACGTCTTCATGTCCCTCCTGGCCGCCGTGCGGTCACAGGCGGGGGGCCTGTAGGGGAGGACACGGGCGCCTGAACTCGACTCGGCCCACCTCCCCGCCCCTCTGCCTCTGTACATAGGCCACCGGACGCTAATAGACGAATGCCATATTTACGTGTTTTTCAAGCCTCTTATTGTGAACCTGCACGTGGTGAGGCTGCCTAGCTGATCCGCAATTATCTTTTTCTTTTTTGCGACGCTCCTGCGTCTTCCCCTTCTCTCGCCCTCGCGCCGTGCGCACGATGGGCGACCAAGCCGGGCGGCCACCCAGCTAGCTGCCCTCCTACAGCGCCCCGAGGTCCTCACGGCCCTTGGTGCGGCGCTGGCACCCTTTCTCGCGGGCACACCACCCGCCGCTAACAACGAGGGGGCGGCGGCGCGCAGCCGCTCTCGCTCCAAGGGGGGTAAGGGGGGCAACCGCCCTGCCCAGCCGCCCCCCGCCCCCCCTACGGCGGAGCGAGCCATGATCGCCTCGCTCCAACGACAAATCGCGTCCCTCGAGGACATAATCTACACCCTCCGCTGTGAGCTGGCGCAATCACGAGGCGAACCGGCACCCACGGCCTCCGCGCGGGCCGACGCAGCCGCAGCGGCCCAGGCCGCGCCCGCGGCCACGATGACAACGAAGCGGAAAGCCGCATCGACGAACGGCAAGACGGCGGCCACGCCGCCCAGGACATCCACCCGCTGGCAGCTCGCGGGCTCCAACCACAATCGGCGCTCCCCGGGCGCCCAGGAGGCACCGGGGGCAGCGCCCCCGACCCCCCCCCCAGTCCCCATGCGTGTGGACGGGCACCGGCACGGGCCACCGTAGCCTGGAGCACCGCGACAGGTGCCTCTGCCGGTCAGGGCACCTGCCCGCCCACCCCTTCGCCTCCTCGCACCCCTACTGGGCGCGGGAGGACATCAAGTACGCCCAGGGCAAAATCGCTGCTCTAGAAAGTAGGCGGCGTCAAGGAGGGGTCGGCCCCCCCGCCCCCCCCAGCAAGCCGGCCCCGGTCGCTCGACCTACGCCTCGGCGACGCGGTCCGCGGCACGGGGCTCCCGGCCGGGCGCAGCGCGGGTGGTGGCGGCCGCCGCTCCCACCTCGGCGGCGCTCCCCCCGGTGCAGCCCACGCCGGCCGCCCTATGGGCCCTGCTGCCCTCGACGACGGCGGTGCAGCCGCTCCGCCTCTTCCAGGGCGAGTCCCGGGACAAGATCCGGGAATGGGGCATCGCCCAGATCACGCCGGGGCGGCACCCGGCGGAGTGGAAGCAGCCCTCCCAGGAGGGGGCCCTGCGGTGCGTGGCGTTGGTGGGCTGCACAGTCCACGAGGCCCACCTCGCGGCCGCGGCCGCCGTCGCGGCCCACGACGCCGTCCAGCGGGTCACCGCCCTGGTACACGTCCAGGGCGGCAGCAAGGTGGCGGCCCTGCTGCAGACCCTCCGCCAGACGAGGGCCAGCTTGGCGGTGCCAGGCACGGCCCTGCAGGGCGTGGTGCGCACGGAGCGCCAGCCCCCGGAGACGGCGGACCCGGCGGTGGTGGACCCCGCGCCGCCGGGGCACATCCTTCAGCTCGTCTGGGACCGCCTCCCGGAGGATGACGACCGGGAGGGGGCGGAGCTCCCGGACGTGGACCCGGCGCCGCTGGACCCCGTTCCAGCCACCGTCCAGGTCGTCTGCGTCCTGGACCCGGCGGTCCTGGCGGATGCCGACGTGCGTCGGCTCCACATGGGAGCCTTTTGGAAGGACCACGCGTGGCGGCACCTCAGGCCGCTCATGGGGGCAGCCCTGCCCTGACCCCCGCCCATGCAGGCCGCGATCCGGGGCTCGATGGTCGAGGTCTCCACCGACCTCCCCTCGTCCGTGGCCCCGCTGGTGATGCGCGCCAGCGGCAAGGCCCGGGGGGTGCACTTCCGGCCCTGGATCGTCACGGGCGCGGCCTGCCAGCACCCCGCATACGTGCTGTGGTTCAAGCAGCCACCGGAGCGCCGCGGGGCCTCCCCGGAGGTCTGGAAGACCCTCGCCGAGGACGGGGAGCTCCGCTCCATGTTCGCGGGGTTGGTGGACGGGGGCGCCCCTGGCAACGTGGGGGTCCGCGTCTGGGGAGCCAAGCCGGCGGACCCCAAGGTGGTGGCGCACATCGCCAGCCTGCTGGGTGGCCCGGCCCCGGCGCAGACCACGTCCGTGCGTGTCCGGGGCTAGCCCGCGCAATTGGGCCTGGCGGTGGACGAGTATGCGCAGCTCCGGCGCTACGCCCAGGAGGCATTTGGGCCGGCGCGTCCACCGCTGCACGTAGCTGGCCCACAGCAGCCTTGACCGCCCGGTCTTCGACCTGGAGCTGGAGGGGGTGCCTGGGGACTGGCAGAGGGTGCGGCTGGGTGCGCCCGACACCCGCCTCCCCGACCGGACCTGGGAGCGGACCACCCGCAACTCCCGTCAAGGACGCTACTAGCTAGTGGGATCCAGGGCCCGGATGACACGCCCGAAAGGACCTGACGTGGTGCAGCAGCAGCCTGCGGACGCCCAGGACGCACCGGACCACACGGGGGACCTGGCCATGGCCAATGCGGAGCCGGCCGCTGTCGACATCGATGAGGAGGACGACAACATTCTTTAATGTTCTTAGTCCTCCTCTTCCTGACCCTCCTGCACGCGGTGGACTGCCCTGGGTGGCAGTCGGTAACAGTGGCGATGACCCACGGGGGGTGGACAGCGCTACCCCGAGCCCCAGCCTCCTGCCAGACGCACCCGTGCCAACGGCGGTGGCAACAGCGGCGGTACCAGCCCTAGCGCCCCCCCCTTGGGGAGGCACCAGGGACCGGACCCCCGAGCCGGCCGGAGGGTGTCTATACGCCCACAGCCCACGAGGGCGCCCCGGCCCGAGGCGATGGCCCTGGGTCCTCTTTGGGGGAGGGGTGCGGCCCGGGCAGTGGCGAGGGTCCCCACGCGGCAGTGGGGGGTTGGCGGTACAGCAGGGGGCACAACCGCCACGGCACTGCGGCTCCCCCTCCCACCGGGTGCGGCCGACGTGGCGGCCGGCGGACTCCCCCTCCCCCCCGCCCCCCCCCCCCCCCCGGGGAGAGCAGGGGCCTGGGGGGTAGCCAGAGGACGAGCACTGCCTGTTGGGGGGCCAGCAGCTGCATGGGCGCGCCAGCTCCCGGCACCGAGGGCTTTGCCCCGACATGCTGACCCCGGAACCCACTGCGGCCGTGCGGCGAGCAGAGGCTCCCTGTCCGCAAGAGGCGGCCTGCCCGCCGCGACTAACCAAAGCCAGCGAACACGCCAAGGCGGGGAGGGCGCCGGCGATCCAGATCGCTCTGGTGCCTTTCTGGACACGCCCGGCGCGGGTTGTGGTGGGGACGGCGGCGGTACAAGCCCCGGCGACTCCCCTCCTCGAGTGGCCCCAGTGTCCGGACCCCCGACCTGGGTGGAGGGTGTCTATACGCCCACAGCCCACGAGGGCGCCCCAGGGCGAGGCGATGGCACTAGGTCCCCCCCGGGGCGGGGGCCTGCCCGGGCGGTGGCACGGGGCCCCACGCTACCGTGGGGGGTTGGCAGTACAGCAGGGGGCGCAGCCGCCGCGGCACTGCGGCTCCTCCTGGCGCCGGGCGTGACTAGGACGGTGGCCGGGGCACCCCCCCCTCCCCCCGTCCGCCCCTCCCCCTCCCCCCATCCCCCACCGCGGGGGACGGCGGACGCCAATGAGCCCAACGGGCAACGCGGGTTGCCTACCCAGAGATTCAGGGGGGCGGGGAACGCACGCTGCCCTCCCCCCCCGCCCACACTCCCTGCCCCGAGCGGCCAAGCCTGGCCTCCTGTCGACCTGCAGCTCCACTATTTTTCATATGGCACGTGGACCACGAGGACGTGGACGTTGGCGCGGCCGCGGGCGAGGGCGCGGACGCGCGGCCCGGGCCCCCCCTGCACCCCTCACGGAACACCAGCGGCGGCACCACGGCCTCGCCCTGGTTCGCTGGTGGTACCGCCAGGCCGCCATGGTGTTCCCGCGCCGCCACCTGCGCTGCACCTGGGCCCACACGGCCTGCGCCCTAGCCCCCCTCGTCGGCCTCCTCCCCAGGGTCTTGCGTCTCCAGGACCTGCTGGCAGGGGCCTGGAACAGATGGTGGCACAGCGGGCACCGGCCAGAGGACGGGGCGGTATGGATCACCGCAGTCAATCTCCCGAGTGGCCCCGAGTTCGGGACCAAGGGGGCCACTGTGGGCCAAGCCCTACAGTGGAGGTACCCCCAGGTCCTCTACGCGCGCGCCCCCCGGCCGGATCTTCGCGGCGGCCGCCTCCCGTATACGTGGCGCAAGTACCTCTCCCCCATGTGGCGGGAGGAAACGGGCGAGCCGCTGCGGCGCCAGACCGGGCCCCGGCGCGTGGAGCGGTGGGATGACCCCCCCCCCCTGCTGGTTCCTCCGCCCGCGCCGCCGCCTTACCCTCTTCGAGGGGACGACGGCCGCCGGCAGGGACCACACCGTGGGGGTGGACTGGTGGGGCCGGGTCTGGGACAACGACCCCGCCCGCCAGCCGCCCCCCTACCCTGGGCCCGAGGCGACGTGGAGGGACGTGGCCTACGCCGTCCACGCCCTCCTCCCCGTGGTCAGCGACGTGTGGTGGGCTGTCCTGCCGGAGCCCGGGGAGGTCCACGCCACGGCGCTGTGGCCCGACGCCCTCGGTCGCGCTGGGCCGGGGGGGCCCGGGACCGCATGTGCGAGGTCTTCCGGGAGACCCCCCGCCTCGCGGGCGACTGGGAGCGCGGCGGGCCTTGCGCGGGCGCCGGCGCCTGCCCTTCCGCGCGCCCGCGGCGGCAAGCCACTCCCCACGGCGCCGCCCCCTCCGCCGCCCGGCACGCCCGCCCTTGGATGGGGGCCGGGGCCGACAGCCTGATCCTGGCGCAGCGGGACTTGGGCCAACGGCTATCCTGCAGGCATGCCTGGCTGCCCCACTGACCTGCTCCCTGCACCCCGTGGCCAACGGTGGGCAGACCTCTGCGCGGGGTGGGGGCTGACCCCCCCCCCCCCACTTGCTCGGGCTCCAAGGCAGGGACACATCCCCCCCGGTGGCACAGCGGGTGATGCGCGCCCAGGCCGGGGCGTCGGGCCGGCAAGCATTCTGGGGGGCGCTCTTGGAATCCCGGGGGGGGCATCTGGGATGCTCCGGCAGGGGGGGTGGGGATCCTGGTGCGGCAGGGCATCCCGGCCAGACAAGTGCTCCCCCCCAAGGGGGCGCCCCGCACCGAGTCGGACGCCCTGGCCGAGACCCTTTGGCACTCCACCCGTTGGTGCCACGTCGTGATTGGACTGGGCCGGGGGGCGGATACCCTGCACGCTCAGGTAGCGTATGGCGTATCGGCCTAGCCGACCCTCAACCGCGCCTTCTGGGACCACGCCACACAGCATATGGCGCGGCACGGGACCGCCCCGCAGCTGGTGGGGGGGGACTTCAACTTTGACTTGAATTACCCTCTTCGGGCGCCGCCGTCTGTCCTGGCATCCCTCCTGACGCGCCGGCTGGCGGATGCGGACCTCGAGCTGGCGACCGCCCTTGGGAGGGACCCTCTGTGTTCGTACCACGGCCCAGAGGGAACAAGACCCTCGCGCATTGACGGCCTGTTGGTTGACACGCGCCTGGCGGCGCTGCTCCATGCGGCGGAACGGCTGCCGCAAGGGGCGATCTCGGGGCACACCCCCGTGTGTTTTGACATCCACCTGAAGGGGGCGTCGCAGCGGGTGGTCAAGTTCGTTCGCCCCAAACCGCTGGTGCCGGCCCAGCGGGAGGAGCACGAGCGGCTCCTTCTTGTACAGCGCCTGCTTGACCTGATGGAGGCGGGGTGGCGGACGGCTCTGGCTACCGGGGACGTGGACCGCGCCTGGGCCTTTTGGACCGCAACCGCGGAGGAAACTCTCCTCGCCCTGGCCTGCCCGGACATCACTCCGGACACCCTCCCGGCCAGGGCCACCCTCGCGCTTGCCCCACCACACCTGCCCCGCGGCAGGGGCACGGACCAATTGCTTCGGGAGGTGCGCCTCTGCCCCAAGCAGCGGCGCGACACGGGGGGGCCCCTGACCTGCCCGGTGGCGCGCGTCCAGGCGGCCCAGGGGCCCCTCAGGGAGGTCCTGCGCTGGCTGGGGCGCCCGGCGCAGGGGCCGGGCATCCTGCCGCGGGCGGTGCAGCAGGCGTGGACGACCCTCCGGCGCCGCCTGGGCAGGCTCCGCGTGCTCGGCCCGGAGTATGCGGACCTTGAGCCGGGGGGCGCGCATGACAGGCTGGCCCCGCTGGCCTCCCTCCGCCGCCTTAGCGCAGCGCTGGCGGGCAAGGTCCGGGCGACGGTCCGGGCGGAGGACAAGGACCGCGTTCGGGAGTGGCGCGAGTGGCTCGAGGAGTCCTGGTCCTCGGATCAGGGGGCCGTGTATCGCAGGCTCAAGGACGAATCCTATGCCCCCCCGGTCACCTTCCTCACGAGGCCGGATGGCACGGCCACGGCCAACCTAGCGGAGATGGATGGCCTCCTGCAGGACGCGTGGCGCCCCATCAACCGCAAGTATGCGACGGACCCGGAGCCGGACCCGCTGGCCTTCTTACGCCGATACGGCCACCACGTGCGGCGGGTCCCCATGCTTGCCTCGCAGCTCGATGGCCCCCGCCTGCGGAAGGGGCTCTCCCGCATGAAGCCCTCGGCGTTGGGGCTGGACGGATGGAGTCTGGCAGACCGCCGTTCCCTCTCAGACAGGCTGCTGGGCCGGTTGGCGGACCTACTGCGCGCGGTGGAGCGGACGGGGAAATGGCCCGCCCGCCTGGCCGAGGGCTACACCGCCCTCATCCCCAAGGAGGGACCGCCGGGGCCCCTGAACACCCGCCCGCTCACCGTCCTGTCCATGGTCTACCGGCTGTGGGCGGGGGTGCGCCTGGTGGACGCCATTGCGTGGCAGGAGGCATGGGCCCACCCGGCGGCCTTTGGTTTCCGCCCGGCCAGGAGCGCCCTGGACGGGGCGGCGGTAACACAGGTCCTCTTGGAGCTCTGTCGCCTTCGGGGGTGGGCCGTCGCGGGATGATGAGGGTCAAGTGTTTCGATCTCCTCCCCCAAGCGGTCGTGCTGGCCCTGGCGTTGGAGCTGGGCATGGACCCGGGCACGTGCCGTGCCCTGGGAGCCATGTACAAGCAGCTCCGCCGGGCCTTCAAGGTCGCGGGGGCCCTCGGCCTCTGGTGGCAAGCCACCAACGGCATCCTCCAGGGGTGCCCACTGTCAGCGATCCTGGTGAATGTGCTCACCACGATCTGGAAGTGGGAGGTGGACTCCCCGCGCCGTCAGGTGTGCGCACAAACGGCCGCCCTCCCGCCGACTCTAGACGAGGACGCAGCGGACGACCTGGACCCGGGGGCCCTGCCCCCCCTCAAGGACGCCGGCCCCGGCTACGTCGCACTGGGGTCATCGGGCTACACGGACGACACCCAGGCGGTGGCCCTGGGCGCGGCCGCACTCCAGGACACGGTCCCCGCGACGGAGGAGTGGCTGCGGGTCACAGGGCAGGACGTCCGCGTGGACAAGTCCTGCTCCTGGGTCCAGGGAGAGCAAGGCGCCCCGGCCGTACTGCTTCGGGGGGTCCCCATCCTGCTTGCGACGACTTCCCGCCAGCTCGGCGCCGACGTCGCCATTGGGGGCTCCAAGGTCGCGGGGCCGGTGCTGTCCCGGCGCCTGGAGGCGGGACGGAGCGCCCTGCGCCGCCTGCCCCATCTCCCGACGTATGACCGGTGGGAGCGGGCCATCAGCACCCTCGTCACCCCGCTGGCCCTCCATGGGGTGGCGGTGGCGTCGTTGACGGATCCCGACTTGCGAGGGTTCAAAACCGCGGTGGTACGGGCCCTGTGGGGGCCGGCGCGCGTGTCCCGGGCCAAGGAGGTCATCTTCACCGTGCTGTCCAAGGGGCACCGCGTGTCCCCGATCATGCACACGCGGTATGAGCGCCTCCTTTGGCTGGCCCGCCTGGCCCGCCGGCCGGGGGTCACGCAGGTCTTTGCCCAGGCTATCTGGGAGTCGGGGGGCCGCCCACCCGGGACGGGCCCGGTGGGGCGCGCGCTCCGCACGGCGGCCTCCCTGGGCTGGGCCCCGCACGAGGGCTGGTGGTGCTGGGACGTCCCGAGGCAGGACCACCCCCTGCATTTCGTGCACGAGCCGCTCCGCCAGCTCTAGCACCGGGTCCGGGACAGCCTTCGCTGCCACTCCGCGCGCCAGCTGGAGGCGCGACGCCCCGCCACCTTCGGGGGGCTGGGCGACGGGGCGGACGGCCCGGCCTGTCGCGCGGCGCTGCAGGCGGCCTCCACGGAGTTGGAGAAGTCGCTGCTGCGCGGGCTCCTGGCTGGAGCCATGTGGACAGCGGCCCGGGTGTCGGGCCACGGCATGCACGCCAACGCCGCGTGCCCGCACTGCGGCGCGGCGCAAGAGGACGAGGCCCACGTCCTGTGGGACTGCCCGGAATGGGACGACGCCAGGGGGACGTGGCTCCCCTGGCTGCACGACGCAGCGCGGGCTATCCCCGGCCTGGGCCCGCCGGACCGTTGGCCCTCCTGCCTGCGCAAGGCGGGGCTTTTCCCCCTCCGGCTGGCGCAGGGGGTGGACCGGGAACTCCTCGATGAGTTTCTGTACCGCTTGTACTACATGTATTTGGCGGTTCTCGCGGCCTGGATGGCGGGCGGCGCGGGGGATTAGCCGTGCCACGGCGACTCCCTCTTCGCGGAGCAGCCGCGTCCGCGACCCCGCAATCCCTTCTCCTGGGATGCCTTCGTTGGCCCCATACCAGGGGATGCCATCCGCCGCCAGCCGCGGCTGCAACCAGGGGTGCCACCTGGCTGGAGGTGGCCCCAGGATTTCATCCACGACCTGGTCAGGTGGGGCCGGGCGCTGCCCTGGGCTCCGGGGCCGGCGGAGGTCTCCTTGGCCGAGCTGGCCCTGGACTATGAGGCCTTCGTGGGGCGGGCGCTCCCGGCCTCACCGGACCACCGGCTGCGGGGCACTCGCCTGCCGCTGGGAGAGCGGGCGCAAGTCCTGCGCAAGGCGGTGGGGTGCGGAACGCCACCTGGCGGCGGGTGCACTGTTGAGCGGAGCCCCGCTTGGACGCTGTCGCTCGCTCCTCCCCCTGGGGGGGCGCGTGTGCGCGGGGCTCTCAGCGCGTCCGTACTTCGCGGCGCGCCGCGAGGTCATGTTACAGCTGATGCGCTTGGCGGCGCACTGCCGCTACTCGTGGGCCAGGCGCCTGCGGGCGCCGGCGCGCATGCGACCACAGCACAGTGACCGCTTTTTCATGGATTATTTCCCTCGCAGGGCCTCCTCTGCTACCCTATGCCCGACGGCCCCCTCGGGCCCCGGCCAGCAGCGTCCCTCTCGCGGCGCCGCAACGCAGCCACCCCCTAGGAGCGGGCAGCGGCACGCAAGGCGCGCTCTGCTTGGAGCACGGGGCGCCGTCGTGTGCCCGCTACAGGAGCCTGGGCTGGGGCATCAGCCGCTGCCGCCGGGCTGGCCACGTAGGCCACGCGGGCCTCTCGGGGGGCTCGAGCTGCCCCGTGGCCCCTCCCCGGGTCGCACCGGGCCGCCAAGTGCTTGTACCCGAGGCCCGACGGGCGGGGGCAGCGGCGTTGTCCTCTTGGCTGGGGCGAGCCCGCCCAGCATCGCAGGCCCTCCCCGACTCGGGCCCCCCGGCGGCGCGCCGGTGTGCGGCCCCGCCCAGGGTGCTGGGCACGCGCCCACCCCCAGCTTTGGACCTGGGCTCCTCCAGGCCCGCAAAGCGCCAGACACCTAACCGGGCTATTCGGGGGGTCCCGGGGGGGATGTCGCACCACACAGCGGGTGGGGGGGCCACAGACCCCCTATCACCCCAGCCAGCGGGGGGGGGGGGGGGGCAATAGCCCGAGACCGGCCCCCTTGGCACTCTCCGCTTGCGCGGAGGACGTGGGAGCACCGCCAAGTGGGGGGGCAGCAGGGCCCCCCCTGTGCCGGCCAGCAGGGCGGGCCACGGCACCGGGGCCGACCCCCCCCTCGCCCCCCGCGGAAGCAGGGGCCTTGGTGGAGCCCGCGGCGCGGCAGGACCCCCCCCAGCCCCCCCCCCCCCCCAGGCAGGGCGACCCCCAGCGTCGCTCCCGGACGTATTGGGCCGCATCTCGGCGGCCCTGAGCAGCCGCGCACCACCGTGGCGACGGTCCCCATCGCGGGCGCGACGACGACCTCCCCCCAAGGCCACCAGGACGGTGGCGGACATGCTGCGCGCGCGCCCGCCAACCGCCCCCCCCCCCCCCCACAAGCCGCGAGCGACGCAGCGCCCCCCCCCCCCCTCGGACCCCATGGCGGACGCGCCCCCAGCGGCGTCGCCATCTCAGTCTACACTGCCGCCGCGGCAGCAGCACGGCAGGGCCACCCTTGGTGCGCGTTTGAAACCCAATGTTGTTCCGGCCAAATTGTTCCAATGTTCTAGGCTATCTGGCCGGAACAAAAAAAGTTCAAAATTTATTTACCCCCCAACCAAGCCTACCCGTACATGGTGGCAAAATATGTTGTTTGCTAGCCTTGGGGGTCCCCGCTGGTATGCTCATATTTGTTGCCTGGCGCGTTGCCACGTGAAAAAAACTTGTTTTCAAAAAAAGTTTTTGTTAGAACACCATTGGAACACTGCTGGAACAAGTTATTGGAACGTCGCCGGAACAAGCACTCTACAACAAGAGCAAAGCACAAGGAAGGGTAAAATGGTAACATACATTGTTGTGTAGGGTGCCCCCGGGGGCCCATCGGGTTAGTCTCTTGTTCTCACCTAAAAGTCCTGCGTGGTCGGGGGCCCGGCGGGCGCCCCCGAACTCTTGTCACCCGCCCCACTATCCCCCCCATCTCCCTCACCGACCACCACCCCTTCACCCTCCACCCCTTCACCCTCCACCCCTTCACCCTCCACCCCTTCACCCTCCACCCCTTCTCCCACCACCCCTTCACCCTCCACCCCTTCGACCTCCATCCTTTCCCCCTCCACCCCTTCGACCTCTTCCCCGACGCCCCCATCCCGGTTAGCCCCGGTAGCACCCAAACCTGCCCCCGGTCCATTCCCTTCGTCTCCCCCGTCCCCGTCCCCGTCGTTGCTCTCGTCCCCCTCCTCGTCCGCGTCCGCGTCGTCCTCCTTGTCCTCCTCCTCGGCCGCCATCATCTTGGCGAGGAACTTCTTCGCCTGCGTCTTGGTTTTCCAAACCGACGCTCTCGGGATGGCGAAGAGTTCGGGGTCTTTGGGGAAGGCGATCCACGTCTCCCCAACCCCGGGGGGGCCACCCGCGGCAAGGGCCTCTTTGCCCTGCTCGATCCCCCACTGCCCATTGTCCCGAAAAACTACATACACTTGCTCCCCCGCTTTGTATTTGCACCACCCCCCCCCTCTTGCCTTTGGCTTGGCCTTGGGTTGGGGTTGGGGGGGTTGGGCCTTGGGTTGGGGGGGCGCGGCTCTCTTGGGAGCCTTGCGAGGGGGTTTGGTGGGCTCCTTGGCCGGGGGGCGGGGCTGGGGCTCCTCGAACGCCGAGGAGTCGGTGGTGGACCCCGAGGAGGAGTCCGTTGAGGAGTCGCTGGACGACTCCTCGCTGGAGGACTCCCCCGGGAGCCTCTTCCTTTTTTGGGGGGCTGGTTTGGGGGCGCTCTTGGGTTCCCGCTTGGGGGGGCGTTGGGGTTTGGGTTTGGGTTTGGGTGCTGTTTGGGGGGCTGGGTGGGAGGTCGGGGGTTGGGGTTGCACGGGCGGTGCACACGGGGGCGGGGCGGGGGCCTCTGCGGCCACTTGTTGGCAGTGCGGCGGCGCTGGGGACATGTCGCCAATGCTGCCCCACCCCTCGATGCGCGTCGCGAGAACGCTGCCGCGGGCTGCCACGTAGTCCATCATGGCCGTGAGGAACTCGAGCACGGCGACGGGCTGCAAGTGCAACTGCTGAAGCAACGTACCCAAATAGATGGGCCGGGGATCGCTTCTTGGCCAACGAAGGATCACCCGAACGGCGCGCGGGTCCGAAGGGTTGACCTGGATGTCCTCCACCTACATGGAGGATAGCCAGGATGAGTGTTCCAGCGACGTTCCAATAAGCTGTTCCGGCGACGTTCAAAAGACTTTTCAAACGTTTTTTGGTGACAGATTGGAACGTCGCCAGAACAAACTGTTTGGAACGTCGCCGGAACAATGCACCGGCACGCCAACCATGTGCATTTTTGGGCCCTATTGGCCATGTGGACATGCTTGCGGGGGGGCATACCCGCGCGTGCGTGTCCACGTTCTCCTTGATCGCCGCCAACGCTTGCCGCAATTGCGAGGTCGGCGTGCGCTCACGTTCCGCTAGCACTGCCCGAACGGCAGATTGTTGGTGCCGCTGCGCGTCGTCCTCGCACTTGACGCGTAGGGCGCCAGGCCGCGACAGGGTTTGGCCAACGACGAAGCCCTGGTATTTGCCTTCGTCCTCGACCACATAGATGCCGTCGCGGAGGATTCGGGTCCAATTGGCCCGAAAGAGGACGGTGTCCTTGCGGGGAGTCGCCCTCACATCGCCAAGGCCGTGGTCGGCCCAACGCTCAAAAATGAGGTGCCAATGGCAACTCCCCGCACTGACAGAGCCCGCGGTTAGAAATTTGCCCCCCTGCGCCTTGCTGGGGAGCCAGTCGTTGGGGAGGGGTGCCGTGCGCCCTGTCCCCGGCCCGGTCACCCAGGACACCGGGACCCCCCCTGGCGCGGACCCCTCCTCCCGGCGCCAGCGGCAATCACGCTGCTCCTTGCAGTGCAGTTGCTTGTACAGGAAGCGCTGCAGCAGCCAACGGAGCGTGTAAATGGTGGGGTCGGGGGCTCGTAGGACACAGGCGTCCAGGGGGGGGGGGGGCCTACCATCTCCCTTGTCCAGGGAAAATTGGCAGCCTTTGCTGCCAGGGATGAGCCAAGTCGGTTGCGCATCCAATCCGTAATGCGCAAGACGCCGCCGGCGTCATCCCCCTCCCCCTCCCCATCCCCATCCCCCTCCCCATCCCCACCCCCCCCCCCCGCCCTCTTCTTCCTCTCTCTTAACCCCCGGGTTAGCCCTCCGCTCTTCATCCTTCTCATCCACCACCACCTCACCCAGCTCCACAATGTCATCGTCGTCGTTGACACCCCCTTCCTGTTTCACCTGCACCCCCCCACCCATGCCCTGCAACTCCCTTTCAAGCACCTCCACTGCCTTCTGCGCCTCCCTTACCCGCCGGTTCCCTTCGAGAACCCTCTCGCCCGCGTGCCCCCCCCCCCGGTGATGTCCCCACGCCGCCGGCACTCCGCCAATTTCGCAGACCATTTTTTCACCCGGCGGCTTTCAACATTGCCCCTCGCCTCTTGCAGCTCCCCCAGAACCACGGCGTGCTCCCGAACCCCCCCCCCCCCGTTACTCATTGAGCTCCCAGTCGACGGCTCGGGCAACTAGGGGCGATGCGCTTGGAGAGGCGCGACTGGCGCGGCCCCTTGTGGGGCAGGCCGTGGCGGCTCCGATGGCCGGTGAGCGGGGGTTGCCCACGGAGGATGTTTGGGAGCGCCCTGAGGTGTGGGAGGGGCTGGCGAAGCCAGCGCAGAGCTGCTGCGTGGCTTGGAGCGTGTGGCCCCCTGTGCCCCCAGTGGGGCTGGCGGGGGTGGTGCAGCCAGTGCTGCCCCCAGGGCCTCGGTCTCGGTCATCCCGTCCTGCAGATAAGGATGCCGGAGAGAGGCCAACCCTACCCGGACACCTTGTTCCGGCGACGTTCCAACAACCTGTTCTGGCGACGTTCTGGCGACGTTCCAGTGGCCGTTGGAACGTCGCCAGAACGTCGCCGGAACAGGTTGTTGGAACGTCGCCGGAACAGTGGAAAATAGGCACAGTTCCGCGCGCGCATAGGGCGCACTGCGTGCACTACGGCCCCGTGGGGGGGGGGGACATCCACTACAAAGAATCCTAGCCCCTTTATGGGCATGGGGCACGAACAATCACTGGGGGTTCTTGGGTTTTCCCCTTCCCCTGGACAACAAAGATTCCTAGCCCCTTTATGGGCATGGGGCACAAATAATCACTGGGGATTCTTGGGTTTTCCCCTTCCCCTGGACAACAAAGATTCCTAGCCCCTTTATGGGCATGGGGCACAAATAATCACTGGGGGTTCTTGGGTTTTCCCCTTCCCCTGGACAACAAAGATTCCTAGCCCCTTTATGGGCATCGGGCACGAATAATCACTGGGGGTTCTTGGGTTTTCCCCTTCCCCTCAACAACAAAGATTCCTAGCCCCTTTATGGGCATGGGGCACGAATAATCACTGGGGGTTCTTGGGTTTTCCCCTTCCCCTCAACAACAAAGATTCCTAGCCCCTTTATGGGCATGGGGCACGAATAATCACTGGGGGTTCTTGGGTTTTCCCCTTCCCCTCAACAACAAATCATCAAATTCCTAAAGAGCAAAGAGCAAAAGGGACACAGGGGGGAGCGGGGGGAGCAGGGCAGGCAGGGACACACAAACCCAACGCACTGATTTCCACTGCGCGCAAAGCGCGCCAAAGCATACACCCAAACCCAAACCCAAACCTAGGCCCAAACCAAAACCCGCACCCGAACCCACACCCAACCCCTAGCCCAAACCCAAGCCCAAACCCACACCCAAACCCAAACCCACACCCAGGCCCAAGCCCAAACCCACACCCAGCCCCAAGCCCAAACCCAAGCCCAAACCCCCACCCAAGCCCAAACCCGCAAACCTGCATATTCTTGGTGGCCTTCAGAAGCGCCAACATCATTTGCATCATATCTGCGCTGACGGGCGCGGCCATGGATAGGAGCAGAGGAAAGAAGAGAGCTGAGGAACGGGGGTGGTGCAGAGGGGGTGGTCTCTAGTGCAGCCCCCGGAACACAAGGCACATGTCGAACAGCATCATGTTGGTGGAGATGAATGTGAAAGTACAAGAAAACCCATTGCAACACTTCCCGCAGGGCGTCGGCGTCCGAATCAATGGATGCCTGCGATGACCTCAGCTGGCAGTCCCAGTAGCCGTTTGCCGGCCACCGCCCCGGGCACTGTGTTCGTTGAAAGCCCGCTTCAGGAAGCGGTTAAGGCTTTCGACAATGTCATTGGAGAACATTGCCAATCCGAACGGCCCAATGTCGTCCAATACGCGATCCGCATCCTCCTCCAGGAACAGGAGGTAATGGGACGCGGACCTAGGAGCACAATGCTCCCGGAAGGCAGCTGCCGTTGCCCGGCATTGGGGACGCGTACCCACCTGATAGGTGTGGTACAGGTCCTTCAAAAGCTTCGCCATCCCCATCACAGCCCTATAGAGGGGCTCCTCCGGCCCAACCGACAGCAACAATGCAACATCGGGCCAAGCCGCAAACAGGCGCGACGTCTCCTCACCATCCGGGGAACAATCCTTGCCTAGGCGGCACCCAGTGCGATGCTCATGCAATACCGCCTGAATCGCCGCACGGGACACCTCATCGCCCCCGGCTAGCCGCTCTGCCGCCAACCGCTCAATGTTGGTCATTTGCAACCGGCCCATCGCCATGCAACAGTGCAGAATGCACATGACAACGCGGCACCGGGCAATGACCACCACTGGTTCCACGGAACAACCTGCGGCCTTCAGCGATGGTGTTCCCAACAAGAAGGACGTCCGCTGTGCGTGGTCCGACTCGGTGGTCCGGACCACGTCTTTGCCCCGCCACACAGCGGCGTCGGAGTCCCAAATCCCCTCGTTGTATAGTGACCCCACTTGTGGGGCCGGTGTGATCCCGATAATGCGGCGCACCCAGGGGGAATCACCACCGAGCCAGGCATCGGCCGCTTCCTCATGGGAATTGAAGACCACCCGGTGGGTGTCCACGACCTCCTGGATGGCCTAAGAAAAAAACATCAATTTTGTTGGAACCAGATTGTTCCGGTGGCGGTTCCAACGAAACACTTGAACGTCGCTGGAACGTCGCCGGAACAAGTTATCGGAACGTCGCCGGAACAACACGGTGTGTGCGCGGCACACCTTAATATTGTCTTCCCAAAGGGTTGCTAGGGTCGCCATCGCTTTGTCCCCGCAGATTGCGAGGCCGATGACCCACACGCAGGCGGGAATTCGTCCCCAAAGGCCCATGTTGGCGATGGACACAGACAATTGGGACCACTCCCCGCCTGCGCAGGGGTAGCCATCCCCCCTGACAATGAAAGTCAGGGGGAACGACCAATCGATCATGCGGCACAACGGGGGTTGGCTAGCAATGTAGCGCAGCCATGATGCCCACGGCCAACTGATGCCCGTGGCCTTGGGATCCGAAGTGCTCACCGCGGGGGCCAGCTCCAAGGGGGCCAGTAGATCTTGCCAGCGCTGCTGGAAAGCCCTCTCAGGGCAAATCGGACGGGCGAATGGAAGGCCCGTGGTCGCGGTGTACTTCAGCCCCCGGAGGGTGTACACTTCCGAGAGCGTGCGCCAAGCGGATTCGGGCGCACGCAGGTTGAGGATGAGCTCGCAACACTCATCGGGGGGGAGCACCTCAGAGGCGTACTTGGCGATTGCCCCCTGCTGTATCTCTCGTACACAGCTTGGTTGGGCCAGGCGCACGGCCACCGCAAATTGGCGGCGGGTGTGTGGAGAGGAGATGGCCCATTCCGCTATGAGCTCCCCAACAAGATCCCCGTCCCGGAGGCTAACAGCACTAGCCAAATGGACGAGGTGGGTGGTTAGTTGCGCAACGCGGGTTTGCGATCTAGGCATGATGAAGCTACAACAATGAACTACGAAGCGAAATTTGGAAATGCATACCTCTAGGGGAAGATGCCCGTAGACCCACCAAGCATTCAGGCAAGGAACAAATACCAAAATGGGACCCTAGGCATGGCCACAATGCACAAATCAAACGGGAGAATGGGGACGCCAACGTTGAAAAGTCATACAACGCTGCGTCTGAACTACAAGAAACAGCAAGCTTGCAAATGGATACGAAAAGTTCGAAATGTGTACACCTAGTGGAAGGTGGCACCAACGGCTCACAAGATGTCAACATGGCCCCGATGGGAAAGACAAGCCTTGGACGCGTTATACATGCAAGAAAGAGACAAAAAACATCATTTACGAACTTGGAAACTCATGGTGATGGATCTGGTTATCTGGCCTGCGACACTTGTTCCAGTGGTGTTCCCAACGAGATTGTTCCGGCGGGAATTGTTCCCATTGGGAACATTCTAGTCGGGAACAACATTGGGTTTCAAACGCGTACCAAGGGCAGCACGGAAGAGACTTAGTCCCCTCCGGCTCGTCCCTCCTGGCCGCCGTGCAGGCTCAGGCGGGGGGCCTGTAGGGGAGGACACGGGCGCCTGAACTCGACTCGGCCCACCTCCCCGCCCCTCTGCCTCTGTACATAGACCAGTGGACGTTAATCGACGAATGCCGTATTTACGTGTTTTTCACCCTATTTGGGTATTAAAAGGGGTTCCTGGTAGGGTTCCTGGTCAGAAAGGGGTTCCTAAAAGGGGGTTCCCGGGCACTTCCTGTTTAGACACCATGTGCCTGTGTTTTCTAGATGGACCGCATGGTGGCCTCCTTTGAGGCTGAGGCTGCCAAATGCTGCGCAAGCCCTACTTTGACCTTGGGCCAGACCAGCAACGTCAGCGGCTGGCACTGGCGCAGCGCATGGTGCGGGCAATCCTCCAAGATCCGGAGGTGTCCTTTCGGCGCGATGCCACTGGTGTGGTTTTGCTGGTGGGTGGCAGTATGGACAATGCAGGGGAGGTGATGGCAGCGGCCGCAGACGTCAACGGATATGCCGTTGATGTGTTGCGCCGTGCTGGCGCAATGCAACTATCCATGCAACAGACTTTGCGGTTGGGTCGTAGGTGCACTCGTGACGAGTTGTATGAGGCAAGGCGTGCGCTAACGCCGTACGATGTGTGGCCGTGAGTGTGCCTGGACACGGGGGCAAAAAATGTGCGGCGGCTGCGTGGTCTTTGGCGGATCTGGTAGCTGAGCAAGTGCGCCTTGCACAAGAACAAGGGGTGTTCACCCCCCCCAGGGGTATGAACCAGATCCCTGTGTTGGTATGCGCGGACGCCACGCCGTTGTGGTGGGCCGCTGCCACCCGCTGCGACGTGTTTGTTGGGGCCTGGCCTCGTGGCCTAGCGAGTGCGGGGAACCCAGACAACTGGGTGATGTGGTGGGTCATGGATGGAAGTGACGACCGTGAGCGTCTATGTGCGATGGATGCCGAGGCAGGCCTTAACGCCCAAATTGAACATTTGCAGTCAAACTGCAATGTGCCCTTGGAGGACGGCACGGTTTTGGGGTATGAGGTGGGCATGACGGGCAACGGCAAGGGCATGCATGTCGCCAACTACTCCCCGGACGGAAAGTGTTGGTCGTGTGACGACCATGAAAGCTTGGAACCGGTAGAGAGGGTTAATGAACAACCGAGGTGGGGGGCCTTCCTCCGGGCCATCCCGCCCCACCGGCGTGTTGGGGACTATGCCCATGCAACCGCCCGTCTTTGCAATGCAACCCAAAAGAGGTTGCAACAAGATGTCTCCTCTTGGGTGCAAGAAGGAGACGGTAGGGGGGTGATTGGCCGCCTAAAGGATGTATGGGGCGACGTGATGCAAGCCTCACAAAACATCCCTCAAGCGGACCGTGTGGCCTTGCGTCCAACAAAGAAGGACGCCTTTGACCTAACCTCCGCACGTGTGTTTCTAGATGACACACAATACCAACATAGGGTAGTTGACCTCCTCAAGGAATACTACCCCAACCGTAGGGCCCGAATGGGCAATAAAGGTGTACGCTGTAGTGCACACCATTTTGCTTGCCCTGACCCACCTTCACACGTTGTGGAGGAAAAAGGCCTACCTTTCGGATGTTGAGGTTGAGGAAGCCGAAAGGTGGGCCAAAAAGTTGGGGGATTGTTGGAAGTTGATGGGTTGGAAGGCAACGGTTTGGGTGCATTGGGCCATAGGCCATAGTGGGTGGTTTGTGCGGAAGTACCGCACAATGTACTTTTTTAGTTCTGTGCCGACCGAGAGGAGGAACTCGGCCTACAAAGTGCACATCCAAAACAGACTTCGGGGGTGGTCAGTGAAGAATCCGCGTGTCTCCGTGAGGGGCATGTGGCATTTGCTCAACATGTATGGATTGGATGTTGGGCTAAAACGTGTTGGGAGCCTATCCACGGGGATAGGGAGAAGACAAAAGAGGAACATGAGTGAATAACATGGCCTTGGGGAAGTGTCTTTTGTTGCGCCACTTGTGCATGTTCAATTTCAGGAAGGGGGTCCGAGAAGTCATTTTGAGAAGGGGTTCCTGATCAGAAAGTAGGCCGAGAAGTCATTTTGAGAAGGGGTTCCCAATCAGAAAGTGCCTCTGGGAACCCCCCGGGAAGATCCGAGAAGGCAAATACAAAAACGGCCCATTTGGGCCATTTGGCCCGGGACCGAAAATTTTCCACATGTAGGCACCCAAGAGGCTATGAAAACACCCCCCGCCCAATTGGACCACCTACATGTGTTCGGTTTGGAGTCGGGGTCAATCCAAACCGAGAAGGGGGGGGGCTCCCGCTACCCCCTTCTCGGTTTCACCACACAACGTCCCCAAAAATTGCTTGAGGCTAGGGTCAGTGGGGGGGTTGAGGTAGGTGGCATTGGGGACAATACTCGCGTGTTTTTGTCGGGGGTCCACTGTGTGAACAGGGCCCACAGCATTTGTTGTTCGGGGGGGGGGGGGGGCGTGGTGGTGAGTGGTGCTCACCATGATGAGGACCTCCCGGTGGTTGAGCAGGACCTTGTCCCACCTCTCCACCTGGGCCTCTCCCAAGGCCGTTCCCGCGTGAATATTCAGGCGGTAATGGGGGGAGAGGGCCACAGAAATGGAGAGGTGGGAGTCCGCCGGTGCGCGGTCGGATGGGTGAAGGACGTGGGGGGCAATGGAGGTGTCCGTGTGGATGAGCTGATCGCTGGACTCCTCACCGGAAGCCCATGATAGTGGGCTATCAAGGTCTGGGAGAAGGTACGCCATGTCTTGGCGGGAAACCCGCATGCTACGCATCCGCCATAGTATACGGAGGGCATCGGACTTGTAGTCCAGCTCCATGGGAAGCCTAGTCACACCAAGGGCTAGCACTAGCAGTATGCTACCATCCGGTTGGAGTTGCGCTTCCTAGCGCTCGGCTAGCGAGGCAGCCACCACCGCCTCCAGGTCGCCCAGCCGTCGTTTCTGGTGACGGGCCGAGGTGACTTGCGAAAATGGGCCACCAACAGGCATGATGGCAACACACAATTTCTTGTGGTTCCATGTTAGCCGGAATCTGAGGTTTGGTAACCCTTTAGCCTAAGGAAAATTCTCCCATTCTGGCATGAAAACATCTTGGATCAAACTGCTGCCCACACCTAAATAAAGTACAATGATTTGCAGTTGCAGGATAGACCTCCAAGCATTTTCAGTCCAACACCAATTAGGGCTGCTGTTGTTTTTCGATGTTGTTGATTCATGTTTGCTTCACAGGGGTATTGGGTATCAAGTATTTGCAGGATGTCGCCCTTGACCCCAACACACCCTATGCACGAGGGCGGGATTGGCCAGTGAATATTCATTGGTGCCCATTTTAGGTTTGCAGTCTGCCAGTGAATGACATTTCATAAAAATTTATGGCAATACCTGCCAGCAGTCTTATACTGTCTGCAGGCGAGCGAAGCGAGCAAGCACTTTTCGCGAGGGGCTGCAGTTACTGCACAGGCCGCACCTCCAATTAGGGTTAAAATGGGGAATTTGAGTGAGGGGTCCACCATTTTGACCTAGGTTGCAATGTATTCCACCCCCTCACGGGACGTGGCACTCTGTAGGGTGTCTCTGGGGGATGGTGTGGGGCAACTTTGTGCAGACTGGGTCTGGTGAATGCCTGGGAATGGCATGAGGAGGATTCACCACACAAAGCCCTCCCACATCATTGCCCCCCCACATCATTGCCCCCCCACATCATTTTGCAGGTGCGCTGTGGGCTACCATGTTACATCTGTTGGAGGTGCAGGCCGTGCAGGGGAGCAGGGTGCCATGGAGGGTCTGTTCAAAGGCCATGCATACTCCGTTATCAAATTTGCAGTGACTTCGGATGGAAAAGGCTTTGTAAGGTTGTTCCAGGGCAAGGGTGGGGAAAAGGTGTAGTTGTACCTATTTTCTGTTCCATGCTCAGGTGTGGTCTGTTGCGCGGTCACCATCAGAAGAATCAGAGCATGTCTGCATCCCAACCAGACCTTTGCTTAAGGGTCGTCCCACTGGACTTGGGGGGGGGTCCGTGGCCTGTGGGTGGGTGGGTTAGTTTGGTTTTGGGCAATTTGGCCCAACGTGCCTACTCCCCCCCCAGGGGGGGGGGTCTGGGTGGGTGGGTGGGTGGGTGTTGGTGTTTCTTGTGTTTCCAGTTGCAGAGACATTTTTTCTCGAAAAAAATCAGATGGCAGGCTCTACATAGTACTTGATCCATGCACTGCAGTGACGGCAGGTGGTCCACTGGTCTACAAACTACACTGCAGAAATGCTGGCGTGGGTTCAAATCCTGGTTTTTGCATTTTTGAATTTTAGGTCAATAACCCCTTGTCAAAATTTTCAGTATGCAATGGACATGGGATGCGGGATGAGAACCCCCCCCCCCCTACTGGGGGAGTAGGGGGGGGTCTGGGTGGGTGGGTGGGTCAGCTTGGGTGGCTGGGTGGGTTGGCCAGTCCTGAGGCAGCCCCAAAATGACCCCCCCCCCCCAGTGGATAAGCAAACCTCTGATCCCAACACAAGGCAGTCCATCCCACTGTTCATATGTGCATCAGGATTGTATTCACCGAGCTGGTGTAGGCAGTAAGGTTTTATGCCCCCTTCAAGGGCGAATGGTGCAACAACCCCTTTGGGCAGCAAGCAGAAACAAGCAAGCAGCGCGAGATGGGGGAAAATTCGGTCCCTGTGCTTCTGTTTATGCCTGTATCTTCATGGATGATATTTTGTCACACGAAGATGAAACCCACATTTGGGCGAAATTCTAATGGCAGCCAGGTAGTGGAGCAGCAAGTTGATGCGGCAGGTTGCCAAAATGGTTAAAAATGGCCACAAGAAACCCCCTTTCAACCATTTCGGATACATAGGCTGCTGCACACATGAATATGAAACATACATGAAATCATGAAAACCATTTTTAGTCGCTCTTCGGCGTTTTCCCAACCCGGTGGGCTCTTTGGGGCCCCAGAACGTGCTAAATGACCCAAATGCACATTTTTTCGAAGTTTGACTCCTGGTGCCAAACTTGAACGCCGTATGTGACCTCTTGGACTGTTATGATGATGAGCGATAATTAATTGGTATGTTTACAAGCCTGTTACGCACCACAAAAGATGCTTCAATGGACGAGACGCATTGGCGCGAGGAGACGGGCCCCGGGCGCGAGGAGACGGGCCCCGGGCGCGAGGAGACGGGCCCTGGGCGCGAGGAGACGGGCCCCGGGCGCGAGGAGATGGGCCCCGGGCGCGAGGAGATGGGCCCCGGGCGCGAGGGGACGGGCCCCGGGCGCAAAGATATGGGCCCCGGGTAAGAGGAGATGGGTCCCGGGCGTGAGGATATGAGCCCCGGGCGCGAGGAGATGGGCCCCAGGCATGAGGAGATGGGCCCCGAGCGCGAGGAGATGGGCCCCGGGCACGAGGAGACGGGCCCCGGGCGCGAGGAGATGGGCCCCGGGCACGAGGAGATGGTGCTCTGTACATGCAGGGGTAGGGTTGCCAGGGGGTCACTGAGGCTTCAAAACCAGGCCAAAAAGATTTCCCCCAAAGTGATTAGGGGCCCCGAGGATTATTAAAACATCTTAATCGGACCATGACTACCTACACATAAAGGGGCCAATTGTGGGACTGCAAATGGGTCAACCATCCAGGTCACCAAAAATTGGGCGCTTGGAGCATCAGATTTTGCTGTAGTTCTCCGCCCAAAAGTCCCAAAGTGGCTTGCAAGTGAGTGGTGCACTGTGCACGTTGTACCTGAAACCACTATGAACGGCCACATTGGGCCCATGTGCAACCCTTCGAAGTCCAAGGATGCCTTGAAATACCTCTGGGTGAAACCACTGCCATACTTCTCAACCTGCATCTTCCCCAATACTCCAGCTCTGTCCCAATACTCGGTCCTGATTGGTGAGCAAATTGCTGCAGCAGTTTACCCAAATCACCCACTTATGTCCCATACTAATAAGTAACAAATGCATTGCTGGCATTTGTTGTATCCTGGCCATGAGAGTGACAAAAAATGCTGGAAGAAATATGCAACGGGCATGTGTTTTGAGCACATATTTGGACACCTGTCTCATCCGTAAAATTGCTGGGATATCGAGATCGAAGGCTCATGTTTTGCACTGTGGATCACTGGTGCAACTTGCAATCCCACAGTCATTGCCTTCCCTGGCACATTCAAGCAAACGCTGGATTTTGGTAGCCCCCGCTGTCCACAGCACAACCCACTTGACCCAGTTAAGGCTGTCACAGGTTCTTTGTTTTTGCAGAGTGCGCAATCCATGGGGCAATGAAGCTGAGTGGACAGGGGCATATTCCGACAATGACAAAGAGTGGAGGTAGCACTACTGGGATTGCTATTGGGTTGGGGTGCAGGATTGCAGTGCGTTTTGTTTTGTTTTGTGCGTCTATCATTTTATTTCTGGATGTGATTTCGATTTTTTCCCTTTCTTTTGTCCACACATGCACAATGGTGTTGGAACACTGATGCAGAAGGTCCAAAACCTGTCTGCCATATTTTGCACCCCTATTGATTACCCAGTCTGCACCCCCATTAACTACCCGGTCCAGGTGGGGCGATTTGGGGTGTCGGGGGGGGGGGGGGGGCAGGCTCCCCTTACCTCCCCTTGCCCTCCCTCTTACCATAGCATCACCATAAACCTAACCCTAACCTTTGCAGCCAGTTGGTTTGGCCATGCCAGCCATGTTGATTGGGCTGAACAAGATCCCTTCAATTTCGTTCATGGCTGCTTTTGCCACATCATTGCTCTCCATTTTGGACCGCAACACTCACTTTGACCCTAGCCTAGGGTGAGAGCCAGGGCTAGGGTTAGGGCTAGGGTTAGGGTTAGGGTTAGTAGGCTGAGGGTTGGGGGTGGGTGTTAGAGTCAAGGTTGGGTTTAAGGATAGTGTTGTGGTGCAAATTGGACAAAAATTTCCTTAGGGCACCTTTGGTGTTCATGGGCGACATTTTTGGCAACTAACTGTTGGCCGAAGGCCCCTAGGGGGGGGGGGGGGGGGGCAGGGGTAGTTGGCGTCCTAGGACCCGTGGAGTCGAGCAGTAAGCTTGTAGTGAACGCCAATTAGCTTTCACTGAGCTTGCAGTGAGCTTGCGGCGAGTCTTCGTTGGTGAAGGTGACGTGAAGGCGAAGTGAAGGTGAAGTGACCAGTTCGCCTTTTCTTAAAAAGTACCCTAGCGATACAACCTTGACCAAACATCAATGTTAACCACCTTGAGACACTAAAAAAACATTATCTAGCATGCAACGCGCACGAGAGACATGCACAAATACAACACAATCCATGACTTCGTTCAGTGAGCTTGCAGTGCAAACTTACTTCACAAGTCCAGATATCCATCAATGAAACGTAGGTACACATTGCTTCCGAAAAGCTACTATGGTAGCCTTGGCAAAGCAGGTTGTGCACAATGTGCCTATCTAATGTGTTGTTTCCGGGTGCGGCCGTTGGGGATCCAGGTACAATATGCCTGGTCACCTTTTGGAGGATGACACACATAAGGATTTCCCCTTCATAGAGGAACATCGGGCGCTTTGGGAGTTTTTGGAGGTGTAGAAGGCCATCTTGGATCAATGAATAACTGCCTAGCAGAAGGACTTAGCCGCACACAAGAAGGAACGCGAGAAGACGCGCGTAAAGGGGAAAGCCCAAAATTGAAAGGTGAAACCCAACTACAAAAGGACATCCTCGCCAATGCGGATAAGGTGGAGGAGGAAGGAGCAACAGCAAAGGCCCTCAGGGCAGGAGACAAAGCAACAGCGGTAGTTATGAAGGAACATGAGCAGCATGATGATGACTATCACCCGGACGAGGACACCAAGGATGACACTAGTCAGTGCAGCACCAGCAGCAGCAACAACAGTAGTACCAGCGGCAGCAGCAGCAGCAATGGCAGTAAAACCAACGAACAGAGCACTACTACTAGTAGTACAACGGACGAGAAGAAGAAGAAGAAGAAAAGGAACAAGAAGAAGAAGAAGAAGTTGAAAAGCAAACACACAGTAGCCAAGGGCAACAAAAGGCAAAAGCGACCCGCAGCTTTCCAAGGTGGGAGGCCCAAAAAGCGGTAAATACCTGCGGTGATGGGGTGACCGCCTACTGCCACTCGAAACGCGAAACGACTCGAAACGGCCTCACGGGACTGGGCACCCCGTTGTGCGGGCGAAACGATGGCAAGCCGTTTAAGGTCGGTAGGACGTGTGGCTCCGGTGAGGGGGGATCCGGACAAACAATGTGGTCGTGGTACGGCAATAATCTCGCGGTTTGTGATGCGTGATTTGCAAGAAATTAGACCACGCAAAATTTTTTTTCCGCATTGTGCGAGCAAGCGCCGCGTAGTGGGACAATGTGCACCATCCACATACACACATACACACCATCACACTAACACTCAAACCGTAGTCCCACTTAGAACCAACCTTCTTTAGCAAGCAAATGTGGCACAACGGTCATCAACGAGCATGCTATGAGGTAACGGGGACATGACCTTGTGGGGTCCACTATAGGCTTGGGCAACCTATAGAACGGCCAGACTGGACATTCGTCACCCTTGTCCTTCAATGCTGCTGGTTTGGTTTCTCGCCCCAAATGAGGTGCATTAGCTCATTTTGGGACTCTCTCCTGCCGATAAGAGGCCAGGGTGGGGTGCTGTAGTGCAATGGGAACAGACCGGGGGTCTTCGTGCCCCTAAACACAAATACCACCCATAACGGCAAAAATGTGAACGAATACCTTGAAAGGTATCCTCCTTGCACCTTCCACATTCAAACAAGTAGTGTAGGAGTCAAGAAATTTCAGTTTTTGGGGCCCAGAAAAAATTTTCGTGCGAATTTTTTTTTCGTACCACCCTGCCCCCTCCGGGGGTATCCCCCGAAAAAACATGGCACGGTGGTACCAAGATTTTTTTTCTGGGGGCCCCCTGGTGCAAGCACAGGGTGGCAGTGCTAGGGTTGGCAAACACGTGTCACTCGGCATGCCCTCGGCACGCCTATTGAGGTCGGGGCCAATAGCCCCTGTGAGGATGAGGCCGACAACCCCAAGGCGCCGATCTTGGCGCATGCGAGGGCTAGCTATGAGGTCACCTAACCCCGGACGCGTAGTCCCTCCGTCGCGCTGCGACACCAGGGGTGGGCGGGGGGCGGGGGGCGGGGGCGGCGCAGCCAATCCCTAACCCATGATCCCGCACAACGTCCAGGACTTTAATCGGCCCTTGCCCTCGTTAATAATGAACCCCTTTTATGCGTTGCTTGTGGTGCTGAGGGGCTTACCCACCAAAGACGCATTCCGGTGGTCCCATTGGCCGGGGGCTACCCACAGCCCTTGGCCGCGCTTCGAGGGGCCCCCATGCCCCCGCCCCCTCCCGTTGCGGCGGGACGCGCTCCACCAGTGTTGGCGGCCCGCGCCGAATGCGGGGTGGATGTACCAGCATTTGCAGCCGCCATTGAGGCTGCCGCTGCCGCCGTGGCCAACGTCTTCAACAACAACGCCCCCGGAATGGTGGCGGCGCTTTTAGCATATGGGGCGAACCTTTAGTCGATTGTGGCAACCGCCCTCATCGACATGGTGGTCAACATCGTCCGTGGCAAGGCGGTTCTCAACGGTGTATTCCACCACCATACCCCCTCACATCCTATGACTTTTAGGTACTAAAACATGTTCCCTATGCCAAGGGGACCCTGTGGACACCGGTGCCGCCATGTGCGCACGCGCCGTGCGCATTTCGTAAAATCCCACGACAGCCCCAAGACAACCCTTGTCTTCACAACAACCCCCCTGTCTTGATTCAGCTGTCTTACGACACCCCCCTTGTCTTGACACCTGTCGCAAACCCTTGTCCTAAGACAGCCCCCTGTCTCGGCACCTGTCCCACAGCCCTGTCGCAAAGCACCATTTTGGATTTCATTCATCTCCTTAGGCGTTTCGTCGTCCGATGCGTCGCTTCTTGTCCTTTGTGTCATGCAACGCATGCCACATCTACAAGCTCATGTCAAGAGCATCAAGCTCCAGTACGTGGGTGAATGCCCGTGCACTAAAATAGGGGCGCAATATTTTATAACCTAGAAGTGAATGGTGGATGTCCATCTTGAACTCCACGTTCCGCCTTTCCGTGGGGATGCTAGAAAAAATATAAAAATTGTGGTACTCAGCCGCAAACCACCCAGGATGGACACATGTCCAATGTACCAACAGTGTGGGTTGCCATTGCACCGCACGCCAATCATTGGCAAACTGTCCCACCGCCCGCCTATACAACTCCACCTCCTTATTGGTCAAACCAATCTTGTTCGACCAACACTTTTCCATATACCACAAACTTAGGAGCATGCGCTGGATCACGGCATGCAGGGGGATGCTTGTCCCGCCTACAACCACACGCTCTTGAGGCCCCACATGCTGTTGAATAAGCTGCACAATTTTTGCGTGGTTCGCCTGATCTCGGGCAAACCACCTTCCCCCCGCTAGATCAAAGTTACCGTCCTTAGTGGGCCGCCGTGCGTCCCTGATTTCGGACGGGATGTGGGCGGCTGCTTGCATCACGGATTGCACTATGTACCCTTCGTGAACCGGCCGTTTGAATCCGAGATTCACGGTACCGTGAATTTCACCCAATTTTGCTGTGTTTTGCTCGTAACTTGGTGCTATCGTGTGCTTTTGTCGTGCTACCTTCGCCCAAAGTAAGATGCAACAAATAGGTGCAATTTAGAGGTTTAAAGTCCCCGCATGGTTTAACAGATTTGGTGAGATTCGCGTGAATGTGAGATTCACGCACCTAAATTCACGCAGAAATTCACGCTAGATTCACAGATTCACAGAATGTGAAATTCGTACGAAATTCGTACGAATTTCGTACGAATTTCGTACGAATTTACCCTCATTTCCACTGTTTCGCTTTCTCGCAGCTCTCAAAGCCTTTCTTCGCATTCTCTTTGACAATGTCCCAGCAGACTATGTCGCAACTCGCCTGCCTGGCCTCGCGCCCCGACCCCGCAGCCGACACCCTCGCCCACTACCAAGCCCTCCCCGTTGCCCACCATCAATTGGAGGAGGCAACGTACGAGTCGGAGGCACTGGGGGTGGATGCCATCGTGGGCTGGGCAGCCTCCCTCGACCCCTCCCCCGATGTCATCCACATCGACATGCGCAGCCCCACCCGCAACAGCTACCTCGGGGGGAGGGGATGGGCCACAACCCTGTGGAGGGAGCCACCAACTCCCCACCCTCAAATTTCTCCATCTAACCCCTCTCCCCTCCAGTGTTGACCAGCTCCTCAACTCGATGAGGAATAACCCTGTGGGGAAGCCTAAGGACGCCCACGTCCAGGTGTACCCCACCACTAACCACGTCCACACCCCCCCCAACTGCGATATGGTGTGCCTGCAGGATCTTTCTGTAGGTGCACCAGCAGACCACTCTTTTTCCCCCTTTTCTTGGCATCTTGCCAACCCCCGGTGGTGGGATGATTTGGGCGTCGCCCCTTTCCATCCCACCATCCCCCCCCAGGTGCACGTCCCCGACGTCACCCACCCCACCTTCTATAGCACAACTTCTTTGCAATGGTACCGTGGTGCCTCATGCGCCCCCCCCTTCATTTCGAGTGAACCCCCCCTCCGCACCGAACCCCTTCCCGACCCCCCTCATGGGGTGACGGGCAGCCCTGACCCCGCCCCCGACAGGGTTGGCCCCTCTCAGCCGCCCCTCAACTTTGTTGATGGGAACGGCTACATTGTGCTTCGGGGGCTTGTGGAGGCACGGGATTGTGAGGTGGGGTGGAACAAGGTGATGAAGGCGTGGGGCAGCGGCGACGAAAAAGTCGTCGCAAAAAATTTTGAGCTCCTTTTCAACGCCGCGCGGAGTGAGGAGCAGGCCAAGGATCCCGAGCTCCCCCGCCGGTGGCAAAGCAAGAGCACCTTGGGGTCGGGGGTGGGGGGGCCTCTCTTCAAGAAGTTCCACCCCCACCTCACCGAAAGTGTCCCTGGGGTTGGGGACCTCCACCCAATGACGCCGGGCAGCGTCATTGTGGCCAGTGTGGGGAGTGGGCCGCAGCTCACCCACACCGACGTGGCCACCCACCCCGACGTCCTCCCCCCCAGCGACAGGGCGGTGGGGGACTGCCACCTGAGTAGCTTCCTCTGCTTGTCAGAGGACTACCAGGTGGCGGTGCAGGCGGGGACGGCCCTGGGGGAGGCGGGGGAGGCGCGTTGGGACACCGTTCAGCTGCATCGGGGGGACATGCTGCTGATGGTGGCCACCAGCCGCCATCATGGATTGCCTGCCCACCCCGACTCCAAGGATGGGCTGCAGGGGGCTCTTTTTGACTTGTGGACCCCCGACCCCCGACACAAACACCACCAGGCCAACACCACACACTTGGACGCCATCCCCCCGAAGGAGGCCCTGGACGTTGCTGGGGATTTGTCCAGCTGGGACCTCCGCAGCGTGGACCAAGTGTTGTGGGTGGGGAAGGGGGCGGTTGGGAGGGTGGGGTTGTGGGAGGGGGAGGCTGCCCAGGCCCTCTTCGCCGACGCCCCGCAGACGCTCCCTGCAGGCCCTCCCACCTGCCCCTTCCACCCCACCTTCATCTCCCGGTCGGCCCCGGCCGCCGACCTCGCCGTCATCGAGGTCGGCCCCCAGTGCATGCTGTTCTTCCTGGGCAGCGTGCACCAGCTGGAGGTCGTGAAGGGGGGCGATGTCGACGCGGAGTCGGAGATCCACTTCGCCTTGTCCGGCATTGCCCCCCCGGGTCGGCCGACCACACTGTGGCACCTGGTGAACACGGTCCCAGCGTGGCGGTCGCCCAAGTGCGCGAGGACCGGGGCATGGAGCATCACCTGCCCATGCGACTGCAAGGTGTGCTTGCTTGTGTGTTTGCTTTGTGTATTTGCAAAAATTGGACGAAATTCACGTGAAATTCGTACGAAATTCGTACGAATTTCGTACGAATTTCACGTGAATAAATTTGTGTGAATTTTCTCGAGATGTGAAATTGGTACGAAATTCGTACGAATTTCGTACGAATTTCGTACGAATTTCGTACGAATTTCTGTGAATTTCGTCCAATTTTCTCCTTTTGCTCTTCCATTGCCCCGTGTCCACTCCCCCTTTCTCAATTTTTGCCTTGCACACCTCCCCACATCTGCATGCAGGTCCCGTTCACCGCTTGGTCGCCGGATATTCGGCACCACACCAAGCGCCAGTACAAGCCCCGGCCCCGATCGCCCGAGGAGCACGCCGAGCCCGCCGAAGGCCCCGGTGGCGCCCAGCCCGCAGGCAACGGCGGTGGACGGGCACCAAGCGAGGCCGGCAGTGTGCGCAGTGAGGGGTCGCAGCGCTCTCGGCGTTCGGGAGGCAGCGAGGCCAGCACCGCCAGGGGGCATATGGCGCGCGAGGTGGTGGTGCCCCCACCGTCCCGCGACAAGTTGGGCGAGGCCCACACCGACCCCCCCCTGGACCGGGTCACCCTGGCCGCCAGGCAGCCGGATCCGGCCTGGACGCAGCAGGTGCCGCCCGGGCCGGATGGGCGGCAGCGGCACCTCAGTGCCGTGTGGGACATGGAGTTGGAGTCGCGGGGGGTGCAGGGCACCCTCCGCATCTCCTTCCCCTGCCCCATTGTGCTCCGGGGGGGGTCCAACCTGCCTGCGGGGCAGGAGCTGGTGGGCATGTTTGCCTACCGGCTTGTGAGTGGGCACTGGCGGGTGCAGACGGGGGTGTCGCGGATCGGGGAGGAGGGGACGGTGACTACGGCTGGGATTTGTGGGCTGAATGTGCTCACGGGTTGGGAGCAGCGGAGGCCGGAGTGGGTGGACGTGGCATGGCTTGCCATGCGCGTCCATGTGGGGAGGCAGCGGAAGGGGGTGGTGGCTGGCGTCATTGACGTCGAGGAGGACGAACCCCCCCCCCACGCGCAAGCGGAAAGGGCGCCCCGAAGGGGACACGGGCCCCACACCCCCCCCCCCCCAAAGCCCCGCGTACGGCCACCCCGGGGGAGCGGGCAGGGCGGGCGGAGCAGGCGGAGCCGTCGGGGGGGCGGGGGCAGAGGGGGGTGGTGCAGGAGTGGGTGGACCAGCAACGGTCGGGGGCGTGGGAGGCACGCGCCATCAGCGCGGAGGCCGCCAACCGCGACCTCGAGGCCCGTCTGTCCAGGGTCCACGAGGACAGGCGGGACTGCGAGTCGCGGTTGGCGGACGTCACCAGGGAGCGTGACCGGCTGGCCACCAAGGTGAAGACCCTTGAGCGTGACGTGGCGACGTTGCGCAAGGCAAAGCCAGCGGCACAGCCAGCAGAGGCAGTGGAGAGGGCTGAGGGTGCCGAGGCCCCCGCCCCCCCGGGTGACAGGGGGGGGGCCAGTGCTGCCGGTGTCCGGTACCTCCTGGCCGGCGCACAGGCCTGGCATGCCCAGGCCGAGGCATGCGCCGGCCAGATGTCCGCAGTGTCCACCGGCCTGCGGATGGCCATGATGGCCAGTGGCAAGCAGGTCGATGTGGACAGCGTGGCCCCGGACGCCCCCAAGGTGACTGCCGCAATGGAGGAAGTGCGCCGGCAGTACCCCCCCCACCGCCTCACGTCGGCGGCCATGGACCCCTCCTTTGTGGAGGCGGTGGCGGAGCAGAGCTCCCAGGGCTCCGCTAGCCGGAGCTTTGCTCCCGGGGGGGGGGGGGGTGCGTAGGTACCCTCCGGAGCACCTGTCCTTTCTAACCACGACGAATGTTATCCTGCCCCCCCCCCCCCCCAAGCATGGGCAGTTTGACCGATATGTGGGGTACTCCCCCCCCACTGTGCGAAATTTTCTGCAGCACTTTTTGTACATTAATTGGGGTACGGTGTACGTGCCCCCTGACCTGTTAACCCGTTAACCTGTTAATTTGCGATTCCTTTCTGCGGAACTGTTTGTATTTTATTTATTATTTACACTGCTGGCTGAGTGACAGCCGGAATGACAGAGCGAACAGAGACACGCATGACATGAGCACCATCCTGAGCTTGCTTTGTGAGGGTCAACGAGGGCACAGGGATGAGGCTTTGGCAGAAATTCTGTGACAGTCATGTGAAATTCGCACGAAATTCGTACGAATTTCGTACGAATTTCGTACGAATTGCACATTTTCAGAATATTCACAGATTTCTATTCATGTGAAATTCGTACGAAATTCGTACGAAATTCGTACGAATTTCGTGCGAACCTGGGTGAATTTCTTTTAATTGCATGCGAATCACAGTAGAGAGAGTTGTCTGCGGGAGGGGGATGGTAGAAACTTTGCGATGACTGCCTGCCCATTCAACAGGTCCTGTATCTCACACCATGCCACGGCCCAAGGAGCCATTCCATCTGGTAGCGGATCGTACACGACGGCGGCGCGTACAAGAGCTCCAGGAGGTTGTTACCAAGGAGCTTGCAGCACCCTACACCGTCAAGTACCTGCCCGACACGGGGCAAATAGTGCTTACCCCCGAAACAAGAATTGTAGCCACCGTCCAGCCCGAGCCCACCGAGGAGGAGAGGTTGATTATGGCCGTGTGGAGGATCCGGTCATTGCACCTCTCTAGGACAGAGTCCCGGTACCTAGTGGGGAGCATGACGTACAGTGTGGTATGGGACCAGGTGTACGGCATGCTTCGGCAGCTAGCGTTGCCGGAGTCCCGCGCGTTCACTGCCTATACGGGTGACGACACGGCCATCAATGGTGCGGCCTGCTACCTACCTCACCGCATCGCCCACCTATTCAAGTGTCGACCACCACCACCCTCGGCCATCATGCAGCCCGGGGACCGACGGCTGCATTGGTTGCCTATTGCGGTGGACGGTACATCGAGGCATGAGGCCTCGTACGTCCATTGCACGCTTGGTGGCACCGCCAGCCCCAACCAACTATCTAGTTGGTGGCTACTAGGGGGCAGTGAAAAGTGGGAGACCCTCTACGCGGCCTCCCAGGAAATTGATTTTGATGATGAGTTGCGCAAGGCCGCAACCATAAGTTTTAAGGATACGGCAGGGAACGATAGGCAGTCCCTTTTTTTTCTGTGTGCAGATGGTAAGGCACAGGTGCTCATGGCGGGCTGCCAAAACTGGAAGGCACAATCCCCTGGTGCCACTGTGTGTTGGGTCTGCATGCGTAACCGTGCTCTGTGCCTTGCTACCTTTGGCACAGCAAGTGCGATAGACGGCAACTGGGAACCAGCCGTTGCCATAAGTGCTATATATAGGACCATTATGAGTGATAGGCGAGTGCCTGATTATGGCCTCCATGGGGTCCTTCGTGTCCTGTTGTGTGCAGTCAACGGGACACGGGACCTAGTTGTACAATTGACAGGGAAGGCACCGGCCACTGTGGCACGCACCATGCTGCAACCGGTTTTAGATGAGGCACGGCTTGCTGCACGAACTTGCACCCGTGCCTCATTAAATAATGACAAGGCAAACAGCAAGGGGAAGGTGAGGATGGAGTGTGCTGCTGCCATCCATTTCATGCGCAATAAGGGTTGGGAGAAGATAATAGATGCTTGCCTAGAGCAGCCTAGTGTCAGGCAGCATCAAGTAGGGGGAAAAAGTTGGGAGTCGGTGTGCAAAACGTGGTGGGAGAATTTTGCAAGCATGTGTGTATACGCGTGGCGTTCCGCATGGTTCTCCGGGGCCGACTTGGGGCGGCTCCGGAACCATAGCATAGCCATGGGCGCTGCCCACAATGAGCTCCAGTGGGGCAAACTTCTGTGGACGCATCTTTGGATCGACCACATGTATTATTTTGCAAAGAAGTGGAGAATCTTGTCAAAGTTCTCCTGCTTTGCCATGGAGGGAAGTCACCGGAGGCTGAAGCGCATGTTGCGCAACAGCGGGGGCCTAAGCCTCCTCCGGGGGAGACTAGGGGTGCAAGTGGTTGTGGACAACCACACCATTGACGATAGCCTTTGGTTGCATGGGTGGGATGCGACCAAAAGGGCTCAACATGGGCAAGGGCCCATAAGTGTACAAACGTATGCAAGCCGCACAAGAAGACGGCTTCTAACCGACATGCAGCACCTTCAGACTCTACAGCGGCGGTTCCGGTGCCGCAAGAGACGGACATGAGATGACCTTACGAACCCAGACCATTGTTGCCTGTGACCGGGGTGCATGCTGGGGGGCTTACTAGGGGTGTGAGGACAAATCAGGGGGTGCACACGGGTAACATTTGTGTAAATTCACGTGAATTCACGTGAATTCACGTGAAATTCGTACGAAATTCGTACGAAATTCGTACGAATTTCACGTGAATTCACGTGAATTCACGGTTGTGAATCGGCTACAGGCTTGCCGGGTTCCGGCACCTCTCGTTTTGGGCACGGTGCGGTCATGATGCATGCTTTTAGGGCGGGACTTTCATTGGATGATGCGTAACAAAGCTAGGGGAGGAATTTTGGCCCCTCAAAGCCCTTGAAATGAACCAAGAATATGGCATTTTCCCCCAAAAACCTCAAATTTTGGGTAAATTCACGTGAAATTCACGCAATTATTCAAACGGCCACTTAACGGCCGTTCACGAAGGGTACATACATTCCGCAGCAAAGGGCCGAGGGCACGCGCTTGTGAAATCCGGCCATCCGAGCATAACCTGTTGAAAATTGCATTTACTATTCTACAACAGCAATGTACCATGTCTCCAACACGACGTGTTGGGGGTATGGAACGGAAGAAAGCCCCCCATCGGATGGAAATTATAAAATCACTAGGGCGGAGGTTGTCACCTCCAAAGTCCTCAAATGCGAGGTCACAATGCCAACAACGGCATTTAAGTTTCGTGTGCCCAGCGCACATCTCTTTCCCATATCCCGTTAAGAAACATTCCTGGTGACCTGTCGCCAGCCCCCCTGTCTTAGTACCTGTCTTGGTAACCTGTCTTGCGACACACCCTTGTCCTAACCCCTGTCTTTGTGTGTTGTCGTGGTATCCCATCACCTTCATTCTCGGTGCATGTAGAGGAACTAAACTTCCACCCCCCCCCACCCGTGCATTACGGTGGCATACACCCTTCCTGCATTGTGATCACGGCAAGCATCAATGCTGCGGACATTCCATTGCATGGCGCATCGATTGTCATTCCGTGCTTCACTACCACATTGCAACTCGGGTTCAGTTCATATTGCTTCTATGGTCTTTCAAAGAAACTCAGCACCGTGGCACAACGAATTCTGCTGTCGGCTGACCGTCAGGCCAACCGTGCAACAAAAAGAAAAAAATGTACATCAGGCTCACACAGGGGAGCCACGTGACGACCAGGTGACACAATTTAAAATGAAAATGAGCCGCACACATTAAAAAATGTTGCTTGCACACTCTGTGCGACTCATGTAAACTGCGATCGATGCATTGACACCCCCCCCCCCCCCAGGTGCAGGGAGAGGGTTGGTCAACTCCCTGTATCATAAAGAGCCTGCCAGGACCCCCAGACAGGGGGTGACGGCAAAGTGTTCCTAGGGGGAAGGGGACAGTGCCAATGCTGAAAAAACCCAAAAGGGGCAACCTTGCATCGGAGTGGATTGGCCTTATTGGGATTGTGACTGGCTCGAACTGCCCTTCGCTGCCATGGACTGATACAGTTCCCGCCATTGTGCTGTCATCTCCTTCTGTGCATCAAGTTGCGTTTTCAGGGCTCCGCCAGGCTCTGTCCTTGGGCCAGCCGGCCTTCGAGCTCCACCCGGAGAGCCTATGCCTGGTTGACTTGCACCGTGAGGTCCGAGACCTCCACCTGGGCCTCTGCGGCTTTCTTCTTGGCCTGCTCGAGCGCTTCCTTCAAAGGGCCTACGACCTCCTGCTGCTTGTCCTGATGCTTCCGGCGCTCCTCAAAAAGTGCCTCCTTGAGGGCAGTCTGGTGCTCCTTCTTGATTGCACGGACCTCCGTGGCGTGCGCCTCCTTGAGCGCCTTGATCTCCGTGGACGCAGCCCCCTTTGTGGGGCGGGGTGATTGCTCCGCCCTTGCGTCGCTCCTTGTCGACAACACCAACTCCTCCAAGAGGCCCCTGGTGGTTTTGCGCTTCTTTGTGGGATGTACGTCTGAGTCCGAATCCCCTGTGTCTTGGGCCTCCGACTTCTCCGACTTGACTTGCACCGCCTCTCGTTCCCGTGACCGGAACTCATTCTCCAACGACGTGCGCACGTGGTCCGCGACTGGCTCTCCCCCAATGATCGTGAACTTCGACAAGCTGGTCCAACGGTTGTGGTTCCATCCCCCTTATCCCTGTTGCTGACGAACGGAACGAAACGGCGAACTCTATGGGCGACAGGGGTTGTCACGTCCATGGCCGGAAGAACGTCCACTGAGGCCTGAAGTGAAAGAGCACGTAAGGACAGGGGGGCGCGACAGGGACTGCGACAGGCAACTGTCGTACGACAAGGACTTGGGACAAGGCACCAGACAGGGGGGCTGTCGTGGGACAGGGCATGAAGACAGGGTACAAGACAGGGTCTGTCTTCGGACAGGGGGTTGTCGGTAGGGTTGTCGTGGTGGGTTGTCGCGGGACAGGGGGCTGTCGTGATGCCTGTCGTAGGTGGCTGTCACAACACACGGATCGCAAACGAAATTAGCAAACGCGCGTCATGCGCAGCGTGGGAGTTTTCTAGGTAGTGCATCTGCTGACAGGTACACGTCCAGTGCACTGCATCCTCCGTGTCGCTGTCGTCGCTACCAGACTGGGCCTTGTTCCCCTTCTTTGGTGTTGCAACCTTGGAAACCCTTGAGAATTGTTTGTCCTGTGGGGTGATCCACCCGTAGTACCACGCCATTCGATAATCCAAGAGAGGCGTTTGCGGGGCAACAAGCGTGCACCACAAAACACGACCGCATGTGGCTGAGAACTACGGATCAGGCGGAGACCGCACAGCGAAGCCCCCAAACTGTACGTTGCGAAGAATGATACCCACACCCGGGGGGACGTGAACGGTGGCGAGGACGGCGTCGGAACCCATGGAAATGATGGAGTTGCCATGGCAAAACTGACGCAATGGACAATGCTCAGGGCTGGGTGCAACGTCCCCCATGCTCCGCACTTCCGTGACTGCCCGAGGCATGTCAACCACCGTGAGGTACAAGTGGGTATTCTCGTCGCACAACATGAAGAAGCTTGCCGTACCGGGTAGACTCGGGGTGTCGGTGACCGTCTTCGCCTTGAATTCCAAGTGCCAACCTGGTTTGGTGCGGCACGCCCCACAACATGTACCAGCCTGGGAGCAGCTCCGGCACACCAGCTCTTCTTGACACAACGTGCAAGGGGACCTTTTGCTGGCGCTTTGCTTCTTATTGCATCCCGTGCATGGTCCGACTTGACCAAGATTGTCGGGCGGAGGGGCCATGGTGCAATCAAGGGGCGGCAAAACTGGATATCCGGCACAGTGGGTCACACGATGTGTCCCAAAGCCCATAACAATGAGGACCAACGGCTCATACATACCGCTGCGCTTCCCAGGAAGGCGAACAATGCAGTCCAATGGGCAATTCAACGACTCGCCGGCCACCGTGGGGAATGGCAACGTGTTCCATGGCTGCGGCAAACCCCCAGAACTGAATGGGACGAAGTACCCGTTCGTCGTACTATCCGCCGCATTTGACCCAACAACCAGAGTGTATGACGTGCGGAAGATCCCGTCATCAGGAACAAGGCGTTTTTGAACTGCATGATGAACCGGCCCCGATGACTCATTGGGAAGGCGCACCAACTTCACGAACAAAAGGTGGAGCTGCTTTTGGGCACCCGCAAAGGACGTTCGCACCCTGTCAAGTTGCTTCATGGCAAACCCGCGAACTTGTGGTAAAGGAGCTGTGTAACCATGGGAAAGACTTGTCACTTCCTCTGCCGAAAGACCAGGCACGTCCTCAAGGTACAGATCCTGATGAGGGGGCTTCACTGCGACAGTCTCCCATTGAAACTTGTTGTGGGCCGCCCTGACCTCTTGTCGTACCTCGTCGATGATGTCGATTGATTCTTGCGCAAGAACGTATGACCGTCGATCGCCGTCCTCCCCATGTGCCTCCAGCGGTGTGGTACAGTCTGCCCCCTTGACACGGTCGTCGGACACGCCAATCAGGAGTGGTGGTGGTAGGGAGGGGATGGTGATGGGGTCGTTGTTGTGTGTCACCCATAGCCCAGCGGACGTTGTTCCTGGCCCATGTTCACTCCATTGGTAAGGGGAGTCGCTTCAGAGGGAGTACACGGGGCTTGACAAACTTGGATCCTTCTCCATGGACAGGCAGAGGCGGTGCTGCAAAGGTCCTTGCCATGATGTGTTTTTCCGAGAGGCCCCTTGGGGGGCATCTGCTCGGAGGTCCAAGCACCCGTCGTCATCCAGGTTCTCAAGGTACACCGTCTCTTGGCGGCCATCCGCATCCACGGTAGCTTGGGCATACTCAAATAGGTGCTCTAGGTCTTCGCCACTGGGCCGTACCACCACCACCTGCAGATCTGGGTTCCCTTCTAGAATGTCGTGGAGGACGTCGCCGAAGCACCCGGGGGATCGCTTGGCGGTGAACGCGGGCAGCATCTTGACATCCGCCATTGCACCATCACATTGCACCTGCATATTCTCCCTTGCGAGGATGTACTGCGTGGGCATTTTGGCGGCATGGACCACTGCTGCCCCCGTCTTGGCCCCCACACTGCCAATCCACCCCTTGGCAAGGTTGTCCACTTTTGGCATTGCAAAGAGGACACAGGTGCTAATACAAGACAGGTGCCGTAGACAGGTTTCAAGACAGGGGGCTGTCCGTAGACAGGGGGTGCAGACAGGCTTCAAGACAAGCGGCTGTCGTAAGACAGGTGGCACAAGACAGGGGGGCTGTCGTCTGACAGACCCCTTGTCTTGTGCAAAGACAGGGGCTGTCGTGAAAAAAAAAGTTGGCCAAAACGCAAGCGCACAACGCAACCACTTGTATATTCGGGCTAATTTCACCTTCCTGACCGCACAGAAACCCCAAGAACATGCACAGGTGCGGGGTGTGGAGTGCCAAAAATGTGCTACAACAGGGGGGGGTTGTCGGCCTCATCGTGTCTGGCCGCACCTCATGAAGTGGTTGCGGTTTGTCTAGGGGAGGCAAGATCACTTCGTGGCAGCGCCACGGCTGGCACACAAGTGTCACTTGGCATGCTGTGGGCATGCCTATTGCCATTAGGGGCCGATGCTCTTGGGGTTTGGGAAGTAGACTATGACATGCTTGGCACCTGCAGATCAGTTGGCGTGCGCATGTGCAATAGGAAAGTCGCCTTTCAGGGATTCAGGGGGTGGGTGCTCCTCCTTCACCCTAGTGTCATCACATAGCCACCACTTGTCTGCAAAAAGAATGTAGGCCACAAAGTGACCCTCATTCTTTGTTGACCCAATGTGCAACACCATGGCATGCAAAGACCACTGTTGGCCAATAATATCCACAAACTCATGATCCACAACCAACTTGTACTCCTGTTGATTGTGGACATGTAGTGCGGCCACCTCGTTGAATACAAAAGATGTTTGTAATGGTGCATCCGCCAGGTCCCCCCCACGGGCACAAGGGGGGGGTCCACAAACAAGGCCAAATAATCAACCCTTCATCCCCTCTTTGATGCGCTTCTGCACACTTTATCCCTGATTTGTGACATGCAACACCTGTGCTGCCATACGCATGACTGGTTGCGTAGTTGTGCCTGTCACTCGGGGCATCACTGAGCACATCACCAGGTGTGCTACTGGGCGCACATCGGTCGCGCCACCACACCTTTCACCGGGCGCATCCCCGGGTGCATCACCAGATGCGCAGCCGGGCACGTCACAGGGCGCGCCACCGCACCTGTCACTGGGCGCTCCACCGAACGTGTCACTAGGTGCACCACTGGGGGCATCACCGGGAGCATCACTAGGCATGTCACTGGTCGCGCCACCGCGCCTGTCACTGGGCGTGTCACAGGGCATGCCACTCCGCCTGTCACCCAGCGTGCCACCGCACCTGCCAATGGGTGCATCACCACCGGGCGCATCACTGGGCACGTCACCGCACACGTCACTGGGTGAGCCACTGGGCGCGACACAGGGCACGTTACCAGGGGCATCACCAGGCGCGCTAACTCTAACGATTGCATCACTGGGCGGGTCAGCGGTCGCACCACTGCGTCTGTCACTGGGCGTGTCACCAGGCATGCCACCGGGCGCATCATCAGGTGTGCCACCGGTAGCACCACCGCGCCTGTCACTGGGCGCCTCCCTGGGCGTGTCACTGGTCATGCAGAGCGCCTGTCACTGGGCGCATCACCAGATGCAAAACCGGGCGTGTCTCTGGGCACGCCACTGGGCAAGTCCCTGGGCACGTCAACGGTCGTGCCATCGCACCAGGCACGTCATCGGGCACGCCACCAGGCACGTCACTGGACGCTTCAACAGGCCCGTCACCAGGCGTGTCAATGGTCGCGCCACCATGCCTGTCACCAGGCGCCTCACTGGGCGCGCAAGTTTCGATTGTTGAGCTGTTGAGGCTGAAAACAGCACCAGTTCCTTGGAAGGAACCCGGTAAGATTCTCACACTCACGCTGGGGTGCATGCTTGTGGCAATGCATATTGCTTGTACTGCCTGAAGGACCAAGCTTGCACTGTTCTTGTTGCAGGTACAACCCCCACCATAAGAGGGAATTGAAACCTGAGTTCAAGGATGATGGAGCCTTCTGGATGACCTGGGACGATTTCAGGTAAGAGGAAAGGGTGTTGCCATGATGGGAATTGTGGCTGAGATAGCACCATTGACAATGGCAAATGGCACAGACAGCGGTTTACAGAAGTGGTTTGCATGGGCCGTTCCCAGGGCAGTGGTATTGGGGGGGTATTGGGAACTGGGAAGCACTTCTAACAGATACAATCGTTGCAATGTATGTATCCTACACAATGGTGTGGCTTCCGGTGGCGTTTATGGCACTGTACTGCGGTTGTTATGTTTGTTGTGAGTGTTGATTGTATGATGTTGGGGTGGTCTGTTGGTAGTATGCCCTAGGGCTGTTTGATTGTTTGGTCGACAGTTTGAGTGCGTTCCGGCAGAGAAAATTCTTTTTTCGGGCCCAAGCCCAAAGCATCGACCACACACGTTGCGATTGAATTGCAAAGTTTTTGGGGCCAGTTTGCATCTCGGAGAGCACGCATGGTTTGTGTTTGATGTGTTTGATCCACCTGCATCCACATGCAGAATCTGGTTTCCTGTGCCCAACCAGACTGCAGTGCAATTCGGCACCGAGATCCAATTTGACGTACCGAAATGCTGCCAACCTTTTTGACGGCCCGGATGGAGGGCAGCCCAGTCAGGAGCCATTTGGGCCACATCATCAACAAACCCCGGGGAAATCCAACGCAACAGATGCAATATGGACGACCATCACAATCAAGTTTAACCACAACGTGAGGCACTGTGATTCCCACTGTGATTCCTTGCAGTAGCAGTGGAGTGAAACACTTACGAGCTGGCCCATGGTGTATGTATGTATAAATGAACTCTCTTTTCTCTCAGGTACATTTTCACCGATATTGATGTTGTGAGGTTCTTCCCCTACGAACAGGTATGTCGTTCAGTGATGGAGTAGCTGAGGTCATGACACTACAAATCGGCAGAGGATACAGCACCATGGGCCAACAGTCTGGAGGTATCACTACTGGGGAACAGAGGAGATTATGATTGGGCGTCAGCTAGCCGAGGTCACCTGTGCTGCTCCATCCCAGGGAGGTTCCCATCAAGGGGACTGTGGGAAATCCCTTCACTACTGTAGCTGATCCAGGCACTGACCAAGCCTTTCCTCCCTATTTACTCCTCGACTCATACTGATTCCCCTCATTAATCGGCTGCTGCATACAAAACGCCTCAGGAGTATACATCGTTCCGGCGTATGCGATGACATTATCAGCATTGGGGTCTGGGTGCATGAGTGCACAAGTTTCCAATTAATTTGGAGTGGGATTAGTAGTGCACACAGCATCGGCCCTTTTTCTTTGCACCATGTTTTCTCTGCCGCTTGTGTACCCTTTAATTCACACATACCACCACCAGCTGCTGCTTCTCAGCCAACTACCACCAAGAGCCTGCTATCACCCTGGGTATCCCGAATTAAAGAGCAGAGGCAGCATCTCACTTGTGGTTGGACCAGTCACTTATTTATTGACGCCTCAAGTGGAAGTTTTTGTTTCGGGTTTCGTCTGGTTTCATTTGGGCACCACATTGGCTGTGCTTGGAGACTCACCGTTGGCCCGGAGGTACCTGCAATAGCAAGAAATCATTCTGGGTACACGTCAACACACGGCAGCAGCAGTTGAAGCTGGTTTATCTGAGCTGCTCAGTAGGACATGGAGGCGGAAACCCTGGAAGGTTCTTGATGCGATCAATCCAATGAAAACCTCAGCCCCCATAGTTTACAATGCTGCAGCAGTCAGAGAGTTGGAGCCCATGTACTTGGACAATGTCTCAGGGTGAGGGAGGCTGTCAGGTGATAATGGTCAGTTTGTCAACAAAGGACGGCAGTGCACTTCTTTTGTATCAGGTTTGAGGTTAGATTTGACTTCGGGAGGTGCTGCAGATAACGAATCTGGAACTTATTGAAAAGCTGTCGCATTAAATTTTTGATCAATTGAAAAACCAAATTGCGCATAGAAGAGCATAGAACAACCCATGGACTAGGCAATAGAGAAATGAGCAATACAAAATCCGAACAGAATCCAAATGTGCAAAGAACCTTTTGTGATATGTTACAGCATGGCATATTTTTCATATGGTGAAGCACGTTTTTCTAGGAGTTTCTCAAAGCACCGCAGCAGGTCACCCAATAGGCCAATTGCGAGAATTCGGTGTTTGAATTCAAATTTTTGAGTTGAACCAAGTTTTGAGTTCAACAAAGTTGGACTGCAATTCGTTTCCCCAGTGCTTTTTCTTCTTTTTGCTTCCTTCACCAGGATGCAGGCTCAATTGTGTCCTACAGGTGGCCCTCTGCATGTTTGGTATCTCCCAGCGCAACGACCTTAAGGCAGAGAACACATATATTTTGAAGGTGGGAGGAAACGTCTCCAACGTGGTCATCAGTCTAGGTGCTGTTCTGTGGTGTTTGTGCTTCCTACATTCCCCGTTCTTCCCCACGTCATTGGCTTGGCTTTCATGGATCCACGTCATATTGCAGAGAGGCAGAATTCTGCCTACACCATCTGCAAGAACGCCCAAATTGGCCATGAATGTCCCTTCTTGGAGAGGATCTTGAGGTGGACAGTGGAGGGGCTTCTTGTCTGTTGCCCCTCTTGAGGTCAACTTAGATGACTACATAATAGGCGCACTGCATCCTGGCAACGTCACAATCACATGTGACACCTGCCATCACTTGCAGGGGAGTGGACGCCATGTGGGCAGTATCTCCAGTAGCAGCTACTGGAAGCAGGAAGGAATGCGTGTGATGTGTGTCTTTTTGTTGGTGGTCCCACAGGACAACTGTACTAGAGGGATCACAATCTAGGTTTTCTGTGAACAGATGCCTCAAAACCTGCACAAGTGGTCCATGGCAGCGCAGTTTGTCCCTTCCAGCTGTCCCTGGTGTGCCTTGTGCAGGACGCATGCTGATACCTCCTTTGACTGCCCTTGACTTTTTGTGTTGCCCGCGCTCTCTGGAACGTGTCAAATGCAGATATGAACAAAAACATTTGCCATGCATCTTTCCGGGGTTTTCAAGATAAACTCCCTGCATGAGTGCCATGATGCCTGTGGGTTTCCTCATTTACCGCTGGATGTTTGTGCAGTCTTACCTTGTTTCCCCAGGTTTGTATGTTCCCTGATACCCATCTGTGTGTGTCTTTCATTTTAGGCCAAGATGACCAGAGGACTCACAAATCTCACACGAAGCGCAAAAACGCTCGTTTCTATCGAATGCGGCTGTCCGCTTATGAATTGGACAGGTATTAGAACAAGAAGGTTTCTTCTCAGACGAGCCTACCCTGATAGACAGGACGAGCTGAGGTGCTGACGACATGAATGTGCCGCAGGCCGAAGTGTGTTCTCACAAGTCGCACTTAGTTCGTGGTGACAATATCTGTTTGACCTCCTTTCGCTTTGATTTCAGGTTGCCCGACACCTACAGTGACCTGCAGAATTGCCTGGGCAAAAAGATGCAATCTCCGTACGAAGCAAAACGATGTGTTTTCACAGAGTTGACCAATGTGAAGCCTGGGTATTTCAGGTATGCCGACTACATGTTTCATTACGGTAACTGTGTGTGCCTTGTTGGTGCCACCTGTTGAAACAGGGAGTTTCTGTGCACCAGGAGGCATTCAGCAGCCTGCAAGAATTGATTTGAGCCATACCAGCAGCCCCGCAGGTGATCTTGGTCATGCAAGCATCATTTCTGTGTTCCATGCCTCACTCCACATTTTGAGTGTGTGTTGCGGTAACCGAGCAGATTGCTGCCCTCTTTGACAAATGACTGTCGCTGCGGTGAGGTTCAAGGGTGTATGTAATACGTGTACCTTTTTTTTTTTGCAGTAAATGTGTGCAACAAAAAAATTGTCACGTCGTTTACTTTTTTTTTTTGCAGTGATTACGTGTTAACCCGTACTCGCATTTACCGCAAAAAAAATTGCACGGCGTGACAAATTTTTTTGTACACACGTTTGCCGCAAAAAAAAAATTACAGATTTGACAATTTTTTTTGCGTTTACCACAAAAAAAACTTATACGACTTTACCGCAAATACAATTTACACGACTTTACTGCAAAAAAAATTACACGACTTTACCGCCAAAAAAGTTGCGGGGTTTTACCGCAAAGAAAGAACGTTACACGATTTTACTAGAAACAAAAAAATACATGCATGCAGCCAATCTGCCCACTTGTGGGCCAATACTGATTTTGTACCCCACTCTGAAGCGTTGCCCCCCCCCCCCCCGACAGCACGGGTTATGTAGCCAAACCACCCTGTTGTGGGCCACTACTGATTTTGTCCCCCGTTCCAAGTTTTGTTGACTATGTGTTGAGCATTGTTAATGCTGAGCACGCTGTGTGGGTCATTGAACCATCTGGTGATGATTTGGAGGGCATGGCTGAGCTTTCTTGCCCTCCTGAGCCCCCCCGCAGCCAAGTTGAAGGTGCTTTTTTGGGGGATTGAGGAGAGTGTTCACCGCACCCCCACCCCACTCAAAGGTGAGGATGCCTCCTCCAAGCAAAGTGTGGAAGGCCCACAGGCCAAGGCGCAACCTTCCATGGCCACTCTTGCCACAGAAGAGGACACCTGTCCCAAGGTCCTCATCCGTGGAGAGTGGTGCAAGGTGCCGGATGGCTACCCCAAAGATGCATCTAGCCAGCTGGAGCGTGATCAGTTCATCAATGAGCTGGCCAAGTAGCTGGCAGCTCAGTCGCGCGTGGCTTGTTAGCTGAACACCAGTCCTGGTGCAAAGCCCAAGTCCAGTGCTACTAAATTTGACCTCATCTATAAGCGTGCATTCTGCAACTCCTTGTAGCGGGTTCATGTGGTATAGGCTTTTTGCTTCTCTATATTTTCCTCCGCCTATTTGGTATGCCAATGGTGGAGTGTATAAGCATGCTATTGCTTTGGCCCCATTCTAGTGCCTTGGTGGCCTATAATGGTGACACTAACGTTGGCCATGGTCCTATCCAGGGGGGGGGGGAGAAAAATTCACCCCGGCAGGCGAAATTTCAACCCGGCAGGGGGGGGACAAGTGTCGCGGTTAAAAAAAAACACCCAAAGTTGAAAAAGTTCCCGGTAGGGTGGTGATGGCACCGGATCCTAGAGCCCCGGGCGACCTCTCCTGGTGCCTAAACAAACACAACGGTCAACCTGTGGCCGAACCAGGAGGGCAAGCTCAGGGGGAAGGGGTGAAGGTTCCCCCGGGCCGGTCAAACGATGCAGCATCGGCCGTGTAGCACTAAAAAAACTCGCAAAGGGATTGATCCGTAGATCTCAGGAGGATTAGAGGTTAGATCAGCACAGATTAGACATACACACGAGTGCATACTCGTTGCGTTTTGTTGTTGTTTGCTCTCCTTTCGCTGGCAGCGGTAGGTAAGGTGAGTAAGCCCAGGAGTGGCCACCCCCTGGTAGAGTTAAACAACAAGAAGAGGTGTAATGATTGTGGAAATGGCCACGGTTGTGGTCCTGATTTGTCGTGATTGCGCACGGTTGTGCGCTGATTAAGGCAATTGGGTTGAGATTGAGCACGGTTGTGCTCAGATTGTGGCTCCTGTGCATGCACATGACGCGTTAAAGGGTAGGCCACGCGTGGTGCGCTCGGTAAACCCTTGTTTAGGTTACCCAGGGGCTCCGCCCTACGTTCTATAAGAGAACGGGCGGAGTTCCTTAAGCTTGCTTGCTTGGAAGGACCTGTTTCGGGACAGCGTATTATTTTCCACTCAAAGACCCGTATAATACGACGAGGGTGGTTAGGTTCCAATGCCCGAAACAGTGCCCGCATGTGAACCTTTCAGGTGGTGTAGGTCAGGGTGATTGGTGCACTTCGCTGTCTTCGACAGCACAATTTTTCGCCCAGCAAAAAGGGCGCACCAATCATCACACCAAACAAATGGGGAAGCAGAGAAGAAGATGAAGAACGACTTCGCCATGAACGACACGTACTCACGTTGCGCCGCAGTGCACTCCTTCCCTCCAAGCCCTGGCAGGGTACGCGTAATGGCGTCCCTGTCAGGCCATAGCAGTTTAGCACCTCTGTGTCTTGCTCGCTCCTTACAGGAAGGCCAGTAGGGCCTACGACCTCCTTGACAGCAACACCAAGTAGCATGTGTGTGTAGGAGTGCAAGGCCTGAATGATGTCATCCTTCGAAGGCTAGGTCCACAGTAGGGTGTGTAGGACCTGTAGTGTGTGTGTCACTGTCCCGCCAGTTTCCTGGAATTTTAACAGGGTTTTTGGTGGGCAGTGGCAGTGGTAGCCTAGGTTTTGGCCACAGAGCAAACAGGCGTTTTCAAGCCTCATAGCTTTTGGCCACCCCTCCCCTGTAGTAGGTAGTAGGCAAAAACAATACCTTGGCGTTAGCGCTGGCTATTCCCCCAAGGTTTTTTGGTGCTAGCAGAGAAATTGGGCACCTAGGGGCGGAGAGCCGTGGGGCGTACCCCATCGCACCGTTAATGGCATCCGCCGGGTTTAGCAAGGGTGCAGACTGGGGTATAATTAGGATACCATTTCTGCAGCTTGCTCCAGGACCTCAGGCTAGCACACTCACACAGACATTGGTATAGGCAGGTATAGGAAGGGTTTAGTTCTTAGGCTTCCTCTGCGAGGCAAGCGTCTCAGCGAGCCTCAGCAACTCTCCTAGATTGTTCTCGGACAAGTAGTCAACCAGAATTGAATTCAGGCGTCCATCCGGGAACACAAAGGCAGAAAAAGGTTTCCAGGTAGCCTCCTCAACTCCGAACCCTTCCCAGAGGGTGAGGAATCGCCACCCTTGGCGGTAGCGGTATCTGAGGATAGACTTGACCACATAGAAGCCTTCCCAAGCCATCGGGAGGAAGGACAAAGCCAGGGCACAGGGGGGGAGCGTGGGCAACCCAAGGGACAGCAGGGGAAGCAAAAGTAGTTTTTTAGCTTGTTTTTTTTTTTACTATGGCAACCCATCCCCCGGGGGGGGCGGCCGGGCCCCGTCCTTGTATGCGACACCCCCAGCCCCCCCCCCCCCCGGGTTTTGAAATTAGGTCACCCCCCCCCCCCCCCCCGGGTTTTGAAAGGTAGTGGTGCCGGGTCGGCCACCAACAAGTGTCCCTAGAGAAAACTGTCCGGCGCCAAAGGCGCCAATTTTTTTTTTCATACTATCTGTTTGTACTCAAAATACTCAAAATTTTATAGAGAATTCATATTTGTGTTAAAATAACAAGAAAAAATTTTTGACCTGAAGGAGGGCTATAGGAGGGCTGCAGGCCCTAACAGCAACCCTAGCCCTAACCCTAGGGTTAACCCTGACCCTAGGGCTAACCCTAACCCTAGGGCTAACCCTAACCCTAGGGCTAACCCTAACCCTAATCAAGACTGAATATTGGGACCGAGCTGGTGGGGGAGGGAACATCAGCTATGAAAGGTGAGGAACAACAAGGAGTCACACATTGAAGCCCGTTGACAGAATGGAATCAGCTTGCAAGTGACCCCCTTCACCACAAGGCCCACTTTCAAGGCTTTTTTTGATCTCTGAGGGGCCAAAATGCCCCAAAATGGGCTCAAAATGGGCTCATTTCACCCGTTTGTGCACCCCAAATGGTCTAGGATGAGGTTTGGAAAAATGCGCTTTTGACCCATTTTTGACCCCTTTTTTGTCCCAAAACAGCCCATTTTCAAGGCATTTTGGCATTATCGGAGGACCAAAATGGGTCACCACAAGCTCAAAACAGCCCAAAAACACTTGTTTTAGCGTCGCACATGATCTAGGATCATTTTTGAGAAAAGTCAGTTTTTTGCCCCTACTGGACCCTGTTGACCCATTTGGGCACCCACCTGTTTGGGCTTGAGCTTGCAGCTTGCCGCAGCCTAGTGGGCCTAGGTACGGGGGTCTAGGCGTCCGTTTGGGCAATTCTGAGGGGCGGAAACCACAAAAAGTGGGGTGTTGCGGGTGGAATAGGTGCCCTGGGAATCGCATTCCGAGCCATGTAGCCAAGGATATGATCTATTCTTGGTTTGTGGCTGTCGGCATTTGGAGCTTCTGGGGGCCTTTTTGGGCCGTTTCCGGGACATATCATGGAGTTAGAGGGCCGCAAAGAGATCGTTGACACGGGGAAGTCAAGCCGCAGGTGCAGTGTACCCACCGTTTCCCTTCGTTTGGCCGTTTTGAATGTGTTCCAGGGCTTTTTTGGCCCAAAAATGACTGTTTTTGGCCCTAAACTGCAGTTTTTGAAACTGAGGTCCGCGACTTGCGGATCCCGTTCCCGGCCACCACCGTCGAGTTTCCTGCTCAAACTTTGTGTGATTGTACTTCACACCCATAGGTATCATCCACCAAAATTCCAACCAAATCCAAAGCACCACGACGGAGTTCTAATTTTGGCCCATTTCGCGCGTACTGCTTGCTGCTTGCTTGCTTGCTTGCTTGCTTGCTGGCTGCTAAACCTGGTAGGTCCACCCTAGACCCTAAAAAGGGTTATAAAACCAAGACTGGTTCCACCAGCTCGATGACCTTAACCATAACCCAAATCCCCCCCCCCCTTCACCCCGGGCTGGACACCCCCCTGACCCCTGGCCAGACCCCCCCGGACCCCCGGTTGGAACCCCCCCCGACTCCCGGCTTGACCCCCCCCGACCCCCAGCTTGAACCCCCCCCCGACCCCCGGCTGGACCCCCCCCCAACTGCCCCCCCCCCCCCCTCCAAGTTTTGACAGATAGCGGGGGGGGGGGGTGTCACATCGGGACCGGTTGTAGTCGCCCCCCCGGGATCCACTCACTGATGTTTCAAATTGAGTAGATCCTGGCATAGCTTAGTTGGTAGTAGTATTGGTCTCCAACCCAGAGGGTGTGGGTTCAAACCCAGCTTGCCATATTTTTACCTTTACTTTTTTGGTGTTTTTTATGACTTCATGTTTGCATGTTTGCAGGTGCATGCCCCCCCCAGGACAGTTTGCGACAGGTCCCCCCATCAGGGGGGACCCTTTCAGTTAGTTACAGGCACACATACCCCTTAAACCCCTCCCCCCTGCTCTCGATCCCTTCCCCGAAGCAACCAGCCCCAGACAAGGAAAGAAACAAAAGTCAGTTAAACACAGGGGGCCACTGACAGCACCGCTTTGCAAATTTCATTTTTTCTTTTTTGGCGAACCATCCTTTCTCAGTTAAACAGGTGCTGTCTGATGGCTGGGTGCCTGGGCAGGCAGGTTTCACCGTCTTGCCGTACTGGGGGGGAGGAGAGGACGCCCAGGCACCCAAGGGGTCCAAGAGAGCAGGGTGGGCTTTAAAAATAAAAACCTGTAAGTTCCTCTCCTACCCTCCCGCCTGGGCAACCCCCGCCTTCTTGCCCCCTGCCCTCGGGTTCCACACATTTCACGACTTTAACAGGTTAGGGAAGTTGCACACAGTTTAAATTTTTTTGTGCTGTTTGTGTGATACTGCAGGTCATATTTATGCCCCTTGCCTGCACCCGCACCTGCACCCCTGATCAATTGACTACAGCCGACCAGGTGGCATACCGGCTGCTGCACTGTGCCTGCACTTGCACCCCACTGTTCTCATATTTTCCCCTTTTGTGCAGTGCCATGGATCCCCCAAGTTTTTGTGCACACAATGGTTTACTTTTTGTGAACAACAGTTGGGCAGTTAGCCTAACGGACCACTTTGGGGGTCTTATTTCCTTTTTTTGCTTGCAATGCACCCAGTAGGGACAGTGAAAATCTCTGCACTGCTGACAGATGGCAGTTGAAGTGTTGAGATCTGCCAATGGGGAGTTCGGGTTGAAGTGAGGGCATTATGTGTACCCCAGGGGGCGCCGCAGCCACTGCAAAAGGAATGGGGACCATTGGGGACGGGCACTCTTAGAGCTGTGAGGGACAAGTTTGACGCTTTGGGGGGTTGATTGCCTTTTTTTGCTTGCAATGCACCCAGTAGGTAGAGTGAAAGCCTTTGCGCCGCGGACTGATGGCATTTCAAGTGTTGAGATCTGCCAATGGGGAGTTCGGGTTGAAGGAAGGGCATTATGTGTACCCCAGGGGGCGGCACAGCCACTGCAAAAGGAATTGGGACCATCGGGGACGGGCACTCTTAGAGCTGTGAGGGACAAGTTTGACGCTTTGGGGGGTTGATTGCCTTTTTTTGCTGGCAATGCACCCAATAGGTAGAGTGGAAACCTCTGCGCTGCTGACTGATGGCATTTCAAGTGTTGAGATCTTCCAATAGGGAGTTCGGGTTGAAGTGAGGGCATTATGTGTACCCCAGGGGGCGGCACAGCCCTTGCAAAAGGAATTGGGACCATCAGGGACGGGCCCTCGGAGAATTGTGAGGGACAAGTTGGACGCTTTGGGGGCATGATTGCCTTTTTTTGCTGGCAATGCACCCAATAGATAGAGTGAAAGCCTCTGCGCTGCTGACTGATGGCATTTCAAGTGTTGAGATCTTCCAATAGGGAGTTCGGGTTGAAGTGAGGGCATTATGTGTACCCCAGGGGGCGGCGCAGCCACTGCAAAAGGAATTGGGACCATCAGGGACGGGCCCTCGGAGAATTGTGAGGGACAAGTTGGACGCTTTGGGGGGTTGATTGCCTTTTTTTGCTGGCAATGCACCCAATAGGTAGAGTGGAAACCTCTGCGCTGCTGACTGATGGCATTTCAAGTGTTGAGATCTTCCGATAGGGAGTTCGGGTTGAAGTGAGGGCATTATGTGTACCCCAGGGGGCGGCGCAGCCACTGCAAAAGGAATTGGGACCATCAGGGACGGGCCCCCCGGAGAATTGTGAGGGACAAGTTGGACGCTTTGGGGGGTTGATTGCCTTTTTTTGCTTGCAATGCACCCAGTAGGTAGAGTGAAAGCCTCTGCGCTGCTGACTGATGGCATTTCAAGTGTTGAGATCTGCCATTAGGGAGTTCGTGTTGAAGTGAGGGCATTATGTGTACCCCAGGGGGCGGCACAACCACTGCAAAAGGAATTGGGACCATTGGGGACGGGCACTCTTAGAGCTGTGAGGGACAATTTCGACGTTTTGGGGGGTTGATTGCCTTTTTTTGCTGGCAATGCACCCAGTAGGTAGAGTGGAAACCTCTGCGCTGCTGACTGATGGCATTTCAAGTGTTGAGATCTGCCAATGGGGAGTTCGGGTTGAAGTGAGGGCATTATGTGTACCCCAGGGGGCGGCGCAGCCACTGCAAAAAGAAATTGGGACCATCGGGGACGGGCACTCGGAGAACTGTGAGGGACAAGTTTGACGCTTTGGGGTATGCAGCTTTTCACCCTGGACATCTCAAAAATCCATCTCTTCAAAACTTATTTTTTTGATATTGTGACCCCCTAAAATGACCATCCAAGGTATGTAAAGCATGTTTTCGGCCTCATTTGGGTGTTTTTCACCCTATTTGGGTATTGGGTTGGGGGGGGGGGGGGGGGGGGGCTCCCAAGGGATTGGTACACAACCTGCTTATGCAGCTTTTCACTCTGGACAGCTCAAAAGTTGAAGTTTTCAAAACTTGTTTTTTGGATATTGTGACCACCCAATATGACCATCCCAGCTATCCAAAGCATGTTTTAGGCCGTGTTTACATGTTTGTCACCCTATTTGGGTATTGGGTTGGGGGGGGGGGCTCCCAAGGGATAGGTACACAGCCCGCCTATGCAGTTTTTCATTCTGAAAAGCTCCAAAATGGAAGTTTTCAAAACTTGTTTTTTTTTTTTTTGATATTTTGACCTCAAATGTTTTTCACCCTCGGCAGCTCAAAAATCGAAGTTTTCGAATTTTATTTTTCTGATGCTGCGATCACTCAAAATGACCATTTAAGGTATGTAAAGCATGTTTTAGGTTGTGTTTATGGGTTTTTCACCCTATTTGTGTATTGGGCAAGCTGGGGGAGGGGGTCTCCCAAGGGATCGGTACACAACCTGCTTATGGAGTTTTTCAACCTAGGCCAGCTCAAAAATCGAAGTTCCCGAAACTTAGTTTTTGGATATTGTCATCACTTAAAATGACCATCCAAGGTATGTAAAGCATGTTTTAGGCCGTATTTACATGTTTTTCACCCTATTTGGGTATTGGCCGCAGGGGGGGGGGGGGGGGGTCTCCCAAGGGATTGGTACACCACCTGCTGATGCAGGTTTTCACCTTGGACAGATCAAAAATTGAAGTTTTCAAAGCTTTTTTTTTTTGATATTGTGACCACCCAAAATGACCATGCATGCTATGTAAAGCATGTTTTAGGCCGTATTTGGGTGTTTTTCACCATATTGGGGTATTGGGTTGGGGGGGGAGGTCTCCCAAGGGATTGGTACACAACCCGCTAATGCAGTTTTTCACTCTGGGTAGCTCCAAAATCCAACTTTTCAAAACTTGTTTTTTTGATATTGTGACCCCCTAAAATGACCATCCAAGGTATGTAAAGCATGTTTTCGGCCGCATTTGGGTGTTTTTCACCCTATTTGGGTATTGGGTTGGGGGGGGGGGGGGGGGGGGGGGCTCCCAAGGGATTGGTACACAACCTGCTTATGCAGCTTTTCACTCTGGACAGCTCAAAAGTTGAAGTTTTCAAAACTTGTTTTTTGGATATTGTGACCACCCAATATGACCATCCCAGCTATCCAAAGCATGTTTTAGGCCGTGTTTACATGTTTGTCACCCTATTTGGGTATTGGGTTGGGGGGGGGGGGGTCTCCCAAGGGATAGGTACACAGCCCGCCTATGCAGTTTTTCATTCTGAAAAGCTCCAAAATGGAAGTTTTCAAAACTTGTTTTTTTTTTTTTTTGATATTTTGACCTCAAATGTTTTTCACCCTCGGCAGCTCAAAAATCGAAGTTTTCGAATTTTATTTTTCTGATGCTGCGATCACTCAAAATGACCATTTAAGGTATGTAAAGCATGTTTTAGGTTGTGTTTATGGGTTTTTCACCCTATTTGTGTATTGGGCAAGCTGGGGGAGGGGGTCTCCCAAGGGATCGGTACACAACCTGCTTATGGAGTTTTTCAACCTAGGCCAGCTCAAAAATCGAAGTTCCCGAAACTTAGTTTTTGGATATTGTCATCACTTAAAATGACCATCCAAGGTATGTAAAGCATGTTTTAGGCCGTATTTACATGTTTTTCACCCTATTTGGGTATTGGCCGCAGGGGGGGGGGGGGGGGGGGTCTCCCAAGGGATTGGTACACCACCTGCTGATGCAGGTTTTCACCCTGGACAGATCAAAAATTGAAGTTTTCAAAGCTTTTTTTTTTTGATATTGTGACCACCCAAAATGACCATGCATGCTATGTAAAGCATGTTTTAGGCCGTATTTGGGTGTTTTTCACCATATTGGGGTATTGGGTTGGGGGGGGAGGTCTCCCAAGGGATTGGTACACAACCCGCTAATGCAGTTTTTCACTCTGGGTAGCTCCAAAATCCAACTTTTCAAAACTTGTTTTTTTGATATGGTGACCACCTACAATGACCATCCCAGCTATCTAAATCATGTTTTAGGCCATATCTACATGTTTTTCACCCTATTTGGGTATTGGGTTGGGGGGGGAGGTCCCCCAAGGGATTGGTACACAACCTGCTGGGGTGTCAACAGATCAATGTGTTCCTGTGCATATACATGTCAACAATGCAACCGACAGTTGGTGCTGTTGTGCTTGGAACCCGGCGCTCCGTGAGTCGGCTGTGGGATCGGGGGCATGTGATTGGCCACGCCCGGCCATGGTAGCCGGGGCAGCCTCCATAGAAAATCTGTGGAGGCGGCGGAGCAAGATTCCAACACGAGGGCAAGTGCAGAAGGTAAAAAAATATTGTAAAAAATTTTGTATCAGGGGCAATGATTTGAGAACGGATTTCAAAAACAACTGAGTCCGTGTTCATCGTGCTTGAGGTGCTTGTAGTGCTTCGCAGACTCCAACACGAGGGCAAGTGCAGAAGGGCAAAAAATTTTTCCAAAAAAAATTATAAAAAAATTTGTACGAAAATTTTGTAAAAGTGGGGACAATGGGGGGTCGGGGTAGAAAAAGTTCCCCGCAGGTAGAAATTTTTGTATACGGGGTTGGGGGGTGACAAGTGTCGCGGTTGAAAAAAATTTTAGCCTCCTGTGGGAATTTTTTTTCCGCCCCCCCCCCCCTGGTCCTATCACGCTTCTTTTCTTGAGCTTGATTTTGTTCCCAGTGCGGCACACCGAAGTTGGCCATGGCCCTGTCAGGATTGTTTTCTTGAACCTCATTTTGTTTCTAGTGCCAATGACACCATGTGATACTATCTTATATTGGCCGAGTCCCAACTAATTGATGGCCACACAGGGTACTTGGTGCTTGGTGGACTCGGCACCCCATTGTTAAGGTCGGTATGGGGTGCCGTACGGAACCGGCAATTGTGCATATCGCACATGTATGGCAAAAGTGGCATTTCTTTCAATTTTTCATATTTTTCATATTTTGCATGATTCACCGCAAAACAATTTACATGGTTTACCGCAAAAAAATCAGTTTTTTTTTTACAATTTGCATGATTTACGGAAAAAAAAGAATACACGCATTTACCGCAACAAACAATTACACGACTTGATGATTTTTTTTGTACACGAGTCACAATTTTCATGGTTCAAGGGGACCACTAGCAAAGTCCATGCTACTCTTCTCCTTCCTCTTCAATTCCACACTTGGTTTTGGGTTGCAAAAGTTTGGAGTTTGGCCAACGGACTGGACACAAAATGGGAGTGGCATCACAAAGATGCGAAGGTGTGGCAGAAGGAAGGCCACAATGCCTGCCCCGGCAAGCGGACTTGACCATGCGGCAAAGTAAAGGGGGTCCCTCCAGTGCACATGGCCTACCTCGGTAAATGGGCCACCCTACAGAGCCGCATATCACCTAAGAACAATGGATGTCCTGTAGTTTGGGGAGTAAGGTCCTTTTGACGCTTTCGGTGATATCCCGACCCCAGCGGGGCGGATGCTGTGGGTCCCCAAGACGCGGACTACCCCCCTACCCCCCCGGGCTTTTGGCCAACAGATAGTTGCCCCAAGGTGCTGGCCCCAGGAGTCCACGGGTACCAAAGGCGCCCGAAGGAAAATTTTTTCCACTCCAACACTATTCCTAAACCCAAAAATGACCCTAACCCACCGCAACCTGAAGCTTACCGTAGTCCTAAAATAACAACTGTAAGCCATTTATTTGAGCACCCCAAGTGGTGCAGGAACAATTTTGGAAAAAGTCATTTTGGACCACTTTTGGACACCATGCATTCCTTGGCCACCTGTGTGGTGATAAATAATGACGAAGGGATCATTTGCAACCTAATTTCACGATGTCAACACCCTTCAACGCCTGATTGGTAGCACGGAGTGGTGGTGCACCCATAGTGCATGTGCTAGGGTAGGGTGAGAGGAGTCATTTGTTGGGCAGTCAAACACGGCAAAGGAAGGTAGCACTTGAAGAAGTAGGTACAACGGGTGCTTTTCAAGGCTAATTTTGCAATATTTTGGGCCCAAAACAAGGTTGTCGAGCCCACTACTTGGGTGCAAAAGACGTGTTTGTTCACGATCTAGGTTGGTTGCAATGCAAATAGGCCCCGTGAATGGGCATGCGAGGCGGCCAAACTGCCCGGATTCCCGCATAACCCCCGGGACCACCGTATACAGCGGTGTGAGTTCCTAAGTTGCCCATTTCAAGGGGGGTTTTTTTTTGGGAAGTTGCATTGGCCAAAATGGGTCAAAAATGGGTCAAAGTAGCCCCAAACCACTTGTTTGAGCACCCCAAATGGTGTAGGAACACCTTTAGAAAAAATCGTTTTCGACTTATTTTGGACCCACAGATGACCCCCTTCAACCTACCCTACCCTACCCTAGCATGTGCGCTATGCGTGCCCCACCACTCAGCATTTCCCAAATGGGCCATTCAGGGGTTTGATAGCATGGAAATTGCTTGCAAGCGATCTGCTTCATCTTTCTTTATCACTAGTTGAACCTCATTTCAGTTTTTGTTTGCATCTCCAATCTGAGGCAGCTTTTGTGCCTTTTAGTAAAGATGAGTGCGATGGACGGGCAACCCAATCCTCCCCCTATGAATGAAGACAAAGGCCATGACCATCCGTAGACAATGTCCGCGGAGGAGAGGTTGGCCGCTCAGGAGCGCGAAATGCAGCAATTTAGGGCGCAACTCGCGAGGGTTGAGTTCAAGGAGATGCCCGCGCCGTCACCGCTGAGCATCCCGGAAGTCGAGAAGGCCTTGGGATGCGATCGCATGGCACCATGGATGCGCGTGACACTTTCCAACCCTCAAGCGTACGTACAGGTGCGCAAAAGCGAGCAAGGTGAGCTGCAGAGCCACTAGAGTTCAAGGGGCAACTAAACACCGCAAGCATGGGTGTGGGAGAGCTCATGGCATGGGGCACCTGGGAGTGTGCCAACCAATCTCAAAGTGCATATGTGTGGAGGTACACAGGGGCCGCAGGGTCCTCGGGCCCAGCAGCACAATAGTTCGCCACATTGGCAGAGGCCTAGCCTACGCAAGGAGATAATTTCATTTGGTGTAGCGTCAAGTTCCGCGCCATGGGGGGCCTGCTTCAGTGACAGTCCCGCCACGGAGAATGGAAACTGGTTGACTCGCTGCACAGTGGGGATTGTCAGCGTTGTGTCCAACAGGGAGGCCCTCTCCGTGCGCCACTAGCACTTCTACTGCCCCCACTCGTCCTCAGTGGACCACCCCGGCCCCGAGCCCGCCAGGGCAGAGGTCAGCACACATGGCCCACATTGCCTAGCAGTGGGCATAGGTAGCACGTGTCGACGAACCCAGCACACCCCGAGCAGAACACCATGCTCTCGTGGAGGCACATGACACGTGAGCAGTATGGGTCGGGCTTGCAAGCCGTGGCGGCGTTCGCGGTGCAAACACGTGGAGATTCTGTTGCCATAGCATTGGCAGACCCGTTGTCAAGTCGCGCGCAAGAGGGAGCAACTGCGGCGTCCCTTCAGAGTATCACAGCAGCCCGGGCAATCGAAGACCTCCAGTGGATGTGCCCCTTAGTCACCGCCCTACACAAGCGCAGTGCAGTAGGAGCGGCAGCCATAGGGATGCAGCCCTATCTACCGCCGAAAGGCCTTACCCTATTGGTGGAAAGGGCTAGACCCCTCCGCTACGGGCCCATGCCGGGGGCGCTCGCGGTCATCGGCTGGATCTGCTGGCAACGGCGCTACGAGTCGCCGACTTCGCCATGCCAGGTTTCTTACGGTTGTGGAACAAAACTAGCGAGGAAAGATGGGTTGCTTGCCCGCTTGCCCGTTATGGAGATGAGGTCGGAGCTTGGGTGCACGGTGGGCGCGGCTAGTGGGGGGTGGACAACCTGGTGTGGTTAGGTGCCGAGTTAGAGTTGCAAGCAGGAATTGTAGAATGCCTCTCCACCAGCCCATATGCACAGGCCCGCTGGCATGCCCTCTAACATGGGGGAGCGGCAGCCTACTAGGCGAGAAAGCCGGTCTTGCACGACTTTAAGTTGTGGGGTCGCTGGCAAAGCATGGCGGTTGCCCTCGAGTATGCCACCCGATGGAAAGACCCGGATTTCATTGCCGCCACGGTCCCGCCTCTCTACGCCAAAGGGCATATGGAGAAGCCTGAGGTGGCCCGCATTGGATTGCTTTCCCTCTCGGGTCTTGCAATGTATCCGGAGGTGGCTGAGGTACTCTGCTCGCCGCACAAACGACAGTGCAAGTCACCCGCGGGTAGAACACGTGGACAACTTCACCGACCCAGTGGACAACATGCAGTGGGACCAGCCTGTGGCGGATGGCGAGTTGGTTGAGGGACGGCCTACCACGGCCCCACCGGATCCCGACGGCACCCTGGCCACTGAGACTCCTCGGCGTCACAGGTCCCCAGGGTTGGCTGAGGGGGTCCTCGGAGCCACAGGTGGCACGGCGCACAAATTTCTTAGGCGCTCGACACTGAACACCATTTGGACCGGGATGCAGCGGCGGTGCCCGGGGTACTTCAGTGGCAACATCAGAGGCAGCTAGCATGCTCGCAGTACCTCGCGGGCGTTGCCACCTGAACGTGGAGCTCGGAGCTCCCGAAAGCCTCATTGATGTCGATGTCAACGTGGCCACCAACACCGACACTGACAACTTTGAGTGCAATGACAATGGCGGTTTCAACGGCGCCTGATCAATGTCCTCCCCCTCCCCGCTCCGCGGGGGACGCTCGTAGTTCACAGGGCACGAACACACACACTGGACCTCGGCAGCGGCCCAAGGCCTGGTCCTTGGAGGCCCCAGGGCGGACAGACCGGTTCGAATGGTGGGCGGTGTCGTCAATGTACACACGCCGCCGTGTCACCCTAAGGTGGGCGTGGGTGGTGCGTAGGCCGGAAGATCCCCCACCGGCCCACCGCCGGAAGTTGGCCGACATCGAGTGGCCGCACCGGGATCCCACCTTCCAAAAGGCGTCCCGGGGACCATGGAGGGCCGATCAAGCCGAAGGAGACACAAGGCCCGCTGGCGAGTGCCATCATGGTTGTTATCCACCCAATGGAGGCCAAGGGCCAAAGGACGGCACCGCGCGGCTTGGGGACCCAAACGGCCCCAGTACAAAGGGCGGGACACGGGTGCTAGGTTCGCGGCCGACCCGCCCTTGTCCCTGCAGGCAATGCGCATACTTACACCTCACTTCCACCGGATGGCAGCCAACCTTCGCTGCAGCCTATGGGTGGTGGTAAGACGTAGCCCTCCTGGAGGCCTTGGTAACCCTGGCGTTGGAGTATTGGGAGTCATGCCTGCATACATCCACGTTCCCCATCCCGCAGGCCATGGAGGTGCGAGACAACATCCTTGACCGGGGATTTGGCCCCATAGGGTCATACGACCTACCGATGGATGTATGGTGGTTGATGGTGCCGGAGTTCTACCGCTCGGCTTGGCAGATTTCAATGTCAAGGCCGCCGCGGAATGCCGAGGAAGGACAGTGAGCGGCAGATCAAAGGGGCGACCTATTGGGTTTCCCCCCATGTGGAACGGTTGGTTCAGGTTTTGCAGGGGGCGGGGGTTTATAAAGTGCCCCGCGAGAGCTTCCCCTCCCCCCCCCACCACCTGTTACTCGTTTGTTGTCCCAAAGTCCACGGAAAAAGCGCTAAGCTCAATAGGCAAGATGGAGCCAAGCCTCCCACTTTTAGGCTGGATTCCTAGGAGGACCTGGCGAGGGCATTGTCCTGGGTACCCCACTTTTGGGGGTACACATTGACCTCAAAAAGGCCTTCTGGTCGTTACGGCTCCTAAGGGAGGCCAAGAGGTTTTTTCGCTTTTGCCTAGCACCGGGGACCAGGGTGGTCCTTAAGGAAACATATTCTTTTTTAAGGGCCGCCCTAAGGGACCACCAACCGCCAACCGCCACCTCCCACCAACCGCCAACCACCACCCGCCACCAACCGCCGCCACTTGCTAGCGGCGACCAACTGCCAACCGCCAACCATTGCCAACCGCCACCAACTACCAATCACCAACCACCCACCGCCGCCAACCACTACCAACCGCCACCAACTGCCAGTTGCCCCCCGCTAACCGCCAATGGCCACCAAACGCCAACCACCACCAACCATGGTTGAACGCATGGAGTCATGGAGTGCCCGCGGGCCTTTGTGGGAAAACTGTGTAACGGAATAGTTTTTTTTTCTAGTTAAGGACCGCCTTCCGGGGGCCGGCAGTAGTGGAGGTGGGTCGGCTGCCTTTTGGCGTTAAGTACGGCTCGTACATGTGCCAGCAAGTAGTGGCGCACGTCATCCAGGGAGCTTTACCGCCGGGGATTTTGCTTGTGCACTATTTGGATGACTTTTTGTGGCTCTTTTTTGACCCGATTGTCTTGCGTGCAGTGGGTCATGATGCGGTGTTGGCGTTGGTCAGGGCAGGTTTCTTAAATAGTCCCCAGAGCGTCCTCAAACTTGTGATACCGGTATCCTTTTTGGGCAAGTGCCTTAACCTCACGTTCCGCACGTTGTGCAGCCACCCACATGCCCTTCTGCGGCTTTGGGTCAATGGTTTAGGATAGCGGTAGGGGGGGAGCATGCGCGCCATCCCGAAGTTTGCTCCAATGTGGTGCTTGCGAAAGCACAAGACAATCAGTGCAACAGAATTTGGGACAGATGCGACAGAGTCTCCAAAACCGGCTTACCACTCCGCAAAGCAGGCCTCGACCGCGCCACACGGCACCCACACACCCGAAACACTAGCAGCTAGCATTAGCAGGGGAGGCAAACCCTTAAGGACATGCACGCTGGTTTCAACCAGGGGGTGGGTGGGTGGGGCGAAGGCACCCGCGGGCAACCGGGTCAGGGGTGTAGGTTGTGGGTGGGTGGGCGGGAAAAGACAGAAAAGCAGCATGAGATTGGAGATGCAAACAAAAGTTGAAACGAGGTTCAACTAGTGTTTACGAAAGCACAAGACAATCACTGCATCAAAATTTGGGAATTCATTCTCTGCCTTGCGTGCTACAGCAATCCCAACCGCGCTGAAGTCGAAACTCCCCGCCCGCCGAAGAAAACGGGGGTTCCGCATACCCCAAGAAGCTAGCCCTTTGTGCCCCCCCCACGCCACCTCACCCGATGGCCACAATGCAGGCTAAGTACTTAGATACGAGAAGGATTGGGAAACAAAAGTAGCGTACTCCCCAAAAGCGCGCAGAGATCGTACCTGCCACGGGCATGCTTGCGTCCCCGGGCGCCTAGTAGCAGAAACGCCAGGGCGCCCAGCACAGAAAGCCCCGTACGGGAATGCAGATGGAATGCTGCGGAAATCGCCGCACAAAATGGAACACCGGGTCCAAAGAGTCTCCAAGGCCATGCGAATCCACCAACACCCATACACCCATGAACCGCGTTGTAATGCCATCACCGGTCAGACATTGTGCGCACACCGGTAGCCCCCCGCACAGAAACACAGCACAAGCCAGCAGAGCAACCGCTTGCCCCGTCCCTACAATCATGCACCATTACCGGTGGAAGAGCAGCGCCACTGCCGCCACCGGGCCAAGCAACCATTGCAGGAAAATGTAGGGGCAGCATGCCGCTATAGTGCGGTGGTGGTGGGAGAGAGGACACGTTGACGGTCCCGGCCGCTGACCGCCCGCGCCAATGGCGGTTGCAACGGTGGCGCTGGAAGTTGGGGCTTCACGCGGAAGGACCCTTCCGGGGTCACGGCACACTCCGCGACACCCCCAACCCTCCTAGCCAGCTCCGTAGCTGTGAGCTGCAGGTAGGTGGGCGCGAAGGACTCGTTGATGGGTGCTGCCACGCTGCCGGGCATAACCCCCATAGAGCACCCGCGTGACCAGGAGCCCTGCCATGTGACCCCAGAGTACCCGTTCAAGGCGGCGTGACGCACGCTCGCGATAGGCCCACATGGCTGCCGGGGAGCGCTTGTGGGTGCGCTTGCCCCTGCCATGGCTGTGCCGTCCGGGCATAAAAACCGCTGTCACGTGTCGGGAAGCGCACGCTAGGCAGGGTTACGAAGATAGAGGACGCCAAGCACCTCACACAAATCTGGGTTTGACTGCAGTTGCCACCACACCTCCCACGCTGCACTCTCCGTCCTCGCGTGGGTCCCCCCGTACTCAACACACTCTGGACACAGGGTCCGCAAGCTACAGCGCCGAGGTGACCCGGGCAAGCCGCACCACCAGCCTAGAAACCCACAAGATGCGCACAATGGAACACGATACGTATTGCTTGTGCCGGAGGCAGCTCTTGGCTCGCACTCGGAGCACTTGAGCAATTGCCGCCTCACCGTCATTTAGGATGGTGATGGAACGGCGGTGGAGCTGAATGGCCAGCCATATACCCCACGCAATGGCGTGCAGCTCTGTAGTTTGTTGACTGGCAAACTGCCTATGGGGCGGATGAAACGTGCGCACCCCGACAAACGGCACTAAGGCTCCCACCCTCCAGCAGCCCGCATCCCGTGCGCCGTCTACGCAAGCCAGCAAGTCCCTAGTCAAAGGTTACTTGGCGTGAGACGGGAGTCCCTACCAAAACCAAAAGAATTCAAGTGTGGCCATGTAAGTTCAGCCGGTGCGCACCAAGGCTCTGCCGCCAAAGCGACTAGGGACACCAGGCTATGCAATATTTGCAAGGTGCCGTTGTGGCCTTTTTCTTGTTCTACCAAATTATTATTAATTGAGAAGAGCGGATGCAAAGGGATGCAAAAAAGTCCTCCCGCACGCAGCCATGGCTTGGAGCATCACTCTTTGACTGCCCATTTGCAACCTTCTCATGTCCCCATCATTGTGGAAGAATACTGGCCAGCTTTTGTCCAAATTCTCGGCACAAAGAAGCCCAAAACAGGCTCAAAATGGGCATTTGTGACCTCTTGGGTGCCAAGAGCCACCTATGGCTTCGGTTGGTCGGGAACCAAGTGGGGCAAAGTTCTTATGGAATGGCTGTGGATATGGGAAAACATGGGCGGGAGCGCGCGGCCCCGGTGTGCGAGTGCACTGTAAGTAGATCAATCTGAGAGGGTGCGGGTTCGGGGGTGGGTGGGTGGGTAGAAAATATACTGCACACTGTGGACAAGAGAGGCAGTGGTGCCAAACTGGGGTTTCTGGGGAAACCTGGGTTTGGCTGGTTCTCTGGATCCTCCCTGCCCTCAAGACACGGGCACAGTGTAATTCGAACAACCATCTGACGGGCGGGAGCGCGCGGCCCCGCCCTGTCACACCCTGTCACCATCGGCCACACACATGTGGCGGCAGGGCCGCTAATGGGAATCTGGACCTATCTGGAGCAAAACCAAGGAAGAAATAAAATACCGCATGCAGGGTTCACGCGCGCTGGGACGGCATTCCACACCCGCGGCATGAGGGAAGGGTTAGAAGAGCCACAGGTGGGCCAACCTGCCAACGGTTGGAGAAACATAGAAACGGGCGCGCAACCTTCACCGCCGCCATGCGAAAGATTATTTTCAAAAAGTAGCAGGGTAGGGGGAGACAAAACTTATAGGCGGAAGCGGCGCTAGGCCTTCGCGGCCCGGCGTCCCGTGGTCTGGCACGCTCTCTGGGCCCTATCTATCTGCAAGGCCGCAGTATAATGCAAACAGCTATCTGATGGTGGGAGCGTGCAGAATTCCATCATATATCGGGCAAGGGACGAAGCGGAGCCCCCCCCCTGCCACTGGGCGCAGGGGCGGAAGCCGGGGCTCCCGGATGTGCCGGTGGCGTTGCAGGGCTCGAGCAATGCAGGGAAGCGAGTCCCCCCCCCCCCCCCCCCGCACGCGTTCACAGCAGGCAACCAAGAAGTGGCAGCCGCTCAAACACATGCGTGGGCCGTCCGGCGCAGAAATTGTGTCGGTGAATGTCCGTGGCTTGGCGGGTGGGAGGAGGGGGAGGCGGGGCTGACGAAACTGATGGTGTTGGCAGGCTGCAGCTGATGGCCTGACTCGGGTGGTGGCCAAAGTAACGTGCCGTGCGCACGAAGCCATCGTCCCGGAGCTATCCCCTGTGGTGGGCCCACCCCATGTGCTTCGCCTTGTGCTCAGGGCAGTGCTGTAACGCGCTGTAGGTGGCCTCAACGTCCGCAGCCATGTGGCTCATTGAATCGTACTTGGATACTCGGGATGGGCAGTCTGCAAGGTTGAAGCGTGACGCGATCCAGCTGAGGCGTATTCGGAGGCCAGACCAACGTAGCACGTGCGCAATGCGGCGCAAGTGTCGTGCTCGGGCTGGGCTGGCCGTGCTGCTCTTATTCCGGATGGTGGACGAGATGGTGGACATGTTGTCAGCGACCAGGTGGAGTTGGGGTAACCCTTCATACGCCGCCGTTTTGGTGGCCATTTCGATGGCCGCGAGCTTGGTGCCCTGTTGGGTATCAACCCAGGGAGGCAGCCGCCAGATGCGCATGCCGCGGTCGGGGGTCCACATTGCCGCCGTCCAACGGTGGTCGTCGTAGGCCGCGTCAACGTACCAAGTTTCCTCCGCAGCGTCGAGGGGGGGCGGTGCCTGCCACGGTGTGATGCCGATTGCAAGAGCCTCCATAAGTCCCCGCAAGACCGCCGGTGGGGTGTATTTAGATTGTCGGGGTCCCTAGTTCAGCCACGCTAGCGACCCTGCCAGAAACGGCATGGCGCCCGGACCCGGCCGTGTGGCCCACACCATCTTACCGCAAAGGCGACGCGTGGTTCGATGGTCGTAGCCTTCGGTGGCTAGCCTGACCCACATTGCCGTGGCTGTGGCCATGTACTCGGCCGACTGCATCAGGGTGTACCGCTCGCCATTCAGGTGTTTACCCATCCAGGTTAGCTGGGTGGTAGGCTCCACCTGGGTTTTTGTGCTGATGACCCAGCCAGCCGCGCGCATTTTGGCCATGAGCATGGTGGTTTCGGTTTGCAGGCGGCCTATGTCTGCTGAAACGAGCAGGATATCATCCACGTACTGAATGAGGATCACTTCGTCCGGAAAGTGGAGCGTGAGGTAGGCGGCCAGTACCTCGACCGCCATGCCGGGACTAGCCGTCCATCCGAAGGGCAGGCTAGGGACGGCGTAAGTCACCCCCCGCACGTGGAACCGGAAGCTAGTGGAATACTCTGGGGGCAGGAGCACAGACCAGAACATGTTGGACACATCAAGCTTTGTGAAGTGTGCCCGAATGTTCTGGGCCCGCAGGAGTTCAAGGAGCGCTGCCAGTTGTGCCATGCTGGGGAGCTCGAATGGCCGTGGCGGGGGCCCCATCATCGCATTCAGGAGGCGGAGATCGGCAATCAGGGCCCCTTTTTCCTGTGACTTTGGCTTCGGGAAGGCGCGCAGGTTGGCGGTCATGTCACTGTGGCACCGGATGAGCAGACCATCCCTGCGCATGGCTGTGGCCAGCACAGCCAGTGCTTAGTTGTCCAAGTCGCCCAAGTCGGGCGCCACCGTGAGTGCTCGCTTGATGTCACAAGGAAGGTGCTTCTCCCAGACATCCGCACCTATTGGGATGGAGCCCGCTGCTCCGATGCCGTTTCTGGCGACATGCAAGGGCAACGTGTCGCCCGGCTCGTGTTTAGGTCGGGGGCTTGTGTCTGTGACAGGTGAGATGTCGTCCTCCCTAGGGTCGCGTTCAGCCAGTACAGTCATGACAGCGCAAAGATGCTCAGTAGTCTCCATCCATGTCGCTGTGTCCCACGCCCTGTTCATGGATAGCATCGCCATGTCCTCTAGGAGGGGCAATATGGTACTGGTCCTCGGCCCCTTGATGGACATGCGCCGTGCCGCTCTGTGTATGGCCTCCCGTAGTGCGGTCAAAGCGGTTGTTTGCTGCGGCTCTGTCCACCTGTGGCAGTGGCAGGGGTCCTGGGTTCCTTTGCAGGTACTTGTCCCCCTTCCGAGGCGCGAGGAGGTCGTAGCCCCAAAATGGGGCGTGGTCTGCCCGTGGCTCAGCATCGGCGCGACATTCATCTGTGATGGCGGGCAGGGCAGAGCTGGTGTCCGGCGGAGGGACCGGTCGCATTTTTCTAACAGGGGCTAGCGTTTTCCCCGTGGGTATGTGTGGCCGCTTGTCCGGTCGGGCCGGTTGACCTTTTTCTGTAGAGGGGCTTTCCGCTGTGGATGGTGGTGGTGCTGTGGCTGTGGCATTGGCTGCGCCGTCGCTTGCGGGCGCCGGGTCACGCTGGTTGGTCGCCTCGGGGGTGTGGAGGGTCTGGTCGGCGTGTCCCCGGAGGGTTTCGGGGTGCGGGTGGGCTTCGCCTTGCGTGTCCGCATCGCCCTGTCGCGCTTCGCTGTCATCGATGGGCATCGCATCAGAGCCCGGGGTCCGTGCTGGGCCAGATGCGCTCGGCGTGGCTGTTGGTCGCGGTGTACTCGGGTGTTCGGAATCATCGGGCGTGTTTCGGGGCTGTGGGGTGCTGAACAGACGGCTGCTGGTTAGTGGCTGTGGCAGTGGTAGGATGGGTTGCTGTATCTTCAGCGCCCGCGCTGTGCGCTGCGTGCGCCGTTTCCCTGCCGACGCTGAGGTCTGCTTGCTGGCTGGGGTCTGGCGCGATCGGCACGGTGCGTTGGTCCGGGACAGCGCATCCATCAGTCGCGGACACCTCTGCAGGCTGCAGTGGGCTGTCACTGCTGTGTGGCGTGGTATCAGGCTGTGAATCAACTGCATTAAGCTGTGGGGTATCGCATGGCATGGTGCGCGGCGTAGTGCTTCGGCCCGGTGCTCCCGCATTCTCCGGCGGGTCACGTGCTTGGGGCTGGACTTCTGGGTTCGGGTAATGCTGCGAGTCGAGGTCCACCGATTCTTCCCCAGAGCTGGATGAGTCGTCGGCGTTGAAGTGCGGGTTGATGGTGACGTGGGCTGGCGGGGCCGCTGCGCGCCGTGTCCGGGCTGCGACTGGTGCCCAGGCTTCCCGTGGCCACAAGTCCTTGGTGGCAATGATGCCGTAGTCGAGGTCTCGGGCCGGCGACCCGGAGTACCTGGCTAGGAGGGGCAGGCATCGGGTGTCTGGGAGCGTCCACGTTGGGGGATGGCGCGCGTAGTGGCGTGCCTGCCGGGGCGACCTCCATCGGGCCCACTGTTGTAGGCCCACAGTGGTGCCCCCGAGCCAGATGTACGCCGCCGCTGAGAACCGCTTCCATGGGTGCCACGTGACGTGCGCGTTGGGGGTGCCCTCCACGAGGTCGCGCAGGCATCGGGCAGCGAGTCCGTCGCCAGGGAAGAGGGGCGTGGTGGGGAGTTGGTCTGGTCGCCGGAATTGGTGGACGTAGTCCCGCCATCGTTCGAGGAACGGGCTGAGCGGCACCGTAACCCACTCGGCATTGACCTTTTGGTTCCAGAACGTGATAAATCGTGGCGTTGCGATGCCGTCCCAGGTGAAGCTACTGACATCGCCAACCCGGAGGGCGTACACGGCGGCACATGCCACGGCGAAGAAGGTTCTCGCCCAAGAGTGGTGTCAGCAGCGCCCCAGCCGCTCAAGGTCCTGCCCCGTGGCCCAGATTCGGGGCTGGGCGAGGTGCGCGGTGCCTTTGTCGATGGCCCGCACTTGGAGCCACATCCACGCGGTAACCACTTCCAGGAGCAGTTGCAGTTTGGCCAGCATTTGGAACCCGGACACGGTGTTGCGAGCGACCGATCCACCGCGCCGTCGGTGGCCAAGCAGGAGGAGGCGGCTGTCGATGGCAAGGTGTACGTCAGTGTCGCCGTCGTTGCCCGTGAGTGTGTTGCGGACGGCGCACAGGTACGTGTCTCGTGTGCCCTTGGCGAACGCCCTTGTGGCAAACGCGAGTGTGTCTGCGAGGCCGTCACAGAGTCCTGCTCGGAGTGCCGGGCGGTATGCGTCCCACGCGGTAGCCACCGTGGCCGTTCCTTGTCCAACCAGCGGGACTGTGTGGTGTGGGGTGGGGCAGGGGGGGGGGGGGGGGGGTTGTGGCGGTTCAGGCTTGGGGGGGCTGTGCGCCCTGCTGCTGGAGCATGTGTAACAGGGCTGCGCTCCAGTCCATTGCCTGTGCGTTGGTGTTTCCGGGCTGTTGCGCGCCGGCCGCGGCCTGGGCTGCTGGATTGGGTTGGGGGCACGGGAACTGGGCCCAATGCATCTGCCCACATCTATTGCATGGGGTTGGGGCTGTTCATGTCAAAGGCTTGGTTGCCGCTAACCCACAGTGTTTGGGCTCCCATTTGCTGAACTTGGCCTCCCGGGGCCTTCCAGGGGCACATGCGGGCTATGTGCCCCCGACCACCACAATTGAAGCACACCGTGCCAGACCCGGTTGCGCCCATATGGGGCTGCATTGCTGCCACCTGCCCCTGCGGTCCCGGGTGGTTCGTGATCGCCGGGGCTGATGGACGTCCTTGCCGCTTCGCCCTGAGTTCTTCGTTGAGGACACGCCATACCGCGGCGGGTAGCGCTTGTTTGGCCCAGGCGCCTGTGGTGTCCTCCAAGGCCAGTTCCTTCAGCACCGCTGCCAGGGACGTCATCCAGGCATAAGGTAGCGCCTCCGTGAGGAACCGGTCCACAGCTGCTGGGCTGAGCGGGGGGATGAGGGACTGGCGCATCTGCTCGACCTCCAGTTTCTGGGCCGAGAGCAGCGCCACAATCTCCCGCATCCGGCTCTGGTCCGTGGCCGCGCCGCCCGTGCTCGGTGCATCCGCGGGGGGAGTGCCGGTGAAGCGGAATTCGTTGAAGTCGGGCCTGAGGCTTTTGCGGGCCGCGTATGCCCCTAAGGCGCGCACCGCCGCCATGCGGTCGAAGTCCAAGCCCGCAGTGGTCACGAACGTGGCCAGTTGCTCCGCGGTAGCCTCGGTTTCCATCAAATACTCTTCCACGTCGACCTCCCACTTGTCGAGGTCCGCCGCGTACGTGCTGCGGCTGGCAATGGCGGCGTAAAGTCCAGCAACCCACCGCGCCCATTCGAGTACCGTCGGGTGTGGCTGCACGGGTGCCGGGTCTGATGATATTGTCGTCGTCCCCTCGTCCGCTGGTTTGTGAGGCACCCGGCGGAACACCCCCGCAATGAAGTCGGGCTGCAAGTGTCGACGTCCTTTGTATGCCGCCATGGCGCGCGTGGCATCCCCCGTATCGAGCGCCAGCCCTGCGCGGGTGGTCATGGCTGCGATCGCCCCTTCCGGCACTTCCTGCCCAGTGAGGGCTTCGAGGAACCCCAGTTCCCATTCATCGAGCTGCTGCTCAAAATGGGCGCTTTTCAGCAGGGCCTGGTACGGGCCCTGCACCCATTTTGCCCAAGCAAGCAGTGAGGAGTTTGCTGCTGTGGGGTTGGCCGCGGGCGCCGCCGGCGTCATGGCGGTGTCTCCATTCGTAGCATCGCTCTTCGCAGGCATACCGCCCCGCAGCCGGCCCAGCACCTCGAGCGTGGAGCCTTCCCCGATGCCGTACTGGGCCAGGGTCCAGTGGCTGTGTGCCAGCGTTTTGCCTGCGAACACAAGTCGATGCAGGCCTGCCAGCATACCCTGTTTGTGATGCATGTGCGCCTCGATGGTGCTGACGGGGTCGTGCCATGAGTTGACGCGGACCGTCATGGTGCGTCCCGTTGCAGCTTTGACGAATACGTGCCGCAGCGGTGCGGAGTCGTTGTATTGGGAGGCGTTGCGCGGGAGGAGGGGCAGTGACACCATGCTGTCGTTTCTGGGGAATCCTGGGTTCGCCAGGCCCATCGGCACGTGCGGGGGCCCCGTCGCTGGATCCTGCTGCACCTTGCGTGCTTCGGGACCCTCATCAGTCGCGCTGGTCTGCACGTAGTGCCCGAACTTGGGGAACACGTCCAAATGGTCGTTCTTGACCTCCGTTACCTTCAGCTCAGCGAGAGCGTCGGGGTCGTCAGCCAGAACCACAGGGTTGAAAGCTTCAGCAGGGTGGAGCAGATGCAGCTCCTCACGCAGCGGGCCACCGTTTATACGGTAGGCTTTAAAGGCACCCATCAGGACTGATTGGCAGGTCGCTCTAGTAAGGGAGGACTGGGCGCGCACCAGGTTGGAGCTGTTAATGTAGTCCAGACCGTCCTCAGGGAAGTTCTGAGCTCCAGCTTTGAACCTCACAGGTGCATCGATCTGCATACTGGTCGCGATGGCCTGCACGTAGTGTCCGAACACGGAGGCCCTAGCCAAACGGCCGTTCTTGACCTCCTTCAGCTGCAGTTCAGTGACAGTGTCAGGGTCGTCAGCCAGAATCAGGTAGACATAGAGGGTGGCCAGGGCGATGTGGGTGGTCCAGCTCGCAACAGGACCCTCATCGATCGCGATGGCCCGCACGTAGTGTCCGAACATGGAGGTCCTAGCCAAACGTCCGTTCTTGACCTCCTTCAGCTGCAGCTCAGTGACAGTGTCAGGGTCGTCAGCCAGGGCCAGAATGTCGAATGCGTCACCGGGGTGGAGCAGAAGCAGGTCCTTGCGCAGAGGACCACCGTGCACACAGTAGGCCTCAGGGGTACCCATCAGGACGACTTGGCAGGCCACAACAGTAGGGATGGCCTGGGCGCGCAGCAGGGTGGAGTCGGCGAGGTGGTCCAGATCGCCCCTAGGGAAGACCCGTGCATCAGGCTCGAGCCACGCAGGCTCATCGACCTGCACACCAGTGCACTTGGCCACCAACTCAGGGGTCAAGGAGCCCAAAGTGCCCAACACTGCCCGACGAGCGTGGATCAACGCGGCCTCACGGTACGCGGCGAAGGTGCTAGGGTCAGCGGTCAGACCGGCGGCGTCCCAGCCGTAGTCATCAGGGTACTCACCAGTGAGGTAGTCAGGTTCGGAGGCATCAGTGATTGGGACCAGACTCTTGCTGCGCTCAGGGCCACAGCAGGTAGTCGTCAGGACCGCCGCCGCCGTCGTCGTGTCTCCGACATGTACATCCCGCGGCGCCGTGACGTTCAGCAGCTGCTGGTCAGTCACCGCGGCATCCTGCTCGCTGCGGGGCGCTGCGGCCCCATTGGCGCCAACTGCGCCGGTGCGCTCCACCCGCAGCAGGCCACCGTCCACCGTGCCACCGGCCGCACGTAGTGGGACCTCCGCAGCCGCGCTCTTGGCGGATGACTGTGCGGTGGCGCTGAAGTCCTGCAGTAGCGGCTTCAAGGCGAACGGGGCAGGCTGCACGGCGAGCCCGCACACCAGATTCAGGACCGCCCACATCGCCGTGCCCGCGTGGCTTGCCCGTGGCGACTGGGTGTACTCCTCCTGCGGCCCGGATACGTTGGCCGTCACCCCCGGTGCCCTGTCACGTAATTCGGCCTCTGTCGGGTCGAGGGCATCCGCCGGGGAAGGGCCCGCAGGTGGAATCCTGGTGATCATACAGTACATAAAAATATACTGCACACTGTGGACAAGAGAGGCAGTGGTGCCAAACTGGGGTTTCTGGGGAAACCTGGGTTCTTATGGAATGGCTGTGGATATGGGAAAACAATGGTTTACATTTGAAACGGTATGTCAGAGAAATAATTTTTTTGAGTGCTTCCTTGCTTGTTGTTGTTGTTGTTGTTGTTGTTGCTTGCTGGTGTTGCGTGTTGGTGTTGTTGTTGCCTGTTCGTGTGTGCGACAGAATTATTACTGTGACAGGAGGACTTTTAGTATTGTTGCTGGTTGTTGTTGTTGTTGTTGTTGTTTTTATTATTTTTGGTTGTGTCCAACTGAGTGCACCAAGGCTTACACAATTCTGAACTCAATTTTACACTTTTCCCGAGATCAAGGCCATGAAATGTACAGGTAGAGTATGCATGTGCACCGATATTCAAAAAACCTGGGAAGGAGTGACGACATAGTGATGATAGCCATGTACTTGAGGCTTGAATGTTTGACGGCAAAGTGTCCATGCCCTTGTCTCATCGTATGACAGTTTGGTTCCCAAGATTATGGGATCTGGTGTAGGGCTGCATCTGCGTGTCTTTGCTCCGGAGGGCACTGACTTGCAATTCTGGCGGTTCAGTGATGGGCCTCAGTCAGCTATGAAGACCGACGATGGCAAAGCTGCAGGTGTTACTATCTGCAGACCATTGGAGGAGCCTCCTTACCCCAGGGACCCTCTCATCAGCACCCCCCCTCGAAAGGGCCATGCAACCAGGCAAACCCCTGCGGCAGCCTTCGCTGCATCAGAGGGAGGGGGGCCGAAATGATGACACAGGCCCACACTGCAGTAGGGCAAGCAACGTGATGCAAAATGGGATTCCTAACCCCTTGTAAAATCATCATTTTGGGGGACATTAATTATCCTGCAATGAATTTTTCCATTTTCACCCCTCCATCCCCCTGCAGTACATGGGTATTATTTTGTGGTTGGGGAGGGGGATTTTTCCTGCAACGTGTGGCCTCTGTGCATCGATGTAGACCCAAAGCATGAACATCTTGTTTTTTGTGCATGGAGCCCCTAGCCAGTGGTGGGGTGTTGGATCCCAACCCCGTGGTGCGGCGGTTGGCCCCCCTATCGGGAGTCACCGGTGAAGATTTTTCATGTTTTCCAGTTGGCATGCTTCAACTGAAAACTGTTAAAAGCTCCGGCCGTGGTCGGCCGGGTAACTAAAATGGCCATAACACGATTTAGGGGCTCCAAAACGCGCGGCACTTTTGACCATCGGATGCGGAATTTCTTGCTCTTCATTTTTGTCTTTCGCAACATTTGCTGAAAATGCACGTAGCCCCGGGAAATCGCGATTTATTGCCATTTTGCGTGTTTTTGGGCTTGAAAGCTCCGGCCGTGGCCGGCCGGGTGACTACAATTACCTCACAGACGCTGTAAGATCAAAACTAGGCAGGTCCGCATACATTGGAAAAGGCCACATACCACCCCTTTTAAGGCCTACACCTGTACAATACCCTAAGGGATTGAACTCTTGGCTTGAAACCTGATAACATCATTGTTTTGTCGAGTAAAGTTGTCCCCCAATGAGTTCTTGGTCGGGACTTTCAACTCGCAAAAAGCCAAGCATGGTCAGAGGTGCACCAACCCTTAAGCACACAAATCTACCACTTCTTCAGTCTTCAACCCGCCTTCTTCTCATTTGACCCGCAGAAACCATGGTAAGAAAAACAACGAAGCCCGGGGCTGTGGGGCTTGGCAAGGGCAGGCTGGCACAAGGGGACACCTCCGGCATGAATGGACACACCCAACGTCCGCACATGCTGCACCAAAACCTGTGGGCCTCACAGCATTCATGGGACAGGTTTGAATACCTTCAATGCTCCACATAGCATCCTCTTTTTATGCATGCTTCACAAAGCGTTAATGGATTAGCCATGAGCGCACTGCATAGCACATCACTGATGGGTAAAACGTGGTGATCCAAAGCTCCTTGGTCCTGTGTTGCATTTCCACATCAGTGGTGGAGAGCACCCTCCAAACTTCACAGCTTTGGAAAATGTGGTGTGTAAAGCCTGCTGGCAGGGGGGTGGGTGCCATGTCTTATGCATCAGTGGTGTGCTACGTTTCTGGAGATTTGGCCCTCAGTGGACATTTTTGCCCATTGGGGTATACTACGCGAATGACCAGGTATATGGCGACTATGCTTGCGTTTCATCTAACAACCTTTGTTTGATGTGAATTGTATCACTGCTAATTTGTGTCGCGAGTTTGTGATGATGACAAATAGCACAGAGTGCGAAAAGCTCAACGCTAGCAGTGGTAAGGGAAAATTGATACAACAATTTTGCTCCCTCAATAAGTGGAAAATAGAAAACCCACAACCGATTCATCACGTATTGTGTCCACTGCCAACTATCACGGAGCACATCTGCAGCATGCTTCGGTCTCTCTTTATGTATTTTGTCCCTATTTGGGCCTTGAACGCACGCAATCTGAGTACCACACTTCATTTTGGCTCACACCATTTTCTATATCTAGGCATGAGTGGATCAACAAAGTGCAGTGGAATTTTGGTAAAAAGTGTTGCAAATTGCACGAAGCATAGCTACTAATGTGGATTGGTTGAGCAACACTTGCACCCAAGCCCATTCATCCAGTCCACTTGTGCCAAGATGGGTCACATAACGACGGATTTCCAAAATTTGGTCTGCAAAGTGCTATGCAACTTTCTCAGTTTGGGTCTATTGTCCTATGATTTGGCCACTTCGCCAAATGTGCCATTTTTCAATGATGATCATGCCTACGAAATGATATCGGAATTGTTTTTCTTTTTGCAATACAACCAAGGTCCACATTACAGTCCACATTACTTCAACTATGCACTGCTATCGTGGAAAGTGTTACATCCGCCCAGCAGTGAAGTTTTTGAATAGTGGTCCTCAGTATGCGGCATTGAACAATTCTCTTGGCCCAGACTGTCAGCTGCCATGGGCTACAAACATTTGCGAGTGGGGCTAAGGTCCATGCACTGTGTTAGGTTAGGGCAGTATGCTGCAATGTTGAGCAGGGGGCCGCAGAAAATGGTTTGCTTTGGGTTGAAAGGTCAATTCGGGGGTCAACCCCCAACGCTGGGTGCAGGAGGGGGAGGTGTAGACAAAGGGGCTTGGACGACCCCACCCACATAACCCCCCCCCCTCCACCCCTTCCCCCCAGGATCAACATTCTACTTTGACCCACAAAGCTGTGCTCCCCACTCTGGAGAGACACAAACAACCCCAATCAACAAGCAGGACACACAAACGACATGGCGCTGGGCAATCACAAACCGAAAGACACGAAACTTAGAGCCATCCCTGCACCTGCAGCCGCTAGCCTGCCCCTAAGTCTGCTGCAAAAGTCAAGAAGAGCAAGCACATCCAGCTTTTTCAGATGTGGTGCAAGGTTGGCGAGGGGTTCTATTCGGAACCAGTAGTCTCAGCAATCGCCAGTCCAGAGCACCCAATGCAACCTCAGTGATGCGCATGTGTGCACATGTAATGCACGCAAGGGGAGGAAGCTGGTTGCTGTGCAGAGCATCCCTTGTTTCGTGTTATGTGCATGCTCCATGCGCTCTGGTGTGGGTGCTCCTATTCACGACACCAGAGCAGAATCGTTGCTTTGCAAAGGCATTGCCTTTACTTTGAAATACTCTTGGTGTGAATGCTCTGTGGCATGCTCATGGGACCTGTGTGGATGCTGTGCAAGAGGATTGATGAGACAGGTGTGAATAGGCACCGCTTGTTATGCATAGGCCAAGTGAACCATTTTCCATTTTGTGCCAGGTAGTGGGATTCGTCCAGTTGCAGTCCCTACAGCAGTAGGCGGCCAGATAGTTGCTGACGATGATGACGATACCAATGGCCAGATTTCCTCTGAGCAGCAGAAAAAGCACAAGATTTATGAAGCACTTGGTTTAGATAGTGCAGAAGAGTTCGAGGAGAAAGTGGTGTGTGGACATTGCGTTGGGATAGTGCGAGCAGGACACAGGTGATCAGGGTTTCAAAGAATTGCACAAATGCCGTCGGATCATTCATGTTTCTTGTATGACACTGCTTGACTGCATTTCGCGGTGTGTTTTCGTAACTTGCTACACACTTTGTCAGCATTTTGGAACGGATGGAGCAAGTTGCAGATTCTTGTGTGACCTTTCTTGAAGAAATTTCGGGCGCTGGGAAGCGATTGTGACACCCTGTGCCTTCAATGGACTGCGCACAGCCTGACACATTGTGAATTTTCCCACTGTTTTTCATGGATTTTTGAAAAAAGTTCTGTGTTGCAAGGCCCTTGCCCACACACAACAGTGTGTCCGCAGAACCCCAGGTGACCAGAAACCAGTAAGCTCCAGTGTGGCACATGGGTGTGTGGCAAACACAACAATGTATACTAATCCGCATACACCGTGGTGGGAAGAGGAGTCAGGCACTGCTGTGCCAGAGGACAGAGGAGGTACCTGCGCTCCCCGGCGGCTTTGTGATGGCCAGCACATGGCAGGCTGGCGAGCCTTAGGACCTCTTGGGCCAGAACCCAAGGTAGGGGTCGGATAAAAGCAGTGCCTGCCCTCAAAAAGTGCCTAACTCCTCCAAGATTTCAACCCCCGACACTCAACAAACACCTGGCCCAGGGTTGCTGCCACTTCAAGGCATTCCAGAGGTGAAGATAGGCCCATAGCTGCCCCTCCCCCCCCAATAACCAAGTTGGAGGCGCCCTAGTTGGTGTGGCAAATCATCTTAGTGGAGGGAACCCAGCTAGCTAACACAGCTACGTTTCCTTGATACCCAAGTTAGAAGCGAGGGGAGTCAAATCTGCTGGATACAAAGCCACTGATGGCCCTCTTGGTGGGGGCATCCCAACCCGGCACGTTACAAGGGGGGTGTCCTTTTGGGATGGGTGTTTGTTAGGTTTGGGTTTGGGTTTATTCACAAACTGCGTTTTCACCACGAACAGTTTCATGTATGTATTTTTTGGCCTGTGTCACTACCAAGTCCCCCCTCCCCCCCTCTGCCCTACACACAAGGGCCATCCCTCCTCAAGGTTTTCTGCAAATGGTTGGAGGGGGAGAGGGATTGCACGGGAACCAAGCCTTGCAACTTGGCAAGTACATTAGCGCACCAGGCGCGCTGGGAAAAGCTTTTCGCCTATTTTCCCCCAGTTCTCCCCCTCTTTCCCCATTTTTTGTCCAGTGTTGGGGACCCGTTGTTGTTTGAAAAGGGGTATTTTGGTTTTCCTTCCGCATTGGGGATATGGTATATTTGCATTTTCACCTAGTTCCACCCACTTTCACCTTTTGTCCCACTTTTTTTGCTCATTTGCACCACATCCACTCCTTTGTAGGTTGATTTTTCCCCACCACGGGGCCCCGGAGAAGGCAGGGGTGATGTAGCCATATTGATTTCTCCCCACCATGTTGAATGATAATGCATGAAAGCTTCCTTGTTCGGCCGCAATTGTGCTTTGTTCTTCCATTTGTGCTTAGGGTTCCTAGGCTGGAGGAGGGAGTGCTTTTTGGTGGTGAAGCATTGGGATAGATGGCTGGAACATTGATTTGGATGCTAGGCGTGCCAGGCAACCGTACCCTCTTGCAAGGGATGAAATAAAGTGAAATTTAGTGGCTAATGGACCTAGAGGCAATTCATGGCGTGCTGCCATTTCGCTAGTTTGGGTTTGGTCAACAGTGTATACACATGGGTACTTTGGTGACACGTCTTGCAGCTGGCCCAGTTGGCCTTGGTGCACTGTAGATCTACCACATACTAGCAATTGGCATGCCTCCAAGATGTTGTCCGCGTCGATGCTGTGGACATTTCCCATGGGGGAGCCAAAGCTGATAAGGACCACCTTGGGGGGTTCTTCCTGCACAGTGGGTGATACACTACCCCGGTTGGGCCACATGTTGATTGGACAAATATATTTTTCAAGCTGCCCACTGAGCCACTTTCCACTCACCAAGAGCACCCCTTTTCCCGCCATAGCAACCCCTTGGCTAGCTCATGTAACTTGAGCACTGGGGCCGATCTGCACCTCTTTGAGCAAGTGGTGTGTGCCCTCTTCTAACCAGGTTGGTGTTCCTAGCTGCAGTTTAGGGTTAGGGATGCAGGGCCTCTCCAGATGGAACATGAAGACCACCACGACATTTATGGGGATCTTGTGCTGGGAACAACCTCCACCTCTTGCATGGTGTTGGATAGATATCTACCGGCAGCCTCTGGATCATTGTATCTGCCTCTCCTCCAAATTTGGAGGAGGAGGAGGAGCAATAGTAGCCTGGGACCCATGAAACCCTAGTGGTAGGCCTTGGTTGTTAGCCCCGTTCACACTAGGATTGTTGCCCTCTGCCAGGCTAGTACATCCTAGATTCCCCCTCCTTGCACGTGCCAGGCCCACATGTTTGCCATCCTGTTTCATTGACCACAAACACCAAGGTTGTGACCCTCCCTCATGAGCTTGGTCTCTTTGCAACACCATGACCAATTCATAGTCTGTTCTCACATCTCCCTTCCGAGCACAGGCTTTTCAGTAGGTTTTAGTGAAGAAACCCACCTAGCTAGCAGAGTGGTTGGCACGGAGCCTGAACATATTTTGAGGGGATTGTTGGGGCTGAGGGTGTACCCCTTGCACCGCTGTAGTGTACGGAAAGCGTCCCACTGCCTAGTGCCAGTGTACTCAAGGTCAGGGCGGTCCTTAAGGGACGAGATTTTTTTATTTTGCTCAGGACCGCCCTTAAGGACTGCCCCAAGGGACCACCAACCGCCAACCGCCAACCACCAACCGCCACCAACCGCCAACCACCAACCGCCGCCAACCGCCAACTGCCAACCGCCACCAACCACCAATTACCAACCACCAACCGCCGCCAACCACCACCAACCGCCACCAACCACCAGTTGCCAACTGCCAACCGCCAACCGCCGCCAACCGCCAACCGCCAACCGCCAACCGCCACCAACCATGGTTGAGCACATGGAGTGCCCCCGGGCTTTTTTGGGAAAACTGGTTCCGGAACACTTTTTTTTTTCCCCGTTAAGGACCGCCCTGCTCAAGGATTCCCACTACCCACTGCCCTCTGCGGTGTGGGACTTGTACTACAAGAGTCCCACAGCCCAGTGCCCCATGCACCCATGCACCACAACCTACTGCCCTCAACAGTGAGTGAGTGAATTGAAGGGTCCCCACTGCCCACTGCCTTCCGCAGTGTGGCAGTGAACTTAAGGATCCTCACTGCCCACCACCCCCGGGAGTGTGACGGTAAACAAAAGGGGCCCCACTGCCCGTAGCCCTGAGCAGTGTGACAGTGAACTGAATGCTCCCTACTGCCCACTGCCCTCAGCAATGTAGCAGTGAACAGGAGGATCCTCACTGCCCACTACCCATTGTCCCTGGCAGGGTGGCAGTGTGGCACTAATACTAGGGTTGAAGATTTAGTTCAGGGTTCAGTATCAAGGCCCACCCCTCTAGCTTTTCTTGTGGTTTGGCATCCCGGCCATCTCCTTTTGGTACCAGCGCCTTCGGCACACAAGTGCACAAACAGACGGATACAGACATACAGACACACATGCAGAGTTAGACCCATTGATGTGCAAAACAAATGCTGAGGACAACGATGGATTGCAAGATGCAAGATATTTTCCAGAAATTCAAATGTTTTAAAGAGGGTCTTGGTTTCACATGCTGCCAACAGACTGAAACAACACTAAAAGGCAGTGGGCGGTGGGTATCCTACAATCCACCGCCGCACTGCAGAGCGCAGTGGGCAGTGGGACTCTTGACACTGCAGAGGGCAGTGGGCAGTGGCACTCCTTCAGTGCACTGCCGCACGGGCAGTGGTTATCCTCAAAGACACTGCCAAAAATGTAGGGGGCAGTGGGTAGTGGGACTCCTGCATTACATTGCCGTATTGCAGGGGGCAGTAGGCTGTGGGGTATCTTGAAGTACACTGCCGCACTGCACGGGGCAGTAGGCAGTGGGACTCCTTCAGTGCACTGTGCATGCACTTGTGTGCATGCGTATATGGATCTGACTGCCTTGGTGATGTTCACGCTGTCTCTCCGTGCAACGACCTTGGTGCATAGCTGCTGATTCAAGCACGCGTATCTCTCAAGCTTGCTTCTATTGCTCAGACTGAAGTCTTCAAAGATTTTGATTATTATCAGTATGGCAGACTGGACAAACGCAAGACTCTCCGGGCATTCCAGCAATTGCTTTTGCACAGCGATAAAGCAAAGGAGGCATTTGACCAGGTCAGATGGTTGATGGGAGTTGGAGAGGGGTAGGGCCTGAGTTGGGAAAATGGGAAAGCTTTAGTCTGTGCTCGTGTCCGCGACCAAATTTCTTCCATTTCGCGGGCCAGTCCAAAAAATATACTGTGGAGGGAAAAGACTGTGTCCAAGGCATTCAGATCCTGTTATCAACACAGTGCAGGGTGTTGCTGGGCCACACGTATTTTACACAACCACAATCATTGCGCCAAGCGTTACGAAGGGGGTTCAACGTTGTGGTGTTGGCCATCCTGTTTTTAAGGCCCAACATAGCAATTGTGCTCGCCACTGCCTGGAATGCATGGAACCTGAACATGGATTGCACATTCTTTCCTACAATACTACCCTTTGACATTTTTAGCACCCTTTCTTCCAATGTGTGCAAAAGTTGAGTACTATGCACACAATGCCAAGCAGACAGCAGGGAAGGATATAATTTTGGCGCCATTTGGAGGGTCCATGTCGGGGGGGGGATCCTTTTTTTGTGACGGGTCACAATCCTACGAAAGGGTCACAGTTGCAATGCAAAATTTCCCAAATCTCTCGACCAAAAACAGTATCGTGCTAAAATGTCATGTCATGTCATGTCACATCCATTGGGGACAATTCTGGTTTCAGTCTAGGGCAGGGGAAGTTGGGGTTTCACTTCTGGGGGGGACGGGGTCGATATAGCACCTGAAAACTGGGGGGGAAGGGGTTTGGGAAAAGGGGTCAATTGACAGGACCATTAATCAGTCTTTGTGAACTTTGCAGCCGAAGGCACCAAAAAATTTTTTTAGCATTGAAAATGGTCAATTTTTAGTTTCACCAAATACATGGCAAGTGATGACTTTTCTGAGCCTCCTTGACGCAATGATTCCAAAAATCGCATTTTCATTTTTTTGCCGATTTTTTGGGCCCAGGCACCTCCTTGTGGGGCCGTCAATTCACATTTTTTTGGGGGAGGGGCGCTCCAGCCAGAGGGCTGTATCCCCCCCACCCCCGGAGGGCGTTGCTTTAATTTTCATTCCGGCAGGAGGGGGGGACCCCTCCCCCTTGGACCACCTCCCTCCCTGCCCTGGACCCCCTCCCCCCCTCCCCCCTCCACTCTAATTCACCTGAGAATCAGGGTTTTGGTAACATTTTTTTGTTTGGGCCAATTCTTTCCTCCCGCGCCTTTGGCGCACTTATAGCAGGGTTCTTTGGTCACTCCACTGTATCCTTTCTTCCCTCTGTTGCAGACACCATGTCCCAGCGTCCCATAAGTGTGTTCTTCGGCACCCCAGTCCAACCGTGTCCCCGCGTAAAACGCGACGACGTTGTAAACGCGATCCTCTATTTTCGATTCCAAGATAGATGGACTGGGAAGAAGAGGCAAGAGGCGTATAATGTGGCACACAAAGCATGTTCCACACTGTTTCTGAACACTCCAATGGTGTCCTCTTTGACGTGTCTGCCCCAAGCAGTGACTCGTCATCCGACTCAGATTCTTCTGGTCCCTCTTCCAATTTACAGGAGGATGACATTGGTGAGTCCGGCTCAGGTGAGTCCAACTCCGATTGATCTTCGGCAAACAATTTGATAACACTGAGCAGTCCGTTGTGTTTCCTGTTTGTGTTGCCTGGTGGTGTTTAAGTGAGGGCACAATGTATCGACCCAAGAAGATGATTTGATTACCTGTCTTCAGACATTATGACAAATGTATATGCTGAATGGGTCAATGTGGTGCATTTTTGCAATTCTTGGTCGATATGGTTCATTCCGGCAGGGGAGGGGGGGCCTCCCCCCCCTTGGACCCCCTCCCCAACCCTATGAAGTCTCCAATTTTCCGGAGACCCCCGGAGACCTCAATTTTCCCCCATTTTTCCACTCCGGAGACCGGAGACTGAATTTTTGTAAAGAAAAGTGCCGTTTTTCTGCCATTTTTCCGACCATTTTTCCACCGTTTTTCTCCGAACGTCCCGTTTTTCATCCATTTTTCCATCCATTTTTCCAGCCATTTTGATAATGTTGTCCTTTGGTTTTGCTTTTGGTTCTTTTGTACCATTCCACCTCTGCTTCAGATTTTTCACACAAATGGACCCTGAGGCTTTTTGGCCTCATGAGGGTGTGTTGTTCATGATGAAACAAGAGGTGGTCAAACGTGGCTGGCTGTCGGATGCTCAATCCTCGAAGAAGCTGAAGGGCGAATGGAAAAAGGCTTCTACTTTGGGGATGCATCTGTCAGCCAAGTGTAGTGGGGCCCGTGAACCGAAGTTTGCAAATGTCGATCTGATTCTGCCCGTGGTGGTTGTGGGGAAACGTGAAGAAGCCGCCAGGACTATTTTGAATGAGAAAGAACGCCTACTACCAACTCCCCAGGTATTGCAATGGGCGTACATTTTCGTTTTTCGGTGCAAAATAGCGGCTTCTCGTCCTACATGTTTTTGTGTTTGTGTCTATCTTCCTGTTTTTGTGTGCAGCATGCAGAACACTCACCGGAAAATGATGTGGGGCAGCCATCGGGAAATGCTTCACAAACGGCCCCGGTGGACGAGGAAACGCAAGAAGGCCCTGTTGATGAAGGGCCAAGTGAAACTGGCACCCCTGATGAAAAGGTGGTGCCCCCTGAAAGTTGTGCAATGCACCCGAGTGCTATTGTCTTTTTAATAGCCACTTTTTTTTGTTGTCCTGCATAGGTGTTGGACACTGCCTTTGAGGACTTGCTGAACATTCCCGCAGCAATTTCCGAGTGCTTGCACAAGGGCTTGTTTAGCAGCTGTCCGTCATGGCGTTTAAAGCTGGCCAATTTTGCGGCGCAGGCACGGCCACGATTGCAGTTCATTGTGCAGACTCTTGTACATCGGCTGCACGTGACTGCAAATATCCCGCAGGAGCATGCCCGAGATGTTGAACACTGCGTGCGCTTTGAATGCACCGCCTACTGAATGCTTGTGTTGCAATCATGTGTGTCGCCAAAGAAGTAACAGTGGCGAGCAAGCGTGCTCTGGCACGCCATACCCCCGCATTTCCCCCCATTCCCCCCCCGTTTTCCCCGTTTTTCCCCGTTTCCCCCCGTTTTTCCCCGTTTTCCCCCATTTTTCCCCATTTTCCCCCATTTCCCCCATTTTTCCCATTTTTCCGTGGCCCAAAAAAGACTTGGAGACTCCGGGGTGGGAGACTTCCAAGGCCTGCCTCCCCCCCTCCCCTAGACCCCCGACCCCCTCCCTCCTCTGCTCAAGCAACGCCCTGGAGGGACCCCTCCCCCCTGGACCCCCTCCCCCTACGCTCTAATTTACCTGAGAATCAGAGTTCTGGGAACCTTTTTTCGTTTGGGCCAATTCTTTCCTCCCGCGCCTTTGGCGCACCTATAGCAGGGTTCTTTGGTCACTCCATCGCTCCACTCGTATCAGTTCTTCCCCCTATTGCAGACACCATGTCCCAGCGTCCCATAAATACATTCTTTGGCACCCCGGTCCAACCGTGTCCCCGCGCAAAACCCGACGACGTTACAAACACGACCCTCTATTTTTGCTTCCAAGATAGTTTGATTGCGAAGAAGGCAAGAGGCATACAATCTTGCACCAAAAGCATGTTACACACCTTTTTTGAACACTCCAAGCTCAACTCTGTGCGTGCTATAATACAACCGGCCAAGCAACGCCCTGGGGGGACTCCTCCCCCCTGGACCCCCTCCCCCTACGCTCTAATTCACCTTAGAATCAGGGTTCTGGGAACCTTTTTTCGTTGGGCCAATTCTTTCCTCCCGCGCCTTTGGCGCACCTATAGCAGGGTTCTTTGGTCACTCCATCGCTCCACTGGTATCATTTCTTCCCCCTATTGCAGACACCATGTCCCAGCGTCCCATAAATACATTCTTTAGCACCCCAGTCCAACCGTGTCCCCGCGCAAAACCCGACGACGTTACAAACATGACCCTCTATTTTTGCTTCCAAGATAGTTTGATTGCGAAGAAGGCAAGAGGCATACAATCTTGCACCGAAAGCATGTTACACACCTTTTTTGAACACTCCAAGCTCAACTCTGTGCGTGCTATAATACAACCCGCCATACTGGCATGGCAAGACTGCAACCGAGAAGAGGATGACATTGGTGAATCCTGCTCAGGTGAGTCGATCTCTGATGGATCCTCCGCAAACAATATGATAGCAATGAGCATACCTCCGTGTTTCCTGTTTGTGTTGCCTGGTGGTGTTTAAGTGAGGGAACAATGTATGGACCCAAAAAGATGAGTTGATTACTTGTCTTCGGATATTATGACAAATGTATATGCTGAATGGGTCAGTGTGGGGCATTTTTGCAATTCTTGGCGGATATGGTTCATTTCGTCAAAGGGGGGGGATGCTTCCCCCAGGAACCCCTCCCCCCCTCCCCCCTCCTGGTGACCTGGCACCAGTATAAAAACCCTCAGGATGGTAGCACGTAGGCCGAGGGCCTGTGTGCACAGCCGACAACACACAGAGGGGACGGTGCGAGTGAGGGTGCGAGTGCGGGGCAAAGGGACACAACGGAAAGCAGGGCGAGGGTTTAAGGGGACGATGGGGAGCAGGTACAAAACGGGTGCGAGCCCTGCGGGGCACTGCCCCATGGTATTCCTCTCTACAGTGGTGGATGTGGGCGACGGGGTGATCGGAAGCTTGGAGGCGGAGCACGGAATTGGCGGAGGCTGCGGCAGACCTGGACGTTAACATGGACCGGGTGCTCGTGGGCCCGGCGGGTGTGCCGGGCTGCTGGCGGCGGCGTGGACGTGGACGTGGAGCTGGTCATCGGCGACAACCAGCCGGTGAGACCAGGTAACACCCCCGATGGTTCCTGCGGTGGTGCTCTGTGCGCTGGCCTTGTGCCTCGCCGGGGGGTTCATGGGGAACAGTGGTTAGACAGCGGTGGGCTAACGGGACGTGTGGGTGCGGTCAACGGCAGGCACGGGCGAGACGAATGACCTGCTACAAGTTCCTGTGCACGTCGCGGTCGGCGGCCCCGCTACGGCGGCGGCGGCGAGGGCATTTGCTCATGCTACGGCCTATGAGCTGGGGCTGAGTGGCAGTGGTGAGGCATGGGGGCGTGGGGTGCCCCCGCGCCACTGCTCAGCCAGAGAGGAGTCAATCAGAGGCGGACGAGGAGCCGAGGACGAGAACGGAGGAGCACTGGTGAAGCAGGGGCCATGTGAGTCCCACGCCATTGCCCGGCGAGCGCATCCAAGGGGCGAGGGGTGCCACGCAGTGTGGGTGGCCAGCGGGGTTGGCCCGGGGCACGAGAAGTGACAGAAGTAGAACAAAAGATAGCAGCAGGACAACAGACGTGGTCATTGGTTGTAAAACGAAGGCGCGATGCTACATGTCACGTACGGGCTAAATGGCCGGGCCACGAGCAAGAGCAGTGCGGCAGCGCGACTTATCGGCATATGTCACACCATGGCAGCACCACAACCGCGGATCACGGGGTCCCTTCCTCAATGCGAAGCAGGCCAACCAACGGGTTGACCCGAACACCTTGCCGGTGGACCGCCAGTGGTAACACATAGAGGTGTCGGACGTGATCCGGGTGGACAACATGTACAACACCACGCCGGGGCACCTAGCGGCGAACGACTTGACGGACGCCAAGAAGGCGCAATGTCATGACTTCCGGGTGTTGGCGGACGTTAGCTTGTCTCGCGCACGCTTCCACGTACTTTGCACCAAAATCTCCTGTCCATGGAGCTTCCGCAGAGTAGCTACTTGATCCTCCCGAATGTCCTTGCACACCCATGCCGACAAGAGATCTTCGTCTTGAAAAATGAACAATATCGGAACTCTGGACGTTGTTGCACTTGTCGCCAGGGTGATCGCCCACGTGACCGAAGACGGGACCCGGTGGGCGGCGGTGGAGGCGATACTAGCAAGAATGGTCCCGTCAGCGCCGTTCAAGAAGAAGTTGAAGGCGGCGACATGGGTGGAGGCGGAGCCGATCCTCAAGGGTGAGAAGACCTTCCCCCCGACGGGGGGGATGAGTGCGGAGGCTCAACGAGGAATGCTGGCGGTGGCGAGCCACGTTGCATGGGCAAAAGCCCTCCACCCGGGGAAGTAGTCCATATGCAACCCTTGTCTCTCGTGGTACCAGGATGATCTCCACATAGCGCAAGATGACCATGAACCGGACGCGGACTTGGACGTGGCCAGGCAGCTCTTCCGGGGGGTCCCGAGAGCAGTATACCACCCTTGGTACACGCTAGAAGACCCAATTTGGTTCTAGCCTAGAATTTTCTAGCCCAGATGTTCCAGCCTAGACTAGATCAATACTAGAACGATATATTGTCCACCAAGAAGTGCCATTTCCTTCATTGTTCCGCCGTGCATGCTTGCTATTGCCCATAGTGCATTCTCCCATGTTCGTCTCTCACACACTTAGATATTTCGTATTTCTTTGCAATGAAACGACCCTCCACTTCCCGCCTTGCTCCCTCCTCAACCGGGGAGGATACTTCCCTATTGTCTATGGCATTACAGGACTTGAGTGGGGCTACTAGCCTCAAGGATGAGCAGGTGGGCCATTACTTGGCCACGTGGGCGGTATCCTGCCCCCTAGCACGGCGGCAATTCAACAATGCCGTTCAATATGTGAACGCCGCCACTTCCACCCAAACTACGGGTGACGCATGCAAGGACGCCATCGAGGCATACGCCGCCTCCCTACTCCCCCCCACCGCCATGTGTGAACTTGTGCTCAACTTGAGGGCCCCCAAGTCCTCGTGAAGGACCCTCTCGGAGCTCTACATGCTCGACGAGTTGGAGTACTACCGCACCGTCCCCGTTGGCCCCTACGCCTCGCCAATTTGCACCGAGCGGGACTTCCAAGCCCGTTGGAAGGAGTTTGTCGCCCCCGTGGAATAGGATAACCCCGTTGCCGCGCTTTTTCCTAAGCAACGCCAAAGCGCCAAATTGCTGGCTGACCCGGTCCGCCAACACCAAACCCAGCCCCAGCCCAGCCCGGGGAATAATGGGGGGGGGGGGCAAATCCAATTTACGCCGTAAATTACATTAATTTTTGTAGATTTCTCAAAAAATGGTGTAAATTGAGGGACCCAAGTGCTTTGCATATTATTAGCTGGATGTTTAGAGATGTAGGAGGTCTAGAATTGTGAGTATAGAACATGAATTTTGTAAATTCTTCTTTGATGTGTCAACCTTTTTAGAGATTTAGCTACCTTCATCAAACCGTCCATGCTTTGAGCGCCAAGTGCGCAAGACGAGGCGCTATACAAATGTCGTTTGTTGCATGCTGGAGATCCCACCCTCGAGAGCTAGCCCGGCCCGAGTGTGGTGCGTGCAAGGGTGGACGCCGGTGGTTACATGCCGTCCATGCTTTGAGCGCCAGATTCCACCAGACGAGGTGCTATACAAACGTCGTCTGTTGCGGGCTGGAGCTCCCACCCTCGAGAGCTAGCCCAGCTCGAGTGTGGTGCGCGCAAGGGCGGACGCCAGTGGTTACATAGTGCGTCTTACCCCCATTGAATTGGAGTATTTTGCATGTTATAAGATTTACACATTTAGCAATTGCCTTGGTTGCAGTGAAGGTTGTACATTGCTGTTTGTTTTGGCACTTTTTGTCGTGTGACGTCGGTGCGCAAGCAGCCGGGTCGCAAGAATTTGTGTGTTAATCAACGACTCCAGGTACTTTGCATGTTACAAGATTTATATAGTTAGCAATTGGCTTGCTTGTAGTGCAGCTTGTACATTGCTGTTTGTTGTGGCAGTTTTTGTCATGTGATGTGGGTGCGCAAGCAAGAAGCGGAGGCCGAGTGGCAAGAATTTGCTACACCCGCTGCCGCCCTCCGCCACATCCAAGCCGAAGGTGCACCGTCAACTCTGCAGCAAGTGCAGATCGAGAGCGTCGCAAAGAATTCCAAGCCCCGCAATGGCTTTGAGTTTTCATACAGGCCCCCTGCCACACCATCCCCCACAGTCCTAAGCCGCCTCCCCTCCCACCCCGGGGGGGCGGCCGGGCCCGGTCCTTGTATGCGACCCCCCCCCCCCCCAAGCCCCCCCCCCCCGGGTTTTCAAAGATAGTGGTGCCGGGGCGGCCACCAACAAGTGTCTCTAGAGAAAACTGTCCGGCGCCAAAGGCGCCAAGTTTTTTTTTCATACTACTACATAGTGGCCGCTAGGTGTGAGGCGTAAGTCGCTTACTTTTTTTTTTTGCGTCAGTTGCTTTTCTTTATTTTCTCGGTGTAAGTCAAATGCCATACATTTTCAAGTGAGCAAAACTTGAAAATGTATGGCATGCGACTTGCGGTTGTTTTGTGACGCAACCTACACCCCAAAAAAAGTTACACTACTTACGCTTTTTTAAAACAAATTGACTTACCTTTTTTTTGTTGCGCAGCCTACACTTTTTTTGATACGCGACCTACTGCAAAAAAAAAGAAAAACCAAGCAACTTAGACTTGCAAAAAAAAATACTTTACCCCCAAACACAAAAAAACTTCCCATGGCCAATTTTGTCCCGCGCTTTGAAGCGTCGCGGACCCCCTTGAACGGCAAGGGTGATGTAGTTAATCTGCCCACTTGTGGGCCACTTCTGTTTTTGTCCCTGACTCTAAAGCGTTGGGGACCCCCTAGACAGCAAGGGTAATGCCAATCAGCCCACTTGTGGGCCACTTCTGATTTTGTCCCCCGCTGTGAAGCGTTGGGGACCCCCTAGACGGGAGGGGTGGTGCAGCTAATCTGCCCATTTGTGGGCCACCTGTGATTTTGTTGCCCGCTCCGAAGTGTTTGGGACCCCCTAGACAGCAAGGGTGATGTAGCCAATCTGCCCACTTGTGGGCCACTTATGATTTTGTTCCCCGCTTTGAAGCGTTGGGGACCCCCTAGCCGGCACGGGTGATGTAGCCAATCTGCCCACTTATGGCCCACTTATGATTTTGTCCCCCGTTGTGAAGCGTTGGGGAGCCCCTAGACGGCAGGGGTGATGTAGCCGATCTGCCCACTTGTGGGCCACTTCTGATTTTGTCGCCTGCTCTGAAGTGTTGGGGACCCCCTAGACGGCAGGGGTGATGTAGCCAATCTGCCCACTTATGGCCCATTTATGATTTTGTCCCCCGCTGTGAAGCGTTGGGGAGCCCCTAGACGGCAGGGGTGATGTAGCCAATCTGCCCACTTGTGGGCCACCTGTGATTTTGTCGCCCGCTCTGAAGTGTTGGGGACCCCTTAGACAGCAAGGGTGATGTAGCCAATCTGCCCACTTGTGGGCCACTTATGATTTTGTCCCCCGCTCTGAAGTGTTGGGGAGCCCCTAGACGGCAGGGGTGATGTAGCCGATCTGCCCACTTGTGGACCACTTATGTTTTTGTGTCCCGATTTGAACCGTTGGGGTGATGGACCCACGCTTTCGTGTGGCCCCTCGAGTTGGGGTAATGGACTCCCACGCTTTGGCGTGGCCCCTCAAGTTGGGGTAATGGACTCCCACGCTTTGGCGTGGCCCCTCGAGTTGGGGTGACGGACTCCCAAGGGCGCAGAGGGTCGGTTGGTGAACGACCAATGAGCTAGAACAATTCCTTGTGAAGGATATCGGTGATGCTTGTGCGCGGAACAGCAATTTGCGTGCAAAGTCGAAGCCATCCATGGGGGCTGCTCCCGGCCAGGACCCGACCTAGGGGGGGCGGTCTACAAACCCCAAAATGGTTGTACGGAACAATAGATTTTGTGGGCGCCGAAGGCAGCGGATATTTTCTTTTAGGCATATGGCAGGGGGAAATTTTTTTGTTTGACCCTATGTGCCTATACTCAAAATACTCGGAATGTTGTGGAGAATTCAAAAAATGGATGAAAAACACGAAAAAGGATTTTGACCCCCACCCGACCTCCGGGGCGGACCTTGGTTGATGGGAGCGTGAGTTGATGGGCAATTTTTTCGAAAACTTTTACCACCCTACTTGTCTATATTCAAAATGAACAGCGCGTCATGGGGATCATTTTGAGGTATGTATGTTGGGGTACCCACCGACCCTCCGGAGAGCCCGGCGGTTAACCGCCCGACCCCCTAGGTTTGGGGGGAGCACCTGACGCGGCGCACGCGCGGTGCAGAGATTTAGCGGTTTGGCTTGACCAAGCAGCTGCAGCTTCTGCCTTGGGGGCCCCTTGTCTGGGAGTTTTGAGCCCAGTCCGTGATACTCTTGAGTTGCAAAGCTGCACTAACTTGTTCCATCAAGCTGTCCATGCTTTGAGCGCCAGATCGTGAGGGGCGTCAGGCGAGGGGCTATACAAATGTCGTCAGTTGCTCTTTAACCCTGGCGAGTGGTACCAAAGGGTTATCTCTCCTTAGGGGGCATGTTGGGAGGTGTGTCAAAACCAGCCCCTTACAAGTAAACGCGTCGGAAAGTAGCGCGCGGCGCAGATACTCCCCCTTGGGTCAACGAAGGGGGGGGGGTCGGGGACACCCTCCCCCTCTATAACCCCTGCAACGCTTGAGCACCCCTTGGGGTTGAACCCTGGGAGCAGCCCCCGTGAAGCCATCGGGCACGAAGACTGCTTTGATCTACAAGCGTTTTGTTCGCTGTCTTCTTGTGGTTGGCTCCACGCCATTATAGTGGCATGCGAAGAATGTGGTTGACTGGACTCAGGTGGTATCGGTGGCTTGAGCTTCGTTGCCGGTGGCGCAGGCAGCAATATAGTCATTTTGATACTGCTTGCCAAAGGCCAAAGGGCAAATTGCATTTTTTGTTTGCGATCATGATGAGCAACTCATATGGGTGTGCTGCACGTTATTTCCGCCATCTGCCGGCGATGAGTATAAGAGCCACCCTTCACGCCACGGCTCCATTGCTTTACCAGTGCCGGAGGTACCCAAAATGTCCGTGGGGGCTATATGCTTCACCTCCTCCGGTAGCAATGGCGTTGGGTGCAGGGTTCTTGTGCCCCCCCCCCCTTTTTCCTAGAAAAAATGTTTTTTTTCCATACGCGACTTACGCCAAAAAAACATTTCCGTCGAAAAAAGACGCTTACCCCAAAAAAAAAGCTATGGGACACAATCCACAATCCAGCTATGCTTTCCTCGGCTGCTAGGCCCATGTAGCCCGGGCCCTCTGAAAGCCCGGAAGACCCCCCCCCCCCAGTCCCCACCCTCAAGGATGCCAGGGGGGGGGTGGAAGAAATTTCAAGGGGCGGTACCGCCCCGGGAAAAAAATGCTGTACGCCGGTACGAGGAATTTTTTTCTACCCCCCCCCCCCTGAGGATGTGGGCGGGGACATCCAGCTCAGCCTACCGACCAATTGAAGCCCTGAGGATGTGTGCAGCCAACAATTAGTCGTCTTTCTTCGAGGTGCCCGGCCAAAGGCAATAGAATTTGTTACCAAAAACTTTGCAAGCGAGGGACAGCAGCAGATGTGCCTGTCTTGTGGTCCCAGCTTGCTGTGCCACCTGAGATGTATCACTCACAATTAAATGAAGTGAAGAATTCAATGTCGTCGTGTTTAATCATTTGCAGGCTTGGAACAAGGCCAATACACGGGATTCTCGATATTTCCGCGTCAAAGCTTCAGAGTTCAAAGACCTTCTGGAGGAGTTTGTGTCGGTATGTGGGCATTCCTACACGGTTCATGTGGCGTGCTCACGCTTCTGGGGATTTGTCTCCTAGTTAGTCGCATAGCAGTGTGCAGAAGTGTGTGCATGGGAAAGTGTGTTTGAATATTACCATGACACATACAGTTTTTGTTGTCCTCCTGTTGCTGTGTGTCTCACAGTGATGTTTGCACCTTCAATCATCAGAACTTCGGCAAAAGTGGGGTAGGGGGATGCAGGCGCCCCCACCCCTACCCTCCCCCCTTCATGGCCTTTGGCCACACTTACTGACCAAAGGTCCAATGATGGACATAATTTTGGTGCCACTTGGGGGTCCGGGTCCGGGGTGGGGGGTCATTTTTTGTGACTGGTCACAAAAAAACTCAATGGCCATAGTGGAAAAGTGCATATTGTGACCAAATAAGGTGTCTCCGGTAGAATGTCTCCTGTGCCTGCCTCTACTGCAAATTTACTGTGCCTGTGTCTACTTGCACTGCAAATTGTGTGTGTATTCTGCTGTTGCAGGCCCTTTTGTTCCTTTTTGCCACAATGGGCAGCAGGAAACCTCCTTGCACCTGTGATCCAGCCTGCAAGATTGATGCTGCATGCTGGCAGAAGCATAGCAAGGCAAAGCGCAAGCAAGAGGCATTGGCGGCGCAAGCATTTGCGTTGGCTGTGGCTGCTTGTTCTGCTGCGGGTGTGGCTGCTGTTGGTGCTGCTGCTGTTACTGCTGCGGCCCTTCTTATGGGTGCTGGCAGTCAGTCCCAACAGTCCCAGCCCTCAGAGCCCTCCCAACCTGCCCCACAGACCCCTACCGCGTCCGGCTGCAGCCACTAATATGGGTGCCCCAGCCGCATCTCCCGGAGCTGCGTGTAGAGAACAAGCCCGCCCAGAGCCACATCGGCCAACGGCGGAACCCCGAGCTGCAGCCGGCATGCCCCTGGGGTCGGGGGAGGTGCTCGCAGCTTGCGCAGCCCGCAGCCGCTACCCTGGCCTCAGCCGATATCCCCCCCCCCCCTCGTGGAAGGTCAGCCCCGTCGGTGGTGATGCCTGGCTCCTTGACTGCGATGATCTCTTCCCCGCCGCGTCAATCACAGGCTTGTGAAGTGGGGACACGGCCTACGGGAAGAGGTGAAACAACAGGGAACCTTCAGTGAAAGTTCACTGCAAGTTCACTGCAAACTCACTCCAAGATTGCGCGCCTTCACTGAGCGTTCAATGAACGTTCATTGAACGCTTCGTGAAGGGGCACAATCTTGTAGTTAACTTGCAGTCAACTTGCAGTCAACGTGCGGTCCACTTCTAGCAACCCCAAGCAACCCCTGTGGCCAGTTTTTGAGGTGCACATGGGCACCACTATCACCCTAACCCCCCAACCCCCCTTACTACATAGCCCGTAACATATACCCCAGCCTTGGAAGAAGCCGCAACCCAGGACCCCACCTCCTCACCACCTCTCAGCACGTACAAGATTGCAGCGATCCCCCCCCCCCCCCCACAAAACAGAAGCGTACCATGCCCAGCCGTGGAGTCGTTCAACCCCCCCCCCCCCAACGATCAAGGTAGGCAGGCAAAATTGACAACATCCCACCCGAGTAGCCCTCACCCCTCACATGCATGCTCCCCCTAAACACACCCTGTAGTGCATACCTTGCCGTCATAGCGGCAGCGCATGCACAAGGGCTTGTCGGCGTGTGCGTCCGTGCGCCGCTTCTCCGGACCGGCATGCCACAAGAAGCCGGTTTGCAAGCCCTGCGCAGCTGAAGTGGGGCGGCAAGGTGGTGCCCAAAGCTGCCGAAGTAGTATGGCGGGTTTACCCATGGGGTTGTCGAGCTCGATCCAAAATGGCCCAGAGAACCACACGATGTCCCCGGATTCAACAGACAGGGTGGCCATGGGATCCGGGGCATTGGCGGGAGGCCAACTCAACAGCAGAGGATGGTATGGGCATCCTGCCCCATCAGAACCAACTGGGGCCAAAGGGGTTTGCAGTTGATCTTGACGGGGCAAGTCCACACAGCCCTGCCATCCCTCATCAAGGGCCAACATGTGACCCCAGTGAGGGATGCCGCAGGGGTGGGACAATGGGTCCGTGCTAGCAGCGAGATGCTGGCCAAGTTAAGCCTTGGTCCGTGGCAGCGAGTCAAGGATGAAACGCTCGGCATCCACCCAGCGGTGCCTAGCGGTAAGGAAGCGGAAGAGGACCACCTGCTTCCCTACCCCGGGAAGGGCGAGCAGACCTCTGTGCCTAATCGTGGAGGCAAACAAAAGCATGTCTCCATGATCAAACACAATGGTCCGCCGGACCAAACCATTGTGTTCCCCAAAGTGACTCTCCACATGCATATGAACATGATGTTTATTGGAAAGGACAAGCATCACGCTGAGATGCATGGGAGGGTCACAACGGCGGGGAAGCGTACTTGGTAACCGATCTACATCCGTGTGCCAAGTTTGCTTCCCCGCGTCCTCCCGTGTCCCGAACGTCTCCTCCACCTCCCTGACCGCCAGGGTCAACCATGCAGTAAGGTGCAAGTTGCGCATCGTGGGCCGCTGAGCTGAGGAGAGCGTAGCGGCCCTCTTGCACGTCTCGCGTCCCAACAGCGTGGCTACCTTCCCTGGGCGGGTACCCCAACGGCGAGGCAGTTTGGGATTGGCCCAACAAGACTCTCGCGAGTGCTCGTTGGAGACTAGATGCCAAAGTGCATCCCGTTGGGTGGGGGGCTGCTCCAAGGAGGCCGTCACAATGGTATACCATTGCGAGGCCTCCTCACGAGACAGGACTCCCTTGCAGGACTCCCATGCAAACCTTGAAGCCCTGCTCCCTCAGCGAGTCATCCGAGTCAAGAGGTAGATTCAGGAACTCGTGTGAGGAAACGCGAGGCAAAAGGGTAACGTAGGGCGAGGGGGTAAACAAGGTGGGGCACGTGTAGTCGGGATCGTGCAAACACCACTCTAGTGCGGGTGTCATCATCTTCGAGGAAGTCATCCCTATCCAAACGGCGAGGTGAGGGAGCTTCCACTTCAACATTCACTTCTATATCCACATCATGCACCTCCAAATTGGAGTGAGTGAAGGGCGCAGGGGCAGAACACAGGGTGGCAGCGCCGGCTAGGCGGTGTTCGATGGACTGGTCACTGTCGTGTTTTTTATGTTGACCGCGAGACCCTTGATGAGTTATATCACAACCAAGAATTCCTGTCTTCCGTTAACGTGAGTTGGGGACTCATTCACTCCAGTATCGCTCCCACGTCTATCATCATCACCCATAATCCTGCCTGGGTGAACAAGAGAAAAAATGCCCAAGATGTAGTCCCCACAGGTCAGGGACACTATCCTCATGTGCCGCCAAATATCCAAACAATTTGAATTTTTAGTGTGTCTCAATAAATTTGATTTGCTTGCCCTAGTGAAGGATGAGCTCACCCTCTCCGGCCTTGCTAGTGAGCTTGATCATTTGAGCAAATTTCAAGTTATCTCTGCCCTCTCACAAGAGCGAGTAAGTCCCTACGCTCAGCTTAAGGCGGTCCAACCACCTTATGTCATTGTGCGTTTTCCCCCGAGTTTTTCAGTGTCCCAAGTGCTCCGTGTTGTCGAGTTCGGTCCCATTGACACCCACCAAACCTTCCCCAACACCTGCACGGTCCTAATTCGCTACAGACATGCCGCGTCAGCTACCTTTTCTTATGGTGCCTTCATGCCATGTAATTTTTTGTTCACCTCTGAAAGTTCATCCGCCTTCTGTTTTAGGTTCTGGTTGCCTGATCTTGTCTCAATTGTGGATGCAGACCTCTCCAATTTTCTAAGTATTGCAGCTGAGTGGCTTCGGAGCATGCAGAGCTGTTTGATCCGCTTTTTGCTTGTGTGCTATTGAAGCACAACAGGCTGACCTCTGTTTACTTTCTAAATAACAAAAAGCGGTATCACCAATGCCATATTTGTGTTAGCATTGCAAGCCACATAAAACTAGTGGGAGAAGATGCCGTGCTTTGACAGACAGATGCAGTGGTAATCCTGAATAAAGGTGCCGCCTGCAATGTCCAGTGATATGAGCATGCCAGTTCTGGTGTATGCCATTTCTTGAACTGGTGAGGAACGATTACGAATTGCAGGCAGGAACAACTGGCCATGTGCATTTGTAGTTGCAGGTGTGCCAACCAAACGAGAGGGTGTGTGTGCGTGATTCTGCGTGTGTGTATGTCAGTGTGTGTGTGTGTGTGTGTGTGCACAAGTGGACGCACACAAGTGTGTGTGTGTACGTTTTGAAATTCTTTTTTCTCTCCATGCACATGTATCTCAAGCTGGAAGTGCAGCTGGAGCGACGCCCAGACATTGTACACGCAGGTGTTTTCCCCGAAGATGCCGCTTGCTGTATGTGCTTCCAGCATGTGTTGTTGCAGAAATATCCCTGTTCTCTGTTCTATGTGGCAGCATTGTACAGATTGGGACCCAGTCATGCTACAAGAGGTAGTTTCCAACCGCAACGTATCTTGCTCAACAGTGGATGTATGTGACTTTTGCTGCATGTTGAATGTTGGTCCTCTTTAGAACTTTATTGTTGTATGTTCAGTTTTGTTCAGACTCATTGATATCTTTGGCTGTTTGCTGTGGCATGTGATATCCTGCCTGGAATTGAATGCTTTTGGGTTGCTTGGTGTCAGGAACGATCTGTTTCTCATGGTCACAATGATTTCATATTTGTGAAAAGGTGCTTTTGAGGCACATTTAATATGCTACATATTTCAATTTCATCGCCTAGACAGCACCTCTGGACACACTGTTCCGTTGGGCACACATCAGATGGGTATTTTCAGCCTAGCCTCAGTCGAGCCCCCCCCCCCCCCCCCCGGCCCCCCAATAAAGTGCTGATAAAATCTCCTTTTGACCATTTTGGTACCCTGGGGGTGGTTGGGGGGTTAGATTGGAGGGGTGTTGTCAGTTTTATTTCTTGGGGGGGTGGTTGGGGGGTTAGGTTCGGGGGGGTGTTATCACTTTTTTTTTCTTGGGGGGGTGGTTGGGGGGTAAGGTTGGGGGGGTGTTGTCACTTTTTTTCTTGGGGGGGTGGTTGGGGGGTAAGGTTGGGGCGTGTTAACACTTTTTTCTTGGGGGGGTGGTTGGGGGGGTGTTATCACTTTTTTTCTTTGGGGGGAGGTTCCTCATTCTGGGGGGTTTCTTCACCTAAAGGGTTTTATCACCCCCTTTCGGTGTAGCCCTGAGAAGGCAGGGGATACACTCAGGGGATACAATCCGTATTTTTTTTGGGGTGTGGCTTCCAGACGGCAGGGGGGCCGCAGCCACAATCCACATTGATTTTGGGTGACCCCTGCCATCCCTCCCGGACAGCCCTGGATCATCTGCGCCTGACACGACCTATGGCCCTTGGCATCCCCCCCCCCCCCCCCTCATTCAGCGCCAAGGGACAGCATTGGATCCCACATCGTACATGAATGCTCTGGCTAGTGCCCTCAAAAACACTCAGTGTTGTTTTTACCACTTCTGGACCCGAAGTGCTTGTATTTCAATTTTTTTTTCAGTGGAATTTAGAACGGCAAAATCTGCTGCTTTTTGTAATATTTGTCACAAGGACCTTGGCATTCACCTTCTGATTGGTGGTCTTGTTTGTGACGCTTGAAGTGCTGCCCGCATCATGAGATGACACAAAACTAATATACCTGGCTTTACGTATGCGAAATCTTAACCTCTATTCAATTGCTCTTTTTTATGTTTCGCCACCTGAGACTTGAAACACCCAGAGGCCTGGACGCTTTGGCAAGGTGAAAGGCTGACTACCCGATTAGGTGACTGGTGAAGTAGAAGAGAAACTGAGCATTCAAGGAAAATAGGAACCATAATTCACAGGGTGTCTGAAGGCGAGGTTTGGACAATGTGTAAGCGGTGCTGCATCCATTGTAGAACCAAACATGGAGCAAATATTAGATCTTGCTGCTTGGAGGTCTAGGGGTTCCACCAATTGTGTTTTTGGGTTCATATTTGTGACCTCGGATCAACAATTTACGTTGTGGCGCATGTGATTAGGGTTTTAATAAATGGGCCAAGGCAATCAATGAAGGAAAAATTTGTGCCGGATGCCATGCGCTTCAATTCTCCTGAAATTTATTTGTCATACACAACATTTTGGTGATATTGTCACGAAAATACACAAGGGGAGACTTGCCGGCGATGGCTCACATCAAGCTGGCTGGCACCTCGGCGAAGGCTGCCGGGGCAATGCAGCCCCGTGTTAGTTTCCACACCACCTTGACGCTTCTGGTGGCGCATATGATGGGCTGCGAGTTCTTTAGGTGTGCGCAGTCCCCTACTTTGTAAAGGGGTTTGCATCACGTTGGCTATTGTCCGCCAGGGTGCGGGTGACAAGCTGCACATATTGGTATGGTGTGTTCGTTTTGCTCTAAGGTGTCTGCTTTTGGGCAGCTGCCGCTAGTCTATTGTCGTACCACTTTCGCAACTGCTGTTCTTTTGTGCTGAGGAGTACTCCAACGGTTTTTTTTTATTTCATGAGGGCTTCTGGTGTGCTAGGGTGTTGTTCGGTGTTTGTTTCATCCCGGGTAGGTCATACATCAGCGACAAAGTGTCAAAGAGTGAGCTTTTGGGCCGCAACCTGGAGGGTAGGGTCTTTTTCCAGCCCGTAAGCGTGTGTTTAACCCCAGTGCGTTGAAGCATGAGAAGATGGCATGTAACGTTTTTTTGTACGTATCTTAGGATTTGAGGTGGGGGGTCGCATGGATGTGGTTTGGCATGGAGGTTGTAGAGGAGGAAGCTGGAGACGATTATGCCAATGTGGGGAGGTCCGTTAGCTGCCTTTGTGGGTAGGCGGTCCCTATATGAGGCAATTGGCCTGGCAGTTTGTAAGATATCTACACCTGTTATCAATGCAGGACGGCCATGTTTCTGTTTGTTTAGAGGAGGCTGTCACGGGAGGTTACGGGATGTGCCGTGGGTTTGCCTACTTTTTTGTGCCACCTAGATGCGGTTTATTTCTTTCTCATGAAGCGGCCACTCACAACCACGTTGGGGTTAGCATCTATTGTGAGGCCCCCTTTGTGGTACAATGGTATTCTCATTTGCCATTGCACTTGGTGTTTTTCTTTTTATAGCTAAGTGCTGGCTTAGATATGGTTGGTCCACTTTGTACATACCCTGCTCAGAGAAGTTTGTGAGGTCTGTACGTTGAGCGTAATGGGTTTGCTTGGTTTTTACGGTTGAGGCGTGGTTCGTATGCAACCGTTGATGATGGAGATGCGGACATGCGTTCTTTGAGCAAGTGTGCTACCGGAGCATTAGGAAGTGGCCGAGTTTGCGTTTGGCCACAGCTCCGTTCCAAGGGTCGTAAGCCAGCGCCCTCTTGCAGACTTTGTTGTATGTTGTCTTGTTCTTAGCTTGTTGTAGTGTGGAGCATCCCAGTCATCTGACCCATTATCACATTGCACAAGTGGTCCATTGCAAGGCGCGCATCGCTCAGCCAGAGGCGGGTTGATTCTATTTAGACTATTGGCACGGCACCAAGCGACATATATGTACAATGGTTCTTGGTTGGCGCGCCAGAGATGGTACCTATAGAGAATAGCGATGACCCTGAGGATTTGGGTGTAGATGCCGCCCGCGTGTTGGAATTGGAATGCCTTTTTATAGTTTGGTGCCTCTTAGCGAACTTAAGCTGAACGGCAACTAGTTCTTTTTTGGTCTACACTCTCCGTCCAAATGCTCATTCCTAGGATTGTTTGATGGCTTTGTTTGTCACTGTGTGCTCCGGTTTGATTATGGTAGGTAAGTGATACATATTCTCGTGTCACAGTAAAAATGCTATTGCATGTAGGTTGTAGGGCCCTCTAGTCTCGAGGTTGGCATTTTAGCTTTCGCACAAAAGTCTCCTTTGGTCATTTAGTTTTGTGCTCCTCGGATTTTCCGGACGGCTTCAAAAGTATTTGTGTGCTAGGGCACGAGTTGTGCTTCGGCGTGAAAGCTTTTTCATGGTGCGTGTATTGGCAGCCTTCGAGGTGGTATGTCTTTTCAGTTTGCGTTAGTCGAATGAGGGTGTCTCTGCTTCATCTTGCGCCTAGTGTACAAAGGTGTAGAAGACGGCTCGATCGGCCCCTACGCTGTAAGGCACTTCAATGGCGTGCTGCAAGTGGTCCCTGTGCGTAGGCACGTCACGCACTTGTTTGTTAGCGCTGTGTGTCTTGGTTGTGCAGCCTTTGGCATGAGTGTCTTTTAAAATGCGAAAATGGTTTTTTGAGTGTGTGTCTTTGGAGATAGTGACCACCTATACACAAGTATGTACACAGTAGAATCCCGGATCCAAAGAAGCAAAAACGGAATCTAGAAGAGTCCGCCGCACCGCAACACGTGATAAAGGTGAAGCGTGAAGGGCATTGCAGCTCTAAAAGTGTGTCATTGGGTAGGCAATGGGGTTGGGGCGCTGAAGGTGCAGCCAAAAAAGATGCTTCATTCTCATCCCAGTGTAGTGTGAGACAGTCATTATGCGGTGTGCTTGCACACCCAAAGAGGCATGCATAGAGATAAAATTCGAAACGTTAGAAGAGAGAAGTGACTGAAGGCGTGGGTGATATGCGCAGGGCGCCGAAGGCCTCGACCATAGCACGCGGAGCACGTTGCGGTTGGCATGGTCATATGTGTGATAAGCTATGAATGCTATTCAAAGAACTCTTTTACAGAAGCCGTTAGAAGAGCTAGAAAGGTATGTTTAGAGATACACTTCGATAGACTTGGACGAAGAAAGTGTGCGGGGGCGTGGATGACATGATTGGGGCGCTAGAGGCATCACCGCGAACTATCGGGCTGTGGACAAAATGCCGTGAGATTTGTTTATACATATGTGAGGCATGTGACCAATTTGACACCCGCCGACAACTTCTCCAGCAAACACATGACAGACAAAAGCACCATTTCGGTGTCAAGGAAATCGTTGGAGACTGAATTTGAAAGCCATGGTTCCTCAAGTACAATGCGGAGCGATCGCATTGTGTGATCCCAAAGTAGTATTGATCAAAGTAAATTCGGGACTAGATAGCATCTTGCACTGAGCCCAAGGGGGAATGTATGCTAACTATCATAGGGCAAAATAATAGTCTCCTGGATAGACGCCTCATGACTTGTCCATAGCTTGGCTTGCACATTTGAGCACCATGTTATAATGCAATGTGAATCATCATACCCGTGATGCTAGCGACGGTGGCCAAAAGAGTGGGGACCCCTTTTCCATTTGAGGTGGGGGTCTCCTGCATATGCTTCAACTGCCCACCAACAGCCTTACCGTCGTTGGGGTTAGGTTAAGAAGACCTCTTTCCCAGATTGCCCTAAGCTAGAGTTTCGGTGCACAAATGCTTACATAGGTACTTGGCCATGTAGAAGTCAGTCTCCTTGTCCTTGACCAAATTGATCAAAAGATTTACGAACTCATCATAGCGGTGTGTAAGTGCGGCTACCCTCAATCCGCGCAGATCTCAGGTCAATTACCCCCCATTACGTCAGATTTAGATCATTTCCGGAGATCTATATATTCGGCGCCCCCCAAATTTTTACCGGAACAATTCCTGTATATTAAGGACACGCTAGACTCATTTCTGGTGTCTGTTGCGGCTGAGATGGTCGCGTTCCGATGATTTGATTGGAATTGCCAGCGCGCATGCGCAAACCAAATTAGCCAAATATTTTTTCAGAATCGGATTGTTAAAAAATTAAACAGGAAGAATTATTGTGATTCAAATGTATCATATTATCCTCCTACATTTTCTTGTAGACTGGGATTTTTTGCAAGTTCATATCTTCATCTTCATTGGCTTCGCTGTCGTGCTTGTATATCATGGACCCCAAGGGCAAGGCCACAGCACCGACCCCTCCATACCGCCGGGACGCTAAGAAGGGATACCTGCCCGCAGATGACCTTCCCCATGCCGGCCCCAAGCCCTCCGGCTACGCTCCCAGGAGTTTTCTTAAGGGGAATAGCCTAGATGGGAGCAGAGTGGCCTTCAGCTTTGAGGCTGTAGGTATGGAGTATGAGTCCGACCCACCGGACAGTGATGATGAGAGCATCTGCGGACTAGGTGGGAACGCATCGCCAGATCGACTGAAAGACAGCGTGGAATGTTGCATAGTTGCGACTTTCACCGAAGAGTTCGGGATTCCTTGCCAGAATCCTGACTGCTCTAGATATCAACCAATCCCTCACCCCAGCTCAATCCCTGATCGCAGTCGAGAATCAGGGCCCCCAAGTGGCCCTTCACCGGGCCCTGGTCCCAGCGGAGTTTACGGCTCCTTTGGTGGAGACTCATTCAGTCCGGACGACGACATCTGTCTCCCATCCAAAGAAAGCATGCAAGTACATCGTGATCCGCCGATTTTAAGTGGTCCAGGAGAGATGCCCGCCAGAATCAGACCTACGCCTGCGGAAATCGACCTGCTGCTCCAGAATGTCATCGAGCAGGCCGTCTCCGTGAAACTGGACACGCAAATCCAGGAGTCCCAGAAACGCTGGAGACTAGAATTCCAGAGAATCGAAAGTCTACAGCGACTGGACATGTATGTCCAATGGTGCCTGCAAATCCATCATTGCTACCGGAGGTATCACCGTGAGCATCCGCCGGTGGCCGTCCAGACCACCGCCCACGCGATGGAGGTCGATGCGGTGTCGCTGGAGAAGGCGCTGGAAGAGGCCTTTCTCAAGGTGGCGCAGGAGGAATCCAAAGACCTGCCCATCACCAACACAATCGAGAGCTTGCTGAGCGAGCAGGAGGACGTGGTAAGGAAGCCAGAATCAATAGGATCGCGGTCTGAGACGGCCTCTCATGTCTCCTGTGCCCACCACTCCTCGTGTCGGAAGGAAATCGCCAAGCTCACTAGTGATCAAAATTAATCAGGAAAAACTCTTCTCTTTTTTAGCAATGGGAAGATCTTTCGCCCATCCCCCATGTCCCTCGAAGGATCCGCCAGCCGGATCTGCCTGTTCTGTTGCCGATGAAGCGACTGAAGTTTTTTCACTCGCGCCCACGACAGATTCCAGAGCGGAAGAAAAAAAGGAAAAACGGGAAAACTTAAAAGAGAGAGTTTTTGAGAGTAAAAATCCTCAGCATGTTTCAGAAGCGAGGAAGAAAGAGAAAAAGGAAATTTTGGCTGAGAAAAGATACACCGATCCCATGATTGCGGCTCAGGTGTTGCTTGCCCAGAGTCCTTTGGGCGCCGCCGGCGCCTCAGGTGCTGCCCAGGTCAATCCAATCCTGGCCGGTGGTGGCGGCATTGAGGACATTATTAGCCCTGTGAGGGCTAAACTGAGAGCCATTGCAAAACAACCAAAATACAATGGCAGCCCTCGCCAGTGGGCTGTTTTCAAAACAGAATTTTCTCTGTGGGTTGGTAAGAACAAGCCTCGAGACGATGAGAAGCTTGATCCTCTCCTCAAGTGTTTAGAGGGCCCCATTCGTGATACGTGGATTAAATCCTACACTGATAGGGCGGATTCCTCTAACCCACTCACCTACAGTGAGCTGTTTGCTCTGCTTGAGGTACGAGGAAATAGGTTGCCTCAAGACCACAACCGAACCCTCGTCACCTCCTTCCCAAACATTGCCAAGCTCATTCTTCAGGAGGTTCAGAATAAGCGGCAACGCTTTGAAAATCTGGTGAATGAGGCTGAGAGTGCTGGGGAACATCTCTCGGATGGCGAATTGAAGGCCATTATCTTCGCAAAAGTGCTTGCCGACACAGCCGCATCGCTGAGGCAGGAACAGTCCAACGAGAAGGTAAAATCCTGGTGGACCAAAGTCACCGGATTTCCTAAGGGCTCGGGGCGTTTTCAGGTCAGAGATGCCCTGAAAAAGTGCTCTCGAACTAGCTTTTCCAAGTGTAGGGAAAAAGATGGTGCTTGGAGACTGAAATTCGCGGAGAAGGAGGACAGAGATATTTTTAATGAAGTGGTAAACCGAGGTGACTCCTTTGGAGGAACTGGGCTCGTGGCAAAGCCGTAAATTTTCAGCTTCACGCCCACTGAATTGTTGGAGGAGTTGGAAAAATTGGCGGATGCCAATCATCAACGATTCCATGAAGGATTGAGCCGAAATCCCCCCCCTAAAGGTGGGAATGCGAAGAATGTAAACAATACGCAGTCGAAAGACTGTGCCATTTGTTTCTCCTTTGGTCACACTAACCGTGCCAAGTCGCATTCTACCAAGAATCACTGGTGGAATAAGACCCATGCGGAAAGAGTGGCTCAAGAAGCCGGTACAGATCCGCCCAAGGCCCCCGTCAAGAAGGTGGATAAAAATCGCCAATCGACGGCCAGCGGAAAAGGCAAAGGCAGTAAGGGCCAGCAGACTTCTGGAGGCAAGGGAAACCAGGGCCAATCCAGCCACGGATGCTCTCCAGAAAATTTTAAAAATGGAAATTCTAAGTCCAGTTCCGCCAAGGATAGTGGTGGAAAAGGCAATTTTTCCAAGGGAAAAGGCCAATCCAGTGGCCAGTTCTCGGGACATTCCAAGGGAATGATCGCTGGTAAGGGCAAGGGAACCTCCCAGGGCACGAAAGGTGGACGAGCAATAGGATCATCTGGTCAGCGGAACCCTCATTCAGGTCGTGGTGCATCAGTGCACCAAGTTGCTGGTTCGGACAAGGAGTACTATAATAATCTGACCACGGAGGGCGAGGATGCCCCCGATGAAGAAGGGAATCTAGGCGAAGAAGGTATGGGAGACCAGTGGGAGGACAAGGGCGGTTCTTGGCAAACCGTGCAGCAGGAGTACGAGGGAGATTATCAGGAATAGAGGCACCAAGATTGTGTGGCCAGCCCACATACAATCAGGCGTTTTCCTGAATGTCCGATCGTGTACATTGGAGCGCTGTCTGTAGGACCACCGCCAGTTGAGGCGGATGGAGATAGGAATGTTATGGAGATCGGTGTTCCGAACAAATACCGAGCTCGTAAATTCATTTGTTGTTTGTGGGTTACTGACAAGAAGGGGAACAAGCACCTTGCTACGTGTCTTTTCTGACAACGGTAGTGAAGTGAGTCTTCAGTCAGAAAAATTTTTACCCGACGAATGTGTGAACACTTCGCCTCACCCCGTTAATTTGGAAGGTTTTTCAGGTCATGCCCTTCCAGGAGGGAGTACAGGTTCGTTCCTGAAGGCGCACATGGTCGCCCAGGATTTATGGGACGAAGGTAAGGTGGAGGATGTTGTTTTAGAGGATTTTTGTTATAGAGCGGCCATCAAGTATGACCTTTATTTAGGTCATCCATTTTTAACAAAGAACAAAGTGGCCCCTGTAGGACACATAGGTTGCTTGATTTTGAAATCTGGACAGACGGAAGCTCGCAGCTTTCGTTTCTTGCACTCTGGGTACCAAAGTGCAAAAGATTTTTTGAGTAGGAAGGTGAACACAGTTTTTGGTGAGGATGAAGGGATTAGTGAGGTAGGCACCACTCCATCCTACAGCTTCTTGCTGCAGGAGCAACGAAGGGACAGTCAGCGTCCCAAACCGCGCAATCGGAAGTCTTCCAACTACCGCGTTGTAGATAAGTGGCGTGATTATATATGTTCTTATTTTTTGGAGAACCATGATTTTGTGCCCGCCAAGGATGCCTTTTGCAACGGGTCAAACAAGCATTTCAAGCGCTTAGCTGACGATGCATGGGCAGTAAAATGGGACAAGAGACTGTGGATAAAACCCCCTTTTCATCTTCTGGGAGACGTCGTTCAGAAACTGAAGGAGGGTCGCACTCATGCCATCCTTGTAGTACCACTTTGGGATTGGAAACCCTGGTGGAAGGACGTTTTGGCCATGACAATCGACTCCGTCTGCCTCCCCCACGACGTCAAGCTGTACTCCAGGGACGAAACTGGTCCCCTGGGACAGCGGCCGTGGCCTACAGTCACATTCCTGTTGGACGGAGGTCTCATCTCTGACGGATCCTGCACGTCGGACCATGGGTCAGAATCAGGTCTTGACCATGGTACTGAGTCAGATTCAAATTTTTTCGATTTTTTGGAAAGGGATGATACGGTGCCGAACCTGGAATCCGGAACGTCTGATTGTAGCCAGACCCGAATACGACCAGATCCAGCAAGCATCTTCCACCTGGCCAGGGGCAAAAAATTCCGAAAAAAGGTCAAATTCAGACAATTTTATGAAAGACCCAAGTTTGAAGCCTTTTTGGACCCCTTTGTCTGTGAGGATGTGGAGGATGCTCAGCAGGTTCAGGCATCCACGACCTACCCGCAAGAGGGAATCGACCCCTCCCTGTTTCAGTCGATAAAACAAGATCTGTTGCCCGCCGGTTCGTGAGATCTGCCGAAAATGTGCTCTACGGTGGTGGCTGGTGAGCAGGTTGGAAGTCAACTTTGCAACGAGCCAAGGGAAAAGATTTTCGCCAAGCGAAAGGACACCACCCTCTCAGGTAAGCTCGTGAAGAGCCCTCCTGTGCGTCGCGTGCACGGAGAGACGTTCATCGAGCTGAAGGAGGGAGCGAAACCCAAAAAGCAGCGACGCTACGAAAATCATGGCAAAAAGCAAGAAATCCTTCGCGACATCATCCAGAGAAATCTGCGAGTATTTGGCTGGTTGGAGGCGTGCGTGACCTCTGAGTGGTGTTGTGCGCCCTTCACTGTGCCTAAACCGACCCCAGCAGACCAGAATTCTATTGATGGTTGGCGCATGGTGGTTGATTTTCGTAATTTAAATGCGGAAACTAAGGCTGATTCACACCGTTTGCCCCTCATTGAGGAGGAAATCGTGAAACGAGCCAAGGGGAAATTGTTCTCGGTCCTGGATTTCAGGCATGGCTTTCACCAGATGCCTCTGGCGAAGTCATCTAGACCCCTGACGTGCATGTGCAGTCCAGTGGGTCCTGTTCAGTGGACAGTCATGCCTATGGGCTTGAAGAATGCTCTGAGCTTTTCCCAACCGATGATGGAAGAAGTCTTGTTTTCAGAGCACCCTGAACTTCGCGAATTCGTTTCCGTATATATTGACGACATAATCATCGCCACTGTGGGCGACGGTTTAACCGAACAGGAGCTTGTGGACATGCATGAGAAACAGCTGAACATTGTTCTCGACATACTGGACAAAAATCAGCTCATCTGTGGTCCCAAGAAGGGTAAATTGGTTCTGGAAAGTGTCGAATTCTGTGGCAGTTTGCTGCGAAATGGGAGACGCCAGCCCAGTCTAGGGAAGCTCCTCGCAATTCAGAAGTGGAAGCGCCCTGAGACCGTTTCCGTCCTCCGTGGATTCCTTGGCTGTTGTTCTTTTTACCATACCTTCGTCAAGGATTACGCCAAGTACCCCGCCCCCCTTACTGAATTACTCAAGGTTGGTAGGGAGGCGGGTCGTGCGGGCTCGAAGGTGCAAGTGCAGTGGACCGACGAGTGCGATGAGGCGTTTGTACAATTAAAAGCCGCCCTTTGCGAAGTCGCCAGTTTGCATGTTCCCAATTTCGATCGTCCTTTCTACATTAGTACTGATGCTAGTAAGTATGCGGTCGGGGCAGTATTAGAACAGCAAGATTGAGAAACTGGGGCTCATTATCCGCTTGCATTCTGGTCGAGGAAGCTTTCTGCCAGACAAATGCAGTGGTCCCCCCGTGAGAAGGAGACCTACGCAATCATCTGTGCCTTAAAAAAATATAAACCCTGGGTAGGCACGAACAGAGTTGAAATTCTGATGGATTATCGCTCTCTTGAGTATTGGTCGATAGAACATGACAACACTGTGTCAGGTCCTGCTGGACGGCGTGCTAGATGGCACGGGTTTTTGAGTCTTTTTGCTCTTCATGTGGCTTACCTTCCAGGCAACTTCAACACTGTCCCTGACGCTTTAAGCAGATGGACCTATCCTGCTTCCGAAATGTGCCTGACGAACATCCATGGGATTGAACAAGACCGTGGGTTAGTAACTGAGTGGGATGCTGAGGAACGGCATTTGAGCGCCACTGTCTACGGTGTTCAGTCCGGCAGGGTCGATTGCCGTACCACGATATCACAGTGGAGGATCGTCCCCCACATTCGCATGTCCCATGCTCTGCAGTGCGTGTTGACACCCTTAGAGTACTTAACCCTGGAGAATCCACCCCCAAGTTCGTTAAACGACGAAATCCTGTGGTTTGATTTAGATGCGTCCATCCATTGGGTCGAAAAACCTGTGGCACCAGCCCAGGCAGTCCCCAAGGACGCCCTGATCACCAAGGATTGGTCCAAAGAACATAAATCCGACAGTATGTTTCAGGAAATCTACGAATATTGGACTTCAAAGTCAGCATTTCAGGACGGAATTTATTGCGAATATTTTTTCGACAACGGGAAACTGTGGATGAATGGGAAATTGTGCGTGCGTGACAGATTGGCGTCCAGATTTGTTAATTGGTGGCACAAATGGGAGACTCCTCACTCCCATGGCGCCACACCCATTAAACATCGTCTCTTTGGAGCTCGATTGCACACTCACTGCATGAAAGTGGCCTCATCATGTGCCCAATGCGCAGTGGCGGTGCCTGCTACGGCCAAGCCTAAGGGCTATCTGAGGCCGCATCCCGTACCCGAGCGACTCCTTGACCGAGTCACTTCTGATTTCTTCTACCTCGGTGACCTGGAGGGAGAGGAATGCCATTGGACCAATAAAAAGTCAATGGTGTGTTGTTAATTCAATGTAGACACTCGGGGTACATTCATGTCTTGCCTTGCAACGTGAATGCCATGACTGGCAAGGCTGCTGCCAAATGGTGTGCCCAGACATGGATGGGGTGCTGGGATGTTCCCTCTGAGATTTTAACTGATTCAGGCAGTGCATATATCTCTGAGTGGTGGACACCCCTTGTGCTCGGTTAGGAATCCATCATCTTCGATGTGAAGTCCACCAGCACAGGGCATTGCCGGCCGAACGAGCAGGAAAAACCACAATTAATATGCTGCGAAAGCAACTCGCCAGTGACGAGGATGTCGATTGGCTTCCCTATGTGCTCATTTGGATCAGGTACTTCACACAGTGGTTTTACCCGGTTTAACCTGGTTGAACTCGGAAGGGGCGCGGTTGAACCGCTGAACCGCGGTTGAACCGCGGTTGAACCACCGCCAGCGCCAGCGGCGGCGGCTGCGCCAGCGGCGCGCGCTTTTCTGAACAAAACCTTTGCATAACAACCTGAAACTAACGCGTGACAAACCTTTTTTAAAAAATGTCCCACCACTGGCTGCAAGTGGTGAACGACCACCACAGCAGGTGGGGGGACCAACAGCTGGTCGACGACTTGTTCACCTTTTTTTGCACAAACGGCACGACAAAACGCCTATGGAAACAACTTGCCGACCGAATTGGTAACACACAGAGGGCTTCCAAACAGACAAAAGGGCTACAAAAGAAGCTTTCACAGGATCCGACGCTGTGCGCCTCGTTTTGGACCTTGGGATGCCGAAGCGAAGGTATGTTGCATAATGCACACATGCCTACAAGTGGTTCAACGTGGTTCAACGCTGCAGTTGAACCCTTATCACAAATGAACAATTGTGATTGTGCTTCATGACAACGTCTGCACGGCAAAATAATCGCTTCATGTTGCCCAAAGCATGAACATATGAGTTGCAACGTGTTGCCCGCGTCACAAATGTGAATTCTTTGTGGTTTGTACCATTGGACGCTTTTTGGTGCCATGACGGCAACCCATTCAACCGCAGGTTCAACCGCGCACTTGATCCCAATTTCTCGGTTCAAACGTCCCTAGGTACAAGAAGCTTATTTTGTGGGCCGATGCCAAAGAGAAGAAAACCCGTGCAAGCACCGTCCCATGGACACATTGCTTTCCGTCGTATGCAACGATGGATAAAGCTTGGTCCACGTTAAGTGAGAGACAAGTACTAAAAACGACCATAAAGGGTGGAAGAGTTGGGGTTCGTTGGGATGTGGATGATTGGATACAATATATAGGTGATCAAAGGGATGTGCTAGAAGAAATGCACTTCCCAAGATTTAGGGATGATCACCCCTATGTACTTATAGTGCGTGGTGATGGGTTTCCATGTGGAGCAAGGTCATGGTGCCAAATTGCATGTGGGTTTGCAAACCACATGCAAAAAGCACGAACCTTGCTCTACAATTGGATGCTTGACCTTGCTCTCGTAGGTGAGCATGAAACGGATCCTGTGTGTGTCCTCTTTGGAGAGACCCTAAAAAAAATACAACAAATTATTGACCGTGGCTACATGTTGCTCCGAGGGTTTTGGGTGCGAACGGTTGTCATTATTGGAGGCGATAGCCCTTGGCTTCGTCATATACTTGGTCTATCAACATTTTATGAAATTGGTTCAATTTATTCTTTTGCGACATGGTCTAGGGAGAAAGACAGATGGGTAGGGTGTGAATGGCGACGAAGTACAAGACTTGAAGCAAAATTCCTAAAGTATAGGAAACAAGGAGTTAGTTGTGTTGGTGCAAAAGGGTGCACTATTGAAAGTGGATGACCATATAGGGTGTGTCATCATGTGTGTTCTTCATCTTGTGATACGATGTGGTGAATACTTAACAACTTTTGTGCGCACACGAGCCACCATGTTGACGGTACCACAACGATCCAAGGTTCAAAGCCTCCTAAAGGACGCTAAGACCAATATTTCTTTGAAAGGCCGGTCCTTCCCCGATGGGGAAGAGACATGGCACTTGTCTGCCAATTGGTTGCCCATCGCAAAGAGTTTGCGTCGAACACCACATGTCACCACTACCGTTGAGGACATGGGGAAATTGCTAACCGCTATCTATCGGTGGACATATGATCCATTCGTCCAAGGGTGTGCACAAATTGCAAAGAGGTTTCAAAACACTATATGTCCCCATAAACGATCACCCTACTTGCTTTGGCTCCGCAACGAGGCAGCCATCGTATAGGGTAATTTGCAACCGTGGGGGGGGGCCATGTTTTGCGGCCACATTGTTGAGTCGCTTGACTATGTCTTTAAAGACAACCTTCTAACCACAAGTTGCCGGGGTGGTGGTCGTAAGGCTACCAAGGAGGAAAAGGATGAGGCAATGCTCCGACATGCGCTGGAGCGCACCTTCCTCTACAAGGAGATGCCTCGATGGGACGGGCGGCGGCGACGGGAAGATGAGCACGTAGTGCACGCTCAATTGGAAGTTGGCAACTAGGAGGTGTGTGTGAGGTTCAACCGTGGATCAGGAGGTTCACCCGTGCGGTTGAACCGGCTTCCCCACTGTTTCACCCCTGCTTCTCTCAGGTGCCTTTGCGCCATGGACCCCGAGTCTTTGGGGAAGGCCTTGCAGGACTGCCTGCGGGCACTGGGTACGGGACAAGGCGCCGATCCACCTACCGCGCCAGCGCCACAAGCAGCGGCAGCGCCTCCAGCTCCCCACCTGGCCGACAAGTTCCCGCTGAAGGAAGAAGTGGTGGTCCACAACACCTTCAAGCGATCCAAGGGGTGCAACAGGTGTGCAGTAGTTCAACCGTCGTTTCAGCGGGTTCAACTGTGCGGCTGAACCGCCTTCACCGTCTTCAACCGTGCACAGTTGAGCGTCACCTTCCTACACACTGAATCGCGTTCCCCCACTTCTGCGGTTCACCTGCCTCCTTGCTTTCTCTGCAGCTGACCGCCAGTGATGTGCCTGAGCACATGTTCGTGGTGGATCGGCGTGGCCCTGGCATTGTCGTCCGCGGGCAATGGCCACCCATGCCCATCGTGGAGTGGTGGGACGCGTGGTATCGGCAGATCCCTGGCGCCGCTCAAGTGGTCGACCGCATGAGTCGTGGCGTGCAGCGGGACTTGCGGGAACTGAGCAATGCCGGGCAGAACAGTCCTGCGCCAGAACGGCAGAGGTCAACGCCCGTGGAGTCCAGTCCAGCCTTCACCACCGCGCCCCAACCAAGTCCTGTGGGAGAGAGCTTTGAGGATTTCTACAAACGTGTGTGGGACCGCCCACTTGGAGCAGGTGCAGCATCCAAGAGCAGTGGAAAGGCCCCCAAGCCTCCGCGTCTTCCAGCACCACCGCCACCAGAAGAGACGAGCACCCCCGGCAGCAAAGTGGTTCTGAAGTCCCTGTTTCAGTCCGCCCGGAAGGAGCTCCGGAAGGAGAAGGGGACAAGTGCAAAGGCTGAAGCACCACCCACGAAGGCCCAAGTCTCTGGTGACAAGAAGCCGAAAACGAAAGCCAAAACTGGCAGCGGTGCTTCCTCGAAAAAGCGGGAAATCGCCCCGAAGAGCAGTGAGACGGAGGAGTCAGACTGCCTTTTTGAAGAGCACGAAAGGGTCCCAGCCGCAAAGCATATCGCAAGAAAGAAGAAGAAGAAGGTAGTTCCGGCCCCCAGTTCCGAGAGTGACTCCAGCAAGCTCCCCAGCGACACGGTGCAGGATGCGAAGGCCCTGGCAACTGAGTTGGCTGCGGGATCGAAGGATGGCGACGAGGAGAAAGCGATCAGGACAGAATCGGCGCATGCGTCAGCTCTGGAGGTGTGCACGGTTGAACCGGTGAAGTGTAGTTCAACCGCACGCTTGAACCGCCTGAACCACGGTTTCACTATTTTTTCCTTTTTGCAGAGCCTGGATCAAGCCCAACAACGACCACTGGCGGTTGAGGACACGCGCAAACAGCTGCGACAGCGGTTCGGATGGGCGGCCAACACACCGATTCGATGGGTCATTGTGGACCGTCCTGATGGCGAACCACGTCTAGCCGTGGGTACCCCGGGGAAAGCAACGAAGAGGACCCCCCGGCCCAAAAAGGGGGAAGAATCGGTCTTCCCTCCCCCGCAGTGGGAGGAGGAGGGCAATGCAGCTCGGACAACGTGGCCAGTTATTGCAGTCAAGGACAGCACAAGCTTCAGTAACCCCCACGCTGCCGAGGAGGCGTTGAAAGAGCGCCGCGCCCAGAAACAGGAAGCGATCGATGAGGAGGGCAAAAGACAATGGAGGACTCCCCCTCGTACAGTCCACTCGACGAGAAGGAGGTCACTCCCGCGCCGGAAGCTGGAACGGAAAAGGACAGTGACAATGGGGTTCCTGTGCCGACGCCGCCCGTGATTCCAGAGCCAAAGGACACTGAGAAGCACATTCCTGTGCCTAGTCCGCCAGAGGTGCCAGAGCCAAAGGAGGGTGAAGAACAGGTGGTCAAAGAGGAAAAGGTGGAGTCTGCCGGTCCAGGGGTGCATGAGCACCAGGAGAGTGGGGAGGACTCGCCTGCAGCCCCGGTTGGTCAAGAGGAGATTGAGGAGGTTGTTGGAGCGCCGAAGGACGAGGAAATGCCTGCATGTAAGCAGGAAGATAACGAAGAGGCAGCCCCAGAGGTTGGTGCACCAGTGCCTCACGTGAAGGAAGAGCCAATCCCAAACGACTGACTTTTCACGTGCCTCAAGGGAATGAGGGGGTGGCAGTGGCAGGAGCGACATGGAGCACGGTACCGTAGGCAGTTGTGGGGGGCCTAATGGTGCAGGGGCATCACCGTGTGCACGTTGCAGTGCAAGCGAGGAGAGATCCGGACCTGGTCCGGCGCGTGAACGCACACATCCGAAGTGTACTCCTCCAACTAACCTACACTGCGCTCGCAGTGGTCCATGGGGTGGGCGATCATCCCATGCTTGTACATACACATCCAAAGGATGACAGTAGCCTTACGGGGGAAATAGCCCTGGGTGATTTTGTGGGGGGGGAACTGTTTACCAGTGCCCTATTTTGAGCAAATGGGCCTTCTCGTCCTGCATGGATACGTTGGGGGCGTGATTTATTATGGAGACACATTGTGGATCCTCGATATGGGGTCATGTTTAATGCTCTTAGGCCGCACATGGCTCTGGCGTGGTCTGGACAGCGCATTGTGCTCGTACCGTACACAGGCATTGCCTGGGGACGTCTGCCTGTGGTAATGCAGAATGACCTGGTCACGTTTGGCTTGCCAAGGTGAAGATGTGTTTTTTGTGTAGCGCTTCGTGCAACAGCGGTTGAACCGGTGAAGCCGCTGCAACCGCGCGCCTGTCTAGCGGTTGAACCACCTCGAAAGCCGGTTACACTTCAGTGCAATCCATGAGGAAACAAGCTTCTGACAATCAAGTGTAGGCTTGCATGTAATTGTTGTTCACTAATAAGGGTCCAAAGTCCTAAAGGGAATCCAAACAAGGCGCAGGGGTGTATGTCACCACACCTAACGAAACGTTGATGGTGAAGCCGTGCGGTTTCACCAATACAGCCGCCGCCACTGGCACCTAAACCACCACCGCCGTGAAATATGATCCAGGAGAAATAGGTCTCCAGTGTTTTGCACCAATGAGGTAAGAAGGTTTTCAAAAACATTCTTTTTAGGGGGTGTGGCATCTCTTGGAGGGCTGAAAAATAGCGGTTTTCAGGTTCCTACTTGGCAATTTGTTGCTGTACCACGATAGCGGTTCAACCGTGGGGAAGCCGTAATGAAAGTGCGCGGTTGAACTCGGTTGAACCACGGTTTCACTTGGGTAATTCAAGGGTACCTGATCCAAATGAGCACGTAGGGTTGAGATCCTTTTCACCCTGCTCCGCCGGTAACGCAACACAGAGTTGTACCACGGGTACTCGCCCAATCAGCTTGTTTTCGGTCGAAACAAGTGCTGGTGGAACCTCCTGTACGATAATCCTCGGGAATGTAAGGATGCATCAGCTTTTTTCGATGAGATTCAGGGTGGTGAAAAGGAGGCCAAGCGCCTTGTTGAGAAATGTCAGGCAGATTGCTTGAGCATTACCAACCAAGGCAGAAAAGAACCACAAGATCTCAGAAAAGGAGGCCGTGTTTGGCTCCGCAAGAGCAAAACTACCCAGGATGGAGACTCCAAGCTCCTCCCCCTGTGGGAAGGTCCCTTTGAAATTGTGTCTTGAGTCAGGGATAACAGTTTGAAGGTGCGTGTGGATGTGAATCGGGAGTGGCAGGTGAGCAGGGACAGGCTTAAGCCTGAGATTCCGAATTTGAAGGGCAGGGTCAAACCCCTTTTCTGGACCTCCAAAAGGCTTTCTGAACGCAGGATTGAAGGTGGTAATTATGAGGTGGAACACCTTGTTGATCATTCTAAGGATGCTGATGGTAACTGGCGGTTTCTCGTCAAGTACAAGGGTTTCCCTGATTCTAAAAAAAAGTCGGGAACCTCCCTCCTCCTTTGTACATGGCTATACCACAGGTTTCAGAAATTACCTGCGAGCTCATCCTGAGATCCCGGTTTTATTTACTGACTGTCTGAGCAAGCCAGACCATGTAATTGAAAAGGACGGAGCAAAAGTTGTTGTGGTGGACGGAGATCCAGTTTCTCCGCCACAGATTCCAGCACATTTCGCACGAAATCCGGCGCCTCAAGGTGCCGTGCGACAGGAAGCACCACGCCCCGCTCCAAAAGGTGCACATGAGAGCAACGAGGGGCGTCCGGTGCGTGAACGAAGACAACCAGATCGGTTCAGCGGTGGCGGCAAGCCTGCAGCGTTGAACCGGGTGGCTGTTCGTCCACATTCGGAGACATTCTGAGCTCATCTTTGTACATTACTCACTCACATCTGTTTCATCAAATCCCTATTTAAATTTCAAATTCTCATACATCCGGCCCAATTACGTCCCCTTTGGGTTGACTGTGGTGCCAGACAGTACACCAGGTGTGTTGCAGTCTCGAGACAACTTTTTGTGTATTTTTCAGGATTGATTCTGAGGTGTTCTGGGTGAAGGGATAACTTTGGCCTCATGAGTGAGTAAATCGGCCTACATTGGACTTGTGCGATTGAAGCCGCTGTGTGTTGCCGGCGAAGGTGCACTAACTGTCCTGGCCCTTAAAAAACCAGTTCGAGCCGGACAGGCGAAGATCTGAGCTGATGACTACCCTAGTGACCCCTTTTGCACACCTTTGAGCGTAGCGGTTGAACAGCGGTTGAACCCAGTTGAACAGCATGTTGCTGTTCAACCCCCCAGTTGAACTCGGTTGAACGCGGTTGAACAGTTCAACTGGCCTATCGCGCCAATCGGTGGCGCGTGCTCGCGCGATCACGCGTTCAACAGTGGTTAATTGGTAAATGTAGCCTGTCCCACAATTTTGGTTTTGAGCTGTTCCCTAAAACCCAGTTAAAACCTGGAACCTACTACCAATGGGCAGGTGGCGGTGTGGTGACCACATACATGAAAACTGGAGCCGGCACGTGGTGGCCAACACGTGGCGGTAAAGGGAATGCACATGGTGTGTAGTAGTTGCCACCTGCTCGCCTTTTACTATATACATGACGCATTGAATTGAAGAATATTTAATTTCACCTTTGTGCAATATGGTAGTGTCACCAAAAATAACGTAACAATAAGAACAAATTAGAGCACCAAGAGATTCCCCATTGTGGTTTCTTACTTGTATGCAAGGATCCCTCTCATTTTACAATCAAAAATGCCAACGTCAAACTTGAAGCAATGTATTGCAGATCACTACACTGGATTACAATCGGATGAATTGATGAGTGATTTGGTCAACTTGTTCACCGCATCCAAGGGTGGTCGTACACTATGGGAACGCCTCAAGACTAGAATGGGTAGTGGGCGGCGTAGTCGACGCAATGACCGGAAGGTCATGGAAAGGGTGTTTACACCCAAGGATGCCGTCCGGTTGATCCTTGACTTGGAAATGCCGAAAAATAGGTGCTCTACATGTCCTACATGCATACCATGGTGCGTTGCATGTATGCAAGGAGTGTTCAACCGTATCCGAGATGCGTTCAAGTGTGCGGTTGAACACATATGAAACAAATGCGACTCATGTTTGTGCAACATAGAGTGCCTACCTAGGTTTCATCGAACTATCATGTATATGTCTTCTTCCACATGCAATTATGGCCCCATTTACATGCTACCATCAAGTGTTTTTTCATGAAAACAACAAATTGAACATTTGTTAAAGTCATGTTCAACTGCCCGGTTGAACAAGTTGAACGATTTCAACCAACGCTCACGTTGTGCACCAACGTTCACGTTGTGCGCGTCACTTTGTTCGAATTAACATGCCTCAAATTTAGGTACAAGAATCTAATATCTTGGGCCAACCGGCGAACAAAAGCTGCCCAAGAAAAGTTGGATGTTCATTGGGTGCACCCATTTCCATCTTTCAAGCGTATGCACCGTGAATGGCAACGATTGGGTAAGGCGCAAAAATTGGAAACCACTATTCACAATGGCAAAGTTGGTGTACGATGGGACTTACCGCATTTCTTTAATTATGTCGCAACACAAAAGGAGCTCATGGAGTCCATGGACTTTCCAATGATCGATGGCGAAGCTGGAGGTTTCATGTACCAATCCGGTAACCGATGAGAGGTATGAACTTCCTTCGCCATTTATCGGTATACACCTCGTCAGTCAAGTTGGGCAGTGCACTTGGTTCCTGGCCCGGGGTCGTAGGGTCGAGACCCGGAACGGCTGGTCGATAGTCCTGCACCACCTGCCCCGTAGCTTCGTACACACGGACCAGGTCGCCATGGATACAGTTGAAAAGGCGGCTCGGAGGTGATGGTTTTGTCGCCCCCCTTGCTGCCTTTTTGTGGCCTTTCTGAGGGGATTGTCAGTAGGGCCCAGTTTGCGCGCGGTGACCGTCTGAGGGAAGCACAGAGCATCTACGGATGCTTGATGCCTGATCTCCGGTACGCCCGAAGCCGGCTGTCATACTTTGACTGTGCGATACTGGCATGGCCGGTGCTACTCTAGTTGGAAAATGCCTTCGTCAACGGGCCGGGGTCGCTGGTTCGAACCCCAGTAGGGTCCATCTCCCACTTCGTCCCAGGCATGGCCATTCACCTATGACTTTAGCAGCTCTTTTTTCCCAAACTTCAGAATCATGCATTTTCAGAACCGCAATATCACATTGTACACAGTAGTACTGTTGGTTTTATGTTTTCTCAAAATTTTAACAAAATCATGCTGTCGCTGAAGCTGGAGCCGCAGATAAACTGTCAACAACTGCCGGGTACGCGAGTTTCAGATTCCCGACCGCCGTGCGCAATAGCAAATCGCCAAAAAGTCCACTTTTTTCGCCGTTGGAAGCAAAGTAAAAGCATGAGCGTGTCCACGAGATCAATACCTTGCTGCTGGCCTAAAAAAATCCAGATTGGCAGGCACAGACCTTGAGAAATTCACACTTTTCTAGCCAAAAACCACTTTTTTTCATGGTTTTAGGGTCTATGGAGGCCATGTAGAGGGCCTTACAGGGCTGTAAGAGGTGGTATAGAGGTGATATAGGACCAACGTGTTATCACCATTGGTAGAGGCCTACATGACAAGCGATGTTTTGCCTTTATTCTAGGCTATTCATCCCTTTCTCATGCACCATGGGGCCCAATATCCATATGGTTCATAGGTAGGCCTTTGATCAGCTATCACCGTCCACACACATGTTTGGGGCTTGGGTTGGTATTGGATGCATTGGAATGATAAGAACTACATAAAATATGATACTATGTGCATAAGAATGGGATGAACGATGAACATTTGAGGTGTTTTTGGCCCTATTTTGCACCGTTTGTGGTCCATTTCCATATGGTTCATAGGTAGGCTTTTGCGTGCCTATCACCGTACACACACACATGTTTGCGGCTTAGGTTGTTATTGTAAGCATTTGTATGATGGGTGCTACATATAATATGATAGTATGTCCATAAGAATCGGATGAACGATGAACACTTGAGGTGTTTTTGGCCCTATTTTGCACCGTTTGTGGTCCAATATCCATATGGTTCATAGGTAGGGTTTTGATCACCTATTGCCGTCCACACACATGTTTGGGGCTTGGGTTGGTATTGTATGCATTTGAATGATAATAACTACATCAAATATGATAGTATGTGCATAAGAATGGTATGAACGAAGAACATTTGAGGTGTTTTCGGCCCTTTTTTGCACCATTTGTGGTCCATTCCCATATGGTTCATAGGTGGGTTTTTGAGTGCCTATCACCGTACACACACATGTTTGCGGCTTAGGTTGTTATTGTAAGCATTTGTATGATAGATGCTACATATAATATGATAGTATGTGCATAAGAATGGGATGAACGATGAACATTTGAGGTGTTTTTGGCCCTATGTCGCACCGTTTGTGATCCAATATCCATATGGTTCATAGGTAGGCTTTTGCTGCCTATCACCGTCCACACACATGTTTGGGGCTTGGGTTGCTATTGCATGCATTTGAATGATAAGAACTACATAAAAAATGATACTATGTGCATAATAATGGGATGAACGATGAACATTTGAGGTATGTTGGGCCCCATTTTGCACCGTTTCTCGTCCATTTCCATATGGTTCAGCGGTAAGCTTTTGCGTGCCTATCACCGTACACACACATGTTTGGGGCATAGGATGGTATTGTAAGCATTGGAATGCTGGGTAAGAAATAAAATATGATACTACGGGCACAAGCATGGGATGAACAATGTAGTTTTGAGGTGTTTTTGGCCCGTTTTTGCACCATTTGTGCTTCATATCCATTTTGATCAACTTTCACCGTCCACACACATGTTTGAGGTGTTTTCGGCCAATTGTTGCACCTTTTGTGGTCCATGTGAGCGAAGGGTGAAAGGACGGTGATCGAACATGAGAATGCTCCACACCACATATTCTAATATACAACGATTGTCTTACTGCCTTCATGCCCTTGTTGCAAACCTTTTGTGCCCAGGGCTAACCAATAGCTCCTTCCAAGAAGAAATAGGCGGTGATTCCAAGGCCTGACATGCCAGCCTTGGTGCCTGCCGATTGTCACATAGGCAAGGGGGACGTGGAAGAAGGGGCGGAACAAGGAGAAGGCGGAGCATGGGAAAATTGCGAAAGTTTGGACCCGGAGCTAGAAAGGCTCCTTGCAGGGCATTGTGTTAAGCAAGACCAAAGTGTCGAAGTTGAGGCGTTCAATTACATCAAATTTGGCATGTCCACCAATGTGCAAACCAGTGAAAAGCGGGTCTTTTTTAGGTACGGAATGCTGATTATACCGAAAAAAATACCGGAACCAAACAAGAACGACCTATGCATGAGGTTCCCAAATAACTACTTCTATTGGTTCAAACGCGCTGACGTCTTCCCAACCCTTCCTCCTGGATTGCCCGCCTTCTTCAACGATGAATGTGACGTCTCGATTGATGAAACATCCGACTACGGCGAGGCACCTTCTGATGAGAGCTCTGAAAATGAAAGTAGTGATGATGAGGACGATGCCGACGATGGTGACAACTCGGAGGATGGTGCAAGGGGACGGACCCACCGAAAGTGTTTGGAGTTGTATTGAAGCAGCCTGTCGGGGGTAGCAGGGCCGCCAGCACAAAAAAAAAATCAGTTCTCGCCCAAAAGAGGCCAAAAATTGCCAATTTTCTTCGGACAACAGTGTTTTTTTTGGTATTCATTATGCACTTTGTGCGATGTTGAACTCATTGAGAGAACCAGATGCTCAGATGCTCAGAGTGGTGGGGCTTGTTGCGATTGTCCTTTGTTTTCATTACCATTCGTGGTTCCTTGGTTTCGAATGCACGAACGTTTTGTAGGATGATTGACGACCACTGGGGTCGGGGACGGACCCACTGAAACGTGTTTGGAGTTGTATTGAAGCAACCTATCGGGGGTTGCAGGGCCGCCAGCACAAAAACAAAAATCAGTTTTCGCCCAAAAAATGACCGAAAATTGCCATTTTTTTTTTTGCCGAAAATAGTGTTTTTTTGGCCAGGGTCGTGAGTTGTAGGGCCCAATACCCTATTTTGAGGGTGCACAACCCACTGAAACGTGTTTGGAATTGTATTGGAGCAACCTATTGGGTGTTCCAGGGCCGCCAGCACAAAAAAAAACAGCTTCCGTCCAAAAATTGCCAAAAAATGCCATTTTTGGCCGAAAACAGTGTATTTTTGGGGAACGATCGGGTAGGAGGAGCACCCCTCTCGTTTTTTGGGGGTGTATAACTAAAAAAAAAGGTTTCCTTTGGTTTTTTTGGGTACAAAATCTATTTTCATGGTTTTTTGTGCCTATACTATACTATACAGGTGCACTGGTGTGCAGCACTGTTCTGCAGCACCACCCCAGAGCAGACAAAAATACTCCAAAATAGGCCGAATTCCAGGGTTTTTGATGGTTTGGGAGAAAGCTCGGGTGGGAGGAACCCCCCATCCCTATTTTGTGGCCAGAGAATCCCAAGAAAAGGGGAATTTCTGTGGAAAATCCTCTATAGGCAGGTACACTGGTGTGCGGCACTGTTCTGCAGGACCAGCCCAGAGCATGCAAAAATACCCCAAAATAGGCCAAATTTCAGGGTTTTTGATATTTTTGGACAAAACTCGTGTAGGAGGACCCCGACGCCTATTTTGGGGCCGTAGAAACCAAAAAAAAGGTCATTTCCCGCGAAAATCCTCTTTTTGCTGACTTTCTGAAATTCGGGACAAAACAGCTGCTAAAATCATAGGTGTGTGTGTGGCACCAGCCCGCCCATCCACCGCCTGTAGCCGGAGCTGCATCAGCGCTACTGGGCTGTCCCTCAATCCGCTAGACAAGAGCGGAGAGCACCTGTTTTGAAGTGTCATGAGTGAGGGGATCTTGATCATTCAGCCCTCATTCCTTCAGATTTTGTGTGGTGCCCCTCCGGTTATCCACTGGAGCGTAAGAACGCTACTGGTATGTCCGGTGTAGTGCTGTAATGTGTAGGAATGTCAGCGCCCTGCTTCCACAAGGACAGACCAGGGGTAATCTGAACAGTGGAGCTGGAATTCCTGAATTTCTGCCACCAGCAAATGATGTAATGTAGATAAATCTCAGGTTGCGCAGCCGCTTACACCCAACAGGAACCCGCTGTAGTCTGGTAGTGTTCAGAGCACAACCAGGAACTTAGTTTCAAGCTTCATTCTGCTGCCGGTAGACTTCATTCCGGCTTCATCTGTGGAGATTCTTCCAATTTTGCCTTGATGTGAGACCATCCTGCTGATGTATTTGTACCATTTCGCTAAACTGCGACTTCAGTTCTCTCATGGAACCTTATATATGGCTTCTACGGACTTTGGGCAGACACTTTTGAAGTTTGGTGGCACAGACGAAAATTTCTTCGTCAGGAATGTGAGCCTCATTTGTAAATTCAGCTTCTAGATTGGCGGAATTGTTCAGATTGAGGCCTGAAAGCAGGAGATTGGCCTGTTCTTCCTTCGAGAACACCAACGCCATTGTGAATAAGGTCATATACGGTGTGTTTAAGCTTGTGGCCCGCAAGCTATCGCCTTCAGCGAAACTCCGGCGGGGTCTGTTAGGGTCTGGCTATGGGATTTAAGGTCAGCATGTCCGTCATCATGAATGATTCATCATGTCAACATTTTCTCAGAAACTGTTAGATGCTCGCTTTGTAACATGAAAATTTGCCCCCTCAAAATTGAACTGACATTTGTTTACTTCACTAGTGTTCGTTTGCTCACTCCCCGTTTCCTCATTCCTGCTGATTTCAGTTGATTCCGGCCTCAGTTCTCCTCATCTTTCAGGTTAGGACATTTTGAGTACTATTTCGTCAGATTTTAGTAAGATTTAGTGACGGCTTCCTTCCATTGCTCTGCTGCAGACCTAGGCAGGACAGTTTACAGTATATACACTCTGGTGCCGTCAACCGTTTTTCGCTGTGTGACATTTCACTCCTGAATCCTAGCCCGATTCAGTGTCACTCGTCTTAACTCTTGTCAATTCTGTATACATTGTGGCCATCTGGAGCACACGCTAAGCGGTTGGAAAAGAGAAAAGCGGGAACAAAACGATGTAGAGTACGTGCAGGAAACCATAGCGTGCCTGCGAGAGCAAAAACTGCTCAGAGCAGGTCATTTGTCTCTAGTCCCCCTGCATTTCATGTCTTGATTTGTCTGTTCTTTTTGAATCACACCTCATTCTCGACCAGGACACGGTTTGGTATTCTTCATGGATACATTTACGCGTCTTTTAACTTAGTTACGCTTCTTTCCGTTTGGTTTGGTTGTTTTTCATGTCTCATTGTTGCACGTTCTGGTGTCATCTACCCTGATTCAGCCCCAATCCATTGGATTCTGGGGACATTTGTGTAAATTTTGCTGTTACGAAGCGCGTTTTTCGGCTTTTGGCCACACTCACGCCTTCGTTGACCCGGTAACACACCCCAGTGTGTTCTTGCAGGGGGAGTGTTAGTGCGGCTACCCTCCATCCGCGCAGATCTCAGGTCAATTACCCCCCATTAGTTCAGATTTTGATCATTTCTGGAGATCTATATATTAGGCGCCCCCCAAATTTTTACCGGAACAGTTTCTGTATATCATGGACACGCCGGACTCATTTCTAGTGTCCGTTGCGGCTTAGATGGGCGCGTTCCGATGATTTGATTGGAATCGCCGGCGCGCGTGCACAAACCACATTAGCCAAATATTTTTCCACAATCGGATTTTTAATGAATTATACACGAAGAATTATTGTGATTCATATGTATCATATTATCCGCCTACATTTTCTTTTAGACTGGGATTTTTTGCAAGTTCATATTGTCATTTTCATTGGCTTCGCTGTCGTGCTTGTATATCATGGACACCAAGGGCAAGGCCACAGCACGGACCCCTCCATACCGCCGGGACGCTAAGAAGGGATACTTGCCCTCAGATGACCTTCCCCATGCTGGCCCTGAGCCCTCCGGCTACGCTGCGAGGAGTTTTCTTAAGGGGAATAGCTTAGATGGTGCGTCCGAGATTTCCCGGAAGATGAAATAGGTTCTCGAGTCTTTGGTTGCAAGAGACTTTCCATTGGAAAATATTTCGTTGGTATTGCATCTACATGAAGCGTTCGTATCGCATACTATTAGTATGTGTATGTCGAAAACAAAAATGGATATGTTTCAAGTGAACGCTAAGCAAATATGATCTACTAGACTAAGTACATGAAAAAGGGAATAAAACCATATATTTTGGGAGTGGGGATGCATATCACACGAGAAAAGTATGTTTATTCAAAAAGAGGAAACGAACCAAACTAACAGTCAGCAAGCAAAGCAAAGCAAAAGTGCAACAAAACCCTCATTGAGGCGATGTACTCCTCGAGACGGCATACGTGCATCTTTATTCTCTATGCTTTACCTGGTTGAACCTCACAGCTGCATCCAGGCGACCCTCGCCTCATCACACCCATTGCCCGACGAAGGAGAATGGCTCTTCACATCTCCATGCTACGACACAAGCAATGGTGGTGTGGGCAACAACAATACAGAACAAATGCAGGTGTGTATGCATATTCTGAAAACAGCAAAGTGACAAACTGATCTAGGTTGCCTTATATGCTCATGTCACAAACCAACATAATCTCAAAGCAATGGCAAAGACCACTTACTTCAAGCGCAGCCGTGACAATCTTATTAAAAGCAATGCGGCCGCTATTATGCACTTAAATGCACGAATGGATGCCATGAATGAGCGCTCGACCAAAATCCGGATCGGAACTGCAAAATCCGCAATTCATAGAATTGCAACAGTGAACTTCCTCATAAGCAAAAAGGCTAAAAGCCAACCCTTGGAGCTAAATTTTCTATCTCAATATTCTTGTCTGCATCAGCTTTACTAAAGGAGCCACGTGTGTGTACAACGGTGCGACCAATGACAATGAGAACTGACAGAAGTGAGATCACACGAAACACATGCAAGACAAGTGCCGCTAAAGGAAGTGAGCTTTTTTCTTAATCTCCGCTAGTCCTGACTTCCCAGGACTCAAAGTGTCACCCGAAGGCTTAGGGGGTTGTAAGAACACATTACAGAACTGATCAGAGGCATAAGCAACAGACACTGCAGAGAGCGGCCATGCAAAGCACAGTGTACCCTGGGGACTGAACTCAGTAGTCACATCAAGCTAGAACGTATCAGTGTCTCAGGTTGTAGTGTGTTGTCACCCTGGTTCACCCCACATGGACCCTAACCTTTGCCTACATCCAGAGGATACTACCTACGAAAGATGTTTCTGTATCACACAGCTTCATGCAATGCACCTTCCCCCACCAGCTGCAAAGGTGTCATTTCAATACTTGTTACCCTTTGGGTTTCCTCGCGGAGTCCTTCACCTATGATTTTAGCAGCTGTTTTTTCCCAAAATTCAAAAAGTCGACAAAAAGGGGTTTTTCGCGGGAAATGACCTATTTTTTTGGTTTCTACGGCCCCAAAATAGGGGGGGGGGGTCCTCCTACCCGAATTTTGTCCAAAAATATCAAAAACCCTGAAATTTGGCCTATTTTGGGGTATTTTTGCCTGCTCTGGGCTGGTCCCGCAGAACAGTGCTGCACACCAGTGTACCTGCCTATAGAGGATTTTCGACAGAAATTCCAATTTTCTTTGGATTCTCTGGCCCCAAAATAGGGATGGGGGGGTTCCTGCCACCCGAGCTTTCTCCCAAACTATCAAAAACCCTGGAATTCGGCCTATTTTGGAGTATTTTTGTCTGCTCTGGGGTGGTGCAGCAGAACAGTGCTGCACACCAGTGTACCTGTATAGTATAGTATAGGCACGAAAAAACCATGAAAATAGGTTTTGTACCCAAAAAGACCAAAAGTAACCTTTTGTTTTAATTATACACCCCCCAAATAGCAGGGGGGGGGGTTCCTCCTACCCCATTGTTCCCCAAAAATAACAACCTAAGCCTCAAACATGTGTGTGTACGGTGATAGGCACGGAAAAGCCTACCTATGAACCATATGGAAATGGACCACAAACGGTGCAAAATAGGGCCAAAAACACCTCAAATTTCATCGCTCATCCCATTCTTATGCACATACTATCATATTTTATGTAGTTCTTTGGCGTATTTCGCTTTTTTGCAACGAGCACCCTCCAATCGGGAGGGGGGGTGGTTCAGCTGCTTCTTTCAGGCTAAAAAAAACAAACAATTTTTGATAAAAAAATGGCTATTTTTCGCCGATTTTGTTGAAAAATGGCAGATTTTGGGGCATAAGAATGCTGTAAATTGTGTTTGGGCAATCGGTGTGTCCACACAGCATGCTTTTTTGCATCCAGCACCCTCAAAATGGGGGGGGGGCTCTGCAACTGCCTGTCTGAGGCCAAAAGACTCAATTTTTGACCAAGAAACGGCCATTTTTGGCAGTTTCTCCATGAAAAATAGCAAATTTTGGTGCATACAGATGCTGTAGATTGTGCTTTCGTAGTCCGTGCGTGCATACAACTTGCTTTTTTGCATCCAGCACCCTCAAAATAGGGGGGGGGGGATCCTTCAACTGCTTGTACGAAGCCAAAAAAAATCAATATGTGACCAGAAAAGGGCCATTTGTGGCCGTTTTTTTGGTGAAAAACGGCAAATTTTGGTGCGTACGGATGCTGTAAATTGTGTTTGCGTGATCTGTGTGTCCCTACAATCTGCTTTTTCGTATCCAGCACCCTCAAAATAGGGGGGCAGTCTTCAACCGCTTGTCTGAGGCCAAAAAAACCATTTTTTGACCAAAAAATGGCCATTTTTAGCCGTTTTTTCCATGAGAAATGGCAAATTGTGGTGCATACGGATGCTACAAAATGTGTTGTCATGATCTTTGTGTGACCACAACTTGCTTTTTTGCATCCAGCACCCTCAAATTTGGGGGGGGGGGGGGGTCCTTCAACTGCTTGTACAAAGCCAAAAACTCAATATTTGACAAAAAAACGGCGATTTTTGGCCGGTTTTCATGAAAAATGGCATATTTTGGTGCGTGCGGATGCTGTAAATTGTGTTTGCGTGATCTGTGTGTCCCTACAATCTGCTTTTTCGCATCCAGCGCCCTCAAAATAGGGGAGAGCCCAAAAATCTCAACTTTTGACCAAAAAATGGCCATTGTTGGCCGTTTTTTCATGAAAAATGGCAAATTTTGGTGCATACGGATGCTGTAAATTGTGTTTGCGTGACCTGTGTGGGACTACAACTTGCTTTTTCACATCCAGCACCCTCAAAATAGGGGGGGGGGGTTCTTCAACCGCTTGTCTGAGGCCAAAAAAAATCATTTTTTGACCAAGAAATGGCCATTTTTATCCGTTTTTCCCATGAGAAACGGCAAATTGTGGTGCATACAGATGCTACAAAATGTGTTTTCGTGATCTTTGTGTGACCACAGCTTGCTTTTTTGCATCCAGCACCCTCAAAATAGGGGGGGGGGGTCCTTCAACTGCTTGTACAAAGCCAAAAAATCAATATTTGACAAAAAAAGCGCCATTTTTGGCCGGTTTTCATGACAAATGGCATATTTTGGTGCGTACGGATGCTGTAAATTGTGTTTGCGTGATCTGTGTGTCCCTACAATCTGCTTTTTCGCATCCAGCGCCCTCAAAATAGGGGAGAGCCCAAAAATCCCACGGACGGTGATAGGTGATCAAAACCCTACCTATGAACCATATGGATATTGGACCACAAACGGTGCAAAATAGGGCCAAAAACACCTCAAATCTTCATCGTTCATCCCATTCTTATGCACATACTATCATATTATATGTAGCACCTATCATACAAATGCTTACAATAACAACCTAAGCCCCAAACATGTGTGTGTACGGTGATAGGCACGCAAAAACCCACCTATGAACCATATGGAAATGGACTACAAAACGGTGCAAAATAGGGCCAAAAACACCTCAAATGTTCATCGTTCATCCCATTCTTATGCACATACTATCATATTTTATGTAGTTATTATCATTCAAATGCATACAATACCAACCCAAGCCCCAAACATGTGTGTGGACGGTGATAGGTGATCAAAACCCTACCTATGAACCATATGGATATTGGACCAGAAACGGTGCAAAATAGGGCCAAAAACACCTCAAATCTTCATCGTTCATCCCATTCTTATGCACATACTATCATATTATATGTAGCACCTATCATACAAATGCTTACAATAACAACCTAAGCCCCAAACATGTGTGTGTACGGTGATAGGCACGCAAAAGCCTACCTATGAACCATATGGAAATGGACCACAAACGGTGCAAAATAGGGCCAAAAACACCTCAAATGTTTATCTTTCATCCCATTCTTATGCACATACTATCATATTTTATGTAGTTCTTATCATTCAAATGCATACAATACCAACCCAAGCCCCAAACATGTGTGTGGACGGTGATAGGTGATCAAAACCCTACCTATGAACCATATGGATATTGGGCCCCATGGTGCATGAGAAAGGGATGAATAGCCTAGAATAAAGGCAAAACATCGCTTGTCATGTAGGCTTCTACCAATGGTGATGACAATTTGTTCATATATCACCTCTATACCACCTCTTACAGCCCTGTAAGGCCCTCTATATGGCCTCCATAGACCCTAAAACCATGTAAAAAAGTGGTTTTTGGGTAGAGAAGCGTGAATTTCTCCAAATCTGTGCCTGCCAATCTGGATTTTTTTAGGTCAGCAGCAAGGTATTTATCTCGGGAACACGCTCATGCCTTTACTTTGCTTCCAACTGCGAAAAAAAGTGGACTTTTTGGCGATTTTCTATTGCGCACGGCGGTCGGGAATCTGAAACTCGCGTACGCGGCAGTTGCTGACAGTTTATCTGCGGCTCCAGCTTCAGCGACAGCATAATTTTAATAAAAATTTGAGAAAACATAAAAACAACAGTACTACTGTGTACAGTTTGATATCGCGGTTCTGAAAATGCATGATTTTGAATTTTGGGAAAAAACAGCTGCTAAAATCATAGGTGTGTAGGATGTACTGTGTGAGGCAAATGTGTTGTTGTAACTAAGGGGAATACCTATGTTAGGCACATCAAACAGATCATACTAAGGACACCTAAAACACTTGCATACCCATAGCAAATAGGGCAACCGGAAAATCTCAGGGCACGCCACAATCTACTTCCTTGAGAGGAAAATCGCACAACCCTGAACTGACCTGAAACACCGAAAATACGCTGTGAGAGGGATCAAGAACCTCTGAGCATCTTACAGGTTGCTGTAAGGAAGAGCGCGCATGATACTATACACTTCACACAAATTAATCAATGTCTTCTGCAAGTATTTCACCTCTTAGGTTTTGGTAAAGTTGCCAAAATCTGCTGGCTTCTTTTATCTTGCAAGCATCTCGGCCAATGTTTAATCATAGCACTAGGAATATAGCACTCCAAATGGCTCGCAACAGTTCAGCTTTGAAAAGAATTCATGTAACTGCGAGCTGAGGACTCTGGAGAAGGATAGTGGTCAAACTGTACTACAACACACAGATGAAGGCAGAGAGAGAGAGAGAGAGAGAGAGGGAGAGAGTGGAAGAGACAAGGTGTGCATTGCGCTACATGCTGTCCAATGTATTCTGTAGCCATTTCAATGGCCATATCGCTTAAGATTGCACTCTCACGGCTACACAGTGCCGAGGAGTAACTTCAATCAATCAGGGCAGAAGTTACTCTGTCTTCTCTGCATGAACATAATGAATGTAGCTATCAACTGTGTCACACTTAGGCTCTAACATACACAGATGGCACAGAGCAAGAGAGAAACTAACCATTCTCTAGATCCATGCAGCGTAGAACGCTCAGGTTCCGCTGCTAGAGTCAGCAGAAGGCATTCGTAGAAAGGCACCTATCTGCACCTAAGCATCAACAGGGTAATTGCAAAGCAATATCCAAGTCCTTCCACTTAGTACCATACCAATGTGTGTTCCGCTTCAAGTTTCTCGACCTGCAACTTCCTAAGACTTTTACTAGGTCTCATAGGGGCAGAGGGTGACTCCAGCTACTGGGCTTCAGTTTAGGTACATAATCACAGAAAAGACCATACTCTTCTCGGTGTGAAAGGCCTTTCACAGGGGTGGTTACACATCAGGTCACATACAACATGGCTGTATCCCCCTCTTTGAGTAAAAAGACGTTTCCCTCATCCTATTGACCATTCCGGCTGGCTAAGCTCTCTCTGACAAACTCTAGGGTCCATCCTTAGTACACTTCCTCATATCAAGGGTGCCTTGGTGGCTTCCCTCTGAGTGTATGCGCATATGATTCTGTAAGCGCAATGTACACCCCCAAGGCGAGTAAAGAACCATCCCAGTTAGTCGCCAACGGACCGTCATTGATGGCTGTCATGACCACCCTTTCTGCTTGAATGTATCTGCAAGGTGAGTAAAGAACCATCTCAGTTATTCCCCAAAGGAGCATGATTGATGGCTGTCATGACCCCCCCTTGAGGCAAGAAGGTGTTTGCAAGGTGAGTGAAGAACCACCTCCGCTAGTTGCCAACGGACCATTATTGATGGCTGTTATGACCCCATTTTTAGCTGTGCACTTTCTGTCTGCACCACCGGAGAGAGACTCAATGTCTGCTCTGGCGGTACAAGCCATGAGGCGGAATTTTGGATTACTCCGCTCAGAGAAGGTCTCTAAGGTTTCCAAGGGCCTGTCGTTGAAGAGTAGGCTACCTGTCATCAAGAACAGCACTTTCAATGATGCCTAGTACGATGGTTAGGACTCCAAATGTTGACCAGCAGCAGGGGCAGCACTTTCGGTGTTGCCCGCCAGAAAGGGCAGGTCCTGGTGTGTGGCCCTGCAGAAAGGGTCTCCAGATGGCTCCTGAATTTGCCCCATGGAGGGTCCACTAACGCAGTTTAGCACTAACCTTCGAAGACTTTGAACCGCAGTTCAGGACGTAGCTTACTGCAGAATTCAGTTAAATATAATATGGGAAGGGGATACAACAGACATTCCCCCACCGTGCTTTTAAGCTAACCCAGGGCGTTGAAGGACCTCCTTCGGGCCTTTTGCACGCACGAACCCCAAGTACGCTCGGGTATTCACGCGCATCCAAGAGCTTCTCGGTAGCCAAATGTACACCAAAAAATCAAAATACAGTGGGCCCCGAAAATGGTAGACAGAAATACGTCTCATTGGAGACAACCCCTCTACACCAAGGCTCAGAGTAGTCCAATGCTACGATGACTGCACAATTGGGGGGGGGGTAGCAGAACTGCTACGCAGAGGATGGCAGCTGCGTCGAAAAACAGGCTAAACGGAGGAAGAGAGCGCTTTCTTGAGGCTTCTGAATGGGCATCGCACACAGTGTACGCAAGCTGTAAAACAAGAACAACAGGGAGTAGGACTTGGACGGGATAGCATTACATTCACATGCAGGTGAGGTAGCGAAGATTCATAGGGCACCAGGGTAGCTGCAAGTCAGACTCAGATCTTTGAAAAGCATTTACAATGGTTGCACAAGAGAACAATGTAGGCGTACTTTCTGGCACTCTGACGGTGACACACACCAAGGTCTTTTTCACCCCCAGTGGGATCAGTCCAGAATCCCCAGTGAATTCAAAACGGGGTTCCACCAGTCTTCAGGGGCACCCGGGCGACTTCCTGGCGCTCCTCCTACTCATGTATGGGCACACCAAAAACCCCTTGCATGCTTCCTTGTTGCACTGCAGCGAAACATTACTTGAACCGCAGCAGAAAAAAAGGCCTGCAGCATTTCAGCATGACAAATCGGTCCACCTTGCAAGCAGGGATGTGCCCTCTGAGAACCAGAACTTCCGAGGTCTTATCTGTTGACCAGCTGCAGAAGAATTTGGCCCTAAGGCAGTGCAACGCCTGTGGAGCCTTCGGGATGACCGCCTCTCCTGAGGGAGAGCTGTGTAACTTGTCCCCTTTGTCTATAGGTCCTACTTCAGGCCAAACCGCAGAAAGGGCAAGGCCGTTTTTGAACAATGACATTGGACAAATGAAAAGTACGACCGACTGGCGTCTGACTGCGACTGCCTGGGGGCTATTAATTGAATAGGCTGGGTGAGCCCAGCTCAGAAATGCACAACAACTGTAGACTCAACAGAGCGATTACTTCCCAGCTTCAGCAACTCATAGACGGCTGAACAGTACATTATTTCTGACCGAAAACACCTAATCCAGTTCAAAGGGCCTGTAGTTTGAGCGTGGCAAGTTCAATGCGGCGCTGCAGAACTAAAATAAACTCCAAGAAATATCGGATAACAATGAGTGATTACAGATTGACCACAAAATTATTCGCTGCCGCATACCAAGACAGTCCCGGGATGCCGCCAGTCAGGCATTTGGATTGACTCGCCCCCCCTCCAGGGCGGATGTTGCCCCTCACACACTTGTCTGTGCTGAGGTGCCTCTCACTGTGGACGCACCCTCCCTACGGTCAATTCATACCGAGCCGTCACTACGATCTCCAAAGCACTGTACCACATGGGACGGGGGCCATGGCAAGAGTTGCCGGCCCTCCTTCGCCCTAGGATTTCACTGTTTGAAGTCACTGACAGGGTGCGTAGTCAATGGATACGGACCCTGTGGGCAGGTCTGAACACATGCTCCACGGGGATGAATGGACTTGGGTGACCGGATGCGGCGTCACTTGTCACCCAACGCAGGAGGGTTGGAACAGGCCTCTAGGGTCTCTGGCCAGCGTTTTATCTCGAGTGTGTCGCACGTGAAATGCCATTTGCATTGATTGAAGGGCCCAGAATCCTGGCAGGCAAAGTGCTACCCTTGGACAGTGTAGGAGTAACAACTGCACTGACACGCAGTGGTTAATAATATGACCAACCTTTTCTGCTGGGATCCGTAGAACCAGGCCATTCAACCAACGCCTGTCATTTGTCGTAGCTGTCCCGTCCCCTAAGGGTGATTCAAACCTCCTCTCGGAGGTTGTTACTCCAAGGATGTCGAACACATTACCCGAACTGGCAAATGCCGTGTTGCACCTCTTAAGCATCCAAATACACAGTATTCCACGGGCAGCTGCCTTCAGGTCTCAGGGCGACAGGTGGATAACATCCATCAGGGAGCGTCTTGATTGACGTACATGAAATGTCACAACACTGTGCCCTGTAAGCAGTCAGAGTATGAGGGTCAAGTGCACAGGAAACACATTACCTAGTACCGCCCAGTGGCACGCGGCTAAATGTGGACAACAAGACTCACGCTTCTTGAGAGAACTACTTAGAGTAGGTTCTCGATCAGCTTATTCCATCAGCTGAATGAAACCACAGGCCACAGCCTGTAGCATAACTCTCCACATCCACAAGGAAGGGCCCACTTTGCAAACAGTGAAACAACAAATAGAAAAACGAAAAACCTAGTTATGTGTCGGGCTGTAACCTAAAATGGGAACCCCCTCTGGCGGAGGAAGTATAAGTCCTTTTTGGATTGCATTAAAACAAGCTGTCAGCACTAGGGGCCAGATAGTAGAGCAGGCTTACAACAATAAGCAGAGTACGAGGAAGGATAGAGCAGGGCTCAGCACTCTAACCTCCACTCAGAAGAAACACCAAAGTTAGTCACATTTTTGGAGAGCAGCTCAGCGGCGTGGGTCCCCCTGAGGTACAAATTGCAGTCTGTAAATCTGCAAACCTCGGGGCCCCAACACAGGAGGCGAATACAAGAGCGTTCGGTTCCCGGGACGTGCGGTGCTAAATTTTCAGCAGCGCCCACGTATGATCCACATGGAATGTGAATCTGACCTGCACGGAACTGACAGCGTCCACTGGGCTCGCCACTGTTCTTCGGACTTGTATTTATTTGGCCTGAAACAGTGTTTTTGGAGCCTGAGTGGTCAGGTGTAGGGTGCGATACCCTATTTCGAGGGTGCTGGTCTGAAAAAAGTGTTCTTCAGGCTTTTGGTACCAATGATTCTGTGTTTTGGAGCCGCCATCACCAAAAAACCGCATTTTGTGCCCCAAAATGGGCAAAAAATGCCACTTTTTGGCCTAAAACAGTGCTTTTCGGGGCCGTTGGTGGTCATCTATAGGGCCCCATGACCCATTTTGAGGTTGCTGGACTCAAAAAATTGTGTTTCACAGGGTATTGGACGAAGGTATCATGTGTTTCGGAGCCGTCATCCCCAAAAAACCGCACTTGTGGCAAAAAAAACATGTATGGTTTGGTTATACAAAAGTTGTTAATCGCAACTAAGTGGTGAATGTCACATTTATCACATACGGCCAAGTTTAGATGGTCTCAAGCTTGCATTGTCGATGTAGGGGTCGCAAATTTTCCAATTTGGAGGATTGGGGTGGGGCAAACTCCAAAAAATAAGCTCTTTATGGTATACTTTGACAAAGAAAGGAAACCTTTTTTTGTTGGTGGTTTTGGGATTTTTGGACCCCATAAAAAGCTAGGTGAGACGACAAAGTCTTCACGAGAGCACCCCTGTGCTGAATGCGAGGCAATGTTGTGGAACCAGGCATGTGTTGTAACCTTTTCATTCTGAAACTATGAAATAGACAATACAAGCAACGGAATATAGGTCAGCGCATGAAAAACACATGATGAATGAAGGCAAGGATGCTGGAAAACAACCGCGGGAATAGCGTATACTCTGATATGCGCTTGAACACACGGAAGACATGGCACACAAGAATATGGTAAAGAAATTGGAATGTGGATAGGGTGATCCTTCGAGGGTATTTCCAGGAACCTCTTTTTCTATGAAGTCAGTTATCATCTTGCCACACCGATTGGACATCATACACATGCACTTGTGCTCCCCTCTTGTTCCTATTGCCCCTCAGAGAAGTGAACGGCATTGTTTTGAGAAAAGCAACTCTGGTTTCCGTGCCTCCTTGCGGGCCTGACCTCTGATAAGTACTGATCATGAATTTTGCAGCACTGCTGGTCTGGACACATCGCCTACCCCCATGTCTGTACAGCAGTAGTGCCGGTAAGACGCATGCAGATGAGGCAGCCTTGGGGGTGTATGGGACGGCAGAAACCTCGGTTCACCCCAGCAGAGTGCCGCTGAATGAACTAAGGAGTATTCCCTAAATTGAATCATCCTTGACCAACTCACCACAAACCATGCTTTCGGTCCCTGTCACGTTCATGGCCACTGGCATGGCTCTGCACCGTATCTGGATAGCAGACGTCCGTCAACAGACTCCAAACCGCTAAAACACTCGCTGATAACACTTCGGGAGGTCTCTCCTCAGGCAACTTCATGCAGAACAAAGTAGTCTCTCCTCTGGCAGACTACCCAATGGACAGAAAACTGCAATAGGTTTGGCATAGAGGGGTACACGAAGCCATAGGAAGAATAGCCAGGCCCGAGACAGGAGCGCGATCGCGGACAGCGCAAGCGCAGTGCCGGCAGGGAAGAGATGAACAGAGAAGATGGGTGAAGGTGGACTGTAGAATAGATGTCGTATGTTGCAGTTTGTGTCATTATTATTAATGAAATGCACTACCGTGTTGTTGTTACTTACAGTAACAACAAGATGTTCAATTGATTCTGACGGACAAGATTATCAAAGTGCTCGTGGGATATTGGGATTGAAGGATTTTCATTTTAATATGAACAACAAAGTGCCGCTGGGAACAAAAGACTCCGTCCGCAGGATTGAGGGGCAAGAAAGATAGACGCGACGTCTGTTAGAATTATAATCTTGTTGTTACCGGGCTGCCGAGGATTCTGCTATGACTAGTGACACGGAGGACAGCGCCCAGCAGAGTACGGTGGACGACCCAACGGGAGCAAAGAGGTCACCGCTGCAGAAGACACCGTCCAGCCTGCAGCGACTACGGCAAGCAATAGCTGAGGAGTTTGAAGAACGACACACAGGCGCGGAGGTCGGACATTTGCATAACATGCATGTATGTGATCACTGCCCTACGCCACATGCTTCCTCAGATCGCCGCCAATGACAGTTGCAGGAGTTTGAAGGGTTTTGAGCTGACAAAGGCGCGCAGGCCCAGTGCTGCCAATATGACTGTGCCCGTCACCAGCAGTGCCATGGTGCTTTGGCTATGATCCACTGAGGAATCCTGCGTTGTTTGGTGACGAAGAACATACTGGTGCAGCAGACGACAACGCCCAAACAGCCGCCGTTGGAGAAGTCGCTTGAAGATGTGATTAGCAAGCAAGCACGGCGGCGGTACTGGTATGAGACGATAACAGCAATCAACAAGGTGGCGGCGAAGGAGACACAACGCCAGATGGAGCAAGCACAAGCAGAAATCAGGCTGCATAAACGCCCGCAAACCAAGAAATCGGTGGGATACCAAGGACCAGGAGACCCAGTCTGGCTGTTCCACGGGTTGGATGAGGAGAAGGAGAATGAGACGGGGGCGCCAGATGCCAATACACAAACCCGGGAAGCGCCGGACTAGGGTACACGAGCTCTGTACATGCTGCACAAAGGTACACAAGTCCAGGAGGGGCCGGACGAGCGTACACCAGCTCAGGGCACGCCGCAAGGGAGTACACCAGTCCAGGAAGCGCCAGACGAGAGTACACAAACCCAGGCGGGCGCCGGACGAGAACACGAAAGTCCCAGAAGCGCTGAACCAGGGTACTTATACGAAGGACCCGCCGGAATTCCACGCGGTCCACACAGTGCGCCAACGCAATCATCACTCCAAGTGACAAGGACGCGAACGACAGCTTCCACAGGGCTCACGTGATGACGAGCTCATTGTGCAGCATCAGCCACACCAACTTCCACTCTTGAACAAAAATCTTCTTTCCACTTGATCGTCGCATTGCTGGGGTACAACCGCCGCCAGACCAAGGGTTGTGATTGGGGCATGAACCCCATGTCTGCCGTTGGAAGCGGAACGGTCACGTTGGGAACGAGAGCCAGGGACGGACTATGGATTGTGATTGGGTGCCAACCAACACACATACATGCAAAAGGAGACCTGCCCCCCTTCCTTCACGCCAAGGCCCTCGCCACGTCTGACGACGCCCAATAGCTGGGGCAGAGGAATGCCTAAATGCGTCAGGAGAGGAGACAGCGTCACCCCTGGGGCTGGAGCGAGGTATGAATACACTCGACATGGGGTTTGCCTACATGGAGCCGCCCACAACAACGCCAGCACACTCGCCCATGTCTGCCTTCTTTGGTCCTGGTGAAGCATTAATGACCTAAAGGTTTATGACTTTGAATCTTTGAGCCACACTTTATTTCTACAGCCGTGCCACTGAGCCCTGCACGCTCTCCTGGCGTCCACATTATATTATTAATTTTTTTCTACATCCACAGGATCCTGCTATGTAATTTTTGCATTGTTTCAACACCTAACTGTTCCAGTTTGAGGGGAGAGCATGGCATACAGGCATGGCCTGGGTTTATATACCCTGAACCACAAGGCCAGCAATGCAAGCCAAGGCTGTACATGGTACAGTGGGCTGTCAGCAGAACTAGGAACGGGTGTCCAGAAAAAGTGGTGCAGGATATCCTGAGTTTTGTCTGCAGGGTTGCCGGGCTGCGGTTGGGTACGTTTGTCTTTTTGGTTTGTGGTGATTTTGTTGACACAGCAACAGTGAAATTGCTGTGGGGAAAGTAGTAAATACCATGTCTTAGAGTAGAAGTATAGAGATGGGTACCTTTACCCACAAGACACACCAGAAGCAGTGACCCCGCAGTTAGGGAACATAATCTGAGTGTCTATGTGCAGGTGACGTTCATGCAAAAACTATATATCTTTCTTTTCAGCACACAACAACACCAGCCATTTTTCACTGGGTAGTGATAGTTGTGGCTTGGGAGGGGAGTGCAATAGGTTTGGCATAGAAGGGTACAGGAAGCCATAGGAAGAATAGCGCAGGCCCCGGACAGAAGCGCGATCGCGCACAGCGCAAGCGCAGTGCCAGCACAAAAGAGATGAACGCAGGAAATCGGTGAAGGTGAACTGTAGAATAGATGTCGTATGTTGCAGTTTGTGTCATTATTATGAATGCAATGCACTACTGTGTTTTTGTTACTTACAATAACAACAAGATCATTATCAACGTGCTCGTGGGATATTGGGATTGAAGAAATTTAATTTTATTACGAAAAACAAAGTGCCGCTGGGAACAAATAACTCCGTTTGCAGGATTGAGGAGCAAGAAAAATAGACGCCAGGTCTGTTAGAACTATACCTGGTACCAGTGCTACTGGTGGTACAGGTCTGAAAACATACCTACGCAGCCCTCAGTAGCCGTAATACTGTTTGCACCAATTTGAAGAATCCCGATCAATCCTCTTGGCAAGAGGACTGCTTCCCAGGTAGAGTGGACCAGCTTAGGCCAGTCTAACGATCAATAAATCAACGCCGAAGTTGTTCCATGCCGCAGCAGTAACCATTAGCATACTAGCATCAGACAATACACACTATCCCGCAAAAGCGCGAAGCGTGTACTAATTCTGTACCACCGTACTTAACTAACCTCAGTAACACAGTACCCAGCTTCACTCAAAAACAAACAAACTCAGTTAGGAAATTCAGTGTGCATGCACGTTCGTGCACACAAACTCCAGAGCACCTCAGTGCCGCCACAATGCACATCTGTGCACACACTCTCCAGTGCATCTCCTGCTGTACCACAAACAAACAACAAACACCTGATCTCGGACAGGCTTACCAACTGGTTCCTATCTTCTCAGTAGGTTCTGGATTCGATTCCCTTGTCACCATTGAAGAAGGACAGCCACCAACGTTTGTTTCAAATTGAGCCTCCACTGTGTATCAACGTGTAGTGGACAACACCAAGGCACAGCAAGCTCAGCTACACTCTTGGTACTTATGGATAACGCCCCAGTAAACCGTGTTCAGCAATGCGAATCAAAGTATTAGTTCAGGACACAGTGGAACTGTAAGCTAGCGCCCCAGCCAGAGCTTGTGCAGAACAGGGGGTTAGCTCAGGATTGCAGTCTCAGGTTCACATGTTATGTGTAAGTCGCATTGCTAATGCGTTTGTTCCAGTGTGTTGTTGCTATGCCTACATGCTTGTGCATGCACATGTATGTCTTACCCTGGGTCGCAAAACAAAAACCCCTTTCAGGGCAAACCTACTTTGGCTACCTGTTTTACAGAGGGCAAATTGCCTCAAACCTTCAATAGGGAATTGTGGACCTCAAAATTGCCCTTGGAGGCTTGGGAACCTCAGGCTTGCACATTGGGCAGCATGTGGGTATCACCCCACATACCAGCGGTCATGGTTAATGTCGCTCGAACTGTGGGGGATCCTTGTCATTGACAAAGTTCTTTTTCATGGCCCAAGATTCAGGCCGGTTCAACCAGATTCGCTACAAGCCAGTCTCCTCCTCATTCTTCTTCATGTAATTGATGACGCCTTCCAAGGGCTCTCCAACAGTCTCCCTCATTACAACAATAAGATGAATAATTAAACAATGACGGTTAATATGGCCCAACGCAAGGAATCTCAATTAAACGACGGCTCAGAAATTGCAGAAGCAAACAAGAAACGAACAAACAACTAGACCAGTAGACATGACGAAAGAAGTTCGTCCCCCCCCTGCAACTTTGAGCAAACAAGAGCTTCTCATTGCAAACAATTCCTAATTGCCATCAGCCAACAAGAGAAATGGAACCTTGGCCCATGGTGGCGACCACGAGGGCTGCAGATGTTCAAGAGCGTGAACAGGGCAAAACAGTAAAGGTCCCTGTTATGTACATCAAACCATCAACCAAAGTATCCCCATTCCCTTCAGCCACATAGCCAGAAGATGTACCATGCCGAGCAGCAAGGTAAGGGCGATGGCACCGACCTGAGGATGATTCATCCTTCAATTAACATTCTCCATCGAGTGGAAGGATATAGTCAGTGCCCCAAATACTAAGAACAGCCGCCCTTGAAATTTTCAGTTGAAACATTTTTGATGAAGTCCTCACCATAAAATCAATTGTTCCTGCCGCCGGTGATCGCAATGACGTGACTGTCGGACATGGCCCTTGTTCAGTGTTCACTCAATAGCCATCGCGAATTTCAAGGTTTGAAAGTTGAGGTTGGAGGTTTCCGGTACTAGACGCCGTGCGGCCCCGGGGGACCACGTGGTTGGGCCAGGTGATGTGCACCCCACTGGGGCCTAGTGGCAGGCCCTTGTTTTTTTTTCTTACCCTTTTTCCTGTGGGCAGTTTGGGACACACCTCCTGCCTGATGGCGGACTCCCCCGGGTTCACGGGGCTCGGAGCTCTGTCCCTCCACGGCCTCCCAATTTTGCCACTCCCCGGTCAATGTGTTCGCAACTTTGCCGGCGATTACCCACTACATTGCCCCCCTAATGCATGGTCGCCTGGGTTGCGGGCGCTGCCGGGCCCGTGGTACTGGCTCCTTGCCAGTGGGAACCAGATGGGTTGGGCTGGAGGCTGCCTAGCCGCCGGGCTTGTGCCTCCCGCAGGCGCCACTACTGTCTTGGCGGGTGCAGTGCCCTGCTGGTGTGTGCGCGGCGCTCGGGGCTGGTCAGGGGGGACAGGGCCGGTGCCCTTTCTTGTCTCCCTCCCCCCTGCCTCTCCATCCCTCCCTCACACCCCTGCCGGTGTGTGTGGTGTGTTGCCCCGTCCAGTTGTCCCTCCTCCTTGCCCGCTGATACGCCATTTCTGGTGGTCTGTGCGTTCCGCGAGGTAACTCCGGTTGTCATTCTGGTGCGCGCCGCATACGCACTGTGTGTTCGTGTGCTCACGCTCCCGCGGTGCTCGCCCCCCCCCCCCCTGCTGCCGGTGTCGCGGACGCACTTCGCGTGCTCCCCTCGGAGGGCGCCGCTAGGGCCTTTCCAGGTGGTCCGTGCCCCTCCGCATTTCCTGCTCGGGTCCCTCGCTCCACCTGTCTCTGTGGGGGGGGGGGGTTGGGCCCGGTCCCCGCGTCGCCCTGCCTGGTTCTCAGTGGTGTGCCCCGAGTGTTGCCTGCGGCATGATGGGGACGGGGCAGACGGACGGGTATCCCCCGGAGCGCCGGCTGTAACGCACGACGTTTGGGGAATATATTAAGTAATTTTCAATTGAGCAGAGGGCAGACAGGTTTGGTACAGCTGCCAGAGGGGATGAGGAACACAGGGTTATATAGCATGTTGTACAGGTGTTCTGTCTCTGTCTATCCCAACTTAAGTGAGTGGTATCACAATTCATTGCAAAGCCCGTGCCTCCAGTATACGAGGGTTGCAAGGAGGGATTGTGTTTTTTCTTTTTGGGAATGCAGTTTTTGACAAGCACGGAAAACAAGAAAGTTCGGAAACAGCCAGAAATAGGAGCAAGAGACAGTGAAGAAAACGTGGCCTGGCAGTGGCCCTGGCGGCCATCACGCTGCGACAATTGCAACGTCGCGTGGTCCAAGCCGGGCCCGAAGGGGGCGGCAGGCACGGAGGCCACGGAGGAAGCCGTGAAGGGGACGACGATCGCGCGGGTTGAGGCGCTAAGCGCGGAGGGACAGGAGCGGGGACAGAGGGCAAAATTGGGAAGGTGGCAGGCGGCAGGTGGGGGGGGGGCAGGTGCAAGGGAAGGGCAAAGGAAACGGCGGCGGCGGAGGGGGCAGGCGCAAGGGAGGGGCAAAGGCACGGGCGGCGGCGGCGGCGGCAGGGCAGGTCCAAGGGAAGGGCAGAGGCACAGGCGGCGGCGGGGGGGGTAAAGGGCACAGTAAAGGGCATGGACGAGGCAGCAGGCAGGATGGATCACACTGGAGCAGCGGACCAGGGGCAGGGAAGGGACCAGAGGGCAGGGCGGGAGGGGGGGACGGGGGCTGCCGCGGACAGGGTTGACGGAGCCCGGAGGCGGAAGGGGGAGGAAAGGGCAAAGGGCACCACCCGCCAGGGAAAGAGGGCGGGGCAGCCCCGCGACCGGAGGTCCAGGCGGTGCGGTGCATCCCCCCCCACATCCAGCGGGCACACCACGCCCACCACCAGCACCCCCCGCCCCTCTATAACATCCACCCTTGTTTGGGGGCCCTGATCCCCCCCCCAACTCCCCTGGCACCTGCCCACACGGTGGCGCCCCGTGCGACCCCGCTCCCGCGGCACGGGACCCGCGGGCGGAGCCGGCACGGATGGCCGCCGCCCGGGCGGCGCGGAAGCACTGGGCGCAGCCGGGGCAGGGAGCAAAGGGGGCTTCACATGTAGCCGAGGCCCGGGACATGTGGGTGCGGGACGTGGATGCCATCTCCGGAGGTGCGCGGGTGGCTAAGCTTGGCCACCTCAGGGTACAAGTGGAACCAGCCGTTCGATGCCGTGGTCCTCCGGCCGGACGAGGGGGACCGGGAGGTGCCCCTGGGGGGTTGGGTGGCCCAGAAAGATCACAAAAGGGTCGTCCGGGACGCGATTTCGGCAGGATGGCCCGACCAGGTGCCGGGGTGGCCGGCCTCCCTTGAGGGGGGGGGTGGTGCTCCGCGTTGGAGAAGCGGAAGCCAATGTCAGGCTACCCCGGGCCCTGCGCGCCGCTCTCATCGACTGGCGCTACCGCCCGAAGAACCCCCCGCCACTAGGGCTTGGAACCGGTTTTTCAGGTATTGCCAATAACCGGTACCTGTTTAGCATCGTTGTTTGAAACCAATAACCGGTGTCATTTTCTGCACACAAGCCAATAACCGGTTTTTTTTTTTGCTAAACATCCGGTATTGGCAATTCAATCATAAATAGTTACCTGGTTCTGTATTGTCCAAACCACTTGTAAAACTGACAATTGGACACCCAAATTATCAATAACCGGTACCTGTTTAGATACATAATGTCCAAACCAATTGATTCGGGCCCTGCGACGTAGAGACGTCAGGATAGCGTCAGGATGGCGTCAGGATAGCGTCAGGATGACGTCAGGATGGCGTCAGGATGGCGTCAGGATGGCGTCAGGATGGCGTCAGGATGGCGTCAGGATGCATCAGGATCGCCGTCAGGATGCCGTCAGGATGATGGGTAGTTTGCCGTCAGGATGGCGTCAGGTTGCGTCAGGATGCGTCAGGATGGCGTCAAGAAACCGCTAGAATAGCATCAGGATGGCGTCAGGGAGCGTCAGGGTAGCGTCAGGATGGCGTCAGGATGGCGTCAGGATATCATGGTGGCATCAGGATGGCGTCAGAAAAGCGTCAGGATAGCGTCAGGATGGCGTCGGGATGACGCCACCAGGACCTGAGGGCATCTCAGGGGCCCTAGGAGGACTTTGGGGTTGATACTTACCAGAAATGGGTTACACATAAAAGATAAAATGCTGTATCAGGTGCAAACCTAATGAGATGTTTTGAACATCTTTGAGAAGGTTTCAACAGAAAAATATTTTTGCTTTCTGGCATAATGATGGTTTAAGTGAAAAGCTAGCACTGAGGAGCAGCGAGGAAGGCCACGCGTAGCCCCGAACCCCATCTGCAATGTTGATATGAAGAAAATGGTTTACAGGTATGCAATTTACAACTGTTCAGTTTCATTTTGTGTTTGTTCCGTTTGATTAAGATTAGTGGTTGAATTTTTCTGTCTGTTCTGCGTGTGCAGGGCGACACAAGAAGCAAGTGAGGAAGAAGGAGAAGAAGAACAGTCGGGAAGAATATGAAGAGAGAAAGAAGGTGACGAAGAAGACGAGGAAGGAGCACAAGAGGAAGAAGGAGAGAAGAGAAGAAAAGAAAAAGAAAAGAAGACGGAGCCGAAATCCAAGGTCTGCTTGCCGCTGCCGCCGTGTGTGTTGGATCTGCTGCTGGATCTGCTGCTGCTTGCTGGTGGTGTTGCTGCTGCAGCTTGCTGCTGCGGCTGGTGCTGCTGCTGCTTGTTTATGGTGCTGCTGCTGCTTGCTGGTGGTGGTGCTACAGCTTGCTGCTGCTGCTGCTGCTGCTTGCTCTGAATGTTATTTGAGTGTTTCCGCGTGCTGTGAGTGTCATTTGCGTGTTCGCGCGTGCTGTGAGTGTCATTTGTGTGTCGGCGCGTGCTGTGAGTGTCAATTGACTGTCGGCGCGTGCTGTGAGTGTCATTTGAGTGTTCGCGCGTGCTGTGACTTTCAGGATGGCGTCAGGGAACATCAGGATAGTCCAATCGCGCCAGGAATGTGTCAGGATGCGTCAGGATGGCGTCAGGATGGCGTCAGGATGGCGTCAGGATGCGTCAGGATGGCGTCAGGCAGCTGTCAGAGGTGTGTCAGGGTAGTGGTGTAGGCGTCAGGAGCACGTCACGATGCGTCAGGATGCGTCAGGAAGGCGTCAGGGTGGCGTCAGGAAGGCGTCATGTTAATGTAGCGTCAGGATGGCGTCAGGATGACGTCAAACGACGTGGGGCCCGAATCAAATAACCGGTTTTATATATGATGAAAAAATGAATAACCGGTTTGGATTTTTGAAGTGAGCAACAATAACCGGTTTTGGATGTCAAAAAAGGTTCCAAGCCTGACCTGCCACCGCAGCCCCAGCCACCGCAAAAGAGGACGGGCAGGTGACGGCGGGTCCCACGGGCGACGGCGCCTGCGGCCGAGGGGAGTGGAGACAGCCAGCCGGCAGTCTACCCGCGGGGATCGCCCAGCACCCGGGAACCCGAGCCCTGGACCACTGACGGCGAACAGAGGGAGGGGGGCGGGGCGCGCAACCAACTGAGTGTAGGCGAGCCTGTGACGCGCGGTGCTTCCGCCCACAAGCCATGATCCCCCGAGGCTGAGCATGTGCCTCCCCCAGCATTCTGCGCGCCGGGACGTGCGGGCGGCAGGCGCCCCCCCTGGACCATGACCCCCTGACCGTGGCCGGCGCGCCGGCGATACGCGGCCCGGGCAATGGTGGGCCGCGGCAGCCGCAGAAACCGGAAGGGGGGCACGGCAGGGGGCGCGCCAAAGGGGGGCCCCCTCCGACCCGCGACCCACTAAGCCTCCGGACCCCTCGGACCCGAGCCCTCACGTACACCGCCCAGAAATGCCGCCCCTAGACGGCAAACGCGGCCGGGGCCGCCACTACCCGGCATCCCTACTCACCAGGCGGGTGTCGCCGCCCCGGGCCAAAGGGCACGCCGGATCTGCCCCCAGCAGCTGGGGACGAGCGGCTGAGGCAGACCACGGCGTAGGACACGCCTGCCACCCTGCTGCGACCCCCCCCCCCCGTAAAAAAGCCGCCGCAAGCAGGCGAGGGGGCGCAGGCGCACCACGGAACCCCCCCCCCCCCATATGATAACCGCCCCCCTTCCCGAAGTGGGCCACTACCCCCCGCACCACGACGCCGCAACGGCCCGTAGCACCCAGAGCGGAAGACGAGACCCCCCCCCGCTAGCCATGGCCCTCCAAGCCTGGGCACATAGCCCCCCCAGCGGTCCGCACACCGGAGAACACGGGGGGGGTCACCCCCCCCTGAGGCGTAACCCCTGGCCCTGGTAGACCACGGATGACGCTGCCCCCAGACACGCAGAAAGGGGTACCAGACAGCAGCGGGGGCCTCCCTCAACCCCGTGAGCCACTAACCCCCCCGGCCCCGGCCCTCGCGCACGACGCCAAGAGCGCCACCCCCCAGGGCCCGTAACCACCGGACTGGCAACACCGTCGAGGGTCGCTGGCCCCCAGGGGCCGACTCCCAGGGCCTTGCCCGGCTGCCAGGGACGGACAGATGGGGCACACCACGGAATGCAGCACGCTGCACTACCCTGACACGGCCCATTCCTCCCCCCCCCCCCCAGCCCACGCTGGGCTGCCAGGGGGTGATGCCATGCCGCGAGACCCCCCCCCTGGATTGACCGCAGGCAGGGCCACTGAATCCTGCACCGGCACAGCACGCCGGCCCTGGACCCCTGCCGCCAGACCGGGAGGCAAGCCCCCCCCTACCCCGGGAGGGTCACCAGCAGTATACACCGCCGCGCCGCAACTCCCGCTGACCCCCTGAGCCATGAGCCGCGCACCCAGCGAGCAGGAACACCGCCCTGCGTCTGACACGCCGCGCCGTAACGCCGCCGCCTAGGGATGCAGGTTCGAATTCGCACGAATTCGCTCGAATTTGAATTCGCCCCGAATTCGCACAAATTCGTGGACCCCTCCGAATTCGAATTCGGAGGGGTCCACGAATTTGTGCGAATTCGGGGCGAATTCGAATTCGCAACTTCAAATTCGAATTCAACCTTGATTTGCTTGAATTCACCCGAGGCTGAGAATCCATAGGCACCTACACTTTACCTTCACTACTTCGCATATGGGTATGCCAGTACCCACTACCATATGGCATGATGCTCAATAATCATCACTCTGTGACTGTCACAGTACACTGTCAAATCTGGACTTTTTCGAACCTTGTAACAAGGATTTCTCTGCGTGCACGGAGCCGACGAGGGCAAGGAGGGTACGAAAATGAAGGGTAGGCAAGGGGGAACACGTTTTGACTGTCCAAAGTCGAAAAGAAAAAGTCGAAAATTAAAAGTTCGCGACGCGGTTTTCTCCGAACTGGTGCGTCTTTGGGAGGAACGGAGGGCACCGTCGTGTTCAGTGCAACAAGGCGGACACAGCGGTGAGTCCAAACCTGAAAAACAATTTTTTTTGTCGAAAACGAGTACGCAGGCACCACACAAGCAACTGAATGGGTTAATCAAAGCACAATGATCATGGTTTCCATTGTATAAAGTCAAAACAATTATTGCATGGCACAATTCAAAGTTAGGTTTTCATCTGGAGAAAAGACGGCGCACGCGTGATCATTTTGCTGTCGCCTGCGAATTCGCAGTCCGAATTCGCCCCGAATTCGCAGTACTTTAAATTTCAGGCGGAATTCGCAGCGAATTCGCGCTGCGAACGAATTCGCAGCGAATTCAGCGAATTCAAATTTAATTCGCTGCGAATCTGCATCCCTACCGCCGCCACAAGAGGCCTGCCATGCCCGCGCGCCGTGCGCCCCCTAACTGTTACCCTTCCGCTCCTCGCATGACCTCCACGCGCTGTGGCACGCACGCCCGTGGACCAGCAACGAACCTGGGAGCCCGCCGGCCAAGCGGTGACAACGCACGGGCGCTACGCGCAAACAATGTCCAGTGCACCGCCGGGGAGGGAGACAAGCCAGGGGCGGGGCGGTGGGGCATGTGGACAGGCACCCCCGCCACCCTGCTGAGGGGTGAGGGAACCCCAAGCACGCCTAGTTAGCCCACCAACCAGCAACCCTGACGGTCAGCCACCAAGGCAACAGCCCGCCCCGCGACGCCCCCGTTGGGCGGCACCCAGGCGGCAGCACAAGGACACGAACCGGAGCAGTATGGAGTCCGCACCCTCCATGGCCAGTGCGACACAGTGGAAGCTCGCCTTCTTGCCTGTGCAGGGGAGGCAGAGGGACGGACGTGCCACCTTCCCGCAGGCCGTGTGGCGCGGCTCCCCATTCCCCCATCCCCCGAGCGCCCCCGCCCCGCCCAAGCGAATGCCCGACACCGCCACACCTCCAGGAGGAGATGCTCAAAGGACCGGCCGTCCCCCCCCCGGCTGCCCTCCCTGCCTCCCCCCCCCACCACACACCCCGACGGGCACAACACCGCCCCGGCCGCACGGGCCCACCCCCGTGGGGGCGCGCGTCTGGGAGCCAGGCAGGGTGACGCGGGGACCGGGTCGGCGCCCCCACACTAGACAGGCACAGCACAGGACCAGAGCAGGAATCGCCAAGGGGCACGAACCGCCAGGAAAGGCCCTACCGGCGCCATGCACGGGTACCGCGCAAAGTGCGCGCGTCACACAGAGAAGGGCGGAGCGCGCACCCAGCGGGAGCACAAGCGCACAGACACACACAACGAGCACACGGTGCGCACCGGAAGGGCAACCGGAGGGAGCCCGCGGAACGCACAGACCGCGTGAAATCGCATACAGGCAGCCGAGGGCAAGCGACCCCCGGACATGACATCCCGCAACACGCACTGCGGGGGGCGTGAGGAATGGGGGAAGCAAGGGGGGGGGGGAAAGATAACCCGCACCGCCTCCGTCCCCCTGACCTGCCGCGAGCGCCGCGCACACACGAACAGGGCACTGCACCTGCCCAGGCAGTAGTGGCGCACAGCGCCACGCACCAACCCCGGGGCTAGGCAGCCTCCGCGCCAGCCCATGGGGTCCCACTGGCGACAAGCCAGTAGTACTGGCCCGGCACCGCCGGCACCCCGGGCGACCATGCATTACGGGGGCAACGTAGTGGGTCAGCGCCTGCAACCTAGTTGCTAAGTAACACACTGATCGGAAAGTAGCGAAATGGGGAATCCGGGGAGGGAAAGGGCTCCGGGCCCCGTGACACCGGGGGACTCCGCCACCAGGCAGGAGGTGTGTCATGAAGAGCCCCCCACTAGGTCCTGGTGGGGAGGATATCACCTGGCCTGACCAGGTGGCCCCTCGGCCCCGAAAGGCGTCTCGTACCCGAAAGCTCAAACCTCAAACCTCAACCCTCAAACCCGCCAAGCTGAGTTCATCGCGGCAAGGTTTCATAGAAACGCCACAAAGCTGCATCCATCGCGCCAGGGCCCTTTGCCGCCAGACTGATGTTTTCTCGCCAAGACCTCTCCTGGGGGCCGCCAAGCTGATGGTTGTCCGCGTCGCGTCGCGTCTGTGGACAATGTGTTGTTCTTAGTTGTGAAGGGCACTGGGTCTGTGGACTGTGTGCTGTTTTTAGTTGCAAAGGCACTGTGCCTGGAATCAAGCAGTCAGTCAAGCCGATTCTTTGCCAGTCCTTGGTTTTTGGCTTCCAGGTCCAAATTGAAGATTGCATTTGATTTGATGACAAAATGACTTTGACATAGCCAGTTTGCTTTGCGATGAAAAATGTAACACCTCTTCACATTTTTGATACTGATATTTGGGCTTGCCTGTTCTGCTTGAATCATGTCTAGTTTTGTTAGGCACGCACAGCACAACAGCACAATAGCGCAGCACAAGGGCAGAAACGTGCGGCACAGCACAGAACAGCACAACAGCACAAGAGCACAACACAGCAGCACGGCACAACAGCACAAAAGGAGACAACAGCACAACACCGCACAACAGGGCAGCACAGCACAACAGCGCAGCACAACAGCACACAGCGCAGCGCAACAGCACACAGCACAGCACAGCATAGCTGAGCTGGCAGAGCACCCATTTCTTCACCTTTCTTTCAGGCTCGACTCTCCTGTGTGGTCATGCTCACCGGATCATGGGATCATTGAATGGGTCCATCATGGCTAGGTGATCATGGATCATGGGTTTATCTTGGATCGGTGATCATGATTCATGGGAACTTAATGAGGACTATGACAAGTTCGGTGTTGTAGAATATGACCTTCTGGATGTGGATGATCCTACCTTTGAGCAAGATTGGGCCTCATAGTGGGATCATGGGAACATGGGTTCATCGATGGGGTCCTGGTATGAATACCATGAGGATACCGTTCATGTTTGCTTTGGATCCGGATACTGATGTCTATCATGTTTGTGAGAAAATGATTTTACACTGAGGAGACCATTTGTGTCGTAAAGGATCCGAATCATGATATCTATCATGTTTGTGAGTACAGCTACATTTGCACTGTGACTAATTGGTGGTGGCAATACAGCAGCATGCTGGCAAAGCACTATACCACGGACTAATAAGGTTTTAGAATCAGATTCGATTTCTGATGCACAGTTGTATAATATCTTCCGAGCAGAGTTTCCTTCTGCAGCACAGATTCACAAGTGTTTGCAATGGAGTGAGAGTGAGGAACCTTATTGCAATGTGGAGGTGGAATAAGGATATGTGGATTCATATTTTATTGTCTAACTGGTTTAAAATGTTGCACGCTTTTGCAAAAAAAATTCAAATTGCTCTTTGTAGAAATGTGCAAAGTAGAAATGCATGTGTAACAGCAATTTTTTGGGCTCATTCGGAATACACGTGTGGCAAAAATTGTTTGCAAAGGTTCTAAACGACTTGAGAGACTGATTGTTTTGTGTAGTTGATGGCAACGCTGAAAGATTGTGACGGATTTCAACATGGTTGCAGAAAGGCAACTTTGCAAGTTACCACCACAACCATTCTTCTCTCCTTCCCTGTTGGATTTTTTTCAGCTCAGGCCACCAACAGAACCACCTCCCAGTGGAGTCATTGTACATACTGAAATGTACATACGGCAATGACGGCGTGGCGTGCACTCTGAAACAATGATGATGACGTTATGGGTGGCGGCCAACGCCGTGGGAAGAAAAAAAACTTCGCAAGTTATTGCATGGTTTTAGAAAACTTTGGTCTATCTAAAAAGCTGGCAAGTTAGAGATGCACGGGGGATAAAAGAGGTTTGAAAACGGTTTGAGCCGTGGCTTAGGTAAAGAAGGCATGCTAATTGTTGTGGAGATGAAGTATTCCTATAGTGTCTGCAGATGAGAATCACTTTGTCATGACAATGTGTGACTTGTTGACAAGCACATAGCACTTACTACGAAAAACAAACTGTAGCGTCAAAAATGAAACCGTGTGAAACTCTATGAAACGAAAGTCCAAACGTGTTCATGTTCGCTCAACAAATTTGTTCGCTCAAATGATAAAAATGAAACTCAAGTTGCGTTTGTGTTCGTTGCCTCTTACTTTTCTCCTTTGCAGCCCTGACTGACGCAGCGAAAGTACCCTAATCCTTTTATGCATCACGTGTGTGAAGCGCAACACAAACAAAATCACAATATATTGTTGTGTGTTGGGGCAGTTTTCACAGTTCTTCAGGACCAGTAGCCCCCCGTGACAGCCACCGTATGGCCTGAGCCCAGGGTGTGTCCACCTCTGCTGCCAATCATGTCCTAATCAATCCCATCAGCCCTGTATGCTATTCATCCATGCTAATCCAACTGTTCTCATGCCTGAGAAACAACCCACGAGACACATACCTCATCTGCGGAATCCTGTAGAGGCACAGCAGTGGAAGAAGCCTGGCTGTACCCCGTGTTCCAAGGGTCCAAAGGTTAGGTTGTTTTCTACTTGAAGTTGTCACTCCTACAACTCTCGAAAAAAAGTGTGACGCTGAGGGTCTGTACTATATTCTCGCGTGATGGAAATATAAAGATAAGTAAAACACGACGAAAAAATGTTCTAAATAGCCGAAAATAAAGCTAATTAGCATAAAAAACGGCTAGGCAAAAAAGCGCGCCGCAAAACGCGTTAAAACGCGGCAGAATATTTTTGCTTTAAATAGGTGAATAGTTAACGCCGTAAGCACTGTAGCGAACGTAGAAGTGGAACGCCGTGCCCTTGCCCTCTAACACGTCGTATACGTAAAGAAAAACGCTCCGCTAGCAGCGCGTAAAAACCGAAAAACGGTTTTCTAAGACGCTACGCACGTGAATTCGCGCACACTCGCTTTGTCTTCCTCTCTATGTACCTCCCCTTCCGTTCTCCGCCCCACCCTCGCCGTTTTTGCCCTCCGCCTCGCTGCAGGCATGCCAAGTCGAGTCGAACTCCAGAAAAGACGACCCCATCAACTCCAGACACGGCGAACAAGACGACTCCATCAAAGACAACGCCGCCGTCGACGTCGCGGGGTAACACAGGGTAATCATCAATGTGTCTAGTGCATGCTCGCAGGGAGGGAAGGGGCATCGCAGCACACAGACGCCACCACCGGGCACAAAGCAGCACAGACAACCAGCAGCACAACACAGCAGAGCACGGCGCCACACGACAGGCCACAGGAGGGCAAAGCAAGCACAAACAGCACCGCAAAACGACAGCAGAGCACGACAGCACAGCACGACGTGACAGCACAGCACCACAGAACAGGACACAGGGAAGCAGGGCACCACAGCAAACCGCACCAACCACAGGGAAGCAGGACACGCGGCCAGAAAGGGACATCGACACCGAAACACGCCACCAGCAGACAACCACAGGCCACCAGACCCAGCACCGCACCATAGACCACCAAAGGAAACAGCACAATACACAGCAGCGCACCACAGCACCAGGCGCCAGCAACAGCAAGCACCACACGAACAGCACAACGCAAGCGCACCAGCACAGCGCAGCAGAGAACCGCACAGAGCGGAGAGGACAGGGAACACACAGCACAACTCCCAAGGACACACACACCACCAAACACGGCGGCGAACAACAGCACGCGCCAATATGCCACGACAAAACACACACAGCACAGAGCACACAGCGCGGGGGAACACTGCAAAACACAGCGCCGCAAAGCACAGGGCCCCAGGTTGACGGGCAGCGCCAGAGGGCACGGCACAACAAGCAGCGACACCAAAGGAGCGAAAGGAAACAACACAGCACGCAACGGCACAACACCGGGCGGCACAACGCGCAGCAGCGCGACACAGCACCACACCCAGGGACACACAGCACAGCACAGCACACGGCAACGCAGACCAAAACCAGACAGCAAACCACACCGCGAATAACCTAACCGGACGGCACGACCAGAGACACGGCACAACACGCAGCAGCAACCAACGGCACAGCACAACACACAAACAGAAACCCCACTAACACCGCACAGCGCGCAGCAGCCCACAACACAGCAAGGTGAGGCACCACAGCACGACACGCAGCACGGAACACGGCGACACGGCACCGCAAAACACCCGACGGAAGGGCAGCACAGCGCGGCAACACCAGACAGCACAAGGCACCACGCGCGCACCGGGGGGGGGGGGGGGGCAGCAGACTCCAAGACCCGCCGATGAGCGCCAAGCAAGCAAGCAGGAGCAAAGCAGCAGAGGAAAAAAAAACAACGGAGCACCGAGCGGCAGGGACAAAAACCGCGAGACACAGAAGGGGGGAGGGGGGGGCAGCAACCACAAGGGAGCAGCCCACGGCCAGGCAGGAAACACAAAAGCAGCGAGAGCGCATGGAGAGCCGAGCAGCGGGAGACCAACAAAACAAACAAGAGGAGGCGGGGGGGGGGCAGCAGACGGCGAGAACCGCCGACGAGCGCCAAGCAAGCAGGCAGGACCAGAGCAGCAGAGGAAAAAAAAATGGAGCACCGAGCGGCAGCGACGAAAAACCGCGAGACACAGAAGGGGGGGCAGCAACCACAAGGGAGCAGCCAACGGCCGGGTGAGAAACACAAAAGCAGCGAGAGCACACGGAGAGCTGAGCAGCGGGAGACCAGCAAAACAAACAAGAGGAGGGGGGGCAGCAGATGGCGAGAACCGCCGACGAGCGCCAAGCAAGCAGGCAGGAGCGAAGCAGCAAAGGAAAAAAAAAAGGAGAGCAAGTGGCAGCGACGAAAACCGCGAGACACCAAAGGGGGGGGGTCAGTAACCACAAGGGAGGAGCCAACGGCCAGGCGGGAAACACAAAGGCAGCGAGAGCGCACGGAGGGCCCGGCAGCGGGAGACCAACAAAACAAACAACACACAGCGCCAAGGCCCCGGGCATCCGGGGCAGGAAACCGAAGAAAGCAAGGGACAACGGGGGCGCAAAAAAAAACAAAGACAAGAAGGGGGCTGGGGAAAGCAAAACACAGCGCTCAGGCCTGAGGCACCCGGGGCCGGAAACCAGAGAAAGCAGGAGACAACAGGGGCACGCAGAGAAAATGACGACAAAAAAGAAAAAGAAGGCAAAAAAAGGAACAAGAAAGGGGGAAACCCGAGCCCAGAGGAAGCCCAGCAAAAGAGAAAAACAAAGCGGCCAAAGGAGAGCTGAGGCGCACCAGAACGCGCTCGGGAGGCCGGCCCGCCCGACCTGGCTAGAAAGGACGATCATACACACACATGCGCGGGACCCAGCGTGGCGTCCTCCGACCCGCAGGGGGAGGTGTCGGCGTCAACACAAAAAAGCCCCGGTGCACCGACCGAGTCCCCCGTCGAGCGACGGACGGTACGGGAAACCGGACGCGTCAGTGACCGGATCCACACATGCCAACCATCGCAGCGCACGCAGCCCAAGACCGACGCGGGGGGGACCCGCCAGGGACAACACCATCGCGGGGTCCCTGAACGGGTAGAACGCGGAGCGAGCCCAGCGCCCCTGCCTCGGCAGGGGCCAGCGGCAGGCACAATGACCCCGGTTCTCGGCCGGCTTCCGCGTGCCCCGCGCAGCCACCCAGTAAAGCCGGGGGCGCAAGCCCCAGGGGTGGGGAAAGGCACCACGGCGTCAGGAAAGCCGACGGGAGCACCAAGAGCGACCAGACCGGACGAGGCGCGGCGCACCACGCGGGGCCACGAGGCACGCCAGAGAGGCACGCCGCCCAACACAACCAAGGCAACCGGACAGGTGCCAAGCAACAACGGCCGCCGGGTGCCGCAAACCCGGAGAGCGCGCACAACACGCAACGAACCACGGCACGAGAACAGGTGCCAAGCAACACCAGCCGCCGTCCGGACGGACTTGTGCGCGCCCGGCAGCGAACCCAGCCCCTGCCGGCTAAGGAACAGCCGCCGTCCGGATTGACGTGTGCGCACCCGGAGGATACCCAGCCCCTGCCGGCTACGAAACAGCCGCCGTCCGGATGGACGTGTGCGCGCCCGGAGGGTACCCAGCCCCTGCAAGCTACGAAAGAGCCGCCGTCTGGATGGACCTGTACGCGCCCGGAGGGTACCCAGCCCCTGCCAGCTACAAAAAGCCGCCATCCGGATGGACGAGTGCGCGCCCCGCAGCGAAGCCCCGCACACGCAACACCACACATGCAAAACACAGCACAACACACGGAGTGTGCACATCGGTGAACAGGAGCCAAGTGGCTAAAGACATCGCACACAACACAACACGCCGAGCGAGCACACCGGTCGCAGGGGCCACGAGGCCCAGGACACCGCACACACAACACAACACACCGAGTGTGCACACCGGTGAACAGGAGCCAAGTGGTCCAGGACACCGCACACGCAACACAACGCACCGAGCGGGCACACCGGTGAACAGGAGCCAAGTGGCCCAGGACACCGCACACACAGCCTCAAGCACCGAGCGGACACACCGGTGAACAGGAGCCAAGTGGCCCAGGACAACGCACACGCAAGACACCGCACCGAGCGGGCACACCGGTGAACAGGAGCCAAGTGGCCCAGGACACCGCACACGCAGCAGAAAGCACAGAGCGAGCACACCGGTGAACAGGAGCCAAGTGGCCCAGGACACCGCACACGCAGCACAACCCACCGGGCAGGCACAGCGGTGAACAGGAGCCAGCAGGTCCAGGACACCGCACACACAACACAACACACGGAGCGGGCACACCGGACAACAGGAGCCAAGTGGCCAAGGACACCGCACAAACGCAACGCAACGCACCGCGCAAGCACACCGGTGAACAGGAGCCAAGAGGCCAAGAACACCGCACACGCAACGCAACGCAGCGCCCGGGCACACCTGTGAACAGGAGCCAAGTGGCCCAGGACACCGCACACACCACACAACACACCGAGCGGGCACACTGGTGAACAGGAGCCGAGTGGCCAAGGCTACCGCACACACGACACAACCACACAACACATCACACCGAGCAGGCACACAGGTGAACAGGAGCCAAGGGGACCAGGACACCGCACACACAACACAAAACACCGAGCCAACACACCGAGGGGCAAGAGCCAAAGTGGCCCAGGACACTGCGCGCACAACACAGTGCACCAAGCGAGCACACCGGTGACCAGGAGCCAAGTGGCCCAGGACATCGCACACGCAACACAAAGCAGCGAGCCAACACATCGGTGAACAGGAGCCAATTGGCCCAGGACAGCGCACACGCAACCCAACCCACCGAGCCAACACACTGCTGAACACGAGGTCCAGAACACCGCACACGCGACACAACCCACTGAGCGGGCACACAGGTGAACAGGAGCCAGGTGGCCCAGCACACCGCACACGCAACACAAAACACGGAGCCAACACACCGGTGAACAGGAGCCAAGTGGCTCAGGACACCGCACACGCGACAAAACCCACCGAGCAAGCACACAGGTAAACAGGAGCCAAGTGGCCGGGGACACCGCACACACAACACAAAACATCGAGCCAACACACCGGTGAACAGGCGCCAAGTGGCCCAGGACACCGCACACACAAGGCAGCGGACCGAGCGGGCACACCGGTGAACAGGAGCCAAGTGGCCCAGGACACCGCACACACAACGCAACACGACGGGCGGCCACACCGGTGAACAGGAGCCAAGTGACCCAGGACACCGCACACGCAACACAACACACCCAGCGGGCACACCGGTGAACAGGAGCCAAGTGGCCCAGGACACTGCACACACAACACAAAGCACTGAGCGAGCACACCGGTGAACAGGAGCCAAGTGGCCCAGGACACTGCACACGCAAGGCAACGCACCGAGCGGGCACACAGGTGAACAGGAGCCAAGTGGCCCAGGACACCGCACACGCGACACAACACACCGAGCGGGCACACCGGTGAACAGGAGTTAAATGGCCCAGGACACCGTACACATTCGCGCACCAAGGCCGACTGAGGGACGGGCAACAACAAGTGAAACCCCATGGATCGGGCTCACTGGGGCGACCCAGCCGACCCACCGGGGCAGCAGCAGGGGCGGTACCCCAAGGTCGCTGGTCCGAGCCCGGCCAGGCTGCATCGGGGACCATGGCAAACGTCAATCGGAGCCATGGAAGTAACCGGTGACAGGCGAGCCGGTACACAGTCCAGGAGGGGGTCGTCTGCCAAGCAGCGGGGCCCCGCAACCCGAGCCACAGGGGTGAGGCGGTCGTACTGTATACTCGCGGGAGCAATACCCCCTGTGGTGAGAGATACTCCACACGGCTGGGCAGCCCCCAGAGCTGCCGCCCAAAGGACGGGGCATGTGGCCCTACCAATGGACATATGTGGGGACACCCTCCCACCCGGGACACCTGGACCGGGTGGCGGCGACACTGCCTTCTCAAGCACCTGCGGGAGCGGCTTAAGAGGCACCTGAACTAGGGCAGTGGGAGGGACAGGACGTCCCTTTGGTAAGACCTTCTTCCTGCATTGTCAAATTCAACTAGGCATCCCGAGCTCTCGAAGATACCTACCTACCTACTACCTTGAAGTTGTCAAGTCGTTGTGGCTGTAAAGAATGTAATGATTATTGTGCTCATGAAACGCCCTTCTTCAAACACACATACTTGCAAAAATTCTGTTTTCCTACCTTCCTCTGAGTATTCTACAATTGCGCCATCTTTCTGGAAGCCGCGGTGGTACATTGCGTTCTCTATTTTGCGATTTTGCAAGAACTTCAAGAAGGAAAATTTCACCCAAATGTTGGGAAAATCGCTGAAGCGATTATATGAAGGTATGCAATTACTTTTTGTTGAATTTTTGAATACATGGAATTGAATGCTAGACGTGCTCCGACCGAGGAATGATACTAGGTTTCTATAAATCTGGGTTCAAAGGGATTGTATGGTGCGTGAATTGAGCTTTTCATCGCGTATAACCCAAGGCTTTCTTTGCTGTAGGCAATCCTGAAGGGTTAAACTCAGCTACCACCTCAGAGATGTGCTTGCAAAAAACTCTCCAAAGAAGGTCTCCGTTGCTGACTCGGTGCTGATATCAATGGTTTTGTCGTACACCTGCTGAGGAGGGATGATACCCAACCGTATGCGTAGATAACGCACGTAGATGCTGTTTATGTCAAACAATGGTTTGCTGATTTTGTCATGTCTATCATTGCATTGCGAGCTCATTCTGAGCAAGGTAGCACCTTGCATTGCTAGTGAAGTGACGTACTCAAAATTGTTTGATTTCCGATACCATGCTTAATTTCCTGTCGACTATCGTTTTCCAAAGTTTGCACCCCTTTTGAGTTTGCAGTGTATGTAAAGGTAAGTGAAGGACCCTTGCTGAGTATTGTATGTCCTGATGCGATTCACATTGTCAATTGTCCATTGGTGCTTGGATCTGACAAAGAGCTCAGGGCTGATCGCGACGATTGCGGCAGCTGGTTGACTGGGATCTGTGAATTTCACACCGGCGAATTTTTGCAGATCTTGTGCAGAAAGTTGGTTGAAAGCCCTGCCAGAGCGGGCATATGCTTATATGTCGTCTTCAGCTGCTGACCTGAGGGTCATTTGGCAATTGGATAGATCATAAAAGAGTTTTTCTCTCTTCAAATTCCTTTGGGCGATGATGAAGTATGCAGTCAATCACTCATGCCTGCCCGTGAGAAAAGACTTTCATGTTCTTTCTTGCGTATGATGGGTATTATCACTCTTGGGACAGTTTGCCACTTATGGGAACCTTTTGGCCAGAATGCAGAAAATGTATACATGTACGAATATGAGCTGAGAAGAACACTAGAGAAATCGCTGAAAATGTTTATCAGGATACATCCATTGTTGATGATTTACATGACACCCGCTGATCGCTGCCTGCTTGTCCACTAGCTGTTGGATCGGACGCCCCAAACGGCCGAAGAACAAAGGACAGCCATCATGTTGCCCTTGCTGCTGTGTGAAATAGTCTTACTTCTTCATCTTCACAACCAGACTCTGCATCTTTGCCTCCTCGCTCAATAGGTTGAATTTCTCCACCCCTACTGCCACTTATCTACAGCCAGCTTTCCTTGGCTTGTGTGGCACCCGGGGGGAAGGGGATGAAAAAGGCCTGCAGGACCCTTTTGGTTGCATGTGCAGCACTTGTCCCCCCAAGGGTGGGGGTGTAGTACCTATTCATCTAGCCATGCACCACGGCGGTGTGTTCAAAGAGCTTGGGCACAACAGGGGCGCAGCACCAATCATTGCCAATTATTACTTCCCTTATCCACGCAACGCCTCTAAAAACACCCGACTACAGAAGCATGCATGATGAATTCCATACTGCATGGGGTGCAGACTTGCCGACCCTAGGACGTGCAATAAGCATCCGACTATAAAAACAAATCCCTAATGTACCAGCAGGGGCGGCAGGGTGCAGAATACACAACCTTGGGACCCGTGGCTACTAGTAGTAGACAACAGCCAACCCTTCACACACCGCGAGCACAGCACACGCACAGCAAACAGTTTGCCTCCCACGACATGCAAGCATGGAGGCAAAGGACAGACGAACAACAACAACTTTTGGGCACCACCAAAGAGTTGTCAAAAGGGTATTCTCAGCTTCTCACCTATTTCGCGAGCTGCCCCTCACATGAAGACCCTGGAACATGCCACGTTGCAATTAATCTCTGAGGTTCGGAACAATCAATTGGACACCAAGCCAGGCAACGCACTGTTGGCCAAACCTGCGACCGGCACCATCAATGTGCCAAAACGCACGAAGCATCCCGCGTTTGCTGGGCTGAAATGAGACAGTCACTGTTTCAAACGAAAAATTGGACTTGGGTGGGTTTTGGTACTATTTTGTATGAAAGAAAAAGCCTTTTATCTCCCCTATAGGGTACCAAAGCCTCCCTGTGTAGGCCAAAAAAACCACCACCACCACCACCACCAATGTAACCCCTCATTGTGGACCACCCCCCGCAACTGGGTACCAAAAAAACCTTTGGGGGGGCTAAGCCTGCAAAACAATAAAGATGCATTGCTCCAATCACTGCAGACAGTCACATGATGATGACAACTGCAAATTCTTGATAACACAAGAGCCAACATTATCATTCAAGTTTGTTAAACTACCCAAAATGGAGCTTGGAAAAGAAGCGTGGGCAAAAGTGTAACTTTTTCATCTAGTGCCGCCTGTTATTTGCACACAGGCACAATGTCCCCCCCAGCATCTCAAAATGTTGCCTTCTCAATTCCAGTCCCAAAAATTGTTGTCTCAAACATATTCTAACTGAATTTCAGAATTTTCCGTAAAAACAACTGTCCATCTATCGCAAAGCCCTGGCTGGTATCCCAAAAACATTACCTCGCTCCCCTCTTGAAGTCTTCGCCCTAATGCTGTGATGGTTCCCCCCTGAAGGAGGCGGGGGGTGGCACCACATAACTGCACCAAACTGCAACAGCTCTAGTGTAACAAAAAGAATAATTTCTTCGCCACGTTTGGTGCCTAGTGTTCCTTAAGCTTTTTGAGGGAAGTGAAGTGATGCATACGAGGACGGATTTCAAAAAGGAGAGGGAGCTTTGAAAAATGCGGGTTGCTTGTGAATTGGTCTGCTTCCCAATCTCAAAACCTTACCTCCGAAGCAGTGTCATCTGACTAGTAAACTTCTGGCTTCATTCAGACACTCAGCCTTCCTAACCCCTGCCTTGTAAATTGCTCTGCGCAATCCGAAAGATCTTCCGGTGCTCTTGATGATCGGATGCCGATCACTCGTCCCATGTCTGCCAATGTGGCAGCGCAAACCATTGTTGGCACACTGCAAACCATGCACACACGCATTCAATTGACATTGTAACATATACAGTACATTGCAGTACGTAATCTAATGTCCGTACTACCCATGATGTATCATAATCCCGGTGCAATCCCTACACAAGCCGAAGCTCTCTTAACAGTGCATCAACATCCGCCTTAAAGAACCGGTGACAAAAAGCTGCTACAGGGGATGGTTTCCGAGAGCTCGCGCACAAGTGCTATTGTTACCAAGCAGGACGTTGTTTATCCTGAGAACGACCTTGAAAACCACCCATCTACAAAAGCATGATCAATTCCATACAACATGGGTCACGGAATTTAGGACCGTGGGACCCGCCGCACGCATCAGACCAAAAAACTGAATCTGTGGCGTAGCAACAAGAGAGAAAGTGCATTTGTTCATGGGGCATAGGCTTTGGGATTGAGGGCTGTTGGATCTTTGTCCATGTCTCTTAATAGATGCCAAATTCAAAGTTCCGCACAGGTAAGGGGACGGCGGATGTTTATGCCTACCCAGAGCTTTGAAAAAGGACGTAAATTTCAAAAGTGCAAAGAGGGTAGAGGCGAAGTATGTTCCTACCCTTTTTGCATCCCTGTGGGGTTCAGGGAAGCTGTCTTTCTGACAACAAGAAACAAACAAAGAACATCCATGCTGCAGTTGCTGGGCTCTGTGTTGCCCCCCGCAGCTGGTGCCATAGGGCTGTTGTTGCCCACCTACTGCGCATGGTGTGACGGAACATTTTGAGTTGCATTTGTATTCCTAGATTTGAGTAGTACAACCTAATTCCCGGAATAGATGTGCTTTGTTTCTAATCAAAAAGACAACGTGTTGTGGTGATGCGCCTATTATCTGCTAGTTTTAGTGGCTCCAATGCCTCTTTTGGTGGTAGTTCTGTTTTTGTTGAAAAAATGCGGTATGTCTAGCAGGTATGGGACTGCTTTTGATGCGACAAATGCTGAGGTTGAATACTCCATGCCCAATGACGGAGCACAGTCGTTACACATGACTCCACAAAGTGTTGCATTGAAAAGCCACATATCAACCCTGTTTGGCTAATTCATGGTAGTCAAAAGCATGATCATTTGCCTTAGTGTGCTACATCCATGCGACATGTGGCCCTTAAATCAACTTTGGATCCCCTTGTGGCCCCCAAAACACACACATGACTGCCCCTCAGTTTGAGGTTCAGTATGAGATGTGAACCCTTTGGTTTCTTGCACACTTGATGAGGTGGCATGGCTCTGTGGCCCTAAGGTCAATGCCATGTCACCTATGTTACATGTGGTTGGTTCCTATTTAGTTAAGCACCCCGGGAATTGAATCCGTGCCCCTCCTGAGGTGCGTACCACTAGATTGGATAGCGAAACCTTCAGAAAGATAGATAAAACTGAAGGGGCCCTGCCCCTATGTCAGTGTGTCAGAAGTGAGCATAGTTAGAACGCAAAGGCTAAGATAAAGCATATTGGTTGTGATCATGGGACTTTATTCTGCATTGCAATGAAAAGATAGATTAAATTTTTTTTTTGGGACGGAAAAGTACTGAAAACCAATGCACAACTTCACCGATGCAGAAGTATTTGAAGATATCGCGCAGAAATTGTATTGAATAGATGAATGAACAAATTCAGGAAATAGTTGCTAACTTGGATGACTTTTGGAAATATTTTTGGTCAGTAACTACTTGGCTGGCTGGTTAAAATGAGAAGGTGTTAAGGCCATGAGAGGTTAAGAATAATTGGACTCTTTTACAAAGGAAGGCAACTTTTCTCACTCCCTCCTTTTACTTGGTTAGTTCCAATATTTTCCACATAAATTGAAAAATTGTTGGGGGAAAGAGCGAAATTTCATCGCTAGTCGCCTTGCAACTGTCGTGTTGTCTTGCATCCTAACACAATAGCACAAAACAACAAATCAAAGTCAACCAAGGTGCGCATAGGTAGCAAGAGAACTGCCTGTACATTCAATTATAAGCGACGTGTTAGACAAAGGCTTCATGCTCTTGTAGCTCCTCATACAGGCATGACACGCCCCTTCTGATTCACCCCGGCCCGAATTAGGGATGTTGCTGACAGCCGCAATTCCGTGTCATCTTTTTCTCATTGGTTCACAAGTCAAACGGGTAGGAAAAGGATGAGAGCACGAGTGCGCTTGTGCCCAACCCCCGACAAGCGACCACGGGCTAGGTAACAGGAAAATAAGCTCGCTACTAGTGGACAAAAAAAACTCCACCGTGGAAAGAAAAACCCGGGATGTGCACCAGCCCCCCAGCTCCCCCAGCCGGTCACCTAGGCACCAACCCCGCAAGCTGTGATAAACCCCACGCACAAAAAAACCCACAGGAAGAACCCCGGACATGGTGAGAAAGACGTCCCTATCTGACATTCCGTGTGGTTGTCGTTTCTTTACGGGCCCTTGGAGAGTCACCTGTTCCCTTTGCATGTTGCATTGGGTCGCTGCTTTTTGTCGGCCGCTGCGGCGAAGCTCCTAGTGTCGTTTCCGCGTTCGCGGCGCCCTGTGGTTGGTGTGCTGGGAGTTGTGCTTGTTTCGGCGGTCTGTGTTGTTTGCGCGTAGGCAGCGCCCAGTAATTGGCATATTGGGACACCCGCATATGGTGACAAAGCCCGCTCCTAGATATTTTTTGTCCTAATCTGGGGAGGCCACAATGGGTCACGTTTGCTTTACCGCAATTGGCTCCAACAGCGCGTGCCCCAGGATCTTCATTGCCGTCAGTTCATGGTTCGAGATCAGTGTTCTGTGTGTTTGATGTCCGAGTGTTCAATGGCTGGGGTTGAGGGCCAAAGTCACTTCCTCCCTGCGGCACTATACCAAGTGAGGTGTCGCATGTTGGGGTGTAGGATGGCAAACATGCGCCAAGCCTCACGCCCGTACGTCTCGCCGTTTTTCTATAAGATCAGAGGAGTACATGCACGTCACTGGTCACCAGTGGGCGGGCGCTTGCTTGTGATGGCCCCATTTAGCCACGCCCTCCCCCTGTTTGTTGTTGTTGGAGCTTGGGCCTAAAGGCCCAGTGGGTGCTTGATAACACACAGAGTTACTAGGCACATACATTCGTGTGTTTAGGTGTGCCACACGTAGGTTGTTGCTGTGTGCTTGAACACATAGGGGAGAGATTCAGTGCGGAAAGGTGCCATTTGCCGTTCACTGAGGTCGTATTTTCCATTGGTGGCAGCCACTGTCCGAGTGGTGGCGCACTCGGCGCCAGTTTTGGTGGCGCCGGTTCGAGCCCCGTTGCTGTCCGTCGATGGGCCGGACCTGCGATGCATCCCTTCGAGTAGTTGTGGCGGCGCGCGCTGCTACATGTGTGTGGTGCCACAATGTGTTTTCTTTTTTTGGGCGGGGGTGTTCCTAGGTGCAAAAATAGACGAAACCTTCACCCGATCCGCCAGTACTGGCCGTGACGCGCGCTGTTGTAGGGCTGGGTGGTTCCAACGATGGCCACTGGAGAGCTCTACGTGCAGGGGAACCGAGAGCTGCAGCATCGGGTATGGAAACCCCGCACTGGACAAATGGAAACTACCGCTCTCACCAGTGGGCCGTCTATGTCTCTCACCATTTACCCAGCTCTGCCACTTGGTGGGGGGTGTTCCTTGGGTGGGGTTGTACTTGTGGCCGTGGTGAGTCCCATGTGCGTGTGTGTATGGGTGTGTTAGAACGGGGGAGACATCTTTATCAGTGTGACCCACCGAGATTCTTCGGTGCTGCACGGCGATGCTGTGTCCGTGGGGAGCGAGAGAGTGTCAGGACAAAGATATTCGATCCGTGTAGGCGATCTCGTTGGAGGGGAGTGGGGAGCTGGTGCCCGAGATCCCAAGTGGGAGGATGGGGTGGAGCGGCCTGTGGTTGGACACGGCGCCCGTGAAGGGGGGGGTGCAAATTTCGATGTCCACTAGACCACAACGTGACCCATGGATTTGTGGCGTGACATACTCTGTGTGGCGACAGCTGCGTTTGGGTTGTGGTGTGGTCGCTGGCTCTAGGGCGGGGGGGTCGTTGAGCAGGGGTTGCCCCCTTCTCCCCTCCCTTTCCTCGCAGCTCGCCGCCTGCCATACGGGAAGGGGGGTGCCATGGTCCCCCACCCCCTCCATAGCTGTCCACATAACTGGAGCTTCAAGGTCGGACTCTAGTTTCGATTCCGGCTCGTCCAGTGATTCCCCGCCCGCCAGTGACACCCAAGACTTGTTCCTTCAGCGGGGGGAGCACCGGTGTCCTATAACAGCCAGCCGGTCCGCGTGCGTATTACCATCCACGCCTATGTGCGAGGGGACATGCACCATTAGATGGCTGTCCCTTGAGACTCAGTTTCGTGTAGCAGTTGGTTCGAGAGATCCACGTGTCCCACGGGCCCTGCCGATCCTTGCCAATCATAACAACACCACTTCTCGGCTTTCCCCGTGATGCCCTGGACGAGTAACAAAGAGTCAGAACAAATCAGTGTCTGTTTGGACTTATTCCTGTGCTGGACCGCATGCAGCGCCGCCCTGAGCTCACCTTGGTTATTCGTTTGCCTTTCCTCACGGGGGATGTTTGTTGCGGTGTCCCGGGAGTCCCCGAAGTACGATCTGGGGGGAGGGGTTGTTGTTGCACCCGACCATGGGGTGGGGTGTACGCTCCACTAAGCGGAGGCTTGGTCCACAGCATTGGGTTGAGGAGTCTGGATTGCTGTTGCACACTGTGTGCATCCATTGTTTTCATCATTGGCACTTGCAGCTTGTTGCACCCTCTCATGGACAAGAAGAATTGAATTGTGACAACATCAGTGGGACAAAAAAGAACTGGTGGGAAAATACGCAATAAGGTCATGAAATATCTAAAAAGGGCGACGGGGCCATTGATACTTCAGAATTGTGCTATTTGAGCATGCAGAATGCATTAGCAATTGACATCACACAACAGTCCCCAATTTTCCACCAGCACATTGCGAAAAAGAGACCATCACAAACACATGAACAGTGTATTTGGTGTTACTCCTTTGATAATGACAGCACACAGTGGTGAAGCAGAAATGGCTGGATTCAGTACCTCAAAAACCCAAGAGAATTCCTACTTGTCTGACAGGATTTTGTACACCAGAGATAAGGGAGGTGGCAAACCCTGAGTAGCCATTTCATCCCATGTGATGCCCAGCGTATCTCTGCCGATTAGTACAAAACACGCCAACACTGCCTTTCCATTGCTGACTGCAGTCCGTCGGAGGCACCGGTGTATGGGTATGGCCTCCAAACTGAGAAGCAACAAATACACCCTTTGGTCCTGAGCAAAAGTGTTAAACCCCCCCCCCCCATAATTAGTACCCTAGGGTACTAATTTCGGCAGACTGCCCAATAAGGCCGGGGGGGTACTAAATATGGGGGGTACTAATTTTGGGGGTGGGAACTAATTTTGGGTGCTTGCGATGTTGTAAACCCTGTGTGCCTGCGATGTTGTCTGTTGAGTCTTTCTGTTGGCTGCATGGAACATTCAGATTCTGAATCTGATTTTCAGCTGCAGGCGGTAGACCCTTGCTGATTTGTCTGATGAACTTTCTGAGACAGTGACCCTGCGGATGTTGTTCATGTTCCGTTTGCTTGGGAGGCTCAAGGGGGGTACTAAGTTTGGCAGACTGCTCAATAGGGCAAGGGGGGTACTAAATATGGGGGGGTACTAAATATGGGGGGGTACTAAATATGGGGGGGGGGGGTTTAATCATAAATCTATTGCTGTGCAACACAAGGGACTTGCTTCAAACTTGCTCATCACACTGGCAAGCTGTGCGGCCCGCAAAAGTACCAGTCAAATATCCTCAAATTGCCTTCATGTAGAAAAGCAAGATCCATGGTAGGTTTCAGATGAACAACCAAAACAGGTACAAGGATTCCACTTAAGAAGGAGAAAAGAGAAGACCTCATCAATCAGGAGGGATCCAGGAAAGAGGCATGAGAGAGCTCCGAGCGAGGTAGATATGTCCCAGTGACAACCTTTTCGTTCGTACCTACCTAGTAATTCTGGATGAGATTCTCTCGTCCACCTGCAGTGCAAAGTTCAATAGGTTGGCTCTCCTCAGATCCCTAAATACATACACCCCGTGGGCGTGTGTCTGAAGGGGGGGCTGCCCCTCCCTAGCTTGAGCTGGGACGCTTGGCAGACGGGCCAGTGGTTGCACAAAATGCCTGCTCACAACCTGCTCATATTTGCTATTGGTGTTGAAACCAGTGCCTCGAACTGCGACGCATGTATCCACAATACTGGTGTCTTTGGCCACTTTCTGCCCTTGGCATTACTCCACAATACTGGGTCAATACTATCCGAGAGGTGGGTAAATGGGCTAGGTGCAGCTTTCGCCTGGGCTTCCATTTCCTGTCGTGCTGGCAGTGCTTTGCAGGCGCACTTGAAAATGTGGAAAATGTGGAAAGTGCTCTTCACCACCAATGTGGGCTGCAATCCAACGCCAGAGAAACCACAGGGGATTACCGAAAGGTAGGCAAACCACCCAAATAAGCAAATGCAGAATGCACAAAACGATCAGTGCCTGCCTGTCTCGTTGACAGCAAGAAATGAACAAAGTACAGTTGCATGATGTGTACCCAGTGCACCCTGTGACGTGGAGAAGCTGTTTCAGACATGATGTGCACCGCATTTGCCACCCAAAGACTTTGCCTTCGGCACAGGGTGTTCCACACCTGCTGTGTGCAAAATTACCTGGGGCCGCTACAAAAAAGTCTGTTGGCAGTTGACTTTCTGGACATTCAAACATGTTGTCTGAAAAGAACGAAAGGCACAGACCCAAACCAGGACAGCAACCTCTCTGCTTGACAAATCACGCAGAAAAGCAGAAGCAGAGGTCTGGTGCACCCTGTGCCTGGGTGAGCTGTAAAGAGAATGTTGATGCAGAAGTCAGTGTAGCCAATAAAGGAGCAAGGTTCCAAGTTGAATGTGTGTTCCTAAATGCGTCAGAGACCCACACCCCACCATATACCACATATCACACTGTAATCGACTGAGTACTACGTCAAAGAGCACTGTTTTAGCCAAAATACCACCTCTAAGGATGGGGCTAAGCTACGAGAGCTCCGTAACTAGTGAACAGCAAGAGGAATCCATGATTCTGACCAGCTACCAGCTCAAAGAAACACTAGTTAGGATGCTAAACAGTACCTGTCTGCGCCTTCCTCCCTTAGCCTCTTCGTTGGTGGTGGTGGTGGTAGCAGTAGCAGTAGGCCGTAGCAGTTTCCATGCCCTTTCCTTCCCCCTTCCGTCAGCATTAAGACTAGCATTGAAACAGTCTGGGAGAACATTGATGTCATAGAATTTGCCTGCAGCCAGCCTTGCACAGCAGGCATCATGGTCTGTGTCAGACATGAACAGCATCCACGTGCCAAAGGGCTCCACTGCATTCGCAAAAGAACCTTTCCCTCTCCCTGTGCGGCCTGCTCAACTGTAGCAGAACTATGAATGACATGAAGCAGTGAAGAGTCGCCATGTGGAGAAGTAGGGGATGCGAGAAACCGGTAGCAATTGATGTTTACGCGTGGCACCTCAGTACCGAAGGGAATCTGGGGGCGTACTGTGCGCTGTGCACGCGTTGTGCACAAAATTTGTACAGGACTGTACCCAAGCTGCATCGCTGTGAGCAAATCATGAAACATCAAGGACAATATCACGAGCCCATTCACGGAACTTTTGCGCTCCATTCATTGGGTTGCTTTTCTCAAATGCCTCAGATGTCACCATTTACACTTCTAGGCATTGGCAGTCCCTACAATCCTGCGAAAACGGCATGGCAAACGAACACCGCGGCACCAAATAAGGAGCAAAAAACCAAAAAAAAGACATCAAATTTACGCGCTCATTCAAACGGGCAGACAGAAGTCGTTCACCAATGGTACATGTCCAACATTGTGGGGGTATAGGCAAGAATATTGCCAATTGTAGCAAAAAACCCCAATTTCTCCTTGTCATGTGCGTGTTGTGTGCACGCTGTGCCGAGACGCCCCCTGTGTGTGCAAGGGTGCTTGGGTGCAGGTGCACCAACCCTATTTTGACTCCACATCATTGAAACCTCTCAGTCAGCAAAAACAGCAAAATCTGACTCTGGACAATGGTGCACAGGTTGCAAATTCGCTTGGGGCCCTCGAACAATAGCCCAAATAAGGTGTGCAGCATGCGCACATCGATGCGTCTGTAGGAGGGGGAAGGTTGGCAAGCGTGTTGAATCTATTGACCACAAGACCTGCTTAATCAGTAGTGCCTGTCCTGCATTGAACCACTGGATTTATGTCACATGCGATCCACACGAACCCCTAAATATTCGCAACATGCAGCACTCACCGTTTTTTCAACTGCACTTTCTTACCCTGCCCCCCCCCCCCCCCTGAAATCCCCCCCTGTAGGGCACGACGGTCTCCCCCCTTGTTGGGGGGGAGACGGTCGCCAAGTGACGGTCTCCCCCCCCAGGGGGGGGGGGGGGCTGCAAGGGTGTTTCAGGGCAAACTGTGATACCACCCACTGATGCAAGCAAATAAGAACACAGGTGAATCAAGTTTTGCACTGATGCTCTGCCAACATGATTCATGTAACACGAATGTTATTGGGGTCCAAAGGAACGGTAAAGAACTTCTGGGTACGAGAATAGCACACTTTGAACTGTTGTGTGGGCTGTGCCGTCGTTTGGGGTAGCAAAGCGATGGGTGTAATGTCCGGTGACTCTGGACTTGGGTGATGCAACCGCCACAGCCTCGAGCCTTGGGAGTTGAGCACTCTCATGATCCACTTGAATGACCCCAGCAGGGCGTATGTACCGAATGTGGCAAAATTGCGGCCCATTTGGTGAAGGCCCCACAACAGTGGCCAACAGATGTGCACCAAGTGTGCGTGAGTGGTACCATACACGGTCACCAGGAGAAAACATCTTGGGTCTGGAAAAGAACACCACACCCTGCACACCGCCTTTGGAGAGAGAATATCACAGAATACACACAGTTGACTGATTTGAAGTAATGGGAAAGCAATGCAAGAACGTGTCTGATACAGATGGCCAACACAAACCACTGCAATAGATATGGCCTCGCAAAACCGTGAAGTGACAGTCTCAGCCCATGGTGGGGGGGGGATTGCAAAGGGGGGGTGATTCAGGGGGGTAGCAACGTAACCCCTTCCTTACGTTACGACTGCAGGGCTGCTTCAGGTGACCAAATCTCTTGACCAGCCCACTGGCGGTTCAATACTTACTACTGGGGATCCAACCCAGGGCCTCTGATCTGCAAGGCAGGTACTGACTGGACACGCGAATCCCATGCAATACTCCAATACCCACGCAACGTGCAGAAACTGGCAAATCATCCATTTTTGAATACGGTGAGCTACAGCACGCCCCAAACTCTCCTTGGGGCTTTCCGGCCCTTGCAAATGAGGAACAGTGTCTCAAATTCCCATTCTGCACCAAGCCTGTTTTTGTAATGGAGGGGGGTGGTGGTGAAATCCAAGATGGAAAAGGAGGGAAAGGCGAATCCCTGAAAGTGCAAAACCGTGCATACACATACTGAACCCACGCCCTCTGATTACTGGTTTGATACAGGGGGGGGGGGGGGAATTTCGCCCGGGGACAATTTCGCAGGGGATAATTTCGCCACCCTTGAAATCCCCTAAGCCCCAAGCAAGCATGTGTCTCGCAAAATGTCTCTCAATTTTCGAAAAATTTTTTTTTTCTCTCGGTCCGTATATGCCCCTTGAGGACATAGATGTCAGATGTGGTCATTACTCCAGTGGTACGTGCACTTGATTGTGATTGGTTCAAATTCCGGTGACGCAATGCTTTTCATCTGTCCAGCACTTGTGAATCTGATGAGATTGGTTTTTCATGCACAAACAAACCCTGCCTGAAGCAGTCTCCAATGGTCACAAAACAACAACACATGCACTACACAGAGGGTCCAAGACTGCAACAGGCTGGCACAACATAGTCCCAGAATTGTGTTTTCCAAGAGGAGCCAGGCGCGCCTACGAACGCGCCTGAGCCAACCGTTTCTTGCGCAGCTTCATGAAATGTGATGCAGACGATCCAGTAACTGGTGCAGAAAGTGCAGGCTTCTTTTTCAAGGCATCAACAGGCACAGGCGCGTTCGTAATCACGCCTGGCCCTGCTCAGGAAACACAATGCCTGCAGCTGTGGTGAAGGATGGAACTGTTACGCCAAAATTTCGCCAGGGGAAAATTTCGCCACCTTTCTTAACGGCGAAATTTTCCCCGCGAAATTCTCCCCTGGCGAAATCCCCCCCCCCCCTGTACAGGCACGACGTATACTACTCAAGTAACTCCAAAATTTGACATCATAATTGCATCAGGTGACTTGTGGTCCGGCCTCTATCTGAAGAAAAAATGCCTCACCCACCTAACCCCATACAGGGGAGGGGAAAACTTCGCCTGGGAAAAATTTCGTCGGGGGGACGTTTCATCACACCTCCAAATTTGGTGCAGGGCCACCCGACACAGGAAACTTCGACACGCCCAACCTTGGTTCCTTGTGGACAATCAGTTGCAATTTTGAACATTACCAACTCAACAGAGATGAAAAAAAGAGCAAGGCCCAGGTTGGCTCTCCATAATGAATGAGGCACTAGCTCGAGGAAAGGGTGTGATGAGGGTCGAGCTTCCTCAGGTCCACACAATTCCCCGCGTTGTGAGTAGTGCCCAAATTACTGATTGTGCCCAGCCATTGACCCCCGTCATAGCTCCCTAATAAGTGCGTGGCAGGGGTTGCTTCAGCAGCAAGGGCAGGGGCAGGGGTAGGGGCAACAGCAGAGGAGCTTGAAGCAGAAGCTGACGACTGAGGCGCGGACTTTTTCCGTTTCAGTGTCCACTCCTCCAACACAGCACAAGCCACAGCCTGTCTGGCCCGTTTGTGCCGGGTGGAGGTTTCCACTTCTCCAAGACTCGCTCTGCTTCCACTTCAGGCTCCTCCTCAAGCTGAACAGGAGGCTCATTTTGCAGTTGAGGTGGTGGGGCTGGCAAAAAAAAAAAAGACCGCTGGCGCTGGTGGCAGGTCATCAACAAACTCAATCTCAGGCACGTGCCTTCTGCCAAGAGGGCTCAATCCAGCCCTTCAACTCTCAACAAGCCAACCACTGTGTGAGCCAAAGGCAAACGAGGGGTCTCATGGTATGCTCACTCATGTCCAGAGGTGTCTTTGGGGGGATTTTACCATCTGCAATATCCACACAGTGACGCAGAGCAACAATACATGGCTACTGCCGCCACTGAGGATGCACAAACAGCAGGAAGTTCCCCAAATTGTGCAAAAAAACTTTCGCAGGGAAAATTTTGTCACCAAACTGAAAGGCGAAGTTTTCCCCGTGAATCTGTCCCCTGACGAAGTTTTCCCCTCCCCCGTACGGGGGGGTTCTGGCGGAGGCACCCACAATTTCAAATAAGGCAGTCCCCCGCCTGTAGGGTATCCAACCCGTGAAAAAAAACGGCTTATTCTGCACCCTCATACACATTACAAACACATGTCTGCGAAGCACTGACCACCCTGCCCAATGGCTATGTGTGCTAAGAGAGCAGGACCACCATCTTTCTCATGACCTCTGGGCCAAATATGGCCTTACATTGGGGCAAATTGCACTGAAGCTTCAGATAACCAGCACAGGTGTCTCATGGGGCAGAATGTGGCCATATCATTGCAAGTCCTTTGTTCATGGTGCGCGTATCTATTGCATGCAGGAACCTCAAGGCTATTACGGGCAAACATGACATCATCATGTCTGGTTCTGCCCAACAAGGTTCTGGAGAGATGGGAGAGACAAAAAAGGAGGGAAAATGGAAATACTGAATCAACAGCATGAATGTTTCCAAAGGCTGTTCAATGGCAGGGCGGCAAAAAAAAGGTCTGGCTGGGAACATAGCAGTACTCCCGTGGCACATAAACGCATCTACTGACGACAAGTGGAGATCCCTTCCGCATGTCTCAAAAAGCAGCTGGACCGTCCATCAAACTCGGTGAAGGCTTGGGGTGTGTGCGAATGACGAGGAGGACCAGTCGGAGAGGGACAGGAAACCGCTAAGACAATTGCCTGTTCCCTCAGCAGTGAAAGTGCAAGTCCGAAACCCGAAACAACCACAGATCTGCTCACCAGCAACTGTGTAATTCTCTGGCAGTTGGTTTGAATAAATGGCACCCTGCCTACTCATCATCCCAGGCCAGGAACTCGTCAGAATCTTCAAAATCCGCGTCGATGTCAGCCCATGAAGTCCCAGTGAGCTGCTGTGCAGCAACATCGGTGGTTGGCATGGAATTGACTGAAGGAGCCTCAGGAGGTGGGGAGACTTGAGCAGAAGGGTTCAGCAAAGATTTTGTTGGAACGGCCACATATTCGCATGGCAGCAGGTGTTCATTGACCCATGTTCTGTAGTGCTTGTCATTTTGAAAGCGCATATTAGTTCCTGTGTAAACAGCCGTCCAGCGAGGCTTGGCCGGTGCCTTGCGTGCATTGCTTGCCCCATTGGGAGGCATCCCAACACAGCTGAGGGGTACAATAAGGTCTTCCACACAGTCGTCAATGGGGCAGTACTCTTGGCTGCCATGGCATGTTGGGGGCTTCTCATCCCACTTGTACCAATCACCTTTGCGGCTGTCCACCATCACTCTGATATCCTGCACCATGAGAGAACTGAAGACTGAGAGAGACAGAAAGAGAGAGACAGACAGAGAGATAAGATAAGTGCCATGAACCATCCACTGAATCGCTCAAGTTCATCTGCAATGTGCTATTGAAAACCTCCCTAAACTGCGCTGCACCAGTGCTGAATGCTGCCTTGAGCTGGTGCCTTACACTAGTCATGTTCAGCTCTCTTGCTCCCTTCCCTGCAGCCAAGGTCACTGTGTGGGTCAACAATAGGACCACAGGCAAAATACCCTGTTAGCCCCATCTGCACCCACCATCACGTATATTCCTCTCACTCCGCCCAGTCACAAGCACAAGGTAGTAGCACTAGACCACACACACCCAACCTGGCTCTGGTTGGTGAAACAAAATGATGGCAAGATACCGCAGTACATCTGGTATACCTGCAAACCACACCCAATATTCTCCTCCATCCACACCACCAGATATGACAATTGCCCTCTTTCCACTTGTGGCACCGTCAGCCTTGCTTTCCACCTAAACATATGCAGACCAACTTCTTGCTACCGTTGCACTTCTATAGCCTCCAAATGATGTGCACCACCAATGCATACCACTCCCGCACTTTCATCACACACAACTGGTCATATCTACTGGAGGCTATCTGCATGCAGCACACCCAGGCCAGCCACATTTGCTGGGGCCCTGTGCATGACGCACAGGGCCGGTCGTCCCCAATGGAGGCAGCATGGACGCTGCAAAGGGCCAGTCATACCAGCTGGAGGCCGTGTGCATGCGGCACAGGGCTGGATGAGCAGGGTGCACCATATCTGTCAACAATCCTCACCTCAAAATGTGAATAGCTTACCTACTCAAACAGCAACCAAACCTCTTGCGCTTTGTGCCTCAGACTCTCAATGACTACTGGTGTGTTTTGTCTCATCATCCAATATGAGTCCCTTCTCTTTCACAAGCCCATACCTTCATGCCCTATTGTGTCTGTTTTTTTGTGCTCGCCCATATTGACGTATGTAATTGAGTTCTTGACATTGTTAACCCCTTTGTGAGGAGATGCAAGGTGCTTGATTCTCCTTCTGGGACCCAGGTGCCTGATACCACGCCGGGACAGATGTACAGTCAGTGAGCTCTTCTTCCTATTCCTGTCTAAAATTGGGAGCTTTCCCTGTAGGGCCGTTGGTACTGTGTGGCACGTCGTACTGCTGGTAGGTCACGTGCTTTTGTAGGTCTCTTTTCTACACAAGCCCCTACACAGGTACACTATTGACGAATCCTTCACGCACTGTAACGTGCTGTTGCGTTGCATCTTCTTGTGCCGCATGTTTGTACCACACTTCTACCAATGTGGACCATGGGCCGAGAGGCGTGCCGCGGAGGCAACCGCCGCGGCCATGGAGGAGGCCGAGAGGAAGATCCAGCGCGAGACGCCCCCGGGAGGGTCCCGCGTGGACACCCTTCGAAGGCTCTTCGAAGGGGACTCCGCCTCCAAGATGAAGATCGACCTAGACGCGGAGGACTCTCGGAGCAGCGAGGGGAGCAGCCGCGCCACCCGTCCCCGCCGCAAGGGCAAGGGGAAGACCCCCAAAAGGGCACGGAGGCCCGCCGAGAAGCACCCCCACGACTCCGACCCCTTCGTCACCTGCAGCGATGGGGATGGACGAGACCGCCGGCATCGCCAAGAGCCCACGGGCTGCAAGGTGGGACTGCCCGGAGCCGGTGGCGGAGGAGGCGGCGATACCCCTCCGAGTTTGGGTGGAGAGGGTCCTCCACCTCCCTACCGCAGCAGGCAGAGCACCCCTGGCCGACCCCCGCCGAGATCCGGATGCCGAGGGGGAGACATGGACACCGACGATGACATGGGATTCGGTCCAGAAGCCACCTCATCCGGCATCGGGCATGGACCCCCGGGAGGAGGGCCCCCGGCCGGCGGACCGCCCGGAGGACCCCCAGGCGGAGGACCACCTGGAGGACAGCCGGGAGGAGGACCACCTGGAGGGCCCTAGGAGGCAACCCATAGTTGTTTGAACCCTGCTTCCTGAATTGAGCATTGTGTGAGGCAGCGATGGGCAGTGGTCCCATGTTCCCCGTGACATGATGGAGTGACACCAACCCTGCAACAAAGTGGGTCTTGGAGTGTAGAGATGAGGTGCAATGGGTGGGAAACCATTGGACAAGTTGGCTACCACTGAGAAGAATGCAACAAATGAAATTGGCAAAAGCTGCAATAGGAAGGCATAGGGACACCATGGGAGAAAAAGGCAAACCGAATGGTTGAAGATACATTTCCTTCCGGTGGTGTTGGTAGTGGGAGTCCTGATGCTTGCTTCACCAACCCATCCACCATGTCATTGTGATTGTTTCCTTTGTTCGTCCTTTGAGTGGCACTCTCTCTTTTTCTAGTGATTGGGAATCAACCTCCAAGTTCGCCGAGTTTGTTCTTGCTGTGCTTGTGCCATACAACGTAGGTCCGTGTTAGCACACTCTCAGTGCAATGGCAAAGCACACGAGGCATTTTGGTAACAGTCGTCATGGGATTTCCCATCGTGTGGGGTGCTACTCTTCCCGAGGTCTTTTGTGTTGGACGAAGAGTTGTTAGCATATGGGACGAGCCTCTGGTTCATACAAAGCATACAATGTCTGGTATGCATGCCGTTTCAGCCAGCGGCGGTGAAATCAGGTTTCTTAGGGTGGTACAACAACACTACATAATGCTGATGCGTGCTCACCTGTGCGTCCAAGTGAAGGAGGAGGGTGGAGCACCATCGGGTGAGGCATGGTTGCCCCCAGTGTGTAGTGTGTGCATTCCTCTTGTTTTGCTAGAGAGTACGCGCAGGTTGTATCTATTGGTGTTGGATGTTCCGGTCCCCCCCCCCAACCCCCCCCCCTGCCCCCCGAGTGACAAGTGACGAGTAACACATGAGGAACCCAGCCGGGTGAGGGTAGGGAAGGGGGTGAATTTTTTTCCGTGTTTCCATGTATATTTGAATTCTCAATCAAAATCTGAGCATTTTGGGCGTACACAAGTTGGGTAAAAAGAAGTGTCTCCTTTTTGTATGCAAAAAAATTTCCTTTCACCGCCTTGGCGCTAGAATTGTGGACACTTGTCATTGTGTCCATGTGTCACTCAAGCACAAAGTCCAGCTATTTGTCACCCTCCATGTGTATTTGAGTGGAATATAGCCAAACCCCCCCCTGACCCCCACCAAAGATTGGGACCTCTTATGCCCATCCCTGGTGTCTATGTACCGTTGCTGCAACTGGTGGTTCAGTTGCATCACACGTGTCTAGCCGTGTGTGCTATGCCCGTTTTGCCACGGTGGCTTGGTCGCACAGTGACCTTAGGTGTCTCAGGTGCTCCAGGGTGTGCTCTAAGGCACTGGCATACTAGAAGACCTTGGTGGCCGCACGGAGGTGTCTCCACGTGTGGTCTTCGATGCAAGACAAGTAGCGAGTCCAAGACAAAAAGCATGTTGTAGAGGCACTGGGACGCTTCCAGAGACGTGGACCGTTGCATAGTGGTCCATGTGAACCACTGATCCGCGTCTTCGCGCTTGGTCTGTCGCACCTCTTGTAGCCACGTGTCAACGTCGATGGTTGTTGGGGCGTTGTCGGCTTCCCTTGAGGTGCACGAACCAGAGGATCCGCACAGCATTGGGATGTGATCCCAAGGTGCTTTGTGTCACCACCAAAATACTTGAGCTAGGGGATCCAAACACTGTGGCGGTAGCAGTTGGTTTTTCTCAGTCGTTTTATGTGGGATGTTTGCTGGGGCAATCACATGGAGGCCGCCTTCTGAGATTTTGTCCTACAGGCTCCCCGTGTGGAAAAGTTCCTGCAGTACCGCATCTACATGGACGTCACGGACGGGGGACTGGGCCTCCACAACACGTTCTGGGCTGGGTTATGCGCCCTTATCTAGCTAGTCCAACGGGCCTTGCGAGTTCCATACGGGCCTATGACGAAGCATACCAACTCAGGTCATGTCCCACACATGGTAGAGAAGTACCGCAAAATCTTGCTGTTTTTTGGTATGGAAATGGGACGCCTCCCTCGCGCCGACCAATCCGCGCGTCGAAAGGCACCCAAACGAACACACAATGACCTCGAGTCACTCTTCGATGATGAGGACTCCGATGATTGTAGGTTTGAGTCGCTTGTGCCCCACAAGTACCTCCACTCCCTGCGTCCCAAGAGCGGCACTAGTCCCGTGCAACCCAACGTTGTCCAATTAGGACGTGCTTGGCACCAGCAAGGGCAACCCATTTGGCCGACGTGGTACAATGATGGCAGTCTGTTAGAAGCGCGGGCCGGCACAGGGGTGGTCAACAGAGCTATGCGCATCCAAGCGAGAGTACCGGGGCCACGGACAATTTATAGAGCTGAAATGTACGGCGGACAGATCGCGGCATGCCTAGCCCAACCGTGGGACTCTATCGTACTTGACAAACGGGCAGTGGCCCGATGAGTCTCCCAGCCACCAAGCCCACAATCGTCCGACTATGACTTGCACAACGCAATGCACCAGCTGATCTCCACCAAGTCACTCCAAGTACGTCGGGCGCGCGGGCATCGGGACCAGAAAAAGGCGCGGCGCCTGAGAGATTATCAAGACAAGATTGGTAACGAATTGGCCGACCTCGCAGCCCCAGTAGGCATTACTATGCACCCTTGCCGCGGCCCGGGCAGCACATCCCCCGCGCACATCCTCTTGAACAACCATGTGATGCCATCCCTAGCCCGTAAGTGGATCATCAAATCACACCCCCAGAAGCTCGTACCTGAGGCGCATTGGACATCATGGCTGCCTTTGTGCGCGGTCAACCGTGATAAGTTGGGTCCATGGCTATGGGGGACACTGCGATGGCTAGGGTATGGCGCACCCTGAGAAACCGAGCCGCTGCTATGCCCACGATGTAGGCAGCACCATGGCCCCGCAGTGGAGGAGTGTCTTTTGACATGCCCCTCCCAGTCCCGGTTTTGGGACATTTGGACCGACGCATGGGAGGCGTGGAAACGAGAGGCAATTAAGTCGCGGCAAACGGCGTCGACCGACAAACGGCGCAAGTGCACCCGCTTGCAGTTCCCGCGCGCCCTTCAGCAATCCTTCCTTCCAGTACAAGCGCACTGGAGGGTGGTAGTTGCCACATGGCACTTCCATGTGTTCCAACCGTTGCAGGCGTGGGTCTTTGACAAAGTGTAACACGCCCCATCTTTCGTGAGCAATAAGCGGCCCACGCACATCGTCTTACCCGTTGCCGGGGCCCCGCCGCAGGTAGCTAAACCTATGGCCCGCAACATCTGGAACCACGTGAGAGATGTTCTGTTGATCCCGCCGCCGTCAGAGCCACGTGTCACAGATGCCGCGCCGACGGTGGAGGAACTTTGGTGGCAATTGACACAAGCAGTCACCACCGCTAAGCGCACATGGATCTTGGGGGCCATGGCCCGGCATCGCCATGTAGCACTGCCGCGCAAACGGCCCCGAGAGCCGTCGCCGCCACCGGCAACGACACCGGCCTCACCGCCCTGTGAGTCGGGTGAAATCCATGCCGGACCTTTCTTGGAGCACGCAAGGCGGGCCATGCTACACGCCCAAACGCAAGCCACACGAGTCTGTCTAGAAGAGGTGGCGCATGCTCTCGCCCGACAGGCCATCGCACGGAAGTCCCAGTTCTTGGCGCACCACCACGAACACTTATGCCCGCAACCATATTTGGTTCATAACGAGCACATGGTGCGGTGGTCTAGGCGCAACGGGTAGTCTACCAATTGTCCTGTATTGTGGACTCCCGCCGACCGCGCTTCCGCCAGTGGCGCACGGCTGTCCTCCCCGAGGTGCGGTCCATGGCGTCGGGCAAGCTCGTCGCGGCATCCTCGTGTTGGGAGCAATTTCATCTTTCAGTGTCCAACAACATCCAAGCGGACGAAGCGTCTGCCCGGCGGCATATGTCTCAAGTGGACGTAGTGACCCTTACGGCCTTACGAGGGGCCACTGCACAGCGCATGAAGCGCTTGCGGGATGAGAACCCACCTGAGACGCACAAGCGGCACAAGACAGAGGCACTAGAGGTTCCCAGTGATCTCCAAGATATGTGGATCCCGCTTGAGGACATGGGCGATGTCATTGTCTTGACTAGAATGTAACACCCCCGAGAGGTCCGGGAGGACACACACACCCGTGCAAATGGGGCAACAAGGGTGGGGCAAGGCGCAGGCCTTGTTCCTGCCGCCACTCGGCCCCAGCCGTCTTGGTGAGGGTAGGTCATTCCTAACCCACAACCAAAGCTGGCTCTGTCACTGACCCATGACCTGCTTTGTGTACTCTCGATGGACACTTGGTGGAACTTCGGTCACGAGTTAAAAATAATAATGCCTCGACACCATCTATACTTTTGGGGGCATGCCCGGTCAGCAAATTCCGAGACCCAAGGTGCACATACCGCCCTCAGATGGGCTACACTCCGACTCACTATTCCACTTTGTCAGCTCGGAGTCAAACCACGAGCTCCAAGCGGCGAGGTTGGAGGTGGTGACACATCGCCTTTCTTAAGATAGCTTTCGCCAACATGGGCGGCAACCTACCCATGGACTTACCACCACCCAAACCACACGGCATAGTACTCCATAGGCATATCATGCTTACCCTTGCCAAGTCATGCGTTGTGTAACTATGTAGTCTCAAACCCCCAACTGGGGATGAGTATCGAATTGACAATTTGTGCTCGCTCCAAGCTTGTCAACTGGAGGATGATGTATATGGCTACCTCTCTAGGAACCTGCTAGAAACCCAATGGTGGTCTGACGGTTTTGTTCTAACGTTCAAAAGAGAACAGTTGGAACACTCCATTTGTCCGCGCGTGTACCCCTGGGGGTGCTCCCCCTTTTTTTGTGGGGGGGGGGGGGGGTTGGGGGCCAAAAATAGTTGCTACAAGGTCCGACAGGACTTTAGTTGAAAAAAATCAATTTTCTCACTTTTAGGGTAGAAACTGTTTTTTGTTCTAATTGTGTTCTAGCGCTTTTTGGATCGCCGCCATTAGAACGCCGTTAGAACAGTTTCATTAGAACATGCTTAGAACACATTTGGCGAAGGCACACAATATGCTGCCACTTGTTCACCGAAAATCTTGCGTGCTATGGGGGCCCAACGGGCGCCCCGAGGCTACCGCCACTCCCTTGCCACCGCCCCTGCCCTGGCCCCTGCACTTGACCTTACCCCTGCCCTGGACCCTGCCCCTGCCGTGCCTCTGGGGGGGCGCTGTCTGACTCCATGTCCGGAGACGGCGGGCTGGGGGCAGGGGGCACTCCCCCATCCCCACCTTTGTCCCCATCCCCATCCCCACCCTCATCCCCGTCGTCCCCGTTGTCCCCGTCAACCCCGTTGTCCCCGTCATCCCCGTTGTCCCCGTCCTCCCCGTTCCCCGACCCCGCCGAACGGAGGTAGGCCTCCACCTCCTCCTTGGTCTTGAAGAGCAAGGCTGATGCAACTGCATACATGGCCTTGCTGTTCCTCTTCTTACCATTCCCCTTCCTCACCCACTCCTCGACCTCCACGTACCACTACCCCTCACCCAACCCATCATGCCACATCTCCAAAACCACCCCCTCACTGGGTTTGGGGTGGGGGGGGGGGGGGGGTGGTCGGGGGGTTGATCTTCCTCTTCCAGGGCCGGGGATGGCGGCGTCCGACTTGTCGCCGGACTCCCGGGCATGGGGGGTGGAGGGCACGGCCGCGGGTTCGGGTTTGGCCTTAGGGGGGGGGGGGGCTGCTCTGCCCTTGGTTTGGCTTGTGGGGCCTGCTCCGCCCTGGGCTGTGCAGCTGCTTGCTTATCCCAGTCCCAACGTCCAACACCTCCCAGGTCCCCGACCCCACTCAGCGTGCTCCGGCCCTTGGTCCACCTCTCAAACGCCCCCAAAACCTCCACGGCCTGAAGCGGACGCTGCGTGAGCATGCCGTGGAGCGACCCCAGAGGCAGGGGGGTCACTTGTCCTCCAGGTCGACGAACAAGCACCCGGACCCCATCCGGATGCTCAACAATCAGCTGCACATTGTCGACCTGTGACAACAACAAACGTTCTGATCCTGTGCTAATAAAAGTGTTCTAATCGCGTTTGAACGAAAAACGCGCCGGCGGTCGTTCGGTTTCATTAGAACGTCGTAAGAACGAATTCGAATTCGTTAGAACAGGATTAGAACATACCGTCGCCTCCACGGCCCCCACTGTTGTCCGCAGCTCCTCCTCTGGCTCCCCCATCCTCCTCCACGTCTCATCTTGCTGGCGCAGAATCTCCGCCGTCAACGTCGCCTTGTCGCCCCCTGCCATCCTGCGTGCCCTCTGCCCTGCACTCGACTCCTTCACTCTCCTCCGGGGAATCCCCGTCACTTTCCCCCCATAGCCTCCCTTGTTGGCGGTGTCTGGGTTATACCCACCCAACCCCAAAATCGAATCCCATTCAGGCTCCCATGCTGCCCCCCCCCCCACCCCCACCCCGCCTGCCATTACAATCCTTCCCAGCCTCAAAAGTGCCCACATGCGGGCAAGGAACAAGTATTTCCTCGCGCCCACCCTCCCCACCGTTGCGCATGCCCGAAAGTTGAGCTGGGACATGCGCGACATCATAAACGGACCCTTCGGAGGGCCTGCTCTTTTCGCCCCCAAGGGTCTACACCCACTTGCCGGGCCTCAACCCCGTCCCCCTATGCAGCCTCAATTCCCCGGTTCGCTCATCCTGCCACGCCCACCTAAGCTCCTTCGACATTCTCCAACGGGCCTCATGGAGGCACCATCGGAGTGTGTGCCCCGGGCTCTCCGGGGCAGTCAATAGGGGGCCGGAGGGTGAGGACCATCGAGGGCGGCTTGGTTGAAGGGCCAACCGCACAGGCCCCTCGCTGCCCTCACCCCCCCCCCCCGTCACCCCCACCAACCGTTCACTTGCCCAACATTGCTGCACCCCCTCCGCCACCAACACCACGTCCCGTGACCCTTGTGCCTCCTCCTCCTCCGGAACCACCTCCACGTCGGGATCCTCCTCCTTCACATTCCCGTCCTCCTCCTTCACACCCTGGATCTCCTCCCGTTGCACCCCCTCTGCCAAGCACCGCGCCAACTCCTTTGCCCACTTCTTCTCCGCCTTCGCCAACTCCTTATTGCCCTCCGCATCCTCCGGATTCTCGTTGACCCACTTCCGCCAGCGGGTCACCTTCTCCAGCCGGCGGTGCAGCTGCTCCACATTGAAGTAGGAGGGCTCGGGCACAACCTCCCCGTTTTCTTTGCTTTGGAGGGGGGGTTGCGGTTGATGAACTTGCGCGGGAGGGCATTCCGGCGGAGGAGCTTGAGGGAGGGCTAGGGGGGGCAACTGCTGCACCTCGGGGGGCGTTTACTGCAATGGGTGGTCCCGTGGTGGGGCCGGCTGCAGCTGCTGCACAGCCGCTAGGGCTGCTTGCGTGGAGGCCTATACGAAATGGCGACTATTCTAACGGCGGTGTAACGGAATGTTCTAACGGTGTTCTAACGAATCAGTCGTTCGGTTCGGTTTTGTTAGAACGTAATTAGAACAGCTTATTAGAACGCGATTACAACAAACTTGCAGGATGGCTTGCCACACTTCTTGGCGCAGTCCCGCTGGGGGTTGTGCCATCGGTCAGAAAAAAAGGAGGTCTGTGGAGCACCGGATGTGCAACCTTGACCTCAAGGGACTCACGGGCGCGACAAGCCGAAGCCCGAACACAACCATGGACCAGGAGATGGAGGTTGAACTAAACAAAAACCCACCCCAAGCATTGTTCCAGCAGTGCACTGTCCCTGTTCAGCACCGATTGCTGCCGCAAGCTGCCAACTGTCAACCCCTGATCCGCCAACGACCGACCACCTCGCGCACTATGCACGTTGTGTGCCTAGTTGTCGAACCGGTTAGGTGTTTCCTGCACATCCCACGAGAACATCGCAACCCCCCATGGACGAATACCTTGCAACACCCAGCCATAATCCGATTCGAGAAAAACCATGTAGTTTGGCGTTGTGCTGGGGCAACACTGCAAGCGATAGTCCTTGAGAACCTTTTTTTTTAACTTCCGGCGCCACATAAGTTCGAAGTTCAAAGTCTCGCTATGAACAAAGGAGAGGCACTCATAGGCAGGTTGCCTAGCATCAGTCAAGCCGTAGTAACTATAACCACAGGCTTCGTGCGGGTTATGCCCGTCCATCAAGGACGAGTGTAGGGACAAATTATCCCACAAGTCGGCTGACAGTGGTGTGCAGATGTGCTCTGCCACACTGCAAGCGATACTCCTTGAGAACGGTGTGACACACAAGGTTCCCCTCTTGAGCTGTCCTATACAAATCCCGCAACAGCAACCCCATGGCAAGGACCGCCCAGACTTTCGAGCCGTGGTGGGGATGCGGAGCCAGCGCGGTAGCACGGGCCATGCATCGAACAAAGCCCTCGACTCCTCCCCGTCCGGACTCCAAGAGTGCAAGATGGACCATCCTGTCTTATGGTCCGCAAGGTCGCCCTCTAGGCGGATCTTGTCGGCAGTGGATAGCCCCTCCGACTCCTTCCTAATGAAGTCCTGCTGCAGGCGACCGATCGCCATGGAGCAATGCAAAATGCATGAGATCACCCACTGCTGGGGCATCATAAGGAGCGGGGTCATACTACAACCTGCACATTGCAATGACTTGCCACCAGCCAAGAAGCATGCGTGGTGTGCCTGATCCCGTTCCATGGTCCGGCGCACCTCCAAGCCACTCCACGTCCCGGTGTCCTTGTGCCAAACTGCATCATTCAAGAGGGAGGCCACCTAAGGGGCCGGAGATACCCCTGCCACGCGCCGGCTGAAGGGCACGTCGCCACCAAGCCAAAGGGTAGCCGCAACATCACCTTCAGGACCCCAGTGAATTGTGCACTGGTCAATGATGCGTTGAAAGCTCGGCAACGAAAACGGTGCAACTTGTTGTAATCATGGTCTAACTCAACCGTTCCAACGAGCTTATAATGAAACGAGGCAAAACGCGCTAGAACACGATTAGAACGCTTCTATTTGAACACGATTAGAACAACAATTGCACCATCGCTTTGCAGTGTTGCGTACCTCAAACAGGCGTTTCCAAAGGATTCCCAGGGTCGGCATCTGCTTGTCATCGCAGTTGGCTAGCCCTAGTGCCCAAACACTGGCAGGGGACCTGCACAACCAACCCATGTTCACCAACCAGATGGTGATATGGGTCCATGAACTGCCAGCCACAGGGTACCCATCCCCTCGGACAAAGAAGGTGAGGGGGAAAGTCCTGTCAACCTGCCGGATCAACGCGAGGCCGGCTGAACAGGTACTGGATCCAGGAGTCTAGGGGCCAGACCACCGCTGTAGCGCAGGGATGGTTGGTGGACGTCCGCGGATCTAGCTGCAGGGGGGTAAGCAGCTCCTTCCGTTTCGGGTCAAAGGCGTTGTGGGTACACAAGGGCCGAACATAGTAGTCCGGGTTCAATTGTGGAACCGTGGACCGATACCAGAGCTGCAGCAAGCTGATCAGCTCGGAGATTTGCCGAAGGGCATTCTTGAGGGACGGCATGTTGAGCACCAATTCAACCATGGCCTCGGGGGTGAGAAGGCATCGGGCATATTGTGCCACGGCAGCCTTACACGCCTCCTTGTGCACCGATGGACCGATGACCTTTGTGGCCACGAAAAATTGGTGGTGGGCCCACGGGGACGACGAGGCCCACTGCCCAAATAGCTCCCCAACGCGATCCTCCCGCAAACCGGACCCACCACTTAGCAACACGAGGTGGGTGGTTAGGTCATCATTGGGAGAGGGCATACAAAAACAACCTTAGGTGAATGGGCACAAGCTGTTCTAACGGTGTTCGAACACGTTAGAATAAAGAGGTGGTCTAACCAAAAAATGTTCTAATTGTTCAAATTAGAACAACGTTCTAATAGACCACCATTGGGTTTCTAACAAGTTCCTAGGGCTGAGCTTGTGGGGCGGCGAACAGCGCATCCTTGGCCTTACCCTAGTACCCAGCACCATCAATGGTGTGGCCCAGGTAAGTGAACATGGGATCCTTGAATTTGAGGCCATGTTGGCTCCCCCAAATGTCTTTCGCCTGCTAAGCACCCCCTGTGGTAGGGCCCGAGGACCGTGGTCTGTGGAAGTGGTACACTTCCGTCTATATACACATATACAATAGCAAACAGGAGCCGGGAGCAGGGGTATCCTTCTTTGACGCCCCGGTGGGCTTGAAATAAATATTATCTCCTTGTATGTCCGTGTATGTGTCAGATTGTGCATAGATCGTGCAGAAGGCGGGCACATAATTTGGCGAGAGCCCTGCATCGTTCAAGATGGAGAAAATGACCTCATGGTTTCTGGACGGGGAAGCTTTGGCAACATCCTACAGAACAAAACAGGGCTCCCGTACCTCCGTTTCGTGCTCACGGAGGAAGTTGACTAAGTCTGTAGCTTGCTCCGTTGCGGTGTGCAAAGGCCTTAACCCATATTGCTCGGGGCTGGCAACCCGGTCCACAAGGCGCTGCAGACGGGGTATGTACAACTTCATGAGAACACGATGTATGCTGTTGGAGACGATCCATAATTCTCGGGGCGGTCAAGATCCCCTTTCTTGTACATCAACACCACTTCGGATTGTAGCCAATGCTGCGTGATATCTCCTGTTCTCCAAAGTTCCAGCACCCCCCCATAGAACGTGTGTAGTGTATCGTCCGTGGTGTCGAGGTATTTTTATTGTGTTGCAGAGGATTTGATCTTCGCGTTCATGCTCACTGCTGCTCTAGTCAACCACTCTCATGGACCGTTGCATCCGCCGCCAGCGTAGGCGCTCGGATCGTGAACATTGCGGCAAAAAGAGGTAGGAGCGGTTTCGTATGTCCGATGTATGCTAGTGGTTTCCCCCGTGTGAACATTGCAATGGTTGGCCTCAACCATATCTTCCACAGTGTATATCGCATCGGAGTCAGCTTCGTGTGCGATTGTCATGAGTTTCCTCTGTTGGTGTTGCACGTCTCCGAGGAGTTGGCATGTGTTCCTATGTACCCTTTGCAAACGACCGGTAAGGGACCATTTGAATGGGGAGCAAAAATAGCACGAATATGGGTGCAAAAATGTACGATTTAGGCCGGAAGCAAGGATTTTCATACCGTTGGGATGGTAGCAATATTCTTAAAGGATCTAAAAAATTAAATTGGGGTTCCTACGAAAAGAAAAGCGCCTTTTTGAGACGCCATGGTGCCACGGTGCTCCACGAAATGCCCTATTCTGATCGCGGGTGTTCCTTGTGTGCGCGGCGCCATTGTGAACGTGAATACGCAGCAAATTCGCACAAAAATCGATTTTCGCATTCATTTTCGCGCACGCCTGCACCTCCTCGGTGTGGCGTGCACCAACTCAAGTACCTAGAGTCACCGCAACCCATGGTTGCATGTTTGCATGTCCTAGGCCCGCCGCTTGCGGAGTCTGAAACGCTGTGAGAGGACATGCACATGGTTGAGGTCACTAAGTGCCCTCCTGCGGCCAGGGCGTGCCAGTTGCCGCACTGTCATTGGGCCCTTGTCCACGCATGGACCTCTTGGTGACATCGCATCCCTCTCGACACTGGCTGACATCTCTGGTGTGGTCAACCACAGCCTGCACAGTGAGGTGGCGACACAGGAGGCTTAGGTCCCCGCTAATGGGCAACATGCTCTTTTGCCTACGGTGCCTGCCTTCCATGGCGAAGCATGAAAATTTGGAGGAGATTCTCCATTTGCGGGCAAGTAACTACATGTGGTTAATCCACAAATGTCACCACAGCAGCGTGGGCCACTATAACACTAAGTGGGCCTCGCCTATTCTTATACTACAATCGGGCAGCCTTCCTAACTCCCCACCGGACAGCCCATCCGTTTGCCATGCATACACGCACATTTGAGCAAGTTGACCCACCACTCCCTGCAAACCGTACCCCATAGTCTACCTCCGACCTGCTTGTTGTTCATTCCCCCCTTCCGGAAGGCACATGGTAATGCGTGCCTCCCACCGCCGGGTGCGCATGAATTGCACAGCAGTGGCAAACTCAAACCTGGCCTTTCCCTTCACGTTTGCCTCGTGATTGTTGAACCTCCCCTTTGTTACCGTCTCCGCTTGAATGCGGGCAACAACTAGAATGGGCTGAAACAAATTACACACCGAGAGCCGCCCACTTGCCCGTTGCTGCCGCCACTGGAGATACTGCATATAGTGACACGCAGCACCCCGTGCAACGTGTAGTCCGGAATGCGGCGGTCGGCTGCAATGTGATACATCGCTCCAATTGGGAGCAACACATCCCACCACCCGTCGATGGTGTCTTCCAAGCCAAAGTTGACAAGCATTTGTGCCCTGCATCCGCACACACAACACACCAAGGCTTGAGTAGCCTTGGCTTTTCAAGTCACGCAATTGGCCATGTAAATTTGTGCCTTGCCATCTGCACACAGAAAAAAAAGGGTTTCACGGTCTGAACCGCCGTTATTCTGGAATACACCCTTACTTGCGTCGCACAATTGTTGGTCGAAGTCCCTCTCCTGAGCAGCCGCGTACAACGTGGCCGAGTCCTGACTATCGCCTGGTTGCCAGCATCTGGCAAGTTGGTCGGGGCTACTTGTTTTCCCAAGCGTGCTATGGACGTAGGGCGCGTCATGGCGTGATGTACCATCCACCTCAATCGGCATGCAATGCAGTCTTGAATCGCCGGGTAGTTGGACGTGGACAGGTTTGACCAGTCGACGGCTATATAGGTACTGCAAGCGCTTGGGTAACGGGCAAACGGCACGATAGAAATCGACACCTTCTCCCGTTGTGGCAACGAAGCCCGCCGTAACAGGCTGTGTCAGCTGCTGCATTGTGGTTCACGGGCCGTCTGAGGAGACGTCCTGCCGTTCAAGTGTCCCCACAAATTTCTTGAGCAGCGGGTTGGTGGGGGGCTCGAGGTGGGTGGTGTTGGGCAGCACGTTGACATGCTTTTTGTCGGGGGTCCATTGCCTGAACAGGGCCCCTTGCATGTCTTGGGTGGGTTGGGTGGGAGACCATGGTGCCGGGCGGTGCTCACCATGATGAGGACCTCCCCTTGGTTGAGGAGGCCCTGGTCCCACCTCTCCATGTAGGCCTCCCCCAAAGCCGTTCCCGTCTGAATGCTGAGCCGATACAGGGGGCAGAGGGCCACAAAAGTGGAGAGGTGGCAGTCCGATCTTGACCGGTCGGACGGGGGGAGGAGGGGGGGGGGGGGTGGAGGTGTCTTTGTGAGCCAGCCGATCGCCGGACTCCACAGCGGACACGATGACAGAACCGGGGCGCATGGGATGAACGGATGCGAAGGGGTCAAGCATCTTGTCCTTCCGCTTGGTTACAAGTTTTTTGAACACGCTACTAGCTAGGGCCTCAGTCTTGGATGGTCTGGACTAGTAGGGCTAGGGCACGGAGGGGTCGGCCCTTTGTTGTTATATAGTTTTTTTGTTAAACACAACATCGAAAAACCGTGGAAATTTATTTCCCCCGCCCCCCCCCCCCCCCGCCGCCCCGGAGTTTCTCCACCCGTTCCCAAGCAGCCTTGAAGTCAGCAGAACTAAGGGCTCTCGGTTCACCGTATACCCAATCCCATCAACAAAGTAGATGAGCATGGGAGGTGCTAGACGATCGGGGTGGAAGGAGGGGTTGGTCCGCCAAGGTGGCGGTTCGCAAAGGGGGTTCGGGGGTAATGAAGGGTGGGGAGGGGGGTCAGCCAATCCCCGATACCAACTAAACCCACGCATCTGATGAAACGTGGGAAGAGTGATGTCGGGAATATGGTGGAGGGGGGTGATCTCGAGGTGGGAGGGGAAGATCCCCAAGTCATCCCAACAACTCTGGGCATGGAAGACTGTGAACTTGAAAAACATGGGCATATTCACGCGATCTTTGCGCAATTTTCTCGCTAATGGGAATTACATGCGAATGTGAATGAGACATGCGTACAACAACGCTAATATGCGAGCGAGTACAATAATTTTTTGCGAATCTAAGCGCTGTTAGCAACCACTCAAGCTACGTTTTGCGTGTTTTTAATGCTTTTTATAGTTTTTGGTGAAGTAAGCACGGCAAACGGGCAGAGAGAGACGGAATAACGGGCAAAAAGGGCCAATAATTAGCGACGTGTGCATGTTCAGTCTAAAGTGCAGTTCACAAAGGGTATATATCGTACGAGTTGCCCTCCCATGTTTGCTGGCAGATGTGCTCTTTTGTTACTACTCATTGTGGGTTCTTGATTAAATACGTGTTGAGGCGGGTTTGTGCTTCGCAAATCACTGAGGTTTTGATGGTTTGTTGTTCCTTAGGGGCCATGCACGTTTGGTTGTTACTCATGCTCAACTTCATTATTTCCCGAATGAGCGAATGTGGGTAACGTTTGTTACTTGGGAAAGTTTTGGTGGCTGCTTTCCAAGCGGTCTTGAAATTTTTATGTTGTGTTGTAGGCGAGGTGTAGGTGAGGCCATTAGGGATAGTGGAATATCATGGAGGTCGAGCACCTCCATCTTGATGACTTGCAGGCCGGGGACACCACAGACACCCCCGCAAAGTCTGCACACTACGCTAGCCGCGGGTGCAGGGGCGCATGGGCAGTCCGCGCACCCCGGGGGGGGGGGGGGGGCACCCTAACGTCAACCTAGCGGAATCGGCCCAGCGGGACGTGGCAATCGTGGCTTGCAGCATCACCCCATCTAACCCACCGCATGTAGGACGGCGGTAGAAAGCAACACAGGGGGTAGAGCCTTCCCCCTCCCCCCTCAAAGCGCCCAGAAGGCAAAAGCATGCTCATGTGCACGCGGTGGAGCGGCATGGCCGCGTGGGCATGGAAGTGCCATGACTTGAAGACGAACATCGGCGCTACTTAGCCTAGGCGCGGGCTTGAAGGAGGGGGGGGGGGGGCACCCTCTTACCTGCCTTGGACCGGAAATAAACACATAGGGGGCGCCTTATGCCAGCTGGCTCGGAGACCCATGCAACCCATCCTCGGCGAAAAGACATCCCCAGGCCCTATCCACACACACAACAACAATGATATTACCGGCGTCACACACCCATCCCCTCCAACAGACATCATTCCTCCCTCGTACCTCTGTCCTCACCTTGCCCTGGCCTTTAGCATTAAGAAGGGTATGCCTTGTCATATTTGCAATTTGCTTTCCATCTGTGTAAATTTGAAAAGAAGAATCTTTTAGGTATGTGTGTGCCCTTGTGTAACTTTGGCATTGATTGCCCCAAAGCAGAGGAAGGGGTCTAGTCCAAGCTCTATTGTCAATACCGAAATCCCGCCCCATTTGTATTGTGCTGTGTGGGGCCCTGGGGTGTAATGTTGGGGGTTTTGGGGTAATGGGGCGTGGTACCGCGGTGGGTGTAGTTCAGGTGTTTGGGGTCGTGGCATGTGGCCTCAAACATCATTCAAACTGCAACAGTACGTGATAAAGGAGATGCTATGAACAAGTTTGCTATGAACAAAATCGAGCCGAAGGCGAGTCCATACAGTACAACGAACCATGGCGCCGCAAGGCGCCGCAATGATACGTGATAGCCGGCAGATCATGAACAGATAATGGATGGGCTCTGGCCACAAGGGCTGAAGTACCCTAACGTACATGGCATGTGGAGGTATGGCGTGTAGGTCTATGCCGAAGACACTGATTTCCAAAGGCAATGCCAGGATGTCTACCCACGGGTACAGGTAAACGGGAGGGCTGTGTGTGTAAGTGCGCGTTGCGTGCTAGTGTGTTGTTGTCCAAGTCCGAACAAGTGCACCGTTGTAGTGGGCCGGTGCTGCTCTGCCGCCTGCGTACCATCACACATTCGCTTTCTGTGCGATGTTGCACTGCTTGGTGCAATGCATTGCAATGCACTATGTGTGCCGTGCCGCACTACATTGTGCGTGTTGTACTAGGCGAACCAGCAACACAACACCCCAATGCTCGTGGGCAGTGGGCAGTGGAATTCCTGCAATGCACCGACACACTGCCTGGGGGCAATGGGCAATGGAACTCCTACAATGCACTTGTGGGTAGTGGAACTCCTGCAATGCACCGCCACACTGCCTGCGACCAGTAGGCGGTGGAAGTCCTCCAATGCACTACCAAAACTATATGGGGGCGTTGGGCATTGGAACTCCTGTAATTCACCGCCACACTGCCTCTGGGTAGTGGGCACTAAAACTCTTGCAATGCACTACCACACTGCCTGGGAGCAATGGGCAATGGAACTCCTATAATTCAGCGCAACCATGTTTGTAAGCGGGGGGCCCTGGAACTCCTGCAATTCGTAGCCAGAGTGCTTGTGGGCAGTGGGCAGCCGAACTCCTGCAAGTCACCGCCACACTACCTTGGGGCAGAGCATAGTGGAACTCATGCAATGGAGCGGAACAATGCTTGTGGATAGTGGGCATTGGGATTCTTGCTATGCACTGCCACACTGCGTGGGGGTAGTGGGCATCCAACCTCCTTCCACGCGACACTGCTGCATTGGGCGGTGGAAGTCCTACAAAGCACCATTACAGTGCTTGTGGGCATTAGGCAGTGTAATTGGTGCAATAAACCGCGACCTTGCGTGTGGGCAATAGGCCGTGGAACTCGTGCTATGCACCGCCACGTTGCACGGGTGCAACATGCAGCCAAACTCCTGCAAGTCAACGCCACACTGCTTGGAGACACTATGCAGAGGAACTCCTCCCATGTATAGCCACACTACTTGTCGGCCGTGGACAGTCAAAGTCTTGCAATGCACGGCCACATTACCTGGGAGGCGTGGGCAATGCAATTCGTGCAATGGACTCCCACGATGCGAGAAGACATTGGGCAGCGGAATTGGTACAACGCACTGCCACACAGCAAGGGCAAAGTGGGCAGCTGGTCTCCTGCAACACACCGCCACACCGAGACACTGCTTGTGGGGAATGGGCAATGGAAATCTTGCAATGTACTGCCACACTGTTTGTGGGTACTGGGCACTAAAATGTCTACAATATACAATATACCGCCACAATGCCTGTGAGCAATGGGCAGCAAAAGTCCTGCAAGTCACTGCAGCACTGGCAGCAGGGAGTGGGTAGTGGAATTCCTGCAAAGCACCACCATACTGCCTAGGCGTAATGGGTAGTGGAACTGCTGCAGCTCACTGCCACACTACCTAGGGGCAGTGGAATTCCTACGACGCAATATCACACTGCATGAGGGGAGGGGGCAACCAGACTCGTGTAACTCACCGCCACACTGCTTGTGAGCAATGGGCAATAGAGCTCCTTCAACCTACCGCCACACTACTCGTGGGCAATTGGCACTGGAATTCCCGCAATGCACGGCCAGAGTGCGCCAGGGCAGTGGGCAGCAAAACTCCTGCAAGTGATCGCCACACTGCCCACGGGCACTGGCCGTTAGAACTCCTACAGTTCGCCTCCACAATTTGTCAGTTGCTTGCATTTCTCAACGAGAGCCTACAAAAGTGGCGGCAAAACGCTAGCATGGCCAGCATGGCTAGCTAACCCTTTGCCCACAAGCGCACAATAGCCTTGAGGATGCCCGTTGGCTTCTCCGGCGGCATTGCGATCTTTAGCCTTTTCAATGCTGGGGGGTTTTCCGGCATAAAAACTCAGGTGCGTAGTGCATGAACCCCGGGGCGCTTTGGTAATCTCCGATGTCTTCGCACTCGGGCCTAAGCTATGGCAAACATTGCGCCACGTGCACAACCACAGTGAAGTGTGTTCCTCATATTGTAGGTTGCGACACCACCCCCCTCAAAAACACGCACACACACACACACACACAAACACACACTGCGCCCAATGGGACCGCTACGTTCATGCCACAGGCAGTAGGTCAGTGAGAAAAACAATAACTCCGGCAATGAGGAAATGCCACAACCAGAAAGGGACACAAGAGTCTTGGCGTACAGTCATTTGATCATGTGTACAACTTGGGTTGTGTGTATGCGGTTCTGAGGGGTATTAAAACAATTCACGTTTTGGGGGTGGGTCATATTACTTGTGCCTACCGAGATGCTGCGGATGCCGGCACATGGATACGCAAAGCCTCATTAAGGTGGCAAAACATGACGACATATGTTGTTGTGTGGACGGCGCAGCTGCCGGGGGGTTTGTGGCGTGTACAGTGTGCTACAAAAGACCAAAGTGCGTGGTGTGTAGAACCATTGAAAAGCATGAAAATATGAACATCTAATGCTAACACGTCACCGACCGAAACTACGTCGGAGGAGGGTAGGAAAAATATTCCACCGGGAGCTGAAGACTTTGTTTATCAACCACGATACTTGTCCCCATCAATCACCATAAACAAAAAATTTTACCCAAGGGGGACCTTCTCCACCCCAGCCCCCCAACGTCACCCGCAGCAGCAGCGCCCCCCCCCCCCCCTACGCCTTGTCAACCCGAATTTCATCCACCACAAAGCAAGGGGGCAAAATGTGGGCACGTTCCTTGTTGAAGGCCAAGGAGCAGAACCAGGAGACTTTTAGAAGCCCCCTCCCCCCACCACTAGAAAAAATGCTGGGCAGGAAGCAAACCCGCCTCCCAGCACACCCTTTGCCGCTTGTTGCACGATAGCAAACGGCCAACGAGGTCCCTCCCCTCACTGAGAGGGGGAGCGCGCTGGACGTCGAGACCCCAATGAAACCCACACAAGTGGTCCTCCTCTCTTGATCAAGTGGAGACAACGAGCAAAAGAACAAACATTGCAAAGCGGCAAGCCTCTTACAGCCCGAGCAACCAACCACACGGCCTATTAAAGACACATACCTGAATGAAGACTCCGTGCATGGATGGGGAAACGTTCATGGGAAAACGTGCTCTCATGGAATGGAGGGAGAAATTTGCATCGAGACACGTGCTAACCTTGAATGGAGGAGAAAATGTTGATTGGGACACGTCCTCGACGGGAAGGGAGGGGGGGGCTTCAATTGGGGTACGTGCTGTCCGTGGATGGAGGGTAGCCCATTGATGGGGACACGTTCTCAGGTTGTTGTCACGGTCAATGGAGGGGGTACTCTCCATTGGGACACAGGTTCACTGTGAACGGGGGTTGGGCTTTTGATTGGGACACGCCGTCTTCTTGTTCACATCATAACCGGAGGGAGGAATTTCGATTAGGACACGTGCTCCGTGGGAACAGAGGAAGACATTGCGGTTCAGACACGTGCTCACCTTGGGCGGAGGGTGTATTTCTGATTGGGCCACGTTCTCACCTTACTCTTACTGTAAATGTAGGGAGGAATGTCCATCGGGACACACATTCACAAAAATTGAGGTTGCATTGTCGATTGAGACACGTTCTCACCCTGTTCGCACCGTAAGTGGACGAAAAGAGTTTCCAATATCACCATAAATTGAGATTGCATTGTCTATTGGGACATGGTCGCACGTTGTTTGGACCGTAAATGGACGAAGAAATTTCAATCGAGACACACGCTGACGTAAATGGTGGAGGAAATGTTGCTTGACACACATGCTCTCCGGGAAGGGAGGGAGAAATTTCCATTGGGACTCGTGCTCACCGTGGATGGAGGGGGAAATGTTGATTGGGACGTGTGCCCTCCGGGAATGCAGGGGCAAATTCCAATTGGGTCATGTGCTCGCCATAATTGGAGGGTGTATTGTCGTTTGGGATGCGGTCTCACCTTGTTGTTCACCAAAAATGGAGGGAGGAATGTGGATTCGGACATGTGTGCACCGCAAATGGGGGTGGGATGCTCGATTGAGACGCGTCGTCACCTTGTTTTCACTGTAAATGGAGGGAGAAACTTTGATCGAGAGACGTAATCACCGTGAAAGGCATGTGCGCTCCCAAAATGGAGAGAGCAACTTTGATTGCGACTCCCAATCAAAATTGCTCCCTCCATTTACGGTGAGAATAACGTGAGGAAGCGTCCCAAACGAAAATCTACATTCCATCCACAGTGAGCACGTGTCCCCATCGAAATTTGCTTTCTCCTTTCCCGGGGAGCACGTGTCGCAATCAGCATTTAAGACCGCTTGCTTTGCAAATGGTCCTCCACGGTCAGGACGACACGTTCTCAGCGTAAATGGGGGTGGGATTTTCGATTGAGACGTGTTCTGATCTTGTGTGCACCATCAAGGGAGGGAGAAATCTCGATTGGGACACGTTCTCTCCATGAATGGAGGGGGAAATGTCGATTGGGACACGTGCCCTCCGGGAATGCAGGGAGAAATTACGATTGGGACATGTGCTCACAATAAATGGATAGTGGATTTTCGTTTGGGATGCGGTCTCACCTTGCTCTTGACCCAAATGGAGGAAGGAATGTGGATTGGGACGTCCGTTCACTGTCAATGAAGGTTGGATGCTCGATTAAGATGCATCCTCACCTTGTTTGCACGGGAAATTCTGGTCGCGACACGTGCTCATCGTGAATGGAGGGGGAAATGTTGATTGGGACACATGCGCTCCGGGTATGCGGGGGGAAATTTTGATTGGGACACATGCTCACCGTGGAAGGACGGTAGACTTTTGATTGGGACACTTTCACACCTTGTTCTCACCATAAATGGAGGGAGCAATTTCGATTGGAGCACGTGTTCACCGTAAATGGAGCTTGGATTTTCGTTTGAGACGCGTTCTCATCTTGTTTGCACCGTCAACGGAGGGAGAAACCTCGATGGGGACACGTGCTCAATGTGAATGGAGGGGGAAATGTTGATTGGGACACGCGCCCTCAGGGAATGCAGGGGAAAATATTGATCAAGACACGTGCTAAGCGTGAATGGAGGGGGAAATGTTGATTGGGGCACGGGCTCCCTGGAAAATTAGAAAGACATTTCGATTGAGACACGTGCTCACCGTGGATAGAGGGTAAATATTTGATGGGGACAGGTTCTCACCTTGTGCTTACCGTAAAAGGAGGGAGCAATTTTGATTGGGACACATGCTCACTGTGAATGCAGGGTGGTTTTTTGACTGGGACCTGCCGTCACCTCATTCACACCATAATCGTACGGAGGAATTTCAATCGGGACAACTTCTCACGATGCATGGTGGGGGAAATGGAGATTGGGGCGCGTTCTCACCTTTCTCTCACCGTAAATGGAGGGAGGAATTTCAATGGTGACACGTGCTCTGCGTGAATGGAGGCAGAAAGTTCGTTCAGGACACGTGCTCTCCGTGAAGGCAGCGGGAAACATTGTTGGGACACGTGCCCTCTTGGAATGGAGCGAGAAATTTCGATTGGGACATGTGCTCACCGTAAATGGAGGCTGGATTTTGATTTGGGACGTGGTTTCACCTTGCAAACAAGGTGAGACCGCGTCTCAATTGACAGTGGGACGTCTATTTACGGTGAGAACAAGGTGAGAAAGCGTCCCAATCGAACATCTAACCTCCATCCATGGTGAGCATGTGTCCCAATCAATATTTCATCCTACATTCACGGGCCCCAATGGAGGAAGCAATTTTGGTTGGGACATGTGTTCACTATAAATGGACGTTGGATGCTCGATTGAGACGCGTTCTCACCTTGTTTGGACGGTGATTGGAGGGAGATATGTCCATTGAGACACGTGCTCACCGTGAATGGAGGGGCAAACGTTGATTGGGACACGTGGTCTCCAAGAATGGAGGGAGAAAAATTGATTGGGACACATGGTCACCGTGGATGGAGGGTAGATTTTCCATTCGGACGCTTTCTGACGTTGTTCTCACCGTAAATAGAGGGAGAACTTTTGATTGGGACACGTGTTCATCAGAAATGGAGGTTGCATTTTCGATGGAGACGCCTTCTCATCTTGTTGGCACCGTCAATGGAGGGAGAAAAGTCGGTTGCGGAACGTGCTCTCAGGGGATGGGGCAACAACTTTCAAGTGAGACAAGACGGTGTGTCAAGTGGGCGTTTTCAGTGAGGGTGTTTCCACTTCCATAGCGTCCCGTCTATCAAAGGAATGCAAATGGGTGTTTAGTAAGGCATGTGCCACGCTGTAGTGCCACGCAGTGGTCCATTTTGAGGTAAAAAGCAGTCGTTTTTTGAGCCGTTTCCTCAAAAGACCGTCCTGATCGTGGAGGCCCGTTTGCAAAGCAAGCGGTATTGAATGTTCATCAGGACATGTGTTCCCCGGAAAAGGAGAGAGGAATTTCGATGGGGACACATGCTCACCGCGGATGGCGGGTAGACTTTCGGTGGGGACACGTTCTCACCTTGTTCTCACCGTAAATGGAGGGAGCAATTTCGATTGGGACACATGTTCACCGTAAAGGGGGGTAGGATTCTCGATTGAGACACGTTCTCATCTTGTTGGCAACGTCAACGGAGGGAAAAATCTCGATTGGGACACAATCTCTGCGTGAATGGAGGGGGAAATGTTGATTGGGACACTGGCTCTTGGGGAATGGACGGAGGAATTTTGATGGAGACACATGCTAACCGGGTACGGAGGGCGAAATGTGGATTGGGACATGTGCTCACCGCGCGTGGAGGATAAATAGTTGATAAGGACGGGTTCTCACCTTGTTTGCACCGTAAATGGAGGGAGAAAGTTTGATTGCGACACGTGCTCACCGTGAAAGCAGAGAGAAATTTTGATTGGGACACGTGCTCACCGTGGATGGAGGGTGGACTTTTGATTGATTCACACCTTGTTCTCACCCTAAATGGAGGGAGCCAATTCGAGTGGAACACGTGTTCACCGTAAATGGAGCTTGAATTTTCGATTGAGACGTGTTCTCATCTTGTTTGCACCGCCAACAAAGGGAGACACCTCGATGGGGACACGTGCTCAATGTGAATGGAGGGGGAAATGTTGATTCGGACGCGTGCTCTCAGCAAATGGAGCGAGAAATTTCGTTGGAGACACATCGGTGTGTTAAGTGGGCGTTTTCAATGATGCTCGTTCCTCTTCCACAGTGTTTGGGGCATCAAAAGAATGCAAACGGTTGTGCAATAACGCATGTGCCAGGCCGTAGTGCCCCGCGGTGATCCATTTTAAGGTGAAAATTAGCCGTTTTTGGACCGTTGTTTTGTGGATGATCGTCCCGGCTGTGGAAGACCATTTGCAAAGCAAGCGGTCTTAAATGTTGATTGAAACGCGTGCTCCTGGGAAGGGAGGGAGAAATTTCGATGGGGACAGGTGCTCACCGTGGATGGAGGGTATATTGTCGATTGGGACGCTTCCTCAACTTGCTTTCACCGTAGATGGAGGGAGCAATTTCGATTGGGACACTTCTTAACCGTAAATGGAGGTTGCATTTTCAATTGAGACGCGTTCTCATCTTGTTTGCAATGTAAATGGAGGGAGAAATCTCGATTGGGACACATTCTCTCCGTGTATGGAGGAAAAAATGTTGATTGGGACACGGGCTCTCAGGGAATGTAGGGAGAATTAGTTTCGAGACACGTGCTAACCGTGAATGGAGGGGAAAATGTTGATTGGGGCACGGACTCCCCGGAAAGTTAGGGAAATATTTCGATGGGGACACGTGCTCACCGTGGATGGAGGGTAGATATTTGATAGCGTCAGGTTCTCACCTTGATCTTACCGTAAAAGGAGGGAGCAATTTTGATTGGGACACATGCTCATTGTGAACGGAGGGTGGGTTTTTGACTGGGACGTGCCGTCACCTTGTTCACACCATAACCGGACAGAGGAATTTCGATCACCACAACTCCTCACCATGGATGGAGGGGGAAATGGAGATTGGGACACGTGCTCAACGTCCATGGAGGGTAGTTTGGATTGGGGCGCGCTTTCCCCTTTCTCTCACCTTAAATGGAGGCAGGAACATCCATTGGGACACGTGTCCACCACAAATTGACGTTGCATCGTCGATTGAGAGGTATTCGCACCTTGTTTGCGCTATAAGCAAAGACAGAAATATCCATCGAGACACGTGCTCACCGTGAATGGAGGATGAAATATTGATTGAGACACGTGCTCTCCGGGAATGGAGGGTGAACTATGGATTGGGACGCGTGCGCTCCGGGAATGCGGGGAGCAATTTTGATTGGGACACGTGCTCACCGTGGATGGAGGTTAGATGTTCGACTTGGACGCTTTCTCACCTTGTTCTCACCGTAAATGCAGGTTGCATTGTCGATGGAGATGCGGTCGCACCTTGTTTGCACCCTAGATGGAGGAAGATATTTCAATGGGGACACCTGATGTCCCTTAATGACAGCAGAAAGTTCGTTCGGGGCTCGTGGTCTCCGTGAAGGCAACGGGAAACATTGTTGGGACGCGTGCCCTATTGGAATGGAGCGAGAAATTTCGGTTGGGACATGTGCTCACCGTAAATGCATGGTGGATTCTCGTGTGGGGTGTGGTTTCACATTGTACTACGGCCAAATGGAGGGAGGATATTCGATTGGGACATGTGTTCACCATAAATGGAGGTTGGTTGCTCGATTCACACGCGTTCTCACCTTGTTCAGACGGTAACTAGAGGGAGATATGTCCATTGAGACACGTCCTCACCGTGAATGGAGGGGCAAATGTTGACCGGGACACTTGCTCTCTAGGAAGGGAGGGTGAAAGTTTGATTGGGACGCGTGCTCCCCGTGAATGGAGGGTAGATGTTGAATTCGGAGGCTTTCTGCTTGTTCCTACCATACATGGAAAGAGAAATTTTGAGTGGGACACGTGTTTATGAGAAATTGAGGTTGCATTTTCCTTCTCATCTTGATTGCACCGTCAATGGAGCGAGAGAAGTCGGTTGCGAAAGGTGCCTTGAGAGAATGGAGCAAGAAATTTTGATCGAGACACGTCGGTGTGTCAAGTGGGCGCTTTTAATGAGGGCCGTTCCAGTTTCATAGCATTTGGGCTATCAAAGGAATGCAAATGGGTGTTCAGTAAGGCATGTGCCTATAGTGCCACGCGGTGGTCCATTTTGAGGTGAAAATGAGGCGTTTTTGAGCCGCTTCTTAAGACCATGGTGCCAATTGTGGCGGACCACTTGCAAAGCAAGCAGTGTTAAATTTTCATCGGGACATGTGTTCCCCGGGAAAGGAGAGAGGAATTTCGATGGGGACACGTGCTCACCGTGGATGGAGGGTAGACTTTCGGTGGGGACAAGTTCTCACCTTGTTTCCACCATACGGGGAGGGAGCAATTTGGATTGGGACACATGTTCACCGTAAAGGGGGGTAGGATTTTCGAATTGAGACGCGTTCTCATTTTGTTTGCAACGTCAATGGAGGGAGAAATCACGATCGGGACACATTCTCTGTGTGAATGGAGGGGGAACTGTTAATTGGGACACGGGCTGTCGGGGAATGGACGGAGAAATGTTCATCGAGACGTGTGCTAACCGGGACCGGAGGGCGAAATGTTGATTGGGACATGTGCTCAACGTGCATGGAGGGTAGATATTTGATAAGGACAGGTTCTCACCTTGTTCTCACCGAGAAAGGAGCAAGCAATTTAGATTGCACCACACGCCCACCGTGGTTGAGGGTGCGTTTTTGATTGGGACGCGCCGTCACTTTCTTCACACTATAACCGGAGGGAGGAATTTCGATGGGGACTAACGCGTATTGGTACGCCCTTGGATCTTGGATGTCCAACTTGCCTCTCTAGGTGGGTGAAGAGCTTGTTTTTGGACTCCATTTTTGTCATCAAAAATTGTCTTTCAAACCCACTTTTATAATCTTTTTGGATTCATTGACATGGCAAGCATGCACAAGATAACCCGTAATACCACGCATTCACAAATTGTTCTAGGAGCTTTGCTTGGCCTAAGACACAATGTGGTGTCCTAAGAAATAAAGAGAGGGCAAACAAGGCAATAGACTAGGTGAACAGACGTGTACACATACCTAAGTACCAAACCATGCCCCAAGGATAGATTTTTAGGGAAAATTGCACTAAATCAGACCACCACAGGCCCTGTGACCTGAGATTTAGGTGGTCGACGAGTGTCGTCAACAAGAACAGTCCTATGGTCAACAATTCTCAATCATTTCGGGGTCATAACAAGGTCAAACCAGTAAGACATAGTCAAAAACATGTTAAAAACAAGGTTAAAACTTGAAACATGGGTCTCCCCCGATGCGCTAGCCTAGAGGCCTTAGGGCAATCTGGCGCCATATGATATTTTTCTTGAAAACCTACAAACGTGTACTTAATATCCCCCATAGGGGAGGGAGCGGCCGTCGCCGCAGGCCATCAAGAGAAAATTGGCAACCTAGTGCATTTTAATGAAAAATGCCATAAAATACACTAAAAATCCATCATAATTCATTAAAATTTGATGCAAAAACAACTTTTCTATAGCTTGTCTGGACATTCACGACGTTTTTCATCAAAAAAATAATGTCGTAACAATGACGGCGGCAACTGGCGCCCGCTGCCGCGCTGACAGTTCTAATTACTTTGAAGGTTCAATGAACCTTCGTATACATTAGAAACTTAAAAAAACCTTAAAAAGTGACCACAATAGTTATTTCCAGGCCAAGCTGGAGCTATTTCCTGCTACAAAACACTAGCTGGCACCTGCACTGGAGTATCAGCGATCTCTTGGAGCTTTCCTGGCTTCCGAAGAGATACTTTTACCTAGTAAAATGAACCCGCATAGGAGGGCAAGGTCCCATATGCATCACCCCCCTCCTTAAAAGGTTTCTATCAGCTTTGTTTAGAGAAACCTCTAAGGGCTAAAAGTAACTCATGCTTTGCCCTATATGCTTTTCTTGCTGCAGTCTTTCGAAAAACACCCATCCTGAAAAAATAGAGTCCCTGGGCAAGAAGCGATAAACAAAAGAAACAAGTATAAAACACTTTGGTGTAAGTAAAATGTGTGGTTCAAACAACCTTAAAAATAAGTGAAGTACAACCAAACAATGGCAAGAATCGCCAGAAAACAGAAGTATCGACAACATATACTCCTGAACATATATCACTCGAACTCTGGCAGGATTGGCAGGACTGGCAAAGGGCTTAGAAAAATCAGACAAATAAGATTAGAGAGGGTTAGCCACTCTCAGAGCCAATGGGGCTCTTATGATTCTTGAAGAACTCCTTCATCTGATTGGGCTGGATTTCATTTGATTGGGCTGGTATCTGGCCCATGTTCGTCACTGGACGTCGCTCACGAACTTGTCGCAAAATATTCGGCGATCTCCGCCGATTCTGATCCAGAGTAAGAGGCCCACCAAGCCTCATTGTCTTGGTCAGGATAGTTTTCTCCATTTTCTTGAAGTTCTTGATGATGCTCCTCAGTCCAAGTACTTGAGGAGCGGGTGGAGGTTGTGGAGGACATACCTGGTTGTAATGTCGCTCCAGGCCTTCCCAGGCCACGCTAGGCCGTCGAGTGGTTGATCTGCAGTCCAATCTTGGGCTTGGTGAAGGACTTGAGCTCCTTGGATTGGCTCCTTGTAATGGCTTGTGCCAAGGGTCCAGATACCTTGAAGAACACAAAGAACTCCAAGTGCTCCTTCAGAGCCGCATCGACTCTACAACAATTTTGACGCGTATTGGTACGCCCTTGGATCTTGGATGTCCAACTTGCCTCTCTAGGTGGGTGAAGAGCTTGTTTTTGGACTCCATTTTTGTCATCAAAAATTGTCTTTCAAACCCATTTTTGTACTCTTTTTGGAGTCATTGACATGGCAAGCATGCACAAGAGAGCCCGTAATACCACGCTTTGACAAATTGTTCTAGGAGCTTTGCTTGCCCCATGACACAATCTGGTGTCCTGAGAAATGAAGAGAGGGCAAACAAGGCAATAGACTACGTTAATAGACGTGTAAACATACCTAAGTACCAAACCATGTCCTAGGGATAGATTTTTAGGGAAAATTGCACTAAATCAGGGCACCACAGGCCCTGTGACCTGCCATTCAGGTCGACGAGTGTCGTCAACAAGAAATGTCCTATGGTCAACAAGTCTCGGTCAGTTCGGGGTCATAAAAAGGTCAAACCAGTCAGACATAGTCAAAAACATGTTAAAAACAAGGTTAAAACTTGAAACATGGGTCTCCCCCCATGCGCTAGCCTAGAGGCCTTAGGGCAATCTGGCGCCATATGATATTTTTCTTGAAAACCTACAAACGTATACTTAACATCCCCCATAGGGGAGGGAGGGGCCGTCGCCGCAGGCCGTCAGGAGAAAATTGGCAACCTAGTGCATTTTCATGAAAAAGGCCATAAAGTACACTAAAAATCCAGCATAATTCATTAAAATTTGATATTAAAACGGCTTTTCTATTGCTTTTTTGGACATTCCCGACGTTTTTCATCAAGAAAATAATATCGTAAAAATGACGGCGGCAACTGGCGCCCGCTGCCACGCCGACAGTTCTAATTACTTTGAAGGTTCAATGAACCTTCCAATACATTAGAAACTTAAAAAAACCTTAAAAAGTGACCAAAATAGCTACTTCCAGGCCAAGCTGGAGCTATTTCCTGCTACAAAACACTAGCTGGCACCTGCACTGGAGTGTCAGCGATCTCCTGGAGTTTTCTTGCCTTCAAGAGAGATACCTTTACCCAGTAAAATGAACCTGCATAGGAGGGCAAGGTCCCATATGCATCACCCCCCTACTTAAAAGGTTTCCATGCGCTTTGTTTAGAGAAACCTCTAAGGGCTAAAAGTAACTCATGCTTTGCCCTATATGCTTTTCTTGCTGCAGTCTTTCGAAAAACACCCATCCTGAAAAAATAGAGTCCCTGGGCAGGAAGACATAAACAAAAGAAACAGGTATAAAACACTTTGGTGTAAGTAAAATGTGTGGTTCAAACAACCTTAAAAATAAGTAAAGTACAACCAAACAAGGGCAGGAATCGCCAGAAAACAGAAGTATCCACAACATATACTCCTGAACATATATCACTGGAACTCTGGCAGGACTGGCAGGACTGGCAAAGGGCTTAGAAAAATCAGACAAATAAGATTAGAGAGGGTTAGCCACTCTCTGAGCCAAAGGGGCTCTTATAATTCTTGAAGAACTCCTTCATCTCCTTGTCAAACTTCTCCAGCTCCTTGGCTGTGAGTCGGCGACGGTCTTCTCTGTGCGACGTCGTCGTCTGGCACCAGCTATCTTCGCTAGAGCTGTCCCACATATCAAATTCTTGGTGCCCTTGTTGTTGGGCTTCATAAAAATCAATTGCTTGTTGAAACTCATTGGGGGCATAGTCCCACCATTTGATTGGGCTGGTATCTGGCCCATGTTCGTCACTGGACGTCGCTCACGAACTTGTCGCAAAATATTCGGCGATCTCCGCCGATTCTAATCCAGAGTAAGAGGCCCACCAAGCCTCATTGTCTTGGTCAGGATAGTTTTCTCCATTTTCTTGAAGTTCTTGATGATGCTCCTCAGTCCAAGGAGCGGGTGGAGGTTGTGGAGGACATACTTGGTTGTAATGTCGCTCCAGGCCTTCCCAGGCCACGCTAGGCCGTCGAGTGGTTGATCTGCAGTCCAATCTTGGGCTTGGTGAAGGACTTGAGCTCCTTCGATTGGCTCCTTCTAATGGCTTGTGCCAAGGGTCCAGATACCTTGAAGAACACAAAGAACTCCAAGTGCTCCTTCAGAGCCGCATCGACTCTACAACAATTTTGACGCGTATTGGTACGCCCTTGGATCTTGGATGTCCAACTTGCCTCTCTAGGTGGGTGAAGAGCTTGTTTTTGGACTCCATTTTTGTCATCAAAAATTGTCTTTCAGACCCATTTTTGTACTCTTTTTGGAGTCATTGACATGGTAAGCATGCACAAGAGAACCCGTAATACCCCGCTTTGACAAATTGTTCTAGGAGCTTTGCTTGCCCCATGACACAATCTGGTGTCCTGAGAAATGAAGAGAGGGCAAACAAGGCAATAGACTACGTTAATAGACGTGTAAACATACCTAAGTACCAAACCATGTCCTAAGGATAGATTTTTAGGGAAAATTGCAGTAAATCAGGGCACCACAGGCCCTGTGACCTGACATTCAGGTCGACGAGTGTCGTCAACAAGAGCTGTCCTATGGTCAACAAGTCTCGGTCAGTTCGGGGTCATAAAAAGGTCAAACGAGTCAGACATAGTCAAAAACATGTTAAAAACAAGGTTAAAACTTGAAACATGGGTCTCCCCCCATGCGCTAGCCTAGAGGCCTTAGGGCAATCTGGCGCCATATGATATTTTTCTTGAAAACCTGCAAACGTATACTTAACATCCCCCATAGGGGAGGGAGGGGCCGTCGCCGCAGGCCGTCAGGAGAAAATTGGCAACCTAGTGCATTTTCATGAAAAAGGCCATAAAGTACACTAAAAATCCGGCATAATTCATTAAAATTTGATATTAAAACGGCTTTTCTATAGCTTTTTTGGACATTCCCGACGTTTTTCATCAAGAAAATAATATCGTAAAAATGACGGCGGCAACTGGCGCCCGCTGCCGCGCCGACAGTTCCAATTACTTTGAAGGTTCAATGAACCTTCCAATACATTAGAAACTTAAAAAACCTTAAAAAGTGACCAAAATAGCTATTTCCAGGCCAAGCTGGAGCTATTTCCTGCTACAAAACACTAGCTGGCACCTGCACTGGAGTGTCAGCGATCTCCTGGAGTTTTCTTGCCTTCAAGAGAGATACCTTTACCCAGTAAAATGAACCTGCATAGGAGGGCAAGGTCCCATATGCATCACCCCCCTACTTAAAAGGTTTCCATGCGCTTTGTTTAGAGAAACCTCTAAGGGCTAAAAGTAACTCATGCTTTGCCCTATATGCTTTTCTTGCTGCAGTCTTTCGAAAAACACCCATCCTGAAAAAAAAGAGTCCCTGGGCAAGAAGACATAAACAAAAGAAACAGGTATAAAACACTTTGGTGTAAGTAAAATGTGTGGTTCAAACAACCTTAAAAATAAGTAAAGTACAACCAAACAATGGCAAGAATCGCCAGAAAACAGAAGTATCGACAACATATACTCCTGAACATATATCACTCGAACTCTGGCAGTATTGGCAGGACTGGCAAAGGGCTTAGAAAAATCAGACAAATAAGATTAGAGAGGGTTAGCCACTCTCAGAGCCAATGGGGCTCTTATAATTCTTGAAGAACTCCTTCATCTCCTTGTCAAACTTCTCCAGCTCCTTGGCTGTGAGTCGGCGACGGTCTTCTCTGCGCGACGTCGTCGTCTAGCGACAGCTACCTTCGCTGGAGCTGTCCCACATATCAAATTCTTGGTGCCCTTGTTGTTGGGCTTCATAAAAATCAATTCCTTGTTGAAACTCATCGGGGGCATAGTCCCACCATTTGATTGGGCTGGTCTCTGGCCCATGTTCTTCGCTGGACGTCGCTGACGAACTTGTCGCAAAATATTCGGCGATCTCCGCCGATTCTGATCCATAGTAAGAGGCCCACCAAGCCTCATTGTCTTGGTCAGGATAGTTTTCTCCAATTTTTTGAAGTTCTTGATGATGCTCCTCAGTCCAAGTACTTGAGGAGCAGGTGGAGGTTGTGGAGGACACACCCGGTTGTAATGTCGCTCCAGGGCTTCCCAGGCCACGCTAGGCCGTCGAGTGGTTGATCTGCAGTCCAATCTTGGGCTTGGTGAAGGACTTGAGCTGCTTGGATTGGCTCCTTCTAATGGCTTGTGCCAAGGGTCCAGATACCTTGAAGAACACAAGGAACTCCATTTGACGCGTATTGGTATGCCCTTGGATCATGGATGTCCAACTTGCCTCTCTAGGTGGGTGAAGAGCTTGTTTTTGGACTCCATTTTTGTCATCAAAAATTGTCTTTCAAAGCCATTTTTGTACTCTTTTTGGAGCCATTGACATGGCAAGCATGCACAAGAGAACCCGTAATACCACGCTTTGACAAATTGTTCTAGGAGCTTTACTCGCCCCATGACACAATCTGGTGTCCTGTGAAGAGAGAGCAAACGAGGCAATAGACTACGTTAATAGACGTGTAAACATACCTAAGTACCAAACCATGTCCTAAGGATAGATTTTTGGGGGAAATTGCACTAAATCAGGTCACCACAGGCCCTGTGACCTGAGATTCAGGTCGTAGAGGAGTGTCGTCGACAAGAACTGTCCTATGGTCAACAAGTCTTGGTCAGTTCGGGCTCATAACAAGGTCAAACCAGTCAGACATAGTCAAAAACATGTTAACAAGAAGGTTGAAACTTGAAACATGGGTCCCCCCCCATGCGCTAGCCTAGAGGCCTTAGGGCAATCTGGCGCCATATGATATTTTTCTTGAAAACCTACAGACGTATACTTAATGTCCCCCATAGGGGAGGGAGCGGCCCTCGTTGCAGGCCGTCAAGAGAAAATTGGCAACCTAGTGCATTTTCATGAAAAAGGCCATAAAATACACTAAAAATCCATCATAATTCATTAAAATCAAATATAAAAACAGCTTTTCTATAGCTTTTCTGGACATTCACGACGTTTTTCATCAAGAAAATAATATCGTAAAAATGACGGCGGGAACTGGCGCCCGCTGCTGCGCCGACAGTTCTAATTACTTTGAAGTTTCAATGAACCTTCCAATACATTAGAAACTTAAGAAACCTTAAAAAGTGACCAAAATAGCTATTTCCAGGCGAAGCTGGAGCTATTTCCTGCTACAAAACACTAGCTGGCACCTGCACTGGAGTGTCAGCGATCTCCTGGAGTTTTCTTGCCTTCAAGAGAGATACCTTTACCCAGTAAAATGAACCTGCATAGGAGGGCAAGGTCCCATATGCATCACCCCCCTACTTAAAAGGTTTCCATGCGCTTTGTTTAGAGAAACCTCTAAGGGCTAAAAGTAACTCATGCTTTGCCCTTTATGCTTTTCTTGCTGCAGTCTTTCGAAAAACACCCATCCGGAAAAAATAGAGTCCCTGGGCAAGAAGACATAAACAAAAGAAACAGGTATAAAACACTTTGGTGTAAGTAAAATGTGTGGTTCAAACAACCTTAAAAATAAGTAAAGTACAACCAAACAATGGCAAGAATCGCCAGAAAACAGAAGTATCCACAACATATACTCCTGAACATATATCACTCGAACTCTGGCAGTATTGGCAGGACTGGCAAAGGGCTTAGAAAAATCAGACAAATAAGATTAGAGAGGGTTAGCCACTCTCAGAGCCAATGGGGCTCTTATAATTCTTGAAGAACTCCTTCATCTCCTTGTCAAACTTCTCCACCTCCTTGGCTGTGAGTCGGCGACGGTCTTCTCTGCGCGACGTCGTCGTCTCGCATGAAGCTGTCCCACATATCAAATTCTTGGTGCCCTTGTTGTTGGGCTTCATAAAAATCAATTGCTTGTTGAAACTCATTGGGGGCATAGTCCCACCATTTGATTGGGCTGGTATCTGGCCCATGTTCGTCATTGGACGTCGCTCACGAACTTGTCGCAAAATAGGCGGCGATCTCCGCCGATTCTGATCCAGAGTAAGAGGCCCACCAAGCCTCATTGTCTTGGTCAGGATAGTTTTCTCCATTTTCTTGAAGTTCTTGATGATGCTCCTCAGTCCAAGTACTTGAGGAGCGGGTGGAGGTTGTGGAGGACATACCTGGTTGTAATGTCGCTCCAGGCCTTCCCAGGTCACGCCAGGCCGTCGAGTGGTTGAGCTGCAGTCCAATCTTGGGCTTGGTGAAGGACTTGAGCTCCTTGGATTGGCTCCTTCTAATGGCTTGTGCCAAGGGTCCAAATACCTTGAAGAACACAAAGAACTCCAAGTGCTCCTTCAGAGCTGCATCGACTCTAGAACAATTTTGACGCGTATTGGTACGCCCTTGGATCTTGGATGTCCAACTTGCCTCTCTAGGTGGGTGAAGAGCTTGTTTTTGGACTCCGTTTTTGTCATCAAAAATTGTCTTTCAAAGCCATTTTTGTACTCTTTTTGGAGTCATTGACATGGTAAGCATGCACAAGAGAACCCGTAATACCACGCTTTGACAAATTGTTCTAGGAGCTTTGCTCGCCCCATGACACAATCTGGTGTCCTGAGAAATGAAGAGAGAGCAAACAAGGCAATAGACTACGTTAATAGACGTGTAAACATACCTAAGTACCAAACCATGTCCTAAGGATAGATTTTTGGGGGAAATTGCACTAAATCAGGGCACCACAGGCCCTGTGACCTGAGATTCAGGTCGTCGACGAGTGTTGTCGACAAGAACTGTCCTATGGTCAACAAATCTAGGTCAGTTCGGGGTCATAACAAGGTCAAACCAATCAGACATAGTCAGACACATGTTAAAAACAAGGTTAAAACTTGAAATATGGGTCTCCCCCCATGCGCTAGCCTGGAGGCCTTAGGGCAATGTGGCGCCATATGATATTTTTTATGAAAACCTACAGACGTATACTTAATATCCCCCATAGGGGAGGGAGCGGCCGTCGCCGCAGGCCGTCAGGAGAAAATTGGCAACCTAGTGCGCTTTCATGAAAAATGCCATAAAATACACTAAAAATCCATCATAATTCATCTACATTTGATATAAAAACAGCTTTTCTATAGCTTTTCTGGACATTCACGACGTTTTTCATCAAGAAACTAATGTCGTAAAAATGACGGCGACAACTGGCGCCCGCTGCCGCGCCGACAGTTCTAATTACTTTGAAGGTTCAAGGAACCTTCCAATACATTAGAAACTTTAAAAAACCTTAAAAAGTGACCACAATAGTTCTTTCTAGGCCAAGCTGGAGCTATTTCCTGCTACAAAACACTAGGTGGCACCTGCACTGGAGTGTCAGCGATCTCGTGGAGCTTTCTTGGCTTCGAGCGAGATACCTTTACCTAGTAAAATGAACCCGCATAGGAGGGCAAGGTCCCATATGCATCACCCCCCTCCTTAAAAGGTTTCCATGCGCTTTGTTTAGACGAACCTCTAAGGGGTAAAAGTAACTCATGCTTTGCCCTATATGCTTTTCTTGCTGCAGTCTTTCGAAAAACACCCATCCTGAAAAAATAGGGTCCCTGGGCAAGAAGACATAAACAAAGGAAACAAGTATAAAACACTTTGGTGTAAGTAAAATGTGTGGTTCAAACAACCGTAGAAATAAGTGAAGTACAACCAAACAATGGCAAGAATCGCCAGAAAACAGAAGTATCGACAACATATACTCCTGAACATATATCACTGGAACTCTGGCAATACTGGTAGGACTGGCAAAGGGCTTAGAAAAATGAGACAAATAAGATTAGAGAGGGTTAGCCACTCTCAGAGCAAATGGGGCTCTTATAATTCTTGAAGAACTCCTTCATCTCCTTGTCAAACTTCTCCAGCTCCTTGGCTGTGAGTCGGTGACGGTCTTCTCTGCGCGACCTCGTCGTCTGGCGATAGCTACCTTCGCTGAAGCTGTCCCACATATCAAATTCTTGGTGTCCTTGTTGTTGGGCTTCATACAAATCAATTGCTTGTTGAAACTCATTGGGGGCATAGTCCCACCATTTGATTGGGCTGGTATCTGGCCCATGTTCGTCGTTGGACGTCGCTGACGAACTTGTCGCAAAATATTCGACGATCTCCGCCGCTTTTGATCCAGAGTAAGAGGCCCACCAAGCCTCATTGTCTTGGTCAGGATAGTTTTCTCCATTTTCTTGAAGTTCTTGATGATGCTCCTCAGTCCAAGTACTTGAGGAGCAGGTGGAGGTTGTGGAGGACATACCTGGTTGTAATGTCGCTCCAGGCCTTCCCAGGCCACGCCAGGCCGTCGAGTGGTTGATCTGCAGTCCAATCTTGGGCTTGGTGAAGGACTTGAGCTCCTTGGATTGGCTCCTTCTAATGGCTTGTGCCAAGGGTCCAAATACCTTGAAGAACATAAAGAACTCCAAGTGCTCCTTCACAGTTGCATGAACTCTAGAACAATTTTGACGCGTAGTGGTACGCCCTTGGATCTTGGATGTCCAACTTGCCTCTCTAGGTGGGTGAAGAGCTTGCTTTTGAAATCCATTTTTGTCATCAAAAATTGTCTTTCAAACCTATTTTTGTACTCTTTTTGGAGTCATTGACATGGCAGGCATGCACGAGAGAACCCGTAATACCACGCTTTGACAAATTGTTCTAGGAGCTTTGCTCGCCCCATGACACAATCTGGTGTCCTGAGAAATGAAGAGAGGGCAACAGGGCAATAGACTACGTTGATAGACGTGTAAACAAACCTAAGTACCAAACCATGTCCTAAGGATAGATTTTTAGGGGAAATTGCACTACAATAGGGCACCACAGGCCCTGTGACCTGAGATTTAGGTCGTCGACGACTGTTGTCGACAAGAGCTGTCCTATGGTCAACAAATCTAGGTCAGTTCGGGGTCATAACAAGGTCAAACCAATCAGACATAGTCAAAAACATGTTAAAAACAAGGTTAAAACTTGAAATATGGGTCTGCCCCCATGAGCTAGCCTGGAGGCCTTACGGCAATGTGGCGCCATATGATATTTTTCATGAAAACCTACAGACGTATACTTAATATCCCCCATAGGGGAGGGAGCGGCCGTCGCCACAGGCCGGCAGGAGAAAATTGGCAACCTAGTGCATTTTCATGAAAAAGGCCATAAAATACACTAAAAATCCATCATAATTCATTCAAATTTGATATAAAAACAGCCTTTCTATAGCTTTTCTGGACATTCACGACGTTGTTCATCGAGAAACTAATGTCGTAAAAATGACGGCGACAAGTGGCGCCCGCTGCCGCGGCGGCAGTTCTAATTACTTTGAAGGTTCAATGAACCTTCCAATACATTAGAAACTTAAAAAAACCTTAAAAAGTGACCACAATAGTTATTTCCAAGCCAAGCTGGAGCTATTTCCTGCTACAAAACACTAGCTGGCACCTGCACTGGATTGTCAGCGATCTCCTGGAGCTTTCCTGGCTTCCAGAGAGATACTTTTACCTAGTAAAATGAACCTGCATAGGAGGGCAAGGTCCCATATGCATCACCCCCTTCCTTAAAAGGTTTCTATGAGCTTTGTTTAGAGAAACCTCTAACGGGTAAAAGTAACTCATGCTTTGCCCTATATGCTTTTCTTGCTGCAGTCTTTCGAAAACCCACCCATCCTGAAAAATAGAGTCCCTGGGCAAGAAGACATAAACAAAAGAAACAAGTATAAAACACTTTGGTGTAAGTAAAATGTGTGGTTCAAACAACCTTAAAAATAAGTAAAGTACAACCAAACAATGGCAAGAATCGCCAGAAAACAGAAGTATCGACAACATATACTCCTGAACATATATCACTCGAACTCTGGCAATACTGGCAGGACTGGCAAAAGGCTTAGAAAAATGAGACAAATAAGATTAGAGAGGGTTAGCCACTCTCAGAGCCAATGGGGCTCTTATAATTCTTGAAGAACTCCTTCATCTCCTTGTCAAACTTCTCCACCTCCTTGGCTGTGAGTCGGCGACGGTCTTCTCTGCGCGACGTCGTCGTCTGGCGACAGCTACCTTCGCTGGAGCTGTCCCACATATCAAATTCTTGGTGTCCTTGTTGTTGGGCTTCATAAAAATCAATTGCTTGTTGAAACTCATTGGGGGCATAGTCCCACCATTTGATTGGGCTGGTATCTGGCCCATGTTCGTCACTGGACGTCGCTGACGAACTTGTCGGAAAATATTCGGCGATCTCCGCCGCTTCTGATCCAGAGTAAGAGGCCCACCAAGCCTCATTGTCTTGGTGAGGATAGTTTTCTCCATTTTCTGGAAGTTCTTGATGATGCTCCTCAGTCCAAGTACTTGAGGGGCAGGTGGAGGTTGTGGAGGACATACCTGGTTGTAATGTCGCTCCAGGCCTTCCCAGGCCACGCCAGGCCGTCGAGTGGTTGATCTGCAGTCCAATCTTGGGCTCGGTGAAGGACTTGAGCTCCTTGGATTGGCTCCTTCTAATGGCTTGTGCCAAGGGTCCAAATACCTTGAAGAACACAAAGAACTCCAAGTGCTCCTTCAGAGCTGCATCGACTCTAGAACAATTTTGACGCGTATTGGTACGCCCTTGGATCTTGGATGTCCCACTTGCCTCTCTAGGTGGGTGAACAGTAGTTTTTGGACGCCATTTTTATCATCAAAAATTGTCTTTCAAACCCATTTTTGTACTCTTTTTGGAGTCATTACTTTGAAGGTTCAATGAACCTTCCAATACATTAGAAACTTAAAAAACCTTAAACAAGTGACCAACATAGCTATTTCCAGGCCAAGCTGGAGCTATTTCTTGATACTATACACTAGCTGGCACCTGCATTGGAGTGTCATCGATCTCCGACAGCTTTCATGGCTGCCACAGAGATACTTTTACCTACTAAAATGAACTTGCATAGGAGGGCAAGGTCCCATCTGCATCGGGACAAGTTCTCACCGTGACTGGACGGGGACATGTTGATGGGGAGACGTGCTCTCTTGGAACGGAGGTGGAAATTTGATTGGGATACCTGCATACCGTGGACGGAGGGTAGTTTTTTGATTGGGCCTTGTTCTCACCTTACTTTCACGGGAAATGGAGGGAGGAATATCCATTGGGACATGTGTTCACCGTAAATTCAGATTGCATTGTTGATTGAGACGCATCCTCACCTTGTTTGCATCGTAAGTGGAGGGAGAAATTTCGATCGAGACACGTGCCAACGGTGCATGGAGAAGGAAATATCGATCGGGACATGTGCTCACCGTGGATGGAGGTTAGACTTTCCATTGGGAGGCTTTCTCACCTTGTTCAAACCCAAAAAGGAGGTTGCATTGTCCATTAAGACACGGTCTCACCTTGTTTGAACCGTAAATGGAGGGGGAAATTTCAATCGGAACACATGCTGTCCGTGAATGGAGGCACAAAATTCGTTCCGGACAGGTGCTCCCCGCGAATGGAGGGGGAAATATGGATTGGGACACATGCTTTGCAGGAAGGGAGGCAGACATTTTTGATTGGGACATGTGCTCGGCGTAAATGGAGGGTAGATTTTCGTTTGGGATGTGGTCTCACCTTGTTCTCATCCCAAATGGAGCAAGGTAATTCGCTTGGGACATGTGTCCACCGCAAATGGAGGTTGGATGCCCAATTGAAACGTGTTCTCACCGTGTTTGGACCGTAACTGGAGGTAGAAATGTTCATTGGGAAACATGTTCAACGTAAATATACTGGGAAATGTGGGTTGGGACACTACTCCCCAAGAATGGGGTGAGAAATTTGGATTGGGACAACTGCTCACCGTGGATGTAGGGTAGATTTTCGATTGGGACGGTTTGTCACCTTGTTCCCACCCTCAATGGGGAGAGCAATTTCGATTGGGGCATGTGTTTACCGTAATTGGAGCTTCGATTGTCCATTGAGACACGTTCTCATCTTGTTTGCACCATCAATGGAGGAAGACAGTACGAGCGGGACACGTGCTCTCCGTGAATGCAGGGGGAAAGGTTGATTGGGAAACGTGCTCTCCGGGAATGGAGGGAGAAACTTGGATCGAGACATGTCGGTGTGTTAAGCGAACGTTTTTAATGAGGGTCGTTCCTCTTCCATAGTGTTTGGGGTACCAAAAGAATGCAAATGGGTGTTCAATAAGACATGTGCCATGCCGTAGTGCCACGCGGTGGTCCATTTTGAGGTGAAAATGAGCAGCTTTTGAGTCGTGTTTTTAGGATTATGGTCCCGACCGCGGAGGACTGTTTGCAAAGCAAGCCGTCTTAAATGTTGATTGGGACGTGCTGTCCATCCATGGAGGTGAAATTTTTTGATTGGGACACGTGCTCACCGTGGATGGAGGGTAGCTGTTCCGTCGGGATGCATGCTCAACTTGTTTGCACCGCGAACGGAGGGAGCAAATTGGATTCGGACAGCTGTTGACCATAAACAGTGGTTTGACTTTCGATTGAGACGCGTTCTCTTCTTGTTTGCACCGTCAATGGAAGGAGAAATTTCGACTGGGACCTTTCTCTCCGTGATTGGAGGGGGAAAGATTGATTGGGACATGGGTTCTCATGGAATGGAGAAAGACATTTTGATGGAGACACGTGCTAACGGTAAATGGAGGGGGAACTGTTCATGGGGACACGTATTACCCGGGGAGGGAGGGAAAAAGTTCTAGTAGGACACGTAGCCCGATCTGCTGCATTGGCAGCAGCGGGAAGCAATGCTTTTTCTATGATGAGGGGGCAGCCCCCAAGCAACAAACAGCAGGGCCAAAGACACTGCAAGCCTTTGTGGATGGGCATTGGCAGTTGCAGTTCACTGTTGAAGGGGGTGTAATGTGCATATGTTGTGCATCGGCTGCTCAAACGGATTGTCGTGGGGTGAAGCGGCCACCGAAGTCTGCTACACCCTTGGTGAATGGAACGTATGGCATGGGCATGCGTATGTCGATCGTTGGACCAAAGGGATGGCGTAAAGATGTCACTTTGGTGTGTCACGTGGCACGACCAGCAGCTGCAGAAAAATTGACAATCCTGGCCGCCACCCCTTGGCCGCCGAGGGGAGTTCCCGGGTGCATTGTGCGGAATATTTTCGGGCACTGTGCCCCGGTGCATCTGCGTGTGGGGTCAATGTGGCAGAGAAGAGCACTGTGTTCATTAGGGGTGAGGGCATGGACCTCGGTGTACCTATGACCGACGCGGTGGCAGCCATTGTCACGCTTGGTGGAGGTATACATTGGCCTCCGCATCTGCACATCCATGCGTGCAATCAGTGAACGCATTCTTCTGCATTGCGCGTTGACCTCTGAACCGGGCCATCTTGCCTCTGGACGATGGATAGTTGAGGAGGCCATGGTCGAATGCATGGTGGCAAGCAAGATGGTGTGTCAGAGACCCTGCAAAGGGCATTGTTCATCGCCTTGTTGTTGGATGGATCTAACCGGCAAAGGCATCGCATCAATGAGTATGCCATCCTGCTCCCCTTCCCAGGCACTGGGCCCAAGGGAATGTGTGAGGTGCTCCTTGGCGTGGTGGATGTGGCTTCACGGGAGGCACAGGAGGTGACGGCACAGGTGGAGGCAGTGCTGCTGTCCTAGATGCCTGACCGTGCCTGGTGGGCTCAGAAGGTTGTGGCTTTTGCTGTGGATGGTGCCTCTAACCTTGGTGTGCGAGGTACCACTGCACGACAAGCTGTGGATATGTCGGCAATGGAGAACAATGGGTTTGCCATGCTTGTGAAGTGGTTATCCTTGCTAACCCCCCTGGCTGAGCCATGCCATGTGGTCCAGCGCAAGCTAGGCCTTGCCTTGGAGGCTGCCGGTCAAGTGCATGGTGACTACCTGGCAGCTGTGGGTCGCCAACGTGCATTGTACAACGGTTCGCGCAAGTGGAAGGAACTCGAGAGGTGTGTCCAACAGCCGAGGTGACCTGATACACGTAGCGGGTTGCGTTTCATCCCTGCCAGACACCGTATCCGGTGGTCTGAGGCAAATGCCCGTCGCAACAAGGTGTTCTTGGCCAATGTGCCATGGGTGGCGAGGCATTTGGATTCCAAAACACACCTCACCATCAAGGAGGAGGATGTGTGGGAGGATTGCCATGATGCAGGTTTGCTGTCATGGGCCGTGGTATATGGAGACATACTACACGGTACACGCAGCTTCAACAATGTTGCACAGTTGCATGCACCAACAGGTGCCCACTTGACCAAAGCAACTGAAATGTTACACGCACGGGTGGAAAATGTGGCGAGGGAGGGGGGGCCAGGGTGGACTCAATTCAAAGAGCAAACTGTGACGGGTGCATGGCATGGCGTTGAATTGGTCCGGTTTGACACCGATGGCCAGAGGTGCACAACCAGCCCGCCTTTTCTAGCCACAGAGGCACGTGCTGTCACAGACACATTGCTTGATGGCATCAGGGAGGGACAGGGGACCATTGACCCCCGGGGTGTTCTTGAGTGTGTTGTGTTGCTTGACCATGGCCGTTGGCTCGCTCTACCAGCGGCTGACCGAGCCACATTTGGAGTTGATTCGTTGAAGCGGTTCATGGGCACAAAGCACGCTAAAATGGCAGCTGCGCGTGTTAATGCTGCTCGTGCATTAGAAGAGTGGGAATCCTTCAAGGAGCTTGTCGTTCAAACCTTTGCCAAGCCCCCCATGTCCCGGATTCGGGAGGCCTTGACGCCGGAGCGGGATCATCTCCAATGGGTGAATGTTTGGCGTGTTTTGTCATTGCTGCGCACATATTGCCCTGCTGAGGCTGCTGTTGAGCGTGCCATTTCGTTGCGTGGGAGGTTCACCAACAATATGCATGATATGGAGGACACACATGTCCTTAGCGTTTGCATGGCTCTGCATTGTAATCTGCCACCTTTGCGGCAGTGGGTGAAGGGGGAGGGTGTCGAGGTAGCCAGCAAGCTGGCAGCAAATGCAAGCTTCGATGTGTGTCCCCGGCATAGGGTTTCGCAGCGCATTGATCCACGTACATCAGTGGAAGCGGCCATGCTGCAGTGCCTAGAGGGGGAGGCTGCCGTGGCGGACTATGGTGACATTTTGCCATCTTTTGGGGGGTCGGAGGGGCCACTGGCTTGCCAAGGCGCAACACGCAAACGGGCTGACCGACAAGCCCCGTCTGAGGACACTGTGGTCGAACAAGACGGTAGTCGTGCTCATCATCGTGGCAACCATGACTTCTTCACCTTCCGAAGGGGCATGGACTGTGCAGTGTGTAGGCAGCCTGTGCGCATCTGGTGCAACACATGTCTGGTTTGCCACACATGCTTTGTCAAAGATGCAAGACCGTGTGGTGAGGCAGTGGTGCGGGTTGTGAATGATGCAACCGAGTCTGCTGAAAATAACACTGAAGAGAAAGCAGTGGCACCACGGGAGTCCGAGCCAAAGCGTGTCTTGGCCCGTGCACAGGCCAAGCCGGTATGTGCCGCAAAGGCAGGCACATTGCGTGACGGGACACGCGCTCGCATTTGTGACTGCTTGGGTGCCATGGGTGTGAAGGTGCCATATAACAGGAACCGGTGACAAGCCCGAGACATTGCTATGCAACAAGCATTGCCTTTGCTAGCCCAAATGGACTCTGATTGGGTCCCCCAAACGGATCGTGTTTCCTGTTGTGCTGCACCACAAAGCAGCTCACAACCATGTTCCCAAGTGCCGGTGGATGACATGGATGGACTCATTGATGAATGACACAGTTGGGGTTGCAGTGGTATTGTGCTTTTGCATGCTTGCTGTGCCCATCCCCATGGTACCCATGTTCTCCTTCTTTGCAGGTCCATTCATCCATTAGCAACCATCAGCATGAATTGTATTTTTTATTTTCTGTCCGATGTTGTGCTCTAACGTTTTCCCACTTCCCTTGGTTTTCCCTTTCCCACATTTTCCCCAACCCCCCATTTTCCAAGAGCTTTGGGTGTTTTTTTTGGGGTAGGGGTGAGGGGGGGGGGGGGGTTTGCCACATTTTTCCCAGAATTGCCTTTTCCACATTTTCAAACCCCATATTTTCCCCAACCCAGCCCATCATTTTCTTGAACTGAACGGTTGTGTGTTTTTTTTTGGGGGGGACCCTTGTATCAGACTTTTCCTAGTGTTCCCTTCTCCACATTTTCCATTCCAACCTATTTTCCCTAACCCACCATTTTCCTGAGGTGTAGTTCCTATGTGTCTGTGGGGGTTGGGGTACTGCACTTTTATCACCATTTTCCTGTGAAGTTGCTGTGTGTCTCTGAGGGGGGGGGGGGGGTCTGCACTGTTATCACCATTTTCTTGCGCTCAAGTTCCAGTGTGTGGGGGGGGGGGGGCTGCACTTTTATCAGAGTTTTACTTGGATGTGCTCTAATGTGGGTCTGCAACACAACATGCCAAATCTGACTTCAGACTTCAGATTTTATACCCACAGCTGTGGGAGGTACCCGAGCTGCAGCTCTTGGGTGGTGCCCCTCCCTCTCCATGGGACAGTGACGCTGAGAAACATGGTACTCCCCCGGGTGGATTATGCTATCGACAACCATAAGCTCCTAGTTTCCGTGGTTGCACACCTATTGCAGAATTGTGGCCCTCTAATAGGTAGGGGCCGATTGTCCGAACCACCCTAGCAATGTACTTTGGCAGTGGAAATTTTTAGTGATGGCATCACCCCTAGAGGCCGTCCAAATGCGATCATCTAAGCAGCTCCGGTGGATATGGGGGGTACGCTTTTTCTTTTGGTTGGGAACATTCCGCTAACCTCTGGTTTTCTCAATTTGCAGAAAATGTCAAAAGTCGACTATTGCCCATGGGTGGCAGAGAATAGACCTAAAGAGTTTAATGCAGTGGCTGCCCAGTGCTTTGTTGTTCCTATGCGCTTTCACAGGGGTGTGCACCATGTATGATTCACGGTTGCTTTCCAGTTCCTGCTTACCGACCAACATCAACTATGGTGGCACCTCGGGGGCGAACCTTTGTGGTGTGCCCCTAGGCCAGAGAACACGGGGTGCGGGACATGTTCGTGCAGGAGCCCGTGCCCATTCACCAACGCCCCCGCACAAAGATTGCGGGCACCAAGGGGCTACAACATGTTTTTCCAATGCAACCGGTGTTGCACCATATCAAGAGTGCCATCAACCGTGTGTGCAACGTCGTTGGGCGGGTATTACCCCCTGCAGACGAAAATGTACTTTTTCAGCACCCGAGTAGCGTGGCCAAGCGGTACCACATCACAAAGTTGCCCGGTGACTCTCGGCAATATCGCTCGTTGGTGTGACGCTGCTTGCGGACTGGTGTGGCGCTGACGGGCCGTGAGGCAAGGCACCTTGCATCGCAGCTGGCCCTAGACGTTGCCCTTCGGCTTCCTTACCATTTCTTGTTCCTTTTGATCTCGCACCTTGTCGGTCTGATCTATAGTAGTATCTAAAGTAGTACCCTGCAACTAACCACCAAGGAATGGCGCATCTGGGGCATGCTTCATTTGTTCCTCATGCAGCTGGTCTTTGAATATAGCGAAGAAGGCACACACACTGTGTATTGTCATCGATTGGAACGTGTTTTCTAACTTCCTAGGTTGCCAATAGGATTTATAGATTATGTGGGGGAAAGGATCTTAGGCTTGGCAAGCTTTCGCCAGCCTAACGTCCCCTGTTGCGGACAAAAGTATTGAAGAGACATTGGGCCATGAAATGTATACGAACTTACTTGGGCGCCGTGCCCACCGCTCTTGAGTCCATTTGTGGCAGCCGTACAAGCGCGGGTTGTCTTGGAGCAGTGTGTGGTGAGTGCCTACCCGATGTGGAGGGCAGTGGTTGAGCGGTTCCTTGGAAAAGCTTTGTAGGACACCATGTTCAAATGCTACATGCGTGTGGCCACCCAGTCAATACATATCACTACAGACGCCTGCGGGCCACAAATGGATGTGTACTGCATCTGTGGCTGGCATGGCGTAGAGCGGAGTGGGCAGCGGCGATGGACAACTGCGACCATGGCACACGTAGGGCAGTGGCCCACAGTCAACTATGCCAATGCAAACCTTTTCCTAACCAAAAAGCACCATAAGGAGCTGGCCAAAGAACGTCTGAAAGGTAAGGTAGTGAGAATGGACGTGTAGCACGCGACGGGAAGAGGAGACCAGGGTGACACTCGTGTCAAACTAGGTCCACGACTCATCTGCGTCCTTTTAATATTGGTCCTGTGTCAAATGTGGGCACGGTTCGGACGCAACCAATGTGCGTCAGACCCTGATGCAGCAGTTTGTGATAGTTCTTGTAGTTCCTCCTCTGCTGACAGTGAGTCAAGCTCACGTACCAATAGCGGTGCTTCTACGACTACAGCCACCCCCACCAGCAGCAGTAGTAGTAGTAGTGAATCCCCCTTTCCGCTCGAACCGCCTGTGACAACGTTTTGCCGCCGTGGCACCCCAAGCAAGCCAACTGTGAAGGTTGAGTGCATTGACGTGGATGACACATCCTCAAGCGCAACCCCGTGCAACCTTACTTGGCGAAAGTGACCATTACCCAACCGATTACATTAACCGTTAACAGCTGATGACCTCTACCTCAGGAACCAACTCCGTGGGGTCCCTCGTGCGGCCGGGGTGTACCCAAACCGATGGCATCCACCCCGAAATTGGGCTGGAGATGTGCAAATATCGGCCTTCATCACCTGGGCCGCATACTCAATTGTTCGGAGGTGCGCGACACGTGCATTGTTTGCACATTCTAGGAGTTTTTGGATGACTTGTGGCGCACCGTACGTAGTGCGCGTTGCCGGCAAATTTTGCCATGGGCGCTCCAAAAATCACTCGGGATTTACCCGGTGCCCGCTCGGGAAATCCCCAAGCATGGTTGGTTTTCCTAGGCATATTTCAGCATGGTACTAGGCATTTTCGAAAAAATATCCGTGGTGGATTCGAGATATGAGGCAAAGCAACTTCACGACATGTGAAGAGTAGAGGGCCCGATCCACGGGTCTGTGGGCATCGTGCAGAGGACTGTGTCCTCATTGCAAACCCTAAAACAAGATCCCAACCTGGGGGCCGCGGCTTCCATGTCGATTCGGGCTAGTTTTGACTTGCTCACTCTTAATGTGGAACATACCGTCAAGACCAAAGCAATGGAGCCACGGCAATTACTGCAGTGGTCCGGTTATCGAGCGGTAGTGTTCCTGCAAGAGACAAGGCTTTTGCTCCCTCGTTTTGTCGTCCACTGCCTATACTGGCATACGGACACAGTGGTTTCCTCTTCGTCGGCTGGAGTAGCCATTCCAGTTCCCCGGGATACCCAATTGCAGATGGGTGGTTTCACACATCACCCCAACGGGAGGGACATAGTGTTAGAGTACACCTACATGGAAATCCCCGTGCAAGTTGTCATCGTGTACATGTCCGCCAAGGGCACGGCCAAAGAGTATCGCCCCATGTTGCAGTGGCTATGCACCCACGTTTTCCCCGACTCGAAGCTTGTTCTCATGGGGGCAGATTTTCAGTGCAATCCAGGGTGGTCCGTAGATTATTTGTCGGTGAGTCCCGAGATCGCCCTTGTCTTGTCTAACTCTGTGGCCGATATGGCCCTGCTCCCTTTCACGCACGGCATTTGTGGGCCCACCTGGGTCAGTGTGTACGAACTTGTGGGTGTCTCAGACTTCTTCCTCAGCCGCCGTGTAGCACCGGAGAACGGCACTGTCGGTGTTGAAAATGAGTATCTCTTCTTGTTGGATCACTACCCGGTTCGGGTTCGCCTTCACACCCTGCCAGCCTTGGTAGCGCCCGGAAATCCTGCCTCCCTGGCGCGCTTTAAACTGAGTATCAGTGTGTGTAAGTGGCAAGAAGAGACTTTTGCGGACAATTGCGCTGGCGTGCACTCGCTTCCTTCAACTGCCACACCACAAGCGCACCAACATTTTGTTTGTGTGCTGACGTGATGTGTTTGTGGTTGCGTGATGACAAGCTGCAATGGGTGGTTGAGTTCATACAACGTGTGGCCACGGGAGTCCCACTACGAGCCATAGTTCATGGAGACTTCTATGCTTTGCCTGCCAAAATACCGCACGGGCGCATGGTCCATGTGCGCCCGCTGTTGAACTTCACCCCCATGTGGCAGTTGGTTGGAGCACACATAGCTAGCCAGCATGCGCCGCTCTTGCCAGGGGCAGGGGTTCTGCCCTCCACACAGCTTGCATTGCATGCTTCCTCCGGTGTGGCTCTGCTCTGGGTATTCCACAATTACGTCTAATTCCGGTTTTTCCATCCGAAACGCATGTGTCCAGTTGTGTACGACGTCCGGCATGCCTACGGGTAAGTAGTCCACACGGCTCCGCGATGTTTGTAGGCCATTGGCCGGTTTTCCAAAGGCGGTCGTCGACTTGCTGCTGCTTGCCACCAACGTGAACACCGTGCACATGGGTGGGTCCGGGGAGGTCAGTGAGGCGCTTGCGCGCTTGTTGGCCGCACGCACCCCTTGTCAATGCGGCCCCGCTGTTGAACTTTACCACCATGTGGAAGTTGGTTGGAGCACACATAGCTAGCCAGTATGTGCCGGATCTAGCTTGGGCGGGGTTTCTGCCCTGCACACGGTTTGCGCTGCATGCTTCCTTCAGTGTGGTGGATCTACTCCGTTCCATTTCTTTCGTCGGTAACGCGCGTGTCCACTTGTGGACGAAGTCCGGCATGCCTATGGGTCAGTCGTTCACACCGCTGTGCGATGCTTGTTGCGATTGGCCGGTTTTCTAGAGGCGGCCATCGAACTGCTGCTGCTTGCCACCACCAAGACAACTGTGCACATGGGTGGGTCCGGGGGTGTCATCCAAGCGCTTGCGCGCTTGTTGGCCGGAGTGACACAGGGATGCCCAACGTCGGCAATGGTATTTTGCTCGGTGGCGGAGCTGCCCGCTCTTTTCGCGCTCCTTCGTGTGCCTCCGTGTTGGGGACCCGGCGGATCCTTCAACCGCCTGGGGTACATGGGTGACACCACATGGTGCATAGATTGAGAATCACACCTACCACTCTGTGTGGATAACCAACAATGGGTGGGGCTCCGTACTAACCTTTTCTCGTCCCGTCCCAAGCAGTTGTTGGTGGTGGCCTCGTGTGAGGGCTTTCAAGTCAGACTTCCCCCAGCGTCAGTGTACGTGGGTGGGTCGCGCATGCCTGTACACCAGGGGTCCGGCTACATGTGTATGGTGGGCCAACGTTTGTTTCCGCATGTCTACCATAAAGTAGACAAAGTAAAGCTGTTTATTGCTAGCCGGCGTGCCTCACGGGCACTAGCCATGGTCCGGCTTCCATCCCACTACCAATACCGGATGTCCAGCGCGGTGGCCAGGGGGCAACAGCCCTAGCAAGCGGGGGTGCGCCCGCCAACATACAACTCCATGCAAGTGGCCGACCAAGTTGCAGCATCAGTTATACGCACAGTTGCCGGTTGGCACACTCTCCTGTCTCCCCAAGTTTTTAAGCCTCTTGCTTCCGGGTGGGTAGGAATGGAACCAGCGGTAGTGGTGGTGGTTAGTCAGTTTTTGCAGACCCACCAAAAGCAATGGCGTCACGCTAACATCATGGTGCGGCCAGCACACAACATGATTTATACGAGGCCTTGCAGCGCTTTCACCCCAGCATGCCATGTGTATGCCGTTGCCTCTGTAGACATTGCCGGGCGCACAACACGGACCACCACAGGTTCCTGTTCTACATGCACTTGCTCGGCTTTGAGATGTGCCTTCCCCTGGTCGACCCGGAACAGGGGGCGGAGCACATCATGAGCAGGGCTGCGCATGCCTGGCAGACCGGTGACATCCATGATTGGATGGATGTTGGTTACTTCACTTTGCGTGACGCACATGCGGCTGGTTGGCCACTATAACCGTGGCAGTGGGACATCGGGTGTCTCTCTCCGTGGCCCGGCGTGTCTATTCCGCTGCAGCCGGGTTTCCCTGTTCTAAAATCGGTCCCTAGACATGTGGCGTTCGTGAGAGATGGGTCATGGTTCCCCTCTCATCGATGTGGGGGTGCGTTCGCAATGGTGTGCTTAGAAACCCTCACATGGGTGGTGTACCCCGTGTCTGTACCGTGTCATGTAGATCACTCTTACACAGTAGAGGTGTACACGTCTTGGATACTGCGTCGGATGAAGCACGCGAGGCTTGCTCCGACTCATGTGGCTTGTGCTACTGCGTGCCGTTTTCGCAAAGGTGGCAATTTCACGGACTCTAAGTCTTTCATACTTGCGATCCGCAGTCGTCTCCTTGAAGAGCTAGGCGCAGGGTTGGTGGACCTTTTGCTAGCAGACTGCATGGCGCATGCTACCCATTTCACTCCTCCCCAACACCTCTATTGCCACCAGGACTGCATTGTCCTGGATTTGGTTTTGGACGATGTGCATCGGGAGGCCAAGGCGCAGGCATTGCGCCAACCGCATCCCATGCCGGCGGGATACCCTGCAGTCCCACAAACCCCGCAGCCTGCTTTCTGCAGGGACGGGGTGCAGTGGCATGATGTTAGTACAACAGATAGCCGCCAACTGCAACGGCTTTATGCTACGCAGCAAGAGGTAGAAAAAGGCCCCGAGGTGGCTCTCGGCATCATAGAAAGCCATGGTGCACCATGGGGCTACACCTCGACAGGTGAGAAAGATCCTAGCAGCCTTATGGAAAGGTGTTTTGCACATGTGCAGCACTACCCGTCCCCCTCAGCTGAGAAACGAGGGGGAATGCATCCGACTCGGTCACACGCTCGTGGCGTTTGACCACCTGTACCCCACTCGGTGTTTCCCGGTCGCGGGACAGTGGCACCTGCGACGACCGGAGTCCTCGCTAGTGCCTCCCGCGTTACAATTACACGTTTGGCATTCTATCCATGGCGTGTCCTTCTATGTGCCGGAAAAGCGTAGAACGCAACAGGCGTTAGGTGATGTGTTGTACTGGTTCACGCGAGGCCCCGTCTATCTAAGCGAACTTAGTGGCCATCTTTCTTGCTGCGACGGCCCGTGATCTGTTACGTGGTCGACCTCCCTAGCGCGAAAGCAGCTAGGGAGCTCAGCAATTGCCATCGCTGGGTCGTATTGCGGTATGGGCTAGGTACTCATCGTCTCCTTGCCGGGTACACTGGCTAACATCCGGCACCCTCGCCGGCAAGTGTTGGACAGTCGTGGTGCGTGTGGCGCTTTTACCTCGAAAGTGGTGGACATGCGATGCATTCGCACTACAACGACTTGCAAGTACGTATGTCGTCCGGTAGATATGGGTTGGCACTGGTACTTGTGTTGTTACTGTTGTGTGTGCTATGCTTCTCCCTGCATAGTGGACGCTAAGAAGTACACCTCAGGAAGACACCCGTAGCGCGCGCGCGAGACCCGATGACGCAAGTCAATTGCACACACGAGACACGTACCGGACACACGGAGGGGTATTGGGCACCTATCGGGGGACGAGGCACTGAGGGACAGTGCAACGGTAGACGGAGTTCGGACCTCCCGAGCATTTACACTAACCAGCAACCTCCGGCACCCTGGCTAAGCAAGTGCCAAACACCAGTGGTTTTCTAGCAAGGAGAACATGTGCCCATTTTGATCCCCGAAAACGAAACGGTGGTAAACAGGTGGGGAGGGTGTGTCCCAGCTAAGCTCCAGCCCATACCATAGTATTTCCGACTCCTGCAAACCCACCACCACCACCACCCCAAGCCAACTCCTCCATTCGCCCCTGGCTGAACCCCCCCGAAATGCCCCCCCCCCCCTTCAAATGCCCCCCCCCATGGGGCCGCCAGTCAACAGTTAGTTGGGGGGGGAGGGGTAGTTGGTGTCCAGAACGAGCCCCCCCCCCCCCCGCCCCGGGCCGGGCTCCCGAAGCGACACGAGCGCGCAGAGGCACCTGCAAGACCGGCCATGTTAACTTTTTAGCGTTTTATCAACATACATGGATCACAAAAACCGACACATGAAGACTGCATGTCAAGATGCAGACGCCTTGACAACCTAGCCCTACGCTGGGAGCACTGCCTCTCATTCTATGATAAAGTGGCTGTACAGCACGCACACCGTGCGTGTAAGAGCTACCGGTTTTCCCAAGTCACGGAAACCGCACTACAACACTTACGGGAGTTACGCCCCGTGTACGCCAAAACACTGACAGCCAAGTAGGGTATCCACCCGCTAGTGACGAACTTGCTTAAGGAACACACAGAAACACAGCGTCTTAAAAACACATACAGAACAATGTGTATGGAGTGCCGACAATGGTACGACCATGCAAAACACGACACCATGCTACAGTATGCTGACACGAAAATGCCACTCCTCTCATACGAGAGGTTTGCACGACTGCACACACACACAACTGTGCTCCTCACATGCCACACTTGACAAGCCCTATACACATTGCTTCATAAGTAACGCATCATACAATTGGCGAAAGAAGCAACAAAACCTTACCGACTTCAGGCAGCCTTCTAGTGGGACGCTTCCAGACAGTCACGACAGACTATCTACTTCATGCGGAAACGGCCACGAGAACGGTGAGACCCCACCTTGTGGGAAGTTCTGTTGCAACCACTACCAAAACGACAGAAAGCACAGTCGGATCCAAATGAGTGGCAAATGACAACACCCACATCAACGGGAAACCGTGGGGGCACAGCCATGAGCTGAAGCCCGTATGTTCACCATGGCACTGCCAAAAACTGTACTTATTCGCTGAACTTTGCCCTTGTGGCACATGGCACATTAAGAACTGGCCTTTTTATAAAAAAAAACCGGCCATGTTAACTACGGCTAGGGTCAATGGTGAAGGGCTTGAGCATACACATAACCATATACATATACATATATAAGGGCGTTGGACAAGGGGGGGGGGGTTAAACCCCCCTGTTTGTCGACTTAGCAACCGATTTTCTAGAAATCCCGTTCGGACGCCCCGTGTGTGGTACCATTTTGGGTGTTGCATATCCCCCCCCCCCCTATTTTGAATGTGGGGAATCCAAAAAAAGAGGTCCTGTTGCTTGTTGAAACGGTGGCGAGGCTGTACGGCTTGGGAAACTTGGACGCTTCTGCATGAAATCTGTAAATTTGGCTTCCCAGCTGCTTGCTGGTTTGCTGTGTACTTACCTTGCGCCCTTAATTTCGCGGACATATCGTTTCGTTGGGAAAAAATGCCGGACGGTAAATTGATCTCGATGTGCCGATTTCGAAAATCTAGGTGTTTCCTTGTAACTCCACAATATGATGAAGCAATGGACGACCGCTTCGGCGAACCGAAGAGACCCCTTTGCGGCGGCGAGGATGACGTTGAGGACGCCTCGCGCACCCGCGCGAATTAGTGGGTCGTTGGGGTCGGGGTCTCCCTCCTCCTCGGGGGCGTGAGAATGCATAAGGGAAAGCTGTTGTACCCGTGTCTCGTTGCTGCTGCTCTCTCCGATGGCGCGCACGTTCATACCCGCGTAGGGTTGTATAATCGAACCCTGGGAGGAGCCTTGGGAGGACCCTTGGGACGTGAGAACCGAGGGGCAAGGCTGTCCGCACATAATGCCTTGAGCGGGGGTCCTGTTATGTACACCCCTCTCCCCAACTCCAAGTGGCTCCACCATACGGGTCTAAGGTACATGCGAACGGTACAACTTGGTGCATACACGTGGCGGAAGGGGCTAAACTTGATCAAAATGCTCAAAATCGGCTAAAAATACTTGTTTGTGCACCCCCAAAGGTGCATGGTCACTTTTGGAAAAGCAGGTTTTTGACCCATTTTCCTCCCATTTTTGCTCCCAACACGGCCCCTTTTCAAGGCATATTGGGATTTCTATAGGCCAAAACCCAGCCCAATTGGCTCAAACTAGGCTAAAATAACTTGTCAGAACATCGCAAATGGTCCTCGATGACTTTTGGAAAGTCGAGTTTTTGACTCATTTTTGACCCATTTTTGGACGTTAAACGACCCATTTTAAGGGCATTTTGGGACGTTCCATGGACCACAACGCGTCACTACGGGCTCAAAGCAGGCTCCAAACAGTTGTTTGAGCTTCCCAAGTGGTCGAGGAACAACTTTGGAAAAAATAAGTTCTTTTGCTTTGGGGACCCCGGTGGACCCACTGTTAGCCGCCACCGAGGGCGGGCCAAGCTGCCCTTCGGCTCCACCAAGTGAGCACTAGTACAGGGGTCTAGGCGTCTCGTTGCGCGATTCCGAAGCTTGGAAACAATAAAAACTGGGGGGTTGCGGGTGGACTAGGAGCCCCCGGATTTCGGTTTTGAGCCACGTAGCCCAAGATACGGCCCGTACTTGGTTTTGGGCTTGTTTGACACAAACAACGCACATTCACGCAATTTTGAGCCATTTTAGGGCCTTTTCTCGGACATATCGTGGGGGCAGAGGGCAACAGAAGGCTCTTTGTCAAGGGGCAATTGAGACGCACGTGCAGTGTAGCAATTGTTTCCCTTTGTTGTTCCGTTTTGAGTGGTTTTTGGGACTGTTTTGGGCGAGAAATGACCGTTTAGCCAAAAATACGCATATTTGGGAGGGCACCTCCCAACTTGGCGCCCACGCCCCACAATGCCCCCGGTGAGTTTTTTGCTCGAAACTTGGATTTGGCAAGGGCATCACCTAGGCTCTAGGATGGCTAAAGTAGAGTCAAGCCCGAGGCGTTGGGATGGTGCAATGGCCAAAATGGAATGGTGACGTCCGTGCTTGCTTGGTCCTTATTGCTTGCTTGCTTGTGAGCTAAATTTAAGGGGAGAGGGCTGTGGTAATATATATACTCATGGTTGCGGCGGATGAGGCCGGTGACTCCTTGTGGGTCTGTGTCTCGCTTGGCTTGTCAGCTGCGACACACCGTCAGCCCGCCCCAAAGTGGCAAGTGGACGCGGTGGGGCGAACCCCACTGCCTGTGGGGGAGCGTGTCTAGAATGGCTCACTTACCACAACACGGTGCTCACCAAGTGAACCACATCCTGCCGTTCCGTCCCCCGTTGGTTCCCTCGCCTATGTTGTGTCATATGTTGTTTTGTGTGTTGTCTTGGCCTGGCTATGGTTCTGTCCGCCTCTCCTCATCGCCCTCTCCTCTCCTCCTAGCGCAGGCTGCGTGGCCTGTCGTAGCTCCCTTGCAACGTCGACGAGTGGGGCACTGGCCGCTTTGAGCAGTGACTAGGGATACACGGTGGGCACAAGGTGCATACAAAGGCGAGAACCCAGAGAGCACACACTCAAATTCGACAAGCCTCCCTCCTTTCACCGTGCAAACAGGGTGTGAACATGGTGACAATGTGTCCCAATCGAAAATTTACCTTCAATCTACGGTGAGTACAAGGTGGGAACGCATCGCAATCGAAAATATACCCTCCATGTACGGTGAGCAGGTGTCGCAATCGGAACTCCTCCGTCCATTTCCGGGCGGTGCACACAAGGTGAGAATGTGTCCCAATCAAAAATCTACCCTCCATCTACGGTGAGAATAAGGTGAGAACACATCTCAATCCAAAATCTACCCTCCATGTACTGTGACCACGTGTCGCAATCGAAATTCCTCCATCCATTTACTGTGAGAACAAGGTGAGAACTTGTCCCTGGTTAGCTCAGCGTGAGAATGGATCCGAAACCAAATTCTTCCCTCCATATATGATGAGACTCTAACCCCATGGCATTTTCTCCCTCTATATATGGTGATCACGTGTCCCGATCCTAATTCCTCTATCCATTTACGGTGCGGTGCGCACAAGGTGAAAATGGGTCCCAATCGAAATTCTTCCCTCCATGTAAGGTGAGAACGTAACCCAATCGCATGTGCTACCTCTTTGTACCGTGATCACAAGTTGAGAAGACATCCCAATCGACAATCCTCCCTCCACCCACGGTGAGAGCAAGGAGACAGCGTTCGCCAATAGAAAATCCACCCTCTGTTAGGTATGAGCACGTGTCGAATCGAAATTTCTCCCTCCATTTACGGTGCACACAAGGTGAGAACGTGCCCTAATTGAAAAGCTCCACCTTCAATTAAAGGTGCGAACGTGTATGAATCGAAGTTCCTCCCTCCATTCACGGTGAGAACAAGGTGAGAACGCTTTCTAATTAGACATACACCCTTCATTCACGGTGAGGACGCGTTCTAATCGTAACTCCGCCCTGCACTCCGAAAGCAAGCAAGGTGAGAAAGTGTCCCAATGGATGATCCACGCACTGTTTACGGAGAGCACGTTTGGCAACGGAGATTGCCACCTCCATGTACGGTGAGAACAAGGTGAAACCAGGTCCACATGGGAATGGTACCATCCATTTAGCGTGAGTACATGTTTCAATCGAACTTCCTCCGTCCATTTATGGTGACCACATGGTGAGGACGCGCTGAGCAAAAATCCACCCCCCCTTTGCGGTGGGAATGTGTTTTAATCCATATTTCTCCCTTCATTTATGGTGAGAACAAGGTGAAACCGCGTCTCAATCGAAAGTGTACCCTCCATCCTCCATCAGTGCCTGTCCCAATCATAATTTCTCCCTCCGATGCCAGAGAGCACGACTCCCAGTCGACATATCCCCCTCCATACACGGTGAGCACTTGTTTCAATGGATGTTTCAGCCTCCATTTACGGTGCAAACAAGGTGACGACGCGTCTCAATCGCAACTCCATCCTCCATTAATGGTGAACACGTGTCGCAATTGAAGTTCCTCCTTCCATTTACGGTGAGAACAAGGTGAGAATGCCTCCCAAATCGAAAACGTGCCCTCCATCCACGGTGAGCACGTGTCGCAATCTAAATTTCTCCCTCCCTTCTTCAGGAGCATGCTCACTGTGGATGGAGGGTACAGTTTCGATTGTGACGCTTTCAGACCATGTTCTCACCGTGAATGAAGGTAGTATTTTCAATTGGGGCATGTGTTAATGTAAATGGAGGTTGCATTTTCAATTGAGACTTTGTTTGCACTGTAAATCGGGGGAAATTTTCAATCAGGACACGTGCTCCCCGTGAACGGAGAAGGAACTTATGATCGAGATGCGTGCTCCCCATCAATGGATGCGGAAACATTGATTGGGACATCTACCGTAAATGGAGGGGGAATTATTGATTGGGACACGTGCTCCCCCGAAATGGAGGGAACATTTTGCAATGGGGACACCCCTCAATCAAAATTTCGCCCTCCACTTACGGTGCAAACAAGCCCAGGACACGTCTCAATCGGCAATGCAATCTCGATTTACGGTGAACACGTGTCCCAACCGATATTCCTCCCTCTATTTACGGTGCGAGGAAGGTAAAGACAATTCCCAATCAAAAAAGTACCATCCATCCATGGTGTGCACCTGTCTACATGGAAAATTGTGACTCCGTTCCAACAGATCACGTGTCCCAATCAACATTTCCTCCATGCACGGTGAGCGCGTATGTCGATCGAAATTCCTTCCGCGGGCTATGGTGTGAAACAAGTGAGAGCGCGTCCGAATCAAAAACCCGCCCTCCATTCACGGTGAGCATGTGTCGTAATCAAAATTGCTCCCTCCATCTACGGCGAGAACAAGGTGAGAACGTGTCCCCATCATTATATCCACCCTCCATCCACGGTGAGCAAGTGTCTCAATCGAACTTTCTCCCTCCCTTCCCGGGGAGCAGGTGTACCAATCCGCATTGTCCCCTCCATTCACAGTTAGCACATGTCTCGATGAAAATTTCTCCCTCCATTGACGGTGCAAACAAGATGAGAACGCGTCTCAATCGAAAATCACAACCTCCCTTTACGGTGAACGCGTGTCCCAATCCAAATTACTCCCTTCATTTCCTGTGACAACAAGGTGAGGAAGCGTCCCAATCGAAAATCTACCACCCATGGTCCATTTTGAGTTGAAAGTGAGCCTTTTTTGAGCCCATCTTTTTTGGACGATCATGCCAACCGTGGAGGAGCATTTGCAAAGCAAGCGGTGTTAAATTGTGATTGGGACACATGCTCAACTGGAAGGGAGGGAAAAACGTTGACGGGGACACGTGCTTACCGTGAGCACATGCTGTATTGAACACCCATTTGCAATCCTTGGATAACGCAAACGCCATGAAAGTGGAAGGAGCCTCATTGATTGAAAACGCCCACTTGACACACCGGCGTGTCTAGAGCCAAATTTCTCCCTCCATTCCCTGAGAGCACGTGTCTCAATCAACGTATCCCCCTCCATTCACGGACAGCACGTGTGCCGATGGAAATTTATCCCTCCATTCACGGTGCAAACAAGAGGTGTCTCCATCGAAAAGTCAACGTCCATTTACGGTGGACACATGTCCCAATCGGAACTGCTCCCTCCATTTACGGTGAGAACGAGGCGAGTATGCGCCTGAATCGAAGGTCGACCCACCATCCACATTGGGCACACATCCCAATCAAAATTACTCCCTCCATCCCTGGACAGCACGTGTTCCAATCACTATTTCCTATTCCGTTCACGTTGAACACATGTCTCAAATTACCGTCCAGACAAGTTCAGAACACATTTGAATCGAGCAGCCTACCTGCTTTTACGGTGAACACATGTCCCAATCGAAAGTCCTCCCTCCATTTGGGGTCAGGACAGGGTGACACCGTCTCCCAAACGAAAATCCACCCTTCATTCCCGGAGGGCACATGTCCCAATCAACATTTCCACCTCCATTCACGGGGAGCATGTGCCCCGAACTATATTTCCGCCTCAATTGAGGGAGACCACGTATCCCGATTGAAATTACCCCCTCCATTGACGTTGCAAACAAGATGAGAACATGTCTCAATCCACTGTACAACCTCCATTTACGGGTCCCGATCAAAAATCTAACGTCCATGCTCCATGAGCACGTGTCCCAATTGAAATTTATCCCTCCATTCCTGGAGAGCACGTGTCCCAGTCAACATGTCCCCCATTCACGTTGCGCACGTGTCTCGATCGAAACTTCTCCCTCCATTTGCGGTGCAAACAAGGTGAGGACGCTCCTCAATCGACACTGCAACCTGAATTTACGGTGTACAGGTGTCCCAATGGATATTCGTCCCTGCATTTAGCGTGAGATTAAGGTGAGAATGCGTCCCAATCGAAAAACTACCACCTATCCACAATGAGCACGCGTCCCAATCAAAATTTCTCCCTCCGATGCCAGAGAGCACGAGTCCCAATTAACGTATCACCCTCCATTCACGTTGACAACTTGTACCGATAGACATTCTTTCCTCTAATTATTGTGTCAACAAGGTTAGAGTGCGTCCCAATCCAAAATCCACCCTCCATTCACGGTGAGCATGCGTTCCAATCGAAATTTCCCCCTGCATTTACCGTGAGAAAAAGGTGACAATGTGTCCCCATCAAATATCTGCCCTCCATCCACGGTGAGTTCTATGGACTCGGCAACAGACCGGTGTGACATGCTCTGACCTTCATGCCTCTCATCCCACTCCTTCTCATGACGTGCCCGGAGATGAACCTGGTGGGCTTGCACACAGACCTGCAAATGCTGTTTCACCCGTACCCTTTGTTTTTGTACAAGCTTTGCCAAAACTTCAATAAACTCGGTGGAGGGCTGCGCATCCCCCACATGTGTGGTATATGCGGGGTCACCCGTTGGCAGCGCGATTGGCTGCCAACTGGGTGTTACTTGGCAGGCTCGGGGCATGCCTGTCGACAGTTGGTGCTGCAGACTGCGAGGGGGAGGGTTGTGCTTCCCCAACGTGGTTGGTAGACTCTGTGTCACCCGTTGCCAGCGCCATGGCTGGCAGGGGGGTGTCACTCGGGATGCTCCAAACATGCCTGTCGACAGTTGTTGATGCAGACTCAGAGGGGGCATCCCGTGCACCACGATTGCAGGCACCCCTTTGTTAACCGCCTTGTGACAGACCCACCATCACTGCGGGAGTACGCTCATACAATAGGAACGTCACCTTTCGCGAATTGGCTAGGGGCCGTCCCCTGGTTACTGACGCATCATCACACAACCACCACTCATCGCGAACTAAAATGTGAACAACAAAGTGCCCTTCCTCCCTAGTTGCTCCAATGTGTAGCACCATGGCCCGGAGGGACCAATGGTACCCGCTGACATCTACAAACTCATGATCCACAGTCAAGCTATTAAGCTGTTGATTGTGGACATGGAGTGGCGCCCACTTGTTGAACACCATTGACGATAGTACAATGGCCTCTTGGAGATCCCCCCCACAGTCACATGGGGGGGCGTTTGAAGGGCAGCCCAACGAACGTCCCCTCATTCCCTGCCTTATTCGCACCCGCACGCTTTGCCCCTGGTTGGTAACATGCAACACTTGGGCAACCATTGCCAACTCACCTCCAGCTTAGAGGACTTTCTTGTCACATACTGGGCACCGGTGCCACCATTGCTCATGAGACAAGCAGTCAGACAGAGAACGAACCCTAGCACCAACTAGCTTTGGTACCATGTGCTTCCAACACTCAGCCGTCTCGGACTGCTGCATCCTCTCAAACTTGTGAGCACTCCTCACACATTGACACCCACCACTACGCTGGCACACAGTAACAGTTGGCTGCCCCTCATCCGCCAAGAGGCGTGCAATGGCATGTGGACGGTACACAGCACCTGTCGTACTTGCCACAATGTCACCCCAAAGTGTAGCCCACACCGCCACATCATCTGGGCACTCATCATGGCAGGCCTCCTGTCCGCCATAGGATAGTAGGAGGCATTGCAATGTTGTACCAAGCCAACACCAATTGTGACCTGGGGGGTTCGCCATGCCACATGGCCGTTGCCGTGCTCCACCTTGCGGACCGCCACTAACCTGCAAGTAGGCGGAAGGCATATTGGTGCAAGAACTTGCGGTGCGATGGAGGCGAACTGTGCCATTCTCGACGGCCGTAAAGCACCACCAATCACCTGTCCCCTTCCCATGGGCAAATAGCATGCCATGCCCCAGTGTGGACCACTACAGGTTGCCTATCGACACGGTACCTATGGCCCGCACGGTTAATGCCATCTGGGCAATGCCTTCTCCCCGGTCTTCCACGCGGTCCACTACCGACGCCTCCCTCTTCCAATCAGATCTCACCACCCATGTGCTGCCCCGTGGAGAACACTGCTGACCATGGGGTATTATCAAAACGACGTTGATGGGGAGTTGTCATCTCATTGCATGACAGCTGTATTGTAGTCCACGTGAACCACTCTGGCACTACCCCCTTGCAATGTGGTTCACCATCATTAGAAGAGGGCCATGCTCCTTTGTCCCCTGCACAAGCCGTGACCGGCGACAATCCCCTTTCGCCGTATGCCCTTTGCTCCCACCGACACTCAAATGCAACCTTCGCAAGAAGAACTACCCTAACGTCTCTCTTATGTACACCAGTGTCCCCATTATGCCATGCAAGACACACAAAGGTGCTACCTGCAACGAGCAGTCATAGCTGACGCCTCGGTAATATCCTCCCCGCCGGCGCCCATCACGTTCGGCCTCACCAATGACGATCACGCATGCTTGTTCACAGGCTTCCTGCATCTCCTGGATTGTAGGGTACACTTTGGCTTCTGCCATAACCGGACTCCAAAGTGCAGCAGACGTCAGAGCACTGTCGGGGCCAAACCTTGAATCCATTATTTTTGGTGTGTTTGTACGCAAAAACACAACCTTCCCATCGATGTGGGTGGCCAGATGTCAAAAATGGCATGGCATCCCCCCCCCAGGGCCTCTCGTTCCATTTATCCACTTCCAGGGCCCTACAGACACTTAGAGCACTCTCTTTCAGCTCTATGCCACACCGTTCCCTGTACATTATGGTTGCCTGAACTCGCAGGTCCACACCAGTTAAGCGGGTTTGACTGCGGAGCGCATGGAGGCTCAGGGCAGCTGCAGAAAAGAAACATGCACCAGCGATATACTCATCAGGCGCCAACCGTAACTTCAGTTGCCGGATGGTAGGCTAATCCCTACCGGCCTTAGCCTTCAATGGATCCTCCTCGAGCTCCTGGTCAAGATTGTCAATGTCAATTGCTGCGGCCTGGTCCAACCCTAACGGCACACGCTTCGCAGCAGGAATGGGGTTGGGATCCCGGGGCATTGCTTTCTTGCCTGAGGGGGGGTTGTTGCTCAGCTGCGAGCCATCTGTGCTGGACTGACTAGGTGCCATGACAGTGCATGCAGTCCCCAAACTGCTATGCATATTAGGGGATGACATTTCACTATCTTGCCCACTTAACAAAACCTGTGGTGGGCGCCGTGCTAGGAGCACAGGCGATCGCTGATCAGAGAGTGACTCAACACCACAACCGGAGTGTGGGGTTAGGAATTTTTGTGCAAAACGCGGACTTGTGTTTTCCATTATGTCTCGGCCCTCGATCTCATCATGAGCATGTACACCATCTGCAACACCGGGTGCACCCTGGGGTCCACATCGCAGCGCACACGCTGGGACGTCGGACTCACTTGGATCACCTTTGCGGGGATCCTGGTCAGCAGCCATAGGAGTTAGGGGGCCATGAGGCAACGGATACTGGGCTCGCATACGCCCCCGTGTCACAAGCGTATGGTCATCACCACATAGTTCAGTGTTTTTCCTCGCTGCACTGCAGCGCAGACCAGGAGTTAGGGGGGGGCGGGCGATTGTTGTGCATCACCAGGGATGCCAGCTGTGCCTATGGCCTCCTTTGTGTCCCCCCCATGCACCTGATCATCGTGGTGCACAGCACCAGCATCGCTGGGTGTACCTTTGTCACAAGGGACACCACCAGATGTATCTTGGGATCCGAGTCGCAGCGCATAGGCTGGGACGTCGGGCTGGCTTGGATCACCTCTGGGGGGATCCTAGTCGGGTGTCATGGGATATGGGGGGGGGGGGTTGCACCCGAAGTTTCAGCCACTGCTTCCAATAGAAGTTACATGGCCTCCTCCAAGCATCACCTGTCCATGCATTGTTCACCACACGGAAACCAGCATGCAAGTATCCCAAGTGGTTGCGGGTTATCTCAGGGCTGAAACCTCAGTATCACATCGCTAGTTCCTTGCATGGGAATCCGCATAGACTCTACAAAGTGGCGTCCCACCGTATAGGCAGCCACCAAGTTGTCCTCTGACAGAGGCTACCGCCGTTGCTCCCCCAAGCCTTGCATCGCAATGTGGACACACCGGGCAATGCCATGGCACGTTTGCATCAATGCTTGGTCGAACTGATGATGTCTAGTCAGCCGCACCGTCACAGGAGCTGGATGGGGGGGGACGCTGGGTTGAGGTCCCGGACGGCAAGTAGAACTTGAACTTTCTGTCAACAGCGAGCTCCGTCGACTACCCCCAGATCCACGGGTCCCCTGTCTAGTCCGACCTGTGCCACCAGCTGGCAACGACAATCTCTGTCGACCAGCCCCGGATCCTGGGGTCCCCTGTCCTTTCGAACCCTTCCCGCCAGCCGGCAACAGTGATTTCATCCGGCTCGCAGGTGCCACCAAATCAGTTGCGAATGGCCATGCTGCACTTGCTGCTTGTGGCCAAAAGTACTGCAATCGGCCCAAGGGTTGTCTCCGTACTTTCTCCACATACATCGTCTCCACAGCGGGTGTGGGGTACTTGGTCTCCCCTCTCCAGAATGGCCATGAGTCCACGAGTGGCAAGGCATACACAATATCATTCCAAGCCTCCATCCAAATGAGTTTGCAAACGCTGATGGGGTGTCCAGAATTGGCCCCTCGTCGACCACGCACTTTCCCACAGTCCTGCTCATACTGTTTTATCCGCTCACACAGGTTTGAGGCTACCGTACGGTATTCAATAACAGCACCTCCGTCCTCTCGTGTGCATTTTGGACTGCCCTTTTGGCTGTACATCAGGCGGCACAGTGCTGCAAGTCCATGGGTATGGATGACATCCAGGGCACATGTCGCCATGTGCCGTGCCAACTTCCTGTAATAGATGGCCTCTTTTTCTGGTGGGGCATGCCACCCTACCTGGTCCAGGGCTAGACGGAAGCCTATTTTCATCTGAGCGGCCTCCATGGTGTCCCTCGGGGGGCACTCAGGATGCTGAGCCATTTGTAGGAGGCTGCCTCACAACTGTTAAAGGTTGTGGCCTCGTGCGTGGCCCACAAGGTGCAAGTCGGTGGGCACTTGTGGGTGACCACAACTCAGGAGGACAATCCGGTGTTGGATCCCGATACTCGAAGTGATAGGCTGCTTTCTCCTTGGGTTTTTGCGCAGGCCCACTTGATGCCAGTGCGTGGTTTGGGAGATGAACGAAGACCCGTGTCGAGGCGCGGCGTACAGGGACCAAGGGGAAACTTCTGCGCCTCAAGGGCTAGCAGTAGGTGGGTTGGGGTGTGTATGAAGACACTGGTCGAGGCGCGGCGGCGAGCGACCAAGGGCAAACTCCTGCAGCTCGGCGTCCTACAATGGGTGGGGTGGGGGATGGACGACGACCGAGGTCGAGGCGCGGCGGCCAAGGACCCAGGGCGAACTTTTGCGGCTCGGCGGCCTGCAGTGGGTGGGTTGGGGGATGGACGACGACCGAGGTCGAGGCGCGGCGGCCGGGGAGCAAGGGCAGACTTCTGCGGCTCGGCGGCCTGCAGTGGATGGGTTGGGGGACGGGCAACGACCGTGGTCGAGGCGCTGCGGCCAAGGAACAGGGGCAAACTTCTGCGGCTCAAGGGCCAGGAGTAGGTGGGTTGGGGGATGACGGATGCCCCTGGTCGAGGCGCTGCGGCCAGAGACCAAGGGGCAACTCCTGCAGCTCAGTAGCTAGCAAAGGAGAGGTAGAGGTATCTGGGTCGTAGACACTAAGGTCAAGACCACAGATAACTTCTTCACCTGACTGGTGAATTTGGTGGAAGAAAGGTGGTAACAAATTCTGTGGCAATACGGGGCATGAGGCACCACACACGGGGTATGAAATAATTTACGGAGGTATCAAATACTTCACCGAGGGGGGTAAACGTTTCACAGAGGTGTCAAACAATTCACGGACGGGGTTAAATAATTCGCGGAGGTATGAAATAATTCACGGAGGTATCAAATAATTCACGGAGGGAGGTAAACAATTCACGCAGGTATGAAACAATTCGCGGAGGGGGTTAAATGATTCACGGAGGTATGAAATAATTCACGGAGGGAGTGAACAATTCACGAAAGTATGAAATAATTCGCGGAGGAGGTTAAATAATTCACGGAGGTATCAAATAATTCACGGAGGGGGGTAAACAATTCACGCAGGTATGAAACAATTCACGGAGGGGGTTAAATGATTCACGGAGGTATGAAATAATTCACGGAGGGGGTAAACAATTCACAAAAGTATGAAATAATTCGCAGAGGGGGTTAAATAATTCACGGAGGTGTGTAATAATTCAGGGAGGTATCAAATAATTGGCGGAGGGGGCTAAACAATTCACGGAGGTATCGAAAAATTCGCGGAGGGGGCTAAACAATTTACAGAGGTACAAAATACTTCACGGAGGGGGGTAAACAGTTCAAGGAGGTATGAAATAATGCGCGGAGGGGGGTAAACAATTCACGGAGGTGTGAGTTAATTCACAGAGAGGGGTAAGTAATTCACAGAGGTATAAAATTATCCACAGAGGGGGTTAAACAATTCACGAAGGTATGAAAGAATTCACGGAGGGGTGTAAGCATTTCACGGAGGTATGAAATCATTCACGGAGGGGGTTGAATAGTTCACGGAGGTATGAGATAATTCGCGGAGGGGGTTAAATAATTCACGGAGTTATGAAATAATTCGCGGAGTAGGTCAAATAATTCACCGAGGTATGAAAAGATTCGCGGAGGGGGTTAAATAATTCACGGAGGTATGAAATAATTCGCGGAGGGGGTTAAATAATTCACGGAGGTGTGAATAAATTCACGGAGGTATCAAATAATTCGCGGAGGGGCCTAAGCGATCCACGGAGGTATCAAATAAATCAGGGAGGGGGCGAAACATTTCACGGAGGTATGAAATAATTCGCGGACGGGGTCAAATAATTCACGGAGGTATGAACTAATTCACGGAGGGGGGTAAACCATTCACGGAGGTATGAAACAATTCACGCAGGGGGCTAAACAATTCATGGAGGTATCAAATAATTCGCGGAGGGGGTTAAATATTTCACGGAGGCATGAAAATTTTCACTGAGGGGGGTAAACAATTCCCGGAGGTATGAAAAAATTCACGGAGTTGTGAAACAATTCACGGATGTATCAAAAAATACGCGGAGGGGGCTAAACAATTCACCGAGGTATGAAAAAATTCGCGGGCGGGGTCAAATAATTCCGGAGGTATGAAGTAATTCACAGAGGGGGGTAAACCATTCACGGAGGTATGAAATAATTCTCGCAGGGGCTAAACAATTCACGGAGGTATCAAACAATTCGCGGAGGGGGTTAAATATTTCACGGAGGTATGAAATATTCTGTTGCCTTCGGCAGTGCACCTCGAAGAGAGGTTGACAGTCAGCCAATCGGTCCCTGAGCCAGCAAGCAGGCAGTCAGACAGATACACACAGTTTGGGTTTTTTGTCAGTGGCAGATGCGGCCCCAAGCAGCAGGGAGGCCCTTCGCCGCAATCCAAGTAGTGGCCGAGTGGTAACGCAGCCGACTGGCATCCGTGTGGGCGTCGGTTCGAACCCCAGTCTGTCCATTTTGGCGCCGCCGGCGGCGGCCGCGCTAAAAGTAAGCAGACCAGATTTCGAACCAACGCCTGCACATCAGGTATCCGCTGCGTTACCATTGGACCGCTGACCGTGTTACCAGCACTCTGCGTCCCCACTGCTTGTAGACTATTAAGCAAAAACTTTTGACCCCCCCCCATCCCCCCCACCCCCCCACCCCCCCCCCCCCCTCAAAAAAGTGATATCCAGTTTTAGGGGGTAGAGGCCTCCAAATCAAAAAATCCATTGGGGGATGCTGTTATTGGGCAAAATAATGATTTTACAAGGGGTTGGACATCCAATATCATGCCTTGGGGTATGCTACGCGAATGACCCCAAAAAAGGGGGGTATATGACGCCCGCGCCTGCGCTTGATCTAACAACCTCTCTTCGAGGTGATTTCACGGAGGGGGGTAAACAATTCACGGAGGTATGAAATAATTCACGGAGGTGTCAAACGATTCACAGATGTATCAAATAATTCGCAGAGGGGGTTAAATACTTCACGGAGGGGGTTAAATAATTCACGGAGGTATGAAATAATTCACGGAGGTATCAAAAAATTCACGGAGGGGGGTAAACAATTCACAATAGTATGAAACAATTCGCGGAGGGGGTTAAATAATTCACGGAGGTATCAAATAATTCACGGAGGGGGGTAAACGATTCACGGAGGTATCAAATAATTCGCGGAGGGGGTTCGCTAATTCTACCTGCGTGAATTGTTTAGCCCCCTCCGCGAATTATTTCATACCTCCGCGACACGTTTACGCCCCTCCGTGACTTATTTCATACCTCCGTGAATTATTTAACCCCCTCCGCGCATTATTTCATACCTCCGTGTATTGTTTACCACCCTCCGTGAAGTATTTCATACCTCCGTGAAGTATTTAACCCCCTCCACCAATTATCTCATACCTTTGTGAATTGTTTACCCCCCTTTGTGAATTATATGATACCTCCGTGAATCATTTAACCCCCTCCGCGAATTGTTTCATACCTCCATGAATTGTTTAACCCCCTCCGTGAACTATTTGATACCTCCGTGAATCATTTCATACCTCCGTGAATTATTTAACCCCCTCCGTGAATTATTTAACCCCCTCTGCGAATTATTTGATACATCCGTGAATTGTTTGACACCTCCGTGAATTATTTCATACCTCCGTGAATTGTTTACCCCCCTCCGTGAAATATTTCATACCTCCGTGAAATATTTAACCCCCTCCGCGAATTGTTTGATACCTCCGTGAATTGTTTAGCCCCCCGCGTGAATTATTTCATACCTCCGGGAATGGTTTACCCCCCTCTGTGAATTACTTCATACCGCCGTGAATTATTTGATACATCCGTGAATTGTTTCACAACTCCGTGAATTCTTTCATACCTCCGTGAATTGTTTACCCTCCTCCGTGAAATATTTCGTGCCTCCGTGAAATATTTGGCCCCCTCTGTGAATTATTTCATACCTCCGTGAATTGTTTAGCCCCCTCCTTGAATTGTTTCATACCTTCGTGAATTGTTTACCCCTGTCCGTGATCAAATAATTCGCGGAGGGGGCTAAACAATTCACGGAGGTATGAAATAATTCACGGAGGGGGGTAAACAATTCACGGAGGTGTCAAAAAATTCACGGAGGGACTTAAATAATTCACGGAGGTATCAATTAATTCGCGGAGGGGGCTAAACAATTCACAGAGGTACAAAATACTTCGCGGAGGGGGGTCAACAATTCACGGTGGTATCAAACAATTCACCGAGGGGGGTAAGATTCACCGAGGTATGAAAAAATTTACGGAGGTATGAACCAATTCGCGGAGGGGGTTAAATACTTCACGCAGGTATGAAATAATTCACGGAGAGGGCTAAACAATTCACGCACGTATGAAATAATTCACGGACGGGGTCAAATAATTCACGGAGGTATGAACTAATTCACGGAGGAGGGTAAACCATTCACGGAGGTATGAAACAATTCACGCAGGGGGCTAAACCATTCACGGAGGTATCAAATAATTCGCGAAGGGGGTGAAATATTTCACTGAGGCATGAAATATTTCACAGAGGAGGGTAAACGATTCACGGAGGTATGCAATAATTCACGGAGTTGTGAAACGATTCACGGATGTATCAAATAATTCGCAAAGGGGGTCAAATAATTCACGGAGGTATGAAATGATTCACGGAGGTAACACGTAATTCACGGGAGGGGGTTAAACGATTCACGGAGGTAGGAAGTAATTCACGGAGGGGGCAAACCATTCACGCAGGTATGAAAAAATTCACGCAGGGGGCTAAACAATTCATGGAGGTATCAAAAAATTCGCGAAGGGGGTTAAATATTTCACGGACCCGTGAATCAATTCACGGAGGTATCAAATAATTCGAGGAGGGGGCTAAACAATTTACGGAGGTGTCAAATTATTCACGGAGGGGGGTAAACAATTCACGGAGGTATCAAATAATTCACGGAGGGGGCTAAACAATTCACAGAGGTATGAAATAATTCGCGGAGGGGGTTAAATAATTCACGGAGGTATGAAATAATTCGCGGAGGGGGTTAAATAATTCACGGAGGTGTGAATAAATTCACGGAGGTAGCAAATAATTCGCGGAGGTGCCTAAGCGATCCACGGAGGTATCAAATAAATCAGGGAGGGGGCGAAACATTTCACGGAGGTATGAAATAATTCGCGGACGGGGTCAAATAATTCACGGAGGTATGAACTAATTCACGGAGGGGGGTAAACCATTCCCGGAGGTATGAAACAATTCACGCAGGGGGCTAAACAATTCATGGAGGTATCAAATAATTCGCGGAGGGGGTTAAATATTTCACGGAGGCATGAAAATTTTCACTGAGGGGGGTAAACAATTCCCGGAGGTATGAAAAAATTCACGGAGTTGTGAAACAATTCACGGATGTATCAAAAAATACGCGGAGGGGGCTAAACAATTCACCGAGGTATGAAAAAATTCGCGGGCGGGGTCAAATAATTCCGGAGGTATGAAGTAATTCACAGAGGGGGGTAAACCATTCACGGAGGTATGAAATAATTCTCGCAGGGGCTAAACAATTCACGGAGGTATCAAACAATTCGCGGAGGGGGTTAAATATTTCACGGAGGTATGAAATATTCTGTTGCCTTCGGCAGTGCACCTCGAAGAGAGGTTGACAGTCAGCCAATCGGTCCCTGAGCCAGCAAGCAGGCAGTCAGACAGATACACACAGTTTGGGTTTTTTGTCAGTGGCAGATGCGGCCCCAAGCAGCAGGGAGGCCCTTCGCCGCAATCCAAGTAGTGGCCGAGTGGTAACGCAGCCGACTGGCATCCGTGTGGGCGTCGGTTCGAACCCCAGTCTGTCCATTTTGGCGCCGCCGGCGGCGGCCGCGCTAAAAGTAAGCAGACCAGATTTCGAACCAACGCCTGCACATCAGGTATCCGATGCGTTACCATTGGACCGCTGACCGTGTTACCAGCACTCTGCGTCCCCACTGCTTGTAGACTATTAAGCAAAAACTTTTGACCCCCCCCCCATCCCCCCCACCCCCCCACCCCCCCCCCCCTCAAAAAAGTGATATCCAGTTTTAGGGGGTAGAGGCCTCCAAATCAAAAAATCTATTGGGGGATGCTGTTATTGGGCAAAATAATGATTTTACAAGGGGTTGGACATCCAATATCATGCCTTGGGGTATGCTACGCGAATGACCCCAAAAAAGGGGGGTATATGACGCCCGCGCCTGCGCTTGATCTAACAACCTCTCTTCGAGGTGATTTCACGGAGGGGGGTAAACAATTCACGGAGGTATGAAATAATTCACGGAGGTGTCAAACGATTCACAGATGTATCAAATAATTCGCAGAGGGGGTTAAATACTTCACGGAGGGGGTTAAATAATTCACGGAGGTATGAAATAATTCACGGAGGTATCAAAAAATTCACGGAGGGGGGTAAACAATTCACGGAGGTATGAAACAATTCGCGGAGGGGGTTAAATAATTCACGGAGGTATCAAATAATTCACGGAGGGGGGTAAACGATTCACGGAGGTATCAAATAATTCACGGAGGGGGGTAAACAATTCACAATAGTATGAAATAATTGGTGGAGGGGGTTAAATAATTCACCGAGGTATCAAATAATTCGCGGAGGGGGTTAAACAACTCACGGAGGTATGAACTAATTCGCGGAGGGGGTTCGCTAATTCTACCTGCGTGAATTGTTTAGCCCCCTCCGCGAATTATTTCATACCTCCGCGACACGTTTACGCCCCTCCGTGACTTATTTCATACCTCCGTGAATTATTTAACCCCCTCCGCGCATTATTTCATACCTCCGTGTATTGTTTACCACCCTCCGTGAAGTATTTCATACCTCCGTGAAGTATTTAACCCCCTCCACCAATTATCTCATACCTTTGTGAATTGTTTACCCCCCTTTGTGAATTATATGATACCTCCGTGAATCATTTAACCCCCTCCGCGAATTGTTTCATACCTCCATGAATTGTTTAACCCCCTCCGTGAACTATTTGATACCTCCGTGAATCATTTCATACCTCCGTGAATTATTTAACCCCCTCCGTGAATTATTTAACCCCCTCTGCGAATTATTTGATACATCCGTGAATTGTTTGACACCTCCGTGAATTATTTCATACCTCCGTGAATTGTTTACCCCCCTCCGTGAAATATTTCATACCTCCGTGAAATATTTAACCCCCTCCGCGAATTGTTTGATACCTCCGTGAATTGTTTAGCCCCCCGCGTGAATTATTTCATACCTCCGGGAATGGTTTACCCCCCTCTGTGAATTACTTCATACCGCCGTGAATTATTTGATACATCCGTGAATTGTTTCACAACTCCGTGAATTCTTTCATACCTCCGTGAATTGTTTACCCTCCTCCGTGAAATATTTCGTGCCTCCGTGAAATATTTGGCCCCCTCTGTGAATTAGTTCATACCTCCGTGAATCGTTTAGCCCCCTCCTTGAATTGTTTCATACCTTCGTGAATTGTTTACCCCTGTCCGTGATCAAATAATTCGCGGAGGGGGCTAAACAATTCACGGAGGTATGAAATAATTCACGGAGGGGGGTAAACAATTCACGGAGGTGTCAAATAATTCACGGAGGGACTTAAATAATTCACGGAGGTATCAATTAATTCGCGGAGGGGGCTAAACAATTCACAGAGGTACAAAATACTTCGCGGAGGGGGGTCAACAATTCATGGTGGTATCAAATAATTCACCGAGGGGGGTAAGATTCACCGAGGTATGAAAAAATTTACGGAGGTATGAACCAATTCGCGGAGGGGGTTAAATACTTCACGCAGGTATGAAATAATTCACGGAGAGGGCTAAACAATTCACGCAGGTATGAAATAATTCACGGACGGGGTCAAATAATTCACGGAGGTATGAACTAATTCACGGAGGAGGGTAAACCATTCACGGAGGTATGAAACAATTCACGCAGGGGGCTAAACCATTCACGGAGGTATCAAATAATTCGCGAAGGGGGTGAAATATTTCACTGAGGCATGAAATATTTCACAGAGGAGGGTAAACCATTCACGGAGGTATGCAATAATTCACGGAGTTGTGAAACGATTCACGGATGTATCAAATAATTCGCAAAGGGGGTCAAATAATTCACGGAGGTATGAAATGATTCACGGAGGTAACACGTAATTCACGGGAGGGGGTTAAACGATTCACGGAGGTAGGAAGTAATTCCGGAGGGGGCAAACCATTCACGCAGGTATGAAAAAATTCACGCAGGGGGCTAAACAATTCATGGAGGTATCAAAAAATTCGCGAAGGGGGTTAAATATTTCACGGACCCGTGAATCAATTCACGGAGGTATCAAATAATTCGAGGAGGGGGCTAAACAATTTACGGAGGTGTCAAATTATTCACGGAGGGGGGTAAACAATTCACGGAGGTATCAAATAATTCACGGAGGGGGCTAAACAATTCACAGAGGTATGAAATAATTCGCGGAGGGGGTTAAATAATTCACGGAGGTATGAAGTAATTCACACACGGGGGTAAACCATTCACGGGAGTATGAAATAATTCACGCAGGGGGCTAAACAACTCATGGAGGTATCAAAGAATTCGCGGAGGGGGTTAAATATTTCACGGAGGTATGAAATATTCCACGGAGGGGGGTAAACGATTCACGGAGGTATGCAATAATTCACGGAGGTGTCAAACAATTCACGGATGTATCAAATAATTCGCAGAGGGGGTTAAATAATTCACGGAAGGGGGTCAACAATTCACGGAGGTATGAAACAATTCGCGGAGGGGGTCAAATAATTCACGGAGGTATCAATTAATTAACGGAGGGGCTAAACGATTCAAGGGGGTATCAAATAATTCACGGAGGGGGGTAAACAATTCACAAAGGTATGAAACGATTCGCGGAGGGGGTGGTATAATTCACGGAGGTATCAAATAATTCACGGAGGGGGGTAAACGATTCACGGAGGTATCAAATAATTCACGGAGGGGGGTAAACAATTCACGGGGGTATGAAATAAGTCACGGAGGGGGGTAAACGTTTCACGGAGGTATGAAATGATTCACGGAGGGGGGTAAACAATTCACGGAGGTATCAAATAATGTGCAGGGAGGGTTAAATAATTCACGGACGTATGAAGTAATTCACGGAGGGGGGTAAATAATTCGCGGAGGTATGAAATTATTCACGGTGGGGGTTAAACAATTCACGGAGGTATGAAATAATTCCCGGAGGGGGTCAAAGATTTCACGGAGGTGTGAAATAAATCACGGAGGTCTCAAATATTCCGCAGAGGGGGCTAAACAATTCACGGAGGTATGAAATAATTCTCTGAGGGGGGTAAACAATTCATGCAGGTAAGAAATAATTTACGGAGGGGGTTAAATAATTCACGGAGGTGTGAAATAATTCACGGAGGGGGGTTAAATAATTCACAGAGGTGTGAAATAATTCGCGGAGGGGGTAAAATAATTCACGGAGGTGTGAAATAATTCACGGCGGTATCAAATAATTCACGGAGGGGGTTAAATGATTCACAGAGGTGTGAAATAATTCGCCGAGGGGGTTAAATAATTTACGGAGGTGCGAAACAATTCACCAAGATATTAAATGATTCGCGGAGGGGGCTAAACAATCCACAGAGGTATGAAATAATACACGGACGGGGGGTAAACAATTCACGGAGGTATCAAAAATTTCGCGGAGGGGGGTAAACAATTCACGGAGGTATCAAATAATTCACAGAGGGGGCTAAACAATTCAGCGAGGTATGAAATAATTCACGGAGGTATGAAATAATTCACGGAGGTATGAAATAATTCACGGAGGGGGTTAAACAATTCACGGAGGTATGAAACAATTCGCGGACGGGGTCAAATAGTTCACGGAGGTATCAAAGAATTCACGGAGGGGATTAAAGAATTCACAGAGGTATGTAATAATTCACGGGAGGGGGTGAAACAATTCACTGAGGTAAGAAATAATTCGCGGAGGGGGTTAAATAATTCACGGAGGTGTGAAATATTTCACCGAGGTATCACATAATTCGCGGAGGGGGTTAAACAATTCACGGAGGTATGAAATAATTCACGGAGGGGGGTAAACAATTCACGGAGGTATCAAACAATTCACGGAGGGGGTTAAATAATTCCCGGAGGCATCAAATAACTCACGGAGGGGGGTAAACAATTCACGGAGGTATCAAATAATGCCATAGGGGGTTAAACAATTCACCGAGGTATGAAATAATTCACGGAGGGGGTAGAACAATTCAAGAAGGTATAAAATAAATCACGGAGGGGGGTAAACAATTCACGGAGGTATCAAACAATTCACGGAGGGGTTAAATAATTCACAGAGGTATGAAAAAATTCACGGAGGTATTAAATAATTCACGGAGGGGGGTAAACAATTCACGGAGGTATCAAATTATTCACGGAGGGGGTTAAACAATTCAGGGAGGTATGAAATAACTCGCGGAGGGGGTTAAATATTTCACGGAGGTGTGAAATAATTCACGGAGCTATCAAATAATTCGCGGAGGGGGCAGAACAATTCACGGAGGTATGAAATAATTCACGGAGGGGGTTAAATAATTCACCGACGTATCAAATAATTCACCGAGGGGGGTAAATACTTCATGGCGCTATCAAATGATTCGCGGAGGGGGCGGAACAATTCACGGAGTTATGAAATGATTCAGGGAGGGGGGTAAACAATTCACGGAGGTATCAAATAATGCGTGGAGGGGGTTAAATAATTCACAGAGGTATTAAATAACTCACGGGGGGGTAAACGATTCACGGAGGTAGGAAAAAATTCACGGAGGGGGCTAAACAATTCGCGGAGGTATCAATCTAATTCGCGGAGGGGGTTCAATAATTCACGGAGGTATGAAATAATTCATGGGGGGGTAAACAATTTAAGGAGGTAGGAAATAATTCACGGAGGTATCAAATAATTCGAGGAGGGGGCTAAACAATCCACGGAGGTATCAAATAATTCACGGAGGGGGCTAAACAATTCACGGAGGTATCAAATACTTCACGGAGGGGGTCAAATAGTTCACGGAGGTATGAAGTAATTCACGGAGGCGCATAAACCATTCACGGAGGTATGAAATAATTCACGCAAGGGGCTAAACAATTCACGGAGCTATTAAATAATTCGCAGAGGGTGTTAAATAATTAACGGAGGTATGAAACAATTCACGGAGGGGGTACAATAATTCACGGAGGTATCAAACAATTCACGGAGGTATGAAATAATTCGCGGAGGGGGTTAAATGGTTCACGGTGGTGTGAAATAGTTCACAGAGGTATCACACAATTCGCGGAGGGGGCTAAACAATTCACGGAGGTATGAAATAAGTCACAGAGGGGGGTAAACAACTCACGGAGGTGTCAAACAATTCACGGAAGGGGTTTAATAATTCACAGAGGCATCAAATAATTCACGGAGGGGGCCAAACACTTCACAGAGGTATCAAAAAATGCCATAGGGGGTTAAATAATTCATGGAGGTATAAATAATTCACGGAGGGGGGTAAATAATTCACCGAGGTATGAAGTGATTCACGGAGGGGGCAAACCATTCACGGACGTATGAAATAATTCACGCAGGGGGCTAAACAATTATGGAGGTATCAAATAATTCGCGGAGGGGGGTAAATATTTCACAGACCCGTGAAATAATTCACGGAGGTATCAAATAATTCGAGGAGGGGGCTAAAAAATCCACGGAGGTATCAAATAATTCACGGAGGGGGGTAAACAGCTCACAGAGGTGTGAAATAATTCACGGAGGGGGGTAAACAATTCACGGAGGTATCAAAAAATGCCATAGGGGGTTGAACAATTCACGGAGGTAGGAAATAATTCACGGAGGGGGTAGAACAATTCACGAAGGTATAAAATAAATGACGGAGGGGGGTAAACAATTCACGGAGGTATCAAACAATTCACGGAGGGGTTAAATAATTCACAGAGGTATGAAAAAATTCACGGGGGTATTAAATAATTCACGGAGGGGGGTAAACAATTCACGGAGATATCAAATTATTCACGGAGGCGGTTAAACAATTCAGGGAGGTATGAAATAACTCGCGGAGGGGTTCAATATTTCAGGGAGGTGTGAAATAATTTCATGGAGCTATCAAATAATTCGCTAAGGGGGCAGAACAATTCACGGAGGTATGAAACAATTCACGGAGGGGGGTAAACAATTCACGGAGCTATCAAACAATTCACGGAGGGGGTTAAAAAATTTACCGACGTATCAAATAATTCACCGAGGGGGGTAAGTACTTCACGGAGCTATCAAATGATTCGCGGAGGGGGCGGAACAATTCACGGAGGTAGGAAAAAATTCACGGAGGGGGCTAAACAATTCGCGGAGGTATCAAATAATTCGCGGAGGGGGTTCAATAATTCACGGAGGTATGAAATAATTCATGGGGGAGGGGGGGTAAACAATTCACGGAGGTAGGAAATAATTCAGGGATGTATCAAATAATTCGAGGAGGGGGCTAAACAATCCACGGAGGTATCAAATAATTCACGGAGGGGGCTAAACAATTCACGGAGGTATCAAATACTTCACGGAGGGGGTCAGATAGTTCACGCAGGTATGAAGTAATTCACGGAGGCGCATAAACCATTCACGGAGGTATGAAATAATTCACGCAAGAGGCTAAACAATTCACGGAGCTATTAAATAATTCGCAGAGGGTGTTAAATAATAAACGGAGGTATGAAACAATTCACGGAGGGGGTTCAATAATTCACGGAGGTATCAAACAATTCACGGAGGTATGAATTAATTCGCGGAGGTGTGAAATAGTTCACAGAGGTGTCACATAATTCGCGAAGGGGGCTAAACAATTCACGGAGGTATGAGATAATTCACGGAGGGGGGTAAACAATTCACGGAGGTGTCAAACAATTCGCGGAGGGGGTTAAATAATTCACAGAGGCATCAAATAATTCACGGAGGGGGCCAAACAATTCACGGAGGTATCAAATAATGCCATAGGGGGTTAAACAGCTCACGGGGGTATGAAATGATTCACAGAGGGGGTGAAATAATTCACGGGGGTATGAAATAATTCACGGAGGGGGGTTAAACAATTCACGGAGGTGTGAAATAATTCGCAGAGGGGGTTAAATGATTCACGGAGGTGTAAATTTATTCACGGGGGGGGGGGGAAGAATTCACGGAGGTATTAAATAGTTCACGGAGGGGGGTTAAATAACACACGGAGGTGTGTAATAATTCGCGGAGGAGGTTAAATAATTCACGGAGGTGTAAAATGATTCACGGAGGTATCAAATAATTCACGGAGGGGCCTAAACAATCCACGGAGGTATCAAATGATTCTCGGAGGTATCAAAAAATTCACAGAGGGGGGTAAACCATTCATGGAGGTATGAAATAATTCGCGCAGGGGGCTAAACAATTCATGGAGGTATCAAAGATTCGCGGAGGGGGTTAAATATTTCACGGAGGTATGAAATAATTCACCGGGGTGTGAAACAATTCACGGAGGTATCAAATAATTCGCAGAGGGGGGTCAACAATTCACGGAGGTATGAAATAACTCACGGAGGGTGTTAAATAATTCACGGAGGTGTCAAATAATACACGGAGGTATCACATAATTCGCGGAGGGGGTTAAACTATTCACAAAGGTATGAAATAATTTACGGGGGGGGGGGGAAAACAATTCACGGAGGTATCAAACAATTCACGGAGGGGGTTAAATAATTCACGGAGGCATCAAATAATTCACATAGGGGGGGTAAACAATTCACGGGGGTATCAAATAATGCGCGAAGGGGGTTAAACAATTCGCGCAGGTGTGAAATAATTCACGGAGGTATCAAATAATTCGCGGAGGGTGCAACAATCCACGGAGGTATGAAATAATTCATGGAGGGGGGTTAAATAATTCACGGAGGTGTAAATAATTCACGGGGGGGGGGGTAAATAATTCACGGAGGTATGAAGTAATTCACGGAGGGGGCAAACGATTCACGGACGTATGAAATAATTCTTTTTTTTTTTGACCGACTCCAGAAGTTCAAAGAGTACTCAAGACTGTGCTTGGGAAAGTGGGCGTCTCCAGCATATGATACAGTGGATCCCCGCAAAGCGGGGCACATGGCAAAGACCCAGAGTTCACATGCGTATAACAGAGGGCTCTCTGTTGCGGTAGGCAAAACCGCCACGCCATATGGCAAGCCTATAATGCGTAAGATTTAAGGGGGTTAAACATGCTGCATCACGTGTGTGCCATTCCCCACAGGTCTTCAAGAGTGACAAGCTTTCGTCGCTTTGTAGGGGCCATGTCTGGTGGCGGGTGTTGGCCCAGGATGCCGGGTCTTGTGCGGCAGTGGCGTTTAGGTAGAGGGGGCTCCACCCAGTGGGCCGCGCGCTCGGATGCCCACAACTGGCTCATCACCGAAAAGAGTTGGACCCTTCGGTCATGCCGCTGGTAGTGCTGGTCTGCGGAGGTGGTCCACACTCTAGCACGCCGCAGGAGGGTGTTCCAGTGCCGTGATTGCCGCACCACGTCCTCTAGCATGTCGCGGTATGAAACCATCAGTGAGGCCCCGAGAACGGCACGTTGATGCAGAAACCAAGGCTGGGCCAGATACTGCATAGCCGAAGCTGCGTGTTGCGCCCCTGGGTCCGCGGCAGTGGGACAGAGGCACTGGTCGAGATATTTGACCGCCCATGACCGGGTGTAGTACGATTGCGGCCGGTCCCATGTGCGCGCAGCCCTACGGTGGGACGTCTCTTGAGAGGCGCGGCCATCCTGCCGCTGTGTTCTCCCCCGGGGCCCTGTATACCTTACTTGATTGCGGAGGATAGAGTCCGTGGGGTTCGGTCGTACAGCTCGTGAGCGCAGCTTTGTGTACCATGCCGGCACCGCCGTGGAGGGCGTGGGCGGCACCTGTGGGTCACGGGGGGGCATGGTGAGTTGGCCGCGCAGTTGGCATACGCCATGTAGGGCGTGGTACTGGTGCCAGGCCACACGCTCCCTGAGGTCTACCCGCATTGTTCGGGGGATGTGGTCCCATAGGGACTGTGGTATGCGAAGGCAGGCAACATGGTGTAGGTCTGCCGCTGACGCCCTGTTCCACCATTCTGTCACCGTATCTTGCCATGGTCCCCAGGTGCTAAGCCACATGTTGCGAAATGCGACTTTCCAACGCATGCAGTGGATGAGTCGTTTGTGGACAGTGGTACCGTGGTGGAGGGGACATATGGGGCATTTGGGGTTGGTATGGTCCCACGGCGCGCCCGTCCCATCCCATCGTACCTGACCCCAAAGCCATTTAACCCAGAGCATACGTCGGTCCCCGCGCATCGGCAGCCAGGATACCCAGTGTGCACCGTCGAAAGTGACAACGCGCCTCCGTTGGAGGATCCATTTCCGCGCCGGAGTGGAGGCGGGCCCGCCGCACATTGCAATATCTTCGGGGCGCTGGGGGTCGTAATCCGGCACGGGTAGGCGCGTGGCCATCTTGGCGAGCAGGTCTACTTCCCCATTGCGTCGAATTTGTTCGCGTTCCTGCGCGTTACGGGCCTCCGTCTCAAGGCGGTGGCTGGGGATCCACTCCGCGGCGACGCGTTTGTGCTGCACTTGGTCACACACTTTGTGGCGGATGTCAGCGTCAGAACATTCGTGCGTGGGTCGGCGGTGTGCGCATTTTGTGACGGCCATGTTGTCGATGTATTGAGTGTCACCGTCAGATGCAATGGCCGCGCCGATGGCTGCTCCGTACATTTCAGCCCTGTAGGACTGCTGTGGGCCCGCCACCCGGGCGAGGATGCGAAGAGGCCCTTTTGTTACTGCTGCGCCCGCCGCTTGGTATTCCGAGCCCGCAATCTGAACCGTTTGAAGGCTGCCATCGGAGTATAGGGACGTTCCGGTTGGCGGTTGCTTGTTTGAGTAGCACGCTATGCCCGCGATGTTGACAGGGTGGTATCCCGCAGGTACCGTGCCTGCCGAGGGGTCTTCGTGGTACCGATGTGGGGCAATGTAGTGGCGCGTGTGGAGGGCATCCCCCGCCTGCTCCTTGCGGGCAGACAAGACACGGACGTATGAAATAATTCACGCAGGGGGCTAAACAATTATGGAGGTATCAAATAATTCGCGGAGGGGGTTAAATATTTCACGGACCTGTGAAATAATTCACGGAGGTATCAAATGATTCGAGGAGGGGGCTAAAGAATCCACGGAGGTATCAAATAATTCACGGAGGGGGGTAAACAATTCACGGAGGTATCAAATACTTCACGGAGGGGGCTAAACAATACACATAGGTATGAAATAATTCGCGGAGGGGGTTAAATAATTCACGGAGGCATGAAATGATTCACGAAGGCGGTTAACCAATTCAAGGAGGTATGAAATAATTCGCGGAGGGGGTTAAATAATTCACGGAGGTATGAAATAATTCACGAAGGGGGTTAACCAATTCACGGAGGTATGAAATAATTCGCGGAAGGGGTTAAATAATTCACGGACGTATGAAGTAATTCACGGCGGGGGCAAACCATTCACGGAAGTATGAAATAATTCACGCAGGGGGCTAAACAATTCATGGAGGTATCAAATAATTCGCGGAGGGGGTTAAATATTTCACGGACCCGTGAAATAATTCACAGAGGTATCAAATAATTCGAGGAGGGGGCTAAACAATCCACGGAGGTATCAAATAATTCACGGAGGGGGGTAAACAATTCACGGAGGTATCAAATAATTCACGAAGGAGGTTAAATAATTCACGGAGGTATCAAATAATTCGCGGAGGGGGTTAAATAATTCACGGACGTATCAAAAAATTCACGGAGGGGGTTAAACAATTCACGGAGGTATCGAATAATTTGCGGAGGGGGTTAAATAATTGGACGGAGGTGTGAAATAATTCATGGAGGTATCAGACGATGCGCAGAGGGGGCTAAACAATCCACGGAGGTATGAGGTAATTCACGGAGGGGGGTAACTAATTCACGGAGGTATGAAATGATTCACGGTGGGGGTAACCAATTCAGAGATGTATGAAATAAATCACGGAGGCGGTCAAATAATGTACAGGGGTATCAAATAATTCACCGAGGGGGGTAAACAATTCACGGAGGTATCAAATAATTCACGGAGGGGGGTAAACCATTCACGGAGGTATCAAATAATTCACGGAGGTATGAAATAATTCGCGGAGGGGGTTAACCAATTCACGGAGGTATCAAATAATGCGCAGAGGTGATTAAATAATTCACGGAGGTATGATATAATTCGCGGTGGGGGGGGGGGGTTAAACAATTCACGGAGGTATGAAATAATTCAGGGGGGGGCTAAACAAGTCACAGAGGTATCAAATGATTCGCAGAGGGGGCTAAACAATTCACGGATGTATGAAATAATTCACGAGGGGGGCAAACCATTCACTGAGGTATGAAATCATTCACGGAAGAGAGCCAAACAATTCACGGAGGTATCAAATGAGTCGCAGAGGGGGCTAAAAAATTCACGGAGGTATCAAATAATTCACGGAGGGGGTTAAATAATTCACAAGGGTATCGAATAATTCACGGAGGGGGGTAAACAATTCATGGAGGTATGAAATAGTTCGCGGAGGGGGTTAAATAATTCACGGAGGTGTGAAATAATTCACGGAGGAGGGTAAGCAATTCACAAGGGTATCAAATAATTCACGGAGGGGGGTAAACAATTCTCGGAGGTATGAAATAATTCGCGGAGGGGGTTAAATAATTCACGGAGGTTTGAAATAATTCACGGAGGGGGTTAAGCAATTCATGGAGGTATGAAATAATTCACAGAGGGGGTTAACCAATTCAAGGAGGAATCAAATAATTCGTAGAGGGGGCTAAACAATTCACGACGGTATCAAATAATTCACGCAGGGGGTTAAATAATTCACGGAGGTATGAAATAATTCACGGAGGGGGATAACCAATTCACGGAGGTATGAAATAATTCGCGGAGGGGGTTAAATAATTCACGGAGGTGTGAAATAATTCACGGAAGGGGGTGACCGATTCACGGAGGTAACAAATAATTCATGGAGGGGGTCAAATGATTCACGGAGGTATGAAATAATTCACGGCAGGGGGGGTAAACAATTGCCGGACGTGTGAAGTAATTCGCGGAGTATGTTAAAAAATTCACGGAGGTTCAAACGTTCCTTGCAGGGGCAAATTATTCCATGGAGACGCTCAACTGTTCCTTGGACCGCCAAAATGTTCCACATAGTCTGTCAAACATTCTACGGGTGCGAGTCATTGCGCCAAGGCAAGGACATCACACGAACTTGGATCACCTCAGGGGATCCTGGGTACACGTCATGGGATTTGGGGGGGGGGGGGTTGTCGCTAGAGCCCCTGATTTGTTTCATGACACCCTGGGTTGTTCCGCGGAAGCAAACATTGCACAAAGACCGCAAGCAGACAATAGAGACCCTCAGATGTCGGCCGGCGACCCATGATGATCCATGCAAACATAGTACCAACCATACGGAACCACCAATGTTCCACACACACCTCCAAATGTTCCGCAGTGCCCCTAATCAATCCATGGAGGCTTTCGAATGTTCCGCAGAGCGCGTCGACACAAGGGTCATGTCATGGTTTTCCCCCTCCGAATCGAACCCTAGTTGATGCAGGCTTCTCTTTCGCTGCAACCATGCCAAGGACATACCGCTGCACACGATCCGGCAGTGGCTTCCAACGACAGTGCAGGGTATGTCCATAGTGAACGGCATGTGGGGCACACAATCCCCCCCCCACACACTCTCTCACCCCATGGAGCAAAGGTGCCACATACACCCCCAAGGGTGTGCACAAGTCATCCTCCAAGAAGTCTACCGTGTCCAAGAGACTGTAGGCATCTTGCCACACAAGCAGGGACACAGTGCGGTAGGCAGCTGACCAAGGGGGGCGCAGGGATAGGTTTGAGACTTTTGGAGGGGTTTGGTGATCAGAAACTGTACAAGCCTCTTCGCGTGGTCCCGCATTTCATCTTTGTGGCACACTCTCTCCAACCCCTCAATGTCATGCCACGCTGCCCAGTCTATGTCCTCATCCTTGATGAGGATGTAGGGCAATGCCCACTCTGTGAAATCGGGGAGGGTCACCCCGAGGTGGATTGGTTCTACTTCCCCCGTTTCCAGGCGCAGCCGCATCTCCAATGTCCAAACCCTCGTGTTGGCCATGATTCACTCCGAATCCAACAATTGGTCACTTTGGGGAGGGGGAAATCCCCAAAGGTGGAGGGCTTTTGCATGCTTCTTCCACGGCTTCCAAAGCCACTGCCCCACCACCCCCAAAAACCCCCCCCCTTTAACTTGTAAATTACAACTGCCTCTGGTTTGGCAAGGGTAGGCTGTTGGAACAGAACCCTTGGAAGCCGCACGCTCTGTAGTTGCTCTTGGAATGCTCCTTGCCGCAGATGGTCAGCCATCACCCTGAACCCACTCAACCAACCAGCCGTGAGGGGGGATGGGTCCGAACCGAAAAAGGGCCCAAAGAGATGCAGCTCAGATTGGGCCCTGCTGGTTAGTGTGTTTGCCCGCACCACGTCTTTCATGATCCCCGGCTCCAAGGACACCATGGAGGCAAGGACAACCGGGGCCTGCAGACCCTGGTACCGGTCCAGGGTGGCGATTACCTGCACACACTCATGTGCCTGGTCCCCATGCAGTATGCGCCCTGCTTCCCACACACAGTGCTGCAGCCATAGCATCTGTGCATAGTGTGTGGTGACGATTGCCACGGAGCGGGGGGCGTACGCTTGTGCATTGTGTGCATGCTCCACAAAGTGCAGCACCAGCCACGCCTCGTCCCTGCCCAGGTTCCCCTGGGCAAGCATCTCATCGTCCATGACGAGGGAGTGCCATGCTCTCATAATCTCCCTCTTGAGCCTTTCCACCTGCTCCTCCGACATCCCATACCGTGTCAGCTCATGTTTCCACTCCGGATTATGTGTGCGGACTATGCGGATGTGTTGCCCTCCCAACACCGGGGGGGGGGGGGGGATGCTGGGGAGGAAAGGGGGTACCAGCCCAATGACCCCCCCGTGAACAGCCCACGCACCACCGTTGCCAATGGCAGGTCCATGCGGAACTGTTGGGTTAGGACACACGCAGTACACCTTGTACAGTACATAACGAACTGCAACACACTACTTGTGGCAAAGCGCTGTGAGTCACCATACTGCATCTCTGCTCCCTCGTCCATGTGCACATCAAGGTTAGCAAAATGCTCTGAGGGAGCCCAAGCAATTTGTTTAGCTGTCACCTTACTGTGGTGCGTTGCCAGAAGAGTGATGGCACCGTATGGGCGCACTTGACCGGCATCCCCACAAAACATGCACCGTGCCCCAAAAGCGGCCAAGTCCAGACCCACTGGGATGCTATGCCTCGAGGACTCATCCACGAAGCTGAATGCGAACCGAGTTTGTGGGTCACCGGGGGCCCCCCTAGCAGCAACTTTCGCCTCGTGGCGACCATACCTAGTGTTGCACACGGCAGCTGTTGAGGGCACATGCAAATTTGCCATTGCACCCCGGCTGATTGGCCAACGTCTCTTGGAATGTTGGTTGGGTGTACGCTTGCAAATCTGGGGGGGTCTGGCCCCTTGCAGCACGGAGCCGCATCCAGGGCGCGGGATGATCCTTCAAAACTTTGTTTGAGAAGGTACGATCCTGTTGGAACGCCTCGCCGAAGTCTGGGGTCGCTGCGGGGGGGCTTGGGTAGGGAGCAATGACCCAAATTGGGGCCTCTCCGGTGGTGGGGCGGACTGAGCGGCACGCCGCTGGAGCAATGAACCGTACTGCGAGGTGGGGCATGGCCGCTTTGGGGCGGGAGCCAGTGGGAGGAGTGAGGAACGGCGGTGCCTGCTATACTAGGTCAGTGTCACCTGACAACTTGCTGGAGGGGGCAGTGGCCGACGAGGCACAGGTTGTGGGGCCGGCTTGGGGATACGGGGGGGTTTTGGGGTAGCACACATGATTTCAAGCACCACTGCTGCATGCTCCTAGTCCCTGCTTAGGAAATGCGAACGGCTAATTCGCATGCCCTCCTGCCACACCCGCAGGGGGTGTTTCTTGGGCTGCTGAACCGCAAACCGGTACATCGCTCGGCGGTTCAGCACCCCGTCTACGAAATACTGAACCCCACCCCCGTGATTCTCCCGGATGAGCTGCAGTGTTTTGGCACTGTAGGGCACGTGACCAGTGGGTTTGGGGGAGGTGGGGCGGTCCTTGGGTACGTACTTGGGGGCTTGTGGGGGGGATGGCGGTGGCACGGCGGTGCACATCAGGGCCTCCTCCACGGCTTCCATGGCTACCTGGTATGGGGTTGAGGTAACGTGGGGTCTGCGCGGAGGACTTACTGGCGTTGGAGAGGTTGTTGGTGCACGGCTGGATGAAGGGGGAGAGGGGGGCGGTGTCAGCAATGGAGGCTGGGGCGAGGCAACTTTGCTGAGACACTTCTCAGCGTCAGAGTCCCACGGTGGCGATGGGGGTTGTTCTCCAAACCGTAGGAGCTCCGGCAGATCCCCCCAACCGCATCCCGGGAACGAAGGGCTGGAGGGGACGGAAGAGGCCAGTGTAAGGGGGCTAGACGACATGGCAAATTGCGGCCCGCAGTGGGTGGGGGATGAACGCGTGGGTGTTGGGGAAGGCCCAACTCAAATGTCCGGGTCAGAGACGCAACGGTCTAGATCCAGGACGCACTTCCTCGCCTCAAGGGGGAGGTTGAAAAAAAAAGAGTGCCCTATGTGTAGGAGAGGCTCAGTGCACACTTGTCTCCTATGCAATACACCCATTTCCCTTTGTGTCAAGAGAGACATGCGCAACAAAGAACAGATAAGCACCGAAGGGACATGGGTACAAAGAGAATGTGACACATAGCATGCTATTGTCAAGGGGGGGGGGGCTCTTGGATGTGGTCGCAGAATGGGGAGGGGGGGGGCGTTTTCAAATTTGTTTCCCATTGCGTGAAGACGGACGTGGACGGCAACATGAAAGCAAAACACAAAAGGCAACATACACCAAAGGACGTCCAATTGTGAAGCAAATGTGACACATAGCAGAGCCCTTCTCAGGTGTATTGTTTGCGGGAAATGAAGGTCGGATATACCCTGTGGCAGAGCCCTTGGAAACACCCGGTGGGTGCACGTGGAATTTTGGAGCTGCCACTCTACGGCATAACAAGGCCGCAGTGGAGAGTGGACTTGTCTGCTTGATGATGGCATGGCATGCCGGTGGACCAGTGGACCAGGCCTTCTTAGCTGAACGTCTGCATGTTGTGCTGTGCATCCATGTGTTGAGGAATCCACAAGGGGCGGGTCCCAGTGCACAAAACGGTGCAGTTCTCAACCGCTCTGCCGACACGAAACAGGGCCTAATAAAAAGGTCCCTGCAGGGGTTTGTGGCACAGCCCAAACCCAAAATCGGCAGACCAGCCCCACAGGGTATTGAAATGAATGAGATCATCACTGAAGGGGTTGCACACACGACAAAATGCAAACAGTGGCAAATGGGAGGGTGCATACGCGGTAAACATCACCTGCAGTCACAGCGTCACAGCTGAGACTGTAGGCAGGTCCTGCCACCTCAAGGGACAGCATCATGACCGTTGCAATTGGTATCAATTAAATCGGATCCACAAATAAAATGGTCACGGTAAGCCAAAGTACATCAAACAACGCAGACACACATACATTCTTTGAACACACCTTGTGACACATTGCATTGAAAAAGTCAAGGCAGGCTATTCCATACGATTATGCATGGGGAGGGGTGTTTTGCCTACACTATGGATTTCTCTGGATGATTTTCCATACTTCGTGGAGAAATAGCACAAGGCACAACACGGCAAGACAAAGCATGAAGAAGACAAGGGGTTTTTTATGGTGGTCATCAGATCCTGGGAAGAAACAACAAAGCATGAGCAGAGCGAAGTGCAGGTAAGAGGGTCGGGTTGAAATAAGCAAATCAAATTCAAATTCACCGCAAAGCCCCTTCTCAGATGTATGTTGCTTGCACATGACATTGACAAACAAGGGTTTTCAAAATGCTTGCTGGCCATTGGAGGACATGGTGTGCATTCGGGCGGACATGGTAGACTGACTGCTGGTGGCAGCAGTGCTGCGGAGCAGTCCCTTTCCTCGGCCGCGAAGTTTTGGCCATTTTCAAAGGCTCGGTCCGCACAAAACAGTTCCTAAGAAAAAGGTCCCTGCAGGGGTCCACACCGAAGACCAACGCGTGACGGAGCATTGTGTCGTGCTGGACAATCCACAGCCCCACAACCCACATCCCGTGAAACTTGGTGTGGGCTACGGGAAGGCCTAGGCAGCACATGTCAAGTGTCATGCATTGTCATTGAAGGGGCCCGCAGTCAGCAAATTGTAATTGTTGTTGCAGAAGCAAACATGTCAAAACCCCTTCTCAGTTGTTGTTAGCGTATTCATCACTGAAGGGGTCTGTGGTCATAGGCGCCAGGGCCTAGACCACACACAGCCAAAGCACCTCAACGATGTTCTGCAATCAAATTGTGAGCACATTCTGATCGGATGCAAAAAAAAAACATGTCAAAACCCCTTCTCAGCTGTAGTCAGCATGTTCATCTCTGAAGGGGTCTGTTGTCATAGGCGCCAGGGCCTAGACCACACACAGCCAAAACACCTCAAGGATGTTCTACATAATCAATTTGTGCGCACATTCTGATCGGATGCAAAAACAAACATGTCAAAACCCCATCTCAGTTGTAGTCAACATGTTCATCACTGAAGGGGTATATGGTCGAGGGCCTAGACCACAAACAACCAAAACACCTCCGGGGTGTTCTGCATAATCAATTTGAAACAGCAGCGGAAATATTTAGAGTGCGGCTACTGGGAGGGGAGGGAGGTTTCATTTTCCAACTTCCCCCGTTCTTGCCAGTATGCCCTCAATTTCGCGGTCTTAGACTACAGGTACTGAGAGAGAGGCGGGGGGGGGGGTCCATTTCCAAACTTTCCCCGTTCGTGCCAACTTGCCCTCAATTTCCCCGTCTGAGTCTACAGGTACTCAGAGAGGGGGGGGGGGGTTCCATGTTTTCCATGTCATAAGTTTCCCAGTTTCCCATTTTCCATAACAAAGTGTGATATAGGGGGAGGGCATAGAGACGTGTCAAGCAAAAGATTGTTCTCAAGGGGGGGGGGGGACATCCGGGGGAGGGGGGGGGGCGGCGGGTTGACGGTGATGGTCCATAAAAGGCCGAAGTCTGATAGCCCATTTGGTGAATATACCCATAGCTCACCACCCACTCTGACACCCACTCGGGGAGGACGGGATCAGAAACGCAAGACATGGAGGAACTGATAAACGGGAGGGGTTGGGTGGAAGAAGAGAACAACAAGGGATGCACCACAAAAAATAGCAAAGGGGGGCGCCAACCTTCAACTACTTGGTGCTGCCAAAGGGGGCGTCCTCACGCGCGTCACAGGACTCGTGCGTTCGCGGGCCTTGCATGGCCCGTTGCCATGGGGCCCCGCGAATGGGGACTGGAGTTCCGGGGGTTCGCATGGACCAGGTCTGGTGTACTCAAACCTTACATCTTGCGGTGTCTGCCCATCAAGACCCGACATCTATTCCAAATTTGGCACCTTGGAACGCAACATGGGGCACAAAAAGAGGCAAAGGATTGAAAGTGCACATGTATTGGGCAAAGTACTTATCCGAAATGCCTTGCTTGCACCAGCGCGCACAACATAACATGCACAAAGCCAAGCACAAAAAAAAAGGGCAGGCAATCATTTGAGGGTGGAGTACATCCAACGCCGGCACCCACCACAAATACACACATTGTACACTCTCGGCCGGTCAATTTAGGCGGACAGGGGACAAAGAGGTGCATGTAACTCATCAATGGTACCAAATCTGTCCATGGTCCCGCATCCCTTTGTTGTCGTACAAATAGGCACCTTCATCGGACGAAGCCGGCTCTTAAGGGTCTCTCCAGTCAACAAAAGATCTGTGGAAAAAGAGAATGGTAGTGGGAAGGGCACAGTGGGCAAGTGCTCTGGTGGGGGGGTTAATGATTTTGGGGTGAGCTGAAAATAGGTAGATATGTAACTTTTCCCAATAATCCTAGGGATTGCGCAAGCCGCGCGGCCCAAGATCCCTAGGGAGGATCCGGAGCGAGCATGTAATAAATACCAAGCGTTGTTTTTTCCGCACAAAAACTGTCCTCCGCGTTTCGGCAAAAACAGTTTCGAACCGCAACCGCTATCACCGGCGATTTGGAAAAACCCCCATGCGAAATCCCTAGGGATTTCGACATACGAAGCAAAGCGATTTGCGACATGTATTGCACCAGACGCCGGAGGGTCACTCGATTGAGGACCATCAACAGAAGAGCGACAGATCTTGTGGTAACCGGCGCAAAGCTGAGCCGGGCCCGAGCAAAAACGTCAGAAGGGCGATAATACACTCACCCGGTCTCCAGGGGAAAGCCCTCTCTATTGCGAAAGGGTCAGGGAGATGCGCCGTAGCATGACCGAACAACTTATACACCACACAACGTGAACTCCATTGGGCACGCAAATCGGTGTAATCGAAACCTCCACGCACAAGGGTGACATTCGTCAGTGCTCCCGGTGCCGGGACAAGCGAGACCAATGGAAGGAGATGCTACATACCCAACCAAGCGCTGTTTCTCGAGAACAAACCCCACTGCTGATTGCCCGCCACGGGGAGTAATTGTAGCATGCACTCTGTCACTGGCCACAGTGAAGTCCGGGGCTCTTGGGGCCGAAAGAATTGGTTAGCATCACTCGAGGTCACGAGTGTGGGGCGTTCGCCGGACTGGGATACACCGCCACTATACCTGTCTGCCCGCTTCCCGGTGACGGGAGAAGATTGTGGCCCAGTGTGTGGGTATGTGATTGATACAAATGCGTGGGTGTGGCCGCACCACTGTGCGCCGGAAGATACCCGTACGTCGCCCCGTATTGAAAGGGGGGGGCCCGTAGGGGACGTCATGGGGTTGCGCATTTATTGGTTGTTATAATAGGAGTCAACATGCCGCGTGCGCCACGGCGGCGGGGACCGGGATCGGGACCGCCCGGACCCGCCATGACGGCAGGATCTGCGCTGTCCCGAGGGGGAACGCGATCTTTCCCGTGTTTCCGAATGTGACCGTTTGATACAGCGTCGTTCTCTTTCATCCACATCATGCGCTGGCGCGGCAGAGGGGGTGGAAATTGCAGCCGCGGTCCCAACCCCGCGGGTCATGGACACGACGGGCGTACCGGAGGCAGCCCGATGGGCCGACCGGTCTTTCCCCCTACCTGAGTAGAGGGTCCAAGGCTGTTGGTTGGACTTTGCCATTGCACTCTCGAGCCACCTTGTGTGACCGAGCCTCCCTCATCTACTAGCACACGGGCCTCCTCACGGACACTTAGGTTAGCAATAGAAATTTCTGCCCGCACATATTCGTCTAAAACCGTGCACAGATTATCGTCAAATTGGGGGCGTAGAAATCAGCTCGGAACCCTCGCACACAGGGGCTGGGACGGAGGATCGGAGACCGGAGTCCATTAGACATTGCAACTTACGGGGAACTGAGCAGGGTCAGAGTGTGCCGTGCCCCCGGAACCTCTACCCCCTGTAGCTTAATTGCCTTTCTGCGCTTGCACCGCCGGGCCTTGCCCGGCGGCCGGAACAAAGGGGTCATTTTGAGGATGAGCCTTGACGAAGTCTGCAATTGCCTGAGTGACCGCAGGCTTTAAGGGCAAAGAAGCACGAAGGCGCTTGCATTGTCGCCGTAGCGATTCGTGCGGAAAGATGGGCACATCACATCCTGCAAACTGCATGGCAAGGTGAAAAGGCCACACAAGATTCCCCACTAGCTTGTCATCCACCGCGTTAAGCAAGGTGAGGAACCCATTCAACACCAGTGGCGCACCATCTGGGGTTTGCATCGCGAGACCGGTGAGGTCTCACAGCCGCCGATGTGTGCTCGCTTGCCTCGGCTTGTGAGATTCGGGCCTCCTGCTCGCCTACCTCCGTGACGTCCACGATGGGCGACTCCGGGGGGAGCTTTACCGTTGGGGTAGTAGTTGCTAAGGGCATATCAAGGGTCGACTCGAAGTGCACAAAAAAGAGCTGCAAATCTTGAAAGGGTAGAGACCCCCGTGCCACCCAAGCTGTCAGCCAAGCCAGCAAAGACGGATACCACGTCGCGTGGTCCTTGTCGATTCGCGGGTAGTTTGCAGGAAGCAATTTCTCCAAAGGGGGCTGCGAAGCTTCAGGCACCTGTGTGCCCTGGGAGGGGGACCTTCTGAGCGAGGGAGAGCAGAGTCTTTGCGGCCAGCCCAATGCGTGTATCGACAGCCCCCTGGTCCCGCTTCAGTGGTGCGCTTGCGGTCTAGTGTCTGTACAAACTTTGTAACCTAGACTTGCAGATCATCAATTCTAGACTGCAAACGCTCAGTGGTACTGCTATGTAGCTTCTTTTGGTGCTGCAAGTCCTAACGCGTTGAGAGCTGCGCGTCCTTAGATGCCTACAAGGTCTCGCAAGTCCCAAGATGTTGATCCCATAACTCACGTAGCTGGGGGTCCTCCTTTCTAGGAGCCCCAGGTCGAACTGCCGCCTCGAATTGCGACAACAGGTCAATAGGCACGGAGTCTCCGGCCACCAATTTGTTTAGGACCTCCCTCGTGGTGCGGACCGTAGAGCTGACTGGAGGGGGGAAGAAGGCGTCAACCACCATAAACACGCCAAGTTCCATGGGGGCTTCCACGCCAACGGCTGCGGTCCACACCGCCAGAGACAGCTCCGGTATGCAGTGAGTGCACAACAATTCCTGCGGGTAACACATGGACAAAAGGGTCTACCAAACCCGACGCCATATGCAAAGCCAATATAGAAGCGGGCGCCAATGCGGGCGACGCGAGATCCATGACCTAGCCCAGGACTTCCTCATCCCGAGTAACAGGGTATATGCCTCCGGCACCTATTGTGCTTGTTCAGCTTGGACTTTGCAAACCCTGACATTAGTGGGGGACCCCAACGAGAACTTCTTGCACAGGGCGGCAACCAGATCGGCGGCCCACAACAGGAGGTATCGCTATGTCTGATGGAGGACGTCTGGTGCCGCGTGTAGGGTGTTAATGGGCCAAGTGGGCAGGTCCCGCCTGATCCTTCTTGGGCAATTCGGTCCATGGGGGTCGCAGTTGTGGCAATAAACGCTGCGAGATCCGGTGAAGCACTAGTTTAGGATATTGTGTGCCCCGGAACGCAGGCGTCTGGTCTGTTTCGGTGAGACCGAGTAGCTGCCGCAATCTACCTGATTGACTACCGGTGCGCAGCAAAGATGTGCCACCTGACCGGCCACCGACAGAAGATACGTTAGCAGCACGTGAGGTCCCCGGATGCAAGACACGGGCAAAGATGCGGGAGGTGAGAGGCGGGTACATTTTTCTAGACCTGTCCAAGGGACTGCGGAGCCCGTTGTGCTCAAGTGGAGACCGCTGGCGACGCCCGCAGTGCCCTAGCTAGGAAGAGATGGTCACCGACGTTGTGGATGTGGCGAGTCTTGCCCCGCAAGATGAACCTCTGCTGGGTGGTGGCGCAGTTGGAGGCAGTGATGCTGCCGAAAGGCTCTGGGGCCCTAGTGCCCCCGAGCTAGATGCGCCACAGGTCAGAGGCCCACTGGCCCCCCTGTGGCTTGTGCGCGCTGATGCGGACGAAGGCTGCTGCTGGTCACTTGGCTCGGAGGCCCGGACGAGCCACCCGGGGAACCGCTCGAAGGATGCCACTGCAAACTTTTCCAGCACTGAAGGCGTGAGGTGGATCTGGAACTGGAGCTCGTCAACCATGCCCGGCGTGTAGCTGAGGCTCGCCAAGACCTTTCTGCCCTCATAGTGTTCCGCCTGTCGCCGGGCATCTCGTGCCTTGCGCGCATCCCACCCTTGCTCAGACCACTTCCGCTTGCTGGTGGAGGAGTGTGACTCTGCCGGCGAGTTCGGGGAGTCTGATATGATACAAAGGGCTGAAGGGGAACCGAGGACAGCAAAACTAGGCCGGCTCCAAGAGGGTGACCACAGCTGCGACAGGGCCGCTCCTCATTACAGGTTAGTCCGGCCCCAGCGAGGGATGGCAGCCGCATGGCGGGTACGGAGCCCCAAAGTTCGAGGTGCACCTCTGACGCGAACGAAGAAAAGGAGGGGAAGGGAGTCACTAGTGGCGCACGAAAGACGTGAGGTGTAGGTATAGGAAAGCTGTGGCAGCCCTACTGCGGCAGTAAAACTTTCCGTGTAACCCATTCTGTCACCATGTATGCGCTCAATGTGTGTCATGAATTGCGCTCTGTGGGGCCCTTGGGCAGGCGCAACCCCGGCGTGTCCTGCGGGTCAGTGGTCCTGTGTGCCGACGCCTCCGGCTTTGTGCGGTGTGCCACACCCCACAGTTCGCCCGCGCCTGTACCCTACCGTAACCTCAGCCACCAGGGAGGGATCTCCGACATGGGCGTCGGTCCACGTCCGCTCCCCCCCGGTGGAGGGCGCGCCCGGCAAGTGCCTGGGGAGGGCTTGGGATGGGGTGGGGGGGGCGGCGCTCCGGGAAGGTCGGTTGGGAGGGGAGGGTTCCACGTGGGGCAATTTGGGGTTGTGGCGGGGGCGGGAGGTTCGGTTGGGGTGATTTGGAGGGTTGGGGAGGGGGGGGGCACAGGCTCCCCTTACCTCCCCTTGCCCTCTCTCTGACCATGGCATTACCATGAACCTAATCCTAACCTTTGCAGCCAGCTAGTTTCACCATGCCAACCATATTGCTTGGGTTGAACAAGATCCCCCAAATGCCTTTGCCTTATCATTGCGCTCCATGTGGGATGTCAACACTCACTGTGACCTTGGGCTCGGGTAAGAGCTAGGGCTAGGGTTAGGACTAGGGTTACAGGTAGGGTTAGGCGTAGGGTTAGGTTGGGGGTGGGCGTTAGAGTGGAGGTTGGGCTTCAGGATCGTGCTGGGGTGCACAGTGGGCACAATTTTCCTTCGGGCACCTTGGGTTTTCATTGAGCAGCGGGCGCCTTGGGCGCCCCTGGACGCCTCAGGGCCACACATTTGGCAACTAACGCTTGGCTAGAGGCCCCTCGGGGGGGAGGGGGTGGCTAGTAGGTGTCCTAGGAGCCGCAAAGTCTAGCCCCCCCGGGGGGGTCCCCCGGTGCCGCTCGCAAGGAGACGGGTGAAACGGATTCATTACCTTAGACTGTGTCAATTCACAGTGCCGGTGCCCGGGCACAGAGGCCACTGGCTCCACTCGCTGGGGTACGTGTTGCGTCACTTACACAGTGGTCGCGGGAAACCCTCACACCTGGCTGGTGCGAACTCGGTAGGTCCGTGTACCGCAAGGGGCCACTGGATCTCCCGAATTCAACGAACACGTGGTCCCTGTGTGGCTAGGAGCGGGTGGGGTTGACACATTCAAGACCGTCCAGAGCAACTCACAACAACAAAACATCAGCGTCATATCCTTGGGCTCTGGGTGTTTGCGTGGGGCGGACGAGGGATGTATGAGGGCACCATCGCCACTAGCCCTTGGCCCCAAGAGGATTCGGAGGGTTCCGCACGGCCTAGGGCAACGCCCACAAGCTTCGGTGCGGGCGGGGCGGGACCACTTGTGCCAACGACCATGGCAGTTCACGTAGAATGTGTCCCAATGAGAAATTCTCGCTCAATTGACGGTGTAAACAACATGAGAACACATCTACCCTTCATTTACGGTGAACAATTGTCCTAATCGAAATTGCTCCCTCCATTTACGGTGAGAACAAGGTGAGAATGTGTCCCCACCGAATATCTACCCTCCATCCGGGGTGAGCACGTGACCCAATGACAATTTCTCCCTCCCTTCCCGGGGAGCAAGTGTCCCAATACACGATTAAAACCGCTTGCTTTGGAAACGGTCCTCCACAGTCGGGACAATCATCCTAAGAAAACGGCTGAAAAACGGTTCATTTTCACCTCTAAATGGACAACCGCGTGCCACTACGGCATGGCACATGCCTTATAGAACACCCATTTGCATTCCTTTGACAGGCCAAACACTATTGAAGAGGAACACCCCTCACTAAAAACGCCCACCTGATAGACGGACGCGTTTTGATAGAAATTTCACCTTGCATTCCCTGAGAGCACGTGTCCCAATCATCATTTTCCCCTCCATTCACCGAGAGAGTGTATCTCAATGGAGATTTCTCCCTCCATTTACGGTGCAAACAAAATCAGAACACATCTCAATCGAAAATCGAACATCCAGTTACGGTGAACGCGTGCCCCTATCGAAAATGCTCCCTCCATTTATGGTGAGAACAAGGTGAGAAACCGTCCCAATCGAAAACCTACCCTCCATCCAAGGTGAGCACGTGTCCCAATCAAAATTTCTCCCTCCGTTCCTGGAGAGCACGTGTCCCAATCAACATTTCCCCCTCCATTCACGGTGAGCACGTGTCTCAATGGACATATCTCCCTCCAGTTACGGCCAAAATAAGGCGACAATGCGTCTAAATGGGGCCAACAACCTCCGTTTACGGTGAACAAATGCCCCAATCCAAATTCCTCCCTCAATTTGGGTGACATTAAGATGAGACCGTGTGCCAAACGAAAATACACTGTCCATTTACAGTGAGCAAATGTACCAATTGAAATTTCTCCCTCCATTCCCGCAGGGCACGTGTCCCAATCTACATTTCCCCCTCCATTCACAGAGAGCACGTGTCCGGACTGAAATTTTTACCTGCATTCATGGAGAGCACATCTCCCGATTGAAATTTGCCCCTCCTGCTGTGAACAAGGTGAGAACACATCCCGATCAAAAATACACACTCCATGCGCGGTGAGCATGTATCCCGATCGACATTCATCCCTCCATTCGCGGTGAGAACAAGATGAGAGCGCGTCCCAACCGAAAAACTACCCTCAATCCACGGTGAGCACTGTCCCAATCGACGTTCCTTCCTTACTTTATGGGGAACACAAGGGGAGGACACATCCCAATCAAACACCCAACATCCATTTGCGGTGGAAATGTGTTTTAATCGAAGTTTGTCCCTCTACTTACGGTGCAAACAATGTCAAAACGCCTCTCAATCCAAAACCCAATTTCCGTTTATGGTGAACACGTGTCCCAATCCAAATTGCTCCCAGTATTTAAGGTGAAAACAAGGGAGAAAGTGTCCCGATCGAAAATCTACCCTCCATCCACGGTGAGCACATGACCCAATCCGCATTCCCCCCTACATTCACATTCAGCACTTGTCTCAATCCATATTTCTCCCTCCCCTTATAGATGCAAAGAAGGTAAGGACGCGTCTCAAGCAAAAATCTAACCTCCATTTACGGTGAAGAGGTGTCCCAGTTGAAATTTCCCCCTCGATTTACGTTGAGAACAAAGTGAGAAAGCGTACCAATGGAAAATCTACCCTCCAATTACAGTGAGCACATGCCCCAATGAAATGGTTTTCTCCAATTACGGTGAAAAAAGGTGACAATGCATCCCAATCGGAAATCCACCCTCCATGTACGGTGAGCACGTGTCCCAATCGAAATTCCTCCCTTTATTTAGGCTGAGACCACGGTGAGGCCACCTCCTCATCGAAAATTTATCCTCCTTTCCACGGGGGTAACGTTCCCCAATCAACATTTCTCTCTCAATGTACGCCGAGCACGTGTGTATCGCAAATCTACCGTCCATTCACGGTGAGAACAAAGTGACGACGTGTCGCAATCCTAAATCCAGGCTTCATTCACGGAAAGCATTTTCCCGACTACAATTTCTGCAATCATTTGCTGTTTATCCACCCTCGGTTTGCGGCGAGCACTTGTCGCAATTGACATTTCTCCCACCATCAACTGTGCGAACAAGATGAGAACGTGCCCAAATCGAAAGGTCTACCCTGCCTTCACGGTGAGGATGTGTCCCGGTCGAAATGTCTCCCTTGATTTAAGGGGAGTACAGAGTGAGAACGCATACCAATCGAGAATCCTCCCTTCACGTACGGTGAGAACCATGTGAAAACCTGTCTAGTGAGAGTGGGGCACCACCTTTGCCCTTGTGCCGACAGTAATTGCTGCACTGCGTGTTAGTGGGGTACCGGCTTGGGGCCCTACGGAAGTCGATGAGCACGTGGTGCGTGTGTGGGGCACCGACTCAGGGCCCCTGCGGCAGTGATGGATGTGCCTATGGGATATTTACTTTGCGTCCCCGGGCATGGTGGGGCGCCCAAGGCTCCCATGGGGGGGGGGGGGGTTAGGAGGGGAAATGGTGGTATGGGAGGGGCCATGAGGGGGTTTTGGGATAGGCGACGGAGGGTGGGGGTCTTGGAGGGGCTTTGGGGGGGGGGGTTCCGGGAGGGATGGTTGCAGGGGGGACTGCTTGGGGGCTTTGGGGGGGGGGTATACCGTCACGCGAAACCTCACCACAAAGCTTACCCTAACCTTTGTAACGAGCTACTTCACCCATACAAGCCATCTGGATTAGGCTAAACAAGATCATAGCTACTTTTTGCCACATCATTGCTCTTCATTTTGGACCCCAACATTAACTCTTACGATAGCCTAGGTTTAAAGCTAGGGCTAGGGCTAAGGTTGGGGTTAGGACTAGGGTTGGGGCTAGGCTTAGGGTTAGGATTAGGGATAGAGCTAGGGCTAGGTGGAGGGGTAGGGCTAGGGCAGGGAGGGGTAGGGCTAGGGCAGGGAGGGGTGCCATGTGGGCAAGGGGATGTGCCTCCCATCAACGCTCCAACGCCTGGGCGGGGAGGGGTGGCATGTGGGCAACGGGAATGAAAAAAATTTTCCCGTGTCTTTGACACCACCATATGTTTGGCCGGTAGCTATTGACCTTTGGTAGCTAAGTGCGCCCGGAGGGCAGGGGGGGGGGGGTTCGGGTACCAAAACTGACGAGACGCCACCGCCCACCCCCCACCCCCGTGCAAACAACCCTCAAAAGCGGCAGAGATTAATAGCTGCCAAGAGGATTTTGTTGTTGACCCTCAACAATGAGGGATTGTAGGTGTTCTACTAACATCTTGACGCCAAACCGCGACTTTCCCTTTTTCCTACCGCATAGAAATAGCCTTCACCGCAAGAGCGCACCCATGCATGCAGAACAAACACCAACGAAAATTCCACCCCAAAAAGCACATAGGCACCAAACCAAGTTAGGCTGAAAAGCAAGAGAATGGATATTCTCCTTTGACACCTCGAAAGCAAAACGGTACTCGGAAAGAGACTTTTTGGGCACTTAAAATAAAACTACCGCATTACCATGCAAAATCAAATTACCAGTATGCACATGTTCCATCCAACAGTGGACAAATAATTTTGTGTCCCTCGATGTGCAGACATGTTGTTGCCAACCGGTTAGGTTCACCAAACAGTCACCTACCTAGGAGGTGGTTGTCTTGGTCTTGGTGCAACCCAGCCAAAAAAAGGACATATACGCAGACACAAAAGTTTGCAATTGAGCTTGGGCCATTGAAGCCGCCACAATAGCGTGCCCGGTGGTGTCAGCCCACTCCCATTGGTTGTCAAGCAACAATCAATAAATGCCATGGCAGTTGGCAGCGCGCCGACACAGGAATGAAAGACGACTGGGGGTTGAAAAGACCGCCCATGCTGTGTGGAAGCAGTGGCTTAGCATTGTTCGGAACAACGCAAGCACATATGCGTGTGCAAAGGCGACATCTGCCGCATAGATATGCAGCTTCCAAGACACCTCGCGACCAAACCACGCAACTGGACATGGGGCGGAACAATGCGAGATCATGCAAGAAGTATTGGCGCCGGTAAAGAGTGAGACTAGTGAAGCACGGATCGATGTACGGGCATTGCAGGACTAGGCATTGCGGCAATGCTCCCCGCCTGCTACTCTACCAAAGGCCCTCAAAATAAGACGTGCCGTCCAATGTGTGTCACGGCCAATCAAAATGCAATATGGGTCATCATAGTGGAAGCCAAAGGCACATAATACAGGGGGAATCCTTGCATTGTGCCCGCACTGCCCGCTACTTTTAGACTATATTCCCCCCAAAGTGCGCCAAGGCACGCCCCTTCCAGATGCCCTTAAAATTAGGCGACCCGAACTACCCAAGCCTTGGTGGTGCAAAGTAGTTGGGGGGGGAAGGCGTAAAAAGTGCAATGTGACATGGAAATTTGATTGTTTTTTTCACTGAAAAATGTTGCATCCAAATTTGATGGGTATTACTCCACTGAAACTCGTGTGTGTTGGAATTCCTTGCACGAGAACATTGTGCACTGCCACAATAACATATTATCATGTCCGACATCCAACATCGGCATCGCACGTAAGATGTCTAACATGCCACACACTCTTCACCTTCTCTTCAAAATCACTCTTTGATGAGCAGTGAAGGGACCGATGGAATATGCGTCAATATGGCTGCATAACCCCTGCCTTCTCGACGTCCCCATGGTGGGGAGAAATCAACCTACAAAGGAGTGGATGTTGTGGAAATGACCATAAAATGTGTGAAAAGGGGGTGGAAATGGGCGAAACTGGGTAAAACTTAGGCGGCTCTAAGCGAGAGGTTGGCCGAAACCCAAGAGTGTTTCGGCCCATGGTGAAAAGTTGCAGCTTGTAAAAGGGCCTTGTGGGGCACTGCATTTTGAAATGGTTGCCGTAACGCCCATTTGGGGGAATAATGTATTGTCACACCTAAGGGTCCCATCAAAAATTTAATATTCCACATCCATGTTTCACAGTGCAATGAGGAAAACCCAGAGTTGAACCACCCCCCATCAGTGACATACTTGTGTGGTGTTTACAAAAAACCATTCTATATTGACCGTTTTATGATCAATGAAACCATCACCTATTGTGGAGTGCCTGTTTGGCACTAGTGCACACGCTCGTGGTGTGTGGTTGCTTAGCAACCTATGAATCACCTAGAAATGAGGAGTGCAGGGTACCAGGCAAGCAGTGGACAGTGCATAGTACGTTGATACAGCAAGGAGTATTGTATTGATGAACAAACATGGTGCGGTAACAAAGATAACGAACTTTGTGAATCCATACATATTGAAGAACATGTGGTCAACCCTCACATCTGTGTGTACTATTGATAAGAAATAACATAGAAAAATGCACGAATATAGCACTGCAAAAATGCAAATCTGCTCAAGAACGCTCTACAAAGCGTTCTTCAATTGAAAACTAAAAAAAAAGCATACCATGTTGTAAACCACTGCATGTTGGAACATGGGGGCAAAAACAGTGAAACTTACAGAAACATACTCGTGCAGCACCCATTACTTCATCTGGTTCGCCGCCTTGGGCTGGCGTTTGGCGTTTGTTGCACCCTTCACACTGTTCTGGAACGAATCCAGGCTCCCTGGAGGTTTGAAGGGCTGGTTTCCACCACCACTGCTGGAACTGGAGCGGTCATCTCTGTCATCCCTAGCATCTTGCTCCTGGCTCTGTTGTTTCCTTTTTGCTAGTGTGGTTCTCTTCTGAGGCTCCAAGCAGTCGTCGTCATGCTCGCCAATTTCATCCACATCGTCATCACTCTCCTCACATTTCACTTTCTCCGGCCCAACTGGCATGCAATTGACAACATCCTTCATCCATCTAGCCCAGCCAATGATGTACAAGGCATCTAGTTCCTGAATTGTCTCCCAGCTATGAGAGATGAATTGCTGCAAACCAGAAGACTCTCCAGTGTATCCCAGACCCATGTTGATATTCATAACCGGTCCATTACACAGCTGGGTGGGCAATGGATGACAATTCAAGGCTCCTCACCTGGGGCCCACTGTGGCGGTGGCAAGATACCAATCACTGGCAATGATTTGAGATGCGCACGATCCCTCATCAATATTGATGTACTTTGGGACCTTCACAGTCAATTTGTTTGGTGTGCCTATCGGTGCCAGTCGTGCGGAGTATCGATACACAATGCGGCTTGTTGATGGATCGTATATCCAGACCTACGTCCACTGCCATCGGTGAGTTGCACGTCCTTCGGCGAGTGACCAATGTGTTTCGCGTCCCCAATGCAAATAGGTGCATCTTTCATGAGCAACTTGCCAATCAGGGGATGAATGTCGTCTGTACCATCTGGTCCCAGTTCCCAAAAAGTCTACAATCAAAACACAGTCAAACAGACCAATTTTAATCGAATCCGGAGGAGGATCGCTCTGCGGAGTGTTTTGACGGCGGAACGGACTATTGACTGCACAATCGACAAGGAATGGAACACACCGCTGCGTAAGGTCATGTTGTGAAGGTAGCTGGCACACCACGGCCCTGGATGACTGGCGCAATAAGGATTTTTGTCCCTGTATCATTGTCGTCCTCATTTGTGGCCTCAATTCCTGTGTTCCGGAGGACAACCACCTTGTCGTCAGTGAGCTCCACGTCAACTGCTAGCACAAACTTCGACAAGGCAGTCCTAACAGCCTTCAACTCCTTTGCCCTCCACAACAGGCTTTTCTGCACTGCATCCCACGGCGCGTAGGGGGTAGACTTTGACTAGCGCCAGCACTAACGGCCAAGGAGATAGCAAGTACGCTAGTAAAATGCAACCATTATTGAGGAGAGTCCGCTAAAGAATGCTCTGCATAGCGTTGTTGACCAATGTTCCACTTTTGAAGGGTATTCATAATGATATTTGGTGCGGACAAGCGCCATACCTTGTGGTAGTTGGGATAATGCAGCATCCACACAATAAATGACCAAGATGCCAAGCGATACGATAACCCAAAGTTGTCTTTGTCAATTGAAATACCCCTCGGTGGACGGCAACAACACGACCTTGGCGAAAGCATTGACAATATTGGAATAATGGGTGCTGCAGCTATTAACCACACTGAACAATAAACCAAACAACAGGGGCAAACGCAACGTTGTAGAACAATTGCATGGGGGTCTTTGAAATGGATTTTAGTTCAAAGAACGCTTTGCAGAGTGTTCTTGAACACAAACTCCATAAATCACAGTATGAATAAGCAATATGTACACAGAAATAAAATTCAAGCATTGCGGGGTGGTACAGGAGGCAATTTAGCAAACATAGTAAAATATGCAAGTAGCATAGGAATTTTGGAACATGAAGGCTCTGCAGAGCGTTCTCGTTGCCAATATCCATTGCAAGCATGCTCATATTGTGTATCCAACAAGTAACTATCAGAACAAAAAGAGCATGTGAAAGAAATAGGTTATAATGACCCTCTATAGGTACACAGGTTAATACATGTTCCATACACTGCGTGTGATGTATACAACTCTCTGCAGCAACGTGGTACTATGCAGTGACACACCTGATTCCAAACGGCAACCAAACGGTGTAAAAAAAAAACGGGGGTGTATAGTCAGTTTGAAAATGGACCCTCCGGCTCATTTCCGGCAACCGTTTGTGACTCGCTTAGAGCGGCCTAAGTAAAATGCCCTTCAAGGACTTTTAGAGGAAACGGAGAAGCAGTAGGCAACGAACACCGCTCTCTCATTGGCAGCACCCCCCCCCCCCGCTGGGATTGCATTGGTGATGCTCCATTAAAAATCTTCACAGAAAAGAGATGCGGGCCAATCATTGGGTCTTGCCGCATTGGCGTGTCAATCATGGCATGTTGCATTTCTTGTTTTATGGGCCTCCCAATAACAAATCCGACTAATGCTAGGGGAATCCAGCACTAGCCCAATGGTGTTTTTTTTTGCTGGTGCTTCCCACTTGTGATCAATGATCCCCAAGCACACTCAGGTTGGGCATAAGCCCTTGGGCATAGCGGTCCATAGGGGTGATTTTTGACTCTCGTGTCCACCTATGCCGCCAGTGCTCAATTTATAGCCCACCACCATGCACGCACGTGGGTAGTAGTCAATCCATCGTGAGTGGCAGGCCTGGCCGGAGCATAAGGTGAGCCGTAAAGCGGAGGAAGCCCAACCCCCCAACCTTCACCATTTTTGAGGATGCTAGTGCAAGGGACGTCAAAAGATGTGCTATGTCAAGATCAAGACCAAATTGAAGCTATTCACACAAATGATTTCCTAAATGATTGGTTCACTGGTTGCTAGGTGTCTCTACATGAACACCCTCTGGTGCTGATTGGGTGGTGGAAGCTACTTGGCCAATGATCAATTGGGGCTGTTTGTGATGGTGCATAGTTGCACCTACAGATTGTCAATTACTACTTTTGGCCGGTGGTCACTCAATTCACCGATGTACAACATGCAGAGCTCGAGGATAGTGCACAACCTAGAGGACAGCATTAGGAAAGGACATCCCATTTCCCATGGCCCTTTGGATTTAAACAACATGGCCTTGGTAGTGTTGGTGGTGGGTAGATGGTTGAATCAGGGAGCACAGACCAGGCATAACGAACAAGCATCGTCTAACCTCATGTCATCTCATGAGGCTTCTAGACCCTTGCTGAAAAACTCACATGGTCATGTATCACATGACAATGGTATAGATCACATGGGCCCACAAAACATTCTGACCCAGAACATTGAAATGCACTATCTGCAACCACCACCAAAACCCCATTCCAACCAGCAACCCATGGTTGGACGGCAGTCACATGTAAATGCATGGTATGTGACAACATTGCACCCCCATCCTTCAAATAAGAGACCCCCCGAAAAAAAGTCTGTGCTAAAGCACTGTGGCACAAGCAGCGATCACCACATAATGCAGAGGTGGCCTGTGCTTGAGACAGCGACAATAAGATGCAAAGCACGCTGATGCCATGCAGCGAACCCAGGACGTTCCTACCACACATTGAGTTCAGGCATAGGGATCATGAGAACAGGAGTTCGCATGATAGGAAACTTTGAGACCCAAAGGAGGCGGGCCATAGACAACACCCCCCCCAAATCGGCGAAGAAATCCCAACAAATCGGCAAACAAATTGGCGGACCGATTTTTCGGCAAAACAGGTTCCCACTGCTCTGGATCTCAGTCCCATGGCCCAAACACACCTTCCTTTTGGTTGCTCAGTAGTTGGAGTCATGTGGAAACCCAAAATATCTCTGAATTTCGGGGAAAATGTTCGTCCCTCTGTCTCTACATGGTCCCTGAATGATGCCATGGCAGTGCAAGGCGGTGGTCCAGTGGTATATACCTCTACCCATAAAGTGCATAGTGTGGGTTCAATTCCCAGACCCAATTTTTTTGCATTTTTTGTCACTTGTCTTCCTGAGAAAATTGGTTTTCCATGCATAAACAAAGCCTGCCAGAAGAAGATGAACCAGTTGTAGCCCAGAATCCACTGATTGGGGCGCTGATGGTGAGGTGCTTGGAGAACGGCGGCTGAAGAACACACTGGGGCGTGCAGAGCAAACACACAAGTCGCAAACTGCCCCCTGACCAGCATCAGGGTACTTGTCCCGCAGAAAGTTTGATCATCAGGGGACAATGAATCCCAGGGAACTACAGACGCATCTTTTTGTGGGCAGTAAAAATACTTCATGGTGCCAATCTGAAGAACCAATATAAAGAGAAAAGGTATTATCCAGTGTACCAAAGTAAATGATACACATCTTAGAGTGACGCCTCCAAATCAGGTGTTCTAGAATCCCAGAAGCCCCAAAGTCGGCAGAATGAAGCAGCAAAATCACAGAACCCCCACGAATTGGCAGAACAAATCGGCAAAATCACAGAAACCGAACAAATCGGCAGAGCAAATCGGCGAGATTCAGAAACCCAACAAATCGGCAGAACAAATCGGCGAAGACGGCCAAATTCGGCCACCAATTTGGGGGGCAGGGGGTGCATAGACCCCCTGAAGCTGGTGGTGGGCTCAGGCCAACTGGGTGAGACCAAGAAAATCATGGCACCAATAGGCACAACCATCACTGCAGGGGTTGGGTGAGGCATATGCCACAAGGTGTATGCGTCTAGCAACATAATTGCTGAATGGCCCTCCACCTGTATACTGTCATGAGAATGTGAAAGCGGGGTGCCAGTCGGTAGAGAAGGAGATGAATGCAACAATTCCATGTCCAGTTGGCTCCTAGACACTGCAGCTAAGGATCTGTAGCACCGCCCAGGATAGCGCCCTGCGTACCATGGCCTGTGGGCAGGGGGGGGGGAATTGCGGTCGGGGGGGGGGGGTGTCGAAACCAATTGCGAAAAATTGCGGGAAAATTGCGGGAAAATTGCGGAAAATTGCGGGAAAATTGCGGAAAATTGCGACATTGTAAGCAACCCTCCGTAACCCTCAATGTGCAACAGTTCTAGACAGCTGGCTCAGATTTTTTTCAGTCATACAAAAGGTCCATGGGCAGCACAATTACAGGAGGTGCCCCTCAATATCACCATGGAATTGAAGCATGAACCGAAGGCGGCGGATGTTGTCATCTTCAAGCGTGGGCAAAAAGGGGTCTCATTGTTCTACAAAATTGTGTACACCAGTATGGTTCAGCATTGATAGCAAGGGTCACCTGCAGGCACGTAAGAAGGGCAAAGCAGAAAAATTGCGGAAAAATTGCGGAAAATTGCGATAAATTGCGGGAAATTGCGAAAAATTGCGAAATTGCGGAAAATTGCGGACCTCAATCCCCCCCCCCCCCCCGTGCTGGGGGTACCGGATAGGATGGCACTGAGAACAAGAGGCCAAACTGAACAGGACCCGAAACAAAGTGGGCAGGACGTGCTGTGAGTTCAAACAGCGGTGAAGATGATGCCTGCGATGTGTTCGTGGATATTTGCTGGTGCGCTTTGCAAACTGACGGTGTACTTTAAATCAAGTCTGGTTTTAGATCAGACGGTCGTGTGCGGACAAGTGGAATTGCAAATTTATGCAAATGTATGCACATGCACTCCGTTGTACACAGCTTGTTGTCTTGCATCCTGCACCCATAAAACACCGGCACACTCCAGACTTTGGACAGGATGTTGGTGACAGTTTGCATATCTCTCGCATCTGTGGGTCCCTTAGCACGAAGGAGCACATTGTTGCCCAAGATTGCTACATGATGAAGTCAGACGTAACCCACGGGCGGCGCCTTTGGAACCACACCATCGACTCCTTAAAAGGACACATAACAGACGGGGGGTCACGTTGTTAAAGTGTCCTGAACAATCACACTCTCCCAGAAATTCACATCCCCAATCGGTCAAACTGTGCACCCAGGAGTGTAAACGGGTAATATGCAACGCCATAAACGAGCTGCTGCCCCCCCCCCCCCCCTGCCCCAAGCTATCCCTCTTTGGATCCCACAGTCCATTGGCGTTGGAGGTCATGTTGATAATGGCTCCTCCCATTGCTCAGGGTGGAATAGTTGGCAACCCTGACCCTATTCCCACCGCCAATGGGCTGCAGTCTATGACATAGTGGCACCGTTGGGTACGTGCAGGGGTGGGGGGGGGGGGGCTTGCTAACACTCTTGGATCCTTCCGAAAAATGAACTTCAGGGGACATATTTGACGCCCATCATAGCCCCTGGCCTCTGATGGGGGAGGGGGCAGAGTTGCTCCCTCCCCCAAGCCCCTTAAGATAAATATGCTTGCAGCATGTGACCCCCCCCCGCCCCCACCACCACCATCAGAGGGCCCCCATGGGGTGGGTGCGCAGCACCCCATGTGGGGCCAAAGGCCCCCAATATGCAAGAATATGCACATTCTAAACCGAATGCCACTTTGTTTATCCATACACCACTCTTGTTTATCCGTGAACCACAGAAATTGTGGTCTGTGTCTGTAGACACTGTCTGCCCAAAGTAGACACTATCTGCTAATTGTAGATATTGTCTGCATGGTGTAGACGCGAAGTGCCAATATTGGGGAAGGGGGCCTAAGAACAAAAACATGCGGCTAACAGCATTTACAATCAACACTTGTAAGGCGTGAAGCGCCGCTGAGTGAGGCACCAAAGGCGCGCTATGGGTTCCGGGCCCTTGGGGTTGATTGGTTGGTTGGTTGGTTGGTTGGTTGTAAGACACGGCTATGGCGGCTGGTAGTGGCCCGCCACACGGGGGCCTTGCCGAGCAGACCTATGCGGCGTCCAAGGAAGGAAGGTTGCGCGCCTTTACTTCCCCCTGACCGCTCTCCTCACAACGGGTCAAGGGGGTGGCACACCTCTTGCGCCCAGTGCGCCTTTTTGGGCGCCCATCCTGGCCCCCACTCCACTCTTGCATCTGGGCACCATCCTCACCATCCTCACCATCCCCTCTCACTGCCTGCTAGGAAGGGGGGCCACCTTGTATTGGGTTACCGGCTAGGTCCCAACTCCCCTTCAGCCCGCGACTCCAAGGATCCAAAAAGCTGCCTACGGCAGCAGCAACGGCTTGCGCACGGCACGCTCCTTGCACGCGGCTCCCCTGTAGTAGCTCCACAACTACACTTCCCAGGTATTGAATCCAGGTCCGCGCCACTCACAGCCCGGGCGTTGACCACTCGGTCACGGTCTCCATCCCACCATCTCTGTCCTGCCGGGCCGGGCAGTGGCGTGGGGGCCCACTCATGACCCCCTACTTCACCACTTCCCTCTCGGCCCTCTTCGCCTCCTGGCCTTCAAGGTAACGCTAAGAGGCCACAACTTGGGGCTTTAACCCAGATGTAGGGGACCCCCGCATGCCTTAGTCTTCAAGGTATCGGCAAGCACCTTCTACGCTCGGACGCCGCAACTTGAGCGCCTGGGGCTTCCACCCAGATGCAGAGATCCCTGCATGCCTTAGTCCTCAGTGGGAATTGAACCTGGGTCAGCGCTGCTGTCAACCTGGGCATTGACCACTTGGTTATAGTCTCCTTCCCACCAACTTTGACATGCCGGGGGCCTATGGATTAGCCCCTAGCAGTCCTTTCGGGCCGGGCAATGGGGCCCGCTCCAGATGGCCCCTTGCTCCACCACTTGCCTCTCGGCAATCTCCTTCTCCCGCGCTCTCTGCGCCCTCCACGCACAGCCGCGCCCCGCGCGCACACCGACCCTACGACAAAGGAACCAACACACACCTTCAGAGCGTCCCCCAGCGTGGCACCGGTGGCTTGCCTTGGTGGCCGAGGCACAAGGCTGGTGCACAGGGTGCCACCCCCAGCACCTCACCAGGGAGCCTCCCTGTCCGTCGCTGCGAGAGGGAGAACCACCTGCCGGGTACCTTGCAGGCCCCGGTTCCCGCTTTCTCCGTCTCATTCTTTTGTCTCCTCCTCTTCCACTGCTCTTGGCCCTTGCGCGGCTATGCAGGAGGGCGGGCCTTCCCTCTCACTACCATCCTGAGGGTGTTTATGCTGGTGCCAGGTCACCAGGGGGGGCTCTGATGGTGGGGGGGGGGGGGCAGAGTTGTCATAAGCCATACAGGGGGGGGGGAAATTCTGTACGGGGATTTTTCCGCAGGGGAAAATTCCGCATGGGGAAAATTCCGCACCTGTCCAAAAAATCAAGGGGAAAATTCCGCACCTCCCAAATCTGCAGTGCATTGGAAGCAAAAGGGATCCTGGGATTGCGGTCCCCAAAAGATCCTGGGAGAAGGCAATGACCATTGTGCCTGAGATCACCTCTGTAGATGGCGTGGCCCGCCATTCACAAATTATTCAACTTCCTGCCCCCCCTTCCCTGTTGGTTGACAACAACTGCAGAAGAGCGGGAACAAAACAAATGGGAGCGCGCGGCGAAGCACAAGGCATACGGTGGTACGGTGGCTTACATGGACAAAATTCCGCACGGGGAAAATTCCGCACCTCCCCTCGAAAAATGAGGGGTAAATTCCGCACCAAGTTGAAATACGGAATTTTCCCCGCGGAAAAATCCCCCCGCGGAATTTTCCCCCCCCCTGTACATACATCTCCATACATTACATTCATATATTGTTTAACAACCCCTGTAGAGGGTAGGTGACAGACCAGTGATGGTTGTTGTTCAGAGTGGAGGGGCTTACCCCCCCAAAACCAAAAGGAGCAAGGGTCCAGTAAAAGCAACAGCCAACTAAAAGCAACCCCTGGTCGGCGGCCAACACAAAACGCAAACACGAGCAGCACAGGGACACACACCTCCTCCTGCAAGGGGCCCGGGTAGGGGCAGCTCTTATGTGCAGCTGGGCTAGTGACAGCCTCTGTGTGAGGCCAGAGATTCCTTTCAGAAAAGTTTCAACTCACACTAAGTGCTTTGCAAAACCACCTTTTCACACCCATTGAAAAAAAAAAATCTCCGCCAATTTTCATTCTTGCAGTTCCTGTTGGTTCACCTGTTGGTTAAAAAATGGCTTTAACTCCAGCCCCTATTCTGTTGTACATGCATCCAAGCCACTAGTGCAATCTGGTCGGACCCTGCAGAGTTGTTACGAACATGACTAAAACACCAGCCCAGCAAAAGATTTCCCAGGCTCTGCAGTTCTCACACTGAACAGACTTCTGACCCTACAACAGCCACAAGCTACCTGTAAAAAAAAATGTTCGCAACCTAGGGCCTCCAGACCGGCTTTCTGGCCGGTTTTCTGGGGCTGCCACTGGCAGTCATCGAAGCACGTCTACTGCCCTTGTTCTTGACCATGGCATGGCACAATCCCTCGGTTTGTGTGTGCTTCGATTGCAGGCCAGATGCGTTGAAGTCAATGCAGTCTTGGCTGCAGATGGAGCACTGCGAAATGATGACTTCTGCCTGGGCCTGCTTCAGGATGGCTTTTCTGAAGATCCAAACAGAACGGTAAGGTCAAGCACCGGGTTGAGGAGGTAGTTGGGGTAGATCGCAGGTGGTTTAGCACAAGGTGGACAATTTTTTCTTGGTACCAGGAGCTGGTAGCCTGTGAAGCAGTATTGAACAATCCAACCGCTGAATCCACCCTGTCCCTGCTGATCTGCCCTTTAGCGTTTAAAATTCAACCCCACTTCACCAGGGCCCTCATTACCGCCATGACCTTGGCCAGTGATCCGACCTGAGCTGCAGACAATCGGCAGGAGAGGCAGGCCAGCCCACAGCACTTTTAGAGGGGGCGAGGAAAATTCGCCAGGGGAGAAGATTGCAGTGAAATTTTGTCGTTGAAAAATGCACAGCAAAATTGGCCCCTGGCGAAGTGCTGTAGTGAAGGGACCTGCAGGACCTGCAGGATTGTATGGCACTCTGTGCGCCTTGGAAACTCCAACAATGACGAAATGGTACCCTATTTAATTGTCCCAGTCGGACTTGTCCTCAGGCGAAATCATACCTCGCCTCTCACATTGTGTACACCTTTCTTTATGTGCACTCCGTGGTATGAGCCCCCCAAAAGTTAAAAGTTGCCTCTTGTGACCAAAATCATCATTTGAAATGTTTGCCACAGGTAGTTGCACCATAACAGGTGCAGCAACACCAGCACGAAACAGCAAAATGGCAGCACAAAGCACCAAGCCAGCACTAGTAAGGATGGAAAGCTTACTCTCCTTTGCAAAGATTTACTTTGTAGAAACATCTGCAATCCACACGTCCGGAGGTGCTAATGGGATTTCTATCCCACAGAACTCTAGCCAAAAAGGGGCTCACCTGTTTCCCAGCAAAAAGGTCCACGGGTTAGTGCTTGGTTGCCATGTTGTTGGGGGAGCAATTAATGTACAAAAAGCATGTGTCTCATGGTCCCAACTGATCGCCACCACTGGAACGCTGCATTGTATTGCATTTGGACGTTCTATCACCAACCACTGCCTCAGTGACAAGACTTAAGACTGGTAGACAGTCCCTGCTTCACTCCCCCACACCGGATGTTGCACTGTAAACCCGTTGCCCTGTCTTGTCCTGATGCACCCCCCAAAGAGTGGAACCTGCGATCTTCTGGATCCTGCTTGGAAGCGGCCACTTGTGCCTGCTCTTCAGCCTCCAGCTTCTGAAAAAACGCCAATTGGCTTTCACTCCAGTCTTTGCGGGAGCTGCCAGTGTGCACCTACCAACATAAGCATGTCAAAGAGGGGAGGAGCCGTGTCCACTAATTGCAGCAAATCACAGCAAACGTGTTGGAATTCAAACACGGCCATACATGCCAGACATTGAAAGCCACAAGACACAGACAACCCTGGAAACAGATTGCAACTGTTGAACGTCCCCGTCACCTCCCAGACAACGCCCCATTCCCAGGCCGTAATGCACGCCATCCCAGGGGTCCAGAAGGGTTTGGCCTTGGTCTTTGTAGGCTGTATGCTGGGGAGTTGTCATACATATCTCCAATTTGTGATTGTGGAAGCACAATGCACATACTCTCCCTCAATAGAGGGAAGCAGCCAAGCTCTTTTACTGGCTTCAATGTCGCAAACTATCTGATTGGATTGCCCCCCATACCAATGCAAGCAGGAAGCATGAGTAGCATCACATGGAACAACTTAGATTTCAAAAGGCAAAAGTAGATGCTTTGAACAGCAGCCAAATTGGTTGCCCTCAGGCACTCAAACACGTGTCTCTGGACATTGCATTCCATGCCACCAAAGTGTGGCATGGTTCTGTTAAGCACAGGGGGCCGAGTGCGGATCTTGTCCACTGAACCCCCCCCCCCCATTGTAAGAAATTTGGCATAGGTGTGAATATTTTGCTTAAGCTTGCTGTCAAAGCATTTGTCGCACGAAGTCGCCCCCCCCCCCCCAACCTTGGAGGTAGGGGGCTGGGGGGGTACGGGAGGGGTGGGGGGGAATGTAGGGGGGGGAGGTAGATTGGATTGGATTGGATTGGAACTTCGATCGTTTTGGGAGGGCCATCCCAGGGTCGCAGGCCGCAGCCAACTTGGCTCTTGACTCTGACATGTGAACGTCCCCAACACGCCCGGGGACCCAGAGTCGGTGTCCCACGACCATATCCATCACTGCCACAGGGGCCCTGAGTCGGTGCCTCACACACACACACCACGTGCTCGTCAACTTCCGCAGGGGCCCAAAGCCGGTGCCCCACTCACACTGTAGCAATCGCTATCACCGCCAAGGCCGGAAGTCGGTGCCCCACACACGCACCACGTGCACGTCAACTTCCGCATGGGCCCAAAGCCGGTGGCCCACTCACACTGCAGCAAGCACTGTCGCCGGCAAGGCCCAGAGTCGGTGCCCCACACACGCAAGGAGGGAGGATTTTCAATTGGGACGCGTTCTCACCTTGTGCTCATCGTGAATGGAGTGAGGATTTTCGATTGGGACACGTTCTCACCTTGGTCTCACGGTGAATGGAGGGTGTATTTTTGATTGAGAATTGCTCTTACCTTGTGCTCACCACAAATATAGGGAGGAATTTCGATTGGGACAAGTCCTCATCGTGAATGGAGGATAGATTTGCGAATTCGGACGCGTTTTCATTTTGTTCTCACCGTAAATGGAGGGAGGAATTTCAATTTGGACACCTGCTCACCGTAAATAGAAAGTGAATTTTCGATTGGGACGCGCTCTTGCCTTATTCTCAACGTGAATGGAGGGAGGAATTTCCGTTGGGACACGTGCTCACCATGAATGGAGGGTGGATTCTCGATTGGGATGCTAGGATGCATATTCACCGTGTTCTCACCGTAACAAGAGGGAGAAATATCAATTGGGACACGCGCTGTCCGTGAGTAGAGGGAAGAATTTCGATTGGGACACGTGCTCACCTTAAAGAGAGGGATGAGTTTCGATTGGGGCACCCTCTCACCTTGTTCTCACTGTGAATGGAGGGAGGAATGTTGATTAGAACACGTGCTCACCGTGAATGTCCGATAGATTTTCGATTAGGACGTGTTCTCAACTTGTGCTCACTGTGAATGGAGGGAGAAATTTCGATCGGGACACGTGCTCACCGTGAATGTAGAATAGATTTGCGATTGGGTCGAGTTCTCACCTTGTTCTCACCGTAAATGAAGAGAGGAATGTCAATTGAGACACGTGCTCAATGTGAATAGAGGGTTGAATTTCCACCGGGACGTGTTCTCACCTTGATCTCACCGTAAATGGAGGGAGGAATGTCAATTGGGACACACGCTCACCGTGAACACCAGGTGCGCTTTCGTTTGGGACGTGTTCTCACCTTGTTCTCATCCCCAAATGGAGGGAGGAAGTTCGATTGGGACACGTGCTCACCTTAAAGAGAGGCTAGATTTTAGATTGGGGCACACTCTCACCTTGTTCTCACCGTGAATGGAGGGAGCAATGTCGATTAGAACACATGCTCACCATGAATGTAGAATAGACTTTTGATGGGGACGCGTTCTCACCTTGTTCTAGATGTAAATGAAAAGAGGAATGTCACTTGAGACACGTGCTCACCGTGAATAGAGCGTTGATTTTCCATCTCGACGTGTTCTTGCCTTGATCTCACCGGAAATAGAGGGAGCAATGTCGATTGACACACGGTCACCATGAGGACAGGGTGGGTTTTCGTTTGGAACGTGTTCTCACCTTGTTCTCACCCTGAATGGAGGGCGGAATGTCGATTGGGACACATGCTCACCTTAAATAGAGGCTGGATTTCAATTGGGGCATGCTGTCACCTTTTGATCACCGTGAATGGAGGAGAAATTTCGATTGGCACACGTGCTCAGCGTGCATAGAGGATAGATTCTCGATTGGGACGTGTTCTCACCTTTTTCTCACCGTAAATGCGGGAAAAAATGTTGATTGAGACACGCGCTCACTGTATAGATAGGATAGATTTTCGATTGGGAGGCATTCTCATCCTGATCGCAGGGTAAATGAAGGGAGGAATGCCAATAGGGACACATTCCCACCGTGAATGGAGGATGGATGGAGACACGTTCTCACCTTATTCTCACCGTAAGTGGATGAAGGAATTTCGATTGGGACACGTTGTCACCATAAATACAGGGTGTATTTTCGACTGGTATGCGTTCTTGCGTCGTGCTCAATAAATGGAGGGGGGGATTTCGATTGAGATGCGTTCTCAACGTGAATGGAGGGTGAATTTTCAATTGGGATGTGTTCTTGTCTTGTTCTCACCGTAAATGCAGCGAGGAATTTTGATTGGGACACGTGCTCACAGTGAATGGAGGGCGGTTTTCTATGGGGACGGGTTCTCACTTGTTCTCGCTCTTGATGAACGGGGGAATTTCGACTAGGACGCATGCTCACCTTAAACAGAGGGTGGATTGTCGATTGAGACGCGTTCTCCCCTTGTTCGCACTGCAACTAGAGGGAGAAGTTTCGAAGAAATAACTTTCTCACCTTAAATGGAGGGTGTATTTTCGATTGGTATGTGTTCTTAACTTGTGCTCAATAAATGGAGGGGGGGGTTTCGATTGAGATGCGTTCTCAACGTGAATGGAGGGTGAATTTTCAATTGGGATGTGTTCTTGCTTTGTTCTCACCGTAAATGCAGCGAGGAATTTCGATTTGGACACATGCTCACAATGAATGGAGGGCGGTTTTCTATGGGGACCTGTTCTCACTTGTTCTCGCTCTTGATGAACGGAGGACTTTCGACTAGGACGCGTGTTCACCTTAAATAGAGGGTGGATTGTCGATTGAGACGCGTTCTCCCCTTGTTCACACTGCAACTGGAGGGAGAAGTTTCGAAGAAATAACTTTCTCACCTTAAATGGAGGTTGTATTTTCGATTGGGACGCCTTGTCACCTTGATCTCACCGTGAATGGTGAGAGGAATGTCGATTGAAACGTGTGCTCACCGTGAACGGAGGGTGGTGTTTAGACAGCAACGCGTTCTCACCTTGTACTCACCATGAATGGAGGCAGGAATTGCAATTGGGACACTTGCTCACCACAAATAGAGGGCAGACTTTTGATTGGGATGTGTTCCTACCTTGTCCTCACCGTGAATGGAGGGACAAATTTCGATTTAGACACCTGCTCAACGTACATGGAGGGCGGATTGTTTGATTGGGACATGTTCTCACCTCGTTCTCGCCATATGTAGAGAGAGAAATTTCTATTGGGCCACGAGCTCACTGCAAATAGAGGGGGGAATTTCGATGGTGACACATTCCCATCTTGTTATGTCTGTAAATGTAGGGAGGAATAGTGGTTGGGACGCATTCTCATCGTGTATGGAGGGTGGATTTTTGATTGGGACCCGTTCTCACCTTGTTCTGACCGGAAATGGGGGGACCAATTTCCATGGGGACACATCCTCACCGTGAATGCAAGGTGCATTTGCGATTGTGAAGCGTTGTCACCTTGTTCTCAGTGTAAATGGAGGGAGAAAATTGGATCAGGACACGTGCTCGCATTGAATGGAGGGTCGATTTTCATTGGGGACATGATTTTGCTGTCAATTTTCCCGAGGAATGCGCTCTCACCTTGTTCTCACCGTCAATGGAGGGAGGAATTGCGATTGGGACACGTGCTCACCACAACTAGAGGGCAGATTTTCGATTGAAATGTGTTCTCACCTTGTCCTCACTATCAATGGAGAGAGAAATTCCGATTGGGACACGTGCTCGCCGTAAAGGAGGGCGGATTTTCGATAAGGAAACATTGTCACCTTGTTCTCACCATATATGGAGGGAGTGAAATTCTGATTGGGACACGAGCTCACAGTAAATGGAGGGGGGTAATTCAATTGGAACACATTCCCAACGTGTTCTCACCGCAAACGGAGGGAGGAATAGTGATTGGGAGACATGCTCAGGGTGACAGAGGTTGGATTTTCGACTGCGGCGTGCTCTCATCTTGTTCGCACCGTAAATGAAGTAAAACTTTTTTCTATGGGGACACTTGTTCGCCATAAACGGACGCTATATTTTCAATTGGGACACACACTCACCATAAATGGAGGGAGGAGTTTCAATCGCAATATGTGCTCACCCCTGAACAGAAGGAGGAATTTCGATTGGGATGTGAACTCACCGAGTTCTCAACGTGCATGAAGAGAGGAACTTCCATTGGGAAACGTGCGCACCATAAATGAACGACGGATTATCCATTGGCACACGTGCTCCCCATAAATGGAGGGAGGAACATGGATTGGGCCACCTGCTCACAATAAATGGATGGTGGAATTCGATTGCGACGCATTCTCACCTTGTTCTCACAACAAATGGACGGGGATTTTCCAATTGGGACACGTGCTTAGAGTAAGTGGAGGATGCCTTTTCGATTGGGACGAAGTCTCACCTTGTGCTCACGGAAAATGGAGGGAGGAACTTCAATAGGAACACGTGCTCACCGTGAATGGAGGGTGGGTTTCGATGGGGACATCTCATGATCATAAATGGAGGAATGGATTTCGATTGAGACGTGTGCTCACAGTAAACGGAGGGTAGATTTTCGATTGGGACGTGTTCTCACCTTGTTTTCACCGTAAATGGAGGGAGAAATTTCGACCGGGACATTTGTTCACTGCAAATGGAGGTTAGGTTTTCAATTGGGACGAGTTCTCACCTTGTGCTCACCGTGAATGGAGGGAGGAACGTAAATGGAGGGTGGAATTCGATAGGGACGTGTTTTCACCTTGTGCTCATTGTGAAGGGAGGGGGGGATTTGGATGGGCACACGTGCTCACCCTAAGTGGAGCGTGGATTTTCGATTGGGGTGTGTTCTCACCTTGTTCTTGCCGTGAAAAGCGAGAGAATTTTCGATTGGGACGCGCTTTCATCTTGTTCTCACTGTAAGTGGAGGAAGGATTTTTGAATGGGATGTGTTCTCACCTTGTGCTCAACATAAACAGAGGGAGAAATTTCAATCGCGGAACGTTCTCACTGTAAATGAAGCGTAGACTTTCAATTGGGACACATTCTCATCTTGTGCGCATCTTCAGACACATACTCACCGTAAGCAGAGGGTCCACTTTTGATTGACACATGTTCTCACCTGGTTCTCACAGTAAACGGAGGGTAGATTTTCGATTGGGACGCATTCTCCCTTTGTTCCAACCTTGTTCGCACCGTGAAGAGAGAGAGTATTATCGATCGGGAAGTGCTCTCACCTTGGTTCCCACCATGAAGGAAGGGAGTATTTTCGATTTGAGGGTATTCTCACCGGGTTCTCACATGTGTGCACACCTTGTTCGCACCGTGCATCCCCGTTCATTGGTCAAAGCCGCAAGTGCCCCGCTCCACGACGGAGCAAGGGGCCACGACGGCCGACACACCTCGAGCCATGAGGAGAGGAGAGGGGGACCAGGACAGGCGAGCACAAGCACATCTACATCCAAACAATACGCGAAACACGAGGTGACAAAAGGGAGGCGAAGGAACCAACGGAGGACGGAACAGCAAGATGGGTCACTTGGTGAGCACAGTGTTGTGGCAAGTGAGCTGTTCTAAACTGCGCTTCCCCACAAACAATGGACTTCGCCCCACCGCCTCCTAGCCACCGTGTGGCGGGCTGACCGTGTACCAAAACTAACAAACAAAGCGAGACATAGCCCCACAACGAGCCGTTCGTCTCACCCGCAGAGGCCACCTGGGGGGGGGGGGGGGCAGGTTGTGTGTATGGGGAGGGGGGGGGGCATGCACATTGATGGCGGTGCACGCACAATGCGGTGCATACAGAAGGCGGCGCATGCACAAGGCCGTATGTGGTCACCGTAGGAGTCGTGTGATTTAAGGAGGGTGCGGGGGCCGGCCCCCACGTCGAGTGAAGCTAGCCGAGGCAATGGACGCTTTGGCAGTCACTCACAAGCGGGTGCATACACAAGGCGGTCCCTTGGTACACGTCTGAAGAGCAAGGTTGTTCCAGCGAGCACATACCAAATGGGAACAGTTTTGGTCCGGAACATTTCCTACGGGAAAACCGCTGGAACAAGCAGTAAGGACCAAATAACCTGGTGTATCGCCATAATTTCTGAACCTTGCAAATGATGTTTTCTGTCTTTTTCTTGCGTGATGAGCGTGTTCGGGGCTTGTTTGTGTCGTTATGGCCTTGCTCACATGTTGTGTGGGATTAGGGTCAACTTCCACTAGGTGCATGCATTTTGAACTTTTGACACCCGTCTTCAACACTGTTGGTATTCCTGGTGCAAAGTCATAGTTCTATGACTTTCCAAGGGTGACATTTGGGTTTTGCCGTTTCACTTGTGTATGCTTGTTGTGCCACGTGCTTCTTTTCACTAGTTGGTCGCACGACAAATGCTACATAGGTTCAAAGGTAGCTTCCCCCAGGAGTATGCACTTCAAAATGTTGACATGTGTGTTTAGTCTATATAGATCACCGTGCCTATGAAAAAGACACAATCCATAATTTCCGAAACGTGCAAGGGACACCCATCTATTTCTTGCATGTTTAGTGTGTTAGCGCCTTGTTTTTGTCCTTCGGGCCTTGCTTGCATGTTGTGTGGGGCTAGGGCCCATCTCGACTAGGCGCATGCATTCTAAAGTTTTGTCACCAATGTTTGTCGGTGGCTCTTTTTGCTTGTCCACATCAATATTTCCACCATTTATCCAAAGTTGGGACATATGCTTTTTTTCCGCTAGTGTGTCCCGTTGCCGTGCCTAGTGTTTCTTTTTGCTATTTGCCTCCCCATGCGCATATTGCTTGGGATACGGGAATCTCCAAGACGGCTATGGTCAATTGTGCTCCACAGTGGCAATTGTTGTTGGTTTGTATGAACGCATCTTGCTCCCAACTTGGGAAAACTTGATTCCTTCTATGTTATTGCCCTATGAATGCACCTACAGCCAACTTTTGCCGCTTGGTGCCTGCACATCTGCCGTTGGGGGCTAGAGGTTGCCCCCACTACTTTTGGCAACCTTTGTTCCGGTTGAGTTCTAGTAAGTTGTTCCGGCGATGTTCCGGTGGTGTTCAAGCCAATTGTTTGAACGACCGCCAGAACATGTTGGTTCCAACAAATTGTAAATTTTGTTTTTTAGTACATCCAACAAGCCCCCACCCCTCTCCTGCTGTGCGGTCGTGTGGTTGGTGTGTTGGTGCATTGGGAAGTGGCTAGGACAGTCACTTGGTTGGTCAGTGGGTTGACTGGCACCCCAGGTTTGCCCCCCCCCCCCCACACACACACCACACATACAAGAACTATGATGAAGGCACCTCCACACACCCATCCCCTCCGACAAACATCCCTCCTTCCTCCTTCCTGCATCCTCCCCTTCGTATAGCGGTTAAGGTTAGGGAGGGTATGCCCTTTTTTTTTTTGCAGGTTCTTTATATGTGTTGTGTTTGTTTCCTTCGTTGCATACAACAAGTATGAAGACTAACCGTCTGCAGGTATGTTGACCTTCACCTTCCTGCTGTGTTCTGGTGTGTGTGGTGGGTGTGTAGGTGGATCAGTGGATTGGTTGGTTGGTGTCTGGTGATGTTTTTGGGTGTGAGCCATGTGTCCTTTTTCTTGCCCAAATCAATCTCCCCCGGCAGACCCTCGCCGGCACCTTGAACTAGAATGTAAGTTCCACTTACCCTTTATGCGCCCTTTCATCTTTGTGTCCCTTGCGTGTTCCGGTGGTGTTCGAGTAACTTGTTTTGGCGGTATTCTGGTGGTGTTCTAGCAAAAACAATTTTTGAGTGCAAATGTTTTTCGCACGACAACACGGAATACGACAAATCTGAAAGCACGAGCGGGGTGCCCCTAGGCTAGCAAACAACATATTTTCATAGCATGAATGGGTGTGCTTGGTTGGGGGGTAAATCAACTTCGAACCTTTTTTGCTCCGGCCATTTTTGTTGGAACACTGGAACCAGTTGGCCGGAACAACCGTTGCGTTCAAGCGTGTGCCAAGGGGTGCAGACACAACGAGGTCTGTGGCCACTACAGGAGTCTTGTTATTTAAGGGGGGGGGGGGGTGCGGGCTCGCCCCGGCTTCACGCGATGCGAGCCGTGTGTCGGGTGACGCGAGCCGAGATTGGTAAGGGGGGGCAGCTGAGGGGGGGAGGTAAGGGGGGAGGAGGGTAGGAGGAGGAGGAGGAGGAGGACGACGAGGAGTGCTAGCGTCGGTCATTCGTACGTTGAGTCTCTGCTTCGTCCCTCGGGGGTTGCACACACACCCGCTAAGGGGGTCCTCCTTGTAAGCTCCGCTAGAGCAAGACGCCTGTGGCCACACACGTGAGGGTGCTCCTCCTTGTAGGCGCGGCAAGTGCAACAACGTTACGGTTGGATCCACCGACGGGTACCTGTCCCTGGCCCTGACGGCTCCGGTCCGTCACGGTCAACTTTTTGGAGCCAGCCACACATGTTTTGGTGCGGGGCTCCCTAGGGGCTTCGGCCCTTGCTTAAGAGCGTCACTAGGCAATGAGGGACACGGCTCAAAACAACTGAGCGGAACGCCGGCTCGCACTGGCCGCATCAGGCCAGGGAAGTGGTCACGGATGCGGCCGAGGCTAGTTCCGGGGGGTGCCCGCGGACCTAGGGCTATTTGCACATCCTTGTAGATGATGCGGGGACCCTTGGGACGTCGCATTGAGGATGGTGGTGAACACAAATTGGAGGGTGACACCCAGCTTGGGGAGCTCGTCTCCGCAAAGGCTCGCTTGCATGCACCGTCCACCCTCCGCAGTAGTGGATAGTGCACAGGCGGCGCCGGGGAACGAGGCACCCAGTCCGCGGTGGTTGCAAGTGTCTGTTAGGATGATCACCTTGTGTTACATCTCGTCCACCATCGTCAACATGGCGGTTGGGATGCGATTGGCCTCGGCATAGGAGCAGAGGACTTGTCATAGGCACGGGTGGCGAGGATGGTGTCACGGTAAGCCACTGTCAGCTTTCGTGAGGCCCAAAGGCCAAGAAGGACAATCCATGTGGGCCATGTGGGTGCATTTGGTGCATGTGGCCACTTACCCGCATGGCACAACGTAAGCACGAGCCGATTGGTGAGGGCGATGTCTGAGGAGACCCTAGAGCAAGGGGAGACGCCCGAGAAGAAGGGGAGGATCGACACTGTGTGTCGCTTGTGTAGGAAAAATGTCGTGAGCGCCACGGCGCATTGCGGAGGAGATTCCGGAGGTTGGCGCGTTGCATCCCGCGATGGAGGAGGGCAGCCTGGTGAGGAGGAGAAACGTTGCCCCGGCGGCCAACGGTGCAAGCGGGGAGGTTTTCGTGTTGAGGAGAGATAAGACGAAGGGGGTGTCGCGCTACACGCCGAGGACTGCCCAAGTTGTGGCCCTGCAGTGGCGACACGCATTGCAACATGGTGAGTGGCACCACGCACTGCAGCGATGGTCCAGTTGCACTGCCGTCCAATGTGGTAGTGAGAGCTCAGGAAGGCGTGGAGGGGACACTAAAGAAAATGGTCCTTGGGCGCAAGCTGGAGGCAAAGGGGGCATGGCTTCCCGTGAGGGGGAAACATGGAGAGCCGGAGCCCTGTGATTGCAACGTGGTCCTTCTACGAAAGGACACCATTGCTGCTAACGTCAGTGTATTCCGTCACATGGGGGTCGTTGTGGGCCGTAGGAGCCGTAGTTACTGCATGGTAAGCATCCGTCAAGGCCCGGAGGGCAGGGGGGACGGCTTGTTGGACTTGAATCCGCGCATGGCAGAAGGAAATACGAGGGTTTTTTGGAGGGTTCACCCGCAGAGTCTCACTGGGGCTGGTCTCTCGTCGCTCTTGTCCACCTCGTCGAAGAGCTTGTCGAGCCAGGTGACGGTGATGTGGGAGTAGACGTGGCCGGGGAGTAGGGCACGGCACACCCCGTACCACGTCGCGCCGCGAGGTGTCGTCCACCTCTTTGCGTCCCTCTTGAGCTGTGATGTATGACTTGCAGTGTGCCATATGCCACGCATGGGTGCGGACCGCAAACGGGGGGTCGAGTGCATTGCCCCGGGCAGTGAGGGCCACCTAGGCGGTATAGAGCTCCGCCGTGTAGGAATTGTGCATGCGGACTGGGATGGGGACTGTGTAGATGTGGTATCGCAGGTTGCGGGGGCAAAATACAACCACAACCCCACCGCATCGCCGGGTGCTAGGGCACCATGAGGCGCCGTGGAGGATGCCATAGTCGGACGCTAGCCCCTTGAAGGTTGGGACCAGCGCAAGCACTGCTGTGCAGGTGGAAACGGGGGGGGCAGTCTGCCAACCGGGGGGGGGGGGGGGCACAACGGCTCTGTGTGTCGCCTTGGCGCTCCGGTGGGCACCGATCATCTAGGCATGGGTGTCTACGACTTCAAGGGAGGAGAAAGATAGGGCCATGACATGTGGCTAGTGGTCCGGGAGGTGCTCGGCCGAGGGGAGTTGTATCGTGGTGTCGCTCTAGAAGCACAACGCGACAAAGATATCATGGTCACTGGGGTGGGCCGGGCATCGTACCCCAAGGTCCGCGTTGAATTGGTGAAGCAAGACTCCTGCAGGTGGAAGCACCAAAGGGAAAGAAAATAATGCCGGGTGAAGCGGCTGACGAGTGGATCGGGATGACGTGTCGAGTATAAGCGTTAAAATAATTGTGCCGCCCGTCGATCGGGGAGGGGGTATCCTCACTCCCCCCTCTAGGATCTCCTTCATGAAGGGGGCGGGGGCCTTTGGGGCCTACCCTTCAGTGGCCCGCAGGACGGGCGCAGGCATGGCGCCCAGCACCCTAAGGATGCGTGGTGCGGGAGGCCGGACTTTGGAGAACCGGTTGACGGTGCCATGGCACTGGGCGACGAAGATGGCGACATGGTAGTGGGCTTGCACCCGGGAGTCCCGGAGAGCACAAGTCGTGGCTCACGTTCTCGAGAAGAGCTTGTGTGGGACAGGGGGGGAGGGTGTGCCCACCAATTACCCTGGCATGGTCTTGGCTCGTGGCGCACCGCACCGGGGGGCCGTTGAGGTAGAGTGTGTCACTGAGGAAGTGGGCTGAGCCGTCGCGCATCGCACTTCGAACAAGGAAGGTCTTCGCTGGGTCATGTGGAGGTTATTGAGCCGCCCCGCACGTTCCATACTTTATCCCAGGCGGGGGAGGTGCACGGCACTGTGAGAGCCAATGAGTGTCGTCCTTCACGCGGATACGGTGCAACTCTCCCGCAAGGGTGTGGGCCGGGGTGATGACGCCTCGTGGCCGCATACTTCACTGTAAACGCAGTATTTCATCACAAAGACGGAGCATCCTTGCCTGGTGCCAAAACCAAAGCGCCTGGTAGACGGCGCTTTCCCTTTGGTGTCACCCATGTGGACATCCGAATGCCGATCATGTTGTTGGAGCATGAGGGTGTCCGTGTCCAAGGCAGCCGCGGGTACTAGGATTGCATGATCTGTGCCGCACCTCAGGAGATGGGTGGGTATGGCAGAGGTCGTCTGACTGGACCGGGCCTCAAGTTGCCGCCCCCAACGGCCCAGCACCACACCGTGCAGCACAAAGAGCAGGCCCACTAAAGTGCTCTAAGGGTGAAGCCCAAACTACTAGGCCACCAAGACGGCGGACTCAATAAGCCGGTGTTGGTGATGATCTTGGAGCAGCACCGTTGTGCTCTTCCACAGCGTGGAGGGATTGGGGGAGGGCGCAGCCATTGGTGATGGGGCCGTTCGGTGGCTTCTTGGGGAGGTTGATGAAGCTAGCGAGTGTGCTTGGGCAGCTAGCATGCCTATTGGGATGACGATGATTAGGTTAACGACGGACAATAGCTGAGGGTCATCAGGCTGGTTGTACAATGTGTACTTCAGCAGGTTATGGTAGGGGAGGTAGCGTGGTGGAGGGAGGTGGCACTAATGGAGAGGCCATCCATCTTGTGATGAGTTGCACTCGGGTCAGAGTTGGGGATTCCAGTGGTGCGAGGAGGCGGTGACGCAGCTAGTGGCTGACAACTGCACTTTGTTGTGGCACAGGAACCAAAATGCCGACCCCGTAAACCCGGTCCTCGGACACAACATAGCGGCTTCCCATCATGTAGCGATAGCCCACCTTCGTGGGTTGTCCTACAGGGACATGGCGCATAGGACTTAGGGCTGGGCCAGTCCTGGACCATGCCATCTTCGTGCTTTGATCTGTGCACACATCTCCATTCTTTCGGATTGTAGTGTGCACCCGCTGCGTTAGCCTGTGTGACCCTCGAAGAGGAGTGCCTGGCACTGCTGTACTTACGATGACTGGAGTTGATTTGCGACAAGCAGGTTTGGCTCTGGTGTTGCAGGCTATTTGGACAGGCCCAATTTTACTGTAGCTTCATACCTCTGTCAACGAGGGACATTTTAGTGGGCCTATTTGATGCTGTGACCATCAACGTGCCGTGGACATTGTATTTGAGATGCCTCTGCAGTGATTAGCTATTTTGAAGACAGTTTCGGCTATTTCAACCCCTGTGGGTGCCACTTTGAATGCTTTGATCCAACTTATTTGCTGTCCAAATCTGCCATTTGCCATCATTGATACATTGAACCGTGTGATTGTTGTGTTGTTTTTGGTGACTTGATTTGTCCTGTAAAGACAGTGTGTTTCTGGAACATGTGTGACATACCAAACGACATTGCCATGGATGGCAGCACCGTTCAGACACCAGCGATGGACACACTGGAAGCCGAGAAAGTGGATGCACTGCAGTCAGAGCCCTCCGCAGAGGAAGCTGTACAGGGCAGCACTGTTGCTGGGGCCAGCCATGCCAGTCAATCTCCCTCGCAAGTGGGGAACAAGGGTCTTGTCGCAAGGAAGATGGGTAGCATCAAGGACTCCTCAAGCGCACTGGCCATTCAAAACTACGTGGAGGTGAGGAGAGCGCAGGTGCCGCGCAAGGAACTGAAATCTGTCAGGTGCATGGAGTATGGCCAATCGAGGCTCATTGATTGGAACCATGTGGCACAGGTGAAGGAGGACCTACTGGCAAAACCCCACGACGGCCGACTGCAGCTTCTTGTTTGGGACGACAAAGGTATGGGAATGTTGCGACGCAATTCGATCAACGTAATTGGCTACGTGGCCTACCCTGTGTGATGTGCCATGCTGTTGTATTCAGTGGAAGCCCTGTGGGTGATTGGAGGCCAACACGGCGTTCCGGCGTGTGATGAAATTTGCAGGGATGTGACACCAAGGATGGGCGAGGTTCAGGACTCGATGACCAACTTTGACGTGCGCATCATCAAGTTTGATACATCCCTCGAGGTCAGGCGAAAGGTGGCTGGACAACACAATAGGGCGTAGCAGAGTGGACGTGAGAGCTGTTACCCCAACTGTTGAACAATTTGCTACAACTGGCGGCTGAGGACACACAATGTAATAAGTCAGTTGTCACCTTGATGTGTGAGGCACTCGTGCAGGTGGGGCTGACTGCGAAATCCGGCTACACGGACACAATCGTTAAGCAAATGAGGCCAGCTGCCCATATGGCGATGACGTGTGGTGCCACCTTCACGGACGCACTGGGCAAGATGGTGGAACGCAAGCAGGTGATTGCCCTTTATACAATGCGATGCTTTGCTGGAATGGAAACCGAAAATTTGTGGCGCGTATCCAGCTACATGGCCTCGCCGGAGAGTACAGTACCGGGCTTCCAGAAGCTGGCAAAGGAGCTCCGCGCTGGGGAATTGTGGTGGTATCACTTTGGTCATCCCGACATGCCGGTTGAACGCATCCACCCTTCACGACGTATGTTGTTGCCTTGTAGGCCCCTGCCTTTTGTAGTGATTGAGCCGCTGCGACAGGGAGCGTGGATGAAGTGTAATGACCGATTTCAGTGTGACGCCAAGCAGTTTGGGACTGCTAGGCGCATCCTTCTCTACCATCAGCACGCCCCACGCTGCCCAGATCTTTTCCTTTAGCCAGGCCAGCTCCGCTACGTGTGGCCAAATCTAAGTGTGCCCGTGGTGCAGTAGTGTAGGCGGGGGATGGGGGAAGAATGGTGTAGTGGGCAAGGCGAATAGTCTGTGGTGGGCCTTACACAGCTATGAGGTAAGACGATGTGTGCCGCGCATATGGGAGTAAGCGTGCACCATCGCTTGCACTATGTCCTTCAGGGCTAGTGCTAGGATCCAAAGGGTTTTCGAGAAATGGCAAACCGGCCACGAACGGCCCGGCATGGTGGTTGCGGGCAAGGGGGCGGGTTAGAGAGGGCACCCCACGACGTGGAGAACGGCTTGTAGCACCGGATGTCCGCACACTTAGAGGCGCAGGGCCATTGGAAACCAGTATTCCCGTAGAAGGGCATCCGGGGCACGGAGCTTGGGGCCCAACGGAAATTGCACATTGAGAGTGACCATGTCAGGGCGGGGTCGGGGACTAGCCGGCCTATGGACTTGCGTACGGGGCCGCGGGATCGGTGTCAGCTCGGCACTGCAGCCTATGGGATATCGGGACTGGCAGGTGCGCACCACTCCTTGGACCCAGTTTCGGAGGTGCTAGGCGGGTACATGGCTATTGGGGCAAGGAAACTCGTGCAGGTGAGGGCAATGGCGGTGACGGAAACCCAGTAATGCAAGGAGGCAAGTAGGACAATGTGGTGGTGCTCACGGAGTGTGGGGGGCACACTCCCCATGCCCCTGTGAGAGAACTTTATCTAGTTGGATCCTCAAAGTTGCACTATGCTAGTCGGGGAGATGATTTCGCGAAGCCACGGTTGTTCGCCGTTGTCTGTGGTAATAATGTGTCCGAGCTCCGAAATGGAGGCATATATGCAAGGCATACCGGGGCTCTACGAATTGAGCCGTGTCTGCGGGGGCATAGGGAGGAGCCCGCATTTCCGTGGAGCAAGACTGGGGGGCACCCCATGTGGTGGCAAATGGCGAAAGCCGGCGATCACTCCTGGGACATCCTCATTGTGGCCGTGCCAACTCTTGGTGTTGGTGGGCCGGGGGGCAACCGGTTGTGTGGGGGGTGGCCGAAGTACGGCCTTAAGCAGGCCGTCACGGATGGTGCAAATTCTCCCGCTAGAACTGACATTTCCATTGCAATGCTTCCCCTCATGGCCCGCTGCCGGCACACGGTTACCCCCTTGAAGGCCCCTGGGTACCCCACTGCCCCGTCCTCCGGCCCCCTCCCAAGAAAATGTTGTCTTTGCGCACGTATTCGGTTAGATCCGCACCATCCATGAGGGATGTGTGGATGAAATGGCCCGTTCCCCAAATCTCAAGATCTTTAGGCACTACAGCATATGTGCAACCTCTTTCCTCCTGTGGCCCATCAATGGTCGATTGGACTCGCTTGATACCCACGAGCCCACCCGCCAGGTGTTGCAAAAGTGCCCAAGGACTTTACGGGTAACCCCGTGCAGATTCAGCCAGTAGCTGGGGACCCTACCGCCACTTTGACGAGGTAGGAGCCGCAAATGAGCGTTGACAATTGGTGCGAGAAGGAGCGGACAAAGCTGCCTAGCTTGGCGGCTGCCGTTTGTTGTTGCACAGCCGTCATGGGTTGCATCTATGTTCGGGCGCCATCGAATCCTCCTTGAGGACGTTGATGTCGCTGCAAGGACGCCATGTTGCCTTGCGTTGTACGGAGCTCGTGTTGCGGCGCAAGGTGGCTGTCTCGGAGCCTCATATGGTCCTCGGTGTATGCGGTGACATCCAGGTCCAGGACCAATGGCCCAAACGAAAGGGTCTTGGGTCGAAGGGAGTGGAGGTGATGGCGGAAATTTGCGAATTTGGCGGATGCGGCACCCGAGCCGCTTGCGTCGCCTCAGATGGGGATTCTAGACTCGTGAAACACGGTGCATGGAGTTCCGGCAAAAGAGAGCATGGGGAGGGGGTAATGGCTGGGGAGGCTGCAGCCTAATCCGCACGGTACAAGGCCAACGTGGGGGTGAATTCGGAGGTGGTGAATAGCTTGCCCACTGGACTAGGAACCTGCGGGCCCTTCGTCCAGCAGGGCGCATGGCTAGGGGGGGGGGCGGGGGCAAGCAGGTTGCCAGCATCCGGGATCAGCTCCCCAGTGGGCACATGGGCTCCCTGTGAGGCGCATTGCACTTCTTTTTGGAAGGGCGCAAAACGCAGCTACTATCTCATGCACCTTGAGGCCGTCCCACGTGGGACGGTGGTGGGCATGTAGGAACTGACTGAGGAGCTTCTAGAGTCTTTGGGTGGCTTCCTCATTCTTAATTTCACGGGCTGACTCCGTGTTGGCGGATGGGGCTTTCGAATTGGCCGCGTACATAGTCCTTAGGATAACTTGGCGGAGGCGGACCGGGGAGATCGGAACATGTGGAGGACTCCATCGCGTAATGAGGGATGTCGTGGTGGCGGTAGGGTCCCGGAAGATGTATTTTAGAAGGGCATAACCCTCTGCGGGTTTAAGGTCCGGTGATCACAAGCATGGCTTGTGGTGTACCCTCATTGGCCACCCACCGTAGCGCATTGCAGAGGTCCGATGGCCTGCAACCCGGGTGTTGGTGGCGGGGCGGCTGCTTCTAGCGCGCCATCATTCAACACCTCCAGTTCATGCATTAGGGCCTTCGGGAAGGGTCTGCAGTGGAGGGGGACAGGAGGCGGCCACTGTTGAGACACCGAAGACCAACGTTGTGAGAGGGAGGAGGTGGGCAAGGTACCGCTAGTAGATTCTGCCCTTAGGTCATAGTCCGCCGGCTTCATTTCCACGATGGTGAACTTGGCGCAATAGCTCAATTAGGCGTCAGAAATTTACCAGAGCCTTGCTCCGAGCTTGTTGTGCAAGATACCACCCAGAAGCCTAGCGTCCACGTCTCCCGCCGGGGGTCGTCCACGTCTACCACGCCACCAAGATTGTCTTCAACGATCTTGTGGGTAGATTCCATTTCCCCCGGAGATGGGTACGGCAACCAGCCGGTGAGCACATACCGGTCTTGCAGGCTGTGGCGTTCGCCACAGTTCGACCCGTACTTTTGACACGCGTTGTGGCATTGTGGGGTGGAGCACTACGGGCGGTAACCACGGCTGCGGTGTTGGGTTTGGACCTTTCCACTTGGTGAGGAGGGCACAACGGTATGGGTTTAAGCACAGAAGCTAGGGCTTCCATGTCAAGCGCCTGAGGAAACGAGGACGGCGGCAGTCGGAATGAGCTCAATGAATGCCTAGAATTGCGGTGAGTTGGGCGCCGGCAGCTCGAATATAACATGCACGCATTTGAGACGGCAGTCGCAAACCGAGTCGCGGTGGTGTCAGATCTAGGAAGGTTGGTGGAGCCTTGCATAAAAGAGGCAGCGCACCCCGCAATGTGTGGACCCTTAGGTGATGCTGGTGGCTACTGCACGTGTGTGGGCGCTTCGTTTCGGGGGTGGGGTCCGGCCCTAGCGTTGGGGAGGGTTTGGCTGGCGGTTAGGTCGGTGTGGCCCGGGGCCAGCACGTTAGCTTGGTGTGCTCTTTCTGCCCTCCCGTGGGGCGCTTGGCGGTGTCGGTGGTTTCGTTCCATGTGTTGTTGTTTGCGTTCGGGAGCGGGCTACCCCTGAGGTGTCGGAGCCGCTACGGGCAGAGGGATGGACCAAGCGTCGGCTCCAAGAGGATAGTCACGTATAGAGCGCGCCATGAGCGCGCCCATTCGGTGTGTCAGAGGAACGGAGTGGAAGATCATAGAGCGCTTGGGGTCGCTCGGCGGGCGTGCACCTCCCCATGGGGTCCTAAGGCTCGGGGGGTGGGAGGGCATGCTCAGGGATCGCATAAACGCCCGTCAACAAGGGTGTTGACAGGCTGACGGGCACATCAAGGAAACCCATGTTTTTTGTTAGTTTTTTTGGTTTTTTTGTTTTTTCCCTGATTTTTTGGTTTCATTTTGCACATACCAATGGCAAAAGCCTTTTGGGGTTAGTTGATAGAAAAAGTGGGGTCCACTTTGGACGTTTTGTACATACTATTGCATGCTTTCTACTGCTTGGTACTTACTTTATTGCAAAACCTTGTTTATGGTTGCATGATAATTCTTCATGCACTCTGCATGATTGCTGGTACTTCTTGATGGGCTCCGGATGGTTGCTATTACTTCTTGATGGGCTCTGGATGGCTGTTGTTATTTCCTGATGGGCTCTGGATGGTTGCTGTTTATTCCTGATGGGCTCTGGATGGTTGCTGTTATTTCCTAATGGGTTCTGGCTGGTTGCTGTTTATTCGTGGTGGGGTCTTGATGGCTGCTGTTTATTCCTGGTGGGCTCTGGATGGTTGTTGTTTATTCTTGATGGGCTCCGGATGGTTGCTGTTATTTCCTGATGGGCTCTGGATGGTTGTTGTTTATTCCTGATGGGATCTAGATGGTTGTTGTTTATTCCTGGTGGGCTTTGGATGGTTGCTGTTAATTCTTGGCGTGCTCTGGATGGTTGCTGTTATTTCCTGATGGCCTTTGGATGGTTGCTGTTTATTCCTGATGGGCTCTGGATGGTTGCTGTTTATTCCTGATGGGCTCTGGATGGTTGTTGTTTATTTCTTATGGGCTCTGGGTGGTGGCTGTTATTTCTTGATGGGCTCTGGATGGTTGCTGCTATTGACTGATGGGCTCTGGATGGTTGTTGTTTATTCTTGATGGGCTCTGGATGGATGCTGTTACTTCTTGATGGGCTCTGGATGGATGCTGCCATGCGATAGACCAATAGGAATATGGAATAGGCCCGTGATGGCATCACGGACTGGTTCCGGCAATCCGCCTATAACGGTGGTAGAGGCACCGCCACTTTCCCACAAAGCTAGGGACGTGCAATGAACGATGCAATTGCTGTGTTCTCTCACGGTAAGCTCCCGCAGTTGTGCATTGCCTCTCAGCCAGGTTTGCTGCACACTGGGTTGCGGGTACTCCTTGCAAGCAAGGCACGACATTACACCGTTTGCGTACTGGAACCATGGGCGGCCGATCTGCCATTTGGTGTTGAAATACCACCTACCCTTCTTTTTGGCCGGTTGGGAGGCCACTTCGGGCCGGGGCGTGCACGTCTTGCAGACCACCTCCACACGATATGCCACGTGCACTGCACATGTGGTATGCACGCGGTGCATACATGTCTTGCATGCCCGCATGTCCCCACTAGGAGGTTCATTGCACACACGGCACACACATTCAAAACAGTGGCCACCTTGCGTGCACAAGGCGTGCACCTTGTGCTTGCAATTGGTGCACGTGGTGACTTCCCGTGCAGTTTGTTGCCGCAACAAGCACACGCGGGTAGCGCAGACGTTTGGGCAGAAGAAGGACAACATGGATGTAGGTGAACTGCAGGGGGCGGAGGCCGCGAATGTCGGACGGGGATCGGCTTGGGGCTCCCGAAGGGAGAACTCCTAGCCCTTGGCCGTGCGACCTTTGCTAGCGGCCCGGGTGACCTGGGTGTTGAAGATGTCCGTGTTGTGTGTCTTCAAGTGAGTGACTGCATCAACGACGGAGTTCGGGTGCACCCACTCGCCCCCATCTACGCGCCGTACCCAAGGTGGACGCATAACAAGAGGCTAGAATGAGAGAGAGAGAGAGAGAGAGAGAGAGAGAGGACATATTTGCACTATTCATCCGACAAGCACCACCCCTTGACAACCTTTCCTCTAGGCCCTGGAACCCACAACCCTGCGCAAGAATCGTTCCACAGTCCCCGCTCCCCTTTGGCTAGCGAAAACCACAACCTCAAACCCTTGAGCCGATGAAGAACCATGCCACAACCTTGCCCCACAAGTCTTACCCCACAGGATTGCCATAACCCCAGACCTCTCTTGATGCGCTCTAAATAACCATGTGCACAACCTTGTTGAAGAATGAAACCACACGGCCCCAGACCCTTGACCAGATAGACGTGCTGGATAGATTTCCTTTATTCCTCGCTCTGGGGTGCTATTCTCTTGGTTGCTCTTTATTGCTATATATATTGCTCATTTTTGACAGTTTATATGTGGACACCGATTCCATTGTTTCTAATTTCTATGCCATGATGCTTGCAACGCATGGATACCCTTCTGCTTAAAATGTGCTGGAGACAAGCTCCGGCCTCTGTACAGGGGGCACCTCAAAGCGTCCATCATCGGCAACACGTCGACGTTATCGATGCCACCTTCCAGGCCACTACGCGAAGGCTCGTGCCGTGGATGGCATTCGCGTATCCGCCACCTCTATGTGACGCCTTGTGTAGGGGTATCATGATTCAATCAAACGTGTTGATCTCCGTGCCGCTCGACTGCCAAGCTTGGGCCCCAGCCCCCACGCGCCTTGAAGTAGGGACGGAGCCCTGCGCACCAGGATGTCCAGGGATTGCATAATTGCCCGTCCTGGCTGCCCGTCAAATGAAAATAAACGCGTTTATTCGTTTATTTTGTTTATTTTGCCGTTTTGGCCCCGTTTTGGGCTTTTTTTCAATGTTTTTTTTCTGTTTTTTTGTGTTTTTTGGGTGTTTTCCAGAGGTATATACATTTTCCATTTGTTGTTGCCCATCATTGCATCCTTTTTTTTTTCACCTTTGAAAACCCATGGTGATGCGTTGTGATAGGTGTTTTCCCGCTGGAGTTAGCTTTGGGCCAACTTGACCACACCTGGGCCTCATGGCCGCAGCCTCATGGTGTTTTGCTCTTGCTCCACCGCCTCTCATAGCTTTGTGTCTTACGGCCGAGTGCCGAAGAGCTTGTGCGCCTCTCCCCCTCGCGCACCGGTGCTTGGCAGTGCGTGTGGGCAAACTATCCCGCAGCTACCGTCCTCATGTTTCGTAGAAGGGTGGTAGGTCACGAGTGGCAAAGGACGGATGTACGGGGGGGTAGGGGGGGTTGGAGGGGGTACGGTGGTGGCAATTTCGTGCATCCTAATAAAGACAAATACTCAGCTGCATCTAAAGGTGTTTCAGGCGTATGGGATTTTCCAAATGCAACAAATCGGCTGTCGGTGAAACCATTCACCACTTCCATTCGGATAGCTTGCCCATCACCAGCAAGAGAAACTCCCGGTTTTGGGGCATGACATGCTACATTTGTCCACAACCTTCCTCTAACACAAAACCTATTTGTTAAGCTACAAGATGGGTGGTATGGATCAACAGCGATTGTAAACAACCAAAGCATCTACCATTGTGTTTAGAGGAAGCAAATCTTTTTCACACAAAAGTTTCACAACTGCACCCTGCACAATGTGACGCATGCTATGTCTCTTGAGCACCCGTTACCTTCACCCTCAACCCCACCTCAAATGAGCCCAACACCACCGATTCCACACCAAGGCAAGTTCTTGGGTACCTGCAGAAAACGGTTCAAGATTTTGTCGCCAAACGTCAACCACACGCTATTGCATGATAGTTTTCAAGAACGCGTTGCATAAGAGCACCACATTTGTTGAACGACACGCCACCGGACACAATCTGCGCAATTTATGTTGATGATTGGGAAAAAAGCAACATACCACCTAACCTTCGCTGCTCTTTGCCCCCAATGAGGCACAATTTGCACGTGTGACCCTACAAACTTGCACTCCTCTAGTGAACCACAAATGTGGGCACTTCTAGTTGGTCCGTGATATTGGGCACCGGATCAGTCCGTTGAACACATTTCCATTCTCTAAGATGATGAAGAAGTCGTTTGTGCGTATAGCCAGGCATTCAACATGCCTATCGTTGTCATATACCCAATCCCACTACAACACCCCAATCCTACAGGACAAGGAATAAATTGGTTGAGGCCAAAAATTCATGTATCCACATCTCACGGATCATGGCATGGAACAATGCATGTTTCCATTTGATGGTAATGAATTAGTTGATGCATTCACTGCATGGGTGTTTTACAATGTTATAGCGCATCCCATGCTGCCTTTGCAAATCAAACGTTGCGTTTCTCAAGACAGTATGGCACCGACCACCAAGACCAAGCAAAAAGATACCAGTCATCTGTGGCAAAGGAACAAGCATACATCTTTACATATTAGTTCGAATTCTGCTTGGTATGTTCATAGTACCAAACTTGATAACACGCCGTATCAAGGGGTCTGTAGCACGCTTTGGATTGAAGGGTACCCACCACACACTAACATGTAATCTATTTCGTGCTTCCACTATGGACAAGGCCATCCGATGGACCACCTTTTCATCCTCAGTCCATGCGAATCATTATGGCTTATTCCACATGTGTTGATTCAAGCTCGGTAATAGGATTCTTAGTTGGTGTTGACATCCGTGTCGAAGGGGGCGAAAAAGAAATTCGATTGTGTACTTTCGGCCCTCGGTCACTTTTGAAACTATCATACAATGCTGAAGAGAAGCACTACATAAAACATGCGCATGCACAAATAGCGAAAATAGAGATAAAAAGAAAAAAAGACATTTTGTTCCGCGTTTGTGATTGATTCCCACAATATGCTGCGTTATTCGATTGATTTGTGTTGACTTCCATTGGAACTTTGATGTTACGGTGGATATTTGTAATTTTTCCTTGTTTTAGGGTATGGTGTAAAAATGAATTGGCGCTTCGCTAGTAGCTTTTGGGCACTTACATGTGGGCGTCCTTTATCCGCGTTGTTTGCCCACTTTGCTTTATCGTTTGTCATATGCAAACTTTTGTGGTTTGGAATTTCAGTGAAATATGTAGTGCAAGAATATTGTAGTACGGCACGTGCCATTCGCACACCAACAAGGACCAATACCCGTAAAAAAATGGGCCACAAAAATTAGCAGCGCCTGATTTGACTCCCCGATGACTTTGGCTGATAAACCTAATAGCTTTGATGACTTTGGGTGAAGCTCCTACACCTTGGCTGAGTTTGGTTGCCAATCGCAACATGTTCGCCGAGTTTAGGTGACAATCCTACCCCTACGCTAGGTTCCTGGACCATCGTGAAATGATCGTGATATGTCGCCCAAACACAAGGCACGGCATGTTTCTTTCACGCCCTGAAATTGTGCAATTATTGTAAGCACCACAACCAATGGACCGCAGCATTTTGCGGGGAATGTGCCAAGGAAGCGTTGACAACATTTGTACCTTTGTGCCTGGACTCCACTTGAGCGTTGCTGGTTACCACGATAGATTACCACGGACATTTGCGACCTTTATCATGTGCCGCAGCTTCTATCATCCCTAGGGATGACGAAAAAACGGAAGCATTTTCCGGATTGATTTTAGGAGAGGTGCTGTGGACATCGCTCAAAAACACAAAATATCACAAGGGATTGTGGCATTGATTCTAGCCACATTATTGAGGATATTGTTGCCGCAATCCTTGAGGATTTAGATTTTTAGTGAGCCCCCCCCCCCTTGCCCTTACCCACATGCAAGGTGCATACCAAACCAAACCCTGCCCCCGATTGCACAAAACAAGAAAAAGTGTGTGATACATCAAGTATGTACAAGGCTGCACCACTCCCGAAATGCAATTTGCCCCGGCTACCTAGGCCAAACATGGTGATTCATATGCCCCGGATCGTGGAACAACGTCTACGAGCATTGAGTTCCCCAAGTTAGCCCAATAAACGCATTGTGACAAGTAGGCGGTCACTGAAAATGAAAAACAAAGTCAAAAACAAAACCAGCAGTGCATGTGTTGGCGACCCCTTGGTTTCAAAGGAGGAAATAGTTGGGGGCAGTTGTTATCAAAACTTGGCATTGTACACATATCCCATGGAACACCACCTGCTTCGCCCAAGGGGAGACAGGGAGTGGGGCCCTTTGGGCACAAGGTTGAAGCACGCAGGTCCGGCAGGGAGAACAGGCTGAGGCAGCAAGGAATGGCGGCTTCTTCTGGGTTAGGTGAGCTTCCCGTCTGCACGGGTGCAAAGGGGTCAAGAGGAGATATGGGGATGAGGTCTCTATTCCCGGACTTCTCTGGGGGCACGTTGGAGGGTGCCCAGTGTCACTGCCGCGTGCTCCATATCCTCGGGGAGGAGATGCTACTGGCCGACACAAAGCCCTTGTTGCCAGAAGAACAGGGGGTTCTTGTTGGGGTTCACAAGGGCAAGCTTGTTCGTGGCTCACCGCTCAAAGCTTGCTGCAACAAAAAAATCCCACCAATTGCCATGGTCGTCCCTAACCACTTGTAAAGTCCTTGCGCTATGGGAGCCACGGACTGCGGGTTGGAGGCAGTGAAGTTGTCTTTTGGAATAAGCTAGGGGGTGCGGCTTGGGTGGGGGTGGTACCGTAGTTGACATGACTGCCTCTTGCACGGCGGCCATTAAAGGGTGGGCGGGGGATGTTTTTGGCAAACGTGAAGTCAAGGTTTTTGCCTAAGATCCGCTACATTGAAAAGGCGGTTACCCCTTTTGTACGCCACGGAAGATTTCCAAAATGCAAGACGGGGGATCCCCTTGGATGTGCACAACTTTGCCTTTGTGCCTTTTCGGGGCATGCACCAAGAAATTTGGGACCGTTTTGCTTCAAAGGTGACGGACTGTTGCACTCTCAGTCGATGCCGCCGTTTCACAAACTAAGTGTGGAGGGCAGTGGGTGGCCTAAGGGTTTAGCATGGAACAATAGAAGCCTCTGCTCTACGTCCCCACCAATGGGATGGTGGTTGCAGCTACCCCCCCGCCTTACCGGGGGGGGGGGGGGGGCATGCACGAGTTCTCTTTGCTGAGGCGCAACACCTAAGAGGGTGCCTCACGGGGTGCCCAATCTTACAGAGGGTAAATTTCGTCACATATTGCGTTTCGAATACCCGCTTCATGGGGTACCCGGTCCCACAACGCGGTCATTTGGAGTCGTTTGTTGTTTCAGGGGTGTCCAATCCCGGAACTTTGGCAGTGCAACAAGAAGCACATCGTCTGTCACGGTATCGTTGCGTGTTATTCTCGTGGCAAAGCGCTTGACGCATCACTTTGCACGCGAAAATAAAATTATGTAAGGGACAAACTCATGTACCGCTTTTTGTTTCAATATCCTTTTCCTCAAGGCACAACTTGAATATCATTTGTCTCAAAGCCCCAGGTATGGCACATCGTCTTACGCACCCGCATGCGCACCTCAAGCAATGGACGACTTCCAGTGCCAGTTGGACTCGCTACTCGGGTTCCATTCCAGCGGTGGTCTTTTCTGTGCCGTTGATTTCCAGGAAGCTGCCAATGTCATTGTAGACGCCATCGTCCCACTTTCCGTCTGCTCGGATTGCGCAAAACGTTGCTTGGCAGTTTTTTTGTACACTTTGTTGTGTCCTGCCGCGAGGTCCAATTTCGTATGGATGCCTGAGCTGCAACTTTCGGAACGGCACTCTAACAAGACAGAGGATGTCCCACTACTAGCAGAATTGGCGAATGATGAACGATCCGTCTCACATCCGTTTGCCTCATTGAACTTGTGTCCCTCCACACAACAATCGTCATCCGTGTCACGTGCACTACGTTGCCATTTGCCTCATTTGTCCCCCCCTTTACCACCCGCGGTTGTGGCATATCCCGTGCCTTGCTCCGCTTGGTTGTCGGAATCACTCGTAATCCATCGCACCTTTTAAGCCTTCTCCGCCCTTGTCTTCCGAGCATATCCGGCACGCTAAGTCTCAACAACTTAATCAACGTCGACTCAAGGCATCCACGTATTGGCATGTTTCCAGGGTAAAACGGGTACACTTGTCTAGAACATGGAAATGTGGTGTACCCTGCGTCCCTACCCTCACGGTGATGGCATGCTTCTTGTGCTAAAATAGTATGTGAAAGAGGTGGTGGACCTTTTTCGTGTGTAAAAAACGTGTATCAGACCTGGTACAACTGGGCCAATGGGACATAATTTGGACATCCCCGTAGGTGTAGACAATGTGGGCTTTTCACAAATGAAAGCACAGTTCCTCAGGGGCCACAACTTCGCGAGATTGTTGCCGATGCCTTCTTGCAATAGGTGCTTGCGAGAATGCCGACTTAGGTTTGCACCTCCTGCATGGAGAGAAACAATTGCAACGATTAGCCTAGGGTGGGAAACCCCGGGAGTGAGCCTGCGTCATGGCATATCAGCAAATGGCATAACGCCTCATTTAGTAGGCGGTGCGCCAGGGGGAGCAACGCCTAGGGTGGACCGTCTGTGGCGGCACGTTTTGGGAGAGCAGCAGCAAGCGTGCCTGCGGGAATCAAGGTGTGTGCACTTCCCAAGGGTTGCGGAGTAGGATGACAACGGCCCGCATTGAATTTGGTATTACAGAGTTGAATGGTTGGATTGTATGCTACTAAAACGATGTACACCCGCAAGTCGACTAGGTGCATATTCCGTGGGGACGCTGCCGGGGCTGTTTATGTTGTAAATCCCTTCGGTCTTGGTTTTGTGTGCACGGCTTTCTACACCGGGTCTGCTGGTTTAATATAGTAGTGGTCTGGTACCCCACCAACACCACGAGTAAACAGACAGTCAAAGTCGGAGTTTTGAAAGAGACACAAGGTATGGTGCTGTGGGGGTGCATCATGATATACACGTAGACGTTAGGCAAAGCAATGAGCGGGGCTGGCGTGTACACCAACCACTTGGGGATCATGGTGACCACAACGAGCAAGCCCGATACGTCGTGGTAGCCTAAGATGGGAGGTGTGCCGTTGTTGGGCGGCATACTTTGCAATGTGGACTAGGTCCCACTCCGAGGACCGGAGGGCGTGGTATGCAGGGGGGGGGGAAAAATGCGGTCGCCGGGATTGGAAAAAAATGCGGAAAAATGCGGAAAAAATGCGGAAAATGCGAGAAAAAATGCGGCATAAAATGCGGTTTTGCTAAAATGCTATAGGACTCCCAAAACCCCTATGTTTATCAAGACGCATGTTGATCTGTTGACACCATCGCTCCATCAATGTGAAGACTACGGCCCCGGCTCAACATGCAAAGCGTGGTAGGGAAGTCTCACCCTTCTACTGTGGTTTAGGAGGAGGGGCGTTACACCCTCGGCAAGAAGCAGCAGAGCCCCAATACTGCCTCCGCCCCATACCCCATTGAAGCATGTCTAAGGGAAAAGGAGCCATGTAACAAACAAAAGTGGCGGTGTTGGGAAGGTATGCAAACACTGACTTGACTACAAAACTACCCTTTAGTTGAACTACACAATGCCACTTGAATGTATCCTCTTGAACATTACACTAAGGGACCTGCCCAGAAAATGCGAAAAAAAATGCGGAAAATGCGAAAAAATGCGAATCGCATTTTTCCCCCCCCCCTGGGTATGAGGCCCATTCGGCCTTGAGGTCTACCAGGGGTGGAAACCCGGATTAGTGTCATCTTTTTCACCTCCCGCTTCGAGGAAAAACTTACCTCATTCGCCTTAGGCGGATATTCCCCTAAGTGGCGAGGAAGGATGTTATCTTAATACCCTCTGACGGAGAGGAAGGTTGTTGTTACCTTCTTGCGCACAGACGGTGAGGAAAGGTATGTGGTTCTTCGCGTCCTACATCAAGGCACTGGCAACATAAATCGTGTTGCATGAGAGCCCAAGCACAATGGCTATTGCAACTAGTGCAACACAATGGTTGTCGTTGAGGCGCTTGAGTAGCAAAGCCGCCTTTGCGGAACCCCAATAGCCCCACGGCGCGTTCTGGGGCGGAGGTTAGCTGCAGTGATGTATCGCCCACATGATGTAGTAGCAAAAACACTATGGTGCTTGTGGGTCCAAACCAACAGTTGAAATGCTGCCAAATGATAGCTGCGACAAGAAAGCTGCAACAAGAAAGCTTTGACCGCCATTGCAACATAACAGTTGCAGCTGCAGCAAGTGTAATAGGGAGGCTCATGTTTCTCGCCCCCATGGCCCGTGCGGTTGTCATACAATGGGGGTTGGCTGCATTGAGATGCAACCCACACACTGTAAGACCAGAGTAGCGGCCGCACTTGCACCACGAAAGCGGCTGCCTAAATGATGCTGCATGACATCATCGGCACAAAAAAGTGCCGGAGCAAGAAACACATGACAACTTATAATGTAGCAGCCGAAGCTGGATGGTTGCTGGTGCACTGCCCCCGTACTTGGGGGCGTCAGAGTGCACCACCAAGCTCCAAAATTACCACATGTGTATTCGTGGCTTGACTTCTCATTTCGCCAAAAAAACCACCGCTCGTTGTGTGTTAAAAAGTGGATCAAACGATGCACAAACAGAAGATGAATGCACTTTTCAGGAAAAAGGTGACGTCGAGTGCACTGGAGAATTTTATTGTGGCTCTTGTGATGAGGAAAGAACCAAATACCTTACGGACTACACTTTGGGCGCTTTTGGCTAAAGAATGCATGCTAAGACAATGTAACTATGCTACCCCTAAACTCAAGACTGCTACAAAATTGTGGGGAATTTCGCTGGTAAGTGGTTTGAAGGTTGTTGATGGACATACATGTTGAGGGGCATGGGGGAAACGCATGGGTTTGGTCATCTTCAGTAAGCCTAGCGAGTAAAACACGAATGAAAATACCGACTAGCTATTACACCACATTTGGTGACATGGACTATGCATAACGAATACACGCATTTTGTGGACCACTAGGTCCCGTTTTTACTGCCAAAAATACTTGCCGTGTCTATGACAAATGGTGAGGTCCTCAAAAAATAGGAATTAAACATGAAGTGACAGTCAAACATTACGATCCGGGTGTGTGATAGGGATGGAAACGGTATGTGATAGGGATGGAAACAAAGTATAGATGCCAGTAGAAGGACGAAACCCCAGGTACATAGCGTGCAATTTGCTTACAGGGGAAGCATATTTCCGTAGAAGTATAAGACAAGCACATTTGGGTCTGCAAACATAGTTGGACGGATCGGCTTGAAGTCAATTAAAAGAATATGAGAAATGGTCCAAAGTAAAATTGTGGATATGAAAAGAAAAAGGGTTTTAATCCGAATCCGGAGAAACTAGGCAAAAAATTGGGTGAGAGAAGAGGTTTGTTGGTGGCAACGGTACCCCAAGGTGCATGTACACATGGACATTATGAACGGGGCCGCTATCTAACAAACCCCAACCTTAAAGACATCAAAAGGTCAAATGAACAATGTCAACTAGGGACCTTTTGTAATAGGTGGAAATACAACCGGGAGCGGTTGCCATACGGTGGGTACATTCGTTCCGTCACCCAGGCTATCTACCCAACGCCATTCGGCAATTTAGCAAACATTCAACATACACCACAGCACATGCTTGTTGACATCCCAATTCACAGTGCCTGCAGCTTGGCAGCTATTGCGGGTTACTTGTTGTGCCGTCTGTTTCCTTCTTGGTCTACACATAAAGACGCAACAAAGTACAGTGACCCGGATAGGAGATCATTAAGGAATTGTAGCACTGCATCAGAAACACAAGGAAAGACATCCTATCCGGTAAAAGAAATATACCTAATCGGCATAAATATAAAGATTATTGGAGCCCGCGCAGGGATGTCATTAGGACTATGAAAGATGAAAATGCAAAGTTGACGGAGGGACTATAGGCCACTAAGTGAAGTAAGAGGTCGAGATGTTAAAATGAAAATTTCCAACATCCTTTTTGAGGCCTTTGGAGCGAAACACTTGAATTGTGCCTTGAGTCACCAACCCTAGATGAAGGTAAAATTGTGTCCCATGATATTATGGCAAAACACGACGAGACTCAAAAGGGGAGATGGTAACAACATGGCGCCAGGAGAAAAATGCATATAGTGACATGAGACAAGTTGGGACGGGGGAACGGGCATACTAGAAACACCAAAATGAATGATTGCATCAAACGGCACGCAAGACCTCTTTTATGTGGGCCAGCTTTAACAATGGCTGTAATCCCCATCTTCTAAGAGCGTAGGATCGTGGGCAAGCGACAATGCACACGGGAAGCTAGGAAACGTTCCAATCTCATCATGTCGTTGATTGGTGGTGCGCGTTTTGCTGTATTTGTTGGAAAGACTTGTAGCAGAGAGACAATGAAGATATTTCCACCACTCGGGGTCTTGAAGACTTGAGGATACAATTGGCACATATCAGTGCAAACAGGAACAACCCTTGAAATGGTAACCAACTACCAAACATTGTAGCCCCTAAAAACAATGTAGCGTGCGATGCAACATACCTTTCCTTTTTGAGAGCCCATGTCGAATCTTGGAGAGGAATTTCGGGGTAAATTTGGCATAGACATACCCCTAAACCAACCCCAATGGACTCCAAATAGTTCAAGGATTCTGTGTACATGAATGGGGGTTTCAAAAGCAGCACTATGTGGCGCCAAAATTTTGAATTCGTGCACCCATCAAGGATGCGCCCACCTCCTGTGCTGCAATTGCATGATTGTGTCCTGTATGACTAACGAAACTCAACCGCACAAAAGCTGTATTCTACAATGTATCATTCCTTGATGGAGGCATCTGGTTGAGGTGGTGGGGTAGCAAAACCATCACAAGAAACAGAAAATGGTGCATTCAAACAGGAACGGAGCTGCCGGGTGGGTAACAGGGCTAGGTTGGCTGTACGCAGCGGCATCCCACATACTACGGCAACAAAGCAGCTACTCCGCTTGCAGCTGGACAGAAAAAGGTGTGGGTAGCACTGGCATCGACCGGGGGAGGGGGGGTGCTGGGCACCCTGAAATACCGACCTCAAAATGATCCCCCTATCGCGTTGATGATCCCGAACATACACAAATAGGGTACTTTTAAATTCTGAACAACATTCCAAAGAATTTGAGCAGAGACATATGGATGCAACAAAAAAATACTGTTTGCCTGATGTCGAAAACAAAGAATGCGGTGCCCACAAAATCAGTTGGCCAAGGCAACCTTTTTCAAGTCCGTAGACCCCCCCCCCACCTTGTCTTGGGGTGGTATGAAATTTTCACAAGCAAACCAATACAAAAATTAGATCTGGATGGCCTCGTGGACGAGGCACGAGGGTGCTCTTGTTGCTTCCATTTGGGCTCTTGCTCTCTCCCTTTCTCCCGTTTTTTTTTACATCTCTTGTCTCTCTTGTCTCTGGTAGTGTGTAGTCTCCACGCGTCCACATCTTACCTCCAAGAATGGTGTGCTTGCCCTCTGTCTCGGATGTCTCCTCGTCGCATCCCTCCTTGTCCTCTCACCCCTTGTGATATGCTACTACCGGCGCTTTGTTGTGGGAAGGCGTAGTAACACGGACAAGGGGCGGGCCGCAAGCACCCCAGATCTGGCAGGCGCGGCTTGCTGGACGCCGTGGTCGTGGTTAGCTTGCCTGTGTTTCCTCCTTGCCATCGATGTTAGTTGTTTGTTGCACGTTTGTCTTGCCCGTTGTGGGCGTGGGCCGATTTTTGGGGTATTGGTCATTGCTGGTAAGCGATTTGAAAATGTCGAACTGCAATATCTCCGGACTGCAGGCTTCATTAAAATCCAAATAGAACGAAAAGGCCTAAATTACGAACCATGAGGCAAAATGCGCAAACAAGACTCATGAGAGATGACCACATGCTTTTGCCCAAAAGCTACAGCAACAATCGTTGTGCCCGCCTGCGGAAGGCACGGCCACGTGTGTGTACCCTAGCGCGCTGTTGACACACTCTGTTGGCCAGCGTGTGTCTGCTCTTTGTCGAGAGCAGTGTCACCGCCGCCGCTCCGACAATCATAGCAGGTGTAGGTGCTGAAAAAAAACACCGCCAAAGTAGGCAAAAAAAACACCTTGCATTTACTGCCCTCGGCGTCCGGCAAAGCAGCGCCCATAATGACCACCTTCTCAAGCACATCTATATTCTCCTACGAAGGCCACTCGCCTTGGGCCTTCCCTATCGTGATTTGCCTAATGCAAGGCGACGGCAGCCGCTACTCCATGTTGCCAACGTAAGGTGCCGCCGCTTGCACTATTGCGACACCTGCAGCAAGGGCGATCAATGTGTCAGCAGTGGGCTAGAGGGGGGGTGTTGCAACTATGCGCGCCCCGGGCACTGGCTTGGCCAAAACGGTCATGTAGGAGTGCCCGCCATCTGCGCGGCTGTCCTCTTTGTGCTCCTCATCCTTGGCCGCCCACGAGCAACCAGGGGCGATGCTCTGAGGGACTCCCATGCTGTCCTCGCACACTGCGCTTTAAACAGCCGGTCCGATGACACCAGGGGGAGGGCAGGAAAAAAATTCTGCCAGGAGGCGGAATTTTTTTTTCAACCGCGACACGTGCCCCCCCCCCCAACCCTGCATACAAAAATTTCTACCCACGGGGGACTTTTTCTATCCTAACACCCCATTGTCCCCATTGGGCCCACAGACCCCCCCCCTTGAGCCCCCGCCCCCCGTTGCCCCCCCCAACACCACCCCACCCCCCTTGCTCCGCCGCCTCCACAGAAATTTTGTGGAGGCTGCCCCGGCTACCATGGCCAGGCGTGGCCAATCACATGCCCCCGATCTTGTGGCCGAGTCACGGAGCGCCGGCTTCCTAGCACAACAGCACCAACCGTCACATGGATTGTTCACATGTATATGTACCGGAGCACATTGATCTTTTGACACCATCGCTCTCTCAAAGAGAAGAGACTACGGCCTCGGCTCAATGTGCAAAAGCGTAGAAGGGAATTGCACCCTTCGGCACTGCACCGCACTCGGTACTCACACGCACAACGCTTGCAACTGTCTCCCTCACCATGCGAAGATGCAGTCTTGCGAAAGCCCTTCTTTTTCTTGTAGCCTTTGGTAAGTGTCTTAACAGAGTCGTCAACCACAATGTGCTTCCACTGCAACTAGCGAGTGCTCCGGTGGTCGGGGGTCATGCTCTCAGCCATGTGTTTGGGATCGCCGATTTTGTTCGCCAGTGGCCCATCGTGGATCCTAGTCCGCGTACTCCACAAACTCTTGATACCTGCAGAAAAATGACCGGGGCGACAACATACCTGTTTTTTGGAATGCCTGTCTTCAGGGCCATGCGAAGATGCGGTCGGGTGGCCAATCTGCGACAGCAACAACTGCTCATGCAATTGCGACATCCGTATCTGCTGCTCGGATTCCGCCGCCTGCAAATCCTTGATACCTGCAGAAAAGTGGCAAGCAAAACATAACTATTTTTCGCCTGTCTTCAGCGCCATGCTGAAATGCGCTGCCCATCCTGAAACACTGGGTAGCCCGCCACCTCAACGCCGTAAATGTGCATGAGCTGTTAGTTGGTGACCTGCAGAAAACTGGCAAGCAAAACACACCTGTTTTTTTGCCTGTCTTCAGCGCCATGCACAAATGCGCTTCCCATGATGCGGCCATTCTCCACTTGAGGGTCAGGGTCTTGGTGTTAATCACAAACCCTTGATACCTGCAGAAAAGAAGCGGGGCGCCAACATATATGTGTTTTTTGCAATGCCTGTCTTCGGCGCCATTCCATTGCGCTTTGATTCACATCGTAGGTGGTATTCTTGGCAGGATAGGATGGGCATGTGTATCCTCCACAGGGATCACCGAGCTGATTATCGGATGTCGCCTGAAAGAAAGAGCACACATGCACAACACACCTGTTTTTTGCCTGTCTTCGGCGCCATTAAGAGATCGGTGCAAGTAACGTTGCGTCAAAATCACTTCCTCTAGTGCAAATCCCTAAAATGGTGCAGAGAAATCGCACACACATGTGCAACACACCTGTTTTTTGCCTGTCTTTGGCGCCATTCAGGGGTACCTGTAGACAGCTTCCAGAGCGAACATGGACAATAAGCACGACAAGCACCCCACCCCTCCCCCCTGCTCCGCCACCTCCACAGGAACTGCATTGAATTCCTGTGAAGGCTGCCCCGGCTACCATGGCCACGTGTGGCCAAACACATGCCCCCGATCGCGGGAAAGACTCACGGACCGCCGCGTTCCCAAACCCCCATCCTGCCGCCATTCCCCCTGCCCCCTTCCCTCTGGTCCATCTGTGCACCATCTTCTCCACCGTCTGTCGCTGGCGGCGGGCCTGCCCCCTCCCTCCCCTCTTGCCCTCCTCCCTCTCGTCGCTCCGTCCTCCCTGTTCTCTGGTGCCTACCCACCTCGCTGCCACCCATCTCGCCTCCTTTCCTCCATGTTGTGGGTCATGGTCACGGTCACTTGGCCTGTTTGCCTCCCTGTTTGTACCTTGTCTTGCTGAGCCAGCCCTGTCGTGCACAGTAGTTGGTCAGACTGCACGAGCGCATTCTTCTCCGCCTCCCTCCTCCCTTCCCACCTCAGGTCAGCTCCTGATCTGTGTGGCTGCCAGGGTAAGGCCCACGGGGTCCTCCGCGCATCGCCGGTGTGGCGCCCTTGCATCGCGCTTGCATCGCCCTTGCATCGCCGCTTCTTTTGGTTCCCAGGCTCCCATGCCCCCTTCGGTTCTCATGTGCACCCGTGTCCTCCCCCTCTTGGTCCCGCTGCCACAACCTTGGAACCACCCCATGGCGCACCTCGCTTCCCCAACATTGGCCGTGGTTCCACCAACACACCCCAGCAGGCCTGCCACCTCTAGCGGGGTGTGCGCGCCGTGTAGGGGGGTGTCGGTGTAGGGGTATGCGCGGTCTGGCCCCCCGGCACGAGACAATGGCGGGCCGCACGAGCCAACGCCAGATCCACGCCGCACGCCACAGGGCAGTTACCAGTGCCGGGGTGCGCTGGCCACTGTCCTTGTCCACCATCTGTGTCCCCTTCAGCACTTCCTTCTCTTCGGCACAGGCTCCTCCTCTTCTTCTTCCTCCTGTTCTGCTTCCTCCGCTTCTTCGGGCTTTCTCTTGCTTGCTTGCTTGGTCTCTTGCCTCCTTGGTCGGGCAGGCGCCCGCATGCCGACGACCGCGTCACTCTCCGTCTCGCTAACCATCACCACCAGCCACCGCGTCTTCGCTACCGTCTCCTCCTTCCGGGTCTTGCTCTTGCTCCACTGCCGACTTGGGTGCGCCAAACCCAGCAACTCCTGCGCGCGCGAGGTTTTGCAGTACCTCAACTCCATGTCTGGGGCGCCGGGCATCAACACCGGTTCGGGGCCGGCCGCCACGCTCTTCAACACGTTGGGGGCCCGTCCACTGCGGCTCGCCACAGCCACCATCATCGCCTCCTTGCTCAGCGGGGTGTACCTGCTCGGCCGCAGTCCTTCTTGCAGGGTGGTCTCCGCGGTGCTGACGATCTGGGGCCGCTTGCAGACGTACCTGCCCCATCTCTTGTCCTTCCCCTGCACCTTGATCTGGCCCCATCCCCGCAGCCATTCCAACGTGGAACGCTGCTCTTCCCGGTGCTGCTCCGACGACTTGCCCTTGTCGATGAGGTCGCCGGGTTCTGGGATCTTGCACTCGTCCGTGGGCCTATACATGAACGCGCTGGCGGCTTTCACCGCGAGGTAGGAGCACTTGTGCTTCTGGGCTACCTTAGCCGGCCAGGGCTCCTACACGGCATGCACCGTGAAACCGGCTCACCGGAAACTCAGTGCCAAGTCCTGCGCCGGATGCAGGTGCAGCAGATCCGGAATCCACGTCTGCTCGTCCTCCCTGTCCACAGCCACCACATACGAGTGGCGGTTGGGGCGAGAGGGGTCCAGGGCCCCTTCATCCCGGGGGCTATGGTATGCCTGCGGATAATCCAGCAGCCGCCCGGCCCGCCCTGCAAGCAGCCACCCTGCGCGCCTCAGGGCTCCGTGCAGGCTCCGCAGCGTTCGCCCCCTTTCCCGAAAATCGTCTAGGGCGGTGTTTGAGCTTTGCAGCTGCCGATTCCTCGGCGCGCCTGATGGGGCGCGAACATTGGCGACGTTCTCAACCCACCTTGCGGACAGCCTGACCCCTTGCTCCCGTTCTGTTTCCCGGATCCGTGCCATCCATACCGCCTCATTCTCCGCTGCGTGCCTCGTGTCCCGCCGCTTCATGCCATCGAAGATCATCTTGTCCTCCGCCTTTCCTGCCTGCATCTTTCTCCGCGCCTCCTCTCTGGCCTTTTGTCTTTCCACGGGGTTCGGTTCCGGTGTCCGCTCCCTGCACCTCCCTACACGTATTCGGTGAGCAATGGTCTCGGACTCCTTCCACCACTCCTCCACCTTGTCCGTGTCCCACTCATCACCCAGGATTGGTTGGCCCACAGACGAGCGGGGCGCCTTCTTCCTCGCGGGTTCTGGTTCACTCCACAGCTTTTGCGTCGATCCTCCGGATCCTTGTGTTGCCTTGTCCCCCGCATGTCCCTTCTCCACCTGCGTTGTCTTCTCTCCTGGCGGCTGATGCGCGGCATGTCCCTTCTCCGCCTTCGTTGCCTTCTTTCCTGACGGCTGATCCGCAGCTTGTCCCTTCTTTGCCTCTGCCTCTGCCCCTAGTGCATCCTCCTGTTCCCTCGACCATTCCTCCAGCCAGTGAAATTCCTCCGCCTCCGAGGCTGTCTTCTTTCCTTCGACGTAGTAATATGCAGCCGGTGCGGCATCCGTTGTCACGTGAAATTTCACGCGGTTCCCCTCGTGGCCCGCCATCCCGCGTGCGACATTCCTTGCGGCGGTGCGGTATTGTTCTCCGTACATCCTCCGCCACTGCCGGTTTTGCCAACTCCGTCCAACAGGGGCAATCCCCAGTTCCCTTGGGATATCCCACTCCTTGGCATTCGGTGGTGGTGGCCCCCCGGTCTTGTAGGCTTCCTGTTCCACGTCCGTCAGCTCGGCGATCTCCCCGGCAGAGAAGGTGGCGGAGTGCCCGCCGGATGAGGTAGCCTCGGATTCTGCATCCCAGCCGGGTATGGTAGCCCCGCCTTGCAACCACTGCTCCGCAGGCTGCTGTCTCGCCCTCTCTTTTGCCTCCTTCGTCGCTTGCGGCTTTGCTTCCTTTGCCGCATCCACTGGCGCTTGCGGCTTTGCCTCTTTCGGCGGTGCCGGTGGCTGCTTTGATGCCACCTTCGGCGCTTGCGGCTTTGCTTCCTTTGGCGCTGCTGCCGCTGCTGGCTGCTCTGCCGCCTCCTCTGGAGCTTGCGGCTCTGCTTCTTTCGGCGCTGCTGCCTCTTCCGGCGTTGTTGCCGCTGCTGGCTGCTTTGCCGCCTCCTTCGGCGCTTGCGGCTTTGCTTCCCTTGGCGCCGCTGTTGGCTGCTCTGCTGACTCCGGCTCTGACTCCTTTGCCGCTTGCGGCTTCCCCCCCTGTGGCACTGGGTCGGCCTCTGCTGCCTTTTTTGGTGCCTCTGCTGCCTCTTGGGGGCCATCCCCTCAACGCTTGTCAGCAACACATGTGTCCGCACAGGCCAAGGCGCCAAACTTGTCCCTCACAGCGAGCAAAGAACTCTCAAAGCGTCGACTTTGTCCCTCAGGGTTCTCTGAGTGCCCGTCTCCAATGGACCCGATTCCTTTTGCAGTGGCTGCGGCGCCCCCTAGGGTACACATAATGCCCTCACTTGAACCCAGAGTCACCATTAGCAGATCACAACGCTTCAAATGTCACCAGTCGGCAGTGCACAGGTTTTCACAATACCTGCCAGATGCATTGCAAGCAAAAGAAAGCAAAAAAAGGCAATGAACCCCAAAAGCGTCCAATTTGTCCCTCACAGCACTCTGAGTGCCCCTCTCGGATGAACCCGAATCCTCTTGCAGTGGCTGCGGTGCCCCCTAGGGTACACATAATGCCCTCACTTCAACCCAGAGTCACCATTAGCAGATCACAACGCTTCAAATGTAACCAGTGAGCCGTGCAAAGGATTTCACAATACCTGCCAGATGCATTGCAAGCAAAAGAAAGCAAAAAAAGGCAATGAACCCCCAAAGCGTCGAACTTGTCCCTCACGGTACTCTGAGTGCCTGTCTCCAATGGACCCGATTCCTTTAGCAGTGGCTACACCCCCCCCTGGGGTACACACAATGCCCTCACTTCAACCCAAACTCGCCATTGTCATATCACGGCGCCTCAAATGTCGCCAGTCAGCAGTGCAGAGGTTTTTCACCCTACCTGCTGGATGCATTGCAAGCAGAGAAAGCAAAAGAAGGCAATGAACCGCCAAAGCGTCAAACTTGTCCCTCACAGTACTCTGAGTGCCCGTCTCCAATGGACCCGATTCCTTTTGCAGTGGCTGCGGCGCCCCCTAGGGTACACATAATGCCCTCACTTCAACCCAGACTCCCCATTAGCAGATCACAACGCTTCAAATGTAACTAGTGAGCAGTGCAGAGGATTTCACAATACCTGCCAGATGCATTGCAAGCAAAAGAAAGCAAAAAAAAGCAATGAACCCCCAAAGCGTCGAACTTGTCCCTCAGAGTACTCTGAGTGCCCGTCTCCAATGGACCCGATTCCTCTTGCAGTGGCTGCGGTGCCCCCTAGGGTACACATGATGTCCTCACTTCAACCCATAGTCACCATTAGCAGATCACAACGCTTCGAATGCCACCAGTGAGCAGTGCAGAGGATTTCACAATACCTGCCAGATGCATTGCAAGCAAAAGAAAGAATAAAAGGCAATGAACCCCCAAAGCGTCGAACTTGTCCCTGACAGTACTCTGAGTGCCCGTCTCCAATGGACCCGATTCCTTTAGCAGTGTTTGCACCCCCCCCCCCCCTGGGGTACACATAATGCCCTCACTTCAACCCAGACTCCCCATTAGCATATCACAACGCTTCAAATGTCACCAGTGAGCAGTGCAGAGGATTTCACAATACCTGCCAGATGCATTGCAAGCAAAAGAAAGCAAAAAAAGGCAATGAACCCCCAAAGCGTCGAAATTGTCCCTCACAGTACTCTGAGTGCCCGTCTCCAATGGACCCGATTCCTTTAGCAGTGGCTGCAGCCCCCCCTGGGGTACACACAATGCCCTCACTTCAACCCAGACTCCCCATTGTCATATCACGACGCCTCAAATGTCGCCAGTCAGCAGTGCAGAGGTTTTCACCCTACCTGCTGGGCAGAGAAAGCAAAAAAAGGCAATGAATCGCCAAAGCGTCGAACTTGTCCCTCACAGTACTCTGAGTGCCCGTCTCCAATGGACCCGATTCCTCTTGCAGTGGCTGCGGCGCCCCCTAGGGTACACAGAATGCCATCACTTCAACCCAGACTCCCCATTAGCAGATCACAACGCTTCAAATGTAACCAGTGAGCAGTGAAGAGGATTTCACAATACCTGCAAAATGCATTGCAAGCAAAAGAAAGCAAAAACAGGCAATGAACCCCCAAAGCGTCGAACTTGTCCCTGACAGTACTCTGAGTGCCTGTCTCCAATGGACCCGATTCCTTTAGCAGTGGCTGCACCCCCCCCTTGGGTACACATAATGCCCTCACTTCAACCCAGACTCCCCATTGTCATATCACGACGCCTCAAATGTCGCCAGTCAGCAGTGCAGAGGTTTTCACCCTACCTGCTGGATGCATTGCAAGCAGAGAAAGCAAAAAAAGGCAATGAACCGCCAAAGCGTCGAACTTGTCCCTCACAGTACTCTGAGTGCCCGTCTCAAATGGACCCGATTCCTTTTGCAGTGGCTGCGGCGCCCCCTAGGGTACACATAATGCCCTCACTTCATCCCAGAGTCACAATTAGCACATCACAACGCTTCAAATGTCACCAGTAAGCAGTGCAGAGGATTTCACAATACCTGCCAGATGCACTGCAAGCAAAAGAAAGCAAAAAAAGGCAATGAACCCCCAAAGCGTCGAACTTGTCCCTCACAGTACTCTGAGTGCCCGTCTCCAATGAACCCGATTCCTTTAGCAGTGGCTGCACCCCCCCCTGGGGTACACATCATGCCCTCACTTCAACCCAGACTCCCCATTGTCATATCACGAAGCCTCAAATGTCGCCAGTCAGCAGTGCAGAGGTTTTCACCCTACCTGCTGGATGCATTGCAAGCAGAGAAAGCAAAAAAAGCCAATGAACCGCCAAAGCGTCAAACTTGTCCCTCACAGTACTCTGAGTGCCCGTCTCCAATGGACCCGATTCCTCTTGCAGTGGCTGCGGCGCCCCCTAGGGTACACATAATGCCCTCACTTCAACCCAGACTCCCCATTAGCATATCACAACGCTTCAAATGTCACCAGTGAGCAGTGCGGAGGATTTCACAATACCTGCCAGACGCATTGCAAGCAAAAGAAAGCAAAAAAAGGCAATGAACCCCCAAAGCGTCGAACTTGTCCCTCACAATACTCTGAGTGCCCGTCTCCAATGGACCCGATTCCTTTAGCAGTGGCTGCACCCCCCCCTGGGGTACACACAATGCCCTCACTTCAACCCAGACTCCCCATGGTCATATCACGACGCCTCAAATGTCGCCAGTCAGCAGTGCAGAGGTTTTCACCCTACCTGCTGGATGCATTGCAAGCAGAGAAAGCAAAAAAAGGCAATGAATCGCCAAAGCGTCGAACTTGTCCCTCACAGTACTCTGAGTGCCCGTCTCCAATGGACCCGATTCCTTTTGCAGTGGCTGCGGCGCCCCCTAGGGTACACACAATGCCATCACTTCATCCCAGACTCCCCATTAGCAGATCACAACGCTTCAAATGTCACCAGTGAGCAGTGAAGAGGATTTCACAATACCTGCCAGATGCATTGCAAGCAAAAGAAAGCAAAAACAGGCAATGAACCCCCAAAGCGTCGAACTTGTCCCTGACAGTACTCTGAGTGCCCGTCTCCAATGGACCCGATTCCTTTAGCAGTGGCTGCAGCCCCCCCTTGGGTACACATAATGCCCTCACTTCAACCCAGACTCCCGATCGTCAGATCACGACGCCTCAAATGTCGCGAGTCAGCAGTGCAGAGGTTTTCACCCTACCTGCTGGATGCATTGCAAGCAGAGAAAGCAAAAAAAGGCAATGAGCCCCCAAAGCGTCGAACTTGTTCCTCACAGCACTCTGAGTGCCCGTCTCCAATGGACCCGATTCCTTTTGCAGTGGCTGCGGCGCCCCCTGGGGTACACATAATGCCCTCACTTCAACCCAGACTCCCAATTAGCAAATCACGACGCCTGGAATGTCACCAGTAAGCCGTGCAGAGGTTTCATCCTTCTTTTCGCTATCTATCAAGTAACACTTTGTCCATGTCAAGTGATGGTGGGAGGGATGGTGGTGTTGAAAAACACCGTTGTGGCACCGTGGCACTCACCCGCGGAAGGGGCGAATGATTCCTCGGTCGGCCAGTCGGTAGGCCGACATGCGGGGCTAGGGTGGGGCTGCCGGGGCGATCCCAACCTCGTTACTGAGCATGCTGCCCAACATCCAGTCGCCAAACAAAGTGGCGAGGGTCTCCTTCTTCTCCTTTGCCTTTCCTTCAAAGAAGATGATCCTCTGCACCTTCTTCTGTTGCTTTTCTTCCTTCTCCTCCTCCTTCTTTCCTTTCCCTTCAAAAGGGAAGGGCGTTCCTTCCTTCTCCTCTTCCTTCCTTGCCCTCCCTTGGTAGGGGATGATCCTCTGCACCTTCCTCTCCTTTTCCTTCTTCTCCTCTTTCTGCCTCCCCTTCCCCTCAAAGGGGATAATCTTATGCTCTTCCTTGCCCTGGTATGGGGTGATCTTTGGGGTCCTCCGCGTCTTCTGTTCTTTCCCGGGCATTGTATAAGACTGTAGGGGTACTACAAAAAGGAGTGGAGAGAAAAAAGGGCTCCTTCCAAAACAGTCTTCCGATTTCAGATGTTGTGTTTCCCCAATGCTCCGTTTCACTAGCAGCTGGATGCGTTGCAAGGTGGCAAAAAAGGCAAAAAAAACCCCAAAGCGTCCAACTTGCCCATCATCGATCTCCGAGTGCCCGTCCCCAATGGTCCCGAGTCCTTTTGCAGTGGCTGCGGCGCCCCTTGGGATACACATAATGCGCTGAGTTCAAGCCATACTCCCCATTAGGCGATCACAACATGTCAAATGTCACCAGTCAGCAGTGCAGGGGTTTTCCTCTACGAAATGGATGCATTGCAAGCAAAAAGGAAAGCGCGGAACCCCCAAAACGTCCAACGTGTCCCTCGAAGTTCTGTGAGTGCCCGTTTCCAATGGTCCCGATTCCTTTTGCAGTGGCTGCGGTGCCCCCTCGGGTGTACAAAATGGCGTGATACACCAATGAACTACCTGCTGAGTCGGCACATTTCGTCAAGTACCATCAGTCAGCAGTGCAGGGGTTTTCAGTTCTGCCCGACTGGCTGGTGGTGTTGAAAAACACCGTAAAGGTCCATTTCCTCAGGCGTTGTCGAAGAGCTGGAAATTGGAACGTCTCGCCGAAGTCCGGGTTCCTTGCGGGGGGGCTTGCGCAGGGAGCAATGACCCGAATTGGGGCCTTTGCAGTGGGGGGGGGGGGGGGCGGACTGAGAGGCTCGCCGCTTGAGCAACGAGCCAAACTCCGGGGTGGGGCACAGCCGCTTTGGGGCGGGACCCAGTGGGAGTAGTGAGGAACGGCGGAGCCTGCTATACTGAGTCGGTGTCACCTGATCACTGGCTGGAGGGGGCGGTGGCCGACGAGGAACAGCTTGAGGGGCGGCTTGGGGATATAGGGGGGTTTTGGGGTGGCACACACGATTTCAAGCACCATTGCAGCATGCTCCTCGTCCCTGGTTAGGAAATGCGAACGGCTAATTCGCATGCCCTCCTGCCACACCCGCAGGGGGTTTTTCATGGGCTGCTGAACCGCAAACCGATACATCGCTCGGCGGTTCAGCACCCCATCTACGAAATACTGAACCCCACCCCCGTGATTCTGCCGAATGCGCTGCAGTGTTTTGGCACTATAGGGCCCGTGAATAGTGGGTTTGGAGGGGGTGGGGGGGTGCTTGGGTACGTACTTGGGAGGTCGTGGGGGGGATGGCGGTGGCACGGGAGTGCACATCAGGGCCTCATCCACGGCTTCCAGTGCTACCTGGTATGGAGTTGAGTGGGGTCTGGGCAGAGGACTTGGAGAGGTTGGTGGCGCGGCTTGGTGGAAGGGGAGAGGGGGGGCGGTGTGGGCAAGGAAGGCTGGGGCGAGGCCAAGTCGCTCAGACACTTCCCAGCGTCAGAGTCCCACGGTGGCGACGCGGGTTGGTCTCCGAACCGCAGGAGCTCCGGCAAATCTCCCCGGCCATCCCGGAAGGAAGGGCTGAAGGGGACAGAAGAGGCCACGCTAAGGGGGCGGCGGCGTCGGGGGGGTGGGGGAGCACACATGGGTTGGGGCAGGGGGCGACCCCGACTACTAGTGCTAGACAGTGAGATAGTAGACCGGGCCGGCGATGGGTCCCTTTGGCTGGCAGAGGCTTGCGAGAGATTTCTACTTCCCCCTGATGGCGTAGCAGAGGACTGAGATGCCCATAGGTAAGTGCGTTCACCCTCGCTTGAGGCAGACCCATCAGACGACCCCTCTGAGGATGAGGAGTCTGAGGACGAGGAGTCTGCGAGCACGAAGTCCTGATCATGTGCCTCTGCCTGCCTCAGGTCCCTTCGACCCTGGTCCGATCCCCTCTGTAGGGCCGCCGAGGCCTTGGAATCGTCTTCCTCAACCCGTGGCCTGGGCGGCGCAGGGAGGGTCCCCCCTTCCTCCCGCCTGTCACCCTGCAGGGCATCCCGGAGCGAAGTGCGCATTTATTTGCGCTTCTGCTTCCTTTCCGGCTGCGTCCACCGGGATTTTCTCTTATTGTCCCAACAGGCCCCCTACCCCTCCCCCAGGACAATCAGCTCCTCCGGGCCCCAGCCCCATTGCGCGGCGCGCTCGTCAGGCAGCTGGTGGTCGGGTGTTGTTGCTCGCAGTGGCGGCGCATGTTGCGCCGCCATTGCCCGCCGCACCCGTGGACGGGGCACTCAACAGGCAGTGCCTGCAGGCCCTGCTTGCGGGCTGCCCGCATGCTGAACTTACAAAAAATCACGTTTGCGCAAGAAAGCGTCTGCGCCTATGGCTCCTCCACCTTTGCGCGACGCATACGGAGGACACAACCGGTTAGCCCGCAAAATCCACAGCAAGGGGCGTGGAGTGTTTGTGAGTGCGTGTGGAACGCCATGTGAATCCGCATCCTCCCGAGCGGTACTGTCTTCCCACAACCAGGCACGCGGCATACAACCTCCCCATCCCGCCTACGAATCATTGCAGGCAGCAGCGTAACCCCCTCGTAGGCAACAGCCTGCCTGGGCAGCAGTGGAGCTGTTTGTGTTTTGGGGATTAGCTGCTGCGCAGCTATCCAGGACCCCCGCTTGCAAAACCCAAAACCCCTTTTCAAGGGCAGGGTTCACCCACTCACAGGCAGTATATTCCACCCGCATTAGTTTCCCCCCGGGGCCTTCCCATACCAGCATCCCATCCCCCTCCGTGCAAACAAATCTCTGCGGCATCCCTATCACGAACGCCGCGTCCGTTGCGAGCTCCTGATGGGAGGGGTCAGTGACAGACCGCCCCCCAATGAGTGCACAGGAAAGAGTGAAAAAATGGCGCACTCTGCGCCGGTTGCCCTGGCAGGTTCAAAATTGCCACATACGGTCCGCCCTTCCACAACTGAGCTGGGCCCATTGTGGCCTCCGCCCCCCCCCCTTACAGCCGGAATGCCGGCAGTCCTGGCAAGTCGGTCAGCTAACCGCCGGACATGCTTCCCGTTGATGCGCACATTTACCGCACTCATGATATGCATGTCGCGCCCCTGATACACAATTCGCCCCCCTTGAGCTTCCCAAAATAACTCAGCGCGTGTATCCACATCGTACTCTGTTTGCCCACCCCCACTATCCCCTGGGGTCACCCAGACATGATCAGGGTCAACATGCAGAAGGCCCACCCCGAACGGTGCGAAAAAGATGCACTCCTTAGGGTCAGGGTACGCTGCAGCGGGCCACCACAGACAGACAACGGCCAAAGCCTTGTCGGCAGCCCTCTGGCACACCGAGGGCACGTCTACCCGGCTGATGTCCATGTCCGCCTTGTAGTGGCACGGCCGTGCGCGGTCAATGGATGAATAGCGAGACCGCTTCTGCTGCCAGGATGGGTGGCGGCTATAGATTGTGGCTACAACCAGTGCAGCCGACAACCGTACTGCCAGCTCAGCCACCGAGCAGTTGCGGTCGATCACCATCGTCCTCACAAGGCAAAAGCCGCCCTCTGCCTTTGGTTGCCACACAGACAAGCAAAAAATTTGTGTGCCCCACGCCCCTTTTCGCCAGCCACTGCAAAAAGGCGGCAATCACCAGGAACGCCTGGACTGTGCGAACAAAATGCAAGTACTAGCAATCCCGGAACGGTTGGCACCGAAGCTGGGTGAGGTAAACGATGTATCCATGTATCCAGCTTCGGCGATGTTTTCCAGTGCTACCGTTGGCGGCAGCTCTTTGTTATAAACCCCCCCTATGAAATTTTCTAGTGCCGTAACCAGCACAACCGCATCGCCGGCAGCATGGACTAGAGGGGCCGGCAGGTTAAGGTTGTAAAGGGCTGCGCGGCCTATAGCGGCCGTGGATTTCAGGAGGTCAAACACGGGCTCTACCTCTTGTTTGTCCTGCGGCAAGGAGGGGCAAGACAGGCTTGGGGTCGTCACAATGGTTATGCAGCTCCAGCAGCACACCATAAGACAACTCTCCCTGCAAAACAAGGGGAGTCCCCCCCAACATGTGGGACACCCGTTTCATCAAGGGGGGGTGGTTGAAGTTGCGAAACAGACCGAACTCATCCGTTTGGAATGGAATGTGTGGAATCTCAGGCGCGAGGAGAGGGTCCTAGCACCCTCGGCATACAGTGCCGCTGGCATTTCACGGGACCGCCGTGCGTCACCGTCCGTATCTGCGGACAGGAGAAAACCATGGCGGTCCCGAAATGCTGCATTGCCGCACAGCTCAGCCATGTGTTTCCGAACAGCACGGCAATGCTCTGCCTTGAACCTGCCGCAGGTGGGGATGACCCACACAGGGATGGCAGAGTACCCCTCCTCTGTATGAGGCGCCAGAAACACCACCGTCGCCTGGTTGGCAGCGTGGTATGTATGTTGATCCTGCTCCAGCCGCTGTGCCAGGGCCTCCACATGAGTGCCACTAGCCAGCGGCATGGGGTGCCGGCAACACGTAGCGCACCATCCGACAGCGAGTGCCTCGCGAGACACATTGATGACGTCCTCCACATGGATGTCGTCGATGCATAGGTGCCACACGTGGCAACCCGGGATGTGGCCTAGGACCTCCGGCAGCCAGGGCACACCTGGTGGTTCGTTCGGACGAACACGGGGGGCTCCCTCGGCACGCCTTCGACCCGTGTCGTAGCTGGGCAGGTACCCAGCGTTGTTAAGTGCCTGCAACAGCTTGGGGCCCCCAACACCCAGTGTTGCTAGCGCCGCAGCATCCCTGTCCTCGTCATCCCAAGATTGCATGCACAAGGCATCGCAGAGGTGCCCCAGCAGTTTGGCTAGAGCCAACCCCGCCTGCAAAAGCCGTGCTGCACGACGCCCAGCAAGCGGACGGTCGTCCTCCGCGGTGGCTGCAGCGCGTCTTGTAGGTCTCGCAACGTTGCCGGAACTGGAGCAGGTCCTCTTGCAACTGGCCCACGGACTCTTGTGCCACGTACCCCTTGTCGTTAGGTCCCTTGGGGCGGCGGGAAAGGACATGGGGCCCGTGCCGGTAATGGGGCTCTGTGCCCTTTGGGTCCAGGGCGGTGTTCATCCAGCCGTTCAGCCTAGCCGCATGCTTCCCGGATAGCAAATCCAGGCACGGCAGATAGGGGCCATAGCGGCCCGCTATGTCGTCCCAGCGACCATCTGTGCGGCAATCCAGGGCGAATAGCCCTCGGCGGTCGCACGATTGGCAGGGCGCCTTCTCGTATTTGCCCCGCATGACGGGGTACATCCGCCGCAGCTGCGGCAGGGTGGGGGCCTACCTAGGGAGAACCCCGGGACACTTGCGCTAGCGAAGAGGAATCGCACCGTCAAGGTCGGGGTCCATGTCCATTGCATAGCCTACATCCAGGTTTGGCACCTGGTGAATGGGCCCGGGTTGTACTACAGCGGCTGCAGAAGCCGCCGCCAAGGTAGAGGCAACCCGGACACCCCCTAGGAGCTGCGGATGCTTGTCTACGCGGATCAACATGCTCAGTAGGGGAGTGTCCGCGTTGATGCTACCCTGAAAGAACTCCGGCACGACTTTGCCGTACCGTACCCAGTTGGTATGCGGGGTACCCGAGCAGTGGATGCTAAATGCCTTGCTCTTTGGGTTCTGCACTATGGGCAGGACCTTGCGACAGGGGCACTGCCACTTCTTTGTCGGGATGTCGCGGTTGCGCCAGCCTGCGGCAACGGTGAGCAAAGCCAAGGGGGGAGATGCACGCATATCAGCCATGGCGAGGAAGAGGAAGATTGTATGGTATCTGCAACAAAAACGGGGAGGAGGGGAGGTGGCACTGTCCCGGAGCTCCCACGGGCCATGGGTACAACCACATAGCCCGTTCACACTCTAGCAAAGCACGGGTCAGCACAAGCAACTATTTTGCAGATGTGAAACCAGAATCAGTCCCTGACCCACCCAGACCCACTTCCAAACGGACGAACAACATATGAGCAAGACGCCGCGCCTCCGGGGGCCCCTGTTTGGGCAGTACGACATAAAAAAAAAATAGCGCACTGCCCAAAACAGGGATCTCTGCATTGCGGCATAGCTGCATTGCCACCTCTAAGCTTCCAAGCTTAGGGAGAGTTACCCTGTTTAATGAACCGTCCACCAGGACCTCCAATGCCGCAATCACTCGGGGGCGATCAACTATGCGCCATGCAGGTTTTCAACCCTAACAGCGGTCCCCAAAAACACCCCACCCAACCGCGAACTTTTTCAACTTTGGGTGTTTTTTTTTTCAACCGCGACACTTGCCCCCCCCCCTCTGCTGGGTTTAAATTTTGGTCTCCAAAAACACCCCAGCCAACCGGGAACTTTTTCAACTTTGGGTGTTTTTTTTCTCAACCGCAACACTTGTCCCCCCTCTACTGCGTTGAAATTTCGCCTGCCGGGGTGATTTTTTTCCTCCCCCCCCCCCCCTGGATGGCATTCCCATGCAGATTGATCCACTCGGCCGCCTGCTTGACGTCTTCGGCCGGCCATGCCAGGTGCACGGCCACAAAAGGATTACTGCGGGAACCTGGACACCTCCGCCATATCCCGTGGACCGAGGCAGAGGCATCCCGGTCTGTGCGAGAGTTACATGTAGTCACTGCCCGTGAGGGTGCTAAAACGCACCGCGCACTACACCGCGCGCGCCGCGCGCACCACGCGCATAACAGGATGCAACACTTTAGTGCAATGTACACCGTTTCGGAAAGTAGGCAGGATCGTGGAGAAAATACATTGAAATAAGAAACTTTTGTGCTGGCATGATCACCACTTCCCCCCGGATAATGTCCCCAAAGTGTGTTTTACCCATGCACACCCATAGCATCCCCTTACCCTTGCATACACAGCACACTAGCCACGTTCAATCAACTTTTCGTGCGAGCATATATACTGTGCGCCGGGCCGAGGCCACACCGCGCTCCGCACCGCGCGGTCAGCACCCTCCTTGCCCTCCCAGACGCAACGGGGCGAACGGCCCACACCCAAACTGCGCGCTACATTGGCACCAACTGCCTGCCAGTATGCCGGTTTCCGAAGTGTCCAGGGAGGCACGGGCCCGCTGCTCTCAATCGTCTTGTCCCCGTTGGCTTACTCTGTTGGTCGTTGCACCGCTGCACCACCCGCTTGGCCCCTAATTGAAGCAGGGGCTCGTCCTTGAGCACGACGCGTGCTCTACCTACTCATGTCCGCCCCAACCCTGGGTGCGCGTTTGAAACACAATGTTGTTCCAGCCAAATTGTTCCAGTGTTCTAGGCTATTTGGCCGGAAGAAAAAAAGTTTCCAAAATTTGTTTGCCCCCCTACCAAGCCTACCCGTACATGGTGGCAAAATATGTTGTTTGCTAGACTTGGGGGTCCCCGCTTATATGCTTATATTTGTTGCCCGGCGCGTTGCCACGTGAAAAAAACTTGTTTTCAAAAACCGTTTTTGTTAGAACACCATTGGAACACCGCCGGAACAAGTTATTTGAACGTCGCCGGAACAAGCAATCTACGATAAGAGCAAAGCACAAAGAAGGGTAACGCAGGTTGAGGATGAGCTCGCAACACTCATCTGGGGGGATGACCTCCGAGGCGTACTTGGCGATTGCCCCCTGCTGTACCTCTCGTACACAGCTTGGTTGGGCCAAGCGCACGGCCACCGCAAATTGGCGGCGGGCGTGTGGAGAGGAGATGGCCTATTCCGCTATGAGCTCCCCAACAAGATCCCCGTCCCGGAGGCTAACAGCACTAGCCAAATGGACGAGGTGGGTGGTTAGTTGCGCAAAGCGGGTTTGCGATCTAGGCATGATGAAGCTACAACAATGAACTACGAAGCAAAATTTGGCAATCCATACCTCTAGGGGAAGATGCCCGTAGACCCACCGAGCATTTAGGCAAGGAACAAATACCAAAATGGGACCCTAGGCATGGCCACAATGCACAAATCAAACGGGAAAACGGGTACGCCAACGTTGAAAAGTCATACAATGGTGCGTCTGGACTACAAAGAACAGCAGGCTTGCAAATGGATACGAAAAGTTCGAAATGTGTACACCTAGTGGAAGGTGGCACCAACGGCCCCCAACGTGTCAACATGGCCCCGATGGAAAAGACAAGCCTTGGACGCGTTACACATGCAAGAAGGAGACAAAAAACATCATTTACGAACTTGGAAACTCATGGTGATGGATCTGGTTATCTGGCCTGCGACACTTGTTCCGGTGGTGTTCCCAAAGAAATTGTTCCGGCGGGTATTGTTCCCATTGGGAACATTCTAGTCGGGAACAACATTGGGGTTCAAACGCGTACCAAGGGAAGAGCTCCTTACTTTGTGTCTCGAGCAGCTACATCGACTGCTCGTGCACGCACACGGGCGTGCATGGCCCGGATGCAGCCACGACGGCCCCTCGGCCGCCCCAATTGCGTGCGTGTGGCGCCTGGTACGCCGTTAGCTGCTTGGGATGTGCCCCCAATTCTGCCAGCGCTAGGAGCACAGCTCAAACCCCCGGTTCCCGCAACAAGTTTAGGAGTTTGTGCAGGGCGCCATCGGGGGGTGGCTGTTGTGGGGCGGCGTGCCTACCCGCTGTGCCTTTGATCATTGTTGTGGTTGGCCCGCTCGGAGGCTTGCCTGTGTGCCTAACATGGCTGTAGCCGTGGTGCCTATTGTGGCTCTTGACAATGGTGTCCGGCTTTGGCTGTGGACTGCGTGCCTGCCAATGTTGTGGGGTGTCCCGGCTTACACCATGCTTTCGTATCTTAGTGGATTCCTACATGTGCTTGTGGTGCCGTTTGTGATGTGCACTACAGAAGCAATCATTGTTGGTCTATCGGTCATGCGTCATTGAAATCGATTGTCTATCTGAACAAGGTTGTATTGTTTTGGTTTGCAGTCGACTTGTCTCTCAAATGGCCGTATACCGAGCCACACCGTTTTCCATTTCTATCCACTATGCCATGTACACTACCCCCCCCCCCCCACCTCAACTTGCCCCCCGTGAAAACACCTACTACCAAGAGAGATTAGGGGCCAACTCAGCCGTCACCCCTCACCTTCATGTATTGGCCTGCCACGGCTGCTCCAGCCATACTAATAGGCTCATGTAGCATGTGGTGTTATTTGGTGCGCCAACCTAGTGGCTGGTGCACATATGTGTGAGTCGAATAGTGGTGTTGGAGGTGAGAGGCCCACAAGAAGGGTGGTGGGATGCACTACGTTGGTACTATCGGGAACTAATCGTCTTAGCGGGGTAAGATTGATTTAACCCGGGCTAGGATTGAGCTAAGCCCAATTAGGATTGCGGAGCGCTCCACTAGTAGGTTACAGCAAACAATCAAGTCAGTACCGTTTCGTGAACTCCATTGGGTTGTCGGGTACACCAAAGTGTCACCATAACATTAAATGAGCCCGGCGTTGTGTGAACCACCACTCCCTATGTAGAGCTTCCACCCTCATCGGGCAGAAATGTGGCCCCGGCATTCAACAGCCTTAGCGTAGGCTTGAGCAGCCAACGGCCTCTGGCGATGAACAATTTCCCTAGTGCAAATGTCTAGGAATTGGCCCACGTAGCAAAAGCCTACATGTGGACTTATTGTGTTTCTAGGCTAACCCAAGTGTTCAAACAACGTTGAAACAAAGCTCGGACAATGAGTGAAGTTTTTGTGTGGTACTAAGATGGCAACAAAGTGCTGATTGCTGTAACGAACAACCTTGAGCCAACTCGGGTCACTAAGAATCGAGGATGAAAATATCAACAGGGGATGTGTGGCATGCCAAGTCTAATATGTGTTGTGTGGTTGTCAAGTGTGTTCATAGACTTTGGGTGGCACGGAACCCATGTTGGTTGCTAGGCCTCTGCGAGTAAGGTCAATCAAATCCTCGTTCCCAAAGGGTAAATGTGGCAACGTCCTGCACACACCTTCCAACTACCAAACCAAAAACAATCCTCACTTTATCCTAGGTTCCTCTGACCAAGAGCACACCAGCTCTTGGTGCCAAATAGAAAGAGGTAGAGGACACGTCAAGGTTCGAGCGCCCAAAAATTCTATAAATATTCCATGATGCGGCATGATGCCGTGACATCCGCTAGCCTCTTTGAATGTTCATAGCTTCCCAATGTACCATAGCAAGAGGTGGGACCCCTTGTCACAAAGTTATTCATATTGGTTCATGTCAGAACATCTACAGTATGCAAGGCTTGCAATTAGTGTGGCCGGGAATGCAATGGAGGAAATCGATTGAACAATAGTACCTTTCAAGGTGGTGGAAGGGATTGGACCGCCAATCGTGGAAGAAAATCTATGTCACAACACCCTGTTACAAACAACCATCAACACACAATGCAGAACAACGGCTTGTCAATGGCCTAAACGGCCAAAGCACGCTTCGTGTCCAATAGTGAAAGGAACCAAACTGACATGTGATTAATGCACAACCAAAGCATGAACAAGGGTCATGCCACCATGGTCCCTTGACCCCGACCTGCAGATCCACACCTCCCCCTAGCCGCAAGAAAAAGGCCGACCTGTGGGCAAAAAGGGTGTATTGAAGGTACTGCTACCCTCCGCGATGCCGTCAAGAAAGTGGTCATGCACAGATCATGTGGGTATCAAACACCATGATTGTGTAGGCTGCTACTTGCTATTATGCAAGACAGGCTGCACCTACCTTCCAAAAGCCCAACCTGATGATGGGGGCCCACCCTCAGAAAAAGCGACCAGGGCTTAAGGAAGGGGGATGTACGGCAATGGCATTTGGCAAAGGCACATCAAAGTGCCCTTGCACTAGGGATACAATTGTTTGCAAAAAAGATTGTGCTACACTAACAAAATAGATAGTGATGCGCAGCGTCAAAAAACATCGTGGAAATATTTCAAGAATGACTCGCAATTTCAACACTGATTCATAAAAGGTCTAGCACAATTGCATGCCACAAGTGCACCCGTTGCAACTTTATCTAAACCCTATGAAGCAATTCAGCCTTGGTGCCAGACACAAACAGGCTATGTTGCCTATGGAAGCCTTGAACCACAAAGAATTCTCTAATGCACATGCCGATTGGTACGTTGGATGGCTTTTCACAATGGATGCATCCACATCCTATTCAAGGTCTTGCACGGGGGGCTAGTTGCGGGGCTATGAGGGCACATTTTTTGCAAGGGGACATTGTAGAGGCTCATGCTCAGTTTCAATGCTCATCGCGCCGCGGGAATATCATTGTGAGTTGTGAGTATGATAAGGCGTGCATGTGTGATCTCTGAAATTTGCAATGAAAAAATTAACAGCGGTCTAGTCAATAATCATGTCCATTTCACGGACTTGGTGATACGCCACCAGGTTTGTGCGATGCAGGCTCTGCAAACCACAAGACCAACCGTTACTTGGAATCCCAAGGCCCGGTGCTTGGTGGTTAAGCAAAGTTTTTTGGGCGCCGATAAGAAATGACGAATCAAATGAATGCAACACAACGGTTCCCTAACCCAAATGATGAAATGCTCAAACCTGGCAAGACAATCGAAGGCGCACACAAACGAGAGCAAGCCTCCTTTGTCATCGCTATTAACTAAAAAAAATGTGGGGGCAGAACCAAGCCATGTAGCGTATTGTCAAACAAATTTCAACTATTTGCATCCACCTGAAAACTCTCTTGATACAAGCAAGCACAAAAGTCCACACACGTGGTTCATCACCTTCTATGCTGTAGACCTCTTGGTTCCGCCAACCTACGATACCTTTCTCCGTCTACCAATCTCCCACCTCCAAAGGGCAGAAAATTCAGCCTTGGGCAAGTAGGGAAGCACCCCCTAGGCCTTGCCCGTGCGCCATAATCATGCTTCCATAGGGACCGGCGCAGTTGTTTCCCGTTGCGACGAAGGGTGGCAATCCAATACCTTTCAAATAGGCGGACATTATGAGAAGTGGCCGAGAAGTGGGCCTCGTGGCTGCGTCACCCCTACCTTCTAGGGGGCCCCAAACGCTTCACAACGGGGGACAAAATCAGAGGTGGCTCACAAGTGGGCGCAGTGGCAATATAACCCCTGCGGTGTTTGGGGGGGGGGGGGGGGGCAGCACTTCAACGCGGGGGACAAAATCAGGGTTGGCCCACAAGAGAACGGAGTGGCTACATAGCCCCTACTGTCTGGGGGGTCCCCAAGGCTTCAAAGCCGGGGGGGGTATGATAATGGGCCCACATGTGGGCATGCAGGCTACACAACTACCGTTTGGGGAGTCCCCAACGCTTCAAAGTAGGGCAAAAATTCAAAAATGGCCCAAAAGAGGGCGGAGCGGCTGCATACCCCCTACCAACTAGGGGGCGAAACGGTTTACAACGGGGGACAAAATCAAAAGCCGCAAAGAAATGAGCGAAGTGGTCATAAAACTTGTGCCGTCTAGGAGGGCCCCAATGCTTTACAATCGTGTATAAAATCATAATTGAAAGTGGCCCACAATTGGGCCTGGTGGCTACATAACCCGTGCCCTCTAGGGGGGGGGGGGTCCGCAACCCTTTCACAGCCGGGAACAAAATCAAAAGTGGTCCACAGTTGGGCCTCGTGGCTACATTGCCCCTGCCATCTAGGGGGCGCTGAACGCTTCACAGCGGGGCGCAACATCGGAAGTGGCCCACAAGTGGGCCTGGTGGCTACATAGCCGCCGTTTGGGGGCCCCCAACGCTTCACAGAAGTGGCCCACAAGTGGGCGGAGTGGCTACAAAACCCCTACCATCTGAGGGGGCCCCAAGCACTTCGGAGCGGGGGACAAAATCACAAGTGGCACACAAGAGGACGGTGTGGCTACTTAACCCCTGCCGTCTAGGGGGCCCGGAACGCTTCAAAGCTGGAGACAAAATCATAAGTGGCCGACAAGTGTGTCTGTGGCTACATACCTACCGATTGGGCAGTCCCCAATGCTTGACAGAAGAGGACAGCATTAAAAGAGGCCCACAAGTGGGCTGAGTGGCTGCATACCCCTGCTGTCTAGGGAGCCGCCAACGCTTCACAGCCAAGGACAAAATCAGAAGTGGCCCACAGGTGGGCCTGGTGGCTAGATAACCCCTACCGGCGTGGGGGTTGTCGCCACCGCTTCACAGCGGGAGACAAAATCGGAAGTGGCCCACAAGTGGGCCTGGTGGCTACGTAACCCGAGGGGGCTAGGGGCCCCCAACGCTTTAGTGTCAGGGACAAAATCAGAGAGTGGCCCACAAAAGGACGGAGTGGCAGCATAGCTCCTGCCGTCTGGGGGCTTCCCAACGCTTTGGAGCACGAGACAAAATCAGAAGTGGCCCTTAAGCGGGATTGGTGTGGCGGGGAGGGGCAATTCGTAGCCGGAAGGCGGCCAACAGGGACCTTGGAGAAACCCGGCCGGACTGGACGCAACGGACCCACGCAGTGGAAAGCCCAGAGGGCACACCAAAGACGAAAACATGCGTCTTGTAGCAGCAAGCCTGTAGGACAGCCGAGTGGTCGGCGGCCAGCACACCGCGCCACAAGAGGAAGAAGTGGCCTTTATTGGCCGCCGGCATGCCCTGTTTGGCCCGAGCGTCAAATTGGGGCTGCATAATCGCCAGCGGCGACCAAGAGCCGGAGTTGTTTTTTGCGGGCACATCTATCTCAGCCGCCCCACTCTTGAGCAGGGCGGCCGCGTAACCAAGGCGAAGGATGTCAACGCATGGACACTTGAGGCACGACCGCCATCCTTACCAAAGGTGGCCCCTCTGTTGTCCGCCACGAAGGAACGGAGAGACGTCACAGGCACACCCAGCACACTCAGAAGCCACAAGGCCAATGCCTCGCCGCACCACTCAGCAACCCACAACGACACACCAACCATTGCACACCCAAACCAAGCCTCCGCTACGACACCCAAGGATGAGACAACAACCGTTGACCAGCCAACTTGCTCCCCATCACGAGACCCATACGTGACAACATCGACCGGGCCGCCCAACAGCGCCGGGCCACACTCACACCACACCGGGGCATCGCCTAGCGCAACTGTACACACAATAGACGGTACTCCGCCAGGGTAGCATGGAGACTCGACCACTCGGAGAGACGCAGAGTACGCAAAGAGGGCACCGGCCAAAGCAAGGGCATTACGGATGTTCAAGGCAAGGGGCAGCCCACGCACTTGGCGAAGGCGAAAGCGGAACAGCACGTCGGGCAGGCCAAACCCCAGTGATGCGAGGGTACCATACAACGCTAGATTGCGGACACCGAGCAATAGGCATAGTGCAACCACAGCCACCTGTTTGACTAGGCGTTGAGTCTGGGACTCCCATGCCGGGAAGACAGCTACACCTTCGAACACGAAGTTCGCACAGGACCGGAAGTACACAACAACCATACGCACCATAAGCACCCACAAGGGGTAGAGGGACCTCAACGCACTCATGATACAATATAGCCGTTGTTCCATCAGCCAAATCTTGTATGCAAGGGCTTTTGCCTTAACCGCGTCATCAAGAGACCTTCCTTTTCCCAATCTACTAGACCCATGAAGGAGTCCCGAGCCCCCGGGCTGATACCGCACCCTCCTCCAGCGTGAGGCAGAAACCTTTCCACTTGACCGCGTTCACGGTGCTCCCAGCCTCCCAGCGGGCGTGACAGTTGGCTTGAAGCACTTGGTCGAGCGCCTCGGGCGTCTTGCCAAACAGGCGACGGTCGTCACGGAAGCACACCTCCAACATCCACGCACAAGCATCCCACGGTGCGCGCAAACACAAGGGGTTGGAAGCGTAGGCCACGCAGAGGAAGGTGGAGGGGTCCATTGTAGCATCCGGGACACCCTAATTGAACCGCGAGCGGGCCCCGTCCATGCATCCGTACAGCTCAAGCCCCATACTGTCCCACTGTGCACCCCCGTGCGCCATGCGGCATCAGTGGCTATTTAACCCATGCCGTCTTGGGGGTCCCCAACGCTTCAGAGCGAGGGACAAAATCAGAATTGGCCCATAAATATGCCCCGTGGCAACATAACCCCTGCCGTCTGCGGGCCACCAAATGCTTCAGAGCGGGGGACAAAATCACAACGGGACCACAAGTGGAGCTGTTGGCTACACAACCCTTGCCGACTAGTGATGCTTCACATCACGGGACAAAATCAGAAGCGGCCCACAAGTGGGCGAAGTGGCTACATAACCCTTGCCGTCCACGGGTTCCCCAACACTTCACAGCGGGAACAAAATCACAAGTGGCCCACAAGTGGGTGGAGTGGATACATAACCCCTGCCGTCTAGGGAATCCCAAACGCGTGAGAGCAGGGCCCTTAGGTGGGCTTGGTGGCTACATAACCCCTACCGCGTGGGGAGTCCCGGACGCTTCACAGTGGAGGACAAAATCAGAGTGGGCCACAAGAGGACAGAGTGGCTACATAAACGCTACCGTCCGGGGGTCCCCAAAGCTTCAGAGCGGGGGAACAAAATCAGAAGTGGCCCAAAATGCAGGGGAGTGGCTACATAGCCCCTGCCGTCGGGGGGTCCTCACCGCTTCACAACGGGAGACAAAATCATAAGTGGCCCACAAATGTGCCTGGTGGCTACATAGCCCCCGCCGTCTGGGGCCCCCAACGTGTCACATTGGAAGCTAAAATCAAAAGAGGCCAACAAGTGGAGTACTAGTTGCATAACTGCCGTCTGGGGAGTCCCCGATGCTTCATATCGGGGGACAAAATCGGAACTGGCCCACAAGTGTGCTTGGTGGCTACATAACCCCTGCCGTTTGGGGGCCCCCAACGCCTCACAGCAGGGGACAAAAGCATAAGAGGGCCACAAGTGGAGCTGGTGGCTACACAACCCCTGCCATCTGTGGAGTCCCCAATGCTTCACAGCATGGGACAAAATCAGAAGTAGGCGGAGTGGCTACATAACCCCTGCCATCTGTGGAGTCCCCAACGCTTGAGAGAGGGCGACAAAACCGGAAGTGGCCAAGAATTGGGCAGAGTGGCTACGTAGATGCCATTTGGGGAGCCCCCAATGCTTCACATTCGGGGACAAAATCAGAGTTGGTCCACAAGTGGGCGGAGTGGCTGCACAACCCCTGCCGTCTGGGGAGCCCCCAACGCTTCACAGCAAGGGACTAAATCAGAAGTGGCCCACAAGTGGGCTTGGTGGCTACATAAGCCCTGCCGACTAGGGCCACCCCAACGCTTTAGAATGGGGGGACAAAATCAGATTCGCCCAGAAGAGCAAAGAGTGGCTACATAAACACTGCCCTCTTGGGGGTCCCCAACACTTCAAAAGGGGGGGGGGGGGGGATCAGAAGTGGCCCACAAGTGGGTCGAGTGGCTACATAACCCCTGCCATCTAGGGAGTCCCGGACGCTTCACATCGCGGGACAAAATCAGCAGTGGCCCACAAGTGCGCTTGCTAGCTACATAGCCCTTGCCGTCTGGCGGCCCCCAACGCTTCACAACGTGGGACAAAATCAGAGTGGCCCATAAGAGGACGGAGTGGCTACATAACCCCTGCCGTCGGGGGGGTCCCAAACACTTTACATTGGGGGGCAAAATCAGAAGTGGCCCACGAGTGTGCCTGGTGGCTTCATAACCCCTGCTGTCTTGGGGCCCCCAACACTTCACAGCATGGGACAAAATCTGAAGAGGCCCATAAACGGGGGCAGTGGCTACACAATCCCTCCCATCTGTGGAGTCCCCAACGCTTCACGTTGGAGGACAAAATCAGAAGTGGCCCACAAGTGGGCGGAGTGGCTACATGACCCCTGCCGCTTGGGGGGTCCCAACGCTCCATGGCCAGGGACGACATCGGAAGTGGCACACAAGTGGGCGGAGTGGCTACATAATTGCCGTTTGGGGAGTCCCCAACGCTTCACAGCCGGGGACAAAATCAGAAGTGGCCCACAAGTGGGCTTGGTGGCTGCATAACCCCTGCCGTCTAGGGGGCCCCAACGCTTCAGAGTGGTGTACACCCACCTCGTCCACTGTAGTAGTATGGTCCGGATGAAGAGGAGAAGCAACAAGGGACCCTACATCAAGGAAGGGTCGTTCTAGAATTTGAGGATCCGGCCTGAAATTGCCTAGGGAGGGGCGATTTTCTTGGCCCCTCTAGGCGTTTCCTTCACCAGTGGGCAGATTGGCTACATGCATGCATTTTTTGTTTTCAGTAAAATTGTGAATTTTTTTGCGGTAAAGACGTGCAATTTTTTTGCGGTACACACGTGTAAAAAAAAAAATTATCACGTTGTGTAATTTTTTTTGCTGCGGTAAACGCGTGTAAAGAAAATTGCCAAGTTGTGTAATTTTTTTTCGCAGTAAACGCAGGTAAAAAATTGCCACGTCGTGCAATTTCTTCTTGGGTTAATATGAGTACGGGTTTACACGACTTACCGCAAAACAAATTACACAACGTGACGATTTTTTGGTTACACGCATTTACCGCAAAGAAAAAAATTACACGTTTTACAACATACACTGTTAGGCCTCCTCTTCAGAATCAAAGAGGGCCTGGAAAATCAAGGGTTCAGATTGACATGGATACATGGCCCTGATTTCCTTGACTTCCAGTTCTGCTCAGCCCTGCAGCCACATGCTTCACAATCTTCTCACATTTCTTGCCATCTGCCTTGGTGCAACGCATGTTGAAAACTGAAAAAAAAAAGCTGTTTCAAAGCAGCCATCGACAACGCACAGCTTACCCTTGGACCGGCTACTAACAAAAGGTTGTCAGGGGCCGTCCTTAAAGATTGTCCCCAACCACAAAAAAACCTGATCCCTCCTGATCACGGATGGCTTTTGACGGTGTGATTGGATATGTAATCGCTAAAACCTGTGCCGCTGCCCTGTGAGATGACTGCGTCTCCTGATTTTGTCATTCAACTGGAGAATTGGAGAGAATGGTGTATGAAAGTTTGTCATCTGCAGCTGTGCACTTAATGACGGTCCTGCACTCACCAAAAACCACAAGGAAGGTAAGATGGCAAGCACATTGTGCCACACGCATTGGGGCAGTCAGATCGCACACCTGACTCTGATCACGACCCCTGGTGGCAAATCTAAACAGATCTTCTAATTGATCATCATCGATAACGGGCTGCAACATGGGACACAAAACGCAGTGGTGCACGGGACCCATCCAGTCCGCAAACGGGGTAACTTGAGGCCTCCAATGCTGATTTGTCATACCCTGCCTTGACGAAGCACCAAAGGCCACCAGGTGAAAAGCAGCAACCAAACGAAGGCAGACTCATGACTGCTGCACCTCATTGGGTCGACAGCAGGCCGAGAAACGTCATGCACCAAGAAAAGGGCTCTTTCTCCTGTAAACGGATTTTTCTTTGAAGAATATTGAAAAACAAGTCCAGTCAACTTTTGCATCTGCTCCCCTTGTTGGCTCTTCGTATCATCGAACAATGGTGTGTACTCAAGACGGCTGACGGTGTACACTCCCACCTCAACCTAAGGAACAGGCCTCACGTTGAGTTGGATGAGGGGCTCCCCAAAATAAGTACATACATTCTCAGGTGCTTTATGAGTTGAGACTCTTCTCTTGAGCACCAGCTGCCAATCAGCACACACCCATGTGTGCAGCATCCCCCACAATGTGACCAGAGCATGCCAAATGCGGGTACAGCTCAACAATTCCACGTTCTGCAGCCGCCCATTCCCCACACACTCCCACAGCCGACATACCAAATCTTCCAACGGCACAGTCTCCAGGTTGTTCAGGCTGGACATGGAAATGACATCGTGCTTCTGCACACCTTGCAGCCTGAAATCAGATGACGAGGGCCTGCACACGTCGTCCCATGCCTGCAAGCTCCCCGCAAATAAACTTCCCAGGGCCACAAATTTCAACGCCTTCTCTCTGCTTTTTCAAGGTGGGGATGTATGGTGAAGATCAATGGTGTGTTTGTTTCGGAAAACCAGATGGCAGGGTTCATGTATAGCTATTCATTCCGCCTGGGCTGCACGGTGCGGAGTGTGGAGGGCTGTGGAGGTTGTGGTGTGTTGCAGAGCGTCATATCTGGGCATCTGATGCACTGGACGAGCTGAGAGTGCACAAGAAGGGACCAATCTATTTTTGAGGCGGCGAAACAATGACAGGCACAAATGCAGTTACGCTTTCATACCTATCTGGTTGTGAGAGGGATGAATTGTCTAGTTGCCGCAGGTTCTGTGGGAACACAATGCACGCATTGTGGAGTCAGTGCCATGAAACAAAACGAAGGCGTACAAGAGTTGTTCCCATGCCACAGGTCGCTGGATATAGGGGGAAGGATCACCATTGTCCAGTTTACTGTTTGCACAAATTTGAGGCAGTGTTTGATGGCATCGGAAACAATTATGCCTGGGCGGGAAGAAAATTGCTTTGCAGGGGGGGGATGGCACGGAAGACCATTTCACCAACCCCCCCCTTCCCCTCCTTGGTCGCCGTGCCGGGAGGGGTGTGTGGGCTGGGGCTGCCCTACCTGCCGTGCCGGGGGGGGGGGGGGGTCCGACCCCAACATACATGGCTCAAAATGATCCCCACGTCGCGCTGATCATTTTGACTACACATATGTGGGGGAACATTTTTTCGTGAAAAGAAATTTTCCGGGCCAAAATTTGTGTTCCGGCGCCTTTGGCGGCAACATCCGTCCTTACACAAAACAAAGGGCCCGGCACAGAAGCCCATTTCTGGAACGCCCCCCCCCCTCCTTCGCCGGGCGTCCATGCCATCCCCCCCCCCCCCCCCCGCAAAGCAATTTTCGGGCCGCCCTGGCTTCACCAGAACTGGAGAACACCGTCTTGCACAAGCGGCATTTTGTACGCTTGGTACGCACATCCATTGCGCTTCATGCGCTTCATTATCTAGCCCTCGTTTTATCGGAGGCTTACAAGGATGCCAAGTACAGCGGAATGACCGGTCGTCTCAAAGGACACAGCCGGGGCACTGTTTCCGACTCGCACACGTCAGCGAAGGAACAACATCTGCACACGTCGGCAAGGAAACAACATCTGCGTTCCAGATTTTCCATGAGGTTGCTGATGAAGCCCAAACGCGTATTTCACGAAACTGCACAGAAAGCATTGCAATTGTCGGGCCAATGCAGTCCAAGTTTACATGGGTGGGAGATAATTGGCTTGCGCCCACGGGGGTCACGGACGTAAAATTTCCCAAACCCCCCAACCCCCTTCTGGCAAGCCGAGCTGAGGACCCTTGACGGGCTCACGGGGATGCGGGGGCAGTTGGGGGGGCCTGGCGTATCCCAACATATTTGGCTCAAAATGATCCGCATGATGCTCTGAACATTTTGAGGCATGTATCATCACGGGATTTTTTTCTCCGAAAATAATTCTTCCAGGCTGCTTTGCGGTGCAGGTGGTGAGTCATCATTATACTTTTTAGAGGGATATTACCGCACCGCGCACCGCACCACGCGCTCAATGCCACGTGTTGTCTTTCTTTTTTTCCAAGAATTATCAGACTGGCAGGAACACGGTAGCCTAAGGGTTAACCATACAACAACGGAGGCCTCCACTCTACCTCCTCACCAATGCAATGGTGGTTGTAGCCGCTGATACTGCCTGCCGAGCAAGGCCGTGGATTGATGATGAGAGGATAAATATGCCCTCTTTGGCACTGCCGTCACACCAAAGAGGCATGTACCTCACGGGGTGCCCAAGCTCGCAAGGTAGTGTTTCGTCCATTTCGCATTTCAAATCACTACCATGTGGGGTGCTCAGTCCCACAAAACAATGGCATTAGTAGGGGAGGCCGTAGGTTGATGATGAGAGGGTTTGCACGATTACTGTCTTGGACGCTATGCACAAAGATCGAGGGGCCGCTGGGCTGATTCTCTGTTCAAGCGCCCACCCACCCGTGGGTGCCCCCCGCCTAGGGAGTGCTGCACACTGGAAGGACGAGCCGGTCATGACTAAGTCACCTCCGAGCTCGCCCTACCGTGCATCCGCCGAGGCGGTGCCTGGGACCTACGGGGTGAGGTACCCAGCGCCCCGGAGGGCGCACCCGTCAATGGGGGTTTGCTGCAGGATCCCCCCCGCCATCGCTCCCTCGACAGCCCCATGAGACCCTCCCGATCTCCTCTTGAAGTCTGTCCCGAGCCTTGCAATGCCTTGACTTGCTAGGCCCCCTTTGGCTGCCCTGTGGACGCCCTGCATACCACCCCCGGTCCCTGTGCGCTGATTGCATTGTGTGCTGTGCTTGGTGTCGCGTGCGCATCCGCTCCTGCGTGCCTTGTGCATCCCCCAAAAGCCGAGGGGGTCGTCAAGCGGCAGCTGCCCCACGGCCCTAGGCTCCGTCACCCCCTGTACAGCCCTTCAGAGCGCCACCAGTGGCGCCATATGCAGCCTAGTGCTTGCCAAACAGCGCAGGAGCGGCACTCTGTGTGCCGGGGGATGTGTCCCCTCCAGCCCTAGGTGCCCCAAGAGCGCCACCAGCGGCACCATGTGCAACTTGGTGGCTGCCTAAGAGTGCAAGAGCGGCACTGAAGGTGCTGGGGGATGCGTCCTTTCCAGCCCCAGGTGTCCCGAGAGTGGCGGCAGCGTCGCCATGTGCAGCCTAGTAGCTGCCAAAAAGTCCACGAACGGCCCCGTGGGCGCTAGAGGATGCACCATAGGTGCACGCTAGAAGATCCAATTTCGTTCTAGCGTTGATGGCGCTAGAGGGCTAGAACGGAAAAAAGGGGGGGTTACCCTCCGCGTGGGGGTAGGTGGTGGGTACTTTGAGGGTTGCAACCTGGACCCCCCTATCCGTACTCGGGGGCCCATGGTTTGTTTTTCATAATTTCATTGTTTTCACCTAAATTTGGAGTGAAATTTTTTTTCGTTCTAGCGCCGTTCTAGCCACGCTCTAGCGAGCGCTCATTGACCTCGCTAGAACGTCGCAAGAACGCTAGAACGATATATATTAATGCTCCTCAAAGAGAAGTTGCCTGTGGCCAATCAGACGGTCGCGATGCTCGACCCGACTCACGGAGCGGCGCCCCCCCCCCCCCCAATCCCCTGGTTAGCCCGGTTAGCCTCCCCCCTACCCCACCCCATAGGTCACTTGGAAGATCACTTGGCGGGCCGTTGCCGGGGCGCATCCTTGCTCCCGGCACCCCCCTTCTCATCCCCCGTGTCCCCTTCCTTTTCCGCCCCCTTGTCACCCCCCTCCTCACCGCCCTTGTCGCCCCCCTCTGTTAACCACGCAATTGTAAAAAACATTTGGCCGCTTACGACAATTTTACACCCTCCCCATTGTCGTCACCCCTGCCCCCCTCGTCATCCCCATCGTCCCCGTCGTCCCCCCCTCCAAGGGCCCCCGGAGGTGGGCCTGTGCCGCCTCCCGGGTGCGGAAGAGGAGTTGCCCAGGCACCCGGAAGGTGCCCCCCTCTTTCTCCCTCTTCCTCTTGTTTCCCCTCTTCCCCTTCTCCCCCCCCTCCCCAGTGGATCCCTTCGACACCACCCACCAATCCCCCGGGTCCAGCTCCTCATCCCAATCCCCCAACACCGTCACTTGGCTGACGGTCCCCCCGTTGCCCCCCTCCGCCCGAGGGACATACCGGATGTCCCCCACACCCGGCACATTCCCATAGGGGTCCCGGCACCTATTCTCCAAGGGGGGGCTAGGGTCTTGGGAGGGGGGGCTTGGCCTTGGCCTTGGGCTTCACCTTGGGGTGGGATGCGGGGGGGGGGGGTTCTTCCTCGCTACTCTCGAAGTGGCGGGGCTTCTTCGACTTTTGGGGGGCCTTGGGGGTGGGGTTGAGGGCCTTGGGGGGGGGGTTGTCCTCGCCCCGCTGCTGGTGCTGATGATGCTGCTACTGCTACTGCTGCTGCTGCTGCCCCGCCTGCTACTGCTGCTGCCCCCCCACCCCCCCTCCTCCCCCACCCTCACCCAACCCCTGCGCTGTGGGTCCATCAACAACCCCCCCCCCAGCCCTTCCTGCCCGGCATCTACCGAACCCGTACAGCACCGGGAGGCACGTGGTGGGGTCACTCCCGAACATCGGGGGCAACTCGGTGACCTCTAGGAGGTGTGTCCTCCCCTCCCCCATCACACCACTCCACCCGCACCCCGCGGGGGTCCGCACCGCACAGCTGTAGGATGACGACCTGTGAGAACATAAACAAGCGGCAGGTGTGTTCTAGCGACTTTCTAGGCTACCGTTCTAGCAACCTTCTAGCGACGGCGGCGGCGGTTTGGCTAGATCAACACTAGAACACTACCCTAGAGCAACGCCAGAACGCACGCAGCATACCATGCCTTGGGTGTCGAGGGTGGGGCGGATTGCCCCCGGGGCCTTGGTGAAGGCGTCCCGGCTGCGAGAGCCGCGTGGGTCTTGGGCTTCGGCTTGGGGCGGCAAGCGATTGTACCCTTTGCGAACGGCCGGTAGAGGAACTTTTGAATGGGGAGCGAAAATCGCGCGAATATGGGTGCACAAATGAACGATTCTGACCGGGAACAACTGATTTCACGGAGTTGGGATGGTAGCAATATTTCTCAGAATTCTTAAAAAAACAAAATCCGGGTGCCCATTAAAAGAAACGGCCCCCTTTTCACAAAGCACGGTGCCGCGGTGCCCCACAAAATGCCCTAACCCTACCGCAGGTTTTCCCTGTGTTCGCGGCGGCAATGCGAACAAGAATATACATCAAAATTCGCGCGAGTATCGCGCGATTTTGGCATTCGTTTTTCGCGTATGCGCGAACCTCCACCGTGTGGCGTGCACCAACTCAAGTACGTAGAGCCACCACAACCCATGGTGCCATGTCCGCATCTCCTAGGCCCGCTGCTTGCGGCGGCGTTCGAAACGCCGTGAGAGGACTTGTACATAGTTGAGGTCAGTATGTGCCCTCTTGCAGGCACGCCGCACCCAATGTTGTACTATCACGGGCCCTTGTCCACGCATGGACCTCCTGGTAACATCCCACCCCTCTTGACGGAGGCTGCCATCTATGGTGTGGTTGTCAACGACAACCTACACACCTAGGCGGCCACGCAGAAGGCTTAGGCTCCCGCTATTGCGCAGCATGCGCTTTAGCCTACGGTGGCTGCCTTCCATGGCAAAGCCTGAAAATTTGGAGACGATTCTCCATTTGTGGGTCAAGAAATACATGTGGTCAATCCACTCATGTGACCACAGCAGCTTAGGCCACTGTCACACTAAGTGGGGATTGCCCATTTGTATGCTACATTCACAAAGCCTTCCTACATCCCCCCCGGACAGCCATCCGGTTTGCCAGGCGTACACACACACACATCTTGGCAAAGTTGTCCCACCACTCCCTACAAACATCACCCCATAGTCTGCCGCCCACCCGCTTGTTGTTGATTCCCCCCTTCCTCAAGGCATACCGTAATGAGTGCCTCCCACCGCCGGGTGCGCATAAATTGCACAACCGCGGGACACTCCAACCCAACCTTTCCCTTCACATTTCTCTGGTACAACCCAACGAACTTGTGATCGAAAATATGGCTTTGAACGGCCTTACATGGCCTACATAGCACTAAGACCTTCGCCTTTGCATGCATAGGGGATCATGGTGCTTTTAACAAATTCTCCTCTGCACCGACCAATGGAGCCTTCATCAATGGTTCACTTACAAGATACCCGCCTCTGCTGCTGCTCTCCATTCTCTAAGATACACTCGTCTGCTGGTCCTTGCCGCTCCAAGGCGGAGTTACACCTCCTCTTTTGTGTGGTGTATTCCACTCGTGTTCAAGCATTCAAAAACTGCTATCTAGGCCCACCAAGGCGATGCAAAGCTATATTTTAAACCAGTAATGCATTGGGCCGTAGATTTGATTACTTTGTGGGCATCCAAACACTGCTGTGTAAGGCCAGCACGGCCATATAGGCCTGCACTTTCAAACGAAACTTCATTAACGAAATTGTGGAATTGTGTACATTGTGGAATCCAATGTCGTCTGGGCATTCAAACCATGGTATTTTGACCCAGCAAGGCAATAGAAAATGGTGCTTTGAATTGCAACTAATCATGTTGTGGAAGCTAGTGCATTCCAAGAATTCAACCAGTGACATGTAGCCCCCACATGTCCAGAAAAGCCGTAGATTCAAGGGCCCATTTATTGGCTTGTTGCTTCCAACGCTTTCGAAGCACTTTGATAGTGCTATGTGTACCCACCAAGACCATACAAAACCACACCGTCGATCCCAACTTCATTGGGTTGTGCTATTCATTGCTTTCGAGGCATACTAAAATTGCTATCTCCAAAATCAAAGACCATACGAACCAGTTCTTTCCATTGCGAATTCATCAGGAGAAGCCCAAACTTGTGCGGGTCCGCGTCGAATATTGAAGGAGTAGATGGGCCACACTACGTGCTGCGGTGAATATGCATCTCAGCACGGCCTCTTAAGCCGGTCTACGTGCGCATTGCGGCACAACCCATTTGAATTCGCACGCCATCAGCCCCTCCCGGTCCTCAAAGAGCCAATTCTAGGCGCCACCGCCTTTCCACACAGGTGGTAGAAATGATTCAACTTCTCTGGTGTTAGAGCATATTTTCTATGGAGTTTCTCCCTTTCCTTGCGGACTACCATCCCCGCCTTCTTTAGACCGCCTCGCTTGCTTTCGGGTGCTCTGCCACCGTTGCCATCCCCTTTGCCTTTGGCCTTGTGATCCCTTGAGCTTGTCCATCCCCTCCCACGCCTGATTGAGGTCCTGTTCCGTCACCCCCATTGGCTCCTCCTTGAACCGCTCAAAATGATGCTTCACCATCATGAGCTCGTGCTTGTACCGCATCCACATGAAATGTGCCCTCTCCGCCATAAAATACGATCGCGAATAGTCCAACAAAGTCCCTTGGGTAGATAGAATGACTTCATTTCTCCGTGACCCCCCAAAAATCACCCAAGGTTTAAAGCCGATCTAGCGGGAAGGTCCTGCCGTCTCTTGCCGCAAAACAACTTAAGACATTTGGTGGAACGTCAAAAATCCTAGCGTGGGAAGTGCAGAGGAACGGCTGCTTCACAAGTTCCCCACATCGACAAACTCCAAGATGTAGGAGTCGGGGAGCTCATTCATCCCTATCCACCCGTAGCGATACGACACTATCGTGTTTTTTTGGGGCCGGCTGGGTAGCGAGGGATGACGATCGGTCGGAGCGGAAGGACACCCCCCTTGGAAAGGCGCACGCTTTGTGCATGGAGCGGGGGTTGGGTTGGGTTGGGTGAAGGCCTCCCTCGGACGGCCAGACCCACCGCGCGCATCCTTCCCTGCACCGCGTGATTGGGCCGGAGGACTCCCGGCTGTCCGGTCACAAGGCCTACCGGACTGCTGACGGCCCCCGTACCCCGCGGAGGCACACGCGGGAGGGAGATGCCGCCGTGCATGGAGCGGGGGGGGGGGGGGTCAAAAAAGTTTCCATTTGGGGCATTTGCCTATCGCGCGCAGTACCCTATGGGTACCTTGTCGAAACCGGTAAGCTTGCCCTCTGGCCATTTCCAACCCCATAGTCGGGAACCTCCCCATTGTGCGCATTCCCGAGGTTGGGCATGTGAAGGCACACAATGTTATACGGTGATGCCGTATGGACGACAGTACCCTCGCCAATGGATGTTGCCAAAAGGCATGCAAACGCTGATGGGCAATTTGGAGGATCAGGTGGCCAGAATGGCACATGATGGTGTGCTCCAATGTGCGGTGCTCCTTGAACAGTCCCGGCAATAGTGCATGGTGCGCGATGCACAGTAAACGTATGAGAACGCTAAGGTGATAAGAGCCCTATAGCAACTCAAGGAGAAGCAGGACACCATGCAGGCGTAGTTGAGGGTCCTGGAGACAAAGGTGCCGACCTATGGTGGGGCGGACCCCACACACGGATGTTGAAAGGACACCGGCGTGGAAGGCCTGAAAATGTTTCTTTGAAAGATCAAAGATGCCTTGACAAACGAAGCCGAGAATATCAAGGAGTTGCAATCATGGCTAGAGGATATTCAGGCGCATATGGATACGAAGATTGAGACTTTGGTCAATGCGCGCTCTACCGCGGCGGAGACATACAAAAAACAACTAGCGGCATACATGAGGGCGAACGAAGATGAAAACGAATACGAAGCTCACAGGCAGGATGAGGGGGAAGAGGTAACATCATCCAGAGTGGAACCCAAAAATGCGGAGCCTCGGCATACCAAGGCACCGGCCACAGAGATTGCGCAAAAGCATGGCAACACACCGGCGGGCATCCGGCAAGGGATGTGCACCACCAGCCGGGAGAAAAGGAAGTAGGGAAGATGAAACCGAGGAAACAAGCACCAAAGGGAAAGAAAAGCAAAAGAAAGGTGGAACTGCAAAACTGGCCGATGATGGAGGGAGTGGTGATGGTGACAGTGATGACGAGGGTGACATGCCACGAACGGAAGACGGTTCAAGCAATGAAGATGAGCGGCTGGCGGGCAAGAAGAAGATGAAGCATTTCCACTCCAGCGGAGAGGATGAGGATCAAAAGGTTGGGGAGGAATTGAAAGAATTCACTAGGGGCCTAGTGCAGCCTTTGCTGCTGAAGGAGATGAGAAACCGCAATGCGGCCTTCGAGGAATGGGAGAAGAAGATATCCGGCAACACCGATAAAGTGAACTGGCTGCTCACCAAGGCAGCTTGTGCAACAAACTAGGTGGATGCCGCACTAAGATCAGGCAGCTACATTGCCATGGTTCCTATGTGGAATGCACAAGGTTGGCTCCCATGGAAGCCCAACTGGCTCCAATTCGCCGAAACCATTGTCGTGCGATTGGTGCCATGGTGGGGCAAAGTCATGTCGCAGGGTTTACCCGAGCAACAGCAGCCGAACTTGAAAAACCATTCTGCAAAAAACTGGAGTAAAGGGGGTAGGCCCGCTGTACGCACAACCATGGAACTATGGGATCTCATGTGGACTAGACAGGAAGTGCCGAAGCACGCAGTTACTTATGGGGATCGGAAATACGTACGTCAGCACCAACCATGGACAAGATGACCATCGCCAGCCAAAACGATTACATGCCAAGATGGCGGACTGCCGTCCGGAGTGCAAATCCCAATGTGCGCAATATCAAGTGATCAAGCCGATGCACTCACGTGTCATGGAATGGAACAGGAAGAAGAACAAAACAAAAATGGCGCAATGAGCCGGGGTACGCGGCAATCCTAGATATCCGAACTGGCGGATCTTGAACTGTCCGTGACAACCTTGCAGGCACACTTAAAGACGAAGCTTGTGAACGTCACAAGGTCGCAGTTGAATAGGAGGTGGCCCAAGTACAGGTCAAAGCGGGCGATGCTGGAAGCTACCACTTTGTGAATTACATGAAACAGCCCAAATGAAAAGGCCCAGAGATGAAGGTACAGGATGTGATGGTCTTTCCGGAATGGCTTTGGTAGGTGGAATGGGTTCATAAGTGGCTAGACTCCAAACAGTATGGTGCAGCTTACAAGGGGCGACGTACATACAAATAACTCCTAAAGAATACGCCATGGAGGAAAAACACCTTTGTCCAGTGTGGAGTGTACAGCAGTTATTTTGAGCCGTAGTTTTTGGTGGTATTTATCTGACAGATTTGTGGATCTTATTGTTATGAAAATATATTGCCTTGTTTGTTTTTAACGCACATGTGGCGATGCTGAGCCGCTCGGGAGATTGAGTTTGTCTTAGGTGACTAACGGGGTGATAGGCAAGTCCTTGAGCCAAAGGGAAGTGACTGGACGAGCAAAAGAAGAAAATACTCACAGCGTATTGTTGTTTCGCAAGCGATGCAAGGGAGTGTGATGGAAGAGGATTTGGACGAGAGTGAGTGATCGCAGATTTTGTTGAAAAGCGACAGAATTTGCAATACCATTTTGCGCAAGGAGGTCTTCAAAAACTACACATCAAGAATACAAAACCGCTTGCATTTGCAAACAACCGTGTCGCAAGAAACCATCAATGAGGATGTTATTGCAGCAGGCAAGCTGTTGCCAAGGTCTCATCAACTACAACGCCACTCCATCGCCAATCGGAACAACTTCATGGACGACACGGGGGTTTGTTTTAACAAAGGTAGCTCTGTGGACTTCAAGGAATAGTGGAGAACATTTATAGCAGTAGTCGGCGGGTGTCAAGGAGGTGCCCGGCGGACTCCATAATGCCGGAGAGGCCGTGGCACACATGTCTGGATAGTTGAACACGGCACGTGAGGAAGTGCGCCTGGTCACGGCCGAGACCTAGATTGCAGGGGCTGCAAGAGTCAGATAACGTATTGCACAAGCGAGTGCTCAACCCGCAAACAGAAGTGAGCCAAATGCAGCACAAACTTTCCAGCCTAGGATGTGCTGACAATGCGGGTAGCAATGGGGTCCAACCCATTAGAGATACGCATGAAGTAGTGCCTATCTTCCATGAAGTTGCTGGCTTGACATGCGAAAAGACATGAAAGAAACCCAACATAGGATAGTGGCACACGTGAAAAGGGGCAAAAAAAAAGTCTAGTGCGGATGATGGCACACATGAAATGACATGAAGACACCCTACCGCCAACACTGGCACGCCGAGAAAAAAGGTGAAAAAAATCTATTGTTGATGGTCGCACACGCGGAAAGACGTGACCAAACCGTAACGTTGATAGGGGCGCGCATGAAAAGAGATGAAAAAAAAAGGACCGCAGATGTGCCACACCTAAAAGTACGTGCATAATCCTTTTGGTGAATAGTGGCACACGCGATGGGAGATGAAAAAAGTCTACGACCCTTCACTTCCCAATCCACCAAAGAAGACCAAAGACATGGTGATGACCAGGATACAAAATCTGCAGCCCGCATGCGTGACGCTTGGGGAGTGGCACCCGTGCATTCACTATTGGACCGCTTCCCCGTGCGAAATTCTTTGCCACAATGCCCACCGGCATTTCGCACTGGTGGGAAGGGAGCATGCCCCACCAGCGCCACGGATGTATGGACGCCCCCCACCCGGCCCGGCTGCAATGCATGGGTGAATGGGCAAGACTCGGGCATGTGTCGTAGTGACAAATATGTGAAATGCCGCGCTCAAAATCGTTACATGGGTTACGCCCCTCAATACAAAGATAAACAAAGGGAGAGCACTGGCAAACTCGCCCATCTGTTCATTCCTCGACCGCCCCACGTCCCCACGGCCCCATAATACAGCGCCGGACGTCACTGGTCCGCCCTCCCAGAGTGGTTGGCACAAACGCCCGGCTCTCGCCCTCCCGGAAGGCTTCCACAAAGCCCTAACAAAGACTCCATACATTGTCGCACAACAATAGGGCGGAAAGGCTCCCAAAGGTCCCCATCTTGGTCCGAGCCCCCTCCGGTCGCACCCCCACACCACGGTGAGGTTACGCACCCTTGGCAAGCGGTGGGGGAAAGCGCCGACATGGTGTGCCCACTCGTCCACGCAATCTTCGCACTAATAAACACTGCCTTCACACAAGCATGCACTTTCTTAACAGTATTGTACATAGTGTTCACACCACTACACACAACATTCACAACAGTACATAAAAACTTCGCACAGTTGCTCTAGAGACCTACGCTGCAACTAGTATGAATAATTTTTCATTTTTAACGTGTTAGTGGGGTTAAAACCTAACGTGCCAAAACCAAGCAGGTTAGCGTAATTTTGTTTCATTTGCAATGCTTTATTTGTGCGAGTATTGTGCCCGCTCAGGGTGTTTGCTTGGTCAAAGGGTGCACAACGGGATGCTAGATGGGTTGCATAGTTTGTTAGCTCGGTTTATAGGCCCACACACCCCTCCAGACACCCGCAACCCACCCATTGGCAACCACCCTTTTTCCTTTTGTACCTCTTGTTATGTTTGTGTGCCGTGAGACCATTCACGGGCTGAAGAAGATGACTACGCGTTTGAGTGGGGCTCAGACTTTGCGTGACCCTTTGGTCTCACAACCCCTTGGTAAGTGAGGGGCCTCATCGCTCTTGGTGAAAACCTGATGGTATTACGCCACCGAGGTTGCCCAACTTCGCCTAATTTGCAACAAGCAAATGGAGGCCGGGAGGTAATATACCTCCGTTATCTTCCTCGCGGCCAAGTTGATCGGCCTACGTATGTACTTGAATGTCCTCAAGGGCAGCTTCCGGTGTGTGTCGGAGTTCTTCAGTAACCGAAGGCGCGGGGGGGGGGGGGTACGCTGCCGCCACAGGACTGCCTTTCCCTCGGCCCTTTCCTTGACGGGACCCCTTCATGGACACATCCAAGGAAATGTCCAAGCCCCTTGAGCCAGACGCATCCGTGTCCGTTGGCGGCTGGCATTGCAAGCGAAGGAGTAACACAGCAACGTGGAATGGTGACGAGGGAGATGTAACACACATGGTAGAAAGAACCCGCAAGATGAACAAGGCACACCCTCCCTAACATCAACCCTTGTAGCAAGGGGGGGACAAAGGAATGAGGATGCACGAATGTGTGTGGCAAGGGATGTATGTGTGTGGGTGCACACATCCTTGTGTGTTTGTGTGTGTGTTTCTATTTATTGTGTTGAATGGTTGGTGCTGCAACCCTAGCAGGGGTCGTGGGCACAGGTCGGGGTACAAGGTATGTGTCTTGACATTAGTGAATCACCCGGTAATTGAACTGAGCTCCAGCCCTTTGTTGCCACCTCATTTGCTTTGCCGTTGCTGCTGGTACAAGTGTGCCAAAGAGGGATGAACTGACGGCTTATGATCTGTGTGTACATCAAGGGCGGCCATTGGATTACATGCCTTCGAGTGTGTCACTTGTTTGCCCTGCTGCACCACACTTGCACCGCTCCGTTGTACCCCACACCGCTATGCTCTGCCTTGCTCTTCTATGCTCGGGGCCAACTTGCCTTCCTCTGCTGCACCCTGCCGTACGCTGTGCCGTTACGCCCCACATTGCCCCGCCCGCCACCGCTTTGTCCAACACCACTCCGCCCTGCTATTGTCCGAGCCGGATGAAGGCTAGTGCCCCCCTCGCGGCCGGACGAGGATGGACGTAGTGTCTTCCTGCTTGCGCGCGGAGAACCCTGTCGTGCTGCTGTATTTGTGTTGTAGCTCATTAGCAGCCGCAATTTGATAGTAGTGGTGGCACCTTCCCAGTGCAACGGCAACATTTCCTTTGTTTTTGTCATCTTGTAGGCTATACCGTTGCTGTTTTGCCGCGGCATGTGGGCTACAGGCGACTGTTGCCAACTCGGTGGCGTTGTACAGCAACATTTGTGGTTTGGTTGTCGCGCTCCTTGCCTTTGCTGCATGCCTCCGGCTCAACGTGGCTACCAGACCTTTGAGCGAGCTTCTGCTCATCGTTTTGAGATGTTGCGTGCTTATGCCCTATGGTGCCGGCGGTTGAACATGCTGTGTCTTTTTTTATTGCCAGCCGACAAGGAGATTCACACTCGGACTTTGCGTTGTGCGTTTTTAGTGGTGCACAATTGTGTGTGTGTGTGTGCGCGCGCGTGTGTGTGTGTGTGTTTGCTCGGAGGCCAAGGCGCAGCACCAAGATGCGCCGGGGGGGGGGGGGGACCCCCACCGCCACGCCCCAAACAATCCTTGAACTGCACGAACCCCACAACCGGAACCCCAAAGCTGTGTCAGCCTGCGACGAGGTTCCGTGACGCATGACGGTCCGTCCGACGACTCGATGGGCCAAGATGGCCTTGGACAAATCACATGAACATCCGTTTTTCGTCCTGCTAATTGCAGCACCCCCCCCCCCCCACAATGTAGGATGCATTGCTTTTGTACACTCAGAGAATTTGTCTTTTTTGAGGAGCAGTAGGGCTGTGAGACCTGTACTGTTTGCTGCTTCCTTCGCCGCACATTTGGGTACCGCTATGACGTTGCACATGGCCGCTGAGTTCAACGACAAACGTCTCGGGTGTTGTCGACGGACGACAGAATATTGAGGTCTACGACACGAAGGATACATAGTTTTGGACATCATACGGCAGGACCAAAAAACGACCTACAATGGAGTCTCCACATTTGGCCAAGGTAAGGCGGTTTGCTGAACACGCATTTCCTCTGTGGTTGAAATGGAAGCTAGCTGATAAGCTTGCTGCAAAAGTTGGGTAATTGACGGTACATTTCGACAGAAGATGGTCGCAAGGTACCAGCAATGGCAGCAATATTGCACACGCCGCTCGAATTTCCATGGAGTGTGAGGAGGTGTTAGACATGCAGGTGCTTTGGGAGCACATTCACAAGTCACTGTATCAACCTGGACAAGGGATATTTGTGCCGATTGAACGAAACTCTAGTGCGGGCAAACCCCATGCGGCGTTTGGCAAAGGCAACAAAATTGCGGAGCTACAGGATAAACTGGCTGCTCTCGAGAAACAAATGGCACACTATGAGCAAAACAAAAACAAGGAGGAAAAGAAGGTAGAATATCCGAGGAAGGTGTTCTTAGTGGACAATGTGCAAGAATTTGGGGTGTTGCCAAAGGAGTGGGCTAGGAAACCCCCAAAACTGAGGTGTTCTTGTAAAGCTAGAGTAGCGGACCACAATCATGGAGGTTGCTTATGGTGTCAAAATAAGTGTATAAGAACTATCACCAACCCCGGGGTAGGGGGGCGCAAGGGGATCAACTTTGTTGGGGCAGGAACCCTACTAGGAGTCCCTTCTTGGTTCCTTCTTAGACCCAAAATACGGACAAGGCGACACAATATGCAAGGAGTGAGGTTGCAAGAAAGACACGATGAGGAAGCCCCGAGAACAAGGGTTGGTCCCTTGCACAGCGCTCTTGGAGGGCCTGTGGCGACCACGGCACCAGTGCGGCCTTTTGTGCGGCCGTAGAAGTGGGCCCCAGGGGAGGGTTAGTTTGGGGGCGTTGGGGGGTTGGGGGGGGGGTTGGCCTCCACCACGTCCCCATCCCACTCCTCCACCACCCCATCCACCCCCTCGTCTAGCACCACATCCCCACTGCCCCCCCCCCCCCCCCCCACTGGTATGGCTGTCACCCTGGCTCTCCCTCTCTATTCTCTTCTTCTCTCGCTTCTTTTCCTTCTTGCGTTTCTTCCTCCCCCGCCGCCGGTCATAAGAGTCGCTGCTTGACTCCTGTCCCCCTTGACTCTGCGGCGGGAGAGCTTGTGTAGCTACTTCCACTTGTGCTGTCGCTGGTGCTGCTGCTGCAGGTGGTGCTAGAGCTCCCGCTGCTGCCAAGCGTTGCTCCAAGTGTCCCATCTTAAGGAAAAAAAATATTTTTTCACATTCACTAATAATATTTGCGAGGTTAATATTTCAACACCTAATATGAATTGCTATATAAAGTATTAAAAGTCACCGGCGTTAATATTAACCTACAAAAATTAATCGAAACTGCCCAAAATTTAACGAACACAAAAACCAACAACAAGCACAACAAGCATACCAGGCGGTGTTCGTGGGCTATCAACATGTCCCCCAAGAGGTATTTCAACATTTCTTGCCTTGGGGCTCCGGGATGGCTGCTGTTCTCCCGAGGGGAGGACAAGGGTGCCGGATTCGGATTCCAAGGGCCCCTCAAAGTCCAGTCCGGATCCCGTGAAATACGCGTCCTCCCTTGAGGGGGATAGGGTCGACCCGAGGCGATGCATCATGTGTGCCGGGGACCTTCTAGCTCCACCTTGGCGCAGGGAGGGCACAAGGCGGGTGATAGGATTGACCTACAGCGCCACGGCGGAGGCACGGCACACACGAGGCACCACCAGGGCGCAAAGCCCAATGTGAGGTGCTGGCAGGGTGCCACTAAAGCGCAAAAGCGGAAGCAGAGTGCTCGCAGGGTGCCATCGTAGCGACAAAGAAGAAGCACGGCGCTCACACGGAGCCACTAGAGTGCCAAAAGAAGCAAGCCGTGCAGGGGGCGCCTCCAGAGCGCCATAGCGGATGCGGGGCGCTCGCAGAGCGGCACAGAGCGCCGAGGTGGAAGTGGGGCGCTTGCAAGACGCCACCAAGCGCCAAGCGGATGCAAAGCACTTGTGCGGTGCCACGAGAGCGCGTGTGTGGCGCTAAGAGAACGCACTACAGAGGACGGGGCGCCCCCCGCATTTGGAGCACCCCGATGGCCGCCTGTTGGTATAGCGACCAGAGTCGGTTGATGGAGGGTGAGGGGGGGTCCGCATAGCACAGCACAACACAGCACAGAAAAAGCACAGCACGGCACAGAGCCGCATAACGGAGCACAACATCGCAGAGCCGCAAAATAAATCACAACATCGCACGGCAACTCAACAGAGGGCGGCACCAGAGAGCACAACACACTGGAGTAGCACATCACAACATGGCAGGTGCACAACATAAGGCATTGGGCACCACTTCACAGCACAACACGAAGAGCAAGTGTCCCAACATGTGCCAACACCGTGCACCCTCGTAATCGCCCGTTGGTATGGTGGCGGGGGCAGGTGGACCACGCCCGCAGCGGCCGGTCCCTTTCCGCCCACGGATCGACCCCCCTTGGCCATGGCAGCCAGAATCCCTCCGCCCCCAATGGTTGCCGATAGGAGTGGTCAGCGGGGGTCATACGTAGTACCTGGTGGGCTAACTGCGGACACCTGTTGCGCGCATCCACACCCCTTGCGGGGTTGGCGGCCAGCGGGGAGTGGGGCCGGTTCCAGCCAAGCCCCCCTCCACGGCTGCCTAAGTGGGACCTGCAACATACAGCCGGGGTTTTGCGGGTCGGGAGACCATGGGAGGAGATGAAGAGAACAGCCAGAACCATGATGCTGAGCTGGGTGGGCCCCAAGGGGTCACACTACCGACGACACGCCCAAGTCGGTGGTGGCCGGCAGGCACCATGGGCTGGCAAGCGGCTGTGCCCTACCGGGGGACCGCATCTCCTACTCCTCCTATACCGTGTGTACGGGTGTGAAGACCACGTGCAATGGTGTGAAGACTGTCTGTAATGGTGCGAAGACTGTATGCACTGGTGTGAACTACTATCAAGACTCCAACTAGGACCGAGCTGGGTCCTAGTCTTGCGTAACACATTGGAAATCACTATGGAAGAAACACCGCTTGCTTTGTAGAGTTGCGTCCACGGTCAGGACAATCGTCCTGAAACACGGCTGTAAAACGGCTCATTTCCACCTCAAAATGGGCTACGGTGTGGCACCACGGCATGGTACACGCCTTATTGAACACTCATTTGCATTCCTTTGATAGCCAATCGGTATGGAAGAAGAACGGCCCTCATTAAAGATGCCCACTTGACACACCGGCGATCGTCCTGAACTTTCAGGACGATCGCCTTGAAAACAGTCAAAAAACAGCCATTTTTGGACACAAATGGGCCTAAGAACGGGCTAGACGGGTCGAAATGGCACGGAACCTATTTGTGGTGGTGCGTGTTTGCTCCCCGGTCGTTTTGAGCTACTTGGATGCCGGTTTTGAGCCACGGTGTTGTCGCAAGGACTTTTTAATCGCCTATTGCTGCTGCTACTTGCTGCTCCTGCTGCTGCTGCTTGCTGCTTGCTAAAATGTGTTGCTCATCCTTGGACCGTAAGGAGGGGTGTAAAACCTCGATAGGATAAATCCAGCTCGGTAATTAAGACTCAAACTAGGACCCAGCTGGGTCCTAGTCTTGCGCAACGCATTGGAAATCTCTGTGGAAGAAACACGCTTGCTTTGTAGATGTGCTTCCACGGTCACGACGATCGTCATGAAACACGGCTCAAAAACGCCTCGTTTTCACCTCAAAATGGACCACCACGTGGCACCACGGCATGGTACATGCCTTATTGAACACCCATTTGCCATCATTTAATAGCCCAATCGCTAATAAAGAACAACAGCCCTCATTGAAAACACCGCCTCGGCACAGCGGCGATCGTCCTGAATTTTCAGGACGATCGTCCTTAAAACAGCCCCAAAATGGCCATTTTTGGACACTAAATCGGCCATAGAACGGGCTAGACGGCTCGAAATGGCACCAAACCTGGTTATAGTGATGCGCATTTGCTCCCCGGTCGCTTTAAGCTACTTGGATGCCGGTTTTGAGCCACGGTGTCCTCGCAAGGACTTTTTAATCGCCTGTTGCTGCTGCTGCTGCTGCTTGCTTGCTGCTTGCTAAAATGTGTTGCTCACCCTCAGACCCTAAGAAGGGGTGTAAAAGCTCGACAGGATAAAACCAGCTCGGTAAAATTTTCATTTACTATTCAGGTTGTCTTTGCTTGTTTGTTCTTGGCTTTTCATCAGAAAGAAACGTTTCAGAAGCGAGACATGTGGGTTGTGATAAGGCAGCAGTGAGACCTGAAGGTCACTGGCATGTAGTGACCCCTGAGACAGCGTCGAGGACACCCTAGAAGTATCTGTGAGGCTGCCAGGGTTCAGCGGTACCGGCCCATGGGCACTGGAGAGGGATGACGTGCGGTGCTTCGGAAAGAGGGGCACTGGCCGAGGAGCATCAATCTGGGAGGTTGAGAGGGAGCATAGGGATTTTGAGACCCCCTGGGGCGTATACACTTGCGACCGAGTGTGTGTGTGCTCCCTCGAAGCAGTGCTGACGGGCTCAGCAGCATTGAGCACGGGCTGCAGGCCAGACAAGGCAAGCGTTCGGGGAAAAGGGGACGGCAAATGACTGGACCGGGCGTTTAGACTCGGAGAAATAATTGGCTGCTGGTGATGATGCAGCAGCTGCTGCTGTTGCAGTTGCTGCGCTTGTTCAACATCTTGATTGAGGTGGGGGTGATTGTGGTAATGGGAAGTCTGCTGAGGCCGCAGCTGACTTTGCTGCAGCTGTTGTCGTTGCTGCTGCTGCTGCTGCAGTGGCGCCAGTGGCGGCGGCTGCAGCTGCTGCAGGGGCTGCTGATGTTGTGGATGGGGCTGTGGTGGCAGTCCAGATTGCGCTTCTGGATCTTCCTGCTGCTGCCGATGTTGCTGTGCTTGTGGAAGCACTTTCGCTTTTAGTTGTCCTTGCACCTGTGGGAACCCTTGCTGACCGTGCTGTGGCGGTTGCTGGTGCTGCTCGTGACCCGTCATTAACCCCGCGTTTGTCTCCGCACCTCTGACCAGCTGCTGGGTTGCGGACTCCGCCCTCTGCCACACACACAGAGCCTCTTGCCCAGTCCCACTCTCCTCCACGGCTCCCTGAATTGCCGGTTTTGGGGTCTCATCAGGACTAGAAAGCCTCCCAGAGGCCGACAACGACTCCTGCGAAGACACCGAAGACACTGACACGCGCGACGACGAAGACGACAGAAAAGTGCATCCGCCAGCCTCAGGAGACGCCCCTGGAGAGGGCCCTGAGGGTATGCCTGTGCTCTGGATCGGTGTGGCAGTGCGGGAGTGGGACGCTGGTGGGGACGCAAGAGGGGGTCGTAGCGGCGGCGAGGAGCGTGTAGACGGTAATTCGCGGCGGCCTGGGGTGCTGCATGCGGGGGAGGCGGTGGGGAACAGGCGGCGAGGCTGGTGGCCACCCATGCTCCGTGCGGTGGTGTGGTTGCGCGGCGAAGGGTGGTGCAGGCAGTGGGACGCAGGGGAAGGTGCGGCGGGGCGCTTGGCGAAGGGAATGGTGAAGCCACCATTGTGTGTTGAGACCAGGGAGACGTGGGAGAGCTGCAGATTGTGAAAACGGGGAACGAGGAGTGTATCACGTGAGGGCACTGAAGCCTGTCATCACATGACAACACCCACGTGGGGGGCAACAGAAAGCTCTGTATTCGTTTTGCATTGCGGGCTGCTGCACAATCCCGCTGCGTCTCCAAAGCACCAATGCAGCCCTGCAAACCTCTTTCCATATCCCAGACACTATTGCACTCATGCTGTTCCCTCCATTCCCACTGTGTCTCTCTAACACCAATGCACCCCTGCACTTGGGCGTGGGCGGGGCTGGGGTTACTTTGGCGGAGGCAGGGGGGGGGGGGGGCTAGAGTCCTGGCCCCAAAGATTTTAATAATTTGTAACTTTCGGACATGCCTTGCAGAGCCAGATGATGAAAAACAAATTAGCAAATTGCCCAGTGTTGATCGTTGAATTATAATGTCTGCAAAGCAATTTTGTTTGGGTACCTTCTCAACTCTGGATCCTACTCTGGCCCTTGCATGGCGACCAAAATTTGCGTTGAACTATTGCTGCATGCTCTGCAGTTCTCTCTTAAATGCACAACAAGGCCTACAATCAAGACATAAGAAGTCATGCCCCACCAATAGCCTAAGGAATGGGAAAGGTGTATGGGTCTCCAAGTGCTGAAAACCCACCAACCTAAATCATCACCTCACCAGGGTTCCACAGGCATTCACAGAGTTAAGAAGGGCTGGAAACAGTAGTTCAAGAACACCAAGCAAATGAGAGCTGCAGAGGCCACAACCGAAGTACTGTGCACCACTTTCCCATATTGGGGAACAGCATCTGCATAGCTACTATGCATCCGATCCGAGTGCATTATATGGCAAGACTGCAGCATTTGCTCTTTACTTTAGGGCAGCATACGTCAAAATAGTGGTCAAAATAGTGGTCACCATCTTCTTCACTGGTTGATGGCCAGAGGGGATCCAAGGGCTTGGAGCAGCCAACGGCATTGTGCAGCATTGAGTAGTTCATGGCGTAGCTGTCCTCCAGCATTGACAAACTCAGGTGGTCTACATTGTCTGTTTGGGCAAAGTTGAGGAAATCACAGTGCACCACAGCACACCACACAGGACAGCAGCCTGCAGCACTACAGCACACCACCGCACAGCACTCCACAGCAGACCAATGCACCACAGCACACTGCAACACATCACAGAACACCAACACACCATACCACACCACATTACGGCACGGCACGGCATGGCACACCTCATACCCAATGGGGGTGGCAACAAAGCACGGCATACCAGAGTGCACCAAAGCAAAGTGCAGGACAGACAAGAAAAGTCCGCCCTGTGGTGCCCTGCAAGGGGCGCCCAAACCCTGCAGTGCCTCAAAAAGGATGTGCCCACCCGACACGGCACGCCACGGCACAGCACAGCACAGCATAACAAAGCGCAGCACACCCACAGTGCTTCGCAATTGTGTGTGTTGGGGGGACTGGGGGTGCTGGGTCAGTGGGTGGTGGGTGGTGTGTGTGCATTGTTATGTGGTGTAGCTGTGTGCGTCAATGAGAAAACAAAGGAACACATCGCATGGGACTACGTTTCAACGCTAACAAGAAGCTGGGGTTGTAGGGTCGGCGTGTCCAAAGACAAGCGCTTTGTCCAGCGTTGCACCGCTGGGGAGTGGGTGCAGCCTGTTGGGGCAGTCCACATGGTTGGCACCTGTACCTGGCTCCCCTTGGCACTGATTGTGGTGGGGTGTCTGTGGTGCAAAATGACTATCTGCTGTCCTCCTCACCCACACCCACATAGTATCTCCTTAATATAGCACGCACCTGCAAAGTTGTTGCGCTTCATAGGGAGACCAAGTTTCCCCTCTATTTGTTGTGGGAATGCCCATGTCTGTTTTTAGGACCCAAACACCTACACACCCGCACATCTACACACGACGGCTGGGGTAGGTACATCTTGGTGTGTAACAAAACCTCCATTTCCACCTTAACAACAAAAACAAAGTGCACTATTGTCATAGGCACCAAAAGCGCAAGTCAACCAACATATAGGGGAATGAAAGCACTACTTGGGCTCCAAGACGCTAAAATGCCTCCTTACTTTGGGGGTGTCGGAGCCACACCTTTGGTGAGTGCAGGGTCTACCCTCCCCCGAGGTGGGGAGGGGAGGTGCCTGCCTTTTTTGGAAAGTGGGAACCTCCTTTAGTTGGAATCCCCTCCCCCCCTATGGCCGCCACTAGGTTGCTGGGTTGATGGTGAATTTTTTTCTTCTGCATTTTCCTCCATTGTTTTGGATAGCCAATGGGTGGGTGGGTGCATGCCTCCTTGGATGAGCCCCACCCCGGTTGGAGGTATGCCAAATGGTGCTTGCCTCACACGGAGTGAGTGCCTGCTTTATTCATCCCCCCAAGGCTCTGTTTCCCATGCGGCAACACAAGCACGGAGACAATGCAGGAACAACCATCCAAGCCAAAACCAATTTAGCCATGAAAAAGTTAGTATTCATGACGGATACCCCCCCACCCGCCTCATTGAAAAATTTTCCCGGACGGTGGAGGGCGTCCACAAGGTCCAACGTACTCTTGGGACTAACAAGGAATTCCGACTCCTAGAACCGCTGCTCCACCCCAACGTACCCTGTCCCGAGCGCCGAGAAATGAGCAAAAATCGTCCAAGTAATGCACCAAAAGTACATGACCACGAACCAGGTCACGCACCAATCAACCCAAAAGTTCCTGGCAAATGGCGGGGGAATACTTCCACCCAAACAGAAGCCACAGCATATGAAAGCTCCCCCTGAAACCGAAACATAAACATTCCCCTCACCCTCGCAACACCCGCAACACCCGCCATAGGGAGCTCCAAACTGCACACTCAATAAATCCACATGTGTGATAGAGAGCCCCCCCCCCCCCTATGTACGTCTAACCACTCTCGCAGCGCCGCCCAAGAGGCAACCATAAAGTGGAGGGGGGGGGGGAGGCTCTGGATCCATCCCATTCCCTGGGGTGCAATCCAAAATGAGAGACACCTTTAGGGCATTATTGGGAATCATGAAGGGGTACAATGCCCCCCCACCCGCTCCAATCACGGCCCACCTTCTCAAAAACCCCCTTGTCCAAGAGTACCCCAGCAACACCAGCGTATCCCGGCTCGGGTGTCCCCTCCTCTCTGGCAGAGACAACCCCCGCAGCTTGTCCGCAAGGCCCTCGGGGAGCACGCACCCCCAGAAGTCTGCTGGGATGTGGCACTCGCCTCTAGGCCCCAAACCCCTTTCAAGGATGTACAGCGACCGCTCAGCCTTTGGGGCGGGGTGGAGTACCCGACCAAACAATCGAAGGCGTCCTCCGTTATTTCCCGAAAACTCCCGAAGAAAAGAAACACAATCTCATTCAACCGCACAAAAAAATGCCAGGCCGGAATCAAGGAGCGGGCAAGGAGGGTCCCCAACTCAGCCCTAACTTCAGGCAATTCGCCACCCCCACCAAAGCCGCCAAGCACCTTACCATCGCTAGCCACTTGGGATCGCTTTGGATGAACGCCTCCACCCGGCAACCCCGCCTCATTGGCACGCCGCTTGCCACCTAAAGAGCCTCTCATTAGGGGTCCCAACCCCATCGGACGAACCGCCACTACCACTTGCGGGCCTACCGCCCCCTCCCAATGCGGACACCTAGCTGTAGCCCCCCCCCCCCTTGGAACCCAGCACCGGAGGTGGCCTTGAGGCTGCAAGCCCCCGCCGTGGCTGCGCTCCAATAACAAAGCTCCTCTTCCACCCACGTCTGATTTCAACCCCAATCCGGCAGCGACCCTGTCATCTTCGGGCCCGGGGGACATAATAATAATGGCCTCAACAACCCCGGTCCTGACCCCACCAAGAGCAAATGTAGCCCTGGCCTTGGCATGACCACTCTCACTCTTGGAGCTGGTGCTGCTCTCCTTGGGGGTTCTCAGGTGACCAACTAATCCTACTCAAGAGCGCTACCCCGAGCAGGAGAGCCCCGTTTAGCATGATTTTGCAAGCTATGCACTCGGGTTTGGCCCTCGGAGGGCTTGAGACATCAAACACTCGCCCCCTTCCCCTAGGCGGGCTGGCTACCTAAATTCAGAGTCAACGAGGCCCTAGGGCCCATCCCTATCACCCCAGCCCCTACCCCCAAACGACGCCAAACAACACAAAGGCAAATCCAGCCCACACTTGACTAGGCTCGAGGAGTTGGTAGAAAGGGGGCTCGTCGTCCTCGGGCCAGGGCAAAAGGAGGTCGCAAGGGACCTGCGGGTCTTGGAAGTCCTTCGAGTATTCCATCGCTATAAATGTGTCCTCCCAACAGCCGAAGAAAAGAAACTGGGCCTCGGGAGGTCCTTGGGCCGAAGTAGCCCCCCACCCCCCCACCCCTCCGCCGCCCGTGCCACCGTCGCTCCTCCCACTCCACCCCCTGGAGTAAGGCTGCCAAAGCTGCTACCAAAACTAGTGGCCCCCAGGGACAACCTTCTCATCCCCGTCCCTCCCCTTGGTCCAATTCTGTAGCCACTTGCCCCATGCCAAAGCCCACTCCGACCACTGCAGCTAACGCTTGCCGATGATGCCCCCCCGCTTGTTCGCCCAAAACCCAAATGCCTTAGGCCCCCGGACATCGGCTAGCCTAATGGAGGCAGCTCTGCCAACTCTAAGCATGGCGAACCAAGAAAGGCAGAAAAAGGGTAGCAATAGGCCTACCCCCGTTTCATCCCAAGGTTGCCCGGTAAATTCCCTAAGAACATGTGGCAACATGTAGTGCTACAAGTCTGCCCCCTCTCCCATCTTGGTGATGCGGTAATGGATGGGGGCGACTTTTTGCGGCACCCAACCCATATCCTCTACCATTTGCACCACCGCGATGGCATTGTAGACAAGCATGACCCCCCCCCCCCCGTGCTTGTTGGAGTAGATACTCCGAAACCACTTCCCCCTTTCCCTTCCCCGGGCTTCCCATGGCAAAGTTTTACAGTCCCCCCCCCCATCTCCTCAAAATGCGCCCCACCACAACACAAATCGCCATCGCCTCCGGGCTGTCTCTTGCCCCTTGGCAACCCACGGCCGCCCCCATGGATGGCGGTAGACTTCCGCCCCCCCCCCCCCCTCCTCGCTAGCAATTGTCCCCTGCACAGGATCCTAAACATCCATTCATCCGGACTACTGGGGATAGTACACCTTCCAGTGCAGAGCTTCCTCGCAGCTCACCCCCAATTGGATGCACCTTGGGCAAGGTTGGGAGGGGTCGGCAGAGAGGAGCCCTATCTAAGTGTAGTCAATGTGTTGCAGCCGTTTTGGACGGCTCAATATTTAGGATGGATTGAGAGGTTTTTGCCCAGGCAAGGTACCTCCTTGTCATGTGAAACTTGCATACCGTACTTATCTTCCGCCAGCTGCCAAAATAAACAATTCTAGACCCCCACACGCAGCATAGTGGGAAAAAATAATTCCGACAGAAAACTGGATTATTGGGCAGAGGGATCTAATGGACATTTACTTGCCAATGGCCGGCCGCGTACAATGTACTAGAAATGCAATTGATCCTTTGCCCAAGATCGGCTCTCCACCCCCCGCCCACCCCCACTCCCACACATACGTGCCCACCTTGACGCAAAACAACCTTGTCGCAAAAAATCCTTGACCGTGACCAATTGCAACATATCATGAACACGACACAAAATCTTTGCACATCAGTAGTCAATATCAATTGTCCGTAGCCAATCCCCAATGCTCAAACTAAGCAATCATCTACTCCAATCCTTGCATAGAGCCCCCAAGTAAGGTAGTATCAAAACTCTGCACCAAACCCATCTAAATCTTTAAATGCACATCACCGTTGATCAACGTTGTGCCAACCATTGTTGAACGTTCATACTGAATCTCCCTCCTGGATGCCTCAGACGCATCAAGGAGGGTCAAAGTCATCTTGCGCGAGAAGGAAACCATGTCAGAAAAAAATGTTGGCCACTGTTGGTGAGTCACCGTCTTGGCAATACATCCCAAGCACCTTGTGGGTGCCAAGGAACAGAGTCAAAGAAGGGATAGCCACTGGCGGGGGCTAGGTGTTGGCAACACATCCCACTCATCTTGCGGGTGCAAGGAAGGAGGTGACAATGTCAGTACTGGGCTACAAAACCCTACCTTTGGCCCTTCCCCTTGCGCATGACCCTTCCCCAACACTCCGTACCCAACCATAGGCTTCCATCGGGTCCACGTAGGCTGCCACACATTCAACCCATACAACCTGTACCACCACCAATTAAGATTGTCATTACAAAGCACTTGTGCCCACCCTTTCTATGTCTATGAAGTCACGTTCATTTCGCCGACACGCTGCCAAATGGTGCCGGAATCATGCGGATGATGTTTATGTCACCACACTGCACATTTTAGCATTTGGGGTTCTTTCTTGGTTCAAGCAACACACCAAAAAACCTACCGCTTCATGTTGTTCTTCTCCCAAAAATGCCATTATAGGGCACACATGTGAAGAAGTTGGCTTTCCATCTCCAAGGGTACCACATGGCGACGAAATAAGACTTGGCGCGCGCCAACCCCCCCCCCCCTCACAACCCAATCATCTTTGCAATCTCCTCTTTGCCCGCATGCTTGATCCCAATGCTAGACCTTCCCTAGCACACTTCGCAGGAAGAACAACTACATGGGTGCCCCCTTTTTTCAGTACAATACACTTTGAATTGTCCACCGACCACACCGATAAGAAAGTATCAACATGATAGCCCTACAGGGGGCCTAGGGTCTTGGCCACACTTCCCAATAATCTTCCCAAAGCAAGGAAAAATGGACTAAAGCACGATAGCCTTGCTCGGGGACCTTTGGCAACATATCCCACGAATTTCACAGGTGCAAGGACTTGGAGTCCATGACATCAACACATCACGTGTCATTTTTATACAGACTTTAAAATTTGCCGATTCTCAATGAACCCTCTTTGTTTGGTCCATGAATGTTCCTGCACTGAAAATTTGGTTTAGAGCCCCCAATCCAAGTTGTTTGAGCGGATGACCCCGACCCCCCAACCCCTTCTGCTTGCGATCACCCTTCCCGGCCCTCGCCCTTGTCGCCCCTCGCACTCTCCCTACCTAGCCCCCTTTAGCTCTAGCTCTAAAGCTTCTCTTCGAGATCTCAATCTTTAAAGCCTTGTGCCGCCCCTCCCCCTTGAAAGCCCAGGAAATCCCAATGTGCCCACCGCAACATGTGCTTTACCAACAAATGTGCCCACAAGGTAATGGTCATTCCACAATACTTGCGGGCAACCCCCCATCAATTTTGTTGATGCAAATTGCAATATCCCCCACTTGTTAACGATCGGGTTTCCAAGCAACGCCGCTTGTCACCACAAGGGATTATCCCAAATGACAAAAGCTATCCTTCGATGACACCCCGGCAGCTCCCATGTCAACGTTGTATTGTAATTGGCCATGCTCCTCAAGATGCTCGGCAACCACATCTCCTCTCCCACAGTTCACGCACTCTACAGCCGCGGTCTATTCCAACTGCAAGCCCTTATTCTTGTCACCCTCCTCGTCCTCCAATTGGGACCCTGTGTCGGTGCTTGCTTGAATCTGCATTCGATACAAGAACCAAAGCACCCACTTCACCACCTTACGCTTTGGCTGTTGGTGTGAGTGCCGTAGGATGGTAACTAGTGCACCCACCACATTGTGAATCTAGCGATGAACGCCATGTAGCCCATAGTCGGGTGGCCATTGGGACGGCAAGATGGTGGTTGTGATCCTGCTAACCCGGAGCCGTTGTTCTACAATCACCCCCTTCCTTCCATTAAACTCTTGCAAGATTCTGGCACCGTTTTTGCCACACAGCCAACAGACTGTTGTGGCCGGATTATTGGATGTAAATTGGAACACCCCCCTAGAAGAACCTGTGCCCTGCTGTCCGCGACAGAGAATGCAACAAAGGACATCCGCCGCTATCATGGACTTCTTGCTTGCCGACCTACTCAATGTACGCATTGATGTTGATGTTGTTGTTGTCTCCCAACTAGGCAATGATGGCATTCTTCTCCGATCCGCAAAAGAGAAACCAAGACCCCAATAGCATGGAGATGCCAAACAGGAAACCGGGCGAAGGAGTAGTCCCACAATGTTGTGCCGTTGAATGTTGTACCTAGCTAAACATCCCGAGATATGAATGTTCGCCAATTTTGTGGCCGCATTATCCATGCAAAAGAAAAAAAAGTGGGGCACATAGGCCACCGTGCACACAACAACTAGAAATGCTCCTCATCCACGCAACTGCGTGTGTGCAAGGGATTGTCCTCTCCGTTTGTGCCGTTTGTGACTGAAGTTCAATTCCAATGGGATGCCGACAACGCAATTTCAGGGGTAGCGTGCAACCCCTGGCACAAACTACCCAAAGTCATTTATCTAGTAAACTTGCATTTCCTCACTTTTTGAAAGTTGTCCGCGGCTTTACGGCTCTCCCACAAAATTGCCGTGGCCACCAACTGAAAATCTCCGGGGGGGAGAAGGGGGGTGGGGTGGGGGCGGGGGGGCACGCGAGGTGGATGAGGCGGCCGCCCGGTTACAACTACAAATCCCAACCGGGCCCAACGATCTCCCTCACCAAGGCTTGAAGCTGGCGGAGTAGTTTGCGGGTGTTGTTGTAGCTGTCCACATACTCATGTAGTGCATTATGGTGTGTTCAGCACGCTTGCGCATCGCCTTGTGTATAATGGAGACATTGCCCACATTTGTCTCTATGCTATGATGTCCCCCATCAATGAATGTTTGATAGTGGCGGGGGGCCGAAAGGTGACGGGCTCAACAAATTTTGGGACCTTAGTCTTTGTCGTTATGTCGCACATGACGTTTTTTCGTACTTCTTGTAAGGCTAATGTACATGTGAGTAGTGTCCTCTAGCTTCTTGCAATTTGCTTGCTCTCCAACAATCAAGGGTGTACTTCTTGCTAAAGTTTGTTAGCACCTTGAATGGGACGCCCAAAGCTCCCATTTAAGTCTGGGCACACCATCCAAGTCTTGATGTTTTCATTTGTCTTTGTTCCCTTGACCTCTTGACAACACATGGCGCCGATCTCACACGTTATGGACTCACAATTCGACGGGGAAAAAAGCCTATACCTTGACTGGCCGCTTCACATCATAACACCACACCATGAATTTTTTTTGTTGGTCTACTGGCACTCCTCCTCGTGAAGCACCCCCAAGCAATAGAAATTGGAGGTGACACGATTAAAGAGGGGCTCGGTGGTGGGATGGGGACACAAATGATCCTGTACTTACCAAGTAAAGGCCCAAAGTTTTCCTCAGGCAAAAACTAAACAGAAACAAGGGCAAAAAGCTTTGTGTGTAATTGCTCATCTTGCCATCTCTCAGAATGGTCAAGGCACACATGTGCATGCAAATGGGTTGTACCGTTCATGAAAATGTATGCATGGATGCAATGCATAAATTGTACCTCTCTCCTAGGCTTCTCCCCACTTATGTGCCCAATGCACGCACTTTGGCACGCGGAAAAGAAGGATTTTCCCCGTGCTTGCCTTTACTTAGGGCCAATGCAAAAAGTGTCATTCATGCACACAAAAGGGGTAGAGTGGAAGTTGGGGTGTGACGCAAATTGGCCTTTTGGGGAGCCAAATCCATTTCTTGGCCGTCTCACGCTTGGAGACATTGTTCCATCATGTTCGTTATGGATGTAACATGCCCGGCAAGAAGGCCAAGTGAGAGGCCACTGTAACACCCCATGGGGACCCGCGGCCTCCCAAGCGCCGTCCTAGGCCCCACACCACACACCAAATCGTGAAGGATGTTGCAGAGGAACACTTGACAGTGGTAGGTGTTGCCCATGAGGAGGGACCTCTATTCGGGTGGTGGACCGCCGAATTTCGGTTGCCAAGATGAACGCTCCACTCGCCGTTCCCCCGGATGTGGCCTTAGTGAGGAAAAGACCAAAAAAAAAATGCACCAAGATAGAACCCAAGCTCAACATCAGCCTACAACTCCGACAATTTCAGTTGATGGAGGGTATTTTGAATGATTTTGCTCTAGGAATGTACTATTGGTTGAGTGCACCCCCAACGGGTACAAAGATCCTAGCGGCATTGATTGCTAGAATACAACGTGCCCAAGGCCTGCAAAAGGAATAGGCATGAGGGTACTTGGTACAAGATGCTGATACACAGCTCCACCACGGAAATCGCCGCATGCATGCATGCATGCATATCGCAAGAACCCGTGAACATGAAAGCGTGCACAGAAAAATTGTGTAGGGACACCAACATTTTATTACGGAGTTCGAGTTCGCGGATCTGGCAACTTGCACGGAGATTCAGTCAATGGGACACTATGAGGGTCGCCGTACACTAATGCATAAAACTGTGCATATGTGTGTTGTTTTGCGAGCCCAAGACAATGTTATTCGCAAACATGGGTGAAGTGAATTGCACGTGGGAATCAATAGTCTTGTACTGGTTAATGTTCGTCCTACACCATGAAGAGTATTTTCATCGTAATGTACGTTGCTGATTAGCGGGGGCCCGCGCAAGAAAACATTGTAGGAATGCAATAACGTAACATGAGTGTTACTCTTATTCTTCTTGTCCCCCAAAAAGCCATTTTTTGGTCTTTTGCCATCCGCCGGCATTTTCTTCATTTTGACCGTTTATGCTATGCGGTTTGAGTCCCCAAGTTCGATCAACGTCCCATCAATCAACGAAATGACCCCCTTTTTTGCTGAACCACATGGCGAGGGTATGAAGCATTGTACCCATGGCTTGTGCCTGGTGCAATCTGCAAGGATTTTCCCGGTTGGTAATCCGGCAAAAAGACAAAAACAACTCTCATGTCAGGTGTGCTCAGCAAGGTGCACACGAGGAAGCCAAGCACCCAATGATCGCCTCGCCATGGGTCTACCGGCTTCCTATCCACCCATTGGGGCTGCCTGGCGACCAACTCCTTGAGTTACGGGACAAGTCTCAGTAGATGTCGACGAAAGGCACCTGCATCTCCTCCGGGAACTACCGGTCCACCATCCCCGTGGCGGTATACCAGCGTCCACAACCCTGTTTCTGCCCCTACAAGACAATCTCCTGCCGGTTCTTTCGTCCCTCCGGACCCAAGCCACACTAGTTATTGCCAATCTCTTGTACCGGAATGCCGCACAACCACTAGTATCGTGTAGCCTCATATTTCTTCGGGGACCTAGAAAGTGCATCCGTCGATGGATGCCAAGAATACAGGATACTTAATTGCAATGCTTGGCGACGTGCAAACCATACCAACCGCAAAAACCCGTCCTTTGTGGAAAACAAAGTTGGCTGCTTGAGGTCTGAAATGCTCGGACCGTTCGTTGCCATTGAGATGCCGTAATATCCATGAAAAGGGGATCCTATGCGCGAGGCGTTGCATGTGGAATCGTTCAGTCGAAACATCGAATCGTAAGACGCCTCGCGCATAAAATGAGGACAAATAGCAAGAATGAATAAAAATGACCAACTCCGACAATTACACAACATCAAAATTCCCTATCACATTTGCAGAACCGTACAACTAGAGCCACATCACCGCCACCATCTCCAGTAACCGCAAACTTCACCGACCAAAAGATTTGTACCCGCTTTTGAGCGAGATTGCGAAGCACTTAGTAACTAGCACAATATGGGCCAAGGGACAATTACTGCTAATAGACTACAAGACGCGCGACAAGAGGATTTCATGTTACAAGATGTGTGCACAAAATAAAGGAACACCACACATGCTTGAAGAAGCACTTCCTTTTCGCAAAATTTGATTGCAAATGCAGGGGGAAATGACATCCGCAATTTTTGTTCCAACAAAAAGGCTGCCGCGGAAACACTGTTTGATGCATGATTTGGAGAAGAAAATGGCAGCAACGTCCGGTGTGTTTCAAGCAGTTTGTCCAAAAGAGCCTACCACTCTACATAGAATTATGCAATTAAAAAGGGCGACAAAGGGATAGTTCTCCTTCTTGTGTTTTTTTTTGCGAATGCGCATAAAATAGCAAACACGCAACATCATTGAAAAAGAAATTGCCTCCGAGGGGAAAACGTGGTTCGAGGTTTCGAAGGAGCAAATTGGGCGCCCATACTTCCTTTTGCGCCACCATGCCGTGACGCGCTTTGTTAAAACATAAATCGGTACCGGCTACCAAAGGTGGTAGGGTACAAACACCTTTAATGACGTCATGATTAGCTCACTATAATGCACCCTCCACAAAAGATAGGGCAGCAACATAAAAGGTTGCAACACAAAGGGCAGCAATCAAATTTTAGACAACTTCGGAGAGGACGTACTAGTAATATGTTCTACTGTGGATGGGCAACTCGAAAAAGAAACAATTTACCACTAATCGTGACACTTGACCGCTAATCAAACGCCACAGCCATGGTGGTCTTGCTCACATATGATGCACCGTGCGACCGGCAGGGGAATCCCAAAATGGAGCAACGACAGCACCGAATTGCTTTTCTTGCACGCATATTCACCAATACGGAAAGTTGTTTGGAGCATATTTTGCGTGACTTGCATGTTGGGAATGTCCGTCCCTTGGTATACAACATCATAGCACCGCTCAATGCTCTTCGTCCAGCCCAACGGCCACAGTGTCGCCCCCTCTGTCCGACGAAGGAGAAGGTAAGGGGCAACACTTTGTTGTGCAGCTTATTGCAATCCATTGGCGATGTGGCCACCCACACCTGCCGTGTTTCACTATTCTTGGGTGCCAAAAATATTCACTACCACATTTGGAAATTGCTTTACGGTGTAATACGGCTCACTACAATCTTCGTGATTTCCAACGGTGCCATCCCCTGCTATATTGTTTTTGGCACGCATGTAAACTTTGTGCAACGCAATTTTTCCGCTCTTTTTGGCCCTTGGCGAGTTTTCTTGGGAGGGGGTCGTCCCAAACCAAAGACACAATAACAATGAATCAAAAAGTGTAATGATAGAGACACCAATTGGCGCGCTCCTTTTTGGTATGGGAAATACACGTACCGCATCTAAAACGCAACGGCACATAGTTAGAGGTGTTGTGTCACTAGGGGGGGACCCAGCGGATTAGGCACAAACTTTGTAGAGGTGTTCTCATTTTCTTGATGCAATATTGGCCGTGTTTCCCTTACCTCAGATACCTTGTGCGAAACTGCAGCTGGCTGCAACAAATACATGCGCTTTTGCGCACGAGGCTTCTGCGCTTGTGATGTGTTTGTTATCACCCCTGAACCTGGATTAGACACAGATAAAAGATGAATATATAGTTGCATCTTCCCTGCTATGTCACACCATATGGCACACAACTTTGCCCCAAGAAGCTTTTGCACAAGAATTTCGTGAGAGCTTGTTTTCTACCCTCGTTACAAAAAGGGAAAGAACAAAAGTGCTCTGCCCATTGAGGACCTGGATAATGTGTGTCAGCTCACCAATGTTGTCAAAGCGATTACAAGGGTGATTGTTTGCAAAATACCAACTACCCTTGTTACGTTTATGTGTCAAAGGGTGAAATCCTACATGAAAAAGAACTGAGTCCACATTCCTCCGGTTTAGTGGGGAGCAAAACCAACAACCACAACATAGGCACATCGGGCCCTGAGAGGATTAACCCCCTTCCATCCCTTTGTTTTGGTTGCAAGCGGATCTTCGCACTAGAAGCAAGTGTTTGCATTAGTGTTGATTGCTCTAGCCCGGCAACCGCTTCCTAAACAACACGAGGTCGGGCACAATGCACGGCGAGAGGACAGAGAATTAGAAACCATATGCAATGTCCGGCGAAGACTCGATTCTATGTTGTAATGCGCGGGACATGGCGCACTCCATGAACAAAAAAGAAGATTTTTATTGTCCGATGCCCAAAGTTCCTGCGCATGCTTCAATAGTAGCGGCACTTCTAGGCACCACCCCTATTTAGGTATTATTGGCAACCCAATCGCTACAATTCCATGTGAAATAATAGCAGAGCCCCTCAGGCCCGATGCGAAGCACGTCTAAGTACACCTTAAGCACGTGAACTCCCAAAAAACAAAGACGCAAGCCTCCGTCGTACAAAAAATGCCACCGGGCCCCAGCCATTCCCAGTTTATTGTCACCGGCGATGACAGACACCTTCAGGTGCGGCCGCCCACAATGCGGTCGCTTGGCGAAGTGGCCCAGAGGGCGCAGCGCCACCAGACGCTGATGCACCGGGAGCACACACCCCTGGGGATGGCCCACGCCACAGACTTCGTCCATGCTCGGGACCTCATCGCGACAACCACCAATCATCGCGCGCTCCAAGCCCGGGATGGCCGCATGCCATTATAGCGCAGCCTCCGCACCCGGAAAGAGCAACTTTTGGGAGTGTCCATCCTCCCCCAACCGTGCCTTTTCTGCGGCGGATCGGAGCCCGGTACACATGCACGTGGGTTGCTCCCACTCGCGGCTGCTATGGGCGCACTACCGCCAGACAGTACAAGAGGCGGCCCGACGCCTCCCGCCCGGCGACAAGGCACTGTGCGTTCCGTCGGGGCGGAGTGGACGGAGGTTTTCTAACCAGGGCTGGTCCCCGAAGCCGCGGTGGGGCAGTTCCGCACGATCGCCCGCTACCACCCCCCTGGAGAAGCCTCCGTGGACGTTTTCCTCCAACACATGCTCCAACTGGGGGACGCCGCATGGGAGCTGCGCAACCACAGGTTGGAGCAGCTCCTCTGCACGCCACACAGCGGCGGCGCGAGTGCACTAGTGGCTCACAGCGGCAGATGGCGACTGCCCACCGTTTGGGGTCGTGTAGTGTGCTAGTCACCACAGCAAGCACACGTTAGCACAAAAAAAGTCCTCATCAATGGTACCATAGGCGCCTTTTGGTCTGAAATGAGAGTTGGAAGTGTGGCAGTACTCAGTCCAGGTAATGTAATGAAGTCCAGCGGCGAACGCCCACCTACAGAGAACACAGTGTCCAGTGACACCGTGCTCTTTCCTTTACACAGGCTTCATGTCGAAATGCACACGGCATGCACTGCTGGATTCAACCCTGCCACTGTGTAGCGGTAGTCATACCCGCCAAGCAACAGTTACAAACGCATAGCATGACCATCTAAAAGCTGTTATCCATCAGGTGAATCTGACCCCCCCTCCCCCGCCATTTGGTATCACGAACACTGTCTTTAGTTATATATGCGATGACATGTAATAATCACTGTTCCATGCAGCAGAATGTTCACTGCAGGGGCCCTCATGTGGCACATGCCAACAGGCATACTTCATATCAGACCAATAGGCTTTCTATTTCAGCCATCTCTGTAGTAAACTACATGTGTTTCGTGGTGATGTGGGCAAGTTTCTTCCCTGTATTACAGCCCACGCTATCGAGGCTTCAACACACCACGCTGAGCGGCTGCAACATTCATGCTCCGCCGCTTTCATGGCCCTTAGGATTACTGACGCTGAGTGCCCACAGAGAAATGCAAGCTGCATCCCACTGGACACGCTCAATTGAAAGCAACACCAAGAAATTTGAAAAGGCATTGAATTTATTAGTGAACCGCTGAATATATTGCCTAGGCTGGCTGCATTCATGGCCCTCGAGCTGTGCAAGCTCGGCCCCCACTTCAAAATCCATTCGTTGTTCAGTGCGGAGGGGTTGGAGGAACATACCACAGTCTCGCCGACATGGACGGTCAGCCCTAAAATGCGAAGTCGCTGACACATGCGTACGCCCGTGCACACATCACTCTTACTCAAACAGTCACATAATACAGGCAGTCCCCAACAGTCGCTCAACGCTGAACACACTCGGGACATTTCCTGTGGTGCTGTGGGTCCTTTGGCAGCAACGTTCACATTGTCCCTGAATTGGGAAAGTGATACCACATTGCCTGCTGGGGTCTCCCACAATGGGAATGGAGCTGCTCTCACAAGTTTCCCAAACTGTTTCATGGTATGAATATATTTCTTCATAGCCCAGATGCTACGCAGGTCTGCGCACTGCGCACTGAAGGAGCCCCCCATAGGTATCGCACCACTCCTTTTCCATAGCGACCCAGCACACCAGACAACATTGTCTTCGGCTAAAGAAAAACGTACCATACTCTCCAGTTCCTCGTAGCTCAGGTGCCAGAATAAGGCTGACGCTGCCCTTCCTGCCCTATCCAATGCCTTGCAATCACGGTGTATGCTCCAAACAATGTTTGTGCTCCCCCAAGGACGCTTCTATTATAAAAATTGAGACACCTCCCGAATCTCCGCCAAAGTAGTGCTTGGCTTAATGCGGTTAAACTGCTCCTTGCAGTCCGTCTCGCCAATACAAGTTGCTCCCCACTGACTTAAGTCATTCAACCAAGGGCCTATATCAGAAATTCGCAGGGCCAAAATAGCTGCTGTCACTTCGGTGCATAAACATCTCAAAAAGCAGGTAAAAGCACGCGCTGCAGTGCGCATTGTGTTCCCACTGACAAAAGGCCTGCTGGCCGCCGCTATTGGTCTTCAGAGCATACCTGGTAGTCACAGCGATTTGGCTTTCCCGAAAAGGTACATCAGGGCAATGCGTGCATTTGTCCCCGCCTTCCAGCCATGTTCTGACACCCTCTCTTTCAGTGGCCTGGACCCCTGAGGCACTAATTTATCAACGGGTTCATACCCCTCATCCTTTACAAATCTTATGTGCTCATCCCACGCCCAACGCCTGCAAAATGCCCACATGGCTGACAAGTGTCTATCCACCATTCTCACATAGGCCACAAAACAGAGGTTTTCCACCAACTGGCACAGACGTTTGAGATCGGACCAAGATTCACCGAATAGATCAAGGGGTAGAGCGGACCGCCAGGGTGGGTGCTCAGTTTACGGACTACGAGCCAACCTTTCTAAGTCTGTCACTGCTTCACACCGAGACTTCCGCCCATGCTGCGGCAACGGGTCACCTGACCGCAGAATATTGTCATGCTGATATATAGTAACCGGAAGTAACGCAAAATGGCCATCAAGAATTGTGATATTTCTTGCACTCTACCATAAATGCCTGTACCGACTGTTGCAACAACATTCCGGGGGTTCTTCAGCCCAAGCCAAGGCATTCTCCTGCTTTTCTACCACTTTACGTAACGAGTGAGGCACCGTCGGTACCACACGAATGGAGACCCTAATAGCTTGTTTATGCCATCGTGGGACAGGTACATTCTTAATTAGACTGTGGATGACAGAACCAATGACAGCACACTAAGGCCCAGTCAGGTCTGGCACTTTTACAACGGGTGCAGGCACATAAGGGATGTTCATTCCGTAACAAATGGCAGCAGCTTCCTTTTGGAGAAAGTGACACTGTGCACAGTCTCTGTCGATAGCGCTGTGTGCAAGCGACGTAACACGGTAGCCAGCCGTTTTGTGTACTGTGGCGGGGTGTTTGTGTATCGTGTGATGCAGGTACAGCCGGCGCGCATGCATTCCGGGCGCATCTCTGCCACCTAGACCACCAAGCTGTTTCCAAAAAACATGCAGTCGTTTCACAATTTGTCTATTACAATGGGGCAATAGTCCAGTCCTGTATTCCTGTGCGACACAGCAGGCTATAAAAAGGGCTGTCCTCGGAGCCATTTCTTGCAGCGGTCCATTGTTTCCGTAGCCGAGTGATCAGGGCCCCTTTAGTACGTCCAATGTAAAGGCAAAACAAGTGTACATGGAATACAACATATATTATATGTCCGTAAACATGCGTAGCTAACGACCACTGATGTATGTGTGAGCATGCCCGGATCATCCATAGTAAGGGGTTTTTTTGGTAGGGAAGATGAGTGATACGAAACTCCAATAATTCAGCCCATCTACCCAGGTTGCTGTCCCTTTCGGCAGCCGTGATGGCACGTGTGTATGCATTACAAAGCAGTTGTTGGTAATCAGAAGCTGCCCGTAGGCTGCTCCAACCTTTGTTCTGGTTTTTGAACAGTGCATGAACTCGTAAACGCTGCAAACTTGTGGTTGCAAATAACACATCACGTGTCGTGTGCAGATACCACATCACCTGCTGAAATACCCCGGCTGCTATACAACTAAAACGTGAAATCAGAAAAAGGGGTAACGTGCAATGTGCTCCACACCCAGTGTCGTTGACAATCAGGGAAGCAATCACAATTAGGGATCTGCTCCCCTCCCCGCTAGGCCGGGCAGGGACTTTGTGGCCAGCCTCCGCCTGGTGAATGGCACACTAAAATGCCCCCGCCGCGAGGACCCCCACCCCTACCAGGACCCTCTCAGTGGGATTCTCGAGGCACTTCTAGAGCGCCCTCTTCCCGCCGTGGATCATCGCGCGCAGCACGATGACTGCATGGGAGACGCGCATAATAGGCGCAGAGTGGGCGTGGGCATGGGATCGCTGGTGGGCCGCAAGACGACCCCTAGAAACGCGAGCGGAGCAAGACGCCGCCGTCCGACTGAACGGGTGGGGACCACACAGCCGGCCGCGGCCTACGGCTGTCCGCGGGGCAGGCCCCGAGCACCCATGGGACGAGCACACCACGGAGTGGATGCGGGAAACCCAAGGGCCCCACTAGGGGTGGCAGGGGGACATATCCTCCCTCCTCCCCTAGCCGCTCCCCCTCAGCTCGTGCTGCGCGCGGCCAACATGGTGCAGGGCACCAAGGTAGGTGTGTGGGGCAAGGATGCACCGACCATCCGGTGCCCCCCCCCACCCGGCGAGGAAAGCGCCTGGCTGACGATTGCCCATTACGAGACCCTTCTATGATGACACTCTGTCCAAGCTGGGCAGTATCCCACGATCCCTCCTACTCAAACTCCTTGCTCGCCTCGCAGCCGCACTGCGCCGCGAAATGGACGGCCACCCGCAACTGGAGGCGGACCTCGAGGCTATTGCCGAAGAGAGAGTCGTGACCCTGCTCCAACCGACCACTGCCGCGGGGGCGCAGGTGGGATGTCCTCCAGCCCCACCTCGACGGATAACACACCTATGTGTCGGCCACCCCGTAACACGTGGCAACCTCATCGCGACATTCCACAGGCAAAAGGGCTTGCCGAAAAGCAAGATCCCAAGCTGTTGGAAGAACTAGTGGACGTGATGGAGGTATCCCCACCTACAAGGACGATGAGTGTTTTGATGTGCAAAGATAAAAGTATGTTGCACCCCTATCCGTAGAACATATGTGTATAGGGGTGGTCATGTAGAAAAGCGGAGTGTTTCTTCATATGATGAATGTTGGTGTACTTCCTGTGAAACCAGCATAGGTGTCGTGAAAAAAATGCGACAAAAACTACACGAGCGTGGTCTTAGTCTAAGTGAGTGGCATAGTCAAAGGTATGCGGATATATTGAACTCAGAGACACCTTGGGTTCCCCGTGCGTAGCTCGTCAAGTTTGGGGGAGCGCACAAAATGTAGAGCCGATGCCATTGCATGATGCAGTAGAGGACGAGCTATGAACAATTGATGACCATAAGCAAAGCGGGTTACCGGCGACCTATCAAAAGCACAAAATTGCCATTGTTGGCGCATCACAAGAAAGTGCATTGGTGACCACCCACCGGCTAAAAGATGAAGGACAATGGGTATGTATATTTCGGTATTGTCCGCATGCGCGGGGCCTCACATACCATGTTACCTTTGTACAACCTGCACCGTACAAGATGTGGCAGGACCTTACATGTGTTTATTAGGCGGGTGACGATGCCGTTGCGGGTGTGCAGGCGGTGCACGACAAGGATGAAACAAAAACTAGGAGCTCACTGAAGCGATGGGAAGAGATGATGTAGTCTAAGTTTTATTAGGGAATGGCTTGGAAAATGCTTGAACCAAAGAAGAACACAACAGTCTTGCACGCGGACAGTGAGAGGGCCATTGTCCACCAATCCGAAATACCACGTTTTTGTCATCTTGGAAACATCAAGCACCGGCAGCAATCTAGGGGTATACAACAATGCCCCCTGTTGTCTCTAGTGTGTGCTTTTAACCTTTGTTTCACGGCTCACAACCCCAAGGTCTGAGGTGAAGTGGTGAAACTTTGAATGCAACACATGAAAGCCAATTTTGGGATGTGGGGTTAGTAGAAGACTACCGAGGGTAAGAGGCGTCAACCTTGGCCAAGGATTGGATAAGAAGCACGGGGTGGACACAAGTGATGTCAAGGGGGGTGAGAAGAACGAGGAGGATGCTGAAGATCCAAAGGACACACCGGTTGGGGCTGGGGTGAGACCACATGGCATGCGCTTTAGGACCATGCAATTGGGGCTACCTAAGTCAATCCTTGAGCGGATGCACTGGGCACGGCCTTTTTTGTTGCAACGTTTCCGCATCCCCCCCCCCCCCCTCCCATTGTGGAATCAAAGAATACTCCAGAGTTCATTGTTTGTTGAACCTCAGTCTGAGGAGGCTCTAACCGCCCACCCCTGAGACAAAAAAGAATGCTATGTCGTAAATTCCAAACCAGCTGTTTAAGAAAGGCAATTTTTCATCTCATATTTTGGACTCCCAAAAAAAGTGCCATGCGGGGGGTCTGCTCAAAACAATAATGTAAATTGCATGTTTTTAGGGATATTTTGAAAATCTACCAAATCACTCTTGATGCACCAGAAGCATACATGGGACTGGAAACCGTTGCCTCTTGAAAAACTGTTGGGCTAATTGTGATGTGAGAGAAGAGTGGGCACTTGCACATCGGAACACAACAAGGCACAGTACAGGACTAGTACAAATAAATGGTAGTCTTTGGGGGGTACAACTCGAAGCACAAAGTGCTATACGGCACTTTCAAATGATTGTTCTCGGTCGAACAGAGCGTCTTGCGGTTCGCTCTTTGGTCGCCAAAACGCCAAATAGAAAATACATACAGCACATTAAATTATTCCGTGGCCTGAATACCCTTGGTGGCCTTGCTCAAAGAGCACTCCCGAGCGCTTTTTTGGGCTTTGAGGGCGCTTTCTTCGGAGGACGAGGAGCGGCAGAGGTATTGGCGGCTGGAGATGCCTGCAGCCTCTTGTTGGATGGTGTTTCCATCCCCACATCCTCCCAATCATTGTCATCATCATCCACCTCCTTGGGTTCACTTGTCCGTACCTTAGGCTTCTTACCATCACAAATGTCAACACTGCATTGCTCCGAGTAAGCCTTGTAAAGGCTGTTAGTGTCTTTAACGTAGTTGGCAACACTTTGTAGAAAGGCATTGAAGCCGGCACGTAGACCAGTGAAGCGGGAAAAAGAAACTCGGTCAAAGAACGGAAAGGTGCGGCTGGCAGGCCAAGCGCAAACATAAAAGTTGACAACCACGCCACGTCATCGGGCATGCGCGTGTGGAATGGCACAAGGCCCGGACTACGAAGGAAATAACCACCCTTAGGACAACGTGATGCCGAAAGAAAAGGGAGGTGGGGACTTTTTTGGTAAATGTAACACGCTTGGTAGATGGCAGCGAATGGGTGCTCATGATGCGCACCGCGTGCGAACTGCCCATATCATAGATTGTACTCTCAATATGTTGTCAACCGTCCATTGAGTCTAGTCGCATCAACTCTGCCTTGAAGTTCCGAATGTACAAATGGGTGCCCGTTGCCAGCACAAAGACGTTCCGCTGCAAACACTTGCCGATCCATAGGGAAATGGACTCGGAGTCATCTCTAGTAACCTCCACAAGGATCTGTAGACACAAGGCCACACTATGAAGCTATTTGCAGTACAAGTGTATTAGTGTACTGATGCACGTCCGTCAAAACATCTGCGGACGCATTGCCACAACGACATATTGCGCGTATGGCAAGCGGTACACGCAGCACAATATGGAAGGTCGAATACATCCCTTGGCACACCCCCTATAGTGCCGCCTTGGAAAAATTTGAGACATGGGTTGTTATTGTGTGCGATGTCCTTAGCAAACTTCTCAAACCAAGCATCATCCACTTTGAGAAGCCACAACTTTGAATACCCGGCTGCATGCACGGACAATTCTGCAAACAGCTTCATTAGTGTCAAACAAAAGGGTATCCACTTCTAGTCACACCAAATACGGGATGGTGGGTATAACATCCCAACTGCGGAAGGACTCATGTGTAGTAGGGTGCCATGTGCCAACTTTGCTTTTGATTGCTGCACGTGACGTGACCAGCTTCTTGGCTCTCTCCAGCTTTGCCTCGCGCCCTAAAAGTAACACGTCATAGTAGCACTTGACCATCAGACAGTGCGCCGATTCCGTAGATGAGACATGAGGCAACATACGTCCACTCGGATGAAAAATTGCATTGTTGGAGTGCATCCACAACAATCTCCAGTTTGTATTTCTTTGTGTCTTTGTGGCCACTGCTCCAATCCCATTAACTTTTGACTTGGGTCCTGTCAAGTACTTCACAATCTGCTCCCACTGCTCGGCATCAAAGCTTGAAAATGCTCCGAGGGTGATCCCACATGAATCGGATCATACAGTTAACTATAAATTCGAATTTCCAACTAAAAGTGCGCCCTGCATGTCGTTCTTCGGATGCAAAATCTTCAAAATAACAGCTATGCAGACATACTTTGCGTGGGGGAACTCACTGTAAAGGTGCCAATAGCGTCCATAAATCGCTGGCCACACTGCTTGTATAATACACCTCCAATATTTCTAGAGAGTGCCTTGTGTGACCAGGGGAGTATAACAAGCACCGTCTGCCCAAAGGTGAATACCGAGGACCACGGGAGGGGGGGGGGTGCTGCACCGACACCAAGAAACCACACGGCATACCACATTTGCATTAGTCTTCAGTTGCAAAGCTTGGCGCAAGCCCACGAGCATGCACTCCTTGTCCTCCCTTGGCGGCACTCTCCTCACCTCGATCAATAGCTGTCCGCGGATTCCCGCGAAGCTCTCCTTGTCAACTCTCCAATGTGAAAGCGATGCCTAGTCTCCAGGTTAGAGTCCGGCTTCATGATGTCTGCCACGATGCTCAACATCCAATGGGGGATAGACTGGCGCTTCTTTTTGAGCTCCTTCATCCACTCGTTGCCCGCATAGGTGACATGGGCATGTGCCATCGCGTACAATGCCCCACTTGCACTGGGAACATATAGCGATGAAAAACGGACAAATTGACAAACAAAGAGCGACCTGGGATTCCTTGTTGACCGAGAACAACAAATAGAGTAATGTCCTGAATCAATTCAACATACAAAGACCGACCTGTAGGTGGGTGTTGAATCCTCCGCAAGATTGTTTGGGGATGCCTAAGGCCTGCTACCTAATAATTATGAGTTTTTGCTAAGGAGGAGAGTAGACAATACGTCAAGAAAAGGTGAATCGCTGCATGTTATCTCTTTGTACCTTTTGCGAACGGCCGGTAAGAGAAAGTTTTGAATGGGGAGCAAAAATCGCGCGAAAATGGCTGCAACGGTCTATGACGCCGGTCATAAAGGACTATTTTCGCAAGGTTGGGATGGTAGCAATGTTTTCAAAATTTCTAAAAAACAGAATCCGGGTGCCTGCGAGAAGAAACGGCCACCGTGCCCCAGAAAATACCCCATACCTACTGCGGGTGTTCCTTGTGTCTTTAATTCCATTAACAACGCAAATATGCAGCAAATTTGCGCAAAAATCGGGCGATTTATGCATTCCTTTTCCGTGCATGCGCGCACCTCGTTCCCTGGAAGTAGCACGTCACAATAACACTCGACCAACAGACAGTGTGCCGAGTCCATAGATGAGACATGGGGCAACATACGTCGACTCGGATGAAAATTGGATTGTTTGACTGCATCCATACCAATCCCCAGTTTGTATGTCTTCGTGTCTTTGTGGCCACTGCTCCAAACCCGCTAACTTTTGACTTTGATCATGTTACGTACTTCATAATCTGCTCCCACTGCTCGGCATCAAGAGTTGAAAATCCTCGGAAGGTGATCCCACACGAATCAGATCATACAGGCATCAATACATGCGAATTTCCGACTAAAAGAGCGCCCTGCATGTCGTTCTTCAGATGCAAAGTCTTCGAAATAAAAGCTATGCGAACATACCTTGCGTGGGAGAACTCGGTGTAAAGGTGCCCATAGTGTGCACAAATCTCTGACCACACTGCTTCAACCCATGTATAATCAACCTCCAATATTTCTAGACACTGTCTTCTGTGACCACGGGGGTAAAATAGGCACCGTGTGCGCCGCGGTTGATCGAGGCGGCCTAGTGATGGGACTCATGGGTCCTCTCCATACTATGAGTGTTCGTAACATGGTGGCGCAGCTTTGCCCTCACGTGCGCGTGCCACCTAGCACCATATACACTGGATATTTGAAAAAGATGCATACTTGGGTCAGGCACAATGGTCGCTAGTTTGGAAGCCGATTGTGCCACCTGATCCATGAAGGTAAATAGAGGTCTTTGGTCGTGTCTCCGCAAGTGCGCAAGACGTCTGTCATCGTACCAACGAAAAACAATAAAACAGCCACAACCACCAGAAGTTTCAAGGTTCATCTCCCTCACCTGCCCATCACCAACTGACATGTAATGGTCTTGCACAGGCGAAAGGCATAGAGTTATGTGCCAGGCTCCGAGCATGCACAACACCCCGAAACGGCGAATTCTACACCTTTTCTTCCGCATGGAACTTTGTGAGAATCAACACCCAACGGTTTTCAAAGCTTGTTGCCTCGTTCCACCGACGACTTGTGTCCACCATGGGTGTATGAGGAAATGTCACGTGACCGTGACACCTTCATGTATGGCTTAGCGAGCGTTATTGATCACGTGTGTCCGTGCATCACCAAGGGGATGCAATGAATCAGCAGTGACGACGGGACTTTCTCCAATATCACACATATCCTACGCAATCTGATCTACATTTACTTAGGCGGCCCTATACGCACGTAGCAAAATTGCCACAGTTCCCAAATGGGTACCACCCCAAAACGGGGGCTGAAAAACCACTTTGAAAAATTGCACAATTGTGCTTTGCAGAGAACACCCCAAAAAACGTGTGAATTGTCCAAAATGACTGTGTGTAGGGGGTACAACATGTGCCAGTCAAAAGTCATGTATCCCCTTCAAATTTGGGCACTGCAGTGTCCATCCAAAGAAAAATCCAATTCTTCCAAATCATCCGCTGCCGCATTTCAAACCATGCCGTAAAATGCAACCTAAAAAATGAAGCAAGGAGGACGACAGGCAAACACATGCAAAAGTCTGGTTTGCTTTTTGTTACCGCGTCTGCTGACCCAGTCACTGTGATTGTATGCGAAGCGTCAAGAATGATGCACCACCAGTGGTGCCGACCAACAACGGAGGCGCCGCCAGTGCAGGCAATGCAATAATAAATGACAACAACAAGGCCTGCAAAAGAAATGGCCCAGCAGGGGTAAAAGAAGGGCGAGTCGCTGAGTGCCAAAGACTGGTGCACGCAGTTGCTCCTTGAACTGCAAAGGAGGGTACATGGTAAGAACATTGACCCATGTGAGCCAAACACCTACGTTGCACACGACTCTTGGGTTGAACACCTACAGCCCTCTTGGCACGTGGACGACACCTCTTGTGTAGAACAGACCATATATTAAAAATCTCTTGCTCAGCAACACGGAACCATTGGTCCGGTAGACAATTAACGGTCCGCCTGTCCCTTTGTTGGATGTATTCACCAACAGACCGCCTCCTTCCCACTCCAACCGGAGATCTAACACCCACGTACAAAACGCATCGGCACCCTTATCCACACCCACAGCCTCAGATAGATCCTCCTTTGAAGCATATACCTTCGAACTAAGGAACTGCCGGAAGGGAGCCGCATCCATGGACAAAAGTCCTGTTCGCAAGCAGCAAAGGTAAGGAGACAAAGAAAACAGAGACACTATCACAAAACAAACGTGATGCGGCATAGACCAAAAGCAGCTAGCGAAGATCCAAACAATGTATCTCCCAATGGACGTGGAACGTTCCAAAGCCTGGGTACACTCCAAGGTGGCAGTCAGACAACCGGCAATATATTTCCAATGAGCAGAGGATGAGTACCAACGTCCGATGATTCATACGTCCTTTGTCAGGTGTTACGCAATGGGAACCAATGGGAGTGAAATACGGAGTTTTAAATTTTTTGGACACTGCAGTGCCCAAAAGTACTGGAAGTCCATTTTCAAGTGCACATTTGGACAGGAATGGAAGTGATTGGGCAAGGTACATTGTACGTGGCCTTCCGAGTATAACACCGCGGTGCGATGACCCATGGATAACGGGTATGCCAAGTTTTGATGCATGCTGCTGCAGTATGACATCACCTGTGGAGATGACTACAGAGGTGTACTGGAGAACCCACTGAAAAAAGCCATTTCAAATTTTTGGGCACTGCAGGGCCCAAAAATTTTAAATGATACAATTTTCAGCCCGGAATAGGGGGTGTATACGTACACCTCTGGAAGCAACAAAAGGCAAGGTTGTTGTATCCCACGATGAAAATCCACGTGGGGTTGCCCGAAAAAATGATATGCTTTTTTGGGGGGCAAAAAACAGATGTTGAAATCGCCATGAATCGTGCCTTTTAGCAACGAAGTCTACGTGCGTAAAGGGCCGCCTAAGATTTATCTCCATCGCGGAACTCTTTTGTTGGATGGTTAGTAGAGGCCGTTATGCACACTATTTTGACGCGCATTCCGGTCCTGTGGTTTTCTGGCGCTCATTTCAACCGACTTGAAGTCACCCCCAGCATGGGGCAGGCGCCGCGTGAGCCTTGAAAGGGGGACGGAGCATTTTTGTGACATTCTCCACCGTTTGGGCATAGTTTGACCTTCCGCAGGCTCCTTAGCTCAGCTTGGCGCAAACCAACGAGCATGCACTCCTTGTCCTCCCTTGGCGGCAGTCTCCTCACCTCCATCAATAGCTTTCCGCGGATTCCCACGAAGCTCTCCGTGTCAATACTCCAATGTGCAAGCGCTCTCTGGTCTCCAGGTTAGAGTCCGGCTTCATGATGTCTGCCACGATGCTCAACATCCAATGGGGGATAGATTGGCGCTTCTTTGTGAGCTCCTTCATCCACTCGTTCGCCATATAGGTGACATGGGCATGTGCCATCACGTACAATGCCCCACTTGCACTGGGAACATATAACAATGTAAAAACGGAAAAATTGACAAACAAAGAGCAACCTTGGATTCCTTGTTGACCCGCAAAAACAACAAATAGAGTAATGTCCCCAATCAATTGGGCATACAAAGAGCGATCTGTAGGTGGGTGTTGAATCCTCCACAAGATTGTTTGGGGATGCCTAAGGCCTGCTACCCATGAATGATGAGTTTCTGGCAAGGTGGAGAGTAGACAATACGTGAAGAAACGGTGAATCACTGCATGTTATCTCTTTGTACCCTTTGCGAACGGCTGGTAAGGGAAACTTTTGAATGGGGAGCAAAAATCGCGCGAAAATGGCTGAAAAAATCCATGACACCGGTCATAACGGACTACTTCCGCAGAGTTGGAATGGTAGCAATATTTCAAATTTTCTAAAAAACAAAATCCGGGTGCCTACGAGAAGAAATGGCCACTTTTTGAGACACTATGGTGCCACGGTGCCCCACAAAATACCCTATTCCTAGTGCGGGGGTTCCTTGTGTTCCTTGCGTTCCTTGTCCATTGCCAACACGAAAATGTAGCAAATTTGAGCGAAAATCGGGCGATTTGTGCATTCGTTGTTCACGCATGCCCGCACCTCCACCGTGTGGCGTGCACCAACTCAAGTACCTAGAGCCACCACAACCCATGGTCCCATGTCTCCGTGTCATAGGCCTGCCCCTTGAGGAGTCTAACACGCTGTGACAGGATATGTGCACAGTTAAGGTCACGTGCCAGCACACCGCGCCAATAGCCATACTTTCATGGGCCCTTGTCCACGCATGGATCTCATGTTGACATCCTAGCCGTCTAGACGGAGGCTGTCATAGGCACATCGCAATAAGTGCCTCCCACCGCCGGATGCATGAATTGCAAAGCCCTAGCACTCTCCAACCTAACCTTTCCCTTCCAACTTGCCTTGTGATTGTTCAACCCCCCTTTGTTGCCGTCTTCGCTTGAATGCGGGCAAGATCTAGAATTTTTTGAAACAAATTACGCACAACAACAGCCGCCGACTGGCCCGTTGCACCCGCCACTGCATTGCGCATGCCCGAGATACCACATATTGTGACACGCAACACGCCGTGCAACCTGTAGTCCAGAATGCGGCGGTCGGCTACAATGTGTTGAGAGATCGCTGCAATTGGGAGCACCACATCCCACCACCGATGGTATCTTCCAAGCCGAAGTCGGGCAGACTACCATGTAGCGAGAGGGTAACTGTAAGAGACATCATAACTGCACAGGGGGGCGAAAGCATGGGAAAGTGCTGAATTTGAAAACCCTTGGGCATATTCGCACCATCTTAGCGCGATTTTTGCGCCAATGGGAATTACATGCGAATGCAAACGAGACATGCGTACGACAATTGGAGTATGGGCGCTAATTGAACACTTTTTTTTGCTTTTTTTTGCGAATCTAAGCGGCGTTAGCAGTGACTCCAGGAACATTTGCCGTGTTTTTAATGGTTTTTTAATTTTTGGCGAAGTATTCACGGCAAACAGGCACAGAGAAACGGAAGAATGGGCCAATCGGGCCAAAAGTCAGCGACGTGCACATGTTCTCTCAAAAATGCAGTTGACAAAGGGTACATACAACTCGGCCAGTACATCACGATACCCTCATCACGCCAAACTCTGCAACTGAGTGGTCCAATCCGGAGATGGGGTAGTAGCGACCTAGCACAACTGGCAACCTATTCCAAGTCCAAGGGTCCGAAATGACCCTTCGTTCCAACGAGGCCAAACTTCAGTATATTCATGCGGATGCGAATCCGCTGCTCCTCAATGCAATCCTCCATCCGGGCACTCGAAATACATGTTTGCAGAAACTTTTTTGATTGAGGCCCGTTGTTGTCCTTTGTGGCTCCTGCGGCACTGTGTAATTGTGTGGGATACAAGGGGTTCTAGTGTGCCTTCCTCCGGAGGAACACCGCAAACTTCATCGGACATGGCAACAGCTGGCAAGTCCACTTACAAATTCTGGTTCAAAAACCAATTTACTTGGAAAAAGGCAGTGCGCTTGGCGATGTAGAGAAACAAAAGCAAGATGCATAAACACTTATTTCAAATAGCAGGGCGCGCACAGTAGCACAGATGCAAGGACAACGGACTTTGAAGAAGGTGGCAAAGACATGGACCTCGAGGTCGATGTCTCCCAATGTATGCATCATGCCCTGCTTCGAATGCATAGTATTGCATGTACGGTGAAACAACGACTCGCATAACACCTCCGGAACAATCATTGAACATGACCATCCTGGGGGTGCACCTAAACAATGCCCTCATATAAAAGAATCTGTGGCGGTCCATATGTGTCTACGGAAGACACAGAGATTATGTCACGGTGACAGTCACTGCCCTGATACCCATCGTGGGAGGGGGGTTCCGCATCGTGAGGTTCATCATCATCGTCATAGTCGTCGGGTGCTTCACGTATACCTACCAGTGGAGCAGAACCGCCACTAGCTGCTACACGGATAGCACGTGCCGTACACTTTGGCATTGGATATTTGCTATTATTCCTCCACTTTGAGTAATTCGCTCATCTTGCCCCATTTTGTCTAGTGTGCAGGATGTTTTGCAACTCATGTGAATGAACAACCAAGAGTAGATCCTCTATTGCCAATCTCATCACAAGTCACCAAAAAAGGGAAAAATCTCCAGTGGTACGCATATGTGGTCAAATTTGCTTGATGATGTGTTGCTTCGAATCAACGCAACATGCTAGTTTTTGGGTACAAATCTAGGGTGCGGTTTCACTAGGGTTCAAAATTTTCCTCTTTGTGTAGTGAATGAAACTTCCCGTTGCCTTCAAGGAAGAGAAGTCGCTCGGAAGGTGCTTGTTACCCACCCTCGACACCGGCGGCTGCTCCAACAACACTCAAACCAACTCTTTTTGGCTATGAAGAAAGACATGACATATTGTATGATGCATGCGCCAAGTATTACTGCATGCATGACCATGGTTTGGACTCGGATTTTTTCATGTGCACAAGTATCATTCACCGTTATCATCTTGGTTCGTGTGTTTCTACTGCCAAAAGCGTTCTTGGTTGTGATTGCATGTAACACGGTGGGACAGGGTGTTAAACCAATCAACGTCGGCTTCATACCGGCCAATAGCCACAATAGGACGTGGGCGGGGAAAGATTGCCGACAATCTTCAATATGTCTCCCGTTGGAGAGCCCACATCAAGGAGTCTGTTGTACAGTTTTGATGATGCGTGCACGCCACCCGTCAAGGGGTATATCGTCCTGGTACCTCACAACATACTTAGGAACAACTGTACCAACAATGAGAAGGACAGTGGTAGCTAGACTTGACCAAGAGAGATAGAGTACATGCCTTTGACGCATAGATAATATCACATCGGCAAGGGAACGGTCAGCTCTAGGGACATCACCCTTGGCTATGTCACTCCTAAGGTCACGACGGTCCATCTTCGGTCATGCAGTGACTAAAAAGATGTCAAAAATACCTGCCATTTCCACAACAGTGGGGTACCTTCGCGTGATGGTGACCACACTGGACAACAAGGCCCCACATGGCTCCTCGAACAAACACTGTGGTGGCAGCCGTTGATGCCACCAAAACCACGTCAGCAGTCCAACCACAAGTGTCTTAATATAATCTTTGTTATGTTCTTGTCCCTACACAAGGTTCAGGAATATATGAACAACCCACTGCACGATGGTAACACCCAAGCTTGGTGTACACCGTTGCTCACTGTGAGTGCACCCCCCGATGAAAACCCCAAGCGTCAAAAACGCAAGAATAAACTAAAAAAGAAGACAAAGTAGTACTTGACCCTGTCCCAAGCACATGTGGTGGTGCTCAGTAGGGGGGGCAAGTAATCTAGCCACTTGTAGAATGTTATCATCTAGCACTGCAGGGGATTTCCGACCCAAAATAAACAAGGTGGCAAACAAGCGCTCAATGCGGAGAAGGTGTACACTGTTAACAACCACTGGGCCAAGTTCCAGTGACCGAGTGTTTAGGAAGGTGCAAAGTGGAAGACACTTACGATAGCTAATTGTTATACGCAATACTTGTAGGCATGCCACATGCCACATACAATAGGCAGCACATTCAGTGAACATAGATCAAAGGGTGCATAACTTGGGTTATAAAATTTTTTACCAAATTTGTAGTGTATTTGCATGTGCACCAGCAGGAGCACTGGTCTACCACTTTCGTGCTGCAGATCTAGTACCGTAGACAACAGTTGAGGTAACCCACTGTTAGCACCTGTCACTTCATTAGACAACCTCATCAAAGGGCACCATTGGCAGTGAACAAGGCGGGGACAAGGAATGTCACATGAGCATCTAACCCTGTTCATTGTTGTAATCGAATCTTTCGTGTTGACAAACAATGTGTGGTGCTCCTATTGTGATGTGGACAATGCAGTTGCAATAGTATTCATTCTACCCACAATAGATGAGAGTGAACAGTACCGTGGAACGAGATCAAGCCTAATAGGCACCGAACACACCAGCAAACCTAACCAGGGGTGTTGACCGATTCAACAGAAGAATGAGGGGTGGGGCAGAAACGGCACCGATAAAAATTGTCAACTGTAAGAATAAATTGGAAGACGTTAAGGTGTTCAAGAAGTTGGTAAGCAACGGGATTGGCGCGAGTAGAAACATCACGGCTGGTGTATCACATGGTGCTGGGACGCACAGCATAGAAGGTAAAAAGTGGTAGGAAAATGCTGAGCATATTGCTCAGGATATTTGGGGATGCTCAGCATTCATGCTCAGCAAATGGGACTCATATTGCAGGGTTGATCTCGGAAGTCCCAGCCAAAATTTCTTCCGAGCTCCCCCGGCACGGTCGGCTGGGGAGCCCATGGAACATTCCTACCGATATCGGTTGCGTTTTGGGACCCGATTTGGCTGCCAAAACTTCCGAGCATCTTTCCGAGGGATTTAAAAAACTTCCAAGCGTTTTTCCATCAGTTTTTTGTACAATGACCTACACCGTTCTTGGTTCCCAAATCCCACACCTCAGCAAAGAAACACACAAAAAGACAAGCATGACCGTTCACTTACGCTTGAAATGTGAATGCTCAGTGCCTTGCCTGTTCATTTCAGCTTGAACTGTGAATGCTGTAATCTCCTTCGCTGAGCATCTGCACAGGACAGCCATCGCTTGACATGGCATCCACATCCACCACCACACGGCGATACTTCTTGGGTTGAGGTTGGGGTTCAGGGTTGTCACTGGATGATGAGGAAGAATCTGAGGCACTTACTGTGGAGGCACCAGATAGGTGCACAGCATCATCATCCGAATCATTATCCTCGGGACTGCTACTGCTCCCACTATCACTGCTGCTGCTGCTGCTGCTGCTGCTGCTGCTGTTGCTACTGTTACTGCTGCTACTGCCACTGCCACGAGGGCACACAAGTTGCTGCTCAATGTCGCTATCAACAATGGGTACACGCGCCAACTTCGTACGCCTCATGGGTTGAACACGCTGCTGCTCGTTCAAACCCGTAGGACCTTGAAATGAAGCAGCACTGTCCTCGCCCTCCGAAGGGGGTACAATATCAACTGTCGCAGGGTTAGAAACTCGGCTTTGAGGGATGGGCCCCACACGTCCCTTACCCTTTCCCTTGTCCTTCAGCGCCTTACGGCGTGCAGCACAGGACTTAAATGTGGCACGGCTCTTCAAACCCAGTTTGGGCCACTTGCAGACAGCTTCCCTGTCCAGTGGTACCCATTGACGGACACCACGCTTTGAGCCACAGGTCCCACACAGACATACCACATCACTCTCGGGATTTGCACCTGGAAAGGCGCATTTCACCGAACGGGTGTCTGGGTGCATATATAGGGAGCAACCACCTCCCTCCTGGAAATCCAGCAAATGCTCTAAGAGGCGTTGGAAGACCACATGCCACACGGCATTGGCAGCAACCATGCACGCCTCAAGAACAACGTTTCGTTGCACGGGCTCCCAAATTTTGGCACAGGGGATCTTCTTTTTTTTCTGCACGAACTTCTGATACAGCTCATGCTTCAAACTTTCACTAATACTGGCATCTTGCCTGGTACTAGTGACGGGGGCATATCTCTTGGCCACCCTCAGATCCCGCTCGCCGGCCTCATCGGAATACAGCATGGGTGTCCGTGGATTAAACCATGTGTGGGACCACCCATGCATATATAAGGTTGCAGTGCAACCTTCTTCAGCAAACTCGGGGATGATGTGCACAATATATGTGTACAACATCCCCATAGCTTGCCATGTGACAGTTGCCAGGTTATTACAACCATAGCATAGATGCACCATGTGGCAAAATGCCACCACCAAGGAATGGAAAGGCAGGGGGAGCACCATACCCCCTGCTAGTCTGCCCATGACTGTGCGGGCCTCGCGACCTGTGAGGCTAATGCCTGCCTGAAATCTACCTCGTACGTGACGCATGTGCTGCCTGCTATCAGGTGGCAAAGATCCAGGATCATACCTCCTTGCCACATGTGCTATGACCTGGAGTAGCTCATGGTTGTAGGGCGCTGGTAGTGTTCGACCTATGACACCCAGGATCCTGGAGGCTGCTCCTTTGGTGTTGTGCAATACAGGTTGCACAATATATACCTCTTCCAGGTTAGAAACCCCCTGAAACTTATGGGACCCACGCACACCATTGAGACATCCCCCTTTGTGCAAAAAGAGTTCTCCCGCCCCATCCTTATTCACCCAGGGACACGCCACACAGCCCTTTTGCCGGCACTCAGACCACAAATGGTGGTGATCGGCAGTGATTGCCCCGAGCCTTATCTGCAGGGTGGTGTTGTACACTGCACCAGCATACTTCATACGTTGCTTAAATTTACAAGAAGGCAGTGCTTGTAAGGCCTCTGCACGTTTGGGTAGCCACTGGCAATCACTGACCTTGGGAAGCTCTTGCCAGGTCAACATGTCTGTGCACCTAGGCACATTGCCAGACATTGGGAACCAGTGTCCCTGGAAATCAATTATACTGATTTTTGTGTTAATATTTGGACGGCCCCGGGGCTGGTAACCGTCGGCGTAGAGGCCTAAGGTCAGGGTGGCATGGGGTGGTGGGGGTTTCTGCCGGCCTTGGGCAGCCAATGAGCCACACTTCTGTAGAAGTAGGTGGCACAGCTGTGGTAACAACTTCCTGTTGTCCAGGGAGTAGTCCACTGCAGGAAGATGCAGGTCCTCCTGTTGCCTTAAAGCAACCATTGACCAACCAACCCCTGGTTGGAGATGGTCTAAGGTGCGCAAGACAGCGGCTGGCACCACATGCTCATGGCGAAGGCGAAGTACAGCGGCCTGGCACTCTGGTGCTTGGGTGACTGATGTGGCCTGTGTGGTAGGCAAAGGGCCAAGGGACCTACGCACAACTGTGAAGGTGCCACTTGGGGGGCGCTGTAGCTGGTCTAGGTCCTTGGCCTGCAAGGGGGTGGCCGTGGGGAAGTTCATGGCAAAGGCTGACACCATGAATTGATCAGCTGGAATAGGGCATATGCTGGCAAATGCCTCCAGCTTGGAGATCTCCCCCTTCACCCATATAGCATGGTTGTTCACAACAAATTCATGGTGAAACATGGTGCCTGGAAAACAGAAGATTGCAGTGGGCCACTGTTTTGGTTGGTTTCAAAGGAACCATGTATGGAAAGCCCCAACCAATACCTGTCACCAGAACCTTTTTTTGCCAGGATTGCTCCAACCAGTTTCGAGATCCAAGGGTCCAAAGTGTGCTCGACTATCCGCCCCCTCCCTCTGCGCCACTGTTTTGGTAGGTTTCAAGGAAACCATGTATGGAAAGCCCCCACCAGTACCTTTCACCAGAACCTTTTTTTGCCAGGATTGCTCCAACCAGTTTCGAGATCCAAGGGTCCAAAGTGTGCTCGACTATCCGCCCCCTCCCTCTGCGCCACTGTTTTGGTAGGTTTCAAGAAAACCATGTATGGAAAGCCCCCACCAGTACCTTTCACCAGAACCTTCATTTGCCAGGATTGCTTCAACCAATTTCGAGATCCAAGGGTCCAAAGTGTGCTCCACTATCCGCCCCCTCCCTCTGCGCCACTGTTTTGGTAGGTTTCAAAGAAACCATGTATGGAAAGCCCCAACCAGTACCTTTCACCAGAACCTTTTTTTGCCAGGATTGCTCCTACCAGTTTCGAGATCCAAGGGTCCAAAGTGTGCTCGACTATCCGCCCCCTCCCTCTGCGCCACTGTTTTGGTTGGTTTCAAGGAAACCATGTATGGAAAGCCCCAACCAGAACCTTTCACCAGAACCTTTTTTTGCCAGGATTGCTCCAACCAGTTTCGAGATCCAGGGGTCCAAAATGTGCTCGACTATCCGCCCCCTCCCTCTGCGCCACTGTTGTGGTTGGTTTCAAGGAAACCATGTATGGAAAGCCCCAACCAGTACATTTCACCAGAACCTTTTTTTGCCAGGATTGCTCCAACCAGTTTCGAGATCCAAGTGTCCAAAGTGTGCTCGACTATCCGCCCCCTCACTCTGCGCCACTGTTGTGGTTGGTTTCAAGGAAACCATGTATGGAAAGCCCCAACCAGTACCTTTCACCAGAACCTTCATTTGCCAGGATTGCTCCAACCAGTTTCGAGATCCAAGTGTCCAAAGTGTGCTCGACTATCCGCCCCCTCACTCTGCGCCACTGTTTTGGTTGGTTTCAAGGAAACCATGTATGGAAAGCCCCAACCAGTACCTTTCACCAGAACCTTCATTTGCCAGGATTGCTTCAACCAGCTTCGAGATCCAAGGGTCCAAAGTGTGCTCGACTATCCGCCCCCTCACTCGGCGCCACTGTTTTGGTATGTTTCAAGGAAACCATGTATGGAAAGCCCCAACCAGTACCTTTCACCAGAACCTTCATTTGCCAGGATTGCTTCAACCAGCTTCGAGATCCAAGGGTCCAAAGTGTGCTCGACTATCCGCCCCCTGCCACAGGCACAACAAGCACAAGCTGGGCAGTTCATGGCCGACTGGCTGGTGGTGTTGAAAAACACCGTAAAGGTCCACTTCCTCAGGCGTTGCCGAAGAGCTGGAAATTGGACCGTCTCGCCGAAGTCTGGGGTCGCTGCGGGGGGGCTTGCGCAGGGAGCAATGACCCAAACTGGGGCCTCTGCGGTGGGGGGGCGGACTGAGAGGCTCGCCGCGGGAGCAACGAGCCAAACTGCGGGGGGGCTTGCGCAGGGAGCAATGACCCAAACTGGGGCCTCTGCGGGGGGGGGGCGGACTGAGAGGGGGGGCCCAGCAACGAGCCAAACTGCGGGGTGGGGCACGGCCGCTTTGGGGCGGGAGCCATTGGGAGTAGTGAGGAACGGCGGTGCCTGACATATTGTGTCAATGTCACCTGATCCCTGGCTCGAGGGGGCGGTGGCCGGCGAGGAACGGGTTGAGGGGGCGGCTTGGGGATAGGAGGGTGTTTTGGGGTAGCACACAGCACTTCAAGCACCACTGCTGCATGCTCCTCGTCCCTGTTGAGGAAATGCGAACGACTAATTCGCAGTCCCTCCTGCCACACCCGCAGGGGGTTTTTCTTGGGCTGCTGAGCCGCAAACTGATACATCGCTCGGCAGTTCAGCACCCCATCAACAAAATACTGTACCCCACCCCCGTGGTTGTCCCGGATGAGCTGCAGTGTTTTGGCACTGTAGGGCCCGTGAACAGTGGGTTTTGGGGGGGTGGGCGGGTCCTTGGGTACGTACTTGGGGGGTCGTGGGGGGGATGGCGGTGGCACGGCAGTGCACATCAGGGCCTCCTCCAGGGCTTCGAGGGCGACCTGGTATGGGGTTGAGTAGGGTCTGGGCAGAGGACTTGGAGAGGTTGGTGCGCGGCTGGGTGGAGGGGGAGAGGGGGGCGGTGTGGGCAATGGAGGTTGGGGCGAGGCCAGTTCGCTGAGACACTTCTCAGCGTCAGAGTCCCACGGTGGCGACGCGGGTTGGTCTCCGAACCGCAGGAGCTCCGGCAAATCTCCCCAGCCGTCCCGGAAGGAAGGGCTGGAGGGGACAGAAGAGGCCACGCTAAGGGGGGTAGACGACATGGCGAGCTGAAAAGAGAGGGTCACGGGTGCCAGACGCCTACTTGGCGGGAGGGCGGGGGGGCGGGGGGGGCGGGGGAGCACTCAAGGGTTTGGGCCAGTACCTTCCACCAGAACCTTTTTTTGCCAGGATTGCTCCAACCAGTTTGGAGATCCAAGTGTCCAAAGTGTGCTCGACTATCCGCCCCCTGCCGCAGGCACAACAAGCACAAGCTGGGCAGTTCATGGTACCATTCATGGCAATTCATGGTGGTGTTGAAAAACACCGTTGGGCCCGTGGAGTGGTGGGGGCACACTACAGCACAGGCGGAGGGGGTGGAGGGGATGGCGGGGCCCGGGGATATTGCGCCCACTCCTCTAGGAGGGAGGCCAGGGCCGCACGGAAAGCGGCCCTGACAGCTGCCTGCTGCTGAGGGGCTGGGATGTCCCTCCAAAGGGCTCGACTGACACCCAAGTGGAGGCTGATGACACCGTGTGGGCTACCACCGAGGTCTGTCACGGACATGTGTCCCTCCGCACATCTCGCCCGAACGTCGTACATGTCCTGGGCGAAGACGTCCGTAGGGAAGGCTGGGATAGGGGCCGGTGGTGCAGGTGGAACCGGGGGGGGTGCAGCAGGGGCCGGAGCAGGGGCAGGAACAGGGGCGGATATGGCAGAGGAGGAGGCTATCTCTTCGTCCTCGACCTTGACCTTGAGGTCCTTGGCCTCCTTCGGCTCCTCCTTCGGCTCTCTCTTGAGCCTGACCCTCTTGCCGGGTCCTTCCGTTACTGCTTCTCTTTCCCGCTTCTTGCCCCCTTCTTCTCCAGATTCGCACTTGTCTGACATTAACAGAAACCTGACAATCAAGACAGGGATTGAAAAATGCTTATGCATAAGCATAGCCAGCAAGGTATCCTTGGGCTGGATGCGGTATGCATCAGGGACGACCCTGTCCAAAAAAACCCTTAGCATTCTGGGTTCAATGGTCTCGGACGGCTTATGCCGCATGCACAGTGCTGCTAGGGCGTGTTGGAGGCGCGATTGTGTATCACCCGGTTCGGGGACTTCGGTATTGGCTGTGTCCGCGTCAATGAGCTCGCCCTCAAGCTCCAAATCTTGTTCCGGGAGCTGCTGAACGGGCTGGGGGGGCTGAGCGGACGAAGACGAGGCACTAGCGGCACTGCCTTGACTACCAGACATGTCTGTTGCAGGTGACAAAAAGTGTTCTGAGCACAAAAAGGGAATACATTAGTGAGTCTACTCAAAGGGGCCTAGGTGAGAAAGCGACACACATGCAAAAAGAAAACCACAAAAGCAGGCACAAAGCATCACAAGGCACAAAGGGCAAACATTCATAAGCTTGAGTACAGTGTTCTCGATGCAAGTTTGTAGGCAAAGCAGCCACCAAGGATCAAACTGGCGTTGCACATGTCAAAAGCAAAAGTCCAAATTCACAAAGGAGCACAAACGGGAAGCAATCATAAGCTTGAGCACAGTGTTCTCCATGCAGTTTTGTAGGCAAAGCAGACAAAGGGTAGACAAACATTAGCTTCAACGTGCTGTTCTCCATGGCATCTTGCAGGCAAGGTAGGCACCAAGCATCCAACCAAAATTCCACTGGGTTCGGGCTGAAAAATTTCTTCCGAGCTCCCCCGGCACGGTCGGCTGGGAAGCCCATGGAACATTCCTACCAATATTGGTTACGTTTTGGGACCGGATCTGGCTGCCAAAACTTCCGAGCATCTTTCCACCAAGCATCCAACCAAAATTCCACTGGGTTCGGGCTGAAAAATTTCTTCCGAGCTCCCCCGGCACGGTCGGCTGGGAAGCCCATGGAACATTCCTACCGATATCGGTTGCGTTTTGGGGGGCCGATCTGGCTGCCAAAACTTCCGAGCATCTTTCCAAGGGTTTTCGAAAACTTCCAAGCGACGGACCGAAGCATATCGCATGCACGTCGGTACAGATTTCCTAAAATTGCCACCGGTAACCGGACAATATTGGTCTCTCTTTCAATGTTCTATGCTGGGCACCGGTGGTACATGTGTGAGCATTGCCGTGCACGGGCCATTTTCCTTCTCAGACACCGGGTGACTCCAAGATGATGTTGTTCCTCCGCTTGACGTTTCCCCCTCGGGTCTCACCTTAAATTCCAAAGCAAAGACATATTATATGCCTCCTCTTGCAGAACCGTGTACCATCTACCCGAAAGTCTGCCAAGTTGTTGCTTAGCATGTTCACGCAAAAATTCGAGAAACACATACCTCATCTTGTTGTTCTCACGCAATTTCATGTACAACACAGTAAAGTCTTGAGTCGGTCCCGGTAAAAGAGCGGTACCGAAAAACTCAGCCCCACTGGCGAACACGTTGGTACTGAACAGGAACTTGCACAAAGGCTCGGGATCCATCAAGCAAAGAGAGGCGGATTGTATGGGACACCACAAAGTAGGTTGGAAGCGTAGCATAGTAGTGGCCCTTGAAGAGGTTTTCACACAGAAGGAGCGACCTACCGGCTGCTGCTTGGAGCCGAAATTGCCCTTTTCAAACCACCATATTTTTAGGCGTTCAGCTAATCTCAGCTTTGGAACCCAAAGTGTACCATATACCCTACCAACATCAAGGTTTTCAGAAAACGAACTACCCGCAGGTCATTCTTTGACAACAAGTTAATTTCAAGGGTTTTTTTTTTGTACCTGCTTACGACCATTGAATTGTGTGGTACTATATACTTCATGAATGGCATTTTGTACTATTTTACCAACGTGGTGTGCCGTGCTGTTTTTGGATGCTACTGCGTGGTACTACCATTTGACACTAATGACTGATGTACACCCTTGCACTCACGTTCAATAGTTTCTGTGCTCGATGCTCCCAGCAAGTGTCCTCATTGGGAGCAGTGACACCTCCCCTACAATATTGATACTTCTTTTGGTATTTGTCCTTTTTCATTGCCCCGAAAAGGGACGAAAACTGACATGCACACATCACATCTTACCACGGCAACAATGGCCGCACTCGCCTCCTAAAAGAATGGGCGGTTTGAGATGCCTAAGCCAGTTGCATGAGAAGGAACAGGAGGCACCTAAGCCCTCGGCTGGTGGCTTGGGGTGTCATTTGCACACGCACAAACCCCCCCTCCCGGCCCCCGGCGTACCGCTCCGTTGAAATGCTTAGCGTCAGGGAGGACGCTCCCGCCCCATGAGTCAAACACCACCTACATTGGCGATCTCTGGGTCATCGGGACTGGCGTTGGGGACGTGTGCATCACCATCTGCGGCTTCTGTGCAAAGGGACTGAATTTGGTTCTTGATGTGCCTGAGAGTAGATAATGATGCTAGTTTTGTGGGGCCGGGGAACTTTGCATTGTCAAATGATTGGTGATTTGAATTCTAGTTGCTTTCTATTTGGGTTGCCATCTACGATAGGTTAAATGGGGGGGGGTCAATCTGTCATTCGTACATATGGACATCTGTACATTTGCCTTTTGTCATCTGTCCGCTTGAGGGGGGGATCTATCATTTGCAGATTTGTACATGTTTGCATCTATCATCCGTCATCTGCCCCCCCCCCCCCCAGGAAAAAAGATCATGATTTACATCGCACATCGGAGATGATATATGACAACCTAGGGGGGGAAGGGTTTACCTTTCACCTCTCACCTGTACATCTTTACTTCAAACATTTGCGATCCGTCATATGCCCAAACCCCCCATCTGGGTGACCGAAAGTCTAATCACAAGTGATGGACCCCAGATGACATCAAGGGATGGGTTACCGAGTCACTAAGGGGAGTTACTTATTGAGTAAGAGGAGAGGGGTTAGTCACTCTACAAAGGGGTTACTCAAACAAAAAGCGGGAGTTAGCAACCCGCTTGCTCACTAAGTAACCCCCCCCCACCTTGTTGACTCCGTAAGGGGGTTATTCACCACGCCACTTAGGGACTAAACAACGCCGTGACTGACCTGGTAACCCCCTTGGAGGGACCGCCTTCATCAATCAGTAACCCCCCGTCTTACCCCCCCTTCTTGAGCTTATGCGATGGTGATGCGGATGCGTTTGTAGGGTGATATGTGGGTGTCTATAGGGGGGACCACTGTATGTATTGCACTCCCTTATGGCCCCAATGATCTGCCTTACGCCGGGTTGGAAATTGTGCCATGCTTGGAGCCAATAAACCTCCCCTTTCAGGATGCAGCGGAAGACTACATTACCGCCTAGGTGGCCATCCTGCAGGCAGCAACGGTGGTGGGCCCGGGCACCGTGTATATAGCGCAGTGGCCCTTGGGATCGACTTCCATCCTTATGCCATTTCGGACCACCCCTGAAAGGTGTAAAATACAAATCCCCCTAGTTGAGAGCGACTTCAACCCCCTTCTAAAACCTAGCTTGGGTTATAACCCCCCCCCTAAAACTTTGGGAAGCGAATTCCGCATCGCTGCGAGCGTTCATTTTTGGAACTCCCCTAGCGCCCCCCGTATTACTTATGAACACGCACCATACCAAACCGAAACCCCCCACACGAACTGTTCCCGAAGGGTGCTCTTGTCTTAGGGATTTACTATTACTACCTCCCGCATTTCCCGGAAAGCCGCCGCCACCGGCTCCTCTGTTTCGGAGCAGCCCATAACCTCCTCCGCCCGGCACTCCTCCCCCAACGTCTTGATCACCAGGTACAAGAGCCTACAATGTGTAGTCAGCCACTTGGTGAGGTCGGACGCCCCCTCCAACTCCTTAACTGCATGCAAAGATAGGGAGGGGGGGTTAGCTTTCTGCCCTTCTTGGACCGCTTACCCGCCCCAATTTCTCAGCTCATCAACTTTCGTCCGCACTGTGGAAGCATTCCCCGCCGGCAAACGGTGTTGCTCGCCCCGCAAACACCTCATCTCCATGCAGATTCTCTGCACCCTCAGCCCCTCCCCTTTGCGGGATGCGATCCCAAGCCTACCCCCGCTTCCCCACATCTTGGACCCCACCCACGCCCCGAAGACGAAGTTGGGTGTGGTTCTTGTCCCTCAAGGCTCATTCCCCAACTCACCAAACCTTGCTTTCCTTGACAAACCAGAACAACTACTCCCGAACACCCACAACCGTCTTGTTGCGTCGAAGATCTCATGGTACGATAAACCCCATGCCCTCCGCCATCTACACCAAGGAAACCACGCGCATTTCCCGGTCCCCATCCCGGTCGAGGGCTGAGCAACATGAATATCACGGGCCCAGTATCAACCGGCACCGTGGGCATACTGCTGTAGCCAACTCGTCACTAAAAAATATTGCCGCCAGTGCTTTTCGGCTTCAGATCCTAGTCCCGCAAGCCCCTTCACGGTCTAGGAACTACGTCACACAAATCAACCCTGGGCATGCATCCCTATGAGCCGGATCGTTGCGAACTTGGCCCGAAACGCAAAGAGCGTTCTAGCAAAAACGTAAAAAACGAGTGTCAAAAACGAAGATGGAAATTCCCCCTGTTCTGCTTTTTGGAAACCATGGTCCAAAAACACGCTTTCCTTTGATTACCCCATTTTTCTCCATGTTCGGGATGGTGCTCAAAATCTGTTTTTTCATGCGCTTTTTGACAACCGAGTGGGTTCAGCGGCATATTTATCATCATTGAAAACGCACTCCTTCACTTGGTCCTTGCAACCACCTGAACAGACAATGGTAGGGATACAGGCATGCAGGACACAACTAGGTGACCAAAATTTCACAAGAAGAAGAGTAATCGCTGCGTTGGAGCACTGTCATGGGAGCCTACAAACACGTAGGCCATCATTGTGCGTGTAGTGCAGTACAATGTTACACACAGGTAGGACAGGTGACCTCTAGTAATAAGAATAGTACAATACAACAAGTGCAAAGTATTGTTCAAGCAACCAGGGGGGGTGAAAAAATGGATGTGTAATAAAACCCGGCTGCAGCACGTTCTTTCACCAATATGCGAGTATAGACGGCCCTCGAAAAGGAATCAGGAGCAGCACAAGCAAACCACTGTACAGTACACGTGTTAAGAAATATAGCTACTGTTGCTTAGAAACGGCAAACTATCTTGTCTTTGTTGCTGCTCGCTTAGCCCGTTTCGCCCTTTCCACACGATTCTAAAATGTGATGGTTGGTGTGTTGTTCTTCTTGTTTGCTTTGCGATTTTTTGCCTTAACCTCCTCCACTTCATCCTCCTCATTGGTGTTCCGGGTCTGGAGGCTTGGGACGCTTATGCGGGGATTCCTTCGTGCTAGCGGGTGTTCACATGTTATAGGGGTTGTGCTCTTCTGTTTCCGGATTTCATTGAGCAAGTGACAGCAAATGTTCGCGAACATAGATACAATGTATGTGCTTAGCTGGCAAGACTCGCTTCACAAATTGGCTCACTGCATGCCTGTGTTAGTCATGAAGCCTAGCGATGAGGAGGAATGTGACGATGATGGTGAAGGGAACTTTGACCATGCCCACGCCGCGTAGACCCTTGCAGCTGTAGCCACGTGGGCACTTCCCAGTACGTAACGGCTTCCATCTGAGGAGAAACATGCAATTTACAGAAGTGGATGACTGATTTTGACGAAAGAACGCGCTGCAGCGCGTTACCAATGGAAATGTGCTTCCGAGGCCAATGTTTGACAAACCTTCATCTTGCCAGATCAAAAAAAGGGTCGATTCGGAGGATTCGCCACTAGACTTTGCTGTCTTTGTACAACTGTGTCCTCGTCCCGCGGTGTGGTCTACCCCTTTACAATGTGCGAGTCGAACTTGAGGTTCATCAGCGGCACTTTGACCATCTCTTTGCGTACCTCGATTGCGCAATGCCCCTCTGTTGCATCCTTCTGCACCTGAGTCCCAACATCCGCCTTGTCCGTTGCTGCTGCTGCAGGTTGGCTCTGCGCTTAGCTTGCAGTGACGGCTTGTGTCATGGTAGGCAGGCTTTCCCCCTCCATCTTGTCGTCCGCGTCTGGTCTCCCTAACATGGTGCTCTCACAGAGGGGGATTAAGACAGTCTGAAAATGGGGCGTACCCATGAAAACCAGCTGAGAGGGGCAGTCATTGAGGAAAATGGGTCAATTATGCATCAGGCTCCACAGGAACCAGTGACGGCACATCACCATGCAAATCAACTGATGAAAAGGCTGGATCGTACTCCGACATTTCAGCCATCACTTGCACGGGAGGATCCGATGCATTAGAGGCAACAAACACAACATGTACATGTACATTCGTATCGTTAACTGCATTGTCCCCCTCATATTCATCTGCATCCTCTAGGGCTCTGTTATTTGCTTCATCACCAATGTTGCTGCCCGTGTCAGGATCTGATTCGCCTATCTTGTCGCCCCCCCCCCCCCTCCCCCTCCTATGGCGTACATATGCAGTTGCCATGCGACGCCGGCACGTTGGGTATCGTGCACGGCTGTTGCACTGTCGGAGCATGCTCTGGGCTTCCTCGACAATAGTCTTATTCTTAGATATGAGCACAAAGTTGAATATGTACGCACCTTGATGGTTGCACGGCTTTTGAATCATCATCCATGGTTTTCACGGATTCCTGGTCTGGCATTCATTGAGGAGCCATGTGAAGCTATGCTTAGTCGCGTGGTGGCCAATATGGCCAGATATCCGCACATGCACTTTTTTGAGCAGGTTCACGACTTCTTTGTACTTGCCCCCCCCCCCCCCCCCGCGCGATGGACAGAAAAAAGATCTCGTGTATTGAAATATTCCAAAAGGGTTACCACAGCTTATTAGCGGCAAACTACGAAGACTTTGTCAACGTTGGAAGCTGAGGATGATACCTACCCTGTAGTGGTCCTCTAACAAGCAGTCCAAAATTGAGGCGGAGTGCCGTATGAGTACATGTACACACCGAGAGTACAACATACATAGTACAAAATAGACAACTCATATTAGAATTGGTGTGACGACCCCAGTGACAGCCTCTCACTTGACAACCAATAAGGAACACAGCGGGTACATAACCATACAACAAGTCGGTTGTACCCTCCACTTGCATCATCAAGGCGATATGTGCAGCACAATGGGGTGGCAGGACAGTGCGCCAATTACGTAGCTTATGGTGTACGCTATCCTTCCAACAGTAGACTATATGCAGCAACACGCAAAACCTCGTTCCATGTAAATTAACTTTGGGTGACTCGGAACCAGCTTACCTACCAACATTCTACTGTAATAGAAGTATACAAACAAAGAGAAAAAAATGTCGCCCACAAAGAGTGACGCAGTACTTGTATGGGTGCCACACCCCATACAAGACTGGTGTTATGTTGAGGAACATTGGTGCGTTGAACTTAGCATAACTGATGCTATAGACCAATTTCAAGAGACGGTAATGAATGTTCTCGTATACAAGCAATGGGAGATGATGTTGGGTCCTTTGCTATAGCAATTAAATACCATGCAAAATCTCTACTAGATCGGGGGTAGCTGAGACCGTGAGGTCCTATATCATCATGGGTTCCCATTGTGCGCTGCACACCTGCAAACGCTTGGTGTCCAGCGGACAGTGTATGTCGCGTATCTGCATGGGACTTGACATGGGCTCATTTAAACCATCAACAAAACACTGGTGGCTGTACACAAGCTCTCGCTGACACGTCTTGTACGACTGTGCGACTCCTGAACACTTGGGAACCCATAACGTCCAGGGCACGTAGCATGTGCAGAATGGCAAAGGTAGTGCAATTTAGGGAACGATTTGAACTACTAGGGACAGGCTTAAATAGACGCCAGCAAAAGTTATCACATCAAAAGACACATTGTTTACGACGTATACCGGACCACATAGCAAGGCACTTATTATCAGCACGCTTTGAAAAATAGGGGGCACGGTCTGAACAAGCACCAAAGCGTGCCAGTATACGCCGTTGCTTCCGGCTCACAGCAATCTCTTTTCGATTCCTCTTCTGGCGAGGTTTATGCAACAGAGCCAGCAGCTGGTAAAGATTAAAAAGGTTAGCAACGGCAACTGTGTCCCAATGAGGTTGCTCAAAGTTCGCAGCACATCTATCCCTTTACTGTATGAAATCGCCTAAGCTGCGGCGAGACTTGCCATCCGCCAGCAATGGCAATGCCCAATCAACAAAGCAGTCTACAAGTGTACTGGAGCCAACACCCTTAACAAGAGTAGGGGCATCCTTAATTCGACCACATGCAAGAAAATGACGGAAGTGGAGAGCCTGCATGCAAAAAATCCGTATGCAAAAGCGGCAGTAGGTGAAAAGCAGTGCACAAAGTGCAGAAAAGTACGCAAACCTTGTGAGATCTACAAAAACGCGCTGCAGCGCGTTCTTGATGAGTAGTCGCAGAATTGATAGGCGCATGGCAGCAAATAATAACATCCAGAGATAAACTGGCATGGGGGATCAATGAACAACGGGCAAGAACAAGATTTCGGGAACAACATAACAACTTCGGATGTACTTATCAAAATCTATTGTCAAAATTATCAAACCAAAAAACACATTGTTTACGATGTATACCGGACCACATAGCAAGGCACATAATATCCGCCTGCTGTGAAAAACAGGGGGCACGGTATGAACAAGCACCATAACGTGCCAGCATACGCCGTTGCTTCCGGCTAACGGCAATCTCTTTTCGTTTCCTCTTCTGGCGAGGTTCATGCAGCAGAGCCAGCAACTGGTACAGATTAAAACGTTTAGCAACGGCAACTGTGTACCAATGAGGTGGCTTAAAATTCGCAGCACATCTATCCCTTTGCTATATGAAATAGCAGATCTATCCCTTTTGCTGTATGAAATCGCTTAAACAGCGGCGACCCCTACGGTCCGCCCGAAATTGCAACGCAAATCAACAAAGCAGTCTACAAATATATTGGAGCCAACAACCTTCACAAGAGAAGTGGCATCCTTAATTGGACCACATGCAAGAAAATGACGGAAGGGGGAAGCCCGCATGCAAAAAATCCTAATGTAAAAGAGGCAGTAGGTGCAAAACGATGCAAAAAGGTACGCAAACCTTGTAAGATCCAAAAAAACGCGCTTCAAGGCGTTCTTGATCAGTAGTCGCGGAATTGATGGACGCATGCAAGCAAACAATAACGTCCAGAGATAAATTGGTATGGGGGATCAATGGACATCAAGCAAGTACAAGGTATCGGGAACAACACAACAACTTCGGATATACTTCGCAGTGCACAATAGCAATCTACCTAGCGGGAACAGGTGCTGCGACAAGAAGCAAATGGACATACCTCAGGTCCTTGAAATCGATCACGTCCGCTTGGAGTTTGCGAAAAGAACGAGCCGCATCGCGTTAATTTTTCAAATTGGGTTCGTGAGTGGTCCTTATTTGGCAATGAATGGTACATGATTTCGGGGCAGTGAGAATGACCAACGGTGACAAATCTCAGGAATAATTGTGCTGAAACTATATCGATCCGTGCATATAGGCCACAAAAATTAGTAAAGGTTGGTGACACACATGTATCAATGTAGAAACAATGGTACATGGGGGTAAAAAAGAGTGCCCTTTGTAGGAAGAATGCGCTGCAGCGCGTTGTTTCTTGTACCCTATAGAATCAACATCTTGTTTTCCATTATTTGAGGCAAGCACGTGTATGTGCTTTACAAGTTGTGCAGGTGAGTGCTACATAAAAGCGAGCAGTGACCCAAAAAACCCCAAAAAAGAGGGGTGCAAATTGGAATTTCCATTTGCCCCAAAGACGGGACACTTGCCAACAGAAACTAGGTGCGTAAAGAGCCGTGTAATTCCCTCGAGCCCCGTCTCCTCACCGCCGCGCCAACACTCTTGGGCAGCCCCCCCGACCCCCCTTGCAAACCGTTGGAGGGAGTCAAAGCAAGACTCACTCCGCGAATCCAAAGGGTCCATCGCTTCGATGTACTCCTCTCTCAAGTCCCCCGCAAGTCGTCGCCCATTGACGTCGCACCATGACCTAGCAAGGAGAACGCCACCGGCGTAGGACCTTGCAAGCCGTCGCGCGGTGCTGTTGTACCAAAACCCAGGGAGGGTGGTGCCATACCCGCAGGTTTCTGCAGGCTTCTCCGCTCAGCGCAAAAGCGCTCCGCCACGGCGCAAAACGCGCCAAGGGCATGCCGTAGGACCGTGGGGCCAGGGTTTTGCTTAGCCACCCTAGGGGGGGGGGGGGTTAATTCAGGGACCCACCCACCCAGAATTTTGGCATACCCACAGACCGACAAATGTCCCACCCCCCCCCCGGGGGGGGGGGGGGGGCTGACACCCACCCACCCACCCACCCATCCTAGCCCCTTTATGGGCGTGGGGCAGACACAGGAACTGTGGGGTTCTAGCGTTACCCCCTCCGCATCCGGCACAAAGCACAAACAATCCTAGCCCCTTTATGGGCGTGGGGCAGAGACAAGAACTGTGGGGTTCTAGCGTTACCCCCTCCGCATCCGGCACAAAGCACAAACAATCCTAGCCCATGTTACACGGAACCTGCAACAGAAGAAAGAAAGAAGTGGCACTGGCTCAATAGACCCAAGGCCCCCACAAAGTCCCACCCTACCCTGGGGGGGGGGGGGTGGTTGGACACCCACCCACCCTGAAATTCTGCCAGACCCACCCACCCACCCCCCCCCCCCAGGGTAGGGTAGGACGGACATTAAGCAAAACCTTGCGTGGGGCCCGGCGAGCTATCACCCAATGCCATCGCAGTGGGGCCCGGCGAGGGGCACACAGTTGAAGAGCGCGCCGAGGCGTCACCCGGCACCGTTGTGTTGGGACTAGCGAGAGAGGGGCCACTACCGCGGATTGCAAGCCGTTCCCCGTTTGCGTCACGTGCCCCAAGCCCTGCGTCGGAAATTCCACCTAGCCGTTTCCAACACATCCATGGGAATCCGTTGCAAGGCACCGCACACTAGGGAACCACTTCTGGATCGGCGCCCTAAGGGCGCAAGCGATGGACCGCACAACAGGGCATGTCCCACGGGCCCCTACACTCACGCAAAGGGACCCAGCTTGTACCGTCCGAGGACTTGCCCCGGTCAATGTGGATACCTTGAAGGAGCAAGCGAAAGGCCCTGCGAGGTCAGTGTGCAGGCCAGTGTACGCTGGGCCCAAATACATGTGTACCTGCAAACAAACTCATAAAAATAGAAAACTTTGCATCACAACAACAAAAAGCGAAGGCCATGTGGGCACAAAGAGAAAGAGCTGTTTAGCCACGGGCCAAACATTGGAAAAGGCTTCGTCGGAGCCGAGCAGGAACAATCACGAATGAGTTTGACCATGGTGCCACACAAGGTGCACTTGAAGAGAAGCCCCCGATATTCTGCCGCCCCATGTCCGGAAACACGACACATTGGAGAGCATATGTAGGTACCCACACCAAGGACCGGTCCCAACGGACCACCCCAACCGCTTGAACACTTGCTCCACTCCCTAGCTCTCTATTGACCAAGACGGCAAATTCCCCTTGCAAGGTCCGCCATACCGGAGCACCCTAGGCAAAAGCTCCGTCATGCCGAGCAATCCCATTTCCGGGTAGCACTAGACTGTCCAGGTTGTGAGCCTTGTGAGTGTTGTGAGCCGGGGTTGCCATGGGAGTGTGTTTCCTTGCTAGCATGGTAGTCGTGGTTCAGTTGTAGGACAACTTGTGGGGTGGGGGAGAAACGACAATAGCCGTGCTCTGGAGAGGGTCTGCTCAATGCCCTTTGGAGGGCCTCCCTAGGTTGGCGTGACGGACAATCTAGTGACTGACAAACAAAAAACCAATTGACAACAACCAACAATGCAACAACGCTGCACCACCACAAACCTTCCCCTTAGCTAGGGTGTCCTCCCATGGCAGCACTTCATTTACACAGGGCAAAGGCACGTTGACACGTCCGTTAGGGTGGGCTTTGCTTTTCTGGCTCAAGTGACCTCTCCCAGCGACGCACCCATTTGAAGGGCTCTTGTGAAGTGCGTATAGGGTCTTGGTATTGGTCTCGGTCTGTAAGCATAATCAACCGAACTATAACTACAATGTCTGTTGTTGCCGTGGATCCTCACATGGGTCACACAGGTGCACTGCTAGATTGCAGTCATGGTGTCTAGCTTGCATGCATCTAGTTTCACCTAGTAAGGCAAGTGGCGAGGCTAAGACGGTGTAAGTGGTGGCGGTGTAAGGAGGCGGCGCATGTTGTGTGTGTGGTGGGCAATTTTTTTCGGGGGAGGTTCAAGGATGGTTATGTCCTCTACCGCCAGTGCATTGGGCGGGGGGTTCAACCGGTCGCTACAGCTCACCTTTTTGCACAGGTCGGGAGCTAGTGCAGGTGTGGGGTGTCTGGGGGAGCGGGACAAAAGAGACCCAATAGGCCACGGCTGTTCCATGGGTGGGGTGGTCCTATAGTGGGGGGTGCCCTTTTCCTTGTTCTAGGCATGGACCGAGGTGGCCTCTTCTCTTAGTACATGCAAATAACAGGGACGGATCCTGTGGTACTAGGGTGCTGGGTTAGGGTATGGTTTATGCACTTGGCCCATTGGTCACCGGGTTGGGGCAGGGCGGCAGGGAGACGGCACATTTTGCATGCATGACCAGTGTTCCAGCGCCGCTACATAGGCTTTGGGGTGACTGTGTGTGTGTGTGTGTGTGTGTGTGTGTGTGTGTGTGTAAGTGCATGAGGAAGGGGGGTCACCGTTGTTATGGCCTAACACTCCCTCTTATGCCTGTTGTCTTGAGCCCCTTTCTCTGCTCAACAGACGATGGAGATATCTCAACAGTACAGGTAAAGCCTGAACAATCTGGCCACATTTCTGTGTGTGAGAGGCTGGGTGGGGGTTCAATCACAACTGATGCCGGAACAAATTATTTTGCGAGAGCCATTCTCAACGTGGACCACTACCTTGTCACCGATGCACCACTACTTCTTTGCCTGCTCCATCACAGGAAGCATCTAATCCTTCTGCCTTGCTACCACTGCTGCCTCTCCCTTCCGCTCCTTCTCCTGCTGACCGCAGTTGTGCGGCACTGTCCTCTTCCTTCAAGATTGCTTGTTGGCGTGCACCTTTTTGCTTCCAACTCTGCGCTCTAGCCTTTCTGTTGCAGGAAGACCTGCCGCAATGCGACCGCGTCCACCTCTCCTTTGGACGCCTTGCCCTTGGACGCCTCCTTCACGAACCCCACCCGGCAGTTGCGCTGTCCGAGGAGTACGCTGATCGCGTCTTGCACTTCTTCGGGGACTACCTCATTACCGACTCTGAGACAGCTTGTTGAACGACGGTGGGGAGCTCCAACACCGTCACATCGTCCCCAACTTGAGCCCCCCCCCACCCCCCCTCTGCCGACCTTCGTGTGCCGCCCCTTCCTCTTCCTCTTCTCCTTCCCTTGGGAAGGGGGTGGAGGACTAGACTCATGATGTTCAAACGCCGTTATGGACCTTCTGCACTCACCTCATTTTTTCGAGTCGGATGGGCCGGAGCGGGCCCCCTCCACCGGGATCAGCCAATATGGGGTGCTCCTCCCGGGGACGGTGCTATCCGGATGATACCAAGTTCCCCAGCTCAAGCCCCGTCTGGGTCAGGTAGCTTCTCTACCGGCTGGTGCCCTCTCTGGGCCTCTGAGTGCGTGTGTTTCGGCCGGACGTCTTGCCGTCGGACGCTGAATAGCGGGCTGACGGACGGTGGTAGCTGGCAATACCTGACCTGACCTGACACACCCCATTTTTGGATTGAGAATTCAGAAACACACAGAAAAACAAGCATTTAGCATTTTCAGTCTGCCCCTTGGCTTGTGCACAGAGCATAGAACTATGATATGTTTCTGAAAATCACTGTCATGTTGCACTTGCAGCGTCGGCATGAGCCATTGCAGGAACGGGTCAGAGATGGAGGCAGGATGAGGATCAGGACCGTCTTCCGGTGGCCTGGGGTAGCAAGGAGGCCACTCCAAACTGCTGGGCGCCTGCCGGAGCAGGTTGATGCGGTCGGGCTCCAGTGTGCGACTGTCGTTTGGCCCTTTCGAGTCCGGCTGCCCGCAGGCTGAGCGAAGAGGCAGCGGGGGCCCTGGAGACTGCGGCAAGAAGTCCTGACAACATCACATGCGGTTGAATTCAGTTAACACAATGCCCAAGATACCTCCCGAAAGCGGATTGTAGAATGGGTTTATGGCGGCGGGGGGGGGGGGTTCTGGTTCCGATTACCACTGTGTGACCTATAACTTGTTTGACCTTAAAATGATCCCAAAAAAAGAGAACAATAACAAGTTTCATGCACATTGAGAACACCCACTTTAATTTGGCCTGCAGGGATTTTGGGGGGACTTCAGTTGTGGCCTCTCGTGCCATTTCACGGGGACGCAAGATGGGGGCTTTCTGGTTGAGAAAAAGCTCGTTCCCTCCTCTTGCCTTTTGAATTCCGTCCCTCTCACGCCCTGGTCCCTCACCACTCATGCACCGCACCCCCATATCGTCTATCCCAACCTGAGGCATCATGAACGGCCATGAGCTCTGCCAGGCCAGGAATCTGCTCTCTGCAAAGTGTGGTAAGCCGTTGGGAGCGCCACCGCACCGCGTGTATCGCGCATTGCACTGCAAGTGATGGAACGAAAAGGAACCGTTGGAAGGGATCCAAATTCATCCCTACTAAGGGGTTGGACATGCCTCAATATGCCTCATAGGGCCCACATTCCACACCACCTGAACTCTGGCATGGTCAACTCCCCTCCTCATGCCATGCCGTGTGCATTGCGGTGTGGAGCGCTAAGTGATATGTGGTGCTACGTGGCATGCTATGCACCGAGCGGTGGGTTCTTCAATGTTGAAAGTTCCTTGATTATAGTAGGCCACAACACAACGGGCATCACGCCGCACTAGCACCGTGTAGCAACCTGGGGATTCAATCATTGGTGCCACCTACATCTATGCAAGACCATATGACTCTGCACACCCAATTACTGATTGCGTAGCCCTCTGCCCCGAGAAAACCAAACCCCCTGCTGATCCACATTCACGTGCACCTCTGTCAGGGACTGATTGTATTTTTGATGCAACACAAGGACGTCCCTTTCTTCACGGGTCTTCAGCCAGTCCTCGAACTTGAACTGAGCAGAAAAGGTGACCAGTAACGAAATGGACAGTTTGCCACGGGGGCTGCCGCCAGCCAATGTGTGACCTCGAGGGGTGTGCAACCGTTTTGGGGGTTGAGGGGGGGGGGAACCCCCCCCCCCCTTGGTTGACCCAAACCTTGGAGGTCGGCGGGTCGGGTGGTCAGCCGCCGGGATCCCCGGGGGGGGTTGGTGGGTACCCCAACATACATACCTCAAAATGATCCCAATGACGCGCTGATCATTTTGAATTTACACAACTGGGATGAAAAAATTTTTCAAAAAATTTGCCCATCAACTTAGGCTCCCATCAGCCAAGGTCCGACCCAGAGGTCGGGTGGGGGTCAAAATCCGTTTTTGTATTTTTCATCCATTTTTGAATTCTCCACAAACTTCTGAGTATTTTGAGTATAGACACATAGGGTCAAACAAAAAAATTTCCCACTGCCGTATGTCCAAAACAATATCTCCGGCGCCCACAGAACCCATTGTTCCATACAACCATTTTGGGGTCTGTAGAGGGGGGTCCCCCCCCCTTGGGGTCGGGTCCTGGCCGGGAGAAGCCCCTGTGCAGTTAGCCAGGTAGGTCATTCAAAGCTACACTTGGGGCGGAGGGGGGGGGGTGTTAAGCATTCCAGAAGGTTCCCCCGTCGGAAGGTATAACAGAAACGCACTGCAGCTGTTTCCCTCAGCATTGCAAGCAACACGATGGACATACGTGCACCCCATTCTCCTCGTGCCCCTGTGCAACAACCCAGGCGTCCGCCCGCAGATGTCTCCTTTCTTGATCATGCCCATTGCCGTGCGTTTGTTGGTGGCGGCAGTCGGCAGCACGGCAAATAGCGGACGAGGCTGTGTGGTGGACATGGTTGGGCGAAAGCAACGTGAATCATTCCGTGCTCACAAGAAGGGCATACCGGGGGGGGGGGTTGACACGTGCAAATTTTGGTATGCAAAATGCAAAATTTGGTGTGGTGAAAATTTGGTACAAAATCTTAAATACCATGGGAAAATGTGGTGTTAGCGATTGTGTACAGCCCAGGAATTGAACCAGCGAGTTCCAGAGTAGCAGTATAGTACCTGTGCAACTCCGCTACCTGCTTTCTTTGCTGCTAACTTGAAAAAAAGGGTTCAATTTGAAACATGATGTCCTCAAGAATTCTTTTTTCTAGTCTAATGCCTGCCTCAGGCCCCAGGGACCTAAATTCTGCACCTCAGACAGTTTAGAGTTCGGTCCTTAAATACCATGGTAAAATGTGGTACAATTTGGTGGTGCCACATTTCGCCATACCAAAGTTCACCTATGCGAAATTCTCCAACCCCCCCCCCCCCCGGTAAGATGAAACAACAACGCGACAACCGTTGGACCGGAGAACAGGGCCACATGCATGTCCCCGAACCGCATACTCAGGCAGCGTTGGCAATGCAGCGATGCTAAAGAGGCGAGATGACTTCGCCAAAAAGATGTTGCCAGCGCACTGACACTAGGCGGCGCACTTTCTTCTGCGTTTCAAGTGACGGGAAATTTTCCTACCAATCCATGTTCTAGAGTTCCTCTTCCACAGGACAATGCTCGCGGATGTCGATAGCTAATGGTTGCTGTTGGTCCGTTTGTGTCACGTTTGGGATGGACGGGATTCTTGGACCGCTGCATACTTCAAAACTAGGGATCCAACGACGTGCAAAAGCCGTTTCAGGTGCACAAGGTCGGACACAAGATGCACAAGGGGTCTCCATCCATAGCACCTCATACCGAAGTGTGCCCAAACGTTTGAAGGGTGCATGGCGGCGGACGATCGATAAGCGGGGGATCGTGGTGACAACTCGGACATTGCAATGCGCTGCTTAATGGGTGTCACGTTGGTGGAATTAGCATCTTCCGATGTCATATGGGAGTTGTAGGCCTCCTAAAAAAAGAGGTACGGCCCGGTCAGCAAATGCCGCATTGCAGGGAGATGCTCCAATATCTGCCACAAATACTGCCACATGGACCCTGCGAACTGTACAGCGTTCAAAGCACAAGACATGCGCCACGCACGGAACGCTTTGCATGCTGTTGATTGAATTGCACACATTTTCAGAATGTTAGGGACGCAGCGGCATAAAGGATCAACATACCACAACCTCACTCTACCTCCTGAAAATGCACTGCCCGTTGCAGTTGCCCACACCCCTGCCACCCCTGCCACACCCTTGCCAGGGGAGGGCCATTGGTCAACGAGAAGATGCGTTGATCGATGGTAAGATGAGAGGACAAGCATGCACTCTTTGGCATGATCCCTCCCAGAAAAGAGTGTGGCATGCACCGCAAGCAGCCATTTCACGATACCTAGCTTGTATCTCACGGGGTGCCCTGTGCAAAGTACTCGTTCTGATCCGTTTCATGTTTCCTACTGTCTTAATGAGAACCTTCCACAAGGCAGTGGTACGGTGTCATTTCGATGTTCCTCGCTCAAATTGCTTTTTACGCGGAGGATTACACTTCCTCCTCGTCGACGAAGGTAAGCGATGATGAAGTAGAGGAGGAGGGTGCCAAGCGGCTCTTAGGGGGGAATGTTTGCCCGGCACGCTACTTTTGTACCAAGTACCCTGACTGTAGCCCCAGTTTACCCGACCCTAAAGAAGCCCCCAAAGCAGACCAAATCAACCCCTTCCCTACGCAACCCTGATTTTGGTGCCCATAGGGTCCTATGGGTGGCTGAGTCTGAGCTCAATGGCACGCCAAAGGATCATGATGGGATGTCCAAAACCAGTGCATCCAATTTGGTGCAAGGGGTTTTGAATGGGGCACGGGGGATGGCGCGCACTGTGCGGCGAGGTAATTGGGGTGCTAAGAAGGACAATGCCAAGAGACAAGTGCATGTTGAGTTCCGGGTTGATACACACTTTGTGAAGGCCAAGCTTTGGGGGCCTCTGTTGCAACAGGTTGCAACAGGGACAAGCCATGGGTGTGCAGGGAGTGGTGGGAGGCATGTAGTCCCATGTCCCATGTGTGGAAGGGTTCCTGGTGAATGCTTTGCATTGGAAAGCAGCCATGTGTGAATGAAGCGGTTGCTTAGGAACACTAGGCAGGCAAGCCTGTTGAACCATAAATCAGGCTTGCAGTGTGTGGTAGAAAAGCAGGGGAAGACTTGGTGAACAACACTGCCAATGTGCACTTGCAAAAAGACCTGGGGAGGAGGACCCACTCTCCTTCCCACCAAGCACACCCCCATTTTTTCGGCACTCATGCATCATTGGATTCAGAATCTTGGATCCAAACAATGTTTGTTGCATTGCCCAAGTTCGCCATGTATGCCGTACCTACTAGGGCATGGCATCGAGGCTTCTTAGCCAATGGGGGCGGCCTGTTCAAATTCTAGACCCCAACCGGGTGCGAAAACTTTTGGGGGTCTGTAGGGGGGGGGGGGGAGGTAGGTGGGTCGGCCGGTCAGCCGCCAGGGTCCCTAGAGGGGGGTCAGTACCCCAACATACATACCTCAAAATGATCCCCATGACGCACTGATCATTTTGAACATACACAAATGGGGTAAAAGTTTTTCAGAAAAAATTTGCCCATTAGCTCAGGCTCCCATCAGCCAAGGTCAGACCCAGAGGTCAGGTCGGGGGTCAAAAATTTTTCTGTGTTTTTCAAACATTTTTGAATTCTCCACAAATTCTGAGTATTTTGAGTATAGACACACAGGGTGAAAAAAAGTATACCCCCTCAGGAAGGGTAAAAAAAAATTTTCGGCGCCTTTGGCGCCGACCCTTTCCCCCAAAATCTCAAATTGGAGAAAGACGGGTTCGAAAACTTTGGGGGGTCTGGAGGGGGGGGGGGGGGTCTGGAATTCGAACAGGCCGCCCCCCTTGTTCTTAGCATTTGATCATCGATACATTCTCGATCCAAAGGAAAGATTGAAGTTACACTTCCTCAAAAGTCAAGAGTGACATCGAAATCAATAAAATAGAGGCACTCAGAGAGCACAACACATCGTGAACACCTGCTGATTGGCACAAGTTTCCTGCCACCCGGCGGAATTGCTTGGGGCGTTCAGTTGTCCGGTTGCTTGGCCAACATCACCGTCAGAAGGGATGGCAACTGGAGCCCGAGCCCAGGGTGCTTTATAAGGCTGTGGATGACGAGTGTCAAGGTACGGTGGACACACTTGTGCAACATTCCCCCATTTCTAGTGGTGATTTACACCCACCCACTTACCAAATAGACGTGCTTACCTTGATGCTTGGGGTGGTGACTTCGTTACTTTCCAATCTTTCTTGTGCATGTGCATGTGCATGTGCATGTGCATATGTCTCAACACACGTAGAAAACATCGTCTACCCTGTTACGTGAAGCCCATGCCTCAAATATCTTTGAACCGTACCAGTCTGCAGAAAGGCCACAAAACTGGAAAAATTCTGCCTATTGGCAAGACACCTCAAAGAGGCAGGGAGCACAGTCAGTCAATCAATCAATTAGGTAGTCGCGAAGTCATTCAGAAGACCCCCATCCCCCGTCCAAACACCCAAATACGGTGAAAGCACATAAACAGGGTGTATAACATGCTTCACGTAGGAGATTCTATTGCCTTCGGCAAATTCACCTCGCAGAGAATCTACCCCAAGCAACACACACCCACAATAGGGTAAAAACTACATAAAAACGGGGTATAAGAGGCTTTACATATCTTGGTTTCAAGTTGGGGGGGGGGTCTCGGGGGGTGCGGACCAGAACCTCATTGGGGGATGCGTTTATCGGAGAGAACAATGATTTTACAAGGGGTTGAACGAACCATTCGGCCCCTGGGGGTAGGATCCCCAAGCAAGCCCCAAATTGGGGGGGGTAAGTGGTGTTTCCCCCTATATACGGGCCTGTGTGGCTTTGTTCTAACAACCTCTGCAAGGTGATTTGTGTACTAGTCCATTGGATGACCCCCCCCCTGAAAAGAAACCAATATTTGAATAGGGTGAAAACTACATAAGTACCGACTAAAACACGGTTTACATAGCGTCAATGGGCATTGTGAGTGGCCACGATGGCAAAAAAAAATAAGTTTCGAAAACTTTGATTTTTGAGCTGTACAGGGTGAAAAATTGCACAGGCATGATCTGTACCACTGCATTCGGTGACCCCCCCCCCCCCCGGCACTCAATAACCTAATAGGGTGAAAAACACATAAATCCCGCCTGAAACATGCTTTACATACCTTGGATGTCATTTTGTGTGGTGACGAACAATTCAACCCCTTGGGGTAGGGTACGCGAATAGGCCCAAAAAGGCCCAAAATGGGGAGGCATGTGGCGTTTTCCCCTACATACACCTGCGTGGCTTTGATCTAACAACCCCTGCGAGGTGGATTTGAAAACTTCGATTTTTGAGCTGCCCAGGGTGAAAAATTGCAATAGCTGGCAGGTTGTGTACCAATCCCTTAGGAGAACGCCCCCCCCCCTCCCCACACCCAATACCCAAATAAGGTGAAAAACACGCAAACACGGCCTAAAACATGCTGCATATACCTTGGATGGCCATTTTAGGTTATCACGGTATCAAAAACATAAGTTTCGAAAACTTCCATTTTTGAGCTGCCCACGGTAAGCACGTTGTGCACCGGCCCATTCACTCATGCAAGACATGGTTGGTGGAAACAGTCATTTCGCGTCTTTGGCACGGGCCATGACCGGCCCTAGGCAACGCTATAGACTGCAAGAAACACCCTTTCGTATCATAGTTGTAATATAGTGTCACAACATCCTCACTTGCACCCCTCACAGTGGGTATCACGAGGTCACCGAGGTCACCAAAACCGCCAACATAGCAAAAATGGCTGAAAAGTGCATAAACTCCATAAGCGCTCGTCCCACTCCGCCCCATACAAACCCCATGAAGTTGGGACCTGGAAACACTTTTTCGGCTCATAATCGAAAAAAACCAAAAGATTCATGATTTTTGACCCAAAAAAGGGGGGGGTCGGTTTTTTGACATTTTGACACCCCCACCTCCCTCAAAACCTTAAAAAAGTGGGTTTCAAGTTGGGGGGGGGGGTCTCGGGGGGTGCGGACCAGAACCTCATTGGGGAATGCATTTATTGGACAGGATAATGATTTTACATGCGGTTGAATGAACCATTCGACCCCTTGGGGTAGGTTGCGCGAGTAGCCCCAAGCAGGCCCCGAAATGGGGGGGGAGGGGGATGTGGTGTTTCCCCCTATATACGGGCCTGTGTGGCTTTGTTCTAACAACCTCTGCAAGGTGATTTGTGTACTAGTCCATTGGATGACCCCCCCCCTGAAAAGAAACCAATATTTGAATAGGGTGAAAACTACATAAGTACGGGCTAAAACACGGTTTACATAGCGTCAATGGGCATTGTGAGTGGCCACGATGGCAAAAAAAAATAAGTTTCGAAAACTTTGATTTTTGAGTTGTACAGGGTGAAAAATTGCACAGGCATGATCTGTACCACTCCATTCGGTCCGCTAACCCATGTGGTATGTTAGCTACCAGCATTGTGTACATAGCATTACGCTGAACTGAATTGGAGTAATGATGTGAGAGGCCAAGGGATTGGTACACAACCTGCCAGCTATTGCAGTTTTTTACCCTGGGCAACTCAAAAATCGAATTTTTCAAAGTCACCTCGCAGGGGTTGTTAGATCAAAGCCAGGTAGGCGTATATAGGGGAAAACGCCACATGCCTCCCCATTTTGGGCCTTTTTGGGCCTATTCGCGTACCCTACCCCAAGGGGTTGAATTGTTAGTTTAACCCCTTGTAAAATCATTACCAAAACCAATAAATGCATCCCCCAATGAGTTTCTGGTTCGGACCCCCCCCCCAGACCTCCCCCCCACTTGAAACCCAGTTTTTTGAGGTTTTGAGGTCGGGGGGGGGGGTCAGGGGGGGCATGGGATGGGGGTCAAAACATGACCCCCCTTTCTGTGGGTCCAAAATCATGAATATTTTGGTTTTTTTCTATTTTGAGCTGAAAAAGTGTTACCGGGTCCGGACTCCATGCTGTTTGTATGGGGCGGAGTGGGACGAGTGCTAATGGGGTTTATGCACTTTTTAGCCATTTTTGCTATGTTGGCGGTTTTGGCGACCTTGGTGACCCCGTGCTCCCCACTTTGAGGGGGATGAGTGGGGATGTTGTGACAATATATGCCTACCATGATACGAAAGGATGGTTCTTGCCGTGTCTAAGGTTGCAGAGGGCCGGTCAAAACCCGTGCCAAAGACGTGAAAAGATTGTCTCCACCAACAATGTTTTGCATGAGTGAATGGGCCCGTTGCAGCTTTGCACCTTGGACAACTCAAAAATGGAAGTTTTCCAAACTTTTTTATATTGCGACCACTCAAAATGACATCCAAGGTATGTAAAGCATGTTTCAGGCGGGATTTATGTGTTTTTCACCCTATTTGGGTATTGAGTGCCGGGGGGGGGCTCATCACTCACCAATAGCGAGCACCAACATGCCTCGTATCCCCATAGTGCTCTGTGTTGGTTTAGTGACACACCTGCGTGCATTTGGCATCCGCCCACACCTGGCATCCATTGTGCATACCTACATTAGCAACACAATATATTGCGTGCAGCGCCGTGTACTGCAAACAGACATGCAGGTTCTGACATGTCCTGAGTAAGGAAGAGAGTATCCATGGTGCCCTGACCAAAAGGCGCCACAGGGCACAGAAACACCACAATGTCTGTCGGTTCCGCCGACTCCAGACTGCCCAATTCTTGATACTACACACCCAAAAAGATACCTTACCGGTAGATACCCCTTGGGAGAAACCCCCCCCCCCCTCCCCACACCCAATACCCAAATAAGGTGAAAAACACGCAAACACGGCCTAAAACATGCTTTACATCCTTGGATGGCCATTTTAGGTTATCACGGTATCAAAAACCTAAGTTTCGAAAACTTCCTTTTTTGAGCTGCCCACGGTGAAAAACTGCAACAGCAGGTTGTGCACCGGCCCATTCACTCATGCAAGACATGGTTGGTGGAAACAGTCATTTCGCGTCTTTGGCACGGGCATGACCGGCCCTAGGCAACGCTATAGACTGCAAGAAACACCCTTTCGTATCATAGTTGTAATATAGTGTCACAACATCCTCACTTGCACCCCTCACAGTGGGTATCACGAGGTCACCGAGGTCACCAAAACCGCCAACATAGCAAAAATGGCTGAAAAGTGCATAAACTCCATAAGCGCTCGTCCCACTCCGCCCCATACAAACCCCATGAAGTTGGGACCCGGGAACACTTTTTCGGCTCAAAATCGAAAAAAACCAAAAGATTCATGATTTTCGACGCAAAAAGGGGGGGGTCGGCTTTTTGACATTTTTGAACCCCCCCCCCCACCACCTCCCTCAAAAACCTAAAACCGTGGGTTTCAAGCGGGTGTGTGTGTGGGGGGGGTGGACCAAAAACTCATTGGGTGATGCGGTTATTTGGACAAAATAATGATTTTACAAGGGGTTAAACCAACAACTCAACCCCTTCGGATAGGGTATGTGAATAGGCCCAAAAGGGTCCAAAAAGGGGGGGTATGTGGCATTTTCCCATAGATACGGGCCTGCATGGCTTTTATCTAACAATCTCTGCCAGGTGATTTCCATTTTTGAGCTTCCGAGAGTGCAAAATTGCATAAGCAGTTTGTGACCCAGCCCTTGCCCCCGTCCAAACACCCAAATAGGGTGAAAAACACATCAACAGGGCATTTGTCAATTAGCGTCCACTGGTCTATGTACAGGGGCAGAGGGGTGGGGAGGTGGGCCGAGTCGAGTTCAGGTGCCCGTGTCCTCCCCTACAGGCCCCCCGCCTGTGCCTGCACGGCGGCCAGGAGGGACGAGCCGGAGGGGACTAGGTCTCTTCCGTGCTGGCCCTGCCGTGCTGCCGCCGCAACGGCAGTGCGGACTGGGATGGCAGCGATGAGGGCGCGTCCGCCATTGGGTCAGAGGAGCAGAAGGCCCCTCCAGCCGCGCCGTGTGCGGCCCGCGGGGGGGGCGGGGGCGCCCGCAGCATGTCCGCCACCGTTCTGGTGGCCCTGGGTTGGGGCCGTCGTCGTGCCCGCGGAGGGGACCGCCGCCGCGGCGGAGGGCGGCAGTGCAGGGCCGCTGAGATGCGGCTGAAAACTTCCGGGAGCGACGGCGGGGGTCGCTCTAACGGGGGGGGGGCGGCGGGGGGGGGGGGGGTCCTGCCGAATCACCGGCTCCACCGAGGCCCCCGCACCGGCGGAGGATGAGGGGGGGGGCGGCCCCGGTCCTTGCCCCCCCCCTGCTGGCCGGGGCGAGAGGAGGTCTGCTGCCCCCCCACCCGGTGGCGCCCCCACGGCCTCCGCGCAGGCGGAAGATGCCGGGGGGCTCGGTCTCGGGTTGCTGCCCCCCCCCCCGCTGGCTAGGGTGACAGGGGGTCTGCTGCCCCCCCACCCGCCGTTCGGTGTGACACCCCCCCCGGGACCCCCCGGTTAGCCCGGTTAGGCGTCTGTCGCTTCGCGGGCTTGGAGGCGTCCGGCCCCAGGGCTGGGGAAGGGCGCGTGCCCAGCACCCTGGGCGGGGCCGCACACCGGCGTGCCGCCGGGGGGCCCGAGTCGGGGAGGGCCTGGGATGCTGGGCGGGCTCGCCCCAGCCACGAGGACAATGCCGCCGCCCCCGCGCGTGGGGCCTCGGGGACGAGCACCTAGCGGCCCGGCGCGACCCGGGGTGGGGCCATGGGGCAGCCTTGAAAAACACATGAACAGGGTCTAAAACATGTTTCACATAGGAAACTTGATTACTCCCTCCCCCGTGACTGTAGACCCGGGTCTTATAATTTTTTTTCCCTGAGCCATGTCAGGTGGGTCTTATATAGTGGTCCTTTTGAAGTGGGTCTTATACTTCTTTGATACGGAGCACACTGTGACCTGTTTTCCCAGCCACCAAAGCTTGCCGGTTTCGGTGAGGCAATTTTTATCCATTTCTATTCTCCAACCGAAAAAAACTGTTTTGGGAGGCAAAGACATCATCATTATGTCACCACACATTTTCACATAATGAATTGAAACATTGATGCATACATGTATGAAGAATTTCAAGAGGTTCAACAATCTTGGTACAATTCCTGAAAATTTTTATTTATTTTATTTTTCTCAGTGTCATTATTATGAGTGAACCATCACGCAAAGCATCCAATGAATGTTTTTTGTCATTTTTTTGGGTTGGGGGTGAGGTTGAGGACAATTTTGCTTCATTTACTTGTGCTCCGCAAAATTTTCCCGGGTGGGTCTTATATAGAGGTCATTTTGAAGTGGGTCTTATAGCTGTCTTTGCCGAGGAGGGGCTCAAAAAAGGGGTGGGTCTTATAAATGGGGGGTTCTGGGTGGGTCTACAGTCACGGGGGAGGGAGTACTGTGATTGGTCAGAACATAAAAAAAAGAATACTATTGCCTTTAGCAAGTCCACCTCGCAGAGAATCTACCCCAAGCAACACACACCCAGAATAGGGTAAAAACTACATAAATACGGGCTAAAAAATGCTTTAAATATCTTGGATTGTCAATTTGTGTGGTCACAATATCAAAACAATAAGTTTCAAACACTCCGACATTTGAGCTGCGTAGGGTGAAAAACTGCACTAGTAGGTTGTGTACCAAACCCTGTTTGACCCCCCCCCCCCCCGACTCAATACCCAAATAAGGCGAAAACACATAAATATTGCCTAAAACATGCTTTATAGACCTTGGATGGTCATTTTGTGTCGCCACAATATCAAAGAAAGAAGTTTCGGAAACATTGATTGTTGAGCTGCCCAAGTTGGAAAACTGCATCAGCAAGTTGTGTACCAACCCATTCACTTATGTAAGCCATTATTGGTGGAAATAGTCCTTTCGCTTTTTTGGCACGGGATTTGACCAGCCCCGAGCAAGGCTAGAGACCGCAAAAAGCGCCCTTTCGTATCCTAGTAGGTAAATAGTGTCACAACATCCCCACTCACACCACTCAGAGTGGGTAGCGCGCGGTCACCAAGGTCACCAAAAACACCAACATAGCAAAATTGCGTACAAATTGCATAAACTGCATAAGCGGTCATTTGGCGTCCTTTACACGGGCCATGACCGGGCCTAGGGAAGGCTAGAGCCTGCAACAAAAAGTCCATTCGTATCCTAGTAGGCATACATTGTCACAACATCTCCACTTGCACCCCTCAGAGTGGGTAGTCTGGGGTCCATGAGGTCGCCAAAACCGCCAACATAGCAAAAATGGCTGAAAAGTGCATAAACTCCAAGCGCTCAACGTACTCCACTCCATACAAACAGCATGGAGTCGGGACCCGGGAAACACTTTCTCCGCTCAAAATCGAAAAAAACCAAAAGATTCATGATTTTCGACCCAAAAAAGGGGGGGTGTCATTTTTTCGACATTTTGGAGCCCCCCCTCCCCTCCCCCCTCAAAAAAGCGGGTTTCAAGTTGGGGGGAGGGGGGTTCTAGGGGGGTCCGGACCAAAAACGCATTGGGGGATGCATTTATTGGACAAAATAATGATTTTACAATGGGTTAAACCAACGATCCCCCCCTTGGGGTAGGGTGCGCAAATAGGCCCAAAAAGACCCCAAAATGGGGGGGGGGTGTGGTGTTTTCCTATATATACGGGCCTGCGTGGCTTTGATCTAACAACCTCTGCGAGGTGATTTCCTTTTTTGAGCTGCAAAGGCTAGAAATTCCATAAGCCTAGTGGTGACCCCCCCCAACACGCAAATAGAGTGAAAAACACATAAACAAGGTCTAAAACATGCTTTACGTCGGATATGTTATCATTGTGAATGGTCAAAACCCAAATAGGGTGAAAAACACATAAATACTGCCTAAAACATGCTTTTCATACCTTGGATGTCATTCTGTCTCGTCACAATATCAAAACAATAAGTTTCACAAACTTTGGTTTTTGAGTTGTACACGGTGAAAAAGTGCAATAGTAGGTTGTGTGCGTACTACTCTATGCACACACGTAGGCCATTATTGGTGGTAACGGTGATTTTGCCTCTCTCATACGGCCCGTGACCGGCCCCAAGCAAGGCTAGAGACCGCAAGAAACTGTCCTTTTGTATCCTAGTAGGCATATGTTGTCGCCACATCCCCACGTGCACACCTTAGAAAGGGTACCGCGCGGTCACCAAGGTCACCAAAAACACCAACATAGCAGAAGTGCGTACAAACTGCATAAACTGCATAAGCGGTCATTTCGCGTCTTTTGCACAAGCCATGACCGGGCCTAGGGAAGGCTAGAGCCTGCAAGAAACATCCTTTCGTATCTTGGTAGGCATATATTGTCAGAAAATGCCCAATTGCACCCCTCACAGTGGGTAGCACGGGGTCACCGAGGTCGCCAAAACCGCCAACATAGCAAAAATGGCTGAAAAGTGCATACACTCCATAGGCGCTCGTCCCACTCCGCCCCATACAAACAGCATGGAGTCGGGACGTGGAAACACTTTTTTGGCTCAAAATCGAAAAAAAACCATAAGATCCATTACTTTCGACCCTAAAGGGGGGGGGCATTTTTTCAACATTTTTGACGCCCCCCCCATCCCCACCCCCACCCCTCATGATGCCTCAAAAAAGTGGGTTTCAAGTGGGGGAGGTCTTGGGGGGGTCCGGATCAAAAACTCATTGGGGGATGCTTTTTTTGGACAAAATAATGACTTTACAAGGGGTTAAACCAACAATTCAACCCCTTGGGGTAGGGTACGCGAATAGGCCAAAAAACGGGGGCCTGCATATTACGGGCCTGCATGGCTTTGACCTAACAACGGGCCAAACTTTGCACTGCTGGCGCACTGCGGGCGCACTACGGGCGCATTGCAGGCACATGTATCAAAGACCACCCAAAGGAGAAGGCGGGAGGAAACATCAAGCATGCGGATGCAGCAACACAACATAACAATCTGATTCTAAGATGTGTGAAATCCGTTGTTCTTACAGTTACAAATCCAGACCGCAACTATGCAAAGGCATACAAGAGGGGCACATGTTCAAATGACATGTGCCACACTCCAATATATCTTCATGACAGTGAGCACATGGTTGACAACAAACACCGTCATCATTTTCCTCATCATCTTCTGAAGCATCCTGTTGAGCCCACACAAACTCAGGCACATGAGGCCAAGGTCCATAGGGCTCATACCTAGTTTGTCTCTTGATACAAAACTGCGTCAAGTGCAGCAAAACACAGACATGCTGGTGCAAATCTCTGGCAGAACCCATCCACACATTGCGGACAATGGTCCAATGGCAAAGGCCTGCGAAGAGGTGTTACACCCCTGCGCAATAGAAACCATGCACATCATTATATTCTTGTTGGTTGTCACTCAATTTCTTACGACCTGGAAATGGGAAAGGGGACAAAATCAGAAGTGGCTACCTCACTCCTGCCTTCTCGGGGGTGGCAAGTAAAATATGGCACATCCCAAATGCACAAGAAGCATTGAAAATCTAGTTATGGAACAACAAACTTGTGGAAAAGGGCCAAAACTAGGACTTGAGTATTTGCCGACATACAAAACTTTGCACTGCGGGCGCACTGCGGGCGCACTGTGTTCCCAACCTCTGCGAGTTGATTTTCACATGCCACTAAATAGCCTAACCTGCGTGCAAAAAAAAGGGCTAAGTCCTCACTTGCAAGGGGCCATATGGGGGGGGCCAACTGGGTGTACCCGCAGTTGGGACCCAGGGACCCGCCATGGGTTAGGGGGTCCATATACAAGAAAACTGTTCCGAGGACACAGGTCCAAACACGCACACACAACGGGCAAAATACGGAAAGAAGTTTTGACCGGCCCCCCTCCCCCCCCCACCCCCGGGCCCCCAACCCCCCAAAAAGGGGTACATGGGTACGGGGCGCTACGGCTGTCAAAATCCAAAAAATTATTGGGGGATCATTTTCAATCCTAAAATGATGATTTTACAAGGGGTTAGACATCAGAAACCATACCTTGGGGTAACCTACGCGAACGACCCTAAAAAAGGGGGGTATACGACGCCTGCACCTGCGCTTGATCTAACAACCTCCCTTCAAGGTGATGCAAGTCGGCAATTGCACAACAAATATGGACGACACTGTCTTTTCCATATCGCTCTTTGGGATGGTCACCTTCGCCCCAACGCTTGCAACCCCCTTGCTACTTCGGATCTTTGGTAGAGGTCCTCGTCATTTAGAACCCCCACACCACCCACCCTTTCCAAGGAGATTCTGCAACCTGAAAATCATTGCATTCAACAACGTTGAAACGGTGAAAACCCTCCGAGAGCCGCCGAGATGATTGGAAACGGAATCGCTAGTACTTGCAAAGAATAGAAATCTGTCTATCTTCCCTTACACAAGCAACAAGCACGGGATCATCAGTGGACACAATGGCAGAGCTCACACACAGGGGATGCCCAACACAAAGTCTGTCCAAAAGGCAAAATGAGAGATGGACAGTCTTTGGTTTTCACACAGCACTCTGAGGCCACTTGTGTTTTGTTCATACCCGGTGGGCTGATTGGTGCGACCTCTGGTTTGTAACTCTCTGCTGTATTGTACAACTGCGGGACATTGTTGATACCTCCGTAATTACACCAGCCATGAAAAACTTCCCAACAACATTTCACAACGGCCTGAGTGCATCCTGAACTCCTTGCCCTCCCCCAACCAATTTTGAAACGAGCTTTGTTGGGAGCAGCTGCTCTTTGCTACCCCCTTTGAATACAGTGCACAGTAAGGGCCAATAACCTTTGTATGCACAACCACGCACAATGGAGGCAAATTTTATTTGCATGTGTGCTTTGAGGGCATACGTGAGCGCTTTCCCTGCTACTTAACTGCAACACCGATTTGGCGTTTGGCGAATATCTAGCTACCCACCTGTAGTAAAACAGGCAGCACTAGACAAAGATGAACTACCTCGCACCACTACAAAGGAAGAGGGTGTAGGACATCCTTCTGGGAGTTGACGCAAACGGAATGAAGGCAAGGGACTATGGTTTTCCCATTCACGTGGCCAGTTTTGTGTTTGATGACCTGAAGGGTTTCCGACACTAGCTACATGATGGTTTTGTATCCTCAATGTTTTGCGGGAGGGAAGCAAGACACCTCGACTCCGAACGCCGAGAGCAAGGCAGTCCGGTAAATCTTGTCGATATTGAAGGCAACCCACAGCAATGGTCTTGATATCCAGCAAAATGGAGGGACAATGGCTAGCGGATGGTATTGCCACAAAAAATCATGTTGCCCTAGAAATCATAGGCAATGTGACTTGTTCTTACTTTGTCACTTCGGTAAAAGAATAACTAGCTGACAAGGGAAGGCAGTTGTGCATGAAACAAAAGCAGGCACCAGAGAAGACTGCTCACATGGCCATTGAGCTGAATGAAGGTAGGTAGCAGCAGTGCGCACAGTGTGGGGAAAACCACCCTGCAGAAATGGGACACCCTCACAGAAAGGCCTGTGGTGTTATTATCTGTTTATTGTACACAGGCTGTAGAAGTCAAACCCAAGAGAAGGCAAGCAGTGGATCGCGCATTTTAACGGGCAGTGTCACGGTTGTCATTGAGGGCTGGAGGGTGAGGGAGCCACACCCGCTGGGTCTCCATTTGCCTGCTTGAGTTGCAGGGACTGCACACCTGGGGACGCACATACACCACAGTGTGGTAGGTAGTCCGCGGATCACTGATCTGCGGGCCATAACCCCCCTGTGTGACATTTCGTCGGGTTGCTGTTTCTTTACTGGGCCCTGGACAGTCACCCGTTCTTCCCTTCGCATGTTGTGTTCGGTTGCTGCATTTTGTCGGCTGCTGCGGCCAGTGCTCTTGCTGGTGTTTCCACGTTCGCGGAGCCCAGTAGCATTTCCGCGTTCGCGGAGCCCAGTGGCTGGCGTGCCGGAGCTGTGCTGGTTGTGGCGGGTACCGTTTGTGCGTTAGCGGTGCCCAGTAGTTGGCGTACTGCGGTTGTGCTGGTTGTTGCGGGGGCTGTGTGACGGTTTTTGCTGCCCATGCACCTCCGCCCTCCGGTCGTCCGCAACCTGCCTCGCTGCGTTTCCGTGTGCGTGAGGCCCAAGGGCCCCACTCCTCCACGCGTTGTACCGGCCGTCCACCCCATGTGCTCCACCACTCCATGGGTCACACGTGTGCATGACACGTTCCTTCATGGTTGCGGGTAGCGTGCGCTTCACGGGTGGCGTGCGCTCTGTTATGGTTGACTCAGGTGGCGAGTGCGCTTGCATGATCTCCCGGGTGATTTATGCTGCACGGTGGCCGCGCCGTTGTCCTTGGCTCTGCCCACCCCGGTTTTGTCGGAGGATCCTTCCCTTTCCAGGACCACCACTCCTTTCCATAGTGTGCCCCAGGGGCCCAGTGGTGGCCCACTGGGTGCTGGATCCCCTGGGCGCAGGTGACGAACGAAATCACGCCGCAGGGCCACAGGGGTGGCATCCTGGGTGCCCAATCCCCTGCGCGCACCGGCAATTCCACAGGACGCCTCAGACGCCTCAGGGGCCCAGTGGTGGCCCACTGGTTGGCGGATCCCCTGGGCACCGGCAACCTATGCTGCTGCACTGCAGAGGCCCAGGATGGGCCCTCTGGGTGCCTGATCCCCTGCGCGCACTGACTGATCGACAGAGTGCCTCAGGGGCCCCAGTGGTGGCCCACTGCTTGGCAGATCCTCTGAGCGCTGGTAAACTATGCAGCTGCACTGTAGGGGCACCAGGTTGGCCCTCTGGCTGCCCAATCCCCTGCGCGCACTGACAGTGTCCCTGGACCCCCCTGTGGGGTCACTCCGTCTCGATGACGTCGGCAGGGCCTGTTGTGTGCAGTGATGATGCAGGGGCACACTGGGCAGGGTGGGGGGCACACTGGGTGGGGTGGGGCGGACTTGGGCTCCCCTGGGTGAGCTGTTGTTGATGATGTAAGGTGTGGTTTGGGTTTTCCTTGTCATTCCCTTCCCCCGAACGGCTGGTCTGCCCCTGGTGGGCTCCCCCTCATGTTGCGCAAACAGTGCTTCTGGGCTGCGGGAGGCAACCCCCACCTGATGCCGGTTGAGCAGGGGTTGCCCTGGCACCGGGTAGCAACGGGGCTGGCTGGCCAGGCTATCCCCTGTGTTGTCGCTGTCTCCCATGCGCATGCTCTCCCATCCTTCACAGTCTGGTTCCCTGTTCCCGCTGCCCTTGCTGCATCCCCTGCCTCACTGCCCCCCTCCTCCTTGCTTGCTCCACTCTCCCTCGTCCCTCCTGGTGTGGCTCCCACGTTCGGTGTGGCTGTGTTGCTCCTCCCCCTTTCCGCTGGCGCCCCTGGGTGCCACCTGTGCGCACCCACTCCTGCCCCCCCCCCCCCCCCCCCGCACGAGGATTTCACATCTCCGCACGACGTTGACTGTCCCGTGCGCTGTGGGCTACTCGTGGCGCTGCTGCCACCCCTGTGGCGGGCACCCCCTGGCGCGCGCCACAGCTCCTGCCCTCGTGGAGTTCGCGGGCACCTCGTGGCGGGAGGGGGGAGGGGGGGGGGGGGGGGCTGGTTGCTGATGGCGCGCTCGGCGTCCGCCGCATTTGGTGGTTGCTGCGGTGCTCGCTCTTCGTGGTCCCCCTGTGTGTCGCTCTGTGCGTCGCTCTGTGTCCTTCCGGGGCTCGTCTCACCATCGTGTGTGGGGCGGCCCTTGTTCCCAGTTGGTTTGGTGTGTGGTTCCTCCCACTCTGGCGCTCTTTTCTCTTCTGCTGACGCACTAACTGCCGCTGGTGTGCGATGTATGGGGAGGGGGGGGGGGGGGCAGCGTGTCGCTCCCTTCCTCGTGTTGTGGCTGTTGGTTTGTCCCACTGTCGTTTGGGTGGCACAAAGGGCACCCGGCACTTCTGCACATGTCTCCAAATCTGAACTGACTTGTCCATAGCCCCCCCCCCCCCCCCGAGTGATCCATGGATCACGGATCACAACCCCATAAGCCCCCCCCCCCTGCCTAGCAAAATGGTCCGCGCCTTTCCGGACCATCCATCCGGACATGTGGACAGTCCTAGGGGCTGCCAAAGACACTCCCAGGGGCTCAAGGACCGAGAGTTGCAAAGTGCACACATATGGAACCATATAAACACAAAGAAGGCAGGCACATACAAAGCAAAACAATGGAACTTTTGGATAACCAGGATAAAAACCCTGCCGCTGGCTCGAGCAAAAAGGTTTCTACTGTACAGACACGGTACATTTTAGTTTGGAGTACTCACCTTTGATTGGAGTGTTGGTTTCGATTGTTTATTCCTCCATTCTGCTTATGCAAGGGAGTAGGGAATGGGTATAGGGTGAGAGCAAGGCATTTGCCGAATCCGCTGTTGTCTTCCTAAAGCACGTCTGATTACCTGGAGGAATAGGGAATGGGTGCAAGGGTTAAACTTTCCGAACAAAGAGGCATGGGTACTTCAGGAGGTCGGCCCAAACACGTGACGGATCCAAAATGTAAGCCCCCCACTCCTGATACCCAATGGACCAAGAAAACACACCAATTTACCAATTTACCTACTACATACCAATTCGTTGAACGTGTACATAGTGGCCTCGTGCAACATGGGACTACAAAGCAAAGAAATGATCCACCAATTCGTCTCAAAAAATGATCCAACACTTACTATAACATGCAAGTACCAAGCAACAAATTAACCCACCAATTTATGTTAAAAGAAATAATCCAAATATTTAACTTCCCCCCCAAAAAAGGAAGGAGGCACACAAAGGCACAAAAAAAAATACAAAGAAAATGGCTCAAAGGGTACGCACCACACACAAAATTGATCCACAAGAGCATGGGCAGGTAGTTGAAAGTACAGTGGGCAAAATGGTCCAAGAGTGATCCAAAATGGTCCAAGAAAGATTCATAGACCACTTTTGGATCACCACCCTCGACCCCGTCCTCTCCCCACTGCCTAGTGTTTGGATCAAAAATTATCTAGATCACCTATAAGCCCCCCCCCATGCCTGCCGCACAAAGTACCGGGGCGGTCCACGGCCAATTGGTTTGCAATTGTGTGCCAACAAGACCTTACAAAGGCCAACTCTTTTTCCAAAATTGTTCATTGTTGTGCATATCTTTGCACATCACATCACATTGTCATCACTAGGTGCGCTTTCAAACAATTTTTTTTGTAAGAAGCCGCCATGGATGTTTCGTTTTGGCCATAATGTCACAGGACATTACATTGCATGTCACATACCTCCCCCCCCCCCCCCCCTGCAGCCCCCCCCCCCAATGTTGTTTTGGCACACAAGATTGGGGGGGGGGGGGTCAACGCCGGGTGTTGTGTCCAGGTAGATGAGGCTGCAGCCCTGAGGACAAGGAAAGAAAGAAGAAGAAGAAGCTTGAGGAACAATGATACGGTGCCATAGTCATTGTTGGGTCCTCGGCAACCAGTAAACAGTTAGGGTCGGGGTTATTTTGCCCGAAAGCTGCTAGGTGGTAATGGCACAGTAGCCGAATCTCAAGTCCATTGAGCCAATGCTGGATGTGCAGATGGTCTGTGGTGCAAACCACGTGGCACAAAGGATTTGAATTGAACTTGAAGGGATGTTTTTCTTTCGACGCCTGGCGCCCCACTCTACCTTGTCTCATGCAGAACACTTGAGTTGTACGCACTTTCAACAATAGCCGTCGATCAAATTGACACGTATTCACGTGGTGCCTGTGTGAGGGTCAGGGTCATCATTTGGCACAATCCAGCAGCCCACTAGCCTTCGCGCCCATCTCTCTAGGAGGGCAAGACTGAGCACATCATCAATGTGCAATTGCAGGCGGGCATAGATGGTGTGGAGCCCGCGGGCCAGCCGGTGCCGAGATTTTGGATGTGGACCCGTTTCTCCCTCACTAGCAGTACACGCCAACACATTTGCATTGCATTGTCGAGAATAGAAAGCGGGAGAAGCTCCGAGGATTGGTTGCTCTAGAGTACAAAAATTTGAGCACCCGGTGGTGGATGTTGCAATCAACGAGCAATGGCATCGGGTTCTGACAATGTCGTTGGGTACTGCGTACCATTTCGAGCAGATCCAGGAGCTCTTGGTTCTGACCTGTACGGGACTCATATATGCCAAATGGCTGCCAAAAGAGTTGCTGTCTTCCAGCCTCCCGGGCAATATCGAGGGGGCACGGATGGTTCTCTGAGAAATGGGTGCATTGCACATATTAGTGCACGGCGCTGTGGAGTGGGAGGAGGAGGACTAGTGTACTAGTGTAGTATAATTGGCCGTCCACCTCGCCGAAGGCTGGTCACGGGATGGACCTTCGACTCACCCTGTGCGCTCCACCTCACGCATACTCTGTAGTCCCATGGGTGTACGACACACTATCCGGGAGACCCTCCGGTGTACTGTGCCCCATGCGACTGTTCCCTAGGCGCCCTGATTGAGAGCCTAGTGGAGTACCGTAGGGCGTCCTTTCACACACACACACACACACACCTGTCCAGACTGCGGCTACAGTGATTCCCCCGGTATCTCAACCAGATTAAGTGTGTTTCATAGGTTGAAGTCGTTGCATTGCGTGCATTGCGGTACTGCTCCCTTGGTGTGACAAAGCAAGACAGGCACTGATCAAATTAATGCAAACCAATTGACATTCCAAGTCGCTCAATCGGAGTACGATAGTCTTGATAATCTGGGACAACCGGTATTGCCAATGAGGCGAAGATTACTCTGAATACTTGCTGCATGATTGCCGCCTGTGATGTAAACTTCCTGTGCTGATCTTGATTGATACATGTCAAGTACCTGCGATGTTCTAGATATCCATACATCATAGACCAATATGTGATACCTACAAAACACCCTTGCACTTGCAATGGCTTTGGAGTGTCCACAAACGCCACTGAAGGTATACCCACACGGGTCGCTGGCCAATGTCCTATAAACTCTGTCACATACCAGTATAGGACTGGGGAGATGTCTGGAGACGGCAAAAACATATGAGGTAAACATGCGTTCACTGAGTACTGATAGGCCACCTGATACAAAAGTGGTGGGGACGGCCATAAAATTGTGTCTCCTGTCCATGGGTTCCATTGTCTATGCAGACTCTCCCAGTCGGTGAGGATGTGTGGTGTCATGCCGTACGGATTGTGTGGCACTGTGTCGTCCTGGTACGCTGGTAACAGTGGTGGACCCTCAATGTGCTGGACCTTGTACCATGTAGTGAGAAGGGATCCCGAAATTCATGTCATCATTGTGTTGGTGGCTCCATGCGCAGCCGCTTGATGCATGGATCGGGACGAAACTTCCCCTGTCAGACTAATAACACACGGATCATGTGGTACTCTCATGTACTTGACCGGGTTCACTGACAACACAATGTGTCCCATGGGCGTAGCAATCAAAGTACCCCAGGGGGTGGGCAGGCTTTTGTGCCATGACGGGTTCAAGGATGGAAGAAGATGTCTGAGTTTGATGTATAGGAACCATGTTCGTAGAAAGAGGAGTGGGCAGTTTGCCTGAGCATGTGTGTGAGTGATGGGCAACTTGCACAAGGTACACTTGGTGTCTGATAGGTGTTGTATGTGATGTCTCTGTGTGACAGCATGTAAGTGTACCGACCATAACAGTTCACCGCGCATCACTGTGTTTGCATACAAGGCATATTGAGGGTGGTTGCATGCATATGTCACTCCATGCCGTGTGCAGTACATCTCTCGCAACTTATGTTCAATGTACATTGACAGATCATGTTTCTGTGTACCTGACACTGTGAAAACTGCTTGCTCTGTGTCTAGATATGTGATCCATCCCACTTGTCGTTGCTGTTTTTGTGCCGTGTTTTTGGCTTCTTGATCCACTGCAGCCAATATTCTGTCCAAAACTGTGCCCGTCCTGTGAGAGTGAATGTTTGGGTGGAACAAAAGATTTAACTAACAGACGACATGCTTGCAAAAGTTTTCTGATGATGGGGGTGGTGGCATCATTTTCTGCTTGTGGTGCTTGAATGTAGGACATTGAATCTGTGTATGTCTGTCCTCTGAAACACCATTGTCCATGGTCAGCAGAATGCAAGTTTGTTTTGATGCGCAATAAAATCCAGGTAACATACAACTGCACTGCATATGAATGATCAAGAGAGAGGGGGTTTACAACTGGGCACAGGGTGTGCTGATATGTGTGGGTGCATACAACACCTATGCACCCTCCACAACGTCCATCTGGGTACCATGACCCATCGGTCATCAAGAGGGGGTCGCGTGGTACATGTGTGCTGACTCGTAACTGAGCTGTGAGAGGGTGTGCAATTGGGATGGGTTTCGGGGGGAGATCATACTGCCATATAGGAATGGGCCACCCTTTTTGCTTAGCTTTGTGTTTTGTCTGGTATCCCTCTGACATCCATGCATGTATTTGGCTGGCTTCCATGGGATGACTTGCTTTATACATGGGTATATCATTATCCATTTCCATGATGGACGAAGGGAAGTGTGTCTCTTTATCCATGTGGTACATTAAGATGAGTAAACGTGAGTGGTGTGTGTAATGTACGAGACAAATGCTGGAAACAGGCTGCTCAGCATAGGACATGTGTTCATTAAAGTTCTGTCGAGCTCGCCACAGGCTCCGTAAGACCGAATATCTGACCACTGGGTTTGTATGACTGACTCGCTTGATAAAATTGAGTCACAACTGTTGTAACATGACTATTGTGGTAGGTTGTATGCCTCTCCATCCAGCCACCAAATTGGCTGTGGCACGGAAACCGCTGCTTGCCCCCACATTGGTCGACACTGGGCTGTATTTTGTTCTGGGACAATTGCGCGAAAATATATTTCGTGTTCTGAGTGTCACTGCCAGGGACTTCGTCCCGCTGGTCTTGTCAAGCGAGAGGCATTGATAAAGCCCCCAAAGCGAAGAAGTGTTGGCCTGTAGGACATAGATATTATCAGACAAGTGTGGTTCGTTGAACAGTTCCGCTGACGGCTTTACCCCACGTTAGAAAAGCTTCTCCGTGTGCATGATCGGAGGTTTCACTGAACCAATGCTCTTTGGCGTGAACCGGAAATACCATGCAAACTAGGGTGTCTGCATGCCGATGGGCACTACAGCCACGTCCACAACCATCACCGTTGATGGGTTCAAACGAAATTGCTTTGCCAATTCTCTGCTCTGTTCTAGCAGCTGTCGTCTCTTTGCGTCAAGCACGACCACAGGTATTGCTGACCACAATTTACCCAATAACTCTATGAGCCTGGCAATACCTTTTGTTGACTTCTCAATGTCACGATACGAACAACTCCACTGGCAATCCTGGCCACCCTTGCCTTCTTGCTAAGGAGGTCGATGAAGGGGGACATGACATCGGACCACATCTCCTGCAGGGTGGTGTAATCCTTCCGCGGGAATCAACCTTCGTAGTCTGAGAAGAAGTCTGCCGCCTTTTCAGAGTCTAAGAGCTCCCGAGCTTCGAATTCTATAGTGGCTGGCATAGAGACGGATACTTGGCTAACCGGGTACCCCCGCTCACAGGATCCGGCTCCGCACAAATCAGTTCGCAGTGGTCGTAACCACGCAATGTGCTGAGGCCCAAGCCAATGGCTTTTGCCCACATACTACTACTACGTGTCCTCTCCACATACATCCGGTTAGGCACACTTGGTTTCTTATGGATGGCGCCCAAGCGAAGCGCGGTGTGGGAAGGTTGGGTAAGGCTGGGCATCCCTCCTCCAGTCCCTCACGCATCCATGCACGGATGCAACGCCGCGTGCCTCAGTGGAAGCACCCTGGACGCCGGCGTCGCTGGCCCCTGGTTTGATTCCCGCTGCCCGAGCCGCCCGAGCGGCGGCTCGGGCAAAGGCAAGCAACGGGTGGGGTGGCAGCCTGCCGTCGGGCGGGGGCGGTGGTGGGGCGCTCTGCTGCAGGTGGCCGGGTTCCTTTTTGCTCTTCGCCTATGTGGTCAAACACCTGCGTTCTGTAGCTGCCCGTCAGGGAGTGGTGAAAAGATTCAAAAGCGGGAGGGGTCCCAATCCCCAGTCGGGCGGGGCCGGTGGGAGGAAGCACTGCTACAGGCCGGGCTCGAACCAGCGATCTATGCGACGACTGCCAACGATGGTAACCACTACACCACTCTGCCGCTCTTGGCACGTTGCACAAGTACATGGCGTACCCACAGGTCTCTCCCGAATTCCATAGTGGGGCACCTATTCAAACCATGAAACCTGCAACTGGCTCTGGTGACTTACCTGGAGCCCTGCTAGCAATCGTAACCTGGCCCGTAGCCGCAGACGGCTCTACGTAACCTCAGACGCTGCCTATCGTATCCTCTACTGTAGCTACAGACGGGTCTATGCAACCTTGGACACTACCTACTGTATCCTCACCCGTAGCCGGAGACACTTTGATGTAACCTTGGGCCACAAAGGTGGATGAGAAGGGCAACAAGGACTCATTGCAAAGCACATGCACAGTCAATTCTGGCTGCCAAACAATTTGAATCAGTCCGCCGTTTAGTCGGAGCCACTGCTAACGTTCTGGCATCAAACACACGCCTGCCTGTGGAAAGTTATGCATAGCTATACATCACGTCAGGGGCAGATCCAGCGAGCCCCGTGGTAAAAAACCAGTGGACGGTGGACTGTGTGTGAAATGTTGTACCTAAAAAATGGCAGTGGGCCACAGTGGGGCCTTTCAACAGAACAATCCAGTCGTCGCCACTGGTAAAATGCGTCGATGACGCATAATCCTTCCCAATGTCAGAGAACGCTGCTCCTCGGGTGGCATTTGCATGTACAAAGAATGGGATAGGCACATCGAGGGACCCCGGCGCCAATAACGTCGGACAATGTCCATAGTGTAAAAATACTGTCCACCTTGGAAAACGGTCGACCATCCGAGCACGTGGGAACGTCGACCACACACACATTTTACAGCTTGGCTCCCACTGGTCGTCGTCACCTCTCGTCCAAGTCATGCATGGTCGGAAAGACAAGCATGAGACAGTGGAATGGCATGTAACCCCAGTAGCAGCAGACAGGTTTGCGCAACCTCGAAGCAACCGTATCGTATCCCCTGCCGTAGCCGCAGACAACTCTCCGAATCCCCGACAACTCACAGATGCAATGTATCGTTTATAGGGTGCGTCCTAGAAGGTGTGCGCCAAACCCCCCCCCCCCCCTTTTGGGTACCACTAGAACCACGATGTGCACGCGTTTACAATGCCTAAGAGTCACTGTAGGAGTTCCTATAAGTGTCCTAAGTCCAAAGCAATCCTAGGTTGTGAAGGGCCACACGATATGTTGAATTTCCAAAAATCACCAAAAGCGCACAAAGGTGGGTTCCAGCAGGGGTTCCAGCGCAAAAAGGGGGGTTCCAGCAGGGGTTCTAGCAGTGGTCCAAGCGCAAAAAGGGGGTTCCAGCAAGGTTCTGGCAGGGTTCCAGCGCACAAAGGGGTTCCAGCAAGGGGTTTCAGCGGGGGTTCGAGCACTTTTGTTTCACCTTTGTTCCCTTGCATTTTAGCCCGGATGCCTTTGTTGGCCCCCTTGGTCGGCTGGGCCAAGGCTGCCCGGACTGCCGTGGGCACTCGGGGCTATGATGGCCCGGATGGTTGGGGCTGCATGGACCTCACCGCCCACCCTGACACCAAGGTGGCAATCCCCTCGGCCACGACCGTTGCCCGCATTCGCCTCACCCGCCCCCTCCTCGCCGCCGACAAGCCGCCTTGCGCCCTCACCGATTGGCTGCAAGGGGTCCTGAAGGACAACCCCGATGTGCCGATCTTGCAGGTCCGGCTGCATGCCGACGACGTGGATGATGTCATCCAAGCCTCCACCGGGCGGGCGAACCCCACCGTCAACAAGACGCAACGGCGTCATGTGGGGACGGAGGGCACCACGCTCCTCTTCGCCGCCCACAAGCCCACCACCGAGAAGGCCGGGAAGGACAGGTACCCCTTCAATCAGCCCTACCTCAACACCCTCCGCTACGTGGTGGACAGCAAGCCCGCCATGGCCCTGCCCAACTACTCCCTCATCAGCCACTCCCCCTACCGTTGAAAGCCGGAGCTCGTGGGGTTGACTACGCCCGTGCTGATGGAGAGGGAGGACGCGGTCTTGCCCCTCCCCATGTGCCACGCCTTGCCGCTCATTGGGACAAGGAAATTGGTGAAGCAGGTGGACATCTTCCGGGAAGCGAACGAGGAACTCTCGGAGTTGGGTCACACGGGGCACGTGTTCAAGGAGGACTTCCTGGCAAGGGATGGCGACATGCTGGCGAACATGAAGATCGAGGCGGACAACGTGGGTCAGAGGTGGGGCGGCATCTTCCACGTGGCATGGCCAAGCCCAAACCGGCCACCTTTCAGGCGACAGGGTTGCGTGTACGTGGTGATTCCGACGGGCAATGGGGGCCAAGAAGGTCTTCAGCTTCCTCACATTGTACTTTGGGCGCAAAGAGTTCTGCAAGGCCTCTCTATATACGAAGTACCCGGGTCTGTTCTTGGTGAAATTTGGGTACGTCCGGGCAACGTCGGATCAGCCACAAATATGGCATCGGGATCTGCCGCTGGAGTTGCAAACCGTTGGGGTGGAGCACGCCTTCTCCTGCTTCATGCCTGTGAAATCTGGACTGCCCCATGGACGGCCGCGAGAACATGTTCGTGTACAGTTCTGGCTCTGGTGTTCCCTATCCGTGGCAGGAGGTCTCGATGAGTATGCTAGCGGGCGACTTGTGGATCCTGAGCAGTTACGTCATTCACCGTGGTGGGGTAGTACCGAGAGATGTGCCGCTTGGATCAAACCGTATCATCGCCTTAGCCGCCATTGCCACACGCCCTGTCGACTAGGAGACCACAGTGCCGATCATCCCGCCACCCTGGGCTGAAGCCCCGGGGCAACAAGCATCGCCACCGTCCCCGAAGGCCATGCACTGTACAGCAGCGCAGTGCAACCGCATGGTGAAGGCCGATCCGCCATCAAAGTGTTTCGCCTGTGACAAACGTCCTCTTTGTGATGTGCATGTGGAGCAACTCTCTGCAAGCTGTCAGCGGGATTCTGGGGATCCTACTGTGGAGGCCGCCCCTAGACCTATTGTGGAGGCCGTGGAGATGGCAGCCGAGGGAGCAGAGGAAGTCGATGAGGATCTGGGGAAGCAGAAGATTGTGGAGGAGGATCTGTGCGGGTTTGCGGCTCTGGTGATGATGCCCTTGGACCAGACGGTGTTGTACACCACGCATTGCCGAGGGCCACTGGCGGCAAAGATTTCTGCGGGTCCGGTGATGGACGCGTCCGCCTAACCTTGCGCCCCCGAGGGCTGTCCCCTGGGCCCGTTTGTCCACGAGGAGGAGGAGTTAGAGGCCCCGACCCCAAGCAAGTTCCCCGTCATTGCCACACACCCGGGCAGCATGATGGTGGTGCGCGAAGGCCAGGTGGGTGGGGTGGCAGTGGTGGAGGACACCGTGGACCCCCCGGTCGCCCAAGTACTTCGATGGGATGTGGCAGGCACCCACCCGCGCGTCGTTAACACGTCTGTCCTGGTCCAATCGGGGATTCTGGTGGCCAACCCTGGGCGCCCGAAGGAGCACAGGTGCCCTTGCCAACAGGTATGAGCCTGCACTCTAGTGGGGCTAAAGCTTTAGGCAAAACGGGCCTCGGGGGGGGGGGGTGCTGGAAGGTCGCTAGAAGGTTTGCTGGAAGGGGTTCCAGCGCTGGAAGGGTCTGCTAAAAGGGTGCCAGAAAGGTGCTGGAAGGGGTTCCAGTGCTGGAAGGGTCCGCTGGAAGGGGTTCCAGCGGTGGAAGGGGGGTTCTAGCAGGGTTCCAGCCAGGGGTTCCAGCGTAGAAAGGGGTTCCAGCAGGGGTTCAAGCAGGGGTTCCAGCAGGTATTGTATCACCCGTGTCCCCTGCATTCCGTGCTCTTTTAGGCTACAGTGGATGTGTGGCCGCAACTGGTACAGCGGGACGAGTCGGTGGCCGAGCCGCAGGTGCGAGGGGACAGTGCAGCATCTGTGGTGGACAGCGTGTCGGTCGCGTGGCAAGCCCGCGAGGTGGTGACTTGTCCAACAAATGCAGCAGCGAAGCCGGGGGCCGCGGCCGAGCTCATGTTCCAGTCTGGTCAAACGCCGTGGTACAAGGTTCCGGAGCTCAATGTGGCGACAGCGAGCGGCATGAAGGTGGTGTGCAGTTTTCCGGTCCGCGTGAAGGGTCTGCAAGGCAAGAAGCGAGCCGAGTACATGTTTGGTGTTGGAAAAGGGCCGCACCGATCTTGGTCGTAGCATATACCATGAGGAGGATGGGCGGAGCGTGTGGTATGGGCTTCGGGGGCTGCAAGTCGTTGGAGGAGATGAGGTTCCGGAGTCCGTCATGACGAGGTTCGCTGCATGGGTGAACGAGCGCAAGGATAATTACGTTGGTGGCCGAGGGCACACACGGGGCACTGCGATTGAGGTGAAAGGAGACGACGATGATGCGGAGGACAAGGAGCAGCCGAAGGACAAAGACAAAGACAAAGGCGAGGACAAAGCCAGGACAAGCCAAAGGAGAAAGGCAAGGACAAAGGCCAGCGCAAGGACAAGGACAAGGACCAGGACAAGGCCCAAACAACCCCGGCATCTCAGTCATCGCAGTCTGGGTCCCAGCAGTCCGAGCACTCCCAGCAAATGGTTGACCTTCGGGCTATGGCTCACGAGGTGGCACACCGGTGCAAAGACTCCCTGACGCGGCAGATGAGTGTGACCCTGAGAGATTGCGTCCCTTCGGCAGTGGCAAAGGCGATGTCTGACGCCTCCAAGTGCAAGGCAGAGACACTGATTGGCCGGCTGACCAAGCAGCTTGAGACGGAGCGCACAGGACGGGCGAACGCCGAGGCCCAATTGGACAACGAGCAGAAACGGGTCAAGGGATTAAAGCTGAAGAATGAGAGCACAAAAAAGCAGCCGGTGGAGAGCAACACCAAGACCGCTGAAGCAAAGCATCAAGCAAAGGAACTGTTGGCGGTGATGGCGGGCAATTACAAGAAGGCGTAGACTTTGGAGATGAGACCTTTCGCGACCTGGAGATGAGACCTGTGGGCACCTGCCGACGACACCTGTTGGGACCTGGTGATGAGGCCGGTTGGGACCGGGAGAGGAGACATGTTGGGACCTGGAGAGCAGACCTGTTGGGACTTGGAGAGCAGACGTGTTGGGACGTGAGATAACACCTGCATGTGCATGTGCATGTACGTGGTGGGCTGCGATTGCGCTGATGGCAATGCGCCACCTTGAATGGAAACCTTTTTCGGTTTTAGCCCCTAGTTTGCGTGTTACCTCGCGTAGGACATTAGTTGCGATGTGCACGATGTGCCTAAGGTGGTGTCACAAGTGGGAGGCTTCACATAGCCTCCCCCTTGGGGACGTCACCAAGATTTGCGCCCGATATGCATGCATTCATTCAAAGTTTTGATATATCATCGTAGTTTCTTTGATTTTGGACTGAAGTAAAGGGGTGGTGCCATGGGGTGCAACACATGAATACACTGTACGACATGGCAAATTGTTGACCTTGACGCTGCACTGCGCATGTGCCTGTACCTTGGGGTGGGGGGGGGGTCTCGATGAGAGGGAAAGGCAAACCAGGGGGGGGGCAATGCTGGAAGGGGGTGCTGGAAGGGGTGCTGGAAGGGGTTCCAGCGCTAGAAGGGTTCGCTGGAAGGGTCCGCTGGAAGGGGGTTCCAACGCTGGAAGGGGTTCCAGCGTGGTTTCTAGCAAAGGGTTCGAGCGCAGAAAGGGGTTCCAGCAAGGCGTTCCAGCAGGGGTTCGAGCAGGGGTCCCAGCAGTCACACCTTTCCCGCTTGTCACAAAAACCATGGAAAAGGCAGTTGCCGCACTGGTGGGAGGCATCCCACAGCTCAAGCCATACACGGCCATCAAGGCGAAGGCCCGAGTAGAGCGGTGGCACCACATACAGACCATGATGCGTGAACTTTTAGTGGATCCGGAGGCAGTTGTCGTTGAGGGTGGTGGGGGCTTGTACATCCGTTTCGCCGGGCACAACGACGATGAAGACCCTCGTGTAGCGCGCGCTATCGGACTGTGGGCCACCGGTAGGAGATTGAAGTTATCCATACGGCAGATTTTGGCCCTCCCGCGCGAATGCACGTGCCGCGATCTTGCCAAAGCGCACAAGGGTAACACCGTACTCCACCACAACCTACGCTATCCATGGGCCCAACATGACCGAGCCGCAGCGCACAGCGACAACAACGCTAGAAGTCCTCGTTTTTACGCAGTTGAAGATAGCTGAGACCCTAGGGGAGCTTGAAGTGGAAACTGAGAAGATTTGGATTTGGATATGCCCCGATGCAACGGCATTGTGGCACACATCGGTCACTAAGATCGATGTTTTTGTAAATTACTTGGCCTCAGGGTTTTGTGCTGCGGGGGACATCCACAAATGGGTGATGTGGGCATGCATGGATGAGCCCGATGACGTCGCATGGCTGCAGGCTTTAGATGAGGATGCGGGCCTCAATGCCCAAATCATCCACCTACAAGAAAGTTTCACATTCCGTGTCAAAAACGAAACCAAAAAGCTTCAATGTAAACTGGCCGGGGATGGGAAACTAATGATGGTGACGAACGGGGGGGGGGGGGGGAGTGTTGGTGGGGCTGCCCCGATGCCACTAGGTTGGTGCCAATAGAGGCCACTAGAAACAAAATTCAATGGGGGGCATTTCTTCGAAGTGTGTGTATTCAAGAGTTCACAGTATCCCGGAGGCATGCAATGCTACAAGCAACGTGCACACATTAGATGGCGTCGTCAGATGCACATGAAACTGTGAAGGCAGCACAGCTGTAGGGTCATTGATCTCTTCCCTTCCCCAAGGCACTACCTATGGCAATAGTTGTGGCATGACCTGTGGATTTACCTGTGCCATTACCTCGGGTCGGTTCACCACGTGTGCCCACTGTTGATCTGACTGTTTCACACCTGGGCTTTCTACCACATTATCCGGGTACACATCTGCCTGATGTTGCATGTGGTGATGTCCTTGCGACAGGTGGTGATGCTAGTGCCTAGTGCTTCTATCGTGGCGTGCGTCAGTGGCTGTAGCAGTGCATGGTGTAGAGGTGGGGCCACTGGCTTCGAACACCGGTTGAGACAGGAGACGCCTAGAAGCATATGTCCGAGCAGCCTATGACGGCCACGCAGGACGGCCCCAACCTTCCTGGTCCACCTCACTGTGGCAGGGTCGCTGCAGGTAGACCCGGCGGATATAAAGTGACTGCCTTATCCGCGATACGGACTTGGTTCGTATGAACCAGCAGGTCACCATACATTCGCGGGGCCGGCGCCCATGTCAGCCCACTGCTGCAATGTTGAGGCTGAGCAGCTAGCTGGTGACGAACTAAGGCAGCAACAACTCCAACTTAAAAAGCTCAGTGCCCCGAGTGGTGGTGTCCAGGTGCCGGTGTCTGTGCAGGTGTAGGTCTCTGTGTGGTGCAGGTGACCCTCGCATGCGTATACGCGAGCATGTGACTGTGGTCAAGTACGAGCACCCTGTGTACAGTGTGTGCACACTGTGAAAAGCGAGAGACAGGGCAGGTGCAGGTGACGCATTGAGGGTGTGCCGTATATACCCACTGGCTTTAGACTGTGTGTCTGTCGACTGCTGGTGACAGTGCAGGGAAAAAATTGTAGCATGCAGGCATAGGAAAGGCAGCATGGACAAATGCCTGCAGTATTATATATTCCCATACAGGCTATCGCCTATGAACCCTCCCACTCCAAACAGGCATGACATGTTCGTGAGCATGTGCATAACGCTAGGGGGCATCGTGGTCGCGGTGGGCGTCGTGAGCTGTTGCGCAACCCTGCCGGACCAAGGACAGGAACTGTCTCGTGGAGACGTATGGTATGAGATCATGTAAGTTCAGATAGCTGTCACTCGTGCTTCCCACCACTGTTTGGGATGGTCCAGGTGCCCTAGTCCCCATGCGAGGGAGCGTACATTGTCGCTGACATCCCTGCGATGAAGTGCATAAATAAGCGAGTCATTGAGGAGTGTGGGGAGTCGTGCACTGAGGGTCATCCGTGCATTGGGTGCATCGTCTCGTGCCTAGGAGTGCCATTCAGCCTGAGTGGCATCGGATGTTAGGCCTATGCCTTTCTTCCACATGTGGGGGCCTTGTGCGGTGATGGTGAGCTGGCAGAACCCCCATGTGGTGACAGCGGGTGTTGGCTCCCATTTTAGTGGCATGCCATATATGGCCTACAGGAGTGCCTATGTGGCATGCTTGAGTGTGGGGAGCAGTGTGCCGGGGATAGACGCGTAGAGGATATAATTGTTATCCTTGTATCGGCTGAGGAAGACCGCCGGTGTCAGGGCTTGGGGGGCTGGGCCGTGCACCTCGGGGTGGATCCATAGATGCCAACCTTGGATCGCCTCGCCTCTGAAAGGGGCCACGCCGGGCACATTCCGTAAAAACTGCTTCAGTATGTGATGTTCCCTCCTGGGGGTAGCTTGTATGAGTGCCCCATTCCTTCCATCCCAGTCACCGTCGTATGCATTGGAGACTATGCACACGCAGGTTGTAGGGTAACCAATGCTTTCAAGAAGCGCCTAACAGAAACTATTACCACGTTAAGAGTGGGTGTCGTTGGAGTGCGGTGAATCGCTAGTGAGTTTGCCGATATATGGTCTACCCTTTTGACAGATGTAAAGCATGTGGCTCCCGCTGACAGGCTTTTCCAAAAGACGGCTAAGGCAGGGCAATTTCATATCAGCACCTCTATGTTGTTCTTGACACACCCCAAGTACCATGTTCGAATTGTACATGGCCTCACGAACAATTTTCCTAACACCATGTTTGGTGGTTTCCTCTTGTGGACACCAATTGAAGTGTTGCTGCGCAATATGCGTAGCCTATATGCCTTGTGGAGGCAAAAGACACCATTGACCAATGGTCAGGTGCAAGAGGCCAAGACTCACCACCGTAACATCGGTGAGGCATGGCTCTGATTAGGTTGGAACTCAACCCCATGGGTCCACTGGACAGTGGCCCATTGTGGAGCGGTGCTCCAAAAATATTGTAACGTCTATGTGTTCAGCAGTACACGTGTGGAACACAGGCAAAAGCCTTTCAAACTTGCTGTCAAAAACAGCATGAGTGGGAGGTGCCTTCGCCGCCCACGCGTTTCACAACGTGGTCTCACCCATGTATTGAACATGGAGACCCTTGACGTGGGGTTACGACACCGAGCGGGCCGGCAAAGGCTTGCCCTTGGCGAGGCTACAAGGGACCGAAGAAAAGGGCACTGCATGTACGCTTGACAAACCAAATTTGAACCCGCTGGATGCATTTGGTGCCCTTCTTGCAAAAATCCTTGGCGCAGAAACCCCCCCGCAGAAGGGGTGCAGAAAGAGGGTTCCAGCGCACAAAGGGTGTGCAAAAAGGGTGCAGAGAGGGGGTTCTAGCGCGGAAAGGGGGGTGCACAAAGGGCGCACAAAGGATGCAGAAAGGGTGCAGAAAGGGTGCTACAACTCCCCTTCCAGCAAAAGGGGGGGTGTAGAATCTCCGGCAAAACGGAATGTTTCGGAATAAAGTGAAAACAAGCCACCAAATGGGGTGTAAACATGTGGTGATTGGCCCCAAACCACTTTCCAACCACACAGGGTGGTGGGGCTTGGGTAAACATGCAAAAAGGGCGCTAGAAGGGGGGGGTTCTTGCGCACACCTTCTAGCGACGCACCCCATCCTTGACCGTAGCCGCAGATAGGTTCATGCAACCTGAGAGCAACACTACCGTATCCCCTGCCGTACCCGCAGACAACTATCCGTATCCCTGATGGGATGCAGCGTTCTAGTGCGTGGTGCGGAACCCCTAGTTAGAGCAAAATTTCTAGAACAACCACCTAGCCTCAATTTTGGGGCAAACCACCTAAAAAGATGGATTCAGCACCCTCAAAAACCCCTTTGCCCTTTCTTTCCCCACATAACCCTCATCGTAGGGGTGGTTTTTTTTGGGGGGGGGGGGTCAAAGAGTTAGAACAGAGTTAGAGCACAATTGGAGCACCTTGCTCTAACTAGTTAGAGCACTAGCGATGACGCGATAACTCAGTTATTGCGCAGTTATCGCGGGTAGTTATCGCGCACCCCTCCTCCATCCCTCACTAGGACAAACAACACAAAACACTTGGCACAAAGCATTTATGGTCTTTCTTCACACGAAGTCGTCAATGTTTGAGGCCTTGGCTGCCTTCAGTCCTAAAAGCCCTTGCTCCAGGGCGTTCATGGACATGCAATGGTGCATGTGGCGGAGGTACACTCTTGGCCTCACCAAGGACCAACCCTTAAAACAATTTGTGAGCCTCCTCTTGTCAGGCCCATGCCGATACTCCGTTGGGATGGAGGAAAACTGAAAAATGTTCCTCCATTTATGGGCAAAAAAAGTGGAATGTGCCAAGCACCAATGGATCCACCTGGTGGGCAACCAACCTGAGTCTGCCAAGGCTTTTGAAAATTTTGTGGTCAACGCACGGTGGGGTTCCACTTGGGTTAGAGTATACATCTCCCTGACCGTCCAAAGCTCATACAAACCCTCAATGCATTTTACCATGACATGCACAACAACCCATAATGGAGGTCCACCAGGGCTCCTCACTGTGGGGACATGCTCTTTGAGGCAATCCACAAATCACCTCGCGGAGGTTGTTACATCAAAGCCAGGCAGGCGTATACAGGGGAAAACGCCACATACCCCCCCATTTTGGCCTTTTTGGGGCTATTCGCGTACCCTACCCCAAGGGGTTGAACTGTTACTTTAACCCCTTGTAAAATCATGATTTTGTCCAATAAATGCATCCCCCAATGAGTTTTTGCTCCGGACCCCCCCAGACCCCCCCCCCCTTGAAACCCACTTTTTGGAGGTTTTGAGGGAGGGGGGGGTGTCGAAAATATGACCCCCCCCCCTTTTTTTGGGTCGAAAATCATGAATCTTTTGGTTTTTTTCGATTTTGAGCCAAAAAAGTGTTTCCGGGTCCCGACTCCATGGGGTTTGTATTGGGCGAAGTGGGACGATCGCTTATGCAGTTTATCCACTTTTTAGCCATTTTTGGTATGTTGGCGGTTTTGGCAACCCTATGTACCTAGTGACCCCGTGGTACCCATTCTTAGGGGTGTGAGTAGGGATGTTGTGACAGTATATGCCTACTAGGATACAAAAGGACTTTTTTGCAGTTTGTACCTTTGCCGAGGGCCGGTCTAATGCCCGTGGCAAAGACGCGAAATGTCTGTTTCCACCAATAATGGCATAGTGAATGGGCCGGTACACAACCTGCTTATGCAGTTTTTCACCCTGGACAGCTCAAAAATCGAAGTTTTTGAAACTTGTTTTTTTGATATTGTCATCACCTAAAATGACCATCCAAGCTATGTAAAGCATGTTCTAGGCTGTGTTTATGTGTTTTTCACCTTATTTGTGTATTGGGGGGGGGGGGGTTCCCAAGGGATCGGTACGCAACCTGCTAATGCACTTTTTCACCCTGGGCAGCTCAAAAATCCAAGTTTTTGAAACTTGTTTTTCTGATACCGCGAGCACTTCAAATGACAATCCAAGCCATGTAAAGCATGTTTTAGGCCGTATATATGTCTTTTTTCCCTATTTGGGGTGTGTGTTGCTTGGAGTAGATTCTCTGCGAGGTGGACTTGCCGAAGGCAAAAGAATTGCCTTTGGAAAGGGGGGGGGGGTTAGGAAAACTTTGGTGCTTATAAGATCGAAAGCTTTTTCTGTGGCCCTTGAGGCCAAGGGGAGACGTTCCCTTAGAGGGATGCCTGAGGTCTCATCCTTCAGGGCTTGTTTGAAGGCCTGCAAAGCTGCAAGAGCTTGGGCCTTACCAAGGGTACCAGGGGGGAGGGCCTGCAGGGTGGTCTCAGTGCGCTTTGCAATGCCATTTAGAAGGCGGCATGCTGCATGTTGGTAGTCCCCCGGCCGTCTATCAGGGGTCACACATCTCAAAAATGCCCCCCATCTTTAGGTGGACTCCACCCCCATTTGCTCAACAATACCATTGGGGTCTTTGCACAACCAACACTTAGACCCAGCCCCCCCATTGCTTGCATCCCCTTCCCATCCCCCGTCAAAATAACAATGCAAGTCAAAAATTGAATTTGAAAGATGACAACTTCCTCCTCCACATCCCTCACCTCTTGGTTGAGGTTGGCGGAGATGTCAAGGCTTCTCAAAAAAGCCTGTTCATCCCCGCCATCCATGCAAAACCATGAGGCCCATAGCTTCACCTTCAAAGCATACTTTGCCCCCCCCCCCCCCCCCATACATTGACCCATACATCCGCACGGGTAGAGGATGCCTTCCACGAGGAAGTCGCATCAGCTGAATTGACAACAATAACAACGCCACTAGGGGGGGGTTTCCCAATAACTCGGGCCATGGATATCGCATTATGCACAATTGACTGCAAAGGCACATGGGCAGCTGCCCCACTGCAGCCTGTGGTAGACCTTACAATGGTTGCTTGGGGAATGTAGGGCATGATCCGTTGCGGAAGAGTCCTTAGGTCCCGTTGGGTACAACGGCGGGGCATTCGCAAAAGGGCCCACTAGGAAAGATGCATGCTGCATGCCATGCGTAGCATGCTCAGGGCCTCATGCTCCTGAGCTGTGAATGCAAGATGGCCACCATGCAAGTGGGCCAGAGAGGGCTGTGCACGCCCCACCACTTAAACAAACTTCGCCTTTGGTGTTGGTGCCACACACAATGTTGGGATCCCGCAATAGAAGTTGAACCAGCCTCTGAACAGCCTTCAACCGCCGCCGTCGGGCCTTGCGACATTGCAAATCGGTGTACCGCCGCAGGTTAGCTGAATTCAGAGCCCTCAGGGCCTCATTGACAGCAACATCCATGAAGAATAACAAGTCCTGGGCGGGAAATGAGGGAGGGTTTTGAAGCAAGGACCCAAAAAAATAGGCGATAACCCACGCGATAACCCCCACGATAACTAGGTTATCGCGCGATAACCCCCGCGATAACCCCCCGCGATAACCCAACGCGATAACTATTTAGAGCAGAGGTTAGTGCGCACTAACTGGAGGGGTTAGAGCACATTGGGCACCCTAAAAACCAGGTCCACAAGCTGCTACCGCCACATAGGCGTGCAATGCAGCAACCCCCCCGGCACTGTAAAAAATCACGCTCCATCGCTCAACCTCCCATGGCAATGGAGCGTGCAGTGCCGCGGTGGTGAACAACACCGGGGCTTGGGGCATGGCCTTGCATGCCCCATCCCCCACCTCCCTACCCTTGCACACACGGGTGTGCCGCTTTTTGTCCCTCAGGGAGGGATTCGGCGGGCCACCACTCTCCACCCAGAAATCTACCCTTGTGAAAGACCCCACACACACAATTAGCGCCATGGGCACCCCATCACGCAAATGGGCGTGAAGGCCCATGGTGTTCGTCGCTAGGGGGCGAACAACTTGGATGCTACACCATGTGAACCATGGTGGAGCATTCCAAGTGCAGTACTCATTCAGCCCCACAACCAAGGGGGTGAGGGGAGGCCTCAGGGTGGCAGCAGCCATGTGGGTCGCCCTAAAATTAGAGCGGTTGGGGTTTCCCCTGCCCACTAGGCCGAAGTGGCACATGTCCACTTGGGCCCCACATCGCTCCTCCCCACGAAAAATGCCCTTAGGCAACCCCTTGAGCAGATCCACTAATAGGCATTGACTCCCACTCCCGCTCCCGCTACCCTGACTCTGCACCCTTGGTGGACCCGGCCCCTGCTGGGCGGAGTGGTGGCACTGAGTGTGGAGGTGAGGCTGCGCACTTGCGCCTTAGCCACCCCCAGGCGCCGCTGGAGGTCACCACCCCTCCTCCGCAGCTCCTCCACCTCCACCCTCAGCTGGGCCGCCTCCGGCTCGGCCTTCTGCCTCCCCTCCTCGACCTCCTTAAGGGCCCGGTTGTGCTTGTAGTGGTTGCGGCCCCCATAGTTACCATATCCTGTGGGGCGGGTCCCTGAATCTTGGGGCCTCCCCACAACACATGTCGCTCCATCGCTTTGTTTCTTATGTCCAAATCGCCAGGGATTTTAAATGGAAAATGACTAGGAACGTGCTCGGATACACCTAAGGCTATACGGAATATGCTTGGGGATCTCCTGAGCGGCCACCGGAAAAATCCCAAGCGATTTCCCAAGCGGCCCCCGGATAAATCCCAAGCGATATCCCGAGGGCGACCGGAAAGATCCCAAGCAATTTCCCGAGCGGCCCCCGGATAAATCCCAAGCGTTTTTCCGAGCGGCCAGTGGAGACATCCCTAGTGAGAGTTGGTGCACCCACAGAAAAAATTTGGCAGGACGGTGACACACGCGCTGCAGGTCCTACACACCCTGCTGTGGACCCAGCCTTCGAAGGATGACACCATCCAGGCCTGCCACACCTACACACACACGCTACTTGGAGTTGCAGTTGAACAAGTCGAAGGCCCTAGTGGCCTACCTGCGAAATTGCGAGGAAACACAGCGCTGCTAAGCGGCTGTGGCCTGACAGGGACGCCATTACGCGTACCCGTGCCACGGCTTGGAGGGAAAGAGTGCACTGCGGCGCAACGTGAGTACTTGTCGTTCATGGCGAAGTCGTCTTGCATCTTCTCTTCCCAATGTTTGGTGTGATCAGCGCCCTTTTTGCTGGGTGAAAAATTGCGCTATCGAAGACAGCGAAGTGCACCAATCACCCCGACCTACACCAGCCGAAAGATACACATACGGGCACTGTTTCGGGTATTGGAACCTAACCACCCTCACCGTATTATACGGGTCCTCGATTGGAAAATAATACACTGCCCTGCAACAAGTCCCTCCCCGAAAGCAAGCTTAAGGAACTCCGCCCGTTCTCTTATAGAACGTAGGGCGGAGCCCCTAGGTAACCTAAACAAGGGTTTACCGAGCGCACCACGCGTGGCCTACCCTTTAATGCCTCATGTGCATGCACAGGTACCATCATCAGTGCACAACCGTGCACAATCAAAGACGAATCAGCGCACAAACGTGCGCATTCACAACAAACTTGGACCACAACCGTGGTCACCTCCGAAACAATCATTGTTTGACTGTACCAGGGGGTGGCACCTCCTGGGCTTACTCACCTTACCGTACCATGGTCCATGGTCCCCAATCCCTCCAAGGCCGTACAAATAGGCAACTTCATCGGACGCTGCCGGCACTGAAGGGGCTATCCGGTCAAGAAAACATTTGTGGAGAACAAAAATGGTGATGCACAGTGCACATGTGGAGGGAGGAGGGATGTTAAGGGTGGGGGTTATGTAGCAAAAGATCTGTCAAACAAAGGAATGATGGTGGATTGGGCACATTGGGAAATGCATCTGGTGGGGTGTTCAATGGGTTGGGTCTGACCTGACTTTTCTGAAAACGCCTACCGATTGGGTAAGGCACGTTGGCGAAAATCCCTGAGGAGGATCCCGAGCGGCCCCCGGATAAATCCCAAGCAATATCCCGAGCGGCCACCGGGAAAATCCCAAGCGATTTCCCGAGCGGCCACCGGAAAAATCCCAAGCGATTTCCCGAGCGGCCCCCGGAAAAATCCCAAGCGATATCCCGAGCGGCCACAGAATATATCCTGGGCATTTTTTTTCGGGTTGGGATTTATCCTAAGCATTTTGGCAGCGATGGTTCCGAATCCCGGTGCGTATACCCGGGTATTTTCGCTAGATCCTGTGGGAAATGGGTAGGGATTTGGACATAAGGAGTAAAGCGATTGGCGACATGTGATGCAGGGGTTCTCGTTGAAAATGGCTGCCTCCTCTAAGAGAGGCAGCCTATCAAGATCATCCAAAAGACTCTCGAGGTGCACCTCGCTCATAACTCGTGCTCGAGCAAGTGGTTCACCACCAAGCTGTCCCCAGTGGTGACCACAAGATCATTTGGATCCCTATTAAAGGCGCCCATGAGTTTTGCCGCAACCACTTTCTTGACCTCCCCAATAAGGGGGGGTGTTGCCCCAAAAGAAAAAAGAATAACCCCCCGCCCCGAAATCATGTTGGGAGTGGTGACCCCATACCACTCACGCTCCCACTCCCTTGTGGGGCAAAGGGACTGCATGGGGAGCTTGGTTTCGGGTGCGTCGGTGCACACCCAGAGGGTGTTGTGGGTGACGGGTTGGGGAAACCAACCATCCGACTTCCCCTTCCCCTTACCAGGTCGGATCCTTACCTTCTGGAGACTAATCATGGTGGGGCTTGTCCTTCCCCCTCCCAGCCCCCACTTCCTACACCTCCACCACTTCCTCCTCCACTTCCTCCTCTTCCTCCTGACCCACATAGAGGGTCGTCTTCGTCCCCGCACCCTTCTCGGCATGGGCGGTGACGGACTCCACCACGGCGTCCACATCCTCCGGATGAAGCTGGATCAAAAATCCAACAACCCCTGGATTTACCTCTAGCAACTCAAAGATGTAGTTGCTGAGAACCAGTGGGTCCTTCTCGTCCGCCATGAAGGGGGACTTGTGGGCGATGAGCCCAAAGTCCACACCCTTTTGGAAATGACTCGCCACAGGGCGCCTCACAGTGGTGTCACCCATCGTAAACCCGGGGCCTCAGGTCCTCCAAGGCGACGGATCCCAAGTAACTTTTGATGGTGCTCACACCAAGCATGGGCAGCAGTAACGGCCATTGTAGATTATTTAAGAGCTAAAGTGAAGAGGAGCAAGGAACAATGGGCGCCATAACCTACGCGATAACGCGCACGATAACTAGTTATCGCGCGATAACTAGCGCCATAACTCGGGCAATAACTAGGTTATCGCGCGATAACCCACGCGATAACTAGTGCTCTAACGCCGTTCTAACTAGTCAGAGCACAAAAACACCAAACCGCAAAAAGTGCAAAATGGGCAATACCGAGGAAACGAGACGGGCAAGGCACATTGTTGCATCATTGTGCACCCATGTAACATGTGAAAGTCCGGGTTCCAACCATATTAACAGCCCCCAAAAATGGGGGGGTTCCGCACCACGCCCTAGACCAGCGCATCCCAGACAACTCGAAGCGTAACCTCACCCGCAGCCGCAGGCAGAAGGTGCGTAGCCCCGAACCCTGAGCCATGACATACCGTGTGGAACGGCTCCTCATCGGGATCATGGACATCAGCACCTTGGAAGAGCTGGGGTGTGGGCTTCTCCTACGTGTCGCCTGCCACCGGCGGGTCCTCGTGCATCCGCGCCGCCTCCGTCTGCGCCACCGCCGCTGCTGCGGCCTCCGCTTCCCCCGCTGCCTCCTCCAGTGCCACCGCTGCCTCCAGTCCCGCCACCTCCGGTGCCACTCCCGTCGTTGTTGCCACCTGCTGTTGCTCGTCGCCAGCTACTGCTGGCGTTGCTGCCCTCTCCTTCTCCAGCTCCTCCAGCTTCCGCTACAGCTGTTGAATCTTCACCCGCTGGGCTTCGCCCTTCATAGCCTGCTCCGTGGCAAGACGCTGGCATTTGGGCTTTGCTCCTCTTCTTGCGGCACTCCCGGTCGGCCACCAGCGTCCGTGCACTTGCCATACTGACGCTCGAGCTTTGTACCCTTCGTGAACCGGCCGTTTGAATCCGAGATTCACGGTACCGTGAATTTCACCTATTTTTGCTGCGTTTTGCTCGTAACTTGGTGCCAACATGTGCGTTTCTCGTGCCATCTTCGCCCAAACCGAGATCTAACAAATGTGTGCAAATTAGAGGTTTGAAGTAGCCACATGGTTCAACACATTTGGTGAGATTCGCGTGAATGTGAAATTCACGAACCCGAATTCACGCATAAATTCACGCTAGGTTCACAGGTTCACCACAATGTGAAATTCGAACGAAATTCGTACGAATTTTGTACGAATTTGCCCCAATTTCCACTGTTTCGCTTTCTCACAGCTCTCAAAGCCTTTCTTCGCATTCTCTTTTGACCATGTCCCGGTAGACTGTGTCACCGCTCGCCAGCCCGCAGTCGCGCCCTGACCCCGCTGCCAACACCCTCGCCCACTACCAAGCCCTCCCCCTCGCCCACCATCAATTGGAGGAGGCGACGTACCAGTCGGGGGCACTAGGGGTGGATGATGTTGTGGGCTGGGCAGCATCCCTGGACCCCTCCCCCAATGTGATCCACATCGACCTGTGCAGCCCCATCCGCGACTCCTACTTTGGGGAGGAGGCCCGGGCCAAAATCTTGTGGAGGGAACTGCGCCGCCAACTCCCCTCGCTTAAATTTTTGCATCTTACCCCTCAACCCGCCACCCTTTACCAACTCCTCAATTCCGTGCGCACTAACCCGGTGAGGAAGCCTACGGACGCCCACGTCCAGGTGTACCCCACCACTAACCTTGTGTATACCTCCCCCCACTGCGACGTGGTGTGCCTGCACGATCTTGCTGCAGGTGCACCGGCCTACCACTCGTTTTTCGCCTTCTCCTGGCACTTTGCCAGCCCCCGGTGGTGGGAGAATTTGGGCATCGCCCCTTTCCATCCCACCATCCCCCAGCAGGTGCACATCCCCGACATCACCCACCCCACCTTCTACACTACTACTTCTTTGCAATGGTACCGTGGTGCCTCAATGCCCCCCCCCCCCTTCATTTCGACTGAACCCCCCCTCTGCATGGAACACCTTCCGACCCCCCTCATGGGGTGATGGGCCATCCCGACCCCAACCCCGACAGGGTTGGCCCCTCCCAGCCGCCCCTCAACTTTGTTGATGGGAACGGTTGAATTGTGCTTCGGGGGCTTGTGGAAGCACGGGATTGCGAGGTGGGGTGGAACAAGATGATGAAGGCGTGGGGCTGCGGCGATGAAAAAGTTGTCTCAAAAAATTTTGAGCTCCTTTTCAACGCCACGCGGAGTGTAGATCAGGCCAGGGATCCTGCGCTCCCCCGGCGTTGGCAAAGCAAAAGCTCCCTGGGGTCGGGGGTCGGGGTGCCTCTCTTCAAGACTGTCCACCCCCACCTCACCGAAAGTGTCCCTCAGGTTGGGGACCTCCACCCAGCGACGCCGGGCAGCGTCATCGTGGCGAGTGTGGGGAGTGGGGCCTAGCTCCCCCACTCCGATGTCGCCACCCACCCCGAGGTGCTCCGCCCCGACAGCAGGGACATCTCGGGGTGCCACCCGAGTAGCTTCCTCTGCTTGTCAGAGGACTACCAGGTGGCGGTGCAGGCGGGGACGGCCCTGGGGGAGGCGGGGGAGGCGCGCTGAGACACCATTCAGCTGCAGAGGGTGGACATGCTGCTGATGGTGGCCACCGTCCGCCACCATGGGTTGCCCGCCCCCCCCGACGCCAAGGATGGGCTGCAGGGAGCTTTTTTTAACTTGTGGACTCCCCGTCCCCGGCACCATCACCACCAGCCCAACACCACGCCCCTGGACCCCACCCCCCCCAAGGAGGCCTTGGACGTTGCTGGGGATTTGTCCAGCTGGGACTTACCCAGCGTGGACCAGGTGTTGTGTGTGGGGAAGGGGGCAGTTGGGAGGGTGGGGTTGTGGGAGGGGTGCTGCCCAGGCCCTCTTTGCCGACGCCCCCAAGGCGGTCCCGGCCGGCCCCCCCACCTGCCCCTTCCACCCCACCTTCCTCTCCCGCTCGGCCCCAAGCTCCGACCTCGCGGTCATCGAGGTCGCCGAGCAGTGCACGCTCTTCTTCGTGGGGAGCGTGCACCACATCGAGATCTGCAAGGGGGACAATGTCGATTGGGAGTCGGAGATCCACTTCGCCATGTCGGGCGTTGCTCCCCCGGTGCGGCCCACCACGCTGTGGCATCTGGTCAACACTGCCCCAGCGTGGCGGTCGCCCAGATGCTCATAAGCTGGGCCATGGTCAATCACATGCCCATGTGATTGCAAGGTCTGCTTGCTTGTGTGTTTGCTTTCTTCACTGGCAAATTGGACGAAATTCACGTGAATGAATGTGTGTGAATATTGAGGCATTGTGAAATTCGTACGAATTTCGTACGAATTTCTGTGAATTTCGTCCGATTGTTTCGTTTTATTGTTGCATTGTTCCATCTTTGCTCCCGCATTCTCCATTGGTGCCTTGCACACTTCTCCCTGTGTGTAGGTCCCGTTCGACGCATGGTCGCCACACATTCGGCACCACAGCCGGAGCCGATTCAAGCCCCGGCCCCCTGTGCAGGAGCCCGAGCATCAGAGCGAGCCGCCCGGAGGCACCGGTGGTGGACGGACCCCGAGGGAGGCCAGCAGTGAGCGCAGTGAGGGCTCGCAGCGCTCTGGACGCTCTGCAAGGGGCCACAGCGAGGCCAGCTCCGGTGCGGGGCATGCGCCGCGGGAGGTGGTCGTCCCCATGCTGTCCCTCGAGGACTTGGGCACCGCCCACCTCGACCCCCACCCTAGACCGGGTCACCCTCGCCCCTAGGCAGCCGAATCCGGCCCTGATGCAAAAGGTGCCGCCCGGGCCCAACGGGCGGCATCGGCATCTCTCTACCGTGTGGGACATGATCTTAGAGTCCCGGGGGGTGCAGGGCACCCTCTGCATCGCCTTCCCGTACCCCATTGTGGTCATGGGGGGTTCCAACTTGCCCGAGGGGCATGAGCTCGTGGGCCTGCATGTTTGCCTACAGGCTTGTGAGCGGGCACTTGCGGGTGCAGACGGGGGTGGCGCGGATTGGGGAGGAGGGGACGGTGGCTGGGTTTTTGGGCTGAAGTTGGTCACGGGCTGGGAGAAGCGGAGGCCGGAGTGGGTGGACGTGGCATGGCTTGCCATGCGCGTCCATGTGGGGAGGCAGCGGAAGGCGGGGGGGGGTTGACGTCATTGACGTCGAGGGGGAGGACGACGCCCCCCCCAGCCCCTTGGCCCGGAAGCGGAAAGGCCGCCACCCCAAGGGGACATTGAGCCCCCCCCCCGAAAGGCCCGCGTACGGCCACCCCGGTGGAGCGGGCGAAGGTGGCGGGGCCGGCGGTAGGGCGGGGGCAGAGGGGGGTGGTGCACGAGTGGGTGGAGCAGCAGCACCTGCTGCAGCCGGCGGGGGCATGGGAGGCACGCGTGATGACCGCCGAGGCCGCCAACCGTGACCTCGAGGCCCGTCTGTCCAGGGCCAATGAGGACAGGCGGGCCGCCGAGTCGAAGTTCGCGGACGTCACCAAGGAGCGGGACCGCCTGGTCACCAGGGTGAAAACCGTGGAGCGCGACCTGGGGACGGCGCGCAAGGCCGCGGGGGCACCGGCAAAGCCACCGGCATAGACAGGGGAGGGGGTTGAGGGTGCCGAGGGCCCCCCGGGTGAGAGGGCGGGGGGGGGGGGGGCAACGCGCCGCTGGTGTCCGGTGCCTTCTGGCCGGCGCGCAGGCCTGGCATGCCGGTGCCGAGGCATGCGCCGGCCAGATGTCGATCGTGTCCACCGGCCTGCGCATGGCCATGATGGCCGCTGGCCAGCAGGCCGATGTGGACACCGTGGCCCCCGACGCCCCCAAGGTGAGTGCCGCACTCGAGGATGTGCGCCGGCAGTACCCCGGCCACCGCCTCACGTCGGAGGCAATGGACCCCTCCTTCGTTGAGGCGGTGGTGGAGCAGAGCTCCCAGGGCTCCGCTAGCCGGAGCTGTGCTCCAAGGGGGGGGGGGGTGTAGCTCACCCTTTAACTTCGGGACCACCTGTCCCTTCTAACCCACACGGATGTTATTTGTACATTGTTATATATGAATTTATGTACAAATATACTGACCGCCCCCCCCCCAAGCATGGGCAGTTTGACCGACATGTGGGGTACTCTCCCCCAACTTTGCGAAATGTTCTTCAGCACTCTTTGTATTTTAGTTAGGGTATCCTGTGCCCGCTGATCTGTTACACTGCTGACTGTGTGTAAGCCGGCCGGAATGATGACCAAGGACTGGGTGTGTCATAACCCCTGAGCTTCATTCTGTGCTTGCTTTGTGAGGGCCAACGAGGGCAAAAGGATGAGTCAAATGTTTTCTTGGGAAAAAATTCTCTTACATTCAGGAGAAATTTCGTACGAATTTCGTACGGATTTCACAATGCCTCAATATTCACACACATTCATTCACGTGAAATTCGCACGAAAGTCGTACGAATTTCGTACGAATTTCACTAGATTCCCGGGAAATTTAGTCACCTCGGGCGGGGGGGTGGTAGAAACTTGTGATAAATGCCTACCCCATTGAACAGGTTTTGTACCTAACACCGTGCCGCGGCCCAAGGAGCAATTCCATTTGTTAGCGGATCGTACACAACGCAAGCGCCTACAAGAGCTCCAGCAAGTTGTTACCAAGGAGCTTGCAGCACCCTACACCGTCAAGTACCTGCCTGACACCGAGCAAATAGTGCTTACCCTAGAAAGAAGAGTTGTAGTGGCCGTCCTGCCTGAGCCAACCATGGAAGAGAGGTTGATTGTGGCCGTCTGGCGGATCCGGTCGTTGCACCTCTCTAGGATAGAGTCGCGGTACCTAGTGGGGAGCATGACGTACGGTGTGGTATGGGACCAGGTGTACGGCATGCTTCGGCGGCTAGCGTTACCGGAGTCCCGGGCGTTCACTGCCTATACGGGTGACGACACAGCCATCCATGGTGCGGCCTGCTACCTACCCGACCGCATCGGCCACCTGTACAAGTGTCGACCACCCCCACCCTCGGACATCATGCAGCCCGGGGACTGACGGCTGCATTGGTTGCCTATGGCGGTGGATGGTACATCGAGGCATGAGGCCTAGTACGTCCATTGCACGCTTGGTGGCACCGCTAGCCCCAACCAACTATCTAGTTGGTGGCTATTGGGGGGCAGTGAAAAGTGGGAGACCCTATACGCGGCCTCCCAAGAAATTGATTTTGATGACGAGTTGCGCAAGGCCGCAACCGTAAGTTTTAAGGATACGGCAGGGAACGATAGGCAGTCCCTTTTTTTTCTGTGTGCAGATGGGAAAGCACAGGTGCTCATGGCGGGCTGCCAAAACTGGAAGGCAGAATCCCCTGGTGCCACGGTGTGTTGGGTCTGCATGTGTAACCGTGCTCTTTGCCTTGCTGCCTTTGGCACAGCAAGTGCGATAGACGGCAACTGGGAAGGGAATGTTGCCACAGGTGCTATACATAGGACCATTACGAGTGATACGCGAATGCCTGATTATGGCCTCCATGGGGTCCTTCGTGTCCCGTTGTGTGGCATCAACGGGACACGGGACCTAGTCGTACAATTGACAGGGAAGGCACCGGCCACTGTGGCACGCACCATGCTGCAACCGGTTCTAGATGAGGCACGGCTTGCAGCACAAACTTGCACCCGTGCCTCATTAAATAATGACAAGGGAAACAGCAAGGGGAGGGTGAGGATGGAGTGTGCTGCTGCCGTCCGTTTCATGCGGAACAGGGGTTGGAAGAAGATAATAGATGCTTGCCTACTGCAAGCCTAGTGTGAGGCAGCATCAAGCAGCTGGAAAAAGTTGGGAGTCGGTGTGCAAAACGTGGAGGGAGAATTTTGCAAGCATGTAAGTATACGCTTCGCGTTCCTGGGATGCAGCGTTCTAGGGCGTGGTGCGGAACCCCTAGTTAGAACGCAATTTCTGGAACACCCACCTACCCTCAATTTTGGGGCAAACCACCTAAAAAAATGGATTCAGCACCCTCAAAAACCCCCCATCCCCTTTCTTTCCCCACATAACCCTCATTGTAGGGGTGGTTTTTTGGGGGGGGGGGTCAAAGAGTTACAGCACAGTTAGAACAGAGTTAGAACGCAGTTAGAGCACCTTGCTCTAACTAGTTATCGCGCTAGTTATCGCGCGATAACTCAGTTATCGCGTAGTTATCGCGTGTAGTTATCGCGCACCCCTCCTCCCTCCCTCCCTAGGACAAACAACACAAAACACTTGGCACAAAGCATGTGTGGTCGTTTTTCATACAAAGTCATCAATGTCTCAGGCCTTGGCTGCCTCCAGTCCCAAAAGCCCTTGCTCCAGGGCGTTCATGGACATGCAATGGTGCATGTGGCGGAGGGACACACTTGGCCTCACCAAGGACCAACCCTTAAAACAATTTTTGAGCCTCCTTTTGTAAGGCCCATGCCGATACTCCGTTGGGATGGAGGAAAACTGAAAAATGTTCCTCCATTTCTCGGCAAAAAAGGTGGAATGTGCCAAGCACCAATGGATCCACCTGGTGGGGGACCAACCTGAGTCTCCCCACGCTTTTGAAATTTTTGTGGTCAACGCACGGTGGCGTTCCACTTGGGTTAGAGTGTACAACTCCCTCACCCTCCAAAGCTCATACAAACCCTCAATGCATTTCACCATGACATGCACAACAACCCATAACATAGGTCCCCCAGGGGCCCTCACTGTGGGGACATGCTCTTTGAGGCAATCCACAAATTGCCTTTGGAAGGGGGGGGAGGTTAGGAAAACTTTGGTGCTTGTTAGATCGAAATCTTTTTCTGTGGCCCTCGAGGCCGAAGGGAGGCGTTCCCTGAGAGGGATGCCTGAGGTCTCATCCTTGAGGGCTTGTTTGAAGGCCTGCAAAGCTGCAAGAGCTTGGGCCTTACCGGGGGTACCAGGGGGGAGGGCCTGAAGGGTGGTCTCAATGCGCTTTGCAATGCCGTTTAGGATGCGGCATGCTGCATGTTGGTAGTCCCCCGGCCGCCTATCAGGGGTCACACTTCTCAAGAATGCCCCCCATCTTGAGGTGGACTCCGGCCCCCTTTGCTCAACAATCCCATTGGGGTCTTTGCACAACCCACACTTAGACCCAGCCCCCCCCATTGCTTGCATCCCCTTCCCATCCCCTGTCAAAATGACAGTGCAAGTCAAAAATTGGTTTTGAAAGAGGACAACTTCCTCTTGCACATCCCTCACCTCTTGGTTGAGGTTGGCGGAGATGTCCAGGCTTCTCAAAAAAGCCTGTTCATCCCCGCCATCCATGCAAAACCATGAGGCCCATAGCTTCACCTTCGAAGCATATTTTGCCCCCCCCCATACATTAACCCATACATCCGCACGGGTAGAGGATGCCTTCCACAAGGAAGTCGCATCAACTGAAATAACAACAATGGCAACGCCACTAGGGGGGGGTTTCCCAATAATTCGGGCCATAGATATTGCATTTTGCACAATTGATTGCAAAGGCACATGGGCAGCTGCCCTATTGCGGCCTGTGGTAGACTTTACAATGGTTGTTTGGGGAAAGTAGGGCATGATCCGTTGCCGAACGGTCCTTAGGTCCCGTTGTGTGCAACGGCGGGGCATTCGCAAAAGGGCCCACTAGGAAAGATGCATGCTGCATGCCATGCGTAGCATGCTCAGGGCCTCATGCTCCTGAGCTGTTAATGCAAGATGGCCGCCAAGTGGGCCAGACAGGGCAGTGCACGCCCCACCACTTAAACAAACTTCGCCTTTGGTGTTGGTGCCACACACAACGTTCGGGTCACCCAATAGAACTCGCACCAGCCGCTGAACCGCCTTCAAACGCCGCCGCCGGGCCTTGGGGCACTGCAGATCGGTGTACCGCCGGAGGTTAGCTGTGTTGAGAGCCCGCAGGGCCTCATTGACAGCACTATCCATGAAGAATAAGAGGACCTGGACATGAAATGAGGGAGGGTTTTGAAGCAAGGGCCCAAAAAACACACGCGATAACCCACGCGATAACCCCCGCGATAACTAGGTTATCGCGCGATAACCCCCGCGATAACCCCCCGCGATAACTAGTTAGAGCGCGATAACCCCCCGCGATAACTAGTTAGAGCACCCAGTTAGAGCGCGATAACCCCCGCGATAACTAGTTAGAGCAGGGGTTAGTGCGCACTAACTGGAGGGGTTAGAGCAAGCGTTGGGCACCCTAAAACCTTCACAAACGTTGATTTTGCACCCAGGAAACCTTGGAGATGTCAACAATGTGCAGGCACGGGGTATATGGCGCCACAATCACAAATTCAAATAAGTCAAATGGACATGTTCCGGGCTAGTTGCCCCTCCTCAGAGTACACAATGACAAACCATGGTGGGCATCCCACCAAAGCAGAAAAAATAGAAATAGTGAACAATAATCGAATCACAAATTACACTAGCTGGAGGGGTTAGAGGGAGCATTGGGCACCCTAAAAACCATGGACAGCAGCTGCTGCCGCCACACAGGCGTGCAGTGCAGAACCCCCCCCGCACTATAAAAAATCACGCTCCATCGCTCGCCCTCCCATGGCAATGGAGCGTGTAGTGCCCTGGTGTTGAACAACACCGGGGCTTGGGGGGTGGCGGTGCATGCCCAACCCTCCACCGCCCTACCCTTGCACACACGGGTGTGCCGCTTTTTTTCCCTCATGGAGGGATTCAGCAGGCCACCACTCTCCACCCAAAACTCACCCCCCGTGAAAGACCCCACACACACAATAAGCGCCATGGGCGCCCCATCCCGCAAATGGGAGTGGAGGCCCATGGTGTCCGTCCCTTGGGGGCGAACAATTTGGATGCTACACCATGTGAACCATGGTGGAGCATTGGAGGTGCAATACCCATTGAGGTCTGCAACCAAGGGGGTAAGGGCAGGCCTCAGGGTAGCAGCGGCCATGTGGGTCGCCCTAAAATTAGAGGGGTTGGGGTTTCCACTTCCCACGAGGCCGAAGTGGCACATGTCCACTTGGGCCCCATATCGCTCCTCCCCACGAAAAATGCCCTTGGGCGACCCCTTGAGCAAATCCACTAGTCATTGGCTCCCACTCCTACTCCCGCTACCCTGACTCTGCAACCCGAAGGAGGCACAGGGGGTGGAGGTGAGGCTGCGCACCTGCGCCTCAGCCACCCCCAAGCGCTGCTGGAGGTCATCCCCCCTCCTCCGCTGCCCCTCCACCTCCACCCTAAGCTGGGCCGCCTCCACCTCCGCCTTCCGCCTCCCCTCCTGGGCCTCCCTCAGGGCCTCCCTCATCGCCTCCACCTCCTCCCCCCTCTTGGCGGCCAGGTTGAGGGCCTGGTCCAGGGCACGCTGGGTGTTGCCCTGGGCCTTTTCGGCCTTCGCCAAGGCCGACTTGTGGTCGGCCGACCGACCCTTGGCCAGTGCGGCCTCGACCCCCGTGGCGGCCGCCTGCTCCACCAAAACCTGGCAAGCGTCCGTCACGTGGGTGGCCACACTGGCCCCCAAGGCCTCCACGTCCAGGGCTTCATGGGGGGGCTGGGCCGCTGCCACCTTTGCCACCTTCGATGGCTTGGGGGAGGGCTTGGGGGCGGGGGTTTGGCCCTTACCCCTAAGGGGGGGGGGCATCCGGCTCAACCACCACCACGTCTGGTCCCCGCTTCGTCTGGCCTTTTCCCGGCCTTCCCCCCTTGGGTGCATACTGCCGAACCCAATCGGCAGTGGCGTCCACCACAGAAGGGGGGGGTCATACCCACCAACCAGGTGGATGCCCCCCCCCCTGTGCAGCTTCTGCCACACTTCCCTCCCCGTATACTCCCCCTCCCACAAAAAACACACCCTCAAAAGGAAATAAGATTTCCTTTGGGGCGGGTCGCTCATCCCAAACAAACACAAAAAAGCCGCCACCGTTTCCCCCTCTGCGGCATTCGGCCACTTGGCCGTTTCCCCCCCAACCCACACATAGGAGGGGAGGGTGAGGTTGGTCTTCCTCTCCACCCCCCCCTCCTTCTCGGTGATGGTGACCTGCCGGTACCATCCCGTCCCCCCCATCCTGCAGGCCTCATCCCCAGGCTCCCCCCACCGCCACGACGCCCCCTCCGACAGCCTCTTCTCCCCCTCCAGCTCCAACCGGGCCGCCACTGGCTTGGCGGGCCGTGCCCCTGCTGCTGCTGCTCCTCCGCCTGCTGCCTCCGCTGCCTGGGCGTCGTCCTTGACGAAGATACGGGGCAGCTGCAAGATGGTAGCCTGAAAAAAACAAAAGAAACAAAAAAAAACACGCGATAACCCGCGCGATAACCCCCGCGATAACTAGGTTATCGCGCGATAACCCCCGCGATAACCCCCCGCGATAACCCCGCGATAACTAGTTAGAACGCGATAACCTAGCGCGATAACTAGTTAGAGCACCTAGTTAGAACGCGATAACCTAGCGCGATAACTAGTTAGAGCAGGGGTTAGAGCACGGTGTTGTGGGAAGTTTTCACACCTGGTGACATGGACACATGCCTTGGCCCTCCTTCTTGGCGTCGTCCAGCACCAGGCCCAGCCTCCGCAACCACACGAAGTCCGTGACGGCCGCATACTCCCCCACCTGCCGCCACTCCACCACCTGGGCCACCCCCTCCACCTCAGGGGCCACCGTTGCCACTCCCCCATACAACCCCCTCCTCACCACCAAAATGGTGCCCGCCGGCACCTTAATCCCAACATGCCCTTGCAAGGTGGGCCAGGGCAGTGCCTCCCCATGGCACACCTTGGCCAAGGGGCACTGATCGGGGTGGCCTGCGACCGCCCCCGCCTCCTCATTAGTGAGGGGGGCAATCACCTCCCTCCCAATCCCCCACCCCGACAACAAAAAATGCCCTGTGGTTGTTCCCACCGGGAGCAAGCACTGAGCAGATTGCTCAATGCTGACCCCATTGGGGTCCACCACCACCTCCTCCTCCTCCCCCCCCTCCACCTCCTCCCCCTCCTGGCATGGCACACAAAGGCCATCTTTGTGGGCGGTGCACAAAATTAGCCGATTGCATCCGTAGCAATTGGCTACCACCTTCTCCCTATTACACCTATTACACCTAATACACCTAACCGCCCCATCACACTGGACTGTCCTGGCCACCCGGCCACCAGGTGCCCCCATCTGGGGCCTTTTAATGGACTGCGTCACGTGCAGGTTGGGGAATCGAAGATTCCCCCCCTGGGTAAGCTCAATGGCAAAAAATGCCATGAGGCGGGGGTCCCTTACCCCCATGGGGGAGGCCTTGGGAATCCCCGACCCCCTGTGGACATCAAGGGCATTAAAAAAAAAGGCACTGCCCCTCTTGAATGGCACAGCCCTCTCCACCCAAGGGTCAGGGAACCCCGAACTGCTGGAGGGCACAAAAAGAAAATGTGACCCATCCTCCTCCTCATGATTATGGGTTAGCATAATAAGGCCATTGACAATCATTGACAATGTGCCTTCAGGAATGGTGTAGGGGGGGGCGTCGCGATGGAGGTGCTGGGGGGTGTGGTCATAGCTCGAAATTTCGGCCATGTCAAGGATGGTGCAGCTCCATCCGACCCCCCCCACCACAGTCTTCTTTGCGGTCTCAAGCACACGATCTGCCACCCTTTTGAGGACTGGCAGATCATGGAGCTTGTGGGGGTTGTGCTTGTGGTGGTTGGCACCCCCATAGTTGCCATACAATGTGCGGCGGGTCCCAGAATCTTGGGGCCTGCCGACAATGGGGGGGTTCTCATTGAAAATGGGTGCCTTCTCTGAGAGAGGCACCCTATCCAAATCATCCAAAAGACTTTGCAGCTGAATGTCACTCAAAAAATTGTGCTCCAGGAGGTGGTTGACCACCAGCTTTCCCCCCACCGTGAGCACAAGGTCATTGGGGTCCCTATTAAAGGCCCCCAAGGGCTCGGCGGCAACCACCTCCTCCGCCTCCCCAATAAGGGGGGGTGTTGCCCCAAATGGAAAAAGAATCACCCCCTGCCCCGAAATAATGTTGGGAGTGGTGACCCCATACCACTCACGCTCCCACTCCCTTGTGGGGCAAAGGGAGTGCATGGGGAGCTTGTTTTCGGGGTCGTCAGTGCAGACCCGGCGGGTGTTGTGGGTGAGGGGTTGGGGGAACCAACCATCCGACTGCCCCTTCCCCTTACCCGGTCGGATCCTTACCTTCTGGACACTAATCATGAGAGGGTTGTGGGGCTTCTCCTTCCTCCCCCCAGCCCCCACCCCCCCCGCATCCTCCTCCTCCTCCTCCACTTCCTCCTCCTCCTCCTCCTGACCCACATAGAGGGTCGTCTTCGTCCCCGCACCCTTCTCGGCATGAGCGGTGACGGACTCCACCACCGCGTCCACATCCTCGGTATGAAGCTGGATCAAAAATCCAGCAACCCCTGGATTTACCTCTAGCAACTCGAAGATGTAGTTGCTGAGAACCAGGGGGTCTCGCTTGTCCGCCATGAAGGGGGACTTATGGACAAGGAGTCCAAAGTCCACACCATGTTCAAAGCGGGTCGCCACAGGGCGCCTCACATTGGCATCACCCATCGTAAAACCCTCAGGACCGCCAAGGCGACGGACCCCAAGGAGCTTTTGATGGCGGCAGGTGGGGGAGTATGCGGCCGTCACGGACTTCGTGTGGCTGCGGAGGCTGGGCCTGGTGCTGGACGACGCCAAGAAGGAGGGCCAAGGCATGTGTCCATGTCACCAGGTGTGAAAACCTCCCACAACACCCTGCTCTAACCCCTGCTCTAACTAGTTATCGCGCTAGGTTATCGCGTTCTAACTAGGTGCTCTAACTAGTTATCGCGCTAGGTTATCGCGTTCTAACTAGTTATCGCGGGGTTATCGCGGGGGGTTATCGCGGTGGTTATCGCGCGATAACCTAGTTATCGCGGGGGTTATCGCGCGGGTTATCGCGTGTTTTTTTTTTGTTTCTTTTGTTTTTTTCAGGCCACCATCTTGCAGCTGCCCCGCATCTTCGTCAAGGACGACGCCCAGGCAGCCGACGCAGCGGGCGGAGCGGCAGCAGCAGCGGGGGCACGGCCCGCCAAGCCGGTGGCGGCCCGGTTGGAGCTGGAGGGGGAGAAGAGGCTGCCGGAGGGGGCGTCGTGGCGGTTTGGGGAGCCTGGGGATGAGGCCTGCAGGATGGGGGGGACGGGATGGTACCGGCAGGTCACCATCACAGAGAAGGAGGGGGGGGTGGAGAGGAAGACCAACCTCACCCTCCCCTCCTATGTGTGGGTTGGGGGGGAAACGGCCAAGTGGCCGCAAGCCGCAGAGGGGGAAACGGTTGCGGCTTTTTTGTGTTTGTTTGGGATGAGCGACCCCCCCCAAAGGAAATCTTATTTCCTTTTGAGGGTGTGTTTTTTGTGGGAGGGGGAGTATACGGGGAGGGAAGTGTGGCAGAAGCTGCACAGGGGGGGGGACATCCACCAGGTTGGTGGGTATGACCCCCCCCCTTCTGTGGGGGACGCCACTGCCGAATGGATTCGGCAGTATGCACCCAAGGGGGGAAGGCCGGGAAAAGGCCAGACGAAGCGGGGACCAGACGTGGTGGTGGTTGAGCCGGATGCCCCCCCCCCCCCTTAGGGGTAAGGGCCAAACCTCCGCCCCCAAGCCCTCCCCCAAGCCATCGAAGGTGGCAAAGGTGGCGGCAGCCCAGCCCCCCCATGAGGCCCTGGACGTGGAGGCCTTGGGGGCCAGTGTGGCCACCCACGTGACGGACGCTTGCCAGGTTTTGGTGGAGCAGGCGGCCGCCACGGGGGTCGAGGCCGCACTGGCCAAGGGTCGGTCGGCCGACCACAGGTCGGCCTTGGCAAAGGCCGAAAAGGCCCAGGGCAACACCCAGCGTGCCCTGGACCAGGCCCTCAACCTGGCCGCCAAGAGGGGGGAGGAGGTGGAGGCGATGAGGGAGGCCCTGAGGGAGGCCCAGGAGGGGAGGCGGAAGGCGGAGGTGGAGGTGGCCCAGCTTAGGGTGGAGGTGGAGGGGCAGCGGAGGAGGGGGGATGACCTTGGGCAGCGCTTGGGGGTGGCTGAGGCGCAGGTGCGCAGCCTCACCTCCACCCTCTGTGCCTCCTTCGGGGCGCAGCAGGCCCAGCAGGGGCTGGCGCCGCAAGGGTTGCAGAGTCAGGGTAGCGGGAGTAGGAGTGGGAGCCAATGACTAGTGGATTTGCTCAGGGGGTTGCCCAAGGGCATTTTTCGTGGGGAGGAGCGATATGGGGCCCAAGTGGACATGTGCCACTTTGGCCTCGTGGGAAGTGGAAACCCCAACCCCTCTAATTTCAGGGCGACCCACATGGCCGCTGCTACCCTCAGGCCTGCCCTCACCCCCTTGGTAGCAGACCTCAATGGGTATTGCACCTCCAATGCTCCACCATGGTTCACATGGTGTAGCATCCAAATTGTTCGCCCCCAAGGGACGGACACCATGGGCCTCCACTCCCATTTGCGGGATGGGGCGCCCATGGCGCTTATTGTGTGTGTGGGGTCTTTCACGGGGGGTGAGTTTTGGGTGGAGAGTGGTGGCCTGCTGAATCCCTCCTTGAGGGAAAAAAAGCGGCACACCCGTGTGTGCAAGGGTAGGGCGGTGGAGGGTTGGGCATGCACCGCCACCCCCCAAGCCCCGGTGTTGTTCAACACCAGGGCACTACACGCTCCATTGTCATGGGAGGGCGAGCGATGGAGCGTGATTTTTTATAGTGCGGGGGGGGTTCTGCACTGCACGCCTGTGTGGCGGCAGCAGCTGCTGTCCATGGGTTTTAGGGTCCTCTAACCCCTCCAGCTGATTCGATTATTGTTCACTATTTCTATTACTGTCTAGCCCGGAACATTTGAGAGGCACCCTATCCAAATCATCCAAAAGACTGTGTGACTGATTTGAATTTGTGATTGTGGCGCCATGTACCCCGTGCCTGCACATTGTTGACATCTCCAAGGTTTCCTGGGTGCAAAATCAACGTTTGTGAAGGTTTTAGGGTGCCCAACGCTTGCTCTAACACCACCAGTTAGTGCGCACTAACCCCTGCTCTAACTAGTTATCGCGGGGGTTATCGCGCTCTAACTGGGTGCTCTAACTAGTTATCGCGGGGGGTTATCGCGCTCTAACTAGTTATCGCGGGGGGTTATCGCGGGGGTTATCGCGCGATAACCTAGTTATCGCGGGGGTTATCGCGTGGGTTATCGCGTGTGTTTTTTGGGCCCTTGCTTCAAAACCCTCCCTCATTTCGCGCCCAGGTCCTCTTATTCTTCATGGACAATGCTGTCAATGAGGCCCTGCGGGCTCTCAACACAGCCAACCTGCGGCGGTACACCGATCTGCAGTGCCCCAAGGCCCGGCGGCGGCGTTTGAAGGCGGTTCAGCGGCTGGTGCGAGTTCTATTGGGTGACCCAGACGTCGTGTGTGGCACCAACACCAAAGGCGAAGTTTGTTTAAGTGGTGGGGCGTGCACTGCCCTGTCTGGCCCACTTGGCGGCCATCTTGCATTAACAGCTCAGGAGCATGAGGCCCTGAGCATGCTACGCATGGCATGCAGCATGCATCTCTCCCAACGGGCCCTTTTGCGAATGCCCCGCCGTTGCACACAACGGGACCTAAGGACCGTTCGGCAACGGATCATGCCCTACTTTCCCCAAACCACCATTGTAAAGTCTACCACAGGCCGCAATAGGGCAGCTGCCCATGTGCCTTTGCAATCAATTGTGCAAAATGCAATATCTATGGCCCGAGTTATCGGGAAACCCCCCCCTAGTGGCGTTGCCATTATTGTTATTTCAGTGGATGCGACTTCCTTGTGGAAGGCATCCTCCACCCGTGCGGATGTATGGGTTAATGTATGGGGGGGGGCAAAATATGCTTCGAAGGTGAAGCTATGGGCCTCATGGTTTTGCATGGATGGCGGGGATGAACAGGCTTTTTTGAGAAGCCTTGACATCTCCGCCAACCTCAACCAAGAGGTGAGGGATGTGGAAGAGGACGTTGTCCTCTTTCAAAACCAATTTTTGACTTGCACTGTCATTTTGACAGGGGATGGGAAGGGGATGCAAGCAATGGGGGGGGCTGGGTCTAAGTGTTGGTTGTGCAAAGACCCCAATGGGATTGTTGAGCAAATGGGGGTGGAGTCCACCTCAAGATGGGGGTCATTCTTGAGAAGTGTGACCCCTGATAGGCGGCCGGGGGACTACCAACATGCAGCATGCCGCATCCTAAACGGCATTGCAAAGCGCATTGAGACCACCCTTCAGGCCCTCCCCCCTAGTACCCCTGGTAAGGCCCAAGCTCTTGCAGCTTTGCAGGCCTTCAAACAAGCCCTCAAGGATGAGACCGCAGGCATCCCTCTTAGGGAACGCCTCCCTTCGGCCTCGAGGGCCACAGAAAAAGATTTCGATCTAACCAGCACCAAAGTTTTCCTAACCTCCCCCCCCTTCCAAAGGCAATTTGTGGAATGCCTCAAAGAGCATGTCCCCACAGTGAGGACCCCTGGGGGACCTATGTTATGGGTTGTTGTGCATGTCATGGTGAAATGCATTGAGGGTTTGTATGAGCTTTGGAGGGTGAGGGAGTTGTACACTCTAACCCAAGTGGAACGCCACCGTGCGTTGACCACAAAATTTTCAAAAGCGTGGGGAGACTCAGGTTGGTCCCCCACCAGGTGGATCCATTGGTGCTTGGCACATTCCACCTTTTTTGCCGAGAAATGGAGGAACATTTTTCAGTTTTCCTCCATCCCAACGGAGTATCGGCATGGGCCTTACAAGAGGAGGCTCAAAAATTGTTTTAAGGGTTGGTCTTTGCTGAGGCCAAGTATGTCCCTCCGCCACATGCACCATTGCATGTCCATGAACGCCCTGGAGCAAGGGCTTTTGGGACTGGAGGCAGCCAAGGCCTCAGACATTGATGACTTTGTATGAAAAACGACCACAGATGCTTTGTGCCAAGTGTTTTGTGTTGTTTGTCCTAGGGAGGGAGGGAGGAGGGGTGCGCGATAACTACCCGCGATAACTGCGCGATAACTGAGTTATCGCGCGATAACTAGCGCGATAACTAGTTAGAGCAAGGTGCTCTAACTGCGTTCTAACTCTGTTCTAACTGTGCTCTAACTCTTTGACCCCCCCCCCAAAAACCACCCCCATGATGCGGGTTATGTGGGGAAAGAAAGGGGATGGGGGGTTTTTGAGGGTGCTGAATCCATTTTTTTAGGTGGTTTGCCCCAAAATTGAGGGTAGGTGGGTGTTCCAGAAATTGCGTTCTAACTAGGGGTTCCGCACCACGCCCTAGAACGCTGCATCCCACAAGCGGTAACTCCCTGCCACAGGCAAGTCGTCGACGTTGTGGATGACGGTGAGCATACTGGCCATCACCTGCCTGTGCTTCAGGGCCTAGATCTACTTGTCGCTCAGCTCCTCCACCGGCAGATCCCCCTGCAGGTCCTGCACCCCCTGCCTACATGGACCAGAGAGTTTGAAGGCTTTTAGGTTAGAAGAGACGCTCCTTTGCCCATACGAAGAAAGCTAGCAGGGCTTCATCAAGTGCAGACCACAAGAAGTAGTGTGTCAACAACCAGTGGGCGGATGGCACTCCTACTAGAGCATATTGCGGAGGACCTAGATGCCCCCCTGCTCACCCATACTCAGAACATGTTGGCTGAAATTGGTATTACAGCTGATGAAGGCAATGTGGTGTGGTCAACGTTTCGTCTGTATCCGTTACACATTACTGTAAGCCTGTACTTTTACCTGTCTCTTGCTGTCTTAAGTTCACTGTAGCCAAGCGTTGGGCAGGGTTGGGCAAGCTTGCGAAATTCATTGGGCAGCCAGCTGTTGACGCAGTCTATGGGATGGAGAAGAGAGATGTTGAACCGGCGCTTCGGGTATTCAAAGAGTGCGAAGGATTAATGCCGGACAGACTGTCAAGCATTGTCCTCTACATGTCGGGTACTAAAAGCTCAGTACAGGGTATCAAACGTGAAATAAAGTTGGCCAGAGTTGAGCACTTGTGGGGTTGGCATGTGCCCCATCGGGATGCAGTCACTGAGGGGTTTGTGCACGAGTCCAGGGGTATGCTGCATTATTCTGCATTATTCTGCACTCTCGGTGTTAGTGATTTCGTGGTCTTTATTTCGTTGCTGACGCTGAGGTGGGCGAAATTTCGCCTAGGTCCCTCGATTTTCGTTCATAAGCATACCGTTTTTCGACTACCTCATTTGTGTCCTATGTATACCCTCTGCACCAAATCTGGGTACTGTGACCATGTGCAAAGAACAATGTCGTATTATGGCCCATATTCAAGGGCAGGCCTGTTTGGGTCATAATGTCATGGTGCAAATCTGTCGTGACAATCTCAAGTTGTGGAAAATCATGATAATCCTCACCCCATTCATTGATAGGGATGCCATGATGCCTTCCAAAAAACTGCACCCTATCATAGGAATCAAACTTCCTTCCAATACAAGGAAACTTTTCGTTAAAAATTGGTGTGCCTTGGAGCGGATCGAGGGTAGCCACCTCACTTTGTAATTTGTACAATGAGGCACTCAAAGTGGCACGCAAAACACAGCGCTCCAAGCGAACAAGGTCTGGGAGTGATTCATTGAATCCCTCCCACTCAGGGGACTCAATCGGTTCGTCACCAGAACCAATGAGTGGATCTGCACTATGCAATGGCCATGCAACAACAGTGGCGGAAGTATAAAAAAACGGGGTGGTGAAATCATAGTATGGGTCGGCCCAGGCCGTGGACCCATTTGAAGGAAGAGAAAAAACCGGCAAAACAGAGGCACAGTCCTTCACCTCAAAAACTCGCTCGTGGGGTGTCCCACAGTAAGGGGGTGCATAGTAAGGTATCCTAATGTGACCCCCCCTTACTATGGAGCACTTTTTGTGGGAGATGGTGTCTCACTCCCTACACCCCCTCAATTTGGGTGTGACGAATGCATTTTGACCCGAGTCACATCGTATCAAAACCGAAAAGGGGGCAAACGTTGGGCAAAACAATTAGGATCAAGCTGGTATCTGACCCCCTTACTGTGGGACACCCCACGTGATGCATCACGGGGACCTCTTCCTTTTTTGCCCTTTGGGCAGAAAATTGGCACCCGATTTTTCTTTTCCCATCTGCATCAAGGTCCTGGAAAAGGGGGGTGATGAAGTTGGTGACCCATGTTCCAACCTTTGGGCTTACCTTGCTTCGAAAAACAGACATCAGTGCATCGGTGTCGGCATTCACCAAATCAAGGGTGCAACCCGAAAGGTTGGGGTTGGCATCCATAATGGGGTAGATAATGTCACTGAGACAGGACCCAGTGACCTCCCCAAAAACCTGTCGTGTCACACGGATGTAGGCAAAAGTAGTGGTTGCATCAAAGGTTAGCTGCTCATCGGATGCCCTTATGGTGGCAGCTTGCAACACCAAACCAGGTCCCACCACCCTTCGTGTCCCCAAAACACGTTTGTGTTGTTCCACCCAATCCTCAATGCACACTCCGGCTGCACCCAAAGCCTCCATGTCAATGACCACCGGCAAGTCCCCACGGACACATGAGAAGGTCTGAGAACAAGGGAAGAGGGAAAAGTGCGATGGAAACCTATGAATACAACACAAAAGGGGGCGCGACAAGGGGGTGCAACAAGGGGTGCGATAATGGGGTTATCGCGCGACAAGGGTGCGCGATAAGCGCGCGACAAGGGGTACATGTTACCGCGCGACAAGGGGCGCGACAAGGGGCGCGACAAGGGCGCAACAAGGGCGCGACAAGGGTGCGACAAGGGTAGTCCAGCACAGGCGAATTATAGGTTTCTGCTGCTGGCACTTGGATTTCTTATTAAAACCGTGTAGGGAGGGAAATTTTTATAGAAAAAAACCGTGTACGTGCACCGGTTTTCTGGACCCAAAAAACCGTGTACATACACGGGTTTTTTCTGAGAAAACCGTGTACGTACACGGTTTTCGACATAAGGGAATTTTTTTGGGGCAGAACTTGGGAGGTATATTCCTTAAGTATTGTGCACATCCGTGGAGAGAGAGAGAGAGAGAGAGAGAGAGAGAGAGAGAGAGAGAGAGAGAGAGAGAGAGAGAGAGAGAGAGAGCGAGAGAGAAAGAGAGAGAGAGGGAGGGAGGGAGGGAGGGAGGGAGAGAGAAAGGGAGAGAGAGCGTGATAGAGAGGCATACGAACAGAGAGAGAGAGAGAGAGAGAGAGAGAGAGAGAGAGACAAACAAAGAGAGAGCGAGAGATACAAACAAAGAGAGAAATAGAGAGAGAGAGAGAGAGAGAGAGAGAGAGAGAGAGAGAGAGAGAGAGAGAGAGAGATAGACAAACAAAGAGAGAGAGAGAGAGAGAGAGAGAGAGAGAGCGAGCGAGAGAGAGAGAGCGAGAGAGAGCGAGAAAGAGGATGGATGGATGGATGGATGGATGGATGTGTTGCGCGTTGTCGGTGCGTTACACCGTTTGCCCAGAGTCCTTGTTTTTGGGGTGCGGCGTGTGAGTGTTTTGCGGTGATCGAGAGAGAGAGAGAGAGAGAGAGAGAGAGAGAGAGAGAGAGAGAAAGGGAGAGACAACCAGACACACAAACACACAAACAAAGAAAGAGAGAGAGAGAGAGAGAGAGAGAGAGAGAGAGAGAGAGAGAGAGAGAGAGAGAGAGAGAGAGAGAGAGAGAGAGAGAGAGAGAGAGAGAGAGAGAGAGAGAGAGAGAGAGAGAGAGAGAGAAACAAAGAGAGAGAGAGAGAGAGAGAGAGAGAGAGAGAGACAGGGAAAGAAACAAAGAGAGAGATAGCGGGGCGGGCGGGAGGGGAGAGAGAGAGAGAGAGAGAGAGAGAGAGAGAGAGAGGGAGAGAGAGAGAGAGAGAGAGAGAGAGAGAGAGAGAGAGAGGGGAGAGAGAGAGGAGAGAGAGGAGAGAGAAATGAGGAGAGAGAAAAGAGAGAGACAAACCGAGAGAGAAAAAGAGAGAGACAAACACACACGGAGAGAGAAAGAGAAAGTGAGAGAGGAAGACAAACACATTGTCCAAAGGCCCACCCCAAGAGTAGGAAAGGGCAAGGGGCCGTGTTCCCTGTACACGGTTTTTTTCTATAAAAATTTCCCTCCAACTACCCGGTTTTAGAAAAAATGTGTTCATGCACGGGTTTTCTCTGGGAAAACCGTGTACGTGCACGGTTTTTTGGCCTGCGGCCAAAAAACCGTGCACGTACACGGTTTTCCCAGAGAAAACCCGTGCATGAACACATTTTTTGTAATAAAAAACAACATTTAAAATAACAGATTCACCAGATTTAGCAGAAATTAATTAAATTATGGTCTGGCGCCAAATGCGCTTTCAAATTCACGACCCTTTTCCATCAGCGCCTGTCGCGCGACACCACATGGGAAAATGTGGTGCACCATGTATTCCGGTCCTTGAGGATGCCAAGTGACGTCTTGCAAAAGGGGTTGTTCAAAAATGATGCGTTATGGGCACAAAATGGGATGTACAAAAAAGAAAGGGCCAAAGCACATTCTTTTTAGATGCCCTACTTTCGTAACACCCACAGAATCCTGTAGGATGATGTGTTGGTGCTCAGTGCTTTGCCCCTTGATGTTTGTCTAGCATCACGTTGGTGATGGTTGTGACAGGCACGTCTGCAAACCGGATGATACACAGCAAAACTCTCGACTTCGGCTATGCAAACAAATGCTACTCCTGCAATGCACTGCCTCAGTGCCTGGGGGCAGTGGGCAGTGCAACTCCTCCATATGCACTGCCACACTGCCAAGAGGCGATGGGCAGTGGAACTCCTGTTATGCATTGCCACACTGCTCAAGGTTAGTGGGCACCGCAACTCCTGCAATGCAGCGGGCGCAATGCTTGTGGGCAATGGGCCGTGGAGCTCCTGCTTTGCACCGCCACACTGTCTGGCGGCAGTGGGCAGTGGAATTCCTCCAACGCACTGCCTCACTGCCGTGGGGCAGTGGGCAGTGGAGCTTCTGTCATGAACCGCCACATTGCCTGGTGGAGTGGGCGGTGCAACTCCTGCAATACACTGCCAGATTGCTTGTGGCCAGTGGGCGGCGCAACTCCTACAATACATTGACTCACTGCCTGGGGGCAGTGGGCAGTGCAATTCTTGCAATGCACTGCCTCACTGCTCAGGGGGGGTGGGCAGTAGAACTCATGCAATGCGTGAGCCCATCAGTTGTGGTGACGGGGAGTCTTGCCAAGGAAGCGGTCGCTGCCTAACGACCGGGACTCCTGCACTGCCACACTGCCCGGGGGCAGTGGGCAGTGCAAAACCTGCATTGCACTGCCTCACTGCCTGCGGGCTCTGGGCAGTGGAAGTCCTAGGATGCACCCCCTCACTGCCTTAGAGCAGTGGGCGGTGCAAGTCCTTACAATACGCTGCCTCACTGTCTGGGGGCAATGGGGAATGCAAATCCTGCATTTGCACTACCACACTGCTCAAGGCGGTGGGCAGTGGAACCCCTGCTACACGTGGGCCCACAAGCTGGGGGGACTTATACTGTAAATCACTTTGTAACCACAGTATTGGAGAAATGGGCGCCAGGAAACGCACATCCTATAAGCCGACACAGGTTGCATCTGCCCCTAACAATGCATTCTAATAAAAAGAAAAGGTCTTCACTTCTGTTAAAATTTGACAGTGGATGCGCGTGCGCAATATGGGCAGGTCCTTTATGTCTACGCGGTGACGGTATGCAGACTGCGGCCCTAGCAGACTGCGAAAGACTGCGCACGAACAGGCGACACGCGCATTTACGACAACCGAAAAAACGAGTGCAACTGATCTACTGCAACTGATCTTCTGCTAAAAGGCGACAAGGATGTTTTGAACCGTTCTGCAGCCCAAATTTATAAAATAATTGCATTATTTTATCGCCAGATAAGGGAACGATACCTTACTGGTAAATCCAATTCCTCCTACTCATTTTCAACTCCCTCCTACTCATTTTGAACTCCCCCCTGCTCATTTTCAACTCCCTCCAAGTCAAAATTCACTCCCTCCTACTCATTTTCAACTCCCCCCTGCTCATTTTCAACCCCCTCCAAGTGAAAATCCACTCCCTCCTACTCATTTTCAACTCCCTCCTGCTCATTTTCAACTCCCTCCAAGTGAAAATCCACTCCCTCCTACTCATTTTCAACTCCCTCCTGCTCATTTTCAACTCCCTCCAAGTGAAAATACACTCCCTCCTACTCATTTTCAACTCACCCCTGCTCATTTTCAACTCCCTCCAAGTGAAAATCCACTCCCTCCTACTCATTTTCAACTCCCTCCTACTCATTTTCAACTCCCCCCTGCTCATTTTCAACTCCCTCCAAGTGAAAATCCACTCCCTCCTACTCATTTTCAACTCCCTCCTACTCATTTTCAACTCCCTCCTGCTCATTTTCAACTCCCTCCAAGTGAAAATCCACTCCCTCCTACTCATTTTCAACTTCCTCCTGCTCATTTTCAACTCCCTCCAAGTGAAAATCCACTCCCTCCTACTCATTTTCAACTCCCCCCTGCTCATTTTCAACTCCCTCCAAGTGAAAATCCACTCCCTCCTACTCATTTTCAACTCCCTCCTGCTCATTTTCAACTCCCCCCCGCTCATTTTCAACCCCCTCCCAGTGAAAATCCACTCTCTCTTGCTCATTTTCAACTCCTTGCTGCTCATTTTCAACTCCCTCCAAGTGAAAATCCACTCCCTCCTACTCATTTTCAACTCCCTGCCCTTGCACACTTGGCACGAAGAAAGCATTGTTCGATCTTTTTTTGTGCAATGTGCAAAAGAATGTGTAAAACAATGTGCAAGAGATGTGCTTCCCGATGATGAAAGTAGTATACATTGTGGAGCCGTAGCTCAAAACTGGGGGCCATGGAGGCATAACCCAACCTTACACAGGCGAACCGTGAAGGCATGGAACATAAACTCAGACTTGAAATTTGAAATGTCCTTAGTTCTTCGACACTTGAGCCCGCCACTCCCAAAGCTGCTTACACTGATGCAACTCAGCTGGCGAAAGTTGTTCCCCACATGCAGCCCGAGCATACAACTGAGCCAAGCGAGTATCAACCTGCTCAGCCGAGTCAACCATATTGTGAATGTGTGCATGCAATTGATCATTATACGCGGCGTGCTGCGCACTCAGGCCCCCAGGAGCGTGATTCACGGTGGTTAGCGCATCTGAAAGCTCAAGGGCAGCATTCAGCTCTTCCTTCAGCGGCGGACCGCTACCCCTACCCTGACCCCTACCTCTTCCCTTTGTAGCACCCTTTGGACCATCCCCTCGCTTAGCGGCCTTCCTGACAGTTGGCTGCACGGTTCGCTTGGCGGCCACCGGCGGGGGAACAGGTCGTGGTGCTTTTGCACCTGCCACATGGACCTGTGTGGAGGAGGCTCGCATGTCCACAAATTGGTTCAGTAGCCTCTCCTCTTCTTCGAGAAAGGCCCCTGCATCCTGTCCCTGGTCGGAAAGATGAGTTGCCACTCGATCCACATTCTTTATATATTGACGCATCCGGGACTGCAGGTTCCCAAGGGAGCGGACAATCTGCTCGCGTTTCGTTCTGGCTGGCAAATCAGCCCACGAGGATATGTCGGTCAATATAATGTCATCGTCTGTAGCATGGATTGCCACGGGTACCTGCACTGTGGGTAGGGGGAGGCGTTGGCTGCTGCATTTGGCACTGACAAGGACCTGAGTTGCAGTCTGAAATTGTTTTAAAATAAAAATTGGATTGAACAACCCAAGATGGAAGCCGACTGAAGATGACCGATGATGCAAAACAGCAAAATAGTGACGACATGGATGCCCGACTCGGACAGCAAGTCCACAACTACACCAAAACTTCGTATAGGCACCATCCTCAGCCAATGGCTCGAACAGACAAACATAATGTGGACAGTTCATGTAACGCGAAGTGCAGCTGTATTCACTTCGCTTTACCTCATAAACTATATTTTTGCCTTGGATTTGGTGCACACGATTGGAGATCGCACAGAATCTCGGTAGGTCTACCAACTCCGTCTCAAGTGAATCGTGACACTGTCGATCATAGTTCCATAAGGGTGCCGCCCTGTTAGCAACTATAGATTGGGCCTCCCTGGACATGTCATACTCATACACGAGGTACGCAGTTGAAGCATTCATCTGCTGGAGCATTCCATCAAACGCCCAGCTTGTCACCTTGCCTGAAACGAACTTGACATAGAATGGGAAGGTCTGGTTAGCTATTTGGTGATTGGCGTGCCGCTGATTCACCATTTCAGTATATTCAAGTTTATAGCCCTCCTTGGAGAGCAAGTGCAAAACAGATGAAAAAATGTGGTAGTAACCTTTTCTTGTGGTTAGGTGGCGCTTTATGCGGCAATTCAAAGACTCAGCCCTCTGTGTGGACTTGCAGCCGAAGGTAAAAACTTCTACCTGCCATGCAACACACCAACGGTCAAGACGATGTAAGGGGGATCTGACTCCAAGGTAGTCCTTGACAGTTTTCCAGCGGGGGTCCTCCAGAATTTTGCGCCAGAGAATATCAGCAGCGTCCTTATCTGGGCACTCCTGAACCTGTCGGATGGCGCTCTCAAGAGCAGTGAAATCGTGTTGCTCGAGGGAGTTTCGGCAGCTTTCGGTAAGATTTTTGTAAATGTGAAAAAGGCAGAGGAAGTGAGCAGTTCGGTCCGGGGGGAAAACCCTGGGAACGGACCCCAAGAGGGCGTATGCAGCATCACTGAACAAAACGCGGGGTGCACAACCGGTTGCCTTTATCCACTCCTGCCAGAGCCACTCATAATCCTCTGCATTTTCACTGCTTGGCATGTAGCCCTGAGCCAGGAGAAGGGTTTGGCCATGTTCGTTGATACCGCAAAACAGGGCCAATGCCTCGCCGTACCGATTCGATTTCTACGTGTTGTCTTCAAAAATGACTTGTGCATATTTTCTGGCGTTTTTTACTTGCTCTGGCGTCATAAAAAACCATCTTCGTACAACACCAGTGACTGGGTCAGGGGCTTCATGATTGAAATACCAGGCAGGATCTGCCTGTTTGAGCATTTTCAGGTGGTTAATCAAACGTGCAAGATCATCTGGGCCCATCTTGCGTTCGATGGACTTGAAAAATTTCTGATGTGCTGGGTTGAAAACCCTTTGATTGCTGGGTACGCGTCCTCGCTATATTTCTTCCTCAAATTTATAAGAATTTGCTCCGGCATTTCACGGTGCTCATACGCCCGCTCAATGTCGTGCCAGAGCTCATCAGGGAGGGCTGATTTGTCCAGTGGGGTGCCTCCTCCTCGTCAGGCCACCAATGGTCAGAGTGTTCCCAATTACACTCGGTTAGCTTCCACAGGCCCGTGCCAGCATCAGGGGTTAGCGTTGCACCATATGGACACAAATCAGACTTCGTGAGAGGCCGGGGATGCTTTTCTGGGCGTGCTCTACTGGTCTCCTTTAGGGGCCCGTGTTGTTTTAGGCGTCCCCAAATGCGACAACCAATACGTGCCCAATTACTTCCCCCATGCAGACTTGCTGGTAACGCTGTTATGTATTGCCAACTCCCCCCGAATCTTATTCAGGTATGCAACAGCTTCGGTGTGGGACCGGAAGGTGCAGCCAACCTCGTCTCCACGTCGGGGGGAGTGCTCGGAGGGACAATGGGCTTCGCGTTTCACCGTTTGCGGGGGGGGATGTCGGGATGAGGTTTAGGATCAGAACGCGGTGACTGGGCGGCACTAAACTCATGCTTAATTAAGGGGGCCGGATCCGTAGATTCCGTGGGTCCCGAGTCAGATGCCGGAGTTGGAGATAGGATGGCAGGGGGGTTTCTTACGGGGGCAGGTCTGGAAAACTGCCACTTCCGCGGGTTCCGTTTTGACGTTGTCCAACATTGATGAAGAAACAGATCTCAAGGTCGCACAAAATGGATCGTCATATACACCCTCAAAAAGCAAGGTCATCTGGGCGGGGGTAGGGTGGCCCATGGACGCGTGGAGGGACCAAAAGTTGGTTCGAAGGAAGTCTCCGGTTTGATCCTGCAGCGGGATGCAGTTCCATGCAACACCACCGCGGAGACGAAACAGGACAAGAACCCGTTCGTTACGGACCCAGTCACCGGTTCTGCGTGAAACTCTACAAATTCGCTGATCATGAACGGGCACACCAGTGATGATCCTCACCAGATCTGAGATGGCAGCCTCACTGATTTCCTTAGGCACACACAGAACGAGGGTTCTGTCGGGGAGTGCCACGAAAATGGGGATCTCCTTCCTCGCACATCGTCCCTTGTGGAGTAGTTGACACGGTGAGCGTCTTCGCCGCCGTTGGTGGTGTCTACGATGCCTCCAATGGAGAAGGGAGAGAACAACAGCGGCCGAAACGAGACCACAAAGGACTATGGTCAGCCCCACAAGGCTCCAGCCGACATCGCAGATTGCGCAGAGCAAAAGCATTAAGATGGACATGTCTACAACGAGAGATGAACGTGAGAGGCTAACCCCCATTATTGATTCACAAAGGTCCTCTGATGCACGAACTTGATAGGCTACCCCCTGACTATTGGTTTACCAAGGGCCTCTGATGCACGAACTTGATAGGCTACCCCCTGACTGTTCATTTACTGGGGGCCTCTGATGCAGGAACTTGATAGGCCACCCCCTGACTATTGATTTACCAGGGGCCTCTGATGCACGAACTTGATAGGCTACCCCCTGACTATTGACTTACCACGGGCCTCTGCTGCACGAACTTGATAGGCCACCCCATGATTATTGATTTACCGGGGGCCTCTGATGCACGAACTTGATAGGCTACCCCCTGATTATGGAGTCAACAAGGGCCTCTGATGCACGAACTTGATAGGCTACCCCCTGACTATTGATCTACATGGGGCCTCTGATGCACTAACTTGATAGGCTACCCCCTGATTATTGATTTTCCAGGGGCCTCTGATGCACGAACTTGATAGGCCACCCCCTGACTATTGATTTACCAGGGGCCTCTGATGCACGAACTTGATAGGCTACCCCCTGACTGTTCATTTACTGGGGGCCTCTGATGCACGAATTTGATAGGCCACCCCCTGACTATTCACTTACCAGGGGCCTCTGATGCACGAACTTGATAGGCTACCCCCTGACTGTTCATTTACTGGGGGCCTCTGATGCACGAACTTGATAGGCCACCCCCTGACTATTCACTTACCACAGGCCTCTGATGCACCAACTTGATAGGCTACCCCCTGACTGTTCATTTACTAGGGGCCTCTGATGCACGAACTTGATAGGCTACCCCCTGACTATTGATTTACCACGGGCCTCTGATCGACGAACTTGATAGGCTACCCCCTGACTATTGATTTACCGGGGGCCTCTGATGCACGAACTTGATAGGCTACCCCCTGATTATGGAGTCAACAAGGGCCTCTGATGCACGAACTTGATAGGCTACCCCCTGACTATTGATTTACCACGGGCCTCTGATCGACGAACTTGATAGGCCACCCCCTGACTATTCACTTACCACAGGCCTCTGATGCACCAACTTGATAGGCTACCCCCTGACTATTGATCTACCTGGGGCCTCTGATGCACGAACTTGATAGGCTACCCCCTGATTATTGATTTACCAGGGGCCTCTGATGCACGAACTTGATAGGCTACCCCCTGATTATTGATTTACCGGGGGCCTCTGATGCACGAACTTGATAGGCTACCCCCTGATTATGGAGTCAACAAGGGCCTATGATGCACGAACTTGATAGGCTACCCCCTGACTATTGATCTACTTGGGGCCTCTGATGCACGAACTTGATAGGCTACCCCCTGATTATTGATTTACCAGGGGCCTCTGATGCACGAACTTGATAGGCCACCCCCTGACTATTGACTTACCAGGGGCCTCTGATGCACGAACTTGATAGGCTACCCCCTGACTGTTCATTTACCGGGGGCCTCTGATGCACGAACTTGATAGGCCACTCCCTGACTATTGGTTTACCCAGGGCCTCTGATGCACGAAACTGATAGGCTACCCCCTGACTATTGATTTACCGGGGGCCTCTGATGCACGATCTTGATAGGCTACCCCCTGATTATTGATTTACCGGGGGCCTCTGATGCACGAACTTGATAGGCTACCCCCTGATTATTGAGTCAACAAGGGCCTCTGATGCACGAACTTGATAGGCTACCCCCTGACTATTGATTCACCCGGGGCCTCTGATGCACGAACTTGATAGGTTACCGTCTGACTCATGTATGGCAAGACATTGCCCTCCCCAGCCTTGAAGGATGCGGGGGGATGAGGGCAGGTGGAGGGGGAGGTGAGGGCTGAGCTGGGGGGGAGGGGAGGGAGGGGAGGGGGGAGGGTTGGGGGGCTTGGGGGGTTGGAGGGGGAATTGGGGGGGCCCCGGGATGGGAGGAGGGTGCGGGGGGGGGGGGGCGGGGGAGGAGGATGTTGGAAAAGCTGGAGGGGCGTAGGGGGGAAAGGGGTGGGGGGGCTTGGGGGGGTTGGAGGGGAGGTTTGGGAGGGCCCGGGGGGGGGGAGCGTAGGGGGGAGTAAAGGGGTAAAAGGGGGGAACACTGGGGCGTCTGATGTACAACGGGCATCAACTCAATTGGTGATTGAATCATGAATCATTCACAGGCTCACGCACGACAGGCAAGGGAACGAAACAAATCAATAGCAGAAGGATTGAGCAAGTAAAATGTGCGAATCCAGTACATCATTTTCAAGGATCCACTAGCATTTGTTCACACTTGGGTTAAACGGGAGAACCATATGGGGAGTCAGAATCAGGCTGATGACGACAACGCTAACTGACACTTATAAGCACGTGGGGGTAAACCATAAAAACTGGCCGGTAACCTGGAAACAAAACTCGCTGGCTGGGATTCGGCCCAGAGGGTGCCGTAGCTTGGTTATCGCCCCCCTGTAGGGGGACCCTCTGGCACTCGAGGTTCCCGGGGTGTGACCACACAGGATCCGCACATCTGTGGCGTCACGTACCTTCCCCTAGCCTCGGTAGCTGCCTTACCTGCACTAATTGGCCAGCGCCGTTTTCCAGGTCCCTTCTGACCTGTTTTTAAGGTCAGGAACAAGGTTCATGCCCACTTACAACGTGGGTTGGGTCTGTATAATTCTCTTGAACCCATTTGGGTTCAAAATTCGAGTTCCCTTAACCGCACCCACGCAACTAAGAAGCAAACGACGCAAACGCACTGTAGCTGTGGTGTCTTTGTAGCCTGTATCAGCCATTACTTTCAAGGTTGGACAAAGGAAAAGGGTTCGGTCCGGTCAAACCAGTCAAATCGGACGAAATGGGGTAGATCTGAATAATACTCTTGAGGCTAAAAAATAGCGTAAGTGTAACAACACCTGCGGTAACAGAAACCAGTACCTGTACCTGCAATCTGTCTCACCTGGTGAAACCAGATGGAAAGTAAGCAATGGGATCCGGTCAAGATCAGGTGAAATGAGACGAAATAGGGTGCCCTTTGGCTCCAAAAAATGAACAAACACCCCAATAGCGCCAAAGAGCACCCTAGTGACCCCTTTTGCACACCATAGTGCCATGTCCTATGTTCAACCGGTGTTCAACTGACTTCACCTGGGCCCTTGAACCACCCCTGAACAGCGGTTGAACACCCCCACCGCGCGTAGTGCAATTTTACCAAAAATTAAATTTTTGACGTATCACCATGCCATTCCAAACCATCCATGACGATGTACCATGCTTTTAACAACATACTAATGCCCAATGCACTATTCAATGCCATACCCCTCACATTGCCACTCCCTTTCTATCATGTCCAAGAGTAGCGTTAACGCCGCCTTGGTGTTCAACCATGCGGTTGAACACCCCACTTGACACATTCCCCTAAGCTTTGACCTTCATTGTGGTCCTTTGGCTTCCATTCTATCGTGGATGGTGTTCAGAGGTTTTTGCAGTGTGCACCTGCCTTATCCAAATCAATTATAACCACAAAACCATGGATTTTCTGCTACTTTCATATTGCCGCCCATACGCGTTCGGCCATGTTCAACTGCGTGTTCAACCGCGCGGTTGAACACGGTTGAACACGGTTGAACACGGTTGAACACACACTGGAGCGCGTTAGGAGAAATGCCGCACGTAATCGCAATCACACAACAATGGCACCAACAATTCACGTCAAATTGGATGAACAATCCCAGTGCCTGTCACCATGGAAACCCCAGGTCCAGGACTTCAGTGCGCATCGGAGCGGGAAGGCGGTGCCACGCGATAGATGTATACGCCACGATGGCATACCTTTCACCTTCCCATCGCTCCGGCCCATGCGTACGCCACGCATTGAAAATCACCCCCTTTCGTGCATCCACAACAACCCCTTGCACAATTTGACGCCCACATTGCATCCATGCTTGACGCTGCGCCCCCCCCTCCCCCCCACCACCCATCCACGCCGTAGTAAAGAAACCACCACCACGGAAATCACCCACCGCCACCACCCCACTCAACGCGGAGTCATCCCTTGGATGTTTGTGTACATCCATGGGTGCACATCCGTTGCCCCACACGATGGAAATTGCGGTGTAACTGAGGGACGGTAAACAAACCGTGAGGAAATTATTTACAAGGCGCACAACATGTGCATCATCATGTGTCCTCTTAGACATGCCCGCGTGTGTAAACGTCGGAAACTTCCTTGTTGCTCCCCATAGGATCCGGCGGTACTCTCCTCCATGTTTCTTCTTGTGGAGCCATCCCTTCAAGCCTTGTAAGGCTTCATGGACCTTGTCGGCTAGTCACTTTGAGTCCACGGCCCATAGCGCTTGCGTCTCCGGTCCGACCTCCTCCTTCCCATCATCGGCACACTCCTTCTCCCTTGTGCTCGCCATTGCCCTTTCGCTCTCACCTTCGTGCATGCCGTCTTGAGGTCCACCTTCCTCCTTTGCATCATCTCCAACATGAGGTCGTTCATTCTCCTTGGCATCGTGCTCCACCTTGGGGTTGTTGAGGGCATCGGACATGCCCTCCTTGTTGGCATCGTCCACGGACGTGCCCTCCTTGTTCGAATCCTCCACGGACATGCCCTCCTTGTTCGAATCGTCCACGTCATTTGAAGTGCTCTCCTTCATGGGATCCTCGGAGTCCTCCTTGGTGCCATTGTCCGACGCATTGGTGGTACTTCCCGCGATTGCTTCCGTGCTTGCGATTGCTTCCGTGCTTGCCCCATCTTGACCTCCATCTTTTGTATCTCCGCTCTCGGTTGCCGCGTCTTGGCCTCCATGTTTTGCATCTCCGCTCTCGGTTTCCTTGTCGTGGCCCCCATGTCTTGCATCTCCGCTCTCGGTTTCCTTGGTCGCTTTCTCCATGTTCTCCTCCCACTTCGCCAACATGGCCTTTGCCTCATCCTCGCTCGTGAACGCTGTGTGGCGGAGGCGCACAATGACTGGCCACGTGACGTTGGCCTCACTCTGCTCTCCGGGCCATTGGGGGGGGAGTTTCACCATCTCCTCCCCCTTCCGTGGCTTGGGGTCGTCCTTCGTTGGCTTTGCCACGGCGCCCACTGCGATGCGGTGGCGCTTGTCTCGACCCTCGGTCAGCACCCACCGTACTGCGGATCCCGCTGGCAACCCGAACTTCTCACGTGCCTCTTGGCGCTTCTCGTCGAGGCGGCGTTTTTCCTCCAATCGTTGCACTTTCACCATCTCCTATGCAAAAGCGTTGCAGAGAGTTCAACCGAGTTCAACCGCGTTCAACCGTGTTCAACCGACCGGTTGAAGTGTTCAACCGTGTTCAACCATGTTTCACGACGTACCGCCACACACTATAGCACCGGCATGCTTCGACGTTGTGAAGGCGCATTGCAACCAAATGTAGAGGCATATGCATACGCAGGAACATGGGGACATCACCTCTTCCGCTGATGCGCTTGCTTGCACCGTGGTACTTGTGCTTGCACTTGTCTCCATTGCACCACTTGCCTCCATCGCGCCACTTGCCTCTGTCGCGGCACTTGCCTCCGTCGCGCCACTTGCCTCCATCGCGCTACTTGCCTTCGTCGCGCCACTTGCCTTCGCTGTGCCACTTGCCTCCGTCACGTTCGGTGTTGACCGTTGTCCTTCCTTTGCTCCCACATTTGCGTTGTTGGCGTCTTTGGGATGCAGAGATGCCTTCTCCTTCTTGTCCTTGTCCTTTTTGTCCTTCTTTGGTTTTGCTTCGATCTTCTTCTTCTTGTTTGCCTTGGGAGCCTCCTTTTTCTTGGGAGGTGTCCACCCCTCATCATTGTCCGACAATTGGCTTGCACTTGACCCTTTTGAGTCGGACGACGAGTCCGCTGACGTTGCCACCCGTTGCCGCTTTTTGGAATGCACTCCCCGCCCGTCCTTCTTCTTCTTCTTGTCGGTTTTGTCTTGCACCCTTTGTTTGAGCGCAGTTTGCGCTTGGAGGAGCAAAACCTTTGGGCTTGCACTTCCTCCCTTTGCTTGTGGAATTGCCTTTGGTGGAGGCTTCAAGAGTCCACGAATGGGGACGTGGACTTTTGGCTCTTCTCGGAAGGGTGATGTTGAGCTCTCTGCCTCGTCGACCACGGGATTTTCACTCTCCACGTCTCCATGATCCGGCGCAAACCATGCATTAGAATTCTCCCACCACGTGCCATCGTCGGTGTTCATGTCATCCCTCAATTCCTCCCTCACGCCAAACATTGGTTGGGGGAATTGCTTCGCCTTGCCCGACTGACTCCAATGCTTTGGGGTGGACTCCATGGGTGTGCCAATCGCATGTGTGTCAATCGCATGTGGGGACCCGCCATGTGCAAGCTCTTGGAGTGCGCGATGGAGTCCTCGGGTCCATTTCTTCACGAGGGCGTCGCGATCGGAAACCCGTGCACCTGGCCCATGCCACCATTCATCGATGGGTAATGGCGGCCATGCTCCATGGAGCATGACCGCCGGTCCGCGTTTGTCAATGACGAACATGTGGGGTGGGACGTCTTGGGCCGACAACTAAGAGAGATGAGCGGTTGAATGGGGTTGAGGTGCGAAACCGACCGGTTGAACACCGGTTGAACACATGTGGCCACCACCTCATATGCACGGCACCCTCAGCGCACTAACACAGGGTATTCAATTATTGAATCATGCATGCATCCCAGACATGCAGGTCTCAATGTCCTAGCCACCAATTGCCCAAAACATCCACTCCGAACGTGTCACACACGGACTGTATCCATACTCTCTCCGTTCGCTTTGCTTCAACTGCCCGGTTGAACACGGTTGAACACCGGTTGAACACTTGTTGCACACACCTGCTCTACGCCTCGCATCATTGACGAAGTGCTTGTGGCCGCATTGGGTAGTGTGGTTGGTGGTGCAACCGCTGCAGGTGCCTCCTCCATGCTGGACTTCTTGCTGCGCCCGCCACTTGATATGGTTCCCCCGACCTCGTGCGGGCGGTCTCCGACAACGTCATGGCAATTCCGGGGCGCGTGCTCAAACCAATCCTCAAAAGTTTCCACTCGGCCCAATTCTGGGCTGTGAGTGCTTTCGTTGTCCACGGGTGGCTCCGGTGGCCATGGAGGTCATACTGGGCGTTTTTTTTCATCCACACCCCGACACTCCTCCGGTACATGAACCGGGGTGTGATGTCCCGGAGCCATCTCCATTGAGGGGAGTCATCCGCCAACGACGATGAGTCGTGGCACACCCCAAATTGGGTCAACTCCTCCTTCGCTGGGAACAAAGCATCCAACGCTGGGACCACTTGTGGCAAAGGCAAGGATGCTCCTCCTGTTGTACCCCCGCCTATCGGCCCCGTTGATCCCGTAGGCCCACTTTGGGTCGGCGCAATTACATTTGGGTGTGGCAATTGCGGCGCGGCCAATTGCGGTGGTCCCAATTGCGGCACTTGGGCACCTTGTGGTGCTTGCGGTCCTTGTACCCCTTGTGCGGCTTGTAAGAACTGCATGAGTGCGAGCCCAATCGCTTGTTGCGCCGACGCTTGTTGTCCTTCCATGACGCCCCCCTAAAAACAAAGAAAAATAGACACTCGCGCGGTTGAACATGCTTGCACACCTCAACCGACCGGTTGAACAACTTGAAGTGCCGCTGAACACGGTTGCACACGGAAAACGGAGCATAAAGTATGAAGCACCAACGACAAACCACATAGCCCACACCTAGAGTTTGATCATTCCCCACCCGCACTCGTACGTTCCCACCGTGGTAGCTCTTTTGCCAGAAAGATCCTTTCGTGCGCTTGTTTTAGCATGCGCTTATCACGAGCTACACGCCCACCGGGGCCACCGCCACGCCCACTTGAGCATAAGAAGTGGTCTTTTAATATATAGTTTAGTGATTCTACTATATCCCCACTAAACATTCCCGCCCCCCATGGGTAAATATTTTTCAGAACCTCCGTAGCCTCTCTTCTAAGCCACAAAAGGTAAGGTGACCGCTTATGCGGACAAATTAATTTCTGAAATCGACGTGCCACACGTTTACACTTTGAAAGGGCCGCGGCCTCGTAGCGCCATGATTGCATGGCCGTCAAAAGGTTTGCCATTTCTTGTACAACAGATATATACTTTGGAGGCAACTTCATGGTCTTACCTATTATTGTCCAGTTAGCGAGGAGACGCCATGTCTCCTCACCGTCCGGGCTTGCCTTACCTTTGAGACTAATATTAGTCTTAGATTCATTCAACACGGTTTGCACGCGTGCACGGACAAGAGGCGGCAAACGTTTGCAAAACGCGCGAATGAAGTGTGTAAGGTAGTCGCCAAGTCGGATCACCAAGTGCAAAATGCACATCACAATGAACCGTGTGCGGTCATCCACGCGGAGCATTGGTTTTGAAGTGCACCCTTTGGCCGTAGTGCAATCCAAACCTTTATCGTACAAAGCGCGGAATTTTCCATCAAGGTGCGTTGTGCGCCGCACCTTAGTGTTCATCCATCGTTCACGCCTACTACACCATGTGGAAAAAGAGTAGATGCTTCCAATGGCATAGTAAGGCGACAATCCTAAAAGTAGACGCAACCATGGAGAGTCTCCACCCAACATGATTCGTGCACGATAATAAACATTATTCATTTGGATGTATCCACTATCAATGATAGTTTGGATGTGTTGCAACGTGGCACAAAATAAGACACGCATTGCTTCGTCGTCATGTTCAGATGTCAATGCGACATCCAATGTCCAATTATATTGAAGAGTGCGGGCCTTTTCCATGTGATTGGCAAAGCCAATCGCAATTTGCACCCATGGGCGTGAGCCACATGGGAACCCGTCGCCTCTAATTATGATGACGAATAATTGCTCGCCATCGATCATTGGAAAGTCCATGGACTCCATGAGCTCCTTTTGTGTTGCGACATAATTAAAGAAATGCGGTAAGTCCCATCGTACACCAACTTTGCCATTGTGAATAGTGGTTTCCAATTTTTGCGCCTTACCCAATCGTTGCCATTCACGGTGCATACGCTTGAAAGATGGAAATGGGTGCACCCCATGAACATCCAACTTTTCTTGGGCAGCTTTTGTTCGCCGGTTGGCCCAAGATATTAGATTCTTGTACCTAAATTTGAGGCATGTTAATTCGAACAAAGTGACGCGCACAAGGTGAACGTTGGTGCACAACGTGAGCGTTGGTTGAAATCGTTCAACTTGTTCAACCGGGCAGTTAAACATGACTTTAACAAATGTTCAATTTGTTGTTTTCATGAAAAAACACTTGATGGTAGCATGTAAATGGGGCCACAATTGCATGTGGAAGAAGACATATACATGATAGTTCGATGAAACCTAGGTAGGCACTCTATGTTGCACAAACATGAGTCGCATTTGTTTCATATGTGTTCAACCGCACACTTGAACGCATCTCGCATACGGTTGAACACTCCTTGCATACATGCAACGCACCATGGTATGCATGTAGGACATGTAGAGCACCTATTTTTCGGCATTTCCAAGTCAAGGATCAACCGGACGGCATCCTTGGGTGTAAACACCCTTTCCATGACCTTCCGGTCATTGCGTCGACTACGCCGGCCACTACCCATTCTAGTCTTGAGGCGTTCCCATAGTGTACGACCACCCTTGGATGCGGTGAACAAGTTGACCAAATCACTCATCAATTCATCCGATTGTAATCCAGTGTAGTGATCTGCAATACATTGCTTCAAGTTTGACGTTGGCATTTTTGATTGTAAAATGAGAGGGATCCTTGCATACAAGTAAGAAACCACAATGGGGAATCTCTTGGTGCTCTAATTTGTTCTTATTGTTACGTTATTTTTGGTGACACTACCATATTGCACAAAGGTGAAATTAAATATTCTTCAATTCAATGCGTCATGTATATAGTAAAAAGCGAGCAGGTGGCAACTACTACACACCATGTGCATTCCCTTTACCGCCACGTGTTGGCCACCACGTGCCGGCTCCAGTTTTCATGTATGTGGTCACCACACCGCCACCTGCCCATTGGTAGTAGGTTCCAGGTTTTAACTGGGTTTTAGGGAACAGCTCAAAACCAAAATTGTGGGACAGGCTACATTTACCAATTAACCACTGTTGAACGCGTGATCGCGCGAGCACGCGCCACTGATTGGCGCGATAGGCCAGTTGAACTGTTCAACCGCGTTCAACCGAGTTCAACTGGGGGGTTGAACAGCAACATGCTGTTCAACTGGGTTCAACCGCTGTTCAACCGCTACGCTCAAAGGTGTGCAAAAGGGGTCACTAGGGAAAGTCACAGGGCTAGACAAGCGCGTATCAGGTAGGAGGTCAGTAGGAGGTCAAACAGAATTCACCGCGCAGAGAAAGGAACAGAATGCAATGGAGCCTGGCCTTTCAATATTATATCCGGGTCCGGGAACCGGTATCAAGGGTAAAATTTGCCAAGCAAACAGCAGTCTGCTGACCCCCCCGCCGTAGAAGAAAATCGCGGAGCCTGCAATGCGTGGGTTGAGATCTCAGTCTTGGTCCGGCGATGCGCTCTGCCACTACACACGCCATCATCTCACTGCCCAAACCACTTCACAATGCAAGGACTAGAAAAACTTCTAGCGCTTCCAATTAGGGTTACCGGAACCCTCGCGCGAGCCCCCCCACTGATCCTCCAACCCAATGGCGGTCTCATCGGGGAGATAGACCACCCATGCAACTTGGGTGGTTCCCCCCTTTTCGGTTTCCCGCTCCACCTGCCGAAAGTTCCTACCCCCTGCAAGCCGCTTCTGATTGACGTTCGGGACCCAGAAGGCTTGGAGTCGGGCCGACAGAAGGTGAAAGGGGGGGTGCACTGGTCGGAGTCGACCAGAACGAGGGGGAGATAGGGGACGGCCTTTTCTGGTGGCAGGAGCCACTGCGTCGGATTGCCCTTGCTGAGCATCTCCTCCACCTCAGCCTTCGCCTTCTGAACGGGGACAGACCTCTTCATCTGCCATTTCCCCCCCCAATCAACAAACTTGGACAGAGTTGTCCAACAAAAACTTGGATCCCGAACGTCAAACTGCTGCCTCAAACCTGCTCCCTGCACCGGCAACGACCCCCTACGAATGAACTCTTTAAAAAAATTTGCCGTTGCAAACGTGCAACGGTACGGACCCCCATCGACAAGAGCCCTCTTTGCCTTGGGCTCGTCAGGCTCAACGCCGCAGGGGGGGCTGACGGTCGAGCTCTTTCCCCAATGCTCGATCCGCGACTGCAGATCAGGCATCTTAGCCAGCGCCCTGTCCACCACCACCTGACAGATCCGCCTGATCCTCGGCGAATCCAAGCCTCCAGCTTCCCAGACCAGCAGAAACCAGCTGGACTTGCCCCTCGAATCCTTGCTGCACTCGGCAATGACCGAGATGCAGTGGCCCATCCCTCCCCCAGTCCCTCCACCGCCGTCGACGAGCTTAATGGCATGACCATTAACCCTGCAAAGGACATGCCCATAAACCCTGTCCTTCACCCTCTCGTACACGGACTTGTCCTGGGTCTTGATCGTTTTTTTGCCAGGCGGAGCTACCAGGTGCTCCACCCGCCACTCAGCCCAATCCAGCGTCGCCCCCCACCGGCTGTCCACACCCATAGCCCTCTCTGCCCGGACAAAAAATGTCTTCTGGCGGATACCATGCGCTGCAGCTTGGCATTCCGCATCATACCCCCTGAGGTCGATTCCGACCTGCAGCCACTGACCCGTCTGGCCGTACACGTCCTTCCTATTCTGCACCGAAATCACCTCCCACTTACCACCCACAAACACCATTTCTACGACACCCCCAGGAGCAGCCCCCTCGAACTCGTAACAAAACCAGAGAGGGTAAACGCCTGCAAGTCGCGACCCAGCCGTGATGAAGTTGCCCCCGAAAGAATTGTGGTCACCCCAGACCGTGGTCAACGGCCTGACGACCCTCCCCGTCCGCCAGTCCATCTTGAAACAACAGGTCCGGCTTTCAACCTGTGTCAAGTTCGGCCCCCCCATCTCGGACCACAGCAGACGCACCCTGTCCCCCTTCCTGACAATAAACTGCCCCCCATCAACATGGGTCACGGTGGCCTGGCTGGGGTAGGTCACCTTCGAAGAAAAATACTGGCGACCCACCAGGGACCCGTCATCAGCATACAGTTGCCCTGCAGGCAGGGCAGAGGCGCTGGGAAGAATGTTCTGGGTGGTTAGAACTGGCTGGTTGGAACCTTCTGCAGCAGGTTCATCAGGGTCAGCAGCATCAGCAGGTGGAGGCGAAGGGGGCAACGGGTAATTTACGCCATAGAACATGGCCAGCTCGGTACCCGCCTTCACCTCCCGCCGGGTCCAAACCCTGGGGGTACCGTCATCCAGGTGGATGATCACATCGCAATCCTCCTGGCGAGGGCGAGCGTTGATACGGCTAAAAATATTCCCCCTTTTACCCCCGTCCACCCAAACCCCCCTCCCAGTCTTTGAATCTGCCCCCCCGCCCTTGATGCACAAAACCTTATCCCCCCTACCCGTCAGGCAATCCGGTGCCGTCCCTTCAATCCTTTCCCCCTTGTACTCCCCCAGGCAGGTGTCCGCCGCAATATCCACCTTCCTTTTCACCCCCCGGCCTTCCCCAATCGTGGACTCCACGATCTGGAGGTGCTTCCCCATAACAAAATGCGGCCGCTCCACCACCGCCCGTTGCCCCTCCTCCTCCCCCGCCCCCGTGTCCGTGGCTCGGCGTTTTTGACCCCTCGTTGTTACCCCCTCCGGTTGCTTGGCCTCCGCCGTCCCCGTGTCCCTCAGTCGGCGTTTCGTTGTGCTTCGGCTCCTCGTTGTGACCCCCTCCGGTTGCTTGGCAACCCCCCCGCTGTAAGGTTTTGGTGCAACCTATATTTTCGCTTTTTTCAGTCTGTTTTCCTGATATATGTGTACAAACTGAAATCGGCTATCTCAGCACTGTTTTGGACAGTGTTGGTATCAGTCAATCAGGAATTTCTGTAGTTTTACACTGATGGTGTTTTCACCATTTTCTGTACAATAAAACTGAGTTTGGGTCGGCGACGGCCAGTCCTGAGATCGCGCGCGCCGATCCAGAAATTGTCGATTTCTGACGATTTTTAAGAGAATGCAATCAGTTTTATTGATAAGATTAATTCTATATCAGTTTTAGACATAAGCGGATGTTACGGCACTATCGCGACGCCGTTCCGTGCCAGTTTTTTTGGCGCAAGTATGCCATGTTCACGATTTTTTATAAAATCGTAGGTAGCTCAGATCCTGAAGTTACATGCACCAAATGACAGCCCATCAGTTGGGCTTTGCATGCATATGCTGATTTGGTTTCCAAACGCGTCGGTGCACCGGCACCGCGCGTTGGGGGGAGACCCGTGATCATGTTGTAAATATGCATTGTTTTGGTCATATTTCATTGTTATATGTCCCCCTTTGTTCTTATCTTCTTAGGACATGAAAGGGACCGTTTCGAAATCACTCCCGTGATTTCGTCGAATGTTGAGTATGTTGCCGCCGCCTTGTGTGGTCGCCTTTGGGGTACATTTTTGGGTTATTTGAAGGAAAACTTGGATAAGTTTCAAGTAAAACAAGTTCTAAGTCATTCATTTCCGAAAATGAAAAGAATTTCGAAACGCCCTCAACGACGACGACGACGACGACGACGACGTTGAAGACGACGACCACGACGACGCAAACTTCGTCGACGAGATCTATGGAGCAATTGGTAAACCCCAAAATCATGTTCAAGAAGGTCCTTGGTGCCTACACCATTTGAGGACCATTTGACTACTTTGAGCCCTATTACAAGGACAATGACGACCAAGGAGACCTTCACCATCGCGCTGGGACTGCGTAGCGCTGAAGAACAAGCTGCAGCGCGATTATCCCAATGGTGTGTGCGACTTGATAGTTTTAAATTGATTACTCCAGTTGGGTGCCATGGACAAAGTGCCATGGACCTTTGGATGGTTCTCAAGATTGATTACTCCAGTTGGGTGCCATGGACAAAGTGCCATGGACCTTTGGATGGTTCTCAAGATTCTATCATGATCATTGGTGAGTTCTCAACCTCCAGCAAGGACGACAGCGCTGCCCAAATCCTGCAGATTACGAAGTGGTCAAGTTGGAAGTCAAAAATATGAAGATTTCAGAAAATATAATTCATGGTATGGGCCAAGAGGATTGGTGACCAGAATTGTAATCATAATAACTATGGGCCATGAGAAATGGTCTTATTGGTTATTTCTGTATTATATTATATGATCAGTGGATGATTTTACAAACTGTGAATTTTTCTGATTTTCTTTGTGTTGTCTTTGGTTTTAGGGTCAGGACATCTCAGAAGTGCATTTTTTTATTTTTTGTTTGTTCACTATTTTTTTTCCACTATTTTTCATTTTAAATTCTGTGCAGAGGTCATTTTTTTATGATTAATTTCTGTCCAGGATTGCAGAAATTTTACTGTGATTGAGCCTGGGGGTCAGAGGACCCTATGTGTGAGGCACTTGTGAGTGCCATGAGTGGTGTGTGTGTAGACATGTATATTACATGCGGGTACCGGAACCCAGCGGTGCCTCCTAAAATCCCAGGTCCGGGATCAAAGTAGAAATCTGTGTTTTTTTATTGCTCCTCGGCTTATCTTCATAGATTCAGCCACAGAAGCTCCCATTTTCTGTGGGTGTTTCTGAGCTTGGGAGGGGAGTGTTAACCCGTGGAGCAATTCAGTTGCGGGGTTAACACCCGACCCAAATGCTTTGCATTTTTCCCACCCAATTTTGTTGTTGCACTGCACCTTCTTTGTGCTTTTCAGCCTGAGATGTGTCTCAGGACTTGGGAGGGGAGTGTAAGGTTTTCGTGCAACCTATATTTTCGCTTTTTTCAGTCTATTTTCCTGATATATGTGTACAAACTGAAATCGGCTATCTCAGCACTGTTTTGGACAGTGTTGGTATCAGTCGATCAGGAATTTCTGTAGTTTTACACTGATGGTGTTTTCACCATTTTCTGTACAATAAAACTGAGTTTGGGTCGGCGACGGCCAGTCCTGAGATCGCGCGCGCCGATCCAGAAATTGTCGATTTCTGACGATTTTTAAGAGAATGCAATCAGTTTTATTGATAAGATTAATTCTATATCAGTTTTAGACATAAGCGGATGTTACGGCACTATCGCGACGCCGTTCCGTGCCAGTTTTTTTGGCGCAAGTATGCCATGTTCACGATTTTTTATAAAATCGTAGGTAGCTCAGATCCTGAAGTTACATGCACCAAATGACAGCCCATCAGTTGGGCTTTGCATGCATATGCTGATTTGGTTTCCAAACGCGTCGGTGCACCGGCACCGCGCGTTGGGGGGAGACCCGTGATCATGTTGTAAATATGCATTGTTTTGGTCATATTTCATTGTTATATGTCCCCCTTTGTTCTTATCTTCTTAGGACATGAAAGGGACCGTTTCGAAATCACTCCCGTGATTTCGTCGAATGTTGAGTATGTTGCCGCCGCCTTGTGTGGTCGCCTTTGGGGTACATTTTTGGGTTATTTGAAGGAAAACTTGGATAAGTTTCAAGGAAAACAAGTTCTAAGTCATTCATTTCCAAAAATGAAAAGATGTTAACCCGTGGAGCAATTCAGTTGCGGGGTTAACACCCGCCCCCCGCTTCTGCCCCCTTCCGCCCACCCTCCGCCTCCGCAGTCTCGGTGTCCTTCTCCTTCCGCTTCTCCTCCTCCGTTTTCTTTGCCTCCTCCTCCTCCTCCTCCTCCTCCATCAACACGTCGGTCGGGGTTGGGCTGACCACCGGCGACTGGGGCCCGGGGCTGGGCGAGCCGTCTCCAAGAAGCTGGCGTTCAGGACTTGGGCTTGGGCTTCGCTCCTTCTCATAAGCCCACTTCTCCGCGGGCTCCTCTCCCCTTTCCCTCTTGCCGAGAACTGAATACAAACAGCAAGGATCAGAGTTAAATTCTCAAGAAGCACAGCAGCAGAAGAAAACACTTACGCATGCAATTACATACCAAGGGCTCTCACATCCCCTCGGTGGAGGTCCCAGGACGTCTTCCTCTTCTTCTCCCGCTGCGGCTTTTCCCTGTGCCCCGCCGTCCTCCACCAATCCTCCCCCTCGTCCGACTCCCACCCGGCCAACAGCTCGGCCACCGCTTCCTTCGTCGTCTCCGACACTGGACTCGCAGGACCTATAGGTGCAGGCATATGGTTTCGTTTATGAGGGTCTTTGTGAATCAGTAATTAGGGGGTAGCCTATCAAGGTTGATCATCAGTGGTGTTGTGCAATCAGTGGCAGACCTGCTTCTGCCCCTTCACCCTCCGCTTCTGCTCCTTCTTCGCCCTCCTCCGCTGCTTCCTCCACTTCGGCTTCAGCTGCACCTGGATCAGAGGATGTGCGTTCTATTGCAAGGACCAGTCTAGCAATGTTGTGCATCAGGGGCGGTAAATCAATAGTCAGGGGGTAGCCTATCAAGTTCGTGCATCAGAGGCCCCCGGTAAATCAATAATCAGGGGGTAGCCTATCAAGTTCGTGCATCAGAGGCCGCTGGCAAATCAATAGTCAGGGGGTAGCCTATCAAGTTCGTGCATCAGAGCCCCCCGGTAAGTCAATAGTCAGGGGGTAGCCTATCAAGTTCGTGCATCAGAAGTGCCTTTGGAACTGTTGATGTGTTGACCAGGATCGCGGTGGTGGTAATGGGTGGTGACTGTGGGACTCGTCAGATGGCGGGTGCGAGAGGGGCTAAGATGGGTCGGGGTGTGTTGATTGGGCAATGGCCTGTGCCGCCCGAGGGGTGAAGCACCTGCAGCGGCTTTCTTCTCCGCCTCCAGCTTGGCTGCCTCGTCTGCAGCGGCTTTGTTCTCGGCCTCCAGCTTGGCTGCCTTGTCTGCAGCGACTTTCTTCTCGGCCTCCAGCTTGGCTGCCTTGTCTGCAGCACGAGGAACAGATGGATGGGGCAGGGGGTTGCATGGGTGATGGCACAGCAAGCGGAGGAGGAGGGCGGACGGGGGTCGGGGAGTATACGACGCAGAGGGTAAACCAATAGTCAGGGGGTAGCCTATCAAGTTCGTGCATCAGAGGCCCTTGGTAAATCAATAGTCAGGGGGTAGCCTATCAAGTTCGTGCATCAGAGGCCCTCGGTAAATCAATAGTCAGGGGGTAGCCTATCAAGTTCGTGCATCAGAGGCCCTGGGTAAACCAATAGTCAGGGGGTGGCCTATCAAGCTGGTGCATCAGAGGCCCCCGGTAAATCAATAGTTACGGGCAGGCCTATCAAGTTCGTGCATCAGAGGCCCTGGGTAACCGAATAGTCAGGGGGTAGCCTATCAAGTTCGTGCATCAGAGGCCCCCGGTAAATCAATAGTCAGGGGGTAGCCTATCAAGTTCGTGCATCAGAGGCCCTGGGTAAACCAATAGTCAGGGGGTGGCCTATCAAGCTCCTGCATCAAAGGCCCCCGGTAAATCAATAGTTACGGGCAGGCCTATCAAGTTCGTGCATCAGAGACCCTGGGTAAACCAATAGTCAGGGGGTAGCCTATCAAGTTCGTGCATCAGAGGCCCCTGGCAAATCAATAGTCAGGGGGTAGCCTATCAAGTTCGTGCATCAGAGGCCCCTGGCAAATCAATAGTCAGGGGGTAGCCTATCAAGTTCGTGCATCAGAGGCCCCCGGTAAATCAATAGTCAAGGGGTAGCCTGTCAAGTTCGTGCATCAGAGGCCCCCGGTAAGTCAATAGTCAGGGGGTAGCCTATCAAGTTCGTGCATCAGAAGTGCCTTTGGAACTGTTGATGTGTTGACCAGGATCGCGGTGGTGGTAATGGGTGGTGACTGTGGGACTCATCAGATCGCGGGTGCGAGAGGGGCTAAGATGGGTCGGGGTGTGTTGATTGGGCAATGGCCTGTGCCGCCGGAGGGGTGAAGCACCTGCAGCGGCTTTCTTCTCCGCCTCCAGCTTGGCTGCCTCGTCTGCAGCGGCTTTCTTCTCGGCCTACAGCTTGGCTGCCTCGTCTGCAGCGGCTTTGTTCTCGGCCTCCAGCTTGGCTGCCTTGTCTGCAGCGGCTTTCTTCTCCGCCTCCAGCTTGGCTGCCTCGTCTGCAGCGGCTTTGTTCGCGGCCTCCAGCTTGGCTGCCTCGTCTGCAGCGACTTTCTTCTCGGCCCCCAGCTTGGCTGCCTTGTCTGCAGCACGAGGAACAGATGGATGGGACAGGGGGTTGCATGGGTGATGGCACAGCAAGCGGAGGAGGAGGGCGGACGGGGGTCGGGGAGTATACGACGCAGAGGGTAAACCAATAGTCAGGGGGTAGCCTATCAAGTTCGTGCATCAGAGGCCGCTGGCAAATCAATAGTCAGGGGGTAGCCTATCAAGTTCGTGCATCAGAGGCCCTTGGTAAATCAATAGTCAGGGGGTAGCCTATCAAGTTCGTGCATCAGAGGCCCCCGGTAAATCAATAGTCAGGGGGTGGCCTATCAAGTTCGTGCATCAGAGGCCCTGGGTAAACCAATAGTCAGGGGGTGGCCTATCAAGTTCGTGCATCAGAGGCCCCCGGTAAATCAATAGTTACGGGCGGGCCTATCAAGTTCGTGCATCAGAGGCCCTGGGTAAACCAATAGTCAGGGGGTAGCCTATCAAGTTCGTGCATCAGAGGCCCCTGGCAAATCAATAGTCAGGGGGTAGCCTATCAAGTTCGTGCATCAGAGGCCCCTGGCAAATCAATAGTCAGGGGGTAGCCTATCAAGTTCGTGCATCAGAGGCCCCTGGCAAATCAATAGTCAGGGGGTAGCCTATCAAGTTCGTGCATTAGAGGCCCCCGGTAAATCAATAGTCAGTGGGTAGCCTATCAAGTTCGTGCATCAGAGGCCCTGGGTAAACCAATAATCAGGGCCTCTGATGCACGAACTTGATAGGCTACCCCCTGACTATTGATTTGCCAGCGGCCTCTGATGCACGAACTTGATAGGCTACCCCCTGACTATTGATTTGCCAGCGGCCTCTGATGCACGAACTTGATAGGCTACCCCTTGACTATCGATTTGCCAGGGGCCTCTGATGCACGAACTTGATAGGCCACCCCCTGACTATTGACTTACCAAGGGCCTCTGATGCACGAACTTGATAGGCCACCCCCTGACTATTGACTTACCAAGGGCCTCTGATGCACGAACTTGATAGGCTACCCCCTGACTATTGATTTACCGGGGGCCTCTGGTGCACGAACTTGATAGGCTCCCATGGTGAGGCGTAGTAATGTAGTGTCACAATGTAGTGTCGTGCAATTCCTGGCAAACCTGCAGGGAGTTCTTGTGGCAATTCCTGCTCCGTCTCTTCTTCTCTTGCTTCCTCTCCGGCTGGTGCTGGTGCTCCTTCTGCCGCTTCTCCTCCCGCTTCTTCCGCAGCGGCGACTTCCTCCGCTGCTCCTCCTTCCGCTGCCTCCACACCTTCCACGTTGCCTGCTTCCGGCTCTCTTGGCTCCTCCGTCTTTGGCACTTGAGGCGACGATGGGAGGACTGCTGCTGGCATGCATCGGCGAGACGCTCGCCCAACAGTGATATATCATACCTTCCTCTTCTGCCATCTTCACTTGTTCCTCACGACGGGCAGGCATTGTGGATACTGAAGAAGGGGTTCTAGAATCCGGGAAGAGCGCATGATCGGGAGCTACATCCGTATGCAGCAGACGTACTGTTCTGTGCCAATTACGTAAAATATTCCTAAGGTCTAAGTCGCTTAGTTCTAGCGATAGAGGTGACAAATCAACCTCGCTACCGCGTAAAACAAGGGAAACGACCCACTCTGCACCACAGCACGCAAACACTGCACACCACCAACCATCTGGCTGATGTACACAGTGAAATTTCTTAAGGTTCGGGTCGGTAGAGAATGGCCATGGCTGGTGCTGGTTATGCACCTGCCAATGCCGCTTAAGGAGGTCCCACAGAACGGTTCCACGCTGTTGCCGTTGGGCAGAATCCGGACACAGAGAATCCAGAATCCACACTTCAGGGGACGAGAGCAGATGAAGAAAAATTGCCACCCACCAGTGCCCCTGCTCGCCACAGACCAAAATAAACCAATCGAGGGCAAAGAGGTTTTCCTTCTGTGGCAAGCACTTTTTGCGCCAAAGGGTAACACGCCAGACCCTTCGCTGGAGGCCGAGTTTCCGATGGAGGAGCAAATTCATGAGTTGCACTCGAATTTCAATCAAATTATCTCCGATCCAACGATCACCCCCCAATTGTTCCGTTATTTCACGGTTTGTCAACAAAATGCCTAGGACTCTGATGCCATCTACCCCAGATGCAGGGCCCTTGGCAGGAGATGGGGTGTCGTCGGCATCAATATATTCCGGGTGAGGAGGTGAGGAGGTTGAAGTTGGCTCAGGGCTAATGGGTCCGTGCAGCGCAGTGGTGCCGGGGTTAGCAGCTTGCATGGGCTCCGGAGATTCCACGTCGGCCATTGATGGCCACCAAACGTGTTCACGCGGCCAAAGAGCAGGGTCATCCCCTAAATCTTACGCCCGTGGTGCAACGAGGCCGTTCAATTGAGCCTCGTACAGCCGTCGGCTATCCCCACAAAGGATGTCTTTCGCCCCATTGATTCTCTGAATGACACTGATGTCAAACCTCTGAGCCCACAGCACCAGTTTCCGATACCGTTTTTTAACGACGGCCTCATCGGCCCCACGCGGCAGACCTAGCAGTTCATGAGCCCACGGACGGCTCATGTCAAGCTGCTCCAAAACGGGCTGGCGGTCATCGTGGGTATCCTCCCACCCTACTTGTGCCTGCACTCGGGCCCAAAGATCGTCCTTGTTTCGCAAGGAGAGGAAAGAGATTGCTGTCTGGGTGAGCTCGCCCCGCTCTTCGGCCTCCTGGAGGAAAAAATCCTGCACCTTTTTTCGAAAAGGAGAGTCCCCTAAGGATGCGACCGACGTTTCCAATTTTTGGATACAGGCACGGAGTTCTATTTTCTCCGTGCACTTGTGGATCTGTCTCTTTACCTCATCCCAATCTTGGGACAGATCTATATCACCAATACTAGACGGCCCCGATGAAGCCGTCGAAGATTGAGAAGGTTGTGAGGTTTGTTGGCTTGACGTAGGCGTCAAAGTATATATATATATGTATATATATCTACATACATACATACATACATACATCTACATATATATATACATACATATACATATATATATATATATATATATATATATATATATGTATATATATATATATATATATATATATATATATATATATATATATATATATATATATATATATATATATATATATATATATATATATATATATATATATATATATATATATATATATATATATATATATATATATATATATATATATATATATATGTATGTATATATGTATACATATATATATATATATATATATATATATATATATATATATATACATATACATATATATATATATATATATATATGTATGTATGTATGTATGTATGTGTGTGTGTGGATGTCTGTGTATGTATGCGTATATATATATATATATATCTACATATCTACATCTATATATATATATATATATATAAATATATATATAGATGTACATACATGTATTTGTATATATATATATGTATATATTTCACTTGGAGGGAGTAGAAATTGAGTAGAAGGGAGTGGATATTAACTTGGAGGGAGTTGAAATTGAGGGGGAGGGAGTCGATTTGCGCACAGCGCTAAACGCGTTCAAAACAGCGAAGTAAAGGGCAACGCTCGCCAATCACACATCTGTCAGTAATTAATAATAAGTGACAGAGTGACCAGAAGGTGAAATTCGAACTACTGTAGAAATCAATCGAAATACAGATCCAGAATTTGGCAGCACCGGTTTTCATTAAAAATACAGAAAAAAATTTACAGGAATTGAAATTCTGCCAATTAAAAAGTACAGAAATCCGATTTACAGAAAAGCTGTTCGGCGCTGCCGGCACGGCTCCTGCGTGGATAAACCCAGGAATTATACAAATGATTTGCGCGCACCCTGCTGAGAGGGAGTACCCTAGCGGCCAACGCGCATGGGTACGACTTGGCAACCATTGGTTCGACTCCTGGCACTTGCACGGGAAGGAGAGCTGTTATGCAATTTTTTTTTCCATTTTCAGCAGCGATCAGCGTGCGCAGCGGCCTAAGCAATCGCTGAGCACAGCGCAAGGGTATTAAAAATACATCCCGCGATGATGTCCAGCATTAAAAGATAAGGAAAACATCCCAGCAGTCCGGGCTACATTATTAAAAAATAAGGGAAAGGAAAAGAGGAAAGGCTTCTCAACGGAGTTATTATTCTCTATTTCGATTGATTTCTACAGTAATTAGAACAACAACATAAAATTCATACCTTTCTGTCAGTTGCGGTGGTTTTTTCAGTTACGCGTGTCGCATGTTCGTGCGCAGTCTTTCGCAGTCTGCTAGGGCCGCAGTCTGCATACCGTCACCGGGAAGATACAGAAATAATGAGATTACTAGCAATCGGCCCGCGCAAATGCGCGGGTTGCAAACAAAATTAATAGAGTGATAGGGCCGCGTCCTCACAGTTGGGTATCCAGCCTACGCGGTGATCCTATCAGGGTTCGCACTGGTCCCATGGGTAGGGATGGCAGAGGCTCCGCATTGATCTTGTTGTCGGCCCATCACTCACGGTATGAGAAGTGGAAGTTGGATGGCATGTACGTTGTGAGCTGTGGAAGATCTCAGTCCAATATTTCCGGCCAAACGATTATTTCGATGACTCCATAGTTGTTTGCGTCAACCTGCAAGTCCGCTGCTGTCCATACTTTGATAGCGCTTGAATTTCCGCAGCGCGATAGAGCAACATAAACTTGACCATGTGAAAATGGTCGGGTTGCCAGTAAGAGACCCACTTTGGAAAACGTCTGACCTTGGCTTTTGTTAATGGTCATACAGAAGGCTAACTTTACAGGAAATTGGCGGCGAATGAATTTGATAGGGAGATCATCATCATCAGATACAGTGAGATTAATTCGGGGTATGCAAACGGAGTTTCCTTTGTGTGTTCCTGTTAGCACCGTTGCTTGGATTGTGTAGCGAAGACACGAAGTAACACTCAATCGGGTGCCATTCATAAGGCCAGCAGCACGATTCAAGTTGCGGATGAGTATTATTGGTGCTCCAACCTTAAGATTGAGACGATGTTGTGGCATTCCTGATGGGAGTAACGTGTTTAAGAACTCGTTTGGGTAAATGTTGGATTGGGCTTCAGAATCTTCACCAAAATAATCAGCTGACTCATAAACATGTAAATCACCGGGCAATGATTCCAGAATCAGAGCATTAATTGTGTCCGCCGTTTCGTTTTTGGGTGTCAAGATACAACGGTCATGGGATGCTTGTCCCGCTGAAAAGATAGCATCAACCAAACTGCGACAATTATCGCCATTTTGTACCATGTGGGTAGGTGAAGGGAGTGGATTGGGAGTGGTGCCATCACCAACTTGTAGAAGCCAATTGGCAAATTGGGCCTGTTGGCGGACATCTTCATTCACCATTGCTTGTTGTACGCGGACATTCTCAGTCAACACAAATTGTTGAAATTCTTTCCACAAATAGGAACGTTTCCAAGTGGCATTGATAATAGCGGCGCGATTCCCCCGCTTTACAACAGGCAAAATTTGTCGCCAGTCGCCTGAGGCAACAAAGAGCTTACCTCCAAATGGTATAGTAGGTTCGTCCATGAGATCTCGAAGAAGTTCGTCAACCACGCGAAGAGCATCTTTGTGAGCCATAGGAGCCTCATCCCAAATGATGATATTTGCTTCACGAATGATAGCAGCACGTTCCGATTGTTTAGAAATGCTCGAATAACCGCCAAATGCTGTAGGTATGCCCATGCGCGAATGCGCAGTAGTGCCGCCGTCCAAAAGCAAAGAAGCAATTCCGGATGTTGCCATTGCTAGAGCAATATAACCCTGACTACGAACATAAGCCACAAGCAAATTCAAGACAAATGTTTTGCCACATCCTCCGGCACTTTGTAGAAAAAAGGCCCTTGATATGCTGACCACATTCATGGCAGAAACAATTGTTGAATAAAAAATTTGTTGGCCTTTGTTAAGCAAAGGTTCATCACAGGCGACTCTTTGTGTAAGCTTGGCACGGTCATAATCCAATTCCCGCCTACGAAGCAAAGATATGGTGTTCCGGCCAGGATTTGTAGGCATAGGCATTCCAGAGAATTGTTGCAAAGACTTTCCTTGTCCACGAAGAATTTGTTCCAACTCCCACAACCCCATATTTTCAATTACCGCATCCGAAGGCATAGTGTTGCTGGTAAATTCTTGCTGAAGTTGATAAATAATGTCCTCTAGCATGGATGCTTTGTGATTGCACCATAAAGAATATGGATCTTGGGGAGAGTTGAACTCAAGTATTGTGACGAATAATCGACGCAAGCTTGTTGGCGATTGTGACAACGCAGCTTCTCGTAAACAATTATTCCACTCGGTGTCATCATTCAGTAGGCCTCTTTGGCGACATGCTTCATGAAACGAAGGATGTACAACACCATTGTAGGTTCGTAGATCTTGGAAGCTTGTTGCTCCGGAGACATGGTTCAACAGTAGGCGTAGAAAATAGCGCTCACCAGCGGATGGTGGCACAAAGTACATGCGACCTACATTTTGGCCAACGTTTCGCTTGCGTGGACACCACTCGCGTCCAGCCAACGTACTCTTGTAAACAAATTGTTCAACATATTCGGAGTACAACAAATGCCGCCCTTCGGGATATTTGACATTGGCCTCCAACCAGGCTGTCAAAGTAGTTGTTCCACCTTCCTCAGCCAACATTTCCAAGTCTTCCCTTTCCGCTTGGCTATTGAAAACCATAGATTGCTCTTCCGGAAGATGCACTTGTAGACGAATGACACTGGGAGAGTTGTTATGTAGATCAAACCCAAAGATGCGCCATGTCGCTTCACTTGTGGAGATATATCGCCCATCAATAAACATTGCGATCTCGTCCTCATCTTCAACCACAAGGCTCGCGCGGTCATGACCCTTGTAAATGTATTTATGCAAATACTTGACACTCTGCACCGAAGCGCAAAATTCCACCGAACGGCGCAAGGCGTTGTTGGCATCTTGGTCCACACTTGCGTACACCGAACGGCGCAAGGCGTTGTTGGCATGGTGGTCCTGTGTTGCATATACCAAACGACGCTTGGCATTAACATTTTCCTTCACATGGGTCTTTCGCCGCAACCGTTTTCGAAGTGAAGTTGGAGAACCCATATGAATGACTCCAGAACCTACAAAAAAGCAAATATTGTACCATTCCCATTTTGGCTTACTGTTTGTATCACCAATTGCTACGATGCATACCAAAAATACCTTGCACACTTGCTCCGACTTCGTAAAAGCTTGCATCCCTTGTCCAGAATAATAGAAAAAATGTGTGTAGGGTTGCCATGTTCATTGCGAATGGTACATGTAAGGAATCAAGGTTCCACCACATGCCCGTTTGTGCATCGTAACGTATGGTATACCAATGCGCACATGGCCGCTGCACGTTCATAACAATAGCCCAAGGTGGATTTGGTGACATTGTAGTCCAAAGAACATGCGACAATGTGCGAAATTTGAGTTGGAAGTCTTGTACACCAGTCAACAGCGACAAAACACGTTGTAACAATGTAAGATCATAATTCCCATCAAGACCCATGTAGCTGGATGCTCCAAGCGCAGGATTCTCCACAATCATGTGGTCATTGACATCTTGCATGAGCGAATGTGTAATCACAGGCCCTCCCAAAAGGCAATTGATAGCATGCCTGCCACATTCTAAGCGTTGTTGACGTTCCCAATAGAATGGGCAATTGATGTTGATATCTGCAAACAAACATATGCACTGTGAATTGCCTCAAAGACCGCAAAATTCACAACCAAGGCCCATCAAATAATGCCATTTGTTGGCGGTGGTGTTGAAAAACACCGTCAAAGGTTGGTTTCATTCTTCCATGTGGTTATCATACTCTTGTGCGCAATCCCAGCAACATGCAAGGCCGCTGTGCCAGCTTTGTCGCCATGGATTCCATGATGTCAAAACTTGAGTAATTGTGCTGGTGGGTGCCCACTTCAGTATGGAGCCGCAGTTGAGACAACTGGACATCCCGTCCCAATAGCCATACTCATCCATGCACTCGTTGAATACGCGGATAACCAGTTGTATGATATCAGACGGTAGATGGCGATGTGTGCCAAGCATATAGCAATGAAGTGTGGTTGACATTGTGTGGTACTTTCCTAAACAAAAAGGCAAGCCTACTACGTTGGAAGGAACAACAAATGTGCAAATGGTGAAATTAGTGCATACAAAGAGTATCCGCAACAGCGGAGAGGTGTTCAAAAACACCATGATATGATGTAAATAGTTCTTCCACATTGTATCCATCACCATCATCACTGATTGGTGATCATGGTGTGACACTTGTGGTTCACGAGTCTGCCATGCCATACATAGCACCAAGCACTATAGCAATGTTGGCACATTGGTAAACATGGTCCAATCCCATACCTATCAGACAAAACAAAGCAATGAAAAGCAAGGAGCAACAAATCAACAATCCACAAAACAATACGTATGTAAATCAAAGTAGCTGATATCAAAGTTCCACTTCGGTCTCGGTTAGAAACGGCAAATGATATTCTACACAATGATCGTCAAAAGCGGATTTAGTAATCTTGGGCACATCGATCCCTTGTGCTAATCGAATTGTGCGACACTTCTTAGATCCGACACCAAAGTCATCTACTTCCACAGAGCCCTTACCATCCAAAAGTTCAAAAGTTGGAACACTTTCAAGCATAATGGCACCCGACGTCGCCTTGGCCTTGACATTGTTGTACGTAATGAGATGATACGCCCCAGTACCTTGGCACAAAGTGATGGGAAGAAGCCCACCATTGCTTGTTTGAGAGGTCTCACCAACATCCACCGAATCTTCCGACAAACGTTGACCACGGTGAGGAGAATGAACAAAGCCACCATGAGGACCGTGTCTTGGTGTTGAGCATGCGGAGGCTTGGGAACTCGTGTCGGTCACATCATACGGCCCAATGTAAGAATTTGCCGTTGGCCTCGTCAACTTTCACGGGACACACTCGGAGTGATCAACAATGGGTTCATAATAAACTTGTCGGACGGCACCACATCCATTTCTCCGCCAACATTTGAACAAAGGCCGGCCATTTTCTTCACGACACTCCATTGCATCATCACATGCACACTTTTCCCATTGGCGTGGTAGATGACTCGGAGGCTCCAACCATACAAACGAATCATGCTCTGTGTCTCCACACCATGCATACATCCGACCATGGGAATAATTCAGCTTCGTAGATCTCCGCACGGTGATGCCTTGGTCGCAAAGGGTGCAAGTTCCCAAAACTTCTCCTTCTTTATGACTCTTCGCAAGCATTTCGTCCATGGTTTGTAGCCAACGGTGTGCCACTTTCTGCTTTTTCGCTGGAGATCGCAATGACATTGATCTGAAAAACGAAAAGGAAACCGGATAGACACGAATGTGTTTTTCACAATGAACTTCTATGCCTGTCTTCAACGCCATAGAAGAAGCGCAAGCCTTGCGGTTGATGGATGGCTGGTGAATCTGATTCGGAATCCGTCATATCTTCCCTAGAAAGCAGGAGGTGCAGGAAATTCATTGGATTGTGTTTCGCTGGTGGTGTTGAAAAACACCGTTTGCAGCTACTCGGGAGAACTTCTCATTTCTTCGCGGCCGCCTTTCTTGCACGCTCGCGTATCTTCTTCCTTTCCTTCTCCATTCGCTTGCGTGCTTGCCGCTCTTGATGCTTCTTCATCCGCGCTTGTTGCTGCAGCAGCGCACGTGCTCCGTCTCGGACGAAGCCTCGCACGGCTATGGCCAGGTTGGCCCTCGCATCCTCCAAGTCCGTGGTGAAGTTTCCCGTAGGACGTGTTGGGAACCGCCGTTCTTGTTTCTGAAGGAGAGGACAAAAAGCAATATGAGGTAGAACCTCTTTTTTTTTTTTTTTTTTTTTTTTTTTTTTTTGGTCAAAGGTTAGCGTACCTTACGTTGAGGCTTCATGAGCTTGCAAACCCTCTGAACTGCGTTTGGGCCTCGGGGTCCCCGAGGTTCAGCCTTTGTGAGGCGTCGCTCGGGAGGAGGTGGTCGGCGTTGGGCTTCGGCTGCTTTAAGGGCTTCGCGGTATGCACGAGCCCTTTCCAATACTTCGCGGTCGAAGGTATCGGGGTTGCGGGGAAGTGCCGCCCAGGCCCGAAGAGGTGCCCAGGGGTCCCCCTCTTGGGGTGTCACGCACCAGGCGCACCTGGAAAAGGGTACCTTAGTGCACCCTTTTTTCAAAGCCCCCTAAACTACCTTACTAGGCCATGGGGGGGGTTGGAGGGACCTCATAGGCACATGGAGTGCTTGTTTGTGCCCTAGCACCCCTGGGTTCTTCGTTCCTAGGGGTACAACACCGATTTTCAAATTTGCACATCACCCCTTAGTGCACCCTTAGTGCACCCCTTGTTGCGCAACAACCCCCCCCTTGTTGCACCCTTAGTGCACCCCCTTAGTGCGCACTAACCCCCCTTAGTGCACCCCTTAGTGCACCCCTTAGTGCACCCCCCCAAAGGTCCCTCCGAACGCCCTTCACATTCGCAAGCATGACACATAACACAATGGGCCCCCTTATTTCAAGTACTTCCTCCCCAAGAGGATGCCACGCCTCTCCTTCTCCCGGTTGCAATCACGAACCTCAAACACTCTTTCATTATGAACAACTGGTTTCTCGTAGGCACGAACCTTTTGGGAACTAAATGTGCAACCAACTCGCTTAACAGGTTGCTCAGGCTCATTGTCAGGATACATGGGGTTAACGAAATTAGCAACTCGGGTACCTGCACCCTTGGCAACACGCTCACCAAGCACCTTGCTAAGATCGTTTGTGTCAGCAAAGGACAAATCAAATAGGAAACCATCCAAGTGGGGGTTGGTTTGAAGAGTGGAAAAAAGTAAATCACTCAAGTGGCACCCTTCCCTTGCCTTCAGAAGGGGGGCACAACACCGAATAAGAGCAAAGTTAGCAGTCTCAGCAAAACTGACAGGTTGGTCAACTGTTGTGATGCTGGCAGCTTGCACTACTAGTGAGTTACCCGCAACCCTTCTTGTACCCACAACCCTCTTGTGGGCATCCAACCACTCCTGGATGGTGAGGCCGCTCACCCCAAGGTCCTCCAAAGACATGGTGTAGGGCAGATAGGAGCCCCTAAGACAAAGAAAAGGGCAATTGGGTAAGAGAAATATGAAAAGAAGAACAAAGTAAGTCGCGATAAGGGGCGCAGCAAGGGGGTTATCGCGCCCCTTATCGCGCGACAAGGGGGCGCGACAAGGGGGTTATCGCGCCCCTTATCGCGCGATAAGGGGCGCGATAAGGGCGCGACAAGGGGCGCAACAAGGGTGCAACAAGGTGCTTATCGCGCTAAAACAGACAAGTAAAACAGAAAGTTCTGCATTTAATTGTTGGAATTCTCTTGAAACAAAATAAAATTATCAACAAATTTAGTGATTTCAACACGATTTTCAAATCCGTCTGCGAGAAATCGACAGCTCAAAATTAATACCCTTTTCCAGGTCTGCCTGTCGCGCGACACCCCACTAAGGGGTTCGGTGGGGCCGTAGGGGAGACAGCCGGAGGAGCTGTGGGGAGAGGGGGAGCTAGGTGGGTATTTGGCTTCAGCCAGTCCGGCGATGGCTTAAGCCAGTCCGGCGCCTGGCTTAAGCCGCGGCGCCGCGGCTTAAGCCAGAATTAAGCCGCGGCGCCGCGCCTGTTCAGCCGCTGAAGTACTACAGACGAAAAATGAGAACGCAACAGAATTTAACAGAAATTTCGGTGTAAAATGGTTCACGCATTCATACTCAGACCACATGGAGGGCCCAGGAGGTCAAGGAGTCATTGAGGAAGAAGTGGAGTATGAGTCCTCGGATGATGATGAGCCCATCAAGCAACAACGGGTAGGAACCGAGGCAATGCAACGGCCGCAGTACCAAACCTCGCAATTTGTTAAGCAAATAGACAAGATGACCCGGGACAAGCTTGGTGAAAAACAAAAGATGGTGAGACCTGATTTTGTGGTGCCCCACACCAACCTCAATACCAACATGCGTAATGATCCGTTATTGTATGTGGCTCCAATGATTTATGTGTGGGATCCCCCAAGTCAATATGGTGTTGAAGTGAAGTGTCAAGGAGGTGATCACAAGATGCACTTGAACCAATGGCGTGATTGTTTGGCATATGATCTACGCGCAATTTTCTTGGGCCAAGAAATCCCGTATCCGGAATTTATCAAGTTCGAAGATTACATGTACGTCCCATGCCGTGCATTAATCAAAGAAATTATTTTGCAACATTGGGAGCGGTACAAAGATTTCTACTTTTGGCACATGGCAATGATGGGGGCTGACAAGTGTTCGGCGGACATGACATTCAAAAGAGCCAAATTCATTGTCACCAAGCAAGGAAAACGCTATGCACCCCAATGGAAAGGAGTTTACCAAATCCTCAACGAAGCCGGCAAGCCACTCAACCCCTACCTCCTCCTCCTCAAGTTGCCAGTGATATGCTTTTGATGATTCAGCAGGTTGATACTCACTTGGCTCAGTTGTATGCTCGGACTGCATGTGGTGAACAACTTTCGCCAGCTGAGTTGCATCGGTGTAAGCAGCTTTTGGAGTGGCGGGCTCAAGTGTCGAAGAACTAAGGACATTTCACATTTCATGTCTGAGTTTTATGTTCCATGCCTTCAGGGTTTGCCTGTGTGAGGTTGGGTTTGCCACTGCTGAGGTCCAAGTCAAGTCAAACTGCATAAACTGCTCGAAATGATCGGACCGGCCCGTTTAGATCGTTTTACGCGGTTTGTTCAAGGACCGGTCTGGACCGGTCTGGACCGGTCTTCTGGTAAACTAAAACGAACCGCATAAACTGCATAAACTGTTCGGTCTGCATAAACTGCTCGAAATGATCGGACCGGCCCGTTTAGATCGTTTTACGCGGTTTGTTCAAGGACCGGTCTGGACCGGTCTGGACCGGTCTTCTGGTAAACTAAAACGAACCGCATAAACTGCATAAACTGTTCGGTCTGCATAAACTGCATAAACTGCGTAAACCGGCGTAAAGGGTTTGCCTGTGTGAGGTTGGGTTTGCCACTGCTGAGGTCCGAGTCAAGTCACAAAACCCCTCCCCCATCCTCCCCAAAATATACCCATATGAGCTTTTTGGGTCCCCAAGATATACCCATATGAGGGTTTTTCCTTCCACCACTTTTAGGATACCCACCTAGCTCCCCCGGTACCGAGCTGTGGCATGTGATGCCGGGGTTGGGTTGCGCAGAGACTGCAGCAAATTGCGCAAGTTCCCGTTGGTATCCTTGGGAGGCGTCAAGCTCTCCTCCACAGAAGGCACCGGTGAGGGCGCCCGCTGTGGCGAAGGGCTATCAGCCACCACAAGAACATCCGCCGAGGATGCTGCCTGGGATGGCAACCTTGCAGGCGATGGCGACTCTGGTGCCGGGGACGGCGACCGAGAGGATGCCGGGGATGGCGACTGTGGTGCCGGAGACGGCGACCGAGGGTAGTCCGTGGGATGCCACAGACACTCCACTTCAACGAAGTCGAAGGGATTGAAGCTGCTTGCAGACATGAGTACCTGCGAAGAGCAATGAGTGTACCGGAGAGGGGGGTATTGCACCAGTGATGCAATGCCGGCAGGAAGTTCGCTCTATACCGCTCGGGGCAATAGAGCGAACCTCGGGGGAAGTGCAAAAATTGACTGACAAACATGCCGTACTGTGTGGCGCCGGCGCTGGCGCTTCCGATAACATTGACGGATAGCGTTAACGGGTGGTTCTGGCAGTAGTTACAGGCGGTTAGCGCCCGCTCGGCCAACTGCACAGCCAGAATCGGCGAATATGCAACCGTACTGCACACCGATCGATGCGCCTCAAAAATGCGCATTGATCTGTGTAATTAAAAAAAAATGCCGCCTTGTAGCATAAATTCTTTTCTGCGATGCGCACACGCGCGCCGCCGCCAGGCCCGCGCCTGGACACGACGACGACGACGACCAGTCTGAAAATAATAGAAAGAGATAAACGTATGTCTCACGTAGACAGGAAAATGACGAGACACACATAAATGAATAAACATACAGATTCCACCCACACTGACAAAAAGAATCAAAAATCCAAGAATTCCAAAATCCACGAAAAGATTTCAATGAATCAGGTATAAACCTCAGGTGTGCTCGTCTCGTATGCAGCATGCACATTGCTCGTCTCGTGTCTCGGTGAACGAGTCTTTTAGCAGCGCTAACAAACGATAGAGGGCTAGATTAGAAAGATTGCAGATGATTAGAGGTCAAATCAGGGTGATTAGACATACACACAAGTGCATAGCGACGTTTGGAGGCGATTGGTTCGAAGGGCCAGCGTCGGAACGGTCTGCTTTTTTCAATATCCAAAGACGGCAATAGGAAACGTGACTGTGTTGGTTTCAAGTCCCGCGAGTTTTACGATGTATACACCGTGCACGACGTGCTCCACTATGTATCTTTCAGCCTGCTGGTGGACTGCATGTTTATAGGCGCGAGCAGTGTGTTCCATCAGCTCACTGGGGTGCCTCAGGGCGGCAGCTTGAGCGCACAGCTGGCGTCAATATATTGTATGTGGCGAGAAGCCCGCCGTCCTTCCCCTTATTGCAAGGCCCTACCGTCGTTACGGTACCGCGACAATTTCTTGTTCCTGATCACTCCCGAGTGGATCATCCGTGTTTTCTCCAAAACACGTGCCTTCCGGAGGTTAGTACATTTGAAAAAACGTGGTGTATCTATGTCACAGTTTGCACGAGAATGCCTGGGTGAAGTACAAGCCGACCCACTGAAGTTCCAGGATATGGTCACTGAGAAACTCATCAGCCATTTGTCTGCTATATATGGTCTGGGTGTGCAGTTTGAACAAGCTGGACTTACTGTACATTTCCTCACCAGCAGGCTCACAACGGAAGACCATGACTAGGCACCAATTGCCTGGAAATCGTCCATACATAACGCGGGCTGCAAGAGCCCACCCCCACTGTCCAGCTGGCTTGACCCGTGGGCACCAAACACACCACGAATGCTAATGTCAGCAGTGCCTAACGCGGTGAAACAATCAATAATTTCCGCCTCAACAAATTAACATGCTGTGTTTAACCTGTCAATTGTCAAACCTGAGCGACCTGGTTCGTTCACTGAATGTGAAACAGTACCCAGTGTCATGGTGGAAAAACCCAATTGTGTACCCTTCGTGAACCGGCCGTTTGAATCCGAGATTCACGGTACCGTGAATTTCACCTATTTTTGCTGTGTTTTGCTCGTAACTTGGTGCTATCGTGTGCTTTTGTCGTGCTATCTTCGCCCAAAGTAAGATCCAACAAATGTGTGCAATTTACAGTTTTGAAGTAGCCGCATGGTTCAACACATTTGGTGAGATCGCCGTGAATGTGAAATTCACGCACCCAAATTCACGCATAAATTCACGCTAGATTCACAGATTCACAAGAATGTGAAATTCGCACGAATTTCGTACGAATTCGTACGAATCGGCCCCAATTTTGTCTTGTCACTGCTATTTGTTGCACACATTGGATATTGAACAATTTGTTTTGTAGATCCCTAGATACACGCTAGCACGCACAATTTCGTTCTAGCCTAAAACGACATCGCGAGGGCGTTCTAGCCTACAACATCTAGCTAGAACGTAGACTAGAACAGGAATCATTCTAGCCTAGATTTGTTCTACACTAGAACACACATAACAAATCAAACCATTATACACATTACATTTCTTATGCTTTGTTGCGTTGCTCACAAATTTGTTGGGAAGGGCATAGGTTATAGGTGACAGTGGATGCAGTGGTGGGGGGTCCATTCTGGTCAAACCATTGTTGCATTGCTCACACAGTTGTTGGGAAGGGCAAAGGTGATAGTTGCTAGTAGATGCATGAGGGTGGGGTGGGGGGGTCCATTGGGTCAAACCATAGGAGCGTAATCAACCACGTCTAGGGTTGGGAGGGGGGGGGGGGGGCAAGGAGACCCCCACTTACACCTGAGTGTCTGGGTGTGGGGTTAGGAGGGTGTCTTGCTTGTTGCAGTGCGGTTAAGGTTAGGGAGGGTACTCCTTTTCTCTTCACAGGTTTTTTCTACGTGCGACCATGCACAAAATGCAGCAATGTGCAAGCAACCATGAAGACAAATTACAAACATGACACAGACAGCAACAAGCACACAGAGCAATCAACAGCACAGACCAATCACCATATTATTTCTACGTGCGATTGGGTGCATCCAGACTGAGGTATGTTGCGTGTAGTTGTTTCGTGCTGCCACATACCGTGTGTGTGTGTGTGTGTGTGTGTGTGTGTGTGTGTGTGTGTGTGTGTGCTCCTCGGGAACTGTGGTGCATGAAATAAGGGGTGGCCCCCCAGTGATCGACCAGGGGGGGCGCCAGCCCCCCCGGGAGCTTCTTTGGATATTGCGGTACATGAAAGAAGGGGTGGCCCCCTCCTCCTGTGTGTGTGTGTGTGTGTGTCTGTGCGGTGTGTGTGTGTGTGTACATTGCTGGTGTGTTGTCTGCCTAGAGGGGCATTCCGCTTCGCTTCACAGGTGGACAATTTCAACGCTGATGGACCGATGGACACAGGTGTGTTTCCTTTTTTTTTTTTAAAAAAAACAAAACAAACAAAGAAATGGACAAACGGTACAACACAGGGTTAGCCAAGGAAAACACAATGGGTGGGGCATGTGTGGGGCATGCCTAGTGCAGTGCAATACGCACGTGGCCGACAAGATGGAGTAAATCCCCCAAGTGATCAGGGGGTCCCCCATGTGCGCAGGGGGTTTTTCAATGGGGACGACCCACGAATGAGTGGGGGGGCGTTGTCCCCAGGGGCCACATCTGTAAATCCCCCAAGTGTTCAGGGGGTCCCCCATGTGCAAAGGGGGTACTTTTGATTTCATACAACAACAACAACATGTGCGGTGTGTGTGTGTGTGTACATTGCTGCACAGTATGTGTGTGTGGGTGCCGGGGGGGCAGGTATAGGGAAATGTGTGTGGGTGTGGGGACTCCGGTACATGCATAGGTGGTGTTGGTGTGGCTCTTCTGCCAGTGTCCTGCAAAAATGGTGCGAGATTCGTACGAAGTTCGCACGAAATTCGTACGAAATTCGTGCGAATTTCGTACGAATTTCGTACGAATTTCGTGCGAATTTCGTACGAATTTCGTACGAATTTCGTCCCTCAATACGTGGTTGTTACGAATTTCGTACGAAATTCGTACGAATTTCGTACGAAATTCGTACGAAGTTCAAACAATTTGCATGAATTTGTGTCATTTTTGTGTGTGTGTGGGTGTGCCTGGTCGGAGGGGTTGTTGTTTGTGTGGGCGTGGGTGCATGGTGTGTGCGTGCCTGGGTTATATGTGCATGCATTGGTGGTTCTTGGGTTCTTGGGTGGTTTTGTTGAATCATGTGGGACAATACTTTTGTGTTGTTTGTAGTTTGTGACTGTCTGTCGTTTGTGTTTGTTGCTGCTGAATGTCATTATGTGGGTTTAATGCCTGCTTTTCGACTGCGTTGGTATCGCTGTTTTGCTTGCTGCTTGTTGTGCTTCGTCTGTCTGCTGCTCCTCACTGGTGACTGTTGCTGATGACCTGACTGTGTTGTTCTTCTGTGTTGTTGTTGTGTTGCTGTGCTGTGTGCTATGAGTGGGTGTGGATGGTTGGATGGGTGGCTGCCTGTTGTTGAATCATGTGGGACAATACTTTTGTGCTGTTTGTAGTTTGTGACTGTCCGTCGTTTGTGTTTGTTGCTGTTGATTGTCATGATGTGTTTGTAATGCCTGCTTTTCGGCTGTGTTGGTACCGTTGTTTTGCTTGCTGCTTGTTGTGCTTCGTCTGTCTGCTGCTCCTCATTGGTGACTGTTGCTGATGACCTGACTGTGTTGTTCTTCTGTGTTGTTGTTGTGTTGCTGTGCTGTGTGATATGGGGTGACTGTGTTGTTCTTCTGTGTTGTTGTTGTGTTGCTGTGCTGTGTGCTATGGGCTGAGTGTGTTTGTTCTGCATAAAAATGATACAAATTCATGCAAATTGGTCGAAATTCGTACGAAATTCGTGCGAATTTCGTACCATTTTTGCAGGACACTGGCAGAAGAGCCACACCAACACCACCTATGCAATAACGAAGTCCCCACACCCACACACATTTCCCTGTACCTGCCCCCCCCCCCCCGGCACACACACACACACACAAACACACACACACACAGACACACACACACACACCCATGCACAAACACACACATACCCTCAATGAAAGCAAACAGCCCCCCATGCACTCGACCCACACCCACACACTGCCCGCTCACACACCCTCATACGTACCTGGACAGTGGATGTGCCACGGTTAGATGTTTAGGGGGGGGGGGGGGTTCTGTGTGTGTGTGTGTGTATGTGTGTCTGCCTGTGTGTGTGGATGGGTTTCTGCAGATGTGTGTGTGTGTGTGGGTGGGTGGGTCGTTGTGTCCATGTGTAGTTGGGCAGATGTGTGTGTGTGTGTGGGTGGGTGGGTCGTTGTGTCCATGTGTAGTTGGGTGTCCGGTTGTGTGTGTTTGTGTGTATGCGCGTGTTGGTGTGAGGTGCAGGAAGGGTGTGTCTGTATGTGTGTGTGTGTGTGTGTGTGTGTGTGTATGGCTTGTGCGTATATCTGGTTTGGTGCTCCTCACATCCTCACCCGCCCCACACACAAAGGCGCACGCCCACACCCATAACCAAAAAGACAGTCATACACCCCCCCCCCCCACACAGAGACACACACACACCCATGCACAAACACACACATACCCTCAATGAAAGCAAACCGCCCCCCACTCGACCCATACCCACACACTGCCCGCCCACACACCCTCATACGTACCTGGACAGTGGATGTGTGTGTGTGTGTGTGTGTGTGTGTGTTGATTGGTTTGTGCGCGTGGGTGCGTGTTTGTGTGTGGGTGTGTATCCATGGGTCCGTGGTTGTGTGTGTGGGTGTGTGGGTGTTGGTGTGAGGTTTGGGGCGGGTTTGTGTGCGTATGTGGTCGGGTGGCCCCCACATCCTCACACACACCAACACACAGACGCACGCCCGCACGTAGAAACAAACAGGAAGTCACGCATCCACCCACATGCAAACCCAACCATACAACCATACACAAACCCACACAAACCCACACACCCCACACAAAGGCACACCCACACACATGTGCACATGTTGCCTGTAGCCAGGGTGCCTGCAGGGGTGTTTGGGGGGGAGGTACCCCGGGTGTTAGGACAAATGAGGGGGTGCACAAGGGTGAAATTGGTATGAATTCACGTGAATTCACGTGAAATTCGTACGAAATTCGTACGAAATTCGTGCGAATTCGTGCGAATTTCGTACGAATTCACGTGAATTCACGGCCGTGAATCGGCTACAGGCTTGCCGGGTTCCGGCACCTCTCGTTTTGGGCACGGTTCGGACATGATGGATGCTTTTGGGGCGGGACTTTCATTGGATGATGCGTAACGAAGCTAGGGGAGGAATTTTGGCTCCTCAAATCCCTCGGAATGAACCAATGATATGGCATTTTCCCCCAAAAACCTCAAAATTTGGGTAAATTCACGTGAAATTCACGCAATTATTCAAACGGCCACTTAACGGCCGTTCACGAAGGGTACATGTGTGTTGCAGCAAAAAATGGGGCATTCGTGCCCAGCTGAACATGGTCCTCAAACAGCCACGCACCGTATCACTGATGCATTCCACACAGTCAACCCCAACACACGCCCCAACCACACTGAACCCCCCGGTTTTTCTGAACACCCTGCCCAACCCCGCCGTCCTGTCGCCACCACCTGTACATAATGTTTTGTTCCAAGCGGCAATGCAAAATCTGCATCAGAGAAAGCCAGACAGCGCACTGGCTACGACAAGCACCAAGGTACAGCCACGGCACAAGCCTCACAGCCCACGGATGCCCGAGCCTGACCTCCCTGACCGTGCCCGGCTGTTTACGTCACAGATTGAACCAGCGGATCCACAGTTACCCGAACCACTCTCAGACCCAGATCTACCATCGGAATCACAGAGCATAACACCAGACAGACTGGAGCCACCCCCAGAGCTTGAGCAGGTGCAATGCGAGCCCGAGAGCGGGGGAACCATGGATGAAACAAGTGAAGTGGAGAGCGTACAAGAGGTACGAATGACCACAGATGTCCCCCGTGGCCCCAGGGTGTCCCAACAACATGTGGACACGGTCAATGGGTGGTGGAAGGATAAAATCGAACCATGGAAGTCGATAATATTAGGCTTTTCAGGTTATGAAGCAATGAGGTATGACTCAATGAGCCAATGGGACCAATGAGTATACCGGAAGTACCGATTTGACCACCAATTTTTCTACAAGGACGTAGCACCACCACCAATAGACATGTGGACGTCAGGCATATTCGATATTAATTCAGTGGCGGCACAGCAATGGTTTCACGACAATAACATCAGGGAAATGGTGGACGAGTGGTCGGACAGTTCTAGCGAGGAACAAGCAACAGCCCCCCCCCCCCCCCCACAGCCCCACCGATGAACATGTGAACCAACAGTGTACAGGTCCAATGGATGAAGTGGGTAAAGGGATGCATAACCCAGTGAAGTGACGAGCACACTGCGTGTCTGTATCTTGCTACCATACACTGCACTACAGAAAATATTTGTGGCATTTGGCTCTGCCTGTTTGCTCTGCCTCTGTCTCAAAGACCACCTGACGACGTGGTGAGTGTGTAGCAGGAATACCCCCATCTGGTCTTTTCAAATCCCAAATCGACAAACCTCGCAGGATCTTTAGACGGGGCACCAATACATAGACACTTCACAAATTCGAAGACAAAAACCCTGTCCAGAGATCGAAGTATCTTACAGCGCTTCATTCACACAACTGGCATTCGATGCTTCTTAAGTATTCACAGACTGCAGCGCGATTGCGACTGCGACTTGCGCGCTCGCTGCGCTACTGCTGTTCGAAGCCATAACACTACCCCCCCCCTTGAGACCTCGAAGAGGTCTCATTCCTCTGGGTGGGCTTCACATGGTCGCATCCGAAGGGCAGGCCGAGAAAAGAAAAATTTTGGACCTCGACATGTGCTGGCTACAAAAGCATAATAGTGGTCGAAACTCACACACTGAGGTGCAGTTCATGGTATACCTGTCGTCAGCGCTTCATTCATACGCCGTGTTCACCTCTGCCACGGCTGTGTCTTGGCGGAAGTTGCAGAAGACAACGTCGCCAGGCACACTGCACGGGCGATGTACCCACAGCAAGGCTGTAGGCACGTCGAACCACAACATACCATAACATTGGGCACAGCTATCGAAGCTGGATGCCCAGCAGACAAACAACCAACAGGCCTATACATCTGTCAATTCGACAGGACATATTAAGGCAGTCGACACCATTAATGGCATCCAGACCGTCGAATTAGCCATTACTTGGCATCCAGACTGTCGAATCAGCAGTCCGTGCCCTACGTGAATGCGGATGAGGGATCCACCTGGAGTCGACACACTTCGTGCACTTCCTTCAGTGTCTCGACGCCAGCCATGAACTTGAAGGTGTCATGACCCGTGTAGTGTCGACGAATGTCACTTTCGAGGGCACGCTTCTGAATCAGGATACCAGATCGATGGTTCAGCAATCGAAGGTTGGGATCACCAAGTCGGCCGTCGACGGGGCACTTGTACTGGAATACGAAAACATGTTCACGGGCAAGCGCTCGAAATTGTCCAGGTCCCAATGTTTGTGCATTGGTCGAATAGAAATTCCAAAGGTTCGACGGTTTCCAAGCGTCCTCGCTCCACAAATCCGTCCGATTGGCGACTTCGAAGGAGAACGCGTCATGTCGACCAGTGGACCATCGATAGGTTTCCTTCGAACCGGTACCAGCGGCCATGCTATGGTAGAACTGACCAGTTCGCGTATCGACTCGCCACCATGGCGTGTCAGCAATCGAAACTCGTCGAACAACGATGATGGCACTGACGTCATCAACTTCAGGGCCGAGGGCATATCGGTCAATGACTTCAAGCATTTCGGTTCGAGAACCTTAATTCTTCTTGGAGTCGACCGAGGTGTTGATGTACATACTGACCATCAGCGAGAGCACTCTGCAGAGCGAATCGAACCGCTTCTGCAGTCACAAGGCTCGAAGCCGTGTCGACAATGACCGCTTCGAGGACTTGGTCTCGGCAGCTGACCTTGCGTCGATGGGCAGCCTTGAAGTCATCATGGATCGGCGTGAGGTACTTTAAGAACGGGATGTCGAAGTGGTGCTGGTAGACGTTCGACTCTGCCGGCAAAAACCGGTGGTCGACAGGGTCCGGGTGGAACGGGTCACTCGCAGGCGAGTCGTTGGACTCGATCTCCTCCCGTTCATCAGCATAGACATCCCTTCGGAACTTGACCGCTCGACGCCAACGTCGTCCACCTTCGTATCCGGCTTCGAAGGGGGACATGAGGTATTTCGAGGTACCCATGCGTCGAACCAAATCGGCGGCGTACACGAAAGGAAAGAGGTTGACGTACTCCTTGCTGGTCGAGTGAAGACCAGCAACTCGTGGGATTTCCTTATCGAAGTCCCGGTATCCGAGTCGTCCAGGTCCAGTCTGGTAAATCGTCGCCAGCTGGACAAGGTCGATGGGGGAACCTGGTGCGACGGCGTTGTACGCATAGGGTTCGGTCTGTTCTCCGAGTCGATAGTACTCCTGGAGTTGGACTACAAGATCCTGTGTTCGATGTGGAGCGCACGCATATCGTTTGTACCCAAGTCGAGAGGTACCTCGTAGACCTCGCAGTTTAATTGGTGTCGGCGAAGAAGCAAATTGACTTTGTACGCGAGAAAGGGGGCTCGATCCTCGAAGAGCCAGTCGTTCGTCTGCCAAACATCCTGAAGATCTCGAATAACTCCAAGGATCGAAACGGCAACGGGTGCTACTCGTTTCATCTTGTCCTCGGTCCAGAGGCGTTGGTACCTGAAGATTAGGTCGATTCCATCGGCGACGTGCATCAGGTCGTCGATTCTTGAGATCTCTCGATGCATGCGGTTGAATCGAGCAATTTGATTCGGCAGGTCATATTCGGAGAGATTTTGTCGGAATCCCCAATCGAGCTCTTCTTTGCATTGCCGCCAGTCGACGAGGGCCTTTCGAAAGTTCTGGCAAGCCACTTCGATCTTTGTATACCACTGGTAGCTCGGCTTGCCACCGGCATTCCCACGCTCATCGAAAGATGTGTCAGGCGCGCTTCGCATCTTAGACTGGGATGCAGCGTTCTAGGGCGTGGTGCGGAACCCCCCCAATTTTGGGTGTTGTTAATATGGTTGGAACCCGGAAGTTCACATGTTACATGGGTGCACTATGATGCAACAATGTGCCTTGCATGTTTCGTTTGCTCGGTATTGCCCGTTTTACACTTTTTGCGATTTGATCTTTGTGTGCTCTAACTAGTTAGAACGGGGTTAGAACGGGGTTAGCGCACTAGTTATCGCGTGGGTTATCGCGCGATAACCTAGTTATCGCGGGGGTTATCGCGGGGGTTATCGCGCGATAACTAGTTATCGCGCGAGTTATCGCGTAGGTTATCGCGCTTCATTTTATGTTTCCCCTTTTCGCTTTAGCTCTCAAAGCTTTCATATTCTTTGTAATTGTACCCTTCGTGAACCGGCCGTTTGAATCCGAGATTCACGGTACCGTGAATTTCACCCAATTTTGCTGTATTTTGCTCGCAACTTGGTGCTATCGTGTGCTTTTGTCGTGCTACCTTCGCCCAAAGTAAGATGCAACAAATAGGTGCAATTTAGAGGTTTAAAGTCCCCGCATGGTTTAACAGATTTGGTGAGATTCGCGTGAATGTGAGATTCACGCACCTAAATTCACGCAGAAATTCACGCTAGATTCACAGATTCACAGAATGTGAAATTCGTACGAAATTCGTGCGAATTTCGTACGAATTTCGTACGAATTTACCCTCATTTCCACTGTTTCGCTTTCTCACAGCTCTCAAAGCCTTTCTTCGCATTCTCTTTTGACAATGTCCCAGCAGACTATGTCGCAGCTCGCCAGCCTGGCCTCGCGCCCCGACCCTGCAGCCGACACCCTCGCCCACTACCAAGCCCTCCCCGTTGCCCATTATCAATTGGAGGAGGCAACGTACGAGTCGGAGGCACTGGGGGTGGATGCCATCGTGGGCTGGGCAGCCTCCCTCGACCCCTCCCCCGATGTCATCCACATCGACATGCGCAGCCCCACCCGCAACAGCTACCTCGGGGGGAGGGGATGGGCCACAACCCTGTGGAGGGAACTGCGCCACCAACTCCCCACCCTCAAATTTCTCCATCTAACCCCTGTCCCCTCCAGTGTTGACCAGCTCCTCAACTCGATGAGGAATAACCCTGTGGGGAAGCCTAAGGACGCCCACGTCCAGGTGTACCCCACCACTAACCTCGTCCACACACCCCCCCACTGCGATATGGTGTGCCTGCAGGATCTTGCTGCAGGTGCACCAGCAAACCACTCTTTTTTCCCCTTTTCTTGGCATCTTGCCAACCCCCGGTGGTGGGATGATTTGGGCGTCGCCCCTTTCCATCCCACCATCCCCCCCCAGGTGCACATCCCCGACACCACCCACCCCACCTTCTACAGCACAACTTCTTTGCAATGGTACCGTGGTGCCTCATGCGCCCCCCCCTTCATTTCGAGTGAACCCCCCCTCCGCACCGAACCCCTTCCCGACCCCCCTCATGGGGTGACGGGCAGCCCTGACCCCGCCCCCGACAGGGTTGGCCCCTCTCAGCCGCCCCTCAACTTTGTTGATGGGAACGGCTACATTGTGCTTCGGGGGCTTGTGGAGGCACGGGATTGTGAGGTGGGGTGGAACAAGGTGATGAAGGCGTGGGGCAGCGGCGACGAAAAAGTCGTCGCAAAGAATTTTGAGCTCCTTTTCAACGCCGCACGGAGTGAGGAGCAGGCCAAGGATCCCGAGCTCCCCCGCCGGTGGCAAAGCAAGAGCACCTTGGGGTCGGGGGTGGGGGGGCCTCTCTTCAAGAAGTTCCACCCCCACCTCACCGAAAGTGTCCCTGGGGTTGGGGACCTCCACCCAATGACGCCGGGCAGCGTCATTGTGGCCAGTGTGGGGAGTGGGCCGCAGCTCCCCCACACCGACGTGGCCACCCACCCCGACGTCCTCCCCCCCAGCGACAGGGCGGTGGGGGACTGCCACCTGAGTAGCTTCCTCTGCTTGTCAGAGGACTACCAGGTGGCGGTGCAGGCGGGGACGGCCCTGGGGGAGGCGGGGGACGCGCACTGGGAAACCGTTCAGCTGCATCGGGGGGACATGCTGCTGATGGTGGCCACCAGCCGCCATCATGGATTGCCTGCCCACCCCGACTCCAAGGATGGGCTGCAGGGGGCTCTTTTTAACTTGTGGACCCCCGACCCCCGACACAAACACCACCAGGCCAACACCACACACTTGGACGCCATCCCCCCCAAGGAGGCCCTGGACGTTGCTGGGGATTTGTCCAGCTGGGACCTCCCCAGCGTGGACCAGGTGTTGTGGGTGGGGAAGGGGGCGGTTGGGAGGGTGGGGTTGTGGGAGGGGGAGGCTGCCCAGGCCCTGTTCGCCGACGCCCCGCAGACGCTCCCGGCAGGCCCTCCCACCTGCCCCTTCCACCCCACCTTCATCTCCCGGTCGGCCCCGGCCGCCGACCTCGCCGTCATCGAGGTCGGCCCCCAGTGCATGCTGTTCTTCCTGGGCAGCGTGCACCAGCTGGAGGTCGTGAAGGGGGGCGATGTCGACGCGGAGTCGGAGATCCACTTCGCCTTGTCCGGCATTGCCCCCCCGGGTCGGCCGACCACGCTGTGGCACCTGGTTAACACGGTCCCAGCGTGGCGGTCGCCCAAGTGCGCGAGGACCGGGGCATGGAGCATCACCTGCCCATGCGACTGCAAGGTGTGCTTGCTTGTGTGTTTGCTTTGTGTATTGGCAAATTGGACGAAATTCACGTGAAATTCGTACGAAATTCGTACGAATTTCGTACGAATTTCGTACGAATTTCTGTGAATTTCGTCCAATTTGCTCCTTTTGCTCTTCCATTGCCTCGTGTCCACTCCCCCTTTCTCAATTTGTGCCTTGCACACCTCCCCACATCTGCATGCAGGTCCCGTTCACCGCTTGGTCTCCGGATATTCGGCACCACACCAAGCGCCAGTACAAGCCCCGGCCCCGATTGCCTGAGGAGCACGCCGAGCCCGCCGAAGGCCCCGGTGGCGCCCAGCCCGCAGGCACCGGCGGTGGACGGGCACCAAGCGAGGCCGGCAGTGTGCGCAGTGAGGGGTCGCAGCGCTCTCGGTGTTCGGGAGGCAGCGAGGCCAGCACCGCCAGGGGGCATATGGCGCGCGAGGTGGTGGTGCCCCAGCCGTCCCGCGACGAGTTGGGCGAGGCCCACACCGACCCCACCCTGGACCGGGTCACCCTGGCCGCCAGGCAGCCGGATCCGGCCTGGACCCAGCAGGTGCCGCCCGGGCCGGATGGGCGGCAGCGGCACCTCAGTGCCGTGTGGGACATGGAGTTGGAGTCGCGGGGGGTGCAGGGCACCCTCCGCGTCTCCTTCCCCTGCCCCATTGTGCTCCGGGGGGGGTCCAACCTGCCTGCGGGGCAGGAGCTGGTGGGCATGTTTGCCTACTGGCTTGTGAGTGGGCACTGGCGGGTGCAGACGGGGGTGTCACGGATCGGGAAGGAGGGGACGGTGACAACGGCTGGGATTTGTGGGCTGAATGTGCTCACGGGTTGGGAGCAGCGGAGGCCGGAGTGGGTGGACGTGGCATGGCTTGCCATGCGCGTCCATGTGGGGAGGCAGCGGAAGGGGGTGGTGGCTGACGTCATTGACGTCGAGGAGGACGAACCCCCCCCCACGCGCAAGCGGAAAGGGCGCCCCGAAGGGGACACGGGCCCCACCCCCCCCCCCCCAAAGCCCCGCGTACGGCCACCCCGGGGGAGCGGGCAGGGCGGGCGGAGCAGGCGGAGCCGGTGGGGGGGCGGGGGCAGAGGGGGGTGGTGCAGGAGTGGGTGGACCAGCAGCGGGCGGGGGCGTGGGAGGCACGCGCCATCAGCGCGGAGGCCGCCAACCGCGACCTCGAGGCCCGTCTGTCCAGGGTCCACGAGGACAGGCGCGACTGCGAGTCGCGGTTGGCGGACGTCACCAGGGAGCGTGACCGGCTGGCCACCAAGGTGAAGAGTCTTGAGCGTGACGTGGCGACGTTGCGCAAGGCAAAGCCAGCGGCACAGCCAGCAGAGGCAGTGGAGAGGGCTGAGGGTGCCGAGGCCCCCGCCCCCCCGGGTGACAAGGGGGGGGCCAGTGCTGCCGGTGTCCGGTACCTCCTGGCCGGCGCACAGGCCTGGCATGCCCAGGCCGAGGCATGCGCCGGCCAGATGTCCGCAGTGTCCACCGGCCTGCGGATGGCCATGATGGCCAGTGGCCAGCTGGTCGATGTGGACAGCGTGGCCCCGGACGCCCCCAAGGTGACTGCCGCAATGGAGGAAGTGCGCCGGCAGTACCCCCCCCACCGCCTCACGTCGGCGGCCATGGACCCCTCCTTTGTGGAGGCGGTGGCGGAGCAGAGCTCCCAAGGCTCCGCTAGCCGAAGCTCTGCTCCCGGGGGGGGGGGGGTGCGTAGGTACCCTCCGGAGCACCTGTCCTTTCTAACCACGACGAATGTTATCCAGCCCCGCCCCCCCCCAAGCATGGGCGGTTTGACCGATATGTGGGGTACTCCCCCCCCACTGTGCGAAATTTTCTGCAGCACTGTTTGTACATTAATTGGGGTACGGTGTGCCCCCTGACCTGTTAACCTGTTAACCTGTTAATTTGCGATTCCTTTCTGCGGAACTGTTTGTATTTTATTTGGGGTATGCCGGCATGACAGCCACTGGGCTGGGTGTGTGATAGCCCATGAGCACCATCGTGAGCTTGCTTTGTGAGGGTCAACGAGGGCACAAGGATGAGGCTTTGGCAGAAATTCTGTGACAGTCATGTGAAATTCGCACGAAATTCGTACGAAATTCGTACGAATTTCGTACGAATTTCCTACGAATTTCACATTTTCAGAATATTCACACATTTCTATTCATGTGAAATTCGTACGAAATTCGTGCGAATCTATGTGAATTTCTGTTAATTGCATGCGAATCACAGTAGAGAGAGTTGTCTGCGGGAGGGGGATGGTAGAAACTCTGCGATGACTGCCTGCCCATTCAACAGGTCCTGTATCTCACACCATGCCACGGCCCAAGGAGCCATTCCATCTGGTAGCGGATCGTACACGACAGCGGCGCCTACAAGAGCTCCAGGAGGTTGTTACCAAGGAGCTTGCAGCACCCTACACCGTCAAGTACCTGCCCGACACGGGGCAAATAGTGCTTACCCCCGAAACAAGAATTGTAGCCACCGTCCAGCCCGAGCCCACCCAGGAGGAGAGGTCGATTATGGCCGTGTGGAGGATCCGGTCATTGCACCTCTCTAGGACAGAGTCCCGGTACCTAGTGGGGAGCATGACGTACGGTGTGGTATGGGACCAGGTGTACGGCATGCTTCGGCAGCTAGCGTTGCCGGAGTCCCGGGCGTTCACTGCCTATACGGGTGACAACACGGCCATCAATGGTGCGGTCTGCTACCTACCTGACCGCATCGCCCACCTATTCAAGTGTCGACCACCACCACCCTCGGCCATCATGCAGCCCGGGGACCGACGGCTGCACTGGTTGCCTATTGCGGTGGACGGTACATCGAGGCATGAGGCCTCGTACGTCCATTGCACGCTTGGTGGCACCGCCAGCCCCAACCAACTATCTAGTTGGTGGCTACTAGGGGGCAGTGAAAAGTGGGAGACCCTCTACGCGGCCTCCCAGGAAATTGATTTTGATGATGAGTTGCGCAAGGCCGCAACCGTAAGTTTTAAGGATACGGCAGGGAACGATAGGCAGTCCCTTTTTTTTCTGTGTGCACATGGTAAGGCACAGGTGCTCATGGCGGGCTGCCAAAACTGGAAGGCAGAATCCCCTGGTGCCACTGTGTGTTGGGTCTGCATGCGTAACCGTGCTCTGTGCCTTGCTACCTTTGGCACAGCAAGTGCGATAGACGGCAACTGGGAACCAGCCGTTGCCATAAGTGCTATATATAGGACCATTATGAGTGATAGGCGAGTGCCTGATTATGGCCTCCATGGGGTCCTTCGTGTCCTGTTGTGTGCAGTCAACGGGACACGGGACCTAGTTATATCCGCTATCGGTCTCACAATTTCTTTGCAAAGAAATGCTATCGCCGACCCTCCTGGCGATAGCATTTCTTTGCAAAGAAACGCTAGGGGGTAGCATTTCTTCGCAAAGAAATGTTAGGCGATAGCATTTCTTCGCAAAGAAATGTTAGTGTGCATTTTGTTCCCTCTGTGTTTACTAGAGTAGCACAACAATGTCCAAGAAAGATTCCAAGGTTTCTGAGGCACAATTGCCCACGCCACCCCGTGTAGAGCAATTCATTGGTGTACTTCAAGAATGCAAAGATAAGAAAGAAGACACCAAGGAATCTATCAATAGCAACATGTTTGAGGATGACTCGGATCATGAGGATCAAATCGGAAAACCCAAGAACACCAAGAAAACGGAGTTGGTAGCCCTCAATGTAGCCATGGAGTTCCAAGAAGTCTCGGCTAAACCCTCCCCAAACCAGAGATAAAAGCCGAACCTTGCCCAAAACCACCACAGAACCCTTCACCAATGAAAGTGAAACTTGAGTCTCCCCAAGAGATGGACAATCGTCAAGTAAGTATTTATACTATCTCTGACACATGTACCACCGGTGCCCAGCACAGAACATTGAAAGAGAGACGAATATTGTCCGGTTACCGGTGGCAATTTTAGGAAATCTGTACCGACGTGCATGCGATATGCTTCGGTCCGTCGCTTGGAAGTTTTCGAAAACCCTTGGAAAGATGCTCGGAAGTTTTGGCAGCCAGATCGGCCCCCCAAAACGCAACCGATATCGGTAGGAATGTTCCATGGGCTTCCCAGCCGACCGTGCCGGGGGAGCTCGGAAGAAATTTTTTAGCCTGAACGTAGTGGAACTTTGGTTCCATGCTTGGTGCCTACCTTGCCTGCAAGATGCCATGGAGAACAGTACGTTGAAGCTAATGTTTGTCTACCCTTTGTTTGCTTTGCCTACAAAATTGCATGGAGAACACTGTGCTCAAGCTTATGACCGCTTCCCCTTTGAGCTCCTTTGTGAATTTGCACTTTTGGTTTTGACATGTGCAATTGCAGTTTGATCCTTGGTGCCTGCTTTGCCTACAAACTTGCATGGAGAACACTGTACTCAAGCTTATGACTGTTTGCCCTTTGTGTCTTGTGAAGCTTTGTGCCTGCTTTTGTGGTTTTCTTTTTGCGTGTGTGTCAGCTATGGGTATAGTAACCCAATAGGCTATCAGACTTCAGACTTCAGACTTTTATGGACCATCACCCCCAACCCCCAACCCCCCAAGCCCCCCATGATAGGCCTTTGCCCCCCCCCCAAAATATCAGACATGCGCTTTGCCCCCCATATCAGACTTGCCCCCCCCCCCCTTTCTCTTGCCCAATTCTGCACCTTGCTTCCTTGACCCGTACCTGAATGGCTGTACTGAAATAAGGGGAGGCCCCCCGATCCCTGGACCTCTGCCTACAAGGGGCGGAGGAATTTTGATCTGCCAGAGCGGGAATGAAATAAGGGGCGCCCCCCCGGTCCCGGGTCCTCCGCCCATGCAGGGTGGAACGACCTTGATATGCCGATGCAGTTTTGAAATAAGGGGTGGCCCCCCGGTCCCTGGTCTTCCGCCCAGGCAGGGTGGAAAGACATTGATGCACCGATACAGTTCTGAAATAAGGGGTGGCCCCCCCGTCCCTGCCTCTGCCATGCAGGGCGACCTCGGAACGGTCCCGAGACGATAGTGAGTCAAGGGGAGGCCCCCCGGAGACGAATTTGTTTGGAACCAAGGGGGGGCGCCATCCCCCTCAGGCCCCAGATGTGTATGTATCAAGTAATGTACGTACGTTACTGAAAGAACCACAGTATTGTATAATGTACGCCTCCGGCCAACAGCCAGGGAGGGCCGGAGGTCCGGGTAAAAGCCCCGGACCCCCCAACGGCAGCCCCAAAGGTGAGCGCATGCACACACGCATTAAAGGGTAGGCCACGCGAAGTGCGCACGGTAAACCTTGTTTAGGCTACCCAGGGGCTCCTCGGTACGTTCTTTAAGAGAACCTGAGGAGTCCCTTAACGCTTGCTTGCTTGACAAGGGTAGCTGCTTCTGCAGCGTGTTTGCGGACAGTGTATTATAGGTCACACTGAGAAGGGTATAATACCTGGAGTGTGGCTTGGTTCCTCCGCCGCAAACGCCCTTTCATTTGCCTTTGTTTTACAGGTGGGCAGGTAGGGTGATTGGTGCAGCAGCATTTTTTTTTAAGCCCTGCTAAACAAGGGCGCAGATCACACAAACAAGTAACTCCGCTCCGCCTGTGGCAGAGCAGGGAGTCCGACTTCATCGACATCTGCGCCTTGCACGCGAGAGCACTCCTTCCCTCCAAGCCCTAGCAGGGGAAACGCGTTGTGGCGTCCCCTGTTAGGCCACAGTTGCTTAGCAGCGCTGTGTTCTCTTGTCATTTCACAGGAGGGTCGCTAGGACCCACGACACCTTTGACTTCGCAACGCCCAGTAGAGTGTGCGTGTAGGAGTGGTAGTCCTGAGTGGGGGCTTGAGCCGGTTGCCCCAGTGCTCGCCCACCAGGATGGTGCCACTGTAGGGTGTGTAGGACCTGTAGTGCGTGTGTCACTGTCCCACCCGTTTCCTGCAATTTTAGCAGGGTTGGTGGGCTGTGGCAGTGGTTAGGTCAGTGTTTTGGCCACATAGCAAAACGGCGTTTTCATGCCTTCATAGCTTTTGGCCACCCCTCCCTGTAGTAGACAGATAGGTAGGGAAAACAATACCTGGATTAGCACGCTGGGTATTACCCCTCCGTGAATTATTTACCCCCCTCCGTGAATTATTTTACCCCTCCGTGAAATCTTTACCCCCCTCCGTGAATTATTTTACCCCTCCGTGAAATCTTTAACCCCCTCCGTGAATTCTTTGACCCCTCCATCCTGTTTCAGATTTTTACAACTAGGGGCTCTATGTAAAGCCCCAACCACCAGCTTTCACCACAATCTTGTTTTGTGGAATTTTACCACACCATCACATAATTAGAAGGCTCCAAAGTGAGCTCGACTATCCGCCCCCCTACAGGGGCCCACTGTTTCAGATTTTCACAAATAGGGGCTCTATGTAAAGCCCCAACCACCAGCTTTCACCACAACTTTGTTTTGTGGAATTTTACCACACCATCACAGTTTTAGAAGGCTCCAAAGTGAGCTCGACTATCCGCCCCCCTACAGGGGCCCACTGTTTCAGATTTTTACAACTAGGGGCTCTATGTAAAGCCCCAACCACCAGCTTTCACCACAACTTTGTTTTGTGGAATTTTACCACACCATCACATAATTAGAAGGCTCCAAAGTGAGCTCGACTATCCGCCCCCCTACAGGGGCCCACTCACAAATAGGGGCTCTATGTAAAGCCCCAACCACCAGCTTTCACCACAACTTTGTTTTGTGGAATTTTACCACACCATCACAGTTTTAGAAGGCTCCAAAGTGAGCTCGACTATCCGCCCCCCTACAGGGGCCCACTGTTTCAGATTTTTACAACTAGGGGCTCTATGTAAAGCCCCAATTAGCAGCTTTCACCACAACTTTGTTTTGTGGAATTTTACCACACCATCACATAATTAGAAGGCTCCAAAGTGAGCTCGACTATCCGCCCCCCTATAGGGGCCCACTGTTTCAGATTTTCACAACTAGGGGCTCTATGTAAAGCCCCAACCACCAGCTTTCACCACAACTTTGTTTTGTGGAATTTTACCACACCATCACATAATTAGAAGGCTCCAAAGTGAGCTCGACTATCCGCCCCCCTACAGGGGCCCACTGTTTCAGATTTTTACAACTAGGGGCTCTATGTAAAGCCCCAACCACCAGCTTTCACCACAACTTTGTTTTGTGGAATTTTACCACACCATCACATAATTAGAAGGCTCCAAAGTGAGCTCGACTATCCGCCCCCCTACAGGGGCCCACTGTCTCAGATTTTTACAACTAGGGGCTCTATGTAAAGCCCCAACCACCAGCTTTCACCACAACTTTGTTTTGTGGAATTTTACCACACCATCACAGAATTAGAAGGCTCCAAAGTGAGCTCGACTATCCGCCCCCCTACAGGGGCCCACTGTTTCAGATTTTTACAACTAGGGGCTCTATGTAAAGCCCCAACCACCAGCTTTCACCACAACTCTGTTTTGTGGAATTTTACCACACCATCACATAATTAGAAGGCTCCAAAGTGAGCTCGACTATCCGCCCCCCTATAGGGGCCCACTGTTTCAGATTTTTACAACTAGGGGCTCTATGTAAAGCCCCAACCACCAGCTTTCACCACAACTTTGTTTTGTGGAATTTTACCACACCATCACATAATTAGAAGGCTCCAAAGTGAGCTCGACTATCCGCCCCCCTATAGGGGCCCACTGTTTCAGATTTTCACAAATAGGGGCTCTATGTAAAGCCCCAACCACCAGCTTTCACCACAACTTTGTTTTGTGGAATTTTACCACACCATCACAGTTTTGGAAGGCTCCAAAGTGAGCTCGACTATCCGCCCCCCTACAGGGGCCCACTGTTTCAGATTTTTACAACTAGGGGCTCTATGTAAAGCCCCAATCAGCAGCTTTCACCACAACTTTGTTTTGTGGAATTTTACCACACCATCACATAATTAGAAGGCTCCAAAGTGAGCTCGACTATCCGCCCCCCTATAGGGGCCCACTGTTTCAGATTTTCACAACTAGGGGCTCTATGTAAAGCCCCAACCACCAGCTTTCACCACAACTTTGTTTTGTGGAATTTTACCACACCATCACAGAATTAGAAGGCTCCAAAGTGAGCTCGACTATCCGCCCCCCTACAGGGGCCCACTGTTTCAGATTTTTACAACTAGGGGCTCTATGTAAAGCCCCAACCACCAGCTTTCACCGCAACTTTGTTTTGTGGAATTTTACGACACCATCACAGATTTACAAGGCTCCAAAGTGAGCTCGACTATCCGCCCCCCTATAGGGGCCCACTGTTTCAGATTTTTACAACTAGGGGCTCTATGTAAAGCCCCAACCACCAGCTTTCACCACAACTTTGTTTTGTGGAATTTTACCACACCATCACAGAATTAGAAGGCTCCAAAGTGAGCTCGACTATCCGCCCCCCTACAGGGGCCCACTGTTTCAGATTTTTACAACTAGGGGCTCTATGTAAAGCCCCAACCACCAGCTTTCACCACAACTTTGTTTTGTGGAATTTTACCACACCATCACAGAATTAGAAGGCTCCAAAGTGAGCTCGACTATCCGCCCCCTACAGGGGCCCACTGTTTCAGATTTTTACAACTAGGGGCTCTATGTAAAGCCCCAACCACCAGCTTTCACCACAATCTTGTTTTGTGGAATTTTACCACACCATCACAGAATTAGAAGGCTCCAAAGTGAGCTCAACTATCCGCCCCCCTACAGGGGCCCACTGTTTCAGATTTTCACAACTAGGGGCTCTATGTAAAGCCCCAACCACCAGCTTTCACCACAACTTTGTTTTGTGGAATTTTACCACACCATCACAGAATTAGAAGGCTCCAAAGTGAGCTCGACTATCCGCCCCCCTATAGGGGCCCACTGTTTCAGATTTTTACAACTAGGGGCTCTATGTAAAGCCCCAATCAGCAGCTTTCACCACAACTTTGTTTTGTGGAATTTTACCACACCCTCACAGATTTAGAAGGCTCCAAAGTGAGCTCGACTATCCGCCCCCCTACAGGGGCCCACTGTTTCAGATTTTTACAACTAGGGGCTCTATGTAAAGCCCCAACCACCAGCTTTCACCACAACTTTGTTTCTCCCAACCCTCTCCCACCCTCTCCCAACCCTCTCCCACCCTCTCCCAACCCTCTCCCAGCCTCTCCCAACCCTCTCTCAACCCTCTCCCGCCCTCTTCCAACCCTCTCTCAACCGTCTCCCAACCCTCTCCCACCCCCTCCCAACCCTCTCCCACTCTCTCCCACCCTCTCCCAACCCTCTCCCACGCTCTCCCAACCCTCTCCCACCCTCTCCCAACCCTCTCCCAGCCTCTCCCAACCCTCTCCCAACCCTCTCCCACCCTCTTCCAACCCTCTCTCAACCGTCTCCCAACCCTCTCCCACCCTCTCCCAACCCTCTCCCACTCTCTTCCAACCCTCTCCCAACCCTCCCCCACTCTCTCCCACCCTCTCCCAACCCTCTCCCACCCTCTCCCAACCCTCTCCCACCCTCTCCCAACCCTCTCCCACCCTCTCCCAACCGTCTCCCAACCCTCTCCCACCCTCTCCCAACCCTCTCTCAACCGTCTCCCAACCCTCTCCCACCCTCTCCCAACCCTCTCCCACTCTCTCCCAAACCTCTCCCAACCCTCCCCCACCCTCCCCCACCCTCTAACAATGGGGCAGGGTGTCTAATCTCAGTGGATTCCGGTAGCAGTAGAGGTGTTAAGTGAACCGTCATGCTTGCCTTTTTGTGTGTTTCTTTGCTGAGGTGTGGGATTTGGGAACCAAGAACGGTGTAGTTCATCGTACAAAAAACCGATGGAAAAACGCCTGGAAGTTTTTGAAATCCCTCGGAAAGATGCTCGGAAGTTTTGGCAGCCAGATCGGCCCCCCAAAACGCAACCGATATCGGTAGGAATGTTCCATGGGCTTCCCAGCCGACCGTGCCGGGGGAGCTCGGAAGAAATTTTGGCTGGGACTTCCGAGATCAACCCTGCAATATGAGTCCCATTTGCTGAGCATGAATGCTAAGCATCCCCAAATATCCTGAGCAATATGCTCAGCATTTTCCTGCCATTTTTTACCTTCTATGCTGTGCGTCCCAGCACCATGTGATGATGATTTGCTGAGCTCACATTGTTGCGATGTGTTGAATGCTTCTATGGTTTCCTCTAAGCTTTCCTTCGGAGATGAAGCAAATGAGTATGAAGAGTTTCCTCCGACTCAATTGATGATGATTTGCTGAGCTCACATTCTTGCGATGTGTTGAATGCTTCTATGGTTTCCTCTAAGCTTTCCTTCGGAGATGAAGCAAATGAGTATGAAGAGTTTCCTCCGACTCAATTGTCTGAGAAGGGGGATGTGTTTGCCTCACTTGCAGAAGGTATCAATGAATATCGTGATGCGGCTTTTGCCGCCCCACCTAGTGAGGAAGGTGCAGCACACAATGAGGTGTTTGAAGACATGCCTAACCCCTTCACAGCAGCAAAGAAGCCTAAAAAGGCCCCATGTAGACCCAAGGTGGAACCAAGTGTATGCTATATGTGTGATGAGCCGATCCCTAGGAAACGTGACACTATTGCTCTTCAACCGGTGTCATGTGATGCATGCCGTGCAACCTACCACCTTCGGTGTGCCAAGTTGACTCGAGTGCCTCGTCATGGGTCATGGATTTGTGAAAGCTGCACCATGACGCCGTAGTTCTTCCCTATTTATGGCTAAGAGGTAGGAGCCATGTGGTAGCCATTCCGCCTCCGAATGTGCGGGGTGCCACGACAAACAGTGACGTTTCGCAACTCAACTTGACTTCTTTACCCCTCTTGATGTCAATGTCTTGGGAATGCGGGTTTTGCCATGGAGGGTCGGCGATAGCATTTCTTTGCAAAGAAATTGTGAGACTTCGATAGCGGATATAGTGAAACGCTACCCGATAGCGTTTCCTGTATAGTACAATTGACAGGGAAGGCACCGGCCACTGTGGCACGCACCATGCTGCAACCGGTTTTAGATGAGGCACGGCTTGCTGCACGAACTTGCACCCGTGCCTCATTAAATAATGACAAGGCAAACAGCAAGGGGAAGGTGAGGATGGAGTGTGCTGCTGCCATCCATTTCATGCGCAATAAGGGTTGGGAGAAGATAATAGATGCTTGCCTAGAGCAGCCTAGTGTCAGGCAGCATCAAGTAGGAGGAAAAAGTTGGGAGTCGGTGTGCAAAACGTGGTGGGAGAATTTTGCAAGCATGTGTGTATACGCGTGGCGTTCCGCATGGTTCTCCGGGGCCGACTTGGGGCGGCTCCGGAACCATAGCATAGCCATGGGCGCTGCCCACAATGGGCTCCAGTGGGGCAAACTTCTGTGGACGCATCTTTGGATCGACCACATGTATTATTTTGCAAAGAAGTGGAGAATCTTGTCAAACTTCTCCTGCTTTGCCATGGAGGGAAGTCACCGGAGGCTGAAGCGCATATTGCGCAGCAGCGGGGGCCTAAGCCTCCTCCGGGGGAGACTAGGGGTGCAAGTGGTTGTGGACAACCACACCATTGATGATAGCCTTTGGTCGCATGGGTGGGATGCGACCAAAAGGGCTCAACATGGGCAAGGGCCCACAAGTGTACAAACGTATGCAAGCCGCACAAGAAGACGGCTTCTAACCGACATGCAGCACCTTCAGACTCTACAGCGGCGGTTCCGGTGCCGCAAGAGACGGACATGAGATGACCTTACGAACCCAGACCATTGTTGCCTGTGACCGGGGTGCATGCTGGGGGGCTTACTAGGGGTGTGAGGACAAATCGAGGGGTGCACACGGGTAACATTTGTGTAAATTCACGTGAATTCACGTGAAATTCGTACGAAATTCGTACGAATTTCACGTGAATTCACGTGAATTCACGGCTGTGAATCGGCTACAGGCTTGCCGGGTTCCGGCACCTCTCGTTTTGGGCACGGTGCGGTCATGATGCATGCTTTTGGGGCGGGACTTTCATTGGATGATGCGTAACAAAGCTAGGGGAGGAATTTTGGCCCCTCAAAGCCCTTGAAATGAACCAAGAATATGGCATTTTCCCCAAAAAACGTCAAATTTTGGGTAAATTCACGTGAAATTCACGCAATTATTCAAACGGCCACTTAACGGCCGTTCACGAAGGGTACAATGGCCCTTGCTGCTGCCCACGCTTGGTGCGAGCACCATCAAAAGCTCCTTGGGGTCCGTCCCCTTGGCGGTCCCGAGGGGTTTACGATGGGTGACGCAAATGTGAGGCGCCCTGTGGCGACTCGCTTTGAACGTGGTGTGGACTTTGGACTCCTTGTCCATAAGTCCCCCTTCATGGCCGACCACAGAGACCCCCTTGTTCTCAGCAACTACATCTCCGAGTTGCTAGAGGTAAATCCAGGGGTTGCTGGATTCTTGATTCAGCTGCATCCCGAGGATGTGGACGCCGTGTTGGAGTCTGTCACCGCCCATGCCGAGAAGGGTGCGGGGACGAAGTACTCTTTATGTGGGTCAGGAGGAAGTGGAGGAAGTGGAGGAGGTGGGGGCCGGGAGGGGGAAGGAGAAGCCCCACAGCCCCCTCATGATTAGTGTGCAGAAGGGAAGGATCCGACCGGGTAAGGGGAAGGGGAAGTCGGATGGATGGTTCCCCCGACCCCTCACCCACAACACTTGCCGGGTCTGCACTGACGACCCCGAAAACAAGTTCCTCATGCACTCCTTTTTGGAGTGTGAGTGGTATGCGGTCACCACTCCCAACATTATTTCGGGGCGGGGGGTGATTCTTTTTCCTTTTGGGGCAACACCCCCCCTTATTGGGGAGGCGGAGGAGGTGGTTGCCGCCGAGCCCTTGCATGGGGACCTTTAATAGGGACCCCAATGACAGGTTAGGGCAGCTTGTGCTCATTGTGGGGGGAAGGCTGGTGGTCAACCACCTCCTGGAGCACATTTTTTTGAGTGATGTGCAGCTGCAAAGTCTTTTGGACGATCTGCATAGGGTGCCTCTCTCAGAGAAGGCACCCATTTTCAATGAGAACCCCCCCATTGTCGGCAGGCCCCAAGATTCTGGGACCCGCCGCACATTGTATGGCAACTATGGGGGTGCCAACCACCACAAGCACAACCCCCACAAGCTCCATGATCCGCTAGTCCTCAAAAGGGTGGCAGATCGTGTGCTGGAGACGGCGAAGAAGACTGTGGTGGGGGGTGTCGGATGGAGCTGCACCTGGTGGCCGGGTGGCCAAGACAGTCCAGTGTGACGGGGCGGTTAGGTGTAGGGGGAAGGTCGTAGCCAAGTGCTACGGCTACGACCGGGCGGTTTGGCGCGCCGCCCACAAAGATGGCCTTTGTGTGCCTTGCCAGGAGGGGGGGGAGGTGGAGGGGGGGGGGGAGGAGCTAGGTGGTGGTGGAGGACCCCGATGGGGTCAGCATTGAGCAATCTGCTCAGTGCTAGCACTGAGCAGATTGCTCCTGCTGGGAACAACCACCGGGCATTTTTTGTTGTCGGGGTGGAGGAATGGGATGGAGGTGATTGCCCCCCTCACTAATGAGGAGGTGGGGGGGGTCGCAGGCCACCCGGTCAGTGCCCCTTGGCCAAGGTGTGCCATGGGGAGCCACTGCCGTGGCCCTCCCTGCAGGGGCATGTTGGGATTAGGGTGCCGTCGGGCTGCATTTTGGTGGTGAGGAACGGATTGTATGGAGGAGTGGCAAGGGTGGCCCCTGAGGTCGAGGGGGTGGCCCAGGTGGTGGAGTGGAGGCAAGTCAGGGAGTATGCCGCCGTCACGGACTTCGTGTGGCTGAGGAGGATGAAGCCGGTGCTGGACGACGCCAAGAAGGAGGGCCAAGGCATGTGCCCATGTCACCAGGTGTGAAAACTTCCCACAACACCCTGCACTAACCCCTGCTCTAACTAGTTATCGCGCTAGGTTATCGCGTCCTAACTAGGTGCTCTAACTAGTTATCGCGCTAGGTTATTGCGTTCTAACTAGTTATCGCGGGGTTATCGCGGGGGGTTATCGCGGGGGTTATCGCGTTCTAACTAGGTTATCGCGCGAGTTATCGCGGCAGTTATCGCGTGTTTTTTCTTTATTCTTTTGTTTTTCTTAGGCCACCATCCTGCAGCTGCCGCATTTTTTTGTCAAGGACGAAGCCCAGGCGCCAAGGGGGGAAGGCCGGGAAAGCAGACGAAGCGGCGGCCTGAGGTGGTGGTTGTTGAGGCGGATGCCCCCAACTCCCATAGGGGTAAGGGCCCCACCCCCTCCCCCAAGCCGTGGAAGGTGGCGAAGGTGGCAGCCCAGCCCCCCCCCGAGGCCCTGGATGTGGAGGCCTTGGGGGCCAGTGTGGCCACCCACGTGACGGACGCTTGCCAGGTTTCGGTGGAGCAAGCGGCCGCCACGGGTGTTGAGGCCGCAGTGGCCAAGGGTCGGTCAGCCGACCACAAGTCGGCCTTGGCGAACGCCGAAAAGGTCCAGGGCAACTCCCTGCGTGCCCTGGACCAGGCCCTCAACCTTGCCAACAAGAGGGGGGGGGAGGTGGAGGCGATGAGGGGGGCCCTGAGGGAGGCCGAGAAGGGGAGGCGGAAGGCGGAGGTGGAGGCGGCCCAGCTCAGGGTGGAGGTGGAGGCGCAGCGGAGGAGGGGGGATGACCTCTAGCAGCGCCGGGGGTTTGCTGAGGCGCAGGTGCGCACCCTCACCTCCACATGGTGTAGCATCCAAGTTGTTCGCCCCCAAGGGACGGACACCATGAGCCTTCACGCCCATTTGCGTGATGCGGCGCCCATGGCGCTTATTGTGTGTGTGGGGTCTTTCACCGGGGGTGATTTTTGGGTGGAGAGTGGTGGTCTGCTGAATCCCTCCCTTAGGGAAAGAAAGCGGCACACCCGTGTGTACAAGGGTAGGGCGGTGGAGGGTTGGGCATGCAAGGCCAGCCCCCAAGCCCCATGTTTCGTTTGCTCGATATTGCCCGTTTTGCACTTTTTGCGATTTGATCTTTGTGTGCTCTAACTAGTCAGAACGGGGTTAGAACGGGGTCTTTGTGTGCTCTAACTAGTTAGAACGGGGTTAGAACGGGGTCTTTGTGTGCTCGAACTAGTTAGAACGGGGTTAGAACGGGGTCTTTGTGTGCTCTAACTAGTTAGAACGACGTTAGAACGGGGTTAGAACGGGGTCTTTGTGTGCTCTAACTAGTTAGAACGGGGTTAGAACTGGGTCTTTGTGTGCTCTAACTAGTTAGAACGGGGTTAGAACGGGGTCTTTGTGTGCTCTAACTAGTCAGAACAGGGTTAGAACGGGGTTAGAACGGGGTCTTTGTGTGCTCTAGCTAGTTAGAACGGGGTTAGAACGGGGTTAGAGCACCAGTTAGTGCGCATGTGCATAGTGCACTAACCTCTGCTCTAACTAGTTATCGCGGTAGTTATCGCGCTCTAACTGGGTGCTCTAACTAGTTATCGCGGGGGGTTATCGCGTTCTAACTAGTTATCGCGTGGGGTTATCGCGGGGGTTATCGCGCGATAACCTAGTTATCGCGGAGGTTATCGTGTGGGTTATCGCGTGTGTTTTTTGGGCCCTTGCTTCAAAACCCTCCCTCATTTCCTGCCCAGGCCCTCTTACATTCTTCATGGATAATGCTGTTAACGAGGCCCTCAGGGCTCTGAACACAGCTAACCTCCGGCGGTACACTGATTTGCAGTGCCCCAAGGCACGGCGGCGGCGGTTGAAGGCGGTTCAGCGGCTGGTGCAGGTTCTATTTAGTGATCCGAACATTGCGTGTGGCACCACCACCAAAGGAGAAGTTTGTTTAAGTGATGGGGCGTGCACTGCCCTGTGTGGCCCACTTGGTGGCCATCTTGCATTCACAGCTCAGGAGCATGAGGCCCTGAGCAGGCTACCCATGGCATGTAACATGCATCTTTCCCAGCAGGCCCTTTTGCGAATGCCCCGCCGTTGCACACAACGGGACCTAAGGACCGTTCGGCAACGGGTCATGCCCTACTTTCCCCAAGCAACCGTTGTAAAGTCTACCACAGGCCGCAATAGGGCAGCCGCCCATGTGCCTTTGCAGTCAATTGTGCAAAATGCAATATTCATGGCCCGAGTTATTGGGAAACCCCCCCCTAGTGGCGTTGCCATTGTTGTTATTTCAGTTGATGCGACTTCCTTGTGGAAGGCATCCTCTACCCGTGCAGATGTATGGGTCAATTTATGGGGGGGGGCAAAGTATGCTTCAAAGGTGAAGCTATGGGCCTCATGGGTTTGCATGGATGGCGGGGACGAACAGGCTTTTTTGGGAAGCCTGGACATCTGCGCCTACCTCAACCAAGAGGTGAGGGATGTGGAGGAGGACGCTGTCCTCTTTGCAAACCAATTTTTGACTTGCACCGTCATTTTGACGGGGGATGGGAAGGGGATGCAAGCAATAGGGGGGGCCGGGTCTAAGTGTTGGTTGTGCAAAGACCCCAATGGTATTGTTGAGCAAATGGGGGTGGAGTCCACCTCAAGATGGGGGGCATTCTTGAGAAGTGTGACCGTGACAGGCGGCTGGGGGACTACCAACATGCAGCTAGCATGCCGCATTCTAAACGGCATTGCAAAGCGCACTGAGACCACCCTTCAGGCCCTCCCCCTTGGTACCCCCCGAAATGGAGGAACATTTTTCAGTTTTCCTCCATCCCAACGGAGTATCGGCATGGGCCTTACAAGAGGAGGCTCATAAATTGTTTTAGGGGTTGGTCCTTGGTGAGGCCAAGTATGTCCCTCCGCCACATGCACCATTGCATGTCCATGAACGCCCTGGAGCAAGGGCTTTTGGGACTGGAGGCGGCCAAGGCCTCAGACATTGATGATTTTGTATGAAAAACGACCACACATGCTTTGTGCCAAGTGTTTTGTGTTGTTTGTCCTAGTGGGGGATGGAGGAGGGGTGCGCGATAACTACCCGCGATATTTGCGCGATAACTGAGTTATCGTGCGATAACTAGCGCGATAACTAGTTAGAGCAAGGTGCTCTAACAGTGTTCTAACGTTGTTCTAACTGTGCTCTAACTCTTTGACCCCCCTCAAAAAAACCACCCCTACAATGAGGGTTATGTGGGGAAAGAAAGGGGATGGGGGGTTTTTGAGGGTGCCGAATCCATTTTTTTAGGTGGTTTGCCCCAAAATTGAGGCTAGGTGGGTGTTCCAAAAATTGCGTTCTAACTAGGGGTTCCGCACCACGCCCTAGAACGCTGCATCCCATCATCTCGTAAGGAAACGGTGCGGTTCGACCCCAACTGACGATGTTGATGGTCTTGCCTAAATCGGTGATAGTGGCATTCGTCTTCGTCACAACTGCGGCATGGCGTTCGCTCAGGAATACGTGGTTTGCTCGTTGACCAGCCATGGCGCTCGACGCAATAGTGAGTACCGATGGTTCGAGCTTGGTGTATTCCGATTTCATTGGATCGTCCTCGTGCGTCCGAAATCAATAGGGTGGTTTCATTCCGAACGTACCCAAGTGTCGGAGTTGATCGACGGTCTCGATTTCATGGTTGTATTGCGGCATGTTATAGGGCTGCCACAGCGATTCTGGCTTCGGCACAGGATCGTAACTGGGCGGTGGTGTCGACCAACTTTGTGTGGCGTACGCATAATCCTCCTCGTCGTCGGACCAGGCCTCGGGTAGGTCCCAGTAGTCTTCATCGTCGTCATTGTAGTAGTAGGAGTCGGACTGGTTAGTTCGAGTAGAAGCTTGCGTCCTCAGGGCATTCGACTGCCAGGATTGGTCGCCCCAGTCGTTGGGGGCAGCGTTGTCGTTGTTGTCATAGCTGGAGGTATTCGGCTCTCCGGTATTCGGTTCCCACGACGGTCCGTCCCTGGATGGCCTCGATGTCCAGGTGTTCGGCCTCGATGTCCAAGAACTGTCGACCCATCCGGGCGCTGAACAGAGGGAGGGGGATCAGTCGTCGTATCCCGTGCACGTGTAGCATGTAGCAAGCGAGATCTTCATCAGACCCTGCGTGCGCGCTACAGGGTATTGCCGCGCGATGGCTCAGTGCGCACTACAAAAACATAGCACGCAGCATAGCGCGCGCTATGGCTCGGGGTCTTGGGTTTGTAACCCCATGTCCTAATGAGCAGGGCAAAAACGCCTATTTCTCTAAAGTTTCAAATGCTTCCGGCACCGCAAGTGACGTTGTCAATGTCAGGAAAGATTGCCAGCATTTTGGGCCCCCACTATGGGTGGTCCCTGTGGAAGAACGAGGACCTTTTGGCGGACCTAGTTGAGTTTTTTTGCTCAGGGTCTGCCGTCCAACGGTCTTTGTGGGCCAGGTTGGAAAAAAGGGTCCCCGTGTCTGAAGCAGAGAAGAAGCGTCGCAAGACGGAGGCTGCCAACGCCGTCACACCCCTGTCGGTGGTGGACTTGGTCGTGCTCATGAAGATTCCGAGAAGAAGGTAATATTGCGCGCGCTTTGCATGTGACATCGCGCGCACTTCCGCTCATAGCACGCGCTTCGTTGACTTCTGCGCGCGCTACGTCCTCATGTTGCGCGCGCTATCCTCATCGGGTACAAAGATATGATTACTTGGACGAGAAGTAAGGTCCCCACACACCTTTTTTCTCTCCCGTCCTATGCTACTTTCGCCACAGAATGGAACCAGCTTGCGAGTAGGCAACATTTACAAGTAGCCGTGCACACAGATGGGGTCACAGTCTTTTCGCAGTGGCCCCTGCAGCACTTTCTTGGATATATATTTTCCTTTGATTCCATTGTTTCTAACCTCCAATACCCCAGGGAGTGCCAAGGAGAGCTGTGGATCATTGTGAGGGGGGATGGGTTGCCTTGTGGGGGGGAATTGTGGTGCCACATGTCCATTTCCTTTGCCAACCATGGTCACTTGGCAAGGACGTTGTCCAACCACTGGACTGTTAACGTCGCCCTTTGTGGTGAGAAGTCCACCTCTGTGTTGTCCCAGGTCTGGGCTAACAATCTTGCTTTTCTCCAGAGTGCCATTGACAGTGGTGTGGTTCCCATCCGGGGTGCATCCAGACGCTGCAGGATTTTCTGCGGTGTGGATAGCCCTTGGCTGCGTCGGTTGTCGGGTGTCACTACACATTGGATGGCAGGTAGTCTGTTCACTTACATGACGTGGTGCAAGTCCACTGCAACATGGTTGCAACAGGATGTGGATAGAACCACCGAGCGAGATGAGCAGTTGCTAGGGCGTATTGCACCTGGGGCCAAGTGCAGGCCCATGGATATATTTGGTGTTGTCCAGAGCAGGTTGTTGAAGGTGCCTCTGAGGCGGCGTCACCTCATACCATGTGTTCTGCACCTTCTGATTTTTGTAGGGAGGCAGGTCACTGCCTTGGTACGCAGATTGGCCAAGTCTGTGCGTCCCAGTACTAGGGTCTCTGTTCAGGCTATTCTTCACAGGTCGGGTTGTCACATAGCACTACAGGGGATGGCAGAGCTAGATGGGGAAGAGACTTGGTGCCTTCTAAAGGTTTGGGAGGACCTGGCCCCCCTCCTTGGGGGTGACATGAGGATGCACACAGCAGTGGTTGCCATGTACATACTACTGGGGGACATGTATGGCACAATGTTTGAAGAGGGAGCATTACAGGCTCCACAGGTTGCCCAGGCTTTCCAGAGGTGGGTTTGTCCCGAAAAAAGATCACCTTATATTAACTGGATGTTGCACGATGCTACAGTCACTATTCAGGCCATACGGCCCTATGGCCTAGAAATGTTTTCGGGGGATCTTTTGGAAGGGAGCAACAGGGTGCTGAAGGACATTTGGTCCTCTTTTTGTGATAGAGGTGGGGGGGCAGGAAGCCTCGTGTCGCGCCGCATTAAGATGCTGAGGCAGGTTAATGAACGCCTGTTCCTGTACTTTGAAGTACCAAGGTGGAATGGGACCTCCAGAAGCAACCTGTGCAATGCACAAAAATTGGCTGACGACGTTAGGGCATATTTTGCGGATGAGGAACTGTGGTAGCGCGCGCTATTTGTTTTCTAGCGCGCGATACATGCTATCTAGTGCGCGCCATGTCGGCCATCGCACGCGCTATGCTTTTTTCAAGCGCCGGAACCCTTGAAATCGCGATATATCATTGGAAGTAGCGTGCTATGACTACGCACTTCAAATGTGCCTCCAATTGCAAATGCATTGACAGACACAGAGATTTGTTCCTTTTCTGTCCGTTTTTTTTGGTGTTTTCTATTTTTTTGTTACGGCATTTTCCTTTTTGTATTACTGCTGGAACAGGGGTACTTTAATGTAACCCTCTTGCCCATGCAGCCCGTGGGCTGGGGGTATCCGCCTCCTGCAGCACCGCCAACAACTGCTGCAGGGGCCACCGCAGCTGGTGCGACACCGCAACCACCGCCATATGCAGCTGTACAACCGGGACTGCTGCAGCCGTCCACGACGCCGTGGAGCATGCAACCACAGGTTCTTGCCGTGCGCACTACTGTTTCCGTTGCGCGTGCTACGCTCTTGTTGTGCGTGCTACCTTTCTCGTTGTGCGCACTACGCAAGTCCTCGGTGCGCGTGCTTTGTCTTGTTTTCCGCAGACGCTGTCCCAGACGCTAACCCGGTTCTCCCCAACGCAGCCTATGTGGCCCGCGCCGCAGTCCCCGTTACGAGCTGCCTCACAGCAGCTGTCTCCCATGCTGTTCCCCGGTGGGTCGCCCACCTTGGACTCCCCAGTGCGCGGCAGTCTTCCAGTGGGCCAGGTGCAGCAAGTGCTCTTCGGCCCACTGCCAGTGCAGCAGCAGCAGCAAATGCAGCAGCAGCAAGTGCAGGCTGCGGCCCAGCAAGTCGGCAGCCCACAACAGCAGTTGCAGCAGCAGCAGCAGCAAGTCCAACCAAGACAGCAGCAATCCCAAGTGCAAGCACAGTTTCAGTCTCCCCCACCCGAGCCACGTACGGGGTTCGCCTTTAGCAGCGACTTCAAGAACCGAATCCGGCCCAACCAAAACAGCACCATCTGCGCCCAAGGGCCCGACCGGGCATGGCTGAAGGACGTGACACCGGCCTACCTCTTCGAGGTAGCCTTCTACAAGTTCTGGCGCCAAAGGGCCACGGCGATTGCCAAGATCCCAGACGGAGTTGTGAAACCCTGCTGGCATGACGAGAGCATTACTGGCCATTGGTACAGTCTGGCGAACCTGTTGAACCCCTCCGTGCCAACCCAAGAAGGACAAGCTGCCTGTGGACACTGCAAGGTGGAGGAGTACGAGTTGCTGGTTTCTTGCTTGGCAAGTTACGGGTGGGGTCACGTCCGGACCCACACGCCTCCGGGTGCCACCGCAAAGACCGTCCAACACTTCTACTTCAACAAGGACCCACCGAGCTTTATCAACGTGACCGACGCGGGGGCAATGGCCTTCGAGAACGAGTGTGCCTCCGTGAGAAGTGCGGGGGCCAGTTTGCTGCGGGGGTCAGCCAAGAAAGGAGCCAGTGCAGCAAGGGCACTTGCAACCGGCGCCAAAGTCAAAACCACGGCGGTCAAGCACGAGGAGCAGCCGCAGCAGCAGCAAGTGCAGCAACAGCAACAGCTCCAACAGCAGGCAGCCGTGCAACAGGCAACACTGCAGCTCCTCCAGCAGCAGCAGCGGGTGCAAATGGCCCAGCAACAGCAACAACAACAACGACAACGACAGCAGGCACATGCACAGGTACGCGCTATGTTTGCCATTGCGCGCGCTTTCGACATTGTTGCGCGCGCTCCATTTGCTGTAGCACACGCGATGTGATTGTTTGCGCGCGCTACGGCCCCACCGTCTATCCTATTGTCACGTAGGTGGGCAGCTTCGAGCAGCTCCTGTGCCTGGGATCCCGTAGAGGGCCGTTGATGATCAGTGTGCCCGTGGACATTGCCAGGCAGTCCAAGCATGCGGCCGACTGGCTTGATGGACGGAAGGAGCAAGGCCCCTCCCCGGTGCTGGCCCGGGCTAAGCGGCAGATGGAGGAGCTGGAGGTAGACTGGGCCGACGCCTTTGCCGTGCCGGAGACGGAATCCGTGACAGTCCCAAGGCAGAAGAAGAAGCGTACCGAGGAGCCAGCAGCCACCAGCCACCAACCACCAGCCATCTCCGCCTCCCACACCGCTAAGCCCCCACACCCGCCTGGCAAGGTCCTTGCCCAGAAGACCGCCGACTAGCAGCTAATGGCACAGGCGGCACAAAGAGTCCAACGTCAAGCGGAACAGGCCAAGAAGAAAGAGGACGAAGCAAAGAAGAAGAAGAAGGAAGAGGAGGAAAAGAGGAAGAAGAAGAAGAAGGAAGAGGAGGAAAAGAGGAAGAAGAAGGAGAAGGAAGAGGAAGAGAAGAGGAAGAAGAAGGAGGAGGAAGAGGAGGAGAAGAGACGGAAGAAAGCAGAGGAGGAGAAAGCAGAAAAGCTAATGCAGCGCGCGCTATCGGTGTCATTGCACGTGCTATGCATTTCGTCGCGCGTGCTATGCCCTGTATTGCGCGTGCTATGCCTCTGCGCTACTCTTTCCAGGCAAGCAAGACGGCACAGCAGCAGGCACCCCAGCCGCAGCTAGCATCAAAGCCAGCACCGAAGCAGCCTGTCCCAGTCCCAGACCAGCCACAAGAACAAGGAGGTCCGTGCGGTTCCGCCCCACCCAGTACGGCTCCCAAGGCCAAGCAGCAGAGCAAAGGCGATGCGGACAAGGTGGCAAGAGATGAGCTCATGCAGCGCCGAGATTGGTCCTACAAAGACGGCTACAAGCCTCGGTGGATCATCTACTGCACCACTGCGATCGCGCCGATGATTGTGGAAGGAGCCGAAATCAAGCCAGCAGGGGCCAGGAGGGCCCCTCGGGACCACGTGGCCGTCATCATCCCCAACGATCAGTGGAGCCCCAGCCAACAAGGGGAGGAGGAGGAGGAAGAGGACGACTGGTCGGAGTTCATGCCCACCTGCCAGGTGTTCTCCGCCAAAAGCAAAGCGTATGAGGAGTTGGACAAGTGGCAGTCGTGGTGGGAGACGTACGAGCCCGATGAAATTGTGGACCTCTGCCCCGACCCAAAGACCATGAGGATGTCCCCGTCCAAGCCACCAACCCCAAAGAAGAAGCAGCCCCAAGGAGACCCACCAGCCCAGCCACCAGCCTCCCCACAAGAAGACGAGGGACCTGCCGAAGCTGCAGCACAAGCAGAAGCACCAGCAGCAGCTGCACAAGAAGAAGAGGCACTAGCCCCAGCAGCAGCTGCACAAGAAGAAGACGTACCAGCCCCACCACAAGAAGAAGAGGCACCAGCGGCCGCGCCACAAGAAGGAGAAGGAGCAGCCCCGAAAGAAGAAGAGGCACCAGAAGGAGCAACCCCAGAAGGCGACCCAAGTGCACAAGAAGAAGGGGACGCAGCCCCAGCTGCCGCTGGGGCAGAAGACCACAGACCAGAATGGGAGAAGGAGTGGGAGGCCGAAGTGGTGGTCGAAAGCATAAAGGAGATCACTGGATGACAGTGCGCGCTATACCTAGTATATCGCGCGCCGTAAGGTCCATAGCGCGCGCTGTAAATATTTTGCCCGCGCTACACTGTTGTTGCCCATGAGGACCTGTAGTGTTGCACACTTTTCAGACCTTTCGGAAAGTGTTTTTGCATGTGTCTTGGGATGGGTGAGCAACAGGGAATGTTTTTGAAAAGCAAGGGGTTTTTGAGAGACAAAGGACACTGGAAAAGGCATGGTTTTGAAACATTTTCAGGTTTTGAAAAACTTGAAAAACGGGACAATATAGCGCGGTGGAGCGCGCGCAATGGGCGCGCTACAAAGGTCATATTTTTCAAAATTTGCGCACACTATGGAAAAAATGCAACATTGCGTGCACGCAGGGGAATCGAACCATTCCTCATGAGCCCATTCATTCGAAGAATTGGAGTGGATACCAGACTTTGCGAGGCTCGAGCACTGTCCTCGATAGTATTCTGCATCGACCGGGGGCGGGGGCCCATACAGCTTGCAGAGTTTCGGGTGCATGCGGGGTGGGGTCCTCCCTCCCTTGGTCGATTCCGGAACAGGCCAGTCGGCCAAGGCTCGCTCGAGCACTTCCAAGCCTGTGGTGGCTCCTGATATGACGACTCGCCCACTCGGTGCTATTCCTGCAAATTCCTCGCGAGAGGACACACCTCCCTTGCGTCCTTTCGACGAGGGGCCTCCTTTTCCTTTCGAGCTCCCAGCATATGCCGACTGACTGTAGTTCGGTGCTTCGAATGGATCCAGCGGACGACTCGGTCGAGTTGGCGCTGACGCTACCGATCGACGGCGGCCCTAACCCTAACCCTAACGGCGAGCTGAAGTCAACGTCGCTGGGACTTTGGCACCATCGTTGACGTTGATCGCGTCAACAGCGATGACATTCGACGGTGATGCTCGAGGAGGTGGAGGTCGAGAGGAAGTTCGGGGCGTCCGGGATGTAGTACCGTAGGCGGAGGCTCCGGCGGTCGACCCGGAACCTCGCATGAGTTTTTCGAACAACCACGCTGCAGAGAGGAGTGAGGTTACTCAGGGTGGTGTCGAAGAAACTCAAGGTACACAGGATCCTCCTCTAGAGCTTTGCTCGACTCCCAAGACCATTTGTCGTCATCCCATTCACAACGGTACAGGAACGGGCAGCGCTTTTTAGATCCCACTCGACGTCTAGCCAGGATCTTGACAAGTCGAGGAGATTCTCCGGTTTTGACAGGGGGCATCGGGAACTCCCACACTGGCTGTCCCTCTCGATGGATGTAGGGCTTTATGCTGTCTCGATTGAAAACTCGCAACCCATCGAAGGGGGTAGGGATGTCGAGTTTAACATTCTCGCCCTTGTTCAGTACCTCAAGAACTTTGTAAGGGCCGCACCAAACAACATCGAGTTTCCCTTTATGTCGATATTCCGGTACCAACACCCACCATCGTTCACCCACTTCAGGCACTCGACCGTGTCGGTCCATTTGCAGGACCACATGCATCTGGCGTTGACGTTCCTCGGCAAGCATTGCACGCACAGAATCGAAGGTACGTTCCGCTCGTTGCGTGTAATCATTCACGGTCGATGGCTCATGTGCATGAGAAGTCATTCGGGGAAAATCCAATGGAAAATGGGGTGTTCGTCCTTCATCTATCTCGAACGAGGATAGCCGAAGGCTATTGGATGTCAGGTTGTTAAACTGAATCTCGGCGAACAGTAGGTCGACATCCCACTCGTTGTTACCAAAGATGCCGTGTGTACGCAGGCGCTGAAGGATCGACTGGTTGCTGCGCTCCGCTAGGCCATTGCCTCGAGGACGGTAGGCTACCGTTTGGTGCATCTCGATCTTGAAACGCTGAGCCAACTCCTTCCACGCTTGGGACTCGAACAGCTTGTCTCGATCGGAAACAATTTGTCGAGGGCATCCTTTCAGTCGAACCACTTCACGCAGGAACACATAGATAACGTCGTCGGCTGTCATATTCTTGCGACAAGGGATGAACATTCCACGCTTGGAGAATCGGTCGACCACAGTCATGATGGCGTCATGGCCCCTTGTGGTCGGCGGCAATCCTGAAACCCAATCGATGGACACACTGTGCCATTTGGTGTCGGGCACCGGTAGTGGTCTGGGCACTCTGGCGGTGTGGACTCGCCTTGACTTCGCCGCTTGACACACATCGCAACTTAGGATGTATCGCTCGACGTAATGTCGGAGGTGCGAACAAACATACTCGCGCTTGATCAGTGCCATGGTTCGAAGTACACCCGAATGGCCATAGAACTCCGACTCGTGATACATAGCCACAATCGAGGTCACGAGCGTTCGAGGGACAAGCACACGCTTGCCCATCGTCGACAAATGGAAGAATTTGCCATCATCGAAGGACAACTTGGCATCGCGGAGTTGGTGTCGTGCCGCAGGGGTTCGAACCGCGACTTCGTAGATGTGCTTCGTACGTGGGTCTTCTCGATAGGCTGCTGCCCACACAGCTGTCGAAGTCAAGTCCTTGCACTGATAGTGTCGATACACTCGGCGGTGTGCACCTTTAAGACTCGACGGGTACGGCGTGTTCGGCCCAACCTTAGGCAAGGGATCTGATTGTAACGTGCCGTCACGGGGACGTCGACAGCGAATCAGTTCCGCCATGGTCGGAGCATATCGAAGTTCTTTGTCAAAAGTGACTCGAAGAGGGCGCTCCATGCTTACATCGGGAACGTCGTCGGTGTCGGCAGGCATGTCCGGCTCGTTGCCAGCATCATCGAGATGCATGTTTGGTTGATGTGAATCCTCAGCCACGATCTCGTCCGATGGTACTAGCTTCAGGTCCTCCGGCTCGACGGTTGTCGCGTGTGATGGTAGCGGCTCCAGGTCCTCTGGCTCGACGGCGGGCTCAGTGTCGAATTGGAGGGCTGGTTCCGCATGTTCGTCAGCATCAGGTTCCTTCCCCACGGAGCGTCCGCTTCGAAGCGAAACGTACAGGTGGTCGTACGGCTGGGGCCACACCTCTTCGTGTGAGAATGAGTCATCGAGTACATGCGGGAACTCATCGACAGGTTCTCCTTCCGGTGAAGCCCAATTGTCGACCAGGGGAACTACGAAAGCCCGTGTACGTGTGGCATTCTCGATGTCCACCAACTGTTGCGAAGTCAGGCGGGAGCAGGCGTCCGCTGCGGGATTCTCGAGGCCCGGTACATACCATAACGTCAGGTTGTATTCTTCGAGGAATTGGGACCATCGTGCTTGTCGTGGTGTCAGCGGTCGAGGACATGTCTTGAGATATCGAAGACTTTCGTGGTCAGTGTGCACGTGCACCTGCTGCGGTCCTCGAAGTAGGTGAAACCACTGCTTCAAGGCTAATACGAGGGCCAACAGCTCCTGTTCTCGAATCGGGTATCCAGTTTCGGCAGGTTGCATTTTCCGCGACATGAAGGCAATAGGTCGAAGATGTCCCTTGTACTTCCCATGCGCACATCGTTGCGCTAGCGTAGCACCCACGCAGTCTTTCGAAGCGTCCGTGTACAGGTGATACGGCTGTCGGGGGTCGATAGCACTGAGATGTGTCGCATTGATCATTGCTTGCTTCGGCTTGTCGAAGGAAGCTTGATGTACGGCTGTCCATTCCCACTCGAAGTCTGCCTTAAACATTGCGGTCAGGGGGGCTGCGACAGCTTGGAATCCTTCGACAAACAGCTGATAAAATCCACACAATCCAATGAATTGTCGAACTTCATGAACCGTAGTTGGCGGAGGCCAACCTCGAATGACCTTGATCTTTTCGGGGTCCATGTGTACTCCATCTTTGTCGATGATGTATCCACAGAAGGGTACTCGACTCTGGAAGAACGTGGATTTATCGATGCAGGGAAAGAGCTGGTGTTGACGGAGTAGTTCATGTACCAAATCGAGATGTCGTTGGTGTTCATCCGCATCCTTCGAGAAGACGAGGATGTCGTCGATGTACACCCATACAAAGATCCCCAAGTGGTCTCGAAGGACATCATTCACGACGCATTGGAACGTCGATGGCGCATTACAGAGGCCAAAGGGCATAACAACCCACTCGAAGGCGCCAAATTGCGTGTTGAAGGCGGTTTTCTCGATATCTTCGTCGTGGATTCGGATCTGGTGGAACCCACTAACAAGGTCAATCTTCGAAAATACAGTGGAACCCCCCAGTGTACTCACGATGGATTGGATCGATGGCAAAGGATACCGATCTCGAACAGTTCGCGTATTCAACGCCCGGTAGTCGACGCACATACGCCATTTACCATTCGCTTTCTTCACCAGCAGGCAACGCGCTCCGTATGGACTCGAGGATGGTCTGATCCGAACAGATCGATGCAACTTGTCCAATTGTCGTCGAAGTTCATCTAGTTGACTCGGGTCCATTTTGTAAGGGTGTACCCACGGTGGTTTGTCTTCCGAATCGAGGCGTATTCAATGATCTCTACCAGGTCGATACGGAGGTAGGTCTCCATACTCCGCCTTCTCCCGGTCGTAGAGGTCCGCCCACTTGTGTAATCGAATCGGCGGTTTGCGTCGAACGGGGTCAAGCCCGTCATTGTCATCGCTGGCTTGCATTTTGTACATTTGATCGACTGGCACTGCGGGTCGAGGCATGCAGCAAAGAAATACTTGATCCCCCGTGAGATCAGCTCGACGGATCTCTCTTTTGAGTTTCGGCAACGAAATGTACTCAATCTCCATATCGCTGCACTCCTCATCGGTGATACCATCTTCCGTTTTGGACTCATCGTACATGTCAGCACCGTGCTGGACGTGTGTCGACGAGTGTAGGTCGGGGTGTTCCTGGGCATGTGGGGTAGGGTTTCCAACCGGACTCGCTTTCGAGGAACTGGATGAAAGTATCGAAAGAAGGTCCAGCTTCGAAGCGGCTTGAAATTGTAGCTGGGTGGAATGCCTTGATTCGCAAAAAGACAACCGGTACGAATTCGAACCATGTTGGATGTCTGCGTACCGTTCCTTCCAGTTGACAGTCGGATTGTAGCTTCGAAGCCATGGTAGTCCAAGTACCACATCCGGCAAAATTTCCAAGACCTTGAAGTGATGTCGAAATACAAGTTCCCCAACTCGAACATAGGCTCTCGTGTAGTACCGTACTTCGACTTGGACACCTCCGGCTGTCAAGACGTGTCCAGGGTTTCTCAGTTTCTAGAGGGGAAGTCGCGCCCTCTTTGCATTCTGCATCGACAGGAAGTCGCTGGTCGCTCCACAGTCGACCAATAATTCTACGCTGGAGTCAAAGGAGTCTTCACGACATGCGCAAATGCGCCCTCGAACCGTGAACAGAGACGCATGCTCAGGTTCGGTTCCTTCGACGTTGACACCTCCAAGTGTCGAATTCTTTTCGGGTTTATGGGTGCTGATGGTGGTGTTCAGCTCTTCTCGAGGACGTCCACCACCAGGTCTTCGGAAATGTCTTCTAGGCCGTTGTGGGCCTTTCTCTACTTTTGGAGCGGGATCGAAACCGTCCCTTGCTATCTCGGCTTTGATTTCGTCCCGGCGTGTTCGACCTTGATTCCCGACGCTCTCGTCCTCGGGATGGCGGTCGATTCTTTGGACAGTCACGGGCCAAGTGGCCTTGTTCGCCACAATTGTAGCAACGCCTACTTTCTCGACCATCTTGGCGTCCACCATCTTGGCGTCCGAACCGTTCATTACGACGTTCACCAATGTAGGCATGTAGTTCTTCTCGGAGCTTGGCAATTGCATCGAGGTTCATCGGCTCTGGCACGGTCGAAGCCATGGGGGCTGCAGCTGGAGTCGGCATGGGGTTGACGTGCGGCGTTGGCATAGGGTCGGATAGGAACGTGGGAGTCGAAGTTGGTGGAACCATCATAGGCAGGGGTCTTGACACCGCGGGACCCAGGGTATGTGATGTCGTTCTCGATGCGTTCTGTACCTCTTTGAGCTGATATCCGGCCGCAATGTAGGCTTCTGCGATGGTCTCTACCAAGGTATCAAACCCAAATGGTCTACCAGAACGCCATCTCGAACGGACTTCAACGATGTACTGCCGACGAACAGCGTCATTCGACAAACCTTCAACAAACCGAGAGTTGACGAGGTAACCCATCTGGAGGTCACTGGTGTTAACCTTCGACTTGATAACGCAAGTGCGGAATTCCCTGACGTAGTCCGCATGTCGAGGGAACTCACTTTCTTTCAAGCTTAACATTCTCGACAGGTACACTGGCTCATGGGAGATGCAATCGAAACGTTGGCCCAACACACGCATGAGCTCGAACCAGTCATCCTGTACAACTTTCGTCAAACTATGATAATACTCGGCAGCATCACCTTCAAGGAGGAATGATATGGTTGTCACCTGATCAACTGGTGAAGTGATATCCGACAGGATGAAGGCTCGTAACAAGTCCTCCTTCCATGTACGAAACTCTCCAGATACAGGTCTCCCAGAGAATTTTTTAACCAGCTTATTCAAGCGTTCGACACGACGTCCTAGAATCTCTTGTGTTGGAGCACGCTGGACTGCAAACTGGTGCGCTGGATGTGGGTCGAAGACAGGTGGTTGCGGAGGTGGTTGTTGCGGAGGGTGAGGTGAACTGCTCGGCGGTGCATACGGCGGATGACTCGAAGAAGACGGCTGTGGTTGTGGTTGTGGTTGTAGCTGTGGTTGTGGTTGTGGAAACTGGAAGTTGTTTGAAGATTGTTGGCTTGAAACTCGTACAAATTCGTTGAGAAGGGCGTAACATTGCGACAATTCATGCTCTACGCGTCGAAGTTCGCTTACGGCAGCTTGAGTTGCATTCTCCGTCGAGGACTGCAAAGTATCGACTCGGTGGTCAGTTGCCGCAGTAGCACTTGCTGCTGTTGTCTGCAAGGCATCGATGCGTTGTTCCAATTCGATGACCTTGGCTTGAGTATCTGCAAGCTTCTGCAAACAGCTGTGAAGATCACGAGAGAGACATGGAAACCACTCGCTTTCTCGACTTGCGATGCGCTCTGCGATGAACTTTTCTAACGAAATCAAAAATTCGCGATGCAAGGGTGAATCGGTTCGAAACAGACTGTCTCTGATGAAGTGCAGCATAGCTGCATCGTCGAAGGGCCGCTCCATGGTAAATCGAAATCCAAATCAAGTTGACGGCGTCGAAGATTGATCTCGAATATTGATCTCCCCGCCACCTAGCTGGCTACCACTTGTTGTGGTTTGTTTCTTGGGGACTCTCTTGTACTCCTGTGCCTCTTGTTTCTCAAAATCCAAAATCCCAAATCGACAAACCTCGCAGGATCTTTAGACGGGGCACCAATACATAGACACTTCACAAATTCGAAGACAAAAACCCTGTCCAGAGATCGAAGTATCTTGCAGCGCTTCATTCCCACAACTGGCATTTGATGCTTCTTAAGTATTCACAGACTGCAGTGCGATTGCGACTGCGACTTGCGCGCTCGCTGCACTGCTGCTGTTCGAAGCCATAACACAGGTGCCGTCTGTTGTTATGGTGGCTATGTTAAGTGGTTCTTGCCCAGGACATGTGGTATGCGCCACGATGGGGCTTACTGATGGCGTGACTCAGCAATGACTCGGGCCAAGAGATTGATTGGGTTTGACATCCACGGCTTCAATAGGGATGACAACAAGCGAGGAAGAACTTTGAAAGGTTCAAGTTTCGTGCGTACTCGTGCATACTTGTGGTGGACGTGCATACTTCAGTTGTCTACTTCGTGCTGTGGGTGAAAAACTTTGTAAATACCGCAACCTGCCTCCACCTACCTCAACGCGGTTCTAGTTCTAGTGAACTTCTCATATGCAAAGCCGGGATATGCGGCAAATACCGCCCGAAGACCCGGCATACCGCCCGAAGAGCCGGAGTATGACGTACCCGACCCACCCACTTCGTGAGGAAAAAAGAAACAAAGCTGGTCAAAAAGTTAAAAACAGCAAAGTATATGTCTCAAAAAGCAAGAACAACAATACAAATAAGGAAAAAAGTGAGTCCGATTTCCTTCTCTTTGTCTGGAGGCTTGCCTTTCCCCACCCACCTTGCTGCTTAGTGTCGGGCAGCAACACGAGTTCTCCCACACTCCCTGCTCTCATGTCACTGGACGTTTCGATATTTTGCCGCTGGTCGATATTTTGCCGCTGGCCGTTTCGATATCTTGGACCGACGCCAAGCTGGAACGTAATGTGACGCCTACTTGGAACCCCGACCGCCGACCGCAGACTACTTGGAACGCAGTTTGAGTTGACCTGCTTGGAATTTATTGCACCCGGAAGTGTTCGATGTCGCCACTCGAGGCATGCCTGTTCTCCTGTCTTTGCTTCTGGGTGTCTGCCTACGGCCGGCAGGCCCAGGGTGCTCCCTTTGTGGTTGTTTTGAAAATCAGAAAAAGACGGGGTTGCCGTCTTAGATAAGCTCTGCTTGCGCCTGTTTCCCTTTCACCCCCACCGCCTGGCTCGCACATCAAGTTAGTCGATTTCCTGAGTAAGTGTTGCATCACTGCGCAAAGATTTATAACTCAGTCAGTCTTTGATTCTGGTGTCTCGGAAATCAATGGCCAAATGCAAACTCACTTATAACTTACGCTGGCTGTTGGGATCCCCAGCAGCCAGCAAGCACCAAGCAAGCACCCAAGCCAGCCAGCAGCCAGCCCACAGCCAACAAGCAGCCAGCAGCCAGCCAGCAGCCAGCCAGCAGCAAGCAGCCAGCAGCCAGCCAGCCGCCAGCAAGCAGCAAGCTGCCCAGCAGCCCGGGAGCCAGCCAGCAGCCAGCTGCCACAGCCAGCAGCCAGCTGCCAGCCAGCAGCAAGCAGCCCAGCAGCAAGCAGCCAGCAGCCCAGGTGCCAGCCAGCACCAGGCAGCCAGTCAGCAGCCAACAAGCAGCAAGCACCCAGCAGCCAGCCAGCGACAAGCAGCCCAGCAGCAAGCAGCCAGCAGCCCAGGAGCCAGCCAGCACCAAGCAGCGAGCCAGAAGCCAACAAGCAGCAAGCAGCCAGCAGCCAGCCAGCAGCAAGCAGCCCAGCAGCCAGCAGCCAGTCAGCAGCAAGCAGCCCAGCAGTAAGCAGCCAGCAGCCCAGGAGCCAGCCAGCACCAAGCAGCCAGCCAGCAGCCAGTACGCAGCAAGCAGCCAGCAGCCAGCCAGCAGCAAGCAGCCCAGCAGCAAGCAGCCAGCAGCCAGCCAGCAGCCACAGCCAGCAGCCAGCAGCCAGCCAGCACCAAGCAGCCCAGCAGCAAGCAGCCAGCAGCCCAGGAGCCAGCCAGCACCAACCAGCCAGCCAGCAGCCAACAAGCAGCAAGCAGCCAGCAGCCAGTCAGCAGCAAGCAGCCCAGCAGCCAGCTGCCAGTCAGCAGCAAGCAGCCCAGCAGTAAGCAGCCAGCAGCCCAGGAGCCAGCCAGCACCAAGCAGCCAGCCAGCAGCCAACAAGCAGCAAGCAGCCAGCAGCCAGCCAGCAGCAAGCAGCCCAGCAGCAGGCAGCCAGCAGCCAGCAGCCAGCACCCAGCCAGCAGCAAGCAGCCACCGGCCCCAGTTTTGCTCCTTCCTCAGACCCCCCCACCCCCCACCCCCCCTAAGGAAATCTAATTAGGTCTCACCCCCCCCCCCCTGAGGAAAGCTCTGCCAGCAGCCCAGGAGCCAGCCAGCAGTAAGCAGGCAGCAGGCAGCAGGGGTCCCCGTTCTAGACAAGCCCCTGCTTGCACCTGTTACCATGCAGAAGCAAAGCCGGATTGGCAGGGCCACGTGAATGCGGCAACTTGTGTACCTGCCACTTGCTGATGTGTGGATGGTTACATTTGGCTTCCCAGATGTACAAGCCCAGTACTGTGAAAATTTGCAAAATTCGTGAACCAATTTTTGACACCTGATTTAAGGTGCAAGCAGGCAGCCAGCAGCTAGCAGCGGCAGCAGCCACACAATCAGCAAGCAAGCACCAAGCAGCCAGCCAGCAGCCAGCAAGCGGCAAGTCAGCACCAAGCAGGTACCAGTCACGCAACCGGCCAGGCAGCAGCAAACAGCAACCCAGCCTGCAGCAGCAAGCATGCAGCAATAACAATTGGGAAAATGCAACAATGGGCATGGTGTTTCTCTTTGACCCCCCCCCTCAACCCACCTATCCATCTGTGCGTGGAGATTGGAGATGACACACACCTGGAGGTATGAAGGGGCGCAATTACTCAGCTTCTACCCCCCACAACAACAGTTATCGCACCCCCTCCCAAGAGAAAAGTATGTGAGCGCTTTTGCGCCCATGCCAAAAGAAATCATACCAATGGCACGGGCTTAAATGACACAAAAGCAGGTGTTGGAGCAAAGAGCTTGTGAATTTGCAGATGTCCTTTGGCGCGGTTTTGTATGGTGCTGAGAACTTCTGGTACAGTCTTGCTGTTTTGTCACAGGTACAGGGAATCACATCCGTCTTATCAAACTTTGATGCATTGCACCATCGTGCAAAGGGAAGCCTGGAGGGTATGCAGGCATTCAGCTAAAAGAAAATCGCACCAGTCATTTGCTGCATTGTGCTGTGTGTTTTCCATGACATTCTTGTTTTTCAGTCCTGCCTTTTGGCCACAACCATGGCAAAGAAGAAATATGTCATCGAAAGGCCAGCACATGTCCCTGTGCTGGACCAGTACAATGCATCAAAGTTTGATAGGACAGATGTGGTTCCAAAAGAGCTCAAGACCTACCACGCGCTGCTCGCTCCCATGTCGCTTGCTGTGGGGAGCCAAAATTACATTGTTTGTTGGAGTGCTATCGAAAAGGAAACTGAGAAAAAGTTTCTCATGGTCTGGGAGTGTGTGGCTAAAATGCCAACAAAGGCTGAGCGTGCTGATCCACAGTATGAAGGCAAGTTCAAAGTACAATTTAGGGATGGTTCGTATTGGTTCGATGCAGACAAAGTCCTCACCCAATTACCGGAAAATGCCATTATCAACGAAGGAGTTGCAATCCCATCTGATGACCCGGAAGAGGAGTACAAGACTTCTGATGATGACGACGGCAGCAGCACATCTAGCAGTAGTGATGACAATTTCACCGAAAAACGCAATGGAGTAGAAGCGCGAGAAAAAATTGCAAAAAGCCAAGACAAAGCCATGAGAGCACCAAAGAAAACACAAAAGAAAGAGGAACGTAAAGATTACTGCAGAAGAAAAACAAAAGCCATGCCAAAAAGTAGTTTGGCACCAGAGGAGTTTGCAAAAATTTTGGGAGCTACAGGAATTGGAAGCGAGGGGCGTGCAAATATGTTGAAGGAGCTTGAAAACCAAAACAAGCACTTCATGATTGCGGACGCCCACAGCTTGTGCATACCTGTGACAAACAGCATGACTGTACGAGAAGTTCTCAGCGCCATACAAAACCGCGCAAAAGGGGATCTCCAAATCCGCAAGCTCTTTGCTCCAACGCCTGCTTTTGTTTCATTTAAGCCCGTGCCATTGGTATGATTTCTTTTGGCTGTGCATTCTTGTGTTCATCTGTGTTCATCCTGCTCAGGGTACACTTAGCCCTTCATGTAAGAGATGTGCAGGCCTATGCTTGAACCAAAAAAAAAATCATTACGCATGGGAGTCCCCCCCTCCCCCTCTGCTTTTTCTCACCCCAGATGTAGCAAAAAAATCTTCACCTGAACAGAAATTTTGTACCACACAGGGCCACTTGTGGTGCAGAGAACCCTTGGATCTCGAGACCCCCGCGCTTCCAACACGCCTGGAGATCGGTATTGCATTTTTGGGGGGCACATGGTTGTTTTGCCCTCTGTGCAACAGTTGGTGCGCTGTTGGTCAATCATTGCTCGGATCTCAAGACCCCCGCGCTCCCAACACGCCTGGAGATCGGTATTGCATTTTGGGGGGGCACATGGTTGTTTTGCCCTCTGTGCAACAGTTGGTGTGCTGTTGGTCAATCATTGCTATTTCTACTTTGCAGGGCCCCAAGGCTGACCACCAGAGTGCCGAGGCTGCGAATCAAGAACACAGCAGCCCAGGAGCCAGCCAGCACCCAGGAGCCGGCAGTCCACAAGCAGCCAGCGGCCAGCAGCCAGCAGCCCAGGAGCACCAGAGTGCCTAGGCAGAGAATCAAGAATACAAGCCGGACATGACAAGGGCAGACCTAGAGCAATGGCACAAAGTCATCAATGGCCAGGCTGCACAACGCTCAAGGATCATGCAACAAGAGAGAGAGGACAGGGGCCGCTTTGGAGTGGTTGGCTTGAGCAAGGTATGAGTGTACAGGCCCCTGAATGCCGCTGCTGTATGCTGGTCTGTTTGCCACGCTGACAGGCAACGTGCCAGAAGCTGATTTCGGGGTTGAAGCTGCTGGCGGCAGTCATTTGGGCCGTGTCTACACCTTCTGTTGTGCAGCATCCCCACGTGGGGGGTCATCACGGGCCTTGCCCCCTTTGTGCTCTCGCTGCCATGAGAAATGGCCAAGGTGTGGATAATCACGACATACGGTGAGCTCTCAACGAAACACACCGGTGGACGTTCCGCCATGCTCGCCTGAGTCCTAAAGAAACCACCCATGGTACAGAGAAAACCTGCACTCCTGTCAGTTGAAATTGTTGGGCATGAATGACAATGCCGAGGTCCGAGGTTATTATATGTGCTTGAAACCCAACACGAGCATCACACAAAACGGCAATGAACCCCCCCATGTGAGGCACGACCGGGGAGGCCGGCCAAGCACAGCGAACACCACTCCTCCCCCTGCCCCCTACAGCCTGAAAGGTTTTACGGGGCCGGAGTTGGCAGATGAACTGGAATTGGATAAAATTGTATGAGGCAAGCGATCTGTTTTCAGGCATTCCAGGGAGAGGTCACTTCTGATTGGGGTTTTGGGGGGGTGGGTAGATTTAAGGGCAGCCACGATGTTTTCTTTTTGACAATGGGAGAGTGTCATAATCATGAAGAGGTCCATGTTCACCGAGAGTATCTCTGAAGACCCTTTGGCAATGGTGCATTCGGTACAGGGGAAATCTGCTGAAGGGCAGGCCTGTTGTTGGTGTTCAGGCAGCCGAACCGGGGTCCGAAACGAAAATTATGGGCCCCCGTTCCAGCCCTCATTTGTGGCCCATTCAACTGTTTGCTACAAATTGGTCTTCTCGCTTACCATGCGCTTCAGAAAAGCAGCTCCATGTGTCCCATTTGCCTTCTTCAAAGCAGCAGGGAGTCTCGGTCCGATGTTGGCAAAAAAAAGGTGGCATATGAACAATGAGTTTGTACAGTTGAAAGGACAACGTGCGATGCACACCAGAGATTAATGACTTGGACGGTCCATATTTCCGGGTGTCGTCATCTTTCTAGGATTTTTTCTGTGCAGAGATCACATGGCATATAGGCATCCTCTGCAAAATGTTCATGACCGATTAATGGCAAAATTGCGATGTTCACTTGGAACACTTGGCAATGGGCTATTTCTGTCCGAGTCATTAATCCCTGGTGTTGATCGTGGGCTTTTCACTGAAATGTTCCGCAAGAAGGGGCGGCTAATTACATTCATGGAAGGGTCGTTGGTATTTCGCCAAATGAATGTATTGGCCAGCAAAACTGGCAATGCAGAATATTATTTTACTTTGATTAATGGCTTCTTGGTTATTAATGGGTTGTGCCATCCCAAATTGGGTTTTGGTGGAGCATCATTCGCAAATGATGCAGTGAGGTTTTACAATTGTACTTTTGAGGTCAAATGGGTTGGAACGTTACCGTATTGTGTGTTGATTGCGGCCCAAGATGTCCCCGGAGGATGTGAGTTGTTTGTCAAATATGGGACAGGATACCGCTTTCGGTATCCTGACATGGTGGTTTGCCATGTTGATCCTAACAAGGTACTGAGCTCTTTTGCACTCTATTGTGTTTTTGTTTTCTTTTCTACAAACCCATTTTTCATAGCTCTTTTGTTATTGTCATGGTCCGACCAAGACTCCCTGATGCTCCAAAGAAAGCGAAAACACTACGAAATGAGGATTCCCTACTTCGCAGACATATAAAAGAAATGGGCCGTGGGTATATGCTATGTCCATCCCGGGTTTCAAAAGTTGTGGAAGCCAGCAATCGGCAGCGAATGAGAGCAGAAAGTGCATCTCAATCACACAGTGCGAGAGGCCCTCTTGGCAAAGTATGCATGTGGGGATAAGTGGAGCTCATTTGCTGAAGCTCATAGGAAGCGAGGGGTGTACAGGACCGCCATTACCAATTTGCAGCAAACACTTACTGCGGACATGGAGTTGACAACCACAACCAGGGGTGCTTTCCTAAATCCCTGGCAACAACTCAAATTGTTTCTGCACCTTGCCCACCGTGATGGGCTGGTTCCGAAAGACATTAAAGTCCCTCGCCTATCAATTTTTTTTATGCGAGCAACATGTATAAAGGAAAAAAAAAAGTCCAGCTTGTGTCTATCGGGCTGCCTGATGCAATTCACCCGCATCAGTTGCCTCTACAGCTCCCACTTTGTAGACACATTGGGGGAGACCACCGTGCGGAGACAGCTGCGCACTTTGAGCAAATGGGCCTCGTCGAGGCCCTTGAATGGGCCACTACTGAGGGCTCGAATGGGGGGCCCATGACCCTTGTTTGGAATCCTGATTGGGCCGCTTTAACACGAACCACAGGCCTACCACCCCCTTCAGCGGATATCTCCTGTACCGAATGCACTACCGTCAAGGAGGTGTTCAGAGACCCTCTTGGTGAGCAAGGACCTCTTCGCGACTATGGCACTCTCCCAACCCAATGTCAACGGTTTTTGCGTTTGTTTAAATCTCGCTTTGATATTGTTTATGACATCTTACATGATCTGGCCCTCACATTTTCTCAATTTCTGCATGTTTTGTATATGTGGGTCATGGACAGAGATGATTCTGGCTTGATTATGCGGAAATTAGAGAGTGTGTACCGCAAACATTTGACCAAGCACCCGTAATTTCCTCCATTGAAGGAAACTATTGGTCGCAAGGATTGGGCTATGAGCAACCAAATGACAAAGGCTCTGCTCAAAAATGATCTTTTTTGGTCTGAGCCTGCTGCCATTTTGCCTACAACAGCCGATGGGTTGGCAGCACACAGCCCTTGCACTGATGATGGTGCTGTGTTGGTTGACCCTTTTCAAGAGCTTTTGGTCCTGATGCGCAAGCTTGGCCTTCAACTCTTGAGTTGGAAACCAGGAAACGTTCAATTGCGGGATATTTGGGCCCAAAGAGCGCACAAATTGTGGCATGCATTGAAACTTTCTAAAAAAAGGTTTTCAGTGGCAGTAAACTATTGATTTTGCCACTACACAGAGCGCTTGGTGCGTCATGGAGAATTCGTGGGGCAATGCTCGGAGGGGGAGGAACACATCCACCAACCCCATGGGTCCGTTGTTGAAACAAGACCCTCATGTCCCATTGGAAGTGCCCTGTGGGGTTGGTGGCATGTATGAAAACAGATCGCTTGCGACTTGCACTTTGGAGGCAAGGTTGGGTGGTACCAAGTGCATTCCCTCCAAAGGAACAAAAAGAAAGGTGTTGTTTTGCGGATCTGCCTCTTAGCCACAGGCCCCTCTGAGCATGTTGCCTGGAGGTTGCTTGGTGCTCTCAATTGTTCTAGCGCTGGTGTTGATTTTCTGATGAAGATTGTCTGCAGGTCTCGATTTTTTGGCAGTGGTTTTGATTGCCCCTTTGCTCATTACCCAGCCTTCACATCACTGGTGCACAAACGATTTCCGCATAATATATTTCTTTTTGCAGGGTGCGGTAGTGCGAAGAGGCGTTGTGGATCCAGAAGACACCAGGCAGGCTATTCAACAATTCAAAAAAGCTTGTCGTTCAGCGACATTGAATGGCACGCGTGGCCCGGGTGGTGATGCTTTCCATTTTCTGGACGCTGAAGCAGAGGATCTCACCACAGCTGTCGTTCAAAACAGCCCATTTGGTGGTTGCAATGCGCTGGGACATCAGGTTTTGAAGCTGGGTGCCCGCACAGTGTGTGTCAGTTTCCAGAGTAATGAACTGTGGCATTATGTGGCGATGATTTTTATTTCAGTCGCTTCTACCCCCCCCTATATTCAGAATGGCAGAAAAAAAGTGTCGCCATTGGCTGTATCGTCACCTGCGCCCAGGTGAAATTATCTTTTTGGAAAAAGATGCAACAATCACGCTGCCCGCTGTTAGCGCTGGCATGCAATGGGCCATTGTTGTGCCATTGACCTTTAAAGAGGTTGTGCCATGTGACAGTGCCCCTTATGTCAAGTCTGTGAGTAGTATCCCTGTTCCATTTGATACCACTGGCAAGAATACCATTCACCATGCAACTGCACCTGAATCACTCGGCTCTGATACAAAAAATAGGATGATCTCTGTTTCTGATATTCATCAGAGCCGCGTGATAGAGGTATAGTTGCAGGGTGAATGGTATCTTGCCAAGCGTGTGAAAGGCCGCGGTAGTCTGGCAAATTTGCCTTTCCAACCCGACCAGTACCCCGTGAATTGTGGTCCTATTGAGTTGATTGTTGTCTGCATTCAGCCTATCAAGGGCAGAGCAGGGGCCATAGTTGGGGTGTGCAAAGCTTGTACCACAGCTCAGTCTGACAACCTGCAGCGTAGTCTGATCAGGGTCCCCGAGAATGCGGTCACAGCTTTGCACACGTCATCCACCAGTTGGATGGATACATTGGTATTGAAGTGGATGAATGGGCTGGGTGAAAAAAAAAAAAGACCAGGAGGCACCGGCAGCATACATTACAGATGGTCCACGCTGCCCAAACTGTGAAGCAAACCAGCATGCAAGCAACCCAATCGCAAACAAAAGCCCCATCCACCACCAGAGATGCATCCCAACAATTCTGCATTTGAGGTAAAATGTTTGTTGGCACAGTTGGATCAGGTTCGGTCTGATATTTCTGGTTTGAAAAAAATATGGACACACAGGCTGGTGCCAAGCATGCAACACAGGGTCCGGAAAAAAGTCCCAAAAAAAAGAAGCATTTGCGGCGGCTGGGCCAAACTAACATGCCCCCATCAGCCAGCTCAGGCTCAGCAGGACACGCGGCCACAGCAACAACCCAGCCCAGCTCAGGCTCAGCAGCAGACCCAGCTGGACATGCAGCCACAGCCCCAACCCAAGCACGGCATGTGGGCCCAGCCCCAGCCCAGCCTGGCCGAGGCCTAGCTAGACATACGGCCGCAGCCCCAACCCAGCCTACGCCAGGCCCAGACATGCGGCCACAACGCCAACGAAGCCTCCGCCAGCCCCAAAACCAGCTTAGCCGAGGCCCAGCAGGATATGTGGCAAAGCGGCCTGGACCAGGCCCAGCAGGACATGTGGCACCAGCCTCAAAACGGCCTGGCCCAGGCCCAGCAGGACATGTGGCCCGAGCCCCAACCCAACTTGGCCATGGCCCAGCAGGGCATGTGGCGCCAGCCCGAAACCAGCTTGGGCCAGGCCCAGCAAGACATGCCAAGCCAAATATTGAGTAATGGTAACATGTGGGCTGTGCGGGTTCCTCACCAGCTCTCCACACATGGCATGCAAAGCAACCGGCTGGGAGCCATGCATCAAAGCACAGAAGCCCGACAGGCTGCCATTCGTGAGCAAGTGCACCAACATGTGCCTATGCATAGCCTACAGAGTGGGCAATCAATATGCGAAACAGGATGCACAGCACCATGCACTGTGCACACCATGCAAACCATGGATCCCACACAGCATGTGGTCATTACGTCTATTGTGCATAGCAATGTGCTGGATAATATGCATCACATGCAGGATGTTATGGAACCAATCGTCCAAGACGTCCAGCATGTACAAACCACTCAGCAGGAACATTTGCACAGCCGAGCACCGCAAGTTGCTATGCCACATGCCATGCTACTACCACAGCATGTGCCAAGCAGGCCAAGTGCACCATTTGTGCATGGTAGTAGGGTTGGTAACGTGCACCAAAGCTCGAGCGCACGCCCGCAATTGTACACACCGATTGCGCACATGCAAGGCACTCTGCAAGCAAATGCGCCTCAATGTTACATGCATGGCCCTATGCAGCCCATGCAGCCCATGCAGGTGAATACATTCATGTAACATGTTTGTTATTCAATATCTCTGCTGTCAATGTTGTAGGTGCAGCTCGCGATGCAGCTCATGAAGCTGTACATGAGACATCGTCTTTTTTTAGAATAGGCTGTGATGATCAGTACCGGCCTCCTTTGGTGAGGTGTACCGCGAATACTTTTTTCCATTACGGATGGTCCTGTGACCCAGTTCGCCCCCTGTTGTGGTATGCAGAAGTCTTTGCCTGTGACACAATGGGCCTATTTTGTGGGCCAATCGTGTGAAAAAAAAAAGATCCTCTGGTCAGTCAATTTCCTGTCAAGATCTGGAGGAGCTGGAGAACCAGCTGGAGACTACTTCAGTTCAGCAGCGAGCGTTTCAACCTGTGTTTTCCCTGACACTCCCTAGTTGCATGTCTGATTCAGTCCACATGTCAAATGACAGGTGGCCACGCCACACGCTGTCCCTCCTGTTCTCTGTATTCATTTTCTGTTTCAACCAGTGTACTATGCCTGCCCATGAGAAGGGCTCAAAGCCTTTGTGAAATGTTGACGGGTGACCATAATGACCTGAGTTCTGCTGGAGATCAGGGTTGCTGTTGTGTCCTGTGGAAGCAGGGGGCATCTTGTGTGAAGAAGAAGGCCAGTTCCTTGGAAACGTTATTGAAATACATGACGCAGTGCGCGCAGGTTGTGTCAACTACACCTCGAATATACAATATTTGTTGGGCCTGTGATTTTTGGGGCAATCACATTTTTCTCTGCGCTTGTCTTCTTCTGTTGCTCACGTTTCCAAGAACTCTGGAGAGCACGGTCTGGTGAAGGGCCTCTGCCAGCTGTGTCCTATTTGTAGAGGGTTGTGTTGTTTAGAGATTAGAGCCTGTGGCCTTTATGATATTTAGAGCTTAGACATTAAAGGGTCTGAACAAGAAAAAAAAAGAGCTTAGAGATTAGAGCTCTGCTGCTTGAAAAAAAAGTGATTCACTCCTTCCTTCTGACCCTTGCACTCCTCAGACCTCTGAAAATGTCCCTCAAGGCGCTGCTGTGCACTATGTTCCTGCCATTTGTGGTGCACAGAACCCTCGGATCTCGAGACCCCCGCGCTCCCAACACGCCTGGAGATCGGTATTGCATTTTTGGGGGGCACATGGTTGTTTTGCCCTCTGTGCAACAGTTGGGGCGCTGTTGGTCAATAATTGCTATTTCTACTGTGCAGGGCCTCAAGGCTGACCACCAGAGTGCCAAGGCTGCCAATCAAGAACACAGCAGCCCAGGAGCCAGCCAGCACCCAGGAGCCGGCAGTCAACAAGCAGCCAGCGGCCAGCAGCCAGCAGCCCAGGAGCACCAGAGTGCCGAGGCAGAGAATCAAGAACACAGCTGTGTCCTATTTGTAGAGGGTTGTGTTGTTTAGAGATTAGAGCCTCTGGCCTTTATGATATTTAGAGCTTAGACATTAGAGGGTCTGAACAAGAAAAAAAAAGAGCTTAGAGATTAGAGCTCTGCTGCTTGAAAAAAAAGTGAGTCACTCCTTCCTTCTGAACCCTTGCACTCCTCAGACCTCTGAAAATGTCCCTCAAGGCGCTGCTGTGCACTATGTTCCTGCCATGCTGAGGGGGAACCGTGTACCCTGGGGGGCTGGACAGGGGGGGGGGTACTTGTCATGTCCACAACGACAATGAGCTGCATGATGATCATAGCAACAACACTGCTCTGAATCTTGTTTCCGAGAACTCTGCACTGATGATATTTAGATATTAGAGGCTGCCGCTACGCTCCACAATGTCTGCTCGTGGCGCCCTTTTGGCCCCGTCCTCCCCCCCCCACCCTTTTTATTTCCGAGCTGATGTGCTCCAGCTTGTGAGCCTATGTCAGCTGTGCCCATTGCCTTTTACCGCGCCCTGCCGGCTCGTGCGCCGGCTGTGCCGGATGATGAGGCGCACAAGGAGGAGTGGCGGGCGTGGAGGACAGCGGTGCTTGCGGCGGCAGCGCGGGAGAACCCTGCGCCCTGGGTCCGTTTGTGGGTACGGTGCTTCACGGAGTGTGGGCTGGCCGCTCGCAATTTGCGGGCAGTGGCGGATGTTGCTTGTGCCCTCTGGGCATTGCCGGTGGTGGACCCCGAGATCGTATCTTTCGAGGACGTTCTGGTCAGGGCCTTGTACACGGTGTCTGCGGGCACTGACCGCCCGCTAGCGGCGATTGGGGCCACAGCCATCGGGCTGGGGACTGCGGTTCCCAAGGTGGCCCACGCGCTCCGCTGGAGGTACCCGGACCAGGTGCAGTACTGTCGGGCCCGCGGTTTGCATGGGTGGAGGGCGGACTCGTCCCCCTGGTGGCGTGGCTCGTCGGGCCTGTCCTCTCCGGTGGCAGTGTCCCTGCCCGCCAGGGGCGTACTTTCTTGGGTGACTGGGCGAGGGAGCCCAGTCGCAGGCTGCTGCTGGTGGAGGGATGGTTGCCCAACGTCGTGGGCCCTGCGGTTGGGCATACAGTCGGGGTAACGGCCGACGGGCACGTCTTCTGCACCACGTTCGGCCACTTCTGGTCGGGCTACGGGGCGGGAGAGATAGCCGACGTGCTCATACGCCGCCTGCAGCGGGTGTGGCACGTTTGGTATCTCGTCTTGCCCTCTCAGGATCTCGTGGGCATGCGGCCGCGAGTCTTGGGGGCAGACGGCTTCCCCGTCTGGCACTGGCGCGTGGCCGAGGAGAGGCTGTGGAGGGTTGTGGTGGCTGTGCTGGAGGACTGGAGGAGGAGGAGGACGCCTGTCCGCAGGTTCATTGAGGAGCCTGCTCCAGTGCTGCTGTGGGGAGGGGGTTATTGATGGCCACAGGGGGGGATACATTGGATCCAATCCTGGATTCAGATCTGGCTCATCCTACCCATTGTCACGTCTGCCACCACAAACAGAGCCGAGGACTGCCCATTCCTGATTCCGAGAATTCTCTTATGTCCTGGCTTGTGTTGGGGTTTTTTCAGCACCAAGGTTTGACCCCGCCCCAAAAAAAACAAAAATCAGGAAGCTATGGTGGTTGGAAGATACCTGGACCCCCTCCGCAGCGGGCTGACCCACGCTGGTGGAGTCTGCAGCTATGGAGGCAGCCGAGCCTGCGGCTAGGAGGGCCCATGTCCGTGGAGAAAGGCTGTCTCCAGTACCATGCACCAAACATGGCCTCAAGAGACGCTCTTGCCAAGCCTTGTGACTCTCAGACCTCTGCATCAAAATAACACTGTGCACCGAACATAGCTTCTTTGCCCTGAGCCTGAACTGAGACGGCAGTGTTCTCAGTCCCAAAGTCCGGAGTGACCAACCAGGGCTGAAAGTTGTCGTACACGGAAGATTAATGACATCTGTCCACCGTTCTCCTGTCTACACAAACAGTTCTGTTCCGGTCGCTGAATGGGACCTCTTTTCAGTCGCAGAGTGATCCAGCCTGTTGTTTCTACTCATTTCTTTTAGAGTGCATTGTGCCACCCAGCTGCCCTGCTTTGTCACAGCGTTAACAGCCATAGTGGTCAACTTCTGGGAGCCTTGCAACACAGAGTGACCCAGCCAGGTTCCAGCCAGTGTAAAAGAATTTTCAAGCACGCCTGGGACCACAGATCCAGCATGTTCCTCTCAGGTCGAAGTGCCGTGATTCATTCCGTCAGCCGGCCAACTGCAGTTGCATGGGAGTCATGTCAGATTGTCGTACACGGAAGAATAGTGACATCTGTCCACCGTTCTCCTGTCTACACTAACAGTGTGTTCCTGTCGCTGAATGGGACCTCTTTTCAGTCGCAGAGTGATCCAGCCTGTTGTTTCTACTCATTTCTTTTAGAGTGCATTGTGCCACCCAGCTGCCCTGCTTTGACAGCCACAGTGGTCATTTTCTGGGAGCCTTGCAACACAGAGTGACCCAGCCAGGTTCCAGCCAGTGCAAAAGAATTTTCAAGCACGCCTGGGACCACAGATCCAGCATGTTCCGCTCAGGTCGAAGTGCCGTTATTCAGTCCGTCAGCCAGCCAACTGCAGTTGCATGGGAGTCATGTCAGATTGTCGCACACGGAAGATTAATGACATCTGTCCACCGTTCTCCTGTCTACACAAACAGTGTCTTCCGGTCGCTGAATGGGACCTCTTTTCAGTCGCAGAGTGATCCAGCCTGTTGTTTCTACTCATTTCTTTTAGAGTGCATTGTGCCACCCAGCTGCCCTACTTTGTCACAGCGTTGACAGCCACAGTGGTCACTTTCAGGGAGCCTTGCAACACAGAGTGACCCAGCCAGGTTCCAGCCAGTGCAAAAATTTCTTCAAGCAGGCCTGGGACCACGGACCCAGCATGTTCCGCTCAGGTCGAAGTGCCGTGATTCATTCCGTCAGCCGGCCAACTGCAGTTGCATGGGAGTCATGTCAGATTGTCGTACACGGAAGAATAGTGACATCTGTCCACCGTTCTCCTGTCTACACTAACAATGTGTTCCGGTCGCTGAATGGGACCTGTTTGCAGTCGCAGAGTGATCCAGCCTGTTGTTGCTACTCATTTCTTTTAGAGTTCATTGTGCCACCCAGCTGCCCTGCTTTGATAGCCACAGTGGTCATTTTCTGGGAGCCTTGCAACACAGAGTGACCCAGCCAGGTTCCAGCCAGTGCAAAAAAAATTTCAAGCAGGCCTGGGACCCAAGATCCAGCATGTTCCGCTCAGGTCGAAGTGCCGTGATTCATTCCGTCAGCCGGCCAACTGCAGTTGCATGGGAGTCATGTCAGATTGTCGTACACGGAAGATTAATGACATCTGTCCACCGTTCTCCTGTCTACACAAACAGTGTGTTCCGGTCGCTGAATGGGACCTCTTTTCAGTCGCAGAGTGATCCAGCCTGTTGTTTCTACTCATTTCTTTTAGAGTGCATTGTACCACCCAGCTGCCCTGCTTTGACAGCCACGTTGGTCTTCTTATGGGAGCCTTGCAACATAGAGTGACCCAGCCAGGTTCCAGCCAGTGCAAAAGAATTTTCAAGCACGCCTGGGACCACAGATCCAGCATGTTCCGCTCAGGTCGAAGTGCCGTTATTCATTCCGTCAGCCAGCCAACTGCAGTTGCATGGAAGTCATGTCAGATTGTCGTACACTGAAGATTAATGACATCTGTCCACCGTTCTCCTGTCTACACAAACAGTGTCTTCCGGTCGCTGAATGGGACCTCTTTTCAGTTGCAGAGTGATCCAGCCTGTTGTTTCTACTCATTTCTTTTAGAGTGCATTGTGCCACCCAGCTGCCCTGCTTTGACAGCCACAGTGGTCTTTTTCTGGGAGCCTTGCAACACACCAGCCAGGTTCCAGCCAGTGCAAAAAAATTTTCAAGCAGGCCTGGGACCCAAGATCCAGCATGTTCCGCTCAGGTCGAAGTGCCGTGATTCATTCCGTCAGCCAGCCAACTGCAGTTGCATGGGAGTCATGTCTATTTGAAAACATTATTATTGCGCACGTCACAAAATTCTTTCAGGCAGGCCTGGGGCCACCACTTTCAGCTCTGTTGTGCGCCTGTCTTCCACAATGCTTCCCTGATCAGTGCCACATCTGGACCCAGTGGTATGTTGCGATCCAATGGGTTGGAGGAAGGGACTACACAGCACTTCGTGTCGTCTCGTCAAAGACGTTCGGTACTAGAAAGGGTGGTATGCAGTGTTGACGTTTTTCCATTGGTGCTGTTGTGGTGCTGCAGGGCCTCATTGGTGTCTTTTGGAATATTTGCAGGGAGACTGTTGGCCACTAAGCTCAATTTGTTTTTGCGGCAATGTAAACAGACTAGGCTGGATGATACTCTTGGTTTTTATGCGAGTGTTTGTGCATCCATGTTTTTTTTGTGAAATATATATTCGAAAAGCATTTTTGAGAAGTGACACTGAAACATTCTGCAGATACTTGATTCGGGCCCCGCGTCGTTTGACGTCATCCTGACGCCATCTGGACGCTAAATTATCCTGATACCTTCCTCGCGTCGTTTGACGTCATCCTGACGCCATCTGGACGCTAAATTATCCTGATATCTTCCTGACGCCACCCTGAGGCCTTCCTGACGCATCCTGACGCATCCTGACGCGCTCCTGACGCCTACACCACTACCCTGACACACCTCCGACGCCTGCCTGACGCCATCCTGACACGTTCTTGACGCGATTTGACAATCCTGACGTTCCCTGACGCCATCCTGACGCTTTCCTCACACTTTCCTGACGTCATCCTTACGCCATCCTAACGCATCCTGACGACATCCTAACGCACCCTGGCCCTCATCTAGCTCCGGGCCCAAACCTAACACTTGGGTGTAACCCTAACCTTAAGCCTAGTTAAATTGTTGCAAAAATTATTGATTTCGGTGAAAAAATCATCTTTTTGCCAACCAAGGAACCTATTCTATTTCTGAAGCTTATCAATCATGTTGCTTTTTTCAGCCCATGCTTTTGCCAATGCAAAATAGGTTTCAATCTACATTCCATACGTCGTCATTTTATCCTTTTTTTGGGCACCCCGGATCTTACCAATGCAAAAATAGTTTGAACATACAATCTACCTCTGCCACTGCCCAGGCAAAAAATGTCCAATCATACATTCAATACCCAATCTGCTTTCGAAAGCGTTCAAACATGTTGTTTTTGCAGCCCACACTTTTGCCAGTGCAAAATAAGTTTCAACTTGCATTCCATGCCTAATCTGTTTATTTTTATGTTGTTTTTGCCGCTCCGCAATTTGAATGGTTCAAAACCATGCAATTTAAATGGTTCAAAACGTCTCTACGTCGCAGGGCCCAAATCAACTAGCCAGAACTTCTGGTGTGCCAAATCTGGGATGCGAATGGCATATATCATCAACCGCTAACGTACACTAGTTGTAGATAGTGCTCAATTCACAGCTCATGGACACAAGAGCATTTCGTGCAAAAAACGCACCATGCCCCCCCCCCCCCCCCTGCAAAATAAAGCACATTGAATAGATTGAAACGGAGTTGGTTGCTGTGTGATTTTACACAAAGTCTGAAATTCTAAAATTTCAAGAATTTGTGTATTTTTGGGATTTTTGGGACCAGATGTCAGTGCGATGCCAAAGCGTTCAGAGATCTTCGGAATACTGTTGCAGGAAGGATACCCGCCAACCCTTCTTTTAGGGGTTGGGAAGTCAAAAGCTATCTTGTCTGAGCCCATACCATCATGTTTGTGAAGGTTTCGATGTTTGAATAGTTTTGGGACATTGTGCCTGATGAAATCATAGGTGCCACCACCATTGAGCTTTTGGTCGAACTTTCAATTATTCGTGGTCTCCATGATCCTAACTATTCCTATATGGTCACTATAGGTCGTTGTCGATTTTTGTCTTTGCGCTACGATCAATTTTCTACATGCCATTTTGGCCTGTTTCTGCTTATAGCAAATTTGGTCACGAGCACATTGCCCAAATTTACTCAGTCCATATGTTAACGTTTCGAACTCATATCTTCATGTACATGTTGAGTTTGAACCCAAGCGATGATTCCAGTGAAAGATTATGCTTTCTACTCTACGGTCATCACTTTCCCCGGTTAGAACTCCTTCTGGACTTAGCACACCATTGCAGTCTCTAAAAGCTTTTGGAGATTTCAAATTTTGTGTCTTCACTTCATCCACTTGGTTCTTCTGGGTCTCTTGGCCAAATCTCCTTGTTCTTTGACCCACGACCTCCCCAATGTTTCTACTTTGGGTATTTGGACTTTTTTTGGTATGGTTTATAACATAACCAAGCCATTGGAACCAAGTTTGCCAAGTGTCCAAGGTAGTGGTTTTACATGGTCCCAGAGATGTACATTATGGACCCTGAAAACCACCCTGTCATGTAGTCACTCGGCGGGTAAACAGTACAGAGCCTATGAGGAGTTAGACCTTGGAGTCTTTTCTTATGTTTCAATCGTGCTCTCTACTTTGTATTAAGCATTTGTTGGAAGGTTACTGGTACATAGGTTCATTGTTTTGAATTTTGTCTAGAATTTTGTTGCAAATTTCACATTTCGTGAGGTCACTTCTGGGCCATGGGAAAATTGGGCCATCTTCTGGATTTGAGCCAATATTTCACCCATGGCCTGTCATCAGTGTTTTCGTTTCCATATCTGAAGAGTTTGGGCTATGGTCTACCCTTACAGGATCCAACAAAACCCATATGTCACCTCGATTTCAACTTCAAATCTGACTCAGGAATGTATGTATGAGCCCTTTTTGAGGTCCACAAAAAAGACCCCAAAAAGTGTACATTGAAATTTGGTGCCTTTTGCCAACCTGAGGGAGAGGTCGAGCCAGCCCTCTTAGGACAATCAGCTCCTCTCCGGATTTCCTCTGCATGCACTTTCCCTGACCTTAGGCTAACCTTATGTCGAAGTTATTTGCATTCTTTTCTCCCTTGTTTTTCACTTAGGGGAATTTAACCAAAGTGCGCAGCCTACAAGACTAGTGACAGTGACATGGTATGAGGGAGACAGACTCTGATATCCGGTTGGCATAATGTTTGACCGATTTCCCCTCGGATGTGCCCACATGGAATCCTTCAAATCCCCTTTGCCTTGGCGGGAGAGTGTGTTGAAGAGGGTAACCTGTGATTTTTGGTTTTGCCTGTTTTTGTGCCCTGCTTCCCATGCTAGGTCTCAGAGCCCGTGTGGAGTTGGGTCCTGCCCCTCTACGTGTGTCAGAGTGAAGGTCTTGGCGGCCCCCAACTACCCTTGTTTCCTTTTTGGGATGTGGGATCCTGAGGTGGTATGGGTGATCTACCACTTTACCCCCTTTTCCACAGAATTTCTGGGGCCTAAGTCTTATAGGCACCCAGGACCATCCCCCCCCCCCCACGGTGGTGTGGTGGGTATATCTCCTGCCCCAAGGGGACTTGAGTTGCGATATTTGGGGAGGATGGAGAGTGGATGTGCACGCACTAGACCACCGCCTTTGGGGTCCTGTAGTCCCGGGAGTGGAGAGGGGGCATGCCCCCACTAGGGTAGGCCTTGACAGCCAATGGACCTTACCCATGTCTTGTTGTTTTCGCATGTTTTGTTCTTCCTCCTTGGGGATCCTGAATCAGGCTACCCAGGAGGTGCTGAGTGGGAGAGTGGGCTCCGTTTGTCCCCCCCTCTCCTGCGTTGATGCCTCTTCCTTTGTGATTTCCGATTATTATTGTACCTTACCCTAACCAGGACATGGTTTGGAGGTTTTACATGTTCCTATGACCATTGGTACATGCTTTCTTTCCTTTGTTGTTGAGACCTCAAAGGGATTGCTTCGATTTCGCAATCCCAATTGATGCTCACTGAGTTCGAGGGATTCAATGTGGATGTGAGGGGTCTTCTTCTTGTGCTACGCTTACGTGCAAGGGAGGAGGCCGCATGGGCTTGGAGAAGGTCATCCCGGGGACGGTAGCCCCGGAACAGCAAATGGAAATATGGACCAGCCCCACATCCCAAGCGCCATGGGTAAGGCCCAAATCACGCCCCTCATCCTTAGAAAGTGTCAATCCCTCGGAGATGGACTGGCAAGAGACCATGGATGCCCTCACCGAGGCCCTCATTGAGTTGCAAGAGTCCGGGAGAGAGAGCCAAACCATCCGATGCGGCATGGCGTCCCTCCCTATCTTGGAGGACTTCGTCATTGACTTGGGTCCTGCCCTGCGGGTATGCAGGCCAGCCCTGGCCATCGATGAGCGCTTGGAGTCCATGGACAGGAGGATCTCAGTGATGGAGGAGGCCGTCAGCGCCCCCCTACCGACCTCCTCGCGTCCACCGAGCCCGGCAGCCCCAGCTCAGGGCCACCCCCTGAGCCAGGCGCCTCAATCCCCGCAAGAGGAGGCCCCTATCTCAGTGGCCGCCCCCTCGCAGCCATGGAGGCGCCGATCGGTTGAAGGGTAGCCCCTATGGTCGCCGCCAACGCAACAATGGCCGGTGCCTACGAGATCATCAAAGAGATCATGGGAACCGCGTGCACCCACAACGGTGACAAGCACCGCCGCCGGAGTAGGTGTTGAGCTGGTCGACAAGAGTAAGAAAAAGTCACTGCCACGTCCTTCTTGGGGTACTTGATCCAGGCCAAGCCCCCCCTAAACCTTGAGATGATGTTGAGACTAACACTTAATCATTTTAATCACTCCTCCGAAGCTTGAAGTACACTTTCTCAACGTAACTCGGGTTATAACGCTTGCCCCTCCATGAAGTTCACCCCTACCACTCAACTGAGCTGAGGTATCTTCCTTCTTGGAGGTAATACCGAAAAAAAGTAGGCACTTCTTGCCTAGGGCCTTGTAGGTTAAGCCTAGTGATCCCCCACATCAAGACCCCTATACTCAATTGTTTCTATCACTTATTGTGGTTCTACGTTTTAACTGATTCTGAATTCAGTTGCTTGGCCATGCTGGCCAAGCCATATCCTGTGTCTGGCCCAGCTCCTCTGCCCCAGATTCCTAAACAACTCCTTTGTGTCCAAAGAGTGCACATGAAGTGCTCGGTACCATCGTGGGGACCTGAGTCATGTCAGTTTTCACATAAAATCATCTATTTTGTTTATAAACCATTGGAGCATTGTATTTACATCTACATTTGTCTATCTGCAGCCGCTCTTTGATACACGTGTTTTGATTGTGGAAGGACTTATCCTGATTCGATTGATCCGGTGCCTGGACTTGCTCTATTTTATCTTTGTGTTGACTTCATTTTGACTTGGGGAAAATCAGCAAGGTTTTTCTAAAACTAACACAAGGAACAAAGACAAGTGTGAGCATACCACACACTTTTCTGGTAGCAGAGGAAGGCCCTAGAAGACTAAAGCAGAACACGAAGAACACCAAGAAAAACTTGTTTCTTGAACTGTGAAGATGTCTGTCACGCTCAGCGCCAAAACAGTGCCGATCACAAGCACCCGGTCAAAGACTAATGATGTGAGAGCTCGACCTTCGTCTACAAGGGGTGTACCCCGTGATACTGGTCCTCTAGGAGAACATGCAGAATCAAGAGGGGCGGAGGAAATTACAGATATATATACACAAGGAGTCAGCCCGAGCGCAAGCGCTGAAGCGCCCGGCTTAACGCAGGCGAACCTCAGGCGCCTCGAAGGCAAGGACCCTGTGGTAGCTGCCTTAGCTTCCACCGTGTCCTCGATGCTCCCATCTGAAACTACGCCTACCCCAAGGATCCAAGTGGCGAATGCCAAGGTCAAGGCCTGAAGAAGAGCAGCAAGGAATGGAAAGGGGAAGAATGCACCTTTGGGAACGATGTTCGGAGCTACTTGGGGCGAGGAGACGTTCGAGATACCTCACGGCAAAAAAGACTGGTCGGCGTCGGCCGTATCATCAGAGTGGGAACACGACTGGGTGTCTGAAGAACCTACGCCTCCGGAATAACCGAAGGAACATGAATGCCTGAAGCCTGGCCCCAGTCCTGGGGCAATGGCATCACGAACCTACGTGCGTGGATAAAGGCTTGCCCCCACGCATGGCAGCCCCTAAGCTGGGTCTCAATGAGACCATGGACTTGCTTTGCATGGTCCTGGGTGCAGGCGATGAGGATCCTGATCTGAGTGCATTGTCAGCAACACTCAAGAGTAAATCGGGGCTCTCTGATTTGAAGAAGCGGCCACCTACCATGTCCCCTGGTGTGGAACTGTTGACCAGGGATGTGAAGAGCTGCGGAGGCATCCGCAGCTCCCTAACGGACACCTTTCCTAGCCCTTTCCACCCTCGTGTGAGGACTCTGCCTGTCTGCAGTGTAGGTCAGCAGAGGCCGAGATGAAAGGCTATGGCCTGGCAGCACTGGCCCCACTGGCCACAGTGTACCCCTCACCCCCTTCAGGTGGAACAGGTGACCCAAGTGTACCAGTTAGGGAAACGAAGGCCATCGCTACGGCGAACCTTCAGATCGAACTCCCCGTGTTCGATCCCAAAAACCTGCCTGAATGGGCTGAGGAGTTTGCCGAGTTTTTGCTCCTCAGGGGTCAGCAACATGTTGATGTCCGGACCAAATGCACGCTCATCAAAAAGTGGTGCAAAAAGAAATTCTTTCAGCGGCAAGTTAAGACCGCTATCAGAAAGAGCTCCAGCTGGGCGAACTTCCTGAAAAGACTGCAGCAAGCCACCGATGAGGCTCAGTAGGCCCATAGGACGAGGGGGTTCATACGCCCCATGAGCTCTTCCAGCTGCACCACGAACTCTGAGATGCGGGCAGCTGTGGGAAATTCGGGGAGAGGAAGCAACTGCTCATTCTCCGTTCGGACACTCAGGTCTGTTTCGTCGGCTGGATACCTACCTACCAGGACATGGGAGAACTGCAGAGAGGCATCCGAGAGGAAATCTGGGACGCACTCTTACGATGACCTGGTCGATCGGTTGAGCGAATTGGCCATGGAGAGGGAGCTTGATTCCCACATGGACAAGTATCTTCGCAAGCATCTGCAAAGGGAGACCCCTGCTGAGAAGGCTCCTGGAGGGAGGTCACCTCAACGCCACTCTAACCCTGGGAAGGGCCCTGGTGCGCAGCTGAAGCACATGACTGAGACCCCCCCCTCCAAAGATAAAGGGGCCCCTAATCTTTTCTACTGTCGTCATACAGAAGATAAAGACCCTGCCAGGCGCCCCACAGTGATGGGCAAAGTGAGTGCATGCTCGAACTGAAGCGCACGCAGAAAGCCAAAGATGGTCAGGAGGTAAAACACCAAGACCATTTTCGCTGCACAATAACGTGCTGATGTTGCGGAAAAATGAGGCATTATGAAGATGAATGCCACATAAAACACTGCAAATCCGAAAAACTAAAGAAAGCGGAAGAGGAATGGCGTAAGAACGCCTGTAAGGGTGGTACACCCGAAGGGGGGGGCCCTAACCCTGGAGGTTTTAAGGGTAAGGGAAACCCTGGTGGAGGACGAAGGTCCTCAGCCCCCCCTCTCTGGTGGAAGAGAAGCACCCAACCCCGCACCTCAGGGTGAGCCGTCGGGTGAAAAACGGCCTGCCCCCTCCACCCCCAGCGCTGGTGGCGCCGACAAGAGCAGCGAGAACGCCAAGAAGCGCCGCCTCAACCGGCACTCCAAGTGCCTACAGGCCGCTGGGGTTGAAGTGAAATTCCCTGAAGAGGGATAGGGGGGCCACTCCGAGGATGAGGATTTGGTTTTCTGGATCACCGTGAAAATTGGTGATCAGGTTTACAAGGCTGTCTTAAACACGGGCGCTACGCTTTCAATCGTGGCCCGCAGACTGCTGAAGCAAGCCAAGATCCAAAAAACCAAAACCGTGGCCATAAGGGTTGGGGATGGTCGGACCATCCATTCCCTGGGGGGGGGTCGATGTGACCGTTTGTCTGGGCGATGAGCAGGTGACTCTGCACTGCAAAGTGCTCGAGACCGACGCCTTTGACATTGTCATAGGCACAGATTTTTTGCGCCGTAACGCCCAGGTGAAACCGTTGTCTTTGCAACGTCCCTATGCCCTTCACTGCGACTTTGGCAGTGGCCTTTTCTGTGTCCCTCGAATGCTGTCAGGACGAAAAGAATCTGATCTACGCTACGTGAACCGGTCTTATCGAACTGAAAACTATCAGTTGGTGCGGCCCGTCTTGGAAAATTGACTGGCCGCCCTGCAGGTAGACCTGAAGGAAGTTCAGGTGGAATCGTTCGCGAGTAAAGAGCAGCATATGATGCAGCTCTATTGCTCGCCGTATCTCAATAACACCTATCGCTTCTATTAATTGGAGATCGATGGAGTTGTGCCATGCTAACACCCCATTGTCTCAAGTCGCTAAGGTGCTGACCAAAATTGCCCTTGAAGGAGCGAGAGTGATCCTGTGTACCCCCGACTGAGGTACCACAGGGGAAAACGCCTATTGGAGACGACTGTTGGACCGTATGACAGTGGGAAGAACTAAACTCCCCAATGGTCCAACCTACGTCCCTGAGGACTGTCAGGAGACCATGCCCCCCCCTGAAAGGGGCAGTTTCTTCTCCATCGTAGATGGCTCTCTAAGCCCCGTACCAGTGAGTGACCTCCACCAGGTGGTACTCAAGGAGTTGATGGCCAAAAACAGAGGCCTGACCCTCCTGGATCTCAAGAAAAGATCCTAGTACTCTTCGGTCACTACTACAAGTGGTCAGTGCTCCGATGAGCAGGAGACTCCAGCAGTCTCCACACTTTGGCTGATGCTGAGGACCGCCTAAGCGATAACGCAGGCGCTCTACCCCCGGTTGACCCGGAGGTGCTGACACTGAAGCACAGCGCTTTCGTAGCGCAGTGTTTATGGATGAGGTGGGTCTTGGTGAGTCCACTCATGGCGGGTCCCGTGACCACGCCATTCCTCCGTGCAGGCCACAGATGGCCCTACAGGTCAAGTACCTGGCGCTAAACCCTCTCCCAACAACATGCCCGTTTCTTGGTACGATGTACAGGATCTCCAACAGGTTCTATGGGCTAAAGCTGAGGGTATCGAGCGACGGACCCGCCTGGACCTCATCAAGAGGGCCCGAAAATGTCTATATGGTCCGAGGAGGATGCCACCCATCCCCCGTCCCCCTTCATTCTATACCTCAATGCTCTCCTCGCTCACTTCATGGCTACCACCCGCCCCCCTCCCACCAAAATCTCAACACAACATGTCTTTGTAGATGACACACTTATTCAAAGGGAAGACCCTGAGTACATCCAGTCCACACTAAATTTCTTCGACCACGATGCTCGGGTCTGGGGATTTGATTTGAATGTCTCCAAAACCGAGGTTCAGGCGGTTGGCAACTACTCCCAACGCGACTTTGTCACCACACACCACAATATTTTTTCCACCATCAGCCCCAACACGGGACGCCCCCGCAACTTCTACAAATACCTTGGGGTGTGATTGTATACCCAAGACCAGTCCAAACAGCTCGCTTCGGCCCTACGCGCTGAAATCAGACCCTATTTCGCCCACATCGACACTTACCACTGACGCAGTCAGAAAAGGTTCGGTTCGTCAACAAACAACTGCACCCTATGATGGCATACCGGCCCTTAGCACACCGCCTGCCTGTCGAAACCCTGAACCTTTTTGAAAAAGACATTTGGAGGGCACTTCCACGGTCCTCCATCACCCCCAAAAGTATCTCCAATGGACCGCCCTCACCCCGGCTCTCAAGGCGGCCTGGAGATAACCTCCCTCCCTATTATGGTCCACGTACAGATTGTCAACTCAGCACTACGATGCCTCACTAGGGTCGCCCCGGTGGCGGTCGATGATGCGGTCACTGCGTCATTGTTTTCGCATACCCCCAACGCCTTACAAAACATGATCATTGACAGCGCTCATTTCCTGCAGCTCAGTTACCACTGTATGGGAGTGTGGTGGCACACACCTGTACAACACCTTCAAGCCGGAGAAACCCTCGTTGTCCATTACCGAAAGCACGGGCGGTGCGTTGGCCAGGTCTCTTCCACGTCGTCCAAAACTGCTACCCTCCTATTCCACGACGGAACGGCCGCCATCAACAAAGACACCTGCTTCACATCACATTTTCTGGTACACACGTACCATCCATACCCCTGTCTGCCACACCAAATTCTGTCTCCGACCTTCTTACGTGCTCAACAGCTCATTCCTGATGCCCCATTGCCCCCCCACAATGGCGTCCTTCTGGACACCACAATCCATGGTCCCCTTTTCCTGCTCGCCGTAGCTCACTCACTTAGCGAGGTTGACCTCACTAACTGCAACTGCACTGCCGCCGCGGCTCTAACACACGTTTGGGACGCAGATACAGTGTGGGTGTACTCTGCCGGCTCGTCGGGATACGTAGCACATGCAGCGGCTGCTACAATCTTCCTCCCGGGGGACCACACTGACGCTCTAGTACAGACTTCCCCCCTGCCTACCTCAGCAGGCGCAGAATTTTGGGGAGCATGCATGGCGTTAAAGCTCTTGGGATGTCTCTGCCCCCACCACCGCATCCAGCTCCTCATTGACAATTCCCAGATAGTTGACGTGATCACTCGGGTCGTCCTCACACCTCCCGACGACTTGTATTTTCACTCAGGCACCTGGGCAGCGGCATTCCTATCTCTCCTAGCAGACGCTGGTAAATTAAATGGACACCCGGCATGGATCAAAGGGCACGTGGGGTTCTTGGGCAACGAAGTGTCCGATCACTACACCAGTTGGGGGGCATTTTCCCTGGTTTTCGACAGATCACTACTCCCCCCCCCCTCTCGGCACTTTCAGCCAACACGGCCTTCCAATTTTTCACAAACTTAAAATCCGCGAGTTTCGCCACCTTCTCCCACGCCATGAAGACAACAACATTGCTGTCACCCCCAGCTACGACTACTATGCATCTTCGTCCTGGTTCTCAGGGTTGCCCTTCAACTTTAGTTCTGGCAACCTTTGTGTCAGCGGCTACGAAGTTCCGGACAATTTGCACGATTACCGGTGCGTTTGCTGTTCCCAACCACGGCCCCATGATGCCCTCTCGTGCGTCGCCCTTTGCCATACACTAGAACACATTGCGCAAGCATTTGTCGCGGCCTGGCTCCCGCCCTTTACATTGATCACACAACGGTGGTGCCACGTCGGTAACAAAGGGGAACGCCGACAATTCATTCGCACACTGGTCTCAAAAAGTCTGTGGCGCTCCCTCTCACTTCCCCAACCAGGCATTACCAAGGCAGCCCACATGCTGCTGCTCAATCAGGCGCTGATCAACAGACGCCCAAAGACAAAAAAGGCCATCTACGGAACACTCGAATGGTTAGGCAACCATCCTCTTCCTTGGGACCCCATCAAGATGGCCTTCCCGTTCACCCCCCGCAACGCCTTGCAAAAAAAAAACGGCCCCTTCGGCACCTTTTCTTCCCCTTCCGCCCCCTCCCCACCTCCGTACACCCGATCCATTACCATCGGCGGTGCAGCCCCAGCCAAAACCAAAGCCAAAACCAAAAGCACGGCCTCAACCAGTACCCCCCCCTTCCAAAGCTCTCAACAAACCCGGCTTCAAACCCGCGCCCCGCCCCAAACAAGCCGGTAAACGCCCACGGAAGCCCACGCCCGACCCTCCCCCTCAGCACGCCCGCCACAGATCGCAGCCTACCATTCTCTTCACCCCCCCCCCCCGTCCACAGACTCCACAACCCAACGCCCCCCCTCAGAAGCTCTACAAACAGGCCCGGCTCCCCGCCTCTTTTCCGAGGCCAACCCATTTCTGCCCTCTTCCCCCCATACAACCCAACCTACCACCCACGCCTGACATCCGATATTTTTTCGGCCCCTGTTCCCCTCCCCCCTGACCATCCTGATCCCGAACCCCCCCCCCCCCGTCCTGAGTCCCCTCCTCCCTTTATACCAGCCCCAAGCAATAATGTCACGGAGCTCAGACTCCTCGTCGCTTGCACAATCAACATCCCCCTCGCGCTCCGACGTGTCAAACACAACTATTTCATAGCAGGACGCCTCCTCTGACACCCGAAGCCGCAGCCCCTCACCGCGCGCTGACAGCGCCGGATTGCCGGTGCCATCACCATGGGCGTCACCCTACGGGGCCCCCCTACGCCACTTCTCCATGCCGACCATGGGGTACCCATTCCCCCCCTTTCCTTTCCTCCCTCCCCCATACCCATCTCCTCATCCCATGGGTTACCAGCCACCGCATCTCCCGGGACCATCCCACAAATCCACCAAGAGGGAAAACCAATGCCTACAGAACCAAGTCCAAGACCTAGAACGCCAGCTCAAGAAACAACAACCGAAACGGCCTCGACGTACCAGCCCCTGGCGGCGGAAGCGGTCTCGATCTAGAAGCCCCGAGCGGAACACCCGACCTCGCAAACATTTCACGGTAGAGGTCGCTAGAAGTGTCAAACGTCCTGGCCATCGCGATCCGCACAACACTCCGGGCTACAACAAGCAACCCCGCTGGCTCTCCGAGGTCCACCTGAGGCCATCTCCACAACTCGTGCAAGTCCTCCGAGGCAAGGTGACCATCATGCTCGAGCCCGACCCCCCTGCCAATCCGCACTTTGGAGCCTATCGTGCCCCCACACCCCCGAAGCCTAACGAGTTCTGGCCCCTTCCGCCCAGGCCCGACCCGCGTCCTCAACCACCCCGCCCCGGTCCATCTGAAATCACAGGTGGAGGCTACGGCCTGGCGCGCAGCCGCCGGTTAGAAGCACGCCCCACGATGGGGCCTGCGGGGCAAAGCCGATCCCAACGCCAACGCTACAGGCCCCCCTGAAATCACAGGGGGAGGCTACGGCCTGGTGCTCAGCCGCCTCAGAATCCACCGCGGCATCTCCCTCTCCACGCTTGATGCCATTTCAGCTTTCTGCACTCACAACCCCCCCTAATGCACATGCCCATGTTCCCCTCCCACCTGGCTAGGGTATCCCTACCGGTTCACCGCACAGATTTGGTAGCTCCTGCTGCATCCTCTGGTTGCATATCAGACCCATCCTGCCCACTGTCCACGTTTGAGCCCCCCCCTACACAAGAAGCAGGGAAATGTGGTTGAAGGTATCAGGGGTTTTCTTTTTACCAAGCAAGCCTGGGACCACAGATCTCAGCATGTCTCCTCAGGTCAACGTGCCATGATTCATCCTGTCCGTCAGCCACCTGCAGTTCATGGGGTTCGCAGCCGGCCCGGGTGTACCACCGGCTGCGGCAATCCAGCCTGTCGTTTCTTCCGACCTCTTGAAGTACATTGTGCCACCCAGATGCCTCCCTTTGCTGCAGCGCTGACAGCCCCAGTGGCAGATTTGGGAGCCTGCGACGCAGAGAGATTCAGCCAGGTTCCTGTCAGTACTGAGACTTTCTTTTTTTTTTCCAAAAAGCCTGGGACCACACATCTCAGCATGTTTTGCTCAGGTCAACGTGCCGTGATTCATCCAGTCAGTCAGCCACTGGCGATTCATGGGATAGGAGCCGGCCCGGGAGTACCACCGGCTGCATCGATCCATCCCGTCTCTGTCCTACTTGAAAAAAAATTGTTTCGCACTTCACAGGAAATTCTCAGGCAGGCCTCGGGCCGCCACTCCCATCTGTGTTGTTTGCCTGTTTTCCACCGTGCTTCCCTGATCAGTGCCACATCTGGACCCAGCGGTATGTTGCCATCCAATGAGACACTCTCGCCATGCCTTGTGACCCACAGACATTCATCAGCCACGCTCCAGATAGTGTTGAGATTTTTTCAAGCAGGCCTGGGACCACAGATCTGAGCACGTTTCCAGGTCCCTGTACCGTGATTCATTGTGTCAGTCAGCCGCCTGCAAAGACATGATTCGTGCCTATTTGAAAACATTACTGTTGCACACCTCACAGAATTTTTCAAGCAGGCCTGGGGCCGCCGTCTTCAGCTCTGTTGCTTGCCTGATTTCCACAGTATTTCCCTGATCAGTGCCACATCTGGACCCGGTGGTAAGTGCATTACAATGGGCTTGGTAAAGGGACTCCACGATGGCAACCAACCACATGTCTTGAAATTAGTAGGCTAAATGCTGTAACTAGGGGCTGACAGGTTCCGACAAGCTGTCTGGTTCCCTTTTGGATGTCCGGCTGGCTGCATTCACTGTCAACAGCCCAAGGGACCCACGTAGGAAGGTCCAGGCCTGTCCAAGTGAACCCGTGGTAGTTCAACTGGTTAATAGGCCTTAGTCAGACTGCAAACACCACTGGCGATTGACAGACCACAGCACAGGCAACAACACACAGGCAAGAGGCACTGACAACAGTCACCACTCCACCAGACCGTAAACAGGCGCTCTCAGCCCCCCCCACGCGAACCGGCTGCCCCTGTCAATTGTGTTCCCCCTGTGCAACAGCAGGCTCTTCCCTGAAGATACGCGCCAGCTATTGGTCTGTGCAAATGTTGCCCAGTACCGAGCCTCAGTTAAAGCACGTCGGCAGCCCCCCCCCCCCCCCCCCCAAGTAGACAAGCAGCGCCACTGTCCTTCACTCCGGTACCCAGGACCCATCTGATTCCCGTCCTCACAACCAACATCAACCTACCTTTCCATGTACCCTTCATCCATTCTTCACCTGATCCCTAAACTTAAGCGCCGGTTCCTCCCAGTCGCGCCTGTTTAACCTTTGTATGGCGCCTGTTTAACCTTTGTATGGTCTCTCCACCTGTGTTATAACCTATGGTTCCACGTTTCTTCTTTGAAGCGACTTCAGACCGTTATCATGCGCTTTGTACATATGTGTGCTTATATCGGGAAGCAGCCCATGGACCAGTTGTGAGAACTATCATTCATTCATTCATGGTCCGAGGAGGATGATGAGGAGATGACTCTTCCCGATCCTGAGGTACCTCTGGTATACTCCCTTCACTATGCCCAGCACGGTCGCCAGGACTGGGAGGATGAACTGCCCCCTGAAACAATGGGGTGTATGAAGAAACAGGAAAAAGGGAAGAGCAACCTCCATGCTGACGAGGATTTTGTTGAGAAACTGGTGAGCATGAACCTAGACCCCCGTCTCAGTAAGCTCATCCAGAAATACCAGGAGATTTTTGGAGCGTTGCCCCCACCCCCGTCTTGCAAAAAACTGGTCCAAATGGACCTCAAACTCAAACCCGAGTTTGAAGGTTCTGTGGTGAGACGGCGTTCATACCCCGCCCCACAAGACCAGATCGACGAGATCGAATGCCAGATCCAGGAATGCATAGATGCTGGCCTTGTCGAGGAATATAAACACAGGGACTATCCCCGCCATTGTAGCCCTTGTTTATTAGTGGCTAAACCTGGCTCCACTGCCATGCGCTTGGTCGTTCACTACGGAGAGGTCAACAAAAAGACCCAGAACCACTCAGGGGGTATTTGCAACATGGAAAACCCCCTGGAAAAAATCGCTAAATGCCGATTCAAAACTAAGATAGACAAGCGCAGTGGCTTCTGGCAGGTAGACCTAACCCGAGCTGCCGAGAAACTGCTCGCCTTTGTAATCCCTAAGGGCCGTCTCTTCCGCTGGAAGGTCATGCCCTTCGGTGTCGCGAATGCCGCTGCTCTCCTTCAAGAGCTGATGAAGAAAATCCTATATATCCTCAGACGCAGACCCCTTGTACAGGAACTGGTTTCCCGCGGGGCTGAGATGGAGGCACACATCGATGACGTCAGCCTAGGTACTAATACCCAGGAGGATCATATCCTCCTCCTACAAGAGTTTTTCATTGTCTGTCAGGACAACCATCTCCGCATCAAACTCGAGAAATGTGAGTTCATGCGTGAGGAGATGGAGTATCTAGGTTTTGATGTTGGGTATGGCTGGTGGAAACCAGCCGCATCTAGGGTGCAACCGCTGCGTGACCTGCACCTACCTGACGACCCTAAGAAGGGTCTGCCCAACGTTTGGAGTTTCATTGGCGCCTGCAATTTTTACCGGCGCCATATCCACAATTTTACGTATTCATCAGCCCCCCTGACTGACCTTATATAAAAGACCAACCCTTGGCGATGGACCAAAAAGGAAGAGGCCTGTTTCCAGGAGGTGACGAAGAAAATTTCCTCTACCAACTGCCTGGGGGTACCCCGCCCTAAGGGGAAAACAATACTCGTCACCGATGCCTGTGATGTGTGGGGGGGTGGTACCCTATACCAGTGGCAGGAGCTTAACCCCGCTGAGTTGTCTCACTGCCAGTTTCAAACTTCAGGTCTGAACCGCCATGGAACCCTGAAGCATGACTACCCTGCCAATGAATGGTGTCCGGTGCCTCTTGGTCACTGGAACTGAAAGTGGAATCAAGCACGATCCAACTACAGTACCTACGACTGGGATGCTCGTGCTTTCTTCCCAGTCCCGCCTACTTGGCACTACCCCTATCGTCTGGCTCTGTGACCAAGAGCCTGTGAAAAGGTTTTAGAAGGGTCCCCCTCCTGAAAAAGGGAAACTAAAGCGATGCCGGATCTACCTCAGTCAGTTCAGGCTGACTGTCCACCATATACAGGGTATAAAGAAGGAGATGGCTGACTATATATCTCGTAACAACTTCGACGCCCTCTTAGGTGAGAGCTCAGAGGCGTTGGCCAAAGAGGCGTTCCAGTGCATGGATGTCCAGCTGGACCTATCCATGCGCACTGCAGGTGTACTGGGGGCTGGAGTCTGAGGGACTACCATGCGGAGTACAAATGCGTACTCAACTCCCTCAGTGATGGCCTAGAGGCACGCCTGATAGACGGCGACCGTTGGTATAAAGATAACCAATATCTGCATTATGAAGACCGTATAGTTGCGCCTGAGGCACGACTGGATGGTTGCCTACAGCTGGCCCATCTTCGTTCTGGGCACACGGGGTGCAAGCGGTCTGTTGACTTTTTTAGGGAGTGTCTCTACTCCCGACTAACCTGTGTTGAGCTACGTGCTCGTATGCAGTCCATAGTGAACTCCTGTGGCTTTCACGCCAGCAAACAGGGCAACTCACGTGACCGGGGACTGTTCTACAGTCTGCCTATCCCCCACTGTACTAATTCTCTGTTGTACGTGGATTGCATCCACGGTCTGCCTAAGTTTGGTGGTTATGACAGTTGTTTGGTTGTCACCTGTGGCCTGACCCGTTTCACCCGTGCGTTCCCCTGTAACAAAAAGATTACAGGGGAACAGACTGTGAGAATTTTTGTTGAACAATGGTTCGAACACTATGGGGCACCTCAGGAGGTGCACTCTGACGATGACTGTCGTATGCGGAGTGACACCGGATGGTACACGCGAGTACTGGACGCCCTGAACGTCCATGTAACCACCGGTGTGCCCTACACTCACACTTCTAACCCTCTGTGCGAGGAACAGAACCTTGTGTTGGAGCAGAACCTGAGGATTCTGATGAAACAGGAGCGTACCAAAATCTGGTACGCCTGTTACCCTGGGCTGTCCTAACCATGAACTCTCAGGAGAGTTCTTCAACTGGCTATACCCCCCACGAACTGTTCCATGGGGGGCGTCCTGCGTGGTTCTTCAAAACCCCTTTTCCGGAGGACGGCAAGAGGGGACTTGCTGGAGCATAGGCAGGACCTGGCCAACCTGGCTAGAGCTAACCTAAAACATGTTCCAGAACGTGAGTTGACTAGGCGTAACCGCACGAGATGTCCTGCTACCTTCAAGGTAGGGGACCTTTTGCTGGTACACCACTCGCGATTGCCCACGTGGCCTCGCAACTGTCTGCGGGACCCTTACTTTGGGCCTCACCGCATTATAAAGATAGATGGATCCTGGATCCATGTCAGGTGCAGTGCCCGCCTAGGTGGAGAGCTGCTTTGTGCACCTAAACAGCTGAGACATTACCAGTCGCCTGACGAACTGTCCTGGGACAAGTGGCGTCTGTCTGACAGAGAGGTCGAGGGCATCGACCTGGAGAATGCTGCCAACCCTGAGGAGGTGAACGAACTCAAAGAAATGACTGCCGATGAGACGGCAGTCGACGGCTACTACGTCGTTGCAGGTATTGCACGCCACGGGTATAAACAGGGCTGGAAGTTCCTTACCCTGTGGGACGGATATGGCCTATCTGAGGCAATCTGGGAGCCCATGTCCGCCTTTATAAAGCCAGATGGGATTATCAGCCCCATCTTTTGTTCCTACCTCGTTGAGAACAACGAGAGACAGCTACTAACCCGTGCTGAGGATCTATCCCAGCGGAAGAAGAAAAGCTAATCTCCTCGTGCCTATCTATTCATTGTGCCTAATCGAACTGAGGAGGTTGCAAGCTTCAGGAGGCGGTGGTATACCCCAAACATCCCCACCTCCCTTGGGGAGTCTCCTTCGGGCCACTGCTGCAGGAGTATTGGCTCCCCCCCGGAGGTACACTTGCCCCGCACCAAGGGAGAAGCAACACTGAGGATCGTTGGAACACCACCAGGCCGCTTATCTTGTTTGCAGCCCAATGGTCGGTGCGTCCTATTGCCCCAGCCTCCCACCACACATTCTCCAGGCAGTGTAGTACCAAGAACGCGCCCACGCTCTGGACTAGGTACCCGTGGGGTCGGTTCAGTCCGGGGTGCCCAGCTCCATACGGCCACCTCAACTGCGGGTCACCTGAACACGCCGGCCTACGTGAACAGATTCCCCACAGACTTGGACTCACAGTTGAGGCCCTTTACTCGCAACCCCCTGTGTTTTCTCACCTCCCAAGGGTGGTGAGCACTGTTGTGCTGACACCTAGACCTAATCAGTGTGTACCAAAACAGGTTCAGGACTCCGGTACAGCTCCAGTTGCGGTGATTGTACTAACACCCTCCCCCAATCTGGATCGGCTTTCCAAACACCTGCACATCCGCTGCTTTTGGACCCCAGCCCCTGCCCAGGTTGTGCCCTACAGTCCCGTGCCTGTGGTTACCAGCGTGAACCAGGTGGCCGCTTATCAGGTTTGCAGCCACCCAGCGAGTGTGTGCCTTGTTGACCACGTGTTGCATGGGATATGCCCTAATGTTATGACCTTGGAGAGCCAACGATGAGCGGTGGCTTTCTAGTCCAGGGGGGAACGACAAGCAAGGTGCTGTGAAGCAAGGTGTGTCCACCCTCGTTGGGGACAAGCGTGCCCACAGTTGGGACCCCCAACTGGTCCAGTCCCGAGGGGTTCTACCCTTCTTGGCGGTGTTACCGTACCCCTAAGTGTGCTACGTATGTCTGTGTGTGTCTCCGTTCACTCCCCGGCGTGGCTCCCTCTCGGGCTTCGCTGATGTCGGACCGAAGGTCCTAGTCAGGTACTATTACCACTCCTATGGCGCCCAATTTCTGTGCTGGTGCCTATCTTTTGGGGAAGACGGCAAAAGCCCTACCTACTAGAGGGCAGGGGTGGCCAAGTGTGCTGACGGCATACAAAACGCCCATTTTTCTAAAGCCCAAAAACTAACACACACCCCTGCCCGCGAGGAAAGGCACGCGGAGCAGGAGACACCACTACACTACACTGACTAATGCCAGCATCAGCCTTCGAAGGCAGGGTTACCACAGCTGCACTCAGTCCCTGCCAGGCTTGCTGACCCTAACCCCTACACACGCTACTGGGTGGCCACGGCAAGGGAGTCACGAGCCCCATTGGCTCCCAAGTGAAATTGCAAGCGAACACAGCGCCGCTGGGCAACTGTGGCCTGCCAGGGACGCCCTGGCGCGTTTCCCTGACTGGGCTTGGAGGGAAGGAGTGCTCTATCAGCGTGCACGGCGTGGATGATGATAAGGTCGGACTGTCCCCGCCACTCCTGGCTGAGGCACAGTTTGTTGTTTGTATGATCTGCGCCTTTTTTAGCATGGGCGAAAAATGGGAAGTCGCGGAAGGCAACTGCTGCTGCACCACTTCAACCTTTTCCCTTTCCCACCTGAGAGCAAAGGCGGATGAAGGACGGTTAGCGGCTGAGGAACCTAACCAACCTCGCTGCATTATACACCTCTTAGGTTGGAAAGTAATACGCTGTCCTCTAACCATCCTGCAAGCAAGCAAGCTTAAGGACTCCGCCCGTTCTCTTATAGAACGTAGGGCGGAGCCCTGGGTACCCTAAAAAAGGGTTATACCGTGTGCACAGCGCGTGGCCTACAGCCCTTTGATGCATCATGTGTATGCAGGGAAGGGAGGCGAACAACAACAATTTTTTCCTAATATTAACCTAATCTATCCAATCACCACGAAACTCAACCAGGAGGTGAGCTCCTCTTTGGCTTACTTACCTTACTCACCATGCATCATGTGTATGCCGAAGGACATCGAACGCAAGGGCAACCCTAAGCGTTTAAACAACCCTACGGCGAATCGTAAACCACCCTAAGCGATTAATGCATGGTGTGTATCAAGCATGCCCTTCTCAGCTTGCTTCCTACAGGAGAAAGAGAGGGAATGGCGAGCAACTGCACAGCGCAAAACGAAGCCTAAGCGTTTTGAACAACCCTATATTAACGCTACGGCGAGGCAAGCACGAGGGCACTTTCCTTTTTGACCTTTGAATAAAAGGGAAGGGTGGATGGATGCACAGGGAAAGCGCCACGACGTGTTGATGCCTAGATTAGGCACATGCATCGCGAGCACAACGCATACTCTAACCCTACGTGCGCGCTGCGTGCTCCGTTCGTCTAACATACCTTTCAATCCTGTTTTGACCTGTGCAGAGCAAGAGAAGTGAATGCCCGAGACCCCAACGAACGCAGCCGTGACAACCCTAGCGTTTTAAGGAAACTAACAACACGAACGCAATGCATGTGTGTGACATGACAATAACATACCTGAGAGGTGGGTTGTCCACCTGCTCTGTTGTGTGGTTGTCTGTTAAATACTTTTTCCTAAAGTTTATAGAATTTTTGGTGCAACTGTGCAAAATTTTCTTTTAAAAGCTTTAAAAAGCACGGCCCATACCTTCTTATCTAGGAGCCCTTTACGCTTCCGTACCTCTTTTGGGTAGTGTGCTTCTGTTGCGCTGGTCTGCGAACTAAGGTTTTGGACCAAAAATGACGAGTTCCAAACTCTTTTCGTCAATTTTTAGCGATTTGACTTCTTAAATCGCTACCCCTTTCGCGAAGCCACAGGATTCACTCCCTGTTGGTTCCATTTTCCATTTTTTTCAGCTCCTGCAGTTTTGTGCCCTCCATTGGGAGTATTGCTCCCCCCTGACCCTTGGTCAGGACGTTCACTAAAACGCTGTTTATACAGCGATCGCCTTCAATTAGAGCGTTCGACTGTACCCTAGCGGGCAAGCGTGTGTGCTCTAGGGAGGGAGTTCTGGGTTCAGACCCCACTACCCCCAAATTTTTACCAAACGTTTTCGCCGCACGCTGGCGACTTTTGAGGAATGCCCCATCGAAGGGACATCATTCAGGGTACATTACACTGTATTCCAAGGGTACCTACAGTGTGGTAAGCTTCTATGAGCTGATGAGAGTGTCATCGGCTGGTTTGATGCATTTTCTGAGGTAGTTTTGCGGAAATCTGAGCCTTTTTCCTTGGTCCTACTAGCTTGATCAACTAGTACTCCAAGGGGGAGTAAGAAAAAGTGACTGCCATGTCTTTGTGGGGGTACTTGATCCAGGCCAAGCCCCCCCTAAACCTTGAGATGATGTTGAGACTAACACTTGATCATTTTTATCACTCTTTTGAAGCTTGAAGTACACTTTCTCAACGTAACTAGGGTTATAACCCTAGCCCCCCCATGAAGTTCGCCCCTACCACTCAGCTGAGCTGAGGTACCTTCCTTCATGAAGGTAATACCGAAATAAAGTAGGCACTTCTTGCCTAGGGCCTTGTAGGTTAAGCCTAGTGATCCCCCACGTCAAGACCCCTATACTCAAATGTTTCTATCACTCATTGTGGTTGTACATTTTAACTGATTCTGAATTCAGTTGCTTGGCCATGCTGGCCAAGCCATATCCTGTTTCTGGCCCAGCTCCTCTGCCCCGGATTCCTAACCAACTCCATTGTGTCCAAAGAGTGCACATGAAGTGCTTGGTACTATCTTGGGGACCTGAGTCATGTCAGTTTTCACATAAAATCATCTATTTTGTTTATAAACCATTGGAGCATTGTATTTAAATCTACATTTGTCTATCTGCAGCCCCTCTTTGTTACACATGTTTTGATTGTGGAGGGACTTATGCTGATTTGATTGATCCGGTGCCTGGACTTGCTCTATTTTATCTTTCTGTGGACTTCATTTTGACTTGAGGAAAATCAGCGAGGTTTTTCTAAAACTAATACAAGGAACAAGCACAAGTGTGAGCAGACCAGAAACCTTTTCTGGTAGCAGAGGAAGGCCCTAGAACAATAAAGCAGAGCACGAAGAACACCAAGGAAAACTTGTTTCCTGCACTGTGAAGATGTCCGTCACGTTCAGCGACAAAACAGTGCCGATCACAAGCAGCAGGTCAAAGACTGATGATGTGAGAGCTCGACCTTCATCTACAAGTGGTGTACCCCGTGATACTGGTCCTCTAGGAGAACATGCAGAATCAAGAGGGGCTGCGGAAATTACAGATTGTGGAATGTGGATTGTGGAAGGACTTATCCTGATTTGATTGATCCGGTGCCTGGACTTGCTCTATTTTATCTTTGTGTTGACTTCATTTTGACTTGGGAAAAAACAGCAATGTTTTCCTAAAGCAAATACAAGAATCAAGGACAAGTGTGAAGAAACCAGCAACCCTTTCTACAAGTGAAGAGTCCACGACAACGTGAAGGGTCCGAACCAGCCACAGGCGCCCCGTCGCCGGCCCCCGATTGCTCCACAGTCCTGACCGACGCCCTCGAGGTCCTGAATGACCCCCTGTGCGCCGCCGGGGCTGAGATGAGGCCAAATCAACCCCCTTCAGCCCCCCCGTAGGAGCTCATGGAGTTGACGACCGCGGCCAAACCGCAGAGCCCCATGGAGGACCCCTTGGACTTCAGGGATGTCCGCTCAGGGGTCAAGGAGGCCGAGAAAGATGCCCAATGTGCCCCCTGAGGGGCTGGGCAGGCCGAGGAGGCAACCACAAACGAGCAAGGCACTGTGACAACCTGCCCCTGCCCTGAGGAGGCCCCCAAAGCGGGCAGGACATGCTGGCGATCAACTCCAGCCCTGTGGAGGCTCTACAGCCCGCGCCACAACGCTCGCTCCATCGCCTCCAACAATTATGGGGATTCATCGCTCCCGAGTGCTACGACCTGATCTGAAGCCCTTCGGATCCGCCATGCGGGGGACGTGCCTGCGGTTGTACTCAGGTGCAACCAAATGACCTACGGGGGGTGGCACTACCCTGCGAAGACGCGCATGAAGTTATATGCAGGCCTGGTTTCTGGTTTTCAGCCCAGTTTGGATGTTTATAGGGGTCCCTGTGGGTAACGGGGATCCACCAGACTGGAGCAGAAACCAGCAGACCTGCAGGCTGTTACTTTTGTGCTTGTCAGCAGCACTGATCCATGTTGGGCTTGAGCCGTTGCACCGGTCTATGCCACTGTTGTACATAGGAATCAGTGCGATGGCAGATTCTGAGTGTCTATAGGGGTATGTCAGCCCATGATGACCAGAGCCCCAAAACATCTGCAGCTGTGCTGATGTGGGGCCTGAGTCGTTGCAATCTGCCTGTGTCCAGTTTCTTTCACTTCCTTTCTCAGTCCGTGGGTGGATAGAAATGTTCTATTAGGGGTGGACCATGACCGGGGCAGTTCGTCTTCCTGATAGGTTACCAGTTTCAGCATCAGAACCTGCCCCCCCTTGAAGGTGAAGTGTTCCAGGCAAACACCCAGGTTGGTATGGGACCTGTACCTCATTTTTCAGTGCCCCATTGATGCCCTGGACTGAGTGCCATGGGCCTCCAGCAGTGAGGGGCTGAGCAGGACGGGCTACCCCTGTGGGGACTCCCCCCCCAGTGCATGTGCCAGCTATGGTGCCATGGGAGTGCCAGATCACAGACTGGCAGGGAGCCCCATGTCCTATCACCAGTGGGACATTACTGTCACACTGCGCCGGGTGCTGTGTTGGTATCCACATTGCACTTCCCAGCCCGGAGGCTGCACAGGATGTGGCCGATGATGGGAGTAGTGGGCTAAGGGCAACCGGAGCGCATATCTGCGCAAGTGGGGCAACCAGAAACGAAGGGACCAGGTAAGCCGTGAGCACCACGCCAAGGCACAGTGCCAAGTTGGGGTTGGAATGGCGCAAAGCGCTAGAAACCGTTGGAGAGGGGAGTGACCACAATTGGAGGGAGAAGGCCTTGACCAGGGCAGCCCCACTAATATCCTGAAGGACAGTTGGTGACTGACCCTGAGGAAAGCAGAGCATGGGGCGCCCAGCAAGGGAACCTGTTATTCAGGTAATCTTATGCCGTTTTTGGACCTCCTTCCCCCCCCCGCAAGGACAAAACCCAGGCAGCAGCCTACGAGTTGCGCCGAAGGAATACAGGTGGGTACGGCAGGATATACCCGGCATGAAGGCGGCGCCAGGGGGTTGAACCCCTCGGGATGCCAACCCTCCATAAGGGAGGCGGTGTTCGGACACCAGAGAGACAATACCCTGAGGTAGGGCTGGGTCTGTGGTCTGGCATCATGGACCCCATGCCTTGGCCCTGCTGATTGGGTACAATATGCCCAGGGTGCCATGGACTGAGGGCCATGGACCTACTGATTGGGCATAAAATGGTATGGACCAGAAGGTAGGGGGTGCTCTGTGGAGACCCCTGACTTTCAGAATGTCATGACATGCCAACCCACTCTAGACCTATTTTTTCCGCTCTTTCTTGCATCTGAGTCAGGGATGCCCAGCGAAAGCTGGTCGCTACCCCAACGATTGGACGTCAATCCCACACATACACTGTGAGCACACAATCAGCAGACCAGGACACAATGGAGAAACCTCTACAGGTTTCGCAACAGCCGGCAGGGACCCACTGTGAAAGTGGTCCTGATGCCACGGCCATTTGTCCAGAAATGCTGACCACGTTGCTGCCTTCGACTCCAGCAGGATTCACACCTGAACAGGGCTTGAGCGAAGGACTGAATGAGGTCCAAAGACTGACTCGAACTACCCCTGAGAGCAGTAACCCAGAGTCCCCATTCGATGAATGGGGCTATGCTACAGCATATCAGTCCTGTTCGCCCCGTCCGGGAATATAGCCAGCAAGGCTGGGATTTGACAGAGTTCCAGGGGGTGGATTGAATAAGATACTCCCGCTACTTTGATGCCAGCAAAGGGCGACCCACAGCTCGTGGACGCCCTATGCATTATGACGTCCTTCTTGGCTGGATTGTGCTATCAGGTGAAGGCACCCCAGTCTGCACAGCCAGAATAGCCTGAAGTGCCAACGACCGGTGAGCCCTTTCGCTGCAGCGTACGGCTCCTGGCAGCTGTGACGGACTGTGAGCGGACCAAGGAGGCGATGGTTGACGACATCCCCTCCTTCCTTTTTCCATTCCCCACTGTACTTTCTTCCTCTCATATCCTGCCAGAGTGGTCCGGTTGAGGTCCTGCCGCCAAGTTACAAGTCTCTGGGGACTGGATCAAGATGATCACGGCGTTTGCCAGGATTCGCTGTACCTGAGCAGGATTTCGAGTATGCTCGGGTGATGAAGGTTCCGTAGGGTTCAATCGGCCCGATGAGTTCATGGGCCGGTTTGGATGCCCGCGTAACAAAGGTGTGCATGAGCGTGCTGCCCTGAACTACAGTGTCATGGACCTTAGGGACCCTCAGGACGATGTCCTGCCGTCCATTTTAGCGGCAACCAGGGCCTCTTAGGCGACCGCGGCGAGCCGCCCCATCAGTCCGCTGGGACACCGCGGAATGTGTGAGTTGGTGAGTGGAGTGCTTTTGAGCAGTGTTCTTCGCAGCAGGGGGTGAACAATGTCCTCCAGTGGGGGCCCACCAGATCCAGCAAGGCTATTCCTCCCGGGTAGACGGACAATCTACCTTGTGGATGCACTCACTCATCGCCACCACAGCGTTATGGTTACCCTGCGACGGCCTGGAGGACCTGCAACCAATGGGAACCCCAAGTCAACCTTAGGAGAGTCCCCGGTCTGGGGTAGTCTTCCTACAGCGCCCCCAAGTGTAGGCCGTATGTGGACGGCTGATGCCTACCTGCCTGCCTGAGCCAAGTGTGTCCTGCTTTCGGGTGTAGTAGTGATGTGTTGACTGTGATCTGACGTGTCCTGCCATCTCACTGTGAACGCTGTCTACCCACAGTACCAAACCAGACCGCCCAGTTGCAAGTCTCTGGGGCTCTGGGAAACGTGTAGGTCATTTTTTTCCTTCTCTGTGTGCACATGTATGTCACAATCTTCTGTACCCCCCTGTCCTGCAGGCAGAGATTGGTACACCCAGAGTAAATACATTCAGCAGGATGTATTTCAGGATCCAAGGGGAGCTGTTAAGCCAAAGTAGTCCATCAGACCATCAGGGTCGGACTTGAGGCGGTACGACCTCCATATCCAGGGTCCATACGCCTACACTAATCTCTCTTCCTCTACTACAGGAGCTGGGCACTCAACCCATCTCCCACTGATACATATACTGTCATAATTGCTGTTTGTGTGGAGCTGACACGCGCAGGCCACCAGCTTGGGCGGATAGGCCCCAGACTGGCACCATCACAGGGTAGTGTCCAGCCTATGTGTGCCTGAAATTGGCTCCCAAGGTAGGTAGGTAGGTCATCTCGGGACTGGGGTTGCCCCACAGGGGGGTCTTACCAAGGGGCTTTCCCTTACCCACCCACGGCCCTACTGCACGTGCCCCCACAAAGCGGCTCCCCCACATGGGGGAAGCGCGCGGTTGCCGCGAGCAGTACCCTACAGCAGGTTCTGCCCAGAGAGGTAAGCCCTGTTCGACCGAAGTCTCACATACCTCTCCTTCGGGCGGATGACACGTGGGGGAGGGTCCCATCGCACATCCTCATCAACCTCCGGATTCTCAGGCCCAGGGGCCCGGAGCCAGGCCAAAGGCCCTGTCCTGCGGGAAGCCCCACCTGGGTTGGTTTTCAGTAGGAGTGGGTGTGACTTGAAGAAGCACATGCTACGGGACTCGCATGCCGTGGCGCACACTCACGCCTCCAGACTCGGTCGAGCTTGCGCTCTCCCGGGGGGCCGGGGGTTCAAAGCAGGTCGTTGTGGTTGGTTGGTCGGTTATTTAATGGTTCGGTGTAGTTTGTTAACGTTACTTGGTCGGCTGCATGATGGAAGAGTTACGACGTTCTGTTTTGTTCGTGGGTATGGTCGTCGGCGGGCGTCGCGCATCATGGCGTGGCCCACCGGTTGGAGGCCGCTGCGGTTTCGACCCGTGCACGCCTGGCTGGTTTGATGTTGGCTGGCTTGCGTGTGGTCTGTTTACGGTCAGGTCGCGGCTGCAGCTGCGCTGTGGTTTGTGCACGGTTGTCTTGGCCGCCTCATGGGCGGCTTGGTGGGCCTGGGTTCCGTCGCGCTGCTGCCGGTGGTCGTATAGCCGAATGTTGTTTGTGTAGCCGGCACGTCCATTTCGGTGCCAGTTAGTTGCGTCTTGGTTTGTCCAAGTGTAGTGTGGTGTTGTTGGTTAATGTTGGTTGGTCGGGTTCGTGATGGTAGAGTCGTGGTGTTCTGTTGTGCTTGTGGGTATGGTGGTCGGCGGGCGTGGCGCAGCATGTTGTCGCCAGCCCATGGGACGCCGTTCCCGTTTGGACCCTTGCATGCCTGGCCGGTTGCGTGTTGGCCGGCTCGCGTGTGGTCTGTTCATTGTCGGGTCGTTGTCCTGCAGCAGTTTGATCGGCAGCCGGTGGTGTAGCCCGCGCCGATGTAGTCGGACGTGGTTTTCGTTGTCTTCGTGGTTTGTTCGAAGGGTTGTGGCGGCCTGCCTGTCCGGTGCGGTGGATGTGTCGCGACCGGGGCGTGCCCGGTGCGTGGTGTTGGTTCGCCGGTGTTTGTTTGCCAGTGGTTAGCCCGTCTGGGTTGCGTGGTGGCCCGTATGGGCCTGGCCGGCCGTGTTTTGTCGCTGTAGTTGTCCCTATGTCGCTTGTTTCCCGTCGGGGATGTTGTTTCGCCGTGTGCCCGGTTTTGGGATGTCCGCGCGTGTGGTTGTTGTGTTGTTGGCATTACTGTGGTTGGTATGTCATCGTCTGCGCCACCCAAGGGCCGGCTTGTCCTGCCGTTGGGCGCGTTGGGTCGTGGCAGTCGTGTAGGGTCGGTTCCGGTTGTTCCAGTTGCATGGGGCCGGTACGGTACGTTGTGGCGGTGCGCCGCCCCCTCATGGCGGGGCGTGTCCTCAGGGGAAGAGGGGTAGCGACAATTGGTACGACCGCGTGAGAAAAGTTTTGAAATTCGGTACGACACCCCCTATCCCGCCCTGGAGGCATCTTCACCCGCACAATTCTTTACCTGGTATTTTGCAGTGTCCTTCGGCCATCCTTTCAGCTGCGCTTGAGTCGATCATATGTACACTCCCGTCGATGGCCAGGCCCCTTCGGTCCCCCTTGGTGCATCCCTGTGCTCCCTACCGGAGCCTCAGGGTGTTGCTCGGACTCGGTGGTGCGGTGCTCGTGCTCGTGTTTGCCTGCCTGTCGTGTGCCGTATCGTGCCGTGTCTTGCGGGTTCTGTGGCTGGCTTGTCGGTGCCGCAGTGCGGTGTCCGGAGGTTGGGGTGGCCTGGCTCGTGCTTCGGTGTCGGGGCGTCCCTTCCGGCGCGGCGGGCTGGGTGCGGCGTAAAACTCCTGTGTTCGCCGGCATGAGCCAGCGGGCTCGCGGGTCCCGTGTGGCGAGCTCTTGGCCCCTTGCGTGCCCCCCGTAGGGGTCCGGAGGAAAGGAATACTGGTCAGTGTCCAGGCCCCCCTCTGGTCCCTTGACGCTGTTGACTTCCCGGGCTGCGGGGAACGTCTCCCTCGCACCATTCTCGAAGGTTACATGTGCCGAAACCACCCCAGAGTCCCAGGCGTTTGACTTTCTCGGAGGAGGTGCGCGCCGGTCCCAGCGGCGCACGTATCCCTTGATTCTCGCCTTGGAAGGTAACGTTCTTGACGACTTCTTGATAACATTCCTGTGGTCATCAGTCTGGCCTTGGGTCCCGCGTGTTTGGCTGGCCCCTTGGCCCGGTCCATCATGTGTCCGGTTTGTGGGAGAGGAGGGTTAGGTGGAAGGACAGGTCTGTGTTGGGCCTCGTCCCCTTCTCTGTTGTGGGCGGGTTGCGGGGGTCCGGGGAGCGTCGCCCCCGCCCGGGGGATGTGGGCGGAATTCATTCAGTCATTGTTCGTGTTCGACATCATGGGCCGCTAAGGCTAGCCCATATTCGTTGGGTGTCCGTTGCATGTGCCGGGCAGGTCGACGCCTTTCCCGCCGGCGTGCCCGACCGACAGGCGTTGGTGGAGTGTGTCGCGCGGTCGCGCGTTGTCGGGTTGTACGAGGGGTTCCTCTTGGGAAAGGTCGGCTCCCCTGGGGTGGTCGCCGTTGACGGCCGGTTCCGCAGCCGTTGGTTTGACGCCCCTCGTCAGGTCCTCCGGCGAGAGGAGGTGATCCCGGGGCTGCCGTATCGTCTCCTCACTCGCGGATGGCCGGTGCGGGATTCGCGCCGCGCGTGCACGGCGGTGCGTCGTCGCTGCACTGCCGGTGACCGGCTGCGGTGGGCAGGACACGCGTGTGCCGCATTGGGTGGGGCGGGGCGGTTGCGACGGTGTTGCCCCGCGTGTTCATGAGGGTGTGTTCCCTGTTTCGGCTCGCGGTGGTTCAGGGCCCTCGGGGGTTTCCCACGCGCCGCACGAGGGCGCTGTGGAGGGCACTGAGGATTTCGTGCACAAGGGCCGCGTGTGCCGCCTGGGCCTCCGTCTCAGTGCGGATGGCGGGCTGCATTCTCTCGCCCAGCGCCAGCGCCCAGATCTGGTGGATCGCGAAGAGGGGGCACAGGTTGGTCGCAGTGGGGGTCTCTGCCGTCCGCTCGCGCTGGGGGATGGCCTCCAGCTGCTACCGGCTGTCCAGGTGGAACCTCCATGTCGCCGTTCATTCTCTGGTGTGCGGCCAGCGGCGACGCGCCCACCGCCAGAGACAGTAGAGGGCATGGCCTGGGTGCCAGGTGCCGGCTGTCCCCGATACGATGGCCGTTAGGAGAAAAGTTTATAGTGGTTTCAGCACTGTGTTTATTGCTTCTCCTGCTGCTTGCTGTTGCTGTAGGGTTTCCTGCTGCTTGTTTTGGAAGATGAAAACCTTTTGTTTGCAGAAATAGAGTCAATAGAGTCAATCCAGGATAACCCAAGCCAGAAGTATGCAAGGAGAAGAGAATTCAGGATCAAAGCATGAAGGGCTGCAGTGTAAACAGTGAAAGATGATTGGATATTCACAGAAACTGCAACTCAGGTCACAAATGAATGCATATTCACAAAGATAGCTGAAGTGTTTTGGGAAAAGAGTTAGAAAACTGCCCCATGGTCACTCTCTCTCCATAGTGCCATCTCAGGAGATGTGCACTCTTTGTTTTGGGTCCCATATGTGCTGAGGTGGCAGGGCATGTGGCGATGAGGTCACTGCCATGTCACATGGGATCTTCCTACTTAGCTAGGCTGACCAGGAATTGAACCCAGGACCTCTCAAAAAGAGGTGCCCAGCCCCCTAGGGTGCATACCACTAGGATAGCTAAGAATTCATGGAAAAACATAGATAAATTCATAGGCTCTACCTTAGGTATGTCAGTGCTCAGTCAACTCAGGAAAAGATGTTCTACTTCACATTGAAAGGGGATTAAGGGGTCCACTCCATATCCTGATTGGGTGTTCGGTTCCATAGGTCAAAATGTGTTATCACCACTTTTGGTGGGACCAATACTAAGATAAAAATGCATGGATGCTCAGTGCATCTCTAATACAACTAGAGTATACCTCAAAGCAATGGAAAAGCACTTTTACTTACTCCGCCCTTGTGCTGTGGTGGCCACCACTGTCGCGTATTAGGAAAAAGGGAATTTTTCTTGGCCTTTCCTTGGTTTCCACATCTACTTTAAAATACCTATAGCTTCCCTCACACTGAAAAATGGGCGCTCACCATGGCTGGCGCTCTTTTGCTGCACTGTCTGTAACATTTCCTACAGAAGACTCAGCGCTCATGGCGCTGCTGGGGCTCCTGTGGCTTGGTTGGGTTAGTATGGGAGCATGCCAAGACATGTGCATATGCATCCCTCCCTCCAAGACGCAGCGTCGACACAAACCCAACGCAAGACACATTATACACACTCGCATGGGTTCTCGTAAACCTGCTGGCGACTTGTGACCTGTCTTAGGGCGAAGGGAGTCTCGAAAAAATTAAATTGCGCCTTGGTGGGGTCTTGGGTTCTGCTCAGTCTCTCCAGGCACCTGCGTTTCGGCCCGAACACGGCCTACTCAGCGAGGCTGCGCGTGGGTATCTGCAGAGGCAGGAATGGGAGAATTATGGACGAATCCACGCAAAAACGAAGCGACGACACCAAAATCCGTCAAATGACGGCCTAGAATTTCTCTGAAACAACACACCTGAGCAGAATCCATTTGTGCATCAGAAGCACATTTTTATAGAAATTATAGTCATCTCTGGATTTTTTAAATCCAGAAATTCATACGCATAAAATGGCGGCGCGCAGGAGCGGCTCCTAGCGAAGCGCCGGGAAATGGAGAAATAATGGAATTATAAACGTATGTCTCACGTAGTCTTGAAAATGACGAGACACACATTAATAAATAAACATACAGATTCCACCCACACTAATAGAAGCTTCAAAAATTCAAGAATTCGAAAATGAACGAAAAAGACTTCAACGAATCAGGTATAAACTACAGGTATGCTCGTCTCGTATGCTGCATACACATTGTGAACGAGCCTTGTAGCAGCGCTAACAAAGATAGAACGCGATAGAGGGATTGATTAGAAAGATTGCAGATGATTAGCGGTCAGATCAGGGTGATTAGACATACACACAAGTGCATAGCAACGTTCTTCGCGTGCGCCCCTCACTTGCTCTCTCCTCCAGCGGTAGGTAAGGTGAGTAAGCCCAGGCGGGGCCACCCCCTGGTGGAGTCGTGATTGACGCTCAGATGGGCAGGTTTGCCCAGGATTCACGTGCATACTCGTGCATGCACACACGCATTAAAGGGTAGGCCACGCGAAGTGCGCACGGTAAACCTTGTTTAGGCTACCCAGGGGCTCCTCGGTACGTTCTTTAAGAGAACCTGAGGAGTCCCTTAAAGCTTGCTTGCTTGACAAGGGTAGCTGGTCCTCCAGCGTGTTTGCGGACAGTGTATTATAGGTCACACTGAGAAGGGTATAATACCTGGAGTGTGGCTTGGTTCCTCCGCCGCAAACGCCCTTTCATTTGCCTATGTTTTACAGGTGGGCAGGTAGGGTGATTGGTGCAGCAGCATTTTTTTATGCCCTGCTAAACAAGGGCGCAGATCACACAAACAAGTAACTCCGCCTCTGCCTGTGGCAGAGCAGGGAGTCCGACTTCATCGACATCTGCGCCGTGCACGCAAGAGCACTCCTTCCCTCCAAGCCCTAGCAGGGGAAACGCGTTGTGGCGTCCCCTGTTAGGCCACAGTTGCTTAGCAGCGCTGTGTTCTCTTGTCATTTCACAGGAGGGTCGCTAGGACCTACGAGACCTTTCCCTTCACAACGCCCAGTAGAGTGTGCGTGTAGGAGTGGTAGTCCTGAGTGGGGGCTTGAGCCAGTTGCACAGTGCTCGCCCACCAGGATGGTGCCACTGTAGGGTGTGTAGGACCTGTAGTGCGTGTGTCACTGTCCCACCCGTTTCCTGCAATTTTAGCAGGGTTGGTGGGCTGTGGCAGTGGTTAGGTCAGTGTTTTGGCCATGTAGCAAAACGGCGCTTTCATGCCTTCATAGCTTTTGGCCACCCCTCCCTGTAGTAGACAGATAGGTAGGGAAAACAATACCTGGATTAGTACGCTGGGTATTCCCCAAAGGTTTTGCGCCAGCACAGAAATTGGGCGCTTAGGGGAGGGGAGACCCGGGGCGTACCCCGTGGCATCAATAAGCCAACCCTCCAGGTTTAGCAAGGGCGCAGACTTGGGTATAATTAGGACACCACTTCTGCGGCTTGCTCTCAGGACCTTAGGAATAGCACACTCACACATACGCTTTGGCAGGTAAGGGTAAGGTTCAGTCCCTAGCTTTAGTCTTGGAGGCAAGCGTCTCAGCGAGCCTCAGCAACTCACCAAGGTTGTTCTGGGACACGTAGTCAACCAGAACTGAGTTTAGGCGTCCCTCAGGTAGAACAAATGCAGAGAAGGGCTCCCAGGTGGCCTCTTCGACTCCAAACCCTTCCCAGAGGGTGAGGAAGCGCCAACCCTGGCGATAGCGGTGGCGTAGGACAGACTTCACCAGGTAGAAGCCTTCCTTAGCCATCTCCTCGGCGTTCATGTCGGGGAGTTCACCTTCAACTTCCATAGGGCGGGCAGCCCCTTGTAGGTCCAGAGCGGCAATTTCCTCGTCGTTCAGCTCCCACTCCTCCCCACAGAGGTCTTCAGGATCATAGTAGCGCTTCAGGTGATGAGCAGCGCCCACCAGGGTCCCCCCTAGACGGGGAGAAAACCGCACGGTGATACGGTGTCCATCCACTGATAGGATCTTGTACGGCCCGAAGTATGGGTCATCGCTGGTAGAGCGTGGCCAGGCGGGTAGTCGACTGTGGTGCACCAGCACCCAGTCCCCCTCTTGGTAGGCGGCCGGTACTCGGTGCTTGTTCTTCTTGTTCCACTGACGCTCCCTCACTCTCTGGAGCATAGCCTTGCCCTTGTCCACCTTCGCTTGTTGCTCTTGGACCCATTCACCCACAGAAGAATGGGTGTCCTCTGGATAGGGGGCATGTAGGAACCATGCCGGGCGCCCCATGAATAGCTCATGTGGCGAGTAGCCAGTAGCTGAACTCTCTTGGGAGTTCATCATCAAGGATATGACGGGGAGTAGTCTCACCCAGTCTCTGGTGCGTTCAGTTTTGCACCATATCCGTACGTTCTCCTTCAGGACACGGATCTGTCGCTCACATAGGGGGTTGCTCGTGTGAGAGTAGGGAATCCCCGTAGACACCTGGACATTGAGGGATCTCAGGACCCTCTTGTACCAGCCAGTATCTGAGCGTACTCGTACGTCCTCATCGGAGTTGATCTCCTTGGGCGCCCCATAGACACAAAACCACTCCTCCAGGAGTATCTTGATAGTCTCCTCCCCGGTAATGTGCTTGGTACATGGGAACACCCTGGTAAACCTGGTCAACCCAAAGGTTACCACGAGGGCGAAGTCATAGCCCCCGAACTTCGGCATCTCCGTGTAGTCCACGTATAGAACACTGTTAGCACAGTGAGGGATGGGCAGGGTCGAGTAGAGACCTCTGTCCCTGATATCCCCTGGTTTACAGGACCTGCACAGGCACTTGTCCACGATAGGCTGCAGGGTTTTCCGCAGTTGGTCGTCAGTCCACGTAGTGTGGAACCACTGCTTGAACAGCCTCAGGGTACGGTCAGCACCCACATGACCACTGTACTCATGGGTCCACTTCAGCAGCGCTGGGACTCGGTCACTAGGTACCTCGATGCGGTCCTCGTGCCAGAGGTAGCTCTTGTCCCTCTTCCACTGGTCTTGGTTGACCAGGAGGGGTTCAAGGCGTTTCTCCAGGCCCTTGTAGATATCCCCAAACTCCTTCAGGTACTCCGATTGTTGGAGTCCATCCAGGGGGCGTATCATGGTCATGTTCAGGTCCAGGTGTACGTCCATATGGCTGAACGCCTCCTTAGCCAGCGCTTCAGACCGGGCACCAATCAGGGCGTCGAAGTTGTTGCGGCTGATGTAGTCGGCACACTCGTTCTTCACTGCCTGGATATGGTGTACCGTCAGCCGTAGTTGACTGAGGTAGGTCCACCAGCGCCGTAGCTTGGCCTTCTCAGGTGGGGGACCCTTCTGGAAACTGCGGACCGGTTCTTGGTCGCATAGCCAGACCACAGGGTTACTCCCCAACAGTCGTGCTTGTGAGATTAGCACCAGCATACCCGCGAGCAGTTCCTGCTCATAGGTTGAGTAGTTCCCCCTGGCCTGGTTCCACTTCCAGTTCCAGTGGTCCAGAGGTACTAGGACCCACTTGTCGTCAGGGTAGCTGTGCTTGAGGGTTCCATCTCGGTTGAGACCTTCCGTCCCCCATTGGGAAATGGCTGAGTCGAACTCCTCCTTCTCCAGTGCTTGCCATTGGAACAACGTTCCACCACCGCCCACATTGCTGGCGTCGGTCACCAGAATAATCTCCCCTTGTGCCCTAGGCACGCCCAAGCATTTAGCGTTGGCTACCTTGTCTTTGAGCTCGTCAAACGCTTGTTGCTCTTGTGGGCCCCAGCGCCAAGTAGTACTCTTCTTGATCAAGTCCGTCAGGACGGCGCTGGTATAGGTGAAGTTTTTGATGTGGCGGCGATAGAAGTTGCACGCCCCAATGAAACTGCGTACATCATGAAGTCCTTTCTTGGAGTCTTAGTGTCGTACCTTGGCATCCATCAGGGGTTTGGCCTTAGAGGCCGCTGGGGTCCACCACCCATAGCCAACGTCAAACCCCAGGTACTGCATGGTCTCCTGCATGAACTCACACTTCTCCAGCTTGAGTCGTGTGTGGTTCTCCTGGCAGACCGCAAAGAACTCACCCAAGAGGATTAGGTGATCCTCCTGGGTATTGGTACCGAGGCATACATCGTTGATGTGAGCCTCCATCTGGGCACCACGGGATATGAGCTCCTGCACCTTAGGTCTCCTTCGTAGGATGGACAAGATCTTGTTCATCAGCTCCTGGAATAGAGCGGGTGCGTTAGCCACGCCAAACGGCATGACCTTCCACTTGAACACCCTCCCCTGAGGGGTGATGAAGGCCAGTAGCTCCTGTGCGTTGGGCGTCAGGTCCACTTGCCAGAATCCGCTTCGCTTGTCCATCTTGGTCTTGTAGCGGCAGGAGGCTATCTTCTCCAGGGTAGACTCCATATTGGGAATGGACCCTGAGTGGTTCAGCGTCTTCTTGTTCAGCTCTCCGTAGTCCACTACCAGCCGTTTGGCTGTAGACCCAGGCTTAGCCACCAGGAAACAGGGGCTGCAGTGTAGGGGGTAGTCCCCGTCCTTGTACTCCAGGACTAGGCCAGCGTCGATACACTCTTGTATCTGTCGCTCAATCTCGTCGGCCTGCTCTTTAGGAGCTGGATAGGGTCTCCTCCGGATCTTGTGACCCACGAACTCGGGTTTGAGCTTGAGGTCCATCTGTACCAGCTTGTCACATGAGGCTGGAGGGAATAGTTGTCCGAACACCTCCAGATAGGTCCTTATAAGCTTCTGTACCCGCGGGTCCAATACCTTGATCTTGTCCTCCATGTCCTCGTCGGAGTGTAAGTTGCTTGCCCCTTGAATAGACGTCGGGAGGTGGTCCTCCACGGACTCTTCGCCCGCGGTAGTATCCTTCAGCCCTTGGTAGGCATATAGAAGGTCTTGTTCTACCATCTCCGGTGGACGATGGCAACATAGGCACGCTCGAGGGGGTTCACATACACATTCCTCCGAGAGGTCGTCCTCTTCTGGGGTCCTCACATGGGCGCCCCACACGCTCTTCATGAGCTTGAGATCTACCTCCCTTTGCCAGGTGGTGATCTTCTGTTCGAGGTCCTCCTTCAATTGGGATAGGTCTCCCATACGTCCTTGCTTCAGTGGCCAGGAGCTGCGGGTAGGCTTCGCGTAGCATAGCTTTTTCGCCACCAACTTCCTCTTGGAATCCACATACTCCCTGAGCCTGGATCGAGGGTCCAGCTCCTCATCCACGGGGTCTTCCACCCTCATGGAGAGTAGGGGTTTCAGTGGGGCGACGTATTCGGCGTTCTCCACTTCCTCCACACAGGTCTGCACGAAGAAGGCGTCGTGCTCAGTTTCGTCATCTGAGTGGATAGAGCTAGGTAGCTCAGATAGTCCACACTCAGAGACTCCATCAGGAACAGGTACATGACAGGGAGAGTTGGGGGCGTTGGTGTCAGTCACGACGTACTCATCTCCTCCGGGTGTAGTTTCAACAGCATCTTGAGGTCGTAGGCGATCCTTCAAGTCACCTAAGGCGAGTCCATCGCTTTCTCGTTGTATAGCCTGGACCAGAGTCGGGTCCAGATCCTCCAAGGAGATGGAGGTAAGACCTCCGTCCACCACGCTCAGCATACTCCCCCATCCGGGCTTCCTAATAGGCGTCTTGCGTCCCAGAGGCACGTAGATGGCCTCATCAGGCAAACGAACAGAGCTGATAGTCAGCCTGTCCAGGAGGTTTCGCCAGTACTCGTTGCCCCCATGGGCTCCCCAATCGGGGGAACACAGGACCATACGGAAACGTTCCAAGGCCACCTTGGTCAGCACCTTCCCCAGTTCACTGAACCTGGGGTTCCCGTAGGCCATCCCGAAAGAGGGCAGGTAAAATTTGTAGCTGCAGTTCTTCCCCTTGCTGCAGTAAAGGTCCAGTACATGTTGCTTGTCGCTGGCGAACAGCTCCACACTCAGGTCTTCTCGAGAGTAACCCAGCTCCTTCAGACCTTGGTCTAGGACTTCCCCCAATAGTTGATAGTCTTCAGCTTTGGAGGCCGCAATCATGTTCGAGGGCTCCTCCTTTGATAGTCTCAGGTAACTCGAGGTATGTTCCGACTGCTCCAGTGGCACAGACTCTCTGCCACTGCCGTGGTCCACGTACAGGAGGTAGGGCGCTTGCAGCGTCAGGGATTGTATCTGGGAGTGCTGCACGAAGAAGTCAGTACCCAGTACAAAGTCGAAGGCCTCAGTGTCCATCACATAGAACCGATGGGCGATAGTTCGAGAGCCCATAGGTACCTCCACTTCACAGTCCCCGCAGCCCTGCACCACATGTCCATCCCCCATGCGTATAGCGGCGGTGGTCATGGTGTTCTTCAGGCTCCCACAAGGTAAAATTTTCTTGGCCACTATAGATATTGTGGCGCCAGTATCCAGTACCCCCAGGTATTCACGTCCCCCTAGACGGATACGTACCCAAAACACCAGGTCTTGGGTGCCACCAGAGCGTCCCCGTCAGAACTCTGCGGGACAGGTCACCTCGAACCCCTTGTTCCGCAATTTGCGGGCCATCCTCATGAAACGGCTCCTCTTCTTAGCGTTGCCGTCATCACCACCTTCATGCTCACGCTTGGCTCCTTGTTCTTGCTGGGCCTGCGTTTGTGAGCGTGTGGTAGGACCAGACTGCCCTCCACAGGGCTCGGAGTTCCCCCCTGGATTAGGGTTGGGGTTGCCTCGGTTCTTGTCCTTGTTCTTGTTGTCGGGCTGGCGGTTAGCGCCTCCTCCTCGTCCACTTTGACCCTTGTCTTGCCCTTGACCACATCCTTTCGACTTGCCCTTGCCGGAGTCGTTGCCTTTGCCTTTGCCTCGACCTTTGCCTGAGCCTTTGCCAGGATCTTCCCCCTTAAGCTTCGCCGATAGGCGTTGCTTATGGTAGCACTCATCCTCGTAGTGCTTCCGCTTACCGCAGAATGCACACGTGATGGTGCAGCGGTAATGATCCGGCAGCTTCGCTTTGGCGCCGGTGTTCTTTTCCTGCTGCTTCCCCTGAACGACGAAGCAGTCTCGCTGCTCGCAGTCAGAGGCGTGCTGCAGGTGGCCCTGCTCGTCTCTGGCATCACACCAGAATAGCTCCTTCACGTTCTCCATGGTACGGGCGTGGCCGTGTTTGGGGGTAGTCCCCTGCCCAGGTCGGGACCCTTGGTACCCTTTGCCTCCAGAACCTCCACCACCAGGACGGTAGTTGTTCAAGTGATGGTCGCTCTCCTTCTCCAGCGCCATCTCCAGGAGCAGCACGCATAGATCCTCGTAGTGGAGGGATCTAGCCTTGCACTCAGCCGTCAAACGGCACTCGTCCCATAGCTCTCGGGGGAGCTTGGCCACCAACCAGAACAGCAGGTCGTCGCTGCTGTAGGAACCGGGCGTCAGTCCTCCAGCCCAGTGATCCAGATCAGCGAAAAAGCTCAGATACCCTGCCAGGCTTGGGGTTGTTGGGCAGCACGGGCAGGTTCTGGATCTCGGCCCTGATGGAGAGGTCGGTTTCGTAGGTCGGGTACTGCCTCTCCAGGGCAACCAACACATCGGCAAAGGTGGCGGAGTTAGTCACGATCTGCCTGACCTGCTTCTCCAGGTACTTGGTCTTGCAGCACTGCAGGAGCAGGTCGCACTTCACTCGCCCACTAGCGTGGGTTTGGCCAGTCAGTCGTAGGAACCGGCCAAAATTCTCAGCGAACTCGCTGAGGTCCTTGCCTGTGAACTCCGGCAGGTTCACTACGATCTTGGAGGTGGCAATAGCCTTCGCCTCCTGAGCTCGGCGTCCTTCAGGGCGTCGGGTCTTCTTCTTCTTCTTCTTCTTCTTCTTACCCTTGGGATCCTCGGGGTCCTCCGGGTCATCGTCCTCCGAGGGCGAAGAAGAATCCATCGATGGCGGCTCGTCATCGGAGGGGTCTCCGCCTAGATCACTGGAGCCATAAGGCTCCACGTCCACCATAGCCCTCAAGGCTGTCCGCCCCAGCCGGTCCAGCTCGGCCCTCGTCGAGTTCGTCACGTGGCTGTAGGGCGGCTGGGCCGTTCTCAGGACGAATGGACTTCTCGGTATAGCTGCAGGAGTCGGCATCGGTCGGCTCCTCAGGCTCCCCAGGGTATTTGTCAACCCTGCCGCCAGGTGGTTAGCCTGTACTCGGTGGGGTGACATTCCCACCGTAGTAGGTGACGCATGGGGCGGGATCATCAGGGGCTCCAGTTTCTCCCTGATGTCTTGCGTGAGGTCGCCCACGATTTTTGAAGTGGCTCCTCGGAGCACCTCGTTGATCTCCGACCGCGTCAGGGACCTGTTGGAGGATCTTCCCGATCCTCTAGTCCTGCCTCCAAGAGACTCTGGTCCTCTCCTCAACCCACTCAAGGGTGCATACCCAGGTGCATACCCAGGAGCATACCCAGGAACATCCATATAGGTTCCAGTAGCGTGTAGTGGATGGGGATAGTCAGCCGCATACCATCGCGGCGCAGAGCTGGAAGCCACCGGCTCACTGGCAGTAGTTGCCTCATGGAGCGCAGTGGTAGGTGGGCCCATACCATAGGCGGGGTAGGGAGTCATGCCAGTAAAGCCTTTGCCCTCTGCCATAGGCGGGTTGGTTGTGGAAGTGGATGTTGCTGCGGCTGGGAGTGTGGTGGTTATAGGAGAGGGTGATGCGTGGAGGCCAGAAGCGCTTGGTGCGGCTTCGAAGGTAGGGTCATGCGTCGGGTCTTGCCCTTGTTCCTCTCCTTCGTCTGCTCCTTCTCCAGCATCCTTCTCGCTCTCGTTCTCTCTCTTCCTCTTCACAGGCTGAGGCTGAGAGACCACTTCTTCGACGGACAGGGCCCCGAAGGCCGTCTGGAGTCCATCCAGGGAGTCCTCAGCCGTATCCACTGGCCCATGTAAGGGCTCCGCCGAAGGTACAGCGCCAGGTGCCGGCCTTGCCGGTGCCTCGGGCGCTGGCGCCGTCTTCACGTCGGCGTCCTCCTTTCTTGGATCCATCTTCTTTCACCCTTCTGCTTATATTTGCCCGTACTCGGCGCACTGGATGTACGGCACGGGGTTGCTGCCGGTGCGAAGAGACAGGCTGCCTCTTGCTACCAGAAACGTTTATAGTGGTTTCAGCACTGTGTTTATTGCTTCTCCTGCTGCTTGCTGTTGCTGTAAGGTTTCCTGCTGCTTGTTTTGGAAGATGAAAACCTTTTGTTTGCAGAAATAGAGTCAATAGAGTCAATCCAGGATAACCCAAGCCAGAAGTATGCAAGGAGAAGAGAATTCAGGATCAAAGCATGAAGGGCTGCAGTGTAAACAGTGAAAGATGATTGGATATTCTCAGAAACTGCAACTCAGGTCACAAATGAATGCATATTCACAAAGATAGCTGAAATGTTTTGGGAAAAGAGTTAGAAAACTGCCCCATGGTCACTCTCTCTCCATAATGCCATCTCAGGAGATGTGCACTCTTTGTTTTGGGTCCCATATGTGCTGAGGTGGCAGGGCATGTGGCGATGAGGTCACTGCCATGTCACATGGGATCTTCCTACTTAGCTAGGCTGACCAGGAATTGAACCCAGGACCTCTCAAAAAGAGGTGCCCAGCCCCCTAGGGTGCATACCACTAGGATAGCTAAGAATTCACGGAAAAACATAGATAAATTCATAGGCTCTACCTTAGGTATGTCAGTGCTCAGTCAACTCAGGAAAAGATGTTCTACTTCACATTGAAAGGGGATTAAGGGGTCCACTCCATATCCTGATTGGGTGTTCGGTTCCATAGGTCAAAATGTGTTATCACCACTTTTGGTGGGACCAATACTAAGATGAAAATGCATGGATGCTCAGTGCATCTCTAATACAACTAGAGTATGCCTCAAAGCAATGGAAAAGCACTTTTTCTTACTTTAGGGGGTCCGGGGGCTGGTCGTTGGGCAGGGGGGTGGGGCTGTCCGGCAGGGCTGTGGTCGCCGGGAGCATGGAGTTGAAGGCTTCCAGGCTCCAGTGGCTCTCCTGCGGGTGCGTGAGATCCGCATTTGGTAGTAGTGGCCACTTTCGAACACGATCATGGCAATGGTGCTGGGGTCAGCGTCCCGTGGCGGGGGCGCTGCGCGTGCTGTCTCCGGGTACCGCTCCACCATGCTTGTGAGGTTACGCCCCCTGTCGGGGGCTGTCCTGCTTTCCCACTCCGCCAGGCCTTTGTACCGTGGGATGTGGAGGGTTTCGGCTCTCGGCGGTGGGGCGGCCCGCTCCCGGCCCCCGGTGCTTGGTGCGGGCCTGGGGACGTCGGTGGTGCTATGAGCGTGTGTGCCCAGCCCAGGTGTGGGACTCATATGCCTCCCTGTTCCGGCTGGTGGGTGTTGAACCACCAGATCCACGCGTCAACAGGTCATCCATGATCTGTGTCCCGGGGATGACGAGCGCCTGCAGCTGCCGCACAAAGATTTCGGTTGTTGCGGCGTGCGGCAGGGGGACCAAGGCGAAGAGCCTGCTCGGGTTGACGTCCTTGAGGTGTTCCCGGAGGGCTGCCACTAGCTCGCTCGAGGGTGTGGTGGCGTGGATGCCGTAGAGCGCCCTCAGTTCCGCGTCGTCGAAGGGACCCGTGTTCCTCCGCTGCGGTGGCCGGGGGGGAGGGGGGGGCATGGTCTCCCGGTCCTGGTCCGGTGTGGCGCCAGTCGGGGAGGGGTTCCCTGGGGTGGTGCCAGGGTGTTCCCCAGGCACGTACCCCGTGGAGGGCTCCCGCTGCTGGGGCATCGAGCACGTCGCGGCGGCGGGCAGTGGGTCACCGGACTCCTGAGGGCCGGAGGTCTCTCTTATTTCTGCGTCGGCTCCAGGGCCGCTCGCGTCGTGCTTCTGTTGTTGCGGTGCGTCCTCCGCGCCCTGGCGGTTTGTCCGTGTTGCAGCTGGGGTGGGGAACCCCGTGGTGCACGGGCCCGGTTAGTCGGGTGGCCGGTGCCCGTGTCCGGGTTTGGTGTCATCGCGCCCCGCTCGCGGGGGGGGGGCTGTTGGGGGGGTTGTCCCCCCACCCCTTGCGCAGGCTTTTGGTCGGCCGCGGGTTCCCTTGGCCGTGTGTCCGTGGCGTGCTGTCCCCCCGGCAGCGGGCCGGCCGCCGACCCTGAGAGGGAGGTGGCAGATGAGCTGGACGCTCCGTCTGCTGCCCGGCGGGGACCCGTGTGAAGCGCTGCCTGTCGCTCGCGCTGGGCCGGCGTCGGAATGGTGGGTATCTGCGCCCGATCGGTGCGGGGCCTCTTTGACCGGCGTCGGGGATCGGTGGTAGCTGATGCCCGTTGGGCGTGGGGGTCGTAGGGACCTCCATGGCTTCTGTCGGTATCCTCGTGGAAGACGACTCGCCGTGCCGCGGGAGGCGGCGTGCGGCTGCGGCGGCGGGAGCGGCTAGGGTTCCTTGTTTCCTGCGGCTGCTGGGGCGTGCCGCCTTGCATCCCTGAGGTGTAAGGACTGCCTCGGCCCCTCCGCGGGGCGAACGGTCGGGGGGGGCTTCTGTACGTGCCAGAGGGGGAACCCATTCCGGGTGGTGGCCCCCGTTGGCGTTCTGGGGAGTTACGACGCGCCGCCTGCCTGGGGGGCTCCGGGACGTCTTGGGACCGCTGCCGCCGGTGGCCTGAGGCGTGCCCTTGGTGGCCCGGGGATCCAGGGATGTCCCAGATGTTGTGCCTTTGCATGGCAGCACGGATGCGCAGGGCTGCACGCTAGTGCCATTCCCAGTGTAGTCCGTTCATTTCGTCCGGGCTGTAGGCCCCCATATGCGCCATGAGCCGGGTGACCACATAGTGCCGTTGGCGGGGATGGTCCATGATGGCGGGGGGCGTGTGCCCCGTCCGATGGCCGGGGGTGATGTCTGCCATGGTGCAGGTTCCCTCCCCGAGGTGTCGGGACCGCGAAGTAAGCACTCATCGGATGCGGACCGCCAGGGCGAGCTGCTCCCCTGTGGTGAGCCTGTTGATCCACACGCCCAGGTCTTGGGCCGCCGCCTGTTCCGCGTGGTTGCTGGGGTGGCCGGCGTCGCCTTTGAAGCGTGCGTAGTCCAGATGCCCCCGCGCCCAGGTCGGCGCGGTCCCTCGTGGTTGGCCTGTAGGCTCGCTAGCGGTGTTCGTGCCCGCCTCCACACGTGTCCCGCTTCCTGGGGCGCCGCGCTCGTCTGGGGCCTGGTTCGCTGCTCCGCTCGCGGTTGGGGGCCCATCATCCGTGGTGGTAGCATGCTCAGTGTGCCCCAGGGCGGTGTAATCGCGCTGGAGGTGTGTCTGGCGTGACATCATGAGGGGTGTGTCCTCTGCATAGTTGCGTCGTGGCCCCGGGCGGACGCGCGGGGCCGCCGGCGTTGGGACCGCGTGGGGGTCACTCATGCAGGACTCCATGAAGGCATGGAAAGAGTCTTCGTCGCCATTGTGTCCGCTCGGCAACGTTTCCCTGTCGGCCGCGCGCTGGGGCGTGTCGGGTGTGGTTTCCCGGGCCTCTGATTTCGCGCGGGCTTCAGGTGGGCCCCGTGGCGGCGCCTCCCCTGGCGCGCTTGCGTCGGCGTGATGCGCTGGTTCGCCAAGGGGGCGGCGTCCGCGCGACCTGGGGGTTGTGCTTCATGGGCTGATGGTGGGTCGAGGCGGGCCTCATGCCCGGCGTCCGGGCTTGGTCCTTCATGGTTCGTACCAGGTTGGCCAGCGGTCGCGCTCGCCGCTTCCGTTTGCCGCCATGCCCGGTGGGTCGGCATGCTGTATTGCTGGCTGGTCTACTCCCCTGCTAGGTTTCTCCGTATGGGGTGGGCCCGCCGCTGGGGGTGGTGTTTCTGTCCGCTTTGGGGGACCCCCCATTTCCTCCCTGGCGTCCACCGTGGGCTCCTCGCGTTGTGGCTGGGCTGGCGGTGCGGGCGGCGTGGCTGCGTCGCCCGTCGGTTGCGCCGCCTCTCGGGCATGGCCTTCCGACACCGGCGGCGGCCCGGGCCGGTTCCCGGGCCTGCGGAGCGCGGGGCGTCAGCCGGGACGTCCGTGTGTGCCGGGTCTGGGCCCGGACCCGGATCGGGAGCCGGGCGACCAGGAGATGAGGGTTCTATGGGCCGTACCGCCGGCCCGGCTGGTGGGGCGTGGAGCCGATGGGACGCCGGTTCGGCGTGTGCGGGGGCCTACAGGTAGTCTCCCGGGGTCGTTGTGCTGGGCGTCGGAGCCTGGGGATTGGGGCTCTCGGTGGGGTTGTGAGCGTGGGGGTGCACGGTGCTGGAGGGCCGGGTGATGGTGGTGTCGGTCGGGGTAGCGGTACGTGCCTGCGTAGGGGGGCCTTCGGGTGGCGCGTATGCTGGGCCCTCCGTCGGCCGGTCAGGTGTGCCATGGTGTTGGCGGGGCTCCAGGTGGGCCTGTGTCGCCGCTGCCCGGCTGCCCGCCGGCTGGCGACCGGGTGGTGTTTGGGGTTGTGGAGCCGGGCTTCCTGTGGGGCCCGGGGCTGGGTCCGTGTGCGGGTGTGCCGTGCCAGGGGGTTTCTCGGGTCGGGTGCCTACTGCCCTAGTGACCCCTTTTGCACACCATGGTGCCATGTCCTATGTTCAACCGGTGTTCAACTGACTTCACCTGGGCCCTTGAACCACCCCTGAACAGCGGTTGAACACCCCCACCGCGCGTAGTGCAATTTTACCAAAAATTAAACTTTTGACGTATCACCATGCCATTCCAAACCATCCATGACGATGTACCATGCTTTTAACAACATACTAATGCCCAATGCACTATTCCATGCCATACCCCTCACATTGCCACTCCCTTTCTATCATGTCCAAGAGTAGCGTCAACGCCGCCTTGGTGTTCAACCATGCGGTTGAACACCCCACTTGACACATTCCCCTAAGCTTTGACCTTCATTGTGGTCCTTTGGCTTCCATTCTATCGTGGATGGTGTTCAGAGGTTTTTGCAGTGTGCACCTGCCTTATCCAAATCAATTATAACCACAAAACCATGGATTTTCTGCTACTTTCATATTGCCGCCCATACGCGTTCGGCCATGTTCAACTGCGTGTTCAACCGCGCGGTTGAACACGGTTGAACACGGTTGAACACGGTTGAACACACACTGGAGCGCGTTAGGAGAAATGCCGCACGTAATCGCAATCACACAACAATGGCACCAACAATTCACGTCAAATTGGATGAACAATCCCAGTGCCTGTCACCATGGGAACCCCAGGTCCAGGAGTTCAGTGCGCATCGGAGCGGGAAGGCGGTGCCACGCGATAGATGTATACGCCACAATGGCATACCTTTCACCCTCCCATCGCTCCGGCCCATGCGTACGCCACGCATTGAAAATCACCCCCTTTCGTGCATCCACAACAACCCCTTGCACAATTTGACGCCCACATTGCATCCATGCTTGACGCTGCGCCCCCCCCTCCCCCCCACCACCCATCCACGCCGTAGTAAAGAAACCACCACCACGGAAATCACCCACCGCCACCACCCCACTCAACGCGGAGTCATCCCTTGGATGTTTGTGTACATCCATGGGTGCACATCCGTTGCCCCACACGATGGAAATTGCGGTGTAACTGAGGGACGGTAAACAAACCGTGAGGAAATTATTTACAAGGCGCACAACATGTGCATCATCATGTGTCCTCTTAGACATGCCCACGTGTGTAAACGTCGGAAACTTCCTTGTTGCTCCCCATAGGATCCGGCGGTACTCTCCTCCATGTTTCTTCTTGTGGAGCCATCCCTTCAAGCCTTGTAAGGCTTCATGGACCTTGTCGGCTAGTCACTTTGAGTCCACGGCCCATAGCGCTTGCGTCTCCGGTCCGACCTCCTCCTTCCCATCATCGGCACACTCCTTCTCCCTTGTGCTCGCCATTGCCCTTTCGCTCCCACCTTCGTGCATGCCGTCTTGAGGTCCACCTTCCTCCTTTGCATCATCTCCAACATGAGGTCGTTCATTCTCCTTGGCATCATGCTCCACCTTGGGGTTGTTGAGGGCATAGGACATGCCCTCCTTGTTGGCATCGTCCACGGACGTGCCCTCCTTGTTCGAATCCTCCACGGACATGCCCTCCTTGTTGGAATCGTCCACGTCATTTGAAGTGCTCTCCTTCATGGGATCCTCGGAGTCCTCCTTGGTGCCATTGTCCGACGCATTGGTGGTACTTCCCGCGATTGCTTCCGTGCTTGCGATTGCTTCCGTGCTTGCCCCATCTTGACCTCCATCTTTTGTATCTCCGCTCTCGGTTGCCGCGTCTTGGCCTCCATGTTTTGCATCTCCGCTCTCGGTTTCCTTGTCGTGGCCTCCATGTCTTGCATCTCCGCTCTCGGTTTCCTTGGTCGCTTTCTCCATGTTCTCCTCCCACTTCGCCAACATGGCCTTTGCCTCATCCTCGCTCGTGAACGCTGTGTGGCGGAGGCGCACAATGACTGGCCACGTGACGTTGGCCTCACTCTGCTCTCCGGGCCATTGGGGGGGGAGTTTCACCATCTCCTCCCCCTTCCGTGGCTTGGGGTCGTCCTTCGTTGGCTTTGCCACGGCGCCCACTGCGATGCGGTGGCGCTTGTCTGGACCCTCGGTCAGCACCCACCGTACTGCGGATCCCGCTGGCAACCCGAACTTCTCACGTGCCTCTTGGCGCTTCTCGTCGAGGCGCCGTTTTTCCTCCAATCGTTGCACTTCCTCCAATCATTTTCACTCTTCACGTCTCCATGATCCGGCGCAAACCATGCATTAGAATTCTCCCACCACGTGCCATCGTCGGTGTTCACGTCATCCCTCAATTCCTCCTTCACGCCAAACATTGGTTGGGGGAATTGCTTCGCCTTGCCCGACTGACTCCGATGCTTTGGGGTGGACTCCATGGGTGTGCCAATCGCATGTGTGTCAATCGCATGTGGGGACCCGCCATGTGCAAGCTCTTGGAGTGCGCGATGGAGTCCTCGGGTCCATTTCTTCACGAGGGCGTCGCGATCGGAAACCCGTGCACCTGGCCCATGCCACCATTCATCGATGGGTAATGGCGGCCATGCTCCATGGAGCATGACCGCCGGTCCGCGTTTGTCAATGACGAACATGTGGGGTGGGACGTCTTGGGCCGATAACTAAGAGAGATGAGCGGTTGAATGGGGTTGAGGTGCGAAACCGACCGGTTGAACACCGGTTGAACACATGTGGCCACCACCTCATATGCACGGCACCCTCAGCGCACTAACACAGGGTATTCAATTATTGAACCATGTATGCATCCCAGACATGCAGGTCTCAATGTCCTAGCCACCAATTGCCCAAAACATCCACTCCGAACGTGTCACACACGGACTGTATCCATACTCTCTCCGTTCGCTTTGCTTCAACTGCCCGGTTGAACACGGTTGAACACCGGTTGAACACTTGTTGCACACACCTGCTCCACGCCTCGCATCATTGACGAAGTGCTTGTGGCCGCATTGGGTAGTGTGGTTGGTGGTGCAACCGCTGCAGGTGCCTCCTCCGTGCTGGACTTCTTGCTGCGCCCGCCACTTGATATGGTTCCCCCGACCTCGACCATGGATGGCGGTGACGCGTTGTAGTTGGTGGCGTCGGAGGCGTCATACCAATTGTGCGGCACGGACTCCACGTTTTTAAAAAAGAATTGCGGCCCATGGCCCTTGCCATGGCCGCCACTTCGGCCAGCACACCCAGGGCCGGTCCATTGGGGTGCCACTGCAGTCCCCAGCCCGTAGGATTCCCATACCCTAAAGAGGGCATGGAGGGCGGTCTCCGACAACGTCATGGCAATTCCGGGGCGTGTGCTCAAACCAATCCTCAAAAGTTTCCACTCGGCCCAATTCTGGGCTGTGAGTGCTTTCGTTGTCCACGGGTGGCTCCGGTGGCCATGGAGGTCATACTGGGCGTTTTTTTTCATCCACACCCCGACACTCCTCCGGTACGTGAACCGGGGTGTGATGTCCCGGAGCCATCTCCATTGAGGGGAGTCATCCGCCAACGACGATGAGTCGTGGCACACCCCAAATTGGGTCAACTCCTCCTTCGCTGGGAACAAAGCATCCAACGCTGGGACCACTTGTGGCAAAGGCAAGGATGCTCCTCCTGTTGTACCCCCGCCTATCGGCCCCGTCCACGGACAAGAGGCGGCAAACGTTTGCAAAACGCGCGAATGAAGTGTGTAAGATAGTCGCCAAGTCGGATCACCAAGTGCAAAATGCACATCACAATGAACCGTGTGCGGTCATCCACGCGGAGCATTGGTTTTGAAGTGCACCCTTTGGCCGTAGTGCAATCCAAACCTTTATCGTACAAAGCGCGGAATTTTCCATCAAGGTGCGTTGTGCGCCGCACCTTAGTGTTCATCCATCGTTCACGCCTACTACACCATGTGGAAAAAGAGTAGATGCTTCCAATGGCAAAGTAAGGCGACAATCCTAAAAGTAGACGCAACCATGGAGAGTCTCCACCCAACATGATTCGTGCACGATAATAAACATTATTCATTTGGATGTATCCACTATCAATGATAGTTTGGATGTGTTGCAACGTGGCACAAAATAAGACACGCATTGCTTCGTCGTCATGTTCAGATGTCAATGCGACATCCAATGTCCAATTATATTGAAGAGTGCGGGCCTTTTCCATGTGATTGGCAAAGCCAATCGCAATTTGCACCCATGGGCGTGAGCCACATGGGAACCCGTCGCCTCTAATTATGATGACGAATAATTGCTCGCCATCGATCATTGGAAAGTCCATGGACTCCATGAGCTCCTTTTGTGTTGCGACATAATTAAAGAAATGCGGTAAGTCCCATCGTACACCAACTTTGCCATTGTGAATAGTGGTTTCCAATTTTTGCGCCTTACCCAATCGTTGCCATTCACGGTGCATACGCTTGAAAGATGGAAATGGGTGCACCCAATGAACATCCAACTTTTCTTGGGCAGCTTTTGTTCGCCGGTTGGCCCAAGATATTAGATTCTTGTACCTAAATTTGAGGCATGTTAATTCGAACAAAGTGACGCGCACAACGTGAACGTTGGTGCACAACGTGAGCGTTGGTTGAAATCGTTCAACTTGTTCAACCGGGCAGTTGAACATGACTTTAACAAATGTTCAATTTGTTGTTTTCATGAAAAAACACTTGATGGTAGCATGTAAATGGGGCCAAAATTGCATGTGGAAGAAGACATATACATGATAGTTCGATGAAACCTAGGTAGGCACTCTATGTTGCACAAACATGAGTCGCATTTGTTTCATATGTGTTCAACCGCACACTTGAACGCATCTCGCATACGGTTGAACGCTCCTTGCATACATGCAACGCACCATGGTATGCATGTAGGACATGTAGAGCACCTATTTTTCGGCATTTCCAAGTCAAGGATCAACCGGACGGCATCCTTGGGTGTAAACACCCTTTCCATGACCTTCCGGTCATTGCGTCGACTACGCCGCCCACTACCCATTCTAGTCTTGAGGCGTTCCCATAGTGTACGACCACCCTTGGATGCGGTGAACAAGTTGACCAAATCACTCATCAATTCATCCGATTGTAATCCAGTGTAGTGATCTGCAATACATTGCTTCAAGTTTGACGTTGGCATTTTTGATTGTAAAATGAGAGGGATCCTTGCATACAAGTAAGAAACCACAATGGGGAATCTCTTGGTGCTCTAATTTGTTCTTATTGTTACGTTATTTTTGGTGACACTACCATATTGCACAAAGGTGAAATTAAATATTCTTCAATTCAATGCGTCATGTATATTAATTAACCACTGTTGAACGCGTGATCGCGTGAGCACGCGCCACCGATTGGCGCGATAGGCCAGTTGAACTGTTCAACCGCGTTCAACCGAGTTCAACTGGGGGGTTGAACAGCAACATGCTGTTCAACTGGGTTCAACCGCTGTTCAACCGCTACGCTCAAAGGTGTGCAAAAGGGGTCACTAGGGTGCCGCCGTATTCGTGGGGATGGGCACGGCTCCGCGCCTTGCGGTGCGCCGACGCCCGATGGTGCCAGGGTGCGCACATTGGTGGCCCTGGTCGCTGCTGTGGCGCGGGATCGGGGCAGCAGGGTGGTGATGGTCGCGGTTCCCCGGGAGGAGGAGAAGCAGCTGTTGTGCCGGGCACCTCCGGCCATCATCCTGGCCACTGCTGCATTGCCGTACGTGCCCGGCCCCGGGCGGTGGGACGTGCGGCTGTTGGGCGCGCCGTGCCAATGGTGTGAGGCTGCGGAGGAGGGATATGCCCCTCCATGTGAGATAGGCCGCCATCAGCCTCTCTGTCGCCCCTCGGTCAGGGCCCCGCTGCGGTGGAAGAAATCCCCTAATTCGCCGCCATGGGCGCCGCAGACGATCCCCATCGCCAATTCCGCGTCCCCCACCAGCCAGCCGAAGGCGAACAGGAGGCGGGTGGTGAGGGTGATGACGGTGGTGCGGTAGTTGTTGAGGTTCATGGGGGTGACGGGGCCCCAACTGTCTGGCAAATTGCCAACGGGGGTTAGACTGCCCGATGGCGCGTGGTCGTAATGTTCGTAGTCAGGGACGTAAATTGTGGGGTCCGCGCCCTCGACTGGCAGCGCCCATGTTGGTGCGCGCCAGGGGGGGCGGGCCGGCGGTGTCGCCGGCTCCTCGTCGGTGAGGACGTCCAACCACTCAACGTCGGGGCTGTCCCCCGCGCTATTGTTCCAGACATTCTGCTTGATCGGGGTGATAAGTGTGTGGAGCGTGAGGTCTTCGGCTTGTGTTTCGCACGGCGGCGGAGCTGTGCAGAGTGGATGCGGTCGTCGGCAGGGTGGGCATGACCACAAGTTGGTGATGCACGTGCTGCAGAACCAGTGCAGCTGCTCGGTGCCGCCGCAGCCGAGGTCATGCCCATGCAGCGGAGCGCCGTTTTCGTCGTTCACCTCCCAGCAGACTCCGCACGGGTTTCCCGGCCACGGACGTGGAGCTTCACCTTCGGGCATCCTGAGGAGAGGTATTGTTCACGGGACGATGGGGCCTCTATATGGGAATGCGCGCGCTTCGGTGTAGTGCGGTGTGGTGGGTGTTGCGATGGCAGTTCCCCGGTGGTTGCCGCGTGCCCATGTGTGTGGTTGGTCGCCGGGCTGTGCGTGTTGGTAGTGGATGAGGAGGTTGTAATACATACAGCGGTCGTGGGATGTTTGTTGTGCTTCTTGTGCGTACACCTGGACGCAGTGCTGTAGCTGTGCGTCCGCTCTCTTGACAGCGGTGAGTTGCATGTGACGTATTGTGGCCCTAGGTTCAGGGGCGTGGTCGGCAATGACCCTGTAGAGTTGGAGTGGCACCGCTCCCCTGAGCACCGCTTCCTTGATCTCCGGTTGCCGTATCAGGCGCCGAACCTCATTTGCCGGTGGCGTGGCTGGGCCCCATCGGGCGTGTTGTGCTATGGTGTCCTCTGGCGTCCACGTGGCCAGGTGGTTGCCTCCTTGGGCCAACGGGCATTGTTTGAAGTGTTCCCATGTCTCGGGCTGTTGGAGTTGGCAGGGGCATATGGGGCATACCGGGGGTATGTCTATACCCTGTCGGCCATACCAGCGTGCCACCCTGTCTAGGAGGGGCAGTTGTTCGATCAAGAGTTGGGCACGTCGCGTTTGTAGGTGTACCGGCATTAGGGATGGGTCAAGAGCTGAGAAGCACAATGCGGTTTGCAGCTTGTGCTGGAGGTGGTTCATGAGGGTGTTGTCGGCTTGGCTGCCTCGAATGTGCGCCATGGTGCGGATGGGTTGCGGGTAGTGGTATGCCCGTCCCGTGTCGTTGTAGATTCGGTCGTCCGGTACCCAGGCTGGTGGTTCTGCAGGGTGTGGGATCCGCGGTAGGTGTTGGAGTTGCGTGTGCATGTGGTCCTGTAGCGGCGGGTCCTCGCCGTCCGGGATATGTTTGGCAAGCTGGTTGTGGGCGTGTAAGTCTATCTGTCCGTTGCCTAGGCTATACCGATGAGACTCTTGTTTGACGAGGTGTAAGATGACATGTTTGGGCAGGCGCCGCAAGGCTGCCCAGAGGTGTAGGGCCTGGGTGCCCAGGCTATAGTCCGTCGCCTTGTGCAGGGGCTGCCGTGCCAGTTTGCCGACGATCTGGACGTCCACCGCCGCGTCTACTACGACCCACACATGGTGCGCGTGGTCACGCGGTTGCTGGTGGGTGTCGTTGACGGCGTCCACGATGACCGCCAGTGTTTTCAGTTCCCCGTGAGAGGAGGCGCCGAAGATGGTAGCCCCTGTGAGGTGGTGTTGGTGCAGTCGGCCTGTTGCGTCCGTCCTAAACTCGAAAGCTGCCCCCCCAGCTGCTGGGTTGAGGCTTGTGGTGCCGGAGGCATCCGCAAAAATGACGGTGTTGTGGTCGTCCGGGCACGGCAGGCGGCACGGCGTCGTTGGCTGGTAGTCATGGATGTGTGCTCCCTGTTCCGTGGTGATCCACGGCGTGGTGGTGGCCAGTTGGAGTCTCCGGGTAGCATACACGCCCACCCCCTGGCGGATGATCTCCGTTGGTGCTGGGTTCATGCGGACATAGTCGCTGTTCCCCTCGTGGCCTTGTGTCAGGTAGCCGTACACATATTGGAGCAGGTACGCTTTCTGTGGGTGGAATGTGGTCCACTCGACCGTCTGCCAGTCCTGGACTTGGGAGCAGCGGTGTTTAACCGGGTAGGCGGGGGCCTCCAGTGTGGTGCTGCGGTGTTTGGCCAGCACCGGGAAGGTGATGGCTGGGTGCTCAGTGTCCCACGTTCCCCGGTGGAATCTCCATTCCGCCGCGGCGCTGGGCCCCCACGCCACTGTGGCCGTGTCCTTCTCCGTGGCCCGTTCGAAGTGCGTGTGTAGCCACCGGTGTTGTTCCGGGGTAGCGTGGGCCCTTGGTATGTGGTGGTAGCGTCCAGTAACTGGAGGAGGGGCCACGGGGTGGCTAGTGCTAGGGGCTCAAATCTCCAGCAAGTGGTGGGGGTGCCCGTCAGCTTGTCCTGCGACAGTGGTGGCGGACAGAAGGGGCTTGCCGTGGGTGGTGGCAGCATCCACAAGCTGCCGCCTGCTCTGCCAGGTCGCAAAGTGGTTTTGAGTCCGTTGCGTGCCAGGAGGAGTACTGCTGCCACCGTGGCGCTTGGTACATACTGAAGCGGTACCCAGAACCTCATGGCTAGGGTAGGGCATACAACCGGTCTCCGGTCCACTAACCCCATGTACGGAAGGGAAGACGCCCGTTGACGCCCGGTGCGAGCCCGGCGGGAGCGTGTTCCGTGCCGTAAACCCCCGCATCGGCAACCGATGCGCCGCCAGCGGAGATTTATATATCAGAATATCAGGAATCAACAGGGTTTTATTTTCATATTGTTTCCGTCAATTTTTACGCTTCCGTTCTGATATTCACTGTTTTGACAGCTGGCGGTTAGTTCGCGACTTTAGCGTAACCGCCAGTTTAACTGTTATATACAGATATTTTAGCGCAAATCGTGACAAAGACTCTAAAGTCTTCAGGAATTGCATTGATGCATCCGCAATTTTCACATCTTACACTCGCAACCTTAATCCGAATTTTTCAGGATGTCGAAATCGGATTTTCAACTTCGACATCCCCGCACTTGATTTGACCTCTTTCGAGTGGACCTACGTGCTTCCCTATGCACGAATCAACTTTCCTTTTGTCTTGCCCTCCATTTGTCTTAGAGATATGGGCAAAACAAAGTTGATTCGTGAGGCCACTTGTGAGGGTCATATCTCGTGCTACTTGCGAGGAATGACAATAAGGAAACGTGGGATGTATTCACAATACTCCCGACGTAATTTAGGAAGCTTTATACACCTTGCGTCTCCACACGTGCGCGCTGGCGTAATGGATCATGGTCAAGAGGGTAGAGTTTGCGTTATAACTCTTTGGCCATGATATTGCGTGCGTTAAGATAACTTTCGAGTGTAGCGCGCGAGTGTTGGTGTTGCATAGGAACTTTCCTTGAGTTCCTATGAGCGATTGACACAAAGTTATGCCCTTGGAGGGGCATGACATATCGTGGGGGGAGCTACCTTTTTGGGCAATATGTGGTATGTGCCATGTGTTGTATTGCGTGCCCATTTGGCGGGTTTGGCTAAGAGCGATACACCCACCAATGGACCTCATATTGCACGAGGCCCTTCCTTATACTCCCCACGATCAATTGCAAGCCTAACCTTCGTGGAGGGAAGCTTGTGTGGCGATCGCAAAGCGATGCGTTGGGAGCAAGGTGTGTGTTTTGCAATTTTCCATATTTTCATGTGCCAACTTGGGAAGTAGCGCTCGTGACCTTTCAAAGCGCCCCAAGTGGAGCACATATGTGGAATCGAAGGTCATTGGTGTCAAGTCATTGTGTTTAGAAGGATTGGTCGATTACTCAATCCAAGCCGAAGATATTATAATATATTTGTGCGCCTTTCAAGGCACTTTTGGGTGGTTTTTCGCCAATATTGCTGTTTTTTGCCCGTCATGATGTCAAGTGGCGACCGTGTATCTCAACGTTGCGCTCAATTGACATCATGACCCAGGTATGTTTTGAGGGTACATACTTCGGTGCCCAACATATCTTAGACCCGGCAAATAACTCCTCTTGGGCTTGGCATACCGTGGCCGCCATGTTGGCGATTTGGGACTATCCCAAATCATGGGCTCACTTGGCGACCCTGCCATTCCCAAAACCGGAGGAGTTGGGCGACGCCCAAAAGATATGTTGGACACATATGACTTGATACCAATCCTATGGCACACTCCAGTCCAAGTCGGGCATGTGCCTCATTTGCCCCAACCATGAGTGTGCGCATTTTCGGCCATTTTGAGCAATTTTCCACATTTTCTGCCCGCCGTGCACCATGTTCAGCTACCTCGTGCACGCCGGATGCATGGACCAATGGACCATATATGACATGGGTGTTATGTATATTGGTGCCCAGGGTTCACACACCACATGAGCGAAGCGGAGCAACCTTCGTTAAGGTGCTAGCCCAAAGTGAGTGTGGACAATTTTGCCATTTTGGCATTTGTGGACCCAATTGGGATTGTCACCACGCCGAGTGGCATGGAGATCTTTGGGAGCCGAGGGCATGGGGGTCTCCGGTGGACTCCCGGTGGATCGCGTATGGAATGGCAGATCCGATCTCCAAGCCAGCGTGGAGATATACTATTGGGAGCAGCCCCGAATTTTGGCTCATTTTGAGTAGCCAAAATGACCCCATTTTGGGACCCCAATTTCACCCCTCCGTGTGGTCAATTGGCGGCCCCATATCTCTATGCCCACAGGGAGCCCGGACCTAATTCCAAGTTGTACACTCAGATAAAAGTCCCAGGTCCTGCCTCCTATCCTGTGAGCCATTGGCCTTGCCCTGGCCGGGCGAGCCATGCGTGAGAATGATACCAATTGTGGTGATTTTGGCATCATGACCCCACTTGACGAACCCTTGGTGCCCTGATGCCAGGACCTCAGAGGGAACCAGGTTCAGTGAGGGCTCCAGGGAGTTCATACTCGAAGGGCATAGGAGCAGTGGCCTCGTCCCTACCTATGGCAGGTCTGGACGAGGGGTCAATTTTGGAGATTTTTGAGCTAATATCAGTTTGGGCTGAAACAGCCCATTTTCAGCTACCAACTCCTAGGGGATAATGGCGGGGCCATATCTCTGGCTCAGAGAGGGGTTGGGACCTGCCGTTAAGGGAGCATAGGGAGCCACTGTCGGTTAGCCTTGGAGCCCCTTGGTTCCCAGTAAACTCGCCTGTGGCTGGGCAAAACACCTCCCCCATTGGCAGGGTTTCAGGGTCCGGACTGAGCAGGGCATGGGTTGTGTTTGAGCCCCCGCCCCCAACAGCCACTGAAAGGGTCGGACCTGGATTGGGATACCAGTTGGGACTGAGTGTCTATTGTCCTGTGATGCCCTTACCCCAGTCTAGTCTTAACCCCATGTGTACATATCCTGATGTGTTGCTGTACATACTTTGTTCCCTTGTTTCAGAGTGGCAAGGATCCTGAAACGCTTTGTCACATGACACAAGCGCAATGATGCCCCTGTGAGCGTAGTGCTTTGCCTGCCTGCTCACTTGTGCGTGTCCACCGCAGCGTCCCGTGGCCAGGCCCCCCACGGGAACGCGTCAATACTCCACTTGTTCCGGTGGCCGGTGGTGGGCCTGGTTCCCACGTGGTGGGCCCGGTGGCAGTGGCCGCTTGTGCGTGCTCCAAAACAGGTGGTACACCTCACGTACTTCCCCATCGGTCGGCTGGGGGTGGCCGGTTCATGTGGCTGCGCTGCGCATGTGACTTTCCAGGACCCACTTGTTGGGCCACTCCGGGTGTTGCAGAAAGGGGGCATGGTGTGTGCCCCCCCGTTGGAGGGCCCGCATCTGGTTTGGGGTGACTGGTACGAGGTGTAGGGTGGTGCCCACCAGGTCCAGAATGGTGGTGCTTCCCGTTGGCCCTCCATCCACATCGGTGTGTAGGACCACCACAGGGCCGGTCTCCCTGCACCGATGGTTGGTTTGGATGACATGCTGGTGTTGGGGTAGCAGGGGTTGCAGCTGGTTCCATACGCGGGTCCCCACCTTGGTGGGAAGGCCCCGCTGGTGAAGTATGTATTTGGGGCAGGTGTTGCGATGGTACTGGGCCTCTCGCAGTGTCAGCGTGAAGGCTTCCCTCACCTCCGGTTCATGATTGTGCATGAGACGGTGCAGCTGGGCCGCGGTGTGAGCTGTGTACGCGTTGTTGACGAGGTGATGGGTGTTGTCTCTGTAGTATGGTGGCGACGCCGCGCGTACGGCCGCGGGTAGTGATGTGGGCCGGTGGCCGTGTATGGTCTACCCTCGCCGTACCGTGGTAGCGGCCGCTTGTAGCATGTGTTGGGGGTGCGTTAGGTGTAAGGCCTGAGACCCTATAGCGGCGTTGAGCACGGCTTGTAGGAAGTAAGCCAGGGCCTGGGTGCAGAGTGCCACGATGCGCGCTATGACTAGCGTCCGTGTCAGCTGCCGTATCAGGTTCGGTGGTAGGGTGACCGCGTTGGCGGTGGCCACTTGTTGGACCCCCAGGTAGATGGCCGTGCTTACTGGGTTCATGGGCGGGTCCCCGGGGCGGAGGGGTGGCGGCGGTGCATTGTGCACCATGGTGGCAGACTGGACGTTGTGTACCAGTAGCTGGTTGCCCTCCAGATAGTTGGTGACTGCGTGGAGTACTTTGGTGGCCCTGGTGGGGTCCGGCGTAGTTGACAGGGGCTGACGGGCGGTGGCGGTCACCACCGCCATGTCGTCCGCAAATGCCAGGAGCGTGGTCCGTAGGGGGTATGGTGCCACGTCCGGGTATGTGTGTCGGATGTAAAACACCAGCGCGAGGGTGACGAGTAGGAAGTGGAATGGGCCTTCCTGACCCCCTTGCGGGACTCCACTGGCGGGGTGGACCCATGGGGTGGTGCCCACATCGGTTTATACTGCGTACATGCGGGTGGCGAGGAGCGCTTGTAGGAAACCCTGGAAGGGGGGTCCCATACGCTTCCAGACAGCCTGTAGTAGGCGGTGTGGGGTGTTGGGGAAGGCCCACTTGACATCCAGGGACGTGATGATGAGGCTGATCATGTCCATGTCTACCACGGCGTCTTGCATAAATATGGCCTCCAATGGCGACCTACCCGGTATGGCTCCCCACATTGTGGGCGGTATAGCCCGGTACACTGCCATGGCCACCCGTTTGAGGATGAGCATCCATATGAGTTTGGCTTCCGTGGTGGTGCATACTATGGGTCTCCAGTTGTCTGGGTTCGCCCAGTCGCCTTTCTTATACAGCGGGTGTACCAGGTTCGCCCAGTTGGGTGGTACGTCCGTTTTCCCGATAACGATATCCCACAGGCGCGCGGCCAAGTGTCTCTTTAGGCTCAGCGGGAGCCTGCGGTAGAGTTCTGCCAGGAGTCGATCCATCCCCGGGGTTTTTCCCGGTTGTAGTTTGTACAGCACTTCATCGAGTTCCCGAATGGTGAACGGGGTTCGGTGCATGTCTCGTCGCTGTGTTCGGTTGTACAGTTTCGGCAGCAATGTGTGAGTTGGTCAGTCGAGTGCTTGTGAGTAGTGTTCTTTGCAGCAGGAGGTGAACAATGTCCTCCAGTGGGGGCCCACCAGATCCAGCAAGGCTATGCTTCCCGGGTAGACGGACAATCTACCTTGTGGATGCACTCACTCATCGCCACCGGAGCCTTATGGTTACCCTGCGAGGGTGTGGAGGACCTGCAACCAATGGGAACCCCAAGTCAACCTTAGGAGAGTCCCCGGTCTGGGGTAGTCTTCCTACAGCGCCTGCAAGTGTAGGCCGTATGTCGACGGCTGATGCCTACCTGCCTGCCTAAGCCAAGTGTGTCCTGCTTTCGGCTGTAGTAGTGATGTGTTGACTGTGATCTGAAGTGTCCTGCCATCTCACTGTGGGCGCTGTCTACCCACAGTACCAAACCAGACCGCGCAGTTGCAGGTCTCTGAGGCTCTCGGAAACGTGTAGGTCATTTTTTTTCTTCTCTGTGTGCACATGTATGTCACAATCTTCTGTACCCCCCTGTCCTGCAGGCAGAGGTTGGTACACCCAGAGTAAATACATTCAGCAGGATGTATTTCAGGATCCAAGGGGAGCTGTTAAGCCAAAGTAGTCCTTCAGACCATCAGGGTCGGACTTGAGGGGGTACGGCCTCCATATCCTGGGTCCATACGCCTACACTAATCTCTGTTGCTCTGCTACAACAGATGGGCACTCAACCCATCTCCCACTGATACATATACTGTCATAATTGCTGTTTGTGTGGAGCTGACACGCCCGGGCCACGAGCTTGGGCGCATAGGCCCCAGACTAGCAGCATCACAGGGTAGTGTCCAGCCCATGTGTGCCTGAAATTGGCTCCCAAACTGCGGCAGTCCCCTTGTTTGAAGTCACCAACATCCAAACGCAACTAACAGGGCCAATCAAAGAAGAAACAGGTTGCTGGACTGCAAACAGCGGGACCCACTGGGTAGTGCAGTCAAGTGCAGGCCCCCATATGCCGAGCACCCACCATATATGTGTACTTAGGCAGCACATTTAGTGTCGGAGTGGAGTCCAGACCCCAGTACAGTGCGTAGGTTGCAGCCACTGGGGCTGTGGACACCCCCAACGCATGGGCTGTTAAGAGGACGATTCTGGCCTTCTGGTGCAGCACCAACACCCAGAGGCCCTGAAGAGTCTGTTCTGGACTGCAGCAGTGTAATGTCTTTGAGTCAGACCGGTCCAGAATTCCACTGATGACCGAGTTGGGTCAGTTCTTGTACAATCCCATGGCTGGGTAACCAGGGATAGGGTCATGAGGGGAAATGGCCATGTGAACCCAGGTATCGGCCAGAAACCTGGCAGCTGCAGGGGGTTGACAATGGACCAGTCTGAGGTGCATAAAAAAGCGCAGCAACTTCCTGAGATAGTCCACAGAGGCGCCATGGTTAAGGGGGCACCTCAAATCTTCCCCCTAATGTAAGCTCTTGTGGAGGCGGTGGCTGTAAACAGCACTTCGTGTGGTATGATTACAGGAACTTTTGGTGTCCCTGAGTGAAACTGAAGTAAGGTATACTGAGTATTCTGACTGAAATATGTATGCTGCAAGTAGTCTGACTGAATCCAGGCACTGCAGGCCCTGGCATAGCCTCCGCAGTACCTCTATCCTGAATCCTGACTAATCCTGGATGATCAGTAGCAATCTTTACATTGTTCTTCTCTGCATTGCTGGGGTTGACGGGATCTAACGCCCACTGAAGATATGGGTCCCAGCGCACTGAATGCACTGTCATCTGTTTCTATTTTTTCACCCACTGTTGGCACGTCGGCCCTTCCTTCATGGAAGTGGGCAGCCATTGTTTTGATAATTGTCTTGATAGAACATTCAGTCTTCAATCTGGATAGGTGCTGGACGGAGGACAATGATGGCATGCCTGAACCAGATCCTCCTGTCACAGCATACCTTGAGTTTTAACTGATTGACTTTCTGTGTTGCTTGTTTTTCATTTGAATGTGTAGAACCGCATTTGGTTGTTGTGCTGACGCGATGGTTCAGCCCAACAGAAGCACTGATGGGCAGAGGCAGGCCACACGGCTAAAATCGTTTTTCCGTGTCAGTTTTCGCCAGCACCATTGCTCGGCTGGGGAGGGGAGTGTAAAACGATTTGAGCCGTAGGTGAAGTTTTACACCCACCCATCTCATCCGTGTTTTTTCCTGGTTGTACGTCACGGCGTCACCACCTCTGTCTTTTCCGCTTCAACGGTGTCGTTGAGCTAGGGAGGGGAGTGTATGGTTTCCGTCATGCCCTGCGCCCCCCGGTCCCCCCTTTGGGGCCTGATCCCCGGTTATGGAAACACATACTCCTCCTTGTGCTGACCCCCGTCATCCCTTTGTGTAGGCTATAATAGGCCCACACTATAGGACTTGATAGGGGATGTCATTAGCCTTCCTCCCCCCTTAACCTTTCGTTTCATTGTACTTTTGACTTGAGCCTGCAGGAGGGATATCATGGAACTCGGCGTGTTTTGCCGCCGCTTTTGTATCCGCCATTAGGGATTTCATTGCCCTGTTGATACCTATGCGAATTTGCCTTAAATTCACATAGGTACAGAAGTTAGATATTAGCGGCGGCCTGGTGGTGAAGCAGTGTCGCGCCGGTTCGCGGGCGAACTGTGCAATGGACTACCCCTCAGAGTCAGAAACCCGCCTCCTGCGTGCCAAGCGCCCCCGTGTGCTTTTGCAGGTGCAAATGACACCGCCGAAGCCGAAAAAAATAAGCCAGCGCCCCCTCCTCAGCCAAAGCCACCCCCTAAAGCAGCGAAAGCAGCAAAACCACCTGCTAAAGTGCTACCCAAAAGGAAGCCGGCCCCACCTGGCCCACCCCCAGCACCTCCATCAAGGAGTGCCAGTTGGGATCTGGCGACCCAAATCGCGAGACCATGAACTGGCCTTTACGGCAAATCCAGCCTTTTGACCCAAATTAATTCTGACTGCATGGTTGTAATAGTCAATACTTAGTTTATAATAGGGAATTCAAAGTTCGGGCTCCGCTGCCATTATTTTCAGAAACCCCTTAACGTCATGGTGCCCAGCCATTTAAAGGATAGGGATACCTCAGGCATCATTGCCGGCACCTTACGGTGCCTTTTTCTTTTACCCCCCAATGTTCGTTTAGGCATGGCATGCATATCTTATGCATTTCATGTACTCACTTCAACCTAACCGTAAATTGAGATTTTCCATCCATTTCTCTTGGGGAGAGATGCAATGGAATGGCATGACTCTCCTCTGCAATGGTATGTCATTTGTTTGTGTGAGTTGCAAGCCAGTTTAGAGATGTAACTAAATCATTAGAATTGAATTGAGGTTTGGTTGTGGTTTGGAGACCATGATGAGTTCCAAGGTCAAGTCGATTTCATTGATTCATCGATTTCATTTCATCGATTTCATTTCATTGAACTCATCATTGGTAATCATTTTGGTTTGCCTTCCCTTCCCTTTGCAATCACGAGTTATTGTCATGGTGGGTCACCACACTCCATGGTGGGACCCACTTTCATGCATAAATGGTGCATTTTTGTTGTGTTCATGTTGTCAGTTTTTTGAGTCAGTGTGTCGCGTCATTGGCGAGTTTTGTCGTTATTTCTTTTTGGAGCTCGTAGCAACGACTCTCTACTTTCATTGTCACGTTCGTTCCAGCTCGTTTGAGCCAATGGCAATTTTTGGTGTCAATTTTAGCTTCGAGATTTGGGGCACTTTGTTTTCATGTGCTCAAAGTTCGCCACTATATCTCCAAGATATAGTGGCGACGGAAAAAAAGTAAGGGCTCATTTTGTTCGTACTTGGTGAGTATGATCAATATATGTTCAAGTTTTGGTTGCCTCTCGACGCTTTCACCATCTTTTAGTTCAAAATTTTAAACATTTTGGAGCTCATTTTGGCATATTCATTTTATGCCAAAAAGCACTCATTTTTGGTCTTCCATGGGCCCACTTTTGGAGCTTGGATCTCCAAGCTGGCGTCAAGCTCGAGTCTAAGTGTTGGTTGTTCGTCTTATGGCATGTGTCTAGTTTGGATAATGCACTTTGTTTGGCCGTGAATGATTGTACATAGGGCCACACATAAATTTGAGGTATTGTGTCTTGAATTTTATTTTTTTCATGTGTTCACTTGTGACGACCATGCAGATCCACCACCATTGAGTTTGTGGTCAAACTTTCGATCATTTGTGGTCTCCATGGTCCCTAGTATTCTGCTATGGTCATTATAGATCGTTGTCACTTTTTGTCTTTGCGCTACTATCAATTTTCAACGTGCCAATTTGGCCTATTTCTGCTTATAGTAAATTTGGTCATGAGTACGTTGCCCAAATTTACTCAGTCCATGTGTTGACTTTTCGAACTCATATCTTCATGTACATGTTGATTTAGAACCCAAGTGTTGATTCCAGTGGAAGATTATGCTTTCCACTCCACGTTCATGTTTTTACTCCGTTATAACTCTTCTTGGACTTAGCACACCATTGTAATCTCTAAAACGTTTCGGAGATTTCAAATTTTGTGTCTTCACTTCATCCACTTGGTTCTTCTGGGTCTTTGGGCCAAATATCCTTGTTCTTTGACCCACGACCTTCCCAATCTTTCTACTTTGGGTATTTGAACTTGTTTCCCTATGTTTTGTAACATAACCAAGCCAGTGGAACCAAGTTTGCCAAGTATCCAAGGTAGTGGTTTTACGTGGTCCGAGAGATGTACATTATGGACCCTCAAAAACGCCCTGTCATGTAGTCACTTGCGGGGTAAACAGTAAAGAACCTATGAGGAGATAGACCTTGGCGTCGTTTCCTATGTTTCAATGGTGCTCTCTACGTTGTAATTAGCATTTGTTGGAAGGTTAATGGTACATAGGTTCACTGTTTTGAATTTTCTCTAGAATTTGTTGAAAAATCCGAATTTCATGAGGTCACTTCTGGGCCATGGGAAAATTAGGCCATCTTCTGGATTTGGGCCATTATTTCGCCCCATGGCCTCCCATCAGTGTCTACTTCTCATATTTGAAGAGTTTGGGTTGTGGCCTACGCTTACAGGATGGGACCAAACCCATATGTCACGTCAATTTTGACTTCAAATCTGACTCAGGAATGTATGCATGAGCCCTTTTTGAGGTCCACAAAAATGACCCCAAAAAGTGGGTATTGAAGTTTGTTGCCTTGTGCCAACCTGAGGGAGGGGTAGGGCAGGCCCTCTTAGGACAATCAACTCCTCCCCAGATCCGTTCTGCATGCACTTTCCGTGACCTTAAGCTAGCCTTATGTCAGAGTTATTATCATTCTTTTCTCCCTTGTTTTTCACTTAGGGGAATTTCACCAAAGTGCGCAGCCAACCAGACTGGTGACAGTGGCATGGTATCAGGGAGACAGACTCAGATATCCGGTGGGCAGAATGTTTGACTGATGCCCTTTGGATCTGCCCACCTGGAATGCTTCGAATCCCCTTTGCCTTGGCGGGAGAGTGTGTTGAAGTGGATAACCTCCGATTTTCGGTTTTGCCTGTTTTTGTGCCCTGCTTCCCATGCTAGGTCTCAGAGCCCGTGCGGAGTTGGGTCCTGCCCCTCTACGTGTGTCAGGGTGAAGGTCTTGGGTAGCCCCAACTACCCTTGTTTCCTTTTGGGATGTGGGATCCTGAGGTGGTATCGTTGATCTACCACTTTACCACCTTTTCCACAGAATTTCTTGGGCCTAAGTCTTATAGGCACCCAGGTCCACCACCCCCCCCCCCCACAGTGGTGTGGTGGGGCTATCTCCTGCCCCAAGGGGACTTGAGTTGCGATATTTGGGGAAGATGGAGAGTGGATGTGTACGCACTAGACCACCGCTTTTGGGGTCCTGTAGTGGCGGGAGTGGAGAGGGACAACCCCCCCACTAGGGTAGGCTTTGACAGCCAATGGACCTTACCCATGTCTTGTTGTTTTCGCATGTTTTGTTCTTCCTCCTTGGGGATCCTGAATCAGGCTACCCAGGAGGTGCTGAGTGGGAGAGTGGGCTCCCTTTTTGCCCCCTCTCCTGCGTTGATGCCTCTTGCTTTGTGATTTCCAATGACTATTGTACCTTACCCCAACCGGGACATGGTTTGGAGGTTTTACATGTTCCTATCACCATTTGTACATGCTTTCTTTCCTTTGTTGTTTAGACCTCAAAGGGATTGCTTCGATTTCGCAATCCCGACGGATGCTCACTGAGTTTGAGGAACTCAATGTGGATGTGAGTGGTCTTCTCCTTGGGCTACGCTTACGTGCAAGGGAGGAGGCCGCATGAGCTTGGAGAAGGTCGACCCGGGGACGGTAGCCCCGGAACAGCGTGAAGATTTACACTGACCTGCCTCGAGTGCCGCGCACACACCAACAGGGCACTGCACCCTCCAAGGCGGTAGTGGTGCACAGCATCGGGCACCAGCCCGGTGGCCAGGCAGCCACCATGGCAGCCCGTGGGGGTCCCACTGGCGACGTGTCAGTAGCACGAGCCCGCCGGCGCCAGCGACCCGGGCATCCATGAATTAGGGGGACGATGTAGTGGGTAAGCGCCTGCAACCTAGTTGCTAAGTAACACACTGACCGGGGAGTGGCAAAAGGGGGAAGCCGGGGAGGGACAGGGCTCCGAGCCATGTGAACCCAGGGGACTCCGCCACCGGGCAGGAGCCCATTTTTTGCCAATTTTGGCCATTTTTGGGGCGCCAAGACGCCCGATTTCGGTCAAACTTGGAACACCAACTCAGCCCATCTTGGTTGACACATGGGGGCAAAAACGGTCAATTTCGTTGAATTCGGGGCAGTCCGTGCGCCAATTTGGGTTAATTTTGGGCCCCCGGGGCACCCATGAAGGGCCCCCCACTAGGCCGCCGTGGGAAGGACATCACGTGGCCCGACCAGGTGGCCCAACCGGGGCCGAGAGGCGTCCAGTACCCGAAATCTCAAACCTCAGACCTCAAACCTTCAGGGTAATTTGAACCTTCTTCCTTGGTACTACTAGCTTGATCCTCCGGTACTCTAGGGGGGAGTAAGAAAAAGTCACTCCCATGTCTTTTGTGGGTTACTTGATCCACGCCATGCCTCCCCTATTCTTCGGGAAGTAATGAAACCAACATTTAATCATTTTTATCACTCTTCTGAGGCCTAAAGTACACTTTTCAAAGGAACTAGGGTTATAATCCTAGCCCCTCCATAAACCGCACCCCTACCACTCAAGGGAAGGGACGTATCTTCCTTTTTCGAGGTTACACCGAAAGAAAATAGGTGCTCCATGCCATTTTTTTTTACGTAGCCAGTTCGAACAATGTTTTGGGCCCGGGTGCCACCCCATGTAACAACAAAGTGGGTTGAGATACATACAAGGAGCGAGGGGATTAGCCCGGGTCATGCATCGCGTGGCGGACATCATGGTGTCTCAGCCTTGGCCTTTTTTTGTTTTCTTCTTGGCTGGCATGATTTCGGGTAAGGGCGTGTGCCGTTGCGTGCAGGTCCCTGGCGTCTGGTGGATTGCTGGGGGGGGGGGGGGGCTTTGGCCTTAGAGGTTAAGCCTAGTTGTCTCCCACCTCCGGACCCATATACTCAATTGTTTCACCTACTTATGTAATAAGTTTAGGTGTAAAGATCGCGAATGTGATCGCGCGCGCATGTAGACACGCCAGAAGGTAAAATAAGATAGACATTTAGAAAAAAAGGAGCAGCGCATTTGTAGGTATACCACATTATAAAAATCCGTGTGTATGCAGACTGATGGGTTGACATTAAGTGTTGAGAAATGTTTGTTCATTTGTATCGCGCTGCGCTTGCGAAGGATTTGGGATTTGAGGAATTTTCGTAATATAAGGAGACTCGGATATTATAAAGAAAACCTACCCAAAAGCAGAGTAACAGGTAGGTAGGTAGGTATCTTCGGGAGCTCGGGATGCCTCCTTTGACATTGCAGGAAGAAGGTCTTACCAAGGGGACGTCCTGTCCCTCCCACTGCCCTATGTCAGGTCCCTCTTGAGCCGCTCCCGCATGTGCTTGGGAAGGCATTGTCGCGGCCACCCGGTCCATGTGTCCCAGGTGGGAGGGTGTCCCCACATGTGTCCATGGGTAGGGCCACATGCCCCCTCCTTTGGGCGGCAGCTCTGGGGGGCTGCCCAGCCGTGTGGAGTATCTCTCACCACGAGGGGTATTGCTCCCGCTTGTCTACGGTACGACCGCCTCACCCTTGTGGCTTGAGTTGCGGGGCCACTCTGCTTGGCAGGTGACCCCCTCCTGGACTGTGTACCGGCTCGCCTGTCACCGGTTGCTTCCATGGCTCCGGGTGACGTTTGCCATGGTCCTCGATGCAGCCTGGCCGGGCTCGGACCAGTGGCTTTGGATAACCGCTCCTGCCACTGGCCCGGTGGGTCGGCTGGGTCGCCCCAGTGCGTCCGACCCATGGGGTATTGGTTCTTTCCTGTCCCTCGGCTGCCCTACGTGTGTGCAGCGTCCTGGGCCGTTGGGCTCCTGTTCACCGGTGTGCCCGCGCGGTTTGCTGTGGTGCGTCTGCGGTGTCCTGGGCCAGGTGGCTCCTGTTCACCGGTGTGCCCGCTCGGTGTGTTGTGTCGCATGTGCGGTGTCCTGGGCCCCTGGGCTCCTGTTTACCGGTGTGCGTGCTGTGTGCGGTGCGCGTGTGCCATGGGTGGATGTGTCCCTCTTCCTCCCCCCCTAATGTTCGTTTTTTTTTTTTGTTTTTTTTTTTTTCTTTTTTTTTTTTTTTTTTTTTTTGAAAAAAGAAAAAGAAAAAACAAAAAAGAGGAAAACAGAGGCGCGCGTACACTGCAGGCACAGGCATGGGCAGCTGGTGCGGCGGTGCTATAGCGTTGTGTCCTCTGGCGTGTGTCGCCGGTGCTGTGGCGGCGGTCGCGCCCCAGGGGTGCGGCTCGCGTGTCCTGATGTACATGGGTATGGGTCAGGGTGGGTTTGGTTAGGTGTCTCTTTGCTTCTGGTGCTGGCTGGTTAGGCGGCTGTGTGGGCTGTGGCTGTGGGCTGTGTCTACGCATTTCCCTCAGCGGGCCTGGTTTGGAGTCAAGGGTTGACGGTTTCGGGATGTGGCTCGGGTTTGATTTGTGTTGGGGCTTCGGCCCGGTTAGGCTTGGGTCAGGGTGGGTTTGGTGAGGTGTCTCTTTGCTTCTGGAGCTGGCTGGTTAGGCGGCTGTGTGGGCTGTGGGTGTGGGCTGTGGTTGCGTTGTTCCCTCGGCGGGTTTGGTTAGGAGTCAAGGGTTAGCGGTTTCGGGGTGTGGCTCGGGTTTGATTTGTGCTTGAGTTCTGGCTCGGTTAGGCGGTTGCGCGGGGCCGGGCGTGTGGGTAGCGGCGTCCACGGAGTCGTGCGCCCGAGGCGGGTGCGGGGTGGTGCGTGCGGGCCGGCCGTTGGCCGGTGGCCTCACTGGGAGTCCCACACGGAGGGGTCGACGGGCGTGCCGGGGGCGTACGCAGCGTGCAGGTTGGGCAGCAGCGGGCGCACGTGCAGGGCGTCGGCGTGCCCGATGGGGACCTCACTGAGGACCGAGGGGTTGGCGGCAAGTAGTATGCGATGCCCGGGAGGGGTGGTGGCGGGGAGCGGGAGGATGTCCGCGGCCCGCGACGTGGGGGCGAACGCGGCGTGGGTCGGGTGCGGCCCCGGGAGTGGTGCTGGGGGGAGCGGGACCACAGGACGGCGGTCTACTGTGAGGTGCCAAGTGCCGCGATGGTGGAGGAGCCGGACTAGGGCGATGCTGTGGCGCAGTGTGTGGGGCTGGGTGCTGGGCGGCGTGGGGACGTGCGGCGGGAGGGGGGGGGGGGGGGCGGTGGCGTGGGAGGGGGCACGGCGGAGGAGTGACGTCAGTGACGTGTGTGTCGTGCTGAGGGTGGAGAGGAGCCCACGGTATCGGGCCCGGGTTCGGCGCCTTTGGGCGTAGTGGTGCTGGTTGTCGTGTGCGTTGGCTTCCTTCGGCGTCCGGTTTGTTTGGTGACTTCTGGGCGGGGCCTGGCGTGGCGCCCCGTGGTGGTGCTGTGCTGGATAACGGGGTTAGACGGCGGCGCCGCTGGCCGGGGGGTCAGGCGCGTCGTGTTGTGTGGCGCGCAGGGCTCCTGGGGTGTTATGGGTGTCGCCGGTGTCGGTGCGCCGACGCTTGTGGGGTTGTGAGGGGGTGTGTGTGTGCGGGGCTGGGCTTTGGGTGATGTCCCACAGGCGGATGCCGTCTCGCCGCGCTTCCTGGAGGGTCTCCCGCAGGCGCCTGAGGACGTACGGGTGGTCCTGGGGCGCGGGGAGGTTGCGGGGGTGGACTCCCAGGGGGTGGAGCGCATCGGCCAGCATGGCTTCCCATGCGGCCTGTGGCATCCACCCCCCCGCCGGCCGGAGGCGGCAGTTCTCCACCGACCCCTTGCGGGGCCGATGGATCAGGCCCTCGAGGGAGGGCTCTCCCCGGGCCCACTTCCGCAGCTCCCAGAGCTGCGTGTGGGTCCAGCGCTGCCACCACTGTTCCTGGGCGGGCCTGCGGTCTTGGGCGGAGGAGTGGGCGTGGGTGGGTGTGATGGGGTCGTGGGGGCCGGCGGCGGTGGCGGGCCTGGGGGATTCCTCGTAGTCCTGTTCCGTGGGGGTGCGTGGGGAGTGGGGGTGCACGCGGATGTGGACCCGCGGGTGTGCGCGTACGGTCTCCGCCTCGGGGTTGGGCGGGGATTCACGGCGGCGGCGGTAGTGGGGCATGCGTTGCATGTGGGCTGTCATCGGGGGCCGGTAGGGGGGCGGGGGCGCTGCTGGTGGACCCTGGAGCGGTCCGTGGGCCTGGGGTGCGGGCTTTGGGAGGTAGTGGGACGAGGCGCGTCGCGCTTCGCCTCAAACCTCAGACCTCAAACCTTCAGGGTAATTTGAACCTTCTTCCTTGGTACTACTAGCTTGATCCTCCAGACTCTAGGGGGGAGTAAGAAAAAGTCACTCCCATGTCTTTTGTGGGTTACTTGATCCACGCCATGCCTCCCCTATTCTTCGGGAAGTAATGAAACCAACATTTAATCATTTTTATCACTCTTCTGAGGCCTAAAGTACACTTTTCAAAGGAACTAGGGTTATAATCCTAGCCCCTCCATAAACGTCACCCCTACCACTCAAGGGAAGGGACGTATCTTCCTTTTTTGAGGTTACACCGAAAGAAAATAGGTGCTCCATGCCATTTTTTTTTACGTAGCCAGTTCGAACAATGTTTTGGGCCCGGGTGCCACCCCATGTAACAACAAAGTGGGTTGAGATACATACAAGGAGCGAGGGGATTAGCCCGGGTCATGCATCGCGTGGCGGACATCATGGTGTCTCAGCCTTGGCCTTTTTTTGTTTTCTTCTTGGCTGGCATGATTTCGGGTAAGGGCGTGTGCCGTTGCGTGCAGGTCCCTGGCGTCTGGTGGATTGCTGGGGGGGGGGGGGGCTTTGGCCTTAGAGGTTAAGCCTAGTTGTCTCCCACCTCCGGACCCATATACTCAATTGTTTCACCTACTTATGTAATAAGTTTAGGTGTAAAGATCGCGAATGTGATCGCGCGCGCATGTAGACACGCCAGAAGGTAAAATAAGATAGGAATTTAGAAAAAAAGGAGCAGCGCATTTGTAGGTATACCACATTATAAAAATCCGTGTGTATGCAGACTGATGGGTTGACATTAAGTGTTGAGAAATGTTTGTTCATTTGTATCGCGCTGCGCTTGCGAAGGATTTGGGATTTGAGGAATTTTCGTAATATAAGGAGACTCGGATATTATAAAGAAAACCTACCCAAAAGCAGAGTAACATTACAACCCCATCAGTCGAAAAATTTTGGAGATCTTCGGTATGTCTGCTGTGCAACGGGGGTCATCGTCAAGGAGTGCTTCAAGCGGTGGGGACAGGGGCCTCTGTGAGAGCAATCTGCCCAGTACAGCTTCCGGGGCACCATGTGACGACTTAATGCATGCCAAAAAGATGATCAGCCGCCTGCTTGAGGCGGCACGTGTCCAGCACGCTCATGAGCTGCGTGCACAGCGCAGGCTGACTAGGCCTGCAAGGGCCTTCATCGCAAAATACGGGTTCTTGGGCTCGTATGCGGCAGCGGCAACAGGATAACCAAGGCCAAATTGAGGCCCCTGAAACGAAGGTCGCCGAACAGCCTGCAAGGATAATTTTGTTGGAACAAAGAGTGGCGGCCAGGGATGACGAGAACGCCGCATTGAGAATGCATGTGGAGAATTTGCTAACAGCCGTCAAGGAAACCGGTGCCATACAGGGCGAAACAGCAAAGCTTCAGGGTTGACGATGAACACGGGAGACCATAAGAAGCATCAGGGCACGTAGCCAAAGGAGTACTGTAGGTAAATTTTAATGGGTGCGTTGAATGCCTTTTTTTGTTGGGAACACTTTGGGCTTCGCTTTCCAACGCGCTACGCCTCACGTCGTATGTTATTGTATTTTATTATTACTATTTTGCATTTTGTGTTCCACTCCTGCCTTGCAGGTGGATTCAAATCGCAGCGACGAACTCAAGAGCAGAGAGTACGGTGAGCAACAGAGCACATAGTCGTGGTGTGTTGCTTGGTGCATGCCTCCTTGGCGTCAGTGCCACTTGTCAGTGTTTTCCTTTGGGTGTCCGGTGCGTTCTTTTCTTTGTCCATCATTTTTTTATGTATTTTGGACTGGTTGTCTGCCTGCCCCCTTTGGGCAAAGATACGACCCTTGTTTCATTTTTGCATTTCACTTCGTATTTTTTATAGTTAAGGCCGCGACTTCCCATGGTGAGTTGGTAGGTGTTTGGGGGTTTCGATTTCTTCATTTCTGTATGCGTGGTATTTTTCTGTCTGCCGCCTACGGCAAATGCTGCCCATAATGGGGGATTATTAGATGCACGGTAAACCCCGTACTCATGAAGGAGCGTGAGGCTCCAAACCCCCAACCCCTAGGGTGCGCGCATAATGCGCTGAGTGGTGTGTGAGGCACCCCGCTCGCGCTGCGTGATGCATTCATTCTTCTTTGTGCGGGATGCATCTTGTTCCATGGGTTAGGGTGATTCTTTCCCTAGACACCCCTCCCTGAGATTGATTAGTATTCTTAGGGTGATTTCTCTGCTCAACGTGGTGCCCATGATTCGCTCTCCCCCCTGGTCTTGATGTGTGATTCACAGGGCCTCATCTTCGGGATGATGTTGTTGTGGGTTGGTGAGCAGGTATTGTATGCCAGCATTTGTATTACATCTTCTATGACCCTCTGTGTGTGTGTACCTCACAGATACAACAAATACAGTTACACGTTTGGCATCATGACAGCTAATAAAGATTTGCAGGTTAGGCTCACCTCGTCTTCATGCTCGTTTTTGTATGTCAGTGCATTTGCACGGCTGTTGTTGTGTATGTGTGTCGTTTCTCATTGCTTGCTCTTCAAGTCGCAAGTGAAGTGGGAATCAGAAGTTTCGGTTTTGTGAATATGATCAGGTATGACGGAAGATTAGACACGTCTTTTATATGATATGCATGTTTCTCCTTTTGCCTTTGCACTGCACCAACGGCGAATGGGCATGGTGTAGACGAAGCGGACAAGGGTCTGAATCCGATGCAACGGCATCAAAGAGAATGCATTCAGGCCACTACACGTTAAGTGGATTACCTGTACAATACGGAAGGTTTGAACATTCAGAGAATCGGGCACAGCGAAATGGAAAGAACACCGTCCACGCTGTGTGTGCTGCAGGGCAGGCAAAGTATTAATGTTTGTACATAGTCTAACCTTTTTACAGGCACGCAATCGCCAGAAATGATAAAAGTTTTTCTGACGGCCTCCACCCGGTTTCCCAATCCACTAAGGCTTCATACCACTGTAGCGCGTGCTTAGCCATTGCTGCAGACACTTTGTTTGTTTATGGGCAAGTGAGTATGCTGTGTCACACGCCCCTCCCCCTCAACACCTATGCCTACCCTTACTGGTGTGTAGGCCTACAGTGCAAGTTTGCAGTACGCCTCGATGAAAGTTTTTTGGGTGTGTATTTCACAGTTTTTTGTTTGACACCCTGTTCAAGGCACTCAACAGCTCATCTGTCCCATCCCTCCCCTGGTGTAAAGATCTGAGTGTCTATTTTTCCTCGGTCAGATGTTTGCTCTAGTGCCCCTCAGCAAATAGCTTGCGAATGGAGTGTATAGCTTTAGGTGTAAAGATCGCTACAGGGGGTGGTAATAGTTCGTAAGCGTAAAGGTTCGTTTTGTAGCAGCTCATTTCGGTAGCGTTCCGAGCTGGTGCATACAGAAACCGCCCGGTGTTACGAACCGGTGCAGCAACGAACTAAAACCGCGCAAATGCGTTCCAATTTTGGTCCAATTTTGGAAGGCAATGAGGCTTTTGTGTCGTGGTCCGTTGAGCTTCGGTGGTTCATAATAGTAGTAATACAGATAATAGTAACAATAATGATCCATAGCATTGATAATTTTCCAGCTTTGCCTTCTTTGTCTTCAGTCATGCAGCGCTTCCTCACAAGGGGAGGCCAGTCCATGAACAAAGCCCTGGCTGCAGTCGTAGAGGCTCAGAGCAAGAAGGTGTCTTGCAGTTCTAAGGCCCGTCAATACAACAGTTCAGCGCCGAGCACTTGGCTGGAGTGGACGCCGGCACAAAAGTCCCTTTGCGTGCAACTGTTCGTCGAAGGAAATTACAACCACGTTGTGCTTCGTTACCGGTGTCGAGCGCCGCCCCTTACCACGCTTCGCACCTGGGCGGGCAATGTACAAGAGGGTGAGCCAATGGAAGGGTACGGCACCAACTGAATTCTCAGCCGCACAGAGGAGGAGACCATTTTGAAATTCATCAAAGAGCTGAAGTATGAGGCTGCTCTGATTGACCTGGACACCGTTGCGGCACTTGGAAGAACAGTCGCTCAGAGGTCTCGTAGGCCTAGTCTTGCTCCTGTTTGGACCACCAATGGGCTGGAAACTTCCGCCCCAGGCACAAGGTGGGTTGTTCCAAGAAGATCATGACGGATTCACTGCATTCTACAGTGTCTGACTTGGCACCGGACAAAAAATGTGGAGGTGAATGCTTGGACCTCGTTGAGCAGCCTCAAAAGTATGGTGTGTGTATCCCTGAGGGCGACCCCTAGTCGTTGCCGGCGTAGGCGCAGTTGGGCTTGGACGAGACGCCCCTCCAGCACGCGCCCAATTTGGCGGAGGGCATTCAACCCGAGAAAAACATGTTAGACACTACAGCTGCGCTGACAAGCAACAGGCCACGGCCACGCCTGTCGTCAACCGTGAAGGCATTGTAAAGGTACTACAAGTGTTGCAGAGAGGAAAAACAAGTCACTGCCATGGGCGTCTCGATCTGCCTCACGGCGTGCTATCCTACATGCATGAAGACCACGCGGAGAAGAAGTGTCAGACTGGCGACACGTTCAAACGTCTGATGATCAGGGTCGACACTAAAGTGGCTAAAGACAGAAGCGACCAGGGCGTCGCGCAGAATTACCCGTGTGTCGTCATCGTGGACCGGGTTGGAAGCCATCTCAACGACGACGAGTTAAAACACATCGAAGACTCTAAAATAAAGGTGGCTAACTTATACTATTTTGTGGCGTGACCTTTTTTCTTTGGCCGCGCTCCTCCCCGCCATGTCAGCAATATTGGCGATAAGGTCATCAATCCAAGCATGGGAGCTTGGTTGCGCGATAGACTTAAGCGTCGCCACATTGACCGTTGCCTGAAGATCCACGATGGACTGTTGCCAAAGCACTCCAAAGTGGATAGCAGGGAGCGTACGATGAAGGCGCTCTTTGTAACTTGCATTGCGGAATGGGTTGCATCCCCTTTGATGACCACACACGTCCTCGGCAGCTGGAAAATTGTCTTTACATAGGTGCCAGTGACAGAATGTGTGGGTAATGTGGACCTCCCCTGCCCGTTAGCAGCCATCTCCGTGCCTCCACCTTTGCTATTTGTTGTCCCTAGTTCTGTTTTAGATTCGGAGGAAGCCTGAGAGGCAGAGGCAGATGAAGCCTCAGAGGCGGAGATGGACGACAACATTGATGTGCTATCAGTCCCACGACACCGGCTCTACAAAGAGCGGCAAAGACGAGGGCAGAGACCCGGTTGGACGGACCTGCCAAAAGGTTTTTTTTGTGCTGCACAACGTGATGTAAATGCTCAGCGTGTAGCCAAGGAGAACAGGCAAAGAGCAAGGGAGGCCCCGGACGTAGTGCAGACTGCGGATGATGAAGGCGCTCTGAGCTGTGCACTGTTGCTTACCATGATTGAGAGAGAGTAGTACCTCTTGTTTGCTTTGGAATAACACCGAGTCAAAGAAAGTGAATATCTGCTTGAGCCCTTGCAACAGCGACATGTCCTCCAAAGGGCAGTGAAGTCGGCAGGGTCGGACGATTTGCACACGAGAGCAAGTTTTTTTAGGCATTTTTCCCTACTCACGCGAGTTGGGCACGGCAATGGAGAAGCATTAGGGGCCGAGTTGCAATCCAAGTTCCATAAACAAAGAGAAACTCTAACCACTTTAGAGGAAAAAAAACAATATTTCAGGAGGTAAAAGAAAACAAGATTTTCAACATAAGGTAAAATGACCAGTTTTCAGTCCAGTGAGCAGTTGTGGGTCCAGTTGGCCCATTTATCAAAATAGATAGAAAAACAACACAAATCACACAAAAACTTTGCTTTTTTTTTAAATATGTTTGTGGTCTCTGCAAAATGTTTTCTTTGCAATTTTACCTTGCTTTGAAGCACCCACGCACTGACACAAGCTGCAAGGCTGCAAAACTGTGTCAAAGGTTCCTTGTTTTTGTGGGATTGTGGTGTTGAGGAAACACTTCCTTTACAGTTGCCCTTAAGAACTTGAGCAATATGACACATAGACTGTGGAGACAAATCCCCCATCGGAGTCGGAACTTTGTTCCATGTCCTCGGGGCGAGGGGCTGGGAGTTCTGGGTATGTGTGCGCCACTGCACTGGCACTGTTCTTTTCACTGTCATCTAGGGGGGGGGGGGTCCTGCCGCCGTGCCCTTTTTGCCCTTGGTTGTTGGTGCTGTGGCAGGGCACGAGGCCTTACACATCCTCCTTGGCGCCTTGTTGGGGGCTTTTCCTGGTTCTTCTCCTACTCTTTCTCAAAATTGGCCGCTGCTTGTCTGAAAGACTGGGAAGTGACAAAACCACCAAGCCTCGTGTTCCATAGGTCATGCCGAGTAGCCATGTTGATTGCTCGACTAGTGTCCTGGCATGCAAATCTACCTTCTGAGTTCTCTTGCAAATCTACCTTCTGAGTTCTCTGTGGAGATGCTTCAAGTGAGGGTAGCACAGCTTTTGCAGCAGGTTCTGCAGCAGATGGCGGCGGTGCTTGATAGGCCACACGGCAGAGATCAAGGTTGGCAAGAAAATTGGCAGGAGAGAATGGAGACATGCCTGCCCTTTTGAACCCATTCATGATGACACTAGGGCTGACACACTGCATCGAAGACTCGGTGACAAATTTCACAAACAGAGCGGGTGTGATGCTCTTTCCTGTGTTCTTCGCGCAGCACTCACGCAGTCTTTTTTTCGGAGCTGCCTTGAAAGGTTTAAAAACACTCAGGTCCAAAGGTTGCGCCACAAGGTGCACTTCTAACTTTACAGCCTCATCAATGATGTCTCGTGATAAATGTGTTTTGCTGCCATCTACAATGAGGACAACAGCCTTATGCGGGTTCGAAGTTGGGCTGATGAGGGAGGCACGCAGATGACGAACAGGGTAGAGACAAGTCCGTGCTGCGTGCTGTGATGTACCTTTGGCGATGAACAGCTCGCTGTACATTTGAGCGGCAGACAGCGTGCTCCCTTGAAGCCTGTCGCTGGTTCATCTGTACAGCAATTGCAGCGGCGGCGGCCTTCGTAACCTCACACGCGTCCTTGGGAGGCGGGTAGATACAGCATGGGGCGGCCTTGGGTGGTGGAGGCTTACTTGGCTTCGGCTGAGGCCGTCAAGACCTCCTTCGCTCCCTTAAGCATTAGCCAGGCCTTGGCAAGACCCTTCGCCGCCCGCATTTAAATATTTAAATCAAAGCAATCAAATTTAAAAGGCAACAAACAGGCAAGAATTGTTGATGAAATCGTTAAAATCAGGGTAATACACCTTTTTTGCCTGGCTCGGGTTTGATCACCACCCTGAATCCGGTGCGATTCCGCTGCCACGCAGAAATAAGATTTCTCCAGCCATTAATGAAATGCAAGTGAGGATAGATTTGAAACCACAACTTTCATTGTTGATATACCTACCTGTCCAAATTTACCATCCAGCAGTAATCGCAGCCGCCATGCCCATCGCTAAATCTTTGGCCTCATAACTGGTCATTTTACCTTAGAAGTGAGTGACAGAAAAAAAACAAACAATATTTCAGTAGGAAAAAAAAACAGCATTTTCAACGCGCAAGTGAGTGATAAAAAAAAACAATGTAGAATTTTCAACACAAAAAGGAGTGCAAGTGTTGGGAAAAAAAATTAAGACAAGCATTTTACACAAATAGCAATAGTGCAGGGTGTAGAAAAAAAAAGTGTATTGTTTTGAAAAAACGGGGACAAAAAAATAGTACAAGTGTTATACAAATGAAAACCCTAGCAATTTTCAAAAAACAAATAATGGTTCTAAATAGAAGAAGAATCCCTGCAGAAGCAAAAGAAAGCTTCAACCAAAAGACAACATTGCAAGAAAAAGAAAAATTCAAACAAAAGAAAATATTCCGGTTTTCAAACGGGACATCATAATGGATTCGAAATAGAAAAAACAAAGAAACATTTAGGTAAAGAAAAGAAGAGGATGTTGGTACCAACTTTTACATGGAAAAGCACCAGCCCGTTACCAACCGCTGCATGAAAAAAACGTCTAACATCACCGTTACGGACCGTTGCATATATGAACTATTACCATCCTCTGTATCAAAATCTGAAAAAAAAGCTGCAAACTGAAACGTCGAACTGATAAGAGAAATGCACAGCAGACCACCCGCAGCATCGACCACATGTCTGCCTACTTCATCTGAGTTGGATAAGTCCGGTCAGTTTGAAACAGGAGTCACATGCATGAAAGACGGAGGCAAGGTATTTCGAATCATTGATCTCGTTGACCTGATACTTTAGAAGTATAGTTTTACAAGACCGCATCAGAATACGCAAATTTTCGACGTTCATTTTTGTAATGGTAAAAGACCCGAGTCGCCTGCACTATTTCATTAGTCGCGCGTCATTGGAAAGGCTGAATAAATGGCGTATGCACTTTCCTTCTCGCCGTCGGAACAACTGAAAAGTTGCACAAGTGTTCTGCTCCGGAATCCAGGTTGGTTGGATTGACCGTAACCGTCCTCCAAGGGCGGGACCTTGCTGATACCGATGCTGTTGGAAAATCCGACCCCTTCTTAAAGCTAATAGTGGGCACTCAGCAATCGTCTACGACTGTGAAAGAGAACACTTTGAATCCCTCTTGGAATGAAACTTTCCACTTCGATGGTATGTGCCAACAATAGCATTCGTGTGGTCCTCGGAGGAACCCCACCGCCCACCTTCACAACCCGCTTCCGTCCATCCTCATATGCATGTGCATGACATGTGCATGATCATCGTCACAATTCCACACTTCCCGAGAGCAACGACAACACAACTTGCTGAACGTGGCATTACCTAATGCGTGGTTGCCCCCAACATGGCATCATTCACCAATTGCACACTCGTTGTTACCTACGCTACGAACACCTTTTTTCCCGCACTTGCCTCCAAATCACGGTTCTTGGGCCATTTCCGACATACCGTGTTGTACAAATGTGCATTTCAAAACTAAAACGTGCACATGCTCCAACTCACCATGACAAAGCTCCCTTCATGCCTCCTAACGAATATGAAACTCTGAAACTCCACCAGTCGCCCCGTTGCTACAAAGTGCTACGTGTGTCGTGTTGTTTCAATGTTTGCCTTCACCATCTTTAGTCGCGGCGTTCGCATACGTTGTTCTCGAATGTTCGACATGATGAAACTTCGCTCAAATTGGTCTTTGGAAATTAGTTTCGGCGTGATGACAAGCCATGGCACCAAATAGTACACCTGATTTGCATTGATGTTGGCCACAACTATTCACCATGATCGAGGTGCATTGCCATCATGGTTGGTATGCACTGATAATTTGTCGGCGTCTTTTTTATCTGTCACTAGCATCAACGAACCCGCCCGTGTTGCACTTGGAGATGTGGGACAAGGATCCGGTGGGCAAAGATTCAATGGGTGAAGGGGTTTTGCCGCTCGACGGAGATCTGAAACGGGACTTGATGGCGGCCGGTGAGCATCGATCTGTCACCAAGATTGTGCCTTTGCATCGGAAAGGCAAGCTTGCCGGAAGCGTAGAATTGGAGGTAATTGGGGAATTTCGTGGCAGGTGTGATTTCATGGAATGTTCGCTTTTCTCCCCTCCACAAAGGCTTTTAATTGGTGTTTGATTTGAAGAGATTCATCCGATCCTTATCATTGGACTCAGCGTTTCAATAATTTTGCATCAGTCAATATATTCCACTACGGTGGCACACTCATGGTCCTGGCTGATAAGATTCTAGCGCACATCAAATGGGGTTCTACAAATTGTGTGATACAACACTAGCTGCCGGTTTTATTTCTTGCTGCGAAAGCCATTGCCCTCTTCTCAAGCGCTAGGGGGAGACCTTCTAATCTAATCTTACCCACTCGGGTTGACTAGCATTGGGAATCTACCACTTGGAAAAGGTGGCCAAATGTGGCTAGTACCCGTGGGCTCGTCAATTGTCACCATGATCGAACCGCAAAACCTTGTAAAGTCAATGTTCTCCACCAAGTGGTTTTGGACACCAACATTTGCCCCAAAGGTGTACATGGGGCCTAAAAGCATTTCGGAGCGCCGTGCACATAAAATGTACACGGTGCAATACCTACGCCACACATATTTGCAAAACCATTTTTGATCTATTTATCTGGTTGTGTGAAGCACATGGTGCGCAAGCCGCAAACCACGCACAACACAATTGTGCACCACACATGCTGTGCAACGCGGATGCAAGTGTTTTCAAAGGTGCATTAGGAGGTTTTGTGGCGCCTAGGCTGAGGGAAAAATGATTGTTTTGGCGACCTACCGCCACCTCCATGCGCCATTTCTCCGTACCTCTTTCTTCCGTTTTCCAGTGCAGAATACGGTGCTCACCATCGTGCCTCTGTGGACACCAATGCTACTTTAGAGGCGGATGATAAAAAGCTGCCGAGTCCAACCAAAGGGTATGTTGTCTTTGGAAATGATCGAAGGTACGAGGTGGTGCGAAGTCCTCCAAGCGGTCCAAAGTGCCTCAAAGGGGTGGAGTGTTCGTCTTGCTTTTGGTCGTTTGTATGGCAGGCGGTGACTAATTGCTTCTAGGCATGCAAAACCACCCAGGCCTATGATCATTTCAGGTCGTAAAAGAAGCCCCGACCCTCGGATTCGCGTAGCACTACCGAGGGCCAAAGGCCACCCTAAAGGGTGAAGATAGGGGCTGGGTTACTTCCTTTGAGCGTCAAAGTGCACAAGAATGTCACTATCAAATTGCCAAACATAAAACAGAGTGTCATAATTCATGTGTGATTATTGCCACATGGATGTCGTAACTATTTGTGATAAGTTGTTGAAGTGTTTGGTGCTCATCTTTTGAAAATTGTATTCACGATGCGAACAACATTGGTGTGGTACCACAGGCCCAGGTACTTGTGACCTTTGTCGCAAAATTGTTCAATACCTTTTGAGGTTTATGGCACACACTTGAATCCGGAGACTGAATGACACCGTTTGGCATGGGATTCACTCATTGGATTCACACGTCAAGCCTCATCTCATTGATATGTGCATCATTTGTGTTGTGAAAATCAAGGGACATATGTGTGGCAGTTTTGTACAAGAATATCTCTTGACAACTACTGCTCAGTGGGAGCCTGACAGCCAAGTCTTTGAGCCCAACATGTTGCCTTCCCATCCTTTATATCATCAATTTGAAGGAGCATATCTTGGCACGATTTTTTCTCTTTTTGCCACTAAACCTCTACGAGGCTTGATTCGGTAACTTATAGGCTGATGGTGATTTCGCTCGGATGGTTAATTTCATCATTGTTTGGGAAGTCATGTGAATTGTCATCATGCACATATTGCGTTTGCATTGTGTTGAATGTGTTGCTCTCACATTGAACAGCAAAAATGTTTATGAGTCTCATGCCTAGCCACTACATGGCATCCAACTTCCATACAAAAATTGTGCCAATGCCACGGGCATCTACCCGTATCCTGGGTCAATGCCACGGATACCGACCGTAGGGAAGTATCTGTGGCATTGACCCGGGATACAGGGCAAATGTCCGTGGCGTTGGCACAATTCTTATATCCGTGGCATTTGGGTCCAAGGATATCGGCAAAAATTGGGTGGTGCCGCGCCGTCACTATGTGTTTTTATCCTTGGAGCTTGGTCTACTTGTTAGAGTACTAGACGAGCAATCGTCGAGGCCCAGGTTCGATTCCTAGTTGAGTCGAAACTCCGCAGACAGTCGGTGCATTGTAGGACCTGTTCCGGTCAGTGGAGGGGAGGGAGGAGGAGGAGGAGGACTAGTGTACGGTAATTGGCCGTCCACTGCGCCGAAGGCTGGTCACGGGACGGATCGACTCACCCTCTGCGCTCCACCTCACGCATACTCTGTAGTCCCATGGGTGAACGACACACTATCCGGGAGACCCTCCGGCGTAGTGTGCCCCGTGTGACTGTTCCCCAGGCGCCCCAATTGACAGCCTAGTGGAGTACCGTAGGGTGTCCTTTCACACACACGTGTCCAAACTACGTCTACAGTGATTCCACCGGTATCTCAACCAGATTAAGCGTGTCTCCTGGGTTGAAGTCTTTGTATGCTTACCCATCCGTCAAACGCGGGAACACGGAGCGTCCCGTGCAAAACACAAACAAGAGCGGTCACAGAGTCAGAGCCAATGAACCTGGTGGTTAGATCTCCCCAGTGCCTGGGGTGCGCCACACAGGGGAGGACGTCCATACCCAATGATCTATAAGGCTTGCATTGCACAGGCAATGGGTGTTATAGCTGCGTGTCCTAACTTGGACGTCCTCCCCTGAGCAGCAAACCCCTTTGGGTTTCAACCACTAGGTTCTCCGGCTCCTATTGCGCTGTTTTCCTCCTTTTCTGTACCCCCACCCCCATTTTTTTCCCCGTCGCGCCCCACGTGTGCTTTTGCCTGTTTGCGTTCGCACCGTGCTCTGTTCTTGGTCTGTCTGTCTCTGTTGTCCCTCTTGTGTTGTGTCTGCACCTATGCCCTTTGATGCTGGGCCGGAACTGATGCCCTCTGATGCTGGGCCGGAACTGATGCCCCCTGATGCTGGGCCGGAACTGATGCCCCCTGACGCCGGGCTTGTACCTGATATTTGCTGAATATGTACTCGGGCAGAGCACACCACCCGGACGCTTCATGGACTTGTTGGTATAGCATCGTCCTCTGTGCTGCTACATGCTGGGGAATGTCCTTGGTCTCTTCCCGGGCATGGGCAGTGATGCAGTCCATGGGTCCATCTGCGTCTGCCATCTGTTGCTGAGGTGTCCTATTGTTTGTTTACGTTTGTTTTGCGCTGCACACCTTGTGTTGGTGTTGTTGGTTTCGGTTGTTTCTGCAGGGGAAAATGGGGGGAGACTTGTGTGCACCCTTTTGTATAGCCGCACGGGTTGCTGCCGCTCTTGTTATAAAGTCATTGGGTGGTGTTTTTAACTGTGGATCCTCCTACATGATCGCACCGGTCGACACTGCTCTGACCATGCATTCTTTGGGCCTTTCTGGGGAAAGCAGCCCACGGCCAGCACCCTCGCTTCGTGGTGGCTCAAATTCCGGCCGACTGGGGGAGGGGGGGGGGGGGGGGGGCTCTAGCCATCCAGCCACCCAACCGCCTAGCCATTCAGCCACCTAGCTAGCCGCCCAGCCACCTAGCCACCTAGCCACCATATTGTGTTGGGCCTTGCATTTTGCCTGCTCTCAAGATCACAAGACGATGATGATGTGTCCAACACAAAATTCTTTTTCAACGGAAAACTTTTTGTTCAACACAACAATTTCGTGTTGAAAAATTTTTTCAACACAACAATTTTTGTGTTCAAAAATTTTGTGTTCAACAATTTTGTGATGAAAAATTTGGTGTTGAAAAAAATTTTGTATTGAAAAAATATTTTGTATTGAAAAAAAATTTTGTGTTGAAGTATGCCACATTGTGTCTTCAACTGCACGTGAACTTCAGCATGGGAGGGCAGGGGGTCATTTTGCACTTCAAAAGAAGGCACACAATCTAGTTGCCCCAAATGCACTGGCATACATAGCCACAAGTCAAAAGGGGATGGCTTGCACCCCTAGGGACCCCAAGTGTGGCCGTTTTTTCTTCATTTTCCTTGATTTTGGCCATACTCCCCCCTCGCCGTTTTTGGCCAGCCGCGGCCAGCCAAGGGGGGGGAGGGGGGGGGGTCCAACCAACCCAGCCGCGGCTTGGAACACCCCCGTAGCTGATTGATGTGCAGTAGGCTTGGGGGGGGGGGGGGTCCGAATATTCCTTTGGCTACCAGACCGGACGGAGGACCGGTCCGGTCTTGTGGGTAAAATTGCCACTTGTTGGGCAAACATAGGGTCAAGGGTTTGGAAAGGTGGCCGAAATGATGGTTTAGATGGTTTTCTTAGATTCAACAATATTTTAAAGAAAAGCAGTAAGACCGGTTTCAGAGACCGGTGAGACCGGTCTTTGTTTTCTATACCGCTTGGTGACACTTTGGAGCTCTTTGCAGCACTTGATGACACTTCCCTCCCATACTTGCCTTTGCGCGCCCATTGCGGCATGCAAGTCACCAAACACCGTACACACACGGTACACACAAACACCTAATGTGCTTCCCATGTCCCTTTGACGACTTTAGCCTTGTGTGTAACATGAAAAGCACGCAACATAGATAAAATAAGGTGGTCTGACACTTTCCGGAGACCTTCAGAACACTTACAGTAGGACCAGTTAGACCGGTTTTTGCAAAGTGATCTAAACCGCATTGGACCGCTTAACTTTAGACCACTTTAGAACACTTTACAATAGGACCGGTCAGACCGATCTTTGCAAAGTGATCTAAACCACATCGACCGCATCGCTTTAGACCACTTTAGACCACTTTAGGTGCTAAAGTGTGCTAAAGTGGTCCGGTCCGTTCGGTTTGCAGAGACCGGTCAGACCGGTCTGTGCAAAATCATCTAAACCGCATTGGACCGCTTCACTTTAGACCACTTTAGAACACTTTACAGTAGGACCGGTCAGACCGGTCTTTGCAAAATCATCTAAACCGCATTGGACCGCTTCACTTTAGACCACTTTAGAACACTTTACAGCAGGACCGGTCAGACCGGTCTTTGCAAAGTGATCTAAACCGCATCGACCGCTTCACTTTAGACCGCTTTACACCACTTTAGGTGCTAAAGTGTGCTAAAGTGGTCCGGTCCGTTCGGTTTGCAAAGACCGGTCAGACCGGTCTTTGCAAAATCATCTAAACCGCATTGGACCGCTTCACTTTAGACCACTTTAGAACACTTTACAGTAGGACCGGTCAGACCGGTCTTTGCAAAATCATCTAAACCGCATTGGACCGCTTCACTTTAGACCACTTTAGAACACTTTACAATAGGACCGGTCAGACCGGTCTTTGCAAAGTGATCTAAACCGCATCGACCGCTTCACTTTAGACCGCTTTACACCACTTTAGGTGCTAAAGTGTGCTAAAGTGTGCTAAAGTGGTCCGGTCCGTTCGGTTTGCAAAGACCGGTCAGACCGGTCTTTGCAAAATCATCTAAACCGCATCGGACCGCTTCACTTTAGACCACTTTAGAACACTTTACAGTAGGACCGGTCAGACCGGTCTTTGCAAAGTGATCTAAACCGCATCGGGCCGCTTCACTTTAGACCGCTTTACACCACTTTAGGTGCCAAAGTGTGCTAAAGTGTGCTAAAGTGGTCCGGTCCGTTCGGTTTGCAAAGACCGGTCCGACCGGTCCGACCGGTCCTCCTGAAATGAACGTTTCAGCCCAAAACACTAAAGTGGCACGAAGCGGTCTAAACTGAACGGTTGGTGATTAAAGTGACCCCAAGTGGTAAGTTTGCAAAGACCGGTGGACCGGTCCTGAAAATATTCGCATATGGTAGCCAAAGGAATATCCGCGTGCCGCGCCGTTTTGTGCCGTGCCGCCTATGGGGGGGGGGGGGCAAAGAGGCCTTGTGCCGTCCCGTGCCAAGTGTTCCTACCCAACAAGATCCTTTGTAGAGGCACACATGTATCAATTGTTCGGATTTGCACAGCATGTCGCTCTTTTTGGTGACTGTTGCATTTAATGTGAATCAATTGTTATCGTTGCATGTTGTTGTTTGTTGGAAATGTGAGATGGTTTATGTTGCTAAATTTCGACTTGTCATCATGGGACGCAAATTTTTTAACAAGTTTGCATGGATGGTTCTGTTGCTTTTGCTTGCATGTCTCTCCATGTCACTTTGTGCCATTTGACGAATATTTTGGAATATTTTTTCATGCAAAATGGTTTGGAGTTCAATTCAATTATTCATGTGACTCGATTGTCTGAGGGCCGGTTCTGGGTAGGGTCGGGGGGGTAGGAATAGGGGGGGGGGGGGTCGGAATCTCTGCGTGCCGCACCGTTTTGTGCCGTGCCGCGCCGTGCCGCCATGGGGGGGGGGGGGGGCAAAGAGGCCTTGTGCCACAGAACGCCTACTGATTGATAGCCACGTGTCCCTTGTGGCCATTACCCAGACAGTATAATCCGAAACTTGCATACTATGGGGTCAGCGCCCTACACGATACCTTGGCAGGCGAGGAGAGAGAGCGAGGCGAAGAAAGCGACCAAGCAAGGAAGGGGATTTCAACACACTAGGAGCAGTGGCAAAGCTTGAGAAATCGGGTGGTGACGCGCCATCAACATGTGTTTTTATCCTTGGAGCTTGGTCCACTTGTTAGAGTACTAGACGAGCAATCGTCGAGTCCCGGGTTCGATTCCTAGTTGAGTCGAAACTCCGCGCACAGGCGGTGCAGATATCCGTGGCATTGACCCGGGATCCTTGCGGACAACCCCTCCCTTGCCCTTGGTTCACCACTTGGAGTGGAACATATCCGAGTCATGTTTTCTCTCACGGGTATGAGATGTGCTTTGCCTCTTGGAGCTTCAACTAAACTCTCTCCAAACATGGACCATATAGGCACATATAGATGGTCGATCAGGAGCCAATGATGTCAATGACACAAGATTCACAAGCCCAAGACCCAAACTTCGGAGGAAACGTGAGCTTGCCACAAGACATACCTCACCAGTCCAAGTGGTGAGGCATCAAGGGCAAGGGAGGGGTTGCGCGCAAGGATCCTGGGTCAATGCCACGGATATATGCCACTATTCCGGGGTCCTAATACCACGGATATAAGAATTATGCCAACAACACGGATATTTGCCCTGTATCCCCGGTCAATGCCACACCTTTTGTGGTTGCTGGTTCATGTTGCGTTGGACGAAGAAATATTCTAAATGGTGAATTGGCAAAAATTTGAAGGGAATTCATGTCAAGGTGATTAAAACCCACACAAATACGACACAACTATGGTGTTTCCTCCTAAAGTTCTTCCTCTGTGCAAATCGCCTGTTTTGTCATTTATTTTTCTTGTCATGATGATGTCATCATTGACAAGTACGGTTATTTGTGGGTAGATCAGCGGTTTTTTGGTTAAAAAAAATTGGACATTGTTGCTAGTAGGCTCGTTGGAACCGCCTCGGGATGCTGGTTTCATTGATTGGTCACAGCCCTTCGTGATTTGATTGTTGGCCGTGATTAATTGACATGTTTCATCGGTTGCTAATGCCACGGCTATTTGGGTATTGGGTGCAAGGGTGGGGGGTGTGGGGGTGGGGGTTCCCAAGGGATTGGTACACCTTCACATAGATCCTTTGCGAGGTGGACTTGCCGAGGGCAATGGAATCACGTCGTAGAGGTTGTTAGATAAAAGCTTCGCAAGCCCGCACATAGGGGAAAATAACGCATACCCCCCCTCACCTTTGGGCCTTTTTGGGGCTACTCGCGTACCCTACCATAAGGGGTTAAATCGTTTGACCCCTTGTAAAATCATTGTTTTGTCCAATAACATATCCCCCAAATAAGTTTTCGGTCTGGACCCCTCCCAAACCCCCTCCCACTTGGGGGGTGTTGTGTTGGAGGTAAGATATGTCAAAAAATGACCCCCGCTGCCTTTTTTTGGGTCGCCGATCATGAATGTTGTGCTTTTTTTCGATTTTGAGCCGAAAAATTGTATCCGCGTCCCAACTCCATGGGGTTTTTATGGGGCAAAGTGGGACGAGCGCTATCGCAGTTTATGCACTTTTCAGACGCCTTGCTATGTTGGCGGTTTTGGCGACCTTGTTGACCATGTGCTCCCCACAGAAAGGGATGTGAGTGCAAATATATTGTGACAATATACGCCTACTAGGCTATGAAAGGACGTTTTTTGCGGTCTGTAGCCTTGCCGAGGGCGGGTCAAAATCCGTGCCAACGACTCCAAATGACTGTTTCCACCAATAATGCTTTACATGAGTGAATGGGCCAATGAACTACCTGCTTCTGCATTTTTTCACCTTGGACGGCTCAAAGATCGAAGATTTCGAATCTTCTTTTTTCTAATACCGTAATCACCTAAAATGGGCATCCAGGGTATATAAAGCATGTTACAAGCTCTAGTAATGTGTTTCTGGGCCTATTTAAGTATTTGGCGCGCGTGGGGGGAGGGGGGTCACCCAAGGGATGGGTACACAACCTACACATGCAATTTTTCACCTTGGGCGGCTCAAAAATCGAAGATTTGGACTAAAATAACCATCCAAGATATGTAAAGCAATTTTTTAGGCCGTATTTATGTGTTTCTCCCTATTAGGGTATTGGGTCGGGGGGTGACGGAGTCAAACGAGATTTGTACACAACCCGCTTGTGTAGCTTTTCCATCTATACAGCTACAAAAATCACCTCGCAAATGTCGTTAGATAAAAGCCACGCAGGCCCGTATATAGGGGAAAACGCCACATACCCCCCCCTTCTGGGCCTTTTGGGGGCTATTCGCGTGCCCTACCCCAAGGGTTTGAATTGGTTGTGGAACCCCTTGTAAAATCATTATTTGTACAATGAATGCATCCTGCCATGAGTTTTTGTTCCGGAGCCCCCCACCAATTCCCCCACCCCCGCACTCGAAGCCCGCTTTTTGGGGATTGAGGGCGGTGGGTGGGTGGGGGGGGTTCGTCAGATATGTGAGAAAGATGACCCCCCATTTTTTTGGGTGCAAAATGATGGATCTTTTGGTTTTTTTCGGTTTTGAGTTGAAAAAGTGTTTCCGCGTCTTGACTCCATGGGGTTTGTATGGGGCGGAGTCGGACGAGCGGTGATGTAGCTTATGCACTTTTCAACCATTTTTGCATTGTTGGCCAGGATTGTGTATAGCGACCCAGTCAGCTACCAGACATCAGACATCAGACATCAGACTTTTATGGACCATCATTACCAAACCATGAACCCCCCTCCCCCAATCCCCTTGATTATGCACTACATCAACCCGCCCCCCCCCCCCGTTGTCCACACCAAATTCTTCAAAGGAAACCCCCCCCGTGACCTACCCATCCCCCCGCCCCACTATCGGGTGCTTTCCAGTCCCCCCCCCCAGGAAAAAAGGCGCCACGGAAAACACAAACCCCCCCCGTTTGGAAAACAATTGCACACCTGTTGTTGACAGCAGTGTATGTGACAACCTCAATTTGATTCGGATTTTGGTTGTTTGGGCCGACAATTTGCTTATGTACAACACCCTTGAGGTGTTCTTGATTGTTTGCGGTCTCGGCCTGTGCGCCTTAGACCACAGACCCCTTCAATGATGAACACGCTGATAACAACTGAGAAGGGGTTGTGACATGTTTGCTTCTGCAACCAATTACAATTTGTTGACGGTGAGCCCCTTCAATGACAATCCATGGCAGTTTACATGTGCTGCTCCGTCACGCGTGGGTCTTCGGTGTCGACCCCTGCAGGGGCCCTTTTTCTTAGGACCTGTTTCGTGCGGCCGGAGCTTTGCGGATTCGCGGCCGCGGAATGGGACTGCCCCCAGCAGTCAGTGTACCATGTCCACCCGAATGTGCACCATGTCCTCCAATGGCCAGCAAGCATTTTGAAAATCCTTATTTGTCAATGTCATGTGCAAGCAACATACATCTGAGGAGGGGTTTTGCAGTGAATTTGAATTTGATTTTCTTCTTTTAACCCGACCTTCTTACCCAGCTCTCAAGGCTCATTGCAATGTGCTGCACTTTGCCCTTCTCACGCTTTGTTGTTCATTTCCAGGATCTGGTGACGACCATAAAAAACCGTGTGCTCTGTCCTGTCGTGCTCCGTCTTGCCGCGGTGTTTCTTGAAGAAGTTTGGAAAATCATCGAGAAAAATCCATAGTGTAGGGAAAACAACGCATCCCCATGCGCAATCGTGTGGAAAAGCCTGCCTTGACTCTTTCAGTGCAATGCGTCACATGGTGTGTTCAAAGAATGTATGCGTGTCTGTGTTGTTTGATGTTCTGTGGCCTACCATGACCATTTTATTTGTGGATCCGAATTTAACGGATGCCAATTGCAATGGTCATGATGCTATCCCTTGAGATGGCAGGACCCGCCTGAAGTCTGAGCTGTGACGCTGTGAGTGCAAGTTATGTGTACCACGTATGTACCCTCCCATTTGCCATTGTTTGCACTTTGTCCTGTTTGCAACCCCTTCAGTGATGAATGACGCATTCATTTCACATTTCCCTGTGGGGCTGGTCTGCCGATGTTGGGTTTGGGCTGCGCCACAAACCCCTGCAGGGACCTTTTTCTTAGGCCCTGTTTCGGTTGGCAGAGCGGTTGAGAAATGCACCGTTTTGTGCGCCGGGAACCGCCCCTTGTGGATTCTTCAACGTATGGATGCAAATCACAGCATTCAGACGTTGAGCCTTTGTCCGCGCTGAGAAGGTCTGGTCCACTGGTCGACCGGCGTGCCATGCCATCAGCAGGTGGACAAGTCCACTCTCCACTGCGGCCTTTCCGTGCCACAGAGTGGCGGCCCCAAAATTCCACGTGCACCCACCGGGTGTTTCTAAGGGCTCCCCCACTGGGTATATTCGACCTTCATATCCAAAAACAATACACCTGAGAAGGACTTCTACTATTTGTAGCATTTGTGTCACAATGCAATGCACTTTGTTCTGTGCTGCCTTCTGTGTTTTGCTTTCATGTTGCCCTCCACGTCCGTCTTCACGCAATGGAAAACAAATTGGAAAACTGCCTCTCCCCCCTCCCCATTCTGCGACCACATCCAAGAGCCTGCCCCCCCCCCCTTGACAATAGCATGCTATGTGTCACATTGTCCTTGTACCTATGTCCCTTCAGTGCTTATCTGTTCTTTGTTGTGCATGTCTCTCTTGTCAGAAAGGGAAATGCGTGTATTGCATAGGAGACAAGTGTGCACTGAGCCTCTCCTACACATAGGGCACTCTTTGTTTTCCAACCTCCCCCTTGAGGCGAGGAAGTGCGTCTTGGGTCTAGACCGTTGCGTCTCTGACCCAGACATTTGAGTTGGGCCTGCCCCAGCACCCACGGGGTCATCCCCCACCCATTGCGGGCCCCAATTTGCCATGTCGTCTAGCCCCCTTAGCGTGGCCTCATCCGTCCCCTCCAGCCCTTCGTTCCTGGAATGCGGTTGGGGGGATCTGCCGGAGCTCTTGCGGTTTGGAGACCAACCCCCATCGCCACCGTGGGGCTCTGACGCTGAGAAGTGTCTCAGCGAACCGGCCTCGCCCCAGCCTCCATTGCTAACACCGCCCCCCTCTCCCCCTTCATCCAGCCGTGCACCAACAACCTCTCCAACGCCAGTAAGTCCTCCGCGCCGACCCCACGTTACCTCAACCCCATACTACGCAGCCCTGGAAGCCGTGGAGGAGGCCTTGATGTGCACTACCGTGCCACCGCCATCCCCCCCGCAACCCCCCAAGTACGTACCCAAGGACCCCCCCGTCCCCCCCAAACCCACTGTTCACGGGCCCTAAAGTGCCAAAACACTGCAGCTCATCCGGGAGAATCACGGTGGTGGGGTTCAGTATTTCGTAGACAGGGTGTTGAACCGCCGAGCGATGTACTGGTTTGCGGTTCAACAGCCCAAGAAAAACCCCCTGCGGGTGTGGCAGGAGGGCATGCGAATTAGCCGTTCGCATTTCTTCGGCAGGGACCAGGAGCATGCAGCAGTGGTGCCTGAAATCCTGTGTGCTACTCCAAAACCCCCCCGTATCCCCAAGCCGGCCCCACAACCTGTGCCTCGTGGGCCGCTGCCCCCTCCACCAAGTGATCAGGTGACACTGACCCAGTATAGCAGGCACTGCCGTACCTCACTCCTCCCACTGGCTCCCGCACCAAAGCGGCCATGCTCCACCCTGCAGTATGGTTCATTGCTCTAGCGGTGTGCATCTCAGTCTGCCCCCCCACCGGTGAGGCCGCAATTTGCGTCATTGCTCCTTGCGCAAGCCCCCCTGCAACGACCCCAGACTTCGGCGAGACGTTTCAATTTCCAGCTCTTCGGCCAGTGTGCACCGAGCGTCTCTTACACATAGGGCACTCTTCCAAATGGCTCCAAAATGGATCCCCAAGAGCAACTGTGGTGCAAAGCCAAAGCCACAGGCAACGGCACCACCCGGGGGTGTGGATTTTGTTATTATCCCACTGCAACCCTCGGCACAACCACCACCATTGCGCGCCCCAGAGCCGCAGCAGTCCGCCCCTGTCACGGCCATGGCGCCGGCTGACTCGGTCGCGCCACAGGGTGCTCCACCCTCTGCCACGCGAATGCGTGCCGTAGAGCCGCAGCTATCTGCCCCCGTCCCGGCCATGGCGCCGGTGGACTCGGGCGTGCGACAGGGTGCTCACCCCTCTGCACAACCAATGCGTGCCGCTAAGCCGCAGCAGTCCATCCCCTTCAAGGCAGTGACGGCTGCTGCCTCGGGTGCGCCACAAGGTGGTCAACCCTCAACACAACCACTGTGTGCCGCTGAGCCAAAGCACTCCACCCCTGACCCGGCCATGGCGCCGGTTGACTCGGGTGCGCCACAAGGAGCTCAACCCTCATCACAACCACCATGTGCTGCTCCGCCACAGCCACCCCCCCAAATCCCAGAGCAGCCAACACCGTTGCCCACTTCCGCCACATTGAACAACATGGACTATGGGCCCGATGACAACCTCGTGGGGGGTTTACACAACGGCGGCTCCACCGCGACAGGTTTGTGACCAAAGCATCAAAGGTGTACACCGTCCATGAGATGGAGGCTGCTGAGGTGTGGGCAAACAAGAACGTCACGAAGCGGAACCAGGCCTTTGAGGACTGGTGGCCCGAAGATGATGGCGATGGGGATGGGAATGTTCCCCCAGAGCCACAATGGGCCTCCCTAATGGAGGAGTGGGGCAACAATGAGCGGTCCGATGGTGACATGGTGCATGGCTGGATCGCTGCCAACCACACCTGGGACTCCTCCAAGCCAGACTTTCAAGCGAGGGTGCATGGTGATGGCATCTCAGGACAACGTGTTTGGATCAACTGTGCTAATAAGCCACGCGCCAATCTCACCGGCACCTATTGGTGTACGGTTGTCCCCGACACAGGTGCCTTTCGCACCTTGCATAGGGAGATGCAGCACGGATTAGCATGGCCCAAACTGCTGGCAAACATCCGGGCCGAACCAAGGGACGCACCTCTCTTGTCAAACGAGGACCACGACATCCTGAAACACCTTGTCCAACGCCACGTGTTGAATCCCTCACAGGTGTTGGCTGTGCGGGAGGTGTTGGACGAGTCATGCATCACAACATTGACTGGAGGTGCTGGCACAGGGAAGTCAGAGACCATGATGGCATGCATCAAGGCCGTGCTATGGCAGCAAGGCTTCCTTGTCGCCCAGAACCCCGATCCTGCTGACATGGGAACGGTCAATATGGGCGGGGAGGTGGGGGGACCTGAGGAAGATACCCCACCCCGCGCATGCGTGTTGGTGACTGCACCCACGAATGCACAAGTCGACATGTTGTTGACACGCGTGCACGAGGAGTGTTACAAGGACACTGTGTTTCGTGAGAGGGTGCTCGGCGACCATCCAGCCCCCTGGTCGCGCCTCCGTGCCCAACGGGCTACCACCCCACCAAGGCTAGCGTCCTTTGACCAGCATAAGGTGCAAGAGACCTTGGGGAACCCCCCAGGCTGTAAGGCTACCCTCAAATGTGCCCTCAACTCCTGCCGTGTGCTGTTTGCCACGGCTGGGATGGTTGCTAACCGGCACAAGCTGCTGCTTGGGAAAGGGAAGGGACAAACCAGGTTTGCGTTTAGCTTTGTGGATGAGGCGTCCAAGCACAGCATCCCCGTGGGCCTGGACTTGGCAGCCATGGGCAGCCAATGTGTGCTGTGTGGTGACCCTGGGCAGTTGCGGCCCTACAGCCACGTCCAACTTTTGGCTAGTGCGTGTGAGGGTGAGGTAGACCCCAAAGCAGTTGCATGGCCAGCGGATGAGACCTTCAAGTACAACGGGGTTGTAAGGGAATCTCCTGACCCGCAAGTGCATTGGCATGATTCGCATGGGTTTTGCACCACCAGCACCTTGCAATTCTTTTTGTACCGCACGCGCCGCCGGGCTAGTATCCTGGTACAAAAGTACGGATGACCAAGCCGCTGGCCACACTCATGCGTGCCTTGTTTAAAGGGGGGGCTGTTGGTTACTACCACTCATCTGCGCACCCTCTCCCCGACCCAATCCTGAACAACCCTATCCGCATTGTGGACCTCAATGGGACCACCTGGAGGGAGGAGTTGGTGCGGACTTTGGGGCCAGAGGACCTAGGTAGAATGTACAGTGATTTAGAGGACGCATGGGCCAACATGCGAATGGATCCGGTGTTGCTGAACAAGGGGCGCCTGAGCATGGAGGAGGGTCTGCTGGTGTGCCATTTTTTGGTGTATGCTGTCAGGAGAGGCACCTACCCAGCACAGTCGGTAGCGGTAGTGACGACATACTATGCGCAAATGGTGTGGCTCGACCACTGCGTGAGGTTTGTTGGTTGCAGGTGGCAGGCCAATCCGGTGAACCTTTTGAAAACAGTTGCTACCCTCGATCGGTTCCAGGGGCTGCAAGCCCAAGTCATCTTGGCCTCCCTAGTGTTGGGACACCAGGGATCATGCAGGACATCTGGCGGTCAAACAGCCTGACCAACAGGGCGCAGTCGGAGCTGCACCTCTTTGGGCGCTTTGCGGACTGGACCGCCCACCCCACCCCTAGTGTAAGGTTGGATGCACTGCAGGCTGTGCATTGGGAAGCAGGCTCTGGGACTGTTAGCGACACCCTTGCCCGTGGTACACGCTAGAAGACCCAATCTTGATCTAGCCTAGAACGCTCTAGCTAGAACGTTCTAGCCTAGATTAGATCAATACTAGAACGATATAATGGCTACAACATATCCCAATTTCCTGGTTGCTCCGCCGTGCATGCTTGCTATTGTTCGTAGTGCATTGTTCCATGCTTCCTTCTTTGCCGCTTAGATATTGCACGTTTCTTTGCAATGAAACGCCCCGCCACTACCCCTCTTGCTCCCTCCTCAACCGGGAAGGATACTTCCCTCTTGTCTAAGGCACTACGGGAGTTGAGTGGGGCCTCAAACCTCAAGGATGAGCAGGTGGGCCATTACTTGGCCACGTGGGCGCTATCATGCCCCCTAGCACGGCGGCAATTCAACAACGCCGTCCAATATGTGAACTCCGCCACTTCTACCCATACCACGGGTGAGGCATGCAAGGCCGCCATTGAGGCATACACCGCCTCCCTACTTCCCCCCACCGCCATGTGTGAACTAGTGCTTTACATGAGGGCCCCCAAGTCCTCGTGGAGGACCCTGTGAGAGCTCTACACGCTCCGCAAGTTGGAGTATCACCGCACCGTCCCTAGTGGCCCCTATTCCCGTCCAATTTGTACTGAGCGGGCTTTCCAAGCCCGTTGTAAGGAGTTGGTCGCCCCGGTGCAATTGGATAACCCCGTTGCCACGGTGTTGCCCAAGGCCACCGGGATCTCATGGCCCTTCGCCTCATGGGTCACATACATCCTCTCCCGGCCGGGCTTGGTGCAGTCAATCAACCGCACTTTCCCGTCGACATTCATCGTCCGGGGAGATGCCTCCCCCGTGGCCGGGGGCAATTGGACCCAACTCACCATCTCCTTGGCCAACTTCGAGCGCTTAGCGCGCTCCCCGGCGGGCCTTTGGGTGTTGAGCATGGCCAATTGCGATGACAAGGCCATGGACACCCTTGGGACGTTGTGGAAGAGCAATTGGGTGGTACTCCTCTCACCTAGTGCCTTTCACTCGTTCTAGTTATGATCTAGTCGGCCTCAAACCCAGCTCGCTAGACGCTAGATTGGACTAGACTAGAACGAAATTAACCACCCCCCATGTCTCTTGTTTAGGTGATTCAAGATATCATCGACACGGGGCCGGTCCAATGGGGGGCCTCCAAGGAGGATGCAAAGGTGATCCTCGGGGGGGGATCAACCGTGGACGCGACGGGTGATCGGGGTGTCCACATGCCCCCAAGTGGGCTCCACGTTCAATGATGGGATATGGAATGCCCCAACGAAGACTTGGGAGGGTAGTGCTAACCCCCGGACCATGGAGGGTGGTGAGGCCAACTACACGGCCTTTCTCCTTGTGAAGCCATCCTTGCAAGCCGCCGGCTGCAATACGCAGCGGATTTTGAAATTGCCACGTGCCTTGGTCGTCTTGTGCATTTCGCACTTGACAATGGCCATGGGCTGCTTGTTGGGGGAGTTTGTCAACCGGGAGGCTAGGTCGGTCACCCTTGCTCTCCGTCAAGACCCGCAAGTTCTCCTGTCGGAGAGGCGTGCAGGTTGGAGTGTTTATGGGTCAGTATCCCCGGACGGGGAAGAGACGGCCAATTTTTTTGACGCATGGCCGGATATTGCTAAGTGCCTCGGCATTAGGCCGAGCACGGCCAAGTACAAGGCCATCGCGAACATGTGGGACCTGTTGCAGGCCCTCCATTGTACATATGAGGGCCCTAACCCTTTGAATTGTGCTGCTGTGGCGCGAGATTTCCGGCGACACTGTACTGCTGGAACAGCATCATGGTATCTACTAAGCCTTGAGTAGGATGTAGATACCATGTTGCAGAACATTAAGCCTTTTGGCCTGGCTATGTTCTCCGGTGACATTTGGGAAAGCATTAACCGCTTTCTCAAACATGGTCACAACGAGCGCAGCAACCGGGGGGGGGGGGGGGGGGCAGACCCACCAGTCAATTTCCCACCAAACGATGGCACGCGGCGCGGTTGTCTTCATTGTGGAATCTTCGGTCATGAAATGTCCGAATGCCTGCGTAGAGTCCCTCTGGTTCAACACGAACAGCAGTCTCAGCAGATCACGAGAGCCATGATACGGCCATCAAACAATTGCAACAAGACGTCAAAGCACTGCAGGCCTCTCACAAAATCATTAATGAATGCAAATCGGATCTGGCACAGCTCGACATTAAGGTCAACACGCTGATGACATTCAAAAACAGTGCTGAACCACAACTGCAATCAACCACGGCACTATGCACATCATTTCAAGCATTTCTGGACAACGAATGGCAACCACATTGTAGAAAATTCCAATCCTTTCTCGATGACGAATGGGCGCCAGTGAAACACCGATTCGATGACCTGCTACAACGCGATCTCGACACGGCACCCATGAAAAAGCCTGAGGACATATTCAACGTGGAATCCAGCCCAGAACTACCATCCCCGGATGACGATGATGATGGCGACAAGGATATGCCGCAAGCACCAACCACAGGGAAACGATCGGGTGCCGAACGGAGTGATCCACCAACTACGCCAGCCAAGAAGCGACCATCAAGTGGCAGCACATCACGGAAATGGTGGGTCGACCTAGCACCCCTGGCAGTCGAGCGCTCCACTACAGCCTGGCACACAGAGTTACTTGATGCACTCCTCGCTGAATGGTCCGACAGCAACATGACACGACTCCAGCAATGGTTCTCCACACATGCCACCGACGAAATGCAGGCCACACTGGACTCGTTATCCACTGCCAATACCACGAAACGAGCACTACACTCCGGCCTGCGAACCCTGCTGCGAGGAGCCTGCGTACCTCCGCTCATCTTCTCCGCGCACGCTCCAAAGTCGACTCAGGCGTCGTCCTCCACGTCTTTAAACGACAATCGGAAGAGCCGTCACTAATTCATGTCTTGCATGACATGATGGTAATCCGCCAGCGGTTAGCACTGGCTGAACACATTTGCCAGTGTACGCAGCGTACTCCTTTCACGCCTCAGTTAGATTACACTCCCCTGGAGCTGCCAACAGACACACGTTCATACATTGAATCACAATATCACATGCACCCGGCCCAAGTGAAACTATTTGCATTCACAGCACAGCACGCACACCCACTGCTCCCATTGCTCACGCACGCACCCACCCTGCAACGCATTGCTACACACCACCACCAGCACCAGACACCACTGTATCAACAGGTAACATCGTACCAACCCAAGATCAACAAAGTCGCCCCCCCTACACACGTGCTGCGCTTCCTATGCACCGTCCTACAAGCAGCGAATGTTTGGACAGACGCATCAGCCCTGGCACACGAGCCATATCATACCCCATCACAGCCCTGGTCACAGTGGAATGGAACCATCACAAACACAAGGCATATTGTGCTCAGTGCCCTGGACACACCACCAGCATATCAGAACCAAATCACGTCACGCAGCTGGGTGTTCCGAGACACAGCCCCCCCCCCCCCAACCCCCCCCCGTCGCCTATGCACGCTTCCAGACCACCCTGTGGTACCTGTATGCATCGCCTAACACAGTCCACAGCATTACAGACACCCAACGATTGCGAATACACTGTTTCTTTCTCCACCATCACCATGGCAAATCTACAGTGTGGAGCCCCCACCGCCATAGAGAGGTACTGTACAAAACATACACCAGAGGCATGCACGCAGCACTGGAAGCCAAAGACCTCGGACGATGGGCCGAACTGTTGCAGGCACGAGTTGAATATCTGCCCTACGAAACGCACCCAATAATACGCATGCTCCGCGCTACATCACGTACACACCAGTGGCACACGTCAGTATCCCCCCCGACAATACTCGTATATGTGGCCGTTCCAACATTCCTGATGGTATGCTACGCTGGAAAGACCACCCTTGCTCCTACACAGCGTTTGCGCAAACATGTCACCACGGCACGTGCTGGATCCGAGGACTCCACATTCCATGACATGTTGAACCAAACCTCGGAGCTGCACTGGACAGTGGTACCAGTGGAGATTGTCGACTCCGAAGAACTGGGATGCTACAGAGAACGGTCCTGGTGGCACACAGTCCAAAAATGGTGCCTGAATGACACCGCACCAGCATTACCCTCCGCAGGACACGCAAAACCAGGCGCACAACACACCAAACAGCTACAAACTACGCTACGACAGGCATACATCGCCCGGGTGAACCGAGATTTTGCCAGGGCAGCGATCCTGAATCGAGATATGCAACGAATCGCTTCACAGCTCAACATCCCCTTCTGCCGCCCTATCAATGTGACAATACCATACATCACACCCACGCAAAGGTCACAAGTCACACAGCTTATCAGCGCCATGGTACGAGCCACAGATCTCACGTCTTGGGAACGTAAAGCAGCACGCGCGCACATATGCGTTGTCGCCTCGGCACCGCTGAACACCCGCCGCGCTTTTGAGCGACACGCCAACAAACACGCCAAAGCGCACACACGCCCAGAATGCTGTTGTACCCCTGCACACCTCCACATATGGCATCAGGGGGGACCTGTCTCCCTCGTACAAGGACACTATGCCCTCCTGCCCCTGTCCATCACACACGGCAGGTCCATCATCAGAGCGACAGACCCCCTCCCCTGCTCTGGCTCACGATCCTACAAACAGGCCATTCAAAGCTTGAGCCAGTTGGCCACCACCCTCAAAGTCCAGCGCCGTTTTTCGAAGTCTGTTTTGGCCACAGGACTAACACAATCAGACTGGGACCGCCTCCCCACCCTTCGACAGCACGTACAGAATTTAGCAGAACAGTTAAGCACAGTGGCCTACGTCAGAGTCGCCGACAAGAGTTCCACAATGCTGTTCGGATTCTGCCGACAATGGGTATGGGACGAAACCCACCGCTTTTTGGAAGGCGAAGGTTATGAGTCCCAGGACATACACACGGCCCCAGGCATCATGAAAGCTCTGCACCACATTATACAACAGAACAAATGGCCTGTTAACACCTCCCGCACCCTGCCACTGCTGTACTTGCTAGGAAAAGCCAAGTCCCTGATCAAACAGACCATCCTGTGGCGGCCCATTGCAGCCGTTGTCGAGCCACAGATGCAGCGCTTTTTCTTACGCACAGCAGCACGCGCCTTCACTCTCCTCCTCAAACTACTAGTCCAGGAAATTACAGCATCCTTCTTGGTCCTGCGCATCACAGACCTCCAACCCTGGGTCCACGGTTTACCTGATTGGGGTTGCACGGTGATTGGCGAATGTGATTGTTCGGGTCAGTTTAACAACGTTACACCCCAATCAGTGATGTCAGATCTCACGGCATCTGTCAAATGGTTATCCAAAAAGCGGCGGTGGAACGCGAATGAACTGATATGGAGCATCCACCGAGACAACAAATCCCTTGACCGAGCAGGTATGGGAACAACAAGCAGATTCACCCACCTCCTCCACCAAGACCTCGAGAACCTGGTGTACTTCTCACTACTGACAGACACATACACACAGGCCTCTGGTAAAGTGTGGTCACGAACAGGCGCTATCCCCATCGGGGGACCATTCAGCGCCCAAAGCGCAGACCTAAGATCCATCTGGGCCGCTGAACAACGGACAGACTTGATGAGACGAATAGGCCAGCTCTCCTTCTCACCAAGAGGACACCCACTGTGGACCACACCACGAGGGAACACGGTGTCCTTAGCGCAATTCAGGGACAACAATGGCAGGGGCACGGGGACCGTCCCCGGCGCACGAGATGCAAAATGTCCGTGACACTCTGTCAGAGGTATAGGACCTGCCAGTCCTGTGCGACGGCATGACAGATGAACAACGGGTATGCCGCCGCACTTGCACATCCCCGTCTCTCACGGCCATGGGTTTTACCATACACCTCGGGGACGACAGCCCTCCATTGATATATGCCCAGCCGTCGGGTTTGACAGCGAGCTGGCACCTGAAATACACAGTCACCCTCCAGTCACCACCACCTGCACAGGCCCACAAACACATATCCAACATACTGGTCAGTGCAGTACTCAATGTACAGCCCTTTCTCCACACATGGGCATCTTGTTTATTGAGTATCACATCCTGGGCGCAAGTTGCCCTCTTGTCTGGCTATTCACGACCCACTGTCTTGCGCGCGTTGCACTCCGCAATGCCTCGCATCATCGCCCGAACGACATGGGACGTAGATCAGACACTTATATGGTGCGAACACATTACCTATAAACTGCCTTCCACCAGGGAGACAGTCTTTTTCCACCTCCATCGCTGGCTAAACAGCCATGCTATTTGGTCAACACAGGCGTATGCCTCATGGCACATGCCACATGCAGGGCTCTGCGACGCGCACTGCGCCGACTGGTGCCACGATTTTCCTATTTTATCTGCGCTAACGCCACTATTGACTCCCTCGAAACGCATCCCGTTGGGGCTATGCCCCCGGGGGGAGGGCCCATCACCTTTCCCTGTCTTATGAACTCAGAAATAGGTCGAATTTACAGGTCCGGTGGGTAAAGCATAGCGTCGGCCGATGGCGTACCGCTGCACACCCACTGTTTCGCATCTCTGTGGCCCACCCACAGGCATCTTCGTGTCTCTTGTCTTGCGACAAAAAGGTACCTATGGTCTTATAGGCCAATGACGAGCCCATTTTCTTTCTGCGCTTTGTGCTGTTGCCGCCAGTGCACACGTGACATAGCCCAGAGTTCCTTCGGGGGGGGGCTGTCGGGGGAGGGGGGGGCCAGGTGTCGGGTCGTCAGTGGTCGGCCATCCACAGGAAGGCCAATGTGCAAGCACAGTGTATGACATGGTTGTTTGCGTACTTTGATGTGTCGTGGGTTGTGCATGGGGGGCCGCGGTCGCAAGTGCAATGCTCGGGCAGGGATGCCATAGAGGTAAGGAGGGGCCAGGGTCACATGCAGGCTTCCCTGAACCAGAGTATTTCAAACCAAGATGGCATCGCATGAGCAGTTGGACGAGCTGGTGAGGCAGGTATATTTCGTGCTGTGTGTTCTAGCGGTGATGTAGGGAGCCGTTCTAGTCTTGATCTAGGCAGCACGATCGGCCGCTAGACTGTCGCAAGAACGCCGCTAGAACAAATGCCTAGAACGCCACTAGAAGGCTCGTGTGGTACAGAATGCAGCGACCCAGGACCTGATTGCGCAGATCTTGGAGGCGTAGAGGCGTGCTGCTGTGGCCGAGGAGCCGGAGCCAAAGGCCGAGCAGGCCCCGAAGGGCAAGCCACCCCCCCTCGCCAAGCCCAAGTCTAAGCCCGAACCCCAACCCCAAGCCCCACATCCACCATCGCCACCCCCTCCCCCAATGGTAGCCCGGAAGCGGGGGGCGGCAGCGGTCCCCAAGGAGGAGGAACCAGAGGAGGTGGAGGAGGCGCGGGGAGAGCTCAAAGGGTTCTTGGATTGCCGCGCCGCCTCCAAGGCGGCCCAGACAAGGGCTGAAGGGAATGTCTCGGCCTGGGAGGCAGAATTGGCCAGCCTCCGGGAGGAGGGAGCGGAGGAGGAGAGGATCCGCTGGGTGGAGGCCAACCTTCGCAAGGCGAATCTGAAGGTGGCAGGAGGCGATCGAGGGTTTCGATCGGGCGGTGAGGCGGAGCGAGAGGGAGTTGGCGGCAGTGGTGGCGAGGGTGAAGGACGAGGAGGGGATGAGTTGGTGGAGGTGGACGTGCAGGGCGCGATGGAGGAGGCCAGCGTGAAGGAGGAGGAGGAGGAGGAGACGAAGGTGGTGGAGGCAGCGCCGGCGGGGGGGGGGGGGGGGGTGAGCCAGTGGCTCAGGGGGTTGATTGGGTCCAGGGCTGCGGGGGCCATCGAGGACGTGCCATGGGACCCGACAGTCCTGGCTGGCCCCCAGCCCCCAAACCTGGACAGTCCCCTCCTTGTCGACCTGGAGAGTCCGGTATGGACTATCCGGTTTTTGTTGGTGCGGGTGCACCACCGGCTGTTGGGCGCGGGGCGGCGGGTATGGGTGGACAAGGGGGGGGGGGTTTCTCCACCTGGACAAGCCCCTGCGCCTGGGGCTGGTCGAGGGGTCGTGGGGGTGGCAACGTGAGTTGCCGGGGCCGGGGATTAAGCGATGGGGGGAGGTGCCCCCCCCCCCCCCCCCGAAAGGGGGTTGAAGATGTTTGAGTTGGGGCAAACCAACATCTTCACCCCCGAGCGGGAAAAGGGGGGGGGGGGGGCACCCACTGGCGATTCGTCGCCCACTGCTGGCAGGGGCTGGGCTTGGGGGGGGTTGAGTGGGTGGGGAAGGCTTGGGTCCGGACGCCGACCTAGTCGGCGCTGCTGGACTTCGGGGGTTTCAACCCCGAGGCGGGGAACCGGGGGGTGTATGCCGGGGTGGTGCACGGCATCGCCTCCCGGCCCAAGTCCAAGCCCAAGCCCGCCGCAGCCCCCGCTGGGGGCCCCCCGCAAACGCACCCCCCCAAACCCGCGGACGCCTTCGCCAAGGCACTGGGGGCCATCTCCCCCGCCCTGGACCGCCAAGGCACGGTATGTTGATCGTGTTCTAGAGGTGATCTAGCAAACCGTTCCAGCGTTGATCTAGCCACCGCGGTGCCGCCGCCGCTAGAACGTCGCTAGAACGCCGCTAGAATAGTTGCCTAGAACGCCGCTAGAACGCACCTGCATTTTGTTTGTCTCTTAAGGTTGTCAGCGTGCAGACGTGTGGAGGCGACCCCCGTGGGGTGCGCGTGGAGTGGCGCGATGGTGGAGGGCGGACACGCCTCGTGGGGGTCACTGAGTTGAGCCGGGTGTTGGGGACGAACCCCAATTTGCCCCTCTCGGTGCTAGACGGTTTGGGTAGGTGGGAAGCAGGGAGGAGTGCGGGGGGCATGGACCCGCAGCGCAAGGGTTGGGGGAGGTTGGAGGACCGGGGGGGGGGGGGGTGACAGCAGCAACAGTAGCAGTAGCAGCAGCAGCACCAGCAGCAGCAAGAGCAGCGGGGAGAAGACACCCCCCACCAAGGCCCCCGAACCCCCCCCAAGGCCCCCAAGAAAAGACCCCGCCCCCGCCACTTCAAGAGTAGCGACGAACGAGGCGCCCCCCCCCCAAAGGGCAGGAGGGCAAGCCCAAGCCCAAGGCCAAGCCGCAGGCCAAGGGCAAGGGCAAAGCCACCCCCCCCCAAACCCCAAGCTCCCCCCTTGCAAGAAAGGGGCCGGGACCCCTATGGGAATGTGCCGGGTGTGGGGGACACCCGGTATGTCCCTTGGGAAAGGGGGGCAATGGGCGGACCGTCAGCCAAGTGACGGTGTTGGGGGATTGGGATGAGGAGTTGGACCCCGGGGAGTGGTGGGTAGTGTCGCAAGGGTCCAATGGGGAGGGGGAGGGGGGGAAGAAGGGGAAGAAGGGGAAGAAGAGGAAGCGGGAGAAAGAGGGGGGCACCTTCCCCCCCCGCGTCTCCTTCCTTCTCACCCCCCTTGTCACCCCCACCTCACTCCCCTTGTCACCCCCCTCCCCCTTGTCACCACCCTCGTCCCCCTCGTCATCCCCGTCATCCCCGTTGTCCCCGTCGTCCCCGGCCTCCAAGGCCTCCCGGAGGTGGGCCTCCGCCTCCTCCCGGGTGAGGAAGAGGAGCTCCCCTGCCACCCGGCGGGGGTGAGAAGGGGGGTGATGGGAGCAAGGATGAGCCCCGGCAACCCCCCACCACGCAACGGGGGTAGCCTGCGTGTCGCGACTCGCGAATGGGGGCCTGGGGGCGGGCAGGGGGGCTAATCGGGCTAACCGGGCTAATCGGGCTAACCCACCAGCAAGTGACCCGGCCCCGGCCCGCCAAGTGACCTTCCAAGTGACCTATGGGGTGCGCTGGGGGGCTAACTAGGCTAACCGGGGGGTTGGGGGGGGGAACCCGGCGCTCCGTGAGTCGGGTCCAACATCGGGACCCTGTGATTGGCCACGGCTGGCCATGGTAGCCGGGGCAGCTACTCTTTGAGGAGTGGCGGAGCATTGTATACATTGTTCTAGCGGCGTTCTAGCGAAACGTTTTAGCGGCGTTCTAGCGACTCCCGGCTAGAACGCCGCTAGAACGAAAAAATTTTGCAATCCAAAATCAGGTGAAAGCAGTGAAATTGTGAGAAAAAAAAAGTACGGGCCCCCGAGTATGGATAGGGGGATCCATGTTAGACACCTCATCCCCCCCCCCCCCCTGCGGGGGGGTATCCCCCTCTTTTTTTCGTTCTAGCCGCTCTAGCCGGTTCTAGGCTAGAACGAGATTGGGTATTCTAGCGTGTACCAAGGGTGAGCTGGCAGGGGTTCTGAGGGAGGCCGCAGTTGTTGAAAAGATTGTGCATGGCACAATCTACCGGTTGGCCGGGGGGGTGGTGGGGCACTGGCTGTGGAAGCCATGGAAGAGGCACAAGAGGGCACGGGACCCATGGGGGTATTCACCAGGCAGTGCGGATCAGTTGCTTGACTTTGAGCGCATCATGCCCAACACTCGGAAGGATGAGGTGTCAGTGCGTGTCAAGCATCCACTGGGGAACATTGTGAAACCCCGCCTTCTGGGGGTCATCCTACCTGACTTCACCGAATGGGCGCTCCCGTACTTCCTAGTTGAGGACGATGGACAAGATGCGCGGGACTGGGGGGGGCTGGTGAGGGTAACCCACACAACTAAGCTTGACCCATGGGAGCAGAGACTCATCCAACACCTGGTGGGAAAGCCCCTCTTCGCCAAGCAGAAGTACCAACTTCAGAACACAGTAGGAACGTACCGCACGATCGACCTGCCCTTGTGGCACGACGCGGACAGCCGATCGGATTTGGTGCGGTTCTTGCGTGGGGACATTTGCACCCCTGCTGGGGTCTACGTGGCGTCCCTGCCCCATGGGGTGGACCGCTGCCCTGGGACCCTTGGGGTGTGTGCACTAGTGCAGGTGCATGGGGATGAAGCCGTCCAATGTGGGCGGCGCAAGCCGCCCCACGGGTCCAAGGATTTCATTCTGGGGCGCCACTAAGCTGACCCTCTGAGGCAGCATGGTTTCCATGCAGGCCTGGCCATGGCGCCAGGCGTGCATGTTGTCTAACCCTGTCTGTACAAGAACATGCATTGACCCACGGCCTCTGACCATCCCTGTCACGTCACAACAGTACCACTTACAGCACCAGCGGGAAAGGGTACACACATGTGATCACCAACATCTTTGCTGCTTTGTGCGTTGACTATGTTTGTGTGCAATGGGATACCCTTGGTTGCAGGGTATGAGTGTGCCCATGCCTGCACTTTGAACACAATGGATCCGACGACCCCAACATGCACTTCCGCATGCCCAAGATTGAAGGAGGTCTCCAAAGTCTTCAGACAATGTTGAGGTGGGGTGGCCCAAGAAGGAGGGTGGAGCCCCCCCAAATAATTGAGGGACATACATCCGTCAATTATTTTGGGGGTGTAGACCCCCAGAATAATTGACGGATGTCGATCCGTCAATTATTCGGGGGTTGTAGACCCCCAAATGATTGACGGACATACATCCGTCAATTATTTTGGGGTCTACACCCCCAGAACAATTGACGGACATACATCCGTCAATTATTTTGGGGACGTAGACCCCCAAATAATTGACGGACGTACATCCGTCAATTATTTTGGGGGTTTAGACCCCCGGAATGATCGACGGATGTGGATCCGTCAATTATTTTGGGGATGTAGACCCCCCAAATAATTGACGGACGTACATCCGTCAATTAGTTTGGGTGTTTAGACCCCCGGAATGATTGACGCATGTGGATCCGTCAATTGTTTTGGGGGTGTAGACCTCCCAAATAATTGACGGACATACATCGGTCAATTATTTTGGGGGTCTCCACCCCCAGAACAATTGACGGACATACGCCCGTCAATTACTTTGGGGGTGTAGACCCCAAGAATATTTGACGGACGTGGATCGGTCCATTATTTTGGGGCTGTAGACCCCCCAAATAATTGACGGACCTAAATCCGTCAATTATTTTGGGGGTCTACAGGCCCCAAATAATTGACGGACATACATCCGTCAATTAGGGGGGAGTAGACCCCCAGAATAATTGACGGATGTGGATCTGTCAATTTTTTTGGGGGTGTAGACCCCCTAAGTAGTTGACACACATATATCCGTCAATTATTTTCGGGGTCTACACCCCTAGAATAATTGACTGACATACATCCGTCAATTATTTTGGGGGTGTAGACCCCCCAAATAATTGACGGACATACATCCGTCAATTACTTTGGGGGTGTAGAACCCCCAAATAATTGACGGACATACATCCGTGAATTACTTTGGGGGTGTAGACCCCCACAATAATTGACGGATGTGGATCGGTCAATTATTTTGGGGGTGCAGACCCCCCAAATAATTGACGGACATACATCCGTCAATTGTTTGGGGGGTGTAGAGCCCCAGCATAATTGACGGATGTGGATCCGTCAATTATTTTGGGGGTGTGGACGCCCCAAATAATTGACGGACATACATCCGTCAATTACCTTGGGGGTGTAGACCCCCAGAATAATCGACGGATGTGGATCCGTCAATTATTTTGGCGGTGTAGACCCCCCAAATAATTGACGGACACACATCCGTCGATGATTTTGGGGCCGTAGACCCCCAAAATGATGGACGGATGTGGAGCCGTCGATTATTTTGGGGCTGTGGACGCCCCAAATGATTGACGGACATACATCCGTCAATTTTTTCAGGGGTCTACGTCCACCAAATAATTGACGAACATACATCCGTCAATTATTTCGGGGGTGTAGACCCCCCAAATAATTGACGGACATACATCCGTCAATTATTTGGGGGTGTAGACGCCCCAAATAATTGACGCACATACATTCGTCAATTATTTGGGGGGTCTACACCCCCCAAATAATTGACGGATGTGGATCCGTCAATTATTTGGGGGGTCTACACCCCAAATAATTGATGCACATACATCCGCTAATTATCTTGGGGGTGTAGACCCCAACAATAATTGACGGATTCACATCCATGAATTATTTTGGGGGTGTAGACCCGCAGAATAATTGACGGACACACATCCGTCAATTATTTTGGGGGTGTAGACCCCCCAAATAATTGACGGACATGGCAGGTGCGTCCCGTTCTGTGGTTTCGTATGTGCCTTTTCTCCTTGTAGTTTGTTTTGCCTCAGTACACCCTTTCAGGTGTACGTTTGCGTTCTGCCATTTCGCCTACTGTGCGCCTTTGAGCCACACCTTTCAATTTCGGTCCGAGCCGTTGCGCTTTGCGACTGAACCTTGATCGCCTTCTTTGCGCCTTTGAGCCACAGCTTTCGGTTTCGGTCCGAGCCATTGCGCTTCGCGAGCCGGTACCACAGTTCTGTGGCAACTTCTTGGTAGTGCACGTGGTTACCCCCATCGTGCATGGTGGGCACAGCAAACCCATGCTCGGTGTACATGAACCGGCACAATGCCCTGCAACCATGCTGATTCACCACGTGAAGGTCACAGGAGGCCATGTGGGCCCTCAACCGTCTCCATAGGCGCCTGGCCACCTCAGGGGTGGCTTCCCACCCCAATCGTCCCGAGGCCAGCAATAGGCCATACTTCTTTCTTGCTAGCTCCGGCAAGTGCTCCAGTGGCCACTCACGAGAGTGGTCCATTGCTTGGCTCGTGCACCACGACTGTTAGCGGTTTGGGTAATCTCGTGCCTTGCAGGGTCCACAACCGTGACCACTATGGGGCTCGCACAACTCGGGGGGGCAATCAAGGGCAGGTCCTTGGTACTCAAAGTGCAAGCCGGGCTTGTCCTCAGGCTTGCAAAACGACACACTGGCCGGCCAGGCGGTCGTTAGCCCGGTGCTATTTCCGGGTGGCCGTCAACTGTGAAGATGACAGCAAAGGGCGCTTTGGTGTGAAATGGTGCGTGCCCTACCTCTGGTCGACGAGTGGCCGTTGTGGACTAGGGGCGAGGCATATGTCATCCCTACTATGGGTTTGTTCTATGACACGGTTATTCGCAAAGTTACGCTTGGCCCATATATGTGGCCCCAAGCGACAAGTGGGCCGAAACCACCGGTGAGCGACTTGTTGCCACGCCCCAAGGCGGCTGCTGCCCGTCGGCGCAACTCGTTGCTGCCTGAGGCTGCGACCCCACGTGCGTGTCCCCTGTCACCCAAACACGGTAAGGGCGCTTTGACCAAGCGTTCATGCAGGCCGCCTATGGGGTTGCCCTCTGCCTCACGATTGCATGCCAGGGGCTGCAAGAGCAGCGCAAGGAACCATTGAGCGAGGACAACATGGTGGCAGCATACACGCTGGGCCGCCACTTCGCGAATAGCATGCGGGTGCCCATGCAAGACCGCAGCGAGCTGTTGATGCGTTGCAGCCCCTTCAGCCCAGAGGTGCCAGACAGTCACCCCGGCCGTCTGCATGCGGCCGTACGGGTTGTGGACAACGCGTGGAGGGATGATGGAGGTCTTGAGATGTTGCAGCAACTAGTGGAGGAGATGGAGGAGGCCGGTGTGCGCCCCGCATACACCCAACGATTAAGTTCAGAAGGGCACCCTCGAGGTGACCCAAATGACTCCACGTCCTCTGCCATAGCGCAGGGGGTTGGAGCGGCGGTGCTCATGGCAAGAGACCCGTCAAGCGACGAGTCTGTGAATCCCACTTTGTCCTCCTTGGCACAGGGGCGTGGTGCCCCGGCAGGTGCACAAAGTGTGGATAGCCCTGGTGAGGTGTCCAGTCCACCTGACCCCCTCACAGGTGGTGCAACCGACTCCCTGGCATGTGTTGCAACGCAGGGACATGGAACACCAGACCCCATGTCCCAGGGGTGCCCCACCGGTGAGTCACCTTGCATTGCATCCATAGTGGACCCTACAGGGGTTCTCACGCCACACTCCCCAGCCCCTTCTGCAGCGGTGGACTATGCATGTTTGAGTCCCGCGGTTGCTGATGGAGGGGTGGCGAGTTCTTTGGAGGAGTCCCCTATACCACTTGCACAGAAACCCAAGGAGCAAGCTGCTATGGGATGTAGTCCTTGTAGCACAGGCACTGTGGCGACAGTGAAGGCTTGCAGTCAGTCCAGTTCGGATTCTTACTCGACTCTGGTTGAACACCCCAGTTCATTGGAACAGAGCCTAGGGAGCATGAAGCGCCCAGGGGTTACTCCCCCAAGTAATGGGGCTCCAGTGAAACGTGGCAAGAAAGAGCAAGGCGCAAAGACAACTCCTATAGATCCAGATGCCACCGCATTGGACGACGTGGACCAAAGGCCCAACAAGGCCGAGGGTGGCATAGTCCTACCCACCGTGAGGTCGTTGAAGCTACGCATTTTACCGGACCAGTACGTTGCAGGGGCATGTTTCTTCTATGCCGTGGCCCAAAGCCTGCATGGTATGAGCAGCGACGTCCCCTTGGACACTGCATCGCTGCAAGCAAAAGCCATTGCCGTGTTTCGCTAAATGTGTGGGCTTTCACTTCAAGAGTCTCCACTATCTGTGAACCGGGATCTTGGGAAGGACACATGGCATGGCCGGCCCCAAGGGGGAAGGCCTGAGCACTTTGCTAGCTTGGCGAAGCATGTGGATGGTAGTGTGGTGTGGCTGCGGTCAAACAGGTTCAGCATTGTGATGTCAGGTTTTGGGATGGACAGCGCGTTGACATCCGCTACTGTTTGGGTGCCTGGACGGGACGTTCCTCTGCACTTCCGTGACTGTGGGGATATGGAGGAGCAGTGCCACCGGGCAACGGTGGTGGTTATTGCCGAGGCGGAACGAGATGGTGTCAAAGGAGGTGCTCATTTCCGGGGTGCAGTCTTTGATCATTCGCTGCAGGTAGCCCCCTTTTGCACGTTGCACGGAATGATGAGCATTTTGCCATATAAGCGTGGGCCGGTTGGGGGTTTTGGAGCGTGGCATTTGCAGCTAGGGGTTGGCGGTATGAAGGGCCTCACCAATGCAAGAGACTGCCGCCGCACTCGTCTAGTGCAACAGACGCGCAAGTACAAGCCATTTGTGACCTTAGTGAACAAGATTGCAAGGGAGATGTTGCCTGAATGGTTCACATGGACTACCATGCAATTGTCTTGCAATGTCCTCACAAAACCGCATCAGCATGTGCATGACACATCCCCTTGGTCGGCAGTGTTTTCCACTGGACAGCACACAGGAGGACACTTATGGGTGGAGGTGGGTGGTGTATGTAATGGTCCAGGTGGATGGAGATGTAGTATGCATTGCTTGGATGGTGTTACGCGGGATGGCGCCATGTACAATGTATGCCAACAACCGGCTCTCGTACGTACGGGTGCATGGCATGGCACTTGTTCTTGGCACGGAGAGAGGAGGTTGGTGGTGTTGTACTCCCGTGGTGACTGGCGGACACTCCCGCCATGGGACCGTGCATTCCTCAATGAGACCGCATTCTGCTTACATGCAGGTGCATAGTGGGCCACTTGGTGGAGCACCGCGGCGACCATGGGGAATGGAGAATCCATATGGGTACAACTGGTGTTGGTTGGGTACCACACTGTAGTGCCTGTTGGTGGCGTCGGGTGGACATGGAGGACAGCACGCATGATGCCTTGACGAGGAGGGTGTGTGGGGACCATCGTGGCAGGATGTTGTGGCACATGGAGGAGACGGTGCATACCATCTACTGGACATTCCTGAGAGGCTGGCCTTGGAGGGTGCCATGTGTGAGACGGTGTGCCGATGCAGCGCGCGTTGCAAGTGCAAAGCCCCTGCACCAAAATTCCAATGGATGCGGCAGGCAGAGATGGCCGAATGTTGGAAGTACATGGTGCCCAAGCTCATGGCCGCTGGGGTGGTTAATTTCTCATGTTGTTTGTCCTACGAGCAGTTCTGGCAACGCTGTGGTGACTGTAGGATGAAGGTTCTGCGTGAAGGGGGGGGGGGACAGGCATGCCAGCGCAGGTAATGCATGTGACGAATGAGGGGCAGAGTGTGCGATAGCGCGTGAAGGAGGGAATGAAGGGGCGACCGGTTGGGTTACCTGATACTCCCCCCCCTTGTCCGTGTGGGAGTGACCTGAGAGAGGCACCAATGTATACATCTTTGGTGTTCAATGAAGTCATGGGGTTACATGTCCACAACCAACAAGAGTACAAGTTGGTTGTGGACCATGAGTTTCTCGATTGCTTGGGATGGCAATGGTCCTTGCATGCCATGGTGTTGCACATTGGATCGACGAGGGAGGAGGGTCACTTTGTGGTGTATGTCGTTTTCAACGACAAGTGGTGGCTCTGTGATGACAACGCGGTGAAGGCCATGACCCCACCCGCCAACCCACGAAAAGTGACTTTTCTGGTATGCAAGCGCAAACAAACAGATTTGGTTGTACCAGACATGTGGCAGTTTGCCTCCCAACGGACAGGACCTCCAGCCCTTGGTCACACACGGGATGCCCAGAGCATACCTATTGACACCTCGGAGCCAGCCATGGCACTGGCACCGGGTGCGTCCCCCCCCGTCCCCCCCCCCAGTCCTTCAACACAGGGTGCATCAAGGGTTCGATACAGGAACAGGCCTATGCATGCCCAGAGCGTGCCTATGGACTCCTTTGTGCCAGCCATGGTGCTGGCACGAGGTGCACCCCCCCTTTCTCCAACTGCAACACAGAGTGCATCCAGGGTAGGGGACCGGAACATGAGTATGCATGCCCAGAGCATGCCTGATGAGATGTGTGTGGCTGCCTTGGTTGCGCTACAAACGTGCTCAGAATTTGTTGAGGCAGTGGCACAGTCGCTGCAGAAGCGCAAGGTGCGAGTGGCAAGGCATCTGCAAGTGCGTGTTGAAGCACACCAGATGCAACTTAGAGCACGGCATGCAAAAGAGTGGGATGTGCAGCATGCAGAGCATGGCATGTCACAAATGTCAGTGGCACAGTCAGTGGAGTAGGACAGGTTGCGGTCCGTTGCATTGGCTGCCTGAAGTAAGGATGCACTGTGCGTGCTGATGCAAGCTACTTTCATGCAACTCGACAGTGGCCCGAAGACACTACAAATGTTTGTAGCCGCTCATTGGCAGTATGAGTTCACGACAAGTGGGGGTGTTGAGTGTGTATGTTGTGCGTGGGCTAATGTGTGTGGCATTCCTTGGGTGGCGCGTCCCCCTAGGAACAGTGAAGCCTTGGTATTGGGAACATATTCCTTTGTCTACGACGTAGATGACGAAATGGGCGCTTCTAGGGGTCGGGAAAAACACCCTTGCTTTTACGACGCTTCCGGGGGTTTTTGAGGTGGCCCGACGCACTCGCGCATGAGTTTTCATGCGGTTCATCCATTTTCAAGGAGAGAAGCACTTTGCATGTTGCCTCTGCCTCTGCTTCCATCGTTCTGAGTGTTGTACAGGTGCCGCGCGTCGGCCGCGTTTTCCGTGTTCCGCTCTGGTGCTTCCGCCCGTGCTTTTGGAGTTACGTTTGCTGCGTTTGCCGCGTTCTATTCGTCTTCCCCGTTGCCCCTGAGGCCCTCTTCTCACAAAATGACCACCCCGTTGTACCCCAACAACTGTAAGCAGTGGCTGAAGGCTGATGGAGCGTTGGAGAAGTGGAAGCCCACGGAGGCGGGCCAGATGAGCTTCGTTGTTTTCCAGCTGGGGCACAAACATGTATGTGCCCGCAACATGCAACCTTCGTTGTCCTCGTTCGTTTTGTCCGTCACATGCTTACTCGACATTGCCCCTTGATTTGGTTCCCCATGCTTCTCCTCTCTTGATTGCATTCTTTTCTGCACAACGGGGTACTGGTGCGGTTGGGTCGAGCAGAGGGCCAAGAAGCAGAAGAAGCTGCCGGATGGTTGGGAAGACGGCAGGAGCTTCTACTTGACCACGGTGCAGCTGTACCACGTCAAGGTGCCGAAGGCCGCAAAGAAGGGGGCCCTGCCCCAGGTCTGCGACTGCCGCAGCAAGCAAGATCAGTGGTTCAAGTACAAGAGGGTATGTCAATGCGTTGCAAGTGTGCCTCTATTTTCAGGGGGGCCTAGGCTGTGTTTTCTACGTTCATGACGTGCTGCATCATTGCCTCCGAACGCGCTTGTGGGAGGGTTCCGCGCGTTATCCGCGTTCTGCGCGTTCCGGTTTCTTGCCTCAACCCAACTTGTGGATGCACGTCTTGCGTTATTTTTGTTCTGTACGTTCTTTTCAGCTGCAGAAGGACCGGTTTTGGGCCTGGGCGGAGGACACGCCGCAAGAAGAAGAGGAGGAGGAGGAGGAGGAAGACGAGACCTCCAGCAGCAGCAGCAGCAGCAGCACCACCAGCAGTGCCAGCGCCAGCGGCGCCAGTGGCAGTCAGCGTGCGCCCACTCCGGAGAAGAAGGCCGCAAGGAGTACCGTTTTGGAGAAAGAGAAGGACAAGCACAAGGAGAAGGAGAAGGACAAGGAGAAGGAGCCAGAGGCAGAAGGAGAGGCGATTGGGTAGCAGAAGCAGGAGCTGGCAGCGGCGGCGCAGGACGTTGTGGTGGTGGAGGGTGCGAAGGGGAAGGAAGGGAAAGCCAAGGAGGGGAAGCCGAAGGGCAAAGAGAAGGGCAAAGAGAAGGGGAAAGAGAAAGGGAAAGAGAAGACGGGCGGAGTGGGCAGCGTGGGCTTCAAGATTGAAGGAGCGGTGGGTCCCCAGAAGTCCATGCCGGCGAAGACGACTCGCTTCGAGCACTACAAAGACAACGCGCAATACATGAACGACATGCAGGTGTTATTCACGTCCCATGCGTTGTGTTTTGCGTGCCTCCGACCATGCTTCTAGAGGCGTCTGCTGCGTTATGCGTGTGATCCGCGTGCCGGTTCTCTGCTTCCGGACATGCTTCTGGAGGACATTTGTGTGTTTTTCGCGTTCTTCAGGTTCTGGAGTCCCGACTGGCGGAGTATGGGGTGACGCTGGGACGGCCCGAGAAGCACTACCGAGTGTGCTTGAGCGCGGACGCCAGTGGTCGGAAAGATGCTGCCGCTGCCACCCTGCTGCACAGCCAAGTGCGCCCGACCGCGGTGCAGTGTCTGCTGGCGTGCGGCGTTCAGAACGCGCAATCCGCCTGCGCCGCCCGTGAACACTTGGACCGCATCTACCGGACGTCGGGGCACCGGCAGCCCACGGATGGGATCCTGAAAGGGATCCATTTGTACTGGCTGCGTGGAGGCCCCGGAGAGGCCACCCACCGCGCTCGTGGGGATAGAGGCACCAGGCCCGGAGCTGCACGGGGTCCGCTTGGCAGCGCTGCAAGGGCGACACCCCCTTGGGGAGCGGAGGCGTCCGCCGCCGTCCCTTGCAAGCCTGGCTGCCGAAGATCTCGTGGACATGAGTACCGACGACCTCAAAGAGAGATACAAGACAAAGGTCACAATGGCCGGGATGATGGCGTATACCCTCACCGAAGACCGCGAGGAGGAGCTGCCGGTGACGGGCGCGTGGACGATGATCAAGAAGAGGGAGTTGGCGTCGCTGCGGGTATGCTGTGTTATGTACGTTATGCACGTTCCGGTTTTTTGCCTCCCAACGCGCCTCTGGAGCTGCTTCCGGTTGTTTTGCGCGTTCGCCGCGTGATCCACGTTGCCGAAGTCGTGCTTCCGGACGTGCCTCCAGGGTAATAATCCTCGTTCCGTGTGTTTTCGTTGCAGATGGCAGCAGATTACGGGGACGCTCGGAGCACAACCCAGTTGCGTCCGCCACCCCCGCTTGGGTACCCCCATCTCCCGCGCCCGGTCCAGCCCCACCACCACCACCATCACCCCTACGAACACCACCATCCACTGCAACCCCAACCCCAACCGCGGATGTTGGAGCCGGAGCCGGAGCCGTACGTCAAGATGGAGCAGGAGTGGGAGCACGAGTGGGAGTGGCGGGGCAAGGAAGATTACGTGGAGCCGGGAGAAGCGGAAGCGCCGGAATGGTGGGAGCAGTATGAGCGACCACCGACGCAAGAGGAAGCACTGCAAGCCGGACCGATGCAAGCAGAACCGATGCAAGCAGAACCGATGTAAGCCCAAGGTAGGGCCACTGTGTGTTCCATGTTCTGCATGTCCCTCTACTGTGATTTCGGTCATGTTTCCAGAGGCGTCGGCCGCGTTTTCCACGTCATCCGCGTCCCGGTCCTGTGCTTCCGGTCACGCCTCTGGGGGCAGTTGCACTGTCCTGCACGCTTTTGGTGTCCCCTGTACAGGGCCCCGCGCCGACAGGGACCGTAGCATCACGCCGGTGGAGCAGAGGAGGTCGCCGATCAACGTGAAGGTCGAAGAGACTGAGGAGGAATCCGCCGACGAGAACGTTATGCTGGAGGTAGGTGTCAGTTCGTCGTTTGTCGCCGTTCACGTTCCGCGCGTTGCGTCCCTGTGCCTCCGACCATGCTTCTAGGGGTGTTCGCCGCGTTATGCGCGTGATCCGTGTCATTGTCGGTTTGCTTCCGCCGTGCTTCTGGAATCGTTCGCTGCGTGATCGACGTTATCCGCGTTCTTTTTGCCATTCAGTAACGCCCCAGAAGAAGATGCCGGCCGTCGGCACCGACTTCGAGAGCCCGGTGACTTGGCCAACGCCGGGTTCAACGCAGTCCACGGCCTCCTAGCCGGATGCCGACGAGGCCGTCGGCCGTAAGGCCTCCCAGCCCCACCCGGTGGCGCCCGCATGGGGCAGCCCAATGCCAGCACCCCTTACCCAACAGCCCCCCCACTGGTGGCAACGCGGTGGTGGCGCTTCATGGATTGCCCCTTGGACCGGCCACAAACGACCCCACAGCGCTGTGAGTTGATTATTACACCACCAGAGGTCCCACCCAACCCGCATGGCGGGAAGGGGGAGAGAAAACATTAACGGATACACAGTTTGATTGGAAAAAGAATATGACCCACCGTTTTCTATGTTGCCTGCGTTCTCCGTGCTCTGTTTCGTGCGCCTCCCCCATGCTTCTGGAAGCAATCGCCTGTGTTGCACGCGTTTTCCGCGTTCTGCGCGTTCCGGTTAGCGTGTCTCCGAACGTGCCTCTAGAAGCTGTGCACACTGTGTTTCGCGTATTTGGTGTGTACTATGTGTCCCATCATTGCTACCAACATTATTTTAGAGCACTTTGAAATGCCTCTTAATCTCTCGGCTGGTCGCCTGCGCAAGGAGCACTGTGCCACTTCAATTGAGTATGGGTTACGACCCGGGGAGTCCAAACTCGGTGAGCTAGACACGGATGGAATAGGGGACTACATGATGAAACCCATTGTGGATGCCCAAGAGGCCATCCTCCGAGCCCGGGAAAGGGAGGACCTCATCCCCTTAGTACCACGGTACAACACCTTCGTGCTGTTGCTGGGCATGGTGCGGCCCATGCAGGTGGATGGTGTCTAGGACCGTGATGGATTGGTGTACAATGCCTATCTAGCACGGTTGCTATCCCGGGGGCAATACTACGATCTACACAAACATTGTCGCCCGGATGGGGTGGACCTTATTGAGGCGATTAGTGCCCATTGGGCTGCAGCATGGACCATGGGAGGCGCGGCCACGGGGGATGAAACCCTAGTGCCGCATACGGGCCTTAGGGCAGGCCCCCTCAAGATGTACATTGTGCGGAAACCGCACAACACGGGCATCAAGCTCTATTGCTTGGCCGATGCCGGTACGGGGTACATTGTGGACGTGTACCTCTACACTGGCCGCCGTGGTGTCCTCCGCCGACACGGTTGTGGTGCGGGCAACCTCAACGCCCGACAGCTGATGGCGATGTGGTCCAAGCAGCTGCCGGCTTACACGGTCCTTGTAGGGGACTCGTTCTTCGGGTCGCACGCCACCGCACAACGGCTTGCGCGTGAGGGCCGCCCCTTCATCACCATGGTGCGAAAGGACACGGCCAGTGTCCAGCAAGCCGGTGACGCCATCCAGGCCGGGCAGACGGCTGTGGCCACGGTTGACGGCCACAAGTGCGCCCTGCAGGTGTACAAGCAGCCGAAAACCGGAGGCAAACCTCCCAAATTGGTGCCGATCTTGTCCAACGTGTGGTACGCTGCGCGGGGCCCCCTGCACCACACGGGCCGGGAAATCCACCCCCTCGTTGCTGCGTACCGCCAAGTGGCACGGGGGGTGGACTCTGCCAACGAGATGGCGTTGCACATGCGCCTCTTGGGAAGGCAGATGTCCTGGTCGCAAGCCGTGCGAGGCTTCTTACTGCGATACACCGCGGCCAACGCGTTTGCAGCCTGTCGCGCCCTAGAAAGGTGCCGTGGCACGGATAGCATGTGGGAGTGGTACTGGGCCCTCCTTTGCCGCCGGTACTGTACCGATGCGCAGCCGCGACGCAACATCCACGTCCCCGTTGCCGACGCCCAACGGCGCACTTGTGCACATTGCGGCAAAGGCCGCACACAATACGTGTGTAGCGGATGCCCGGACACCCCGTTGCATGTGCAATGCTTTGCACCCGCGCACGGGATCACTACAACGGGCACGGAGGACGCCGAGGGAAGCGAGCCGCCCCTTAGCCAGGAGACTCATGAGGGGGACGCCGGGGAGCACGACCCGGAAGCGGACGGCGAGGACGAGGAGGGCGGATAGCGATGAGGAGGAAGAAGAGGAGGAAGCGGAGGACGCTAGAGGGAGCGTAGAGGACGATACGTTGGAGAACTTCTCCTTCAGCGTGCAGTAGACAGGGTGGCGGAGGCGGCCGTGGTGGGATCGAGAAGGTCATGGCCGCCAAGCCTGTGCCATCCCCACCCATGGGGACCAGTGCGAAACCTAGGGGGGGACCAACCGCGTACGCTGGATACCCAACTGTGAGGACGCGGCCCCCCCAGCATAGGTGTGCTGTGTTTTACGCGTTTTCCGCGTTCTGCGCGTTCCGGTTCAGTGCTTCCGCCCATGCTTCTGGAAGCGTTTTCCGCTTTCTCCGCGTTATCCGCGTTCCGGAGTGTTCTGGAGCGTTATCCGCGTTCTGCGCGTTCTCCTAGCTTACGGGGATAGCGTACTAGCAGGTATGGTGAGTGGAAGCCCAAAAATGGCGCTTCTGTAGACAAAGGAATATGCTGCACGGATGCGCATGAAGACCCCTGGCCCAAAAACGTGGCGGAAGGAGGTATTGGAAAGCCACTTGGAGTTATCATGGGGCACAACATCAACGCGAAAGAATCTGCGTAGGCCAGGGCACCACCACCGACTGGCGGAGGACAGTTTCAAGGTGCATTGTGCAAGCGATATCGCGCATTGTGCCCCACTGCTGCTGCCACAACTGACGTGGTGGGAGGGAACATTGTGTTCATCAGGGGAGAAGCCATGGACATTGGTGTGGCTATGTCGGATGCTGAGGCAGCCATTCTGTCACTGTTGGTCGAGGTGTTATTGGGTTACACATGTGCACTTCCATGTGTGCTTTAATTGAGCGCATTCTTCTGCAGTGCTCTTTGACGTCTACCCCTGGGCACCATGCATCACGGCGGTGGATAGTTGAGAAGGCTATTGCAGCAATGCCTGATGCCATGCAAGATGAGGTAACGCACGCCTTATTCCTGGCAACGTTCATTGCAGTGTTGCTTGACGGCTCGGATAGGCAGAGGCATCGCGTCAATGAGTACGCCATTCTTCTTTTTTTCCCAGGGACTGGCCCTGGGGGCATGTGTGAGGTGTTCCTTGGGGTGGTGGATGTGGCCTATGGTGATGCGCATGAGATTGCAACACAGCTAGAATGCGTCCTTCTGTCCTGGATTCCTGACCGTGATTGGTGGGCAAAGCGGGCAGTGCCCGTTGCAGTGGACGGGGCTTCTATCCTTCGTGTGCGGGGTGCCAGTGCGCGGCAAGTTGTTGATGTCTCTATCATTGAGAGCAATGTGTTTGCGTTGATTGGGAAGTGGTTAGTGTTGATGACACCCTTGGGTGAGCCGTGCCATGTGTTGCAACGCAAGTTGGGTTTTGCGTTGGAGGCCGCGGGCCCAACCCATGTTGATTACATGGCGGCCGTCCATCGGCAACGAGGCTTGTATAGTGGGGCACGGCAGTGGAAGGAGTTGCAAAAGTGTGTGCAAAAGCATGTGCAGGATAAACGTAGTGGCTTGCAACTCATCCCCAATAGTCATCGCATCACGTGGTCGCAGGCAAATGCACGGCGCAACACTGCTTTTTTGGCCAATCTCCCCTGGGTGGCACGACATTTGGATTCCAAGTTGCAGCATTCTACCAAGGAGGAGGATACCTGGGAGGACTGCCATGATGCCAGTTTGCTTGCATGGGGGCTGGTTTATGGGGACATCCTGCATGGCATCCGGTGTTTTAACAGTGTGGCACAACTGCGCGCGCCCACAGGTGCACACTTAGCCACTGCCACAGGTATGCTAGAGGCACGGCTGCAGAAGGTGGCGCAAGAGGAGGGTCAAGGGTGCTTGTGGTTCAAGGTGCAAACTGCGACCGGTGCGTGGCATGGTGTGCCGTTGGTCCAGTTTGATTCAGTCGGGCAGAAGTGTGCAACAACCCCTCCTTTTCCAAGCGTTCAAGCGCGTGGAAACTGATGCGTTGCTTGCAGGCATCAAGGGGGGGCAGGCAACCATTGACCCCAGGGGGGTATTGGAGTGCGCAGTATTGTTGGACCATGGCCGTTTGCTTGCCCTCCCGGTCAATGAGCGTGCAGCATATGGGGTAGAGTAGTTGCGTCACTTCATGGCTGCACTCCAAGAAGAGTTGTGCGCGGCACGTGTGAACTGTGACCCTGCCTTGGTAGAGTGGGAAGGCCTTAAGGAGCACATGGTGCAGCACTTTGCAACCGTGCAAATGTCCAAGATGTGGCAGGCATTGGCACCTGAAAGGGGACATGCAAAGTGGGTGAATGTGTGGCGCGTTCTCGCATTATTGTGTACGTATTGCCCTACTGAAGCTGCAGTAGAGCGTGCCATCTCTTTGCGTAGGAGGTTCTCCAGCAATATGCATGACATTGTGGAGACACATGTTCTCAGCATGTGCGTGGCATTGCATTTCAACTTGCCCCCTTTACAGCAATGGGCAAAGGGACAAGGTGTTGCAGTGGCACGCCACCTAGCTGCCCGTGCACGCTTCGATGTGCGCCCAAGACAGAGGGTTTGAAGGACGGTAAGTGAAAGAGAATCCCCGGAAGCTGCGATGCTGCAATGTCCGGAAGGTAATGAAGCAGTGGCTGATGATGGTGACAATTGATGATGGTACACCACTAGCCTCCACGGCCCCTTCAGGAAAGCGTACAGAACGGCACCAAGCTGATGTGGTCAGCACTGTTGCACCAGATGGGACCCCTGACTCGCATGCTGGCAACCATGATTTCATCACCCTTCGCAGAGGTATGGAGTGCGCCACATGCAAGCAGATGGTTCGCATGTGGTGTAATACATGTCTGGTGTGCCATGCATGCCGTTGCGCAGGTCAGCGTCCTTGCGGGGACGTGGTGGTGAATGTGGTAGATGATGTCTGTGATGAGCGGGAGAACAATAGTGCAGACAAATTAGCCACACCACACAAGCTGGATAAGGGGCGTGGTGTGGCCAGGATGCAGGCGAAGTTGGTAATTGCAACGCAAAATGGCAGGCTGCGTTATCGGACAAAGGGAGCGTTGTTGAATTATCTGGATGTGCTTGGTGTGAAGGTGGCAGGAAACCGCAATCAGCGGCAAATGAGGCACCTTGCTATGGAGCAAGCGTTGCCATTATTGGCACAGTGGGATGCCTTTGTGCCGGACACAGACCGTGTCACGCGTTCTGCGGCACCACCAAGCAGCTCCCAGCCCAGTTGCTCGCAACCAGTGGATGACATGGATGGACTCATCGATGAATGAGAGGATGCCCACATTTTTGCATTAGCCCTTTTGTTGTTTGGTGCTGTCTTCGAACATTTTTCCCGCTTTCCTCACATTTCCCCCACTTTTCCCATTTGGTTTTCGGTGCTACATATGGTTGTTTTGTGTGGTGGTCATTCAATTTTCCCACTTTTCCTGCTCCCACATTTTCCCCTCTCCCCTTTCCGCTTTCCTCTTTCCCCTTTCCCTTTCCCAATGTCCATTTTTTTTGGCCATTTTTCCAGCTCACCCATTTCCCCCATTTTCCCATGTGGTGTCCAAAGTGTTTTTTATTTTTGTAGTGCCAGGTTTCTGATTGTCAGAGGTGGTTTTTTAATGATTCTTCAATTGTGTCTTCCCTTTTTATTTTTGTGTTTTATTTTTGGGGGGGTTGCTTTAGGCATAGTTTCTCCCCATTTCCTTTAGGCATTAGACCCCTAGACCCACCTCCAGCAGACAAGAATATCAGACATCTTCTTGGACAAACCGCACACACAGCATCCCTTATCAGACATCAGACGTCAGACCTTATACACAATCTTGTTGTTGGCGGTTGTTGCGACCTTGGTGACCCCGTATTAACCACTCTGAGCGGTGCAAGTGGCGATGATGTCGTGAATATATATGCTCAGTAGGATACCAAAGGACGACTTTTACAGTGTGTAGCCTTGCACCGGGCCGGCCAAACCCCGTGTCCAAGGTGCGAAATGACTGCTTCCACACAATAAGGACCCACCGCATGGACCCGTGCACAACGTGCTCGTGCAACTTTTCAGCTTGGGCAACTAAAAAATCGAAGTTTTCCAAGTTGTTTTCGTTGATATTGTGATCACGGAAAATGATTATCCAAGGTATGTGAAGAATGTTTTAGGCCATATTTACGTGTTTTTCACCTTATCGGAGTATTGGGTGCCGGGGTGGGGGGCGCTCCCAAAGGAATTGGTGCACAACCTGCTTATGCCATTTCTTAGCCTGTATAGCTCAAAAATCCAAGGTTTGGAAATCACTTCTGAGAGGTTGTTGGATGAAAGCCAGGCAGGCGTATATGGGGGAAGACGCCACATACCCCTCCATCATGGGCCTTTTGGGCCTATCCGCGTACCCTTCCCTAAGGGGTTGAATGGTTAGTTTAACCCCTTGTAAAATCATTATTTTGTCCAATACACACATTGCCCAATTCAATCACGTAAAATGACCATCCAAGGTGTGTAAACCATTTTGTAGGCTATATTTATGTGTGTTCACCCTATTTGGGTATTTGGCGCGCAGAGGGGGGGGGGGATTCTAGGTGATTGGTACACAAGCTTGGGCAGCTCAGAAATGGAAGTTTCCAAAACTTATGTTTTTGATGTTGTGATCACCTTACAGGAATATTCAAGTTATGTAAACCATGTTTTACGCTGCATTTCTTCCTTTTTCACCTCATTTGGGTGTTGGTCGCGCGCGGGGGGGGGGATCCCAAGGGATCGGTGCACGGCCTGCACATGCATGTTTTTCACCACGGGCAGCTCAAAAATGCAAGTTTCCAAAACTTATTTTTTTGACATTCCGATCACCTAAATTGACCATCCAAGGTGTGCAAAGCATGTTTAAGGCCGTAGTTATGTGTTTTTCAAGGTATATGGGTATTGGGTGTGCCAAGGGGGGGGATGTCTCCCAAGGGATTGGTGCACAACTTGCTCATGCAGTTTTCTCACCTTGGGCGGCTCAAAAATCGATGATTTCGAAAGCTATGTTTTTCATATTGTGATAACACAAAATGACCATCCAGGGTATATCCAAAGCATTTTTTCGGCCATATTTATGTGTGTTTCAACCCATTTGCATGTTGGGTCGCGGGTTGGGGTCAAACAGGATTCGTACACAACTTACCCATGCAGCTTATCAGTGTACGCAGCTCAAAAATCACCTCGCTGAGGTTCTTCGGTCAAAGCCAAGCAAGCATATTCAGGGGAAAACGCCATATGCCCCCCCATTTTGGGCTTTTTGGCGGGTATTCGCGTGCCCTACCTCAAGGGGTTGAATTGTTTGTTTACCCTCTTGTAAATCATTATTTTGTCCAATAAACGCATCCCCCAATGAGTTTTTGATCCGAACCTCCCTAGACCCCCCCCCCCCACCTTGAAACCCATTTTTTGAGGTTTTGAGGGAGGTGGGGGGGGGGGTTAAAAATGTGGAAAAAATGACACCCCCTTTTCTTGGGTCGAAAATCATGAATAAACTCTTTTTTTTGAATTGGAGCCGCAAAAGCGTTTCCGGGTCCTTACTCCATGGGGCTTGTATGGGGCGTAGTGGGACGAGCGGTGGTGCAATTTGTGCACTTTGGAGCCAGTTTTGCTATGTTGGCGGTTTTTGCGACCTTGGTGACCCCGTGGTACCCACTCTGAGGGGTGTGAATGGGGATGTTGTGACGGTGTATGCCTACTAGGATATGAAAGGATGTTTTTTTGCGGTCTCTAGCGTTGCCAGTCACCACCGTGCCGAAGACACGAAATGACTCTTCCCACCAATAATTGCTCACATGACTGAGTGGGCCAGTGCACACCCTGCTAATGCAGCTTTTGACCCTGCGCGGCCAAAAAATCGAAGAGTCCGAAGCTTATTTTTTTGATATTGTGACCGCACAATATGACCATCCAAGGTATGTAAAGCATGTTTTAGGCCATATTCCGGTGTTTTCCAGGTTATTTGGTTATTGGGTGCACGGGGTGGTCTCCCAAGGGATTGCAATTTTTCACCCTCGACAGCAATCAAAGATTTCAAAAATTATTTTTTTGATACCACGATCACCTAAAAACTTAGATCACGTTCTGATTTATGGTTTAGCTTTGTTTGTGGTGTGTGTGTGTGTGTGTGTGGTGTGCATGCATGTGTGTCTTGGTACACTGCAATTTTTGCATTTGAGCCTGTGGGCCTGCAGTGCGTCATAGCTAGAGTCAAACTCCGTGATAATTGAGTATAACCCGGCCAGCAGTGATGTCAATGTCAGAGTTCGCGGCGTTTGCCAAGGGCAGTATATGCTCCACCTTTATCGACTCCATACCCCTCATCGCAACTGCGAGAGCCACGTCGAAAGTTGAGATGGCACTGTGAGTGTTGATGGACAGGACAAAAGAATTGGAGGACACGTTTGTGAAGAAGTTTGGGGTACCCGTGGACAGCGAGGTGGGATTACAAAAACTGATACGTGCTTTCTGCGTGATGGCGCAGTGCAAACTCGATGTGGAGGGGGTGGGCTTCGTGAAGTCGGTGCCCCCCCCTATCGCCACGCCAGAGCTACAGGAGTTGATGAAACTGGTGGAGGACCATCGTAGCCATGGAGCGGCTGCGCAAGGAACTGGCGGAGGTCAGTGCGAAATTCCAGGCCGCGGCAAAGAGGAAAATGGCGGGGGTGCCCCCGCTGGGCAAGGCCGAGTTGCTGAAAGTCCGGGAGCTCAATGCAAAACCCCAATCGGTCCATGCCAGTCCGCTGGCCCTGTCCGCACTGCTGTGGCGCAGAGAGGTACCGGCCCACGAGTACGTGTCGCACTTCCGGGCCAAGGAGAAGTTCACCGATGTCACGTGGGATGATCTGGCCCCACTGATGGACTTGGATGCCGTAGACACCGAGGTCTGGTGTCTAGAGTCCATGAATGATGAGGAGATCGACCGGCTAAAGGCCTTCGTCGTGGCCGTTTGGACGCGCACGCTACGTCCCTGTCCACATACCGCGGTCAAAGGGGTCTTGACCCCAAAGGAGCGGCTAACGAGCGCGAGGCGGAAGATGACGAGCCTAGTCAGCCAGCGAGATCGCAAGGTTGTACGGGGGCCTCGGAAGAAGAGGTGGTGGCTCGCAGACTGGTGGCCATGAAGACCAAGTTCCGGATAGAGGGAGATTGCAGGCTGTATAAGACTAAGCACGGCGCAGAACCGATGGACGTGACATGCGCGCCGGTGACATCGTATGGGGCTTGCAAGAATGCACGGCGGGGCATGAAGCACTACTGGTTTCATGAATGCCTAGGCTTTGACTGATGGGGGCGTCACCCACTGGGACGCATAGAGATCAAATCCCGAAAAGGCGTGGTGGTCTTGCAGCCGGCCAACTTGCGGGACGGGGACGACCTGGTCTGGCGTCTGGTATGGGCAATGTGGCGACGGTTGTGGAACGAGGATGAGATCACCCCCACGGATGCCCTGCAAGCGTCCTCCTTGGCGAAGAGCACAATGGGTACATACTGTAGCCACTACACGAAATCGGCCTTGTGGGTCGGATACACGCTGATCGACGGTTTGGAGACCGAAGCCTGCTGGTACCCGTTCCTGCTATGGGGGCTGGGGTATTCCAGGAGCTTCCTCAAGGGCGCGGTATTAGCAATGTGGGCGTTGCAAGAGATGGGATGGCTCCCGGAATTCGTTACCGGTAGTGTTTGGACATGTGCAAAATGGTCCACGTCTCAGGCGGTGGCGCGCCCTTACGGAGGACTCAAGGAGCCCGGGAATTTCGCGAGGGCGTTTCCGGCAGGGCACAGTGGACAGTATACGGAATGGCAGTCCTATCGTTCACCTGCCTGCTACGGGTGGGCGAGGCAGCCCCGTTGAGGCGTCGAGGGTCCCGCAGCCAGGGTCCGGGGTTTAACACCGTCAAGTGTGACCTACAATTCCTCCGCAGGAGGCTCAGGAGCCATGGCAGGGCGTGGTTGCGATGGTCTTAGGCCACGCCAACTACCCGGCCCTTACGACCCAAACATGTGCACTTTGTCGCCTTTTCTGTGTCTTGTTTTTGTGCCTATGTTTTCCATGTGTCATCTGTACTGCAAAAGGTGGTGAAGAATAAGTCTACATTTATTGCGTGTCCTATGCATACACACTTTGAAAATCAAATTCACTGTCTCTATTTGCCAATTTGCTTAGACCTGGGCGACATTTCCCCCACCCCCCCCGGATAGCAAAAAAGGTATACATATTGTCATGTCTTGATGACCCTAGGCGAAATTTCCCCCAACTCCGCCTCTTCCGCAAAATGTATAGATCAAAAACACCAATCAGTGATCCCGGACGAAATTTCTTCCACCCCCCCCCCCCCGTTGTTTCTTTGCTTCTCTTGTGCCTGATATGTTGCCCTTTGCCTCACTGTCACTCAAGCCGGGCACTGGTAAAGTTGAACCTGGGCGAAATTTCTTCCTTCTTGCCTTGACACCCTTTGCCTATAGGGTGGTACCTCTGTTGGGTTCTGTTCACTGACTCTTAGGGGTGCTTTTGCCAATGTGGCTGTGAGACATGATTGATGTGCGCTTTCTTCAAACAGCCGTGGGCGGTACTTGCGTTCGTACCCTCAAGGCTGCCATTCGGTGGCATGGAACAAAGGGAGGACACTCCCGCTGCTGCAGCTGGCCCTGGATTTGCGTCACAATAGAAAGACTAGACGTAATGTTGGGCATGTGCGGGCTGCCTGGGGCTCCAGTCGTGTACCAAGATGGTTGTTGGTCCTGCAGAAGCAAGTTTTCTCACTGTATGACATTGTGCGAGTTCTGACATATCCCCGTGCTCAGAGAGCCAGTGGAGCCTCATATCGCGGTACAATGACCTATTCCATCCGCCGTAAGCTGGCAATGGCAGGGGAATGCACTATCAGTGCTCCTACTATCTCGGCCGAGGCCTGCGTTCAAGCTTCATGCCTATGGGATTCATTTGAGAGACAACATATTACACTGTGGCTGCTGTTGGTGTTTTGCACACTACTGAGCTGCCCTAGTACCACGGTCTGCCCGGTCTGGATGCTGTTGCACAACGTATACCCGGCGTTGTTGACTACCTTGTTCGCCGTGTTGGGTTGCTGTTGCAAAGAAGTACAGTCCCAGATGGGCCTATTTTGCGGAACTGGGTTCGTGCACCTCTGGACTATGCTCGCAATGCTGTGGTATCCCTCAGCTGGAGGCCCTTTCTGTTATCACACCTGAAATACGGAAGTCACGTTGAGTCATTGGAGTTTGTCAAGGGGCTAGAATGCTTGCAGGTGAAGACGAGACGGACTGTGCCAATTCTCATTGACATGAAGATCTTTTACGCACTCCTGAAAATGTCGTTCGGAGCAAGCCATGCCCCCTGGCACGTAGACCATTTTCTGTTGGGACACCCGTTGCTTTACGGTGTCTGGCACCCATATAAGTATTCCGTGGAAATAACCTATAAGGCATTTGCCCCTATTATTGAATTTCTTGAGCAGGGTCGGGACCTGAAGGCAGGAGCTGTGGTGCCCATAAAAGTCAAACTGCGTCACATGGGAAAAACCATTGTTGGTTTGTTCCCGGCTACAGCTGCTAACAAAGCATGACTTGATAGTACCACCCAGGTCCTTGTGAGTAATCTTGCTGAGTTCTCTGATGCTCAAAGACTGGGTCCCAAATGTCTGTTAGCCCTAAAGGCCCTATTATACTCGTACTACCCAGCACTTTTGGCACCAGGGGTTCTTGTGTGTGAATGTAACCAGAACAGTCGCTCTCTGCGTTCCAGTGCAGCTGCAAAAGAATGCACTGGACACCAAGTGTTGAAAAGGATGCCAGTGGGCATGTGACTCTTAAGTTGCGTGATTCCATTATTGAGACAGACACAGGGAAAGTTCTGAAGGAGGAGGCTAGAGTTGGGCTACTCCCTTTGTGGGCAAGTTGCCGTGTTCCCAGCTTTATTAGTGCACTGCCATTTGTCTGAGGTTGCACGTATGTGGACGTTGGCCCTGCGCAATATTGTGGCACAATTTGTATTGAATGGTATTTTGGTGGCAGTCACTGGAGAGAATGCTGATGTTCGGGCCTATGTTAGCAACCTCACAGCTGCCTGTGCTGAGGAAATTTTCCATGCGGATGTATGTGTCTACAACCTGTCCAAGCCATCATCACTGTACAGCATGGGACAGACTGCTCTTGCAATGTGTAGTCTGCACCACTGTTGTGCACGCCTATCCCGATATCTTTTTTATATTCAGGGCCCTCTGACGACTGCCATTCCTGTTGAATCGTTCTGTTATGTGCTGTATGCTTTGGATGTGATTCAGCAGAATAGTACATGGGTAATGGTCTGCACACAGCAGCCAGATTTTGCTGCAGCCCTGTCCATTCAAAGCATGTTCCCTGTGAACATTGTAGTTGCATACTTGTCTGAGGAGAAGTCTATTCCTGAATCATTTGTTGCCGATTTTGAAGGCTGCTGTGGCGAACTGCGACACTGTGGCACCAATCCAGTGGGACCGAGTGTGTGAAGACCTTGCAGATGGGTTTCCAGTAGATTGTACGGGAAGGAGGTATGTAGAGCAAGAAGAGGAGCCCACCCAACCAGAGGAAGAGGACGGTGAGTCCCCGAACCCCCCCCCCCCCCGCCAAAGTCAACCGGCAAGCAGGGGGACGGCACCCCCGCCAAGGCCAAAAAATCCATGGCTGCAGCAAGCCCCTCACAACAGAGCCCCAAGCCTGGATCAAAGCCTCCACCCAACAAGGGCCTGGGCACGTTTGAAGCCCACTTCACACCATCCCAGCAGACGAAGAACGGACATGGTGCCACTGGTAGTGCTATCATTGAGATGCCTAGTGGCCGGGCACCATAAGCAAATGGTCGGCAGTTTACTGGTAAGGGTGCCAAACCAAAGGCACCTGGCCCGAGGAAGCGGCGATAGAGTGATAGTGGTGTGTGCTCTGACTGCTGTGTTGTATGTTTTCCCTGCCACACGTCTGAATGCCGTTCGACGTTGTCTCTGCAGATACTATTGATCTTTTGCGCACTGTTTTTTTGTCTTTTACTGAAGCCCGAAGAAATTTCGCCCAGGCTCAGGTATTTCCTAGAATACACGGTTCGTTTTTACATTTTTGTAAAGGTGGAAGAAATTTCGGCCTGAGGTCTCATCAATGGCAAATAGAGTCCTTGATTATGATGCATGAATTTGAGTGACTGTCAATTGACAGTTTTGGGCACACACAGGGTGCATCAACCTCTGCCAAGTGTGTGCTGCCCTATTTCTTGCACTGCATCGCCTCGGTGGATGATACATTTGTGTGTAACACTGGAAAGGTTTGTTGTATTCCAGAAACCTTCTTTCTTCCTCTGCTTTTCCAGCATGCATGCATGCTTATTGCGTTTTGACAACTGGGGTGTGGTTACATGAGAATGGCATTTTTGGTAAATACAGATACTCATTTTTTCCTACCAGGTGCAAGGGGTCCCCTAGGTGCAGAATTCATACCCTGTTTTTTTTTTCGGGGGGGGGGGTACGGTATGGCCCCGCGGAGCCAAGCTTGTGGGTAGGGGGTCGGGGAGTTAGCGTGGCCTCAGATGGTTGGACCCTGAGTGGTCCACGTCCGCAATCCCACTGGCGCACTTTTGCACGCAAGGGTCCGCCTACCTCTAGATGGTTATGGCAACCGCCCTCAGCGTCTGTGAAAGCGCCCACGCGCTATGGCACGCGTGGAAGCGGGTGGGTCGGCGGCCTTACATAGGTTTGGATTGCCGCTCCGATGTTTCGCCTGTTGGGGTCGCTGGATGTCAGAGTGGGTGGCGGCCCACTACGACGACGCCCCGGACGAATTCGTCCTGGCAGACAATGTGAACTGCCGTGGCCTAGTGCACATGGGACATGGGAGATGGCGTGGGAGTGGAGAGTTGTACCAACATACATGAACACCGGCTGCCTACACACCATGCGCGTCAAGGGTACCACCGACCAGCCGGCAAAGCCAATACACAAACCACACACATATATCGTAGCTACTTGAGAGGGGTAAACCGCAAGCGGGGGGGTCCCCACAACACATGGGCCCACACCCCCGACAAGTGGGGACTATGCCCAAAGCGAGGCCTGCAGATCCACTGCGCGCGCCCCAAAAACTGCTGCAAAAGCCGTATACTACAGACGGCGATAGACAGTCGCACCCAATGGGCCAGCAAGGCCTCCCACGCATTCCCCGCCGTCCGCAGGCTTCCCCCACCCAAGTCGACGTCTTTCCCTGGCCACACCAGGCGCGTAACCGCCTCCAATGTGCTCGTAGGGATTATAACTCCACGTGCCGCACATAACGCTTGCACCGCACGCATAGCTTGCTCACGCACTCGTGTTCTACCCCGTCTCACAATGAGCACATCGTCGATGTAGATTAAAACCAACACACCCGCTAGACCAATCTCCTCCACTAAACTCTCCAAGACCTTCTGGCACAGAATTGGACTATACTTCCAACCAAAGGGCAAGCACTTGAACGACAAACCCCCGCCCTCACCATCCGAGATACACAAAGCTCCCCAAAAGGTTTCAAGGAGGCGCAGCGACCAGAAACAGTTACCGACGTCAATATGGCACATACATAGCTCCTCATCCCCCCCCCCCCCCGCGAGAGCCCCAGCACCTCCCAGACCGGCCGCAGGCACCGTGCCCGAACATAGAAAGGGGGAAGGAAAACTGAAGAACCCTACTGCACCAGCTGCGCCAAAAGGGCGAGGACCTCCACTGAAGGAAACCAAAATTTCTCACGTTTCTCAGGCATGTCTCTATTCACCGGGACCAAATTCACTATCAGGCTACACGTATCAAGCGTTTTTGGAATGGCGAAAATTGCCCGGTTTGGACCCGGAGATCCTAGCGAGCGAGGGAACAACAAGTTCTAGCGATGCAAAGCATGCAACATGACCACCACCTCGTCCGGCGAGGGAGGACAAAGCGGCTAGAATGAAGGGCAAGAGATCCAGTTGCCATAGGTCTCTAGCCACCTACACCCGCCCATCAAGAAAGTGGATCAGGCGTAGTTCCAACAATCCCGGAGGGGCCCTCGGAAGGCAGGCACGCAGCTTACGCAGCCACGCATCCGACTCACCGCAATTTAGGCGCTCCCGAGGCCACCGACCCATGTCCGACACGGCGGGAAACTGCTGCTGGGGTAGCCGCACCCACAAGCCTGGCCGGGCCTGCCACCTTCCTCTTTCCCAAGACCGTCGCGACCGCACCTGTCCTATATTCCGGGATTCGGAGCCATCGGATAGAAGAGGTGCCTGCCGACGGGGGGGGGGGGGGTTCAGCATCGACGTAGATGACGTCATCTCTCCCTTGGCGCTCCCGCGCGCCCTCAAAACCTAGGCGCCCCTCGACAGCCGCAAAGGCAAGAGGGACAATCGGGATCCTTGCGTCCCCGCCTGCGGCAGGCTCTCAAGTAATCTCACCACCACCCCGCCCGGCAAGCTGGCCATCCTCTTGCTCCTGCCTGTCCCCTCGCCGACCGCGACCTGCCTTAGAGTCGGCCCTTGCATCTACACCCTTCCATCCCCCGAGGTCTTGTTCTGGCCCGTATCTATATCCCGCACACAAAAGGCCAGTAGCTCCCCGGAGAAAATGTCATTAAGGGGATGCAGCGTGCGATGGTTGGTGTTTTTTTCACTAGAGCTTGGTTCACGGTCTGCGGTGCCCCATGAACAGCCGCCGAACTAGCAGTGTGCAGAGCCGCAAGCTTTCTTGTGGGGGTTGAAGTTTGTTTTCACTTTGGGCATCCGCGACGCGCATTACTTCGGTGACAATGCGGCGGCGCTGGTCCAACTTTTGCGGTGTAAGGCAGGCGTAGAACAAGTTTACCAGCAGCTTTTGCTCAAGAGTTTCAGGTACCTGTGGGCGTCCTACCCAAGTTTTACGGTATATAGTCACTCGGTGCGTGGGGCGGTGAATCTGGCGGACCCCATCAGCAAGCTGCATGACCATTTTGACGGTGATCTGGGTGCCTGGCGTGCGAGACTGACACGCATACAGTAAGCGATTTGTGGGCCTTTTCGGACCGCAAGACATTTTTTCTGTGGACCCCGGGTGTTCCCATTGGTCCTTTTGTGCTTCCGCAAGGGTGGCAATGAGGACTGTGTTCGTATGAGAATGCTGAGGGGGGGGGGGGGCAAAATTCTATGAGGTTTTCTTGCAGTATAGGCTGGAGGGGTGTAGGGGCGATGACGTATCCACAACAGTCCAGCTCTGGGGTTTTTACGCTATGTCGCCAGACCTCCGTGTGGTTGGTGTTGTCTGAAGGTATGCCTGTGCTCTAGTCATACTTTGCCCCCGTCATGGCACAGAAAAAAGGCAAGCGGCGCAACCACGGGCGGCGCCGGCTCTTGCGATCCCCGGCGGCGACCGCCCGGAGGCGGATGCGGGGAGGGGAGCGGCTGCGCAGGGCCTTCCGCGGGTTGCTAGCCCGCCAGCCGGTACGACGTGTGCTTGTGGCGTGGGCCGCGCAAATTTTCTTCCAGGTCGACATCCCCGAGGCCCTTGCGCCGGCGGTGCTGCGGGATGCTGCATTCGCCACTGCGCGGCGCCTGCACGGAGAGCAGGCCCAGCCTTTCCGATTTGAGGGCACCCAAGGTCAAGCCGACGGGGCAGCACCACATGTGCTTGCACAGGTCGCGGTCGGTGTACAAGCTGGCCGCCGTGCACTTGACGATAAGCAGGCACTGCCTGCATGAAGGCATATGTATTCATGCAAGGCTCCCCGTGGGCGGTGGTGGACATGGCCTACTTGTTTGATGTGTAAGGGACAAGCAGTGTGGGTATGTTATGCCGCAGGGTTGGCATGAACCAGACCCATGGGGAGCGGCACATTGTCGAGTTATTTGCCTGCTTTGGTGTCCGTGCTTGTCTGCTTTCTTTTTGCGCTAAATCTTAGATCACGTACTAATCTATGGTTTAGCTCTGTTTGTGGTGCGTGTGTGTGTGTGTGTGTGTGTGTGTGTGTATGTGTGTGTGGTGTGCATGCATGCGTGTCTTGGTACAGTGCAATTTTTGCATTTGAGCCTGCAGCCCACCCATCCCATCCATTACGCTATGAGTGACGTGTATTCCCCTCTCCCAGGCTCTTGTGACATTCCCCCATGGGCCATGGGGAGCGGCACACTGTCAAGTTGTTTGCCTGCTTTGGTGTCCGTGCTTGTGTGCTCTGGTTTTATGCTAAATGGCCATCCTAGGTATGTAAAGCACGTTTTAGGCCGTATTTATGTGTTTTTCACCCTATTGGGGTATGGGGCGCACGGGGCTTAGGCGTCACAAGTTGCCCATCCTCTAGGACCCCGTATACCGCGATTTGACAATATTCTACATTTCTACTTTGAGTATGTTATTTGACGTATGTGACCAAAGTTGTTGGCAGAGCTGTGTGACACCCGTTGAAATACGTGTTGATGTGTTAGCCTTGTGTATCCCCGTCTTCTAGTGTGTTGTATTTGACGTTTTTTTGAAGCTGGCCGAAATTTCGGCCACGTTTTGGGTAACATTGCAAACAACTATGTGTATATGCAGTTTTTGACCCTTCTGGCCGAAATTTCGGCCAGCTTTTTGGTTTCTTGGTGAATAGGCATGACTTTTTTCATTTTTCTTAGGGCTGGCCGAAATTTCGGCCAGCTTTTTGGTCTGTTCACTATTCAAGCACTTATATTCTGGTTTTTGGGTGGGCTGGCCGAAATTTTGGCCAGCTTTTCCTATTTTTGAACATGTAAGCAATTATTTCCCCTTTGAACACACCTGGCCGAAATTTCGGCCAGCTTGCAATTGTCGTTGTTCATGAGTATTACACCATACACTCCTACATAACTGTTTTCTTGTCTCAGCATTAATGTCTTCTGCTATTACTGTCAATGTTGTACATGCTGCAGTTACTGGTGCTTTTGCTACTACAGCCAAAGGGCTGTTGCGAAATGCATTACGTGGTGGGACTCTGCAAAAGCTTTTGCAATTCTGCCTCTTGTTGCGGAAGAATCGCAGGAGCCGGCACTCCCTTACACAGTTGAAGGCCGCCGCCACCGAGAAGAAGCCCCCACGATGGTACATGACATTTTTGTCACAGTTCCATGCCCTATACTGCCTGCTGCGCCGTATGGCCCTCCCTTACTCTAACTGTGGGTGTGGCTACAACTGGGGTATTATGTCCTGCCGCCATCGCCGTAAGGTAGGAGTCCTTGGTCAGTGTAACACTAAGCAGGAGTCCATTCACCATCGTGCTGGACTAGCAGCACACAACTTGTGGAACACCATGCACCGTAGGCAAGTTTGTATATGGTTTGATAACCTGAGGCGTTACAGGTCGGGAGCTGATCCCCATTCACCCGACTTAACCCTAAATTGTACAGCTGTTGCTGTTTTGCACACTACTGCCCTACCTGCATACCGGGGTCTGCCGGAGCTGGCCGAAATTGAGACCAGGATACCAAAGGTTGCTGATGACATCTTTCGCTCACATAGAGCATTGTTTGATCGTATTGATGTTGCCAACCAAGGTATTCAGAGAGTTTGGGTTCGTGCTCCTTTGGATATTGCCAGAAAAGATGTTCGTTCCCTCAACTGGAGACCCTTTTTCCTGTCTGAGCTCCGCTCCGGCACACACAAAGAGCTTTTGCAACTCGTGGTTGATTTGTCATGTGTGGAACACCGCACCAGACACTGTGTTCCGCTGCTTGTGGACATGAAAATACACTTTGCCCTACTTAAGCTGTGTTATGGTGCTGCTTATGTTCCCTGGAATGTACCACAATTACTGTTGGGTTTTCCTTTGGTGTACGGAGTATGGCATAGCTATAAGTATTGCGTTGAATTGATCTACAGGGCGTTCCTGCCGTTCATTAAGTTTTTGGAGCAGGGGAACAGCCTTCAGGTTGGGTCTATCCTCCCTCGCAAGGTCAAGGTCATCCATATGGAGAAGACGTTGCTTGGACTCATGCTAGCCACATCGTCCAACAGAGGCAGACTAGATGAGCGCGTCACTTCCCTGCTCAATAGCCAGCGGGACTTGACACCCATTCAGCGCAAGGGTTTGCGTATGTTATTAGCCCTTAAGGCTTTGCTGTACACATACTGTCCAGCTGCTTTCAGCATTGGGACTTTGGTTCGTGAGTGCAACTGGGAGGGACGGGGGGCAGGTTCCGGTATTGTAGCTAAGCAGGCACTTGAGATGTCCCTACTGCTCATGCTGAACATCCTAAAGCCCGAGGAATAGTTAACCACGGAGTATGTGAAAACCACCGCCGTTGCTCTTTTGTTTTGGAGTCAGTGGCATTCCGCCTCCCTAGGGTGTATCCACTTCGAGGAGCTGGGTGAGGCACTTCTGAGTCGGTTCTCAGCCCACTGTCGCCGCAACACTGCCTGTACTAGTGTCCAACAGTCGTCTGATTTATTTCTGACACTTCCCCCTGTCCAACCCGGATAGAAAGTTTTGCGTGGTGTGCTGACTGAGAGATCCGTGGCAATGTTTTCTGCCAATCTTAAACAATTCATCTTGACAGCCCATACACAGAACCTGCCCATTTGTGTTCCCGTTCCGGACTATAAAGTTGAGGTGAGAAGACTGGATGCAGTTGAGGATTTGACGTTCCCCGGTACCATGTCTAGGACACGAATCACCACAGACCGTTGGAAAGTGGTTCTGTTGCATGCAATGCAAAATCTGGTTGCGCGTACCAGGGTTCCTGAGGGTGTTGAGGATTTTTTACAGACAAATGCACCTGCCCGCACTGCTGCCGAGCAAGGGGTGTTGCGTACTGCACATGCTTCTATTCGCGCTGCCAACCGTGCACTGCCTGCTGCTACTGCCGCTGCTCCTGGTGGAATTGCCTTGCCCCCAAAGCCACCCCCGAGCACCGAGCCAGAGGCCCCCCAGTACCCCCCCCGGACCCCCCCCCCGCCCATAACCCCCCCCCGCCCTTGATGATTCCATTACTGTCAACTCTTGTGATAGTGACCAGGATATTGATTGTGATGCAGATAGCGTTGCCTCCTTTGAAGCCCTAGATGAGGCGGAACACATCGGTGTGGATACCTAGGATTGGGACTGATTTCTGTTTGCAGCTGTGTTTGTCACTTTGGTATGGGTTCTGCCACACATTGCCAGTGATTTTGGTGTGTCTTTTTGCTGTTTCATGTTTTTCTGGCCGAAATTTCGGCCAGACTTGTGGTTTTGTCATATGGCTACCCCCAGAACACAAATCACTTAAGGTTCTGGCCGAAATTTCGGCCAGCCTCTCAGAATGGTATTTGTACACAGTGGTTTGACATGCAGAGCAGTGCTGGCCGAAATTGCGGCCAGGTTATCCGAATTTCCTGTCAGGCAGTCCGTTTTGGTCCTTTTTTGGTTGATATGTGGTTGTTATTTGCTATCTGGGAACTCTCCCCTTCATGAAATGTTGCCTTGTAGCCCTTTATTTTATGACTGAGCCTGGAGGGGTATCGCAGGACATGGCTGTTTCGCCAGATGGTGAGCCTGCAGCAGACAATGGGCAATCTCAAGTGCAATCCCAGTCTCAAGAGGACCAGGCGAGCACAGAGGGACTTCAAAAGAAGCCTAAGGCCGCATCAAAGAAAAATTCATGGTCCTCCATCAAGTTATCCGACTGGGTTACGTCAACGACGAAAATAAAGGTTCGGTGGGATCAGATTATTGTCGACCACGACCGAAAATTTGGGCAGGTCCGTAGGATTTCGGATGATCGCGTGCAACGCCGCTATGACGATCTGAAGGCAGCCCCGCCTGTGGATTACATCCAGGATCTTCTTTTTTATAAAGTCCCCAGTATGTGTGTTGTGGTATTCTTCTCGATAGTACCGTTTTCGCGTCTGAATTTTCGACCCTGCTGTTACGAATATTCCTGTTGCACAGCCACTCGCTGGGTTCTGTTGGGGGGTCAGCATGTTTACACTGCTGCCCAAAAACACAAGACCGAATTTGAGATGAAAAATATGGAGACTCCGGATTGGACCCTGGTATTTGGTGGTTATGAAGTCAAACAGGACTGCCCCCTGCGGACTAGGCGCCGGCTTGCAGGCTTACATCAAATCCAGACCACTGCTGGCTCAGCATCCACCACATCGGAGCGAATGTCCCTACTCCTGGATAGGCTTGAGGATGAGGATGCCAATGAGTACACCCTGTACCATCACATTACTGTTATGCTTGAAGAGTGTGGTGTTACTGCCGAGGAAGGCACTGTGGTGTGTTTCATTTATTAATTCGGTTTTGTCGATCGACCTATCCGAAATTTCGGCCAGCTTCTGTGTTCCACATGTTCTCCTGTGCAGAGTGCTGTTGCCAAACGGTGGGGTGGCGTTGGGCGTTTGGTGAAATTTGTGGGTCTTCCTTCAGTAGACGCCATGGCAGCCATGGAAAAGCGTGGACTACATCCCGCACTGGGTACGTTCAAGGAAGTGGAAGGCATCACGCCTGACCGACTTCGCGAGATCGTAGGTTACATGGATGGGACAAATAGTAACTTGGCTGGTCTCAAAAAAATTATAAAAGATGTTAAAAAGGCCCAGATGTGGTCCTGGCACATTCTTCATCCCGAGGCGGCTACCAATGGGCTTGTGAACAACACCAGAGGTATGGTTTGGTCAAACAGGGGTTTGTATTCGAATAAATCGACCGACCTGGCCGAAATTTCGGCCAGCTTGTGTGTCGTTCAATTAATGCACAATAGGAGCCCACAAAGTGCTACCACCTGTCTGCAGCTACACTTGGTACTATCGAGATGGCCAAAAGGCAGTGCGCTATTGCATCACACCTGAAGGTAGCCTATGGCAGTTGGACCTGGACTGAAGAAAACCCTTGGCCCCCGTGGTCAGCAGTAATTAAGGCCCCTCTTTGGAAGGAACCCAAATACGAGGGGTTGCGGGGATTGTTGCAGAAGCCTGTTGCTAAGACTGTTTGTGAAAAATCTGATACTGGTGTGGTCAGTATCCAGTGTGCTAGGGAGTCCCTCGTTGAGTCAAGCACAGGCAAACTCATTGCAGAGTCAGGCCGTGTGGAACTGATGGCAATGCGTTGTGGAGTCCCTGTTCCCAGTATCATTAGTTCACTGCCCTTTGCTGCTTGTGTCATTGAGGAGCCCCGCCTCTATACAGCTGGTTTGCATAACCTGGTTGCGCAGGTGCTTTTGTCCGGTGTGCCTGTGTTCATTGCGGCTGAGTCTGCTGATGTGAAAGCCACTGTTGCTGCTTTGAAGGCCACTGTGGCTGAGGATATGTATCAGTGTGATGTTGCACTTTACAATTTGTCAAGCAAGACCCGCTGTACACTTCTACGTCCCATCTGGTTTCCATTTGTCCTGCCACTGCCTTTGATAACAGGCTTCCCCGTTACGTGGCTTTTACTGAAGGACCCATGTCGTCTGTGATGCCTGTTGAAATATTCTCATTTCTTTTGAGCCTGGTTCCGGTCCCAGAACGGGCAGGCAACTGGTTTTTGTTGGGGACTCTGTCTGTGTATTTCCCAAGCATGATGTCTACCAGGTTCTCCAAGGACTGTAATGTTGTGTGTGCCCTTTTGGGTGAGGAGACTGTTGTGCCCGATGACTTTGTTCAGCTCATCAGAGCAGGTATCACCAACGCCGACACGTGCCCCCCCAAGTCATGGGAGAATGTGTACCACGACTTGGGGGCAGGTTTTCCTGTGGATTGTTCTGGGGTTAGGTATGTAGATGAGGATCCTCAGGAGCAAGATGGGGAGGCAGAGTCGCAACCAGAGACACAGACTCCAAAGAAGAAACCCAAAACTGCCCCTGCCCCCTCACCCAGTGGCACGCAGTGCGCTCAGGCCACCCCAGCTTCCTCCTCAGGCACTGCTGCCCCTACTGGCAAAGGTATGAATACTTTTGTGAATCATTTTTCACCATCCCAGGGTGGAAACACACAGTCACAGAACTCTGCCACTGCCAAGTCTGGTGCTGTAGCCCCTGCCAAGCAGCCTGCTAACACAGGTGCTAAGAAGCCCCGTGCATCTGGTCTGCGCAAGCGCTAATGCCAGTCCTGCTGCTTATATTGCCTGTCAGCATGAAGTCTGGCCGAAATTTCGGCCAGCATGCAGTCCTCAGCCTCTTCAGCCTTTTATTATTGTGTTTCCCCATAGGCACTGCAAAAGTATGCTTTGATTCGTCAGGTGGCAAGTATTTGCTTGTAATTGAGTATATTATGTTGCACACCCTGTTCAAATGTCACTGCTCCTGTATTCCTTGCTCATGTCTACTGTCTTAGGTACCCATTTCAGTGATCATATTCGGAGTTTTGATGGACCTGGCCGAAATTTCGGCCAGCTTAGGCCTGTCTGTCAAATAGGACCATGTGTTTGGACTTTTTCGAAGAGCTGGCCGAAATTTCGGCCAAGTTGGTTAAAATAGGAAATACAAGTACATGCTTTGGGATAGTTTTTTGTGTGCTTCAATGAAAGGTATGTTTGGGGTTCCCTCATCTGTGGTGTATAGGCGGGTTGTGTGATCAACCTCGAACAAAGGGGAGAGAAAAATAGGCAGCCCCCCCCCCCCCCAACACACACTGGAATGCAGTGGTCTAAATGTAAAACAACACTATATTTTGGTGTTTGAATGTCTTTATTTTGAAACTCTGTGTGTTTCCAGAAATGCAAATAATGGCATATATTTGAAATACACACCTTGTTTTTGCATGTTGCCACCAGGGGGGTTTGGGTACCCAAAAAATAACACCCCTTTTCACATACTTTCCCCCTCATTACAACATGGACTTCCGTGGGCCATAGCGCCCGGTGGGGGGTGGGCAACTTGTGACGCCTAAGCGGGGGGGAGGTCTCCAAGGGGATGGGTACACAAATTGCCCATGCAGTTTTTCACCCTGGGCAGCTCAAAGTTCAAAGTTTTCGAAACTGATTTTCTTGATGCAATGATCACTTAAAATCACTCTCCAAGCTATGCAAAGCATGTTTTAGGCCGTATTTTCGTGTTTTTAACCCCATTTGGGTTTTGGGTGCGGGGGGGGGGTCAAACGGGAACGGTACACAACCTGCTTATGCAATGTTTAAGGCTATACAGCTCAAAAATCAACGTTGTCGAAAGTTATATATTTTTTTGATATTGTGACCACTCGAAATGACCACCCAAGACATGTATAGCATGTTTTCGCCCATATTTATGCAGCTTTTACCCTATTTTGTGTGTGCATTGCTTGGGGTAGATTCTATGCGAGTTGGACTTGCTGAAGACAATAGACTTTCGGGAACTTATTTTTTTGATATTGTGATCACCCGCAAATGGCCATCCAAGTTATGTAAAGTACTTTTCACCACATATGTATGTAGTTTTTACCCTATGTTTCGTGTGTGTTGCTTGGGGTAGTTTCTCTGCGAGGTGAATTTGCCGAAGGCAATAGAGTCCCCTCGCAGAGGTTGTTAGATCAAAGCCACACAGGCATATATAGGTGAAAATGTCACATACCCCCCCCTTTGGGGCCTTTTTGGGCGTTTTCGCAAACCCTACCTCAAGGAGTTGAATTGTCAGTTCAACCCCTTGTAATATGATTATTTTGTCCAAAAAACGTGTCCCCCAATGAATTTTTCGTCCGGACCCCCCCCCCCACTTGAAACCCTTTTTTTTTGAGCTTCTGGTGGAGGTGGGGAGGGGCGGCTGTCAAAAATGACCCCCCCATTTTTTTGGGTCGACAATCATGCATCTTTTGGGTTTTTTCTGAATTGTTAGCTGGAATAGTGTTTCCGGGTCCTCACTCCATGGGGTTTGTATGGGGCGGAGTGATGCACCTTATGCCTTTTGAGCCATTTTTGCTTTGTTGGCAGTTTTGGCGACCTGCATGGCCCCGTGATACCCACTCTAAGGGGTGCAACTGGCGACGATGTTGTTCAGTATACGTCTACTAGGATACGAAAGGACGTTTTTTGTAGTCTGTAGCCTAGCCGAGGGCCGATCCAAACCCGTCTCAAAGATGCCAAATGACTGCTTCCACCAATACTAGCATACTGAATGCGCGGGTGCACAACCTGCTTATCTAGTTTTGCACGCATGGCAGCTCAAAAAATCGAAGTTTCCGAAACTTTTTTTTTTCATATTGCGATCACCTGCAATGACCATCCAAGGTATGTAAAGCATGTTTTGGGCCGTATTTACGTGTTTTTCATCTTATTTGGGTATTGGGTATTGGGGGGGGGGGGGCTCCCAAGGGATGGGTACACAACCTACACATGCAGCTTTTCACCCTGGGCAGCCCAAAAATCGAATTTTTCCAAAATCTTATTTTTTGATACCGCGTTCACCTAAAATGACCATCGAAGGTATTTAAAGCCCACCTGGTGTCTCCCAACAACCTGCCTATGCAATTTTTCACCCTGGGCGGCTCAAAAATCGAAGTTTTCGCAACGTATTTGTTTTGATACCGTGATCACCTAAAATGACCATCCAAGGTATTTAGTGCTTGCGTTAGGCTTGATGGGTCATTTGAGGTGATCACGGTATCAAGAAAATCAGTTTTGGGAACTTCGATGTTTGAGTTGCCTCGGGTGAAGAGCTACACAAGCAAGTTGTGTACCGATCCCTTGGGAGATGCCCCGCCCCTCCCCACACCCAATACCCAAATACGGTGCAAAACACATAAATACGGCCCAAAACATGCTTTATTTACCCACTGTGAACGGAACTTTTGAATGAGTACGCTCCCTTTGCTAATTTTCAGCCCGTTTTGCCTGTTGTGCCCTGTCTTTGTGCCCGTTTGCGGTGCTTACTTCACCTAAAATTCATAAAAATTCGTACCCCGCAATTTGTAGCATGAATAGGTCATAATGTAGCTTAAATTCGCAAATGAAATTCGAATTCGCGTTCGCATTCGCAACCTAAATTCGCCACTAAATTCGCATTCATATGTGCCTTCACATTCGCGCGAATTTCGCGCAAATATCCTTTGCTTTTCGCGTCAGCATGTTGTTCTTGTCGTATGTCTTTTGTTCAGACCTCACTTTCGCTTTTTCTGTGACCATGTCCACCCGGCATTGGATCCCCATGTCTCAGATGGGGTCCCTCTCCCTCCCCGACCCTGCCGATGGCACCTTGGGCCACTACCAGGGCCTCGCCCTTCGCGCCGGCACGTTGGAGGAGGCCACGTACACGGGGGGGCTGGCAGTGGAGGAGGTGGTGGGTCGGGCGAAAGGGTTGGCCATGCCCCCCCACGTGATCCACGTGGACATGCGCACCCCCGAAAGGGCGGGATGGTTTGGGAAAAAAGCTTGGGCCACTCACCTTTTCCGGAAGTTGCAGGTGGGCCTCCCAGGGTTGCAGGCCGTCCGGCTCATTCCCACCCGCGACACGGTCGAGAGCCTTTTGAGAATCATGGCCACGCACACCGTGGGCAAGCCTAAGCCTGGCCTTCGTGCCATCTACCCCACCACTGGCCTCGTTCACTGCCCCATGAGGATGGACATGATTGCCATCAATAACTATTTTCTTGCCGGTGAGCCGCAGGCTAACCATTCTAACCTTCCTTTTCAACGGCAGGCAGTGCAGGCCCAGTGGTGGGACGATATGGGCATCTTGGCCAGCTACCCGACCGTGCCCCCTCTCCACCACATCCCCGATATCACTGTGCCCACTCTCCAAGGCTCTGGTGAAAGGTACACGTTGGGCTTTCCATACACGGTTCCTTTGAAACAAACCAAAACGGTGGCGCAGAGGGAGGGGGCAGATAGTCGAGCACTCTTTTGACCCTTGGATCTCGAAACTGGTTGGCCCATTCTTGGCAATTCAAGGCTCTGGTGAAAGATACTGGTTGGGCTTTCCATACACGGTTCCTTTGGAACAAACCAAAACGGTGGCGCAGAGGGAGGGGGCAGATAGTTGAGCACACTTTTGACCCTTGGATCTCGAAACTGGTTGGCCCATTCTTGGCAATTCAAGGCTCTGGTGAAAGATACTGGTTGGGCTTTCCATACACGGTTCCTTTGAAACATACCAAAACAGTGGCGCAGAGGGAGGGGGCTGATAGTCGAGCACACTTTTGACCCTTGGATCTCGAAACTGGTTGGCCCATTCTTGGCAATTCAAGGCTCTGCTGAAAGATACTGGTTGGGCTTTCCATACACGGTTCTCTTGAAACAAACCAAAATGGTGGTGCGGAGGGAGGGGGCAGATAGTCGAGCACACTTTTGACCCTTGGATCTCGAAACTGGTTGGCCCATTCTTGGCATTTCAAGGCTCTGGTGAAAGATACTGGTTGGGCTTTCCATACACGGTTCCTTTGAAACAGACCAAAACGGTGGCGCAGAGGGAGGGGCCGGATAGTTGAGCACACTTTTGACCCTTGGATCTCGAAACTGGTTGTACCAATCCTGGCAATTCAAGGCTCTGGTGAAAGGTACACGTTGGGGCTTTGCATACATGGTCCCTTTGAAAGAAACCAAAACAGTGGTGCAGAGGGAGGGGGCGGATAGTCGAGACCATTTTTGACCCTTGGATCTCGAAACTGGTTGGACCATTCTTGGCAATTCAAGGCTATGGTGAAAGATACTGGTTGGGCTTTCCATACACGGTTCCTTTGAAACAAACCAAAACAGTGGTGCAGAGGAAGGGGGCAGATAGTGGAGCACACTTTTGACCCTTGGATCTCGAAACTGGTTGGCCCATTCTTGGCAATTCAAGGCTCTCGTGAAAGATACTGATTGGGCTTTCCATACACGGTTCCTTTGAAACAAACCAAAACAGTGGCGCAGAGGGAGGGGGCGGATAGTCGAGCACACTTTTGACCCTTGGATCTCGAAACTGGTTGGACCATTCCTGCCAATTCAAGGCTCTGGTGAAAGGTACACGTTGGGGCTTTCCATACATGGTTCCTTTGAAAGAAACCAAAACAGTGGTGCACAGGGAGGGGGCAGATAGTCGAGCACACTTTTGACCCTTGGATCTCGAAGCTGGTTGTACCTTTCTTGGCAATTCAAGGCTGTGGTGAAAAAGGTACACGTTGGGGCTTTCCATACACGGTTCCTTTGAAACAAACCAAAACAGTGGCGCAGAGGGAGGGGGCAGATAGTCGAGCACACTTTTGACCCTTGGATCTCGAAACTCGTTGGCCCATTCTTGGCAATTCAAGGCTCTGGTGAAAGATACTGGTTGGGCTTTCCAAACACCGTTCCTTTGAAACAAACCAAAACAGTGGCGCAGAGGGAGGGGGCAGATTCAAAGGACACTTTTGACCCTTGGATCTCGAAACTAGTTGGCCCATTCTTGGCAATTCAAGGCTCTGGTGAAAGATACTGGTTGGGCTTTCCATAAACGGTTCCCTTGAAACAAACCAAAACGGTGGCGTAGAGGGAGGGGCCGCATAGTTGAGCACGATTTTGACCCTTGGATCTCGAAACTGGTTGGACCAATCCTGGCAATTCAAGGCTCTGGTGAAAGGTACACGTTGGGGCTTTGCATACATGGTTCCTTTGAAAGAAACCAAAACAGTGGTGCAGAGGGAGGGGGCGGATAGTCGAGACCACTTTTGACCCTTGGATCTCGAAACTGGTTGGACCATTCTTGGCAATTCAAGGCTCTGGTGAAAGATACTGGTTGGGCTTTCCATACACGGTTCCTTTGGAACAAACCAAAACAGTGGTGCAGAGGGAGGGGGCAGATAGTCGAGCACACTTTTGACCCTTGGATCTCGAAACTGGTTGGCCCATTCTTGGCAATTCAAGGCTCCGGTGAAAGATACTGATTGGGCTTTCCATACACGGTTCCTTTGAAACAAACCAAAACAGTGGCGCAGAGGGAGGGGGCGGATAGTCGAGCACACTTTTGACCCTTGGATCTCGAAACTGGTTGGACCATTCCTGCCAATTCAAGGCTCTGGTGAAAGGTACACGTTCGGGCTTTCCATACACGGTTCCTTTGAAAGAAACCAGAACAGTGGTGCAGAGGGAGGGGGCGGATAGTCGAGCACACTTTTGACCCTTGGATCTCGAAACTGGTTGTACCTTTCTTGGCAATTCAAGGCTGTGGTGAAAAAGGTACACGTTGGGGCTTTCCGTACATGGTTCCTTTGAAACATACCAAAACAGTGGCGCAGAGGGAGGGGGCAGATAGTCGAGCACACTTTTGACCCTTGGATCTCGAAACTGGTTCGACCATTCCTAGCAATTCAAGGCTCTGGTGAAAGGTACCGGTTGGGGCTTTTCATACATGGTTCCTTTGAAACAAACCAAAGCAGTGGCGCAGAGGGAGGGGGCGGATAGTTGAGCACACATTTGACCCTTGGATCTCGAAACTGGTTGGCCCATTCCTAGCAATTCAAGGCTCTGGTGAACGGTACGGGTTGGGGCTTTGCATACATGGGTCCTTTGAAACAAACCAAAACAGTGGCCTAGTGCAATCTTCTGTTTCCCAAGCACCATGTTTCACCATGAATTTGTGGTGAACAACCATGCTTTATGGGTGAAGGGGGAGATCCCCAAGCTGGAGGCATTTGCCAGCATATGCCCTATTCCAGCTGATCAATTCATGGTGCCAGCCTTTGCCATGAACTTCCCCACCGCTACCCCCTTGCAGGCCAAGGACCTAGACCAGCTACAGCGCCCCCCAAGTGGCACCTTCACACTTGTGCGTAGGTCCCTTGGCCCTTTGCCTACCCCACAGGCCACATCAGTCACCCAAGCACAACAGTGCCAGGCTGCTGCACTTCGCTTTCGCCATGAGCATGTGGTGCCAGCCGCTGTCTCGCGCACCTTAGACCATCTCCAACCAAGGGTTGGTTCGTCAATAGCTGCTTTCAGGCAGCAGGAGGACCTGCATCTTCCTCCAGTGGACTAGTCCCTGGACAACAGGAAGTTGTTACCACAGCTGTGCCATCTACTTCTACAGAAGTGTGGCTCATTGGCTGCCCAAGGCCGGCAGAAACCCCCACCACCCCATGCCACCCTGACCTTAGGCCGCTACGCAGACGGTTACCGGCCCCGGGGCCGTCCAAATATTAACACAAAAATCAGTATAATTGATTTCCAGGGACACTGGTTCCCAATGTCTGGCAATGTGCCTAGGTGCACAGACATGTTGACCGCAAGAGCTTCCCAAGGTCAGTGATTGCGAGTGGCTACCCAAACGTGCAGAGGCCTTACAAGCCCTGCCTTCTTGTACATTTAAGCAACGTATGAAGTATGCTGGTGCAGTGTACAACACCACCCTGCAAATAAGGCTCGTGGCAATCACTGCCGATCACCACCATTTGCGGTCTGCGTGTCGGCAAAAGGGCTGTGTGGCGTGTCCCTGGGTGAATAAGGATGGGGTGGGAGGACTCTTTTTGCACAAGGGGGGATGTCTCAATGGTGTGTGTGGGTCCCATAAGTTTCTGGGGGTATCTAACCTGGAAGAGGTTTATATTGTGCAACCTGTATTGCACAACACCAAAGGAGCAGCCTCCAGGATCCTTGGTGTCATAGGTCGAACACTACCAGCGCCCTACAACCATGAGCTGTTCCAGGTCATAGCACATGTGGCAAGGAGGTATGACCCTGGATCTTTGCCACCTGATAGCAGGCAGCACATGCGTCACGTACGAGGTAGATTCCGGGCAGGCATTAGCCTCACAGGTCGCGAGGCCCGCACAGTCATGGGCAGAGTGGCAGGGGGTATGGTGCTCCCCCTGCCTTTCCATTCCTTGGTGGTGGCATTTTGCCCCATGGTGCATCTATGCTATGGTTCTAATAACCTGGCAACTGTCATATGGCAAGCTATGGGGATGTTGTACACATATATTGTGCACAGCATCCCCGAGTTTGCCGAAGAAGGTTGCACTGCACCCTTATATATGCATGGGTGGTCCCACACATGGTTTAATCCACGGACACCCATGCTGTGTTCCGATGAGGCCGGCGAGCGGGATCTCAGGGTGGCCAAGAGATATGCCCCCATCACTAGTACCGGGCAAGATGCCAGTATTAGTGAAAGTTTGAAGCATCAGCTGTATCAAAAATTCGTGCAGAAAAAAAAGAAGATCCCCTGTGCCAAGATTTGGGCGCCCGTGCAACGAAACGTTGTTGTGGAGGCGTGCATGGTTGCTGCCAATGCCGTGTGGCATGTGGTCTTCCAACGCCTCTTAGAGCATTTGCTGCATTTCTAGGATGGAGGTGGTTGCTCCCTATATATGCACCCAGACACCCGTTCGGTGAAATGCACCTTTCGAGGTGCAAATCCGGAGAGTGATGTGGTATGTGTGTGTGGGACCTGTGGCTTAAAGCGTGGTGTCCGTCAGGGTACCACTGGACAGGGAAGCTGTTTGCAAGTGGCCCAAACTAGGTTTGAAGTGCCGTGCCACATTTAAGTCCTGTGCTGCACGCGGCAAGGCGCTGAAGGGTAAGGGAAAGGGTAAGGGACATGTGGGGCCCATCCCTCAAAGCAGAGTTTCCAACCCTGCGACAGTTGATATTGTACCCCCTTCCGAGGGCGAGGACAGTGCTGCTTCATTTCATGGTCCTATGGGTTTGAACGAGCAGCAGCGTGTTCAACCCATGAGACGTACGAAGTTGGCGCATGTACCCATTGTTGATAGCGACATTGAGCAGCAACTTGTGTGCCCTCGTGGCAGTGGCAGTAGTAGCAGTAACAGCAGCAGTAGCAGTGATAGTGGGAGCAGTAGCAGTCCTGAGGATAATGATTCGGATGATGATGCTGTGCACCTATCTGGTGTCTCCACAGTAAGTGCCTCAGATTCTTCCTCATCATCCAATGACAACCCTGAACCGCAACCTCAACCCAAGAAGTATCGCCGTGTGGTTGCACATAGCCCTGGGGGAGGGGTGGTGGATGTGGATGCCATGTCAAGTGATGGCTGTCCTGTCCAGATGCTCGGCGAAGGAGGGTACATCATTCACAGTTCAAGCTGAAATGAACAGGAAACCTGCTTTTTTTGGGATTAGGGGCTTCACGGCCTCTTTCAGCCAAGTCACTATGTGGCTCTGGGTCCACTTCAACTCGCGAATGGATACAAATAGTGGACTTGTATTGTACACCATAAGAAGTTTTATGTTTACATGGCGTTGTCTTGCCCACTGAACATTCACATTTCAAGCTTAAGTGAACAGTCATGCTTGTCTTTCTGTGTGTTTCTTTGCTGAGGTGTGGGATTTGGGAACCAAGAACGGTGTAGTTCATCGTACAAAAAACCGATGGAAAAATGCTTGGAAGTTTTTGAAATCCCCTGAAAAGATGCTCGGAAGTTTTGGCAGCCAAATTGGGTCCCAAAACGCAACAGATATGGGTAGGAATGTTCCATGGGCGTCCCAGCCGACCGTGCCGGGGGAGCCCGGAAGGAATTTTGGGTGGGACTTGCGAGATCAACCCTGCAAGATGAGTCCCATTTGCTGAGCATGAATGCTGAGCATCCCCAAATATCCTGAGCAATATGCTCAGCATTTTCCTGCCATTTTTTACCTTCTATGCTGTGCGTCCCAGCACCATGTGGGCCCCCCGTCCGCCCACGGCAAATACCCGAATGAGGCGAAAAACACATATCTCCAGTCTAAAACATGGTTTGCGTCCCTTGGATGGCCATTTTAGGTGATCACGGTATAACAAAAAAGTTTCGAAAATTGCATTGCCTTTGGCAAGTCCAGCTTGCATAGAATCTACCCTAAGCGAAACACACCCCAAAATTGGGGAAAAACTACAAAAATATGGGCTAAAACATGCTTCACATACCTTGGATGGTCATCTTAGGTGATCACAACATCAAAGAAATAAGTCTCGGAAACTTAGATTTTTCAGCTGCCTGAGGTGAAAAACTGCATGTGCAGGTCTTGTACCATCCCCTCGGAGAAACCCCCCTCCCCGCGCGCCAAAACCTAAATAAGATGAAAAACACAAAAACGAGGCCTAAAACATGCTTTACACACCTTGGATGGCCATTTCAGGTGATCTTGGTATGGAAAAAATCGTTTCAAAAACTTCGATTTTTGAGCCGCGCAAGGTTAAAAACTGCAGAAGCATGTTGTGTACCGCCCCATTCACGCATGTAAGCCATGATTGGTGAAAATAGTCATTACGAGTCTTTGCCATAGGTTTTGATCGGCCCTCGGCAAGACTATACATTGCAAAAAACATCCTTTCGTATTCTACTTGGCATGTATTGTCACAACATCGTCGCCACTTGCACCCCTCAAAGAGGATAGCACGGGATCACCATGGTCGCAAAAAACCGCCAACATAGCAAAATGGCTGAAAAGTGCATAAGTTGCATCACCGCTCGTCCCACTCCGCCCCATACGAACCCCATGGAGTAAGGACCCGGAAACACTTTTTCGGCTGGAAATCCACAAAAACCAAAAGACTCATGATTTTGCACCCAAAAAAGGGAGGGAGGTCATTGTTTTCTCATGTTTTTGACCAACCCCCCCCCCACACACACCTCCCTAAACCCCGAAAAATTGGGTTTCAAGTGGGGGTGGCCTTTGAGGGGGGGGGGGGTCTAGACCAAAAATCAATGGGTGATGCATTTATTGCACAGAACAATGATTATACAAGGGTCAAAAAAACCATTCAACCCGTTGAGGTGGGGCACGCGAACAGCCCCCAAAAGGACCAAAAGGGACGGTATGTGGCGTATTCCCCTATATACCGGCCTGCGTGGCCTTTAAATACCAACCTTTGCGACGTGATTTTTGAGCAGTATAGGCTGAAAAGTTGTATAAGGAGGTTGTGTACAAATCTGGTTTGAGCCCCCCGCCCCCCCACCCGAGACGCAAATGGGTTGGAAAACTACACAAATACGGCCTAAAACATGCTTCACATACCTTGGATGATCATTTTAGGTGATCACGGGATCAAAAAAATGAATTTCGAAATCTTCCATTTTTGAGCGGTACAAGGTGAAAAATGCATGTGCAGGTTGTGTATACATCCCTTGGGAGCCCCCCCCCCCCCCGCCCGCGCCAGATTGCCAAATAAGGTGAAAAACACAGAAATGTAGCCTAAAACATGCTTTTCATTCCTTGGATGGCCCTTTTAGGTGATCACAACATCAAAAAAAAACCCAAAATTCTATTACCTTGGGCAAGACCACCTCGCAGAGAATCTACCCCAAGCAACGCACACACAAAATAGGGTAAAAAATACATAAATACGGGCTAAAACATGCTTGACATACCTTGGATGGTCATTTTGGGTGCTCACAATATCAAAAAACTACGGTCCGAAAATATCGATTTTTGAGTTGTATAGGTTGAAAAGCTGCATAAGCAGGTTTTGTACCAATCCCTTGGGATACCCCCCCCCCCCCCCCCCCCGCACCAAATAGCCAAATAGGGTGAAAAACGCGCACGACCTAAAACATGCTTTACATAGCTTGGATGGCCACTTCAAGTGTTCAGGGTGTCAGGAAAAGAAATTTCAAAAACTTCGATTTCTAAGCTACCCAGGGTGAAACACTGCATTAGCAGGTTGTGTACCGGCGCCTTGGGAGACCCCCCCCCCCCCGCACACAACATGCAAATAGGGTAAAAAACACGCAAATACGGCCTAAACATTGTTTACATGGCTTGGATGGTCATTTTAAGTGATCAGGTATCAGAAGAAGAAGTTTCCAAAACGGCAATTTTTGAGCTGCTCAGGGTGAAAAGCTGCATGTGCGGGTTGTGTACCCATCCCTTGGGAGACCCCCCCCCCCCGTGCACCCAATGCCCAAATAGGCTGAAAAACACATTATCACGGCCAGAGACATGCTTGGTATACCTTGGATGGTCATTTTAGGTGATCATGGTATCAAAAAAAAATTTCGAAAACTTCGATGTTTGAGCTGTCCAGGGTGAAAAACTCAGGCTGAAAAACTACACGAGCAAGTCGGCCATCCTTTGGAACCCCACCCCCCCCCGTACCCGAATAGGGTGAAAAACACATGAATACGGTCTAAGACATGCTTTAAATAGCCTGGATGGTCATTTTAGGTGATCACAATATCAAGGAAAAGTTTCGGAAACTTCGATTTGTGAGTTGTCCAAGGTGAAAAACCGCACAAGCAGGCCATGTACCAATCCCTTGGGAGACCCCCCCCCCCCCCGCGCACCTAAGACCCAAATAGGGTGAAAAACACATAAATAGGACCTAAAACATGCTGTACATACCTTGGATGGTCATTTTTAGGTGCTCATGGTATAAAAGAAGTATGTTTCGAAAACTTCGATTTTTGAGTTGCCCGGGGTGAAGAACTGCATAAGCAGGTTGTGTACCAGCCCATTCACTAGGCCAGTATTGGTTGAAACAGCCATTTCGCGTCTGTAGCACCAGCATTGACCGGCCCTCCGCAAGGCTAGAGACTAGGAAAAATTCTATTACCTTCGGCAAATTGACTTCGCAGAGAATCTACTCCAAGCACCGCGCACACAAAATAGGGAAAAAAAACGACACCCAATACCCAAATAGGGTGAAAAACATGTAAATATGGCCTAAAACATGCTTTACATACCTTGGATGGTCATTTTACGTGATCACGGTATCACAAAAATAAGTTTCCAAAACTTTGATTTTTGAGCTGCCCAGGGTGAAAAACTGCACGTGCAGGTTGTGTACCAATCCCTTGGGAGACACCCCCCCTCCCGAGCACCCATTACTCAAATGGGGTGAAGAACACGTAAATACGGCCGAAAACATGCTTTACATACCTTGGATGGTCATTATAGGTGATCATGGAATCTAAAAAATAAGTTTCGAAAACCTTAAATTTTGAGGTGCCCTAGGTGAAAAGTTGCATAAGCAGGTGTGTACCCATCCCTTGGGAGCCCCCCCCCCCCCCCAGCTAATACCCCAATGGGGTGAAAGACACATAAATACGGCCTAAAGCATGCTTTACATACCTTGGATGGCCATTTTAGGTTGTCACAATACCAAAAAAACAAGTTTCAAAAACTTCGATTTTTGAGCTGCCCAAGGTGAAAAACTGTATGTGTGGGTTGTGTACCAATCCCTTGGGAGACCCCCCCAACCCGTGCACCCAATACTCAAATAGGGTGAAAAACACATAAATACAGCCTAAAACATGCTTTACATACCTTGGATGGTCATTTTAGGTGACCATGGTATCTAAAAAAATAAGTTTCGAAAACTTCGGTTTTGAGCTGCCCAGGGTGAAAAGGTGCATTAGCAGGTTGTGTACCCCTCCCTTGTGAGACCCCCCCCCCCCCGACCTGATACCGAAATAGTGTGAAAAACGAGCAAATACGGCCTAAAACATGCTTTGCATAGCTGGGATGGTCAAGTTAAGTGAACACAGAATCAGAAAAATAAGTTTCCAAAACTTTGATGTTGGAGCTCTCCAGTGTGAAAAATTGCATGTGCAGGTTGTGTACCAATCCCTTGGGAGACCCCCCCCTCCTACATGGACGTAATAACCAAATAGGGTGAAAAACATGTAAATACGGCCTAAAACATGCTTTACATACCTTAGACGGTCATATCATGTGGTCACAATAGAATAAAAATAAGTCTCGAAAACTTCCATTTTCGAGCTGCCCAGGGTGAGCTTAGGGTGAAAAACCGCGCAAGTATGTTGCGTACCGGGCCTTTTACTAAGCCATTATTGGTGGAAACAGTCATGTCGTGTCCTTGGCACGTGTTGTGACCGGCTCTCAGCAAGACTAGAGACTGCAAAAAACGTCCTTCCGTATCCTAATAGGCATATACTGTTACAACATCCCCATTCACACCCCTCAGAGTGGGTACCACGGGGTCACCAACGTCGCAAAGACAGCCAACAGAACAAAAATCTCTGAAAAGTGCATAAACTGCATGAGCCCTCGTCAGAGTGTGCCGCGGCTGTGCAACTCATGCGCACCCGGAGGTGGGAGGCACTCATTGCCGTGTGCCTTAGAGAGGGGGGAACAACAAGCGGGTGGGGGGGAAACCATGGGGGGATGTTTGTAGGCAGTGGCAGGACAATTTTGCCAAGATGTGTCTATATGCATGGCGGACATCTTGGCTGTCCGGGGCAGACCTAGGAAGGTTACGTGGCTGTAGCATAGCAATGGGCAAAGCCCACTTACTCTTGGAATGGCCTAAGCTGTTGTGGTCACATTTGTGGATTGACCACATGTATTTTTTTGCCAGCCAATGGAGAAATCTCTCCCAATTTTCATGCTTCGCCATGGAAGGCAGCCACCGTAGGCTCAAGCGCATGTTCGCAACAGCGGGGGCTTAAGCCTTTCTGCGTGGGCGGCTAGGTGTGCAGGTTGTCGTTGACAACCACACCATAGACGACAGCCTCCGTGCGGAGGGGTGGGACGTCACAAAGAGGTCCATGCGTGGGCAAGGCCCAGTGACCGTACAACAATTGGCTAGGCGGGCCCGCAAGAGGGCCCTTAGTGACCTCAACTATGTACATACCCTTACGCAACGTTTCAGACGCCGCAAACAGCGCAAACAACGAGCACAGTGCTTTTGGACAGTTCATGGCCGGCGAAGTGGACGTGCGTCTTATTGTGAATTAAGATGTGCATGTGCGACCTGTACGCGAAAGTTCGCGCGAATTTGTCCCAGATTCGCATTCGCAAGTGTCGGAGCAGACACAGGCGAACGGCACAATACGAATAGGGCATTAAACGGCTACCATGGCCACGCAGTGTATGGAAAAGGGGTGGTTTTTTCTCGCAAGGACCTGTATTTGATTTTTTTAGAATTTTGGAAACCATATCCTCCATTCCAACCCATTGCAAAAGGCCTTTTTCGGACAAAATAGTTGTGTTGGGTACCCATATTTGCTCTCTCATTCAAAAGTTCCCTTAACGGCAATTCGCAAAGGGTACATACGTACCTTGAATGGTGATTTTTGATGATCACGGTATCCAAAAAAAAAAGGTTTGCAAACTTTGATTTTTGAGCCGTTTAGAGTGCAAAACTGCACAAGCAGGTTGTTGGATGACCCCCCCCCCCCCGCACCCAACACCGAAAGAGGGTGAAAAACACATACATACAGATATGTAAAGCATGTTTTAGCCCATATTTTTGTAGTCTTTACCCTATCGATCTTGGGTGTTTGTTGCTTGGGGTACATGTGCGAGGTGCGAGGTGGACTCGCCAAAGGCAATAGAATTTTTTTTTGATACCGTGCTCACCCAAAATTACCATCTAAGATATGCAAAGCAAGTTTTGGGCCTCATTTTTGTGTTTTTCACTCTCTTTGGGTATTGCAAGCGGGCGGGTGGGGGGGGGGTTTCTCCCAAGGGATTGGTACACAGCTGGCTTGTGCGCTTTTTTTACCCTGGGGAGCTCCAAAATCGAACCTCCCTCAAAGGGTTGAATTGTTTTTAACCCTTGTATAATCCTTATTTTTTCCAATAAATGAATGCCCATCGATTTTTTCGTCCAGACCCCCCCCCCCAAACCCCACCCCCACTTGAAACCCACTTTTTGGGGTCTTTGGGATTTTGAGCCGAAAAAGTGTTTCCGGGTCCTTACTCCATGGGGTTCGTATGGGGCGGAGTGGGACGAGCGGTGATGCAATTTATGCACTTTTCACCCATTTTGCTATGTTGGCGGTTTTTTGCGACCTTGGTGATCCCGTGCTACCCTCTTTGAGGGGTGCAAGTGGCGACAATGTTGTAACAATACATGCCAAGTAGAATACGAAAGGATGTTTTTTGCAATGTATAGTCTTGCTGAGGGCCGATCAAAACCTGTGGCAAAGACTCGAATTGACTATTTTCACCAATCATGGCTTACATGCGTGAATGGGGCGGTACACAACATGCTTCTGCGGTTTTTAACCTTGCGCGGCTCAAAAATCGAAGTTTTTGAAACGATTTTTTCCATACCAAGACCACCTGAAATGGCCATCCAAGGTGTGTAAAGCATGTTTTAGGCCTCGTTTTTGTGTTTTTCATCTTATTTATGTTTTGGCGCGCGGGGATGGGGGCTTTCTCCGAGGGGATGGGTACACAACTTGCACATGCAGTTTTTCACCCTAGGCAGCTCAAAAATCTAAGTTTCCGAGACTTATTTCTTTTATGTTGTGATCACCTAAGATGGCCATTCAAGGTATGTGAAGCATGTTTTAGCCCTTATTTTTGTAGTTTTTCCCCGATTCGGGCCGTGTTTCGCTCAGTGTAGATTCTCTACAAGGTGGACTTGCCAAAGGCAATACAATTTTCGAAACTTTTTTGTTATACCGTGATCACCTAAAATGGCCATCCAAGGTATGTAAACCATGTTTTAGACTGGAGGTATGTGTTTTCGACCTCATTTGGGTATTTGGCGTGGGGGGACGTGGGGCCCGCCCAGGGGATGGGTACACAACCTGCACATGTAGTGTTTCACCTTGGGCAGCTCAAAAATGGAAGATTTCGAAACTTATTTTTTTGATCCCGTGATCACCTAAAATGACCATCCAAGGTATGTAAAGCATGTTTTAGGCCGTATTTATGTGTTGTTCAGCCTACATGGGTATTGGGTCTTGGGGGGGGGGGGTCAAGCGACATTCTTACACAACCCGCTTTAGCAGCTTTTCAGTCTAAACACCTCAAAAATCATGTTGCAAAGGTTGTTAGATACATTCCACGCAGGCCCGTATATAGGAGCAAACGCCACATACAACCCCCCCTTTTCGGCCCTTTGGGGGCTTGTCGCGTGCCCCACCTCAAGGGGTTGAATGGTTTTTTTTTTAGTCCTCGTAGAATCATTATTTTGTCCAATAAATGCATCCCCCATTGCGCTTTTAGTCCGGACCTCCCACCCCCCACTTGACACCCACTTTTTCGGGGTTGAGGGGGATGGGTAGGGGGGAGAAGGGGCAATATGAGGAAAAAATGACCACCACCCCTTTTCTCGGGTCCAAAATCATGTTTTTTTGGCCTTTTTCGATTTTGAGCCGAAAACGTGTTTCCGGGACCTGACGCCATGGGGTCTGTACGGTGCAGAGTGGGATGAGGGTCATGCACATTATGCACTTTTCAGCGTTTTTGCTATGCTGGCGGTTTTGCGAACTTGGTGCCCCGTGGTACCCTATCTGCGGGGCGTAAGTTGCAAGGATGTTGTGACAATACATGCGGAGTAGCATACGCGAGGATGTTTTTCGCAGTGTATAGCCTTGCTGGGGGCCGGGAAAAACCAGTGCCAGACACTCGAAATAACTATTTCCCGCAATACTAGGTTACATGTGTGAATGGGCTGCACGCAACTTACTTGTGTAGTTTTTCACCTTGGATAGCTCAAAAATGGAAATCACGTCGCTGAGGTTGTTAGATCACAGCCAGGTAGGCGTATATAGGGGAAAACGCCACATAGCCCCCCATTTCGGGTTTTCGGGCCTATTTGCGTACCCTACCCCAAGGGGTTGAATTGTTAGTTTAACCCCTTGTCCATTGATTATTTTGTCCAATAAACGCATCCCCCGATAGGTTTTTGGTCCGGACCCCCCTAGACCACCCGAACTTGAAACCCACTTTTTTGAGGTTTTGAGCGAGGTGGTGGGGGGCGGGGGGGTCGGGGGGGGGTCAAAAAATAACCCCCCCTTTGTTTGAGTCAAACCAACATGTCACGCATTACTTTGAAAAACACGCAAGAAACGTACCGGCGTTTGGCGATTGCATCGGTACAGTGCCTTCGTCGGCCTCCTTGCCAACACCTTCCATTGCAGATTCCTCGTGTCCTTCTTGTGGGGTATTGGGTCGAAAATCCTGAATCTTTTTGTTTTCTTTGATTTTGAGCCCATAAAGGTTTTCCGGGTCCCGACTCCATGGGGTTTGTATGGGGCGGAGTGGGACCAGCGCTCATGCAGTTTATGCACTTTTCAACCATGTCTGCTATGTCGGCGGTTTTGCGACTTTGGTGACCCCGTGGTACCCGCTCTAAGGGGTGTAAGCATGGATGTTGTGGCAGTATATACCTACTAGGATACGAAAGGATGTTGTTTGCAGTCTATAGGCTTGCCCAGCCGGTCAAAACCCGTGCCAAAGGCGCCAAATCACTGATGCCACCAATATTGCTTTGCATGAATGGTAGCGGTACACAACCTGATCATGGAGCTTTTGCCGCCCGGGCAGCTGAAAAATGGAATTTTTTCACAATGTACTTTTTGATATTGTGACCACACAAAATGATCATCCAACCTATGTAAGGCATGTTTTAGGCCGTATTTATGTGTTTTTCACATCATTTGGGTATTGGGTGCGGGTTGGGGGGGGAGGGGTTCCCAAGGGATTAGTACGCAACCTGCTTGTGCACTTTTGCACCTCGGGCAACTGAAAATTCGACGTTTTCGAATTTGATTTTATTGACATTGTGACCACTCACAATGACCATCCAAAGTAGGTAAAGCATGTTTTAGTCCGTATTTACACATTTTTCACCTTGGGGGGGGGGTCTACCAAGGAATTACTACACAACCTACAGATGCAGCTTTTCACCCTTGGTAGCTCAAAAATCCAAGTCACCTCGCAGAGGTTGTTAGATCAAAGCCAGGCAGGCGTATATAGGGGAAAATGCCACATACCCCCCCATTTTGGCCTTTTTGGGCCTATTCGCGTACCCTACCCCAAGGGGTTGAATTGTTAGTTTAACCCCTTGTAAAATCATTATTTTGTCCAATAAACGCATCCCCCAATGAGTTTTGGGTCCGGACCCCCCTAGACCCCCCCCACTTGAAACCCACTTTTTTGAGGTTTTCAAGGAGGGGGGGGGGGGTGGGGGGGGGGTCAAAAAATGACCCCCCCTTTTTTTGGGTCGCAAATCATGAATCTTTTGGTTTTTTTCGATTTTGAGCCGAAAAAGTGTTTCCGGGTCCCGACTCCATAGGGTTTGTATGGGGCGGAGTGGGACGAGCGCTTATGCAGTTTATGCACTTTCCAGCCATTTTTGCTATGTTGGCGGTTTTGGCGACCTCGGTGACCCCGTGGTACCCACTCCGAGGGATGTGAGTGGGGATGTTGTGACAGTATATGCCTACTAGGATACGGAAGGACGTTTTTTGCAGTCTCTAGCTTTGCTTAGGGCCGTTCACAACCCGTGCCAAAGACGCGAAATGACTGTTTCCAACAATAATGGCTTAGTGAATGGGCCGGGACACAACCTGCTCATTCAGTTTTTCACCCCGGACAGCTCAAAAATCGAAGTTTCCGAAGCTTACTTTTTTGACATCGTGATCGCCTAAAATGACCATCCAAGGTATGTAAAGCATGTTTTAGGCCGTATTTACGTGCTTTTCACCCTTTTGGGTTGTTAGGTCGGGGGGGGGGGGGGTCTCCCAAGGGACGGGTGCACAACCTGCTTATGCAGTTTTTCACCCCGGACAGCTCAAAAATCAAATTTTTGAAACTTTTTTTTTTGATATTGTGACCACCCAAAATGACATTTCAAGCTATGCAAAGCATATTTTAGGCCGTATTTACGTGTTTTTCACCCTTTTGGGTGTTGGGTCCGGGGGGGGGGTGTCTCCCAAGGGACGGGTGCACAACCTGCTTATGCAGTTTTTCAACCCGGACAGCTCAAAAATCGAAGTTTTCGAAACTTGTTTTTTTGATATTGTGACCACCTAAAATGACCATCCAAGCTATGGAAAGCATGTTTTAGGCCGTATTTACGTGTTTTTCACCCTTTTTGGGTGTTAGGTCGGGGGGGGGGGGGGGGTCTCCCAAGGGACGGGTGCACAACCTGCTTATGCAGTTTTTCACCCCGGACAGCTCAAAAATCAAAGTTTTTGAAACATATTTTTTTGATATTTCGACCACCCAAAATGACATTTCAAGCTATGCAAAGCATATTTTAGGCCGTATTTACGTGTTTTTCACCCTATTTGGGTGTTGGGTCCGGGGGGGGGGGGGGGTGTCTCCCAAGGGACGGGTGCACAACCTGCTTATGCAGTTTTTCAACCCGGACAGCTCAAAAATCGCAGTTTTCGAAACTTGTTTTTTTGATATTGTGACCACCTAAAATGACCATCCAAGCTATGGAAAGCATGTTTTAGGCCATAGTTACGTGTTTTTCACCCTTTTTGGGTGTTAGGTCGGGGGGGGGGGGGTCTCCCAAGGGACGGGTGCACAACCTGCTTATGCAGTTTTTCACCCCGGACAGCTCAAACATCAAAGTTTTTGAAACTTTTTTTTTGATATTGTGACCACCCAAAATGACATTTCAAGCTATGCAAAGCATATTTTAGGCCGTATTTACGTGTTTTTCACCCTATTTCGGTGTTGGGTCCGGGGGGGGGGGGTGTCTCCCAAGGGACGGGTGCACAACCTGCTTATGCAGCTTTTCACCCCGGACAGCTCAAAAATGGAAGTTTTCGAAACATATTTTTTTGATATTTCGACCACCCAAAATGACCATCCAAGCTATGTAAAGCATGTTTTAGGCCGTATTTACGTGTTTTTCGCCCCATTTGGGTGTTGGGTCCGGGGGGGGGGGGGTGTCTCCCAAGGGACGGGTGCACAACCTGCCTATGCAGTTTTTCACCCCGGACAGCTCAAAAATCAAAGTTTTTGAAACATATTTTTTTGATATTGTGACCACCTAAAATGACCATCCAAGCTATGGAAAGCATGTTTTAGGCCGTATTTACGTGTTTTTCACCCTTTTTGGGTGTTAGGTCGGGGGGGGGGGTCTCCCAAGGGACGGGTGCACAACCTGCTTATGCAGCTTTTCAGCCCGGACAGCTCAAAAATGGAAGTTTTCGAAACATATTTTTTTGATATTGTGACCACCCAAAATGACATTTCAAGCTATGCAAAGCATATTTTAGGCCGTATTTACGTGTTTTTCACCCTATTTGGGTGTTGGGTCCGGGGGGGGGGGTGTCTCCCAAGGGACGGGTGCACAACCTGCTCATGCAGCTTTTCAACCCGGACAGCTCAAAAATCGAAGTTTTCGAAACTTGTTTTTTTGATATTGTGACCACCTAAAATGACCATCCAAGCTATGGAAAGCATGTTTTAGGCCGTATTTACGTGCTTTTCACCCTTTTGGGGTGTTAGGTCGGGGGGGGGGGTCTCCCAAGGGACGGGTGCACAACCTGCTTATGCAGTTTTTCACCCCGGACAGCTCAAAAATCAAAGTTTTTGAAACATATTTTTTTGATATTGTGACCACCCAAAATGACCATCCAAGCTATGTAAAGCATGTTTTAGGCCGTATTTACGTGTTTTTCGCCCTATTTGGGTATCAGGTCGGGGGGGGGGGGGGGGGGGGCTCCCAAGGGACGGGTGCACAACCTGCTTATGCAGTTTTTCACCCCGGACAGCTCAAAAATGCAAGTTTTCGAAACTTGTTTTTTTGATACCGTGATCACCTAAAATGATCATCCAAGGTATGTAAAGCATGTTTTAGCCGGTATTTATGTAGTTTCCACCCTATTTTGGGTGTGTGTTGCTCGCGGTAGATTCTCTGCGAGGTGGACTTGCCGAAGGCAATAGAATTTCCAAAACTTGTTTTTTTGACATTGCGGCCACACAAAAGCACCATGCAACGTATTGAAAGCATGTTTGAGGCCGTACTTATGTGTTTTTCACATTATTTGGGTATTCGGTTCGGGGGGGGGGGGGGGGGGGGGGTCCCAAGGGCCACACAACCTCATTACGCAATTTCTCACCCTAGGCAGCTCAAAAGTCGAAATTTCCGAAAGTTGTTGTTTATTTACATGGGGACCACACAAAATGAACACCCAAGCTATGTGAAGCATGTTTAAGGCCGCATTTATGTAATTTCCACCCTATCTTGGGTGTGTGTTGCTCGGGGTAGATTCTCTGCAAGAGGGACGTGCCGAAGGCAATAGAATTTTGAGGTTCTTTTTTGATGTTGTGATCACCTAAAATGGCCATCCAAGAAGTGAAAAACACATTTTAGGCTGCATTTATGCGTTTTTCACCTTATTTGGCTATATGGCGTGGGGGGGTTGGGTTGGGTTGGGTGAAGGCCTCACTTGGTCGCCTACCCACGGTCCGCGCCGCCTTCCCTGCCAGACCCGACCAGGCGGCTGTACCAGGGTGTCCGGTCACAAGGCCTACCGGACTGCTGACCGCCCCCAGACCCCGCGGTGGCGCTCGCGGGCGGGAGATGCCGCCGTGCCTGTGTGTATGTGCCGTTGTGTGTTTGTGGAGGGGGGGGGGGGGGCTGTGGCACACCTGCTTGCTCCATTGTTGTTTGGCGTTGGCGCACATGGTGTGGGGAAGTGTGTGCTTGGTGCTCCAGGCCCCGGCAGGGAGGCTGGAGAGCCCGACTCTGAGCCCGCCGGGGGAGATGTCGGCCTGGGCTCGCAACCTCCACGTCACTAGGACATGCTACCCAACCACTCCACGACTGTCTGTTGGCACGGGAAGGCGGTGGTACGTGGCACGACTGGGGTCAGACCCGCACTCCTTGACTGCCTTAGGCACAGGTGGTGCTGCCACGCGGGCTGGGTCCGGCTCCCCACGGCCGAGGGCGTACCGCGGGCAGGTGGAGGGGCACCAGGGCGCAAAGAGTGCTTCCCTGCCCTGGGTGCCACCGGTGCTGGCTGCACTGGCTGCGGCGCTACAGCCCGCGTAGACGAGGGGGCCCAGAGGGCACCACACCCGAATGGCCTCTCCATTGAGGAAGGGGGGGGGGGGGAAGGGTTCGGCAGGAACTGCACTGGAGTGCACGGGGCTGTGCTGGCCTAGGCGTCTGTGATGAAGTTGGAGGGGCACGCGCACACCTAGAGGTTCCCTGTGCAAGTCGCTCAAGGGATACCCACAGCGGTCAAGCTGTGAGCCCTTCACAGCCTCCACTTTTCAGGCCCTGAGGGCGCCGACTCCGTGCACCCCTCCCGTCGGGGGCTCAGGCTGGGGGGGGGGGGGGGGTTAGTGGTGGATGGGTCTACCTGCTCACTTGTTTGGGAGAGGAGGACCAGCTGCTGGGTTACCATGCGGGTTCCAGATCCCAACATACTCGTCGTTCGGCGTCCGCTCCATGTCCGTGAGGGGTGGGACCTCGATCACCATGTGACGGCCTGCAGTGAGGGTGCGAGGGCATGCTTGGGGGGGGGGGGGGGGTGCTGGGCCTGCTTTCGGTCCGGCCCCATTTCTGTTGGGGGGGGTAGGGGCAGCAAAAGGTCTGCTCCCCTATTTCCTGGTCCCCAAGGGGAACCAGCCCACGGCCTGCACCCTCGCTTTGTGGTGGCTGAAATTTGGGCCGACTGGGTGGCGGGGGGGGGGGGGGGGGCTCCCAAGGGATGCATATACAACCTGCACATGCATCTTTTCACCTCGGGCAGCTCAAAACTAGAAGATTTCGAAATTTATTTTATTGATCCCGTGATCACCTAAAATGACCATTCAAGGTATGTAAAGCATGTTTTAGGCGGTATTAATGTGTTTTTCAACCCATTTGCGTCGCAGTTCGGGGGGGAGGGGGGTCAAACGAGATTTGTACACTACCTGCTTATACAGCTTTTCAGCCTATACTGCTCAAAAATTACCTCACAAAGGTTAATAGATAAAAGCCGCGTACGCCCGTATATTGGGGGATACACCACATACCCTCCCTGGTGGGCCTTCTGGAGGTATTAGGTTACCGGAAACCGGCTGTGGCCCGCGACGTCCCATCTGGTACAGGGACGGCGGCGGGAGGGCACGGTACGGTGGGTACGCGACGTGGCGCCGCATCATTTTGCAAGCTGTACTTGCTGTGCGGAGCGAGGGGGCGCCGCCGTACCCACCTATATAGGGGAGGGGGGTACCGCGCAGCCATGACTGGGTCCACGACCGCGCTAGCGCCTTGCCCCAACATCCTTCCGGGGTGGCCCTGCCCCTGGGCCCGGTGTTAGGCCGGGCCTGTATCGCTCCCACCTATTTCAAGGGAGGGAGGGCGTCCCTTTGGCCTCCATCAGTCCGGTTGGCTTCACCGCACCTTCCTGCACTATGCCTACCCCGCGGTCTTCTGCGCATGCAATTCCGTGTAAAGATCAATGTGCTCTGTGCTTGTTGCCAGAGTGCTCTATGGCCGGAGTTGCGGGCTGGGTCTTTCCTCCCTGCAGCACTGTACCAAGCCAGAGTCGCTTGCTGGGCTGTAGGGTGGCACATGCAGCCCTGGGGGGGGGGGGTCGGGAGCCGGAGGCTCCTCGACTCGCCGACGCGGCCGCCGCCCGTGGTGTTGTGGTTCTGCTCCGGCCTCCCCACCGGATCCCCCTCCCCATTCACCCCCCGCCGCCCCTGCGGGTCGTCGCGACCTCCCTGTGCTTGTCCCTCTGAGGCATGGGCGATGGCACAAGTCGCGATCAGGCAAAACGGCGCTAGAACGTCGCTAGAACAGTTCCCTACAATGCCCCTAGAGCAAAAATATTGAATGCTTACGATCCCTCCCCTCCCTTGGAATGGCAACAGATACATGGGTACCCACAGACACGACATCAGAGAGCATACAACAGCACACGGCACCACACACCACAGGGTGCACATACCACACAGCATGCCCCAGCCAGCTAAACACGCATCAAATAACCCAACCTGCCAAACAACCCAACCTGCCAAGCAACCAACACACCATTCAACCAACCAAAACAACCGGACCACATGACAACACAACACACCAGAGCGCACATCATGTGACCACAACACAATACCCCCCCCCCCGCACCGTAGAACACACCACAAGAGATCACACACTACAATAGACCGCAGCACACCACACCACACCACAGCACACCACACCACATGACATGAGGCCACGGCACATGACACCAGACCACACCACATGACACCGCAACACACCACAACGCACCTCAGGTGACCACAACACACCACGCCACTGCACAGTACAACCCACCGTAGCACATCACACACCACAACAGACTACAACACAGCACGGCACACCACACCACATGACACCACTTCAAACCTTACGAGACCACAACACACCACAATAGTGCACAGCATAGCATGGCTCACCTGCACCTTGAAATTGGTTCATATGAGAAATTGGTTCATATTTGATTCACAAAATGCACATGTGAAACAAAGAAAAGAACACCCTCCCACACCCCTCAGTTCAACCCCCCCCCCCCCCCAGGTAGTTCTGAAGTCCCCCCCCCCTGAAAATGTGCGATGAAAGCAAAGCCCCCCACCCCCCCGTGCAACCAACGCTTGAAGGGAAGGCAGCCCCACAGTGCTTGTGCCTATGTCAAAATGTGTGCGTGCATGTGTGTGTGTGTGTGTGTGAGCACATATGACTAGACATGTACCAAATGTGATGTTTTCTATGGGTCTATGTCTCATGGAACCCCCCCCCCTCCCACATTGGTGTCCGTTACTTGCCAAATTTTTGTGCAGGTTTTTGTTCTAGCCTTCTTCTAAGCTTGCTCTAGTGTGTTGGTTGCTATGAGTGTATGTGCCATGCACCCCCAACCAACTGTAATAATTTGTTTTTTGTGTTCTACCTATTCTACAAGTCCAGCCTATTATATCGTTCTAGTATTGATCTAATTTGGGCTAGAACGTGTAGACTAGAAGTTCTAGGCTAGAACGAAATTGGGTCCTCTAGCGTGTACCAAGGGGAAACTGATTTTATTGACATCATGACCACTCACAATGACCATCCAACCTATTTAAAGCATGTTTTAGGCCGTATTTATGTGTTTTTCTTATTGTTTGGGTATCTGGTCGGGGGGGGGGAGGCGTTCCCAAGGGACTACTACGCAACCTCCTTGCGCAGTTTCTGACCCTGGGCAGCTCAAAAATGGAAGTTTCCGACACTTTTTTTTTATATGGTCACCACACAAAATGCACACCCAAGCTGTGTAAAGCATGTTTTAGGCCGTATTTATGTAATCACCTCGCCGAAGTTGTTAGATCAAAGCTATCAGGCATATATAGGGGGAAACGCCACATACCCCCATTTTTGCCCTTTTCGGGGCCTCTTCCGGTATGCTACCCCAAGGGGTTGAATTCTTAGTTTAACCCCTTCTAAAATGATTATGTTGTCCAATAACCGCATCCCCCAATGAGTTTTTGGTCCAGACCCCCCCAAACCACCCCCACTTGAAACCCACTAGTTTGAGGTTTTGAGGGAGGGGGGGGGGGGTCGGATGACACCCACTTTTTTTGGGTCCGAAAATCATTAATCTTTTTCGTTTTTTGCGATTTTGAACCGAAAAAGTTTTTCCGGGTCCTTACTTCATGGGGTTTGTATGGGGCGGAGGGGGGCAGCCTAACGTTTCCCTTTGCGTTGGCGGTGTCATTGCCCTTTGCCATCCTACCCTTCGTTACCGTCTTGGCTGCCATGCGGGAAACATCTCGGATTGGTTGGAAAAAATTGCGGACGACCGCCGCGGACTTGCCACTGGTAGCCGACACCGCATCCCTCATGCCGGAAATACCACAAATAATTACCCGCAGCACCCCGTGCAACCCGTAGTCAAGTTGCGACATTTGGTTGGGATGTGTCTATATATGGCTCCCATGGGGAGCACAACCTCCCACCACCCGTCAATGTTGGCTTCCAAGCCAAAATTGGCAAGGCAGTCTGGCCTATTGCGGCCGCAAACCCAACAAACCATGGCTCGTGGAGCCTCGGCTTTAAAATTTTTACAATTGGCCATTAAAATTTGTGCCTTGCCATCGGCACAGAGGAAGAAAAGTGTTTCCCGGTCGGCACCGGAAGTGTCTTGGAAGACAACCTTACTAGCATCCCACAACTGTTGGTCGAAGTCAACCTCTTGAGCAGCCGCGTACAAGGTCGACCACTCCTCACTACTCCCCAATAGCCACCAACCTGCTATTTGATCGGGGCTACAGGTACCCCCGAGGGTGCCATGCACGAAGGACGCCTCGTGCCGCGACGTGCCATCCACTGCTAGTGGCACCCAATGCAACCTTGGATTGCCCGGTTGTTGGACGTGGGCGGGTTCAACTGGTCGGCAACGGTACAAGTGTTGCAACCGCGCCGGTAACAGGCAGAAGGCTCCGTATAGCTCCGTGTCATCGCCCGTCTTGGCTACAAACCCCTCCGATGCGGGCTGCGCAAGCTGCTGCATGGTGACCCACATGTCTTCCCATGGTACTCCCTCCACTAAATGGGGAGTGAGGTACTACGCCTCCGTCCTGGACAGGTGCAGCGATCAGATGCGCCACACCGCTGCGACGGTCTTCTCCCACATGGATGGTGCAGTGGGTAGAGCACCACTCCCCCCCCAGTCTACTGGCGTGAGGACAATCTGCCCCGTGTCCGGAAGGTGCCTCACCAGGTACTCGGCTCCTAGTTCCCCCGGTACAACTTCCTGCAATGTCCTCAAGCGGCGGGCCCGCTGCTGCCTGGACTTGACATGGGCAAAGGCCTTCTTCCCCTTGTCGCCACTCCCACGTCCCATGACAAAAAACACTAACAATAGGCAAAAGGCAAGGCATGTTGATTATGAAAGTCAAGAAAGTCAGACAAAGTAAGCCCCATTGGCATCGACCGCAGAAGAAAAAAATTTGGACAACACATTCGTACACCCCATGTGTTGGGAACCACCATTAAACACAAATACTGTATAAATTTGCGCGAAGTTTGCGCAAAGTTGGCAAAAAACCCCAGGACGTTAGTCGGCTAGGTCGGTCGCGCATTTGCAAGGAATCGCGCGAAGTTCGCGAAGTTCGCAGCATGTTCAGGAAAGTGGTTGGCCCCGGTGTAATTTACAACGGTTAAAAAGGGTCGTTCGCAGGGTGACACTACGAGCTTCTAGTGCCTATGGAGCTGCCAGAGCCCTGGGCCTCGGCGGGCGTGGGGGGCTTGAAGGCAGGGTTAGTGGCGGCCTCCACGAGGGCGTCCCCCGAGTAACGCTTCTCAGCAGCGTCATGGCGGTCCAAGGAAGCTTTATACCCCGGCACCACCGACTCGAAGGACAGCCCCCCCTCCTTCTGACCAAGCAGCAGGCGCGCGGTGGCGGCCACTGCTGAGAGCTCCCCCTTCACCTTCTCTGCCTGGGACTTCCAGGCCTGGCTCCCCGCCATAAGGTACTTCACCCCGTCACTCACCCCCCCCCCCCCCTCTTGCTCCCCCCACCTCCTGCTGCTGCCCCGGCTTGCGCTTGGATTTGCGGGCCTGCGCCCGCGGAACATCCCGCTCCCGCTCCGCTGCCGTTGCCTGCCGCTGCGCCTCCTTCGCCCGCTGCTCTGCCTCCTGGAGCTTGCCCCTCAGGAGGAGAACCTCCCCCCCCGCCGCCACCGCCCGCTTTTGCCACTCGGGCATGGCCCCCGCCTGCGCCGCCACCCACGCGTCCACGTGCGCTGCCGGCGGGGGCTTTGCAGCCGAGGGCTGGCCCCCCGACTTGCCGGGCAGTTTGGGGGCCTTGCGGTGCGGCCCACCTTGCCCCTGGACCTGCCGCTCCTGGAGCTCCGCACGGAGGAGGCATCATCCCCCTCCCCCTCCCCCTCCTCCGCATCCACGTCCACCACTCCCCCCACCTCCCCCAAATGCCGGCGCTGCTCCTCCTTTGCCCGGGTGAGCATTTGGAGCCAGGCGTAGCTCATGTGCTCCTCCAACCGGTCCCCCCATCCCCTCACCCCCGTCACCGCCAACGCTGCCAACCGCCTCAGCTGCCCCACCGGCACCCCCGCCCTACCTTGCACGCAACAATCCATTCTCCAATGCCCTCCACGCAGCTGGTATGCGTAGAGGGCAATAACCCTCTCCCCCTCCTTCCAACCTCCCCCGGGGTTCGGGTGGGTGATGGCGTAGGGGAAGGAAATTTAGAGGGGCGGCTCCCGCGCCCCATCCTGCGTCTCAACCTCGATCTCCCACGTCGTCGCCACGAACTCCTCCCTTGCCCGCTTCCGTCCCGGGAGGTCCAGCTTCCATGCGAGCGGGGGCTGGGTCCGCAGCATGGAGAGGGTGGTGATGGGGGGGGAGGTCCAACGGGTAGGCCTTGGCACCGGTTCCTGCCACCGGGTTTGCGACGACCACGGGGTCCGGGCCCGGGGCTGGAGGGGGGGCCGCGGGCACGGCCGGCCGGAAGTCTGCGGGCGGGGCGCCGGCCGAACTGAAGGGCAGGTCGAAGGACACGTGGCCGCCCGTGCCCGTGCCCATGCCCGTGCCCGTGCCCGTGCCCGGTAGTGCAGGGGCACTGGTGTGCCTGGCCGGGCGGAATCGCTTCTGGGCGGCCACGGCCGCTCGGGGGTCGAGCAGCCAGCAATGCCATGGCTCCTGAGAAGGAGATGAAATGGAAAAATGTAAATATTCATGTGAAATTCGCGCGAACTTGGTGAGAAATTCATGAATGAGCATATTCGAATGCGAAGCACACAGTTGCGAACCTTGCGCGAACTTCGCGCGAATACGGGGTACAAAACAATGCATACCTCACATTTACACGGGTACGTCACAGTCCACGTCCCCTTCTTGGACTCCTTCGCCCGCTTCCACTCTGGCACAGCGTGCAGCGGCCGCCAGGCGGGGGCCGGGCGCGTGGGGGGCAGTGTAGCCCCAAGTGCCCATGTCACCTCCGCGTCCCCCTCCGTCGAGTCCGCCTTCACCACCTCCATCTCATACGCCCCGTTCCATAGGAGGATTTCCCCCTCACGCACGGTGACGGGGTAGATGCCGTGCGCGGAGCGGGAGAGGAACAGGGGATGGTGTGTGCACACCGGGGGGCCTGGTTGCACCTCTGGGGGCAGAAAGACGTCGTCCACCACGTCCCGGCTGGCCAGCCCCACCCGAGCCTCCAATCCAACACCCAACAGCAACAGTTGCATGAACGTGGGCACGTCCTCCCACACCCCCCATTTCCAGCACGCCGAGGCAGTCCTTGAGCTCCAGGGGGGTAGGGGGGGTCCATATGCGTCGTATTCGGCTTAACCCCCGAATGACGCCCATCGGGGGTCCACTGCGTAAACAGTGCCCCCTGCATCTTTTGCCCGGGGGGAGAGGGGAGCCCGTGGTGCCGGGCAGTGCTGACCATGACGAGGACCTCCCCCTGTTCGAGGAGGACCTCGTCCCACCTCTCCTCCGTGGCCTCCCCCAGCGCCGTTCCCGCATGGATGTTGAGGCGGTACTGGGGGGAGAGGGCCACGAAGGTGGAGATGTTGCAGCTGGAAGGGTGGCGGTCAGGGGGGGGGGAGCATGTCGGGGGCGGTGGAGACATCCGTGTGCGGGAGCTGGTCGCCCGACTCAACACCCGACACGATGACCGAACACGGCATCTCAAACAAGTCCTCGAACGGATCGGGGACACGGTCCTGCATGGCGTTAATAAACTTTTTAATAAGGGCACCAGCCAGCCCCCCGGTTTTGGAGGGCTTGGAATGGTACCGCTGGGGGAGGGTGGGGTCCTTCCTCTGCCCCTCCACCGGTTTCACATTGAACACTGGGTCAAAGTGTTGAGGAACTTGGTCCCCCCTCGCCAAATTTTTTCCACCTTCCCCCAGGTGGTCTTGCAGTCCTCCGCGAGGAGAATATCGCGGTGGACTGTGTAGCCGAGGCCGTCCACGAAGTTGCGAGCCATCGGGGGGGCTGGGCGGTCAGCCTTCACGGAGGGGTTAGCGGTGGCATACGAGGGGGGGTCCTGCAGGGGTGCCGTGCGCAAGGGGGGCTCGGGCGTAATGAAGGGGGGGGGTCCGCGATTCCCCGATTCCAACCGAGCCCCTGAATTGCCAAGAATGGGCCAACCAGTTTCGAGATCCAAGGGTCAAAAGTGTGCTCGACTATCTGCCCCCTCCCTGTGCGCCACTGTTTTGGTTTGTTGCAAAGGAACCGTGTATGGAAAGCCCAACCAGTATCTTTCACCAGAGCCTTGAATTGCCAAGAATGGGCCAACCAGTTTCGAGATCCAAGGGTCAAAAGTGTGCTCGACTATCTGCCCCCTCCCTCTGCGCCACTGTTTTGGTTTGTTTCAAAGGAACCGTGTATGGAAAGCCCAACCAGCATCTTTCACCAGAGCCTTGAATTGCCAAGAATGGGCCAACCAGTTTCGAGATCCAAGGGTCAAAAGTGTGCTCGACTATCTGCCCCCTCCCTCTGCGCCACCGTTTTGGTTTGTTTCAAAGGAACCGTGTATGGAAAGCCCAACCAGTATTTTTCACCAGAGCCTTGAATTGCCAAGAATGGGCCAACCAGTTTCGAGATCCAAGGGTCAAAAGTGTGCTCGACTATCTGCCCCCTCCCTCAGCGCCACTGTTTTGGTATGTTTCAAAGGAACCGTGTATGCAAAGCCCAACGTGTACCTTTCACCGGAGCCTTGAATTGCCAAGAATGGTCCAACGAGTTTCGAGATCCAAGGGTCAAAAGTGTGCTCGACTATCTGCCCCCTCCCTCTGCGCCACTATTTTGGTTTGTTTCAAAGGAACCGTGTATGGAAAGCCCAACGTGTACCTTTCACCAGAGCCTTGAATTGCCAAGAATGGGCCAACCAGTTTCGAGATGCAAGGGTCAAAAGTGTGCTCGACTATCTGCCCCCTCCCTCTGCGCCACTGTTTTGGTTTGTTTCAAAGGAACCGTGTATGGAAAGCCAAACCAGTATCTTTCACCAGAGCCTTGAATTGCCAAGAATGGGCCAACCAGTTTCGAGATCCAAGGGTCAAAAGTGTGCTCGACTATCTGCCCCCTCCCTCTGCGCCACTGTTTTGGTTTGTTTCAAAGGAACCTCGTATGGAAAGCCCAACCAGTATCTTTCACCAGAGCCTTGAATTGCCAAGAATGGGCCAACCAGTTTCGAGATCCAAGGGTCAAAAGTGTGCTCGACTATCTGCCCCCTCCCTCAGCGCCACTGTTTTGGTTTGTTTCAAAGGAACCGTGTATGGAAAGCCCAACGTGTACCTTTCACCAGAGCCTTGAATTGCCAAGAATGGGCCAACCAGTTTCGAGATCCAAGGGTCAAAAGTGTGCTCGACTATCCGCCCCCTCCCTCTGCGCCACTTTTTTGGTTTGTTTCAAAGGAACCGTGTATGGAAAGCCCCAACCAGTATCTTTCACCAGAGCCTTGAATTGCCAAGAATGGGCCAACCAGTTTCGAGATGCAAGGGTCAAAAGTGTGCTCGACTATCTGCCCCCTCCCTCTGCGCCACTGTTTTGGTTTGTTTCAAAGGAACCGTGTATGGAAAGCCAAACCAGTATCTTTCACCAGAGCCTTGAAATGCCAAGAATGGGCCAACCAGTTTCGAGATCCAAGGGTCAAAAGTGTGCTCGACTATCTGCCCCCTCCCTCTGCGCCACTGTTTTGGTTTGTTTCAAAGGAACCTCGTATGGAAAGCCCAAGCAGTATCTTTCACCAGAGCCTTGAATTGCCAAGAATGGGCCAACCAGTTTCGAGATCCAAGGGTCAAAAGTGTGCTCGACTATCTGCCCCCTCCCTCAGCGCCACTGTTTTGGTTTGTTTCAAAGGAACCGTGTATGCAAAGCCCAACGTGTACCTTTCACCAGAGCCTTGAATTGCCAAGAATGGGCCAACCAGTTTCGAGATCCAAGGGTCAAAAGTGTGCTCGACTATCCGCCCCCTCCCTCTGCGCCACTGTTTTGGTTTGTTTCAAAGGAACCGTGTATGGAAAGCCCCAACCAGTATCTTTCACCAGAGCCTTGAATTGCCAAGAATGGGCCAACCAGTTTCGAGATCCAAGGGTCAAAAGTGTGCTCGACTATCTGCCCCCTCCCTCTGCGCCACCGTTTTGGTATGTTTCAAAGGAACCGTGTATGGAAAGCCCAACGTGTATCTTTCACTAGAGCCTTGAATTGCCAAGAATGGGCCAACCAGTTTCGAGATCCAAGGGTCGAAAGTGTGCTCGACTATCCGCCCCCTCCCTGTGCGCCACTGTTTTGGTTTGTTTCAAAGGAACCGTGTATGGAAAGCCCAACCAGTACCTTTCACTAGAGCCTTGAATTGCCAGGAATGGGCCAACCAGTTTCGAGATCCAAGGGTCAAAAGTGTGCTCGACTATCTACCCCCTCCCTCTGCGCCACTGTTTTGTTTTGTTTCAAAGGAACCATGTATGGAAAGCCCCAACCAGCATCTTTCACCAGAGCCTTGAATTGCCAAGAATGGGCCAACCAATTTCGAGATCCAAGGGTCAAAAGTGTGCTCGACTATCTGCCCCCTCCCTCTGCACCACTGTTTTGGTTTCTTTCAAAGGAACCATGTATGCAAAGCCCCAACGTGTACCTTTCACCAGAGCCTTGAATTGCCAGGATTGGTCCAACCAGTTTCGAGATCCAAGGGTCAAAAGTGTGCTCAACTATCCGCCCCCTCCCTCTGCGCCACTGTTTTGGTATGTTTCAAAGGAACCGTGTATCTTGAATTGCCAAGAATGGTCCAACCAATTTCGAGATCCAAGGGTCAAAAATGTGCTCGACCATCCGCCCCCTCCCTTTGCACCACTGTTTTGGTAGGTTTCAAAGGAACCATTTATGGAAAGCCCAATCAGTACCTTTCACCAGAGCCTTGAATTGCCAAGAATGGTCCAACCAGTTTCGAGATCCAAGGGTCAAAAGTGTGCTCGACTATCCGCCCCCTCCCTCTGCGCCACTGTTTTGGTCTGTTTCAAAGGAACCATGTATGGAAAGCCCCAACGGGTACCTTTCACTAGAGCCTTGAATTGCCATGAATGGTCCAACCAGTTTCGAGATCCAAGGGTCAAAAGTGTGCTCGACTATCCGCCCACTGCCACAGGCACAACAAGCACAGCTGGGCTAGAAGCATGAATGGATGCCAACAGGCAGTTCAGGTGCAGCTGTAGTTCATTTCAGTGCCTCAATTGGGAATATATACCTCCCTCTCAGTCCTCCCCCTCAGACTCAGGCTCAGGCTGAGGCTGTCCTTGTGAGAGGCCTTGGGCTTGGCTTCAGGGGGCACAATGAGGAGAATCAACTCCCCTGGCCCGGAATCACCCCCGTGGATGAGCGGGAAGGACCTCACCCAATAGCGAGGTCGGTGGCCAGTCCCCTTCACATAGTCAAGGACAGTCCTGACCTGTGTGACTATGCGAAGGGGCAGTGTCCCTGGTCCCCCAACTCGTGCCCTGTGCCACTCCAGCCCACATATGGGCTCGGGCTGGTCTTCTTCCTCCTCTTACCTGCAGGGGCCACAGAGTCAGGGGCCGCCCGCCCTCTCTTCACGCCTGTGGAGGAAACAGGCACCTGGGAATCTGAGTCAGATGACTCAGGGGCCACCTGCCCTCTCCTCACCCCTGTCGACGAAATAGGCACCTGGGACTCTGAGTCAGATGACTCGGAGTCTGAAACCACCACCACCTCCTTCCCCTTCCCCTTCCCCTTCCCCTTACCCACTGCAATCTCTGGGGCAGAGTTCGAAGAGTACGAATCACCCCCCCCTTTCACCCCCCCGTTCCCCTTCCCCTTACCCTTCTCCTTCCCCTTCCCCTTCCCCACTGCAATCTCCGGGGCACAGTCTGAAGAGTCTGAATCACCCCCCCCCCCCTTCACCCCCCCCTTCCCCTTCCCCTTCTCCTTCCCCTTACCCACACCAGGGATAACAGGGCCAGGATCAGGATTCGCGATGCAAAAAAGTACCACAATGGGCACCATGTTGCCCGAGAAGGGGGCAAAGGGGACAGGCCCTTTGCCCCCCCCAACCGTGGCCAACTGCCCGGAGACTTCTGTCATCTCCTTCAGGGCCTCAGCGCCCCAGCCAGTGCGGCGGCACTTCCAGTTCCCTTTCACCTGGGCCCATGCAAGAGTTTTGTCCATCAACTCACGGCACTGGCGCCCCCACATGGAAAAATGGCTGAGGGCGGAGGGGTTGCCCCACACACTCACAGCGTGGCTCATGTGCCACAGGTGCTACCTTGACAGCCACATACATACAGTTGCGGCGATTGCAGGAATCGGGGGCGGTGTGCATCCTCACCGAAACCCCCCGCTCCCTCAACTTCTGGGTGCATGACCTTGAAACAGCCGTGGCTGCAAGGTCATACACCTCCTAGCCACCAGGATGCCCCGCAAAAACCACCCCATGCAGGAGCTCCTCCCGGTGTCCCCCTGTCACCTCCCATTTCCCAAAGGGGGGGAGGGTGCTAGGGGGCATCTTGGGGAGGGGGGCCTTAAGGAGGCGGTGTTTTTTTGCCTCCTCCCAAGGCCCCTGCATCTGCCCCAGCAGATGCTCTGCCCTTTCCTGCTCGGCAGTAGCTGCTGCCCGCAGCTTTCCCTCCCTGGTCTTCACCCCCTGCCCCCCCCGCCTCTTCCCCCCCACCCCCTCCCGGACAGCCTGCTTAGCCTTCTTAAAGGACTGGCAGGCCTGCTCAAACTGCCCTTTCAACTGGGAGTACCGATCAGCTGGTAATCGGTACTCCTTGAGGATAATTTTCCTCAACTGGTCCGGAACCCCAAGCTCCCCACACACTGCCACACTCCGATCCAAAATGGCCAGGTCCAAAACCACCTTGGCCAGGTTTTGGGGCATTTGCCCAATTGGAGCACGATGCTCCACTTGCTTGCGGTGGGTCAGGGCCCCCCGAGGGACCCACACCACCACCCCCCCCCCCCCCCGGCCCGTAGCGTGCCCCGGCCGCGAACCAGGACACTGTCTTCTTACTTAGTTGTGCAAGCACCATCTGGACTTGCATAGCTGCAACAGCCGCCAACAAAGCTGCGCAGCGGGCAGCCTGCATGGCCTTGGGGTCCTCTGCATCTTCTGCTGCGGCCGCGGGCCCTGCTGCTGCTGCTCCTGCTGCTCCTCCGGCTGCTGGCGCCTCCCACAAAGCGGGGGTGGCTGGCGAAGGGTTGCTGGCACCGGCACTGCTACCGGCGCTGGGGTTCCCACTCCCAAGTTCCGCCAGTCGACCCAAGGAGATGGGGACGGCAGCAGGAGCTGGTGGCTGTGCGCGGGCAGCCAGGGCAGCAAAGATAGAAGACATCGGAGCGAAATAGAGGGTTGATGAAGACCCAACACAGTGCATCCCCAGCTTAGGCAGGGGAGGGGGCTTCTGGGGTCTCAACCTGGTCCTGGACCTCACCCTTGGCCTGCAACCATGCACCTAAGATGGTAAGTCGCTGCCGCTTTGGTGCGCCCTCGGAAGAAGGGCTGGGGCCAAAAGAAACTCAATGCCCCACAAGACACCGTGCGCATGGTACGTGGTTTGCTGGTCTGTTCTGAAAACCTCACCGTCGGGGGGGGCAAACCACCTTTTCCCACGTGCCTGAGGGGGCTTGGTCCCACACCCGCCAGCCGTCCCCTTCCCCGATAACCTCTACCACATGTGAACCACTGATGGTGGCTCTGAGGGCGCTGTGAATCGTTGCATGTGGGGACTCACAGAAGGCATCGTTTATGATAACCCTCAAAACCTCGAACGGAACATGAATAAATGAGAGGGGGGGGAACTGCACGTTGCAAGTAACTACTTTTTGGGACCGCTTCTTGACCTTGGCCTCTTTGAACCAAGTAACTGCATTGCTGTGGGTCCACTTTAACTCGCGAATGGTACTGTCCGGGTGTGTGGACAGTATTGATTTCAAGTACATGTAATGTACACGCAGCCTCTCTTCAGATTCCTCCACATGTCGCAAATCGCTTTGCTTCTTGTGCCCAAATCCCTACCCATTTCCCACAGGATTTAGCGAAAACACCCCGGTATACGCACCGGGATTCGGAACCATCGCTGCCAAAATGCCTAGGATAAGTCCCGACCCGAAAAAAAGCGCTCGGGGTAAATTCTGTGGCCGCTCGGAAAAACGCTCAGGATTTATCCGGTGGGCGCTCAGGATATCGCCTGGGATTTATCCGGTGGCCGCTTGGGAAATCGCTTGGGATTTTACCGGTGGGCGCTCGGGACATCGCTTGGGATTTATCCGGGGGCCGCTCAGGATCCTCCTCAAGGATTTTTGCCAACATGCCTTACCCAATCGCTAGGCGTTTTCAGAAAAATCAGATTAGACCCAACTCATTGAACACCCCACCAGATGCATTTCCCAATGTGCCCAACCCACCATCATTCCTTTGTTTGACAGATCTTTTGCTACATAACCATCAACATCCCTCCTCCCTCCACATGCCCTGCCCAACGTGCAATGTGCATCGCCATTGTTGTTCTTCACAGATATTTTTTTGACCGGAGAGCCCCTTAAGTGCCGGCCGCGTCCGATGAAGGTGCCTATTTGTACGGCACTGGAGGGATGGGGGATCATGGACCAAGGGGGGCCACCCCCTGGTAGAGTCAAACAATGATTGTTGTGAATGGTACCTGTGCATGCCCATGTCGCAAATTTTTTTGTGCTGTTTGTTGGAGGTGCTTTGGGTCTTTGTGTGGAATCGAATACTTGACTAGTTTTTCAAGGTCTATAGCGTTGAGTGGGGGGACATAAGAAGGGTGAGGAACTGGATGTTTTGCTATTGCATTGGTTTTGGATTTCTGCCTGCTATGCCCCAACGTTGTCCTGTCCTCACATCCATGGAATGGATGTTTCAGCAACAATTGCCCGATTGGTTGTCACCACCATCACCCCCAGCACCCCAACCCCAGCCTATGACTGTGACATCCCTGCCCAGCCCCCCATCAGCCCCATCACACCGGACTCCGTCACCCATACCCCTAGTGCCCCATGCGGTTTCCCCTCCAACACCACCTCCCCAACTACCTAGCCCCCCCCCCCCCCCCCGAAATTCGCCCCGGCACATGTCCCCACCCCGCCCCTAGCCTCGGGTAGTGACCCCCTTACCCCCCGGACTGAACAGCTCCTGCGGCTACCCCTGCCGGAGCTGGACAGTCGGTTCGACATTGGATGGTCACGCTACGCGTTTGCCCTGCGCCGTCATGGCCAGGTGCAGATGTGGCAGCGCAGCCAGCACTCAGCTGTTCGCACTTTCTCAACCGCTCGCTGTAGCGTGCGAGGCTCATAGCTCGGGCGACCCAAGCCCCAAAGCCCCGGATTTCTTTGCTGCCTGTGCAGCCTGCCACATGCCACCTTGCACCTCCCCATGGTTAGCCAACGTTGCCGGATATGGTTCAGCACCGACGGGTCTCCCTGCTGCCTATGCGGCCTACGACAGCCCCCCCTCCCCCTCCCCCTCCACCCCCACCCCCCACTCGACGTGCCCTGTTCTCCAAGCGTACCTCTGAAGGGAGCCTCACCCTCACGCAGATGCAGAGAGGGGAGCTGCGCCCACCCATGCCCCCAGCGCCGCTCGCCGCGCCCGGATTTTCCAATCGGTGGCGCCCATACCCGCGCCGGGGATTTCCTCCCCCCCCCCGTCAACCCCGCAGCAAGGAGACGGGATGTTGCGCTGGTGTGAATTTGCGATTGAAAGTGCAGTTTTTTTTTTACCAAAAGCTCTCAAATACCATACTGGAATGGCCCAAGAGACATGGGATGTTGCACTAGTGTGAATTTGCGATTGAAAGTACGGGTTTCCCTTGACCAAAAGCTCTCAAATACCATAATCCAATCGCCCACCACACATGGGATGTTGCAGCAGTGTGAATTTGCGATTGAGAGTACGGTTTTCCCTTGACCAGAAGCTCTGAAATGCCATACTGGAATGGCCCAAAAGACATGGGATGTGGCATTGGTAGGAATTTGCGCTTGAAAGTACGGTTTTCTCTTGACCGGAAGCACTCAAATACCATAGTAGAATGGCCCGAGAGACATGGGATGTTGCATAGGTAGGAATTTGCGATTGAAAGTACGGTTTTCCCTGTACCTGCGGCTCACTGGTGGCTAAGTGGAAATGTGAAGTTGGGGCTCATTTGGGGCTCAGTTCTGCATTGCGATGTCTTTGTGCTTGTTTGTTGTGCGTTTTGCATGCTAGGTAGTGTGCATTTAATGTTTTTAGAAGTTTTAGATACTCACTTGGTCAAGGTTCAAGGTGGGGGGTACTTTTTTTGGCGACGGCTCAGTTGACTGAGCGCCCGACTGAGCCGTCACTGAGCCGTCACTGAGCCGGCTCACTGAGCGCTCACTGAGCGCTCAGTGAGCGCGCCAAATGGCTCAGTGAGCGCTCAGTGAGCGCTCACTGAGAGCTAATTGGGGGCTCACTCAGGGCACACTCGGGAGTTTCTCCCCCTTTCCGCCCTCTCTTCCCACCCTTGCTGGCCCACACTTCACCCTTTTCACACCAACATTGGTCCGCAGTTCTCACCACGTCTTTTCTCCAAGAACTTGAGCGTGCATGCACACATACATACTTGCATACATGTACCCGTGGCGACAAACACACAAACATCCAAACACACACACTTCGTCAGGGACACAAATATCCAAACACATACACACACATACACCATACACACGTCCACACACACATGCACATGCACAAATTGACAACCACATTCATTCTTGTGTGCAATTATCTTGCGTGTACATAAACACATGGCCACATTGAACCATGTGAAGTGAAGGGCTAGGGAGAGATGGTTACGGGGTTGGGGTTCGGGGATATGAACCTAACCATTTGCGAGGGTGTTCCTTGTTGCCTCATGACAATGGCACCCCCCCCCCCCCCACACACACACACGGGCGCGCGCGCCATGAAGCACAAATAGGGCACAGAGGATATTGCTCGCTTTTGTGAGGTTGATCATACAACAATCGTGACCTACACCATGACACACTCATTTCCCTCCCTCCTTATCCCCTCCCGTCCCCTTTTGCCATGCCTGATCCCCCCGCTTACCCCATGCCAACCCCTTCTCTTATCTTGCCTGTCGCGTCCCCTTGCCCTGCCCTTGCCATGCCTTCCCTATTTGCTGGCCATGGCATCGAGTGCATGATGGTGGCGGCAATGACGATGACCTTTGCAGGTATGTTGTGCTAGTGTGTGTGTTCGCGGGTGTGTGCTTGTGCCCATGCGCATATGCGCAAGTGTGGATGGTTTGTTCCCACTTGGTTTCTCTCATTTAGTGTGTTTGTATGTATGTTTGTGTGTGAGTCAGGGGGGGGGGGGGGGGCTTGCTTGGATCGATGCAAGGGTGAAGGTGTCCTTGTGCGTCACTGTGAGTGTGTGACTGCATTCTTTGGTTTCCGGTTGTCTAGGTTTGTGTGCGTACGTGGATTCGTGAATGTGTGTACGCGCAGGTGTGTGTGTGTGTGTGTGCCAATGTGTGTGTGTGTGTGTCTGTGTGTTGCAGCTTTTGCAGCTGTTGTTTTGGATCCTGTTGTTGGCTTTGGTGTTGTGTGGCATAGGCTTTGATTGTGTGCGCATAACATTGTGTTTGTGGCTGCAGACGCAGGTATGTTTGTGTTTGTGGTTGTGGCTGTGGTTCTGGGCTTGCGTGAGGTCGTTGCCATGGCTGTTGTGGTAGCTGTCGTTCTTGGTGTGGTTATGGTAGTGGCTGTGGTTGCGGCTTTGCTTGTGGGTGTGGGTGTGGGTGTGGGTGTGGGTGTGGGTGTGGGTGTGGGTGTGGGTGTGGGTGTGGGTGTGGGTGTGGGTGTGTGTCTGCAAGCTGTGTTGTGTGTGGATTTGGTTGTGGTTGTGTCAGTGTGTGTGGCCCTGGCTGTGGCGAAGGCTGCAGTTGCAGCTTTCACTGTGGCTGCAGCTGTTCTTTGGGTTCAGGCTGTAGCTGTGGGGGGGGGGGGGGGGCGGGGTAAAGGACTACAAAGAGGGGGGCTCAAATCACCATCCACCCCCTCCCAAAAAAGACCGCACCAAGTTTACAGTGACAGTGTACAGTGACAGTGTACAATGACAGTGTATAGTGAGAGCATACAGTGAGTGTAGAGTGACAGGGTAGAGTGCTAGTATAGAGACTTGGGCGTTGTGGCGGACGTACTGTGTGTGGGGATACATTCTATGAGACCTTGGGGAGTACAGTGTACAGTGTACAGTGTACAGTGACAATGTACAGTGATAGTGTATAGTGACAGTGTGCAGTGGCAGTGTGCAGTGTGCAGTGACAGCGTACAGTGCCAGAATACAGTGTACCATGTACAGTGACAGTAGACAGTGACACCATTGACAGTGTACATGCACAGTGTACAGTGACAGTGTACAGTGACAGTGTACAGTGACAGTGAACCATGAGTGAGCCCTCACTGAGCGCTCACTGAGCCATTTGGCGCGCTCAGTGAGCGCTCACTGAGCCATTTGGCGCGCTCACTGAGCGCTCAGTGAGCGCGCGAAACGGCGCAGTGAGCGCTCACTGAGCGCGCCAAATGGCTCAGTGAGCGCTCAGTGAGGGCTCACTCATGGTTCACTGTCACTGTACACTGTCACTGCACACTGTGTATTGCACACTGCACGCTGCACACTGTGTATTGCACACTGCACAGTGCATACTGTGTATTGCACACTGCACACTGCACACTGTGTGTTACAAATTGCACACTGCACACCGCAATGCACACTGCACACTGTAATGCACACTGCACACCCTGTAATGCACACTGCGCACTGTGTATTGCACACTGCACAGTGCACAGTGCACCGTGTGCAGTGTGCAATACCCAGTGTGCAGTGGCACACTGCACACTGCGCAGTGCACCGTGTGCGGTGTGCAATGCCCAGTGTGCACTGTGCAGTGTGCAATCCACGGTGTGCAGTGTGCATTACACAGCGTGTAGTGTGCAGTGTACACTGCGCACTGCACACTGTGTACTGCACACTGCACACTGTAATGCACACTGCACACTGTGTATTGCACACTGCACACTGTAATGCACACTGCACACTGTGTCATGCACACTGCACACTGTGCATTACAAACTGCACACAGCACGCTGTCATGCACACTGCACACTGTGTATTGCACACTGCACACTGCACACCGTGTGTTACAAATTGCACACTGCACACTGCAATGCACACTGCACACGGTGTATTGCACACTGCACACTGTATACTGTGTATTGCACAGTGCACACTGCAAACTGTGTATTGCACACTGCACACTGCACACTGTGTGTTACAAATTGCACACTGCACACTGTAATGCACACTGCACACTGTGTAATACACTCTGCACACTGTGTATTGCACACTGCACACTGCACGCTGTGTATTGCACACTGCACACTGCACACTGCACACTGTGTGTAGTGTGCACTACACAGGGTGTAGTATGCCGTGTGTGATGTAATCCACACGGCACACCGTGTAATGCACACTGCACACTGTGTCATGCACACTACACCCTGCACCCTGTGTATTGCACATTGGGTATTGCACAGTGCACCGTGTGCAGTGTGCAATACACCGTGTGCATTACGCAGGGTGCGGTGTGTAGTGTGCAATACACAGTGTGCAGTGTGCATTACAGTGTGCAGTGTGCAATTTGTAATGCACAGTGTGCAGTGTGCAGTGTGCAATACACAGTGTGCAGTGTGCATTACAGTGTGCAGTGTGCAATACACAATGTGCAGTGTGCAATACACAGTGTGCAGCGTGCAGTGTGCAGTACACAGTGCGCAGTGCGCAGTGTACACTGCGCACTACACACTGTGTAATGCACACTGCACACTGTGTCATGCACACTGCACACCGTACAGTGCAAGCGTTCGGGCGCTCAGTGTGCAGTGTGCAATACACAGTGCGCAGTGTGCATTACAGGGTGTGCAGTGTGCATTACAGTGTGCAGTGTGCAATTTGTAACACACAGTGTGCAGTGTGCAGTGTGCAGTGTGCAATACACAGTATGCAGTGTGCGGTGTGCAATACACAGTGTGCAGCGTGCAGTGTGCAATACACAGTGTGCAGTGACAGTGTACAGTGACAGTGAACCATGAGTGAGCCCTCACTGAGCGCTCACTGAGCCATTTGGCGCGCTCACTGAGCGCTCACTGCGCCGTTTCGCGCGCTCACTGAGCGCTCAGTGAGCGCGCCAAATGGCTCAGTGAGCGCTCACTGAGCGCGCCAAATGGCTCAGTGAGCGCTCAGTGAGGGCTCACTCATGGTTCACTGTCACTGTACACTGTCACTGTACACTGTCACTGTACACTGTCCATGTACACTGTCAATGGTGTCACTGTCTACTGTCACTGTACATGGTACACTGTATTCTGGCACTGTACGCTGTCACTGCACACTGCACACTGCCACTGCACACTGTCACTATGCACTATCACTGTACATTGTCACTGTACACTGTACACTGTACACTGTACACTGTACTCTGTACACTGTACTCCCCAAGGTCTCATAGAATGTATCCCCACACACAGTAGGTCCGCCACAACGCCCAAGTCTCTATACTAGCACTCTACCCTGTCACTCTACACTCACTGTATGCTCTCACTATACACTGTCATTGTACACTGTCACTGTACACTGTCACTGTAAACTTGGTGCGGTCTTTTTTGGGAGGGGGTGGATGGTGATTTGAGCCCCCCTCTTTGCAGTCCTTTACCCCGCCCCCCCCCCCCCCCACAGCTACAGCCTGAACCCAAAGAACAGCTGCAGCCACAGTGAAAGCTGCAACTGCAGCCTTCGCCACAGCCAGGGCCACACACACTGACACAACCACAACCAAATCCACACACAACACAGCTTGCAGAAACACACCCACACCCACACCCACACCCACACCCACACCCACACCCACACCCACACCCACACCCACACCCACACCCACACCCACACCCACAAGCAAAGCCGCAACCACAGCCACTACCATAACCACACCAAGAACGACAGCTACCACAACAGCCATGGCAACAACCGTACGCAAGCCCAGAACCACAGCTACAACCACAAACACAAACATACCTGCGTCTGCAGCCACAAACACAATGTTATGCGCACACAATCAAAGCCTATGCCACACAACACCAAAACCAACAACAACATCCAAAACAACAGCTGCAACACACGCACACACACACACCTGCGCGTACACACATTCACGAATCCACATACACGCACGAACCTAGGCAACCAGAAACCAAAGAACGCAGTCACACACTCACAACCACTCACGCACAAAGCCACCTTCACTCACACATCGATCCCTGCAACCCCCCCCCCCCCCCACACACACACACAAGCAGACATACAAACACACTAAATGAGAGAAACCAACAACGAACAAACCATCTGCAGCTTCGCACATGCGCATGGGCACAACTACACACGCATGCAAGCACACACACGCACACCCACACACATAATAGCACAACATACCTGCAAAGGTCATCGTCCTTGCCGCCACCATCATGCATGTGATGACATGGCCAAAAAATAGGAAAGGTAGGACAAAGGGGACGGGACAGGCAAGAGAACAGAAGGGCTACGCACGAGGGAAGCGGGGGAACGTAGCATAGCGAAAGGGGGGGGGAGGGGATAAGGAGGGAGGGGGATCAACGTGTCATGGTGTAGGTCAAGATGGTTGTATGATCAACGTCACAACAGTGAGCAATGTCCTTTGTGCCCTATTTGTGCTTCATGGTGTGTGTGTGTGTGTGTGTATGGGGGGGGGGGGTGCCATTTTCATGAGCCAACAAGGAACACCCTCGCAAATGGTTAGGTTCATATCCCCGAACCCCAACCCCGTAACCATCTCTCCCTAGCCCTTCACTTCACATGGTTCAATGTGGCCATGTGTTTATGTACACGCAAGATAATTGCACACAAGAATGAATGTGGTTGTCAATTTGTGCATGTGCATGTGTGTGTGGATGTGTGTATGGTGTATGTGTGTGTATGTGTTTGGATATTTGTGTCCCTGACGAAGTGTGTGTGTTTGGATGTTTGTGTGTTTGTCGCCACAGGTTCATGTATGCAAGTATGTATGTGTGCATGCACGCTCAAGTTCTTGGAGAAAAGACGTGGTGAGAACTGCGGACCAATGTTGGTGTGAAAAGGGTGAAGTGTGGGCCAGCAAGGGTGGGAAGAGAGGGCGGAAAGGGGGAGAAACTCCCGAGTGTGCCCTGAGTGAGCCCCCAATTAGCTCTCAGTGAGCGCTCACTGAGCGCTCACTGAGCCATTTGGCGCGCTCACTGAGCGCTCAGTGAGCGCTCAGTGAGCCAGCTCAGTGACGGCTCAGTGACGGCTCAGTCGGGGCGCTCAGTCAACTGAGCCGTCGAAAAAAAGAAACCCCCTCGGTCAAATCCTCTTGGCCTAGGGATTGGTGTCCCTTTGGGGACATTCCAAAACCCCAACCCACCCCCGAAAGCCACAACTTTTCACATTAAACCCCTCGAAAAACACCACTTAGCCCCAAATGAGCCGTTTTAGCCCCAACTGAGCCCCAACTTCACATTTCCAAGTGAGCCGCAGGTACACCTTGACCACAAGCTCTGAAATAGCATACTGGAATGGCCCGGGAGACATGGGATGTTGCACTAGTGTGAATTTGCGATTGAAAATACCGTTTTCGCTTGACCAGAAGCACTCAAATACCATAGTGGAATGGCCCGAGAGACATGGAATGTTGCATTGGTGCGAATTTGCGATTCAAAGTACGGTTTTCTCTTGACCAAAGGCCCTCAGATACCATGCCTTTTTCTGTTTATTAGGCCTCCAATGTCCTTCCACCAATTTGTGGTGAACGGGTGGCTGCACTCCGTTCGTGGACCTCCTTCCCTTGACCGAGGACACGCCTTCTTTTACGCTGTACCAGAATCAGCACAAGGCTGAGACGAGGCGTACACCAGGGAGTTCCCGGCAGCCAAAGCAATGTCATTGAACGACATCAAACAGAGAAGGCTTCCAAAGACGGAGGGTGTTACACTATACAAGTGTCGACTCCGTGGCCGAGAAATCCAAGGCAACCCTTCAACGTCCAAACCGCCTCAGCCATTGCCCAGTGATTTGCTTCGTCTGCGGCGTGAAGCTTTGGCCTCAAAGAGGGTACTAAAAACTCTAAAACAGGTATAGCCTGGCTGGTCAATTTAACGGTTGAGGGGGTCGGAGAATTTAATATTGCCACAGTTTAATTATGACACTGAGAATCACAAGCTTCTGCTGGCTATGGTCGCACACCTTCTCAAAGAATCTGGGCCTCTAATAGGCAGGGGCCGCTCCTCTACACCACCAGGCCATTGCACTCTGTCCCTTGCAATTTTTTGTGCCCGAATTACCCCCAGGGGCCGTCCAAATGTCAACATCAAAGCTGCCCTGGTAGACCTGGGAGGGACACTGTTCCCTTTTTGTTGAAAACATTACCGAAACAACCGGTTTTTTGACCTGGCAAGAAATGTCCAAGGTTGATTATAATGGTTGGGTGGCGGAGCGTAGACCTAGGGAGTTGAATACTCTAGCTACCCAGCCTTTTGTTGTCCCTGTGCGTTTTGCCGGGTGTGTCCACCGTGTGCAAGTCACGGTTGCTTTTCAGTTTGTAATTGCTGACCACCATGAGCTATGGTGGGAGCTCGGGAGCGTGCCTGTGTTGTGTGCCCTTGGGAAAGAGCACACGGTGTTCGGGACATGTTCCTACATGAACCGTTGCCCATTAATGAACGCCCCTGCACAAAATTTGCGGGCACCACTGGCCTACAAAATGTTTTTCCAATGCAAGCTGTGTTGCATAATATCAAAGGGGCCATTAGTCGTGCATGCAGCGTTGTTGGGCGCGTATTACCCCCCGCAGATTCAAACGTACTGTTCCAGTATCTGGTTAAGGTGGCAAATCACTACGGTATCACAAAACTGCCTGTTGACTCCCGTCAGCGTCGCTCGTTAGTGGGACGCCGCTTCCGGGCCGGTGTTTCGCTGACGGGTCGGGAGGCCCGGCCACTTGCGTCACGGCTTGCACAAGATGTTGCTCTTCCGTTGCCTTACCATGTGTTGTTCCTCTGGATCTGTCACATCGTTGTTCTGATCTATAGTGGTACCCTAGAAATACCCACCATTGAATGGCGCATCTGGGGCTTCATGTGTTTCTGATGCACCTTATCGGGGAATATAGTGAGGAAGGTAGCACACAGACCTTGTATTGTCATGGTATGGAACATGTTTTTCAGCTGCCTCGGTTACCGACGGGCTATGCAGATGAGGCAGGAGAGAGGGATCTGAGGCTTGGCAAGCGCTTTTCCCACCTCACCTCCACCGTGGCAGACAAAAGTATTGAAGAGACGTTGGGTCATGCAATGTATGTCAAATTCTTGGGGCGCCGTGCCCGTCGCTCTGAGGTCCATCTGTGGCACCCCGAGAGGCGGGGGGTGGTTTTGGAGCAGTGTGTGGTCAGTGCCTCCCCCATGTGGAGGGCAGTATTCGAGCGATTGCTCGCAAAAGTTTGGACAACAATACGTTCAGGTGCTACATGCATATTAGCACCCAGTCGGTATATATAACCACTGACACCTGCCAGCCGCAAATGGATGTGTACTGCATCTGTGGCCGTTGTGGTGCTGAGCGGAGTGGACAACGGCGCTGGACCCTTGCAACGATGGCAGCGGTGCGGCAGTGGCCAACATTCAACTTTGCCAGTGCGAACCCTTATCTAACCAAAAAACAGCGGCAACAATTGGCCAAGGAACGGGCAAAAGGTAAGGCAGTGGTAGGTAAGCATAGTACAACCCGCGAACAGGGGACGAAGGTGACGGTGGTGACAAACAGTGCCGAAGACTCAGCCGCATCGTTTGCTAATGGTCCTGTGTCGGACTGGGCCACACAGCGGACCCGACCAATGCGTGCTGTCAAGCTGCACAGGCGCATTGTTGTGGATGCAAATAATTTGTCGGACCCTGACCCAACAGCTTCACACAGTTGTGGTAATTCCACTACGGCATCGAGTGACTCATCTTCACATACGGACAGCGGTGATTCTACAAGTAGTGGCACCCCCAGTACCACCAGCAGCAGCAGCAGCAGTGAGTCCCTTGTCCGGGAGGCACCACCTCCAAAAACGTTTCGCCGCCGTGGCGTCCCAAGCAAGCCAGCGGTGAAGGTCGAGTGCATCGATGTGCATGAGGCATCCTCAAGTGCCCCCCGTACCACCTTGCTTCGCGAAAGTGACCATTACCCTACAGATTGCGTTTACCGTTAACCTTTGATGACCTCTACCTCAGGAACCCACTCCCTGAGGTCCTCGGTGCGGCCGGGGTATACCCAAACCGACGTCACCCACCCTGTATTGGGGTGGGGCGGTGTGAATGTCGGACTGCAGCACCTGGGCCGCACACCCAACTGTTCGGAGGTGCCCGACACATGTTTTTTGTGGTACTTTATACAATTTTGCAGCTATTCCTATTGCAATGCTCACATTTGCGAATTTGGGACTTTGCGAACGAAAGGGATGTTGCATTAGTGTGAATTTGCGATTGGAAGTACGGATTTCCTGTGACCAAAAGCACTCAAATATCAAAGTGGAATGGTTCAAGAGACATGGGATGTTGCATTACTGTGAATTTGCGATTGAAAGCACGGATTTCCATTGACCAAAAGCCCTCAAATACCATAGTGGAAAGTGGGGCTGACCGTTAACCTTTGATGACCTCTATCTCAGGAACCCACTCCCTGAGGTCCTCGGTGCGGCCGGGGTATACCCAAACCGATGTCACCCACCCTGTTTTGGGGTGGGGCGGTGCGAATGTCGGACTGCAGCACCTGGGCCGCATACCCAACTGTTCGGAGGTGCCCGACACATGTTTTTTGTGGTACTTTGTACAATTTTTCTTTTTTTTTTCTGTTAGTACGCGCCACGAGCGATTTTTTCTGTGGGTGCACCAACTCTCACCGGGGATTTCTCCGCTGGCCGCTCGGAAAAACGCTTGGGATTTATCCGATGGGCGCTCGGGATATTGCTTGGGATTTATCCGGGGACCGCTCGGGATATCGCTTGGGATTTATCCGATGGCCACTCGGGAAACCGCTTGGGATTTTTCTGGTGGCCGATTAGGAGATCCCCAAGCGTATTCCGTATAGCTTTAGGTACATCCGAGCACATTCCTAGGCATTTTCCATTCAAAATCCCCGGCGATTTGGACATAAGAAGCAAAGCGATGGAGCGACATGTGCTGCAAAGGTCCGGTCCGCGTTGTATTTCAGATCCGGACCAACAATGCAGAGGTTTTTGTATTGTACACCGTACTAAGTTTCATGTTTGGTGGGGCTTGTCTTGCCCACAGCCTCTCGTGTCGTGAAGACAGGGATTGAAAAATGTTTATGCATCAAGATAGCCAGCAAGGTATCCTTCGGCTGGATGCGGTATGCATCAGGGACGACCCTGTCTATAAAAACCCTTAGCATTCTGGGTTCAATGGACTCTGACGGCTTATGCCGCAGGCACAGTGCTGCTAGGGCGTGTTGGAGGCGTGATTGTGTATCACCCGGTTCGGGAACTTCGGTATTGGTTGTGTCCGCGTCAATGAGCTCGCCCTCAAGCTCCAAATCTGGTTCAGGGAGCTGGTGAACGGGCTTGGGGGGCTGAGCGGATGAAGACAAGGCACTAGCGGCACTGCCTTGACTACTAGACATGTCTATTGCAGGTGACAAAAAGTGTTCTGAGCACAAAAAGTGTTCTGAGCACATTAGTGAGTCTACTCCAAGCGGCCAAGGTGAAAAAGCGACACACATGCAAAAAGAAAACCACAAAAGCAGGCACAAAGCTTCACAAGGCACAAAGGGCAAACATTCATAAGCTTGAGTACAGTGTTCTCGATGCAAGTTTGTAGGCAAAGCAGCCACCAAGGATCAAACAGGCGTTGCACATGTCAAAAGCAAAAGTCCAAATTCACAAAGGAGCACAAAGGGGAAGCAATCATAAGCTTGAGCAAAGTGTTCTCCATGCAGTTTTGCAGGCAAAGCAGACAAAGGGTAGACAAACATTAGCTTCAACGTCCTGTTCTCCATGGCATCTTGCAGGCAAGGTAGGCACCAAGCATCCAACCAAAATTCCACTGGGTTCGGGCTGAAAAATTTGTTCCGAGCTCCCCCGGCACGGTCGGCTGGGAAGCCCATGGAACATTCCTACCAATATTGGTTGCGTTTTGGGACCCGATCTGGCTGCCAAAACTTCCGAGCATCTTTCCAAGGGTTTTCGAAAACTTCCAAGCGGCGGACCGAAGCATATCGCATGCACGTTGGTACATATTTCCTAAAGTTCCCGACGGTAACGGGATAATATTGGTCTCTCTTCCAATGTTCTATGCTGGGCACCGGTGGTACATGTACCTCCCAAGGGATGGGTACACAACTTGCACATGTAGTGTTTCACCTTGGGCAGCTCAAAAATGGAAGATTTCGAAACTTATTTTTCTGATCCCGTGATCACCGAAAATGACCATCCAAGGTATGTAAAGCATGTTTTAGGCCGTATTTATGTGTTGTCCAGCCTACATGGGTATTGGGTCTTGGGGGGCGGGGGGTCAAGCGACATTCTTACACAACCCGCTTTAGCAGCTTTTCAGTCTAAACACCTCAAAAATCATGTTACAAAGTTTGTTAGATAAAAGCCACATAGAGCCGTATATAGGAGAAAACGCCACATACAACCCCCCCTTTTCGGCCCTTTGGGGGCTTGTCGCGTGCCCCACCTCAAGGGGTTGAATGGTTTTTTTTTTAGTCTCCGTAGAATCATTATTTTGTCCAATAAATGCATCCCCCATTGCGCTTTTAGTCCGGACCTCCCACAAATCCCCCCCCCCCCCACTTGAAACCCACTTTTTCGGGGTTGAGGGAGCTGGATAGGGGGGGGGGGGGGGGCAATATAAGGACAAAATGACCACCCCTCTTTTTTGGGGTCCAAAATCATGATTTTTCGGCTGTTTTCGATTTTGAGCCGAAAAAGTGTTTCCAGGACCTGAATCCATGGGGTTTGTATGCGGCGGAGTGGGATGAGTGGTCATGCAGCTTATGCACTTTCCAGCCATTTTGGTATGTTGGCGGTTTTTGCGATCTTGGTGACCCTGTAGTACCCTCTCTGAGGGGCGGAAGTTGCAGGGATGTTGTGACAATACATGCGGAGTAGCATACGAAAGGATGTTTTTCGTAGTGTGTAGCCTTGCCGGGCGTGCCATGCGTGAATGGGCCGGACACAACCTACTTCTGCAGCTTTTCACCTTGGACAACTCAAAAATGGAAATCACGTCGCCGAGGTTGTTAGCTCAAAGCCAGGCAGGCGTATAAAGGGGAAAATGCCACATACCCCCCGATTTTGGCCTTTTTTGTGCCTATTTGTGTACCCTACCCAAAGGGGTTGTTTTGTTAGTTTGACGCCTTGTCCAATGATTATTGTGTCCAATAAAGGCATCCCCCAATGAGTTTTTGGCACGGACCCCCCTAGACCACCCCAACTTGAAACCCACTTTTTTGAGGTTTTGAGGGGGGTGGTGAGGGGGGCGGGTCGGGGGGGGGATCAAAAAATCAGCCCCCCCTTCGTTTTGGGTCGAAAATCATGAATCTTTTTGTTTTCTTTCATTTTGAGCCCAAAAAGGTTTTCCGGGTCCCGACTCCATGGGGTTTGTATGGGGCGGAGTGGGACCAGCGCTCATGCAGTTTATGCACTTTTCAACCATGTCTGCTATGTCGGCGGTTTTGCGACTTTGGTGACCCCGTGGTACCCGCTCTAAGGGGTGTAAGCATGGATGTTGTGGCAGCATCTATCTACTAGGATACAAAAGGATGTTGTTTGCAGTCTATAGCCTTGCCGAGGGCCCGTCAAAACCCGTGCCAAAGGCGCCAAATCACTGATGCCACCAATAATGGTTTGCATGAATGGTAACGGTACACAACCTGATCATGCAGCTTTTGCCGCCCGGGCAGCTGAAAAATGGAATTTTTTCACAACGTACCTTCTGATATTGTGACCACACAAAACGATCATCCAACCTATGTAAGGCATGTTTTAGGCCGTATTTATGTGTTTTTCACATCATTTGGGTATTGGGTGCGGGCCGGGGGGGGGGGGTACCCAAGGGATTAGTACGCAACCTGCTTGTGCACTTTTGCACCCTGGGCACCTGAAAATTCGAAGTTTTCGAAACTGATTTTATTGACATCATGACCTCTCACAATGACCATCCAAGGTAGGTAAAGCATGTTTTAGTCCGTATTTACACATTTTTCACCTTGGGGGCGGTCTGCCAAGGAACTACTACGCAACCTGCTTATGTAGTTTTTCACCCTTGGTAGCTCAAAAATCCAAGTTTCGGAAACTTGTTTTTTTGACATTGTGGCCACACAAAAGCACCATGCAACGTATTTAATGCATGTTTTAGGCCGTATTTCCCTTGGTACACGCTACAAGACCCAATCTCGTTCTAGTCCAGAACCCGCTAGAGCGGCTAGAACCAAAAAAAGAGGGGGATACCCCCCCTCTCCCCGCAGGGGGGTGTATTTGAGGTGTCTAACCTGGACCCCCGTATCCGTACTCGGGGCCCATTCCTTTTTGTTTTTTCACAATTTCATTTTTTTTCACCTCACTTTGGAGTTCAAAAAGTTTCCGTTTTAGCGGCGTTCTAGCGACGTTCTAGCCAGCGCCGCTAGATCGCCGCTGCAACGGTTGGCTAGAACGCCGCTAGAACAATATATATAAATGCTCCGACACTCCTCAAAGAGATGCTGCCCCGGCCAGCCGTGGCCATTCACAGGTTCCCGATGCTTGACCCGACTCACGGAGCGCCGGGTTTCACCCCCCACCACCCCCCGGTTAGCCCGGTCAGCCCCCCACCGCACCCCATAGGTCACTTGGGAGGTCACTTGACGGGCCGGCGCCGGGTCACTTGGTGGTGGGTTAGCCCGGTTAGCCCGGTTAGCCGGATGAGCCCCCCTTCCCGCCCCCAGGCCCCCATTCGCGAGTCGCGACACACAGCTTCCCAGAACGCCGCTAGAACAGTTGCCTAGAACGCCGCTAGAACGCACCTGCATTATGTTTCTGTCCTCAGGTTGTCAGCGTGCGGCGTTTGGAGCCGACCCCCGCGGGGTGCGCGTGGAGTGGCGCGATGGCGGAGGCCGGACGCGCCTCTTGGGGGTCACCGAGTTGGGCGTGATGAAGGGGACGGACCCCAACATGGCCCTCTTGGTGCTTGTTTGTCTTGGGTAGGTGGGAACCGGGCAGGAGTGCGGGGGGCATGGACCCGCAGCGCAAGGGTTGGGTGAGGTTGCACGACCGGGGGGGGGGGGGGGCAACAGCAGCAGCAGCAGCAGCGTGGGGAGGACACCCCCCCCCACGGCCCCCAACCCCCCCCTAGGCCCCCAAGAAAAACCCCCGCCACTTCGAGAGTAGCGAGGAATACCCCCGCGCCCCCAAGCCGAGCATAGCAAGCCCAAGGCCAAGGCCAAGACCCAGGGCAAGGGCAAGGGCAAAGCTACCCCCCCCCAAAAAAACCCCAAGCCCCCCCCCCTTGCAAGATAGGGGCCGGAAACCCTATGGAAATGTGCCGGTTGTGGGGGACACCCGGTATGGCCCTTGGGCGGAGGGGGGCAATGGGGGGACCGTGAGCCAAGTGACGGTGTTGGGGATTGGGGTGAGGAGTTGGACCCGGGGGAGTGGTGGGTGGTGTCGCAGGGGACCAATGGGGAGGGGGGGAAGAAGGGGAAGAAGGGGAAGAAGAGGAAGAGGGAGAAAGAGGGGGGCACCGTCCGGGTGCCGGGGCAGCTTCTCTTCTGCACCCGGGAGGAGGCGGAGGCCCGCCTCCGGGAGGCCTTGGGGGTGGGGGACGACGGGGATGACGGGGATGACGGGGACGACGAGGGGGACGAGGGTGGTGACAAGGGGGAGGGGGGTGACAAGGGGGGTGAGGTGGGGGGTGACAAGGGGGGTGAGAAGGAAGGGGATACGGGGGGTGAGAAGGGGGGTGCCGGGGGCAAGGATGAGCCCCGGCAACCCCCCACCACGCAGGAGGGGCGGCACGGTGGTGACTAGATCAACGCTAGAACGGTTCGCTAGATCAACGCTAGAACGCAATCAACATACCGTGCCTTGGCGGCCCAGGGCGGGGGAGATGGCCCCCAGGGCCTTGGCGAAGGCGTCCCTGGGGTTGGGGGGGTGCGGTTGCGGGGGGCCCCCAGCGGGGGTTTTGGCGGGCTTAGGCTTGGACTTGGGCCGGGAGGCGATGCCGTGCACCAACCCGGCATACGCCCCCTGGTTCGCCGCCTCCGGGTTGAAAACCCCCATGTCCATCAGCGCTGACCAGGTCGGCGTCCACGTCCAGGCCTTCCCTACATACTCCATCCCCCCCAAGCCTAGCCCCTGCCAGCAGTTGGCGACGAATCGCCAGTGGATGCCCCTCCCCTTTTTTCGTCTCGGGGGTGAAGACGTTGGTTTGCACCAACTCGAACATCTTCACCCCCATTCGGTGGGGGGCGGGGGCACGTCCCCCCATCTCTTACCCGGCCCGGGCAACTCCTATTGCCACCCCCACCACCTGCTGACCACCCCTAGGCGCGGGGGCTTGTCCAAGTGGACCACGGCCCCCTCGTCCACCCATGCCCACCGCCCCCCCCACCCCCACCAGCCCGTGGTGCACCCGCTGCAACAAAAAACGGAGAGTCCAAAACGGACTCTCCGGGGCGACGAGGAGGGGGGTGTGCAGGTTGGGGGGTTGGGCCAGCCAGGACAGCTGGGTCCCATGGCAGGTCCTGGATGGCCCCCGCATCCCTCGACCCCATCATCACCCTTGAGCCACTGGCTCACCCCCCCCCCCCTGCCGGCGTCTCCACCACCACCTTCGCCTCCACCTCCTGCTTCACCATCCCCTCCTCCATCTCCTCCGCCTCCACCTCCACCTCCACCACCTCCTCCTTCTCCTCCTCCTTCACCTTGTCCACCGTCCTCGCCAACACCAGCTCCGTCCTCCGCACGCTGCGATCGAGCGCCTCGATCGCCTCCTCCTTCTCCGCCACATTGGCCTTCGCCTTGCGGAGAGTGTCCTCCGGCATGCAGATCCTCTCCTCATCCCCCATCGTCTGCACCTCGGCCAGCTTGGCCTCCCATTCGGAGACCTTGGTCTCCAGCTTGGCCTTTGCCCCCTTGCAGGCTGCGAAGGAAGCCGAGAGCCCTTTGAGCTCCCCCCACATTTCCTCCACCTCCAGGTCCTTCGGGGCCGCCGCCGTTGGACAGCGCCTGGGTCGCCACATTCTATAGGAAACAGAGGAGCGTTCTAGTGGCGTTCTAGGCAACCGTTCTAGCGACATTCTAGTGACCGCTCGTGCTCATGCACTATGCTTGCACATTGGCCTCCCTGTGGATGGCCGACCTCTGACAATCCGACACCTTGTCCACCCCCTCCACCAGACAGCCCCCCCTTTCCGGTTGCTGTGCTCGTTGTGACCATGTTGCAGAGCGGTTGATGCTTTCCGAAATGTCAACCGAGAACATAGCCAACCCAACTGACTTAATGTTCTGCAACATCGTATCTACATCATGCTCAAGGCTCAGTAGATACCATGATGCTGTTCCGACAGTACAGTGGCGCCTGAAATCACGGGCCACGGCAGCACAGTTCAATGGGTTACGGCCCAGATATGTACAATAGAGGGCCTGCAGCAGGTCCCACATGTTCGTGATGGCCTTGTACCTGGCCGTGCTCGGCCTAATGCCGAGGCACCTAGCAATATCCGGCCATGCGTCAAAAAAATTGGCCGTCTCTTCCCCGTTCGGGGAAGGTGACCCATAAACGCTCCAACCTGCATGCCTCTCCGACAGGAGAACTTGCAGGTCTTGACGGAGGGTAGGGGTGACCGACCTAGCCTCCCGGTTGACGAACTCCCCCAACAAGCAGCCCATGGCCACTGTCAAGTGCAAAATGCACAAGACGACCCAGGCACGTGGCAATTTCAACATCCGCTGCGTACTACAGCCAGCGGCTGGCAAGGAAGGCGTCCCAAGGAGGAAGGCGGTGTAGTTGGCCTCATCACCCTCCATGGTCCGCCGGATAGCACTACCCTCCCAAGTCTTCTTTTGGGCATTCCACATCCCCTCATATAACATGGAGCCCACTTGGGGGCATGTGGACACCCCGATCACCCGTCGTGTCCACAGTTGATCCCCCCCGAGGATCACCTGTGCCTCCTCCTTGGAGGCCCCCCATTGTACGAGCCCCGTGTCGATGATGTCTTGAATCACCTAAACACGAGGCATGGGGGGTGGTTAATTTCGTTCTAGTCTAGTGTAATCTAGCTTCTAGCGAGCGGTGTTCGAGGCTAACTAGATCAAAACCAGAATGAGGGAAAGGAACTAGGTGAGAGGCCTACCTCCCAATTGCTCTTCCACAATGTCCCAAGGGTGTCCATGGCCTTGGCATCGCAATTGGCCATGCTCAACACCCAAAGGCCCGCTGGGGAGCGGGACAAGCGGTTGAAGTTGGCCAAGGAGATGGTGAGTTGGGTCCAATTGCCCCCGGCCACGGGGTAGCCATCTCCCGGACGATGAACGTCAATGGGAAGTTGCGGTTGATTGACCGCACCAAGCCCGGCCGGGAGACGATGTATGTGACCCATGAGGCGAAGGGCCATGAGATCCCGGTGGTCTTGGGCAACACCGTGGCAACAAGCTCATCCAATTGCACGGGGGCGACCAACTCCCTCCAAGGGGCTTGGAAATCCCGCTCGGTACAAATTGGACAGCAGTAGGGGCCACCGGGGACGGTGCGGTGATACTCCAACTTGCGGAGCGTGTAGAGCTCCGAGAGGGTCCTCCACGAGGACTTGGGGGCCCTCATGTTGAGCACTAGTTCACACATGGCGGTGGGGGGGAGAAGGGAGTCGGCGTATGCCTCAACGGCGGCCCTGCATGCCTCACCCGTGGTATGGGCAGAAGTGGCGGAGTTCACATATTGGACGGCGTTGTTGAATAGCCGCCGTGCTAGGGGGCATGATAGCGCCCACGTGGTCAAGTAATGGCCCACCCGCTCATCTTTGAGGTTTGCAGCCCCACTGAACTCCCGTAGTGCCTTAGACAAGAGGGAAGTATCCTTCCCGGTTGAGGAGGGAGCACGGGGGGGAGTGGCGGGGCGTTTCGTTGCAAAGAAATGTGTAATATCTAAGCGCGAGAGAAGGAAGCATGGAACAATGCACTACGGACAATAGCAAGCATGCAAGGGGGAACAATGCCCAGATCAACACTAGAACGATTCCCTAGATCGGCACCGGAACGCACAACAAGACAATATACTTGGCGGAGCCGCTCGTCGATCAATTCCTGCAATGCCACGTTGTTGGTCAATATCCTGGTTGAGGGAAACCTGCATGTGGCCTTGGCCCCTCCTTACCTCCATGGCATCCTTGCCCGAGCATGGCGCTTGCGACCGCGGCCCCCCATGCACAACCCACGACGCGTCAAAGTATGCAAATAGCCATGTCAAACAATGAAGAAATTGGGATATGTGTGTAGACATTACATCGTTCTAGTATTGATCTAATGTAGGCTAGAACATCTAGGCTAGAGTGTTCTAGGCTAGGTCAAGATTGCGTCTTCTAGCGTGTACCAAGGGTATGTGTTTTTCACATTATTTGGGTATCCGGGGGGGGGGGGGGGGGTCACAAGGGCCCAGTACACAACCTCCTTCCACAATTTCTCACCCTAGGCAGCTCAAAAATCGAAGTTTCCGAAAGTTTTTTTCTGGTATCGGGACCACACAAAATGAACACCCAAGCTTTGTGAAGCATGTTTTAGGCCGTATTTTTGTAAAGTGTTTGCGGGTGCTTACTCCATGGGGTTCGTATGGGGCGGATCGGGACGAGCGGTCATGCAACTTATGCACTTTTCAGCCATTTTCCTATGTTGGCGGTTTTGCGACCTTGGTGATCCCGTGCTACCCTCTTTGAGGGGTGCACGTGGCGACGATGTTGTGACAATACATGCCATGTAGAATACAAAAGGAAATTTTGTACTGTATAGTCTTGCTGAGGGCCGATCAAAACCCGTGGCAAAGACTCGTAATGACTATTTTCACCAATCATGGCTTACATGTGTGAATGGGGCGGTACACAACGTGCTTCCGCAGCTTTTAACCTTGCGCGGCTCAAAAAGTGAATGGGGCGGTACACAACGTGCTTTTGCAGTTTTTAACCTTGCGTGGCTCAAAAATCGAAGTTTTTGAAACGATTTTTTCCATACCAAGATCACCCGAAATGGCCATCCAAGGTGTGTACAGCATGTTTTAGGCCTCATTTTTGTGTTTTTCACCTTATTTAGGTTTTGGCGCGCGGGGAGGGGGGTTTCTCCGAGGGGATGGTACAGACCTGCACATGCAGTTTTTCACCTCAGGCAGCTGAAAAATCTAAGTTTCCGAGACTTATTTCTTTGATGTTGTGATAACCTAACATGACCATCCAAGGTATGTGAAGCATGATTTAGCCCGTATTTTTGTAGTTTTTCCCCAATTATGGGGTGTGTTTCGCTTAGGGTAGATTCTATGCAAGGTGGACTTGCCACAGGCAATACAATTTTCGAAACTTTTTTTGACACACCGTGATCACCTAAAATGGCCATCCAAGGTAGTAAACCATGTTTTAGACTGGAGATACGTGTTTTTCGCCTCATTCGGGTATTTGGCGTGGGGGGACCGGGGGCCCTCCCAGGGGATGGGTACACAACCTGCACATGTAGTGTTTCACCTTGGGCAGCTCAAAAATTGAGGATTTCGAAACTTATTTTTTTGATCCCGTGATCACCTAAAATGACCATCGAAGGTATGTAAAGCATGTTTTAGGCCGTATTTATGTGTTGTTCAGCCTACATGGGTATTGGGTCTTGGGGGGGGGGGTCAAGCGACATTCTTACACAACCCGCTTTAGCAGCTTTTCAGTCTAAACACCTCAAAAATCATGTTGCAACTACTTGTGCAGTTTTTCACCTTGGACAACTCAAAACTGGAAATCACGTCGCTGAGGTTGTTAGCTCAAAGCCAGGCAGGCGTATAAAGGGGAAAATGCCATACACCCCCCGATTTTGGCCTTTTTTGTGCCCGTTCGCGTACCCTACCCCAAGGGGGTTGTTTTGTTAGTCTGACCCCTTGTCCAATGATCATTTTGTCCAATAAAGGCATCCCCCAATGAGTTTTTGGCACGGACCCCCCTAGACCACCCCAACTTGAAACCCACTTTTTTGAGGTTTTGAGGGGGGTGGTGGGGAGGGGGGGTCGGGGGGGGGGATCAAAAAATCACCCCCCCCTTCGTTTTGGGTCGAAAATCATGAATCTTTTTGTTTTCTTTCATTTTGAGCCCAAAAAGGTTTTCCGGGTCCCAACTCCATGAGGTTTGTCTAGGGCGGAGTGGGACCAGCGCTCATGTACTTTATGCACTTTTCAACCATGTCTGCTATGTCGGCGGTTTTGCGACTTTGGTGACCCCGTGGTACCCGCTCTAAGGGGTGTAAGCATGGATGTTGTGGGAGCATCTACCTACTAGGATACAAAAGGATGTTGTTTGCAGTCTATAGCCTTGCCGAGGGCCCGTCAAAACCCGTGCCAAAGGCGCCAAATCACTGATGCCAGCCAATAATGGTTTGCATGAATGGTAACGGTACACAACCCGATCATGCAGCTTTTGCCGCCCGGGCAGCTGAAAAATCGAATTTTTTCACAACGTACCTTCTGATATTGTGACCACACAAAATGATCATCCAACCTATGTAAGGCATGTTTTAGGCCGTATTTATGTGTTTTTCACATCATTTGGGTATTGGGTGCGGGCCGGGGGGGGGGGTTCCCAAGGGATTAGTACGCAACCTGCTTGTGCACTTTTGCACCCTGGGCACCTGAAAATTCGAAGTTTTCGAAACTGATTTTATTGACATCATGACCTCTCACAATGACCATTCAAGGTAGGTAAAGCATGTTTCAGTCCGTATTTGCGCGTTTTTCACCTTGGGGGCGGTCTGCCATGGTAGCTCAAAAATCCAAGTTTCGGAAACTTGTTTTTTTGACATTGTGGCCACACAAAAGCACCATGCAACGTATTTAATGCATGTTTTAGGCCGTATTTCCCTTGGTACACGCTACAAGACCCAATCTCGTTCTAGCCCAGAACCCGCTAGAGCGGCTAGAACCAAAAAAAGAGGGGGATACCCCCCCTCTCCCCACAGGGGGGTGTATTTGAGGCGTCTAACCTAGACCCCCGTATCCGTACTCGGGGCCCCATCCTTTTTGTTTTTTCACAATTTCATTTTTTTTCACCTCACTTTGGAGTTCAAAAAGTTTCCGTTTTAGCGGCGTTCTAGCGACGTTCTAGCGAGCGCCGCTAGATCGCCGCTGCAACGGTTCGCTACAACGCCACTAGAACAATATATATGAATGCTCCAACACTCCTCAAAGAGAAGCTGCCCCGGCTACCATGGCCAGCCGTGGCCAATCACAGGGTCCCGATGCTGGACCCGACTCACGGAGCGCCGGGTCCCCCCCCCCCCAACCCGCCGGTTAGCCCGGTCAGCCCCCCACCGCACCCCATAGGTCACCAGCAGGTCAGTTGGTGGGCCGGCACCGGGTCACTTCGTGGTGGGTTAGCCCGATCAGCCTGGTTAGCCCGATGAGCCCCCCTACCCGCCCCCAGGCCCCCATTCGCGAGTCGCGACACGCAGGTTCCCCCTCTTGCGTGCTGGGGGGTTGCCGGGGCTCATCCTTGCCCCCGTGTACCCTTCGTGAACCGGCCGTTTGAATCTGAGATTCACGGTACCGTGAATTTCACCTATTTTTGGTGTGTCTTGCTTGTAACTTGGTGCCATCGTGTGCTTTTGTCGTGCTATCTTCGCCCAAAGTGAGATCCAACAAATGTGTGCAAATTAGAGGTTTGAAGTAGCCACATGGTTCAACACATTTGGTGAGATTCGCGTGAATGTGAAATTCACGGACCCAAATTCACACATCAATTCACGGGTTTTGGCACCTCTCGTTTTGGGCGCGGTTTGGGCATGGTGGATGCTTTTGGGGCGGGACCTTCATTGGATGGTGCGTAATGAAGCTGGAGGAAGAATTTTACCCCCTCCATTCCCTCAGAAGGATCCAATAATATGGTGTTTTCCCCCGAAAAACCTCAAAATTTGGCTAAATTCACGTGAAATTCACGCATTTCTTCAAACAGCCACTTACCCCCCGTTCACGAAGGGTACACGGGGCCCCCCTTCTCACCCCCTGTGTCTCTTTCTTTCTCACCCCCCTTGTCACCCCCCACCTCACCCCCCTTGTCACCCCCCTCCCCCTTGTCACCACCCTCGTCCCCCTCGTCGTCCCCGTCATCCCCGTCATCACTGTCGTCCCCCGCCCCCAAGGCCTCCCGGAGGCGGGCCTCCGCCTCCTCCGTGGTGCGGAAGAGAAGCTGCCCCGGCACCCGGACGGTGCCCCCCTCTTTCTCCCTCTTCCTCTTCTTCCCCTTCTTCCCCTTCTTCCCCCCCTCCCCATTGGTCCCCTGCGACACCACCCACCACTCCCCCGGGTCCAACTCCTCATCCCAATCCCCAACACCGTCACTTGGCTCACGGTCCCCCCATTGCCCCCCTCCGCCCAAGGGCCATAGCGGGTGTCCCCCACAACCGGCACATTTCCATAGGGTTTCCGGCCCCTATCTTGCAAGGGGGGGGGGCTTGGGGTTTTTTGGGGGGGGGGTAGCTTTGCCCTTGCCCTTGCCCTGGGTCTTGGCCTTGGCCTTGGGCTTGCTATGCTAGGCTTGGGGGGGCGGGGGCGTCTTCCTCGCTACTCTCGAAGTGGCGGGGGTTTTTCTTGGGGGCCTAGGGGGGGGTTGGGGGCCTTGGGGGGGGTGTCCTCCCCACGCTGCTGCTGCTGCTGCTGCTGATGCTGCTGCTGTTGGTCCCCCCCCCCCACGGTCGTGCAACCCCACCCAACCCTTGCGCCGCGGGTCCATCCCCCCCGCACTCCTGCCCGCTTCCCACCTACCCAAACCCTCCAGCACCAAGAGGGCCATGTTGGGGTCCGTCCCCATCATTCGGCCCAACTCGGTGACCCCCAAGAGGCGCGTCCGGCCTCCGCCATCGCGCCACTCCACGCACACCCCGCGGGGGTCGGCTCCACACGTCTGCACGCTGACAACCTGAGGACAGAAACATAATGGAGGTGTGTTCTAGCGGCGTTCTAGGCAACTATTCTAGCGGCGTTCTAGCGACGTTCTAGCGGCGGCGGCACGGCGGCTAGATCAACGCTACAACGGTTCGCTAGATCAACGCTAGAACGCAATCATTATACCGTGCCTTGGCGGTCCAGGGCGGGGGAGATGGCCCCCAGGGCCTTGGCGAAGGCGTCCCTAGGGTTGGGGGGGTGCTGCTGCGGGGGGCCCCCAGCGGGGGTTTTGGCGGGCTTGGGCTTGGACTTGGGCCGGGAGGCGATGCCGTGCACCAACCCGGCATACGCCCCCCGGTTCGCCGCCTCCGGGTTGAAACCCCCCATGTCCATTAGCGCTGACCAGGTCGGCGTCCACGTCCAGGCCTTCCCTACATACTCCACCCCCCCAAGCCCAGCCCTTGCCAGCAGTTGGCGACCGATCGCCAGTGGATGCCCCCCCCTTTTTTCGTCTCGGGGGTGAAGACGTTGGTTTGCACCAATTCGAACATCTTCACCCCCATTCGGTGGGGGGCGGGGGCACCTCCCCCCATCTCTTACCCGGCCCGGGCAACTCCTATTGCCACCCCCACCACCTGCTGACCACCCCTAGGCGCGGGGGCTTGTCCAAGTGGACCACGGCCCCCTCGTCCACCCATACCCACCCCCCCCCCACCCCCACCAGCCCGTGGTGCACCCGATGCAACAAAGAACGGAGAGTCCAAAACGGACTCCCCGGGGCGACGAGGAGGGGGGTGTCCAGGTTTGGGGGCTGGGGGCCAGCCAGGACAGCTGGGTCCCATGGCAGGTCCTGGATGGCCCCCGCATCCATCGACCCCATCATCACCCTTGAGCCACTCGCTCACCCCCCCCCCCCCGCCGGTGTCTCCACCACCACCTTCGCCTCCACCTCCTCCTTCACCATCCCCTCCTCCATCTCCTCCGCCTCCACCTCCACCTCCACCACCTCGTCCTCCTCCTCCTCCTTCACCTTGTCCACCGTCCTCGCCAACACCAGCTCCGTCCTCCGCACGCTGCGATCGAGCGCCTCGATCGCCTCCTCCTTCTCCGCCACCTTGGCCTTCGCCTTGCGGAGAGTGTCCTCCGGCATGCGGATCCTCTCCTCATCCCCCATCGCCCGCACCTCGGCCAGCTTGGCCTCCCATTCGGAGACCTTGGTCTCCAGCTTAGCCTTTGCCCCCTTGGAGGCTGCGAGGGAAGCCGAGAGCCCTTTGAGGTCCCCCCGCATTTCCTCCACCTCCAGGTCCTCCGGGGCCGCCGCCGTCGGACTCCTTGTGGCCAAAGGGTGACGGCGTGGCAATGGTGCAGGTTGGGCTTGGGGTTGGGGCTGAGGCTTGGCCTTGGGCTTGGCGAGGGGGGGTGGCTTTGCCTTGGGCTTGCCCTCGGCCTGCTCGGCCTTCGGCTTGGCGTGCTCGGCCTGCGCCTAATGCTACGCCGCCATCACCTGCGCAATCAGCGCCTGCAAGAGTTGATGGACGAGCGGCTCCGCCAAGTATATTGTCTTGTGGTGCGTTCCAGCGCTGATCTAGGGAATCGTTCTAGTGTTGATCTAGGCAGCACGATCGGTCGCTAGAACGTCGCTAGAACGGTTGCCTAGAACGCCGCTAGAACGCACCTATGTTTCGTATAGAATGCGGCGACCCAATGCCACGTTGTTGGTCAATATTCTGGTTGAGGGAAGCCTGCATGTGGCCTTGGCCCCTCCTTACCTCCATGGCATCCCTGCCCGAGCATGGCGCTTGCGACCGCGGCCCCCCATGCACAACCCACGACACGTCAAAGTATGCAAGTAGCTATGTCATGCACTATGCTTGCACATTGGCCTCCCTCTGGATGGCCGACCTCTGACAATCCGACACCTCCTCCACCCCCTCCACCCGACAGCCCCCCCCTCCCGGTTGCTGTGCTCGTTGTGACCATGTTTCAGAGCGGTTGATGCTTTCCGAAATGTCAACCGAGAACATAGCCAACCCAACTGACTTAATGTTCTGCAACATCGTATCTACATCATGCTCAAGGCTCAGTAGATACCATGATGCTGTTCCGACAGTACAGTGGCGCCTGAAATCACGGGCCACGGCAGCACAGTTCAATGGGTTACGGCCCAGATATGTACAATAGAGGGCCTGCAGCAGGTCCCACATGTTCGTGATGGCCTTGTACCTGGCCGTGCTCGGCCTAATGCCGAGGCACCTAGCAATATCCGGCCATGCGTCAAAAAAATTGGCCGTCTCTTCCCCGTTCGGGGAAGGTGACCCATAAACGCTTCAACCTGCATGCCTCTCCGACAGGAGAACTTGCAGGTCTTGACGGAGGGTAGGGGTGACCGACGTAGCCTCCCGGTCAACGAACTCCCCCAACAAGCAGCCCATGGCCACTGTCAAGTGCAAAATGCACAAAACGACCCAGGCACTTGGCAATTTCAAAATGGGCTGCGTACTGCAGCCGGCGGGCAGCAAGGAAGGCGTCCCAAGGAGGAAGGCGGTGTAGTTGGCCTCAGCACCCTCCATGGTCCGCCGGATAGCACTACCCTCCCAAGTCTTCGTTGGGGCATTCCATATCCCCTCATTGAACATGGAGCCCACTTGGGGGCATGTGGACACCCCGATCACCCGTCGCGTCCACAGTTGATCCCCCCCGAGGATCACCTTTGCCTCCTCCTTGGAGGCCCCCCATTGTACGAGCCCCGTGTCGATGATGTCTTGAATCACCTAAACACGAGGCATGGGGGGTGGTTAATTTCGTTCTAGTCTAGTGTAATCTAGCTTCTAGCGAGCGGTGTTCGAGGCTAACTAGATCAAAACTAGAACGAGGGAAAGGCACTAGGTGAGAGGCCTACCTCCCAATTGCTCTTCCACAATGTCCCAAGGGTGTCCATGGCCTTGTCATCGCAATTGGCCATGCTCAACACCCAAAGGCCCGCTGGGGAGCGGGCCAAGCGGTCGAAGTTGGCCAAGGAGATGGTGAGTTGGGTCCAATTGCCCCCGGCCACGGGGTAGCCATCTCCCGGACGATGAACGTCAATGGGAAGTTGCGGTTGATTGACCGCACCAAGCCCGGCCGGGAGACGATGTATGTGACCGATGAGGCGAAGGGCCATGAGATCCCGGTGGTCTTGGGCAACACCGTGGCAACGGGCTCATCCAATTGCACGGGGGCGACCAACTCCCTCCAAGGGGCTTGGAAATCCCGCTCGGTACAAATTGGACAGCAGTAGGGGCCACCGGGGACGGTGCGGTGATACTCCAACTTGCGGAGCGTGCAGAGCTCCGAGAGGGTCCTCCACGAGGACTTGGGGGCCCTCATGTTGAGCACTAGTTCACACATGGCGGTGGGGGGGAGAAGGGAGTCGGCGTATGCCTCAACGGCGGCCCTGCATGCCTCACCCGTGGTATGGGCAGAAGTGGCGGAGTTCACATATTGGACGGCGTTGTTGAATTGCCGCCGTGCTAGGGGGCATGATAGCGCCCACGTGGTCAAGTAATGGCCCACCCGCTCATCCTTGAGGTTTGAAGCCCCACTCAACTCCCGTAGTGCCTTAGACAAGAGGGAAGTATCCTTCCCGGTTGAGGAGGGAGCACGGGGGGGAATGGCGGGGCGTTTCGTTGCAAAGAAATGTGTAATATTTAAGCGCGAGAGAAGGAAGCATGGAACAATGAACTACGGACAATAGCAAGCATGCAAGGGGGAACAATGAAGAAATTGGGATATGTGTGTAGACATTACATCGTTGTAGTATTGATCTAATGTAGCCTAGAACGTCTAGGCTAGAGTGTTCTAGGCTAGGTCCAGATTGGGTCTTCTAACGCGTACCACGGGTATGTGTTTTTCACATTATTTGGGTATCCGGTGGGGAGCGGGGGGTCACAAGGGCCCAGTACACAACCTCCTTACGCAATTTCTCACCCTAGGCAGCTCAAAAATCGAAGTTTCCGAAAGTTTTTTTCTAGTATCGGGACCACACAAAATGAACACCCAAGCTATGTGAAGCATGTTTTAGGCCGTATATGTAATTTCCACCCCATCTTGGGTGTATGTTGCTTAGGGTAGATTCTCTGCAAGAGGGACGTGCCGAAGGCAATAGAATTTTCGGGTTCTTTTTCATGTTGTGATCACCTAAAATGGCCATCCAAGGAATGAAAAGCATGTTTTAGGGTGCATTTATGCGTTTTCCACCTTATTTGGCAATCTAGCGCGGGGGGGGGGGGGGGGGGCTCCCAAGGGATGCATACACAACCTGCACATGCAGTCTTCACCTTGGGCAGCTCAAAAGTGGAAGATTTCGAAACTTATTTTTTTTGATCCCGTGATCACCTAAAATGACCATTCAAGGTATGTAAAGCATGTTTTAGGCGGTATTTATGTGTTTTTCAACCCATTTGCGTCTCAGTTCGGGGGGCGGGGGGGGGGGGGGCAAACCAGATTTGTACACAACCTGCTTATACAGCTTTTCAGCCTATACTGCTCAAAAATTACCTCACAAAGGTTGTTAGATAAAAGCCACCCACGCCCGTATATAGGGGAATATGCCATATACCCTCCCTTTTGGTCCTTTTGGAGGCTATTCGCGTGCCCTACCTTACGGGGTCGGCTGCGGGAAACCGGCTGTGGCCCGCGACGGCCCATCTGGTTCGGGGACGGCGGCGGGAGGGCACGGTACGGGGGGTACGCGATGTGGCGCCGCGTCATTTTGCTAGCTGTATTTCCTATGCGGAGCGAGGGGGCGCCGCCGTACCCACCTATATAGGGGAGGGGGGTACCGTGCAGGCATGAAGGGGTCCACGTCCGCGGTCGCTCCTTGCCCGAACATCCCTCCGGGGTGGCCCTGCCCCTGGGCCGGGCGTTAGGCTGCATCGGGCCGGGCCCGCTATCGCACCCGCCTCTTTCACGGGAGGGAGGGCGTCCCTTTGGCCTCTATGGGTCTGGTTCGCTTCACAACACTTAGCTGCACTATGCCTACCCCGCGGTGTTCTGCACCTGCTTTCCAGTGTAAAGATCAATGTGCTCTGTGCTTGTTGTCACAGTGCTCTACGGCCGGGGTTGCGGGCCGGGTCTTTCCTCCCTGCAGCACTGTACCAGGCCAGAGTCGCTTGCTGGGCTGTAGGGTGGCACATGCAGCCCTGGGGGGGGGCATCGGGAGCCGGAGGCTCCTCAACTCGCCGGGCGGCCGCCGCCCGTGGTGTTTAGGTTCTACTTTGGCCTCCCCACCGGATCCCCCTCCCCATTCACCCCCCGCCGCCCTTGCGGGTCGCTGCGACCTCCCTATGCTTTTCCCTCGGAGGCATGGGCAGCGGCACCAGTCGCGAGCTGGTAGAGCGCGCACTGGACTGCGCAATTGCTGCGATACGGATAAGTCACGCCATGTGCTCGCATGGGCTCCGCTGTCGGCCCGCTAGGGGGATGACGGCGCACCCGTGTGCCCGCTGAGACTGGGTTGGCCGAGTGCCTTGGGGTGGTTAGGGTGGGCAAGGTTGTTGTGCTCGCTGGGCGCCCTTTTACGCTAGGCGCCCTTCCTGTGTGAGGGGTGCGGTCAAGGCCCACGGAGGTCTGCCGGCCCCGCTTGTCGGGGTGAAGTTTGCGGTACTAGGGAGAGGAAAGGGTGGCGTGCAGGGGCGCTGCCCCCCCGGGGGGGGGCGAGGTCATGGCCCGCCGGAGTGGCGCCGCCGTGCGGTTCCTGGCGGCTGGGTTGCCCCGGCGCTGCGCGTAGCACTGGAGATCCGAGCCCTGGGCGGGAGGGGTGCCCGGCCGCGTGATGAGCCGACGCCCCCCCCCCCCCCCCTGGTGCTAGGTCGCCCCCCCCCCCCCCCCCCCCGGGTCGGGGGGAGGGCCGGAGGGAGGGGCACCGGGGGGGGGGGGCGACTAGCTGAGGAGGTATCGGTCGTCCTCATCAGCGTCAAGCTCTAGGCCCTGGTCGAGATCGTCAGCCTGGGGCTCGGGACCTTCGCCCTCCCCTGGTAGGTCCCCCGGGGGCGCCTCCTCCACAGGGAAGAAGGCCCGTAAGGCCGCGAGGAGGCCGGGTGGCGCCACGCCCGCCGGGAATGGCAACACGGGCCCATCCCCGAGCGGCTGGAGGGTCAAGCATGGGAAGACTGCCCAGCTTATTTGGGGCGGGGCCACGACAACCTCTGGGATGGTACCCCGTAGGGACGGCGGGGCGCCGACGCCAAGGACCATGTCTGGGCACGCCCCGCGTTCCGGTGGGCGCAGCACAGACACGGGGACTGCTCCGCCCACCGGTTCGGGATGCGGCCCTGCCAACGAGCACGCGGACTCGCCCGTGGCGTGGCCCAGCATGGTGGCCACGTCTTCGAGGGGGCGGTTGTGGCCACCCGCTCCCTCTAGCGCGCATGAGGCGCGACCACAGAGTGGCTGGTAAACCCACCACCGAGTCCGCCACTACCCGTAGGCATCCCGCGATCAGGGCGGCACGCTCGCGGGCGGGCCATGGCCGCCGGGCCGTGGCTCACAGGAGCCCAGACCACGTGACAGACACGTCCCAAGCGACGCTGTCGGACTGTACAACCACGTCCTCGTCCCGCACGAGCCTCCAATGCGAGGTGCGGCCCGCGTTGTTGTAGATCGTGGCCCCCAGGGAATCGAGCCAGCATACGGCATAACCTCGGGGCCGTACCGCACAGAGCCCGGAAACCGGTCAAGGCTGCCGCGAGTACTAGCGGGCAGGAGCGGACCATGTGATCCCCCCCACCCTTTGCAGGGCTGCGAGCAGTACGCGCAGTGGAACTCTGCGTGCGCCGAGGTGTGGGTCGAGGCCGCTATGCGCACCGAGGCCGCAAACCTGAGGCCCTCCGTGGGCACCTCCCCTTTGGTGAGGAGCTGGGCCCAGGCCTACAAAGCCTGGTCGTCCCCGGGCGGGCCCTGGACGAAGGTGACCTGGACGAAGGTGAGGGATGGGGCCGCCAGCTGGGCGTGGAGGCGGTCCATCTCCCGTGGGACTGCTGTCACTAGGCGGTGCGACGAGAATAGCCGTCCCATTTAGTGCGTCCGGATGTGGGTGCGTGCCCTCGCGCGCAATGCCCAGGCTCATCGCCGCTAGGTTGTGGGCGCGCGCCTGGAGGCCTCATAGGAGGCCGGACCACTGGGTGTTGTGCTACGCAGGCACAAACAGATCGGGCTGGCCGCACCCAGGGCTTTGGCGAAGGCGACTCGTACTCTGTCTACCCAGGGGGACAGGGAGGGGACGCCCCCGTCACTGCCGAGGGTGGCGGAGGTACTATTTGCCCGCACGTGCTAGACTGCCGCGGGGGCGACTCCGAGCGTCTCGGCGAGGCGCCACGCCTCCAGCTTGCCCGCCCATTCAATGGCCCAGGGGCTGGCGGCCCGCGTCGGGACCCTGGAGGTGCTGGTCGCAAGGACTCCCGCGGCGCCCGCTGCCAGTGCGCTCCAGTCCAGGGCGTCGCCGTGCCGCGTGGCCTTCATCGCTCCATCCGTGGCAAGGAAGACCCCTCCGGACTCGTACGGCCTGTACCCCCGGGTGTCCACGGCCGCGGGCCGTGCCGCCGAAGCCGGGAGAACCTGCACTTCCATGCAGGTGGGTCTCGGCCATGGTTTGGAGCAGGCGTTCCTGGTCTAGGCTGTCGAGGCTTTTCTAGTGGTTCGTGTGGCAGAGGGCGCGGACATTTTCGCGAACGAGCACGCTGCGCGAATCCATGGCCCTGAGATACCCCAGAACGTGCCGGAGACGCATCCGGCAGTACAAGTGGGGGAAGCCGAAGCCTCCGCCGGCGATGGGCATCCACAGGAGGGCTCTGGGCACCTTACGCGGCACTCGCAGCGGCTTGGTTAGGACCCCGTCCATTGCCCGCTGAGTGCGGCGAAGGCGCGTTGGGCACGGTTGCATGGCCTCGTAGACATAGTCCAGGGGCGAGATGACGTACGCGAGGACGATACGGAGGATGAGCACGCAGGCTGGGCGCAGGCGGTAGAGCGTGCGCCCGAGCTCCGCTTTGGCAATCTGCGGGCCCAGGTGCTCGCCCATCACCAGGGGTATGCCAGTGAGCATGAAGCCCCCGGACTGCAGCGGGAGCGGGCCTAGGGTCGTGGGCAAAGTCCCCGGGGCGTAGTGCAGCCGGCGGTAGCGCAGCACGAGGTGGTACACCTTCAGCTTCCCCACTTGCACTGAGCCGAAGGAAGCCGCGCAGGTGACCGCGCAGATGCCCATCAGCCTGGCCACACCCCACCCCATGAGGGCGAAGTGGCGGTAGTCATCGTTGAAGGCGACCTATGGGTGTAAGCCGTGGGGGGCGGCGGGCTGCCGCAGGACATAGGACGCTGGGTCCGGCGCGCCAGGACAGCGGTCCTTGGGGTAGAGGCCTTTGCCGACTGCGTGGTGGAGGTACTCCATCCGTTTCTTCGAGATCTTGGAGAAATACTCCACGCCCTAGCTGTGGCCCTAGGCTCCGCCATGGCGCAGCTTGTACGGGCCCGCCAGGTCGTACGAGGGACCACCCACAAGTGGAGCCCATCCTAGAAGCGCTTAAGCCAGGGCGACAAAGACTCTTCGGGGGCCTCATGATCCCACGCCCTAGCTGCCTCTCGGTTGGGAATGCAGAAAGCATTCGACTCATCACAGTTGTCTAACCAGACCTCCCGTGCTTGATGGCCCAGCCGGCCAACAGCCAACGGCAAGCCACGGCTTGCGATTGGCCCGACAATTGCCGCCGATAGGTGACGTGCGCAAGACGTTTCGGTTTGGGGGGCGCCAGGAATCCTTCTGGGAGGGTACCAGGCCCTCCAGGGCGGCCCACACGGCTTGGACCGTCCCATCTCGGGTGAGGCGGGTGTGGGCCAACCACCACAGGGCCAACGAGGCCGCTGCCGCCGCGGGTGTCTGCTGCTCCGGCCTAAGTTGGGGCTAGCGGAAGCGGCGGCAGGACGGGTCCGCCGCTGCAAAAACGCGTTACGCGAACCCCAGGTCGCACTACACCATCCGGTGGGTGCTGAGACCGGGGAGCAGGACATTTTACCCGCCGATTTGCCACTTGTGGTGGTGCGCTCACCCCGGGGGCTGCTGTTGGGGGATCGGGGGCTGTTGCCCCTCACAAACGCCCTCTCTGGTGTGGGCGCTAGGGTGGCCGCCGGGGGGCCTCATACCTTACAAACCGCATTGCCACACCAAAACCCTGGCATGGTCCATTTCCCGGCCGGGGGGGGGAGCGGCGCCCGTCCACTCATGCGTGGTCCGCTCCCCCTCACACGTAGTTCCTAGAGGCTTGGTTCCGCAAGGGCGACGTGGAAACTGAGGGGGGGAGGGAAGGGGGGAAGGGGGGGGGGGCATTTCGGGTGAGGGGCGGGTAATGGGAGGATTGGGGGGGGGGTAAGGGGGGATGTGGGGGGAGGGGTAAGGGGGGGAGGGTGGGGGGGTAGGTACATTTGCCCTGCACCACACCAAGGTGCCCTATAGTGTGTAGACGTGGCGTGCTACAAGTAGACGCAGTTTGCTAATTGCACACGGTGTTGGCATGTTGTACACACAAAGTGACAGTATTTGGGAAGGGGGCCGAACGCCTACTTCCAAAAAACAGGGCGCTCACGTCGTTTTCCCATGCACCACACCAAGGTGATTTGTCGTCTATAGATACGATCTGCGACAAGTACATGCGGTCTGCTGACTGTAGACAGCGACGGGATGTTGCAGACACGAAGTGACAATATTTGGGAAGGGGACTGAAGGCCTCCTTCCAAAAAACGTTTGCCTGTGCACCCATGAGGGACATAGGGGGGGGAGGTAAGAGGGGGGTATGGGTGGTACGGGGGGAAATGATGGGGGGGGGGCGGAGGTGGTTGGGGGGGGGGTAAGGGGGGCTGACTTGGTGCATACTATCCACGGTGCCCATTCTTCTACCCTTTAGTATCATTTGTGATATTTTGTCTTGGCGTGGTCAAGCATACGGCTATGCCAAGGAAGTCAAAAGGATTTTATACATACTTGCATGTCTTTGATTACCCGACGTTGTTGCCATGGCTACTCATGAACTGTAACTGCTGGAAATCTAGACGCAATTCATTCTTCAACCTAACGGGGTTCTAATACCAGTGAATGTGGCTTGATGCTCACACACAACCCTTCGATGCTCACACACAACCCTTCGATGCTCACACACAACCCTTCGAGTTGTATGGCTTAGTATGGTTGCGACTAAAAGCGGCTTTCCCCCCTCAAAATAGTAATGGTTGCATGGCCTTTTATTTGCTTGACACATCCCAACCGAGTTTTTCCCAACATTGTATGGGTCACACAGTTGCTTTGGCGAGTCTTTGTTGTTGGGAATGCTGGCTATCCCTATCTTTTCTCAAGCCGCCTCTTTATCCTCAATGTGGTATGTAGCTATTTTGTTAAAATGGGTGAAGATAGGCAAAGGGGGAGCACTTGATGCGGCGCGCGCACCATGTGCCCGGCGCAGAGATTTAGCCGTTTGGCCCGGCCAAGTAGCTGTAGATTGACCGGCGGCTAGGCCGGAAGAGCTGCAAGTTTCCTCTGCTATTTGGACAAGGCGAAGGAAAAATTGACTACCTAGCTGGGAGACCCCAAACTAGGGTGGTGCTTGCTGCCAAGGGGCCATCTTATGTATTTCCACTTTGGGAGGCGCTGGATCGGGCAAGACAAAGGGATGTTTACATAGGTCTTGCACCCAATGGTTTGCTCTCCTTAGGGGGCATTTTTGTGAGGGGGTTAAAAGCCAACCCATTCCGGCTAAACCCGCTGTAAAAGTAGCGCACAGCGCATATACTCCCCCAAAGTCATTGGAAGAGATGGGTCACGCATTTCTGTTGCCAACGCTCTATGCCATGGCCCGTCTGCACGGTTGTGAACCGAGTAAGAATTGAGTAAGATCAGGATCAAGCAACTGTGGTGAAATATTTCGGTTGGAGGCCCACTTGTAGAATAGAAGGAAGCCATTATCTTTTTTTGCCCTCTTAACGTCCTCATACATCAGCTAATACCGTTGACAACAACGATTCAGCTCCAGCTAGAGTTCAAGTTCCTACTTGAGCTCTTGGGCACATTTGGCTCATCATGAAGTAGTAGTGGTGCAAGTGGTGTGTCTAGTGCTTCGGAGTTTGTGCTGTCCAAGGATGTGTCGGGCGCAAGGCAAGCAATTGTGGCAACGAGGGCGCCATTTAACATAGTGCACCTCAACACCTTCAGAGGGAAAGAGGAAGGAGAGGAGTGCCGTGCGCTAGTCGTGTGAATAGAGTGACAACTCCAGTTTGGATGAGCCTGGTGGGTGTTTTAGTTAGTGAGTATGAGGAAGCTCCACCACGTCCCAAATCTGCACCAATGTAGCCCAACGCCCAAGCTAAGGCATGGGCTAGGCGTAACCTAACTAACACATTAGGAGTGTGGTCATCCCAACCCCAAGTGGCACTATGAGTATGCTGTTGACCCTTGTTAATCTGGCCCGTTAAGGAAGCTTGTGGGCATAGGCAATTGTTTCTTCATACGGTATTGGTGCAAAGCGATACCAATATTGCCAAAATGGCATGCTTCACCATCGCCACTTTACAAAGTCACATCCCATGTGTACAATGCCATTAGTGGACAAAATTGAGATATTACTATGCACACGATACCCATACTACGAGTTGTTTCCATTCCACTATTTGCAAGCCATTGTCATGGGTGCAGTGCACCATTCCATTTACATGGTGTGACAATCCACCACCCCCAAGCCACCATGTTTAAGTGCCATGTGTGCTAGGGGAGCCTTTGCCAATTGAGATGTGCATCCGCCGGCATCCCCTCCTATTTTCTCATTTGTGGGGCCAAGAACTGAACTGAGCACCCTCCCATGGGAGACATGAGCAGTGTTCCACTCTCACCAACAAGACTGCAACCCCCCCCCCCCCCTTCACATGCACCCTACTGTTTCAGCTTGAGACAGTCCGAGGGAAGGGGCATGTGTGGGTCATGGGCCGCCATGACCGTACGCAGCTACCACACCATACCACACGACACCCCCCTCAAAAAACAATGCCCCCCACTGACCTCCCCCAACAAGCACAGGTTGTACTATACCCCGCCCCCTTATCTAAGCTACAGCCTTGTCAAAGCTACAGCGGGCGTACGGACCGTATTAATTCCGTACCTAATTTAACTCGGTACAAAATGAAGTGCAACTGCATATGACATGGTTTTGGTGACAAATCTGCCAAGTCAATGCAGTCATGGACACATTCATTGTGATTGTTTGCCCACTTGAATCCACAGAGCTCTGATTTTGGGGATATTTGTGCATTATCTTCCCCTTTCTTGGTGGCGGTGTGGGTGCCAGTAGTTGTATTTGCGTCGCGCGCAAGCTATGGCCTTGCCCAAGCTACAGTAGGCGTAGGGACCGTATTAATTCCGTGCCTTTGCATACGGGGGGGGGGGTAAATATTTCGTTGTGGGAAATTTTTGTTATTCAAATGTGTGCGAATTTTCTCGCTCAATTTTCAGGCCGCTGTCCGAAATAAACCCGGTGCGAAATTTAGCCAGTGGTGTGAAATTTAGCCACTGGGGATTCGCCGGATTCGCAGGAGGGATGCTTCTCCCCCCCCCCCCCCTCTTCCGTGGGCTTCTGGGTTTCACTCGCTGCTCACCCCCCATCTTCCCTGTCCCATGCCCCACTCTACACCTTGCTTTGCTTTTAGAGAATGATGAATCACGCGCTAATGTGCCCCAAAGCAAATAAAGGGGCTAGTTCAGGACATTTGCTTGCCAGGCTATTTGTCATTGGACTCGGATTCTAATGTGCCCCAAAGCAGATAAAGGGGCTAGTTCGGGACATTTGTTTGCCAGGGTATTTGTCATTGGACTCGGATGGTAATGTGCCCCAAAGCAGATAAAGGGGCTAGTTCAGGACATTTGCTTGCCAGGCTATTTGTGAGTTAAAGTTGCAGACGGTGGAAATTGAACTAGCGTTTTTATTTTGTCAGACCACTGCACATACCACTAGAGCACTCACCATCACTGACACACAACCGCTCAAGAATCACATAGAGCCTAAGGGGTGAAAATTTTTGTCCACATGTTTGTAGCTGCACAACACAGCAACAACCAAAAGGAAGGTGTGTTTGGGGCATGGGATTGAGATCCAGGTCATGCAGGAACCCCCTGAAAATGACGAATGCCCACCTGGAAGCTCTTGGAAATTGGCAAAACAATCCTGAAACCCACTGGAATTTGGCAGTGCAACTACCACTAGTAAGCAGTACAATCCTGGAAGGGTGCAAAATTTCCCGCGGGGTTTTCAGGCCACTGTGCGAAATAAACTCGGTGCGAAATTTTCTCGTGCGACAAAACCTTAGTGCGAAATCCCCCCCCCCCCCCCTAGCTTAGACACGGGCTTTGGTCTTCCCGTTCCGAAGAGGGCCTTAAGGGCCCACGGAGTGCCTCTCATTGGGGAAGTTAGGCTCAGGTGCACCTCACTCTCCCCCATACCACGCGGTCTAGGAGCGGGGCATACACCTCCTAGTGCGGTCGTGCGTGTGCTGGTGAAGGGTCGGGGGGCGGAACAACGAGGCAAGGTAGGCGTGCATGCATGTAAAGCGGAGCGTGTCGATTTATTGGAAGTGGTCCTGTGTTGGTAAGGTGTGGACCACAACTGGATCCCACAGAAGAACGTGATGACGGATGGCAAGTGTGCTCATGGGTCCAGGGAGCCACTCAAGCAGGGGTTGCAATTCAGAGGCTGTGGTGAGGATGACTAGGGGGCCAGGATGCACCTGGACGAGGTGGGCCATTGATGGGTCTCGGAGGTATGGATGGACCAGAAAGGTCACTGTGGGGGCCCAACGCGTGGTGGGGGGGGGGGGGGGGGGCATTCGCATTGGTAGGCGACCCCCGGTCAGCATGCGCCAGCTCTGCAGGTGGCATGTGGTCCAGTGTGCAAGGAACGCCACTAACAGGGGCAGGACCACATGCGGGCAGTGCTCGGACACATGCGGGCTGAGGGTCGGGCCGGGCCTGGTGGGCCACCCCAGTGTGTCTAGGACCATCAACAAGTCGGTGAGCGAGGGGGAGGGGTCCGCCATGGCCTCGAGGGCGACTCGAACTCGGTCGCTGGTTCCCCCTGGCTCCGGAGAGGAGGGGCGGCTGTGTTTCACTAGGCCCGAGGGCGAAAAAACTGTCCATCTGTGGGGTGGGAGGGGGGAGGGAAGTTGCTGGTCGGTCTCCGGCGCCACGGTGACTGAGGTGTCGTTGGCTGGCTGGACCACTGTAGTTCCGTCGGGGAGGAAGGAACCCTCGAGCTTGGGTAGGGTCGAGAGGATCCGTACAAACGCCCATTGGCAACGTAAGAGAAAAGCGGGGCAGGCGTGGGTCACGTGGAACTAGGGGTGGTCCACGTGCGAATTGCAGTAGTCGCAGGTGTAATAGTGCACGGTGACGGGTGGAGGGTGGAACAACAGTGCTCTCAAGCGCAAGGCTAGGACCAGTGGTGCTCTGGGGAGGGCGGAGTTTAGGAGGAGGGCAGCGAACGCCGCAGCGCTCCACACTGACGTGTCCCATGACGCACTGTGTGCTGCTTCCTGGACGAGGGCTTGGTCATGCAGGCGCGCAACGCTGTGTTGTGCATTGAGGAGGAGTCGTCCCCTGCTGGTGGCCAGCGCAGCCCTGCTCAACAGGGGGAGGAGTGGGGCTGTGAAGGGCAGCGCTTGGGAGGTAGCGTGCGCTGCAAGGAGGCGTGCTTCTCGCTGGAGCATGGCCACTGTGTGAGTGTGCCCTGTGTCGTGCTGCGCACGTACCCAGAACTCGTGGGCCCCCATGGTGGCTGTGACTACTTGGCGGAAGAGGTGATTGAGAAGGGTGGCAAGGGGGGGGGGGCTTTGGTGAACGTGTAGTGCATGGATGCAGTGGCATCCACTAGGAAATAGGCTTGGCCACCCTAGTCCCGGAGGAGGAAGCGGGCAATCAGCTTGGCCAGCCACTCAGCATCCGCGGACGTGGTCGCGACGACGTGGATGCCGTAAGTGAAAGACTAGAGCACGCCCAGTTGGGGGTGGAAGAAGACGATGCCCCCTCCCAGCAGGTGGCCGGTGAGGGCTCCATCGGTGACTATCCACAGGATGCTCGGCAGGGGGAGGTCGGAGACGATGTGTGCATGGACGCGCATGTCATGGAGGTGGGGGAATGGGTGGGTGTGGACGCGTGTGCGCAGGGCTGCCAGGCCTGTGCGCAAGGCCTGGCCCTCTGAAAACGGGGCATGGGTGGTCAACAAATATGCCGCTGACGCACGCGACAGGGGGTTGCGGCTGACCGACGCATGCAGGTAGGTCAGGGTCAGGAGGCAGAGGTTGCGTAGGGGGAGTGAAGGGCATCCGACACCGCCGGCGTGTAGTGGAAGGTGGAGGAAGGCATTGCACGTCCATGGGGGCAGAGCGAAGGCCGCACGGTACGCCTTGCGCGCATAGACTTGCATATCCTGGAGCCAGTCCGGGCTGGCCAGCACTCCGGAGAATACAAAGTCCCAGCAGGACAGGGCAAATGCCACAAAGGAGCGTACCATCAAGAGGGGGGCCATGTGCTTGTCGCGTATGGAGTGATATACCGTGCGGAACGTGCGCAGCAGGTCGTTGAGCTTGTCCGTGGGTTTGAGGGTGTGGAAAATGGGTATATCTACTATCAGGGGGGGCCTGGGGAGGGTGCGTGTCTTGAATCTAAGTACGTCCACGATCTCTGGTCGTGGGAGGCCTGCTGAATAGAGCGTGTGGTAGCTGAATTCCGGTTTGTCCATGTTGGGTACCCCGTTGGTGTGGAGGGTCGCGCGGACACACTCCGCCGTGATGATTGACACTTGAGCGACGATGGGTTCGAAGAAGGCCTGGTCGTCGCTGTAGCTTACTCTGTTGATGGGTAGGGCGGCGGGTGAGAGCCAGGGGGGGATGAGGATGTTTCGGGGGAAGGGGAGGGCGGAGGAGGCGAGGACAGATGTGCCCTGGTATCCGTTGGCTGAGAAGCGGTTGCCCTGTGAGAAACCCTCCTCGGGGGTGTACCCCTACGTAAGGCCGTCGGCTGACACGACCCGAATGCAGAGCTGGGAGTAAAAGCCTGCTGCCCACTCCCCGTAGTTCCACGCGGGACTGAGCCTGGAGCACAGGGGGTAGACGTGGTCGCGCTGCTTCCGCAAGTACGCGTCGGACTCGTCCCAACCGCAGCGGGCCACGGTCCCGTAGACTTCCAAGGAGGAGGTGCATGCGGCGCGGCTGGTAAGGGCAAGTTCGGCTGCTCGGAGCTCATCTCGGTACGCGAAGTAGTCGGGGGGGTACAGCGCTGAGGCCTCGAGCGTGCGGTCCAGCTTGGTCTTGGCTGCATGAGCCTGTGATCCTGTGACGGGGCTTTCTGCCACTACCGGGCGGTAGGACGTCATGAGGTTGGGGGGCTTCTTCCTGTCGTTAGGGGTTTTGCCCTTGTAGATGCCGTATTGCACTGGCATCGCCGAGAGGGAAGGGGCTCCAAGCCAGACCTGTCGGCGCGAGGCTAGGACGCCCGCGCTGAGCCTCAACCCTCCTGGCTGGAGGAGTCGCCGAGGGATTAGCTTAGACACGGGGGGGACAATAACTTACCAGCCTTTATGGAACAACCAGTCCCAGCTGTGCAAAGCATCTGGGTGACGGTTCCTTGCCGTTAGTGAAAACAGCACAACGTGCTGTGCTCTGTCCCTTCCATTGCATGTGGTAGACACCCAGACAAATATCTGTTTTGGCTTCCGACCCTGAAGGAGAGGTACTGACGAGTTCTATCGGTCATGTGCCCTTTCTGTACATGCTTGGCTCTGCGCCGAGTGTGTGCATATCGGCTTTGTTTGTTTTACTTTTTGGCTTGCCCATGGATTTCAGCCCCACGCTTTGATGACTTTGATCCTGCAGCGCAAGCCGAAAGCTCGTTCTCCTCCTGATTATGTTTGACTCTCCTTTCAGGGAAGTGCTCCAGAAACTGTATATCACAGCAGTCAATGGGACTGACCTGATTAATGTTGAGCCGCTTCGAGCTGGCAAATCAGATCCCTTGTGCCAGCTGACTGTAGGGCGTATCACGATGGAGACAAGGCCCAAAAGGAACACTTTGAACCCCACCTGGGCAGAGAAATTCGCTTTCAGACGTATGAGGCCACAGTGAGGGTGCTGTGAGGGAGTGGATGGGGCGAGTGAGATGCACGGAACTCCTGTCTGACCGTTTGTGATACTGCATGTTCTGCTCAGTGAGTTAGTGGGTCTTACCGGTTGCCCATGGCAGTTTGGCATCTCCAACACTGCACCTCAGACCGTCCACATTCCAAAATTCCGAAAATTCCAGCAGGACAGATAAACCCACGAGGGCTCGTATTGCCAATCAGGCCCACCTAATGGTGTCCTTGGGCCCCCTGAAGGGTTGTTTGCAAGAGCCCATTTATTTGTATGGATGCACAGACAAAACACTAGAACCAATTTGTCGTGCATTGTCAGGGGCAAGCTCTTTGCGTTGTGGACTTGCCCAAGGCAATATAATTGATCTTTTCCAGTAACCTCTTACGAACCCTGGGGACCCTCAGGCAAGGCTTGGGCCATCATTTGGTCACAATGGAGGTACATATAAGCCCATGGGGAACCATGTAGCACCAACCAGGCCCCCCTAGTGGTGCTTCTTGGCTGATAAAAGCGGCATTTGCGGCCACTATGCGTCAGGGAATCCATCTCACAAGAAATATCGTAAACGCACGCTGACAAGGCGCCCGAAGTTGGGATCCAAGCGGGCGCGATCGCCTCGCACACAGCCTCATTTGCCGCCCAAGCGGCGTCGCTCTGGTGTCCGCATGGGGCAGGGGCCGTCAACCACTCCCCTCGGTGACTTGCGCGCATCCCAGTTATTGAGACTCCAGAGCGGCATAGTCGGACGCCGGTTGGGGCGACTTGCGCTCCAGTGCTGCACTCGCAGGACAAAGTCATTCCCCCCCGTATAGTGTGTATGCTCCAAAAGATTCACACACCTCATCCGCGCGGGCGGGGGTACTTTCTTCCCAGGCGTTGACCCCCCCCCCAATGCGCACCCCACCGTCAACTCAACGATGCCCCCCCCCCCCCCCCAGCTCCCAAGTATGACACTGGTGGCACCTGCCACCCCTTTGGCCCCCCCCTTTCCCAAAGATAGGGCCCGAGACTCCTGCCATTTTACTGGCCATTGGGTCCATCTCAGAGGAATACATGGAAGGAAATCATTTTAAGGAGCTATAGTCCATGGGTAAGATGCTGATAATTCGCTATGACCCTTCACAAGCGAAGAGCCAGAATGGAGAATGAGGCATCTTTCCTGTATGACAAGAGGCTCCCTACTCATCAACGGCTACATTTGTTCACAGGCACCCCTCAGTCGGGGCGCGGTCTGAACCTGCGGTCTGAACCTGCGTCATGCTATACAGCATGGTTACATGTGACTGCACAGGGTTTGGGACCCATCCCCAGGCCATGCCCGGCAGCTCCACAGACTGGCGCACCCAGCGGGTAGGGGGCGCACACTCAGAAGTATTCATGGCTGGCAGCGGAGCGGGTTAACAGCAGCAAAATCAGGCGGAGCCTGGGATAGCGGAACCTCATACTGGCCCATGGACTCATCTCCTGAAGAGATATCCTCCAAGGGTTCCTCATGGTTACGAAGGTTGAGGGAGGCATCATCAACAGCCTCTTCAAAGAGAGGCACCAGCGGCACCGGCGACATTTTTGAAATGGTCATTTTGGACCATTACTGGGACCACAGTAAACCATGAAATGCCATCTGAAACCCGTTACTTTTGCATTTCAAGGAGTGTTTGTGTTCGTGGACCTGCCGAAAACACATTTCCCCTGTTTTGTGAGGGCATTACTATTTAAAAACACCCTGCCAGCAGTGCATGGATGATGCATTTTTTTTGGGCCCGTTTTTTCCCAAGGTACCTGTCAGGGGGTTTTATGACACTTGGGAAATTTGCTGGTGGTCGGTTAGGGCCGCCTAGATTGTCACCAAATGCTCACCCCAGCCTGACCCAAGGGTCTGCAAGGGTGATTGGACGTCACCCAACAATTGTGATTTTTCAGCCAACCCATGCTGGCCTGAAAATGCCTGTCCTCACTGGTGGGCCCTATAGAGGGGCCGATCAGACCCAGAGATACAGCCCGGGATTGCTTAGAAATAAGTTCTCTGGGACCCAGGTTTGAATTGATATATAGGGGGAACGTTAGCGCGCCGGGCGCGCGCCGGGCATCTTTTTGGACCCGTGCCCCACCGGTGACCTTTTAGGGGGTGCGCTAAGGGGGCGCACTTAGCACAGTGCAGCTATTTGGGCGCCTGGCTGTACTAGGGACCCACACTTTGAGATACTAGGAGCATCATGGTGACCCCCGGCGTAGGTTTTGACTTCTGATTTTGTCTCCTTTGTAGGGGGCCCCCGAGAATGCAGGGGTGACGTAGCATTTCCGCCCTCTTCTGGGCCCCAACCTTCCGGTGCTATTGAGGAAACCGGGACAATCTTTGAATCCACGCTTTGTGGCGTGGTGCATCATGGTGACCCCCGGCGTAGGTTTTCACTTCTGATTTTGTTCCCTTTGTTGGGGACCCCCGGGAATGCAGGGGTGACGTAGCATTTCCGCCCTCTTTTGGGCCCCAACCTTCCGGTGCTATTGAGGAAACCGGGACAATCTTTGAATCCACGCTTTGTGGCGTGGTGCATCATGGTGACCCCCGGCGTAGGTTTTCACTTCTGATTTTGTTCCCTTTGTTGGGGACCCCCGAGAATGCAGGGGTGATGTAGCATTTCCGCCCTCTTTTGGGCCCCAACCTTCCGGTGCTATTGAGGAAACCGGGACAATCTTTGAATCCACGCTTTGTCATTGTGCCATTCATTGGAAGAAAGAATGGCACTTTGACAGCCCGCCAACAAGGTTACAATGATGTCCATGGGTGGTACAGGGCACGCATTGAGCAGCTGTTTGCTCGGTTGTGGCATTGGGGTTTGGTTAGGAACATCTGGCGTGGCGGCCCCAATGAGTTGCACCAGTCAGTCCGCATTTTGTTGCATTTCACTCAGTTTTGCATCCGGAGGCAAGTCCGTCACCCCCCCTACGGACCATGGGAGCATGTCCCGCCTCAGGTTTGGACTGACCAAAGCAACTCGGCCGCCACGCAAGATGAGGCAGAGGATGAGGCGGAAGTGTGTGTTGTGTGTTGCCAAAGGCGCTCCACCGTCGCAGTTTGTGATGAGTGTAAGGAGCACTATTGTAATGAATGTATTGACACCCACACTTGTGGGACCAATGTTGTTTGTTAATTACACTACAAATGACAGTTGGAGTGGTTGAAGTCACAGATATTGCTTTATTTTGCAACGTGCTTTGTAGGGAAGGTGTGCAGTGCAATGTGGTCTACTTGGGGGGCTTCTCCATGGGAGGGTAAATCTGGGGCTGAAGTCGGGATAGTTAATACAAAAGTAGCGCGCCGGGCAAACATTCCCCCACAGTGGCAGCTGCAGGCCAAACACCAGTTGCCCACCATGGTGCAAACAAGCTTAAAACGGCGCTCAAAGGGGTCAATAAGCAACACTAGGAGGGCCTCATTGGTGCTATGTGGCTCCTCATGGGTTTATACGTATTTCCATTGTCGCCAAATGATACCCAAGCTTGGCCCAAGGGTCCCTAGGGGCTGTCACGGGTCGCTGCAAAAAGTGCATTTTCCAACTAGCCACTGTGAATCATTTTGGTGGAAACGGTGATTCTGCGTCTTTCACATGGGCCATTGCCGGCTCTGGGCAAGGCTAGAGGCTGCAAAATACGTCCTTTTTTTTTGCATCCTGCATGGGGATACTGTCACAACATCTCCTCTAGGGGGGTCACTAAAGCTGCCAAAAAACGCCAACATGACAGAAAGGGCTGAAATTTGCATGAGCTACATAAGCGCTCCCACTCCGCCCAGACAAACCCGGACCCAAAAAACATTTTTTTGGCTCAAAACCGACAGACACCAAGATTTGCGATTTTCAACCCAAAAACAGGAGACATCATTTGTTTGACATCCCCCGCCCCCCCCAAAAATGTGGGTTTCAGGTGTTGAGAGGGGGGGCTTGCGAGGGGGGTAGGCGGGTCTCGACCAAAATTTCATTGGGGTGTGTGTTTATTGGACAAAAACATGATTTTACAGTGTGTTAAACCGACAATTCGACCCCTTGGGGTAGGTATACAATGACCCCCAAAGGGGGGGTAATGGTGTTTTCCCGTGCATGCGGGCTTTCGTGGTTTTGATCTAACAACCTCTGTAAGGTGATTACCAACAGCCATCCAGCCCCCCCCCCATGGTCTGTACAGCCTGAGCCGTAGCAAGAATGTGGCTGCCCAGCAGATTTCCCTGGCAGATGGCCACAGTATGTGGCCACAGTCAGTTGCCACATACCTCTTCAATGTGTGGAACTCGTGAGTCTTGCTTCCTGAATTGGAAGAGGGTCTGCTTAGAGGATCATGGCCATAGGGCGCACAAATGCAGTTTTTCTGCTGCTGAAAGTCACCTTTCCACCTTGTCTGCAGCCACTGCTGTCTCCGTTTGGTTCACAGCCCATATTGCATCCTCGCAGCCACGAGCAATGAAGTCATCGTAAGTGTCATGGATGAAGGTGAAAGAAAGCGGGATCCAATGGGCACAGGGGTGCTCGAAATCACGGAACAGATGAAGCGTGATATGAAGAAAGGCCCCAGACAACACACTGTGGCTTTGATGCAGGGCAACAGGCCAGCAGGAAATGTCAGGCTGCTGTTGGAAGGAGAGTATGGGTATGTTTGCTCCTCGGGCCCTCCCCTTAATGCGTGTTTCGTGGAAAGCAGAATTTCATTATTGTATGGATCCTTCTTGGATAGGGTAATCTCATGCAAAATCAGCGTCGCAATCATTCAATCAATGCACAGATGTAGTCTTCATTTGGAAAGCATTCATTTTCTTTGGCTCCCCGGTAGCAAAAGTTGGGCTCCTCCCGGCCTATTCAATTGAGTGCTGTACAAAAAGCCCTAAGAGATAGACATGGTTTACCGTCTGAGTTGCCCCCTGGGGCACAATGAGTGTGGAGGGCCAAAAGCAGGCGTTCACCTGTTTCTTCCCTGGTGAGCAGTGTGCTTGTTCTCCGCCAATTCAACCAACTAGAGAAAATTGGATTTAGCCCCTGTATCCAATTCAACAACTGGGCCGGCTCCTTGGGCCAAAGTCACAGTCCAGCGCGTGTGAAACACAGACGAAGGAACACACGAAACGTTTTTGTACTTTTACAGTATAACTGACCAAGCTCAGAAGGTAGCCCGGGTTTGCAGGCGTGCATTGGACGGGGGAGCCAATTCGAAAAAGCGGCCAGAAGCATCCAGTGTCAAATGCACCCCCCCCCCCCCCGTTCCGGTCACCCGAATTGCCGGAACGTGCCGGAACGTTTTGCCGGAACGTTGTGATTCTGTGAGGCTCAATGTTTTTCAGTGAAAACGCTTGCTGCTACTGTCAACCGTTGTCGTCCACTTTGCCAGTAACACTTTTGTTCGTCCATCCACTGGCAGAGATGTTGAATTTCGCGGTAGGAAAGAATTGGCTGCCCATGCCCTGACTGCATTAACCTTTCCTATCACCAGTTGTGTTGCAGAGTCATTGTTTCATGCTATGAAAGGCCTGTTGACTCCTGATCGACGATTTATGGCCGAGGACACTCAAAATGGGGTATTTGTATGCAATGTTCAATGGTGATATCAATAAGCGCTTTCATGAGTGGGCACTTGTCTGAGATGTGAAGTGCAGCAAGTGATGTTTTGATGCGAGTCTACACTTGTGTGCATTTGTCGGCCTGTTGCCACCTTTCTTTCAGCCTTGTTTGTGCATGAAAAAAAAAAGGACAGCTTTGGGTGCAGATCAGAGCCAAGTGACAAAAAGTGCAAAAAACTTCGGTGGGTGGCAGAGCCAAGTGACAAAAAGTGCAAAAAACTTCGGTGGGTGGTTGGTGGGGCTTGAACCCACGTTTGCCAACGTGTAGACCAGTGCATATACCACTAGACCAGTGGCAGATTCTGACATGCCACTGATCAGGAACCATGTAGAGACCGAGAGATGAAAAATTTTTTCTGCAAATTGAGGGATGCTTTGGGTTTCCACACTACTCCAACTACAGAACAACCAAAAGGAAGGTGTGTTTGCGCCCTGGGACTGAGATCCTGGGCACCGGGAACCTCTTTTGCTGAAAAAACGGCTCGCCGGAACGTTGCGCCGGAACGTTGGGTTTTTCTCGCCGGAACTGGGGGGGGGGGATTCAACCAACTAGAGAAAATTGGATTTAGCCCCTGTATCCAATTCAACAACTGGGCCGGCTCCTTGGGCCAAAGTCACAGTCCAGCGCGTGTGAAACACAGACGAAGGAACACACGAAACGTTTTTGTACTTTTACAGTATAACTGACCAAGCTCAGAAGGTAGCCCGGGTTTGCAGGCGTGCATTGGACGGGGGAGCCAATTCGAAAAAGCGGCCAGAAGCATCCAGTGTCAAATGCACCCCCCCCCCCCCCCGTTCCGGTCACCCGAATTGCCGGAACGTGCCGGAACGTTTTGCCGGAACGTTGTGATTCTGTGAGGCTCAATGTTTTTCAGTGAAAACGCTTGCTGCTACTGTCAACCGTTGTCGTCCACTTTGCCAGTAACACTTTTGTTCGTCCATCCACTGGCAGAGATGTTGAATTTCGCGGTAGGAAAGAATTGGCTGCCCATGCCCTGACTGCATTAACCTTTCCTATCACCAGTTGTGTTGCAGAGTCATTGTTTCATGCTATGAAAGGCCTGTTGACTCCTGATCGACAATTTATGGCCGAGGACACTCAAAATGGGGTATTTGTATGCAATGTTCAATGGTGATATCAATAAGCGCTTTCATGAGTGGGCACTTGTCTGAGATGTGAAGTGCAGCAAGTGATGTTTTGATGCGAGTCTACACTTGTGTGCATTTGTCGGCCTGTTGCCACCTTTCTTTCAGCCTTGTTTGTGCATGAAAAAAAAAAGGACAGCTTTGGGTGCAGATCAGAGCCAAGTGACAAAAAGTGCAAAAAACTTCGGTGGGTGGCAGAGCCAAGTGACAAAAAGTGCAAAAAACTTCGGTGGGTGGTTGGTGGGGCTTGAACCCACGTTTGCCAACGTGTAGACCAGTGCATATACCACTAGACCAGTGGCAGATTCTGACATGCCACTGATCAGGAACCATGTAGAGACCGAGAGATGAAAAATTTTTTCTGCAAATTGAGGGATGCTTTGGGTTTCCACACTACTCCAACTACAGAACAACCAAAAGGAAGGTGTGTTTGCGCCCTGGGACTGAGATCCTGGGCACCGGGAACCTCTTTTGCTGAAAAAACGGCTCGCCGGAACGTTGCGCCGGAACGTTGGGTTTTTCTCGCCGGAACTGGGGGGGGGGGATTCAACCAACTAGAGAAAATTGGATTTAGCCCCTGTATCCAATTCAACAACTGGGCCGGCTCCTTGGGCCAAAGTCACAGTCCAGCGCGTGTGAAACACAGACGAAGGAACACACGAAACGTTTTTGTACTTTTACAGTATAACTGACCAAGCTCAGAAGGTAGCCCGGGTTTGCAGGCGTGCATTGGACGGGGGAGCCAATTCGAAAAAGCGGCCAGAAGCATCCAGTGTCAAATGCACCCCCCCCCCCCCCGTTCCGGTCACCCGAATTGCCGGAACGTGCCGGAACGTTTTGCCGGAACGTTGTGATTCTGTGAGGCTCAATGTTTTTCAGTGAAAACGCTTGCTGCTACTGTCAACCGTTGTCGTCCACTGTGCCAGTAACACTTTTGTTCGTCCATCCACTGGCAGAGATGTTGAATTTCGCGGTAGGAAAGAATTGGCTGCCCATGCCCTGACTGCATTAACCTTTCCTATCACCAGTTGTGTTGCAGAGTCATTGTTTCATGCTATGAAAGGCCTGTTGACTCCTGATCGACAATTTATGGCCGAGGACACTCAAAATGGGGTATTTGTATGCAATGTTCAATGGTGATATCAATAAGCGCTTTCATGAGTGGGCACTTGTCTGAGATGTGAAGTGCAGCAAGTGATGTTTTGATGCGAGTCTACACTTGTGTGCATTTGTCGGCCTGTTGCCACCTTTCTTTCAGCCTTGTTTGTGCATGAAAAAAAAAAGGACAGCTTTGGGTGCAGATCAGAGCCAAGTGACAAAAAGTGCAAAAAACTTCGGTGGGTGGCAGAGCCAAGTGACAAAAAGTGCAAAAAACTTCGGTGGGTGGTTGGTGGGGCTTGAACCCACGTTTGCCAACGTGTAGACCAGTGCATATACCACTAGACCAGTGGCAGATTCTGACATGCCACTGATCAGGAACCATGTAGAGACCGAGAGATGAAAAATTTTTTCTGCAAATTGAGGGATGCTTTGGGTTTCCACACTACTCCAACTACAGAACAACCAAAAGGAAGGTGTGTTTGCGCCCTGGGACTGAGATCCTGGGCACCGGGAACCTCTTTTGCTGAAAAAACGGCTCGCCGGAACGTTGCGCCGGAACGTTGGGTTTTTCTCGCCGGAACTGGGGGGGGGGGATTCAACCAACTAGAGAAAATTGGATTTAGCCCCTGTATCCAATTCAACAACTGGGCCGGCTCTCTGGGCCAAAGTCACAGTCCAGCGCGTGTGAAACACAGACGAAGGAACACACGAAACGTTTTTGTACTTTTACAGTATAACTGACCAAGCTCAGAAGGTAGCCCGGGTTTGCAGGCGTGCATTGGAAGGGGGAGCCAATTCGAAAAAGCGGCCAGAAGCATCCAGTGTCAAATGCAAAGCCTTTTCATTGTGGTAGGGGAGGGGCCGGGGCACTGGTCGTGTATGCAGCCTTTGCCCTCATGCGGTCCCCTTTCCTGGGCTGCAAGGCTCTCGTGCCATCGCTCCCAAGGCCGTGTGCCATAATCCCATGTGTTTAATATATGGCTGTACTATTGCGTCCTTCTCCTGGAGCATGCCACCGCACTTATCAGTGACTATCACGTTGTCTGCAATCCCATGTACAATGCCTAGGGCACAACAACACAATACAACACGGCACACATTTTCCCCTCGCTATTCTGCAGCTCATCCGGGCCCATGGATTCATCGATCAGGACTGACAGGTATGTCTGCATTTTGATTGTTGCAGCTTATAGCTGAATGTTGTTATTCTTCGTCTGTGACCACACTTCAATTTTTTGGTTTCCACGAATTTTTGTGGAGGGTCATTGCATGGGTTGTGTGCCGTTGCTTTTGGCTGTTAGGGCTGTTGGTTACCTTTCAATGGGTTTGTTGGTTGCTGTTGCTGGGTGTTTGTTGCCCATGCTTGATGTTTTTAAGTGGTGGCCATTTGCCACTCTGTCGCTTTCTGCTGTTGTTCAAATGCTACCGATCAGTTACCTCTCGCACAATTTCTTACTGCTGAATGCTGTCAGCTGCCGAGGAATGCCGTTTGGTAGTTGCTCTGCAGGACACTAGTCCTGTGCTTGCGTGTTGAGGTTCAGTCGCGTCCTTCACCAAAACGACAACCTGCATTGCACCTTTGCCCGTTTCAGTTGGGATCAGACTGTGAGTATGATCAAACCTGCTGACAGAGCTAGAAAGAATTCGACAACCAGAAGGGCATCAGGATCCAAACCAGGGTGTGTACAACATTCAAATGGGTTGTGACAAGGGCAGGATCAGGGTCAGGGTGCTCTTCTACGGTTTTGCTTTCTGCTGCTGTGCAAGTGAATTGGCACGGCAGCAGCAGAAAGCAGAAAGCAGAAAGCAGAAAGCAAAGCCTCACGGCAGCAGCAAGCAAACCGCACAGTGGGAGCAAGGCAACCACACAAGTAGCAACGGCAAGCGCCACTGCATAGCAGCTGCAACTAACTTGCACAGCAGCAAGAGCAAGCACACCTGCACAGCAGCAGTAAGCACAATGGCACAGCAAGCAAAGCCGCATAGCAGCAGCAAACAAGCCCCTATAGCATGATAAAGCGAAAGTGCACCAGCAGCTTGCTGCTGCTGTGGGCTGTGCTGCTGTGTGGGTTTGCTGGCTGCTGCCGCCGCTGTGCAGTTGTGCTTGCTGTTGCTATGTAGGTTTACTGACTGCTGCTATGCAGCTTTACTGACTGCTGCTGCTGTGCTTACTGGTAGTGTGCAGTTTTGATTGCTGCTGCTGTGCATTACTGCTTGTGCTGTGTGCATGTGGGTAAGCTTGTTCGCTTTGCTACTGTACAGTACCACTAAGCAAAACTTTACAACTGCAACAAGCAAGGCTGCAGCAGCTACAGCAAGCAAAACTGCTGCGGCAAGCAAAACGAGATCCACACAGCGGCAACAAGCAAACTTTACAACTGCAACAAGCAAGGCTGCAGCAGCTACAGCAAGCAAAACTGCTGCGGCAAGCAAAACGAGATCCACACAGCGGCAGAAAGCAAAGCCCATTTGTGTCCAGCTGACCTCGCATAGAAACAAATTACCAAGCGGGACACGATTAGGGGGCACTCCTTGAGCACAGTGTGGTAGTACACATACTTGGACGTCTAGCTGAACCAAAGAATTGTAGTGTGTGTCACTGGTGGGACAAGGTAGTGACGCGGTTGCCCACTGCCACGCAAAGATTTTTGCCCTGATGATGATATGTCTTTGTATGTGATGTTAACCTTTGGTTTGCCCTCTCAAGGACAGTGCTGGAAGGTTGGGTACCTTCAATGCACACTCAGTTATGGTGTGGCCCCGAGACAAAAGGAGTTATGGAGCCACTTTGCTCTCTCTGCTGGGGCTATGTAACCATGCTGCACCCCTCAGCAGACACCTCCTCTCCCCCTTTGTCTGTGTACTGTGTTGCAAAAAAACCAGCCCTGAGAATTTGTCCATATGCAACAAGTGTAAAGTATCTTATTGTATGCATTGTGTTCATACACACATGTGCATGGCCACTAACTTCCCGCTTCTGGAAGTTAGCACAAAGACGAATTGCCAAATGGGCCAAGGCAGGAAAAGTGGGGGGAGTTTGGAGAAGTCGTTGGTGTTCCGTGAAAAATTGGAGATAACTCTGCAAGAGAAGCAAAAAAAAACATACCTTTTGTGCACCTTGGGGATGGGGGTTGGGTGTGCTGAGCAAGGTGCTGAAGGAAAATAGAGGAAAATGGGGAAAATGGGGGGAAATGGGGAAAACATGGGGAAGAATGTTGGTGGATTGCTTCACAGCTATGGGGTATACAACTGTTTGCAGTTAGTTTGGTGGGGCGTTGTGCAGTTGAGTAGTTGAGTGCAGTGTATACTCATGTTACCTCTTCTGCATATTTTTACTTACAGCCTTTTTTGGCTGCCCTTGCCCTTGTTCTGCACATGGCTGATGATGTGCGCACCTCTAAAGGTGTGTGTTATGACCCCTTCAAGGTCGTCCAAGGCTCTACCAGAAGGAGGGTATCTAGTGGATGGCTATCCAAGCAGATGAGTTGGTTGCGGTGCTGCATGGGCCATGACTGGGCCATCCCGAAGAGTACAAGCGATGTATGTATCATTGTCACACTCCAACAATTTCTGAAATTTTCCTCAATGTGCAAGGCTTGGACCGCCTTCTGCGTCAATCAAATAATTTTCCCACCTGCCTCCTCCATGTATTCCCAATTTCCCCCCAATTTCCCCCATTCCCCATCATTTTTCTTGTTTCCTCATTTTTCAGCAGGAAGTTAAGTAGAAGGCTAACTCTCAAGTTGAGTGGGTATTTCTTGGCCTTGCATGTGTGACAAGGTCGCGGTACTTGAATCATCCGTAATCCATTCTTTGAAACATTTATGATCATTTGATAGTGTCATATACATTTTAGTGCCAAAGATTCACCAAATTCTTTTCAGTTGGTTTATGCCTCATATTCTTTTGGCCTTTGGGAAGGTGGGGAACAATTTGGCACCATTGAGGAGTCACGGTCGGAAGGAGGTGAAATTGGAGACTTTTTGGGATAAAATGGCTGAAAAGCAATGTTCAACGCCAGCGCAAGGATTCCCCCATTGAGTGTGCCTAGTACACTCCACATTGTGCACTCAGTGCTGACGTTGCCCCGTGAGTTCTGCTAGGTCACACAAGAGCCACTCAGATTGGCACATGGTGTGCCACCATACATGCTTGTGACAATGTGGCACATTGCACACCCCCACATGCAATGTGGTATTTCCACCCCAGGTAGGCTGCTGAGAGTTGTCATAGCTAGGATTCGAGTGTACCCGGGGCCCATGTGTGCAGCGCCAAGGCAAAGTTCCAATGTGCGGTGTCAGATTTCGAGGCGTCGTAAATTTTGGTGGCACGATTCGTAGTTCATCTGCGGATACTGAGGGTATTGTTGCCCCGATACCCCGTTGCTCAGTTGAAGGCTCAACTCTTGTAGTGGCAAGGCGTAGATAGCGCCTCGCTATCGGAACTCGCCAAGCCGGACATGGTCCGTTGATACGTCTTGACCCTGAAGCCCTTGGGGGCAACCATGCTAGCTCCAATGCATTTGATTGCACTTCACGCACGCATACAGTGGTGGGCTAGCCGGATGATACGTACGACCGGTACTAAACGCCGTATATAGCGTTTGGCCTCCCACCTGAGTAAATCCGCCTTGAACTCCTGTAGGTAAGGCGGCCCCAGGCGGTTGTTGCGGTCACAACGAGGACACACCCACCAGAATCGGAGACGCCCTTTCGAGCATATGTTGAGACGTGTACGGCTATGTCACACATGATCTCACCCAATGGCCGTACATACCACATCCAAAATAGGCACCCAGTCCTCCTCTAGTTGGTTGTGCACTTGCCTTCACTGCTATGCTTGTTCACATTTGAGCTACATACCTCGACCGCGGCACTTCGATAGATCTGCAGAGTACTTGCCACATTGATTGGGGCAGGATGCATCCTGGCTTGAGGGCTTCGGCAGCGTCAACTTTGCCATAACGAATGAGTGAACCAGCATGTCCCGCTGCCATACCCACGGCAAACGCACAATGCCCATCTGTAGCAAAGCTGCCAACTTGAAGGGTGGTGCATGTGGCCCCCTCAACTCAGCGATCGTGCGCTCCAGCCTGGATTTCACGCTCCGCTGCCACAAGATCACGACGATCACTCGGCGAGCGGTCAACTCCCATTGTACTAGGACCGACTAGAGACTTCTAGAGACTTGCAAGTGTTTTAAGAGACATCAAAGCGGCTCGTTGTGTGTTTCTCACATAGAGCTAAATAAAGCAACGCCGTTGAGGCGTCCAGTGCAACGGCTGCCCATTTAAATACCACACCCACACCTTCCATATAGAGGCCGTTGGTGAATAGGCCCGTGTGATATTTGGTAGCCACCACCCCTTTTTATTCGAGGTGAGGAACATGGATGCCACCCCCGTACTTCGATTCCTGCAAGTCGTCCAAGCGTGCAAAGCTTCATTATCAGCTCATACTAGCTGCAAATCTTCACCGCATCCCGTGCTATCGTGGTTGGTTTGCATAACGCGCGTTCAAGACCCACCTCACTCTTCAAGAACAAAGCTTGTGTGACAAAAGGTTCTGCCTGCAATGGAAAGTAGCCAACACAAAGCTTCGGACCTAGCACCTTGTGAAGTGCAAAAATTCCTGCGACTTCTGTCATGCGTCCCAAAATTCTCCTTGTGCAGGGGCGTTTGGTACGGCGAAGTCTGTACACAACAGAGTGCGCACACTTTTACCTTCTAGCTTGTGTTTGAATTATTTCTCACCGATCTAGTGGTCTCAAGGGCGGAGTGCAGATACCTGTCGCAGCTAGTAAGGCGCACGGATTCATTCAGAGGGTGTTGCGATGAGCCATGCGGTGCTTATTTTGTGCTGTGATGCGCCGTGCAGTGCTAAATGGTGATGTGTTGTGCCATGCTGCCAAGCTGTGTTGTGCTTTCGTGTGCTGTGTTGTGCTTGGTTGTGTTGTGTTGTGCTTACCAAGTCTTCTTGCTAGATTTTCACCATCCTCCTTCCCCGTAAGCGATAAACCTGGTCTTATTTTTGTTGGGAGCACTGGAGGGAGGAACAGACTTCATGGACTGGATGTTGTTATACAATTCAAACAAACTACCGGCCAAGCCGCCCACCTAGGATAGAGTTTTCATGAATTCGGCCTAACCCGTAAAGCAATGAAAAGAAATGGAATAAAAAGAAAACACAAAAATCAGCTAATTAAACTTGAGATCAAAATTACGTACATGAGTGGTGATAAATAATCCTTGGCGGGGCTCGCTGGCCAGGCAATTGTGCGTGTGGAGAGTAACCTACGACCAATTCCAAAGGCCAGGGCACCGGCCAATAGATTTAAAAAGACATCCTTTCCCTTCACAAAATTGTTATTATGAAGTATGCATACCGGTTGTCTGGCTCACATGCTGGACAACTGTTTTCCTACAAGCTCACTCAATTTGTCACTGTGTGTATAGCTTCTTATACCTTGAAGAGTGAATGAGATTGTTATTGTTGTGTCCTCCGACCCCCGTTTGTAGTTGTCCGCCATGGCTCTGTGCGCTAGCCTGCACTTGGCGAGCTTTAACGCCCTAGTCGAATGTCAGCTCCACCCGTTCACCTTCGCTTCCGTGGCCTTCGGCGTAATGCAGCTCGGCTGCAGTCTGCTCATTGTACTGCTAGGCCTTTGCTATGTCCTACGGCGCAAGAGAACCCCATCAACGGCGCCCGGGAGCCATGACGGGAGGCTACTCTGCACGTGGGCCCTCCCTGAATGTCAACGATATCGCTAGCTTCCGGTGCCTCATCGTGATCTTCCCGAACACCAGCTCCATCCAGCAGATGCTCTGCAACGCGTTGGAGGACACATTGCAGGAGGATGCTGCGTCCCACGAGCCGGCCCCCAAGTCTCGGGCCTCCCCGGGGCTGTCGGCGATCTGCACAATCGCCGCCTTCATCGCCACGGACCTCTCTTGGTCTGCCTGAGTTGAACATTAAAAAGATCAAGAACGGCCGTTTCAGTATGTTCTCGATGTTCGGCTACTACGTCCAGGGCATCGTACTCGCCGAGGGCCGTGTTGAGAACTGGGCATACCGCATTGCAGACCGGTTCGGTGTGAACAGTTTAACCAGGGCTACATGACGAAGTTTCTCCCTCGGCCAGTTGCCATGTTCGGAGTGTGTGGTCAACAGTTCTAGAAGTCTGTGAGCGCTGCGGTCATGGCCCGTACATGTGGTTGGGCACCTACACCGGGAAGTTGCTTGACTACTTGACTGGTGGGCTACTTAGTGGCTGCGGCTGAGACAGTGCGTGTATGGGTGCTGACCCCACCACTTTGGAGAAGTACCGTGAGGCCGAGCTAATCCACACCCGTTGGGCCGTGATGGGAACTTTGGGCTGTGTCACCCCAAAGTTCCTTGCAAAGTACAGCGGTGGCATCTCCTTCCCTTGGGACTCAGCTGTGTGGTTCAAGCCTGGTGTGGTATCAACTACTTGGGCGAACCTTAGCTGATCCACGCCCAGTCCTTCCTGGCCATCCCTGAGTGTTGGCCAAGTATGCCGCTGCGTCTTTAAGTGAGCCTGTGTGGTTCAAGGCTGGCGTTCAAATCTTCTTTGAGGACGGTCTGGACTGCCTTGGTAACACTAATTTGGTCCATGCCCCGTCCATGCTCGCCTCCGTGCTTGCGGAGGTCACGCAAGGAATGTAAGTTTTCTTTTTTGTGTGTGTTGTGTATCGTGAATTTGCGTTATCTGTAGTTTTGGTGAGCCGTGTCTGCTCCGGACTTTATTTTCAATGATGATGTGCTTGGCACTGGGGGCACTTTGCAGCACCACAAATAATCATAGGTGGTCATCCCACTAGCCGCGAGGTACGCATGGGTTGGGCATCTATGCCAAGGGCCCCGGAGGTGAAATCGCTTGCTGGCAGCTGCGTCGCCTACTTTCTTTCCTTTTTCCTCGTTGGCATGTTTTTTTGTTTTTTTTTGCTGCATATATCTATCTTCCTTTGCAGCGTCACCCCATTTTCGTTGGGTTGTGTGGCTGGAAAGCCGCCCTCAGTATGTGTGCGATGTGGGCAGATATATCTTAGGCTCTGAGTTAGTACAAGACCACGTTTGCGGAACGTCTTCCCTATCTGCGTTTGTTTTTGCTTTAGCTGAGTGTAACGGTCGGTATTGCACTGCATTGTTGACATACAGGGGTGCGTTGTTTGACGCATATGTGTCGTGTCTGGGCCGGCGGGGCGCGCGGGGGGTTATTCGTTGAGGGGGCAGCCTAGGCCTTGTGAGTACTAGCGGCTATTATACCGCCAAGCTGTTGTGAGTTTGTGGGAAATATCATCCGCAGGATGTTTGTACATATCTCTTGGTGCTTGTGCTGCCTGCATGGGAAACGACTGTCTAGCTGACATGCTGGACATTTGTTTTCCTATGAGCTCATTTTGTTTGTCACTGTGTGTATAGGTTCTCATACCTTAATGAGTGCCCACCCAAACCTTTTCCACCCTATTCCTATTGTTCAGTGCCTTTGGCCGTGAGTTCTTTATGGGAGCGAACGGATTGCCCCATCGGGGTACTGACAATTTGTCCTGCTGCATGTTCCCCCGCTTGATGTTCCCGCACATCTATTGGTGCTTGTGCTGCCGGCATGAGAAACCCATCATCCTCAGTCATGTGAAAATGATGTTGGTACTAGCTGACGACGATTACATCTTAACTGTCCTATGAAGGTGGGTATATCCGCCTTTTTGTTGTGAAAAACTGCTGAAACCCCCCTCATGCCCTCTTCATGTCCTCTTGAACCCATCCTGTTGCCATCCCGGCGCCATCTCAACGCCATCCTATCAATGGGACGCCATCCAGATGCACCCCGACGCTCCTTGCCGCCATCCGTATGTCTCCCTAATGTTTTCTTGGCACTACCCTAACACATGTTGATGCCATCGTGACACCAAACTACTTACCATCCTGACGGCATCACGACACCCACCCTGACACATCGTAGCGCTCCCGTGATGCCCTCCTAAAGCCGGGTTGACGCTATGGTGACGCCATCCTAACACCATCATAACCCCATCTTGACGCGCCCCTCACGCCCTCGTGGCGCGTCTACCTCGCAAGGCCCGAATCAAATATGACCCCATCTGGGCTTGTGCTCTCCTTGGACGGTACACGGGCTTCTTTGGAACGAACTCCGATCATCCTACTCCTTCGTTTTGGCAGATTTACGAATTGGATTGTACTACCCTTGAGTCAGCGGCGTTCGCGACTCAATTGCGCATCGGCCCTATTTCCTTTCACCCGAGGGTCCTCCGGGGTTGTTGAAGTACCTTCTTGCAGCATTGGACGAAGACAGCTTGGAAGAACATCGAGAGTGTGGCACAATCTTACAGCACGGAGCTAATTGTGGTAGAGACAACATGCTAACTGGGTCCAATCCACCTACTTTGGGGGGTATGGACTCCCATGCTTCGAAGTGGCCGCTCGAGTTGGGGATGGATATGGTCTCCCACGCTTTAGTGTGGCCCCTCAAGTTGGGGATATGGACTCCCACGCTTCGCTTTGGCTCCTTGAGTTGGGGTTATGGACTCCCACGCTTCAATGTGGCCCTTGGAGTTGGGGATATGGACTTCCACACTTCGGTGTGGCCCCTCAAGTTGCGGGTATGGACTCCCACACTTTGGTGTGGCCCTTGGAGTTGGGGATATGGACTCCCATGCTTCGTTGTGGCCCCTCGCGTTTGGGATATGGACTCCCACGCTTCAGTGTGACCTCTCGAGTTGGGAGTATGGACTCACATGTGGCACATGTGCACGGCATAGAGCATAGGAACAGAGAGCGATATCTTCTCCTCACCAGGGGGAATTTTTGGATATACCTAGTGATGGGCTTGCGATATGGTCTGGTGGGGTTGGTACAAGGTCTTTGAAATAGGCACCGTTGGACGCCCAGAAAAACGCTCAGAAGTTTTGGTCGCGAGAGCGGCTCCAAAAACGCAACCAAAATGGATAGCGATATCCTGGACTTTTCCGGCCAAGATGCCTAGGGGTGCTCGGAAGAAATTTTGGTCACAATCTTGGAGACATGAAGTGCAGGAATGTTGTGTGCAATCTTGGTGCCTGCCTTGCATGCATAGTACAAGGGAGGAAGAAAAGTGTAACATGAAGTACTCAAGCTTGTGTAAGGACATTGGCCATAGCATTGTGTATGTGCCTGTCTTTGTGCTCAGTGTGTTTGTCGAAGGCACTAGGTATATTGACATGCAGAACCTCCGAAGTGGCGTGCTTGAAATCTATGTCACTGGCTCGGATGTCCTTTGTCCCAATGCACTTCACCTTTCAACAGATTGGAAATGTCCATTGGTAGCCAGGGAAGAGCATCCTCCACCAACCTCAATGGGAAACCATGGGGGCACACTCACGAGCTGCAGCCCGTATGCACACCCTGGCTTTGCCGAAATCTGCATCTTACATCGAACTTGGTCCACAGTGGCCCTTGGCACTTATGAACTGGCCTTTTTGATAAAAAAAAAAGGAAGAGCATTCTCTGCCCCCCCCCCCCCTCCCCCTCTGCCTAAAATCTTATCTTTGAGGGGGACCTTATAGATGTCGCTTCTGCAAACGTTGAACTGCCGGAACCCATTGATGTCCAGTCTAAGCTCGAATATGCTCTTGCTGCACTGTGCCTGCACCGAGCCCATCAGATACAATTGAACCCCGCATGTGGCGGGTATTGGTGGATACGGTGGTCCCAAAAACATAGACCATTCATGCCAAGGACACACTACTGGCAACATTAATGCATAAAAAGTTCGCTCAACCCTCAGCAACACCATTCTTATGTTGACCACACTCGAAGCTGTAGGCAAGCATGAAACCTGGTGTGGGGTTCAACACAGGTTTTTATGCATCACTGGCCCGGATGTGAAATATGATACTGACCGCACGTTCACTAATGACTACGATGAACGATTGTGATTACATTTTCTCTTTCCGAAATCCAGTTTTTCCACGCACCCTGACACCTTAATTCGGGACCTAAAGTGGACAAAGGCACACATTCAAACATGGTTTAAGGAGGCGGACGTCAAAAAATGTTCCAAAAATTATAACCGCAAGTGTCCATTTCCCCCCCTTTCATACATTTGTGTCCCGTTTGAGAGTCTGCGCGTCATTATAAATGATGCCTTATGTGAGCCCCCCTAGGCAGCAATCCATAGTGCTACGCGGGCTACTGTTGCAGCAGCCCACGTCACTGAGGTTATGGGGGATGAAGCAGGGTGGAGGGTTTGGGATGAGGCCCCCTCCGGTACTTGGCAAAACACAAATTTGCCACCAGAAGCGGAGGTTTTTCAAATAGAACGCCAACCCACTTACAAGCCCCATGGTCCTTTGTGGGGTATTGAGTTTCTTTTGGCCCGTGCCCCCAAGCCTTCAAAAAGGGCGAAACGGGCCCGTATGACTGTGATGGATTCCTGGCTGCAGGTCGCCGGTACCCGTAAGGACTATGAGCAAGCCAATGCCGAGAAATAATCTGGTTGGTCCTGTGTGTGTTTTGGTTCTTCGCACAAGATGCAACTCCCGTTGCACCAGCTCTTTGTTGTAATGTCATCTTCTTCCATTGCTGCAGCACTTTCTGTTCGGGCCGCCACTGCTGCCGGCCCTTCAATTTCTTCTGGCCGCCTTCTGGTGGCATTGGCATTGGCATCAACATCGGTATCGGCATCACCATCGGCATCCCCATCACCGTGGGCAACACCGGCAACACTCCCCCTATGGGGAACGCCAGCCCAAGCCCAAGCCTAGCCTCAGCCCCAGCGGAAGAAGTAACATCAACAACAATAGTAGCAGAAGAAGCAGCAGTAGAAGCACCAGCAGCGGTAGAAGAAGCAGCACAAGAAGAAGCAGCAGAAGAAGGAGAGTAACAACACCAAGGAGAAGAAGAAGAAGGAGACACCCCCCCGTGCGGTGCTCATGGCCGCGGTGCTGGGGGCGGCCATGGCAGCGGTGCAAGTGCAATACTCCTTGCACTTGTGCACCAAGAAGAGTAGGGAGTGGGTGGCTGTGGAGGCCCGCTTCAACCCCTTTAGGGTGGCCTAGCAAACCAAGGCTGGGGTAACTAGCCGGAGGACCCTACGGTGGCTTGAAAATTTTGCCCCCCCCCCCCCCCGCTTTCCCATGGCCCTGCTGCACCTGGCTGTGAGGGAAAATGGTGTCCGGCTGTTAGGGGCACAGGTCATCGCCCCAAGAGCTGGATTGAGCCGTTCCCCCTGCCAGATGGGACACCGGCTAGGCAGGGGGAACTGATCCTGCTGATTGTCCACCCTGAAGCTCAAGCAAGTGGCTCTCATAAGGCAAAACAGCGACTACCAACGAAGTTTTCCATCTGCCATGTTAGTGCCTGTGTGGCTGTATCTGGGTAGGGGCGGATAGTCGAGCAGACTTGGGGCTTGCAGATCTCTGTGTTGCTGTGCGCTCAAAGTCTGAAAAGAAAGTCGTAGTGAGAGCTACTGGTCGAGTATTTCCAAAAATGCTTTATTTACAGGAAACTGAAAAAGTGGGCCCCTGGACGGGGGCGGATAGTCGAGCACACTTGGGGTCTCCGGATATCAGAGCTGCTGTGAGCAAATAGCTTGACATAAAGTTTTGGCGGGAGCTACTAGTTGGGACTTTACAAAATAGAGCCCTTTTTGCTCTCCAATCCTCTACTCTCCTTAGGGGTACTCCTAAAGCACAATGTTTCACCATGAGTTCATCGTGGACAACTATACTGTATTGGTTAGGGGCGATGTCTCCGGATTGGAGGCCTTTGCAACCATATGTTTTGTCCCTGCAGACCAAATTATGATGTCGGCCTTTGTCATGAACTTCCCAGGAGCTACCCCCTTTGGACTGCAAGGAGCTAGGCAAGCTTCCCCGCCCCCCCTGTGGCACAATCAGGGTTGCGGCGCCCAATGGGGCTTTTGCCTGTCACCTAAGCCATTCAAGCACCCAAGAGTTGCAATGCTCATGCACTCTACCTCTGGCATGAGCATGTTGTGCCAGCAGCAGTCGTGCAAACCGTGGACCGCCTCGGACCAGAGGCAGGTTGGTCTATGGTGCCCCTTAGGCAGCAGGGCGGCCTGCATCTTCCTTTAGTAGACTACTCCCTCACCAACAACAAGTCTTTGCCACGACCGTGCCATCTACTTCTCCGGAAAACTGGGGTAGTGGCTGCACAAGGCCGGCAGGCACCTCCACCACAACACGCCACCTTAACCCTGTGCCCGTATGCTGATGGTTACCAACCCCGCGGCCACCCCAATATCAACACCAAGATCAGTGTAATTGATTTTTAGGGACTATGGTTCTCTCTTGCGGGCTCTGTGCCTCGTTGCATATATATGATATCATGGTTGGAGTTGCCCAAAACCGTGGATGCACAATGGGTGCTCAGGTGGGCAGAGGCCCTACGTGCATTGCCCTCATGTACCATTAAGCAACGCATGTGATACCAAGATGTTGAATATACCACTGCTCTTAGGGTACAGTTCCGTTGCATCACTGTAGACCACCACCATTTGTGGGGTGAATGTAAGCAAAAAGGATGTGTGGCCTGTCCATGGCTGAATAAGCACAGGGTGAAGGACCTTTTTTTGCACAAGGGGGGGTGTTTGAATCAGGTTCGGGGGCCGTGCAAGTTTGAGGGTGTTTCAAACTTAGAAAATGTTTATATCATACAGCCTGTGTTGCAAAACACCAACGTCAATGCATCCCGGCTGCTTGGTGTCATTGGCGCACACTCCCGCCTCAGTCACAACATGAGTTGCTGCAAATTATAGCCCATGTGGCAAGAAGGTACAACCGTCAATCCCTACCACGTGATAGCCGGGAGTACCGGCGTTTAGTGAGGGGTCGTTTTCCTTGCTAATTTAGCCTAAGGGGCTGTGAGGCTCGGACAATGATGGGCGGACTGGTAGGTGGCATGGTTTTGCCCTTGCCCTTTCACGCACTAGTTTTTGCGTATTGCTGCATGGTACACCTTTGTTATGGTTGCACACAATTGTCCACTTCTTCATAGCGTGCTATGGGCTTGGTGTGCACATACATTGTGCACATCATCCCTGAATTCACCGAAGAGGGTTGCATTGCAACTGTATAAATGCATGGATGGAGCTACACATGGTTCAACCCTCACACCCCCACGTTGTTCTCTAATGAGGCAGGGGACGGGGGAGAGGGACTTAAGGGTTGCAAGAAGAGACGCGCTTGTGACTAATACACAACAGGATGCCAGTATTTCCGAATGTTTGAAACACGAGCTCTACCAACAGTTCGTGCGTAAGAAGCAAAAAGTTCCCTTTGTCAAAATTTGGGCCCCTATTCATCGAAATGTTGTATTGGAGGCCTGCATGGTGGCTGCCAATATGCTTTGGGGCACAATCTTTGCACGCTTGTTACACCATCTCTTTGAATTGCAAGAAGCACGTGGTTGTACTACATTAATGCACCCAGAAACTCGCCTTGTAAAGTGCATCTTTGTAGGTGCCAAGGAGGAAGTGGATGTGTTTTGCGTGTGTGGGATTTGTGGCACAAAACACGGCATGCGGAGGTGGGTGTTAGTTAAGTTGGAAACTGTCCAAGGTTGGCCCACATTGGGTTCCAAAGTCGTGACTCATTGAAATGACGTGTTGCATGTCGAAAGGCTCTAAAAACAGGCAAGCGCAAACGTGCTGCTGAACGAGCCCCTAACCCTAACCGAAATACTGCCTCCATTGGCTTTATACCTCCATCTAAGGGGGAGCATAGTGCGGCCTCATTTTAGGGCCCTGCTGTACTTGCTACGGAACAACCCGTTCACCGTGCACAAACAGCTAAGCTGATGTGTATCCCCTTTGTTGATAGTGACATGGAGCACCAACTAGTGGCACATGGTAGCAGCAGTAGCAGCACCAGTGATAGTAGTAGTGAAGGCCCCTCTGGCGTTGACTAAGATAATGGTGGGCAAGACGTATCCGGTGGCTGTACTGTAAGTGCCACCGATTCGGATTCGTCCTCGTCATGAGGCAGCAACACCCAAACCCCATCGCGAAGCAAGAGGTATCGCCGTGCGGTTGTATATATTGGAAGGGAGGTGGTGGAGGTGGACGCCATATCCAGTGATGCATGTCCAGTACATATGCTAAGTGAAGGAGAATATAACGTTCACTCTTCTAGTGAAGTGAAAACTTTATTCTTGCCTTTCTTTGGCGTGTATCTTTGCATTGCCTAGGTATAATGGCATCTCCTATGGTGCGCAAAGATGTTCGGTGCACGCCTCAGGATTGTGTATAGCAACCAAGTTGGCCATCAGACATCAAGCATGAGACTTTTATGGACCGCCATCATCCGAACCATAAACCCACCTCCCCCAACCCCCCTTGTGCTGTAGTACACCCCCCCCCCCATTGGAAGAGGCCCCCCCCAACAATGGTTTGCCCCCCCCCCGTCTGGCCCTTCCCTAGTCCTTCCACCCCACCCCCCTCATGAGTGCTTTTTTGCATCAAGAAGTATGGGAAATGATTCGGAAAAGACCCCCGCTTGGTGTTGTGTGTTTGTTTTTAGGAAATATGGAAACTGCACCCACTCACTACACTCTTCGAGGTGTAGATTTTCGTTCTGTGGCCTCAATCCTAGTGTTGTGGGGCCATCAAACACCATCGCACTGTAAACCAACACATTTGGCGCATGTGTAGGCATATGTGCTCCCACGCATACACACACGCACATACACACGCACACACCAACACACACACACACACACATTGACATAGGCATGGGCACCCTCGGGGTGCCCATGCTTCAAGCTTTGGTTCGGAGGGGGGGGGCTGCCTTTCCTTTCTTTACATGTTTTCCTCCAAGGGGGGGAAGACTTGAGGGAACTGCCTTGGGGGGGGGGTTAGTCAGGGTGTGGGAGGGTGTTGTATTCTTTATGTCCTTGGTTTCCGTTTTCATGCAATAAAAATGACACCCATGAAAAAGATGATTTCACAAATTGTACGTGTGCCATGCTATGCTCTGCAGTGTTGTGGTGTGTCTCCATAGGTCCCTGCAGGTCCCCCTTTAATTTTATAGCCCCTTCCCATCAATGTCCGAAGCCCCCCCGATCAATTTCATAGCCCCCCCGACATCAATTTCATACCCCCCCCCTATCAATTTCATAGCCCCCCCTCCAAATCAATTTGTGAGCCTCGTCACCCCCATCAACTTCATAGCCCGCTGCTCTATATCAATTTCATAGGCACCCATATCAACTTCATTGACATGCCGTATCGATTTCGTACCCCCCGCCATCAATTTCTTAGCCCTCCCCCCATCAATTCCATAGCCCCCCCCCCGTGAATTTCATAGCCCTCTGAATCGATTATTTACCCTCCCCCCCATCAATTTTTTAGCCCCCCCCCATCAATTTCATAGGTCCCCCACTGTGAATTTCATAGCCACCACCCTATCAATTTCATAGCGCCCCACGCAACGATTTTATAGCCCCCCGCCGTATGAATTTCATGGCGCCCCCCCATCAATTTCATTGGTCCCCCCGAGCAATTTCATAGCCCCCCCTGATTCAATTTTATAGGTCCCCCCTATGAATTTCATAGGCCCGCCCCTATCAATTTCATAGCCGTGTGTTTTTGTGCTTGTGTTTGTTCATACACATATGCATTAAAGGGTAGGCCACGCGTTGTGCACACGGTACAACCTTGCTTCCCTCTTAGGGCTCCTCCCTACGTTCTACAAGAGAAGGGCTGAGTCCCTAAGTAGTATTGCTTGCTTGTAGCTTGGTGCTGGCGACCTACTGAGAGACCTCTCTGAGAAGGGTATAATACCTGGAAGGGCGTCGGATTGCCTAGTAACAAGTACTAGGCTGGCAACTGCATCTCCATTTTCACACGGGTATACAAGGAAGGGTGACGACAAGACAAGACAAATAATTTTTGTTGCATGAACCAAGGGGGTCCTCCCGTGGTGCGTATCCACCCTGTGCGTTAAAACACCTTTTACGATGTGCACACGATTCTCCCTTCCAAGCCCCATGGAGGAAACACATGGTGGTGTCCTCCTGGGGCTGGGGTTGGTGTGCCTTGGTGCCGCTGCCCCATTCTTCACATTCTCACAGGTTGGCTACCCCGCCTGCCCCCGTTGGAGACATTAGTGTCCCCCGTCGGAGTCATTAGTGTGCTTGAGTGTGTATCAGTGGGTTTCAGTGTGCTTCAGTGTGCTTCGGTGTGCATCAGTGTGCTTCACTGTCCTTCATTCTGCTTTAGTGTGCAACACTGTGCATCGGTGTGCTTCAATGTGCTTCAGTGTGCTTCAGTGTGCTTCAGTGTACATCACTTAGCTTCGGTGTGCTTCAGTGTGCTTCAATGTGCTTCAGTGTGCTTTAGTGTGCTTCGGTGTGCCATTGTGTGCCCTCTAAACTAGAGGGCATCGCGTCGGCCCTCTACTAGGGTAGAGGGCGCGCCATGATTGCGCCGGGGGTCTACACCCACCTAGGAATCACTGCGTGCCCTCTACACTAGTCTAGAAGACACGCGATGATTCCTAGCAGGGGGCTACACCCCCCGAGGAAACCTCGCGTGCCCTCTACACTAGAGGGCATCGCTTTGACCCTAAACTAGTGCAAAGCGCACGCGATGATTCCTAGGGGGGTCTACACCCCCGGAGGAATCATTGCGCGCCCTCAAGACGAGCGGGCATCGAGTCGGCCCTAAACGAGTGTAGAGGCCACACGATGATTCCTAGGGGGGTCTACACCCCCCTAGGAATCATTACGTGCCCTCTAGAGTACTGTGTAGCCCACACGATGATTCCCAGGGGGGTCTATTCCCTCCTAGCAGTTATCGCGTGCCCTCTAAACTAGAGGGCATCGCGTCTGCCCTATACTAGTGTACAGCCTACAAGATGATTCCCAAGGGGGTCTTCAAGCCCCTAGGAATCATCGTGTGCCCTCTACACTAGTCTAGAGGGCACGCTATCATTCGTAGGGGAGTCCACACCTTCCTAGGAATCATTGCGTGCCCTCTAGACTAGAGCGCATCGCGTCGGCTCTATACTAATGTAGACGGCACGCGATGATTCCTAGGGGGGTCTATAGCCACTTAGGAATCATGGCGTGCCCTCTAAACTAGAGGGCATAGGGTCGGCCCTATGCTAGTGTACAGGGTAGGCGACGATTCCTAAGGTGCTTACACCACCCTAGGAATCATCACCTGTCCTCTAGAGTAGTGTACCGCGCACGCGATCATTCCTAGGGGGGTCTACACCCCCGGAGGCATCATCGCATGGGCCCTATACACCGCAGCACACTGATGCGCATTGAAGCACACTGAAGCCGAGTGCTGCAGACTGAAGCACATTGATGCACACTTAAGCAAACTAACGCACATTGAAGCACACATAAGCACACTGCAGCACACAAATACACCGTCAAGCGCTGTGAAGCTCACTGATGCAAACTGACCCACACAAATGCACAGTCAAGCAGTGTGAAGCTGAGTGATGCACACTGAAGCACACAGAAGCACACTGAAGCACACTTAAGCACACTGATACACACTCATGGACACTGAAGCATAGGGAAGCACACCGAAGCAGATTGAAGCACACTGAAGAACACGGAACCACACTTAGGCACACTGATGCATATTGAAGTACACAGAAGCACACTGTAGCACACTCATACACACTCAAGCACATTGAAGCTCACTAAAGAGTCCTAGGGGGGTGTACACCCCCTAGGAATCATCGCGTGCCCTCTACATTAGTTTACGGCCGACACAATGGGGGCACACAATGATTCCTCGGGAGGTGTAGACCCCCCTACGAATGACAGCGTGCCCTCTAGACTAGTGTAGAGGGCACGCGATGATTCCTAAGGGGTTGTAGACCCCCGACGCAATCATCGTGTGCCCTCTACACTAGTATAAGGCCGCCACGATGCCCTCAGTATACATGGCACCCGATGATGCCTAGGGGTTTGAAGACCCCCCTGGGAATGATTGCGTAGGCTGTACACGAGTATGGGGCCGACGCAATGCCCTCTAGTTTACGGGGCAAGCGACGATTCCTAGGAGGCTGTAGACGCCCCTAGGAATCATCGCGTGGGCTGTACAGTCCTCTAGAGGGCACGCGACGATTCCTATGGGGGGTGTAGACCGCCCTAAGAATCGTCGCGTGCCCTCTCCATTAGTCGAGGGCCAACGTGATACCCTCTCGTCTAGAGGGCACGCAATGATTCCTAGGGGGGTGTTGACCCCCCTAGGAATCATCGCGTGGGGCGTACACTAGTATAGCGCCACGTGATGCCCTCCATTCTGGAGAGCGCACGATGATTCCTAGGTGGGTGTAAACCCCCCTAGTAATCATTGTGTGCCCTCTACACTAGTATAGGGCCGACGCGATGCCCTCTAGTCTAGGGGGCACGCAATGATTCCTACGGGAGTGAAGAGCCTCCTAGGAATCAGCCTTGCCTTCTAGACTAGTGTAGAGGGCACGGGCTGAATCCTAGGGGGCCGTAGAACCCCCTAGGAATCATTGTGTGGGCTGTGCACTAGTACAGGGCCCACGTGATGCCCCTTGGTCTAGAGAGCACGCGATGATTCCTAGCGGGGTGTAGACCCCTCGAGGAATCATCGCATGGGCTGTACACCAGTATAAGGTCCACGCGATGACCTCACGTTTAGAGGGAATGCGATCATTCCTTTGCGGTGTAAACCCCCCTAGGAAACATCGCGTGGCTTCTAGACTATTGTAGAGGGCAAGCGATGATTCCTAGGGGGATGGGGTGGAAAAAAATTGCGCGCATGGAAAAAAATTGCGTACCCCCCCCACCCTCCAGGGGTTTCCTGCGCAAAAAAAGCTGTCCAGCCATAATTGTAGCATTTCGAAAAAATTTTACCCAGGGCCAATTCCTGGTGCAAAAATGAAGCTCTTTGCACCAAATTTCCCTTTGCACATTGGCATGTACTGCATTGTTTGAACCCATTGATCATTTCAAATTTCTGCTTTGGTAGAGGTTATTTGTGAGGGTGCTTTTTTTTTGCTTCCAGGGACCTAAGTTGGTACAAGGATTGAATTCACGTTGAGCCGGGGCCGTAGTCTTCATATTGATGGAGCGATGGTGTCAAAAGATCAACGCGAACTATTTTTGCTTTGAAACGGCTTTGTTTGGTAAATTTCTTGGTCATATGTGTAAGGAAAAATTTTGCGTACCCCCCCCCCCCCACCCACCCTCCGGGTCTGGGCTGCGCAGAAAAAACTGTATGCCGTTTCCAGGAATTTTTTTTCCAACCCCCCCGCCCCCGTGCGTAGACCCCCGGCGCAATCATCATGTGCCCTCTACACTAGTATAGGGGCGACGCAATGCCCTCTAGTTTAGAGGGCACACAATCATTCCTAGGGAGGGGTAGACCGCCCTAGGAATCATCGCGTGCCCTCTAGAGCAGTGTAGAGGTCACATGATGATTCCTACTGGCATGTAGACCCCCAGCACAATCATCGCGTGCCCTCTACACGAGTATAGGGCTGACGCGATGCCCTCCAGTCTAGAGGGCACACAATGATTCCTAGGGGGTTGTAGACCCCCCTAGGAATCATCGCGTGGACTGTACACTAGTATAGGCCCAATGCGATGCCCTCCACTCCGGAGGGCACGCGATGATTCCTAGGGGGGTGTAGCCCCCCCTAGCAATCATGGGGTGCGCTCTCCATTAGTATACGGGCGACGCAATGCCCTCTCGTCTAGAGAGAACACGATGATTCCTAGGGGGGTGTAGACCCCCCTAGGAATCATCGTGTAGCCTCTACACTCGTATACGGGCGACGCGATGCCCCCTTGTCTATGGGGCACACAATGATTCCTAGGGGGGTGTAGACCCCTCGAGGAATCATCGCATGGGCTGTACACTAATGTAGGGCCCACCGGAGCCCCTCTAGTTTAGAGGGCACCCGATGATTCTTAGGGGGGTGCAAACCCCCTTAGGAACCATTGCGTGCTTTCTAGACTAGTGTAGAGGCCACACGATGATTCCTAGGGGGGTGTAGACCCCCGGCGCAATCATCATGTGCCCTCTACACTAGTATAAGGCCTCCACGATGTCCTGTAGTTTAGAGGGCACGCAATAATTCTTGGGGGGTGTAGACCCCCTAAGAATCATCGCGTGCCCTCTACATTAGCATAGGGCCAACACGATGCCCTCCAGTTTAGAGGGCACACAATGATTCCTAGGGAGGCGTAGACCCCCCTAGGAATCATCGCGTGCCTTCTAGACTAGTGCAGAGGGCACACGATGAATCCTAGGGGGCCGTAGAACCCCCTAGGAATCATTGTGTGGGCTGTGCACTAGTAGAGGGCCCTCGTGATGCCCCCCGGTCTAGAGAGCACGCGATGATTCCTAGCGGGGTGTAGACCCCTCGAGGAATCATCGCGTGGGCTGTACACTAGTATAAGGTCCACGCGATGACCTCAAGTTTAGAGGGAATGCGATCATTCCTTTGCGGTGTAAAACCCCCTAGGAAACATCGCGTGGCTTCTAGACTATTGTAGAGGGCAAGCGATGATTCCTAGGGGGATGTAGACCCGGGGGGGGGGGGTGGAAAAAAATTGCGCGCATGGAAAAAAATTGCGTACCCCCCCCCACCCTCCAAGGGTTGCCTGCGCAATAAAGCTGTCCGACCATAATTATAGCATTTGGAAAATTTTTCACCCAGGGCCAATTCCTGGTGCAAAAATGGAATTCTTTGCACCAAATTCCCCTTTGCACATTAGCATGTACTGTATTGTTTGAACCCATTGATCATTTCAAATTTGTGCTTTGGTAGAGGTTATTTGTGAGGGTGCTTTTTTTTTGCTTCCAGGGACCTAAGTTGGTACAAGGATTGAATTCACGTTGAGCCGGGGCCGTAGTCTTCATATTGATGGAGCGATGGTGTCAAAAGATCAACGTGCACTATTTTTGCTTTGAAACGCCCTTGTTTGGTAAATTTTTTGGTCATATGTGTAAGGAAAAATTTTGCGTACCCCCCCCCCCCCACCCACCCTCCGGGTCTGGGCTGCGCAGAAAAAACTGTATGCCGTTTCCAGGAATTTTTTTTCCGACCCCTCCCCCCCTGCGTAGACCCCCGGCGCAATCATCATGTGCCCTCTACACTAGTATAGGGGCGACGCAATGCCCTCTAGTTTAGAGGGCACACAATCATTCCTAGGGAGGGGTAGACCGCCCTAGGAATCATCGCGTGCCCTCTAGAGCAGTGTAGAGGTCACATGATGATTCCTACTGGCATGTAGACCCCCAGCACAATCATCGCGTGCCCTCTACACGAGTATAGGGCTGACGCGATGCCCTCCAGTCTAGAGGGCACACAATGATTCCTAGGGGGTTGTAGACCCCCCTAGGAATCATCGCGTGGACCGTACACTAGTATAGGCCCAATGCGATGCCCTCCACTCTGGAGGGCACGCGATGATTCCTAGGGGGGTGTAGCCCCCCCTAGCAATCATGGGGTGCGCTCTCCATTAGTATACGGGCGACGCAATGCCCTCTCGTCTAGAGAGAACACGATGATTCCTAGGGGGGTGTAGACCCCCCTAGGAATCATCGCGTAGCCTCTACACTCGTATACGGGCGACGCGATGCCCCCTTGTCTATAGGGCACACAATGATTCCTAGGGGGGTGTAGACCCCTCGAGGAATCATCGCATGGGCTGTACACTAATGTAGGGCCCACCGGAGCCCCTCTAGTTTAGAGGGCACCCGATGATTCTTAGGGGGGTGCAAACCCCCTTAGGAACCATTGCGTGCCTTCTAGACTAGTGTAGAGGCCACACGATGATTCCTAGGGGGGTGTAGACCCCCGGTGCAATCATCGTGTGCCCTCTACACTAGTATAAGGCCGCCACGATGTCCTCTAGTTTAGAGGGCACACAATAATTCCTTGGGGGGTGTAGACCCCCTAAGAATCATCGCGTGCCCTCTACATTAGCATAGGGCCAACACGATGCCCTCCAGTCTAGAGGGCACACAATGATTCCTAGGGAGGCGTAGACCCCCCTAGGAATCATCGCGTGCCTTCTAGACTAGTGCAGAGGGCACGCGTGAATCCTAGGGGGCCGTAGAACCCCCTAGGAATCATTGTGTGGGCTGTGCACTAGTACAGGGCCCACGTGATGCCCCCTGGTCTAGAGAGCACGCGATGATTCCTAGCGGGGTGTAGACCCCTCGAGGAATCATCGCGTGGGATGTACACTAGTATAAGGTCCACGCGATGACCTCAAGTTTAGAGGGAACGCGATCATTCCTTTGCGGTGTAAACCCCCCTAGGAAACATCGCGTGGCTTCTAGACTATTGTAGAGGGCAAGCGATGATTCCTAGGGGGATGTAGACCCGGGGGGGGGGGTGGAAAAATTTGCGCGCATGGAAAAAAATTGCGTGCCCGCCACACCCTCCAAGGGTTGCCTGCGCAAAAAAAACTGTCCGACCATAATTATAGCATTTGGAAAATTTTTGACCCAGGGCCAATTCCTGGTGCAAAAATGGAATTCTTTGCACCAAATTTCCCTTTGCACATTGGCATGTACTGTATTGTTTGAACCCATTGATCATTTCAAATTTGTGCTTTGGTAGAGGTTATTTGTGAGGGTGCTTTTTTTTTGCTTCCAGGGACCTAAGTTGGTACAAGGATTGAATTCACGTTGAGCCGGGGCCGTAGTCTTCACATTGATGGAGCGATGGTGTCAAAAGATCAACGTGCACTATTTTTGCTTTGAAACGGCTTTGTTTGGTAAATTTTTTGGTCATATGTGTAAGGAAAAATTTTGCGAACCCCTTGCCCCCCCACCCTCCGGGTCTGGGCTGCGCAGAAAAAACTGTATGCCGTTTCCAGGAATTTTTTTTCCACCCCCCCCCCCCCCCCGTGCGTAGACCCCCGGCGCAATCATCATGTGCCCTCTACACTAGTATAGGGGCGACGCAATGCCCTCTAGTTTAGAGGGCACACAATCATTCCTAGGGAGGGGTAGACCGCCCTAGGAATCATCGCGTGCCCTCTAGAGCAGTGTAGAGGTCACACGATGATTCCTACTGGCATGTAGACCCCCAGCACAATCATCGCGTGCCCTCTACACGAGTATAGGGCTGACGCGATGCCCTCCAGTCTAGAGGGCACACAATGATTCCTAGGGGGTTGTAGACCCCCCTAGGAATCATCGCGTGGACTGTACACTAGTATAGGCCCAATGCGATGCCCTCCACTCTGGAGGGCACGCGACGATTCCTAGGGGGGTGTAGCCCCCCCTAGCAATCATGGGGTGCGCTCTCCATTAGTATACGGGCGACGCAATGCCCTCTCGTCTAGAGAGAACACGATGATTCCTAGGGGGGTGTAGACCCCCCTAGGAATCATCGCGTAGCCTCTACACTCGTATACGGGCGACGCGATGCCCCCTTGTCTATAGGGCACACAATGATTCCTATGGGGGTGTAGACCCCTCGAGGAATCATCGCATGGGCTGTACACTAATGTAGGGCCCACCGGAGCCCCTCTAGTTTAGAGGGCACCCGATGATTCTTAGGGGGGTGCAAACCCCCTTAGGAACCATTGCGTGCCTTCTAGACTAGTGTAGAGGCCACACGATGATTCCTAGGGGGCTGTAGACCCCCGGCGCAATCATCGTGTGCCCTCTACACTAGTATAAGGCCGCCACGATGTCCTCTAGTTTAGAGGGCACACGATAATTCCTTGGGGGGTGTAGACCCCCTAAGAATCATCGCGTGCCCTCTACATTAGCATAGGGCCAACACGATGCCCTCCAGTCTAGAGGGCACACAATGATTCCTAGGGAGGCGTAGACCCCCCTGGAAATCATCGCGTGCCTTCTAGACTAGTGCAGAGGGCACGCGTGAATCCTAGGGGGCCGTAGAACCCCCTAGGAATCATTGTGTGGGCTGTGCACTAGTAGAGGGCCCACGTGATGCCCCCTGGTCTAGAGAGCACGCGATGATTCCTAGCGGGGTGTAGACCCCTCGAGGAATCATCGCGTGGGATGTACACTAGTATAAGGTCCACGCGATGACCTCAAGTTTAGAGGGAACGCGATCATTCCTTTGCGGTGTAAACCCCCCTAGGAAACATCGCGTGGCTTCTAGACTATTGTAGAGGGCAAGCGATGATTCCTAGGGGGATGTAGACCCGGGGGGGGGGGGGTGGAAAAATTTGCGCGCATGGAAAAAAATTGCGTGCCCGCCACACCCTCCAGGGGTTGCCTGCGCAAAAAAAACTGTCCGACCATAATTATAGCATTTGGAAAATTTTTTACCCAGGGCCAATTCCTGGTGCAAAAATGGAATTCTTTGCACCAAATTTCCCTTTGCACATTGGCATGTACTGTATTGTTTGAACCCATTGATCATTTCAAATTTGTGCTTTGGTAGAGGTTATTTGTGAGGGTGCTTTTTTTTTGCTTCCAGGGACCTAAGTTGGTACAAGGATTGAATTCACGTTGAGCCGGGGCCGTAGTCTTCACATTGATGGAGCGATGGTGTCAAAAGATCAACGTGCACTATTTTTGCTTTGAAACGGCTTTGTTTGGTAAATTTTTTGGTCATATGTGTAAGGAAAAAATTTGCGTACCCCCCCCACCCTCCGGGTCTGGGCTGCGCTAGAAAAAACTGTATGCCGTTTCCAGGAATTTTTGTTCCACCCCCCCCCCCCCTTGCGTAGACCCCCGGCGCAATTATCATGTGCCATCTACACTAGTATAGGGGCGACGCAATGCCCTCTAGTTTAGAGGGCACACAATCATTCCTAGGGAGGGGTAGACCGCCCTAGGAATCATCGCGTGCCCTCTAGAGCAGTGTAGAGGTCACATGATGATTCCTACTGGCATGTAGACCCCCAGCACAATCATCGCGTGCCCTCTACACGAGTATAGGGCTGACGCGATGCCCTCCAGTCTAGAGGGCACACAATGATTCCTAGGGGGTTGTAGACCCCCCTAGGAATCATCGCGTGGACCGTACACTAGTATAGGCCCAATGCGATGCCCTCCACTCTGGAGGGCACGCGATGATTCCTAGGGGGGTGTAGCCCCCCCTAGCAATCATGGGGTGCGCTCTCCATTAGTATACGGGCGACACAATGCCCTCTCGTCTAGAGAGAACACGATGATTCCTAGGGGGGTGTAGACCCCCCTAGGAATCATCGCGTAGCCTCTACAGTCGTATACGGGCGACGCGATGCCCCCTTGTCTATAGGGCACACAATGATTCCTAGGGGGGTGTAGACCCCTCGAGGAATCATCGCATGGGCTGTACACTAATGTAGGGCCCACCGGAGCCCCTCTAGTTTAGAGGGCACCCGATGATTCTCAGGGGGGTGCAAACCCCCTTAGGAACCATTGTGTGCCTTCTAGACTAGTGTAGAGGCCACACGATTATTCCTAGGGGGCTGTAGACCCCCGGCGCAATCATCATGTGCCCTCTACATTAGTATAAGGCCTCCACGATGTCCTCTAGTTTAGAGGGCACGCAATAATTCTTGGGGGGTGTAGACCCCCTAAGAATCATCGCGTGCCCTCTACATTAGCATAGGGCCGACACGATGCCCTCCAGTCTAGAGGGCACAGAATGATTCCTAGGGAGGGGTAGACCCCCCTAGGAATCATCGCGTGCCTTCTCGACTCATGTAGAGGGCAAACGATGATTCCTACGCGGGTGTAGACCCCTAACGCAACCATCGTGCGCCCTCTACACCAGTCTAGGGCCGACGCGATGCACTCTAGTCTAGAGGGCACACATTGATTCCTAGGGGGGTGTAGACCCCCCTAGGAATCATCGTGTGGGCTGTACACCACTCTACAGGGCACGAGATGATTCCTAGGGGGTCTACACCCGCATGGAAATCATCGCGTGCCCTCTACACTAGTATAGGGCCAACGTGGTGCCCTCTAGTCTAGAGGGTAGGCGATGATTCCTATGCGGGTGTAGACCCCCTAGGAATCATCGCGTGCCCTCTACTCTAGTATGGGGCCGACACAATGCCATGTAGTTTAGAGGGCACGCGATGAATCCTAGGGGGGTGTAGACCCCCCTAGGAATCATCGCGTACCTTCTACAGTAGCATAGGGCCGACACAATGCCCTCAAGTCTAGAGGGCACGCGATGATTCCTAGGGAGGCGTAGACCATCCTAGGAATCATCGCGTGCCTTCTGGACTATTCTAGAGGGCACACGATGATTCCTACGGGGCTGTAGACCCCCCTCGCAATCATCGCGTGCGCTCTACACTAGTATAGGGCCGACGCGATGCACTCTAGTCTAGAGGGCACACGATGATTCCTAGGGGGGTGTAGAGCCCCCTAGGTATCATTGTGCACCCTCTACCCTAGTATAGGGCCGACGGGATGCCCTTTAATCTAGGGGGCATATGATGATTCTTAGGGGGGTGTAGACCCCCCTAGGAATCATCGCATGCACTGTACACTACTTTAGGGCCGACGCGATGCCCTCTACTCTAGAGGCCACCCAATGATTCCCTGAGGGGTGTAGACCCTTCAGGAAAACACATGGGGTGTACCCTAGTTTAGAGGGGATGTGATTATTGTTTGAGGGGTGTAGACTGCCCAGGGAATCGTCGCGTGGCGTGTACACTAGTCTAGAGGGGATGCGATGATTCCTTCAGAGGTGTAGACCCCTTAGGGAATCATCGCATGGGGCATACACTAGTTGAGAGGGGATGCGATGATTCCTTGAGGGCTGTAGACCCTTCAGGGAATCATCGCAATGGGGTGTAGAGTAGTCGAGAGGGGATGCGATGATTCCCTAGGGGGTGTACACCTTTTAGGGAATCAATGCATGTGGTATACACTAGTTTAGACGGGATGCGATGATTCCCTGAGGGGTGTAGACCCTTCAAGGAATCATCGCATGTTGTGTACACGAGTGTGGAGGGGATGCAATGCTTCCGTGAGTGGTGTAGACGCTTCATGGAATCATGGCAAGGGGTATACATTAGTCTACGGGGTATACGATGATTACTTGAGGGGTGTAGACACTTCAACGAATCATCGCATGGGGTATACACTAGTTTAGAGGGGATGCGATGATTCCTTGAGGGGTGTAGACCCTTCAGGGGCGTGCATACTAGTCTGCAGGGGATGCGATGGTTGTTTGAGGGGTGTTAACCCCTGAGGGAGTCATGGTACGGGGTATACAGTAGTGGAAGAGTGATGCGATGATTCCCTGAGGGGTCTAGACCCATCGGGGAATCATCGCATGGGGTGTACACTAGTCTAGAGGGGACGCGATGATTCCCTGAGGGGTCTAGACCCTTTACGGGATCATCGCATGGGGTATACACTAGTCTAGAGGGGATGCGATGTTTCGTTGAGGGCCGTAGACCCCTTACTTAGGCGGCCCTTTACGCACGTAGACTTCGTTGCTAAAAGGCACGATTCATGGCGATTTCAACATCCGTTTTTTGCACCCAAAAAAAGCATATCATTTTTTCGGCCAACCCTACGTGTATTTTCATCGTGGGATACAACAACCTCGCCTTTTGTTTCTTCCAGAGGTGCACATCTACACCCCCTATTCCGGGCTGAAAATTGTATCATTTAAAATTTTTGGGCACTGCAGTGCCCAAAAATTTGAAATGGCTTTTTTCAGTGGGTTCTTCAGTACACCTCTGTAGTCATCTCCACAGGTGATGTCATACTGCAGCAGCAGGCATCAAAACTTGGCATACCCGTTATCAATGGGTCATCGCACCGCGGTGTTATACTCAGAAGGCCACGTACAATGTACCTTGCCCAATCACTTCCATTCCTGTCCAAATGTGCACTTGAAAATGGACTTCCAGTACTTTTGGGCACTGCAGTGTCCAAAAAATTTAAAACTCCGTATTTCACTCCTATTGGTTCCCATTGCGTAACACCTGACAAAGCACGTATGAATCATCGGACGTTGGTACTCATCCTCTGCTCATTGGAAATATACTGCCGGTTGTCTGACTGCCACCTTGGAGTGTACCCAGGCTTTGGAACGTTCCACGTCCAGTGGGGGATACATTGTTTGGATCTTCGCTAGCTGCTTTTGGTCTATGCCGCATCAGGTTTGTTTTGTGGTAGTGTCTCTGTTTTCTTTGTCCCCTTACCTTTGCTGCCTGCGAACAGGACTTTTGTCCATGGATGCGGCTCCCTTCCGGCAGTTCCTTAGTTCGAAGGTATATGCTTCAAAGGAGGATCTATGTGAGGCTGTGGGTAGGGATAAGGGTGCCGATGCGTTTTGTACGTGGGTGTTAGATCTCCGGTTGGAGTGGAGAAGTAGGCGGTCCGTTGGTGAAGACATCCAACAAAGGGACAGGCGGACCGTTAATTGTCTGCCGGACCAATGGTTCCGTGTTGCCGAGCAAGAGATTTTTAATATATGGTCTGTTCTACACAAGAGGTGTCGTCCGCGTGCCAAGAGGGCTGTAGGTTTTCAACCCAAGAGTCGTGTGCAACGTAGGTGTTTGGCTCACATGGGTCAATGTTCTTACCATGTACCCTCTTTTGCTGTTCAAGGAGCAACTGCGTGCACTAGTCTTTGGCAAACCTTGGAAGGTAAACCCGCTGTCCAATGGTTCGATAATTTTTGTAGACGTAACTTCCGCCCTGTGCCTGGTAATGAGAACCGGTCCCTTAATTGTACAGCCGGTGCTATCAAACTCTTGAAACGACCTGTTGACGTTATGCCGTCTTTTCCTAGCCTCTCGGTCTTGCGGCAGAGGATTGGGTACACTGCAGACTTGTTGGTGCAGAGCCATAAAAACTTCATTGATGGCTTGCAAGGGTTGACGGACGACCCCATCCGCCTTCAACATGTTCGTTGTCCCTTGGACATACGACGGGCTAATGTTACCAGCCCAGCTTGGACCCCCTTTTTTCTCACACACCTAACTGTGTCCGCTACCCCCGACCTTGTCTCTATTATTCACGGGCTCCAGGAGGTACAGCAGCACACACAGCACCGTCTTCCACTGTTGGTCGACGAAAATATTCACTACCGTGTCCTTAAGCTGGTTTACAGCATCAGCTATGCTCGGTACAACGTGCCCCTGTTCATTATACGGACTCCGGTAGTGTATGGCACATGGCACCCATATAAATATTGTGTAACCCTGTGCTACAGAAGATTCTTCCCTTTATGTACCTATTTTTCCTATGGTTCACTCAATTTGGGCACTGCAGTGCCCAACTTTCCGAAACTCATCTATATGGAGCGTATGATTCTGGTGCTCTTGCACTTGGCCCATAAGTGGCGCCAACCTTTGGAACAGAAGTTACAGACTCTAAGGGGTTTGCACCGACCGGGTAACACTAATCACAGCACACTTCTTACATAGGTGCAAGGGTTGGTAACACTGCCATATGGTTACATTCCAGCCTTGTTTATTATTGGGTCGCAAGTGAGGGATTGTCAATGGTCTGCACAGGGAGAGCAGCACGCTGCAGGGCCATTGCTGCGCCGTTGCCTACACGTCCTTCTGAGGCTCACCTTAGGTTATGAGGACAAGGTTGAATATGTGCGCACCATTGTTGTTGCTAGGCTGTTGTGGTCCCAGTGGTTTGCCCGCTTACCTGAGGTGGCACACAGTGAGGAACCGTGTGAGGCCCTGTTAAGCCGTGTTGTGCACTTAATGGCACAACACCCTGGGAACTGTGCGTTGCAACAGGTGCATGACCTGTTTATACTCACTCCCGTTGCAGACCAGACCCCAAAGGACCTGCAGTACGTTAATGTTCCCAAGGGACTGCCACAACTGGTTGATCGCCGTTTCACCAGATTGATGGCGCGATTTGATGTTGGTGTTATACCACCCCTGGTTTGGTCCACTCAGAAGTCGAGTATCGTGCAAGACAGGTGGGATCCTGCCAAGATGGATTTTCCTTGCGCACTAGATACGGTGCTCACTGCAGAGCATTACCGAGATCTATGTGCCAAGACATTGCAGACACTTGTTAAACCTGTTAAAGTTGATGCTGACGTGATGACAGAGCTGGGTAGGCACGTGCCACAACGTCCTCTCGGTGATATGGACACAACAGTAGCACAGGCACAGGACGCATGTAATACACCAGACTGGTACAAGCGACGCCGGGCAGCACGCGCTTTTGCGCAAAGGGACCCCGCCCGGACACCCGGCCCCCCCAATGCTGATGGCGACACTGACAGTGATGAGGACCCCCCCCCCCCGCTGGTGGGGCAGCCGGAGATCCACACCTGAGGGCTGCTGATTTTGTGGGTGATGGTGGATGGGACCCGGACCCCCCCCCCCTCCAGAAGCAGTGTCTGTTCGCAGTGATGATTCCGATGCCCCCCGTGGCTGTCTTTTCGGAGCTGAATGAGTTTGACCCTCGATTTTTACCCGGTGCATCCAACTGTGATGCTTTTTCTGCCATCTGTGTTCAATCGTCGAGCGCTGCCAGTAGCCATCAACATTAAAAGCCTGTAAATCAACGATTTGCAGCCCTGTGGCCTTTTGTAGTGTGCCGTGTGACCCTTTGTTAGCCCCTTTGCTAAGCCATGCCTTCGGATACCGAACTGCCTGAAGGGGATGAGCAGCAGACCGCATCACAAGCCGTTCACACAGCAAAGAAGACACGGGCGCAGTCGGGGCAGGCTCCAGTGAAGCGGACGGGGACAGACCGGGCAACGGAAACCTTCCGGACAACGTGGATCAAAAAGGAACTGGTCAAGATACAACTGACCAAGATAAAGTTTGACACCGACCTCACGCGTGGGCAGACCAGAGAGAGGGACGAGGACTCGGTACTATCGTGGATCGCAAGCCTGAGTACAAATCCAGCCTGCCGGCCTATCTCAAACATTCTCATATGGCGAAACCAAGGTACACTACCATCCTGTCGCACACGCTTTGTAATTTTCACACATTCTGGTCCTTTGGGCATTGCAGTGCCCATCTCGCTGATATCTCCCATCTCCCATCTCCATGTGGTGCATTTTTGTATCAGCTGAAATTCCCTACTGCTTGGGCGGGGCTCATATCCTGACGGCACTCCAAAGACTTCACCGAGAATAATGTGCGAACTCACGGGCACTGCCGGACTGGTTACAACACGTCTACTGCGAGGAGATCAGACACGACTGTTCTAGTGACATCGGAGAGATTGTTGGAGGCGATCACAACGCAGTACATCACTCAGTGAACAAGCTGAGTATGGGACAAGTGGCTGCTCGAATTGGGACTGAAGTGCAGAAGGGCCAAGCGAAAGAGATGATGGTGGTGGCTCTGCGGAAGTGTGGCCGGCTGGGTGAGAAAACATCTGTGGTATGAGAGATGCACGATGAGACCACCGTTGTATGTGGCCTGTCCAACACTGTATGCTGGCAGGACTCAATCTGGAAGAATTGGAGACCGCTGGTTTCATTACTGCAGATAACTGGTGGCGGCGTGGCTGAGTTTATTGACACTCTTGAGAAGACTCCCGGTGAAGGTATTGTGTCCTCTGAGTACGTATTTTTGTCGTCTTTTGGTGTTCATGGGAACTGCAGTGCCCAAATTCGATGCGACCCTAATTTTTGCACTGCAGTGCTCAACCCCTACACTCTGCGGCCGTTGACGGGACTGCATGGCGACCAGATGGATGAAATACTGCTGAACATGGCTGGAGATGGGGCCAAGATCGCAGGACTACATGCCAAGGCCAGACTGTTGAAGTGGGACCGCCTGTGGGAGATGCTGTACCTTCACCCGGACAACACGCTCATCCATCCTTTTCGACGTATGTTTATGGGGCGGCAGGGTCTGGCACGATCGCTGTTGACCCCCCCCCCTGGACACACGACGTAAGGCTGTTTCGATCCCAGTGGTACCAGTGGTCTCCTGTTCTAACACTGAACGTGCATGAAATGCAAAGAGTCCGCAAACTGCTTGCAAAGTCGCCGAGGGCCGCCAAATTGTCACTGGGGAATGGACCTGGAGTGCCGAAAATCCCTTACCAAGCTGGGACACCATCCAGAAAGCACCGCTGTGGCAAGATGAGGAATGGGCTGACCTGAGGATTGCGCTGGCGAGGCCTGTCAAGGAAACTGCAGTGACAGCGACTGATGGGGAGAAGTCAACAACTATTTGGCTCAACAAGCCGTAGGATGGGACTGAAGCAACTGGAGCTCGGGCAGAGGCAATTGCGTTGGTTCATGGCAAGGCTATCCCGTATACGATTGCATTGAGGGAGTACAAAGCGGTATGCAACCGTTAGGCATAAAAATGGGATCGATTTCGCATTGCTGGTCACTTTAGGCACTGCAGTGCCATATGTAATGAATTGTGCTTTTGACAACAGGTCTTCATTGAGTGTACGAAGGAACAAATGGACGATATCCATCCGCTGGTGCTGAAGGTTGCTGGGAAGTTGGTACGTGTGGCTATTGGTGGAATGGCGGCCGGCGTTAAGTTCCTAGTTAATCAGTTGCGCGACTATGAGGAGTGTGGAGGCTGGCAGTATATTATGACCTCTGTTTTTGATCACGCAGTCGGTCACCCGACCTATCGGTTCGAGGAGAGGACTATTTGCTTCTATGTCCAAGACAAGTTTAGGGTGAAGGTCCTGAATATTTTCATTTGCGATCAGGGTGCATACGGCAGCACCATTGGTCTGGCAGCGGCTGGTTGGCTCCTGCGTGTGCTTGGTATTGTTCCCCGATGCGACAGACAGTCGGAGGATGAAGTGTGGCTCCTGCTTCTGAAAGCATCGCCTGTATTGCCAGCACAGCTCCTGTCCTGCCTTCCTGAGTCCCCCTGTTTGGCAGCTTGTTTCACCCGGCGCCAGGGTTTGTTTAACGAGTTCTGTGAACAGCTAGCGACGTATGTGCAGGAGATGGACTGTGTCTACTTGGTTAACTGTGACGCTTGGATGCCAAGGATTAGGGACTGTATGCCAGTTGTGGTGCAGCGGCCTGGGGACGGGGAAGATGAGGAGGGGGGGGACGATGTGGAGGAAGACGAGGATGACGAGATCGTGCTGGTCGGAGGTGGTGACAGCAAGAAGAGGAGCACCCCCAGCAAGAAGGAGCCGTCCTCCGACGACAGTGGGGATGAGGTTGATGGTCCCCCCAAAAGGCCAGCCAAAAAGGCCAAGGACAGTACCCCCCTCAATATGTTTCACGCCAAAGTAGGTCAGGCCAAGGGTAAGAAGGCCCCACCAAAGAAGAAGTAGACTGCGTTGTGCGGTTGGCACTGCCTGTGTCCATGCCAGTAGTTTTTTCGCCTCGATTTGCACACTGTCGCGCGTCCTGTTCTATGCAGGTGTCAGACTGGTGCCCTTTTTCATGTTTTGGTAATTTTGGGCGCTGCAGTGCCCAAATTCAGCGACTCGCCATTTTTTTACCTCTGCTGCGCCATTTCTTTTGCAGGCCTTGTTGCCGTCATTTTTTATTGCATTGGCTGCACTGGCGGCGCCTCCGTTGTTTGTCGGCGCCAGCGGTGGTGCATTATTTGTCACGCTTCGCATACAATCACAGTGACTGGGTCCGCAGACGCGATAACAAAAAGCAAACCAGAGTTTTGCATGTGTTTGCCTGTCGTCCTCCTTGCTTCATTTTTTAGGTTGCATTTTACGGTGTGGTTTGAAATGCAGCAGCGCATGATTCGGAACAATTGAATTTTTCTTCGGATGGACACTGCAGTGCCCAAATTTGAAGGGGATACATGACTTTTGACCGGCACATGTTGTACCCCCTACACACAGCCATTTTGGATAATTCACAGGTTTTTGGGGTTGTTCCCTGCAAAGCACAATTGTGCAATCTTTCAAAGTGGTTTTTCAGCACCCGTTTTGGGGTGGTACCCATTTGGGAACTGTGGCAATTTTGCTACGTGCGTATAGGGCCGCCTAAGCCTTAGGGAATCCTCCCATGGGGTATAAACTAGTTTGGAGGGGATGCGATGATTCCCTCAGGGGTGTAGACCGCTCAAGGAATCATCGCATGGGGTGTACGCTAGTTTAGAGGGGATGGCTTATTTTTTGAGGGTTGTAGACCCTTCGGGGAATAATCGCATGGGGTATACACTAGTTCAGAGGGGATGCGACGAATCCCTGAGGCACATGGCGACCTATTAGCACCTATGGGGACCTATGGGAACCTTTGGGGACCTACGGGCACCTATGGGGACCTGTGGGGTCCTTCGGGGACCTATGGGGGCCTATGGGGGCCTATGGGGACCTAGTGGCACCTATGGGGGCCTTTGGGGACCTACGGAGACCTATGGGGGCCAATGGAGGCCTATTGGCACCTTTGGGAACCTATAGGGGCCCATGGGGACCTGTGGGGGGGACCTATGGGGGCCCATGCGGACATATGGCGACTTTTGGGCACCTATGGGCCGCTTTGGGGACCTATGGGGACCTATGTGGACCTTTGGGGCTTATGGGGACCTATGGGGACGTATGGGGGCCTATGGGAACCTATTGGGACGCATGGGGGCCTTTTGTAACCTATTGGCGCCTATGGGAACCTTTGGTGACCTATGGGGGCCTATGGGGGCCTATGGGGACCTATGGGGACCTATGGGGATCTTTGGGGACCTATGGGCACCTATGAGTCCCTTTGGGGACCTATGGGGACCCATGTGGACCTATGGTGACCGGTGGGGGCCGAGGCTCTAATTCAGTGCTATTCTAGTCGCTGGTCAAATTTTTTAAGACGTCATAAATTTATCAACGCGAGTTCAGGAGCTTGGAGCACTAAGAACGCCGAGGTATCTACAAGCCTTGCAACCTGAAGGAGCTGTCCAGGGCACCAAAGGTGCCGCAAAGTTACATAAAGGAACCTGAATGAAGTTGATGGGCTTTGGAGGCCCTGTGGTGTGTGTGGGAGTGTATTTATGGCATAGAGAAATACGTGTTGGAGTAAAGAAGTATGCGTCTGGCGGCTTTCATGAGGCCACTCAGCTACCAAGGTACACCGAAGAGATATCTGTGGAAACAGGACTTGATTTGAGTATGCTTTAGAAAAACAAAATCTAAACAAGTGGTCAAAAGTAGATGGAAACTTAAGCAGTGAAAATCGAATTGATGAAAAAAGTGCATTGTAGAGTTATGAAAAAGAAAGGTTGGAGTTCGCCTTGTGTGTTGCCACTTGAACTCTGCTTTTGAAAACCTCCTGCAGCTTCACCCCTAGGGGAAAATCTATATTTGGTTCCAAATAAAAACACAGAGTGCAAGGCAAGGTGGCATAAAATGATCAAATTCATTATATAACCAGTTCATCTTGATGTGATTGAGCAACACACAGCGTACTCTAGAGGAGGCTGCTAGCATGTATGCGGTCCATGAAATACAGATATCCTTCACTGATAGCCATCACCGAGCTGCTAATGACTCATCGGCAAGGTGTAGCTGGAAATGAGGGACTTGAATTGTAACAAAACGTACCACCCAAAGGCAAGTCCCGACTGTAGCAGCTGCATGCAATGCACAAATGCAAGGCCTATATATATCAAGCTGTCTGGGCAGCTATCCATATAAGCCTTTAAAAGCATTGACTAACTCAGGTGTTATTGGGCAGTTTAATCAAACACCTCTCACAATACATCATCGTAACGAAGTTGTACTCGTAATGCAGGGACTCCTCATCTATGATGTCCCGTCGAGAAGTACTGCCTTCATGGAGTAATTGGCATCGTTGAGATTCGGCCCACAAGGACTGCACTTGTGCTGTGTGTTGGGACACAGTCGCCTGAAGGTTGACAATGTGGTAGCCAAAATCACATAGTGCGTCGAATTCTTTGTCACGAGCATGTACAATAGACTTACGTTCTCTTCTCTTATGTTTCTTGCGAATTTCCTAGGCATGATTTAAAGACGTCCAAATTTTTCGCTGTACTTCTTGAGTGGCTTTGTTGAACAGTTCGTGGAAGTTCGACATGTCCTTGCTTTGTTGCTTGATAATCAAGTCTCTGTTGAATTCTTCAGTCGACAGTTGTAGCCCATCGATCCATTCATAAATTCAAAAGCTTCCTGATCCTCTTGGCTAGCGAAAGAGCCTGGGTACGGGGCTGGTGTTTCTTCGCCTTCATTAGGTTGACAGATAGGGACCGGTTCGACTTCGCTGCAATGTCCCCATTTCAGCTGGCGGTTGTAGGCGGCAGCCGTGGTTCTCAGGCTCGGGCTGTTGTACTCAGTGTGCGTTGGCGACATGCGTCTTGAGACGTATGAAGTACATACCTTACTCACGGGTTGTACGGCGGTAGCAAACCTTTCCCATTGCGACTTGTCTCCTGTAATTGCATTCTCGAACTTTTTGTATTCACGGACTTCGGTATAGTTCCCCGTAGACTCGTTCCTCAGTGTGTGTTCATATGAGAATCCGCCGGATTGTAAATTCGGGTGTACTCGTTCGCGTAGGTGATTGTATTCATCAAGGGGCAGCTCGCGACTTCTGGCGTCCTTGTCGTATTCTTCTATTTATGTCCCAGCTTCCTTTTGAACTTCGTCATGTCGAAATGAGCAGCGGGGTTGTAGGTGAAACGGGCACGCTGCACCATTCTTGCACGGTACCGAAGCACGTTGCTGAGGATAGCAATGGACAGCGAAGCGGCGCGTAGGTTTGTATGTGCGCGGAAAGTAGCGTAGGACGTAGATTTCATGTAGTGACAGAGGTTGTGGTCCAGTCTTTTCAAACTACCGCGATAAGGAACATGCATCGGGCGCCAGATTTGAGATCTCTGCAACTGGCGTGTGGCATCTGGCGCAGCTGGCGGCTGGCGTTGAAAGGTGCTGACCAGGCGCCGCATTGGTGCGGCACACATTAACAGGCATGGTTCGAACAAGAAATCGAAAAAAATAGACACGAAAAAAAATAGACACTCGGGACCTATGGGGGGCTATGGGGGCCTATTGGCACCTTTGGGGACATGTGGGGGCCTATGGGGACCTGTGGGGGGGACCTATGGGGCCCTTTTTGGGACCTATGGGCACCTATGGGTCCCTTTGGGGACCTATGGGGGCCTATGGGGACCTATTGGCACATTTGGGGACCCATAGGGACTTTTGGGGACCTATGGGGACATGTGGGGACCTATGGGCCCCTTTCGGGACCTATGGGGACCTATGGGGGCTTATGGGGGCCTATGGGGACTTATGGGGGCCTATCGGGACCTATGGGGACCTATTTGGGGACCTAGGGGGGCCTATGGGGACCTATGGGGACCTATGGGGGCCTATGAGGACCTGTGGGGACCTATGTGGGCATTTGGGGACCCATGGGGGCCTATGGAGTCCTATGGGGACCTATGGGGGCCTATGGGGACCTATGGGGGCCTATCGGGACCTATGGGGATTTATCCGCGCATTTAGGGAGCTATGGGGACCTACAGGGGCCTACAGAGACATATGGGGAACGTATGGGGGGCTTAGGGGACCTATGGGGGCGTGACGGGGCCCATGGGGGCCTATGGGGGCCTATGGGGGTGCATGGGGGCATATGGGACCTATTGGCACCTATGGGGACCTCTAGGGGCGTATAGGGACCTATGCGGGCCTATGCGGGCCTTTGGGGACCTATGGGGGCCTACGGGGGTGCATGGGGGCATTTGGGACCTATTGGCACCTATGGGGGCGTATGGGGACCTATGGGGACCTATGGGGGCCTATGTGGACCTATGTGGGCCTATGCAGGCCTTTGGGGACCTATGGGAGCCTATGGGGACGTCCGGCGACGTATGGGGCGTTTTGGGACCTATGGGAACCTTTGTGGACCTATTGGGGCCTTTGGGGGCGTATGGAGGCCTATGGGGACCTATGGGGGCCTATGGAGGGCCATGGGGACCTAGGGGAGCCTATGGGGTCATTTGGGGACCTATGGGGGCGCATGGGGACCTATGGGGACCTATGGAATGCTTTGGGGACCTATGGGCACCTATGGGCACCTATGGGACCTATGGGCGCCTTTGGGGACACATGGGGGTGTATGGGGACCTATGGGGACCTCCGGTGACCTATGGGGGCCTTTGGGGTCCAATGGGAAGCTTTCAGGACCTATGGGGGCCAATGGTGACCTATGGGGACCCCCGGGAACCTATGGGGACCTATGGGGACCCATGGGGACGTCCGGGGACTTATGGGGGCCTATGGGGCCTTTGCGGACCATGGGGACCTATCGGGACCTATGGGGGACTATGGGGACCTTTGGGGACCTTTGGGAATCTTTGGGGACCTATGGGGCCTATGGGGACCTTTGGGGACCTATGGGGGCCTATGCGGGCCTATGGGGGCCTATTGGCACCTTGGGGTACCTATGGGGGCCCATGGGGACCTGAAGGGGGGACCCATGGGGACCTATGGGGACCTTTTTCGGACGTATGGGCACCTATGTGGGCCTTTGGGGACGTATGGAGACCTATGGGGACGTATGGGGGCTTATGGCCTCTATGGGGACCTATTGGCACGTTTGGGGACCTATGGGAACCTATGGGGACCTTTGGGGACGTACGGGGACGTATGGGGACCTGTGGGGGCCGCTGGGGACCTAGGGGGGCCTATGGGGACCTATGGGGACCTTTGGGGACCGGGCCTATGGGGCCTATTGGGACTCTTTGGCACATTTGCGGACCTATGGGGGCCTATGGGTACCTATGGGGGCTTATGGGTACCTATGGGGACCTATGTGGGCCTTTTGGCACCGATGGGAACCTATGCGGGCCTATGTGGGCCTATGGGGACCTATGGGGACCTATGCACTCCCCTGACGGTGGGTCCTTGATAAAGTTGGCCCACACCCAGGTGATGTGCGCCGCCAAGACGGATGACACGCGTGATGGCTGGGCCTTCACCATGAAGAAGCCCGCGTCTAGTTCAGGCGCGTCGCCTGCCCCGCCTCCGTCGTTCTCACGCGCCACCCCCTCACTAAGTCCTTGTTTTCTTGGTCCGGTAAGGTGTGCAGTTTGTGGTGCAAACATTTGTGGCACCAAGTATCCATATCACAGGTGCCACCAGGTGGTTCACGAGGCGTGCATGACCATGGTTGGAGCAACCGTGCACTGCTTTGTGTGCACGTGCCGTGCTTGTGGACAGGAAGTGTGCACGCTCGATGTGAAATGTCGCAAGTGTCATTTCCGCGTGCATCCAGGGTGCACCACAAATGGTATTTGCACCTCCTGTGTTGAGAGGTGCCGGCCTTCTAACCCCCCCCCCCCCCCCACAAACGGCAGTTCAAAAGGGAGTGGCTTCTTACCTGGTCTTGGCTAAGGTATGATGCTACTAGGGACAAGATTTGGTGCCTTGCATGTCAGCACTATGCTCAGCTTGGCCACTCTTTTCCCTTCGTGCAAGGTACTTCGAACTTCATGCTGTGCTCCCTTAAGTATCATCAACGGTCGGGCACACACGTTGTGTCCTTGGCCTTGTGGCAATCAGGTGGTCGCGTGACGTCGGTCATTCAAACGTTGCCCTCTCATGTGCTACGGGGCATCCTGGCCCTATCCAGGACACTGTACAGGAATGTGCACCGCTCTGGTCCCTTCAGTCCTGCAGTGGCCCTCGCCCTCGATGCCGCATTCTTTAAATTAGGGGTTGTGCACACTCGTCGCCGGTGTGCTTTTGCAGCAGATGCCTTGCGCCGTATGAAGCGGTGCTATGTGATTGTTGTGCTTGGTTTGCGTGAGGTACACCTAATGCATCAAAAAGTACCAAAATTGAAGAATAACATCCTGCAAGGAACCATGAATAAACCACACCAAGGAAAACATAGAACCATATCTCAACATGTAGTAGAGAATTGTACAGAGGTCAATTGTACCAACCATAGGGAACAAAGTTGTGTCCTATAAACCTGCAGTGGAAGGAATAGGTAAAAGGAGGCAAGCATCCGCAGAATGACCATTTTTGTAAACAATTTATTAAAAGAATAGGTAAAAAACAATAAATTTTCACCAAAATAAAGAAGTCGCTAGTCACTAGACAAATGGCCTTTGGATGGTGCTTAATTAGAGTCTGTGGGGGAGTATGGTGACCTACGGGGAGCTATGGGGCCCTATGGGGGCCTTTGGGGACCTATTGGGATATATGGGGGCCTTTGGTAACCTATCGGCGCCTATGGGAACCTTTGGTGACCTATGGGGGCCTATGGGGACCTATGGGGGCTCATTGGGGCCTTTGGGAACCCATTGGGGCCTATGGGGACCTATGGGGGCCCACGGGGACCTATTGGGTCCTATGGGGGCCTTTGGGGACCCATGGGGGCCTATGGGGACCCATGGGGGCCTTTGGGGACCTATGGGCATTTATGGGGACGTTTTGGGACCTAGGAACCCCCATCGGGGCCTATGAGGACCTATGGGGGCCTATGGGGACCTATGGGGAGAACCGGGGACCTATGGGGGCCTATGGGGACCCATGGGAGCCTTTGGGGACATATGGGGGCCTATAGGGACCTTTGGGTTCCTTTGGGGACCTATGGGGACCTAGGGGCGCCTACGGGACCTATGGGGGCCTATGGGGTACTATGGGTGCCTTTGGGACCTATCGGGACGTATGCGGTCCTTTGGGGACCTATGGGGACCTATGGGGGCCTATGGGGCCTATGGGGACCTATGGGCGCCTATGCGGCCTTTGTGACCTATGGGCACCTTTGGGGACCTATGGGCGCCTATGGGGGTCTTTGGGGACCTATTGGGGCCTATGGGGACCTCCGAGGACCTTTGGGGACCTATGGGGGCGTATAGGGACCTATGCGGTCCGTTGGGGACCTATGGGGGCCTATGGGGGCAAATGGGGACCTAGGGGCGCCTATGGGGGCCTTTGGGCACCTATTCGGGCCTATGGGGGCCTTTGGGGACCTTATAGGGGCCTACGGGGACCTTTGGGGACCTCTGGTGGCCTATGGGGACCTATGGGGACCTATTGGGACCTACGGGGGCCTTTGGGGACCTACGGGGGCCCATGGGGACCTATGGGGGGCTATGGGGGCGTATTGGCACCTTTGGGGACCTATGGGGGCCTATGGGGACCTATTGGGGCCCATGGGGACTTGTTGGGATCTATGGGCGCCTATGGGGACCTGTAGTGGCCTATGAGGACCTATTGAGACCTATGGGGGGCTTTTTTCGGACCCATGGGGGCCTATGGGGACATATGGGGCCTTTGGGGACCTATGGGGGTCTATGGTGACCTATGGGGGCCTCTGGGGACCCATGGGGACTAATGGGGGCCTATGGGGGCCTATTGGGACCTGAGGGGGCCTTTGGGGACACATGGGGGGCTCTCGGGACTTCTGGGGCTTTGGGGAGCTATGGGCCCCTATGGGGACCTTTGGGGACCTATGCGGACCTATGGGCGTCTATGGGGACCAGGGACCTACGGGGACCCATCCGAACGTTTGGGGACCTATGGGGGCCTCTAGGGACCTATGGCACCTTTTGGTGACCTACGAGGGCTTATGGGGTCCTAGGGGCGCCTATGGGGTCTTTTGGGGACCTATGGGGGCCTATGGGGTCGTACGGGAACCTTTGGGGACCTATGGGGACCCATGGGGGCCTATGGAGACCTATGGGGGCCTATGGGGTCCTTTGGGGACCTATTGGCACCTTTGGGAACCTCTGGGGACCTATGGGGGCCTTTGGGGGCCTAGGGGGGGCTTTGAGGACGTATGGGGACCTATGGGGGCATTTGGCGACCTATGGGTGTCTATGGGGGCCTATGGGGACCTCCAGGAACCCATGGGGGCCTATGGGGACCTATGCGAACTTTGGGGGCCGATGGGGACCTATGGGGACCTACAGGGGTTATGGGGGCCTTTGGGGACCTACGGGGGCCTATGGGGGCCTTTGGGGGCCTTTGGAGGCCTATGGGGACCTATGCGGACCTAGTGCTGCCTATAGTGGCCTTTGGGGACCTATGGAGACCTATGGGGGACTATGTCGACCTTTTGGAAACTTTGGGGACCTATCGGGGCCTATGGGGGGCTATGCAGGCCTATTGGCACGATTGGGGACCTATGGGGGCCTGCGGGGACCTATTACGGACCTCTGGGCACCTTTGGTTCCCTTTGGGGACCTATGGGGACCTATGGGGAAGTATGGGGACCTATGGGGGCCTATTGGCCCGTTTGGGGACCTTTGGGGGCCTACGGGGACCTGTTTCCAACCCACGGGCACCTATGGGTCACTTTGGGCACCTTTGGGGACCTATGGGGACCTCCAGGAACCCATGGGGGCCTATGGGGACCTATGCGAACTTTGGGGGCCGATGGGGACCTATGGGGACCTACAGGGGTTATGGGGGCCTTTGGGGACCTACGGGGGCCTATGGGGGCCTTTGGGGGCCTTTGGAGGCCTATGGGGACCTATGCGGACCTAGTGGCGCCTATAGTGGCCTTTGGGGACCTATGGAGACCTATGGGGGACTATGTCGACCTTTTGGAAACTTTGGGGACCTATTGGGGCCTATGGGGGGCTATGCGGGCCTATTGGCACGATTGGGGACCTATGGGGGCCTGCGGGGACCTATTACGGACCTCTGGGCACCTTTGTTTCACTTTGGGGACCTATGGGGACCTATGGGGAAGTATGGGGACCTATGGGGGCCTATTGGCCCGTTTGGGGACCTTTGGGGGCCTACGGGGACCTGTTTCCAACCCACGGGCACCTATGGGTCACTTTGGGCACCTTTGGGGACCTATGGGGACCCATGGTGACATATGGGGGCCTATGGTGGTGTATGGGGGCATATGGGTACCCATTGGCACCTATGGGGACCTATAGGGTCCCGGGGGACCTCTAGGAACCTGTGGGGACATTTCGAGACCCTTAGGGGCCTATGGGGACCTATGCAGGCCTTTGGGGACATTTGGGGGACTATGGCGACCTATGGGGGCCTATGGGGGCCCATGGGGACCTAGGGGTGCCTTTGGGATCTTTTAGGGACTTACCGGGGTTTATGGGGTCCTATGGGAACCTTTGGGGACCTATGGGGGCCTATGCGGTCCTTTGGGGATCTATGGGCGCCTATGGAGACCTTTGGGGACCTATGGGGGCCTACGGGGGCTGATTGGCACCTTTGGGCATCTTTGGGCACCTACGGGGGCCTTCAGGGGCCTTTGGGGACCTATGGGGACCTATGGGGGCCTTTGGGGACCTATGGGGTCCTATGGGCGCCTATGGGGACCTACGGGGTCCTTTGGGAGTTTTTGGGATGTAGGGGTGCCTTTGGGGTGCTTTGGGGACCTATGGGGACCTATGGTGACCTATGGGGGCCTGTGGGGACCTATGGGGTCTATGGGGACCAATGGGGGCCTATGGGGACCTATGGGATCCTTCTGGGACCTAGGGGTGCCTATGGGGGCCTTTGGGTACCTGTGGGGGCCTATTGGGACCTATGGGGACCCAGGGGTGCCCATCGGGGCCTTTGGGGACCTATTGGGGCCTATGGGGATATATGGGTTTTTTTGGGGACCTATGGGGGCCTATGGGGGGCCATGGGGCCCTATTGGGCCTACGGGGGACTTTTGGGAACCTTTGGGGACGTATGGGGGCCTATGGGGACGTATGGGGATCTTTGGGGACCTTTGGGGGCCTATGGGGGGCTATGGGGGCCCATTGGCAGCTTTGGGGACCTACCGGGGCCTATGGGGACCTGTAGGGGGGACCTATGGTGCCCTTTTTGGGACCTATGGGCACGTATGGCTCCTTTTGGGGAACTATGGGGACCTTTTGGGACCTTTGGGGACCTATGGGGACCTATGGGGGCCTTTGGGGACCAATTGGGACGTGCAGTGGCCTATGGGGACCTATGTGGGCATGGGGGGAGCTATGGGGACCTATGGGGGCGTATGGAGACCTATGGGGACCTATGGTGGCCTATGGGGGCCTATGGGGGCCCATGCGCGTGCATGGGGGCATATGGGACCTATTGGCACCTATTGGGGACCTCTAGGAACATTTGGGGATGTTTGGGGGCCTATGGGGGCCTATGCGGACCTATGGGGACCTTTGGGGGCCTATGAGGACCTATGGGGGCCTATCGGGGCTTATGGGGACCTATGTAGGCATTTGGGGACGTATGGGGGCCTATGGGGACCTATGCAGGCCTATAGGGGCCTCTTTGGACCTATTGGGGCCTATGGGGGCCTTTGCGGACAAAAACCTTTGTGGACGTATGGGGACCTTTGGGGGCGCCTATGGAGTCCTTTGGGGACCTATGGGGGCCCATGGGGTCCTATGGGAACCGTTGGGGACCTATGGGGGCCTATGGGGACCTACGGGGGCCTAGGGGGACCTATGGGGACCTTTCGGGACCTTTGGATACCTATGGGCGCCTATGGGGACCTTTGGGAACCTGTGGGGGGCTACAGGGGCCTGTCGGCACCTTTGGGGAGCTATGGGCACCTATGGGGACCTATGGGGACCTATGGGGACCTATGGGGGCGTATGGGGACCTATGGGGCCCCCCGGGGACCTATGGGGGCCTTTGTGGACCTATGGGGGCCTATGGGGACCCATGGGGACCTATGGGGGACTATGGCGCCCTTTGGGAACCTTTGGGGACCTATGGGGGCCTATTGGGACGTATGGGGACATTTGGGGGCCCATGCGGGCCTATGGGGGCCTATTGGCACCTTTGGGCACCTATGCGGGCCCATGGGGACCTGTAGGGGGGACCTATGGGGACCTATGGTAACTTTTTTCGCACGTATGGGCACCTATGGATACCTTAGAGGACGTATGGGGACCTACGGGGACCTATGGGGACCTATCGGGGCCCATGGGCGCCTATGGGGACCTATTGGCACATTTGGGGACCTATGGGGACCTTTGGGGACGTATGGGGACGCATGGGGACCTATGGTGGCCTATGGGGAGCCATGGGGACCTTTGGGGACCTATCGGGACCCAATGGCACATTTGTGGACCTATCGGGACCCATGTGGGCCTTTGGAGACCTATGGGGACCTATGGGGGCCTATGGAAACCTCTGTGGGCCTATGGTGACCTATGGGGACCTATGGGGACTTTCGGGGACCTACGGGGGCCTATGGGGGTGTGTGGGGGCATATGGGGACGTATTGGCACCTATTGGGACCCATGGGGTCCTAAGGGACGTCTAGGATCCTTTGGGGGCCTATGGGGGCCTATACGGGCCTTTGAGGACCTTTGGTATGGGGACCTAAGGGCGCATATGAGGACCTATGGGGACGGCCAGGGACCTATGGGGGCCTATGGGGACCTATGGTGACCTATGGGGCTTTTGGGGACCCATGGGAACCTTTGGGCACCTATGGGGGCCTATGGGGGCCCATCGGGACCTATGGGAACCTAGGGGGTCGTTTAGGGACCTATGGCGTCCTTTGGCGACCTATGGAGGCCTATGGGGGCCCATGGGTACCTAGGGGCGCCTATGGGGTCCTTTGGGGGCCTTTGGGGGGGCTATGGGGACGTTTGGGGACCTACGGGGGCCCATTGGCGCCTATGGGGACCTATGGGGTCCTTTGGGGACCTATGGGGACCTTTGGGGACCTATGGGAACCTATGGGGACCTATCGAGACCTATGGGGACCTATGGGGACCTATGTGGGCCTTTGGGGACCTATGGGAACCTTGGGTGCCATGGGGACCTAGGGGCGCCTATGGGGTCCTTTGGGGGCCTTTGGGGGCCCATGGGGTCCTATGGGAACCTTTGGCGACCTATGGGGGCCTATGGGGTCCTTTGGGGACCTATGGGGGCCTATGGGTAGGTAGGGGCGCCTATGGGGGCCTTTGGGTATCTATGGGGACCTATGGGGACCTTTGGGGACCTATGAGCGCCTACGGGGCCTACGGGGACTTTTTGGCAACCTATGGGGACCTATGGGAACCTGTTGGGGCCTTTGGGAACCTTTGGGGACCCATGGGGGCCTATTGGCACCTTTGGGGACCTACGGTGGCCCATGGAGACCTATGGGGGGGGACCCGTGGGGACCTATGGGTCCATATGTGTCCGTTTGGGGACCTATGGGGACCTATGGGGGCCTATGGGGTCCTATGACGACATATTGGCAGATTTGGGGACCTATGGGGACCTATGGGGACCTATGGGGGCCTATGGGGACCTATGGGGACCTATGTGGGCATTTGGGGACCTATGGGGACCTATGGGGGCCTATGGGGACCTACGTGGGCCTTTGGGGACCTATGGGGCCTATGGGGGTGTATGGGGGTATACGGGGACGTATTGGCACCTATGGGGGCCCATGGGGTCCTGGGGGACGTCTAGGAACCTTTGGGGACCTCTGGGGCCTATGGGGACCTATGCGGGCCTATGCGGGCATTTGGGAACCTTTGGGGAACTATGGGGGCCTATTGGCACCTTTGGGGACCCTTCGGGAGGTATGGGGACCTATGGGGACATTTGGGGAATTATGGGGACCTATGCGAACCTATGGGGGCCTTTGGGCATCCATGGGGACCTATGGGGACCTTTGGGGACGTATGAGCGCCTACGCGGCCTAAGGGGACTTTGTGGCAACGTATGGGGACCTATGGAAACCTATTGGGGCCTCTGGGAACCTTTGGGGCCCTATGGGGGCCTATTGGCACCTTTGGGGACCTACGGGTGCCCATGGATACCTATGGGGGGGACCTGTGGGGACCTATGGGTCCTTATGTGTCCGTTTGGGGACCTATGGGGACCTAGGGGGGCCTATGGGGGCCTATGACGACGTATTGGCAGATTTGGGGACCTATGGGAACCTATGGGGGCCTATGGGGACCTATGGGGACCTATGTGGGCATTTGGGGACCTATGGGGACCTTTGGGGACCTACGTGGGCCTTTGGGGACTTATGGGGACCTATGGGGCCTATGGGGGTGTATGGGGGCATATGGGGACGTATTGGCAGCTAAGGGGACCCATGGGGTCTTAGGGGACGTCTAGGAACCTTTGGGGACCTCTGGGGCCTATGGGGACCCATGTAGGCCTATGCGGGCCTTTGGGGACGTCCGGGGACCTATGGGGACCTACGGGGACCTATGGGAACCTTTGGGGGCCTATGGGGACCTATCTGGGGGCCTTTGGCAACCTATGGGGGCCGATGGGGTCCTTTGTGGACCTATGGGGCCCATGGGTAGCTAGGGGCGCCTATGGGGGCCGTTGGGGATCTATGGGGACCTTTGGGGACCTATGGGGGCCTTTGGGGACCTATGAGGGCCTATGGCGACCTATGGGGGCCTATGGGGGGGGTATGGGGACTTACAGCGACCTATGGGGGCCTTTGGGGACCCATGGGAACCTTTGGGGACCTATGGGGGCTTTTAGGGACCTGTGGGGACCTTTGGAGACGTGTGGGGACCTTTGGAGACCTGTGGGGACCTTCGGGGACCTTTGGGGACTTACGTGGGCCTTTGGGGACCTATGGGGGCCTATGGGGCCTACGGGGGTGTATGGGGGCATATGGGGGCGTATCGGCAGCTAAGGGGACCCATGGGGTTTTGGGGGACGTCTAGGAACCTTTGGGGACCTTTGGGGGCCTATGGGGACCTATGCGGGCCTATGCGGGCCTTTGGGGACGTCCGGGGACCTATGCGGACCTATGGGAACCTCTTGGGGCCTATGGGGACTTATGCGGACCTAGGGGCGCCTATGGGGTCCTCTGGGAGCCTTCGGCAACCTATGGGGGCCTATGGGGTCCTTTGTGGACCTATGGGGCCCATGGGTAGCTAGGGGCGCCTATGGGGACTTTGGGGATCTATGGGGACCTTTGGGGACCTATGGGGACCTATGGGGGCGTATGGGGACCTATGGGGACCTATGGGGACCTTTGGAGACCCGTGGGGACCTTTGAAGACCTTTGGGGACCTTTGGGGACGTACGTGGGCCTTTGGGGACCTATGGGGACCTATGGGGCTCATGGGGTTGTATGGGCCATATGGGGACGTATTGGCAGCTAAGCGGACCCATGGGGTCTTGGGGGACGTCTAGGAACCTTTGGGGACGTCCGGGGAACTATGGGGACCTATGGGGACCTATGAAAACCTTTGGGGGCCTATGGGGACCTATGGGGACCTAGGGGCGCCTATGGGGTCCTCTGGGGGCCTTTGGCAATCTATGGGGGCCTATGGGGTCTTTTGTGGACCTATGGGGCCCATGGGTAGCTAGGGGCGCATATGGGGGCCTTTGGGGATCTATGGGGACCTTTGGAGACCTGTGGAGACTTTTGGGGACCTATGGGGACCTTTGGGGACCTATGAGTGCCTACGGGGCTTACGGGGGCCTATTGGGACCTTTGGGAACCTATGCGGACCTATGTGGACCTATGCGGGCCTTTGGGGACCTATGGGGGCCTATGGGGAGCTTTGGGAGCCTTTGGGGAACTTTGGGGGCGGATTGGCTCCTTTGGGGACCTATGGGGAGCTATGGGGACCTACGGGAACTTTTGGGGACCTATGGGGACCTATGGGAACCTATGGGGCCTATGGGGATCTATGGGGACGTATGGGGACCTTTTGGAGACCTATGGGGACCTTTGGGGACCCACGGGGACCTTTGGGGACCTATGAGTGCCTACGGGGCCTACGGGGGCCTATTGGGACCTTTGGGAACCCATGGGGACCTATGGGTACCTATGGGGGCCTTTGGGGACCTATGTGGGCCTTTGGTGACCTATGGGGACCTATGGGGACCTTGGGGGACCTTTGGGGACCTATGGGGACCTATGGGAACCTATGGGGACCTATCTGGGCATTTGGGGACCTATGGGGAGCTATCGCGGCCTATGGAGACCTTTGGGGACCTATGGGGACCTATGGGGGCTTTTAGGGACCTGTGGGGACCTTTGGAGACGTGTGGGGACCTTTGGAGACCTGTGGGGACCTTCGGGGACCTTTGGGGACTTACGTGGGCCTTTGGGGACCTATGGGGGCCTATGGGGCCTACGGGGGTGTATGGGGGCATATGGGGGCGTATCGGCAGCTAAGGGGACCCATGGGGTTTTGGGGGACGTCTAGGAACCTTTGGGGACCTTTGGGGGCCTATGGGGACCTATGCGGGCCTATGCGGGCCTTTGGGGACGTCCGGGGACCTATGCGGACCTATGGGAACCTCTTGGGGCCTATGGGGACTTATGCGGACCTAGGGGCGCCTATGGGGTCCTCTGGGAGCCTTCGGCAACCTATGGGGGCCTATGGGGTCCTTTGTGGACCTATGGGGCCCATGGGTAGCTAGGGGCGCCTATGGGGACTTTGGGGATCTATGGGGACCTTTGGGGACCTATGGGGACCTATGGGGGCGTATGGGGACCTATGGGGACCTATGGGGACCTTTGGAGACCCGTGGGGACCTTTGAAGACCTTTGGGGACCTTTGGGGACGTACGTGGGCCTTTGGGGACCTATGGGGACCTATGGGGCTCATGGGGTTGTATGGGCCATATGGGGACGTATTGGCAGCTAAGGGGACCCATGGGGTCTTGGGGGACGTCTAGGAACCTTTGGGGACGTCCGGGGAACTATGGGGACCTATGGGGACCTATGGGAACCTTTGGGGGCCTATGGGGACCTATGGGGACCTAGGGGCGCCTATGGGGTCCTCTGGGGGCCTTTGGCAATCTATGGGGGCCTATGGGGTCTTTTGTGGACCTATGGGGCCCATGGGTAGCTAGGGGCGCATATGGGGGCCTTTGGGGATCTATGGGGACCTTTGGAGACCTGTGGAGACTTTTGGGGACCTATGGGGACCTTTGGGGACCTATGAGTGCCTACGGGGCTTACGGGGGCCTATTGGGACCTTTGGGAACCTATGCGGACCTATGTGGACCTATGCGGGCCTTTGGGGACCTATGGGGGCCTATGGGGAGCTTTGGGAGCCTTTGGGGAACTTTGGGGGCGGATTGGCTCCTTTGGGGACCTATGGGGAGCTATGGGGACCTACGGGAACTTTTGGGGACCTATGGGGACCTATGGGAACCTATGGGGCCTATGGGGATCTATGGGGACGTATGGGGACCTTTTGGAGACCTATGGGGACCTTTGGGGACCCACGGGGACCTTTGGGGACCTATGAGTGCCTACGGGGCCTACGGGGGCCTATTGGGACCTTTGGGAACCCATGGGGACCTATGGGTACCTATGGGGGCCTTTGGGGACCTATGTGGGCCTTTGGTGACCTATGGGGACCTATGGGGACCTTGGGGGACCTTTGGGGACCTATGGGGACCTATGGGAACCTATGGGGACCTATCTGGGCATTTGGGGACCTATGGGGAGCTATCGCGGCCTATGGAGACCTTTGGGGACCTATGGGGACCTATGGGGGCCTGCGGTGGCCTATGGGGGCCCATGCGGGTGCATGGGGGCATATGGGGCGTATTGGCACCTATTGGGGACGTCTGGGATCATTTGGGGACGTCCGGCGACCTATGGGGGCCTATGTGCACCTATAGCGGCCTATGGTGACCTATGGTGACCTATGGGGGCCTATGGGGACCTTTGGGAACCTTTGGGGACCTATGGTGGCCTGTTGGCACCTTTGGGGACCCACGGGCACCCATGGAGGCCTGTGGGGGGGACCGATGGGGACCGATGGGTCCCTTTCGGGACCCATGTGGACCTTTGGGGACCTATGGGGACCTATCCGGGCCTACAGGGACCTTTGGGAACCTTTGGGGGCCTATGGGGACCTACGGGGACCTATGGGGACCCATGGAGACCTATGGGGTCCTTTGGGGACCTATGTTCACCTATGGGGGCCTATGTGGACCTACGGGCGCCGTTTGGGGACCTTTGGGGGCTACTGGGGACCTATGGAAACCTTGGGGGGCCTATGGGGCCCATGGGGACCTAGGGCCGGCTATGGGGGCCTTTCTGGGCGTATGGGGACCCATGGGGACCTAGGGGGACCTATGGGGACGTATGGGGGCCTATGGGGGCCTACGGGGACCTATGGGGGCCTGTGGGGGCCTATGGGGACGTCCGGGGATGTATGGGGGCCTATGGGGACCTATAGGGACATCCGGGGACCTATGGGGACCTATGTGAACTTTCGGTGGCCTATGGGGGCCTATGGGGGTGTATGGGGGCATATGGAGACCTATTGGCACCTATGGGAACCTTGAGGGACCTATGGGGACCTATGGGGACCTTTGGGGACCTATGGGGGCCTATGGGGACCTATGGGATTCTTTCGGGATCTATGGGGACCTATGGGGACACATGGGGACCTTTGGGAACCTACGGGGACCTATGGGGGACTATGGGGACCTTTGGGAACCTTTGGGGACCTATGGGGACCTATGGCGACATATGGCGACCTATGGGGCCTATGGGGACCTATGGGGACGTCCCAGGACCTATGGGCGCCTACGGGGACCTATGGGCGCCTTTGGGGACCTATGGGGACCTATGGGGACCTATGGGAACCTTTTGGGGACCTATGTGGGCCTATAGGGACCTATGGGGTCCCTTGGGGACCTATCGGGGCCTATGGGGCCCATGTGGACCTAGGGGTGCGTATTGGGTCCATTGGGGGCCTTTTGGGGCCTATGGGGTTCTATGGGAACCTTTGGGGACCTATGGGGGCCCATGGGGACCTATGGGGACCTATGGGCGCGTCCGGGGACCTATGGGGGCCTTTGGGGACCTATTGTGACGTCCGGGGATGTATGGGGGCCTATAGGGACCTAAGGTGACGTCCGGTAACGTATGGGGACCTATGGGGACCTATGGGGACCTATGGGAACCTTCAGCGACCTACGGTGGCCTTAGGGGGCCTTTGGGGGCCTATGGGGGTGTTTGGGGGCATGTGGGGACCTATTTGCACCTATGGGGACCTTTGGGGACCTATGGGGCCCTATGTAGACCTTTCCGGACCTATGGGGGCCTATGGGGACCTATGGGGACCTTTGGGAACCTTTGGGGGCCTCTGGGGACCTATGGGGACCTATGGCGGTATAGGCCCGCAAAGGTCCCCAAAGGTTCCCATAGGTGCCCAAAGGCCCCATATGTCCCCATAGGTCCCCATAACTCCCCATAGGTCCCCAAAGGTTCCCAAAGGTCCCCATAGTCCCCCATAGGTCCCCATAGGTTCCCAAAGGTCCCCATGTGTCCCCATAGGTCCCCATAGTTCCCCATAGGCCCCCATTGGTTCCCATAGGTCCCCAAATGTACCAATATGTCGTCACAGGCCCCCATATGCCCCCATAGGCGCCCACAGGTCCCCATAGGTCCCCATGGGTCCCCACACGGACACATATGGACTCATAGGTCCCCATAGGACCCCCCCACAGGTCTCCATGGGCCCCGTAGGTTCCCAAAGGTGCCAATAGGCCCCCATAGGTCCCCAAAGGTTCCCACGGGCCCTCAAAGGTCCCCATAGGTCCCCATAGGTTGCCAAAGGTGCCAATAGGTCCCCGTGGGCCCCGTAGGCCCTCATAGGTCCCCAAAGCTCCCCATAGGTCCCCATAGGTCCCCAAAGGCCCGCAGAAGTGCCTCTAGCTAGCCATAGGCCCCCATGGGTGCCCCAAGGACCCCATAGGTCCCTATAGGCCCCCATAGGTCGCCAAAGGTTCCCATAGGAGCCCTTGGGCCCCCAAAGGCCCCCAAGGGACCCCATAGGCGCCCCTAGGTCCCCATGGGCCCCCATAGGCCCCCAAAAGTTCCCATAGGTCCCCAAAAGCCCCCATAGATCCCCATAGGTCCCCAAAGGCCCGGATAGGCCCGCACAGGTCCCCATAGGCCCCAAAGGTTCCTGGACGTCCCCCAGGACCCCATGGGTCCTCATAGGTGCCAATAGGTCTCCATATGCCCCCATACGCCCCCATAGGTCCCAATAGGTCCCCTCATAGGTCCCAATAGGTCCCCATAGGGTCCCATAGGTCCCCAAAGGTCCCCATAGGTTCCCATAGGCGCCAATGGGCCCCCGTAGGTCCCCAAACGTCCCCATAGGCCCCCAAAGGCCCCCAAAAGAGCCCATAGGTGCCCCTAGGTCCCCATGGGCCCTCATAGGCCTCCATATGTCGCCAAAGGACCCCATAGGTCCCTACACGACCCCCTAGGTCCCCATAGGTCCCTAAAGGCTCCCGTAGGTCCCCAAAGGTTCCCATGGGTCCCCAAAAGCCCCCATAGGTCACCATAAGTCCCCATACGCTCCCATAGGCCCCCATAGGTCCCCATAGGCCCCCATAGGTCCCCAAAGGCCCCCATAGGTCCCCAAAGGTTCCCATGGGTCTCCAAAGGCCCCCATAGGTCCCCATATGCCCCCATAGGTGCCTGGCCGTCCCCATAGGTCCTCATATGCCCCCATAGGCCCTCATAGGTCCCCAAAGGCCCGTATAGGCCCCCATAGGCCCCCAAAAGATCCTAGACGTCCCCTAGGTCCCCATGGGTCCCCATAGGTGCCAATACGTCGGCATATTTCGCCACACACCCCCATAGGCCCCCGTAGATCCCCGAAAGTCCCCATAGGTCCCCGTAGGTCCCCATAGGTTCCCATAGGCCGCCATAGGTCCCCATAGGTCCCCAAAGGCCCACATAGGTCCCCATAGGTCAACAAATGTGCCAATGGGTCCCAAGAGGTCCCCATAGGTCCCCATGGCTCCCCATAGGCCACCATAGGTCCCCATGCGTCCCCATACGTCCCCAAAGGTCCCCATAGGTCCCCATAGGTCCCCAAATGTGCCAATAGGTCCCCATACGTCCCCATAGGCCCCCATACGTCCCCAAAGGTTCCCAAAGGTCGCCATAGTCCCCCATAGGTCCCCATGGGTCCCCATAGGCCCCCATAGGCCACCATAGATCCCCACAGGCCACCATAGGTCCCCATGCGTCCATATGTCCCCAAAGGTCCGCATACATCCCCATAGGTCCCCAAATGTGCCAATAGGTCCCCATAGGCGCCCATGGGCCCCATAGGTCCCCGTAGGTCCCCATAGGTCCCCAAAGGTATCCATAGGTGCCCATAGGTCCCAAAAAATTCCCTATAGGTCCCCATAGGTCCCCCCTACAGGTCCCCATGGGCCCCCATAGGTGCCAAAGTTGCCAATAGGCCCGCATAGGCCCCCATAGGCCCCCAAAGGTCCCCATACGTCCCCATAGGCCCCCATAGGCCCCCAAAGGTCCCCATACGTCCCCATAGGCCCCCATAGGTCCCCAAAGGTTCCCAAAGGTCCCATAGTCCACCATAGGTCCACAAAGGTCCGCATAGGCCCCCATAGGTCCCCGGGGGTCCCCATAGGTCCCCATACGCCCCCATACGTCCCCAAAGGCCCCCGTGGCTCCCCATAGGTGCCCACAGCTCCCCATAGGTCCGCGTGGGTCCCATAGGGCCCCATAGGCCCCCCTAGGCCTCCATAGGCCCCCAAAGGTCCCCATAGCCCACAAAGGTTCCCATGGGTCCCCAAATGCCCCCACAGGTCCCCATAGGTCCCCATAGGCCCCCATAGGTCACCGGGCGTCCCCATAGGCCCCCATAGGTCCCCAAAGGCCCCCATAGGCCCCCATAGGTCCACACAGGCCTGCATAGGTACCCATAGGCCCCCGTAGGTCCCCAAATGCGTTCATAGGTCACCATAGGCCCTGATAGGCCCCCATAGGTCCCCATAGGTGCCAATAGCTCCCCATATGCCCCCATACACCCAATAGGCCCCCATAGGCCGCCGTAGGTCCCCAAAGGTTCCCATAGGTCCCCATAGGTCCCCGGATGTCCCTATACGTCCCCGTAGGCCCCCATACCCCCCCGGACGTCCCCATAGGCCCCCACAGGCCCCCATAGGTCCCCACGGGCCTCCATACGTCCCCATAGGTCCCCATAGGTCCCCATCGGTCCCCATACGCCCGGAAAGGTCCCCATAGCCGCTCCTAGGTCCCCAAAGGCCCCAATAGGTCCCCCAAACGGCGCCCGTAGGTCCACACAGGCCCCCATAGGTTAACATAGGCCCCCAAAGGACGCCATGGGTCCCCATAGGCCCCCATAAGTCCCCAAAGGTTCCCATACGCCCCCATAGGTCCCCATGGGCCCCATGGGCCCCCATAGGTCCCTATAGGCCCGCATAGGTCCCCAAAGGTTCCCATAGGTCCCCAAAGGATAGGGACCTATGGGGTCCCTTGGGGACCTATGGGGGCCCATTGGTACCTAGGAGCGCCTATTGTGTTCATTGGCGGCCTTTGAAGACCTATGGGGGCCTATGGGGACCTATGGGTACCTATGGGGCCTTTGGGAACCTATGGGAACCTATGGGGACCTTTGCGAGCCTATAGGGACCTATGGGGTCCCTTGGGGACCTAAGGGGGCCTATGGGGACCTACGGTGATGTCCGGGGACGTATGGGGGCCTATAGGGACGTATGGGGACCTATGGGGACCTATGGGAACCTTCGGGGACATACGGTGGCCTTAGGGGGCCTTCCGGGGCCTATGGGGGTGTTTGGGGGCACGTGGGGACGTATTGGCACCGATGGAGACCTATGGGGGCCCAACGAGGACCTCTGGGGGCCTATGGGGACCTTTGGGAACGTTTGGGGACCTATGGCACCATATGGCGACCCATGGGCGCCTATGGGGACCATTGGGGGCCTTTGGGGACCTATGGGGACCTATGGAGACCTATGGGAACCTTTTGGGGACCTATGTGGGCCTATAGGGACCTATGGGGTCCCTTGGGGACCTATCGGGGCCTATGGGGCCCATGGGGACCTAGGGGTGCGTATTGGGTCCATTGGGGGCCTTTGGGGGCCTATGGGGTTCTATGGGAACCTTTAGCGACCTATGGGGGCCCATGGGGACCTATGGGGACCTATGGGGACCTATGGGCGCGTCCGGGGACCTATGGGGGCCTTTTGGGACCTATTGTGACGTCCGGGGCCGTATGGGGGCCTATAGGGACCTAAGATGACGTCCGGGAACGTACGGGGACCTATGGGGACCCATGGGGACCTATGGGGACCTATGGGGACCTATGGAAACCTTCAGGGACCTACGGTGGCCTTAGGGGGCCTTTGGGGGCCTATGGGGGTTTTTTGGGGGCATGTGGGGACCTATTTGCACCTATGGGGACCTTTGGGGACCTTTGGGGCCCTATGTAGACCTTTCCGGACCTATGGGGGCCTATGGGGACCTATGGGGACCTTTGGGAACCTTTGGGGGCCTCTGGGGACCTATGGGGACCTATGGGGACGTATGGCGGCCTATGGGGCCTTTGCGGACCTATGGGGACGTCCCGGGACCTATGGGCGCCTATGGGGACCTATGGGGGCCTTTGGGGACCTGCGGGAACCTTTGGGGACCTTTGTGGGCCTATAGGGACCAATGGGACCTAGGGGTGCCTATCGGGTCCATTGGGGGCCTTTGGGGGCCTATGGGGTTCTATGGGAACCTTTGGGGACTTGTGGGGGCCTATGGGGACCTATGGGGACCCATGGGGGCCTATGGGAGCGTCCGGCGATCTATGGGGGCCTACGCGGACCTATGTTGACGTCGTGGGACGTATGGGGGCGTATAGGGACCTATGGTGACGTCCGGGGACGTATGGGGACCTATGGGGACCCATGGGAACTTTCGGGGACCTACGGTGGCCTTAGGGTGCCTTTGGGGGCCTAGGGGGGTTTTCTGGGACATGTGGGGACCTATTGGCACCTATGGGGACCTTTGGGGACCTATGCGGGCCTATGGGGACCAATGCGGGCCTATGGTGACTTTTGGGGGCATATGGGGACGTATGGCGCCCTATGGGGCCTATGGGGACCTATGGGGACGTCCCGGGACGTATGGGGGCCTATCTGGACCTATGGGATCCTTTGGGGATCTATGGGGACGTATGGGGACCTTTGGGAACCTATGGGGACCTATGGGGACCTCTGGGGGCCTATGTGGACCTACGGGCGCCGTTTGGGGGACCTATTGGGGCCTATGGGGACCTATGGGAACCTTGGGGGGCCTATGGGGGCGTATGGGGAATTAGGGGCGGCTACGGGAACCCATGGGGACCTATGGCGACCTATGGGGACGTATAGGGGCCTATGGGGGCCTTTGGGGACCTATGAGGGCCCTTTGGGGGCTCATGGGGACGTCCCGGGACCTATGGGGGCCTATGTGGACCTATCAGATCCTTTGGGGATCAATGGGGACGTATGGGGACCTTTGGGAACCTATGGAGACTTATGGGGGACTATGGCGACCTATGGGGACCTATGTGGACCTACGGGCGCCGTTTGGGGGACCTATTGGGGCCTATGGGGACCTATGGGAACCTTGGGGGGGCTATGGGGGCCTATGGGGACCTAGTGGCGGCTATGGGGACCCATGGGGACCTATGGCTACCTATGGGGACCTATGGGGACGTATGGGGGCCTATGGGGGCCTTTGGGGACCTATGGGGGCCTATGGGGACGTCCGGGGATGTATGGGGGCCTACGGGGTTGTATAGGGACATCCGGGGACCTATGGGGACCTACGGTGGCCTATGGGGGTGTATGGGGGCATATGGGCACCTATTGGCACCTATGGGGACCTTTGGGGACCTATGGGGACCTATGGGGATCTGTGGGGACCTATGCCGGCCTACAGGGACCTATGGGATCCTTTGGGGAACTATGGGGACATATGGAAACCTTTGGGAACCTATCAGGACCTATGAGGGACTATGGGGACCTTTGGGAACCTTTGGGGACCTATGGGGACCTATGGGGGCCTATGGGGGCCTATGGGGGCCTATGGGGGTGTATGGGGGCATACGGGCACCTATTGGCACCTATGGGGACCTTTGGGGACCTATGGGGACCTTTGGGGACCTATGCAGGTCTATGGGGACCTGTGGGATCCTTTGGGGATCTATGGGGACATATGGGGACCTTTGGGATCCTATGGGGACCTATGGGGGACTATGGGGACCTTTGGGGACCTATGGGGACCTATGGGGACGTATGGGGCCTTTGGGGACCTACGGGAACCTCTGGGGACCTATGTCGGCCAAGAGGGACCTATGGGGTCCCTTGGGGACCTATGGGGGCCTTTGGGGGCTTATGGGGTCTGTGGGAACCTTGGAGGCCTATGGGGGCCTATGGTGGCGTCCGGAGACGTATGGGGGCCTATAGGGACGTTTGGGGACCTATGGGGACCTATGGGATCTTCCGGGGACCTACGGTGGCCTTAGGGGGCCTTTGGGGGCCTATGGAGGTGTTTGAGGGCACGTGGGGACCTATTAGCACCTATGGGGACCTATGGGGACCTATGGCGACCTTCGGGGACCTTTGGGGACCTATGGGGGCCCTATGAGGACCCCTTGGGGACCTATGGTGACCTATGGGGGCCTATGGGGACCTATGGGGGCCTATGGGGACCTTTGGGAACGTTTGGGGGCCTATGAGGACCTATGGGGACATATGGGGACGTATGGCGACCTATGGCGCCTATGGCAACCTATGGGGACATCCCGGGATCTATGGGCGCCTATGGGGACCTATGGGGTTTTTGGGGACCTATGGGGGCCTATGGGGAACTGTGGGAACCTTTGGGGACCTATGGCGACCTATGGCGACCTTTGGGGATCTATGGGGACCTATGGGGACCTATGGGGGCCTATTGGCACCTTTGGTCACGCATGGGGGCCTATGGGGAACTGTGCGCGGGTCCTGGGGGACTTCTAGGAAGCTTTAGGGGACTTTGGGGACCTATGGGGGCCGATGGGGGCCTATGGGGACCTATGGGGGCCTATGGGGACGTATGGGGACCTATGGGGACCTTTGGGGGCCTTTGGGGGCCTATGGGGACCTAGGGGCGCCTTTGGGGACCTATGGGGACCTATGGGAACATTTGGGGAACATGGGCACCTATGGGGGCCTACGGTGACCTATTGGCACCTTTGGGGACCTATGGGGGCCTTTGGGGACCTTTGGAGGCCTATGGGGACCTATGGAGACCTCCGGTGACCTATGGGGGCATATGGGGGCCTATGGGAACCTTTGGGGACGTATGGGGTCCTTTGGGGACCTATGGTGACTTATGGGGGCCTATGCGGACCTTTGGGCGCCCCTTCGGGAACTAATGGGGTCCTATAGGGACCCATGGGAACCTTTGGGGGCCTATGGGGACCTATGGGGTCTTTTGGGCACCTATGGGGACGTATGGGCGCCTATGGGGGCCTTTTCGGGCCTATGGGGGCCTGTGGGGATGTTGGGGGGCATATTGGGACCTGTTGGCCCTCAGGGCGACCTATGGGGTCCTGGGGGACCTATGTGGGCCAATGGGGGCCTTTGGGGACCTATGGGGGCCAATCGGGGCCTTTGGGGACCGATGGGGACGTATGGGGACTTATGGGGGCCTTTGGGGACCTATGGGTGACTATGGGGACCTTTGGCGACCTATGGGGGCCTTTGGGAACCTATGGGGGCCTTTGGGGACCTATGGGGGCCAATGGTGGCCTATGGGAACCTTTGGGGACCTATGGGGACATACGGGGACATACGGGGACATATGGGGACCTATGGGGACCTATGGTGACCTATGGGGGACTATGGGGACCTTTGGGGGCCTTTTGGGGCCCATGGGGACCTAGGGGCGCCTTTTGGGACCTATGGGGACCTTTGGGGACATTTGGGGAACATGGGCACCCATGCGGGCCTACGGTGACCTATTGGCACCTTTCCGGACCTATGGGGGCCTTTGGGGACCTATGGGGACCTCCGGTGACCTATGGGGGCGTATGGGGGCCTATGGGAACCTTTGGGGACCTATGGGGGCCTTTGGGGACCTATGGGGGCCTATGAGAACCTTTGGAGCCCTATGGGGACGTATGGGGACCTATGGGGGACTATGGGGACCTTTGGGGGCCTTTCGGGGCCTCTGGGGGGCTATGGGGACCTAGGGGCGCCTTTGGGGACCTATGGGGACCTATGGGGACATTTGGGGAACATGGGCACCTATGCGGGCCTGCGGTGACCTATTGGCACCTTTGTGGACCTATGGGGGCCGTCGGGGACCTATGGGGACCTCCGGTGACCTATGGGGGTGTATGGGGGCCTATGGGAACGTTTGGGGACCTATGGGGTCTTTTGGGGACCTATGGTGACCTATGGGGGCCTATGTGGACCTTTGGGCGCCCTTTCGGGAACCTTTGGGCTCCTATAGGGACCTATGGGAACCTTTGGGGGCCTATGGGGACCTATGGGCGCCTATGAGGACCTAGGGGCGCCTATGGGGGCCTTTCCGGGCCTATGGGGACCTATGGGGACCTTTCAGGACCGATGGGGGCCTACGGGGGCCTACAGGGGCCCATTGGCACCTTTGGGGACCTATGGGGGTGTATGGGGCCCTATGGGGGCCTTTGCGGACCTATGGGGCCCTATGGGGACCTATGGGGATGTCTAGGGACCTATGGGAACCTATGGGGACCTTCGGGGACCTACGTTGCCCAATGGTGGCCTATGGGGGTGTATGGGGGCATATGGGGACCTATTGGCACGTATGGGGGCCTATGGGGTCTTGGGGACCTCTAGGAACCTTTGGGGACCTACGGGGGCCTTTGGGGACCCATGGGGGCCTATGGGGACCTATGTGAACCTTTGGGGACCTACGGGGGCCCATTGGCACCTTTGGCGACCCATGGGGATGTATGGGGACCTATGGGGGCCTATGGGGACCTATGGGCCCTATGGGGTACCTATGGGGATGTCCAGGGACCTATTGGGGGCCTATGGGGGTTTTCGGGGACCTAAACTGGCCTATGGGGGTCTATGGGGGCCCATGGGGGTGTATGGGGGCATATCGGGAGCTATTGGCACCCATGGGGACCTATGGGTTCTTGGGGCCTCTAGGAACCTTTGGGGACCTGTGGGGGTTTTTGGGGACCTATGGGGGCCTATGGGGACCTATGGGAACCTTTGGGGACCTTTGGGGACCCGCTGGGGACTTTTGGGGGCCTTTGGGGGCCTATGGGGACCTAGGGGCGCCTTTGGGGACCTATGGGGACCTATGGGGACGTTTGGGGAACATGGGCACCTATGGGGGCCTACGGTGACCTATTGGCACCTTTGGGGACCTATGGGGGCCTTTGGGGACCTATGGAGGCCTATGGGGACCTATGGAGACCTCCGGTGACCTATGGGGGCGTATGGGGGCCTATGGGAACCTTTGGGGACCTATGGGGTCCTTTGGGGACCCTTTTCCATACACTGCGTGGCCATGGTAGCCGTTTAATGCCCTATTCGTATTGTGCCGTTCGTTTGTGTTTGCTGCGACACTTGCGAATGCGAATGTGGGACAAATTCGCGCGAACTTCGTGCGACCTTCACGCGAATTTGTCTCAAATTCGCGTACAAGTATGCACATCTTCATTCACAATAACACGCACGTCCACTTCGCCGGACATGAACTGTCCAAACGTACTATGCTCGTTGTTTGCGCTGTTTGCGGCGTCTGAAACATTGCGTTAGGCCAACATAGGCCCCCGTACGTCCCCGAAGGTCCCATTAGGTCGCAGGAAGTCCCCATAGTTCGCCATAGGCCCCCATAGGTCCCCATAGGTCCCGAAAGGTTCCTAGGGGTCCCCGGGTGGTTTTTTCTCGCGGGGACCTGTATTTTATTTTTTTAGAATTTTTGAAACCATATCCTCCATTCCAACCCATTGAAAAAGGCCTTTTTCGGACAAAATAGTTGTTTCGGGTACCCATATTCGCTCTCTCATTCAAAAGTTCACTTGACGGCAATTCGCAAGGGTACATAATCGGGGCCCATGGGGGTGTATGGCGGCATATGGGGACCTATTGGCACAGATGGGGACCTATGGGGTCCTGGGGACCTCTAGGAACCTTTGGGGACCTATGGGGACCTGTGGGGGCTTTTGGGGACCCATGGGGGCCTATGGGGACCTATGGGAACCTTTGGGGACCTACAGGGACCTATGAGGACGTATGCGGACCTTTGGGGACCTTTGGGGACCTATGGGGACATATGGGCACCTATGGGATCCTATGGGGGACCGTGGGAACCTTTGGGAACCTGTGGGGACCTATGGGGGCCTATGGGGACGTATAGAGTCCTTTGGGGACCTATCAGGGCCTATGGGGGCCTGTTGGCACCTTTGAGGACCTATGGATGCCCCACGGGGACGTGTGGGGGGGACCTATGGGGACCTTTGGGGACCTATGGGGCCGTATGGGGACGTATGGGGACCTTTGGGGACCTTTGGGGACGTATAGGGACCTATGGGGGGCTATGGGGATCGTTGGGACCCTTTGTGGACCTATGGGGGCCTATGGGGACGTATAGGGAGCTTTGGGGACCTATGGCGGCCTATGGGGGCCTATGGGACCTATTGGCGCCTTTGGGGACCTATGGGGGCCCATGGGGACCTGTGGTGGGGACGTATGGGGACCTATGGAGTCCTATGGGAACCTTTGGGGAATTATGGAGGCCTTTAGGGACACCTATGCTTAGGAGGCCCATAGTGCATTCTATTTCTTAGCGAAAAAAGGGGTGATGGGTGGTTTTTTGCATATGTAAAATAAGGGTGCAAATTTGCATTTTCGCATCACGCTAGGCTCTGCACAGCGTAGACCTGCTTTGTGAGTCATTTTAGGCCCCAATATTACACATTTTAGATCTGTGGGCTCTGCACAGCCTAGGTTACAAGTTATTCCCTTTGTACCTACCCGCATTACAACAATTGGCTCATATTTACAATGGTCAAGTGGTCACCCTACATGGCGCTAGGTTAAGTGGTTTATTCTTGCCGACACTCTAACATAGTCAGCCTAAACATTGTCCCCGAATAGGTCGGCAGTAACAAGAATCACGGATACAACTCCTACATACATTACCGGTAGGCAATGATCAAAGACCGGTGCCACACCAGGCATCACGTCATCTAGATGGAAGTGCCAAAAAAAGGCCTATATTAGGATTTTGAAACTGCCTGGGCTCTGCAGAGCCCAGCATTCATAAACTTGGTACTTGACGGGTGCTTATTAGGGTTTTCCTGTTGGCCGGGCTCTACAGAGCCCAGACCTTCACAATGTCCCATTTTGCCCCCTTTTGTGTGACATAATAGCGCTATGACACTTTGAAACTTACTTTACATCTGGTCCGCTAATACATTTTCCATGCCTTTCTGCTGCTTTGCTCTTGTATCGTATTGTACTATGGTGCCACCTTGGTATTGTGTAAGTATGACAGTCAGTAGCCATTGAGGAGTACTACACAACAAGCCTTAGACTGTTTGCACGCAGGTGTAGTCCGAGCTTGGTGAAGTGTTGTTTCTATTGTTGTGGTGCGTGTGATTCTATGGGAGTTTCAGGACACATTGTTGGCACAATACCCTAATTCATTGCAGTTGACTTTCATGCATATTGTGCAGTGCATTGCTTATATGCGTGCTCTTACATTTTCTATTTGGTCATATGTCCCATATTTTAAGTACATGTGACATGCTGTCTTCTTTTTACAAAAACCATGGCTGATTTTCCACATGCTAGACGTACGGAGGTGGATGTACCGGGTGCCGGCCAGGATACCGAAGGAGAGGAGGTTGTAGGACCTGTACCCTTACCGGTCCCATCGACCGGTGAATCAGCAGCGCGTGCTGCAGCTACGCTCGCCTTGCAAGAGGCGATTATGTTTGCAGGGTCAGCACCCCCATCCCCACCGCGGCCACCAACGCTTGTCCCCAAGGACCAGCCCAACCCCACGAAAGGCCTCCCTCAATGACCCATTGACTCCAAAGACAATGGAGTTGCTGAAGGACAACAGTGGTGACCAGGCACGATGGTTCGTGCCGTACACGTGCGGGCTTCGTGCACGGTTCCGTTTTGTATTGCGGAACCCAATGCGCAACCCCGTCGTCACATGGCAACAAGGGGATCGGATATGCCGATCCCATTTTCTGTCACGCAGCGAGGAGCGAGGAGCGGGCTGCATTGATCCTGGATACCCTTAATCCAGAATCACGTCCCCCTGTTGAGTCGTCTTCCCATCCCCGTATCCTACCTCCTCGGCCACTTCCTCCCCCGGATGCCGACCAACCCACACTTACAGAGATTGATTGGCACAACTCCGATCGGCAGCACCTAAGGTCCCTTCGACCACCTATGGAAGCAGACCGCACCGGTGGGCAATCAAAATACAGCCTGCTGCCACCAGGGCATGTACCACATAGAAGCACCCCCCCGGCTCTGAGTCACACTTCAATCACCTCCAGTGGTAGGCGTTCAGTTAGCGCCCCGGTGCCCCTGTCTGATAATGCACTACCCCAAAGGAGTTCCATCGTGCATCCCCCCCGGCACATTTCTCTGTAGCCCACTGCCGCTGTTGCGGACAATGGACATCCCCCAAGGTACTCACTGTTGCTACATGTGCCTGTAGGATTGTCGCCGGGTGTGGCTCCATCTGCGTCCCCGAACCATCTATTGTCCCGGTAAAGAGGGATGGTCAGTATCGGCCACGGTGGTCATTACTACTTGATATGCCCCCGGCCAAATACCAAAAAACTATGTGGTCCATTCAGTGTTTGGTCTAGTTCCCACATGTGTGATATGCACCCCATAATAATCACTTTTTGGGACCCTGGGCTCTGTAGAGCCCAGCTAGCGCCAAATGCTACTTTTACCCCTTCTCGGTTACTTGCTCCTGGCTCGTCGCTACCTGTGTCCCCTCTGTCTATTACACGGCCCGCCATTACTAATTTCCGGATGCTGGGCTCTGCAGAGCCTAGCTTTTTCCAAAAACCTAATTTCATGTCTTCTGTGCATGCTACCCGTAATGCAAGCCCGTACTTCTCTTACCTCACGTGTGAATTCAGCTCCCACTATGCACGGTATGCGCTAGTCTACGCCTATTGCTAGTTTCCTGTTCTGGTTACCACCTTTTCTTGTTGTGCCAACCAGGCTGTCTTCTCACTATGGCACGGGTTTCTATGGCGTTGCATGTCACCTACATGCGGTCTCTTTGTAAGAGAGAATGGCGCACTGGTCGCCCAATGATATTGTCGGCTGTGGCGAAGGAATTCATACATTTCTATGCGGGTCTCCGTATTAACAAGCGGTCCCGCATTACGCTTGACCGCATTCGCAAGGTGTTGGCACGAAAACAATGGCCCTGTTGGCTAACTAATTTTTCCAAGCAGGCCTATTGTGTATGGCTCGGTATGCGTCGGATAGCCTTGCCACAAGCGGCCGTCCCCAGTGGTGAGAGCACCATTGCTGTCATGCTGCCAGACAACTGCAAGGTGGTGCACGCAGGTCTCACCTAGCCATCCCGGTTGTCTATTGCAAACCAGGGGGCATGGCAGCTCCGGAAACTGTGGCATAGCATTGTTCGCCATGATATTGTGGTGTGGGTGGACAGCTGGTGGCATGCCCAATTTCGGGCCAATCCGGTGAAACCCAATGTTTGCATAGATGTCACCGCCATAGCAGTGTTGCACACAACCCCCCTTCCCCATTATCTTGGCCACCCGAGTCTGTGTGACCTAGTGGACCGGGATCACTCAGTGGCCATGGCAGTTGTTCAACAGCACAGAGAAATGTTGAAGGTGTGCACTCATATATGCAATGCACCCATTTCTCGGAGAACCATCCGTGCCCTCGATATTGCCCCGGGGGCTGGTAGACAGCAACTCTTTTGGAAGCCATTTGGCATATATGAGTCCCGTACAGGTCAGAACCAAGAGCTCTTGGATCTGCCGGATATGCTACGCAGTACCCAACGGCATTGTCAGAACCCGATGGCATTGCTCATTGATTGCAACATCCAATACCGGGTGCTCAAATTTTTGTACTCTAGAGCCACCATTGACTAGAATTTTCCGGATTGGTTGCGGGGTATCTCGTTGACTTACGGCGTGTGGCACCCCTACAAACAACTTTGCAATATCATCTGGCGTAAATTCTTTCCTCTGTTTTCGTACATCACCGCTCTCGTGTTTGGGGCCGGTGCGCGCATATATAACCACCCCAAACTTATTGTCATAGAGAAAACTATCGCTGCACTCCTTCTCGCCGCCCCAGACATACGGGCACCACTTCGGCAGAAAATTACCCTGCTTCAGGGACGCGCCGACCAAGCATCCCAAAACACACAAGATGGGTTGCGCATCCTTCGGGGCCTGGAATCCCTCCTTAATTATTACCTCCCAGCCATCTTTGTAGTGGGACACTTAGGGCGTAATTGCACTTGGGTTGGGCGCGCCGACGGGACTGGTATAGTAGCCACGTGTGTACTTCAACGCTGTGTGGGTCTACTTGTTGACCTTGCCGGTCCAGCTACAGCCAAATTGGACTACGTCCGCACCGTATGCTGCGCACTTCTGTATAATACGCAATGGCACGACGACACACTTGGTGCCGCCCATGTGGAGGAAAGTTGTGAGGCCCTGCTCGCAAAATTGCGGGCACGGTGCAAGCAACACCCCGACAAGCACACGCTGGATGAGGCTGGTGACCTATTCCGCACCATGCCCCCCCGTCGGCAGGCACGTGCAACGGAGTCCCTCTCCGAAAGTGTGTGTGTAGAGGTGCGCGACAGGGTATGGGTACTCATGCGTGGTGCAGGACGGGAGGGGCATCCAACTGTGCGATGGTCCTCCGGTCCAGTTTGTGTGGTTGAGGCAGAAAGAGACACAACGTACGTGTACCCCGAAAAGGGAACCGGGGGTACCCTAGCTGTTGCGTTTATGAAAGCTCTTCTAAAGCGCTTTCTGCGCACCCTGGTAGGTGGACAAGGTCTCCGCGATGATGCCATGGATTGCATACGGCAACATATCCCACTTAGGCCACCTGTGAACCGCCGCGAGGCTCGGGCAGCTGTAGAAACAGTTGGGTTCATATCAATTGCAATGGAGCAAATTATTCCCCCAGTGCCAAATGCAATGTTCATTGTTCATGTGCGTGCCCTCCCCCTGAGGATGGTGTACCTGTGATCCGGGCCAGGGATGTTGTAGATGTTGACGCCGTGTCTGATGGCCCTGTACCTGTTCTGCTCACTAAGGAGTTGCGTGAATTTGACCTGATAGATTTAGACTGATCATGGGGGGGGGTAGCAATGCAGACCCCCCCCCAGACAGCCCAATTTGCTGTGTACACCCCTGTTATTGCTGTACCCAAATGTCTGGCCTCTGCAAAGCCCAGCTTTCTCCGCCACTGAGTTTTCAGGGGTTGTATTACTGGTTCTTGTCACTCTGGGCTTTGCAAACCCCAGCCTGTCACCACTGCCCGATATGTACCCCAATCTGGTCATTTTCTGTGGCTTTCTTATTGCTTTGACGTGATAGACTCAGACGGATCATATGGGGGGGGTGGCAATGCACCCCCCCCCCCCCCCAGACAGCCCAATTTGATGTGTACAACCCTGTTCTTGCTCTTGCTGTACCCCAAATGTCTGGGCTGTGCAGAGCCCAACTTTGTCTGACAGTGAGGTTTGAGGGGTTGTACTACTGGTTGTCGTTACTCTGAGCCCAGCCTGTCACCACTGCCCGATATGTACCCCCATCTAGTCATCTGCTGTTCCTTTCTTAGGGGTGCGCCAGTCCTGGACCATGCCATCTTTGTGCTTTGATCTGTGCACACATCTCCATGCTTTCGTATTGCACTGTGCATCCGCTGCGTCAACCTGTGTGACCCTCGAAGAGGTGTGCCTGGCACTGCTGTAATGATACACTGTTACGGTGACTGAAGGTAAATTGCCACAAGCAAGTTTGGCTCTGGTGTTGCAGGCCATTTGGACAGGCCCAATTTTATTGTTGCTCTATACCTGTGTCAACGAGGGACGTTTTAGTGGGCTGTTTGATGTTATGACCATCAACGTTCCCTGGACATTGTATTTGAGATGCCTCTGCAGTGATTAGCTGTTTTGAAGACAATTTTGCCTATTTCAACCCCTGTGAGTGCCGAATTGAATGCTTTGATCCGACTAATCTGCTGTCCGAACGTGCCATTTGCCATCATTGATGCTTTGAACTGTGTGATTGTTGTGCTGTTTTTGGTGGCCTGATTTGTCCAGTAAAGTCGGTGTGTTTCTGAAATATCTGTGACATACATAACGGCATTGCCATGCATGGCAACATCGATCAGACACCGGCGATGGACACACTGGAAGCCGAGAAAGTGGATGCACTGCAGTCAGAGCCCTCCGTAGAGGAAGCTGTTCAGGGCAGCACTGTTGCTGCGGCCAGCCAAGCCAGTGGATCCCCCTCGCAATTGGGGAACAAGGGTCGTGTCGCAAGGAAGATGGGTAGCATCAAGGACTCCACAAGCGTACTGGCCATTCAAAACTACTCGGAGGTGAGGAGAGCGAAGGTGCCGCGCAAGGAACTGAAGATTCACAGGTGCATGGAGTATGGCCAATCCAGGCTCATCGATTGGGACCACGTGGCAGAGGTGAAGGAGGACCTACTGGCAAACCCCCCCGATGGCCGACTGTAGCTTTTGGTCTGGGACGACAAAGGTATGGGATTGTTGCGACGCAATTCCATCAACGTAATTGGCTACGTGGCCTGCCCTGTGTGTTGTGGCATGCTGTTGTATTCAGTGGGAGCCCTGTGGGTGAATCGAGGCCAACACGGCGTTGCAGCGTGTGATTAAATTTGCAAGGATGTGACAGCAAGGATGGGCGAGGCCAACGACTAGATGTCCAACTTTGACGTGCGCATCATCAAGTTTGATACATCCCTCGAGATCAGGCGAAAGCTGGCTGGACAACACAATAGGGCGCAGCACAGTGAACGTGAGAGCAGTGTACCCCAACCGTTTAACCATTTCCTACAATTGGTAGTTGAGGACACACAATGTAAGAAGACAGTGGTCACCTTGATGTGGTAGCCAATCGTGGAGGCGGGGCTGACTGCAAAATCCGGCAACACGGAGACAATCGGTCAAGCAAATGAGGCCAGCTGCCCATATGGCCGTGACGTGTGGTACCACCTTCACGAGGCGGCAAGATGGTGGAACGCAAGCAGGTGATTGCCCTTTATACAATGCGATGCTTTGTTGGAATGCAACCCGAAAATTGTGGCGTGTATGCGACTACATGGGCTCGCCAAAGAGTAACGTACCGGGCTTCCAGAAGCTGGCAAAGGAGCTCCGTGCTGGGAAATTATGGCGGTATCACTTTGGTCATCCCGACATGCCGGTTGAGCGCATCCACCCTTCAAGACGTATGTTGTTGCCTTGTAAGCCCTTGCCTTTTGTTGTGATTCCAATTGGGTGGGCCGCTGCGACAGGGAGCCTGGATGAAGTGTAATGACCGATTTCAGTGTGAAACCAAGCGGTTTGGGTCTGCTGGGCTCTGCACAGCCCACGGTCCAATGCGATGCAGATTGACTGGATGTAGGGAGACCATGTGCCTGTTGGACCTTCCGCAACTTCACTCGTGATGACTGGTGCAACCTTGCCTAATGATGTCCAAGGACCCCCCCCCCCCCCCCCGGGACACCCCCTAATTCACCGTTTTGGTCATGCTAAGGTCTGCAGAGCCCAGGTGAAGCACATTGACCAATTTCAGGCGGCATATTACCATGTTGTGAGTTCTGGGCTCTGCAGAGCCCAGGATCCCCTGGGATGCCAATTGACTGGATCTGCAGAGACGTTGTGCCGGTTGAACGGTTGGAACTTCCGCAACTTCACTCCTGATGACTGGTGCAACCTTGCCTGATGATGTCCAAGGATCCCCCCCCCCCCCCCGGGACACCCCCTAATTCACCATTTGGGTCATGCAGAGCCCAGATGAAGCACGTTGACTAATTTGAGGCGTCATATTACCATCTTGTGAGTTCTGGGCTCTGCAGAGCCTAGGATCCCCTGGGATGCCAATTGACTGGATCTGCAGAGACGCTGCGCCTGTTGAAGCTTCCGCGACTTCACTGCTGTCGACTGGTACAACCTTGCCTAATGATGTCCCCCGACCCGCCCCCCCCCCCCCCCCGACAGCCCCTTCATCTGCCAATTCGGTCATGCTGGGCTCTGCAAAGCCTAGATGAAGCACAGTGACCAATTTCAGCCTTCATATTACCAACTTGACAGTACTGGGCTATGCAGAGCCTAGGATCTCACAGAATGCAAATTTACGCTGTGCCAGATCGCTGTGACTTGGTGGATTGCTCAATCCTGCTGCAACCTGCCCTCCTCTATGGCGCCAGTGCACAAAGGCACTAAGACTGAAGTGGCTCGCATCACGAAGAAGTTTAGTCACCGTCTGGCGAATTTCGGTGCATGGCAAGGGAGTTGGGAGTACAGCGAGAGCACGCCGTGGCCACCGCTCCGAGCGCCGTTGAAGGCAGGTTTGTGGACCAGCGACCTAGAAGATGTCGAAGCACATCACAGACTGCTTGTGAGACCAGTGTTGAACCCGGCTGTTGAGGTGTCTGGTGGCGAGGTGGCAAAGGTCAATGTCGGCAAGGGATCGGAATATGGAGAAATTTGGGCGTACAATGGATCGGTGACCGCAGTGCCAAATGAGATCAAAATGCTGAGGTACAATCTCGTCATTGTTGAAGTCCCGCGGCGAGGAGGGTGGATCCCTGGTGCGCAGATTGTGTGTGTGCTGTCTCAAGGGGTACTTGGCGCCTTTCATGGACACCATGGGGATTTGGTTGCTGTGGAACAACAATTACATTTGCAATTGGAAGATTTGTACCCAACAGCTTTGCGCATGGCTGTCTACCATCTGGGACGCCGAGAAGAGCCGTATTTGTTCGAGCAATCAACTCTGTTGCTTGTGAAGACCCATGGGCTGGGCCCTGCAATGCCGCACTTCGTCACACAAAAATCGTTCACTGAAGGTCTCTGGCTAGGTCTGGCTATCCTGTGGTGGTTGGTGAATTTATTGGAGGACCCCAACGATGACTCGGACGACACACACATGGATGTTGATGCATCGCGCTGCCTGTGGGCACTGTCCTACGGCCGCCGCCCCGACCTGATCAGCCTGGGCTGTATTCACTCGCCTTTCCCTTTGAATTGCGCATGGGGTGTATTATCTGATGATCCCTACAATGCAGCTGATGTGGTGAACCTGCTGAAGACAAGCGTCCGGAAAGGGGACACGGAGCAGGATGTTGAGTGGCGGAGTGTCATGCACTGGGGAAGCACAGGCCAGGCGCTGTTCTAGCAACAGGAGTCCTCTGACCGGGCAGCTGACACGGACACGAGTGAGTCAGAAGTTGAGGAGGTGCCGGATCCGCAAACTCCCAAACCAAAGGGGAAAACCGATAAACAACGGCAGAAGGAGCATGAGAGGCTGAGCGCGAGTTGCGGAAGCAAGAGGAGGCACGGGAGCGGCAACGTAAAAAGGAGGAGAAGGAGAAGGACAAAAAGGCCAAAGAGGATGAGGGAGCAAATCGCAAGAGGAAAGAAGAGGAGGATAAATTGGCAACGGCAGCCGCTGCGGCGTCCCCATCGCAGAAAAAAAGGGCAGTTGAAGGCCTCAAGGCCACCCTGCAACGTGGTGTCCGGGTTGGCTTATCCAAGAGCAACGGCAAGAGCAACGGCAAGTGACTGGAGGCCCCACATACCGCTGGATCATGACTGTCGCTGGACCATACCGGACATACAACCACAGACACAAACTGTGTTATCGTGTTGGAGTTGTGAGCGCCTGATTTGACTGGGCCTGTCCTGTGCAGTGCCAAACAGCTGTGGGACAGTGAATGATGTGGCGTGTTTGACGTTGCACGTGTTTGTGGGTGAATTTGCATGTCATTTTCTTAATTGCCACTGAGCTGGGCTCTGCAGAGCCCAGTGTGCCAGATTTGCTTGATTTACCGCCGAATATGACGAATTTTGTACTGCTGGGCTGTGCAGAGCCCAGCATGCTGTTTCAGGCCAATTTGCATACCTCCTGGTGGGTCACAGTGTTGCTTTCATCCCAACAGTGCAGTACTGTCCCTATGTGAATTTGGTTGTATCAGCACAACATTGTGCTATGGCATTTCTTTTGGTACGTCCCTCGTTGACACAGTGTATCAACTGTCGAGTTTGTTCATAATTTTGCCACATATACGGTGCCAGGTTTGTGTCTATGAGACACAGATCCTTTGTTCACTTGCTATTTTTTTTACCAGTCCATGCACTACAAACCCCGGATGCCATATGTACCCTTGATTTGGTCCTGACATGTTCTGTTACCTGTTCCTGGGCCCTGCAGAGCTCAGGTGAATGTGTCTGTCATTTTGAGTTTACCAGGTATGCCCACAGTCCAATGTGCAGTGACTAGTTTGGGCACAGGTTTGCTTTTTTCCGCTGAGCCACATTACATTTTGCGGTGTCATGTATGCCCCAATTGCATTGATCTGTTGGGCCAGTGTGTTTTGATTTCTCCAGCGGTTGACAGTGCGTATGTTTGGCAGTGCTTTGACACTGTCCACTGTGCGATGATTCATTTTTTGGTGCCATTTGTGACCTGTTTTCGTTGGTGTCAACCATTTATTGATAATTCCACATTTGCTCGGGATTTAGAAGGGGGAACAGTCTTTGTGTGTCCAGGTGTTGGTACGTGCTTCTGAACCACATCTGGGGACACATCAGTCTGTAGTCAGTACAACATCCAATTTCAGAGTTGTGACAGACCTCCTATAGCGCACGTAAAAGTTTTTACAATTCCTGTGCTTTGTTTTGTGTGTGTTCGTGCTTTATACTCGTCAACTAGTGTGTACGCAGCTTCCATGCCTTGTCTATGACTGGTGCTCTGGTGGTCTGTCGCTTATGGGACTGAAATTTTGTGGGGGGTTGGGGGGGGGGGGGGCAGGGGCATACAGTGCGATGCTTATTGTATCCATTACCACACTGGTGGTCTTGCTTGTTTATCATTAGCGTAATTCATGGGTGCTTTATCTTGTTTCTATCGAGCTGGGCTGTGCAGAGCCCAGCTAGTAGGAATTCCCTATTTCAGGCCCTCTTACTACCTTTTTGCCTGTACATTGTTGTGTTGGTGTACAACCCTGTATTATTACCCCTGTTTTTAGTGAATTTCATGTTTCTGGGCTCTGCAGAGCCCAGCCTTTCAGAAATGCTACTTTGCACCCTCCTTTCATATAGGTGTTGTTCTCTGTTGTTATAGGGTACACCTTCTTCACAGGCGGTGCATATAACTGTATAAGGTCATCATTGCCGTCACAATACTACACGTGCTAGAAGAACCGCAGCACATGTTGTTGCCAAATACGTACTCCATTTGTGATATCAGAGTGTGAAAAATAGTTTTATGGCGGCGCTGGTCCATTTTCCGTATTTCACACCTCCAAAATGGGAAAAAACAGTGGCTGCGCTCGTATGCCGTGGGGGCCCAAAAGGGTGCCTTTTTGCTGCTTTGCACCCCTAAATTGCGTGTCGTTCCTCCTCCCCATACACCCTGGCTGGGAACCACCCCTCCATTACGCTTGGCTATGCAGCAGGGAGGCTAGGCTCTGTGCACGACATGAATTTTTTTTGAAAAAACGACAGGGGGCACTATGGGCCTCCTAAGCTATGGGGGTCTATGGGGACCTATGGGGTCCTTTGGGGACCTATGGGGGCCTAGGGGCGCCTATGGGGGCCTATGGGGGCCTTTGGGGACCCATGGGGTCCTTTGGAGACCTAGGGGCGCCTATAGGGGCCTTTTGGGGCCTATGGGGACCTATGGGGACCTATGGGGGCCTATGGGGACCCATGGGGGCCTCCGGGGACCTATGGGGACCTAGGGGCGCCTATGGGGACCATTGGGGACCTAGGGGCGCCTATGCTAGCCTTTGGGGACCTATGGGGACCTTTGGGAACCTTTGGGGACCTATGGGGGCCTATGGGCACGTATGGGGACCTTTGGGAACCTATGGGGGCCTATGGGGGCCTATTGGCACCTTTGGGGACCTATGGGGGCCCATGGGGACCCATGGGGGGGACCTATGGGGACCTTTTTTCGACCTATGGGCACCTATGGGTTCCTTTGGGCACCTATGGGGACCTTTGGGGACCTATGGGGGCCCATGGGGACCTATGGGGATGGGGACCTATGGGGACCTATGTGGGCCTTTGGGAATCTATGGGAACCTATGGGGACCTATGGGGACCTATGGGGGCCTATGGGGGCCTATGGAGGCCTGTGGGGGCCTATGGGGACCTATGGGGAGTTTTGAGAACCTTTGGGTACTCACAGGGACCTATGGGGATGTATGGGGACCTATGGAGACTTTTTCTGGATTTTGGTTTTTTCCAGCTTTTTCATGTTAGCTTGATCTTTCGGAACCGGTTAATTTTTTTTCTTTTTTTTTCTTGGGTGGGTTTTTGCACGGCCATTTTGAGCCCCCCCCCCCCCTTCCTCCAAGCATCAGACCCAAACCTGTCATCAGACGTCCTCTTGGATACACTGCGCACATGACATGCCACATCAGACATCAGACATCAGACCTTATACACAGTCCTGGCACGCCTGGAAGTTGTCAAAACGGCTCGGAAAAATGTTCGGAAGTTTTGGTCGCGAGAGCGGCTCCAAAAACGCAACCAATATCGGTAGCAATATCCTGGGGACTTTCCGGCCAAGATGCCTAGGGCCGCTCGGAAGAAATTTTCCATGCTATGTTGCTCGCAATTTTCGAAATCCACTCTGCGACATGAGTTGGATTTTGTGAGCATACATGCGTGGTATTTTCAAAAAACCTAATCAATATGAGTAGCATTTTCCATCCAATTTTTACCTTCTATGCTTTGCGTCTCAGCGACATGTCTCCCACTTCGGTGTGGCCACTGGAGTTGAGGGTATGGACTCCCACGCTTTGGTGTGGCCCCTGGACTTGGGGATATTGACTGCCACGCTTCAGTGTGGCCCCTCAAGTCGGGGATATGGACTCCCATGCTTCGGCGTGGCCCTTTGAGTTGGGTATGTGGACTCGCATGCCTCGGTGTGCCCCTCAAGTTGGGGTGTGGACTCCCACGCTTTGGTGTGGCCCCTTGAGTTGTGTGTCCCTCCCTCCCTCCTGTCCCTCCAAAGAGTGTGAGTCCCTCCTGCCTGAGCCTTCACAGTGATTACATATGGCCGGCATCTCGGGCTGCCCTTGTTCCATCCCTCCTCCAAGGCTGATTTGACTATTTGCAGGGGCTCGGTTATGCGCAGCACCCTCAGAAAAAAGTCTGGTGACAGTACGATGACTTCTATCACAAGACCCAAGTCAAGCGATACAGTCACCTCAACAACTTCTTCAAAAGGCAAAGGCAAAAAGTATGTGCCACTTTGCTGACGTATGCGTATGAAATGTGTGACTGCATGTTGGATTCTGCCATCGACTTGCAGATACTTGCTTTTCGTGCTCCAGAACAGGCTTCCAGATGAAAGAATTTCATAATCTAGTTGCACAACAGCCATTTTCAGGCCCTATCTAACATCCCAGAAATTTCAGAATTAACTTCTCATGGTCCAGGTGCGTTCGTGAATCAGCTCAAGGTGGCTCTAGTGTGAGATTGTGCCATGATGCTATGAAGCTTTCTCAATCACATTTACTGCAGTCTGTGTTGGTTTTATTGAGAGCACATGGACGTGACCATAAAATCTGAGGCATAAGGTCCATTTTACAACACATATGTGTTCATCTTGTGGTGTACAAAAATGTTTCCTACAGCCAGAGAATAGTCATGAAAGCGATGTCTGGTCGTAGATTTGGTGTCATTGTTGTTGGAATGTAGGCATGTCATTCATGTGCATCTTGATGCAAGTTGTGCATATGCAGGGGAATTCACCATCTGGGGTCCACATGATCAATATATTCCTGACCAGGGTGAATGGACAATGTTAGTAGTGGGATCTTGCAACTCTGTGACGGTATAATGTCTGCACCGCTCCTGGTTAAAAAACCTTGTTGTATGTCTGAATGAATTGGTCGTTCAGAGGATTTCAAGGCGGGGGAAAATTGGACCACACAGAGTTTGCATTGTATGTGTCTGATTGCATGATTGTTTCCGGCTCACGTTGCATTGCACCAAAGCCAGTTCACACAAGAAATACGATCCGTAGTGCAAGCAGTGAGTTGCTGGTTTCTCCGATTACTGAATTGGGGAAGGTTTTTCTGGGGCGTACATCTTTGGTGCTACAGGCATGACAGTGATGGGCAGGTTGGGTCATATTTCTGTTTGTGCAGAATGACTGCGATGGAGCGCTTGGACGCTGCAGACGGGAAAATGGATGGTAAATACTTTGGAGATAGCATCGGGGACGTTGCGTCCACGTATGTTGTTGAATGCCCCATGCCATTGAGGTTTAATTGCAAGGTTGCTGTGGCACGAGCATGAGCAAGTTGAGTTCTGTACAGCAGTAGTACAGCAATAGTATAGAAGTAGTGCAGCAGTAGTGCAGCAGTAGTACAGCAGTGGCACAGCAGTAGCACAGTGTTGCGGGAGCAGCCCAGAGCATGATAATACACGGCAAAGTGTCGCCGGAGAGCTTGCAAAAAGCCATGACAATATGACAAATTTCTTGTTGCTTGGAGATCTTGGGCCATATCCGGCTACACCAGCAGCATGCTCTCAACCACCCGCAGTTTTCAATTAACATATGTTGCTGGCTGAATCGGTGGGCCCAAGACACACTGCACCTCTGCAGACGTGATTTTCTATACTCAGAAGAATTGATTTGTCAGCCTCCCCATTTGGGCTGACACATGTCCATTTTGGGCATGCACATGTCCAGTGGGCGTGTTGTGTATTGTCCAGTGCACGCTGGGCATTCGATGGTATTAATTCCAGCTGGTGGTTTACATTTGTTAGGTTCTCACAATATTCCCTCATGACATGGGTCATTTACCCTTCAAAAATCTTAACATCCAAAGGCAGTAGTTTAGCTTAGTTTCAAAAGTTTAGGGTTCGGTATTTGGGCTTACCAAGAGGTCACAAGAGCTAAAAATCAAGTATGACATTGCTGCATGCAAGATCCTAACCATACAACGAAAACCAGCAAAATAGGCAAAGTTGACCACAAAAAATAGTAAAATGAGGTACAATTAGTCCTTCGACTCCCCTCACTTGGCCAAGAGAATAAGGAATGAATGTGGTGAAAGGTATTGAAGGCGATGGGGTGTGGTTTTGGTGTCTAAAGTGAACAAGAAATTGCTATTTTTAGGATTTTGGGGGTATTTTGGGGGATGATGTTCCTCGGTAAGAATACACCAGCCTTTGACAATTGTCAAGGCCCGGTGCAACTGCCCGCTATCTCAAATCCTTCCAAAAAATTTTTTTTGCAATTCCCAACCCTAAAATAGGGGGGAGGAGTGTATTCCCCATTTGGACCCCCATGGGTTGTTGGGGTTGGGGGAGGGTTCCGTAATGGGTTGTGCCTTTTTTTTTTCATCCTTTTTTTTTGGTGTTATGCGAGCGTTTGCATTACACATGAAAACTGACAACAACAAAACACACGTTCTTTCTTCTTAGTGTCTTTTTTGAGTGTTATCGTAAGTGTATTTCACAAAATTCATTTTAACCATTCACTCATGCTTTCCCCCTTTTTGCAATGTGTGATGTCGTTGCTGTGGGCAAGGGTTATGTTGCCGTCTGACTGTGTCCGCCTTTGCAGACCCCATGCATCATGGCTTATGTAGCCATTCAACTCTCCCCTGCTTTTGGGATATAGCCATTTTGCTTTCACTCCACTTTGGGGGACCCAAATACAGTAGGAGTAAGGTTGCCATTTTGTCTCCTCCCCACTCTCGGAACACCAATATGGTGGGGGGTTATGTCGCCATTTTGTTTCCTTGCCACTTTGGGGACTCCGAGACAGTAAGGGTTATGCACCCATTAGTTGACTCCTCCCTGCTTTAGGGACACCAAAACAGTAGGGGTTATGTCATTGTTTTGTTTCCTCCCCACATTGATACAACATGGGTTATGCCGCCATTTTGTTTCCTCCCCACTTTGGGGTCCCTGATGCAGTAGGGGTATGTAGGTCTAGATATGTGAGACAGGGAATCAGGCTTCATCACGCCGGCCATCCCAGGGTCCCTGGAGTGTGGAATCAAAATGGCTACATAAACCTTGCTGTCTTGGGGTCTCAAATGGCTGTGTGAAGCTGCTCGTTAAGGTTCCCAACGTGGGGAGGAAAAAATCAGCTACACAACCCTTGCTATCTCGGGGTTCCTAGAGCAGGAAGGGAACAACATGGCTGCATGACCTCCGCCGTGTTGGTATTTGGGGTGGTGAGGGAACAAAATGGCTTGAGGGTTCCCAAAGCAGGGAAGAAACACAAGCTACATAACCACTACCATCTTGGGGCCCCTAAAGCGAGGAGGAGAAATCAAGTGGCTACATAACCTTTGCCGCCCTGGGGTCCCCAAAGCAGCCAGTACCTCCAAACCTACCATCTCAGCCTGTTGCGGCAGTGCATGATAGCGTTTGTAGGCCCCTCTTCAAAAAGGGGGAAGAAGGGTGTCCATGGTGTCAAGAGCTTGTGAAGATAACAAAACGGCCGTTCAGCCCCCAGCCGCCAAAGAAAAGCCATAGGGGACCGCCACAGAGAGCAGAACCGCATGAAACAAATATCTTCGTTTTTGGGGGGGTCACGCGAGCACTTTGGTCACACTTTTAATGTCCCCCATGACATTTTATCTAATTTTTACATCATCACTAAGAAGAGCGCATTTGGAAGCAACATTACTACCAGCGTCAGCGTCAGCATTGGCACCAGTGCCAGCAGCAGCAGGTGGTAGTGGAGGCAGTGGCAGCAGACAGGAAATGCATGTAGGTGGCCAGATTGCATGCATCATGTTGCGTAGGCACACCACTGGAGCCCATTCCTCAACTCCTCATGCCAATGTCCATCATGATGGTCGTCATCCTGATTCGCCAACCAAAAGTGATCCTGGGCGGACATACTTGACAACGGTGTGTTGTTGCAGGTGAATGGCTTTTGGGTTCACTTGTCAGCATTTGTATGTATGTAGTATTCGGTGGTGGTCATAGTTTTCAGCTCCTGACTGTGTGAAAAGTGGCCGAATGTTCAGCCAGTCTCATCACATTTATCTGGTCCCCAACTGAGTCACCACTTGGGTTCCTGTTGCTCTGCCTTCCTTTAATGTCAACCATTTTCAGGGTTGCACAGACAGGTTGTTTTTGCTAAAACACTTGTATTGATTCCAAATACAGTGGAATGTGCCCTGGGACGCATGGGGGTGGGGTGCAGAATGACTAGCCATGCACTTCAGGGACCCCCCTTCATCCAAATAAACCGTAAAATTGCATATACTGACCCCAATACACATACTGAGATGCATGTCCACATGCAACACTTCCATATACCATGCATTGCTTTGACTAAGCACCAGAAAATTGACACTGGTTGTGACCTGAGAGAGGAAGTCTTGCAGACACCTTGATAAGACAATTGTCCCGCATGGGGGCTAGTCCAATCAAAGGCTGGCTAAATTTGCCAAAGATCATCCCTGGCAACTGTAATTTTGGGCTCTAGGAGGCAGCAGTTTTAAGCTTCTTGATTTAAATTCAGCATTCCTGCATGGCCCCACTGAGGGCCCCCAGTATCCTGAGCAGGTCAGCAATCGCCTGGAATGAAATCCTTCAGAAAGCGAGACACCACGGCTGCCTATCAAATGGCAGATTTTCAATGGTATTGTGGTGGAGCAATTGAGCTTTGCTCAGGTGCTATGCAATAAGCCACAGGATTTTTGGGGGCGTGCAACAGAGATGTCTTGCTGCATGTCTTCGTTGAAATCATCTGCCATTTTGCCATTCCTGTATTTCTGTGTCTCCGCAAGCCACAGAAATAATACAGAAAATTCTATGACCTTCGGCCAGGCATGTCAGCAGTACAACGCAGTCTGCGATCTCAATGATGAGCCTCCTCTGTGCAATCTTTGATCTCTCCTGGAAACTGCTGCTTTCTGTAGCACACGTGCACCCTTGTTCATAGGGTGATCCACACGGCACTTGGTTGTGCTGTCTGGAGGATTCAGAATTTCCGGTATCTTATGTTATGCACGTGGTTGTGAGGGTGCTTGTCTTTGACGGTGTTAGTGAGGGCAGCTGTGATCATCAGGTTGGGATGCCCGTGCAGCAACAGAGAAGTATGTGGTGTTGTCTGATTTTTTTATGCTTTTATTTGTCTTGTACAATTGTGCCATTGATGTTGATGGACGTTGAGGGTTGTCCACATTGTGACGCAGAAACAGGGGGGGTTTGCAGAATGACTGTTGGGGGTCTGGAGAGAAATGGAGAAGCGGGACCGGAGAGGGTTGTCAAGAATTCGGAAAGGTTTTGGTGGAGGGTGAGCAACCCCCCCCCCCCCCCCCCGCGCTTAAGAGCAAATAACGGCAAAATCAACCGCATAAATAAAATGATTATAGTCAAAGAACTGCATGACTTAAGGGGTCGTGGGGTCACCAATGGGGTTTGGGGCCATGGCTCCCGTCGCCAACGGTTGCCCATACCGAAGGCCATGAGGCTGGCGGGCTACATGAAATTGTTGTAAATAAAAAATGAGCTGAAAGCGGCAAATAACGGCAAAATCCACCGCACAAATTCAATGATTATGGTCAAAGACCTGCATGGCCTAAGGGGTGGTGAGGTCACTCATGGGGCCCGGAGCCATGGCTGCCGGTCGAAACTCCGGAGCATAGTCGCCAACGGTTGCCCAAACGGAAGGCTATGAGCCTGGCCTGCTACACATTCTGAAACTTGCTGTAGATTTAAAATTTGCTGAAAGCGGCAAATAACGGCAAAATCTACCCCATCTATATTGTGCTTCCATGCACAAAGGTATAGAGCCCCCCCCACACTTAAGAGGGTCCGTGGCAAATCTTAGTTCAAAAATTTTTTGTAAAAATTTTTGTTACTTAGTTTCAAAACTTAATAAAGCGTGGGGGTGGATTTTTTACTAAGTAGAAAAAAAATTAATTTTTTTCTACTTAGTAAATTACTTAGTGGACGCTTTTTTTACCAAATACAATCATCCATTGTGCGTTGGATGCGTCGATCTTATGTCAATCGAAGATCTGTGTTGGGTTGCGCCAATTCTGGACGGCCAACCTTGTTGCTGTTGGTGTTGCTTCCGCTGTTGCTGCTGCTATTGCTGTTGACACCCGTCCTAGTGTGCCTACTGTTGTTGCTGCTTGTGGTGTTAACACCCGTCGTGTTGTGTGGATCTGTCGCAAGTGGTATGTTGTGCCTCCTCAATATCCCCAAAATGCTAATGGTCAACTGAGAAATGGCCAAGCATTTTGCACTGAGCTGAAAGGGGAGTTGAAAAAGGCTCCGTTTGGGATGTGCACCAATCATTCCATGGTGCGAGGCAAGCCGCGCCATGCAGATACCAAGGCCGACTTGATTTTCAAGTGTGTCTTTTGCAACTACTTGTAAGTAGTTGGCAAAGATGTTGGCCATGGCCCTGTCAGGACTCTTTTCTTGAGCTTGATTTTGTTTCTAGTGCCCGACCCCAATTATATTTTGTTTTCTGTTGGCCGAGTGCCAACTAATTGGTGTGCATGATGGTTTGGCATGGGTGGGGCGTCACTTACACAAGTGGCTGAGAATCGACTCAGGGCCTTGTGCCCTTAAACAAAAGTACTACCTACCATCGATGTTGACTACCTTGTTTAAAACGGCAGCCGGGGGGGGGGGGGGGGGTTGGCACCAGGCCTCGGTATCAGCCGGGGGGGGGGGGAACTCAGTAGACCCGAGGTAAAACTTAGTAAATATAATTTTGTAAAAGGAATTTTGAATTTTTTCACTAACTTTTACCTCGTTTCTACTAAGTTTTATCAAATTTTACTAAGTGTTACCTCGTCCGGTACTAAGTTTTACCAAATACCCCACTTAACACCCCCCCCCCGCGCGCACTTATCGTACCCTAGTCCCCTTAGGAACCCAGGAAACCCGAGTGCTGAAGGTACCCTCCATTGGTCAAACACCTCACAAAACACGACCGTGCGCCATGAAATCAGAACGTTGAAATGCGTGTGTGATTGAAGTCATGCATTTGCTTCAAAGAAAGATTGAATGCCCAGTTGCCTTTGCTTCTTCGCAAGACGCCCCTGAACCACAGGAGGGTCAGGTGGATTGACACATTGGATCAACTCTGCGTTGGGCTCATATTTGTATTGAGGCAGGGCATGAAGTTGAGTTTGGGAGCCGTCTGCAGCGGGCCATACGTATCCCAATTTGTTGAAAGAGACTTCCGATTGGCTGGGCTTTGCAGAGCCCAGCTTTACCCGAACAATAATTTTAGGGTGTGTATTATGGTTGCATGGGTGTCTAAGCTTTGCAGAGCCTAGACCTCACGTCTTTCCAATTTCGCTCCTTTGGTGTCATTCACGTGCCCTCATGATGGCACCATTGGTCTTGTGCCATTGGTATTTTGAGGCGCGTGTTAGGGATTTCAGATTGTTTGGGCTCTGCAGAGCCCAGCGTTCTGAGAAAAAATATTCTGGGGTTTACATTACGGCTTTTTGGTTGTGCTTGCTCTATAGAGCCCATGCCACATGTTTCCTTCATTTTGCACCCTTTGGTGTCATGGTAGTACCCCCGTGATGGCACCATTGGTCTTGTGCCATTGGTATTTTGTGGTTCATATTAGGGGTTTCATATTGGCTGGGCTCTGCAGAGCCTAGCTTTCCTAGAAAGGGCATTTTTTGGGTGTGTATTGTGGTTTTTTGGTTGTTTGGGCTCCACAAAGCCCGCAGCGCATGTCTCCCCCACTTTGCACCCATTGGGTGTCATTTTAGTACCCTCATGATAGCACCATTGCCGTTGTCCCATTGGTATTTGAGGTGCATATCGGCTCCACACAATTGGTTTGCCTTTGTAGGGCCTCGCCCACCTTAAATGAGGATTTTTGGGGTCTGTGTTAGGTTTTTTTTTATTGTGTGGGCGCTACAAAGGCCAAACCATATTTTCCCCCATTCTTTGGAGATATTTGACCCCTGCAATTGCAAGTTTCACACTGCTCGGCCCTGCGGAGCCCAGAATGTGCTTCAATGCCAATTTGATGTGTGATTCGACTGTTACATTTTGATTTGTCTCCCGATGCCATTGTACTCTTGTATGTGGGCACCATTTGGCACTTGCACTTGCACTGGCGTTGACAGCATGGACTGCATCAGGTTTTTTAGTGTGTCCCTGGGTAATGCTGTGTGTGTATTCTTGCATGGCCTGTTGTACCCATTTCCATTTGGCACTGCTGGCGGTGGATTTTCGCAGTACACTCATTCCAAAAGTTTTCGCACTTTTTGAGCTTGTGAGATTATTCCGTATGTGTGTTCCTTGCAGTAGTCACAACACTGGTACAGTTGGTTGATGTGATTTTCGCCCTTGCAATTTCAAATTCCACATGGCTGGGCACTACAGAGCCCAGCGGAGTGCTTGCTGCAATTTTGCTCCTGCAATTTGGAATTTCACATGGCTCGGCTCTGCAGCGCCCAGCGGAGTGTCTGCTCCAATTTCTACCTGTGCCTAGTGTATGCCCTGTGCACACATTTCCTTCCACGTGACATCACCGTGTGCCTAGGACATCAGTGCAACAGTGGCCTGTTTCAGTATCATTGTGTGTATGTATGGCACGTATCCTTGTCCTCGAGCTGTGCACACAATCGTGCTCTGCTCCACTGCCTGTTCTACATGTCTTTTCATGTGCCAATAGCCCCTTGGCCTTGTGGCATTGCCGCAACAGAGTCCTGTTCCATTTTTGAGCTCAAGTTTTTTATCAAATGTTGGTCTCGTCTTTATTTGTAGATTTAGAAGGGGGTGCAGATAGTCCGTTTACTATTTACAATTTTCTATTCGTGGATATGTTTTGGTCACACCTGGCTGCAATCAGCTCGTGTGCAATTTTAGTGTACTCACGAACCTCCTCTTGCAGGTGCATATGTGCTACACCTATGCTACCACTGACACCAACTGTGTGACTATGCTACAATTGTGAAGAGGTGGTGTGAGTGGTGGTGTTCTGTGCAGTCCCAAGCAGCTGTTCCATCCATGGGATAGTGAGTGAACTGCCCTATTTCTCTCTGTAGGTGTTTGTGATTGAATTTTGAGGTGAATTTTTCATTTTGCACTCAGTTGGGCTCTGCAGAGCCCAGCCTTTCAGATTTGATTGATTTCCCCCCCCAAATATGACGAATTTTGTACTGCTAGGTTCTGCAGAGCCCAGCATACTATCTTAGTCAAATTTGCATGGCGTTCAGAGGGTTGTAGCGTTGTCCTACTCCCGAACATGTAGTATTGTCCCTCTGTGTTTGGTTGCAAGAACGCCACATCTTGCTTTACCATTTCTTTTCGCATGTCCCTCGTTGACACAATGTATAGACTGTTGTGCCTTCTTACTACTTGTTTGCCTGTATATTGTTGTGTTGGTATACAACCTGTAATAGCATGATAGGTTTTGCTGAAGTTCTTTGTTTTGGGCTCTGCAAAGCCCAGCTTGTTGAAAATGCTTGTTTGCACCCTCCTTTGTCACATGTGTTCTTTTTTGTTGTTCTAGTGTACCCCGTGCAAGTGGTCTTCACATGCGGACACAATATGGTCATCATTGGCGTCACAATACTACGATTGCTAAGATGACAGCGCCCCATGCCGTTGACAAATGTGTGCTCCATTTGTCATATCAGACCGCGAAACATAATCTTACTGCGGTGCTGGTCCATTTCCCGTATTTCATACCTCCAAAATGCGACAAAGCAGTGGCTGCGCTCACATCCTGTGGGGGCACAATATGCTGCTTTTTTGCTGCTTCGCACCCCAAAATCTCGCGTCGTTGCTCTTCCCCATACACCTTGGCTAGGAACAACCCCTCCATTACGCCTAGCTATGCAGCAGAAAGGCTAGGCTCCGTGCACAACATCAATTTTTTTTTAGAAAAAACGACAGGGGGCACTATGGGCCTCCTAAGATGCAGCTCAATGTCTGCCATGTCTAAAACAGAACTGCAATATCACCGGCAAGCACCGCAAACAGAAAATGTTGAACATTAAGTACATCCACACACTTATCGTACCCCCCTTGTGATAGTTATGGAGGGGGGGGGGTCAAACATGGTTTGGGAAAGGGGAGCAGAGCTTGACACAGGGCTTGTGAGGATGTTGAGACTTGGGCCTCATGCTTTACCCGCTCCATGTGATCCTCACCAGCCCTCCTTGACCTGTACCCATTCAAAACAACTCTTGGTGACTCCCTGACATTCGACAGCCTTGTGAACACCTCTCCAACCGTCAATTTGAACTCTCAATGAGCCATTTCTGCACCTCACCCACTGTCCACAACTCTCAACAACCCTCCCTACTGCCCAGTATGTGTGCCCACTATTTGGGGCAAACACTGCTTGCATACATCTTTGTTTGGACGGATGAGTTTAGACGAGGTGAGGTGAGGTGCATTGAAGGGTCTACTGCACCATTTAAAGTAGTAGACTGGTTATAGGCGACTTATCCAAGATTGTCGCTTCAAAATAGTGCTACAAAGCCGCTTCATACTTGTGGCTGGACCAAGCCATGGTCAATGTTTGCGAGCTGTTCAGGCCATTGCTCATGTAAAAGGTGTTGCTTGTTCCGTAGATTTTGTGTGCATGATTTGTGGTGTGGGTGGTGTGGGTAAACAGGGGCTGCAGGGTTGGGGTTTTGGGGGTGGCACTAGGTGCATCACTTGGAGGGCAGTCCTCACTAATAAACGGTGGTGTTTCTTGACATTTTGACAGTGGGCCACAACCACCTATTCGCCTCTTCCAACTAAACAGCACCCTATGAGAAGGGTTTTCCTCGAGGTGCCCTACAATGCAAAGTTTGGGTAGTTATCCCAATTATCTCGCGGTGTTTGGTACGTGTTTGTGCAGTCCATGGGTGCTGGGTGCCCTCTTTTGATGCTCCCCTCTGCGCGGCCGATGGATCCGGTGTGCACACCATCCAAGAGCAATACGATCAAGAGCTCATGGATGCTCTCTGCAGTGAAAAACTGAGTCATAAAAATCCATCACATGCTACGCACCGCCCATTGCCCGAGTGGTAGTTCGTGGGCTACATGGGTGGGGGAACCTTCGTGGGGGGACAATTTTGTTTTGAAGGAAGGAGGCAAATTTTTACCTTGGCCAAATATAGGGCTGTTGATAGTATAGTGCACCACGCCTTTTGATGTCCTTGAGCCCTCTATTTCTTGTGATAGCGCCCGAAGCTTGGGGGATGGGATGCATCAAGGCTTTCCGTTGATCACTGGAATGTGGGCGACAGTTGTCCGATGACCCTTTCCAAATAATTTGAAAGTACACCGAGTTGGGACCTTTTTCCGGACATCACGTTTAGTCCTCGAGTGCTTTGTTACATACACAGCTTTGGCTTGTCTGGGCAATAGCTCGGTTGGAGGTGCTTGCGGTTTACAAATTAGGATTTGTTCCTTTTTGTGATGCCCTACATGAGGACTGAGGAGACAATCCAGCATGCTGAGCATGAATACGAGCGGAATGAGTCCGCAAGTGAGGTACGGGCTTTTGAGAGACGCTAGTCCCCCTCGCCTATTTTTCACTAATTTTGCCAAATGTGGTGGACCAATGCTTTAGCCGGAAGAGCCGGCATTCCATATCCCCTGAGGGCCAGCCTCCATTTGGAGTTTGGGGATTCCCAAGGGTGGAGAAACCCCCCCAAAATTTTCCATAGTCAAACAATGCCCGTATGGGATTTCCCTTGTTCTATAGCCTCCTGGAACATCTACTTTCAATGGATGAATGCTTTGGCACGCACTTCAAACAATCCCTTTCAATTCCTTGGATGGGCTCCACAATGGCTTTTTCCACAAGGTCTCATGTGCCCTCCACTTGGAGATGGCAATACAAGAAGCCAGCATTGCTGCTACAATGCATGAGGCCCATGCAGCCTCCCTAGGCTGTGGCGACCTGTTCCACTCCATCGGTGGTGGGGTGTGAAGTCTAACCTCAATGCAACGAGGTATGTGCTGGGGGTTCGGTGACAAGTTATCTACTTGTTTTGTAATGGTTGAAGCACGTGATTCCAAAATGCATAGACAATAGACAATAGCACTAGATGGTTGCCAAATCCCATATATGCAACAAGAAGGTGGCAAAGGACACATGGAGACAAAAAAGATGTGTGCCTAGCAACCATGGTCATGCTGGAGATTGCGCACAAGGGGTTGGGTTGGGTTTCATGGGAAAGAACATAGTGGTGTGCTACAAATCAATGGTGAGGACGTGGGATGTAAGGATGTGCCCATGTGTACCTGTGGCTCACTGGTGAATAAGTGGAAATTTGAAGTTGAGGCTCATTTGGGGCTCATTCATGCATTGTTGTGTCTTTGTGCTCGTTTCGTGTGCTTCTTGCATGCTAGGTAATGTGCTTTTAACGTTTTTAGAAGATTTGCATCCTTACTTGGTCAAGGTTCAAGGGGTGGGGTTTTTTTTGGGGACCGCTCCGTTTCGACTGAGCACCGGACTGAGCCATCAACTAGCCCTCACTAAGCCGGCTCATTTAGCTCTCATTTAGCTCTCATTTAGCTCTCACGGAGCACGCCAAATGGCTCAGTGGGCGCTCGCTGAGAGGTAATTAGGGGCTCACTCAAGTCTCACTCACTAGGTTCTCCCCCTTTCCCCCCTTTTTTCCCACCCCCGCCCGCCCACACTTCCCCTTTTTCACACCGACATCGATCCACGGGCCTAACCATGTGTTTTCTCCAAGCACTTGAGGCTACATGAACACATACACTGGTTGCATACGTGTGCCCACCGCTACACACAAAGAAACATCCCAACACACAGACACACGCAGACACACACACCCATATACACGTCTACAAACACGCACACACGCACACACATGCGCACATATCCGACCCCATTCTTTCTGGGAAGCATATAAACACATGGCCACATTGAGCCATGCGAATTGAAGGGTCAGGGAGAGACAGTTGTGGCGTTGGGGTTGGGGGATATGCACCCAGCACCTAGCCATTTGGGAGGCCGTTCCTTGTTTTCTCAGGGGCAGCCCCCCCCACCCCCACCCCACGCGCTATGAAACACAGAGAAAAGAGAGAAATGACATCATACAACCATCTTAAGCTACACCATGACACATTGACCCCCTTGCTTCCTAATCCCCTGCCCACTGCTTTCTTGTGCTAGCATCCCCCCCCCTTTCCCCCGTGCCCAGCCCTTCTCTCCTCTTGCTTGTTCCATGCCGTTACCCTACCCTTGCCTTGCGTTACTTGTTTTTTGGGCGTCACATGCTTGGTGTGGAGGGTGATGATGATGACCTTTAGAGGTATGTTGTGGTAATGTGTGTGTGCGTGTGTGTGTGTGTGTGTGTGTGTGTATGTTTGCGCATGTACACATGTGCGCAAGTGTACATGGTTTGTTCGTTATTAGGTTCTCTCATTTAGTGTCTTTGTTCGTCTGTGTGTCTTTGTGTGGACAGGGGCTTGTATGGATCAATGTGTTGGTGAAGGTGTCGGTGCATGAGTGTTTGTGCGTGTGTAAGTGTATACTTCGGTTTCTGGTTGGCTAGGTTCGGGTGTGTATGTGGATTGGTGTGCATGTGTGCGGGCGCAGGTGTGTAATTGTGTGTTGCTTTTGTTGCAGCTGTTGTTTTTCGATGTTGTTGCTAGTTTTGGTGTTGTGTGCCATCGTCTTTGATTGTGTTTGTGCGCGCATATGATTGTGTTTGTTTGATTGGGTGGTTGCGGATGCACGTTTGGTTGTGGTTCTGGTTTTGGGTATGGTTCAGTGTGTGGTTGTTGCCATGGCTGTTGTTGTACCTCGGGTTGTGGGTGTGGTTTTGGTAGTGGCTGCACTCGTGCTTTGGCTGTGGCCGTGGGTGTGGCTATGGCTGTGGTTGTATTGCTGCAGGCTGTGTGTGGATGTGGTTGTGCCTACGTTAGTGTGCGTCGCCTTGGCTATGGCTACGGCCGCAGCTGCAGCTTTGACTGCGGCTGCAGTTACCACTGTACCTTGGGTTTGGCGAGCTGCAGCTGTTCCTTGGGTTCTGCCTGTAGCTTTGTGGGGGGGAGACCCCAAATAACTGCAACTTGGGGGAGAGGGGGAGGGGTCAAACTACCATCCACCCTCTCCCCCCTAACAAAATTGCACCAACGCCTGGCTTAGACACATAGACGATGACTGAGCCCCCTTGCGCGCTCACTGAGCCGTTTGGTGCGCTCACTGAGTGGTTTGGTATGTTCACACTGACGTGGATAAGGTACCGCGAGCTGGTGTGCAATCTGTAGTGGACGGGGCACGAAGCGGGGTATGCCTGGGCTCTGCCGCCTCCCCGGATATGGACAAGGTGTACCCTCTTCTGCAGGCCTAGGGGCAATTAGAGGAGGCGGCCTGCCTGGACGCCACGCACCCGGGTGATCCCGCCGTACTAGAGATGCGGAAGCAGCTACGGCAGCTGTACCGCACTTACCAGCATGGGCCGGCCCCGCCTTGTCGTGGCCCCACCAACCGCTTCGGGAAACATGTGGCCCCAAAATCTGGGTCCCACTGCCTCCTATTTTTGGAGGAGAACTGCGACGATGTCTTGGCAGCCCCGCGACCCCACGGCATGGCCATGATGGGCCAAGACATCGCCGAATCAGTGAATAGGAATTCGAAGGTGCGTTACAACCACCACGCGGCCCGTGGGGATGGCTGCGCCAAGCATCCCACACTTTGGGAGGCCCGCGTTGTGGCGCAAGTGTGCGAGTGGTGGTTCTTACAGTTCGATGTGCCACTCCACACTTGGGGAGTCCCAAATACGACGTCGTGCGTCGTAAGTAATTTGATGGAACCCGTTGTGCATCCTCCACCTCCCATTCCCATGCCCCGCTCTCCCCCTCCTCGAGCATTTTTTGGACATGGACGAAAGCGCCGTCACGGCCCAAGAGCAACACATAACTACTTCAAAAAATGGTATGCTTTTGCTTGCATTTGTATGCATTTTGTGAATTTAGGACGCCGATAATCGCTTGGGGGGGGCAGGGAATTCCGTCCAAATCCGAACGTTCCAAATTCAAAAATGAGTCAAAACATCGTCACTGACGTGAGAACCGTTTGAATTTGTTTTTTTCTTTTTTGAGTTTTCAATTTTGAACATGCCTTTTCAGGTGCAAATGATGGAGGGCACCCGTGCAGCCCTGCAAGTAGCACCACCGGCAGCAGCAGCAGCAACAATCCTGCAACCAGTACCACCAGCAGCAGCACCTGCAGCAGTAGTAACAGCAGCTGCAACTTCAGCCCCCCTCCCCCCCAGGGCGGCCCCCTTTCCGCCAACTCCTCTTCCCAGGTGCCGGAAAGGACCGCGGAAAGGGGGCCGCCCTAGGGGGGGGGGGGCTGAAGGTGCAAGGGCGGGGCGGATGCGCGGCCGAAAATGGAGAAGAAATCAAAGAAGGAGAGGAAGGAGAGGGACAAGAGGGAAAAGGGGACACGAGGGAGAAGATGGAGCACGCAATGGGTGCAGGTGTAGGCACAGAGGTAAACGACGACATTGGGGATGAGGTAAAGGAGGAGGAGGGATACCAGGAGTTGGGCTCAGTGGGGTCCGTGGAGGACATCGGGGCGCCCCACGCACCTGGGTCCACGAGGTGGTGCCCACCAGCGCCCTCTCAAAGGTGCTCACGGTGCCCTGGCTGCTTGCAACATGCACACTAACGCCGGGCATGCGGCGGGCGTTCGTGTGCAGTACCGGGGGCCGGACAACGGCACCGAGGACGTGGTCAACATCGGCGACCTCTTCCCCCTCCTCGTAAGTTGCCCCACCGCGCCCCTCCAGGTCTTGCGCTGCCTCCAAGAATGGTAGCAGGGCAGCGAGCTCAGCGGCCTGTGTGTGACTTCAGGGAGGCCGACGCAGCCGTGGGTGCCGCTGGAGGAGGTCGGCAAGACCTCCACGCCTGTGGGCAATGCCCCCGCACCAGCCAGTGTGAAGGCGGAGGACAGCCCGCCGCTGCCCCGCCAGCGTGACTCAAGTTTCCGGACGACGAGGGGCGGGTGCGCGGGCAGACGCGGCCCCGCCAACCTAGGCCCTCCTCTTCCTCTTCCAGCTCGCTTTGCACCACTACTCAAGCGAGGTGGAGGAGGTGAACCGTCACCCGCGTAAGCCGCCGAAGAAAAAGAAGGCGGCGACCGGCAAGGGCAAGGGGCAGGCCATAGGGGAAGGGGGGGGGAAGGCAGCGCAGGTGGGGGGTAAAAAAAGAGAAGGAGGTAGAAGGGAGGGGGACCGGGGAGGGGAAGCCGGAAGGGGTTGAGGGGAAGGAGGGGGGGAGGAGGGGCGGCCGCCGTCTAAGGCCTAAGTCTAAGGCCCACCGGTGTGCGTGCCGCACCCACAAGGGGTGCAGAAGGCAGAGGTGGTCAGGAACGTGAAGGGGGGGCGGCAAAAGTGGGTGCAGTTCGGCAGGGGGGAGACACCGTACAAGGTGGCGGCACATTCGTGCTTTGCCACTGAGGCTACCGCCACAGCGCGGTGGCAAAAGGCCACAAGGGAGGGGGGGGGGGGCACACACGCACACCAATCCACGTACACACCCAAACCTAGCCCAGCAGAAACCAAAGTATACACTTGCACACGCACAAACGCTCATGCACCGACACCTTCACCCACACCTTGATCCATGCAAGCCCTTGTCCACACAAAGACACACAGACGAACAAAGACACTACATGAGAGAACCTAACAACGAACAAACCATGTACACTTGCGTGCATGTGTGCAGGCACAAACAGACACACACACACACACACAGTACCACAAATTACCTGTAAAGGTCATCGTCATCACCCTCCATACCAAGCATGTGACGCCCAAAAAACAAGTAACGCAAGGCAAGCGTAGGGCAACGGCATGGAGCAGGCAAGAGGAGAAAAGGGCTGGGCACGGGGGAAAGGGGGGGGGATGCTAGCACAACAAAGTGGTGGGCAGGGGATTAGGAAGCAAGGGGGTCAAAGTGTCATGGTGTAGCTTAAGATGGTTGTATGATGAATGTTACAAAAGTCAGCAATGTCTTTTCTCTGTTTATTTGTGTTTCATGGTGGGTGTGGAAGGGGGCATTGGCATGAGACAAAAAGGAACACCCCCCCAAATGGCTAGGTGCTGGGTGCATATCCCCCAACCCCAACGCCACAACTGTCTCTCCGTAGCCCTTCAATTCGCATGGCTCAATGTGGCCATGTGTTGATGTGCTTTGTACATTATTATGTGTACATGTAGACTCAAGAGCTTGGAGAAAAGACATGGTCAAACCAGTGGACCGATGTCGGTGTTGAAAAGGGGAAGTGTGGGCGGCTAAGGGTTGGGAAAAGGGGAGAAAGGGGGAGAAACCGGTGAGTGACTTTCGGGTGAGCCCCTGGTTAGCACTCGGTGAGAGCTCTAAACCTCTCAGTGAGAGCTAAGTGAGAGCTTAGCGAAAGCTAAGTGAGAGGTAAGTGAGCGCTCAGTGAGCCGGCTAACTGGCGGCTAAGTGACAAGGCAATCGGGCGCTCAGTTGAACGGAGCCGTTCAAAAAACAGTACCCCCCTCGTCGAGCCCGCCAGGACTAGGGACTGGGATCCCTTTGGGGACATCCTAAAACTGTCATGTATTGGGGGTATGTTTGGGTAGTTGGGGCGGGGCAGGGATGTTTTTTTGGGTTCAAATAAAGTATGGGTTGAGGCATTGGGTATCCACGCGGTGCACACCATTTCATGAAAGACAATATGGTCCCATGTGGTGACCTTTTTAGGCATGGCGTCTTATGGTTGCCGATGCTACTAGCAATTTGTTGGTGGGATGGATGAAGTCCATGGTATTTGGTACCGGCCATGATTGTGCGAAGGTTCACTCATGTTCAACTCAATGCGGCTAAGCCTCACCTGTTACTCTTATCTGTTTTGCCGCACAAGGCACCTCTCGGCACTTCTTCTTCTAGGACGGTCTATAGTCCAATTCCTTGCAATGGCCCAATGTCCCCTAGAATCACACTCAAAGCATTCGTTAGGCAATTTGCATTGGCGTAGCTTATGCAGTCTATTTCTGCCAAGGGGATTTTGGCTTTTGAGCCATTGGAGGGGTCATTTCGCGCTCAAATTTGGCAAAATGGGGCAATTTGAATCACTGGGCAACACTATATGGCGAGTTAGGCCCCAATTCATTGAGGCCCCCAAAGTAGGGACCAAATGCCCAAAGAGCCATGCTCTGCCCAAACCACAACCCCTTGGAATCTAAAAATGACACATACCATCTTTGGGGTCATGGAGATATATGTGTCCGGTCACATGAAATAGTTTAGCGCCGTAGCGGTGAGCAGAGCCCTTGCCTGTTGGATGGATCTTGCATCGCAAAAATGGGCATGCACAAAACTCCCCAAACTTTCCAAATTCCAAATTCAATACCTAGCCCATTGGAAAGGAATCCTTGCCCTAATCTCATATCGGTATGTATGTCCCATACTTCACATCCCAAACTTGGGAGACTCTATCTCTGCATTTTAGGGTAGCTTCAATATCCAAAAAAGGGTATACGTGAGCCTCGAAGACTTTGAACTCATGCTCATAGTTGATGGTGCCGAAGGTTGAGAACATTTTGTAAGGCGCCAAATCAACCTAAGCTGTGAAGTATGAAGCAATGCATGACATGTATGTCGGTTTTGGATCTACTTGTCGTTGTGGCTCCTTGGAAACAATTTCCCAAGTGAGCATGCGACTTGGGCAAAAGCCCAAGAAATAATCCTACCCAAGTGGGATATCCAAACCCATGGGGTTTGGTCAGGGAGATAACCCAAGGGTTGGAAAAGAGGTTTTCCATGTGTCACAAATCGATAGTTTTGATCTAAAAGCAAATGGACGTCATCAGTTGTTACACAATTTTGCATCACAAAATTAGGAATATTTGAATATTATACATATTGATTATTGTGGCTCAAGAGTACAGTGTGCTCCGGAAATGAGTCACTATGGGTGGACCCACATGCACTCGTGCAAACCTCTGCCAATTAGGAAGGCCTACGCCCAAACACAGCCGGTACAAAAACTTGGAATATCCTCTACATGCTCCCTAGGGCTACTGTTGCGACCAACAAGCCGGCCACTAAGATTGCAAGCACTAACACGCAAGGGCTGGACAACCGGGGCAAAGCGCAGAGGAGTGGGCACCTGGGCCTCACACACACGGAAACACGGTGAGGCACGTGGTGGACGACCGGCGTGCGGAGGTGCGTGCGCAGCGAAGACCTCCACATAACCCCTGCAACAATTAACTTGCACAACCTTGGTACGGCAACTATTGGGAACCACAAACCCCCACCAAGCATCAATCGTCCACCACCAATCGCCACGATCTGCCACTAATCACCAATTGCCACCAACCGCCAACCGCCAACCGCCAATGGCCACGAACGATGGTTGAACATATGCGTACCCGCGGGGTTTGTTTGGGAAAACTCTCCCAAGGAATACTTTTTTTTCCTTAAGGACCGCCCTGAGCCGCAATGGTTAAAAGTAAATGTTTTGATAAAAGCATTTCAAGTTTTCAATTCGATTCTACAAGGGGGGTCAGAGGGGATCTCAAATGAGGCTCATAGGACCCTTTGCGCGAGCAAACCTTTTTTCTTCCACCCGTGGAGCATACCAGTAGTGCTAAGTATTGAATCAAGGCAAATTGGAACAGATGGTTTGTGGGGAATTGTATTGTTGGTTTCATGTGTTGTTTGTCCCAAATTTGTAGTTTTCAATTGTCGGTAGATTGATGGCACAATGTAATGAATTTTTGAATGGAGGCCGCTCCACCATGAGTCACTAATTGCAAAGGTAGTTGTCACCTCATTCCCCCGTTGTGTGCCGTGGAGCTTCTTCATCGTGCAATGCTCGGTTGCATTTGTTGCAGCATCCAAATAGCAAGCATTTTTGGCGGCCTATCATGAGCAAAAGACACTTGATTGGTATGATGAACAAAAGACACTTGATACAGCTGTTGATGTTGGCCAAAGAACCCCCCCAAAAAGCAAGGAGCACGCTTCTACACACCAAGTTAATGTGCAAATTTTCTTGTGCCATCATGTTTGCATGTCACCAAGGATGCAACACACCCTCCGCCAACTGTAACAGGCAAAACCGAAGACCACCATCTTGGTCCACACGCCTACACAGCCGTCACCAAATGTCACCAAATTTGTAGCACCTCATCCACATTCCTCAATTTCTTGGGCGTCACAAGTTGCCCGCCCTCTAGGACCCCATATACGCACGATGTGAGAATATTCTACATTTCTAGTTTGAGTATGCTATTTGACATATGTGAGCAATGTTGGTACCAGCGTTGTGTGACATCCATTGAAATAGGTGGTGATGTGTTAGCCTTAGGTATCCGCTTCATCTAGTGTATCATGTTTGAGGTTTTTTTGAAGCTGGCCGAAATTGAGGCCAGCTTTTGCACTCCATTGGAAACATCCATGTGTATATACACCTTTTAACGCTTCTGGCCGAAATTTCGGCCAGCTTTTTGGTTTAATGTTGAATGACTATACTCATTTTCATTTTGTTAAGGGCGGCGAAATTTCTCCGAGCTCTCTAGTCTAATCACCATTCATACACTCATATTCGGCTTTTTTTTGCCGGTGTGGCCGAAATTTCGGCCAGTTGGTCCCATTTCTGCGCATATCAGCAATTGTTTTCCCATCCAACACATTCTTCTTGGTTCCAGGGTTTCCACAAAACCGACCTATACACCACAAGTGAAAGAACAGCAAAGATACGGTTCATTGAACAGCAAACAAAACTACCCGCAAAGGATATACGTGTATTTCCTTTTTTTATGAACCTGGCCGAAATTTCGGCCAGCTTTTCCAAGAACATCAAAACACATGGTCTTATTCACCAGACAGGCCCAAGCTGGCCGAAATTTCGGCCAGGTCCTTCAAAACTTGAAATAACGTCACGGAAATGGATACCTTTGAGGTTTTTTGGAAGTTGGCCGAAATTGAGGCCAGCTTTTCCATTGGTTCCATTGGAAACATGCATGTGTATATCCACCTTTTAACGTTTCTGGCCGAAATTTCGGCCAGCTTTTTGGTTTAACGTTGATTGACTATACTCATTTTCATTGTTTCCAGGGCTGGGCGAAATTTCTCCCAGCTCTCTGGTCTAATCACCTTTCATACGCTCATATTCGGCTTTTTTACCAGTGTGTGCCAAAAAAATCAAAACACATGGTAGTCTTCACCAGACAGGCCCAAGCTGGCCGAAATTTCGGCCAGGTCCTTCAAAACTTGAAATAACATCACGGAAATGGATACCTTTGAGCTTTTTTGGAGTTGGCCGAAATTGAGGCCAGCTTTTCCATTGGTTCCATTGGAAATGCATGTGTATATACACCTTTTAACGCTTCTGGCCGAAATTTTGGCCAGCTTTTTGGTTTAGTGTTGAATGACTATACTCATTTTCATTTTCTTAAGGGCTGGCCGAAATTTCTCCCAGCTCTCTGGTCTAATCACCATTCATACACTCGTATCCCGCTTTTTTGCCGGTGTGGCCGAAATTTCGGCCAGTTGGTCCCATTTCTGCGCATATTAGCAATTGTTTTCCCATCCAACACATTCTTCTTGGTTCCAGGGGTTCCACAAAACCGACCTATACACCACAAGTGAAAGAACAGCAAAGATACGGTTCATTGAACAGCAAACAAAACTACCCGCAAAGGATATACGTGTATTTCCTATTTTTATGAACCTGGCCGAAATTTCGGCCAGCTTTTCCAAGAACATCAAAACACATGGTCTTATTCACCAGACAGGCCCAAGCTGGCCGAAATTTCGGCCAGGTCCTTCAAAACTTGAAATAACGTCACGGAAATGGATACCTTTGAGGTTTTTTGGAAGTTGGCCGAAATTGAGGCCAGCTTTTCCATTGGTTCCATTGGAAACATGCATGTGTATATCCACCTTTTAACGTTACTAGCCGGTTACTGGCCGAAATTTCGGCCAGCTTTTTGGTTTAACGTTGAATGACTATACTCATTTTCATTTTTTCCAGGGCTGGCCGAAATTTCTCCCAGCTCTCTGGTCTAATCACCTTTCATACGCTCATATTCGGCTTTTTTGCCAGTGTGTGCCAAAAAAATCAAAACACATGGTAGTATTCACCAGACAGGCCCAAGCTGGCCGAAATTTCGGCCAGGTCCTTCAAAACTTGAAATAACGTCACGGAAATGGATACCTTTGAGCTTTTTTTGGAGTTGGCCGAAATTGAGGCTAGCTTTTCCAGTGGTTCCATTGGAAACATGCATGTGTATATACACCTTTTAACGCTTCTGGCCGAAATTTCGGCCAGCTTTTTGGTTTAGTGTTGAATGACTATACTCATTTTCATTTTCTTAAGGGCTGGCCGAAATTTCTCCCAGCTCTCTGGTCTAATCACCTTTCATACACTCGTATCCCGCTTTTTTGCCGGTGTGGCCGAAATTTCGGCAAGTTTGTCCCATTTCTGCGCATATTAGCAACTGGTTTCCCATCCAAAACATCCGGCCGAAATTTCTGCCAACTTGCAATTCTTGTTGTGCATAAATGTTACACCGTACACTCCTATAAAGCTGCTTTCTTCTCACAGCGTTAATGTCCTCTGGTATTACCATAACTGTCATGCTCGTATGGGGTGTGCCACGCATTGCCACTGTTTTGTGTGTACATTCTCTGTTTTGCATTTTGCTGGCTGAAATTACGGCCAAAGTTGCCTTATGTGGACCCCTGATTCCAAATGACACACATTTCTGGCCGAAATTTCGGCTAGCTTCTCGGCGACCCGGTTTTGAACAGTGGTTTCACATCCAGTGCAGGGCTGGCCGAAATTTCGGCTATGGTATTCCATCATTCGGGTCAAGACGTCGATTTTGGGCCATTTTGGGTTGAATGGCGCTTGTTATTGCCACTTTTGTTATTTCTCTTTCCATGAAATCCCCTGCTGTAGCATCCTTTTTCATGACCGAGCCTGCAATGGATTCACAAGAGGTGCTTATTTCCCCTCTAGCTGAAGCTGCGTCCGGAAACGGGCAATCCCAACCTGCCCATCAACCGGACGGGGATAAGGCAAGCACAGAGGGACTTCAAGGGAAGCCTAAGGCACCACCAATGAAAAATTCATCAACCACCATCACATTATCCGACTGGGTCACGTCAACAACCAAAATAAAAGTTTTCTTTGACCAAATTGTAATAGACCACGACCGAAGCATTGGCCACGTCCGTAAATTATCCGAGGATCGTGTGCAGCGGCGCTATGACGATCTCAAGGCCGCACCGCCTGTGGATTACATCCAAGATCTTCTTTTTTATAAAGTCATTCGTATGTCTCCTGCTGCCTACTGCCATTCCCAACGGGTTATATTGTTTGCCGGTACGAAGGTTGGCCGAAATTTTGGCCAGCATCTGCGTCCCTAAGTGTTTTTGGTGTACTGCTATTGTTTTTTTCCATAGCCTGTGTGGATTTGTCAGCTGGCAAGTATTTGCTTGTCATTGAGTGTGGTACATTGTACACCATCTTCAAATGTCAGTGCACTTGTGCTCTTTGCGCATGTCTACCGTCATAGGTATCCATTTCGGTGACGTTATTTGAAGTTTTGAAGGACCTGGCCGAAATTTCGGCCAGCTTGGGCCTGTCCGGTGAATAAGACCATGTGTTTTGATGTTCTTGGAAAAGCTGGCCGAAATTTCGGCCAGGTTCATAAAAATAGGAAATACACGTATATCCTTTGCGGGTAGTTTTGTTTGCTGTTCAACGAACCGTATCCTTGCTGCTATTTTACTTGTGGTGCATAGGTGGGTTTTGTGGAAACCCTGGAACCAAGAAAAATGTGTTGGATGGGAAAACAATTGCTGATATGGGCAGAAACAGGAAATGCTGGCCGAAATTTCGGCCACACCGGCAAAAAAAGCTGAATATGAGTGTATGAATGGTGATTAGACCAGAGAGCTGGGAGAAATTTCGGCCAGCCCTTAAAAAAATGAAAATGAGTATAATCATTCAACATTAAACCAAAAAGGTGGCCGAAATTTCGGCCAGAAACGTTAAAAGGTGTATATACACATGGATGTTTCCAATGGAACCAATGAAAAAGCTGGCCTCAATTTCGGCCAGCTTGCAAAAAACCTCAAAGGTATCCATTTCTGTGACATTATTTCAAGTTTTGAAGGACCTGGCCGAAATTTCGGCCAGCTTGGGCCTGTCTGGTGAATAACACCATGTGTTTTGATGTTTTTGGACCCGACTGGCAAAAAAGCCGAAGATGAGCGTATGAAAGCTGATTAGACCAAAGAGCTGAGAGAAATTTCGGCCAGCCCTTAAAAAAATGAAAATGAGTATAGTCATTCAACTTTGAACCAAAAAGCAGGCCGAAATTTCGGCCAGAAGCGTTAAAAGGTGCATATACACATGCATGTTTCCAATGGAACCACTGGAAAAGCTGGCCTCAATTTCGGCCACCTTCCAAAAAAGCTCAAAGGTATCCATTTCCGTGACGTTATTTCAAGTTTTGAAGGACCTGGCCGAAATTTCGGCCAGCTTGGGCCTGTCTGGTGAATAACACCATGTGTTCTGATTGTTTTGGCACAAACTGGCCGAATTTTCGGCCAGGTTCATAAAAAAAGGAAATACACGTATATGCCTTGGGGGTAGTTTTGTTTGTTTTTCAATGACCCATATTTTTGCTGTTCTTTTACTTGTGCTGTATACGTGGGTTTTGTGGTAACCCCCAACCAAGGGGTAAAAGTATTAATAGATAGACCCCCCCCCCCCCTACTAAAGGAATGCAATGGTCTAAATGTAAAATACCACCATATTTTTGTGATTTGGTATCTTTATTTCGAAAATTTGTGTGTAGCTAGAAATAGAAATAACGGCATATATTTCACATACATACCTTCATTTTGCCTATTGCCACCGGGGGGGGATAGATACCCCCAAAATAACACCCCTTTTCACATACTTTTCTCCTCACTACAACATGGACTTCCGTTGGCCATAGCGCCAGGTGGGGGGCGGGCAATTTGTGACGCCTAAGAATTTCATATCTATCAACAATGATTCTACAGCCATCAAGAATGCTTCATCCCCTCTCATGCAGCATAGTGCCGAACCATGCATTTCGTGGCCACGCGTGGAACCGCGACAACGAGCTGGGCACGAAACACGCACTTGGGCTAGCTGCTTGGGGTGGTGCTTGCTCCTAAACCCCAATAGTATTGTGGTAGCCCGAGGCCTTCGGGGGAGGGGATGGGGGGTTTGGCCCATGCCTGCCGCTCAATCGGTGGTAGATGATTTCAATTATGTTGACAGTGGCAGTTAGGGCCCAGAAGAGGTGCGAAGTGACTCGTCCCTGGAAGTGCTGGATGAGGAAGAGGAGTTGGGACGGAGTACACAGGCTTGGGACTGATTTGACTGCTTTACTTGCTATCGTGCTTCCGGCTGGGCGAAATTTCGCCCAGGCGCCCGACTTTCATGATTTTCAACTTGTTATTTTTTGTTCCTACCAAAGCTGGGCGAAATTTCGCCCAGCTTTTCAGTCATTGTGAATTTGGCATCCTTCATCACTGTCTTGTCCGTGCTGGACAGCAGTTTCTGTTTTTGAACCTGGGTTCTATAATTTTGATCTGATCTGGCTAATATCTCTGTCTGAGCACCTGGATATCACCATGTCTGCACTGTGCACCTGCTGTTTTGTTTCGTTCCAAGCAATGTCTTCTATGGAAATCTCTCAAAATGTTGGTACACCGCCTGAAAACCTTGCCAATGATGAAGATCATCTGAGTGAAAGTGAGGAAACTCCTGCTGTTGAAGCTCCTACACTAGAACCACAGCCCAAACCGGCCGCCAAACCGAAGCCAAAGCCCAAACCCAAAGGAAAGGCAGACATCAATCTGGCAGATTACCTCACCTCCATGAAACGCATTCGTGTCTGATGGGATCAGATCCTGATTGATAGAGATCGCTCTGAAGGTCAGGTTCGTGGGCTGAACCCCGACCGAGTCCAGGCCCGCTATGATGATTTATTACGGGCACCACCACCTTATTGTATTGATGATTTACTGCTGGTACCTAGCGTGCGTATGTCCTCCCCTGTCCTGTTTCGATTTTACTCGATCTTCAGTGCCATTTTATTTTACTCTGTGCTGCCTGTCACCTCATGTACAGCTGGGTTTTGGTATGCCATTGGGGGCCAGCACATCTACACGGCTGATTATGCAACATCGCAAGGAAAAGGAAGCCAAAAATCACCCCCTGCCTACATGGACCAGAGAGTTTGAAGGCTTTGATGTTAGAAGAGACACTCCTTTGCCCATACGGAGAAAGCTAGCAGGGCTTCATCAAGTGCAGACCACAAGCAGCAGTGTGTCAACAACCAGTGAGCGGATGGCACTCTTGCTAGAGCATATTGCGGAGCATCCAGATGCCCCCCTGCTCACCCATACTCGGAACATGTTGGCTGAAATTGGTATTACAGCTGATGAAGGCAACATGGTGTGTTCAACGTTTCGACTGTATTCGTTATACCTTACTGTAGGCCTGTATTTTTACCCGTCTCTTGCTGTCCGAAATTCACTGTATCCAGGCGTTGGGTAGGTTTGGGCAAGCTTGTCAAATTCATTGGGCAGCCAGCTGTTGACGCGGTCTATGGGATGGAGAAGCGAGATGTTGAACCGGCGCTTGGGGTTTTCAAAGAGTGCGAAGGGTTGATGCCAGATAGACCGTCAGGCATTGTCGTCTACATGTCGGGTATCAAAAGCTCAGTACTGGGTATAAAACGTGAAATAAATTTGGCCAGAGTTGAGCAGTTGTGGAGTTGGCATGTGCTCCTGCCGGATGTAGTCACAGAGGGGTTTGTGCGCGAGTCCAGGGGTATGCCGACTTTTACTGCATTATTCTGCACTGTCAGTGGTAGTGATTTCGACCTGTTTATTTCGTTGCTGACGCTGAGCTGGACTAAATTTCGCCCAGGTCCCTCGATTCTTGTTCATAAGCATACCATTTTTGAACTGTCGCATTTGTGTCCTGTGTATACCCTCAGCAGCAAATCCGGGTACTGTGACCATGTGCAACGAACAATGTCGTATTATGGCCCACATCCGGGTCCTGTATGGCAACTGGGTGTGGAGTACCGAGTCACCTTGGCCACCGTGGGCTTCTGTTGTCAAGGCAGTCTTTTGGACCTCCGACCTTTACCAAGGGTTACGTGACAGGCCTCGCAAGCCCCGTGTGACAGCAAATGTTGAAAAGGCTGACGGTGGGCATATGAGTCTTAAGTTGGGTGACACCATTATTGAGACAAACACAGGGAAAGTTCTGAAGGAGGAGGGTAGAGTTGAGCTACTCCCTTTGTGGGCAGGCTGCCCTGTTCCCAGCTTTATTAGTGCACTGCCATTTGTTTGCCTCCTGATTGAGGTCCCACGTATGCGGACGTTGGCACTGCACAATATTGTGGCACAATTTGTGTTGTATGGTATTTTGGTGGCGGTCACTGGTGAGGCTGCTGATGTTCGGGCCTGTGTTAGCAACCTGAAAGCTGCCTGTGCTGAGGAATTTTTCCATGCTGATGTATGTGTGTGCAGCCTGTCCAAACCATCAGCACTGTACAGCATGGGACAAACTGCTCTTGCACTGTATAGTCTGCATCAGTTTTCGGCACGCCTACCTCGATACTTTTCTTATATCCAGGGCCCCCTGACGACTGCCAAGCCTGTCGAAGTGTTTTGTTATTTGCTGTATGCTTTGGATTTGATTCAGCAGAATAGTACATGGGTAATGGTTTGCACACAGCAGCCAGATTTTTCTGTAGCCCTGTCCATTCAAAGCATGTTTCCCGTCAACATTGTAGTTGCATACCTGTCTGAGGAGAAGTCTATTCCTGAGTCATTTGTTACTGATTTGAGGGCTGCTGTGTTGAACTGCGACACTGTGGCACCAATCCAGTGGGACCGAGTGTGTGAAGACCTTGTTGATGGGTTTGCAGTAGATGGTACGGGAAGGAGGTATGTAGAGCAAGAAGAGGAGGCCACCCAACCAGCGGAAGAGGACGGTGAATCCCAGAAGCGCCCCCCCCCCCCCCAAAAAAAGGCAACCCCCGCCAAGGCTAAAAAAATCAAAGGCTGGAGCAAGCCCCTCACAGCAGAGCCCCAAGCTTGGTGCAAAGCCTCCGGCCAACAAGGCGCTGGGCACGTTTGCAGCCCACTTCACACCGTCCCAGCAGACACAGAATTGACGTGGTGCCACTGGTAGCGCTAACATTGAGATGTCTGGTGACCAAGCAGGACAGGCAAATGGTGGGCGGTTTCGAGGTAAGGGTGCCAAACAAAAGGCACGTGGCCTGCGGAAGCGGCGATAGACTGACAGTGGTGTGTGCTGTGACTGTTGTGTTGTATGTTTTCCCTGTTACACGTCAAAATGGGGTTGTGCGATGTCTCTGCAAATACCATTGACGTCTTGAGCACTGTTTTTTTGTGTTTTATCAAAGCCGGAAGAGATTTCGCCCAGGTTTCTTGGAATACACGGTTCGTGTTTACATTTCTGCAAAGCTGGACTAAATTTCGCCCAGAGGTCTCATTAATGGCAAATAGAGACCTTGATTTTGATGCATGAATTTGAGTGACTGCCAAATGACAGTTTTTTGGGCACACACAGGGTGCAGCAACCCTTGCCACGTGTGTGCTACTCTACTTCTTACACTGCATTGCTTCGCAGGTTGATACATTTGTGTGTCACACAGAAAGGTTTGTTGTATTGCTGAAGCATGCATTCTTCCTCTGCTTTTCCAGTATGCATACATGCTTATTGTGTTTTGACAACTACCATGTGGTTACATGACAATGGCATTTTAGGTAAATAGAGATACTCATTTTTTCCTCTCAAGAGCAAGTGGTCCCCTCGGTGCAAAATTCATACCCTGCTTTTTTTGGGGGGGTACAGGATGGCCGCGTGGAGCCTAGCCCGTGGGTAGCGGGGTGGGCAGTTAGCGTGGCCTAAGACTCAAAGGAGCACAAAATTTCCCTCGGCTTGTTCGTTGTCCATGTTGTATCCTTGTTGTGGCGTTTGCTTTTGTAGTCTGATTCAATTGCATGGTCCCTGCTGCCATCAGAATGCTTATTGACATTCATTTGCTGCATCCAGCTGTTGGGGGTACACGGTGTGGTTCAACAAAACATGTTGTACGGCCTGCTGGTTGAAAAGGCAGGACTCTCCCCTTGTTACAACTTGCACTGGCGCCGCGAAACAATGGTAGGAGGCGCCGTATTGTTGAAAACACACAATCCGCTGGGGCCTTGCACGCCATCCACGTTAGTTGAAGGTGCTGATGTAGTCGCTATTTGCTTTGTACGACATTATCCGCTTGCTTGTTCACTGGTACGATTAGCAGGCTACTAGGGCTACGTACCGGGGAGGTATGCCATATGCTATGAGACGTAAACGGACCATGTCAGCGGAGTGCACCATCAACGCCCCAACAAGTTTGCAGCTCGCTGCTGCAAACGCTGCAATTGGATTTTTTGAGAGATAGCAGATTAGTATCTTGTTTGACAGCCGCCGTCGGTGCATTGCTAAAGTTGATCTGCATTGCCTTTGTAAGACACTCAATGTGACCGCTGTATCCGTGCTGCATTGCACTGAGTTGCCTCACTACTTGGGGCTGCCTGCTTTGGATGTTGTCGCAATGGCGGTTACTAGTGTTGTGGCCTACCTTGTCTGCCGTGTTGGGCTACAAATGTGTAGCGGAGCACATTACTAGAAGTGGTTGTTTGGAGGACCTGGGTTCCTGCACCTTTGGGCATAGCTCGAAATAGTGGGTTCGTGCATCTTTGGGCACAACTCGCAATGGAGTAGTGCCCCTCAACCGGAGGCCTTTTCTCTTGTCCGATTGGAAATGTGGATCGCAGGTTGAGATGTTGGAAATTGTACGGGCGCTAGAGTGCTTGCAGATCAATGCCATTCTTGATCGACATGAGGATGTCTTATGGAGCTAGCTACTCCCCCTAGCATGTTGATCAAATCTTTCATTGGTGCGCAGTAGCGGTTCAGTTCAATAGAACCACACAATTACTCATGGACAATTATGGTGAATTGACAAACGAGCAATGGGTCGGTCTTCATTGTCTGTTGGGTTTGAAGGCTTTGTCGTTTTGCTCCTATCTAGCCTTGCTTGCACTCGGATTTTGGGTTTGTGAGTGGGAGGGTGGGGGGCGGGTTCTCAAAAATTCTATAGCGTGGGAGGTTTTGGAAACCCCCTCCCCCCTCCCCCCTTTTTTTTAAAAAAAGTGGTCCGTGGAAGGGACCATTTGCATGAGCAGACCATTTGTGGAAATTGTCTTAGGTGACATTCTTTTGAACCTCCACCTCCACAGCTTTTGCGGGCCCCTAGAGATGGGGATATCGACTAATACTCCGCAAGATTTGAGGCCCCTTAGCTCGGGGATGTGCGCCCCCGAGAAGGCATGGGTGATGTGGCCACTTCTAATTTTGTCCCCCTTTCTAGGGATCCCCGAGAACGCGACCTTTGCGTAGCCATTCCGCCCTCTTGTCGGCCCCCGAGAAGGCACTAGTGAGGTACACAATTCTCATTGTGTCCCCTCTTCGGGGCAGCCCCGAGAACACAGGGTATGTGCCATTCCGCCCTCCTTTGGGTCCCCAAGAAGGCAATGGTGAGGTAGCCACTTGTGATTTTATCCCCTCTTATGGGACCTGCGAGAAAGCACGGGTTCCGTGGCATTTCCGCCCTCCTTTCGGCCCCCGAGAACGTAGGGGTGAGGTAGCCATTTCTGATTTTTGTCCCCTTTTTCGGGCACCCCTGAGAATGCAGGGGTTGCGTCCCACCGATGCTTGTTCCTTGGAATTGTGGTTGCATTGGCATGGTTGTGGGTGGGGGTGATGGCAAGATCATCCCACCAATTTGGCTGGGAGAGCTGCCAACCAAAGGGGAGCGTGGAGTGGGTCCTCCTTTTGAGGAACGTCAAATTCTTGAAGGGCGACCAAGTCACATCCCAAGGGGAGGGTGACCGGAATCAACCCTATGTCCATGCACCTATGGGAACACCGTGCATATTACACAACTTGTCCATGAGGATTTCAATGGCAATGTTGAACATGTGTTGACCGATCGGCTGCGGCGGACGGCACAAACTTTGTCATTTGGACAAACCCCCATGAATCTTAAAAATGTTGCATTGTCTCCCAGTTGCAATTTTGGTGTGGATGCGGCCCGCATCGGGGCTATCCTTCTTGCACTAGTGGCTTTCATATGGGGCTCGCGACGGACGCATTCCGTGGGCACGTTTAGTTTTTCATGTTGCACCATTGACGATGCCGGGTACATGGTACCACTAAGGAAGCTGTTGTGATAGGACATGCCATTCTCGTGACAGGCCAATTTTTGCCATTTGTGGCAACAACTCGTGATCCGACCTTGTTGCGGTGAATGGGACGGTTTGGTCCGGATGGTGAGTTTCGGAATGCCTATCTGGGTTTTTTGGATGCCGAAATGCATGCCGATGGTCGTTGGGTCATTATAGTGGGCAGGCTGTCTGCCTTTGTGAAAACCGCACATGTGCCCAATTGTCCCCAGTTGCATGCAGATCCGTACATTTGTTTGGCACATGCTAGTGTGCGGCCCGCCAAACCAACAGAATTTTCTTTGTTTTGTGGAGTGGCCATTGCTTTGGACGTGCAATCACTTGGCACTGCACTTGCAGAAGGGAGAGCTGGTAACGGACTCTTGGATGCGTGGTGAGGTCAAACCTTACCGTTTTGCGGGTTGTGGTGCCGACATGTGCACGACGAGTATTGTGCGCAGGGAAATCAGCTGCACGTTTCCATGTGTAGTCACATTGAAGCAAGGAATGGCCATGTGTAAACAAGAAACCCTACGCCGTGAGTGTCCTGCTCCTGTGTGCAATGCCACCCCATGGGTTTTGAACATCAAAACTCACTTGGCAGGTTGCCATCCCACCGTGGCACTTAACACCGTTGATTTGACGGAATGAGTTTTATTTGACCACGATGATGAGGAAAAAAGGGGCTAGCCAAAAAAACATCCCCGTGTTGATGAAGCCCAAGATCACTTCGAAGGTGGCACAGGTGGTTGACGATGAGGGTGCATCTTTCTTTGAAGCCCCTCTTGGCTGCTCGGATTGGGAATGGAAACCACAGGAGGATGACAGCTTTGCGGCACCACAATACATTAGGATTCGTCCAGATTTGCACATCTTCCGAAAATGCCAATAGCTCCTCTTCTTCCTCATCTTCCTTGTCTTTTACCTCTTCTTCCGGGACGGAAATCCTCCCCAAAAAGAAACCCGTGAAGGCGGCCCATTACGAGTCCCATGCAAAGTGATAAGAAGGGACACACGGTGAAGACGTCAGGCTGCAAGAAGTAGGCAGCCACACACACACACACACACACACAACACAAAATGATACCTCCTTCACCGCTTGCACCCTTGCTCTCCCTCTCCTTCCCCTCTAGGGCATGCACACTAGGATTGAGCCCGCACAATGGCACAGGGAGGGAGGCATGGCCCGCCATAGTCTTAATGGCCTCGCCACTTACGTTGACCAACCAGTATGGTATCACACACACACACCTTCTTTTATGCCCTCCCCTTGATGCATTTCTCACCCCATGGTGTACTTCTCACCCCACGGTGCAATACGAACCCCATGACCACCCTTGATGTGTTTCACCCCCCATGCTGCATTTTCTACCCCCATGGTGTATTTTGAACCCCATGACCATTTTGGAGACCCACAATCCCGAGGCCTTTATGTTGCGATCTCTTTAGATGCTACTTATCTTTGGAAGGCATCCGCCACCCGTGTAGGTGTATGGGTCAAGGTATGGGCGGGAGCCAGAGTTTGCATCCAAAGTGAAGCGATGGTCCTCATGGTTTTGCATGGGCGGGGGGATGAACAAGCATGTCTAAGGAGCCTTGCCGTCTAAGCTCACCTGAATCAAGATGTGAAGGATGTGGAGGAGGCCATTCTCCAAATTGGGATTCAATTTGGATGGGAAAGGAATGCAAGCAATCCATGGGGGTAGCTCTAGGTTATGGTTGCACAAAGAACCCAATGGTTTTGTTTATACAAGAGGGAGTGGAGTGAACCTCAAAGTTCGGGTCATTTTTGAGAACCATCGCCGCTGAAAAACAACCTGCTGACTATGAACTTGCGGCAAACCTAGTTGTAAACGGCATTACAAAAGTGCATTCCAACCACCATTGAGGACTTACCCCAGGGAACCCTTGGTAAAGCCCAAGCTGTTGTAGCTTTCGAGGCACTAAAACATCCCTTGGCACACGCTAGAAGACCCAATCTTGATCTAGCCTAGAACGCTCTAGCTAGAACGTTCTAGCCTAGAATGGTTGTAGCCTAGAACACAGATCGTTCTAGCCTGGAGTGGTCGAATAGGTAGAACATAAAAAAACAAATTATCACAGTGGGCTGGGGGGTGCATGACACACACACTCATAGCAACCAACACACTTGACGCATGGATACGCATATGCCCCCCCCCCCCTAGCATACACACAGTTGTGCAAAAGCATATGCACACCACAACACACAACATACAATGTCAAGGGTGGGGAGGGTGGGTAAGAGGCCAAAAACAATTAATTAATTAAGCACCGCACAAGCACCCCCTCAGTGTCAAGCTATCAGCCCCCCCCCTTTCCATGTTGTGGTCTGGGTTGTGGGGCCCCTGCTTGTTTTGCCTAAGGTTAGGGAGGGTATTCCTTTCCTCTTTGCAGGTGTGCTGGTTTTTTTTCCCAATGTGGATGTCAAGAAGTGGGTACACGGTGACACCAAGAGGTAGGTGTGTTACTCCTTCCCTCCTCCCTGCCATGTGTGTCTGTGGTGTGGGGTTGTCTAGTGTACAGGTTCCCCCTTCCCACCATCCCTCCTTCCTTGCCCCCCCCCCCCCAGCTGGGTTATGCACTGTGCTGCTGTGCGGGTCAGTGGTATGCTTTGTCCCCCCTCCTCCCAGGTTCTGCAACCCCCCCCCCCCCCGTGTGCACTGGTGCTGGGCTTGTTGGTTGGTTGGCTGTTGGTTTTCAGGTTGCTTGGTTGGTTGTTGCATTGGTTGGTTGGTTGTTGGTTGATTGGTTCTGGCACAGCTCAGTTTGGCTGGTTGGTGGGGTGGTTGGTTGGTTGGTTGGTTGGTTTGTTGGTTGGTTGGTTGTTGGCTAGTTGCTGGGGTGTGTGTGTGTGTGTATTGTCTGCACACATGCTGTGTGGTGTTGCTGCACAGTGTGTGTGTGTGTAAGCCTGTATGTGCAGCGATTGCAAGGCTCTTTGGGGGGGTTGTGCACATTTCATTTTGGCGTTCTAGCGGCGTTCTAGCGAGGTGTTCTAGCGGCGTTCTAGGGAGCGAAGCGGCGCCGCTAGAACGCCGCTAGAACACCTCGCTAGAACGCCGCTAGAACGCCAAAATGAAATGTGCACAACCCCCCCCCAGGACCTTTGCAATCGCTGCACATACAGGCTTACACACAGACACACTGTGCAGCAACACCACACAACATGTGTGCAGACAATACACACACATACACCCCAGCAACTAGCCAACAACCAACCAACCAACAAACCAACCAACCAACCAACCAACCAACCAACCAACCAACCAGCCAAACTCAGCTGTGCCAGAACCGATCAACCAACAACCAACCAACCAACGCAACAACCAACCAAGCAACCCGAAAACCAACAGCCAACCAACCAACCAACAAGCCAAGCACCAGTGCACACATGGGGGGGGGGGGTGCATAAACTGGGAGGACGGGGGACAAAGCACACCACTGACCCGCACAGCACAGCTCCGGACGCTACAGCAGTGCACTAGGCAACCCCATACCACAGACACACGGTCACACACGTGTACATGGCAGGGAGGAGGGAAGGAGTAACACACCTACCTCTTGGTGTCACCGTGTACCCACTTCTTGACATCCACATTGGGAAAAAAAAACCGGCACACCTGCAAAGAGGAAAGGAATACCCTCCCTAACCTTAGGCAAAACAAGCAGGGGCCCCACAACCCAGACCACAACATGGAAAGAGGGGGGGGGGGCTGATAGCTTGACACTGAGGGGGTGTTTGTGCGGTGCTTGTGTTCGACCTCTTGGCCCACCCTCCCCCCCCGTGACATCTTGTGCTGTGTGTTGTGTTGTGCATATGCCTATGCCAAAGTGTGTGTGGGGGGGGGGGGCACATATGACTATGCATGCGTCAAGTGTGTTGGTTTTTATTAGCGTGTGTGTATTACCCCTCCACCCCACCCCCACTTTGGTGTCTCTTAGATGCGACACATGCATGAATGTTTTTGTTCTAGTTGTGTTCTAGGCTAGAATGTTCTAGCGACGTTCTAGCGAATGTCGCTAGAACGTCGCTAGAACACAACTAGAACGAAAATTTTTTGGACTCCAAAATCAGGTGAAAACAGTGAAATTGTGAAAAAAAAAAGTATGGGCCCCCGAGTATGGATAGGGGGGTCCAGGTTAGACACCTCATCCCCCCCCCCCCCCCGCCCCCCTGCGGGGGGGGGGGTATCCCCCTCTTTTTTCGTTCTAGCCGCTCTAGCCGGTTCTAGGCTAGAACGAGATTGGGTATTCTAGCGTGTACCAAGGGATACCCTCAAGGAGGAGACCTCGGGCATTCTTGTGATTTTGGTACCCACGGCCGGAAATACCCAAGCCGATCAAACCCTACCATACACATTGGTAGGGGCGTTGCGAATTGTCGGATCACACCTGGTCCGCATAGCCAATTCTTCGGAGGTGCCCGACACTATGTGAGAACCGGAATGTATTTCGTTTGGTGTGCATGTCCAGTAACCTTTTTAGGTCACCAGGTCCATTATGGGTCCGCCAAGCAGGGTTGTGGGGGGGGGGATGGGGGGCTTGGGTGCCCTTCGTGCGGAGGATACCCTCGCGTAGCAAAAAACCCCCTTAAAGTGCCCCCCCCCCCCCCCCACACACACACCAACCGCCCCCCTTTTGAAATTTGGCTACGGGTTTTTTTTTTAATCGGGATATCCGATTTCCAAGAACCTCCCCCCGCCCCCCCCCTGTGTTCGTGAGTGTAATTGGAATGGTCGTACCACCCAGTTGAGCGCAAGTGCAAAGGCCGGAATGTATTGGTATGAGTACTATTCTCCTGATACACATAATACCACCCGATAAGTGGTTGAGTCCTAAGTACTTCCAAACAAACAGTGTAGCACTGTTGTTTTGGAGTGAGTGGCACAGTAGAGCACTTGGCTGTTTGTTTTCTGAACAATGTGCTGAGGCAACGCTGAGTTGCCTTTTGATGCGGTCAAAGGAGGTGGGGAATGCATAGTCGGTACAACCGACCTCTAACATTTTCTTGACAGTGCCACCTACGGTACCTGAGCAAGAAACATGTACGGGAGTTTTGAGAAAAGGGTCCGTGGAAAAGTACACAAACAATGCTTGTTCATTCGGAGTATATACCATGCTTGGTTCCCTGCTGCTGCTGTCCAAGAGGACAAATATGTGGTGAAAGACCTTGATGAATTCCCCGCCATGTGTTTTCCGGGAGTGGTGTCTCATGCTAAAGTGCGAGAGCCCAATTTTTGTATAGTGGTGAGACATAGCCTGGGGTGTTTGGTCGCACGCACATGCATACCAAATGGTGTTGAGGACTTTCTCCATACATACACTCAAAAGCGGCCCAACGATGACCAGAGACAACGTAGTGCGCACTACTACACCATTGACACAATTGTCTTGAGTCCCCCAAAAGCAGCAGCCAAACCAGCTCCAAGTACAATTGCAGACCCTCCGCGTCCCCCTTTCCCCCCCTTCCCCTTCCCCTTTAACTCCCACCCCTTGCCGCTCCACCGGCTGTTGTGGATGGCTTCAAACACATTGGTGGTGCAAGGGAGCATGGCATTGAGCCTGACAGTGCGACATCCTTTGAGATGCTTGATGAGGAATTTGGAAGTGGGACAGGGTACACAAGCTTGGGACTGATTTGATTTATTTATTTGCTATTTTTTGTGCAAGGTGGGCGAAAGTTCGCCCAGGCCTCCGACAACATCATTTTCCAATGCACATTTCAAGGAATGCCCTAATCTAGGCAAAATTTTGCCCAGACCTTCTGGACTTGCAATTTCTTTTTTGCTACAGCATTGTCCCACACCGTGACCGTGCCGGTTTCATCTATAATGTCGGTTTGCTTGTAACCATTCATGTGATGATGTGTTGTATGCAGTTGCGAATACAACCAATTTCGTAAGCTTGTTGTTTTTATTTCTTCTTTTGTACGACATATCTGTTGGTGAGGAATCTCAAAATCTCGTTGGACCCCCAACTACACAAGCTACCCACCAGTCATTGCCTAATGGGAGCCAAATGTCAAATGTGCCTGAGGCTCAACCTGTGGAACAAGCCCCCAAACCGGTTGCCAAGCCAAAGGCCAAACCAAAACCAAAGGCAAAGAAAGATATGTGTCTGCCGGACTACTTGATATCTACGAAATGTATCCATGTACGATGGGATCAGATTTCAATTGACAAATGGCGTACCGAGGGGCAAGTGCGGGGATTGAACCCAGATCGTGTCCAAGCACACCATGAGGATTTGCTACGAGCACCGCCCCCTAATGTCATTGATGATCTGTTGTTGGTACGTGGTGTTCTTATGTTCTATTTCCCTTGTTTCGGATGTTTTTGCCGCCGCGATACGGCTGCAGTACTCTTTGTATGTGTTTAGCTAGTTTTTGTTATGCAGTTGGAGGGTTGCACATGTAAACAACGACAATGGCACACGGTAAAGAAAAGGAGCAAAAAAATAACGCTTTGCCAATGTGGACCAAGGAAGTTGAGGGCTTTGAAATAAAAAGGGACACCCCTCTACCTATCAAAAGGAAACTGATTGGGCTTCACCAAGTGCAAACTACAAGCTCTTCTGTGTCTACCACAAGCGAAAGAATGCAGCTTCTTCACTGGGGGAGGACCCTAGTGGTCCCTTGTTGGGTCACATCACAAATATGTTATTTGAGGGGGGTATTGCAACGGATGAAGGCCCACTAGTGTGTGACCTGTGTGACCTGTGGTACACGTATCGTTCTTGTACCGGATGTGATTGTACGCTCACTGTACCATCTTTTTCACGGCTCTATTGCGAAGCTGTGGGCTGGACTCGGTAAGCTTGTGAAGTTTGTTGGGCAAGCATTGTGTATGTTATGGAGAAAAGAAGTATGGGGCTTGCTTTGGGTGTTTTCAAGGAGTGTGAGGGCCCAATGCCTGGTCACTTGTCTGGTATTGTGATGTGCATGTCCGGCACCAACCGTACGGTCCCGGGTGTTTGAAAGGAGAATAAAGCTGCCTGCACGGAACAATTATGGAGTTGGCACGTTTTGCACCCAAACACAATTCAGGAAATCTTTGTTCATGAGACTAGGGGGTATGTTGCTTCTATCAATTGATGTCATTTGACTGTGTGTATTTCAATTTGTACTGAAAGCTGGGCGAATTATGGTTGTTACTCGGAACCCCAAGTTTGCTACTACTCCGTCTGTTCAAAGTATGTCCCCAGTGAATATTGTTGTTGGTACCTCGCCGAAGATGAGATTGTTCTTGAATCTTTTTTGACTGATCTACGAGCTGTTGTTTCCAATTTTTATATTGTTGCACCCATTGATTGAGATAGGATATGGAGGCACCATACTATGTCCCGCCTGCCGCCACCCCCACGCCGACCGTGCTACTTGAACATTGCACCGCAACGATGCCCGCCCTTCATCAGTGCAGACACGACGTTTGTCCAGTCCTCAGACACCGCCACCTACTGCCACACTGGGGGGCTAGGCTCAGCTACACACGGCGATGGCACAAACACGCAAGCGAAACCCACAGCACAAGTGCATGCGCCCCACACCTCCGTAGGAGACATGCCAGTTAAGCACACTGCCTGACTCTGTGAATCTTTTTACGCTAGATCTGACGCAACATTTCCACTATTCGTGACATCTAGTTTTCTCGACTATATGTGCAATCGATTGATCTTGGGTTGCGTCGGCATGGCAGTACCCACTGCACTACCACGCACCAGAGTTATCTGCGGGCACAGGTCCAAGTTCTCCCCAAGGAGCGCACGATTCATCGCGTGACTGCACTGTGCCCTGCAGCATTGGTGTCGAGACCGGGCAGTCACCCGAGCGCCTTACTGCTAGTCCGCACTGGCCTGATGTATGAAAAAAAAATACAACTTTTCGGTTTGAAGAATACATCACTTTGAGGGGTGCATTGCTGACAACTTTTGGGGCTGATGGTGGGTTGGGCCTACTGATTTTAGGGGTGCCCTATCCTTGAGGTGACCATGAAACCCAATCTGATGTGCCGGGAGAAGTGCCCGAGATTTTTGTAGTGCCATCTGGAGAGAGGGCTTCGCCAGCTTACCATGGCCTGGACCCCCCTGAAAAAAACTGCTCCCCTCGCCCCTTTTAGATTTAGATTTAGATGTAGATTTAGATTTAGATGTAGATTTGCATTTACGTTTACATTTAGATTTAGACTTTAGATTTAGAGGGTCCGCTTTCTGTTTGTGTGGTCCCTTGGAATAGCGTCACAAGAGGGCCAAAGGTCACAAGGTGGCCAAACCCCGTGAAACGGAAGAAGATTTAGGCACTCGGAGGTTGCAGCATGTTGTGCCCCGTGGTTTTCAGTTGTAAATGTGTCAGATCATAAGTATGTTATTTTGGCCTCAAGAGATATGGCAGCCATAACAACAACATGTCCTAACGGCTAGGGGACACAAAATTGAGTTTGTGGCCTCACATGATCTGATTGATGTATACCTTCCCCTACATGAAGGCAGCCTTGCCGATGTGCCTCTAGAGGGGTACACCTAGAGTTTCCCCACATTGCTTTCATAGGCTCAGGCCGCATATTCCAATGCATCCCATGACTAGGCAGCTACACCCAACAGACGTGGGAGACGTAGGAGAATGGATTGAATCATGGTCCTTCGACGTACCATGACAATATATCTGCATGCTATTGTAATGTTCTTGCAGCGTATAATCACAAAGTGGTTTTTGCGGAAATGAGGCGTTCCACACAAGACACCACACAAAGCCCAAATGTTGTCCTACGAAAATTTTGTTTTGCCCAAAAACCGTGAAGGCTCTTGAAGAGCGCATCATGCAACTTCCCACTGATGGGTACACCCTACAGTCCAACACCCCAGAGGCTATTCGCACAGAAGCCTTTGCCTATGAACACAACCACAGAACCATCGGTTACTCAAAAGCACAGGTTTTTTTGTTGAATCTTATGTACACACACTGCATGGTGGCGCTTTGTGATATCCGCGGACAAGAGGCTTTTGTCTAGCGACTGTGGCTGCCGGCTACTCCATGCTTTCAACGCTTGCTGAAGAAGAAGCCAAGGGTTGCATAGGCCCAATAAGTTCTTGATAAAGTACGCACCACATTGGATGACCCCTAGGGTGAATTTCCATATTGACTGCACGGGTCGGAGGTATGTGGAAGATGAAGAGGAGCCAGCTGAACAAGAGGATGATGCAGGCAAGAAACGTAACACTGCCAAGGTGGCTACTACAACAGGGAGGGGGGGGTGGCACCTGCCAAGGCCAAAAAGGCGAAGCATGGTGCCAGCGATACCCCCACACATGCATTTCACAAGGCTACAGCCACAAGCCCAACTAACAAGGCATTGAATGCCTTTGTAGCCCATTTTACCCTCTCGCAACAAGCATAGGCATCAAATTCTGCCGACAACCAAAGCACCCAAGCACCCAAGTAGAGGGCTGTTGGCTTGCGCAAGAGGCGTTAGAGTGCCTATTTTGTGGTGCATACCCTTTTTGTTTTTGTCATTGCTCTTATGAATTCATCTGCTACCTTGTGCCTAGTCACTGCACGCATCTGTGCCATTTTTGAACGTGTTTTCTGTGCTTGAGGTCAAGTTGGGGGAAATTTCGTCCAGCTTTTGTTTTTTTTTTAAGAGTAGGTGCCATGTTTTTGCATGTTTTTAACTTATGGGCGAAATTTCGCCGAGAACTACTCTACATGGCAAATAGAGACATCCTTTTGTTGCACACTCATCAGGGTGACTGTCAGTGGACGGTTCGTACTGCTCGTACACCGTGTGTCTTCCAAAGAAGATTTGTGTGGTGGTGCTTTGCATATTACTTTAGTGTGCCGCAAGGCCCATATGTGCGTCATAATTAAAACAATTGTTGTATTTCAAAACCACTGGCTGTCAAGCCACTGTTCCAACATGTGTTGGTGGTTCCGGCCAGGAATGCCTTTGACTGTGACTCAATTAAAACATCATTTTTTGCACATGAACACCATCTTTTTGCACAACCACGTGCCAGTGGTCCCCTAGGTGCAATTAATACCTTTTTTTTCCTTTCACCAGCCAGGTTGCCCTATGGTCCCATGGAGCCCGGGGGGGTGGGGGGGGTGGGGGTAAGTAGCGTGGCCTAAGTATCCCGCCGCAACCACGGCCATAACGGGCTCACCATGAAAAATTGGTGACGTGACAAAAAGCACAAGAGGCATCAACTTTTCCTTCATATTTGGGTTCCCCACTTAATCTTATGACTTTGGTGTACACACATGGGATGAACAAAACAAACGTTCTTCTGGCCGCATGTATAAAAAAATTATTTGGGCACCTTTGGCACCTAGGAAATAGTGGTCTATGTGGTAGCCGTGGGTGTTGGGGTCGGGCATGTGAACACCCCCCCCCCCCCCAAATGACCTACTGCCCGCGTTGTGGTCTTGGTGCTCAGCCAAAGGTGTATTGCATCTTCTTTCTGATTGTAGGGGATGCATGGATGGGCACTAGAGGTAAATACTACAACAATAAGATAACATGCAACCCTAAAAAGCACAACACATTCCAAGTTGCATCTCAGCTTTGTTCCCTACATGGGTGGATTTTTATGAATTTACCACTTTGATGCAGATCACCTTATTCATCAATAGTTCAACATAGAGTTGATCCTGTGATCAACAACCTATGAACCTAAGTGTATTTCCAAAACAAAGTACGAATTGATGGATGATCCACTTTGTGAAGAGATATCCTTGCATGAAGCAAGGCTGCTACAAAATCATAGGTCAGTTTGGCAATTGTGTGGACACACAATAGTGATCAGCATCTTGAGATGCAACATGTAGCCTGTGCAGAACATGTTGTCCATTTTGACAATTTTACTACATCAAGGACATTTCTTGCATTGTAAGAACTTGCACACAATACCCCGAGTGGAACCAATAAATGTTGATGCGAACTGAAGCGAATTGAACCAAATTGAGAATGCTTGTGCCGTGCCATAGACTTTGCAAATTGAGGGTGCCAAGAGAATATGCTGAATTGTGAATGTAATGGCACTTTCACAAGCGCCTTCCTTTGCACCCAATAGGGCTAGCACTCCAATTGAATATCAAAGAATGGCAAAAAGCAAGATACCTTATGTGTTGTTATATGCATGCACAGCTTCAATTTAATTTATGATTTTATTAATTTAATTTAATTTATGAATAGTTACCGAAACTGCATGCCGCAAGTTGCGTCGCAGGTGGGCACAAGCACTGCAAGAAAGGTTTTCTCGGTGTGGGTTGCACACTCTATAGGTTAGTCTGAAGTGTTTGTTATTGTTACAAACTCATTTGTCATGGTTGCACATATGAGTGGTGCTCCAAGATTCCCTTGGCTTTTGTCTCGTCCCATGGCACAGCTCTTCAAGCAATGGATCCCCAGTGCCTGTTTGTGCCCTGGGGTGCTTTGCTTTTAAGCTAAGGTTTTTTTTGTTGCAATCGGTGCGGTATAACACATCGATGAAAAACAGTGAATAAGGGCACATGGTTATGACTCCAAATTTACGGCCCCAACCGCAGATCTCAGGTAGACTCTGCCTCGAGGGGATGAAGCTGTAGAATGCTTGTTGATAGACATACAAATGAGGAATGCGGATGAGGTGCTAAAGGTTGTTGATGGATGTGTAGGCATGTGGCCAAAGACAGTGGTCTTGGGTTTTGCTTTTTCCATTTGGTGGAGGGTAGTGTTGCATCCTTGGTGACACTCAAACATGATGGTACATGAATATCTCTCGAGGACATTCATTGTGCGCCAACGCGGTGGGTTTTGGCATTTTTCCCGGGGTTTTTCAATTTTTCATCCGATGTGCCAAAATATCGTTCCCTGGGGGGGGGGGATATGTATACTTTTTGAAATCTATGTGAAAAGGCCATTTCAGAAATGTATGGGTTGGGGGGGGGGTGACCATAATTTTGAGCAAACAGCTGGAAACTCGACGATACACGGGACGGAGCAATGCACAGGGGACCGCTGATTATTCCGAACCCGAATCGTCCGCATTGTTGCCCCGTTCCACAAGGGCTGGGACTCCACTGGGGCACAGGTCGCCCTGCTTGTGAATGGGCACATATTTTTTCAATTTTTCCCAGTCCTGCAGCCTGCGTGCCTTCACAGGCACCCACCCTGTGTTCAGAGGCATGGCCCACAGGCCATCAGTTGTGAGGTCCACATTTCGCTGTTTGGTCAGCCGGACCTTGCGCCATGCAATGGCCTCACTGTACCCTGACTTCACCCAGACTTCTTCGCTTGCTTGGCAGGATGTCAAGTCACTTGCACCCACTCTGCACCCCCGGAGCGAGCTCTTTTGCGCACCAAAGGCTTTTGTGGTGCACCAGGGGAAGCAACAGCCCGTGGAGTGAATTTGTATGAAGACATGGTAGCTGCCTGTTGACAAAACGGGGCAGCAGGCAGCACACACACCGTCCAAAATGGACGAAAATCTCAAACATATCGGCAGTCCAGCATGCAAACCTGGGGTGTTCTGAATAGCCCTTTTCAAGGGCTTTCCGAATATACCCCACATACCCCCCCCTACGGGACGCACAGTGGGCAGAAATAAGGCAACAATGACGACAACCATCGAAAACCCACCCGAGTTGGCGCATAATGCAACAACCCCGAGAGATATTTGCACACTAACTTGGTGTGCAGCAGCCTTCTTCTTGCTTTTTGGGGGGCTCTTTGGCCAACATGAGCTGTAGCAAGTGTCTTTTGCGCATGATATCTGCCCAAAGTACTTGCCTTCTGGTTGCTGCAACAAATACAACCGACCATTGCATTGTGTAGACACTCCACAGCACACAACGGGGGAGTGACATCATCACTACCTCCTACCCTATGTTTTTGTGGCTCCGGGATGCCCAGTGTTTGGCCCACCCATGGGAGGCTGGGGTAGGGGAGGTGTTTGGCAAGTTATGGGTAAGTAGGTATTGGGAGACCCCGCGGGGATGGGTGGGGTGATTTGATAGTGTGAGTCGCGAAATCAAGGCAACATTCGACAATTGAGCAGCAAGTGGTGTTGCCAGGGAGACATCTAATGGCACCTTCTCGTTGAACTTGAGTTATTCAGCGAATGGTTCATGGCTCTGTGGGCTATTTTCAAGGGTTTGAACCAGCACCAAAGGCACCAGAAGAAAACAACTTCCATTTTTTGCCTTTGAGTCAGATTGGGTGGTGGGTGGGTGAGACCCCAACACCCCCTCCCCCCTCCTGCCCCAATGGGAGTGGGTCATTTTTAAGCCCCTGGGGTTTCCCAAAAATCTGGGGCTGTCTCTGAATTCACACCCTACCCCTTGTGGATAAGCACATCCCTGTTGCCGCAAGCTGCAGCTCAATTTGGCTTCGCAACTTGCAAACTCCTGGGTGTGAAGCAGGAAACACTGGTGTGGGCTGGGTCCAACCAGTTTCAAATCCAGCAGTAGCCTATTGCACAGGAGCATACAAAGCATACTGCACCTGGGATGAATGGGCATGTCTGCATGTGGTGCACAATGAATGTGGTGTCACATGGGTCATGGAATGTCAAGGAGAAACAAAAAAAATGGAGCTAGAGAGTCCTGTGGAGTGCGACACTCAACAGGGATGTCATGTCAAGTGTGACAGGTGAAGGACACCGTTATGGAACATCATCGAAGTTTTCTCGTGCAGAGCGTTCCCATGCGACCACAAGGGTAGGGCAGGGTCAGTCACTGAATCTGCCCCGCTTTCCCAGCTCTACTGCTGTCCTCAGTTTCCAAGATTTTTTTAAACGTCCAAGTAAATTGAAAAACAAACCCTCCCTCTGTGCAGAGAGTTAGACCACTCGATTTGTGCACTTTGTGCCTGCCTGCTCATGGGATTTCATCAGCACTGTGGCCTCTGGCTCTGGTTTAGGGCAAAAAATGCCAGTTGAAGTTCAACACCGAGGAAAGACTACTTGCTCATCAAGGGGGTATGTGCAGCATGTGCTTACGTAGTTTTTGAGCGGAAGAGGCACAAGGAGTGTTTAGTGGTAGATGATGAGTTGGATTGAGGCGACACCCCCTGGTTCCAATACAAATGGCTGGAGTATGACATTAAAGAAATGTCTCCAGAAATTCATAGGGAAGATCTGATGCCTGCGCTTTGTTGGCTGCACCAGCAGATAGTGGAACAAAATAACGCGTGGGGCACTCCGTTAACTGGACAATCGCTCTAGGGGTGGGCCTGATTTTTTCCATTGCTTCACCTTCTCTTATGTGGTCCGCTTTGTCCTGTTTGATACATTCACGGTGACTGTTTCTTGAAGAGAGAAGGGAGAGGGGGCAGGGGAAACCCAGTCTCGCTGCGTCTTCCACAGCCAGGCCAGATCAGTCTGCCTATTCCTTTTTCAGCCTTGGCACACTTTTGTACATGAAAAAGGCTGTGTTTAGCATGCTTTTGTGTGAAATGAATTCTTCTTGCAAACCCAGGCGTGGGAAACCGCCGTGCAAAAAAGGAGGGAAAACGAGCCTGTCACTGATCAACTACGACCCTACACAATTATCTGGCGTAACGTGGTGGAGTGGTGTTTGTGGGGGCGGGGGGGGGGGGACAATATGTATGACTCAAAATGATCACCTTGCTGACAATGAGCCATGTAGCATGGAGCAAAGTTTTTCTGTGGGCCCAATTACGAAGCTGGCTCGCCGGGTACACTGGCTTGTCAGACCTCGGGATGGTTGACTGTGCCTTCATGATGTACACATCCAGACACTAAATAAATGAGCTCCCTAACCGTCCCATGAGTTTACTGAGGCTATTGTATGGGTGTGCGTTAGCATCTCTTGTGCCTTCATTATAGCCTTCTTTTCTTGGGACTTTTACTTGACAAGCAGTTGTGAGCCGGGGACAGGGAAGAAATTAGTTTTGGTCCAAGTTGATATTCGGTGATCCACGACTGTAGGACTAGGTTGGGTGCGGGTTTTCCACTGTCAACAATGCCCCGGCAAAAACACAAATGTTCTGCAGGCAGACATGACGCAGTTGCATGAATTGGAGGAGGGTTCGGGGTTGGTTGGGTGTACAATTCTTTGGGGGATTGGTACACCCCTGCAAATTGCAAAGGGGTGGTTCTTATGATGGTCGCACCATCGCCTGACAGTTGCACAATGATGTCAGCGGCTCATGTGCTGATGCGCGGCAGGCAACCCCGGGGTGGTGTACTATTGGATTGCGCAGGCCCCTGGTGAGTCACTGGTGGGGGCATGTCAGCGGGCATAATTGTGCTCATTGTTTACACAAGTTGGCGGCAGTGATCAGATAATCAGAAAGCTCAAAGGATGCATGTTCCGAGGAGCTGGACCTGATAGCTTCAGTAGAACGTTTTGGGGAGTGATAGAAATGGGCGTAAAACTGGGGGTAAAAATACCCCTGACATACCATCCACAGCTGTGATGTGCCTTTGTCAAAAGGTCCCAACACGAACGACCCCGGCAGCAGACTCAGTTGTTTTCGAATGGTGGTCACAGGACATTTGGCGGGGCAATTTGCAGTGGCATGAAGGAAACCACTGTATGCTTCCTTGAGGATTTGAGCTGTCAACGTTCCCCGGGAAGTGTCACTTAGAAATGCATTTCATGGAGTGCACACTGTACATCGTGGCACACTGCTTTAGAGATTGTTTTCAAACCAGACTTTAACTTACTTTCTTCCTGGTTCACCAATTTTTGCCAAAAGGAGTGACACTCCTTGGACATTCCGGACACTGTCTGGTGATGCCAGTTGTGCTTTGCATAGTTCTCATTTTGTTGGCGGATTAGGGTGGAGACTCGGGAAAGGCGATCTGTGATTCTGTCTGCTGGAGGGGCACACACTGGCACAGGCCGCTTTGGTACCGTCGTACCGTCAAGGTCAAGGTGGTACGAGTCGATTTTTCATATTTTGTTCAAAACCCGCGGGGTCCAGCCCAGGGGACATTCTGGACAGCCAGGTGAAGTCACGTGTAAAGACATGACCATTGACCAGCAGCACACCAAATTGGGAGTGTAGCTGGGTGCAGTTGCATTTCCACTGGCCGGATTTGATCCAGTTTTCAAGCTCATCAGTAGGCACGCACGGCTTGTAGGACTGACAGATTGCCATCACTGATGGGGTTGGTTTTCGAAAACAGCCCAGGGACTTGCACAGAAATTCACGATGCAATGCAGGCACACTGGTGCTTGGCGGGCGCCTGTTTGCATGGGGGGTCAAGCAGAGGGATGGCAACTTACTGCCAGTGTCACAGTGTATGTTCCCCTTGGTGCACATGTGAAAACCAGGACATGGTTGCGTGTGAGCAACAGACACGGAACATTTCTGTTTTTCTGTTACCGCCGCCCACTGCTTCGAAAACCATATACCCCGTCAGTAACAGCCCTTTGAGCTTTTAAGCCGCATGTTTTGGCCGGCCTGTCCACGTGGGGGGGGGGGGGGCGACTCCGCGGGTCCTAGGACGCCAACTACCCCTGCCCCCCCCCCCCCCCCCTAGGGGCCTTCGGCCAACAGTTAGTTGCCAAAGGTGTCGCCCTCAGGCGCCCGATGCTCCATGAACACCAAAGGTGCCCTAAGGAAAATTTTGTCCAATTTGCACCCCAACACTATCCTTACAGCCAACCTTGACTCTAACACCCACCCCCAACCCTCAGCCTACTCCTATCCCTACACCTAACCCTAACCCTAACCTTAACCCCAGCCCTAACCCTAGCCCTGGCTCTCACCCTAGGCTAGGGTCAGAGTGAGTGTTGGGGTCCAAAATGGAGAGCAATGATGTGGCAAAAGCAGCCATGAACGAAATTGGAGGGATCTTGTTCAGCCCAATCAACATGGCTGGCATGGCCAAACCAACTGGCTGCAAAGGTTAGGGTTAGGTTTATGGTGATGCTATGGTTAGAGGGAGGGCAAGGGGAGGTAAGGGGAGCCTGTGCCCCCCCCCCCCCCCCAACACCCCAAATCGCCCCACCTGGACCCCCCCCCCCCCCAACCGACCCTCCCGGAGCCCCCCCCCCCCATCGCCCCTCTACCTCTACCTCGTACCTCTGGTTTGCATTTGTCTGTTTTTTAATTAGGTCACACCCCCCCATCGCCCCTCCTAGACCCCCCCCTCCAATGCCCCCCCCCCCCCCCCCCCCCCCCCCCCAAGGAGCCTCCGGCCAACAGTTAGTTGGGGGGGTAGTTGGCGTCCAGAGCCAAGGGGTCGCCCCCCCCGGGGGCCTGTCTTTGTGTTTTGGTGATCAAATCTCTGTTGCCTCGCTGCTTGTGTGATTTTCCTGAGCCTCACAGTAGCCCACTGAAATACTGCAGTTTGTGGACGTCTAGAGTAGGTGGTTGTGCCTTTTCCGATCTCTTTCCCGCAGCCTGATATAGTGTGTCAACTTTCCCCGGTCCAACATTTCTTCTTTCGCTGGTTCTCTCAGCCAGGCCTGGTGCCTTGAAACCATCTTTCCACTCATCGCCATCCAGAGATACCAATTTTAGATAAATTATGATGTCTTTGGACGAAAACTAGTCAAATGCTCGGGATGGCATGTGTTGACCAATTTCGTTTGGAGATGGGATCCAGGCATGATTCCTAAGAAAAGGCCACAGGCTATAGCCAAATGATGCTTGCTCTGGCCACCATCCAGCAATTTCTAGTATGTTGATGAAGTAGGCTCGTATCCACACACACCTGAAACCTGTATGCCTCTGACACCACACCTCAACCTGTATGTCTCTGGCACCACGACCCATCGCCAAATTACCGCTTTAGTTTGTGGATTTGCACTAGAGCGCTGCCCGAACCCTCAATGTAGCGTAAGAACGAGCAAACAGTCGATGGACATCCACTTGCAGAAGTGCCCCTGGCAGACGCTGTCCTGCGCAAGGTGCAAGGTGTGTAGTGGTACCAGAACAATGCCTTGATGCGGCACTAATTGCTGGCATTCTTGTGATAACACTGAGGAGGCATGCCTCCTCCGTTAACAGCTAACAGGTGGACAGGGTGAGCATGGTGTCCCTTACGTGGCTTGAAAAATACTTGGGAGCCATCCAACCCCCCCCACCCCCCATCCAACCTTTGAATGCTTCATGGCGATCTGTGAAGTGTTACAAGAGAAATGAGATACTCCTGAGGGTTTTGACTGGCGGAATGAGATGTTGAGGAACAGGCTCACACATTTGGCCAGCGTATCATGCCACACGAAGTTCTTGGCCATCAGGTTTTCTTGCAATATTCCAAAACTAGAAACATTGACATGCATCACAAGACAATGGCTTATGAAGCAGCCTGCAGTTTCAACAGGGTGGGTGGTTAAGCTCACACACGCCCATCTATCATTCCACCCACCCACCCACCCACACACACAGACACACCTGGGACCACAACCATTTGAGTTTGTGTTGCAAATGGTTTGCTCAATGCAGGGTAAGACTGTTGGAAGCTGCCCTGTGCAAGCCCACCAAGCTCACGAGCGTGGTCCATCCCTTGCTGTACCCCCTTCCCCCCCTTATCCATCCCCTCCAAGGCTAACCACCACCACTTGCTAGTTGCAAGTGCGCTGTTGTGGCACGCGCCTATCTGTGCCAGCCTGCGGGGGAGGGGCCTGCAGTTGCCCGTTCTAACTTGCATCGATCTGCTGTAATGCTAACTAAACGCTGCTCTGCCCCCGATTTTATTGCACGCAAAAAAAGTGCAAGCCAATACCAACATCATGATTGGGAATGCTGTGCACGCATTGCGCATGCAGTGCAAAGTTTTGTATGTCGGCAACTCCTTGAACCCTAGTTTTGGCCCCTTTTCACAGGTTTTGTTGTTCCATAACAGGGTTTTTACGCTTCTTGGGCATTGAGGATGTGGCACATTTTAGTTGCCACCCATTTTCACCTAGTTTAGCCATTTTAGCCCATTTTCACCCGGTTTTGCTGCACGTTCTTTGTTATCGGTGGATCTTGGATTATGATGATTGGGAATGAGCGGACATCTTGTACATTCGCAATGCAACAAATGGGAAATTGGGTTGTTACACACTCCTAAGCGGATTCCAACCTTCATGGCCAATGCCTTGCTATCTCTTGGAAACAATGTTTGTGGTGGATTCTTTGTATGAGCTCGCACTCGAACCCCACATCCGCACTCTCGGATCCTCGCGAATCAGTAGCATGGCTTATCAGGAACGGCCCACATAGTGCTGCATGTTGCTACAAGTTGGGCCCCAATCGGGTCAAGGCGGAATGCATATGTCCTCAGAAGACTGCCACCATCTTCTAACACACTCACGCCAGAATAGACTATGCTTGGCCACGGCCACCAACCACCAAGGATATGAAGACCCTTGTGATGCCTGCATAAATGCATGGTGGTTTCCTCCCTTCCTCCCTGGCTAGGTTTCATAGCGTGGGCACTGCACGCAGTGCGCACACAGTGCAACAACATCCCCGTTGACAAAACACGTTTTAATTTCACGAGTTAGAGAAAAATATCGATCTGTGTGAGTGCACATGTTGTTCTTGCCATGCATGGGTTGTTGCCACATTTCCGCTTTGGTGTTTTGGCTACAGATTCAAAAATAGCTGGAAGCCACAAGAAATTTTTCGTTACCACAAATGTGCAGCCCTTTCGCAGCAGCCATCTACAGCCTGATGGTTCATTCAGCAATCCGCCTTTGAGGTTCCGACCTTTCAATTTGTTTGGCGCGAAAAACTACCTCCCATTTGCTTGTCTAAATTCGACTGTGTAGGCCAAAGTTATGAATTTTATGGGCACATGGAGGTGCCAGTTTAGGTTGTATTTGCAATGGGCCACATTGCTGGTGGGTGCTAAGCTTTAGGAAAGTGTCTCAAATAGGTTGTTTTGTAGTTTGAACTCATGGGCTTGCTCTGTTTTTCGGTGCAGTGCTTGTTTGGACCAGAAACATGGTGACCTGGTTGACTGCCCAGGATAGTGCTGCATATTTAGGTTGAAACAATGGCCGATGTCAACGGCAGACACTAGGTTTTAGGTAAGTGGTAGCTTGCTTTGTGGTTTGAACATGTGGGCGTGCTTTCTTTTTGGTTGTAGTATTTGTTTGGAGTGCTTGTTCACCCCGGTTGGCCACCATTAGGTGGGTGGGTTGGTGGTGTAGATTAAGCTTGAAACTGCAATTTGCGACCTCAACTTTGAGTACTAGGCCGTAGGAAGGTGGCCCAGGTACGCAATTTTGTGGTTTGAGCACATGGGCTTGCTTTGTTTTTGTTGAAGTGCATGTTTGCAGTGCCCACTAGTTCACCCCGTTTTGTGGTTGGTGGGTGTGCGGAATCTTGGTGCATATTTAACTTGCCTCGGTAATTTCGGCACATCTACCGTGATCACTAAGACTTGGGACCCCCACTTGTTCACTCCGTGCTGCAGGTAGGTGTATGTGGGTCCATGGTAAAACTTAGTCAAGAATCTTTTTTCACTAAACTGCAAAAGTTAGTAAGGAAACATTTAGTTACTAGCTTCTTCCCTTGCGGGCCGGGTTTTTACCAGGTAATTTACGTGGTAGATTTTTTAATATATTTTTACTAAGTAGTATATTTAGTTAAAATGATTATTGTTTTACATAGTAAATTACTTGCGAAGAAAATAAATTTATTTTTTTTCTCGAATTCGAAAAAAAAGAAATCAATTTTTTTAGCAGCAAAAAAATTAGTAACCAAATAAGTGTTTGCTTTTTAGACTGATTTTGTCCCCAACTCTTAGGCATTGGTGAGCCCCCCTCTGGCAAGGGATATGTAGCCAATCCGCCCATTTGTGTGCCACGTATGATTGTTTCCCCTGCTCGGGAGCGTTGCGGACCTCCCATACGGTAGGGGTTACACAAGCGATCGTCACTTTTGTGGGCGGCTCCTCATTTTGTCCCCCATTTTGAGGCATTGGGGACCCCTTTTAGGCGGCACGGGTTATGTAGCCAATCCGCCCATTGGCCCGTGCTGATTTTGTCACCCGCTCTGACGCGTAGGGGACCCTTCAAACGGCAAGGGATTGCCTCCATAATGGTGTTTCATGGTGTCAAACCAAGATGAGTTGGATGCAGCACATGTGCATCGCGACCGTGCCTTGGTAGAATGGGCACACCTCAAGGAGCACATGGTAAAGCACTTTGCCAACGTGCGAATGTCTAGGATGTGGGAGGTGTTGGCCCCGAAAGGCCGCATGCACAGTGGGTTAGTTTGTGGCTTGTCTTTGCGCTGTTGCGAACATTTCGTCTTGCTAAAGTCGTTGTAGAGTGTCCCATGTCGTTGCGTGGGAGGTTCACCACTGGTATGCAGGACCTTGTGGAGACACATGTTTTCAGCATGTGCATGGCATTGCATTCCATTTTGCACCCTTTACGGCAATGTGCAAAGTGACAAGGAGTGGCAGTGGCATGGTACTTGGGTGCGTGCACGTTTGTTTTGCGGCCACGGTAAAGGGTTTCACGGCAAATGAGTGCACGAGAATTGGTGGAAGCTACAATGCTTCAATACGTACAATGCAAGGACCCACGGGGGCGCGGCACGTCGTCGAGTTGTTTGTCTTCTTTTGGTGTCTGTGCTTGTGTGCCTTGGTTGTTTGCTAAAGTAGTGGCCGATGATGGTGACATCCTACGCTTTACCTGAGGGCCGTGTACACCGCTGGCTACAAGGGCATTGTTAGGAAAGGGTGCAGAACACACAAGGTAGATGTGGTTGCAATTGTTGCACCAGATGGTACCCCTCACACACTTGCTGGCAACCATGACTTCTTCACTTTTTGCAATGGTATGGAGTGTTCCACATGCAAGCATTTGGTGCGCATGTGGTGTAGCACATGTTTGGTTTGTCATGCATGCTTTTTTGCGGGTGCACACCCTTGCACAGAGGTGGCAGTGAATGTTGCAAATGATGTTTGTGAGGATGCTAAAAATGATAGTGCAGATGAATGGGTGTCCATCCATGTCATGCACAAGTTGGGAGCAGCACGGGTTGGGAGCTGCGGGCGGTGCAACAAAACACGTTACACGGCCCGTATCGGGCACAAAGGCATCCCATTGTGCCCCTTTGGGCCGCCATTACCAACTTTGTCTGCAACCTGGCGACACCACGCCACTTGTGTGGCTTACCTGTTGTCTCATGGATGAATGAAACCGTGGTGTCCTTATTTGAGATGTGCCTGCTTGCCTGTGTTTTGTCATTGCCCTCTTTTTTTGGGTTGTTTTAGTTCGTATGTTTCGTGTCTCCAAGGTGTTTACCCATTGATACCCATTGATTTGTTGTGGTTTTTCAACTTTCCGTTTTTCTGAGATCCCACAACTTCTCCATTTTCCCTATAATTTTTTCTTTGCACACATTTTGTTCTTTTTTGTAATTACTATGTTTCTTGTTTTCCAAGGTATTTCCCCATTGATCCTCATCCATTTGTGGTACTTTTTCAACTTTCCCATTTTTCAAGGTCTCACATTTTTCCCTATTTCCCCCCTTTTTATGTTTTGGGGGGGGGCAGATTTGGGCCCATTTCTCCCCAGCCTTCCTTCCTCCAAACATCAGACCAATAGCTGACATCAGACGTCGTCTTGGACACATTGCACACACATTATGCCACATCAAAAATCAAACATCAGACGTTGTACACCATCTTGAGGAGCGTCTCAGTGCGAGGGGCAAAAGCAGAAGTGGCCCATAAGTGGGCGGATTGGCTACATAATCGCTGCCGTTTGGGGATAACCAACGCCTCTGGGCGGGGGACCAAATCACAAGTGGCCCACAAGTGGGCAGATTGGCCAATAACCCCCCGCTAGCTAGGGAGTTTCCAACGCTAGACCACGGGGGACAAAATGAGAAGTGGACTACCACTGGCCAGATCGGCCACTAACCCGTATCGTTTGGGGCATCAACAGCGCCTCAGAGCGGGGGCAAGAATCAAATTTGGCCCACACGTGGGCGGATTGGCTATATAACCCCTGCCGTTTGGGGATCCGAACCGACTCAATCAGAAGGGGTCCACAAGTATGTGGATTGGCTGTATAACCCCTACCATGTGGGTGGTCCCCAACACATAAAGGGAGACCAAATGAGAAGTGATCCATAAGTGGACGGATTGGCTACATAACCCGCGACAACTTTTGACTGTGCCCCCCACTCTAAGGCGGTTTGGTCCCCCCAAATGGCACGGTATATGTAGCGAATCTCCCTGCATGTGGGCCAGGTCTGATTTTGTCCCCCTTTCTTGGGCGTTGTGAACCCCCAAGACGGCACAGGTTATGTAGCCAATGTGCCCACTTGTGGGCCACTTCTCATTTTGTTCTCCTGCTTTGAGGTGTTGGGAAAGCCCTGAACGGCAAGGGCTAGGAAGCCAAACCACTGCCTTGTGGGCCACTTCTCATTTTGTCCCCCATTCTCTGCAGCGGGGACCCCCCCCCCCGACAGTAGGGGTTACTACGTAGCCCATCCTTCCGCTTGTGGGCCCCTTGTGATTTTGCTTTCCTGTGAAAGGCAGTGGGGACCCCCTCGCTAGCACATGTTATGTAGCCTATCCGCCCACTTGTGGACCAGCTCTGATTTTGTTCCCCTTGTGAAGTGTAGCGCACCCTGCAAAATTTAGGGTTAATGTAGCCAATCCTCCCACTTCTCAGCCACTTCTAATTCTGACCCCCCGTTGCAAGGCATTAGGGCCCCCCGAGGTAGGCACAAGTGGGCGAATTGACGACATAACCTTACCATGTGGGGGGTCCCCAATGCCTTAGTGGAGGCGAACAAAATGAATAGTGGCCCACAATGGGGTAGGTAACCCTAACCTGGGGTAGGTTGGCTATACAATCGCTGCCGTTTTGGGGGTCCCCCAATGCCTCACACTGGGGGAACAAATTAGAAGTGTCCCACTAGTTGGTGGATTGGCTACAAAATCCCTACCGTGTGGGGTGCCCGCAACTCCTCCGAGTTGGGGGACAAAATGCGAGTTGGCCCACAAATGGGCGGATGGGTTACATGGGCGCCCCAAATGCGGGGTTCCCAGCACCTCAGGGTGGGGGACAAAATCAGAAGTGGCCAACAAGTGCGCGGATTAGCTGTGTAACCCCTGCTGTCAGCGGGCATGGCAACCGTGAAAAGCTGGGAAAGAATCAGAAGTTGCCCACAAGTTGCAGGATTGGCTAGATAACCCCTGCCATTTGGGGGTTACCAACGCTTCGCAATGGTGGACAAACCAAAAGTGGCCCACAAGTAGGGGGATTCGCCACGTAATCTGTGCCAGCTACAGGGTCCGCTTTGCCTTTTCAAGGGCAACAAAATCCCATTTGGCACACAAGCGGGCGGACTGGCTACGGAACCCTTGTTTTGCGGGGCGGTCCCCACTGCTTCATGCGCGGGACACCCTCAAAAGTTGCCCACAAGCGGGAGCATTGGCTGCAATACCCGTACCGTCTGCGGAATGGCCCAAAGGTAGGTGGATTGGGTGTGGGGCCCTTGGGGTGTGGGGCGTCCCCAATACGTCAACATGGGGTGCAAAATCAGAAGTGGCCAACAAGTCGGCGGATTGGCTACATAACCTCTACCGTCTTGGGGGTCCTCAACGTCTCACAATTGGGGGACACAATCATTTGTGGCCCACCAATGGGTGGATGTGCTACAAAACCCACGACAGCAGCAAGACCCCCAACGCTAAAGGGTGGGAGACAAAATTACAAGTCGCCCACAAGTGGGCGGATTGGCTGCGTGAAGCAAGCCGTTGGGCGGGGTTGGCATTGCCTGAAAGCTGGGAACGGAATGAGAAGTGGCCCACCAGTTGGCGGATTGGCTACATAACCGGTGCCGTATGCGGGGTCCCCAACACTTCACAACGGCGGAGGTGGTTTGGTGACATAACCCCTACCACCTGGGGGTTCCCCAAGGCGTCAAAGCAGGAGACAAAGTAAGAAGTGGCCCATAAGTGGGCGGATTGGCTATATAACCCTTGCCTCAGAACGGTTGAAGATATCAGAGGTGGCTCGCAACCGGACGGATTGGCTACATAACCCCTACTGTGCTAAGAGGCTTTTAATGCCTCACGGCAGGCAACAAAATTAGAAGTTGCCGAAGAAGGCCCAAGAACCGCGGATTGGCTACATAAGATGTGCCTTTTGGGGATCACCAACGCTTACGGTCGGGGGACCAAATGACAAGTGGCCCACGAGCGCGCGGATTGGCGAATAACCCTTGCTAGCCGGCGGGTCTTCAACGATTTAGCGCGGGGGACAAAACCACAAGTGGCCCACAGGTGGGTGGTTCTGCTTCGTAACCCATGTCGTTTGGGGGATCACCAACGCCTGGGCGCGTGGGACAAAGACACAAGTGGCCCACACGTGGGCGGACTAGCTACATATCCCCTGCAGCTTAGGTGGTCCAAACTGCCTTAAAGTGGGCTACAAATTCAAAAGTTGTCCAAAAGCACGCGGATTGGCTATGCAACCCCTAGTGTGTCGCGGGCCCCCAACGCTTGAGAGTGGGTGACAAAATCATGAGTGGCCCACAAGTGGGCGGATTGACTACGCAACTCGTGGCAGCTAGGGGATCCCTTGTGCCTTTCAAAGGGAAACAAAATCACAAGCCGTCCACAAGCAGGCGGATTGGCTATGTAACCTCTGTTGTTTAGGGGCTCCCCATTGTCCAGTGCGGGGGACAGAATGCAAGGGAGCCCACAAGTGCGCACATTCGCCTCAGAACGCATGCCGTTTGGGGGGTCCAAGCAACTTTAGAGTGGGCTACAGAATCAAAAGTGCCCCACAAGTGGGCGAATTGACTTCATAACCCCTGCCATGTGGAGCCCCCAACGCTTCAGTGTCGGGAACTAAATTAACAATGGCCCACAAGTGGGCGGATGGGCTACATAATCGCTAGCATTTTGGGGGTCCTCAACCCAAGAGTGGGGGACAACATCATCAGTGGCCCGCAAGTGGGGCATGGGCTAAGTAACCATTGCCTTCTATGGGGCCCCCAACGCCTTAGCGCGGCGGACTTAATCACAAGTGGCCCGGAAGTAGGCCATTTGGCTGCCTAACACCTATTGTCTGCCGGATCCCCAACGCTTGCGAGGGGGAGACAAAATCAGACGTGGCCCACAAGTGGGCCCGATTGGCTTCATAGTCCCTGCCATTTTGGGGGATCGCCAACGCCTCCGGGCGGGTGACCAAAATCACAAGTGGCCCACAAGTGGGCGGAGTGGCTAATAGCCCCTGTCCGCCCGGTGTTCCCCGACACTTCACAGCGGCGGACAACACCACAAGTGGCCCAACAGTGGGTGTATTGGCTACGTAACCATTGTCGTTTGGGGGATCACCAACGCCTCAAAGTTTGGGAGCAAAATGAGAAGTGGCCCACAAGTAGGTGGACTGGCCGTGTAACCGTTGCCTTGCGGAGGGTCGCGCACGCCTTAGAGTGGGAGACACAATCAGTAGTGGCCCACAAGTGGGCGGATTTGCCCCAAATTCTCTACCGTCAAGGGGGCCCCCAACGATTCGCAATAGGGGACAAAATCAGAAATGGCCCACAACTGGGGAGACTGGCTACTTGACATGTGCCGTGTGGAGGGTTCCCAACACCTCGTTTCGGGCAACACAATCATAAATGGCCCACAACTAGGCGGATTAGCTACATAACCCGAACCGTCTAGGGAGTCCCTGACGCCTCACCGTGGGGGACTAAATGAGAATTGGCCCACAAGTAGGTGGATTGGCTGTCGAACCCGTACGGTGTGGGGGGTCCCTCTTGCCTCATAGTGGGGGACAAAATTAGAAATGGCCCACAAATGGGTGCATAGGCTACCATCTTGGGGGCCACAACGCCTCACGGTTGGGGGACAAAATCAAAAGTGGCCTACAAAAAAAATTTCGCGGATAGCCAATATACCCCACAACAACTCCAGGGTCCCCAACGTTACAGAGCGGGGGTCAAAATTAGACGTGGCCCACAAGTGGGCCAATTGGCTATGTAACCCTCCTATTTGGGGGGCATAGGGTGGCAACGCCTGAGAGGGGGAAAGAAAATAAGAAAGGGCTCGCAATTGGGCGGATTGGCTACATAACTCCTACCGCTTGGGGTATCCTCGACGCCTGAGAGCGGGAGACAAAGCAGAAGTGGCCCGCAAGTTGGCGGTGTAGCTGCGGAACACCTGCTAGCCGCATTGTCCCCAACGCTTGCGACGGGGAGACGAAATGACAAATGGCGCACAAGTGGGCGAATTTGGGGTGTAACCCCTGCCATTTCGGAGATCCCCAATGCTTGTGAGCAAGGGACAAAATGAGAAGTGGCCCACAAGTGTATGCATTGGCTACCTAATCAAGACTGAATGTTGGGACGGAGCTGGTGGGGGAGGGAACATCAGCTATGACTGGTGAGGGACATCAAGAATGATTCACACATTGATGGCTCTTGACAAAGTGGAATCTGTTTGCAAGTGAACCCCATTACCACGAGGCCACTTTCAAGGCTTTTTGGACTTCTGAGGGGCCAAAATGCCCCAAAATGGGCTCAAAATGGGCTCATTTCACCCGTTTGTGCACCCAAAATGGTCTAGGATGAGGTTTGGAAAAATGTGTTTTTGACCCATTTTTGACCCATTTTTGGTCCCAAAATAGCCCATTTTCAAGGCATTTTGGGATTTTCGAAGGACCAAAATGGGCCACCACGAGCTCAAAACGGTCCAAAAACACTTGTTTTAGCGTCGCACATGGTCTAGGATCATTTTTGAGAAAAGTCATCTTTTTGCCCCTATTGGCCCCTGTTGACCCATTTGGGCACTGGCCTGTTTGAGGTTTGGGCTTGAGCTTGCAGCTTGCTGCAGCCTAGTGGGCCTAGGTATTGGGGTCTAGGCGTCCGTTTAGGCAATTTGGAGGGGTGGAAACCACAAAAACTGCGGGGTTGCGGCTGGAGTAGGTGCCCTCGGAATCGCATTTTGAGCCATGTAGCCAAAGATATGGCCTATTCTTGGTTTGTGGTTGTCGGCATTTGGAGTTTCTGGGGGCCTTTTTGGGCCGTTTCCGGGACACATCATGCAGTTAGAGGGCCGCAAAGGGCTGTTTGACACGGGGAAGTCAAGCGGCACGTGGAGTGTACCCACCGTTTCCCTTCGTTTGGCCGTTTTGAATGTGTTCCAGAGTATTTTTGGCCCAAAAATGGGTGTTTTTGGCCCCAAACTACCGTTTCTGAAACTGAGGTCCGCCACTTGCGAATCCCGTTCCCGGCTGCGACCGTTGAGTTTTTTGCTCAAACTTTGTGTGATTGTATTTCACACCCATAGGTATCATCCACCAAAATTTCACCCAAATGTGAAGCACCACGACAGAATTCTGATTTTTTCCCATTTCATGCGTGTTGCTGCTTGCTAGCTTGCTTGCTCCTGCTGCTGCTGCTGCCAAACCTGGTAGGTCCACCCTAGACATTAAAAAGGGTTATAAAACCAAGTTTGCTTACACCAGCTCGGTGACCCCTACCATATGTGCGGTCCCCCATGCCTCAGGTAGGGAGACAAAAACGTGCGCGCAAGTGAATGGATTGGCTTGATAAGAGATTCCGTGGGGAGGGGGGCGCCGATGCTTGCGAGTTGGAGACAAGATGAGAAGTGGCCCACATGTGGGCGGATTGGCTCCTCAACCCCTGCCGTTTGGGGTCATCCACGCCTCAAACGGGGGGACGAAATCACAAGTGGCCCACAAGTGGGCAAATTCACTACATAACCGTTGAAAGCTGGGTTGTGCCCAACGCGTTACAGCAAGAGAAAAAATATGAAGTGACTTGCTAGTGGGCGCACCGGGGACATAACTCCTGCCGTTTGGAGGGATAACCAACTCCTTAGAGCGCGGGACAAAATCAAAAGTCGCCCGCAAGTGGGCGGATTGGCTGCGTGAAGCAAGCCGTTCGGCGGGGCGGGCATTGCTTAAACCTGGGAACGAAATGAGAAGTGGCCCACCAATTGGCGGATTGGCTACATAACCACTGCCGTATGGGGGGGTCCCCAACGCTTCAGAGCGGCGGAGGAATTTAAAAGTGGCCATAAGTGGGAGGATTGGTTACGTAACCTTTACCGCTGGGGGGGGGTCCCCAGGGCGTTAGAGCCGGGGACAAAGTTAGAAGTGGCCCATAAATGGGCGGAGTGGCTATACAACCCCTGCCATACATGGGTCCCCAAGGCCTAAGAACGGGTGACTAAATCGGACGCGCCTCGCAAGTGGGCGCATTGGCTGCATAACCCCTACTGTGCTAAGTGGTCTTTAATGCCTCAAAGCAGGGGGCAAAATCAGAAGTTGCCGAACAAGGCCTGAGAACCACGATGGCTACGTAATATGTGCCCTTTTTGGGGATCACCAACGCCTGCGGGCGGGGGACCAAATCACAAGTGGCCCACACGGATTGGGGAATAACCCTTGCTAGTCGGCGGGTCTTCAACGATTTAGCGCGGGGGACAAAACCACAAGTGGCCCAGAGGCAAGACGTAGCCCATGTCGTTTGGGGGATCACCAACCCCGCGGCGCGTGGGACAAAGACACAAGTGGCCCACACGTGGGCGGACTAGCTACATATCCCCTGCAGCTTAGGTGGTCCAAACTGCCTTAAAGTGGGCTACAAATTCAAAAGTGGTCCAAAAGCACGCGGATTGGCTATGCAACCCCTACTGTGTCGCGGGCCCCCAACGCTTGAGAGTGGGTGACAAAATCATGAGTGGCCCACAAGTGGGCGGATTGACTACACAACTCGTGGCAGCTAGGGGGTCCCTTGTGCCTTTCAAAGGGAAACAAAATCACAAGCCGTCCACAAGCAGGCGGATTGGCTATGTAACCTCTGTTGTTTAGGGGCTCCCCATTGTCCAGTGCGGGGGACAGAATGCAAGGGAGCCCACAAGTGCGCACATTCGCCTCAGAACGCATGCCTTTTGGGGGGTCCAAGCCACCTTAGAGTGGGCTACAGAATCAAAAGTGCCCGACAAGTGGGCGAATTGACTTCATGACCCCTACCATGTGGAGCCCCCAACGACTTAGAGTGGGGGACAAAATTAACAATGGCCCACAAGGGGGCGGATGGGCTACATAATCGCTAGCATTTTGGGGATCTTCAACCCAAGAGTGGGGGACAACATGATAGGTGGCCCGCAAGTGGGGCATGGGCTAAGTAACCATTGCCTTCTATGGGGCCCCCAACGCCTCAGAGCGGGGGACTAAATCACAAGTGGCCCGGAAGTGGGCCATTTGGCTGCCTAACACCTATTGTCTGCCGGATCCCCAACGCTTGCGAGGGGGAGACAAAATCAGACATGGCCCACAAGTGGGCCCAATTGGCTTCATAGTCCCTGCCATTTTGGGGGATCGCCAACGCCTCCGGGCGGGTGACCAAAATCACAAGTGGCCCACAAGTGGGCGGAGTGGCTAATGGCCCCTGTCCGCCCGGTGTTCCCCGACACTTCACAGCGGCGGACAACATCACAAGTGGCCCAACAGTGGGTGTATTGGCTACGTAGCCATTGTCGTTTGGGGGATCACCAACGCCTCAAAGTTTGGGAGCAAAATGAGAAGTGGCCCACAAGTAGGTGGACTGGCCGTGTAACCGTTGCCTTGCGGAGGGTCGCGCACGCCTTAGAGTGGGAGACACAATCAGTAGTGGCCCACAAGTGGGCGCATTGGCCACGAATTCTCTACCGTCAAGGGGGCCCCCAACGATTCGCAGTAGGGGACAAAATCAGAAATGGCCCACAACTGGGGAGATTGGCTACCTAACATGTGCCGTGTGGAGGGTTCCCAACACCTCGTATTGGGCAACATAATCATAAATGGCCCACAACTAGGCGGATTAGCTACATAACCCGAACCGTCTAGGGAGTCCCTGACGCCTTCGCGTGGGGGACAAAATGAGAATTGGCCCACAAGTAGGTGGATTGGCTGTCGAACCCTTACGGTGTGGGGGGTCCCTCTTGCCTCACAGCGGGGGCCAAAGTTAGAAATGGCGCACAAATTGGTGGATAGGCTACATAACTCCTACGATTTTTGGGGTCCGCAACGCCTCACAGTTGGGAGAGAACTCAAAAGTGGCCCGCAAATGGGCGGATAGCTAACATAACCCAAAACATCTGCAGGGTCCCCAACGTTACACAGCGGGGGTCACATTGAGACGTGGCCTACAATTGTGCCAATTGGCTATGTAACCTGTGCTCTGTGGGGGGCAGGGGGTGGCAACGCCTGAAAGGGGCAAGGAAAAGGAGAAAGGGCTTACAACAGGGAGGATTGGCTACATAACCCCGACCGCTATCCTCGACGTCTGAGAGCGGGAGACAAAGCAGAAGTGGCCCGCAAGTTGGCGTTGTAGCTGCGGAATACCTGATGTCCGCATTGTCCCCAACGCTTGCGCGGGGGACACAAAATCAGAAATGGCGCACAAGTGGGCGAATTTGGTGTGCCCCTGCCATTTGCGAGATCCCCAACGCTTGTGAGGAAGGGACAAAATCGGAAGTGGCCCACAAGTGAGCGGATGGGGTACCTAACCCCTACCACATGTGCGGTCCCCAATGCCTCAGGGAGGGAGACAGAATCCAAACGTGCGCGCAAGTGAATGGATTGGCTTGATAAGAGATTCTCTGCGGGGGGGGGGGGGGGGTCCCCGATGCTTGCGAGTGGGAGACAAGATATGAAGTGGCCCACATGTGGGCGGATTGGCTCCTCAACCCTTGCCGTTTGGGGTCATCGACGCCTCAAACTGGGGGACCAAATCACAAGTGGCCCACAAGTGGGCAAATTCACTACCTAACCGTTGGCAGCTGGGTTGTGCCCAATGCGTTACAGCAAGAGAAAAAATATGAAGTGACTTGCTAGTGGGCGCACTGGGGACATAACTCCTGCCGTTTGGAGGGATAACCAATTCCTTAGAGCGCGGGACAAAATCAAAAGTCGTCCGCAAGTGGGCGGATTGGCTGCGTGAAGCAAGCCGTTCGGCTGGGTGGGCATTGGCTAAAACCTGAGGACGAAAGGAGAAGTGGCCCATCAGTTGGCCGATTGGCTACATAACCACTGCCGTATGGGGGGGTCCCCAACGCTTCAGAGCGGCGGAGGAAATTAAAAGTGGCCATAAGTGGGAGGATTGGTTACGTAACCTTTACCGCTGGGGGGGGGTCCCCAAGGCGTCAGAGCAGGGGACAAAGTTAGAAGTGGCCCATAAGTGGGCGGATAGGCTATGTAACCCCTGCCGTACATGGGTCCCCAAGGCCTAAGAACGGGTGACTAAATCGGACGCGCCTCGCAAGTGGGCGGATTGGGTGCATAACCCCTGCTGTGCTAAGAAGCTTTTAATGCCTGAGAGCAGGGGGCAAAATCAGAAGTTGCCGAAGAAGAGCCGAGAACCGCGGATCGACTACACAAGATGTGCCCCTTTGGGGATCACCAATGCTTGCGGGCGGGGGACCAAATGACAAGTGGCCCACAAGTGCGCAGATTGGCGAATTACCCTTGCTACCCGGCGGGTCTTCAACGATTTAGCGCGGGGGACACAACCGCAAATGGCCCACAGGTGGGTGGTTTGGCTTCGTAACCCATGTCGTTTGGGGGATCACCAACGCCTGGGCGCGTGGGACAAAGACACAAGTGGCCCACACGTGGGCGGACTAGCTACATATCCCCTGCAGCTTAGGTGGTGCAAACTGCCACAAACTGAGCTACAAATTCACAAGTGGTCCAAAAGCTGGCGGATTGGCTATGCAACCCCTACTCCCCAACGCTTGAGAGTGGGTGACAAAATCATGAGTGGCTCAAAAGTGGGCGGATTGACTACACAGCCTGTGGCAGCTAGGGGGTCCCCCGTGCTTTTCAAAGGGAAACAAAACCACAGGTGGTCCACAAGCAGGCGGATTGGCTATGTAACCTTTTTTTTTTAGGGGCTCCCCATTGCCCAGTGCGGGGGACAGAATGCAAAGGAGCCCACAAGTGCGCACATTCGCTTCAGAACGCATGCCGTTTGGGGGTCCAAACCACCTTAGAGTGGGCTACAAAATCAAAAGTGCCCCACAAGTGGGCGAATTGACTTCATAACCCCTACCCTATCGAGCCTCCGATGCTTAGAGTGGGGGACTAAATTAACAATGGCCCACAAGTGGGCGGATGGGCTACATAATGGCTGCCATTTTGGGGATCTTCAACCCAAGAGTCGGGGACAACATCATCAGTGGCCCGCAAGTGGGGCATGGGCTAAGTAACCATTGCCTTCTATGGGGCCCCCAACGCCTTAGAGCGGGGGACTAAATCACAAGTGGCCGGAAGTGGGCCATTTGGCTGCCTAACACCTATTGTCTGCCGGATCCCGAACGCCTGCGAGGGGGAGACAAAATCAGACATGGCCCACAAGTGGGCCTGATTGGCTACATAGTCCCTGCCATTTTGGGGGATCGCCAACGCCTCCGGGCGGGTGACCAAAATCACAAGTGGCCTCCTCCGCCGCTTTGAAGCGTTGGGGACCCCCCATACGGCAGCGGGTATGTAGCCGATCTGCCAACTAGTGGGCCTCTTCTCATTTTGTTCACAGGTTTTAGCCAATGCCGAACCCGTCCAACGGCTTGGTTCACGCAGCCAATCCGCCCACTTGTGGGCGACTTTTGATCTTGTCCCGCGCTCTAAGGATTTGGTTATCCCCCAAACGGCAGGAGTTATGTCCCTAGTGCGCCCACTGGCAAGTCACTTCATAATTTTTCTCTTGCTGTCACGTGTTGGGCACACCCCAACTGCAAACGGTTATGTAGTGAATTCTCCACTTGTGGGCCACTTGTGATTTGGTCCCCCAGTTTGAGGCGGGATGACCCCAAACGGGAGGGGTTGAGGAGCCAATCCGCCCACATGTGGGCCACTTCTCATCTTGTCTCCAACTCGCAAGCATCGGCGCCCCCCTCCCCACGGAATCTCTTATCAAGCCAATCCATTCACTTGCGCGCACGTTTGGATTTTGTCTTCCTCCCTGAGGCATTGGGGACCGCACATATGGAAGGGATGCACTTATGGGCCACTTCCGATTTTGTCTCTTGCTCACAAGCGTTGGGGATTTTCCAAATGGCCGGGGTTACACACCAAATTCGCCCACTTGTGCGCCATTTCTCATTTTGTCTCCCCCTCGCAAGTGTTGGTGACAATGCGTCTAGCAGGTGTTCCGCAGGTACAACGCCAACTTGGGGGCCACTTCTGCTTTGTCTCCCGCTCTGAGACGTCGAGGATAGCGGTCGGGGTCATGTAGCCAATCCTCCCTGTTGTGAGCCCTTTCTCCTTTTCCTTCCCCCTTTCAGGCGTTGCCACCCCCTGGCCCCACATAGCACGCCTTACATAGCCAATTGGCACAATTGTAGGCCACGTCTAAGCTTAAACCCCGCTGTGTAACAATGGAGACCCTGCAGTTGTTGTGGGTTATGTTAGCTGTCGGCCCATTTGCGGGCCACTTTTGATTTTGTCCCCCAACCGTGAGGCGTTGCGGACCCCCAAGATGGTAGGGGTTATGTAGCCTATCCACTCATATCTGCGCCATTTCTAACTTTGGCCCCTGCTGTGAGGCAAGAGGGACCCCCCACACCGTAAGGGTTCGACAGCCAATCCACCTACTTGTGGGCCAATTCTCATTTTGTCCCCCACGGTGAGGCGTCAGGGACTCCCTAGACGGTAGGGGTTATGTAGCTAATCCGCCCAGTTGTGGGCCATTTATGATTGTGTTGCCCGAAACGAGGCGTTGGGAACCCTCCACACGGCACATGTCAGGTAGAAATCTCCCTAGTTGTGGGCCATTTCTGATTTTGTCCCCTACTGCGAATCGTTGGGGGCCCCCTTGATGGTAGGGGATTTGTGGGCAATCCGCCCACTTGTGGGCCACTACTGTTTTCGTCTCCCACTCTAAGGCGTGCGCGACCCTCCGCAAGGCAACGGTTACACAGCCAGTCCACCTATTTGTGGGCCACCTCTCATTCCGCCCCCAAACTTTGAGGCGTTGGTGATCCCCCAAACGACAATGGTTACGTAGCCAATACACCCACTGTTGGGCCACTTGTGATGTTGTCCGCCGCTCTGAAGTGTTGGGGAACATCGGGCTTACAGGGGCTATTAGCCACTCCGCCCACTTGTGGGAAATTAACAATGGCCATAAGTGGGTGCATTGGTTACATAACGTCTACCGCTGGGGGGGCGGGGGGGTCCCCAAGGCGTCAGAGCAGGGGACAAAGTCAAAAGTGGCCCATAAGTGGGCGGATGGGCTATATAACCCCTGCCGTACATGGGTCTCCAACGCCTCACAACGGGTGACCAAATCAAAAGCGCCTCGCAAGTGGGCGGACTGGCTGCATAACCCCTGCTATGCTAAGAAGCTTTTAATGCCTTAGAGCAGTGGACAAAATCAGAAGGTGCCGAAGAAGGCCCCAGAACCACGATGGATACCTAATATGTGCCCTTTTGGGGGTCACCAACGCCCACACGGTGGACTAGCTACATATCCCATGCAGCTTAGGTGGTCCAAACTGCCTCAAAGTGGGGTACAAGTTCAAAAGTGGTTCAAAAGCAGGCGGATTGGCTGTGCATCCCCTATTGTGTCGCGGGCCCCCAACGCTTGAGAGTCGGGTACAAAATCATGAGTGGCACACAAGTGGGCGCATTGACTACACAACTTGCAACGGGAAGACCAAATGAGAAGTGGCCCACATGTGGGCGGATTGGTTCCTCAACCCCTCCCGTTTGGCTCATCGACGCCTCAAGGTGGGGGACCAAATCACAAGTGGCCCACAAGTGGGCAACTTCACTACAGAACCCTTGGCAGTTGCGGTGTGCCCAACACCTTAGAGCAAGAGAAAAAATATGAAGTGGCCTGCAAGTGGGCGCACTAGGGACATAACTCCTGCCGTTCGGGGGAAAACCAATTCCTTAGAGCGCGGGACAAAATCAAAAGTCGCCCACAAGTGGGCGGATTGGCTTCATGGCCCCTACCATCCGGCCGCCCCCAGGGCCTCAGAGCAGGAAACAAAGTCAAAATGTGCCTGTACATGGGCGGATTCGATCTATCCCCCCCGCCGTATATGCGTCCCCAACGACTCAAAGCGGGTGACCAAATCACAGGTGCCTTGCAAGTGGACAAATTGGCTGCACAACCCCCATGTGCTCAGGGGTTTTGACGCCTCAGAGTATGGGACAAAATCAAAAGGTGTCGAAGAAGGCCCGAGAACCGCGGATTGGCTACATAATATTCGTCCTTTTGGGATCACCGTCGCTTGCGGGCGGGGCACCAAATCACAATTGGCCCACAAGTGGGCGGATTGGCTAATAACCCTCTGCCAACCGCGGGGTCTTGAACGATTTAGATCGTGGGACAAAATGAGAAGTGGCCCACAGGTGGGTGGTTTGGCTACGTAACCCATGCCGTCTAGGGGATCACCAATGCCTCGGCGCGTGGGACAAAGTCACGAGTGGCCCACACGTGGGCGGATGGGGTACATAGCTAATGCAGCTTGGGTGGTACAACTTGCCTCAGAGTGGGGTACAAATTCACAAGTGTTCCAACAATAGGAAGTTTAGTTGTGTAACCCCTACTGTGTCGTGGGCCCCCAACAATTAAGAGTGGGGGACAAAATCATGAGTGGCCCACAAGTGGGCGCATTGCCTGGTCACCTGTGCCTTTCAAAGGGAAACAAAATCACAATCCATCTAGGGGTCTCCCAACGCCTCAAAGCGGGCGACCAAATCAAAAGTCGCCCACAGGTGAGCGAACTACCTTGACTCACCGCCACCGTCTTGGCGGTCCCTATTGCCTAAGTTGGCGTCAACATCAGAAGTGGGCCACAAGAAGAGACATTGGCTATGTAACCCATGCCGTGTGGTGGTTGCCAGCACCACAACATGGGGGACAAAATCAAAGGTGGCCCAAAAATAGGCAAAACTGCTCTTTAAGCCAATGGGGGGGTCCGCAATCCCTTAGAGTGGGGGGGAAATCAATAGGTGCCCACAAGTGGGCGGATCGGCTGCATTACCCCTCCCGTCGGGGGGGGCGATAACCTGACACCTCAAAGTGACGTTCAAAATAAAAAGTGGCCCACAAGTGTGAAGGCGGACTGGCTTCATAACCTCTACCGTCCAGGCCGTCCCCGAGGCCTCAGAGCAGGAGGCAAAGTCAGAAGTGCTCGACAAGTGGGGGGGATTGGCTATAAAGACTTGCTGTCTAGGGGGTTGCCATCACCTAGGCCCAAATAAGAGGAAAGCGCACAAGTTGGCGGATTGGCTGCGTAACCCCTGCCATCTGTTGGGTTGCCAACGCCTCATAGCGGGGAACAAAATCAGATCCCCCCCACGGTGGGTTGATTGGCTACACAATCCGTGCCATGTGGGGGGTCCCCAATTCCTCAAAGTGGGGCACAAAATCAAAAGTTGCGCACAAGTGGAGGTTTTGACTATGTTGCCCTTGCCGTATAGCGGGTCCTTGATGCCTCGGAGTGGGGGAGCAATTCAGCCACAAGTTCGGGGATTGCCTACATAATCCCTACCGTTTTGGGGGCCCCCCAACTCCTCAGAATGGGGGACAAAATCAAAAGTGGCCCACAAGTGGGCGGATTGGCTGTATATTCCTTCCTGGTTGGGTTTCCACAATGCCTCAAAGTGGGGGACAAAAGCAGAAGTGCCCCACAGATGGGCGGATTTGGGACACAACCCTTGCCGTTTGGTGGGTCTCCAATGCCTCTGAGCGGGGGACAAAATCTTAAGTGCCCCGCAGGTGGGCACGTTGGCTATGTTGCTGTTGCCGTCTAGCGGGTCGTTGATGCCTCAAAGTGGGGGACAAAATCAGCCACAAGTGGGGGGATTGGCTACATAATCCCTGCGGTCTTGGGGGGTTACCAACGCCTCACAACAGGGGACCAAATCAAAAGTCAACCACAAGTTGGCGGATTGAATGTATGGCCTTTTCCTTTTAGGGGGTCAATGCCTTAGAGCGGGCGACAAAATCACAAGTGGCCCAGAAGTGGGCGGATTTGGGACACAATCGTTGCCTTTTGGGGGGGTCCCCAATGCCTCGTAGCGGGGGACAAAATCTGAAGTGGCCTACAAGTGGGTGGGCTAGCTACAAAACCCTCGCCATTCGTGAGGTCCCTAGCACCTTAGAGTGGAGGACAAAATCAGATTTGGTCCACAAGTGCCTGCTTTGGGGACATCTATAACCCCTACCGTCCCGAGGGGGGGGGGGGGCGCCTCAGAGCGGGCGACAACATGAGAAGTGGCCGGAATGAGGACATAATCCGTGCCGTCTGGCGACTCCCCAACGCCGTATAGTAGGGAGCCAAATCAAAAGTGTCGCACAAGGAAGAGGTTTGGCTTGCATCACCCAACTGTCTAGCCCTATGCCTAAAAATGTGGGACAAAATCAGAAGTAGCCCTCAAGTCGGCGGATTGGCTGCATAATCCTCCCCGCCATGGGGGTCCCCAACGCTCCGCAACGGGGGACAAGACGTTCTTTAAGGACAACCATAGTTTTTTTTTTTTAAGGAATGAATACGCTCATACCATCAACCACTAGGCTCCGTGGGCAAGGAGAACGCAGGGGTTTTGTGGCAATTCCACCCACTTGTGGCCCCCCCGAGAAGGCACGGGTGAGGTTAGCACTTTTGTTTTTGTCCCCTTGTTTGCGGACCCTGGAGAATGCAGGGTTTGCGTAGCAATTCCACCCACTCGTGGTCCCCCGAGGAGGCTGGGGTTCGGCGGCCACTTTTGATGTTGTCCCCTTGTGTGTGGACCCCCGAGAATTCAGGGGTTGCATAGCAATTCCGCCCACTCCCCCGAGAAGGCAGCGGTAAGGTAGCCACTTTTGATTTTGTCCCCCTATTAGGGGACCCCCACGAATGCAATGGTTATGTAGCACTTCCGCCCAAATGTGAGCCTCCGAGAAGGGGGGGTTGAGGTAGCCACTTTTGATTTTGTCCCCTTGTGAGGGGACCCCCGAGAATGCAGGGGCTATGTAGCCCTTCTGCTCACTTTTGGGCCCCTGGGAAGGCACGGGTGAGGTAGTAGGTCCTTGATGCAACAGACGAGCTGTGCATTGGTTTGGCTATGAGAAAAAGTGATTTTCCAATCTCACCTCTTGTGCTTCAATTATTGATGAGTTGTCAAGGGTCTACGTTCGGTCCTGTGAATGTTTTGGGCAAGAAGCCGATTGTAAGCCCTCGTGAAATAGTTAGGGTACTCCGCGTGCGAAGCCTTATAGACCATTCTAAAGGGACAGCCCGGCCACCATCCAATTGGTTGGATGGCAAGCACATCATCGTTGCACGGGAATACAACGACCTTCACGAAACGGAGTTGTGCTCCTCTAAGCCACATTGTGCCCTTGCCCCTCCGCCACCGGAGTCTGGCGTGCAATCTTATGCGCCACCCGAGATTGGGAACATGCAAGTAGATGAGTCTCAGTCATCTCATTCCTCAAAAGACTTAGAGGACACATATCACAAACCTTGGTGGCTCTTGGGAGTGCAGCATGATTCTTTGGCTCAGTGGCTAAGTTTTGCCGATAATCAGTGGTATGATATTTGAATGTATATATAAGCACACGTATGTAAGTGTACCTGTGGTAGGCTAAGCTCGTAGCCTTCGGTTTGGGCAACCGTTGGCGACCATGCTCCGGAGTTTCAACCGGCAGCCATGGCCCCGGACCCCATTAGTGACCCCAAGACCTATTAAGCCATGCAGGTCTTTGACCATAATCACTCCATTTGTGCGTTGGATTTTGCCGTTGTTGGCCGCTTTCAGCTAATTTCGGATCTACAACAACTTTCAGAATGCTGTAGCAGGCAAGCCTCGCCACCTTCAGTGTGGGCAACCGTTGGCGACTATGCTCCGGACTTTCGACTGGGAGCCATGGCCCCGGATCCCATTGGTGAGCTCGGGACCCTTTAAGCTTGTACCCCGCGTGAAGCGGGATGTTTGGGAGATTGAAAGTAGTGCAAATTGGACAACTTTTTGCTCTCTTTTGTCTGTGCCTTGGTGCGATCGTGTGCGTTTCTCGTGCTATCTTCGCCAAAATCGTGGTACAATAAATGTGTGCAAATTTGAGGTTTTAACTAGCCACCTAGTTCGACGTATTCGTTGGTGTTCGGTCAAGTCTTAAATACCCGCACCGAAATTCACACATAGATTCACGCAAGATTCAACCGAATCCGAGACTGTGAAATTTGTACGAATTTAGTCCGAACTTCGCACGAATTTGCCCCACTTTCCACTGTTTCCCTCTCCTACAGCTCTCAGAGCCTTTCCTTGACAATGTCGCGAACTCTCTCCAGCGTGCGTCCCTGCAGTTCCGGCCGATGCTGCTGCCGACACCCTGGCGCAATATCAAGCGCTGCCAGTCGCCCATCACCACGTAGAGGAGTTGACCTACTAGTCCGGGGCCCTCGTAGTGGAGGATGTAGTGGCTTGGGCACCATCCATGGACCCCACCCACCTGCGAGTTAAGTCACATTGATCTGCGCAACCCCTGGCGCAACTCTCATCTTGGGCGGAAGGCGTGGTCCACAAAATTGTGGAGGGAACTCCGCTTCCGGGCTCCCTCCCTTCATTTTTTGCACCTTCTCCCCCAACCCTCCACCATGGCCACCATGGCCCAGTTGTTGAATGCCATGCGTACTAACTCTGTGAGGAAGCCCAAGGACACCCATGTCCAGGTGTGCTCCACCACTAACCTGGTGCATACCCCCCCCCCCCCATTGCGACATGGTGTGTCTTCAGGATCTTGCTGCAGGGGCACCACCCGACCATTCTTTTTTTCCCTTCACCTGAGGGCAGGCATCCCATGGTGGCGGTTGGTGGCCACCATCAGCAGCATGTCCTCCCTTTGCAGGGGAATGGTGTCCCAACACACCTTTGCCGCCTCCCCCAGGGCCGTCCTCGCCTCCGACCGCACCTCGTACTCCTCCAAAAGGCAGAGGACCGTACTCAGGTGACAGCCCGAGATGTCCCTGTCGTAAGGAGCCAGCACCTCAAGACGTGCAGCAACGTCAGTGTGGGGGAGCTTGTGCCCACTCCCAATACTTGCGACAATGACGCTGCCCGGCGTCATTGGGTGGAGGTTCCCGACCTCAGGGACACTTTCCACAAGGGGGTGTGTGGAACTTCTTGCAGAGGCCCCCAGCCCACCCCCTGCGGTAGTGAGCTTTTGCTTTGCCAACGCCCAGGATGTTCAGGATCCCGTGCCTGCTGCTGACTCCGTCCGGCGTTGAACAACAGCTCAAAAAATTTCCCCAACACCTTCTCGTCGCCAAAGCCCCACACCCTCATCACCATCACCTTACCGCACCCCACCTCGCAGTCCATTGCTCTGGTAACCCCCCGAAGCACAATGTAGCCGTTCCCATCAACAAAGTTGAGGGGCGGGTGCAAGGGGCCAACCATGTTGGGGCTGGCAGGTAGACTGCCAGTCACCCCTTGGGGGGGGGGTCGCGAAGGGGTTCGGTGCGGAAGGGGGGTTCACTTGTATGTGTTTATCACCTCATTTGGGTATTGAGTGCGGGGGGGGGGGGGGTTTCTCCCAAGGCATTGGTGCACACAACTTGCTTAAGCAGTTTTTCAACCTCGACAGCTCCAAAATCAAAGATTCCGAAACATATTTTTTGATATTCTGACCAGACAATGTGACCGCGCCAGGTATGTAAAGCATGTTTACCGAGCTGGGTTTACCCTGTCCAGGTTTTACACCACCTTTTAGAGGCCAAGGCTGAGCAACACGTTTTAGCAGCAGCAAGCAGCAAGCAGCAGCAGCAGCAGCAGCAAGCAGCAGGCGCTTGAAAAGTCCTTGAGACCACACCGCGGCTCAAAACCGGCATCCAAGTAGCTCAAAACGACGGGGGAGCCAAGGCGCATCACCACAAACAAGTTTCGTTGCATTTCGAGCCGTCTAGCCCGTTCTACGGCCGATTTAGTGTCCAAAAAAGGCCGGTTGTGGGCTGTTTTTGGCCGTTTTCAGGACGATCGTCCTGAAAGTTCACGACGATCGCCGCTAGGCGAGGCAGGTGTTTCCGATGAGGGCCGTTGTTCTTTCATGGCGATTGGGCTATCAAAGGATGGCAAATGGGTGTTCAACAAGGCGTGTACCACGCCGTGGTGCCACGCTGTGGTCCATTTTGAGGTGAAAATGAGCCGTTTTCCAGCCGTGTTTCACTACAATCGCCGTAACCATGGAGGCACATCTCTAAAGCAAGCGGTCTTTCTTCAACGGTGACTTCCCATGCGTTACGCAAGACTAGGACCCAGCTTGGTCCTAGTTCGAGTCTTGATTTAGGCTGTATTGATGTGTTTTCCACCTTATTTGGGTATTGAGTGGCGGGGGGGGGGGGTTCTCCCAAGGCATTGGTGCACAACCTACTGATGCATTTTGCACTTGGGGCGCCTCAACAATTGAAGTTTTCGAAACTTATTTTTTTGGTACCGTAGCCCCAAAAAATCGTAGGCGGCTCTATACGCACGTAGACTTCATTGCTAAAAGCCACGATTCATGGCGATTTCAACATCCGTTTTTTGCACCCAAAAAAAGCATATCATTTTTTCGGCCAAACCCACGTGGATTTTCATCGTGGGATACAACAACCTCGCCTTTTGTTGCTCTTAGAGCTGCACATATACACCCCCGCTTCAGGGCTTGGAATCTTAGCATTTGAATTTTTGGGGCACTGCAGTGCCCAAACCTTCTGGTTGTACTTTTTAGGGGGGTCATTGAAAGTGTGCGTCTAGTTGTCTCTATGGGTGAATCCACATTGCACAAAGTTACTCCACGCTTGCCCCCCTCTTGTCAATCGGGTCGTAACGTGTTGTTGTTGTTCTCATAGGCGCTTGTACGATGTATTGAAACGGAACTCTCACATTCATGTACCCAGTATGGGCTAAAATTTGACTTTCACTACTTTTGAGCACTGCAGTGCCCAAATTTTTAAAAAGTTGGCAAATTTACCCGCTTCAATTCATTGTGGTGCATAGGTTCCTCGAAGGGCAAGAAAGGCCAACGCTTGTGCTTGCGTTGCGTTGGGTGGCATTCATGGTACCAAATATTTTTTGGCTACGGAGAGACAGACAAACCGACAGGCAAGCAGACAAACAGACAGATAGACACAGAGAGGCATAGAGACAGTCCGACAGACACCCTGAGAGACGGACAGACAGGTAGACAGATGGACACATAGACAGACGGACAGACCGACAGGCAAACAAACAAACAGACAAACAAATAGACACATAGACAGACAACGGACGGACAAATGGACGGACGGAGGGATAGACAGAGAGACACATAGATAGACACACGGAAGACAAATAGACATACGAAACAAGACAGACGAACGGATGGACAGGCGGACGGACGGAGAGATAGACACACTATCTGTCCTCCTGCTACCACAATGCTGCTCCATCATGCATGTACAGAACCTTGCAAAAAACATTGACAGTGTTCCGCCCAGATGATCATGCAAATGGGCTTTGGGTTCATTTGGGCACTGCAGTTCCCAAAATTTAGGAAATCAATATTTTGAGGTCTCTAATGTCTTGTCCAGTGCATGCCTCATAGTCCGATCCCCTATGGCAAGCATTACCGGATCTCGCCACAATTCATGCTAGGTATGTGCAATGTAATCGTCCACATGATCAAATACCCCCCTCTATTCTTCTTCCCCATTCGACGGTGATGAAGTACACCCCGTATAAGTGTTGTGTCAGATCTTCAACACTTAGGCACCAATATTCTAGTAGGGGCATTGTCGGTCGATGCAATTTGGTCGTCTGTGTGTAGTATAATGGTTGACATGATGAATGCCACCCCTCTCTAGAGCACGACCGTGCGCGGTGATGAAGCAGACCTCTATACAATTGTTGTGCCACTGGTCCAACACTTTCACACACGTTTTTTACCAGGGGCATTGAAGGTAGAGACAAACTTGGTTGTCTGTGCGGAGTCTTGCACCATCTACAGCCATTTTAGAAATAACAACCACAAATTGTGATGAAACACTCGAAAACACGATTGACTCCGTGTTAGAAGACACCCTATAGATGACCGAATCCGCATCCACCTTCAAGGCCCCTAGTAAAAAATGCGTGTGAAAGTGTTGGACCAATGGCATAACACTTGTGCAGGAGTGTACCTCAGCACCGCGCAACGGTGGTGCACGGGAGAGTGGGGGTGTTCATCATATCAACCATTACACTACACACGGACAACCAAACTCCATCAACCAACAATGCCCCTACTAGAATAAGTGTGCCAAAGTTTTGAAGATCAAGGCAACACCTATACGGGGTGTATTTCATCAACATGGAATGGCGCAGTAGTTTATCGGGGGGGATTTGATCACGTGGATGATTACATTGCACATATCGTGCACAACTGATGGCAAGACCCCATAATGGTTGCTACAGGGGCTGAGACTTTGAGGCAGGCACCCGACATAGTACATTAGAGACCTCAAAATGTTGGTTTGTAATATTTTGGGAACTGCAGCTCCCAAATGAACTCAAAACCCATTTGCACGATATAATCTGGGCGGAAGGAGGTCAATATTCTGTGCGCAACGTTGTGCAGATGCATGAGGGAGCAACCGTGTGGTAGTAGGAGGACAACCATTGTACCTGTCTCTCCGTCTGTCCATGTGTCCGTCCGTCCGTCTGTCTTGTCTTGTCTGACGGTTTGTCTTCTGTGTTTCTCTCTTTGTGTCTCTCTGTCCCACAGTCTGTCCATCCAGTCGTCCGTCCGTCCGTCTGTTGTCTGCCTGTATGTCTGTCTATTTGTCTGTCTGTTTGTTTGCCTGTCGGTCCGTCCGTCCGTGTATGTGTCTATCTTTTCGTCCGTTTGTCGGGGTGTCCATCGGACTGTCTCTCTGTCTATGTGTCCGTTTGTCTGCTTGCATGTCGGTTTGTCTGTCTCTCCGTAGCCAAAAAATATTTGGTACCATGAATGCCACCCAACGCAACGCAAGCACAAGCGTTGGCCTTTCTTGCCCTTCGAGGAACCTATGCACCACAAAGAATTGAAGCGGGTAAATTTGCCAACTTTTTAAAATTTTAGGCACTGCAGTGCTCAAAAGTAGTGAAAGTCAAATTTTAGCCCATACGGGGTACATGAATGTGAGAGTTCCGTTTCAATACATCGTACAAGCGCCTATGAGAACAACAACAACACATTACGACCCATTTCACAATAGGGTCGCAAGCTTGGTGTAACCTTCTGCTTTGTTTTGGGCGCGGACGGCACACTGCCATGTGTCTTGTGTCACACAGGTGTGAGACTGGTGCCCTTTTTCATGTTTTCGTAATTTTGGGCGCTGCAGTGCCCAAATTCATCCACTCCCCTTTGTTCTACCCCTCTTGCGCCATTTCTTTTGCAGGCATTGTTGCCCTCATTTATTATTGCATTGGCTGCACTGGCGGCGCCTCCATTGCTTGTTGGCTGCACTGGCGGTCCATTGTTTGTCACGCTTCGCATACAATCACAGTGACTGGGTCAGCAGACGCGGTAACAAAAAGCAAACCAGATTTTTGCATGTGTTTGCCTGTCGCCCTCCTTGCTTCATTTTTTAGGTTGCATTTTACGGTGTGGTTTGAAATGTAGCAGCGCATGATTCGGAAGAATTCGATTTTTCTTTGGATGGACACTTCAGTGCCGAAATTTGAAGGGGATACATGACTTTTGACTGGCACATGTTGTACCCTACACACAGTCATTTTTGATAATTCACAGGTTTTTTGGGGTGTTTCCCTGCAAAGCACAATTGTGCAATTTTTCAAAGTGGTTTTTCAGCCCCCGTTTTGGGGTGGTACCCATTTGGGAACTGTGGCAATTTTGCTACGTGCGTATAGAGCCGCCTAAGAAAATGACCATCCAAGGTATGTAAAGCTTGAAATGAAATGGGGACCACATGAAGACCCCCGGAACCATTGCAGAGCAGTGGTGCTGTAGAAGGTGGGCTGGGTGATGTCCGGCATATGAACCTTTGGTTGGATGGCGGGATGGAAAGGGGCCATGCCCAAATCACCACCACGGGTTGGCAAGGTGCCCCCGGGCACCAAGGATGGGCTGCGGGGGGCCCTTTTTAACTTGTGGACCTCCGCCGCCAACCACCGCCACCACCAGCTCAACACCACCCTCCTGGACCCCCCCCCCCCTCTCTCTCGAGGCCCTGGCTGTCGCCGGGGATTTGTCAAGCCGGGACTACCCCAACGTGGACCAAGTGTTGTGCGTGGGGAAGGGGGCGGTTGAGAGCGTGGAGTTGTGGGAGGGGGATACTGCCCAGGTCCTCTTCGCCAACGACCCCGAGGCGGTCCCGGCCGGCCCCCCCACCTGCCCCTACCACCCTACTCTCCTCTCCCACTCCGCCCTAGCCACCGACCTTGCCGTGATGGAGGTCGCTGAGTACTAGGTGCTCTTTTTGGTGGGGGACGTGCACCAAATCGAGATCGCCAAGGGGGACACGGTCGATGCAGAGTTGGAGATCCACTTCGCCATCTCCGGCGTTGCCCCCCCGATGCGGCCGACCACGCTGTGGCACCTGGGCAACAGTGTACGAAGGCTAGGGCGTGGTCAATCACCTACCCGTGTGGTTGCAAGGTATGCCCCCTGTGCATTTTCGACTGCTTGCTTCCTTTGTTGACCAATTGGACGAAATTCGCATCAAATTCGTACGAAATTGGTACGTTCATTCGTACCAATTTCGTACTAATTTCACACGAATTTGTGCAATTTTCGTCCAATTTGTATACCGATTGCGTTTCGTTTCGCCAACGGTCGTTGCATACACGCTCCCTCTTCCTCAACTGGTACCTCACACACTTTGCCTTGTCTGCAGGTGCCCTTTCACGCGTGGTCCCCGGAGGTGCGGCACCACGCGCGCAAGCGGTTCACCCCGCATCATTGCGTGCAGGTGACCGGTGAGGAGAGCGAGTGGGGCAAGGGCTGCGGTGCTGGACGGGCCCCTAGCGAGGCCCTAAGTCGGCGGAGCGAGGGGTCCGCGCGCTCGGGACCCAGTGCCGGGGGCCGCAGCGAGGCAAGCTCGGGTGCGGGGCGTGCTCAAGGGGCCCGGCGGGAGCTGATGATCCCCATGCTGTTGCGTGAGGACTTGGGCACCGCCCACCTCGACCCCCCCTTGGCCAGGGTCACGCTTGCCGCCAGGCAGCCGGAGCATGCCTGGCGGCAGCGGCATCTTTGTGCCGTGTGGGAGCTAGCCGTGGAGGCCCATGGGGTGCATGCCGACCTCCGCATCCCCTTCCCCTGCCCCCTTGTGATCGGGGGGGTTCCAACTTGCTGGAGGGGCAGCAGCTAGTGGGCATGTTGGCCTACTGGCTGGTGAGCGGGCGCTGGCGGGTGCACACGCGGGTGGCGGGGATTGGGGAGGAGGGGACGGTGACCACAACCGGCATCATTGCGTGGCCGCAATCATGGGGTGGGAGAAGCGGAGGGCGGAGTGGGTGGCTGTGGCATGGCTTGCCATACGCGTCCATGTGGGGAGGATACAGAGTGGGGGGGGGTTTGACGTCATTGACGTCAAGGAGGACCAGAACCCCCCCCCCCCCCGCCTCCCCGCGCCGGGAAGCAGAAGCCCCCCCCCCCCCCCACCCCAGCCGACACAGGTCCGCCCGCCTCCAAGGCCCCGCATACAAGCACCCCCGCGGAGCGGGGGGCACGTGAGCGGACGAGGGGGGATGTGGCTGAATGGGTGGAGCAGCAGCAACAGCAACAGCACGAGACGTGGGAGGTCTGCGCGTTCGGCGCGGAGGCCGCGCAGCACGACGTCAAGGCGCGCCTTGCTAAGGCGACCGAAGAGGGGCGGGTGGCTGAAGTGGAGCGTGACGCCCTTCGCTGCTACAAGGAGCGCCTCACGGCCAAGGTGAAAACCTTGGAGCAGGAGGCGGCGCAGCGGGCGAGGGCCCCTTGGGGCAGGGCACTCGGACTAACGGCGGAGGGCGAGGCCGAGGGCCCGATGGCTGAGAGGGGGGGGGGGGGGCAACGCCACCGGCACTCGGTTCCTCTTGGCCGGGGCGCACACATGGCATGCGCATGCTAAGGCGGTGGCCGGACAGATGTCGGCCCCGGGCTTGCGCATGCCCGTGCTGCAGAGCCAGGCGCAGGTCCAAGTCGCGACGGTGGCGCCCGACCTAGCCAAGGTCACTGCTGCCCACGACCAGCTGGCGCAGCAGTACCCCCCCCCCCCCCCCATCGCCTCACGGCGGCGGCGATGGACGCCGCCTTCGCGGCTGTCGAGGAACACATCTCCTAGGGCTCCGCTGGCCGAGATTTGCTCCAGGGCGGGGGGGGGGGGGTGTAGTTTTGCCTTTGACCTCGGGTCCTCATGTCCCATCTAACCTTCACGAATGTTATTTGTACATATCTATATATGAATATATGTACATACAAGTACTGTCTACCTAGCCCCCCCTAGCGATGCCGGCATGGGCAGTTTGAAGGACATTTGGGGTACCCCACCCCCACTTTGCAAAGTTTGTAATGGACGTGACCTCCTTCTGTACTACGCCTACTATTTGCACATTGCACACTCCTCTTTTCGCGTCTTCTTCCCGTGGTGTTGCCGTGTTGATAGTTTGTTCTGCTGTGGGTGCCCAAAATTTTGGTGAACAAGGAGGTTGCATTTTTCTAGTGGTGAACGCAATCAGAAACGAGCCAAAGGATGTTTCATGCGAAAAAAGGATGAATTCGCTCACATTCGTGTGAACGTGGTACGAAACTTCTGTAGTCACACACTTGCCGAGGACATACGTTCGTACGAAATTCGTACGAATGTCACGTGAATTGCGCCAAATTTAGTCAACTGTGCATGGGGACGGTACAATCCTATAGTACAATCCTCCCCATTTCCACACGGTTTACTCCACGCACAATCGGCCGTGGTGACGGGGCTCGGCCCAAGGAGCCGTTCCATTTGGTAGCGGATCGCACGCAACGCATGCGCCTACAAGACCTCCATCAAGTTGTTAGCAGGGAGCTTGGAGCACCCTACACCATCAAGTACGTGCCCGACACCGGGCAAATAGTCCTTACCCCGGAGACAAGAGTTACACATACCGTGCAGCCTCAGCCAAACATGGATGAGAGTTTGATTATGGCCGTTTGGCGGATCCGGTTGTTGCACCTCTCTAGGACAGAGGCGCGGTACCTGGTGGGGAGCACGACGTACGGGGTGGTATGGGAATTGGTGTACGGCATGCTTCGGTAGCTAGAGTTACCGGAGTCCCGGGCGTTCACTGCCTATACGGGAGGCGACACGGCCAGCTATGGTGTGGCCTGCTACCTCCCCGACCGCATCGGGCACTTGTACAAGTGTCGAGCACCCCCACCCTCGGATATCATGCAGCCTGAGGACCGACGGCTGCATTGGTTGCCGATTGCGGTCTGTGGTACATCGAGGCATGAGGCGTCGTACGTCAATTGCACGCTTGGTGGCACCGCCAGCCCCAACCAACTATCTCATTGGTTGCTACTAGGGGGCAGTAAAAAGTGGGAGACCCTCTACGCGGCGTCGCAAGAAATCGATTTTGATGATGAGTTGCGCAAGGCCGCAACCGTAAGTTTTAAAGACACGGAAGGGAATGATAGGCAGTCCCCTCTTTTTTGTGTGCAGATGGGAAAGCGCAGGTGCTCATGGGGGGCTGTCAAAACTGGAAGGCAGTATCCCCAGCAGCCACGGTGTGCTGGGTTTGCATGCGCAACCGTGCTCTTTGCCTTGCTACCTTTGGCACAAGAAGTGCAATAGACGCGGACTCGATAAGGGCTGTTGCTATAGGTACTATATATAGGACCATTACAGGGGATAGGCGGGTGCCTGGTTACCCTAGTGGCCGAAAGTAAAGTCAATATGGTTAATTTTAATTTTTCATATATCAACCGGTTAATATATTAATCTCACAAATATTAAGAGGTTAACGTTCAATTTTTTTGATTGGGTCATTTGTACTCATTTTTCCATGCACATATGACGACCCATAAGGGGTGTTACGTGGGATATTGTTGCACAACGGTATAGTAGAGATGTTCCAATGTTGTGTTGGTGGGTGCCTGGGACAGCCCCCCCTCCGGTTGCCCGCATTCCCCCCCACTCCACACCACCATGTTCCCTTGTATAGCTCTTGTTATGCCTTTGTCTCGGGACACCCCTACGGAGCTTAACATGACGCTCGTGCGTTTGAGTGGGGCCAAGAGTTTGCGGGACCCTTTGGTCTCCCAACTCCTTGGTGAGTGGGTGGCTTCATCTCCCTTGGCCCGGGCCCGATGGTCCGAGGCCACGGAGGTTGGCTACCCCTCCCTCATTCGCGACAAGCAAAAGGATGCAATGAAGCAATATGCCTCCCACCTCTTCCCGGCCCCGGACCTCATCGGCCTCCTCATGGACTTGAGCGTCCCCCAGCTTGGCTTCCGGCACATGATGGGGTATATGAGCCGCCGGGGGTCGGCCTGCACGGCCGCAACGGGCCTCCCGTTCGCCAAGCCCATCCCCACTTGGGATGCGTTCACGGATGCGTGGAAGGAGTTGTTGTCACCCCCCTTGACCTACGGCCGCCCGTGTCCATCCCCGATCCCCTGGCGAGTGGGCGCTCTTGGCCACTACCCTCATGGGCCCGGTACGTCCAATCACGTCCATCGCTAGTGGACACCATCGATTGGACAAGGCCCCTCACCTTCATATTGCGTGGGCATGCATACCCGTGCGCCGGTGGTAGTTGGACCCAACTCTCCATTGGGCTCCTCAACCACAGCGCACGGGGCCGCACACCCGCGTACTTGTGGGTGATAGGGATGGTCGTGTGCGGGGACAAGGACATGGCGGCACTAGCAACCATATGGGCCGACAACTTGAAGGTTTGTGGCCCATTCGTTGTTTGTTAATTTTTGCGTTTTTTGCGTTCATTTCTCGAGATTAATTTCTAGATTTCGGTTAATGCTAACACCGACTGAAAAATTGACTTAATATTAATGTCGAGAAATTAATGCAAATATTAATCCATGTCTTTTTTTTAGGTATTGCATTCCATACAAGACTGCAAGAAGTTCTACTGGGTGTCGCGCTGGGTGCCAAGCGGGTTGGTCATCGGGGGAGACCAACCCCTCGTGCGGCGCCTCATCAGTGTGTCCACCTCGCCCTTGGTGGGCTCAATTTACAATATGGGGGTGTGGGACAAGGTTGCGGCGGCATGGGTCAACGTGGCGACCCGGCGCACGTTGGACCGTGAGGAGGCGGCCCGCCTCCGCTACAAGCAGACCGGCCGTAGCTTGGAGAATGGGGGATGCATATGGCATCCACACATTGTGGTTGACCGGTGCGTGGTTTTCCTATGCATCCTCCATTGTAGCATGGCCATAGGCCGCCTCCAAGTGGCGTTCATCGAGGCACGCCTCGTGGACCTCCCCAAGGAGAACGTCAACGCCGTGCAACGGGTCCTCTACCGGGCCCGCACGGGTGTGAAGTTGGTTGCGTCGGCGGCACCCGACGGGGAGGAGGCCCGTGCGTTGTTCCTCGTGTGGGAGGAACTTGGTCCGTGGTTGGACTACGTCCCGGAGGATGGTGAATGGCAAGTAGTAGTGGCCATGCGTGACCTCCTCCGGGAGTTGTACACGGACAAGCCGCCCCGCAGGGACCTACGTGCGGCCGAGGTGGCGCGCGCTTGCCGTGCACATTGTTGCAAGGGGGCGTGCCAATCAAACTACCTCCTCTATTTGGAGGAGGATGTCACTGAGGCTGTGACGAATGCATGCCGCTCGCGGGTTGGGTTGGGTGCCGTGTGTGCGGATGTTGTTGAGAGCCTCAGCACCATCCTTAAGCGCGCATACAATGACCACTCGGGCCGGGGGGGGGATGCCGGGGGCAACCCAACTAGAACGGGAGGGGGAGGTAGTTTCGCAAGTGTGGGAGTGGTGGTCTTTAAAATTTGACCTCCGGTTGCAACTACGGGACCCCCCATTTTGCCCCATGCACCATGGCCAAACTCATGGCCACCCATAGGCCCCCGCCCTCCACCCTTGCTTCCCCTCCGCTAGCTTTGTTTTCGCCTCGCCATGGACGCGTCGGAAATGAAAAAGATGTTGTCCGACATGTTCGCTATCAACAATCGAGCCGTGGTGTGTTTTGCTTGTGCACGCTTGCTTGTGTGTTCTGATTAATATTTGCAGTGAGTTGGTAAATATTTTGAGATTAATATTAATAGTCGCGTCCATTAATACTTAATATATTAATTACTTTTTTCGGTCGAGAATATTAAGTTCAAGAAAATAACTCGGGGGATTAAAAATTAAAAAAAATTTTTTTTTGCGTGCGTCTCTCCACAGATGGCCCAAGTGGAGGAACGAATGGCAGCAGCAGCTCTAGCGCAAGCTCTAGCAGCTCCGCCAGCGCTGCCTCCACCCGTGGAGAGTCGCCCGCCGCCCGCGCGCCCATCCGAGGTGTCAAGCGACAACTCCTCGGATAGGCAAAAAAAGGAGAAGACGGAGAAGAAGAAAAAGAAGAGGAGAGAGAGGGAGAGTAGCCAGGCGCCGGGGGGGGTATAGGTCAGCCTAGGGGGGGTTAAGGACGAGGGGGAGGGGGAAGTGGTGGTGGACGAGGGGAACGGGGACGGGGAGGCGGGGGGGGGAGTTGAAGTTGTTGACCCCCCCCCCATGCTCCCCCCCCCCCCCCTCCCCCACTGGCTCCTCAAAGCCCTGGGCCCCCAGTCCGCCAGCGCCCGGAAGGTCAGAAGGCATGGGCGATCGGCTGGTCAGCCCAGGTGCTGGAGCCGGGATGTGCGGGGGATCAACCGGTTTTTGCCTTCCCCGCGCATAGCCACATGAGAATCATGTGGATTTTCCGGAGGTGAATCCGGTGTTTGGTTTGCTGGAAGGAGGGGGAACATAGAGGCACATGGGGTAAGGATGCCTCCAGGGGGGGGGGTCTGGAAACCCCTCTCTGGTGCCCCCCTTTCCCCCATGCCCGAGGCCACGAGTGTGGGCAGTTTGCCCGCACTCAAATTGTTGTTTGACCCCCGCGCCGTCCGTTTCGGGACGGCGCACTACCATGTGCTGCTACAGCACTGGACCCATGTGGGCTGGGTCAAGCAGTGGCGGCAAGCCAAGGCCGTCGTGTTCGGGGTCGACTGGGGCACTGTCTTGGCCTTGCCCGGACCCATGTATGTTCCGGGGTTCTGAGCCCTCATACTAGGGCCTCATCCCCAACTCTTGCACGGCGAAGGCGGCGGCCTTGGTGGCCGCGAACGTGGCCAAGCCGGCGGCCCAATCGGCCCCAACGGCCAGCGGGGCAGCCCCCATTAAGGCCCCCACCGCAGCGTCTCACTTCCGAGCATGGGGGCCGTACAGGCAGCAGGCACCAGTGCTGCTTTTGAGGTGTGGTGCTTGTTTGTTTCGCTTAGTTTTTAGGTCGCCAGCATTAATTTCTCGAGATTAATTTTTAATTTTTGAACCGCCGCTTGAAATATTAAAAGTTAAGGGTTAATATTAATGTCCAAAAATTAAAACAGTCACTAGAAAAATCAATTCACATATTTGCTGCTTTTTTTATGTCTGTAGGTAATAGACGCCGTGGTCAACGCGACGCATGCAAGGCCCATCCGGGTGGCGTGGCGAGACGCCGAGGGATCCCAAGAAGTACCCCTGGGGTCCCTCCACCGCATCGTGGCCCGAGACCCACCCTTGGACCTTGCTTTCTTGCGCGGTCTCCATGATTGGGAGACCTCGCGTGTGCTGGGCGGCTTTTAGGTGACTTCGCGTCACCTTCGGCCTAGCGAGTGGGCCCGGATGCAGGAGGATGCAGGAGGATGCGGGGGGGAAGGATGAGGGGTTGTGGTGGAGCATGGGAGGGGATGGGGTGAGCAACGAGGAGGAGGTGGGGGGGGGCGTCCACCACCGCCGTGCCAACCCCCCCCCCCCCGAGCCAAGCCGCAACCCAACCCCCCCAACCCCCCTCATTCGCCTTCTAGTCCGGCTCGGAGAGCGGCGACGCGGCGATCCCCCGTAACAAAAGGCCCAACCCCCCCCCCCCCCACCCACCACCACCACCGCACGGCCTACGAAGACCGTCTCCGCCCCCAAACCCACCAACCCCCCCCCCCCCCCGGCCGCCACCCCCCCCCCCCCCCCGACCAACACCGACACCCCCAAGGGTGCCGAGAAGAAGGACGACCGTCGCGAGGATCCGATCGTCGGGACGTTCGTCCACGTACCCTACCCCACCGGGGTAGAGAGGGGCAGCGTCCGTGGTATCTACGGGCGGAAGTATGGTGCCGTTTGGGTGGAACACCCGGGCGGCACCACCCTGTACGAGGTGGCCCGGTCCCTCCTCTTCCCCACCCCCGAGGAGGCGCGGTCGGGCAAGAAAAAGCCCAAACCCCCCGCCCCCACAAACGAAGATACTAACCCCCCGAACTCGACCCCAACCACCGAACCTAGTAACCCCGCTAACCCCCCGTGCGGACCCACGAAGGCATGGGACCCCATTACGGGGTCCCATGAAGTGTGAGGGCCCGCATAGGGACCCAATGGGCCACAATGGCCATGGACAACATGCGTGAACACACACATGATGCATTACATGTTGTGTAGTGCCATTGTCAGGAGGGTTAATATTTGGGGAATAGAGTTAACATTTGTGAGATTAATATTAATGCCGGCGACTCATTAATTTTTAGCTTTTCAAATATTAATGCAAAAATTAAAAACAAAAATTAAAGCCGAGAGCCATTTTAACATTTTGAAACAACCACATGGGTAGGACCCCCCCACCAACCCCCGGGGGAAAATGACACCCAAGCCCGTAAGGCAACCCATGGGGGTCATAATTTTCACGGCAAACCCCCTAACCCCTTCTTAAAAAAAAGTGAAATTTAAGATTACCGTGTTATTTTTTCACCAAATATTAAATATATTGGGTTTAATTTCAGCCACTAGGGTATGGCCTCCATGGGGTCCTCCGTGTCCTGTTGTGCGGCATAAACGGGACACGGGACGTAGTTGTACAATTGACAGGTAAGGCACCGGCCAGTGTGGCATGCACCATGGTGCAACCAGTTTTAGACGATGCACGGCTTGCTGCATGAGCTTGCACCCGTGCCTCATTAAACAATGAGAAGGCAAACAACAAGGGGAAGGAAAGGATGGAGTGTGCTGTTGCCATCCACTTCATGCGGAACAGGGGATGGGAAAAGGTAATGGATGCTTGCCTGCAACACCCCAGTGTGAGGCAGCATCAAGTAGTAGGGAAAAGTTGGGAGTCGGTGTGCAAGACATGGTGGGAGAATTTTGCAAGCATGTGTGTGTTCGCTTGGCGTTCCGCATGGTTCTCCGCAGCCGACATGGGGCGGCTCCGGAGACATAGCATAGCCATGGGCGCTGCCCACAATGAGCCCCAGTGGGGCAAACTTCTGTGGACGCATCTTTGGATCGACCACATGTATTTTTTCGCAAAGAAGTGGAGAATGTTGTCAAAGTTCTCCTGCTTTGCCATGGAGGGGAGTCACCCGAGGCCGAAGCGCATGTTGCGCAACTGAGGGGGCCTAAGCCTCCTCGGGGGGAGACTAGGGGTGCAAGTGGACAACCACACCATTGATCATAGCCCGGCGGCGCATGGTTGGGATGCGACCAAAAGGGCACAAAATGGGCAAGGGCCCATGAGTGTACAAAGGTACGCAAGCCGTACAAGAAGACGGCTTCTAACCGACATGTAGCACCTTGAGACCCTAGAGCGGCGGTTCCGATGTCACAAGAAACGGATATGAGAATACAACACGACCCCAGACCATTGTGGCCTATGGCCAGGGTGCATGCAGGGGTGCATGGGGGGGGGGGGGGTACTCCGGGTGTTAGGACAAATGAGGGGGTGCACAAGGGTGAAATTTGTATGAATTGATGTGAATTCACACCAATGAATCGGCTATAGGCTTGCCGGGTTTGGGCACTTTTCGTTTTGGGAGCCGTTTGGGCATGGTGCATGTGTTTGGGGCGGGACTTTCACTGGACGATGCGTAGCGAAGCTGGGGCATGAACTTTACCCCCTCAGATCCCTCAAAAGCAACCAAAAATGTGGCGTTTTCTTCAAAAAACCTCGAAATTCGGGTAAATTTGCGCAAATATTCATCCCCCATTCAAACGGCCACTTATCTCCCATTCATGAAGGGTACACCATGCATTTCTTTGACCATAATCATTCTATTTATGCGGTTGATTTTGCCGTTGTTTGCCACTTTCAACTATTTTTCATCTATAGCAAGTTTCAGAATGTATAGCAGACCAGGCTCATAGTCTTCAATATGGGCAACCGTTGGTGACTATGCTCCGGAGTTCCGACCGGTAGCCATGGCCCCGGACCCCATTGGTGACCCCACCACCCCCTTGAGCCATGCAAGTCTTTGACCACAATCATTGTATTTGTGCAGTGGATTTTGTCGTTATTTACCGCTTTCAGCTAATATTCATCTACAGCAAGTTTTAGAATGTGTAGCAGGCCAGCCTCATCGCCTTCACCATGGGCAACCGTTGGTGACTATGCTCCGGAGTTTCGATCAACAGCCATGGCCCCGGACCCCATGAGTGACCCCACCACCCCTTAGGCCATGCAAGTCTTTGACCATAATCATTGTATTTGTGCGTTGGATTTTGCCGTTATTTGCCGCTTTCAGCTAATTTTACATCTACAGAAAGTTTCCGCTTGTTGTAGCAGGCCAGGCTCGTAGCCTTCGGTATGGGCAGCCGTTGGCTACTATGCTCGAGAGTTTTGACGGGCAACCCTGGCCCCATTCCTTATCCCTGCCCCCAACCTTGCCCCTCTGGACCCCTGCAGATCTTTAAATGGGACAATGATATTTGTGATTTGAATGGGCAGGGAAACGGAGAGCATTGGCATGTGGCGGGGAGAAGCATATTGTAGCCTAGCATCGTGTGGTCCGGGGCAACCATTCCAAGTCGCTTCGTTCGGTGCCTTCGTACTTCTGCTTAAGGCCCTTTGTTTTATTTACACTTACTAACCTGGATGCACCACTACTTCTGTTGCATGGCACCCCCCCCCCCCCCACCACCAGGGCCGCCGGGGATTGCATTGCAACGTGTCACCCAGCGTCTCGTCGGTAGGCCGCTACCACGGGGTGGTGCGAAATTCACCCATGTTCATATTCATTTCTTCGGTAGCGTCTGTGGTTGCTTTTGCAAATAGCCAATGCATAATGGATGCATGGTTTTGTCTCAACAGCCCAGGGCGAGTGCTGTTTCAATTCATAATGGCAAGTGGGCTCGTGTACACCTATTTTCCAAGCTGCTGTAAAGGACACCCGAAGTTTTTTTTATTTACTAAGGAACGTCCTGGCAGGGGACAAATCAGAATTGCTCCACAAGTGGGCGGATTGGCTACATAACCGTTGCCATCTAGGGGGTCCCCAAAGCCCAGAAAGCGGGGGACAAAATTAGAAGTGGGGTCTAAATAAGAAGAGGCCCACAATAGCACAAGTTGGCAGATTGGCTGCACAACCCTTGCCGTCTGAGGCGTTGCCAACGCCTCACAGTGGGGGACAAAATCAGAACCGGCCCACAAGTGGGCATATTGGTTACACAATCCCTGCCATGTAGGGGGTCCCCAAAGCTTGAAAGTGGGGGACAAAATCAAAAGTGGCCCACAAGTGGGCTTGTTGGCTACAAAACCCCAGCCGTTTTGGGAGGTTCTCAACTCCTTAGAGTGGGGGCCAAAATAAGATGTGGCCCACAAGTGGGCGTGTTGGCTACATTACCTGAGTCGTCTATGGGGTCCCCAACGCCTCATAGCAAGGGGCAAAATCAAAAGGGACCCACAAGTGCGCGGACTAGGTACAACACCACTACCATCCAGGGGGTCCCCGACGTCTCACAGCAGGGGACGAATTCAGATATGGCCCACAAGTGGGCGGATTGGCTACATAACCCCTACCGTTCGGGGGGTTCCCAATGCCTCAGAGCGGGGGGCACAATCGGCAGTGGCCCACAAGTGGGCGGATTGGGGACCTTACCTTTGCCGTCTAGCGGGTCCCCAATGCCTCACAGTGGGGGACAAAATCAAAAGGGGCCCACAAGTAGGCCAATTTGCCTAAATGACCCTTTCTGTCGTGGGGGGGGGGCGGGCTTGATGCTTCAGAGCGGGTGACAAAATCAGCAGTGGCCCACAAGTGGGCGGACTGGCTGCATAATCCCTGCCGTTTTCGGGGCTCCCCAATGCCTTAGAGTGGGGAACAAAATCAAAGGAGGCCCACAAGTGGGCCGATTGGCTACATGAGAGTTGTGGATCAAATTTGAAGTGGCCCACAAGTGGCTTGCCGTTTGGGGGTCACCGACGCCTCAGAGCAGGACAAAATCAGAAGTGGCCCGCAAGTGGGCGGGTTGGCTACATGATTTTTGCCGTGCGGGTGGTCTGCAACGCTACAGAGCGGGGAACAAAGTTAGAACCGGCCCACAAGTGGGCGGATTGGCTAAGTAATCCCCCCCCCGTGTGGGGGGTCCCCAACGCCTCAAAGTGGGGGACAACATTACAAGTGACCCACAAGTGGGCAGCTTGGCTACATTACCCCTGCCGTTTGGGGGGTCCCCGATGCACAACAGGGGACAAAATCGGAAATGGCCCCCAAGCGCACGGACTGGCTACATAACCCCTGCTGTCTTTGGGCTTGAAAGCAGGTGTAAAATCACTGGTGGCCCACAAATGGGCGGTTTGGTTGTGTAACCCCTGCCATCTAGCGGTCCCCCGCCGCCCCGGAGCAGGAGACAATATCAGAAGTGGCCCAAAAGTGGGCGGATTGGCTACACAGCCCCTACCGTTTGGGGGGTCCTCGATGCCTCAGAGCGGGGGACAAAATCAGACGTGGCCCACAAGTGGGCGGATTGGGGACACAACCCTTGCCATTGAGGGGGACCCGCGTGCCTCAGAGCGGGGGACAAAATCAGAAGTGGCCCACAAGTGGGTGGATAAGCTACATCACCCCTGCCGTCGGGGGGGGGGGGTCCCCAGCGCTTCGCGGCCCGGTACAAAATCAGAAGTGCCCTACAAGTGGGCGGATGGGCTATGTATCCCCTGCCGTTTGGGGGATCCCCAACGCTTCACAGCAAGGGACAAAATTAGACGTGGCCCACAAGTGAGCAGATGGGCTCCATGATCCTTGCCGTTAGGGGGGCTGGCAACGCCCGAAAGCAGGGGACAAAATCAGAAGTGGTCCACAAGTGGGCGGATTGGCTGCGTATCATGTGCTTACCAGGGGGTCCCCAAGGCCTCAGAGCGGGGGACAAAATCAGAAGTGGCCCGATGGTGGGCGCATTGGCTACATAACCCCTGCCGTCTTGGGAGTTCCCAACGCTTGAAAGCGGGGGACAAAATCAAAAGTGGGCCACAAGTGGGTGGATTGGCCTCGTTACGTACTTCCCAGATACCATTTGTTGGAAAGCTAGCTTCGTCCCGATGACCCATTATGCTCTTTTATTTGTCACGATGTTTGCCATCGGCAGTGGCAAGAGCTCTGCTTGGTACTGTATTGGTTGTGGCAAGTTGTAAGGCCACTCTTGATTTGGTCCCCTGCTTTGGGGCGTTGGGGACCCCTGGACAGCAGGGTTTATGTAGCCAATCCACCCACTTGTGGGCCATTCTTCACTATTCTTCACTGTCCATGATTACATGGAAGCGCCCTAGTGACTACCATGGAACCACCACAAGCTTGGTGGTTCACCCCAAGGCCTTTAGGTGCCACCGTAAGGCCGTAAGGCGAGGTTGTTCCATGCATGCAGGCCACAATTGATGGTGGGCAGCAACACATGGCAAATAGTTGATAAATGTGCAGGTGATGTATCGCATGGAGGTGACATGCAACAAGTATATGACACGTCACAAGCGGCTGACGCATGCAAGGTGGCTTGTTCGAATCTTGACACCCAACCGGGTGAGAAAACTTTTCTGGGCTTGGAGGCAGCGGGCGGGGGGGGGGGGGGGTAGGGAGGGCACGCGGGCAGAGTGCTACAAGGGGTTGGGGGGGTTCCTAGGGGTTACAAATGGGGGGAGATCAGTCACCTCCGAACAGTTGGGTATGCAGCCCAAGTAGCCTGACTCACACACTGCCCCTATCCAAAAAGATAGGGTACCATCAGCACAATTGCTGCAATCCTTAATGTGAGCCAAGCATTTTGAGCATACACACATAGGGGGGATGAACAATTTTACTCAATGCCATGTGCCCGGACAAAATTCTTTGGTGCCTGTGGCGCCACTAGTTTTCCCAAAAATCTCAATTTGGATAAGTTCGAAAACTTTGGGGGGTTTGGAGGGGGGGGGTGTCAAGATTTGAACCGGACACCCTCCTCGGGTTGAGACGTGGTGGGTGGGTGGCAAGACTAGGTGAGTAGGTGAAATGTGGTTGGTGGGTGGCAAATAGTAGGTTGGGCCCGTGAAATATTGCAAATGGGGAACGCAGATTGATTGGTGGCTAGGCCGGAAGAGGAAGAGCTATATTTTCCCTCTGTTATTTGGACAAGGGGAGGGAAAGTCAACAATCCAGCAAGGAGACCCCAAACTAGGGCGGTGGTTGCTCCCATTGGGCGATCTTATGTATTTTCAGCCGGGGGCGACGGATAGGGCAAGACAGTGGGATCTTTACACAGGTCTAGTACCGAAGGGTTGCTCTTCTTAGGGAGCATTTCTGTGAGGAGGTTACAAGCCAACCCATTCCGGGTAACACGCTGTAAAAGTAGCGCGCAATGCATATACTCCCCCATTGTCCCCAGTGATTGCCAGTCCATATTCATTTTTCAAAGGAAATTCAGTCACTTCGCCCCATTTCTCACACTGAGGGCTGGTGTGTCCATCATATCAGCCACATGCTTACGGGCTCGACGTCTAAATCGCCGCACCACAGGCGCGCCACATCAAATGCTCCCCCAATGCAATGCAAGTACAAAAAAAACATGCAAGTAGTTTTATTTTTGCTTCAATCATGAGAAACAATTCTTTTTCTTGTAACACAAGAAGTTAAAAAATTCAGCAAGGCCCCTCCCAAACAAAGAAATGTAATGGGACTAAATTTTTTCCCATAGTACAAAGACTTTCTGTTTGCTGCAATCTAAGTACTAGCTGTCTTTTTTCTTGATGTATTGGGATATGTGTACTTTACAGTATTGCATTGCACCCCACAACAACGGTAACAATGGGACTCAAGCCCACTAAGTGCAAGTACTGTGTTTGGCCACCAATTAAAGGGAATTGGTCCGTACGATATCAAGTAAATATATGCTGCACCCCTGTTCGCACCTCAAAAGAAGTGGCCCCCCAAAGGCAACGTAGAGTTAGGATAGCTCAACGAATAACATTCTGGAGTCCACCACCTTCGCACTAAGAAGAAGTGGATGCCTGAAGACAACATGCAGTTGAAGATAGGAGGGAACAAACAAAGGTTTATACGCTCCAGCCCTTTAGCACCCCTCAAGAGGTTGTTCTTTGAAGTCAACGGAGTTGAAAATAGGAGGGTCGAGTCAGACAAGCTGTAGGAGACCCTGCAGACAAACACGAAGACAAGAACATCAGAAAACTGTCCTTGTTCTCAGCACACATCTCGACGGGCATTTGCGGGTGCCTAAGACACGGTAGTTCACAGCATTAGGGTGGGTGGTTGGGTGGGCCCGTCCCTCGTTACAGAAAAACACAAAAATGACTAAAAGACACAAAGGGACACCCTCATTCTCACATCTTAAAGAATGCGACCTGACACACAGCCACGCTCACCAAAGTGTGATGTGCTACCATCCGCGAGATTCATCTCATTGGTTCCTTTGTTTTTGTGCTGACCCACTGTTGGCCTGTTGGGTGTGTGGGGTGTTCCAGTTTTTGCGTTATGCCCCGAACTGTCGACCAAGGGGGACGTCTTCCAGAAGCAGGTATGACACTTAAAGGAACAAAGAGCAAAGGCCACACAGGCTCGGCAAAGGCTCCAAAACCACGCAGGTGTGAACCCAAAAATAGACACCATCTTACCACCATCTAGGTAGCAAAAAAGGTGCCACAAAACCCACCCACATAGCCTGATGGTCCTTGACCCATACAACGGCTGCCACGGGCATGAATCATAATAATAAGGAACAAAATAGGTAGCTCACCCAAGGGCACTGGTTAAGTGCCCCGAAAACCCCAACCACACCCCCAACAAACCACTCAAAAAACGCCGTGCTTGGACTTTGGTGCACCATGAAATTGCATATAGAGGACTAACTGGACACCAATCCGGATCCAAACAGTTCTAGTGACAGGGAAGCTCGCACGAGTCTAGAGACTAGGGGTTAAAGAACCAATGGTGTTTGACACAAGCCATCACAACCAGACGAACCCGGCGCCTCTGGGTAGAGGAGTATAAGCCCCAATACCTCACGCATCGTCAGTGGTAGCCTGCTAACCACATACTCTGTGCCATTTGGTGTTGCTTCTTTATAGGCCAAGTATTACCGGATGGATCAAGACTACCACCATTCTATGTGCCCGCTGATGGAAGTGTACTGCCCATTGGGCTGTGGCAAACTGGTGTGCTGGCTGTGCCTATGCTAACCCAAACCCTTGCTGCACTGCTGTTCACGTCATAGCTCCTTCATCCTGACGCTGTTTACTGTGTAGTTGTCCACACAAAGGGTAATCCTCAAGCTTTTGCGATGCGATGCCAAGTGACAAGTGATATTTGTATCAGTGGAATAAGGGTGTCAGATCTCAGAAGCTGCTTGGCAAATGCAGTTTCGGTGGCATTTCTCCACATGACAGTCATTCAGGTTGCTGAGGGTCAGAGCGTGAGATGTCAGATGGCTGATGAGGGCCGTGATGGGTTGCAGAGGACAGGTGGTTCAACATTTTGCAGGCAAGCGATTGGGGTGAGGTCACATTACAGGAGGTTCGACATGTCAGGGGGATTTGGCAAGTTTTTGGAGGGTGGCAGAAAGGTGCCAATGCTTTTAGATGACTGGGCTCTTCCAGAACAATCAATCGTGCACATCCAACCCTCTTCCGATATGTGCTCTTTGCTGCTGGCCTCTGAAATGGGGTGCATCAGGGCTACACCACACAAGCATTGTGGATTGCGGCGATGCATCGCCTGCCGTACTGCGGCTACGCCCCCCCTCCCCCCAAAGCGTGGATCTTGGGTACGCATCCCCTGCTGTATGGGGTGGAGTGCGGGGAAATAAAATGTGTGCTGCACGAAATTCAATGAATGGGAGTATTTTGTGTGTGTACGTGTGTGTGTGTGTGTGTGTGAAGGTTTTACTACAAGAGCTTGTGTGTGTGTGTGTGTGTGTGTGTGTGTGTGTGTGTGAATATCCAACTATCCAGAGCGCCGCAGGATAAAAATCTGGGCGCATGGGCCTCATTGCAGCAAACCCGCTTTCGATATCTCCCCTTCGACTCCCATCCGTCTTTGGCCATGGCTTGCCGTCTGAGCCACATCCGTACTTGGTTTTTCTCAGTAACCCCCCCGGATCCATTATTTACCCGGTGTATCATTTCTACCTCCATCTCGTGTATGTGGGCCTCACCACATCTGCCCTTGCCAACCGCCTGCGTAAACACCACAGTGATCCTACTAGCCACCACAATTGCCCCTCACCCACCGGTTAATGCTCCAAATAGACCCGTCCCATTGGGGGATACTTCCTCTGCAATATGTTGCCGACAGCTGGCTGGCCTCCGCCATAGAATGCCATTGGTGGCACATTTTTAAAAAGTGGGCCTGCAACGACGTCGCCCCGGGAATAAGCACAGACGGAGCAGGCAGTCAACCCAGGGGCCGGCTCAATCAGTGTGTCCGCACCGTTTTGAGTAGCATGAAAGAGGCAATTCCCTGCCTGAAATTCGTGCTCCACGACTTGCGTCAACTTGCCACCCAACTCTCCATCCCATGTACATTCTCGGTAGCGATGTCGTCATGAACCTCACATTGCGGAAGTCAGCCATTCACCGTGTGACCCGAAAAATGGTCGGCTTTGTGGCAAAAGCAACGTGGGAAAAACAGGCAATCAATAAGATTGTGCGCATTGTTCGGAGCAATCCCAAAGCAGTGCACTTCGTGTGCGAAAAAGAGGCGCGGAAGTTTGACAACCCCCGTGACCAACCCCCCTATGCGTGCGTGCCACTGTATGTCACACGTTCCCGGCAACGTCGTCCACATAGATGGACGCATAGCTGTAATCCCTCTGCACAAACTGTACCCTGACGGGTCGCTGGCCCGCCCAAACGACCCCGTGCCTCTCCCGGAGTTACAAGTGCGCCAAAAATTGATTGAGGACTTGGAAAAGCTAGGAAAGCAGATAGGCGCAGAGAGCCCTCCGCTGTTTCGTTCTTTGCCCCGCTCCCTCTGGCCTGAGACACGGGCAAAGCTAAAATACGTACAGCAGCTCGTCACTAGAATCAGCTGAGCGCAATATATTCGCTGTGTTGATAAGGGAGTAGGCGTGCTCTGGGTTTTTTGCCGCCACTGGATGTGGACCATCCTGCAACAATGTTAACAAAACGAAGGGTACCATCGATTCTGCCACGGCACGATCACACATCCGCGCGGAAATTCTGTGCAGGGGCTGGGATGACAACAAAGCACGCCAATTGGCCGTCCTCTATCTTCTTGGCAAAAGCCTCAAGAAGGGCCAATGCTGGTTGGTTCTGTCTTCGAGCCCCACGTCCAATGGATACCCTCCTGGGTATTGTACCTCCGCTACCAATGAACTATTTTTGGTGTGAGAGTCCCCCCGGCCGAGCTCCGGCCACCACCCTAACCCCACAACACGGAGGTGTAGATTCCAACAAGGCCCGTGGTTCGCCAGCCCCCCCGCCCCCCACCCGTTGCAAGATTTGCACACAAAGTGGTAGTGATCTGTGCTAATATAGCGATGGGACATCATGACCCAAACAAAATGATCTTGGTCACCGGCATTTTAAAGCAGCCAAAGAAAGGTCTTGCCTTGCCTCCTTTCCTTTTTACCCATATGTGGTCGAACATGCTGACATAACCACATATTGTTAAAAATGTAAACTTTAAACAACAAGCCTTCCCCACGTTTCGTACCGCCACAACATCCGCTTGCAACCAAACGATATAGGTTCCAACCAAACACACCCGAAACAACGTTGCAGTTCTTCATACCCTGGTTACATTTTGTTTTTACAAGCCTATATACTTGTTCCGACTTATATGCCCAGTACCAAAACTAACACAGCAGCTACATCTAAGTTTCTGTATACTACTACATACACTTGCACAAATTGTTTCGGCCAAATCAAATAAAATGGACGACACTTTTTTTTGGGTCATTTTTTACATCAGCGCTTTGGCTAGGCTTGGGAGGTTCTTGCTATGCTCCCCCTCCCCAAGCCTAGGAATGTTTCTTTATTGTCGTCGTTGGTCTAGACTGCTACTAAATTTGTACTTCCTTCTTTTTCAACCGCTGAAAGTGATATGCCGAAGCTCCTATCCAAAGCCTTTGCAACCACCGGTCAAGTCATACCACGGAAGTTCACCTTTTGTCTAGCTCAAAAGAATTAAGTCTGGGAGTTGGAGGGAGAGCTATAGTTTAGTGACCATGATGTTTGCAGAATCGCGCCTCAAAAACGCGATTCACAAATCATTTTTTCCCCAGAGCAGCAAATGCTGTTTCGGTCCCACCTTCAGCGCTTGCCGACACCAACAGCCTATTGCTTCTAATTGCATCCTTTTCGGTTTCAACCGATCCACATGGTTATTGAGGGGTGGTTCGTCCCCGGGTCCGTGCTCCACAACTTGCACCATGTACTGCAACATTTGCCGAACACACAAACCGACTTGATTATACAACCTAAACGGGGATTGGACCATGCATTCTCAGGTCTATTGGTCCATCATACACAACCACGTTCGCTTTGGTCCGTGGGCAAACTCTAGGTCATGGTAAAACTTTAAAACGATTCCTATAAAAGTTGTTCATATAACGTCCAATTCTAATAAAAGAAAAGTAGTTTTGGTGTAACCCTTGCGATGAACATTCGAAGCTACGAAATGCCCCCCCCCCCATCATTCTCTTATACATCCCTAAAGGGTGGTCATGAGCTTCGTCTCAAGGCCTAATTCCACAGTGTGCCCTTTGTGAGCCGCACTTTTGAATGAACATGTGCACGTCGCTGGCTTTTGGGCCGTTTTGCCCGCTATTCCGTGTCTCTCTGCCCGCTTGCCGTGCTTACTTCGCCAAAAGTTAAAGAGGATTAAAAACACACAAAATAGAGTTCGACTGGTTGCTAATGCCGCTTAGCTTCACAAAAAATTGTTAAATTCGCACGCATATTCGTGTTGTCATACGCATGTCTCGTTTGCATTCGCATGTAATTCCCATTCGCGTGAAATTTGCGTGAAGATCGCACGAATATATATATATATATATATATATATGTATGCCCAATGTTTTTCAACTTGAGCACCTTTCCATGCTTTCGTCCTTTTGTGCAGCCTTGATTTCTCTTGCAATGGCCCTCTCTCAACACAGTAGCCTGCCCAATCCAGGTGCCAACACCCACACCCACTTCCTGGCCCTCCCCCGCCGACCGCACACGCTAGAGGAGGCCACGTACACGCGGGGCCTACTTGTGGGGGTGGTGGTGGAGGAGTGGGCAAAGGGTTTTGACCCCTCTCCCACCCTCATCCATATTGGCATGCCGTACCCCGAGCGTGCGGCTGCCCCTCGCAAGAAGGGGTAGGCCACAGACTTGTGGGAACGGTTGCGGCTGGCCCTCCCGGAGTTGAGGGCCATCCGCCTTACCCCCGCCCCCAAGACGGTTGACTCCTTCTTGGGGATCATGTCTACTCATGGGGCTGGCAAGCTGAAATCATGGGTTTGCACCATCTGCCCCACCACTAACCTCGTCCACTACCCCCCCGCGCATGCATATGATCGACATGAACAAGTACTTCCCTGCTAATGATCCGAAGGTGGACCATTCTTCTTTCCCCTTTTAGTGGCACACCGCCACTGCTCAGTGGTGGGATGACTTGAGGATCTTCCCCTCCCACCCTGAGAGGCCGGGCCTTCTACACATCCCTAACATCACTCGTCCCACGCTTCATCACATGCGTGGGTTGAGTTGGTATCAGGGATTGCCCCCCCCCCCCCCTTCATTACCCCCCAACCTCCTTTGCGAACCGCCTCCTTGCCCGACCCCACCGCCTATGCAACCCCTTACCCCTCCCTCCACCCCGACCGTCCCGCACCTGCCATGCCCATCAATGACATCACTCGTCCCATGCTTCGTCACCTGCGTGGGTTGAGCAGGTATCAAGGATTGGCCGACGCCCCCCCCCTTTCATTACCCCCCAACCTCCTTTGCGAACCGCCCCCTTGCCCGACCCCACCACCTATGCAACCCCTTACCCCTCCCTCCACCCCGACCGTCCCGCACGTCCCATGCCCATCAACGACATCACTCGTCCCATGCTTCGTCACCTGCGTGGGTTGAGTAGGTATCAAGGATTGGCCGACGCCCCCCCCCCTTTCATTACTCCACAACCTCCTTTGCGAACCGCCCCCTTGGCGGACCCCACCGCCTATGCAACCCCTAACCCCTCCCTCCACCTTGACCGACCCGCACCTCCCAAGCCAATCAACTTTGTTGATGGGCTTGGGTATACGGTGAACGGAGATGCCTTAAGTCCCGCTAATTGCAAGGTGGCTTGGGAACCGCCGGAAAAAGGCTGGGGCGGGGGGGGGTAAAGTTCCACAGTTTTTTCAATGTTGTGGTTGACAAAAAAGCCGTGGAACAACAAAGGGCCGATTCCTCCTTGCCCCAGGGCTACTAGTCCAAACCGTCTATGAGAGAGGCCCTGGTTGGTAGTGTGTTCAAAACGGACGTAACCAAGGTGAAGGACAAGATGCCTACCCCTTTGCATCCCTTCACCCCATGCCCACCGGTTCCGTCATCGTGTCCGCAATTAGCTCAAGCGATTAGCTTTGCCCATAGCGACACTTCCACCGCCCCCCCCCCCTCCCCCCGCCCATCCGACGGGTCAAAGTCGGATTGCCACCTCTCCACTTTTGTGGCCCTCTCACCCCAATACCGCCTTAGCAGTCAGGCGGGAATGGCCTTGGGGGAGGCCCGCTAGAGAGGTGGGACGTGATCCTCCTGACCAAGGGGAGGTCCTCATCATGATGCTCACCCCCCGCCACCATGGTCTCCCCCGCCCCCCAAGGTACCAAGTGCACGCAATGGGGCCCCGACAAAAAGCATGTCAAAGTACTGCCCAAAGCAACCCACCTCAACCCCTCCACCAAGGCGCTGCTCAAAAATTTTTTGGGGACGCTTGAGCAGCAAGAGGTCCCCACACATTGGCACCTCCTTTCTTTGGCGCGGGGGCTGAAGGCCCGTTTGGGGCTGGCCATGGAGGACCTCCGGGGTGATGTCTTCGACCCCCCCCCCCTGACCCCCGGCACAAGCAGGTACCCCCTTATGCACCAACCCTTGGTACACGCTAGAATACCCAATCTCGTTCTAGCCTAGAACACGCTAGAGAGGCTAGAACGAAAAAAAGAGGGGGATACCCCCCCCGCAGGGGGGGGGGATGAGGTGTCCAACCTGGACCCCCCTATCCATACTCGGGGGCCCATACTTTTTCTTTCACAATTTCACTGTTTTCACCTGATTTTGGAGTCCAAAAAAATTTCGTTCTAGCGGCGTTCTAGCGACGTTCTAGCGAGCGTTCTAGAACGCCGCTAGAACGGTTCGCTAGAACGCCGCTGGAACAATATATATGAATGCTCCGCCACTCCTCAAAGAGAAGCTGCCCCGGCTACCATGGCCAGCCGTGGCCAATCACAGGGTCCCGATGCTGGACCCGACTCATGGAGCGCCGGGTCCCCCCCCCCCCCACCCCCCGGTTAGCCTGGTTAGCCCCCCACCGCACCCCATAGGTCACTCGGAAGGTCACTTGGCGGGCCGGCGCCGGGTCACGTGGTGGTCGGTTAGCCCGATTAGCCCGGTTAGCCCGATTAGCCCCCCCGCCCCCCCCAGGCCCCCATTCGCGAGTCGCGACACGCAGGTTACCCCTCCTGCGTGGTGGGGGGTTGCCGGGGCTCATCCTTGCTCCCGGCACCCCCCTTCTCACCCCCACCCCCCGTGTCCCCTTCCTTCTCACCCCCCTTATCACCCCCCCCCCCCTCACCCCCCTTGTCACCACCCTCCCCCTTGTCACCACCCTCGTCCCCCTCGTCGTCCCCGTCATCCCCGACGTCCCCTCCCGCAGGTGGGCCTCCGCCTCCTCCCGGGTGAGGAAGAGGAGGTCCCCCGCCACCTAGAAGGTGCCCCCCTCTTTCTCCCGCTTCCTCTTCTTCCCCTTCTTCCCCTTCTTCCCCCCCTCCCCCTCCCCATTGGACCCCTGCGACACCACCCACCACTCCCCCGGGTCCAACTCCTCATCCCAATCCCCCAACACCGTCACTTGGCTGACGGTCCCCCCATTGCCCCCCTCCGCCCAAGGGACATACCGGGTGTCCCCCACACCCGGCACATTCCCATAGGGGTCCCGGCCCCTTTCTTGCATAGGGGGGGGCTAGGGTTTGGGGGGGGAGTGGCTTTGCCCTTGCCCTTGGCCTGCGGCTTGGGCTTGGGCTTGGGGGGGGGGGCGCCTCTTCTTCGTCGCTACTCTCGAAGTGGCGGGGTCTTTTCTTGGGGGCCTTGGGGGGGGGGGTTGGGGGCCTTTGGGGGGGGTGTCTTCCCCCCGCTGCTGGTACTGCTGCTGCTGGTGCTGCTGCTGCTGCTGTCATCCCCCCCCCCGGTCTCGCAACCTGGCCCAGCCCTTGCGCCGCGGGTCCATGCCCCCCGCACTCCTGCCTGCTTCCCACCGACCCAAACCCTCCAGCACCGAGAGGGCCAAATTGGGGTTCGTCCCCAACATCCGGCTCAACTTGGTGACCCCCACGAGGCGCGTCCGCCCTCCACCATCGCGCCACTCCACGCGCACCCCGCGGGGGTCGCCTCCACACGTCTGCACACTGACAACCTGAAGAGACAAACAAAATGCAGGTGCGTTCTAGCGGCGTTCTAGGCAACTGTTCTAGCGGCGTTCTAGCGACGTTCTAGCGGCGGCGGTACGGTGGTGGCTAGATCAGCGCTAGAACGGTTCGCTAGATTAACGCTAGAACGCAGTCGACATAACGTGCCTTGGCGGTCCAGGGCGGGGGAGATGGCCCCCAGTGCCTTGGCGAAGGCGTCCGCGTGGTTGGGGGGGTGCGGCTGCGGGGGGCCGCCAGCGGGGGCTGCGGCGGGCTTGGGCTTGGGCTTGGGCCGGGTTGCGATGCCGTGCACCACCCCGGCATACACCCCCCCTTCGCCGCCTCGGGGTTGAAACCCCCGAAGTCCAGCAGCGCCGACCAGGTCGGCGTCCAGACCCATGCCTTCCCCACCCACTCAACCCCCCCCAAGCCTAGCCCCTGCCGGCAGTGGGCGACGAATCGCTAGTGGGTGCCCCCCCCCTTTTTTCGCTCGGGGGTGAAGATGTTGGTTTGCGCCAACTCAAACATCTTCACCCCCCTTTCCGGGGGGGGGGGGGGGCCCCCCACGGCTTATTCCCCTGCCCCGGCAACTCACGTTGCCACCCCCACGACCCCTCGACCACCCCTAGGCGCAGGGGCTTGTCCAGGTGGACAACCCCCCCCCCCCGTCCACCCATACCCACCGCCCCGCCCCCAACAGCCGGTGGTGCACCCGCACCTTCAAAAACCGGAGAGTCCATACCGCACTCTCCGGGGCGACGAGGAGCAGGGTGTCCAGGTTTGGGGGGTGGGGGCCAGCAAGGACTGCTGGGTCCCATGGCAGGTCTTGGAGGGCCCCCGCAGCCCTCGACCCCATCAACCCCCTGAGCCAGTCGCTCGTCCCCCCCCCCCCCCGCCGGCGCCGCCTCCACCACCTTGGTCTCCTCCTCCTCATCCTTCACGCTCGCCTCCTCCTCCATCTCGCCATGCACGTCCACCTCCACCACCTCGTCCACCTCCTCGTCTTTCACCCTCGCCACCACCGCCGCCAACTGCCTCTCGCACTGTCTCACCGCCCGCTTGAACCCCTCCACCGCCGCCGCCTTCTGGGCCACCTTCGCCTTCGCTTTGCGAAGGTTGGCCTCCGCCCACTCCACCCTTTCCTCCTCCGCTCCATCCTCCACGAGGCTCCGCAATTTTACCTCCCAGGCCGAGACTTTCGTCTCTGCCCGGGGCTTGGCCGCCCTGGAGGCGGCGCGGGAATCCAAGAACCATTTGAGCTCTCCCCGCGCCGCCTCCACCTCTGCCGGTTCCTCCAACGCCGCCGCCCCCTTCCGGGCTACGAATGGGGGAGGGGGTGGCGACGGTGGACGATGGGCTTGGGGTTGGGGCTTGGGCTTGGGCTTGGGCTTGGCGCGGGGGGCTTTGGGGTGTGTGGCCTGCTTGGCCTTCGGCTCCTCCGCCGCACGCCTGCCCGCCTCCAGTATTTGCGCAATCAGCGCCTGGGTCGCTACGTTCTGTAGCACAGGAGCGTTCTAGCGGCGTTCTAGGCAACTGTTCTAGCGGCGTTCTAGCGACAGTCTAGCGGCCGATCGTGCTGCCTAGATCAAGACTAGAACGATTCCCTAGATCACCGCTAGAACGCACAACACGACATATACCTGCCTCGCCAGCTCAACCAACTGCTGCCGCGTAGCCATCTTGGATTGAAATATTCTGGTTACGGGAAGCCTGCATGTGACCCTGGCCCCTCCTTACCTACATGGCATCCCTGCCCGAGCATGGCACTTGCGACCGTGGCCCCCCATGCACAACCCACGACACGTCAAAGTACGCAAACAACCATGTCATGCACTGTGCTTGCACATTGGCCTCCCTGTGGATGGCCCGCAATTGACGACCCGACACCTCGTCCACCCCCTCCACCCGACAGTTCCCTCCCCCCGGTTGCTGTGCTCGTTGTGACCATGTTTCAGAAAGCGGTTAATGCTTTCCGAAATGTCACCGGAGAACATAGCGAGGCCAAACGGCTTAATGTTCTGCAACATGGTATCTACATTCTGCTCAAGGCTTAGTAGATACCATGATGCTGGTCCAGCAGTGCAGTGTCGCCGGAAATCGCGCGCAACAGCAGCACAATTCAAAGGGTTAGGGCCCTGATATGTACAATAGAGGGCGTGCAGCACGTCCCACATGTTCGCGATGGCCTTGTACTTGGCCGTGCTTGGCCTAATGCCGAGGCACTTAGCAATATCCGGCCATGCGTCAAAAAAATTGGCCGCCTCCTCCCCGTCCGGGGATGTTGACCCATAAACGCTCCAACCTGCACGCCTCTCCGACAGGAGAACTTGCAGGTTTTGATGGAGCGCAGAGGTGACCAACCTAGCCTCCCGATTGAGAAACTCCCCCAACAAGCGGCCCATGGCCAGTGTCAAGTGCAAAATGGACAAGACGACCCAGGCACGTGGCAATTTCAAAATGGGCTGTGTACTGCAGCCGGCGGCTTGAAAGGATGGCGTCCCAAGGAGGAAGGCCGTGTAGTTGGCCTCATCACCCTCCATGGTCAAGGGGTTAGCACTACCCTCCCAAGTCTTCGTTGGGGCATTCCATATGCCCTCATTGAACATGGAGCCCACTTGGGGGCATGTGCACACCCCGATCACCCGTCGCGTCCACAGTTGATCCCCCCCGAGGATCACCTTTGCCTCCTCCTTGGAGGCCCCCCATTGGACCAGCCCCATGTCGATGATCTCTTGAAACACCTAAACACGAGACGTGGGGGGTGGTTAATTTCGTTCTAGTCTAGTCCAATCTAGCGTCTAGCGAGCGGTGTTTGAGGCCGACTAGATCAAAACTAGAACGATTGAAAGGCACTAGGTGAGAGGACTACCTCCCAATCGCTCTTCCACAACGTCCCAAGGGTGTCCATGGCCTTGTCATCGCAATTGGCCATGCTCAACACCCAAAGGCCCGCGGGGGAGCGGGCCAAGCGCTCGAAGTTGGCCAAGGAGATGGTGAGTTGGGTGCAATTGCCCCCGGCCACGGGGTAGGCATCTCCCCGGACGATGACCGTCAACGGGAAGGTGAGGTTGATTGACCGCACCAAGCCCGGCCGGGAGAGGATGTATGTGACCCATGAGGCGAAGGGCCATGAGATCCCGGTGGCCTTGGGCAACACCGTGGCAACGGGGTCATCCAATTGCACCGGGGCGACCAACTCCTTCCAACGGGCTTGGAAAGCCCGCTCGGTACAAATTGGCCGGGAGTAGGGGGCACTAGGGACGGTGCGGTGATACTCCAACTTACGGAGCGTGTAGAGCTCCGAGAGGGTCCTTCACGAGGACTTGGGGGCCCTCATCTTGAGCACTAGTTCACACATGGCGGTAGGGGGAAGTAGGGAGGCGGCGTATGCCTCAACGGCGGCCTTGCATGCCTCACCCGTGGTTTGGGTAGAAGTGGCGGAGTTCACATGTTGGCCGGCGTTGTTGAATTGCCTCCGTGCTAGGGGGCATGATAGCGCCCACGTGGCCAAGTAATGGCCCACCCGCTCACCCTTGATGGTTGAGGCCCCACTCAACTCCCGTAGTGCCTTGGACAAGAGGGAAGTATCCTTTCCGGGTGAGGAGGGAGCAAGGGGGGTAGTGGCGGGGTGTTTCATTACAAACAAATGTGCAATATCTAAGCGGGAGAGAAGGAAGCATGGAACAATGCACTACGGACAATAGCAAGCAAGCATGCACGCACGCACGCACGGAACAATGAAGAAATTGGGATATGTTGGTAGACATTATATCCTTCTAGTATGGATCTAATCTAGGCTAGAACGTTCTAGCTAGAGCGTTCTAGGCTAGAACGAGATTGTGTTCTCTAGCGTGTACCAAGGGAAGCACCCCTATTTCGTCACCTGCTCCGCGGCGGGTCTCCACGCCGTGCCGGTCCGTGGGGCGGAGGTTGTCCTATTGCGGTGTCCGTACCAGCTCCAGCTGGCGAAGCCACGCGGACTGATGAGGATGCCTTGGTGCAGTGGGCGATTGGTGGCACCTTGCCGCCTAAACGACGCACAAGCGCTTGGTGGCTCAACAACCAGGCGCCGCTATCACGAATGCCAAGCAAGCAAGCAAAGGGGGATGGACTATTCGATATCCATGCAAATGCGAGGTGTGTAAACAATGTGCTCGCTTCCGAACCCGAAAATCGTGCGATTTTCGCGCAAGTGTGCTCTTCGTGCGCAGTGCGTTGTGTGTTGGCTGATTGCTTCCTCTTTGCGAACTTCGCACGATTTTTGGTTGATTTTAGATGGCACCGTCAACCCCACCAACGGGTTCGGGATATTTCCTTCCCGTAGACGACATTCCCTCGAGCAACAGTCAAGATGTGTGTGCCACCCTGGCTGACCCAACTGCCCCGCCCCCTTCCCACGGTGCAGTCGTGGCTGTGTCCGATGCCAAGACGGGTGCCACTGGGTACCCCCCCCCCCCGCCATCGCAATCCTATCGGTGCTGCGTGTGCCGCCCTCCTATGCCTGGAAGTTTGAGCTGGCGGGGCGGAAAAGGGCGAGCGTGGAGTTTGTGGCCGCCACGGGGGAGCCGGACGTGGAGATGCAAGCTAGGGAGCAGACCCCCCCCTCCCGCATTTCGTTCCCCTGCGCTGTCACCGTGGCGTCGGGGGGGGGGGGGCGGTTGAACGATGCGGAGCAGCTCGTGGCACTGTTCGCTCGCCGGTTGCGGGGGGCCATCAGAACTGAGAGCAGGCGGTTTGGGGGAGGCAAGGGTTGGCGGAGGGACATTTGGGTCGGCAAGGAGAGGGGGTGGGGGGATCACATGGAGCCGCACATGGACCATGCAACGCTCATGATGCGCTCCCATGCGCAGGGGGAGACTTGGGTGCACTCTCGGGAGTTGGGGGGGCTGGAGGTGGGGGGCAACGGTGACAACGGGGGGGAAGACGATGCCCACTCGCGCAGCACTATGGGTTCCAAGGGCTAAAGGGGAAAGGGTGTGGGGCAGCCCTGGAAGGCTGAGAGGACGGGCTACACTCTCCCAAGTGTCCCCGCCGTCCCCCGTAGTGCCCAAGTGGCGGATTGGCTGTAGCAGCAGCAGGAGGTTCCGAGTTGCAACAACGGGTGGAGGTGGCGGAGGGGGGGGTTTTGCATATGAGGGGGAAGCTGCAGGAGGCCCAGCTGGATGCCTAGCGGGCACGGGATGCGGTGAAGGCGGCAGAGACGGAGAGGGACCAGCTCTGCGCGCGGGTGAAGGAGCTGGAGGCAAGCAAGTCAAAGGGGCCGGTGCAGCATGAGCCACGACAAGAGCAGGGGGTGGGGACCGAGGGGGAGGAAGGGGGACGCCTTGCCATACCTCTTTGGTGCTGTCCAGGAATGGCGGCAGGAGGTCGAGGTCGCCAAGGGCCAGTTGTCCGCGCTGGGCTCGACACTGTGGCTATGGCGGTCGCAGCTAGCAGGCGGGGGGCCAACTCTCGAAAGTGTCCTCACCGACTATTGGAAAGCAATGTCGGCTCATGACACTGTGGCCTCCAAGTACCCCACACAGACCATGGTGAAGGCTGCCTGCATCCCCGATTTTTGGATCCCCAAACTCCCCGCGGGATCGCGAACGGGCAGCAGTGGGATGTCGAACGGGGAATGCCATTGAATTGGTGGCCTTGGAATTGGTATCTGCAGAACTATCGCCATTTCCCACAATACCATGGGCTTTCCAAAAGAGTTTGGATGAATTGAAATCTAATGGAATTGTTCTACCACAAAAGCATTGTGCTTTTCCTAGTTGCGCGTGGCAAGGGGATGACGAAGCTAGCTTAATCGAACATGTGACGGGCCACCACAAAGCCTCTTATGCCCACATTGACCAATTATCACATGCTTGTATCACGATGCAAGATGCATACCATTTGTAGCAAGAAGCCATTGCCCACATTGAACGTCAGCGCATGCCCTTGGTTGGTTTTGCAATTGACCGTCGCATTACTGTTTCATTCGCGCAACGCTACCGAGGCGAAAACATCATATCACTCGTATGTAGCATTTGTGCAGAAATTCATAGTGTGTATTTTGGATGTCATGGAATGAAGCATTCCACTTTAGCCAGTGGGGATGGTGATAGCGATGAAGAAAGAGTTGCTAGCATAGTGGTGAATCGAAAGTCGGATATTTGATCCGCATTAGCTGGTGACCCCGACCTAGTACTGGGCACACACATTTGTGTATCTCCACTTTCATTTGAGTCATTGGATGTAGTTGTTGTGCAATGCGACTTGTTGGAGAAAGTATCATCTTGATCATTGCAAGTGTCATTTGATTCATGAGACAAGTGGTCAGCAGTGTGACACCTTCATCGTCACAGGCATACCACAACCCTTTCCGTGGAGTCAAGCACACATAATGACCCGACAAGGTAGAGCTGCCGCGGTGTAAGATGATACTCATCAGTTGCAAATGCAACACCTTATTTGGTGAGCGTACGAAACAATCTTCAATAGTAAAATGTGATGGGCACCCATAAAAACATTGTGGCTTTGAAGGTTGTTGAGTAGCTGCATTGAAAGTGAACAAGGACAAATGTATCATGATATATTGCGATGCCGTTGTCAATTGCTTTGGACGCTTCAAGCACGCCATTCCCGAACAAGCCCTACAATTTCCAACATTACTTTCTGTGGCAAATGAACTTTGCATAGCACATTGTAAACCTTGTGTATTACTTGCACCGACCGTCCAAGAAGAAATGTCGATGCATACTTGTAAATTGCCATATTGACAATTTGAGCATGAAATGGAATGTAAAACTTGACTGCCTACTTGGGACATTGCTTGTGGTACGAAGGGGAATTCGAGAGTCGACGCCTGTGCTTCAGTGCGAACGTTTGCACTTTGCAACGGTAATAGAAGCTTCCAAATCCATGCTAACGGCAAGCCCAGAAATTCATGCACATCTTGTTGCCGGTTGTGTGTTGGATGGAAATGAACTAAGTACTCCGCAGCATGGGCAACATGAATTCGCAATTGTTGGTGACAAACATCACTATTACCAAACGTGTATGGCGATTTGGGTAGCGGCTCTCCATTACCACATTGCATCAAAGCAATCAAAAGGTGTTCTAGTGCAAGACGGATTTGAGAGTCTGTCTTATGGGATTCCAAGTCACTGCTCACGGAATCAACAAAAAGTGGGACTGTGCCAAGGAATTGGAGACTGGATGCAGCAAAGCAGCTGCTGTTCATCCAAACTAGCCCACAATGTGTTGTCATTCTTTATGGACTGGATGGTAGTCGGTCAATCGAAGATCAAGGCAAAGTTGACAGAAAAGTGCAAGAGCGCCCTACGACAAAGATCCTGAAAGAACAAAAGACACAATGCATGATAAACATTCTTGAGCAATAAACGATGAGCGAAGGGTGTGGGGTGTCCCACAGTAAGGGGGTGCATAGTAACCCCCCCAAAATGGACACCTCTGCCATTACCACATCTGCCCATATTGCTAGGACCTAGGCGCATATTTATGTTCTCCATGTCCAAAATAGGGGAGGACATGTGTCTCTCCGCCCGTATGCCCTCGGTAGACAAAGTTGAAAAAAGTCAGTAACCCCCCCCGTTTGGGTCAGTAAGGGTTACTGACCTTGGGTCAGTAACCCCCTTACTGAGCAGTAACCCCCCTTACTGAACCCCCCTTACTGACCCAGTAACCCCCTTACTGACTTAGTAACCCCCCCTTACTGACTCAGTAACCCCCCCCTTACTGACTCAGTAGCCCCCTTACTGACCCCCCTTACTGAGTTTTGCGCTGTGTCCTTCCTGCACACTTTTGTTCTCCTTTTAGACTTTTTGTGGCCCCGGAGTGCCATGGCTTGTGCTGGGCTGCTGGCTGCCTTCCCGCCCGTCGTAACGTGGGTCAACCATGTCAATAACCTAGTTGGGACACGCGGGTACGGGGGGGGGGACGGGTTTGTCGAGCATGGTGCGGTTGTTAAGCATGCGAGTGAGTTCGTTGAGTTTCCCGCGGATACGGATTTTGGTTCCGTCAAGGTGACTTTCCCCCTCTTTGACAAGAGGGCACCGTGTGTGGTTTCCGATTTTATTCTCGACATCGTAGCTCGCCACCCCCACGTGCTGTGTTTCCAGATCCGCCTTCCTTTCGCAGAGTGTGACCACCTTACCAAAGTGCTCGATAAGGAAATCACCACAACAGTGAACAAAACCCAAAAACTTTGGGTTGCACCGTTGCATGGTGCAGTTCAATTTAGTGTCCAGAAGCCGAAACGTCGCGATTTTCGAGAGGGACAATGGTGCCCCCAACAATGCGTGCAGCAACTTCGCTATGTTCGGTCAACAGATTGTGAGGAGCAGGTGCCGGTTTACTCTGTTCACAGCCGCCAGCCACAAGCTTGGATCGAAGACCTTCCTGGTGCAACAACACCAACGAAATACACCACCGGGACTATTTTAGCTCTACCACTCCAGAGCGGCCCATGTTTGCTAGGTAGCGCTGAGCCTCGCACCGCCATTGTTCTGCCCCCTGCCCCAATGGTTAACCAGGTCAAGGAAAAGTTGCTCGAGTTCGAGCATTGGTTTGCTCAAGGTGGGGTTGCCTCGTTTACGGCAGACCTCCGCAGTGAGTTTGGTGGTCTGGACCACAAACTGCGCAAGAACATTTTTAATAGCACCATGCCCACGTATGCGCGCCCTGAGGATGGTCCCGCACGGCAAGTGGTGTACGGTGTGCCGCCTCCCCCCCCGCCGGGTTTGGTGAGGACCCAAGATATAATGTGGGGGGGTACAAGGTACACTTTTGAGGTGTTTGTCACCGGGGATGGAAAGCTGATGTTAGTCAGTAACCTTGGCGACAAGTGTTGGTGTTGTGGCAATGTGGGAAGCATGGTTCCCACCGATTTTGTCGAGGCCCTGTGCCGTTGGGGCTCTTTTCTTACCTCCGTCCCACCAAGGCGGCGCATTGGTGATTATAATCATTGTGCCTGCCGTGTTTTAAATGCCATTGTGACACGGGTGGGTTGGATGGTTGAGGATTGGGTAGCAGCCGACCGCAGCAAGCGTGGTGCTGTGAAGGAGTTACAGGAACTCCATCAACATGTACAAGCTGAGGCAGAGGCAATCCCACCTGCTGAACGCTTGCAGCAGAAATAAACAAAGGACGGAAAGTTTAGTCTGACCTCCAGTGCCTTGTTCTGGAAGAATCACCAAACACCACACAAGTTGGTTGTGATCTTGTGTAGCCACTTTGAGTGTGAGGCGGTCGGGGAGAGAGGAATGTGTGCCCATGTCCTCATTAACCTATTGTTGCGGTCTTTCGCAGGTATGTATAGTCTGTGGAGGGAAAAGGAGTACCTCACCCCCACTCAAGTTGCCCAAGCTCAGGCACATGCCCGTCAGTTTGGCGAGTGTTGGAGTGCCTTGGGGTGGAAGCCCACACCGTGGGCCCATTGGGCCGCGTGTCACAGTGGCAAAATTTTGGGGATGTATAGGTCTTTGTACCTGTTCTCTAGCATCCCCATTGAGTACCGCAACCGGACCTTCAAAGTCCGGTTGAAAAACAGCATGAGAGGTTGGTGCTTGAGGAAGCCGCGAGTGACGAGGCGTGGTATGGCCCATGTGGTCAACACGGATGCACTCGCGGTGGGTGTACAATTGCGCAAGGCCAAGGGAGGACAAGGGGAGGCTTTGTTGGCACGCAAACGACGAAGGGCTGAGTGATACATTTGATACTTGCCTGATTTCTTCATGCCCTAGTGTTGCTACGGTTAAAACACAGTAAGGGGGGTGAGTAAGGGGGTTACTGACTCAGTAAGGGGGGTCAGTAAGGGGGGGTTACTGAGTGAGTAAGGGGTTTACCGAGTCACTAAGGGGGTCAGCAACCCCCCTTACTGAGTTGGGTTACTGCGGTAGTAAGGGTGGCAGTAAGGGGGGTTACCGAGTTTTGGGGGGGTTTCAAGAAATCGACACACCATGGAGTTCCGGGTAAACGAAGTTATACACCTCTAGAGTGGACATAGGGAAGTGTGTTGGACCACCCAGGGTGGAGAAAAACAACCGGGACACATGTTTGGGAGGGGGGGCAAAGTCAAACTCAGTAAGGGGGGGTTACTATGCACCCCCTTACTGTGTTACACCCCATGGGGGAAGACACGTTGAAGGTAAACATCATGCTACCTTCTTTGGAATGTCTTTGGGATTATTTGGGTCTACCTATTGGGTGCAGTAGTGATCACATACGGCAAGCACACAAACTCATCAAACGGCAAAGGGGAATGAAGTTCAAAGTTATTAAGTGCACCATGTCATCTGGATGTTGAGGTCTTATGTGTCCTATGGGTCTTATACCGGAGATAGGAGGTAGAGGTGTTATAGCTCTTATAAGTTATGGAAATGCCATAGGCCCTGTTGATGCTGTAGGTGCTATAGGTGTAGGAGGCCCGGTACTTGTGATAGGTTGTGTATGTCCTATATGTCCTGCATCTCCTATAGGTTTAATTGGTCCCGTAGCTGTTTCGGTGCTACATGTCATATAGGTGGGTGGGTCTCATTGTTGCCACACGTTGTTTTAGTCATATGAGTCCCACACGTTGCATAGGTGCTATAGAGACTATGTGTGATATGGGTCTTATAGGTACAATAGGTAATATAAATCCTCCACGCGCACGACACATGCGGTCATAGGTGAAGGGCCTCGTCCTCACAGTTGGGTGTCTCATAGGTACAATAGGTAATATAAATCCTCCACGCGCAATACACATGGGGTCATAGGTGAAGGGCCTTGACACTACAGAACTGGATCCAAGCTAGTTTACGTAAATGGACATCCAAGGTGGTTCACACAATGGAGATCCAAGCCGGTTCACACAATGGAGATCCAAGCCGGTTCACACAATGGAGATGCAAGCTGGTTCACACAACGGAGATCCTAGCCGGTTTACACAATGGAGATCCAAGCCCGTTCACACAATGGAGATCCAAGCCTGTTCAGATAACGGAGATCCAAGCCGGTTCACACAACAGAGATCCAAGCTGGTTCACACCATGGAGATCCAAGCTGCTTCACACAACGGAGATCCAAGCTCGTTCACACAATGGAGATCGGAGCCCGTTCACACAATGGAGATCCAAGCCGGTTCATAGAACGGAGATCCAAGCCGGTTCACACAACAGAGATCCAAGCTGGTTCACACCATGGAGACCCAAGCTGGTTCACACGACAGAGATCCAAGCTAGTTCACACAATGGAGATCCAAGCTGGTTCACACAATTCATATCCAAGCTGGTTGACACAATGGAGATCCAAGACGGTTCCCACAACGGAGATCCAAGGTGGTACACACAACGGAGATCCAAGCTGGTTCACACAATGGAGATTCAAGCCGGTTCACGCAATGGAGATCCAAGCTGCATCACACAATCGACATCCAAAGTGGTTCACAAAACGGAAAATCAAGTTGGTTCACACGATGGAGATCCAAGCTGGTTCACAAGCGGAAATCCAAGCTGGTTCACACAATGGAGATCCAAGCTGGTTCACACAATGGAGATCCAAGCCGGTTCACACAACGGAGATCCAAGCTGGTTCACAGAACGGAGATCCAAGCTAGTTTACACAATGGATATCCAAGCTGGCTCACACAATGGAGATCCAAGCTGGTTCACACAATGCAGATCCAAGCTGGTTCACACAACGGAGATCCAAGCCCGTTCACACAACGGAGATCCAAGCTGGTTCACACAATGGAGATCCAAGCCGGTTCACACAACGGAGATCCAAGCTGGTTCACACAACGGAATTCAAGCTGGTTTACACAATGGATATCCGAGCTGGTTCACACAATGCGTAACTGCCCCGCTAGGTGACCTAAGACCACACCCACCCCTATATGAAGAGAGGTGCCCGGCCATTGCCTAGAGGGCAAGAGGACGGCAAACACGAAAGAAGGGAGTAGTGGTAATGGAGATCCAAGCGTGTTTACACAACCGGGATCCAAGCAGGTTCCCACAATCGAGTTCATAGCCGGTTCCCACAACGGAGATCCAAACTAGTTCCCAAAACGCATTACGCAATGGAGATCCAAGGCGGTTCACACAACGGACATCCAAGCCGGTTCCCACAATTGGTAACTGCCCCCGGTGGGTGACCTAAGACCCGACCCACCCCAATATGAAGAGAGGTGCCCGGCCATTGCCTGGAGGGTCCGCAAAGTATACAAGAGGATGGCAAACACGAAAGAAGGGAGTAGTGGTGGTGGAGATCCAAGCGTGCTTACCCAATCGGGATCCAAACAGGTTCCCACAACTGAGATCCAAGCCGGTTCCCACAACGGAGATGCAAACTATTTCCCAAAACGCATTACGCAACGGAGATCCAAGCTAGTTCCCACAACGGAGATCCAAGCCGGTTCCCAAAACACATTACACAATGGAGATCCTAGGCGGTTCACACAACGGAAATCCAAGCCGGTTCCCACAATTGGTACCTGCCCCCGGTGGGTGACCTAAGACCCGACCCACCCCTATATGAAGAGAGGTGCCCGGCCATTGCTTGGAGGGTCCGCAAAGTATACAAGAGGATGGCAAACACGAAAGAAGGGAGTAGTGGTAATGGAGATCCAAGCGTGTGCACACTATCAAGATCTAAGCAGGTTCCCACAACCGAGATCCAAGCCGGTTCCCACACCGGAGATCCATACTATTTTCCAAAACGTATTACGCAATGGAGATCCAAGCTGGTTCCCACAACGGAGATCCAAACTGGTTCCCAAAACACATTACACAATGGAGATCCAAGGCGGTTCACACAACGGAGATCCAAGCCGGTTCCCAAAACACATTACACATTGGAGATCCAAGCCGGTTTACACAACGGAGATCCAAGCCGGTTCCCACGAGGCGTAAATGCCCCCGGCGGGTGACCTAGGACCCCACCCACCCCTATATGAAGAGAGCTGCCCGGCCATTGCTTGGAGGGGCCACAAAGAAGACGTGTGTAGTCATGATTTGCCAATTCAGAGTCCATCTCAAGGGGCCGCACAAGGCGTGTGGGAGTCCATCCTGCACTAGGGGCCCCTTGTCCGCGGGCTGACGATTGCATTTAACAAGTTCGATTTTTGCGTAAGTAAGTTGTGTCCAATCCCATGGGAACCCCCCCCCCCCCCGCGACGTAATGCCCAAATATGGTGAAAACCACGAAAATACAGCCTAAAGCATGCGTTACATACCTTGGAGAGTCGTTTTGGGTGAACACAATGTCATAAAAACAAGTTTCGAAAACCTACATTTTTGAGCCGCCCAGGGGGAAAAGCTGCATAAGCACGTTGTGTACCAATCCCTTGGACGACCCCCCCCCCCGTTCGGCCAATACCAAAATGGGGTCAAAAACATGTAAATACGGCCTAAAACATGCTTTACATACCTTAAATGGTCATTTTAAGTGGTCACAACATCAAAAAAATAAGTTTCATAAGTTCTATTGCCTTCGGCAAGTCCACGTCGCAGAGAATCTACGCTGAGCAATGCACGGTTAAGTGATGAGCCGTTGATGGGGATCTCAGTATGACAATGAAATAGCCCAAATTCATACAACCTTGCCTTGTTTTATCATGAGCATCCAATGGTCCCATTCCAATTAGGGTTGTAAGATGACGCTAAATTAGCCAAAGCAAAATGTACTTGCAGAACCAAGGATAGAGGGGTTGAGTGGCAGTCTTTCCGACGTACCTTGGATGTCCTGCCTTGCCGTCGTTCCCGACTTGCGGGGGCCGAATGGCCGGACTTTTGATTTGGCTTTGATTTGGAAAGCCCCGGAGTGTCCTCGCCCGTAGCCCTACCCATCTCTGGAAGCGGCACGCAAGTAGGTAGCTGGTGGGTGTATTTCGTTGCGGCGTTGTTTTATAGAGGATTACAAGCACACGACTAACAGGACGTGACATGATCCAAAATCCCCAAAGCGTTGGTATTGCTTGTATGTAGAATGCGTTCAAGAGGTCAAGAAACCGACTGCCAGGACTAGACATGATCCAAAATCCCCACATCGCCAGATCTTGGTTGATGGTGGAGGTGGTTGCCAATATCCGATTGACAGGACTAGACATTGTCCCAAATCCCCACAGCATCGGGTTTTGGTTGTTGATGGAGGTGGTGAGCCACAGTGATACACAAACACACACACACACACACACACACACACACACACACACACATATGCCCACCCACCAAGCTTTTTTGATTTGCCCGCCGCTTGCTAGCCGATGTTGCTAGTTTTACATCATAAGAGAGGTGCATATGGAAAGACGTAATTGTTGCAAAATGCCGCTGCTGGATATGTAAAAAAAGTTGTAAACGGAGACTTACAAAAGCAAACTGTGAATCACCCTTCGGCCTTTGGCAAGCGAAAACAATGACCGCCACTGGTTGCGAAGCTCAAGTCATTGATGCCACTGGAGTCTGGTCACCTCAAGTGACGCACATCTTACATCCGTAACGCAGGACATTGCGATTGACTACTAGCATGCACACCATTACTTCTTTGAATGTGCCTAATAGTTTGCGGCATTACGGCATTTTTTGCAACATCTCATATGTCCTAAGAAGCAATGCAAATCGCCCAGTGGCATGAACATTGGCTTGATCTTTGTACGGGTGAAGCTTCACTGATAGGTGAAGATATTACTTGCGGATGTTAGCTTTGTTTGTAGCCCCAAGCAATTGCATGCCCACTTCAAAATTGTTCTCCCACAAGTGCGGGAACCGCCTTTTCCATGGTTTCTATGACAAACGGGAAAGGTAGGACCGCTCAAACCCTGCTGGAACGCCTTGCTGGAACCCCTTTCTGCGCTGGAACCCTTTGCTGGAACCCCTGCCAGAACCCCTTCCAGCGCTGGGACCCCCTTCCGACGGACCCTTCCTGCGGATCTTTCCAGCGCTGGAACCCCTTCCAGCACCCCTTCCAGCACCTCCTTCCAGCACTGCCCCCCCTCCCTTGTTTTACCTTTCTCTCTCATTGAGACCCCCTCCCCCAAAGGTACAGGCACAAGCACACTGCATCGGTCAAATGGTCAACACTTTGCAATGTCGTATAGTGTATTCATGTGTTGCACCCCATGGCACCGCCCCTTCACTTCAGTCCTAAATCAAAGAGACTACAATAATGTACCAAAAATTTCAATGAATGCATGCCTAGAGGGCATAAATCTTGGTGACGTCCCCAAGGGGTGGGCTATGTGAAGCCTCCCACTCGTGACACCACCTTAGGAACATCATGCACAACGGAACTAATGTCCTACGTGAGCTAACGCGCAATCTAGGGGTGGAACCAAAAAAGGTTTCCGTTCAAGGTGGCGCACTGCCGTCAGCACAATCGAACAACACCACGTACATGCACATGTGTGTCCTTCAGCTCCCAGGTGTTATCTCAGGTCCCAACAGGTCTGCTCTCACAGGGCTCATCTCCAGGTCCCAACAGGTCTCCTCTTCGAGTTCCAACGGGTCTCCTCTCCAGGTCCCAACCGGTCTCATCACCAGAGTCCCGACAGGTGTCATCACCACGTCCCGACAGGTCTCATCTCTAGGTCCAAAAAGGTCTCATCTCTAGTGTCTACGACTTTTTGTAATTGCCTGCCATCACCGCCAACAGCTGATCTGCCTGCTGCTTTGATTGAGCGGTCTTGGTGTTGCTCTTCACCAGCTACTTTTTCATGCTCTCATTCTCCAGCTCCAACTCGATGCCGGACCTGTTTCCGCTCATTGTCCAACTAGGCCTCGGCGTTCGCCCGTCCCGTGCGCTCTGTCTCAAGCTGCTTTGTGAACCGGCCAATGAGTGTCTGTGCCTTGCTCTTGGAGTCGTCACACATCGCGTTTGCCACTGCCGAGGGGACGCAATCTCTTAGGGTCACACTCCTCTGCTGTGTGAGGGAATCCTTGCACCACTGTACCACCTCGTCAGCCATAGCCGGAACATGAAACATTTGCTGGGACCGTTCGGACTGCTGGGACTGGGACTGCGATGACTGTGAGGCCTGGGTTGTTTGGGCCTTCTCCTTGTCCTTGTCCTTGCGCCGGCCTTTGTCCTTGCGTTTCTCCTTTGGCTCGTCCTTGGCTTTGTCCTTGCCCTTGTCTTTGTCTCTATCCTTCGGCTGCTCCTTGTCCCCCTCATCGTTGTCGTCTCCTTCCACCTCAATCGCAGCGCCCCTTGTGTGCCCTCGGCCACCAACGTAACTCTCTTTGCGCTCGTTCACCCATGCAGCTAATGCCTTCATGACGTACTCCCGAACCTCATCTCCTCCAACGCCTTGCAGCCCCCGCAAACCATACCACACGCTCCGCCCATCCTCCTCATGGTACGTCTGGTACGACCAAGATTGGTGCAGCCCTTTTCCAACACCAAACATGTACTCGGCTCGCTTCTTGCCTTGCAAGCCCTTCACTCGGACCGGAAACGTGCACACCACCTTCATGCCGCTCGATGTCGCCACATTGAGCTCCAGAACCTTGTACCACGGGGTTTGACGAGACTCGAACATGAGCTAGGCCACGAGGCTTTGCTGCTGCACTCGCTAGCCAGGTCACCACGTCGCGGGCTTGCCACGTGACAGAAACGTTTTCCACCACAGATGCTGCATTGTCCCGTTGCGCCTGCGGCTTAGCCACCGACTTGTCCTGCTGTACCAGTTGCGGCCCGACATCCACAGTGAGTGGCCCGAAAGAGGACAGAGTGCATGTACCGTTCGTGAACGGGGGATAAATGGCCGTTTGAATGGGGCGTGAATATTCGCGCCAATCGACCTAAATTTCGAGGTTTTCGGGGGAAAACGCCAGTTTTTTGGTTCCTTCTGAGGGACTTGAGGAGGTAAAATTCTTGGCCCAGCTCCATTACGCATGATCCAGTGAAGGTCCCGCTCCAAAAGCATCCACCATGCCCAAACAGCGCCGGAGCCCCTGGCTGGAACGTGTTGGAACCCCCTTTCCAACGCCGGAACCCCTTTCCAGCAGACCCTTCCAGCGGCTCAACCCCTTAATGCTAACCCTAACCCCTTAATTTCAGCACCTTTCTGTCACCCTTCAAGCAGACCTTTCCAGCGCTGGAGCCCTTCCAGCACCCCTTCTAGCGACCTTCCAGCACCCTCCCGAGACACCTGTTTTGCCTAAGGCTTTAGCCCCACCAAAGTGCAGGCACAAACGTGTTGGCAAGGGCCCTCCTTCGGGCGCTCACGGTTGGCCACCAGAAGCCACGATTGGACCAGGACAGAAGTGTTAACGACCGGCGGGTGGGTGCCTGCCATATCCCATCGAAGTAGTTGGGCGACGGGGGGGTCCACGGTGTCGTGCACCACTGCCATCCCACCCGCGTGGCCTTGGCGCACCACCATTAGGGTGCCCGGCTGCGTGGCAATGACAGGGAATTTGCTTGGGGTCGGGGCCTCAAACTCTTCTTCCTCATGGACAAATGGGCCAAGGGGACAATCTTCGGGGGCGCAGGGTTGGGCGGACACGTCGATCACCGGACCTGCTAAAATCTCTGCCGCCAGTGGCCTTGGGTGATGGGTGGTGTAGAGCACTCCAGGGCATCATCACCATAGCCGCAAACCCGCATAGAGCCTCCTGCACAATCTTCTGCGTCCCCTCATTGACTTCCTCTGCTCTCTCGGTTAGCATCTCCGAAGGCGCCGCCTCCACAGCAAGCGCAGCCTACCAAGAATCCGGCTGACAGTCTGCACGGAGTTGACCCACATGTACAGCACAAAGAGGACGGTTGTCACATGCGAAAAAATTCACCGCTGGGTCGGCCTTCACCACGCGGTTGCACCGCGCTGCTGTGCACTGCACGGTCTTCGGGGACTTTGGCGATGGTTGTTGCGCGGGGGCTTCAACGCAAGGTGGCGCGATGATCGGCACTATTGTCTCGTTGTCGCCCGCCGTGTGGCGCAGGCGGCAAAGGCGATGATACGGGTTGATCCAGCCGGCGCATCTCTCGGGACAGCCCCACCACGGTGACTGACGTAACCGCTCAGGATCCACAGGTCGCCCGCCATCATACTCATCGAAATCTCCTTCCACGGGTAGGGAACACCAAAGCCAGAAACTGTACACGATCATCTTCTCGCAGGCCATGGGGCAGTCTAGATTCACACGCATGAAGCAGGAGAAGGCGTGCTCCACCCCAACCTTTTGCAACTCCAGCGGCAGATCCCGATGCCATAGCTGTGGCTGATCCGGCGTTGCCCGCACGTACCCAACCTTCACCAAGAACAGACCCGGGTACTTCGTAGAGAGGCCAGAACTCTCTGCGCCCAAAGTACAACGTGAGGAAGCTAAGGACCTTCTTGATCCCCCTTTCCGGTCGGAATCATTGCGTACACCGCAGCCCTGTCGCCTGGATCGAGTGGGCGGTTGGGGCTTGGCCCTGCCACGTTGAAGATGCCGCCCCACCTGTGGCCCATGTTGTCTGCCTCGATCTTCATGTTCGCCAGCATGTCGCCATCCTTTGCCAGGATCTCCTCCTTGAAAACGTGCCCCGTCGGACGCAACTCCGAGAGTTCCTCGTTCACTTCCCGGAAGATGTCCACCTGCTTCAACGGTTCGCTTGTCCCAATGAGCGGGAGGGCGTGGCACATGCGGAGGGGCAAGACCACATCCTTGCTCTCCATCAGCACCGGCGTAGTCAACCCCACGAGCTCCGGCTTCCAAGGGTAGGGGGAGTGGCCTGTGAGGGAGTAGTTGGGCAGGGACATGGCGGGCTTGCTGTCCACCACCTAGCGGAGGGTGTCGAGGTGGGGGTGCATGAAGGGATACTTGTCCTTCCCGGCCTTCTTGGTGATGGGCTTGTGGGCCCTACGTACACGCTTGAACACCCCATTTCGTTCTAGGCTAGAACACTCTAGCCTAGATGTTCTAGCCTAGATTAGAACAAAACTAGAACGATGTAATAGCGTTGGTGGAACACAAAAAACAAAATATCACACAACCACGCGCGCACACACATGCACACACACATTTTGGGGCACGCACGGCCACTGTGGGGCTGCCCTCCCTTCCAGCGCTTGGTCCGGGGGGGGGGGGGGGCGCTTTGCTTTTGTCAAACATTTTTCAGGTGGGGGCTGCGGAAATACCTTCGGGGGGGGGGGGGGGGGGTTGGACTCAGGGGTCTGGGAGGGTGTTCTTTTCTTTGTTTCACAGGTGGATTTTTATTCGATTTTTCTGCTATTGGACTGACGAAATGCACTTTTGAAGTTGCAGGTATGCCATGCAATGCTATGCAGTGTTGTGGTGTGTTGTGGTCTCGTAAGGTGTAAAGTGGTGTGGTGTGCTGTGTTGTAGTCTGTTGTGGTTTGTGATTTGCTATGGTGTGTTGTACTGTGTAGCGGCGTGGTGTGTTGTGTTGTGGTCTGATGAGGTGCGATGTGGTGTGTTGCGGTGTCATGTAGTGTGGTCTAGTGTCATGTGCTGTGGCCTCGTGTCATGTGGTGTGGTGTGGTGTGGTGTGGTGTGCTGCGCAGCGGTATGCTGTAGTGTGTGATTGGCTGTGGTGTATTGTACTGTGTGGGGGGCTAGTGTGTTGTGGTCACATGCCATGCCCTGTGGTGTGTTGTGTTTTCGTGTGGTGTGGTTGGTGGGGTTGGTTGAATGGCGTGTCCGTTGCTTGGCAGGTTGGGTTGTTTGGCAGCCTCGGTTATTTGTTGGGTGTTTAGCCGGTTGCGGCATGCTGTGTGGTGTCTACACTCGTGTGTGGTGCTGTATGCTGTTGTGTGCTCTGTGATATCATGTCGGTGAGTACACATGTGTTTGCTGTCATTCCAAGGGAGGGGGAGGGGGGACTGGTGAGCAGTTAATATTTTTGTTCCAGCGCCGTTCGCGGGAACTGTTCTAGCGGTGTTCTAGCGGCGCTCTAGCGGTCGCTAGATCTAGATCTGGATCTAGATCACCGCTAGAACAGTTCCCGCGGACGGCGCTAGAACCAAAAAACTAAACGCTTGCCAGCCGCCCCCCCCCCCCCCTTGGAACGGCAGCAAATACATGTGTACTTACAGACATGACATCACAGAGCACACAACAACATACAGCACCACACACCACAAGAAAACACACCACACCACAGGGCACGTCATGTGAGCACAACACACTACCCCACCACACAGTACCGCGCACCATAGCACATCACACACCACATCCAAATATTCATACATTGCTGGATATGAAGCAATGGGCCGATCAAGCAGGCAGTGCGCTTTGGTTATGTCGATGGATGATGCAGTGTCTTGGGTTATTTGTGTTTTGCGCTTGTGGGGAGATTTAGGTTGTAGTCATCATGAGGCCGTTTTTTTGGTATGGTTCTTCTTAACCCGCGTTGTATGTAATACATGCTCTTCATTGTCATCGGTGAAAGGTTTGGGTTGATGACTAGTGGACTCATCTTGGTGAATAGCATGTCTCTTTTTTCTCGGGGGTAATGCATATTCTTCATCATCGCTAGTGATGGCCTGTGGTGGAATGTTGGTTGTTTGCTTTTCGTTGAGACTCTTTTGTGAGGAGTGCTACAAGGGATGCATACCTTGCCCCTCGCCTTTCTCATGTTCGTGAAGTTGATTGAAACTTTTTGAAGCAACACAGGAAGAACCACGCTCTTTGGTACCAAGTTTCCATTGGCTCTTTATAAAGTCTGCACGCAACCGTTGAATACCACAAGAGAAGCATTGTAGTGCATCTTGCAATGAACGCTTGGTGGACTTCTTTTGTTTTTGTGAGCAATTTATGCATCTTCTGTTGCTGCCTAATGCTATTTGGGTAGCGGTAAAGGCTGTTTTTGGTTTTAATTTAACAATTTAACAATGCACACATCTTTGGTCAGCACCTCCAGCATTGAATTCACAAGGCATTCTTTCAAGGTGGCAACATGGGCACCAGATAGTTCTACAACGTTGGCATGTTGCATGTTTACCAAATTCTGAGTGTACACGCTCTTGCCGGCAGGACGAACAAGTGACCTTGGTGCATTGCTGGCATGTGCCATTTGCAGTAATTTGTGATACCATGCGATTCTGTTGGCAAGAAGGGCAACTGACCTTGGTACATCGGTTGCATGTACCCCTTCCACTGATTTGTGATGCCATGCGCTCCTATTGGCAAGAAGGGCAAGTGACCTTGGTACATCCGTTGCATGTACCTCTTGCACTAATTTCGGATGCCATGCGCTCTTGTTGGCAAGAAGAACAAGTGATTTTGGTGCATCGCTTGCATGTACCTCTTGCACTCATTTCTGATGCCATGCGCTCTTGTTGGCAAGAAGGGCAAGTGACCTTGGTACATTGGTTGCATGTACCCCTTCCACTGATTTTTGATGCCACGCGGTCCTGTTGGCAAGAAGGGCAAGTGACCTTGGTACATCGGCTGCATGTACCTGTTGCACTGAAATCTGATGCCATGCACTTCTTTTGGCAAGAGGGGCAAGTGACCTTGGTGCATGGGTTGCATGTACCCCTGCACTAATTTCAGATGCCATGTGTTCTTGTTGGCAAGACGGACAAGTGACTTTGGTGCATCGCTTGCATGAACCCGTTGCACTGATTTCTGATTCCATGCGCTCCTGTTGGCAAGAAGGGCAAGTGACCTTGGTACATCGGTTGCATGTACCTCTTGCACTGATTTCTGATGCCATGCGCTCTTGTTGGCAAGAAGGGCAAGTGACCTTGGTACATCGGTTGCATGTACCTCTTGCACCAATTTCGGATTCCATGCGCTCTTGTTGGCAAGAAGAACAAATGACTTTCGTGCATCGCTCGCATGTACCCCTTGCACTACCTTTTGATGCCATGCGTGGCTGTTGGCAAGAAGGGCAAATGACCTTGTTTGCCACTTGTTTGCAACATTGTTTGCAACGGCGCTTCTCAAAAGGCATTCGGTACTGGGAAGGAGAAAAGCTTGGCATTGGCTTGGGGAGTCCACATGTGTTGCAAAACTTCATTTTTGTGACATCATGTGCACAATCATCACAAGTGACAGGTGGGGGATTAGGTAGATCGGATGATCCAATATGATGGTAATCTTGGCAACCACACTGCACACACGTTGCAGCAACCTGCATTGAAATAAGATCCCTTGTGGTGATGTAGGTCAAAGTTTTTTCACGGAGTCTCTTTAGAAGGAGTGTAGGACCAAGCGGGTCACCACGTTGCAAGATTTCCTTTTGAAAAACACGATAGATGAGCAAATCTGAAGAGGACCGAACTCGACTAAGTGCAACATAGCACAGAATAGGGTGATCTGCTATCAAGTCTATTATGGCAGCATTCAAGGTTTGACCTTGCGAACTATGGCTGGTAATGCCAAATGCAGGACCAATAGGAAACTGACGGCGGCTAAGACTTAAAACGGGATTCTTCTTGTTCTTATCTAGGTACCATATCTTTGAAGTCGGAACAATGGGGTAAAGGCCGGGTCTCGTTAAGCCCGGGACTATCCAATTCGCATCCAGTACTTGAACGAAAAAAAGAACGGGTACATAACGTAGAATACGTACACCGGCTTTCTCTGGCACGCGGTTCTCGCGTGGGTCTAGAATCCAACTATCAACAAAGGCCTCCGTCCCACGTAGCAAATTCTTTTGGACAGAGCGGTCAATGTGTTCGGTTGATGCAATTGGCAATCCTTGTACTAGAGGTAACATGCCATATAAGTTTGCAGTCCAACGATCATGGTATTGCAACCAACATATACGGGTGTCCGCATCCGGCTTGATGATGTTGTCTATGGTAGGTCGATCAAATGCAGGACACCAAGTCAGATATTTTTCAGTGAAGAAGCGTAAAGAATGGCGCGTTGCTTGTTGAATGCGTACTTTAGGTCATTCGTAGCGACATTCATTTTTGCACTAGAAAATTTGTCACTCGTCAAGCGGGGATCATGAGGCCCACAAAGAACGAATTGCATGAGCCATTCATATGTGTCATTACGTAGTTTACCATGACGTCACTCTTCCAAGGCACCTTGGAGTCGAGGGTCTCCTTGAAAGCGCATGTTTTCGATTAACTCTGTCATTCCTTGAATACCTTGGGATGGGTTGCCCCATAAGAGGTTCAGTCCATGGGATGTTAGGGCATCAGGGTTCTTCTTCGTGGGCTCAACAATCATGGATGGTGGCAGTGACATAAAAGAGAAGTCCTCCCCTGGTGGTGGGATTTGCCAAAAATCACCACACACAATGATGTTGAATCCCCCAAAAGGACGTATTGTCCCATGCACATCACATTTGTATGTTCCTGCCTTTTGGGTGTGTGTGCAGAGTCGTTCCTCAAACTTTCCGAGAAGGCGAGGACTTACCATACTAATTTCGTCAAAAATGATCCACCGTAGAGTGCAATGGCGTAGAAATAGGAGAGTTGATTTTTCTTTCGAGGCATCGTTGCCAAAAAGGTTCATGGCACCAAGTTGGTGGAGAGTGGAACCATCAATCAAGCGTGCCATCTTCCCTTGAAAAGCCCCAATCTCAAAATGCTTGTCTTTGACATAACCAAGCAATTCAAAGAATTGAACTACTATACCCAGTGCTTTGGACTTCCCTGTGCCTGGGCCACCATGAAGCATCCAATGTAGAGGCTCACTACTACCATGCATTCCATTAATGTCATCAGTGACTTCCTCTTTAAAATGACTAGCAACTATTTGTAGGAAGATTTGTTGACCCTTATTCAACTCTGGAATGCAAATTGCTAGTGCAGCATCCACCTTAGAGAGGGATCGAGGGTATGGGGTCAACAGTTGGCTCTGAATTAGTTTTGGTAGGGAATCCCTTTGAGGTGGTGGGCTCTGCACGTGCAGTGTTGCAGGTAGGTATTAGCAACTTGCGAACGTTTGAGTATACTGGGGCGGGGCCGTTTGATTCAAATTCCATGTTGGACAAATTCGTGGCACGCCATGCTTCGTGGGCGAGTTTAATACTAGTTACAGAGTCTGAGGAAATTTGTTTGTCCTTTGACTCAATGACACCTTTCTTTGCCGTTTTTGTGTTTAGTGCCGTGTCTAATTGTGTGTGATCTAGTTTCAACGGTGGTATCCTCTTTGCTTCAGCGGTGTCTAGTATATCATCCTTGCAACGTACACGAGAAACAGAGAGAAATTGTGGGATGACTCTTTTCATGTGTAAAGTCAGGATGTTCCCCGAAACATACGCCTTCCAAGAGCTATAGAAAGCGTGTTTTGGATCACTCACGGCATCAACATAAGGTACATGTTGCGAGGCCAAATCTTGATGCAAGCAATATGGACGAAAATATGCCGAACACAGTTCGGCGGTTTGCTCTGGATCATTGTTGCGTGCCATAGGATACCCTATCCACATGGGCACGAAGGGGCGTGGCTTGTACTCCATAACCCAAATATGTCTGACTTTTTCTAGAGCGGGTAGATCTGGAAAGGGAATCCAAGTAGTGCCACCGGCGTTACGGATACGGAAATGTTTACACCGATGAAATTCATAACCTTCGCCTTCCAGCTTTTGCGTACAAATGCATGCACGCCTTTCCGACGTGAGAGCAGCATGGTACTTTGGATCACCATCCGCCAATCTTGGGTTGATAGGAAAAGACACAGGAACTAGTCTCCAACGAGACACGAACTCATAAGGGCTTGGCCAATGTACTTGTGGGTCCTTCCCACGATAGCCATACATCATTGCCAAATGCGGAACAGCTTGTAGTGAAGCAGCTTTACCTGTGCGCGAGACCCGGAAAAGAACTTTGTCTGCAATTCTTTTTGTTGGGCGATTTCCATTTTTGCGTTCTAAGATTGAAACAAATTTGTTCCCGGCAAAAGTGGTTCTTATTGCTGTCTTCACACACTCTGCGGCGGTTACATCATCTTGACGACGATTGCACATCAAGTTCACAACATCCACAGCTCCACGTGCGGTGCGCCGGGCTAACTTGTCGCTCAAGAATCGTTGCGTATGACGTCTTGCAATGTATTGTATGCTATTGGGACGTTTTGTTTTTTGAAGGTCTTTGGATAAAGTACCATGCCCACGCAACCATCTGGTAATCTCCCTTGTTGCAATAAGAGTTGCTTTCGCAACATAATCAGAGAAATACCCAATGGCACTTTCTTGTGCCAATTGAAGAGCAATTTCAATTGTAGTGTTGCTTGTTGCCAGTTCGTTCACACATGTATCTGGAGTAGTGCAAAATTTGGAATGGTTTTCCGGACAAACAGGCAAGCGATAGAGAACTTGAACATCACTATTACAACGGACCAAAGAGGTTAGGAGTGGATGTGTGCCATTGAGCCAACTATAGTATCGCGGCCCATGCAATGACCCTAATGCATTACGTTGACCCGTAACCTTTAACCCAAATTGACAAGCCAGTCCGTAGCACAACATGGAAGCCTCGCACGAGCTCCTTGTCACGGGGAAAGCGATGCTTGCAAACATTTGCTTCACCTTTACGGACACACCTTGCCAAAAGTCGACGAGCCTCTGGGTCATCAGTGTTAGCCAATGGATAGATATGGTGGTTCCAATGTTCCAAATTTGTTTGGACTTCCTTGCAATCGTGAACGTTCCATAAATGCACCATAGCCGTATCATCCGATGTTGTATCCGTAACCAATGAGCACAAAGGAGAGCGGAAAAGGAAGGAGAATGTCGAGTCATATTCCGGCCAATCATCTTCTGGTATTTTCTGCGCATGTGAAAACCACATAAATCATGATATACCTCATGAGGGCGTGAGCTTTATAAGCAGTGTATTGCTTTACTAACTTTTTGCCTTCTCTTTTGATTAACAAACAGATGTCGTGTATTGAGGAGAATTGATCCAAACATTGGGGCCATAACAACCAGTGAATGTGTAGAACCCCTTCTTTTTGGTTCTCAATGCTCCCTAAACAGGCATGTAACCTTCCAATGAATCTACCTTCGCTAGAGGTAACTGAACCAAAGATGTTTTGGCATGCCCATTTTCCCATTGGAGAGTTGCACCGTGGACAACAAAGACACACACGAACACCAAAGATGGTGGACATTGCGAACGCACTATGATGCGAAATGCGGACATGCAAGCCAGGGGGTCTTGGGAGAGCATGAGGTTGCGTTGTTCATATGATGGCAAAGCCGAAATCAATGAGTCAATTGGTAATTCAAGAGATGGATGTGCATGCCCTCCCCATTGTCTCAACCATGGTTGAGCTACCCAAACCGGATCATTTCGGCCTGTCCTTGGTGCGAAACATGAGCGTGTTGTGTCTCTCATTTGGAGAAAATGTGACGATGAGAGGGGCTCCATAAAAAACACGGAAGGCTTGGATTTCATGTCGCATCAAGCGGCGCACTTCATGTGGGCCTTCTATGCGCGTAGAAACATTTTGTACACTTTGCAAGATGTCTCTAGCTGGGGGGGGGGGGGGTAAATTTGGCACAAAGGGAACTTTTGACAGGTCACCATTTACTTGGCGAAGAGAGCCATGTGTGGTGAGGTAGCTTCCGGTCAAGCTTGCTGTTATTGCTCTGCTTGCATTACAATATTGTTCTGCTGTAATTTGCTCAGACTCCAAAGTAGTACCATCACAAATCCTTCCTTTGAAAATATATCGAGAAAGATTAATCACGGATCGGAACATCCACTTCCACGCAGCAAACACAAAAATCCAATCCCTCGTAAATTTACCCTCAATACGGCGCACTAAAGCTGCCGCGAATTGTGGGAAGTCAACTCGGGGTGCATTGGAGTCATGTCTCCATTGCGAACGATGGCGTAAATAGCGGCTACCAACACGAAACTCAAATAAGAACGCAAACGCAATTATTATGAAGCTTGGGTGTAGTTGGTCTTGCATGGTGGTCCCTGTTCGAATGCAAAAGGAATCAATGCTATCTTGTAGTGTCTCACTATCAACTGCCTGATCACCAGTGGTGTTGGTTTGTTTGTACCCACAATGGCTTCTTTGTGTAGCAACATGTGTCTTTGTGGAATCCACACTTTGCATTTCATGTTCCTGGCCCGACATGGCACTTATATGCGAAGAAAGGTTTGGAGGAGTGGAACTTATGCTCTCCACTTCATCCTCGTCTGATGACATGTCATCTTTCGCAGTCGGGAACTTCAAGGCTTCCTCAACGGATTGGATACGATGTATACGTTGTTCATTGATGTCAACGGCGGAATTAGAGTATCTATCCAATTGTACGCCGTTAACACGGGACAAAAATATGTTGCCATCAATGGAGCGTCCGTGCTCGTGAGGTAACGCGGCTTTTCCGTCATGAAGGTAAGGGCCATTCTTGTGAGGCACTATGACCCGTATGATCTCGGGAGGGATGCCATCAACCGGAAGGAGTGTTGATCGTTGTTCAACGTCAGACATATTTATACCCACGTACGCTGCGTGGTTGCGCTCAATCATACATCCTATCAAGTGTACGACCACAGCACGACGCACGCGCCCGTGCTGTACAACTAATTGCGTGTCATCGTGAGTGTGACTTTGGACAACCGCTTGCACCAGGCCAGCCAAATGTTGACCTGATCCGGGTAAATGATTCCTTCCACCATTTTCGAAAATGTTTGGAGGATTTCCTCCCATGGTAGAGAAAAACAAGTGACATTTCCCTTTGCGCCAAGGCGTGCATTTGACAAAGGAGCTAAGCTTGAACCACTTACTTGGTCACTGGACCTTTGTGATGTCAAACTCAACATTGCAGTGTTCACTGGATTGGCACACAACAGTTCAATGTATGTAACTTGGTGCTCAGAGATGTACTCATGAATGTAGCCTATCCACATTTCATTTGCCAAAGCAAATGGAGGCATTTTTGGCGTGGTCGGGATAATTCATCGGAGCAAGATGCACATATTGGCAATTCACATTGTGGACACAACGGGCAATTCATGTCGTGTATGCCACATGCATTACGAGGACATGCAACACAACGACGATCCTCGGGACAACATAGACTTGAATAATTTCATCTGTGAAAGGAACATTGAGCCACCATTTGGTTTGCACTTGTTGTCTCATGCCACTGTCTTTGGTTCCGTAGGCATTGAAATATGTGGTGAGACCAAGTAATGTCTCGGTGTGTTCTTTGCACATCCCAAAACAGGATCCTCCGTGGTTGGAGTCGAATGGGGAATGCCATTGAATTGGTGGCACTCCATGACATCCAAAATCCACACTATGAATTTGTGCGCACATGCTACATACGAGTGATATGATGTTTTTATCTCGGTAGCCCTGCGCGAATGAAAGAATAATGCGACGGTCAAGTGCAAAACCAACCAAGGGCATGCGCTGACGTTCAATGTGGGCAATGGCTTCGTGGTACAAATGGTATGCATCTTGCATCGTGATACAAGCATGTGATAATTGGTCAACGTGGGCAAAAGATGCTTTGTGGTGGCCCGTCACTTGTTCGATTAAGCTGGCCTTGTCATCTCCTTGCCATGTGCAACTACAAAAAGCACAATGCTTTTGTGGTAGAACAATTCCATTAGATTTCCATTCATCCAAACTATTTTGGAAAGCCCATGGTATTGTGGGAAATGGCGACAATTCGGCAGATAAAACATCAATGAAGCATTCCTCTTTAGCCGGTGGGGATGGTGATAGCGATGAAGGAAGAGTTGCTAGCATAGTGGTGAATTGAAAGTCGGATGTTTGATCCACATTAGCTGGTGACCCCGACCTAGTACTAGGCACAGACATTTGTGTGCTTCCACTTTCATTTGAGTCATCGGATGTAGTTGTTGTGCAATGCGACTTGCTGGAACAGGTATCATCTTGATCATTGCAAGTGTCATTGGAATCCATCAGACAAGTGGTCAGCCGCACTCATTGCGCAGTCATGCATTGACTCATCATTCCCACGTCGGCTTTCTTGACTAGTCCAATTGTCACTAAACATGTTGGACATGTTCTCGGTTGCACTGAATGTGCAATCATGTACCGATTCAGAACCCTTGTTGGACATTTGGTCAAGTGCACTCAATGTGTAGTTGTGTATTGCTTGACAACCTTTCCTTCTGTGTATGCCCTTTTCGTATAGACTAGTTTGGAGACCTTCGTCACTTGGATGGGCATTGTTCAGATCTTAAATTGTGGTTTTGCACATAGACATGTATGGTGTGAAGTCGTCATTGCTGAGAAGCCATTGATTGGGCGCCCCACAAGTGTAACACACCCATCGTCGCAGGCGTACCACAACCCTTTCCGTTGACTCAAGCACACATAATGACCCAAAAAGGTAGAGCTACCGCGGTGTAAAATTATACTCATCAGCTGCAAATGCAACACCTTGTTTGGTGAGCGTGCGAAACAATCTTCAATAGTAACGTGTGATGGGCACCCATAAAAACATTGTGGCTTTGAAGGTTGTTGAGTAGCTGCATTGAAAGTGAACAAGGACAAATGTATCTTGATATATTGCGATGCCGTTGTCAATTGCTTTCGACGCTTTAAGCACGCCATTCCCGAACAAGCGCTACAATTTCCAACATTACTTTCTGTGGCAAATGAACTTTGCATAGCACCTTGTAAACCTTGTGCATTACTTACACGAACCCTCCAAGAAGAAATGTCGATGCATACTTGTAAATTGCCATATTGACAATTTGAGCATGAAATGGAATGTAAAACTTGACTGCCTACTTGGGACATTGCTTGTGGTACGAAGGGGAATTCGAGAGTCGACGCCTGTGCTTCAGTGCCAACGTTTGCACTTTGCAACGGTAATAGAAGCTTCCAAATCCATGCTAACGGCAAGCCCAGAAATTCATGCACATCTTGTTGCCGGTTGTGTGTTGGATGGAAATGAACTAAGTACTCCGCAGCATGGGCAACATGAATTCGCAATTGTTGGTGACAAACATCACTATTACCAAACGTGTATGGCGATTTGGGTGGCAATTCTCCATTACCACATTCCATCAAAGCAACCAAAAGGTGTTCCACTGCAAGACGGATTTGAGAGTCTGTCTTTTTGGATTCCAAATCATTGCTGACGCAATCAACAAAAAGTGGGATTTTGCCAAGGAATTGGAGACTGGATGCAGCAAAGCAGCTGCTGTTCATCCAAACTAGCCCATAATGCGTTGTCATTCTTTATGGACTGGATGGTAGTCGGTCAATCGAAGATCAAGGCAAAGTTGACAGAAAAGTGCAAGAGCGCCCTACGACAAAGATCCTTAAAGAACAAAAGACACAATGCATGATAAACATTCATGAGCAATACATGATGAGCGAAGGGCAGGGGAAGACACGTTTAAGGTAAACATCATGCAACCTTCTTTGGAATGTCTTTGGGATTATTTGGGTCTACCTATTGGGTGCAATAGTAATCACATACGGCAAGCACACAAACACATCAAAGAGCAAAGGGGAATGAAGTTCAGAGTTATTAAGTGCACCATGTCATCTGGATGTTGAGGTCTTATGTGTCCTATAGGTTTTATACCGCAGATAGGAGGTGGAGGTGTTATAGCTCTTATAAGTTATGGAAATGCCATAGGCCCTGTTGATGCTGTAGGTGCTATAGGTGCTATAGTAGGCCCGGTACTTGTCATAGGTTGTGTATGTCCTATATGTCCTACATCTCCTACAGGTTTAATTGGTCCCGTAGGTTTTTAGGTGCTACATGTCATATAGGTGGGTGGGTCTCATTGTTGCCACCCGCTATTTTAGTCATATGAGTCCCAGACGTTGCATAGGTGCTATAGAGCCTACGCGTGATATGGGTCTTATAGGTACAATAGGTAATATAAAGCCTCCATGCGCAATACACATGGGGTCATAGGTGAAGGGCCTCGTCCTCACAGCTGGGTATCCGTCCTACGAGGTTAACCTTCATAATTTTGCACCGGTCCCTAATAAGAACACTTTAATGGTGTGATTAACAAGCCAAGAAAAGCCTCATGGCAAGTAACCTAGTGAAATATGCATATGCACAATATGCCACAAAAAAGAGTGTTCTTATTAGGGATGACAGAGGGTTAGGTCGAGTAGTGGTGCGAGCTTCGCAATGTGGATCTCAGGACATTGCCATATAACACACAATGGGGATGAAAGCTGGTTCACACAATGGAGATCCAAGCTGGTTCACACAATGGAAATCCAAGCTGGTTCACACAATGGAGATCCAAGCTCGTTCACACAATGGAGATCCAAGCTGGTCCGGTTTGGATCTCCATTGTGTGAACCAGCTTGGATCTCCGTTGTGTGAACCAGCTTGGATCTCTGTCGTATGAACTAGCTTGGATCTCCATTGTGTGAACCACCTTGGATCTCCACTGTGTGAACCAGCTTGGATCTCCATTGTGTGAACCAGGTTGGATCTCCATTGTGTGAACCAGCTTGGATCTCCGTTGTGTGAACCAACTTGGATCTCCATTGTGTGAACCGGCTTGGATCTCCGTGAACCAGCTTGGATCTCCACGGTGGGAACTAGCTTGGATCTCCGTTGTGTGAACGAGCTTTGATCTCCGTTGTGTGAACCACCTTGGATCTCCATTGTGTGAACCAGCTTGGATCTCCGTTGTGTGAACCAACTTGGATCTCCACTGTGTGAACCATCTTGGATCTCCATTGTGTGAACCAGCTTGGATCTCCATTGTGTGAACCAGCTTGGATCTCCGTGAACCAGCTTGAATCTCAACGGTGTGAACTAGCTTGGATCTCCGTTGTGTGAACCAGGTTGGATCTCCATTCTGTGAACGAGCTTGAATCTCCGTTGTGTGAATCAACTTGGATCTCCACTGTGAGAACCAGCTTGGATCTCCATTCTGTGAACCAGCTTGGATCTCCATTGTGTGAACCAGCTTGGATCTCCATTGTGTGAACCAGGTTGGATCTCCATTGTGTGAACCAGCTTGGATCTCCGTTGTGTGAACCAGCTTGGATCTCCATTGTGTGAACCAGCTTGGATCTCCGTGAACCAGCTTGGATCTCCACTGTGTGAACCAGCTTGGATCTCCGTTGTGTGAATCAGCTTGGATCTCCGTTGTGTGAATCAACTTGGATCTCCAATGTGTGAACCAGCTTGGATCTCCGTTGTGTGAACCAACTTGGATCTCCGATGTGTGAACCAGCTTGGATCTCCATTGTGTGAACCAGCTTGGATCTGCATTGTCTGAACCAGCTTGAATCTCCGTGAACCAGCTTGGATTTGCATGGTGTGAACTAGGTTGGATCTCCATTGTGTGAACCGGCTTGGATGTCCATTGTGTGAACTAGCTTGGACCTCCATTGTGTGAAACAGCTTGGATCTTCGTTGCGTGAACCAGCTTGGATCTCCGTTGTGTGAACTAGCTTGGATCTGCATTTTCTGAACAACGTTGGATGTCTATTGTGTGGGCTAGCTTGGATCTCCGTTGTGTGAACCAGCTTGGATCTCCATTGTGTGAACCAGCTTGGATCTCCATTGCGTGAACCAGCTTGGATCTCCAATGTGTGAACCAGCTTGGATCTTCATTGTGTGAACCGGCTTGGATCTCCATTGTGCGAACTAGCTTGGATCTCCATTGTGTGAACTAGCTTGGATCTCCGTTGCGTGAACCAGCTTGGATCTCCGTTGTGTGAACTAGCATGCATCTCCATTGTGTGAGCCAGCTTGGATGTCTGCTGCGTGAACCAATTTGGATCTCCGTTGCGAGAACCAGCTTGGATCTCCATCGTGTGAACCAGCTTGGATCTCCATTGTGTGAACAAGCTTGGATGTCCATTGTGTGAACCAGCTTGGATCTCCGTTGTGTGAACCACCTCCGATCTCGATTGTGTGAACCGGCTTGGATCTCCATTGTGTGAACCAGCTTGGATCTCCGTTGTGTGAACCAGCTTGGATCTCCCTTGTGTGAACCAGCTTGGATCTCCATTGTGTGAACCAACCTGGATCTCCATTGTGTGAACCAGCTTGGATCTCCATGTTGTGAACTAGCTTAGATCTCCGTTGTGTGAACCAGCTTAGATCTCCATTGTGTGAACCAGCTTGGATCTCCGTTGTGTGAACCAGCTTGGATCTCCATTGTGTGAACCAGCTTGGATCTCCGTTGTGTGAACCAGTTTGGATCTCCATTGTGTAAGCCAGCTTGGATGTCCGTTGTGTGAACCAGCTTGGATCTCCATTGTGTGAACCAGCTTGGATATCCATTGTGTGAACACAATGGAGATCCAAGTTGGTTCACACAATGGAGATCCAAGCTGGTTCACACAATGGAGTTGCAAGCTGGTTCCCACAACGGAGATCCAAACTGGTTACGAAAACACATTACGCAATGGAGATCCAAGCTGGTTCCCACAACGGAGATCCGATCTTATTCCCAAAACACATTACGCAACGGAGATCAAGGCTGATTCCCACAACCGAGATCCGAACCGGTTCCCAAAGCACATTACACAATGGAGATCCAAGGCAGTTCACACGACGGCGATCCAAGCCGGTTCCCACAATGCGTAAGTGCCCGTGGTGGGTGACCTAGGTCCCCACCCACCCCTATATGCAGCGAGGTGCCCGGCCATTGCCTGAAGGGACCACCGAGTATACAAGAGGATGGCAGACATGAAAGAGGGGAGTAGTGGTGATGGAGATCGAAGTGTGTTTACACAATCGAGATCCAAGCTTGTTCCCAAAACGGAGATTCAAACCGTTTCCCAAAACACATTACACAATAGAGATCAAAGCCGGTTCCCACAATGCATAAATGCCGCTGGTAGGTGACCTAAGACCCGACCCACCCCAATATGCAGAGAGGTGCCCGGCCATTGCCTGGAGGGTCCACATTGGCACAGAAGACCCTTGGTACACGCTAGAATACCTAATCTCGTTCTAGCCTAGAACCGGCTAGAGCGGCTAGAACGAAAAAAATTAGTGGTTGCCCCGATCCATGGGCATAGGGGGGCGGGGGTATGAAGGGTGCAAATTGGACCCCTGTTACCATACTAGGGGGTCCATACCTTGTTTTTCAGAGAAACACATTTTTGACCTAAAATTCAACAAGTACAAAAAACCGTTCTAGGCACGTTCTAGCGGCGTTCTAGCGCCGCCCCGCTAGAACGCCGCTAGAACGTCGCTAGAACGCTTCGCTAGAACAAGGCTAGAACAAAAACATGCACACACATTTGGCAAGTAAAAGACACCAATGCGGGAAGGGGGGGGTTCCATGGCACATAGACACATAGAAACCATCACATTTGGTACATGTCTAGTCATATTTGCGCGTGCGCGCGCACACACACACACACACACACACATGCACGCACACGTTTTGACGTAGGCACGGTCACTGTGGGGCTGCCCTCCCTTCAAGCTTTGGTTGGGGGGGGGGGCATCGCTGCTTTTGTCACACATTTTTCAGGGGGGGGCTTGAGAACTACCTTGGGCGGGGGGGGGGTTGAACTCAGGGGTCTAGGAGGGTGTTCTTTTCTTTGTTTCACAAGATGTTTTTTTATTGGATTTTGTGGGTTTCACCTGACAAACTGCAATTTCAAGTTGCAGGTATGCCATGCAATGTTGTGCAGTGTTGTGGTGTGTTGTGGTCTCCTCGGGTGTAAAGTGGTGTCATATAGTGTGGTGTGCTGTGGTGTATTGCGGTCTGTTGTAGTGAGTGATCTGCTATGGTGTGCTGTATTCTGCGGGGGGGGGGGGGGGGGTAGTGTGTTGTGGTCACATGACGTGCCCTTTTGTGCGCTGTGTTGTCATGCGGTGCGGTCGGGTGTCATGTGGTGTGGTCTGGTGTCATGTGGTGTAGTGTGGTGTGGTGCCGTGGGGTATCGTGCGATACGGTTGCCTGTGTGGTTTGTTGAATGGTGTGTTGGTTGCTTGGCAGGTTGGGTTGTTTGGCAGCTTGGGTTATTTGTTGGGTGTTTGGATGGTTGTGGCACGTTGTGTGGTGTTTGCACCCTATGGTGTTTGGTGCCGTATGGTGTTGTATGCTCTGTGATGTCATGTGTGTGGGTACCCATGTAATTACCGTCATTCTAAGGGAGGGGGGGGGCTGATAAGCAGTGACTATTTTTGTTCTAGCGGCGTTCTAGGGAACTGTTCTAGCGGCGTTCTAGCGGCTCGCTAGACTGTCGCTAGAACGCCGCTAGAAAAGTTCCCGCGAACGCCCCTAGAACAAAAAAAGTAACTGCTGACCAGCTCCCCCCCCTCGCTTGGGATGGCAATAATTGCATGGGTACCCCCACACACATGCCATCACAGAGCATACAACAGCATACCACAGCACACACCACAGGGTGCAGACACCACACAGCATGCCGCAACAGGCCAAACACCCAACAAATAACCCTAGCTTCCAAATAACCCAACCTGCCAAGCAACCAACACACCATTCAACCAACCAGATAGCCAACCCTATCGCAAGATACCCCACCACACCACACCACACCACACCCCATGACACTGTGTTGTAGTCGGTTGTGGTGTGTGATATGCTTTGGTTTGTAGCTATGTTGAGTTGTTTGGCAGCTTGGGTTATTTGATGGGTGTTTAGCTCTTTGGGGTATGTTGTGGGGTGTCTGCACCCTGTGGTGTGTGCTGTGGTATGCTGCTGTATGCTCTGTGATGTCATGTGTGTGGGTACACATGTATTTGCTGCCATCCCAAGGGAGGGGGGCGAGCTGGTAAGCAGTTACTTTTTTTGTTCTAGGGGCGTTCGCGGGAATTTTTTTTAGCGGCGTTCTAGGGACAGTCTAGCGGGCCGCTAGACTGGCGCTAGAACGCCGCTAGAACAGTTCCCTAGAACGCCGCTAGAACAAGAATAGTAACTGCTCATCAGCCCGCCCCCCCCCCCTCCCTTAGAATGGCAGTAATTACATGTGTGCCCACACACATGACATCACAGAGCATACAACAGCATACCACAGCACACACCACAGGGTGCAGACACCACGCAGCATGCCCCAACCGGCTAAACACCCAACAAATAACCCAAGCGGCCAAACAACCCAACCTGCCAAGCAACCAACGCACCATTCAACGAACCACACCAACCACACCACATGAAAACACAGCACACCATAGCGCACGTCATGTGCCCACAACACACTACCACCCCACACAATACGACACACCAGAGACAACAGACCGCAGCGCAGCACGGCACACCACAGCACACCACACCACATGACATGAGGCCACAGCACATGACAACAGACCACACCACATGACACCGCAACACACCACAGTGCACCTCATGTGACCACAACACAACACACCACGCCACTATATACACAGCACAGCACACCATAGCGGATCACACACCACAACAGACTACAACACAGCACAACACACTACTTCACATCTAACGAGACCACATCACACCACAACATTGCACAGCATTACATGGCATACCTGCAACTTGATATTGCAGTTTGTCAGGTGAAACCCACAAAATCCAATAAAAAAACCACCTGTCAGACAAAGAAAAGAACACCCTCCCAGACCCCTGAGTTCAACCCCCCCCCCCCCCCGCCCAAGGTAGTTCTCAAGCCCCCCCTAAAAAATGGGTGACACAAGCAAAGACGCCCCCCCCCCCCAACCAACGCTTGAAGGGAGGGCAGCCCCACAGTGCCCCTACGTCAAAATGTGTGCATGCATGTGTGTGTGTGTGTGTGAGTGATAATTTGTTTTTTGTGTTCTACCTAGGCTATTATATCGTTCTAGTATTGATCTAATCTAGGCTAGAACGATATAGCTAGAGTGTTCTAGGCTACAACAACATTGGGTATTCTAGCGTGTACCAAGGGGATGGCAAGCAGGCCACGACAGAGTAGTGGCAATGGAGATCCAAGCCGGTTCACACGACACAAATGCTTTACATATCTCGGATGGTCATTTTAGGTGGTCACAATATCAAAAAAACAAGTTTCGAAAACTTGGATTTTTGAGCTGCCCAGAGGAAAAAACCGCATAAGTAGGTTGTGTTCCAATCCCATGGGAGACCCCTCCCCCGGACCTAATACCCAAATAGGGTGAAAAACACGTAAATGCAGCCAAAAACATGCTTTACATAGCTTGGGTGGTCATTTTAGGTGGTCACAAAATAAAAAAAAAACAAATTTCGAAAGCTTCGATTTTTGAGCTGCTCGGAGTGAAAAACTGCATAAGCACGTTGTGTACCAATCCCTTGGGAGACACCCCCCCCCCCCCGGACCTAATACCCAAATCGTGTGAAAAACACGTAAATACGGCCTAAGAAATGCTTTGAATACCTTGGATGGTCATATTGTGTGGTCACAATATCAAAAACACAAGTTTCGAAAACTTCCATTTTTGGGCTCTATAGGGTGAAAAGCTGCATAAGCTGGTTGTGTCGCGGCCCATTCACCAGGCCATTATTGGCGGAAAAAGCCGTTTCGCGTTTTTATGCACAGGTTGTGAACGGCCTTAAGCAAGGCTAGAGACTGCAAAAAACTTCCTTCCGTATCCTAGTAGGCATATATTGTCACAACATCGCCACTCGCACCCCTCAAAGTGGATACCACGGGGTCACCGAGGTCGCCAAACCCGCCAACATAGCAAAAATGGCTGAAAAGTACATAAATTGCATCAGCGCTCGTCCCACTCCGCCGCATACAAATGCTATGGAGTCGGGACCCGGAACCACTTTTTCAGCTCAAAATCGAAAAAAACCAAAAGATTCATGATTTTCGACCCAAACAAATGGGGGTGTCATTTTTTGACCCCCCCCCCGACCCCCCCCCCTTCCCTCAAAACCTCCAACAAGTGGGTTTCAAGTGGGGGGGTCTGGGGGGGTCTGGACTAGAAACTCATTGGGGGATGCGTTTATTGGACAAAATAATGATTTTACAAGGGGTTAAACTATCAATTCAACCTCTTGGGGTAGGGTACGCGACTAGGCCCAAAAAGGCCAAAATGGGGGGGTATGTGGCGTTTTCTCCTTTGTATGCTTGCCTGACTTGGATCTAACCACCTCTGCGAGGTGATTCTAATGCCTTCGGCAAGTCCACCTCGCCGAGAATCTACCCCAAGCAACACACACCCAAAATAAGGTATAAACTACATAAATACGGGCTAAAACATGCTTTACATATGTTGGATGGTCATTTTAGGTGATCACGATATCAAAAAAATATGTTTCGAAATCTTCGCTTTTTGAGGTAGCCACCGTGAAAAACTGCATAAGCAGGCTGTGTACCAATCCTTTTGGAGCCCCCCCCCCCCCCCCCCCCAAGACTTAATACCCAAATAGGGCGAAAATCATGTAAATGCGGCCTAAAACATGCTTTACATACCTTGGATGGTCATTTCAGGTGATCACAATATCAAAAAAGTAAGTTTTGAAAACTTCGATTTTTGGGCTGCCTAGGCTGGAAAACTGCATTAGCAGGTTGTGTACCGATCCCTTGGGAGACCCCCCCCCCCGGACCTAATACCCAAATAGGGTGGAAAACATGTGCGTACAGCCTAAAACATGCTTTACATACTTTGGATGGTCATTTTAGCCGATCACAATATCATAGGAATAAGTTCCGAAAACTTCGATTTTTGAGCTGTCTAGGGTGAAAAACTACATAAGCAGGTTGTGTACCACCAATCCCTTGGGAGGACCCCCCCCCCCACCCCCACCCAATACCCAAAGAGGGAGAAAAACACGTAAATACGCCCTGAAACATGTTTTACATAGCTTGGATGGTCATTTTAGGTGATGACAATATCAAAGAAAAAGTTTCAAAAACTTCCATTTTTGGGCCGTCCAGAGTGAAAAAGTGCATCAGCAGGTTGTGTACCGATCCCTTTGGCAGACCCCCCCCCCACCCAATACCCAGTTAGGGTGAAAATCATGTAAATATAGCCTAAAACATGCTTCACATACCTTGGATTGTCATATTGTGTGGTCACAATATTAAACAAATAAGTTTCGAAAACTTCGATTTCTGAGCTGCCCCAGGTGAAAAACTGCATAAGTAGGTTGTGTACTGGCCCATTCACTAGGCCATTACTGGTAGAAACTGCCATTTCGCGTCTTTGGCACGTGTTGTGACCCGTTCTCAGCAAGGCTAGAGACTGCAAAAACATCATTCTGTATCCTAGTAGGCATATACTGTCACAACATCCCCACTCGCACCCCTCAGAGTGGGTACCACGGGGTCACCGAGGTTGCCAAAACCGCCAACATAGCAAAAATGGC